>CM042831.1:1467500-6986589 GCA_009982885.2 Hyles vespertilio | reverse complement strand
TTGAACTATCAGTTTCTAATATTGTATTCCGTCTCTGTTTTAATATTCTTAATTTTGCCTACCTTTTTGCTTGCGTGTCATTTTATAATATGTATTGGTCGTGTAGATCCTTAAATGTGGCTTAAGCGCTTTTTATAACGCATAATTTTATTGTATTGTGTAGCTGTGGATCCTCCTAATTAAAAAATAAAATCAAATACAATAAATCACATAAAATATATGTTGATGTCAGATAGGAACATGGGTTCCGTAATTTACATATGAATTTGTTGTATATAGTTTTTATTATGTAATTAATTGTTTTATTTAAAAGGTGGTCAATTATAATAGTCCAAGTAATATACTATATAAAGTAAATAAAATATTTGTTGATACGCCACTCACTCCCCTCCTGAGACCGTACTACGGGCGATAAAAATCAGGAATCGCACAGTACTGCCAGAACGCGTTCTCCTGACGCCATCCTGGCTTGGGCCACTGGCCCTGTAGGGAAGGATTAGTCGGGACAAGGAGGTTGGTGGGAGTTGGGTGGGGTTGGTGTGATCGGAAAGGGTCTGCCATATTAGGCCGGTTTAAGGCGTCTACTGATACTGTCACCTCTTTCCCTTTGACCTGTATTTTTAAGGTCTTGTCACCTCTCGTGATGACTTTGTACGGGCCGGTGAAGGGTGCTGTAGCGAGCCACGAGCCTATCGTCATCCCGTCGAAGACATGACTTGATGAAGCCGTTCCATGTAGACAAGACTTTGTCTGTACTGTGCGTGCAGATGGAGCGCTGGAGTTGGGATGTGAACCGGTCACGTGTGAATCCGATATGTCGGTGGATTAGGAGCCGAGGCCGGGAAGAATTCTCCAGGTATCGGAAGGTTCACCATACACCAGCTCAGCAAAAGACGCAGATCGTCCTTTGTAGGCATCCTATGCCACAGCACCAGGTAATATGTCCCCCCAATTGGAGTCCATGTGCACATTATGGCTGCCTTAATGGCGGTGGAATCGGTCCACTAAGCCGTTGCATGATGGATGATACGCGGTAGTTTTGCGATGTTTGAATCGATCACTTTTCCGAGATACTGAAAGTACGTTCAAACTGTCGTCCGCGTCAGTCACTATATCGGTGGGCATCCAAATCGGATATCCACGTATTAAGGCCTTACCAACGTTTCGGCGGTGATACCACCATTGGAACGACTTCCGGCCAGCCGGTGAAACGATCCACCGCGAAACAGTAGCGGTAACGGTGAGACGGGCAAGGCCGATAATGTCACATGGACGAAGCGAACGGGCGAGGGTAGATCGAACGTGCCTAATGGAGATGACACTGGCGATTCACCTTGGCGCGTTGGCGCCAAACTTGTCGGAACCACTCTCGACAGTCTCTGCGAATCCCAGGCCAACGACGTTCGGCAACGATTTGTCGTAGCGTAGCGCTGGTGGCTGAGACTATGAACGGTGAAAAGCTGTCTCCGCACCGGTCTGGTGACCGTATTGGTGTCCGAGTGCGACGTCACGTAAGCTCAGACGCGAATGGGAATCCTCACCTTTTTAGGCGAAGTGATGATCTTCCCCAGAAGTTGAGTCAGCTCCGATCTGAAGCCTGAATGAAGCCAGCACTTCCGACGACCGCATCTGCAGCTCATCACGCGGGACAAGGTCGGCTCGACTGTCTTGCCGGAAATATCCGGATGTCGGTCGTGAACGTGAATGTGTCGAGGTGGCGGTACTGTCTAGCACAGTGCTTTCCTCTCGATGAAACGTAACTGGCGGCTTGGATCCGTAAAGACTACGAAATGCCTGGCCTCCAGCATAGGCCGAATATTGAATGCTTTCATATATGGCCAGGAGTCGCGGTCGTACGGAGAGTACTTTTGTTGGGAGGGATCAACTCCGTGAGAGAATGCTAGAGCTACCAAGTATGTTTTTGAATTGCGCAAAACTGCACCATTGCCAGGCGGACGCGTCTGTTACCAAGCGAGCCGCTGACATCTGGGTGGCCAGTAAGCGCATTGGGGAGCTCTCCTGCATCTGTGAAAGCCAGCAGGGCCTCCCTGAGATGTCGACTGTTGCGATCTTTGACATTGCAGACAGTAGGATTTAGGCGCCTGGACAGTGCGAAGTTGTTAAAAATCGCCTAAAAAGTTGAGCATTCCAAGATCGCCTCAGTTGTCTAATTCTTAGAACTGGGAATCTTTTAGGCTTGGACCTTACTTCAGAGTTTGGTTACGGAGGCGAATTCGTACCTGAATGTTACCTCTTGTGCACCGAAGACGCATTTGGAGGTGTTGACAGTACGCCGTACTCTCTCAGACGGCCTAAAGTTGGTGGAGATGTGCTTCGTGCTCAGCTTCGTCGTGGAAAACACGAGAAGTCATCCAGATACAATAACAAAATCAAGCCTCTCGTCTTTGTCAACAAACCTCTGGAATGTCGGCTGCGTTTCTGAGACCGAAGGTCATAAAAAGAATTCCTACAGCCAAAGGGAGTAGTGATGGCAGTTTTGGGATATCATCTGCGAAAATGGAGGGGGTTGACGCCTTCATCAGTCAATGGTGGAAAGACTGTACAACCGAAATGGAATGGAGAAGTCTGGATATGCTAAAGGAAACGGTGGCAGGCGTGCGTTAGCGTCGATAACGCCGCACGGCAGCCAGCCGTTATCTTCTAGCGCAAGTGAGGGAGAACCCAAGACTGTCAGAAGGACGCGCTGTGCGGGTTACTCAGCATGAGCGCGAATTCCTGTTTAGCCACTTGAAGTTTTGTCCGGTGCCAGCCTTCGAGGAGTACACGATACAGGGGGACCCGGAGTGGTCCTGATGTGGTGTACCGTGTTGTGTTTCGGGGACACCGGTGTACCTGACGGGCGAGTAATTTCAGGATATTTATCCAACACCCCAGGAAGCGCGTTGTCGCCTGTTGGAACCTTAACAGAGGAAACATTAATGTTAACAGAGGAAACATTAATGTGACGTTGTGGGAATGTCACCTTTTATATTTGCGATCTATAGTTCAATAGTCGACATAAATCCTATTGTCCTATGCCAATCAACGCCTCCGTTGCGCTGATTGGTCGATTCATTACTGACTGACATCTGTCAAATTTGACGTGCGAACTGTCATCGGCGTTCGCATAAATACGCGTGTAACGTCGCTCGCGTCCTTTTCCCTAACCTGAAAGCCGCGTGCTACCACGCGTCTTTCCGAACCCGCTGGGGTTCTTCTTCTTCGTTCTTCTTCTTCGTTCTTGGCGTACTTGGCGTACTTGGCGTTTTTTCGCTAACTCCGTGCCTACTGCCCGCTTTGCTCCGCACCGCTTCCTGCCGGACTGCATCCGAGCCTGCGCCTGCCGCTGAACCTGCGCACCGTGCCCGGCCACGTGGCAGCTGACTTCGCCGGCGAGCTGTCGCCGGGTTCCGCCACGTGCCGAAGACCCGGATCAGTGTCCAGTGAGGCCAGTGACTCCTGTTGCATACCACCAGCAACAGTGCCGGGTGTAAATAGTGATGCGAAATTATTAAAGCCCGAACCACGTAACTACCCTGAGTTCTCATTTAACTACCTACCCCTACCTGCGGGCGGCCTAACCCGCCGCAGTGGCGCCCAATTCTTTGTAATACGTGGGTTTTCGCATCACCGTTTATACCCGGTACTCCACACACAGTCCGGTTTGCGCAGTCTGCATACTGGGCAAGCGAGCGGTTTTAAAAGTGCAAACAGGTTTGTCAATTTTTTCTAACTAAGTGAAGTTGAAAGTCTAATCGTGATAACTAATATCCAATTACATTGTTTGCATTTTTTTTCCGTCTTATCTTCTTCTTCAATTCATTCATTTTTACTTATAATGGACACTCACCCTATCAAGTACTTTTTATTAAATAAAAATGAACTGTGTTACGAAGTATTGATTCGCGGCGAAGATCCAGCCGACACAGTGCTACAACTTCGTAAACAGATTCATAAACTGTCATTGTTATACCCATCTGAGGACATTGATGAGTCGGGATTAGCATTTGATATAGATCTAAATTCCTTAAATGTTTCTTTTAATGACTTAAAATCAAAAATTTCAAACCTAGAATGTTCATTTGATATAAAACATGTTCAAGCGTACATCCACTTTGGCAAATCATATTTATCACAGAGCACGTAGATTGAAACCCGATAACATCTGCCGATAAAAAACTATTGCATACATTTAACACTGATTATGATTCATTTATCAATAGGCTTAAAAAACTTAACTCCAGTGAACCGACTACTTTTAATTTACCCACATCAGTTGATAAAACAGATGTTACAACGTATCTATGCGAGCGTCCTCGTTTGTCAGATTTCAAACTACTAAAATACGACGGTTCTACTTGCGTTCGTATATTTTTGCAAAAGGTCGATGATTTTAAAGCCGCTAGGAGTATTTCATCTTCTGATTTGTTAAATTTTGCTACAGAAATATTTGTGGCAATGCACTACATTGGTTCCGTAGCATTAAAAGCAAAGTCAAGGATTGGGATCAATTGTCTAAATTTTTGATAGAGGATTTTGGCGAATTCGATTATGACTATCGTTTGGTTTCAGAAATTCGTAATCGTACTCAGCATGAAACTGAAACATCACTGTATATTTTTCTATAATGTCTGAATTTTTTTCTCGTCTTTCTAAAGAATTGCCTGAGTCGGAAAAATTGGAAATTTTGTTACACAACATCCGTCCGTGCTACTCTAACGTTATAGCATGCTCACCAAAATTTCTAGTATCGAGGAACTCCGTTTGATATGTAAAAATTTCGAAAATATCCAATGTAGGACAGCTCAATATCGTGAACCGCCTCCCATAACTAATAATACGCTAGCTCCAGATTTAGCCTACTCTAATAACACTACTAACCCTAATATTCAATTTAATAAAAAATTTACACATTCCTACAATTTCAATAAACTAACAAATACACAAAATAACACTTTAAATACATCTATTGGTACAAGTAAACCGGTTTCTCGCTTATCGCTCGAGAACAAAAGACGCTCAGGTAGTCATTCACATTGTCCCCGCTGCCGCACTAATGACCACACGCTCGCTGAGTGTAAACAAAATAGGTTTCCAATTTGTTTTAAATGTGGTACCAAAGGTGTTATTTATACTAATTGTACGAATTGTCATTCTAAATCGAAACCAAAAAACTTCTAGGGCCAGATTGTTGTGATATTACTACTAAAAGTGTTAATTTTGATAAGGAAGATTGGGAACAATGGCTTTCCACTATTAAAATATTTTTTTCTACTTATAACATCACATCAATCTGGGAACGTAAACCGGAGAATGATTCTCGCCCGTATCTTAATGTAAAAATTGGTGAAATTTCTTTTTGTGCTTTGTTGGATTCTGGATCTTCAGTAACTATACTGGGGAACGATTCACATAAACTATTATTATCAGCTGGTTTTAAGTTGTGTACAGACCTTAACGACATATATTTTGTTGCCGCTGGCGGCCAACGGTTAAACCCTATAGGTATATAAATATTCCTATAAGTTTTGAGAATAATTTTCATATTCTTAAAGCCTACGTGATACCTACAGTATCATCGTATTTAATTTTAGGTATTGATTTCTGGTCTAGGTTTGAGATTTGCCCCAAGTATTTAAAATCAATAACTTTAGGTGATTCTAATACCGGTAGTGTTTCTTATTTGAATAATAACAAGAGTAAATTATTTTCTTATGACGATTTAACCAAATCACAGCGTCTAAACGCTGATAATACTATTGACCTATTTCGTTCTATTTCTACGGAAAAGCGAGGCCTAGGCAGAACACATCTCATCACTCATCGCATTGATACTGGCAACTCACAACCAATGCGACAACGATATTACAGACTTTCTCCCGAAAAACAACGCGTGTTATGTAACGAGCTGGATGAAATGTTAGCACTCGGTGTTGTCGAACCTTGTGAAAGTCCTTGGTGTTCACCTGTCTTATTAACTCCTAAAAAAGATGGAACATTGAGATTTTGTTTAGACAGTCGTAAACTTAACTCAGTTACTAAAAAGATGCTTACAAATTACCGTACATGTCAGAAATTTTGGACAATTTAAGTAACGCTTGTTATTTAAGTTCTATCGATCTTTCGAAAGCCTTCTGGCAAATACCTATTGAGAAGTGTGATCGTGATAAAACAGCATTTTATATTCCATCACGTGGTTCGTTCAGGTTTGTCACTACTCCGTTTGGTCTTACCAACGCACCTGCAACGCAGCAAAGATTGGTTGATATTTTATTCTATGGTCCTGAATTTGAGAATTGCGTTTTCGTTTTCTTAGACGATATCATTGTTGTATCACCTAATTTTGATCATCATATGGCTATGCTTTTACGTGTCTATAATAAATTAAAATATGCAAATTTGACAATAAATTTTTCTAAATCACAATTTTTTCGTACTGAACTAAAATATTTAGGTTATGTTGTTAACTCGAATGGTCTGCAAGTCGATCCTGGAAAGGTCGATGCCATTCTTAATTTCCCTACACCGACCAACCCTAAGGAGGTCAAACGTTTTTTAGGCACTGCATCTTGGTATCGTAGATTTGTTCCTAACTTTAGTTCAATTGCTGGTCCCCTCAATAAACTTACTTCTACAAGTAAGAAAGCTAAACCCTTCATTTGGTCTCCAGAGGCGCAGGATTCTTTCAATAAACTAAAAGATTGTCTAGTGCAAGCTCCCATATTGTCGTGTCCTAATTATGACATGCCCTTCGAAGTTCACACAGATGCTAGTGACTATGGTGTCGGTGCTTTACTGACTCAAACTATTGATGGCGTAGAACATCCCATTGCCTATATGAGTAAATCACTGTCTCCACAGGAGCGTAACTACAGCATCACTGAACGCGAAGCTTTAGCAGTCTTAGTTGCTTTAGAACATTGGAGATGTTATTTAGAGAATGGTAAAAAATTTACTGTCTATACAGATCACTCAGCTCTTAAATGGTTTCTTAACCTTAATAACCCTACAGGTCGGCTCGCTCGCTGGGGTGTCCGTCTCTCTGCATTTTCTTTCGATATTAAACATCGTAAGGGTGCAGATAATGTTATTCCTGATGCTTTGTCTCGTTCTTGTCCTAAGCATACTAGTACTATTGATACTTCCATGCACGTTAATAAAACAACTGATGAATGGTACCTAAATATCTTTCACGGTTGTCAAAATTCACCAACTTCATACCCTAACTATATAATTAAAAATAACCGTCTTTATCGGTTTATGAAATCTAAATGTGTACTTAATACTGAATTTGAGTGGAAGGAAGTTGTACCTCAGGAACTTCGGTCTTCTATTATTTCTGAAAACCATAGTAACCCTTTAGCTGGTCATTTTGGTATCTTCAAAACTTACAGAAGGCTGGCACAAAAATACTACTGGCCAGGAATGCATGCTAGTGTAGTAGAATTTGTTTCTTCTTGTGATACCTGTATTTCTCATAAGCATCAAAACCACACCACTTTGGGTGAAATGGGCAGACCTAAGTCGTGTTCCCGACCATTTCAAATGTTAAGTATAGATATTGTTGGACCTCTCCCTTGTACTAGAAAGCAAAATTGTTACATTTTTGTAGTCACTTGTTGTTTTTCTAAATATTGCTTACTTTTTCCATTAAAACGCGCTACCGCGGAAATTATTACCAAAATTTTAGAAGAAAATGTTTTCCTTGTTCATGGCATTCCATCAACCATTCTAATGGATAATGGACGTCATTTATTAGCTCAACTTTAAAGAATATGTTAGAAAAGTATAAAATTCCAAATATTCATTTTACACCTAAATATACGCCGCATGTAAATACTGTCGAACGCTACAACAAGACTATTATGACAGCTATTTCTACATTCATTGAAAATGATCATCGAGTATGGGATCTCTTGATTCCCAAAATACAGTTTGCTATTAACAACTCTGTTAATGAGGTGACTGGCTACACTCCCTCATTTTTAGTATACGGTCGTGAATTAGTCACTTGTGGCTCACACTATGTGGACACTAATGCGGACCAGGATATTATTTTCATACCTCGAGATCATTATGCTGAAAACTTAGGCATACTATCTAATATTTTTAACAAAGTACAGTCGTTGCTCCTGCAGGCACATAGGAGGAATAGTGCTAACTATAACCTAAGAAAGAAACCTGCTGAATTTAATGTTGGCGATGTAGTCTGGAGAAAAACTTTTTATCAAAGTGACAAAGATAAACGTTTTAATAGAAAACTTGCTCCCAAGTTTATAAAGTGTAAAATTATTTCTAAAAAATCACCTTTGGTATATGATTTAGAAGATATGAATGGTAATCCACTAGGTACCTGGCACATCAAAGATTTAAAACTTACTAACTACAAATATTAATGTATATTCACACATTTAACATTATGTTTATTTTTAAATACATGACATTAACTGCGACACTTAACAGATCCCGCAATTTACTAACATCGTCTATTTTACAAATTTTCTTCTTGTAGTTTTGGAGAGTCCTTTAGTATCGCAAAGTATTCTCTTGTCTATAGGGTCTTGGTCTTAATATATTTTGATGCTAGACATTTTGTAAGGATGAAGTATGTAAGAGGATGGAATGAAAGTGTAATCTAACAAGAATGCTAAATAGGCAGACGGATTTTACTCATATTCAGTTATAAGTAAAATCCTGGTCTTTTCGGCGGGGTACTGTGACGTTGTGGGAATGTCACCTTTTATATTTGCGATCTATAGTTCAATAGTCGACATAAATCCTATTGTCTATGCCAATCAACGCCTCCGTTGCGCTGATTGGTCGATTCATTTACTGACTGACATCTGTCAAATTTGACGTGCGAACTGTCATCGGCGTTCGCATAAATACGCGTGTAACGTCGCTCGCGTCCTTTTCCCTAACCTGAAAGCCGCGTGCTACCACGCGTCTTTCCGAACCCGCTGGGGTTCTTCTTCTTCGTTCTTCTTCTTCGTTCTTGGCGTACTTGGCGTACTTGGCGTTTTTTCGCTAACTCCGTGCCTACTGCCCGCTTTGCTCCGCACCGCTTCCTGCCGGACTGCATCCGAGCCTGCGCCTGCCGCTGACCTGCGCACCGTGCCCGGCCACGTGGCAGCTGACTTCGCCGGCGAGCTGTCGCCGGGTTCCGCCACGTGCCGAAGACCCGGATCAGTGTCCAGTGAAGGCCAGTGACTCCTGTTGCATACCACCAGCAACAGTGCCGGGTGTAAATAGTGATGCGAAATTATTAAAGCCCGAACCACGTAACTACCCTGAGTTCTCATTTAACTACCTACCCCTACCTGCGGGCGGCCTAACCCGCCGCACAGTGCACGCATAGGTTGATAATGTTGTTGTGTTGTCTATAAGGCGTTGATTGCGGCAGTCTACAATTAAATTATAGAAACCAAGAAAATCAACGCCTATTATTGGCTTTGTGACATTGGCGACGATGAAACGCCAAGGGAAATTGCGTCTCGGCCCTAAATTTAAATTAATTTCGACGAAGCCGAAGGTTTCGATCGTCGACCCGTTGGCTGCGGAGAGTGTGAAGTCGGTCTTGACACGTCGTTCCCGAAGCGCAGCACGAGGGTAGACGCACAGGTCACTGCCGGTGTCCACCAGGAACTGGACATTCGTACTGCGGTCAGTGACGAAGAGGCGACCTCCACGGGATGGACAATCGTTGGTCGCCACTACCGATTGCCCGCGGCGTTTCCCGACTTGGAGAAGTCGCACGGCTTCTGGCACTTGCGAGCCTGTGCACCAAACTTGGCGTGGTACCAGCACAGCGGGTACCTTTTGTAGCTGGAACTGGATCGGCTCCTATGCGGCGAGGCTGTACGGCGACGGTCTGCTGGCCTTGACCGGTCTGTGACGAAGCAGGCGGCACGAGTATGCTCCTCCAGTTTGAGAGTCAGGTGCTGCACCATCTTCAGCTCTGAGATTTCGTTAGCCTGGTGTGACGCGTGAGGTCTGCTAGAAGTGGCTACGGCGTCGATGTGTGGTGATGTCAGCTCCTGGATGCGGTCTGCCAGGTCAGCGAGCTGCTCCAGCGACTGAGTTGACTGTGACGCCAGCACTGTCTGTATGGCATGTGGAAGTCGGTTGCTCCATATGGACTGGAGAAAGTCGTCCGGCACAGATGGTCCCGCTAAGTCTTGCAGATGCCGCAAAAATTGTGAAGGCTTCCTATCGCCAAGCTCTTCGTGCGTGAGCAACTGCTTCACCTTGCGTTCGTGAGAAGCCGACAACCGCTTTATCAATTCCGACTTAATCTTGTCGTAGCGGTTCTTTACTGGAGGATTAAGGATAATATCCTTGACGGCTTTCGCGTGAGTCAAGTCCAGGTTGTTGGTGACGCTGGTGAATTTTAAATCGTCGTCTTCGATATTGTGGGTATTAAATTGCCCTTCCAACAGCGCGAACCACAGCTCAGGGTCCTCGGGTGAGAAAGGTGGAACCCTAATTTTAATTCGCCGACCCGCAATGTCATCGCGGTCATTTGAAGGGCGAATTCGGCGCGCTCGTCGGGTGGTCACGTTGGTTTCGGTACGTGAACCAACGGTTTTAACGGACTCACTGCTGTCACTCATAGTAGTAGAAGTCGTACCTGGTCGTCTCCAATAAATAGTATGTCCTTTTCGGGGTCACCAGTTATAGGGGTGGTGGTTGAGGTGTTGGTGTTGGTGCGATGGTGTATATGAGTGCGGGTTGTGAATGCAGGCACTTGTGATGGCAATGCGAAGGATGCGCAAGCGCAACAAAACGAGCACAAGCAACAAGCAACAGTTTATTTTCACACGTACAGTTCACAATACACAGAAGAAAAGTTCACACGATACGCTACACAGTAATACTACACACTATACATAAAGATAGAAGGAGTGGAAGAGACAGTCAATAGTATAGTACGATAGTAAGCAAAGCACAGTGAGAAACAGCTGGTCGAGCGACAGTAAACGTAATTAAATAATTAACGCAAGCTAGCAGGCGACACGGGCTTCGCGGGCGAATCTATGTTCCGACTGGTGGGTCTCGGCAGGTAGTGGCCTAACGGTCCGTTTGCCCCCCCTGCGCGACCGCACGTCTCTCTCACCTTAAGCGATCACCTGACGGCTCGCCGGGCCGGGCGTGAACAATACGCTCGATATAAATGCATAAATATCTGTTAGATGTCAGATAGGAAAAATGGGTTCCGTAATTTAACATATGAATTTGTTGTATATAGTTTTAATTAATGTAAATGAATTGTTTTATTTAAAAAGGTGTGTAAATTATAAATATGTAAAAAGTATATAATATATAAAGTAAATAAAATATGTGTGGAGTACGCCACATCACCATTGATACTTGACTCCTCACTCATGTCATCAGTATGCACCTCCACGTGCTGGGATTGAAGCAAATGGTTTGCCTTGAACGGTTGTAAGCATACGCGAGCTAAATGGCCTTTTCTTTTGCATTTATTGCAAGTATTGTTAATATACCTGCAATTATTAGCTCGGTGGCCATCATTTCCATAGCGGAAACATTTGCCTTTCAGGTCTTTTATGGTTAAAGTCTTCCTTTTATACGTGGGTTTCTTATTTATTTGGTGCATTTGTTGAGTTGTACGAGAAGCTTGTGAGATGTACGAACTGTCATTCCTTGACGTCTCTATAGCAGTTGCTGTGCGTATGAGGTTTGGTAAATCAGTAACGTCGGTGCTCTGGAGAATTTTTGCACGTGCATCATTATCTTTAAGGCCTCGCACAAACTGAAGTGTAATGAAGTTATCAGCAATTGATGCATTGCAGTGTTTGCATTTAAAATCGCAATCTTGTGCTAGACGTTTCAGTTGTGCTGTGTATTCCGAGACTGATTCGTTCTCCTCTTGAGTCCTTGTAATAAATTTGTGTTGAGTGGCCCATATGCTTTGTTTTGGATCTAAATAATCATCAAGCATTTTAATAAGATCAGCATAATTGACATCATATGGCTGTTTCGGTGCGCATAGATCGTATGCTCTTTGATGTATTTCTGGTGGAATGTAATTTAACAGCATGTATATTTTGGTCTGGGTGTCATGGCAATTATTAAGTAGCAGGAACATTTCTAACCTTTTTGTGAAATTTTTGAAACTTTCCTTTTCTTGCAGTGGTAGAAAATGTATTTTCGGAATTAATGTTTCACCGCTTCGAGCGTGTATAGATGCAGGTGTAGCGTAATCATACGTAGAATCAGACGTAGTGCGTAATTCTTGTAACTTTACTTGTAATAGTAATATTAATTCTTCCGTAATATATCTCTTCAATTTCAATTTCTACCTGATCATCCTTTTCTATTAATGATTCGATTTCTGTTTGAATTTGGTCAAATTTCTTCCGATGTGTCAATAAATTTTCCAAGCGTACATTTAATTCCAAGTTTGAAATTTCTTGATCTTTCTCTTGTAAAAAGATTTGTAATTTTGTAAGCTGCCCCCTTATAAAGGCTCGCGATCTTCTGAGTTTCTGTAGCTCCATCCTCGTCGCCAATATTGTATATTAATATTTGTAAATGAAATTGTACATTTCTTGTATAATACTTTTATTTGAATGACAAGACAACGTCATAATATCTAAATATAGTTTTTCAGTAGTTGTAGTGGCCAGAAACATAACAATTATGAAGAGGAAAAAAATTATTGTTTACATTGAATAGGCACTGAAACTACTGGTCCAATTGAAAAATTCATTCACCATAATGGTTTCTTAAACTTACGCGAATGTTACACATTGAAATAACGTAGGGAAGCCAAAAAATGTAAAAAAAAAATAATCCGCTGTTAAATTCGTAAATAATAGTTTTATTTAATTCTTTCACCATTAAAACCCCACATTATCCCTGAAGAACATAAGTGAAGAATATTTAAAAAAGCGTATCTGCATATGAATCGGACCGTTAGTTTAAATACAAGATACATCACTCCAAAGCCTTTTCTACCTCATACCCCTTCGCTATTATTCAGCAGCGCCCGTAGGAATACTGGGATGAGTCACCAGTTAAGCAGAAAGGCTGCTTAATATTTCAAGTTCAGGCATGCGCACTGCCGCTCTACAGAACCTCGGTATGAGTCACCTAGGATCATTTCACTGGGTGAGTCATCACGATTTAACTCTCTTTTGAATTAAATATATGTGATTTGTTTTGCTGATAATATATGAATTAAACAGTATATTTGTTTTGTTTTGCCAATATAGAATACTAAATGATTACAAATTATCAGTATTTTATATTATGTAAAACCGTAAATAGCTATCCTATTCTGTATTACCCCATATAGTCCTGCGTGGCACGGGCCTTCTCTACAATCGAATTTCCGATTGAAAGAGGTTCGGCCATATAGTCCATCATGCTAGCCTAGTGGAGATTGGCAGACTTTATGCACCTCAAAAATCGCTATGATATGCAGGCTACCTCACTATATTTTCCTTTACCGTTATAGTATGTGGTGATTGACTATCACATGACTCCGAAAACTCCATGAATGTGCTCTGGGATTCGAACCTGCTAACACGGTGAAAATGTAAGCAGCCGCGTCTGGCCACCACACACTTTATTAAATTTGTGCACTAAAATAATATTGCTTTTTACATTGAATGATTGTAACTTGTAAGAATCAATTCATTGATACAACGATTTAAGTTAAAAAAATATGTTTAAAATTTTATATTTTTCAACGTTTATGCTAAAGGAATATACGAAACGTAAATTGTAATTCCAAGAATTCTATATTTCGTACACATATTTTTAATATGCCAACAGTGGTGCCTCGTTTTCCCAGACAGGCAAATATTAAAATTAAGTCTTTGTAGTGTACAGCGTATGAACATCAAAAAGAAAACTAAGTAATGAAACAACTAAAAGCTCGCAACTACAAATACAATCGAAGATCTTATCTGTATAGGCGGTCCTGCTCCAGACAACCTTCACTTGAACTTAATAACAACTGATAATAATTGCACAAGACAATTAATAACATACAATATATTAACATACATGCAATAACCCAACAATCGTTTTCTTATTAAAATTTAAATGTGGGTATCAGAAACTGCTAAAGACTGTGGTCTCTCAGACCCGGTACAAATACTTATGGACCGCACAAAAATGTTGAACCCCCGTCTCTCGTTTTATAACCATATTTCACCCAACTGCGCCACGGAGGTTGTCGAAGTCCTTTTTTGTAGGATAAATATAATATAAGTAAAAAATTAAAAATCACTGCAGGGCATGAGCCTTCTATACAATTTTAAAAATATAATAGTGAAAAGTCTAATGATACGCCCACTTCATGTTTTTGTACGGGACTCTCCTAAAATTAATCGTACCGAAAGGACTCAGGCCTAAGTTCAATACTGACCCTTACGAATTAAATAAATAATAACACCCAACAGTCACAACACATATAATTGAAGTTATATACCGTGTATATCCAGACTGCGACCGAAAACAAAACCATGCGATAGTTTCAGAGACTACAGACACAAAGAAGTTAAAAATTACAAATAATACATTTCCGAGTTTCGGTGGTCAGTAGGTACATAGTTTTCGCTAAAATAATAATGTACATCCTTATATTTTTACTGGCGTAGTGGTACCTCAATTATTATTTTAGCAAAAACAATGTGTCACCAGAAAACGACAACAATTAAAAAAAAACTTAGTTCTGCATCGTGTCTGCACCTGGCTACTCTTTCGGCCGAAGTCTAGACACACAAGGTTTTACAAATTTTATAGATTAATTTAAAGGCCTCCATCACATGGAAAAGTAAAATTCCAATTTTCCCCACGAAAAACCGCAAGATCGCGAACCAAACACATCATCCACGGCGAGTGAATGACCTCGCCAGTCGGTCAAGGGCGCCATTACTCACGTTGGCTGTTGGCACCCAACGTGCCTCACCAATGTTTGAGCCAACTGTTATATTACTTTATTTACATTGTATATTTTTCTAATGTTGTGGGAAAATATAAACAGGTATTTTTTTTATTTTTCTTCAGATCGTTGTGGAAATCCTTAAGAAAGCCTAATTTCCAGCAATAGATTTTCCATTTTAGGAGAATAAGGTTTTTTAAATATAACTTAAGGTTATTGAAATTTAATCAAATCTGCTGCCTTTAGCGCAATAATGTGTTTAACTGCTGTCTCATCATACGTCTGTTATTTGTGTTGAACAATGAATCAACGATATGTTTATTCGCATTCTTATTGTATTGCAAGTTAAAAAAATATATGATAATAAAATAGAAGCAAACAACCTCTGTATCAGCCCATATACGTCTAGCCCATTGAAATGTTACATGAGCTTTGCATTTTTTAGAGGACGCAATTTTATTTTTGGGATAGGTGTGGGCGGTCAATAGAAGCTTAACCTCAAGTTTGTGGGGTCGCCACCCTTGTCCCCCGGCCGCCATCTTGGAAAAAGGGGTGAAAACATTTTTTCCCATTATCTCGGAAACTATGCGTCTTACGAAAAATTTGTAAAAGCATAATTTGTAGCTAATTGTATTGCCTACAAATATCTTTATAAATTAAAAATTAAAGAAGTTATAAGCAAAAAACGTAGTAGATATTTATAAAAAAATTTTTTTTGCTCGTTAACTTTTATAAAAAAAATCTCACTTTTTTGCTATTTTTTTTATTTTTATTAACCTATTTTGTGCCACTAATGGGTAAAGGTCTCCCTCAACTCCTTCCACTTATCTCTATCAGTTTCTGATGCCATCCAAGTGCTGCTAAATTGGTCGAGATCGTCGCGCCACCTTTTCCGAAGCCTGCCGCGTGGCCTCTCGCCATGCTTAGGCATCCATTGATTGACATAGTTTCCGAGATAACGCAAAAAAGTGTTTTCACCCCTTTTTCCAAGATGGCGGCCGGGGCACAAGGGTGGCGACCCCACAAACTTGAGGTTAAGCTTCTATTGAGCCCCCAAACATGTCCCAAAAATAAAATTGCGTCCTCTAAGAAATGCAATATTCGGTCCTTAAATTGTAACATTTCAATGGCTAGTCCATTGCAGGTCCCACTGCAGGACACGGGCCTCCTGTACAATCGAGAGTACGATTGAGAGTGGTTAGGCCATATAATCCACCACGCTGGCCTAGTGCGGGTTGGCGGACTTACATACCATAAAAATTCTTATGAATCGCTATGGTATGCAGGTTTCCTCACGATGTTTTCCTTCACCGTTTTAGTGCGTGATGTTTGACTATCAATACACACATGACTCCGAAAAGTCAGAAGTGTGCCCTGAGATTCGAACCCGCGACCACCGTGAACATGTTGGCAACCGCGTCTAGTCCGTTTACCAACAGGCCACCATGCACTTGAACACAGAAGCAAACAACTCCTCCATTGTACACATAAATCGGAAAGTCCAGAATTCAGTTCAGAAATCGAACAATGCACTTGGCATGAATAGTGATATCAGTTGCCTCTGCCCACCCCGATATAGACGCGAATTTATGTCTGTTAAGTTACATTAAATATCTATGTAAACAATACGTGACGTCACACAAGGCCTAATTTTCCATCTGGCAGTTAATTGGAGTGTTTATTGTCAGTTATCACGTCACACGGCATTCAAAATTATTTCAATGGGCTTCAGTGTTAGTGTCTTTGGACTGTACCATGTACTGTCTTAAAGCAATGTACAGTCGCAGACAGGCGTCCCGTATTAGGACAATTACAATCACAGCGGGGGGTTGGAAAGAGTACAGTCGCAGGCACGTGTATTAGAATTAAATTACAAGTACAGTCATAGACAGGTGTCCCATATGAAGACCATTACAATCACAGCGGGGGGGTCGAAGAAGTACAGTCGCAGACACATGTACCAGAATTTAATTGCAAATACAGTCATAGACAGGTGTCGTACTAACAGACAGTGTCGTACATCCTAGTGAGTACAGGCACGGACAATTTGTTCTTGACTCGAGCAGGGACAGTCACGCATGGGGGGGGGGGGGGTATTCTATACTCTGAAGACGAATATCGGATTGTCGGACGTAAAACTGTACGAATATACCGAAATACTTTACAAAATGTACGAGTTGTCTATTGTACGTCGCGTCTTAATATTAGACTAAGGTTACAATAAAATATAAGTTGTTTAGAAAATAGTGTCAGAATGTAAATTTTACTTGAGTCAGTATGATTGTTACCTTGTACATTTGAAAAATAAAACTATTAGCAATATGGTGGTGCGATGTTAATTTGTTTTTTACTTGTTGAATTCTAACGTTTGTGCAAACCAGATTAAAATAATTCATACTCAAGTTTTATAATTTACGAGTATTATTCCCATAACCTGAAGTCAAAAATAGTATTGATTTTTAAAAGAAGACTATTTTTCTCTCATTTTTGGACGTCAAAGGTTCAAACATCCGACCCTTGTGTCGGAGAATAGAGTAATCCCCAGATGCTTTGAATTAGCGATGTACAGTCACTGACAGTTCATCACTCCAACCTACCATGTTTATCAATGGATGTTTTTATTCAGATAGGATTGATTTGATAGCGATTAACGTGATCGCTTTATTACTGAGAAAAAATTTTGTGTCTACTACAAACGTTGTTACGAGCCTATGTGTTTTGAGACCGAGAAATCTCGTAGTTTCTATCACCTATATATAATACATGAATTGTACCATGCCCTCAGGATACACATATACAAAAATCAATATGATTAAACTTACAGCGATCGCCAGGCATTTGTTTCAGGTCTGGGTGTTTGGGAGACCGAAAAGTCTCTCGTGGCTTCTGATACCCACGACACAAGACTTGATCTCAAGGTGTATGCATGCGAATATTTATAATTTGATGTATTTATTTATACAGGGTATATCAAGACTGCTACCGAAAACGGAGCCGGGTGGTAGTTTAAACGACTTCAGACACAATGGAACAGAAAAAGTTGCAAAAAAAAGCGACAATTTTTTTTTTGTTATTTTTTTCCTATTTTCATATTTGGGTGGTAAATACATTTTTTCCTAAAACAATAGTGTATGCCCTTTTATTTATAAATACTCTAAGGTATAAAAGAGTTTAAATTATTATTTTAGCAAAAACTACGGATTTACCACCCAAAAATAACGATATTTAAAAATTCATAAAAAATAATTGTCGCGTTTCTATGCGAAATTTTTAGTTGCATTGTGTTTGTAGCCACTAAAACTACCACCCGGCTTCGTTTTCGGTAGCAGTCTTGAGATACCCGGTATGTAGTATAAAATAATATTATTAATACCAAAATATAGCCTAAAGATGATTTGTATATAATTTTGGAGCCAATTCACTATATTTACTATTTATCGGGTTAGTACACGAGAACAGTCTTTCGGGTATTTTCCATTCATAATCATTACATCTTACTATGTACAAACTACACACGCCGGCAAAATTAGAGGAACACGCGTTAAATATTGAATTTCTTAGAAAATATTATAATAACTGAATGTTTTTATTTTTCAATATTCAAAATGAGGCAAAATTTATAACAAATTACTAAAATTGAAAACTAATACTTTAATTAATGACGCAAATGCAATTAAACGGAAATACAGTAAAATGAAATTGCTTTTTTTTATTTTTTTTTATTGCTGTGAATGGCGAGACGAGCAAGCCGTTCGCCTGATGGTAAGCGATACGACCGCTCATAAACAGTAGCAACATTCCACTGCGCTCGCCATCCTGAGACATAAGATGTTTATGTCATAAGTCTCAATATGTCCAGTAGTTGCTCTGGCTACAATGTCCTTCAATCCGAAACACAACAGTGCATTTAAGCAGTGTTGTTTCACGGGAGAAATAGACATTGCTTTACGCGATATCGCGGTCTTATTGCTTTAAGCGATAAGACCGCCGTTTGTACTTTTTATATTTTTTTGGTTCTGTATGTTGTATTTTTTTTTTATGTGTACAATAAAGATTTAAAATAAAATAAAATAAATGAAATTTCTGTATTGTCAAATGTAATCGTGTATTTTAAAAACTTACAGAAATAATTTAAGAAAATTAATAATGCGTATTGCTACCACGGGCTCAGATAAGAGTCTGGATATGATCCTTCATGCTTTTAATGACGTCATCAATCATTTTTTGCGACAAATTCTCCCACTCTTGCACTAACATGAATTTTAATCCTTGGACGACCTTAGGGGCTTGGTTTCTTCCATTTATCTTTCTTCCGATAACGTCCCATTCGTTCTCTATGGGATTCATGTCTGGTGATCTTGCTGGGCAATCCATTTGCGCGATTTGGGCCTGATTTAAGTAGTCGCGAACCATTTGCGCTGTGTGGGGCCGCGCATTATCATGCATAAATAAAAAATATTCGCCTATGGATGGTGCAAAAGACAATACATGGGACTCTAAGATCTCTGCGACGTATCTTTGTGCAGCTAAAGACCCATTTTCTATAAGTATTAACTCCGCGCGTGCTTCCAAACATATACCACCCCATAACAAAATTGACCCTCCGCCATAACACACATCTTTCAGTAAAGTTTCCTCGATTAGCGTTCTCCTCGATACCTCCAGATCCTCTCCCTTCCTTCTATGCAATTCACAACAAAACTGCTTTCATCACTAAACAAAACTTGGCTCCACTCATTTGTCCAGTCGCGGTGTTGATGAGCAAAAGCTTATCTGGCTACTTTATGTACCACCTCGAGTTTTGAAGCTTTAGACGGAACGTAAGACTTCAGTCCAACTTCATTTAAACGTTTTCTCACTGTATGCTCACTGATATTAACATCACGGACTTCTTGTGACATGTTTCGGGTCTGAATAGCCGTTTGAAGACGATTTCTCAAAGTTTTCAGCCGTATAAAATGACCATCCTGGGTACTGGTCCACCGTTTTCTGCCTTATCCTGGCATCCGCACATAAGAGCCTATGTGCCTCTAACGTATAACTTTGAGAAAGACGACAGATACCGACACACCCAATGCGCGACTTACTGAATCCTACCCTTGACCATTTTCAATCATTGTTACCGCTCTGGCAACTTCAGTGGAAGGTAAGCCACTCATTTTATATCCTACAAGACAGGTACTCTAAAAACAATAACAATAAAAATATCTTAAGTCACATAAAATGAAATTAAACAAAATTTTGTGAAACCACTTGAAAGTGAAAAAATCTTAAAAGCACTTGAGAGCGTATAATTAACGATAAAACTCTAAATATCCAAAAATCTTTTTGCATCATCAATTTTTTTAAATGTACTGAAATATAAAAATAACCATTTAAACAAACAGCAAACAAAATTAAAAAAAAAAAAACTAATTTTTGTGCGTGTTCCTCTAATTGTGCCGGCGTGTGTATAAGTTCAATTGCTTTAGTATTACTGCGAAAACGAGTAACAAACGTAAATTCCTTTCCTACAAGAAGTCCAATTCAAAGAAATGTGCGGATAATATATTAAAATATTATGATCACGTATTGTCGGCAAGCGTGCCAATAACAATACGACGAATGAAATTATCATAATATTAACGTGTGTTAAGATGTATAATAAGTTATCGGAAAAAATAATATCGTGTAATGAGACAAATTAAATTCATGGATATCAAAATATTAATAAATGTTGGTCGAATATACAGGGTATATCAAGACTGCTACCGAAAACGAAGCCGGGTGGTAGTTTTAGTGAGTACAAACATAATGCAACTAAATTTTTCGCAAAAAAAAACGCGACAATTTTATTTATGATTGTTTAAATATCGTAATTTTGGGGTGGTAAATCCATAGCTTTTGCTAAAATAATTATTTAAACTCTTTTATACCTTAGAGTCCTTATAAATAAAAGGGAATACACTATTATTTAAGGATAAAATGAATTTACCATCCAAATACGACCATAGGAAAAAAATAACAAAAAAAAAATCGTCACTGTTTTTTTTCAACATTTTCTGTTGCATTGTGTCTGACATCACGTCGCTCAAACTACCATCCGGCTTCGTTTTCGGTAGCAGTCTTGAGATACCCTGTAGGTATAACCTCCATTTTCTGAAGTTGGTTAAAGCAGGCCCATTAGATTTTAAAATGTTTTAAGTGATCAACACAATATGTTTTTTTCTCAAAAGCAATTATTTATGGTTAGTTTTATTATGTTTATGTATGTAAATTTTTAAAACTAGATCCTTCTTTTGATTAATTGGGTTAGATTTTCCGAAGTGAAAGCTTCGACAAAGGATAGATAAATAAATACATGATTCATAGTCCTGACCCCACACTAAGATCGAGTCTTGTGTCGTTGGTATCAGGAACTACGAGAGACTTTTTGGTCTCACAAACACCCAGACCCGGAATAAATATTTATGGGCCGTACAAACATTTCTCTCGGTGCGGTGATCCAACCCGCGGCCTCTCGTTTCACAGGCGACGTCTAACCGTCTGCGTCACAAAGGCTGTCTTAAAATAAAAAACGTAACCTATACCTACTCGAAAAATTATGCCAGCCTGCTAATGAGTATCAACATTCAATATTCATTCACGTGCAAACGTGTACGTAAAATATGTACAAATTAATTAATATTCATTGACTCGTTTCATAAGAAGCATTGAGGAAAACAAACTTCTTCGTAAAATAGATTGGCATATATTATCAAAACTTAAACGAGTAGCAGCCAAATATTCTTAGAAGAAAGGAGGAAAGTCGATATTATTTTTAAATATTAGCTACATTAGTACCACATAACTGTAAAAGTATTATATAAAAATTTTTAATTGAAAATGTAGACAATTTATTTGTACTAATATATAAGCTGAAGAGTTTTTCCCTTAGATTATATACTCGTCTAGATGACACATCACACCTCACCGCACGGCTCAAAAAAAGTCTACCAAATTTGGTAGACTCGCTTTTCACGTACCTACGTCAGTGTCATTTGAACTACATATGGATAACGTGCTCCCGAAAAATAATTAATTATGCCGGTTTGTGCTGTCGAATTGTATCGCAATTGTGTTGCTTGCTAAACCACTATTATTTGAAGAAAACATGAACTTTTAATTCATTATTTTGAAGATGAGTTTCATTGGCCAGTGTTGTCAATTTATTACTAGGAAGATTTATTGAAACTATGGGAGAAACTATAAAACACAAATATCATTACATAATATTTCGATCAGAATAACAACAAGAAGAATGGCATTATTTATTTAATGAGTAAATAATACTTACCTACACGATATTAATGAAACCCACGACGACATGCACTTCATAGTAATTTTATTAATTCTTTGCCTTGCATGTGTATTACCATTCAAAATTTCACAAACGGGGTACTGCTATTATCATCTTTGAAGGAACAGCGAGAACTTATTTAAGGTCCTAATAATATTTTTAGACTACGGATTCCGTACTAGCAAATTGCTGGAGAGACATTACACAGCGGAAACGAAAAGAAGACCATTCGTAGCCTCACATGACTTCAGTTGTGTGTTCCGAACATTTTACTTATGATGATTTATATTTTACATAAATACAGAAATCAGATAACAGCCCAGGCAATAAATCCAAAGAGTTAATTATATTCGGAAACAAACACTAGAAGATGGGTTTAGATCTTTATTGTTTTTACTAATATGCGTTATAAATATAATTAATAGTATGATTACTTTAAATAAAGAAAAACTATTTTATTTAACCTATTTTGTATATCAAATAATGGGGAAAAGTTAAGTTAATAATCTGGAGTCGCATCCCTAAACACACACACCTTGACAGTTGGATTACAATAATTACACGACCGGTACTCACACATATCAACGAAAGTGAGGACACTTTTAGCGCATCGTTTGTTGACATTGCTCAATCTAGACGAGTATATAATCTAAGAGTTTTTCCGTTTGTTACCTCTAATCTCAGAAACTACTAATTCGATTTGAAAAAAAAATATTGTAGCGTTGGATCGAAAAATGCTATAAGCTAGATATCATCACGCCATGACCTATAGTAGGGAAGTAATCGTGAAAAATGTAGCAAATACGAGGAAATTTTATTCGGTTTTCGTGGTCCGGTTGATCGATATTCTAAATTGATAGTCGGAATTAAACATTTTGGCCGCCATTTTGTGTATCTGCACCCTGGCGTATTATAAATGCGAAAGTTTGTGTGTTTGTTACCTTATCACGCTCAAACCGCCGCGCTGAACCAATTTTAGTGAAATTTGACATGGAGCTACCCTGTATTAACACACAGGCTACATTTCACCCCGAAAAAATGTAGTGCTCCCGTGCGATGTGCAAGGAATTCAAATATATTCGATACTCTTTCAAACTAAACGGAATGGCGTGGGCAGTTTAAAAATAGGTACAATTGTTAATACTCAATATCTCCGGCAGTTCTAAACCGACTTAAAAATAACTTTTTTGTCAAAGAGTATTATATGATAGGTTAGACCAAAAAAAAATATTGTGAAGACCTGATGAATATCTTTGGACCTGAAGGGCAGAACTCCTCAAAATTAAACAGCACAGCAATAATTCTTTTTACATTAGGTTCAGTATAAATTTATTACTACAGGGGGGGGGGGTGGAAAGGGGAAAGTAGAAAGGGGCGTGGGAAGGGGGGGGGATATATACAAATATAAATACTAAATATCTGCGACAGTAAATAAATGATTTTAAATAACTTTTCTTCGGAACGAATTATACATAATGTTGGTCACATAAAACATGGTGAAGATCTGATGAATAGGTACATATCTGTAGAGCAGACCTCCACAAAACTTTGCAGAACCGCAATGATTTTTCGTCCATTAGGTTAAGTATATGTGTTTTATTAAAAATAGGAAGTGAAGAAGGTGTGAAGTTGAGGGGGTAACGAACTACCACGCATAAGTGTACTCAATATAGAGATATTGAGCAGGTTGATCCGATTTTAGTATTATCTTTACCATAAAAACGAAATGACAGTGTAGCTTCCTTAAAAATCATAAAATATTAATTTTCGTTTTTGAAATTATAAAGGATCACAATGGTTCATTTTTTATATACCTACATTGATTCCAGTTTTCATTATATGATTACCTTTGGCATCATTACAATGCTTATGAAAACTAAAAAGTAATAAATAAAATAATTTAATTAAAAATTAAAAGACCGACTTCAATGTGCACTACAAAGTAATAAATAATATATATTTCATTGTGCTAGTACACATTGATTAATTTTCTTATTGACTAGACTAGCCAACAAATCTTAAATACGTAATATTTTGAAGGCGGGTCGCCAAGTGACGACCACGACGACCTACACAGTACACTTAAATTTAATTTGTGTAAAACATCCTAGCGAAAAACACGCAATTTTACACGCAATATTAATTTGTCTTAATTTATATAAACTCACGCCATTTTCCCAGAAGGGGTATGCAGAGATTCTCCTGGTATCAACCAGGACACTCACGTTACGTCTTGCGTGTTTTGTCCCTCGGTGTGATTGGGGGCGAGAGTCTTTAGCCATATCGGGTGCAAATTCCAGTCCCTGTCCTGATAACTAATAGAAAAGTCGCCCGTCCTTAATATATCAGCTCTTAATCAACATTGTTGAGCATTAGACTTATCTACAATCGAGAGAAACATACAAACTTAACAACCCTTCCCTTTCTTATACTTTCCTCACTATGATTCCTATCACTGTTAAAGTAATTGTATATAAATATGCAAGTGACACCAATAAGTCAATGGTGTACCCTGGAGTTGAAACCCTTGATCACTGTATCTTTGATCGTATGCAATACATCAAAATTAGACCACATATGATACATATTAATTCTATTAAAATTTCAACAAATATACACGTAGGATCAATATGTTAAATTAATTTGTTTCTAGTTTACATATGGACCTAACTGAGCACCAACGATACATCTACAAGTAGGTAATATTCAACTGTGTTACATTACTTAAATTTGTTTTCGTTTGGCACTTGGCGACCCGCCTTCAAAATATTACGTATTTAAGATTTGTTGGCTAGTCAAGTCAATAAGAAAATTAATCAATGTGTACTAGCACAATGAAATATATATTATTTATTACTTTGTAGTGCACATTGAAGTCGGTCTTTTAATTTTTAATTAAATTATTTTATATTATGAAACTTAGTATCAGTGCTAAGATTTTCTTCCCTTGATGAAATCAAATTTTTGTATGGGGAAAAATATGTATTAATTTTCAATAAATATAAACATAATTGCTACTCAGGCTCGGAATTCTCGGAGAAATTAACTTCAAGTCCAATAAAAATATTTTTTTTGCCTTCGCCTCTGTGAACAAAATGTCAAATGTTATGATAGTTATTTTGTTTTATAATAATCTGTCGCCCGGGATATGACAGGAAAACTTTTAAAGCCAAACCATAAAAATGCTATAATAAATTTTAAGCAGCATCGGTATTATAGGGTTAATAAAATAGTATTTAATTTGATTACTAACATAGTTTAATTCATTGTGTCACTAACATTTTATGGAATTCTTATTCTGAAATAAATTATGATTCCATTTGGTATCGGGATCTACGATATTTTTACCGATACTATGAATGGGTATTCTCCTCTGCCCTTGATTTTAAATTTGTTTTCTTTTATTCCAGGCAATGTTTAAAGACCTATCATCAGTGATCCTGCGCCACACGGCGATATCCCGCCGCCACCTCACTCCAGAGCTTGCTCATCACTCCAGACTGTCCCTTGTGGAAGGCCAGAGAAGAAGACGTGCCCTTCAGGGACCCTTTCTGGGCGTTCTACTGGCCTGGTGGACAGGCCACGGCTAGGTAAGGAAATGTACAACAATCAAATTGGAACTGAGATAGTTCTTTACAACCACCAATAGTTGTAAAAGTTGAAATAAGAGAAGCGCAAAAAAAATTAGCCCCGAAGCATATGCACTCTGTTTCTCATCAGCAGGAACTATGTTGCTAAATATAGGGCTCCCCCTGAAAATTGTTGGAAGCGTCCTGCATCGTAAGACTTCCATCGACTTTAGCTAGGTCCTCTGTCTGGATTCACAAGCAAAAATATAATTTAAATTCGATTACGACTACTGGTGATAGGTCTCTCTCTATGTGAGAGGCCGCCTGGGTAGGTACCACCGCAATGACAATTTCTCCCGCCAAACATCAGTGTGAATGCAATGTTGCGATCCGGTTTGAAGGACATTGTAACCTATATATATTGATACTTAACATCTATGTCTCAGGATGGCGAGCGCAGTGGAGTGCATTACGTTGTAATTCATGATGTTTGGTTTTGCTACTGTCCTACTGACAATGGTTGTCTGTCACAAATTGCCTTGTGCGATAAGACCGCCAATTGTACTTTTTTTTCTAGTTTGTATTGTTTCCTTTTGTATTTATTTATGGTGTACAATAAAGCTTATATAAAATAAATAAATGAGTGGTCGTATCGCTTACCATCAGGCAAATGGGATGCTTGTCTCCAGTGGCGTAACAATAGGGTGGCATAGTGCGCAAAATGCCACGGGCCCCCGGCCTAAGGGGCCCCCGGCCCGGCAGGGCCCTGGTCCGACAGGGTCTCAGGCCCGAAAGGGCCCTAGCCAGATAAGGCCTCGGGCTCAAGTCCAACAGGGTGTAAGCTTAAAATAATGTAACATTATTAAAGAAATTAATGGTAATAAGCAATTGGCTACATTTTAAACATGAGAAACATTGTAGCATAATATTTGTTTTTTTTTTTGTTTTTGTATAATGTTAATAACATGCCAAAAAATATAATTAAATGAATATTAAGGCAATATTTTCCAAATATTATTAAAGGAAAAGCGAAATCGAAAAGAAAGAAGGAGTTTGAACCCACAAATAAAAAAGTTGTCTGAAATAAGTAATGCCTTTCGGAACGGGAAATTTATTGATGAAAATGCGAATAAACAAAATCTTGGTTATGAACAAATGGACGAAACTAAAAATTATATTCTATCAAATCCGACGATTGTGAATATTTAGACCCAAAGCAATCATAATCAAGTACGAGTAATGGGACTGACGTACCTTGCTTGGGCAAAAGTCCCTAAATAAAGAAAGATATATAATAAATAAAAGTACGAGTAAACATGAAATTGAATCATATTTAGGAGTGGAAAATAATAAATCTCCATAATTATCTGAAATAATTGTAATTTAAAAAGAATCGAAGTGAAAAGATTTGTGATTGAAAAAGTTAACAGTAAGCCCAATGGTCTTAAGAGACAGTGGCAATAAATAATAAAATAGTAAAACAAAAGCACCTACGATTCGCTGACAATATAGACTTGATGGCGAAATCGTTAGAGGAGCTGCAACAGATGCTGGACAGTCTGGTTTCAGCCTCACAGTGAATAGGTATTAAAATTAACTTCGACAAAACCAAAGTAATGATCAACCACCACCTTAATCCAAGACTTGTCGCTGTATGTGACCATCAGCTCAAAGTTGTTTCTATATACCTACCTAGGGCAGACCCTTTAACTAGGTAGAAATAACTTTGAGAAGGAGGCTACGAGGAGGATCCAGCTGGGCTGGGCAGCATTTGGTAAACTACGTCGAATATTCTCTTCACCTTTACCACAAAGCTTGAAAATGATAGTTTTCAACCAGTGTGTTCTACCTGTCATGACCTACGGTGGACACTTATTGTACGACAGGTCCACCATCTCAAGGTCGCTCAGCGAGATATGGAGCGTGCTATGCTCGGTATCTCTTTGAAGGATCAGTTCCGTAATTAGCATATCCGACAGAGAACCAACGTTATTGACATAGCAAACCGGATAAGCAAGCTGAAGTGGCAGTGGGTTGGCCACATTTGTCGAATAACTGATAACCGTTAGAGTAAAGGAGTTCTTGATTGGAGACCGCGTCTTGGCTAACCTAGTTTAAGACGCCTTCCAGCTAGGTAGAGTGATGATTTGCAAAAAGTTGACGACGCGACAGGCCGAAGACAGGGTAAAATACCGCAATTTGGGGGAGGTCTATGTCCAGCAGTGGATAATAAAAGGTTGATGATGAATAAACAAAATATGTGAGTTGAGGCTAATGAAGACTGGAAAACTATAAATGCGATATAGAGACAAGAAACATCGAAAATTCACTTGGAATCGTGTATTTTGTATGAACAATGGCGGTCTCACTGGAATTTAGATGAGGGGCAACAATCCATATAAAAATATAATAATCATTTTTTTGGCGTAGATAGCAGCAATAATGGAACTATTTTGAATATTGCCGAGTTCCTAAGAAAATGTGATCCTGATTTAGAAAAATTGTTAAATAAGTCAATGGGCCAAATAAAATACTTCAAGTTCGATTTTTTTTTATAGACACATTATTAAATGATGGAATATATTAGAGTTTTATATAATATTTATGATTAAGAAAACAACCTTTTCAATTTCTGTAAAATTATAAATACTAAATTAACGAGATGAGCAGGACTCTTTAACTCCAATAATCACTAATGTAAAAAAAATATATTTGATAAACCGATGAGAAATATGAAGCCATGTCATAAAAACATATTATGTACTCGGCCTCCCCTACAGTCGAAAGTAAGATTGAAATGGTTAGGCCATATAGTCCACCATGCTGACCTAGTGCGGGCTGGCGGGCTTAACGTTCCATAGAAATTCTTACAACTCAATATGATATGCAGGTTTCCTCATGATGTATTTCCTTCACTGTCATAGTACGTGGTGATTGACTGTCAATACATACATGACTCCGAAAAAATCCCTGGGTTTCGAACCCGCGACCACTTGGCCGCCCCGTCTGGTCCGATTACCATTAGGCCACCGCAAAACTTTGAAAAGATCCATAAAAACGAAATTACAATATATTTTTTTTACATTTGCGAAGGGGGCCCCCTTTGTGGAATTTTGCCACGGGCCCCCGATGGGGTAGTTACGCCACTACTTGTCTCGCCATTCATTAAAATAAAATGAATACGTACACATATTTAAGCGATGAGTATGCATCTTATCATTTGGGTATTGAAGTAAGAATGCCAACAATGTGTTTGCACTCTACTGATATTAAGGAAGCTATTGGATATACCCAGTTAGCAATACATATTATGTTATGCAGAATTATCGGATTTAGATAATGTATACTGCTAGGCACTCAATCGTATTCTCGATTGTAGAGTAGGCCCGTGCCCTGCAGTGGGACGTATATGGGCTGATACAGATACTGAAAGAAAGAAAGAAAGAAAGAAAAGTTTATTGTTGGTACAAATGCAAAGAAATTAATATTAATAATAAAAATAATCCAACCCTAGAAACTAAAAGATATAAAGTATTTACAATAAAACAAAGAAGTGTTAGTTATATAAAGATAACAAAAGACAATAATATTCTCCATTACTACTTGTGCCAACAACAGGAACCCTCATTCAGCTTATTACTGCAGTACAGCATAAGCAGTACCACAGCGCTGATTTTCAATGAGGGACCTTAGTGACATCCGGGCACTACGTCGGTGTGCAGATATAGGTACTTGTACATGTATTTTAGAAAAACATTGATAATTTATACAATATAAACAGGAAACATAAAACATTTAGAAACAAAAAATAAAAATATAACGAAGATTACAAATTCAGAAAGGTATTAAGTAATCGGCAAAAATTCGCCGGCGCCGACAGAGGGCGACTAAGACCGAGTATCTGCAAATACACAATAATTTAAAACCGATAAAGTAATAATTATTAAATTATTACAACAACAAAAAATCTCGACAACACCGCAATGGCCTTGGGTAGGCGGAGGCGCACGCGCACTCGGACTGGTATCCGCCATCATTCTCCTCGACACGGGCAGTCGAAACGCATATCGCTCCGGTCAGTGGAAATAAGAAAATAAACCAGTAGATAGTTAACAATTATTAATTATGTAGAAACTGCTCGCAAATATTGAGTGTGATATTGTAAAAGAAGAAGTGTGTTTTTTTGCCGCCACCTTCAACGAAACTGGAAAACGGCCCACTTCACTTGTTCGATCGAAAACTTGCAGGTATGATAGTAAATAATAATGGATAGTATATGTAGATAAAAAATAAATAAACAAATAATTAAACTATGTACGTAATGTTTTGTTGTTTCTGTACTTGTAATAAATTGTTCTTGTAATTATATTTAAAACTAAGTTTACTCTTTTTAGATCTGCATGGCGGTGGAATGTTGTTCCAGCAGTGAGTGGCGGCATATTTGAAAGATCCTCTAAAAGCAGCAGTCCTGTGTTGCGGTATCGATAGTGGATTCGAAATAGAACGTGTACCATACTTGAGGTTATCCTGTCTGAATGTTAGTTTATCTACTAGGTACTTAGGTCTATTGTTATGAAATATACCAAACAGTAGTGTGGCTAAATGCAATTTCCTTCTGGCTTCCATTTTCAAAATGTTGGCATCGTTAAGATATGGTGTGACGTGGCTACGGCGTGGAATATTAAAGGAAAACCTGGCACAAGCATTCTGTACCCGCTGAATAAGGTGATTCGTTCGCGAAAGTAAGCAGGGGCCGTAGACAGTGTCACAGTAGTTAAGTCTAGAAAGAACCAGACTGTCCACTAGCCTCTTTCTTATAGGAACACTGAGATATTTTCGAAACCTATATAAAAGTTTAAGCCTGTAGAAGCAGTTCCTGACCACATTGCTCATGTGCGCTTCAAAACGAAGTTCAGGATCAAAAATAAGGCCCAGGTTACGTGCCGAGTCCACCCTTTCAATATCAATCCCTTTAATTCTTATAACCGGCTTAGCAGAAAGGATAGAACTCACCTGCGCTCTACTGCCTAGGATCATGAACTTCGTCTTGGTGGGGTTAAGGAGCAGGCAATTACTCTCTGACCAGGAAATCAACCTAGCTAAATCCTTATTAATTTTATCTACAGCAGCAAGTGTATCTTCAGCCCTAAATGACATATACAGTTGGGTGTCATCGGCATACATATGGTAGTTGCAATCTTGTATACAATTGACGATGTCCGCACTATATAGAATATATAGTAATGGGCCCAGAATTGACCCCTGTGGTACACCGCTGGTCACTGTTCGGAGGGAAGAGGACAAGGTGGACCCGTCGTCTCTCTGAATTTCCACGAATTGCGAGCGGTTGGTCAAGTAACTATTGAACCAGTTAACAGTGTCATTATCAAACCCATAATAGTGGAGTTTTGATAATAGCAAATCAATATTGATAGTGTCAAACGCTCGCGAGTAGTCAAGCAGAGTAAGGATAGTCCCCTCCCCCCGATCCCGCGCCTCTAGGATGTTACTAACAACATCACATAAAGCGGTTGCAGTACCGAGGCCCTTCCGAAACCCAGACTGCAGATCTGGAAGAATATTATTATCTTCAAGGTACTTAGCTACCTGAACATAAACCACCCTTTCCAGTATTTTAGACAAAAACGGCAGTATGCTAATTGGGCGCAGGTCATTGTAATTTAAGGGATTATTGTTTTTAGGAAAAGGTTTAACTATTGCGCAACGCCAGAGACTAGGAAACGTATGCGAGCAAATTGATTTGTTAATAATAGTAGTAATAGCACGTAATGTTTGAGGTATCGTGAGCCAAATCATTTCTCTAGATATGCCATCAGTTCCTTGCGCATTAGTCGTGATGCTCTTTAAAATGTTGTGAATAGTGCTCTCTCCCACCGCTAGGGTACCTATACTGCTAGGGTTTTTTAATACCAGCTTCCGTTTTTATTACTCACTGAAGATGTTATAATGGTTTTGTGTATGTTATATTGAATGTTATATTGAAATATAATTTTTTTTTTCATTTAGTCGCGGTTTTCTGATTATTCAAAATAATTGTTCGTCGTTTACGTCGCGGTCACGGAGTCGTCTGTCTTTATTTTTCGTAATTATTAAGTTCCTAGAAATGTTAACTTTATTTATTTCTTAATTTTACACTTAATTATTCTTATTTTTTAGTTTTAAAGCAAACGAACAAGCATTCCGCCTGAGCGGCAAGTGATCAAAATCGCTCATAAGCTTGTATCTAAATGCTATTACAACACATTTGGCACAGTCAAACCGCTGCATACCAAAAGTTGAATTCTTTTGTAAAAAAAAACACATTACGCTTTTTTCGCCAAAGGAGTAGGCAGACGTTTTTCTAGGATACCCACGTTACGCCTTGTGTACCCCGTACCACAATGTGATAGGGGACGTATCTATCTCCATTTCGATCACAAATTTCTGACTCCTAGCTAATAAAAATGAAAAAAAAAATCAATATCGCTTTCCCAACCTGAGATGAGAAATGAGTTGGCAATCGTACCTCAGTACATCTGTGAAACGGAGCCTGTATTATTATTGTCAATTTACATTATTCATATAATGTTGCAAAATAAAAGAATGTATTGGAAAGCACGTCAGCTGTTGCCGTAGCGTTAAAACCCCAAGGCCGAACAGCAGTGTTACTTTTGAGTCTCGATCGATCGGAATTAAAAACTTATCATTTTTAATATTGGACGCTACTAGCAATTCACATTAATTCGTAGATTTTTTATACATTCATACATCATACATAATCGTCACGCCTGTATCCCATAGGGGTAGGCAGAGACTATACAGTTGGCTTGATCCTGATATATTACTTTCGCTTCGTACACTTTCATCAACCTTTTCATGCATTCTTGTCGGTTCTAGGTACTTTTGACCTGACCCTTGTGAGGGTAGCACCGATTTGGATTGTGTATGTTCGGTGAGGTCGACCCCTACCGACTCTTCCATCCACACTCGCATTGTATTTATAACCCTAAATAATTCGAGTTTTCTGTATCCTATTCATAAATATTGTAATTCAACCATGTATTTTTCGTCAATACTAATGATATAAATATTCGAACCCTTTCGAGACTGTTGCGAGTTTAACATTGGTTCCAAGAGTACCCAGAGTCTTGATCAATATGCACGTAACTTTTATCAATGAAATGTAGTTCTGACTCATTCATACCAAGAAGTGATGAAAAAATACGCTGATAAAGAAGTCACGATGGTACCATATGTAAGGTATTCTTTAGGTAAACTATGAAGGAATTTTTCAGAGAACGTCTGTGTTTGATCTTGTTATATTGTGATCTTGTGATCATTTTCACGTGAATCAAGATAATATGTCAAGTTAGTGATTCATAGCGATACATCTAAAATGTATATTTTACGAATACCACAATACATTTAACCTTTGTCCTATATTGTACAATTTTTTCGCAGTTGTCGGGAAAATCATTCTTTTGCTAAGAATGCACATAGTTTTTTTTTCTTGCCATAGTTGTGATTTCTAAATACTAAAACCTTCTTTTGCTTGTCCTACACTATCTTGGTGTTAGGGTAACATTATAGATGTAGCAATCATTGCCAAATATATTATGCTATACTAAGAAAAAAAAACAACATCAATTACCCATCCCAGGAATTGAAATTAGAACGTCACATATTACAGACCTTTACGTCAATATTATCGTCAAACAAGTCACTAATACAATTTAATAACGTCACAAGAAAAAAATCAAAGCAAGGATACAGCGATAAAAACAAGATAAAATAATTCCAATATTTGGTATGCAAAATATGCGTAGTGGAACCTCGAGCTGTGACGCAAGCGAGGCTGGCTTCCGTAAATTACATTCTTTAACATGGCCCGAGGAATGTCTAGTGATTTTCACTTGTTTTTATACCTAACCACATGTGACTACTAATAGATTTAAAATAAACTTAATGCTTCGCAAAATATGGTCTGTTTTTAATGAGTGCGACAAGAAGGAATTTAGTATTTTGCCAAAAGGCCATGGTGGAAAACGGAAACAAAAGATGAAGTTAGTCTCACTGTGACTGTATGAGACTGTTCATTTAACTGAACAAATGATGGTTATATATTAAGATGCCTAATAGTAATACATGTGATCGTGACTAATTTGAAATCAGATCAAACGTGCCTATCGTGCGTGCGTGAAGTTATGTGCTGCCACTGTATTAATACGGCAACCCGATATATTATGACGGAAAATATTTAAATATTTGTTACTTTTATTTACTGTTGTTAATAGTCTCTTTGTTTATTTTATTGTTTATGGCCAGTAGTTAACAGTGAATTTACACTGGTATTTGTCGGTATGTTAGATCAATGATCGGTCAGTTACCTCAATCTACGTAATTACGAAATACAAAACATTATGATGACTCATCCGTGGATTCCCTCAGATTACTCACTACGCTCCGTCCCTTTCCTTCATCATGTTGTCGCTTTCTATCCCTACTACAGAATACAGATTATCAATCTTGGCAGCAACAATAATTATCTTTGAAAATATTGACATTGAATTATCGATCGGGGATTACTATATCACGGTATAAAAGTAATGTGAAATGAAATTAAATTGGTTTATTGCTCATATAGGCAATAAAGCAGCTTTTATGACAAGTCAATATACATAGTACGTAATCTATTCGTTATAATATTATTTACGTATTTATATTAAGTTTCCTTGTTTTATGGTAATCTTGAATTATAATATTTAATATTTATTACTATCGTATGTTTATTTTCTTCCAAGGAAATTTACTATTTACGTAAATTAGTGTATATGTGGACCATAAATATTATTAAAACCACACGTAATTAAAAAGGTAGTTTAGTATCGTGATTTGATTATGGCGAAAATAATACCAATGAATGTATTAGGACTGAGCTCGGTCCTCCTCTACAATAGTAGTTCGATTGAGATGATTTAAGCCATGATTTTTGAAACAATAGCTTAATCCTTCTTAATTGAGTCATATCGGTCAATAGGCCAACGTTGTGACATTGGCCTATCCCGGGTATGCAGACAGAATAGTTTTTTTTTATTCCAATAAATGGCGAGACGAACATGCCGTTCGCCTGATGGAAAGCAATACGACAGCTCATAAACAGTAGCAGAACCAAACAACACCTCGAATCACAAAGCAATGCTTGGCATTCCACTGCGCTCGCCATCCTGAGACATAAGATGTTAAGTCTCAATATGTCCAGTAGTTGCTCTGGCTACAATGTCTTTCAATCCGAAACACAACAGTGCATAGACAATGCGGTGGTACCCACCCAGGCGGCCTCTCACATATGAGACACCTACCACCGGCAATTCTGATAAATCTCTGTATTATGACCCTTGCCTCTTCCCATCCTTTGCTTCCCGCTCCCCTACCCGATTTGATAAGCCAGCATCACTTCTATGAGCCAAGCGTTCTGGATGTTCATGGGTAGCAGTGATCATTTACGATCACGTGACCGGTTTGCTAGTTTACCGGAATTATTATAAAAAATCTGGTTTGTCACTGTGTTTTCCTTGACTATTAACATGCATGGCAAATGAGTATCAATACATGCATATATTGATATACATACGTACATAAACTCGCGCTTTTTCCCAGAAGGGGTAGGCAGATGTGCTACCAGGACACAGACATTTCGCCTTATACGCTCCCACGATGTGATAGGGGGCGAGCCTATAGCCATATTGGACATGAATTTCTGATTAAGGGCTGATAATGAATAGAAAAATCCAATATCACTTTTCCCGACTCGTGATTCGAACCAGACACCTCAGCTTTGTGACCGTACTGTAGTACAACTTTATTATATTATTATCATAATTCGCTGACGCTGGTTTCCTCTGAAATATTAATTATGATAACGGTATGGTTTTTACATGGTATAATTCTACTTTATCGGACAGGATAACTATTTTGATAACTCGGTCGATAATGGGGGTCCTGGATAGTCCCGGGAATTACTGAGAATATCCCGGGAGTTGCTGAACTTGTATTTAAGTTTAGTACAAGCTTATCTAGGATAGCTTTAGATCGTTTAAACTAAAACCGTGGTTCCAAATAGCTTAATTTCAGAAAAAGTATAATAAACGTGTGGAGCGAGTGTGATGTGAATTGTATTCTACTACAATATTGACTTTTACAATCGGGAACAAAATCTGTGCGTATGGTGCGTGCACACGGGTACACAGTGAAGCGAGAGCGAAGATATTAATATGTTACTTCGTGGGCGTGACAGAGACAGAAATAGAATGTACCCTTCATTTTGTTTGCAGTGTCCCCTCTAGTATATTATCTCAATGGGTATATCCATAGTTTTTGCTATAATAATAATTTGAATCCTTGCGTACAGTAGCGTCTTTAAAAATAAAAGGGGTACACTATTATTTTAGTAAAAACGATGTATTACCACCCAAACACGACGATAGGAAAGAATAACATGCGACAAGAATTCGTCGCTTTTTATTGCAAAAAATTTAGTTGCATTGTGTCTGAAGTCACTAAAACTACCACCACTCGGCTTCGTTTTCGGTAGCAATCTTTATATACCCTGTATATCTATACTAATATAATAAAGCTGAAGAGTTTGTTTGAACGCGCTAATCTCAGGAACCGCTGCTCTGATTTGAAATATTATTTCAGTGTTGTATAGTATCGAGGAATGCTATAGACTATATATCATCACGTTATGACCTATAGGAGGGAAGCAGTAGTGATATTTCTGGCAAATACGAGGAAATTTTATTCGCTTTTGATGGTCCGATTGGTCGACACTCTAAATTGAAAGTAGGAATTGAGCATTTTGACCGCCATTTTGAAACATGTATCTGCACCCGGGCGGAGCCGGGATGGACCGCTAGTATTAAATAAACAACTTATTTCTTTGAATGATGAATCAAGCGGGTATTATAAAAGATAATATTCCAACCAAAAGCCTCTTAAGAGCCTACCTCGAAAAATATTCGCAGCATTTTGGGGCGTGGTTAACGAAAGTTGCCGCATCACGCCGTGGCACTGCGCTACTGGCGCACATTCCCCGATTAAATATTATCTACTGGTATTATTAACATTAGTAATAACAAATTAATGTAGACCTATGTATATTTATAATCCGTATGATTCTGACAATATGCTAATAATACAACGTGTAACAGGATTAATTCACAACCTCAGACACCCCAACTTTAAAATATTATTGCAATCATAGTTTATGCTTTGAAATCGTACTATCATAATTACAAAATCTTTTATTTATGAAATTAGTTATACCAAATGTAGGTACTTAACATGGTCACCTTACGAGTTACAAATAAGAGTGTACTACTACACACGCTCGCCGGACACGCACACATGTACACAAGACACATTCACACGAGTACCTAACGCCGGTCGCCGACCGCTGCGCCGCGCCGGCAGAAACAGCTGACAATAAACGAAATACAAATTACAAATTACGTACGTAACTGATTACTGGGTGGTTTGGTAAACAAATTATTATTTATTTAATCTGTAAGCATAACATTTGTGTTTTAACTATAAAATCTAAATATTTTACTTACTAGATATAATGCGTACGAACCCAACATAAGACAATATTTTGCATGAATCGGCTATAAAATATTATTAATTTCACTTCCCCTAAACTTAGTTCCTACAGGCGGGCAGGACACGGGCGTCATTTATTTTGCATTATTATTGAATAAGATAATAAGATAACGCAATATCTAACAACGAATACTAGATTGGGAATCACAACCTAATCACAACACAAAAAAATACAACAAAATTAACTTACGTGTTACATGGCACTCATGAGGCGATTTCTTTTTAAAATATGTTCGACATGTCCACCACCTTGATACACTTTGATGCACATTTGCGTAATTGTTCACGTAATTTATGTAAAACTTCACTTTTAGGAATTTGCTCCACATTACCCTCCTCATCCTGGATCCTCCACATTAGTACTTTCACTGAAGTATACCAGAGATTTATTACGTCCCCACAAAAAAAGTCAAGAGACGTCAAGTCAGGTCAGGTGACCTAGGAGGCCATTGCACAGGTTCGCCGCGACCTATCCAGCGCTCTCCGAACTCAGCATCGAGATACCGTCAGACATGCCAATGATACATTATCACCACACAGTGCCAAAGTTCTCACCATTTCAGTGTATTTGAATATTCGAATACCGAAAAGACATCGCGCGCGAAAGTTATCGAAATATCTACTTAACACTTAAACACAAGTAGACACAGATAACTGCGGTGCACGACTAGATTTTTTTCACATATTCGGTGCCCATTTAGGGATTGCAATAACGGGATATCTGACACACCGGGATTCCGCATACATTGTAGCAAAATTACAAACCGAATTTAATCACCATTTTAACGTTCCCCGAAATTATTTTTCATAGAAATACCTATTTGTTGTTTCTTTTCATATTGATTTTGTTACATTTAATTTGTTTCATTTAAGTGCATGTATTGCGCGGGATTTGGATCGCCCGGCCTTGCAAATACCGGGAGTAATTTTTTTCGCGGCGCATCCCTATACCGCCGCGCGCGCCGTCGTTTGTCGGATGGATCAAATTGCATTAAACAATAGCTGCATCCTGCTCTATCTAGTTGTAGTTAAATGTGCGGAAAAGAGAATATGATAGTTATTTATTTTGGTAGCTTATTACGTTTATTGAGGCCTATCGTTGTGTGCGTTTGATTAATGATAGATTGCTTAAATAAACTTTATGACTATCGAAATAAAGTTCATTTTTGTTCATTATTTAGTTTATTAGAGTATTCGTTTAGTGATTCATTTAAAAATGATCTTATGTGCTGGAGTTACGTTTCAATTTCGTTTGTTCGGAGTACTAAACGAAGGAGTGTCTGTAATTTACTTGGTCTTAACTAATTATTTTGAAAAAAATTACCTACCAAAAAAAATGTTGATATCGGTTCAGTAGCTGATTCTGAACGTACTACTTTCCGCTTTTACATTTAAATCTGTTACATGTATATTGTTTATCATACTTTTGTATTGATAAAAAAATCGATTATAATCTAAGTGGTAAAACACGAACTTTAAACTATTACTTTACGAAAACCTCAAAAACATTTACAATAATATCTGTATAAATACAAGATAGGTATCAATTGTTTTGCCGGTCACTCACTCTACTAGTGTGAAGCGCTAATCGCCTAGGCGCCCTTTGATAAATGCCGCCAAAGGCATTGCGCCTAGCGATGATTTATTTGTTTCTACTTCATTTGACCTGTGATTTGACCACTGACTTTCGCCTATAAAAGAATGTCATTCTTAGTTCTGCTGTTTTGTGATTTTTGACTTACGATACAACTGTAAATTTAACAAAAATGTGTGAAATAAATTTGAATTTTGTAATAACAACCAAACTAAACTGACTAGGTATTCCTGAAGTATATACACAGAGCGGAAACGATAAGTAATTACATTAGATTATTGTTTAAATTCCACATAAAATAATAATTATTGATTTTCGAACTGTGCGGTCACACCGGCGCGGCGCGGCGCGGCGCGGCGCGGCGCGGCGCTCACGCTCTTATTATTACTGCTATGCGCTTGGCGCGAGAATGACGGCGATCACACCCGCCCGTTCCAGTTTGAACCTTCTTTACAACCAAATAGGGATAATTTTTGTTTAACAATGTTTCTTTTATTTACGCTAGACAAATTTTTCGGCGAAATTATTTGATATCAATTACAATTATTTTGCTTTTGTTTTATGAAAAGCATTGTAAATATTAATTTTATAGTAATACTAGCGATCGGGCCAGGGTCCGCCCGGGTGCATACACGTTTAAAAATGGCGGTCAAAATGTTTAATTCTGACTATCAGTTTAGAATATTGACCAATCGGACCAAGAAAAACGAACAAAATATCCTCGTATTTGCTAGAAATATCACTACTGCTTTCCTCCTATAGGTCATAGCGTGATGATATATAGCCTATAGCCTTCCTCGATAAATGAACTACCCAAAACTGAAAGAATCATTCAAATCGGACCAGTAGTTCCCGAGAGTAGCGCGTTCAAACAAACAAACAAACAAACTCTGCAGCTTTATAATATTAGTATAGATATAGACTTTCAGTGACATATAAAATAGATTCGTATAAAAAATATTCTAAATCTGGGGGCACGGCAATGCCCCCACCAAGTCGAGCTAAAAAGTGGCACAGTCGTACCATCCTTTTCTAGAAGCAATTCAGATCATTTTAAACCCCCCATAACTTCGTTGTGGTTAAACGAAGCAAGAAACCTGAATTTTCAATTACTAAGCAGGCATTGTGTAAACACGGTATGTTTAAAATTTCATTCAATTTGAACCACTAGTTTAAGAATTGTAACTAGTCAAACTTTCTTAATTTTGTCACTCACTAACTGACTGACCGATCATCAAAAGTCTAAGGCACTTCTAGCAGACATAGAACCTTTAAATTTAGAATATAACTAGCTGTGCCCGCGACTTCGTCCGCGTGGAATTTAACAAAAACTTTATTTTTCTAAAATAAAAGAACTTTTTTATAATAAATGTAGCCTAAGTTACTCCTTATTATATCAGCTACCTGACAAAAAAGTCCCGTCAAAATCGGTCCAGCCATTTCAGAGATTAGCCGGAACAAACAGACAGAAAATAACTTTTCTAAAATAAATGTAGCCTAAGTTACTCCTTCTTATATCAGCTACCTGAAAAAAAAAGTCCCGTCAAAATCGGTCCAGCCATTTCAGAGATTAGCCGGAACAAACAGACAGACAGACAAAAAAATTTTAAATATCATTTTCGGCACAGGTATCGTGTATATAACGATATGTAGTAGGACATTTTTTTTTATTTTCACTCTTAAAACAGACACTTCAATTTTATTTATACAGGGTATATCAAGACTGCTACCGAAAACGAAGCCGGGTGGTAGTTTAAGCGACTTCAGACACAATGCAATAGAAAAAGTTGCAAAAAAAAGCGACAATTTTATTTTAAATATTTTTTTCCTATGACCATATTTGGGTGGTAAATACATTTTTCCCTAAAATAATAGTGTATACCCTTTTATTTTTAAATAATCTAAGGTATAAAAGAGTTTAAATTATTATTTTAGCAAAAGCTATGGATTTACCACCCAAAAATGACGATATTTAAAAAATCATAAAACATAATTGTCGCATTTCTTTGCGAAATTTTTAGTTGCATTGTGTTTGTACTCACTAAAACTACCACCCGACTTTGTTTTCGGTAGCAGTCTTGAGATACCTAGTATATAAAAGGCATAACAGGAGAGGGTATTGAGAGGGAAAGGGTGTATTCAGCCCAAGAAACTGTACAAAATTCCTCTAGAAAGACATAACGAAGAAAAACTTGCAAATAAATAGACTAAATAGCTCCAAAATATCAATTACCATGAAAGAAAGAATATTAATAATCAAATCCGTGATATTTGTGATAAATTGACACCTACAAAAATAAGAAAACAAAAATAAAAAAACTATAAGACAGAGGCTTTATGAAAAATTGTTGGTGATATTCTAGAAGTAAAAAGTACCGAAAAGAAAAAAAAGTAGGACTCTAAAAAAAGACGTGAGATCCCATCAAAAACATCCTGTAAAAAAATTCAGCCATCCAGCAGCATTATGTATGAATTGTACGATACATTATGGTTTCATGCGATGGCCAAGGCGATCCATTTATTTATAACGTAAAGAATTTTTAATATGTATATGATAATAGCTTACGTAATAACTTTATACAAAAGGTCCCTTACGCAAGGACTAAATAAATTAATCGACTTGGTATCGGTATATGCATGTAGCATCTCACAATTTTTTTAGGTAGAAACCCTGAGCTGTGAGACTTGGAATTTTTTTACAGGATGTTTTTGGTGGGATTGTGTCTTCATCTGTCTATTGATAGAGGTGCTCCCGAAAAGTACTATTTTTCTAATGGTATTATACTGGATGGTTTTGAAAAATATCACAATATTATGATGGCCAGTTCATGACCAGACACAAAACAGTTCAAAATGGCGGCCTCAACTATCAATTCTGCTTACTCATTCAAATGAAGGAACCATTAGATATCGACTTAGATATCAATCGAATCAAAAGCAAAAAAGTTCAAAATGGCGACCATAATTTTCAATTCTGACTTTGAATTTAGTGAAACGGAATAATATGGTAAAAAGGTTTTTCTATTTAATTCACTATTAATATATTTATTGGGCAAAACCCGATTAAAAGTTATAAGTAAATTCAATTGATAATAAAAGTTGGTGCGTCCTTGGTGGGAATATCGCGTAGCCTTCATATTATAGGAGCTAGCAACAAGAAATATTGTGATATCAGATGAAAAATAATGATAATATATACTGAAAGAACAATACAACGAGAAATAAATTTATTTTAACCGAATTAATTCGATGACAATGATCGCAATGTCCATATCATAGGGATTACGTTGGATCCCTTATTTTCATATTTCTCGTATGTCGTGGATCTACATACATACATACATAAACTCACGCCTTTTTCCCAGAAGGGGTAGGCAGAGGTGCCAAGACCCACATTTCGCCATGTATGTTCCGTCCCACGATGTGATAGGTGGCGAGCCTATCGCCATATCGGGCACAAATTCCTGACTCTGGGCTGATAATGAATAGAAAAATCCAATATCACTTTGCCCTACCCGGGATTCGAACCCGAGGCCTCACCTTTGTAACCGTACCTTAGTACAACTACGCTACTGAGGCAGTCTACAAGTCGTGGATCTACAAGCTCAGGTAATAGTTGAAAGTTGAAATTAATCGGCCAATTGTCAATTCAAGTGCGTGGTGGCCTAACTACTCTCAATTGTACTCTCGATTGTAGAGGAGGCCCGTGCCCTGCAGTGGGACATATATGGGCTGACACAGAATTACCAATTCTGACCTTGAATTTAGTTTATGGAAATGAAGAGTCTCTCAGATATCGAATTAGAAACCTATCAGAACAATAACAAAAAAATCAATAAAAATGCTGACCACATTTTTTTCTGAGAATATTTTCATGTTTTCATGAACGAAGGTTCTTTCAAATATCGATTTGGAATCATTCGGATAAATAACAAAAAAAACAAAAATTAAAATGACCCGGACTCGAACCCGAGACTTCAGCGTCGTAATCATATTATGAGGCAAAAATGTATAAAATTTCACGGGAATAATAACAAAAAAATCAATGAAAATGCGGATCACATATTCTTTTTTCTGAGAATATTTACATTTTTTCGGAACGATGGTTCTTTCAAATATCGATTAGGAACATTTCGGATAAATAACAAAAAACAAAAATTAAAATGACCGGGACTCGAACCCGAGACTTCAGCGTCGTAATCATATTATGAGGCAAAATGAATAAAATTTCACGCGAACAATAACAAAAAAATCAATCAAAATGCGGACCACATGTTATTTTTCTGAGAATATTTTATTTTTTTCGGAACGATGGTTCTTTCAAATATCGATTTAGAACCATTCGGATAAATAAAAAAAAACAAAAAGTTAAATGACTCGGTTTCGAACCCGAGACTTCAGCGTCGTAATTATATTACGAGGCAAAAATGTATAAAATGTTACGCTCCCTTCGACTAATTTCGTTGAGCGCTTATACGTAAGTCAATGACCTTTCTCTTTTATTTTGGTAACTTAGCTAGTTAAAAATGAACTTAAAAATTAATATATACTGCTATTTATTTTTTAAATATATGTAAAAAAATTAAAATGTACAAACAAAAAAGAGTACCACCTAAAATAATAAGAATTACGTAAATTTGAAATTACGTAAAAAAATAATCGGCGGGTTAGAATTTCGAAACGTCGAGCGCAGATCCGTCGTCCACCAAGGCCCGCGGCCGTCTGCCGGGAACGCCCCCAATGAGATAGCTTATATGGCCGTAACGTACAAGAATGGGATAGGATGGCCCATGCGCTTCTCAAAATAAAACAACATAAGCGCCAAACCATATTTTATTTTATTGTCATCGTACTATTTACTTTTTTCTTGTTTTTTTCTCGCGAAAAAATAATATTTAAAAATATGTTTATGTCAAATTAATCTTGAGTGTCTACACGGGGTAAGTTAGGAGTTCTGAGTTCTTAAAAAACTTAACAGCTGCTACTTTGGACTGTATTTTTGTTAAGGCAAAGTGGCGTAATCATGTATTTTGATTCATAAAATTGTTAATTATATCATCAATTAAAACATATCTGAAAATGGACTACCTAATCTTAGTAATTTATGATATGTAGGCTTTTAAAAAATCCAAATTTTTCGAGGTATCCCCTTAACAAATTTCACGGAATATTTCGCCCCATCTCAGACTCGAGACAAACAAAATTTTCCTAGAATGTTCCGTTATTTAATGCTATTACTGCAGATCTGTTTTCCTAGAACTCACCCCGTGCGGGGGTGGCGGCCGGGGGTAGTTCTTAGAAGCCTGTGAGTAACACGTCACTACGGAGAAATATTTTTATAGCGTATCGTAATGCTACAATTATGGGTAATAAAACTTTGTTTTACGGTGAAAGTGATTTGATTTTTGGAATTTTTGATTATGAATTAGTGGAGCTGCTATTAAAGCTAAAGTAACTGAAATAAGCAAGTTCCGTGTTGTTTAAAGGTATCAGTAATATTTAATCCTTTCGAATTTAAAAACTTACATATTAATGGCCCACATGACATAGAAATTAAAATTAAATTCTCTTTGAAATAAAACTATTATTTGAGGATTTTATCGCGGATTTGGTTTAATTTTTACGTTTTTTAACTCTCTGTCCCACGCGTTCGATTACTTTACAGCTTTTCGTGGTCACGGGGCCACGAATATGACACATAGAAATAATAGTTTCATTTCAATATATAGCATTGGCGTAAGTCTAAATTACCATTTCTATATTCTGTTGATATTTAACATTTGCACGTGTTTTTAAAATAGGTACAGAATATTTAAAATTTTTATCTAATGTCCAGTTATTTGTCTCGAAATGTTAATTTACCAAAAAGTGTTGCCTTTTTAGCCTTAATGGGTAAGCAGACTTCTTATACACATACAGTTTACCAAATGTCATTTTTGCTTGCGTGCTATACTGTGTTAGGGCCTAGGAGAACGGGCTATTGCCATTGAAGTCACAAATTCACTTACTGTTCATATTAAATGATTTGTCTTCTTCACTCAAGCTGAATTCAAAAGCCGTTGGAAAGAGACAAATCATTGGATAACTAAAATAGGTTTATAAACTGAATGAATTAGGCTGTTGGTTTAATTCCTGTTACGTATTAAAAACTATTAATACAATTAATAATGATTCTACACCACCAGAAATATTCGTATAATATTTCCCCTGTTGCAATGCGAGGAAAATGTTGTAGTTGTTATTTCTGATGCGACTATAAATATAACAGTTATTTATTTTTATTTATTCCTATATTAAAAGTAAATTGAAGATTTTTATTTGTGTTCCCAAAACTGGAATTTCCATTGCCGTATCAAATGTCGATGAAATATAATTACATTGGTTCAAAGAAACGCAAATTAAGGCATTTACCTGTGAAGTCGTTAATTGGGCAAAATTCTTAACATTTCCTGGTAGCATGATACTGTTTGATTGATTGTTTTAAACAGAACAAAGTTTGTTTTGTTCATAATTAATGCGATAACTGCATCGCACACTTACATTTAAATGTTGTTTTTTCCGGTATAGTGACGTAAATGATATCGATATTCCTTATTATATTGTAACTAGGAAGGAATAAATGTATTAAATTCATTTGACAGCCTTGTTTTTTATAGTATTGCATTAACTCCATTTCACTTTATATATATTTTACTGAAATACTCTATACAGCGCCATCTGTCGACATTCAAGCGGAAAATATAGTCAACAATATATACCACACATTTATTGTAAATTTCACTAGATGGCGTTGTCCATAATTTCTAGTAAATTTTAGTTTAAAAAGCCGCATGTTTCTAAATAGATGGCGCTTTTAGCAGTTTACGAATATTACAATATTTTCTATAACAGATTCATATTAATTATTAGTGTTACAATCATATTCCAGGCAACAAGCGTAAATAAGTAGTAATAGAAATAAATAATAAACGCCTCTTCTTGTTACTTTACTTTTACTTATAATATGACAGAAACATTTTATTTTAGGTACATTTTAGACAACGGAAGCATTATAAAAAATCGTCGCGTTTTAGACGTTGGTTGCGGGTGCGGTGCGGGCTCCATAGCAGCAGTCAAAATGAAGGCAAAATACGTGTTAGCCAACGACATCGACCCTTGTAAGTAAAAAAGACCAAAATTTGGAGATGCCGGGGATCGAACCCGGGGCCTTTCACATGCAAAGCGAACGCTCTACCACTGAGCTACATCCCCACTTGACGAACTTGTCAAAATTACGGAATATTTCCAGACGCAGTAGCAGCCAGTAAAATAAATGCAAGTTTGAATGAAGTGGACATAGATACAAATATGGACGGTCTAATTGGGTCGAAATGTGCAGATTTCGATACGGTGCTAATTGGTGATATGTTTTATAATGAAGAATTCGCTGCTGTTCTGTTTGAGTGGTTGCAGAAGCTTCGAGGGGACGGGAAAATGGTGAGTTAATGAAATTGAATTTTATTTTGTAATTTAATAATCCAAATCTCTGGACTAATTTTGCGATGTAATTTAGTAAACTTTGGTATGGCATGGCTTATAATAGTGTTGTTCATACGCTTTAGTATTACCTTATGAAACTAACAGATGGACAATTAAGAGCGTATACACCTTGCGCGCAAAGTCAACTATAGGTATTTCTTCACGCACACATAAGCGACCAAAGCTGTGTGCGTAGAGTCGGCAATCGGCTCAAACAACTTTGATCCGTGCGCTTCAAATATTCAATTGAAATGTAACTGTAATATAATATCATAAAAATATTTATTTGCATTATAAGTACACAAATATTACTGTGCAAGCAAAGAATAATACAAATTTTGGATACTAATCATATTTTCGTTATTATTACATTGTTAAGTTGCATTCAAATCAGTGTTCAATCAGTATACACTACGGACGTTTTATTAATCATTTCGTGTTCGAAAACATAAATAGTGTTAGGGGCCTTACAACCCCTTACAATTACGAAATATATTTAATTTTATATTACAATACATAACATAATTTAGCCTCGGAATTACATCCCATTATATTACCTGAAACATAATTTATACTCACTACAAAATCATTGTAGGTAATAAAAATAATTAAATATTTTACTACCAAAGTACTAAGATGTGGTAATCGCATTCCGCGCGTGGCTATTTTTACTACGCGCGGCATAATCGACTGCAGCCAGGCTGGAGCGACGAGCGATACGTCCTCCCTCTAGAAGGCCTTGCGGCGGTCTGATTTGATCCACGTCGGACAGCGTGTTTTATAGTGGTTTTTAAAATATTTGTAGAAAACATGAAACTAATTTTGTTGAAATATAAAAATGGTAATTTATTGATAAGATGTTCTTCTATTGTAATATGCAATTGCTATAAAAAATTATAATAAGTTAGATAAGTTGGTGAAAAAAAATATGTTCTTGACGAGAGTTTCTGAATAATTTCGCATTGTTTCAATTTTTATTTTTCAGGAACTAAACATAAAAAGATTATTTTTCTCAGCAAAATCCCTCCATAAGGGTCTTATTAGTCTGATAATATTTTTATTTTCATCTTATATTTAGTGGTTTCGGATATCTTAAGCTTCTAAATTGGCATTTAAAGCCTAAATAACGAAACTTGTGTTCAGTAATCCTTACAGTACTCACAAATTATCCATCAATCTATAATGTTTTCCACCAAAATCCCTAGATGACAACCTTTTCTAAAATAAGTACTAATTATTTTACCTTGAAATTGTTTATTGGTGGCTATTAACTCATTTGAAAAGTCCTGTTTTTAAGCCAAAAAGCGCGTGCAGGGTATAAACGCTCTTAAACAAAATTTTAAATAATTAGGTCGTAAAGATTATGCTGAGGAATAAATTCGGTAACTAATGTGTCTGGTTTATTTCTTTCTCTTAAAACGAATGTGTAGACAATAAGGTAGAGATCTAAAAAATACATTATATTAATGGAGATGCCACTTAGAACATGATGAAACATTGATTAATTTCAGGTACTTCTTTACTAAACCAAAGCTTATGATTATTTAATTAAATGCATACTAGATCTGAACACTGAAATGGTAGGATTGGTACTAGATTCTCAGTTCAGAATAATCACTTTGTTATTAATCTTTCCAGATCTTCCTTATGTTCTGTGACGAGTAATCCTAAAACCACAAAATACTATATAAATTATTAAGTCTCAATAAAACTTGAATGAATGATTTTTATCGTCTTCTTTTAAATTGCTCAAGTTTTTTTAAATAGTATTATTTAAATTTTATTGTTTGTATCTCTGTATATATTTGTTTTATAGTTTGTTACTGGTTCATATTTCAATTTAAATGTTTAAAAGTATGAATGTTAAGAACAGCCCTAATCTCATTTAATGAAAACGTGTTGGGATATTATGCTAAAAGTTTGAATTGTAAATTTTAAAAATAAAAAATAAAGTTATTCAAAGCCGTTTTCCCTGTGTTGCAGGTGTTGATAGGAGATCCAGGTCGTCATGCCTTAACACAAGAACGTCGACAAAGATTACAGCTGCTAGCCAAATACGACTTACCTAAAGAGAGCTGTGAAGAAAACCACGGCTTTACAGAAACAACGCTATGGATGTTGAATAAATGATTATGAAGTAGCCTAGTGTTAAAATGGCGATTTCCTAATACGTCCACTGTTCTGACAAATACCAGCTTTTTATTTTAATCAAATATGGAACAGTTTACATGGCGAAACCCAAGACCAAGGGCTACTTGCTTTGTAGATATAAAAGGCCCCAGGACTGACTATTTTAATATGTTCATTTTAACGACATTAAACAATTAACATAAATATATAAAAACAGCGCTATAGGAATAAATGGTAACATTTTATTAAAATAAATATCTTTATGTTGTCTTATTTTTTCCCTAACAGTGAATCTAGATCAATCTGCAAAACAGATTTGTGAAGCAATAACTATTAGCGAAGGGCCCCAAAAATCCACGGTCCGCTTCTAAGTTTACCAGCTTACATGTTCCGCCCTAAAATCTTCATTTAAGCGGACTATGAAGAAGCAATTCAACAACGAATGTCAAATTACTGTTACCGTTTGGCATGCTATCTGGACGGCAATATACTTAACTACAATTAGGAAATCGTTCTACCGAATAAAATAATTTACTGGTGGTAGATCTTTTATATGTGAGAGGCCGTCGGGTAGGTACCACCGCAATGTTTACTTCTCCTGCCAAACAGCAGTGTAAATGCACTGTTGTGTTTCAGTTTGAAGGATATTGTAGCCAGAGTAACTACTTATTGTGACTTAACATCTTCTGTTTCAGGGTGGCGAGCACAGTGGAATACTAAGCATTGCTTTGTAATTCCTGGTGCTGTTTGATTTTGCTTCTGCTCATGAGCGGTCGTATTGCTTACTATCAGGCGAATGATAAGCTAGTCTCGTCATTCCATGCAATAAAATTCTCGTTCACTATATACGATCTTAGACATCCTTGATTGTCTGGCTCAATTTGATATTATCAAACGTCAAACACACTCTCTTTAATGAATACAATATTTACTCCATCATTGCGCCTGCAGGAATCATATTAGCAAAATATCATAGACTTGAAATTCTTAGAAAGTGTGGATCAAAATCTATTAAGCATGCATAATTCGTTGTTTGAATTGCAGTTAAAGATAAATATACTTGTAATAATGTACCCTTAGTTTGAGAAGTCAGTTCGGTATGCCTTAAACTCTACTATCTAGACTCTGATATTTTGTGAATTCGTTTTTCCACTCATAAGACTATCATGCAGAATATCACAATATCCTATAAACCAAACGTAAAAAAATATATTTACAATACATGTTTTATTCTGGTTTGGTAATTACACTGAACACATTCCAGATAATTCTAAAGTCAAGGTAAGTTGACTCTTTCCTCTTGGAAAGAATTAATACCGTCGTTTGATTTACAAAGAAACCTGGGTTAGTTTTTATGATTGTAGACTTGTCTTTAATTTTTAAATTAAATGTTATTTTATATTGTTGTGACGCCCAATGATATTGCATTATTTATGTTTCCAATTTGTTCAATGTAATTGTAACGCATGAGTTAATCTGTAATGCCAATAAATAAATAAAACACAATTAAAAAACTAATGATAACTTTAATAATTTGACATTAAATTAACATAGGCTTTCTACAAGGCACGGTCGTTGTATCGGCTTACACATTACACTATCATACAATTACTAAGTTAACTAATTTATATGTACAATACATTATCTTACACGAAGTTATTGTACTCTACTATTGGGAGCATTTTTACAATATGAAATATCTTAAACTTAATTATAACCCTATCCGTCCCGATTCATTTAAAAAAATTATATGATTACCATCGAAAATAAAATATTAATAAAATTGTATATGAATTTGAAGGCACAATTTTTAATGTTGCATATTTTGTGGTCAATGGGTACTGGCCAATAATAAATAGTGACATCTAGCGGACGGATAGCGAAATTAGTAATAATAAAATAGGTACTTAGTCAAAAGTTCTATTATACAAAAAAAATCTTTGATACATTTATATCCGTAATTAAAAAACTAATAATTTGTATTTCACTTATCACTATTTTTTTAAGAAAGTTAAATTCATTAATAGAAATTCATTTCAACATGTTTCTTACAACTATGAATGTAGAAAGGATATGCCCATAAGGATTACATTTTTTTAAATATTTATTCTAATAATTGGCTCGTTTTACATCTTCGTTGTTTTTGTAAAATATTCAATTTTTTCTTAAAATATTTGTTACTAGCATTTTAATCGCGCATTTTAATTGTAACTATCTTTAAGCCAACATTAAGACCTCGAATAGTCTAGCAATAATTTGGTGCAGTATCATAATTGGACGTTCATGATGAACAAAAATCTAATTCACATTACGCACAACTTTGGCCATGTAGTGATAATATCTAGTTCACAATAGACATGGCATAATCGTTTTAAATTCGGTTTAGAAGATCTAACCTATATTTGCCACAAACATATATTTCGTTTATTCTATATACAAGTTATAAACATGCACACTGGTTTGGAACAAATCTTGTATAATTTACTTCACCATATTTTGATAAGTTTGTAAAACATTCATAGTAGAATTATGTAACCTTTACTTTTAAAGAAATAAACTCTAGGTAATAGAATCTCTAGGTAATACACTGAAGTATTTCTGTAAATGAAATACTATAGAGAATACAAAGGTATAAACTTGTATTTGAACATGATATAGAAGAACTATTATGTAAAATACAGTATACCACTAAACTGAGAATATATTTAATAGATGCGCAACAGTTTATCATATTACTGCTTATTTAAAATAGCTTTAATTTAAATAATAAATCAATATAAATATCATTGTGTTATTTACATTAAAATATAAATCAAACCAATGTACACATTTTTAACTCTGGCAAGTAAGTTAATGTTTAATTGTATATTGTTTAAATTATGCTGCAGTATTTTCTTCGCATGTAGTAAATGTTTTTGTCTGAATATTAATAGAACATACACAGTGTTTAATGTATGATTATGTGCTATGTATGTATATATTTGTTTCCATGTGTCTGTATGTTTGTTTTTGTCTTTGTGTATACGTCTGCCTGTTTCTTTGTATATTCTACCTTATTCATTAGTTTTAAACCTTATTTTAGCTATCAAATATTTTGTCCCTTTCTTTTGAATTCAGATTGAGCAGAGACAAAACATTTGATAATTAAAATAGATTTTTATCTACGGCATTAAGTATGTCGCCATGGGACTGGCATAGACAACTTTGACTCAAAGTCCCTGAATTAAGAAAGAGACAAAAATAAAATATGTCAGCATCGGGCATGTCTCGTGTGTCAGTCTGTATGTAAGGCAATATGTGTTGTCTGTCTGTCTGCCTGAATGTAAGGCAGTAACTATGTCTCGTGAGTCTGTATGTATGTAAGGCAGTAACTATGTTTTTTGTGTTTGTCTGTCTGAAGGGCAGTATATCTGCATGTCTGCCTGCCTGCCTGCCCGCCCCTACAGCTGATAGTTATGCAGCGTGTTGGCATAGAGCGCGTGCGCGGCGCGCGGCGTGCGCGCGGAGTAGTGCGAGTGGTGCGAGTACGCGTCGGGCTCGCGCGCCATCAGCAGCACCGGCTGCAGCGCGAGCGACTTGCGGGAACCAGACACCGACGCGTCTGTCACGTAGCCGTTGTTCACTTCGCCTGGAATAATATGTTACAGGATACAGATTCAAAGGAAAGCTTCAATATATTATGTACTAGCGGTGCTATGCCGCTCGCGTGCAGATACACTTTTCAAAATGGCGGCAAAAAAATTCAATTACATCTATCAAATTAGAATATCGATCAATCGGATCGACGAAAATTGCCTCCTATTTGCTTCTCTCCTGTTTATCATAGCGTCATTATAGCCTATAGCATTCCTCGATAAATGACCTATCAAACACAAATTTGTCAATTCGAACCGGTAGTTCCTAAACAAACAAAAACTCTTCACCTTTATACATTAGTATAAATAGACAATCAATATCAAAATCCATAAGTGGTGAGCACCGCCTATCAGACAGAAAGTCAGTTTATCTGTTAGTCTGCTTGCGTAGGCAACAAAAAACCCTTATAATTTATTTCCTAAATCAATTTGTGGACAATATGACTGGTTGACTTTTAACATAATTTGTTTTTTAGCACTATAATAAGGCAGCAATACAAATGATAAGTGTGTAATACATTGTGGTAAATTGCAATCCAAATAGTATATCAACATAATTTTGCTGGTCTAATCGAAACAGAATAAACATAGGTTGAACCCAAAACGCGACACACATCAATTTATCAGACGGACCAGTCACAATTTATGATAATTTCTTTCTATGTGGATATATAAATCTACCACCTATTCTTTATACAAATACTAGATATTCTATAACTCCTGGCGCATTGATCACGATTCTCGATAATGTTTAATGTCCTGCATCATGTATGTGTACCTCGAGTGACACTTTCGCCCGCCGCCGCCAGATGTCGGAGGCGTGTTCGAATATTCACATATTCATGAGATGACGCGACCGCATTCCGTCTGACACCACACACGAAGTGCCGTCTTTAGTAATATTTTGGGCATGAGCTTGGACCTAGCTGGCACAAACATGCTTATCTTTCCTCTCTCTCCAATCGTTAACTCAGTGCTGAGCATCGTGAGTATTTAATTAATACGAATGGCGAGACGAGCGCCATTCATTCGCCTGATGGTAAGCGATACGACTGCTTATAAACAGGAGCAAAAGCACACGATACCTTGAATTACAAAGCAATACTTGGCATTCCCATGCGCTCGCCAGCCTGAGACATGGGATAGTATGTTTCAATATGTCCAGTAGTTACTCTGGCTACAATGTCCCTCAATCCGAAACACCACAATGCATTTACAATGCTATTTGTCTTCCTTGCGCCAAGCATCACGGTATTATATCGGGTTTTGTGGTATATCTGATTCGATCAAGTCGGCAAAATTGTGTTGGGAGATGGTTATTTCTCCCCAATGGATGTTCTGTTTAGGTTGGCAGTTTGCACTGGTCCATAATCACTTTTTGCTTACCCTGGCAGTATAAAAAGTCTAAAAACTCGTAGAGCCACGCTATTGACAGTCATGACTCAGCATGAATGGGCAGACCCATCCGAGGTGTTACCGCTGTCTCTCAGGAGACTGACGTGAAGCGATAGCTTTGCTGACGTAAGTTTGCCGGATGGACAATACCCCTTTCCACATGAAAAACGATGCGAATATTTCCTTCCCGCTCCTCTCCCGATTTGATGGTCCAGTATCGCATGCAAGATTCAAGCGTTATGAATGTTCATGGGTGGCAGTGATCACTTGCCATCAGACTACCTAATTTGTTTACCAGCTTGCAATGCCAATGCAATAAAAAAACTTCACTCCACTTGGAGGAGACAAAAGATTATTTACATGTGACAATAAAGGCAATGAAACCGAAACTGCAAGTTTATAAGTGACATGTACTTATATCACAGCAGTTGTGCTTGACAAACAGACCGGAACTGTCAACTCTTGTGTAATACTTTGAGAAGGAACACGTCTTCAATGGTTCCTTACAATTTACACCGTCTTGTGAAACTGGATATTAACTAGGACGACATCTGGATGTGAACGAGTTTTCTGGTGTTCTGAACTCATAATATGGGTCAAATATCTCATACTTATTTAAGTTTATAAAATATGTAATCGTTGTAAATTCAGAAAGAATTGGCTTGTATGTTAAATAAATATATCTTAAGACCCTTGGGTCACTCTCAAAGTCCATAAGATGAGATATTAAGATACAAATGTAGTGACAATCAGAAACTAAGAAAGAATTGATGATCGTACAAAACTCTGATCCTAAAAGTTTTCACAACCAAAGTCTTAATAACTGCACCAAGACGGCATTAATATTGAACGATTCTTCAGAGCATTTATCTCGACATAATCACACACCAAACGAGGCGAAATAACTCGCAACTTATTGGGACTACAGATGTCTGGTAACAATACAATTTATCCAAGGCATCAAGGAGTTACATATGTATTTACTAGTGGTAGGTCTTTCATATGAGAGAGAACGCCTGGGTAGGTACCACCGCAGTGTCTATTTCTCCCGCGTTACAACGGTGTAAATGCGCTGTTGTGATTCGGATTGAAGGAAATTATAGCTAGAGTACTGGATATATTGAGACTATACATCTTATATTTTAAGATGGCGAGAGCAGTGGAATGCCAAGCATTGCTTTGTACTTCAAGGTGTTGTTTGCTTTTGCCACTGTTCATAAGAGGTGGTATCACTTACTATCGCGCGGACGGCATGCTCGCCTATCAATTCATTGCAATAAAATAATAATAAATAATAATAATAACACCCAACAGTCACATACATAGTCCTGACCCCACACTAAGATCGAGTCTTGTGTCGTGGGTATCAGGAACTACGAGAGACTTCTCGGTCTCACAAAATATACTAATAAAGACAAGACCATACACTGGGCACTACATAGTAAGTATATTTACCCTTGTAGAGCGACGGAGGAGGGTACCCGGTGTCTGGCTGCAACCTTACATGTCTGGTGGCGAGGATAAAGGCCAGGGCCGATAGGACGATGCCGTCCAGACAGCCGATCACCGCTAGTAAGTAAGCCCAGCGGATGTGGCACCGACCTGCAAACACATTCATAACAACATTGAATAAAAACAGCCAACAGTCACATACATGACCAACACTCTACAGTAACTCTTGTGATTTACGGATTTTATCGTGGATTTAGTTTAATTTTTACATTTTTTGACGTCAAAATGTATCGATCACTTTACAAGCTTTCGTGGTCACGGGGCGGACTATCTATCTATCGATCTAGCTGATATCAAAATGTATACTTCCTCCTACTTCACTTCACCATCAATGAACTGCTCTTATTTAAACCACTTGTAACTTTTGTTACAATCAATAAATTGTAAACTGGTTTTGAAAAGAGCAACACTAGAGTTTCTTGCCCGTTCTTCTCTAGTGAAAAAAGCTTGCCGAACCGGGGTTTAGATAAAAACAATGACTGAATCTAAATGATGTAGACCATCTTAATGGATTAAATAAATTATTTTCCAATATTTTTATAAATATAACAAATAAATAACACCCAACAGTCACATACATAGTCCTGACCCCACACTAAGAACGAGTCGTGTGTCGGGGGTTATATGACAATGGATCTAGGAGCTATAGTTATCCTTACCGATGTGATATTGGTCTGCAGTGGGCCCACAAGTCTCCTGCACTGCGGTCTCATTCCAGCCCGCGGGGTACACTGCCACTCCTGCGACCATGGCCGCCGCTGGAAACAACAGAAATTTTACGTTAAAATACTTGTTTTCAGTCACCAATTTTGCTATAAAAAAGAAGTATACCCAACAGTCACATAATTAAGTTACATAGTCCTGAACCCACTCTAAGATCGAGTCTTGTGTCGTGTTTCAGAAACTACGGGAGTGTTATGTTCTCACAAACACACAGACCCGAAATAAATACAAATGAATCTAACATTTGTCCCGGTGTGGAAAACGAACCCGCGGCCTTTCATTTCACAGTTGGCATCTGACCAGCTGCTGCGCCAAAAAGGCTGTCGTACGGATTAATTTATAATATTATAAGCGATCCGACCCAGCTTTGCCTGGGTGTGGATATTGTTTTACCCCATTCCACACCAAAAAAATCCTCAAGAATATATTTTTCCGGCTTGCAATAATTTTTATATGCTCTCAAGAAAAAAGATAATGGATTTAATCAATGCATTATGCTGCTTTTATCGATAAAAAGGCTATCCGACACTAAAGAATATTTTGAATTCGAACCAGTAGCTTCTGAGTTTAGCACATCCTAACAATCTCATCATATTTATTGTAATATAGTTACCTACGTATCACAATAGTATAGTTTTCGTTATTTTAGTAATATTTATTTTCATAAGAAATATAATCCAGTGTAGGGTAGTAAGTGCGTGGTGGCCTGTTGGTAAACGGACTAGACGCAGCTGCCAACATGTTCACGGTGGTCGCGGGTTCGAATCCCAGGGCACACCTCTGACTTTTCGGAGTCATGTGTGTATTGATAGTCAATCACCACGCACTAAAACGGTGAAGGAAAACATCGTGAGGAAACCTGCATACCATAGCGATTCATAGGAGTTTCTATGGTGTGTAAGTCCGCCAACCCGCACTAGGCCAGCGTGGTGGACTATATAGCCTAACCACTCTCAATCGTATTCTCAATTGAAAGAGTAGGCCCGTGCCCTGCAGTGGGACGTATATGGGCTGATACAGTACAGTAGGGTAGTTTGTCGCTTGCGTCTCGCTTGTCATTTAGTATGGAGTACCGTGTGCGCTTCGCGACGCATGGTGCGTGCCGCGTCGCCGAGCTATATATTCGTCCAATTTGTTTGTGTATCGTGGACTATATGGTGTTTGGTGTGTCTACAGCCACCACCGTCGTAGGTGGTGACCATCTTCGGGAACAGTATTCGGGTGAGTCGGGTTGACGCATTTTATCTTTCGGTTGGGTTATCGTGTTGTTCGCTTTCCTAATGCCACTATTTGTGTATTTAAATGTGCGAAGTGCTTAAACACCATACCCTAGGGCCTAGTAGAAATAATATAAGTGTTGACTGACTAATCTCATCCTATAACATCTATAATCATAATTCGTCCTCTCTGATTTTAAACTTTTCAAACTAGAGTGAAGGCTTTCTATTTCTCGTAATAACTGCTAGCATAAATATGTGTCATTCATCAGTAGGTATGTATATTATTTGTGTTGTTTATTTTACTTTGTATTTATTACTATTTTATATCTAGAACTATACAGGGTATATCAAGACTGCTACCGAAAACAAAGAAGGTAGTTTAAGCAATTTCAGACACAATGCTACAGAAAATTTTGCAAAAAAAAAAGCGTTTTTTTTTGTTATTTTTTTTCCTATGGCCATATTTGGGTGGTAAATGCATTTTTTTTCCTAAAATAATAGTGTATACCCTTTTATTTATAAATACTCTTAAGGTATAAAACAGTTTAAATTATTATTTTAGCAAAAACTATGGATTTACCACCCAAAAATGACTATATTTAAAAAATCATTTAAAATTAATGTCGCGTTTCTTTGCGAAAATTTTAGTTACACTGTGTTTGTAGTCATTAAAACTACCACCCGGCTTCGTTTTCGGTAGCAGTCTTGATATACCCGGTATAACCATGGCTTAGACTCGAGCGTTCCGTTTAAGATATCTGTTCCACCCCATGATAAATTGTTATTTATAATTACACTGATACTTTTACATAACCACCATGGTTTTCGCCTTCATTAAAGCATAAAGCAAGAGAAATCGCGATGACGAAGGCTTTCGTTGCAGGCGGCGGAGCGTGCAACTATAACTATCCACTTTCATTAGATTTCTGCTAGTTTTGCATGTTTATATCATGCACTTTCTTGTAGAAATTGAATTACTCTCCGGTAAACTAAAGATCGTTTCATTATTCGATGTAAATGATATCATTTAGATTTTAGACATATAAACTATTCGTGTAGATTGATACTTGATATTAAATTTGATAGCTTGCGTCTTGCAGTTGATTGGGATCTCAGATTGGGTGCTGTGAAATGACGCGGGCTTAATTCTCGCCTTGAGAGAAATGTTTGTGCGGCTCCCAAATATTGCAAGTGTTATGACTATGATTGAAATTTCCCTCACTATTTCTTATTTCCACAACACAAAAACTATCTTAAAAGGCGAACGGACTATTCGTAGGACGGTATGACTGACGGGTATATTTTCATCAGCATCGTAAGGAAACCTGCACACCATTTGAAACACCTTTACAAACAATTATTTAGTATGTGAAGGCACTTAGACAGTGTTTTGGACTATAACTTTATCCTGCTTAATTTCAAAGGTGTCTCGTCATTAGCATTGAACGATCAAATTGGGTTGATCTACATGTGGTTATCCACGTTGTTGTCGGTCATGACTCGGTAAGAATGGACAGGCTCATCCGTAGCGGTACCACTGCCTCACAGAAGATCGACGTGAAGCCACAGTTTTGCTACCATATTTCATTCGGTGAGTGAGATTGCCGGGTGCCCAATGCCCCTTCCCCCTTCCCATTCTTTATCCTTCCCACGCCCTTCTCGATTCGACGAACCGGCGACACATCCATGATTAAGCGTTATGGATGTTCATGATCGGCAGCGATCACTTACCATCAGGTAACCTGTTTGCTCATAAAGCGGATTTAAGCAATAAAAGACGCAAAAATTTATGACGATTGGTTGAATGGTTGGGGGGTGGAAGAGTAACATACAAACTCATTTTCAGATCTGGGGGCGCGGCCGAGCCCCCTCCAAGTCGAGCTATAGGCCGTAACATCCTTTTCTCGAAGCAATTCAGACCATTTTCAACCCCCTATAACTTCGTTGTGGCTAAAGCATGAAGCCTGAATTTTCAGTTACTAAGCAGTCATTGTGTAAACACGGTATATTTAAAATTTCATTCAATTTGAACCAGTAGTTTAATAATTGTAACTAGTTAAACTTTCTTAATTTTGTCACTCACTGACTGACCGATCATCAAAAGTCTAAGGCACTTCTAGCGGACATAGAACCTTCAAATTTAGAATATAATTAGTGTTTAGTGTCTAAAGTAAGGGAAAATTCAAACATTTCATAATTTATGTCTAGTTTTCTAGATAGACCAACTGCGTGAATAACTTTGTAATCCCATATAAATGTATAGGATTACAAAGTTACGTTTGCAGTTAATGAATCATTTTACTCATATATAATGGAATAATAGTTGTAGATAGATATCTATATATATGAGGCATAACAGGAGGGCATATAGAGAGGGAAATGGTGTATTCAGCCCATGAAACTGTATAACATTCCTCTAGAAAAACATGACGAAGAAAAACTTGCAAATAAATAGACTAAATAGCTCGAAAATATCAATTACAATGAAAGAAAGAACATTAATAATCAAATCCGCTATATTTGTGATAAATTGATACCTACAAAAATAAGAAAAATCCATAAGACAGAGGCTTTAAGAAAAATCGTTAGTGATATTCTAGAAGTAAGAAGTACCGAAAAGGAAAAAAGTAGGACTCTACAAAAAGACGTGAGATCCCATCAAAAACATCCTGTAAAATAATTCCAAGTCTCGCAGCTCAGGTTTTCTACCGCAAAAAGTTGTGAGATGCATGTAATACCAAGTCGATTAATTTATTTAGTCCTTACCTTCTATATAAAGTTATAACGTTAGTTATTACCATATCAATATTAAAAATTCTTTACGTTTTAAATAAATAGATCGACTTGGCCAGCAGCATTATGTATTAATTGTACGATACATTATGTTTTCATGCGATGGCCAAGTCGATCCATTTATTTAAAACGTAAAGAATTTTTAATATTGATATAACTAACGTAATAACTAACGTAATAACTTTCTATAGAAGGTCCCTTAAGGACTAAATAAATTAATCGACTTGGTATTACATGCATCTCACAACTTTTTGCGGTAGAAAACCTGAGCTGCGAGACTTGGAATTATTTTACAGGATGTTTTTGATGGGATCAATATTACTAATACTACTACTAAGGCTACCGATTGGTAGGTACTCGATCGAAGGACTGGCAACACATTCATGATTAAGCGTTATTGATGATGACCAAAGCAATACAAAAATAAAGCGTTATGGATGGTTATAGATGATCATGAGTGGCAGTAATCGGCTTTGCACATTTGCCGAACCAAAGGAATTAAAAATAAAAAAATTCTACCGTGTAGATATTAGCGAGCAATATGCACTTATGTGTGTAGTTATTATAATATTTGGTTTTTATATGTTTAAGTGTATGTTTATTTATAAGGAAATCCAGGTAGATATGTTGTTTAATTTAATATACATTTTATCTATCCAGCTAAATATTTTCGTTATTTCCTATTTTTATCATTCAAGCTTTGTCCTAAAAGTACACTTTAGAGTCTAAAGTTTAGACTCTTTATTTTCCTTCTCTTATGTCCATTCCATGGTAGTCGGTAAGAGATTGCCTTGAGCGATACGACTACCATTACTATTATGTTAAACATTAGCTTAGTGTAAGATTTATTTGGTGTACAAAAAATAATGAAAATAAAATAAATAGATATAAATCCTATCTTAAAGTTACACATGAAGTCACAATACAATATCCTGCGCGTTCGACCTCTCATGACGCCTTTCGTTGGCATCCTTGAGCCAGTCACTCGACAAAGCAGTAAATTCTCACGTCGGCTCTACGATATGCTTGTTCTGACGCAACTCCAAGATTATTGTGAAGATTAAGAGTTTTATTTGTGGATAGAATGTGATTATGGGAACATGTGATGGCCTAACCTGTCTCTGTCGTCTTTTCGATTGTAGAGGAGGCTCATGCCTTGCAGCGGGACACAATGGGCTGGTACTGTACAATATAGTGGAGGAAATATTCGGTTTAGTGCTATCCTGTCAGATAGTTTAGTGTAGTGCGTGATAGTGTAGTGCGACATATTCATTGATTGTTTGATTCAATATTAGAGAAAGAAAATGTGCACTATCTTAGTCGAGCGTTTTGTAGTGATCAATTCATTTGATTGTGTGATTAGACTTAACAGTCTTAGAGAAAGAGAATATCGGGTTTGATTCTCTGTTTAAGCAGAGAAGTGGTTATCTAATCGACACAATTATACCGGCCTGCACAACCGAATATTACTTAAACTCAATCGGAACTGCGATGCTTTATGACCTTTTTCACTATCATTGACAACCGTTGCTATACAGGAGTAACTAAAGATACTACATGCGGTTTGCGGTACCCGTTAAAAAGGTTAAAAACTTAGTAGAAGTAAACTACACTGAGACAGCGTAGCAAATTGCTTGGCTGCGAACAATGAAACTTCCTCCTGTCTTTTGTGATGGTATCACCATCCCATACAACGACACCGTTCGCAATCTAGGTCTACTTATAGACAAGTCCTTCACTTGGGGTCCTCAGCTTCGAGAATTAAGTCGAAGGCTGTTTGCTTCAGCAAGGTCCTTGCGAAGGTTAAGCAATTTTCTACCCGTTGCCACGAAAATTTCGCTTGCGCAAACACTCCTACTCCCCATCCCTGATTATGCCGATGTCAGCTATCTTGATCTCACCGAAGACCAACTTAATAAACTTGAGCGTCTCCAAAATTTTTGCATACGGTTCATATTTGGTTTACGCAAATATGACCATGTTTCTGAGTTTCGTCTTAAGCTCAAGTGGTTACCCATACGGCTTCGTCGGAATACTCACACTCTTTCACTATTATACAATATATTATTTAACCCTCTCACCCCCTCTTATCTCAAAGACCGTTTTATATTTCTTCATGATTCCCATGAAAGATCCCTGAGGTCGTCGGAGAACATGAAACTGAGAATGCCCGTACACACCACGACATTTATGGACAAATCATTCTCCGTACTTGCTGTTCGATTGTGGAACTCACTTCCAGATGTCGTGAGACGGGCTAGAACACTGTCATCTTTTAAGTCACTAGTCAAGGAGCACTATCTCTCTCACTGAATTTACTCATTAATGTGCTTTTACTATTTCCATTGGCATTTATTATGTATATATTTATTATGTATATATTTATGTATTATATTTTATGTCTATTTTGTATATGTATGTATGTATGTATGTTGTACATATTTATATGTATGTATTACTTTTATTTTGTGTTTTTAATTTGTTAGTATATACTTTTTTTTTTCTCTTTTTCATTATACACCCTAGACTGCCCTTTCTCTCTCCTGTGTCTTATCTCCATCCAAAGGTTGCCTGGAAGAGATTGCCTAGTGCAATAAGGCCGCCGATTGTACTTATTTTTAATATTATTTTTAATTTCTGTTATTGTATTTGTTTTTTTTTCTGGTGTACAATAAAGTTTATAAATAAAATAAATAAATAAATAATGAACAATATTGATGTTTAATTTTGAGCTCCGCTAAAGCACAATCTTAAATTTTTAGAATTATATTATTAATTGGTTTATTTCTTTTATTAAAAGAGGTAAGCTGTTCAAAATAATTGTGCGGCACGATGTAAAACCAAATTAACTAAACTCAAGCCGGAAAGCGACACATGAGTTGGGCCTTAAACCTTATTCTATTATACTATCAGTGAAAATGCTCGCTAACCGTATAGGTTTGAGTACCCTAATATTAAGTAATAGTTTAAAAAACGTAGTAAATAGTAAAATACCCATAAAAGAGCGAGAATGTCATCAAAGCAACGGCATTGCAACGATTTCGCTTGTTTCGCGTCGGTACGTGTAATTTTGAGCGGCTGAGCTGTTATTTGGTTGCGTAAACCCGCTTTCTTACTGGACAGTAATTTTAATCTTTAGTTTGCTATGGTTAATGCAGTGAAACTGTACTCATGTAATAGTGTATAAGCAGTAAATTAAACTGGCGTTTTTATGCAACGTGTGATTTACGAGTGTGTTTGTTGCGAAATAGTCTCTTATATAAAAAAAAAAATAATGCATCTAAAATTCACATACATAATTTTGACCACATACTAAGATAGCAGTGTTGTCACTTGGGTATCAGAAAATATAAGTATATTTTCGATCTCACAAATAAATACTTGCAAGTCACAAAGAATTTGTCTTGCTGCGGGATTCAGTACCGTTACCTCTTGTTTACAAATGAACTTTAATCAACTGAGTCACAGAGGCTTTCCGTCTTCTAAATCTTTTTATAATTCAAATGTGTGTTACACTGAGAGCTTAATTTATTTAAGGGTTATTAAAAGTTGGAAATGTCCTTCTATTCAGGCCAGTTAAAGCAATTGGCTGTTCAGTAATAAACTTTTTATGGCAGAAATTAACAATGATGAATCTAGAATATTCGTTTCATAATTCATTCTGTCGATCTATTAGAATTTGCCGGTGCTAGAATATTCATGTTCATATTCATGCTGAGTCATGGCTCTCAACTTTAACTAGCATAACACTGCACTTACCATCAAATGAATGCGGTCACTTTTCGTACCATCGTAGTAAATACATAATGCCAATTAATGTATACCAGCTAATCTCCATTATCGTGGATATGTGACGAAAGCCCCGTGTTGAGTGTTCCGCGTATATCGTTACGTGACGATGCGAAGCGACGTGATTATACCAGATCTGTGCTAATTTATCTCATGCAATACTAATGTAATCATTGACACGGATTAATCAATATCAGTAATCTTCTTGATATCTCACATTTGTATGGGATCAGCGCAATATTTTTATCTGGGTAATAACGTTTAGAAGCAACCATAATAATAACGTCGAACGATAGGAGATACAATCTTCATACAATCTTACACACGTCCAGAGTTCAATTGAGAGAATTTAGACCATAGCCCACCATCAGTCTTTGTTAGTGCAGGTTGGCGGACTTCAAAAATCATTTTTTGCAAACTTGGTATTCGAGTTTCCTCATGATTTTCTCTTACTACCGTGACCGTTTAAAGTGACTATGAATTACTCAAACTGAAATTTTAACAGTTTTCCCTAAAATAAGACCATCATCTCGACAAAAACAATTTATTCAAAACTGGCTTCCACGCACAAACAAATCAACAATACAATGACTTAAGCTTAAAGTTCCTAGCTGTTCATTTCCGCGTTAAAATATTAGTAAAATATTCAGGCAATTTGCTACGGACCGCCAGTGTGAAGGAGGCCAAGACATTAGAACTCCACAATAGCTTGCATCATGCTGCAACTGGGTCGCGCGGACCAAATCTAACATCACCGATACGGTGAGAATCGGACGTTGTTCACAACACACATCCGACAATGTCTGAACTAAACAATGAGCGACAAAGTTTGCTTTTTTTGTTTTTCAAAATTCAGTCATATTGATATTTTGAGTAGCTCATCACCCTATGGATTTTTTAAGACATTTTTCCTATTTGAATGTTAGATATTTACATGATTACATGCGTTTTTTTTTTATTTGTTACCTAAACAAAAGCTGTATATCATGTGTGTATCGAGCCGGAATAAAAGAAACTCATTCGTTTCAAAAAACCTTGTACATAATTTATGTGATATATGATATGATTAGTCATATTAATATTCAAATAATTAGTCAGACATAACACGTCCCATTTGTTATTTTTAGAAAGCCGTAAATAATAACTTAGTTCTCACGTCATTTTGCAACGTAGGCACACGCGGAAAAACTGAATTCTGTGTCACGACATAGCACTTATTACATAAATGAGAAACTACATTTTTTACGCATATAATAATTTATTTTCTCAAAATATGTAAGACAAAAGACAATGGAAATCTTGCAGATTAGCACGTCTAATGCAGAATTTATTCACAATTGATTGAAATATTGTAATTTAATTACCCAGCAGCAAACTCTTCAGGAGTTGGCATGTGTGCTCTGACTCTAGCGCATCTGTCCTCATCTATATTCAAGCTCTTTCGCTTGCAAGCGATCTGCTTCTCCAAATCTCCCCGGTACTTCATCAACTCGCATCTAACTGCCTCCGCCTCACGCATCTTATTAGCTAGAGACTCACTCGTCTCTTTGATAAACTTGGACTCAGCCATCAAGCCATACTGAGCTTGGTCTTTGCAGTTCTCAACTCCTGGTCTATCATAATTCCTCGTGTGAAGCCGAGTCATTACCAATTTATTCCTCACGTCGACCTTTTGCAACGATTCCTTCAAATAATCGATTAGGTTTTCAATATCTGCTATCTTGTGTAGATTGTCTTTCAAAGTTTCTTCAAGTTTAGCGCATAGCTCCTGTGTAGAAGCCACGGTTTCTGCTAACGCAGCGTTCGTCCTGTCGGCTTGAAGCTTCATATCTCGACTCCCGTTGGCTATGATTGTCATCAAATCGCCGCGTAACTCCTTTGACTTCTTCCTGACCTCTTCGCAATTTCTAATACTCTCTCTACAAAAGTGTTCCCAGTATTCTAGATTGGTCGCATTCTCGGGCCATCTGGATACTCCTGGATGGTTCAGGACCAAAGTTGAATCAGGCGAAAGACTCAAATTAATCTTGTCTAATTTAAGTGCGACCAATTTGTCTCCCCAGTCATATTCTAAACAGGACTTAGCAGCTTTATTCATGGCCATTTGTTCCTCTACTTTTGCTAACGTGTTCAAAAATACTCTTCTTATTTCACCGACAATTGCGACTTCCTTGATAAGTTCCTGTTCTGCATCGTCTCTCACTAGGTCCGGCTCATACCTGTTTGTCCGCATCTCAAGGCATTCTCTAGATATAGCCTCGGGCAGCATGAGAATTCTGCAAGCACCTTTCAGTTTAGCCCTGTCATCGTCGAGAGTCTTAATTTCGTTTGTCATAGCCTCTAGAGTTTTTTCAACTTCGTTCATCCAATAAGCGAGGTCTTTGATTCTTTTATCCAATTTGGAGTTAGTATCCGCTAGTTGCTGGTCCATTGCGTTGAAAGCATTTTCTATATCTTTCTTGCTTTTGATTTCCAAAGCTCTAGCTTTGTCCGTGGCTGTCGGGGTCAATATGTATTGATTGAACTTCCTCCATTCGCCGGTGGAGTATCTGGTTATAGAGTATTTATCGACCACTGGTCTCACGCCAGTCATACCAGCTTGAGGAGTCCAGTCTACGTGGCCGGCTGCCCAGGGTCCTATAGGGCCCATGCCAAGGATATCTCCACTGGTGCTGTCGGTAGGCTGTGGGAGATACCTGGGTGGAGCTTCTGGTGGATAGACCTTCGGTTCTGGTGGCTGTATGTAACCAGGAACGTAGGCAGAGGCGTGGGGATTCTCTGGGCCTCGCGACATCCCGGCTTCCAAGTAGTTCTTTTCATCGGTCTCTACTTTCGCTGCGCCGGGACATATATTGGGACACGTCATCATCTTTGGGTCTCTTGTTGCCATCTTGACGGGAATTTATAGTAAGAAACTCGTAAAAAGTTATTTAACAATAATCAAAGTGTAAAGGTAGACAATATAAAATAAAATGACATTTTGATTTTCTTAAACGGTTTGGTTTGACCGGTTTGACTTATGCTAAACTTGTGATGTAAAAAGGTTTGTAATTATGTAATTAGGTCTGTGAATTACATAAAATTAACATTATGAATAAATATTACGTGAAATCGGATTATTAAATAGGCATAATTTTGTTAATTAATTCTAATGAACTAGTTTAGTTTCCGATAAACATAAACCAAAGTTAACTTCCTAATGAGATTATTTAACGGTGCCAAATAAAATTGAGCATTCGAAGGTTCAAATATAATATTGGTTGATATAATTAAAACCCTTTCGAAATTGGGTTTGCGCAAGCTGAACCCAAAACATGACACGCTTTCTTTCATTTTTACATCATTATTTACGATGCTTTTATAACTCCGGTAATTTCATAATAATAAATACATCCAGCAGTCACATAAATAGTCCTGACCACACACAAATATCGAGTTTTGTATCGTGGCTATCAGGAACTACTAGAGACTTATCGGTCTCGCAAACACCCAGATCTGATACAAATATCTGTATATCACACAAACATTTGTCTCGGTGCGGGAATCGAATCTACGGTCTCATATTTCACAGCCGACGTCAAACCAACTGCGCCAAGGAAGCTGTTAAAATGCTACTTCACTTCACTTTTCTATGGATCAGTAGCACCTAGGTTCAGCTCCCCATTTATATTGTATCTCTATGATCTAGCACGCCCCTAGGTTTCTGAAGATTTTGAGAGCATTGCGCAGTCCAAATCCATAAGAGGATACAAAATAACTAGCTATTCAAAAATTTCCATCAGATAATGATAGCAGTAGTTCGGAAGAACAGTTTAAAGGTCGACGCATTCTGGTTCCCACCATCGTGGGATGCATTGTGTGTGTAGGATAATCTTTTTGCTAGATTGGCATGTTCCTGCCATATTCCTGTTATATCCGCGGTGTATATAACCGCTCTGGGAATGTGCAACAATAGAACAAAAAATTACTTTATAATCAACTGAGCGGTTGTGTCACGCAGTTTTTTTCTTCATTTTTAGTATCAGTTTTGGCGAGAAATCAAAGCATGGCCCTGACTTTTCACATCATATAGCTGCTGTAGATTGAAAATATAATAAATAATAAATAACACCCAACAGTCACATACATAGTCCTTATCCCACACTAAGATCGAGTCTTGTGTCGTGGGTATTAGGAACTACGAGAGACTTTTCGGTCTCACAAACACCCAGACCCGGAAGAAATATATGTGGGCCACACGAACATTTCTCTCGGTGCGGGGATCGAACCCGCGGCCTCTCGATTCACAGGCGGTGTCTAACCAACTGCGCCACGGAGGCTGACTAACTTAGATAAGCTATTTTCAGATACTAGAAGGTAAATACCAATTAGAGATTTTCACTTACTTTTGGTTATCGATAAGTGTTATTAATATCACATTATATATTCGAACGGGTTGCAAATGGGCCACTAGTGCTGTATTTGCATTTGACTGAGTCAACTTCCACTCCAATCTATCTAATCTTAAGGAGGGCTGGGTATACGAACCTATCGCTATAGGTCAGGTAATTTCTAGCTCCACGAAATACCTGAGTATCAGACTCGTAAATACAGCTTCCACACGCTGCCTCTATAAGAATGAGTTAATCTACCAATATAGCAGAATAAACTATAAAACAATGCATTGCGTAACTCGGTAGATAAAGCACTTAATGTGACGAGTGGTGAAAGGTTTGCATCTCGTAGACAACCACACATTACGGCACGAATTAATTCCGTTGCATCATCTAAAAGCATTACTTCTACAATCACATCAAAACTCCTTTTATATCTTGTAATAGAGTGTCTTGTAAAACTGCTTAGACTAACGGGGTTGCTGTCGAATTTCGTTCAATGTGTGAAATCGATGGAGACCTATACCTTTCCTTGTTTCGCCCTTATTCCTAATCTTACTCCTTATTCCTGAAGTTACGAAAATCAGTGAATCTACAATTCACGTGTTATATGTATTCACCACTAACCAAAAGAATTTTAAAGAGGATATAAGGCTCTTCAGACCCTAAGTGAAAAACAACCCGGAACAGAATTGAGTGAAATTAAGAGGATTTTTATTTCCTGAGATCTTATTTAATCCAACAATCATATTTCTTTCGTTCGTATTAACTAAATCTTCTTTAGTTCAAAGACCTATTATGCCATCCAAAGAACATCGGCGAAAATGGACCATGAACGGGACCAGTTATGAATGGTACATCAAAAATTTTCATAATTTATTAGAGTCAAGATGCATATTTCAATTTATTTTATAAAACCCGGATAAAAAAGAAAAACTTAAAGTATTTTTAATAATATTGAACGCATATGAGTGCGTTCCGTCAGTCATACTTTGTTTTAAAATAAGGTTTTAACTACAACGTTGGAGGTAGTACTAAATAAAAAAAAAGTGTAGGTATTTTCTATGACACATGACTTTTCTTTGCGCTGTCATTTTGCTTTCTTTTCATTTCCGATTTACAACTACTGTTAATTTTCTGTTTATATTTGTGACTTGGCTTTAATCACGGACTCCGATATACCCTTGTATTTCTGACCACTTTGTAAGATAACCATTGTATAACGATTACGCTTTGTGATTTGGTTTAAAGTGTGAAGTATTACCATATTACCAACATGAACTCGGAGCAACAGTGCGCTCCTCAACAATTTGTGCATTGTGTTCAATGCAATACCCGTCTTATTATACTCATTTCTGTAATCAGTGAGTGGGTCTATCCACTAATCGAAGTTTTTTTTAGCCATGAATCTACAAGGTATCCTATTTACCAATTAGTCCATATGGTTTAGTATCCTGAAGTTCCCACAGGAAAAGTGTGTGTGTTTTGATGAAAAACAATGATGCCAAACTTCCAAATCAAGGAGCGACGGAATAACTAAGTATTGTTGTAACTGTGTAGTAGGACGTCGCACAGTACTGTTGCTGTGTCCATGTCATGACTTTGATCTTGTTGCCCCTGCAGAGTTCTTAGATTCTATTGTAATAAGAGAAGATGAGAAATAATACATTTAAAAAATCTTTTCTGTGTTTTATTTTATTTGTGTTTTATTTTTGTGACCACTGCGTATTATATTCCTATACTAACATATAGGGGGGTTTTTCAAGTGTGTGTGGATGGCCAAATACGAAACTATGAAGAATAGCGAAAAATACTCAAAACAGCCTAGTAAATTCTGATAAAATTCTGCGAAATAATGACAGCAAAATACTACATTTTCTCTCATTACCTTAAGGTAACACAGGTATGGTGTACACAATATTCAACGGCTAATTAGTTTTATGACAAGGGAAATTATAGAGCATAGTAATTACTAAGCCATCATAATGATTTAATACACTTTTCTTCCTAGGTACCTGATAACCATAAGACCACCCTACATTAGGTATATTTGACAATGACAATGACATTATAATGTGCTATTTTTTATTAGTATAATCCATGTATAATCGTAACCTAAAAAGTTACAAATATATGAATAATTCTAAAATCTCCGGCTTTTAGTAATCTTTTTGTAACTGGACATCACTCCTCATGCACTATACAACACAATAAACTATATCCCAGCTGTGTACAATATATTTCTTTGTCAGGTCGCAAAATGTATGGACGTGACCGATGTTCTTTAGCTGATATCTTAGATTATATACTCGTCTAGATGACACATCACACCTCACCGCGCGGCTCAAATAAAGTCCACCAAATTTGGTAGACTCGCTTCTCACGTACGTCAGTGTTATTTGAACTATATATGGATAACGTGCTCCCGAAAAATAATTAATTATGCCGGTTTGTGCTGTCGAATTGTATCGCAATTGTGTGGGAAAACCGTATAATAATACAAATATCACTTTCTATCGGTAACCTTATTGTTAAACCACTATTATTTGAAGAAAACATGAACTTTTAATTCATTATTTTGAAGATGAGTTTCATTGGCCAGTGTTGTCAATTTATTACTAGGAAGATTTGTTGAAACTATGGGAGAAACTATAAAACACAAATATCATTACATAATATTTCGATCAGAATAACAACAAGAAGAATGGCATTATTTATTTAATGAGTAAATAATACTTACCTACACGATATTAATGAAACCCACGACGACATGCACTTCATAGTAATTTTATTAATTCTTTGCCTTGCATGTGTATTACTATTCAAAATTTCACAAACAGGGTACTGCTATTGTCATCTTTGAAGAAACAGCGAGAACTTATTCAAGGTCCTAATAATATTTTTAGACTTCCTACGGATTCCGTACTAGCAAATTGCTGGAGAGACATTACACAGCGGAAACGAAAAGAAGACCATTCGTAGCCTCACATGACTTCAGTTGTGTGTTCCGAACATTTTACTTATGATGATTTATATTTTACATAAATACAGAAATCAGATAACAGCCCAGGCAATAAATCCAAAGAGTTAATTCTATTCGGAAACAAACACTAGGAGATGGGTTTAGATCTTTATTATTTTTACTAAAATGCGTTATAAATATAATTAATAGTATGATTACTTTAAATAAAGAAAAAATATTTTATTTAACCTATTTTGTATATCAAATAATGGGGAAAAGTTAAGTTAATAGTCTGGAGTAGGCATCCCTAAACACACACACCTTGACTGTTGGATTACAATAATTACACGACCGGTACTCACACATATCAATGAAAGTGAGGACACTTTTTTATCGAACTATTAGTCGATAGTGGTTATATTACCAATCTTGATAGATTACTTAACGATATTGGTGTATAAATCACTGTGATTTAATTTAAATCTTTTGCGAAACTATCGGTGAGGAAGAAGATTACAACCTGTATGGATGCCCTAGTTGTTCAGCTTTAGATTATGTTAATTTAGCAAATGTGTGACAAACATAAATCCCATTTATATTAAGAAATTGTTTTCTTTGTGTCACAGTTACGTATGCGAGGCAAAAAACAACAAAATTTACATATTTTTTTTTATTGCATTGAATGGCGAGACGAGCATCCCGTTCGCCTGATGGTAAGCGATGCGACCGCTCATGAACAGTAGCAAAACCAACCACATTGCTTTGTAAATCAAGGGATTTACAAAGCAATGCTTGGCATTCCACTGCGCTCACCATCCTGAGACATAAGATGTTAAGTCTCAATATGTCCAGTAGTTACTCTGGCTACAATGTCCTTCAATCCGAAACACAACATTGCATTTAACCTGCTGTTTGACGGGAGAAATAGACATTGCGGTGGTACCCACCCAGGCAGCCTCTCACATATGAGATCATACATATCTTGGTTTAGTTTTTTATTGCGATGAATGGCGAGACGAGCTTGCGATTCGTCTGATGGTAAGTGATACGACCGCTCATGGACAGTATTAAAAAGAAAGAAAGAAGAAGAAATGTATTCAGGCTTGCCAACGAAATGAAATGAAATGAAATGAAATGTATTTATTGGTCACGTAGGCAATTTAAAAGCTCTTATGACAAGTCAATATACATAGAACTTAATCTCTATAAACAATATATTTCCTATACTTAGTATTACTTATTTTAATTTCTTGGTTTAATTAATTAATTTATGTAATTTATTTATTTTAAATTAATTTTATTTTTATTTAGCATTTGTTTTATTTATTTGTTTCCTACGTAACATTACACTTGATAATAAGCAGTGCCCTCCACAACACGAATTGTTGAATAAATATTATGTATATTCATCAATTATAATATGGTTATTTTTATCGCAGCTGCGTCTGTGACTCGATACTCATGTACACATATATTTCTGATTGAATTTTAAATCTTGAAATTATTATTGAGATTCTATAATTCGAATCTTACACAGATTCGAAGAATATAGAATAGTTTTTTGTTGAAGACAAAAATATATCAGGTTCTGGCTACATTATCCCAAGGTATTACTAAGCACATAGATTTATTGGCCAAATCTTTTTGCATAACACCATACTAAACTAAACTATGCTATGTAAAAAGGTGAAGGTAAACACACCGGTCGTTATATTACCAAGGATGTAAAAGTACTAAATTTACTGCGTACGGTACTAAAATTTTGTATTTGCCTAACCACTGTAAAGTTATTCGAATAAACTACAATTTGCTAATATTACGATTACAAAGACGAAAATCTATTGTAGGTACTTTGTTTATTTATTTTATTAAATGCGGTAAATTTAGTATCGAAATAAAAGAGCGTCATAATTGGATAAGACAATATCATAATTGATAACTTTGTTCAATATCCGGCCAATTCTGATGCCGAAGGGTAATGCGACCTGACCATACCACACCTCTCTCTGTCTATATTCAATGTCTTCCTTTTAGCCGCTATATCCCGCTCCAATTCTATTCTTTTCTTCATCAAATCCTCTCTCACCCTCTCCGCGTTTCTTAACTGACCCAGTAGTGACGTCACCGTCTCGTGAATCTTCTTCACCTCCTCTATTAAACCAAAATGTGGCTGGTCTCGTACGTTCTCACCATGAGGCCGCGCGTTATTTCTGTTATCTAGTCTAGTTTGCGCTAACTTCATTGCAGAATCCATCTTCCTAACCGAATCTTTTAAATTATCAATTAAAGCTTCCATATCTGCTATCCTTTGTAATGTATTTCTTAGTGTTTCTTCCAGTTTTGTGCATAGCTCTGATGTGATTGCAACAGTTTCTGCTAGCGCCATGTCAGTTTTGTCAGCTTGGTTTCTGAGTTTTCTTCCGCCATTTACAAGTATAGCGTTAAGACTGCCGCGCAAATCAGCAGATTTTTGTCTGGCAGCTTCGCAATGCTGCACATTCTCTCTGCAGAAAAACTCCCAGTATTCCAATGGAGCGGTGAAATCCCCAAATCTTGTCGAACCAGGTCGGAATAAAATTGTATTAGACTTTGGACTGAGGCCTAAGTTGGCAGCATCCGTATTATAAGCCATAGTTTTGTCGCACCAATCGTATTCAATCCTGTGCTTCGCTGCTTTGTTAATGGCCATTTGTTGTTCTATTTTGTCGAGAGTGTTTTTCAAATTTGCTCTCACTTCGCTTACTAAGTTCATCTCTTTGATCAATTCTTGTTCAGCTATATCGGCGACTAGTTCTGGTTGGAATCGGTTAGACCGGAGATCCAAGCATTCCTTTGATATTGATTCTGGGAGCATAAGGACTCTCGTCGCACCCTTTAACCTCTGTCGCTCTATTTCAAGCAATTCAACCTCTTCGGTGATGGCTTTACATGCTTTCTCGACTTCCACTTTCCATCGAAATACATCCCGCGCCTTCTGTTTTAATCTTTTAGTATTTTCGCCTTGCTGTTTGTCTATATTCCCAAAAGCCTGCATCATGGATGTTTTTGCATTATAGTCGACAATGTTCGATTCATTGATAATCTCAGGATCGAGTACTTTGTCGTTATGTTGCCTCCATTCGCTAAGAGAGAACCTACTGATTGAATATTTATTGACACCAGGTCTGGTTCCAGTCATATCTCCAAGAGACGTCCAGTCCACCTTCCCATCTTGTCCAGGTTTTAGTCCAGGTAAATGTTGTTCACCAGATGGAGGTGGTCTAGTAGATTCCGGTTCTACATTCTGACCTGGGCTTACTCCAGGTGCTGCAAGTGACGTAGGCTCTTTACCCTTAGCTTCTTCAGCTGCTTTAACATCCTCGAGAGCTTGTTCGGGACTTTTAGCAGCCTTTTTAAATGCCCCTATATCGTTGCATACTTTAGGACATCTGTCGTCTTCCGCGAATGTTGTAAGCGGTGCTGACATATTTAATTTATCAAAATTCGTAAATATTAATAAAAATAAATTACACAACTTCACAATGACATTTGGAAATATTTAAAAATGTCAGATATAAAAAATATGAATTCTTGTTAGATAACTCTATAGAGTTCGTACGCGGCCTCGATATTATTTGGCTCATTATGTAAAGATATTTAGTGATAAAAGATGCATAGTATAAATTATTATTAATCAAGGGAGATCAGCTCTTTTGACCTACTGATCATATAATCTATTGAAAATAAGTTCGTAATTTAAAATTATATAATTTACTGTAAGCTACAGTAGGTTTAATGAATTTCTATGCAGTTAAAAGCCTTTTTCTATTAATGAAGATGAACGGACAAATTGGAACCGTTAGGACTGCGGAGAGACTTCAGATCTCTCTGTGTGTTCTATCGTTTGTTCCATAGGGAGTGCTCCGAAGAGTTGTTTGAGATGGTACCACCGTCGCCTATGTACCATCGCACCACACGTTTTCGCAGTAGAGTTCATTCCCACCACCTGGAGGCGTACCGCTCCCGAACGGTACGTTTCCAGCGTTCTTTTCTACCACGTACGTGCAAGCTCTGGAATGAACTCCCTTCGGCATCATCAGCATCGGTGTTTCCTTAGCGCTATGACCTGTCCTTCTTCAAACGAGGTTTAAAGAGAGTACTCTCCTCGAGGTAGGCAGTGACTTTGTTGTGCTGGTCCCCTGGCACTACGGAGGTCCATGAGCAGCGGTAGCCGCTTACCATCAGGCGGGCCGCTAGCTCGTCTAAAATAAAAGAAAAAAATGAAGATTTGGTATTTTCGTGTGACAGATTACGTGTGTGAGACATTTACTACATTACTTTTTACTATGCTCGACTTTAAATTCGATGAATATTTATAATTAAATAGATTGACTTTCCAAGAAAAATATAAGTATTTTTGGTGTGTAACAGACCTTTATTATATTAGCCTTTCTGAAATCGATAAACTGACAAAAAAAATATTCATTTTTTTGCATGCTCTTTTGTAATAAAAAAAGATTATTATAGTCAACTTTCAGATTATCATCATAAATACATATAATCGACAACCTTTATAGCAAAACATACTTTACACTTAAATGGAATGCAACTTTCATGTGACGTATGTCGATTAAACCACTTCCTGGCCCATTACCAATACTTATAAACCTACAGTTCAAGTTAATTATGATATCCAAAGCTCTGATCTGTTACCGGTGTGAGATCAGCAAGTTTAGTAGAAAGCGATCAATGTACATCGTTTTCTAATTGAGAAGTTTTACTACCTGCTTCTGTAATTGTCAATACTTGGTGCGGTGACTTAGTATTCATTAAGGCCCGAGATCATTAGCGTTGACTATTCGAGAACGTAGTTTTAACATTAAATACTTAATTTTGATATCTTTAAAACAATTATTAGCGTTAGACGTTAGTGGCAATAGATTCGAAGATATGTGACTGTTAGATTTCATAATAACTTAGAATATAGCAAGACTTGGAGTGCGGGATTGAGGATACAGGCCGTTCTCCAGAGGTTTATTTAGAAAAAAATTGAGGGATGTCTCTCAGAATCTTCAGCAATAGCCTTTCTCTGACTGAAATTAATGTTTATATTTATTATGATAGTAAATGGAATTATACATTCAATCGACATCCAATCAAATATCCCGAATTTGTTTTAATTAAACGTAACCCACCTGAACGGCTACATAATCAATTGGCATGGTCTTGTGACGATTCGATACGATAGCGAGCACAATTATGTCATTTGTTAAATGGTGCGTGCTGTTGTTTTGCTTTTTTGACGGTAGGTGTCGCTAAATTAAGTTAACTTCGCAAATCCCAGTCCCGCTTTGCATATTATGATGTGAAAAAAGTAATGACAGTAATAATAACGTACGTAATTTACATAGATTTTTATTATTTAAACATACATACATAAACTCGCGCCTTTTTCCTAGAAGGGGTAGGCAGAGGTGCAAGCAGGACACCCACGTTTCGCTTTGTATTTTCCGTCTCAAGATGTGATAGGCGGCAAACCTATGTATATTGCACTATCACGTACAAATCCCTAATTCCGGGCTTATAATAAATAGATAAAGCCGATATCACTTTGTCCAACCCGGGATTCGAACATGCAACCATACCGTGACAGTCAGTCAGTTATTATTTAAATAAAAGTTATTTTAAGTTCATTCAAGTGCGGAATAGTTTCATCCATTTCTACTCCGCTTTTGCAAACCCTAATAAATATACATTAAAAATAACAACACGGTTAACTTGTCACAAGAAAAATGTATTGACTCTCGTTTACAAGACAGAACGACATAATTAGTATTGAGACGATAATTAGCAGGCAATTTTCCTGCGAAGCCGTCAAAGGCTATATCTAATGATATCCGTTTGTGACAGGCAAGTTCCTGGGAATGCCATTAAGAGAAATCGCCGGTGAAAACGATACGGAAAGGCACGGGAAAATTATTAGTTAACATAACTGGATAGTCGCTGTTGGTCTTGAAACGGCTTTTTATTTGAGGGAATTCAGTTGTTTTTATACTTAGGTATAGCGTTGAATAAAATGTAAGGTGGGCTGTTGGTAATGGACCAGACGCGGCTGCCAACATGTTCACGGTGGTCGTGGGTTCAAATCCCAGGGCACACCTCTGAATTTTCGGCATAAATACACAGAGTGTGGACCATAGCGATTTGTAAAATTTCTATGATATGTAAAGTCCGCCAAACTGCACTAGGCCAGCGTGGTAGACTATATGGCCAAACCACTCATTATTAAGGCATATTCTGCGTACGTCTAACCATTTATGCATAATCGAATAATTTTACGTACGACGTTCCAATATTCCTCGTCGTGTCGGAGTATAGTTATTCCCCTGTAAGACAAAGCACGTCAATTGCAATCAGGATTTCAATATCATCAACTTTTGGGTTATTTGCCATTAAACTTAATATAAATATAAATAAGGCACTTCTGTCATCATTGATAAATTACAAATATTGAGATCAAACAGAAATCAATCTAATTAAGTAACATCGTATGCCGACATATCGACATAAACATTCGTAACTTTAATTATATCATACTTCAGTAACTCGTTAACTCGCACCTTTCAATATTACCTCATTAACAAATGAAGAAGCCATAACTCATAGCAAATGCATTTCGACATTAATGGAAGCATTAACTTAGCTGGTTGAATCATCCTCATTAATATTTGGAAAATTAATACGATTGCGTCAACTTTGTCGAATATTAGATCATAAATGCTGTAGCCCTTAATACATTCGGAATTACTTTTAACCATCATCGACGCAAAAAGAGTTATGTCTGACTTGTTTAAAATTACACTAAAGCATTGTTACTCCTAAACGGGAGGACAAATTTTAATGTTGTAATTTTGTTGAAAAAGAACACAGAAAGAAGTTGTTTTGTGGATTGTTATAAAATTTGCTTTTAATTCATTATCAACAGATTTTTAAATTTCCAAAAATGGGAAATAATACATCTCAGTCGCACAAAATCCATTGCTGAAAATATACCTCCCGCAGGATATAGACAGCGATTTCAACTACTAGTAGAATCGTACTTGGTACTAAAGTTCTCAATTACTCCAACTGCATCTATCCGAGCTAAGATCTACCGTCACGCCATGTCCGTCATAATTATATCACAATCCACTTTTACTTTTTAACCGTTTATTGTAAGCTGGTACGTGCGTAAAATCGAGTGGCTGCTGTAACTGCAGCCACGTAATGCTCAACGCTAAGATATATCAAGAGACCTGTATACTAGATATACATATCTAACATTTCAAATTCAGGGTGAAGAATTTTCAATCACAAAATTCTTCACTGTGTACTTGACAAGTGTACTTGACAATTTTAAATTCAAATAAATGGGTCTATTTATATTTTTAGTCAGATTTTAAGATTTTATCACAATAAAGGTGAAACTTAATTTAAAATTGTAATATTTTATATATTTTATTTATATATAAAATTATATTAGTATATATATAAAATATATATATATATATATATATATATATATATAATTAAAATTTTTATATATCCGTTTAAATATTATTATTTATATTTTATATATTTTCTCTTTTCGCTTATTGTTAATTTTATTAATAAGCACCTGCTTCCGTCTCTCTGCACTACCTTAAGGTTGGCTGGTAGAGAATGCCCTTGGGCATTAAGTCCGCCTGTACTACATCTGTGTACTAAGTGTTTAAAATAAAAAATAAAAATAAAATTAGTTTTAAAATTTAAGCACCTGAATCTTTGAATTGAATGATTTTGAGTAATATCATAATTAAGATAAATAATTCCTCCTAATCGATATAAAAATGTAATTTCGTTAAAAACAATAAATATTTATTTTGTACTAACTTATCAATTAAACCAACATAAAATGATCTCCGAGGATTGAATATTCATACCGTCCAATCCAACCAGTATTTAGCACTACGTTAGATCATTTAATATTTATAAATGCTTTACTTAACCGACATTCCCAGTAAATGCTATTCACATAATGTTCGCATTCGTTTACTCCAGTATTCATGTATTATAAATAGGCTTGTGAAGTTTCGCAATCATTCCATCGAGAAGATATTTGGAGCGAATTTAACAGTTGTTTGAAAGGTAACCTTGCAACGGTGTCGGCCACGACTCGACGAGTTGCAATTTTTGATACCTATTTAAACGTTTTAAAACTTTTCAATGGCCTACAAACTGAAATAACAAGGTGTCTATGAAATAAGCAGTTCTGGAATTGTTCCCCGCAGTCCGCAGAGGGAAAATATGGTAGTCTGGACAAATCCGTTGCGAGTTGAGTTGTCTTTATTCCCCAGTGACAGCCTGCATCCAGCATCCATCATCCTGATCATCATCATCATCATCATCATCCATCCTGTGGAAATCATTGGCGGAAGCCTATGTTCAGCAGTGGCATTCTTTTGGCTGACAGATTGGATTGTCTTTAGACCCGCAAACTCTTATTCAGTTTCTATACCCCACAAGTTTGGCCTATTTAGGACTTGAGAGCATACCTTATCATAATTAATCTTAAAGTGTTTAGTTAGCTGTTCTACGGCACGATTAAAAAGCTGAGATCTCGGGCTCGATTCCCGAGCAAAGTGATATTAGATTTTTCTATTCATTTTCAGCCCAGAGTCAGGAATTCGTACCCGATATGGCGATAGGCTCGCCCCCTATCACATCGTGGGACGGAACATACAACGCGAAACGTGGGTGCCGTGGTAGCACCTATGCTTACCCGCTTTGAGAAAAAAGGCGTGACTTTATGTTTGTTGTTAACATTTTTACTACAAAAGTAATAAATCATTTATAGATATGTAATGACTATAAATATTCATGCCCATAAGAAAAAGTCCACGTACAAAAAATTTCGTGCAAAACAGATCCAAAACACCGCAGCACGCACACCCACGCAATTTTAGCCTGAACTTTCTAAAATAATCTCCGATTAGATTCCCATTTTCACTACAGTTAAGTTGTTCAAAACAGTTGCAAGAGGCGTGAACACATTAGATTTTAGTCATCATGCGACCAATCTGATTCCGGACTTGCAATTCGGAACTGGTTTGGCGTTGTCGAGATTAAATGTCACTTCACAACATCGAGGTCACACGCTTTTGATATGAGGGTCAAGTAGTGTGGAGACTCGAAACCTTAAATTTCAGCTCTGTAGGTTGTTTGTTAAGGGTTTTACATAGTTACCAAATTGTGGTTGTTTGAAAGCTTTATAGACGTTTTCTAGGTTTAAAACTGTGATGTTCTAAATTAAATTTGCTTGATATCAACATTAATTCAACTAGGCCTCATAATTTATCAATTTCCTTAATTGCATATCCCCGTAAGAAGAAATAAAGCGTATGGATATTTTGTTAGATATTTCATATTAGTTTCTTTAATAATCTAAGTATCAATCATTATAATTATATTCTCAAGATTAATTATCAACCTACTAAATTCGAGTCTATTTAAGAGTGCGTTTTTAATAATATTTCATATCCACAAACATTCACTCTCAATTTCTTTAAATAGATTTAATTATCCTTTAAAACAGTAAACTTGCTTCTATAGTAAACAGGTTTATAGCGTAAGATTACTAATCGAATTGGTTCGAAGTGAACTTTCAACGAGAGTTGCGTTCATTGTCATTTGCGGAATGTATGGGGAAATCCGGATGAGGTCATAACGCTACCGTGGCCTCGATGATGCAGCCAAACCTCGTCACTACAAGAATGTCAGTGAAGAATCAATTATCACCCATTATTCGTTCCTTTCTTTTAACATGTATTAGTTAGATACTGACTGTAATCTAATAAAAAGCGATATCGTCTTAATAAGTCTATGGCAGAACACACCTGCATAGAGAGCAAGCTTAAAGATACCCTAGAATATACCGTTCTAGATATGTAAATGTGCCTTAAGCATTCCTTAACCTACGCGTGACGAAGGACGAAGCTAGGCTTAATACGGATCGGTGGTAAATATACGATGTGATGGTCAATATTGGCGCAGAAAGCTTAGTTGAATATTTTATAGTAAATCCTAAATGCTAATAGAAGACCTTTTCATAAATACCAAATTCGTTTTATTATTTATTGCATATTTTTTTGGATAGCACTGAACCCAAGATTGTTATTACTGAAATTACTATTAAACTGGTTAATTCTCACACCATTTGCGTCCAATTGACCGCAGTTCACGTGGTCAACTGAATGAGAACAAAGCCCAATCTACATGCCATCAGACTCCAAATTAAATGTCGTTTGACCTTTTCAGAGTCGCATCGCCTATGATAGTTTCATCAGACCCATGATACAACATAATTCAAATGTTTGTTATTTTAAATTCTTTGCGAGAAACATTTTTCATTCTTATTATTGCTCTAATCGACAGATTGGCAAATACACCAGACAATAAGTGCTCTGCCTTCTATAAAGATGAAATTAGGGCATACAGGAATTTTTCTTCTTCTTTTTTATTTTTATTTTATTTGAATTAAATTGCGATCAATAAACACGTAAAATGCGTTACGACCAGTTTTATTGGCATTTCAAATCGAACGAATATTTATCATCATACAAAGCTGTGATGTCATCGCTCGAAACTTTAAACATGTTTTTTCAATGACTTAAGAGTTTTTATGTTTTTGCGTAGATGCCTAGATACTCCACAAGATGTTGGAATCCTTTATTGTTCGTCGAAAAACTGAGATCGAAGAAAATGATAAGTATCACAGATAATAGTATTCATTTTTGAAGGAGGAAACTTATATTTTATTTCGGATGTCATACATTTGAACTTCGTGTCGAATCATGGATATTATACCCGTTTGTCAGATGTACGAAATAATAAAGGTCAATCTCCCGGTAATCCGGTCCCATCTTCCGTTTACATTGTCTAATATCATAAAACAATCAAGTCTATTCACTATTCGGTATACGACCTCGAGCGAGATACGAGAACCGCTAGGTGACCGCAAAAAACGCTTGTATTCAACTAAAGATGTTAATTACGGAGGTAGTGGAGATATTGTCGGCCGAACGTGCGTCGATTTCCATTTTAGAGCCAATTTGGAGCATCTAAATATAGTGTAAGCTGTTAGGATTGAGTTATATTATTTAGAAATGCAAAGTCACGCATGTGTTTTTAAAGGATCCGTAGAAAGTGCATATTGTGCTACAATTTCCATAATTCAACTAAAATATACTGTCGGCCAGGTGAAATTTAAGGTTTTTTCACAAAAGATTCGAAATACTCGTACGGAAATGTCCGACGTAGAAGACGGTTAGTGGCCCCAAAATGACTGCTTTATATTCTTTTGTTTAACTATCATGTACCTCTTACTTTACCTTCCTTACACTAAGTTCAAACAATATACCTTTTCTCAACACCTTATTATTTTTATGGCAATTAATGGCGGGAAGTGCATACCCTTTTTCTGATGGTAAGCGATACGACCGCTTATAGACCAAACTACACCATGAATAACAAAGCAATGCTTGATATTCCACTGCGCTCGCCATCCTGAGACATAAGATGTTAAGTCTCATTATGTCCAGTACTCACACACAACACAACAGAGCATTTACAATAATGTTTGACGGAAGAAATAGACAGTGCGGTGGTACCTATCCTGGTGGCATCTCACCTACCACTAGTACCAAATAAAAAAAAAAAATTAATCACACGATACTCTGTGCTCCAGTCTTTTGTCTTACAGTTATACTTACGTAGGTATTGCGTATTTGATCGTGTCCACAATACATGGGTTTCGCAAGTGTCAAGGCATTGTTTATTAGATTACTCGTCGACTGAAGGTGAGTTGCACTCGCAAGGCCTGTTCACAGGTGACAGCAGTCTCTCCAAATAATATTCAATCAATTATATGGAACATGCGTTTGTGGAATTTTCTTAAGCGATTTATAGAATGTAATAGTTTTCCTTATGAATTAAAATTTTGTGGTTATAATGTATAATTACTTTTTTTGTCACTATACACCAAAGACTGCTCATTCCTCGCTCTTTTCTCTTATCTCGATTCAAAGGTTGCCTGGAAGATGATGTCTATTGTACTTTCTTTACTATAGGTAGAATAGCTTTTTGGTTTTGATTTATCTTTGAAAAATAAAGAAATAATAAAATAAATAAATATGATGTCGTTTGGACTACTAACTACACAATTAATTATGTATGGCAGGTGAATCCGTTTTTGTACTTCTTTATTTGGGTTAAACTTTATTTTGCATTCCTTTGTAAAAGGAAGTTATTTAACACATTAAATTAGATCTGCGTAGATTTATAAAAGTGGATACAATTTATGTTGCACAAAAATGTGGAAGTCGTCAAGAAACAACATTATTTTATTTCAAAAGCTATTGAGTACCACAGGCCATATATTTTATTTAATAAAACCATTTGTCGAGCCATGAGATCTTTGCTATAACTAACAGGTTATTGATCTACTAAAAACAGATTCTCACAGATGGAATAATGCTTGGAATCTCCGCCAGGTGGCGCTCCTACCGGATGTGCACCTGTCTACCGACCGCGGGCTGGCGTGGGGTTATACATACCCGCCGTAACTTGCAAGGTCAAATGATCACTTTCACTACAGGGTATTTGAATTGGTCGAGTATTGGTACCTGCCCTGTCTTGTCTTAATTAACATGCAGAAATTATTTTGTAAAAAAATGTAATAAAAAGAAATAAATAAAATCCACCTTTTTATAGATCTAAAATACCTAAATATGCCAAAAAAAATTGAGGTCTTTGATGAAAATATTTTTCAAAATTCAACTCACACTTTTTGAGATATGCGTGGACAAACATACAAACATACATACGTTTTCTTAATTTAAATTTGAAATTCGTGTTCATACGCTGGTATAGACTAACATATCCAAAAACTGCAATTTTGAAAAAAATACATACATACATATTGAATACATAATCACCTTTTTTTGAAGTCGATTAATAAAATAAAAATAAATATTTTATAAACCGCACACTTTAATTCGCTAGACAGTATCCATAGTGTTTTGTAATATCAAATCGTCTAATATTATTGCCGCTTTCGTAACTAACTATAGACAAAATACTTTTTTAATAAACGCTAAACGATTTCGAGACTGCATTTTGCAGATTTCATCTTGGAGCTGTTAGATTTTACTTTCGAATACATTTATTTTATTAAGGCACAACATTTTCAATAATTTACGGAAATTTGTAATTATAAATTGCAGTAACTGGTATTATGAAAGTTCGAATAATATATTAATTTATTTTTGGATTTGTTCTTTTTGGTATAATATTATTAATTTGTGGTAGGTCAGTATATGAATTTAAATAAAAATAGAAAGCCCAAAATGCGAAAAGAAATTCGAAATCTAGATATATTCTATTTATATGCGCACAAAAATATTCTTTGAATTCAATAATGATGTGAGAGTTCACGTTTTATTTCTATTTTTATACCCATAAAACATCAAACAGACACCCCATTGAAAATCAGCGCTGCAATGCAGTCCATCTGTATAGCAGCATCAAGCTGAATGGGGGGGTTTTATTGTTTTTTTTTTTTTTTTTTTATTGCATTGAATGGCGAGACGAGCAAGCCGTTCGCCTGATGGTAAGCGATACGACCGCTCATGAACAGTAGCAATATTCCACTGCGCTCGCCATCCTGAGACATAAGATGTTAAGTCTCAATATGTCCAGTAGTTGCTCTGGCTACAATGTCCTTCAATCCGAAACACAACAGTGCATTTAAGCAGTGTTGTTTCACGGGAGAAATAGACATTGCGGTGGTACCTACCCAGATGGCCTCTCACATATGAGAGACCTACCACCAGTATTATTATTATTGGCCATCTCCTACTTGTTCTATTTTTTTTAATTGCACATTTAGTAATAGTCTTGTTGGTAGTTGTGTTGCTTAATAAAACGTATAATAAGTAGCATTAACTAGAGAATTTTACAGTGTACTATATTTTATTCTTTATGTGCTTCAGTCATTTTTTTTTCTTTCTTTATTTATTTATGTACGTAGTGATGAAAAATTCGATCCACTAAAGGCCTTTTTCGTAGAGATTTTTAAAACATTTTTGTCATGAAATGTTTTATCTTCGCTCAAACTGAAGTCAAAAGTTGTTCGAAAGGGTCTATGAAGGGGGTCGTAAAGTCGTAAGAATACCCATACTGACATCTATGACTGACATAGGTTTTCAACATTTGATTCAGAAGTTAAAAAAAGTGTATTTTTTTATTGTAACCACTAGTGCAATTGGGATTAAATTAATATTCACAGAAACTTTCTCACAACATCCTAAGTACGACTCTCAAATTCCCAAATAGGGATAAACTTCAATCTTTAATACCCAAAAAAATTTATCCATTTTACCTACCCGTTTTGGATACTAAATATATCTTTATAGCATTTACCGTAGATTCGACGGCAGGCAGCCCTTTGTAATATCATAAACCACATCCTTATTGTTCAACCAAGCGTGACAAGACAGGTAGACTGCAGATATAAAGTTCTTACAAACCTGTTTCTATGTAATGTCAATGAAGTAATTATCAAGTATTCTAATATCCCTTTTGAGCCATTAAAACGCGATAATAATGACTAATTCGTGTCGGTTACAATGTGCTTGGTTGGCAAAATACCACGCGGGTTAAATGAGGACTTTGTAGCGTGGTTTTATGTTGCTTACCGTAGAATGAAGGCTTAGTTTGAATTTATTTACAGAATTTTTTGTTTTAATTAGTATATCTTGTTGTTTTTAGACACTTAAATGAAAGAAATGTAATAGTTTTCAGTTCATGTCTGTCAAAGGCCTTATTTATATTTGAAAAGAAGCTCTAACCTGTTGTAACTTCCATATCTATAAACTGACTGCCAGACCTTTGCATAGCACACATTTATTTATGGTACGTAAAATCATTTTTTTTCTACTTATTGACAGATCCGTAGGGAATTTTCCGAAACCGTACGGAAGTAGATAGTCTAAATTACATCGAAATTTTCCTCCCCAAATCATAAACATTCCTCTCGATGTTGATATGGACCACAACAACCTGTCTATTGTTTCCGATTTCCAGTTAATTTTGTATATCAATTACTAAGAAATTTACTCGCTAGCACCTCTATAGATATAACTAAGTTATTGTATTAATTAATTATCATTCTGAACACGTCACAGACGTATGTCATTAGAAGCGTAATGCTGATGTTGCAAACGTGTTGGAACATGTGTTTGATCCTCGGCCAATTGGAACCATGCAGGCTTGCCAATAATATGGAGTTTTATGGCCTAGAATCTTTTGCCTCGTTTATAACTTTTTTAAATAGAATTGCAGACAAAGTAAAACTAAATTACTGATTGACCACGTAGAATTTATGAAGAATTAGATCATCATCATCAAATCGTCTCCCTTTATTCAATGCAATTATTTTAGCTTGTTCGTTACTTTAAGAAAAAGTTTCATGGTTCTCTAGAAGCAATCAAGATCACAGGATAATGGGAACACGTGGGCATATGGTCCAAAAGCTTGATAGTAAGGGATAAAATTTAGATAAGGTTTCAGTTCGATTGAAGTTGTAATAATCATGAAAATAAATTCCAGGATTGCTAGGGCGTCGTAAACTCAGGGCCGGCGTTAGGGTAGTGCGCGCACGGGCGACCGCCCAGGGGCGCCAGACAAAGAGGGGCGCCGTAGGCGTCCCTTATATTAGCTTGTTAGTTGGGCAAGTCTCAATTATTTGAAATCCCTAAATCTAGATACAAAGTCTGTCAGGATGAACCACTTCAAAATAAAAAAAGCTAAAATTAATATTATAGATTTTTTTTGTAACGATGGTAAGAATGAAAATTGTTGATTTAAGTAATTTTTTTGTCATACTACAATCAACCATTTTCAAATTCGTTGTGAGTGATAAATTTCAGTAACGCTCCACTGGACATACACCGCAGCGCCGACCGCACCACTTACATCGGAACATTTGCATGTCGCGTTTCTCCATGAATCGTGCTGGAATAGTGGCAAGTCTCGGGATATCAGGCAGGGCTACAAACTGATTTACAATGGATCTTCTACTGGCCGGAACGGGATTGCCGTAGTGTTGTCGTCTAGCGTCCGGGAGAATATTCTTAAGTCGACATATGGAGCGACCGGCTTGTGCGGGTTATAGTAATGATTAAGAGGGTTGTGGCCAAGTTGATCAGCGCTTACGCCCCGCAGGTGAGTTGCCCGGAGGCGGAGAGGAAGCCTTTTGGACCCTTGTTGATGACACTATGTGCAATATCCCCTATTTTTTTAACGAGATTATAGTTCCTTAGGCCTTTCTTCCGGTACCACCGGCGACAATCGGAACAGGTGTGTCGGAGTCTCCGGCCTTTTAGTCTGGAGCACGTGGATGTTGCAGCCAGGCTGGATCTCCACCAAGATCAAAAAAGATCTTTTGCCGGCATACCGCCTAAAATCCTCTCGGTGATCATCGCGCGCAATACGGACGGCAGGCGATGTGGATGGGCGAGTAGCGCCTAGTTGATTCGCCATGCCATCCAGGGCATTGGTTCCTCACAACTTGAAAGGGCGCAGATGTCCCCACTTTCCCTACTTTAGACGTACCTGGTCGATGATCCGCGACAGATACGAGACCACGCGTTCTGCTGCCCATCTCAAAGTTGCTCCTAACATGAGCGCACGGACGTACGCACTCCTTTGTGTGTCCAGTGACTCCGATGACTCCTATTAGGCTTCCTTACAACAAGCAGGGGATATTATGATATAATGCTGACACTCCTTAAACACTGAGCGGGGACGCCAAGTAAACCGTTGTCATTTACCCGGCGCCTCTTTCTCAGTTGTCGGCAGCAGACGGGATCGTTTCGCTCATGATCCCGCTCCCTGCTCTCCTTCTGCGGCGATCATGGCCTGCCATGACCGATTTCAATGGGAGCCAGGGGGCGCCGTATAAATCTCGCCCAGGGCGCTGGTACTGCTAAAACCGGCCCTGCGCAAACTAATGCATATATATCTCTCAAGAACTTAAATAAGTAATTAGGGTTTGCCTTAAGGGTTTAGAATATGGTAATGGGTTGCTCTAATGAGATCCTAATGAAGGTCTTGTCGCTTAACGCTATATTTTAAACATTTGACTACGCTAATGAGAAATCATGGTCTGCCATCCAAGGGCAATCTATATTCTAAGTTGGCAGTACTCTTTAATACTATCTAGGCATTGTAGAGATCATCACTGAGTTTGCCTTATAATCATTAGATTGCGAATAACTCACTACTTAGCAAGAGACTATTCTTCAATCGAATCTAAGTGAGATTGAAATGATTTACGCCGCAGTCCACTCCTACTAGCCCAGTGCGTATTAGCAAACTTATGCCATCAAATGTGCTTTCATTGATAGGAATTTCTACTATCGTGAGAAGACTACATAAATACCCATCGTAAACATTCTATCGAAATTCGTCGGCTTTATCTATACTAATATTATAAAGCTGCAGAGTTTGTTTGTTTGAACGCGCTAATCTCTGGAACTACTGGTCCGATTTGAATGATTCTTTCAGTGTTGGGTAGTTCATTTATCGAGGAAGGCTATAGGCTATATATCATCACGCTATGAGCTATAGGAGGAAAGCAGTAGTGATATTTCTAGCAAATACGAGGAAAATTTGTTTGTTTTTCGTGGTCCGATTGGTCGATATTCTAAACTGATAGTCAGAATTAAACATTTTGACCGCCATTTTAAAACGTGTATGCACCTGGGCGGAGCCGGGCCCCACCGCTAGTTATTCATATATCTTTGCTTATGATTTATGACCAATTGCGAAATATTTCGCCTGGAATTAGGTTAGGATAGACTGCCTGGTGGCGTAGTTATACGACGTTACAGATTTAAAACTGGGGCCTCGGGTTCGAATCACAGGTTGGGCAAAGTGTTACTGGGTTTTCTATTCATTATCAGCCCGGAGTCAGGAATTTGTGTCCGATATGGGGATAGGCTCGACCCCTATCATATCGTGGGACGGAACATACAAGGCGAAATGTGGGTGTTCTAGTTGCACCTCTGCCTACCCCTTGTGGGAAACAGGCGTTAGTTTATGTTTGTGTGTATGTAGTGAATTGGCACCTTAAAGCAACTTAGTAAATACGATGTATTGATAAGTAGGTAAGTATTTAACTTGTCTACCTGTGTATTTTTTGTGTATTTCAATTTGTGTATGTCTTATATTTTTTTTATTTTATTGGCCCATAATAACATAACCGACAATTTGATTGAGAAGGACTGGGATTCGATTGATAGACCCTTCATCATAATATTTGCCAATAATATTATTTTATCCCACGGGTGCACCGTGCATCTGAGTCTCTTTTATGGTTGAGACTTGAGAGGGATTCAGAGCATAATCAACCCTGCTATTCCAATGGGAGTGGTGGGTTTCATATATCGTAAAGAATTCTTGTGGATTTCAGGTAGATGTATTACAAAGAAATATAAATGTTGTCCAACAAACTTCTTAGAATAGTACCTTTTCTTTTTATTAACACAACGAAGCATTTATGACTGTTCTGCAATCGAAAACCACTTACTTCAACTTTTATCCGCTATAACCATTGACTTATATTCTACCGATAGACGAGGCGCGTCATAGAAACTATTTGTCCCGTATTTGTCAAAAGCTCAGTAGCGACATCTAGTACGTTTACTTGAATATTACAAATTATGATCAAAGATTATTAGACAGACAAGACAGTTCATGTCAATAATAGCTTTGCCTAAGATACTGCCTAAGTATAAATACCGTCATAGCAATAATATATTTGCAATGTTTTTTTTTTTATTTACGTGAATAATTAATGGAAATGATGTAAATGAAATTAAATACTCTTACAAGTGTACAAGTCTGTCAAGCAGTCAATCAGTGTACAATCAGTCTGACATTTATTATAATAACATTTATGAATTTTTAACAAGCCGATACAAAAATGACTACCGCATTTGGAATATCTGAAATCTTCGTGTCGAAAATAAATTGAACAAATATAGGTATAGTCGGGAAGTTAAAAATGTAAAAAATTAAACTAAATTCGCGATAAAATCCGTAAATAATAGTTTTATTTCAAATATAGGTATGTTCTAATGGCAGCCACTTATATCCATTCCAATAATTGTGGACAAATATTATAGAGATCTCCTTTTTTCGTAACCGACGCGGAAGAATATAAAACAATATTAAATGGTATTAGTCTTCAATAACAATGGGTTCGAATAGTCCATTAAGTAATTCATATTAAGAAATGGGGTCTAAATACTATCCACTGTTTCAAAATATACATACAACACACATATTTTGAGTTAATAATTAACAACATATGATTAAAATAAAATACTGAAATCAATTTGCAACTACATCCTTCCTACATATTTGTATTTGTAATGTATTCGAATAGTTTATGCCTATTTGGTCCACTGATATGAATGTCCCTTGAATAATCTATATCTTATATAGTTCGTCTCTCTCACTCGACGGGCAATTTTTATGCGCGGAAATGAGATACACGATTAAGGAGCTCACCTTGTATTTTAACGAGCTCTAAAATATATTTAATCCATTAATAAATAAAAGATCTGTATTATCGGCATTATTCTGCAATATTATATAACTTACGTTGTATTCTTTAATTATATTGTAACTTAAGAAAATTTCGCTGTCGGTTTGACGGGGAAAAGTCAAAATAAATTACTTATAAATATAAACAAAGAGGCGTACTATTGCGCGGCCGTCACGCGGCAGACTGATTCGTGTGCGGTGCATGCACCGCACTTTGGTGGGACACGTTTGTTACAAAGAACGTCTTATCTAGTGTAACATTGATATCGATGGCTATAACCATTCTATTTTGCATTTGCAACATGCCAAACCGCAAATAAAGACATTATTCAACTCTAAATTTTAGAAAAACACGAAAACAAATCTCGCTCATAATGTTGCTGCAACACGGAACCATAGTGATAGACATAACAAAGTAAATAACACGTTGGCTTACTTGCAGATAACTTATGGTATTGGAGAATTAAGGACACTTACCGGATAATAGTTGAAGCCACCCGCAGATGTGAAACACGGTTGTGGACTGACAAAAAAAGAACAGTAGCATGGCACAGATTGTAAACAGGGCCAGAGCGACCGCTGCACCCACTAACACCGTCGCGATTTTGAAAACAAACCCGTTTATCGACAGGAAATCGTCTAACCTCCCCTTACAGTCCTCTAGTTCGTCAGCCCTGCATATTTGCCACAAACCGAACTTCCTAGGATACTCGGTTTCCAAATCTCCGATCCATTCAGGAGTTACGAAAGCAACAACGCTTATAATCGCGTAGCATATCGTGAATATTGCCCAAAGCACGCCAATAGCTTTCGAATTACGAACGTAGTTGGTCGCGTAAAGGTGCGATGAGTCGACGTACTCGATTTTAGAACCCATTTTTTATGTTTGTTTACTTTTACACTTCACTCAGAACACTTTTATAAGCACATTGTTTTGTCAGAGGCTGTTTTTGTGCACGTTCGGTGTCATTTCACAGGAGTTTGTTGCGAATTGTACGAGGACGTACAGACACGACGCGTGACGAAGGAAACTAACTCAACACTCGAGTCAAGACAACCTCTCGCCGCGCGCGCCATTCCGTAGACTGGGTGGGGATAAGTAATCAACTTGCTAGTTTGACCTATTGCCTTTAAATTCTTGCTTTATTTTACATTTACTTTTATAGTTATAGGTTTTGTTTCAATTAACCAATCTGTGTCATGGCGATTTGTCGCAAGATTCAGCATAGCAATTTGTGCTAAAAGTAAAAAGAAATGTATGTAAACAAAAGCCCAGATAAGGAAGGCTTCAAAGGATTTTAATAAGCCGTGTTTAGCGACATCTGTGCTATCCAATGCGTAACTTTTTATTACTCGCATGGTAGCACCATGATCAGATTTAAATCTAAACATTTGTTTGCATCAACGTTACAAAGATGTCATTATTTCTAGAGATTAGAATTTTTTTTGAAAGCCGCCCTGGCGCAATTGGTTAGACGCTGGTTAAAAATCGTAAGGCCGTGGGTTCAATCCCCGTACAAAGGCAAATATTTCTGTGATTCACAGGTATTTATTTCGGTCTGGAGATGTTTCATGAAACCATAAAATCTGTCGTAGTTTTTGTATCCCACGACTCAATCTTTAAATGTGGGGTCAAGACTACTGATGTGTCTGTTGGATGTAATTATTTATTTCTTTAATAGATGAAAGGCAAATCAATACTGGTGTAATTCAGACAATAGTATGTATTTTATAGATGGCGACACGGTCTAACAAAAAGCCCAACTAAAAATAAATCATGATTCATGTCCACTAGTTATCTACATTGACTAATAGATGGCAATACTGTAAACCTTGCAAACTACCCACTCAGTTAAACAATGTATTTACGCATAACTCCTGGACATGCTTATAATCTACTACAGCATTCGGAAAACTTCGAATGAATACGTGCATAGGTATGCTGGTTTCATTCGTCTCCCAGCCTGGGAACCTAGCGAATGTTCCTAAAAATCCTGCGCTAAAATACTGATTAAATCCCTTCGATAACCGTTACGTACATGTACGAACAGCATCGAATCGTCCGGCGCAATATCTTAATGGTATCTCTAGTAAAGAGGACCGTAATGGCTGTTTCAATTTTTATTTTATTTCAATTTATGGCGAGACGGCATGCTTATGAACAGTAGTAAAACAAACAATATCTTGAATTACAAAAGCTTAGCCTGCGCTCGCTATCTTGAGACATAAGATATTAAGTATCAATATGTTCAGTAGTTACTTTGGCTACAAAGTCCTTCAAACCAAAACATAACAGGGCATTTATACTTACTGTAATTTGGCAAAACAAATAGACTTAGCGGTGGTACCTACCCAAGCGGCCTCTCACATAATAATGAGAGACTGCCTCCAGTGGGTGATATCGGTGTTCGCGACAAATATAATACCAACTAATTTTTTCTAGTGAATTGTTACCTCTCTTAATAGTCATTATGGTAAAAGATGTTATATCTCTATGGATAGCTCACCCTACTATTGATAAAAAGATAAAACAAAAAATAAATTACTATTGATAAACTTAGATAACTATATTTCTCTTATAAAGAAGCTGATCACAGATTTTTATGTCTATAAAATGAATACCAAACACTTTTACAAAAATTAAAATCAATAGGGTGGTTTGACATAGGTTCTTGCTTCTTAGTTCTTACATTTTATGTGAGAACAATGTTTTCTCTTCCTGCTCTGCCCTTTCTAACTGAGCCCGCAGTAATTTCTCCCCCGCAACTTGTATTTGTGTTTGTATTAATTTCTTCTTTAATTTATATATGTAATTCAATTTTTTCACAGGCTAGAGCTTTTGCTTCAGCTGTCTCTTCATTATATTTTTTCTTATTTTTTTTAGTTTCTGCAATGTGTTTGGGATTTATTAATGTTAGTTTGTATTATTTTATGTGCACATAAAAAGAATAAAAACTTATAAAGTAAAACAAAAACAAGCCTAGGGCATAATTTGTAATTTCAATATGCTGTTTCCTTTAAAAACTCACTTTCAAAGTCTTCAAATAAGTAACATTCCTCATTACTGGCATGACTTTGAATTACACTTGGTCCCATCATCAAAGTGCAGACTTTATTAAAGAGCACATTTTCACTCTCAGGAAATTCACCTAGGTCTGTTAAAATAACCAAATTCAGAAAGTAAATTTAAAATTCAGATGAATGTTGGTCAACATGAAAAATAAAACTGCATTGGTGGTGCAGTGGTACTATAGTATGATATCAATGCTGAGTTCTCGGGATTCGAATCCCTGTCTGGCAAATTCATATGGGATTTTTCTATTTGTTATTCTGGAGTCGAATTTGTTCCCAATATGGCTATAGGCTCCCCTCTATGAACATGGGATGTCAAGCGCAAGGTGAAAACTGGGTGTCCTGGTATTGCAGACATCTGTCTACCCCTTGAGGAAAAAAGGCCTGCGTTTATGTATGTATAATTAAACTAGTGGCCCGCCCCAGCTTCGCCCGGGTACAAATAGATTTCTGTACAATAATATGTACGTATTATACATATAAACTGTCATCTTGAATCACTCTATGTATTAAAAAATAACCACATCAAAATCCGTTGCGTAGTTTTAAAGATTTAAGCATACAAAGGGACATAGGGACAGAGAAAGCGACTTTGTTTTATACTATGTAGTGAAATAATACCCACCTGCAATGTTAGTTTTTGATTTTGAAAGTGTGTTTCTCGCTTTACATTTTAATTTTCTGTAACATTGCCGAAGAGTATCAACTGTCATTTTAAGTGTGGAAGTATAATAATTATACTCTTGCATCACCAGATCCCACGCGTTATGCCTGTCTTGCATGCTAGCCTTGTCGGTTCTCTTGTTTTCAATCATATGTATGTAGTTAGCCAATATTTCACATAGATTTAGACATTCGCTAGTTGAGACGTAAAAATCGGTCTTAACTTAACTTTTTTGTTACCCATTTCAGACTTGTAGTAAGGCTCTTTCAAATAACTAAATTATAGTAGGTACTTTGAACAATAAAACAAAATTCCGAAACATAACCGTTTAAAACAATTACTAGAACTGTACGAGACTGCAACTTTGTTAAGGATCAGCATTAAAAAGTGGAGCTCACTAAAACTGAGGGTACCTAGTAAGAAAAAAAAACAATGTTTTCATTTCGGATTTCAGAACATTTTACCGTGTTCAATTTCGCTTTATGATTGGGTGTACGAACAAATTCCTTCTGGCAAAATTACACTTTTCAAACTGTTCATTTGTATTTATTACTAAATTCAACTTACTTCAAAATAAACATACTAAAAAGTAAAAACACTATTTACATTAATTTCTACATTAATTCTACATTAATTTCCCGCCATAATCCATTTATTTTGTTGCCAAAGTAAAGTTGATAATACCCAATATATGAAAAAAACTTTACATTGAGAACAATATTATTATTGTAATTTTCTAAACCGATATTTAAAACGTCATAATTTTAATCACATTATCACAGTAGCTAAAACTTATTTTATGGAATAGAGCTTGAATCATGTAAGTTAGAAGTATTCATATTCGAATGTTTGAAACATAGATGTAGTATAGAACATAGATCGGCAATGTGTTATTTTGAGCGCGACCAAAACTGATTTACGATTGTGTGCGTGAAGTTTACATGTGTGCTTGACATATAGTGGTGTGCCATGCACTTTCGATACTATCATATCGATATCGATATAGCTGTCGGCCTGTAGTTGTGAAATAAAATGTTATGGATATATGCGACATTTTATTATATATTAACAGAAACATATTGATGTGTTTATTTCAATACAGATTGATAAACACACAAATAAATAAAGATAAATTGTCAAATTATTTGAAAACATTTTGTTTGAAATGTTTTGTATGGGTCTTTATGTTCACCTGAACAAAATTATTTTTTCATTGTGATGCATACATAGTACATACACCTAATTAAACTGAGAACAAAAAACACTTTTATAAAATAAAACTGTAATTTACAAAGTTTTAGCGTTTTTGGTTAATTTTTTTCATTTTTAATTTCCTGTCGCGAAGTTTCGATTACTTTACAGCTTTCGTAGTCACAAGGTGGACTCAGTCTGCAACAAAATCCGTGATTATTCGTTTTTTTCAATGAGTAACATTCGCGTAAGTCTAAGAAACACATTTTTACTCTATGTGTACTAGAGTTAAAAAAATATGCTTATTTAAGTCAATTAATTGACTTGTAACACATTGGGAAGTGTTGGACGCCTGCTAGGTCACGTCGGAGGTGTACGGTGGAGCTTGTAGGAAGTCGTTGGATGCAGGCAGCTTACAACAAACTGATGTAGACATTCTTGTGGAAGGCCTATGTTCATTAGTCGCATTCCTGTGGCTGAAGAAAGAGACAGTTTAATAAACTATGAAGCTTTTCTCGATCACGTCACCTAAAGTAATGTTATCCTTATGAGAATTATAAATTTTAAACCTATACCTAATGTTATGATAGACGAATAATGTTGCTTCAAGGTTTGGACGATGATATTGTGCATAGAAGTATCGCATATTTTATAATAATATCTAATATGTTCTTGTTTTACTATTATAAACAGACAGCCTCTTGGCAGAGATTGAAACAGGTTCTTAATTCATAATTTACACACATGAAGTTTTATAATAATTATTCCACAAATATAAATAAATGAGTAAAAGTAATAAGTAATATTGTAGAATGAATACTATAATAATGGCCGGGATAACGCCAGGTAGAAGAAGAAGAAGAAGAATACACACTATCACAACATATTATAGCTCCATAAAAATGTAGGGGAAACATGTGTTGTCATCGACTATTTTATCGACAACCTTTTATTGATCGAACCTGTCAGTCAATCCCTAGCAACTTTAGGTTAAAATTATTGTAAATTCACGTATTTGATATTATTTTTTATACGCAATGGATGCTTTCAGCGTATTTATATAATAAAATACTATATTCTTCTCTACCGATATGTATACACGGATTTCCATTTAATTCTATAATATCGTCACAAAATAGTATTGTGCAAAAGTGGCCGGTACCTGTGAAAACTTTAATTATTTCGGATTTTTACGCCTGCATGAACCACAGCTTGGCACTGCACAATGCACTATAATAAACTACGTTTAATAAATATGACCAAGTACTGTAAAATTAAATAAATTATGAAAATAAGCGAATTTTGTTGCTCGCTTAGTTTGACATATTTTGACTCTGGGTCACTGCAGGCTACGTATGGTCGCATCATGCATCTCGCTTTAACATATGAGTTAAATTATTCTATCTCTTTCACATTGCCGATCTAAGTTTTATACTAAATCTATGGTTTGAAATAAATCAAACATTCATATGTTCCAGTGTCCTGTCGCATAACCATTAAATAAATGAAATATTACAATATGCTGTTTATTACTCTCAGGCTCATTACTCCCATTTTACCCTTTTTATCAGAATCTTTCCACTACTTGGCAACACTGCCCCACAATCGATAGTAAATGTCAAAGTCGCGTTCCAAAAATAGTTAATTATATTTACTGCATTCAACGTGTTTAAAAGAAGATGGCAGATATTCAGAGACGGTTGAGCAAACGAGATCAAATATTTGCAACATTGATTATTTTTATGCATATTGTGCAGCGAATACTTGAAAGCACTTAATTTCAAGTCTCAAATAAATCTAAAATAAATAAGTTATTTCCAATAAATGATGACTAACGACATTCCGAGAGTTAATTTTATCGTTCCGCGATAATATTGAGTGTGGAAAACAATAGTGGAGTTAAAAAATGTCAGCAAAAGACAAGTGGGTTCGCCGGTTTTCGGTCGACGAAACCGCAAAACATAAGAATGGATTTACTATATATAAAATTACTTCCGTGGTAAGATTATGTTATTTATCACATAATACAAAGTGTTTATTGCTTATAGCGTTCATATTTAGTGTGTTTCCAAGTTTATGTTGCTTAGAAATCACCTCATAGGGTGAATCAATTCATGTAATCGAAAATAGGGTAATATTCAATATTTGTACTCTTCTATTTTGTTTCTTCATGCCATGGAGATACGTATCGCTTTCTACTTTTATTTCGGTTCTTATAACTAATTTCACGACATACAATTTTTTGTAAACCATCTTAAAGTGTTATCATTTCAAAATTATTGTAATATGTTGCAACAAATAAAGGATGACTAATATGCAATGCACATTAATATATTATATACCTGTCATACAGGTAAAATCCATGTCTACTAATGGAATTAATTTAATATGAAAACTAAATTAGACTACTTAATGTAAAATTCTAATAAGAAAAACTTAAGATATAATTAAAACAAAATGTAGGTCAAAGAAAAACTTACAATACATATGCCAACAGATTCCGCATCTGCAATTAACATTCTAAATACCTTATTTTAACAATAAAATTAATTGAAAATAAAATTTAACACAAGTAATTTATTTTGTATTACTTACTTTATTTAGAAATTGTCCACAAATAAGGCTAAACAGTAAAATCTGGAAGGAAAGGTAGGGTGGTCTTTGCCCACCATTGGGACCCTAAAGGTTGAAAATAAATAATAAATTATCAAGAAATTACTCCCTGCACAAATTATTCAAAATCCGTAAACTAATTTTTGGGGAATAGCTTTAGTTTTGTGCCACATTTTATAATCATTCCTTTGATATGGGTCCATAATTACCAATTGCTAAGCATGGGAGTCCTCTACAGTTGAGAGAGTTTGGGCCAAGTGCATGAGTTTTTGCAGTTTTGTGGTCTACAAATATTTTGGAATTTAAAAGGATTTAAAGGGAAGCCAACCAGCACTAAGCCATGGTAGTGGCAAATGTGGCCTAACCCCTCTTAATTACACTCTCAATTGTAGATTGTTTAAAGGTTTCTTTGACAGCAGCTATAGGTAAAAGGATTTCCTGTTATTACTACAATAATATAAAGTATAGTAAGTAAACAACAGATAATAACAGATAAACGTCAACAACTCGATAGATGGGCGGAACATTATTCGAATCTTTACTCGGAACCAATAGACATCAATCCTGAAGCCTTGGACCAGCTACCAACTTATCCAGTTTTAATAGAACTAGACGAGCCTCCCACTCTTGAGGAGTTCGGAAATGCGCTTAATGGTCTAAAGTTGGGCAAAAGCACGGGGCGCGATAACTTACCTGCTGAAATTATCAAGCTGGAGTGTGTTTTTCATCCTTTGTTTGAGTTCCTTCTACGCTGTTGGGATAAAGGCACAATACCTCAGGACATGCGTGATGCGGACATTATAACACTATACAAAGGCAAGGGCGATAGGGGCGATTGTAACAACTAAAGAGGAATATCACTATTAAGCATCGCCGGCAAAGCATTCGCAAGAGTGGTTCTGAAAAAACTTGAGACTCTTGCGACAAGAGTTTATCCCGAATCGCAATGTGGATTTAGAGCCGGTCGTTCTACAATCGACATGATATTCACACTACGCCAGCTTCAGGAGAAATGCCGGGAACATCAGATGCCGCTATACATGGCCTTCGTGGACTTAAACAAGGCCTTCGATACAGTAAGCAGAAATGGCCTTTATAAGATCTTGACTAAAATTGGGTGCCCACCTAACCTACTGGCCATGGTGCGTGCTTTTCATGAAGGTATGCGGGGCTCGGTTCTCTATGATGGCGATTCTTCATCTGATTTCTATATGAAACGTGGAGTAAGACAGGGATGCGTGCTCACGCCAACTCTCTTTGGGATCTTTTTCTCAGCTTTGCTTAATGCGGCATTTAACGATTGCAATATTTGTGTACTACTACACACAAGAAGGGACGGAAGACTATTTAATATAAATTTATTAAAATCTCATAAGAAACGCCACGAAGTACTGGCCCGTGAACTTCTCTACGCTGACGACGCTGCACTCGTTGCCAACTCTGAGCAGGATCTGCAGGATTTGGTATGGAGATTTGGTCGAGCTTGCAAACTATTCTCAATGAGCATTAACACCAAGAAGACCGTTGTCATGGTTCAAGGCACTCACTCGTTACCCGACATTACCCTGGATGGTGCGCCGCTGCAAGTTGTGGACAGCTTCTGCTACCTCGGCTCTACCACAACATCGCATCTTTGCAATAATAGAGAGATAGATACTCGTATTGGAAGAGCTTCATCGACCTTTGGTCATCTCTCATCTAGGGTCTGGAATAACAACAAACTGACCTTGTCAACTAAGATCCTTGTTTACCAAACTTGCGTCCTTAGTATCCTGCTGTATGCGTCAGAAACATGGACTACCTATTCTAAACAGGAAAGACGGCTCAATGCCTTTCATATGCGCTGTCTGCGTACAATCTTAAGAGTTACTTGGAGGGACAGGATAACCAATGAAGAAGTTCTGTCACGCACCAGCAGTAACAGCATTATGGCACTTCTGAAACAGAGACGACTCCGCTGGCTTGGTCACGTTCACCGAATGGATCATGATAGATTACCTCGTGAAGTCATGCTTGGACAGATTGCCAATGCTAAGAGGCCTGTTGGGCGTCCTATTTTGAGATTCAAGGACTCCTGTAAGCGGGACATGGAAAGCTTTGGTTTGGAATTCAGGACTTGGGAAAATCTGGCCATCAAGAGACCTGAGTGGCGCAAAATGGTTGCTGATGGGATGCGGAGGCATGACGAAGTCTGGTTCGATATGATAAAGCGGAAAAAGCTTCGTACTAGAGCAGCTGTCCCTGTTCCCGATTCGCGCTTCACTTGCGACATATGCGGCAAGAGATGCCGTGCTGCCATTGGCCTTGTAAGCCACAGAAGAAAATGTGTCAGCACCAGAGTACAGGCATCCTAATTGCTTATTATCTTACGCAATAAATTTTGTACACCACAAACACTGCAACAATCATCTGTCAAGATGTTGTGGCCAATGATGATGAGTAAGTAAGGAACCGTAACAAATTGGTTAGATTATTTCCAAAAACGAACAATTACTAAGTTTTGGGTGTTTGCAAGATCAAAAGAGCCTCGTAGTTTCTGATATCCATAATACAAGACAATAAATTAGGTAAATACTAATTATGTATGTGCCTAATGGGTGTATTTATTACTTTTTTCTTTTTGATATTGTAATGTGATTGGTAAAAAAAATCAAATTAAACAAAATAAATATTTATTAATTTATTGAAAATCATTAACATAATGATAACTTATGACCTCACTATTGAAGATGCCATAGACCGGGCGAAATAAAGGAGACTCAGCCGGAAGGCAAACCTTGGCACTGGCCGGGATAACGCCTAAACAGAATGCATGGATCAATGTTGAAATTATCATTGAAGTAATGATAACTTTTGTAATACGATGCTAACATGCAATCAGCTGATTAGCGTCAATCACCTGCAGTGTTTTGTATTTTTTTATGTTTTACATTGCAGGTGAAAGAAATGTTGAATGACTAATCTGATAATTTTATTTACATGATAAATACAAAAATAACATGGTAATATATTTATAGATGTAATGTAATTTTGTCTCGAGGAATGTCCTCCTGGGGATACTCTTTACTCGGACATGAAGTTCGGGTGTTCGGAAGTTGAACGTCAACATACAAAATAAAAGTTTTCCACTTTTAAAACTCAATACTTTTTTTTATTTTATTTCTGTGAATGACGAGACGAGCATGCCGTTCGCCTGATGGTAAGCGATGCGACCGCTCATGAACAGTAGCAAAACCAAACAACACCTTGAATTACAAAGCAATGCTTGGCATTCCACTGCGCTCGCCATCCTGAGACATATAGATGTTAGTCATATAGATGTGTCTCAATATGTCCAGTAGTTACTCTGGCTACAATGTCCTTCAATCCGAAACACAGTTCAGTTCAGTTCAGTTCTTGTTATTTTGGCTTTTGCGGTGTTGCCATACCCCAATTCTGCCAATGTCACGTATTAAATACCAGCCGAAACAGAATTTCCTGTTTTTAGCTAGAAAAATGACATAATATAAATGAGACAAAGTATATAGATAATTAATAAAATAGCAATATTAGTTCTAAATGTTAAAAACAGATAAAAATTACGAAAACTGAGATAAAACCTAATTAAGATATTATATAAAATAACATAAATGAAACTTACAATTTAATATTATTAACCCTTATACATTTACACAAGAGGTGTATAAATGGGGAAAAGGTGAGACTCAGTAGGATTTTCATATTAGTGGGTTTCGGGAGGAAGAATGACATATAGGGAAAGAATAAAATTGGGACAGTTGAAAAAAATGTGGTCAAGATTACCCTCGTCCAGACCGCATTCACATAGGGAATGATCCCGGACCCTGTTTTTAGCCAGGTGAACAGGCGTGCAACAATGGTTAAGACGAATTCTGCAGACTGTAGACGAAATAGATTTGTCAATTGTTTGAAACACTGAAAACCAAGGTTTTGATGGAACTTCTGGTTGGATGCCACCGTAAAATTTTCCCTTTCTGTTTCTCGTGATCTGCCACTCTTTATTCCAAGCGTCCATCATAGAATTTTTCATGTTAGAGCAGATATCAAGAGGATTAATTTTGAAATGATCTAAATTACCAATGTTAATGGCCTGTTTGGCACAGGAATCTGCTGTTTCAATCCGAAACACAACAGTGCATTTAAACTGCTGTTTGACGAGAGAAATAGACATTGCGGTAGTACCACCCAGGCAGCCTCTCACATATGAGAGACCTACCACCAGTATTTTTTATGAAAGTTATCATTCACTTCGAACTTAGTCTAAGAATTACGATTACAGGATTCGAGTAGTAGTGTAAAGTATTTAAGCATATTCGTACAGTATAACGTGCGATGTTCGAACACTAGACGACGTGTTAGAATGCCGAGTAACCCCCGGTTTCGAGCTGCCAAGACGCCAAACGCTTTCAAAACCCAGTGCTTATTTCTGACTTTTCAGAGCCATGTAGTCAGTGACTCGATCTTATTGTTGCATCAGGTGTATATGAATGTTCACTCGCTCTGTTTGGCTGGCTCAGCAACCCAAAGTTAGTATTGGCATCCATAACGATAGATCTCATCATCTATCTCTGTCCTTCGCCAACTTTCGCCAATTACTGACTTGAAATTGGCTCATGTCGCTTTTCTCCATATCACTAACTCTCTCATTGAAAGCCTCCGTGGCGCAGTTGGTTAGACGCCGGCTTTGAGGCTTGAGGCCGCGAATTCGATCCCCGCACCGAAGCAAATATTTGTGCGAACCACAGGTATTCGTTTCGGGTCTGGGTGTTTGTGAGACCGAAAATTCTCTTGTAGTTCCTACTTACGTACTTATTTACTAGTGATTCTGGGCTGGCCCACATATCGGTGATCCATTGGTCGTATTGTACCATGGAACTGTTATAAATAAATACTCGAAACTGTCACATACATAGTCCTGACCCCACACAAAAGATCGAGTCTTGTGTCGTGGGTATCAGGAACTACGAGAGACTTTTCGGTCTCACAAACACCCAGACCTGCTAGAAATATTTGTGGGCCTCTCGTTTCACAGGCGGCGTCTATCCAACTGTCACGGAGGCTATAAAATCATGGGACAGTTGGTTGTATTATGTATGTAATTTCAGTTATTCCCAATCGAGTCTCCGGAGGCCGTGACTAGTGTCTCTGTGTGGAAGCGGTACAGCGACGTTCAGCGTCTGCACAAGAGCATGAAGTGTTTGCACGCGGGCTTGCATCTACGTGGGACCTTCCCGCCGCTGCCCAAGTACAGCTATTTCAAGAGGTTCAGTAAAGAGGTCAGAATAGTATAAAACTGTGATTGCGTGCCTACAGTTATAGCGTTGAATAGTGACGTCACTTGTTCTGTTTCGTTTTTCCGCTATTTGATAATCTAATTCGTCTCGCCACCAACTAAGATTTTTTAGTAAAATGTTGTAGTTTTGCATACGAGACACATTTAAGTATTTTTCGCTATTTCTCATATTGAATATAGGTACGTCAAGTAAATAAATAAATAAATAAATAAATAAATATGTATATGCACGTTCACTGAAAAGAAACTTCATTTAAAAACATTAATATACCATTATTCGAGTGAGGCCACACATGCCTATTAAAAGTAATTATAAAATTACACGTACATATGATTTGGTATGTTTGCGCAGGTGATCGAGGAGCGAGCTCGTACGATCAAATCTCTACTGGAATTTGTCGCCGAACACCGACTTCTATTTACTAGTACGGACTTCGTCAACTTCTTGCAGGTCAGTGTAGCAGTATTTTTTATTTAATGGAAATTTCGAGACGAGCGTGCTATTCGCCTGATGGTAAGCAATGCTTGGCACTGCGCTCGCCATCGTGAGACATAATATTATGTTAAGTCTCAAAATGTCCAATAGTTACTCTGGCCACAATGGGACTAGATGGTATCACTGCCTCGTAGAAAAACGACCTGAAGTAACAGCTTTGCTATTGCGCTTCTTCGTAGATGAAAGGGTAGTCTTTGTGGCAGTAGGTCTCTAATATGTGAGAGGCCTTCTGGGTAGGCACCACCGCAATGTCTATTTTTCTCCCGTCAAACAGCAGTGTAAATGCACTGTTGTGTTTCGGATTGAAGGACATTGTATCCAGAATATCTACTGGACAGATTAAGACTTAACATGTTATGTCTCAGGATGGCGAGTGCGCTGAAATATTGCTACTGTTTATAAGCTGTCATACTACTTACCATCAGGCGAACGGCTTGCTCGTTTCGCCATTCATTGCAATAAAAAAGTCTATCCGTATCTCCATCACCAACAGAAATTCAACTTAAGTATCCCAACAACAAGACTCAAATTCATTTGATTACAGACAGGCTACCCAGAACCGGAGTCACAATCTGGCGTCATCAACGCCATCAGGTCCTCCCTACACCTGCCCATCGAGGAGACTCCGCCCCTCGAGTACCAGACCGATGATGATGATGCGCGGAGCCCTACGCACTCGGGTATGTAGCAATAGCGCTAAAATAGCAAAAGCAAAATTTAGCAATAGCACAAAAGCTAACAATAACAGTAGCAATAGCAATATAGCACTAGCAATAACAATCGCTTTATTTGGATCGAAAGGACAACTGGATAATTTTGGGTTCGTGTTATTCATATTATTTATAATGCAAAAATATATTTTATCTTAAACAAAAAATAAATAGACTTCATTTAATCAGTTTTTTTTAATCTGGCCCGGCATAATGGCCAAATTGCACCTGATGGTAAGCGCAAATACCGCCCAGGCTGAGTATCCATTGGCATCAGACGGCAATCCCATGCCAATGGAAACAATTATGCCGGCCTGCTAAGATGCATCTTCACACTACGGCGAATTTCTTATTTTGAGTGAGTTTGTACGACGAAAATGCTACTATGACTTTAATGGATTTATTTACTCTCTCTTCCAGTGACAACAGACCAAATTCGACCAATAGACGCAGACGAAACCGACTTCATATCCCAAATACCGATATACGAGGCCGCTGATGTAGAAATTCGTCAGAGTCCGGACAAACCAAAGTTATCCGACAGCCTGGAATCTCTCAACTCTCTGGAAAGCATAGACAGCGACCTCTATGATGAGCTGAGTAAAGTGACCATAGACAAGGCGACTCCGGCTGTGAGGAGTGGACTACCTGATCTGATCATTTTTGACGCTCCTTCTACGTCCAGTATAGATGATTATCATACTATGAGGACTGACGCCGATACGGAATCTATTAATTCGCGTAGCTGTGGTATGTATATTAACCCATTATTAATTTATTTAAGTGCGTGGTGGTCTGTAGGTACCAGACGCGATTGCCAACATGTACACGGTGATCGCGGGTTCGAATCCCAAGGCTCACCTTTAACGTATATTGATAGTTAATCACCACGCACTAAACTTGTGAATCTATCAATTTGTTCTATTTCTACAATCGTAAACGCCTTGAAACTCTGACTTGACTCTCATACAAATGCTATCCAAGATGACATTTGATTAGTGCAAACGAAATGTTCTCGTTTACCTCAAAGCGTTAACAATCGTAGAAAGAGGATAATGGATTATTTTTATAAAAACGATATGAATTTTGAATGTTCGGATGCTCGACGTCCGGAGTAAGATATAAGATTTCCAAATATAATAATCAATACTAATTTTTATTAAACTTATAATTTTCTCCGTATGTAGTCTATGGTTGCGACGTACATAAGAGCAATCCACCATTTTGTGGAGTATCTGGTCACATTAGTGAAGTTTTATGTACGACGTCCGAACATTCGAAGTTCGTATCGTTTTTATAGAGTAACATTCCAGAGTGGAAGCATTTGTAGTTGATTATTGATTATTGTATTCTACATCCAGAATGTTCTTTTCGTCTTTCTTTAGTGTTTGAGAGCGGTATCATCGTCTCAGCAGCTGGTAGTATGGGTGGGGGTGATGTAGGCGCACTATGGTATACCAGCACTTTCATCCAGAATATTCTTTTCGTGTTACTTTAGTATCGGAGAGCAGTATCATCGTCTCAGCCGGTAGTGGTGGTGGTATTTATTTATTTATTCCATAGATCTCCAACGCAGAATGTACACAAATAAAGATTCAAATACAGTATATGCTGAAAGGTGTTAGGTGCTACGAGTACGCGACCTCGGCCCCCGAGCTACTGCAGTCACCTTAACTTCCCGTCCGTGACTGCAGTATCCACTCCCTCAGGCCATACTCTCCTTTCCTATAACATCCTCTAACCACAAATCCTATTTCCTTTCCCCGGTTAATGGCGGGCAGCAGCGTCATTAACGCCAGTCCCCTACTGCGCTCGCCAACCCGCCTGCCAAGCGTGGCGAGTATTGGCAAATACCCCCCTTAATGGCGACACATATTGAGACCAGGCCCCCAGTCCCCGGCAGCCCCACTATTCCTGGCGATGGTAGCAGCCATGGTTACGGTGGGGCAGGGGGTGCTAAGAATCCCCGGGTTGGCCCCGGCTACCACCCCCGACGACGACTGGCCCTGGTAACACACAACATTCATGCTAAACGCCGACATATTTTTAACAACATATCTTCCTCTCCTGCTAATACCTGGAAGTTCCTTAGGACTTTGGGTATTGGTAAGGAGAAAAGCCAGGACTTCCCGGGAACATTGGACTTGGATGAAATCAACTGCCACTTCTCCATTTCTTCTCCGATGGATTACCAAGTCAAATGTCAAACTTTGGATTTTCTGGGCAACCTACCCCATCCTGATATAAATTCCTTTAAATTTTCTCCAGTTGCTCGAGACGAAATCAAAAAGATAATCCTCTCCATCAAGTCAAACGCTATCGGATACGACAATATCACCCGTCGCATGATTGTCGTGATACTTGATCATCTCCTTCCAGCGCTTTCCCATATAATTAATGCTTCCTTAAGCATGGGAACTTTTCCGTCATTGTGGCGAAAAGCCTATGTTATCCCCCTTCCCAAAGTCTCTAATCCTACCCTCAATATCCACTATCGTCCTATATCCATTCTTCCTTTCCTATCCAAGGTGCTTGAAGCATGTGCGCACAAGCAGCTTTCCAGGTTTGTGTATTCTAACAACCTGTTGAGCCCGTTACAGTCCGGCTTTCGACCTGGCCATAGCACCATTTCCGCACTCCTTAAGGTAACTGGCGACATTAGGGCTGGTATGGAAGACACCCGGATCACTGTTATGGTCCTGGTTGATTTTTCAAACGCCTTTAATGTCGTCAATCATGACATCCTACTGTCCATCCTATCCCACCTTATGATTTCTCCCGTAGCACTGGATTGGTTCTCTTCTTATCTTCGAGGGCGTCAACAGTCGATCCGTATCGGCGAGACTACGTCAAAATGGTGCGACCTTGACTCTGGCGTTCCTCAAGGCGGTATTCTCTCTCCTTTACTGTTTTCTATTTTTATTAATCTCATTACCAAAGACCTTCGATGCGCGTACCATCTTTATGCCGATGACTTACAGCTTTACTCTCAGTCAAGTATCGATTGTGTATCCTTGGCAGTCAAAGAAATTAATAGTGACTTGGACGTTATTCGTAGATGGTCTCATAATTTTGGTATTAAGGTTAATCCTGGTAAGTGTCAGGCCATTATTATGGGCAGTCAGCGTTTGATGAGTAGGTTGGATACAACTATTATTCCACCGGTTGTATATGACGACGCTATTGTAGGATGGTCAACAACAGTTAAGGACCTTGGGCTTCTCATCGACGCTAATTTAAACTGGCGCGCCCAAGTCACCTCTGTTTGCCAGAAAGTCACTGGTATACTTCGATCTCTTTATCGTCTTAAGAACTTCCTTCCGTCCAATACTAAAATAATGCTGGTACAAACCTTAATCCTACCATTAATCGACTATGGTGATGTGTGCTATTTTGACCTGAATGCAGATCTGCTCAACAAACTCGACCGTCTTTTAAATAACTGCATTCGATTCATCTTTAATCTCCGTAAGTACGACCATATATCATCCTATCGCTCTGAACTTAAGTGGCTACCTATTCGCCAACGACGTACTTTGCGTGCTCTTACAACACTCTTTTCTCTTCTCACTTCCCCCTCTCCACCTTCTTACTTAATATCTCACTTCCGTTTTCTTTGCACCAACCATGAAAGAAATCTTCGTTCGGCTACTAATCTCTTGCTCTCATGTCCCTCACACATTTCTGATTTTCTTCACTCTTCTTTTCACATTCAAGCTATACTTCTGTGGAATGCGCTCCCTCTTGAAATCAGGACGTCAACTAACCGTCTCAGATTTAAAATGAAGGTCCGTGAAATGCTGCTCAAAGAAGTTGCAGAATCCTCTCAATAGTAATTTGTATATATATGTATGTATAGTATTGTATATAGTTTATATGTTTATATGTTTCTTTGTATTTAGTTTATTGTATATCGTATAATAATATATGTAATAACATTTGTAATTACTTGTATAATTATGTTCTTTTTTTTTTCTTTTCTCTTATCTCTTAATTAAGTATTCATACACCTACTTCTGCTCATCTCTGCATCACCTAAAGGTCGACTGGGAGAAAATGCCACAGGCATTAAGTCCGCCTTGTATACATTTGTATATGAAGCTTAATAAATAAAAAAAAATAAAAAAAACATTCGCACATTGAGGACAGACGAGAAGATTGTCGAACTGGAAGAATTGAGCGGGTTACACTGGGATATTCTGGGGTTATCGGAAGTCCGAAGAATCGGGGAGGATACGATAACCCTGAAGTCTGGTAACCTGCTCTTCTACCGGGGGGACGACCAACAGTCCCGAGGAGGTGTCGGATTTCTCGTCCACAGGTCTCTCATCAACAACATCGTATCCATCGAAAGTGTGTCGAGCAGGGTAGTATACCTTATACTCAGAATATCCAAAAGATATTCGTTGAAGGTCATACAGGTATACGCGCCAACCTCGACACACCCAGATGAAGAAGTAGAGGAGATGTATGAGGACATAAGTCGGGCCATACATACTTCCAAAACCTACTTCAATGTTGTTATGGGGGACTTCAACGCAAAGTTGGGCAAGAGAAGCGATGCAGAGTTGAAAGTGGGGCAATTTGGACATGGGCAACGGAACCCCAAGGGTCAGAGGCTGGCCGACTTTCTGGAGAAAGAGGGACTCTTTGCGATGAACTCTTTCTTCCAGAAGCCGCCTCACAGGAAATGGACCTGGCTGAGTCCTGACGGTTCTACGAGAAACGAGATAGATTTCATCTTGACGACGCATAGACGGATATTCAGAGATGTCTCTGTGATCAACAGGGTGAAAACCGGCAATGATCACCGAATGGTTAGGGGCACACTGAATATCAATGTCCAATCGGAAAGGCGTCGCTTGATGAAATCTACGCTCCGACCTACTCGCGCCCATATCCAAAACCCCGAGAGCTTTCAACTCGAGCTGACAAATCACTTTGATTGTCTAGGAGAAAACCTTGCAGTGGACGAGCTAAACAGCGGTTTGGTAGAAGCTGTCCATACGGTGGGATCTAAGTATTTTAGACCTCGCCGTAGAGATAGACCACAAAAACTCTCGATCCACACTCTTGACCTCATGGCCGAACGTCGATCTTTAGCGCTGCAGTCTTCCGTTGACGCCGAAGCATATCGGCGGCTCAATAGACAAATCTGGAAGTCCTTGCGACACGATGTCCGTGCTCACAATACTGTGAGCATTAAGGAGACAATTGAGCGAAACGGAGGCTCCAAAGTGTTTGCAAGAGACTTGTCTATTGGGCAAAGCCAGTTGTCTAGGCTGAAGACGGAAGACGGCCGCGTGGTATCGACGAGGGCAGAGGTATTAAGGGAGATCGAGAGGTTCTACGGACAGCTTTACACCTCGGTTGCCAAACCTACTGTTAGCTCGGCCGAAGACCCGAGAGCCGAGTTGATCCGACACTTTAGCGATGATATCCCGGACATCAGCCTGTGTGAGATTGAGATGGCCCTGAAGCAACTTAAAAACAACAAGGCGCCGGGCGAGGACGGAGTAACTTCGGAGCTTCTGAAAGCGGGCGGAACGCCGGTACTGAAAGTCCTTCAGAGGCTCTTCAATTCCGTTCTCCTCGAGGGCTCAACGCCAGAGGCATGTAGCAGGAGCGTGGTGGTACTGTTCTTCAAAAAAGGTGATAACACTTTGCTGAAGAATTACAGGCCCATCTCGCTCCTGAGCCATGTCTATAAGTTGTTTTCGAGGGTCATCACAAATCGTCTCGAACGCAGGTTTGATGACTTCCAGCCTCCCGAACAAGCCGGTTTCCGAAAAGGCTTTAGTACCATAGACCACATCCATACTCTTCGGCAAGTTATACAAAAAACCGAGGAATATAACTTGCCACTTTGTTTAGCGTTTGTGGACTATGAGAAAGCCTTTGATTCGATCGAGACTTGGGCTGTGCTACAGTCTCTCCAGCGGTGCCATATCGACTATCGGTACATCGAAGTGTTGAAGTGTATATACAACAACGCCACCATGTCGGTCCGAGTACAAGATCAGAGTACGAAGGCTATTCCACTACAGAGAGGCGTGAGACAGGGAGATGTCATATCTCCGAAACTGTTCACTGCCGCGCTGGAAAATGCCTTCAAGCTCTTGCAATGGAAAGGATTCGGCATCAACATCAACGGCGAGTATATCACTCAGCTTCGGTTTGCCGACGATATTGTAGTCTTGGCAGAATCGCTGGAAGACCTTAGCACTATGCTCGAAGACCTCAATCGAGTCTCCCAACAGGTGGGTCTTAAAATGAACATGGACAAAACGAAGATCATGTCGAATGTCCATGTTGTGCCCACCCCCATCGGTGTTGGGGGCTCTACTCTTGAAGTTGTTGACGAATATGTCTATTTAGGACAAGTGGTCCGGTTAGGCAGGTCCAACTTCGAGAGAGAGGTCAATCGTCGAATCCAACTCGGTTGGGCAGCGTTCGGGAAACTACGCGACGTCTTCTCGTCCAAAATACCTCAGTGCCTTAAATCCAAAGTCTTCGATAGTTGTGTGTTGCCAGTGATGACTTACGGCACCGAGACGTGGCCTCTCACTATGGGCCTTATTAGGAAGCTCAAAGTCACTCAACGAGCTATGGAGAGGGCTATGCTCGGGGTTTCCCTACGAGATCGAATCAGAAATGAGGAGATCCGTAGGAGAACTAAAATAACCGACATAGCCCACCGGATTAGCAAGTTGAAGTGGCAATGGGCAGGGCACATAGCGCGGAGATCTGATGACCGATGGGGTTGGAAAGTGCTCGAATGGAGGCCACGTAGCGGAAAGCGCAGCGTAGGACGTCCACCCACAAGATGGTCCGACGACCTGGTAAAGGTCGCGGGACGTCGCTGGATGCAGGCTGCCTCCAACAGGTCTCTGTGGAAATCATTGGGGGAGGCCTATGTTCAGCAGTGGACTTCCTTTGGCTGATGGATGGATGGATATGCTGAAAGACTTAATCTAGCGTACTCCCACAGTTATAGGAGACCATAGCGTTCTGACTAATGAAGGCTAAACTTAGACAACACAAACGTTATTAACGTTAACAATATTAAAAATAGGTAAGCTTAACAAAAATTAAAAGTAGGCTTATAATTAAGAGGATACACGATAATAAATTTAAAAGCGAAAAAAAAAACCTTTACTTAAGAAAATACTATACAATTTCGAATAACTTCCTCTTATAATTGGACAAAGACCCGAAGATATCAATGTCGTTCGTTTTAGATAAAGCATTATATTGTCTAGCGAGTCTTGGTAACGGGGCGTAATGCCCGAGGTTAGATTTCGACACTGGTATATAAAATTAACTATAGACATTTTTTCTAGGTATCCGCGAAGGAATATTTATATTGAGACTACTCAGTAATTCACTACTGTCTATACTGCTGTTCAGGATTTTGTAAAGGAAGAGGAAGTCGAGTATTTTTCTGCGAACAGCAAGTGTTTTTAAGTTATAATGCTTTAGTCTGTCTATGTAACTGGAAATACGTTTTGCTAAACATTCATTGTAGGCCAAATGATAAACGAACCTCTTCTGAACACTTTCTAAACGCTTTGAGTAGACCTCGTAATGTGGACTCCACACAACGGAGTTATACTCCAAGATTGGGCGAACTAAGGTATTGAAAAGTTTGATTTTTGTAGTCGGGTTTTTAAAATCTTTGCAATTTCGCAATACGAACCCCAAAACTTTAAAGCCTTGCGACACTGTATTTAATATATGTATATCAAACTTTAGACGACTGTCAAGATAGATTCCCAGGTCACGTATACCATCAACCTTGGTGATTTCAACACCCTCTATGTAATATTTGTGGACGGGTGGTTTTTATTGCGTGTGAATTGAATATAATGGCATTTGTTAGTGTTCATAACCATTTTATTTTTGACACACCAAAGGGTTAACCGATTTAAATCTTCCTGTAATAATATAGCATCGGTATGATTCAGAACGGGCTTCATTATTTTCAAATCGTCAGCAAAAAGGAAAAAACTTGAGTGTAAAAAGCAGTCGACTACATCATTTACAAAAACATTAAAAAGAATTGGACCCAAGTGGGATCCTTGAGGAACTCCCGAGGTAACCGCATAACTACTGGAACAATAACCATTAATTACAACTTTAGAGCTTCTATTTATTAAGTAGGACCAAAACCACATAAGAAGTTTACCACTAACACCCAGCTGAGAAAGTTTGGTATTTAAGAGATGGTGGTCTACCTTATCGAATGCCTTTCTAAAGTCTGTATAGATTGCGTCAACTGGGATTCGTTTATCTAGATATTCAGATACTGCTGATGTAAAACATATAAGATTGGTGTTTGTAGATCTGGATTTGATAAACACCATGTTGAGACGGTGTAATGTGTTGTTTAAGGTACCACATAAGATGTTTACTCACAATCTTCTCAAAAACTTTTCCAAATGTTGCTAATAACGAGATTGGTCTATAGTTAGAAACCGAATGCTTTCTATGTATACCAGCACTTTCATCCAAAATGTACTTTTCATGTTGCCTTAGTGTCTGACAGCAGTATCGACGTCTCAGCTGGTGCTACTGGTAGTGGTACCAACTCTTTCATACACAATCATTCAGAATTTTTTTTCTTCGTCCTTAGTGTCGGACAGCAGTATCATGCCAGCTGTTGGTATTGTGATGTATTGGTGATGTAGGCGTACTATGGTACACCAGCACAATCATCCAGGATTTTTTCATCTTGCCCTCAGTATCGGACAGCAGTATCATCATCCCAGCTACTGGTACTGGTACTGGTACTGGTGGTGGTGAGTGCGCAGGCTACATATTCGAAGCAGCTCGGTGCCTACACAGTGCTGCGCGCGCGCACGACGCGGGGCGACACCGCGCCGCGTTCCAGCTCTACAAGGACGGGATACAGATCATGCTCAGGGGTGTCAGGAGTGAGTATACTGTAGTAATACTTTAAATGAAATACTAATATAATCTAAATAAATATATAATCATTTTTATTGTATCTTTTCAAGTATTAAAAATGAAAGAAATGTGTTGTAAAAATGAAAAATAATTTTTATTAGTACTTTTTTACATTTACCTTATACTACGACATATTATAATCTAATTAAAACTACTAACAAAAACACAAACCTGTAAAAATTAAACGTGTTAAACCTATTTATCATGAAATAATTAACAGTATTCAAAAAAGGGAATTTATTGTTACGTTAGGTATTCTACAATTGAATGTGTCATATTGCCATATGATATTTATCCTGACGGAAAGGCAAATGCCATATAGCCATATGCCATACAGCCTAGAATATTGACATATGATTTTTAAATAAAAATTATGAAAATGAAATACAATAAAAAATGAGGTTTTTCTTTACAAATATATAAAAATAAACCAGTAAATAATATTGACAAATTTACTGGTGGTAGATATCTCATATGTGAGGGGCCATCTGGGTAGGTACCACCGCAATGTCTATTTCTCTCATCAAACAACATTGTAAAAGCACTTTGTGATTCGAATTGAAGGACATTGTAACGAGAGTAACTACTGGACATATTGAGACTTAACATCTTATGTCTCAGGATGGCGAGCGCAGTGGAATGTTGCTACTGTTTATGAGCGGTCGTATCGCTTACCGTCAGGCGAACGGCTTGCTTGTCTCGCCATTCATAGCTATAAAAAAACCCTATAACTATTACTACTAGTTAATAATGGAAATTATTGCTATTTCAAATTAAAATCACCATCTCATTATTTTTAAGCCTTAGCATTATTTATATTTCTGCTATTGCTAATTGCCACCCACCGAATTCACGAAAAAAATATGACCGCATGCTATTACCATTTTTCATATCTTTATTTATTTTTTATTCGCGATATGACGAGACGAGCATCCCGTTCGCCTGATGGTAAGCGATGCGACCGCTCATGAACAGTAGCAAAACCAAACAACACATTGAATTACAAAGCAATGCTTGACATTCCACTGCGCTCACCATCCTGAGACATAAGATGTTACTCAATATGTCCAGTAGTTACTCTGGCTACAATGTCCTTCAATCCGAAACACAACAGTGCATTTACACTGCTGTTTCACGGGAGAAATAGACATTGCAGTGGTACCTACCTAGATGATCACTCACATATAAGAGACCTACCACCAGTAAAATACTGTAGTAGTAAGAGACCGTCCATTTATCACGTGATCTTTTACCTAGCATTTTTTACCAGCAGCATTATGTACAAATTGCATACATTATGTTTTCATGCGATGGCCAAGTCGATCTATTTATTTAAAACGTAAAGGATTTTTAATATTGATAAGATAACTTTATACAAAAGGTCCCTTAAGCAAGGACTAAATAAATTAATCGACTTGACTTGACATGGATCTCACAACTTTTTGCGATGGAAAAACTGAGCTGCGAGATTTGATATTTTTTTACAGGATGTTTTTGTATGCATTGACATCATCTTGCCACCATATTTTTCAATAAATCTAATTTATTTAACTAAATTCATAGTATCGATTTGTGTTCAATCGCACCGGTGTTACATAATTTTATATTATCATCAATCAAATTGCAAATCAGTCCGCCCCGTGACTACGAAAGCTGTAAAGTGATCGAAACGTCGCGTCGGGAAGTTAAAAATGTAAAAAATTAAACTAAATTCGCGATAAAATCCGTAAATAATAGTTTTATTTCAATCAATCAAATTATTAAAATATATCGAGTATGTATTTTTATCAAAAATAATATTGACAAACATAACTTTAAGTATAAAATGAACTACAAGATTCACCTTTTTCTGATTTTTCCTATGAGATATCCTCTTTAGCAGCGATGCAGTATAAACGGCATATAACTTAGTCATATTACGCACAAAATATGTATTTTTGCACTATTAGTGATTATTTCTTTACTTTCATTAAGCAGAAATTTTTTATCTTGTTTCCGTATAATTGTCTTATCCCTATAAAATAATGCATAAAATAGATGTGGCCCAAGGTTCTATGAAATTCTGCCTGTCTCCTTTGAGTCAATATGCTTAAATTAACCAAACAAAAACCTACTTCCTACTCAATATTTTATTTTAAATGTTTTTCAAAGTAAACGATGAAAATTAATGAATTTAATTAAGCAGATATGTATCAGAAACTAGTATTTATACCGATGTTATATGTCGGGGAAATGATTTATTCTTAGATACGTAACGAGGATTGTATAAAATCTGCTATTTGGTAACTCATCTGTGTCCATTTTCAAGTAGAAATAGATCGTTGACCGCAAAAAACATTATCATATTTGCACAAATAAGATAAGAATGAGATAAAATGCTGGAAAAAGTAGGTCAAGCAATAATTTTGCGTTTAGAAAAAGGTAGAAATAAAATAGCATTCTTTTTTCTTTCCCTGATGGTAAGCGATACGACCGCTCATGGACAGTGACAAAACCAAACAACACCAATTATTACAAAGCAATGCTTGGCATTCCACTGCGCTCGCTACCCTGAGACATAAGCATACAGTAAAATATAAAATTAAATATAGAAATTGTGTCTGATTATTCCGCATGGAAGTTTGATCAAGGACTGATATAAATAGTGGATATTAGTGTATAAAATAAACATGTATTTGAAAATATTTAAATATTTATGCTTATCGATTTGTTAGTCATTTATGTTATCTTTAATTAGGGGATTTGGTGATGTTGAGAAGAGTAGCGGGTAGCGTTTTACACTATACCACTAGTAATGGGAATCATTGCTATTTCAAATTAACATCACCACATTGTTATATTGAAGCCATAGCATGCTACGCATCTTGTTGTAAATTACAGTGCTAAAAACAAATATTCTTATAGTACTATAATTTACCAAAAGGTGCGTATGGAAAAAAATCTTGTTTAAATATTTAAAGAGAGAGGCGACAGTCTTTAATTATTTTTAAACGACATCAGTTAAACGTCGTTTTAATGACTTATTTGTGTATTATGAGATTAAAATGTTTTGTAGTTTCCTCGCGGCCCAATACATATTGTGTATTCTAATTAATAATTCATTATTGATATCGACCTAGTTTGATCTTACTAATAATCTCACGGCTTCACACAGATAAGCCCGTGTTATCCATATCAGTTTAATAAGAGCGGTGATACAAACCAGTAGTGTTACGATGGACTTTCTGCATCTAAGCCATTATTTACAACAACATATTAAGTGCATGGAGAGAGATCGTAAGATTTACTATGTTATACTGTTTTAGGGATTTTAAAATTATTTTGAAATTGGGTTTTAATTTCTTTTATACAGAGATCTTCAGATTTATTGTTATGAAGTTTTTAGGGATTTTGAAATTATTGTGAAATTGGTTTTAATTCCTGTTATAGGGAGATCTTAAAATTTATTATGCTGTAACTATTTTAGGGATTGTAAAATTATTGTGAAATTGGTTTTAATTTCTGTTATAGAGAGATCTTAGATTTATTATGTTATAACTGTTTAAGAGATTTTAAAATTATTGTGAAATTGGGTTTTTATGTCTTTTATAGAGACATTGTAAAATGTCATATGTTATACTTGTTTTTGTTTGTTGTGAAATGCTATTTTAATTACAGTTATTTTAATAAAACATTAATATGTTGAGTAATAGGAATTTGATGATAGGAATTATCTCATCTGTTATTGCATAATAGTAACCATTGTTCTAGCATTATTTTATTATTTTTGTTTATCCTTAGATATAATAAAAATAAATAGTCCCTCAGCCGCTTTTTACCTCTTGTCTGTCTGAACGCGTTAAATTCGAAAACTATCCAATGGATTTTTATACGGTTTTCAACAATACAAAGAGTGGTTTTTGAGGAGGGTTTGGGTGTATCATTTATTATGCTTTTATTTAAATTAGCAGAAATACTCGCCAACTGGGAGCTTTCCACGCGAACGCCGCGTAAACTCGCAAATATATAGTTGAGTTATGTACTAGCGAATTCAAAATTTATAAAAATGCTACATAAATCCGGGATAGCATATTTCTATCTCTTTTGGTTGACTTACGATGAACATTTTTATGTTCAAATTTTTAATTAAAAATATTACGTTATTTTCAACGCTATTTTCTTTAGTTTCTGATAGATGACACGAGACTCGATGTTGGTGTGGGGTCAGGACTATGTATTAACTGTTGGGTGTATTTAAAATACCCTTGAACAATGAACCTGAATTGAATCATCGTGTAGTTATCTTTAAAGATATTGTGTTGCATCAACAAGCGCACTTAACTTACATGTGTAATGTGTAATACTTTACTATTTTTCGTAGAAATAATGTTGATAATAGAATTCTTGTTAATTTTATCGTTTCTTGGTGTCTCTACTTATAGTATAGATATCGGCTGATAGTTTTTGATTACATGTGTTAATGAATAACGCTATTTTAAGCTCTATTTTAGTTATCGAATGTTTGTTTTCTTCGCTCATACCGGGGGTTCCTCTATAATCCATATGAAGTTCGAATGTTGGTACGTTGTACGTAAAACTTCACTACAACGTACACAATTATTGGAGTCCTCCATCGTATGTCGCAACCATAAACACTAAGTTCGAAAAAAATTATAAGTATGATAAAGAATATTATAGACTTTTAGAAGTGGAAAACTTATTTCTTACTTCGGACGTCGAACATTCGAACTTCAAATGATTTTCCATTTACAATAATTATTCGTTTCGGATCTTAGTATTTGTGACACCAAAAGTCTTGTAGTTTCCTGATCTTAATGTGGTGTGAGGGCTATGTATGTGACTGTTAGATGTAATTATGTATTATGTTTTTAGCTGATCCGGACCCGCAACGTCGCGCCTTGATCAAGGAGAAGACGAATAAATACTTGTCGTACGCAGAGGCGATATACAAGAACCATCTGCGAGACGAAGAGGAACAAACAGAAACTGTCGTAGTGAGTAATCAGTAGCCTTATAGTATCTGTATCAGCCCATACACGTCCCACTGCAGGGCATGGGCCTCCTCTACAATCGACAGTACGATTGAGAGTGTTGAAGCCATATAGTCCACCACGCTGGCCTAGTGCGGGTTGGCGGACTTACATGCCATATAAATTATTACAAATCGCTATGGTCTAAATCTTCACCGTATTAGTGCGTGGTAATCGATAATACACACATGACTCCGAAAAGTCAGAGGGGTGCCCTAGGATTTGAATTCACGACCACTGTGAACATATTGGCGGACATATTTAGTTCGTTATCAATGTGGATTTTCGTCCGTTTATTCGTTCATTCTGGCTACAGTCCACTGCTGCTCATTAATGGTCTTCTTATCGCCTTGTTGAAAGCAGCTCGCACCCAGCAACTTTCTGGAACCGCAGCATAGCCGGTTACTCCATACTTTGGACGTCAAAAAAAAATGCTCATTTGAAAGAAAATAAAGAAAGAAAAATGCTTTATTATCGCGCAAATTAGCCGCATACAACACAGTAAAATAATTATAAAAATTTTACAATACAATAAATTAAACAAAAAGAGTAAATATAAAAAAGAAGGTGAAAAAAATAACAGGTAAGTATGTTGCGCAGCTCACGCGCGATAACAGGTCGATATCTCAGCATGGTGCTGTGTGCTAGTGTGTAACAAAGACATTGTAAATAGGAAGAAATAAATAATAATAATTTCTAAAATTTAATAGTATTTTTTATGAAATATATGTATATCATATACTTCGAATTTAGTCTAAAATTACGACGTACGATTTAAAATTCGAACATTTGTAAAATATTTAGGTATATTCATAAAACATGCGACTGCAGAGTAACTCCTCTGGATTTGGTCGTGTCTCTACTGTAGGGATAGCAAAAGACTCAAATATGTTGTACAAAAGCGCGTTGTTATTCAGCAGTCGTCACTTATACCTGCCCCGCGTGGCGGCGTGCCCTCTCATCTGCTCCGGCGCGATGTGAGTGAGCTGGGAGCCTACAGACTGCTGGCCGTGCTGAGTCGCCGCGTCATGCTGGTACTGCACCGGGAACATAACGCGTGCTACGCCATCAAGGTACATGCAAACATACACATACAGTCAGCAACATAAGTCGCTGAACACTTCACATTTTTTGATAACCTTTTTATGAATGAAAATTTGTACGTACTACTCTGTAGTCGTAAAATATAACCAAATAAAGTCATCTATGCCGATAAGTGCCATACGATATTGAAAATAATTATTATTTTGGATGATAAGACAATTCCAAATCTCGTGACTATGTAGCGACATATGTTGCTGACTGTACACGCATATATACAAACATACACGTACACACGCACGCATATGCGCGTATATACGCACGTAGACGCAGAAACTCACGCGAACACGCGCGCGTGCTTACAAACACAATCATACACGCATGTGCGCACGTATACAAACATGCACGTACACGCACACGCACGCACATACGCGTGTGCACTCACAAACACGTACGCACAGCATTACAGTAAGTGTTTAGTTAGGTCACTCTTATTCTAAAGGTGCGATATATTAAGACTGCTACCGAAGACGAAGCCGTTTGGTAGTTTTACGCCCGAATACTGGAACGCCATTCAAATAATAAGTTGCTCTTAACACACGGGCCACTTAGCTAGTACATTTAATCGGGATTAACGTAGTTAAGCGGAAGTTACATTTAAGTTGCGTTCCAGTATGTGGCCGTTAGCGATTTCAGACACAATCTAACTAAAACTTTTTAAATTGCGATTACTCGTGACTGCTTCGATGTATTTACTTATATTACGGTACGCTTGCAAACTGAGGTCTCGGGTTCGAAACCCGGGTCGGGCAAATTGATATTGGATTTTTTCTTCATTATCACCCCAAGTCAGGAATTTATGCCAATGCTTTGTCCCTTTCCAACGACTTTTGAATTCAGTTTAAGGGAAGAAAACAAAACATTCCATAGCTAAATGAGGATTTAAAACATTTAATGGTCTATGAATTATGTCGTTACTGTAATTGTGTTACCACAATTAATACTAATCCATATACTCCAATTTAATTAATAATAAACAAAATTACAGGTGGTCGAAAAAATACCAAACAACTTAACCGAATTCGACGAAGTTTTCCTCCAAAAAACTAGTGAGACTCGAGAACCTATTCTCCCAACAGACATCCCATACATGGTCACCCTACACTCGTACATAGAAACGGACAATTTACTATTCCTGGTATTATCCTACGCTCCGGGGGAGAAACTATTCGATTACATAAGAAGATATTCCAGAACAACACCAAACACCCCGGCCCGGGAACCGAACCTGGAAAACGTTTTCCACGAGCCAAAATACGCTGATGTTGACAATGAGAATATAACAGAGGAGAAAACAGTTAATAATAATACTAAAAGTATTGACGATGTTACTGAACTGGTCCAAAATTCTCAAAAACTGCTGAAAAATGTGGACCGGGTACTGAGTGGACCAAGTTGTGATGACCCTGAATGTGATGGGTCCAAAGATGGAACCACGGTTAATGTGAAGGAAATAGACCATAATAAAAATGATGGGGACACGGCAGCTAGTTTGCAGGTGAGTGTTTTGTTTTATTTTTAGGTATACTGGGTGTAGTTATATTGTAACTGAAAAATAAATCAGGTGGTAGTTTGAGTGTTTACAGACATAATATGACCATTGACATTGAAATAAAACTAGTATTTACGGATTTTATCGTGGATTTGGTTTGTTACATTTTTTAACTTCTCGACGCGATGTATCGATTACTTCATAGCTTTCGTGGTCAGGAATGTAAATGGTATGTAAATTATGATTTTTTTTATATTTTATTCTTTCGTCGTATTAGGCTTGTAAATACATAGTTTTTCCTTAAATAATAGTTTCAACCCTTTTATTTTTAAAGACATTATGACACGGAAGGCTTTAAATTACTATTTTAGCTTCGTTTTCGGTAGAAGTCTTGATATACCTTGTATAAAAGGTCTGTGAGATATCTGAAAAGCTTGTGTAACATTGTTATAGAGCGCGGTAATTCCCCGCGGCTCATTGCCGGGTTCGGCGCTGTGTCGCTGGGCCGCCGAGATACTCACAGCAATAGAGAGTCTGCACAATTGCGGGGTTGTATGCGGGTTAGTACATACATACATATCAAATATACAGGGTGATATTGACATCTGGTATTTAATTTAAACCACATGGTCCTAACCATTCCATCTAACATTGTGCCAAGTTTGAACAAAAACTGCCTGATAGTTTTGTCAAAAATCGCTATTTTACGTTTCATGGCTATTGATCAACCCCTATAGATACCAAGTCTCTTACAGTTCAGATAAGTTTCCGTAATGAACTGAAGTCCAGTTAAGCGGTAAAAAAACAGTATCTATATGAGATGCCCAAAAATAGTAAGAACTAAAATCACAATTTTTGACAAAAAAAATATTTTCATATTTTTTTCAATTTATGTAAAACTAGCTGTGCCCGCGACTTCGTCTGCGTGGAATTTAACAAAAAAGTTAATTAGTTTATTTAGTTCTTTTTTTGTTTTTTATTTTAATTATCAACCTTTGTAACGAAACCATACCGCGATCTAATGCTACGGTGGCGCCATCTCTTAGCGAGCGGTGGCAAACTCCCGTTACACATTTATTTTTAGTTTTTTGTATTAACTTTATTGAAACATTTCTTTATATACAATATTTTGTAAATGTGATATTGATTCGTTGATGGGAGAAGTGGTGGGAGGTGCCTGACGTGACGGCCCAGTGGTGGCATACACGTGAGCTGCGCGCGGGCATTGCAACATTACTTTCTTTTTCTAAAGTAAAAGATTTTTTCTAAAATAAATGTAGCCTTAGTTACTCCTTGTTATATCAGCTACCTGACAATAAAAGTCCCGTCAAAATCGGTCCAGCCATTTCAGAGATTAGCCGGAACAAACAGACAGACAGACAGACGGACAGACAGACAAAAAAATTTAAATATCATTTTCGGCACAGGTATCGTGTATATAACGATATGTAGTTGGTTTTTTTTTATTTTCTCTTTTAAAACAGACACTTCAATTTTATTTATATGTATAGATCACCTGGGGTGATGAGAAACATTTGGGTTAAAATAAGTACAATGTGTCAATATCACCCTGTATTCATGTATTTATATTATGTTTTTATTGCAGTGAATTGCGAGACGGGCATGCCGTTCGCCTGATGGTAAGCGATATGTCCGCTCATGAACAGTAGCCTAAGACATAAAATGTTAAGTTCAACATGTCCAGTAGTTACTCTTGTTACAATGTCCTTCAATCCCAAACAAAACAGTGCATTTAAACTGCTGTTTGGCGGGAGAAATAGGCGGTGGTACCCACCCAGATGGCCTCCCACAAATTAGATACCTACCAGTACAAATACCAAGTGAAGGCGATAATAATAATAACATTTCACAAATGAAATTTTGCGATTTGTGATTGTCATTCACAAATTGGATCGGTTAATATGTTTATACGATATCGTGTAAGGAGTAAGTTTTTTTCACGAATCCATTTAAAGAAGGAACTTAACAGTTAACAGCTAATGTTATAACTATTGCAGTTATGATAACATTATTATTTTAAATTCTTTGTTGGTTCGGAAATCAGAAATAAACTTTATTTATTATAAACTTCATACCCCCCCAGTGACTTAAACGGTTCGGACGTCCTCCTCGGTGGCGGGGGGCACGCCCTGCTCACGTACTGCGTGCGCCACCCCCTCCCCCCCTACACCCCTTTGCCCCCCCCTCCCCCGTCCCGGTGTGCAGTACACCTCGCCCCCGAGACGAGGCGCGCGCCGCCACTAGTGACCCCCGCCGCTGACTACTGGAGCTACGGGGTCTTGCTGTACGCACTGCTTACTGGCAAGGTGGGTTCTATTATTATTGTTTGGGGGCCGTCCATTAAATACGTGATCTTTTATTTAGCATTTTTTGAACGCCTCCTTCCTCCTCCATTGTAATTCCATCCATTAAATCCATTTGGTGAGATTTAAGGCTAACTAACTGGATGGGGAAGCATCCAACATCACGTGTATTTTTAGTACATATAAATAAATCATAAAAATTTCGAATATTATCTTTAAATACGGGTTTAAAATATAATCCATTTTTATTCTGAAATGAAAGACTATGATATAACAAAATAATCGTGTAATCATGCGAAAAATATATTATGTTGCATTTTAATCAAAATTATGTGTCGTAAAAAAAACTACACGTTATCTTACTAGATCCTCCCCCCGTGTGATATTTCGTGATTCTCCCCATTCAAGCCTCACGTGATTAATGGACGGCCCCTTATACATTATTCTGCATTTATAGACATAGACTTTGTTTTCTAGAACATCATATAATGTTTCTTCTGTAATTAATGTGATGTTTTCACTATATGGAGAATATACCTATGAGTAATTAGTAAATTAAATAATAATTATTTTATTAATTATTATTGTATAATTTCAGCCTCTATGCCAGTACCATAGATCTGGCTTCACATCTCACACCATACTGCACACACCTGAAGGTTTGAGTCTAGAGGAGGAATCCATTCTCACACAGGTATTATTTCAAAATACTTATATTAGACTAACTTAAAAATATTCCACTACAAAAACTAGTTTTGACCGCCTCAATGAAGCAGTTGTACTCTGTTAAGATTGAGTTCTTGGGTTCGAGTTCCAAGTTGAGCATTTGGCATTACATTTGATTTTTCTATCAAGATATTTGACCAACCTAGATTTAGAATCTAGAGGTTTTAATCTTTCATAATTGCTACTGAACCGCCATAATAGGTATGTTTCTTATATTCTAGATATGAGCATACTTTCTTAAAGAAAATATACTTTAAGTATATTAATTTTAAAAGACGCATAGTCTAGACCCCTCAAATACACTACGAAATTTTTCGGTCTCTACAAACACCAATACCCAAAATAAATATCTCCAAATCCCAAACATTTGTGTCGATACGGAATCGAACCCGTGGCGTGACATTTCAAAACCAGCTTCTAAACAAAAACCAAAATATATTTAATTCTACAGCTACTAACATACGAGCCGACAGAAAGACTGGGCGGTGGCAAAGATGGCATCGAAGAGATCAAACGACATCCATACTTCAAGCAAATACACTGGCAACGAGTGTACGACGCCTGGACGCCGCCCGACTGACACTCGACACTCTCTGCCGACACCGAGGGAAGTATCACGCACGGGGTGACGGGGTTCGATGCCCCGGTCAAGTAAAAAACATGTTCAGTCATATATATACAATTCATGAATAAGAAAAGATTCATAAGAAATGTGTTTTCAGTCAATACTTGGCTGATAAAACAGTTTAAAGAACTCCCAATTTGTAATATTTATCAGTTTTATAAAATGACAAATCATTACTCCTAAATGAACTTGTACATAAATATGTCAAAATCTGATTAAAATGATAAGATTTTGTTTCATTTTGAAAAGTATTGTATATAGATCTTAAATTATTGTTCTTTCTTCACTTACACACGCGTTTTTGTATTCACTATATTACCTAAGCATACAAAAGAAAACTTTTCTGTACAAGATTTAAAAAAAGGTAAAAATAAAATTAAATAAAAGAAACCCAATAGTTGGCGTAAATTGCAACAAAAGACTTTTAAATTATATCAAGTTTTGCCAACAGATGGCATTGTTTAGAATATTCCGAATCGTAGCACCAATAATTTTAATGGTAGGTTCACACAAAATCCTCTACAACTCTTAACATAGACGTAAGCTGATCCTACGTTAATAATATTAATTTTATTATTTTTGTAGCTATAACCATTTGCTTGTCAATATTTTATTAATTTTATGTTTAGCGAACCCGCAGGCCGCAATGTAAAACGAATTAAATATGTTAGCGCAGATCGTTGACCCTTATTCTCAGCTGATTATCTACTTGCATTACATTGCGCTATTTAAGAAACTATCGGTTAGTGGCTATCGTAATAATTAAGCGTTGTATGCAAAATAATGCTTAAATAATAAATAATAAATGTAAGAAATATGTCGATTTTCCTCCTGATTTAAGCCGTGTTTATGTATGCAGTCCACTTACAATTAAATATAAGTACTTCACTTTACAATGATGAAACCATTTCGATAGTTTTCGACTTCAGCCTTACATAGAATAAAATAAATAGATTCTACAAATAATTGTGATATATGAGGAAAGAATTTAGGTAGAGTGTGGTTTTGAAAGTAAACCATTAGCTTAGAATATTTGATGTCTAGAGGGAGCGTTTATACATTTGCGTGTTCATAAATGTAGATTTTTGTTCGTAATCTTTATAGCAATGAATGAATGTTTATTCGGAAATATTCATTTTTACCAAAAATTTGCAAAAAAGTCCGGTAGTAATCGGAAGCATATTTTTTTATCATCTTAAAGTGTATAGGTTTGAATGATACAACGTCATTATAAATTAGTGAATACACTTTCATAGAAAAAATAATAAAACAACTTGATGAAAATTCGCATGTAAGTGAGGTTTGTGTAATTCCTAGAATAGAATAGGCTGTGAAAAGGTTTGATTTTCGATTCGCCCAAAACGTTTATGAATAGAGTTCAATAGTGCTAAGCTATTATTTTTCAAATCCATCCATCCATCCATCAGCCAAAGGAAGTCCACTGCTGAACATAGGCCTCCCCCAATGATTTCCACAGAGACCTGTTGGAGGCAGCCTGTGTCCAGCGACGTCCCGCGACCTTTACCAGGTCGTCGGACCATCTTGTGGGTGGACGTCCTACGCTGCGCTTTCCGCTACGTGGCCTCCATTCGAGCACTTTCCAACCCCATCGGTCATCAGATCTCCGCGCTATGTGCCCTGCCCATTGCCACTTTAACTTGCTAATCCGGTGGGCTATGTCGGTTATTTTAGTTCTCCTACGGATCTCCTCATTTCTGATTCGATCTCGTAGGGAAATCCCGAGCATAGCCCTCTCCATAGCTCGTTGAGTGACTTTGAGCTTCCTAATAAGGCCCATAGTGAGAGGCAACGTCTCGGTGCTGTAAGTCATCACTGGCAACACACAACTATCGAAGACTTTCGATTTAAGGCACTGAGGTATTTTGGACGAGAAGACGTCGCGTAGTTTCCCGAACGCTGCCCAACCGAGTTGGATTCGACGATTGACCTCTCTCTCGAAGTTGGACCTGCCTAACCGGACCACTTGTCCTAAATAGACATATTCGTCAACAACTTCGAGAGTCGAGCCCCCAACACCGATGGGAGTGGGCACAACATGGACATTCGACATGATCTTCGTTTTGTCCATGTTCATTTTAAGACCCACCTGTTGGGAGACTCGATTGAGGTCTTCGAGCATAGTGCTAAGGTCTTCCAGCGATTCTGCCAAGACTACAATATCGTCGGCAAACCGAAGGTGAGTGATATACTCGCCGTTGATGTTGATGCCGAATCCTTTCCATTGCAAGAGCTTGAAGGCGTTTTCCAGCGCAGCAGTGAACAGTTTCGGAGATATGACATCTCCCTGTCTCACGCCTCTCTGTAGTGGAATAGCCTTCGTACTCTGATCCTGTACTCGGACCGACATGGTGGCGTTGTTGTATATATACACTTCAACGCTTCGATGTACCGATAGTCGATATGGCACCGCTGGAGAGACTGTAGCACAGCCCAAGTCTCGATCGAATCAAAGGCGTTCTCATAGTCCACAAACGCTAAACAAAGCGGCAAGTTATATTCCTCGGTTTTTTGTATAACTTGCCGAAGCGTATGGATGTGGTCTATGGTACTAAAGCCTTTTCGAAAACCGGCTTGTTCGGGAGGCTGGAAGTCATCAAACCTGCGTTCGAGACGATTTGTGATGACCCTCGAAAACAACTTATAGACATGGCTCAGGAGCGAGATGGGCCTGTAATTCTTCAGCAAAGTGTTATCACTTTTTTTGAAGAACAGTACCACCACGCTCCTGCTCCATGCCTCTGGCGTTGAGCCCTCGAGGAGAACGGAATTGAAGAGCCTCTGAAGGACTTTCAGTATCGGCGTTCCGCCCGCTTTCAGAAGCTCTGAAGTTATTCCGTCCTCGCCCGGCGCCTTGTTGTTTTTAAGTTGCTTCAGGGCCATCTCAATCTCACACAGGCTGATGTCCGGGATATCATCGCTAAAGTGTCGGATCAACTCGGCTCTCGGGTCTTCGGCCGAGCTAACAGCAGGTTTGGCAACCGAGGTGTAAAGCTGTCCGTAGAACCTCTCGATCTCTCTTAATACATCTGCCCTCGTCGATACTACGCGGCCGTCCTCCGTCTTCAGCCTAGACAACTGGCTTTGCCCAATAGACAAGTCTCTTGCAAACACTTTGGAGCCTCCGTTCCGCTCGATTGTCTCCTTAATGCTCACAGTATTGTGAGCACGGACATCGTGTCGCAAGGACTTCCAGATCTGTCTATTGAGCCGCCGATATGCTTCGGCGTCAACGGAAGACTGCAGCGTCAAAGATCGACGTTCGGCCATGAGGTCAAGAGTGTGGATCGAGAGTTTTTGTGGTCTATCTCTACGGCGAGGTCTAAAATACTTAGATCCCACCGTATGGACAGCTTCTACCAAACCGCTGTTTAGCTCGTCCACTGCAAGGTTTTCTCCTAGACAATCAAAGCGATTTGTCAGCTCGAGTTGAAAGCTCTCGGGGTTTTGGATATGGGCGCGAGTAGGTCGGAGCGTTATTTTTCAAATAATTCGTGCATATTCCAGCATTGTCAAATGTCAGCCAATAAGAGGGTAGACAAAGCCTTTTTATCTGCGTTTTATAAGTACCAGCGATCCCTCTAGACAGTAAAATACTCCGAGTATTTTGAAGACTAAAGTGAGTTTTATAAGAGTATATTTCGTATTTGTATGTATAAGTATTGTGTTGTTCCTGTAGTTGATATTTTGTATTTATAATCGTTTTGTATGGGCTCTTCATAAAATTAATTCTCATTTTGGACTGTAGTTTAATTAAAAAATATACAAAATTCGATTTATTATTGCAAATACATAATACAGTTTTTTTAATGACACGTAATTCCGTGCACTTGAAGTGGCTAGTCGAAAAAACATTATATTGTGAAAAAATCAAGTATGATTGAATACTAAGTTTTTTTGTTATTTTTGTTCAGTCTGTATACATCTGCTGTAGCTGGTTTCAACCAGAAAAATATCTTTACAATTAATAAATTTATGTTTTATTTGTTTACTTCTTTGTACAATCATATTACTTATTTTATTTCAAATATATATCTAATTCATTTGCAAGTTTTATGTAGAGTTTTCGTTTGTCAGTTGAAGAGTTGAAGAGTAAGAGAAAAAAATAAAAATTAATTGTGTGATGTGTCCATACTCGACGATAGTTTTATAAGCAGAATGTGTGTAGTATTAATGTAAATATCAGTAGTACAAAGTGTAGGAGAGTATTTTGTGACATTTAGTGTAAGCATTTATATTTATTGTTAAGTCACGGTATTTTTGTAATTATTGGTTTTGGATTCGATGTTGCCAGGTGTGAAAGTAAAATTTAAATAAGTGTAATATTTTTAACTTCTAAAAAGTTAAAAGTAGTCAAATTAACTAAAAGCAATAGCTTTTAAGGATAATAATCCTTCAACTATCTTATGTTCTGTTGTCTTATACTTCTTATATCTATTGATTCTAAATTATGACCTTTGTTGTCCATCTATTCCTTTTTCTTTAAATATCAGTCATACAAAAATATTAAAATATAAATAATAATAATAAATAACACCCAACAGTCACATACATAGTCCTGACCCCACATTAAGATCGAGTCTTGTGTCGTGGGTATCAGGAACTACGAGAGACTTTTCGGTCTCACAAACACCCAGACCCGGAAGAAATATTTGTGGGCCGCACAAACATTTCTCTCGGTGCGGGGATCGAACCCGCGGCCTCTCGTTTCACAGGCAGCGTCTAACCGCCTGCGCCACGGTGGCTGTCAATGAACTATGAAATAAAAATGTATTTTCTTGCTATTCCCTAAATTAGCTTTCACTTGTTTAAAAACTCTGGCAACACTGAACAAATGGCGAAAATCTCAACAATATAAAAAAAAGTTTGTTTTGATAATCACCAGTACGGAATTTGATCTCATGTGAACATTGTTTGGTATGTTTTGAATGTATTAAAATTATTTACCCAATTTATTTGGTTTTATATTATTTATTTTTCTGATTATTATCTGCACGGACCATGTATGTTGTAAGACATGTCATTCTTACCCACACACGTCGAACAGTTAGAATCAATGGATAAGACAATTTTTTTTTTCGTTTTTTTATACATTTATTTACGAGTAATATATTCTAGTGTCTAATAGAAAATATTACTAAAATGTCTTGATTGTTAATCCACCAATATGGACCAAGATTTATTGTCACACCCACATTTAACTATTTGGAATGGTTTATTTTTGAAAAATTTCTATTGGAATCTATTTTTTACACGCTTTATATTAGCTTCACTTGTGTTGTGTTCACTTCACATGTTTGTTTGTATGTTTGTATATTTGTAACCGACTCCTTAAGACGCGATTTTGACCCACTTTAAACTAAAAAAGTTGGGTTTTCTATATAAAGCGTGTTTTTTAGTTTTTTTAAACTATTATTAATCTTACAGAAGTAAAAGTAAGTAGTGTAGTCCTTTAAGTCTTGACTGATCTAGATGCAGTCATTTATTCAGAGACTAATACTACAAACAAAAAGTAATAATTTAAAAGCGTTTGTAGTCCTTAATAGCGTTTTAATCGGCGGCAGTAGGTTATGAATATTGCAACATGGCGGACAATGAAGCAACACAGGAAGTCACGTCTACTCTGTAAGGAAACCTGGACAATAGCTGAGTGGCAAATTGCAAGAATAATATAAAATATAGATTGTGACCTTTTGGCGTACGAATGCATTGTTGTCATGCTATTGCCAAAATATTAGAAATAGTTTTTCTCTGTTCATATTTTATGAGTTATATTAGACGTCTTAAAAGTATTGCATTACGTGTATAAATGCTTGTTGTTTATATTCGGAAAAATATATCTCAAACGAAGCATTTCTATTTATGATCAGTCCGGAGTCAGAAATTTGTGCCTGATATGGCGATAGACTCGCCCCCTTTCAAATCGTGGGACGACACAATGTATAAAGCCAAATGTGGGTGTCCTGACACCTCTGCCTACCCTTGCTGGGAAAAAAGCTTGAGTTTATGTATGTATGTGTTATGGGCCAAGTGATTAATGTGGGCAGTATTCATAATGCCCGGGCAGTATGAATATTGCCGAGCCATATCGGGCCAAGTGATTAATTACAATCTAAACTCACCTATTTATCACATTGCCTGGGCATTACGAATATGGCTAGATGATAATCGGGCAATGTGATTAATAGGTGATTTTTTACGTGGTGGGCTACCGCATTGTCGCATCTGCGATAGACCCATAAATTAGAAAGGTTGAATTGATCTGCTTATGTTTAGTTGTTTTTTAACGTACGAAACATTACCTTCAGAAGAAAATTAGTGTACCCACTTTATGGATCAGTTAGGTCGACTATGCCCCAAAACCGACTCGGAACACCCCGACTTCACGTAGTCTTTTGGCTACCGACCCTAGAGTGTATATAAAAAGCCGGAGGCGCGGAGGGAGAGCAGCCCCCGCCCGCTGTAACGATGGATAGGCAACCGTGCGAGCCGTAGCGGCTGAGGCTGCAGCAGCAAGCCGAAGCTGTGGAGGTGAGCATTGGTGCCTATCTTTTGTTACGCAAGGGCGAAGGGGCTGAACTTCCCGTAGCGCCGGAGACGATGCAGAAGCTAATTTGTATTGACAACAAGTGGTACCAGGGGAGGTGCGACACTCTTCCTCCCCTCCACTCCTCCCAACCCACCCCCTCGTGCTGCCCTATTCTAAATTCTACCACTTCAGCTCATTGTTTTGATTTTGAATTCGCTTTACATCACTCTGCCCAATAGGCACGTGGCATTATTCATAATGCCCGGGCAATGTGATAAATTGATTGGTTATAATCACATTGCCAGCTCCTATTGGGCATTATTCATATTGCCCGGGCATTATGAATAATGCCAGATTAATCACTTGGCCCATAACATATGTACCACATACCATTAGAAAATAGATGAATTATAAATGCTATACATATTTATTGGTCAAATTATACCATTACAAAAAAACGTCTTAAAGTATTTTTGTTTGAAAATTTGTCAGTTTTTACTTGTAGGTACATACATCTAAAATCCTTGTAAACAAAACTAAAGGGATTTTGGAACTCGTTCCAGCTGGTTCCAGCAAATAGTGATGAGTGGAAATCTGATTTACATCCGGCTTCAAGCAAAACGTCTTTTGTCCATATTTATTATAGATCATAATGTTACTGTCGATGCTGATTTTTTATTAGGTATAATGTCGTTAGAGACATTACCGTGGGAATATAAATAAATAATAACACTAATTTTATTACTATTCATAATTATATTTTTTCAAAACTCTCAACTCTATCGATAGATGTCGCTATTCTCCAAAATACAAAATTCTATTCACAATAATTCAAAATTTCAAATTACTCTTACTCAATGTCTCGTTTGTAATGTCTATAAATTGCCAATCATTTGAATATTATCTGGTAGAAAATAGTGTTGTATCCGCAACAGGTTGTTTCTTTATTTATGAGTTGTGAAACAAGAAAATGTCCATAACTTAGTTACATCACTCACGTTTGATGATAAAATATAATAAACATTCTGAACAACCGACTCACTGTCATGCAATACACATACCGACCGAGGCCACAACATTTCTTCTGGGGTGATCAACTTGTTGCACACAACTCACGTTATTTTAAATCTTAAAACATAAACAATACGATACAATCTCCCGTGAAGAAGCGATCTCATTCATTTTACACCGAGTCGCTCGAATATAAATCTTAATTTAAGGCTTTAGTTGTTTCAATGTCGTGAAGCAATGTTCGAAAGCCTTATAAGAAAATATAAGTATAATAAAAATGTAATTTTAATTTTATCACATTACAATAAAGTTTACTTTTGAATGCATTCAAGCGTTCGAAGGTTGTAATCCGGTTCTACAAGAAGTACACTGGATACACCTTATTTACGACAACTTACGAGCGTTCAAACTCGTTTGTGTAATAACTCGATCTACGGAGAATGCAAGAATTCGATTGGCTTCGAGCAGTGTTGTCTGTGCCACGAGAGGGCGCGTACGTTGCGCCTGCGCTGTGTGAATTTAAAAAGTTTTATTATCCAGTGCGTGCTTTCTAAAACTAAAAATCAAAAAAGAGTATAATTATAGTTGTAATTATTGTGAATGTAAAAGTATTTGTTGTATGTTGAAGATATTTCTCTAGTGAATTAGATTGGTGACGATTGGCTATAATACGGATATTTCTTACATTGTTTACATTCTAAATACATCGAACCTGTTCCAGTTGGATTTCCTATTCTAAGGTGAGTGCTGAGTATTGTTATTGCAAATGGATAGAAACTTTACAATTTTCTAATGGGTTTTACGTTTGTACATATATGGCGGAGTCATGTGTGTATTGATAGTCAATCACCACGCACTAAAAACGGTGAAGGAAAACATCGTGAGGAAACCTGCATACCATAGCGATTTATAAAAATTCTATGGTATGTAAGTCCGCCAACCCGCACTAGGCCAGCGTGGTGGACTATATGGCCTAACCACTCTCAATCGTACTTTCGATTGTAGAGGAGGCCCGTGCCCTGCAGTGGGACGCATATGGGCTGATACAGACATCTATGGCGGTTACTCAACCTCCAGGTATTTTTATGGCGACCAGTTTGATTTTAAAATTACCATACCAACATTGATGGCGGTATTTTACATTTATTATTACAATGTTTATTTTTAGGTGTTGTAATTTATTAATTATTCGTGCGTCCAATATACAATCTCATGGAAAGCGTAAAATAATAATTTATATTTTAATTACATTTTGTCACAAATGCGTTCGGCGTTAGAATACCTTGACACAATCGATAAATAAGAGTTAGAACTTGGTGAATGGCACCAATTTTATTCACATATGTATACCTAGTTAAAGTCCGTATGTGCAGCAAATGCATTACTTAAACCAAGTGGTTTAAATTTGTGTGAAAACAATTTCTGGTCGCAGAACAGTTCATGGTAATCACTATTCGGCAGTTGGCAGTAGTGTTGATTTGGAATATCATCTAGGTGTCTAAACGGCTGCTGCGCTCGTCCTAAAACAATTAGCAAAACTATTTAGTATACTAGTGGTAGGTAGGTCTCATATATGAGAGAGGTATTACCGCAATGTCTGTCTTCCGGCCAACAGCAGTATAAATGCACTGTTGTGTTCCAGTTTGAAGAACATTGTAGCCAGAGTAACTACTGGTCATAATGAGACGTAACATCTCATATCTCAGAATGGCGAGCGCAATGGAGTGCCAAGCATTGCTTTGTAATGCATGGTGTTGCTTTATTTTTGTACTCTTCATGATGGGCCGAATGGTATACTCGTCTCGCCATTGTTCAAACTAAAAATAAAAGCCTTAAATTATGTTGGCTTCATCGTCCCAACACTCGAACTACGTGTTGAAGTATAGAGTAACCCCCGATCTTTAGCCGGTTGATGGATATCATACGCGTAGTAAAAACTGTTGTAAACGTTTCTATTGTATGTCGGTTACCTCTGTGTGTTTTCCTTTGCCGTAATCAAGTATCTAAGTAATAAGTTTTATCTCCTTATATCCGTTTCACATGTTCTTACCAAATTCGTCAACTATCTGTGATTTAACTTTACAGCTATGACTAATGTTATCCGCAGAACCACGAAAATAAATTACATATATATTAATCTTATTTCTATAGGTCAAACCCATATCCTGTATCGGATGTCATAAAAAGATAAATGATTTTATTAATTAATTCTACAGTAATTCACCTTTATAAAGTGTTAAGAGCGTTCCGTGCGCTTTTTTAATTAAAAAAGTGCTTTTCAAATCCATTTTATCCATCAAAACATTATTTAGAGGAAAAATAATTGGTAATAATTTTAGAACATGTCATCTAGGGATTTAGGTGGAGAACGTTTTAGATTTACCTATAGATAATTTGTGAATACTATAAGGATTCTGAACAGAGGTTTCCTTATTTATGCTTCAAATGGCAATTTAGAAGCTAATAAATATCTGAAATAATTGAATATAAAAAAAATGTTACCTGACTAAAAAGACCCTTACTGCCGTACTCAGAAACATTTAATGCCAATTAAATCATTACTTAGATTTTGCGAGAACTTGGAGGTTCACCGCTGAACATAGCCCGTCCGCAGATCACCGTGTATTTCCTATTCACAACAGTAGCATTACAATTTCATCACAAATGTGTAATAATGTGCGCTTGTAAGACTGCGGAACTAACTGTCACTTGCGTAATGAATCTGCATACTGGCACGAACGAGAGAATATTAGCTGTGGCCCCGTGGTTAGGTAATGCACATCATAGTACGGTAATTATACTAGTTATTTAGATAATTAGGATTTTACTGTTGGTGATACGCATGTTCTTACAAAAAATACGTAATAGACCAAGAGCCCGTGGCCGTCAGTCTCGTGATGTTATAAAAGCTGATTTGTCTTGGATTATCCACCAACGCGTAAAATGTTAAGAATATCCTACTTATTCCCAGGCTTAGGGTCTTCGGCTATCACAATCGCGTATCGAAACGCAACACCAAATCGCACATCGCGTACAAATTCTTGATTCCAGGCTCAAAATGACGAAAAAACCCCAATATAACTTTGCTCGACTCAAGATTCGAACCCGAGACCTCATCTTTGTAACCGTACCGTAGACAACTACGTCATCAAAACATTCTTCGGTATTCTGTGAGTAGGTATCGCCCCGGTTGTGCCAGCCCATTCCTATTGCATTCCACGTAGCAGAAAAGCACTAAAAAGCTATAAATTTTCAGTTTTCTTGTTATTTGTCATTTAACGTTCCTTTCTACATAATATCGCAGTAGTTACTGTCCCAAGGCCGGCGCGGTATTTCACGGAACCGAGCCTTTCCTACGGTTTGTTTTATTCGCGTAATTGTGGGGTGGGATTGTGTGATTTGCGGTCTCTGTGGTCGGTTTACTGTTCATAATATTTGCTAGTTTCGCTACCAAAAATTCGTTTATATTTTGTTAGAATATTGCGGCTAATTCATATTCGTATCATTTATAAGTTGTGTTTGGACTCAACTTTTCGGCCCCATCGGCCATTCCCGCACTAAGTAGTTAAATAAATAAATAAAATCAGTTAAGCGATAATCAATAAAAATAAATAAAGTGGCGCAGTTGGAAAGAACTAAGACGCCGCTCCGGTTATGGAACGATAGGCTAGGGGTTCGATCCCCGCACTGAGACAAATTGTGTTATCCATTAGTATTTTTTCGGGTCTGGAAGTTTGCGAGACCAAAAATACTTTCGTATTTTCTAATACTCACGACTCAAGACTATTTTATTGTGGGTCAGGTCTATGTACGTGACTGTTGGGTGTATTATACTTTCTACCCCATATGTGAATTATCTCAAGGGACCGCCAACTATGAATAAAACACGGAAGCTTAAACGCCCTAAGTTTCACATACCTGTCTTGACCTACTCGATCTCATGGCATTGTGAATAATTATTGTCATAACCTTTAATATACTTCAATATACATGACTCATGTTTAACAGGTGTTGTTACAATATGTTTTATGTTGGTTGTTATTGCTCATGAAACTTTTTTTTTATTGCACTAAATGGGCACGAACATGCCGTTCACCTGATGGTAAGCGATTCGACTGCAGTTAAACAGTAGCAAAACCAAACACCTTGAATTACAAAGCAATGCTTGGCATTCCACTGCGCTCGCCGTCCTGAGATGTTAAGTCCAGTAGTTACTCTGCCTACAATGTACTTCAATCCGAAACACAACAGTGCATTTAAACTGGTGTTGACGGGAGAAATAGACATTGCGGTGTCACCTGCCCAGGCCGCCTCTCACGTATTAGAGACCTACCACCCGTATTCAGTGTTATTCGTTTTTTAGGTGGTCAATTACGTATTAAGTTTCAAGATTAACATTTTAATGTTTATTTGGCGAAACATTAATGAATAAGACAGTGAGTCATTTGTTGGAACACGTGTAAATATCAGTATGTTATGTTCGCGTCTTTTTTTATACTCCTTTCATATTACCGACATCATAATTAAACGTGAATTAGTAGAACAACTACAGTTTTATTTTATTTGGACAGCAACTCCTGTGTAAATATTATCGTTTGACACGTTTCTTTTTTCAACTGGCACGGCATTATTTTATTTGGACAGCAACTCCTGTGTAAATATTATCGTTTGACACGTTTCTTTTTTCAACTGGCACGGCATAATAACACTGCACCTGATCGTAAGTGCAAATACAGTGTATCGAATGGCATCAGACGACAGTCCCATGCCATTCGATACAATAGGATATATGTATCACTATGGTTTTTTTATTATTTAGCGTACAAACACAATAATAATAATAAAATAAAACATTGCTGTTAAAACAGTATTAAATGAGCTGGTAACACGAGGCAAGTAAGTATCAGTATTTTAAATTGGAAGAGTGGAAGCGAATAGGCGACATTTTTCCGTCTCTTTCACACGCGCACACTGTAATGCACGCTAAAACTAGTGACGTCACTAGTTTTGTTTTGCATCTTTTTTGTGTTAAGTCTCACTACAAGATTTAAAACGTTTCTTATTTTTTTAATCTGATAAGATTTACAAAATTCTATGTTTGCTAGATGTTGGATATAGATATCGTTTGATAAATACAATTAAAAAAAAAGAGTCTAATACCGCCCTGCTAAGATGCTTTTCTAGTTTCTACACAACGGCGGAAGGACCCAAGAGTCTAATATGTCAAAAATATAATGTTTATAGAAGAGTCCTATCCATCAGGACAGGGATTACCCACAGATCTGTGGAATTAGCGTACACGATTGTGGAAACAAAATATTATGTTTGCGTGATCCACAGGTGTCAGATATTTCTTTCGGATATGTTTGTTCTCTCACTGTTTCTGATACCCACGACAAAAGACGCGATCTTTGAGTCACTATGATGTGACTGTTGATGTATTTATTATATACATAATATTATGTACAGATATTTAACTTAGATGAATTCTCAGAAATCTTCAATTAATGTTTAAAGATTTTATACTCATCGGAAGACTAACATAAAATGTTAATTACCTACTCAAAACAAGTTATTCGTTTGTCCGCGGGTTTCAACCGTTGCCAACAATGGTTGTGCTATAGTAAAATACGGTACAAACGTACAACTTTCTCTCACGTAATACATTCGGTTTTTATGTTAATTTTTGGCGCGCAATCTTCATTTTACACGCCACGCCTTTAAGAATTTGTTGCCGAGTTGACTTTTACATAAGAGGAAAATTTACACATTAGGCCTAGTTTATTCATACTTCACGCCGATAAAGATGTCTTTTTTCGTCAGATAAAAAATATTTAAAAAATCCAGTCACAGATTTAATACTCCTAGGAATATGTTATGTTTTAGTTGTGCTAGTTGTGATATTCGAGGTCCTGGATTCGATTTCCAAGACGTGCAATGTTATGTGTTACTTTTTATTAACTATGTTTATCTTTGGTGGCGCAAGATCAACAGTGACACGCAATTTAATGACATCCACAATGTTTGGATCATGGATGTGTTGCCAGCCCATAAAATCTGGAAGAAAATAAAAGGAGAGGTATTGGGCATCCGGGAATATTACTGACCGAAAGAAACGTGACAGCAAAGCTGTCGCTTCACGTCGATCTCCTATGAGACAGTGGTACCGCTCCGGACGAGCCTACGCATTAATTCTGAGTCACTTACTTTTTGTCTGATGCCGTTATAAAACTATCATACTAGAGCCACAAAACTTCCGCCAAGACGAAATATATATGTAGAAAGACAATGACCATTAACAATTATTCAAATAAAAACTAACAGAACGCTTATGTGACTTGCACACCACGTACTTGCAACACGTCCGACCATTGTGCAAGCGCTCTTAGCGATTGTTCATTATAATCGATTCCCATGGCAGGCTCCCAGCCACAGCGCGGCATAACAACGGGAAAAAGACCAATCAATAACATTGAACGGTTTGATTCAATTGTTTTAACTTTTATGCGAATGTTTTGTCTTTTTGTATGGTAATGAGAGTTGTTAACATATCTACCAGATGAAGCTGTTAAAAAGTCTTAGATATGTTTTTTTATTGAATTGAATGGAAATACGAGCAAGCCGTTCGCCTGATGTTAAGCTATACGACCGCTCATGAATAGTAGCAAAACTAAACACCCACAAAGCAATGTTTGGCATTCCACTGCGCTCGCCATCCTGAGAAATAATATTATGTCTAGGCCTCAATATTATGTCAAGGTAGATGCTTTTAAACTGTATTACTTTTTCCTCAATTTATTTTAATCGATTACCTATCAGGAACATGTACAAAGCTTGGCTAGTGGTTTAATTGTTAGCTTTTTAAAATGGGAGGGGATAGGTAAGGAAAAAGACTGTGAAAGCATAGAAAATATTCGGGTTGAGGATTTCAAATTGGGAGGGATTCACATAATGATCGCACCATGTGGCATTTGACAGCCTCCGTGGCACAGTTAGGCACCTATGAAACGTGAAGCCGCGGGTAGGACCCCCCTATCGAAACAAATGCTTGTGTGATCCATAGGTATTACCCAGACCCGAGGGTGTTTGTGACACCGAAAAATATCTTGTATTTTCTGAATACTCACGATACAAGATTCGATCTTAGTGTGGTCAGAATTATGTATATGACTGTTGGGTGTATTTTATTATTTACCAATTTTTTCAATATACATGAATTATAATTTATCTGCATCAACTCGTATTTTATTCGTGTACTATTATTATCACTTACTATTTATTAATTTTTTTCGTTTTGTGCGTCTATATTAAAGCATGAAAATTTTGCGTGTTACAGATTTTTAATGCTAACCATCCTCCGAAAACGTGACTTTTCTAGAAAATCTAAAGATCATTTAAAAAAAAAGATGTTTATAGGTCCAAAGTCTACCATACCAGACCGCATTACGTGTGTATTGCGAAGCTCTAACGCAAGAGGCGAAAAGGGAAAGGTATGTGGGACCTCTTCCAATCGCTCATAATTACAGAGAAACGTGTTGTAGGGAGCTTCTAATTTCTATGAGGGATCAGTTATACTGACAGCGGGAGTATTGATGCTCAAATAATACCCGATATTTTGTCACTCCATTTTAACACCATGAGTTTCAACATACACATACATACGTAAACTCACACCTTTTTCCCAGAAAGGGCAGAGGTGCCAGGACACCCACATTTCACCTTGTATGTTCAATTTCACGATGTGATTGGTGGTGAGCCTATCGCCATATCGGGCAAAAATTCCTAATTCTGGGCTGATAATGAAAAGAAAAATCTAATATCACTTTGTCCAACCCGGCATTTGAACCCAAGACATCAGCTTTGTAAGCGTACCGTAGTACAACTATGCCACCGATGCAGGCTGTTTTGATTTGAGGGAATGATTTTCTGATTTTGAATAATCGGTCTATAAACTCCCAATGCAATTAAGCCGGCATAATTGTGCCATAGATCAATTTATCTTATTTTCGGACTGGACTGCACTCATTTACCATTAGTCACATACAAATTTGAAAAAACTTTCTTTTTCTAACTTTGTTACTACATCAAACAGAAAGCCAATGTCAAATCGCTTATCGCGAATCGCTCACAGTATCCCCCTAGCCCTTCCTAGCCCACAATAAGAGTCCGTACAGATCACGTACTGCGATAACACGGCGCGTGAGAGAACACGCGTTTTCTCGCCCGGTGTAAACGGCACGTAATATTGTATGGTGTAGGTGTCAGCAAGATTCAGCCGATTAGATTGCATTTATCAAGATTTTTAATGATGAAAATGAGGGATTGAATTGTTAGAGTGTGAGAGGTTTCGATTTCTTAAGCTAAGAATGATTTTCATTACTATTTTAAAAATCATTCTTAGTTGAAGGAGCTCCAATGCTGAAGGCTCACAAAATATTCCAAATCCAACAATTTTTTTTTAATTTCCTAGGTTAACAATAAATGGTTTAGCGAGTTGAAATAAAAAATACTGCCTAGGTGGGGTTATTGTATTATGTTATTACAAAGCTGAGGTCTCGTGTTCGAATCCAGGGTCGGGAAAATGATATTCGATATTTCTATTAATTATCAGCCAAATCAGGAAATAAGAGGGCACAGGTTCAATCCCCGCATAACTGTATCAGCCCATATACGTCCCACTGCAGGGCACGGGCCTACTCTACAATCGAGAGTACGATTGAGAGTGATTAGGCCATATAGTCCACCACTCTGGCCTAGTGCGGGTTGGCGGACTTACATACCATATAAATTTTTATAAGAATAATCCCCGCATGGATACAGAATTTTGTATGGCTCAGAAACATTGGTTTTTGGTTTAAATGGTTGATTATAACCCCTCTCAATCGAAGTCCGTTGTAGAGTACAATACTTGAAAATTTGTAATATATTATGATATGTACAAAAATATTCTCGATTTTTCTAATACCCACGCCACAACTTGGCGTCAGGAATGTGTGAATAAAACTACATCAATATAACCATCAACCCTTCTCAATTACAATGGTATTAACTTATCTAACCGGTGCCCACAATGAAGATAATTGCTGTAACAATGCCGCCGTGAGACCGTACCAACACCAACTGGTTGCAAAACTTTATTCACTAAGCAGTGTGTGGTTACGAATATAAATATTTTTTATTATTTATTTTTATTTGCGCTGTTATAATGTCTTTAAAATGAACACATTAAAAGTTAGCCTTGGGGCCTTTTGTATCCACGGGGCCTTTTGGATCCGGCCATGACCTAGAGTACGGTTGTGGGGTTAGGCTTTGGCCTAACCCGAAACCGGCCTGGCCTAGTGCATTCTAATGGAGGTTGGCGGATTTTACAGGTATAGAAAATCTAAAATCTTACAAATCGCTGTGGTATACACTTTTTTCTATCACCATCATAGTACATGTTTTTGTATTATTCATGCATCACTTAAAAGTGGCTTAATTATATAAAAACAGGGAAAACAAGGTCATACTATACCACTGGCTAAATATGACAGCCAAAAATACCAACTGCTTTGCCATCTGTCGGTTTAAAATCCCCTGGTTTGTTTTACCTGTCCAGACATTGTTTCTAAACCCCATTAAAACACCCAACAGTCACATAAATTGTCTTAATCTCACAATAAGATTTAGTCTTGTGTCGTGGGTATCAGTAATTTCGAGAGACGTTTCGATCTCACATCGAAAAACGAATACCTGTGGTTCACAAAAATATTGGTTTCGGTGCGGAAATCGAACCCGCGGCCTCTTGTATCACAGCCGGCGTTTAACCAACTGTACCACGAAGGTTATCAGATAACATACATACAGGTCAAATTGATAATCTCCTTATTTGAAATCGATTAAAAAGGGGACTACAAAATAGGTCATAAGAGGCAAGTTCGACCAAAGAGTCGGTAGATGCCAACCTCATAAAACCTTTGTTAGCTAATTAAATGAGTCTTTAAAAGGTTAGGTCATAAGTATAAGGTCCCGGTAGAAGCTGAAGCGCTCTTGCTTCGGGTTCCCGGTGCCGCGCCGTTCCAATTGCGCTAAACGGGGTTTTGATTGGTATGCCTATCGGTGTACCCAACATAATCGCTCCACCCTCCCTCGGGGTGGGGCGTTAATGTTTACCCGCGTCAACAAAAAAACAGGTCATAAGATAAGTATAAGAATAATGTCGAAAGAAAAACATCTCACGCATTAACTGTTGGTAAATTCACGAGCATTGCACACGTTCCGTTTGTCATAGATAGCAATCCACATGCTCGTCACACTACCGACTTGGTTTTTAGAGCGAGGTATCTTAATGCTCGGATTCGCTACCGTCTTTACTGTGTTTAAAGCTTCGATCAAAATACACCAGATTATAAGTAACGGCCTGAAAACGCCAAGAGAAATAAGAGCACAAATGCGTGTGCTCTTATTTGATTTTAGTATGGTCCAAACTGTAATAAATGATAATTTAAAGGAATAAGGTTTATTGTTACTTAAAGTTGATTATAATTTAAGACTGCTACATCTTGTAGTTCAAAATTCAAATGTATTAGTATAAGCAATCGGCCACTTTTGGCGTGCGATTTTGTTCCGGTATGTATCTAGTATATATTTGATCAAAGGTTTAAAACAACGAGTAATAGCCGGTAGATGTTTGTTTCTCTTTAGTTACCCCTTGTCTCAGTGGCGCGGCGTAGCGGTACTGTATGGTTACAACGCTGAGGTCTAGGACTCGAATCCCGTCCAGGCAGGAGACTGTCCCGCCCTCACACCCACCACTGCAACTCCTGTAAGCCAGGATCAACAGTGGCACGCAATGTAATGACACCGAGCATTGAAGCTCGGCGAGTCTCCGGGAATGTCTAACTTGTCTTTAACCCGCAACGAAATCAATCAGAAAGTTAAATTAATAGGAGGAGTTGGAAATAAATTATTGTCCACTTCCCTCCGTGCAAAGCGGGTGACAAAACGATGAAATAAAGAGGTAAATAACCTCGCAAAAAGACTTTTACAGCCGGAGAAGCCAGCTGTAAAGCACCACGGATCAAATCCTTATTATATTTAAATGGGACCTAATATGTGAGCTGTTACACTTGATTCCAGTAATAGGTATGGCAAAAACGCCGGAAAGCACGGAAATTCGTCCTAGTCTCTACAAGGTCCGTGTAGTATACAACTCCAGATGATATTTGCATACTATCCAGCATGGTTTTACGCTCATTCTGCCAAAGACTACACTCCCAAAGTATATGATGCGCGGATTGTTCATATTCGCAATTTGCTGTTGAACATGGGCACGCAGGCGATTCCACAAGCTTAAAAGAGTATAGTTTAGACTTAAAGTTACCATGGCCCGTGAGGAACTGTGATACGCAATAATCGACATCTAGCCATGTCTTCGTCAAACGATCACGCACGCAAGGAAAATATTGGTATAAATGCCGTCCCTTCAAAGATACCTCCCATCTATTTTGCCATTCATCTAATAGTTCGCTATATACCATAGGAAGCGGTTTAAATAATCTGTCGACTTTTAAGAGTTCACGTGCAGTTAAAAATCTTTGATCCATATTCTCCTTAGTAGAGTAATCCCGTCCAGGCAATGTGGTTTTGGATTTTTCTATTGAATATCAAGTTAGAGTCAGGAATTTGAGCCTTATATGGCGGTAGGGTCGCCCCCTATCACATCGTGGGTCTTGAATTGAAAATTTTGTAGATCTGTGCTTAAAAAAATGTAATAATAGTAGTCCAACTCAGTAAGATTCGTATAAGATGCCAATAAGCCACAAGTCACTCACATGTTGCTCCAACACTGAACTTTATGACGCAATATGGACCAGTGGTATGCGTCGGAAACAGGTTGGCAGAATGTATGGACGCTTTGTAGTTGTACTATTAGACGAGATATTGATGTGTAGACACGTGCTTATTTTATTCGTGTAATGTTCACCCCGTGGCGCAGTTGGTTAGACACCGGCTGTGAAACGAAAGGCCGTCGATTCACAGATGTTTGTGAGACCGAAAAGTCTCGTAGTTCCTGATCCACACGACACAAGACTCGATCTTAGTGTGCGGTCATGACTATGTATGTGACTGTTGGGTGTGTTTATTTATTTACTAATATTTATACCCCATTATTCATAAAAATATATGGACTACATAAACCTAAATTAATTAAATGTTAAGAGGAGATACAACGTTCATTAAGTTTTGCTATTTATAATGGCTTTCCTAAATATTTTAACTCATGTTGCCACTAACCAAACACCAAACACTTTCTCATATGTAGTCCACTCCTTAATTCGTTTCTCAGTAGTCAGTAGGAATGCAAGTTATTTCGCCATATACATATAACACACCTGTCTTGACGTATTCGTATCGATGGCATATTTCCTCGAACAAGATGAGACTAATTAGCCCGAATTATGTATTGCATTTAGCTTAAAGAATGTAGGTTTTATTAGTTCTTCTTCTTAGTAATGATGTTTGCATGTACGTGCACAAACATTACGCTTGTATCTAGAAAGAGTAGGCAGAGGTCACCAAGACACCTACGTTATGCCCTTTGTGTTCCATGAGAGGCGAGAATATTGCCATATCGGGCACAATTGCCTGACTCCGGGCTGATAATAAATAGAAAAATCCAATATCTGTCCGACCCGGGATTCGAACCCAAGGCATCAGTTTTGTAACCATACCGTAGTACAGCTAAGCCACCGAAGCAATCAGATGCAGTAAGATGGTTATTCCTCGTAAATTATATCGGGCTAATAGTATTCTTAAAACAGAGATGAAAACGGTACACTTTGTGAGTCAGAGGGGTTACTCTATATTCCGACACGAATTTCTAATGTTCTGACATTGAACGTAACTTATAAGATTAAAGTTTTCCACTTCTAAAAACCAATATTATTCTCTATGAATCTTAAGCATTCACTTCGAACTTAGTCTAAGCTTACGACGTACGATACAGGATTCGAACATTTTATAACGTACTAGCGGCCCGGCACAGCTTGGCCCGGGTACAAACAGATTTCTGTGCAATAACATGTACGCATTATACATATAAACCTTCCTCTTGAATCACTCTATCTATTTAAAAAAAACCGCATCAAAATCCGTTGCTTGGTTTTAAAGATTTAAGCATACAAAGAGACATATGTATATGATGCAGACGTTACGAGCAACTTAGAGTCGCTACAACTCCGGAGGGATGTCGCCTCTCTAAGCGTGTTCTACCGCCTGTATCACGGTGAGTGCTCTGAAGAATTGTTCAACTTGATCCCCTCCTCTCCATTCCTTACCAGAACCACGCGTGCTGGCTTGCGAAGCCATAGCTTGACGGTCCACACCATCCCGGCGCGGCGCGAACCAAACGGTTCTCGAATTCTTTTTTGTGCCGCACCTGTGGAATTGTTTGCCGTCTCACGTGTTCCCTCCTTCCTACAATCCTGGGTCCTTCCGCCGTAGCGTGAAGAGGCACCTTAGCAGGCCGGCATAACTGTTTCCATTGGCATGGGACCGCCGTCCGATGCCAATGGATACTCTGCCTGGGCGGCATTAGCACTTACCATCAGGTGCAATGCCGCCACTATGCCGGGCCAGTAGACAGGGACAGAGAAAGCGACTTTGTTTTATACTATGTAGTGATTTAGGCATATTAGTATACTTTTACGTACGATGTTCGAACATTCGTCATCATTTCGGAATCCAGAATGGATTTAAACTTGTTTATGCCTTCAGGATTCGAATATCGTACCATCAGCTCCAACTGAAGGCTCTTTTACTATGACCGTGGTATTTTAGTGATTTAGAAATACATACCATACTGCGTTAAGACCTAAGTATTGTGTCAGAATTTAAAGTAGTCTAGTTTTTGTGTAGGTACTGGGTGCGGGGCACATTCTAAATCGCGTAGAACCGGCCCAACATTTAGCCATGTTTATAGGTTATCTTATTACGTCCCTTTCCGAAGTTTATTTTATTTATTGATACACGTAATATTGCTTTATTAATCTATCTAATGGGAATAATTACTATTTCAAATTAACATCACCACCTTGTTATTTTTGAAGCCTTAGCATGCTCTATACAGGGTATCTCAAGACTGCTACCGAAAACGAAGCCGGGTGGTAGTTTTAGTGACTTCAGACCCATTACCTACTACAGAAAATGTTGAGAAAAAGAGCGACAATTTTTTTTTGTTATTTTTTCCTACTGTAGTATTTGGATGGTAAATTCATTTTTTTCCTAAAATAATAGTATATACCCTTTTATTTATAAGGACTCTAAGGAATAAAAGAGTTTAAATTATTATTTTAGCAAAAACTATGGATTTACCACCCAAAAATTACGATATTTAAAAAATTATAAAAAAAATTGTCGCGTTTTCTTGCGAAAATTTTAGTTGCATTGTGTTTTTTGTAATCACTAAAACTACCACCCGGCTTCGTTTTCGGTAGCAGTCTTGATATACCCAGTATTTCTGCTACTGCTAATTGCAACCACAGAATTGTGAAACAAAAAAACTGACTATTACAACCACCATTTTAATTTTTTCACATCTAAAATTAAAATTAACACAATTATTGTCTGTTTTGTTTCTTCCTTAAATGGATTCGTTAAAAAAACTCAATCCTTCATAGATTACACAAAATCGTATACAAATATTAGCCGATCGGCTTTGCGAATCACAATCGCAACACGCAAAATTTAGCTTATCTAAATTATAAATAACTAGTGAAATGTTATTATCGACTTCACTTGCTATTTTTGAATGCTATTGCTATTTATTCTAACACTACCACCAGGTATTCGCAAAATATAAAAAATCGTCTATCGAACCTAACCAAAGAAATACAAACGATTTATAAAGCATATGCTTTTGGAAGATTCTGTATCAGCCCATATACGCCCCACTGCAGGGCACGGGCCTCCTCTACAATCGAGAGTACGATTGAGAGTGGTTAGGCCATATAGTTCACCACGCTGGCCTAGTGCGGGTACCGGAAGATAATCTTATGTTTCGTCCCAACGCTTAGAATAACAAGTGGACGTTAGATCATATTGTCGGCGCGGGTACATTTCCAAGTATATTTTAATCGCAGTTAGTATGCGGGTCATGCCAGGAATTTGTCGACTTTCACTGCGTTTTTGGTTTATGTGTGGTGAATATTGTAACATATTACGTTTAGCCGGGTGAAATGGTAGGAAAACGGAGACAATGAACAGGTGAAGAAAGACTAGTTAAAAAACTTTCGCTTATTTGCCATTAAGGAGGTTTGACTAGGATTTTAAAACCTAAATATGTAAATCAATAATTAAGGAAATCTTCGTGTAGAAATTGGAGATTATAGCGTCTTTTGTTTTCATAATTTTAACCGTATTTTATATCATATTTGGTCTCCATTTGTCAAGGTTTTGATCAGTTTATCGCCGGCTTTTAGGACTAGGCAACGCGTCAAATGTGTCAAAAACTTGGCATTTAGATATAAATCCGTAGCAAATGTCTTCATTTTCACTATAAATAAATAAAGAATACTCATAATCTATGTAATTAGTTTAATAATTTAACAGAAAAGTCAACTCCACGACTTTTCATCCCCACACATTCATGGCATAAATACTTGCAAATCTTGAACCAAGGCCCTCTGGTAAAGGTTTAGTAATTAAATCGCCATCTGCTGTATTAGGCGCGTATGTAAGCTCACCCGGCCTTGCCATCTTAACGTGATGTACTGTGTAATTATAAGTACTCGTGATCTCACATACTGCGGAGATAACTTCATCTCACGACACGATATTGCGGAAATAATAATCTTATATCTAAGATCTGACAAGCAAAGAGGTAAGGTAAAGGAAATTAACACTCATGATCATTTACGGAGGAGTCCCTTTCTTAGAATAGTAAGGGAAGATAATGAATGGGAGAAGAAGGAGGTGATGGGTCATCGACAATCTTACTCACCAAAAATAACACGGTAGAAATATATTGGGGGAGCTAAACCAATTCTACTAAAGTCCAAGGCAAATACAATGTAGCTATACCAGTTTTAAATGTAGATGGAGAAAATATGGCTGTTGTTAGATATGACTTAGCATGAGTAGGCAGGCTCGTCCGGGGCGGTACAACTGTCTCACAGGAAATCGACGTGAAGCGACAGCTTTGTGGTCGCGTTTCATTCGGTGAGTGTTATTGCTGGACGCTCAATACTCTTTTTCTCTTCCTATTTTTTTTCTTCCCTGCTCTCCTCCCGATTTTATGGGCCAATAACGCATCCATGATCCAAGCGTTGTAGATTTTCATGGGCAGCAGTGATTACCTACCATCTGGTGACTTGTTTGCTCGTATGCGGGACCTAAACAATAAAACACGTTCTTTTCCTCTTTTTTATAATCCTGGGTTCTTCCGCCGTAGTGTGAAGGAGCATCTAAACAGGCCGGTATAATTGTATGGAGTGGCATGGGACTACCGTCTGATGCCATTCGATACTGCTTTGACAGCATTTGCGCTTACCATCAGTTGCTGTGCAGTCATGATACTAGTGTAAAAACAAAAAGGTGGCTGAAAATAAGAATCACGCAATAAATTACAACAAAATATCGATTTAGATATCTGTGACACAGTGGTGTGACACAGACACATTCGAGCCTGGGTAATTGGTTAGCTATTTAACAAAGCGTGTGTGTGGCTTTATTCATGATTTTGCATTAACTAAACAAATCAATTCTAACACGTATAAAATAGATTGTGACATGTAGGCCAAACATGTTAATTAGCATTCGATAGAAGTCATATAATTCGAAGGTCTAACGCGCATGGTGTTTACGGGTTGCACCACACAATTGCCCAAGCTCGCTATGTGCTGATTTACTAAGTCAGAAACAAGGTGTTAAGTGTCCTAATAGCTGAACGATCGTGTGGCAGCACCTTAATGGACCCAATCCGTTTAGATTGAAGGAAATTGTTGTTGATGATGTCATTGAGGAATTTGGGTTTGGGTTTTAGGAATGCATGCTTTAATGCCGCGATCGGTAATCTGAGAACTCCAGTGATTTTACTATTGAAATCAATATATATTTCGTGATCCAATTACTTTTTTGTTTTTTGTTTATTTAATCCTTTTACACTATACAGAAATACTATTCAGACAATACAAAAACAAAATAATAATTGTACAAGTGGCGGCCTTATCAAGCTAGGTAATTTCTTACAGGCAACCATGGGATGGATAAACATACAAATAGGAAATTTAATCATTTTTACATTTTTTTAGGTTTTGTGGGTACACAAATGTAGAATTCTGTTTTTCAGCTCGCCGTAAATGACTATCAAGGAGACAACTGAAGATTTCTTCTGAATTTTCTAATTGCATTTATAATTATAGTTTAATAATTATAGTTTATTCTAGCCCAATACAATTCGAATCCCACGCAGTCTACTTAGCTAAACAACCTTGAACTCATCCTATCAAAATGAATAACAATAATGATCGGTAGAAGCATCAAATAATTACATCATAAGAAGTTCTAATGACGACGGGGTCAGATTCCGAGAGCTGCGTGGGACGCAAACGATTTATAAAGATAATTGTCTTACAAAAACTGCTTGGAAAAACTTTTAAGGTTACGTTTATAAATATAAGTTCGTGGTGGCCAGTTGATAAACGGACCAGACGCGGCTGCCAACATGTCATATTGGTGGCGGATTAGAATCCCAGGGCACACCTCTGAATTTTCGGAGTTATGTGTATTGATAGTTATTCACCACGCACTGAAAAGGTAAAGGAAAACATCGTGGGGAAACCTGCATACCATAGCGATTTATAAGAATTTCTATATGTAACCCACCACACCAACCCGCATTAGGCCAGCGTGGTGGACTATATGGCCTAAGCACTCTAAATCGTTTTCCTCGATTGTAGAGGAGGCCCGTGCCCTGCAGTGGGACGGATATGGGCTGATACAGGATACAGCTTTATAAATATCCAACAGTTACTTTAAACCTTCGTGGTTGAAGATACTGCTGTGAAACTAGAGGCCTCGTATTCCAAACTTTAATAGGCCAGTGTGGTGGACGATGGCTCTATTCCTTCCAATTGTAGAAGAAACTCGTGCCCTACAGTGTATATGGTCTGGATTACTCTTATTTGTTGGAAGGTCTAAATTTTGCGACATGCTACAACCTTCATTAAGCCTTGCAATTTCGTTCTAATATCTACTGGAATCAAATACTGATGTTTTTCAATGGTATGTTTAAACACTGTTTCCCAAACTAGGATCTCGAATAACGTGGGTGTTTACAAACACATTGTCACGTACAAATCCAAACGGAACAAACATCTGTAGGCCATACAAACATCTACATGTTTGTATTTCTGACACATATGTTGGTGGGTAGTTTGGTAGCATTGAGCTATTATACTAGGGCGGACATCGGGAATTAAATCTCTGCGTACAATGCGCAGACGGGAACCCAGTGAAACGAGAGCGAAGCTGATGTCACTGCTTAGGCGTGACAGAGACAGAAATAGATGGAGCGGTACGGTACCGTTCATTTTGTTATAAACATTTTGTTTGTAGTGTCCCCTCTAGTATACTATCTCAATGTTTGGTAGCGAAGTATTCCCTACTTAGTTTTAAGTTTTGTTATTGAATTAAATGGCGAGACGAGTATGCCATTCGCCTGATGATCTGCGATACGACAGCAGCAAAACCAAACAACACCATGGGTTAGTGCTAAAGTCTGCATTCTTACAACAAATTCCAAACTACGAATACTGAGTAGTCTAATTTTGTTGAAGCGACAGGTAATTGTTTCTCGAAAGTACAATCTAGATGATTTTGCATTTAACATACGGAGAAGTGGTTGCTGTGTCAGTATAAAGAATATATGAGCCAATTATTGGAGGCGGTCTATCTCGGAGGTAGCCGGTTCGATTCTCGCATGGGTAAGCCCGTGTACTGGTGCTTGTGTTTCTCAAAACTCAAGACCTGCAATGAAAACGCAAAATTAGTCACTTAGCTCGTAACACACTTGCTTAAGTATTCTATATAATTATATATTTATTTAAAGCTTCATATACTGAAAGTATACATGAGAACTAAATGCCTGAGGCATTCTCTGTATACCTTAAGTTCGTTAAGAAATGAAGCACAGCCGGTGTAAAAATAGATACAAATACTAAAATGATAATAATAATATACATAAACATAGATATGATAATAATGTGGATTACATAAATAACGAGTAATAGTAATCCTTGGTGTATGTACAGTAATAATCTTTCGTCAAAGTAATACACTACAGTATTGATATTTACTTTACTTTTCACTTATACTTCTGTCATTATACACCATAGACTGCCTTTACTCTCTACTTTCTTTTATGTCTATCCAAAGGTTGCCTGGAAGAGATTGTGCAATAAGGCCGATAATTTTACTTATTCTAATTTAGTTTTTATATCTGTGTCTCCCTGTGTACAATAAAGAATATATACATTTTAAAAGAACACCTCAGAACGGAACCCACATCACCTAAGTGAGAATGTGCTTAGTCACATGACGTCAGCACTGTTAGCCATAAGAAGCTCCCGCTGACATCATCGCACCGGAACCACGCTCTCAAATATCTGCTTAAGATCTAAGATGATTTGACTGAATTTCGGATAAATGAAGGTTAAATCGCTAACACGGATGACCTGCTAAAGGTTTTATTACTGCATCTGATGGTAAATGTACTATTGTTATGAACAATCGCTTTGCAACAAATTGCTTTTGTGTCTACTCCACAATTATAGGGTTATAGGTGGTGTTTGTGAGACTGAAAAACTCTCGTAGTTCCTGACACCCACGACACAAGGCTCGATCTTAGACTGGGGTCAGGACTATGTGTATGACTGTTGGTTGTTATTTATTTAGTATAGTATGTCATACAATTTAATACCATACAATTTGTTAATCACCGACTAGCGGTCCGGCCCGGCTCTGCCCCGGGCGTAGATATACTTTCTTGAAAATATTATATTGTCTATGTTTATCATGGATAATATAGGATTCTAATTCTGTATCAGCCCATATACGTCCCACTGCAGGGCACGGGCCTCCTCTACAATCGACAGTACGATTGAGAGTGGTTAGGCCATATAGTCCACCACGTTGGCCTAGTGCGGGTTGGCGGACTTACATACCATAGAAATTCTTATAAATCGCTATGGTGCAGGTTTCCTCACGATGTTTTCCTTCACCGTTTTTAGTGCGTGGTGATTGACTATCAATACACATGATTCTAATGGTGAAAGAATATTTCAAAACGGTATAGTAGTTTCAGAGCCTATTCAATGCAATCAAATCTTTCCTCTTTATAATACATGTTAGTATAAATGATGGTATAATTAGTATTTCTATTCAAATTAGACAAATAAATTATACCTACTATGCCCGAATACTCAAACGCAATATATGTAAATATTACGCTGCACTTAACTACACAACTCCCACTTTAATGTTTTGTGTGCTGGGACATGCGTACTAAGGTATATCTTATGGTTTAATAAGCGTTTCAGTATTCGGGTGTTGTATTAAGATTAAGAAAACGTGTGCCGCCCAACTTTTCCAAAACTTAAAGGCGCATCTTTAAGACTTGGCGAAGTTCTTGATTCGGACGGATTGGGTAGTGATCACTAAGCGAGCTTGGAATTGTTGGATTTCTAAATATTCTAAATATGACTTAATGTTTGTAATCGTTTCTCCACAAGTATGTTCAAATATGTACAAGAATTCTTAAGTATGCAACGCAACATATTGACATAGTAATATCGGTACTTGTAAATTGTTAGTACATTCATACTGAAGGTCGCGATGGGTCTCAAGTTATATAACAGAGCTTATATAATTCGGAACTTATGTGTAGTGTGTATTGGGATGAGAACTAAGGACTTGCCCGATAGTAAGTGATCATTACCATCCACAAATACCAAAATACATACACATACATACATAAACTCACGCCTATATCCAGTGGCGTAACTAGCCCATCGAGGGCCTGTGGCAAAGTTCATCAAATGGGGCTCTTCGTACATGTAAAAAAAATATACATTCGTTTTTAGAATATATTTTTAAGGTGGCCTATTTTAAACGGACCAGACGCGGTCGCCAACATTTTCATGATCGTCTCGGGATCGAATCTCTGCCTTTTCGGAATCATGCTTGTATTGATAGTCAATCACCACGCACTATGGCGATGAAGGAAAACATCGCGAGGAAACCTGCATACCATAGCGATTTGTAAGAATTTCTGTGGTACGTTAAGTCCGCCAAAACGCACTAGGCCAGCGTGCTAGATTATACGGCCCGTGCCCTGCAGCGGGACTTCTATGAGCTGATACAGTACAGTACAGTACAGAATCCTTTTTAATGACATGGCTTCATATTTCTCATCGGATTTTGAACATAGATCATTCCATGATATCTAAAAAGGATTATCTAATAACAATTAAAGAGTGCTTTTGGATTTCCATTTTCATTTGAAGTGGTAGGCAGAGGTGCCTGGACACCTACATTTCGCCTTTTATGTTCCGTCCTAGAATGTGATAGGTGGCGAGCCTATCGACATATCGGGCACAAATTTTTAGAACCAAAAACACCAAACCAAAATACTAGAATCTAATATTATATTACATTCAGGCGGGTTACTCTATACTCCAACGCAACGACGAATTTTCGAACATAGCACGTAAAACTGTACGAATATGCCTAAATACTTTACAAAATATTTGAATCCTGTATCGGACGTCGTAATCTTAGACTAAGTTCGAAGTTAAGTTTCATAGAGAATGGTATTGATAGAAGTGGGAAACTTTTATTTTATATTACTGGTTGTAAGTCTCTCATATGTGAGAGGCTGCCTGGGTGAGTACCACCGCAATGTCTATTTCTCCCGTCAAACAGCAGCTTAAATGCACTGTTGTGTTTCGGATTGAAGGACACATATTGAGACTTAACGTTATGTCTCAGGATAGCGAGCGCAGTGGAATGCCAAGCATTGCTTTGTAATTCAAGGTGTTGTTTGGTTTTGTTACTGTTCATGAGCGGTCGCATCGCTTACCATCAGGCGAACGGCATGCACGTCTCGCCATTCACAGCAATAAAAAAAAAATATGTTGACGTTCAACGTCCGAACATTCGAACTTCGTATCGTATCACAGAGTAGCCTGTATAAATACATAGTTCCAAATCGGCCCCTTTTCTATTGGACCTCGAATTTCGGAGTTGTGTTTTTAGGCTGTCCTCAAAATCATTAGCATTGCATTTTTTCACTGTTTTCAATATTAAATTTAAGATCGTCTCAGACTTAGAGTTTTAATTGTTGAAAATAGCAAATTAAGTTGCTATCTATTTATATTGCAGCATTTCCATAACATTTTTTCGTATTAATTACTTATCATCGCCTCACTGATTCAATGTGCTATGAACCGCGACGTCCCGAGTTCGATTCCCACGTCGTTTATTGAGTTTTCCTGTATTTATAACGAGTCTTGTACTGGTCACTAGATTATATTCCGCAAGGGCTATAATCCAGTTACATAACGGTCTATAGTAAGTTTATAAGTTGGTGGACGGTTACTTGTAAGTAACTGACATTAGTACAATATTATAAACAGATTAATTAACTCTTAAAGTAATATTTCTGATTGGAAACATGAATTATAATATTATTTTAATATTCAGAAAATTGTATACAGAAAATAATTCGTTACGTTAGTGCTTCAAGTGCTGCAAGTGTAATATAAATGTAAATGTAAATTTTATAACGATTTCCCAGATTACCTCGAATATTACACATTAAAACAAAAGTAACTACGGATTTTTATCGCGGACTTGGTATAATATTTATTTAAAAATACTTTTTTGCATTTTATACGGATAAATTGTTAATCTTCTTCTAGAAGAAGAAGAAGAAGAAATTGTTAATCTTATCTTTAGTTTGATTACTTAAATTGACGACATCGGTAGTTATTATAAAAATACATAGATATAACTGTGTGTGTAATATTTCCATTTCTAAGATACAATATATTTTAAAAAAGTTAATTTTTTAAAGATACTGGATAAAATAATGTAATATATTTTTTAAAAGGGCTCAAAAACATGTTCAACGATTCCGTTACATACTAACATACATACTCTGAAGGTAATAAAAGCGTATTAAAATAGAAAAAGAGTACTTATGGGCTTGGGCCCTACTATATTCATCCGAACGAACGAACAAACGAACGAACGAAGTTCGAAACTTCGGACAAACGAAGTTTTTTATACGATACGAATGTATCTATTAAAGTTCGAATTTGTATAACGTACACCGTAACTATAAGTCTATGGTTACGACCATAAATCAATAACGACCATAAGTTTTATGTAGGTACATTCGTATTGTATAAAAAACTTCGTTTGTCCGAAGTTTCGAACTTCGTTCGATCGGATGAATATAGTACGGCCCCTTATTAGTTTTCGATATTGTAGCATTATCCTCAATGTAACTCTGAAAGTGATAATATTTATTTAAAAATAAGCCAATCGATAATACTCGTCTTATTATTCTTTATTTCGCAATTACTAACACCGGCCTCGGTAGCGCAGTAGGCAGCGCGTAAGTCTCATAATCTTAAGGTCGTGAGTTCGATCCTCACCCGGGGCATATCTTTTTATATTTTTTTTGCGTCTTTTTATGGCAGTACAGTATATAAATAATGATAATGAGTTACGTGCAGCCCAAATAGAGATTATCGTCTTAAGATTATTTACTGCAGTCGCCAAAATTATGCCGGCCTAATCTAAGCTGCATGTACACAGGCTGGAATTGAATTGCAACACGTGCTTTTATGAATTTTCACCATCGTAGTGGTCGCTATCTAATTGAACACAAAATAAAATATTATCTAACCGGTTTTCCAAACACCGCAGGTGTTTCGAAACATTTGTACGTTGTATGCAAATCTCATCGAGTTTTAACAATGAGATTGTGTGGCCCACGTTGAAACGCCTCCGATTGTTTACATTCTTAAATAATAATGTAATTATGAATTTTGCAAGGGATTGCGAAATTGAGTTACAGCGCCATCTGTTGACACTATTTTGTATTATTTTTACAGGTCGCTGGCTGTTTGCACGTAACACGAATTTATGTAAGTAGGTGTCAATTTATTAAATATAAAAATAAAATGTTTTTTTTTTTAGTTTAGGCATTAAGTGCACATTAAGTTCTTTCTTTTCATGGTTAAAAAAATTACTAAAAGATATTCCGATACCGGGAATCGAACCCGAGCCTCCTGGGTGAGAGCCAGGTATCCTAGCCACTAGACCATATCGGATGTTGTTAAGTGTGTCTATATAACTGTATAAGAACAGTGAAACCATAACATATAACCATAACAATCGATACATTTATAGGATTGATTAGGAATTTAGTAATCATAACAGCAAACCAACGCGAAGCTACGGCATTGCTATCGTGTTTGGTACTATGAGGGAAATTGCTAGAGATGCAATTTCTTTACCATATTATGTATAACACGACTATTATGCAATCTTTGTATAAAATAATCTATTTTCTATTGGCGTGTTGTTTGGAACTACAAATAAATTTAAAAAATGCTTATAAAACTTATTGTTTGAGTTGTTTTCATTTTTTTGGTATTTTTTATGTCTATTTATAACATTATAATGTCAATGACTAGAATTAAAAAAAATAGCAATTTATTCCCAAGTATATTTGTCTTCTCTATAGTCTGAGATTCTAGTAAAGCCTTTTTCACAGTCAAACGACCTTAGACGATGTATGGCTTTGGTTGTCATTGTAAGCCAAGAAGCTTATACCCAAATGGAGATTGCATTCCGTATATAAAAGTGAAGCACAAAAATTTGAACAAAAATGTCATTTTCATTCATTGTCACTCGAAAGAAAAGGATAGCAATCAGTCGCAACGTCATTCGAGGTCAAATTTTTGTGCTTCACTTTTATATACGGAATGCAATCTCCATTTGGGTATAAGCTTCTTGTTGTAAGCTGTCTCTATGGTATGTAATTCTTAAATAAATAAATAAATAAATAACACCCAACAGTCACATACATAGTCCTGACCCCACACTAAGATCGAGTCTTGTGTCGTGGGTATCAGGAACTACGAGAGACTTTTCGGTCTCACAACACCCAGACCCGGAAGAAATATTTGTGGGCAGCACAAACATTTCTCTCGGTGCGGGGATCGAACCCGCGGCCTCTCGCTTCACAGGCGGCGTCTAACCAACTGCGCCACGGAGGCTGTCAAAAATCAACTTGTTTCGCTTAAAAGTCGATTTCACAACTTAATAGGCCATCGAGGAATCTCAATGGTATTGGTCAATACCATAAACCTCTGCTAAGCTGTTATGACATTTATCTCTATTGCAATAAGGTGCAAAATGTATTAAAGCGTCGACCAGATCATTGATTTCGTCAAACAATGACTTATGTAAACTGTTAAGGTCATTTCTAAGGTTGTTATTGCGTTTATTTGTTATTACGTGTGGTTAAGTGGTGTTCTGAATACCGATGTAGTGGGTTCAGTTCTCAATGTTTTATTTATAAGATTCTTGTACGGTGCAGCATAATTTTGATATTGTTAATTTACATGCACTATATCCAAAACTTGAAATATGATAAGTTGCATATTTTTTGAATGATATCTTTCTGTTCAAATACAAAATAAGAAAATTAATAATATTATCTCCGACATCGTACGGCAACATACGAAATATAAAAAATCTTGTCAAACCTTTCTATAGTATTATATAGTATTATCATTTCTTATAGGCAAAATGCCATACAAAGGTTAAACAAGATTTTTTATGGTATGCCGCCAACACGCAATAGGACAGCATGGAGGGCTAAGGCTTAACTGCTCTCAATGGAACTCTCTGTAGAAGAGTCCTTAGCTCAACACCAAATTATCGGTGAATAAATTCCTAATCAAAATATCTAGACAGCCTAGGAACCGCTAAATGCTAACGTCAGCGTCAAATGCCTGATCAGTTAGTCACAAGTTAGTGGGCCGTGCGTGATCAGAAACGCACAATCATTGCAAATCGCAGTTATTGTGCCGCGCTACGTGACATTTGCTTACACGCGTCGTCGAACTACATTTCCAAGGATTTTTGTTGGCTATCAGAATAATGTACTAGCTGTGTTTTCGAACGAATTTTCATTTGGAAAATATTTTACAGTGGAAACAGATTTTTACATTGTATTCAATAGTATGAGAATTAGATTGCCAAGGATATTTGTTGCGTATCAGAAATATTGCTAGTACGAGTCTGTCTGTCTGTATCAGCCCATAGACGTCCCACTGCAGGGCACGGGCCTCCTCTACAATCGAGAGTACGATTGAGAGTGGTTAGGCCATATAGTCCACCACGCTGGCCTAGTGCGGGTTGGCAGACTTACATACCATAGAAATTTTATAAATCGCTATGGTATGCAGGTTTCCTCACGATGTTTTCCTTCACCGTTTTAGTGCGTGGTGATTGACTATCAATATGACACATATGACACACATGACACACATGACTCCGAAAAGTCAGAGGTGTGCCCTGGGATTCGAACCCGCGACCACCGTGAACATGTTGGCAGTCGCGTCTAGTCCGTTTACCAACAGGCCACCACGCACTTGGTAGTACGAGTATAGTGTATAAATATTAATTTTGATATTTTAACTAACTGCCAATCAGTTTTTTTTTAATATTTAACGGTGAATGTTGTGAGGAAAAGGGCATTCCATAGATATTTTTACATTTATGTCTATGATATGCTCTTCTAACTGTAATCATCATCATTAGCTCAGCCACAGGAAGTCCACTGCTTTTTTTATTTTTTTATTGCATTGAATGGCGAGACGAGCATGCCGTTCGCCTGATGGTAAGCGATGCGACCGCTCATGAACAGTAGCAAAACCAAACAACACCTTGATTTACAAAGCAATGCTTGGCATTCCACTGCGCTCGCCATCCTGACACACAAAATGTTAAGTCTCAATATGTCCAGTAGTTACTCTGGCTACAATGTCCTTCAATCCGAAACACAACAGTGCATTTAAACTGCTGTTTGACGGGAGAAATAGACATTGCGGTGGTACCCACCCAGGCAGCCTGTCACATATGAGAGACCTACCACCAGTCCACTGCTGAACGTTGGCCTTCCCTTAAGGATCTCCACATCGACCTGTTGGAAGCGGCATGCATCCAGCGAAAGGCCTTTAGTTGCACATAACATTTTTTAAATGGTTATTAATTTGTATAAATTTTAATAATTACTTTGTAAAAGAAAGAATAGACTGCAAACACTGCACCCCCTGTTAGTAAGGATCCATGGCAAAGATTAATCATTAAAAGCTACGAATAGAAACACAGATAGGTATGGAACCTCCTTAAACTTACAACACCTTTCCTTTTGCCGAGTTAAAAAAAAAAACAAATATGAGAACTTGAAAAAAAAAATGGCAAAGGAAACAAGACTGGTTTTAATTTTAATTATAAAGTTGGCATTATGACATAGGCGAGGCGAGGCGCGGCACTACCGCGAACTTTTCACTTGCGTCAGGTTGTGAAGTTGTGATGAAACATAAAGATATTATCACCTGATCCGCTTGCATTGCTTTTGGGAGTGGTACGGTGAAAATTATGTACGTAATATGTGTTCTACTGCAAGAAAGTTGACAAGAAAATACTAAAAAATGCAAAATAATTGATAATGAGTTTAATTGATAAATCACTCTCAATAATTTTTACATTTTTAGTTGGGTTCTTTTATTAAAGCGTGTATTTTTAGTTTTTTAAACGATTATTTAATTTTTGATTAAAATTTTTAATAAAAAAATAAAAACCGACTTCAAAACAAAAACCGCTAAAAACCAAAAAAATAACTAAATAATAAGTACCACTGCAAAGCAAAAAAATAATATTTGTTTCATGGAACTTGCGCTTGTTGATTAATTTGCTTAATGACTTGACTAGCCAACAAATCAAAATATATGCATAACATATCGAAGGCGGGCCGCCAAGTACGAAACATGTAGGACCTATGCCTTATATTAATTTAAATATCTATATGTACGGCCCGCCTTCAATATGTTATGCATATATTTTGATTTGTTGGCTAGTCAAGTCATTAAGCAAATTAATCAACAAGCGCAAGTTCCATGAAACAAATATTATTTTTTTGCTTTGCAGTGGCAGTTTATTATTTAGTTATTTTTTTGGTTTTTAGCGGTTTTTTGTTTTGAAGTCGGTTTTTATTTTTTATTAAAAATTTTGGTTATTTTTATCTTTTTAGTGTTGACAGGAATCAAAATGAAGAAGATTTGGTCCCCACAAGGAATATGTTCTTTCCGATGTTAATGAAATCGCTAAAATCGGCTAAAAGCTGCCAAAGATATTGGAGTATTCATATGTTTATTATTTTTTCTACCACTCCCCCCCTCCCTTTGCCCCTACCCCCTTTTCCCACCACCACTGTAGCTTAGCTTTTATACTGAACCCAATGCAAAAAGAACCATTGGAATCCTACTAAAGTTTGAAGAGCTCTACACTCCAGGTCCGAAAATGATCATCAGATCTCCATGTTGTGTTCCTGAGATCAACCTGTCAATACATTCTTTCCAATGAAAAAGAAATCACTAAAATCGGTTAAATCCTGCCGAAGATATTAGAATTTACGTGTATTTTAATTTTATCACCTACCCCCCCTCACCCCCACCCCTTTTTTCCTCTCTCACTGTAAATTAACTTTTATAATGAACCTAATGCAAAAAGAACCATTGGAATCCTACTTAATTTTAAGGAGTTCCCCTCTCCAGGTCCGAAGATATTGCTCAGATTTTCACCATATTTTTATGGGACCAAATGAATAGCATCAGCTTTCAATCAAAGAAAGAATGGTCGAAATCGGTTCACACAGTACAGAGAAACGAGGTAACAAACATAAAAAAAAGCAACATACAGTCGAATTGAGAACCTCCTCGTTTTTTTGAAGTCGGTTAAAAAACATCTATCTACGGATATCTTATCAAAGGAAGTTAGTTGCGCGTTAACAATTTTTTTTTCATTCTAGATAAGGCAAGATGAGATAATATCATATACTTTTTAATTTATTGTATTGTCACCAGTCCTCGACAAATCTACAGTTTGAATGAAAACTGACCATTTAAAGTGGGTCAAAATCGCGCCCAACGGAGTCAATTACGAACATACAAGTGAAGTAAAAAAGAGAGGTTTAGCTACGCATAGTCAGGAATGCACAGTTGAAGTATGAAAAGTTGCTACAGTATCGGTGGGTGTTAATTCACACAATGTTTCGTCCTACGCAGAGTTTACAAGGTTTCATGTCTATTGTCTCATCAATTGTTACTAGACTAGGTTACTCTAAAAACGATACGAACTTCGAATGTTCGCACGCTGTACGTAAAACTTCACAAAAGTGCCTTGATACTCCACAAAATTTTGGATTCCTCTATCACTACCATTTAGAAAAAAAAAAAACATATGAAAATGATCTACGCAATTTCATTAATCTACATCACTAGGCCTGTTTGAACGCTCCTAACAATATTGTTTCCAAAAGAAATGTACTTGTTTACATTCCTTCACATTCAATAGCCTAGTACAATGTAATATGAAGAGAATAGACAATAGATCACAAGCAGATTCCACAGATATGACGTGTGTTATGACACAAGATTTGTCTTCTTCCGTTTCATTCAGTTTGTTTTCAAAACTTAAGGTTACACTATAAGAGTGCGTAATTTAATCCAATATTTTTAAGGACTGATTTAATTCATACTGGCTCTAAGAATTTGTATTTTTCCTTAAAGAACTAGTATCCAAGATAATTAAGACCTAAGTAAAGAATATAAGTATTTACTTTTACCCATTGAATTTAGAGAGTGGTGTATTCAACTACTTTAGGTGGGATATTATCTATTGCTAGATTTGATGTTATTTTTTTACTATACTGGATACAATATTTGGCTTGCTCTGTGCAGAATAATTATAAAGAGATAACAGCCTACTAAAGTACGCACACTGCGAAATATTGCATCACAATGTAATTAAGTTCTTTTTAGTTGCATGAAAGCAGTGAATTGTGTAACAATCTACATTGACCAACAAAGGGACCTTGAAAAACCACATTTCGAGGATTTTTCTTCAGGGAAAAATCTTCTCAGAATGATTAAAAACACCTTGAGATTCTCGCGCGAACACTTGCGTTTCATCGCAAATGTTAATTCAAAAAACAAGGCTGTATGTTTGCAGTTCCTTTGTCCGTTAAAAATACATTTAAAAAAGTAATGTTGTCTTCGCTTCCCGCGACCCGCGCCCTGTTGCGACCACGCTTACACAAGACACCGTTAGGCCACGGCTTGCGATACAACCAACTGTTATAAATTATTATATTTTATCAATCGTTCACGGTGTTGGATAATAAAGGCGAAATACGCGGAAACTAAACATAACAAAAAACATGGTTTTAATTACTCAATTTGTACTGCGTTTTTTGTTGGTATTTTTTGTCCAAAACAATTCTACTGACAGTTTGGTTGGACGCTGTCGACTTTAGTTTTATGAATGACTGCATATAACAAATTATTCTGGTATTACAACCGGATACATGTTATTAATTTGCGTTGAAAAAAACATCTCTAATTAAAATTCATAACATAATATTACATGAGATTACTTATGTCTCAATATCTTACAGATGAGACAGATTTCCAGAGGCACCATGTTGCGATCCTACACCTGTGAATTTTCTTTACTTTCTCATTTCATACGCATCTTTAATAAGGTACCCAGTTTTATGAATATACAATGTGGGATGCTTCAAGCATGTATATTTGGTTGAAAGGCAAAAGAAATGCGAAAGCCTGAAAACGTTTTTAAATCATTAAATAGTTTAATTAATTTTTACCCTTTTCATGCATAGATTAAATTCTTAGAGTATATATATATAGAGGGAGCGCTGGTACTTCAAAAACGTAGATAAAAATGATGGTGCCGTAAAAATTGGAAAAGGTTGTGCAACATACATAAATTATTTGAAAAAAAAAAATAAAAAAAAAAATAGTTTAGGTCTATTTAATTCCACTCAAACTCGTTTTAAAAGGATAATAGCTAAATATAATTTCGGCTAATAAAGGAATTTATAGAAATTTATTGCTAAATAATTAATTAAATTTTTACTAATATAGGTGCGCTACCAACATTACGAACAAGAAAATATCTACGTTTTTCAAATCGCGAATGTATGACAGCGCTCCCTCTATATATAAATACTCTAAGATTAAATTGTAGGACGGTCCCTCCTAATGCAGTATGGTTGGCCACCCTATTCTTCGATCTAAGAGGTATTGCAGGCCGTTTGAGGTGACCCTATCGATAATTACCGGACTTATGCAAAAAATGGGATAATTGTTTACCACGTATGGTATAAAAACGCCGATCGAGTGGTACAAACTCAATGTCACAACGCCTCGAAGCGGGTCAAGTATGCCGAACGTTTGAATAAAATTTATTTATTTATTTTATTTATTTGGACAATTTGGAGTTTCAAAAAGCTGACCGTGAAAATCACGCTATTTAAATAAATATTAAATTAACTTAATTTAATTGATTTTATCAAAACGGTGATAAAACATATTACCTTCATTTTTATTAATCTCTCTGTCATAATACAAGCAAGCATTTTCAAAATCATTGCGAGCGGCGACTAATTTCAGTAACGCTCCACTAGAGATGTACTGGAGCGCGCGCACCACTTACGTCGGAACACTACGCGCTTTCCGCCCTGTCCATATATGTATTTATGTCAATGATAATATCTCAATGAGACGATTGATAAAAAGAAATGCCTGGAACAAGGGGAAAGAAAGTTAGGAGTGTTTACGGTTCACGACAATTTGTACTTGACAATACACGAAGAGATTAATAAATGGATAAGAAAGTTATATAACATATGGACAATAAAAGTTGTAACTACGTGGAGTGACGATATCCGAAAGATGGCCGGTAGCGGTTGCAGACGATGGGCTGAAGATCGAGCCCAGTGGCGTGCCATAGAGTGGAGGCCTAGGTACAGCAGCGGACGCTAATGGGCTGATGATGATGACATACCATATACCAGCAAATTAAAAAATCATAAATCATGCCTAGTCTTATAGTACAGTATTGACTAGTGACATTTATAAATGTGTATGATTGAAAAACTTACTAATAATAGTAAGCATATTTTGATTTATGCAAATAAATAAATACAGACAACAGCCACATGCATAGTCCTGATCCCACACTAAGATCGAGTCTTGTGTCGTGGGTACCAGAAACTGCAAGAGACTTTTCAGTCTCACAAACACCCAGACCCGATACAAATACCTGTGGATCACACAAACATATTTTGTCTCAGTGCGGGGATCGAACCCGCGGCTTCTAGTTTCACAGCCGAAGTCTAACCAACTGCGCCACGGAGGCTGAATTGTTAAGTAATATTATATTTATTTTTGTAGTGAATATTACGTCATTTATTATCTTTGAACAAATCTATAGCTCTTTGTGTTTTGTCCCCCACGATGTTTGAAATGTCTTCATTGTTACTTCAGGGTACTGTGTTCACTTGAATATATTAGATATTGTTAGTATACTAGTTCGTACGGATTGTTAGTTAAACATTGATGAAGTATAATTATGAAACTATAAACTTGCATTCAATTACTCTTTGAAAATCAAGTTATATCTGTATAAGCTCATATAATTCTTAATGCAGGGCACGGGCCTCATCCACTATCAATAATAGTATTAAGAGTGATTAGGCCATATATTCCACCACGCTAACCTAATGCGGGTTGGTCGACTTTACATACCATAGAAATTCATACAAATCGCTATGGTATTCAGGTTTCCTCACGATTTTTTCCTTCATCCTTATAGTGCGTGGTGATTGACTATCAATACACACATGACTCCAAAAAATCAAGTGTGCCCTCGGATTCGAACTTACGACCAACGTGTTAATGTTGGCAGCCGCGTCTAGTCAATATACCAACAGGCCACCACGCACTTCGTGTTGTCTGCACACTAATAACGTTATATTTTTTTAAGTAATCATTTTTTCTACAAGACAAAAATATTGATACACTGTTACATTCGGCCCTCCATGAATACTATAAATATTTTTTTTATTTTTATAAGCAAGTATTTATTAATTAATTACTAAAATGCAAGCATATCACACAAATACTTGGACATAAAAGCGATCGATAACAGGTGAAAGTAAGTTTCATATAATATTTGATTTATGAGGTCGTCAATGGATCATAATACAAACATAAAGCCGCGCCTTTTTCGCGAAAGGGGTAGGCAGAGGTGCTACTAGGAAAATTTTTATGCGCAAAAAGCAAAGTTGCTCCCGTAAAAATAGTTTGTACCATTCCGCTTGAACTTTGCGGCGCTTTGCTCGGCGCGCGGTTATATCGCAAAATTATTAGTTCATTGCGGATTACATTCACTAACGTTTTCTTTTGGACAGATTCCACTATTGTCAGGGGCTTATAGCTTAAAAACGTTCGTTCAAAGTCATGTGCCTCAAATAAACGAACATTCCGGTGACGCAACCTGGTTAATTATAAGGGCACGGATAATCCGGCTGATATTGTGTCAAGAGGTCTACATTTAAATTAACTTCAAAACAATAAGTTATGGTGGCAAGGGCCAACTCTTTTACAACTACACGAAATCGATTGTTCGAATAATGTTTTTATAAACAAGGAACAATTGCCCTTATTAAAAGTCCAACATGTGAGTATGAGTACCCAGCTTTCTTTTTGTGTGTTCCGTCCATGAACATATCATTGAATTTAAAAAAAAAGCCTTAACCCTTTTAAATCGCGAATTCCTACTATACAAGAATATCAAAACCATAAACCATTATCTCTATCATAACAAGTATAATAAATAAGAAACAGCAGGTATGTCGGAGATGCGCGGCGGTTGTTCACTTTCACTTTTATTCTAGTTCCAAGGCCCCGATGCGCAGTCGCCCCTTCAAACCCACCGTGTGTTACGGGGGCAATGTCTTCTAATTTAACTTCATAGTTATGTCTAAACACCTGGCTTTCATTTGTTTTTAACCGTTTTCAAAAAGGAGGTTCTTAATTTTTCGGAATCTTCTTTTAGGAACCGCGCTCGGAAAACTTAGGTACTATATAATATCATCTAAGGTCTTTTGGCGTGTGAATATGTGGTTGTTATGTTGTGGTCAAAATATTAACAAGAACAAGTCAGAACTTATATTAACATTTATTTCGGTGCAGGAATCGGACCTTTATTTTCATGATCCTCTGTCAGCCAAATACGAGTATGCAATGGATGCAGTCAAGAATATTTTATTAATAGTTAATACTTAAAAAACTTATACAGAACCTTGAAACGATGTGGCCGTTATAAAATAATGACAATTATAAAATAAAACCTCGCTACGAAGGACCGATTATACAATTAAAACGATGTTGAAATTGGTCGAGTAAAAGTAATTACGTCACAGTGACGTAACTCGTCGAGACCGCTTTATTAGTGTCACTTTACACTTGTTATCGAGCGATAATGAGAGAAAGGTGAAAGAACTAGATATGCGTAGATTACGGTGTTCGATTATAGATGGCGTTGTTTACAATAAATATTTTCAAGATATGTCAGGAACTTGGCGATAAAAGTAATTGAAATAGTTGAGGGATACCAGCTGCTGTGTTTTACCCTAAGTTTCGGGTAAAACAATAGGGAGCTATCACTCCCTATCATGTCACCAAAATGACAGAAAAATATATTTTATAAAGATATTTCATATATGAATAAAATTTAATAAAAATAATGTTTCCGTTTCAAATAATAAAGTAAAATCCATTCACGGAAAATATTAATGCTTAATAAAATCATTAAATTATTATTACATTCAATTACACCTTATTTACATAACAATATGCAAATTGCACCAATTATACGGATTAAAGACAGTAAGATTAAAACTAAAAAGCATATGAATGATTTTTATTATTTAGAAAGTAATGTTATGTGCACACACGCTAGACGAGTTGTTATTTATATATTTATGTATATCTAATTAACTATTCATTGTTATGCTATCGTTTACTTTCTCGATTTTATCATGGATATATTATTTCCTCACTTAATTATATCGCGTCTTTTACCGTCTAAATTATAACAGATAAATACAGGTTAAAAAAAATACAAATAAATATTTATTGGCAGAGTCACTTTAAATATACTTTTCCTGTTTAGACTTTATATAATATGTATTATATATGTATTTGTATTATATTTCTATGTATTTTGCATGTATTTATATATATATATATTTATTTATATTTATATTTATTTATTATGTATATATATTATTCTAACGTTCATTTTATATATACTTGAATTTATGCGCCTACTATTTCACTCTCTGCACCATCCAAAGGTCGACTGGTAGAGAATGCCTTGGGCATTAAGTCCGCCTGTATACAACTATGTATATAAAGCATAAATAAATATTTATACTAATAAATGGTTACTTAGCAATATCTCGTATCTCATGTCTAAACGAATGATAATCACCTATCAATGCTAGATATTAGACCGAATAAAATCGTGCGTTATTTAACCATATCCGATCAGAAATTATCACTTTTCCTTTTAACACGATTCGGAAATTCAAAACCGTGAGAATCCACAGCCGCTACCATTGAAACTCGAATGTGCAAATTGTTTAATAACTCTAAAAACTAAACGCGAGGCGACTTTCGATCGATTTCTACAAACACTTTCGTTTTCAGTGAGATGTTTGTGCAAGGCGTCCTACATCCAGCGGCTTTCCAATCGCACTGGAATGATAAATACTCGATGGGTGGCCAGGATCTATCAATATTGAATGACAATAGAGCTATGATTAATCGGTGCAGTAACTTGGCCCTTTAAAATAATAATCTTCAGTATAGATTAGATTAGATAGTAGAGGCCCACAAGTATTTGTCTCGGGTCTGGGTGTTTGTGAGACCTAAAGTCTCTCGTAGTTTTGATACCCACGACACAAGACTTAATTGATCTTAATGTGGGGTCAGGGGCCCTACTATATTCATCCGAAACGAAGTTCGAAACTTCGGACGAACGAAGTTTGTGACGATACGAATGTACCTACTCTGTAAATATTCGGATTGCCGATATATTTGAATCATTCATTCTTCGATCCAAAGATTCGAATTTCGTGTTACAGAGTAGGTTTCGAAACGAAAAACGTCACGAAGATTCGAATTTCGGATTTATATAGTAGGGCCCCAGGACTATGTATGTGACTGTTGGGTGTATTTATTTATTTACATATATACATACATAAACTCACGCCTTGTTCCCAGAAGGGGTAGGCAGAGGTGCGAGGGCACCCACATTTCGCCTTGTATGTTCCGTCACACAATGTGATAAGTGGCGAGCCTATCGTCATATCGGGCACAAATTCCTGACTCTGGGCTGATACTGAATAGAAAAATCCAATATCATTTTGCCCAACCCGGGATTCGAACTCGAGACCTCAGCTTTATAACCGTACCGTAGTACAACTACGCCACCGAGGCAGTATTTATTTATTTATTATTATTTATTTTGGTCTTACAACACCCACATCCGAACAACTATTTGCCTACAATCCCACATAGTCCTAGCCCCCCCGGTGATACCGACTAACAAATTGTCCCAAATATTTGTCTCGGTGCGAGGATCGAAATAGCACCCTCTGGTTTCAGAGTCGGCTTTCAACCAATTGCGGTATACAGCTGTCTTCAAATGAACCATTATAGACTTAATTTCACAAATCTTATTTACTGGATACTAGAATCTATGACAGGCATTTTGGTCTCACCATCCATAGTAAATATTGGTGGATGGAAACCACTACCTCTTGTTACACACTCAACTTATATTGCCACGTGTCTATCAGATGAACCGACTCCTTCATCGGATTCATAAACAATGGACAAATATCCGCGTAATTCAAACAGTGCCAACTAACAAGCGTGTCAGAATTTCACTCGAGTAATCTCCGTAGCATTGCTTTGACCATTGCGTCAAAAGAACGTCTCAAAAGAGCATACCACATCAATTGGACGAGCGCTTATTGCATAAGTACTGCAAGTTCTCCAACTCAATGAGACTTGACTGAGTATCTGTCTCTTCAACCAGAATAAGTATACTAATAAAGGGCTAAGATTGTGTTTGGAGAGTTAGGCTTGGAGTCTCTCTGAAGGACAAATTTCAGAACGATTTGATCCGTCAGAAAACTCAGGTAACCGGTATAGCTCTGAAAGTTAGTAGGTTAAAGTGGCAATGGGCTGGCCATATATGTGGCAGAACTGATAACCGCTGGATTAAGCGTGTTCTGGAGTGGAGATCGCGTGTTAGCAAACGTAGCGAGGGATGCCTTCTGGCCAAATGACGTGATGCATAAGAAGGTTGGCAGCGACTGAATGCATAAAGCACCAGGCTGGGTTCTGTGGTGTGCCTTGGGAGAGGCCTATATCCAGCAATGGTCTGCAACGGGCTGATGGTGATGGGGCATATATATGATCAGATATAGATCTGCGAAGTATAGATTCTCTTGTAACTGATTAAAGGTACAAGCAGGTCATTTGTTTGGAAATTAGAAGTGATTAATGCGGCCCATTAATTACGAGATTTGTTGAATACTTGTGACTTTTAAGAACGAGAATGTAAAGAGTAAGGGAGAAGAGTGATAGTAATTATTCAACCTTCGGTGGAAAATAATATTTTAAATTTAGATTTCCATAACAACTTGCTTGGATCTAAATAGTTTTTAAATGTCAAAAAGTAAAAAACATTTGTAAATTAATTTTCAAAGTGCATAGAAAAGTTTGTGACCTTCAACCTTGCATTAAATTGATTGTTTATTCAAGGACGGGAAATGCCTAATTACTTTTGCAGGTAATTCTCACGCCAGACAAAAACCAGACGTTCTGGCTATCGTAAATCGATTGTTTTACGAAACTAAATCGCCATTAATCGATACGATTGAGACGGCTGTGTCCGATGCATTTTTTACCGCGCTCGTTTTCACCCGATAGATTTCACATCTTCGTTTTAAGTAAATGATTGAGCTGTTACTGGATGATGTTGGAAGTGCTACTAATGTTTATACTCTTCGTGTTTGGTAACGATTGCATAGACGATTTAATACTATTTTACTGACTATTATATTGATGCGACAGTTACTAGTAAACGGCAATGTCTATTTCTCCCGTGAAACAGCAGTTTTAATGGACTGGGTGGAAATATTGAGACCTAACATCTTATGTCTCAGGATAGCGAGCGCAGTGGAATTTTGCTACTGTTTATGAGCGGTCGTATCGCTTACCATCAGGCGAACGGCTTTCTTGTCTCGCCATTCATTGCAATAAAAATGGGCTTATTCATAGACAAGAAAGAGAGACATATTGCTGGTGGTGGGACTTTCATATGTGAGCGGCTGTTTGGGTAGGTAATACCGCAATATTATCTAGTTCTCCCGTGAAATACCAGTGTAAATATACCGCTGTGTTTAGGTTTTAAGAATATTGTAGCCAGAGTAACTACTGGATATATTGAGACTTAATATCTTATGTCTCAGGATGGAGAGTGTAGTGGAATGCCAAGCATTACTTTGTAATTCAATGTGTTGTTTGGTATTGCCACTGTCCATGAGCGGTCGTATCGCTTACCATCAGGCGAACGGCATGCTCGTCGCGCCATTCATTGCAGTAAAAATAATATACAAAAAATACAAATTGTGTAATGAATTGATATGTGATCGACTAAAGTAGCACGCAAAGTAGCGCTGTATCTGTATCTGTATCAGCCCATATACGTCCCACTGCAGGGCACGGGCCTACTCTACAATCGAGAATACGATTGAGAGTGGTTAGGCCATATAGTCCACCACGCTGGCCTAGTGCGGGTTGGCGGACTTACATACCATAGAATTTTTTATTTATAAATCGCTATGGTATGCAGGTTTCCTCACGATGTTTTCCTTCACCGTTTTAGTGCGTGGTGATTGACTATCAATACACACATGACTCCGAAAAGTCAGAGGTGTGCCCTGGGATTCGAACCCGCGACCACCGTGAACATGTTGGCAGTTGCGTCTAGTCCGTTTACCAACAGGCCACCACGCACTTATGGGCTACTTTCATAAAAAATAATAATATTTACAATCCAGTTTGGGAAGCGGTAAATCTTGCGTAGTCTGCAGAAATATTAAGTGCTCACATAACCGTTGATAAGCTAATAAAATTCAAGCGAATTTGCTAGTCATGCTGATCATTTTACTATGGAATGTAGTTATGCAATACATTGTTATGATATTGTGGGGAAGTCTGCATACTTGTAAGGTCTTCTTGGAGGATTTGATAGGTATCTGAAATTTGCATTACCAGGATTTGTTATTTTTTTGAAAAGATTTATATCATTCTGTATTATGGATCATCAAGTTTGTGAAATATGATATATGGAGCTCATATAAGGTGAACATTATAAAAGCTTTTCTCCGAGCTTTCATAGTACTTATTTGCCCTTTCCCTTCTCATATTTATCTCATGGTAGTCTGTCAGAAATTGCCTTAGTGCGATGAGAACGCTCTTTGTGCTTTGTTCTTTTGTATAGTCTTTATAAAACTGTTCTTCTTTACTGTGTACAATTAAGAACGCATAGCTGTAGCTCATAATGGCAATAGCGCGAGTAGTTCGACTCGCCTGGGATATACTGCCATATCTCACAGAAAATTGTCATGGAGTACAAGATTTGCTGTTGAATTTCTTCGGTTAGATATTGCTAGAGACCTCAAAGCTACTACACAAGGATTCTCTAGTCTTCAGTTTAACTCACCAAACGGGACGACAAAACTGTTACTTTTAGTTTTCTGTGAATTGTCTAGCGCGCTCATTCATACTGTATGCTTGGTTTACAAAGTAATTTCAAGTTACAACTTTTTGCTATGTAACGACTAAGAAATAGTGATTTTTTGTAACGTTCAGTTGTTGGTTATTACCTTAGTATTAGCAGAACAGTTCCTTCCTTGTAATATTGGGTAAATTAAATGTTTTGTAATTTACATTGTTAAAGTCGTAGGCAGAACCTGGATGTGACAGATAAAAACAGAGAAAAGTGGCATAATATGAGAGAGGCCTATACCCAGCAGTGGGACCCTAAAAGTTGTGGATTATGATGATGATAAATTTATATTTCGACCCCGTGTTGTTAAATCCGGCAAACGAGGAAACAGGTCACCTCACACCCTCTTGGATCATAGGTGTGTGAGAGAGGGGAGAAAAGCATGGGAAGAAGAAAGGTGTATTTGCCATAACATATACAAGTATGCCAGATTAAAATACCAGAGACATTGGCGTACCCTAGTCGAACCAATACAGGAATGGGAGCTAAACAACATTTTTCTTGTCTAGCCATAAAAAAGAATCTATCCGAGGTCTATTTAGACCTTCACAATGCAGTTTCAACTTAACTACTATAATACTGTACTTCCGTCTAAACACTTCCTGATTGACTACAGCTGTTAGTTGGATAATTAACTTTAATATTGTATTAATAAAGGTGAAAAACCACATTTATTAATAAAATACGACAACAGTGGATGCGATCGGAGTATGTGTCTGTATAACTAACATACGTCCCACTGCAGGGACAACAGGACAACAGGTCTATTCTAATTTGTATAAGCTAAAGTAGGATTGAGAAGCATATGACGAGTTAAGTCGGCACAATTATTTCGACTAATCCGACATAATCATCTATTGGTTATCAAAACCATAGACATCCCATCAGGTGCAGTGGAGTTTACACAAAATAAAATTGTTTAAAAGCGTTACAGCATCGTTTCGTGCGCGGATCGATGACCGATCACGAAGAAACGGCTCATTATATCCGTCGACGATGCGTGGACGAGAGATCACGTACAAGTAAAACAATTGTACAACTTTCAGTTTCTTGTTTATTGAGAAGAGTTTCTAGAATATATGGGGCCCTACTATATTAATCCGAAACGAAGTTCAAAACTTCGGACGATCGAAGTCTTTATACGATACGAATGTATCTATTCTGTAAAATTAAGAATTTGTAGAACGTACATCGTAACCATAAGTCTATGGTTAGGACCATAAGTCAATAAAGACAATAAGTATATGTAGGTACATTCGTATCGTATATAAGCTTCGATCATCCGAAGTTTCGAACGTCGTTTTGGATTAATATAGAAGGGCCCATGGCTAACGATAATATCATCTGGCTAAAAAGGGATATTGTTAAACAGGCTTCATCTATCGGTTTCTGTTACAGCTCGTTTTGAAAGCTGCTCGATTCCTGCGGGATCTCAGCAATGATGAAATCACTTAGGGTTTAATTAATACACTGGGATTAGCAAGGGACTAAGTTTAGTCCAAGGCTTTAGAATCGACTCGGTTATTCAGTTCCATCTTTTTCCATTAAAAGCTGTGGGTTGCCATTACAGAATTATCATGTTCGCCCGAAGTACATCCGTGTGTATTAGTAATGTCGTGAATATTTTGCTATTCAAAATAATTGAGTAAATTCTAAAGACTTGGGCTGAAGTTATTCTCTCTTTCATCAGAGTTTATAAATAAAGCCCTAATGTAAGAGATTTTCTGCTTATACTAAAACACAACCATAACGAAATTCACGGAAACGGAAAATTTGTCCAGACATTAATATAGCATCATGAAAAGTTCTTTCTAATAGGAAATCTACAAGTGTTAGCGGCACCCTACTCCTTTGCCGTTTAATTCACCTCATATGCACATTCACGACACGTAGAAGCGAAACTAACCACTACAAGACCGAACACAGGTAAAAACAGGTAAGAAGGTTTATCTTTTAATTCTATACTGCCCTCTCTCCTTATCCTTTTCTTATATCCATCCAAAAGTTGTCTGTTAGAAATCGCCTAGGACGAAAAGACCACCAACTGTACTCTTTAATTTCATTTGTAAAATATTGCATGCTTTTTGTTCTTTTGTGTGCAGTAAAAAAAAAATATGTACAAGTGTCAATAAACATATTATGTCACTTCCCGCCGATATTACCCAAATGTCCCACATAAAAACCACAGTAGCAACACTAAACCCATTAAACACACACAAAAACCGCTAGTAATGTAGCACCGCGACCGATAGATGGCGTTGCGCAACAGTTGACAATCGTTTCCCAAGCCACATGATAGGAATTAATTAGCAAAACGAGTCGAACAGCTTTCCTGACTAATTACATTGCAAAATATACGCCAGTGGACCGGGTGCCGAGTAATAAGGAACATATTATGAGAAATGAGGTTTATTGAACACATTCCTCAGGCTTTAGTTGTAAATTGCTTGATGTTATCTAGATTGTGGGGCAGAGATTCCCAAGCTTACGTCTCATGGATCCACGTCCTTGCTGTTTCTTAGTTTTTAGATGGCTAAACATCAATCAAAACTCGATTCTGAACACTTTCGCTTCTTTAACTTTCATCAATATCTTTATGCATTCTTGTTAGTGCAAGTTTTTTCCTGAACTCACCTCGAATATTTTAAAGGATATAGCAATATTCATACATGACATATAACGTGATAACATAAGTAACATCTCTACCTACCCTTTCTAGGAAGAGGGCGTGAGTTGAAGTGGAATGCATGCACGTATTGAAAAGAAAACATTTAGTAACGTGTAATCAAAAGACTCGTCCAGGGGATTAGGGGACAAAAGTTTTAGAACCTCCGAACTAGACCGGGGTTTCGAAATGACGTGTGTGCTTGTAGTCGCTTCGTTAGTTGGGTTGGAACGTGCAGCTCTGGATCTTTACTGGTTGGGTTCGTTTCCGAGCTGAAGTATTTTTTACGAGGTTTTTAGTTTGGATTTAGTATCGGCGACGATATGGTCGATCCCTACCTTTTATTGGGACATAAATAAGTTCCGCTGATTGGGTTGCGAGTGGCATTTCTGCCTAACTCTTTAGAGATATAGTACTTTGTTATGTGGAAAAGCGATTAAGTGGATGAAAAGTGGTGTTGTAAACTGTAAACTGTAAACAAAGTCTTTTGTGGTTACGTTTACGACTCACGACAAATGACGTGACACCACGTGGGGTGAAATTATTGTGGCATTCCCAATCAAATTAATGATATTTAACCACTATGTATCTAGTATTAGAAATTACTTTTATAGTTATAGACATGCCAACATTTTACAACATCTTTGTTGTACTATACTGACCTCGTGGAATCTAGGAGGAACTTCCGTGCTTTCCGGCGCTTTTGCCATACCTATTATTGGACCCAAATTTAGCAGCTCAAACTATAGGACCCATGTAATTTGTTTATCCCGTGGTGCTTAATACATCTGGCTTCTCCAGTTGTATATCTTTATATAAGAGGATACATACCTCTCGACTCAATATTTTTTGTCACCCGCTTTGCTGCGGAGGGAAGTGGACAGCTATTTGTTTCCAACTCCTCCTTTTGTTTTTTCTTTCTGATTAATTTCGATGCGGGTTAAAGACAAGCTAGTGTCCCTGAGAGACTCGCCGAGCTCCGGAGCTCGGTGTCATATCTTTGTGTGCCACTGTTGATCCTGGCTGACAGGAGTTACAGTGGCGGGTGTGAGGGCGGGAAAGTCTCTCTAACATCTTTGTTGTAAAATTTTGGCCGAGGGTTTAAAACGGGCACCGTGATTGCCATAATCGATAAATCTAGACATGCGGACGCAGGGTCTGGCTTCGCAGCGTTAATGCGATCGGGTCAGGGAGGCTAGGGGTTGCTAGGGATACGGGGTGAAAATGCACACCTACATCAAAATATACGTAAACGCACGCTCCTGATTGGCGGAATGCAATGGACAGTAGCACCTGGATGCACTCCATTGGCGGACGGAAATGCTTCCAGAACGTTCTACAGATTATCGATTCGATCGTGGGTATAAAAGGCGAATCGCGGCGGCCTCGGCACATTATCACAGCATCAGCTACAAGAGAGGAGTGGTATAGACGCCGGGGACGTGAGCAGGGCGTCCTGCTGCGGAGTGGCCGGCGCTGGCTGCAGCAGCAGGATGCCCTGCAGCCGCGAGGAGGCAGCGAGGCGCGAGAGACGAAACCAAGCGTGACGTCACCGCTGCAGGTCCACACCAGCGCGCGCCAGCTGCATCACCACACGCAGACCTGAACAAGAGAGATGCAGACAGATGAAACCAAGAACCGGACAAACGAAGAACGAAAGACGAAGATACACATAAGATAGATATACTTTTCTAGTTTTATAATAAAATATAGACATTCATAGTACGGTTAAACTTAATTTAAGAATTTCCGAATAGATGTATAGATCTTCTTTAGAAATATGAATGCAGTTCGGCGATAAATAAGTAGATATAAAATATAGGACGGGGTTAATATTACATTAAATGTTTTAATAATTGTCTCTCGTTTCATTTCCTCCTCATATAACATTGGCTCAACACGTTGCACCAACATTGGTCCACCACCACTCACTCAAAGATCAATGCCAACATTGGAGGCAACTCTATTCACTAAATGTTGGATATGAGTGGCGTTTGGCTAACATTCCTGCAAACGTGTGGAGACCCTATAAAATTTACCTCTCGAAGGCCATATTTAATTAACCTATTGGTTGTCGAACCTTAGTACTTACATCCACGATACTCAAGTATATATTAGTGAGCTTTAACAACTCAACTCGACTCAACTCACTGTCATCTCAACATACAAGTATTTAAGACAAAAACAAAAAAGTCGGTTTTACGGGCGAAGATTTTACGTGACAACGTCTTTTTCTCGGTAGAATATTTATTGATATGAATATAATTAAATTGCACAATAGGAACAAGGAATTGAATGAAAATAAGAATTGCACAAATTTTAACTATAGAAATATATTTTGTTTACTAAAACATTGTACATGTAATGACGAATCTAAGCACTCCATATTTTCACTACAGACACAGCTGACGATACTTTAACCACACGTGTGAACTTGTATTGTGACGCTTTCTTGTTTTTCCAACGCCAAGAACGTTCGAGAAAGACAAAGACAGAGACACAAGCATGCGCCGATTCAATGCGCCTAATTCTCTAGTGCTGCGCGCGCACCGTTACGTTACCGGGCGTTACACTTTTTCATAAGTGACTCCCAGCCGCAACCTAATTTAAGACGTTGTCACGTCAATAAGAAAAATCGTATTTTGCCTGCTCTCGATTGTCGAGCTCGTCAAGACGATTCCTCTGACTCCAAACACGGGGGGTTTACTTTAAGAAATGACGGAGTTATGCCTGGACAAATATTTTAGGGGAGAGAGGGAGGAATTTGGGGATTTGGTTGGGGCCAATCTGTAGAGCTCACCGAGCCGGTTCCAAAGATACCAAACTCGGTGGGTCTACGATCTATATTGGCCGAGATAGGATTGGGGGGGGGTGAGGTAAATTTTCGGGGTGGGGGTAAGGGAGGGGGGGGGAGGAAGGTTTCGTGGGGAGGCTAACTTAAATTAATTTTTTGGAGGTAAAATATTTTTTTTTGGGGGGGTAATTTTTTGCGTAATTTGGGATTTCTGGCGGGGTCAATTTGTAGCCCTCACCAAGACGGTTCCGAGGATACCAAACTCGGTGGATCTACGACCTATGTTGGCCGAGATAGGATTGGGGGGTGAGGTAAATTTTCGGGGTGGGGGTAGGGGAGAGGGGGGGTAGTTTTCGTGGGGAGGCTAATAGGCACTATTTCGGAATAAGGGTGGGGGAAGGCAGGGGGGAGGCTATGGGACAATTTTGGAAAAAGTGGGTGAAACTGAAAAATAATTCTCTAGTGCTGCGCGCGCACCGTTACGTTACCGGGCGTTACACTTATTCATAAATGACTCCCAGCCGCAACCTAATTTAAGACGTTGTCACGTTAAAAAATGTGGTGAAGTGTATCATTCGAAATCTTTCGTTCAATGTGCCTGCTGTAGAAACAGGGCTATCATACCTGAGAGACTAATGGTAATTTTATTAAGAACTCTTTGTATGAATCGTCAGAGCTAAACGTGTAAAGCATGGGCAGAATAATTAACACGGCATCCAGAAATCCGACTGATCGAAATACTGCAACAAGTCTGCTACACGATGAATGGTTACTGATTCTATCCATATTTGTTAATCACTACATAGTATAAAACAAAGTCGCTTTCTCTGTCCCTATGTCCCTATGTATGCTTAAATCTTTAAAACTATGCAACGGATTTTGATGCGATTTTTTAATAGACAGAGTGATTCAAGAAGAAGGTTTATATGTATAATACGTACATATTATTGTACAGAAATCTATTTGTACCCGGGCGAAGCTGGGCCGGGCTGCTAGTAGCTAATAAAAACCATGTTGTCTTTATTAAACTGTAAAGATGCTATAAATATCTATACTATTATATCTATTGTCTCCAATTAGATCTAGATGTAAACAATAAGTCACCATGGGCTACTATAACGCAAACTCTCGATAGTAGACGCGTATAAAACCGATTTGCTTGTATTTATGAAGTCTTCATTAAAATTTAAATCAACTAAATACCGAGTAACTCCAGAATACAATTGAAAATTAAGAAAGGTAAGTAATTTAGTGACTTCAGACACATTGTAACTAAAAATTACGCAAAAAAGCGAACATTTTTAAACCATCATCGTGTTTGGGTGGTAAATACGTAGTTTTTCATTATATGAATAATAATGTACACAACATTTCCTCTTCATAACATTAGTATAAAAGCCCCAATGATACTAAAGGGTTTAAATTATCAATTCAGCATAACTATTTATTTATTACCCAAACACGAGAATATTAAAAATATACATATAGGGCTGCTTGTTTGAGAACTTTTTGGTTACATTGTGTCTGTAGTCATTAAAATGGTAATTACGTTTTCCATTGGTATGGATATACCTAGTAAAATAAATAAATAAAATAACACCCAACAGTCACATACATAGTCCTGATCCCACATTAAGATCGAGCCTTGTGTCGTGAGTATCAGGAACTACGAGAGACTTTTCGGTCTCACAAACACCCAGACCCGGAAGAAATATTTGTGGGCTGCACAAATATTTCTCTCGGTGCGGGGATCGAACCCGCGGCCTCTCGTTTCACAGGCGGTGTCTAACCGCCAGCGCCACGGAGGTTGTCAAGTAGTATAAGTAGTATACACAGTCAGGTCATAAGTATTGTCACACAGTAAAAACTTTTCTTTTAGAATGCTGGCCAGAAAAAAGTTTATTGAATTCGAATTTCGCATTGTTCATGAAATAAAACTGTATACTTTTTAAAATTTTACTCATTTTTAAATATGGAGTGGACGCTTAAAGAAGACCGTGTTGCAGTTATTGCGTTGCATCGTTGCGGTTACGCGCCAATTCAAATTTTTGACATAATGAAATTTTTTTAATATAACCAAAGATTCGTTTATCGTACCATCAAACGATACAATGAAGAATCTAGTGTAGACGACAGGTCAAGAAGTGGTCGCCCTCGGTCTGTTAGGACTCCAGCAGTGATAAAAGCTGTGAAGGCGCGAATTCAAAGAAATCCCAAACGTAAGCAGAAACTGTTGGCCCTTCAGATGGGGTTAAGCAGAACCATGGTGAAAAGGGTGTTAAATGAAGACTTGGGGCTTCGGGCATATCGAAGAAAAACAGGACATCGTTTGAATGCTCGTCTAATGGACCTGAGACTGAAGAGATGCCGCGCTTTGTTGAAGCGGTACGCGGGAAAAAAATATCGGGAAATTCCTTTTTCAGATGAAAAAAAATTTACCATAGAAGAGAGCTACAACAAACAAAATGATAAGGTGTACGCACACAGTAGTGAAGAAGCGAGCAACCGTATTCCGCGTGTCCAACGAGCTCATTTTCCATCCTCGCTCATGGTATGATTGGGAGTTTGTTATTGGGGCTTAACAGAGGTACATTTTTGTGAGAAAGGTGTAAAAACGAATGCAGTTGTGTATCAAAATACAGTCCTGACGAACCTTGTGGAACTTGTTTCTCATACCATGTTCAATAACAGGCACTGGGTATTCCAAAAAGATTCGGCGCCAGCTCATAGAGCGAAGAGCACACAAGACTGGCTGGCGGCGCGTGAAATTGACTTCATCCGGCACGAAGACTGGCCCTCCTCCAGTCCAGATTTGAATTCGTTAGATTACAAGATATGGCAATACTTGGAGGAAAAGACGTGCTCAAAGCCTCATCCCAATTTGGAGTCACTCAAGACATCCTTGATTATGGCAGCCGCCGATATTGACATGGACCTCGTTCGTGCTGCGATAGACAACTGGCCGCGCAGATTGAAGGCCTGTATTCAAAATCACGGAGGTCATTTTCAATAAACTTTAGTGTCATAAGAATTTATGTTTTATTAAGTTTATTTTGGTATATAAATGGTTACTTAATGAATAAACTTGTTTCAATTATTTTATATTAAACATATAACAGAATTTATGACCTGACTAGGTATAAAGGACGTCTGCTATGGCAGCAGTGAAACGTCGATAAGTATGCGGCAGGCGCGCTGGGCTACTTGCAATGTCTTCACTTTCTCCCGCCACGCTCCGCTCGCTGCCCGCGCCCTGGGCAGGTGGCGTGATGATATGCTAGCTTCAAGATAATGCAATAGATATTTTGATTGTTGCATAACAATCTGTCCATATGCTCCTAGCGCAGTTGGTTAGACGCCGGCTGTGAAACGAGAGGCCGCGGGTTCGATCCCCGCACAGAGACAAATGTTTGTGCGACCCACAAATATTTATTTCGGGGCTGGGTGTTTGTTACACCGAAAATTCTCTCTGAAGTTTGTAATTGTGTACACGTGGAGTACTGCTCTCACCTCTGGGCAGGTGCCCCAAAATACCAGCTCGACTCACTTGACTCCTTGCAGCGACGAGCTTGTCGAATAGTCAATGATTCCGATCTCACGGACAAATTGGAACCGTTAGGACTGCGGAGAGACTTCGGATCTCTTTGTGTGTTCTATCGTTTGTTCCATGGGGAGTGCTCCGAAGAGTTGTTTGAGATGGTACCACCGTCGCCTATGTACCATCGCACCACACGTTTCCGCAGTAGAGTTCATTCCCACCACCTGGAGGCGTACCGTTCCCGAACGGTACGTTTCCAGCGTTCTTTTCTACGACGTACGTGCAAGCTCTGGAATGAACTCCCTGCATCGGTGTTTCCTCAGCGCTATGGCCTGTCCTTCTTCAAACGAGGTTTAAGGAGAGTACTCTCCTCGAGGTAGGCAGCGACTTTGTTGTGCTGGTCCCCTGGCACTACGGAGGTCCATGAGCAGCGGTAGCCGCTTACCATCAGGCGGGCCGCTAGCTCGTCTGCCTACAAGGTAATAAAGAAAAAAAAAATACTCACGATATAAGGGTAGATATTAGTGTGGGCTCAGTACTATGCATGTGACTGTTTGGTGTTTACATTACCAGCATTCAAACGACAATATTTCATTAAACTTACTGCCGTTCGTCGTCGTATTAAGACTCCAAGGCGATGCATTAGCACCAAATCTCAATACCAAATAAATGTTCTGTGTAGAACCATTAGTTTTTGCGAATTGCGAGGTTTTTAATAGCTTCCTACGGCTGGCCTAGTTGCTTTTTAATATTGCAATAGATACCTTAGTAATTTTTAGAATACCTAATGGAACTTAAGTCATCAACAATAATTATAGGATATGTTATTTTGAGTAACTGAGCTTTAAAAATGCGCGGTGGCCAGGTTACGAACCGGACTTTTTACTAGGTCTCTCAAATGTAAGAGGCCGCCTGGGTAGGTACCACCGCAATGTCTATTTCTCCCGCTAAACAGCAGTGTAAATGCACTGTTGTGTTGCGGATTGAAGGACATTGTAGCCAGAGTAACTACTGGACATATTTAACATCTTATGTCTTAGGATGGTGAGCGCAGAGGAATGCCAAGCAATGCATTTGTAATTCAAGGTGTTATTTGGTTTTGCTATTGTTTATGAGTGGTCGTTTCGCTTGCTGTCAGGCGAAAGGTATACTCGTCTCGCCATTCATGGCAATATAATAAAAAATACACGGTTGCCAACACGTTCATGGGATTGCGGTTTCAAATATTAGGGCACACCTCTAACTTTTCGGAGTCATTTGTGTATTGATAGCTGGTTAGGTGCGGCTAAATAAATAAATAAATACACCCACCAGTCACATACATAGTCCTGACCCCGCACTAAGATAGAGTCTTGTGTCGTGGGTATCAAGAAGTTTTCGGTCTCACAAACACCCAGACCCGAAACAAAATCTTGTGGTCTGCACAAACATTTCTCTCGGTGTGGGGATCGAACCCGCGGCCTCTCTTTTCACAGCCGGCGTTTAAACAACGGCGCCACGGAGGGTGTCAAATAATAGGTGTTTCGATCCTCGTGTCTAGAAAATGTTTGAGTTGCTCAAACATATTTGCTTCTGGTCTGAGTGTTGTAAGACCTAAAAGTGTGTCGTGTTTCTGATACCCACGACCCTAGACTTGTATCTTAGGGTCAGGACTAGTGCTGACCCCACATTCTAATAGGTGTGACAGTTACTATTAATTACGTTATTTATTTGTAATGTTGTACCCGCAGAAATACGAGTATTTCTGTATCAGTCGTTAATGATCGCGGAACCTTTTACAACCTACTGGTGCTATGGTTGTCTGTGAGACATTGCCTTTGGGCGATAAGACCGCCAATTGTACTTTTTATGTATGTGATTTCTGTTTGTATTTGTTTTCCTTTTGTGTGATAAAGTGTAAATAAATAACGCCAAACACCAGTGTAAATGGACTGTTATGTTCCGCTTTGAAGGACATTGTAGCCGAAGTAACAATATTGAGACTACATCTTATGTCTTAGGATGCCGAGCGTGGTAGAATGCCGAGCATTGCTTCGTAATTTATGGTGTCCATGAACGATTGTCTCGCTTACTAGCAGGCAAAAATGGTATTCTCACCACTTATTGATATAAAAATAAACCAAGAGTTGATTGAGAGGGCTTAGGCTTAATTTATTAGTCAGTTATTAATTCAGATGTCCGAACCAACAGCCCTAGTAGCTAATTACGGCGGCCATGTTAGTGTCCGTGTACAGGGGGGTATTAACTCCCACCCCTTAATCTAGGGGTCGACGCGCGCACCGTATTCAATTATCGATCGATTGCAAATGCATATTTTTATTACCGGGCCTCGAGTCTGGCTCCATGGGTTGTTTCCTTTGTTATGTTTCGCATATAATAACTGTGTTTTTTTGTTTGTTCTGTCATGGAATACCTACATTCGTTGTAACATGGATGTCATGTGTGATCATTAAAATAATGCAAATTATTAATCGTAGGCACTTTAATAAAATATATATATATATATTTTTTATTGCATAGGTCCGGCAGCCTAGTACCTATGCCATTCGCCTCATCAACAGTAGCAAAACGAAACTACAGCTGAATTAAAAAGAAATGCTTGGCCACACACTGTGCTCGTCATTCTGAGACATAAGATGTTAATTCTCAATGTAGTTACTCTGGCTACACTTTCCTTCAAACCAAAACACTAAAGTGCATTTACACTGCAGTTTGGCGAGAGAAATCATATCGCATACAATATTTCATGATATAACAAAGATGAATGCAAATCGCCTACAGTATTGAATTGATGTATCCTTGTATTCCCATCCACACTCAGTTCCGCTTGGTTTCTTTAGATTGTACGTCCGTTTGTACACAATGGATATTGCTAATGCTGCCCTTCCATTCATACAATCGTCTGCTGGTGATATAGTTGTATAATAATTTGCACATGGCTTTGATTGTGAACAAGTATGGCATAGATTGTTATAAAATCCATTATGATTGTGTAAAGCAACAGCTTTGCTCTTGCGGTTCGATCAGTTAGTGTTTCCGGAGTCCCAACGATCTTTATGCCTCCTCTAAGGCATAATATAGTAAATTATTAATATAATTAAAAGCTACCCACTAAGTATTTTTTACATTTAGGCGACGCAACAAGACGTCCGCGCCGCGCCGGCTCAGTACACAATACACATTATCGTCTGTTTCATGATTGATGAGATTTCATGATATTATCATCATCATCATCTCAGTCACATGAAGACCACTGCTGAACATAGGCCTCCTCCAAAGATCTCCACATCGACCTGTTGGAAGCGGCCTGCATCCAGCGACTTCCTGCAATGATATTAGAATGCTCGGAAAATATAAATGAATTTATGCTTGCATTATTCAATGTAAAAGGCTATATAAATAAATAATAATTTGTTAATATATTCACAAAGAGATCGCATTGCTTCAGAGGTTAGATATGGAATTTTCGCATATAGCATTGCCACCAACCGTTGGACCATCGTCCTGCGTCTTCGAATAACGTTATAGTAGATTTCTAAGACATGAGTAGCAATAAGCTCTCAAATTCGCACAGCATACACACACAAAAAATAAACGAGTGGCTCAACTTATATTACGCTTTGGAGCCGCCCATAAACATACGTCTAAATAGAGTAGATTGGTATGAGCCTTCGAACACCCATAGGCTAATTAAATATGGACCACGGGTGGTAAAACTTGTAATGACTCCACACATTGCACAAACGCTCGCTCATCACCACTCACCCAACATTTAGTGAATAGCGTTGGCTCCAATGGTATCGATTTCAGGATCTTTGGGTGAGTGGTGTTGGACCAATGTTGGTGCAACGTGTTGAGCCAATGTTATATGAGGAGGAAATGAAACGAGAGACAATAATTAAAACATTTAATGTAATGTTAACCCCGTCCTATATCTTATATCTACTTATTTATCGACGAACTGCATTCATATTTCTAAAGAAGATCTATACGTCTATTCGGAAATTCTTAAATTAAGTTTAACCGTACTATGAATGTCTATATTTTATTATAAAACTAGAAAAGTATCTCTATCTTATGTGTATCTTCATTCTTCATCCTTCGTTCTTCGTTTGTTCTCTGCATCTCTCATGGTGAGGTCTGCGTGTGGTGATGCAGCTGGCGCGCGCTGGTGGGGACCTGCAGCGGTGAAGTCACGCTTGGCCTCGTCTCCCGTGCCTCGCTGCCTCCTCGCGGCTGCAGGGCATCCTGCTGCTGCAGCCGCGCCGGCCACTCCGCAGCAGGACGCCCTGTTCACGTCCCCGGCGTCTATACCACTCCTCTCTTGTAGCTGATGCTGTGATAATGTGCCGAGGTCGCCGCGACTCGCCTTTTATACCCACCAGCAAATCGATAATCTGTAGAACGTTCTGGAAGCATTTCCGTCCGCCAATGAAGTGCATCCAGGTGCTACCGTCCATTGCACTCCGCCAATCAGGAGCGTGCGTTTGTGGCAACTATTGCTACACGTACATTGCCACCCTGCCTCCCTGTCTCCCAGTTGAAAGAGCGATGTCGAATTATAGTTTGTGAAATTATTGTTGCATGATGTTTATCACAGGGTTGGCACATCTCGTCCTCTTCGATTGAGAGGGCTTTTTACAGGTTGCCGGACTTTCTGTTATACAGGGTGATATTGACGTATGATATTTAAATTAAACTACGTATTCCTAACGACCCGAAGTAGCATTGTGTCAAGTTTAAAAAATAACTACCGGGTAGTTTTCTCATAAATCGTGATTTTGTTTTCAGGTACGAGTCATTTTACGGCTCAGATAACTTTCCTTACCGAACTGAAGTTCAGCTAAGCGGTAAAATACTCTTGTCTATGTGGAATAACCTAAAATCGTAAAAACTGAAATCTCAATTTTTGATAAAACATCATTTCAAAAGGAGAATGCCCCTTGGAAAAAAATCGACTGAGACTACTTCTCCAAGAACTCCGGGTCTGGATCTAAATTATGTTTATATTTATTGAAATTATATATTTTTCCCTACACAAAAAAGTTGGTCTAACAAACACCCAGGTCTGAAACAAATACGAGTGTATGACTCAAATGTTTGTCTCGGGGCGGCGATCGAAACCGCGGCACGTTTCACAGCCAGGGTCTTAGGCTGTAAAATGGGCTATCGGATGCCCAAGACTTACCCACTCCGCTACCCTTCTGATTTGATGGGCCAGCAACACATCTATGATCTATGCGTTGTGGATGTTTATGGGCGGCAGTGATCATTTACCATCAGGTGACCTATTTGCTGGTTTGCCGGATCTGATCAATGAAAACTCGTATGAACCGATGGTTAATAACTTCCATTTAATAAAGTTACTAATGTTGTCTGTAAGAAATCGCCTCGAGCTATAAGACCGTCATCTTTACTTTTTGTTCATTTGTAATACGATTCGAATAATATACTTTATGTGCAGTTAAGAGTAAAATAAATAAATATTCTTCTCTTTTGTTACAGAAACGGACTCCAAGACCAAAACGTGATGTAAACCAAAAATGTGTGAAGTGTACCAAGTGTCAATTTATATAAGTTAGTGCTTGTAACTGACGCAAGATGGCAGCGGCGCGCGTGGCGCTAGTGTGCGCGGTGTGGGGACTCTGTGTCGTGGGGGTCCTGGCCCACGTGGCTCTTACCTTCCCACCGGCTAGGAAGTATGACCTGGACTTTCTAGATAATTCTAGAACGAAGCCGCCGTGTGGGATGCCTAAAGGTAATAGTTAATACTAAATCTATACTAATAGTGCCTGCCCTGGTGGCGTAGTTAGACTATGGTTACAAAGCTGAGGTCACGGGTTCGAATCCCGGGTCGGGAAAATAAATATTGGATTTTTCTATTTATTACCATACCGCGCTCGATTTCGAATCACATCGTGGGACGGAACATACAAGGCGAAATGTGGGTGTCCTGGCACCTCTGCCTACCCCTCTGGGAAAACGGCGTGAGTTTAAGTATGTATGTATTTGATATAATTTGGTTGGCTATTTATTCTGTTCCAAACTCCGAACTCCACATAAAAATATAATAAACCCTTCTAGGCCATGTTATCCAAAGGCTTACAATAATGTGAAGTAAAACACAATGATCACGCAATGATTTGACAGTAATGACGTGAGATTACATTATTCACATTCTCGCGAATTGTGATGAGTCAACAGGGCGTTGACCCGCGCCGAGGTCGATTACTTACTTTCAAAGGGATAAGGTATTTGTAGATGAATAAACTTCTATAACAATATACCTAGTAAATATACCAATATACCACTCTCAAACGTACACTCGATTGTAGAGGAGGCCCGTGCCCTGCAGTGGGACGTAAATGGGCTGAAAAAGAAAGAAGAAGAAGATATTAAGCTCACGAGTTTTGTTTGTTTGTTACCTCTAATATCAATAATAACTAGTTCTAATTGAAAAAATATTTTAGGACATTTATCGAGGAATGTTATAGGCTATATATCATCACGCTATGATATACAGGAGGGAAGCAGTAGTGAAAAATCTGGCAAATATAAGGAAATTTTATCCGTTTTTCGTGGTTCGATTAGTCAATATTATAAATTGATAGTCGTAAGTGAATACTTTGACCGCCATTTTGAAAAGTGTATCTGCACCCGGGCGGAGCCAGGTCGGACCACTAATGCTAAATATAATTAAAACTTCTTAAATAATAAAATTAAGTAAGTCGGGTCCCAAGATCTTGATTTATTGGTTGAGAGCCGGTTGTGAAGCAAAAAGCCGCGGGTTCGATCCTCATACCTGTTTTCCACAATACTTAAAGTGGTAATAGGAAACATACAGGTCACTTATTATAACCTACATTTCATATAATTAATCACTATGAAATAATGAAAACCCTATATGTAAAAGTACCTAGGAAACGATGTTACATAGCTTCTACCTACCCCGATGGTATATAATTGCCATTACGCAAATATTGTGACGTCTGTGCTATCGAAAATAAAATTACAAAACAACTTACAAATTATAAAATAAAATTACTTATTCATTAAAATTAAAATTAAATTACCTACACCTTACAAAATCTAAAAAAAACTTAAATACTTATAGAAAAAAAAAGTAGCAAATTCGGTGTGAGTTTTAATTGCGAATATGACCCATAATTTCGCCAAGTCATGGCAAGCAGTCGTGGCCGAGTGGTTAAGGCGTCTGACTCGAAATCAGATTCCCTCTGGGAGCGTAGGTTCGAATCCTACCGGCTGCGACATCCTTTTCACTTTTTTGTGTAGTCTGACAGCTCTCTTGTAATTTAGTTATTTATTTCAGTTAGTTTTAAATAAAATATTTATTATTTAAAATTTTATGTGTCAAGGTTATTATACTGGTAGCTCATTTTTTGGAAATATTTTAATAAAGATAGTATTTTTATACAGAAATTATAATTATGGTACACTTTGGAGTGCTATATTGAATCCTCTTTTAATATTATTCCAAAATGAAAAAAAAAATATTACTGAATCTATAAAAATATTCAGCATACCGGGTATCTCAAGACTGCTACCGAAAACGAAGCCGGGTGGTAGTTTTAGTGACTAGAAACACATTGCAACTAAAAATTTTGCAAACAAACGCGACAAATTTTTTTCCACAGTTTTTGCTAAAATAATAATTTAAAGTCCTTTATACCTTAGAGTCTTTATAAATAAAAGGGTATACACTATTATTTTAGGAATAAATGTATTTACCACCCAAATACGACCATATAAAAAAATTACAAAAAAATTGTCGATTTCTTTCCAACATTTTCTATTGCTTTGTGTCTGATGTCGCTTAAACTACCACCCGGCTTCGTTTTCGGTAGCAGTCTTGATATACCCTGTATAATCAGCCATTTTTTTCTTTACCACCCGCGCCAGTTTGTAGAGGTTTTATCCTACACTTTATTTTTATCCTAAAACGGTGAAGGAAAACATCGTGAGGAAACCTGCATACCATAGCGATTTATAAAAAAAAAAACTATAGCAAGTATGTAAGTCCGCCAACCCGCACTAAGCCAGCCTGCTGGACTATATGGCCTGGCACTCTCAATCGCACATTCGATGGTAGAGGAGGCCCGTGCCCTGCAATGGGACGTATATGGACTGATACAGATACAGATCCCACACAAAAAAGTAGGTGTCATCTAACATCATCTATCATCATCTACAAAAATCTGTGCACCGATACTAACGTTCATAGTATAATTTTCCTTTAGTACGTGTTATTTTCAAGTTTCTTAACTATATTGGCAATAACAATATGTTAATTTATAATTTATACGTAGCAATATAAATGTCGCCACGCCTCGCAGGCGCGGTGGAAATGCGGGAAGCATGCTGCTTTCCTGTCGGTTTGTGTGGGCGGGGTGTAATACATCATTCAGTTTTACGGGTAGTTGATTTAATTATTTTGTTTCATGAGTTATTTGTTAAAATCACCCTTTAACAAAACTAAAGTCTATGCCATCCCACTACTCTCCCTTACCTTATGTAGGCCATACACACTACGGTCTACCGGAGAGGTCATCTGTGCAGGTATGCCTGCGCAGGTAGACCGAACACTGGTACCGTGTATGGGAACGTTACGGTGTACCGGAGCGGTCTTCAGTTCTTTTTGCAATGGCATCGAATGAGGACGACTGTTTCCTTGACGTCACGGGGACGTTAATCGGCCATGCTAGAAAACAACTGACGCGACGTGCGCAGGCGACCGGAGTACAGGCACACACGCACAGGTACGCCCTACGGTGTCACTCGAAAGAATTGATTTTCGATTCTGCGCCGGTCGCCTGCACAGGCCCAAAAAACTGCACAGGTCTATTCCCACACACATTTCGGTATACCTGCGCAGGCATACCTGCACAGGTGGACCTTTCCGGTCGACCTTAGCATGTATGGCAGCCATTAAAGAGCAATTTAACTTCCTTAGATACATTCACCATATCTTAAATCCTTATAGAATTTGGTTTTGGCAATTCCCGAGCATGGCAGTATTTTCCTCAGTATGTCGTGGAATAAACTACTATTGTCGACTAGATTAGTAAAAATCCCTTCCCATCATCAAAAAGTTCCTTAGATCCACAGTATCTGTCACTATAAATTTATTATTATTTTCAAGTATGCCCTTAAATTAGTATTTTAAACTGTATTGTAGTTTATGTCGTGTATTTTATGATAGTTTATGTAGTTAATGGTAATGTACATATTTCTGTAAATATTATTTACTAGCGGCCCGGCCCAGCTTCGCCTGGGTGCAAATACAGATTCCAGTCCATACTTTAATTAAAATCAACATGACAGCCCTTGTCTAAACTGCTTGTCCCATTTTATCTACCTTATATTATATTCTATCCCATCTCTCCAGATTTAAATCATTATTTTGCTACGGAGATATTATAACACTGTTACTACTCCGACGACATTCATTGAAATCAATTAAAAGATACCATAGCTGACCCGACCACGCTTCGCTATGGCTTAGTTATTATATGATTAATATTATATTCAATTATTTAACATAGCAAAAAAGCCCGACCCATCTTTGCCTGGATGCAGATATTTTTTTTTATTTTATTTCACACCAAATCCATGTTATTTTTTGTATAAGCTCTTGTATACCTAAACATGTCCTATCCCGTCTATGTAGTCACGTCCCGATACGTCCTGTCCTTTCTCTTCATTATCCATCCCGTCTTATACCGTGCATTTACATTTCGTCCTATCAAATCTGTCAGCTAACCCAGTCCTCTCCCGTACCTCCCACTCTATTATATCCCGTTTCAAAATATCCAAATGGTGTTCCTTATAAATTTTTGACATTAAACACTTCAGCGATTTTGTTATCCATGCAATATTCCATCCCTTCTTTCACCCCTACTATGCTGTTTTTCCATAAATATTACGCCATTACTTTTTGTTAGTAATAAAGAGATGAAATATTAATTTTCTTAGAAATAACTTCAGTGGTTTCGATTTTCTTCGGCATAACATTTCAAAATATATAATATTTCTATCAGTGAATAAAATAATTTTCATATAGCGAACAAAAAGCCACAGTAAAAATTCGTGATAAAAGTAAACATATAACACATAACACACACACACACACACACACACACACACACAAACATACACTATTAGCACTTTCTCACACAGACACTCACAATTAATGTAATAACAATTATATTTAACTGGTTTCACAACACACAGGCAACGCTTAATTTGAGAACCCCTGCAATATTCTCCATATGTAAAATTGTTATTTTAATAAAGATTTTTCATTTTCGAGTGATATTTTATCTTGAAAAAAAGTATATCTTCTTACGTGTGAATATTATTTATTTAATTGTCCCATATTTATTTAACTTCATAATATATTCTCTTTTGGTTACACAAAATTAATTTCTGAACGCATGCATAAATATTTGACAGCCAATTTAAATGTCAATCACTTTTTATTACTGTCATTAATTTACATCTTTAAAACCTAAAATACGCCATTAATCGAATATTATGGATATATGCTGTCGATTCTAAACCTTTATTTAAATACGTTATATCATTTGAAGGAAGAATTTACCGTATCGACGGGATGAACATGAAATGTTTGACAGTTACGAACCCATGAACATTTTGCATGAGAAAATGTTAATAAGCTAATAGAAACTCGGAAAACCGGGAACGTGATAAAAAGTATCCTATGTCCTTCTCCTGGTTCTAAGCTACCTCCCCACCAATTTTCAGCCAAGTCATTTCAGCCGTTCTTGAGTTATAAGTGAAGTAACTAACACGACTTTCTTTTATATATATAGATTTATTTAAAGCTTTATTGTACACCAGTAAATAAAAGGAAATAACATTAACACAATTTAACAAGCAAGAAAAGAGTACAATGGCGGTCTTATCGCTCGAGGCGATCTCTTCCAGACAACCAACCATAGGATGGATAAAATAGAGACAACTGTGGGGTATTATGAGGTGTACGTGATATTACTTAATCTTTTCTGATTTTCAATTATCATGTTTATTTAAACGTGTTGTCTTATTTTTTTTTGTCTTATTTTTTGGAAGAACTATGTATTACCACCCAAATACGAAGATAGGAAAAAGTACAAAAAAGTCGTCGCATATTATTGCCATTGTTATAGTTGCATTGTGTCTGAAGTCATTTAAATTACCACTGGGCCACATTGGTTTAAGCACGGCGAATTATAATCATTGGTTTGACTAACTTAACACCAGAGGGCAACAAAATCGTTTGTATTTGCGGGTTTCTCAATTTTACGCAGATTATATTTTGCACAGATATTGTTGGACCAAAATAACTTCTACCAGTATTTATTAGCGATTTTAAATCTTTTACTTTTTATGAAAATGCATACACACAAGTCTTTTCGTACATAAACGTATTACGTAAGTATAGACATTTCTAGATCGTTTTTCGAACTACCACGTTGGCGTAGTTGTACCAGGGCACGGTTACAAAGCTGATGTCTCGGGTTCCAATCCCGGGTTGGGAAAAGTGATGTTGGATTTTTCTATTCATTATCAGCCCAGAGTCAGGAATTTGTGCCCGACATGGCGATAGGCTTGCCACCTATCACATCCTGGGACGGAACATACAAGGCGAAATGTAGGTGTACTGGCATCTCTGCCTACCCCTTCTGGAAAAAATGTGTGAGTTTATGTATGTTTTTCTTACTTAACGCCAAAGGCCGTCATGAACTGATTGATTGTCTCTATTTCAGTATGTAAAATGTACTTTTGCGCCTGGCTTCGTTTTCGGTAGCAGTCTAGATATACTTTGTATAGACGGCTGTTTATACTCAGCTTTAATTTAATATTCTGGCATAGACAAGTAAAATGTATAAATCTGAAAGTTGTCCGTTACCTTTAAGCGCAATTATGCAAGTTTGTTATGTTTGGCAACGTAGGATGTGGACCCGTTCACAAACATAATGTTTCGCTCATTAATACATTTTGTAACTGGTGGCCGGTGGATTATTTTAAAATTATACTTCAAATTACGCAACTTTTGATATAAATATGTAGACCTAAAAGTCTCATACATAGCTGAAATTATACTAACAGATAAGCTGACACAAATCAGGGGAAATGGATTTAAAATCTAAGTATGTATATGCCCTTCAGTAAAGGAGTTTCAAAAACATAATCGTGAATATAAATATTAAATTATCTCAATAATAATAAACATTTTTACTTGGCAATTTTGTATGCATAGAGTGACAATCATGTTAGTGTTTACACAAATAGTAAATTTTTTCAATCTTAATTCAAGAAATTTCGTCTAAACTGTGATAAAATCCCCATTTTTATTAAACTTTCTGTCATAATTCAGCAACTAATTTCAAAATCGTTGCGAGCGACGCTTAATTTCAGTAAAGCTCCACTAGAGATGTACTGGAGCGCACCACTTACGTCGGAACACTTTACGCGCTTTCCGCCCTGTCCATAATATATTTTTGTCAATGGTCAAGAGTATGAGAAACTACGAGAGACTATAGACCAAGAGCCCATGCCTGCCAGACTTTCACCATAAAACCATATATCATATATCATTGTGTTATAGGCATCACACGACCAGCTATTATGAAGTTTGGATATTGGTGGCTTTGGTAATTAACAAGGTTTAATGTCTGACAAGTAGACAGAACCATCAAAACTGTATGACATGTCTGATTACAAACCGAATATCTTTAGATACTTGCCGAAAAAACATAAAAAATAAGCATTTTATTAATTTTATTGGTTTAATAAAAAGAGGAGGCTTGTCTTTGGCTTTGGATACAAAAATATGACCCTAATTCAACCTGTGGTCTATCTAATATTATCAAACGAGCGACTCTTTGTATTATATTCGAACTTAAATTGAAAAAGTCCGAAAAAAGTTTGTATTGCCACGGTTTTGTTACTGCTCAACGGATCATCACGAGATTTTGCATAGAAATAGCTACAGCCCACAGGTACAGAAAGGAAATAGGTATTAGGAAGTAATAAATCCTAGGGATAGGAAAATTAACATAGAACGATCGCCTGAAAAAAATATGGCGCGCTTAAGAATAACAGAAATAGGGACTTGTAGTATCTGCACCAGCCCATATAAGTCCCACTGCAGGGCACGGTCCTACTCTACAATCGAGAGTACGATTGAGAGTTGTTAGGCCATACAGTCCACCACGCTGGCCTAATGCGGGTTGGTGGACTTACACAGCATAGAAATTCTTATAAATCGCTATGGTATGCAGGTTTCCGCACGATGTTTTCCTTCGCCGTTTTAGTGCGTGCTGATTTACTATCAATACACACATGACTCCGAAAAGATAGAGGTATGCCTTGGAATTCGATCACCGTGAAAATGTGGGCTGCCGCGACTGTTCCTTTTACCAACAGGCTACCACGAACTATATTGCAGTATATTGAACGAAAATGAGATATCTAGAAAATCACTTTTCCGAGTTATCTTAAGCAAAGCCGCGAGCAAAATTAAGTTTATATAGGGGTTAGATATTAACTTACCTAACTTTTATGACCCTGAATGGGTGGTTATCAAGTTTCAATAATATTTGGTCAGTTTTCATATCTTTAAGTAAAGTATGCGCGCGCATAGGGGTAGTAAATGGTGGCTTTAATTCCCATCTTCTACAAGGACCGTGTGGCCTAATGGATAAGGCGTCGGACTTCGGATCCGAAGATTGCAGGTTCGAGTCCTGTCACGGTCGTGCTATGACATGTTTTTGGATTTTCTTTGCTATAATTTTTATTACAGGCGCTTGAGATTCGTTATAGGATTTTATTTAGTAGCGTTTTAAAGAGAACTAATATTTTATTTAAATATATGACCAATTATTAATACTTTAAAAGCAGTTATAATTCCATGATGCATTTATAGTTTTACTATTGTAGGTACAATTTGTAATCTGTTTTTTTGTATTCTCATTTTATAAATGAGTTTACCGTTTCAATATTGATTAATGTTAATAACACGAATAAATAATGGCTCCTTTACTCCAAACATTAGATTTAGCCTTTTGAAGGTATTTATTATGTATTCCGGCAAAATGATTACAACTAACGACGTCTACAATGTGTGAAAAACTCTCACTACTATCTGACTATCAAGAATTTACTCATCGCTGTGGCATATTTTCGAAATAAATATTTTAGTTTTGAAACGTTTGCATTGAATTGAATTATTTGAGTTAGCAATAACCGTGTGACTCTCTTATATAACTCATTTTACCACGCTGCTTTACGTAAAGAAAAGACCATTTAGACATAGACATAGACATAGACACAATTTTATTTGGCATCAACATATACAATAAGATATACAAAAACAAATATTTAGTAAGCAACAAATAATAATGAGAGAACTTTAAAGAAAAAAAAAGACAAAAAATGACAATTAATATTTTTTTTGTGCATGCGAAAGCGATGTGATGCCAAATCTGGACACCGACTCAGCATGAAGTGCTGTCGAACCAATAGGTACGACAGCGCTGATTTTCAGCGATGCCCTGGAAGTAGTTGCATTGCGCCTACAGGACTGCCGTCGTGCTACAATTTAATGTAAAATTTATTAAAAAATAAAGAAATATATATATACAGGGTATATCAAGACTGCTACCGAAAACGAAGCCGGGTGGTAGTTTAAGCGACTTCAGACACAATGCAACAGAAAAAGTTGCAAAAAAAAGCGACAATTTTTTTATTGTTATTTTTTTTTCTATGGCCATATTTGGGTGGTAAATACATTTTTTCCTAAAATAATAGTGTATATCCTTTTATTTATAAATACTCTAAGGTATAAAAGAGTTTAAATTATTATTTTAGCAAAAACTATGGATTTACCACCCAAAATTGACGATATTTAAAAAATCATAAAAAATAATTGTCGCGTTTCTATGCGAAATTTTTTATTGCATTGTGTTTGTAGCCACTAAAACTACCACCCGGCTTCGTTTTCGGTAGCAGTCTTGAGATACCCTGTATAATCCGGTCTCTAGTGATGACTATCAATTCACACATGACTCCGAAAAGGAAACCTTGCATACTCTAGAGAATTTGTAAGAATTTCTATTGTACGTAAAGTCCGCCAACCCGCACAAGGCCAGCGTGGTGGACTATACGGCCTAACCACTCTTAATCGTAGTGTCGATTGGAGAGGAGGCCTGTGCCCTGCAGTGGGAGGTACCTATATGGGTACAGGGATACAGTACAGTATTAAAGTTTTCTAGTATTCCTCCCATCTTATAAATAGCACGATGAATCGGCTACTTATGCTGGCCGACATAATTATGTGGAGTAAGTAGTAGGAGATTAATGTTGTCAGTCAATTCTTAATCTGGACGGTATTTTATTTAGAATCAGGTGCAATATCATTCTTGGTGATAAATAAAAAACAGTAATTAATACACATTATAGAGTGACATTATGATTTATGAAAATTATGGTTTACTCAATAATTGTACTAAATAGTTCGGAACTTTTTCGCTAGATAGCGATGTACTACAACTAACAATATGGAACTAGGAAGTATTATTCCACATTTCTGTTGACTGTTGTTTTATATATTTTTTTATATTGTTTCAGGATCAATAAAAACATCTTTCTTAGCGGGCTCAACGTTCACAGTGCATTGGCATTTGGCGTACGCACATCGTGTAAGTAATCGATAATTTTGATAGACTACGATAAGCCCGGCTAGCTCAGTCGGTAGAGCATGAGACTCTTAATCTCAGGGTCGTGGGTTCGAGCCCCACGTTGGGCGCATCTTTTTTATATATTTCTTTTTTTGTTGTTTTTAGGGTGGATTCAGTTTAAGAATATTGGATGAATTGGAAAGGCCGCTTTTGGATTTAACTCCAAGAGCAGGCGGTACTGAATTTGTTCGAGATGATGTTACGTAAGTACTTATTTATATTCATTTCTCGAATTAAATAATCTTGTTTATACTTAGTTCCTTATTCTCTTTAACATTTTTATTTGTTGAATATAAATGATATGGGAAAGAGCCAAGAATTGCTTTGTAATTCAAGGTGTTGTTTGGTTTTGCTACTGTTCATGAGCGGTCGCATCGCTTACCATCAGGCGAACGGCATGCTCGTCTCGCCATTCACTGCAATAAGTGAAACAAAATATAATATGTTAAGTTAGGAAAATTAATTTGACCATGATTTTATACACACGTTTTAACTTTGAAGATAAAAATTGTGAATACGCTTGCTCATGGTTATAGTAATCCAATTTTATCAATTTTATAAATAGAATTATGTTTTGGTGATTGAGTAGTAAGCGTAAACAAATCGGCATATCTTACAAGAAATATTTTAATTTATTTCCATTTTATACTGCCTAAATGCCTCTATGGCGCAGTTGTACTACATGTCATGATCGCAAAGCTGTGGTCTTAGGTGCGAATCCCGGGTCGGATAGTGCGATATTGGATTTTTCTATTCATTATTAGCACGGAGTCAGGAATTTACGCTCGATATGGCCATAGGCTCTCTATCACATTATGTGGCGGAAAATTCTCGGCGAAACACGATTGCAACTCTGCCTATCCCTTCTAGGAAAAGGCGTGAGTGTATTTATTATGTAGGTTATGTCTAATTTTATATTCGCTCAGACTCAAATTAGTAACACTGCACCTGATAATAATTCCTATATAACACATAATTACCTCTCATACGACACAATAATGCCGGCCTTTCAATTAATATTATAGAACGTATATCATATACGTAATCCGCATTCCAACGCAAGTGCGTTAATTCGTCTTTAATCACTGCAACTCAAGGCTACATATAAATACCGATCGATGCGAAGTGTGTCAAATATGTCAATTACATCTTGGCTAATTTATCACAAAATTTTCTTATATTCATCTAAAGGTGGTCTGTAAGAAATTGCCTAGACCGATAAGACAGCCAACTGTACTTTTTAATTTTATTTGTAAAATATTGTATTCCTTTTGTTCTTTTTTAAATTAACGTAAATAAAAATAAATAAAATAATTTTGGTTTATTATCATGCTTCACGACCTAAATTTGAATCTATAATTTCTATGGCTAATATTCATTATACTGCGACTTTGATAATACTTTATGATTACACCACAAAACATAAAATAAAAATATATATGAAGCAGAAGTAAGTAGAAACAATAGGCGGCCTTTTCGCTAAAAGCGATCTCTTCCAGACAACCGTTAATTTTGATAACCATAAAAAATGCATAACCAATAGATGCAAGTAGTGCAATCAAGATGAAGTATTAAAACAATTGAGACAAATGTTTGAGAGGCCAAAAAGTATTTGTTTCGGGTCTAGGTGTTTGCGAGACTGAAAAGACTCTCATAGTTTCGGATACCCACGAGACAAGACTTAATTGATCATAATGTGGGGTCAGGACTATGTACATATGTGACTGTTGGATGTATTTATTTATTTATCTTTCACATTGTATTATTCTATGTTTTGTAAAATTAGATATTGAATAGTTTTATTGTAATACTCTGAAGTTTAACATATTTTCCATAAACCCAAAATAACTATGTTAAAGATTTTGAAGTTGTTGTTCAAGTTTAATTATTTCTTATTCCAGAGCGCAGAAGTACGAGGTTCGACTCCCGGGCGAGTTCACGTGCGAGAACTGTACTCTGCAACTGCAGCGCGAGGCTGGCGAGTGGGGTGCCAACTACCGGTTCTGGTCGTGCGCTGACATCGACATTGTGCCGCGTGAGTATTGATACAGTGGTAGGGGAAACGCTGTCAGATTGACGTATTATGATTTGAAAATGGAATGCCCAAATATAACCAGCAAAAAGTATTTTATATGAAATAGTAACACTACAAATTACCCATTTATAATTGAAAATTAAATACGTAGAAGTCGTTGTGGACGGGAAAAATGGGTGAAAATAAAAAGCACTTGTGGAAAAAAAAAATACGGATTTCATCGCGAATTTGGTTCAAATTTCACATTTTTGAACTTCCCAACGCGATATTACGAATACTTTGAAGGTTTCGTGGTTACGGGTGGAAGTAGCATTAAAAAGTTAATTGAAATATACGGTTCTTTTATTTTAATGTGTGACATTCGCGTTAATCTAAGGAACCATTGCATTTGTATGATTCCTAGAAACGTGGATTAAACTTGTATAATATTCTAGATTCCTCAAATAAGTATATTCTAACATTAAAATGCATTTATCGTCCCATGCACTAATATACTTAAGTTGTCTATGATATTGAAATTCCCTTGTCATATTTTCCTTCACCGTTAAAACTAAATACATATGACTCTAACTGAGTCATATGTTAGAGGCGTGCTCTTCAATCTGTATTCATTCGTTCTACAATACTCAGAGTATGTAAGGAAAATCTCTGACAGCGACCTCTGCCTATCAAGGTTCATACAAGGCAAGGCCTCAGGCCACATTTCATGCTATCAATCAATGCATAAGTAGACTGGTTAAATTACCATAGCGTGTGGTGGCCTGTTGGTAACGAATCAGATACGGCTGCCAACATTTTTAAGGTGGTCGCGGGTTCAAATCCCAGGGCACACCGACTTTTCATAGTCATGTCTATTGATAGCTATCAATTGACTATAGTCAATCTCTAACGGTGAAGGAAAACATCGTGAAGAAAACCTATATCCCGTAGTGATTTGTAAGAATTTCTATGGTGTGTAAAGTCCGCCAACCCGCATTAGGCCCTAGTGGTGCAATTTAACTATCCCCTCTCAATCGTACTCTCGAGTCTCAATTGTAGAGGAGGCCCGTGCTCTGCAGTGGGACGTATATGGGCTGATACAGACAAAGAATAGTTGACCATAATATGGCCTAACCACATAATCGTACTGTCTATTGTAGAGGAGGCCTGTGCCCTGCAGTGGGACGTATATGGGTTGATACAGATAGGCCTCAGGCCACATTTCATACCATCAATCAATCTAGTATAGACCAGTTTATTAGCATACCTGGTCATTATCTCACCCGAGGCCCGAGGGCTTCTCATAGGAAGTATCAATTGCTATGGCCTATGGTAATATTTTAAAACGATTAAATGTTAATCGTGATTGATTGAGGTAATAATTTGGGCGGTAATTAAAATTGGTGTAATTATAATTATATTTGGCAGTGTGATAGATGTTGTGTTGTGGAGTTCTAGTTTAGTTTCGTAAATTAATTTATATTATTATTGCTTTAATTTGTAATTAAAGATAAGATTTTTTGAGTCGTGTGTATTAGAAATGAGTTAGTAATATGTGGACTCTCTTTATTCTTGTTATGTATTTTATAATGATTTACAATAAATGTAGAATTCAATTTATTTCATTAAACTATTGGCATATTTTAACAATCAAATATTTGAATCTTTCACTGCGATCTGATTCACGTGTTTACATTGCTGCCCAGATCTGGTGTCGAATGGCATCAGACTGTTGTCCCATGCTATTTCATCGTCCATCAATTGATATTTCCTGGAATTTACTTAGATCCTAATATATAAAATATAATACCTAAAATTCCAGGTAAAGGCTACCACGAGACGTGTTCAGGCCACGGCTTCCACATCCTAGGCAGGTGTAAATGCAACAAGATGTTCTCGGGACCTCGCTGCCAATTCCAAGATGAATGCGTGGAAGACAACGACTGCGGCCTGCGTGGGAAATGTGCTGACATCAACTCTACTGAGGCGCCGAGGCGAATGTGCTACTGCCCTTTTGGGTTCTACGGCAAAGGGTGCAACAAGAGTGAGTTGGATTGGCCTGTTTGTATTGTAGGCGGCTTGTTTGTTCTTGGCTGTTGATAAAAAAAAATGAAATGAGGTAATAATATTACAGTCAATCATCATCCTTTGCTAAAATTTACAGTATGATTTTGAGGGATTAGACCATTTTCCACCAAGTTGGTCAAATGCAGGTTGAGTTAGCTTGGTTTAATCATCAGGCAATTAATGTTGTACTTGTTTTCGAATAAAATCGGCCATAGTATAAATGTTTTTAAGCTTTTTATGAAACGGTGGATATTTGTGAAAGCATAGTTACCTATTTTTTATTTATTTTTATTTTTAATTTACAATTCCTTATTGTACACAAAATATATTAAAAGAATTTTACAACTAAGCGACTTATAACGTAAGTACCTACAAACGGCGGCCTTATCGCTAACGGCGATCTCTTCCAGACAATCTTCCATCATTTTCATATGAGTAGACCTATATTTATTTATTTAATAAAGACACACCAACAACATATGCCTTGAAAATTAATTAATATTAATAATAATAATAATAATAAATTTATTTGCATCATATAACAGGCGTACAATAAACACTTAAAATAAATCGTATGACAATATTAATTTCAAATTAATGTTATTTTACAGCAAGTGTTTGATTGAACTCTGATGCCCAAATAAAGATTTAACTTGTGGTATGGGCATCAGCGATTCAGATCGTACATGGCATTTATTAATAACAATTTATTAAGCTGTTTCTATAGCATAATAAAACGAAGACAAATACAAATATAGCGGAATTCGTACTTAAGTATTCTATCGTGCCTGTGTGTAAGTGGGAAATTGTGAGTGTGTGTGTATGTGTGTGTGTGTGTGTGTGTGTGTGTGTGTGTGTGTGTGTGTGTGTGTGTTCCTTTAAAATAAATACACAAATAAAAAAAGAACTTAATAAAAACTTAAAATCTTTTCCGTCTCAGCATAATTCTTTCCCAAAAGCCATTTCTTTACTTAATTAATTGAAACACAATTAATTAATTATTTAGTTGTTAATTATTTAATTGAAACACTTATTAAATATAATGCTGATGCACATGCCTATTAGGGGTGTGTACAACATTCACAAGGAGAGGGTAATATGCACTAGTAGGAAAACATTAAAAATATACTATATACAAACACAAATAACATGAGATCACATAAAACACTGAAATAAAATAAAATAGACTAACATAAAATAAAAATAACGGAAATTTGGGTAAGGAAAAGAAACGGCATTATAAATTTACTTAATTTTTTTGCAGTAGGGTCAGTGCTTGTTTTTTGAATTTCGATATTGAAGTATTAAATATATCGAGACCTGAAAATTTGGTGTTCAAAGTGTTGTATGTGCTACACATTCTAATGATTGGTGATGATATTTATTTAACTATATTAAAATGTAGTTAAATAAATATTAATAAAAACTAAACATCATGATAATATTATATTCCAGAGGCGCCATGGAAAGACAAGAAGATAAACCTAGCTCTTCACAGCAAGAAGGAGCTATCGAAAGACTTCAAACTGTACTGGAGAATACTGAAAGAGGACGCAGAAATTGAAATAGTTATGGTGGTCAACGGTACTTCGTATGTAGGTGAGTTTTTTACAATGGAAGCCTAGGTATTACCTAGGTATTGACGGTTAGGTATTAGGTAAGTCTCTCATAAGTGAGATGCCACCTGGGTAGGTACACCACCGCAATGTTTGTTTCACCCGCTAAATAGTAGTGTAAACGCACTGTTGTTTTCTAGTTTTAATGACATTGTAGCCAGAGTAACTACTGGACATATTGAAACTTATCACCAGACGTCTCAGGATGGCGAGCGCAGTGGAATGCCAAGCGTTGTTTTGTTGTTTGGTTCTACTAATGTTTATGAGCAGTCGTATCGCTTACCATTAAGCGAACGGCATGTTCGTCGCGCCTTTAATAGCAATAAAAAAAGAGATATAAACCTATTTTAGGTACCTATCGAATTATTCGTCGTGTCTAAAAGACTGTTGAATTCAGTTTGAATAAAAAATACAAAATATTCAATAACTTAAATTGGTTTTAAATCCGATTACGAACAAGTACGTAAATGACTCATCTAGAGTTTCAAACTTATTAATTTGTTGGCAATTTTATCAATAAAGTTTCTATGTTCTAATTGTAAATATTATTTGGTTATTTGTAATTCCAGGTGTTGGTTGGAGGCCGCAGGGTTTGACGAAGCAGTGCAAACACTTCCCAGTGCTGGGCTCCATCGTGGATAGTACCAGTAAGTTTCTACTCAAGTTATAATAATTATAATCTCATTGTATTTGTTATAGTGCGATGGTGTTAGTAAGAAACGATGACATTTTAAGTAGAGTTAACACAAAAAACTGAATTAAGGTTTACATTTTTTATATAATTTAAAATCTTAAATGTGTCGGAGATCATTACAAATATTATAATCCTTAAACGCCTGTATAACTAAGCAATCTTCATTAATATTGTGTGTAAAGTTTGAAAACATACTATACATATACAGGGTATATCAAGACTGCTACCGAAAACGAAGCCGGGTGGTAGTTTAAGCGACTTCAGACACAATGCAACAGAAAAAGTTGCAAAAAAACGACAATTTTTTTTTGTTATTTTTTTCCTATGGCCATATTTGGGTGGTAAATACATTTTTTCCTAAAATAATAGTATATACCCTTTTATTTATAAATACTCTAAGGTATAAAAGAGTTTAAATTATTATTTAAGCAAAAACTATGGATTTACCACCCAAAAATAACGATATTTAAAAAATCATAAAAAAAAATTGTCGCGTTTCTAGGCGAAATTTTTAATTGCATTGTGTTTGTAGCCACTAAAACTACCACCCGGCTTCGTTTTCGGTAGCAGTCTTGAGATACCCGGTAATATGAAGTTACTTGTTGCTCACAAGGATTTTGAAAATGCTTGCTTGTATTTTCACATACATTTCAGTTTAGAAAAAATACAAATTCTTATTACTGTTATGACAAAATCTATTACATAAAGGTAACTTAATTTACTTGAGGGTAATTTTCACGGCCATCTTTTTCATACTCCAAATGTACTGCAGTACCTATCCTTAGTTTTTAAATTAATCCTTAAACAACTTTTATATTGAATTCCAGCAAGCACACCAAACCCCGAACCATTACCGGAACCGGAGCCGAAATCCGAGCCGCAACCAAACCCCGAACCGACCTCCGAACGTACCGTGCAACCAATCCCCGAGCCTGCAACAGTGACGCCGCACGAAAACGATCGCAACAAACGCGTCGCCACGCACTCGCTCGATGGACTCGACTTCAAGAATCTAGGCAGTGGAGTCACAGTCAAAACTAGCGTGTCCTACCAAGTGTCTAGTTCTAAAGGTGAGGAATTTAAATTAACTTTAATTTATACATTTTATTGCACACAAAAAATAAATAAAATATTCATTTAAATCTTGTTCTTTAAAGGACCACATAGATCTACATTAAATCAACAATATATTTAAGCTATTTAATTGGATAAGGATTAATGCTGTATTGGTTAAAATCGCTTCGAAAATTAGCCATTATTTGTCGTAAAAAGTAAATGACAAAAAAATGTTATTGTGATATCCATAAGAGATAGACATATACCATCGCGGAGTTTTCTGTACCTTTTAAATATGTACAAATAATTAGTACATCTTTTAGATAAATCTCGTAGGGTTCAGCCTGCGTTTGCAATTTTGCAAAATTGATAATTAACATTAGAAACACATTAGAAACCTCATTTAACAATATTTCTCCACCATTTAATGGATGTTATTATACATATAAACCTTTCTATTGAATCACTCTATCTATTAAAAAAAACCGCATCAAAATCCGTTGCGTAGTTTTAAAGATTTAAGCAAACAAGGGGAAATAGGGACAGAAAAAGCGACTTTGTTTTATAATATGTAGTGAAGATTATTAAAAATATTTTTGAATTTGTTTAAAGAAGGGTGTTTTTTAGACAAATTAAACAATCACAGAATGCAACTTGCCTGTTATCTTGGCATTACTAAATATTCCCAGGGCATTGCTTACCACCAGAGCCCTGTAATTTGAGAAAACATACCTGTAATTTTCAGTCAATTTAATATCCTTTTTCGCCTACAGGTCGTAAAAAGCGTGCCATACCCGAACCAGTGAAGCAACGTTAACAATATTTCTCCACCATTTAATGGATGTTATTATACATATAAACCTTTCTATTGAATCACTCTATCTATTAAAAAAAACCGCATCAAAATCCGTTGCGTAGTTTTAAAGATTTAAGCAAACAAGGGGAAATAGGGACAGAAAAAGCGACTTTGTTTTATAATATGTAGTGAAGATTATTAAAAATATTTTTGAATTTGTTTAAAGAAGGGTGTTTTTTAGACAAATTAAACAATCACAGAATGCAACTTGCCTGTTATCTTGGCATTACTAAATATTCCCAGGGCATTGCTTACCACCAGAGCCCTGTAATTTGAGAAAACATACCTGTAATTTTCAGTCAATTTAATATCCTTTTTCGCCTACAGGTCGTAAAAAGCGTGCCATACCCGAACCAGTGAAGCAACGTGAGTACAAATACTGTAAAACCCGGCACATGTGCTAACACACAAACCAGCAAATACTAATAAGAACACGTATATGTATATAATGCCGCATGTACACGTTGTTTTGCAGATGTGGACTCAACGACCACACACCCCCCCGAACCTATTGAACAAAACATGGAACAAAAACCAAAGTCCGTACCAAAAACTAAGTCCTTCAATGGACATTCCATGCCTGAGCCTACCGCTGAACCTAGCGCAGAGCCTGAGCCTAGCCCTGAGCCTAAAGCCGAGCCTGAACCCACTCCTGAACCTAAATCTGAACCTGAGCCTAGTCCAGAACCTACTTCTGAGCCTATATCCGAACCTGAACCCAGTCCCGAACCTACATCTGAGCCAGAACCCAGTCCCGAACCTACACCTGAACCAGAACCCAGTCCTGAACCTACATCTGAGCCAGAATCCAGTCCTGAACCGAAATTCGAACCTGAACCCAGTCCTGAACCTAAGTCTGAGCCAGAGCCCAGTTCAAAGCCAAAGACTAAATCTGAAAACTATCGTGAACCTAAATCTGAACCTTTACCCAGTTCTGAACCTAAGTCTGAGCCGGAGCCCAGTCCTGAACCAAAATCAGAACCCGAACCTTCACCAGAACCAAAATCCGAGCCAGAACCCAGTTCCGAGCCCAAATCAGAGCCTGAACCTTCTGCCGAACCCAAGTCAGAACCTACACCATCTCCCGAACCAAAATCCGAGCCAGAACCCAGTCCCAAGCCCAAATCAGAACCAGAAGCTACTGCCGAACCAAAATCTAAACCTGAACCTAGCCCTGAACCTAAATCAGAACCTGAACCTAGTCCTGAGCCTAAATCAGAACCTGAACCTAGTCCTGAACCTAAATCCGAGCCTGAACCTAGTCCTGAACCTAAATCAGAGCCCAAACCGTCCCCCGAACCTACACCCGAGCCCAATGCCGAACCGGGCGCCGAGACATTGCTAGTGAAGGGACTTAAAGACGAAGCAGGTAACGCACGAGCTTTGCACTGTATGCTGTCTATGGTATTGCAAAGTGTTAGGGGTAGGCAGGGAGATAGACAATCATTGGTTATAGATATGAACTATTAATCGCTCCTTCCTAGGATTTTGTTTGGGAATCTATAAAATACTAATGAGTACTAGTATTCTATGGATTCCAAAATAAAATCTTTTGTAATAGGTGATGCTACATAGGCTTTTGTGTATCGATATCAGGTTAGTTCTAAACTTCAACGAATAATTATAAAAAATTACATGTCATGTACTGAACCTATGTAAGCGTTATGGACAGAAAGAAAAAGAAGATAGATTTTTTTGTGGGGATAATACCTAAAATTTAAACACTAACACATTTAATAAGATAGATATATTTTTTATCGACACTCCCTCATTAGAGATTTTCTGATTGGTTTATTTTCGCGATTGTTAAATAATATAGAACAGTTTGTCAATTTGGGTTTTAGGTAACATTACATAAAACGAGACAATTTTAATTCGTTTTAACAACTCTGCAATATCATTGGCAGTGTACATATTATATTTAAATTTTGTAAAGCAATTCATTTATATGTTTAAGTAAGTAATATAATGATAATATATTTTAATAATTTGTTTATGTTAATTATGCTTTAAGAGTTTTGTACCATAGATTTTTGCATTTAGGCAAATAAAGGGGTAATTATAAAATATATATAAATGTTTATGAAATTAACAGTATTTAATCTATATAGGAATGTAGATTGTAAGCATTTTATCTGTTGGTCCTTATGGTACAAAGCTTGAACTTATTTATTCAAATTCACAATATTTTATTTAAATAATTTTAACCAAAGCCAAAATGTGAAAACACTATTAATACATAAATGTTCCAAAAAGCTAATATAGATTTTTACTTTTTGGCTTATATATTTATGTCATTATTTATGTTTTGTATGTAGATATATAACTTAATTTAAGAATACTTATTTAATTATGTTACATTTCCATTTAATTTTTGACATATTCGTAATCAACTACAAATAATGGCATTTTACTTGTTATTTTGAAGTTATTATGGAATAGCTAATTAATAGAAATACAAAATACTTAAAAAAAAATCATATTTCGGTTACAAATATGTTTTATAATACCATAACTTCACTACAGGTTTTCAATAGTTAATGCATTATTTTTCCTTCATTCTTCCATCTTTGCATGTTTATACGAAATGGGAAATATACCAGAGATATAAATGTTTAGATATGTATTAATAATATTGCATTTTGATTAAAAAATATTGTATTTTTATTGTGATTTATTGAGCTTACAACATAGGTTATAAAAATATATATATTTGTAACAAAATAAAGTAACAGCACTGTGACGTCACGCGTTAGGATTGTAATGTATTGTTTACTGAAGTGTGACGTCACAAATTCATGCGGATAATATTTTCGTCTTTCTGATAGGTTAGACAAGCTACTATTTTCAATATGTTTTTGTCAGAAAATAACTATACAGGGTATCTCAAGACTGCTACCGAAAACGAAGTGGGGTGGTAGTTTAAACGACTTCAGACACAATGCAACAGAAAAAGTTGCAAAAAAAAAGCGACAAATTTTTTTTGGTAATTTTTTTCCTATGACCATATTTGGATAGTAAATACATTTTTTCCTAAAATTATAGTGTATACCCTTTTATTTATAAAAAATCTAAGGTATAAAAAAGTTTAAATTATGATATTAGCAAAAACTATGGATTTACCACCCAAAAATGACGATATTTAAAAAATCCTAAAAAATAATAGTTGCGTTTCTTCGCGAATTTTTTTGTTGCATTGTGTTTGTAGTCACTAAAACTACCACCGAGCTTCGTTTTCGGTAGCAGTCTTGAGATACCCAGTATATACATAATATTTTTTAACACTGATATTATAATCTTGATAATTTTGTATACAGTGCATATAAATAGTAGTGACACAATTTGTCTAATATTATATGGGAAATAGAAATGCATTTAATTATATCTAAACATTTGTACCTGTATTTACTCACTTTCAACCTCTGCTTTAATATCTCGCTTGCCCGCTTGGCACAGCTTGCCACCGCTCCGCGTTTCGACAACTACCTTCTGTCTCTTTTCTTCCTTACTTCTTCCCTACCTTCTATCTCTTTTTCTCTCTTCGTGTAATCACTAATCGTGTCTTTAATATTTAACGACACTGGTGATGGAAGGGGGTTTAACAGCTCGGCATATTGTCGAATGTCGAAAGACTTCCGCCATTTGGTACTGTACTAACTATTAGGTGAAGTACAGTTAAGACCGAGCGTGATAAAAAAATAATAAGATGTATTACTGCACTATGAACTGTGGTCGTGATTTTGAGATTTTAAGTATTTTCAGGGTCTTCGGGATGGGAAGTGTAAGATAATTGTTTTCGTTTTTCTAAGGTTGAATTAAGGGAGATGTGATTTGGAATGTTTTGGATCTGTATATCTAGTTTTTGGCCTGTATTAAATAGCGTGTATAAATGTTGAATGCGTATGAATGGGCTTTGGTCAGCGTGGTCCTAGGTTTGAATCCTAAATAGGATTCTGCAATTTATGTAAAGTTGGCAATTTATAAATCTCACATGAGGCTTTGTCTATCCCTTAGGATACAGGAGTGAACTTTTTATATTTATATAAAAAATTAAATTGTTTATTTGTATATGAAAAGACTAATATTATACATAGGTGCTGTTTATAAAATGGTTTCTTTCGGCGATTATACAGGACGGGCGAAAAGTTGTAGGGGAAAATTGGTTGTACAGATTGGTTCGAAACTCCTGTGTGTATAGATAGATAAGGATGAGGTCTTGTATATTTGGTATTTTTATTCAGAATTCTTTGAAGATCAAGTTTATTATTTCTAAGAAGTAATGAAGAAAACATGTAAGTAACAAAAATATATGTGAAGTATGTATGGGATGTGTATGAACGGGTGTATGTACGTATATACGTGTATCAGGGAATTTGTGTACTAGTGACTTATTCAATTTTTAATTGAAATTATACAAAATGTGAGTGGCGTATGTCTTACAGACAAAATCAGCAAAAAATATATTAAAGTAATGTTTACCGTCCATTAAAGAAAATCATACCATCCCAATGGACGCTTAGCATTACTCCACCAATAATAGGGCCATATTGAAACTGTAATATATTATAGTATAGTGTCTATATCATAATAACATTAAAGGCTACTACCCGGCGCACGAGTATGTCCCGAAGTTTGACTTCAACCCGATGGACTGCTCCGACATGGTGATCGGCAGTGCCCGTGGGAACTTCCACAGGGTGCTCGACTATTATACACGGGATCGGTGAGTCAAGATACTATATAATGAGTGAGTGATGAGTGAATAAGCGAGTGTGTGAATTACTGACAAGGGCGGATCCAGGTCATGGGGGTCATGACCCCCCCTGGGCTGGCCCCAGATTGACAAAATTTATTAATTATCTTGTTGATAAAATTTATAAGCACATTTAATTCTTTGTATGTCGATAAATAATGTAAAAAAGTATGAGTGTGTTCACAAATCACGCCTGTAACAAACTTTAAAATGTCATTCAAATTTTCATCAATTCAATTCAAGTCAAATAGAATTGAAATCGGACCCAGTGTTCTGGCATGAACTATATGGCCCCCCACTGGCGTAAAATCTGACATGAACTATAATGTGGTGTAAAAGCTGGATCCGCCCTTGATTACTGAGCGTCTCGGTGACTGAGTAAATGGGTGAACGGTTTAGTGAGTGAGTGAGCAGGCCGGCATAATTGTATCTATTGGCATGGGACTGCCGTCTGATGCCAGTTGATACTCTGCCTGGACGGCATTTGCGCTCACCATCAGGTGCAATGTAGTTAGATACTATACTGGGCCAGAATAAAAAAAAAGATTCGGTGGGTGGATCACAGAGTGAGTGAGTGAGTGAATGAGCGGCACTATGCGTGAGTGAATGAGTGATAGGCGCAGTGAGTGGGTGAACGAGTGAGTCGCTCAGATTGATTTAATGTGGGTGACTCAGTGCGTGTGTGAGCGGCTGAGTGAGTGAGTGTTTGAGGAGTACGCCTGACGGTCGTTCTAATTTCAATTATAATAATATTGTAAACAGGTCTACACCACGCGTGGATACGTTCTGGGGTGGACACGATGACGTCACGGCGGCGTCAGGGTTCGAGGAGAACGGAGTCACTACTATCCTGTTCAGGAGAAAGATTAAGGTAATACTTATATTTTCAAGAAATTGGTATTATATTTGATGAAGATTAAAGGAGATCGGCCGATTTCCTTAGGAATTGGGTCTAGAAGTGAAAACTTGACGGACACAAATGAGACCTAGAATTAAATAATAAAGATTCAATATCCTTTAAATAATAAATAATATAGTCTTTTTGAGCTACGATATGGGGTATTTAAGATATATCCTCTTAAAGTTTTACAAAAACTACCATATTCTACTATCCACCACATATATCTTATTTGGACAATATTTTATATTTTCTGTAACTATGTAAATAATTTCGTTTAATAATATTGTAAAATGTATTACATAATTATAAACACGATAAATACTTTTCGATATAATGTTGATAAAGAAAGCATTTCTGGGGGTAGATATATCCGTTTCAAAAGAAGGTAAGTCATTCTAAAAAAGGAATGATGACGGTAAAAATGTTGGTATTGATAATAAGAAACACATTTTTATAATAAAAAGTTTTATTGAACTTGTTCCTAAACAATATCTCATGTACATGGTAGTAACAATACATTGTCGAGGTGCTTTGCAGGAGGTGTGATATTATTTTGGTACCTAGCTCAACCAAGGTACCACATAATAGTTAATACATGTGCACAGCATCCCACTGTCCTTTTGAATGCAATGCAGTTATTTATAATGTTGTATTATTGCATTGTGGCCATTTAGAGAGCTGTCGATCTGAATATAAACAAAACATATTTTTGTTCTGTCCTAGCCAATAATGCATTAAGTGGTCTGGCATACTATTTATCTCATTAAAATCGATTGATGTTTTAGAATTCCTTATAATTGTAAACATGTCTTGTACATGTTGGAACTAAAATAATATTATTAATATTATAGAGCCTTTCCCTCATAAAACCCAATGAGGTATTGCGTAGATGAACTGAGCAAGCTCTGCTATTTTTGGGAATATAATAACTTTAATCTTTTTAGAGAAGCCAAGAGTTGTCGTAAATAATAAACTCAAAATAACCAACACCACAAAATCACATTCCTTTCACAACCAAGCACAAATAGAATTTGACAAACACTAATTATAAGACAGATGTCAACTCTGATAATATTGCAAACAATGCAAAATGTGGTAGAATATTTTAAGATATCCTTTTTTTTTACAAAATCTGATCCCGACGGTGTAGGATAAAAATAAATAGAGAAATGAATCCAAAAAATACGCCTGATTTTTAGTCATACTTAATTTCAGAGGCGGCTCATCCGAAAGAGCGCTGGTGCAGTGCACTCCCACGAAAATTACATACTTAGCTAATTTAATAATTTATATTATATATTTATAAAACATAAATCCTTACATTACATTCTTTATATTTTACTACGCTTATAATAAGTTTATTATATTACCTATATAGGTACATGTAGCGTCAATTTGTAACGAGTGGAGCGCCAGCGATTGTGCTCCTATGAAACGAAGTTTAGTACGACTCTTAGTACTTTATTCAATGAGTGCGAAAGAGAGCTACGACTCGCGCTGACGCGTGAAACAAAAGATATCGTATGAGAAATTAGCGTAATCTGGAGTGCCGCTCACGCGTCACTCAGTTAATTTGCAGTTTTTTTAAAATAAGTATTAAAAAATAGTTTGTACGCTTAATCAATTCCATTTCTGATTTTCACAAGAAAGAAGTAGATATCTTCGCACGCCAAAAAGACCAGTGAATGGATTTTGTATACAAATATAATAAATAGTAAGCTCTAGTTTTTTAATTACTTTTTTTGTGAACCCCCATCAAAAAATATTACGAGCCGCCTCTGCTTAATTTCTTGTCCGTAGTTGGACCAAATCGACTGATGTCCTTTCTGAATTAAAATTATTTTAACTATTCTTTTTAAAATTCAATAGTACATAAAACATCATAGTGATCTGAGCCTCTGTGGCGTAATTATTTAGACGCCGGCTGTGATAAGAGACACCGTGTGCTTGTTCTCAGCACCGTGACAAGTATTTGTTGGTATAAAACGTACACAGAAAATATCTATCTATATATATATTATATATATATATATATACAGGGTATATCAAGACTGCTACCGAAAACGAAGCCGGGTGGTAGTTTAAACGACTTCAGACCCAATGCAACAGAAAAAGTTGCAAAAAAAGCGACAATTTTTTTTTGAGTTTTTTTTCCCTATGGCCATATTTGGGTGGTAAATACATTTTTTTCCTAAAATAATAGTGTATATGTATTTACAAATACTCTAAGGTATAAAAGAGTTTTAAATTATTATTTTAGTAAAAACTATGGATTTACCACCCAAATATGATGATATTTAAAAAATCATAAAAAATAATTGTCACGTTTTTTGGCAAAATTTTTAGTTTCATTGTGTTTGTAGTGACTAAAACTACCACCCGGCTTCGTTTTCGGTAGCAGTCTTGATATACCCTGTATATATATGTGTATATATATATATAATATTATATATAATATTATATATTATATATAATATTATATATTTTATATATTATCTGTCTACGGTATAAAAACATTTTTTTCGAGTTTGTCTTCTGAGATAAAAAAGTATCTAATAGTTTGTTAACTATGACACAAGAGTTGTATTTTAGTATCGATGGTATGTGACTGTCGGGTGTCATCCATTAATTGTTTTATCCATTTTCTCGCTTGGATATTAATTTATTCTTATTCGTGCCCTTACTCAATTTATTAATCGGTTCATCTATTCACACACCCACTCAGTTAGTTCGTTACACATGCCTTCCTTTATTTATTCACTCACTGATCCATAAAGTGTTTAAAAGCCCTTCACTCCCAATTAACGCCCTAACCCATTTTTAAATTCGTTCACACGCCCACTTACTCCGTTCCAAATCTCTTCATTCGTACATTCATTCCTACAATTATTCAATCACTCACTCACTCACTCACTCACTCCTAAGTATTTGAAGTTAAAATCTACATTTCCTCACCAGGCCAAAGAGCCAACAGACCACTCGTTCGTAGACGACGTGATGCAAGTGATCTGGGCGCGTGGGCAGGAGCCCTCCAAGCACACACTCCAAGTGCACGCGCCGCCCTCGGGGCTGGAGGCAGGGCCGGCCGCCGCGGGGCACTTCTACCGGCGGGACGAACTCAAGTACCACGGACACGGCGCGCAGAGGGGGGTGCTGGGGATCAACTTCTTCGGTGACTGCAATACATATTTTTTAAGTTATAGGTGGCAAACGAGCATTCGGTTCACCTGATGGTAAGCGATACGACCGCTCATGAACAGTAGCAAAACCAAACAATACCTTGAATCGCAAAGTAATATGGGAAAAGATGACAGCCTCCGTGGCGCAGTTGGTTAGACGCCTCCTGTGAAACGAGGGGCCGCCGGTTCGATCCCCGCACCGAGAGAAATGTTTGTGCGGCCCACAAATATTTCTTCCGGGTCTGGGTGTTAGTGAGACCGAAAAGTCTCTCGTAGTTCCTGATACCCACGACACAAGACTCGATCTTAGTATGGGGTCAGGACTGTGTACGTGACTGTCGGGTGTTATTTATTTATTTAAAAAAAAAACAAATAAATATTGCGGTGGTACCCACCCAGATGGACTCTCACATATGAGAGACCACCAATTCAAATATTTGAATTATTTCAGAGGAAACAAAAACCGCAATAAGCGGGGGAGTCCTTCCCCTCCCTGACAAATGCGGAGGTATGTGGAAATTCCCCGTGGGATGTGATCCCGGGAACGGTACGTGTGAGTATCTCGCCTCGTGGGAGTACCTGGGACTGCGCCGAGGGAAGGACTCGGTCAAGTTCACCATTCAAACCAAGCATACTAAACAGTGGACCGGGATTGGGTTTAGCGAGAATAGGAAAATGGTGAGTGTTGGTGTTTTCTTTTAGTGTTTCTTTCCTTTCTCTATTTCTTTTTATTCTTTTTTTCTTTCCTATTTTCTGTCTTTCTTTCTTTCATTCATGAATCTTAATGGCTTAAAATTGAAAGTCAGAGAGTATGGCTTATTATAAGAGGAAATCGTACCGGGTATATCAAGACTGCTACCGAAAAACAAGCCGGGTGGTTATTTAAGTGACTATAAAGACAATGTAACTAAAAATTTCGCAATGAAACGCGACAATTAGAATTTATTATTTTTTTAATATCGTCGAGTTTGGGTGGTAAATCCATAGTTTTTGCTAAAATAATAATTTGAAGCCTTGCGTACCATAGTGTCTTTAAAACTAAAAGGGTTTACACTATTATTTTGGAAAAACGACGTATTTATAATCCTAATAACACGATAGAAACAAAAAAAAACGTAGTCATAATGTTTTGAACAAAATTTAGTTGCATTGTGTCTGAAGTCACTAAAACTACCACCCAACTTCGTTTTTCGGTAGCAGTCTTCATATTACCCTGTATAACTTACTCCGGACGTTGAACATCTGAACATTCAAAGTTGCTATCGTTTTTATAACCTAAAGACTTTTGAACTATGTTAATACCCCATTATTATAATTTATTATTATTTCCGACACTATTACATAAGCTAAAAACTTGGTCGTCCAGTACTCTTTAGTTTGTTTCATTTGTTTTCCAGTCCCAAACAGACGCGATAATAGGTTGGGTGGACCCTGTATCGAGCCGGCCGTTCCTGATGGACACGTGGGTGAGCGGGTACTCCGCGCCCAGGACCGACCCGCGGCAGGACATCTCGCAGGCCGCAGCCTCCGTGCAGGACGGAGTCGCCACCATCAGCTTTGTGAGGAAACGCGACACTGGGGACAACAAGGTGAAGTATGCTCGAGTATAATGTAATTGATTCAGGCTCAATTATTATCCTTGCTCCCTCAAAATGAACACACTAAAAGATAGGATGTTTTTTAGGGATAGTCCCAGTTTGCCTTTGTTAGTCGATCACTAGATGCAAAATAGGTCTGTCCGATTATAATTAATAATTTTACATATAAGTATATTTTTTTAAAATATCGCACCTTTAGAATTAGAGTGACCTAGCTAAAAAAAAATCTTATTTTTTGGGAAACGTTCATTAAAGATTTGTAACAAGAAATTTTGTACTTATGGAAGGAAGATACATCTAGAAGCCCGATTTATACATCTTTCTGCTTTTCATGCGGCAATAGTTCCTTCTTTAATAACTTGTCGATAGATTATTTTGAGCTAATATATGATTAAAAGCCAAAATCTATTTTTTTGGATTAGGTTACTTTTAGCTTTTTCTCATAAGTAATAATGTACGTACTAACAATATGGGCTGTTTGGTCTGCAATAAAGGCTTTTTATTTTATTTACATATTTATTTAATTCTAAAAGTGCGATATGTATGTATGTATGTATGTATCAGCCCTTATACGTCCCACTGCAGGGCACGGGCCTACTCTACAATCGAGAGAACGATTGAGAGTGGTTAGGTCATATATTTTAATTATTTTATTTTTATTTCTAATACCGCCCTTTGGCATAAATCGTTTTTTTTATTTGTGATTCCGCCCCTCCTATGGCATAGTTTACGTTACTAACATGAAGCTCATTATTTCCAGGACCTGGCGTTCACGGACTCGAAGTGCGTGTACATGATGTGGGTGGTGCAGGGTGGTGGGTTCGATGCCGTCAACAAGCGCACCAGCAAGCATCTGCAGGTGCCGGTCGTCAGCGACGAACGAGTCTGCATCAGACCTTGCGGACCGGGTACTGTACAAAGCTCTCTCTCTTTTCTCTCTCTCTATCCATCATACATAAACTTCCCTTTTTTCCTGGAAAGGTAGGCAGAGGTGAAACCAAGACACTCAAATTTCGTCATGTATTAGGACAGTCAATCACCATATCATGCATGAATTCCTGACTCCAAGCTGATAATGAATAGAAAAGTCGAATATTACTCGTACTTCTCTGACTTAGGATTCAAAACCGATCCCACTTTCAAAAATACTATAACAAAACTTCGCCATCACGGTAGTCAAGTTCGCTAGCAGTTCATTCATCACCTCTTTTTTTTTTTCTCCACTCTTCAGCCATTGGATGTAGACTTTCCCAAAGAATCTACAGAGCGACCTATTCAAAGACCTTCAACTGCTTTCTGTGCTCTTGTTCCCTTATGTAATATCCGGATAAGGTCAGGCCAGCATAATTGTATTAACTGACGATAGATCAGCATTTCATCCCAGTTGTTACTTCATGATCATGTCATCATGTTTCATGGGGGTCATGACTCCCAACTGGGCTGGGTCCAAATTGACAGTAAATTAATAATTTATTTATAATCTTGTTAATAAAATTTATAAGCACAATAAATTCTATGTATGTCGTTGATATATCATGTAAAAAGGTGTGTGTGTTCACAAATCACGACTGTACCAACTTTAAAAAATATTACGAATTCAAATATTAAAATCGTACCCAATGTTTTGACAAGAACAATATGACCCCCACTCCCTGGTTTGAAAGCTGGATCCGTTCTTGATTTTCTGGCGTGGTAGACTAAAGCTTAACTGTTAATCAGAAGATTACAAAGCATTTCCTAATTCTCTATTTAAATAACCATGAAATCATCAGCCAACCCCCATTTCTTCCTCAGAGCCCACAGAAGAAGAAGAAAAGTTGACAACAGAAGCGTTGGTCCCGGGGCAGACGCTGTACACCATGCTGCTGCGCATCACGGGGCTGGCAGACAGCTTCAAACCTCCAGCTCCTGGCAGCAAGGAGTATGAGGAACTCAGCAGCCAGGTGGTCGACTCCATCGCCGGGATGATAGGGAAGAATAAGGGGTATCAGGGGGTAACTGTTAATGGGTTTATGCAGTAAGTTGACACTTTTTATACCGTCTCTTTTTTTGTTGTTAAGAATGGTGGGGCATGCCACTCGCCTGATGGTAAACGATACGACCGCTCATGAACAGTAGCAAAACCATACAAAACCTTGAATTACAAAGCAATGCTTGGCATTCCACTGCGCTTACCATCCTGGGACATTAAATGTAACTTCTTAGTCGTCTCTTCTTAGTAGTCTCTCTTTTTATTAGATTTACGCATAGTTACGAAGTTATGAATAATTATCAATTACAATATATTTTTACAAGCCTTCTGTCTTCTCTTTTTAACATTCTTCTTTCTGTAGCCTATTCCAATGAAAAGCTTCATTGGCGTAAAATAAATGTTACTAATATTTTAAGTATTTTACGACATATAAGAAAAACAGTGATACATTTCATATCTATCAGAAATATGATGTAGAACATTTTAATGGATGATGGAAAAATAGCTTATTGACTGTAATCTGTATCAGCCCATATACGTCCCACTGCAGGGCACGGGCCTACTCTACAATCGAGAGTACGATTGAGAGTGGTTAGGCCATATAGTCCACCACGCTGGCCTAGTGCGGGTTGGCGGACTTACATACCATAGAACTTTTTCATTTTCATTTTCAATGCCGTACCTATTCAAACGCAATATACACAATTATGCCGGCTCATAGAGCCGCTTCTACACGTTACATTACGTGATTATTTATCAAATATATAATTGACGGGCAAATCTCTAAAATATTTAAGCTCAAATTAACTATCAAAATATAATTTTCAGAAACGAGACAAAAGCCATCATAGCAGAGTTGACATTGAAGGCGATCGACCTGAACTCCATCCCAGGGTCCAGCGGGAGATCCCTGGATGTCTCCAATTCTACTGAAGATGAGCTGGAGAAATGGCAGAAGGTGGTCAAAGACATGCTGGCTGAAGGGAAGGTCGGGAACCTGAATGTAGACCCTGAGTTTCTGGTCTTTCAACCGCAGAGTTGTGAGTATGCTTTGCTTTTTGTAATGTCGGCAAATTATGTATTTCCATTGCCGCTATAACAACAAATACAAAAAAAATATATGGGGGTCTCCATACAATGAACGTTTTTTTTAACGGTACGGTAACAGGTAGACTCTTAAAATTTCCACAGAATATTTAGTTGTATATTACCTTTCAAAATAAATAATAAAATCATAAATAAAAAAATAAAGTAAATATTAAAGGGGGTTCCCCGTCATTCCACAACAAACATAACTTTTAAGCAATTTTAACTCGATCTTAATAAACAGGAACAATCGCGATTTTTAGGGTTTATTTCATAGATGATGGTATGGAATCTTTCGTTTGCGAGTCCTACTCGCACTTGGTCGGTTATTAAAAATCAATTCGATGATGTTATATTTTTTGTTTCACGTATAAAACAATACAATCTACAAAAAATCTTGTTATTTATATTTATTTACTGATTATTACTAGTTTATATAGTAATAATCAGTGCGTGGTGGCCTGTTGGTAAACGGATTAGACGCGACTGCCAACTTGTTCACGGTGGTCGCGGGTTCGAATCCCAGGGCTCACCTCTGACTTTTCGGAGTCATGTGTGTATTGATAGAAATCACCACGCACTAAAATGGTGAAGGAAAACATCGTGAGTACCATACCGATTTATAAGAATTTCTATGGTATGTAAGTCTACCAACCCGCACTAGGCCAGCGTGGAGAGGAGGCCCGTGCCCTGCAGTGGGACGTACGTATATGGGCTGATACTTAATCAGTGAGTTGATATGAATGTATTGTGATATTCCAGTGGTGAGCACCTACAGCCCTGACGTGGAGGCTGCAGGTTCCGGGCTACTGCTGGGCATGTCCGGCGGCAACCTGCTGGTGGTGGTGGGCTGTGTGGCCGCGCTCGTGCTGCTGGCGCTGCTGCAGGCCGCCTGCACGCTGTACCGGACACGCGGCACTCGCAACAACAAGGTGGGTACAACCAAGGGAGGATCCAGGGGGGTGGTCATGGGAGTCATTACCCCCCTTGGGCTGGCCCCAAATTGTCAAAATTCATCTTGTTGATAAAAATTATAATCACGTTTAATTCTTTGTATGTCGATAAATAAATTAAATAAGTATGTTAGTGTTCACAAATCACGCCTGTAACAAACTTTAAAAAGTCATTATTCCGAATTGTAGTATTGAAATCGGACCCAATGTTCTGACATGAACTATTATGACTCATGAATGCTCTGTCTCTAGTATTATGAAACCATTGACGGCAACGAGTGTGCCACAGTAGGTCGCGGGTTCGATCCCTGCACCAATACAAATTAATGCGTGAACCACATTGGTATTTGTTTCGGGCTTGGGTGTTTGTAAGACCGAAAAGTCTCTCGTGGCTTATATACCCGCAACAAAAGACTTAATCGATCTTAATATGGGGTCAGTACTATTCACTGATGTAGTATAGAACGGACTATGTATGTGACGGTTGGGTGCTATTCTTTTGTTTGTTATATTTGTAAAATCTCTCAAAGTTTCTATCACAGAACTCAATACTACCTATTTTGTTTTAGTTTTTCATTTAATTTACCGTTTCATGGCAACAGTATAGGATAAATATTTTTTACTCCAGGAACAATTAATCCCGAACGCAGTATGGAAAGACTATTCCCCCTCAAACACAAATTACGGATTCGAACCATTCGAAAACGACAAGTTCACGAACACCAACTCCACGGCGACGGCGCGGCGGCGACCCCCCACGCGGCCCCCCACGCGACCCCCCACGCGACCCCCCGGCCCCCCGCCCCCCCGGCCTGCCAGCGCCGGGCCTCGACCACACATCACCATCAACGGAAACAAATCGCCCAATGGCAAGGCTAACGGCAAGGCCAATGGAAAAGGCCCGGTGAATGGGAGTATGGGGCCCACTAGTGGGACTATGGGCCGCGTGACCCCCCAGCATTTGAGTCCGCAGTACTACCCTGACACCAGGTCACTGCAGAGACCCAGGGGAGGGCAACAAGGGTAAGTGATTTTTTTATTATTTTAGGATATTTTCACCCCTTTGGATAGGACATAATTATATTTGAAAACCTATTATAACGATGTAAATCTGTTTACGTAATGGTTGTGAATTGAATTTTGAATAATTGTGTTTTGTGATTAAAAGATGCATATAATTTAACAGTGCTAGTTTTATGGAAAAATATAAAAGGTTTTTTTTATTTAATTTGAGATTGAACCTGCTACTTGTTCGTTCATAGACCTTTGTCCGCGTTCACGTATATACTGCAATTATTTTTAATAAGCCGTCTTATATTCAGCTCTTGTAAAACCAAAAGTTCGATTGAGTGGGCTTAGACCCTAGTCCACCGCTATAGCTTCCTGCGTACGTTTAATGCACTACACATACATAAATTCTTATAAATTGCTATGGTATGTAGGTTTCCTTACGATGTTTTCCTTCACCGTTATAGTGTACCGTATAGCGTGGTGATTGATTATCAATACACACATGACTCCGAAAAGTTACTGAGCCCTGGGATTCGAACCCGCGACCACCGTGAACATGTTGAAAGCCACGTTTGTATCGTAAACAATAGGTTATAAAATTATCGTAAATCGCTAAATTGCCATGGTATGCAGATTTTCTAACCGTATTTTATTGTTAAACTATGATAATATACACGTTTTTCCTTATCAGTTATTCAACTATTTTATATAGTGTTATCAGAACAAGATACCAAACACTAATTGATGTTCAAATTATGTAATCAAGGACATTTAGCTCAGTTTTTGAAATATACGCCATACATAAAAATATTATAATTATGTTTTTTGGTAATGAACTAGACGAGTCAAATCAGTGGTCGTTTGTTCGAATTCCAGGGCACACATTTAACCTTTTTAGTCATGTGAGATTGTAATCAATCACAACGCACTAAAATGGTGATCGAAAATATAAGAAAACTTGTATAACAAATATATGGTAAGTAAAGCCCGCCAACTAGCAATATGCCAGCGTGGTTGTGATGGCCTAAGCCACCTCAATCAAATTCTCGGTGGTAGAGAAGTCCCGTGCTCAACTTTAGGCGTAACTTTTTATACTGGGTGGAATCGCTTATCGTCACGAAAAAAATTGTGCATGGCAAGTACATGATTTAGAACACTTTGGCATACTTATTTTAATTTTTTTATGTTTTTGTTTATGTAGTGTAAAATTAATTTACCACTACTAGTTACTAATTTAGAATAAGTTATTCATAAAACAACGTTGTTTAGAGAAAGATGACATAAATGAAAAAAATCTTCATAAATACACATTATTGTTACCCTACTTTATACAATATGAATTCGAGTAGAAACTTCTAAATCTAAGTAATAAAATCCTTTGATTGCGCCGCCCTCACCGCCGCGCCGCCGCAAGCGCAAGTACAAAGCGCGCCGCCGCGCCGCGCCGCCCGCTCCCGCGCCGCCTACACCTTCCAGGGATCTTGCCACTTCCTCAGTCGTGCGAAATTCGGTACCGCGTGACGTTGTACGAAATTATTTTGGTTATTGGTTAGTCTTGCGGTCAAAATGAGTGATTACACGAACAGTGAGTATGTGACAATAATGACATGCTATGTTCGATCCAATGAAAACTTGGGTCATGCAAGAAGGATGTATGCAGATCCAGAACATCTGCAGTCTTTGCGTAGGAATGGTATCATGAATGATGAATCCACGAGTTCCCAGCACAAGAACTATTTTAACGACTTATCCGACTACTCGATCATGGTAAGTTCAGACTTCCTAATCATGTAAGAATCCGTGACCTTCGACAGCGAAGTCGTCTATTCTCGACATTATTAAAACGTTTAAATAAAAACATATGCAGCTTTTTCTAAGATAGTAGGTACGTTATGAAAATAATAATGTAAATCTTAACAACTTACCAACAACTACATTTACTTAAATGATCCTAACACACATTCTAAATAAATCAAAATGTCATATGGTAATATTTAGAGTAATAATACCGATAAATAGGCGCAAAGTAAGTTCAAGGTCGCTGCGCGACAGTCAGCTGTTGTGTGGCGTGACTTATACAAGCGCGCGCCTGAGTATTGACATGTCGTTGCTAAGTAAGTACTTTTAAGTGTAGGGTGATTTAGATAATATGTGTTTTGGGGATATCTTGTACTGATGTTGTTTATGGGGTTGTTTGTAGTTTTAAATGATAAATCTCGTATATAAAGTTAATTTCACATACACAATACACTATTAAATTTTCCGGACGATAAGCGATTCCACCCAGTATATCATACTACTGGTGGTAGGACTCATATGTGATATTCCGCCTGGGTATGTACCACCGCAATATCTATTTCTCCCGCTAAACGGCAGTGTAAATGCACTGTTGTGTTCCGGTTTGAAGCACATAGTAGCCAGATTGACTACTGGACATATTGAGACTTAATATTTTATGTCTCAGTATAATAATAATAAATAAATAAATACACCCAACAATGGAATGCCAAGCATTGCTTTGTAATTTATGGTGTTTAGTTTTGCTACTGTCCATGAGCGCTCGTATCGCTTACCATCAGCCGAATGGTATGGTCGTTTCGCCATTCATAGCAATAAAAAAAGGGATTTGTCGTGTCAATATTAAAATCTTGGCAACATGACAAAGCTAAAATTCAATTTACACCAATTATGTACAAAACATATAGCATTAAGTTACAGATCATTACCAAATGAAAATCAACCTTATGTGTATGTAGTTAAAGACTTTTGGAGTTAACAGAAGGGTTGAAATTTGCCTACGATGGAAAAATACATATACATATAGAATAGTTTTGTAAAGAGTGGTATGTAGTAGTGTAAACCTATAGACTATTTCGAAAGCATGTTTATATGACCGTGTGGCCTAATGGATAAGGCGTCGGACTTCGGATCCGAAGATTGCAGGTTCGAGTCCTGTCACGGTCGAAATTTGTACTTATGAAAATGGTGATTTTTGTGTTAATTTTGTTAAAAAAAGGATTTTTTAATTGTATTTCGCATGTTTATAAAAAAAATTGTGTGTTAAAATTCGTGTAATAACTTTTTTAACTCGAATTTTACAGAAACCTTATTTCGTGAGAAAAAAATATATAAATAAAATGTTTGTATGGACCTAAAATATTTATTTAGGGTCAGAGTGTTTCTGAACCGAAAAGTCTCTCGTAGTTCCTGATAGGTACCCACGATACAAGACTCGATCTTAGTGTGGGGTCAGGACTATGTATGTGACTGTTGGGCGTTATTTATTTATAAGTTCTACAAACTATGCCTACAAAGGAGTATTTTTTTGTGTTTATATTTGTATCTTATGCGCTTAAATATATTCTCTCATGAAAGTGAAAATATAGTCTACTTTGTTGAAATAAAATGAAATTGGTTTATTGATCATGTAAGCAATTAAATAGCGCTTATGATAAGGCAATACGTAGTACTTATTTTATGTTTACAAAATAATTGATTATATTATTATAATAATTTTACAAGACTACCTAGATGTTGTCTACTTACTCAAGCCTTGAATATTCTCAAATCATAGCACTTAGGAAACACTGATTTCGTTTATCTTAAGCCTTTGTTAAGTCCCATTTATATGTGAAGATTTTCTCGCCTTGTAGATGTGAGTCTCGTACGGATATGAAAAAGTTGCATCAACAAAAACTGGATAATCTAATTGATAATCAGTTTCTTATTTAATAATTTTAGGTGTAACTACAAACATATATTATAGATGTATTTAACAACGCCGCCCGTGAACAATTAATTCGTATGTGGATTGCCGAAAACTAAATATGATGATAGGGCAAAACTGCTGTTTTCCAATATGTAGTTAAGGTGTGTGAAAATTTAGTTCTGTACCTTTTAAAATAAATAATGAAATAAAAATAAAGAACATATTAATTTTTCACTCGATCTTAATAAACACCAACAAATGTGATTTTTAAGGTTTCTTTTATAGAAGATGGTATGGTACCCTTCATGCGTGAGTCCGACACGCTCTTGGCCAGTTTTTGTTATTGTTCCACAATTATGTCTGATGTGTGTTGTACTGAATGTGGCTTTATGTAATACAACCATGGATGTGGTATACTGTGTGTGCAGGTACAGTTCGTCGCCGGAGCGCTGGCCCCGCTCGCTGCCGCGCGGCGCGCGTCCTCCGCAGCCAGACTTCTACTTCATGCCCTCGCAGAGGAAGTACGAAGGTATCACCATTGACTTAAAAAGTTATAATACTAACTCTAAGGGCTTTATTTTTATTAATCAACTCGGATGAGGGATTAAACTTGAACCCAAAAATTTGAAACTGACTAATTTATTTTGACCGTTTTTTTTACTTTTAAAATCAGTGGATTGCCATAACAGGATTATTATGTTACGCTGAAGAATATAGATTTTTATTAATATAGTCATTAGTATTTAGCTATTCATAATAATAGATTGAATTCTCTAGCTCAATGCTTAAAGTTAATCCTTCGCTCATCCGAGTTTATTAATAAGGCCCTATGGGTATGACACACTTGTCATTAGTATCATGTAGCCTTCCACGCATGTGAAGAGGTCGTGGGTTCGATCCCGATCGAGACAAATGTATGGATGCTCATGCTTGTGTTATTCACAAGTTTTTCAATTTGTCTTGGTATGGGTGTTTGTGAGACCGAAAATTCTGTTGTGTCTTGTTATCCCACAACACAAGACTTTTGGGTGAATTGTTATTGCAAATATTCTAATTTCTAATCATATTAACCTTCGTGTCGTAGTCACAGGGTTCGATTCCCGCACCGACGCAATTTTTTATGGTTTTAACACCAAATTATATTCATTTTATTTCATTCTAATAGTAGACATGGATTGATAACGGAGTATGAATTAATGTAAGTGGATGGCATATTCGTCTCGCCAATCAGTACAAAAAAAGGCTACTTAAATAAAATAATTCATATTTTGACTCGACAATATAATCAAGAACATTAAATTTGCAATCAATCATTAATACAAAGCTAATAAAGCGTTAAATATATTAATTTATTCTTATTTTCAGATTTCTGAGCATCTCACCGAGGGATAATTTTAAATAGAGTTACCAATAATATATCGCCTTATGTAAATCTGCTTAGTTTAGTCTATAATAGTGATGCCACGAATAATAATTTAACCAATAAATAACTGATTCTATCATTAACGTTGCCTGTGGTATTCTTTGGCCTATTATTTGGCCTAATCCCTCTCAATCGTACTCTTGATTGTGGAGACTCGTGCCCTGCAGTAGGACGTATATGGGCCGATACAGTTTCCAAATGTCACTCACAAAAATATGATAACAAATTGTTTTTTTAAATGTAGATGGGGTGATTTTTGAGTATATAAATATATCCTGGTTTATTTCAGGCCGACATAATAATGTGCACAACATAGAAAATATTCGTCGCATCACTAATCTGTAACAATCATTTAATATTATCCACAAACACGATCTAGTCTCTTTATACAGTTTTAAAAATAAGTTATTTCATCTGTAAATGTACTCTACAGTAATAGACATTATTAGTTAACTCGTATCTATATCTATAATAAGAACAAAATAATGTATGACGTAACAATTTGGAAGTATAAGTTAATTAATGACCTGTGACGAAGCGCCTCATAGTGGTACATAAAATATTGACAATTTCGCGAAAACACAGCGAATTGATCGTAGATTTTCACGCCAAAAAAACGTGTGTGTACAAGAGGTCTTACACTTAATTTGACTTGTTTCTGAAATTCTAATAAAACCTATTTGTTATCGTTGGAAAAGATTCCTAAACGATTATTAATCTGTGTGTATTGGACCGCAAAGCAGCGTCTCTAGCGGTAAAATGTAGAAGATTTTTAATTTTTGGGACTTCAATGTAATTAAAGACTAATTTGGGAATTGAAGTTGGCGTAAACTGGGATTTTGATTTCGTCTTCAAAATCACTGCTAAAATATGGCTGAAATAATAAATAATATTTTTTTATTAACAATCTTGTATAAATATTTGTTTTCTAATGTACATAATATTGTATAAATACGCTGTATATTGCACAAATAATGTATAGAGATAATTTAAGAAAATAAATATAGGACATACTGTAATAGTGTTGACAATATAATTGTGTTACAACGACATCTGTGGTTAGTTTACGGAACTATAGAAACGTGAAAGTTGGACCAACAATTGACAATACAAAAGGGCCTTTAAATTGAAAGAATGTGACTTAATTAGTACATTTCTTTATATTGATGTCCAAATACGAGTTGTTCACTTTGGGAAGGGTTCTTGTTTAATAGATGTATCAAAGATGTTCAGTAGTGAACTTGTTATGCCGGATAAAAATGACGACTTTTCCAGAAAAATGTTTTTGCATTCTCTGCACTGGTACTTAATAATTTTCTTTATAAACATACTTATTATAAATCTCAGTATTTATCATAAACTTAATAAAGATGAGTGAAATTATTTTAGGTTTCTTGAGAATTTATATTGTAACAGTTTGGTAATTAATATGATATTATACTTTACTAAATTGTATGATAGAAAAGGACAATGTAATGGAATGTTCTGGAACAGTGAGGAATGTTTACGACACGAAATTGTGATATGCACGCAACATTATAATAATTATTATGCATGAATATTTTCGGAATTTACTAACAACTATTAGAAATAGTGGATTTTAAATGTAGATCGACATGATTAGGGAATCATGGCGCATTTCGTATCTTTATTCGGTCAAATTGCTCACATTATAATAAAGTGTGTTTATAATTACGTCTATATTCATAAACATTTTTAAAACCTATTTTAGCTAAAGAATGTTTTATATTCTTCGCTCAAATTTACTTTTTTTTTATTTATTATTTTTAACAGAAATACATAATTTACAATATAGCTACTAACAAACCACAGAGGTTTATACTAGAGCTAACAGTTTACAACAGCAAGAATACAACAGTAAAATGTACTTTATAATATCTATTAGCACTTCACACATACATGGTAGGTAATTCCAAATTCAGTAGACACTGTAGATACATTAAACAAAATAAAGTTATTGATTGTTAATAAAGAAAGTTTTCAATTTATATTTAATACTAGAAGGTGTAATTTTTGTAATTTTTAACTTCAAAAATCTGTTGAAAACATTCAATAAATAAAATAGATTTTGAAATTGTTTATTAAAAATGCCGTTTCAGTGAATACCTAAAATTATTTAATGTAAAGTAATTTGTAAATAGATGATTATACCACTTTCCTCTAATCATGTCGTTAACTCGAATTTTGAACAACCTTGGAGGATATTGAGAGGTTGGGAAGTTGGATTGTTGGACAATTGGACCAACCATTGTTGGTCATAAAACAACGGAATATGTTGTAAAGAATAAAAACATCGATTAATATTATCTAATGTTAAAGCGTCGAATTGTTAATGGGTATATATGTAGGCATGTATTGTTATAAGTTACATGTATATTTAGCTGAGAAGTAATAGTATTGTACTGTAAGTGTGTACCGGACCTAAGATTTATGACAATAAAGAAATATTAACATTTAAACTGGCTTTATTTTTGGTGTTACTTTTTCGTTTCAAAAATTGTTCAAATTACACAGGTGACAAAGAAGTTGCACTTTAAAAAAACAAAGGTGGCGTGGATTACAGGAAACATTGTATCATCATCATCATCATCATCATATCAGCCACAGGAAGTCCACTGCTGAACATAGGCCTCCAAGGATCTCCACAATGACCTGTTGGAAGCGGCCTGCATCCAGCGACTTCCTGCGACCTTAGTCAGATCGTCCGTATTGTAGGTATACTTGTATAAACATTGTATACTTGTACTTTATCTCATTCAATTGCAGGATAAATATAATTTATGAATGAGTATAATATTTATCTCTCTTTAGTGTCGCTTTTTCGTTTCATCAAATTTTCATATCTCAACGGTGCTATAGAAGTTAAACTTAATAAAAACAAAGATTTGTATACAATTATTTAATAAACATAAAGTGTTCGACAAACTTCTTTAGGTATCTGATAAATAGATGATAGAAAAATGATAAATGAGACGATGAATAACTATTCGACCCCTAACACATCATGGGACAGAACATACAAGGTTAAATGTGGGTGCCCTTTCACCTCTGCCTACCCCTTTTGGGAAATAGGCGTGAGTTTATGTATGTGAAATGAGAAATCCAGGGGAGTTACTCTATACAAACGATACGAACTTCAAATATTCGGACGCCGTACGTACATAAAACTTCACTAATGTGCCTAGATACTCCACACAATGTTGGATTCCTCTGTCGTACGTCGCAACCACAGTCTAAGTTCGAAGATAATGATAAGTATAATAGAGAATAGTACTGACTTTTAGAAGTGAAAATCTTATATCTTACTTCGGACGTCGAGCATTCGACGTTCCTATTGTTTTTATAGAGTAACCCCCGCAGGTAATAATATGCTAAAAACCGCGACGTTGTAGCAATCTTGCATTTTTAGTCGGTGTAACAGACTTAAGACCATATTCTTTACAAATTTGCTCGCACTCCCCTAACTTGTTTGCACTTCACTCGCCATAAGTCCTGTAAAAATACGAGTATAAAATGTATTATTGCTTATAGTTATACATAGAAATTGCATCCAATATTCCATTTAAGAAGAGTTGGAGCCTTGCTGTACTACTTCAAAGTAGTTTTTATACTATAGATCCGGCAAACGAGCAAACAGGTTTCGGTGTGAAGGATATTGTAGCCAGAGTAATTACTGGACATATTGAGACTTAACATCTTATGTCTCAGCCAAGCATGCGCAGTTGTATCGCTTACCATAATGTGAATGGCACGCTCGTCGCGTCTAACGTAGTGTTTTAAATTCTCTTTGGTCCCGTGATCCAAAGCAAAAAATCAGACTCCGGACAATTTGTCGTGACTCATGTTAGTTTGAAAAATTTGTCGTGCCAGTATGAAAAATTCTATAGACTTACAGCGAAAGTAAGGTCTGTGCCTCTTCTACGCAACTCCTGTTCAATTTGTGAAGCTAGCAACTCCTGCGGCGTTCCCTTCACGTCGATGTAATGGCAGTGGCTGTTCGCGTAATGACATGTTAAGGCTTTGCGGTAGCGCTGGAATGGTAAGGCAAGAGAATATTTAGTGAAGATACCAAGTAACAACCAAAATATCAGTTAACCCATATTATCCCAAGGTATCAAAATCACAAAAAAAAATATTTTTTAACTAATTTGGGAAAAGGGGCTTCCAAAACAGACAAAATTTTTTTTTTATTTTTTTGTATACTATACATAATGTATTTCCAGACTGCGCCTTAAATGGGGCGCTGGGAAAATATGCCAATGAGTTTTGTATGAAGAAATAAAAAACAAAATTGTAACTTGTAAAGTATTTTATTGCTATATGACATTAGAAAAATTACTTTATTGAATATACATTAATAAATAAGTTAAAATATACATAAATATGTATATATATAATAGTATGAGAAGTTTGAGAACGATTTTGAGGCATACCAACTCCATACTTGCTGTATATAGAGTTTTATGGCATTGATGACGTCGATTTCGAGTCTCATTATTGACGATATAATGTCCTTTTTCATCCAGTCTAATTAAATCAGTGCAATTTCTTCTTGATAGACTGTTATTATAAATCACTCGTGTACGTAGTGAACAAATTTAGCCCAAACGGATTGGTTTGCCATGAGTGTGTTGTTTAGTTCCATGTTTTCCGAAATATGGTAACATTGACAGATGGACGTTTGTCTCCAGGAAAATACATCAGCTACCTTTCATTCATCATAATATCTCATAGAGGTCGGAATTTGGCGAATTTGTCGTCAGGAGGAGATAGTTATTATCGTAGACATGAAAGTAACTCGGAAGCTCTTCAAATAGATTCCGAATCATACATGAAAAGTACTTGACACCGCACCTGAGCATTAGCCAATAATTGTCCTCTAGTCAAGTTGCTAATATGTCCTGAATGTTCATTTCGGCTATCTCCGTCGCTCAAAGCGTTGTTTGCCGGCGATTTAATGAATATATTCACAAAAATTATCGTACTATCTTACTCCAGTATTGATATAATCTCATAAAAATTTAACCTGGTAAGAAAAGAATACGATTAAAAGATAAAATAATATACATAATCTAAGTTCTCGAGGAAAATGTTCATGGTGCCTACTATTCCCAATGCACCTCAAATGGGGCGTTACGGAAAACTCGCAAAATATATATAAAAATAATATAATATCGTTATCATCAATATACTAATTAAAAGTTTGATGTATAACAATGTAAATATCGGTATTTATACAAATTCAAAAAATAACACATTGATGTAGTAACTTACCTTTTTCCAAAACTCGTGTAGTCTGGAATTCACTTTTTTTCACCGACTAAAAAAAACTGACTTGAATTTTAAATACCAATCTTTATTATGTCCTTCCGCCGTTATTCGAGGCCTTTAAACAATATTTGAGATGGCGTTCTTCCGTTTCCTGCCGAATTCCATAGTAATGGGCGGTAATTCCGTTAGATGGCGCTACGTTTGCAGTGTTTACCAGGTTTTGCGCTCGCCCATATTCTTCATTGGCGTCTTAAGTTTCGTACCGAAATCATCTAACGCTGTTAGCGTTCGAAAGTATTTAATTTTTGTAATTAAATATAAATTTAAAAAGTATTAATTAAAAAATACCTACTTGTCGAATATATTAAAAGTAATTCTCGATTAGAAAATGAGTGACGATAGTAGTTCGGAATATTCTGGTTCATCTTCATCGACATCGAGCTGCGAGGATGTGCCTGCCGACCCTGCGGCATGCGAGGGAACCACCAAGAAACGAAAACATACACGTGCTTCAAACAAGGCTGTGCATCGCAAGCGGTCACGTAAGGACAAAAAAGGTTTGAAATACCTTTTCGAACAGGTCAGTGAAATCCAAAACTTTTTGGCTAACGTGTACCCACCACCAGGGTGGTATCCGCCTGAAGAAAGTGCTCCTAGTCTAACTCCTGACAATTATCATTGCGATGACGGTTTTAATAAGGAGGTGCCCGCCGCGACGGCTTCGTCCTTTGATTTCAATTTGGCTACCCACGTCAAGGAGCCTACGTTTTCAAATGCTTCGCCAGAACATTTGAAACTATTAAATACCCTACAATATTTTAATTCCGAAAACTGGACAAACGTTCGATATGCTGAAATTCAAAAATTGTACAACGCTCGACCAGGTTTTATCGATTTGGAGATTAACGACGAAATAAAACATTTGGAAAAACACAGTAGTTTAGTGGCAAACGATAAATCGCTAGGTGCAATAACACGTGCTATTATAATGCAAAGTGATGCTATGAAAAAAGGCGTAAACGATTTGTTACAATTTTGTCAAGATAGTGAAACCATTAACAAGGATGTATTATTAACAAAAATCAAAGATATTTTTTCGGGAGATTTTCAGAAAATCTCTCTTGATTGTTTGCAATTGATCTGTGGTCGTAGGGCGGATGTAATTGAACAAAGGAGAGATTACTTTTTAAATCTAGTAAAAGATAAGTTTATGAAAAATAGTTTAAAGAAAGTACCTCCATCTTGTGAATTATTATTTGAAAAAGAAAAATTTTCTGAATTTCTGAAAACTAACGGGGGAGTAAATAAAATATTTTCTTTTAGTAAGACCTCCTTCTCTGCGCAAGAGAAGAGAGTACCTGGGTCTCGGGCTGCGCAACCTGGACTCAGAAGTAGTAGTGGTTATAACCATTATGTTCAAACCGGTCGCTCCATGGCACCGTTTGATACCAATGATTTTAGACACACAGGTCCAAGTTATGACTATATAGCCCACAAAAATAGGGAACAGTTTTTTCGATCTCAATTTAAACCACGATTGCCCACAAATAAAGGCGCACCTGGCCCTTTGTCACAACAAGCCTCAACGTTTTCCAGTAGAAAATTCTATAGATCAGGGCAATTTAATCAGCCTTCCACATCTCGTGGCAGTGGCAGAGGAGAAAGGAAATTTTGACTCGGAGCCATTTCGAGGGGGGAGGTTAACGAAGTACGTAAACGTTTGGTCAAGCAAAGGTGCACCAAGTGTTTTATTGCAAATATTGAAAGGTTACAAAATCCCCTTCCAAAAGAAACCGCCCTTAGTTCTGCCTCGTCTAGTCAAAGGTCACTACGTAACTTTTCCTTCTATCCAAATGGACCAAATTATAAACACAATGTTATTGGAGAACACTTTAGAATATGCCCCCGAAACACCGAGTTTTCTTTCAACTCTTTTCTTAACACCCAAAAGCGATGGTTCCATGCGCCCAGTATTCAATTTAAAAAGATTGAATCAATTCGTAAAAATAACGAAGTTTCGACTAATTCCGGTCCATCGCATTCCGGAATTCTTACAACCAAACGATTGGATGGTAAAAATCGACCTGACACAGGCGTACTACCACGTTCCTGTCACATCAACTCATCGGTGTTTCCTCAGGTTGATTTACAGAAATCAACTATTACAAATGACCTGTTTGCCATTTGGGCTTGCCACAGCACCCAAAGTTTTTGCGTCCCTTTCCAATTGGACCGCGGAAATACTACGCGAGCAGGGTATCCGTATAGTAGCATTCCTGGACGATTATTTGATTGCTTGCCAAGACAGGTCAAAATTGCTATCCCAAGTACAAATTGTACTCCAAACGCTGCGCGAGTTGGGATGGAAATTAAATCTGGAGAAATCCATTCTGGTTCCCCAAACATCACTGCAATATCTCGGTTTAGTTTGGGACACATGGCAAAACCGAAAATACCTACCAGTAAAGAAAGTGCAGGGCATTCAAGTAATGATAGCAAATCTATTAAAGTGTCAATCGGCGGCCCTTCAAGAAATTCAGAGCCTTGTTGGAACTTTGAATTTCGCTCGGCTAGTTGTTCCTCAAGGCCGCATCAACTTTCGTTGCCTGTTAATATTTTGCAAGAGTCTGCTTCGCACACCCTTCCAAAAGTTTCCAATACCATTACAGGTAATAGAGGAACTCAGATGGTGGATGGTGAACTGCACCAAACACTCTCGGCTTCACCACCCATTAACAACACACTTCCTTACAACAGATGCAGCCGATACGGGCTGGGGAGCGGAGTTGAATGGGGTCCAACTGAGAGGCCATTGGTTAAAAGAGGAAGAGCATCTTCACTCGAACCACAAAGAGATGCTCACAGTTCTGAAATGCCTATACGAATTCGGTCCGTCTCTGAAACGATCATCGATTCTTCTGCAATGCGACAACAAATCCGTGGTAGCATACTTAAGAAACGAAGGAGGATGTCGATCTCCAGATCTAATGAATCTTACTTACGAGATTTTTCAGATTCTGGACAAATTCGACATTCACCTAGTAGCTCATCACATTCCGGGCAGATACAACATTGTAGCCGATCGATTATCACGGAAGTCGAAGCTTCCAGAATGGCACTTATTGCCAGAGTTGACCCACAGAATATTTATAAAATGGGGTGTCCCGGAAGTAGATCTGTTCGCATCGGCCAGAGCCCATGTAGTGAACAAGTATGTGAGCTTGGATCAAAAAGACCAAGCAGCATGGAGACACAACGCGTTCGCTTGGGATTGGGACTTCGATCTAGCTTGGGTCTTTCCTCCCCCAACGCTGATGCCACGAGTGCTGATGCACCTCAATCGGGCCAAAGGTACTTTTCTGATCGTAGCACCCAAATGGCCGCAAGCCTTTTGGAGGGCGGATCTAAAGAGTCGGGCGATAGCACCACCGTTCACGATTTACAATCTGGAATCCAGATTGATGGACCTATCAACTCTGCTTCCACCGCCGAAAGTCAAAGACTTAACTCTGGAAATTTGGAAATGTGGGGGTGGTCGGAAGCAGTAGAATCATGGTCAGAACAACAAAAAACCCTGTTGCGGTCAGGGTGGAGAAAATCTACCTTGAACACTTATAAACCCGCTTGGGGACGATGGATTAAGTGGTGTGAAAAGTTCAACGTTCAAGTTACGAATCCCTCGGGTTCAGAATTGGCAAAATTTTTGGCTGACCTTCATCTAGTCGAAAAACTATCTTATAGAACCATCCTAGTACATAAATCTGTTGTTTCGACTCTTTGCAGCGCAGGTGAAGTAAAACTGAGTTCACATATTCTAGTTAGGCAAATTCTAAAATCGATAGCTAATTTTAAACCACAAATATATCCGAAACCCATTTGGGATACTAAAATATTGATTGATTATTTAATAAAGACCAAAATTAATGAGCACAATTTATGGGATGTATCACGTCGTTGTGCTGTACTGTTGTTGCTATGTTCAGGTAGACGAGTTCATGATTTAACCCTTTTATCTGTTTCAGAGGATTCCTTTATTAACAACCAAAAAGATAATTGTTTGATTTTTTGGCCCAAATATGGCTCCAAAACCGACTCTGAATCTTATGTCCAGTCAGGATGGAAATTGTTTCCAAATTTAGAATGTCAAAATATTGATCCCGTGTTCTGGGTCAGAAAATTAGTAGAAGTTAGTAATGTTAGAAGATCTCAGACAAAGTTAGATAATTTATTTATCACAGCGCGAGGTACAGCTATGGCTGCATCTAGAACCGTAATTGCGGGGTGGGTAAAATCACTATTAAAAGAAGCCGACGTAGAAGCAACACCTGGAAGCATCAGATCTGCTGTTGCCTCCAGAGAGTGGTTAGATAGGGAACCTATAGATAAAATATTAGCTAGAGCTAATTGGAGGTCTGAAAATACATTTAAAAAATTCTATAGAAAAGAAATTATATCAAATTCAAATAAGTCACAAAATTTTTCTTTGACGAAGCATTTTGAACCGTTACGATAGATATATAATTTTTTATACTCATATTATTTACTGTAAAAGCTGTGTAATCGATATGTTTATTTTTGTATAATATGTATATTAATTGCTTAATTATAATTTCATCATATTATTATTATTATTTTTTACACCTTTGTTGTAAAATATAATAAAAAAAAAAATTAATTTGTGTTACAATTTATTATATAGTTATATTTACTCCTTATCACATTGGCGTCTTGTTTACCAGGCGAAAACAAACAATGTCTCAAATATTGTTTAAAGGCCTCGAATAACGGCGGAAGGACATAATAGAGGAGTTTTACCTACCATTAAAACTCATATTATGTCCAGAGCCTTATTCGAGGCCTTACAGTAAGTTCTGCCTGGTATTACTGTACTATATATTACATATGCGTATTCATGTATATTTTATGATCAATATATTAATTTGAGACACAATGAAGAATATGGGCGAGCGCAAAACCTGGTAAACACTGCAAACGTAGCGCCATCTAACGGAATTACCGCCCATTACTATGGAATTCGGCAGGAAACGGAAGAACGCCATCTCAAATATTGTTTAAAGGCCTCGAATAAGGCTCTGGACATAATATGAGTTTTAATGGTAGGTAAAACTCCTCTATTATGTCATCGACAAATGCATCTAAATAACGACTGCATTTCAATTTACCCACTAATATTCAAATATTCGGTGTTAGACCTTAAAATATTAGTGCACCTTAAATGGGGCGCTAGGATAATATGGGTTAATATTATGACCTTTTTTTTAAGTCGATTACAAAATGGGTACTGAATAATCGGAAATTAGACATTGGTAAGAGGAGAAATGTTTGTGCAACTATTGGTACACAATAATTGTATTTGATGTCAGAATATCAAAATAAAAAAAATAAAATTTTATGATCAATTTCTTAATAGTGTTGACATATTTAATTGTACCTTGTTAATGTATAAAACTAAAGTGAAAAGAATTTTGTTTGCCGACTGTTAAATTTTTAGTTTATTTGCAAACCAACTTATTACATTTAGCATGACCTACACTATCATTCCGTATGTATACTTCTTACCTAATGTATTATGTAACGATTTGTAATATTTATTGGATAGTAATATATGTATATTTAGAATAATTTATCTTTATTATAAGTTTATTATATGGACTATATGGCCTAACCACTCTCAATCGTATTCTCGATTGTAGAGTAGGCCCGTGCCCTGCAGTGGGACGTATATGGGCTGATACAGATAAGTTTATTCCTTTGTTTTATACTGTAAGGTTTCAACTGTTAGCGTGCAGGCATAACATAGTATCTCAATATCCAAGACTTATATTCTTAACATTAACATTATTTTTTCAGTATTTTAAGTACCTACCCTGGATAATTAGGTGTAGTTTATGACTGTTGTGAATAAAATTATGAGTCGCCTTTAGCTCTCTTATATCTCTCTATTATGCCTTTTATACGACTGTTTGTGTCCTTAATAAATGAAAAAAAAAAAAAAAAAATATATTTGAGAATAGGCAATTTCGTTTTGTTTTATAGGGAAGTTTGGTTGCATTTATAATAATAATAATAAAAATCACTCCACCTAGCTGGAGGGCGCTCTTCTTTTTTCCCTTAGACATCTTTGTAATTTATAAAAAAGAAAAAAATTCATAATGTATTTGTAAAAACTATAAAAATTAAGAATATTAAGTAATAGAACTAACATTGGAGTTGTTAGGTCCTGATCCATGCACCAGATGCGGATGAAAGAACACCGTGTCTCCAGGCTCCATGATGAGGTGCACACGCTGGTTTATAGGCGCCGCCACCTCTTCATCCACTATCTCGTGGAAGTACTGCAACTCCTGAAAATGTTAATGGAGTATTTTACTGGGAATCTAACCAAATACACACACATATAATTTAAACTCTGACACGCATACACTTTGATACAGCTGGAATTCTTTATTATTTTACTGGTGATAGGTCTTTCATATGTGTGAGACTTAACATCTTATGTCTCAGGATGGCGAGCACAGTGGAATGCCAAGCATTGCTTTGTAATCAAGGTGTTGTTTGGTTTGGTACTGTTCATGACCGATTGCATCGCTTACCATCAGGCGAACGGCATGCTCGTCCCGACATACGCTGCAATAAAAAAAAAACTGATTCCAACACGCTCATACAGATAAACTCACGTTTTGTTTTATTATAATTTAAATCCACTACGTTAATTTAAACTTATATCTAGCACTAACATTTTGATCAGTCTAAGAATAAGATTTATGTTAAAAATTAATAATTTCATGAATTTTTTATTATACTTTATTTTGTTGCCTAATAAAGCAAGACCCAAAAATAAGATGAAATAACAATCTGATGTAATCTGTATCAGCCCATATACGTCCCACTGCAGGGCACGGGCCTCCTCTACAATCGACAGTACGATTGAGAGTGGTTAGGCCATATAGTCCACCACGCTGGCCTAGTGCGGGTTGGCTATCTGTATCTAATCTGATGTAATAGTTGTCTGTAGCGCTGGTAAAAATTCACATTGTTTAAGTTTGATCTTAATATTTCATTCAATACTAATAATGTGTTCTACTTCAGGTTAAAGGCCTCCCATTTGTCACTCTACTTGACCCTGTCCTCGGCGAGCTCCTGCCATTTTGTCTCGAATACATCCAACTCGTCTTTCTACAGCATCTTCGGTTGCCGAATTTTTCCCCTGGCCATTTGCGGAAATCCAGCTTCTCAATATTTAATAACATGTAATTCTGAAGTGATATGAAGGTAATTAAAAAGTAATAGTCAATGTATTTCTCACCTTGATGTTATCTCCATGTTTATAAAGAACCCTGGGTTTGTGCGACCCCGGCAGCACGTACAGGCAGCCGTTTTCCACGTTCACCGGGTCCACAGCTGTCCACACTGCGATGATCTGATCTGCTGGTCTGAACGGGAAGTAATATAGATCCTGCAAGAGACGAGATTGGTACAAATTGTTATTAAATGATATGTCATTAAACTAGCGGTCCGGCACGGCTTCGCCCGGTTGCAGATACTTTTAAGCGTCCCGTCCACTTTAGAAAAATAGGAAGTATTTTACCTCATACCTGTTTTTAATATATAAACTCAAGGTTCTGCCGTATTTTAAACACCCCATCCCATTATTTAGCGTTTGGAAGAATTAAATAATATTTTATTTATAATTAGTTTATTTCTTTCAAACGTCATTACACATGTAATTTATCTTACAGATTATCTTCCTTATTTTTTTTATTATATCGAATATAATTGAATTCCTTGCATATTCCACAGAAACTCTAAAATAATTCTGGATAAAAAGTAGACTATGTGTTAATCCAGGGTGCTAGCTACCTTCATACCAAAATTCATTAACCTTGGTTCATCTGTTTGAACGTTAAGATGTAACAAACACGCAAACTTTGGCATTTATAATATCAGTAGGACAATTCTGGAGAGGAAGAAGCAAGTCACTTGATAGCAAGTCACTACATGGGCTTAAGATAAACTACTCGCCACACAAATGACCAATAAAAAAATTAGTTAAATCTTTCATCAATAAATAATACAACCACATTTCGCCTTGTGTGTTCCAACCCGCAATGAGCTGTACCGAGCTTAGTGCCATATCGGCCACAAACACCCTGAGATCCTGAGATCAAGCTGATAATGAATAGAAAAATTCACTTTTCCCGACCTAAGATTAGAACCCGAAGCTTTAGCATTATAATCGTCTGGTATTACAACTACGCCAGTCGCCACTGAACCAGTCGAGGACTGGTCTGTATCAGCCCATATACGTCCCAATGCAGGGCACGGGCCTACTCTACAATCGAGAGTACGATTGAGAGTGGTTAGGCCATATAATCCACCACGCTGGCCTAGTGCGGGTTGGCGGACTTACATACCATAGAAATTTTTATAAATCGCTATTGTATGCAGGTTTCCTCACGATGTTTTCCTTCACCGTCTTAGTGTGTGGCGATTGACTATCAATACACACATGGCTCCGAAAAGTCAGAGGTGTGCCCTGAGATTCGAACCCGCAACCACCGTGAACATGTTGGCAGCCGCGTCTAGTCCGTTTACCAACAGGCCACCACGCACTTCGAGTAAGTCGAGCAAGTCGAGGACTGTTACAGTACAATAAAGATATCCCATTCTAGGTTCACCTGTATTCATAACGTATATTCAGTTTCGAAAGTTTGTAATCAACGGTGGTCACAATTTGGACGGACAATTATATCCTATCGAACCCTTAGCTTTGTAACCGTAAGTTAGTACAACTTCGCCACCAAGCCAGTCACACTATATATACAGGGTATATCAAGACTGCTACCGAAAACGAAGCCGGGTGGTAGTTTAAGCGACTTCAGACACAATGCAATAGAAAAAATTGCAAAAAAGAGCGACAATTTTTTTTTTGTTATTTTTTTCCTATGACCATATTTGGGTGGTAAATGTATTTTTTTCCTAAAATAATAGTGTATACCCTTTTATTTATAAACAATCTAAGGTATAAAAGTGTTTAAATAATTATTTTAGCAAAAACTATGGATTTACCACCCAAAAATGACGATATTTAAAAAATCATAAAAAATAATTGTCGCGTTTCTTTGCGAAAATTTTAGTTGCAATGTGTTTGTAGTCACTTAAACTACCACCCGGCTTCGTTTTCGGTAGCAGTCTTGAGATACCCGGTATATAAGTATACATTTCTAATATTCATCTTGACATCTCTTACCTGATGCGGCGGATGCCTGGGCGTCTCTGGAGGCTTGTTGATGATCATACAGTTGACAGCTGTCAGATCTTCGCCGATGAGCTGCGAGACAATATGCAGCATCGCAGGGTTCTCGCTGTACGTCTTGAATACGTCGTCGTAGAGAATCTCCTGGATCTGAACAAGATGGATGGAAAGGAGTTAACTGTTGTGGAAAAGAGAGAGCTGATGAAGTGGTTGTTGTGGTGAAGATTGAAACTGAAGAAGCTTATTTCAAACAACTAACTTATTGATTTTAGTAACTATTATGAACCTAGTTGTCGCAATATTCTTCAGTTACCAAGAAAGCTGCAAAGTAATCGATACCTTGCCGGGTAGTTAAAAATCAAAAAATTAAACGAAATTCGCGATAAAATCCGTGAGAAATTGTTTTGTTTCATTGAAGAAGCTGTTCAAAAGTTTTTGGCGACTATGCATCTAGAGATCTAAAACTGACACTTGATTGATCAACAGTCCACTGAAACACAATAGTTTATCGGTGAATTATGTCTTAAATCTTTCTGAATACGTGAAATGAGGCTCAACATTATGATCAATGGTAACTACCTACTTATGAACATAGGATTCATAAATTGAGACCGGCCTGCAATCCCGATCAAGACACCTTTTTATGACTTATTTCGAATAAATTATTTTTGACAGCCTCCGTGGCGCAGTTGGTTAGACGCCACCTGTGAAACGAGAGGCCGCGGGTTCGATCCCCGCATCGAGAGAAATGTTTGTGTCGCCCACAAATATTTCTTCCAGGTCTGGATGTTTGTGAGACGGAAAAGTCTCTCGTAGTTCCTGATACACACGACACAAGACTCGATCTTAGTGTGGGGTCAGGACTATGTTTGTGACTGTTGGGTGTTATGTATTTTATTTATTTATTATTTCATTGACTATAATGTTACTTTGTATAACTCTATCGATGAAAGTGGCTACCTTGTTAATATAATCTTCAGGTTTGGTTTTCTTCTTGTACAATTTCTTGTCCTTCACAATGGACACCATTCCTCGATCGATTCCGTTGCATAGTTCGATGAATCGGGCCCTAAAACAAAATTAGATTAGTCCTCCAGACTAGATATCCAGTGGAAAAACGGATTGACACCATATATGTAATTGTAATTGAGAAAAAAATAAAATTATTTGTCAATGACCATATTGATTGTACTTATTTTTAATATTGTTTTAAGTTCTGTTATTTTATTTTTTTCTGGTGTACAATAAAGTTTGGAAATAAATAAATAAATGAATAATATAAATTATTAATAACAGTCTATCAAAAATATTTATAAGCTATATTTATTATTGAATTTGGATTTTGTTTGTTTAATATACTTATCTAGTTGTGTTATCAGCGATCTGCTTAAAAATCTAAGATATAAACACACACTCACTTGTATTTCTCTAGATCTTCATGACTGAACAAGCGTCGAATGATCAAGTATCCTTGTTCGTTGTAGAAGTCTAGCTGTTCTTTAGTGAGAGGATATTCGCCTGTAGTCGCAGACACTCTGAAATTAAAAATTATTTATTTATTCTTAACTTCAGATAAAGAGAATAAACACTTAAATATAATACAAATGAACAAAAATTACAGATGGCGGTCTTATCGTTCTAGGCCATATCTTACAGACAACCTTTGTATGGATATAAGAAAAGGAAAAGAAGAGTTAGTGTATTTATAAAGTTATAAGCCTTTATTTATTTCCTGTGTCGTATTTTACATAAATTTTAGACATATTTACCCTTATAATAAAATAAACTATTAATTAAAGCCTTCAATCAAATATACACTAGATACACAGTTCCCTGTAAATGTTCTGTTAAAAAGTGGCACCGATGCAATGAATCTAAAAAAGTAAACAAAAAGATCACATATTCCAAATATATGAACACAAATTCCACCTGGAGCTTAAAGTAGCTTTTCACATAATATTGTCTAAAGTTCTGCGACTTTTTAGAAGCAACGGTCGGTGCGTGACTAAAGGCGAAAGAGTTAAAGCACTCTTTTTGGTGCCATTTTCTAAGCGCTCATGTTATATCTAGTGTATATTTGATCGAAGTTTAAAGCTATCAAATAATATAAGTTGATAGTATTGTGTAATAAGGCACCCTCCCGCCCTGTCTTGAGCTATTGTGATCCATTCTCCTGCAATTTTTTTGATATCTTCATGCCATCTTTGTAAGGTCTTCACTTGTAGCGCTTGCCTTGTGAGCCTTTCAATAGAGTAATAGACATATGGTATGTATTTAATTTCATTCACATGTTCTCAACCACCCTTGGTAATATTGTATAAAATTTTTTTAAACTCCCTGACATTTTGTCAAAAATAGCTATTGTTGTTTTTAAGTCTTTTGATCAACCCCTATAGATTCGAGTCTTTTTACGGCTTAGGTAAGTGCCCCAACCGAACTGAAGATCACCTAAGCGGTAAAATATTCTTATCTCTATGGGATGCCCAAAAATCGTGAAAACTAAAATAACAATTATGTCAAAAGTCACATATTTTTTTACACGCTTTTTATTAGCTTCACCTGTATGTTTGTATGTTTGTATGTTTGTTTGTAACCGACTTCTTTGGGCGCGATTTTGACCCACTTTAAACGGCCAGATTTCGTTCAAATTTTGCACACTTGTCAAAGACCGATGACAATACAATAATTCGATTAAAATATACAATTATCCTGATTAGATTCGCCAGGATTCATTATTCTTATAATTGATGACCATTGCTACTGACCACTAGGTGGCGTATAGATGAACATAATTTGCTACTGACTAATAGATGGCGTGATCACGTCAATAATGCATGTTTGCACTATTCATCGCTAGATGGTGTTAACATTGTATTCTTCAAGTGTCAAATGTTACTACTGACCAACAGATGGCGTTATTGACTGGAAATACAGCTGTAGATGGATGTTTTTAGTCAAAACAATTAAATAATAGTTAAAAAAAAACTAAAATACACGCTTTAATAAGATATACAACTAAAAAAGTAAAAATAATTGATACTGAATTTAAGATAAGTAAATGGAGTAAAATACATATATTTTATTGTTACAAAGCGTGGGGTGCAGGATGATAAGTAATTGTTGTAAACACCCCACGCTTTGTAACAATAAAATATATGTATTTTACTCCATTTACTTATCTTAAATTCAGTATCAATTATTTTTACTTTTTTAGTTGTATATCTTATTAAAGCGTGTATTTTAGTTTTTTTTTAACTATTATTTAATTTTCTGTATCATTATACGTCCTACTGCAGAGCACGGGCCTCCTCTACAATAGAGAGTACGATTGAGAGTCATATAGGCCACCACGCTGGCCTAGTGCGGGTTTGCGGACTTACATACCTATATATATATATTTCATTCTTATATATATTTTGACGTGACAACGTCTTAAATTAGGTTGCGGCTGGGAGTCACTTATGAAAAAGTGTAACGCCCGGTAACGTAACGGTGCGCGCGCAGCACTAGAGCAGCAGTTTCACCCACTTTTTCCAAAATTGTCCCATAGCCCCCCCCCTGCCTTCCCCCACCCTTATTCCGAAATAGTGCCTATTAGCCTCCCCACGAAACCTACCCCCCCCCCCCTCCCCTACCCCCACCCCGAAAATTTACCTCACCCCCCCCAATCCTATCTCGGCCAACATAGGTCGTAGGACCCACCGAGTTTGGTATCCTCGGAACCGTCTTGGTGAGGGCTACAAATTGACCCCGCCAGAAATCCCAAATTACGCAAAAAATTACCCCCCCAAAAAAAAAATATTTTACCTCCAAAACAATTAATTTAAGTTAGCCTCCCCACGAAACCTTCCTCCCCCCTCCTCCCTTACCCCCACCCCGAAAATTTACCTCACCCCCCCAATCCTATCTCGGCCAATATAGATCGTAGACCCACCGAGTTTGGTATCCTCGGAACCGTCTTGGTGAGGGCTACAAATTGACCCCGCCAGAAATCCCAAATTACGCAAAAAATTACCCCCCCAAAAAAAAATATTTTACCTCCAAAAAATTTATTGACGTGACAACGTCTTAAATTAGGTTGCGGCTGGGAGTCACTTATGAAAAAGTGTAACGCCCGGTAACGTTACGATGAGTCACCGAACGAGAGAGAGGCCCGCCGAATGCCTTGCGTCTCTCTCCCACTCAACTATGATCGGTCTGCCGCGCGCGCAGCACTAGAGAATTAGGCGCATTGAATCGGCGCATGCTTGTGTCTCTGTCTTTGTCTTTCTCGAACGTTCTTGGCGTTGGAAAAACAAGAAAGCGTCACAATACAAGTTCACACGTGTGGTTAAAGTATCGTCAGCTGTGTCTGTAGTGAAAATATGGAGTGCTTAGATTCGTCATTACATGTACAATGTTTTAGTAAACAAAATATATTTCTATAGTTAAAATTTGTGCAATTCTTATTTTCATTCAATTCCTTGTTCCTATTGTGCAATTTAATTATATTCATATTAATAAATATTCTACCGAGAAAAAGACGTTGTCACGTAAAATCTTCGCCCGTAAAACCGACTTTACAGGCAACCATTGTTTTTTCTATTTATGTACAATGCCACCTAGGGTAACGTTAACCATGTAGGTTAAATTAAGTACCATATGTCAATATCACCTCGTATATACCGGGTATCTCAAGACTGCTACCGAAAACGACGCCGGGTGTTAGTTTTAGTGGCTACAAACACAATGCAAATAAAAATTTCGCAATGAAACGCGACAATTATTTTTTATGATTTTTTAAATATCAACATTTTTGGGTGGTAAATCCATAGTTTTTGCTAAAATAATAATTTAAACTCTTGTATACCTTAGAGTATTTATAAATAAAAGGTTAGACACTATTATTTTAGGAAAGTATTTACCACCCAAAAATGGCCATACGACTATAATAAAAAATAAATGGTCGCTTTTTTTGCAACTTTTTCTGTTGCATTGTGTCTGAAGTCGCTTAAACTACCACCCGGCTTCGTTTTCGGTAGCAGTCTTGAGATACCCTGTATAATCTACTCGATCAATTTTGAAGCCATTATTCAGTCTAGAAATTTTCTTATATTTATACATGTATGAATTTAGTTATTTTCATGATATTATTAATGTTTCACGCGTGACTTTAAAAAATGGCATCTCTGTTCCTTGATAATGTTGAAATAAATAAAATTTCAATTTGATGCATTTTTTTGTCATAGTAACTATGTTTGTTAATGTTATGATTTAATTACAAAGTAATTGTATGAATATTTCACGACATTGTACATTAATTGCATTATTATTCTTATTTTATTATACACTAACGCAGGGGTCGGCAACCTTTTGGGTCGGAGTTGCCAAAAATTACAATTTATAATAATTCTAAGTTTGAAAATAGTCACAATAACAAGGACGACTGTTACAATGACTGAAACGGGGGGAGGGAGGGGGGATTGCGGTAAAAATTGTGAGAGGTATCTTGGGTAGATACCACCGCAATGTCTATTTCGCTCGCTGAACAGCAGTGTAAATGCATTGTTAAGAATGCTAAGCATTGCTTTGTAATTCAACGCGTGGTTTGGTTTTGCTACACCCAGACGTGAGACTTAATACTTGTGGCTCTCTCAAAGATTTGCATTGGTGCGGGATCGAACCCGCGGCCTCTCGTTTCACAGCTGGCGTCTAACCCAGTGCGCCACGGAGGCCGTCAAATATATTTATTTATTTATTTATTTATTTATTTAATTCTTTATTGTACACAATAAAAAGGAATAACAGTTAAGAGATAATACAAAATAACAAAGTACAAATGGCGGTCTTATCGCTCTAAGGCAATTTCTACCAGACAACCATGGGATGGATATATGAGCAGGAAAAAAGATAGGGCAGTGTAAAATAAAGATAACGAAAACATGGAGACATAAAAAAAACATATAAATACATTATATATAAATACATACCACATATACATACATATTATATATACATACATAAGTATTATACATATACATACTTATATAAATTTATAGACGAATAAACATACGTACATACATATATATATATTACCAATATAATCAATAAGAGGAAATAGTCCTAATCGGTTTATCTGTTTATAGAGAAAGGTAGTGTTCTTTTAATCGTTTTTTAAATGATGACAGTGTTTGAGCCTGCCTCACCACAACAGGAAGTGCGTTCCACAAACGAACAGCTTGAACACTGAATGATTTATCCATAAATGTCGTGGTGTGGACGGGCATTCTCAACTTCAGGTTCTCAGACGATCTCAAGGACCTCGTATGTGACTCGTGAAGAAAAAGAAATCGTTCTTTGAGATAAGAAGGAGTGACAGGATTGAACAAAATATTGTATAGAAGAGACAGTATCTGAGTATTCCGACGAAGTCGTATAGGTAACCACTTGAGCTTAGCACGAAACTCAGAAACATGATCATATTTGCGTAAACCAAATATAAATCTTATGCAGAAATTTTGAAGGCGCTCAAGTTTATTTAGTTGGTCCTCGGTGAGATCTAGGGCATCGAGCCCGGGTTTACCCGGACCGAAAAAACCTGGGTTTTCCCGGTTCTGAGGATTATAAAAAACCCGGGTTTAGTTTTTAAAACTCGGGTTTTTCGGGTTTTTTTAATACTTTTGTTTTTGTTATTTATTAAGTTTAAGCCACTTCGAATGCAATAATAAGTAAATGGAATAAAAACACGCTTTGATAAATTATTATTTATTACGTAAAAAGTACCTTCGGTGCTACTTTCCTACCAATAAAACAAGCCATGCAAGTTAAATGGAACGTGCGCGTCCACCTCAAGACATGAATGGGGTAAAGTGTGGAGCAGTGGGTTAGTTATATTATTAAATATATATAATATATATAAATTTAACTGTTTTTGTAATTTATAAAGTACTGTTTTATTTATTTAAATTCTTCCTTATCCTTTATATTTTGTACTCATTATAGGAAATCGATATGTAAACGCAGATTAGTGTATTTTAAAAAATTACAATAAAATGATCGAAATGCTCGAAAAAACCGGTCTACCCGGGTTTTGATTACTCTTAGACCCGAAAACCCGGTTTTTCAAAATTGAACCGAGTTTCGATGCCCTAGTGAGATCCAGATAGCTAACATCGGCATAATCAAGGATGGGGAGTAGGAGTGTTTGCGCAAGCGAAATCTTCGTGGCAACGGGTAGAAAGTTGTGTAACCGTCGCAAGGACTTAGCCGAGGTAAAGAGTTTCCGACTGACTTCTCGAATCTGCGGACCCCATGTGAGGCATTTATCTATGTACAGACCCAAATTTTTTACAGTATCGCTGTAAGGGATGATAACACCTTCGCAAACAACGCTTGGCAATTGAGCCCAATCCAATTTAGAGATTAATCTGGGGCTGCCAACAATAATGTTTTGGGTTTTACTAGGATTAACCGTCAAACCATGAGCTTTGCTCCAATTGCATATGTGTTGGATGTCGAGGTTAATCTTTGAAATAGCTTCTGCCATTCTGTCCAGAGGTGCCTGCGTGTAAATTTGGAGATCATCAGCGTAGAGGTGGTAGGATGAACGAAGATTATTAGTGATGGAATTAATGAAAATATACTTATGTATTATACATTTAATATGTATAATGTAATATGTATAATATGTATAATGTTATGTTAGGGGATTTTAATGGTTGGGTAGGACTGAAACGTAAAGGATACGAAAGGGTACTAGGTTCGTTCGGTGATAGGAGAGTGAATGCTAATGGAAGAAGTTTGCTTGAAATATGTGTGGAAATGGGTTTATGTGTGACAAACACGATGTTTACACACAAAATGATCCACACATATACTTGGGAAAATGCTGCGATGAAGAGTATGATTGATTTTGTGATAGTAGACGAAAGATTAAAGAAGAATGTTATGGATACTAGATCGTTCCGTGGAACGGGTCTTGATACTGACCACTTTTTGGTCGTGTGTCGAATAAAAGACCTGTTTAAAAAGTGGCGTAGCCGTATCCCCGAACAGTCTAGTGTGTTAGAAAGGATAAAAGTGGAAAATTTGCAAGGAGATGTAAGAGAGAAGTACGAACATATTCTGAGTGAAAATTTCGAAGGTCTGGATGAAGTTTATGAGGTAGAAGAAGTATGGAATAAGTTTAAAAAGGTAGTTGTTAATGGCGCAATTGAAACATGTGGACTGAGTAAAAGGAAAAAGTATAAAGAGATGAAGAATGTTTGGTGGGATAAGGATGTGCAAAAAGTAGTAAGTGAAAAGAATAAAGCGTGGAGAGATTGGTTAGCTATTAGAGCTGATCAAAGAATGCTAAAGGCAAGCGAAGAAGATGTATACAAGGCAAAATTGGAATATAAGAAGATAAAAGATGTAGTGAAAATAGTAGTAAAAAAGAAGAAGCATGAAGAAATGTTTGACGAAAGATTGAATGAGAATTTTCAGAAAAACATCAAGTTTTTCTGGAAAGCAATCAAAAGTGTCCGGGGTAAGTTAAGTACCTCGGAGCTTAGTACTGTAAGGGATAAGCATGGACTACTAGTGAATGGAGAAGAATGTGTGCTGAAAAGATGGAAGGAATACTTTGAAGGGTTGTTTGAAAAAGAGGAAACACAGCAGTGTACAGTGACGGATGAAAGTGAACAAAATGAAGATAAGATTGATGTGATGGAAGTGGTGAAAGCGTTGAAAAGTATGAAAATGGGTAAGGCTGCTGGGTATGACAGAGTAACAGTCGAAATGCTGAAGGCTGGACAGGGTGTGGTGGCACGCCTGCTTTGTCATCTCTTGAATTTGTGCTGGACAAGTGGTGTTGTGCCAACAGATTGGTGTAACGCCGTTATTGTTCCACTATACAAGGGCAAGGGATCAAAGCAGGAGTGTCAGAATTACCGTGGTATCAGCCTCCTAAGTGTTGTCGGCAAATTGTATGCTAAGGTATTGATTGAGCGAGTTGTAAAAGAGACGAATGACAAGATATGGGACGTGCAAGCAGGATTTAGGAAGGGTATGGGATGCACGGATCAGGTATTTTCTCTACGAAGTGTTGCTGAGAAGACCTTAGCTAAAGGTCGAAAAGTCTTCTGCGCCTTCGTAGATTTAGAAAAGGCCTATGATAGAGTGATGAGGAATGAGTTATGGGCAGCACTGTCCAAGTTTGGGTTGAGCAGCAACCTAATTCGAGCACTACAGTCTCTTTATAAGAACTCTAGTGCTTGTGTTAGGATAAACGGAGCATACACTGATTGGTTTCGCATCGATAAGGGTGTGAGACAGGGATGTGTAGCATCCCCGTGGTTGTTCAACCTTTTCATGGACGGTTGCCTAAAAGATCTGAAAGATAGTGAATATGGGATAAGAATGAATGAGTTGTCACTAAAATGTCTTCTCTATGCTGATGATCAGGTTATTCTTGCATCATCTGATGAGGAGCTACAAAATATGGTGACAATTATGCATGAAGCGTTTGAGAGAAAAGGAATGAAAATAAATGTGAGTAAAACGAAAGTTATGGTATTTGAAAGGGAAGAGAATATGACAAAATGCGATATTATGATAGGTAATGAGCAAGTAGAACAAGTGAATGAATTCGTATATTTGGGCTGTGTTTTCACAAGTGATGGAAAGCATGATAGTGATATTGAAAGGAGAGTGAATGCGGGAAATCGAGTGAATGGTGCGCTACACTCCTTTATGAATAGTCGGAAGGTCTCCAAAAAGGCACGACTGGCTGTCCATGGAGGAGTGTTAATTCCAACGCTTATGTATGGTAGTGAAAGTTGGGTATGGCAAAAGAAGCATGAAAGTAAAATTAGGGCAGTAGAGATGAGATCGTTAAGGGGAATGTATGGTGTAAGTTTGTGTGACAGAGTGCGAAATAGCGTGGTGATGGAAACTTGTGGAGTGAAAGAGGATGTAGTGACGAGAATTGAGAAAGGAATGTTACGATGGTTTGGTCATGTAGAGAGGATGGATGAAAGGAGAATTACGAAACAAATACAAAATGCGAGTGTGGATGGAAGAGTCGGTAGGGGTCGACCTCACCGAACATACACCATCCAAATCGGTGATACCCTCAACAAGGGTCAGGTTAAAAGTACCCTGAACCGACGAGAATGCATGAAGACGTTGATGAAAGTGGATGAAGCGAAAGTAGTATGCCAGGATAGAGCAAAGTGGCGGTCTATAGTCTCTGCCTACCCCTATGGGATACAGGCGTGACGATTATGTATGTATGTATGTATGTATAATACATAAGTATGTTTGTCATTTTTGTAATTCCTCTTGAATCACTCTATCTATTAAAAAATATCAAATTTCGTTGTGTAGTTTTAAAGATCTAACCATATATTATGTATTATGTAATTACACACAAAATTAACTGTTTAGTTCCTTCTTGAAATGGGTTTGAAAAAGAAAGGGTTTTTTTTTTATATGAAGGGTCATGGATTATAAATTAGCCAGTTGACTTTGTGAATAACAATCGCTAATTGCTAAAATTTAGCATATTATACGTGTATAAATTGTGAAATGTTATTATCGCCTTCACTTGCCATTTTTGATTCCTATAGCTATTTATTCCAACACTACTATGTAATGTTTTTCAATTAAACTATAAGTGCGTGTAAAAAGGTAGGAACTTAATTATGCTAATTTCATTGTCACAAATAAAAAAAACAACAACACGTGTACTGTGTTAATTTAATAATAATAATGTTCTTTTAGTTTTTTTTGTATTTTTATATGTATTTTGTTATTTTGTAATATGTTAACTAACGAACGAACACGTGCGCCGGCAAACAATTCCACAGCCTGACGGTGCGGCACAGAAACGAATTTGAGAACCGTTTGGTTCGCGCCGGGATGGTGTGGACCGTCAAGCTATGGCTTCGCAAGCCAGCACGCGTGGTTCTGGTTAGGAATGGAGAGGAGGGGAGCAAGTTGAACAATTCCTCAGAGCACTCACCGTGATACAGGCGGTAGAACACGCTTAGAGAGGCGACATCTCTCCGGAGTTGTAGCGACTCCAAGTTGCTCGTAACGTCTGCATCATTCACAATGCGGATGGCCCGCCGCTGCAATCCATCCAAGGCATCGAGCAGGTACTGGGCGGATCCATCCCAAAGGTGCGAGCAGTACTCCATACCCGGCCGGACCTGCGCTTTATATAAGCGGCAAAGCTGACCGGGCGTGAAAAACCGAAGCACCCTGTTCAGGACTCCAACCCTGCGTGATGTGGCAGATATTACGCCCTCGATGTGATTCCTTGGATTGAGATCACAGCGGATATCCACACCAAGGATACACAGGTCATTCCGCACTGAGAGGGGAGTACCCTGAAGAATGGGGAGGGGAGAGAACGGGGATTTTTTGCACGTGAACGCACACACCTGGGTTTTCTTGGCATTGAACTCAACCATATTCCTGGAACCCCATGTAGAAATGAGATCCAAGGTCCGGTTGAGCTCAATGACAAGATCTTCGCGTCCCTTCACAGTTTCGACACGGCAACCTGGAGGCCCGCAGTGGTATCGCCCATGAACCGTGCTGTCATCTGCATAGCAATGAATGTTGCCAAGCGACAACAAGTCATTGATATGCAGAATAAACAGCTGAAGGACCTGCTCTGTTTAGTTGCACTGTCATGGTAGAAAGGATGGGATTGGTGAAGAGGCAACGAGGATCTTAGGTTCGGGCACTAAGAAGGCCGAATGGGCACCGGCACGAAAGGGTCGGCAGGAAGCGAATTGATCCGCCGGACGGAAGGGCCCCCGTACCCTCCCGGGATGGGCCGCCGGGACCCCACTTCCGGTCACCAACCGGCACGACGTACCCACCCAAGATTATGCGCGGCATGGTGAGGCAGCCTCTCGAGGTGGTTAGCCCCGATTGGGCCCCTGTACTATACCGCGGGCGGCCAGCGGACAACCGTTTCTACGGGTCTCCCTGGCCGGCGGATCAACTCTCCTCCCTTCGACAGAGGACCGAAAATACCCACACGGTACAACCTCATGCCCGGACCTAAGATCCTCGAAGAAACCGGACCTAACCTATTCCGTGGGTTCGATTCCCGCATCGAGGAAATGGAAGAACCAATTATATTTTCGTTTTTATTAAAAAGTTACTTGTTCTAGTTTTTTAAGTTATCCAAGAAAATCGGTTCAACCATTAGGGGTCAGGACTTTTTAAATATTTGTTACTTGGATTATATAGAGACCAATTTGGCTATGCTTCGTGTATTTTTGTTTCATAATTCACAATAGATTTACATTATATGTTTAATTGCAACGTTTTTATTTATCGCCCGTGTGAGTGAGTCCAAGCCGAGAACTTGAACCCAAGACCTCAGGGTAAGCACTTGTCTCTAGACTAATTCATGTAAATTTATAATTACGTTTGTTAGTGGAATATTCAATAGGTCGGAGAAATTAATTCAACGAGGTTAAGATTTAATTGTTAGTGGGGTGTTGATAGAAGTACATAATTAGTATTACGTGAGACCGCGGGTTCGATTCCCGGGGCCCTACTATATTCATCTGAAACGAAGTTCGAAACTTCGGACGACCGAAGTTTTTTATACGATACGAATGTATCTACTCTGTAAAAGTTCGAATTTGTATAACACACATCGTAACTATAAGTCTATGGTTACGACCATAAGTCAATAACGACCATAAGTATACAGGGTATATCAAGACTGCTACCGAAAACTAAGCTGGGTGGTAGTTTAAGCCACTTCAAACACAATACAACAGAAAATGTTGGAAAAAAAAGAGTATTAATTTTTTTTTTGTTATTTTTTATATGGTCGTATTTGGGTGGTAAATACATTTTTTCGTAAAATAATAGTGTATTTATAAAGACTCTTAAGGTATAAAAGAGTTTAAATTATTATTTTAGCAAAAACTATGGATTTACCACCCAAAAATGACGATATTTAAAAAATGATAAGAAAAAAATAGTCGCGTTTCTTAGCAACATTTTTAGTTGCATTGTGTTTGTAGTCACTAAAACTACCACCCGGCTTCGTTTTCGGTAGCAGTCTTGAGATACCCGGTATGTAGGTACATTCCTATCCTAAACTTCGATCATCCGAAGTTTCGAAATTCGTTTCGGATCAATATAGTAAGGCCCCCACATCGAGACAATATTTGTCTGATTCACAAGCTTTTGTTTCGGGTCTGGGTGTTTGTGAGACCGATTCACACGACACAAGACTCGATCTTAGTGTGGGGTCAGGACTATGTGACTGTTGGGTGTATTTATTAATTTACCTATTAAAGTTTTAAAGTTATTCTACAAAATATGTATCACAGATCACAAAGCAAAATACTGTCACCACTGATCATACTATATACAGTCTAAGAAATACGAAGGCAATTTGAATTGAATGAAATGTTCATTTACATATTTTATTGAGTCTATTATTGTTTTGTTGTATATCTTTAGTACTATTTGCAAATATTCTCTATTGTTGAAATACACGTATTTCTAAATCCACAATCTACTCTGTAAATCCGAAACGAAGTTCGAAACTTCGGATGATCGAAGTTTATATACGATACGAATGCACCTACCTATACTTATGGTCGTAACCATAAGTCTATGGTTACGACGTACATTATTCAAATTCGAAATTTGACAGAGTAGGTACATTTATGTCGTATATAAACTTCGATCGTCCGAAGTTTCGAACTTCGTTTTGGATTTACAGAGTAGATTGTGGATTTAGAAATACGTGTATTTCAACAATAGAGAATATTTGCAAATAGTACTAATGAAAAAATGTTAGGCTCATTCAATTGTAGATTGTACATCCATATTCTTACTAGGAATGTGATTCAATATTATCCAATTTTGGAGGTTTTTTTCTTGCTATGAATAGCAAGACGAGCATGGCTTTCGCCTGATGGTAAGACTGCTCATGAACAGAAGCAAAACCAAAAAGCACCTTGAATTACAAAGTAATGCTTGGTATTCCACTGCGCTCGCCATCCTGAGACACAAGATGTTAAGTCTCAATATGTCCAGTAGTTACTCTGGATATAATATCCTTCAAACCGAAACACAGCAGTGCGTTTAAACTGCGGTTTGTCAGAAGATATAGACATTGCGGTGGTATCTACCCAGGCGGCCTCGCACATATTAGAGACCTACCACCCGTGTTTATAATAATTAATTGCTTCATTTGTATTTCTAAAATGTGTAATATCATTCATTAGTTTCACCTTAAGTTGATTGGTTTTTGGTTTATTGTACTAATATTTTTGTTAACAAAATCCGTGCAAGCTGTAATCTCCAATCAAGTCAATTATAATTTTTAATACCTTACAAACAACAATATAAAGGTGACATTACAAATAATAATGATATTCTCTACCAAATAAAGCGAGAAAATAATATGCGTCATAATGCAGAGTATATCAAGACTGCGTGGTTTTACTGACTTCAGACACAATTCAATTACTCTTTTGAAAAAAATGCGACAATTTTTTTCATATTTATTTCGTATCGTCGTGTTTGGATGGTTGGTGAATAATTTTTCCGAAAATAACAATGTACAGCATTTTAATTTTAATGACGCTATATTGGACATGGGTTTAATTTATTATTTTTGCAAAAACTATTGATTTACAACCCAAACACGATAAAATTTGAAAACATCATAAAAATGTCACGTGATTTTGCAAAAATATTATTTGCATTATGTCCATATAAACTCATTTGCAAAAAAAAAACGGGCATCTAAGCAATGAACCATTTCAAATGTTACTATTGGTTTGTTTGATAATTATAGGTAGTTTTACTTTCACAATTTTGTAAATTAATAAGCATATTTACTGGTGGTAGGTCTCTCATATGTGAGAAGCCATCTGGGTAGGTACCACCGCAATGTCTATTTCTCCCGTGAAACAACACTGCTTAAATGCACTGTTGTGTTTCGGATTGAAGGACATTGTAGCCAGAGCAACTACTGGACATATTGAGACTTAACATCTTATGTCTCAGGATGGCGAGCGCAGTGGAATATTGCTACTGTTTATGAGCGGTCGTATCGCTTACCATCAGGCGAACGGCTTGCTCGTCTCGCCATTCAATGCAACAAAAAAAAAAAAAAAAAAAAAGCAAATAATCGGTTTCGTCAGTATTATCATTAAATTTTGATAAAACTTATGGGTTTTAATGCTAAAATTCACTAGTAGTGTATGCTCGCTAGTAGTGCATATGCTTGTGAAGTAAAAGTTAACAAAGATTTTTGTTTGTTTTTTCTTTAATAAAGTAAAAGCAGATAAATGTTTAGTATCGAGTGTGACCCCCTCTATCTGAAATCACAGCTTGAATTCGTCTGGGTATGCTAGCGAGGATATCCCGGATACTTGCTTGCGGAATACGTTCCCACTCCGCAGTAATCACATTCTTCAGCTCTCTGATGGTCTGCGGAGCCGGTTGTACTGATCTCACGCATCGTTTCAGAACGTCCTAGACATGCTCTATAGGATTGAGGTCGGGACTTCGAGCTGGCCAATCCAAACGACGAATGCCGACCTCTTGCACATACGCTTCCACATCGCCAGACCGGTGGGCGCGAGCGTTGTCGTCCATAAAAATTGAGTCTTCGCCTAAAGCGGCCAATGCGGGTTGTGCATGAGGAATTAGAACTTCCGTTATGTATCGATGTCCAGTCAGTGAGCCGTTTTCAATGAAGACTAACTCTGTACGATCCATTGAATTTATTCCTGCCCAAAACATAACAGAGCCCCCAACATAAGGTGTGATTTCTTCAAAACAAGCCTCTGCAAAGCGTTCTCCTCGTCTTCGTAGCACTCACCGACGTCGATCTTCACCGAACAGAGATATCCTGGCTTCATCGGAGAACAATACCCTATTCCAGTCTTCTTGAGTCCATGACTCACAATTTCGAGCAAACCTAATCCTGGCAACTCTGTGCTCACGGAGTAACTTAGGGCCGCGGGCCGGGCGATGACTGCGTATATTGGCTGCGAGAAGCCTCCTCCTGACCGTCCATAGACTAATATGCACATTTCTTACTTCTTCGAGGTTGTTCTTAAGGTCCACATACGAAGACTTGCGATTTCTCAATGCGCGACTCACAAGAAAACGATCATCCCGTGGTTGGGTACATGGTTTTCTTCCAGAACCAGGCTTAATCCTATAGAGCATGTCTGGGACATTCTGAAACGACGCGTGAGATCAGTACAACCGGCTCCGCAGACCATCAGAGAGCTGAAGAATGTGATTACCGCGGAGTGGGAACGTATTCCGCAAGCAAGTATCCGGGATATCCTCGCTAGCATACCCAGACGAATTCAAGCTGTGATTTCAGTTAGAGGGGGTCACACTCAATACTAAACATTTATCTGCTTTTACTTTATTAAAGAAAAAACAAACAAAAAACTTTTACTTCACGAGCATATGCACTACTAGCGAGCATACACTACTAGTGAACTTTAGCATTAAAACCCATAAATTTTATCAACGTTTTATGATAATATTGACGAAAACGATTATTTTCTTATTTATTTACAAAATTGTGAAAGTAAAACTACCTATAATTATCAAACAAACCAATAGTAACATTTGAAATGGTTCATTGCTTAGCTGCCCGTTTCTTTTGCAAATGAGTTTATTACCACCCGGATTCGGTAGCAGTCTTGATATATCCTGTATTAAATCTAGCCAAAGATTTACTATTTAGTGACTTTACTATTGACAGGCTTTGCCTAGTTTGGGAACCTCTGGTAATAGATTTTAAGTAAGTAATTATGTCTTAATTTAAATAAAGTTTGTTAAACTTTATGGACATTATTTTATTGTACGTCTTTAATTGACATACATATCAGTGATTTTATTTGCTTTGTCTTATGTATCTGTAACTTTGTTGATGTTTTTGCTTTTTATATAAGGTAAAAAAATAAATATCTTACGAAAAATATACTTAAAATAACCTTAAAAATACTTACGGATTTGGCATCACTTTTAAATATTTCGAACCGTTGAAATTCATTATTTTAATCCACACTAAACTGTTTAACTAAACGCAATAGTCTGTTAACATTAACGGATACAAGTTGACTGTTGAATGGACATGTGTTATAAGTTAGCTTGATGATCGTATACTAAAAGGATTCAAAACGTCGCAATTGTAAAATTTAAAACCCATTAGTGTAAATCAGTCTTTATGTATTAGTGTTTTTGAGCAAATTGTAATTAATTAAGCGGGCAGCGGATTGGGAAATCAGGGGTTGGAGGTTTCAACGCAAAGGGCGCAAAATGAATTACATAAATAAACTCACCCTTTCATTTTCGTGTAGATGCCTCGAAACGTAGTCCAAAACTGAGAACCGACGTCATGTTTTCAAATGTTATAAATGTTTGTAAACATTATCTATCAGTGTAGGAGCTCTCAAAACATCTAACAGTTCCTTACAGAATGTAACAATTTCTAACATTTGTCAGTAAATGTATTAGTGTTAGAAAATGTTAGTTAACATTTTTAACAGCAGTGTGGGAGCACCATAAGGATTACCAGAAAAATGTGCTTATTTAGGAGCATATGTCAAACGTGTAACTGATGTTATAAATTAAATTTACACACATTATTCTGATAATCCTAACAATACATAAACTTGCAAGGTTTCGATTTTTCTAATGAGAAGTATATATTTCAATTCAAAATAAAAGTACTTCTGGGATATAGGCGTGAGTTATGAGTTTATGTAATATTAACTTCAAAATAATATAAAATGGAATAAAATCAGCTTTTTTGTTTACAGAATTTTATATTAATTACTTAAGAGGAAAATAAAATGATCATTCAGTTATAAAATAGTTTTATTCCTCGATGTCGCATAGTTAACATATCCTTGATTTTTAGGTCGGTTTTTCATCAGAGATGGCTTTTCACGCTTCGGACTTCTTTGGTTTTCAATTTCCATACATCCTGAAAAATATTAAATATTATTAAGAACATATTGTGGTATACGAGATGAAACCGAGAGTATGCGGGTTCGATCCTCGGACCGAGATAAAGCCGCTAAATCTAAATGTTGGATATTGACAAGGAGAAGAACATTTCAATTGAGTCAAATATAATATTACAAAGTAATGCTTGACATTCCACTGCGCTTGGCGTACTGAGACATACGATGTTAATTGTTAAGTCTCAATATTTCCATTCAGAGATAACTATAAACAGTTCACCTAATGGTAAGTGATCACTGCCGCCCATGAACATCCACCACGCTTAAATCATGGATGTGTTGACGGCCCATCAAATCGGGAGGGGAGCGGGAAGAAAAATGGATGGAAAGTGAAATGGAGAATTGGGCGTCCGGCAATTTCACTCACCGAACTAAACACGACAGCAAAGATATCTCTTCATGTCGAACTCCTGTGAGACAGTGGGTATGGCCCCGGACGAACCTGCCCGTTCATGATAATTATGACTGGCAACAGCATGACTCTACCATTTCCTAGAGCTTTTGATAATTATTTTCTGCTTCTAATTTAATAGTTTTATATAATTAAAAGTAGAGAATGAATCGTAATCGTTTTAAATATATACATCTATATCCATATCAGCCCATATGCGTCCCACTGCAGGGCACGGGCCTCGTCTACAATCGACAGTACGATTGAGAGTGGTTAGGCCATATAGTCCACCACGCTGGCCTAGTGCGGGTTGGCGGACTTAGATACCATAGATTTTTTTTATAAATCGCTATGGTATGCAGGTTTCCTCACGATGTTTTCCTTCACCGTTTTAGTGCGTGGTGATTGACTATCAATACACACATGACTCCGAAGTCAGAGGTGTGCCCTGGGATTCGAACCCGCGACTAGTCGCGTCTAGTTCGTTTACCAACAGGCCATCACGCACTTCTACCTAAATATATACATAAATACCGCAAAAGCAAACGCTTCATTTTTGTGGCGTTTTAAATTTCAGCGCGTTTGGGTGGTAATTCGAAAGTTTTTGTAAGATAATAATTTAAACTCTAGAGTACCATAGTTTCCTTCAAAATGAATGATTATTTTAGGAAAATATATGTATTTACCACCCAAATACGGCAATATGAAAAAAATATGAAAACAATCATAACAATCATACCGAGAAAAATACAAGTCAATTTTCAAATACACATACTCGTAGTATTTTCCATTACATGTAAGGAATTCATTCTCCCTGGAAAGAAGAGATCCAAGGTAACATTCGCAGTAACGGAAATATTATAATACAATACATTTTTTTATTCTTGCTTTGAACCTTTTATCCTAACCTTTTATTCTATACTAAATTCTATAAATATTTTTTAATGTAACTTGCATTGACCCCTCTTTAACCTTTAGGAATGCATAATGTGACCTCACTTTGACCGCGTAACATAAATATACAAGTAAATTAATTACTTTTATTAATTAATCTACAGCATTGTATGGTTTCGATTCGAATCGCGTAAAATTAAGATAAAAAAATCGGCAAGATTTGTATATATAAAATGAATCTGAAGTTCAGCAAAATATGTTTTGTATTAGTCACGATAAAGTACCTACAGTGAATTCAATGGTAAATCCTATCTATTCCAAAAATGTGGGACAAATTGGTGAGCTCAAGTGAAGCTGGGCAGGAAACTTGGTCAGACGAACGAACTTTAGGTAGAATAAAGCGGAATGGTGGCCTAGAGAAGCCAAGAGGAAAATAGGCAGATCCGCTTGATGGATGGACGACATCATTAAGGGTCAAGCCAAATTGTGGATGAGACATGCGCAAGGGGCCTGTAACTAAACGATACAAACTTTGAATGTGCGGACGCCGTACGTAAAACTTCACTAATGTGCTAGATACTCCACAAAATGTTGGATTCCTCTATCGTACGTCGCAACCATAGACTAAGTTCGGAGAAAATGTTAAGTATAATGGAGAATAGATTGATTTTTAGAAGTAGAAATCTTATATCTTATTTGGACGTCGAGCATCCGAACATTCGAAGTTCGTATCATTTTGGTTTCTTAGATTTACGCCAATGTTACACATTGAAATAAAAATATTATTACCGGATTTTATTGCGGATTTGGTTTAATATTTAAATAAACTTCTTAACTATTAAAATTATTTAGCATGTAATCTTTTACCGTCCGTTAATACAAATAGACCAGCTTTCCTGAGACCAGATATACATAGGCAGAACCCAAAACGCGCCATTTGTGCATTGCAACATTTTTCTGTTTAGCCATAAAATATCGTTTTTTGTACTATTGTTAGTTCTGACGAAGCTTGCATGTCATTTTACGATCTATTTATTCATAAAGACAATTGTTAATTCAGCACATATTTTTGTTTAATGGCCTCATTATATAATAATAATAATAATAATAATAATAATAACTCTTTATTATAACACCATATACAAAAGATAAACAAAAGACAAAAACAAAAGAAAAAAGAAGAAAACAATAGTTATAGAAAAATAAAGTTGGTGATATAACTGGCGGTCTTATCGCTTTAAGCGATCTCTTCCAGACAACCGGTTGGTAAAGGAAAGATCCAATGGTTATGGACGGTGCTTATTATTAACAATAAACTTACATACAATATAAATATATAAATACCATTAAGGTTATGATGGGGTTGGCATGCCTAATCTTGGCAAAAGTAAAATAGAAAATATTACTGCATAAAGGCCTTGCCTCACCATACCCCACAGTTGTCGTCTCTGTATTATCCATACTATGGTTGGTTGTATGGAAGAGAACGCCTTAATAGATAAAACCGCCATTGTACTCTTTTCTTTTTTGTAACATTTTGTTATTTTTTTGTCATTGGTGTAAATAAATAAACATAAAAGTTTCCTTTCTCTTGTAGTTTATAGTCGTTGAAATGGTTATAGCTAATGGCGTACAAGGCAAGTGCGTTGTGGCCTGTTGGTAAACGGACTAGACGCGACTGCCAACATGTTCACGGTGGTCGCGGGTTCGAATCCCAGGGCACACCTCTGACTTTTCGGAGTCATGTGTGTATTGATAGTCAATCACCACGCACTAAAACGGTGAAGGAAAACATCGTGAGGAAACCTGCATACCATAGCAATAATAGCATGTAAGTCCACCAACCCGCACTAGGCCAGCGTGGTGGACTATATGGCCTAACCACTCTCAATCGGTAGTCGATTGTAGAGGAGGCCCGTGCCCTGCAGTGGGACGTATATGGGCTGATACAGATAGATACAGAATGGCTTACAATGTAACAATATTCATCTTTGGTATAAATTTAAGCATAAGCATGCTGTAACGGTAAAGCAAATAATTTTACTGGTTGTAGATCTCTCATAATTATGTGAGAGGCTACTTGTGTAGGTACCACCGCAATATCTATTCCTCCCGCCAAACTACAATGTAAAGGCAATGTTGTGTTTCAAATTGAACGACATTGTAGCCAGTTGCTCTGACTACAATGTCCAATGTACAGGACATATTGAAAATTAACATCTTATTTCTCAGGATGGCGAGCGCAGTTTGACGCCTAGCACTGCTTGGTAATTCTAGGTGTCCTTTGGTTTTGCTACTGTTTATGAGCTGTCGTATAGTTAACCATCACGACTTACTTGTCTCGCCATTCATAAAAAATAATATATAAAGTTGGACAATATTGAATTATATTAATCCAATTTAATTAGACTAAAGGCTTCTGCATACCATAGCGATTTGCAAGAATTTCTATGGTATGTAAAGTCCGTCAAACCGTACTAGGCCAGCGTGGTGGACTATGAGCCTAAACATTCTCAATCATACTCTCGATTGTAGAGGAGGCCCGTGGCCTGCAGTGGGACGTATAAGGACTGATACAGATGAATTGAAGTTTTTGTATACCCACCTCATACCGCATACCATCAAGCCCTCGTTTTTTCATTATGTTGGCGAATTGCTCTGCTATTTGTGCTTGAACTGTTCCCTGAAGATCTATGTAGTACATGTCGCTGGCCGCGTAGTGAATTGTCAACGCTTTACGGAATCTCTGTTATAATAAAATGAATATAATATGAGGGTATTTAAAGAAATCCTATCAAATATTTTAGAAGTGGTTTCCAATTTTTCTCTTATTAAAAGTTTGATTTTTAATGGATTTAACTTCAAAATGAGGGTAATAGGTGTCATGAAGGGGGGGCCTACTCTATTCTTCGACCGACGAGAATGTTCCAATGTCGTACGTACAACTGTAAGAATATGCCTTATTACTTTATAAAATGCCCGATTACTTTATCGTACGTCGTAACCTTAGACTAAGTTCATAGTGAATTATAGGTTTCATAGAGGATGGTATTAAGTTTTAGAAGTGAAAAACTTTTATCTTATAGGTGGACCTCAAACATTCGAACTTCGTGTCGGAGAATAGACTAATCCCCAGAACCCAATTGCGACATTAACACCCTTTTCTATTGGTTTTCTATTTACAAAGTTTCTTATATATTTTTAATCCAAATCTATAATCGGCTGCCCGAACGTAATATCCGTGGTAATAGGTATATTGTTTTGTGTCTTCTCCAATATTTAATGAACTCAATTTAAATCATCATCTATCACATCTTAGGACGATAATCTCTGTGAGTTACACTCTAGTTACACCTCACCTGTCTCTTTAAATATATCTGCGTGATTCTATTGTCATCTCTGCCTACCCTTTCAGAAATATCACCATCATTTCAGCCATAGGAATCCACTGCTGAACATAGTCCTCCCCACCCATAAGGTGGACGGACGACTTGGTTAAGGTTGCAAGAAGTCGCTGGATGCAGGCCGACGACAACAGGTGTGGAGATCCTTGCGGGAGGCCTATATTCAGTAGAAGATTTCCTGTGACTGAGATGATGATGATGAGAGGCAGTAATCGTCTGCTGTAAGTCAAAACTATATGGATCAGTGATCGAAGAGGATGTAAAGAAAGGGTAAATAGAGAGAATGTCATACCTCAGTCAAGTTAGGCCCTGATCCGTGGAACAGATAAGGATGGAAGAACACCGTGTCTCCGGGCTGCATCTCCAGATTCACTCGTTTCTCGAGAGGCGCCAGTGTCTCTTCGTTGTCTAGCACGTGGAAGAACTTCTTCGAATCCTGAAGCGATATTACAGCTGTTGATCTTATTATTTACCAGTTACAGAGGATAGTCTTCGATCAAATATGTAATAGATACAGGGTCCAGAACAAAATCAAACGCCAAAAGTGGTCGAGATTGCTTATATTTATACATGTGAATTTCGCACTACAGGATGTAGCAAAAAGTCTTAAATTATAATTAAATTCAAATAACAATAAACCGTATTCCTTTAAATTAAGATTTATTATGTTTTGGGACCTTACTAAAATCAAATAAGACCACACGCTTATTTGTGCTCTTATTTCTCTTGCCGTTTTTTAGACCTTACTTATAATCTAATGTATATTTAATCGAAGAGGATACTGCTCGGAATTTTCCTTTGAGATAGAATGAGATCTGATAAACGTAGATTATAAGTAAAATAATTTAATTAGGATTAATAATATTAATAGTTCTTATATTTCGATTTTTATTAAATATTTTTTCTCAATGTTACCTATGTTAAAATGTTTTGTAGTCATCATTGTACATACCTAAATTGATCACAGTATCAAATCTCTGTTTTTTTGCCTTAATAGCATATTTGAAGAAAGCTTTGCTAAAATATAACCTTTCCTGCCTCTAGATCTATACTATAGTTACAAAATACAAAGTCCCCATACCTTGAACACTACGTGATGTAACAGCTCATTGCACTTATGAGAGCCTGGTACCATGTACAAACAGCCGTTTGGAACATCTGTCGGGTCGATAGCCGTCCAAACCCCCACTATCTTCTCCACAGGCCGGAATGGGAAGTAGAATAGATCCTGGGAATTTTATAAGATTTATAATAAGTATGTTTTAGGAATAAGAAACAAAACAGGAGATAATAAATGGTTTTTTAGATTTACACGACTGTTACACATTGAAATAAAACTATTTTTTACGGATTTATGGCAAATTTGGCTTAATTCTCGCATTTTTTGAGCTTCCAGAAGTTAAGATTGCTGCAATTGTCACGGGACGGATCATGAAAGCAAATTATATGGAACAGGAAGTAAAAAAATGTAAAATTCAAACCAAATCTATACTAATATTATAAAGCTGCAGAGTTTGTTTGTTTGTTTGTTAGAACGCGCTAATCTCTGGAACTACTGGTCCGATTTGAATGATTCTTTCAGTGTTGGGTAGTCCATTTATCGAGGAAGGCTATAGGCTATATATCATCACGCTATGAGCTATAGGAGGAAAGCAGTAGTGATATTTCTAGCAAATACGAGGAATTTTGTTCGTTTTTCGTGGTCTGATTGGTCGATATCCGAAACTGATAGTCAGAATTAAACATTTTGACCGCCATTTTAAAACGTGTATGCACCCGGGCGGAGCCGGGCCCCACCGCTAGTTCGCTATAAAATCCGTAAAAAATAGTTTTATTTCAACAAAAGATATTTAAAAACTACTTTATCTTGTGTCATGAATTTAAGTCGATTTATATGCTTATGAATTAATTCTGATCTACCGAAATTATATAGTACATATAATTAAACTGATCCATACTCAATTCGAGTTCAGAGTTTAACCTCTATATATTCGAAATTGATAAGGAAGACAAGAGATGGCAAGTGTACGCCCAAATGAAGTGTGGAGATGCAGAAGTAGGTGATGATGATGATGTTGATGGTGTGTTATGTCGATGGTCGAAACAATTATCACGTCCTTCTCTAACCTAGCTGTAAGCTTCTTTTTTGGATGACGGGGGAAGCAAACCGCCGACTCCTGCGGTGCAACACCATTATGCTGGAAATTCAGTTTTCGTAACGGGTAGTGCTAATCATTTAATAATACCCTATCATAATACTACGCTGGATTTTACAGCATCCCAGCTATACGAATACCCTGCTTCCACTGTGATTCCATTTATTTTCAACCGAGTAATTCCTAAAAGTCGCCTTCGTTCCTATTGATCCTGTCTAATAATATTCCCAAGGTGTACCCTACATGTACCTGGCGTGTACTCTAGTCTATCCCCATATACCTGATGCGTGGGATGGCGCGCAGACCCCGGCGGCTTGTTAATGAGCATGAGGTTGACTGCGGTGATCTCGGGGCCTAGGAACTGCGACACTATGTCCAGGAGCCGGGGGTGCTCGCTGTACGACATAAACACCTCGTCGTGGAGGATGTCCTGGATCTAAAGGGAAGTAACAGAATATATTAATACCAAGGTTAGGGTCCAAGATTTTTGTTGGTGCAATGTGGGTAACTAAGATGGAAAAAGGGTTTTCAAATAATGATTTGTTAACAGAGCAGATTCAGTACTTATTAAATGGCGTAAAGGAAGTACCTAAGCAATTTGCGAGAGGCTGAATTGGTTTGACTTCAAGTCCGTGAGGATTTGAAGAGAGCTATTGTCAATTTTTGCCTACTTTCATAGTCTGATGAGTTATGGAATTTTACTGTGGGGTGGTGCTGCTGACATTAATACCATCTTTGTTCTCCAAAAGCGAGCTATAAGGTCAATTTATTCGCTTGGGTCCAGATATTCTCTTAGAGAAAAGTTTAAAGAGATAAATATAATGACAGTTCTATGGACAAAATTTAATTTATGTCCATAGAAATAAAGAAAGTTTTCTTAAGATTAGCGATATTCACAACAAAAATACTAGGAATAAGAATAATCTAGCTACTCTTAAGACCAGACTCCACAAGATCAGCAAATCTTTTAAGGGTTACTGTATACACTTTTATAACAAAGTTCCCAGTCATATTAAAGCCTTATCTATTACAAAATTCAAAGCTTCTATCAAGCAAAAATTATGCAATAAGGCATATTATAAAATTTCGGAATATTTAGACGATAACAAGGCTTGGGAATAGATGTAATAATATTCATATCAAAAATATTTATTGTAAATTTACAACATATTTTTATTAAACTGCTCTGATTTAAACCAACTTGTAAATTTTGTAATAATTCACTACATTGTAAACTGGTTTTGAAAAGAGCAACACTAGAGTTTCTTGCCCGTTCTTCTCTAGTGAAAACCGCTTTCCGAACCGGGTGGTAGATAAAAAAATGACTGAATCTAAATGATGTTGAACATTTTAATGGATTCAATAAATTATTTTCATTTTCATTTTCAATTGTTACGATGTTTTTTAGGCCAATGGTCGTAAAATTGATATCAAAAATATTCTGATAATTGCATAAAAGGCTTGCTGCGATGGTCCCTTTAAAGGAAAGATAGAGGATCGTCTGACCTTAGACGATTTAGTAGTATCTACTAGGCGATTAAAAAACATTTTGTGACTGAGTAGCAAATTGTTGATTATTACTGATTAGTAAATTGATACGAAATACAGGAACTATTTATTGTGAAACTGTTTGAAATAATTAAACTGAACATTCCATTGAGGTTGGAAGAGAATCAAATATATTTCAACTTTCGCATTTATAATATTAGTAGGAAGTAGGATACATAAGTATTTTATGAGTTTACCTTGTATACATATTCCTCTGGGTTGTTCTTCTTGTTGGCGAGCGAGTTTTCCTTCACTACGGTCGCGTTCAGTAAATCTCCATTGCATATTTCCGAAAATCGCTTTCTGAAATTTGTCACGGGTTTAACACAAACGTTACAACAATCAGGTTTAATATTTTTGCGACCAATGAATTCGACGGAATAGGCTAGTGTCATCCATTTCTATTAATTATATCGAAAGGTTACTTTATTACGAAACATAATTTGGAAGATTTTTTTAAATCCTTTCAGTATTAAGGAAGTTACAAATAAATAAAAATTGGTGGTAGGAGTAACATCTTCCATAAGGTGATGCGTGCGAAAGAGACAACGATTGTTCCCACCGTAGTATTAATAATATTATTATCTAAATAAATAACATCCAACAGTCACCTACATAGTCCTGACCCCACACTACGATCGAGGCTAGTGTCGTGGGGCTTTTCCGTCTCAGAAGCCGTGGGCCCGTTTTGTAGGCCACACAAACATTTCTCTCAGTGGTTTAACCCACTGCACCACTGCATTTGTGAACTGAGGGTAGCGCTAATGGCATGTCTGCCTACCCTTTACTGAATAGAGGCATGAACTTATTTATGCTTTTAATTCAAGTACTTAAGTAATTCAAGTTTGCTTATTCCAGAAATTAATTCATAAGAACGTAACGCAGCTCTCAGATGCCGTTAATATGAGCTGACTCAAATACTATTCATAGACGTCAAAAATTACTAATCAGCTAACTAACAGCTCATCAACTTTATAATGGTCTACACCCGTGGTTCCTAACCTTTTTAGGTCCGTTACCCCTATGATCTAAGGGTGACTGATTTTATCCTCTCTCCCAAGGATGAGCTCAAACAACATGTGTTAATTAATACCTTATACATAGACTTTACTAAACAATTGCACATAACCAATAATTATTCTTTTGAAATTTCTATTAGTTTAAAATGTTTATACCACCACAGTACCACGAGGTACTGCTTAGGATCTACAAGTTTGGTAATATTAGGTTTTGTTGCACTTAAGACTCAGACCAGCTCATTGTTACCCCCGCAAAATACAGGTTTTACCCCCGCGGGGGTAATTACATATTACATAAAGCAAATTTTCAGGACAAAAATGGCTGTCAGCAGCACCTATTTTATTACTTTCAAATGAATTACATGATTTTTTTTTCTATGAAGTGGCAAAATTTGAAACCTTTTTAGTAAATTGAGAAATTATTAGATAAAGCACGTAGAAAAACGATTATGAATAGCAAAACTTAATGAAAGTTTTATCTCATATTAGCACTGTATATCTTATTTACGTTTATATGTTTGATTAGCAGTTTTTATGAATACCGAAGGTGCTATGACTTAACAGTCATAACATCAACATTAACATGTTATACTTGAAATTAAAATAAATACGGCATTGTATTACCACAAACAGAACCTCAAAATAGCCTTATTTATTATAAAAAATAAGTCAATTTATTTGTGAATAGAATTGAAGATAAGAGGATATAAATATCATTTGCATTAAGTGACCAAGACAATTAAATTAATATTTTTAGCAGCGAATCCATTAGCGAGCAATTAGGACTTACCTATTTATCTTACTACATAATCCTTATAATATGGTTGAATTGTCGTCTCATTTAAATAACAATAAACTTTATTAAATAAAAGAAATACATTCTGTATCAGCCCATATACGTCCCACTGCAGGGCACGGGCCTACTCTACAATCGAGAATACGATTGAGAGTGGTTAGGCCATATAGTCCACTACGCTGGCCTAGTGCGGGTTGGCGGACTTACATACCACAGAAATTCTTATGAATCGCTATGGTATGCAGGTTTCCTCACGATGTTTTCCTTCACCGTTTTAGTGCGTGGTGATTGACTATCAATACACACATGACTCCGAAAAGTCAGAGGTGTGCCCTGGGATTCGAACCCGCGACCACCGCGAACATGCTGGCAGTCGCGTCAAAACATATACATTAAAAACACATAAAGTATACGCAAACAAAAAACTAAATATGTCGTTGAACTCTGGTGCCCAAATAAAGATTTAACTTGTGTTATGGTAGGGTTCATAACGTACATTTTAGTCACTTTATCAAGTCAGTTTATCAGTTACAATACAAACATATATACATACATTGACAGCCTCCGTGGCGCAGTCGTTTAGACGCCGTCTATGAAACAAGAGGCCGCGGGCTCAATGCCCGCACCTAGACAATGGGGATGATGACAGTTACAACGAATTAATGAAATTATGGTTTAATAATATATAACAGAAGGATTCTCAAAATAAACATTTGCTTTAGTTTTTAATTAAGATTAAATATATTTTTGAAAAAATAAAAGTTCAAAACCTAAGGATCCGCCATATTAGATGAAACGCCAATCAGAAGCGAGTGACGTGTTACTTTCGTAAATATTACTTAGTCATAACGCGAACTTGATGGCTAGTTTTGGTCATTTCTATGTTATTTAGTATATTTATCTAATATTTAATAATGCAAACGGAACATTACTCATGGAATAAGGATTCATCGCAAATAGTTCAAAATTTGGATCTATGCGATATTCCATATCACTGTTTAATTGGAACATTAATAACGTTTTTCAGTACTCACATACACAGCGATTGGCAATAAATGAATCGTAGCTCCGATATTTATCGCTATTGTTATTTATAATAATTTTAAAGATATGTTGTGTTCTGGACACGTCAAACCTTAGATTATATACTCGTCTAGATGACACATCACACCTCACCGCACGGCTCAAATAAAGTCTACCAAATTTGGTAGACTCGCTTCTCACGTACGTTAGTGTCATTTGAACTACATATGGATAATGTGCTCCCGAAAAATAATTAATTATGCCGGTTTGTGCTGTCGAATTGTATCGCAATTATGTGGGAAAACTATAAAATAATACCAATATCACTTTCTATCGGTAACGTTATTGTTAAACCACTATTATTTGAAGAAAACACGAACTTTTAATTCGTTATTTTGAAGATGAGTTTCATTGGCCAGTGTTGTCAATTTACTACTAGGGAGATTTGGTGAAACTATGGGAGATAAAATACAAATATCATTATATCATATTTCGATCAGAAGAAGAACAAGAAGAATGGCATTATTATTTGATGAGCAAATAATAACTTACCTACACAATTTGAATGAAACTCATGACGTCATGCACTTTATAGTAATTTTGTTAGTTCTTTCTAATATGTATTTTTTAGGCTTCCTACGGATTCCGTGCTAGCAAATTGCTGGAGAGACATTATACACCGGAAACGAAATGAAGACCATTCGTAGCCTCACAAGACTTCAGCCGTGTGTTCCGAACATTTACTTATGATGATTGATATTTTATATTAATACAGAAATCAGATAACACAGCCCAGGCAATAAATTCTAAGAGTTAATTCTATTCCGAAACAAACAACAGGAGATGGGCTTTGATCTAAAATTACTGTATATTTTTTACATTGTATTTATTGTTTTTACTAAAATGCGTTATAAATATGATTAATAGTATAAATACTTTAAATCAAGAAAATTATTTTATTTTACCTATTTTGTTTATCAAATAATGGAGAAAAGTTAAGTTAATAATCTGGAGTAGGCATCCCTAAACACACACACCTTGACAGTTGGATTACAATAATTACACGACCGGTACTCACACATATCAAAGAAAGTGAGGACAGTTTTAGCGCATCGTTTGTTGGCATTGCTCAATCTAGACGAATATATATAATCTAAGACGTCAAACATTATGGACATTGTAATAAAGTTATTATTTCCGTCAAAATAGTGTACACGAAAATTTATCATCGAATTTAACGATAAAGATCCTGGATCTTGCCTTTCCATTTTTAGCCATATATTTCTTACTATTTTATCCATTGAAACATTAATAAACAAATTGCTCGGAGTTTGTATCGATGTATTATTACATAGCGGAACTACACATCAGCGATCCACATTAAAACTCGGCATTACTATTAAAAATAATAAAATGTATATATCACAATATACACGTAAACATTGCACAAGCAAACATTTACAAAATTGAAAATGACGTCACACACGGACGCCATTACTATTACGGCGTTTTTGAGCAAAGGTTAAAATGTGAAATTTAAAACGAAATTTTTCGCGCAAACCTTTACTTTTTTTCAAAAATTAAATTCATTTTTAGTATTGTTAATGTAAACGAACATTCTGAAGAAGTTTTTCAAAATCAGTCATCATGCCTATTGTTTGTACGGCCCACAAATATTTCTTTCGGTTCTGGGTGTTTGTGAGACGGAAAATCTTTCGTAGTTCCTGATAACCACGACATAAGAATCGATCTTAGTGTGGGGTCAGGACTATATATGTGACTGTTGGGTGTTATACATAAATACTTGCCTTTTTCCCGGAAAAGGTAGATGCTACCTGGACACCCACGTATCGTCTCATGCGTTCTGCCCACGATGTGATAAGGAGCGAACCTAACGTCACATAGGGGACAAATTCCTCACTCCGATAATAAATAAAAAAATCCAATATCACTTTGCTCGACCTGGGATTCGAACTTAAAATCTCAATGTTGTAATTCAGTTGTACCATTGCACCATCGAATTCAGTGTCAGTGTATCTTATTTTTATTTCAATGAACGGCGAGACGCGCACGCCGTTCGCCTGAAGGTATGCGATACGACCGCTCATGGACAGTAAGCATAACCAAATACTTTGAATTACAAAGCAATGTTTGGCACTCCACTGCGCTCGCTATCCTGAGACATAAGTATTTAAGTCTCAATATATCCAGTAGTTACTCTGGATAAAACTTCTTTCAAACCTGAACACTACAGTGCATTTACACTGCTATGTAGCGGGAGAAAAAGACATGGCAGTCCGCAGTGGTATCTGCCCAGGCGGCTTCTTACGTATGAGGGACCTACCAGAAGTAAAATACAGGGTATATCAAGACTGCTACCGAAAACGAAGCCGGGTGGTAGTTTAAGCGACTTCAGACACAATGCAACAGAAAAAGTTGCAAAAAAAAGCGACAATTTTTTTTTGTTATTTTTTTCCTATGGCCATATTTGGGTGGTAAATACATTTTTTCCTAAAATAATAGTATATACCCTTTTATTTATAAATACTCTAAGGTATAAAAGAGTTTAAATTATTATTTAAGCAAAAACTATGGATTTACCACCCAAAAATAACTATATTTAAAAAATCATAAAAAAAAATTGTCGCGTTTCTGGCGAAATTTTTATTGCATTGTGTTTGTAGCCACTAAAACTACCACCCGGCTTCGTTTTCGGTAGCAGTCTTGAGATACCCGGTATATTTAAGTTGATGGATAAATTGTTTTTATACACTTATGAAGTTATTGCAACCTTGTCTATAATGCTGGGAACAATATACAATGGAGTTATAAATACGATACAATAGGAATTGTAATTTATTATAATTATTTTGCGTAACTTGCTTAATTTGCGTAATAGAAATTAACATTGGTTTGTCGTAGATTTCAGTGAATGAAGGAATACGTTTGATTACAATATGTCTACAAATAGTCTAGAAGTTGAATATGTGGATCCATACCGGGTATATCAAGACTGCTACCGAAAACGAAGCCGGGTGGTAGTTTTAGTGACTTCAGACAGAATGCAACTAAAACTTTTGCAAAGAAACGCGACAACAATTTTTAATGATTTTTTAAATATCGTCATTCTTGGGTGGTAAATCCATAGTCTTTGCTAAAATAATAATTTAGACGCTTTTATACCTTAGAGTATTTATAAATAAAAGGGTATACACTATTATTTTAGGGAAAAAATGTATTTACCACCCAAATGTAACCATAGGATAAAAATAACAAAAACAAAAATATGTCGCTTTTTTTGCAATATTTTCTGTTGCATTGTATCTGAAGTCGGGTAAACTACCACCCGGCTTCGTTTTCGGTAGCAGTCTTGATATACCCTGTATATTCATCGTTTCGTTGGTCCACCAGAATATACTAAAACAGGAAACGATGATATATGGTGGCCTGTTTGAAAACGGACCAGACGCGGCTGCCAACATGTTAACTGTGAGTTCGAATTCCAGGGCACACCTCTGACTTTTCGGAGTCATATGTGTATTGATAGGCAATCAAAACTCATTGTAACGGTGAAGGAAAACATCGTGAGGAAAGCTGCATAGTGCATACATAATCGTACCATAGCGACTTGCAATAGTTTTTATGGTATCTAAAGTCCAGCAAACCGTGTGGAATATATGGCCTAACCACGCCTAATCGTACGCTTAATTGCGGAGGAGGCCCGTACTCTGCAGTAGGACGAATATGTGCTGATATAGATGTCTACAAATAAGGATTAGTAGAAATAAGATGTTTCCTTAATTTTGTGGAATCCCATTATATTAGAAATTAGATTTTATAAGTGAATAAGATTTCTTTGCATTGACATCAATTAATAGACATGGCGGAGAGTGTGTAAAGTGTTCTGACGTAAGTGATGAGACGCTCCACTGGAATTTTGAAAATGCTTGCTTGTAAATTGCCTGTTTGAGTAATTCTTATGTCAATTAAGACAACATTTTTAGCATTTTTATCCTTGGTTTTATATCAATGTTTCTATATGTATTTTTGCGTAAGTGTAGAAAACATTATCAGCTCGGTGTCAGGGATCTGAGCCCGATATGGCAATAGGTTCGGAACCGCTCATTGCGGGGCGGAACACAAGGCGAAACGTGGGTGTCTTGGTTGCACCTCTGCCTACCTCTTCCAGTGCCTAGGCGTGTGTTTATGTATGTAACTTACTTGTAACTTTCCAGTAGAGGTTTTTCTATCAGGCCTCTGATGATGATGAATCCATTCTCATTGTAGAATCTCTTCTGTTCTTCAGACAGAATGTACTTGTGTTCTGGACATTCTGAAGTGCTGAAAATTTATTTATTTTCTTCAAGTTTCAGAGCCTATTGCCTATTCGATGTAAACAATAAATTCATTTCCCTTTATAATATTAGTAAAGATGAGAATATAACTTCACGATTGGTTATACTTTTTAGAATCCTTTTTGGATTTTGAGAATGTAAAAACAATTAAGTAATTACGCTTTTCAAATGTTAATTGTTACTTGTTACGCATTCTACTCGAATAGGTTCCACTTTATTTGAATACCCAATATTGAAAATTGAAAGATAATAGATTTTCAGTTCAGTTTTAATTATTTCCGCAGTGATATTTGTCGGGTTGTTTGAAAATTATCGAACACCTCGGTTTTTTGCGGCATGGATTAAAAAAATAATGTTGAAAAGAAATGTGGAGATTTATAAGAAAAAAACAATGATTTCGTTGAATATCCAGACGAGCATGTTATGTTGCCTTATTGTAAGCGATACGGCCTTTCAGGGACAGTAGCAAAAACCATCTATTATAAAGCAATGCTTGGCGTTTTACTGCGCTCGCCTGAAACATAATATGCTAAGTCTCAATATGTCCAGTAGTTACTATGGCTACAATATCCTTCAAGCCGAAATACAACAGTGCATATACACTGCTGTTTGGATTCAGAAATACATATTGCGGTGGTATATACCCAGACGGTCTCTGAAATATGGGTCCTACCACCAGTGTGACCAATAACAAAATATAATCAAAGTATATTATATTATATAAGTATATTATAAGGTTAATAAAATTTAACTCAAAAACCACAAAACAATGCATTTTAAAAAGTAAAAAACATTTCAAATACGCTTCGTGGAAACCTAGTCCAACTTATTGTTTTTTAAGCACATCCCCATTTATAGGTTGGCTATAAAGTGTACTGTTTTTCCATCCATCCATCCATCAGCCAAAGGAAGTCCACTGCTGAATATAGGCCTCCTCCAATGATTTCCATAGTGACCTGTTGGAGGCAGCCTGCATCCAGCGACGTCCCGCGACCTTAATTTTATTTATCAGAACTTTAAAAGGGTGCCGTATAAATAAATGATTCTGTGGCGCCTCCATGTATTTCTATTTTTTTCCTAAGTTGCCCAGTTACTTAAAACTTAACCAGTCACATACAATTACTAGTTAATAACTACGTACTGGTGGAAGGTCTCTCATAGGTGAGAAGCCGCAGGGGTAGGTACCACCACTATGTCTATATTCGCACTGTTGTGTTTCGGTATGAAGGATATTGTAGCCAGAGTAACTACTGGACATAGACTTCTTATGTCTCAGGGTGGCGAGCGCAGTGTGGAATGCCAAGCATTGCTTTGTAATTCAAGGCGTTTGGTTTTGCTACTCTTCATGCGCAGTTGTAACACTTACCATCATACCCGTCTCGCTATTTATAGCAAAAATAAAAATAAAAATACTCACGTGTTTGGCATCACGTTAAAATCTTTTTGGGAAAACATTTGTCCGGAGCGTCCGTTGAATCAGCACACACTACTTATGTTACAAGCTTGCTCGTGTATTTTAAATTGTTTTTTATTCGCTTCCGAGAACGGGTTTGTTTTGCAATTTCGGATATATTTCGCATTGTTTAACTGAGTCTCTGTTGCATAGATGGTTGGACGCCGGCTCTAAAACATGGGGCTGGGGGTTCGTTTTCAAGATAAATTATTATTTAGATAAATTATTTTATATTGAGACTTAACATCTTATGTCTCAGGATGGCGAGTGCAGTGTAATTTTGCTACTGTTTATGAGCGGTCGTATCGCTTACCATTAGGCGAACGGCTTGCTCGACTCGTCATTCATTGCAATAAAAAAAAAATGTGTGATTCATATTGATTCAATTTCGTTAGTTTAGGGTCTGTGTGTTTATGGGATTGAAAAGTCTCTTGCAATTTCTGATAACCGCGACACAAGACTCGATCTTAGTGTGGGGTCATTACTATGTATGTGATTGTTGGGTGTATTATTTATTATTAATTAAAATTTAGGTTTCTTTATTTTATACCCAATGCCGAGATATGAATGCCTATCCAACTGAGAGATCGGTTGAGAGGTTATTCTATAGTCGATATTCAAATACATCCAACAAACATAATGCTAAATTCACAGTAAGAGAACACAGTAACAAAACATTTTGCATTCTTCATGAGTTTGTGGGACTTATCTGGGTACCACCGGAATGTCTAATTCTCCCGTCAAACAGCAGTGTAAATTCACTGTTGTGTTCCGTTTTGAAGGATATTGTAGACACTCCAGAGTAACTAATAAACTTAACATCTCATGTCTCATAAGGCGAGTGCAGTGGAATGCCAAGCATTATGGTTTCTTAGTTTTACACGATTGTTACTTGAAATAAAACTATTATTTACGGATTATATCGCGGGTTTGGTTTAATTTTTACATTTTTGATTCCCCGACGTTTCGATTACTTTACAGCTTTCGTGGTCACGGGGCGGACTGAGGTATTAGTCATCCGCTCTGTGACTGATACAATACAACAGCCCTTATTTTACTATTATTAAATTAAAAAGTTAATTTAAAAAGTTTATTGGTTTTTGTGTTCCGATCTACGCAGAATATCAGTGTCCTGGACTCTTGAGGTCTGTCAGTTGGTCTTTTGGGTTCGGATTTAATTAAATGTAGAATTGGATCCCATGCTTGTGCTTTAGACCCAACGCCAAGCATTGCTTTGTAATTAATTGTGGCTTGATTTAATTGATTTAATACTGTGCATGAGCGGTCATATCGGCTGACCATCAGGCGAATAGCATACTACTTTCACGATTCATAGCAAAAAAAAAAATGCAAAACATAAACGCTGTAAACTCATTTTGTTTTTTTTTTAATATTGTGGCGCCCTTGCCAAGTCCAAATTATTTTCACTAAAAACTTCTGTAATTTTCTAGAACAAAATATATGCAATATGGTGATTTTTATTCTTTTTATTAATTGTAAGATGTGTTCCCACGATTATGTTGTCATTTGTTCAACAATTGTCTTATTTTAAGAAATCAACATGAATTATTAAACATAATTTGACGATAATCATTTACTTTGACAAAAAATATATTTATATACTTTTATTAACGTCATTTGGATTAAAAAAAAATACTGAGAAATAATAAGAAAATCAATGAACATACATAAATTACTTTAAGTAACTTATAATGGAGTTATTGTATTAATGGGCTATATGACAGCCTCCGTGGCGCAGCTAGGTTAGACGCCGCCTGTGAAAAGAGAGGCCGCGGGTTCATTATAATATCATTATAATATTTATTATTATAATTGCTCAATACCGCCCAATATCTATTTTATCCGCATTTAGCAAAGTCTTAGAAGCTATAGTCTATAAGAAACTTCTAGCGCATTTCAAACCATTTATTGACTGTAATCAACATGGCTTCTTACCCCATAAGTCCACTAACACAAACTTAATGGAATACGTATCAGATGTTTTGGATACAGTTGACAAAGGCGGTGAAGTACACGCGGTGTATACTGACTTTAGAAAAGCGTTTGATTTGGTTAACCACAGTTGTCTTCTAAATAAACTTGAGGATATGGGAATTCATGGAACATTACTTAGATGGTGCGAATCGTATATTTGTAATCGTTCGCAATTAGTTAATATTCGCGGTTTTAAATCTCAAATTTGCACAGTTCCGTCAGGAGTGCCTCAAGGTTCTCATCTTGGGCCTCTTTTTTTTCTTCTTTACATAAACGATATTAATTTTTTTATCAAATCTAAATTCAAACTATACGCTGATGATCTCAAAATTTACCGAGCGATCCATGATCAGTCAGATATAGCAGCCCTCCAATCCGATTTAAATAGTGTTCAAATGTGGTGTACCGATAATCATATGTTTTTAAATTTAGAAAAATGTTATTGTATTAATTTCACAAGGAAAAAACAACCACATTTGACAACTTATTACATAAATAATATTCCTTTATCTAAAGTAACCACTGTACGGGATCTAGGGGTCATTTTAGACAGTTCTTTATCTTTTAGATACCATATAGATAACATTACAGCTAGATCTTCAAGACTTTCTGGTTTCATAAATCGACAAATGAAAATTTTTAAGCAGTCGCATCTTACTACTATAATTTATAACTCTATCGTTCGTCCCATTTTGGAATATTGTAGTAATGTGTGGAACCCGGTTTACCAAGTGCACATTGACCGCATCGAACGCATACAGAAACGCTTTTTGTATCAACTGACGTATACCGATAACAAATGCTCACAATTTCGATCATATGAACAACGTCTTTCTTTCTATAAAATAGAACCTTTGAACACACGGCGTAAAATAGCTGACATCATGTTTTTATATAAGGTTATTCATAATTTTGTTGACGTTCCCGAATACCTTGAGCGCGTGCATTTGATTGTACCTCGTGGTAGCAGTCGTTTGAGCAACCGTTTATGTTTCTATCTTCCCAATGTAAAATCGAATCTCGGCCAGCATTCTCCTTTGTATCGAATGTGCTCTGCGTGCAACCATATTCGTGGAGATATTGACATTTTTCGTCACGGTTCTTTAGCCTCTTTTAAAAAAACAGTGCGTGTGATGTATGGGCTATAATTTTTTTATATATTTTTTTTTGTTTTCTTTTGTATTATAACTTAGTTTTAATTATTATCTTTCTTTATGTTTTGTATTTTCAATAGTATAAACATACTTATTTATCAGAATTATATTGGTGTAGCAACATTATGTAACACGACATAAAACACTTTGTTAAACATGCTGTGTTCACATCGAGTAGGATATAGTCTAGAAATAGTAATTAGATATAGTATTTTATAAGTTTATTTTAAGATTGTATCCAGTTTTGTGAACCAAATATAAAAAAAAAAATACTCTGTAGAAATGTTGTCTTAACGCCTGTATCAGTAAAGGCATAAGCAGAAATAAATAAATAAATAACACCCAACAGTCACATACATAGTCCTGACCCCACACTAAGATCGTGTCTTGTGTCGTGGGTATCAAGAACTACGAGAGACTTTTCGGTCTCACAAACACCCAGACCCGGAAGAAATATTTGTGTGCTGCACAAACATTTCTCTCGAGAGTCTCTACAGATGTCACCATAATGTGTCAGAAATGAGATTATCGTCATATTGGGCATTTAGTTACATCCCAAGAGACTCAAATGTGATTTTTTGAACTGAAATACTGATAGAGAGTCGATTTTCCGAATCCATTTGCCGAAAATATTGATATATAAATTCTTTCGCCCCACTCGCCTTTTTCTATTTTGCCTCCCCCCTGTACCTTAGTTTTTCTACAAAACAAAATGCAAAAAGGATTTATAGGACTTCTACTCTCTAGGTCCTCAGATGAGTAACAGATCTCCATTTTATATTCTTGGGATCAAAATGTTATTATGTTCTTCCTGATGAAAAAGAAATTACTTAAATAGGTTGGATTTGCCGAAGATATTGAGTTCTCCTCTCTCTCCCACTATAGCTTACCTTATATACTGAATCTAATGCGAAAATAACCAGTGAGATCCTACTCAATTTTGAGGATTTCTACTCTCTAGATCAGAATATATTTATTACATCTTTATCATTTTTACGACCAAATGACAAGCACCAGCTTTCAACCAAAGAAGGAATAATAAAATTCGGCTCACCCAGTACCGAGTTCCGAGTTAACAAATATTTAAAAAAAAAACGAATCGAGAACCTCCCCTTTTTGAAGTCGGTTAAAAACTGTGGCAGTTAATTTTATACTTAAAACTTACCCAATAAATGCAGTTGATATGATAAATATGAATTACGACTAGATTATAGGCAAAATAGGTAATTATCAATGAAAATGAAATACAGGCTATATCAATACCGCTACCGAAAACGAAGCTGGCTGGTAGTTTTAGTAACTTTAGACACAATGCAACTAAATTTTGTGAAAAAAAAATGTGACGAAATTTTTTTGTTATTATTTTTCTATCGTCGTATTAGGATGGTAAATACATACTATAGCTTTCTCTTAAATAATAGTGTACACCCTTTCATTTTTAAAGACGCTATGGTATGCAAGACTTTAAACTATCATTTTAGCAAAAACTATGGATTTACAACATAAACTCGACTATATTTAAAAAATAATTTTAAAAAATTGTCGCGTTTCTTAACAATATTTTTAGTTGCAATGTGTTTGTAGTCACTAAAACTACCACCCGGCTTCGTTTTCGGTAGCACTCATGATATACCCGGTATAATCCGGTCCCCAATTATTATATTCTTTTTACTCTCTTATATTGGAGGGAGTTTTACGCATAGCGTGTGCTAATAAATAATCAAAATAACTTTTAATGTGAGAAATATTTAAAAACTAGACAATAGCTCAATGAAGAATTCATTATAAAAATATATTTTATTGTTTACATCATATGTATAAAAATAACTTAAATTTTTTTTTCCATATGATATATCTGTTATGGGCCAAGTGATTAATGCGGACAGTATTCATAATGCCCGGGCAGTATAAATATCGCCGAGCCATTGCCCGATATGTGAGTGATTAATTACAATCTAAACCCACCTATTTATCACATTGCCCGGGCATTATGAATATGGCTACATGATGATCGGGCAATATGATTAATAGGTGAATTTTTACTTGGCGCGCAGCCGCATTGTCGCATCTGCGATAGACCCATAAATTAGAAAGGTTGAATTGATCTGTTTATGTTTAGTTGTTTTTTAACGTCAGAAACATTATCTTCAGAAGAAAATTATTGTACCCACTTTATGGATCAGTTAGGTCGACTGTGCCCCGAAACCGACTCGGAACACCCCGACTTCACGTAGTCTTTTGGCTCCCGACCCTATATAAGAGTGTATATAAAAAGCCGGAGGCGCGGAGGGAGAGCAGCCCCCGCCCGCTGTAACGAAGGATAGGCTCCCGTGCGAGCCGGAGCGGCTGAGGCTGGGGCCGGAGGTGACCAGCAAGCCGAAGCTGTGGAGGTGAGCATGGGTGCCTATCTTTTGTTACGCAAGGGCGAAGGGGCTGAACTTCCCGTAGCGCCGGAGCCGATGCAGAAGCTAATTTGTAATGACAACAAGTGTTTAAGGGTTAGGTTGCTATAATAGATATTTCTCAGAAATGGTGCGCTACCTTTTCCAACCCACCCCCTCGTGCTGCCCTATTCTAAATTCTACCACTTGGGCTCATTGTTTTCATTTTGAATCACTTTACATCACTCTGCTCAATAGGCACTTGGCATTATTTATAATACGACTATATGGCCTAACCACTCTCAATCGTATTCTCGATTGTAGAGTAGGCCGGTGCCCTGCAGTGGGACGTATATGGGCTGATACAGATACAGATTATTTATAATGCCCGGGCAACGTGATAAATTGATTGGTTATAATTACATTGACCGCTCTTATTGGGTATTATTGATATTGCCCGGGCATTATGAATAATGCCCGATTAATCACTTGGCCCATAACATATCCACACCTTACAATATAACTTACATAGAATAATATAAATCTTAAATTAATGTTGATACAAGGTTTAAAATTAAACATGGACTTATTGAAAATGCAATGAAATATTTCCTAAATTTTCCTCATATAATTTTGTACCAGATCGATCGGAAAACTAATATGGGGGACTGTACTCGTATTAACATGTTGTTAGATTTTTTGTCTGTTTGTGTATGTCTTTGTGTACGTAAATCTCAGAAAAAGCTGAATTGATTTTACTTTAATTTAACTAACACCCCATATTAACATTTTATTTCAAAAATGCAGTGTTCCTGTGGGAAGAGCAAGGAATTCAAATATTATAATTGTTTTTAAAGTCTTAAAGGATGGGATGGGGCAGGATTACATGCCTTGACTAAGAATGAGACGGGATAGAACGGGACGGAATGGGAAAAGGAGTACAGAGTACGGAAATGAGTTTGAATATAAATAAAACATTACGGGAAATAATACGACGTAGCCGGGCCCGCCCTTTGTAAAAATATACGTTACAAAATAAGATGTTGAGTACTTAACAGAAAATTCATAAAAATACTTTATCATAAAGTTTTTTTAAGTATGTGTTAAGCTGGGTTTCACCACCTAAGGCAAGGAGCGTAAATTTTGGAGTGCCCCATTTTCAGAACATTTATCTGTTTTACAGAGATATAATAAATGCATATACATAAGATTCTCGTTCAATCTTAAATCACCAAATCACAATATACAGAATCTTACTAATATGGATAGTTAAAAAACAAAACAACCTCAGGTCGGTGGCATTTAGACATACCACTATTATACAAAAATATATACAAAGTTGTATTTTTTAATTACACTTTTTTGTAAAAAGTGTTTATTATTGAAAAAAAAAAATTAAATATGTTTTCTTTGTAGTTTTATTAACTTTATAAAATATATTTTATTTACTAATTGCACAAAATCCCTGTATACATTGTAAATAGTTTAAGAGTAAACATCTTTATCCCGTTATGATTAAATTGTATTTATAGACATACAGTCTTATTAATAGTTTAAACCAATTAAGGTAGTGAACGTTTTGTCAGTATCTAACAAATTTTTAATGAAGTTTGAGCAACGACATAATCTTCGTTAGCTAAAATAGATTCTACGACAGTATAAATAAGGTCTATAATCGGTAAATTTATGGCCAAAATAATTAAACGATCCTAATCACTATCTGACTAACCTGCAGAATTGACAGCACCATTGGCGCAGTCCCCGCACCGAAAAAAATATTTGTGTAAACTACAGGTATGTATGTCTGTGAGACCGAAAAGTCTCTCTTAGTTCCTGATACCCACGACAGAAGACTCGAACTTAGTGTGGGGTCAGGACTATGTGTGACTTTTGTTCGTTATTTATTTATCTATATTCTGATCCTAGACGCTTCTAGGACCAATTAAATATACCCTCCCAACTGTCACATACATACATAGTCCTGGCCTAAGTGTATCAGGAACTACGAGAGACTTTTCGATCTCACAAATACCCAGACCAGAAACAAATACTTGTCTTGACAAAATTTGTCTTTGTGCGGGGATCGAACCCGCGGCCTGGGGCCCTACTATATTCATCCGAAACGAAGTTCGAAACTTCGGACGCTCGATGTTTTTTATACGATACGAATGTATCTACGCTGTAAAAGTTCGCATTTGTATAACGTACATCGTAACCATAAGTCTATGATTACGACCATAAGTCAATAACGACCATAAGTATATGTAGGTACATTCGTATCGTATATAAACTTCGATCATCCAAAGTTTCGAACTTCGTTTCGGATGAATATAGTAGGGCCCCTGTTTCACAGCCGGCGTCCAAACCGACTGAACTACAGAGGCTGTCTAAATTGTGTTACAACATTTAAGGGCAAGTCTATTTTTGTCTAACATTGATTGGTTTATTTCCGATATCAATCCTTAGATAGGGATAAGGATCGTTTATTGAAATTGTTTTTATAATTATGTGTCTTATTCTTAATTTATTAAGGTCTCGTCATTTTTAGTATTTTATTTAAAGCATTGATTTGACGCCTTTCACCGGCCTGCTTTTGTACCTCCAGATGTCCTGAAATATAACATAAATTCATTATTATGATATACAAGATAAATCAAGACTGCTACTGAAAAAGAAGCCGGGTGGTAGTTATAGTGACTCCAAACAAAATGCAACTAAACATTTTGCAAAGAAACGCGGCAATTATTTGTGTTTTTTTTTTTTAAATGTCGTGTTTGGGTGGTAAATCCATACATTTTGCTTATTTATGTCAGACATCCAGCTGTAAAATTATAACTCAAATAATTGTGCAATACTGTTGATAAGTAATCTTTAGTAATATACATTCTGCTAATTGGCCTGGCCTATTTGTAAAAAAAAATTAAGGCCAAGTCTATGAATGTTTTGTTGCTGTCAAAAATATTTTTCGTGGTATATGCCGTTAATTATGTATTTAATGAATGATGAAACGTATAAATACGTATAACGCGAGCAAAACAATTAGGCGCATGACAGCTACGACGTTATTGAGACTAGGGATGGGAACACCGTTTTACCAGAACGGCTATCGATAAAGTACGAGCATAGTTAGTGCATAATCCATACCAGTGATTTGTACATATTTAATATTATAGGTTTAAAGGGAAGATTTAGGTTCTTATTAGAAAATATAATGTTTCTGTGCAGTTAGACATTTTTTTCATACCTTTTTTATAAGATGTTAGGGTCTTTTATAAAAGCGTATAATTTTGTTATATGGACTATAATTTATTCAAATATTGAACTGACCTGATAGTTAATATTGTCGAGTCCCATTTTCTTGGCGAGTTCGACGATATCTTTAGCGGCGACCTCCTGCACGGTGCCCGACACGTCGATGTACGTGCAGTGGCTACTCGCGAAGTGAAATGTTATCGCTTTGCGGTAGCTCTACGAAACAATACAGGTAGTTCTACAGGGTGATATTGACATTTGGTATTTAAATTAAACCACATGTTCCTAACCACCAGTAGGCAACATTGTAACAAGATTGAACAAAAACTGCCCTATAGTTTTGGTCAAAAAATGCAATTTTAGGTTTCAAGGCTTTTGATCAACCCCTATAGATACAGAGACTTTTTACAGCTCAAGTAAGTTTCTGAACCGAACTGAAGTTCACTTAAACGGTAAAAATACTCGTATCTATTTGGGAAGGCAAAAACCGTGAAATCTAAAATTAAGATTTTTGACAAACAATCTTCTCATGTTTTTTTTTTTCAAATTATGTACAATGCCGCCTGGGATAATGAGAAACATGTGGGTTAAATTAAGTACCACGTGTTAATATCACCCTGTATAATGATACATTAAACTTACAGCGCCAAACAATAGCGGTTTGAACGACTTTGTAGTCAAAGTAACTATACTCGGAAATGGAATCCGAGATTAATAATGTAAACAAAATTGTTACCACTACAATAAAATAATTTGTCATGGTAGTTTGTTTACAACCGTTAAAAAAATAGGATGGAATTATTCTCACTCGTTAAATAATTATAAAACAAAGCCAAATAAAAATTCTTTGGTATAATATTTACATAAACTACAATTTCAACTTATTTTTTAAGTATGTGAAAAAAATGGTACGAAAATATTTTATGCTACAAGCATTATGCAGAAATTCGTAACGTTAGGCCACTGAAATAAAACTTTTCTTAAATTTAGTCTCTTTAACTACAAATACGTCGCTTTGACGCGCGCGACACTTCCCTTTAGATCATTTAATTGCTTAAATTGATGAATGTGCATCATGTGATAAAGTTACGTCGTCGTGGTGTTGGTTTCACGTTTTCTGTTAAGTTTTTGTTCTATTTTGTTCCTAAGATTACGTTCGTTCGTTCGTAGACGAACGCACTATGGACTTTGAAAATCACTGTGAGTTAAACCCATTAGAATTATTTTGGGCCCAACAAAACATTCAAAATGAATGATGCTAAAGAATTATTCGAAAATGGTTTACAGGATGTAACACCGCAGAAGTGGAATGATTGTATTAAACATATCATAAAAGAAGAAGACAAAATGTGCAAATTAGACCATCTCATTGATACAGTCACATCAATTTGTAATAAATGTTATCCATTCTGACTCATCAACAACTTCCTGCGATTATAGTGACAGAGGCTTGTGAAATAAAATCTATTTCGTTAGATCATGGTGCTTTTCATTCTTACTATATTAATATAAATTGAAATAAAAACTATTATTTACGGATTTTATCGCGGATTTGGTTTAATTTTTACATTTTTTGAGTTCCCGACGTTTCGATTACTTTACAGCTTTCGTGGTCACGGGGCGGACTCTTTATTTCAATGTGTAACATTCGCGTAAATCTAAGAAACCATTATGTTAATATAAAATTAATTCTAAAATAAATAAATAAAACATATTACTCGCAACATTTGAATCTATTCACTAATCAAATTATACCCAATACGTTTTATGAGAAAATGTTTCATAACCCTGAAATGTCACTTTTACAATGACATTTGTTTGTTTACATTTTTGATCTCGGATTCGATTTCAGAGTATACTGGACATATTGAGGCTTAACTAAATTTGTTCTCCGCCTCTCCTTTCCTTAACAGAACCACGCGTGTTGGCTTGCGAAGCCATAGCTTGATAGTTCAAACCATCTATGCGCGAACCAAAAGGTTCTCCAATTCTTTTCTCTGCCGTATAATCAAGCTGTGGAACGGTTTGCCATCACTCGTGTTCCCTCGCTCCTATAATCCTGGGTCCTCCCGCCGTATTGTGAAGAGCCATCTTAGCAGGCCGGCATAATTGTATCGAATGGTATGGGACCGCCGTCAGATGCCATTCGATATTTATTTGGACGGCATTTGCACTTACCACCAGGTGCAATGCAGTCACAGTGCCAGAATAAAAAAGCAAGGATTTTAAAGATGAGTAAAACTGCATTGCAATATCATATGCAATCCTAGAAAAGATAATCCCTAGATGTAAGATAAGTGTTAGAATAAATAGCAATAGCAATCACAAATAGCAAGTCATAGCGATAATAACATTTCTCAAGTAATATGAATAAGCTAAATTTTGTGATTTGTTTGAATCACAAGATTCAGTTCAAAACAGTTCGGCTAATATTTTTATACGATTTCGTGTAATCTATAAAGGCGCGATTTTTTTTTATCAACCCATTTAAAGAATTGACACTTTTGTGTGTGTACTTTTAGATGTAATTTTTTGTTTGTTTTCAAGATTATTAAAAATATGTGGTGTGGCATTTTGGTTACTTTGTTTACAAGTTCTGTGGGGAGGGAGGGAGGGAGCAATTAGCTATAGCAGAAATATATAGCATGCTAATGCTAAAAATAACAAGGTGGTGATGCTATTTGAAATAGCAATAACTCCCATTACTGTGTAAGATAGTATACCAGTTATGTCTAGTGCTACTGCTTACCTTCGACACATTAGATCCTGATCCATGCACGAGGTAAGGGTTGAAGAACACCGTGTCTCCAGGACTCATCTCCAGGTGGACTCGGTCTTCCACAGGAGCGTATTTGGCCTCGTCCAAGATACCATGGTACATTTTACCGGTGTCCTTGAAAAAATGGAAAATCGTGATTTTCGAATGTACTTAAAAAAAATACTATTTGAGTATGTCGTTGGCCTGATGGTATGCGATACGACCGCAAATAAACAGTAGCAAAACCAAAAAACCACCTTGAATTACAAAACAATGATTGGCATTCCACTGCGTTCGCCACCCTGAGACATTAAATGATAATATTTGAAGAAATAAAGCATTTATACAGAATAATCTTTAATAACCATTTGTTATTACTTTCTTGATAATGTTACAGTTTTGAAAATTAGTTTTACGTTACAAAAAAATCTGAAAATAGCGTTTTAAAACTGTTTGTACAACCAACCTATCGAAACCCATTGTCAGGCGAAATTACAGCCATAAAATATCATTCGTGGCTTCACCCGAGTGAAAAAGCTTTTGCAGGATAAATATATACTTATCCGGGTCAAAAACTACTATAAAGCCTACTTTGATAAATGGCTTATCCACCACCAAAAAACTTCTCAATTCGGACCATTAACTCCTGAGATTATCGCGTACAAACATACTATTCAGCTTTATATTAGTATAGATGTGCTTCTTTGATTTTTTGATTAAGTGCGTGATGGCCTGTTGGTAAACGGACTAGACGCGGCTGCCAACACTGTTCACGGTGGTCGCGGGTTCGAATCCCAGGGCACACCTCTGACTTTTAAGAGTCATGTGTGTATTGATAGTCAATAACCACGCACTAAAACGGTAAAGGACAACATCGTGAGGAAACCTGCATACCATAGCGATTTATAAGCATTGCTATGGTATGTATGTCCGCTAACCCGCACTAGGCCAGCACGGTGGACTATATGGCCTAACCACTCTCAGTCGTACCCTCGATTGTAGAGTAGGCCCGTGCCCTGCAGTGGGACGTATATGGGCTGATACAGATTAGCTTCACTCACCGCGACATCTCCATGCGGGTATATAGTCTTGGCTCTATGAGATCCTGGTATGACGAACAAACAGCCATTATCCAAGTGAACGTCGTCGATGGCCGTCCACGCGGCGACTATCTTCTCCGCAGGACGGATCGGGAAGTAGAATATATCCTGGAACCAAAGTATATAAGTTATTTTTCTTGCAATGAATTACGAGACGATTATGCCGTTACTTTACTGGCATCCCACTGCGCTCGCCATCCTGAGACATAAGATGTTAAGCTTCCACATGTCCAGGAGTCACTCTGGCTACAATGTCCTTCAAACCGAAACACAACAGGGCATTTAGACTACTGTTTGGCGGGAGAAATAGACATTGCGTTGGTGGACACCCAGGCGGCCTCTCACATATGAGAGACTTACCACGATTTTTTTTTTTATAATGGCCTAGCATAGTGGCGGCATTGCACCTGATGGAAAGTGCCAATGCCGCCCAGGCAGAGTATCCATTGGTATCGGACGGCAGTCCCATGCCAATGGAAACAATTATGCCTGCTTAGGTGCCTCTTCACACCACGGCGGAAGGACCCAGGATTGTAGGAAGGAGGGAACACGTGCGCCGGCAAACAATTCCACAGCCTGACGGTGCGGCACAGAAACGAATTTGAGAACCGTTTGGTTCGCGCCGGGATGGTGTGGACCGTCAAGCTATGGCTTCACAAGCCAGCACGCGTGGTTCTGGTTAGGAATGGAGAGGAGGGGAGCAAGTTGAAAACCATTGAATGTAAGATTTAAAAATGTTATAACAAATTGTAAATGAACTTCGTATCGCTTAGCATCAGGCGAACGCCAAGCACGCCTCGCCATTCAATGCAAAAAAATGTCAGAACCTGGTAAAAAAAAACAGTCGAATTAAGAACCTCCTTATTTGAAGTCGGTTAACAATTACCTGATGCGGCGGATGCCTGGTGGTCCCCGGCGGTTTGTTGATGACCATGCTGTGTATTACCGTGATGTCCTCTCCGATGAACTGCGTCACTATGTCCAACGGACGAGGTTGTTGCGCGTATGTGATCAGCACATCGTCGTACGCTATGTCTTGGATCTGGAGATAACATTGAATGTATCGTGCCTTGTGGATTAGAGTTACCTCATCCATAAAAAAAATGATTTTGGCTCATATTCGACCTGTTATTAAAGAAGGACATATTGACGCACGAAAGGAAGAAATATGTATAAATCGGTCTTCTAGATGTATCTCCCATAAGTACAAAATTTCTTGTGTTACAAATCTTTAATGAATGTTTCCAAAAAAAAGTTTTATTTGGTTAGGTCTCTATAATTCTAAAGGTAAGATATACTGCTGGTAGGTTTCTCTTATGTGGACAAATGAATTAAATAGGCCTAAAATATATATTTTTCTATGTAATTCGTGCATGTTGGACACCTTATCAAATGTCAGCCAATAGGAGAGCAGAAAAGGTGGCCCGGCACTACAATTTTTTCTAAGTTTTGCAGTACCGGCGCTCACTCTATATTATAAATACTCTAAAACTATACCTTATTGACATATTCTTCGGGATTCAATTTTTTGTCGACTAACGCAGCCTCTTTGATAATTGCGGCTCGAGTCTTGACAACCCCTTTGCAGATTTGCAGGAATCGTTGCCTGGAATATAAATAAGTTACTGTTTTTATATAAAACCTTTCATTTTTCTATTTATATATCCATCTTAAGCTTCTCTGGAAGAAAGAAGAAATTTATTAGTGCAATAAGGCTATATAAGTCTGCCTCTTATATATTATCATCATCATCACCATAATCTCAGCCACAGTAAGTCCACTGCTGAACATAGGCTTCTCCCAAGGATCTCCACATCGACTTGTTGGAAGCAGCCTGCATCCAGCGAATTTTTGCTACTTAAGCCAGGTCGTCCATTCAGCTTGTAGGCGAGCGTCCGACATTTCACTTGCCTGTACGTGGCCTCCACTTTAGAACCTTTCGGCCCCAACGGCCACCGGTTCTACGAGCTATACTAACTGCCACTTCAACTTGCTAATCCTATGGGCTATGTCGGTAACCTATGTTCTTTTCTGTATTATTATAATTACATATGCAATTTATTTGATGTAATTGTATCTCTATGTAGTGCAAAGGATTCAATAAATGAAAAGGATGTATAGATCTTAGATTTGTTCCTGCAAACAATAAGACAGGGATTTATTTGAACTGTATAGTATATTTACTTAAATTAAATGTAGTTTAGATGTAAATGTGTGGTATTGTGTTTAAATATACATATATGTAATATAGTCTTGAGATTGTCATTCATTGAAGTTTCGCGATTTGCTTCACTCTTTCGTTTATCACTATTATGTTTTCTTTGATTTGTATTTTTAACTATTGTTAATGTTATTCTAATTTAAGTTTAATTCTGCTTATAGTAATTCTAACAATTAAATTACGTGAATGTTTTGTTCATCGTCTTGGAAAACATTAAGAACCTAATAATTATATTAGAAAATAGTATTGATTTTTAGAAGTGGAAATCTTATATCTTACTCCGGACGTTGATTATCCGATCATTCGAAAATCGTATCGTCTTTATAGAGTAACACCTTAGCATTTTTCGACATTCCTCCCAGTGTCGGATTTGGCAATTCACACCCACTTGATAAATTCACCCTGTATATGCAGCAGCTTACTTGTAATTGTATAAAGAAGCAAAGTCAACAAGCTGCTTGATGACCAGGTATCCATTGTCCTCGTAGAACTGCCGCTGTTCCGCAGACAGCTTGTACTCCTGCGGAAGCTCCGCGAATGTTCTGGAACAAAGGACGCCATTTTGAAATTAACTTTAAGTGGCTTGACTCATAAAAGTTTGTAAAGAAGTAACTATTAAAAGTATTTTTGGATCGTAATTTGTAAGAGTTTTTGTGCCAAACGATATTGGGCGGACGATCAGTTTTGATGTCGGGACTCGTGAAAGTTCGATTTTTCTCGTGTGATCTAGAGTTGACAGTGTGTGCCCAAACTTCAATATTCCCGGACCTCAACCCAGGGGTAGACCAAAGAAGCGCTGGGTAGATGTAGTCAAGGAAGATATGAGGGCCAATGGCCTTACTATTGGCGATGCCGAAGATCGGGCGAAATAGAGGAGAATTAGCTGGAAGGCGGACCCTGAAATCGGTTGGGATAACGCCATATTAGAAGATCTAGGTATGGCAGTAAGATCAGCGAACTATGGGTGTAAATGACGCCGTATCTACCAATCCCTTTATGAATGAGAGCGTAATCTTATGGTATGGTATATCATGGTAATGAGGCCTATAAACAAGCCATTTGTACTTTAATAAAACACAGCACGCTATTTTTTGCGTTAATACAATAAGCAGTTAAAATTCGCATTAATTTCAAATTGCAATCCGCAATGTCCGCCTTTGACCTTAGATACGAAACACAAATAAATCGCTCTTTATCTATGTTTTGTTCAAGTAATTATCTAAACAAAACATGGTATTGATAAATGCAGTATGATAATGTTTTGTGTGACTAAACTCAGGATTCGCTCATTCGATCGTTTTTAGTTTTTCTCATGTTATCAAGATGGTACTAATACCATCTATAATTGTAGGTTTAACGAATTTTATTCTCAAAAATGACTAGTCACTCACATGAGAATACAGTTTGCTTATAGTAGGTAAAATATTCCATTTGTTTCTCACAAAGATGCACTTCTAACACATTCAACATATAGTTGGACATAAAATTTAAAAAGAAAACAACATACAGTTGAATTGAGAACCTCCTCCTTTTTTTAAGTCGTTTAAATATAGATCAGTAAGTAGTCTAAAACATATGGATCAAGTTTTACTTTACATGTGTTGAAAGATTCAACATTTTTTATTATGTTTTTCATTAACAAATAAATAACAATAATAAATAATTACTCCCAATGTTCACACACATAGTTGATAGTTTTGGCTTCTTAGGAACCTACTAAGTGTCGTCCTTTAGCATTAGAAACTATGATAATTTGGTCTCAAAACGCAGACCTTAAAAAGACACAATTTAATCGTAAAAATATGTAAATGTACTACTTTTTTATTGCTTTGTAAGTACGTAAGCATTGATTGGCCGAGAACAAACCTGAGAAAAGATAAAAAATTGTAATTTAAAACATTTTGAGCTAGATTGACATACTTTGAATGACAAGTAAACCTGTTTTATACTGATTATTCTATTAGACAAAATGCACATTATATAATGTCTCAATGTATGTATTAAACATAAACCTTGACCTTTGTACAAAAATGTACTAATTATAATTGCAAGTTCCTTTGTTGAAACATTTTTATGGGTAAATTCAGGATTAAGAATTAAACATTGTATTCAAGTTATTTTTAACAAAATCTCTATTAAAACTTGCCATTATTTGGTGTGTAGATTTATCCATAACATACATCTCAAGACTAAAGTGATGCATTTCTCTGTCTCACCCTATTTTTTATCATAGGAATCCTAATGGTGAATTTAGGCCATCAGTAAGTAATTTCATTAAGACCTCTTGCCATGAATAGTCTGAATCTAGTGAGAGTGGGAGAAAGCCCATTCAAAGAATCAGTAAATAATATGGTTGATACCAATACCAATACTGCTTAGAACTCATTATAGCTGTTTTGGTTTGTCCTTAAACCTGTTCCTGATTTATCTCAGGTGAAAGATTTTTATAAAATAAAGTAATTATCATCACATTTTATATTTTGTTCACAGAGCCGAAGACAAAAAATCATTTTTATCAGACTTTAAGTTTATTTCTCCCAGAACTCCAGATCTGGATCACAATTATGTTTGTATTGAATTAAAAATATATATTTTTCTTTATACAAAAAAGTAGGTTTCATCCAGGCACAAGAATCTTCACACCAATACTAGGGTTCATATTAAAATGGGCATTATCCTTTGACAAAGAAAATGTTTAAAAAGTTTTATAGAAAAGCATTTCAATATAAGTATTTAAGTAATTTTACTTTTTGATGAGAGAAATAAACCAAATTGCGAACAAAATACTCCGTCACTTTTGTATGGTCGGTAAATTTTAAAAATATTAAATAGATTCTGCATTGGACACACATGAGGTTGTTTACAGAACTTAAATCATTACCACTTCATTCACAGGAAGTGCACTGTCAAACATAAGCATCCCTAAGGATATCCACATATAACAGTTGAAAGCAGACTGCATCTTGCAACTTCTTGCAAACTCAACCAGATTGTATGCAGTCGTCTGATCTGACACTTTGCTTGCCTGTATGTGCTAATTCTAATCCATAATCGATATGTACAGTTATTCAATTCATTCAAATATACGTCTTTTGTAAATATTAAAACATTACTTATCTTTACGAATATTGTATATTAACTACATGATAAATGATGATGTTTTTGCATTATTGTTGAAGTCGTAGAAGAAATAAGGATGTAAATCTTACTGCAATTATTAATCAGAGGCGTCTTAAATTACGTAGCAGATAAAACATGATAAACAAGCCAAGAAAGCTAATTACTGGCTCAAATTTTATTTTTATGCATAAAGATATTGATTTACTTACGGATTTGGCGCCACTGTTACACCTTTCAAAGGCATTGTCATTTCACTAAATTACACTACAATAAGTTAAATATTTTCTACCAATAATTGTAAATAAAACACTTATAAAATTATAAAACTTAGCGACTCCAAAGTTCAAAAGTTACTGTCAAATGTCAATTGTCAAAATTCAAATACCAAGAACAGTCAGTTGTAAATCAGCTGGTGTTTGTTTTCATTACGAAAGTATTCATATTTATGCAAATGTATGCAATCTATTCTTCCGTGTTCACTCATGTCTAAAAAATTAACAATATTAATAAATAATTATGTAATATAAAAATATGGAATATTTGTAATAGTATAACAAATAAAAAGTTTGTTTTGTTACAAAGTAATACTAAAGAGTTCCATTAGGTGGCGCTACATGCATATCAATCAAGTACCGAGCCTCATGACTCCCAAGGATATATACAAATTACGGCATTGATTTAAAAACAAATGCCAAAGAGTTACAGATTGTCATCTCAGAACTTGTTCATAAATAATTAAGAGCATAAAGTGAAGAGACAGCCTCCGTGGCGCAGTTGGTTCGACGCCGACTGTGAAACGAGAGGCCTCGGGTTCGATCCCCGCACCGAGAGAAATGGCCGACAAATATTTTTTTTATGTCTGGGTGTTTGTGAGACCGAAAAGTCTCTCATAGTTCCTGATACCTAGGACACAAGACTCGATCTTGGTGTGTGGTCGGGACTATGTACCTATGTGACTGTTGGGTGTTATTCATTTAATTATTATTTAGTTAACTATTATTATCAGTTAACTATTATTTACAGAATTTAAGACTTCAGAGTTTACCAATCTGAGTTTGCCTGGTACACATCGTCCAAAATGTACGCTTAATGTCATAATATAGTGATGAATCATATTAAATAAGTAGATATAATTCAAACTAAAAAAAATATGTATTTTATTTTTAAGTTTAATTATTGTATAAAGGCGAAGCCCTGCTGGCCACAAAACCCAACCCATATGTTCAATGTTATATTTTTTCCGCTGCTTATGAAAGCATAGCATTCTTAAATGTAAAGAACAAAGCTACAAATAAATATAATAATGCGTCTGCCTCTACACCAAACGGAGAGTCAGCGTCGTAACCTTGACGGAAGCGTAAACATTCCGTTGTTTTACAATGCTCTTGATATTGAACTTTGAACTGACTGACGTATTTTAGTCATTCGGCTTACGATTACGAAATGTTTTAACCGCTGTTGCTGAATGGATGCATGCCTTAGCCGTTTTCCTATTGATAAAGAAGAACAGTGAATGAAAATTTTCTTCATCAGTTTAGTGATGAATTTTCTTGATAGTAATTGTACTTATCTACAACTAGCAGCCCGGCCCAGCTTCGCCCGGGTACAAATAGATTTCTGTACAATAATATGTACGTATTATACATATAAACCTTCCTCTTGAATCACTCTATCTATTATAAAAAACCGCATCAAAATCCGTTGCGTAGTTTTAAAGATTTAAGCATACAAAGGGACAGAGAAAGCGACTTTGTTTTATACTATGTAGTGATATAAATAAATAAATAATAAATAACACCCAACAGTCACATACATAGTCCTGACCCCACATTAAGATCGAGTCTTGTGTCGTGGGTATCAGGAACTACGAGAGACTTTTCGGTCTCACAAACACCCAGACCCGGAAGAAATATTTGTGGGCCGCACAAACAAATATAGATCGAGTTAACACCTTCCGTGGCGTAATGGTTAGACGCCGCCAGTGAAACGTCAGGCCGCGGGTTCGATCCCTGCGCAGAGACATCAGACAAACGTTTGTTACTCACGGCAGAGAAAAAATCCGCGGTGTTACGATTCTAGTTGTTTGCCAACAAAAAGTATCTCGTAGTAAACACGTATTGAAACACGTATATGTATTTGAGTTTAATATTTATAGAGTGTATTTACAATAATTGGTTTATTGGTATTCATATACTTGTGCCGTTCATTCATAAAAACAATCAGATAGTGAAATTCTCAAGAACAATTAGATTCCGTAAATTCAAAATCTATTATTATTTTTATCTATTAGGCGAGTTGCATATTAATAACCGTACATAAATAAGGGCTGAAATTATAAGATAAAAATATTATGACAACCCTAAATGTTATAGCATTAGAATTTAGCAACAATTGCTTGTAAAAACATGCCTAGTTCTTGCATAGAGAATAGACATAAACACGAGCAGATTTTAACAGATCAAGAATCATTTGAAGTTTTTTAAACTGAAAGGCGCAAAACATTTTAATGTATTGATGATATATGATTTTCCTATGTAGGCCGAAGCTTCCAACAGAAACATCAATTATAAATAAATTAGTTTTTTTCTAGTATTGTAAATTGTTCAGTGTTGATTTTATTAGTGTAATTATAGAGTGGCAGACGCACCAGAGCGAGTAATTGGTGAGTTCAAAGTGAGAATTAGGTGATATAAATGTGAGTACCTGGTGAGGTCAGAATTCAGAGTGAGGACAGATAGGGCGAATAACAGACTCAGGATGGCAATGCAGATTTGCGACTACACTTAACTCACTCACTCGGGTGGTAGATAAAAAATGACTGAATCTAAATTGGTATTGAACATTTTAATGTATGCAATAAATTATTGTCATTTTATTTCATTATTTTCATCTCAATTTACACTCAACAGATACTCACATAGATCTCACCAAATATTCACTTTGTACATACATAAACTCACGCGTTTTCCCCAGAAGAGGTAGACAGAGGTGACAGGACTCCCACATTTGGCTTTGTATGTTCCGTCCCACGATGTGATAGGCGGCGAGCCGATCGCCATATCGGGATAAATTCCTGTCTCTGGGTTGATAATGAATAGACAAATCCAATATCTCTTTGCCCAATTCGGGATTGGAACCCGAGACCTCAGCTTTGTAATCGTACTCTAGTACAACTACGCCACCGAGGCAGTCGATATTCACTTTGTTTTTACAAGATAGTCATTCTAATCTCACCACTAACAGCCGCTGCCAATAAACAATCCCAATCCAAAATTTGCCGTTTGAGATTGACAGCTCAATCTTTTTTTGATACTATATTTCCAATAATCAATCTCAGTAGTGAAAAAACTATGGCGACATGGTAAATGACAAATCGAGAAGTAGAAAACAATCCAGATTGACTTCAATCTAATTTTTTCGATTGATTATTGGCATCGGCTGATACTCACTCTGATATTACCCGACAATTACACCGAGTCAGCAGTTCTCTATTTTTATGTCTTTAACTCTCCTCTGCTGAATATAAAAGTCTTCTACAAGGATCTCCACGTCTATCCATTGACTGCAGCCTGCATCCAGCGACTTCTTGCTACCTAAACAATAACATAATTTAACTAGGTTGGTCTAAAATTATTGGACGCAGTATATTAATATTTATCAAGTACTTTATTGAAATGCAATTTCTTCACATTCATGAGACTATTAATCACATCGCTTTGAGGATGCCAAGTTGCTAATCTTTATTATTCGGTGTTGCTCAAGCCAACAATACGGTCATTAGTAGACATAGGTCAATGTGTTATGCTGGCACTTCACATGGCTATTTGTATTTGTGTATTTGGCATATTTGGCAAACAATTACCATGTGTAGTCAGTTTAATTGACAAAGTGTGGCCTTATTTGCCTATTTGACAAATAAGGCCAATAACAAATACGCGTTACCGTGCGCTTGTAGGTTTTTCGAGGCACATCTATTAAATATCATATCATATATGATAATCTGCCTGGCCTGCTAGGCTGGCATGTCCATAAAAACCGTGCGTGCGCCACAATACTGTTACTATGGGACACAAAAAAACCGCGCGTTTTCAAACCGCGGTAAAAATGTAACAAGTTGCGTTTTTAAAATCAGTAACTGAAAAAAGGCACTAATGCGTGCGCTTGTATAGAAAGCTATGTGTTAATTTTTTTGGGGTTTCAGATGTGCAGTTAAACGCGGGCGTTTAATCGCAGTGTTTGCTAAGCCAAAAGGAATAAATACCTAGACAAATACGCAAACAAACAGTCTACACATTGGCCATATTCAGAAGCGAACGTGCCATAGTCCACTACGGACGTCTTGTATTTTTGTATTTGGTTCGATTTTTATGCATAGTCAGCATCCACTAGCGCCTTGCTCTCCATGGTTTTTTCAATACCTTGTGTTTTCTGACACATAGCATGTGATAGTAGCATGTATTTTCTACAATAATATTATAAAGAGGAAAACTTTGTTTGTTTGTTTGTTTGTTTGGTTGTAATGAATAGGCTCAAAAACTACTGGACCGATTTTAAAAATTCTTTCACCATTCGAAAGCTACATTATCCACGAGTAACATAGACTATATTTTATTTTGGAAAAAAATAGGGTTCCGTAAGATATTTGGATTTTTCGGACACAAACTGAAAAAATCAACCAAAGAAGTTACTTATTTTGCGTACGCTGCCTAAACTACAAAAGATAGAACCATAAAATGTTATAATTAATTGTAGATCTTATAAATATCTACAAAAAAGTCCGCGACACATTATACCTATCTATGTCGAGTGAGGCACAACAACCACATTTTTATTTAAAAATCGTTTTTTTTTTTGGACTACATTTAAACGCGTTTATTTTACTCATGCTATTAATCATTATCAAAATAAAATATTTTATCAATAAGTACAGTTTCTGGATCTGGATCAGCCCATATACGTCCCACTGCAGGGCACGGGCCTACTCTACGATCGAGAGTACGATTGAGAGTGGTTAGGCCATATAGTCCACCACGCTGGCCTAGTGCGGGTTGGCGGACTTACATACCATATAAATTCATATGAATCGCTATGGTATGCAGGTTTCCTCACGATGTTTTCCTTCACCGTTTTAGTTTAAGTACAGTTTATGTTGATAATATTTGGTCTTTGAATGATTAAAATTGGACGTTTGGTTTTGAAGTTGTGGTGAAATTAAAATATTACGATTTCTGCTGCACAAAAATTTCATAAGGCAATCTTTATATGTACATGTATATGGAGAGACGGGATATAATAGAGTGGAAGGTACGGGAGAAGGCTGGGATAGCTGACAGATTTGATAGGACGAAATATAAATGCACGTTATAAGACGGGATGGATAATAAAGAGAAAGGACGGGATGGATTGGGAAGAGACTGAACAGACGGATGAGACGGGATTGAGCCGGACAGTAGGACAGCTACGTCAAGTTTAGGTATACAAGAGTTTATACGAAAAATAACATGTATTTGGTGTGGAGTGGAATCAAAAAATATATGCACCCAGACGAAGCTGGGCCGGGCCGCTATTAAATAATAAAATCCCGATGCAAGTTGAAACACGTCCATAGTATTGGAAACACCCTAACTATCTGATGCCAAATGTTTGTGTTTGTTATTTGTCTGCTAAGTATGGATGGTCATATTTGCCTCTATTTGAATGTTTGCCTAAATGTCATATATTTTTCCAAATACGACAAACACCCAATAGCAAATACAAACAGCCATGTGGAGTGCCAGTAAATTATACACCAAACTCTTTTTTATTGTATTCATTTATTTTCTTGTAAATGTCTGGCTATATAAAGACTGCGACTAAAATCGAAGCCGGGTGGTGGTTTCAGTGACTACAAACAAATTAGAAATATTATTTTTGTGTTGCATTAAATAACGTCGTGTTTGGTTGGTAAATGGTTGGAAAAAAAAGGCTGAAATGAATGCAATATTTTAATTTGCCTTGTGTTGAAATCCCTAAAACTTCCACTTAGTCTGGATATACTCTGTTTAAATACTACTAGTCCGCCAACCCGCATTAGTCCCGCGTGGTGGACTATATGCTCTCACTCTCAATTGTCAATCGTACTTTCTATTGTAGAGGAGGTCCGTGCTCTGTAGTGGCACATATATGGACTGATACATACTTTGCTTAAAAATATCTCACAACACAATTATTGTCCCGTTTCTAATGAGACGAAATTTCGAATCCATTTTCCCGCCAAACGTCTGGAAAATCTATAGAAATTTCTAGTAAATTCAGATGAAAACAAATAAATTCTGTGAACTAAATCAATGTCGTCGCCCTGGTTTCTAGTTTATTGGAACTGTGAACACGTTCCGTTTATATTTAACGGCGGGAAGTCTGTTTGTATGTAGGGCTCGATATTTCTAGATGTGTTAGAACTTTGTTGAGTCCAAATTTAGTTTAAAAACATAAACAAAGCTTTTAGTTTATAGTTGAGAAGTAATAATGACGAGGTAGATTGAATAACAACCGTTCTCTATAACCTATCTATCTTTAACTAAAGATTAACAGCCGCTGCTAATAAACAATCCCAATCCAAAATTTGCCGTTTTAGATTGACAGCTCAGTCTTTTTTCTGATACTATATTGCCAATAATCAATCACAGTAGTGAAAAAACTATGGCAACATGACAAGAGACCAATCGAAAAGTAGAAAACAATCCAGATTGACTTCAATCTAATTTTTTCGATTGATTATTGGCATCAGCCGTTAATAAGATATTTCGCTACATTTTATCGTTCAGTTAACAATTATAGAGGGTTATAGGTATGGGACATATATTTATAACTAGCTAAGTAATATAAAAATATATGTATGTATATGTTAGTTTAATAAAGCTAAATAAATAAAGTTAATTAAAATATTATTTATTATATAGTGCGTATAATTGTACCGTATTTGTATTACTATGTGTAATGGGAGCTATTTTAACCTCTTGTTGATGATTGATAGGATATAGAGAACAACCCTTAGTCGGAAAGAATTTACGGCCAGTTTTGCAGACAGTTGTCTATCTATAAGTAATAGAGCCACGTTGTTGTCAGTTTAACTAAGCATGAATAGACAGACTCGCCCGGGGCAGTACGTCACAAGAGATCGAAGTGAAATGACAGCATTGTTGTCGCGTTTCGTTCGGTGAGTGAGATTGCTAGAAGCCCAATACCCTTTTATTCTTCCCATCCTTTCTCATTGCCTCTTCCCTTCGAATTTAAAGGACCGGCAACACATCTTTGATCTAAGCGTTGTGCATGTTCATGGGCGGCAGTGATCACCTAGCATGAGGTGACCTGATTGCTTGGTGAAAACCAGCTTGCATTTTTTTCTAATTTATTTATTTATCAACTGTATAAAATCTTACAGGTCTTAATCTATTGCGATATTGACGCCAATTTAATTTAAGACAACAATATATAATCCAAATACAATACATAAAAATAATTTACTATAATAATAATAATAATAAATCTTTATTCACTCAGACAATTACAGTCCATTTGATTAGTAGTACAATATTTAACTTACGAGCTACTTGTTAGTTTATTTTTAAAATATATATTTTATTATTTTTTAACATTCATTTACCTATACATAAATCCACATATATAAGAACATACATACAAATTCATATTACTTATCTCACTAATACAGCAACATGATGGTGTAATAACGGAGAATCAAGTTTCTCCGTAAACATTTGTATAATGCTATTTGGACTCCCGCGCATACCAAGCATTAGGGACGCTGTCTTTTTTCTAATAATGGCGTAAAAATCGTCAGTCCGCTGCTCTGCAAACATACAAGATGCACTACAAAAACGCGGAAATCCCAAGAGCATCCTAAAAATGTTGTTGTATTGTACACGAAATTTATTCAGAGTCTTTTTGGTGTAGTTGATCCACAGACCCGCAGTGTAGAAGCTTTGACAATAAGCTTTAAATAATATTATTTTAGCCTCTTCACTACATCGAGCGAATCTGCGGGCCAACATATTACCCCTAACAGCTAGAGCTCTGCGTTCTCGCTCAATGTCTAAATCATCATTAAGGTTCTCATCAACAAGGTGCCCCAAATATTAATATTAATTTTATTATTTAATATTTAAATAATAAAATTAATTAATAAATTTACGTATCAACATATGTTTTTTTTTTAGTTTGAAATTTTGGATATCAAAATTAAAATTAAATATAGTACAATTATCTTCTCCGAGAAGTACGCTTATGAAACATGCACGAATATCGAATGAGAATGAACGAATAGTCCTTACCAGTTGCCTGGTTTATTTTCTTGATTTACTGGTGGTAGGTCTCTCATATGTGAGAGGTCATCTGGGTAGGTACCACCGCAATGTCTATTTCTCCTGTGCAACAGCAGTGTAAATGCACTGTTGTGTTTCGGATTGAAGGACATTGTAGCCAGAGTAATTACTGGAAATATTGGTACTTAACATCTTATGTCTCAGGATGGCGAGCGCAGTGGAATTTTGCTACTGTTTATGAGCGGTCGTATCGCTTACCATCAGGCAAACGGCTTGCTGTCTCGCCATTCAACGAAATAATAATAAAAAAAAGGTTAATTTTGTTGCGGGTAAAAGAAAAGTTAGACATTCTCGGAGACTCGCCGAGCTTCAATGCTCGGTGTCATTACAATGCGTGCGTGTTGATACTGGCTTACAGGAGTTGCAGTGCCGGGTGTGAGGGCGGGACACTCTCCGTAGTGTCTGCCAGTGACCATGGTATGAAGGCGTGAATGTGTACGGACTTTAAAATAGGTTATACGAGTATAATTTTGGTTGCTTTATTACCTATGTTGATGTTCTGTCTTACCTTATAAACTAAATTGTCTATTGTGTCGGGAATTAAGACGTCAAACCCAAGGTGTGTCACTTTACTATAACAATTATGTCCTTTTGTAGGGGGTTTTATTATGTCTACATAAGATGTTGTGTTACTCCCAAAATTGGTGTCTAAATGTATAGTCCCGTAAAAGGATAATATTTGTACTTTTATCATTGATTTAAAAACTAAGGATAGGCCCTTCAGTACATTGGGCACGTCAAAAAGATGCCCGTAAAAATCGCGCCATCTATTGGATTTTTACGTCAATTGCAGCCATGAAATCGTTTTTCAATAACGCTAAAATAAATGTTATACTGACTTAAAGTAATATAATTTTTACTTAGCGATGATAACAAATGTTATCTTTTTTTTGCGAACTTTCGGTCATTTTTATTGCAACCACGACGATACAATTAGGCATTTGTCGACGACTTACAGACCGGTGCGCTGTGACGTCACAACCGTTGCATTGGTCCGGACCACTTTCGTGACAACGCTTTCCGTACTCTCCGCCCCGTCCATATATTTTACGTCAATGACTTTTATGGATTTCGTTTACCATAACACAGCGAACTATGACCGTATCAGAAATATAATGTTGGTTTCTATACCTGCCCATATATGTCCCGCTGCAGGGCACGGGCCTCCTCTACAATCGGGAGTACGATTGAGAGTAGTTAGGCCCTATAGTCCACCACGCTGGCATAGTGCGGGTTGGCGGACTTTACCGACCATAAAAAGGACAATGGGCACGAATGTATGGAACCTGGTACCAGCTCCAATCGGAATGAGTGATACACCGCTGGAAAGGTATTTTAGTGTAGATTAATTATATCAAGGGCGCTAGACCTGATTCGCTGTCCAATCGATGAAATCGTACTTTATAGTTTAACATTTTTTGTTAGATCATATTAAGTACACACACTTTTCCTGATTTTTTTTAAAATTTGGCATGGTATTATTATAATCCCAGGGCACACTCCTGTTCTTTCGAAGCCATGTGTAGAGTGATAATCAATTACCTTGCACTTTAACGGTGATGGAAACATCATGAAGGAAACCTGAATATCATAGAGATATTCTAGAATTTCTGTCTATGTGAATTCTGCCAACCCGCACTTGGCCAGCGTGAACTATGGCCTGATACGTCTTGATAGATATTTCGATTGCTGACGCGTGGCTTGCATTGGGACGTTTACTGGGCTGGTATTGTTAAAGTATAATATTATTCTCACATGTCGGTACTGTATACGTTCAGGCAAAAGTCACACAGATTCAATTCCGTAGTCAGTTATGTCCTCCATAGCAGCTTCTCTATAAGTTTCGATGAGATATAAACTGTTATTTAGGTGCTAGTTTTAACTGGTATGTCTCCAATGATAGCAATATCACGTCTTGTTCACTTAGTCATGGAAAATCGGCCATATTATTGGCTTCCAATCTCTGAAAAGCAGCTCTTCTGTTATTTGATTTTTTTTCTTCTACATCTGTATCAGCCCATATACGTCCCACTGTCACACAAATCGCTATGCTATGCAAGTTTCACAACGATATTTTCCTTCACCGTTATTTTAAGTTATAACAAATTATTAATAAACTGCTCTGATTTTAATCACTTGGGAGTTATGTAATAATCACTAAATTGTAAACTGGTTTTGAAAAGAGCTACAGTAGAGTTCCTTGCCCGTTCTTTTCTAGTGAAAAACCGGGTGGTGGAAAACCAAATTGATAGAATCTAAATGATGTAGAGCATCTTGATGGATTCAATAAATTATTTTTATTTCATTTCATCATTGAAATTGAGGAAAATTCGGTAGGTTGCAACCTTAGATTATATAAATGTAGTATGAAGGGGGTATTGGCATATACAGGGTATATCAAGACTGCTGCCGAAAACGAAGCCGGGTGGTAGTTTAAGCGACTTCAGACACAATGCAACAGAAAAAGTTGCAAAAAAAAGCGTCAATTTTTTTTTGTTATTTTTTTCCTATGGCCATATTTGGGTGGTAAATATTTTTTTTTCTAAAATAATAGTATATACGCTTTTATTTATAAATACTCTAAGGTATAAAAGAGTTTAAATTATTATTTTAGCAAAAACTATGGATTTACCACCCAAAAATGACGATATTTAAAAAATCATAAAAAAAAATTGTCACGTTTCTAGGCGAAATTTTTAATTGCATTGTGTTTGTAGCCACTAAAACTACCATCCGGCTTCGTTTTCGGTAGCAGTCTTGAGATACCCGGTATTTGGGTATTAAATATTGATTGTATGTATGCATAAATGTAGGTTTTTTTTCTTTATAATGGGATCTTTACTTTATTAGTGAAATTTGAACTAATTATTTAAGAACACATTGCATAAAATTACGTTGATAATCTAAAGTATATTTAGTTAATATCCTTTTAAAACGAGTTTGATTGGAATTTGATATCTCTAAACATTTTGTATTTTCTTTTTCAAATAATTAGTGACTGTTGAACAGCCTATCAAATCTCAACCAATAAGATTGCAGAGAAATGTGGCCCGGAACTACCATTTTTACCTACGTTTTTACCTGGTACTTCAAACCCCCCTCTATATTATAAATACTCTAAGGTACATGGAATATGTAAAAAATACTGTTTTTTTAAGTCCAAGGAACCCTACCTGACTAAGCCAACATCGTCTGGTTTTTAATTGTCTGAACAGAAATACTATTTCAAGCAATGATGAATAAGTTTAACCTGTCAATCATAATAAAGTCGCTACGTTTGCACAAATTGACATCTGTAAAGGTTAGCTATAAAGAATCGTTAGCCACACAAGGTCGGGATATTTTTAATGTTTTTTTTTTATTATATCATTGAACGGCCTTGGTGGCGTGGTACTAGGGTACGGTTACAAAGCTGATGTCTCGTGTTCGAATCCCGAGTTGGGCAAAGTGATATGGGATTTTTCTATTCGTTATCAGGCTAGAGTCAGGGATTTATGTCCGATATGGCGATAGACTCGCCTATTACGTCGTAGGACGGAACATACACGGCGAAATGTGGGTGTCCTGGCACCTCTTCCTACCCTTTGCGGGAAAAAAGCGTGAGCGTGACGGAGCTTACATAAAAATTAACTTAAAGTCTATGACCACGCATTCCTACACCCATTTTAATAACACATCATTAGGTGACAGCAATGCGTCCGGAATTCGAACCCGCTACCTTCCAGCCCAGTGGTCACTCAGATCGGTAATCCAACCACAATGTAATGCGAGCGGCAAAACTATAGCTATTGAATTTCGTGCTTTTACTTTTTAACATACGATCACGGATGTTCCTCTGAAGGGGTAGGCAGAGGTGGTCGTAATGCCATGAATAGTTAGACGAGAAATCAGATTTATCAAAAAAAAAAAAAAAAAATTAAATATATTAATTATCCAGTGGCACTGCGACCTTTCCACCTCACTATTGGCAATACTTCTTAGTATTGTTGAGAATAAGTAATGGCGCTTTATCAAATGTTATCCATTCTACTTGAATTGTCGCCACTTATTAACCGACTTCAAAAAAAGGAGGAGGTTCTCAATTCGACTGTATGTTGCTTTTTTTAATGCCAAGAAAATTCACAGAATTCTAGAGATGGTTGATAGCTACATGTTGGCTATATGGCCTAACCCCTTTCAATCATACTCGCAATTGAGGAGAAAGCCTGTGCTCTGCAGTGGGTCATATATAGGGGATGCATATACCACGAACCTATTATTTAATAATTTCTGTGACTGACACGATTCGAAAAAACTATTGCACATATTGAGACTTAACATCATGTCTCAGGATGATGATGCAGGGGAATACCAAGCATTGCTTTGTAAGTCAAGGTGTTATTTGGTTTTGCTACTTCATCTGCATCATACTGTTCATGAGCGGTCGTATCGTTTACCATCAGGCGAACGACATGCTCGTCATCATTAAATGCAATAAAAAAATATATGTACTGTATCTAGCGATTCTCCAGCCACGTTATATTTAGGTTACCTAATGAGATGGAATCCGGCTGGCAGGTGTGTTGGCACTTGGCAACGCGGTGCACGGTTCGAGACCTTGTCTGGGTCACTGCGGTAGTGCAGGAAAGTAGACGAGTGATAATTAGCTGTGTTAACTGTTTCGACTGGGTCAATTCTGGTTCTGATGCTGTTTTATGGCAAAATAATTGTACCCGCAAAATTAAATAGAGCATTTTGGGTTTAGAGTTTGGAGTTCAAAGAGGAAAATAGACACATATAGAGTTTTCATTAGGTGTCTCTTGGTTAGGCAATCTTAAAGGATACTTCTTAAGATTTTCGGAAACTTTCTTAATACGGGAATAGAAATGAAAAAGAAAAATCATTTTAGAATTCGTTAACATTGGCTGTTATATAATTCTACCCTTATAATACTGTCCAAATATGCACATCTACCCTACTAAACAGTCCGTAATAAGTCCATTTCCCCTACTCTATAAAACCCGTGGAGTTAGTGACGCGACGCACACGCGCTGTTTAATTCCATTCGTCGCCTAACCGTGCATAATCGCTTCGAAACGATGTTTAATACTGCAAATTAAACTACGCCTTGCGTTGAAAACTGCTTGGAGTAAATATACTTATAAAGTACCTAGATTTTGTTTACCAATGAGAGCGTGTAACGCCCGAATACTCGAGCGCCATACAAACAATAAGTTGCTCTTAACAGTGCACGGCCCACTTAGCCAGTACATTTAAACGGGATTTACGTAGTTAAGTGCAACATAATATTTAAGTTGCGTTCCAGTATTTGGGCGATAATCACACAGTGATTAAACCCTCTTAAAAATAAAGAGACAAAAAGTAAATAGAATTATTAGACTGCTCCGGTGGCGTAGTTGTACTACAGTACGGTTAAGCTGAAGTCTCGGGTTCTAATCCCGGGTCGGGCAAATTAATATCCCCAAGGATTTCGATGGTCTGTCAAAAGCGGTCTGCATCTAGCAACTATGATTTTTTTTTACAGAATCGTCTCTTCCGCAGAAACTACGAGAGGCTTTTTAGTCTCATAAACTAATTCCTAAAACGATGCGATAATAATGTTACCATACCATTTAATTGTCAATTTTTGTGCATGCTGTGTTTGTTTATAGTTAGTTGCACAACAAATGAAACATTATTACATAATGGCCGGGTTAACGCCAGTTAAAAGAAGAAGAATAAGTGAAAAATTAAGTTCAATGTATTATGTTAAATTTAAAAAATAACTGTACAGCTGTTACGAAACGAAATAAATAAAAACAAATATTTGTGAATCACACAAAAAAATTTTCGGTGCAAGTATTGATCCTCATTCGTGCTACAGCTATCTTTTCAACCAAATGACAGAGTATTAAACTACAATAATAATTAATAAATACACCCAACAGTCATATACATAGTTCTGAACCCACACTAAGTTCGAGTCTTGTGTCGTGAGTATCAGAAAGTACGAGTGACTTTTTGGTCTCACAAACACCCTGACAACCTAAACGTGAAGAGACATCTCTCTGAATTGTTTTAAATCGCTACGGTATGCAGGTTTCCTCATAATGTTTTCCTTCACCGTTGTAGTGCGTGATTACTGACTATTAATAATGACTAATGATGTTCAAAAATGTTGTTTGATTTTTTGTCCGTCTGTCTTGATGTGATAAAAAACAGCGAATTGAATTTGACACCGACATTAGCGAAAACAATTTTTTGTTGATAGTTGTTCAAATTATGTCTGTATTACAGTCTATTATTTCCTGGCAGGACTGATGTCAGACAGGTGACTTATTATCCAATTATTTGAAAATGTAACCTTCGTTGCGTAGTTGGTTAGAAGATGGCTATGAAACGAGATGTTCCGAGTTCAATCTTCGCACCGAGGCATGTGCGGTCCAAAATTATTTGTTTTAGCCTGGGTGTTTCTCGAAGATTCTAATGACGATACAATACTTGTGTCTTGTGGGTCAGGACTATATGTGACTGTTGGATGTATTTATCATTTGTTTATTAATGATATTAGATAACTGAGACCAATAAATTAATATTTACAATAAATAATAGACATACATCGACATGTATAAGATTGATTCGCTTAAATCTTCATGTCTATTAAGGCTTTAATCGATAATAAAATTAAAATGTTTCAACATATCACGCTATACATGGTGTTTAAAAATGTTTAATTATTCAAGACCCGTTACATTCTTATCAACCAAGATTCAAATTGAAGAGTTACTACTGAAAATATCGAGAATTAAAGTCTATGTCTCAAGATGGTGAGCGTAGTGGAAATCCAAGCGTTGTCTACAAGATATTCATAGTGTTGTTTGGATTTTCTACTGCCCCTGAGCGGTCGTTTTACTTACCATCAAACGAATGGCACGCTAGTCTCATCAATCCTTGCAATAAAAATATATTCAAAACTCAATTTGATCCCTTCAAGATATTGATTCTTATTCACACCTTACTACCTCCTTGTTGTTAGGGGCTGATTTATAAAAAGTTTCGTTTAGCAAGTTATAGTTTAAGGTCGGTTACCAGTTATGGTAATGGTAGTGTGTTGGGTAGTAGGCGTAAGCAGGTGGTATACACAAGCGCAACAAAACACCAAAACTATAATTAAAGTTTTAATGCACTAAGCACAAAGTCATAGTTTACACACAGAGAACAGTCTGAAATATAAACTAACACACAGAAGGGAACAAACACCAAGAGTAGAACAGAAAAGAAATTTAGTCCAAGAATACAGTTTATAGAAAGCACAGCACAAGATAGTCAGTATAAGGCACAAGCCGAAAGCAGAAAAACAGTACAGCGAAATAGTCCATAAGAAAAGCACTAGGTACACGCATACAGTATAATAGGGTAGGCTCGCGACAAACTATACGTCATCAGTGCGCGGTACGATCGTCCGGTCGGAACTAACTAGAGGTCCGGTGCGTGGAACATGCGCAGGCGCAGCTGGGGGGGTCCGCTACCGCGCCGCCCGCAACTACTACGTCACCTTTTGTCTTGAGGCGGCCGGCCGGCCTACGGTCCCGGCTCCATTACACTATTCTAGCGCTCATCCGTCATTCAATGGAATAATTTAGAATGACGTGTTGATATTATATTATTTATTTATTGTGATGTGGTATTTAAGTATATATATTTTCGAATGTTTGAGTATGTGTGTTTTTTATAGGTACATATGTGTGTGTGAGTGTATATGTAATATATAAGTTTGTGTGTATATATGTATGTGCGTATGTATGGGCGTATATATAAGTAGCCCACAAAGTTAATCCAGCTAATAACATTTATTCATTGTTACGTTAATTCTAAAAGCCGGGGGTGGTAAGATATTCCCGGCTGTCTGGGTAGTATCCACCTTCCAATGGTGGAAAATCGATTAAAATGGTGGTAGGTCTCTCATATGTGAGAGGCCATCTGGGTAAGTACCACCGCAATGTCTATTTCTCCCGTGAAACAACACTGCGTAAATGCACTGTTGTGTTTCGGATTGAAGGACATTGTAGCCAGAGTAACTACTGGACATATTGAGACTTAACATCTTATGTCTCAGGATGGCGAGCGCAGTGGAATGTTCCTACTGTTTATGAGCGGTCGTATCGCTTACCATCAGGCGAACGGCTTGCTTGTCTCGTCATTCATTGCAATAAAAAAAAAATATGGGCCATGGAATAGAGCCGCGCATCGTTTCCATAAAAAATTTAGAGAAAATGTTCAGGACTTACTACATACTATTATTACATACTATTTGTAGCATTATAGTTATTTTGTTCAGTTAGAAATAATAATAAAGTCTAAATTAATTTTGAAAATTAAATAAACAAAAGATAACTACTTACATTGTTAATAGCTTCACACCTTAAGTTTGCTTTGCTCAACTCATAAATCGCATCCAGCCGTGATATTTTCTAAGTTTATTTAGACGGATAACTTAAATATTTATCTAAATTCCTATATTATTGGATAAACAAAACTATATTTACACAAGCATGACAAAGCAATTACAAAGCCAGACGATAAAACAGTGCAATTTACTTAAAACATCCACAGAGAAGAATTGTTGTTTATCTAAAAACAATATTCCCTGAGCAAAGTACTGGACCCTATGACATGTTTTTTAAAGAGACTCATCACATGTAGACAGCGACTTAGCTGTAGCCCTGATATTGCAGAAGCCCATGAGCTCATTTATTTATATTTGACAGCCTTCGTGGCGTAGTTGGTTAGACGCCAGTTATGAGAAGCCGCGGGTTCGATCCCCACACCAAGTCAAAAGTTTGTGCGATTCATACACATTTGTTTAGGGTCTGGGTGTTCGTGAGACCGAAGAGTCTCGTGTAGTTTCTGATATCCACGACACAAGACTTAATTGATCTTAATGTGGGGTCAGGAGCATGTATATGACAGTTGGGTGTATTTATTTTTTAATTTATATATCTATATTGGTCCATACTAATCATGAAGGACCAATACCTTTTTTTATCGTCAATAAAAATATATATATGACACCATGTATACAGTAATTGCACAATTGGAACCGATTAATACTTCGCCTTATGCAGAAGTATGTCATATGACACGCCAGCATACCTTTGAAATGCATTGCCTAGTAAGGCTAGAATTATACCTAGCATCGATTGCATTTAGGTAGACTGTTTTGGATAGTGTTTTAGTTCAGTCTAGAAAATAAGCTACATGGCATAATCACTGAGTATTCACAATGGAGGACTAAATCAAGAAGTTAACTATTGTCATTGCATCTGTAAGCTTTTGAGTGTTTAGCAGTTTTATAAAGATAAGAGAAGGGATAAAAGGAGAAAAACCCGATACATTTCTTCCTCTCTCTCTATAAATTTACTATAGGAAAATCCTATTCTCTTGCATATTATACATTGCATATTATAATATTTTGTTTGTAGTATATTAATTATGTATGTAGGTATTCTATATTTATGTATATATATTCGTATTTATTGTCAATTGATTTAAATTAAATTGATATTTAATGTCAATTAATTTAAATTAAATTGATATTTAATGTCAATTAATTTAAGTTTAATTGACATTAAACGTCATTGTGAACGTATATGAGTAGTGAATTGTTAATTTTTATTTGTATGTATATGACAGGTAAATCTCTCTTCTTTTACTTTTAAGACTCGTCTACCCCTGTTTTCTTACTTCCATTCATTCCAGTTCATCCAAAAAAATCTGGAAGATATCACCGACAGGAATAACACCACCAATTGTACTGTAAATAATAATAATCACTGGTTGTAGGTCTCTCATATGCAAGAGGCCGCCTTGGTAGGTACCACAGCAATGTCTATTTCTCCCGTCAAACAGCAATGTAAATGCTCTATTGTGTTTCGGTTTGGATATTGTAGCCAGAGTAACTACTGGACATATTGAGACTTAACATATTATGTCTCAGGATGGCGAACGCGGTGGAATGCCAAGCATTGCTTTGTAATTCAAGGTGCAGATTAGTTGTACTACTGTCCATGAGCGGTCGTATCGCTTACCATCAGGCGAACGGCATGCTGGTGCCGCCATTCATAGGTGAACAAAAAAATAAGAAAAAAAAAAGCTTTTGTTGTGTATTTTTTCATTTTGTGTTGTACAATGAAGTGTAATGAAATAATAATTAAATAAATATCGGGCTATACTTGTTGACGTCACCATTCCGCATGACGATAACCTCGTCAAAGCTGAGAAAGACAAAATGTCTAAATATTTAGATTTGGCTCACGAGGTTACCGACATGCGGGATGTCGATTCAACAATTATTGTCCCGATTGTCGTTTCTGCTCATGGGTTGATACCAAAGAGACTCGACCAACACCTACAGAGGCTCTCAATTGGCTGTTGGGTCAAGGGTCAAATACAGAAGGCGGTATTACTGGACACGGCACGCATTGTGAGGCGGTTCCTCACTTTGTATCCCTAACCGCCGGTGGCTTGGGTCTTGAATTTCACCACCGGAGGGTAAATAAATTATTTTTTATATTTTTATATGTATATTTTTTGTAATTTATATATGGAAAAATAGAAAAAATATGTTAAAAAAATAAAGAAAATAAATGGACATACAAGTCTGTAGTATATAGTGATATAGCAAATAGGTTTATCATTTATTGTACTGGCCGTAGTACTATTGTAGTTCCATATACAGGGTATATCAAGACTGCTACCGAAAACGAAGCCGGGTGGCAGTTTAAGCGACTTCAGACACAATGCAACAGAAAAAGTTGAAAAAAAAGCGACAATTTTTTTTCTGTTATTTTTTTCCTATGGCCATATTTGGGTGGTAAATACATTTTTTCCTAAAATAATAGTTTATACCCTTTTATTTATAAATACTCTAAGGTATAAAAGAGTTTAAATTATTATTTTAGCAAAAACTATGGATTTACCACCCAAAAACGACGATATTTAAAAAATCATAAAAAATAATTGTCGCGTTTCTTTGCGAAATTTTTGATTGCATTGTGTTTGTAGTCACTAAAACTACCACCCGGCTTCGTTTTCGGTAGCAGTCTTGGGATACCCGGTATATTTATGACACAGTGTCAGTTAAATATTAAACGTATTAAAATGAATACGAGTTTTTCTATTTGCAAGCATTACAGAGTCGCCGTCAGTGACCCAGTCTATATCTATACTAGATCAGTCCATATAGATTCCACTTCAGGACACGGGCTTCTACAATCGAGAGTACCTTTGAAGGCGTTAGGCTATATAGTGCACTACGTTGGTTTAGTGCAGGTTGGCCGACTAGCCATACAAATTCTGGGATTTGAACCCGTGACCATCGCGAGCATGTTGGCAGCCGCGTCTGATGTTCCTTAAGATGGGAGGGTAAAGGGAAGGAAAAATGGGTATAGGGACGCTTTTTTACTCCTTAAACGAACAGCTCAGAAAATACATGAGTTTCTGTAAGACAGTGGTACCTACCCAGTCGTCGCCATCCCTATTGAAGTCCATAGGTATCTGCAATAATACTACTTAAAAGTGCAAGATATATTCTAAAATTCCACTCGGCCCATTATAAAAAAAATAAAAACATGTAGGACCTATGCCTTATAGTAATTTAAATATCTATTGTTTGGTACTGGGCGACCCGCCTTCAATATGTTACGCATATATTTTGATTTGTTGGCTAGTCAAGTCATTAAGCAAATTAATCAACATGCACGAGTTCCATGAAATAAATATAATTTTTTTGCTTTGGAGTGGTAAGTAGTTATTATTTTTGGTTTTTAGTGGATTTTTGTTTTGAAGTCGGTTTTTATTTTTTTTATTAAAAATTTGAGTTATTTTTATCTTTTTAGTGTTGATAGGCATTTAAATGAAGAAGATTTGGTCCCCACAAGGAATATGTTCTTTCCGATGACAATGAAATCGCTAAAATCGGCTAAAAGCTGCCAAAGATATTAGAATATTCACATGTTTACTATTTTTGCTCCCCCCCCCCCCTCCCTTCGCGCCTACCCCTTTTTCCCTCAACCACTGTAGCCTAGCTTTTTTACTGAACCCAATGCAAAAAGAACCGTTGAAATCCTATTAAATTTTGAGGAGTTCTACTCTCCAGGTCCGAACATGATAATCAGATCTTAATGTTGTGTTCCTGGGATCAACCTGTTAATACGTTCTTTCCAATGAAAAAGAAATCACTAAAATCGGTTATAAGCTGCTGAAGATATTAGTATTTACGTGTATTTTAACGTTAACACCCCCCCCCCTCACCCCTACCCCTTTCTCCCTCCCTCACTGTAGCTTAACTTTTATAATAAACCTAATGCAAAAAGAACCATTGGAATCCTACTAAATTTTGAAGAGTTCTATTCTCCAGGTCCGAACATAATCATCAGATCTTCATGTTGTATTCCTGGGATCAACCTGTCAATACGTTTTTTCCAATGAAAAATAAATCACTAAAATCGGTTTAAAGCTGCCGAAGATATTAGAATTTACGTGTATTTTAATTTTATCACCCACCCCCCCTCACCCCCACCCCTTTTCCCTCTCTCACTGTAACTTAACTTTTCTAATGAACGTAATGCAAAAAGAACCATTGCAATTCTCCTTAATTTTAAGGAGTTCCCCTCTCCAGGTCCGAAGATATTCATCAGATCTTCACCATATTTTTATGGGACCAAACGACAAGCACCAGCTTTCAATCAAAGAAAGAATGATTGAAATCGGTTCACACAGTACAGAGAAACGAGGTAACAAACATAAAAAAAAAAAAAAAGCAACATACAGTCGAATTGAGAACCTCCTCCTTTTTTTGAAGTCGGTTAATAAAATAGGCTGGGTATGTCGCTTATCATAAAGTATAAACATGTTCTTTATTCAAATCGTGATTAAATTGAGCAATAAAAAATATTTTACTATGTGTTAAAAATTTTAATGTGGTGATTTAATATTAAAATGAGGATTTTTAAGACAAGCAATTATACTTAAGCTACTAGTTTTATGATAGAAACGTGAAAATAAATAACAAATATATTTTTATGTGCGCTGAGAAATATACTGTCAATTTGGAGGTCGTTATCAAATCGACGTACATATTTATCATTAGCTATATATAATATTGTTTTCATGATCATCATCATCAGCCTATTCGCGTCCACTGCTGGATATAGACCTTTCCTATGTTACGCCACTGGGCTCGATCTTCAGCGCATCGTCTCCAACCGCTACCAGCCATCTTTCGGAGTACGCTTGCCGAGGCGTGGTCTCCACTCGAGAACATGTCTACCCCAACGGTTGTCGGTTTTCCGACAAATGTGACCAGCCCACTGCCACTTCAACTTAATATTGTTTATCGGTATTTAATTAATTATTGCTTGCTATGACAATTTGCAACCCATTCACGCTATTATATCAATAAAACGACCACATGTAGGTATGGACGCGTGAATGGATTGATAAAATTATTAAAATATAATAAATATACATAAAAGCACAAGAAAAGTGTATCTCTTTTTGCGACAAACATTGTGTTTTTAAAAACAAATTTATTAAAAAAAAATATTTTTATTGATTTCATTGTCATGTTTATACAGCACAATATTTTAAGGACAGCATTTACATATTTCTGTAATAGTATGGTGTGACTCAGCACTATAACACAATTTATATCACAAATGGCGTGCAATTTCTTGAGTTTCTGTCATCAACTCATAATTTACTGATACACGCTAGGCTTAGAGTAGGCGCCAGTGAAGAGAGCTGCTTCGAGAGTCTTGTCCACAATCATGAACAAGAATGGCTTGTTGGCTATAAATTGCTCTGGCAGCATTCTAGCTTGGAATTCTACTTCGCTCACAGCAGACGCCTCTGTTCCTTCTTCTGACACTATCACATTCACTTTCTGTATAAAATTGGAAACGTATAGCTGATAGTCAGTAATCTCAGAAAAGTCAGCTTGGGAACTATCAAACAGAATCTTCAAACCCATATCCATTAGTAATTCTTTCAAATTGTTGATGTCTGAAGTGATTTTGAAGCGTGGAATCTGTACAGCGACCGTTTGAGATCCATATCGATTGAATAACTTGAATATTGTGCCTAGATTGACTGTTTTTAAATTATCGATTACATTTGTCACTGAAGCTTCGTGAATGGGAAGGAATAGCAGCATTGAAAACCTTCCATCGGTACCGTATGGTAATTCTAGCACTTTAGCTTGGATTTGCTCGATTGTAGTGATGTTGAAAGTTCCAGTGGTGAACATGAGGTTAACGTCGCCTATCTGATTGCCTTTGTGGCTGTAAAAAGCACTGGTTTCAGTATCGTCATAGGGGAACTGCACTCTCCAAGCACCTCTGAAGTATAGAGCGTCGATCATTACCATGTAAACACCGTCGAGATCGGAAGGCGTCACTATTTCGTCGATAGCCTCGTGCGTGGCTTCCCTCACATATTCATTAATCATTGATGCTGTGTACACATAATCATCAAACCTAACGTTTTTCACTTCACACAGTCCAGCACTTTCCACATCCATTTTGAATTTCTCGTGGACAGCCATTTTGTCGTCTATGTAAATTGTAGAACTCTTTTCCAGCATAGTACTATCATTCCGCGAAGAACCCTTTAGTATTTCGAAGAATTTGTTGTTGAAGCACTTGTGTGGGTGCAGGTTGAGGACGCGTTGGATCTCTGTGAGCGTTTCGTCGCCGGCCCCAAAGGACATTGCAGATATGATACTCCAAGCCGACAGTCCTGAGACAACGAAGTGGCTTTCAGTCTCCTGGTTGATTCTCATCACCAAATCCGTTGAAAACTCATACAGAGCCCTTCTTAAGAAGTTCTGTGCGGTGTAGTAGTTACATTGCGCGGAAGTTAGGGAAGATGTGGATAATAACAGAAACGCGAGCAGTAGTGGAGGCATGTTCGTCTCCTCGTGGAGTGAGATGTACTAACACGACGGAGCAATGAGAGTGGTTATCAGTAGTGACCCGAGATAACGCGGTGCGAGGCTGCCGTTTGGCACAATTCGTATTTATACTTCTGAGAAATGTTTCGGTGATAAGTTTATACTTCTGGTGTTATGTAATTTATGTAATATAAATCTTTATTGGCCTTGGGACTATGAGGCTCTAGGTTCGGTTGCCCGTTCGGGTAAACCACAGAGTATGAAATATGAGTAGAAAATTAAATGTGCTTGATATTATTCTGTATCAGCCCATATACGTCTCACTGCAGGGCACGGGCCTACTCTACAATCGTAAGTACGATTGAGAGTGGTTAGGCCATATAGTCCACCACGCTGGTCTAGGGACTTACATACCATAGAAATTTATATAAATCACTATGACATATAATTGATATTATTACTATGTGTAAATTGTACAAAAATCGAATAATGCCGATTAAGGGGACGATAAAATAAAACAAACATACCATTATATTTTCGAGAAGGGGTAGACGCATCCACGCTTGACCTTGTGTGTTCCGCCCCACGATGTGATAGGGTGTGAGCCTATCGCTATATCAGGAATACATTGTTAACTCTGGATTGGTAATTAATAGAAACTAAAAATACTGTTCGACTCAGGATTTGAACCCGTTAAATACAAGGAGACAGGAAAAAAAGACAGGAGGAGAAATATATTTTACGTTCACGGTAATTTCATTTACTAAATGCAACACGACTACAAAACTAATGTGGTAGAGCCACGCTTTTATCAGTCATGACTCGTATGAATGGGCAGGCTAGACCGGGGTGGCACTGTCTCACATAAGATCGAAGTAAAGTGACACTTTGTTGGAACTTTTCATTCGGTTAGTGAGATTGCCGAATGTCCAATACCTTTTCCTCTTCCCATTAGTCCCCTTACCACTTTCCTCCTGATTCGAGAGGCTGGCAACACATCTATGATCCAAAGGTTGTGGAGGCTCATGAGCGACAGTGCTTACTTATCATCAGGTAACCTGTTTGCTCATATGCCGGACTTATTGTAAAAAGAAACGTTGTTTCACGCCATTTTTTGGTTATAATTTCACGTTAACAACAACGCAAGAAATTTTAAATTACACAGACATTTTTAAACCCATTTATCATGCATTCTGATCAACCCATCATGCATTAGATGTTTATCTTACAAATTGCTTGTTTATTTTACGAATGTAAAGTCTGAACAAAAAATAATTTTCTTTTTATTCATAGCTTAATGGAAGTTTATGCAATGTATTTTATGAAATGAGACATATACACATAAACATTTTGTCATCGCATGAATTGGTGATATCATAGTTACAATAGTAACTTAATTACGCATACGATTAATATTTAATATCACGAATCTGACGCCAAAGGGTAGGCAGAGCTTCTAGTCTGGTTCACACTTCACCTTGCTTGGTTTTAATCCAAAATGTGATAATTTACGATCCTAGCGATCTGCTGGTGTTATAATTTTAAATCAAAATACATGAAGAGATTTACTAATTTTACCAGGATAAGAAATCCTGTACAACACGATTTACAATCATTTTTTTTATAGATATGAATGGCGAGACTAGTATTCCATTCGCCTGATGGTAAGTGATACGATCGCTTGGGAACAGTAGCAAAACCATATCTAAATATAATATATGTATATAACTCAAAGGTGGCTGGATCAATCAACGCACAGCCCAAACCATTGGACGGATCGGGCTGAACTTTGGCATACAGGTAGATATTATGACGTAGACATTCGTTAAGAAAGGATTTTGATGAATTCTACTCCAAAGGGGATAAAATAGGGGATGAAAGTTTGTATAAATGTTCGTAGATTTTCGACTGATTGAACTGAAATTAAAGAAGATCTAATATGATGAAGTCGTTCGCTTAAATAGGATTTTGATAAATTCAATTTAGCGTTTCAGTTTTATGTTGCTTGCTCACAAGTAAGTTCACCCAATAGCTTGATAGTTTTAGCGCCTAATGACAGATTAGTTAAGAATATTGTGAACAAAGAAGTTTTGTAGGCCCTAATTTTTTACACATGCTAAACAAAAGTAAAGCCGCATAAACTATACCTAATTAATAATAATACTTCTTAACGCGAGCGAAGCCGCGAGCTAAAGCTAGTAGTTCCATAAAATATGAATTACATAGCAATATTTGGCATTCCACTGCGCTCACCATCCTGATTCCTGAGACATAAGATGTTAAGTCTCAATACATCCAGTAGTTACTCTGGCTACAATAAGCTAACTTAAGACTAGTAAACACAACAAGCATTGATTTATAAAAATGATACGTACGCAATGTTGGCACAATAACGCGTAAACATTTTTTTGTTGATGTCATGTTTTTTCAAAGGAAGCGAAACCAGCTGGTCGCTTGTATTTCATTATTATAAAAACCTACAGTACTTTTTTATGTTGAAGTGCGCGTTACCCAACGGTTTTTAATAATGTCGCGAGTTTTTAGCAGTGACTTGTTAGAATTTAAGTATAATGAGAACTGCAGAACAAAAACGAGAATATGCAAATTGCATTGAGGTATTATGCTAGAGGGGACACTGCAAACAAAATGTTTGTAACAAAAACGAACGGTACCGTGCCGCTACTTCTGTTTCTCTCTCATCATCTTCGCTCTCGCTTCACTAGGTTCTGGGAGGTTCTGTATCAGCCCATATACGTCCCACTGCAGGGCACGGGCCTCCTCTACAATCGACAGTACGATTGAGAGTGGTTAGGCCATATAGTCCACCACGCTGGCCTAGTGCGGGTTGGCCTGGGAGGTTACTTTATAAAAACGATACGAACTTCGAATATTCGGATGATCGACGTCCGGAGAATCTAATATCTTAATATTAGATTTTATTATTAGAATCTAATATCTTAATATTAGATTTCCACTTCTAAAAATCAATACTATTTTCTATTATACTTATCATTTTCTCCGAACTTAGTATATGCTTGCGACGTACGATAGAGGAATCCAGCATTTTGTGGGTATCTAGGCACATTAGTGAAGTTTTACGTACGACGTCCGAACATTCGAAGTTCGTATCGTTTTTATAAAGTAACCTTCTGTACCAGCACAATGCACAAAGATTTTGTTCCCGATGTCCGCTCTAATTTAATACCTCGTTGGAATCAGGCATAGCATCCACAATCCAAATATTCATGACATTGTTTGCCGCTAGTAAACACATAAACAGAGTTAGTTGGCTGAGATTTTTCGATTTTAAATATCCATTATTTTTTATTTTCTTTATTCAACAAAATCCACAGCCCTTAATACTAATATAATACAACTGGTGTGCTTATCTTACGGCCAATAATGGATTTACATTTTAAAAACATAACTTATATAATCATAGGCAGTCGAAAAGTTGTTAAAATAATACAGATAATAATACAATATATTTTTAGGATGGGTGTGATTGTGGGCGTGCGTGCGTGCGTGCGCGCGTGCGTGCGTGCGTGCGTGCATGCGTGCATGAGATGAGTGAGGGACTGCAAACAGGCTCGGATTTCGTGTATGTTGTTTTGGAGTATAAAAACGTAGCATTTTATCCGAGAGATCAGTACAGTCAATGTATGCATTGCATACGCCATGTATAAATGCCATGTCCATAACTGTACGTCTGTTTTGAAAGCTAATAAGTTTGTGTTGGCTGCAGGAATCACTGTAATTGTCGAAATGTTTATGTGTCCTGTAATTGAGGTGTTTAATATTTATACTGTATTCTTTCAATATTATGGGAGTATGTGATATAACAAGGGTTCCAGATAATACTGCAATATTCAAGGATGCTTTTTACATAACAGTTGTATAGTAATTTCACACAGACAATGTCTGTGAATGGTCTACTAACGCGCAAGATAAATCCAAGGTTTTTATAAGATTTTTGAACTATAGTATCAATATGTTCGGAGAATGTGAGTTTCACATCTAGTAGTACGCCTAAATCTTTGACTAGTTGTTCTTTCTTTATGTTACTTTTACATATTTGATAGTTAAATGATACGGGGCTTCTTTTTCGGGTGAAAGACACAAAGTGGCATTTACTGACGTTAATGCCAATACGGTTTCTTTCATAATAATCACTAAGTCGATCAAGATCTGCTTGAAGTTTTATGCAGTCATTGTGATCCTTTATTTTCATGAATATTTTTGTGTCATCAGCGTACATGAGAAATTTAGCATGTTGCAAACATTGATCTACGTCATATAAGTATGATGCGTACAGAAGGGGACCTAAAATTGAACCCTGAGGAATACCGGAAGTAATTTCAATAAAGTCGGAGCGAAAGCCACCTACAATGACTGACTGAGATCGATTCCGCAGATATGACTCCATCCACCGTAGTAGGTTTCCTCGAATACCTAGTTCATACAGTTTGCGTAACAGAATCATGTGATCTACACGATCAAAGGCTTTCTCGAAATCAGTGTATCACATCCACTTGGGAACCACCTTCCATGTTTGTAGCGACGTAGTCTATAAACGTACCCAAGTTAGTAGCTGTTGAACGGCCCTTCATAAACCCATGTTGTTCTGGAGGAATTGTGAGTGAAATTACAGAGTATATTTCTGCGTGAACAATTTTTTCTAGTAATTTACTGAGAATATTTAGCATAGATATAGGACGGTAGTTTTCAATAGAGGTTTTAAGACCTTTTTTGTGGATGGGCACAACATGGGCTTTCTTCCAAGCAATCGGGAAACGTCCATCATGCAAGGATCGATTAAATAATAATGAAATTGGACTGGCCAGTGTTTTGGCACATTTTACAAAAAACATAGGAGGTAACCGATCACACCCAGCTCCCTTATTAACATCGAGATTACGTAATAGCTTTTCCACTTTTTCCGGTCTAACTGAGATATCATGTATTATATCAGAATATAAGTTTTCGTTGCAAAGAGAGGTAGACGGATAATTTTGTAAAGGTAAATTAAAGTTTTTTTGGAAAAAATCATTAAATGCAGAACAGATATCAGTAGGCTTGTGTAATTGTGTGTCACCATATGTCATTTGTTGTGGGTAAGAAGAGCAATTTTTACGTTTAGACTTTACATAATTCCAAAACAATTTAGGGTATTTAATATTTTCTTGAGCGAAATTTGTGTAGGGTTTATAGCATTCTTCTTGCAATTTCTTTTGTCTATTATATTTTGTCCATAAACATATATATCAGCCAAGACTAAGTATACCCTAGCTAAGAATATAATATGACTATAACTCGACTTGTATGATGTCACCGAGTTATAAAAACTTATCAATAGGCAGGCCTTGACGTCTTTGACATAGAGATCTGAAATAGCCACATATCGGCGCCTTAATAAATTCTCACTAGACGGAATAGATTAGGATCCCGGAGCTGCCACACCTTCGTTATATTTTGAAAATTATTAGGGACAGGGGGTGAACCGTGAATTGGAATATTACAGAATTTATGTAACTATAAAATACATTGTCTATGATATATGTTGTTTTCATATGGGAAAATAATACGTGTTGGCCTGTAGGTAACGGATTAGATACGGCTTCCAATATGTCTGCTTTCTCGATTGTAGAGGATACCCATGCCCTACGGTTGGGCGTATATGACCTTATACAGAATAATACAGTACATTATAATTTAAAACGCAACGGACAAGGGTGATATAATCTCTGCGCATTTATCAAGTACGCCAGGAATCATTGAGAGGAAAGATTGTGTATCTGCATAGGAGAAACAGTAATATCCATTATAAATTGCAGTACGGTGTAGACTTTTGTTACAAATATTTTGTTAGAAGCATTTATTCCTTAATTATATTTTAATTATGAAATAAGCAAATGTTTTTCTGTATTAAAAATTGGGATTAAATTGCCGAATTCCAGAAAGGCTGATTTAAAACACAAATATCACCCTTACATTAAAATTTCATTTAAAAATTGATTTTACTTGTAATTACAAGAACCCATTCGCTTCTGCATATAAGTTTTCTAATCCTTTGAAACGGCATTGGTAAGATGACGTAGCTTTTATGTTTCCGGGATCTTATACTATATTATTACACCATTGCAAAAATTGAGCAAAAGTGCAAATATTTTTTGGACGATGTCCAGTGTCGCGGATTCTTTTAGTTTCCTCTTAAATCTATTTGACGGTTTGCGTGGATATGATAAATTGTTCAGTAGTATTTTAACGTTGTTGTAAAAGCCAGTACGATGTATTATGGTGCATCCACACTTTATCAGCGCATATACGTACCACTGCAGGGCACGGGCCTCCTCTACAATCGACAGTACGATTGAGAGTGGTTAGGCCATATAGTCCACCACGCTGGCCTAGTGCGGGTTGGTGGACTTACATACCATATACATTTTTGTAAATCGCTATGGTATGCAGGTTTCCTCACGATGTTTTCCTTCACCGTTTTAATGCGTGCTGATTGACTAATACACACATGACTAGGAAAAGTCAGTGGTTTAAAAGGATTGCACGTACTATGAAGTAATTTTTAAGATCGGGCTACAGACCGACCAATAACCGAAATTGAAAAACAGCATATGATAAAAATACCAGCCGTACCTTGAACAGCATCAAAATACTTCTCCCCAATGACGTCAAACCTTACCATTAAGAATGCAGCATCCAATTGAATGCAAAAAATAACTTTGATTAACGTCGCGACGTTTACGATCAAATCAGGTTGATATGCAGTGTTGCAATTAGATCTAGAATCTAGGCGGTCAGCCTGAAATAAGTCTAGACTGCAGACGATGTTCGGATGTTTAGTAAACATTTAAAAACAGGTTTTTCTGTAAACAATTTCGATGTAATGCAGGTGGCTTGTTTGCAATTAGTAATGCGAAGTTTATGTAATTATTTTTGTTGTTTTGAATGCTTCTGTATTTCAATGTTTTCTTTGGCTTATAATATTTCCTTGTTTTTTGTTGCATCTAGTTTCAATTTCAAATGCCAGTTGTCTGATTTTTTAAACTTATTTTTATCTGAAGATTACTTCGTCTGCAATGTGTAATTAAAACATTTTGAAAACTTCGTTCAATAATATTTATATTCCAGGTTAGTTTTCAATGACCTGCCCTTCATTTGACAGCCTCTGTGGCGCAGTTGGTATGACAGCTGTAAAACGAGAGGCCGCGGGTTCGATATATTAAATGATGTAAGATAAGTTGGTAAAAAAAAAATGTTCTTGGCGAGAGTTTCCGAATAATTTCGCATTATTTGCAATTTTATTTCTCGAGAACGAAACACAAAAAAGATTATTTTTTCTACAAAATCCCTTTGAAAGGGCCTTTTTAGTCAGGTAACATTTTTATTTTTGTCTTATATTTAATTATTTCAGATATTTAGAGCTTCTAAATTGCCATTCGAAGCCTAAATAAGGAAAACTCTGTTCAGAATCCTTAGTATTCACAAACTATCTATTAATCTAAAATGTTTTCGACTTAAATCCCTAGATGATAACATTTTCTAAAATTAGTACGAATTATTGTTTCCTCTAAATAATGTTTTTGTGGAAAGAAAATGTTTCGAAAAGCACTGATTTTAAGCCAAAAAGCGCACGGAAAGTATAAACGCTCTTAATGTTATATGCATGTGTATGCCAATATATATAATGCATGTGTTCGGACAGATGGCGATAAAACTAATTGTAATGAATGTGATTTCGACGCGAAAACATTTCGACTGCAACACGTCTGTATCAATATATATCTCTGCTGTTTGCATGCCAATACCTCGGGTTATTTTCATTGGTTCCTGGTGCATTTTTAACCGACTATAAAGAGAAGGATCTCGAATATTTGTTTTGGAAAATTGATATTTTTTTTTGTAATTAGGTTTTTTGCTATTTTAAACATTATCCTAAGTAATATTCAGTTATTTTTTTTGAAGATGAAAACATGGACAACATTACAGTTCACTTTGAATTAGCAATACAGTATTTATGTTATTTATCTATAGATTTATCTTTTGCGAATATTTTGTGATCCAGATGGTAGGTGTTATTATTCCATAGCTCTGGCAAACGAGGAAACAGGTCACCTGATGGTAAGTGATTATTGCCGCCTATGAACATCTACAATTAAATAAATACACCCAAAAGTCACACACATAGTCCTGACCCCACATTAAGATCAATTAAGTCTTGTGTTGTGGGTATCACAAACACTCAGACCCGAGATAAACTTTTGTGGCCCTCACAAACATTTGTCTCGGCGCGGGAATCGAACCCGCGGCCTCTCGTTTCACAGCCGGCGTCTAACCAACTGCGCCACGGAGGCTGTAATAATGCTTGGATCATGGATGTGTTGCCGGCCCATCAAATCGGGAGGAGAGCGGTAAACTGGGCATCCGCCAATCTTATACACCGAATGAAACGTGACATCGAAGCTGTCACTATACGTCGATCTCATGTGAGACATTGGTACTGCCTCTGAGTCTGCCAATTCATGCTGAGACATGACTGAAAACAGCGTGGCTCTACTTCCAAGAAATAATTACAAAACAAAGTCAACAATAGGTCGATGTTTTTTCTTTTTTTCTATAAAATTTAAAAACTAGTACAACTAAGTGAAGGTCCCAATCGACCTCAATATAATGTTATTTTTTGCATTAGCTTTGGCAATCTGTTTTTTGTTTGCATTTTTTCTATCACGTTGGTGTAACGGGGCCTTCAGTAAACAGTCAAGTCTCTGATTAAACATGACATCAGGAGATCATGACGGTATTATCGATACATATGCTATGTCTGTCATGGATATAAATATCTGCAATTGATTATTTTTATCTGCGACTTAAAATAACACAATTACTTGTTACGGGTTACTGGATCTATCAGCGCTGTAGTGCAGTTTAGCTGTATTGTAGCATAGAACTGAATGGATGGCCATCTCTCACTTTTTGTTTTCTCTTTTGTATGCAGGTGTGTCGTGGGTATCAGGAACTACGAGAGACTTTTCGGTTATTTGTGGGCCACACAAACATTTGTGTCGGCGCGGGAATCGAACCCGCAGCCTCTCGTTTCACGGCCGGCGTCTAACTGACAGCGCCACGGAGGCTGTCAAAAAGTACATGAAAACTACAAATTTAATGAATAATGTTAGGACAATAGTCGATACACGTGTTTCAGTACAGACCTTCATCAAGTGTATTCGCATTTTGAGCTAAATCTAGCAATTGTAGGCTGCTTGTTTATAAAATGTGAAGTATTGTCTGTTGTGTGATCTGTTTCACGCGGAGATTCTTACCTACAGGTTCACCTGGCTTTGCGTTAATTGGTAATTTTACTTCACAATCATTAACCTTTAATAGTTAATTATTACAAGTCAAAATATTTTGTAACATTGATCGCAATGTAAACGTGAAAAATATGTTGCGTCGGCTTCTCGTGTGGGACAAGGGCGGGTAGGCAGATACAATTAACCGTATTTTTTAAAATCATATAATCTTAATATGGAATTGGTGGGGCCAAGTGCAATTTGTTATAAGTATATTAACTAATGGATCAGTTTGAGTCGGCACTTAAAGGAAAACTGATGAAGAGGAATGTCTTTGCGATGATATTTGCGATGTTCGTACATTCGTCGACGTGTCGGAGTATAGCGTAATCCCTCTGGTTTGTACGTAAGACTACGGGAGATCCAATAGAACCTTTTTCTCCCATGCTCTATTATTTTAAGAGGTCATTCACATATCGATAATACAAGTAGATGTTGCTTTTATGAGCGGTGGTAATTACTTACCGTTTGCCGGACTTATGCAATAAACAGAACATAATTGCTATCCACGCATCTCCATGGTCGTGTGGTAGAAATCGTCAAGAGCGATAAGACCTCCACTTATCTATTAGTTTTTTATTAATTTTTATTACTATGAATGGCCAGGCGAGCATGCCGTTCGTCTGATGGTAAGCGATACGACCGAACATGAACAGTAGCAAAATCAAACAATACCTTGAATCACAAAGCAATGCTTGGCACTCCACTGCGCTCGCCACCTTGAAACATCTGGATACAATGTTCTTCAAACAGAAACAAAAAAAGTGCATTTACTTTGCTGTTTGACGGGAGAAATAGCCATTGCGGTGGTATATACCCAGATGGCCTCTCATAAACAGGGTATATCAAGACTGCTACCGAAAACGAAGCCGGGTGGTAGTCTAAGCGACTTCAGACACAATGCAACAGAAAAAGTTGCAATAAAAGTCACAATTTTTTTTTGTTATTTTTTCCTATGGCCATGTTTGGGTGGTAAATACATTTTTCCTAAAATAATAGTGTATACCCTTTTATTTATAAATACTCTAAGGTATAAAAGAGTTTAAATTATTATTTTAGCAAAAACTATGGATTTACCACCCAAAAATGACGATATTTACTGCCCTCTCTTCTTATCCTTTTCTTATATCCATCCAAAGGTTGTCTGTAAGAAATCGCCTAGGGCGATAAGACCGCCAACTGTACTCTTTAATCTTATATGTAAAATATTGTATACTTTTTCACTTTTTGTGTGCAGTAAAGAATGAATAAATAAATAAATATTTAAAAAATCATAAAAAATAATTGTCGCATTTCTATGCGAAATTTTTAATTGCATTGTGTTTGTAGCCACTATAACTACCACCCGGCTTCGTTTTCGGTAGCAGTCTTGAGATATCCGGTATGAGATAGACCTACCACCAGTAACATTTCTGTATATTGTTATTTCTGTGAATGCTTACAATGGAGATTTTGTTAAATTAATATATAATTGGACGTACCATCCCTTACCATCGGGTGAACAGTTTGCTCGTTTGCCAGAGCTTTGCAATAAAAAAAATGGACTCGAAGAAGAAATTAGATGCTGTTACAAAAATATATTAATATAAGCTACAAACAGTACCGCAAATTTTGTTATATTTGTAACTTTATATATGTTTCCGCCATACTACGAGTATAAAACTACATGTATCAAACAAAAATCAAACGGACATTTATTAGTTGTCGAAACTAGAAAAAAAATATTCTTTGAAGCATGAATGTTAGGCTTATGTGATGCGCTAAAAGACAACAGCGCATAGCGTAAAGTATTTTAAAATGTTTTCGTTACGTAACAAAAACTTTTTTGTGTAAACATAATTGAAAAAAGAGCGTATTGTAATATGCGTTATTGAGAATTTCACGGTAATAAATACAAGAACATGGAAATGTTAAAAGTGGGTGGTAAAATTTACAGGTTAATTTTTTCATTGGGGTTTGATGACCAAATTCAATAATATGAGAGAATCATAACTTCACTTTTACTGCAAGGGGTAACGGAAGAAAAATATTATTTTACCTACAAAAACTAATTTCGTTTAGTTTACCATAAGTCATTACTTCCGAGAATTTAATCCCTATTAGCAACAGAAAGCTCCCTTTAAATCGAGGGTTCGATTGCTACTTTACTAATGTTTTGGGTCTCAATATGTCCAATAGTTACTCTGGCTACATTAACTTCTAATGGAAAACAATAGTGTATTAACACTGCTGTTTGGCGGGAGAAATAGATATCTTGTATGTATCCTAGAATTCAAACTCGTAACAATCTTTTCGACAAATAGTATAAAGTTCGTTACCATCACAATGCGTCGCCTTAGCCTAATCTAATTCCCACGTACCATAGAGTTACAGGTAAAACCCGGTAAAATTCCTACCCAATACCCAATCAACTAGAAAACCAAATCCTCCGGGCCAGCGTTGATAATCGCTATAAAAACTACTCGAAGCGGTTGTCTGCGGCCTCGCTGCGGTCGATGACACTGCAGAATGCGGCGTCTAGGGCTAGCAGATGCATGGCTCGCATTTACATAGCCTAGGACCTAGATTCATGTTAGAATATATACCCGTCTCAATTGTGCTCTCGATTGTAGAGGAGGCCCGTGCCCTGCAGTGGGACGCATATAAGCAGATACAGTTACTGATATATGCCTAGGATTGAACTTAGGAAATGGGTAGATATGTGCCGATTATAGATACTGTACCTTGGATAGATATCCTAAATTCATACAAACATATTTTTGTCTGAATCTAACATAAACGACGTTGAACATTTTAATGGATTCAGTAAATTATTTTCATTTCATTTCATAATTGTTTCATAGATACGAGCAACGTATGTTGAATATTGAAATAAAACTTACTTGAACTTTTTTTAACTATGCAGAACTACGCGACGTCTTCTCGTCCAAAATACCTCAGTGCCTTAAATCGAAAGTCTTCGATAGCTGTGTGTTGCCAGTGATGACTTACGGCACCGAGACGTGGCCTCTCACTATGGGCCTTATTAGGAAGCTCAAAGTCACTCAACGAGCTATGGAGAGGGCTATGCTCGGGGTTTCCCTACGAGATCGAATCAGAAATGAGGAGATCCGTAGGAGAACTAAAATAACCGACATAGCCCACCGGATTAGTAAGTTGAAGTGGCAATGGGCCGGGCACATAGCGCGGAGATCTGATGACCGATGGGGTCGGAAAGTACTCGAATGGAGGCCGCGTAGCGGAAAGCGCAGCGTAGGACGTCCACCAACAAGATGGTCCGACGACCTGGTAAAGGTCGCGGGACGTCGCTGGACACAGGCTGCCTCCAACAGGTCTCTGTGGAAATCATTGGGGGAGGCCTATGTTCAGCAGTGGACTTCCTTTGGCTGATGGATGGATGGATGGATGGAACTTTTTTTAAGGGATTCGTAATCTGTTTCAAAACCTGTTGACAGTATAGTTAAGTTACTCGGCAACTGGCCTTAAGACACGTATCTTTGAATAAGAGAAAAATGGAAGCAGCAATATTTTCTTGGCAATGCTGGAGTTCTCATTGAATAGAAAGGAATTAATGAATGGAAAGTGTTGGGGTAGAGTCAATTTTTTTATAGATGGGTCGCTTGATGGCATGCTTTATGGCTGCGAAGAAAAGTTAGAATGTTCTAACGTCGTACATAAAGCAGTACGAATGTGCCCTATGTACTCAACAAAATGATCGAATGCTCTATCTTACGACGTAACCAAAATAGTATTCATTTTTAGAAGTGGAAAACTGATGACCTTAGACATCAAACGTTCTGGTAATCCTTCAGAACTGGTCACCCAGAGACTTACGTCTCATAACACCCGGTAATCACAAGTTTTCAAACAAATACTCAACAATAGCTAAAACAAAGATGTTAATATGTACTGGGTAATATTGCGGTATGATTACAGCGGTGAGGTTTAAGGTTCTAATCCCGGATCGGGCGAAATCATATTGGATTTTTCTATTCATTTTCAACCCGGGATCAGGATTTTTTGTATATAGCAATAGGCTCTTACCACATTGTGGGACGGAATAGACAAGGCGAAACGTGAATATCCTGGTAGCACCTTTGTCGACCCATCTGGGAAAAATACGTGAGATTCTGTATGTATGATACCAACCCAGCAATAATTTACGACACTTTTCTAACGTTGGTAGCCCTGCATAAAGAATGTAAAATAAATTGCGAGATTTAAAAGCGTATGATCGGATGCAGCTGGTTCGTTTCCATAGCGACGCCTACCTACATTATTGATAGCTTTATGTTTACTTCTACAAAAAATCTAGACTTTGTCTGTTTATTTGCGAATAATACATAATTAGATGTAGATATATTTATCAATGAGTGTCTTTATGTCTCATTGCTAGGAATGGAAGATAGAGCTTTTTTCAATACATCCAAAATTGTAGATAAAATATTTTGTCATATTGCATCTTTAACTAGACTTAGTTATTTTTCCTCTTATGTCATTGTTTTGCAAAATAAATAAATAATAACTAAATATATAAATACACCCAACAGTCACATACATAGTACTGACTCCACACTAAGATCGAGTCTTATGTCGTGTTTGCTAAAATAATAATTTGAACCCTTGCGTTAAATAGTCTTATAAAAAGATCTACGAGTACATTATTATATAAAAAAATAAAATAATGTTCCGGTTTAAAGGTCCGTAACCAAAGTAACTACTAGACATATTGAGACTTAACATAATATGTCTCAGGATGGCAAGCACAGTGGAATGCCAAGCATTGCTTTGTAATTTATGAGATGTCGTATCGCTTACTATTTGGCGAACGGCATGCTAATCTCGCCATTCATTGCAATAAAAAAAGGGTATTATTTCCTAAAATTGTATCTAAACTCGTATCCAGATTACTACAAATGTTTCGCAGAACACTTTTTATTCAATTTTAAAACTGCTGCATTTTAAAAATGCTCAAATATTACCGATTACAGGAATTCTGCCCTTTTTATATTCGTGAATGCTTGGAAGGGTCTCAAATGGAATTTGCAATACGAATGCATAATAATATGGCGAAGCCTGTTCATCAGGTGGTCACGTTTTTTGCAGTCACCCGGTGAAATTATGTCACTGCACATGATGGTATGCGTGTGGTTAGCTTTTTTATTCAAAATTTACAGCACTGGCTACTTGGTTTTTAACCTATACTGCCTTTCTTTTTCTTAAATGTATTTAAGTAGGTTCCATTGTGTGAATTTGTGTTTTTTGCCTATATTGTGTCACCGCTAAACAAAGGCCTCTTGTTTATTCCTCCATTTGCTTCACGGCGAGCTCTTGCCATTTTGGCTCAAATGCATTCAACTCGTCTTTCCACCGCATCTTTGGACTTCCTGGTTTTCTCCGTCGGGAATCCAGCTTGTAGCCAGCCTGGTCCAACGATTAGGATGTAAGCAGGCCGGCATAATTGTTTCCATTGGCATGGGACTGCCGTCCGATGCCAATGGATACTCCGCCTGGGCGGCATTGGCACTTTCCATCAGGTGCAATGCCGCCACTATGCCAGGCCATTATAAAAAAAAAAATGTATTGGAGTCACCTATCCTGCCCAATTCAATTTTAATGTAGCCACCTTGCGCTCTAGATCCACAATGCAAGTTTTGAGTGCAGTTCAGTATTTCGGATACGGTCGGTCAGCCTAACCACGAGAATACTGCTCTCCATTGTTCGCCGGCAAACATTGAGTTTGATCTTCTGAGACGTAGTTAATGACCACGTCTGGGCGCCGTACGTTAGAACGGGCAAAATGAAGGAGATATTTTGATCCAAAAAGTGCCCGATATGGCGATGGGCTCGCCCTCTGACATATCCTGGAGTCCTATTGGCACCTCTGCCTACCCCTTCTGGTAGATAGGCGTGATTTTATTTATGTATGTAGAAAATACACACATAGAGCGAATGATTGATATTCTGATTTAAATATCAGTTTGTATTCAATTTTAATGAAGTTTAGAGGCAAAATGGACAGTAATTGATGTTTTACTTTATGAACTGGCTACTACAATCTATTCTAAGCTGGACAGTACTTGACTATCGGCGTATTTCATTATGGATAGGCGGAGAATGTATCATTATCTCCAACAAAAAGCCGGTTTGGTCTAGAAATCTGATGGGCTAGACGTCCTATTAAATCTGTATGGTGTATGATATGCGGTGATTGCTTAGGTTAGGTAACTTGCTTGTTTAAATTAATATTATACAGAGGAAATATTTGATTATTTTAACTTAATAGGCTTTTTTGTTTATATATTTCATTGCAATGAATAGCGATGCGAGCATGCCGTTCGCCTGATGTTAAGCGATACGATAGCCCATAAGCATTAGCAAAACTAAACGCCATCAATTGCAAAGCAATGCTTAACATTCTACAAGCAGGAACTATTTCGCGTGATAATTATTCAAATATTTAAATTAACGTCACCGCCTCACTATTAACTTCCCATCCTATTCCTATTATGAAAGTTATTGACTATGTTTCAATTCTTTGCATATCCCACGGGAACACTACATTTTATCGGGATAGCCTATGTGATAATCCAGAGTGCTACCTCTATGCCGAATGTCGTCAAAATCGCATTTGCGATTTGAGCGTGAAGAGGTTAACACACAAAAACCTTCGCATTAGTAATATTAGTAGGATTATTATTATTTTATTTATTAAATATAAGGTCACATTAAATACACTTATTTACAACATGGTAACGATTAAAATAAAAGCCTATCACCTATCACATTGTGGGACGGTACATACAAAGCGAAATGTGGGTGTCCTGGCACCTCTGCATACCCCTTCTGGGACAAAAGCGTGAGCATATGTATGTATGTAAAACTAATATGAGTGGGATTGGAAAAATACTTTTCCAACTGACATCATCATCTACGTACATCAGTGACGCTTGCCACCAGTCCAGCGATGTACTCATCCCGTCTCTCGTATAAAAACAACAGTTATTTTCCAAAATCGCACTCTAATTAGTTGATATAAACCAGATAATCGCTGAGTCAGTGAGCGCAACCGTTTTGTAATCAAATCTGTGCGGTGTCAACGACCTCTGGCGGTCGAAGCTCTCTTTTTTCCAAGGGCTTATTGTGCGCTTAGAATATTGTGAGTGTATACACATGACTTGTACAATATATTTAATGATAAGTTCAGTGCAATGCAGACAGACAGGCTCCGTGGCGTAGTTAGTTGGAAGCCGGCTGTGAAAGGAGAGGCTGCGGTTTCGTATTTGTTTCGGGTTTGGTTATTGGTGAGACCGAAAAGTTTTTCGTAGTTCCTGATACCCGCGAGACAAGGCTCGATTTTAGTGTGGGGTTAGGACTATGTATGTGACTGTTGGGTGTTATTTACTTAATGCACATCCATACCGACTTATTAATTTTTTTATTAAAACCCTATGCAACTTTATTGAGCGATGTAAATAATTATAGTTCATGTTTTGTGCGTGTACGTGCGCTCGCGTTGCGTCACTTTTGTTTTTGTGTGTGTGTGTTTTTATAATCTGTGGAACCTGTTATAGATATATATTTTTTTAAACCTTCTCCCATTTGTTGGGAAGGCAAAGGGTTCTTGCCCATACAGCCTCGTCATTTGAGATTATAGATAATGTACTGTTTAATTGTATTTATCTATAAGAGTTATAATTTGTCTATAGTTTTTGAAAAACAAAAATCCAATAAAAATCAAAAAATAATAACTACCACTCCAAAGCAAAAAAATAATATTTATTTCATGGAGCTCGTGCATGTTGATTAATTTGCTTAATGACTTGACTAGCCAACAAATCAATATATATGCGTAACATATTGAAGGCGGGCCGCCAAGTACCAAACATGTAGGACCTATGCCTTATATTAATTTAAATATCTATATGTTTGGTACTGGGCGACTGGTTGGTTGCGATTAATAATTGCTAAATCAGCCTCCGTGGCGCAGTTGGTTAGACGCCGCCTGTGAAACGAGAGGCCGCGGGTTCGATCCCCGCACCGAGAGAAATGTTTGTGCGGCCCACAAATATTTCTTCCGGGTCTGGGTGTTTGTGAGACCGAAAAGTCTCTCGTAGTTCCTGATACCCACGACACAAGACTCGATCTTAGTGTGGGGTCAGGACTATGTATGTGACTGTTGGGTGTTATTTATTTATTTTATATCGCTTAGTACTAAAATAATTCGTTTTAAGTATTTTTTACAAAGAAAACTCACTTTACTTATATGTATTTGTAATGTTGCGTAATTTGGAACATGGCATACATGTGACGGGAAATACACAGCGAAACGTAGGTGTCATAGATGGACCTCTGCCTACCCCTTCTGGGAAAGGCGTGAGGTTATATATGTATGTAATTTGGCATGCTTTATGAATTTTTAGCCATTAATTGCATTTTACTTACGAAAATTAAAGGTGTGAATGTTATACTTTAAATATGCCGAGTGCAATTACCCATTAAAAATTGTCTTGTTTATAAACTAAATTGAGTTTTTGTTCTTAAAATATGATTATATTCATATTTCGTGTAGATTATGTACAAGAAGTTTAATAAAAACATTAATAGTATTTTGATTACCTGATACTCGTATTTAACCACAATCGTTCTATCTTTAATCACTCCTTATGTATATAATATTATACATATGGAATACTGTTGACTATGCTCGCGCGCATCATCCCGCGTAGCGGGGCTCCATCGACTAAACGTACCGTCGACCATTCATATTATGTCTAATAATTATTATGGCAATTAAAAACATTAAAAACAATACGTATGGCACTAGTATCTTATGGTATCTAAGTTTCGGAAAATTAAAAGTATGTCATATGTCTTTTAGGGCAAACAAAACGCTCGGGCAAATGAAATTCGGGAATATGAAATTCGGGCAAACGAAATTCGGGAATATGATGATTATGGTCTATAATCTTCGGGTAAACAATAGACAACAGTTTATTGAAAATATATATTAAGTTTGCACAAAAAAGTAGGTTTCACCGAGGCACAAAAATCTTCGCACCGATATTAAGTAAAATGGTCATTCTGCTGTTTTTTTTTTCGGTAGTCTGATAGTATAATATTTATTACTATCAGCATGTGTCAGCATACTGGAATACGGCTTGAACCCTCTTAATCGAACTGTGCAGAGGATTCCGTGTTCAGTATTGATTATGCACTGTAAACTGTGAATATGGGCACGCGTTACGAACAATTATTATGTAATAAGTCATAAGAGGCGCCATGTGGATATAATCTAAATGGAAAGAAGCTTTTCATAATTATTTGTTCAAATACTCTTATCTTAACTAAATAAAAACATAACATATTAGTTCTATGGGTATTAAAAGCATAAATAATGTATCGAGAATGGTGACAGATTCAGGATGCACCGTGGGGGACATAAACCCCTACATGCTTAAAATTATATATAACAACACAATGCTTGGCATTCCACTGCGCTCGCTATCCTGATACATAAGATGTTAAAACTCAATATTTCCAGTAGTATGCTGCTTACAATGTTCTTCAAACTGGAACATACAATGCTTTTACACTGCTGTATGGTGGAAGAAATAGACATTGTGTTGCTACCTACCTAGGTGCCCTGTCACATATGAGAGACCACCAGTAAATTTATGTTTAATCTACTAAACCAAATAAGAAATAAATCAAAAATCAAAATATGTTGATTTTTATATTTGCTCATGCAAGAAGTATGCTATGTGTATTTACAAAAAGGTATGTACCATTTTGTAATACAAATGCTGTATTGTGAGTAAATGCTTGTACGTTTGTGTCAATGACCACTCGTTATGTTCACTTGTGTGAATAATGTAGTTCTTGTCAACGCAACAATAACTTGAGGAATGTCGAGGTTTACGCGTATAAATAATAATTGATGGGTTGTAAAACACGTCATAGACATCCAAAGTTGTTATGTTTTGTATTTTTCTATAATGTGTTATCTTTAAGCGCAGGCGGGCATAGTATCATCTGTTATATATAGGTAGGTGGCGAAGGAAACTACAAAGATATCAATATCTATTTTTCATTGCTATTAATAGCAGAATGAGTATACAATTCGCCTCATGGCAAGTGAAACGACCGCTCTTAGATAGTAGCAGAACCAAACAATACAATGAATAATAAAGCAATGTCTGGCATTCCACTGCGCTCGCCATCCTGTTATACGAAATCTTAACTCACATTATATCCCGTTGTTCCCTGGCTAAAAACCTTTAAACCGGAACACAACAGTGTATTCACAGCTGTTCAAAAAATCAGCGCTGCGGTACTGCTTATGCATTACCGAAGCATTTAGCTGAATGCGAGGTCCATTGTTGGCGCAGTGATAATTATTTTTAGTGTTTGTGTCTCACTTGTGTTATCTATTTTGTTTGTATTTCTGTGTCACTGTCCAACAATAAATTCTTCTTTCTTTCTTTCTTTCTTTCTTTCTTCTTTCTGTTTGGTGGGAGAAAAAGACAATTAAGGAAAAAGCGTAATGGTGACCCAGGATTGTGAGATTTCAGGTTCATTACCACATGATCAGTGATCAGTATCTACAGCTTTTTTGTTTAATGAATGGCGAGACGAGCATGTTATTCGCCTGGTGGTAAGGGATACAACATCTCATGTACAGTGGCAAAACCAAACAACACAATCAATAACAAAGCAATGCTTGACATTCTACTGCGTTGGCTATCCTGAGATACAAAATTTTAAGTCTCAATTTCCTGTTATTCTCTGGCTTCAAATGAAACAAACCTTCGAACCGGAACAAAACAGTGCATTTATACTGTTGTTTTGCGGGAGAAATAGACAGTTAAGGAAAAATCGTGATGGTGACCCAGGATTGTTAGATTTCCGGTTAATACTGTTATTTAATTATTTTATTGTCAATGATTAATATTATAGGTCTTCTATCTAATTATAGATCAGTACACAATTGTCTCTCAAAATAACCTCTGATTACGTCTCAATTTCAGTATTCGTATAAAAATGCCTCCCAAAATATTGTCTAAATACGGCCCTCTTGCCCATAAGCACATGGCCCTACGATGGTACGAGGGACCTTGGATCACAACTCATAGCACGCGCGTTTTGTTATATTTACGTCAAGTTGAATGTACTAGTGGTTGGGATAAAAATAATTTTTAATATTGGGTTGTTCCGGTACATAGAACTTTGTCGTCAATGCCAACTGTGATAAAAATGAAGATGTTTTATAAATCACGAATGTTATTTCAGCAACATAGGTTTTTAAGATTATGATTATATTTGTAATATCCCAACTCCTTGTAGGTACTTTCCATTATAAGGCACGGGTCTCCTCGGTAATTTAACGGTTAGCTGGCCAAGTAGTTATCCCTGGTTATCTCATAGTGCCTTATTAATAAAATCCGATGAGCGAAGGATTAATTACTTTTGCCCAACTCTTTAGAATCGTCTCGATTATTTTGTTTATTATTCTTTTTATCTTTTAATCAGTTGTTCCATAGCAGGATTGTCATGTTAGGTCGAAGTACATGTGTGTTTATTCATAAAGTAATACCTCGTAATTCAAAATATTCGAGTAAATTCTAGAACCTTACGCTCATCCGAGCTTATAAATAAGGCATAATATAATGTTACTTTCTGTTAGTAGTAAGTTGATGGTAATAGATAATCACGGCACAATAAATATGGCTCCAAAAAGTCGGCGACGTGACCCGGGATTCGAACTTACGATCATGTTCTGTTACCAAGATGTGTATTTATAAAAGTAATTAATTCCTTTTTACATTGCTTTACACTATTATAATATAATTGTAAATACAGACATATATTTGTAGCACATACAAATATTTTCCGCCAGGATATCGGGGTCGCAAACTCAACAACAGAAAACGATATATCACCGCTCCAATCGCTCGCATATAAATTAAACGCTAACTAGGTCTGTCATGTCTATCTCACAACAAATGCAATTTGTTTTATTAGTTTGCCAATATAGCAAACAAATACACCCGAGCGTTACATACATAGTCCTGACTCCTGACCTCACACTAAGATCGAGTCTTGTGTCGTGTATCAGAAACTACGAGAAACTTTTTGATCTAACAAACACCCAAATCCAAAAAAAATACCCATGAATTACTTAAATATTTGTCTTGCTGTGGGGATTGCAGTGACCTCTCAATCCAATGCCGGCGTCTTGCGCCATTGACACTGTCAAACTAGCACGAGATAATTTGCGTCGATGTATGGTTTAGCCGTTAGCGACACTGCATTGCATGATTCCTTAATCTTTAGGAGCAAAATGTTTTTTTTTAAATTGCAATGAATGGGAAGACGTAGATGCCGTTCGCTTGATGGTAAACGATACGACAGCTCATGGACAGTAGCAAAACCCAACAACACCTTGAATTACAAAGCAATGCCTGGTATTCCACTGCGCTCGTCATCCTAAGACATAAGATGTTAAGTCTCAATATGTGCAGTATTTACTCTGGCTACAATGTCCTCCAAACCAAAACACAACAGTGCATTTACACTGCTGCTTAGCGGGAGAAATAGAAGAAAGAAGAAAAAATGATATACAAACCGCAAATAAATCGATTCAGCAAATGAATGTATTGGCTAGGGTAGCGTGAGAAATCCGCCATTACTATGGCTATTTAGATTAGACGAATACAAATTTTCCTATACTCTAAAAGCTTGGCCTATAAGAGATCACAAGATTTAGGCTGCTTCCAACAATTTCCTGTGGTTAAAGAGACATAAAGCCTATGTTTCATAAAAGCCAACTTTGTTACACAAAAATGTATCTTATTTTCTAATATATAAGAACCGTATTTTCTTATGAGGTAAGAATAATAGGTATTTGGTTTATTCATTTGTACGACATTCTGGCACTTTGTAATCAAGTTATGAGTGTACGGGTGAACCACTTGAGCACAGCGCTCTAATGGTAGTTGATACAGCTGCTTAGTTATACCATTGCCCCTTCAACTGCTTTTAAAATTGTATTTTTCATGGGTTATTTATAGTTTTGGAGAGTAACAAATAAAACACATTAAGGAACTCTGAGTATTAGTGTTTATTATTTAGTACTAAACTAGTGGTAGCTTTATTGATCAAGTGGCAGTATGAATGGAATGTGAATCGTAAGTTTCTAGATTTGATTTCTAGCCTAGAAGATCTACTTTAAGCAAGTTTTTTAGTTTAAAAATCTTCCAAGACGCAAGGCTAGAATTTGTGGAGCTATGGTGGTAAGCTCCTTATTAAATCTTGAGACAGATATTGGCAAATTGTACTACGATGATACTTATTCTGTACACACTTAGCGAATTGAAATGAACAGAGGTTCATATCAAAACGAACAAACCAATGACGTTTTACAAATAGACACGTTATACACTAACTTAATGGCACAAAAAAATGGCGCGATGCGTATTGTATACGGTATTGTAATTTCAAATTGGTTCGAAGGAAGAGTAAAAAAGCAAGAAACATGTTAGAAGAAGATGAATAGACATCGGTAGTTACGTAACAATAATTGCCGCACGGTTATTGGCCAAAGCGCGTGTGACGTAGCACCAAGCATGAAGTACGGGATGACGTGGCGAGAGCTGTCAAACGTCGCTCTGAGAGCAAATTTATTAATTTTATTTAATAAAAAATTAAATTAGTGTGTACTTGCGCACTAAATAAAACATTTTTTTTGTTTCACAGTTTTAGAATCATTTGTACATTATTTTAAATCATTCTAATCTATTTTTCCGCATTTGGTTTCGAGAATACAAATAGTCAGAGAAACGTGTATCCGCAACACTGGTTGAAACGTGACTAATTGCAAGGGAGGCAAATACCTTCCAAACGTCTTGCCATTATAAAGCTCGGACAACGCATCTATGCTTTATAAACATCTTAGGAACAAACTATAATCCATCCCTAAGATAAAAAACGTCAAGCCAACTTACCGGAGTCTCGTTCATAAAGCTGGATGGTCGGCGCGGACGACGGTGGTGGCTATAGATACTTATTTATTTATTTATTTTATTAGGATCACCAACATAACGTGTATTTACACTATTAACAAAGCAATAATTAAAACACATGCTAAATACCGTTACAATTATAGGCGACCACGGCATGCGTATGACGTTTGAAGTTAAATTTATCATTAAAAATCAAATCAAATTAGTTCTTACTTAAATTATATTAAAATGAATTACTACTTTTTTTTTTCTAAATTAAGCAAAATCAAATCACAAACAACTGAAATCAAATATTCAAATAAGTAATAATACAACATCAAAAAAACAATTACTTTAAAAATTAAATCATAACTCAAATTACACATTCAAATAATAAAAAATATACATTTATAACCAAATCAAACATAAGATAAAACAGAATAAAATAAAATAACTGACATTAAATTAAACAATAGAAAATACAGAAACAAAACAAATTAAGAGAGGCAATTGATAGTATTAATCGTATTAATTGGTAGAGAGAACATTAATTAATTAATTAATCAATTCAATCCTCAAATGCACCTAAATTGGAGGATTTGTATTTTAAAATATTTGCTCGGAATTTGGTTCTACTTTGAGAAAAGATGTCGATGTCGAGTTTATTACACCTATGGAATTTATTATAGGTTCTCGAGATTCTATTTACGGGACAGTTTGAACCTAAGTTAGTAAATGAGTGGCGAGTGTAAAAGGGACCGTAGTTATTGAGTCTGGGTTTTTTTACGGGAATATTAATAGAAAATTTACTCATGATTCCCGGACAATCCATCTCGCCATTCATCAAGTTATGCAAAAACATCATATCCAACAACACCCTGCGATCTTGCAACGAGCTAAGTTTAAAATATTTTAGACGGTCTATATAGTTAGTTATTTTTATAGTTGGGTGGTAATTATAGCAAAGATGCCATAAAAATCTTTTTGGATTTTTTCTAAATTTTTTATGTATATGTCATAATGTGGGCTCCATACCGGGCTGCAATATTCCAAGCCAGATCTTACGAGTGAGTCGTACAGGAGTATCTTGGTCCTAGGATCCTTAAATCTTTTGCAATTTCTTATGACAAATCCCAATATCTTGAAGCAGTTAGTGGCAATACTGTTTATATGTTTGTCGAATTTGAGTTTGCTATCGAAAACTATTCCCAAATCTCTAATACTATCAACATGCTGTATAGGCTGGCAATTCAGATAATAAGTATGAAGAGTGCATAATTTATTTCTAGTGAATCTTATGTTAAAACATTTATCGGTATTAAACTTCATTCTGTTATTGCAGCACCACAACACTAATCTATCTAAGTCCTCCTGAAGTAGAAGACTATCCTTGGAGCTGTGAATAGGTCTTGTGATTTTGAGATCATCAGCAAAAAGGTAAAAGTCCGAATGATGGAAGACGGTTGCAATGTCATTGATAAAAATGTTGAACAGAATTGGTCCCAAGTGGGATCCTTGTGGAACCCCAGAATGTGCAATAAAGGGAGGAGACGAAAAACCATTTGCGACAACGATTGAGCTTCGATTTTTTAAATAAGACTCGAACCAAATTAGCAGATTGCCAGACACACCCACGAGAGACAACTTTTTCAACAAAATGTCATGGTCCACTGTATCAAACGCCTTCGAAAAATCCGTGTAGACAGCGTCAACGGGAACACGACTGTCAACACAGTTAACCAGATTGTCATGATACAGAATTAAATTAGTCGCTGTTGAGCGCGATTTCATAAAACCATGTTGATTATTTATAATAAGATTCTTGACATGCCAGGCAATTGTGGGACACAAAAGCTACTCAAAGACTTTACCAAAAATGGGCAATAATGATATAGGACGATAGTTCTTAATCAGGTTTTTTCTGCCGTTTTTGTGTATAGGCACAATAATGGATTGTTTCCAAACATTAGGGAAAATGCCAGCCTTTAAGGACTCATTGTAGATTAATGACAAGGGTTGAGATAGCTCATCAGCGCATGTTTTGACAAACTTAGGCGGTATACCATCGCAGCCCGCGCCTTTCAAAGGATCAAGTTTTTTAAGTTTTTGGCAAATTAAATCTTTATGAAAGATGATAGGACTTAGATAAGGCGAATTGGGCATCGGTGATATATCAACATTCGGATAACTTATATTTTTGTTGAGGTAAATTGAAGAGAAGTGTTGAGCAAAAAGTAAGCAAACATCGGATCCGTGCGTAGCTACTTCATCGTTGAGATACATTGGACTTGGATATGACCCCGAGTTGTTTCTTTTATTTTTGATAAAGGACCATAACAGCTTAGGGTTACGTTTGATTGAATGCTCCATAAGCGTATACAAACAATAATCACCAGATAGTCCACGATACACGAACAAATTTGGCGAATATCCAGCTCGGCGACGCGGCACGCACCATGCGTCGCGAAGCGCACACGATACTCCATACTAAATGACAAGCGAGACACAAGCGACAAACTACCCTACAATGGATTATATTTTTGATAAATAATTAATACTAAATAAAACTACGAAATACTATATAATTGTGACTTCAGTTTCACACATTAATACATAAAAAATAACTTGAAAATTAAATTAATTTTCAAATTTAATTTCATTTGTGAAAGAGGTTACGAGGCAGACCTCAGAAAAGGTGGCGTGACGACTTCGACCAATTTAGCAGCATTTGGATTGTATCAACAACTGATAGGGATACGTGGACAGAGTTGAGGGAGACCTTTGCCCAACAGTGGGATAGAATAGGTTAAAAAAACTCTCGTAATTAGTTGTTAATCCACGTTCCCCATAAAGGACGCAAAGTTACAGGAAAAAGCTACCATTTGGTTAAAAGTTAAATTATCTCACCGCTCGATCTTTCTCTTTATAATTGGACGGCACGCCAAGGCCAGACATAAAACACAGAGGAATTTAAATTACTACAGACCATTTTACAAAGTCTGTTATTTTAATATATTATACTTGATTTACGATACGGAGATTCCAAATCGATTTTCTTGATTAGACAGTTATTTTATTAATGTTTTGATACGATTTCGTTTAAAATTATTGTGTATGAAATGCATAGGAATTATAAATAGGATTGACTGAACTATAGTAAGAATGGGCCAAAGCGGCCGTGATATAATTATCCCAAATAACAGACAAAAAGCGATAATTTTGCCGTGGTGTTTTGTTCGTAAAGATTCCGCAAGCTTTATCTCTTGATTCTCTCCTTCACTTTATTTTCTCATTCTTCGGCCCAATTGTCATGAATATGACAGCCTCCGTGGATCAGTTGGTTAGATGCCGCCTGTGAAACGAGAGGCGCGGGTTCGATCCCCGCACCGAGAGAAATGTTTGTGCGGCCCACAAATACTCGTATTTCTTTTGGGTCTGCGTGTTTGTGAGACCGAAAAGTATTTCGTAGTTCCCGATACCCACGATACAAGACTCGATTTAAGTGTGTGGTCAGGAATATGTATGCAACTATTAGGTATTATTTATTTATATTCATAGGATGCATTAATCCCTCACCATTGTTAAGCAATTTGCCGGACTAAAGCAATAAAATAACAATAAACTTTACTGCCGACGGCAATATGTTAAACATTCCGCAATGCAATACTATTTTGTTTACATACATAAACTCACGCCTTTTTCCCAGAAGAGTTATGAAGAGCTACCAAGACACCCACCAACCGCATTTTTATTAGTCCCATGATGTGATAGGAGGCGAATCTATCACCTTATCAGGCCTAAATTTCTGACTCCGGACGGATATTGAACAGAAAAATCCACTGTCACTTTGCCCGAACCCAAGACCACAGTTTTATTTTACCGTAGTACAACTGAGCCACCGAGCCAGTCATTATAATGAGACTATGTTGTTTATAATTTTGAATTCATGAAGCGTCGCGCCGCGCCGTACTACTCGTATGTAGTAAATGCATTATTTGAACACAACCCAACCGCCCGGAATCCGAGTTTACAAGCATTTTTATTCATGAATGCATTTGCAATGCGGAGTTTGTTTGTCTGCCGGGGATTAAGGTCAGCGTCCATTGAGGAAATTGTCACTGGTGGGAAGTGTCTCATATTTTACAGGCCGCCTGGGTAAGGTACCACCGGAGTATCTATTTCGCTCACCAAACAGCAGAAAATACACTGTTGTGTTTCGGTTTGCAGGACATTGCAGCCAGAGTAACTACTGGACATTATTATTGTGTTTGTGCTTGGTTAATCTAACAAGATTGCCTATGAACCCCGCCCTTTTCCTATCCTTTCTGCTCCTAATTAATTATTATTATTATTTATTGAAAAATTCAAGTTACAGAGACTCAATAGTGTTAGTATAACAAATAAAAACTTATAATATAATGTTAGTAAAGATACATCACAAATAACACGACCACTGTTGCACAATCATGGCGGAGCATGCATCCTGCAGCAGTGGTTTACATAAATACAGTCTAGCCTGTTTGCAATCATGTTCAGTATGCTGTTGGTGCTGGCCCTAACCCGACGCACCAGGGACGCATAACGTTTGCGCATCGTTGCGAAAAAACAGTCAACACGTGCCTCTGCAAACATTCCTGATGCACTACAATATCGAGGCAGCCCCAACAGCACCCTGAATGCGTTATTATATTGCACGCGAAGGGCACTATAAGCTTTTTGCGTATAATCAGCCCACAAGCTGCATGTATAGAATGAGGTGCAATATGCTCTGAAAAGTGTAATTTTAGCTTGTGTTGAGCACCTCGCAAACCTGCGGGCCAACATATTAGCCCTCATTGACAACGCCCTTCGCTCTCTGTCAATATTATCATTGTCTCTGAGATCAGCAGCAAGGATGTGCCCCAAATATTTAAATTCCTTGACCAGTTGTAATGGTACGCCATTAAGTTTAATGCTTGGCACATTACCGATATCCCTACTACCTGATCCAAAGACCATGATTTCGCTTTTACGCGTATTATATAACAAACCATGAGAGGCAGCATAATTCTCACAAACTACCATCAACTTTCTCAGTCCGCAAGGTGAGGCACTCAGTAGCACCATTAATGAAAGTAAAATAAAATAAATCTTGAAATACCACAATTTTTTAGAAGACTATACAGCTGGGAATTAATCATCTTGATCTGCGTATATCCGGATAGGTAGTGGCAAAGTAAGGAAAGATTGGCAATTATCATTGGGATAATTAAATCTGCTTGAAATTCACTGCCATTACTATCAATGGAAATAAAAACAATGGTTTCATTGTTCACATACAGCTCATGTACACTGTTGACAGATCATTTCAGTTCACTTACAAAAAATGCATGCGCATAGTAGTATTTGTCTCAAGTAGATGCTTACCTTTACGCCACGTTACGTGTCTGGCTAAATGCATTTCTGTTTGCAGTAGTGATCTAATATTTAGTGCGCGAAGTGCTAATGTCAATAAAAGATGTCACGATTTGTATTTAGGAAGCGCACACACTGACAATAGTTTTTATATCGATTTTTTATTGCCACGAGCGTGTATCGATTACAAATCGATTGATTGTCTTTTAATCGTAGACTGTGCGGCGTGACTGAAGTATTTATAGCTAATGGTAAAACTACTTTATTTCGGTGATATTTAAGAACATATTCGTTTGATTAAGTAGAGTGGAATTTATTTTATTATTCATTGGTATGCGTGCAATATTCTATGCATATAGCACTATATGCAGGGTATATCAAGACTGCTACCGAAAACGAAGCCGGGTGGTAGTTTAACCCAGATAAGCCTGAATCAATTTTTTTTGGAAATCATCAGAACTAATGATTTTCTTTAATTCCATTACCCTCAAGACGAATAAAAAAAATGTTGAAAAAATTATCTGCCATAAGGCTTTCCGGGAAATGACCGTCCTATATATAGGACAGTAGGATAATAGGTAGCAAGTATAGTTTAGCATTGATATTGACCAAATTGAATATAAAAGGTATATTTACTGATTAAAAGTGTCCTAAATATCTACATGAGTCATGGACATGAATGTCGTGAAAGAAAAAGTTAAATCTAGCCACACAAAATTTTTAAATTTCAAGCCAATCTACTGAAAATGACTTCAGAACCTATTATTTCTGACCATATTATTTCTCGCAAGAAGCTGCCTGACTTGTAGGTTTGTTTTTGCGATTACTAATGTGATCTCTACCGTGTTGTCTTTGAACAAAGATAACTGCTACTGGAATTATTGTGTTTGTTGGCTACATGTATGTTCATTGTATGGCATTCAGCGTCACATTCTCAACCACTGAGTCGTTTTTTACTCTGGCCTATCAAATTGTTCCATTGCACTTGATGTAAGCTTAGCGCGATCCAAACAGGGTATCTAATGGATATACACAAGCTGATCCCTGAATGCGATACACTTGCATGGGTCATCAACGAGTTTTCCACCAGTGTATATGATGACAGCCCAACACGGTTCGATAACCATCACCCGGCAATATGGTAATCAAGCACATTACCAGCTGTTGGTTCTTAAACAATCTCACTCGACGAATGAAACCCAACAGCGAAGATGCTGCTATACAGTCCATCTGTGAGCTAGTAGAGCCTCCTTGGCTGAGGAGACATTTGTTTCGTAGCTTTAACGACTTACAGCAAAACTCTACCACTTACAAAAGTCCTTATACAAAAATCTACATTAGTGTGTCAATAAATGTTAGTTAAAAGTGATCATATATATATTGAGTTACCTCTCAGTATTTTTTCCATCGTCCGAAAAGATTTCAACATCATAATCCACGCGATAATTATGACATGCGCCTGTAATAGTGTGAATATAAAGTTACCCCGTATTATCCTACCGTCCTATATATAGGACACTACTTTTTATCCCTAATTATTTCCACTTTCCGAAGTTTTATAATGAGGAACGAGTTTTCGAAAATAAGGAACAGGCTATCTAGAATAAGAAAAATGTGAAATATAAAACTTTACTGTAATTTACAGTTTTTTATACCTACCTTTCGTGCACTTTGTCTGGGGCACACTTTTATTGCGTATTTTGAAGTGAAATATTTCTATGAAATATATTTATATCATTGATATTCTATTTTTTTATAGTAAAAAATAGTCTCCTTACTTCAAAAAACAACAAATAAAATCAACCATTTAAATGATTAGTTCAATATATTTTTTTATTTTGACTGTCCTATATATAGGACAGTAGGCTTATCTGGGTTAAGCGACTTCAGACACAATGCAATTGAAAATGTTGTAAAAAAAGCGCCGATTTTTTTTACTTGATTTTTCATATGGTCGTATTTGGGTTTTAAATACATTTTTTTCCCTAAAATAATAGTGTACACCCTTTTATTTATAAAAGATTCTAAGGTATAAAAGAGTTTAAATTATTATTTTAGCAAAAACGATGTATTTACCACACAAAAATAATGATATTTAAAAGCTGATAAAAAAAAATTGTCGCGTATCTTTGTGAAATTTTTAGTTGCATTGTGTTTGTAGTCACTAAAACTACCACCCCGCTTTGTTTTCGATAGCAGTCTTGATATACCCGGTAATTTATTTTTTCTTTATGAAAAACCGATTGTCGGAAGAGAGATGTATTTGCGTATGTAACGAAGACGTCTTTTACGAAAACGAAAACGTGTTGTTATTTGGACTCTTAAACTTAAATTTTTGACATGCGAAATTTTCGACGGCCAAACGTTGGTAAAAACTAAGGCACCCTCTCACAAATGAGATACCTGTATCCGTAGTCATTTACCGAAAGAGGAATCTGCTAATAAAATTCAGGCAAATAAAAAACTAAATTAGTATTTCTATGTAGTATACTGTATTTTCAAACCTGCGGTTGGAGACGATGGGCTGAAGATCGAACCCAATGGTGTGCCATAGGAGAGGCTTATGTCCAGCAGTGGACGCGAATGGATGATGATAGTAAATATGTATGTTTAACATTCGGGTTCGATCCCCGCATCGAGAGAAATGTTTGTGCGACCCACAAATATTTCTTTCGGGTCTGGGTGTTTGTGAGACCGAAAAGTCTCTCGTATTTCCTGATACCCACTACAGAAGACTCGATCTTAGTGTGGGGTAAGGATTATGCGCGTGACTTGTTGGTGATACTGTTTTTTTTATTTTAAGACATTCTATTTTGTATTCTTTTCAAATTTTTGGTGAACCTTATGCTGCCCCATATTTCTCTTTTTTCGTATCCATCCATTTATTGTCTGACAGAGATCACCTCGCGTGATAAGACCACTTGTACTTTGTTCTCATTGCTGTTTATTTTATATTTGTCACTGGTGTATAATAAAACTCATTAATAAACAAAAACCACTCTCAATCGTATTCTCGATTGTAGAGTAGGCCCGTGCCCTGCAGTGGGACGTATATGGGCTGATACTGAATAAACAAAAATATAATGTGCTAACTCCTTTACAATACAACGGTTGTAAATTGTCAATGTTAGTTGCTCAATGTCAAACTTTATGATATATTATGACATCGTAGTGATTATGCAAGAAAAAAATATTATTCAATTGTTTTGCTTCTTGGATATTGATATTCATCCGGGTAACGACCATGTTAAAATATTATACTAATAATACTAGTATAAGCAAATATTTCTGGATTATTGGTGCGTCTTACATTTCGATCAGACCGTCACAACCTTTTGTGCCTTCATTTTCCCCGAAATTAACATCATACATACATAAACTCACGCCTTTTTCCTAGAATAGTAGGCAGAGATGCAAAGACACCCACATTTCGTCTTGTATGTTCCATCCCATGATGTGATAGGGAGCGAGCCTATCGCCATATCGGGCACAAATTCCTGACTCTGGGCTGATAATGAATAGAAAAATCTAATATCACTTTGCCCAACCCGGGATTCGAACCCGAGACCTATGCTTTGTAACCGTACCTTAGAACAACAACGCCACCGAGGCAGCCTCTTTCATACACTTTGTAAATTATGCAATATTATCAATTATGTCTAAGAGCGAAAAATGATAAAGGCTTACCAATGTGTACAAGAAAGTATAAAATAAATTTCATTCCAATATTATTTAATGCACTCACATTTAAATCAACAGTACAAATAAACACTTATAACTGAAAATAATGTAGGTACAATCGGCAGTTTTATCTCAGTAAGCGATTTCTGCCAGATAACCTTGCAACAGACAGTAATTCAGTTATTGGCAGAGGTGATTTTTTTATTTATTTGGTACCTATTATGGATCAGGTGGAATGTAGTTGCCCAGTTTGGAATTAATGTCTCTTTGAAACTAAGCTTAATAATAAGTTCATTATATTACAAAGTACCCATTCTTATCAACCACTTTTTTACTGTACCAGCCCATATACGTCCCACTGCAGGGCACGGACCTCCTCTATAATCGAGAGTACTATTGAGAGTGGTTAGGCCATATAGTCCACCACAATGAGGCAGTGCGGGTTGGCGGGCTTTACACTCTATAGAAATTATTACAAATCGCTACGGTATACATGTTTCCTCACGACATTTTCCTTTGTCATTATAGTGCGTGCTGATTTATTTATCAATACACACATTATTCTGTTAAGTCAGAGGTCTGCCCTGGGATTTGAAGCCGCGACCACCGTGAACGTGTTGGCAGCGGCGTATGCATAACCAACAAGCCACCACTTCTTTAAACTAATAAAATATCCACAGTAGACTTGACCTTGGTATCGAACCTCGTACCTCACGGTTCAGAGATCTGTCATTAGTTTAATTGCGCATGAAATAGCGTGAGACAAATTCTTGATTATTGCTCGGTATGAGTTGTATACGGTTATTGTGTGTAAAATTAATTATAGCGTGTAAAATGCGCAATAAAATATTCAATGTGTCGTGAAATTAAACAAACATAGCCAAATCACATAGTACCGAATTAAAATTTAATAAAATAAGGTGGTCGAGCCACCGAGGTGTTGTCGACTTGAGAGATCCAGGTGAAAGGACAGCTTTCCCGTCGCGGTTTGTTCGGTGAGGGAGATTGCCGATTTTCCCATTTTTTTTCCTTTGCCTCCCAATTTGATAGGGTGGCAAAATATCCATGAGACCATGATCCAAGGTTGACGGATGTTCATGGGCGGCAGTGCTCAGTTATCAGGTGACCTGTATGCTCTTATGCCGGAACTATGCAAAAAATAATTAAGACATCTTAGATGTTTTAATGTAGGCTGTTGTGTTTCTGATTGAAGAATATTGTAGGCAGAGTAACTACTGGACATATTGAGACTAATGTCTCAGGATGGCGAGCGCAGTGGAATGCCTAGCATTTTTTGTAATTCAAGGTGTTGTTTGGTTTTATTACTGCTAATGAGCGGTCGTATCGCTTACCATCAGGCGAACAGGGTGCTGCATGCGGGAGTCATTACAATAATAAAAAAAGACAGAGGGAGAAAAGAGAGGGATAAAAAGAATTTATTTACGTCAAGAAATTTGGAACTGATCAGTGTATTAATGAAGACAGTGTTACGTTTTCTTGAGACACGTCCGCATTTTGAAAATATGCCAAATTGATTCGCAAAAATGCATCTATTTTAAAATAAATTGGCAATTGTACTCTTTTAGCAGTAATGGAAATTATTTTAGTCGTATATTTGAAAATGATACTGGGGTATATCTGACCTGTTGGGAAAAACATCTTTGATTACATTTGGAAATTATTAACATCGGAATCATTTGTACTTACATCAAAAATTACAGGAGCGAAAAATTTTAAATATTTTTTTGGAACTAAGTGAAATCAAGATAAAAAAACTTAACACCAATACAGTTGATATTGTTAAAGAAGCCCCTGTAGTGTCTAGGTCTTTCACGTGGTCGCCCACATCTCATCAGGCATACGACATACAATACAACGACATACATACATGTCCAGCCCAGTCCTTGATCTTGTACGGTTTTTTGATCAATGTCGGTTCGTTTGGTTCTGGAGAATATTTAAATCATCATCATCATCTACTTAGCCACAGAATGTCCATTGCTGACCATAGGCCTCCCCCAAGAATTTCCCCATCGACCTGTTGAAAGCCAGTTCGTCCACCCACCTTGTGGGTCGGGCGTCCGACATTTCACTTGCCTGTACGTGGCTTCCACTCTAGAACCTTTCGGCCCCAACGGCCATCGGTTCTACAAGCTATGTGCCCGGCCCACTGCCACTTCAACTTGCTAATCAATCCTATGGGCTATGTACATAACTTTTGTTCTCCTACAGATCTCCTCATTTCTGATTCGATCTCGTAGGGAAATACCAAGCATAGCCCGCTCCATAGCGCATTATATAAGATAATAAATATAAATAATACATAACTCTGACACTAAAATTAAGTTTTGCGTCGTGGGTATCAGGAACTACGAGAGACTTTTCGGTCTCACTAACACTCAGACCCGAAAGAAATATTTGTGTCTCTCGTTTCACAGGCGGCGTTCAACCGACTGCGCCATGGAGGCTGTCGTTTCAGTATTACAATTACAAAGCAATTTTTTTGTCCTCTAAGCATTGCTAAAACATAACCCTTCTTTCAACCGTAGTCGGATAAAGAGCGTAACTTTCATGTTTTCACTACTATTTCCCTATTCATTACACAACAAACTTTCCAACGTCAAACTCGGCTTTCCCGTCGCTGGCAGTAACAGATGTGCTACAGGCCATATCACAGAACAGGTCATACAGATAACCTATTAGGCTAGAATTTCGACTGTGGTATTTAATTAGTAGGCTAATTGATTACATATCTGCAGAGATAAGCAGGTATGAATTCACTTAATTATCTATTTAATATGAAAATATATGTAATTACGAGTATAATAATAATCTAATATGAATAAGACTTATTTTATGTACATACGTGTATTTCGTAATTCATGTTTTCTGATAAATAAATCAATAAATTATGAAGATGTTTTTAACGTTTCCTAATACACAGATTACTAGGAGAGTTACTCGGCGGATCTCGAGAATCGCATGCCATTGCATACGATTCCATGATATAATGATATCTTACGATAATCTCTATACGAATGACGTATTCTATTGTATTGGGCAAATTTTTACACGCTGCAGTTTTTTTTATATTCCTTTGATAATCGTATTTTCGAAAAATACATTCGGTTTTTTAATGCAAAAACGAGCACGCCATTCGGTGTAAATGGGGCTTAAAGAAGAAAGCCTGTCAAACTATCTAATTATTCATGGATAACCAAGACTAATAAAGAGATAAAGTCACTTGATGCTAGGGGATCACTGCCGCCCATGAACTTTCATAACGCTTGAGTCATTGCCGGCCAAACAAATTAGGAGGGCAGCGGGAAGGAAAAAAGATCGGATATAAAAACGGGTATTGGACATCAGGATTTGTTTTATTAAACATAAGCACAGCATATTTAAATCTTGTAAAAATTGTTTATTGTAACACCTGTTTCGTGGTTAAGATATTAATTTAAAATATTATTTAGACAAGTGATAAGTAGGCTAGCGAGGCGAGATGTTTCAAAGAATTTGATCATTAAAAAAAATAAACTGTTGAACTAAAAATGCAAGTCTATATTTTGTGAATAGGTAGGCAGAACTGTAGCTAGAAATACATTTCCGGTACTATGATAGAACGTAGGTTCAAAACCCAGATGGTCACATCTAGTCGCAACGAAAGGGCTTTTACCTGCGTGGGAGAGCTTTAGATAAAGCACTAGAGCTTTCCTCTTTAGACCTCAGGTATCCTAAAATAAAGTCCTAAATAGCATAGCTTAATATTGAGCCATTACTGGCTACTCGAATAGCATGAATGAAACCGGTTGAATGTCCCAACATATACACATTGCTTGGATGTTGAAATATTCCTTATAAAATACTAATAGTTTTGAGGTGATTTTTTTTTTAAAAGAGCATTGTAGTCACTTTTTTTCCCAGTTTATAAATGTATTGGAAGTAGTAGACTGAAATGTGAGACTTTGAGTTTGATTCTTACGTGATAATTTTATTTGTGACATCGGGTTAGGTCAGAAAATAAGTGTTGTGTATTCAAAAAAAATGGTTTTCGATATTCGATAAATTCTTCTGGGTATGTTAATGTGGGGGCCATGATTGTGTGACTAAAATTATTTTTTATGGTCTTCGCAAGCAGAAGACCTTACGGCCTTCCTGATAAGAGAGAGTAAGAGATCACTCCCTCTAATGGAACTTCGCACAAAACCATAAGCAAGTCGCTGCGTAATGTATATTGCCTATAAATTACCGATATTTTTAATTACAAAAAAATACTTTATGTCATATTTATGTTTTTATATGGTAATATAATAAATATTAATTATATTCTATATATAATATCGTATTAAATTATAATAAATGATTATAATATAATTTACCGACTCTTTAAAATATGAGGTATAGCTTAAAATGTGTCGAAAAATTTGAACGATATTTGTGTTATGTAAGTTTTATTCTGTATTGATGTATATTACTAGTATGAAGTATCCAAACGTAGGCTTGTAAGTATGTATAGTCATTCTTATACGAACTACAATTCACAAAAATAATTCATTTTCAAAAAGACATTGCGTAAAAATTTCAATGTTTACAAATAACACAATTGGTCGTGCATATCACGACCAGATGTTCGAGTGTCGCGCAAACGTATCAATAACATAGATTTTAGGCTCGCAAAAACATGAGCACTTTCATAAATAACTCCATAGTGAAGCACGCGTTGGCTCATTCAGTGTCGGACGGGCGAAGCGCGCGCACGATCATGCTGGCCAAACTACTAGTCGCGATCGCGGTGCTTCACTCAGTGTGCGGCCAACATTACAATTGTAGCAAGCGTTCCGCTACACTCCTCTTAAAAAGACCAACTTATGAGTTCTCAGTGAAGTTATTAGAACGTGTCGCTCAGGAAACCAATGGACATTACGTTTTCTCACCTTTATCAACATGGCTGCAGCTAGTCACACTAGCAGAGGGAGCTCAAGGCAGAACCCTTCGCGAAATATGGAACATCACAAGGCACCACCGAAACAAATGCTTCAAGGCGAAGTTGAGCTCCATTTTGTTCAGAATAAACAAGGATTTAAAGCACACGTCACGACGACGCGGGGTCATGATCATAGACAAGTTCATGGGAGTGAAAAACACTTATTTGAGAGATGTTCACAAACTGTACGGAATCAAAACTATACTGGTAGATTTCAACGACCCACTCAGGTCCGCGGCTAGAGTCAACAAGTTTGTCAACTATGGCACAGATAGCAAGATACCTGAAGTGGTGTATTATGATGATTTTGTCAACACGATGTTTCTTATGGCGGACGCTAACTACTTCAGCAATGTATGGAGGAGTCCTTTTAATCCAGACTTTACCCGTCAGGAGCCATTTTACGCGTCAACTGGAGAACACCTCGGGTTGGTGAATATGATGAGTCAGACAGGCTATTTCAGTATAACTGACTTCCCTCTAATCAAGTCTCGAGTTTTGGAATTGCCGCTTTCGGACCGCAAGTTCTCTTTCCTAGTGTTTCTGCCTACAGAAGAAGATATATGGATCGGTGATTTACTATATTCCTTGGAGTCGACGCGACTGACCTCAATTTACAATATGTTCAAACACAACGGTCCCAAGCTGGTCAAAGTGAAGATACCGAGGTTTGCGATCACGACAAACGTGGACAATCTGCCGGAGTTAATTTACGACATGGGAGTGAAAAGGATTTTCGATCCAAATCTGGCTGAGATGGGACGGATTACCAACTTTAAAATGCACGTTTCGCTGATGGCGCAAGTTACTCAAGTTGAAGTTACGGAGCGAGGAGTGAGAGCACGATCAGGGGCCCCATACCCCCTAATAAATAACCAGGGCGCGACAGAGTTCATAGCCAACAAACCATTCGCTTTTATGATCGTTGATAAACAAACGGAGTTTATTTTATATTCCGGTATGTATTCCTCACCATCTTTATATTGAGAATAACTATGATTTGTCGATGCATTTAAGTGTTTTAAATACAGTAATTATGCCTTCACAAACGCGAAATACAGTCATTCTAATTATGCCAATAAATCAAGAAAAAGATATACATTGACTTGAAGAATGGGGTTTTCAACCTCACTGAAACATGTTATCTTTGTATCAAATTGACCCGACGCACTTCGCGGTGACACCTAAGAGATGTCACTATTTGAAATTTATTGATAATATCATAGATTATGACCCTGTTTGTGGAGGCATAAGGCGTACCCGGCAGTACGGCGTATTTACAAAATAATATAATATGTCAGCTTTAAATATCAACAACTGACATAGCGACAGATATTATAGGCAGCAAACCTCAGCTGTTTTTTATGTCGTGTGAAGATGTCTAAGGTAGATAAACACAAGGCCTTGGTTGTTAATGAGATTCGACGTAATTGTAGTAAAATTATTATTACGAGTATTTCGACGTTGTATTAATTTTAATACTAAACTGACTTATTATAAGTTGCGCGATTTAATTCATTGTAGAATAATGAATGACTTATTTTACGAAATCGTACACAAAAGTAAGTTTTGATAAACATTGTTATTAGTAAACTATTTATTATAGTTTAAGTTTTATTTTAGAGATTTATTCGCGAATTCGATTTAATATTTTTTATTAAGTTAACATTTAAAAATTTCTCATTTTATGGATATTAAATGAGAGCCAAAATATTTTTTTGGAGATATTTATAGATGTTGTAATAAAGATGTATAATATTATAGTTATTTAAAGCACAATAAGAATGATCTGAAATGTATAAACGTGTCTTATAGTGTATGCAATTCGAAGCCGAATACGGTAATATTGCACATTCGGCAAAGTTGCAGGAAGCCGAAACTGAATTCGGCTTAGCTTTCGGCGATAGATGGTTGTAAGGACTGCCTAGTTCCTAGTAATCGATGACATGCCTCATAAATAATAAGGTGATTTACGTAAAACCTTTATATATTAATAAGTATTTTCATTTTCAGTTTTTTCTTCCTGTAATTTAAAGATTGCGCAATTAGTCACGTTGCTGTAAATTATGGGCCTCAGTTCGATTCCCAAGTTGGGCGCATATTTTGTATTCAGATTTTAAAAGTTCATTTTTAGGGATTATTATTTGTTCGTGACATGACTTAATATTGTCTTATTACCTCTTAGGATCGAAATACGTGTTGCGATATGTAGGAGGCAATAGTGTTAATATGTTGTTAATTTCTCTGTGAGTGTTTTAATTCACCATATTATTTACTGGGGATAATTGAGAATTAAATGTGTTTCGTAAAAATTTGCTTGTCTATTAATATACCTAATGGAGACGTAATTCTACGTTAGGTATTATGTTCCGGTACACATTTGTACTTTTTCACAGGACTTTTAACGAAGCAAAGAACGTAATTGTAAAATACCTCAGTTATATACATTGAGTAATTCTCATAGCAGCGAAATTGGTGTCAAAGTTTATCATTTCGAGTGCTAATCTATATCATATAAATAACAAATTGTCTTCATGTAAGAATTACTTGGATTTGGTTTGATATATTGATAGTACAAAACGCGCTTATTTGGCGAAAATAAGGTTAATTGTACAAAAAGCTCTTTACTTGAAATAATATTAGATATTTTCAATAACTAATATAGAGTTATACAGATGTACAAATAAATTTTTACGTCACTTAAATGAAAGTGTAAGTGAAATTAAAGAAATAAAACAAAGAGTATTTAATAAAATATTTTTTTATTTAAACAATTAATAATAACAATTACTTATGATTAACAATATCTCATTAATTATGACTAGTATCACAATAACAGCCTCGTGTGTATAATTAGATGGTGGAATAGACATAACTTTTATAAAACACTTTTTCTAACATAGTTCCAGTTTCGATTAATAGATGGCGTTGTTTACTGTTTAGTTGTGTTTTTGCAATTAAATCACATGCCCATAAAACACATTTTCTTACTAACATGTACTTTCTTAAAACAAACATTTGTAATTATATTGATCATTATTCGCGAAAGAATCAAAACTATGATACTTGGTAGAGTAAGACACTTAATTTTAAAATCTTTTGTTATATATTATTTAAAAAATAAATTAAACTAAGATTTAAACATAACATACTGTAGACTTTTATATTTATATTACACAGCCATTTACGATTATTTAATAATACTTGAAAAATATTGTCTTTTAAAGTGAAATATGCACACATTCTTATGTAAAGTATTATTAAAATCGTATACATTTTGATTTTTAATCATTATTAAAATGATATTTATTTAAGCTATATCTTAGTTACACCGAAATTTGTTTTCTGGTTGGTAATTACTATAAATTTTCTACCGTATTAATCACATTAAACTGCGTAAAGTCCTTGGTTCAATCCCCAGTCATTAAATGTAATTTTCCATTAAACTCAATTTGAATCTAGTCATCAAAGTCTATTCCACCGTTTAATTGTCGTTATTTATTTGTTACAATAAAATGCTAGACCATATGGAACCTTTTGTTTTTTTTTATTTTGGTACTAATTTGGAGGACTGCTATGAAAAACGATATTCGATATATCGTTCGATTCCGCGTTTTTAAATCTACAATTAGTACCTTTGTAATCGTATCGACTGTTGAACGATTTAACAGTGTTAACAAGTGATCCGTAGAGAATATTCATTGACTTCGTAGACAAAATGATGTCAGTAGAAGTAAATTTAAAACGAGGTGCCACATGATATATCGCATATTGTTTTTCGTAGTAACATTTTTGTTTTGAAAAATACTTTTTTATATTTTGGCCGAGCAATGTAACTGCTCTTCACCTATGTACAATATCGTACAAATGTAATGCTAAACAAAGATAGACTTCTTTCATCCTTCGAAACAAATATGTCAGTATCATGTATCTTCAATAGATTGAAAATACAACGGATTATTATAATCTTCGAATGATTATACTACATACTATTAAGTTTAGTAATGATAGCTTGTGTGGCGCAAGAAGTAGCCCTACGTTGGTAAATTCTCACACTGAGACAAACATTTTGTTTTGATGTGGGAGGTCTTTTGTAGTTTTTATAGCGATACAATATTCTTAAGGTGGTCCAATTGATGTGTCTTTTGTTCTTTGTTTAATAAACCGATTTTAGTGCGATATTTAATGGCATACATACATACATAAACTCACGCCTTTATCCCAGAAGGGGTAGGCAGAGGTGCCAGGACACCCACATTTCGCCTTGTATGTTCCGTCCCACGATGTGATAGGTGGCGAGCCTATCGCCATATCGGGCACAAATTCCTGACTCTGGGCTAATAGTGAATAGAAAAATCCAATATCACTTTGCCCAGCCCGGGATTCGAACCCGAGACCTCAGCTTCGTAACCGTACAGAAGTACAACTACGCCACCGAGGCAGTCTGGCTGTATTTAATGGCGTCTATATTTTATTAAATTTTAGAATAGAACTCTCGTTTTGGAGGCTACGTCTCACTTTGGCTAGTTAAGTCAGCGGAGTTACTTATAATTTTTAAAAGGTACATAAAAAACCCATATCATATATAATTCATTGCGAATATTTCCTGATCTGTCATTTTAAATCATTGATGGTCACGACAGATATGTAAACCAGTTGTTTTGCGTACCAAATTGTTTTTTTACCGTTTTTATATAGATTGTACCCACATGACGTCTGAAGGAACGTATCGATTTTCAGACTCATGTTTTTGCAACATGTGCTTGCTGCTGTGGAAAAGTACGTCTGTCTCGACATTCAAGGCATTCAATAAATATATTCAACATGCATATCTTTCTGACTACGTTTACGTATGTAAATACTTTTTTGTGTCTCATCAGACTTATTTTATTGGTGGTATGTCTCACATATGTGAGACTCCGATTGGATACGTACCATCGCAATGTCTATTTCTCCCGCCAAACAGCAGTCTAAATGCACTCTTGTGTCTCGGTTTGAAGGACATTATAGCTATATTAATTGCTGGATATATTCAGACTTAACATCTTATGTCTCAGGATAACGAGCGCAGTGGCATGCTAAGTACTGCCTTGTATTTTAAAGTTTTGTTTGATTTTGCTAATGTTCATGGGCGGTCGTATCACTTACCATCAGGCGAAAGGCAAGCTCATCTCGACTCGATCTTAGTGTGAGGTTAAGACTATGTATATGACTGTTGGATGTATTTATTTAAAAATACAAGATTTAGACACCGTAATACTTTTCTATCGTAACATCCGAAGATCGAACAAGAACAAGATCTCTTGAAAGCTACTTATATTTAAGAGGGAAACCGATACGTAACTTCATTAGCCACTCACTGACTTTCACTCACCGAATATTATATTATGTTACGTGTTTTGGAATTGTTTTTATCGTCTTTAAGCTTGAGAGAGTAGAACTATAAATTGGAGATCGCGGGTTTGATTCTCATATATTTCATTTTTTTTTAAATCTATGGTTTTTTTAGACTTAAATAATTCGCATACTGTGAGATATGTTAGACGAGTGATTATAGGTTGTCTAATCTTTGCACTTATTTTTGTATCGGGTCAGACATTTGTGAGACCAAAATGTATTTCTGGTTATTTCATAAAATAGTTCGTAGTCAGGTCCATGTATGACAGGCAAGTATCGTATCATAACAAATCATTCAGCTCTTTTTGACTCTACATACATAACCTCACGCCTTTTTCCCTGAAAGGGTAGGCAGAGGCGCTAGGACACCAATATTCCGCCTTGTTTGTTCAGTCTCACAATGTGGCGATGACACAAATTCCTTCGGGCTGATATTGAAAAATCCAATATCACTTTGCCCGACCCGGGATTCAAACCCGAAACCCCAGCGTTGTAACCGTACTATAGTACTACGCCGCCGAGAGACCTTGACTTTAGACCTCACTTAAAATTAAGACACTGATTAATTAAGACAATAAAATATGTCAACATAAGTATCTATAAAAAATAATGTCAATTTATGGCCCTTCGCTAAATTTATAATCAACTTAAGTTTGTCAAAGGTTAAATTTTAATGTTATCCTCATTTTTTATATTTTTTTCTCGATCAAGGTTCCAATGGTCCTATAATTAATTATTCGATGTACTTACTCTAGCTTATCTATTTCCTGTAATATTTTAACACAACCAGTTGTACATATCGATCTCTGAATAAAAGTATACAGATGTATTTTTTTGTTTCAATTCTCAATCTTATTTTACCTACAATAAGACTTGCATTTAATAACACTTAAAGTGATTATTTTTCAAATATTATACTAGAGCGGACATTGGGAACAAATTCTCAGCGCATTATACTGGTACAGGATTCCCATTGGCGTGTACTTGGCAACCCAGTGAAGCGAGACGGAAGATGATAATGCTTAGGCGTGATAGAGACAGAAACAAAAGAAGCGGTACGGTACCGTTCAGTTTCGTAATAAACATTTTGTTTGTAGTGTCCCCTCTAGTTTAATAACTCAATGGCTGCTATACACTGCCGCTCGACTTCAGCGCGACTGTCGCTCGACTGACGCGCAACAATCAAGCGATTATGGCACGATTAGAAGTGATCTCATAATTTTTGTCAATGCCAAAGGTTATTTCAATAATAAGTAGATAAAACTTATTACCGCATTAGAAAAAAATCTGAATAAGCTGATTGTTTATGAATCAATTATGTTGTTTGTTGTTTATTCATAATTAGGTTTATTATTTGCTATATCAATATTTGAAAACTTCAAGAGTACAATGACTCGACTAATGTGACCTCATTTTTTTTAATGTTATTTGTATGGCATTTTTGTAATTCTAATTCTATCTAATATATTCATTAATTTTTTTAAATGTGGTTATTTTTTTTACTAGGCTGTCTTTTTGTTGGCATACTACACCTGATGCAAAGAGTAACGATATGATTGTATTCTTTACCGTGTGTCCAAGGTTCAAGTCCCGAGAGAAGTGGGAGATATCTGGAACAATAAAAATAAAAATGTTAGTACATAAAAAAAGTAAAAATGTGATAGTGCATTGAAATAAAACTATTTTGTCCCTGAGAGGATGACTAGTATCTTTCAGTTCGTCCCGTGACCATGAAAGCTACAAAGTAATCGAATCGTCGGGAAGTTAAAAAAATGTGAATATTAAACCAAATTCGCTATAAATTCCGTGAATAATTTTATTTCAATGTGTAACATTAGCGTAAATCTAAAAAAAACATTATGTGATAATGCCTTATAAGCTAGTTAATCAATTATCATAGCAATGTAACAGCCTCGAGATGGTTATGTTGGGCTAACTTCTTAAATCTAACATTATAATTGACATTCATAATTTTCAGCCACATGAAATCACAGAACTTGCTAATATAGGCCATCTTCGGGATTTCCTTAACAACCTGTTGGAAGCGGCCTGCATTCAGCGACATCCTACCGCCCTTATTAAGTCGTCTGCCCCCCTATTATTTAACATAGGTGGACAAAATATCAGATAATTTGATGATCTCGAAGATCGAAGGTAAATGATTTGATGCTAGTTAAACAAATATTAGTACATCATAATCATTAGCCACAGAAAGTCTAATGCTGAATATAGGCCCCCTCCCAAGGATCTTTACATCTAATATTAGCAGCGTCGGTCAATATTTGGTTCCGACCTAAGTTTAATTGCATTGGATAGATGTTTGAAAACGTATTCACTGTACAAATAAATCATAGCATGAGTCAATCTTATGAAAAATCTATAAAAAATACTATATCAGTAGTTCGGATCCGAATTTATGTTCAGCACGGGAAGAGTCTCATTACTAATTAAATTTTTAAGCGAAATAATCTCGCCCAATGTGGTTGGCACTGCCTACCTCTTAAGGATACCAATGTGAATATTATTGTAAAGTGTCTGAATGAAAATAATGTGGATACTTAAATTGCATTGTATCGGCTCATATACGTGCCACTGCAGGGCATGGGCCTCCTCTACAATCACGAGTACAATTAAGAATTAACTTACAAAATAATTTCGAACAGTCTTGGCGAATTCTCAGTGAACAATAGGAACTCTGCCTATAGCCCGATTACGCTCACTAAATAAGATTGAATTTCCATTATCTAAGCTCTGTAAAGTGTCTAAGTAGCAGAATTTGATCGAAATATCGACTGTTGACAAATGTACCGTAAACATTTTGTTAAACAGTTGAGGCCTTATTCATTCACGAAAGTTTTAAATAATATTTTAGTATTTTGTCTTCTTCGTTCAAACTAAATTTAAAAGTTATTCGAAAAGAACAATAAATAGTGACTATATTGTATTGATTATAATCAATCACCACGTACTAAAACAATTAAGGAAATCATTTATTTTAGATTAATAAAAAATATCAATTCAATTATTTACATACTAAAAAGGGCGATTACTTATCGTCAAATTATAACTATTAACTACAAACAGATAAAGAGACTTGTTTTATAAAATACAACACTAATCCGGGTGGGGATCGAACCCGCAACCTCCATCACAGGAAGCTTGATAACCGCTGAACCTAAGCGTCCTAGCAATTAGTAAGCCACCGTTAGTGTTGATCAAACACAAGCAGGTTTGTTTAATTAACATTGAACCGATAAGATTGCAATTAAGGACGTATTAAAATACCTCTATTACTCGACGATTTAATGGTTAACGGTAGGGTAAATACGATTTGAATCGTGAAGTCTAGGCTTCGATTTCAGGGTAGGGTAATGCAATTTATGTTTTTCAGCTTGTAAAGTTTCAAATAATGTATTTATTTGTAATAGCACAGTAAGCGTAGTATAGGACGCCCTGCAATCAGGTGGAGTGATGATATTCAAAAGATGGCTGGTAGCGGTTGGAGACGATGGGCTGAAGATCGAGCCCAGTGGCGTGCCATAGAATAGGCCTATGTCCAGCAGTGGACGCGGATGGGCTGATGATGACGACGATAAATAGCACACTAACAATATAAAACATTGATAATTTTTATTAATTTTGGGATACATTGTTCATATTTAAATTCATTCGGAATTGAAATTAATTGGGGGAGTAGCGTGTAGCATCAACAAAAGTAACAATACTGTCTACCTCATCAAAGATGAGTCATACGCTTAAGGTTCACTAGATTATATACCAAAAAGTAAAAAAAAAACATGTTTAAAATAAAAGTCATTTAATGAAGGAAGTTCATGACTATTTGAACGACCAATTGCGCGCGAGAACAAATGATGGAACAAAAAGAGGAAGTACTATTTTCTGGCGAAGAGAGACATTCTAGTTGGAGAATTTGAAGAAGACAGATGTACTCGTAAAAAGAAATAAATACTGTGTTACATAGTCAGAGTGTTTAAGTATCTGTACTTCAAAGTCGGACGTCCTACAGTATATTAACTTGTTTATTAAAATACGCAAAATATATATGTTATCAGGTCTTTGGAAATCTCCCTCACCGAAGAAAATGCAACAACTAACGTCGAACCCTGCAGGGCACGGGCCTCCTCTATAATCGAGAGCACGATTGAAAGGAGATGGCAATAGCATAGCATAGCAATTTTTACAAATCGCTGTGGTATGCAAGTTTCCTCAAAAAGTTTGTGTAAAAGTGCGTGGTGGCCTGTTGGTATACGGACCAGACGCGGCTGCCAACATGTTCACGGTGGTCGCGGGTTCGAATCCCAGGGCACACCGGACTTTTCGGAGTCATGTGTGTATTGATAGTCAATCACCACGCACTAAAAACGGTGAAGGAAAACATCGTCAACCCGCACTAGGCCAGCGTGGTGGACTATATGGCCTAACCACTCTCAATCGTACTCTCAATTGTAGAGGAGGCCCGTGCCCTGCAGTGGGATGTATATGGGCTGATACAGAATGCAAGTTTTCTCACGATGTTTTCCTTCACCGTTATAGTGCGTAGCAACTAGCAACTGATTATCAATATACACATAATAGGGAGGCATTTTTTGTTTTACAAATATGCATATATGGTATTTTTATCCTCCGAGACGCAATAAATAAAAATACAACTCCAATTCATAAAATATTTATAAGTAGGCACAGATATTTCAATGAAAACAATTCAATACATGATCACATCAATATTCATTGCGAAAATTAATCGCTGAGAATTTTTAATTGCTTATTTCAAGACCAAATTAACATAGACACACAATTATGTTGATTGTAGATTGTATTATTTTAATTTATAGTTTATTATTGAATAAAAAAACTGTGAAAGATTTTTTTGTAGTTTCTGATCCCTACCACACAAGACATAAAACTCGATCTTAGTGTGGGGTCAGGACTAAGTATGTCACTGTTGGGTGTATTTATTATTATCAAATATAGATTTTTTATGACATTCAATGCAACCGACGATCTGAACCTATTTCACGAGATCAGATCAAAGCAAAACATTTTTGAACGCCGAGTTATTCGTTGCAAAATCATTAGTTAAGGTACCACTCATCAGACCCACTCGGCACTGCCATACCTCGCACGGTTAATATTCTTTATATGAAATTATTAACATACGTTCACTACGTCAACTCCGTAATGTCACCGGATCGCCGCCGTCCACGCGTGGAGCATTCTGTGACAACTCGTTGCTTGCATGTTTGTTTTTTATTTTTTTATTGCAATGAATGACGATACGAGCAAGCCGTTCGCCTGATGGTAAGCGATACGACCGCTAATATCCTGAGGTATAAGATGTTAAGTCTCAATATGTCCAGTAGTTGCTCTGGCTACAATGTCCTTCAATCCGAAACACAACAGTGCATTTACACTGCTGTTTCACGGGAGAAATAGACATTGCTTGTCTTGCGTTTTTGCGCGTTGACAATTCACAAGCCTTGAATGAACCGCGCATTGCCACCGAGTGGACCACGTGCGGTTCACACCACCTCAACAAATGGACCGCGAGCGACGAGGCGGTGCCGGGTGGGTCTAATGAACGGTAACCTTAAAACAGCTATTACTGTGGTTTAATACTTGCATATCTGAGCCAGAACTCATAGTTTAATGACTGCATTCGAATTGGCACGCGTCCCGAAGCGAGATGTGTGAAATGTCAATTAATTTCTATGAGTGGCGTACAAGAGTGGTCGAAAATTCCGATTCACCCGTGGTTGGTAGTATATCTATGAGTATTCTATTATGTATGCGCTGATATAGTACATCTATGCATTTTTTATAGCAGTGAATGGTAAGATGAGCATGCCGTTCGCCTGATGGTAAGTGAAAACAGCTCATGAACAGTAGCAAAACCAAACAACCCCTTAAATTACAAATGCTTAGTATTCCACTGCACTCGCCATCCTGAGACATAATATGATAACTTTCAATATGTTCAGTAGTTACTCTAGCTACAATATTGTAGCTAAGGGAGGATGTAAGGGATATCCCTTAAACCGAAATACAACAACCCAGATGAGATAACTCTCACATATGAGAGACCTACCACCAGTAGAATAAACACAATAAAAATGTAAACGACCGATGTCCGTAAGTGGAAGTTAATGAGAAAAACTTACATGAAGGACTGTATTAACTTAATACAACCTAAAACAATGATACATAGAATTTTTGTCTTTTTGTCTGTTGTCTGTGCGGTTGTGTGCAATGATTTCAAGAAATACATAATATAACTAGCTAATGTGTGGTTGAAGACGATGACGTAACAGACATTTTCAGTAAGAAAGATAAGAAATTCGATAATACCAAATTGGCTATTTCAGATAGTTAAGTAGAAGAAATAATTGTGTCGAGTGATAATAGATAAATATGATTAACTGTTCAATTTATGCTCTATATAAGCATTGCAGTTATCATCGGATAAAGTGCATTATTTTATTGCAATGAATGGCGAGAAGAGATTACCATTCATCTAATGGTAAGCGACATGACCACTTATGAATAGTATAAAAAAGATGAATCACGAAGCAAAGCTTGGAATTCTCCTGCGCTCTCCATCCTGGGACATAAGATGTTAAATCTCAATATGTACAGTAGTTACAGCTTTGTGTGGGGTCAGGACTATGTACGTGACTGTTCATTTCTTATTAATATTTATGCCATCTTAATACTGAATATGTATTTCTTATAATTGTTATAGTTATGTTATTATCATGTCATAGTTATGTTGACGTGCGTGGTGGCCTTTTGATAAACGGACTAGACGCGGCTGCCAACATGTTCACGGTGGTCGCGGGTTCGAATCCCAGGGCACACCTCTGACTTTTCGGAGTCATGTGTGTATTAATAGTCAATCACCACACACTAAAACGGTGAAGGAAAACATCGTGAGGAAACCTGCATACCACAGCGATTTATAAAAAAATCTATGGTATGTAAGTCCGCCAACCCGCACTAGGCCAGCGACTATTCTGGCTACAATGCCGTTCGAACCGGAACACAACAGTGTATTTACACTGCAGTTTAATGGAAGTAATGGAATGATATATTCGTATGAGAGACCTACTATCAGTAATTTATACTTTGCTGGTCGAGTGAAAATATGAAAAATCATCTTGTTGCGAGCAACACTGTCTCGACAACATGACACATTCATATAGAGCCACAATGTTATCTGACCCGGTGAGAGAGTCGCTGTAATCGAATTTGGTGTTGCCATTAAAAATAGATATTGCAATAAATGGGGTAAAGTAAGATTTTTCAATCCGATCAATAGTGTCGAGAAAATGACCAGTTTCATCTGCATATTATTTTTCCTTCACACGATTTCTAACAAATCGCTCCCCAAAACCCTTAAAAAGTGTATCTGTATTCTCCTCCACAATCGAGAGTACGATTGCAGGGGGTTAGGCTATATCCATAGATTTAGTATAAAACATAGATCGGCAATGTGAAAGAGATAGAATAATTTAACTCATATGTTAAAGCGAGATGCATGATGCGACCATACGTTTACACAGAAGTAGCCTGCAGTGACCCAGAGTCGAAATATCTCAAACTAAGCGAGCAACAAAATTCGCTTATTTTCATAATTTATTTAATTTTACAGTAGCTGGTTATATTTATTAAACGTAGTTTATTATAGTGCATTGTGCAGTGCCAAGGTGTGGTTCATGCAGGCGTAAAAATCCGCAATAATTAAAGTTTTCACAGGTACCGGCCACTTTTGTACAATCCTATTTTGTGACGATATTATAAAATTAAATAGAAATCCGTGTATACATATCGGTAGAAAAGAATATAGTATTTTATTATATAAATACGCTGAAAGCATTCATTGCGTATAAAAAATAATATCAAATACGTGAATTTACAATGATTTCAGCCAAAAGTTGCTAGGGATTGACTGACAGGTTCGATCAATAAAAGGTTGTCGATAAAATAGTCGATGACAACACATGTTTCCCTACATTTTTATGGAGCTATAGTATGTTGTGATAGTGTGCATTCTTCTTCTTCTTCTACCTGGCGTTATCTCGGCCATATTAGCCCGGCCATTATTATAGTATTCATTCTACAATATTAGTTATTACTTTACTTTTTCTCATTTTTTATATTTGTGGAATAATTATTATAACACTTCATGTGTGTGATTTATGAATTAAGAACCTGTTTCAATCTCTGCCAAGAGGCTGTCAATTTATAATAGTAAAACAAGAACATATTCGATATTATTATAAAATATGCGATACTTCTATGCACAGTATCATCGTCCAAACCTTGAAGCAACATTATTCATTTATCATAACATTAGGTATAGGTTTCAAATTTATAATTCTCATAGGAAAAACATTAGTTTAGGTAACGTGATCGAGAAAAGCTTCATAGTTTATTAAACTATCTCTTTCTTCAGCCACAGGAATGCGACTAATGAACACCTTCCACAAGAATGTCTACATCAGTTTGTTGTAAGCTGCCTGCATCCAACGACTTCCTACAAGCTCCTCCGTACACATCCAACGCGGCCTAGCAGGCGTCCAACACTTCGCAATGTGTTACAAGTCAATTAATTGACTTGAATAAGCTTATTTTTTTTAACTCTAGTATACATACAGGGTATATCAAGACTGCTACCGAAAACGAAGCCGGGTGTTAGTTTAAGCGACTTCAGACACAATGCAACAGAAAAAGTTGCAAAAAAAAGCGACAATTTTTATTTTGTTATTTTTTTCCTATTACCATATTTGGGTGGTTAATACATTTTTTCCTAAAATAATAGTGTAAACCCTTTTATTTATAAATAATCTAAGGTATACAACAGTTTAAATTATTATTTTAGCAAAAACTATGGATTTACCACCCAAAAATGACGATATTTAAAAAATCATAAAAAATAGTTGTCGCGTTTCTTTGTGAAATTTTTAGTTGCTTTGTGTTTGTAGTCACTAAAACTACCAGCCGGCTTCGTTTTCGGTAGCAGTCTTGAGATACCCTGTATAGTAAAAATGTGTTTCTTAGACTTACGCGAATGTTACTCATTGAAACAAAACTAATAATCACGGATTTTGTTACAGACTGAGTCCACTCTGTGACTACGAAAGCTGTAAAGTAATTGAAACTTCGTGACGGGAAATTAAAAATGAAAAAAATAAACCGAAAACGCTAAAACTTTGTAAATTATAGTTTTATTTTATAAAAGTGTTTTTTGTTCTCAGTTTAATTAGGTGTATGTACTAGGTATACATCACAATGAAAAAAATAATTTTGTTCAGGTGAACATAAAGACCCATACAAAACATCTCAAGCAAAATGTTTTCAAATAATATGACAATTCATCTTTATTTATTTGTGTGTTTAATGTATCAATCTATATTGAAATAAACACATCAATAAGTTTCTGTTAATATATAATAAAATGTTGCATATATCCATAACATTTTATTTCACAACTACAGGTCGACGGCTATATCGATATCGATATGATAGTATCGGAAGTGCATGGTACACCACTATATGTCAAGCACACATGTAAACTTCACGCACACAATCGTAAATCAGTTTTGGTCGCGCTTAAAATGACACATTGCCGATCTATGTTCTATACCTACTACATCTATGGCTATATCTAATGGAGGTTTATAGCTGTTATTATTATATCACTAATATCTGGTCTCTTCTTTGACCTTCTTGTGAGAACTCTTTCTCACATGTTTAGTGAAATGAATACTCAGCAGAGTTCAGCCATAGCAAGCGTTTAATGTTATACATACATTAGGTATAAACTTTAATCACAACACAATAAGAACTTAGCAAAAATATATATATGTGAAAAATATTTGATGTTTATGACATGTAAACTTGTGTGTTTACAATAACAACTTTGAACAACGACTGACGTCCCAAATATTTTTCACACATGCGAAGGCTTATTTTATTTTTGAATCTACATTCAAAAATATCTTCCAGCCTGTCTTACACACTGACATGAGGTTACATACAGTCCAATAGCAACTCTATGCTCTAACAATATCACAGGCCATATAGCCCACCACGCTGGCCTCATGCGGGTTGGTGGACATACATACCATAGAAATCCTAATAAATCGCTATTGTAAGCAGGTTTCCTCACGATGTTTTCCTTCACCGTTATAGCGCGTTTTTATCAATACAAGCATGGCTCCGAAAATTCAGAAGTGTGACCTGAGATTCCAACCCGCAACCAGCGTGAACAAGTTGGCTGCCGCGTCTGGTCCATTTAACAACAGGCCACCACGCACGTAACGTAAAATGAGACGAGTAAGATACATTTTAGTTTATGATATGTACTTACATATTATATTCTACTAGTACATACATAATTCTGTTTTCGTGGAATTTATTTTATTAAGCTGACAACACAAACCTTTGGTGGCAGCTACGCGTTAATACAATTTTTCAAAGGGTATTATTGATGTCGGAAGACGCTTTTCATCCTACGTAAAATTTAATACCTGAAGTATAACGTTCCTAGCATCACTTTTTAAAGCTTTCGGCATTTTTCACTAGTTTTAAATAATGCAGGAAAAATAAATACATTGAGTAAACAACCAATGGCGGATATGTCAGCGACTGGTAGCTAGATTGACAATTTCAAATGACGTCTTTGTTTCCAGTTTTGGCCACCGGGCCAGATAACTTTGTGGCTCTATAATTAAATGTGACGTTACAATATTTTCAGTCTTTAAAATAGTGACACGAAGACACAAATAAAGATATACGTGAAAGTAGGCCGTATTTATAAGTTAGCAGTTAGCATCGCCCAGACTAGTGACGTGTCGTTCAAGTCAAAAGACTCCGAAAATTAGCGTAAAACAGTGAAGTTGAATATTCACAGCTTTCATGGCGCTGTTGGTTAGACGCCGCGCCGTCGGTAAAACGAGAGGCCGCGGGATGGGTCCCTAGTCTCGATGTTTGTGAGACAGAAATGTTGCTAAATAATAAGTAATACACACTATAAAAGACCTGATATTTGGGCGGGGTCAGGACTATGTACGTGACTGTTCATTTCTTATTAATATTTATGCCATCTTAATACTGAATATGTATTTCTTATAATTGTCATAGTTATGTTATCATCATTTAATATTATATTAATTGCAATAATTGTGATGATTTTTAATAACTTTTATCATCACACTATAATAAATGGAAATTTTATTGATTTATGTATTTTAAATTACGTTAACTAGTTATACGATTAAAATATTGAATATTTTCCATTTAAATAAAATAAAAAAATAAATGATTATTATCTAAATTATAATTATACAATTATTCATACCCGTTCTTTTCTTTGTTCTCAATGAACCTTTTCTCAAAAAAGAAAAACATGCTTTTACAAGAAATAAAACTTGGTTAGTAAGCAGTATGGAACTCTCGAGTCGATTATTTTTGTATCGGAACATACGACGGCCTTGTACGGGCGACTAGTTTTTGTCCGCGGTTTTGACTGCGAGGTCGCTGTGACGTCACACATGTGACCTAGTGACTTGGTAGAATACACCATTACGTTGTGAGAATTTGGATTCAAAACTAGCGTTGGTAGTTTTAGTCTCTATCTGATCAATTTGATTTGAACCCGCGATCACATTTAGTTAAACAGATGTGAAACGGGAGTCAACGGGTTCGATTTCCCCTAGCCAATTGTTTTTGTGAACCACAGACTTTTTGTGTCTGTTCTGGTTGTTTGGGAAACCGAGTCTCTCGTAGTTTCTGATACTCACAACACAAGAATCTTAGTGTGGAGTCAGGACTATGTATGAAACTAGTGAGTGTATTTATTTATTGCCTTGACAGTTCACGTCCGATTTAGTATTAGCAAGCTATAGTCATCGATATAACGAAGATGGTGATTTCTGATTGATTTCGTTGCGGGTTAAAGACAAGTTAGACATTCCCGGAGACTCGCCAAGTTTCAATGCTCGGTGTCATTACCATGCGTGCCACTGTTGATCCTGCGACACAGGAGTTGGAGTAGTGTGTCAAAATATTAAACTAGTTCAGTATTCTGGATTATTCCGTGTTGACGAATTTCGAATAGCATATAAATATTTATAGAAAGATTTTTGAAGTAAAACTTTTTTACGCACGTTTGACTTGAGGAGTAAACTGTGCATGCGGGACAGGAAAGTTGATTAAAAATAAAATAAGGTGTTGAAGGATAGTCCACCGTAAAAATTCTTGATATAAGTGACTTTTATCTTAAAAAGAAGTGTTATTTAAATAGTGTAAGTGTTCAATTCTGTCTGTATCAGCCCATATACGTCCCACATCAGGGCACGGGCCTCCTCTACAATCGAGAGCACGATTCAGAGTGGACAGGTCATATAATCCACCACGCTGGCCTAATGCGTTCACGTTCAGTTTATTACCAACAGGCCTCCAAGCACATTATATTTATTACTAGTAATAAACTTACGACCTCCACTCTGTTATTCAATATGGCCCCCTACACATACCATCATGAGTAATATACATATAATTATGGCCTAATTTTTCAACAGTTTAATCTCTTTATCTCGCGGGTTTCGTAAGCCCTTCGTGATAACAGGAAAGTGATTAAGTTTGATAAGAGTTGCGAGGACAAAATCTTATGTCTTCCCTTTGCAACATCCGAGAGTTTTGTGTGCTGAATTTAGATTTAATATACTGGGTACATTCACTGCAAATGGCAACGAAGCCAGGTGGTAGTTTAAGTGATTTCTTGATGTGACTACAATTTTCGCAAAAAGCGACTAGTTTTTTAAATGATTTACATATCGTCTCGTTTTTCATAAAATAATAATGTTCACTTTTTTTAAAGAAGCAATGGTACGCAGGGCTTAAATTAACACTTAAGTGTGGGGTCTGGACTTTTTGCAACTGTTTTGGTGGTGTGATGTTACCATCCCTCTAGATTACGAATGGCACAAAATTTAGCAGTAGCCATAGATAGGGCGCCTCTATACCATAGACATTAGACATACTTAAAAAAAATGACATTTAAAGTATGTCATCCTGCAATAGGCCAGATTGGGGGACTAATAAAAAGTAGTATTCTAATACCCAACGTTAGATGAATTTAGGCTGCCATAGTGTAAAAATATTCGCACACCAATAAAATTCACCGTTCCAGGAACGAAGTGGCGACCTTGTGTTCGTAGCTATGTGAGGTCAACCACCAGACATACATCAATGCAGAAACATTCAGTTATAGAATTCAATGCCATGGCTGATTCACGACTAAAACCGCTAAACACACTCATTTGTACTAATATTGATTTTAGATTTGACTGAAAATTGGTGATTAGATAAAAATAAATATTTTACATAAATACAAAAACTCATGCCTGATTCTCAGAAGGTGTAGGCAGATATACTACCAGGACAATGAATTTTTGCTTTCTTTGTTCCATACAAAGATGGAGACTGTCCCGCCCTCACACTCACCACTGCCACTCCTGTAAACCAAGATCAACAGAACACAAATTGTAATGACACCGAGCATTGAAGCTCGGCGATTCTTTAGGAATGTCTAACTTGTCTTTAACCAGCAACGAAATCAATAAGAAAGTAAAATTAATAGGAGGAGTTGGAAATAAATTATTGTCCACTTCCCTCCGTACAACAATTTAAAGGGATACTATCGCCATATCGGACACTTTCTGACACCGGGTTGGTTATGAATAGAAAAATGAAATATTATTTTTCCCGACCCGGAATTCGAACCCGAGACCTCACCGTTGTAATTGGGCTTCTAATCTTACCGTTGATGAACTTTAACTATTTTTAAATATAATGAATTGATTCAAATGGAAACGAGAGTACCGACATTGTAATTCAGATGGAGTATTGATTTGCGATAGATAAACTTCTCTCAATGGATGAAATAATTATGTCGGCCTGCAAAAACCGGGTGTAACTGTAAGTTAAACCGTTATTTTATAGGTACAGGTTTAGCTATCCGAGATTATACCAATATCTTACTACCTTTTTTATGGTCTCTGTTAATCACAATATGGGATTCGAAGTCAGGACTTCACGATTCATAGCCCGATCATGTCGCCACAAGCAGAAAGCTATGAATATTAGAAATGGGATTTTTTGCTATTTCAAATTAACATCACCACCTTGTTATTTATGAAATGACTAAACACTAAAAATCACTGACAGTATATTACAACCATTTTTCACATCTATGAATACACACACAACAGTCATTTTAATTAGAATTTCTCATATATATAAGTACCATCAACAAACAAAAACAGAAGAACAGGTTTGAAGGACATTGTAGCCAGAGTAATTACTGGACATATTGAGACTTAACATCTTATTTCTCAGGATGGCGAGCGCAATGGAACGTCAAGCATCGGTTTTTAATTCAAAGTGTTTTTTTGTTTTGCCACTGTTATAAGCGGTCGTATCGCTTACCATCAGGCGAACGGCATGCTCGTCTCGCCATTCACTGCAATAAAAATAAAACAGAAGAATTTGGTAGTATTCGTACACATGTCTTTTTGATTTAGCACGCCTTCGTGCTAAAGCGACGTACGTAAATAAATATCATACATTGTTTAAAACACGTGCAAAAAAATATGTACTTTAAATACCGCTTGCGTAGGAATTTGTCGTTTATTGTTATAAAGTATTATGTTTTTACTATGACTAATTATATTGGCATGTCTTCAATGTCGTAGAAAAATACTGATTTGTAAGTATTCTTTATTTTACTTATGTGAATCTAATACTCATGTAATCTTCAGATCTATTCATATAACTAATTTAAATGTAAATATTCAGTATCATAGACAACTTTGAACCGATTTTAGTGACTTCTTTGTCATCAGAAAGAACATAGTTTTCTACTTATGTGACCACTTCTGAGTCATTTAAATGCCTATCAATTTTAAAAGACATAAACAACCATTTCTTTTAATAAAAATATATAGAAGTTTTTTTTTTGTGGCAGACATGTTTTTGTTTATTGGTATTTGTATTTATGCAAAAATATTGCAAAAAATCAATTATATTGAAATAGTAGTTTATCATGTTACTACCTATAATAAAATAATTGGCTAAATGCCAGACCTCAAGACACAGTGAGCTCTTTCTGCGTAGATCGGAACGCAAAAACCAATTAACTTTTTAATTTAATTTTTCTAAAATAAGGGCAGTTAAATTGTTATAGTGACTGAACGGATGACTAATACCTCATTCCACTGCGATATCAAGAAAGCTGTAAAGTAATCGAAACGTCGGCAAAATATAAACAAAATCTGGAGTTGAAATCTATAAAATATAGTTTTATTTCAATGTGTAAAAATTGCGTAAGTCTAAGAAAACCATTAAATAATAGAGCCTTCAGAATTAAGTAACAGCCAAAGCCATTAATAATTAATCAGCATTAACATCTTAATTTAATACAAGGACTGATAATTGAAACATAATCAGGAGCACAATGGGGCAGATATAAACCGTGTAATGGATGATGGAACGTTCTCGAAGCCGATCAATGGAGTCATTGTCTGCACATTGTGCCATTCAGTTTCCGCGCCGCTTGTCGCCGTGATATACTGATGCACGCTTCAATAAGCTGGTTTCATAGTTGAACGTGGTTTTGGTTGCTCGATTATTTGTTTGATAATAAATATACCCAACAGTCTCATACATAGTGACACAACGTGATAAAAAAAGTCTTTTCGTCCGCGGCACCAAAAATACTAGTATTTTTGTTTTCATTCAGATTTGACACAATTATTGTGATCATAATATTTCAGAACTAAATTTGTGTTTTATTGTTTTTATTACATTTTATCACTGATTCCACTTTCCTTTTAAAGATATCGATGTTAACCTAACAAGTTGCCTTATTAGAAATAAAACTTATTTCGTTAATTCTATTTTGGTACCTGTGATACAGGCCTACAGCCTAGTGCAGTACCGCAGTTAAATGTATTAAACTGACTTTAAAAATATTGTATTTGGATACTGTTTCTTTGTAAATATTGTTTTTGATCAATAAAATTATTGTTATTATTTACAATAATTTGATGCCATTTGGGTTTCCATCGGTCTTTCATTACGCAAATCAACCAACTGCACCACAAAAGGATATAAAAATTAGAGACCAACAGACAATGATATCGACGCAATGCTAGTTCTGTACAAGGAAGTTACGTTTGAAGGTAAAACTAAGTTCAGCGTAATGATAGATTGACTCCGCCGAGGCTGCAATAAATCGTCCGAGTTCATGCTTTGATTATAGCCGCATAAATTGTTCAATACTAGATTTATTTACAAGTTATAAACTACTAGCGGCCCGGCCCAGCTTCGCCCTGGTACAAATAGATTTCTGTACAATAATATGCACGTATTATACATATAAACCTTGCTCTTGAATCACTCTATCTATTAAAAAAAACACATTAAAATCCGTTGGGTAGTTTTAAAGATTTAAGTATAGGGACAAAAGGACATAGGGACGTAGGGACAGAGAAAGCGACTTTGTTTTATACTACGTAGTGATTCAATGCTATGATACGCATAGTGAGGCATAAGACTAGGAGCGTAGTTGGTTGGACGCCGGCTGTGAAACGAAAGGCCGCGGGTTCGATCTCCGCGTTGAGACAAATGTTATGTGAACAGGTATTTGTTTGTTAGACCGAAAAGTCTTGGAGTTTGTAATACTCACGACACAAGATTTGATCTTAGTGTGGGGTCAGGACTATGTATGTGACTGTTGGGTTCACTGTACTCTATCAGCTTTTATACATCCCACTGTAAGCCATGGGGCTCCTACAATCAAAAATGAGAGTGGTTAGGCCATACCATATAGCTCGCCACGCTGACCTAGTCCGGGCTGGCGGACGATACCATAGATATTCTTACAAATAGTTAAGGTATACAGTAGTATGCATCTTTTCTCACGATGTTATCCTTCACCGTTACAGTGCGTGGTGATTGAGTACCAATACACACATGACTCCAAAAAGTCACAGGTGTGCCCTGGGATTCGAATCGATCTATTTACTAACAGGTCACAACACACGGGTGGTGTATTATTTATAATTCATTAAATTAAGTCGTTAGAAGTTTCTACATTACCGACAAATCGACAAGTAACTATGAATAATGTATGCCTTGTTTTCATTACCAATGGCGAAAATTACGTCGTTCTTCAAACGTTGCGTAAAAACTTGAAAACCGTAACACGTTTTAACTGTATATAAACATTTTAGGGCCGAGGCCGCACGGTATCATTTAATATGTTTGAAAATAATATATCCATTCCGCTGTCTTTGGGTCGACGCAGACGTAAATAACTATGCCTGGTAATAATATTATATATTGATATGTACACCTATGTTTTTACTCTGAATTTCATTGTAATAGTATGTATTATAATTTTATTTTGTTTTAGAGCATGCCATTCGCTTGAAGGTAAAAAATACGACCGCTCATGGACAGTAGCAAAACTAAAAATACCTTGAATTACAAAGCAATGGTTGGCATTCTATTACGCTCGCCATCCTGAGACATAAAATGTTAAGTCTCAATATGTCCAGTAGTTACTCTGGATGTAATATCCTTGAAATCGAAACTCAACAGTGCATTTACTGTAATATTTGGTTTGGCGGGAGAAATATACATTGCGGTGGTATCTACCCAAGCCGACTCTCGCATATGAAAGCCCAACCACCAGTAAAATTTAATATTGTCATTGTAAACAAAATCCCACGTTTTAAGTCTGTAGTTCATTATAATACTTAGTACATATAACATTATAAAATATTATGTAAACAATATTTGTAGCATAACAACAAAAAATTACACTTGTTAAGTGTTAAGTGTAATATGATGTAATTTTTTGTCACTATGCTACAAATATTATTTACAATATTTCACTCGATTCGAGTATTAAACCCACAGCATTTCGTTTCATTATTGTCATATAACCAACTGTACCACACAGGCTGCCGAAATGCGGTAAACTTGCTTCAATTTTATGGGCTCTACATTGTGTTGTGATCGGTATTCTAACGGATACGAATAACCAATCACTAAATAAACAAAATTCTCACTACACCGCTGTAAAAAATTGACCGTGAATTTCCTGAAACGGTAGGAAGGTTAGTCATAATGACTGGGTTTTTCTTTGAACTCGATCCCGATAGTATTCCGTTCTTCGAATTAATTTACACTTATCGTGTTTTGAGTAGGCATATCTGAATTAGTAGTAATTATACCATTATACTTAGTATGTGGTTTTATAAATTGTGAGCAACAGTTAGAACTGTTTCTAACAGGCATTCTTACGAATCGCTATGTTATGCAGGTTTTCTCACGATGTTTTCCTTCACCGTTATAGTGCGTGCTGATTACTTGATGAAAGGATACGAACTTCGAATGTTTAGATGTTCGACATAAGTTCGAGTAAGATATAAGATTTCCACTTCAAAAATTCAATACTATTCTCTGTTATACTCATCATTTTCTCCGAACTTAGTCTATGTTTACGATATACGATAGAGGATTCTAATATTTTGTATAGTATAGAGGCACATTAGTGAAGTTTTACATATGGGGTTCGAACATTCGAATTTTGTAAAGTTTCATAGAGTAATCCCCCTGAATCGTGAGGTCCACGATTCGTCAAGCAATTCACTTTGTTTGTTTTCAATCTGTGTAATTCAAAGTTGCCCGGGGCTAGAATTTGTATCAGACACGACAATACGCTCTCTAGCACGTCTTGATATTGAAATTCCGACGAAATGTGAGTGGCAACACTGTTATTTATAAATAAAAAATACAGGAACACACGCCATTTTCGCAGGACGGGTAGGCACAAGTAATAACAGGACACCCCGTTTCGCTATGTTGTACCGTCTCACTATGTGATAGGAGACGAGCCTATCGCCGTATCGGTTACATATTTTTGACTCCGGACTGATCTAAATTTGAAACTCCAATATCATTTTGTCTGACCCGATATTCGATCTCAGGATCCCAGGGTTATAATTGTTTCGTTGTATTACTGCGCCACCGAGACAGTCGCCACCGAAGAAGTCATAAATAAATGATCGTTTTTACTTATTCTCACTGTGGGCCTCATTAAAAGGCTCAAAGTCACTCAACAAGCCATGGAGCGGGCTATGCTCGGTGTTTCCCTACGAGATCGAATCAGAAATGAGGAGATCCGTAGGAGAACCAAGGCTACCGACATAGCCCATAGGATTGACAAGTTGAAGTGGCAGTGGGCCGGGCACATAGCTCGTAGAACCGATGGCCGTTGGGGCCGAAAGGTTCTCGAGTGGAGGCCACGTACAGGCAAGCGAAATGTCGGACGCCCGCCTACAAGGTGGACGGACGATCTGACTAAGGTTGCAGGAAGTCGCTGGATGCAGGCCGCTTCCAACAGGTCATTGTGGAGATCCTTGGGGGAGGCCTATGTTCAGCAGTGGACTTCCTGTGGCTGATATGATGATGATGATGATTTACTTATTCATTGTTTAAAAGTTTTATGTTATCAATAAACCTAAGTATACATACGTGAGATTAATTAATTTAAATGACTACATGTTCCTAGAAATTAAACCTACAATATCTTACATATGTGTCACTAGATCAGTAAATCATTTCCGCGGCATATCATTTGTATCGTACAGATCATCTGCCGTATTGCGCATACAAAACGATCGATCACGGCCGCGATAAAAAGATCGAGATTCCTCGCACACTAAGAATTAATTAATTCCAATAAGTTGCGCTTTGCAATGTCTGAGTATGTGATTGTGAAATTGGGGTTGAGTTGGGATGGGATTAGGAAATCTTTTGACGACCTCCGTGCGCAGTTATTTAGATGCCCACTGCAAAAAACTACATAGGTTTTTTATACAATAGGTCAGGCAAGCGAGCAAGCAAGTCACTTGATGGTAAGGGATCTTTGCCGCCTTTGAACATAAGATTAAGATCATTAATGTATTGCCATCTCATTAAATAAGGAGGGAAGGGGAGAGAAAAAAGCATGGAAACAGGAAAGGGATCGCGGGTTCCATTCCTTGACGAATTTTTGTTTGATCCACAAATAAAGTTATTATTGACTCACATTAAGAATTTAAAAAATACAGTATACAGTAAATAGTCTTGTTAATATTACTTATTGTACGCTTATATTAAGCTACACAATTACCAATAAGACTTTTACTAAATATATAATTAAAAGAAATGAAATTAAATGGCCAATAATTAAACCCCTCATTCAGCTTTATGCTGCAATACAGCGGAACTGTAATGCAGCGCTGATTTTCAATAGGGCGCTTTTATGATGGCCGAACATTGTGTCGACATGCAAAAATAAATTATTCTTATGAAGAAATTATTAAGACATGGACAAGCTTATAATTAAAATTTTGGATATATAAAATTTTAATTTAAGCATTATAATTAAAATTTTATATATCCGTTTAAATATTATTATTTATATTTTATATATTTTCTCTTTTCGCTTATTGTTAATTTGATTAATAAGCACCTGCTTCCGTCTCTCTGCACTACTTTAAGGTTGGCTGGTAGAGAATGCCCTTGGGCATTAAGTCCGCCTGTACTACATCTGTGTACAAAGTATTTAAATAAATAAATAAATAAACAAGCTTTACAAAAGAAATAAAACCAATAACGTTAACAAATATTATAATAATCCTTAATACCACTGGAAAATATTAACTTCTCATTAATATCACATTCATGCGTACATACGGAATAGCTGTTTATAAAACCATCTGTACCGCTTCTTAAGAATATTATACAAATGGGCTTAATTAGAATGGTATCATTTTCTCACAGAAAATCGACATAAACTTTGCTGTCATTCTCCTTAAGTCAGTGAAATTGCCAAAGGCGAGTTGGGAAACAAAAGTTTGAGTCTCGGTCGTTAATGTTTGCCCCAATACTAACAAACATCGAGATATATATGTATAACTTGAAAATGTATTGTTTTACCAACATGAAATAGGTATAGAAAATATTCCATAACTGATAAAAGATGTTTGCAATAAAATTGCAATAAATCAAGACGTTATCTTAATTCATAGTGCAATAAACAGAACTATTTCAATTAGTAGGAAACTCTTAATAAGAAACGATGTTGGACACAGATTGTCCCGTATACTGTTACTTTGTTATAGGGGTAGGTAGGCAATTAAAAAATCTTTATTTTTATACTACCCGTACTAAACAAATTGACTGCAATAAAGTTGATGATAAGTGTGGTGGAAGTTAGAAACTAGATAGAGTAAGCTCAGTGTTTTAATATTTTTGTTTTCAGGGCTAAAGTTTTGTCCGTGGGTTCTGCTAGGCTACATTCTACTATTGCTTTAGGATATTTGATTTACAATAGTGAATTAAATCTATACTTAATAAAAATTCGGACTTTTTCAACAGAACCCTGTATAAGCAAATGAGATCACGCTTCCTCAGTTTTTTACTGTCGACCTAATTGATCACATGACACTACAAAAAATTAAACAATTGTAATGGCGCCCAAACTCCTTTGTATTAATAATTGTTAATACATGTATTATGATGAGCGGTGTAAACGTTATTGAAATTTGTGTAACCAAAAAATACAAATACGTTTATAACTTTGTTAATAAAAAATATAGTTAAAAAACTAAAAAAACACGCTTGCATAAAAATATCCAACTAAAAACTAAAAAATAATTGATTTAAGATTCGAAAGAAAATGGAGTAATACATACATTTTATTGTTAGAAAGCGTGGGGTGTTGACAACATTTACTTATCCTACAGCACCCTACGCTTTATAGCAAGAAAATGTATGTATTTTACTCCATTCTCTGTGTTCAGCATTAGCTTTTCAATGGCTGAAGTCATATTTATTAACTACTACTAACCTGATCTCCACGCATCACTGGAAGGCGAACATCATGATGAGTATCGGCACTGCGATAACGCACACCATGTACACAGAGGTCCGAGGTTCACATTCCGAGATGATCACGAATTGTTCGTTCCATAGCGAGTCGTTGTTGCGGAGGGGAACTTCTAGAACCACCTGGAATGGAATCGTGACTGAAAATTAGAAGAATTATGACAACTGGAGAAGTAAAACCCGAGACTGCACCTGATGGTAAGCGCAAATGCTTCCCAGGCAGAATATCTAATGGCATCAGACGGTAATTCCATGCTATTCGATACAATTATGCCCTGTATAACACATAATATATAAATAAACTCATGCCTTTATCCTGGAAGGAGTAGGCAGAGATGCCTGTATACCCACATTTCGCCTTGTATGTTCCGTCGCATGATGTGATAGGGGACGAGTCTGTCACCATATCGGGCACAAATTTCTGACTCTGGGCTGATAATGAAAAATCCAATATTACTAACCCGACCCGGCATTCTAACAACTACACCACCGGGGCAGTTCCATTTAATATGCTATACCATACACAACTAACAATCTTCATATATTGCTGGAAGTCACGAGTAAAACCTAGGGACATTTCCCTATGGTGACATACCAATAATACCAAGAGCGAGTATCGAGGGCGCTCATTACGAAGTGAAAGTGGCCTACACTCGATTGTCTGATCTTATGAGCGAGCATTGTTCAACTGCCCATTGTTTCAAGTAATTGAGTGAATATTTTGGACACACCTACTGTTGCTTTAAATTGGTTTGATATGAAGATTTTGTGCGTTTTATGATACAGAAACAGTAAAACTTGAAAGAAAGTAGTAGGTTTATCACTTCCTTCACAGCACAGTTTGCATTAAAGCTGAGTTCCGAACTTACATACATCTACACAAACATATTTTTTTTATTACACTGTATGGTGAGACGAGCATGCCGTTAGCCTGATGGTAAGCGATACCACCGCACATAAACAGTAGTAAAAACCAAACAATGCAACGCCTTGAATTAGGTGCAAGGCGATGCTCGTTATCCTATAACCATTTATTACCATTGTATGTGTATTACCAAACATAACATATATTTAAGCTAAATACTGTAATTTATTGTGCAATAAAGAATTATTGTATTGTATTGTTATCCCACTGCTCGCCATCCTAAGACCTAAGTTATGTTTCAAAAATTATAATTTTTATTGCTATGTATGACAAGACTTGCTCAATATTCCCGGGCCTCAACCGAGAGGTAGACCAAAGAAGCGCTGGCTAGATGTCGTCAAGGAAGATATGAGGATCAATGACCTTACTGTTGAGGATGTCGAAGATCGAGCGAAATGGAAAAGTATTTGCCGTAAAACGGACTCTGGCACCGGCTGGGATAACGCCAGGTAGAAGAAGAACGATATGGCAAGACTAACATGCCATTTATCTGATGGAAAGCAATACGACCGGTCATGAACAATAGCATAACCGAACTGCACCTATAATTCTAAAGCAATGCTTGGCATTCCACCGCGTTCGCCATCCGAACACAAAAATTAAGTCTCAATATGTCCATTAGGTACTCTGGCTAAAATGTCCTTCAATCCGAAATACAACAGTGCATTTAAGCTGCTGGTTGGCGGGAGAAATAGACATTGCGGTGGTACTCACACAGGTGGCCTCTCACATATGAGACCTACCACCAGTGAACATGGCAAGAGCTCGTCGAGGACATGGTCAAGTGGAGTGACAAAGGGGTGGCATTTGCCAGTATTATCATCATCATCATTAGCCCGTTACAGTCCACTGCTGGACATAGGCCTTTCCCAAGGTATAGGTCCATAGAGCCTATATTCTTCTTTGTGCATCCAGTTGTTGTCGGCCTTGTTGTGCAAGTTTTCCTACTATCTGGCCAGAAGGCGTCTCACGCTACGTTTGTCAAGTACACACACAGTACATAAAGACACAGTACATCATCATCATCATCATCTCAGCGACTACATAGGCCTCCCCCAAGGATCTCCACGATGACCTGTGACTTTGAGCCTTTTAACGAGGCCCATAATGAGATGCCACATCTCGGTGCCGTATGACCGGTAACACACAACTATCCAAGACTTTAGATTTGATTCTGAGGTTTTTGGACGAGAAGACGTCGCGAAGTTTCCCGAACGCTGATAGAATACAGATCCAGAAGAGCTATAATTCACCTTCTGCGCAGAGAAGATGTCTAGCGGCAGGTCGCAGCGCTGCGTGGTGTTGGTGCACTGCCGCAGCGCGGTGCGCGCCACGTCGTAGCGCGTCTTCTGCAGCTGGAAGCGCGCGCGGATGTAGTTGCGTTGCACCTCGTTCTCGGAGTTGAACACGAAGAAGTAGTAGCCGTTTGCTGGCACCCTACGGAAATTTTGAATCACAGCTAAAGAATTAGAGTGAGACATGTAATTTTTTTTTTGGGAAAAGTTTGTAACTTAAGATTGTACTTATGGAAGATACTATAAGATCTATTTATACATCTTTCTGCCTTTCATGCGGCAATAAGTCATTCTTTAATAACGGATCGATAGGTCATTTTATCAAAATCATTTTTATTTTTGGTGCGATATGCACCAATTTGCAACTCCCTGAAGATCAATATAAGTTTCCTTTTGTACTATTTTTGTATAGATACCACTTTATTGAATACCAGATAACATAAAACAACCTATTTTTTTAAATTTTTCTTTTAAAACTGATTAAATTGAAATTTCTCTAAAGAGATTGGAACGTTAGAGTTTTAATATCTCAATCATGATAATAAAAGAGTAGAACTGACCTGTAAGTAAGTGCGTTGACTCTAGCAGCGTTGAATGTCTCATTGTCCGAAGCATCCTTATGGCAGTTGGAGTGAGGAGTGAGCGGCAGGTTGAGTATCAAACCTTCGCACTCTAGCAAAGCCTCCTCACTGCTCGAGAATGATGACCAGAACTCCGAGTTACTCATGTCTATGGACGTCGTCTCGTTGATTTTCTCGTGGTGTTCTGCGAACTCGTCCGGAGCTAGGCCCTGGAGACAGAAACATGATAAAGATGATGTAAACATAGTTTAAGTTGAATAATTAATTTTTAATAAATAAATACTCGTAGGTACAGTCAAATGTCACATACATAGTTCTGATCTGACACTAAGATCGAGTCTTGTATCGTGGTTATTAGGAACTACGAGATAATTTTCAGCCTCACAAACACCCAGACTGACCACACCGAATTCTAATCAAAAAACTTATTCTTAAATATTGAGCGACCAACAATCTCACTCACCGAAAGAAACGCGACTTCATAGTGGTCAACTTCCTGTGAGGCAGCGGGTACCGCGCCCGGACAAGCCTACCCATTCATGCTGAGTTATAACTGACATCAACATGGCTCTACCACTTCCAAAAACATCACACAATCATTTTTCTCGGTTTGGGAATCGAACACGATTTGGAATCCGTATAATGTATATGGACTGGTATAGATATAGAAAGACCACATCGAAGGTATCCGATGGAAAGCGGTAAATGCTTCTGTAAAGAATGAATGGACCAATTTATTCGAAAAGAGATAGTAACTCACAGAATTATTCTTATACTATTGTTGTTGAGATCTAAGTTGATGTTACGGTCTTGTAAATGCTTATAAGCAGTGTTGAATAATCAACATGAAGTAATCCAATAGTTCTTTTAAACAACTAATTTCAAAATACATGCTTCCCGAAACTACTTGAATCAGTCAATAGAAAAATAATTTCATTAATCAACGCTCTGAGTCATTTTGAAGTGCGTTTGAATTGCTATATTTAATTTGTTAAGTGTATGAATATGTGTATATTATTGTATTGAAGGAAATGTAAACATTCCGTGGGCGTGTGTAATGGAATAATATTTACAATTGGTAAAAATGACTCGTTTGTCGACCTGTTGATTTTCTGTCTAAAAATATTTATGAAGAAACTATTAATCGTGCGAGAAGTTATAGGATAAAGTTAGGCTTTAAAACCTGGTGACTAATTATCAATACACATGGTTTAAAAATCAGAGATGCACCCTGGAATTTGAATTATGGTCTTGGTACCCGCGTTTGATCCGTAAACAATTGACTACCATTGAAAGACAAGTGACGTTAAATAAAAAGCCTTCAGAAGTTCAATTCCGATAGCGTCCTTGCTGTTTTTGAGATCTAACTGTGAAATGAGAGGCCTTGGGTTCAAAAACCACTATGAACCTATTGATTATGTAGTCTAAAAGTATTTTTTTTGGGTCTGGGTGTTTGTGACACTGAAAAGACTCTCCCAATTTCTGAAACTCACAATGTATTTTTATCAAAAATGCCGCCCTAATTCCACATTTTGTTGACACTGAGTACTGAAGCTCGGCGAGTTTCCGGGAATATCTAACTTGTCTTTAACCAGCGACAAAATTAATCACAAAGTTAAACTGCTGGTATGTCTCTCATATGTGAGTGGCCTTCTTAGTACCACTGTAATGTCTATTTCTTCTGCCTAACACTGTTTTGTTGCTGTTTGAACGATATTGTAGCCAGATTAACTACTGGACATATTGAGAAAATGTCTTATGTCTAAGGAGGCGAGCGCAGAGCAATAATAAATAAATAAATAATACACCCAACAGTCACATACATAGTCCTGACCCCACATTTAGATCAATTAAGTCTTGTGTCGTGGGTATCGGAAACTATGAAAGACTTTTCGGTCTCACCCAGACCCGAGACTTGAGGGCCTCACAACATTGATATACAAAAATATATCAATGCCTCACAAGCATTTGTCTCGGTGCGAGGATCGAAACCGCGGCGTCTCGTTTCACAGGCGGCGTCTAACCAACTGCGCCACGGAGGCTGTCAAGGAATGAAAAACTTATCTACAGGCGAATTATGCGCTCGCCTCGCCATTCATTGCTATAAAAAAAATTGGATTAGTTGGAAATAATCTTAGTGTAAATTGTGTAACTGTTGCTTGTATTTATATTTACCTCTTCAGCAGCGTAGTCCCGGGCCTCGTCATCTTCATTCAGCTGCCTCTGTAGTTCTAATTGTCCTAACAACGAGTCTCTCTTGGCCCGAGCCTCTTCTCTTGCCGTTCTTCTCTTCTCTGAAACATCCAAGTGAATTAAACAAACATTCAATATTCACAAATATTTCTTCCGGGTCTGGGTGTTTGTGAGACCGAAAAGTCTCTCGTAGTTCCTGATACCCACGACACAAGACTCGATCTTAGTGTGGGGTCAGGACTATGTATGTGACTGTTGGGTGTTGTTTATTTCTTTATTTTATTTTATTAAAATAAAAATCAAATAAATTGATATGAATAAAAAAATATCATATTTAAAACTAAAAATCAAAGTGAATGTTCCTTTAAACTTTCAATGAGGAAACCCAATATAATTATTGATACTAATTTTCAGTACCATTAAATGTTTATTTTGATAAAAATGAAACGATGAGCATCGCAATAATATTGAACAGTATAAACTGACTCCGAGTTTTTTCATACGTCGCATAGATAGCACTGTTAATAAAAATCGATTTTTTACGGATAATTTATATAATCGATTTATAAAAAATCGATTAATATTATTTTAAAAATCGGTTGTAAAAAATCGATTATAAGAAAATAATAATCGATTAAAATAAAAATCGATTATTTTTTAACATCTCTAAGCTTGACACCAACGCCTTCGGACGCGAAAAGATTCTAGACGATTATAAATTCTAAATCCAATTTCCAAGATTTCAAATTTGAAAAACAGCGCCATCTATGCGTACAATCCAGTACTACGTTAAGACTTACGTTGTCTTTCACTTCGGTTCTTCTCTTCGTCGATGGCTTCTACCAGGATGTTGCGCAGGTGGTCCAACTCCTCGGAACTGCCGCGTACTGCAGACATTATTGATGGCGATTGCGGTGAAGGCTGGAAATAAAAAAAAGTCATTGAAATAAAACTATTATTTACGGTATTTATCGCGTATTCAATTTAATTCTTACATTTAAAAAGAACATCAGGTTTAATTTATAATATAATTACCCATTGTTGAACACAGGCATACATCTAAGATTTACGGGAGACTCTTTAATGTTGGCTTATTAAACTTCCATCATCCCCTTACACAAAAGAGTTGATGAAAGTGGATGAAGCGAAAGTAATATGTCAGGATCGATCAAAGTGGCGATCTTTGCCTCTGCCTACCCCTATGGGGTACAGGTGTGACGATTATGTATGTATTTACACAAAAAGTTCCGTATAACAACATTACAATATTTTCAAAATCATCTTTGTTTGTGGTATCAAAGAATTTTAAGATGATTTGACGTTATGATTATTTTTCCTTGCTGTTTTAATAAAAAACGTATTAGTATATCAACGTGGTAGTATATTAGTTTTGAAACTTATTAGAAACTATAGAAATTATTTTATTTACATGAACTGAAAAGATTAAAATCTTAAAAACCACAACGAATTTCCTTTACAGGTAGCGCCATCTTTCAAAACTTTAATGTAGTACACATTCACACATTCAGTAAAAATAATGCGTGATGTTTTGCAAAGATAAGCTTATAACAGATGGCGCTATTTAAGCTTAGCCCAAGGCTTAGCCTCCTATTTACCTTAATATTATACAAGTCTGTATAGGCCCATATACGTCCCACTGCAGGGCATTATATAAGAGTATTATACAAGTACAAACTGTTTAAAAAAATATATATATTAAAGAACTGACTTCAAAAAAACACTGAATATTAAAAATATTACTACAATGTAACAAATAATATATATTCTAATGTACTTTTACACATTGTTTAATTTGCTTATTGACTAATGACCTGAATAGCCAACAAATCAATATATAGGTACCTATACCCTAAAATATTTATCAGATTTTCCCCTTTTTTATGGGACCAAATGGCAACTATTCCGCATCAAACTAAAGAAGAATCACGTAAATCTGATGCTAAATTTCAGCGTAAACGGAGTATATATTTTTTTAGAATTTCGTCTTTTTTGAAATCGGTTTCAAATAATAATATGCAATTGTTTTGAGGTTAATAACAATTACCTTATCTTCATAAGCAACTCCCATTGACTCGTGTAGTCTTTTGAGCACTCTCTTGCCTTTATCACCCAGTGCTTGAAGCCTGTGGAGGACATCTTCAAACACTTCCTTTGAATTAGCCTCAACATTTAAGGTCTGAAAAGAAAAAGAAAAAAAAAATATATGTAACTTTTTAATTTGTATTATATAGTGGCGTGGACTAGGGCAAGCCCAATAGGTAAGTTTATTCATTTATTTATTTAAATCTTTATTGTCCACAAACATAACAACAGCTTTACTATACCTACATAAATAATAATCATAATAAAGTACAATTGGCGTTCTTATCGCTCTACAGCAATGTCCTACAGACAACCATTGGATGGATTTAGAAGAAGGAGATAGAGAGGTAAGTTTAATATGTAATGACGCGGATGATTAAAAAATTGGGGATGCTTTCTAATAGAATATGATCATATTGTATTAGAAGGCCAAGCCGGGCTTTTGGGCTTGTATAGAATTACCACCACCAGTATCCATTAATACATACTATACTGGAAATGTAGTTCAGGATAACTAAGGTGTGATTCTATCACTTTTTAATGAGTAAAAATAGCTTATTAAGAAACTTTAAATATATTGTAGCGCAATAGGTTAGACGAAAGTTGTAAACCTTAAGTCCGCGTGTTCGATCTCTTCACCGAGACACATATTTGTGTGATCCACGGGTATTTGTTTCTGGTTTTGTAACGTCTTGGGTCCGATTATTCATCGATATTCAAGTCGGGTAATTTAATTTGATAAGAATTGCACGGGACGTAATATATTTAGACAACAATAAATTGGGCAGATGCTGGATGCGACAAGCCGAAGACAGGGTAAAATGGCGCAATTTGGAGAAGGCCTATGTCCAGCAGTGGACAACAGTTTAGGCTGATGATGATGATGATGATAATGAAATTTGACGAACTATAGCTGGCATTAGGGACTACCCATTTTATAGGAACAAATACCGCACTCAAAATATATGCAATTATTAAATTTTAAATAAAAATGTTAGGTTGAGGAAACTATAACAGCTAATTACCAAATGTTTGTAATCGGAACTCAAACATTGATAATTGTTGACCGAATTAAAACTCAACGTCGCTTATCATATTACGAGCGTGTAAATAAACGCCATAGGTCAACATTTTCGTACAAATTTGTCGCATGTTTTAATAATATTACATTGAGGTATTATAATATTAGAGCGGACATCGGGAACAAAATCTCTGCGTATGGTGCGTGCACACGGGAACCCAGTGAAGCGAGAGCGAAGATGATGTTACTGCTTAGGCGTGACAGAGACAGAAATAGAAGGAGCGGTACGGTACCGCTCATTTTGTTACAAACATTTTGTTTGCAGTGTCCCCTCTAGTATACTATCTCAATGTAATATTATGTTAACAAGTGGCGCGCAGCAAGACATCGTGGGTTCGACGGATTTAATTAATATTAGGAAGACTTGTACGCCCAAATACTGGAACGCATCTTAAAAATAAGTTGCGCTTAACTACGTTAATCCCGATTAAATGTACTGGCTAAGTGGGCCGTGCGCTGTTAAGAGCAACTTATTATTTAAATGGCGTTCCAGTATTCGGGCGTTACAAGCGTATACAAATGTATAGAAAAGTTGAAAAGAAACATATCATAAATGTTAAGGCTGAGTTGCACATACTAACTTTGCCAATATCTTTGCCTTTGAAAATGTCATCGCCATACATATGAGACGTATTTGACTAATATAACGACGTAATACGACTTGACGATCTTAAAAAAAGCGTATTCACACCATAAAGGCAGTAGAATGATCTTTATGCCGTAATGTCTTGCAGACGGTGGTGAACATTTTACTGGTGGTAGGTCTCTGATATGTGAGAGGCCATTTGGGTAGGTACCACCGCATTATCTATTTCTCCCGTGAAACAACACTGAGTAAATGCACTGTTGTGTTTCGGATTCAAGGACATTGTAGCCAGAGTAACTACTGGACATATTGTGTAACTACATAAGAGTAAACAATATTGTACTGCTGCTTTTTCTTGTTACAAAGATTGTGAACCAGGTGTCTTCTCTCATACAATCCATAAATAGAAAATAAATATTTAGAGCTATAGTGTTTTTTTTTTCATGTTTTAATTGAGCTGAATTTAAATTATGATGTACAGACGTCGTGTCCTCACTATTTAATAGCATGATAAGATAACGCCACTAGATACAAATATTAATGTTATAAATATTGTCTGTATCAGCCCATATACGTCCCACTGCAATAAAATATTTTACTTGTATTATAAAAATTGTAATACAAGTAAAATATTTTATTATATCCTGCTGCATACTGCATCCCATCAAAAACATCCTGTAAAAAAATCCAAGTCTCGCAGCTCAGTTTTTCTACCGCAAAAAGTTGTGAGATCCATGTAACACCAAGTCGATTAATTTATTTAGTCCTTGCTTAAGGGACCTTCTGTATAAAGTTATTACGTAAGTTATTATCATATCAATATTAAAAATTCTTTACGTTGTAAATAAATAGATCGACTTGGCCATCGCATGAAAACATAATGTATCGTACAATTTATGCATAATGCTACTGGCCAAGTCGATCTATTTATTTAAAACGTAAATAATTTTTAATATTGATATGATAATAACTTACGTAATAACTTTATACAGAAGGTCCCTTAAGCAAGGACTAAATAAATTAATCGACTTGGTGTTACATGGATCTCACAACTTTTTGCGGTAGAAAAACTGAGCTGCGAGACTTGGATTTTTTTACAGGATGTTTTTGATGGGATCTCACGTCTTTTTGTAGAGTCCTACTTTATTCCTTTTCGGTACTTTTTATTTCTAGAATATATATAATGATTTTTCTTAAAGCCTCTGTCTTATGGTTTTTTCTTATTTTTGTAGGTATCAATTTATCACAAATATAGCGGATTTGATTATTAGTGTTCTTTCTTTCATGGTGATTGTTTTCGAGCTATTTAGTCTATTTATTTGCAAGGTTAACTTTGTCATGTTTTTCTAGAGGAATGTTGTACAGTTTAATGGGCTGAATACACCCTTTCCCTCTTTATACCCCCCTCCTGTTATGCCTCATATATAATATATATAGATACCAATCTACAACTATTATTCCATTATATACGGGTATAACGATTCATTAACTGCAAATGTATCTTTGTAATCCTATACATTTATATGAGATTACAAAGTTATTCACGCAGTTGGTGTATCTAGAAAACTAGACATAAATTATGAAATGTTTGAATTTTTCCTTACTTTAGACACTAAACACTAATTATATTCTAAATTTGAAGGTTCTATGTCTGCTAGAAGTGCCTTAGACTTTTGATGATCGGTCAGTCAGTCAGTGAGTGACAAAATTGCGAAAGTTTGACATGTTATAATTCTTAAACTACTGGTTCAAATTGAATGAAATTTTAAATATACCGTGTTTACACAATGCCTAATTAGTAACTGAAAATGTAGGCTTCTTACTTTAACCACTACGAAATTATGGGGGGTTGAAAATGGTCTTAAGTGCTTCGAGAAAAGGATAGTACGGCTGTGCCGCTTTTTAGCTCGACTTGGAGGGGGCACTGCCGTGCCCCCAGATATATTTTAGAATTATATTTACAGCATTTGTGAAAGAAATGTCATAAGTAGTCCTTCTTCAGCATTATCAATGCTCAACCTCAGTATTATAGGCAATGGCCAATGTCTGTAGGTCAACAAAAAATTATCGAATTTGGAGGAGGCCTATGTTAAGCAGTGGACTTCCTGTGGCTCAAGAGAGAGAGAAAAAGAGAAAGAAGGAGAGAGCGAGAGAGAGATGGAAGATAATATGAAAGTCAATAGTCTTACAAGTGAAGATCGTGTAAAGTGGAAGAAACTAAGTTGACGTAAAGCTAGGCAGAAGTCAGAACTACATGGGATTGTAAAATAAAAAAGTGAGAGTGAAATGGGGACATCTTGCCGTCTCTTTCACGCGTTCATATTGCAAAAGTATGTTAGCCTAGTGATGTCAATGATTTTGTTTTGCATTCCGTTTCCTTAACTTCCACCAAAATATTTCAAAATGTTGTAACTTGTTTAATTCTGGATGGATTTACGAAATTCTTAGTTTGCTAGACTTGGAAATGGATCAGTTTTGATTAATACAATGATGAGTCAAATACCGTTTTGAAAGCATATCTTCTCTTAACACAACACAAATATCTATGTGTGATCTAAAATTTCTCCGCGTCACTATCTTGACAAAATGACTAAAGCTTATCAATTATAAGGGTAATTCAATCCAAAATAACATAACTAAAACTAAAACATCAACATAAACATCAATAAAATTTTTGACAGCCTCCATGGCGCTGACGTTTATACGCCTCCTGTGAAACGAGAGGCCGCGGGTTCGATCCCCGCACCGAGAGAAATGTTTGTGCGACAAATATTTCTTTCGGGTCTGGGTGTTTGTGAGACCGAAAAGTCTCTCGTAGTTTCTGATACACGACACAAGACTCGATCTTAGTGTGGGGTCAGCACTATATATGTGATTGTTGGGTGGGTTATTTATATAGCGAATCATCAACGATACCACTTTTTTTTTAATTTTCTCTTTTATGGAATAGCTGAAGCAACTACATGCAAACAATTCAATAAATAGATTAATACCGACTGCGATAGAAAAAGATAAGTACATTGCCTTAAGCGTTTTATTATTTTACAACGATTGTAAAATATTTCCCCAGATAACGTTACGGATCATTTACTTTTGCGAAGTAAGAAATAAGAATAGTAATGCAGATAGGTATGTAATATATTAACAAAAAGCTTTGACTAAGATAAATATATAGTATGATAAAAATACCCTAGCCTATCCAAGACGCACATATTGGTATCTCAATTGTAGCATTTAAAAAAAATATGAAAAGGATAATGTCGATAGCGTAAACTATAATACTAATCTAAGTTTAAAAATTACCCTAAAACATGGTAAAGTTTTTAACTCTGACAAAGAGTAAAGACAACACACATTCTGAAAATTCTGAAATGTCGCGTCACACGTTGCGAACGCGGTTGTTAGCAGTGTTATGTGAAATTTCCAATTTTTTAATTTATTTTATTGTGCGTGTGCGCGTTTAAGTGCGTGGTGGCCTGTTGGTAAACGGACGAAACGCGGTTGCCCACATGTTCACGGTGGTCGCGGGTTCGAATCCCAGGGCACACCTCTGACTTTTCGAAGTCATGTGTGTATTGATAATCAATCACCACGCACTAAAACGGCGAAGGAAAACATCGTGAGGAAACCTGCATACCATAGCGATTTATAAGAATTTCTATGGTATGTAAGTCCGCCAACCCGCACTAGGCCGGCGTGGTGGACTATATGGCCTAACCACTCTCAATCGTACTCTCGATTGTAGAGGAGGCCCGTGCCCTGCAGTGGGACGTGTATGGGCTGATACATTTTATTGTGGATTTTTTATCATATTATTAAAATAATATTTGTTTCTTTTTACTGTTTTTTTTTTAATAGAACTCATTAATGATGCCTGATAACACCGTTATCGATCGAGTGGAGTTTTTTTGTCTCCCTGTGTAAATAAATACTAAATTCTGACGTCAAACTCAGTTACAAGACTTGTCTCGTGGGTATCAGAGACAACCAGAGACTGCGTCGCGCACAATTCGCAACACAATCGCGCAGACCCTGTCTATTTTTCCATAAAACAGCAGTGTAAATTGACAGCTCTGTTCCAGTTTAAATGAAATTGTAGCCAGAGGAACTACTGGACATATTGAGACTTAACATCCTATGTCTCAGGATGGCGAGCGCAGTGGAATGCTAACTATTGCTTTGTAATTCAATTCGATCTTTGGATTTGCTACTGTCTATGTGCGGTAGTATCGCTTACCATCAGGCAAATTGTATGCTCGTCTCGCTTTTCATTGCAATAAAAATTCCTTACGTGCAATACCAATACTCTTGCGTGGGGCTAAGATTAATAAAGTAGAATTTATCTTTCTGTCTCCATCCTATCATAAATAATCATTTTGTTACGTACAAAAGACCGACACCGTAATAAAAATTAGGTAAACAATAAATTTCCAAATTAAGTCTCTGTATCTGGCAATAAAATTAAAGTAATAAAAGCATTGGTGTTGTAAATTCCATTTGGCGTTGCTAAGGGATTTGCCGATTGGTTTAATCTCAAAAGCTTAGACGACCTCAAAATGAGGCTATTATAACGACTTTAATAGCATTGTAAATATTATCTCCTACAGTGGTTACGGACCACTGTTGGTCTCTGAAACTATCCCATGTGGCCCGCAGAGCCATGCTAAGACCATCTTTAAATGTTTTTATGCATTTTTTATTTATGGGTACATTGAAAATTATTGTAAAATTTACATACAATTAAACCAGTCAACCAACTTGCAAATTGGCTACACAGAAATTATATTAAATGATCCCTCATGATTAAACGGTTAAAAACCACTATTCTAGAATATTTTAAATGGACGCCAGCAATAATTCCTTGCAGTTCAATACAGAAAGTTCAAACTTATGTGACTACAAACATGTTATTATTATGATTCAAACCTTGACCTCTTACAGGCGTTCTATACCCTATCTATCTTTAACTAGGAGTAAAATAGCTACCATGACTATATCGATACAATTCTACGCTTCATTAAACAAAAATAGTCTATATCTCTCTATATTTGTTAACTACAAAATAAATTACATCGATATATCTAATAAAATCTCTTGTGATAGATAGATTATAGAGAACAGCTGTTAGAAATTAATTTGTTAATTAAAAATTATAATCGCTGTCTTTCCCGTTCTAGACTATTGTTTCATAACATTTTCATACATACATACATAAACCCACACCTTTTTCCCCGAATAAGGGTAGCCGAGGTGCCATGACAACTACATTTCGCCTTGTATGTTCCGTCCCACAATATGACAAGGGGCAAGTCCATCGCCATATCAGGCTTTGTTTCATAACATTTTGGATACCGATTTTGGATTTAGTCATAAGATTGTAACAGTTATTATTACAATTACGTTATTATCATGTAGCACTTACCGGATTTCCATAATTAGTATTAACTTCTTTAAAGTCCATATTTACGCCTTCTACTGGCTTTTCAGTGGTACTCCTTTCAGGAACTTGGGTTTTCTGCAGTGGATTTTCTACCTTATATTTTGGTTTTATGGTATCTTTTTTCTTGACCCTAATTTCTGCAGTTTTCGGACCAACTGACTTCAGCGAAATCTGTTCTTTCTTATCAGTTTTTGGTTTTATATCAACTGGTTTTTTGATTTGCGTTTCATGTGTTGCTTTTTGCACTTCTTTTACAGTATCATTATTTTGTTTATTTTTGTTTGTCATATTGTGAGTTATATTAGTAGCTATCGGTGTAGATTTAGTCGAAATATTTGTATTAGCTTTTCTTCCTTCTAAAGTCTGAGTCTTGGAATCTGTTTCACCGTTATTTCCGTCAATATCTGTAAAATAAGTTTTTTTTTGTCGTAAGGAGTTTAAAGTACTGCGTATAATTTGTTTAATATCATGAATTATTCATTCACATGGCTATGGTATACCAGGTATATAGGTAATAGACTCCGACCAAAAATGAAGCCAAGTGTTAGTGCTTGTAACTGCAGAGGCAACTTGTGTCTGTTTCTTGCAACTTTTTAAATATTAGCATGTTAGATTAAATATTTTTTTAACGCTTTTGTACCATTACTACTTTTAAAATAATTGGGTGTATATTATCATTTTAGAGAAAACTTTGTATTTACGACCCAAACAAAAACCTTATGTTTTTTTAAATGTCGCTTTTAATCTAATCTAGGAAATTTAGTATTGCTTTGAAGAGAAAGAGATGGTATTAATTCCTCACCTTTAAAAGACAGCCATCGCCGTTCGTCTCGGTCGACATTGGCATCCCTGTGTCTATGAAGGGCGGGTAGCGACATGAGGTGAGACGGCAACTGATAATACTTCATCTGTTCATTCTTCACAGCTTCGCGTAAGGCGTGCAGCCTCTCTAGAATCTCACGGAGTTCCTGGTTGAGAAAGTATAAAATACGTTTAATTGATCAAGGCTGTAAGTTTGGGACGCTCTTGTTTGTTTTTTCAGTGTTTATTTTCTGTTGCGTTATTATATCTATATTAATATGATGATTTATTAAAGTTACGCCCAAATACTGGAACGCATTTTAAATATAAGTTGCGCTTAACTACGTTAATCTCGCTTAAATGTACTGGCTAAGTGGGCCGTGCGCTGTTAAGAGCAACTTATTATTTGAATGGTGTTCCAGTATTCGGACGTTTGTCTATTGAGGACCAGAAAAAGTTTCATGCATTACTTGTCGGAAAAAAAACCCCGCTTAAAACAGATTCAAATTAAACTGTTAGATCTATATCTATTTTCAGATGAAAGAAGCTGTAGGTACTCACCTTGGGGTCATGATCCGTGACGTCAATAGTCGGGATGCTTTCAGACGATGATGACGTAGAGTTGCTCACCTTGTTGGGGTCGTGGAAACTGACGCCGGCTCTGTGCCGCCTCATCGTATCTGAGTATACCAAACTATAACTATACTTTATTCAATGAGTAAAGTGAGTGAAGACTATAGGTACATTGATTTTTGAAAATATTTAGGAGATTAAAGTTGAAAGGTAGGTACTTCATTTTTTCAAAGGTAGTCAGTATTTCCAAAGTTGCTATATGAAAGCATATAAATTATATTATTTAGATTTAATAGTTTATTGTACTAAAAAAATAATGGTTAATTTATTCATATTATTATCCGATGTATTAGCTTGAGTAGCAAAGATAAGATTTGTAGGGGTGACTAGTTGTTAATATTAAGTGTACACAAGTTTATATTGTCAGTACATATGAAACACGAAAATAAGCTTTTTAAGCAAATTGCATACGTCAATGTTTTAATTACTCAAAACGAAAAATAAAGGCTAAAAAGTATCTGAATTTTACCATCCTATGGTTATGTGAATATTATTTTGTGATTTTATCGAAGAAATTTTTACTTTTTGTTGATTTCAACTGTCTGACGTTTCGAAGCTTATAATATTCGTGGTCACGAGTCACAACAAATCACAATTTGTGACCCTATTAATTCAATTTCAATGTCCCGAATCACCAAAGACTCACCTGGGTTATTAGCCTTTTGTTCTTCCTTCCTCAACTCTTGTATCTTCTCAGTTAGAGTGTCATTGGTCAGCAGTCCCTTATTGTACGCCTCTATGAGCTCGTCCAGTTCCTCTGAGGAGTCGTCTCCGATGTACGCGCACTCTTGTAGGTGCTTGTAGCCTTTGATCATGATTAGTGACGCGCCTGGCCACCTGAAGGGAAATTGCCACTGTTTAGGTTTATTGGTGAACTTTTTGTAGCTGAAGAGGCAGAGTGAGAGAAAGAAATAGAGGATGATTTGATTTAGAAATACATACAATATTGAACATTACTGTTAAAGATATCAGCCCGTAATGATAGGTGAATATAAGTTTTGGGTAAGAGAGTCATCTGCTGAGTTCGAGTCTGAGTTCGATGGAATGGTATAAGGTCATGCTTGCATGAATGCGGGTTTGCCAAAAGGTCAGAAAATTAAAATAAAAAACCATATTTAAAGTCTGAGGACTATTTTTCTAACTGTTAATGGTACCCGAGACTAGCTCAAACCCAATAGACAAGAATAGGGAGATAGTTCTCAATATATGGCCTTATTCATAGACAATTTTTAAAATATTTTTGCTATCGAATGTTTCGTTTAAACTTAATTCAAAAGTTATTCGAAAGACATTAAATACGATTAGTAAAATAAGTTGTAAAATCGTCCATATACTTGGACGAGTCTTCAAATCCTTCACTTACACAGCACTGCACTTGATATAATTTGAATAGTCACTTTCCCGTGCCTGAATAATAAAGATAAGCGTGTTTCAAACATCAGTCTCATTGAAGTGTTCTGGACTCGTTTATCTATGAGGAGAAGGCAAGGTGATGAATTAGGTGAAGAACATTTGCGTCACAATTAAATCACAAGTACGCACTCAGATGGAGTGGAAGGTCAGTTGGTAAGGAAAGTGCAATGAGCAAAATTTATGAATATGTGGCGTAATTGAGACAAACAAAAGATTATTTATAACAACTACCATTGTGGACCAAGAGCCCGTGGCATTTCGTCAGTTTATAAAAGCTGAATGTTTGTCTGCGCATGGCTCTAACATAGACATCACACGATAGCTATTATGAAGTTCCGATCGTGGTTGCTTTGGAAGTTATTAGCTTAAAATGAAAGAAACATCAAAAGTGTCTGAATACCAAGGAAATATGTGTTTATAGTTGCTTTAATTACATATGCAGAATTCAGCTTTTGTATTTTAATCCTGGCAAAATTACATTTTATTAAACTTTAATATAATGTAATTTTTCAGCGTAACAGCTGGCGTTCGCATGTCACTCAAGGTGACCACTGAAAACCAGCGTTGCGCTGTGGCTCGCGTCGCAGTGCAACAATAAGCTGAGTGGTCACCTACGTGTCACATTTATGCGACGTACAAACTCCCTTTTACTGTCTTTTTGTTGTTAGCTATATATATAAATTTATGTTAAACGAGTGTGTCATTTTATTTGTGGCTAATAAATGAGTTTTCTTTCTTTCTTTCTAACATTATAAGAGCTGAATTTTATATATATTATTAAGGCAAATATCAAAAGTTGTGTCCTTGGTAGCCAGATACTATTGATGGTTTTTTAATATTGCCAGATACATTGAAGCTTCATAATAGCTGATCGTGTGATGCCTATGCCAGGAGGCATGCGCAGTAAAACTTTCAGCTTTTATAAAATAACGAAAGTCTGACGGCCACGGGCTCTTCCTCTATTAGAGTAGTGATCAAACTAATGATACTTGATAAAAATATATCATGATCACTTGAGTTTAAGTGAAAATTACCACTGCCGTTGAAAATCTATCCAATTATATATCCAGTGTGGTGGACTATATGGCCTAACCACTCTCAATCGTACTCTCGATTGTAGAGGAGGCCCGTGCCCTGCAGTGGGACGTATATGGCAAGGGCGGATCCAGCTTTTACGCCAGGGGGGGGGGGGGGTCATATAGGTCATGTCAGAACACTGGGTCCGATTTCAATACTCCAATTCGTAATAATGAGTTTTTAAAGTTACAGGCGTGATTTGTGAACACACACATATATTTTTACTTGATTTATCGACATACAAAGAATTAAATGTGCTTATAAATTTTATTAAAAAGTAATTAATAAATTTTCTCAATCTGGGGCCAGTCCAGGGGGCGGGGTCATGACCCCTATGACCTCCCCCCTGGATCCGCCCTTGGTATAAGATCTGATGCAGTTGAAAATCGATATCACTAATGTTCTATAGAAGTTTACGTTTGGAATGTACAAGGAGTGCTCAGAAGAGTACGTTAAAGACTGTTAATTAATTGGCTTTTGCTTCGCAGCTTTTACTAAACGATAAAACTAAACATCAGAGAACATCTCGTACTTCAGTGGATACATACCGTTGTGATATTATGATAACAACATTATTTATTGACAAAATATTAAACAAAAAAACGCACATATTTTTTTGTAATTATCTCAACTGATAAGTGTTACTGCGAAAAAAAATATCTAAATATTTACATAATATTAGTATCTACGTGAGGGTAGATTGGCCTTGTGGCGGTTACAATATCCTACAACCCAGATAAAGGATGTTTGGAAATATCACCGACAGAATGCGACAGTACAGTAATGCTGTAACTTCATGATTGTCTTATGTGATATGGATGTCCTTTTCGAGTCAATGGTGGTGATGAACCCTTCTCAGTGTCACTCATAATATTTAAAGAGAGCCATAGTCAGCAATCCGCAATCATCAGTTATAGTAGTTCTGTTGGTAATCTACTCATGATGCTGTCACTGAATGGAAGCCGCTTCCAATAGGTCTCTATAGAAATCTCTCGGGGAGGACTTTGCCAGTAGTGGATTTCGATAGAGAGATAGCGAGTTGGGACTATACCTAAGCCTCAACCCATCATTCTATACTTCTCAATCCATTTCTCGATAATAGAAGGTTTCTATGAAAATCTTTCACGGGAGTCTATGTGAAGCATTGGTCTTTGATAGAGTGGAAGCGAGCAAGACTATACCGAGTCCTGACAATCCAATTATAAACTACATCTCCATACAAATCCTTAGGGCAGCCCTACATTTAGTACCATTACTATTTCACTTCAAAGTCCACATTTTGAAAAGAGAAATAGAGAGACCTCAGACTATACTCAACCGACCCCTACCAACCACCAACCCATACCTATGGAACACTGTGCTGAAAATTTGTTGAGAACGAGTTAATAGTTAATGTCCTCACCTGACGCAAGCTGACACTGTCACCGAGGATCCCTTCAGCAGGTAGAATCCCCAGTACTCCTTCATGTCGTCTTCTAATTCTAGTTCCCTGGTCATTGACACTGGCACCAGGTCTTCAGTCAGCTGCGGAGGGCCTGGCACCACGAACGCGTTGAACGTCGCGTTGGATTTCACCACCTGCCTCTGGAGATAATATGGGAATATATTTAAAATGCCTACTTCCTCGGTGGCGTAGTTGTATTAGGGCACGGTCAAAAAGATGAGGTCTCGGGTTTGAATCCCAGGCTGGGCAAAGTGATAGTGGATTTTTCTTTTCTTTTTCACTACCAGTCCAAAGTCAGGAATTTAAGCACGATATGGCGATGGGCTCGCCACCTATCACATTGTGGGACGGAACACTTAAGGCGAAATGTGGGTGTTCTGGCACCTCTGCCTACCCCTTCTGGGGAAAAAGGCGTGAATTTATGAATGTATGTATGCATGTATGTATTTTAAATGCAAATTACTTGATGGTATGGATGGTAGGTCTCTCACATGTGAGAGGCCGCCTGGGTAGGTACCACCGCAATTCTATTTCTCCCGCCAAAAGCGGTGTAAATGAACTGTTGTGTTTTGGATTGAAGGATATTGTAGCCAGAGTAACTACTGGACATATTAAGAAATAACATTTTATGTTTAAGGAAGGCGAGTGCAGTGGAATGCCTAGCATCGCTATGTAATTCAAAGTGTTGTTTTGTTCTGCTGCTATTCATGAACAGTCGTATCTTTCTGATTTTACATCCCGACTAAATACAATGTGCGTGGTGGCCTGTTGGTAAACGGACTAGATGCGGCTGCCCACATGTTCACGGTGGTCGCGGGTTCGAATCCCAGGGCACACCTCTGTCTTTTCGGAGTCATGTATGTATTGATAATAATCAATTACCACGCACTAAAACGGTGAAGGAAAACATCGTGAGGAAACCTGCATACCATAGCGATTTATAAGAATTCCTATGGTATGTAAGTCCGCCAACCCGCACTAGGCCAGCGTGGTGGACTATATGGCCTAACCACTCTCAATCGTATTCTCGATTGTAGAGTAGGCCCGTGCCCTGCAGTGGGACGTATATGGGCTGATACAGTAAATACAAATATGGCAAACTACATAAACATTTGTAAGTCTCTTTGCTTTGATAGTATAAAAAGAAAGTATTTTACATCCCGACTAAATACAGATATTTGCAAGCTACACAAATATTTGTGAGTCTCTTTGCTATGATAGTACTCGTATACAATGAAAGTATCTAATTGAGGATATATTAAGAAAGCAGTCTATTAATCAAAATAAGTAGTTAATACAAATATCTAACGATCAAACGAATCGAAATAAGCCAAGGGAATTTAGTCCTTATATCCGAAGCATTATCAATCATAATAGCATCTGCCAACCGCCTAGTTACTGAATAAAAAAAGCTTCCAGCCAATATCCGATATGTTATCAGACATTATCATTTAGACTGGCTATAAGCCCCCGATAAAATAATAAATATATTGTAAAAATATATGTTACATAATCTCTTGTAAAGTCATCAGAATAACACGTGTTAAGATAAAATAGGCCGATGGAGAAAAGTGACAAGTCGATAAGAAAATATTAATATTTTTACTTATGCCTTTTGTTCCGTGAGCGAGATTGATGCCCCTGATATAAAGTTAGCGCATTGTCTTTATTAGTGGCTTCGATCCAAAAATTACCGCAAATAGATCCCACTGCAAGACACGGGCCTCATCTACAATCGAGAGTTCTTCTCTAGTGAAAACCGCTTTCCGAATCGGGTGATATATAAAAATGAATCTAAATGATGTAGAACATCTTAATGGTTTCAATAAATTATTTCATTTTCAGAGAGGTTAGACTATAGTCCACCACGCCAGCCTAGTTCAGGTTGACGGATTTTACATACCATAGAATATCTTACAAATTCGGTGTAGTATGCAGGTTACATACCACATAAATTATTACAAATCGCTATGGTATGCAGGTTTCCTCACGATGACTTTCTTCACCGCCATAGTGCGTGCCTATTGACTACGAATACACACATACGAGAGGAGGCCCGTGCCCTTCAGTGGGACGTATATGGGCTGATACTGAACTTAAAAGTCTCTCATAGTTTCTGGTACCTACGAAACCAGATTTTGTTTTAGTGTGGAGTCTGGATTACGTATGTGACTGATCGTCTCTCCTAAATCTTGTTTGGAGGTTGTACTGAAAGGTTTAGATATACCTGCCGATTCGCAATCATGCTATTCTAATAAAGTACAAGATCATCCGAGGAAAGTGTTTTACTGATAAAAAAAAGACGTTATCTTGATGTCAGTCATTATCAACTTGTGCCGGAAATTTTACATTCATTATTTTGAATGGCAGGTGTATTGATTTCTTTTTTAATCTGATTCTTAGATATATTAGGACAAAATTGGATAACTGCCTCGGTTATCCAATTTTGTCTGGTCCAATCCATCCAATTTTCTCGGTTGTCCAATTTGGACTGCCTCGGTGGCGTAGTTGTACTAAGGTGAGGTTACAAAGCTGAGGTCTCGGGTTCGAATTCCGGGTTGGGCAAAGTGATATTGGATTTTTCTATTCATTATCAGCCCAGAGTCAGGAATTTGTGCCCGATATGGCGATAGGCTCGCCACCTATCACATTGTGGGACGGAACATACAAGGCGAAATGTGGGTGTCCTGGCACCTCTGCCTACCCCTTCTGGAATATAGGCGTGAGTTTATGTATGTATGTAAAATTGGATAATAATAAAACATTCTTTTGAGTCGATTAAGTTTTTATTACTTGACTATCAGATTTAGATGATATTTAGTGGATTATAATAATTTATTTTATTTAAGAAATCATTCTCCAAAATTACAATTCAAAGACGTAATTTACACTTGCGTAAAATATTAAATAGTACCAAATGTGATACTAATATACTGCACATTTTGTTAACAAGTACATTATTTAAAAAATACCTACCTACCGAATCCAGTTCATTCCGAGTTTACAATAAAAATAGTTGCCAGCGAGAACATTAGATATGCTGAGAATTCATGCAATCACATTTTTGTATGTAAATTGTAAATTCGCGTGATTAACTGAATAACTGGTGGTATATTTTACTGGTGGTAGGGCTCTCATATGTGAGAGGCCATCTGGGTAGGTACCACCGCAATGTCTATTTCTCCCGTCAAACAACACTGCTTAAATGCACTGTTGTGTTTCGGATTGAAGGACATTGTAGCCAGAGTAACTACTGGACATATTGAGACTTAACATCTTATGTCTCAGGATGGCGAGCGCAGTGGAATGTTGCTACTGTTTATGAGCGGTCGTATCGCTTACCATCAGGCGAACGGCTTGCTCGTAAAAAAAAACTGGTAAAAATCCCATTTCTGCTTTTTTTTTATTGCAATGAATGACGAGACGAGCAAGCCGTTCGCCTGATGGTAAGCGATACGACCGCTCATAAACAGTAGCAACATTCCACTGCGCTCGCCATCCTGAGACATAAGATGTTAAGTCTCAATATGTCCAGTAGTTACTCTGGCTACAATGTCCTTCAATCCGAAACACAACAGTGCATTTACGCAGTGTTGTTTCACGGGAGAAATAGACATTGCGGTGGTACCTACCCAGATAGCCTCTCACATATGAGAGACCTACCACCAGTGCTTGGCCACAATTATTTAATACGGATATGTATATGTATGTTAGTAGTTATGTTTAATTAGTATTATTTAGCTTTAAGTAATTCTTTATTTGTTACACTGCCCTTTCTCGCTCTCTTTCATTTAAATCCATCCCATGGTTGTCTGTAAGATATTGCTGTTGAGCGATAAGACCGCCATTTGTACTCTTTGTTATTGTTATTTCTGTTTAGCTATTTTTTTGTTAAGTTTGTGTACAATAAAGATTTAAATAAATAAATAAATAAATTTAAATATTTTTAGCTGGCAAAAACGAGATTTTAAAAAAAAATTGTCAGAAGTGGGATTCGAACCCACGCCCACAGAAGTGGACTGCGACCTGAACGCAGCGCCTTAGACCGCTCGGCCATCCTGACTTAGGTAAGTTGACGAAATTGTCTGTTAGTATCCACTAGTGACTAGGTACTATAATTAGATGTTTTGTGATAATTTTAACATCTGTATTTATATCAGCCCATATACGTCACACTGCAGGGCACAGGCCTCCTCTACAATCGAGAGTACGATTGAGAGGGGTTAGGCCATATAGTCCAATCGGACTGTATGGCCTAACCACGAGGGCTTTTATGTATATTTGAAATTCTTAATTACGTAGTAAAGACGTATTAAGTAAATACGGATGTAGTATTTGCATATTTTTATTAAAAAACACTGTAATAAAAACCCTATAACTAGACTACTTTACTTTACTGGTGGTAGGTCTCTCATATGTACTGGTGGTAGGTCTCTCATATGTACTGGTGGTAGGTCTCTCATATGTACTGGTGGTAGGTCTCTCATATGTACTGGTGGTAGATGTACTGGTGGTAGGTCTCTCATATGTACTGGTGGTAGGTCTCTCATATGTACTGGTGGTAGGTCTCTCATATGTACTGGTGGTAGGTCTCTCATATGTACTGGTGGTAGGTCTCTCATATGTACTGGTGGTAGGTTCTCTCATATGTACTGGTGGTAGGTCTCTCATATGTACTGGTGGTAGGTCTCTCATATGTACTGGTGGTAGGTCTCTCATATGTACTGGTGGTAGGTCTCTCATATGTACTGGTGGTAGGTCTCTCATATGTACTGGTGGTAGGTCTCTCATATGTACTGGTGGTAGGTCTCTCATATGTACTGGTGGTAGGTCTCTCATATGTACTGGTGGTAGGTCTCTCATATGTACTGGTGGTAGGTCTCTCATATGTACTGGTGGTAGGTCTCTCATATGTGAGAGGCCATCTGGGTAGGTACCACCGCAATGTCTATTTCTCCCGTGAAACAACACTGCTTAAATGCACTGTTGTGTTTCGGATTGAAGGACATTGTAGCCAGAGCAACTACTGGACATATTGAGACTTAACATCTTATGTCTCAGGATGGCGAGCGCAGTGGAATGTTGCTACTGTTCATGAGCGGTCGTATCGCTTACCATCAGGCGAACGGCTTGCTCGTCTCGCCATTCAATGCAATAAAAAAAAAAAAAAAAGTCTATAACTTAGAAAAATGCACTATCAAGACATGAGCGCCAGTGGTCTAATAATTGAGGACGCTGAAAATCTGTCAAGGTAGCGGATACTAAATTAGTAGGCGGACCCTAACACAAGCTGGGATAACGCCAGGTAATAGATCGATAGAAAGAAAAGAAGGAAGACGAAAATCTGATATTTAGAAAAATAACTCTTATTTCTGTGTTGCGTGGTGTAAAAAGTGCGTGGTGGCCTGTTGGTAAACGGACTAGACGCGGCTGCCTTCATGTTCACGATGGTCGCGGGTTCGAATCCCAGGGCACACCTCTGACTTTTCGGAGTCATGTGTGTATTGATAGTCAATCACCACGCACTAAAACGGTGAAGGAAAACATCGCGAGGAAACCTGCATACCATAGCGATTTGCAAAATTTATATTGTATGTAAGTCCTCCAACCCGCTCTACGCCAGCGTGGTGGACTATATGGCCAAACCACTCTCAATCGTACTCCCGATTGTAGAGGAGGCATGTGCCCTGCAGTGGGACCTATGTATATGGGCTGATCCATACATTTCAGTGTTATCATGAATACGGGAAGGTAGCCGCGAAATTGTTATGTATTTATTGTTATAATAGTGACAACACGTGTCTTGATTTTATTGTCGGAGCGTCACGGGATATAATTAGCTTCTATTTTGACGGCGCGGCGCCTGGGGAAGCGTATTCGTATGGAAAATTGCGATGATTATCTGTAGTACATATAAGAATAGAACGCAGTGTGGGTCATGACGTTTTTACCAGAAACAATTTTTGTCCGGTGGTAGGTCTCTCATATGTGAAAGACCGCCTGGGAATGTACCACCGCAATGACTATTTCTCCCGCTAAATAATAGTGTAAATGCAGGTTGTGTTTCGGATTGAAGAAAACTGTAGGCAGAGTAACTATTGGACCTACATACAACCTCGCGTTTCAAAGTCGGTGTTTAACCGACTGCGCACGGAATAAAATATTAGAATAGAAAGTAGTGTAGGTCATTACTGCATTTTAACAAGAAACTGAAAATATATACTTTTTGATTACTGCTTAATAACTGCGATATATTTTATTTACAACTGATGCAGCTATTATGGATTTTTCTATCCTTTTATTCTTTGTTGGATCAGAAATAAAGATGTTATTTCTAATTGCTAATTCTAAGTGCGTGGTGGCCTGTTGGTAAACGGACTAGACGCGGCTGCCCACATGTTCACGGTGGTCGCGGGTTCGAATCCCAGGGCACACCTCTGACTTTTCGGAGTCATGTGTGTATTGATAGTCAATCACCACGCACTAAAACGGTGAAGGAAAACATCGTGAGGAAACCTGCATACCATAGCGATTTATAAGAATTTCTATGGTATGTAAGTCCGCCAACCCGCACTAGGCCAGCGTGGTGGACTATATGGCCTAACCACTCTCAATCGTATTCTCGATTGTAGAGTAGGCCCGTGCCCTGCAGTGGGACGTATATGGGACGTATATGGCTACAGAACATACAGTACAGATTTCTAATTACATTTTTTTCCAGTTTCCTCCTCTAGTAAAGGACATCTGTGATCGATTTATCTATGCCGATTTCCTAATATGAATCATTCAGTTTCAATAAAGGTTGTGATGTATGTGAATGAAAATACACACCTACCTGGCACCACGTTGGCGAGATCTTGCTGTCGATGAGCCGCATGTCTGTCATGCTCATCGGGTACATCTGCCCAGAGAATACCCGGTACCTGCGACAAATATTAATATATTAACAATAAGTAATTATGGGGCTGGAAAGTTCTCGAATGGAGGCCACGTAGCGGAAAGGACGTCCACCCACAAGGTGGTCAGACGACCTGGTAAAGGTCGCGGGACGTCGCTGGATGCAGACTGCCTCCAACAGGTTACTGTGGAAATCATTGGAGGATTGCCTATGTTCAGCAGTGGACTTCCTTTGGCTGATGGATGGATAGATAGAAGTAATTATACAAATAAATATACCCGTCACACTGGCACTTCTGCTTACCCTTCCCGTATTATTAAAAAAATAAAGACCGATTTCAAAGGAAAATACATATACTAAAAATAACCATTGGAGTCCTACTCAATTTTGAGGAGTTCTACTCGTCAGATCAGAAAATATTGATCAGATCGTCACGATATTTTAATGGTCTCAAATGACAAAAGTATCAGCTTAAATTAAAAAAAAAGTATTATCAAAATCGCGTCATCCAGTACCTACAGAGTTATGAGGTAACAAATATTAAAAAATTAATAATAATAGTACTTTCGAGTTAAGAACTCCTCCTTTTTTTAAGCGGTTAAAAAAGGCGTGAGTTTATGTATATATGCCACATATACATAGCCAGGGGGGTTACTCTATGACCAGAAATGAAGTTAGAATGTTCGGAAGTTCGACGTCCGAAGTAAGATAAAGTTTTGGACTTCTAAAAATAAGTTTTATTCTCTTATTCACTCCAAGTTTAGTCCATGGTTATCACGTACGATAGTGCATTCTAAGCTTTCCTGGAGTACATTACAGATTCTTACAATTTTACGTACCACATTCGAAAATTCGGATTTCATTTCGAAAAATAGAATAAGATCTGTATGGTATCTCTCTACCGTATGCATGTTTCCTCACGATTTTTTCCTTCACCGTGCTTTCTTTTTCTTTAAAGTCCGTAAAGTGCTTTCTTTTTGTCCATATCAGCCCATATGCGTCCCACTGCAGGGCACGGGCCTCCTCTACAATCGAGAGTATAATTAAGAGTAGCCATATAATCTACCACGTTGGCCTAGTACGGGTTGGCGGGTTTCACATACCATAGTAATTCATACAAATCGCTATGGTATGCAGGTTTCCTCACGATGTTTTCCTTCACCGTCCTTCAAACTTGGCTAAAAAAATTGGAGGTGCTCTGGAATGAAAAACCCACAACCATCCTTTCAACAGCCGCATTCTTAACTTATCATTAGGTACATTGTAACAACTTTGTTACTAAATAAATAAATAAAGAAGGTCAATATCTTCGTCCCTCCTGCCTCTTCAGAGGAAGCGGCACATCATATCCAAACATAAATATCAGTCACCGACTCTCACTTCAGTTTGAGTGCTTTTCGTAAACTTTACTACCAATCAAGTCGGCACGATAACATATCCACCAATAGCGAAGGAGCTAATCAGGGTATAGCATTTAAAGGTCCAATTGATATCTATGAAGACATATAATCATTGAAGATATCTTTGAACTACTATAAGGATCTGATTAAAGTTTTTATTATCATATAATAATATGTTTTTAAGGCGGTGAAAATAATACATTAAAATTTATTCTTGTGATTTTTCTCATGCCTCATAAATATTTATTAAAATATGATCAATACTCGTATCTATGGCTTCCTGTCCTTTCAAAGTTTGTTTCGAAAAAAATGCTAAGTATGCTAAGTGTCGGTCATAAAAGCTAAGTTAGAAAAAGTGGAGTTTGTTGGCCTAATTTTAAAACTCCTGTTCATTTTACAAAACATGTCATTCATAGTTTCACAAATCAAGTCCAGAAAATGACATTTTTCGATTCCAATCCAAAATTTAAATAAACATGAGCTCCAATAGAAGAACAGCTGAGCTACTCCTAATCCTAAATTTCAAATAAAATAGATTGCTTCTCAATACGTACATCATTTCTTGTACGTGATGTCATTAATCTAGTTAGTATGTAACATACATTTTGTGGTACGGAACCTTCCGTACATGCTTGCTACTCGCTCTTGACGATGTCTATGTGTAATTACCACGAGATAGTACCCGTGTACACTCAAGTGTTGTATTTTGATACGAGGAGTAAACAATAGCTCGTAAACTAGCGGCGACGCGTTTAATCTCAATTGATGTTATTTCTGCAAATCAAGTGCCCTCGTGTTTGTATCATTCGAATCATCATCAAATAGCGGTCAAGTAAAGATAATAGCCTTCTGTGACTCAGCATTAAAGCAATTATTTGGTTTTTTAATTAATTATTTAGGTACATCAATAATACATTCAATGTTACATTATTGACGTTAATACGATAAGCTTTTTATTTGGTTCTTTGTATACACTGATGGTAGGTGCTAAATACAAATACAGCTAAAAAATGTGTCTCTCTTTATGTCTCGCTTATGACAGAAAAACAAAATATAGATTACCACACCACACTGGCCTAGTACGGGTTGACGGACTTTACATACCACAAAAAATCTTACAAATTGCTATGGTATGCAGTTCCTCACGACATTTACCTTCACCATTACAATGCGATTACCTATCAATCCACTCATGACTCGGAAAAGCCAAATACCAAAACTAATGCCTATTTCTCCCGCCAAACAGCAGTGCAGACGGACATCTAACATCCTATGTCTCACAATGGAGAGCGCAGTGCAATACCAAGCCATTGCTATTGTCCATGAGCGGTCGTATCAACATCAGCCCAATGGCTCGTCTCGTCATTTATAGTTACTGACAGCCTTTGTGGCACAGGCGGTTAGACGCCGCCAGTGAAACGAGAGACCGCGGGTTCGATGCCCGCACCGATAGAAATATTTCTGCAGCCCACAAATATTTCTGTCGGGTCTGGTTGTTTGTGAGACCGAAAAGTCTCTCATACTTCTTGATACCCGCGACACAAGACCAGGACTATGTATGTGTTGGGTGTAATTTATTTTATTTTATAGAACAAAACACGTCTGTCTCACCTCAAGTACAAAGGAACGAAGATAAATATGCTGGGCAGCACGATGAGTAGCGCTAGTAGACGACACAGACGCAGCGGGGCTCGGTAGCACGAGCGCGGCGCCAGGTGGCAGTTGCGGACGTGTGGACGAGGCTGGGGCCGGAGCTGGCCGGCTGCGGACAATGTCATGTGAAAACATCAGTCGATATAGAGGTTGGAAACCATCCCGCCCTATTGTACTGTACTGTACTGTATCAGCACATATACATACGTCCCACTGTAGGGCACGGGCCTCTTCTACAGTCGACGATACGGTTGTAATAGCAAGGCCATAGTCCACCACGCTGGCTTACCGTATTTAAGGACTTTATCTAGCGACTGTCCCGCCTCACACCCACCAATGTAACTCCTGTAAGCCAGTAATAAAAGAACATACATTGTAATGACACCGAGCATATAACCAAGGCGAGTCTCCGAGAATGTCTAACTTGTCTCTAACCCGCAATTAAATTAATCAGAAAGTTTAATTAATAGGATTTGGAAATACATTATTGTCCACTTCCCTCCGTGCAAAGCGGGTGACAAAGCAATATATTAATAATATTCTCTGCTTTCCTTGGTCCAACATAAGGGCATTAAATTAAAGCACCATGCATCATATCGAAGCTACTTTCAAAAATTGACAAATTTATATTTAATATTAGTTTCGACATTAAGGCCAAAATTTTATGAAATAGAGAGGTTTGCCAATGCATTCATTTGGGAAGCCTTATCGGCCTGGTACTACTTTCTCTCAAAAATGTGCCCAAGACCAAATAACCTCAACTTCATGGTACATTGACGTTTTGTTTATTTTTATTTATTTATTTATGCTTTATATACATAGTTGTATACAGGCGGACCTAATGCCCGAGGCATTCTCTACCAGTCGACCTTTGGATGGCAGAGAGTGAAATAGTAGGCGCATAAATTCAAGTATACAGCATTTTGAAAATGAACGTTAGAATAATATAAATATATATAATAAATAAATATATTAGTGAGTAATAAATAAATATATAGAGTCGGCGAACCTTCATCTTGAATGCCAAACGTGTACCGGACGCCCTAATATCTAGGGGGAGTGCGTTCCATAAAAGAATAGATTGTAAAGAGAAGGAAGAGTGGATAAAGTCTGTGCTATGAGTAGGACAATGAAGTAGGAGATGGTTGTTTGAACAAAGATTCTTATTATGGTTACTGCCTAAGTATTGAAATTGAGACGTTAAATAAGAGAGAGAAGTAGGGGATGTAAGAATAGAAAAAAGTTTTGTAAGTACATACAAAGAGCGACGCTGGCGAATTGGTAACCATTTTAGTTGAGAACGGAAAGAAGAAACGTGATCATATTTACGAAGATTGAAAATGAATCGAATGCAGTTATTGAGAAGTCGGTCGAGTTTGTTGAAGTGTTCTGCATCCAGGTCAAAATAGCACACGTCACCATAGTCAATTATAGGAAGTATTAAGGTCTGAACAAGCATTGTTTTAGTCTTAATGGGGAGGAAATTCTTCAGGCGATAGAGGGTTCGAAGTATCTGTATCAGTCCATATACGTCCCACTGCAGGGCACGGGCCTCCTCTACAATCGAGAGTACGATTGAGAGTGGTTAGGCCATATAGTCCACCACGCTGGCCTAGTGCGGGTTGGCGGACTTACATACCATAGAAATTTTATAAATTGCTATGGTATGCAGGTTTCCTCACGATGTTTTCCTTCACCGTTTTAGTGCGTGGTGATTGACTATCAATACACACACATGACTCCGAAAAGTCAGAGGTGTGCCCTGGGATTCGAACCCGCGACCACCGTGAACATATTGGCAGTCGCGTCTAGTCCGTTTACCAACAGGCCACCACGCACTTAAGGTTCGAAGTATACCTGTCACCTTTTGACAAACTGAGGCAACCTGAGTTCGCCAGTTCAAGGAGGAATCAATATAAATGCCAAGACCTTTGACCACCGGGCTCCAAGCGATGACAGTCCCGTTATAAGTAACATGCGGAAGATGTGCAGTATCTAATCTACAGATCATTCTTGGGCTGCCGATAATAATGACCTGACATTTAGTGGGGTTGACAGTCAGACCAAAACGATCTGACCAGTGTTTAATGTGAGCCTGTTAACTTTGTCAATCGCTGTAGCCACGCAATCTATTCTCGCTTGGGAGTAAATCTGCAAGTCATCGGCATACAGATGATACGCATATTGAAGATCTTGGGTAATTAGTTTTAAAATTTCTACACCGCAACCACGAACCAAGAGTTGTAGATAGATATACTTGAAGAGGCGTAATAATTTACCATCAGGCGACCGACCTTAAAGTCGCTCATCTGACTATTAACAAAAAAAAGGACCACCGCAATGTCTATTTATCCCGCCAAACAGCAGTGTAAATGCACTATTATCTTTCGGAGTGCTGGACATTGTAGTCAAAGTAACTATAGTTCACATTGAGACTTAACATCTTATGTCTCAGGATGGCGAGCGCAGTGGAATGCCATACATTGCATTGTAATTCAAGGTGTTGTTTGGTTTTGCTACTGTTCATGAGCCGTCGTATCACTTACCATCAGTCGAACGGCACGCTCGTCTCACGATTTATTGCAATAAAATATCTAAAAATAATAAAAACTCACCTTCCAAAGGCACGAGCTCTTGCGGGTCCATTGCTGGCTGTACTCACATCACTGTCCATTCACATAGTACACGCGCACACTGCTATTAGCAATTAAAATTATATGCACGTTACAGTCCACGTTTTGATTATTGATTTAATAAAGCACTGACGTCATTCAGCTATAAAATATGAATATTAATTATATGGATACATGGATATTAATTTTATTAGCAATAAGAGTATTTGATAACCATCATGGCGCTGCTGGTTAAATAGTCGTCAAAGTCACTAAGGCAATTTAGGAAAATTGATCCTTTAGCTACGCTAATGCTACGTCTCCACTGAGGAAAAAACGAACGAAGTTGTATAGTATAAATAGTTATAAATAATAAAAAAACGACTTCCAAAAACCACAAACTAAAACTAAAAAAAATTAATTTATATAATAATATATAAAATAAATATATACCGGGTATCTCAAGACTGCTACCGAAAACGAAGCCGGATGGTAGTTTTAGTGGCTACAAACACAATGCAATTAAAAATTTCGCATAGAAACGCGACAATTATTTTTTATGATTTTTTAAATATCGTCATTTTTGGGTGGTAAATCCATAGTTTTTGCTAAAATAATAATTTAAACTCTTTTATACCTTAGAGTATTTATAAATAAAAGGGCATACACTATTATTTTAGGAAAAAATGTATTTACCACCCAAATATGGCCACAGGAAAAAAATAACAAAAAAAAAATTGTCGCTTTTTTTTGCAACTTTTTCTGTTGCATTATGTCTGAAGTCGCTTAAACTACCACCCGGCTTCGTTTTCGGTAGCAGTCTTGATATACCCGGTATAATAAATCAATTACTTTACAAAGTAATTGATTTATTATCTTGATAAGTATAGAATATGTACTATGTATTGACTTGTCATAAGAGCTATTTAATTGCCTACATGATCAATGAATCAATTTCATTTCATTTCGTTGTAGAAATCGGTTTTAGTATTGGACATTTATAGGAACCATAGAGGTATTATACTAAAGCGGACATCGGGAACAAAATCTCTGCGCATTGTGCTATTATAGAAACCCAGTGAAGCGAGAGCAAATATGATGTTGCTGCATAGGCGTGACAGAAACGGAAACAGAAAGAGTGGTACGGTACCGTTACTTTTTGTTTGAAATTTCCCCTCTTTATATCTCAATGATCTCAACTAATATTTTAAAGCTTTACAATCAAATAACACCAACAGTCATATACATAGTCCACATACTACACACTAAGATCAAGTCTTGAGTCGTGGGTATCAGGAACTACGAGATACTTCTCAGTCTTATAAACACCCAGACCCGAGAGAAATATTTGTGGGCCGCATAAACATTTCTCTCGGTGCATTTATCAAACCCTATGATTATTTGACTATTAATTAGAAATTATTTTCGGAAAATTCTAATGGAAACAAGACTCAATTTTTCCAGTTGCTACATGGTAACTAATATTAAAAAAAAAAAAAAATGTGATAGTTCATGGCTTATACATCTAATCAATCTATATTCACTATTTCTATTATCTAAACGTTATCTGCAATATATTGTATGAGCACGTGGCAATACGCTGGCGTTTGAGTGTCCTATTATAATTGCGGCGAACACGTTTAGTGGAATATTTAGCTTAATATTATATACCAGATGTGTACTTGTAATAGATATAATAATAATGATTTTCTTAGAGAGCCAGCAAGCTAGGCTATTACGTTGCGTTCCAATATCAAGATCTCTGTATATCCGTATTCGCATTATACAGAAAGTAATGAGTATATAGTTCTTTCTTATATACATACAAAACTTGTAAAGTAGGTATTAGAAACTACAGGAGAGTCTTTTCTTGAATTCTTACATTAAGAATACATATCTTGTTAAATAGTATGAACTACGAGAGATTTTCAGTCTCACAAACACCCAGACACGAAATAAATATTTTTGAATCACAATTGTGTCATGACGAGCAGAGCGGTTGCGTTGTCGGAATGTTATATCGGCGGGCAACAGGCTCTTACGCTTGTCGCCGACATGATTATTTCCTTACAGGTCGCCGGGTTGTGCCGGCGAGCTGTGTCGGCGGCCCGGCGGCTTTGGTATGTGGCGGTCAAGTTTCCAAGAAACCAAAGCAGGGGTCTCCTCTACAATCAAGAATATGATTGAGACGGGTTAGGCAAGAAGGTTAGTGGATTTTACATATCCATGAAATTATAATATAACTTAAAGAACAGAGTGGATGTACTAAAATAAAAAAAATGTAGAAAATGATAAAAATGACTGCAACATTCATTTGACACAGAGATATGGTGATAGTAGTTCTATTCTTCCAACTGCGGAAATTTCCAACACAATGAGTCAATGTTCTGTTATCGGCGTAACGAGACAACCGTCAATGCAAAAATTGTACAACTGTTATTGTTTCAAAATTGTGTCAAGTCAACGAAATAAATAATAGTATACAAAAGTAGATAATCATAATAAATCGTCTATTTGTTTCAAAAGTCATTCCATATGTGGTTTACCTTACAGAAACTTTTTTCAGGTACGGCTGGTACTTACAATAGAGAATCCCTGTGCTGTAAGTACCAGTACCTAATTACATAACTTAGTTTATGTTACAATATATTGAGTAAATTCACAAAGTGACTGTCTTGGTGGCGTAGCTATACTGCGGTACGGTTACAAGACTGAGGTCTCGGGTTCTAATCCCAGGTTGGGCGAAGTGATATTGGATTTTTCTATTCATTATCAGCCTGGAGTCAGGAATTTGTGCCCGATAAGGCGATAGGTTCAACCTCTGTCACATCGAGGGACGGAACATACAAGACGAAATATGGGTATCCTGGCACCTCTTCCTACCTCTTCTGGGAAAATGTGTGCGTTTACCTACATGGATCAATAAGTCCCGAGACTAACCCAGAGATGGCGCTCGTAGTAAACCAGTAACCAAGGCTTTCTAGAGTACTAACCTTTGCTTGAAACGCGTCAAAATTTTAAGTCGATCGGACCAGAAACAGCTGATTTATCGAGGTTGGAGTAAAGTCGTTTTGTAGTTTGTTTAAAAAATGGAAAAAACCGAGTTTCGTGTTCTGATAAAACATTGTTTTTAATGGGTAAAAACACCGTGCAAGCAAAACAATGGATTGAAAAATGTTACCCGGACTCTTGTCCATCAAAAGCAACCATTTGTCGGTGGTTTACCGAGTTTAAACGTGGTCGTACCGACACAAATGACGCGGAACGCTCGGGTAGACCTGTGGAAGCCGTTACACCGGAAAATGTGAGTGAAGTGACAAAAATTGTAATGAAAGATCGTAAAGTGAAGCTCCGTGAGATTGCTGAGATGACACAGATATCATATGGAAGTGTATTTCCTTCATGAAAAATTGAGCATGAAAAAGGTTTTTTTCAAGTGGGTGCCGCGCAGTTTTTTTTCGCAGTTTTTCGATGGAACAAAAGCAACAACGAGTCGATGATTCAGAAAGCTGTTTATCGCTATTTACTCGCAACAAAAAAGATTTCTTGCGTCGTTACGTGACCATGGACGAAACATGGATACATCACTGCACTCCAGAGTCGAAGCGGCAGTCATCTGAGTGGCGCACAGCTGGCGAAAGCCGTCCGAAGCGTCCGAAAACGCAACAGTCAGCTGGCAAAGTCATGGCGTCAGTTTTTTGGGATACGCATGGCGTGATTTTCATTGACTACCTCGAAAAAGGTAAATCGATCAACAGTGATTATTATATTGACTTACTGGTGCGTTTGAAGGAGGAAATCGCAAAAAAATGACCGCACATGCAGAGAAAAAAAATCCTTTTTCATCAAGACAATGCACCCTGCCACAAGTCGATGAAAACAATGGCAAAATTGAAAGAATTGGGCTTTGATCTGCTTCCCCACCCCCCCCCCCCCCTACTCGCCAGATTTAGCCCCCAGTGACTACTGGCTCTTTGCTGATCTTAAAAAAATGCTCCAGGGAAAAAGATTTGGCTCAAATGAAGAGGTCATCGCTGAAACTGAAGCTTATTTTGAAGCGAAATATATTTTTTTTATAAACATCGTATTGAAAAATTGGAAAAGCGTTGGAATGATTGTATCACCCTAAAAAGTGATTGTTGATGAATAAAAAAACATTTTGCAAAAAAAATGTTGTTTTCATTGTTAGTCTCGCGAATCAAATCAAATCAAATCAAATCAAAATATTCTTTATTCAAATAGTCTTTCACAAGATCTTTTGAATCGTCCTTTTCTGCTACCACCGCTTCGGAACGTGTTGTAGCTGTGAAGAAGAAGCGGCGCAAGAAACTCCCTGAATTATTGATCCATGTGTTATGTATGTATGTGCTTCAAATATCTTGATCTCAAATTCTAGTGTCGTGTTATTAAAAATAGGTAGATATTGTTTGAGACGATTTTGATTTTTAAATTAAATGGTATTTGTTTTCAAAGTCATTTCACTGATCCCAAGTTTGAATTAGTTGTAATGGTTTTTCAATTTGTGAATAACTACTGAACATAGTGAGACTTATCATCTTTTGTCTCAGGATGGCGATCGCAGCGGAACGCCAAGCATTGCTTTGTAATTCATGGTGTTTTTTAGTTTTGCTACTGTCCGTGAGCGGTCCTATCGCTTACCATCAGGCAAACGGCATGCTGGTCCCGCCATTCATCAAAAAAAGGTAAATTGGCAACAATAGCAAAATCACCTTGGTCTATTTTTGAGGTAACTTAAAATGAACATTGCAGTTTGGACCTCATAGGGCTTAGTTATAGCAAAACAAAATTTCAGTTGTATAAGTACATACCTCGTCTCTAACCACGTGCAAAACTTATAATTAAATTTATCTGGAGAGTGTTTACGCGAATGTTTTCGATAGTACGAATAATGTTTTGATAAGAGCGTTCAGTGTCTATCGTATTGCCAGAGGCCCCCGTTTTGTTTTGAATTATGATCGTTATTAAATTCCGTATACTTAAAAATTATTCCACCTGTCTCGGTCTTATCGCGGGTTCGATCCTTGCACCGATACAATTTTTTAAGTAATCCAAACGTCCGTAAAGTCTCTCGTACTTTCTGATATACGATACAAGAATCGATCTTGGTATGGACTATGTAGGCATGTATATTTCATTGATATAAATGTAATATGTATATTATTACAAAAAGTTTAATAAAAATGAAGATAGTATTTTAAGACCGTGTAGACGAGATCTATTGAATTAAGTTAATTTAATATTTATTTAGCGCTATTTTAGATTTCATATTTTAGAAACTTCAAATGTACTGAAGGGCCTATCCTTAGTTTTTAAATTAGTGGTTTTTTTAATGGTTTATTTTGTGTACATATACTTATTTGACAGCCTCCGTGGTGCCGTCGGTCAGATGCCAACTGTGAAACGAGAGACTGTAGGTTCGATCCCCGCACCGAGAGAAATGTTTGTGCGACCCACAAATATTTCTTTCGGGTCTGGGTGTTTGTGAGACCGAATAATCTCTCGTAGCCCCGATACCCACGACACAAGACTCGATCTTAGTGTGGGGGTCAGGACTATGTATGTGACTGTTGTGTGTATTTATTATTATTATTCTCTTTATTTTGTTTATCTTTTTTTATTATAATTTATTAATTATTTATTGTTCTAAGTAACAATTGGTTATACCAAAGGTTGTTTTTTGCCCATTAGTTGTACTGTATACCGATACGATTAAGCAGTAATTAGCGGTAACTGAACAATGAGTGTCACGCGTTAGTTATCGATGTACCGAATGGAGTTCCGTAACTAACTGTAATCGACAATGGTGTGATTAACCACAGATCATAGTTTAGTTTACATAATTATTATTATGCATTGTTTTGTATACTAATATTATGAACAAGAAAGATTTGATTGTTTGCATTGAATAAACTTTTTTGCCGTTCGACTGATGTTAAGCGATACGACAGTTCATGGAGAGTAGCTGAACCAAATAATTTTTTTAATAAAAAAATAAAAACCCGACTTCAAAACAAAAATCCACTAAAAACCAAAAAATAATAAAATAATAACTTCCACTCCAAAGCAAAAAAAATAATATTTATTTCAAGGAACTCGTGCATGTTGACTAGCCAAGTCATTAAGCAAATTAATCAACATGCACGAGTTCCATGAAATATTTTTTTTTTTTTTGCTTTGGAGTGGTAGTTATTATTTTATAATTTTTTTGTTTTTAGTGGATTTTTGTTTTGAAGTCGGTTTTAATTTTTTTTATTAAAAATTTTAGTTATTTTTATCTTTTTAGTGTTGATAGGCATTTAAATGAAGAAGATTTGGTCCCCACAAGGAATATGTTCTTTCCGGTGACAATGAAATCGCTAAAATCGGCTAAAAGCTGCCAAAGATATTGGAGTATTCACATGTTTATTATTTTTTCTACCCCCTCCCCCCCCCCTCTACCTTTTATACTGAACCCAATGCGAAAAGAACCGTTGAAATCCTATTAAATGAGGAGTTCTACTCTCCAGGTCCGAACATGATAATCAGATCTTAATGTTGTGTTCCTGGGATCAACCTGTTAATACTTTCTTTCCAATGTATGTAATAGTATGTAATCACTAAAATCGATTATAAACTGCTGAAGATATTAGTATTTACGTGTATTTTAATTTTATTAACGACAAGCACCAGCTTTCAATCAAAGAAAGAATGATCGAAATCGGTTCACACAGTACAGAGAAACGAGGTAACAAACATAAAAAAAAAAACAACATACAGTCGAATTGAAAACCACCTCATTTCTTTGAAGTCGATTAACAACACTTAGAATTACCAAACAATGCTTGGTATTCCACAGCTTAGAAGTCTGTTTAAGGTATTATTTAGCGCCGAATAAGAGATCTCATTTTGAATGTCGTTGAGTGGCGAGACGAACATGCTGTTCGCCTGATGGTAAGCGATACGACCGCTCATAGACAGTAACAAAACCAACCGTAATAACCGTTGTAATATTTATGGTCCACAAATAATATAATTTAATTTGACTAACGTAAATAATGTATTTCTTTGACAAATAAATTACTATAAAGTAAAAACTAATACTTTAAATAAAATATGAATAAAAACTAAATAAATAAATAAAACTAATTATAAATAAAAATAAAATTAAGTTAAAAATAAATAAAATTAAGTAATAAATAAATTGATAAAAGCAAGAAATTAAAATAAGTAATAATAAGTATAGGAAATACATATATTGTAAATAGAGATTAAGTTCTATGTGTATTGACTTGTCATAACACGACAGTGCATTTACATTGTTGTTTGGCGGGAGAAATAGACATTGCGGTCGTACTACAGGACCAGTTTTTTAATTGAACTCATGATGATAATTCTGATTAACGCATGGTGGCAAACATTCAAATTGCCGTGATAAGCCATTTATTTCTATTTCATAATAGGTATTTTAATCAATGTCCAAATTATTTTCACGGTAGGCAGTCATTTTCATACAAAGACGCGCGCGCGTTTGTGTGTGTCGTTTATTAATATGCTTATTTAGTTGATGCGTATTATCGCAAGTGTTTTGTTTTTAAGGATAACTTTATTTATTTACTTATTAAACACATTATTGAACATTAACGGCTGATGCCAATAATCAATCGTAAAAATTAGATTAAAGTCAATCTGGATTGTTTTCTACTTTTCGATTGGTCTCTTGTCATGTTGCCATAGTTTTTTCACTATTGAGATTGATTATTGGCAATATACACACGCCGGCACAATTAGAGGAACACGCACAAAAATAAGCTTTTTTTAAATTTTGTTTGCTGTTTGTTTAAATGGTCTTTGTTTTTATATTTCAGCACCTTTAAAAAACTCAATGTTGCAAAAAGATTTTTGGATATTTAGAGTTTTATCGTTAACTAGCGGCCCGGCCCGGCTTCGCCTGGGTGCAAATACAGATTCCAGTCCATATTTTATTTAAAATCAATATGACAGCCGTTGTCCAAACTGCTTATCCAATTCCAATCCCATCCTGTACCTATTCTTATGTCCCATTTTATCCACCTTATATTCTATTCTATCCCATCTCTCCAGATTCAAATCATTATTTTGCTACGGAGATATTATAACACTGTTACTACTCCGACGACATTTATTGAAATCAATTAAAAGATACCATAGCTGACCCGACCACGCTTCGCTATGGCTTAGTTATTATATAATTAATATTATATTCAATTATTTAGCATAGCGAAAAAGCCCGACCCACCTTTGCCTGGATGCAGATATTTTTTTTATTTTACTTCACACCAAATACATGTTATTTTTCGTATAAGCTCTTGTATACATGAATTAGCTATCCTACTGTCCTGCTCAATTCCGTCCCATCCCGTGTGTTCAGTCACTTCCCGATACGTCCCGTCCTTTCTCTTCATTAACCATCCCGTCTTATACCGTGCATTTACATTTCGTCCTATCAAATCTGTCAGCTATCCCAGTCCTCTCCCCTGCCTCCCACTCTATTATATCCGGTTTCTCCATATCCAAATAGTGTGCCTTATAAATTTTTGACATTAAACACTTTAGCGATTTTGATTATCCATGCAATATTCCATCCCCTATTTCACCCCCACTATGCTGTTTTGCAAAAATATTACGCCATTACTTTTTGTTAGGAATAAAGAGATGAAATATAAATTTTCATAGAAATACACTCACACTCACACACACAATTAATGTAGTAACAATTATATTTAACTGGTTTCTCAAGACACAGGCAACGCCTAATTTGAGAATCCCTGCAATATTCTCCATAATTATATAAAATTGTTATTTTATTTAGTTTAGTTCAGTTCAGTTTTTATTTTTATGTGTTATTTTATTAAAGATTTTTCATTTTCAAGTGACATTCTATATTGAAAAGAAGCAAAACTTCTTATATGTGAATATTATTTATTTAATTGTGTATATTTATGTAGCTTCATAATATACTCTTTAGGTTACACAAAATAATTTCTGAACGCATGCATAAATATTTGACAACCAATTTAAATGTCAACCACTTTTCATTTTATAAAATCTAAAATACGCCATTAATCGGATATTGTGGATATATGTTGTCGATTCGAAACCTTTATTTAAATACGTTATTTAATTTCAGGGAAGAGTTTACCATATCGACGCTATGAACATTAAATGTTTGACAGTTACAAACCCATGAACATTTTGTATGGCAAAATGTTTTTTCCTTTATTTTATACTTTCTTCAGTTTAATCGAGATAAAAACTATCTCACCCTTTAAGTTGGAACAAATACCACATATCTACAAAATTTCATTATAATCAGTTGAGTGGTTTAGGAGCCCATCGCGTACAAACAACGTGACACGTGAATTATACAGGGTATATCAAGACTGCTACCGAAAACGAAGCCGGGTGGTAGTTTAGGCGACTTCAGACACAATGCAACAAAAAAAGTTGCAAAAAAAAAGCGAAATTTTTTTTTGTTAGTTTTTTCCTATGGCCATATTTGGGTGGTAAATACATTTTTTCCTAAAATAATAGTGTATACCCTTTTATTTATAAATACTCTAAGGTATAAAAGAGTTTAAATTATTATTTTAGCAAAAACTATGGATTTACCACCCAAAAATGACGATGTTTAAAAAATCATAAAAAATAATTATCGCGTTTCTATGCGAAATTTTTAATTGCATTGTGTTAGTAGCCACTAAAACTACCACCCGGCTTCGTTTTCGGTAGCAGTCTTGAGATACCCAGTATATATCGTTAATTATACGCTCTCAAGTGTTTTTAAGATTTTTTCACTTTCAAGTGGTTTTACAAAATTTTGTTTAATTTCATTTTATGTGACTTAAGATATTTTTATTGTTATTGTTTTAGAGTGCCTGTCTTGTAGGATATAAAATGAGTGGCTTACCTTCCACTGAAGTTGCCAGAGCGGTAACAATGATTGAAAATGGTCAAGGGTAGTATTCAGTAAGTCGCGCATTGGGTGTGTCGGTATCTGTCGTCTTTCTCAACGTTAAACGTTAGAGGCACATAGGCTCTTATGTGCGGATGCCAGGATAAGGCAGGAAACGGTGGACCAGTACCCAGGATGGTCATTTTATACGGCTGAAAACTTTGAGAAATCGTCGTCAAACGGCTATTCAGACCCGAATCATGTCACAAGAAGTCCGTGATGTTAATATCAGTGAGCGTACAGTGAGAACACGTTTAAATGAAGTTGGACTGAAGTCTTACGTTCCGTCAAAAGCTCCAAAATTCGAGGTGGTACATAAAGTAGCCAGATAAGCTTTTGCTCATCAACACCGCGACTGGACAAATGAGTGGAGCCGAGTTTCGTTTAGTGATGAAAGCAGTTGTGTTGTGAATTGCATAGAAGGAAGGGAGAGGATCTGGAGGTATCGAGGAGAACGCTAATCGAGGAAACTTTACTGAAAGAGGTGTGTTATGGCGGAGGGTCAATTTTGGTATGGGGTGGTATATGTTTGGAAGCACGCGCGGAGTTAATACTTATAGAAAATGGGTCTTTAGCTGCACAAAGATACGTCGCAGAGATCTTAGAGTCCCATGTATTGTCTTTTGCACCATCCATAGGCGAATATTTTTTATTCATGCATGATAATGCGCGGCCCCACACAGCGCAAATGGTTCGCGACTACTTAAATCAGGCCCAAACCGCGCAAATGGAAGATCACCAGACATGAATCCCATAGAGAACGAATGGGATGTTATCGGAAGAAAGATAAATGGAAGAAACCAAGCCCCTAAGATCGTCCAAGGATTAAAATTCATGTTAGTGCAAGAGTGGGAGAATTTGTCGCAAAAAATGATTGAGGACGTCATTAAAAGCATGAAGGATCATATCCAGACTCTTATCAGAGCCCGTGGTAGCAATACGCATTATTAATTTTCTTAAATTTTTTCTGTAAGTTTTTAAAATACACGATTACATTTGACAATACAGAAATTTCATTTTACTGTATTTCCGTTTAATTACTCAATTATAGTAATTTGTTATAAATTTTGCCTCATTTTAAATATTGAAAAATAAAAACATTCAGTTATTATATATTTTCTATGAAATTCGATATTTAACGCGTGTTCCTCTAATTCTGCCGGAGTGTGTAGTATCAGAAAAAAGATTGAGCTATCAATCTAAAACGGCAAATTTTGGATTGGGATTGTTTATTGGCAGCGGCTGTTATTAAATTGTAGGTAAACAACATAACAAGAAAACATGTACAATGTCTTATTACCCAAAGTAATTTCTGCCAGACAACAATGCGATGATTTACGGGAAGAGGCTTCAGGTGTACGATAATAATGATGATGATAATGATAGATAATGTACATTGTACATAAATACATACATAAATTCACGCCTTTTTCCCAGAAGACCCCTTGAAGGTAGAGGTGCCAGGACACCCACATTTCGCTTTGTATGTTCCGTCCTACAATGTGATATGGGGCGAGCCTGTCGCCATATTAGGCACAAATTCCTAACTCCGGGCTGATAATGAATAGAATAATCTAATATCACTTTACCCCACTCCGGATTCGAACCCGAGACCCCAGCTTTGCAAGCGTACCGACACAACTATGGGTTATGGGGGTGCCGATTATGATGGTATGTATTTTAAAAACTACAATTGAAATACCTAAATGCACGTCTTAGTTCGGATAGAGATTTTTGTAATACTGGATATGTCCTTAAATATCTTTCGTGGATCTCAAAACCCGTTAGACAATTCACAAACACATAGATTGCTACACGTAGTGCCATAGGATGACGCTCCAAGAATACCAAACAATAATGTCTATAATCCTACTTCCTAATCTATACTCATTTATTATATATAAAGCTGAAGAGTTATTTTGTTTGTAACCTCTTATCTCAGGAACTAAGAGGTACGAATTGAAAAAAAAAATTGGATAGGTCAATGTGACTAAGATTGTTCTCAAAATCGATATGAGAGGGATCTTTTAAATTGATAGTCATAATTGGGCTTGTTTGCCGCCATTTTAAACTGTTTAGTTATTGGTATGATTGGTCTCAAAATGTCATATTGATTTTTTTGGGACCCTATGCGATTCTAAGTCGATCAATATGAAAAACCTCTTTCACCATTAGAATTCTACACTATCCCTGATGAACATGGGCGTTAGAATATTTTCAAAAAGTGTATCTGTACCCGGGCGGAGCCGGGCTGGGTCGCTAGTAGAATTACCTATATAAATGTGAAAATAAGTTTGTGTGTTTGTTACCTCTTCACGCTCAAACCGCTGGACCAATTTTGATGAAATTTATTATGGTGAAAACACCCTGGATTAACACATAGGCCACTTTACTAAACTTTTTTTGAATTGAAATATATTCGATACTCTTTGAAACTCAAAGGAATGGGACACGAAGTTTAAAATAAGTTAAATTTAAATTGGTTATCACGTGAAGTAGTTTCTATGTTTTTAAAGTGGACTCAAAAGTATTAGTGTCCGGCCGAAACGGGGTTGAAACGCCTAGTGTTACTACTCTATAAATTTTAACGTTGTAGAGCCACATTGTAAACATAGCCACCGTGGTCGCGGGTTGAAATGCCAGGGTAGATTTAATTAATAGTCATCTACCACGCACTATGACGGTGTAGGAAAGTATTGTGACGTAACCCGCATACCATAGCGATTTAAAAATATTGTAGTACTAATCATTGACATGCGTCCCATGAAGAGACAACACATCAAAGAGGTCGCTATGACTGGGGCCGCTAATGCGCACATGGCCATGAATATATTAACCATAGACTATACACCTCGAACAAAATAATCACTCGTAAATAGTATGGATCTAGGTTCAATTTCAATTTTAGGTATTCAGACAATTCTATTTGTTTTTTATTAATTAGCATCTCCAACAAAGAATACACTTAACAAGGTTTACTAATGTACTGTTACATTTTAATTATTTTTTTTTAATTATAGAAGATCACAACACTTCTAATAAGTAACTATAGGCCGCGATTTCGATCCCCGCACCGAGAGAAGTGTTTTCACAAATATTTCTTCTAGGTCTGGGTGTTTATGAGATCGAAAAGTTTCTCGTAGTTCCTGATACCTGCGACACTAGACTCGATCTAAGTGTAGGGTCAGGACTATGTATGTGACTGTTAGATATGTTGAATGTTATTTATTTATTTAATATTATTAGTATTAACTACGTACACACAAACAACAAAACCACACTTTGTCCCCAGAATGGGTAGCCAAAAGTGCTACCAGGACACCCACATTTCGCTTTGTATTGTTCGTCCCACGACCCATGATGTGTAGCCATATCCCGAATATTAGGCACAAATTTGAAAATGAATATATTTCGGGCTGATAAAAAAAAGCACTTTCCCAACCTGAGATTCAACGCCGAGCCCTGAGCTTTGTGATCGTACCAAAGTACACTTGCGCCACCCAGGCAGTCCATTTACTAGTTATTTATGTAGATTTAAAACAAGTACATGGATTTTAATATTAGCATGATAACGTGACTAATACACGTGTTGATCAGGACAACAAGTACGGACGAGAGGTAATCATCTCTTAATACTTGCTAGTCGTCGCAATAGATCTTTCAAACGTTTAATTTTAAACAGTATTCAATTCTGTATCAGCCCATATACATCCCACTTCAGGGCACGGGCCTCCTCTACAATCGAGAGAACGATTGAGAGTGGTTAGGCCATATAGTCCACCACGCTGGCCTAGTGCGGGTTGACGGACTTACATACTATCGAAATTCTTATAAATCGCTATGGTATACGGGTTTCCTCACGATGTTTTTCTTCACCGTTTTAGTGCGTGGTGATTGACTATCAATACACACATGACTCCGAAAAGTCAGAGGTGTGCTCTGGGATTCGAACTCGCGACCACCGTGAACATGTTGGCAAATAGTACAAGTATTCAATTATCACTGCACAATGTCTATGATAAGAAACTTTAAGTGACAATAGCATCAACATTGGTCATAATATGACAGAGATTAATATTTTTAATTGCAGTGGGGAAACTTGTTTCCTTTTTAGCAATGATACACCTTCTCTTTTTTTTCGCCTTAACCGCCTTTAGATAAGAATGTCTACTTCAGCCTTCAGGTCAGCCTACCTTACGAGGCATGAAGAAAAAGAAAGTTTATTTAGTTGAAAATAATTGTTAACTTTGTTATGTTTGAATATTTTTGTTTTGTTTTGTTTTTGAAAGACAATATAATAACGAATTTCATTGGTATGGCCTTGAATGACGCGAAATATTATTTGCACATTCAAAACAAATAACGAAACAATACTTTAAAATTTAGTTTTAACAGATGTAGTCCTTTTATATCGATTCTTATAAAATAGTGTAAGAAGTCTTAATACTATAAAATAATATTAAAAACAGCAACAACATGTGCGCCCATTGTCGCATATTTTAATTGTATTACTTTTAATGAGCTTCATTAGTTAAGCTGCACAATAAGAAATATAAATAAATAAGTTAATTATGTCTAAATGACAGCCTTCTTGGCGCAGTTGGTTAGACCCGGCTGTGAAACGAGAGGCTGCGTGTTCGATTATTATCGCAAATATACTTATGTTAATGAGATTCACAAATATTTGCTTCGGGCGTCCGACCGAGATGTCTCACGTAGTTTTTGATATCGCACAAGACTTTGTTTCTTAATGTAGCATTAGGACTAAGCGTGACTGGGTGTGTAGACTAACTTATACAAAAACATGTTATGGTTATCAATAACTCATCTATACGTAAATACTTAAATAAGCAAATATTTAAATATCCGGTATTCCATTAGCATTTACAAATGCAAAAATAAAAGGAACATATGTCACCTAAATAAATAAAAAACAAAAGAATGATCGTAACTCACGTCTATTTTAATTTAACACACGCGTTTCACTCTTAAAAACAGATTTTTATTCACTATTCGAATGGCGGGAAACACATAAAATAGTTCGCGAAATCTTAATGGCTGCCGTAAAGCGCGGGAAAGTTGACGCGTATTGTCACTTCGACAGTCGAACGGCTACTGGTTTATTGAGCATAATCTGTGGCTATAACTGGCGATTCGGCCTGTATGGAGGCCGATTGATATCTTGGCTATAAGATAGGATTAATTGGGTGTTATAATTTGAACGGTGATTATATTTATCACGGCTAAGTGACCGAATAATTTGACAGCTGGGTCCATCGCGATCCATCAGGGATAAACATATTTTTTATTGCCATGGATAGCAAGACGAGCATGTCGTTAGCCTGATGATAAACAATACGACGGCTCATGAACATTAGAAAAACAAAACAACACATTGAATGACAATGCTTGGTATTCCACAGCGCTTGTCATCGTCACGAAGCTGCGGGTTCGATCCCCGGACCGGGATAAATGTTTGTGCGCCCCCTAAATATTTCTATCGGTTCTAGGTGTTTGTGAGACAAAGCTCTCGACAAAAGATTCGATTTTAGCGTGGGGTCAGACTATGTATGTGACTGTTGGAAGTGTTTATTAAAACAATGATGTAATTTGGTATTTAATTCGCAATGCTCGGAAACATTTAATGGTATGTTTTGGTTCGGACTGCACAATATAAATATAATAATATGTCTATATTATATGTATGCCATATGGTATGTTACTCGTAATTGTAATTCAATGAAGTTGTTTTAAAGCACTGCGCAGTTTTTATTCATAAATTATGTGCTTCTAATAGTGTGTAAATAAATTAAAATGTTATAACGCATCCAATAGTCTATACAGAATGATTTTGATATATGGTATTTATTTTAACCTAAATGTTTTCTCATCACGGCAGATGCCATTGTACAAAATTTAACAAAGAAACAAACCTTTTTATTCACTTAACGTGATTTTAGTTTCCATGATTTTTAGCTCTAACTTGTATAGATACGAGTATTTTTACTGCTAACCTAAGCTTAGTTTAGTTTTTCTGCTAACTTAAGTTTAGTTCTGCAACTTACCTAAGCTGTTCAAAGACTCCTACGTATATGGGTCGATCAAGATCCCTGAAAACTTAAATTGCGATTTTTGACAAGACTACCATGCATTTTTTTTCAAACTTTGTACATTGTTACATATATTTTAAATGAAATACCTCAATACCACCCTTTATAAAACAAGGAGAGTTGCGTTTGGTCATGGATTCAAATTCTGCTCTTAGGTTTTCCGTAGTTGCGTATGTATTCATAGTCTTACGCGAATGTTCTACTATGTCAAAAAATAACGTACGTAAAATATGAATTTACACTATCTAGCAAAGTTCACTTTTCCTATCTTATTATTGTTTTCTTAAATACCGAGTATATCCCAAATGTGATCTAAGACGAAGCCAAATTATTATTTTCGTAAAAATTATGTATTTGCCATACAAACATAACGATAGTTAAAAATAACATTTTTGCATTTTCTTTGAAGTCACTCAAACCCCCACCTGGCTTCGTTTTTGGTCGTAGTTTCGATATATTAGACATATATTTTAGAAGATTTATACTAATCCTACTATCTACAAGTATCACATATAGAAAAAATCACCTACTAACAATCGAATTCCTTCTAACCTACTCCATCCAATATTGACTATCGCAATTCCGCTAAACATACGAAAAAAAATATTTTTTGCAACACACATTGTTTAGTTCGAGGTCATTGCTCTGACACAGAAACATATCGGCGGCCAAAACGTTTTGTAACTATCAAAACATCTGAGGCAAAGCGTTACATCGATCGCGAATTGTCAGCACGGGAATATAAGATTTTACTAGAGACTCCTGATAGTCTGATAGTGAGCTCCGGAGCTTGGCGAGTTTCTTATAGTCTACACTAGTCTTTAAGTATCGAATCTGTATCGAAAAAAAATAGAAGAAAAAATTAGGAGGAGTTGGAAACAAAATATAATTGTCCACTTCCCTCCGCAGCAAAGTGGGTGACAAAAAATTATGCTAAGAGGATTTATTATATTATTATCATTATATGATATCACAATATACAACTGGAGAAGCCAGATGTATATCTTTTGTGTGAGTTGCCATATGACAATATGAAAAAGTCTTTAAAAAAACCTGTTTTTTTGCGTATTTTCTAGTTGTCTGTTGTTGTAGCCTGTAGTCTCTAAAACTACCACCTGGCTTCGTTTTCGGTAGCAGTCTTGATATACTATGTATAATAAATATTGTAAAGTATAGTCAAGTAACGAAGTAGCGGGCAAAATCTAGTTTTACATATAAACGATTGTAGACTCGTTTAATTCGTGCTAGCAGTAACACGAGATTAGTCCGTGCTTGTGACGTTACTACACGTTATATATAGACGCTAGAATCCGTATTGATACACTATATTGCTGATAATATTGTGCAAATAATGGGTCGATGCCCTGAGATTTTCGTAAATTTATTTAGGCATCAAACCAGTGGCTTAACTGTCCATACATTGCTTTTTTCTTTGGACTGGAATGGTCCCTCCATTTACAGTAGATATCGCTTATCTAAACATCGCGTAATTATTGTTGTTAAAAAAATATGAAGAGAGAGAAGCAAAAGTATCTGCATACAATTATTATCATGAAAAGAAAAATACTAAAAAATAATACAACCACTAAACTGTTGTTTTATTTACTCTGTTTTCCCTAAAGTAATTTCTAAACACCTAGTAAGTGAAAATTCCGGGCTTTGGAAATGACTGGGAGAAATTATAATAATATAAATTAATTGACTATTCATAAGATCTGTTTCCTATTCGAAATCGTGGGCCCTACTATATTCATCCGAACGAACGAACGAACGAAGTTCGAAACTTCGGACAAACGAAGTTTTTTATACGATACGGATGTACAGTCAACGACAAAAGTCGTTGAGCATATTCAAAACGCCAAAAGTCTTGCACACATGAAGCAACAAAAGTGGTTGACCAGGTTCGGCCTCAAAAATTCGTGAACACCTTAAGGTTACAAAAGTTTCTGAGCAACAAAAGCAACAAAATTCCTAAACACGCCAATATTACATAATTCAATGAACACTTGTAAAAAACAAGTTTGCAGTAGATGTGTTCATCTATTTTTGTTGCTTTGTAATACAATTTATATTTTTTTCTTTTCTCTGCATTGACTTATTTTGTGTTTTTGTGAAATAATATATATTTACGCGAAGTTTAAATGTTGTTCTTGTTCGTCTGTTATAATACGTGCCTAATGTTATTCATACCGTGCTGTTGATGTTGCAAATATTATAATAAAAACCTTACATAAAATAAGAAAATATAAATTACTCTCTGTACTACTTGTACTTGTGTGTACGATTATGTACTTGTACTTGTGTGTACGATGTGTACGATCGGAAATAATTTAAAAAAGTAAATACAAAGATAATAATAACATTTATTGATCGAAAAAATGAATTCAAAATATATCTAAAAAGGGTAGAAATATTTAAAATCTTGTGTGGCCTCCATTTGCTTCGATGACGGCCTGTAGTCGGCATTGCATAGAATTTACCATATTTGCACACACATCTCCTCCTCTGAATGTATCCCATATGTGTTCCACGTGCCTTATAATGCCTTCCTTCGTACGTGGCGTGTCGGGCTCCCAGGCTTGGACAATGAGATCCCATAGATTTTCTATGGGGTTCAAGTCTGGACTCTTCGGCGGGAACGGCATCTCTATAACAGCATTTTCATTATTGCAGAACCATGCTTGACATCTTCTAGCTTTGTGCACGGGGTTGTTGTCGTGGACGAGGTGTATTGGTTCCGATACGTGCATTCTCTATAACAGCATTTTCATTATTGCAGAACCATGCTTGACATCTTCTAGCTTTGTGCACGGGGTTGTTGTCGTGGACGAGGTGTATTGGCTCCGATACGTGCATTCTGGCCGTAGGAAGTAGCAGGTTCTCCAACAGATCTATATAGCCTTCGCTATTCAAGCGGCCGGTCATTTCTGTCAGCTCACCGGGACCCGATGCACTCATCCAGCCCCAAAAACCAACGCTAATACGGCCGCTCGATCGATTAGCTCTGATATTTCTGGGGTTATATCTCTCACCAGCTAATCGCCAAAGAGTGCATCTTCCATCTTCCGATGATTGGAACGTTTTTGCGTCCGCGAAAACGACTTGTGAGAAATCGAAATTCAGAAATCTTTCGGCAAATTGCAGGCGTTCCAGTTTGTGCTGTAGTGTTAAAATAAGTTTTCTCGCTGGAACTCGATTATGAAAGCCGTGTTCTTTCAGCCGCCGACGAATTGTTTGTGTCGATAGACCCATGTCTGCTGCGACCGTCGAAACACGAGTGAAGCCGCTGCTTTGGAAACGCCGAACAATATCAACATCTTGATCTCTTCTAGTTTTCCTCGGTGTACCAGTACGTTTAGATGTTTCAATCAAACCTTCAGAATCCCACCGTCTTGTCCACAGGTATACGGTATTTCTCTGAAAAAATCATTAAAATATGATTGACTGCATTTCGATTTCTCACAAGTCGTTTTCGCGGACGAAAAAACGTTCCAATCATCGAAAGATGGAAGATGCACTCTTTGGCGATTAGCTGGTGAGAGATATAACCCCAGAAATATCAGAGCTAATCGATCGAGCGGCCGTATTAGCGTTGGTTTTTGGGGCTGGATGAGTGCATCGGGTCCCGGTGAGCTGACAAAAATGACCGGCCGCTTGAATAGCGAAGGCTATATAGATCTGTTGGAGAACCTGCTACTTCCTACGGCCAGAATGCACGTATCGGAGCCAATACACCTCGTCCACGACAACAACCCCGTGCACAAAGCTAGAAGATGTCAAGCATGGTTCTGCAATAATGAAAATGCTGTTATAGAGATGCCGTTCCCGCCGAAGAGTCCAGACTTGAACCCCATAGAAAATCTATGGGATCTCATTGTCCAAGCGTGAGAGCCCGACACGCCACGTACGAAGGAAGGCATTATAAGGCACGTGGAACACATATGGGATACATTCAGAGGAGGAGATGTGTGTGCAAATATGGTAAATTCTATGCAATGCCGACTACAGGCCGTCATCGAAGCAAATGGAGGCCACACAAGATTTTAAATATTTCTACCCTTTTTAGATATATTTTGAATTCATTTTTTCGATCAATAAATGTTATTATTATCTTTGTATTTACTTTTTTAAATTATTTCCGAAATCGTCCACGTAATTTATATTTTCTTATTTTATGTAAGTTTTTATTATAATATTTTCAACATCAACAGCACGGTATGAATAACATTAGGCACGTATTATAACAGACGAACAAGAACAACATTTAAACTTCGCGTAAATATATATTATTTCACAAAAACACAAAATAAGTCAATGCAGAGAAAAGAAAAAAATATAAATTGTATTACAAAGCAACAAAAATAGATGAACACATCTACTGCAAACTTGCTTTTTACAAGTGTTCATTGAATTATGTAATATTGGCGTGTTTAGGAATTTTGTTGGTTTTGTTGCTCAGAAACTTTTGTAACCTTAAGGTGTTCACGAATTTTTGTGGCCGAACCTGGTCAACCACTTTTGTTGCTTCATGTGTGCAAGACTTTTGGCGTTTTGAATATGCTCAACGACTTTTGTCGTTGACTGTACCTACATAAAACTTATCGTCGTTATTGATTTATGGTCATAACCATAGACTTATAGTTACGGTGTACGTTATACAAATTCGAACTTTTACAGAATTTTACAGAACTTTTACATTCGTATCGTATAAAAAACTTCGTTTGTCCGAAGTTTCGAACTTCGTTCGTTTGGATGAATATAGTAGGGCCCCGTATACCGACAGAGGATGCTAATGCCAATAATCTGGCTGTTGACTCTATCTCCGCGTATAGAATGTACTCTGTGCATCAAACTCAGGGCTAGCTAGGCCGGGATGGCATGGCAAGGGTGGTAGGTCTCTCATATGTGAGAGGCTGCCTGGGTGGGTACCACCGCAATGTCTATTTCTCCCGTCAAACAGCAGTTTAAATGCACTGTTGTGTTTCGGATTGAAGGAGATTGTAGTCAGAGTAATTACTGAACATATTGAGACTTAACGTCTTATGTCTCAGGATAGCGAGCGCAGTGGAATGCCAAACACTGTTCTGTAATTCGAGGCGTTGTTTGATATTGCTATTGTCCATGAGCGGTCGTATCGCTCATCATCAGGCGAACGGCAAGCTCGTATCGCCATTCAACGAAATAAAAATAAAAAACTTATGTGGTTGTAGACTATCAAAAAGCAGTGTCATGCTTAGTCTTATTTTTCTACCTGGCGTTATCCCGGCCGGTGCTAAGTGCCAGTGCCATGCTTAGTAATTATTGTAAATACGGAACGACGTTGCTTTTTATTTGTTGGCAGGCGTGACGTTTCTCAAGCAATTAATTCGTTTCTTATATTGCTAAATTAAATAAATACACCCAACAGTTACATACATAGTCCTGACCCCACATTAAGCTCAATTAAATCACGTACCGTGGGTATTAAAAACTATGAGAGATTTTTCAGTCTCATAAAAACCCAGAGCAGACACAAATATTTCTGGGTTCCACAACTGTCTCGGTGCGGTAATCGAACCTGCGCCTCTTGTTTTACAGCCGGTATCTAACCAACTGCGCTACAGAGGCTGCCAAAACTAACCAACCAATATAACATTGGAATCAACGCATAAAAAGTGTTTAGCAGCTTGTTGATAAGGGACAAGGCGGGGTTGCCAACATGTTCAGGGTGATCGCGGGTTCACATCCCAGGATTGATTGTGATTTTCATTTTAGGAGTCCTGCGTGTATTGATAGTTAATTGCCACGCACTATAACGTTGAAGGTATACAGTAGTAATTAATACTTAACGTAAGTATTTAACGTATATGGACTGATACAGATACGGAATACAACGTTAGAAAAATTGTTGATCTATCGACATAACGTGTATTCAAGCAGTTAATTTTCCGTGTGAAGACCTTGAGATCCGTACATACGGATAAATATTAGGAAAGCCTATACTTATTTGATGTTTTTCATATACCAGCGGTCCGGTTCAGTTCCACCCGGGTGCAAATACACTTTTCAAAAGGGCAACCAAAATGTTCAATTCCGAGTAATAATTAAAAATATCGAAGCAGAAGATTGAAAATTTGAGACCAGTTTGAGACCAATCAGACTACAAAAAACGAATAGAATTTCCTTGTATTTGCTAGACTTACTTCGCTAGATTCACTACTGTTTCCCTCCTATAGATCATAGCGTGATAGCTTATAGCATTCCTCGATAAATGATCTATCCAACAAAATTATATTTTTTCAATTCGTACCATTAATTCCTGATATTAGAGGTAACAAACAAACAAACTCGTCAGTTTTATATTGATATCTGCGGTAGCTCGTAATTGACTATCTTTTTTATACAATTTGTATAATAAATGTTTGTTTGCTATTGATAGCTGTGAGCCACCCAAATAAAATAATATATTGTCATAGATGTAGAAATAAGTGGAGGTCACTTACAGGCAAGCGCAGTATCGGATGCGAACTTATAAGGTGGACGGACGACCTGATTAAGGTTGCAGGAAGTCGCTGGATGCAGGCGGCTTCCAATAGTTGAATATAGAAATCCTTGGGTGAGGCCTATGTTCAGCAGTGGACTTCCTGTGGTTGAAGAGAGAGATATATAGGTATGTAATTATGGGGTATAAAATAAAATAAGGATAAATATGTCCTTGTTATCATATTCAGAATTAATATATGCAATAGGTTTTCTCAAAGTGTTATATTTGTTTATTTAACTCAATGCCTGACCCATTTTCTTATAGTCCAACGTAAGGTGATAAAGAATTGGCAACTTTCCTATTACGTCATATGTATTTACAATACCAACAAGGGACAATAAAGCACTCTTAAAATAAACTTATTATAGTACAATATCATTTGAATTAATCATGATAATGCCGGTCTGTTAATTCAATTTTTCTTTCCTTCCTCCTCCGCATAACACATATGTGTGACAGAGATAGAATACGCCTGGCGAGTGGCGACACACGATAACCAAACTATGAATAAGGACTCATTCCAAATACAATAGAGGGTTATAATAGTACCACAATAATGAAGGGAACATCTCCCCTGCTCTCTGATTGGTCAGGACCGAAATCCGCATTGACCAATCAGAAAGCAGCGTTCCAACCCTCATAGGATAATTTATATTTTTTCCAGTCGTTCTTTTATAGTGGTGCGGACCGGATGTGTAGTGAAGTGTTCTGTTTTTGAAATAATTTTGTTTTTATGCCAACTATAGTATCAGGACTAAACGGTGAGAATATTTTCATTATAAAAGATTTGATGAGTGCTGTAGCCTAGTTGACATGAATGGCATGATGCTGTAGGTTCGAAATAAAAGAATATTCGTATTTTGCGCTCATGTGTGTATTGATATAAGTCCCCATAGATTGATTCATTGATCACTCAAGTAAAAGAGCTTTAAGTATGCAGAAGTTATTGATTTTCAAGTTCGGCGACAAGCTGTCTGTCAGTTTTTTTCCATGGTCTACAGAATACTGTGAAACTCTTATTCTTCCAGAATTTATTTCATATTAACAATGTGGTCCTTACTTTTTTTCAAATATCCTTTCAGTCCCTTGTAACGTATTTTGCATTTTGTTTCATATACGATTAACAATATTCTTCAATTATACATATTGTTAATATGTATAATTGAAGAATATTACCAATGACTGAGTATTATTTTTATAATAGTTTAAACAAATATATTTATTTACCGATATTATCCCGGATATGTAATAATATATAAAACACTAAGGATTTGTTACGATTAAATTGGAAGCTATTTGGAAACGTGAATTTGTAATATTAAAAGAAAGAAGGCGGGCGATAAGACCGCCAACTGTACTCTTTAATTTTATTTGTTAAATATTTTATGCTTTTGTTCTTTTGTGAGCAGTAAAGAATAAAATAAATAATTAAAAATATTTTTGTTACAAAACTAGCGTTAGTCTGTATTTATAACATTCTATTTACTGAACATCCAAAATTTTAAAAAATCCTTTTAGTCATTGACCTAGTCCTATTATTTACGGATTATATCGCGGATTTGGTTTAATTTTATATTTTTTGACTTCCCGACGTTTCGATTACTTTACAGCTTTCGTGGTCACGGGGCGGACTGAAAAAAATCCGCGATAAAATCCGTAAATAATAGTTTTATTTCAATGTGTAACATTCGCGTAAATCTAAGAAATCATTAACCTTTTAGTTGTAAAGATAATTTGTATTTTTTACAAGATTAATGACTTAACTATGAATTGAAATAGACACAATATTGTTGCTTAGGTACACATTTAGCGATATCTTAAGCGATCTAACAAAAAAGGGCATTTTTCTTAAAAGAAAACAACGTGAATAAACCTGTAAACCACAGCAATTTGTATGAATTTCTATGGTATGAAAAGTCCGGCAACCCGCATAATGTCAGCGTGATGGACTATTTTGCCTAACCTCTCTTAATCGTACCCTCAACTATAGAGAAGACCGGTGCCCTGTAACGGGAGGTATATAGGCTGATACAAATACAGAATATGAGAGGAAGCCTTCATAATGTATCAATTTAAAAGTCTGCCACTAGACCAGCGTGTGTTTTTTTATTGCAATAATTATCGACATGAGCATGCCGTTCGTCTGATGGTAAGCGATACGACCGCTTAGCAACAGGAGAAAACCAATGCAATGCTTGGCAATCCACTGCTAAGTTGCTGGTGTCAAGTTACTATGGCTACAATTTTATTCAATCAGAATCACAACAGCGCATTTACACTGTTGTTTGGCGGGAGAAATAGACATTGCGGTGGTACCTATCCAGGTGACGTCTCACATATGAGAGCCTAACGGCTTACATCAGTGGTAATTATATCTAGCTCCTCTCAATACCTCTCAATTATATATGTCCTAATCCCTGTTGATTGTAGAGGGCCGTGCCCTGCAGGGCTTACTAACAGCACAGAATACTAACAGAAGTCAAGCTTGAGTATGTATTTCACTTTTGTTGCCACACTCACACTACGCTCGGCGTTCGCGCAAAGGTTGAAACTCGCTCTCGCAGTGGTCTCGACTGGTTTCGAATATCGTGTCGGTGAACGCTGTCTATGTGTGCGTTGATTTAGCGCGCTTTGTATGAAGCTTGACTTCTGTTAGTTTAGTATTCTGTGCTAACAGGCTGATACAGTACGTGTGGTTTGCGGTATACAGCTAATTGAAGCATAGTGTTCTTATTAAGCCACCGAGGCAATCAGCGGACGCCGTTATCACCGGAACTGCTATTATTAGTTGGCTGTTAAAACCGTACTGTTTACAACAATCGGCTATTTTTGTATTTATCTTTAAATTATACTCGTTTTGGTGACAATGGTTTCTTCTTTTTGTTGTTACTTGTATTTTAAATATTTTAGTTATATTTGGATTTGCATAATAGACAATTAAATTTTAAAAACAAGTTCTGCATCAGCCCATATATGTCCCACTGCAAGACACGGGCCTCCTCTACAATAGAGAGTACGACTGAGAGTGGTTAAGTAAGTGGAAAAAAAAGTGTTTAATTTAAAATAAATAAATATACCCTACAGTCACATACGTAGTCCTCATCTAACACTAAGATTGAGTCTTACGTCGAGGGTATCAGAAACGAGATATGAGATTAATATAAAAATTATAAATGTGTAAAAAAAACCGTACTGTATACAAGAATCGGATATTTTGTATTTATCTTTAAATTACATTATACTTGTTTTGGTGACAATGGTTTCTTGTCTTTGTTGTTACTTGTATAATATATTTTAGCCATGTATAAATACAATATATACAATACAATAATCTTTATTGTAATACAAAAACAAGCACAAAATTAAACAAATTAAATATAAGACTTATGGTATTACAATGGGCGGCCTTATCACTTAAAGCGACCTCTTCCAGACAACCTTTATATGGATAGTATATATTAAATTTAAAAAAATACACCTAAAGTCACATACATACTCCTGCTCCCACACTAAGATCGAGTTTTGTACCGTGGGTATCAGAAAAAATGGGATTAATAAAAAATAAATTAATAGAAAGTAGGTTATTGATATTGTTCTATAGAACTACATTAAAAGTAAAAAAAAATTGTTTAAAAACTAGCTTTTAACTGGCACAATGAACAGTTTAAATTTAATTCTAATAAGTATATGGCGTGTAAAAACTTACCTATAGGTTATATCCAGATGGCCAGCAAAAACACACAATGCAATTAAATATTTTGCAAAAAACGCAACAATATTTTTTCGTATTTTTTTAATAAATTCAATGTTTCTCCTAAAATAATAATGTACAGCCTTTTATTCATTGAAGACGCAAGGATTATTTTTTTTATTTTAGTAAAAACTATGGATTTATCTCCCAAACATCTTCTTCTGTATCAGCCCATATACGTCCCACTGCAGGGCACGGGCCTCCTCTACAATCGAGAGTACGATTGAGAGTGGTTAGGCCATATAGTTCACCACGCTGGCCTAGTGCGGGTTGGCGGACTTACATACCATAGAAATTTTATAAATCGCTATGGTATGCATGTTTCCTCACGATGTTTTCCTTCACCGTTTTAGTGCGTGGTGATTGACTATCAATACACACATGACTCCGAAAAGTCAGAGGTGTGCCCTGGGATTCGAACCCGCGACCACCGTGAACATGTTGCCAGTCGCGTCTAGTCCGTTTACCAACAGGCCACCACGCACTCCCAAACATGATTATATTGAAAACATCAGAAAGATAATTGCGGCGGGGTATATTTTGTTTTGCGATTTTTATGATGCATTACGTTTGTAGTGATTTAAACTTTATGATATAACATGTATACGTATATGTACTCGTATATAATGTAAAGAATAGGCGCAGGGAGCTTCGATAATACCTAGGTGTAAAATGCTGCTTAAGACGAGTCGGCCGAGACGAAACTCGACGGATTAACTTTTTAATAATTCAGAATGTCCTATGGCTATCTTTCATTTCCATCATCAGACCACATATGCCATAGCATAGACTTATATCATCATCAAAGATACATATGTAGGTACATCAAAGTTAGATCTTCGGACATCGGGAAGTCTATCATATTTATGCAAGAAATGATTACAGAAACGGAATTAGGAATCGTTGTTTAAAAAAAAAAACGTTCTATTTCGTCCAAGATACAGACTGTCAAGTATTAAAAAATATATCATAACTTCATAATGCAGTATTGAATACCTAGTGAAATACGGAATGGGTAATCACTCAAAATAATAAGACATCGAGGGAACTAAGTATGACCTTAATTAGCACATTTTGCCATAATTCAAAATAAAGAAAGTTGGAAGCACATGCAGGAGCCAGGAACACTCTTAAAAATCAGTATCAACTGACAGCTTTGATAAATAAATGTGCACACTCACCTCTTGGTCAAAGGATTCTAAATTTCTATAGCACTCCGAACAATATCTGACTACACAGCGACGTATCAAGTTCGTATTCGCTTTCTTGCGGTTTCCAATTAAGGACTTGCAAAAAACAATTACTACCACTTAAATGTTTTCGTTTCCTACAATGTTGATTTTCTCAAACTACCTTCCTCTACCCTCTATTTTTTTATTTATACCTACTTTCGTAGTGTTGCGCAAATCAACAATCGTCTATTGTAGTATCCTGCTTTAATACACCATCTGTGTTGATTGATGGGGCTTAAATTGATCTATCATTACACCGAGATTCGAACTCGAGACCTCAGCTTTGCAATTGTCACAGAGTACATTGTTTATATGGAGTTAGAGTCTACTAGGGCCCTTAGGGCCGAAACTGCGTTAAGCGGGCGCCCGCGACGGGCAACCGTCGCGCGTCTCCTCGCGTGGACACGCGGGCGGGCTCCGTGAGAACGCGACGGTCCCCGTCGCGGAGACCGGATTTATGCAGTGTCGCTGGTTCAATTTTAAAGGTGTGCATGTACAGTCATGTCGATGGAGAGCTTAATATATTATTACATAGCAAAACGACGACTAGCAAAAAAAACGACAGCCAGGAAAGCTGTTTATTGAATTTAGGTTGCTAGGCGGAGAATTTGTTGTAAAGTTCAGTAAATGAAGAGAAAATGAAAACTCATTTTACAAATATTTTAAAGTTTCGATACTGGTCTATGGCGAATTATCTTCGAAACTGGAACCATATTTGAAGGTCAACAATTTAAGAGTAAAATCTGTATTAGTCATATCACAAATGGAAAGGCTGGCAGTAACATTGCGCTAAGTAAAAAATCTTTATTTTTGCTCAAGTATATTCATCATCATCATCATCTCAGCCATAAGAAGTCCACTGCTGAACATCGGCCTCCCCCAACGGTCTCCGCATCGACCTGTTGGAAGCGGCCTGCATCCAGCGACTTCCTGCAAATGTAGCCAAGTCGTCCGTCCACCTTGTAAGCGGGCGTCTGACATTTTGCTTGCCTGTACGTGGCCTCCACTCTAGAACCTTTCTGAGTCGATCTCGTAGGGAAATACCGAGCATAGCCCTCTCCATTGCTCGTTGAGTGACTTTGAGCCTTCTAATGAAGCCCAAACTGAGAGGCCACGTCTTGGTGCCGTATGTCATCACCGCCATGTTACCGCTGGTGGACACCGCGCGCTGTACCGCGCGTGCCCCCGCGACGGGTTCCAACGCACGAAGGCGGGCCCCGCGGCGCGGGTGCGGGACGCGCCTCCCCGTGCTGGACGCCCGCGCGGATCCCCGCGACGGAGCACTTTTGTATGAAACCGCGCGAGTGCCCGCTTAACGCAGTTTCGGCCCTTAATCTGAATTTAAGGGCCCTTACTCCCTCTGTCGATGTACGACATTGCAAAGAAAAAGGACTCATTTCAAATTTTATTTCCCCAGTAATTATTAAAGACAATTTATTTTTGTAAATTATTTTAAGGAAATTAGTAATAGTGTTTACCATAGGTGTTTAGGCAAATAAAATAACATTTTAGCAGATGTTTCTGTAGTCAATGAAGGGAAAATTATTAAACGAATCTATGTATATCAGTCATAGAATTCTAGTCTTAGTATCATCGTGAAAGCAAAACTCTAGAGGAGCGTTACTGAAATTTGTCCTAATACGTAATTTTTTGAAAAATTTCGGTTTTATTATGACAGATAGTTTAATAAGAATAAAGAAACAAATTTTTACCACCGTTTAGACGAAATCTATTATTACGTTAAGTTAATTTAATATTTGTTTTAGTGCCATTTTCACGATAATCTTTTTGAAACTCCAAATATACTGAAGGGCCCATGCCCTATCCTTTGTTTTTAAATCAAGGGCCCTACTATATTCATTCGAAACGAAGTTCGAAACTTCGGATGATCAAAGTTTATATACGATACGAATTAAATTATGATTTTTAAATGATTTAAAAATAATCTCATATTATGCTTCTTAATAATATCTTTATTGGTGTAAATTTATCTAATTCTTGTTTAAATTTGAATTTATCATACATATTATACATAATAAAAATAAAAATAATTATTAACCGACTTTAAAAAATGCGTAGGTTCTTAATGCGTCGGTATTTTTTTAACCGACTTCAAAAAAAGGAGAAGTTTCTCAATTCGACTGTATGGTATTTTTTTAAACAAGGCTCTTAATTCTAAATATCAGCACAAATGGCAGTCAAATGTTCTTTAAATTGAATCTACTGTCCCTGTCGTTTAATTCATACTGTTTGGTACCATTATGCGACTTTAAATTATGATTCAAATAATCTCATACAATATTTTTAATCTGTATCGTTTTGTACCAGTGTGCCCAACAACCATGGCCTCGGATCAGGAGTCATGTTCAGACGAGGAGCCCGACAGCGAGATGCTGAGCGATGATCTGTGTCTGCCTGACAGTGATGATGATAGACAGGCACCCAAGACTGTGCAGGTAACCCTTATTGTGATTACGAGTATCTGGCTACTGTGCAAAGAATCTTCACATTATAAATGCCACAAATCAGCGCAATGTCTATTTCTTCCGCCTAACAGCAGTGTAAATGCACTGTTGCGTTTTAGATTGAAGGATATTGTAGCCAGAGTAACCATTGGACGTATTGATACTTAACATCTTATGTCTCAGGATGGCATATGTGCAGTGGAATACCACGCATTGCTTTGTAATTCAAGGTGATTGGTTTTGATACTGTCCATGAGCAGTCGCATCGCTTACCATCTGGGGAACAACATGCTCGTCTCGCCATTCACTACAATAAAAAATACCCCTCTGGGAAAAAGGCCTGAATTTATCTATGCATGTAATTTACAGACTATTTCCTGCTACAGTATCCTTACATATTAATGTAGGATTTGAATGTTAAGAAGAAAGATGAGTAGAATGGAACGTTTGATAAATGACTGATATGGAACGTAGTTTGTGTGAAAGAGATGATTAATGAAAGTATTTAAGATGGAAAGAGTACGAGGATGAATGATTAAGATGTTGATGTATGCAAGGACGGAATAGAAGAGAACAGTCTGGAAGACGACGGAAGATGTGAAAGACGTAGAAGACGTGAAGTGAAGACGAATTTATTTAACAGTAAATATATTGAATATTACCAAGACGATCCTAGTTTGATTTGACCCGAGGCGGAACTATTCCCACATATTTTTGGGGGCCCCTCCGGGATAGTTTCGTATTTCGGGTCAATGGTAAAGAAGAAGCAGACGAGCAGAAAATCGGCTTCAACGACGAAAGCTGACATTTTGCTATTTAAGACGCAAAGACGATACAACGAAAAGACGAAGAAAAGAAGAAGAATGAAGCAATGAAGATGGCGGCATTTAAGGGACAATTCAGGTTGGAGATAACACCGAAACTTAACGGAAACGACTTAACGTACTCGTCCACGAAATGGATACAGGAAATTGAAGACGTATGTGAAATGTTCAAGTTTACGCCTCGACAAACGTTGTTTGTTGCTAAAAACTCTTTTACGGGCACTGCAGAATTATGGTTGAGGTCTGAGGATCTGTTTAAGACTTATGAGGAGTTTAAAGCAGCAATCACAGAAGAATTTCCAAGTGCGATAAATAATGAGGTTTTGCGAACTTCGTGTGTCACCGAGTGCAAACCTAGCGCTCCCAACGACGACAATTGCCATGACAACGTATTTGTCAGTTGTACACAGTGCAAAAGTGATGAATTTGGAGATGAAGAAAAAATTGCAAATACGACGAGAAACGACGGAAATGTTGAAGACGCTTACGACAAGGTAAATTTCGGAAATGTTTACAATGAAGACGATTGTGCTCCGAACATTTCTTGTGTCGTGAAAGATGATCAGTTTGACGAATATAAGATCGAGGAAGAGCAGAGCCAACATGAGGTAATTCGCTGTGTTGGAAATGATAACACTGCGCAAAAACAAGAGGAGCCTATCATGTTGCGCAATGTGTACCAAGACGACATACTGCTGGCTGCTGGCTCAGCTACCAAGACAGATTTCTTTAGAAGGCGGGAAAATGGTTGACAAGGTGATTGTAAGTGATGTAAAGGTGCAACCACTATCAAACGTGTCAAAGTCAGGAAAAGGAGAGTTTGTGAGCAAGCATACTGAACTAAAGACTTTAAAACAGCTTCAGGATTTCATAGGACAGTATTTTAGAAAACGTATTAAAGATTTTGTTAAACCGATAGATGATATATTGAGATGGGAGTTACTGCTAAACCAGTATAATGACCTAATTGAAAACCGACCAAGAACATTTCAAGATAGTTGGATGATTTACAATAGGAAAAGGAAGAAAACTCTAAATTGTTTTGTATCTGGATATTGTGTATTTAAGATGTGTAATTTGTCATTTGTTTCTTAGGATAAGATGTTTTGGTAAGATGTGCTGTAAATTTATTGATGACGTTGTATTTAGTTGTTGTATATTTTGTGTTGTAAATAGGACCTGACTGAGGGCAGTCAGATGTCAGTATGGCCGAGATGTAGGATTTGAATGTTAAGAAGAAAAGTAGAATGGAACGTTTGATAAATGACTGATATGGAACGTAGTTTGTGTGAAAGAGATGATTAATGAAAGTATTTAAGATGGAAAGAGTACGAGGATGAATGATTAAGATGTTGATGTATGCAAGGACGGAATAGAAGAGAACAGTCTGGAAGACGACGGAAGACGTGAAAGACGTAGAAGACGTGAAGTGAAGACGAATTTATTTAACAGTAAATATATTGAATATTACCAAGACGATCCTAGTTTGATTTGACCCGAGGCGGAACTATTCCCACATTAATCTCATCAGAATCACGCGGAGGACCTGCAGCCGCTCAACTCCTGCATCATCAGGCCTCCTCGCAAGTTGTTCACTAATTGTCGCGAGCGTTGGCGACAACAGAACGTCAGCGGAGCGTTCGCTGAGCTGCGAAGACTGGTGCCCACGCACCCACCTGATAAGAAGCTGTCGAAGAACGAGATCCTGAGGATGGCTATTAGGTAGATATTGGTCTTTATATCCTGGGTATTAAAATGTATCGATAAAGTCGAAGAATGGTGGAAAAATTTAGTTTGTGAATATTTTAATAGGAATAAAATGTTTCTTCTTAGGAAAGTAACAAGGCGAAAAATAAATGGCTCTTGATAATATATCAATTTATTTTAGTATGCGCATTGAAGATGAAAATTTAAAATAATCATTGCGTTTATTGCTGTAAAGTGTAAACGATAGAAAAATGTTACTTTGTAATATTTTTAAATAGCTTATTTTTCTTGCTATCGTAGTAAACTTTGAATAAACACTGGTGTCTGTAAATATATTTATTTTACTTTATCTACAAAGATATTTAGTACCTAAATGACTACTATTCGAAGTCAGGTTATAATAAAAGACAATTTCAAAGTCAAATTACATTTATCAACTTGCGTTCTTTCACAGATACATAGGTCTTCTCTGCGAGGTCCTCGAATGGCAGAAAACTCACGGTCTGTCCATGAACAAGGAGAACTCTGCTACCTTGGCCATCAAGTGCGAGTCCCCATTGAGCCCTCAATCTCGCCGTCTTCTCCTCAAAAGACCGTATTACGAAGACGACGGGCCTAGAGCGAAAATATTCCACGAAAACGGAGACCAGAGATATGGAAATGAGGAAAATGAGGAGTCAACCTTCAGAAGAACGTTTCAAAGGAATTCCATAAACACACGAACAGAAATAATCTTTGGAAAAGACCATTTGAGGGTCTTCAAGAATCAGTATTACTTCCCTTCACGATGGAGACAGAATATGCCTTTTAGAAACATCGCTGATAGAAATGGTAATAATCTTTTGATGATAGCGCCTGCTCAAAACGGGAAAGATGAGGCAAAAGGTCAAAATCCGAAAGACAAAGAAAAAGATGATGGGAAATGAGGATTAGAGAAATTAGATGTTGCAAATATTATGTTTCTTTATGTGATTTTTGATCTGGTCTCAAATTATTGTTACTGAACATTCCATATGAATCCTATTGCAGGGCACGGGCCTCCTCTACAATCGAGAGTACTGAGAGTGATTAGGCTATATAGTCAACCACGCTAGTAAGGGTTGGCCTTATGTGTCGTGGTCTTATGTGTTACTACTGGTTTAATATCAGAAGTAGAATTTATGTGATGTCGAAGTATTTAGAAGTCGTACCTATAGCCAAGAAAACATTCCACCAATAATTGACTACATTTTGTTACATGTTCAGTTAGTAAGTTCATGACTATTATTAAGGGATATATTATTATCTGTTGGCCCTAATAAACCATTTGTAGCGAGCATTTTACGTAACTCCATGTGCCAAAATTCGTATAACATGTTCGTTTTGAATTCAGCTTGCCCATGCTTTAAACTTGCTAATCACTGATAGTAAAAATGTTCGACTTGTGACTGACTTGATTACGTAAGTAAGACTTAGAGAGATTCGCTTAAGAATCAAAAGCCAGGTCAGTGGTGGGTAAAGACTAAAGACGTTTTTTTCTATATTATTTTATGATTCTTGAAACAATTAGTATCATAGCATAGCATTACTAGTATTAAAGTTTTATAACCAAAGATTTTATTGTTGTATTTGTGTTTTTCGTTATTTTCATTAAATTATGTCAAAACAAACGCATTTTCTTTCCACTTACATATCCTTTAATACAGCAAAGCATTCAAAAAATGTGGTGATTTCAATAAGTGTAGTCCCACTATTCTTCGGTAAAGTTGTGAACCGACGGCAACGTTCGGAAAGCGATGCATATTTTCTTTGACCCAATATATTCTGACATCCTACTCACTCACTCACCTTACCTAAACTTGCACAATTTCTGTCACGCAGAATAAACAGGGGCCATCACAGAACACTGTAACCATCTCTTGGCAAAACTAACATTTTTCTAACCCATAACAAATGAATTAGAAATAAAACAAAATTCTAGGAAAGGTAAGTACAATATGATTAATTGAAATCATTTTCTAAATAATTTTTTGTTTATGCTTCTAGCTTACTGTAGGCAGTAGACTGGCTTTCAGTGACATATTGCGAAAGGAAATATGTTCAGAGAGCAATGAGTACTACTGATTGTAATTGTATACTTAATACACATACACAACAATTTATTGGACACTACTTAATAAAGTACCAACAAATATAACAGAGAGACCTTATAAATAAGTGAACAATTGGCGGTATTATCGCTATGAGCGATCTCTTCCAGACAAATATATCAACTTTAGGATCAGTCGTAACTGAAGAAATAAATAAATACATTACACATATTACATACGTAGTTTAATAATCTCACGCATTTTTTCTAGAGGAGCAGGCTTAAGTGCTGGTAGCAACCAGAAACCCACGTATCGTATTGTGTGTTCCGTCCCAAGATGTGACAGGGGTGAAATAAAATACCGGGTATATCAAGACTGCTACCGAAAACGAAGCTGGGTGGTAGTTTTAGTGACTACAAACACAATGTAACTAAAATTTTCGCAAGGAAACGCGACAATTTTTTTTTTATTATTTTTTAATTATCGTCGAGTTTAAGTGGTAAATCCATAGTTTTTGCTAAAATAATAATTTAAAGCCTTGCGTATCATAGCGTCTTTAAAAATAAAAGGGTGTAAACTATTATTTAAGAAAAAAACTATGTATTTAACACTTAAGACGATAGAAAAAAAATTACAAAAAAAAATCGTGACAATTTTTTGCACAAAATTTATTTGCATTGTGTCTGAAGTCCCTAAACCTACTACCCAGCTTCGTTTTCGGTAGCACTCTTTATATACCCTATATATACAGGGTATATCAAGACTGCTACCGAAAACGAAGCTGGGTGGTAGTTTAAGCGACTTCAGACACAATGCAACATAAAAAGTTGCAAAAAAAAGCGACAAATTTTTTTTTGTTATTTTTTTCCTATGGCCATATTTGGGTGGTAAATACATTTTTTCCTAAAATAATAGTATATACCCTTTTATTTATAAATACTCTAAGGTATAAAAGAGTTTAAATTATTATTTTAGCAAAAACTATGGATTTACCACCCAAAAATGACGATATTTAAAAAATCATAAAAAATAATTGTCGCGTTTCTAGGCGAAATTTTTAATTGCTTTGTGTTTGTAGCCACTAAAACTACCACCCGGCTTCGTTTTCGGTAGCAGTCTTGAGATACCCGGTATATTCCTTAATTGATATTTCTGATCTATGTTATATTGTTGTCAAGATGTAGTTTTTTATTACATTTTATAGTTATAGATATTATGAACAGCAAATGTTTTGTTCTCTTTTCATCTCGAGTCGTCGAAAGAAAATATCAGTAAGTTTCAATGGAAATGATTTATGTTCATTCCCTCCCTTTCTGTAATCTCACTTGGAATCTTTTGTCTCTTTCCAGGGCCCCCGTTACCATATGTGCAAAGTGTGCAATGCACACGGGCGCCATCCTTTAGGGGCGCCAAAATCCAGGGCCCCAAAAAATTTTGCCAAAAAAAAAACAAAAGTCATACATCCATCCATCAGCCAAAGGAAGTCCACTGCTGAACATAGGCCTCCCCCAATGACTTACACAGAGACCTGTTGGAGGCAGCCTGCATCCAGCGACGTCCCGCGACCTTTACCAGGTCGTCTGACCACCTTGTGGGTGGACGTCCTACGCTGCGTTTTCCGCTACGTGACCTCAATTCGAGCACTTTTCGACCCCATCGGTTATCAGTTCTCCGCGCTATGAGCCCTGCCCATTGCCACTTCAACTTGCTCATCCGCTGGGCTATGTCGGTTATTTTAGTTCTCGTACGGATATCCTCATTTCTGATTCGATATCGTAGGGAAACCCCGAGCATAGCCCTCTCCATAGCTCGTTGAGTGACTTTGAGCTTCCTAATAATGCCCATAGTGAGAAGCCACGTCTCGGTGCCGTAAGTCATCACTGGCAATACACAACTATCGAAGACTTTCGATTTAAGGCACTGAGATATTTTGGACGAGAAGACGTCGCGTAGTTTCCCGAACGCTGCCCAACCGAGTTGGATTCGACGATTGACCTCTCTCTCGAAGTTGGACCTACCTAACCGGACCACTTGTCCTAAATAGACATATTCGTCAACAACTTCAAGAGACAAGCCCCCAACACCGATTCGGGTGGGCACAACATGGACATTCGACATGATCTTCGTTTTGTCCATGTTCATTTTAAGATGCACCTGTTGGGAGAGTCGATTTAGGTCTTCGAGCATAGTGCTAAGGTCTTCCAGCGATTCTGCCAAGACTACAATATCGTCGGCAAACCGAAGGTGAGTGATATACTCGCCGTTGATGTTGATGCCGAATCGTTTCCACTGCAAGAGCTTGAAGGCATTTTCCAGCGCGGCAGTGAACAATTTCAGAGATATGACATCTCCCTGTCTCACGCCTCTCTGTAGTGGAATAGCCTTCGTGCTCTGATCCTGTACTCGGACCGACATGGTGGCGCTGTTGTATATACACTTCAACACTTCGATGTACCGATAGTCGATATGGCACCGCTGGAGAGACTGTAGCACGGCCCAAGTCTCGATCAAATCAAAGGCTTTCTCTTTCTCATAGTACACAAACGCTAAACAAAGCGGCAAGTTATATTCCTCGGTTTTTTGTATAACTTGCCAAAGCGTATGGATATGGTCTATGGTACTAAAGCCTTTTCGGAAACCGGCTTGTTCGGGAGGCTGAAAGTCATCAAACCTGCGTTCTAGACGATTTGTGATGACCCTCGAAAACAACCAATTTATAGACATGGCTCAAGAGCGAGATGGTCCTGTAGTTCTTCAGCAAAGTGTTATCACCTTTTTTGAAGAATTAGACCACCACGCTCCTGCTCCATGCCTCCGACGTTGAGCCCTCGAGAAGAACAGAATTGAAGAGCCTCTGAAGGACTTTCAGTATTGGCGTACCGCCCGCTTTCAGAAGCTCTGAAGTGATTCCTTCCTCGCCCGGCGCCTTGTTGTTTTTAAGTCGCTTCAGGGCCATCCCAATCTCACACAGGCTGATGTCCGGGATATCATCGCTAAAGTGTCAGATCAACTCGACTCTCAGGTCTTCGGCCGAGCTAACAGTAGGTTGGGCAACCGAGGTGTAAAGGTGTCCGTAGAACCTCTCGATCTCCCTTAATACCTCTGCCCTCGTCGATACCACGCGGCCGTCGTCCGTCTTCAGCCTAGACAACTGGCTTTGCCCAATAGACAAGTCTCTTGCAAACACTTTGGAGCCTCCGTTCCGCTCAATTGTATCCTTGATGCTCACAGTATTGTGAGCACGGACATCGTGTCGCAAGGGCTTCCAGATCCGTCTATTGAGCTGCCGATATGCTTCGGCGTCAACGGAAGACTGCAGCGTCAAAGATCGACGTTCGGCCATGAGGTCAAGAGTGTGGATCAAGAGTTTTTGTGGTCTATCTCTACGGCGAGGTCTAAAATACTTATATCCCACCGTATGGACAGCTGTTACCAAACCGCTGTTTAGCTCGTCCACTGCAAGGTTTTCTCCTAGACAATCAAAGCGATTTGTCAGCTCGAGTTGAAAGCTCTCGGGGTTTTGGATATGGGCGCGAGTAGGTCGGAGCGTAGATTTCATCAAGCTACGCCTTTCTGATTGGACATTGATGTTCAGTGTGCCCCTAACCATTCGGTGGTCACTGCCGGTTTTCACCCTGTTGATCACAGAGACATCTCTGAATATCCGTCTATTCGTCGTCATGATGAAATCTATCTCGTTTCTCGTAGAACCGTCAGGACTCAGCCAGGTTTATTTCTTGTGAGGCGGCTTCTGGTAAAAAAAGTTCATCGAAAAGAATCCCTCTTTCTCCAGAAAGTCGGCCAGCCTCTGACCCCTGGGGTTCCGTTGCCCATGTCCAAATTGCCCCACTTTCAACTCTGCATCGCTTATCTTGCCCAACTTTGCGTTGAAGTACCCTATAATAACATTGAAGTAGGTTTTGGAAGTATGTATGGCCCGACTTATGTCCTCATACATCTACTTCTTCATCTGGGTGTGTCGAGGTCGGCGCGTATATCTATATGACCTTACACGAATATGTTTTTGATATTCTGAGTATAAGGTATACTACCCTGCTCGATACACTTTCGATGGATACGATGTTGTTGATGAGAGACCTGTGGACAAGAAATCCGACACCTCCTCGGGACTGTTGGTCGTCCCCCCGGTAGAAGAGCAGTTTACCAGACTTCAGAGTTATCGTATCCTCCCCGATTCTTCGGACAAAAAAAAAACAAAAATAATCAATTCATATAATAAAATCGTAACCGGTCGATGTCGGTGTATAGAAGATATATGAGAATAACCCTTAGAGTTTTTTCATTACCTGATGATACTCACCCTGACCCTTTTAGTATTTTACAATATATATTTGAAAACAATTTAACTTCCACCCTTCCAAATGTATGCATTTCACTAAGAATTCTTCTGACATTGCCTGTATCTGTAGCTTCTGGTGAGCGATATTTGCAAAGTTAAAAATTATTTAAGGTCAACAACGCTTCCAGAAAGATTGTCTGGGCTAGCAACATTAGCCATTGAACAAGAAATTTTTAATGGTATAAATTTCAGCGATGTAATTAACGAATTTGCAGCAGCATAGTCTCAGAAAATATCGCTACAGTAGCAAGAGTATTGTAGTAGTGACTCTACTACAGCAGCTATTTTTTAATTTTTCTATTGTACCTAGATATCTTTTTTGATTTTATAACGAAGTTACCTAGGTATTTGTTATTAAAGTATCGTAAAGTGTTAATGAAAAAGCGCAAAACTCAGACACGCCAACTTATTTTGATTATAAAAGAATTACGAATATTATTTTTATTAATGGAATATTAAACCCCTATTTTTATTAGTGGAATCGACTCTAAAGAAAGAAAGAAAGAAAACACATTTATTTGTCACTCTACTCACGATTATGAACAACCAAACTAATTTTAGGTTTTTCGCTTTCTCAATAACACGTAGACATGAGTAACATGTAGACATGAGGCAATATTTCTGTTATTTGTTCCTAAAAAAATGTGATTTTTAGTTTTGGGTTATTTTCTTGTATTTATGAACTACGTGTCTGTACTCCATTAGTTAAGTAAATGCTTTAAAATGAGTGTGAACAAGCATTCATTATTATTATTTCATTTTGATATTATAGTGTACAAATTCATATGACTTTAAAAGTTCAGTTCTTTGCTTTATTTCAAGCACCTACCTACCATAAAAAAAGATAATTCAAAATGCCTTAAGGGGCGCCAAAATTTTTTTTCGCACACAGGCGCCAGTAGCCCTTACGGGGGCCCTGTCTCTTTCTAACAAAGGGGCGTTTCCAACTTATGACCGGTCCTACCTCCCTTATACTATGGTAGAGTTACCGCTTTATACTCGTAAACCTTTTCACAAAATGTTAAAACAAGTGCTTAATTTATCTCAGGTATGTTAGTGTAAGGAATGTGTGAAGATATAATAAGGATTTACAATAGTCATGAAATTAATTCTTTTTGCTTCAGAGAGTTCGGACTTTGGCCTAGGTGGTTGCTAAGAAAGTTTTGATAGCCTTTCAATTTGGTCTTGGCTTTTCGTCACGCTTATCTAAATCGGATCGAGACTCGATTTTATTTTGATTTCTAAATATTAACTATGTGAAATGTCTTGAACAAAAATGATAAAATGCGTGATACCTTCATTGTAGTTCCTAATATACGGGTATAATAAATTGGACTACTATGTGGAAGCCCAGCGCAAGAAAATCGAAGACTTGTTGACTGAAAAATATAGTCTTATCGAAAAATGTTGTTCATAAGTTGGTCGGCTAAGTTCTAACACTGAAATCTTGGCCCGAACGCAAAGCGGCACCGAATTGGTTAAAACCATCAATTAGCGAAAAGTATCATACCTAGGATAAGACAAAATAGATATTTGACAGCCTCTGTGGCGCAGTGAAGTGAGAGGCCGCGGTTTTGATTCCCGCACCGAGAGAAATTTGTGCGGCCCTCAACATTTTCTTTCGGTTCTAAGTGTTTCAAACACTTGTTTGTGAGACCGAAAAGTCTCTCATAATTCCTGATATCCACGACACAAGACTCTATCTTAGTGTGGTCAGGAGTATGTATGTGACTGTTTACGGGTTTTATTTATTTATTATTTATCTTAAGATATGATAGATAAGATTTGCTGAGAACCATCATGATGTGGAAAATAGCCGGGAAGATAAGTTTAGGAAAAATAAAGAAGCCCTGGTTACGCAAGATTTGTGAGTGGACTGTAATAAAAAAGGTTAAAGTGTTGTTACGGCTAGACAAGGGGAGGTTTAAGGAATTAACTCCCAACTTTTAGTAATGGGCAAACACTTTCAGAAGAAGAAGCAATAGATCAGATAGACTATTGGCTTTCAGAAATTGCAGGAGCGACAGCATTGCTGTTGTGTTTAATTCTTTGTGTGAGATTTATGGAGGCCTAATACCCTGTCTCTCTTCCCTGTCTTTTTTCCTTCCTCCTCCTTTACATTGTGAGAGGCAAACCAAATATTTAAGTACTAACGACCGCACTCAGAGACGTTTATGTCAATTAAATTGTGCCTTAGTAAAGATTTTGTTCGTAAACTTTACACTAAGTATTGATTTAATTGACATGTCTCTGAATACGGCAGTAAGTATTATTTTTCATGATAACTATCACACTCGTTCAAATAAATACTTTACTAGTTTGAAGGAATTAAACAAATCTTCTCAAGCCCTGTTCAATCCCCTCAACAAGTCAACAAGAATATCTCACAATAAATCCAATAATTATTTTATTGCCCCACGCTCCCCCGCATATTGGGGTATTATAACAACTGGTGGCGTGCCGATAACCGCGCGGGGGCTTGAGTTACTGACGCGTCGAAACACACGCGGAGGGGAGGATGGGGTACAACGGAAATTTAAGAGGTGACTGCGGATTTGTAATTGATGGATATTTTTAGCTAGTTCTGAAAAGAGTGTGGTTATTTAATTCGTATATTTTAATGTAAGTTATAAGTAGTATAGTATATTTTAATCGTTTAAGTGTAGTAGAAGTATACTTAATAGCAAAAACTATTTACTTTGATTACATGGGTCAGTGCATGTTTAGCTTTTGCGTTGCAAAATGTTTTGGCTTAGAGTTTAGTTAGGCTGTTGAGAAAATTTATTACTAAAACATAGTGTTATTCCAGCTCGGTTGCCTATTGCTGTTTGATTTTACATATTATTTTAAGAAGAATATATCGGCATCATTAGGCCTCCTTTACTTGTGTAATAATGTATATATTGGTCACAATTATAAAGAAAGTCCGTGCATTTTAAAGAGGTGTTTTGAGGTCGACAAAAATATAATAACAAACATACAACTCATGTCTTTCTGCGCCGCGCCGGAAGTTAAAAATATCAATTCAAACATGAAATAAAAATTATACAAACAATTATTTATGAGGCATACTTTTTTCTGCTCCAAAAACTAACAATATCACAGCCGCATGCGCGCTCATGACTTAAAGATTAATATTTATCGGGACATAATGCCCTACCCGGCACGTGAACGGCACACGGCTCGCGGCGGCCCATAGGCTCTTATCAATATCACCAGTTATTTGTCCATTGCTATTTTATTTGATCAGGCGTTAATGTGTAGGGGAAGTTGTTGAATCGTATTAATTTTGAGATTTACTTTTTGATTGAAAATATTGAGGGGTGGTAATATGAATCGAGTGTGATACAAATATGTGTTTTCACCGAATACAGAGTGATATATATTTTGTAAATATGTATTTTCATACTTTAGGAACCAATGAGGTGTGTACCTTCTCGAGGAAAATGCAGCTTCGGAAAAAAACGGTAGCAAGTATAGAGAAACAAAACTAGTCACTAAAAAATGTATAAGACCTAAAAATTAACAATTATTTTGAGGTGTCAGCCTTTTTATTTGGTACCAGCTATACCCCGGGGTTTTACCTACGTAATACGTAGCGTGGTGTTATCTAGTTTATAGTACCCCAGTTAGTACCGACCTAATATTTTCTCGTATTTTCAGTATTTATGGATTTTTAATGATTAATTTGATGTCGTTTTTTTGTATATTGTTGCAAATAAGGAACATCTAAATTTTTTACACAGGTTTTTTAAAATCATTTTTATTTTAATTAATTCAATAAATTAGCTAAAATATTACAATTCACTCTTAACAGTTTTGGGTAGTTTTCTGAATTCTGCGATCGCTTTCAGGACATCATTGGAGAATATTTGAGGCAGCTCGAAGGCCAGGAAATGCCCTCCATCTTCCAAGACAGTGGCGTTGACCAGATTGGGGTACTTGAGTTTCAAGATCGAGGGTGGTTGGTAGGCTATCTCGTGTCTAGCCTGAAGAACCCAGGTTGGAACTGGTGCTGGAATGCTGGAAAAGAAACGATTGGGGATGTTTAATAAATAAATACGCCCAACAGTCACATACATAGTCCTAGCTCCGTACTAAGATCCAGTGTTGCATCGTGGGTATCAGAAAAAACGAGAGACTTTTCGGTCTCACAAAAACCCAGACCCGAGACAAATACTTGTGGGCCTACAAACATTTGTATCGGTGTGGGAATCGTACCCGCGGGCTCTCATTTCACAGTCGGCGTCTAACCAACTGCACCACGGAGGCTGTATGTTGGGTGACCATACAACATCAATGGGGTGGACGGCTGGGGTGTGGGATTGGTACGGTTTCCCCCCCACTCAATAAACATACACTAACCTAAGTGAACAATAATTTACTTCTAACGCCTCTTATTAATTTAACTTTCTGATTGATTTCGTTGCGGGTTAAAGACAAGTTAGACATTCCCGGAGACTCGCCGAGCTTCAATGCTCGGTGTCATTACATTGCGTGCCACTGTTGATCCTGCAACACAGGAGTTGCAGTGGTGGGTGTGAGGGCGGAACAGTCGCCAAACATACATTAATTATAAAATACTTACTGATCCATCTTAAGGTCGTGTTGCTTGGAGTTAAATGTTTCGGCGTACAGCCTCATGGAGGTAGTGATCGACCTGGTACTCCAGTAAATCATGATGTTGTCCAGGAGCTGGTCTTTGGTCCAGCGGAATCCCAGGTTTCCGTCCTTGGCGGATCTGAACTCCTTGTTGGTCCAGGTTGAGAATTTTTCTAGGATGTACGCTAGAAGTCCGACTGGTGAGTCTGTTAGGGCTATGCCTGAAAATCAAGGGATTAGTATGAGGACCATAGGCTTTTAAAGGTTTATTAAGGTCTAAATTTTAAATATTTTATGGTTAAACAGTATTATAGTAAATTAAAACACTTGCAAGTTATGAAACTTCCCATGAGAGATGATATGTAAGTACAAAAATAGCGATATACCAAAGCTAATGAACAGTAGCAAAACCAAACAACACCTTCAATTATAAAGCAATGCTTGTTTTTTTTTATTGTTGTAGTGAATGGGAAGATGAGCATGCCGTTTGCCTGTTGGTAAGCGATACGGCAGCTCATGGACAGTAGCAAAACCTTGAATTACAAAACAAGGCTTGGTATTCCACTGCACTCGCCATCTTGATGATAACATAAGATGTTAAGTCTCACTATGTCCAGTAGTTACTTACTACAATGTCCTTCAAACTGAAACAGAACAGTGAATTTTCACTGCTGTTTCGTGGAAGAAATAGAAATTACAATACTTAAAATTACTTACCAATGGTATCAGGCTTGGTTGCTTGAAGGTGCATGTACCCAGTCTCTTCTATTAAATAGGCGTATACTGCTCCAAGCGGGTACATAAGGTGAGCATGCTTGGGATCCACGACCAGCGGGGGATATATTGCGCCAACGAATTCCAACAACGTTGCCAATGGGTGCATAGAGAAAGCCATGTTACTGTGGAACCCGAGGACTTCCTGAAAGGTTAAGAGTTGAAATATAAATGAGTTGCCAATGTTAGGTTTCCATCTTGTTGAATTATGTGCTACTCGTGTTCACAGAATAGCCACCACTAATTTATACAGTTGTCTCGTTACTGTTGACAAATAAATACATAAATGCAACCAACTGTCACTTACGTGACCCGGAATTCTCCTTGAAATACAAGTTTTGTGACCTGGGTATCTGTAGTGTATTGATAAATTCATACTCTTAGCATCTGTCGTCTCGAACTATACACTACGCGAACCAAGGGTGAGTGAGATAGATATAGAAGGAGATAGATCATAGACGTGGAGGACGGAACGGGGTGTGAAGACGTGGTGTATAGCAAACGAGCCGATAAATATTAATAATTGTATTCTACTACAATGTTACACATATTAACCGTAAATAGTGACTATTACATGTGGCGACGAGGTGAATTGTGAGTGGAAATGATTGTATTTTTAGTAATTCCCAATTATTGATCAGCGACGATCTTGAATGCGTATTGTCATGCTGTTGTCGAAATGTTGGGAGTGGTATTTTTTTCTTCACATTTCAATAAATTGGATGTGTTTAATTCTGTTACATTACTGTGAGTAAATAAAATGCTGTCTCGTAATAATGTAGTACCTAATTGGCGGGACACAAATAAAAAATGGCGGAAGGTATTATAAAAGTTAGCTTCGAACCATGGAGTAAATTGTAAACTCCATGCATACACCACAATTACGTATGTAAATTCTAATTGTTTATAATACGGAGATATATCTCGAACAATGTAATAAATCGATATTTTTTAAATGTAGGTCATACTTTGATACTGACAGGTGAGTAAATTATTGTTTTATAACTTTCCGTTTCTTTGTAATTATCAAATAAATAAAGAAGAAAATGATAGAATGGGACCGCTGTCACATCAACTCTTAATATTTAATTATTTATTTATATTAAAATAAAATTGTTGGTGGAAATAATTGCTGTTGATGGTATTTATGGTACGAGATTTAATTTATAATTTAATGAATAAATCCTATAAAGCAGGGTGGAGGTTGATATATGTATATATATATTTATTTTATACTTATTAGTATACAAATTTGTATGCGGTTTGTTTCAATTACAAACAAATTTTGATTTACAGACATATTATTTTTATATCAGTTGCTGAATTGATTGATTCTAAGCCATCTAGATTTAACAACCAATCAGAGGCGTCGCTTATTGGCAATGCGTCTCCGTGATGGCGAGACTAAGGAAGCATTAATTGTAATGCCTTACGAGTTGCAGGTATGGAATAATTAGCACATAAATATTATTTTGGTATTAAAATGTGATTATATGTTTTAATTAAGAGAAATATATACAAACTATACCTAATTAAAATATGAGAATATACATTGATAACTAATATATAGATATAAACATAGCCTCGGTATGGCGCGGTTATATTGCGATGTGTCATGTGATTGAGGTGCTCGGGTCTCGGGTTTGAGACCTGGGTTGAACAAAAAGTCGGAAAAATATATATATATATATATATACATATGAGAACTTTGTCGCGTTTCGCAGCACTTATTTAAAGTTATCAGAACGTTTCCTAAGTGAAAGGATGTTTTAATTGTATATGAAAAGCACTGACAACTATATTACATTGTAACGTTTTTAGGATTAATATATTATATAGAATTCCGAATAAAGCAAATATTACAAAACTTTGACGGTGTACATCAAAACAAAAAGGTAGGAACATGAATAAATAATATGATAGACGCTGGGAGCTCATCTCAACAATCACCTTTTGATCCTTAAAAAATATTCATTTAAGAGAATTGAGTATATCTCTTTTAAGTAATAATAATCCATTTGATATCTCCATGGTTAAGCATGATGCTAGCGCCGTTGGACTGAGAGTTGTCTTGATTCCGAGATACTAGAGAGGAATTGGAATAATAGCGATGGGCAATAAAAAAAAGGCTCTCTGCACGTAGTGAAAAATGAGTTTTGAGACTTCAGTGCAGCAAATTTGATATTATATTCACAATTATACTCTAGAAGTAGATTTAGTGGATTCTTTGTCAGGGATATGTTTGCTGATTTTACACACTATAGAGCAAAAATATATATATTTATTAATCGAAAGGGTATTGAACATGTTATACCAATTGCTATCTCTGTGAGACATTTTTAAGCATGACAACATGAACATTATATAGAATAAAAAAAGAAAAAAAATATTGGTCAGGGTCGAGGGTGCAAATCTTATATCTTTGAACAAGAAATTCTTGTATATATATATATATATATATATATATAAATATTTATATAATCTGGATCTCGGAAACCGCTCCAGCGATTTTTCATGAAATTTTGTATGCAGGGTTTCGGGGGCGATAAATCGATCTAGCTGGGATTCATTTTGGAAAATAAATAATAAAGGTATAAACTGATAATATTACTCTTCCTAACATCTATTGGCGAATGATAATACTGTTTGTTTTATTGTGTGCAGCTGACCGCATAACCATGCAGTGCCACTAGAGATGTCCCAGTAGATGGCGTTGTTGAGCAGTGTTAAGCCAATGAGTGGCATTAGCCATTAGGTTTTATTGGGATGTGTGTCGGAACTTTGAAAGTAGTAGGTGAGATTGGTGGTTTGGCGTTTGATTTTGGATATGGCTGTTTGTTTGAATCATGGATTATTAATGATGTGCTGCCGGATTGAGCGAGTATTGAATCGAGAGAGAATGTATTGTGTAAAGTACGGTATATTCCGCGGAGCGCTACTAGGAATAATTTGTAAAGGCCTGGTCTGTCGAAGCTACGCACAGCGTTGCGTTGCGCGGAATGCGGTGTCAAACTCGGTTTTGTATGAAAAACATTGACATTGACATGACGTTCCGCCGCAGTATGCGTCAGCCAGCGTCTGCGGTGAGGGGTCAACCGGGTGACGGGTAGACTGGTCTTTTGTACTGTCACAGTATGCGTCGGTGTAGAGGGGCAAGTGCGGTGAAGCGCGGGGCGGATACACCGCACAACGTGCCGTCATTCTCATCATTTCGTCGCGGTAAGCGTATTTGCGCAATGGATTTATTTGAGGACAATATTTTTCTCAATTTTCGTTTGGTTTAAAAATTTGTTTAGGCTGTGGCGCGTATATCGACTATGTGCTGCCGCACAGTACGTTTAATACAGTTCACGTACGTTCCCAATGACAATGGCGCAATATTACACCACGTAGGAATAAAACTTTAAAACCTTGCTTTGGTAAAAAAGATACAATTAAAAAGCAAAATTAATTAATATTTAATAAGTACAAGATTATAAAATGGAGTCAATTACATTTATTTTATTGTTATAAAAATGGCGAACGGAATTGTATTTTAATTGTTCTAAGTACCTAGTACCCCATGCTTTTTAACAAAATATAGCAACGGATTTAGTTCCCAACTGATCACGGTACAATTGGAGACGATTTATTTACGGTTAATATGTGTAACATTGTAGTAGAATACAATTATTAATATTTATCGGCTCGTTTGCTATACACCACGTCTTTACCCCCCGTTCCGTCCTCCACGTCTATGATCTATCTCATTCACCCTTGGTTCGCGTAGTGTATAGTTCGAGACGACAGATGCTAAGAGTATGAATTTATCAATACACTACAGTATCTATATTAGAGATGAAACGGATATCCGGTAACTATCCGGTATCCGGCCTATCCGGCCTATTTTCACTATCCGGCCGGATACCGGATAGTAGCGCACTATCCGGCCGGATACCGGATAGTAGCGCACTATCCGACCGAATGAATTATAAAATAAATAAATATGTATACTGGGTATCTCAAGACTGCTACCGAAAACGAAGCTGGGTGGTAATTTTAGTGACTACAAACACAATGCAACTAAAAATTTCGCAAAGAAACGCGACAATTATTTTTTATGATTTTTTAAATATCGTCATTTTTGGGTGGTAAATCCATAGTTTTTGCTAAAATAATAATTTAAACTCTTTTATACCTTAGATTATTTATAAATAAAAGGTTATACACTATTATTTTAGGAAAAAATGTATTTACCACCCAAATATGGTAATAGGAAAAAAATAACAAAAAAAAATGTACACTTTTTTGCAACTTTTCTGTTGCATTGTGTCTGAAATCGCTTAAACTACCACCCGGCTTCGTTTTCGGTAGCAGTCTTGATATACCCTGTATAATAAATCACTAGATGTTGAATTCTTTACGTTCTAAACTCGTCTATATCGCGATTTTCCGTGGGAATACAATTTTTCCTTTATGCCTATATCCTTTCTCGTTGTTTAATCTATCTCTGTATCAAATTTCATCAAAATCGGTTCAGTAGTTTAGGCGTGAAAGCGTAGCAGACTGACAGACAGAGTTACTTTCGAATTTATAATATTAGTAATGGATTATTTTACACAAAGCAAAAATGAAAAAAAAAAACAACAAAAACAACAATAGGTTATGGACGGACATCGTTTATTAAATTAAAATAATGACAGAAATTGTTTGTTAAAAAGTTAATTAATGAAAATTAACTTAGTGTTAGTACTTAGTACTCAAAATTAACTAGCGGCAATGAATCAAATTGTAACGCTATAAGCGGCCGGATATCCGGTAGCCGGATATCCGGCGCTCCGGCCTCGTAGCTAGCCGAATATCCGGTATCCGGTATCCGGCCAAATCACTATCCGTTTCATCCCTAATCTATATACAATCAGTTTTTATCCCTATTCGCAGGGCACTTTATCAGCCCATATACGTCCCACTGCAGAACACTGGTCTCCTCTACAATCGAGAATACGATTAAGAGTGGTTAGGCCATACTATAGTCCACCACGCTAGCTGGCTTTATCCCTATAGATGCATAGAAAGAAATATAAACAACAAACCCAATAAAAACATCAATCGTTTAAGTGCACCCGCTTTTATATGAGCCCGAAAAAATAGCTACAAAGAATCTTATGATGAGTTTTGTATCAGCATATATACATACATTCGTTGTATAATGGTTGTATATTATCGTCGTAGTTATTTACAAAATCCACCTGCAATATATAATAAACTATCGCCGTTCGACACAAGTAGCACCACTCTTCTAGCACCTGGAGTGCATCATGTGACGACATGGTGCAATCTTAAATATGTAATTCCTCAACTTAGTATCAAGTTGTGTTTTCCCCTTTTTTCCATTCCCATTCCATTAAAACCCCCTCTATATATATTGTAATTTGCGCTACTTACACCTACGCATATATATTTTGAGCTCTGTGTTATGAATTCTGTTAAATACTAAAATAAATTATTATTGTAAAAAGTGTCCATCAGTATTGTTCCAGGTTTTGCTTGTGATAATTTTATAGGAAAATAATTTAATCGTTATGGAATTTACTTTTACCCAATTACGGTACGATCGATAACGATAATGTAAGAAAGGATATCTACATAAATCCAGTGAAATTTAATTTGTTCTGACAATAAGTTGTTTAGCCGAAAAAGGATGTATTTAGCACACGTGTATTTCATTAGAATGATACGAACCACTTTTATCACGTATCAATATTGCGAAAATTGTCTCGTAAACATATATACCCAGTTTATTTAAAATGACGCACAAACATTTTTTTAAATAAATTATATATATTTTCGAACATAAATTATTGTTATTTGTTGTCATGGAAATTGAAGTAAACTTCAATGCGAAATTGTCATAGTAACGTTGGTTGTCAATGAACGGTTCTCCCATTGGTCAACGGTTTTACGCACAGAGTAAAACCTATATACGTGGACCACCTTTTTTGTTGTTATGTGAACTACGTTGCATGACGTCATTACGTTGCCGCTTACCGCAGTGCCGCGCGTATCCTTCGACAGACCAGGCCTTAACGGAGAATAAGATCATGTTGAACTGTATTGGAATTCTAAATGGTAGAAAGTACAAGAGGACTTTTAGTGGAGTAATTCCTTCAAGGGTGCATTTAATTAAGTAAAAAAAAAATACCGAGCAAAGCTCGAACATCCAGGTAATACTGTTTAACGAGGGATTTATTGACTATCCAACACCGGAGTACATTTTCGGTTTGATCTAGTAGTGCCTAAGCGGTTTCAACCACACAAACGAACAAACCCGCGAGCTCTATATATTAGTATAAATATTGAGACGGATTTAAAATAGCCATTGGCAACGTACAATGCTATGATAAAATGGAGAAGTAGGAAGGCAAAACCGGGATATACTTTAGTATGGGACGCCTCATAATTTCACGAGAAATACATGTTGGAATTATGTTAGGAGACAGTTCTGCGGAAAATTACTGATGATTAGGGACTTGACATTTAACTCGGAAATCCCAGAATTGAGAAAAAAAAAGACAAAAGAAAAAAAAGATAGATAAGTAATATGCAGACTAAAGAAGAGGGCCCATGAGTTGTGAGTTAGATATGGATGATAAAATAGAACTAATATATGCACAAATTCATCATAGACCGCAAAGGCGAAGATAAGCGGAGACGTACAGCCCAGGATAACGAAACTGGGGAGACAATTAAGCAAAATGGGTTCATTTGGAAAAACTAACGGATAATATAGAGTTATACAAAATAAACAACACTGAAATGAACAAACTGAATGAGCAATCTGATTATGTAATAAAACATTGGTACTGTACTTAAAATTCAATTCCATGTTTTAGCATTTATAAGAAAAATAGTTTTAATCATTTAAATGAATGTCAAAAGATATAAGCAATAAGTATCTATACTGTTGTTCAAATGATTTAATGCGCTGTATATTGAATAACCTCTTAAAACAACAAAAAGGGAGGGATGTAGTGTATTGATAAATTCATACTCTTAGCATCTGTCGTCTCGAACTATACACTACGCGAACCAAGAGTGAGTGAGATAGATATAGAAGGAGATAGATCATAGACGTGGAGGACGGAACGGGGTGTGAAGACGTGGTGTATAGCAAACGAGCCGATAAATATTAATAATTGTATTCTACTACAATGTTAGTAATGTTACACATATTAACCGTAAATAGTGACTATTACAGTATCAAATCAGGAAGGTAGAAAATTGGCTAGACTTTTTGATCTTGATACTTGATTCTTAGTGGAAACTATAAAAAACGTAATATTCTTAATATAGGAGACAGAGAAATGTCGAAATATTTTTGATTTATGATCTTTCAAAGAGTAAAACAAAAAGGTTTATACATATTTTCTGATTATGTATCTTCATGAATTTAAATGATATATTAAAGGAATCGTTCGTTTTGATGATTATGAAGATCTTTACCTGAGGGAAGATAGTGGCGATTGCGCTGCCAACGACAGCTCCCCAGTCTCCTCCTTGTACATAATACTGTTTGAACCCGAGTCTCTTCATCAGGTTTCTGCATACAATCCCTACTTGAACCGCTCCTAGACCGGGTCGCACTGCTGCCTGAAAGAAGGACATATTGAAAAAAATATGTACGGCACAAGCAAAATCTTCGTAATATAAGTACTGAGAGTATTTAAAGACAGATTGTATTTGTTTGAAGTGTTGCTCAAAGTGTAGAATAGATATTTTTTGTAAACAGCAGGATTCGGCATACTACTGTTTTGCACCTGAGAAATCACTTCAACGTCGTAGTTAAAATGTAAGTATTTTTTCAAATTACTCTACTGTGCACTGTGTACTCTACTCTACACTCTGTACATGGGACTCGTCCTTAATTCAGTTTTCTATTATGAACGTTTAAGCCATAGTCCATTACGCTGGACGACAGTGGGTTGACGGACTTCGCATACCAATCAAAATCTTCTGAAGACTTCTACAGCATGAAGGTTTCTAAATAAATTTCACGTAACCTTTTAGTAACATTTACATATATACGATGTTATATAGATGATAAAACGAGGTCAGGTTTTAGTTTTAACAAAAAAAATAATATAGAAATATAAAGATCTTACTTCAGAAAATCCATATCCAGGTAGGCTGGGCACGATGAGTTCCAACGCAAAGTTCCTATCCTTGCTAACAGAGGTGAGGATCGGGATGGCTTCATAGAACTCCCGGACGGAACCAGGCCAGCCGTGGAGTAACAGCATAGGAACTACCTCCACTCCTGCAGGAACCTACAAAAAAGAGCAATAGCACGTAAATTAGAGAAGTTGTTAAAGAATTCTTATTTCCGTTTGAATTGGCCTATTCTCTGATGTTGAAGTGTTTTGAAATACAATTCACTGTATCTTCACGTAGGTCCAAGTTTTGGGTGTTTGATCCATCTGTACTGTACTGTATTAGACCATATACGTTGATTTCCATGTAGGTATGGTCTATAGAATAATCTGCCACCAACTGAATCTCTGTATCAGCCCATATACGTCCCACTGCAGGGCACGGGCCTCCTCTACAATCGACTACCGATTGAGAGTGGTTAGACCATATAGTCCACCACGCTGGCCTAGTGCGCTGAACCAACTGAATATTATACACCAAAAACGGTTTTACAGATAAACACATACCTCAGGCTTAACCCTGATAAAGTGGATATTCAATCCCTGGATGTTAGTAGTGAAGTGAGGATATTTGTTGAGGAACTTCTCCCTTTCAGCGAACGGGTACTGCTCGCTCCAGTACTTAGTCCAGGATTCTATCTGGTCCGAGTTGAATCCGTATTCAAAGCCGACGCCTTCCAGCGGCGGGGTTAAAGGTTTGCGACGTGTCTTAAGCCGGTCTTTTAGTTCTTTCACCATCTGGAAGAAATATTTAATATTATCAGATATTCTTCATTGAAAACCAGCGCAACATCATGGCTTGTGTTGCCACTCAATATTTTGCTGAGTGGTCACCCAAGTGTCACATCGACGTAGCGCGCAAACTACTTCAACATTTTTATTTTTTAGTTATTTTTGTATGCTATTTTTTTTGTGTGAGTATGTGCATGACAGATTTTGACATATATTTTGACAGATAGATCTCATTTTCTTTCTTTCTTTCTTTGTCTGTTGTTGATAATGGCTTCTCACTATAGACACAAATTGTCTCGCGTTGAAATTTAAATGGAATTCGACCTTCTCATGCATTTTTGTCGGTTCATGGTACTTTAGACCTGAGCCTTGTTTACGATGTCAGTGATTTGGTTAGTATAGATTTAGTGAGGTTGACGCCTATAGACTCTTCCATACATTAAAACATTTTACGAACAGTCTGGAATCTGTACTGTCTTCACTAGATGTTTTTGAACAAATTGTTATGATTGGTGACATAAACATTGACATTAAAATCAATAATACAGATCGTCACTCTCAGCAATATCTGGATTTTACCGCAACTCATGGTTTATTGCCCGCACATTTGTATCCAACTCGAAAAACCAATTGCCTAGATCATGTTTTATTAAAAACGAAATATCCGGCGAATACGTTTATCATCGAATCTCATATTACAGACCATCTACCCGTTCTGGTATGTATCAGCTCTAAAAATCCCATTCAAAAGCCTCGACCTACCCAAACAGTTGTTGATCACACGTCCATATTTGAGGAAATTGAAAATGCGGATTTTTCTGATGTTCTTTTCTCCAGTGACGCCAATGAAGCAACAAATCTTTTTACTTCAATCCTAAGAGGCATTATAAGTAAATACACGCGAACTAACAAGGTCTCAAGGAAATTTCGAATAATAAAGCCCTGGATTACTCGAGGTCTTATTCGTTGCATGGGAAACAGAGACAAAATGCATAAAAAGCTTAAAGAGCAACCGAGTAACAATGTACTCAGGACGACATATTACAGGTATCGCAATTTTTGCAATGGCCTCCTACGTAAGCTTAAGCGAAACTATGAGAAGGAAAAATTCTCCAAATTAAAAAATAACACAAGTGCGACATGGAAACTTATTAATAATATAACTAACGTACAAAAACCCCACGCAATCCCTAGTGAATTATTAGACATGGATATTAATAAAGTAAATAATTTCTTTACAAGTATAGGAAAAAAATTGGCAACTAAAGTAAATGCTTTACCCAGAGTCTATTCCCCAGATTTAATTCCCAGCAAAAATTACCTAAACTCCTTTGTTATTTATGATACGGATGAAAAAGAAGTAGAAAATATAATTGTAAATCTTCGTAGTGACTCAGCTGTTGGTTCTGACTGTATCTCTAGTCGAATACTTAAAGAATGTCGACGCAAATTGACACCTTTTATTACTCATATCTGCAATTTATCCATTAATACTGCAGTTTTCCCCAATTCCTTTAAAATAGCAGTTGTAACCCCAATTTACAAAGGTGGTGACAAATCATTAATAAACAATTATAGACCTATATCTGTCCTACCTATAATATCAAAAATTTTAGAAAAAATTATAAATACTCGCCTTATCAAATATCTAAATAAAAATAATATTATTGCAAAAAATCAATATGGCTTCCGTGCAGGGATCTCCACTGAGGATGCCGTCACTGCCTTCTTAGATGCTGTAACAAATCATCTTAACTGCAAAAAGAAATGTCTAGGTGTGTTTTTAGATTTGTCAAAAGCTTTCGATACAGTCTCCGTCCCTATTCTTCTATCGAAGCTTTATAACGTAGGAGTACGTGGTATTGCCCTGGATCTTTTTAAGGACTACCTTAGCAATCGTTACCAATGTGTCAAAATTAATAAACTGTTAAGCAAAGAAACCAAAGTGGAATATGGTGTTCCGCAAGGTAGCATTTTAGGTCCTACTCTTTTTCTGATTTATATAAATGAGCTATGCTTTCTTAGCGTCAGGAACTGTTCAATCTTTACCTATGCGGATGACACTGTCCTTCTAGTTCATGGTAATGACTGGAACCAAGTGTCTCAATCTGCTGAAACGTGCATCAACATCGTAGCAGGCTGGTTATCTAAGAACTTGCTTACTCTAAATTTAACAAAAACTAAAGTGATTCCCTTTTCGATTTCCAATAGATCACAACCCAAATCTCCAGTTTTGTTGAAAATTCATGTCTGCACTGAATCAAACCCAACATGTTCTTGTCCATCTCTTACTGTAGTCTCAAGTATAAGATACCTCGGCGTTGATGTCGACTGCCTTTTAAACTGGCATACACATGTAGACAATGTGACAACACGAATGAGAAAACTCATTTATATCTTCAAAATCTTAAGACAATCAGCTGACAGAGAAACCTTAAAGATGGTTTACTATGCTCTGTGCCAATCAGTTCTCACGTACTGTGTGGTCTGTTGGGGTGGAGCGGACAAAACAAATTTACTCAAGCTAGAAAAAGCACAAAGAGCTATCTTAAAAGTTATGGATTATAGGCCATTTAGATATCCAACCAAACAACTTTATGCTGATCATGGACTATTAACTGTAAGGCAATTATATATATTCATACAGTGTTAAGAAGGCACAGCACTCCTCTTATAGTTTCAAGTCAACGCCGCAGTGGTTTAGTATTTCCAACAAGACCGCATAAGACCTTGTTTGCTCATAATCAATATCCCTTCATTAGCTCCAGGTTATACAATAAAGTTAATAAAATCCTAAATATTTACGGTACAAATAAGCATAATTGTAAATTAAAATTAAAAAAATGGTTATTAAGTCTCGATTACAATGCTACAGAAGCACTTTTGGCTTAGTGATCTTCTGTACTCACACACACACACACACACACACACACATACACACATACACACAAACAACATATATTTATACTCTTGTATTCTTTAATAATTTTGTGTTCATATTCTTTTTTGTTTCGTTTTAAGTTCTAAAAATGTTTTAGTTATTTAGTTTAATGGTTATTGTTATTGTAATTGTAATTCGTATTTGTTCAACACGGGCTGTGACCTAGATTCAATGTTTTTCTGTCTCCCAAGATACAAGCTTTGCTTAGTTTGGGAGACAGTGGATCTCTTACCTGATTAAGCCAATTAGTTTTAAGTATTTATACTTTCTCTTAGATAGTAATTATGTTTACTGTTTGTGGCAAAATGTGTAATAAATAAATTTATTATTTATTAATTTAATTTTATTTTTTAATTTATTATTATTATTATTATCATTATTATTATTATTATTACACAATGAAAATATTGTTAATATAAGTACACAATCTATTTCAACAAAAAACGTAATACTCCTCCAGGGAGAGATGGTTAAAATATCACTTACAATTTCACTAAAACTAATCTTGAAAGGTTTGACGCTGGTGTCCTGCTTCTGTTTTAGGTCTTTAGGTCCCCACCATTCCTCAAAGTCCAGGTCGGGGAGGGGAGGTGGACTCTTCAGGAATAGGTAGTATACTGGTACACTAATCAGCAGGACTGGTATAAGAATGAATAGGAGGCGAGCCATCTGAAAAAATAAAAACAGTATTATACTCGTAGTTGAAATGAAACCTATTTTTACAAATTTTATCGCGGTTTTGGTTTAATTTTTATTATTTTTTTAATTTCTCGACGTTTCTATTACTTTACAGCTTTCATGTTCACGGGGCGGACTATCTACTAGTATGATAGCTATCGGAAGCCCGCTTCCATTAGGATGCTTTGGAAATCCTTGGAGGCCTAATGTTCCGCATTAGAATTCCTTTGACTTAAAAAGTCATCTTTATCATTTAACTAACACGATTAATTGCATCGAATGATCATGGCCTGGCATAGTGGCGGCATTGCACCTGATGGAAAGTGCCAATGCCGCCCAGGCAGAGTATCCATTGGCATCGGACGGCAGTCCCATGCCAATGGAAACAATTATGCCGGCCTGCTTAGGTGCCTCTTCACACCACGGTGGAAGGACCCAGGATTGTAGGAAGGTTTGCCACATGCTGATTTATCTCGGGACTTGTATTTGTCATTAAGGATTAACTTTTACTGCATTATGATAATGAAGATATAAAGTAATTACATACAATTTAAATTTACTGGTGGTAGGTCTCTCATATGTGAGAGTATATATATATAGTCATCTGGGTAGGTACCACCGCAATGTCTATTTCTCCCGTGAAACAACACTGCGTAAATGCACTGTCGTGTTTCGGATTGAAGGACATTGTAACCAGAGTAACTACTGGCGATATTGAAACTTAACATCTTATGTCTCAGGATGGCGAGCGCAGTGGAATGTTGCTACTGTTTATGAGCGGTCGTATCGCTTACCATTAGGCGAACGGTTTGCTAGTCTCGCCATTCATTGCAATAAAAAAAAAACATTTCAGTCTACGGAGCTCTACGATCCGAAATGAAATTCGAATATTCGAAACCTGTACGGAAAAACGTATGAATTTGCCTAATGCACTCCACAAAATGTTTGAATCTTTTATCGTACGTCGTAAACATAGGCTGAGTTCGGAGTGAGTGATAAATATCATAGATAATAGTATTGAACTTTGGAATTGCAAAACTTATAACTTTGGACGTCGAACGTCCGAATCACAGTTTCGTTTCGGACTACTGAGTAACCGCCAGGTACAAAGCCACCTGGCGAGAGATTTATAAAAAAAACGGTCTGCTAAATCGCTATGACTATAGTCTTTTTTATTTCATGGAATAGCGAGACGAGTATGTCGTTCGCCTGATGGTATGCGATACAACCGCTCACAAACAGTGGTAAAACCAAATAACACCTTGAATTACAAAGCAATGCTTATTCTGGCTACAATTTCCTTCAATCCGAAACACAAAGGTGCATTTACATTGCTGTTTGTTCGGCGGGAGAAATGAATGTCTGCGTTAGTTGCTACCCAACGATTGTACCGTTATCTACGACAGTTATTCGGGCAGATACGAATATATTACATAAATACTATAAAAATAAACTAAATGAGCATTTGATAGTGTATTTGTATACACTGGCGTAGTTACGCAAGACCTTGACGCCGATGTTTTTGTCTCGAGTCTTGATTGTCAAGGTTGCATAAACACATTGCAATGAAGTTGTATTGTTGTCTATCATTTGGAGTGTAATACAAAATATTTTTAAAATCAGACTTTGTAACCTGTCACATAATTGTGTATGAAGACACTTTTTTTTTCCTTGCCCGCCAGTGTGACGACATTGCACCAAATGGTAAGCTCAAATGCCGTCGATGGGAGAATTAGACGGCACTCGGCAGTCCCATGCCATTTGATACAATTATGCCGGCCTACTAAGATGCCTCTTTAAATCTACCACCTGGCTTCGTTGTCGGTCGAAGTTTGGAGACAATCATGAATCCCATGTACACTATGAACTGCCGCTTTTGCCTTCATATATCCGGTTTCGACCCAGCCGGCATAATTTTATCATTCGCCGGTAATTTTATCTCGCCGATGGATGGTACATACTGACCATCTTTCTAAGACATATAAAAATATACGACTCACCTTTTAAAACCCGGTTCGTAGAACATTCACGATATACACCAATTAAAAAACAATTACTGTCAAAATGTGCGGTAATCGTACTGACCTTTATCTAGTAAGGCGTTTTCAATGATAACGTATCTACGTGTGTTACGTTGAGTGGTCGACGCCAGACTGGTGGTACTAACACTAAGGTTGGACGCGTCGTGTCACTAACGATGTATGATAAATAAACATCAGTATCACCTGCAGTATTTTATTTTGGAATTGAAATTGTGCTTCTGATAACAGTGTTGATCTCAAAGACACGATTAAACAAAGCATGAAACCAAATATATGTGAGAATGGTTCCGTTCGGGTCAAATGAAAGATTGGTTTGGTCTCTAGTATTATAAGTTATCATTAAAAAGTATTAGTATAGATATGTCCCATAATTGTGTGAGATTAGTTATGTTCGGGTCTAATGAATCAAAGATAGGTTTGGTTCTCTTTAGTGTTATCATAAGTTAGTATTTATCATCTTTTTGAAACTCCAATTATACTGTAGACCCTATCCTTAGTTTTTAAATCAATGCCATTCAAAAAAATCTACTTTGACCAACTTTTTTTCAAAATTTCTTCATTTTTTCCACAATTTATTTTTATAAGTAAAATTTTACAGATAAACTTAATGCATACCAAATTAAATCAAAACAAGAATATTTATAAACGTGATCTATCAAGGACGAAATTTTTAATTATTTATAGATCAACTTTAATACGACGGGACGCGACAGCCGGAAAAAAATGTATTACATAGTACCCATGGCCTGTTTTATCAAAAATTGGCGCATTTTTAAAAAAATCTTAAATGTGTAATTTTGTCGCTGTTTAAATTTATTATTTGTTATATTAGGTAATACTGGATTTGCAGCGTTAATTAGATACACAATATTCTTCAAAAAAAAAAAACTTTAGAATCAGCCCTATTGTATTCTTATTTTATTGCATCCCAACTCTTACTAATCTTCTTTATTATAATAATTCGCTGTCGTATAATGACAAATCCTGCACGTCTGCTATTAAACATATTTTGTTTGCTCCTGCATCATGTTTTATGTTATGCAATCAGTGCCGTCCGCCGGGATAGGTGCCACTAGTACATTGAAATGTTCTATTTTTAGACCTTATTACCCCATTTTTATTTTTGATATTTATGGCCGGTTAGTCTAAGCTTATGTTCAAGTTTTTGCGGTTGCCAACCTTGTTTCCCTATCGCCATCTTGTAAAAAGCCGTGCAAAGGGATTTTGTGCTGTATTTTGTAAACTAGCAACCCTGCAGATCATTTTATAAAACATTATTTGTAGCCAATTTAATTGTCTACTACTTTATTCTATTCGTTTTTATCTTAAAATGGAAAATTAAAAAGATAAAAACACCGAACATATTAAAAATGTATTTCATTTTAAAGGTAACATGTATAATTTAGTAGGAATTGTCTGAAATACACAAATTAAAGATGAATGAAAAAACTTAAGATACCAAAATAAAAAATAACTTTATTAACACAATCACAGTTCAGTTTTAACATTACGCTTATGCCAGTCCCTGAAAGCCTTCACAGCTCTGAACACGTCCTCGGCGAAGACCTTGGGCAGTTCGAAGGCCAGGAAATGGCCTCCATCATCCAAGACTGTCGTGTTGACCAGATTCGTGAACTTCATCCTGAGGACTGCTGGGGGTTGGTAGAACAGCTCGTTCTTGGCTTGGAGTGCCCAGGTCGGGACTGGAGTCTTGTATCTGGTGATTAGAATAGTTTATAAGCATTACAAAGTCACAATCGAATGATAAGAGCAGTGCAGTATTTTTTTATTGCAATGAATGGCGAAACTTGACAGACCTCTCATGAGCAGTAGCAAAACTACTACAGTTTGGAGAGAGAAACAGACATTGCAGTGGTACCTAACCAAGCTGCCTCTCACATATGAGTGACCTACCACCATCGTCCATTGAAATGTTACAATTTAAGGACCGAATATTGCATTTCTTAGAGGACGCAATTTTATTTTTGGGACATGTTTGGGGGGTCAATAGAAGCTTAACCTCAAGTTTGTGGGGTCGCCACCCTTGTCCCCGGCCGCCATCTTGAAAAAAGTGGTGAAAACACTTTTTTCGCGATAATTCGGAAACTATGCGTTTTACAAAAAAATTGTAAGAACATAATTTGTAGCAAATTATTTTGCCTACAAATATGTTTATTTAACTTTTTTCTCTAAATTAAAAATTAAAGAAGTTATAAGCAAATAAGTGAAGAAGAAATTTCTTAAGGGAAATCTTCCCGTTTCTCTTAAAAGTAGACTCTTCGGCTAATATCTTACCAATTCTCACATACAGTGCTCAATCCTGGTCTTTGACCGAACTTCAGAGGTCCAGGTCCAGGTTTGACAAAAAGGTATGGAGCACAGGATGCTAGGCGTAACACGCATGGACAGAGCACCCACTAACACCTTGCGCTCCATAACCAGAGTCAAGAATGTTGCACAGAAATCAGATAAACTAAACTGGGATTGGGTTGGATTGGGATTGGGTGGGCCACGTCACCCGGATGTACCCGAAGAGGTGGGCAAAGATTGCCAATCAATGGATGCCTAAGGATGGCGAGAGGCCACGCGGCAGGCTTCGGAAAAGGTGGCGCGACGATCTCGACCAATTTAGCAGCACTTGGATGGCATCAGCAACTGATAGGGATAAGTAGAAGGAGTTGAGGGAGACCTTTGCCCATCAAGTGGCATAGAATAGGTTAATATAAATAAAAAAATAGCAAAAACATTGATATAGAGAAAAAAATATTTTTTTTATAAATTTTTACTCACTTTTTTGCTTATAACTTCTTTAATTTTTAATTAAGGGCAAAAAGTTATATGAACATATTTGTAGGCAATACAATTAACTACAAATGATGTTTTTACAAATTTTTCTTAAGACGTATAGTTTCAGAGATAACGCGAAAAAAGTGTTTTCACCCCTTTTTCCAAGATGGCGGCCGGGGGACAAGGGTGGCGACCCCACAAACTTGAGGTTAAGCTTCTATTGGCCGCCCACACATATCCCAAAAATAAAATTGCGTCCTCTAAAAAATGCAAAGCTCATGTAACATTTCAATGGACTACCAGTAATCAGCAATAGCTCAGATATTTACCGTTGGTTATATTCACCAGTCGACATAATTATGAAGCCGTGATCGAATAATAAATACTCTATTTAGAATGCAGAATAAAAGCAGGCTTCTCTATTTTGAATGGTATACGATGGTCTTTGACGTGGCGAATAATTAAATTCAGTAGAAATTAAAATTACCGAATAATCTGTCTGTATCAGCCCATATACGTCCCACTGCAGGGCACGGGCCTACTCTACAATCGAGACTACGATTGAGAGTAGTTAGGCCATATAGTCCATCACGCTGGCCTAATGCGGGTTGGCATTACCGAATAATACGCAATAGCAATAATTTGCCGTTGCTAGTCTTTGAAGCAGTACTGCCTTGGTCAAATTCGTCATTAATTGAATTGTTACTTAAAGTACGTACCTACATCAAAAATCTACCAATTAAAACATAATATGTCTTGTCTAATAAAATACAAAAAAGAAAGTATAAACTTTACTTTCTTATATTATACAACTTTATTCTGAATTAATTAAAAAAAAAATCTATCATCCCTATAGTAATTTGTTCCGATCCGGAGGCGAGCGCTGTTAAATGAGACACAGTTCAACTAACTACTGCAGATAGCAACTTTCTAATGTACCATTTCCATATATGTATGTTTTGTGCCATTATTTTTTTTTCTCATTCTGTACAAATCAAATCAAATGAAATTATTTATTTGCTTGTGACACATAAGATTACAATTAAAATAACTAAAATCAATGTAGGTATAAAATTCCACTTACGCTTCAAGATTCAGATCCCTAAACTTCTTGCTGGTGTTTTCCGCGTAGAACCTCATGGAAGTAGTGATGCTGTTGGTACTCCAGTAGACCATCAGGTTGTCAATGAGCTGCTCCTTCGTGAACCTGAAGGTGAGGCCTCCGTCTGCCTTCATCTTGTGCTCCTTGCGAGTCCACGTCGCGAACTTCTCCAAGATGTAGGCGAGAAGACCTGAAGGTGAATCTGTGAGGGATACACCTGGGGAAAGGAGCGATCATTATAATTTTAATAATTATAACTTGTTTTTATGAATATATTTTCATATGTACATTATTTTTCAGTTTAACTGTAATTTGGTGAAATAATGCGTTGATCAATTAATCTTCATCGTACATTCCACCTGAGGTTCATAGTGAGACGCATGCTCCCTTGTATGAGTATACAGGATTAATCGTAAAGGGTATATAAAACTGGAAAGGGGATACTACACTAATCATAATCAATAACTTTTACTAAAGAGGCAACCTTGAAGTCGCAAAAATAAAACAGTTGCACCATACAAAGGTGATTGTTTCAATCTGCAAAATATAATATGGAAAAGCTGATTTTTCCGCGATTTCATATTTGCCTACATAGTAAAAGTGGTTCATTATGATGGCCGTATCATCCCCCTGTCGGCTTTATATACACTTTATAACTCGCTTTGTATAGATGGAATAGTAGTCATAGTGAAATAGTGTCATATTATTCGACTTCAGTTAAACTTATTGACTCGGGTTCATCACCAATTATAAAAACTGAAAATTGGTTGACTCACCAACAGTATCAGGTTTAGTGGCTTGTAGGTGGAAGTAGCCGGATTCCTCTAGTATATAGGTAAAGTACGAGGATAGTGGGTACATCCTGTCCGCTAGATGGCTCTCCACGATGAGGGATGGTATCCAGGCGCCGATGAATATCCTCACCATTGCGCATGCGTGCTAGAAACGAAAGAAATGTGATGCAAAAGTAATATACCGATTTTTTGGTTATTTACTTTTTCTAACATTTTTGCATATCGATCCTTAAAAAAAAAAATCCCTTCGCTGTGATATTACTGACTTTTTAAACATAGTAGGTTTTAGTTCAATTCTTAATTAGGGGAGTATTTATTAAGCTTGGGATCACAACTAACTAGAGCAAAAACATTGCTCAATAAGCACGAGAATCACAGGTAACATTCAAACCAGAAGTTTGTAACATTTAATATAATAGTATCTGCCCACTAAAGGATAAAGGCTTTCTTGAGTAGAAAATTTACATTTTTTAAAGGCGAATGGGTAAATTCACCAATCGAAATTAATGATACACCGTTGGAATGGTATTTTTGTGCATGTAACGATGGTAAATTAATTATGATTGGACATACAACAAAACACCCATTCTCCTGTTCAATTTCTTCGTTGCTTGATGCCTGCTTTGTATATCACAGGAATTTTTAAATACCTGAGTGACGGCAGCATTGCTGTGATACCCAAGTATATCATCAGGGTACAGCGTGACCAAGGCGTTGGCGATACCCGCGCCCCAGTCTCCGCCCTGGATGTAGAACTTCTTGTGGCCGAGCCGCTGCATCAAACTCCTAAAGATATCCGCAGTATGGGCTAGGTTCAAGCCTGGACGTACTGCTGCCTGCAAGTTAACAAACAGAAAATTCACAGCTACATTAAGATACTCAGTATTGTCGTGAGTGGTGGTAGGTCTCTCATATGTGAGAAGTCACTTGGCATTGTATCCAGAGTAACTACTGGATATATTGAATTTCTACATCTTGTGTTTCAGGAAAGCGAGCGCAGTGGAATGCTAAGCATTTCTTTGTAATTCGTAATGTTTGGTTTTGCTAATGTGCATGAGCAGTTTTCTTACTTACCATTACGTGAAGGGCATGGTCGTCACGCCATGCATTGCAATATAACAATAAAAGTATCTATGAAAGATCTTTTAATAAATATGGACATGAAACCTTCTAGATTGCAGAGACTTTCAAGCCTAGGCAATTGCTACAAAGAAGCTGTGAAAGATAAAATGAGCTAAGTTTCTGGTCAATATTTGGCGCATAACAGGTAATTACCTGCTTTTGTTATGGCTAATAATTTGGTAGATTTAGCATGGAATTGTTCCACTAAATCAGACTTAGGTATTATACAGGTATTTGAAAAGATGACTAACGTAAGTATTCCGTCGCTATCCGGATCATATAAAACTTTTAGGACGAATAATTATATTCTGTCAGCCATATGTCTCACTGCAGGGAACGCCTCTTTAATCAAGAGTAAGATTGAGAGTGGTTAAGCTTTTCGTGACCATTAATGTCTTAGAGACAGTGTGTCGAGTGAACACCACGGCTCGGCAAGCATAGTGTAGAGTGCCCCCCAACCAGATGGAGTGATGGTGATGATAATAATGATTATGATTATGATGATGAATGTCTTAAAAAAATATTATGAAGGTACATTACATCAGAAAATCCATATCCAGGCAAACTAGGCACGACCACTTCAAACGCAAAGTCGTATCCTGGTGTCTGACGCGTGAGGAGCGGGATAGCCTCGTAGAACTCCCGGACAGACCCCGGCCAGCCGTGCATCAGCAGTAGAGGGACTATCTGGACTCCCGCGGGAACCTAGAAAAATAAATTATTATTATTATTATTTAAAACTTTATTGTACACCTAAAACTAACAACACAGAAATAATATATGAAGAAAAAAATGTACAACAGGCGGTCTATTCGCTCGAGGCGATCTCTTACAGACAACCAACCATGGGATGGATAAGATGGATCGACATGTTTTGGGGTACCATGAGGTGTACGAAAGGTCAAATGGACATATATCTAAAAGTATATAAACCTAGAATTATTTTTTTAAAAGGAGTGGAAGGAAATTTCAGCTATCGATCGGGCTAATATTGTGATGATTCGTTCTTTCTCCAGCCACAGGAATTATTCCTTCAATAAATAAATACACCCAACAGTCACATCCAGTACAGACCATGATATTGTTTATTATCAAGATCAATATATTTAAATAATTTAATGTACCAACTGTGCTGTAATGTAAAAATAATTATTGCCTTTTGACCTTTAAAGATACGATGCTCAGATCGCACTAATTGATGAATCATTAACTCTATCTTGAATAAAAAATTCCTACACTATGGCTCAGAATTATTATTGTCATTATCCATCCATCCATCCATCAGCCAAAGGAAGTCCACTGCTGAACATAGGCCTCCCCCAATGATTTCCACAGAGACCTGTTGGAGGCAGCCTGCATCCAGCGACGTCTCGCGACCTTTACCAGGTCGTCGGACGATCTTGTGGGTGGACGTCCTACGCTGTGCTTACCACTACGAGGCCTCCATTCGAGCACTTTCCGACCCCATCGGTCATCAGTTCTCCGCGCTATGTGCCCTGCCCATTGCCACTTTAACTTGCTAATCCGGTGGGCTATGTCGGTTATTTTAGTTCTCCTACGGATCTCCTCATTTCTGATTCGATCTCGTAGGGAAACCCTGAGCATAGCCCTCTCCATAGCTCGTTGAGTGACTTTGAGCTTCCTAATAAGTACATAGTGAGAGGCCACGTCTCGGTGCCGTAAGTCGTCACTGGCAACACACAACTATCGAAGACTTTCGATTTAAGGCACTGAGGTATTTTGGACGAGAAGACGTCGCGAAGTTTACCGAACGCTGCCCAACCGAGTTGGATTCGACGATTGATCTCTCTCTCTCGAAGTTGGACCTGCCTAACCGGACCACTTGTCCTAAATAGACATATTCGTCAACAACTTCAAGAGTCAAGCCCCCAACAACAACACACAAAATTGTCATTATGCTGCTTCTAATTTTTAGAAGGTCCTAAATCCATATTTCATATAAATGACAGCCTCCGTGGCATAGTCGGTTAGACGCCGGCTGTGCAACAAGGGGCCACGGGTTCGATCATCCCAACGAAGCAAATGTACGTGTGATCCACATATTTGTTTCGGGTCTGGGTGTTTGTAAGACCAAAAGTGTCCCGTAGTTTGTGTTATCAAGACACAAGACTCAATCTTATGGTGGGGTCAAGACTATGTATAAGACTGTTGGGTGTATTCATTTATTTATTAAAATTTCCTTTTAATATTTTCTGAGTACGTATAGGCAAGCGAAATGTCGGACGCGCGCCTACAAGGTGGACGGACGACTAGGCTAAGGTTGCAGGAAGTCGCTGGATGCAGGCCGCGACTACCAGGTCGATGTGGATCCTTGGGGTAGGCATAGGCCTACCCCTGCTGAACATAGGTTCAGCAGTGAACTTCTTGTGGCTAAGATGATGATGATGATGATTCTCCAAGTTTCCTCACCTTAGGTTTCACTCTGATGAAATGTATGTCCAACCCTTGGATGTTGGTCTTGAATTGTGGGAACTGGTTGAAGAACTTCTCTCTTTCCGCAAATGGGTACTCCTCCGCCCAATACTTGATCCAACTGTCCATCTGGTGTGAGTTGAAGCCGTATTCGAACCCTACGCCTTCCAGTGGGGGTGTGAAGGGACGGTGGTTCTTGAGCCTGTTCTTCAGGTCGGTTATCATCTAAGAATTAGAAGAAATGATGAATAGGATTAACATGTGAAGGACAGTTCAGTTAAGAGTGAAAAGGGCCGTCAAGTTATGAGCTCACAGCACATGCCTTATATTTTTTAATATACATACGCGATTATTAATACTTAGAAATCATTTGCTTTATGTATCTATACGTTCCCACCTACTAGTAATGTCTGTAGCCTGTTAACAATGAGGTTCTAAGTTGTTGCTAAAACTTTATTATGACCATTTGAAACAAAATATTAGTTGGTCGGAATTGGCATTTATGCCTAGCATAGCGATTGTTTCACTTTTTATATTATTTTAAGACGTAAATAGGCACGAGGCCTTTAGTAATATCCTCTTAATACACCCATTTAGGTATACAGCTAACTGTGCATTTATCTAATATACAGGGTATATCAAGACTGCTACCGAAAACGAAGCCGGGTGGTAGTCTAAGCGACTTCAGACACAATGCAACAGAAAAAGTTGCAAAAAAAAGCGACAATTTTTTTTTGTTATTTTTTCCTATGGCCATATTTGGGTGGTAAATACATTTTTTCCTAAAATAATAGTGTATACCCTTTTATTTATAAATACTCTAAGGTATAAAAGAGTTTAAGTTATTATTTTAGCAAAAACTATGGAATTACCAACCAAAAATGACGATATTTAAAAAATCATAAAAAATAATTGTCGCGTTTCTATGCGAAATTTTTAATTGCATTGTGTTTGTAGCCACTAAAACTATCACCCGGCTTCGTTTTCGGTAGCGGTCTTGAGATACCCGGTATTATCTATACTTACAGCCTCATCAAACTTCACTTTAAAAGCCCGAATGCTCGCATCTTGCCTGCCTTGCAGTTCCTTAGGCCCCCACCACTCAGGTTTAAGTGGGGGTGGCGAAGACGGGCAGCAGAAGAAACCGTACCATACTGCTGCCCCGATGCCAAGTGCGAGTAGTGATAGAAATATTAGCTTGCCCATGACCTGAAATAAAGAACAGAACTATACATAAAATATCAGCAACAGTCAGTTCGGAGCCGCATATTATGATTAATGCTTCTGTCATGGTGGTCAAAAATAACGAAGCCATTTTGGTCTCACAAATACACCCGAAATCTTTAGGCGGTGCAAACATTTGTCTCGAGGCGGGAATCTATTCCTTGGCCCCTCGTTTCATAAACGAAGTCTAACTATTTACATCCAACTTTAATAGGCTCTCAACTACAGATTTTTTTTGAATTACAGAGTCGATTATGTTTTCGGATATATTTTCTGGTACACCGTTTATTTCTAAATTATACTCTCGCACGTACAATTAATTAAGCCTCTGTATTAAATTGTCAACGGCAGTCTTCAATCTCGTGTTAAATTTCTTTAGTTCGGCTATTATAGCAGTAGACTTCTCAATGCGCGCTTTCATATCTTTGAGTGAGAAACCTCAAATAGTCTAGGTAATCTGTTGCTAGTTAATAACTTTTCTCTTTATCCTCGTCTTAAATCAATCCCATGAATGTCTGTAAAGCATTGCCTTTCGGCGATATGACCACCAATTATACTCTTTAAGTATGTGATATATCTTTATATTAGTTTACTTTTTTTGCAATAAAGTGTAAATAAAATAAATAAACTTTTGAACTCTTTGATTTTATGGCTACCTATATTTTTATGATTTATGTGATTTGTGTGATGCCTGTTTTATGATTTCACGCAAGCGATCATAAGTAATATAATTAGACGGGCCTTTACTTTGCATCAATTTTGTGCGAAGGACAACATATTATGTGCAATCTTCATTCAAAACTGTACTATTCGAGACGAACCAAGGGACTCTTGAGTACCTTGATTGCACCAGCAGTTCTAGTTATTACTTCTTTGTTATCATTGTAACAATTATCTTTGTGTATTTTAAGTATTTTTGCGACTCGATCCTATGATTAAAATGCGTTAAAAAAAATACTCGTAAATCTAAAAACTGGGATTGTAAACAATACAAGCGTTAGTTTCAAGCAGTTCCAGTTATTACTGCTTCGCAATTATTGTAACAATGATTTTTGTATATTTTAAGTATTTTTGTGACTCGATTCTATGAACAAAATGCGTTCAAAAAATTACTTGTAAAGCCAAAAACTGGGATTGTAAACAATGCAAGTGTTAGTGTCAAGTATCGTTCAAGGTGTGCTTGTTAAACTAGTAAAGCCTGTACTATTGTTGCGCGGACTCGTATGTTGCCTATCCTTGACCGTTATGAGTCACAGGAGTGGTAGTTAAGGCGACTTCAGACACAATGCAACAGAAAAAGTTTCAAAAAAAGCGTCAATTTTTTTTTTAGTTTTTTCCTATGCCCATATTTGGGGGATAATACATTTTTTTCCTAAAATAATAGTCTATACCCTTTTATTTATAAATACTCTAAGTTATAAGAGTTTAAATTATTATTTTAGCAAAAACTATGGATTTACCACCCAAAAATGACGATATTTAAAAAATCATAAAAAATAATTGTCGCGTTTCTTTGTGAAATTTTGTTTGTAGTCACTAAAACTAACATCCGGCTTCGTTTTCGATAGCAGTCTTGAGATACCCAGTATACGCTGTCGTTTGTACCAACACTGTCCCAATCCAAATGGAAAATAATTACAATTAACGTCTTAGTTTCCACACCTACTGCCTTTATAGCATAGTTGCATAAGTCGATGGCTATGACACGAGACTGCGGTTGCAATATTTTCGTAGTTTATGACACTCACGACAAAAAGTTTTGACAATTCGATTTGTTATGTACAAATGGCCCGGCCCGGAGATACATTGTTCTGAAAATATCCCATAGTTTAATTTATCAGGGATAATATAGGATTCTATGGTGAAAGAATTTTTTAAATCGGTTCAGAAGTTTCAGAGCCTATTTCAACCCAAACAATCAGTTTGTTCCTCTTTATAATATCAGTATAGATATAGATTTACTCATTTCAAGTGTATAATTATGTTATCTTACAAATCATTTTTCAAACGGCATTCATTCAAATTAGCTAGAATACTCTTGTTGCGATCGGCAGGTGCCTTTGGAACATCGAGGGTCCGACGCAAGCGGCACTGGCCGTAATATGTAAACTCACACCGTAGTGATGCAAATCACTGCACTTTGACGTCTAGTCTCTAGCATTAGGTCGCTCCAAAATTTGCGGTTTTTACGGTGTAAGGGATGCAATCAAACACACAATGTAATCCACCACACTCGGCCTAACTATACGCATCTCCATATGGTGCCTCGCCTTCAGTAGTTCGGAACTATGCTTCTGAGAACGATCTTCCAAAATCTTCTTGTTTCTGGGATCATACTTGCTGATTTTGGTTTAATTTCAGGTTTCTTTTTCTTCATCTTCTTGTGGCACAGCTAGATTCAGCAATTAAATCTAAATCTTGCGTTAGCTAACTAGCCCGGGGCAATACCGTAAGGAGAGCTTCGCCCACAATCCCCATTTTAACTCATTTTCTTTATGGAATGTGACTTTTTTCTCTTTATTTATTAAAGTTCTTGTAACTAAAGTACATACACACAAGGGCCAATCCAGCTTTCAAGCCAGGGGGGGCGTCATATTATTGTCTTGTCAGATCACTGAATATAATTTCAATACTCGAATTCGCAGTACTAATTTTTTAAAGTTGTTCAAGGCACATTTTTACATTATTCGTCGACATACAGTCAGACAGACAGAGTAGAATTTATTATACTTATAATTTTATCAAAAAGATAATAAATACATTCTGTCTCTCTAGAGCCAGCCCAGGGTCATGAACCCCATGACCTCCCCCCTGGATCCATGTCTATACATGAAGCGCGTGCATCATCAACAACTCTTATCTCGAAGATCTTAACAGTGATCCAAGGTCTGGTTTGTGAATGCGATTCTAGAGCACACTTATCTTTTTTTATAGCTATGAATGGCGAGACGAGCATGCCAGTCGCCTGATGGTAAGAGATACGACTGCTAATAAACAGTAGCAAAACCAAACAGCGCCTTGAATTACAAAGCAGAGCTTGACTGTCCACAGCGCTCGCCATCCTGAGATATGAGATGTTAAGTCTCAATATGTCTTATAGTTGCTCTGGCTACAATATCCTTCAAACCGAAATGCAACAGTGCATTTACACTGCTGTTTGACTGGAGGAATAGACAATAATTATCTTTCTATGACCTAGGATTAAGTATGCATTCATAGCACCACCCACTTGAAACTAAGTGGTGTGCGATTATCTTCAATTGCATTATTATGCGTCGTTTGCCGTTGAAGGTAAACATCGCTGTCCAATGGTCGACATCCTGGTTAATGTGAGCATCTGACCATCTCCTTTATGCTTCATTTTTCATCGGCAAAGTTCTACAAATGTCCAAATACTTACGTCATAAGGCCTTAAAACAATGGAATTTATGTCGTATTCCTACTATGATAAGTTTGTTTCTTTCTTCCTATGCCTTCCTTCCTTCATCATCATCATCTCAGCCACATAAAGACTATCCCAAGGATCTCCACATCGACTTTTTAGAAGCAGCTTGCATCCAACGAATCCCTGCAAACTTAGCCAGGTCGTCCGCCCACCTTGTAGGCGAGCGCCTGATATTTCGCTTGCCTTCCTTCCTTGCTATGCCTTAATTCTCTGTCATGCTGTCCGGGTCTGCGCTGGCCCTAGGCATTTAAACAGGGCCTTTGGCTTGGCTTGGGTCAGTTCGTTATTCGTACGTGTGTCGGTTTTTGAAATTTGAACACTAAACTCCTTTAACAAATATTGCCGCAAGTGTTTGCGATCCATTGACACGTTGGCACTTGTTGGTAACAATAGTTTGCCCAACTCAGCAGGCGTGATAATTTAGGATTAGGTTTCCAGCAATCTTGAAAGCCTCCATGCTGTAGTTGGATAGACGCCGGCTGTGAAACGAGAGGCCACGGGTTCGATTCCCGCACCGAGACAAATATTTGTATAACCCACAGGTATTTGTTTCGGGTCTGGGTGTTTGTGAGACCGAAAAGTCTCTCGTAGTTCCTGATACCCACGACACAAGACTCGATCTTAGTGTGGATCTTCTCACTTACTTATATATTTATCTTACTCACCGAACGAAACATAACAATTAATATTTGACGTTAGCTTTTAGACATTAGCACCATAGATAGAGATATTAGCACCGATTAAGCAGACTCATGATTACTGATTCGTTGTTATCTTCATAGATATCCGGTATATTTAAAAGTAATTTTGGACATACCGGGTATCTCAAGACTGCTACCGAAAACGAAGCCGGGTGGTAGTTTTAGTGACTACAAACACAATGCAACTAAAAATTTCGCAAAGAAACGCGACAATTATTTATTATGATTTTTTAAATATCGTCATTTTTGGGTGGTAAATCCATAGTTTTTGCTAAAATAATAATTTAAAATCTTTTATACCTTACATTGTTTATAAATAAAAGGGTATACACTATTATTTTAGGAAAAAATGTATTTACCACCCAAATATGGTCATAGGAAAAAAATAACAAAAAATTGTCGCTTTTTTTTGCAACTTTTTCTGTTGCATTGTGTCTGAAGTCGATTAAACTACCACCCGGCTTCGTTTTCGGTAGCAGTCTTGATATACCCTGTATAAACAAAATAAAGAGTTTGCCTCAGAGTTTGTCGGTCTACACCAAATACTTAAGTTCTAAAGTTAGTTAAACAATGATGATTGTAACTTATGACACGAACCATTGTAATTTTATAAGGCTATAAAAAAAGAAGACAGTTCGTCTGGCTGAGGGAGTTTCTTGCGCCATTTTTTCTTCACAACTACAACAGGTTCCGAAGCGGTGGTAGCAGAAATTGATTCAAAAGATCTTGTGAAAGATATTTGAATAAAGAATATTTTGTTTTGATTTGAATTTAATCCTCGCAACATTTAACAACGCATACTTGTAGCCATGTAAAGTTCGTCTTGTTAGCAAAACAACTGTTTCCATGCACTAGCTCACACGAAGTCCTTAATGACTTACAATCAGTCTCGTGTGACCAACAAACGTATGCCATGTTACAAGTCAACGACCTTAAACACTGCAATTCTCGAGTATTCTAAATAGCATATAAAATAATGGTAAATAACTCACCTAATAAAATAGAGGAATAACGACGTGCGCTCACGCCGATGTCGCGATGGGCACTACATGTGGTTGTTTATAAAAATACCGGTACGTCGTCGAGCGAGGTCATACGTCACGGATGCGTGACGATGTGAATATTTTATGAGTTTATGTCGATAAGTGAGTAAAACAGTCGCGTTAATTATTAAATATTAAATTATTTTTATGACTGCCTAAGTTGGGTAGTTGTGCAACGGTACGATTGAAATGTATAAAATAATGGTAAATATGATTAAAATTTGCGTTGAGTAGCGTCATATTAAATGTTTCTATTCATTATCAGCCCGGTTAGGAATTAGTGCCCGATATATGGATAAACACGCCACGTATCACATCGTAGGACGTAACATACAAGGCGAAACGTGGGTAACCTGGTAGCAGCTATATACCCAGGTTTCGCTTTGTACTCCTTGTTCTTGAGGTGCTCCTTAACCTAATCTTTCTGGGGGAAAAGGCGTAATAAGTAGATACATGAGAATTCGTTTGTTATATCGTATAAAAGTATAAAGGCCATGTGTGTCATAATTGAAATGTCATGTTATTTTTTTATCTCAGATTGTTTATAAGACCCGTCGATATTACAAAGTTAATATTTACTTACTTCAAACTGTAGATTTTATGTTAAAATTCAAGTAATATTTGAACATTTTGTTTGTTATATGCAAAAATTAACAATATTCAGTATATTTTCATATTCATAAAATGTTATAATTTCATGGATAGAAAATACATAATAAATTTATTCATATTTCTTCTTTCTTGTATATTTTATTGTTTTTATTTATTTCATTCTACAAATGGCCACTTTTCTCTGATTGTAATTGTAATATCAATAATTTCTGTAGTTATCAGTATCTATATTATATTTAACATTCAAAATTACACGTCGATCGCCGTGCCGTGTGAACGGACCTGCTCAATTGATATCGCGTTTCGACCAGCAAAGATTATGTCACAGTGACCGCTATTCAAGCAATTACATTGATAAAAATGTACGAAGATTCATACCGATTACATTATTTTTGTGGTAGCCTAATGTCAATATACTGACATCAGACTGTGAGGTTTTTGGTTCCATTCTCGTGGCGATTCTTTTCTACTTTGTTTTAATAGGTCTAGATCAATTAGATTATCGACTGAGACAGCCTAACTGTGATATATTTTTAGTTCTTTTATACTTAAATATATTTTAATATTAGTCTTTTCTTTTTTTCATTTAAACATATTTAAACCGTTGAAACATATTTTGGTATTATGTTTATGGATATTATGTGATACCTGATGCAAATGGCACATACTAGACTTTTACCCATATCAAAGATTGTTGTATCTGGGGGCACGGCAATGCCCCCTCCAAGTCGAGCTAAAAAGCGGCACAGTCGTACGATAATATTTAATTAAGTGTTTGCGATAGACACGCCAAGGTGGAGAGGTAGTTAGGCGTACTACATACTAACATAAATAATATTACATATTTATATTACATTGTAATTTAACTGACTAAAGTTTACTCTAGACTATAGAATTGGTGATCGAGAGTTTAATTGCACAGCTACATACAGCTTCGATGACCCAGTTGTACTACGATAAAATTGATAACGATATTATTAATGCAAAGCTGAGGTCTCAAGTTCGAATCCCGGGTCGTGCAAAGTGATATTTATTTAAGAAGACTTTTCTATTCTTTGAATTTGTCTGTGTGTATTGATAGTCCACCACCACTCACTAAAACGGTGAACTAAAACATCGTGAGAAAACCTGCATGCCATAGCGATTCATAAGAATTTCTATGGTATGTAAGTCCGCCAACCCGCACTAGGCCAGCGTGGTGGACTATATGGCCTAACCACTTTCAATCGTATCTCGATTGTAGAGTAGGCCCGTGCCCTGCAGTGGGACGTATATGGGCTGACACAGAGAGCCTCTCCCAAGGATCTCCACATCGACCTGAAAGGCCTGCATCCAGCGACCTCAACCTTGACTAGGTCGTCCGTAAACCTTGTGATAGGACGTCTGACATTTCGCTTGATCACTATCAGTGAACGAGCAGTAGTAAAAATCAAAATATTTCTAAGTTTGCATAGTAATATCGAAATGTCAAGCATATAAATATTTCAATTCAGGTAAACACTACCTATAAATTGTGCCTTGTGTTATCAAATTGACCTCTGATCACTCACCTTGATAGCAGCCGACATTAGTATAATGTATACTCCACATTAAGATATAATGGCTTATAAAATTACACTTGAGACTTTACATACATACTTTACACCTAATCTCTTGGAATGACAAGGAGACTGTCCCGCCCTCACACCCACCACTGTAACTCCTGTGAGCCAGGATCAACAGTGGCACGCAAAGTAATGACACCGAGCATTGAAGCTCGGCGAGTCTCCGGGAATGTCTAACTTGTCATTAACCCGCAACGAAATTAATCAGAAAGTTAAACAATTTTTATACCGGGAGCGCAAATAAATGGCGCGCTTGCTTAGTTGAATACAAGGGCATAATATTAATATCATAATAAAAAAATAATATTTGGAAAATACCTATCCGTTTTGGAGTTATGACCGTCTAAAGTTTTAAGTTTTATCACCACTTTTTCGCATAAAACCAGTTGGAATGGATGAAGAACAAGATTTAAGCACATACGTATTTTTTCGTTTCGTCGTTACTTGAACGGTTAACGATATATACCACGAAAACCATTTTTAACACCATCAAAACTTTCTTAGACTTCCCTTTAACCGTTGTTTACAAATGGGCAAGGTCATGAACTCTCAGCTGTATAATTTATCCTTCTCTAACTTCAAAAAAGGATATTTTTTGTTTCATTTCAAATAAATTAATCAGTTAAACAGGGACGTACTTAGATTTAAGCGTCAATAAATTATCAACATAATAACTTTAGGTGCAGTTGCATCGTGTATGGATTGACTATTTTGTTTGTCATTATTTTCCTTAGTGTCACAAATCCAAAATGAAAGATACCAAGAAATCACACTGGTCATCGCTTAAATCATGTAAGATTGCGAATTTAATTATAATTAGAAAAGTTTTGGTAATACCTCATAACAGTTAAATTATCTAAATAATTAATATTCATTAAGATAAAGATAAAGATAAATATGCTTTATTTGTATGAACATGAGTATACACACATAAGCGTGCAAGGTGTTACATAACAAAACATAGATTCAGTCATGTTTAGCCACAGAGGCGTACAAATATAAAATAATGGGTAACAATTAAATCTATACAAACATTAACAATAAATTCTTCACTTACTTATCTAATTAAAACTTTCTTAAAAATATTTATTAAATTAACTTTATGGTATCATATAAAACAATCAAACGAAATCAACAAAAACAAATAATATAATATCTATGAAATATATAATATATCAGCTTTCAATTTTATCACTAAAGAACTCATTGATATTTTAGTATGCCTTGTTTATTAGAAATTGTTTTAGAGTATTTTTAAATCTTGTAGTACTTTGTTCTTTCCATGATACAGGAAGTTTATTGAATATTTTTGGTGCCAAGCAAAAAATACTATTGTTCATTAAGGTGGTTTTAGATTTATGTAAACAAAGTTTACTATTGTCGCGTCTATTGAGGGTAACTATATCAGCCATTCGTAGAAATTGGTGAGGGTTAGTCTTCACAAACATTGCACCTTCTAGAATATAAATAGCCCCTCTATTTATATTCTATTCTATTTATACCGTTAAAATTTTATTTTTTATAAAATGCGATTTACAATTGTCAGTGGGTTTTAAACCAAACATAGCCCTTACACACCGTTTTTGTCCTTTGAAAATTAATTCTTTATTTGCTGAATTGCCCCAAAATATTATCCCATATCTTAAATTAGAAGAGACTAGACCATGGTATGCTATTATAAGAGCATCAACGTTAAGAGTGGGAACCAGTTTGTGAATTGTGTATGATGAATTGCTGATTTTCTTAATTAATGTTTATTAATGTATGTGCTTTCCAATTAAGTTTCTTATCTATTGTTAAACCCAAAAATTTTGCATGGTCTACCTCATTGATCTTTTTATTGTTATAATGCGTATTTAAATTAGACATGCTAGATCCTCTTTGTGTAAAATGCATTATATTTGTTTTATCAAGATTGATCTTTAAATTATTGTTCTCCAGCCATTTTATTACTGAGTTTAGAACGTTATTAATATCAGAGTTGTAATTTTCTTTATTCATTCATGGTATCGTTATGGTACTATCATCTGCAAATAATGTTATGTGCTGTTTTACACCTTTCGGTAAGTCATTAATATAAATAAGAAATAATAGAGGGCCCAGGACACTACCCTGGGGCACTCCATATTTAATTAAACGTACCATAGATTTGTATGTAATTTCATGTTTTGTGTCAGTGTCAATTGAAGTTATTTCTGTGTACTGTTTTCTATCACTCAAATAGGATTTTAATAACCACCATACATTTCCGCGAAAACCATAATATTCTAATTTTTTCATTAAAATATCATGATTTACATAGTCAAACGCCTGTGTCATGTCACAAAATATAGTGCTAATAGGATTGAAAAAATAATCTGATTCCCTTGATGGAAGGAGGATAAATCAGTTGCACTTGGTTACAATTTTGAAGAGACATAACGTGGTATAATGCATATAGAAATTACCATGCATCATGATTTCTGTTTGTAATATGACAGGCGTTCAAAAAACTACAATATAAAATCACTGGCTCTGGTTCAATAAAATAGATTCTCCAGAAGTTATGCCGGTCATATATTTAGGTTTCTGCTTATTCTTTTAGCCTCCAGAGTTTTTTCTAGTTTTTTAATTATTTTTTGTATTTTACTAAAGCAAAAATGTATCCATTTTTATTTATCTGAGATAAATTCAGTGTTCCTTGATATTTTATTATCCATGATATCGAGTCTGTTTTTCTCCATTTTTCTTTCATCTATTATGAAGCATTTAAATACCTGCATATATTTATGAATATGCCTTTATTTTATTTTATTATATTATTAAACACTGAAATAGTGATTCATATATTTTAATTAGTATTTTAAAAGACCGTGTAATGAGTCCCCTGAATAACATATTTATATTGTAAACGATTTTGTAATAGTAATATGTAATTACTTTATTTACATTCGGTCTCAATGTTACTTTCGTTGCATATTCATGAATGTTATGTACATACAGGGTATATCAAGATTGCTACCAAAAACGAAGCCGGGTGGTAGTTTGAGCGACTTCAGACACAATGCAATAAAAAAAGTTGCAAAAAAAAGCGAATATTTTTTTGTTATTTTTTCCTATGGCCATATTTGGGTGGTAAATACATTTTTTCCTAAAATAATAATATATACCCTTTTATTTATTAATACTCTAAGGTATAAAAAAGTTTAAATTATTATTTTAGCAAAAACTATGGATTTACCACCCAAAAATGACGATATTTAAAAAATCATAAAAAATAATTGTCGCATTTCTTTGCAAAATTTTTAGTTGCATTGTGTTTGTAGTTACTAAAACTACCATCTGGCTTCGTTTTCGGTAGCAGTCTTGAGATACCCAGTATAGTATACTTAACTGATATTTGTTCACATCAATGTATAAATATTATAATTTATTTCTTTAGTGTGTTGTGCCCACCAATCCGCACTAGGTTGGCGTGTTGAACCGTAGTAAATGGACCCGATTCATATCCCACTACAGGGCATGGGCCTCTATTACAATAGTGAGTACGATTTAGAGTGACAAACTATATAATCTGTACAATGAAAGAATGTTTAACCAAAATCCGACTTTTAAGGAATATGTAAAAAATTACTCCAGAGTTTTCAAACGAGCTTGTTCCACAGCTAAATCGTTGTATTTAAGAAATAAAATCAAAATGTCTAACAATAAAATCAAAACTACTTGGAATATTATTAATTCTGAATCTGGTAAAAACTCGGTACGTGAAAATAACTTTAATCTTAAAATAAATAATAGGAGTTGTACAGCAGATCTGGAAGTAGCAACTGAATTTGAAAGATTTTTTACTGATATTCCCAAAAATACCACCCAACATCTTCAGTCATCTTCGAGGTCTGCTTTATCTATACTTGAAAAACTTGTACCTAAATGTAACGTGGCGTTTGAGTTCTCGCAAATTGGGCCGCAGCATATATTAAAATCATTTAAAGAAATTAGTTTAAAAAAGACCGCAGACTTGTGGGGAATTTCTGTAATTAATATATCTTTAATCATTGAGCATATAGCACCCCACTTAGCAGAGATATTCAACCGCTGTGTGGTATCTGGTGTTTTTCCTGACCTGATGAAACAAAGCAAGGTGGTGCCTCTTTTTAAGTCCGGTGACAGCTCGGATCCGACCAATTTCCGACCTGTTTCAATTTTACCAACGCTTAGCAAGTTATTTGAGAAAATAATTCTTACTCAATTATTAACACATTTCAACACCAATAACTTGCTACACCAGAAACAGTTCGGATTTACGAGGGGTCGATCAACAATTGACGCGGGAGTATCTCTCCTAAAACAAATCTATGACGCTTGGGAAGAGTCGCAGGATGCACTTGGTGTATTCTGTGACTTATCTAAAGCCTTTGACTGCGTAGAGCACGACACTCTGGTCAGGAAATTACGCCACTATGGTATCAGGAACCGAGCTCTCAATCTTTTGTCCTCCTATTTGAGCAATAGGGTACAGAAGGTTGATATTAATGGAAAACTTTCTGGAGGATCTGCGGTCACTATGGGAGTACCGCAGGGTTCAATTCTGGGACCTTTTCTATTCCTGGTCTACATAAATGACTTACCCTATCACGTCGGGAATAATCACGAAGTTGTGTTGTTTGCGGATGATACATCTTTGACATTTAAAATTAAAAGACAACAATTAGATTTTGATGAAGTAAACAGTGCCCTTCGTGAAGTTGTACATTGGTTTAATATTAATAATTTATTACTTAATGCTAAGAAAACTAAATGTATTAAATTCACACTGCCCAATGTTAGGCAATTATCTACCACTGTACAAATTAACGGTGAAGAATTGGATCCTGTTGCGTCTACTACGTTTCTGGGCATTACGGTCGACGCTAAACTCCAGTGGGGGCCGCATATCAATAAACTATCTGGTAGATTAAGTTCAGCGGCATATGCAGTTAAAACCATTAGGCGTTTAACGGATGAGGCAGCGGCAAGAATTGTCTACTTCAGCTATTTTCATAGTATAATGTCTTATGGCATTCTTCTCTGGGGAAATGCTGCGGATATAAATAGTATTTTTATTTTACAAAAAAGAGCTGTTAGGGCCATTTATCAACTTGGTCCAAGAGTTTCATTGAGAGAAAAGTTTAAAGAAGTAGATATTCTTACTGTTGCATCTCAATATATTTATGAAAATTTATTATATGTTCGTAAAAATATAACTCAATTTAAGCGTAATTGTGACATGCATAGTAAGAACACTAGGAACAAACATAATCTTGCCTCACACGTTACTCGTCTCCACAAGATAAATAATTCTTTTATGGGTCAAAGTGTACGCTTCTTTAACAAGCTTCCCAACAGTTTAAGAGAACTTCCAATTAATAAGTTTAAAAAAGTAATAAAAGCTAAGCTGTGTAAAAAGGCATACTATAGAATTTCAGATTATGTGGAAGATAAAACTGCTTGGGAATAAATTTATCATGTTTTGAATCAAACTGACATTATTGTAACTTGTGACATGAATCATTTTAATTGTAAATGGCGATATAAAAAAAAAAAAAGAAAAAGACAGAAAAAAAGAAGACAGTTCGTGTTGCTGAGGGAGTTTCTTGCGCCGCTTCTTCTTCACAGCCACAACACGTTCCGAAGCGGTGGTAGCAGAAAAGGACGATTCAAAAGATCTTGTGAAAGACTATTTGAATAAAGAATATTTTGATTTGATTTGATTTGAGTGGTTAAGCCATATAGTCCGCCACACTGGCTTAGTGCGAGTTGGTGGACTTTACATACCATCAAAATTCTTCGAATCGCTATGGTATGCAGGTTTCCCACAATATTTTCCTTCATCGTTCTAGCGCGTGGTGATTGTCGATCAATACACACATGACTCCGAAAAGTCTGTGATGTGCTGTAGGATTCCCCGACAATCGTAGACACGTTGGCAGCTGCGTCTGGGGGGTTACTCTATAAAAACGATACAAACTTCGAATGTTCGAACGCCGTATGTAAAACTTCACTAATGTGCCTAGATACTTCATAACATTTTTGATTCCTCTATCGTATGTCGCAACCACAGACTAAGTTCGGAGAAAATGATAAGTATAATAGAGAATAGTATTCATTTTAGAAGTGGAAATCTTATATCTTACCGTTTACCAATGTCCGTTTACCAACAGGCCACCACGCACTTCAATTTTATATTATACTAGCGGCCCGGCCCAGCTTCGCCCGGGTACAAATAGATTTCTGTACAATAATATGTACGTAATATACATACATATAAACCTTCCTCTTGAATCACTCTATCTATTAAAAAAACCTCATCAAAATCCGTTGCGTAGTTTTAAAGATTTAAGCATACAAAGGGACATAGGAACAGAGAAAGCGACTTTGTTTTATACTATGTAGTGAAGTATTCAATTTGAAGTCCCAATTCCCATGGCATATCATTAATCCCTGTTTTGAGTGCGCTCTCATCCATGACACGTGTCAAGCACACTCGGCTATCTATAAATATTAATGCGATGATAAAAAATATTCTGTTTGCGGAGAATTTATATAGATGATGGTTTTGTCGCGTGTCTAGTTTTTTAAGTAGTGAATAAATAATGAAATAATTTAGCTTAAACGCGTGCTGGATTATCTAGAAATAATTAAAAGTGTTTTGGTAAAATTTAATAATAATATACTTACTAGTCACATATGCTGAACAGAAAATAACATATAACACAGTGTTTTCGGTAGTGGAAATCATGAGGTATTTTTGTTTTACAACACAAAGATATCATAAAATACAGGGTTATTTCGATAAGAGTATCATGAGTATATTTAAATAGTAAAATGAAAATACATGTACATGTTATTTTTGAAAATATCTTTTTTTTCCTAACAAAACAAATACTTAGGCATGACAATAACACCCCATTCATAAACTACACACACATATACGCGCGCGCGTTTTTGTGTTAAAATGTGTATTAAAATTACCCGCGACCGCGCTTGTAGTAGTTCTATTGAGTATAATTTTACCATTGATACGGATATTCTTAAATAGAATTAAATGACTTTTCATATGTAAATTTGAATATTTTCTAACATGGATTAATCAGTATTATTTCTTGAGTTCAATTTAAAAAAAGAAACCATGTGGATTGCTCTAAAAACATGCAATATTGTGTATACGCTTTCCCAGAGTTGTACAAAGGTTGTCAAAACAGATTTAAAAATAATGCTATAACGTAAAATTTATTTAATAACAACAACAGTAAAACATACAGTATAGTAATCCTGAACTTCCTCTAGCTAAAAGTAAGGGAGATACTATTCTGAACTATTATCTTTATGCCACTGTATGAACGCTGCTATGGCCTTTAAGATGTCTTCTGCGAGGGTTTTGGGCTTCTCCAAGGCTAGGAAGTGGCCACCGTCCTCCAGAACTGTGGTGTGCAGTAGATTAGGGAATTTGGTCTTCAGCATTATGGGAGACATGTACATCATCTCATCCGGAGCTTGGATGGCCCACATCGGCACTTGGGTTGGGTATCTGGAAGCAATGAATATTGAAACCCAGCGGTGACCTGGTAATAATGGGTTTTGGGCTGAAAATATATAGGATGAACTAAGCAGTACTCATAACAGCAGAAGACAATATTTAACATAATCGCGAGTAAGTGAAAGAAAGAAAATACCGCAAATAATTAACGTTGACTATATTATGTTTTATAACATTACAAGACTGTCTGTTAACCATATTCAAACTACTAAGAACACTGACCTTTTAACAAGGTTTTCAAAAAAATATTTTCTGTCACAAACTATTATAGCACCCAGTTTGATTTGAAAGAATTTCTATGGTATGTGAAGTGTGCCAACCCGCACTAGGCCAGCCTGGTGGATTGCACAGTCTAACCCCACGCAATCGTACCCTTGATTGTAACGAGTGCTCTGTAGTAGGACGTATAATGATACAGACGCTGATACAGTACACCACATTGCCCATCCTGTACGTAAAATCACGAAAATTACTCACGCCATAACAGCAGTACCGTTTTCGTTGTGTAGAGTCTCGTAGTAAATCCTAGAGGAGGTGGTGATTTTGTTGTTGGCCCAGTAAAGCATCAGGTTGTCTAGGAGTTGGTCCCGCGTGAAGTACTGCAACAGACCACCGTCTGCTTGGTTGGTGTTGTTGTGGCGAGTGCCAGAGGAGAAACTCTGCAGGAAGAAGGCTAGGAGACCGGCGGGAGAGTCCGTCATCGCGACTCCTGGAAGATAGAGTATTTTAATTAAGCATTAAGGAAAGGAAATGATGCGATTGGAATATAGGTGTGTTTACTATTAAGTCAAATGAGCTAATATCGATGTCAGTATAAAAGTGGCTCACCATCACAATGGTATAACTCAGAACAAAGGATCTGTATCAGCTCATATACGTCCCACTGCAGGGTACGGGCCTCCTCTACAATCGACAGTACGATTGAGAGTGGTTAGGCCATATAGTCCACCACGCTGGCATAGTGCGGGTTGGCGGACTTACATACCATAGAAACAAAGGATGGCGAATCATAATCATCATTTTGACTAACTTAACACCAGAGAGCGAAAAATAGTTTGGTTTTACGGGTTTTTTCATTTTGTGCGGATTATACTGTACGCTGATAATATTACTTGTAATAGCGTTGATTATCGGATTTAAAACGTTTTTATTCTAAAGATGCATACGCATTCGGAAATGAAAATTATTATATTCGCATTTCCATACAGAATTATTTGTAACTAGATAAGTATTTCAAATAGACAAAATCCAAATCGTTGCTGTTAGAAGTAATTCAGGTCCAAGCCCTCGATACTCAGCCGCCACCATGTTTACGGCGGTTGCGGGTTCAAATCCCAGGGCGTACCTATGACTTTTCGGGTTCATGTGCCCATTAATAGTAAATGATCGCGCATAACAACGGTGACGGAAAACATCGTGAGTAAACCTTCATACCATAGCGAATCGAAAGAATTTTACTCAAACTTACTCTCAATTGTAGAGGAGCATCGTGCTTTGCAGTATCCCGTACCGGGACATATACGGGCTGATACAGATATTGTGAAAAATTATTTCAATAAAAAGTGGTATAATTTTGAGTTAGACCGAGCAATTTAAGAATACTTATCTGTGGCCAAATTCTTTTAACACGCACATGGACTTACCAACCAATATTATATTGACAAAGATTACGCCTACTAACGAAAATATCCAATTCCAAGTTCACCTCAGTGCATACATTTCGGTTTCTTAGATTTACGCAAATGTTATAATGGAAATAAACTATTTACGGATTTTATCGCGGATTAAGTTTAATTTTTACATTTCTACCTTCCTGATGTTTCGATTACTTTACAACTTTCGTGGTCACGGGGTGGACTGGGTCAGTATCCGTAAATATTTTTTTATTGCAATACATAAATTTTTGTACAGTTTCTTACCAAGTGTGTCAGGCTTTGTGGCCTGGAAGTGGAAGTATCCAGTCTCCGCCATGAGCCACGAGCTGTGTGTCGTCAGTGGGTAGATTCTGCTGGCCAGGGATGAGTCTACCACCAGCTCTGGGAAGTAAGTTCCTACTGCCATCAGCATAAAGGCATTGGACGTCAGGGCTAGCGGCAGGTTCGAGTGGTAGCCTTGGACTTCCTGAAAAGACGAACACATGGATTGTGGTTACAGATGTGGATAAATAAGGATAGTCTTTTACCGTAATTGCCTTACACTTGTGTGAGATAGCGCAATATATTGTTATCAATGTTGCTAACAAACAGCAAAGAATAAGAAATTTATTTGCCATAAACCTTAAAATTATCTACTCAGGTAGCAAAAAGAAAGATATAAAAAAGTATATAGGGATAGGTCATGGATAGTATATACTATGAATATTTAAGTGGATTATAACAATATAGACAAATTTCTCAAGGGTGGCCCCAAATCGCATAAGGCCATGAATTCTGAAGAGATAAAGGTGTCATTTGTTTAGCAATAGAACGTTAGCAGCTGAAGTACATACACCTACATTTGCTAATAAATTATTTTGATTTTGATTTGTTTTGAGTATTAAAAGGCTATTATATCACAGTGACATGCGTGTTACATGTCAAGCATTTCTTTGTAATTCATGGTGTTGTTTGTTTTTTTACTGTGCATGAGCGTTCGAATCGTTTACCATCAGGGGGATTACTGTATTAAAACGGTACGAACTTCAAATGTTCGGATGTTTAATGTACGAAGTAAGATATAAGATTTCCCCTTCTAAAACTCAATACTATTATATGTTATACTAATCATTTTATCCGAACTTTGTCTATGGTTGCGACGTACGATAGAGGGATCCAACATTTTGTGGAGATTCTAGGCACATTAGTGTAGTTTTAGGTACGGCGTCCGAACATGTGACATCGTATTGTTTTTATAGAGGAATCACACAAGCAAATGGAATGCTCGTTACGTCATTCATTGCAATAAAAAATAATACCGTAGGGAACAGAGTACACATAGCAGAAGCTATGTATGCTCCCCAGTCTCCTCCGTGGATGTAGAACTTCTCGTAGCCAATTTTTCTCATCAGGTTTCTTAATACCACAGCCATTTCCACTCCTCCTAGCCCGGGGCGATTTGCAGCCTGTAATGAAAATATTCAATACATAGTTTCTAAAGATAATATATTTAATTTCTATATCTGTATCTGCCCATATATAGGTCCCATTGAAGGGCATGAACCTCTTCAACAGTCAAGAATGCGATTGAGTGGGTTTAGGCCATATAGTCCAGCACGTTGGCCGAGTCCGGGTTGACGGACTTTATATACTATAGAAATTCTTACAAATCACCATGATCAGGTTTCCTCACAATATTTTCCTGTACCGTTATAGTGCGTGGTGATTGACTATTAATACATACATCTGAAAATGCAGAGGTGTGCCCTAGGATTTGAACTCCGCGACCATCGTGAGCATGTTGGTGTCCGCATCTGGTCCGTTACAAACAGGCCACCACACACATCATATTCACTTTTTTCGAAGTATTATTACTGGTAAAGCGAATAAGTCGATGACCGAACATTTGTCTATACTTTACTATTCAAATACTTTAAATTAAGAGCGTTTACACTTTGCGCGCAAAGTCAACTATAGGTATTTCTTCGTTAATTTCACGCACATATAAGCGACCAAATCTGTGTGCGTAGAGCTGCCGCGTCGGCTCCCTGTAAAGTCAGATCAACCAAATTTGATCCGTGTGCTTCAAATATTCAATTGAAATGTAACTGTAATATAATATAATAAAAATATTTTATTTGCATTATAAGTAGACAAATACCCATCAAAAACATCCTGTAAAAAAATTCCAAGTCTCGCAGCTCAGTTTTTCTACCGCATAAAGTTGTGAGATCCATGTAATACCAAGTCGATTAATTTATTTAGTCCTTGCTTCAGGCACGTTCTGAATAAAGTTATTACGTAAGTTATTATCATATCAATATTAAAAATACTTTACGTTTTAAATAAATAGATCGGTTTGGTCATCGCATGAAAACATAATGTATCGTACAATTTATACATAATGCTACTGGCTGTGTTCCGGTTTGAAGCACATTGTAGCCAGAATCGAATTAGGAAAGCGAGCGCTGCGGAATGCCAAGCATTGTAATTTGTAATTGATGGTGTTGTTTGGTTTTGCTACCGTCCATGAGCGCTCGTATCGCTTACCATGAGGCGAATTATATGCTCGTCTCGCCATTCATTGCAATAAAAAAAAGCATTTACCTTTCATTTCAATCATACTCCAAGGATTTTTACAGCTAATTGATGAAAAATTCCAGCGGCCAGCGACTTCCTACATTCTTTAATATTTGTCTAAAATAAATGGAAATGAAGTGTCGGAATGTTTTAATTATTTTTGTTCACAATTATTTCGCTTGTTATGCATCAGATTTAATATTTCCGTTTCCTGATTGTTAAGGTTAATCACCTGTTGTTCTATTTTTACAACATGACTTATTTTCTAATAAATTTGTATTTGATTTAAAGAAACGAATTAAATATAGTCGAATCATTTTTTAATAAAAATCTTTAAGTCTTTTTTCTGTTCCAAGATAAAATAAAATGCAGGCTGGTCACATACAATAATATGCAATAGTAATATAGATAAAGACTCTACTTACATCAGAACAGCCAAAGCCAGGCAAACTGGCCGCAATGATTTCAATACCGAAGTCCCTGTCTTCAGAATCGGCGACCAGGTAAGGTATCAGCTCGTAGAACTCTCGCACGGATCCAGGCCATCCATGCAGCAGTAAGAGAGGAATTGTTGTTTTGTTCTTGTTTTCCTATAAGAATAATAATATCAAAATATTACCTTCGGGTCTGGGTGTCTGTGAGACCGAAAAGTCTCTTGTAGTTCCTGATACCCACGGCACAAGACTCAATCTTAGTGTGGGGTCAGTACTATGTATGTGACTGTTGGGTGTTATTTATTATTTATTTAATACCGTTGCTTGGATTTGAAGGACTTTGTACCCAGAGTAACTACTGGAAATAATGAGACTTAACAACTTATGTCTCAGGATGGCGAGCGCAGTGGAACACCAAGCATTGTTTTGTAATTCGTGGTGTTGTTTGGTCTTGCCACTATCCGTGAGCTTTTGTATCGTTTATATATCCATCAGGTGAACAGCATGATCGTCTCTCCATTGAAAAAAAAAAAACAGACAGTATGGCAGTATATTTATAACCGTGTATTTATAAAATGACTTGAATATTAATTTTATTGTAAAGTCAACACATTAAGAATTGCACAAAACGGAAAACAATTAAAATCCATCTGTTGTATTTTCCGTAACATCTGCTCAGTTACAAACAGCTGTAATAACATGAACGCATTGAGAGTTTGAAAAATTCAGCAAAATTTCTCAAATTAAGATACATGGGTAACGAATAATTATTTTAGTCATTTAATTTTACATTGCAACGTTAACACTTGGAAATAAGCTTAAAATAATACGTACTTCATATCTAAAAATAAATTGAATTTGAAAAATCAATTATCAAACATTGGATTGAAAGTTTCCATCTCTGAATCAAACCAAGTTGTTATTTAGTACACTGCAAATTGATTGAATGTCGCAAAGTGATATTGTTTAATACCTTTTTCTCCTCGATTTTTTTCCCATTCATTCCCTTACTTTTAAGAGAAGCCGACAACACATCCGCAATCCAGAGGGATTACTCTATAATCCTAAATGACACTCACTAATGACATGATGTTCGAAGGTTGTGCGAAAAATTGCGCAAATGCGGCTAGATACTCAACGTAACTTCCGAATCCTCTCTCGTACATTGTAACCATAGGCTAAGTTTGAAATTAATAAGTGTCACAGAGAATATTGATTTTTAGAAGTGCATAACATAAAACTTAATTCGGACGTCAAAGTCCGAATATGTGAGTTTCGTTTGGGACTACATAGTAACCTAATATTGCTGATGATCATAGCACTTACTATTAGTTGGTCTAATTAAACGTCAATAGTCAATATGGACGATTATTTGTTTATCAGATATATTAAAAATAATACTCACAGGTTCAACTCTAATGAAATGCATGCGCAAGCCCTGTACGTAGACTGTGTGTTGGGGCAGGCTGTTGAAAGCCAACTCCCTGGCCTTGAAGTCGTATTCTTCAGCCCAGTAGTTGATCCAGGTGTCTATACTATTTGTGTTGAACCCATAGTCAAAGTTCACGTTGTCGAAGGTGGGCGCAGGGCGGCGGTAGTATTTGAGACGCATGCGGAGGTCTGCTATCATCTAAAAGCATTGTATTATTAACCCTATCGCTACAGTAATAAGATATTTTTTTATATGGACATGATGACAATGTACTTGGAGTTAAGTGCAATACAAATAGGACAGTAACTGTAATGACTAGGTTATCACTACTCGGTCGGTACTATGCGGGTTTAGAAAATAGATTATTATGGACATAGACTGAAGCGGAACGAGGCATATTTACATGGTTAACTATGACGAATCCCTTATCCTTGTGCACGGTGATCGCTATTAGCACAAATATGAATATCCAGTACACATACATATGAATGATGTATGTATGAACATCATCTCACGCCTTTTTCACAGAAGAAGTAGGCAATGTGCTACCAGGAGACCCATATTTTGCATGTAAAATTGTAGTCAAAGTATGCCTCTGCCACCGAGGCAGTCATTTATGATTTAATTAATTATAACATTAATTTAATTATTAACCCGAATTCGCAACTATATAAACATGGGTCATGCTTATGTCTTGAAATTGCATTTGTCTTAAAAAAGCAATTTATTTTAGTCACATTTCGTATTAATTTATTGTATCAAATCGAGGGAGATAATTATCTATCTCCGAGATATCTCCATTTACAAAATCTAATGTACTCAATTTGCCGAAAAAGTATAAAAATATTACAATAGCGTTAATACTACTTACATCATCATCAAAGGTCATTTCAAAGGGCACGATGTCATCACTATTCTTTGAAACTGTGGGTCCCCATTGCGCTTCTAAATCAACTTCAGGTAAGCCATCTGCAAGAACCGCCAAAATATTCGCAAACAGCACAAGTAACCGATGCATGATAAAGTTTGGCGAACGAGTGAGCAACAACTATTTGTCAGTTCCTTATATATTTATGAAAGACTCCACGTCATATACTAACTTAATCTGGTTTGGTTTGCGAATTTTTTTCGCTATATATTATACTTACTCCAACTCTTTTCCAACATTCTTAAAAAATCCATTTACTTCCTGTTTCAAGACATTTTGTAGGAACTATTTGTACAGGGCGCATGAAAAGATATTTTTTTCTAAATTAGCAAAAAACCTTCTTTATTGCATAATTTTTTTTATTTATTGCAGTGAATAGCGAGACGAGCAAGCCGTTCGCCTGATGGTAAGCGATACGACCGCTCATAAACAGTAGCAACATTCCACTGCGCTCGCCATCCTGAGACATAAGATGTTAAGTCTCAATATGTCCAGTAGTTACTCTGGCTACAATGTCCTTCAATCCGAAACACAACAGTGCATTTAAGCAGTGTTGTTTGACGGGAGAAATAGACATTGCGGTGGTACCTACCCAGATGGCCTCTCACATATGAGAGACCTACCACCAGTAAATATTACATAGCTTTGCCTCCCTTTCTCTGTCTTCTATGGATCTCCCTCTCTTTCTTTCTCTCTTTTCAGCTCGAGGAAGTATACCACTGAATATAGGCCTCCCCCAAGGATCTTCACATTGAGATCCTTGGGGGAGGCCTATCAGTGGCCTGCATTAAGCAACTTCCTGCGGTATATACACAGCTAATATATATTTTATTATATATTCATTTTTCTTCTCTATTGTACATAAAAAAAACATAACATAGAGATATTCTGTCTGTATTGGCACTGGTAACAAAGTATTGGCACTTTGTTATTTTATCATCGAAAGTGTTAACGCAATATGGAAATTTCTAAAAGGCAATCATTGGATGGATATAAGAGAAGACAGTAACTAGTACTCCAAAATGCAATGTCTCCCATTTTAGTATTGAAGGAAGTGTACAATAATTTGTTCATTTCATACCGGTCAGTCATACTGATGTCGTTAAGAAAGTCATCGGTCTTCGGAGCTCTCACATAATAGACAAAGCCTAATTCTTGATAAAATTAATCAGTATCAAGTCTGGGTGTCGTGATAACCCAATCTCTCGCAGTTTATGCATTCTTCTCTTGTACCTTATTTGATTAGTGGTATAGCCACGCTGTTGTCAGTCATGACTCTGCATGATTGGGTAGGCTCGTCCGGAGCGATACCACTGTCTTACAGGAGATCTACGTGAGTTTTGCTGTCGCGTATCGTTCGGTGAGTGAGATTGCTGGATCCCCAATTCTCCTTTCATCTTTCCCATTAATTTTCTTACATGATCCCCTTCGGATTTGGTAGTCCATCACTTATCCAAGCGTTATGGATTTTCATGGGTGGTAGTGATCACTTACCACCATGTGACCTGATCGATTGTTTGTCAGTCCTATACAAGAAAGAAAATATTACTAAGAAATAAAAAAACAAACACAGAAGGAGTGAGAGTTGGATATACTGACATATCAGAATGAATCTAGATGTCATTGACCGTTCAAACTCGACATTTTATATTCGAAATCATTATGCATAATAACAGTAAACCCTTTTGGGGCACAAAATGAGTAGGCGACAATTTTAATTCGGTATCAGTTGACTGACATTATATAATTAAATCACTGTTATATGTTTTAGTCCATGTATTACGTCTTAGAGATAGCCTTCTACTAGTGGTAGTTCTCTCATATGTGAGAGGCCTCTAGGTACCTACCTACTGGTACCTACCACCGCAGTATCTATACAAGAGTCCAAAACTAAATGGAAAAACTACCTTTAAATTAGTGTTTCCGTTTCAAAAATAACACTTTATACCAAATAGGACTGTGTGGGAATTTTGCCGATTAAAAAATACGCGACGGGTTTTGTGTGTTTGTATTAGACATATAAAAAAATTATTCATCAAAATTCACTTGGCGTGTGGCGAAATTTAGAACTAAGATAAAAAAAACTCATTATTTGGGATATGTTTTTATGATATTAAAAAACAAATATTTATTTTACAGGTGGTTTCTCATATACTTATGAGACGCCTCCTGGATAGGTACCAACGCAATTTCTATTTCACCCGCCAAAAAGCAGTGTAAATGCACTGTTGTGTTTCGGATTGAAGGACATTGTAGCCAGAGTAACTACTAGACACGTTGAGACTTAACATTAAGCTTTGATTTATAGTTCAAGTTGTTTGGTTTTGCTACGATCTATCATTCACATAATATAAGCCAAGTCATCATGATCACACGTAATGATCATTTTTAGGCGAACTTTGACTATTTTTTAGTTCCTGACCACAATACATTTATATTTAAAGAATTGCTGTCTCATTCACATTACGCATAATATAAATGGACCTTATCTGGTAATCTCATCATTCTTAATATTTTTTTAATAAAAACTGTACAATAGGCAACTTTTCATAGGTTGATTTGTGACACGATTAATTTGTATGATGCATAAATAACATTTGAAGTGCTTGGTGGTCTGATGGCTGCCAACATGTTCACGGTGGTCGCGGGTTCCAATCCCAGGGCACACCTCTGACTTTTCGGAGTCATGTGTGTATTGATAGTCAATCACCACGCATTATAACGGTGAAAGAAAACATCGTGAGGAAACTTGCATACCATAGCGATTTCTATGGTATGTATAGTCCGCCAACCTGCACTAGGCCAGCCTGGTGCACTATATGGCCTAACCATTCTCAATAGTACTCTCGATTGTAGAGGAGGTTCGTGCCCTGCATTGGGACGTAGATGGGATGATACAATAAAATAAATGAGATTTATGTAAACTACGATACACATACGTACATAATCTCCTTTTCCTAGAAGGGGTAAGCAGAATATCCACATTTCGGCTGCTGTTTTTCGTCCGATGATGTGATAGCGGGCGAGCCTATGGCCAAATCCGGCACAAAATCGGGATCATGAAAAATCCAATAACACTTTGCTCGACACGGAATTTGAACCCGAGTCCTCAGCTTTATATGCCAACCGTGGTACAAATGCGCCACCGAGGTAGTCAAATTGTACTTCATCGAAAACTACGAATTAAAACGCTCTTCAAAAAAACCTTTTCACCAATTTTTGCAATTAATTCAAGACCTACAATTTGAAAACTATACCTTAAATGGAAAATGTATTTACCATTCATACCTTCTAGGATTTTAAATATGCAGAATATGAAAGAATTTCAGAAAAATATTTAATTTTTGCTGGTCATCTCACGTGATATGCCTCATATGTATTCACGTATATTTACACACATGCTTGGTATTTACTTTTATTGTGTATTTGCGTATTCAATTGGTGTATTTATTTATTATGATATTGATAACGGAACAATAGGTCGTGGAAAGTCTTTTCGCATATCTTATGAATAAGTTTTTAATAATACCTCTTGGTTGTACATTTAGCCTTACATTTGATTCTGACTGGTTTTGACGACATTAAAAAGGTAGTATTTCAAAAAAAGAAACAAATTAGTAAAATGTTGTTGATTCCAGTGATTTTCATTTGTTTTTCTTTCCGTGTGAAAAAAATTGTGGTAAAAGATCGGTCAGGCATTCACAGAATGTGGCAAAACTCAGGTTATCTCGCAATAAGGTCATGCTATGTGTATGTTTGAATTGGAAGTGCATTTTTCATTAAATGCTTTTACCGGCGAACAGAACCATCGATTCTAAACTCATTAATGTGACAAATATGAGATGAACTTTGATTTTTAACAAAATTATTCTTTTTGATGATACCAATTATGTTTATTTTGATAAATAGCAAGGCGTTATTGGCTTCTTTAATTACATGGAAGGGAATGGAATAGAAAAAGGATTACAGCAGAAAGGGGTATTAGAGAATAACACTCTACAAATCATCATCATTCAATCAATTTACAATTTGGTTTGATTCAGAGCTGAAAACATTTGATCCGATATTTGATAATTGATTCTTCATATTCAATTCATTTTTAGATTTGCAGTGCTCATTTTTTTAAGCTTATTTCGAAGTGTTAACGTTGCAATGTTAAATACAAGAGATGGATTTTAATTGTTTTCCGTTTTGTGAAATTCTTAATGTAATATTCAAGTAATTTTATAAATATACGATAATGATGATAATGACATTGCTATGCTGTTAACATTTTTTTTGGCAATGGCGAGACAAGCATGCTTTTCACCTTATAGTAAGCGATGCGACCGCTCATGGACAGTAGCAAAACCAAACAGTGCTATGAATTACAAAGGGATTATTGGCATTCCACTGCCTTCGTTTGACGTAAGATGTTAGTTTCAATATATCCAGTTGTTACTCTGGGGAGTTACTCTATACTCAGACATGATTATAAATGTTCGAACGTCATACATAATATACAAATGGATACGAATACAGCTAAATAGTTTACACAGTGTTCGAATCCCCTATCGTCATAACCTTAGACTAAGTTTGTAGTGAATGATAAGTTTCATAGCCAATAGTATTGATTTTTAGACGTGGAAAACTTTCAACTTATACTGGAACGTCTAATTTAATCAAACGATTTCTAAATACAAAAGATTTGGTAAAATTTTACCCAAACCTGACCATTCCCCCTACCCTTACAATTTTGATACTTATCTACCAAAAAAGGAAAATATGCTATTATATGTACCAATCTTAGGAGTATACTTTTAACTTTGAAGAAAAAACCTGTCCATTCCCCCCTACCCTTACAACGTTAAAACTTTTCTAACAGAAAAGGAAAATATACAAATATCTTCCAATCTTAGTAGTATACTTTATCAATTGACAAAACATAAACATCTAAGTTAGTCTAATTCTAATTTAGTCATAAAAAAGCAGACGACCGTGACAGGACTCGAACCTGCAATCTTCGGATCCGAAGTCCGACGCCTTATCCATTAGGCCACACGGTCTTGTTAGTATTCTGGATAGATTTAGCACTAGTGTTAAGATTAATGATTTTATTTTATATACCCTTCCTTTAAGGGGGTATAGGTAGAGGTGCTAATAGGATCACAGACAGTTTTTGTAAATGGAATAGCCACGCTATAGCTGGAAAGTAAGAAGCTATTCACCATTAGGTGAATGGCATTGGAATTACCATCAGGTAAGAGATACAACCAACACTCTTCTCTCTTCTTAAATCTCCTTCTCCGCCTTCCTATTTAATCTCTAGCTTTTAATTTCTAGGTGCCAATCATAATAGAAATCTTCGATCGTCTAATAATCTTCTTCTTAAGTGTCCCCCTCACAGCTCTAATTTTCTTCACTTCTCGTTTTCAGTTCAAGCGATACTACTGTGGAATGCGCTCCCCCTCGTTATCAGGACGTCCACTAACCATTTCACATTCAAAATAAAGGTTCGTGATTTACTGCTTAAGGAAGTTGCAGAATCATCACAATAGTTTGTTACTTATATATTACTATATGTATGTATGTGTATACAGGGTATATTACGACTGCTACCGAAAACGAAGACGGGTGGTAGTTTTAGTGACTACAAACACAATGCAACTAAAAATTTCGCAAAGAAACGCGACAATTATTATTTATGATTTTTTAAATATCGTCATTTTTGGGTGGTAAATCCATAGTTTTTGCTAAAATAATAATTTAAACTCTTTTATACCTTAGAGTATTTATAAATAAAAGGGTATACTCTATTATATTAGGAAAAAATGTATTTACCACCCAAATATGGTCATAGGAAAAAAAAAAAAAATTGACCCTTTTTTTGCAACTTTTTCTGTTGCATTGTGTCTGAAGTCGCTTAAGAGCGTATACACCGCGCAAAGTCAACTATAGGTATTTCTTCGTTAATTTCACGCACACATAAGCGACCAAAGCTGTGTGCGTAGAGCTGCCGCGTCGGCTCGCTATACAAACGGCTCAAACAACTTTGATCCGTGCGCTTCAAATATTCATTTGAAATGTAACTGTAATATAATATCATAAAAATATTTTATTTGCATTATAAGTAGACAAATATTACTGTGCAAGCAAAGAATAATACAAATTTAGATACTAATCATATTTTCGTTATTATTACATTGTTAAGTTGCATTCAAATCAGTGTTCAATCAGCAGATACTACGGACGTTTTATTAATAATTTCGTGTTCGAACACATAAATAGTGTTAGGGGCCTTACAACCCATTACAATTACGAAATATATTGAATTTTATATTATAATGCATAACATAATTTAGCCTCGGAATTAAATCCCATTATATTACCTGAAACATAATTTATACTCACTACAAAATCATTGTAGGTAATAAAAATAATTAAATATTTTACTACCAAAGTACTAAGATGTGGTAATCGCAGTCCGCGCGTGGCTATTTTCATATAATCGACTGCAGCCAGGCCGGAGCGACGAGCGATAGGTCCTCCCTCTAGAAGGCCTTGCGGCGGTCTGATTTGATCCACGTCGGACAGCGTGTTTTATAGTGGTTTTTAAAATATTTGTAGAAAACATGAAAACTAATTTTGTTGAAATATAAAAATTGTAATTTATTGATAAGATGTTCTTCTATTATAATATGCAATGGCTATAAAAATTATGTACGATAAGTTGGTGAAAAAAAATATGTTCTTGACGAGAGTTTCTGAATAATTTCGCATTGTTTAAATTTTTATTTTTCAGGAACTAAACACAAAAAGATTATTTTTCTCAGCAAAATCCCTCCATAAGGGTCTTATTAGTCTGATAATTTTTATATTTTCATCTTATATTTAGTGGTTTCGGATATCTTAAGCTTCTAAATTGCCATTTAAAGCCTAAATAACGAAACTTGTGTTCAGTAATCCTTATAGTACTCACAAATTATCCATCAATCTATAATGTTTTCCACCAAAATCCCTAGATGACAACCTTTTCTAAAGTTAGTACTAATTATTTTTCCTTTAAATTGTTTATTGGTGGCTATTAACTCATTTGAAAAGTCCTGTTTTTAAGCCAAAAAGCGCGTGCAGGGTATAAACGCTCTTAAACTACCACCCGGCTTCGTTTTCGGTAGCAGTCTTGATATACCCGGTATATATTTAAGATATATATATATATATATTTATGTCATAATTATTCATACATATAACTTTATATATCCACTATATTATATCATGTATTGACCCTATATTTTGATATATTTACGTATTAATTATTTATGTTTCTATTTTTTTTCTCCCAAAAAATTATACGCCCACTTCATCTCATCTCTGCATCACCCAAGGGTAGACTCGTAGATAATGCCTTACATGCCCTAATACAATGTATATGAAATATAATAAATAAAAAAAACAATCACTCATGGACAGTAGCAAAACAAAAAAACACAATGAATTACAAAACAACGCTTGGCATTCCACTGCACTCGCCATCCTGAGACATAAGATGGCCCAGTAGTTACTTTAGCTACAATGTCCTTCAAACATGTTAGGGTGTCGACTAAAAGTAATATTGAGGCCATATGAGATTTTAACCCCACATTATTTCCTTTAGTTAATACAACAAAATTAACTCAACATGCATTAGCGAAAACTAAACTCATTTGCAAAAAAAACGGGCACCTTTGAGCACATTGGTTTGTTTGATAATTATAGGTAGTTTTACTTTCACAATTTTGTAAAATAATAAGCAAATAATCGTTTTCGTCAGTATTATCATAAAATTTTGATAAAATTTATGGGTTTTAATGCTAAAGTTCCCTAGTAGTGTATGCTCGCTAGTAGTGCATATGAAGAAAAAGTGAAGTAAAAGTTAACAAAGATTTTTGTTTGTTTTTTCTTTAATAAAGTAAAAGCAGATAAATGTTTAGTATCGAGTGTGACCCCCTCTAGCTGAAATCACAGTTTGAATTCGTCTGGGTATGCTAGCGAGGATATCCCGGATACTTGCTTGCGGAATACGTTCCCACTCCGCGGTAATCACATTCTTCAGCTCTCTGATGGTCTGCGGAGCCGGTTGTACTGATCTCACGCGTCGTTTCAGAACGTCCCAGATGCTCTATAGGATTGAGCCTGGTTCTGGAAGAAAACCATGTACCCAACCACGGGATGATCGTTTTCTTGTGAGTCGCGCATTGAGAAATCGCAAGTCTTCGTATGTGGACCTTAAGAACAACCTCGAAGAAGTAAGAAATGTGCATATTAGTCTACGGACGGTCAGGAGGAGGCTTCTCGCAGCCAATATACGCAGTCATCGCCCAGTCCGCGGCCCTAAGTTACTCCGTGAGTATAGAGTTGCCAAGCTTAGGTTTGCTCGAAATTGTGAGTCATGGACTCAAGAAGACTGGAATAGGGTATTGTTCTCCGATGAAGCCAGGATATCTCTGTTCGGTGAAGATCGACGTCGGCGAGTGCTACGAAGACGAGGAGAACGCTTTGCAGAGGCTTGTTTTGAAGAAATCACACCTTATGGTGGGGGCTCTGTTATGTTTTGGGCAGGAATAAATTCAATGGATCGTACAGAGTTAGTCATCATTGAAAACGGCTCACTGACTGGACATCGATACATAACGGAAGTTCTAACTCCTCATGCGCAACCCGCATTGGCCGCTTTAGGCGAAGACTCAATTTTTATGGACGACAACGCTCGCGCCCACCGGTCTGGCGATGTAGAAGCGTATGTGCAAGAGGTCGGCATTCGTCGTTTGGATTGGCCAGCTCGAAGTCCCGACCTCAATCCTATAGAGCATGTCTGGGACGATCTGAAACGACGCGTGAGATCAGTACAACCGGCTCCGCAGACCATCAGAGAGCTGAAGAATGTGATTACCGCGGAGTGGGAACGTATTCCGCAAGCAATCTGGGATATCCTCGCTAGCATACCCAGACGAATTCAAGCTGTGATTTCAGCTAGAGGGGGTCACACTCGATACTAAACATTCATCTGCTTTTACTTTATTAAAGAAAAAACAAACAAAAATCTTTGTTAACTTTTACTTCACTTTTTCTTCATATGCACTACTAGCGAGCATACACTACTAGTGAACTTTAGCATTAAAACCCATAAATTTTATCAAAATTTTATGATAATACTGACGAAAACGATAATTTGCTTATTAATTTACAAAATTGTGAAAGTAAAACTACCTATAATTATCAAACAAACCAATAGTAACATTTGAAATCGCTCATTGCTTAATTGCCCGTATTTTTTTGCAAATGAATTTATGCGTTGGCCGGGAATCGAACCCAGATCAACTGCTTGGAAGGCAACTTTGCTGACCATTACACTACCAATGCACATACAATTATTCGGAAAATCTCATACAAGATGGTTAGAGCGTGAAATTCATCTCCAAATAGGTACCAAACGTTTGATAAATAAGTGTTATGTCTCAATTGATTATAATTATTCGAGGGACAACGTGAACAAAAATTCCTACTAATATTATGAAGGCGGAAATTTGTATGTTTATTACTAGTTCACGATTAAACGGCTGAACCAACGTACGATACGAAGGTAGCTGATATCTTGGATTAACACATAGGCCGCTTTTTAATACGAAAAATGTAGTGTTCCCGTGATATGAGCAAGGAGTCTTCCCGTTCACACAAATGGACAAATTTTATTCCAAAGTACAGAGATAGCTGATATCCTAAATCAATGCATAGGATCAACTCGGAAAAATGTCGTGGTCACGTGGTTTGAGCAATATGGATTTTCTGCACTTTGAAACGCTTAAGGATAGTTTGGGATAGAACATAGGGCGAATGAAATAAGATATAAAAGGACAGGATGAGGACGAGAAAAGCAGTATATAAGTGTTAGCGGCTTATGCCGCACATTAATATATTATAAATTATTCCTATTCAGTCCATACTCCTATGGAACGCACTCCCCCTCGGAATCAGGGCGTCGAGTACTCGCATTAATTTTAAAAGGTCAGTTAAGCAACTTTTACTTGATCGTCTGGCAGAATCACTTTAGTGCGTATTTATCACTTTCCATTTACATTATATTATATACAGGGTATATCAAGACTGCTACCGAAAACGAAGCCGGGTGGTAGTCTAAGCGACTTCAGACACAATGCAACAGAAAAAGTTGCAAAAAAAGAGCGACAATTTTTTTTAGTTATTTTTTTCCTATGGTCATATTTGGGTGGTAAATACATTTTTTCCTAAAATAATAGTGTATACCCTTTTACTTATAAATACTCTAAGGTATAAAAGAGTTTAAATTATTATTTTAGCAAAAACTATGGATTTACCACCCAAAAATGACGATATTTAAAAAATCATAAAAAATAATTGTCGCGTTTCTATGTGAAATTTTTAATTGCATTGTGTTTGTAGCCACTAAAACTACCACCCGGCTTCGTTTTCGGTAGCAGTCTTGAGATACCCGGTATATATATATATATTATTTGTGTGTGTATATATATATATATATATTTAAATTTATATATGTGTATGCATGTGTATGTATATAAATGTGTGTGTGTATGTATACAGTTATATTTATTAATTGATTCAAATATATTTATGTATCACATATTTTATGCGCCTACCGTGCTCAATCTCTGCACTACCTAAAGGTTGGCTGGTAGAGAATGCCTCAGGCCTTAGATTATATACTCGTCTAGATTGAGCAATGTCAACAAACGATGCGCTAAAAGTGTCCTCACTTTCGTTGATATGTGTGAGTACCGGTCGTGTAATTATTGTAATCCAACTGTCAAGGTGTGTGTGTTTAGGGATGCCTACTCCAGATTATTAACTTAACTTTTCCCCATTATTTGATATACAAAATAGGTTAAATAAAATATTTTTTCTTTATTTAAAGTAATCATACTATTAATTATATTTATAACGCATTTTAGTAAAAACAATAAAGATCTAAACCCATCTCCTAGTGTTTGTTTCCGAATAGAATTAACTCTTTGGATGTTATCTGATTTCTGTATTTATGTAAAATATAAATCATCATAAGTAAAATGTTCGGACCACACAACTGAAGTCATGTAAGGCTACGAATGGTCTTCTTTTCGTTTCCGCTGTGTAATGTCTCGCCAGCAATTTGCTAGTACGGAATCCGTAGGAAGTCTAAAAATATAATTAGGACCTTGAATAAGTTCTCGCTGTTTCTTCAAAGATGACAATAGCAGTACCCCGTTTGTGAAATTTGAATGGGAACACACATGCAAGGCAAAGAATTAATAAAATTACTATGAAGTGCATGTCGTCGTGGGTTTCATTAATATCGTGTAGGTAAGTATTATTTAATCATTAAATAAATAATGCCATTCTTCTTGTTGTTATTCTGATCGAAATATTATGTAATGATATTTGTGTTTTATAGTTTCTCCCATAGTTTCAACAAATCTTCCTAGTAATAAATTGACAACACTGGCCAATGAAACTCATCTTAAAAATAATGAATTAAAAGTTCATGTTTTCTTCAAATAATAGTGGTTTAACAATAATGTTACCGATAGAAAGTGATATTGGTATTATTATACAGTTTTTCCACACAATTGCGATACAATTCGACAGCACAAACCGGCATAATTAATTATTTTTCGGGAGCACGTTATCCATATGTAGTTCAAATGACACTGACGTACGTGAGAAGCGAGTCTACCAAATTTGGTAGACTTTTTTTGAGCCGTGCGGTGAGGTGTGATGTGTCATCTAGACGAGTATATAATCTAAGGCCTCAGGCATTAAGTCCGCCTTTATACAATTTGTGTATATGAAGCATTAATTAAATAAATAAATTAATGCGTGAAAGGTAGACATAATATATATATTTTTTCTTCAGTAAATATAACCGCCTTGTTTTTCCTGTAGTTGGTCTTCACTCTAGAACTTTCGGCCCCAACTTGTGCCTGATGAACTAGCTAAGGCTGCAGGAAGTCGTTGGATGCAGGCCGCTTCCAACAGGTTGATATGGAGATCCTTGGGGGAGGCCTTTCTTAGTAATGGACTTCCTTTGGCTGAAATGATGATAATAAAATAGAACCAGTCGGCCAGGCCTTAATGTACAAGAGATACACCATCTAGACAAACTAGCAAAACAAATAATTTTTAAATGAATCGTTTTTAAATAAAAAAAAACGACGGCCTATTTTAACCGTCTTAAACTTTTAATCTGTAATTTTCACGGCGTTTATTAAAATTAGGAAACTTTGGGAGTACTCCTGTTAATCCCTAATTGAAGACTTTATCACCGTGCGACGGCAGTTTTTAAAGATAACGGCTTTAAAAGGCTTTAATGGAATTTTCTGAGTCGTTCAGTATTTGGGTGCTTTTATGTAAAGTAATGGACCTTGTTCGATATATAAAATACAAGCAATTGTTTCAGTGGCGGACATATTGATCTGAAACAATTTATCTAATCAATAAAAAAAATATATAAATTATACCTTTTTTCTAAAAGAGGTTGGTAGATGTGCTAAAATGCCGGATGTGCCGGGATAAAAACGTTTCACTTGGTGTGTTCCGTCCTATACATATGTACATTCGTAAAACATAACCCACATATTTCGCAATCGCGTAAACAAAATATTAATATAAAATAAATAAAGCCGACTTTATAACATTGCAATAATAAGATAGAAATAAAACTTTTTAAATCAAATCAAAATATTCTTTATTCAAATAGTCTTTCACAAGATCTTTTGAATCGTCCTTTTCTGCTAACTAAGATTTTAATAAAATATCTTAAATATACCAACATTTTTTTAAGGTCAGTTTCAGTCTTAACGATAGGGAATAGCTATCCCCCGCGATTTCCTAGATAGTTTAGCATCATTCTCGTTTGTAACAAACTTTAAATAATACGCCGGTTGTGCAATAATATTTCCTCTATTTTCCAACATCATGTACATCACAAGGCTCTCTACATCATACAACTCTCATATTTAAATGCCTGCAACATCTACTCTTGAACAATCACATCGGAATCCACTCGGTCAATCCTTCACATCAGCCTATGACAAGTCCGTTTTGTTTTCAAATTCTTATTTTAAACTTCTTAGTATGCTTCTCAATACTACCAGCACCATCGTCATACTAGAATAGGTTTCTTTACTCATCGCTCATAGAAATTACCCGTCACACGTTTAATGTGAGAGGCCGCCTGGGTACGTACCACCGCAATATATTGTATGTTATGTATTTCTCCTGTTAAACAGCATTATAAATGTACTGTGATGTTCCAGATTGAAGGACAATGTAGACTACTGGATATATTGAGACCTGACATATTTTTTTCTGAGGACGGCGAGCGCAGTGTAATGCCAAGAATTGCTTTGTTCTTGGTGTTGTTTTTTTTTTTTATTATTATCACAAACATTTACAAAAATAAAAACAGTACAATTAAATACCTTGCCCCACAAAACTGCTGCTGCAATTTGCCTGTGGGATCCCCGTGAATCTCATAACTAACAATACAGAATAAAAATCTTATAACTAACAGTGTAAAAAAACAAAAATCACAGATTATCACTTTGCAAATATACTTTTGTAGTTGAAGGCGATGATCCCAGAGCTACTCAACCCCGTACTTGACATGAAGGAACAGGAAGGGACAGAAGGGGAACGAGTTTGGTTTTGATAGTTTCCATTAGCAGTCTTATCGCTTACCATCAGGCGAATGGCACGCTTGTGTTGTTTCATCTCGGTCAAAACAATAAATAAATAAAAATACGTAGAAAAACAAACACACACACACACACACACACACACACACACACACACACACACACACACACACACACACTAGATTTAAATAGTTTTAGAATGCGTTTTATGAAATGTCACCCTCCGAATATTAAAAGTGACATATTTACCCTACTGCAAATATTTACCGCGTCAGTAAGTATCCCGCAGGAACGTAATCTATCAGCCCCACGACTCCCTAAACTCTGATCAAATATGTTAAATAATTAAAAATTAATCTTGGCTGCGCATCATCGTAATCTCATAAACAAAGCGTTAAAATACTAAAGTATTTTGGGCTTAGATTATACAAGAATTACAGGGTATATCAAGACTGCTACCGAAAACGAAGCCGGGTAGTAGTTTAAGTGACTTCAGACACAATGCAACTAAAGGCGACAATTTATTTTTTTATATTTTAAAATCTTTATTTTAAGGGTGGTAAAGCCAGAGATTTTTCTTGCCTCTACTTCCCTTTTTTTAACCGACTTCAAAAAAAGGAGGAGGTTCTCAATTCGACTGTATGTTGTTTTTTTTTTATGTTTGTTACCTCGTTTCTCTGTACTGTGTGAACCGATTTCGACCATTCTTTCTTTGATTGAAAGCTGGTGCTTGTCGTTTGGTCCCATAAAAATATGGTGAAAATCTGATGAATATCTTCGGACCTGGAGAGGGGAACTCCTTAAAACTAAGTAGGATTCCAATGGTTCTTTTTGCATTAGGTTCATTATAAAAGTTAAGTTACAGTGAGAGACGGAAAAAGGGGTGGGGGTGAGGGGGGGTAGGTGATAAAATTAAAATACACTTAAATTCTAATATCTTCGGCAGCTTTTAACCGATTTTAGTGATTTCTTTTTCATTGGAAAGAATGTATTGACAGGTTGATCCCAGGAACACAACATGAAGATCTGATGATCATGTTCGGACCTGGAGTGTAGAACTCTTCAAAATGTAGTAGGATTCCAATGGTTCTTTTTGCATTGGGTTCAGTATAAAAGCTAAGCTACAGTGGCGGAGGGAAAAGGGGGCAGGGGCAAAGGAAGGGGGGGGGGAGAGAGAAAAAATAATAAACATGTGAATACTCTAATTTCTTCGGCAGCTTTTAGTCGATTTTAGCGATTTCATTATCATCGGAAAGAACATATTCCTTGTGGAGACCAAATCTTCTTAATTTAAATTCCTATCAACACTAAAAAGATAAAAATAACTAAAATTTTTAATAAAAAAATAAAAACCTACTTCAAAACAAAAAACCACTAAAAACCAAAAAATAACAAAATAATAAGTACCACTGCAAAGCAAAAAAATTAAAAATCAATATGTTACGCATATATTTTGATTTGTTGGCTAGTCAAGTCATTAAGCAAATTAATCAACAAGCACAAGTTCCATGAAATAAATATATTTTTTTTGCTTTGCAGTGGTACTTATTATTTTGTTATTTTTTGGTTTTTATTACAATATGAGAATGAACATGTAAGGCAAAATTTGAGTGTCCTGACGAAACGAGAGTGCTACTAAAACTCTGCTTATCTCTTCTGAAAAAGGCCTGAAGATTATGTTGGGCCTTAGTTGTCTCACCAACGCCATCTATATTATTTATAACAAATCATGTCATTAGGGAGGAATCTTTGAGTGAGAATAATTACGAAATCAGATGGCAGCACTAGGCTTATAATTTCAGAATATACAGGGTATATCAAGACTGCTACCGAAAACGAAGCCGGGTGGTAGTTTAAGCGACTTCAGACACAATGCAACAGAAAAAGTTGCAAAAACAAGCGACAATTTTTTTTTGTTATTTTTTTCCTATGACCATATTTGGGTGGTAAATACATTTTTTCCAAAAATAATAGTGTATACCCTTTTATTTATAAATAATCTAAGGTTTAAAAGAGTTTAAATTATTACTTTAGCAAAAACTATGGATTTACCACCCAAAAATGACGATATTTAAAAAATCATAAAAAATAATTGTCGCGTTTCTTAGCAAAAATTTTAGTTGCATTGTGTTTGTAGTCACTAAAACTACCACCCGGCTTCGTTTTCGGTAGCAGTCTTGAGATACCCGGTATAAAAGACAAAACGGCATGGGAATAAATTGCTCATTATTTTCAATAATTGTAAAAATTAACCTTTTTAGCCGACTTGTTTGTGATATGTGACTTGAACCATTGTAATCTTAAATGGCTATGTATATCTATACATCTATACATATAAATAAAATTGAAGTGTCTGTTTTAAAAGTGAAAATAAAAAAATATGTCCAACTACATATCGTTATATACACGATACCTGTGCCGAAAATGATATTTAAAAAAATTTTGTCTGTCTGTCTGTCTGTTTGTTCCGGCTAATCTCTGAAATGGCTGGACCAATTTTGACGGGACTTTTTTGTCAGGTAGCTGATATAACAAGGAGTAACTTAGGGTACATTTATTTTAGAAAAATAAAGTAATGTTGCAATGCCCGCGCGCAGCTCACGCGCATGCCACCACTGGGCCGTCACGTCGGGCGCCTCCCACCATTTATCCCACCAACGAATCAATATCACATTTACAAAATATTGTATATAAAGAAATTTTTCAATAAAGCTAATACAAAAAACTGAAAATAAATGTGTAACGGGTTTAGTAAGTTTACCGCCGCTCGCTAAGAGATGGCGCCACCGTAGAATTAGATCGCGGTATGGTTTCGTTATATAAAAGTGAAGCACAAAAATTTGACCTTGAAAGTGACAATGAATGAACAAAAAGTCATTTTCATTCATTGTCACTCTAAAGAAAAGGATAGCAGGCAACAGCAACGTCATTCAAGGTCAAATTTTTGTGCTTTAGTGTTTTACACGGGTATAAGCTTCTTGGTTACAAAGGTAAATAAAAATGCAAAAACCAAAAAAAAAAACTAAATAAACTAATTAACTTTTTTGTTAAATTCCACGCAGACGAAGTCGCGGGCACAGCTAGTAATATATAAAAAAAGACGACAGTTCGTGTTGCTGAGGGAGTTTGTTGCTTGGTTTCTTGTTCTTAACTACAACACGTTCCGAAGCGGTGGTAGCAGAAATTAACGATTCAAAAGATCTTGGAAAAGACTATTTGAATAGAGAATGTTCTGATTTTGATTTTAATGTCATTTGACACAATATTGCAAGATTCAAGCTATGTATGTGAATTTTTGGCATTGATTAAGAGGTGGGGTGGAAGTGAGACTATCCTCAGTTTAGGTTTGATCCAGTAGGTATTACAAAAACAACCCTGATGGCAGAGATATGCGCATTCATCATCATCATCAACATCAGCCTATATTGTTTTCCACTGCTGGACATAGGCTTCCTCTTAGTTGTGCCATATCACCCTGTCTTTGATAATCTTCCCTGTCGTCCTGTGACATACATACATACATAAACTCACGCCTTTTTCCCAGAAGGGGTAGGCATGGGTGCCAGGATACCCAAATTTCGCCTTGTATGTTCCGAGCCACAATATGATAGGTGGCGAGCCTATCGCCATATCGGGCACAAATTCCTGACTCTGGGCTGATAATGAATAGAAAAATCCAATATCACTGTTCCCAACTCGGGATTCGAACCCGAGACCTCAATTTTGTAACGGTACCGTAGTGCAACTACGCCACTGAGTTAGTCCCGTCACATTCGCATTGATTAGCGAACTTCTATTACTAGTATTGATTAGCATTGATTACTGGTGGTAGGTCATAAATGTGAGAGGTCGCCTGGGTATGTACCAGCACAATATTTATTTCTCCCGCCAAACAGCAGTGTAAGTGCCCTGTTGTGTTTCAGATTGAAGGATATTGTAGCCAGAGTAACTACTGGATATATTGAGACTTAACATCTTATGTCTCAGTATGGCGAGCGTGGTGGAATGCCAAGCATTACTTTGTAATTCAAGGCGTTGTTTGGTTTTGCTACTGTTGATGACCGGTCGTATCGCTTCCCATCAAGTAAACGGCATGCAGGTCTAGCCATTGGTTGCAATAAAAAAAAATTGTGTACCAAAAAAAAATACTCTCAGGTTACGAAATCAATAAAACAGGTGAATAATTCAGAGCCACTTTTATTCAAAACAGTTGATAAAGCCGATTTATTTATTGCTCTTTTTTATGGAAGTCCATCATTTTCTGCAGACCACAGTGGACTAGTTTGCAGAAGAGTTCAGGCGCTTCCAAAGCCAGGAAATGACCGTAGTCGTCCAGAGTGTCAACACTTACTAGGTTTGTGTATCTAGAGTTCAACATGGGTTTTGACATGAAGTAAATCTCGTTTGCAGCTTGAACTACCACCGTCGGCACTTTGGTTTGCTCGCTGTAAATGAAATGGGTTATACAATGTACATCAAGACTGCGACTGAAAACTAAGCCGGGTGGAAGTTTTCGTGACTACAAACACAATGCACCTAAAAATTTCGCAAAGGTACGCGACAAGTTTTCTTGTGTTATTTTTTTAAACTGCTGTTTGGCGAGTGAAATAGACATTTGACTCGATATCCAGAGATCCTTGTTAATAAACTCGGAAGAACGATGGATTAACTTTAACCCAAGGGTTTAGAATAGACTTGATTATTATGTTCATTGTTTATTCTTTTTACTTATCAAATCAGGGAGTTAAGATTACAGGATTATCAAGCTAGACGGACAAAATCCGTGTTTATTAAGCCGTAAATACCTCTCCATTCATAATAGTCCAGTCAATTCTAAAGCTCTGGGCTAGAGATAATCCCTCACTCATTCGATAATTATTAATAAGGCCTAGAAAGTGGGTATTGGAGTTACAGGTTATATAGACGCATACAAATTGTCTTCAACATAACTTACTTCAGAATATCCATGTTGTAATTCCTCGTGTTTGCAGTTTCGGCATAAATTCTCATCGCACTGGGCGCTTTGTTGGTGATCCAGTAGATCATAGCGTTGTCGAGCAATTGATCTGGAGTGTACAAGTGCAGACCTCCCTCGGGATCGTCGATGTTATATCTGCGACTGGCCATAGAGAAGAGTTGGAATAACCAGCCTAATAGTGACGCTGGCGACTGGGTCACACCAATTGCTGGAAATGGAGTCTTAGTAAAGAATTATGACACAATGTTGAGAGGGAAGATTCTAGACTAAGATTTTTTTGTTGCCATGAATGACATTGATCCCACCGCCCTCGATGTCATAGGGGGCGAGTCTATTGCTATATCGGACTTAAATTCCTGACTTCGTGCTGATACTATCAAGCAAACGGCATGCTCGTCTCGACATACATTACAAAAAATATATATATAACATGAACATTGTTTTTCGACGACGACGTCTTCTCGTCAAAAATACCTCAGTGCCTTAAATCGAAAGTCTTCGATAGTTGTGTGTTGTCAGTGATGACTTACGGCACCGAGACGTGGCCTCTCACTATGGGCCTTATTAGGAAGCTCAAAGTCACTCAACGAGCTATGGAGAGGGCTATGCTCGGGGTTTCCCTACGAGATCGAATCAGAAATGAGGAGATCCGTAGGAGAACTAAAATAACCGACATAGCCCACCGGATTAGCAAGTTGAAGTGGCAATGGGCAGGGCACATAGCGCGGAGATCTGATGACCGATGGGGTCGGAAAGTGCTCGAATGGAGGCCGCGTATCGGAAAGCGCAGCGTAGGACGTCCACCCACACGATGGTCCGACGACCTGGTAAAGGTCGCGGGACGTCGCTGGATGCAGGCTGCCTCCAACAGGTCTCTGTGGAAATCATTGGGGGAGGCCTATGTTCAGCAGTGGACTTCCTTTGGCTGATGGATGGATGGATGGATGATGAACATTGTTTTTACCAATAGTATCAGGCTTCGTAGCTTGCATGTGGAAGTAACCAAATTCTCTGGCGATGAATTTCAAAGTATCTTCGAGAGGATAGAGTCTGCCTACAAGCTGTTTTGATAACATAGATTCTGGGTGTACCGCGGCAGCAGTCAGCATTGTGTACGCAGTGTTTGTTGCAACCAATCCCAAGTTTGTGTGATGACCAAGTACCTCCTGAAAGGGATCGAAGATTACATTCATTAATTGTCTGGAAAAATATTTCAAATCTACAACTTTATTGATATCATCATCTCAGCCACAGGAAGTCCACTGGTGAACATAGGCCTCCCCCAAGGATCTCCACATCGACCTGTTGGAAGTGGCCTGCATCCAGCGACTTCCTGCAGCCCTAGCCAGTTTTTTTTAAACAATAGAAGTTAAAAATATGCATTTGGGTAAGTGATTTTGAATTATATGTGGTGGTGAATGATAGGTCATTGTAATAACTTGTGTGTGACAAAAGTGTACTTTATCCTAAAAGACGTTTTTTTTATACACAGTCAGGTCATAAGTATTGTCACACAGTAAAAACTTTTCTTTTAGAATGCCGGCCACATAAAAGTTTATTGAATTAGAATTTTGAAAATAAAAATGTATACTTTTTAGAATTTTACTCATTTTTAAATATGGAGTGGATGCTTAAAGAAGACCGTGTTGCAGTTATTGCGTTGCATCGTTGTGGTTACGCGCCAATTCAAAATTTTCGACATATTGAAAAATTTGAATATAACCAAAAGATTCGTTTATCGTACCATCAAACGATACAATGAAGACTCTAGTGTAGATGACAGGTCAAGAAGTGGTCGCCCTCGGTCTGTTAGGACTCTAGCAGTGATAAAAGCTGTAAAGGCGCGAATTCAAAGAAATCCCAAACGTAAGAAGAAACTGTTGGCCCTTCAGATGGGGTTAAGCAGAACCACAGTGAAAAGGGTGTTAAATGAAGACTTAGGGCTTCGGGCATATCGAAGAAAAGTAGGACATCGTTTGAATGCTCGTCTAATGGACCTGAGACTGAAGAGATGCCGCGCTTTGTTGAAGCGGTACGCGGGAAAAAAATATCGGGAAATTATTTTTTCAGATGAAAATTTTTTTACCGTAGAAGAGAGCTACAACAAACAAAATGATAAGGTGTACGCATACAGTAGTGAAGAATCGAGCAACCGTATTCCGCGTGTCCAACGAGGTCATTTTCCATCCTCGCTTATGCTATGGTGGGGAGTTTCTTATTGGGGCTTAACAGAGGTACATTTTTGTGAGAAAGGTGTAAAAACGAATGCAGTTGTGTATCAAAATACAGTCCTGACGAACCTTATGGAATCTGTTTCTCATACCGTGTTCAATAACAGGCACTGGGTATTCCAACAAGATTCGGCACCAGCTCATAGAGCGAAGAGCACACAAACTGGCTGGCGGCGCGTGAAATCGACTTCATCCGGCACGAAGACTGGCCCTCCTCCAGTCCAGATTTGAATCCGTTAGATTACAAGATATGGCAACACTTGGAGGAAAAGGCGTGCTCAAAGCCTCATCCCAATTTGGAGTCACTCAAGACATTCTTGATTAAGGCAGCCGCCGATATTGACATGGACCTCGTTCGTGCTGCGATAGACACCTGGCCGCGCAAATTGAAGGCCTATATTCAAAATCACGGAGGTCATTTTGAATAAACTTTAGTGTCATAAGAATCTATGTTTTGTTAAGTTCATTTTGGTTTATAAATGGTTACATAATAAATAAACTTGTTTCAATTATTTTATATTAAACATGTGACAGAATTTATGACCTGACTAGGTATATTCATCGGTCCTCTGGCAGGATCTGGACTGTGTACCGACTGATGTATAGAGGGAATATCAAAAGCATCAACAATTTCCCCTCAAAGTTGGTATTAGCCAGATAGCCGGTCATTACGTCAAATCATCATCATAACAAAATGAACGATGTAGTGGGTAGAATTATTAGTAATAATAGCTCTGTTGTCAAGTTTCGACCAACCATTGACGTCTACTTTTTTCGTCACTTTATGATTAAGAATCTGCAATAGGCCTTCGAATTCATCATAATCAAAATGAATGAATATGCCGACAAATCACAGTTTTAGTCCTGGCTCTAAAATAATATCGTGTCTTGTGTCATGGGTATCAGAAACTACGAGAGACTTTTCGGTCTCACAAACACCCAATCTTAAAATAAAAATACCTGTGGATCACGTAAATAATTGCCTAAGTGCGGATAAAGATCGAACCCACGGCTTTCCGTTTTACAGGCGTCTAACCAACTGCACCACAGAGACTGTCATGGAGGAGCAAAATGCAAGGTAGTTTAGTATCTGATGCTATACCTAATCTTTACATACATCTTGGAAGAAAAGGGACATCAAATCAGCTATGTGTGCTCCCCAGTCTCCTCCCTGGACGTAGAATTTGTCGTGTCCCAGTTTGTTCATCAGCTTCTTGAAAATGACAGCCATTTCAGCACCTCCAAGGCCTGTTTTGTTAGTATACTGTAATAACAAAACAAATGAAGTTATTTTAAAAGTGATAAACCACAAGAACTCCCCACAAGCTAGACTGCTTCTGTATCAGCTCATACGAGTATATGTCTCACTGCAGGGCACTGAATTCCTCTACAATCAAGAGTGTAATTTAGAGGTGTTAGGCCATACACAAGGTTTATGCAACCTAAAAAAGCACCTAAAAGCTGCCGCTTTATTCTATCAGGTCATTATGGCTATTCTGGGCTTATATTCAGCATTGGTTTATAGTGAAGGACATGAAAAGCAGTGCTATGAAATAAAAATCATTCAAATAATGGCAATAATCGAAATAGTTAAAGTTGTTAAATGTACTTCAGAAACCATTACATTGGCGGTCGTTATTGTGATCTGATATTGGAGGAAGTTGGCTGAATACTTAGCAATTAACTTCCCTTCGAAGGTTATTATGTCATGCTTAATCATGTTAATACCTAAGCGTAAGCCGTAAATGTAATAATCTCTGTATCAGCCCATATACGTCCCACTACAGGGCACGGGCCTCCTCAACAATCGACAGTACGATTGAGAGTGGTTAGGCCACGCTGGCCTAGTGCGGGTTGGCGGACTTACATACCATAGCAATTTTTATAATGCTTTCCTTCACCGTTTTAGTGCGTGCAATACACACATGACTACGAAAAGTCAGCGTTGTTGCCCTGGGATTCGAACCCGCGACCACCGTGAACATGTTGGCAGTCGCAAATAGTCCGTTTTACCAACAGGCCACCAAGCACTTACCAACAGGCCACCACGCACTTGTAACACGCAATGTAATAATGACTTATGTAAAATGACTGTACGACAAATTTAAGTGAACGCATCAAATTAACCTGTGTATAACACAATTGAACAAATAGAAATAAGAAATTTCATGCGCTAAATTAGGTTTCATAAAAACATCTTATTTTCTCCATGATATTTAAACGAATTTTAAGAACTATCCGTAAAGGCCATAGCTAGATGGGTTTCTGCCTATTATTTCCAATGCTTCCTCGGAAGTAAATAAAGTTGAATTTACTTTCATTTACACCTTAGAGTATGTGTAAAATAGAGGGAGCGATGGTACTTCAACAACTTACATAAAAATGGTGTTGCCGGGCCACTTTTTTGGCTTACCATTGATAGGTGGTCCAATATACCGAGTTTTTAAAAAAACGATTCATTTAGGGCTATTCAATTCCACACAAACTCATTTTAGATGAACAATAAATATACCTTCGACTACCAATGGAATTTATTGCAAGTTGTTGTTGAATAATTACTCCTAGTTCAATTTTCACTAATATAGCAGCAATAACAAAAAAAAACATCTACGTTTCTAGAGACGCGAATGTAGGACAGCGCTCTCTCTATATTATAAATACTGTAAGATTTAGACTTAATGATATCATATTGGAGCTGTACGAGTCGGTGTTAAGATTTTTTTATTACTCACGTCAGAAAATCCAAATCCTATCAGGCTGGGTGCGACGACCTCCACCACATAGTCTCTATCAGGATCATCAGCAACTATACAGGGTATGGTTCCGTAGAACTCGCGGATGGACCCTGGGAAGCCGTGCAGCATCAGAAGAGGAATGCTGGTCTTGTTTTCGGGCACCTGATGCAAAACTTATGTAAGCATTATATAAAGTTAAATTTATCTATTGTCAGCCATGACTCAGCACGAATGGGCAAGCTTGTCCGTGGTGGTAACAAAGGACTCAAAGAAAATCGAACTGAAGCGACAGCATTGCTCTCGCGTTGCATCAGGTGTGATTCTTCGTTGTTATTATATTTCAGTGAATGGCGAGACGAGCATGCCTTTCGCCTGATGATAAGCAATACGACTGTTCATGGATAGGAGTAAAACCGATCAACACCATGAATTGTAAAGCGATGCTTGGCATTCCAATGCGCTCGACATCCTGAGACATAAGATGTTAAGTCTCAATTTGTCCAGTGGTTACTCCGACTGCAATGTCCATCAAACCGGAACACAAGTACATTTACACTGCTGTTTAGCGGCAGAAATAAATATTGCGGTGGTACCTACTCAGGCGTCCTATCACAAATGAAAGACCTGCCACTATATCGTTTGCGGAGCCTATATAAAAAGAAAATAGAATTAAATTATACTATCAGATTGTAAGCTAATTCTACCTCTGGCTTGATATGGATGAAGTGTACCCACAGACCCTGGATCATGGTCTTTTTATGTGGAAACTGGTTCAGGTAGGCTTCTCTTTCGGTGAAGTTGTAGTTGTTTTTCCATTGGTCGAGCCAGTAGCCGAAAGTGTGCGTGTTCACTCCGTAGTTGTAGGCGACGCCGTTCATGGAAGGTACGAATTCCCGCGTATGCGCTAAACGAGATAGCAGATCTTCTACCACCTGAAATTTATACAAAATATTTATATCAGGTTTATGGTACATCCTCTTATTCTTATGCCATTTTATAATATAGGTGAGGGATGGCGAATCTTTATTTAACAACGTGCCATTATTCATAAAACAAAGTTTATGAGGCTATAGACGCGCCGACACACAATTTTTATATTATTGGGGAAAATCAGCTACACTACAATAACAAACGAATGCTGAATATGTTACATGTATTGAGAAAATTTTATAAATAGATGATGATGATGATTTTTCAGTACATTAAGTACTTTATGATTGGTAACGTACCCGAAATATGTCGCGTGCCTTGCATCAGTTAATATAACGGTTTCTCCAGGCCAGGACGAAATTATTCCAGATTATAGGAAAGAGGAAATAAATGACCCGTCACATTGATTGAGAGTCTACTTACATCTTCAGGGAATTCAATTTTGAAATCTATAATGCTAGGATCGTCTTCTGTTTCTTCGGAGTCTCCCCACCATTTGTCATAGTTGAGACCAGGGACTGACGTATAGTCAAACGCCAAAGTCGCTGACACCAAACCCAGCAGTACCAGCTTCAGCATTTTGAAGGGGAATGAAGAGCCAGGATCGTTTGCTCACCTTATATAACATTTTGAAATACCTAAAAATAAAATATTCATATACAAAGAAATACATTTTACCTTTCATTTCCTATGTGCACAAGTGGTGTCTTTCAATTATTGTATACATATGTATTATGATACTTAATCTACGTATTAAAATTTAAAACCGCATGTTATATGCACTGAACATCAAATAATTTATTACTCTTGATTGTAAAATTTGAGAATTATGTCGGCAATTTTGATCTTTATCAAATTTAAATTGCTCTCGGATAAGATTTTATTTTACCTAAGCTATTGGCAGTATTTTGAAGCGAATAAAACATTCCTTCGTATGGAATCAGTCGCTATACGTGCCACTACAAGGCACGAGGCTCGTCTACAATAGGGTTGTGTCCAAGATTTTATTTGAGCAGTAAGTAATCATTCCTTAAAAGCATCGTTTATAAAAACAAACGAATTTGAAAACAGCATCAATACATTTAATAGTACGGTGGGGACACTCGTTGTCTCTTTCGCACGCGTGCAACTTATGAAAGATGACGTCACGCCGTGCATGTTGCATCCTTTTCTATCACTCCTACTACCAACTTTCATATATTAGTAACTTGCTTATTACTTAACGGAATTTAAAAATTCTTTCTGATTTCGATTATGCGTAACGTAAACTACCGTTATAAACAAAAATAAAAATGTATGAAACTAGCCTATTGAGGGTACGATTTAGGGGCCCTACTATATTCATCCGAAACGAAGTTCGAAACTTCGGATGATCAAAGCTTATATAAGATACGAATGTTCCTACATATACTTATGGTCGTTATTGACTTATGGTCGTTATGAACTTTAACAAAGTAGATAAATTCGTATCGTATAAAAAACTTCGATCGTCCGAAGTTTCGAATTTCGTTTCGGATGAATATAGTAGGGCCCCAGAGGGGTTACGCCATGATCCACCAAGCAGACTATGTTCGATTGGATTGTGATAAGAAATATTTTGGTGATTAAAAAAATCATCATCATCATCATTAGCCTATATTGTTTCGCACAGCTGTGCATAGGCCTCCTCCAAATTGTGCTATTTCGCCCTGTCTTCAGCTTGTCGCATCTGCCAGCCACATTTCGCAAATCGTCACTCCACCTAGGTGAAACGTAGTGTAGGGCGTCCTACACTACGTTTACCAAGACGCTCTCTCCACTCAAGAACACGTTTACACCGTTGGTCGATTCTTCAAAATATGTGGCCACCCCACAGCCATTTCTACTTGAGATAAAAAATAAAGTTTTTGCAATCAAACAACCTGATGCCAATGCCGCCCAGGCAGAGTATCAAATAGTGGAAACAATTATGCCGGCCTGCTAAGGTGCCTCTTCACACCACGGCGGAAGAACCCAGGATTGTAGGAAGGAGGGAACACGTGAGACGGCAAACAATTCCACAGCCTGACGGTGCGGCACAAAAACGAATTCGAGAACCGTTTGGTTCGCGCCGGGATGGTGTGGACCGTCAAGCTATGGCTTCGCAAGCCAGCACGCGTGGTTCTGGTTAGGAATGGAGAGGAGGGGATCAAGTGGAACAATTCTTCAGAGCACTCACCGTGATACAGGCGGTAGAACACGCTTAGAGAGGCGACATCTCTCCGGAGTTGTAGCGACTCTAAGTTGCTCGTAACGTCTGCATCATTCACAATGCGGATGGCCCGCCGCTGCAATCCATCCAAGGCATCGAGCAGGTACTGGGCGGATCCATCCCAGAGGTGCGAGCATTACTCCATACCCGGCCGGACCTGCGCTTTATATAAACGACAAAGCTGACCGGGCGTGAAAAACCGACGCACCCTATTCAGGACTTCAACCCTGCGTGATGTGGCAGTTATTATGCCCTCGATATGATTCCTTGGATTGAGATCACAGCGTATATACACCAAGGATACTTAGGTTAGCACGCTGAAGAATGGGGAGGGGAGAGAACGGGGATTTTTTGCACGTGAACGCACACACCTGGGTTTTCTTGGCATTGAACTCAACCATATTCCTGGAACCCCATGTAGAAATGAGATCTAAGGTTCGGTTGAGCTCAATGACAAGATCTTCGCGTCCCTTCACAGTTTCGACTTTGCAACCTGGAGGCCCGCAGAGATATCGCTCATGAACCGTGCTGTCATCTGCATAGCAATGAATGTTGCCAAGCGACAACATGTCATTGATATACAGAATAAACAAGGTGGGCGACAGCACTGAGCCCTTAGGAACTCCGGCATTTACCGACATGAGCGCCGAAGCGTGTCCGTCAACGACTACACGTATTCTACGCCCATGCAGAAAGCCGGAAATCCACGAACACAGGTTGCCGGGTAGACCGTATGCCGGAAGCTTGGACAGAAGACCACGGTGCCAGACCCTATCAAACGCCTTGGCAATGTCGAGGCTCACAGCAAGAGCCTCGCCACGCCGGTCTATCGCCTCACCCCAGCGATGCAGGACAAACGCTAGAAGATCACCCGTCGATCGATTATGACGGAATCCGTATTGTCGGTCACTGATCAACGAGTGATCCTCCAGGTAGCGGACCAATTGAGCGTTTATGATCCGCTCCATGATCTTACACATCACTGAGGTGATAGCGATAGGGCGGTAATTGGTAGGGTCCGACCGATCACCCTTTTTGCGGATCGGTTGCACATTGGCCTCCCTCCAAGATTCCGGCACAACACCTGTGCGGTAGGACGCTCGGTAGAGGCAAGTCAGTGCTGGAGACAACTCAGCTGCACAAGCCCTTAAAACCACCGCTGGTATCCCGTCCGGACCACTGGCTTTCCGCACATCGAGAGACCGTAACTCACGCCGCACATCACACTGCCTGATGCGAATATCTGCCATTGAGAAACCGCAATCAGGCAGTGTGGGCAGCGTCTGGGAACCACGGTCTTCGAGGCGGGAATTAGCCGCAAAGAGATTTGCCAGCAAGGCAGCCTTCTCTTGCGGCTTGTGGGCCAGTGACCCTTCTGGGTACCTCAGCGGCGGCAACCCTGGACGGCAGAAGTTAGATTGAACGGCCCTGGCCAACCTCCAATAAGCACGACTGCTAGTTCAATCTTGCTAACGCGCTGGGCATTCGCCCTAACGTAGGCCTTCTTGCAGGCCTTGGTGGCACGGTTGTAGGCTTCTTTGAGGGAACTGATATTGGGATCCTTCATGGCGCGACCCCTGATCCAAGCGCGATACGCCGCCTGTTTGTTACCGACAGCATCGGCGCATGCACGATTGAACCAGGAGCGTCCACGGCCCTTACTGGCGATCTCAGAGGAAGGAATGTAATATTCCATTCCAAGTCTGATCTCGTCAGCAATAGCGTTGGCACTCGCTGAGGGAACTTTACCCTCAAAGCAGCGCTGCCTCCAAGAGATGGATGCGAAATATTCCCGCATACCATCCCAATCTGCCGACGAGTAATGCCAGACCCTTCGTCTAACCTGCACGGGACGTGGAGGTGATGCGATCGGTACTGACGACCCAACCAGTCAGTGATCGGAAGTGCCCAGAGGCGCATTAACGGTCACACGATACCCGGCTGGGTGACTCGCCAGCAGAAGGTCCAGCAGAGAAGGCGCATGACTCGCCACATCCGGGATCCTGGTGGGCTGGTTCACCAGTTTTGTCAAGTCATGAGTCAGAGCGAATGCATGGGCAGCTCTGCCAGCATGATCAGTCTTGGAGGAGCCCAGCCACAGTTCGTGATGAGCATTGAAATCCCCCAAGACCACCATTTCGGCCGACGGGAACTGCGCCTGCGCGACATTAGCCGCCTGGCTAAGATACCTGAACAGCCGAGTCGACTCATCGTCCCCGTTGTGAGACCTGTAAAGGCACACGTAGATGCGGCTCAAGGAACCTAGATCCACGTGCACCCACAGAGCGGAGAAGGAGGGGTCCTCCATGCAGTGCAAACGGCGACAGCAGATGTCCGACTGAACATACAAGCATACCCTGGCTTTAGGCTTGAAGTTTACTTCAAGCGAATAACCGGGATACAACAGGTAAGAATTATCGGCCGGACAACGAATCTGCGTCTCCGTTAGGAAGAGCAAAGGCCTGCGTAGGCCGGGCCGTCTCGAGATGGTGGTGGACGGCATTGAGGTTCGTATGGAGTCCGCGGATGTTAGTGAACTCCATAGTGAACGCGGTGGTGGGGTTAAGCACCGCTGAAGGACCTGCTCTGTTTGGTTGCACTGTCATAAAGAAAGGATGGGATTGGTGAAGAGGCAACGAGGAGCTTAAGTTCGGGCACTAAGAAGGCCGAATGGGCACCGGCACGAAAGGGTCGGCAGGAAGCGAATTGATCCGCCGGACGGAAGGGCCCCCGTACCTTCCCGGGATGGGCCGCCGGGACCCCACTTCCGGTCACCAACCGGCATAACGGACCCACCCAAGATTATGCGCGGCATAGTGAGGCAGCCTCTCGAGGTGGTTAGCCCCGATTGGGCCCCTGTACTATACAGCGGGCGGCCAGCGGACAACCGTTTCTACGGGTCTCCCTGGCCGGCGGATCAACGTTCCTCCCTTCGACTAAGGACCGAAAATACCCACACGGACAACCTCATGCCCGGACTCAAGACCTTCGAAAAAACCGGAAAACCATTGGCTGATCCCGGAACGCGATCTCCTTACGGAGATCACTATGGCGGTCTTTACGCCTCGTGGACGGTGGTCGCTACCCGGGCGGACACATAAGTCCTACCACCACTAACTGTGTCACTCATTTGGCACTACCCAGGGGTCACGTGTAGGGAATCTAGAGTCAAAGCCTACGGACGCGAGTGACGTTAACCCCTAAAATTAATATTATAAATATAATATATTATAATGTATTTTTTAATGAAATAATCGGTGCACTTACTGGTGGTAGATCTCTTTATATGTTAGAGGCCACTGGGTAGGTATCACCGTAATGTCTGTTTCTCCCGCCAAACAGCAGTATAAATGCACTGTTATGTTTTCGATTTGAAGGACATTGTAGCTAGATTAACTACTGCACATATTGACATCTTACGAGTATATCTCGGGATGGCGAGCATAGTGGAATACCAAGCATTGCTTTGTAATTCAAGGTGTTTTTTGGTTTTGCTACTGTTTATGGGTGTCATGTCTTCAATTTACCATCAGGCGAACGGAATGTTCATTGCAATAAAAATAAAGATGTAATTCAAACTAGTCTTAATGATAACTTAACTGTCTAGGTTTTTATCACAATAACATTAAAATATCGTAAAAACTAAAACTCGCTCGATAAGTAAAAGTAGAAATACTTAGAGTGTTGCTTTTCTTATTTTTTTATTGCCTTGTAGGCAGACGAGCCAGCGGCCCGCCTGATGGTAAGCGGCTACCGCCGCTCATGGACCTCCGTAGTGCCAGGGGACTAGCACAACAAAGTCGCTGCCTACCTCGAGGAGAGTACTCTCCTTAAACCTTGTTTGAAGAAGGACAGGTCATAGCGCTGACGAAACACCGATGCAGGGAGTTCATTCCAGAGCTTGCACGTACGTGGTAGAATAGAACGCTGGAAACGTACCGTTCGGGAACGGTACGCCTCCAGGTGGTGGGAATGAACTCTACTGCGGAAACGTGTGGTGCGATGGTACATAGGCAACGGTGGTACCAACTCAAACAACTCTTCGGAGCACTCCCCATGGAACAAACGATAGAACACACAGAGAGATCCGAAGTCTCTCCGCAGTCCTAACGGTTCCAATTTGTCCGTGAGATCGGGATCATTGACTATTCGACAAGCTCGTCGCTGCAAGGAGTCAAGTGGGTCGAGCTGGTATTTTGGGGCACCTGCCCAGAGGTGGGAGCAGTACTCCACGTGGGGCCGGATTTGCGCTTTGTAAAGCGTCAATCTATGACCCGACGTAAAGTACCGCTTGGCTCTGTTCAGGATTCCCAACTTCTTGCTCGCCAGTTTGGCTTTGTCCTCCAAATGACTCCTAAACTCGATCTTGCTTGATATTTCGATGCCAAGGATTCCAATACTCTCGGATCCTTGGAGAGTAATTCCTTGGAATTGCGGCGCCATGACAAAGGGGTCCTTCTTCGCAGTGAACACGCAAACTTGTGTCTTCGAAGGGTTAAATTGAACTAGGTTCAATTCGCCCCATTCGGAGGCCCGCCCCAGAGAGCTCTCGACTTCAGACACAAGTTGACTCCGTCTAGTCCGATAGCATTTATTTTGCAACGGAATTTATATGATATTCTGTTTTCATTCATATTATTTATCATTGTAGTAAAAAAACATTTTCGTACCATAAACTCAAAGATGAACTGTTTTTTTTACAAAAATTACCTACCCTAAATTAATAAATGAATTATTTCAATTAATCTATAATAAAACCAACTTTAACACCATCATAGTTATGGCCTTATTCATAGAGAGTTTTAAAATCTATAGCTGTCGATTTTTTTGTCGTTTCCTGTCGTCAAATTGACGTCTATCCAACAAAGCGACAAAACATTCGATTATCTAACTACGTTTTAAAAATGTCTGCGAATAAAGCCGTTACACTATATACATGGACTCGCAAAACCGCATTCGTTCACATACGAATGATATTCGCGCAAATTCTGGTAAATAAAGTAGCAATCGGCATATTATTCGAGGCTCTCCGTACGGTATAGCCGCGCTGTACTATATTAAAACGAGTATCAATGTTGATTGACGTTTGGTCATATACATTATATGCGTATTTCTTTAAATATTTCCAAAATTCCATTCGATTTGTTATCTAATTGATTGTAATCTGTATGGTTGTTTGATTAGTTATGTTTTATTAATAAAATTGTATCGTTGTAAATAATGCCATGTCTATTACTTCGATTTTTTTGTATGCTAGGTATTTTATATATTATGCAACATTAAGAACGTTTATACCTTCCGCGCGCTTTTTGGCTTAAAAACAGGAATTTTCAAACGAGTTAATAGCCACCAATACACAATTCAAAGGAAAAATAATTAGTACTAATTATAGAAAAGGTTGTCATCTAGGGATTTTACTGGAAAACATTATAGATTAATAATTTATAGTTATAGATTAGTAATTTATAGTATATTTATTTATGTATGTATATTTATCTATAGAAGTATATACTGGGTATCTCAAGACTGCTACCGAAAACGAAGCCGGGTGGTAGTTTTAGTGACTACAAACACAATGCAACCAAAAATTTCGAAAAGAAACGCGACAATGATTTTTTATGATTTTTTAAATATCTTCATTTTTGGGTGGTAAATCCATAGTTTTGCCTAAAATAATAATTTAAACACTTTTATACCTTAGATTATTTATAAATAAAAGGGTATATACCATTATTTTAGGAAAAAATGTAGTTATCACCCAAATATGGTCATAAGAAAAAAATTACAAAAAAAAATTGTCGCTATTTTTTGCAACTTTTTCTGTTGCATTGTGTCTGAAGTCGCTTAAACTACCACCCGGCTTCGTTTTCGGTAGCAGTCTTGATATACCCTGTATAATTATGTATCATATATTGTATACATACTAATTATAAATAATTCGTCTATTATTATTTTATTGGAGCTTGTATCCTTTTTTTTTTCTAGACTGCCCTCTCATCTTTTCCTTTTTTTTCTATCCATCCAAAGGTTGTCTGTAAGAAATCGCCTAGAGCGATAAGACCGCCATCTGTACTTTTTTTTTCATTTGTAATATATTTAAGTGTTTATCCTTTTTTTGTGCAGTTAAGAATAAAATAAATAAATAAATTGATGGATGATTTGTGAGTACTATAAGGATTACTGAACACAGGTTTCGTTATTTAGGCTTCAAGTGGCAATTTATAAGCTTAAGATATCCGAAATCACTAAATCCGTAGTGTCTACTGAATGAACACTGATATGAATGCAACTTAACAATGTAATTATAACGAAAATATGATTAGTATCTTAATTTGTATTGTTTATTGCTTGGACACTACATTTGTCTACTTATAATGCAAATACAATATTATATATAAATCATAAGTTACATTTCAATTGAATATTAGAATTTTGAAGCGCACGGATTAAAGTTGGTTGAACTGACTGTATAGCGAGCCGACGCGGCAGCTCTACGCACACAGCTTTGGTCGCTTATGTGTGCGTGAAATTAACGAAGAAATACCTACGTTGACTTTGCGCGCAAGGTGTAAACGCTCTTAACATGTTAAATACATATTAGGTATACATGCAAAAATAACAATTATAAATGATGAAAAAACTAAAGAGTGACAAAAAAAAGAACCATTGCTGTTGTCACGTTCGGGTCGTCGATAATACCGAAAAAATCAACAGAACAATTTGTCGTTTGTCGCATTTACTTTTACAATTAAATAAAAAACCAATTTCTTAATCTATATGAAATAGTTCATCTTGATGTTCAATAAAATAGTGCTCAATTTTTATTTGTCTTTAGTAAAATTATCAATATTATTGAATACCAATTGTGCACACTATTAAATGAAACATACTGTCTAGACAACAATTATAAGCATGACATCATAAGCTATGTATGGCGTGCATACAACAGTGTAGTTTCATTCGTCGTCATAATGTTGAAGTTGTTACTACTGGGTTTGGTGTCGGTGGCGGCGTATGACTACACCACCGTACCCGGCCTAAACTACGACAAATGGTGGGGAGATTCCGACAAAGGAGATGATGATCCTGAAATATACGATTTCGAAATTAAATTTTCAGACGATGTAAGTACCGTTGGATATCGTATTAAATACTGATTGTATGGTTTTGTCTCAATGTCTACTTATTGTGGAGACTAGTGTGATTTGCTACGCTTTTAGAGTTTATTAAAAAACATTAGTATTATCATGAAGTTTATTTGCTGCCAAATTAAACATTTGTAATGATAACTACACAATGAAGTACAAATGATAAAATACCTGACTTAATTGTTGAAACATAATTGACTTTTGCCGTAGTTTGAACACATGTCATAAGTATTTATTTATTTATTTATTATGCAACACTAACATTATGCTTACAATTACTTAAAATATTTTATACTACTACATGTATTTTTACTGGTAAACATAACAATTGTAAGTGTTGACAATTTCACAGAAGAGTAACAGGAAACTAACTCCATACAAATACATAAAAAAAATACAATAAGGTAAACATATTAATAAACAACAATAAAAACAATATTAAAATGAGAGAAAATTTAAACAATACTTAATGGCTAGTTACACTTAATAAGAATCATACAAAATAGAAAAGAATATAAAAACAAAACAAATTTAATTCAAAACTAAAGGAACATATAAAAATTAACTTAAGGTTAATATTAAAAATCAAATTAAAAATTAAAAAACATAAAAAATTGATTGTTAAAGCAATACAAACAAAAATGGAAAAAAAAATACAAATTAACTATGATTCCAGCATTTTTCTTTTGAATGTTTGCAAAGAATCGCTAAATATATCCAATTCTGGATGTTGAGCACACAACCCATTATAAGACTTACACATTCTTACAATGGGAGAATGGATACCAACATTAGTGCGACAATGTGCTCTGTAAAATATTTTAGTTATTGGTTTACGAGGGTAATTGTACGGCACTGATAAACCAATCCGTTGCAAAATATCACTGCAATCAAATCTACCGTTTACCATACCATGCAAAAATATAGTCTCACTAATCAAGCGACGCTGCTGGAGAGATTTCATTTTAAAAAAGTTAAGTCTTTCACTATACTACTTTCAGAGTTCAATCAAACACTTGCTGTAAATTAACATTAATTTGAAATTAATACGATTTATTTTAAGTGTTTATTGTACGCCTGTTATATTATTATTATATGGGCACCTGTGTGAAATGCCTGGACTCAGAAAGGCCAAATGCCTAGTAATGGCCCTTTGTATACCTTCAATTCGTTGAGAAGAAATTGCATATTGAGGATTCCATACAACACTGACAAATTCTAGATGACTTCTAACTAACGAGTTATACAGAATTATTTTTGTGTTCAAGGAATGGAATGCTTTTGTATTACGCTTGAGAAAACCTAACATTTGAGCAGATTTTTTAACAACACTATCCATGTGCGATTTAAATGTTAATTTGCTATCCAGTATCACACCTAGATCACGTACTTCATTGACGGTTGACATGATAGTAGATTGCAGTTGGTATTTGCAACGGATTGGGCATTTCTTTCTCGTAAACTGTATAACATAGCATTTATCGACATTGAGAACCATACGGTTTGTGTCACACCACTGCCATATCCTATTCAAGTCATCCTGCATTTCTATGGAATCGTTCAAAGATTAGATTGTACGATATATTTTTAAGTCATCCGCAAAAAATAGAAATTTACAATTTTGAATTGCTAATCCTATATCGTTAATAAATAATAAAAACAAGATTGGTCCAAGTATAGATCCCTGAGGTACTCCAGAAGTAGCGCAGTATACCTTAGACACAAATTCATTAATTACTACGAACTGAGATCTATTTTCTAGATATGACTTAAACCAGCTGAAGGCCATGAATACCACTTGATTCAAGTTTTCGCAGCAGTATTGAATGGTTAACCTTATCAAAAGCACTTTTGAAATCAGTATAAATTGCATGAATTTCCCTACCTGCATCAAGTTCTCCAGCCACGTCAGATACAAACGAAACTAAATTAGTTGTAACAGATCGACCACAGTAAAAACCATGCTGATTCTTAATAATTTTATTTTGGATATGACGTGAAAGTATTGGGGACACAAGAGATTCAAAAATTTTTGCAAAGCATGATAATATGGAGATAGGTCTATAGTTTTTAACATCACTAATACTACCTTTTTTGTAAATCGGAACTATCCTAGCCTTTTTCCATTCGTCTGGAAAAGTTCCAGTAGATAATGAATGGTTAAATATAATTGATAGAGGCAAGGCAAGCGTAGAACAATGTTAAGTATGTTAAGAAAATAACAATTAATGTTATTTTCAGTTAGTAAAAGATCTGCTTTGTCGATTGGCACATACGCGAGAATTCATTGGACGGCGTCGGCTTCACCTGTGGGATCCACACGCAATCCGTCGGCTACTGGCTCGATTACTGGCAGAACAAGTACAACTTCACCCAAAGAGAAGCATATTTGAACCAGTTTCCACATAAAAGGACCATGATTCAGGGTCTGTGGACTCACTTCATCCACATCAAACCAGAGGTAAACAGCGTTAACCCATGACCTTAATTGCCAGTAAACGAAGCGTCGGACGTCCACTTACAAGATGGTCAGAATTGCATGACAAAAGCCACTTCTTACAAGAGGATCTTTGACATTAAGTTCGAATACTCGGATGTTGAATTTCAACATATGACATAAAAGTAACCCACATGCAAAAAATCAATACTATTCTCTATAGTCTATGTAACTTACAATTCACGTCAAACTTGCTCTAAAATAACGACATATGATACAGGACTCGAACATTTTGTAAAATTTTAAAGCATATTCGTACACTTTTACGTACGATGTTCAAACATTTGTCGTCGTGTTAGAGTACAGAGTAACCCCCCAAGTTCCTATTGAAATCTTTGATCTATGAACCTATTTAGATTATCTAAACAGAAGGCGAGTTTTTAAAGCTTCAGTTGCGTTATAAAATTTGTAATTTTTGCATCAGGTGCCTGAAGGTAAATTCAGCATTCCAGTTCTCATGCTACATGGATGGCCAGGCTCTGTCCGTGAATTCTATGACGCTATTCCTCTAATCATCGCCAACTCTCCCGACAGAAACTTTGTTGTGGAGCTCGTCGTGCCCAGCTTGATTGGCTTCGGTTACTCTGACGTAAGTTACACATATGGCTCTAATATTTAGGAACCGGATAGCTTTATCAAAGTTTAAAGATATCTTAATTCGCAATATGCATCTACCAGCAGTAGAGCAAAAAAGTGAAATTTAATTCTTTTCTTAAGGAACTAATGCTTTTGATAGTCCTTTCAACGTGAAATACACATTGAAAACAATTTCTGCCATAGCTACCATGATTTAAACTTCATTATTCTTTGTTTGCGATGGTTAGTGATCGTGTGCTGTAAATAAAGTACTGAAGTTTGGAGCTCGTGGACTCTTGCTCTATTACTCGCAACCCTTGTATTAATTTAAAACTTATCCTGGGGTCCCCAATTGCAACAACTTAGTCGTAAATTGTTCGCTGCAGTGGGGTCCTTGCGAAGATTACGAAATTTTCTACCTATTCCCACGAAAATTGCGCTTGTCCAGTCTCTTCTTTTTCCTCTCCTTGATTATGCTGATGCTAGCTACCTAGATCTCACCGAAGCCCAGTTTGAAAATCTTGAGCGACTTGAAAATTTCTGCATTCGGTTTGTATTTGGACTTGAAAAATATGCCCACGTCTCTGAATATCGAACTAAACTCAAGTGGCTATCAATACGCTTTCGCCGGAATACTCGCATCCTTTCACTTCTCTATACCATATTATTTCATCCCACGACTCCAAATTATTTAAAACATCGCTTTCATTTCTTAAGTAATACCCATGTACGATCTCTTAGGTCTTCAGAAAATTTGATTCTAGAAATTCCTAAGCACAGCACATCATTCCTAGATAAATCTTTTACTGTCCATGCTGCTCGCTTATGGAATGAGCTACCCCTGACAATAAGACTTAAATCTCTGCCTATTTTTAAGAGATTAGTCAGAACGCACTATTTGTCACAACAGTAATATATTATGTATAAATATATTTTCTCTCATATATTTTTTTTTTTCGTTACGTTTATAGTATAATATATGTAGTAAAGTCACATTTTACTTTGTGTAGTTTATGTAAGTGTATACTTGTATTATATATATATATATATAAATAATGCCTATTTATAAAGCTTTTAGTTGTACATGATTTCTTCCTTTCCTTTTTAATGACTATCTTCGATTTTCCTTCTCCTATTCATTCCAATCCATTCAAAGGTTGTCTGGAAGAGATCGCCGTTAGCGATAAGGCCGCCGTTTGTACGTACTTATGTTATAAGTTCCTTAGTTGTAAAATTATTTTATTAATTTTTGTGTACAATAAAGAATTATAAATAAAAATAAAATAAAAAATAAAAATAATTTAATTGAATGATTTTAAATCCAGATCAACAATATCTTCTTTAAAAGTAAAATCAACTTTATTGTTACAGTACACTAACAAAACGGGCTTGGGATCTGCGGAAATGGCATTCATATTTAAGAACTTGATGAATAAATTGGGACATGAAAAATTCTATATTCAGGGAGGAGACTGGGGTGCGCTTACTGGAGCTAACATGGCTACTTTCTTTCAAGATGTAAGGCAAGCTATTATTAATATTAAGCTATTAAGATCGGAAGAAATCATTGAGGAGACCTGTGTCCAGCGGTGGCCTTAAGGTTCCCATAGATGACCCAGAAATCGGTACTGGCATTAGATTACATTGGCTCAACTGATGGATTCAATCAGACAAATAGCCAACCCCTTAGTTCAATTTATAATCGTAATGTAGGTTTTATATCCCTACCATTGTTAAATTAGAAATGTCCTTTTCACGGTACCATCATATGTAATTTTCGGTAATCTGAATATTTGAGTAGTCTGATTCTAAATCAGGAGAATGAGTTTAAATAATTGTCTTCTATTTCAGTCTTGTCTCGGATTTCACACCAACATGGGAATATCTTTGACGAACACAGCCTTCGCGATGATAGCTAGCTCCGCAGTGTACCCAAATGCTGTTCTTCCAATACAGTTAACTAACCGTCTGTATCCACTTGTAGAGACCGTCAAAGGCATGGCATTGGAATCAGGATATTTCCACATGCAAGCAACTAAACCTGATACTATTGGTAATAAACATTATAATTTAGTATTAAATGTTTCGTAGATACGGCCTTGGGCTGTAGACATATTTTCAATCGTATAAACAATGAAGAAAATTGTAGTTCAAACAACAATGTAGGATGCTGGATTATTAAGATATAAACTACAGACATGCATGGTTGAAACGCCTTGTCAAGTTAAATATGGATTTCATTTGAAATAGCCTATCTTTTTCAAGATCGGTATATTCAAAATCGCTATTTCGCAACAGACGTAAACCGTTGCAATGATCTCACAACTTCTTACAAGAATCATGACCCTTCTATTGATGTTGTTTTCAGGCATAGGTATGACTCAGTCTCCAGCGAGTTTGGCGGGCTGGTTCCTTTCGTTATTTAGTGTAGGTATTAGTAGTGAGGTTAGACGCAGTAATCGGGGAGGCCTGGATCTATTCACAACTGAACAGTTGATTGATAATATCATGCTATATTGGGCGCCAAACAAAGCGTCCTCGGCTCTTAGAATTTACGCAGAAACCTTTAATGAAAGAAACCGACGTATGGGATACATCAAGTAAGTAAAAGTTGATCATCTTAGCAACGTCATCAGTAATTACAGTGACAATTCCTGGATAAGTAAATAAATGTAAATGTGTTCTGTAAAAAATTGAGACTGTTTATTTTTAATTATACCGGGTATATCAAGACTGCTACCGAAAACGAAGCCGGGTGGTAGTTTTAGTGGCTACAAACACAATGCAATAAAAAATTTCGCATAGAAACGCGACAATTATTTTTTATGATTTTTTAAATATCGTCGTTTTTGGGTGGTAAATCCATAGTTTTTGCTAAAATAATAATTTAAACTCTTTTATACCTTAGAGTATTTATAAATAAAAGGGCATACACTATTATTTTAGGAAAAAATGTATTTACCACCCAAATATGGCCATAGGAAAAAAAATTACAAAAAAAAATTGTCGCTTTTTTTTGCAACTTTTTCTCTTGCATTGTGTCTGAAGTCGCTTAAACTACCACCCGGCTTCGTTTTCGGTAGCAGTCTTGATATACCCTGTATAATTAACTCTAAATTAAAATTCGCATATATTCATTGCATTCATAAGTCTATTTAACTTTACACAGCTGCAATTGAATGCTTAATGCGGAATGAAATAACCGTATGCGTCTGTTTACTGTCTCCAAATATTCTCATTTAATTGCAGTGTTCCAACTTCCGTGCCTACGGTGGTAGTTCAGGCTAAAAATGAGTTGTTCTACCAATCTCCCGCGGTCCTGAACACTAAGTTCACCAATCTAGTGGACGTGGATGTGCTCGATAAACACGGCCACTTTCTTGCTCTCGAAGCGCCGGTGGAATTCTCAGAATTAGTCCTGAGTGGTCTTCAAAAGATCATGGAATTCCGAAGGATCAACAATATGTAAGTTTTAAGCTGCCATCGTGCTACTCAACTCGATGCTTGCTTATCAAACAGATCTACCACTTTCATGACAAACTATATCATATTATGTGTTTCTGTATGATAAGATTTTGAAACAATAAATAATATTGTTATTAAGTTTTTGATTCATTTGTCTCTCACGTCTTACGTCGTCTTCCAGACTGTTCTCCCATATTTTTGGATGACAAACTGTGGCCAGAAGGTATTGTATTTCGTAAATTTATAGACTTTAAGAAACGTGGTAATAATAATAATCAGAATAAAGATGGCGTGCAAAAATAATATCTCCAGAACAAATGTGAGTACTTTTGTAAGTTTTAATTGTAAATCCATTTTGAGATCTATTGATTATGTGAGAATGATATGTCAGATGTCAGATATTGTTGCTATACAAGAGACGTGGTTACTGCCACATGACATTCCATTATTGGGTACCATTGACTCAAGTTTTGATTACGTTGGCACATCGGCAGTAGATACATCGACGGAAATATTGCGCGGTCGTCCCTACGGTGGAGTTGCGATACTATGCCGCAAAAATGCTTATCAGTCCGTCTCAGTTGTTAAATGTAAGAGTTCTCGTCTTGTTGCTATAAAGGTTATCGCAGGTGTTAGGTCATTTATGGTATTTTCTGTCTACATGCCAACTGAATCAAGCGATACTTTTTGCGAATTTGTCAGTTGTTTAAGTGAAATAAACGCTACTATAGAAAATTCTGAGGTAGATGCTATATACCGGGTATATCAAGACTGCTACCGAAAACGAAGCCGGGTGGTAGTTTAAGCGACTTCAGACACAATGCAACAGAAAAAGTTGCAAAAAAAGGCAATAATTTTTTTTTCGTTATTTTTTTCCTATGACCATATTTGGGTGGTAAATACATTTTATCCTAAAGTAATAGTGTATGCCCTATTATTTATTAATACTCTAAGGTATAAAAGAGTTTAAATTATTATTTTAGCAAAAACTATGGATTTACTACCCAAAAATGACGATATTTAAAAAATCATAAAAAATAATTGTCGCGTTTCTATGCGATTTTTTTTATTGCATTGTGTTTGTAGCCACTAAAACTACCACCCGACTTCGTTTTCGGTAGCAGTCTTGAGATACCCGGTATATTGGGAGATTTTAACGCACATCCCTGTAATTTATTTGGTCGGGAACTATTAAATTTTTCAAATGAAGTTCAATGGAAGTGTGCTGATATTTTGTTACTTGGCATAGAATCAGACACATATACATTTATAAGTGATGCTCATGGTACCACCAGTTGGTTAGATCATTGTATAGTAACAGAATCAGCATGGAATACTATCGAGGAAGTAAGGGTGGTTTATGACGTTTCATGGTCGGACCACTTACCCTTAATTATAAAATGCAATTTAGATAGTTTAAGACCTAAATTTACACCTAAAGTAGTAGAACACAACCTTGTAAAATGGGGAGAAAGGGACGCCGCACAAATTAAAATGTACTTTGAACACTGCAATTCAAAATTGCGTGAGATTAATTTTCCATTAGAACTTACAAAATGTTGCGATAGTTCATGTAAAAATGTAGAGCACTGTAATGTGTTAGAAAATATATATAAAAAAGTTGTAAATATTCTTTCAGAGGCAGCTACTTTAAGTTATAACAAGATGATGCCTCAAAGGAGGTTCCATAGAGTGGGCTGGAATAAACATGTAAAAAACTCACACAGGCAGGCACGACTTAATTTTTGGAACTGGATGACAGCAGGTAAACCTAGAATTGGGGAGTTGTATTCGAAAATGTATGAGAGTAGAAGATTATTTAAGAACAAGTTGAAGTGGTGTCAAAATAACTCAGACAAAGTCCGCATGGACATCATAGCAAATCATCATCATACTAAAAACTTTAGTAGTTTCTGGAAAGCAACGAACAGACTGAATCCGAAGTCGAGTTTGCCTGTGACTGTGAGTGGTCTAAGTGATTGTAAGGAAATTGCCAATGTGTTCAAATCTTCTTTTATGGTTAACTCTCCTTTGGGTCCATCAAACAATGAGTCAATTTCCATTGATAGTTCTAGAAATATGCCAATGAGATACACAGCCAAGGAAATAAGTACAGTAATAAAAAGTTTGAAAACAGGAAAATCACCAGGACATGATAGTCTGAGCGTAGAGCATCTGCGATATGCCGGAAAGCATTTACCTGTAGTCTTGGCAATGCTTTTTAGTCTGTGTATGGGTCACTCATACCTTCCAAATGACTTAATGAAAACTATAGTTGTACCAATCATTAAAAATAAAACTGGAAATTCTAATGATAAACGAAACTATCGGCCTATTTCCTTGGCAACTATTATAGCTAAGGTGTTGGACGGTCTGATTGATAAACAGTTGGATCAACATATAGTGTTGCATGACGCACAATTTGGTTTTAAGCCACAACTATCAACTGAGATGGCTATCCACTGTCTCAAGGAGACTGTCCAATACTATACAAAACGAAAAACGCCTGTATATGCATGTTTCTTGGATCTGTCAAAGGCATTTGATCTAGTCTCTTACGATTGTCTTTGGAGAAAACTGGCACTTAATACAAGTGTTCCAGGAGATATAATTAATATACTAAAATATTGGTATGCTAACGAAAATAACTTAATTAAATGGAATGGTGTTTCATCAGACTCATACAGGTTGGAATGCGGAGTGAGACAGGGGGGACTTAGTTCTCCCAAACTCTTCAACCTATATATAAACCAACTGATATGCGAGCTCAGTGCCAGTAAGATCGGATGCTCTATAGACGGTCATTGTGTCAACAATATCAGTTACGCCGATGATATGGTGTTGTTAAGCCCTAGTATCAGCGCCCTGAGAAAACTTCTTCATATGTGTGAGGAATATGCGGTGACTCATGGTCTCATTTACAATTCTACCAAAAGCGAGTTGTTAGTATTTAAAGCAGGCAATAAAACCTACAAAAATGTGCCTCCAATTGCCTTGGCAGGCGCAACACTATCTCAAGTAACACGCTTTAAATACTTGGGGCATTGGGTTACCGATGGGCTGACAGATGACGTAGACCTGGAAAGGGAACGCAGAGCGTTGGCGGTTCGGTGCAACATGTTGGCTCGCAGATTCGCGCGATGTACTAGAGATGTCAAAATTACACTGTTCAGGGCTTATTGTGAGTCACTGTACTCGTGCGCTCTATGGGTCAATTACACACAAAGCTCTTTCAGCGCTCTGCGTATCCAATACAATAATGCGTTCCGGGTAATGCTGGGGCTACCGCGATTCTGTAGTGCTTCTGGTATGTTTGCGGAAGCACAAGTACCTGATTTTTACGCCATATTGCGACAAAGAATCGCATCTTTAATGCGGCGAGTGCGCGGTAGCTCCAACAGTATAGTGTCTATTGTGGGGCACAGGCTCGACAGCAAAGTAGTGTGCCACTGGATGACAACTCATCGCCCGGCATTCAGATATGTGAAATGAGTTTTGTTATAGATTAATGTTTTGTTCTAAATGTTGATTTGTTTTAATTGTATGGATGTTTTATCTGAAATAAATATTATTATTATTATATTCCTTCCCTTTATAGTTCAACATCTTAATCGTTCATTCTCTAACTCTTTCCATCTTAAATAGTTTCATTAGTCATCTCTTTCACACAAACCACGTTCCATATCGCACATTCGTCAAATGTTTTATTCTACTCATCTTTCTTCATAACATTCAAATCCTACATTAATAAGGATGTAAGTGTCTTGGTTTACATACTGCAAAATTGAATTTTACTTGAAATAAACAAATAAGCTGCCCTAATACTCCATGTTCAAAATGTAGAAGGCAAACTCCGTAGAAGATAATCATTTAATTGTCCTAACTTCGCTCAGTTTTGGAGCCGAAGTACGTTCAATTTTACTGGTGGTAGGTCTCTATTATGAAAGTCCGCCTGGTTAAGCACCTCCATAATGTCTATTTTTCCCGCTAAGAAGTAGTGTAAATGCAATGTCGTTAGTCGTGTTCCCGTTTGAAGGATATTGTAGCCAAAGTAACCACGGGACATATTGAGCCTTAGCATCTTATGCCTCAGTATGGCGAGCGCAGTGGCATGCCAAGCATTGCTTTATAATTCATAGTGTTGTTTGGTCTTGCTATGAACCATTCTCGTATGGCTTACCATCAAGCAATCGGCGCACTCGTCCCAACATGCCATGCAATAAAAAAACATACCAAACAAGTTACATTTGTATTGTTGTGATTCTAAATTTATTATTTTTTATTTTAGGAATAATGAAGACAGTAGAGAGTTTTCAGAAACAGAGTAAAGCAGTGAAAAAGAAAATTAAAATACAAATTATTCGAACCGTCTGATTTGATTCTGAATTTGTAGAAATTATTTAGGTTATGTAAAAAACAGGTACACGCATGTGCAGTGCAAAATGAAGTTTTGGAATAGTAATGTTGTTATTTTTCTGCCTACTCTCAACCCAGATTGGTATGATAACACACAATTGAAATTTTTGCCTAAAAACCAACAGCAACGTATGCTTGTTACATAGTTGAAAGTATATACTCAACTGAAATAAAACAATTCATGGACAGTATTTAGAAATAGAAATAAGTGCGTGGTAGCCTGTTGGTAAACGGACTAGACGCGACTGCCAACATGTTCACGGTGGTCGCGGGTTCGAATCCCAGGGCACACCTCTGACTTTTCGGAGTCATGTGTGTATTGATAGTCAATCACCACGCACTAAACCGGTGAAGGAAAACATCGTGAGGAAACCTGCATACCATAGCGATTCATAAGAATTTCTATGGTATGTAAGTCCGCCAACCCGCACTAGGCCAGCGTGGAGGACTATATGGCCTAACCACTCTCAATCGTATTCTCGATTGTAGAGTAGGCCCGTGCCCTGCAGTGGGACATATATGGGCTGATGCAGATACAGATACAGATTTAGAATTTCACAATAACTTATTTACGTGCCCAATATGAGGTTGTTATAATATTATAACTTGTATCATTTTGTACGTCTTATTTTTTTTTTAATGGAATGAGCATGCCATTCGCTTGATGTTAAGCGACTGCTCATGGACAGCAGCTACACCCAACATCATGGATCACAAAGCAATGATTGGTACTCCAATACACACCCCGTCCTGAGACATAAGATGTCTCAATATGTCCAGTAGTTATTCTGGAACACAACAGTGTTATACTTCTGTTTGGCGGGAGAAATAGACAATGCGATGGTATCTTCTCAGGCAGCGTGTCATAAATAGAGATCTACCATCAGTACCACAAGTGTGTGTGTGTAATTGTGAGTGCATGTATTTTTCTTTAAAAAAAAAATATTTTTTTGAATATTTTCTATTATATTTTTTTGTATTTTAATGTCTTGTTTCACGATTTTGCAACTATAGGAATACTCTTATTAAAATCTTGTTTAAATACATTGTTTATTAAAAGTAAACAAAGACATTTTTGAATAGATTTGCATGTTTTATGATAATATTAACAACTATCAAGCACTCTTGCTCATAAAAGGTATTAATCTAGATGTTAATACAATTAAAAAATATATTTTACACATAACATTTATTTCGAGACCGTAACGTTGTATTCATTAATTTTTTTTATTTTATTCCGTTCTTTTTAACCAAGAAATCTTAACAAATAAAAAAAATTAAATTGCGTCAGGGTACAAATGACGGCCGTATCGCTCAAGGCAATCTCTTACTGAGTACCATGGGATGGAGATAATAGAAGAAAGAGTAAATAATTAAAATTTTGATAAAGATTTATATCTTTTTGAAATTTAATATTATTATTACATTATTCGTCCTCTTATGTTCACATTTCCTGGTGGACGCAACTGGAACACTTAGTTTTCTCTACAACTGGTACGTCATCCCTGAAAGAAAACAATTTAGGATCATTATGTTGAATATGTGTTTGGGGTGTAAGTGGTCCACCAACACCTAAGGACCAAAGCCAACCTCACCTGCTCGTGGTGCACTCTGCTGAACTTACGAACGAGGCAATGGCGAACCTTTGGTTCCCAATTTATGGGTTGCGGGGGTCAGACGGCGGGTCGCCCCATGTAATACCAAAAGCTCCGTCATATCAAATGACATGGAAAAAGGGAACAGTGTTGGTACGGCTAGGGCGTCGCCGCAAAACGACGCGCAGGCCCATCGCCCTAAGCCTGTGACAAGTGGGCAAGGGCTACCGCGCACGGTACGGGCGCGGCCAAAGACGCGAGTACCAACCAAGCTCTGTTTCGCCACATGGAACATTCAAATCAAATCAAATCAAAATATTCTTTATTCAAATAGTCTTTCACAAGATCTTTTGAATCGTCCTTTTCTGCTACCACCGCTTCGGAACGTGTTGTGGCTGTGAAGAAGAAGCGGCGCAAGAAACTCCCTCAGCAACACGAACTGTCTTCTTTTTTTCTGTCTTTTTCTTTTTTTTTTTATATCGCCATTTACAAATAAAATGATTCATGTTACAAGTTACAATAATGTCAGTTTGATTCAAAACAATATATGCCTTTTTACACAGCTTAGCTTTTATTACTTTTTTAAACTTATTAATTGGAAGTTCTCTTAAACTGTTGGGAAGCTTGTTAAAGAAACGTACACTTTGACCCTCTCACCGGTTCATCATTGGCTCTCTCACCGGTAAATGCCGAGAGCTTGCAGATGTTCTCGAGAGACGTCGGGTGCAAGTTGCGTTTCTTCAAGAGACGCGATGGAAGGGTGGCAAGTCTCGGGATATCGGGCAGGGTTACAAACTGATTTACAGTGGATCTCCCACTGGCCGGAACGGGGTTGCCGTAGTGTTGTCTTCGAGCGTTCGGGAGAATATTCTTGAAGTCGACAGACGGAGTGACCGGCTTGTGCGGGTTAAAGTAATGATTGAGGGGGTTGTTACCAACTTGATCAGTGCTTACGCCCCGCAAGCTGGTTGTTCGGAGTCGGAGAAAGAAGCCTTCTGGACCCTTGTTGATGATACTATGCGTAATCTGCCCCAATCCGAGAGCATTGTGGTGGGTGGGGACCTGAATGGGCATGTACGTGAGGACCGTCGGGAGAATGAGCGTGTTCATGGCGGCTATGGTTTTGGCGCACGTAACGTAGAGGGGGACTCTGTTCTCAGAGCCTGCCTTGTGGCAGACCTGGCCGTTGTGAATACGTTCTTCCAAAAGAAACCCGAACATCTCATCACATACAAAAGTGGGCCCCACTCAACACAAATTGACTACCTGCTCATAAGGAGATGCCACATCAGCAAAGTGACCAACTGCAAGGTTATCCCGGGAGAATGTCTCACGACACAGCATCGTCTCCTTGTTATGGATGTGAAGGTAACACCGAAACCCAAAGTGACCGAGTATCGAGCACCAAGGATAAAGTGGTGGTTGCTGGATGGACCTGCTGTATGCACAGCGTATGTAGTGTATGGTTTCCGCGAAGCTTTGATCCCCTTATTAGAAAATAGTATGGGGATCGAAGATGTGGGGGAACTGTGGGGCGGCATTCAGTCAGCAATCACCACCCTTGCGAAGTCGAAGCTCGGAACAACTAAAGGCGGTCGCACCCTTAACAGGGAGACTTGGTGGTGGAGTGGGACAGTCCGGGAGGCAATTCTCAGGAAGAAAACACTCTTCAAAAAGTGGCAAGCGACTAACTCTCCTGAAGACCGCGCTGCGTACAACCTCGCCAAATGCACTGCAAAGCGAGCGGTGGCCAAGGCCCGACACGAGTCCCTGACTCCTCTGTATGAGAAGTTGGAGACTGTGGAGGGTCAAAAGCTCATCTATCGACTCGCAAAGACTCGGGAAAAGGCGACACTCGACATTACCAAATGTCGATGTGTCAAGGATTCCCGAGGCGCCTTGGTATGTGAGGCTAGCGCGGTGAAGGAGAGGTGGCGCTCTTACTTCCACGGTTTATTTAACACCATACCTTTGGGAGTGTCCTACCCTGAATTGCCCCCGAACCAAGGTCTTATTGCACCTGTTGCACCTGAAGAAGTTCTCTGTAGTCTTCGTCGCATGAAGAACCGGAAAGCGGTAGGGCCTGACCATATTCCGATAGAGGCGTGGAAGTCGTTGGGGCTTCATGGTGTGGAGCTTCTTGCTGCGTTATTTAACCGCATCCTGAATACCAAAAACATGCCTGACTCATGGCGGTTGAGTGTGATAACTCCCGTGTACAAGGGTAAAGGCTGTGTTCAGGAATGCGGTAATTATCGTGGCATTAAGGTCATGAGTCATACCATGAAGCTCTTCGAACGCGTCATCGAGTCCAGGCTCCGCCAAGAGTGTACAGTCTCTGGGTGTCAATACGGCTTCCGTCCTGGCAGTGGTACTACCGACCCGATATTTGCACTCAGGATGCTCGGCGAGGCATACAGGGCGAAGAAGACGCCACTGCACATGGCTTTCTTGGACCTGCAGAAGCCCTTCGACTGTGTGCCGCGACTGGCAATCTGGTGGGCGATGAGGGTGAAAGGGATACCGGAAGCCTATGTGGACATTATCAGAGACATGTACCTCCTATCCGAGTCCTTCGTTCGGACCGCCGTTGGCGATACGAATCCTTTCCCGATTGATGTCGGTGTGCACCAAGGCTCGGCGCTGAGTCCATTCCTCTTCAGTGTTGTGCTCGACGCCATTACGTCTCACATCCAGGACCCTGCGCCCTGGTTGTTGATGTATGCCGATGACATTGCACTGGTGGAGGAGGACCGGCGACTTTTGGAGCGCAAGGTCAACCGGTGGAAGGAGACGCTCGAGAGCGGTGGTCTGAAGTTAAATGTGGTGAAGACCGAGTACATGGCTTGCGGGAGTACGGACCCCCAAAGCATCGTGATAGGGAACGAACTTGCCGTGAAGACGGACAAGTTCAAGTACCTTGGGTCCGTACTGCATGAGTCCGGTGACATCGACCTTGACGTCAAAGCCCGTATAAGCGCTGCTTGGGCTAAGTGGAGGGAGGTCTCGGGCATACTCTGCGACCGCAGGATGCCGATGAGGCTCAAGGGTCTCATCTATAAAAGCATTGTGCGGCCGGTGCTCCTGTATGGTTCTGAGACGTGGCCTGCCCTCAAGCGGCACGTCCAGGAGGTCCACGTCGCGGAGATGAAGATGCTGCGGTGGATGTGCAACGTTACGCGTTTGGACAAAATCCGTAACGAGCACATCCGTGGCGGTCTTGGTGTCCGCGATGTGGCTGATAAACTCCAGGAATCCCGCTTGAGATGGTATGGTCACGTCCTAAGGAAACCGCAGGAGTACGTCGGTAATGTGTGCCTGAGCTTCAATATTCCCGGACCTCGACCGCGGGGTAGACCCAAGAAGCGCTGGCTCGATGACGTCAAGGAAGATATGAGGGTCAATGGCCTTACTATTGAGGATGCCGAAGATCGGGCGAAATGGAGGAGAATTTGCCGGAAGGCGGACCCTGGCACCGGCCGGGATAACGCCAGGTAGAAGAAGAAGAAGAAGATGTTGAATATGTATGAAATTCTAAAAACTAGATAAATTCAGATTACTGAAGACTAGTAGAACTTCTGATTCCCCATTCAGGTATAAATCTACTTTTGTCTGTATCAGCCTATATACGTCCCACTGCAGGGCACGGGCCTACTCTACAATCGACAGTACGATTGAGGTGGTTAGGCCATATACGGCCGTTCTCTATATCCTATCTATCTTTAACAAGAGGTTAAAATGGATATCGTTACTATGTCGATACCACTGTATGTTTCAATAAACAAAGATAGACATACAATATTATCTTGCCTAGATATGTATAAATATATGCACCTTATCTAAATATCTCAGTCTTTCTTTACTGAAGCAATAAATGTATCGAAATTTCGAGAGAAATCTCTTGTTAGAGATAGATAGATTATAGAAACCGGCCGATAGTCCACCACGCTGGCCTAGTGCGGGTTGGCACTAAATCTACTTTTAATGAATATAAAATCCTGACGTATCCATCCAATTCCGCACGTTTGTTACGCTTTTAAATTTCTATACCTATCATCATGAAATTTCAAATTTAAGTTGTGAAGAGCCAAAATATAGCCAGTTTTGAAGGGATTAAAACTAGCTTCTAGTTTTTGGGAAAGCTTTCTATGTCGACCGCCGTTAATCGATTAACCAGGTCTAGATTGTCACGAGCGAAGCTGCGAGGTAAAGTTAGTCAATTATGTGGTCGGTACATACATGTGGTAGGTTTTGCGGAATTCCATGATCCTCTCAAAGCCCTCGAAGAATAATTCGGTGAAGGCTTCCGGCGCTTCAAAGGCGAGGAAGTGCCCGTAGTTGTCCAAAGGTTTTACATCCACTAGGTTGACGAACTTGGTTTTCAACATAGCCGGAGGCATGTAGAATATCTCATCGGCAGCCTGGACTACAAATGTCGGGACTGGTGATGGTTCACTACAAAAACATTTCAATGAATATTATGACAGAATTTTTTGTGTCAAAAATTTCTATTTATAATTTTAAATACAAGTATATAATACGTATCATGTTTATTGTTTTATCACAAATGGTGCAAGTTGTAACTGCCTTCATAGGGTGTTACTCTTAAGTTATTTCATGTACATTTTATTAGTCTAAGTTCTATTGTAACAACCAATGGATGTCCTAAATAAATAAAATAAAAACACCCAGACCCGAAACAAAATACTTGTGAAATGCAGGAATATTTGCTTCAGTGCAGGGATGGGAACCACAGTTTTTAGTCCCAAAGCCGGTATCTAACCATCTGGGCCATGAATGTGTCATGTCAAAAATATTTCTGTGTTTTTAGTTTTTAGCTGCTTACATATTGTACAATTGTTCATACAATTTGTGGTTTTTATTTACAATTCATTTAATAAATTTAAGTCAGTATTTTCAAGATCCTTTTTATCAGTACGTACTGGTTTAACAGGTTCGTGCTCAAGAATTAATTTAGTTGCTATGAAACTGAAGTTTTACTTGGCGACACCTTCATGAATGGACATGTAACGCATATTTGTTTTATTCAGATAGTTTAATGTTTAGCTGCTTTCATATTCTATAATTATTTATACAATTTTTGGCTTTTATTTCAATTCATATTAATGAAGCCATTATTTTCAAAATACTTTCTATCATGCATGTAACGCATATTTGTTTTATTCAAATAGCTATGCGAAATCACAAAAAAACCTGGCGTAAAGCGACAACGTTTCCTTCTGTCACTGTAATTTCCGGAGGTCCAATATCCCTATTCGTCGTCTTTTTTGATTTCTTGTCCGTCCAATTTTAAAAAATATCGCATATACGATCTACTCTTCATTAATTTTCATGAATCGCTATTCCCTTACCATGGTGAATCATTTGCTCATTGGCCGGACTTAAGCAAAAAAAAACTTACTTGCGGTAACCTATGCGTTCATTTCTTAGGTTGAACGTTTCGGCGTAGATTCTGAATGACGTAGGACCCTTGTGTTCGCACCAATAAATCATGAGGTTGTCGAGTAGTTGCTCGGGAGTGTACAAGTCTAAACCTCCGCGAGTGTCGTTGACGTTGGCCTTGCGACTGGCTATCGAGAACTGCTGGAATAGCCACGACATCAAACCAGCTGGAGAATTCACCAAGATACCTGGAAATAAAACTAAATCATTCAATGGTCTTCAAGCTTGACTGAAACTTGACATCGATAAACATCCTACCCATATTGTAAATGTGAACGTTTCTGAGAATGTTGGTGTTGTTACAAGTATACGAAGACACATTGTCATCGATTTGGAGGATAGAGGAAGTAGAATAATATGCGAAAAGGGTGTATGTTGTGAAATTGTTGAAGTCACTGAAACTACCACTGGCTTCGTTGACTTTCACAATCATTATTAATCGACTGCAGGCTATCTCAGTAGGTCTCAAGATCAATGCAACTTATATGACTCATTAATACTTGGATATCGTAAATGATTGTAATTCACAAATATTTTTAACATAGTCCTTACCAACAGTATCAGGTTTGGTAGCATGCATGTGGAAATATCCTGATTCTTGGGCCATGTACTTCAATGAATCTTCGAGTGGGTACAGGTGACTAATCAGCTCTGCTGGTACAATTGAGCTTGGGTCCACTGAGCCTGCTGACAGCATGGCGAGAGCTTCGTCGGTATAAGCAACGCCCATGTTGGTGTGATGTCCAAGGATAGTCTGTAAAAAGTATTTTGAAATATTTGAATTTTGTATCTTTAAAACTGGTGTTTGTTTTTGGTAAGATGATGATTTTTTGTTTTCTATTCAGCCGGAAGGAATTCGCTGCTCAATATAGGCCCCTTCCAAAGATGTCCACAGCTAATTCTTGAACCCAAGACTGGATCTTTTCACGTTTTGCTTTGATTTATTTCAATAAGAAAGTGTTTTACTCAATCAAGTCAAAGAGGCTTTTGAAGTCAACCTAACGACAGATAAAAATAAAGTAATTTGTCTTACATCTGGGAATATAGTGACCATAATGTCTGCGATAAGCGCTCCCCAGTCTCCTCCCTGAATGTAGAACTTGTCGTGTCCCAGTTTGTGCATCAAATTCTTGAATATGAAGCCCATTTCTGCCGCACCCAGGCCTGTTTTGTTAGTGTACTGTAACAATAAACAATTTAAGAGTGGATAGTTTACTAAAATACATTTCTGTGTTATTCAGTTTATAATAATAGCCTTTGGAAACGAGATTAGATAAGTATATTTCATAAAAAATACTTTAATAATAATACCTAATGTTAGATGAGAAAGTATTCTTTAAAGATACAGGATTTTTTTGCCTTAACTAAAACCCAAAACTTGTATTTCACGAAGAATACTACAAATAAGAAAATTCTTACAAATAAGATAAGCCACAAGTTGTACTTAATTTATTAATACAACTCATACATACATTTTGTAATTCAAAAACTTACGTCAGAGAAACCGAATCCAGGCAAGCTGGGCACGATGAGCTCCACCACATAATCTCTATTGGGAGAGTCGGCGGTGATCAGAGGTATGGCATCATAGAACTCCCGAATAGACCCTGGAAAACCGTGCAGCATCAGAACTGGTATGCTGAACTTGCCTTCAGGCACCTGGTACAAAAATCACATACATTCAACAGAATAATAATAACCCAACAGTCAATATTTTTTATATTTTATATGTGTTTTGTTTTATATTATAATATGTATAAAAATTTAGAAAAAAAATTTAAAATAAAGGGAATAAAAATAATACCTAACAGTTACATACATAGTCCTGACCCCACACTAAGATCGAGTCTTGTGTCGTGGGTATCAGGAATTACGAGAAACTAGTCGGAACTTTTAACAGAAGCTTGAATGTTTTTTGGAACAACTAAATTCAGGGGCTCGCGCTATCTACCTCTGGCTTGATGTGGATGAAGTGTATCCAAAGACCCTGAATCATGGTCTTCTTGTGGGGAAATTGGTTCATGTAGGCTTCTCTCTCGGTGAAGTTGTAGCTATTTTGCCAGTAGTCCAGCCAGTAGCCAATGGTCTGCGTGTTCACTCCATAGTTGTACGCGACGCCGTCCAAGGAAGGAACAAAGTCCCGCCTATTCTCCAAATAGTACATCAGTAGATCTATGTCCTGAAAATATTTTAAAATGGTTTTTTTATCTAACTCTCACATTATTAGGAGTGTTGTTTTTGGATACGGCAAATGAGCGAATTAAAGGAAAGATATTTTTTTAGGTATTACACGATAAATAGTTAACAAAACAAACATTACTTAAGCTACCCAAAACAATAAATAATTGGATGCCCAGTACTCCATCTTCTTTTTTCGATTTGATGGGCCAGCAATACATACACGATTCAATTATTATGAATATTCATGAACAGCAGTGATCACTTACCATCAGGTGACATGCTTGCTCCTTTGTCAGACCTATGTATGCAATAAAAAAAGGTAAATTCTATGGGATATGATGATATTATCAATGACTAACATTCACGTTAATCTCAAAACCATTATCTTGAATTTATGTGGATTTCACTTCCCTGGCTTATACGTGGCAAGCAAATTGTATTTTTATATAGCATTAGTGAACTTTGCTTCATAAATTCAGAATTACCTTCTGTTGGTATTCTATTTTGAAGTCTATGATTTCAAGATCGTCGACTTGTTTACCGGGTCTGCCCCACCACGTATTGTAGTTGAGGTCGGGCGCCGTTCTGTAGTCGAACTTGGCAGCCGCCACCGACACCAAACCTAGAAGAAACAGCTTATACATTATGGCGGCGAATGAAACCACATTGCGAGAAAACCTTCTTATATAAAGTGGCGAGGTCACACCTATCAGAATTAATGTATAGAAATTACATTTCGTTATCTCTTCCGGTATACACAAGTGGTTTAACGTTTGCTGTAAAGAGCAGTGAAAACGACTTGTTTTTGCAACATGAAAGTCTTCAGTCTGGCCTTTCACGTGGAAGGAAGGAAAAATAAAAAAATATAATAATTTTAATATTTTTTAGATTATAATGATTATAATCATATCAAAGCCTTAATTATTGAAAACTTCGAAACTACCCGTGCTACGAGTATAAAGCCTACAGAACTGCTACAGACTGCTACCGAAAACGAAGCCAGGTTGTAGTTTTAGTGACTCCAAATGCTAGGTAGTTATAAAATCGGAAGAAAAAGCGAAGTTTCTATTTGCTTTTTTTTATTTATGTCTTGTTTGGGCGGTAAATACATGGTTTTAGTTAAAATAACATTGGTGGTTAACATTAAAACCCTTGCATACCATTGGACCATTAAAAATATAGCGGTGTACATGATTATATTTGAAAAAAACACTACATATTTACCACTCAAATACGACGACAAATAAAGAAAGTATAGTTTAAAAATTTTACAAAAAATACCCGGTATTACATGAAAGTTAATAAAGGCTGAAATTAAATTAAATAAAGAATTTTGAAACGGTCGACTTTGTATGTTCTGTAGAATTAATTTTTGGTTAATAAGGAACTTGGATACGTCATATTCACTTAAAAGTTTGTAGCATGGACGAGGAGGCTGATATAGATGGCTTTCATACAAAGCTATCAATATTCCTTCACCAAAATACTCACATTATTTCATTCTTGTTTAATGTTTCTTTTTGCTATAAATGGCGAGATAAGCATGCCGTTAGCCTGATGGCAAAGTCCCAAATTAAGCAATCTTAATTTGGAATCAGGACTATGTATGTCACTGTTGGGTGTATTCATTTTTTTTTTTTTTATTTCTTTGCGTAACCGTGTAATTACATAAACCTAACCCAGTAAGCACCGGCGTCCATGGAAAGATTGAACTTGTGTTATGGACACCAGAGCCACCTTACAAACGTAAAATTGTTACAAAAAGACAGCTACTAAATTATAAAGTGATAACAAGAAAAGAAAAAAGTGTGTGTGTGTGTGTGTGTGCGTGCGTGCGTGCGTGCGTGCGTGCGTGCGTGCGGGTGCGTGCGTGCGTGCGTGCGTGCGTGCGTGCGTGCGTGCGTGCGTGCGTGCGTGGCGTGCGTGCGTGCGTGCGTGCGTGCGTGCGTGCGTGCGTGCGTGCGTGCGTGCGTGCGTGCGTGCGTGCGTGCGTGCGTGCGTGCGTGCGTGCGTGCGTGCGTGCGTGCGTGCGTGCGTGCGTGCGTGCGTGCGTGCGTGTGTGTGTGTGTGTGTGTGTGTGTGAGTGTATGTGCGCGTGGGTGTATGTGTTAAAGGGAATATGGTAACATAATAAGAATTATGGAATCAGTCTTAGGATATTTTTATTAGATTTTCCGTTTGATTATAATCAAGTTGAAATCAATTCAAGTTGAAGTAGGAAATCAATAACTTTATGTTTGCATTTATACTTAGGAATAGAGTAAATGTCACATGTTTTATTAATTTTGTTATACAAGTAATTGCTAAGTACTCTCATTGGGCATTATTCATATTGCCCGGGCATTATGAATAATGCCAGATTAATCACTTGGTCCATACAAGTCTACCATTTGTGTAAATACTTTTGTATTAAGTAAACAATGATGGCATAAGTTTACCTTTTTTTGAGTTTAAAACAGGTACTTGTTCAACAACCATAATATGTTACTTTCCTTTATTAATTTAATCAGATAGCTGTGTTCGATATTACGTGTTTTCACAAAGTGTACAAGGCGAGCATGGTTCAATATGGCTTAAGTCCTCAATCTTAATTCAAAAGTCCTTTGAAAGGTATTTGTAATTAAATGTAAATTAAAAGATAGTACTGCCTCGGTGGCGTAGTTGTATTAGAGTACGATTACAAAGCTGAGGTCTCAGGTTCGAATCCCGGGTTGGGTAAAGTCATATTAGAATTTTCTATTTATTATGACTCTGGGGTAAAGAATTTGCGCCCGATATGGCGATAGGTTCGCCACCTATCACACCGTGGCAGTGCCGGATGTAGATTTTTTTAAGGCGGGGCAAAAACTAAAGAATGTCGCCCCTAGCCTGTCTATATTTTTATTTTTATAGTCATTATCATTTTTAGCAACGCCAACTGATGCATGCCTTCGCGAAAGAACGCCATTTTAACACCATGCTAAGCATTTTTACGGACTTTAGACTTGACTTGAGATTATAATTAGGATAACACGGGATAGGGTACGAAATAAAACGTAAAATGAAAATTAAAGTTATATTAATATATGGTACATATAAATTATAATTTAACCCTCCGGCCTTGTCATACTCAGTTTCATGGGCTACTCGATTTTCAATCGCTATGATTGCGAGACTCGTTAAACATTCCTGACTCATCGATGTTCGCAAATAATATTTAATAAGTTTTAGCTTGCTAAAACTACGCTTACAGCTTGCGGATGTAGTGGGTGTGGTGTATGTATAGAGATTTTTACTCTATGGTTCGAAGTCAACTTTTTATTTTTTATGTTGAATGTTCATTCCTTTTTCCTGTTTCACGCCAAATACAAAGTTATTTACAAGACCGTATTTTATTTATATTCCTCCTCCTTGCGTCGTGCTCCTCAATATTGAGGGTCGTGACCTTCCTTATGCATTGTTTTCATCCTAACGAGTTTTTTCCATTTGGTTCTGTCCACGGCGGTGTGAAGGGCGATGTGGAGTGTAGAGTCAAGAGTGGTGCAGATCTGGTCAGACCAACGCATGGAATTCCGTCCACGAGGTCTTCTCCCGTTTACTTTGCCGGTCACAATCAGCTTTTCGAGGTTGTCACTGTCTTTCCTTGCAATGTGACCGAAGTATTCTAGAATCCTGCGTAGACACTCAGATGACAATCGCGATGATATTTTGAGTTCTTGCAATATAGATGCGTTGGTCCGAAATGCTGTTCAAGGGACATGCAGCATCTTTCTCCAGCACCACATCTCAAAGGCGTCAATGCGTTTGCGATCTGCAGATTTTATTGTCCAAGTCTCAGCTCCATACGAAAAGATCGAGAAAACCAAGGTCTGTACCAGCTTGGTTTTGGTTTTTACGGAACTGTTGCGATCCTTCCAGACTTTTTCCAGCTGAGACATGGCGCTTTCAGCCATTCCAATTCTTCTGCGCACCTCCTTCTCGCATGAGCCATTTTTGCTGATGTTGGAACCCAGGTAGACGAAGTTGTCCACTACTTCCAAGTCCAATATGCCCGAAAGTCTGATCAAATTGTTTTTAGATTTTGGGAATTCGTTTATTAGGCAAAATAGGCTCAACCCCCACTTTTTCAGCAACTTGTCTGGCATCATTTATCCAATATTTAACTGAATTTTCTCTCATTTTTTGCAATGTTTTAAGCACATAATCCATTAAAGCGACGGAACGTGCAAGGAATTATCTTAAAATAATAATATGATAATAATTTATCTTCCTTTTGAATTTCGATACTCATTCGATTGATTTCGCGGAGAATATTTGCCCAAATCGTAAAATTAAAGATAAATTTAAAATTCGATAATGCGATTAAAAGGTGATCTGCCTCGTACTTTACTTCTGGAGCACGAGAAGTTTGCTTAACTTCTTCCAAGGCGTGCGCTACTTCTGGTAAATTAGTTAACAGGGTATTCAAAGCTACATATTTCGCCGACCATCTCGTCTGACTGCTTCCTTTTAAATTGGTTTTCACATATTTTTTCGTAATATCCCAACGAGTTATGGGGCCGACGAAAAACAATATACTTTTGAATATTTATTGGTTTCTTGCTTTCTGGCATGATGAGGCAGAATGGACACCTACAAGATTTAAGGAGTGAGCCAAGCATAGTACTTATTCAGCCAGCTCATTTCTTTCTGCAATCCTGGCTTGTACTTCTTTATAAGTGCCAGCCATATTGGACCAATTATCATAAGATTGGCCACGACATTGTCCAATATCTAAACCATCAACTGTCAATTTGTGTATGATCGGTTGAGAAATGTACTCTCCTGTCTTTCCAGCAACTTCTATGAAATCAATGAAACTCTATTTTACTTCCACGAGTCACCAGTTTTTTTGACATAACGAATGACTGGACTCATTTGTTCCGTATGAGACGCATCTGGAGTGCAATCGAACATAAAAGTAAAGTATTTGGCTTCTTTAACATTATTTAAAATGGCCACTATTTCAATAATTTCATTTTGTATTGTTTCAGACAAATACGAAACGTGTCCCTTTTTAAGTGTTCTAACTGAAACTTAAGAGTAGCATTATGTTTGGCAAGCAGAGAAATTAAATTCAGGAAGTTTCCTTGCGAAGGGTCGGGACATTGTGTGATGAGGTCTTTATGGTTTTCGTGAGACCCACAGAAAGAAAGACAGTTGGTGGATAAATACAATACAGAAAAGTAGTAAGAAATTGAAAGAGTAATTCACACCGAAAAAGCAAAATGGAGACAGATCCTCCGTATTATTATCGATGGATAATAATACGGAGGATCTGTCTCCATTTTGCTTTTCCGGTGTGAATTACTCTTTCAATTTCTTGACCAATACCCTGGCATAATTTCATTTGTTGTATTTGAGTTTTCCACTTAATTATACACTCTTTGTGCATTTGAGCTGCCTCATGTTCTGTTAATCTCTGTAGCTTTTTCAACTATTAAACCCTGTAGAGCACAACGCAGATGTCGTGACTGAGGACGATTTCTGAAAAATCTTGCATCACGCACAAAAATTGCATTTTTTGTCTGAGAATATATAAGCCAGGATCTTTTTATCTTTTCGATATGAGCTAACGATTTGTACCACATTAAATATGTTATAAGTCTGCCACCGAGTTCAGTTGATCTAAATTCAATGTTCTCGGGATGATTTTCTGGTAATAACACTGCCTGACTGCAAACGAAAGATCGTTGCTGGTCGCTATTTTTTTTCATGTCTGCCCAATTACATGGGTCCATCAAATCAAGAACCGTTGTTGACAGTTCATCCGAGTGAGTCGATTTAGATTCTTCGTATTCTGGTTCTATTTTTGCATGTTTTTCTTTGCAGATCTATGAAGATGATGAAGTTTGCATCTGCAAATTAGGACTAATAGTACATTACAACTGTAGGTGAAAAATCCTCTTGGTCGAGCAACGTACATGAAACTCAATACCTTCACAAGGTCCAGCAGATAATGACGGGCCACTTCGCCCGCCGAGCCAATTTTTTATCTTGTCCGCAAATTGTTTTTCCTGCTACACCTTATGTTTAGCTTTTTTCCTATATTCAGCTCCCGATAGTCTCTTTCTAGGCGCACTCATAATTTCAAACTGTAAACATTGAAGCACGAGTCGCACGGTTGCTGTGACCCTCTAGCAGCGGCGTGCACAGGATTATGACACTGGGTATGCGGCGGAGTACTCGATCACAAAAACATTTTCTTTTATAGTTTTTTAGCATAGCCACAGCCACGCGACGGATCTCTAAGTCGGAAACCATGCCAACATAACAAGTCTTAGATGTACTACTATTCATGTCCATCTTCTACGGCAACGCAGACAAAACAGCGATCGATTGTCGCGGCGGCGGAAGAAATTCTAATAAGTAAAATAAAAAAAACTCACCTAGTCAGCCTGCAATTTTCACATATTCAAGGTTCCAGTTAGTTGAGATTACTATACCTATCCCGATGTAAATAAACGCAAGATTTCGGCCACCTCATTCATTCATTTGATAAACATACATTTTTAACACAAACCTCGCAATCAAATAACATTTGAAAAAATAAACAAACACACTAGTAAAAGCAAATGACTACAATTAATATCGAAACTTAGTAATAAACTGTTAAATGTACACACTTTCAAATGTTAAAACTTAAAATGAAACATCCGTTAAGAAATCTATTTTTTTTTTACAAACATACTAGTATAAAATAGTAAACAATGCAAAAACACATAAAAAAAGCAAAATTGCCCCCGCGAAACACAAAACATTTCTATTTAAACAAATAAAACCTTACTAACCAAAAATGCATAATATGCATAGGTGATTTATTAGATTCCAGCCTATTAATTTTACTCGGATTATAGGCAACGAACATTTACGATTACTCCCGACAACTGCCGAACTCCCGAGGCCTGCCGCAGGAGTCGCGGCTTTCAATATTCATGGGTGTGTGCGTTTGCGACTGTGCACGGACACCAAAATTACTACACACATGCAAACAAATGTCATGCGGGACGCGGCGGCATGACTTGGTTGATTAGGTACATTATTTTGCTTTGCAGCGCCGCTTGCTTTTCGCGTGGCAACCATAATGTTTGCGTGATTGCAAATAGGTGCTATTTATAAAATATTAGGCGTTTTTAAGTTATTATATTTTGTTTATTCATTTATTTACTATAAATTAAAGTCATCTAAAACGTACGAACGTTATAATAAAATATCTGTGAATGACAAGTAAAGCACTGCATTTCTGCCTACAAGGAGTGCACGCCCCTGCCCTCTAGACTCTAGAGCAGTGCGAAACGACACACGCCGCATGCAATGATCCGCACGGACGATTGTTTCGGGGCTGCAGCCAATGAACCTTAACGTTCCGGAGGGATAGACCAAGACCATAGTTGGTATGTCGTAATTTTTTTTTCTAACTGTATAGTAATTCGCCGTGTGGCTATGCTATAAATCTATAAAAGAAAAAGTTTTTGTGACCGAGTACTCCGCCGCATATCCAGTGTCATAATCCTGTGTACGCCGCTGTGTAGACCATAGTTGGTATATCGTAATCTTTTTTTTCTAACTGTATAGTAATATAAAATAAAGTATAGTAAAATTCTGGATACTGTAGGTATACAGAATGACTGTAGGTATACAGTCATACATTGCATTTAACTCATATTCTGTCAGTATCGCGTTGCACCAGGTTTATTTAGATTACACAGGTCTGCGATGAAAAAGTTTTTTAAATAAATTCATCGCAAACATGTAGATATTAGTCTGTGTATAGTAAATTTATACTTTGTTTTAACGTATCACGTCACATTTTTTTGCACATAAATATTTAGTTCGTAAAATCGGTAAATTATTTTTTTTTACATACTTGATTCCAGAATCTATATTTTTATTCTATACTCTATGACCATTTTAATCTATTGTTACTAACCTGTAGTACTAGGAAATATTGCAATTTCCAATTAATATCACCACCTTGTTATTTTTGAAGCCTTAGCATGCTCTACATTTCTGCTATTGCTAATTACCCTCCACCAGAATTTGTAAACATAAGAACTGACCATATGTTATTCCATTTAACCATTCATCACAACTAAAATTAAACACACAAAATTGATTGTTTAGTGTCTTCCACAGATCAATAAGAAAGTGTTTTCTTTAAATGGGTTCGTAAAAAACTCACTCTTTCATAGACTACTCGAAATCTTATATAAAAATGTTAGCCGGTCGGCTTTGTGAATCACTATTGCAAATCGCAAAACTGCTTATTTATATTACTTGTGAAATGTTATTACCAACATCACCTGATATTTGTGATTGCTATTGCTATTTATTCCTACACTACTACTCGTAGTCGTAACATATTATCTTTCTTCCTGTAAGAAAAGTAACAAAAACAGTTTTATGTATTTAAAAACGTGTAATAAAATATTGTTTTATTAAATCTGTAAGTATGGCCCCTTGGAAGAACTTACTGATGATCTTGGATTACCTAAGAATGCTGCAGAAATTCTCGGTTCTCAACGAAAGGAAAATAATTTATTAGATTATGATACATATTGATATTTGGTACTTGGAGGCCCGCCTTCAGTGTATTACGCATATATTTCGATTTGTTGGTTAATCAAGTCAATAAGCAAATTAATCAGCGGGTACAAGTACAATGAAATAAATATAATTTTTTGCTTTGCAGTGGTATTTTCATTATTATTTTTTACTTTTTTAGTAGTGTAAGTTTTAATCTCGGTTTTTATTCGTATTGAAGTACTATATCATATAAATATAATAAATGTGACGTGATATATATATAATATGAATACCGCTTTCTATTACTTTTAAGACAATTAGAATAAATATTAATGTTTTAATAAAAAAACTTTTCAATAAAAAATTTTCTGCAGATCTGTGTTATTAATTATGTTTATTTAGACACGATATTCGAGACCGATCGACAACAGGATTCGAATATTTTGTGGATTACCTAGACGCATTCGTACAATTTTCCGTACGACATCCGAGCATTAAACTTCAAGTTCCAGGGCACACCTCTGACTTTTATGAGCCACATGTGGAATAATAGTCAATTACCATTACGTGTAGGCCACGATCACAAAACTACCAGCGCCATCTAGTGAGATAAGAAGTAAGCGGAGATTTTTAATACGGATTAGTGTACATTAATTATTATATACCAACGAATTATTAGTATAGGTATTCCGACATTATTATTTTTTAAGTATACAAAATAGCACGTTACAGTAAATAATCAAATTCCCTAAATTGTACACACAGTTTTTTGACGAATTGACGAAAGAGGTTTGAATAAGAGTATATAATGTAACAAGTAACTAATGAAGTTACATAACATATTTATTTTTGGATTCACAAACATTTGTCTGTGCGGGAATCGAACTTACACTGTTTTTTGAAAGTCATGCTCTACAGAAGCTGTTAATTAAAAGATCAAAGTAACAAATCAATCTATTTATTAGGCATATATCTTTCAGCGTTACATAAAACTTTCTAGAATTAATTCATAATTTTCAAGTTCCTTACATCTACGAGTAACATATAAGACTACATTTTTATTGTCAATTTAGTTCCACATACAATACAGAGATGGCGCTTATTTCAATATTTTAAACTATTTCTATTAGTTCCTACTTAGTTTCACACAAAGGCTCAGGACAAGGCTTTTTAAAGCACAATTACACTAAACTAAATAAATATAAATTATATATTTATCATGAATACGCCATACCGTATCAAAATATTTCAAAAAAAAAAATCACTTATAAAACTAAATTTTACGTGCAACTGTACAATAATAATTAAATTTAAAATATATCACTAGTATTAATATGTACAATGGAAAAAATAATAACAAAATATATTAAAATATTATATTTTATAACTTGAAACTAAATTAACAGCTGTATAATATAATTCTACATTTCCACGCTCGTATGATTCCTAAGTAAACTGTCTAAAATATCTCTTAATGATTATGGAGATACTCATACACTATAAGGTGGTAAATTGCTAGGTAGCATAAGAAATATTCCATCCCAAACATAACGATTACACTTGGTATTGTTCCCAAGGAATTTAGTATAAGTAATAATTTAAATAAGTGGCTATAAAATGCAGTGACAGCCTCCGTGGCGCAGTTGGTTAGGCGCCAGCTGTTAGAAGAAAGGCCGCGGGTTCGAGCCTACACCCAGACACCAAGTTTCGTTTGTATCAGAAACTAAGACAGACTTTCCGCTCTCAAAAACACCCAAACCCGAGGCTAGTAACTAGAGACTTATCGTCTTATGTCTCGGGATGGCGAGCGCAGTGGAATGCAAGCATTGGCTTGTAATTTATGGTGTTGTTTGGTTTTGCTACTGTCCATGAGCATGCTCGTCTCGTTTTTCATATAACCTATATAAAATGCGTGATTCTATTCCCTAATGTGGAACAAATATGGCGTATTCATGTTAATTCGGCCGAGTCCCGATATTAACAAAGAACTATTTAGTCCCAAAAATTAAGCTTAAAGCCTTAGGATTAGGATTTTTAAATCCTTTAGGCGATCGATTATTTCTAAATATTGTCTTTTTAGTATTCATTATTGTCAATCAGCTGAATTTGTTTTTGGATGTAATATCGTCGTGTTGACATATTTGTTGCCGCTTTTTTCACTACTTTTCATAATTGAAAAGAAACCCAAAGAGCCTTATTAATACTCGGATGACCAAGAGATTTAATTTAGCCCTAGGCTTTAGAATGAGCGAGAATATTTCGCACATTTTATTTACTTTTCAGTGAGTTGCCAATTTGCCATAACCAGATTGTCATGTTAGGCCGAAGTAAATACTTGTTTAAAAGTTGTCAATGCCTCGTTATTGAAAATATTCGAGTGAATAAAGCCTTAGGATGAAGATAATCCCTCATCCTAGTTTATTAGTAAGACCCTAAATGCATTGCCATCTTAAATTGTAAAGCCTTCAAATAGCTCAATGATATTAGGCAAGAAAACTATTACTTATAGAAAATGTTCCATTTATAACCTACGCCACCATAATTCTGCTATTTAAAACTGTATTACATCCAAAAACAAATTGTATTAATGTTTATTGTCTTCAAGATATATTGGTGTGGTGAATATTCACAAAATATGATCCTTGCATGAGTCAATTCAATGTTCTAATACATTCATAAAATACAGTCGCTTACCTAGTACCGATATTATTATATTTGTCGTGGTATATTAGGAAGCATATCTTTACAATACTATCCGAACAAAATATATTATCTTGACTTAAAAGTCTATTGGTTATTGGAGCCAGATATACATACTTATTACGAGTAAAAATATTCCATCGTCTATGTTCATCGGGGATATAATGATAGATTGTAATGGAGAAATAATTTTTCAAATCGGATTAGCATTTTTAGAGCCTATTCAATGCAACGATAAAATATTTTCTCTTGACAATATTAGTATAAATAAATAAATATTTTGTGAAGCATTTTCTCATTAAAATTAATAATAACTCCATATTGAGCACAGAATTCTAATTGCGAGTATTTACCACACCAGTTCGAGAAAAAACGGAATTTCGTTGCAAATCTTACATTACATCTACTGATATATGTCATTTAAGTTTGTACAATCTAAAGTCTTTTAAGGAAAGTCTAAACTAATTAAAGCCTTTTCTATCTTAATATAGATCGAAGTATTTGTTAGTTGTGAAGGAAAATTAACTCTTACAACGTCAAAATCAATCATAGGAAATCCATTGCTGATAGCCAGTCACTCTCAAAGATGTCTCTATTGGTATTTATCAACACGTCTAAACATGATTTTAGGAATAAACTTATTTACAAAAAAATATTATAATTATATCAAGTTTAAACACAGCTACTACTTCAAAGTAGACTCAATAGGAAAAAACCAAAACGCGTACTGTTGAGTATATTTAAAAATATACATATTTACAATAAACTGAGACTACTTAGCAAAGAGTACCTCAAAATGGCACATATTTACACTCCGTCCGACAACGGTTCAGAGTCAATTTCCCTTCAAAACGATTTACACATACTAAAAATAAATCCAGTACATCATAAAATCCACACCATTTTTCCGAAATATACATATCCAATAATGTTCTAATAGATTTATTTCAAAAATATAGAAAATACTAGGCGTTATTAAAATACGCCGAATATTTATAAAGCTGCAACATAGACGCACTGTCGGCATAAATATAGAAAAAATGGAACGCCGACAAAGTAAAAATCAACCAATAGCGTGCATCCGGCCAATATGAATGGAATTTATGTTGCAGGCAGTAACACACCTCTTTTAGTTTGTACAAAATACTTTTTTAGATTATGATACTGAATATGTACTTTCGGCAAGAATGGGTAAAATGATAAATCTGTTTACTTTAAACGAGAATCGATTCTAGTACAACCACACGTTAAACCCACTCAGCTAAGCTTAGACGCTTAAATAATAACTATTTCGATGCAAATATTAAAATAATCAATAATTATGTGTTAATCGTCGCAAGAATATGCTTTTTAAATATCAGCAACAGTGAATTTACTATTATTAAAAAAAGATGTAATAAATTAACGACTGTTTTTTACAATATATGTATGTATATATGTAGAAGGCAATATAAAAAATCATCTAATATTTTCCCAATAAAATTTGTTTTCAAGATGTGTTCCCGATGATTACCATTCATACATTCAAATGATCTTGAATACGTATTTTCATATTATAGCTTCATAAGATCGAGCGGTAACTAAGAAATCTAAAATTTATTATGTTGATTTAGAAATAAATTTATGTCCAAATAAAGTAATAATTTACTAAATAGTAAATCCACCGGTGATTTGAAGCATATAAATAATCAATAAGTGACATAAATACAATATTTTATAATGAACGCATACAGCTAAACCTACACGTAATTTAGATAAAACATAACTAAGACCTTGGTAATATCAAAATCACTTCATTGATGTCAAAAATTGAACAAATGCGAAAAAATATTAAACCCACGTAATATTTTAAATCTAAAATGACCCAAGAGTAGGTACATAAAACTCTTTAAAACTTTTCAGTATCATTTTAAATTTAAAACAATCGTGGATTTAATGAATTTTCGTTTCGTGTAACACCGTCCAAACTTTCTTTATCAAATTAAATTATCGTTGATTTTATAATAAAATACAACTGAATATAAAAAACTGATAACAAGTTAAGAAGACACGTGTATTCAGCTGTAGCTAGAAGAGAGATATCAAAAGTATGTTAATAAATAATAAACTATTCGAGAAGAAAGTAAAACATTACAGTTGTAAAGACTTATTAATTAAGTATGAAATCAGAAGGAAAACTCTACGTTAATTAACTGTAGGAAGGTAAAGTTTTCACATTATTTTAAGTAACTGATATTTTCCATTGTATATTTTTTCGAATTATGAATTAATTTATTGTTATTTCTCCTGAAATGGGGAAATAAAATCCTATTTAAGAAAACACAACAAACTTCAATAATATTGGGAGAATAACCTCATCTCCTAGCTACAGTTATTGATACATTTTTCCAACAAAAACGCATGAACATTTCCATTTTAAACATCTCAAGACTTTCTAATGCAAGCGATGCAAGCGGGACCAGAACTTACATAAATAAACTTCGATATTCGTTAAAACCTTTTCGATACATATTAAGTATTATTATTTATAAAAATCTAAAAAATGTATAAATTCACAACCTATTTTGTCTATTAATTCATTTTATTTTCGCATGATTATATAGTTTTTTTTTTCCAATCAAGCATTAGTAAGCGAATATTTCTAAGAGTGACATACGGTTGACTACTCATTTTAATTGGCTTTGCATAATGACTGTTTCTTACAGTAAAATATCGTCTGAAGGCCATCAACAAACAGAAAAAAATCTTGTGAAATATTCCACTATCTTTAAAACCTTCAGTTTTTCCAATCATCGTGCAGTCATTTTGCAAAGCCAGTTAAAACACCACAACCGTATAAGTCACGATACATCATTTACAAATATAGAGGAAATTAATTGATCGCTCCGGGTTTCCTACGCAGCTAATAGCGGGGTTTGAGACCTTTAATGCCTAAGTAATCTACATGTTAGGCCTGCCATACGCCTTCACTTTATATTAAACTAATTTTCAACGTAATAAATCATTTTGCCGTTACAAAAGTTGGACTACTTTACAAAGACAAATTTGTCAAGTAGCTAAAAGTTTAACGACATAGCTTATTGTATTTATAGTATAGACGGAGCGTTGTCACTTGCCGTACATTGCCGTTTTCAAAAACATATGTATGTATTTTTGGTTCGTAATGTTGAAAGTACTGCTATATTAGTGAAAATTTAATTTATTTTTTTATTATTTTTTTTATTGCAATGAATTACGAGACGAGCAAGCCGTTCGCCTGATGGTAAGCGATACGACCGCTCATAAACAGTAGCAACATTCCCCTGCGCTCGTCATCCTGAGACATAAGATGTTAAGTCTCAATATGTCCAGTAGTTACTCTGGCTACAATTTCCTTCAATCCGAAACACCAGTGCATTTACGCAGTGTTGTTTCACGGGAGAAATAGACATTGCGGTGGTACCTACCCAGATGGCCTCTCACATATGAGAGACCTACCACCAGTATAATTATTTAACTACTTTAATTTATATATATTTATTTGATACCCGAAAGTATATTTATCTATTATCCTTTTAAAATGCGTGAGTGAAATGAACTAGCCTTCAACCTTTTATAATTATTTTTCTTTTCCAAGTAATTCGTGCATGTTGGACAATCTGTCAAATATTAGCCAATAGGAGGACAGGAAAAGGTGGCCCGGCACCACCATTGTATTTACCTTTTTGAAGTTCCAGTTCCCTCAATATTATAAATACTCTGAGCAACTTTGTTCTATAATATATGATATTGTTTGGCCTAGGCACTTAATACATACCACCCCTTCAGCAATGGTTGAAATGAATATGTATGTATTTTCTGGTTTATTTGTTAAACATTTTAGCCCTTTAGCTACTTTACTAATTATTAATCTAAGAGCAGCCAAACTCTTTGTAACATAGCAGCTTTACAAATACCTGACGTCATCGGCAAGGTTTTACACGTAAAAAATTCAATTAGCTCTATAGCAGGCCTGTACTACACATTATTATAAATAGTAAATTACAGATAAACTTGGTCTTATGATCCTTATAGGCCTTTCATGGAAGGCTTTGGGCTTTTATAGGCAATTGCCTGATCCAAAGACTGGCTATTCTTTTACCCTCAATACATATAGCAATTTAGACATATTGACTCAAGATACAAGAATTTTTGTAGTCCATATCTCACATAGATTCTCATGATATAAAGTTGATTTGATTAATTCACGGTCTAAGGCTTGCTTTTGGACAAACAAAGACACGAGGGTAATCTATCACTTAGCTTTTAGTTTAAATATTCACACATAGATTGCACTTTTTATGTTTCATTGCACTGAAAACAATTACAGTGCGTAGAGTCCGTTTTGTGTAATTTACATTGTTATTAAAGTGGTAACTATTGATATTATTGTTGAAAAACTTTATATAATGATTATCCAAACAACAAATTACATACATATATAGATAACCCCACGCCTTTTTCTCAGAATGGGTAGGCAGAGGTATTTCAAGACACCCACGTTTCGTCTTGCATTTTACGCCCACGACGTGATAGAGGATGAGCCAATCGTCATATTGGGCACAAATTCCTGACTTGAGGCTGATAATAAATCTAACATCACTTTGCCCGACCCGACCCCTTTGCAGACATACCGAAGTACAACTACGCCGAGGCAAATCAACTAAGAAGATATTAGTATTTATTACTTATGACGGTGTTAGGTAGGATTAGTGGTCTCGAAATGTCCTCAAAATAGGTGATTTTTGTTATTTTATGATCTGATTCCAACAAACTATGCCTTTCAAATAGAAAATTACCACAAATAATGATCATCATCAGTTACCAACTTAATCCACCTTATCTATACCAAATTGGATACAATGTTGAATATATAGTTACATTAATTGCATACAATATAGCAAACGCTTTATTCTAATACACAACTTGATTCATAAGGTATTTCACTAATAAAATGTGTTGTTCCCTTAAACATAGGGTAAAGGAAGGATTTTATACAGGCGATTAATTTCTCTAGGGAATATATTACGCTAAAAATTAATCTGAATTAACAAACGCTCGATGGCACCACGGCTACCCACAACGCTTAGGATATCGTTTCGGTCATCAGATATTTTGAACGTAAAATAATGTACTAATGGATGCCATTAATTTAGTAAAATATGAAAATCGGCGTCTAGTTAAATATAATCTTGGGTCCTTCCGCTGTAGTGTGACGAGGCATCTTAGCAGGCCGCCATAATTGTATCGAATGGCATGGGACTGACGTCTGATGCCAATCGATACTCTGCCTGGACGGCATTTGCGCTTACCATCAGATGCAATGTGGTGACTATGCAGGGCCAGCATATAAAAAAAAATTGATCCTCGCAAATATAGGGAACGGTGTCATTAATTCCATTTACATTTCGCCGAGTTTACTTCATTCCTAAGATGTAATAGGCAACAAATTAATCTTCACACATGTCTAGATCAAAAATGTGTATTTATGATAATACATTTTCATACAGGGTATATCAAGACTGCTACCGAAAACGAAGCCGGGTGGTAGTTTAAGCGACTTCAGACACAATGCAACAGAAAAAGTTGCAAAAAAAAACGACAATTTTTTTTTTGTAATTTTTTTCCTATTGCCATATTTTGGTGGTAAATACATTTTTTCCTAAAATAATAGTGTATACCCTTTAATTTATAAATACTCTAAGATATAAGAGAGTTTAAATTATTATTTTAGCAAAAACTATGGATTTACCACCCAAAAATGACGATATTTAAAAAATCATAAAAAATAATTGTCGCGTTTCTATGCGAAATTTTTAATTGCATTGTGTTTGTAGCCACTAAAACTACCACCCGGCTTCGTTTTCGGTAGCAGTCTTGAGATACCCGGTATAATTTTACACGGGTAGAAATTCTTTACAATCTTTAATTTATGCAGGTGAACTTTGCTCAGTTGTGTCATCAGATATATGTACATGCTTCATTTTGTACCTTTCATCCACTTTATCAACGAATTTCTTTAACTCCCCTCGAAGATTCTATCCATTGATAGGTAGCCGTGGTGCTTCTATCTAATCCTGATCACGAAACAACTAAACATTCACAAAACATTTTGGTTTAGTACAACCCAATCACTTATTGATAAAATAATTGCCACTGTCTGTCTGAATTTAAACATTAACGCCTTCTTTCCAATGCCGTATTCGTCTTCAATGTTGATGAAATCAAAATATTTTAGATGTTTACACGTACCATAACAGGTAAATCTAGAAATAATTCCCAAGCATGGATCATGCTCAAAAAAATGTCAGCTATAAAAATCCACTAACAGAACCTATCCAAGGTTCTGTTAGTATAGAAGTCACCGAAATAACTCTATAAAAGATTAAGACCAAAGAAAAGATAATGCAAGATACGGATAATCATTCAAGAACGATAAAAAAGACTGCTTAAAATCTTTTGATTAATTGCTAGTGGATTTCTTTTAACCAACCAGTTTGCATATATTTTGCAACTTCGAAAACATTCGTGAACTTCTATGTATCATATTTATTATTTTCCTTTACAATATCGAATTGCAAATTACTAAAAACTGCAAGTACCTACTCCTTATAAATGAGACACGTATTCTCATATATTTTTCTGATTCATCAATTAACCTCTTCGACATAAGCACAATTTACAAATTCAAATAAAATTTTAATTACTTTAATATTGTCTTATTTATTGTCGTTAATCAAATAGGAAAGCTCGATAAAGTAGTTTATATATAACTAGAGAAATTCTATATCGAATTAGAAAAGATTATTTCTACTTTAAGATTTACTAAGGAAAGAGGTAAAGTATGGACCACTGCAATTTGTGAGACAATTTACTTAGAGCGGGAAATAGTGGACGTTACAATAACAAATAATGAATAAAATATGCTATATTAATAAATTAGTACCTTTTAAAAAGGATTAATCATTCTAAGCATAAAAGTATAATTTAAATATACGAGTATATCAAATTGTAAAGAGTTATTGTTAGATTTTTTTCACAAAATACGCCACTCTAAGATAAGTCAAAGTTCAATAAAATAAGTTAAATTATGGATACATATTACATATTGTCAATTCTAATCGACTTCCAAGATAAATACAGTTTTTAATTTCAATCCAAATAACTCATACACTTTTCCCTGCTCTAAACAATTCCTTAAAGTAACTAGATTTCCAAAGAAACTTTAAGATATGGGTTTGGGATATGCGAGTATATATTATACTAGAGTCCTATAGAATAATTACCTCCATAAAATTACGGGGTTAGTTTATCATTATTTGTGGTTTTAATAAGCACAGCCAAATTTTCGCGGTGGATTCGATTATGTTTTTTGAGAATATATTATTTTGTATTCACTCAGAAACCTTCAGTTTACTAATCTGTTTGCTTAATAAAATAGTATCATTTACTTCATTGATTAAAAATATACTAATTAATTTCTACGTATTCATTCAAGAACAACCGATTTGCGAATAAAAATTGTCATCAAAAGAAAACAATATTCCGGACAATTGAATTATCTATTAAAAAAGCGATATTAAATAACTGCAAAGGTATCAGAGTGAACACAAGCCATCACATTAAATTTACCTCTTTGGTGACAGACTCTGAACATAATTCGGATCCATCTCATCTAGATCCTTGCCTTTAGTCTCCGGGACGCAACAGACCACGAAACACAATCCACCCACGCTTATAGAAGCGTAGAGCCAAAACGCCCCGTGAAGACCTAAAGCCTGCTGAAAGTCGACAAACGTCTTGACTCCAACAAACGCGCAGAGGTAGCTAAAAGCCGTCGCCATGGCGCTCCCAAATGCCCTATACTCCAGCGGGAATAGCTCCCCAATCAACAACCAGGATATAGGACTCATTCCCAAGGAGAAGGCAATTGTAAACACCAACACACAAAGTAGAGGAATCCAGTCGTTTTGTCCAGCAGTCTGATGAAACATTACGCTCTGGATTCTTTGGTTTCGATGCACTTCTTCGTAGTAAGCATAGCTCCCAAAGCCTGCTAAGGCCATTGACATAAGCACAGAACTGACTATCAATAAAGGCAAGCGTCCAACTGTGTCGATCAGTAATCCTGAAAGACACGAAGCCAGGAGTTGGACGAAGGACACAGCAATTGCTGCCCCATGGGGGTTCATACCACCAAAAGTTTTCCTAAATATTGGAACAGCGTAGAAAGAGAACGCATGGGCTCCTGATAATCTTTGGAACATCATTAGCCCACACGTCACCAATATTGGACCCAGCAGACGGTTCATAGTCCTTGCATCAAGCGAACTTATGAACTGACTGCTCGACATTTGGCTTTGGCGTTGGCTGAAGTTCTTACTGGCCAACACATTGGTCCTAATTGTAGCTAATTCTTGAGCGACATCGGAATTGGGTCCTCGGAGCCACAGTAGACTTTTGTAGGCTTCCTCGTCCTTGCCTATAAGGACCAGATAACTGGGCGTCTCTGGTATGTATAAAACAGTACAGAACAAAAGCAGTGGTGCTGCTGAGATGCACAGGGCCAGCTGTTGCCAGTCGAGGTAGGCGCCGATGGTGAAGCTGAACAGCACGCCCAGATGACCCACGATTTTCAGCACCGCACTCAGACAGCCTCTGATGTCCGGGACAGAGATCTCGCTGATGTACACCTGGAATGTAGAAAATGTGCTTAAATATACAAACATTAAGTGCATCTTGCTGATAATATAATAATAAATAAAAAACATTCAAAATTGTGAATTGCACACCCTTACTTGCAATTAGGCTTACTTGGCTGAGGTCTGTGGTTACTAATTTAAAGCCATTTTGCAAGAACCGAGAAAATAAAATACATCTTAGATTATATACTCGTCTAGATTGAGCAACGTCAACAAACGATGCGCTAAAAGTGTCCTCACTTTCGTTGATATGTGTGAGTACCAGTCGTGTAATTATTGTAATCCAACTGTCAAGGTGTGTGTGTTTAGGGATGCCTACTCCAGATTATTAACTTATCTTTTCCCCATTAATTGATATACAAAATAGGTTAAATAAAATATTTTTTCTTTATTTAAAGTAATCATACTATTAATTATATTTATAGCGCATTTTAGTAAAAACAATAAAGATCTAAACCCATCTCCTAGTGTTTGTTTCCGAATAGAATTAACTCTTTGGATTTATTGCCTGGGCTGTCATCTGATTTCTGTATTTATGTAAAATATAAATCATCATAAGTAAAATGTTCGGAACACACAACTGAAGTCATGTGAGGCTACGAATGATCTTCTTTTAGTTTCCGCTGTGTAATGTCTCTCCAGCAATTTGCTAGTACGGAATCCGTAGTCTAAAAATATTATTAGGACCTTGAATAAGTTCTCGCTGTTTCTTCAAAGATGACAATAGCAGTACCCCGTTTGTGAAATTTTGAATGGTAATACACATGCAAGGCAAAGAATTAATAAAATTACTATGAAGTGCATATCGTCGTGGGTTTCATTAATATCGTGTAGGTAAATATTATTTACTCATTAAATAAATAATGCCATTCTTCTTGTTGTTATTCTGATCCGCAATATTATGTAATGACATTTGTGTTTTATAGTTTCTCCCATAGTTTCAACAAATCTTCCTAGTAATAAATTGACAACACTGGCCAATGAAACTCATCTTCAAAGTAATGAATTAAAAGTTCATGTTTTCTTCAAATAATAGTGGTTTAACAATAATGTTACCGATAGAAAGTGATATTGGTATTATTATACAGTTTTCCCACACAATTGCGATACAAGTCGACAGCACAAACCGGCATAATTAATTATTTTTCGGGAGCACGTTATCCATATGTAGTTCAACGACGTTACGATAAGATTCTGATATTTTATTTTTGCTTTTATGTTGTATTCTGGATGTATTCAGACCATAATATGGACCCAACTCGGCGACCATACTATATTAATTTTTGCAATATTTCTAGAGTTCTTTACTAAATCCATGTGTATTTTATTTCTGAGACACTAGAACCTTCCCATTCATTAAAACTTACCAGCTGAATTTCTTCGAAGCTAACAGCCATAGAAGTCGTCCAACTGAAATATAAATTGAAAGGTTCGCGGGCCGAAACACCAAGTGCAATTAATAACCAAACAGCCGGCCGGCTCGTAAAACAGTAATTTTGCGACCAATAAATAATAATTTAATCGCAAGAGCGAAACTTGCGCCCTTCGAACATTTTCCGAAATCGTCCGGGCGGCGGGCTCAAAGAAAATACTTGGAGTTTTTGTTTATAAATTAAAATGAGGGTGACTATGCTTTAACTTATTTTAGGACAGAAATAAACTGCCGATACAGGCATCGTTGTAGCGACCATCGTGGACCTATGGTTTTTTTATAGCCTATAATGTGACCCACAGCTGGGCAATGGCCTCCCCTTTGTTACTCAACTTAACCCTGTCCTCGCGAGCTCTTGCCAATTTGGCTCGAATGCATCCAACTCTTATCACCGCTTTTCGGTTCCACCTATATTGATTAGGACATCAGAAAGGCGTCTTGGTTCATGCCACGATAAGATATGTTGAGTGACTACCTACTTGTCGAAGCCATCAGGTCTTTAATAGATTATTTAATATCATTACGTAAACTAGGGGATTACTCGATTTCGACACGAAGTTCGAATGTTCGGACTTTAACGTCTACATATAAGATAGAAGGTTACCCCTTCTTTCAATTTACTTAGTATATGATTACGACAAATGATTCGAATCTTTTATAAAGTATTATGGAATATTCGTACAGTTTTACGTATGCTTTTCTTACACTTGACGTCGTGTTGGAGTGTAAAGTAGCCTCCTGGGCATGCTCTTCGTTTGTGATAAGCTTACTTTCTTTCACATGTTTAATACCTTCCTTAATGAAACAATGTACTCTTAAGGCGCTTTCAAATTTGCCTCCGCGCGCAACTTTATGGCAATTTCGAAGGCATCCTTAAACTTGTCCTAAAAAAAACATTGAATGTTTGGTCACCATACTAATCATACTAGGGACATGCGGGCTCGAAAATTAGTTTCTGTTTTATCTTAAACAACGGATTATCGATACTAACTCTTATCACAAAGCCGAAATGTTTAATTTCCTTTGATCCCACCCGGCTAAGGTCCGCCGAGATAAACTTTGACGTATCTTGACAGTGTTTTGATGAATTACGACGTTAAATTCCATTTAGACACAAAATATTTTAATTAAAACATCATTTTAGGAGAGCGTTTATTGATAGAAAAAACAGTGAAATAGATTTTCAACATAATTATATAATTATCGGGATAAAATACTATAAAACATATTTCTTAATACTCGTAATGAGTATAAATTAATATTTTATAAATAAAGGCATTATGTTTGTTATTTGACATAAATTTTGGAGTTAATGAATTTTGTTAATTTAAAATTTCCAAAATGTAAGACTACTTTGCAATAATAAATTGACAAGATTCAAGATGGTTGATGGAACATTAACAAGAATCTAAGATCTAAATGTTGAAAATCAATTAACAGTTCCACATAAATTACTATAATATCTCACTTGATGGTAAGTGTAAATTATAATCACCGTGCTAGTTAAATACTTATTTATAAAATACTAATACATCATTTTAATACCGTATCCATAGACCTTAAATCAATAGTAGTTGCTTTTTTAATCATACAAAAAAATAACCTATCTGTAAAATAAATCAAAACTGGATTCAAACTGGCACCCTTCACAGTAACTAGTCCACTGCGTCTCTCATCAGAGTACGAGGGCCCTTCATCAGATCTAGATCAGCGTGAGCACCCACTCCGCACCGCTACATCGCTCCGAATAGCTCAAATGATTTTATCGTGTTTTTAGGACTTTACAAACTATTCAACGGCATATTTTCAGTTATAAACTGGAAATATGCAAAGGAATGCCCACTATGAAACTTAGTATTGATGAGAAGATTTGTGTCCCTCAATGTAACCTACTTTTTTAATGAAAAATAAATATTTTTAATAAATTTAAACATAATTGCGACCAAGGCCCGGAGTTCTTGCCAAAATGAACTCGACGACAAATAAAAACAATTTTTCTGTATTCGGTTAGTAAAAAAAAATTAAAGTAAGACGATAGTTGCATTATTGTATAAAAACGTTGTCGCTCGGGAAAAAAACATGACAAATACAGACTAACTATTTAAATTAACTTTTTAATTTAATAATTGTAAAAAGGGTAGTCGAATTGTAACAGTCACAGAGCGGATGACTAATACCTTAGTCCGCACCGTGACCACGAAAGCTGTAAAGTAATCGAAACGTCGGGAAGTCAAAAATGTAAAAATTAAACCAAATCAATAATAGTTTTATATCAATGAGTAACATTCGCGTAAACCTAAGAAATCATAATGTTTAATGTGTTTGTGTTAGTACCTGTGACAGCATAGTGAGAATGGAGCAGCAGAAGCCTCCGAGAAAGGCCGTTATGCACATCATCCGAACTGACGTGGCCAGCACTGTCAGCAGCCAGGATAAGCTGCAAGGAGCCGCGGCTAGCGATAGCACCCGGCGTCGGCCGTGGCGCATCGCCGCGCCGCCCGCCATGCCGCCGAATAGAGCCCCTGGGAACATGTGGGAGAACATAGTTTTTCTGTATCTGTAATGGCCTATAGATGTAGGATTTGAATGTTTGAAGAAAGATGAGTAGAATGGAACGTTAGACGAATGACTGATATGGAACGTGGTTTGTGAGAAATAGATGAAAGAGATGACTAATGAAAGTACTTAAGATGAAAAGAGTTAGATGATGAATTATTGAGATGTTAAAATACGGAAGGACGGATAGGAGAGAACAGTCTGGAAGACGAGAAAGGACCGAAGACGTATGCGGTGCAGACTGGTTTTATAGAAGACGAAACGAAATTATATTTAAGATTATACAAACAATCTTCGTTTGATTTGACACCTTTCGGAACTATTCCCACATAAATGTCCCATTGGAGGGCACGAGCGTCCTCTACAATCAGAGGGGTTAAGCCATATAGTCTGCCACGCTGGCCTAGTGCGAGGTAGCAGACTTTACATACCGTAGAAATTCGTACAAATATAGTATGTAGGATTTCTGTTTGTATCTGTATCAGCCCATTTATGTCTGCAGGCAACAGGCCACCTCTACAATCGCGAGTAGTATTTAGAGATTGGCCATACAGTCCACCACGTTGAACTAGTGCGGGTTGGCAGAAATTACATACCGTAGAAATTCGCTACAGTATGCACGATTCCTCAAGATGTTTTCTTTTGTTGTAGTGCGTGGTGTTTGACTATCAATACACAGAAGACTCCAAGAAGTGTACGAATGTGCCTAGATATTTTACAAAATGTTCGAACCCTCGGGTCTGAGTGTTTGTGAGACCGAAATGTCTCTCGCAGTTCCTGATACCCGCGACACAAGACTCGATCTTAGTGTGGGGTCAGAACTATGTATGTGACGATGTTATTTATTTGAACTACGTTTCGAATCATACAGTAACTAACCAGGAAACTACTTATCATTGTTATTTTGTTGGTTATACCTTTTAAACATTAATCCCCACATTGACGTGTCTAATACTTTGGATAATTACTGTTTTTAATGTGAGTAGTGCGTGACTTACAAATAAAAATATCATTAACACATATTTTCTACAAACTGGTGTTAAAAGCATATTTTCTGATTAATGTGTGTATTCAAATCGAAATATATAAAATTTTGTTTGTTACTCATAAAATGCGAAGATGTTATTTTTAACCGAGTAAAACAAAATTTTATTACTTGTGATTAATTTTGAAAATAAGAAACAAAAAGTGTGCGTTGGCCGGGAATCGAACCCGGATCAACTGCTTGGAAGGCAACTATGCTGACCATTACACCACCAACGCACTTACGAATAACATCGAAATTAAAAACAGTGTTTTATGCCTTTATTATACACATATATATATTGCTCAATTTGAAGTAGAATAATTTTTTAAAAGATGAATCTCTCTACACTAATTTCTAGAACCATTCTGGGCATTAAAAAATCAATGAAATCAAATGAATCAATTTTGATAATATTCTGTCACCAATCCGGTTTCTATCTCAAGAATAACGAATTTATAATCACCAAAAAAAAAACCGTTGACCGCGACAAAAAGTCTTTACCCAACAGTGGGAATTAAAAAGATTTATAATAAGGAATATCTAGAGCAGCGCGGCTACCAACATGTTCACGATGGTCGCGGGTTCAAGTCCCAGGGTGCACTTCTGACTTTTTCGAGCACATGGCTCGGCTGCACCCTGGGACCATGTTGATAATAATCAATCACCATGCTCTATAACTTTAAAGAAAACCATCAAATCATGGCGATTAGTAAGAATAACTATGGTATGTGAATTCCGTCAACCCGCATTAGGCCAGCGTGGTGGACTATATGGCCTTACCACTCTCAATCGTACTGTCTGATAAGGTATTATACCATATATTGTACATACCATAGTATTTAAAGTCAGCCAACCTGTATTAGGCTAGTGTGGTGGACCATACAGCCTAACCGGTCTTAATTATACTGTCGAATGTAGTAGAAGGCCCTCTTAATCGGTCTTAATCTCGATTACAGAGGAGGCCCGTGACCTGCAATTTGAGTTAGGACTTATATGGGCTAATACACACACAAGAAAATTTAACACTTCCCTATACTGGTACGACAAAGCAACTGCAATGCATTTTATTGTGAATATATCTACGACAACTAGTACTAGTACTAAAATGTCTATCGTTAACATATTTCAATAATCGACAGAGGAAGTTACAAACAACATTAAGATAAAAATGTCTCAATTGTGGGTTACTAGTTACTATACATTACGGATTCGGTACATTATCAACACGTTTATCATTGAAGACCTCTAGTGATATCAATTATAATTTATTTTTAATTCAATAATGTAATAGAAGTGTACAAAACGGTTATGTAGGCCCGAGTTTATTTTTTTTGGAGACTGTCCCGCCCTGCCACTCATCACTGCAACTCCTGTGTCGCAGGATCAACAGTGGCACGTATAAGGGCACGTATAATGTAATGACACAGAGCATTGAAGCTCGACGAAACTCCGGGAATGGTTAACTTGTCTTTAACCCGCAACGAAATCAATCAGAAAGTTAAATAGGAGGCGATAGAAATAAATTATTGTCCACTTCCCTCCATGATAAAGCGGGTGGCAAAACAATGAACTAAAGAGTTAAATAACCTCGTAAAAATACTTTTACAGCCGGAGAAGCCAGCTGTAAATCACCAGGGATCCATTAATGCAGTAGGCCGAAGTTATTATATCGATAGGTATGAAATAACTGACTGGTGTCAATACTGCATCTGGATTGCTGTCCCAATCGGGAACAATGAAGTCCTTTTGCCGGACCAGTTTTAAATATATATGAGGAAAATGTTGTGCGATTTATTAGTGACACTGATTTAGTAAAGCGAAATACACAAAAAACTCAGGATGAGTTTTCGTCTGCGCTAAATATAATAAAGATACCCAACTGGTCAAGGCATCTGTCATCTTGCGCTTTACATATCTAAAGCACAAAGCAAAAACACTATGATTGTATGAACAGTAATGCAAGATGCTTATTCTATGGGCTAATACAGTACAAACTTACCGAGAAAAGACAAGGAATGCTAGCGGCTAATTCTATGATCTAATACAGTAGAAACTTACCCAGAAAAGACAAGGAGGCGAGCCAGCTAGCCTGTTGGTCGGTGAGTTGGAAGTCGCGGCGCGTGGCGTTGGCGCCAGGACCTTGGAGCGAGGCTATGGCAGGCGAGCTGTACCCCTTGCCCAGGCCTGCGGAGAACGGCGCCAGAGACACCGCGAGAGCTGCTAGCACCTGATTAAATATCATTTAGTTATGAATACTACGTACTGACAAGTCTACACTAATAAAACTGAAGAGTATGTTTATTTGAACGCGACAATCTCAGAAAATTCGGCGAGTCTCCTCGAATCTATAACTTGTCTCTAACCTGAAACGAAATCAACCATAAAACATTGAACTAAAGAGGTAAATAACCTCGCAAAAAGACTTCTATATATATTATTACATTTAAATGGGACCTATTATGTGAGCTTTTATCAGATCAGAATAATTTAACTCAAAAAGTATTACAAAAATGTTCGCTATAATAATTGTCAATCTTCTTAAGTTGGCTCTTGCACCCAGGCGAAGCTGGGCGGGGCAGCTAATCTAAGATACGAGTACAATAGCAATGCTGAAATCTGAGCCAGGCTATGATTGGCATACATACAATAGACGTTGTACAGTTTTAAATAGACTGATATTACCTATGCGTAAACATACTCCCAAATGTTACACATAATCTTGATCAGTATGGGACCAAGGCTTGTGCCGTAGGTATTAAAGTACGAGAATATTTTGGTTTAGTAACATCGAGAAACAAAGTTAATTCGTATTTTACATGGGTAAATCAAACATCTGTCTTAGTGCATGGAACGAATCCGTGGCATTTCGTTTCCAGCCTGTTTTTACTAAAAACATTATATTATTTCAGGTGCTGATGTAGACAAATTAATAAGGGAATGTTTCGCCAGTGTGACTGCAGCAGACTGGAAAAAATGTACAGATCATGTGATCAATATAGAAAATGAATATAAAGAAAAGAACAGAATAACAGAAGAAGAACTTGAACCATTTCTCATCAATACCCGTGATGATGAGAGTGAGAGTGATGAATCATTATCAGGCTTCGAATTTCTTGAATCAGATTTTGATTATGGATCAGAATAAATAAAATTTCTTAAAACTTATTTTTATTTTTCATATAAATACAAATATTTATACGAGTTTTATTCCCACTGTAGACAAAACAATTTGTGTAATCATATTTTTTTACTCTTTTTGAATATATACATCATTATTTTGCGATAAAAGTATTCTTGAAGAATGCAACTATTCTTAGTTTAGTATATTTTAGTCTAGAAACTGCAATGTGAAATGTTCATCAATATAGATTTTTCGTTCCGGTCAGAACATCGTAAAAATAAATTAAAATAAAAAATTATAATAAATAATAATAAAAGTATCGAAAAAAATAAATAAATAACTCAACAGTTATTGTCCCGATTGTTGTTTCTGCACATGGACTGATGCCAAAGAGCTTCGACCAACATCTTCAGAGGCTCTCAATTGGTCGTTGGGTCAAGAGCCAGATCCAAAAGGCGGTATTGTTGGACACGGCACGCATAGTGAGGAGGTTCCTTACTTTGGATCCCTAACCGCCGGTGGCTTGGGTCTTGAGCCCCGCCACCGAAGGGTCATTACTTTTTTATATTTTTATACGACATAATGTTTTATATATATATATATATATATATATGGTGTGTAAAAATGTAAAAAAGAATATTATGGAAATAAAGAGCAGTAAATAAAGTATCGAAATCATTTTTCCGACTATAGTCGGGGTTAACAGCTGAAAGATTTTTAAATCGGCCGCCAATTTCTTGTGCCAAGACTCGCTTGTCAAACTCTAATAACTCCGCGGTAAAAAATATTAAATAAATAAATAAATAACACCCAACAGTTACATACATAGTGTCCTGACCCCACAGTAAGATGGAGTCTTGTGACATCCATCCATCCATCCATCAGCCAAAGGAAGTCCACTGCTGAACATAGGCCTCCCCCAATGATTTCCACAGAGACCTGTTGGAGGCAGCCTGCATCCAGCGACGTCCCGCGACCTTTACCAGGTCGTCGGACCATCTTGTGGGTGGACGTCCTACGCTGCGCTTTCCGCTTCGTGGCCTCCATTCGAGCACTTTCCGACCCCATCGGTCATCAGATCTCCGCGCTATGTGTCCTGCCCATTGCCACTTCAACTTGCTAATCCGGTGGGCTATGTCGGTCATTTTAGTTCTCCTACGGATCTCCTCATTTCTGATTCGATCTCGTAGGGAAACCCCGAGCATAGCCCTCTCCATAGCTCGTTGAGTGACTTTGAGCTTCCTAATAAGGCCCATAGTGAGAGGCCACGTCTCGGTGCCGTAAGTCATCACTGGCAACACACAACTATCGAAGACTTTCGATTTAAGGCACTGAGGTATTTTGGACGAGAAGACGTCGCGTAGTTTCCCGAACGCTGCCCAACCGAGTTGGATTCGACGATTGACCTCTCTATCGAAGTTGGACCTGCCTAACCGGACCACTTGTCCTAAATAGACATATTCGTCAACAACTTCAAGAGTCGAGCCCCCAACACCGATGGAGGTGGGCACAACATGGACATTCGACATGATCTTCGTTTTGTTCATGTTCATTTTAAGACCCACCTGTTGGGAGACTCGATTGAGGTCTTCGAGCATAGTGCTAAGGTCTTCCAGCGATTCTGCCAAGACTACAATATCGTCGGCAAACCGAAGGTGAGTGATATACTCGCCGTTGATATTGATGCCGAATCCTTTCCATTGCAAGAGCTTAAAGGCATTTTCCAGCGCGGCAGTGAACAGTTTCGGAGATATGACATCTCCCTGTCTCCCGCCTCTCTGTAGTGGAATAGCCTTCGTACTCTGATCTTGTACTCGGACCGACATGGTGGCGTTGTTGTATATACACTTCAACACTTCGATGTACCGATAGTCGATATGGCACCGCTGGAGAGACTGTAGCACAGTCCAAGTCTCGATCGAATCAAAGGCTTTCTCATAGTCCACAAACGCTAAACAAAGCGGCAAGTTATATTCCTCGGTTTTTTGTATAACTTGCCGAAGCGTATGGATGTGGTCTATGGTACTAAAGCCTTTTCGGAAACCGGCTTGTTCGGGAGGCTGGAAGTCATCAAACCTGCGTTCGAGACTATTTGTGATGACCCTCGAAAACAACTTATAGACATGGCTCAGGAGCGAGATGGGCCTGTAATTCTTATTTATTTAACACTTTATTGTACACCATATATACATAAAAATTACAAAACAACATGAAAAAAAAAATATGCACAAGTGGCGGTCTTATTGCTTGAAGCAATCTCTGCCAGACAACCATGGGATGGATAAACGATAAGAACGTAACGTTGGGGCTTCAAGTGTACGAATAATTCAATTTATATAGTAATATTACTAATATTTATATAATATTATTAAGTTTATATATAAACATACATATATATGTTGAATAAACATATAAATACACAAAATACACATATAATATATATACATAAATAATATAAAAAAATAAATATAAAAGCGATATAAATAAATAATAAACAAAGGAAAATGTGAACAAGTCCAATATCTTCATAGAACCTGAAAGTAGTGTTCTTTAACCAATTTTTTAAAGATGGGCAGAGATTTAGCCCGTCTCACCGTTACTGGCAAAGCATTCCACAACCTGGCAGCTTGTACGGAGAAAGATCTGTCTATGAAGGAAGTGGAATGCGCGGGGATTTTCAGCCTTAAGTTCTCCGATGACCTAAGAGACCTCGAATGCGTATCATGAAGGTATTCAAAGCGATTTTTGAGATATGAGGGAGTGAGGGGATTAAAAAGTATATTATAGAGAAGATAAAGAATGTGTGTATTCCGGCGAAGCCTTATTGGTATATTCTTCAGCAAAGTGTTATCACCTTTTTTGAAGAACAGTACCACCACGCTCCTGCTCCATGCCTCTGGCGTTGAGCCCTCGAGGAGAACGGAATTGAAGAGCCTCTGAAGGACTTTCAGTACCGGCGTTCCGCCCGCTTTCAGAAGCTCTGAAGTTACTCCGTCCTCGCCCGGCGCCTTGTTGTTTTTAAGTTGCTTCAGGGCCATCTCAATCTCACACAGGCTGATGTCCGGGATATCATCGCTAAAGTGTCGGATCAACTCGGCTCTCGGGTCTTCGGCCGAGCTAACAGCAGGTTTGGCAACCGAGGTGTAAAGCTGTCCGTAGAACCTCTCGATCTCCCTTAATACCTCTGCCCTTGTCGATACCACGCGGCCGTCTTCCGTCTTCAGCCTAGACAACTGGCTTTGCCCAATAGACAAGTCTCTTGCAAACACTTTGGAGCCTCCGTTTCGCTCAATTGTCTCCTTAATGCTCACAGTATTGTGAGCACGGACATCGTGTCGCAAGGACTTCCAGATTTGTCTATTGAGCCGCCGATATGCTTCGGCGTCAACGGAAGACTGCAGCGCTAAAGATCGACGTTCGGCCATGAGGTCAAGAGTGTGGATCGAGAGTTTTTGTGGTCTATTTCTACGGCGAGGTCTAAAATACTTAGATCCCACCGTATGGACAGCTTCTACCAAACCGCTGTTTAGCTCATCCACTGCAAGGTTTTCTCCTAGACAATCAAAGCGATTTGTCAGCTCGAGTTGAAAGCTCTCGGGGTTTTGGATATGGGCGCGAGTAGGTCGGAGCGTAGATTTCATCAAGCGACGCCTTTCCGATTGGACATTGATATTCAGTGTGCCCCTAACCATTCGGTGATCACTGCCGGTTTTCACCCTGTTGATCACAGAGACATCTCTGAATATCCGTCTATTCGTCGTCAAGATGAAATCTATCTCGTTTCTCGTAGAACCGTCAGGACTCAGCCAGGTCCATTTCCTGTGAGGCGGCTTCTTGAAGAAAGAGTTCATCGCAAAGAGTCCCTCTTTCTCCAGAAAGTCGGCCAGCCTCTGACCCCTGGGGTTCCGTTGCCCATGTCCAAATTGCCCCACTTTCAACTCTGCATCGCTTCTCTTGCCCAACTTTGCGTTGAAGTCCCCCATAACAACATTGAAGTAGGTTTTGGAAGTATGTATGGCCCGACTTATGTCCTCATACATCTCCTCTACTTCTTCATCTGGGTGTGTCGAGGTCGGCGCGTATACCTGTATGACCTTCAACGAATATCTTTTGGATATTCTGAGTATAAGGTATACTACCCTGCTCGACACACTTTCGATGGATACGATGTTGTTGATGAGAGACCTGTGGGCGAGAAATCCGACACCTCCTCGGGACTGTTGGTCGTCCCCCCGGTAGAAGAGCAGGTTACCAGACTTCAGGGTTATCGTATCCTCCCCGATTCTTCGGACTTCCGATAACCCCAGAATATCCCAGTGTAACCCGCTCAATTCTTCTTCCAGTTCGACAATCTTCTCGTCTGTCCTCAATGTGCGAATGTTGTGTGTTACCAGGGCCAGTCGTCGTCGGGGGTGGTATCCGGGGCCAACCCGGGGATTCTTAGCACCCCCTGCCCCACCGTAACCATGACTGCTACCATAGCCAGGAATAGTGGGGCTGCCGGGGACTGGGGGCCTGGTCTCAATATGTGTCGCCGTTAAGGGGGGTATTTGCCAATACTCGCCACGCTTGGCAGGCGGGTTGGCGAGCGCAGTAGGGGACTGGCGTTAATGACGCTGCTGCCCGCCATTAACCGGGGAAAGGAAATAGGATTTGTGGGTAGAGGATGTTATAGGAAAGGAGAGTATGGCCTGAGGGAGTGGATACTGCAGTCACGGACGGGAAGTTAAGGTGACTGCAGTAGCTCGGGGGCCGAGGTCGCGTACTCGTAGCACCTATACTAGGGCAGGCCATGACCACTAGATAGGAGCATCCCTGACCGATCTTGTGACATGGGTATCAGGAACTACGAGAGACTTTTCGGTATTAAATAAAATATATTTCAATATACTAATATTCAAATTAAATTTATTCTTTAAATTAATGAGAAACGAGAAAGAAAGGGTAGTAGTGTCACTCACAGTTTGTCAAGACTATTTTCCAAGACGTTATTCAAAGCTAGCGTATAGCTAAACCGAATATAAGATCAGGATTGGATTTCTCAAAATTCAAGACAATGATCAAATAATGACACATGAATTAAAGTGCCCAATCTTAGCTTCCCAAAACCGGGCATAAATTCCAGTCTCAGTTAGACTCAAAATAATGACCAAATGGACAGACTTGTATTGGAATGCCCGATCTTAGATCCGAACTCGGAACTTTGCCGACTATTCACAAAAAGACTTCAAATATAATTTCTCTGATTTTTCAAAGGTATTAGTCCAGTCTACGGTTAAGGCGATGCGGGCTTTTATGTATATACTAATAGGTATCTATTAAGTAATAGTTTTAGTTACGTCGGCGAACTTGGCACAACAGTGTACTTTCAATATCGCCGTACGTATGACAACCGCATAATAAAATCGTTCAGACAACTTTTTGCATAATTAAAAAGGCTAATGTAATGACGGGGGAGGAAGCGCCCCCCTTTCCCCTTCTCCCGACCTCGCGTGCCGCTAATGGCCGCCCGGTTAATGAGAAAAATCTTTTACTTTTTTACACGATGACGTCATTCGTTCGGGAATTTGCAATCGAACCTATAATGAACCATACATAAAGTTTATAGTTTTCAACAATGGAATTTCCATTTCCCCATTGTCCCACTGTGAGTCAGATCGACACACCAACCTACAGACTGGCTCAGCACGTAGCGCAAGTACTCTCACCGCTCAGAGGTAACTAGAGCATCTGTGAAGGATTCATACCAGTTTGTCAGTGATATTAAACATCTGCAATTAGCTGACAATGAAACAATGGTTAGTTTTGATGTCCAGTCACTTTTTACAAGTCTTCCAGTACAAGACTGCATCAAAATTGTCTCTAAGAAATTAGCAGAGAAAGATATGCCTCTAGAATATGCAGAACTGCTCAAACATTACCTCACATCTGGCTATATGTTGTGGAATAATCAATTCTATGTACAAGTGGATGGCGTCGCTATGGGCTCACCTGTATCTCCAGTAGTCGCCGATATTTTCATGGAAGACTTTGAGGAAACAGCCCTTAGTACAGCCCCAGTCTCGCCGAGATTTTACAAGCGGTACGTAGATGATACTTTTAGAATTTTACCATCTGACCAAGTAACTGCTTTTTTAAATTACCTCAACTCCATCAACAATAAAATTCAATTTACTATGGAGTTAGAACATAATAAATCTCTAGCATTCTTACATGTTTTAGTTATCCGTAATCCCGATCAGTCCTTAAGTCACACTGTGTATAGAAAAAAGACCCATACAGATAAATATCCGAACGGTGATTCTCACCACCATCCAAAACAGTTAGCTACCGTGGGTAAATCCTTGTTTCAGAGAGCACGAGGAATCTGTGACGAGAAACACCTGGCGACTGAGCTGCAACACGTCAAGCAGGGGCTGCGAGACAACAAGCTCCAAATTCCACGCCGCCGTCACAGAAACCGAGTGAAGCCTGCCACAGTCGAACGAATCCCCGTTGTCTTGCCTTACATAAAAGGAGTCACGGACAAAATTGGCTATATCCTGAAGCGTGCTTCTATAACGACCTATTTCAAGCCGCCCAAGACGATTAGTCAATTTCTACCACCTGTCAAGTGCCATATACCCTTGCAAGAACCGGGCGTATACAAAATAGATTGCGACTGTGGCCTCTCCTACATAGGTCAAACAAAACGAAGCATAGGGACCTGCGTGAAAGAACACATAGCTGACGTCAAACATCGACGCTTAACGAAGTCTGCAGTTGCTGAACATATAGAAGAAGGCTCCAAGCATTACCTCCGCTTTGACCAGCCCCAAGTCCTCGTTAAAGAACACCGTTTCCTGCCCAGGATGATTCGCGAGGCTATTAAAATTAAAAAACATCCAAATTTCAATAGAGAAGATGGCTTGAAGCTTGCACAAGCTTGGGATCCAATACTACATATAATTACATCGGAACCCAAAAGACCAACTGCCAGACCTCAAGACACTGTGAGCTCCTTCTGCGTAGAACTATTTAAATTAACTTTTTAATGTAATAATTGTAAAATAAGGGTAGTTGAATTGTAACAGTCACAGAGCGGACGACCAATACCTCAGTCCGCCCCGTGACCACGAAAGCTGTAAAGTAATCGAAACGTCGGGAAGTCAAAAGTGTAAAAATTTAAACTAAATTCGCGATAAAATCCGTAAATAATAGTTTTATTTCAATGGAATAAGATTAATGAAGGAAAAGCATCGTAATGTTAATTATAAACATACCTACTACATTAGAAGGAATAAGACTGTATTGGAAGACCATTGTTGGCAGATTTTTTTTTTTTTTTTTTTTTTTTTATTGCATTGAATGGCGAGACGAGCAAGCCGTTCGCCTGATGGTAAGCGATACGACCGCTCATGAACAGTAGCAATATTCCACTGCGCTCGCCATCCTGAGACATAAGATGTTAAGTCTCAATATGTCCAGTAGTTGCTCTGGCTACAATGTCCTTCAATCCGAAACACAACAGTGCATTTAAGCAGTGTTGTTTCACGGGAGAAATAGACATTGCGGTGGTACCTACCCAGATGGCCTCTCACATATGAGAGACCTACCACCAGATTTATCATAATATACATATTTGTGAAAGGTTGTAAATGGCTTTATAAGTATACCTGTATTATCTTGATTTACCATAAGTTTGCTGTAAGTTTTCCGAATAAATAAACTAAAATTAAAAAAAATATGTGAGAGGTATGCCAACCCGCACTAGGCCAGCGTGGTGGACTATATGGCCTAACCACTCTCAATCGTACTTTCGATTGTAGAGTAGGCCCGTGCCCTGCAGTGGGACGTATATGGGTTGATACAAAGAGAGGTATGCCTATTTTTTTTTATCATAAGAACATTTTTTTTTATCTTAAGAACATTGGCCGTATCGCTTACCTCCATGCGAATGGCATTCACGTCTTATTCCAAGACAAAATAAAACATGAAGTCTTTCGATTCGCAATAGTCCACCGCATATGAATATGCATCAGGGAACAATTATCGCTTAGAACAATTATTCGAAAGGTAGATGCAAACAAAAGGGGGAAAAAAGGGGGGAATAACATCTGTTGTTATATTGGTTTCCACTATACAAAGACATTGGAGTTCTTAGCCACAAAGAAGAGCAAATTTAAATTAGTACATCTAATTTATGCCTTCACAATATTGATTAACTACTTCCAATAATATATGTTTCCATACAACAATTTCATTTGCAGCTTAAAAGGAAGGAAAAAGTTTTAAAAGCGGTAGAGTCACGCTGTTGTCAGTCATGACTCAGCATGAATGGGCAGGCTCGTCAGGGGCGGTACCACTGTTTCATAGGAAGTGACGGTTTGATGGGCCCGCAACACATTTACAATCCAAGCCTTGTAGATGTTCATGGGCGGCAGTTATCACTTAGATGACCTTTTTGCTCGTTTGCCTTCTCTATTGTATTAACAAAATACCCTCCGTGGCGTGGTTGCTTAACCCGACTGAGAAATGAAAGACCCAGACTCCTCCACAGACAAATATTGTGTCATCCACAAAAATGTTTCACAAGTTTTTGTGAAACCAAAAGGTCCGTCTTAGTTTTTAGTCACTATTATAAAAATGTTGATATATTTATGTATGGTTAAAATAGGCTGACTGTTTGGTATATTTACTACTACATTCTTTTTTTTTTAATATTCTGTCACCTATTTTCATCAAGGATAATGTAGGATTCCAATGGTAAAATATATTTTTTCAAATCGGTCAAATAGTTTCATAGCCTATTCAATGCAAACAATCAAATCTTTCCTCTTTACAGTATCAGTATAGAAAGTTTGGATTGACCGTCTAAATAATCAATAATTACATATACGCTTATTCAAACACCACATCCATGTATGTAAACTATATAAATTTTGTACAACCTATTATGTTTTCCCATGATAGCCCATGGTGCAGGGCAAATAGGCCGCGACCTAGAAGGGCCCTGTTAAGGGCGGCAGTAATCCCGATCGCGCGGGTCGTTAAACCGGCCCTAATGAGAGCCTCTACCCTCGCAGAGGAAATATTTGCTGGATATGGTATAGGGATTTTATATTTAAGGGAATAAAGGTGATATAAAAAAATTGATCACTCATATGATTGTTAAAGAAATACTTCATGAGAAAACCAGCATAGCCAAGGATTTTTAAAGAATTTAAAAGGTATGTGAAATCCACTAATCTAAACTAAGGCAACTAATGTACTTGAACCTAATTGTAGGGAAGAGTCTCGCATAACAATGATGATTATTTTATTATCATTATAGGATTACCGCCACAACAAAAGCGAACATTTTGTTTTGAAAAAACATTAAAATCTTGCGTTAATTTAAGCAGACTGAAGGCATTCATAAGTTGTATAATTTTATTTTTAACTGTTGAAGTTCTGGAAACATATGGTACGAGTAGACACCTCACAGATGGCATATTAAAAACGACAGACTAATAGGAGATAGATAGGCATCACATGAGAAACCATATCCTCCGCTTGCCAAACCACTAGCCAAGCGAGGCATATATTGGCAATTCCAAAAATGACCCTGTAAAAACCAGCACAGACTGGGACGGCATAGCAAGGAATCTAATTCTTCCAAAGGATATTCGAACTTATTTGGTGGGAATAAGAAATAAATTTAATTGGCGTCACGACATCGAAAAATTATTTCTGATGCCACTGTATAAATTGAATACATTGTAATTTATATCGTATTCTCATAGAATAAGTGTGAATTTTTGGTAAAAATTAAATCACTTGCCTTTCCGGTCTGCGGTGGGCCTAAAGATCGCTTACACAAACCTAATGTAATTTCTCGATCGATCTTCGATCATTCTTCAATTACACAAGAAAACGTAAAACTAAACTGCCACGTCCATTTCACCATGCATGCCAGTAAAATCCCTTACTGTGGAGTGTACAGTCGATACAGGCTAAGGCGGGCTTCAGACGCGCTGATTACTTCATTAGTCAGCCAATAAATACGGATTTAGTATTGAACCCGGCTTAATTTCATTACCTCTTATGGGGCGATAAACTAGGGCGTTTTATTTACAGAAAGTGTAGGAGTAAATTGCTCAATACCATGTGGGTTTTTCCATTGGATTCTAGGTGTCTTCATAATAACAATACTAGCTAATCAATTTAAATAAGGTGTGACGTTGTGGGAATGTCACCTTTTATATTTGCGATCTATAGTTCAATAGTCGACATAAATCCTATTGTCTATGCCAATCAACGCCTCCGTTGCGCTGATTGGTCGATTCATTTACTGACTGACATCTGTCAAATTTGACGTGCGAACTGTCATCGGCGTTCGCATAAATACGCGTGTAACGGCGCTCGCGGCCTTTTTCCCTAACCTAAAAGCCGCGTGCTACCACGCGTCTTTCTGAACCCGCTGGGGTGAGTGTTCTGTGTAATATTAACTGCTAACCGCTTAACTGCTTGTTTGTCAGTGTATTCTGTCTGCCGGGCTTGTGAACTATCACGAGTCGCTGGCACGGAATGCAAGCCTAGTTTGCATTCCGATTTCTTGGACGCTGATTCCAGGTTCTTCTTCTTCGTTCTTGGCGTACTTGGCGTTTTTTCGCTAACTCCGTGCCTACTGCCCGCTTTGCTCCGCACCGCTTCCTGCCGGACTGCATCCGAGCCTGCGCCTGCCGCTGACCTGCGCACCGTGCCCGGCCACGTGGCAGCTGACTTCGCCGGCGAGCTGTCGCCGGGTTCCGCCACGTGCCGAAGACCCGGATCAGTGTCCAGTGAAGGCCAGTGACTCCTGTTGCATACCACCAGCAACAGTGCCGGGTGTAAATAGTGATGCGAAATTATTAAAGCCCGAACCACGTAACTACCCTGAGTTCTCATTTAACTACCTACCCCTACCTGCGGGCGGCCTAACCCGCCGCAGTGGCGCCCAATTCTTTGTAATACGTGGGTTTTCGCATCACCGTTATACCCGGTACTCCACACACAGTCCGGTTGCGCAGTCTGCAACTGGGCAAGCGAGCGGTTTAAAAGTGCAAACAGGTTTGTCAATTTTTCTAACTAAGTGAAGTGTAAAGTCTAATCGTGATAACTAATTTCCAATTACATTGTTTGCATTTTTTTTTCCGTCTTATCTTCTTCTTCAATTCATTCATTTTTACTTATAATGGACACTCACCCTATCAAGTACTTTTTATTAAATAAAAATGAACTGTGTTACGAAGTATTGATTCGCGGCGAAGATCCAGCCGACACAGTGCTACAACTTCGTAAACAGATTCATAAACTGTCATTGTTATACCCATCTGAGGACATTGATGAGTCGGGATTAGCATTTGATATAGATCTAAATTCCTTAAATGTTTCTTTTAATGACTTAAAATCAAAATTTCAAACCTAGAATGTTCATTTGATATAAACATGTTCAAGCGTACATCCACTTTGGCAAATCATATTTATCACAGAGCACGTAGATTGAAACCGATAACATCTGCCGATAAAAAACTATTGCATACATTTAACACTGATTATGATTCATTTATGAATAAGCTTAAAAAACTTAAGTCTAGTGAACCGACTACTTTTAATTTACCCACATCAGTTGATAAAACAGATGTTACAACGTATCTATGCGAGCGTCCTCGTTTGTCAGATTTCAAACTACTAAAATACGACGGTTCTACTTGCGTTCGTATATTTTTGCAAAAGGTCGATGATTTTAAAGCCGCTAGGAGTATTTCATCTTCTGATTTGTTAAATTTTGCTACAGAAATATTTTGTGGCAATGCACTACATTGGTTCCGTAGCATTAAAAGTAAAGTCAAGGATTGGGATCAATTGTCTAAATTTTTGATAGAGGATTTTGGCGAATTCGATTATGACTATCGTTTGGTTTCAGAAATTCGTAATCGTACTCAGCATGAAACTGAAAACATCACTGTATATTTTTCTATAATGTCTGAATTTTTTTCTCGTCTTTCTAAAGAATTGCCTGAGTCGGAAAAATTGGAAATTTTGTTACACAACATCCGTCCGTGCTACTCTAACGTTATAGCATGCTCACCAAAAATTTCTAGTATCGAGGAACTCCGTTTGATATGTCAAAATTTCGAAAATATCCAATGTAGGACAGCTCAATATCGTGAACCGCCTCCCATAACTAATAATACGCTAGCTCCAGATTTAGCCTACTCTAATAACACTACTAACCCTAATATACAATTTAATAAAAAACCTACACATTCCTACATTTTCAATAAACAAACAAATACACAAACTAACACTATAAATACATCTATTGGTACAAGTAAACCGGTTTCTCGCTTATCGCTCGAGAACAAAAGACGCTCAGGTAGTCATTCACATTGTCCCCGCTGCCGCACTAATGACCACACGCTCGCTGAGTGTAAACAAAATAGGTTTCCAATTTGTTTTAAATGTGGTACCAAAGGTGTTATTTATACTAATTGTACGAATTGTCATTCTAAATCGAAACCAAAAAACTTCTAGGGCCAGATTGTTGTGATATTACTACTAAAAGTGTTAATTTTGATAAGGAAGATTGGGAACAATGGCTTTCCACTATTAAAATATTTTTTTCTACTTATAACATCACATCAATCTGGGAACGTAAACCGGATAATGATTCTCGCCCGTATCTTAATGTAAAAATTGGTGAAATTTCTTTTTGTGCTTTGTTGGATTCTGGATCTTCAGTGACTATACTGGGGAACGATTCACATAAACTATTATTATCAGCTGGTTTTAAGTTGTGTACAGACCTTAACGACATATATTTTGTTGCCGCTGGCGGACAACGGTTAAACCCTATAGGTTATATAAATATTCCTATAAGTTTTGAGAATAATTTTCATATTCTTAAAGCCTACGTGATACCTACAGTATCATCGTATTTAATTTTAGGTATTGATTTCTGGTCTAGGTTTGAGATTTGCCCCAAGTATTTAAAATCAATAACTTTAGGTGATTCTAATACCGGTAGTGTTTCTTATTTAAATAATAACAAAAGTAAATTATTTTCTTATGACGATTTAACCAAATCGCAGCGTCTAAACGCTGATAATACTATTGACCTATTTCGTTCTATTTCTACGGAAAAGCGAGGCCTAGGCAGAACACATCTCATCACTCATCGCATTGATACTGGCAACTCACAACCAATGCGACAACGATATTACAGACTTTCTCCCGAAAAACAACGCGTGTTATGTAACGAGCTGGATGAAATGTTAGCACTCGGTGTTGTCGAACCTTGTGAAAGCCCTTGGTGTTCACCTGTCTTATTAACTCCTAAAAAAGATGGAACATTGAGATTTTGTTTAGACAGTCGTAAACTTAACTCAGTTACTAAAAAAGATGCTTACAAATTACCGTACATGTCAGAAATTTTGGACAATTTAAGTAACGCTTGTTATTTAAGTTCTATCGATCTTTCGAAAGCCTTCTGGCAAATACCTATTGAGAAGTGTGATCGTGATAAAACAGCATTTTATATTCCATCACGTGGTTCGTTCAGGTTTGTCACTACTCCGTTTGGTCTTACCAACGCACCTGCAACGCAGCAAAGATTGGTTGATATTTTATTCTATGGTCCTGAATTTGAGAATTGCGTTTTCGTTTTCTTAGACGATATCATTGTTGTATCACCTAATTTTGATCATCATATGGCTATGCTTTTACGTGTCTATAATAAATTAAAATATGCAAATTTGACGATAAATTTTTCTAAATCACAATTTTTTCGTACTGAACTAAAATATTTAGGTTATGTTGTTAACTCGAATGGTCTGCAAGTCGATCCTGGAAAGGTCGATGCCATTCTTAATTTCCCTACACCGACCAACCCTAAGGAGGTCAAACGATTTTTAGGCACTGCATCTTGGTATCGTAGATTTGTTCCTAACTTTAGTTCAATTGCTGGTCCCCTCAATAAACTTACTTCTACAAGTAAGAAAGCTAAACCCTTCATTTGGTCTCCAGAGGCGCAGGATTCTTTCAATAAGCTAAAAGATTGTCTAGTGCAAGCTCCCATATTGTCGTGTCCTAATTATGACATGCCCTTCGAAGTTCACACAGATGCTAGTGACTATGGTGTCGGTGCTTTACTGACTCAAACTATTGATGGCGTAGAACATCCCATTGCCTATATGAGTAAATCACTGTCTCCACAGGAGCGTAACTACAGCATCACTGAACGCGAAGCTTTAGCAGTCTTAGTTGCTTTAGAACATTGGAGATGTTATTTAGAGAATGGTAAAAAATTTACTGTCTATACAGATCACTCAGCTCTTAAATGGTTTCTTAACCTTAATAACCCTACAGGTCGGCTCGCTCGCTGGGGTGTCCGCCTCTCTGCATTTTCTTTCGATATTAAACATCGTAAGGGTGCAGATAATGTTATTCCTGATGCTTTGTCTCGTTCTTGTCCTAAGCATACTAGTACTATTGATACTTCCATGCACGTTAATAAAACAACTGATGAATGGTACCTAAATATCTTTCACGGTTGTCAAAATTCACCAACTTCATACCCTAACTATATAATTAAAAATAACCGTCTTTATCGGTTTATGAAATCTAAATGTGTACTTAATACTGAATTTGAGTGGAAGGAAGTTGTACCTCAGGAACTTCGGTCTTCTATTATTTCTGAAAACCATAGTAACCCTTTAGCTGGTCATTTTGGTATCTTCAAAACTTACAGAAGGCTGGCACAAAAATACTACTGGCCAGGAATGCATGCTAGTGTAGTAGAATTTGTTTCTTCTTGTGATACCTGTATTTCTCATAAGCATCAAAACCACACCACTTTGGGTGAAATGGGCAGACCTAAGTCGTGTTCCCGACCATTTCAAATGTTAAGTATAGATATTGTTGGACCTCTCCCTTGTACTAGAAAGCAAAATTGTTACATTTTTGTAGTCACTTGTTGTTTTTCTAAATATTGCTTACTTTTTCCATTAAAACGCGCTACCGCGGAAATTATTACCAAAATTTTAGAAGAAAATGTTTTCCTTGTTCATGGCATTCCATCAACCATTCTAATGGATAATGGACGTCAATTTATTAGCTCAACTTTAAAGAATATGTTAGAAAAGTATAAAATTCCAAATATTCATTTTACACCTAAATATACGCCTCATGTAAATACTGTCGAACGCTACAACAAGACTATCATGACAGCTATTTCTACATTCATTGAAAATGATCATCGAGTATGGGATCTCTTGATTCCCAAAATACAGTTTGCTATTAACAACTCTGTTAATGAGGTGACTGGCTACACTCCCTCATTTTTAGTATACGGTCGTGAATTAGTCACTTGTGGCTCACACTATGTGGACACTAATACAGACCAGGACATTATTTTCATACCTCGAGATCATTATGCTGAAAACTTAGGCATATTATCTAATATTTTTAACAAAGTACAGTCGTTGCTCCTGCAGGCCCATAAGAGGAATAGTGCTAACTATAACCTAAGAAAGAAACCTGCTGAATTTAATGTTGGCGATGTAGTTTGGAGAAAAACTTTTTATCAAAGTGACAAAGATAAACGTTTTAATAGAAAACTTGCTCCCAAGTTTATAAAGTGTAAAATTATTTCTAAAAAATCACCTTTGGTATATGATTTAGAAGATATGAATGGTAATCCACTAGGTACCTGGCACATCAAAGATTTAAAACTTACTAACTACAAATATTAATGTATATTCACACATTAACATTATGTTTATTTTTAAATACATGACATTAACTGCGACACTTAACAGATCCCGCAATTTACTAACATCGTCTATTTTACAAATTTTCTTCTTGTAGTTTTGGAGAGTCCTTTAGTATCGCAAAGTATTCTCTTGTCTATAGGGTCTTGGTCATAATATATTTTGATGCTAGACATTTTGTAAGGATGAAGTATGTAAGAGGATGGAATGAAAGTGTAATCTAACAAGAATGCTAAATAGGCAGACGGATTTTACTCATATTCAGTTATAAGTAAAATCCTGGTCTTTTCGGCGGGGTACTGTGACGTTGTGGGAATGTCACCTTTTATATTTGCGATCTATAGTTCAATAGTCGACATAAATCCTATTGTCTATGCCAATCAACGCCTCCGTTGCGCTGATTGGTCGATTCATTTACTGACTGACATCTGTCAAATTTGACGTGCGAACTGTCATCGGCGTTCGCATAAATACGCGTGTAACGGCGCTCGCGGCCTTTTTCCCTAACCTAAAAGCCGCGTGCTACCACGCGTCTTTCTGAACCCGCTGGGGTGAGTGTTCTGTGTAATATTAACTGCTAACCGCTTAACTGCTTGTTTGTCAGTGTATTCTGTCTGCCGGGCTTGTGAACTATCACGAGTCGCTGGCACGGAATGCAAGCCTAGTTTGCATTCCGATTTCTTGGACGCTGATTCCAGGTTCTTCTTCTTCGTTCTTGGCGTACTTGGCGTTTTTTTCGCTAACTCCGTGCCTACTGCCCGCTTTGCTCCGCACCGCTTCCTGCCGGACTGCATCCGAGCCTGCGCCTGCCGCTGACCTGCGCACCGTGCCCGGCCACGTGGCAGCTGACTTCGCCGGCGAGCTGTCGCCGGGTTCCGCCACGTGCCGAAGACCCGGATCAGTGTCCAGTGAAGGCCAGTGACTCCTGTTGCATACCACCAGCAACAGTGCCGGGTGTAAATAGTGATGCGAAATTATTAAAGCCCGAACCACGTAACTACCCTGAGTTCTCATTTAACTACCTACCCCTACCTGCGGGCGGCCTAACCCGCCGCAAAGGATATCCTGTACCACTGCGAGGAATTTAGGACATAATCCACTTAGTAGAATAAGAGTAATTGTGCCGGTTGGCGACAAGTATCAATTTCATCAATGAAGCTTAAGCCATAATTTAAGTCGCTCAATGTGCTAAGGAGAGAGCAAAGATCAGAGTCACTTTGACAAACTTTGGAACGAAGTGATCAATCGGAGAACCAAGGTAAGCGACATAGCTCTAAAAGATTGTCGATGGAAGAGGAAACGGCCTGGCTCCATATGTTGATACCACCTATGAATACTCTATTAAAATTGTACTTGTCATCATATTTGGCAGGCTTTTAACGTACAAAAAAATGTAATTTCCCTCACGTTCCCAATTAATCAGAAAGAAAGCAAACAGGATTCTACCCGATATGTAATTTGTACGGGCTTGGCAGACGGTGATTGCTAAACGACGCATGACTCCGACACAAGAGCTGGAATAATCCCGTCTGACATCGGCAGATTATTAATTACTTATAGCAAATAATCCGACGCAAGTGATCGACTGATACCGAGTTATTAAACTGTTACATTATTAATAAATAAATACACCTAATAGTCTCATACATCGTTCTGACCCCACATTAAGATCAATTAAGTGCGTGATGGCCTTTTGGTAAACGGACTAGGCGCGACTGCCAACATGTTCACGGTGGTCGTGAGTTCGAATCCCAAGGCACACCTCTGACTTTTCGGAGTCATGTGTGTATTGATAGTCAATCACCACCCACTAAAACGGTGAAGGAAAACATCGTGAGGATACCTGCATACCATAGTGATTAATAAAAAAATCTGTACTGTCAATTGTAGAGGAGGCTCGTGCCCTGCAGAGGGACGTATATGGGCTGATACAGAAGTCATGTTTCGTGGGTATCAGAAACTACTAGAAATTTTTCGGTCTCACTAACACCCAAACCTGAAGAAATACTTGTAGGCCTCACAAACATTTCTCTCGGTGCGGGGATGCAACCCACGGCCTGTCGTTTCACAGACGGCGTCCAACCAACTGCGCCACGGAAGCTATCAAATTATTAATATGTGGTGCTTTATTCCTCATCATCATCATCATCCACAGCCTGTAAGTTCCCACTGCTGGGTATAGGCCTCTCTCATATTCTGCCACTTTTCTTTGTTCCTTGCCAGTCGCATCCAGGTTCGGCCTGCGACTTTGACAATATCGTCTATCCACCTTGCCGCCGGACGGCCGACGCTGCGCTTACCCAGTTTTGGCCACCATTCTGTTAACGTCTTACTCCACCTGCCATCAGTGCGTCTAACCACATGCCCAGCCCAACTCCATTTGAGTCCCAAAACGCATTTTTCGACATCTCGAACTTTTGTTCGGCGTCGGATTTCGACAATCGGGACTCGATCTTGCAATTTGATGCCGAGCATAGATCGCTCCATGGCTCTTTGTGCCACACCAATTTTGTTTAGAACATCGCGCCTGAGCGTCCATGTCTCGGCACCGTAGGTCATGGTGGGTAGGACACACTGGTCAAAGAGGCGAGTTTTTAAGTTTTGTGGATATTGACGTGATTCTAATACGTCTTTTAGTCGACCGAAAGCTGCCCAGCCTAATTGTATTCGCCTGGAGATCTCCTTTGTCTGATGTTCCTTACCAAAAGATAGAATATGACCAAGATAAACATAGTCATTCACCATTTCCAGGGTCTCACCTCCAATCATGATGTTTGAAGTCGAGACTCCAGAAATATTACTCATGAATTTGGTCTTGGACATATTCATCTTCAAACCCACCCTTAAGAACGCATCATATAGTTCTTCAAGCATACGTTGTAGGACTCCAAGGCTTGTTGCAAACAATACTAGATCATCAGCAAACCTGAGATGAGACAAGTAGGCGCCATTGATGTTAATGCCTGAATGGTCCCATTCAAGCGTTTTAAAGACGTCTTCTAAAACCGCCTTATTCCTATCTCCTTCATATTCCCTTTCTCTCTCTCTCTCTCTCTTTTCAGCTATTGGATGTCCACTGATGAATATAAGCCTCCCTCGAGGATTTCCTTTGCGACCTCTATCGCTTTATCGCTCTATTACTTTTTTTTTTTTATTGCAATGAATGACGAGACGAGCAAGCCGTTCGCCTGATGGTAAGCGATACGACCGCTCATGAACAGTAGCAACATTCCACTGCGCTCGCCATCCTGAGACATAAGATGTTAAGTCTCAATATGTCCAGTAGTTGCTCTGGCTACAATGTCCTTCTATCCGAAACACAACAGTGCATTTACGCAGTGTTGTTTCACGGGAGAAATAGACATTGCGGTGGTACCTACCCAGATGGCCTCTCACATATGAGAGACCTACCACCAGTAAAATTACTCTGATAGATACACGAGTTATTGGTCTGCTTCATAGTAAACGGTGGCCGATCACCGATTTTCGATTTGCATGAGCCATCGACTGCTTGATGACAAAAATATATATTAATTTTGTTTCTATAATCGCTACCTCCTACAACTTAATTTCCAACAGCGAGCTGTCAAATCAACCCTACGCCACCCCTAGTTATTCATTCACTCACCGACATGATTTATCGTAGCTGCCTTTAACCATTTATTTTGTCTTCAACATGTTTATAAATTTCGTTCTTTCTAGTTTCTAACTTGCATTTGTCAAACAGTAAAGGTACGTAAACAGTAACGAATTATTGATAATTCAAATTTACACCACCATCTTGTTATTTTTTAAGCATTAGCATGATCTATATTGCTGCTATTGCTAATTGACCCCCACAGAATTTGTAAACAAAAAACTAACAATATCTACAATTAAACACACAAAATTGGATGTTCAGTTTCTTCTTTTAATGGGTTCGTATATAAATGCTATCCGACCGGCTTTCTGAATCAGAATGGCCAATCACAAAATTTAGCTTATTTATATAGCTTGTGAAATGTTAACGTCGACTTTACTTGCTACTTGTGATTGCTATTATTCCACACTGATTGCCACTGTTCTTTGAGCCTATGATATTTCAATACTAACACTCAATGTGGCGTCATCAATCAGGCGGTGAATTTATCAATATGCCTATTATAAATCAAATTCACATACACACACATTTTCTCAGAAAGGGGAATTATAACATTATTGTTTTAATTATAGAGATTGCCCCGAGCGATACGACCGCCTTTTGTCTAATATCTGTATCTGTATCTGTATCAGCCCATATACGTCCCACTGCAGGGCACGGGCCTACTCTACAATCGAGAATACGATTGAGAGTGGTTAGGCCATATAGTCCACCACGCTGGCCTAGTGCCTAGTGTGGTGCCTAGTTTGTCTAATATAATGTTCTATTATTAAGTTTACTTAGTCTACAATAAAGGATATAAATAGAATCAGAGTAACTACTGGACATAATGAGACGTAACAACTCATGTCTCAGGATGATGGGCGCAGTGGAGTGCCAAGCATTGCTTTGTAATTCATCGCGTAGTTTGGTTTTGTTACATACTATCCATGACCGATTATATTGCTTACCATTAAATGTAGGGCATGCCCAAATCGCATTTAAAAGAAATATAAAAACGTGTACTTATTGTCATTCTCACTTAAAAAACAGCAACAAACACAGAAAAAACCCCGAAACAACAACTGGTACGGCCAACCTTGATGGAAAAGCAATTAAACAATTTTTCCTTGATTAAATTGGCTTTCAACAATAATGGAAAGCCGACAGTCAATCGATCATACGGACAATGGAAATGAAACAATGACCGGCCAAAATGGAAACCAAATAACTACCTGCCCATTGTGTGTTCAATGTACGCTTTGTTTTGGAGCAAAATCTAATGAAAGTACTAATGAATAGCGGTTTTGTTTTTCCAGATTTTGTTAGCTATAGTTTCATATAGTTCTTTAATTATAGGAGAGGTTGATTTAATCTGTTTTGCTGGTCTATTGCAGTTTCATAAATGTCTTACATCTGTACTCGTAGGTATGCAGGTCACAACAATAGTTACCCCATCCTTCACACCGAGTCAATAATGAATTCTTTCAGCTTTATCCATCTATATCAGCCCATATACGTCCCGCTGCAGGGCACAAGCCTCTTCTACAATCGAGAGTACGATTGAGAGGGGGTTAGACCGAATAGTCCACCATGCTGACTTAGTGCGGGTTAGAGGATTTTCACATTCCATATAAATTATTCCAAATCGCTATAGTATGCAGGATTTCTTACCATGTTTTCCTTCATCGTTATAGTGCGTGGTGATTGACTATCAATGACAATCATATGACTCCAAAAAGTCAGAGTTGTGGTCTACGATATAAAACTACGACCACCGTGAACCAACAGGCCGCCACGCACTTCGTGAGTTATAGTTCAGTGCATATCAGCCCAAATGCATCCCACTGATGGGCACGAAGCTCTACATAAAGGATAAGTTTTTTTCAGTATATTGCACTGGCCTATTATGCTTTGATAAATGTCTCAGATTAAATTCCAAACCGACTACCAGAATCAATAACATATTATTTCTGCCATATCAATAAGCTGTTTCAAAATCTGTTTTCGTAATCGAATGTTTTCTTCCTTTCGAACATTTATTGAACGCAGTTTGTTCAAAAAAGATTTTTCAGATAAAACATTCCATTATTAAAATACGTTTAGGTAAAACTGTCTATGAATAAGGTATTTCATTTACAAGGAGTTATTGTACATTAATCAAATACAGTAATTATTTATCAGCATTATTTACGGTTGCACTATATGACAACCCTTCTCAGTCGTACCTACTCTCGGTTGTAGAGTAGGCCCGTGACATGTAGTGAAACATGGCCTGATTAAAAAATAATTATGGTCATGGGGTGACCACATAGACGTCATATTTAGTTCTGAACATGCCAAATTGTATGAACGAAGAGCAACCGGCAAAGTACTCATGCGCCGCGCATTTACCATTATTTACATTTAACGTTCACACAAAATATGTCATGCCAGTATTAATTTATTAAAGAAAAGTTTCATAGATAAAATTTCTAAAGTAGCTTAGAAGTGAAATGAAAATAATTTATTGAATCTTTAAAGTTCATATCATTTAGATTCAGTAATTTTTCGGAAGCCATTTTTTCAACAATAGAGAACGCGCAAAAAATTGCAGTGTTACCCTTTTCAAAAATAGTTCACAATTTTATATGTCCAATTTTATCAATTTCTAATTTCTAGTAGTACAAACTAAAATACGAATAAATATAAGTAATTTTAAAAGCTAGTACACACGAGCTAGCCCTCCAAACTGTTGCACCGTGTGTACAAGGCTTAACAAGATTTACAGCGCTACAATACAAGAAATGTAGGGATGAACTGTCTCAAACACTTCTTGAAAACTTTATGTTTTATTTTAAGGGCTGCCAACTAGATTTGTTCAGAGATACCCTCTATTGCTCAATAATCATGTCTTCAATAATCAAGAAAGCAAAAATTAATCGAAAGTCTTGGTTTTGGTAAATTATACCAGTGGATAGTCAATCACCAAGCACTATTAATGTGAAGGAAAACATCGTGAGGAAAGCTGCATACCAAAGCGATTTATTTATTTATTGAAGCTTTATTGTACACCATAAATAAAACAAAAGTAAACAATTCACACTAGAAGTACAATTGGCGGTCTTATCGCACAAGGTAATTTCTGACAGACAACTATTTGCCACAAAACCACGATTTGTAAGAATTTCTATGGTACGTAAGTCCGCCAACCCGCACTAGACCAGCGTGGTGGACTATAGTCCACCACTCTCAATCGTTATCTCGATTATCACTCGTTATCACTGCAGTGCACGGGCCTTTGGAGGCCGTATAAAGGCTGATACAGAAGTCTTTCGTTATAAAAATCTGAAACATGAGAGATTTTTGTGCCCCACAGTACACAAACATTTATCTCGGTGTGGGAATCAAATCCTCAACTTCTTGTTTCACAAATGCCTTTAAAACAGCTGAGCCACCAATCAAATTACTTAATATAGGCATGCGCGCAAATTAAATTTACTGGTAACACGCTCCAAAGTATTTTCCTATCTCAGATTGGAACCTAGAATTTTCTCATTCACAGCATCAAGGTGCCTCTTGAGAAATATACACATCAAAATACTCATAAAAAAAGCCACGAATGTAATCTTAGTTTTGTAAGAAACGTCCCTACCAAGTTATGAGGCTTCGGGCCTACTTCTGTATGGCTTAGATGTGGCTAACTCGTTTAACAGCACTGTCTTGCCGAGCGCTGGGAACTGGGTTGTAGGCGAAAAAAACGGGTCACACTCTGAATCGTCACTTGTTATTAGGAATCGAATGGCGGACGCAAATTGGCTTGTATATACAGCGACAAAAATGGAGCTGGATAGCAAATTTAGTAAATAAATAATGTAACTAAAAGTTTTGCAAAAACAAACCAACATTTTTTTAATGCTTTAAATCGTGTTTGGGTGCTCAGTTCAATCCATAGTGGTTGCTAAAATAATAATATAATAACATGCGTTCCTTTCCTTAAAAATAAAATGCTGTACATTATTATTTTAGGAAAATATGTAAGTACCATTATAAATACCCAAATAGGACGATGGAAAAAAATTACAAAACAAATAGTCGCTGTTTTGTCCAAAATTTTTAGTTGTATCTGAAGTCACAAACTAAAGGCTTCGGTTTCGATGTCGATGTCTGTAATATTAAACGTAAAAATCGTATCACCAAAGTCGGCGCGTAGACAATAGTATTACTGAGGATCGGGTTTAGAATTTTTTTTATTGCATTAAATGGCTAGACGAGGAAACCGTTCGTCTGATGGTAAGCGATACGACCGCTCATGAACAGTAGCAAAATTTCACTGCGCTCACCATCTTTGAGACATAAGATGTTAAGTCTCAATATGTCCAGTAGTTACTCTGGCTACATTTTCCTTAAATCCGAAACACAACAGTGCATTTACACTGTTGTTTGACAGGAGAAATAGACATTGCGGTGGTACCTACCCAGATGGCCTCTCACATATGAGATGCTATGCTACTGTTTATAAGCGGTCGTAGCGCTTACCATCAGGCGAACGGCTTGCTCGTCTCGTCATTCATTGCAAAAAAATAAGAAAAAAAAACCTACCACCAGTAAAACCAGTATTTTTAATATAAAGAGAGCGCTGGTACTTCAAAAACGTAGATAAAATGATGGTGCCGGGCCACCTTTTTCCTTCCTCCTATTAGAGATTTCACTGGTTGTCCAATGCACGAATTACTTGAAAAATAAGAATAAATTATAATAACAGCTTCCGTAGCGCAGTTGGTTAGACGCCGTCTGTGAAATGTGAGGCTGCGGATTCGATCCCCGCACCGAGACAAATATTTGTGTAATTGACAGGAAGTTGTTTCGGACCTGGATTTTGGGAAACCGAAATGTCTCGTAGTTCCTGATACCCACGATACAAGACTTGATCTAAGTATGGGATCAGGACTATGTATCTGAGTTGGGTGTATTTATTATTTAGTAGTATAGAGCTATTGAATTCCACTCAAACTCGTTTAAGACGGATAATAACTACATATACTTTTGGCAACCAACACAATTTATAGCATTTTTTTGTTGAATAAAATAGATAAGTTCAGTTTTCACTAATATACCTGTGCTTCCAACATTACAACGAAAATAATGTCTACGTTTTTGCAGACGCAAATGTATGACAGCGCTCTCTCCATATTTTATATGCTATAAGGGATCATGCGAAATTGCAAAAATTAAGTTTAATGGTATCCTGGAATAAATCGAAATATTATGAGGTAAAAAGAATGAAAAAGTCGAGCGCACTGGAATTATATTTTCTTACATTATCCGCTTCCGACATGTCGCTGTAGATATTCATTTTTCCTTCCCGCTCTCTCCCTTCTAATAAAAACGGTGTTTATTTTGATATTGTTACAATATTACTTAGTTTCTATGTAAAGTTACAAAATAATAGTAAATCAGTTTGAGTAAAACTAGCGTATTCACAAACAATTGAAAGTGGAGCGAAAACATTGTTGCGTCGTGTGTTTGTTCAGCCGCGGGATTGGACTAATTGATGTTAAAACAAATAGAGACCTACGGGCAGCGATCAATGTGGACTTGTCTTTGAGATAATGTAGAATGTGCAACAAAAGATACGTCTCTTTGACAATAATTATACAATCGTATAATACAGGTTTTATCCCGACTGCCACCGAAAACGAAGCCAGGTGGTTTTAGTGCCTTCAGACACAATGCAACTAAAATATTTTTGTTTGTATTTTTCCCAATTGTCTTATTTGGGTTTATAATGTGTACTTTTTTATGTTCATGCCGCTATAGCATGCAATTAAATTATTTTTAAAAAAACTCTGGATTTACCACCCAAACACGATGATATAATTATGATGATATACGAAAAATGTAATATACCAGACTGGATATACCCTGTATAATAATCCTATTAATTTGCAATGCAACCCAAATCAAGTTAACCTTTAGGTGTTACCATTGACCAAAATGGCGATGAGTTCTAAATATATTATTTTAACTGTAACTGTCGCCGTGCCTGCGCTTAAAAGTTTAAATTCAGTTATTTTGTTACACCTGTCAACCATTCTGCGACTATCGGAATCCAATATCTAAAAATAAAGGCGTTATCTCACCTGCGGCAAATGTCTTGTTTTCCGCGGGGCGGGCGCGTCCTTCCCGCCCGTTCCCGATAAGCATTTCCCGTTTGGCACGGCAGCCGGCGGCGCGCCGTTTATCTTCACTTCGGCCTTCGTCGGCCGCGATATCGGAATGTTGTGCTTTTCGAAGTAACCGTTCTGAATCATCTGATCGAGCGAGACCTCCAGCTCTCTCACTGGCACCACTTTGCGCCCCACTATCGGGTCGTCCACAACCATTTTGCGATTGCATCCCGACACTTCGGAGAATTTCACGTTCTTCTTCGCCTCGTCGGGTCTTCTCGGCCGCGTTCGGGCGCGCTCGGGCGGGTCAGTCGTCCAATAGCGCGCGTTCCTCTCGTTCAAACGCAACGGTTTACACACAGCCACGTTCTTCGGTTTTAAATTTTGCGTCTCATTTAAAACAGTTTTGGTCTCCGCCAGTTTGAGTTTCTGTCTGTATTCATAAGAATTCCGCGGTCTGTTTTCGCTTTCAATTCGGAAATCATAGTAGTCTTTCTTGTACCGTCGTGTAGTTTCGTAGTTGTAGTAATTGCGCGGCAGGGAGTTGTATTTGATGTCGTACGCTGACGGCAGATGGAGGTATTCGGGTCGAATTGGCCTGAATAGGGACAGACGGCCTTGAGCTTCGTCGAAGTCGGAGTAAATGTCCTCATAAACGTATCCATTCCTGCGTCGCGGGCGGTCGTATCTGTCGGCACGTCGATCGTATCGTCTATCCCGCTCGTAAGGACCGTAGCGTCTCTTCTCATGCTCGTATTCCCAATCAGGCTTCCTTTCATGAAGCAATCTCTCGCGCGAGCCGGCCATAGTCCATTTATTAGATTTTTCCCCGCCTGTAAGAGGAAACACGAATTAATGAAATGTTCTTAGAGATTGCGGGCGACAATGGCACGGCAACTCCTGTAGCTTTGAATGGCCGGCGATTAGAATACAATAGCGGGAGTAATCCGTATGTTTAAAATGAGTGCTTAGTATAAATTGTAGCATTTCTGCGAGTCGGCAGCGAGGAGCGTGGATTGAAACGTATTGTGTGGCTTTGATAAATGGCCGATGTCGCTGCAAAGGGAAGAGATTAAACTGTTGTCCCCGTACTGGTTGGCAGCGGATTTTGAATTGTAAAGGTTTTTTCAGTAGGAACGTCGTTTTAAATTAAACATTTCGTATGTTTTTAAACTCTACTGGTAATTTGTTCTCCGACCTACTAAAATGCAGTTTTTAATCAGTATGTAGTGCATATAAATAAATACACACAACGGTCACAAAGACTGTTGACTTGCAATTAAGACTCAAGCGTTGCATTGTGAATATTACAAATTTCGAGACATTTTGGTCGTAGTACACCGGCATCCGAAGCGAATAATTATAAATGTTCTGTTTCAGCCCATAAATACCAACTACTATGCAAGAGTTCATTATTCACTAAAACGGTGAAGGAAAACATCGTGAGGAAACCTGCATACCATAGCGATTTATAAAAAAAATTCTATGGTATGTAAGTCCGCCAACCCGCACTAGGCCAGCGTGGTGGACTATATGGCCTAACCACTCTCAATCGTACTCTCGATTGTAGAGGAGGCCCGTGCCCTGCAGTGGGACGTATATGGGCTGATACAGACAGACTATGCAAGAGTGTCCTCTAGTGAGAACGATTAACAGAAGTAACGCCATAAAGGTGGACAATAACCACGCTATGATATGCAGGTTTCCTCAAGATGTTTTCCCTCACTGTATAATGCGTGGTGATTGACTATCAATACACACATGGATCTGAAAAGTCAGAGATACGCCCTGGAATTTGAACCAACGACCACCGCAACATTCCAGCAGCCACATCTGGTCCATTTACCAACAGGCCACCACATACTTTTTAATAATTTTAAACTTTCCTTAATATTTGTCGGTAGTAATCGAACCCGATACCTTGTATATTACGTCACCATCTTAATAAAATAAAATAAAATAAATATTAAAAAATAAAAAAGACTTTTCACACTAATAACATTTAACTAAATGTACCTACTACCTACTACTTATTATCTACGAAGTAAAATAATAATATAATTTGAAAAGTTGAGAAATTCCAGCAATTTATCCTAAGCTAAATAACATTTAACACTGTAATGATTATAAGGTTGCTATGAAATGTATGATCAAATAACTTTGCTTTCCAAAATGACTTATTAATTTTTATTTTTATATGTAAATGCAACGAACCTTAGACTTAAACATGATGTTAAGAGTCACCATCTTAACTAACTTTACATAAATACACCCAACAGTCATACACAGCCACTAACATACACACTAAGATCAAGTCTTGTGTCGTGGGTATGAAAAACTAGGAGAGACTTTTCGGCCTCACAGACACCCAGACCCGGAACAAATATTATACCTGTGGTTCACACAAATATTTGTTTTGGCACGGGGATCAAACCCGCAGCCTCTCGTTTCACAGCCGCCGTCCAACCAACTGTGCCAAGGAGGATGTCATATAATGATAGCGAAGGTATTCATAAAAAAATGTTACAAAAACATACAGTTTACGCAATACAAGTGCTTTAAAGTCCGACTGTGAAGGTAAAATATCTTCATATTTACATAGAGATGGTTTTACGTATTTAATTGGAGCTTCCAGCTTTGATACAACACGATTTATTTGCTATTTCCAAATGTGTTCTTTATTTATCGACGCAGGAAAGCGATTTGCAGGAAAGCGACAAAAAAGGCGTATATTCGTTTTATATATTATTTAATTTAGAAAAAAAGCCGCATTGAATTTCCTCGTTAAAATGTAAGGTTTTATTTTAAAATGTTATTATTAAACAAATGGTATTCCTAAGTATTCTAGTTTAGAGGTTATTCATTTTTAATTATTTTTTTTGTTTTGGTTTTGGTTTTAGAGATACGACAAAATCGCTTTCCTGCGTCATTATATAACTTTGTAACTATATAGGGTGTACTCGTAATATCATGACGGCTACCGAAAACGAAGCCAGGTAGTAGTTTTCGTGACTACAAACCCAAACTAATAAACACACTCATTTATAAAAAAAATTGCAATGTTTCTGAAGTCACTACGTTCACTTGCCTTCGTTTTCGGTAGCAGTCTTGATATACCTTGTACAATTTTCCATACGTATTGGTTCACTATGAATGCTTTGTGCGCCTGAAAGGAAGGTAACGCCTTGTCCAAGACTTTGGTGTTATTTTGTATAAACATATACAGGGTATCTCAAGACTGCTACCGAAAACGAAGCCGGGTGGTAGTATGGCAAAAACTATGGATTTACCACTCAAAATAAACGATATTTAAAAAATCATTAATAATTAATGTCACGTTTCTATGCGAAATGTTTAGTTGCATTGTGTTTGTAGTCACTAGAACTACCACCCGGCTTCGTTTAGGTACACCCCCGGTTCGACGGAGCACCCGCGTTCGCAGCGCCGCATGGCCGCACCCGGCAACTCGCCTAAGCGAGCGTCGAGGTCAAAAACTAATATAAAATTATTTCATTCAAAATCAACGCTGTTCCACGCGTGACGCAATATCTTAAAAAGATGGAACACACCAAAGTATTATCTATCTTTTTCTCTCTCGTGTGCTTTTACCTGGCTTCTGGCGTATATTGCCCTCTCAGTCGCACCTATGGGTGAAATGCTACTACCATGACACTACGTACCTATACATATAGCTATTTGTTAATGCAATTTGTACCAAGCAAAATGCCCGGCTTCGCGGAGTGAAGTTGTGCACTTGACATGTCATATTATGATCCAAATTTATCGAAAAATATGTATGTTTTTCTACAAGTTATATTGGATAATATACCGGGTATCTCAAGACTGCTACCGAAAACGAAGCCGGGTGGTAGTTTAAGCGACTTCAGACACAATGCAACAGAAAAAGTTGCAAAAAAAAGCGACAATTTTTTTTGGTTATTTTTTTCCTATGGCCATATTTGGGTGGTAAATACATTTTTTCCTAAAATAATAGTATATACCCTTTTATTTATAAATACTCTAAGGTATAAAAGAGTTTAAATTATTATTTTAGCAAAAACTATGGATTTACCACCCAAAAATGACGATATTTAAAAAATAATAAAAAAAAATTGTCGCGTTTCTAGGCGAAATTTTTAATTGCATTGTGTTTGTAGCCACTAAAACTACCACCCAGCTTCGTTTTCGGTAGCAGTCTTGAGATACCCGGTATAAAATAAAATTATATTTTTTGAGACCGTATTATGATGTTCTAAATATTTTTATTAATATATAATTAGAATACTTAATTTGGAATTGTCCATCGTTTATGACCTGTGGCTAGCTTCACGCTTATTATTATGTCTTTCGAGCGGACGATTAACCAGTAACCACTGAACATCTACGTTAAGTTTTCGTTTAATTATAGTATTTTACGTTTATTACGCATAATAATGGGTGAAAATGTGCCTTGTGATGGTTTGAAGTGTGTGCAAGTGTTGATCAGCGAGGAAAAGGTAAATTCATTACATTTCGTAGACAAACAACTACTCGTATCTGGTCGAAAACCTACGTCTGATTTGTTGTGTATTTCTCGAAAGTAGTGAAAACTATAGAATACAATTTTGTTGTGAAGTAGTGAAAACTATAGAATACAATTGTTGACAGGTTTTGAAAAGAGCAATGTGGGAGTTTCTTCCCCGTCATTTTATGATGATAACTAGTTTAACTAGTAGTAGATGGCAGAGAAAACTATCTATCCGTCTCTTCAGCGGCAGAAAGTAAAGTGAAAATAACCTCGTCCAAAATAAATGACTGAATCTAAATCATATAGCTGTTTATGTATCCAGTAAAATATTTTCTTTCATCCTAATATTTGCTGCTTTATACAGCCAGTTGCTGCAGGTCTTCTTATATAAGTCATCACGTACTCGGGCCAGAAGACGTCTCACACTACGTTTGCCAAGACGTGGTGTCCACTGTACATTACGCTTACTCGAGTGGTTATCTGTTATCGACATTAGTGGCTGAGGAGAAGCCTAAGTCCAGCTGTCTTTTTTCCCATTAGGGTAGGCAGAGGTGCAACCAGGACACCCACATTTTGTCTGTTTTCCTTGTGTGTATGTTCCGTCCCCTGACGTGATAGGATGTTATTTTGTGGGGCTAACAATTATTACGTATGTAGAATAAGAAACTATACTGTCCTAAATCAGCCCATATTCTTCCCGGGGCACGAGCCTCGTATACAAGCAGAGGTGCAATCAAGAAACCCATATTTTGCCTTGTATGTTCAGTCCCCTGATGTGATAGGATGTGATTTTGTCTAGCTAGCAATTATTATGTATTTAGAATAAGTTAAGGTACTGCACTGTCCCGTTATAGTCCATATACTTCCCCTTGCAGGTCACGAGCTACAATCGAGAGTACAATTAAGAGGGGTCTATGCTATATGCCACCACGCTGACGCTGTTATTTTTTTCCTATGGCCATATTTGGGTGGTAAATACATTTTTTCCTAAAATAATAGTATATACCCTTTTATTTATAAATACTCTAAGGTATAAAAGAGTTTAAATTATTATTTTAGCAAAAACTATGGATTTACCACCCAAAAATGACGATATTTAAAAAATCATAAAAAAAAATTGTCGCGTTTCTAGGCGAAATTTTTAATTGCATTGTGTTTGTAGCCACTAAAACTACCACCCAGCTTCGTTTTCGGTAGCAGTCTTGAGATACCCGGTATAAAATAAAATTATATTTTTTGAGACCGTATTATGATGTTCTAAATATTTTTATTAATATATAATTAGAATACTTAATTTGGAATTGTCCATCGTTTATGACCTGTGGCTAGCTTCACGCTTATTATTATGTCTTTCGAGCGGACGATTAACCAGTAACCACTGAACATCTACGTTAAGTTTTCGTTTAATTATAGTATTTTACGTTTATTACGCATAATAATGGGTGAAAATGTGCCTTGTGATGGTTTGAAGTGTGTGCAAGTGTTGATCAGCGAGGAAAAGGTAAATTCATTACATTTCGTAGACAAACAACTACTCGTATCTGGTCGAAAACCTACGTCTGATTTGTTGTGTATTTCTCGAAAGTAGTGAAAACTATAGAATACAATTTTATAGATCAGTGCACATAACTACATAGATAGCTGGATGTTCTAACACTAATAAGTTATACTGTCGGTGTTGTATATTTTTTTCGAACGATGTACTTAAATTGGAATTGTTCCGGCTATAGTGATATAAATAATTTAACTGGTAGGTACTTTTATAGTCATTGACAAAAACATGTGAATGCATGCATTAATATATTTTCATAATTCCGGTAAACAGCGTATAGAAACCTCTATAAGCGTCATATACATAACATAATATGTGATGAGATTTCTTAACATTATGCTCGCGTAGACAGTAATCGTAGTGTTTTTCAGATATTCCTTAGCTTCCTTTCAGGGCTCATGATGAATCAAAAAATCACATGCATACACAAAAACATAACATGAATGTATTAACAATAATTTCTGGCCGCGAAGTTAAACACAGCGCCGTACTTGTGCTATTGTAGTGCTGTTTATTAATTTACAACATAATTACAATATAAAGTTACGTATGCATGCCCAAAAGTAATTTAACTTACACATTTGTTTTATTCATCTATTTAAAACTAATGATGGGGCCTAAAGTATTTTGACAATATTAAATAGATGGCCGAGAAAATCGCGCCATCTATTAGATTTTTTCGAACAACTTGTTGTAATACATTTTTTCATAACGGTGATAAAGATAATTATTATTTAATTGGTTTTTATCCTAATCTTATATAGATCGTGTGGTAGTTCTAGGACTGCCTCGATGGCGCAAAGTTGAGGTCTCGGATTCGAGTCTGGGGTCGTTTTCTATATATTTTTTTATTTAATAACATCGCATAGGCTCGCCCCCTATCGCATGATGAACACGTTCTTCTTTCTTAATACCATTTTGCTCCTGAACCAATACATATTCTTACAAAAAAAATATTGGGCTTGCCCTAGTCCACACCCCTAGGCACGCTACTGCTTAATACCATTTTGCTCCTGAACCAATACATATTATTACTAAAAAAGTATTGGGCTTGCCCTAGTCCAGAACCCTAGGCACGCCACTGATAGCTACTAAATTGCCTGTGTTGTAGAATAGTGTTTATGTTTGTAGAGTATTTATAAATGTCTAAACGAATGTTGTGTTCGCCTATTACTGGCACGTGTACCTGTATTAGACCAATTGTTAAATTTACTTAAGAATATTATGTATACTGTGCTGTTGGTGTACCAAATATACTTAAATAAAAAATAAATACAAATTAATTTTGTACTGGGCTAACTGCAATGCACATGAAGGTAAGCGCAATGGCTTCCAGACAGAGTATCGATTGGAAACAGGCAGTGTTGACAGCCTCCGTGGCGTATTTAGTTAATCGCCGGCCGTAGTTAATGTAAAGGCAAACTATGTTTCACTATTAAACCTCTGACCGGTTCGTAATAATTTGCATAGGACAACCTCATTTTTACACTGGAAATATATACTGGTGGTAGGTCTCTCATATGTGAGAGGCCATCTGGGTAGGTACCACCGCAATGTCTATTTCTCCCGTGAAACAACACTGCGTAAATGCACTGTTGTGTTTCGGATTGAAGGACATTGTAGCCAGAGTAACTACTGGACATATTGAGACATCTTATGTCTCAGGATGACGAGCGCAGTGGAACGTTGCTACTGTTTATGAGCGGTCGTATCGCTTACCATCAGGCGAACGGCTTGCTCGTCTCGTCATTCATTGCAATAAAAAAAAACTTTATTTTCAATTAATTGAACTCTTAACGCAAATTAATCTTAAAACCAATATAAATATCCCATAAAATGGTTCTAAATAAAAAAGCAGGCAAAACCGCATCAAACTACTAGTGCTTAAAAATCCAGAGCAAAAATTATAAAATATGAATGGTCATCGAAAAAAGAATATAAAATATTAGTCACAAATCCCGCTGAGCAGTGACGCGCCGGTAGAGACGCGACGTTGAAACTCAGCGCTATCGAGAACACGAAATGAACTTACAATCATATTGCTGCAAGCTGCCGCGGCGAGGGATGCGGAAAGTTTTATCGATGTCGATAAACCTATTTTATTAGCCTGATGGTTGCAGTGTCTATAAACAGAAGTAATGCCACGCAGAACTCATTATTAAGCCCAGTCAAATATACATATATATTAAGAATAAGTTATTTTTAAATAGTTGAAAATAATTATTTGTAGCTTTGTAGAAATTTGGAATGTAAATTCATGTTATTATTTTTCAAAGAAAGTTGTGATTTTTTTTATTTTAAATTTTGTTATTCTTTTATCTTTAGATATTATAATTTATTATCAGTACTATGGACTATGACTGTAAACTTACACATTTTATAATACATAAATGAGCACTTATTTTTTTATTCATCAAGTCCTGCAAACGAGCAAATAATTCATCTTGTATCGGTTCACTGACGCCTATGAACATCCACGCTTGGATCGTAAATTTGTTACTGGCCCATCAAATGACGCGAGGAGCGGGAAAAAGATGAGAAGAGGAAAAGGGTATTGCGCATCCCGGTATTTAAGTTATCATTAAAGTATCGATATCGTCCCCTCACCAGGCGGGCTCGTGTGGCGCACTGCGCCAGTGAAACTTGTGTATCGATAAATCTCATCGTTTAGCTAAACGTTGTAACTGAATTCATTTGAGGAAATTTGATCGGTCTATTTATGTCGCTTTTGTGGGCTATGGGTTTTTAAAATGAGGGCTAACGAGCATGGTACACATGGTGAGTGGTCACCGTCCACCACAAACTACAATGCTACAGGTATTTTTGATGCATTATTTCCACTTTTTGGACCTTGATTTGATTTCAATCGTAATTGATTTATGAACTGCTCTGAATGAAATTAAGTTGCGATTCCTATGGTTATCACTGTATTATAAAAATTGTTGACAGGTTTTGAAAAGAGCAATGTGGGAGTTTCTTCCCCGTCATTTTATGATGATAACTAGTTTAACTAGTAGTAGATGGCAGAGAAAACTATCTATCCGTCTCTTCAGCGGCAGAAAGTAAAGTGAAAATAACCTCGTCCAAAATAAATGACTGAATCTAAATCATATAGCTGTTTATGTATCCAGTAAAATATTTTCTTTCATCCTAATATTTGCTGCTTTATACAGCCAGTTGCTGCAGGTCTTCTTATATAAGTCATCACGTACTCGGGCCAGAAGACGTCTCACACTACGTTTGCCAAGACGTGGTGTCCACTGTACATTACGCTTACTCGAGTGGTTATCTGTTATCGACATTAGTGGCTGAGGAGAAGCCTAAGTCCAGCTGTCTTTTTTCCCATTAGGGTAGGCAGAGGTGCAACCAGGACACCCACATTTTGTCTGTTTTCCTTGTGTGTATGTTCCGTCCCCTGACGTGATAGGATGTTATTTTGTGGTGCTAACAATTATTACGTATGTAGAATAAGAAACTATACTGTCCTAAATCAGCCCATATTCTTCCCGGGGCACGAGCCTCGTATACAAGCAGAGGTGCAATCAAGAAACCCATATTTTGCCTTGTATGTTCAGTCCCCTGATGTGATAGGATGTGATTTTGTCTAGCTAGCAATTATTATGTATTTAGAATAAGTTAAGGTACTGCACTGTCCCGTTATAGTCCATATACTTCCCCTTGCAGGTCACGAGCTACAATCGAGAGTACAATTAAGAGGGGTCTATGCTATATGCCACCACGCTGACGCAATTTGGTTTGGCAGACTTTTACATCGCATTTAAATGCCTCCGAATCGCTAAATGCAGATTCCCTCACGATGTTTTCCTTCACCGTTATAGTATGTAGTGAGTGGCTATCAATACACACATGACTCCATAAAGTCAGAGGTGTGCCCCGGAATGTGAACCCGCGACCGCCATCATCATCATTTATTTTCATGTGACACATAGGTTACATAGTTGGTTAAGTGATCACATTAAGGAAAGCTCTATGATCTGCCTTATTGGCATACAATTGGGACTTAGATTAATAAGTTATTATGATGCGATAGAATAACACATAAATCAAACTATACTATGAAAAAAGCATAAGCAAGTTGTCAGCCGCGTCGGGTCCGTTATAAACAGGCCTCCAAGCTACTAAGGTGCCTATAATTCACCTTGTAAACAGGAGGAAAGCATCAAAAAAACTATCAAGCAAAATCATTTTCTGTTATGAGTCTGAAAATTAGTATCCTTTTTAAAAGTGTCTTAAGTAATGAGATCTCGTCACGTCTCTACGTGCTCCCAAACACGTCGCGGCGTAAACAAGTTAAGAGTAAACAAAGGCGTCCATTACTAGAGAAAACATTGTTAAATATTCCTCAAAGGTATCGCGATAAGGTAAACAGGTGTTTATGGGATTCCGTGACAGGACATAAATTGTGGCTGACTCCTCAGATCTTTCCTTGGAATAAACATTCTGTAATAGTAAAATAAATACATCGATGTTAACTGAGATTGCTTCAGAGGCAGAATTGTACTGTACGTTTACAATACTAGGTAATTTGAATCCAAGGTCGGGCAAATTATTAATGGATTGGTCTATTCATTATCAGCCTGGAGTCAAGTATTTGTGCAAGATATGACGATAGGCTTTTCCCCTATTAAGGATGGAACACACAATTCGAAACCAGGGTTTCTTGGTTGCGTCACTGCTTACCCCTTCTGAGAAAAAGCGTGAGTTTATATATACAGGGTGTACACTGCTTAGGTTAGGTAGGTTTAGTGACTACAAAAATATTGCAACTAAAAATGTGTAATGTTATAAAAAATATCAATGTGTTTGGGTTGTAAATCCTTGGATTGTATAAAATAATATTTTAACTCATTGCGCACCATAGCATGTTGGAAAATGAAAGGGTGTGCATTATTCTTTTAGGAAAATCTATGTATTTACCACCCAAATACGACGAATGGAAAAAAAAGCAAAAATGTCGTCACTCTATTTATGCAAAATTTTCAGTAGCATTGTATTTGTTTCATTAAAACTAGGATCCGCCTTCATTTTCGGTTGCAATCTTGATACACCTGTATAATGTGTCTAGTCTATTTATTTATTTGCAAATTAATACAGCATCCTACCTAAACCCAAGTATCATTAATCCCACACAGCCGTCGGGTATCAGACACACCTGTACTCGATGCCAACAATAGGTGGTATTACGCCTGTTTGACGCAATGCGACTCTGGCCGCGCGGCCAAATGCTTGCTAAATTAAATTTGTTAGCCCGTACCTTGTTTACTGTTCATTTTATTCGGGCTACACATTGGAGCAAATGTTTGGTGCATCATTTAATTATTTCGTACGTATTATTATCAAATTTTCATGATAATTGTCCATTTAACCATGGCTAATTGTGAATGAAAACACCCCTAGGAAATTTGCATACTTAGCGAATAGAAACTGTATTTAAAGTCTGACAACCCGCACTTGGCCAGCGTGGTGGACTATATGGCCTAACCCTACACGATCAGGTTTTTTATTGTAGAGAAAGAACGTGACCTGTAGTTGGACGTGTATGGGCTTATGCAGATATAGATAAAAGTGGCATTTAATACAGGGTATATGAAGACTGCAACCGAAAACGAAGCTGGGTGGTAGTTTCAGTGACTTTAAACACAACGCACCAAGAATTTTGCAAAAAAGCGGTTTTTTTTTTTTTTATATTTTTCCTATAATCGTATTTGGGTGGTAGATATATAGTATTTCCTACAATAATAATGTATACCTTTATTTTTGAAGATGCTTTTTGTTCTGATGAAGGAAAGAAAAACGATTTATTGATGCATAAAGTGCACGGAAAAATTCGCAAGAAAAAAATAATAATACAATTAAAAATCAAGGACATTGAATTTCAAAAGCTCACATTTCATAGCATTAAAAACATAGTGGCAACCCTACCTACAAACAGATAAACACAACAAATAAAACCAGCACGTGACAACCCTACATTATGAACTCGGCAACTGCATCCTTTATCTAACGTTTCATAAAAAAATTTCATTCTTTCCTTTTCACGCAGCCTCTATTCACGTCAAACAAAAATATATATAAGGCTCTTTTTAATTTCCCGTAACTTTCCAGTACGGACCGTATCAGTAAGTTCCCTTTATTCGTTTTCCGTCTGTATGAATTGTTGTATTTTTATCATACCCGAGGAAGTTTTATTATCTACTTGGCCGGAGTTTTTAGTTCGCGTCTTTTGTTTCGTAAAAATGTTTTCATGTTATACTTTCTTATTATTTTTATTGTTGCTTGGATTTATTGTGACGTATTTACAAGTTCCGGGTCGTTCATTACGGAACTAGGGCGGAGAGTGCTACAATGTTCTGAGAAATATAGTGAGCTTTGTTTTCTAGTTGTCTTATTAGTATGGTTGTAATGGATAGACTGAACCGTGGGATCCTGAGTTTGAATTACATGTCGGCTAATTTATACAGGGTATATCAAGACTGCTACCGAAAACGAAGCCGGGTGGTAGTTTAAGCGACTTCAGACACAATGCAACAGAAAAAGTTGCAAAAAAAAGCGACAATTTTTTTTTTGTAATTTTTTTTCCTATTGCCATATTTTGGTGGTAAATACATTTTTTCCTGAAATAATAGTGTATACCCTTTAATTTATAAATACTCTAAGATATAAGAGAGTTTAAATTATTATTTTAGCAAAAACTATGGATTTACCACCCAAAAATGACGATATTTAAAAAATCATAAAAAAAATGGTTGCCTGTAAAGTCGGTTTTACGGGCGAAGATTTTACGTGACAACGTCTTTTTCTCGGTAGAATATTTATTGATATGAATATAATTAAATTGCACAATAGGAACAAGGAATTGAATGAAAATAAGAATTGCACAAATTTTAACTATAGAAATATATTTTGTTTACTAAAACATTGTACATGTAATGACGAATCTAAGCACTCCATATTTTCACTACAGACACAGCTGACGATACTTTAACCACACGTGTGAACTTGTATTGTGACGCTTTCTTGTTTTTCCAACGCCAAGAACGTTCGAGAAAGACAAAGACAGAGACACAAGCATGCGCCGATTCAATGCGCCTAATTCTCTAGTGCTGCGCGCGCGGCAGACCGATCATAGTTGAGTGGGAGAGAGACGCAAGGCATTCGGCGGGCCTCTCTCTCGTTCGGTGACTCATCGTAACGTTACCGGGCGTTACACTTTTTCATAAGTGACTCCCAGCCGCAACCTAATTTAAGACGTTGTCACGTCAATAAATTTTTTGGAGGTAAAATATTTTTTTTTGGGGGGGGTAATTTTTTGCGTAATTTGGGATTTCTGGCGGGGTCAATTTGTAGCCCTCACCAAGACGGTTCCGAGGATACCAAACTCGGTGGGTCTACGACCTATGTTGGCCGAGATAGGATTGGGGGGGGTGAGGTAAATTTTCGGGGTGGGGGCAGGGGAGGGGGGGGTAGGTTTCGTGGGGAGGCTAATAGGCACTATTTCGGAATAAGGGTGGGGGAAGGCAGGGGGGGGGGCTATGGGACAATTTTGGAAAAAGTGGGTGAAACTGAAAAATAATTCTCTAGTGCTGCGCGCGCACCGTTACGTTACCGGGCGTTACACTTTTTCATAAGTGACTCCCAGCCGCAACCTAATTTAAGACGTTGTCACGTCAAAAATAATTGTTGCGTTTCTATGCGAAAATTTTAATTGCATTGTGTTTGTAGCCACTAAAACTACCACCCGGCTTCGTTTTCGGTAGCAGTCTTGAGATACCCGGTATATAACGAATTACTAGAATGTAAGTTCGTTATAATGCTCGTCATTATGCTTCACAGCTAGTTATAGCTTAGTATTGTGGGCGTATGTGGGGATGTGTCAGATCAAATGGTAGGAAATCATAATCTTACTCACGGAACGCGAGACAGTCTCCACGCTCTTACAGCACTATTATCTGATGATTATATTTACTCTCTTGATCGCAACAAACCGTACTGCTTGCTCGCAGACCGTTGAGATGTCTCTGACTTTTCTTTATGAAGTCCCTGGCATCTTTAGTCAATATCTAGCGTAGATTCTGTCGAACGCCTATAGAGGGCGTTGGCATTCTGTTTTTAAAAATCAACTCGATGACGACATATAAAATAAAAATCTTGTTAAGTAATTAAATTATTTTCAATAATTAATCATTATCAATTAATTTATAGTTGGATCGTTTATAAAAGCGTGTTTTTTAGTTTTTTTAGCTATAATTTAATTACTTGCACGAAAAACATACATACATCTACTGTTGTATTTTCAGAGGAAGACAGCGGCGTGCAAATTACCAACTTTTAATTATATATTTTTTTTTATTTAAAGTTTCTCAATATTCTGGATAAGTAAAGTCAATTATATTTTTCATGATTATTGTATTTTCATCGGTCCTGGATAAGTATGCAACATTTCGAGAAAATCCGACCTTTTGGAGTGCTCTAAAATCTTCAAAGATTCCGTTACATACTATAGTCTGAAGCTAATAAAAGAGTATTAAAAACACTTGGTCGGCCAATGCAACGCTATTACGTCACATACGCGCTTCCCGAATTGTGAAATTATCACTTTGGTGTTAATTCGAGCAGTTTGAAGACAAGTTCCGTAGACAACAGCTTATTGAAACGGCACACGTGAACAAATGTCGAATTATAACGTTTAGGAGAACACATGCATTGAGAAAGCTCGATTTGAACAGTCACGAACGTAATATTTATCTATTATCTTTAAAACTCTCTAAAACTAAATAAATTTAATTTATATAATATTGTAATCAATTACTTTGTAAATAAGTATAGATTCAGTACTATGTATTGACTTGTCATAAGAGAGCTATTTAATTGCCTACATGATCAATAAAACAATTTCATTTCATAATGGTTTCTTAGATTTACGCGAATGATACACATTGAAATAAATTGAAATAAAACTATTATTTACGGATATTATCGCGAATTTAATTTATTTTTTTTACATTTTGCTTTCGTGGTCACGGGGCGGACAGTCCGCCCCGTGACCACGAAAGCTTTAAAGTAAACTGGTGGTAGGTCTCTCATATGTGAGAGGCTGCCTGGGTGGGAACCACCGCAATGTCTATTTCTCCCGTCAAACAGCAGTTTAAATGCACTGTTGTGTTTCGGATTGAAGGACATTGTAGCCAGAGTAACTACTGGACATGTTGAGACTTAACATCTTGTGTCTCAGGATGGCGAGCGCAGTGGAATGCCAAGCATTGCTTTGTAAATCAAGATGTTGTTTGGTTTTGCTACTGTTCATGAGCGGTCGCATCGCTTACCATCAGGCAAACGGCATGCTCGTCTCGCCATTCAATGCAATAAAAAAAAATCGAAACGTCGGGAAGTCAAAATGTAAAAACATCCGTAAATAATAGTTTTATTTTGACTTCATTTCATTTCATGATAATACCTATACATAAGGACTTAACGCAGTTTTCGTCAAAAAATACTAAGCAGCAATTTTACAGCTCATTAACTTTACAATGGCCAAGACCCTTGCATAAGCAAATATTAAGCAGAAAAATGGCGGATTACTAATCAAAACAATCGAGTATTTGACTTATTTTGACGTGACAACGTCTTAAATTAGGTTGCGGCTGGGAGTCACTTATGAAAAAGTGTAACGCCCGGTAACGTTACGATGAGTCACCGAACGAGAGAGAGGCCCGCCGAATGCCTTGCGTCTCTCTCCCACTCAATTTAATTATATTTTTTTTCAGTTTCACCCACTTTTTCCAAAATTGTCCCATAGCCCCCCCCCTGCCTTCCCCCACCCTTATTCCGAAATAGTGCCTATTAGCCTCCCCACGAAACCTACCCCCCCCCCTCCCCTACCCCCACCCCGAAAATTTACCTCACCCCCCCCAATCCTATCTCGGCCAACATAGGTCGTAGACCCACCGAGTTTGGTATCCTCGGAACCGTCTTGGTGAGGGCTACAAATTGACCCCGCCAGAAATCCCAAATTACGCAAAAAATTACCCCCCCCAAAAAAAATATTTTACCTCCAAAACAATTAATTTAAGTTAGCCTCCCCACGAAACCTTCCTCCCCCCCCTCCCTTACCCCCATCCCGAAAATTTACCTCACCCCCCCAATCCTATCTCGGCCAATATAGATCGTAGACCCACCGAGTTTGGTATCCTCGGAACCGTCTTGGTGAGGGCTACAAATTGACCCCGCCAGAAATCCCAAATTACGCAAAAAATTACCCCCCCAAAAAAAAATATTTTACCTCCAAAAAATTTATTGACGTGACAACGTCTTAAATTAGGTTGCGGCTGGGAGTCACTTATGAAAAAGTGTAACGCCCGGTAACGTTACGATGAGTCACCGAACGAGAGAGAGGCCCGCCGAATGCCTTGCGTCTCTCTCCCACTCAACTATGATCGGTCTGCCGCGCGCGCAGCACTAGAGAATTAGGCGCATTGAATCGGCGCATGCTTGTGTCTCTGTCTTTGTCTTTCTCGAACGTTCTTGGCGTTGGAAAAACAAGAAAGCGTCACAATACAAGTTCACACGTGTGGTTAAAGTATCGTCAGCTGTGTCTGTAGTGAAAATATGGAGTGCTTAGATTCGTCATTACATGTACAATGTTTTAGTAAACAAAATATATTTCTATAGTTAAAATTTGTGCAATTCTTATTTTCATTCAATTCCTTGTTCCTATTGTGCAATTTAATTATATTCATATCAATAAATATTCTACCGAGAAAAAGACGTTGTCACGTAAAATCTTCGCCCGTAAAACCGACTTTTTTACTGTATTTATTAAATGGTATTCATATCCAAAACCTAGCAAAATAAAAGGATTGCAAAACAAAACTAGTGACAGCACTATTCTTTATAGATTGTGGAAGAGATGGTCAGATGTCCCCACTACACTCCCACCTTTTTATTTAAAATATTTATACTAATATTAGTCTCGTGTCATAATCTGCTATGATACTGTTTTGACACATAATATACTTTAATTTTAATGATATTTATGTTTGTAATAAAAAAAAAAACATCGCTAATGTCAAATGCCTATTTCAATGTATTTTATTATAATTTAAGAAAATTTTGTCAATTCGTTTCCTTATAATTGCGACAGGATTCAACCTCAGTACCCCAAGGGACGCAACAGAGATATTCATAATGTTGTTAGTTAAATTAAATTTCAGCAGCGCAAGACGCAATTTGGTGTGTAAAGTGAATTAATGGACTACTGGCCCTGGAGTCTTTGGTAATTTAGACATAGCAATACTGAAAATTGAACTAATTAAATTAGTAGAGTTCCGCATACTTTGGTCTGATATTTTGTTAATTATTTTTGCACTTCTAAAGGAAGCTGTAATACGGTAGGTGGATATAAAAAAAAACGGCATACCAACATTAATAAACAGCACCTTAGTACCTAAATGTTAGAATAGATTTGTGGTATTTAGGACGATAGTCTGATATTATTATATAAAAAAACAGGGTTATAGAAATATCCTAAAAGTGAGCAAAGCAACGAGAAAAGTCTTGTGTAGTGGGTATCAGAAACTACGGGAGACTTTTCGGTCTCACTAACACCCAGACCCCAGACAAAAACTGTGGGCTTCACAAACTTTTGTCTCGGTGCAGGAATCGAACCCGGGGCCTCTTGTTTGACAGTCAGCGTTTAACGCTGCGCCACAGAGGCCGTTGAAGGCTAATAAAACGTTAACAAGACTGATGCTAGTTTTTTTTATTGCTATGAATTGCGAGATTAGCATGCCGTTCACGTAAGCGATATGATCGCTCATTAACAGTAGCAAAATCAAACAAAACCTTGAATAACAAAGCAATGCTTGGTACTCCACTGCGCTCGCCATCCTAAGACATAAGATGTTAAGTCTCAATAAGTACAGTATTATTTACTCGGGCTAAAATGTCCTTCAATCCGAAATACAACAGTACATATACACTGCTGTTTGGCGGGAGAAACAGACATTGTAGTAGCACCTACCCATGCGGTCTCTCACATGTGAGTGACCTACCACCAGTAAAATTCATTTTTTTCATTTTCATCTAGACAGGTTTAATAAGTGACATTGCATTGAGTTTTAAAATCTTATGTAACAGATCTTGCACATCAAAATACCCTTTACACACGGATGTTGAAAGTTCATAGAAGTTCAAATGGAATATCGAAAACCCAACGGGGTTTTTCCAAACGCATCCTTTCTTTTTCGTCTTTGGAATTTGATACCTCTGGTATTCAAAAGCTGAGATATCCCATGAGGAAAACACGAGCCTCAAAGCTATTTAACTTAAAATTACCACTCGGGTCTTCCCTAACATGAATTCGTCATTGGTGTTGGAATACCTAATAGTTTTTCATCATGTTTATGTATATTTCTTTAGCGTTAAAATATCTTGAATAAATAATAATGTGTATGTGAGCGTGGTGGCCTATTGGTAAACGGATCGGAGGCGGCTGCCAACATGCTCACGATGGTTGCGGGTTCTTATCCCAGGGCAAATCTCTGACTTTTCGGAGTCATGTGTGTAAAATAGTCAATCACCACGCACTGAAGTGCACCATGGTGAAGGAAAATATCGCTAGGAAACCCGCACCCCATTGCGATTAGTAAGAACTTATATGTAAAGTCCGCCAACCCGCACTAAGCCAGCGTGGTGGACTATATGGCCTAGCCTTTCTCAATCGTATTATCGATTGTAGTGGATGCCCGTGCCCTGCAGTGGGACGTATATAGGCTGATACATATACAGAATGCTATTAACCTATACGGAAGCTATTACTGGAGACTGTCCTGTCCTTACACCCACCACTGCAACTTCTGTAAGGCTAACGTACTGGACTACATATATGACCTAACGCCTCTCAATCGTACTCAATTGTAGAGGAGGCCCATGCCCTACAGAGGGACGTGAAAAGGCTGATACAGACAGGAAAAAAAAGGAATTTCAGAGCGATCAAATTTCTTAAAATCATGTGCATTCTCCATGCGAGAGTCCCACCAAGTGATAATGATGTTAAATTGTCATACCACCGCGTACAGTTAAATCGGAAAGGTTTCATTATGCCGGCCTTAATAATTGCCACGTACACCGGAACATTTGTTGTGGACGTGAAGAAAATAACCGTAAGTACTATCTAAGATACTATAACTATGTTGAAGTAGTGGAATCAAATCCTGTAATGTGTACGAATTTTTATATTAATAACAGCTTACATCAAATAAGTGCTAACACCATAAAAAAATTGGCATTCAAAAAATACCTGTGTATTTTTTAGGATAACAAACAGACTCGACTTTTTTGTCTGATTGCGAAAATCAACCTACTGATTTCTACACCATTAAAAATAATTAATACTTAAAAACCTTGTTATAACTCGATACAAAACCCAAAATTCAACAAAAGTTCTCAACTGGAGAATCGAACCCTGAACATTCCTGTTCTCAGTGATCCCCACACCTGAGGCTTTAAGCCGCCTGCTCCAAGTGTATAACACTTAAAACTGTCGAAACATAAACAGTTGGCTCAAAGCTAGTTCGTAGCTTCCACGAGCAAAGGCCATCACGGATCAACATTAACACGTTACCGGATTAATCCGGCGCAATCCGGATTTTCCGGTTATGGCCGCCGCGCTGACGGATAATAAAACGGCCGGCCGGCACTGTAATTGCCACTGCAATTGGCATTATTTCGTGTTTTCGTTGTGTTTATGATGATTAAAAAATTGAGGAGTTCACGGAAAAACATCGTAAACGTAAAAAAAATATGGATATGTATTGATCATAACCACTGACGCGAGGATTACCCAATTAAATATTATTTCTGATTTACACAACTTTAATGTAAAAGTCTGTAGTTTAATTAAAGTGTAGCATTGTAACTATTGGACATATTGAGACATAACATCTTATGTCTCAGGATGGCGAGCGCAGTGGAACGCCAAGCATTACTTTGCAATTAAAGGTGTTGTGTCCTGCTATCCATGAGCGATATCGCGTACCATCAGGCTAACGGCATGCTCGTCTCGTTATTCACTGCAATACTTATTTTTTTTTTATCGCATTGAATGGCGAGACGAGCTAGCCGTTCGCCTGATGGTAAGCGATACGACCGCCCATGAACAGTAGCAACATTCCACTGCGCTCGCCATCCTGAGACATAAGATGTTAAGTCTCAATATGTCCAGTAGTTGCTCTGGCTACAATGTCCTTCAGTCCGAAACACAACAGTGCATTTAAGCAGTGTTGTTTCACGGGAGAAATAGACATTGCGGTGGTACCTACCCAGATGGCCTCTCACATATGAGAGATCTACCACCAGTAAATAATAGTAAAATACAAAAAAATAACACCTCTAAGTCCTAGGTTGAGTGTCAATCTTTTTGGGGTTTTTGATCCTGGCGGACAGGATAAAAGATCAATGCGTGACCATAATCCATAATAAAAATATAATACTTAAACTATTAATTCATTATAACACGGTTAAAATATGTCTCTTCATAAAAAAAACTGCTCAAATACTTTCATCATAAACAAGCATATACCCAGAATTTATATTATGCATTCCAATGATTCCATTCTCAATAACAATATAATTTTCCGAACGCAAACGTATAAATACGAAGCACGAGCGCACAATACTCAGTTATTACAAGTCTAGGACCGACAACACTCTAGTCGGCGACAAATGAAATTTATGTTTCCTTCGGAAAACTATTACTGGGTTTATTTGATTTTTCTCGTCTTGTTATGTAACTTTATGACTCCTTGCGGGAAACACGGAGACATTATACTAGTTTATAGACGCAGGGATAAACTTGGGATTTCGAGTACCCAGCTTATCTTTACTGAATATTATGGAATGAAAAGAAATGCTTTTATAGACAAATAAAAAGAGCTTTTGAAAAGTAAACAATTTTGTAACAATTATTTGTTAAATAATTATTAGTCTTTCTCAATGTTAACTAGTTTTGTTGTTCTTATCGTAGACACCTGAAAATTCTTATATTATTGCATGCCAATTTGACGGGCCATAGTTGTACGGATAAACAATTTGTAACAGCTTATGTAAGCCTATGTCCACAATAAAAATATTTGATTTGATTTGGTAAGTAGCATAGACAGTAGCAAAGCCATGTTTGGCATTCCACTATACTCGCCTACCTGAGATATATAAAGTCTCAATAGGCCAGTAGATAATCTAGCTACAATTCCCCTTAAACCGGAACACAACTGTGCATGTGCACTGCTGTTTGGCCGGAGAAATAGACATTGTGGTGGAACCGACATACATACGCAAACTATAGATGCCACATATATCATTAACAGGAGGAATATTATACTATAATATTTTATTTAAATAATTTTACTAAGTCGAAAAAAAATCATTAATTATAAAGGCTCGTCGGTTTACCCGAGTGAAAAAGTTATTCCGGGAAAGTTCCTGTATATATTTTTCCGGAAAAACAAGAATCCTATGGCCTTCGTCGAAAATACTTTCCTAGACTAAAATAAATTTTCAAATATAACCGGTAGTTCCTGGGATTCGGGATAAAAATAAACAAACTCTTCAGCTTTATATTTAAGTACCTATACATATTTTCTCTAAAAGAAAGCCGGGTGGTAGTTTGAGTGACTTCAGACAACGCAAATAGAAATTTTGCAAAACAAAGCGAATAATTTTTTTCGCAATTTTTTCCTATCTTAGTATTTGACTGGCAAATACATAAATTACCTAAAATAACCACCCTGCTTCGTTTTCGGTAGCAGTCTTGAAATACCCAGTATAAATATAGTTTTATTTTATGTATTTATGTACATTGTTGTATATATCTTTACAAGTTTTGAGAACCATGGCTGCTTCCGATATCTATTTCAATCTGTCCTTGTACATGTTACCACAGAATACTAAACTAACAGAAGTCAAGCTCCATACAAAGCGCGCTAAATCAACGCACACATAGACAGCGTTCACCGACACGATATTCGAAACCAGTCGAGACCACTGCGAGCGCGTGTTTAACCCGCTTCGGGCACGCAAATAGTGATATTTTTTGTGCAAAGATGGAACAAATGAATAAAAGTTATTATACTTGTATATAAAACACCAGCTTATATTAATTGAATATAAATTTCTTAAAAAGAACACATATATTATACAAAAACAATAAAAAAAAAAACTTAGAATAATGACATACACATTCTCAACGACTTCATAAATAAAATTAAAATTTATTTACTTTAATATTGTGTTTTATATATTTTATTTTAAACATTAATCAAACAATACGAGTGCTATTAACACGATAAGTTTTTTCGCATAAGCTAGAGTTAACAAACCTTGCGCGAACTTCGAGCGTAGTGTGAATGTGGCATCAAAAGTGAAGTACATACACAAGCTTGACTTCTGTTAGTATTCTGTGATGTTACTCATCACGTGATTGACACACATAATATCTGGTTTCAACGTTGTTATTGAACTAATAAGCTGTCAACAATATAATAGTATAATATGTGGGTAAGTATTGTAAGTGTTGGTAAACGGACTAGACGCGACTGCCAACATGATCACGGTGGTCGAGGGTTCGAATCCCAGGGCACACCTCTGACTTTTCGGAGTCATGTGTGTATTGATAGTCAATCACCATGCACTAAAACGGTGAAGGAAAATATCGTGAGGAAACCCGCATACCATAGAGATTTATAAAAAAATCTATGGTATGTAAGTCCGCCAACCCGCCCTTGGCCAGCGTGGTGGTCGGTGGACTACAGTGTAGCCAACTCTACAGTTTTAACTGTGGATTTACAGTTTTTTCGATATCTTCACAGTTTTTAGTTCAGACCTCCAAATCTACAGTTTTTTCTTTAATATGCTAGCGCCATCTATTTTATTTGCTGCGTAGCCCGTACTTGGTTTAAGCAGAGTCTATCACTACAGGACCGGAATACGTAATCCCATCAAAAACATCCTGTAAAAAAATTCCAAGTCTCGCAGCTCAGGTTTTCTACCGCAAAAAGTTGTGAGATGCATGTAATACCAAGTTGATTAATTTATTTAGTCCTTAAGGGACCTTCTATATAAAGTTATTACGTTAGTAATTACCATATCAATATTAAAAATTCTTTACGTTTTAAATAAATGGATCGACTTGGCCATTGCATGAAAACATAATGTATCGTACAATTTATACATAATGCTGCTGGCCAAGTCGATCTATTTTTAATATTGATATGGTAATAACTAACGTAATAACTTTATATAGAAGGTCCCTTAAGGACTAAATAAATTAATCGACATGGTATTACATGCATCTCACAACTTTTTGCGGTAGAAAACCTGAGCTGCGAGACTTGGAATTTTTTTACAGGATGTTTTTGATGGGATCTCACGTCTTTTTGTAGAGTCCTACTTCTTACCTTTTCGGTACTTCTTACTTCTAGAATATCACTAACGATTTTTCTTAAAGCCTCTGTCTTATGGATTTTTCTTATTTTTGTAGGTATCAATTTATCACAAATATAGCGGATTTGATTATTAATGTTCTTTCTTTCATTGTAATTGATATTTTCGAGTTATTTAATCTATTTATTTGCAAGTTTTAAACGATTTTAAAAACAAAGATGAAATAGAAAAACAAGAGGATGTGCAAATCGAAAACGAGGCAGTGTTAGTAGAGATACTGTAGATTGATAATATCTTTGTTAAATTGTTGCAATTAAAAGTTGCTGCATGATCAGAAGTATAATTTTCTTACTTTATATGATGTTTTATTGATTACTAGTATACCTTTGCTAGTAATAAATAATACAAAATAAGAAAAAGCTGTAGATTTACAGTTCTTTAAGTATTATTTTACAGTTTTCTACAGCTTTTTGAAAGCTTATTTACAGTTTAAGTCTAAATCGGGGTTGGCAACACTGGTGGACTATATGGCCTAACCACTCTCAATCGTACTGTCGATTGTAGAGGAGGCCCGTGCTCTGCAGTGGGACGTATATGGGCTGATACAGATACAGATACAATATGTCTGTAGTCAGCGAATTGTCAGTGCCACTGGCGTTTGATCCCCGCGGCGTGGCAAACGTTTGTTGTTTGGTTGTTTGTGAGACTGTAATGTATCTCGTAGTTTCGATACCTACGATACATGACTTAATTGATCTTAATGGGGGACCAGAAAATTCAGGCCAAAAAATGAAGATACATTCCTTAAATTAATTTAAGAAATGTAGCTTCATTTTTTCACTAAACCAACCCAATCAAATGGCAAGTAAATAGCAGTTTTACAAATATCCGACTCCAAACATGTCCGGACGTAAAAACAAATACATCGATGCAATAACGGCGAGTTTCGTTTGCCTTCAGCGAATGTTCCTTGTTTTACGAGGTCTGCCGACGGCTTGAACTTGGATCGATGGCGCTCTGCCATCCGTTGTGCTTTACATTCGACTGTCGACCTTAAAAGGGTTAAAACAGGAACAAATCAGATGAATTATGCTTACAGTAGCATGAACAATTTACTGCATTACGATTTTCATCGAAAGCTCAGTGCAACCCAGAAAGAGTAAATGTATACAGGGTATGTCAATAGAGCTACCGAAAACGAAGCCGGAAGGTAACTTTAGTAACTATAGATACAATGCAAATAACATTTCGCAAAGAAACGGGACAATTCATTTTTGTGATTTTTTAAATATCATCGTGTTTGAGTGGTAAATCCATAGCTTTTGGAAAAATAATGCGATATAAACAAATGTTTACTCAACATTCCTATTTATACGATTCCCGTTTGAATTAGTATTCTGAGGTCAGCTGTAACACACTAGGTGTTCCAGCAAACCGCATGCAGTGCGTGGATCAATATGGCGGGCTTTACAGTTTTTTATTAGCTAGAACCTAGACTAGGTTGATAGCTTCATGCTACAATGATCAACATGCCTGTCTGTAAGTAGCCTTACTAGTGAAGTTGGTTATACGTTTAAATATTATGGTAAAGCCGATCAACATGCTTGAATTTAAAGAGGCGCCAGGGCGTAATTGATTAGAGGTTTAAAAATGGTAGAGCCACGTTATTTTAAGTAATGCCTTCGCATGAATGGGCATTTCCGTCTGAGGCGGTACCATCGTCTCTTGTGAGGCAGACAGACATCGACGTGCACCGACAGATTTGCTGCGTTTCGTTTGGTGAGTGAGATTGCCGGAAGCCCAATATCCCATCTCTCTTCCCATTCCTTTTGCTCCCCACTCCCTGCCTGACCTGATGCGCCGGCAACGCTTTTTTCTTTAGGAAAAATCTCTGCAAGTTCCTAACTAAACTTCTTTCTCGCTCCTCTCCCCATTTGTTGGGTATCACATCTTTGAGCCAAGCGTTGAGGATGGTTATGGGCGGCAGCGATCACTTACAATCAGGTAATCTGTTTATTTCGTTTACCGGACAGGCAATGAATAACCGGCTGTACAACTAGGGGCCTCAGATACGATTCATTTTGTTTCGAGTATAGGTGTTTTTGAGACCTCATCATAAAATTCTATTTTAGTGTGCAGTCAGGACTACTTTTATACCTTATTTATTATTCATTTATTTAAGTGCTCTGCTATTTATTGTTTGCCAACAATTGCTGCCCTAATTCTTACATAATATTTACTGCGGTTTATTTTCTGGGCTATACGGCCAATTCATTCTCAATTGTACTTTCAATTATAGAGAAGGCTCGTGCCCAGCAGTGGGACGTATATAGATTGATACAGAATAGAGTCCTACTATTCAAAGACATTCTAGCATGCGATAAGCTATGCTCCATGACAGTTATGTCTTGCGAGACACTAATGAACTTGATTTGATAACTATCAACAATTATGACAAGTTCTATTAATATGATAGTAAAAACAAATAAATTAACCCAACAATCACATACATAGTCCTGACATCCTTTAAGTTCAAAAAAGTTTTGTGTCATGGCTATCAGAAACTACGAGAGACTTTTCGGTCTCACAAACAACCAGAACCGAGACAAATACTTGTGGATGTCACAAACATTTATCTCAGTGCGGGAATCGAACCCCAGGCCTTTCGTTCTACAGCCTGCATCTTACGCTAAGAAGGCTGGCAAATATGATAAATAGAGCAGCAATCCTTGAGCCCCTTAACGGCTGAAGAAATAAGGAACAGGAAAGGCAAATATTGTTTAGCCCTTGCGGAAATATTATAACCGGACAATATACCATAGCAATGCTATTTTCCCCTTTAGCTTACGGTATTGATGCTCTGGCCAAGCCGGTTCAATATCGGCGAAATATATACGGGCAAAAATATTTTTTATGGTACGAAAGATATAAATGAAATAAATAAAAAAAAATAGGCTGAAATTCATAATTGAAATATAATCAGAAAATAAAATTATTCATATGAAATGAAATCAAAGGAAAATAATTTATTGAATTCATTATGATGTTCAACATAATTTAGATTCTGTCATATTTTATCTACCACCCGGTTCGGAAAGCGGTTTTCACTAGAGAAGAACGGACAAGAAACTTTAGTGTTGCTCTTTTCAAAACCAGTTTACAATTTAGTGATTATTACAAAAGTTAGAAATGGTTTAAATCAGATCACTTTATAGAGTAAACCTTTAAATATTTGCTGATCCTGTGGAGTTTGGTCTTATGAGTATATTTATAGTTATTTTTCGTAGTATGTTTGTTGTGAATATCCTAACATTTCGAAAAATTTCTTTATTTATCTGTACATACATTAAATTTTAAAAATATTCGTACCACCAGTAATACTTTCAAATACTGCAAACCTGAGAAGACCTCGTAAAAGACCAATTTGAAACGCCATTATTCCTGTTGATGTGACGTCCACTTTTGTTATGATTAATGATGTTTGAGCCGTGCGTTTGAGGTTGCGTGAGAAAGGTCTCAACCGCTCATATTTCACGTGCAAAAATGTCTCGAGCATTCGTAATTTAATACATTTTGTAATACATAATGCTGAAATTTGACAAGCCTCCGTGGCGCAGTCGGTTTGACGCCACCTGTGACATGAGAGGCTGCGGGTTAAGTCCCTGCACCGAGATACATGTTTGTTCGGAAAAATATATTTTTCAGGACTGAGTGTTTGTGAGACCGAAAGTGTCTCGAAGTTCCTGATACCCACGACACAAGACTCGATCTTATTGAGAGGTCAGAACCATGTATGTGACAGTTGGGTGAAATAATTAAAAAAAAAAGCCAGTGGATAGATATCCACCGCAGCCTTTTTGTGTTCTCTGATTGTAATCTAATCTAAAAAATAAAAGATTGCATAACTGTTCCCACTGTTAAGGACACTGCTCTTGCGAGTTCTCCAACTTTATATACTATTGAAATGCTAGATTTGTTTACAGCCTTTGCAGTCATACGAGCCCGACAGATGCTAAGCCTCTACCGCTCATTAACTTTTGCAATGCCAGGAGCCCAGCACAACCATATCGATTCCTACCATAAGGAGATTACTCTCTTTAAGTCTCGCTTGAAGAAGAACAGGTCATGAAATACTGCTGATAAATTTGCCCAGGGAATACTGAATCAGTAAACATCAGTATTTTAATAATACTATTGCATTTAAGCAAAGTGTTACAAAAGATTTGAAGTTTTGTATATTTAGCGTACATTAATATTGGGTAAAATTTAGAATAGGGTAGCACGATGTGGTAGGGTGCGGGGTATGGAGGGGGGGAGAGGGAGCGTCCCATCTCACCTGGTACCACTCCTGTGAAAAGGTAATGCACCATTCCTGAGATATATCAATTTAAGTAACCTAACCTACAAAAACACTTGTTGTCAATACAAATTTGCTTCTGCAACGTCTCCGGCGCTGCGGGAAGTGCAGCCCCTTCGCCCTTGCGTAACAAAGGATAGGCACCCACGCTCACCTCTGCAGCTTCGGCTTGCTGGTCGCATCCATTGTTACAGCGGGCGGGGGCTGCTCTCCCTCCGCGCCTCCGGCTTTTTATATACACTCTAGGGTCGGTAGCCAAAAGACTACGTGAAGTCGGGGTGATCCGAGTCGGTTTTGGGGCACAGTCGACCTAACCGATTCATAAAGTGGGTGCACTAACTTCCTTCTGAACATAATTTCTAACGCCTTAGATAAAACATATTATAACACAACAAAACACAAACAAATCAATATTGGTATAACGCAGATACGAAATCCCCCAAAAACCATCAACAAAACATTCTTAATTTTTTGTTGACATTGACACCTGAATCAACTCACATAGATTTTACGGTTTTTTACGTTCCGTTTCACCGATTTTTACACCATAGACTACATATTTGACTTAGTACTGATGATTTGTTTGTAAATTGCTCATAAAAACGTTCCGTTTTACCCAATATGTGATTTCAGGTTAGGAACTATTTATATTAATTTCTCGAAAACTATACATTTCCTTTTAATAGGAGTGATAACATTGTAATCAGGAACTCAATCCCTATCCCCTGTGATCACTTTTAGCCCTCAACTAGTGCTACCCTGAACTAAAGTCCGCCCTTAATATTTCCCACTAATACGTATTTGCCACCCAAACACTAAACACGGTACTAATATTTATTTATTTTATATTTATTTGGATACATACAGAATATAAAACATATGACCATGATGCAATTTGTTGCAAATGATCCAGTGAAATATATATAATAGTAATATACCGATATAAGTACCAAATATTTTATACGTCTGTATTTCGTTACAAGGGTGAGCATGTACGCGTGTTTTAAAACAGTTAATAGATTAAACTGCCGTGACAAGGGTCTGAACCCCGGACTTTGAGGGCGACCACGCACAGTGACTAAAAGCTGAAAACCTTTCGCGGTTCAGTGAATAAATTAATCCATTACGAATTGCGAAATAATTATACAAATGCTTATGTCGTCGAGTAAGTAGACAGGGGCCACATTGTTTTCCAAAGTTATTTGTGTCCCAAGATAAGCTGGGAGACCAGTATCTCTCTCCCTCTTTTCAATCACTGGAGGTTAAAGAAAGACTATGCCGAGAATAAATTCAAGCTCTGGAAATCTCACTTCAATACAGTACTTAAAATAAATGTGATTCAAGAGGTACAACCAACGTATAATTCGATTCATACCGGCTTACCTTCAGTACTTTGATTGATTTTTTTTTTCAATTTGAACTAGTTTGAGGTAGGTTTATAATTTCTTCAATAAGCGGAAAAATTACCAAGCGCTTCATATAAATAAAACCTAAGGAAATCTTGCCCTACAATACTTAGAAAAACAAATAATAATATGTAGACAGTAAAACCCGGAGCTTCGTGTTAAACCCTCATTCGGGCACCTGGGATCCACAAAGCCTTCCGCGGAAACACACATATAAGGTTCCCTATCTACATGATTATATATCAGTTTTATTCTATTACTACGTGATTCGGGAGACATTTTCCTGCTGTATTTTATCTATGTGTGTACACCTATAAATAAAATTGAAGTGTCTGTTTGTAAAGTGAAAATAAAAGAAAATTACCAACTACATTTCGTTATATACACGATACCTATAACGAAAATGACCTTAGATTTTTTTGTCTGTCTGTCTGTCTGTCTGTTTGTTCCGGCTAATCTCTGAAATGGCTGGACCGATTTTGACGGGACTTTTATTGTCAGGTAGCTGATATAATAAGGAGTAACTTAGGCTACATTTATTTTAGAAAATATCTTTTATTTTAGAAAAATAACGTTTTTTTAAATTCCTCGTGGACGAAGTCGCGGGTACAGCTAGTCAGAAATAAATTACGCCATCGGAGGAAAATATGCCTAGAGCAATGGTCACCTATACGTGAGAGACCACCTAGGTACCACCATTGTCTATTTCTCCCGCCAAACACCAGTGTAAATTCACTGTTGTGTTAGGGGTAAGTAAGCGGATAAAAAATCCCCATTTTTTATAGTAGTAAAACAATTTACTGGTGATAAGTCTCTAATAAGAGAGAGGTCTCCTGGTTACATACCATCGCAATGTCTATTTCTATCGCCAAACATCAGTGTAACTGCACTTTTGTGTTCCGGTTTAAAGGACATTGTAGCCAGAGTATCTACTGGATATATTGACACTTAAAATCTTATGTCTCAGGATGGCGAGCGCAGTGGAATGCCAAGCATTGCTTTGTAATTCATGGTGTTTGGTTTTGCTACTATCCATGAGCGGACGTAGCGGTTACCGTCATGCAAATGGCAAGTTCGTCTCACCATTGATTCCTTAAAAATCCTGTATGTTTTCCTAACCTCGAGTTAGGAGACCTCAATAGAAAATATTTAGCATTATATTTTATATAAGGATTTAATGTTCTTTTTGTAAAAAAGATCTTCTGCGTAGATCGGAACGCTAATAAAGATAAACTTTTTTAATTTAATAATTGTAAATTAAGGGTAGTAAAATTGTAACAGTCACAGAGCGGATGTCTAATACCTCAGTCCGCCCTGTGACTACGAAAGCTGTAACGTAACCGAAACAATGGGAAGTCAAAAATGTAAAAATTAAACCAAATCCGCGATAAAATCCGTAAATAATAATTTTATTTCAATATGTAACATTCGCGTAAATATAAGAAACCATTATTCTTTTTGTAAAGTTAAATTCCTTTTCTTATATTACGGCGTAATCAAAATTGCCTACAAAAAACTTGAAAAGCGCCTCATCTGTTCCAAATTTCCAGTGTTCATAATTGTGAACTGTAAAAAAGTTACCTCGAGGTTGACCGGCCTGCCGAAATTTACCCCCCCCCCCCCCTCCCTCTTTTTCAACCGCCACCCTGTCGAGACACCCCATTAGGCTCTTACCTTCATAATGTAGGATAGGAGCGTATATGCTACGTGAATTAATTTTGTCGGCCAAGAAAATCTCTAAAATATTTTAATATAAAGATGTCACTTTTGTAGGACGACAAAATTATTACAATGGATGGTAATTGCATTTTAGCATACATTGTAACACATTATTATGCATAAACATACACACACATACATGCACCCTTAGCACTTTGTCACACTCACACACAATTGATGTACTAAAAATTATATTTAACTGGTTTCTCAAGACACAGGCAAGGCCAAATTTTGAGAATCCCTGCCATTTTCTTCATTTGTAAAATTGATATTAAATAAAGATTTTTCATTTTCATTTCCATTATTTTTTTCATATATAACCAGGCTGCGACCATAAAAGAAAACATGTGGTAGTTTTAGTAACTTCAGTCATAATGCAACTAAAAATTTTGCAAAACAATGTGACGAATTTTTTCGTCGTGAGTGATCTAGCACCATTAAGAGATATTCGTCAATACAGGCCACAACAAATCTCTTTTCTTTCATTTAGGCATTCATTCGATGTTCATTCTTGTCGATTGGTCGAGGCTGTATGAGGAACTAACGTTTTTGGGTCCTGATCATAATTTAACACTTATTTTTCTATTCCTCGTGAATAGTACTTATTTTCAGGGTTAGAAGTACCATATATCCTTTTTGATAAACCTGACTAGGTATATGGGGTTTTTATCATGATCGATTGAACAGTTAAGATGATAAAGAGTAACATACTGGGTTACACTTAACTCAACCTTAAAAATGACAAACATTATTATTATTATTTAATTATTATAATAAAATAGTTTATGAAATGCTCTGAATTGCAACTCCTGTATGATCACTGTATTGTAAACTTATTTTGTAAGCAACGCCAGAGTTTCTTGCCCGTTCTTCTCTGGCGAAAACAGCCTTGTGAACCGAGTGGCAAAATCTAAATAATGTGTGATATTTTATAGGTTCAATTTTTATAAAAACACACTTTCGGTTTTATAAAATTCGTAAGTGTGTTTTGATAGTCAATCACCTGCACTATAACGTTGAAGGAAAACATTCGAACGAAACTTGCACACCTTAGCGATTTGTATAAATTTCAATGGTATGTAAGTCCGCCAAACCGCACTAGGCCAGTGTGGTGGGCTATACGGTCAACCCCTATCAATCGTATTGTCCATTGTAGATGAGGTCTATAACGTGCAGTGGGACGTATATGAATTGATACAGATACTAAATATTAGTAAGAAGTTTTGCGTTTACGAATAGGTGCATTGCAGTACCTTTTCCATAACAAACAGAGCCTTATTTTAGGTCAATATTCTTAGTATCAAAATTGATTTGAGGAAAATTCAAACATTTATTTTTATATTAACACAACGGTGGCTACAAAAATATACCTGACGCTTATTACCTGATATTCTACTGATATACTATGTCGTTGTATTTATTGATAACTAGCGGAGTGACCCGGCTTCGTCTGGGTGAAAATACACTTTTTTGAAAATATTCTATCGCCTATGTTCATCAGGACTAATGTAGTATTCCAATGGTGAAGGAATGAGACAAATCGGTCCAGTAGTTTTAGAGCCTAGTGAATCCAAACAAACAATCAAATATTTCTTCTATAATATCGAAAAAATAATTGAACTATACCAGCTACAGACGCATATTTTTTCCATGACCAAAATCAAGTAATGAATAACTTGATTACTAGTGTTGGACTGATATAATGAAGATATAGATCATATAATAGACTTTAAATATTGAATTGTGTATGCTTTTTTATTTTAAATCTGTAACCATAGTTGGGGCTGCGTCTGATTATTGAGTTGTAGAAAAGAAGCTAAATTTATAACACAAAAATCCCAATACCTCACAAAAATGATTATGGGGTAGCAGAATATTAACCATGAATCTAGCTTTTCTAAAAACTTACTTGTTATCAGTCATAATCCACTGAAAGGCATTCCAAAACTGACCAATTACCACTCACTTCACCTAAAACATACAAAACATTTCAACTCAACAAAAGGTTAAAAACTCAAATACCAAACAAGGAGAACTGACGAAAATGTCCAAATGAAAAAAGGGGAATTGTTGGAATCCACGCAGCTGTATGCTGCATTGCGTTACGCGAACGGGGAGTTGTTATAAACCAATTTATTCCGCACAAATGTATAAATAAATAAAAATAGGTAAAATGGATAATTGTAAATTAAAATAAATGTTATTTTTTGTTACTTTTTAGTGTTATTCAGACGAGAGCGAGTGTGGCGTGCGGCCGGCGGGCCAGTCCCGCGTCGACTGAGGCTCCCCGTAGCGCCAGCCTACCTATACTTATGTGTTTACATCTTAAATGGGGTGGACACAGAGCACTGCTGATGCCAGAGGGTTGACTGAAATTTTGGTCAAATAGTTGCACAAACGGCAAATAGTTGCGGCGAGATGGGTCGATAGGCCGCACCTAAAGAAAAGTGGCAAAATATGAGAGAGGCCTATATCCAGCAGTGGGACCCTACAGACTGGGGATGATGATGAGTTGCACAAACATGAGACAACTCTGACTCTTCAGAATCATGTGAATATACAGTATATATCAAGACTTGTCACGTCTCCGTGATCATAATTAATATTTATGACTTTATAGAACTCAACTAATTATTATTTATTCATTATTATTACCACTATCGCTTTTAAAAGAATTAAACGTAATTTGTGATTATAACTCCGTCAACATCAAGGATTAAAAGACCTGTGTCTGCGCGAGTAAAACCGGTTTGCGGTTCGTCGAGCGGGGACTGAGAGCCACGACATTTGCTTCGTCATTCAACTTCACTACAAGTGCGAGACTAGATTGTCGACGCGTGCGTCTGCCGCTTAACTAAATTATTCATTTTTTTATCATTATAAACTAATATTTTATTGTTGTGAACCCCATAATTGGGTAAGTTGTTAAAATATATTAATACTCGCTTAGCCATAATTTCTCGTAAGTGTATATCAAAGCACCTTGAATATCGTTACGACCTTGTCATGACTTTCAAATTTCGTACGGTGTGATTCGCATTAACAAACGGTAAATTTATATTACATTGTCTGTGATTAGTTATAGTGCTTAAGCCAATATTAATAATAGCTGTTATTTTTTAATTTGCTTTCTGTATTTGCTAAATGCGGTGTTAATTATGTCCTTCTGCTTTGCCTTGCCTTGACTGCCTCATCTGAATTGACATTTAGTTAATACCGTCTTCGTCTCCACGCTTAGTTTGCTTTTCCTACGGGAGTCGCGTTAGACCGTTAGCGCCCATGTTGCAGTCAAAGTTTTAAAGTGGACAGTTTGTAAAACATCCGTTACCGTGGTTTCCAGGGTTTTCCGTACCGGATAAAATATTCGTACGAGCTATTTGTTCCTGCTTACAAGCTGTGCTAGAGCTGCTTTGCTGTGGATCATCTCGCCGCTGAAAGTCTGCACCGGCCGACCTACCCACCTGATCAGCCGCCGCCAACTACGTGTCGTCGGCGCGATAACCAAGGGGAGTAAACTAGCGGGAAAATACTATTGCCTAGTATAAATGACCCTCGAACGAAACCGGCCCTAGAGACCTACATTGTAATTTTAGTCGTTTTGTTATATGTATATAATTTTTTGTTCGTTGACTTTAGTTTTATTTAATCAACGTAACAGACTGCGACCGAAAAAGAATCCAGGTGGTAGTTTTAGGGTCTTTAGATGCAACACAATTAAACATTTTCTACATTCGGACGCATAAAGATGATATACATAGATGCATTCACTAAAAATAATGTCTTACAACCCTGACTATAACAGTGCATACAGACTATTTCGTGCCACAAATGAATTCTACCACCTTTTTCTATCTGTATCAGCCCATATACGTCCCACTGCAGGGCACGGGCCTCCTCTACAATCAAGAGTACGACTGAGAGTGGTTAGGCCATATAGTCAACCACGCTGGCCTAGTGCGAGTTGGCGGACTTACATACCATAAAAAAATTTATAAACCGCTATGGTATGCAGGTTTCCTCACGATGTTTTCCTTCACCGTTTCAGTGCGTGGTGATTGCTATCCTTGTTCTACGTACCATCTCTTTTCATGCTTTTCCATCTTTTGACAGTAATAACCTTTGTTTAAACTTGGATACATCACCGATTTATCTGGGATATTTTTTTATTTTATATCCTTGAATGGCAAGATCATCATGCCGTTAGCTTGATAGTAATCAAAATGACCGCTCATAAAGAATAGCATAACCAAATAAAACCTTGAAGTACAGAGCAATGCTTGGCATTCCACTGCGCTCGCGATCCTGAGACATAAGATGTTAAGTCTCAATATATTCAGTAGTTACTCTGGCTAAAATTTCCGTCAAACTGGAACACAACAGTGCATTTACACTACTGTTTGGAGGAAACAATAATTAATATTGTTTACATTGTCCCCCTCTAGTATAATAAATCGTAGGTATACTTACGATACGGTAACTACGATACTTTTCGGTATACACCCATACCCGAAAATATACCTAAACAAAAATATTTATACTGGTAACAAATATAATGCTATAACATCAGATCTAATTAAATTGTATCTTTAAACAAAAGTGTGCGTTGGCCGGGAATCGAACCCGGATCAACTGCTTGGAAGGCAACTATGCTGACCATTACACCACCAACGCTTGTGACTTATCAGCTATATTTTCATTTCTGGTTCCAAGTATGTGTTCTAATAATTTAATGTAAACAGCTCGTTAAAGTTTATTGTTTTCACATAATTATCGCCTTTCAACTACTTTTGCAAGGTTGTTTTGCTATGGTCGAGTCTTATTTTATAAAAGTAATTATGTCTTTAATGCACACCTGTTTTATAGCACTGAATGGCGAGACTAGCGTGCCGTCATAGAATACTAAACTAACAGAAGGAGACTGTCCCGCCCTCACACCCACCACTGCAACTCCTGTAAGCCAGGATCAACAGTGGCACGCAATGTAATGACACCGAGCATTGAAGCTCTGCGAGTCTCCGGGAATGTCTAACTTGTCTTTAACCCGCAACGAAATCAATCAGAAAGTTAAATTAATAGGAGGAGTTGGAAATAAATTATTGTCCACTTCCCTCCGTGCAAAGCGGGTGACAAAACGATGAAATAAAGAGAGAGAGTAAATAACCTCGCAAAAAGACTTTTACAGCCGGAGAAGCCAGCTGTAAAGCACCACGGATCAAATCCTTATTACATTTAAATGGGACCTAATATGTGAGCTGTTACACTTGATTCCAGTAATAGGTATGGCAAAAACGCCGGAAAGCACGGAAATTCGTCCTAGTCTCTACAAGGTCCGTGTAGTATACAACTCCAGATGATATTTGCATACTATCCAGCATGGTTTTACGCTCATTCTGCCAAAGACTACACTCCCAAAGTATATGATGCGCAGATTGTTCATATTCGCAATTTGCTGTTGAACATGGGCACGCAGGCGATTCCACAAGCTTAAAAGAGTATAGTTTAGACTTAAAGTTACCATGGCCCGTGAGGAACTGTGATACGCAATAATCGACATCTAGCCATGTCTTCGTCAAACGATCACGCACGCAAGGAAAATATTGGTATAAATGCCGTCCCTTCAAAGATACCTCCCATCTATTTTGCCATTCATCTAATAGTTCGCTATATACCATAGGAAGCGGTTTAAATAATCTGTCGACTTTTAAGAGTTCACGTGCAGTTAAAAATCTTTGATCCATATTCTCCTTAGTAGAGTAATACATGGCGGCGCGACGTTGCACCTCCAGATCGACTGGAAGTACACCCGCCAGGACAGGCAAAGCTTCGGTACTAACAGTTCTATATGCCTTGCACAAGAATATCAACGCCAAACGTTGGCTCTGGAGCAGTTTTCTTCGCACAGCACCGATAGTAGCCCTATCAGCCCATACGGGAGATCCATAACAAATACATCCTAAGTAAGTTGCTCCATAGATGATTTTTAGTGTATTGAAAGATAGCCCCCACGTTGATTTCGATATTCTTGTCAAAGCAAAAAAGTTCCTTTTCGACTTTTCCCCGACGTTCTTAATATGTTCCAGAAAGGAAAAATTCCTTTCCAAAATTAAACCGAGATAACAAACCGATTCTTTTTTCTTTACAGTGATACTATTAAATTTAATTCGCGGCGGTGATTTTAAAGTTCCTTTTAGAAGTAATTGGAACGTTTTATGTGGTGCAAACTGTAAGCGATTTCGATGTCCCCAATCACATATTAATTTTAAACACGCGTCTGCCATATTTTCTAATCCCGACCTACTGTTTGACTCTATAAGCAAGAGGCCATCGTCCGCATATCCGGTCAAAGAACACCCCGACGGTAAGGGGATTGTAAGAAAATCGTCGAAGCCTAAATTCCACAAATAAGGACCTAAGACCGAGCCTTGTGGACAACCCATCGTCAGTGGTTTCGACACGGCATAGTGTCCAAGTTTAAGTTTTGTTGTTCCATGCGAGAAATACGAGTAAATAAGTGAATATATATTTTTAAAGCAACCTCGTAATTTCAACTTAAGAAGCAGCATTGGCCACCAAGCGTTTTCGAAAGCACCGGAGATGTCCAGAAAAATACCGAGTACATATTTACACACCGATGTACTTACCACTCTTCTAACCGAAATTGCCGCGTCGATAGTTGACTTACCCGTAGTAAAACCGAACTGATTTTCGTGAAATTTTGGTCCGCCCGGTAGCAATCGAGGGACGATAAGACGCTCTAAAAGTTTACCTAGCGACGGCAAGAGTGTAATAGGTCTATACGACTTAGGATCATGTGGAGGTTTATCGCCACTCTTGGGTATTATCCGAATGAAACCGGTACGCCATACTCGCGGAAATACCCCTTCAGCAATGCATCTGTTATAAACAGTAAGTAACGCATCGCCTGCCGATTTACACGCCTCTTTAATCATTTTGTTCGATATTTTATCGTCACCGGAAGCCTTGTTTAGGGGCAAAGATCGTACGATTTCACTAAATTCATCAAACGACGACAGATTTGAATCCGAAGAGTTCGGCAGTTCCCCGGCCCACATCCTAATCTGCTTGTGGTATTCTGTGTCATTTTCAACATTATCATCCGGAATTAAGGATTGTAACAGAGCGTCCGTTGTCTCCTCAATACCAGTGGTGTAGTTGTTGTCAATTTTTAAATTCTCAATATATGCCAAATTGATTGACCTATTCGCTTTGAATTCATGGTATAAAGGAGACCACGGACCCTCACTATCTAACCGAGCCACAACTTTTCGTAATAAATTACCCTTAGATTTTTGGACGGCCGCTTTATAATGCGATCTGGCAACTCTCAGTTTATTTAAAGCAGATGTAATTGCTTCCCCTGTGACAGAACGTCTCTTAAGCCCATTAAAACGCCTACGCGCTCTGCGAAAAGTCCGACGTAGTTGGACTAGTAAATCATTCCACCAATCACACCTCCGAGCGTTAGTGATGGAACCTCGACCGATGGTAACGTCTGCGCAATATGTAAACGTGTCCGACATAATCTCCGCACAGGTTTCAGCTGACAGATCATTGCGAGTGAAGTCCCCAGCATGCCGAGCAAATAGCGAGCTAAATAAATCCCAGTCTGCGCCTCGGGATTTATATTTAAAATTAAAATTATTATGTACCGGACCCTGCGTCAATCTAGGCAAGAACTCGTACACAATCAGGCGATGGTCACTACACGACGCGTCCGGTAGGACGCGCCACCTATCAATACGGACGTCTCCACTAGAAAGTGTGACGTCAATAGAAGATTCGCCCATAGGGCTACTGTAAGTAGGTGGTGCATCGGGGGTGTTGTGTATTTCGAGATTCATCTCTGCAATGAAATCTTCTACAGCGCAACGTCGCTCGGTATCAGTGGAGCGATATTTGCCATACCAAAGGACAGATGACGCATTAACGTCAGCACCTATAATAATTTTATGTCCAGCGAGGGACCGCAAGACATAGCGGAGGTGACACAGGTGAGGACCCACAGGATCTGAGTATTGAAAATAACAGCTCACAACATAAACCTTACAAATCGGACTAGACACCTCAGCGACAGCACAGTGTGACGTCATAAGATTACGCACAGAGGTTACGTAAGATTTGAACCCGACACAAAAATACCTGCTCGTGAGTTGCTATCAAGTTGTACGACCTTACTAGATATACGCGCACGTTGATATTGCTCCTGTACTAGTACGATATTTAACTTATACTCGCGAATTAACGTATCTAATTCCGACGTTGCTACCCTATCATTATGGAGGTTTAACTGTCCGATGGTAAAGTTATTCATATTGTGTTAGTACTGGGTCGAGAGAAATAGTTGTTGGAGTTTGTAGTTGTACGTTGGACACTCCTGAGACCCACAGCGATGATCGTGGGGTTTTTTAAAGCGCTTGCAAGGTGCGCATACTGGCTTAAAATCTGTGTCTGAACTGTGCGGACACGCCTTAGTCTCGTGTGCTTCAGCACAGACGGCACACGTAGGTGTTTTTACTGTACAGAACTTTTACACATGCCCATAGTATTGACAATTCATACAACGCACTATTTCTAAGTCGTCAATGAAACGACAGGTGGCCCAGTCAATAAATAATTTCTCTTTTGTGTCCGCCAGATGTTTCCTTATCTCTGAATCTAACTCAATGCCAATCCATTTACGACCGTTATCTAAATTACGTCTACGAACTATTTTAATGGATTTAATGAAATCATCCTCCTTTATTGGCAATTCGTCCTTGATATTTTGACGATACAGTGCGGTAATAAAAGCGCGGTCTTCCATAGAGGATGGCACATCCTTAACGAGGATACGGGGGCGGCGCCCCTTGGGTTTTTCGAGACGTAATCCCGCCGATTTAATTGCCTCGACAGATTCGAGTTTTTTAATTTGTTTCTCATTCGCAACACGAAGCACGACGCGACCCTTCGTGGTTTTTTTCACGCCTACAATTTGGAATCCGTCATCACTTGGCTTTATTGCCTTAAAAAGCGCCTGTTTAGTTGCGGACGATGACGCCAAATCAGCTGATCGCTCGTCCGTCGGACATGCAACAATACACGGCCGTGGCGCGCGCGACTCCACTAGCGGTGCAGGTTTCGGTAAACGGAGTTTAAGTCGATCGGAGAAAAGTGAATTATTATTCTCGACAATATCATGACGTTTGTATTGGTCTAATTCGCGTTGCATATTGGCCAACTTGGTTTCATTGCAAGATGATTTTAATGCTAGTAACGAAACTATGGATGTAACACGTTGCGTTATATCTAACACTGCCGACCTATTCGCCACATTCATACGCGAGCCCTGAAATGAAATGAAATGAAATGAAATGTATTTATTGATCACGTAGGCAATTAAGGAGCTCTTATGACAAGTCAATACACATAGAACTTAATCTCTATTTACAATATATTTCCTATGCTTATTATTACTTATTTTAATTTCTTGCTTTTATCAATTTATTTATTAATTTTATTTATTTTTAAATTAATTTTATTTTTATTTATAATTTATGATTAGTTTTTTTAATTTATTTAGTTTTTATTCATATTTTATTTAAAGTATTAGTTTTTACTTTATAGTAATTTATTTGTCAAAGAAATACATTATTTACGTTAGTCAAATTAAATTATATTATTTGTGGACCATAAATATTACAACGGTGCGTAGCGGTTTATAGTTACCACCGGATCCAACGCGGCCCTTCCTGAGAAGACCCGGCGAAACAAACTCAGTGGGCTTACACTACCACTGGAACTACGCGACGCGACCCAGTCCTGAGTATATCCAGCGACTAAGACTCAGTGGGCTTGTTTTGGGTCCAACTTAAGACAACGACCATAAGTATTTCCGATACGTCCCGTATGTTTAGGCTTACTGCCGGATCCAACGCGGCCCTGACTGAGAAGACCCGGCGAACAAACTCAGCGGGCTTTACTTTACCACTGGATACTACGCGGCGCGACCCATTTCTGAGTAGATCCAGCGAGTCAAACTCAGTGGGCTTGGTTTTGGTCAATTTACTAAAATAAGTATTTGTGACTTGTCTTACAAGGATTTGCCATATTAATTATTATTTTTATATGATTTTTTCGATCGGTCGTCATATAATTTAATTGATTTATTTGATTGTATATAGCTTAATTTTTGAGTTCACAATTTTAGATATTTTTAATTATTTAAATTAGGTGGTGTAATAAGCGAATAGTTCAGGGCCCCAGGAGGTCGCAATGTGCAAGAGAACACCTAATCCCAGGCTTTTTTATCCTCAATATATTCCTTAATATTATAATAACCCCTAGTCATAAGTTTGTTTTTAATATGGACCCTAAATAGTTTGTCCGGTAGCTGCGTTATCCTATTGGGAAGTTTATTATAAAATTTAATACAACTACCCAAGAAAGATTTTTTTGACTTTTCTAGTCTAAACGAGGGTATTGCTAGTTTATTTTTATTCCGCGTATTAATGGTGTGGGTGTCACTGACCTTATAAAACTTATTAATATTTTTACGAACGTGCATTATATTCTGAAAGATGTATTCAGATGACACGGTTAGTATATTGCTTTCTTTAAAAACAGATCGCAAAGAATCGCGGCTTCCTAGATTATAAATAGCACGGACTGCTCTTTTTTGTAAGATGAATATCGATTCGATATCAGCCGCTGATCCCCATAAAATAATGCCGTATGACATTATACTATGAAAATAAGCAAAATATACCAATCTAGCCGTTGCAACGTCAGTTAGTTGTCTTATTTTTCGGACCGCGAACGCTGCGCTGCTAAGTTTAGCTGATAATCTCTCAATTTGTGGACCCCATTGTAATTTTTTATCTAGAGTGATCCCTAAAAAAATTGTGGAATTAGCTAAATTTAGAATTTCTGAATTTAATTCGATACGCGTGTTTACGCTTGCCACGTTCGGTAAAGCAAAACGGACGCATTTAGTCTTACTAGCATTTAATAGTAGATTATTAGCAGAAAACCAATCCGAAATTAAATTAAGAATATTGTTAGGTGTATCTAGATTATCGTCTTTCCGATTAACTTTAAATATTATAGAGGTGTCGTCAGCGAATAAAACTATGTCTGACCACTTCTGAACCATGCAAGGAAGATCATTTATGTAGACTAAGAATAAAAAGGGGCCCAGAATGGAGCCCTGCGGAACCCCAATTTTAACTTTTGATCCTACCGAAGTGAGCCCGTCCAAAGAAACCTTTTGTTCACGACCCGACAAGTAAGACATTACGAGATCAAGTGACGTATCACTGATTCCGTAGTACCTTAGCTTCATAATAAGTGTTTGGTGGTCAACACAGTCGAAAGCCTTGGAGAGATCACAAAAAACTCCTAGAGCATCTTGAGATGCCTCCCAGGCTTCTAAAACCGACGTGATTAGTGATGTCCCGGCATCTTGAGTTGAGCGACCCTTTGTGAAACCAAATTGATTCCTATGTATTAACTTATTTTCATCAAAATGTGCTAGCATTTGATTAAGTAAAAGCTTTTCGAAGATTTTGCTAAGAGCCGGTAGTACAGAAATGGGTCTATAATTCGACGGATTGTTCGAACATCCTGACTTAAAAATGGGTACGACTTTACTAATTTTCATTAAGTCGGGAAAGATACCGTCACTTAGGCAGGAATTAAAAATAGTAGCTAATAACGGTGCAATGTTAACAATAATAGCTTCTATAGCTTTAACAGACAGTCCCCATATATCTTCTGTAGTTTTTATTTTAATTTGCTTGAAAGCCTTTATTATTTGACAACTGGTTACCTTTTGAAAGTTAAACTTAGACATATTTCCAGGAACATTTTCCTTTAAAAAAGATTCCGCTAAATCTACTGATGAATCTAAATGTTTAGTTAAGTCTAATGGTATGTTAGTGAAAAAATTATCAAGATAATTGGCAATAGTAGATTTATCTGAAATAAGGTCGTCATTTATGCGGAGAGCAATTTTGTTGTCATTTTTTTTATTTTTCCCAGTTTCAGTATTAATAATTTGCCAGGTAGTTTTTATTTTATTATCTGACAATCTAAGCTTTTCACTTATATAATTTGATTTAGCCTGCATACATACTTTTTTAAATAATTTTGAATATAATCCGACATATTTTTTAAAGTTGACATCAGGTGTATAGGACCTTTTGTCATATAACTCATACAAAATTTCCCTACTACGTCTAATGCCTTTAGTGGCCCAAGCACTAAATTTTATTTTAGAGTTAATTTTAATAGTTTTAATTTTACATACTTGGTCAAACTCTTTACGTATAATTTTAAATAATGATGAGTACATGTCGTTTGGACTGCCATCAAGTGTAAAAGTATCTATTTTTGATTGTACATTACTGTTAAATTGACCGAGGATTTTCTTAGATAACGGCCTAAAAGTTATTAATCTACTGGTTTTGTCTACAGCATGTTCTAATTTCACTAATTGGCATTTATGGTCAGATCTAACCCCTATCTTTATACCTTTTTCAAGTACTTCGAAGTTTGTTATGATATTGTCAATACAACTCGAAGTTTCAGACGTAATTCTAGTAGGCTCCGAGAACAAACATGTAAAATTAAATGAGCCGAATAAAGACACAAACCTACACTTATCAACCGAATCAACTAGTAAATTAATATTAAAGTCCCCACAGACTAGAACTTTTTTATTACTTTTAATTTTATTTAAAATATCCTCCATTGTTGATAAAAATAGCGAAATATTTGATGAAGGAGGTCTATAGACACACAATATGACATAGGAATTTGTTTCCGCACATGCGACCTCACACACTCGTTCAACCGAGAGGCAAGAGATATCCTTTCTTTCCCTAAATGTGATATGATCACGAACTAGAATTAAGGAACCTCCACCTTCCGCCGAAATCCTGTTAAACGAGCTGGCGACCCTGAAACCATTCACATTGAAATCTGATCATTAACAAGCTCATTAATTTTCGACAAATAATTGGAAACATCTGACACCAAATCACAATAGTCCGCGCGGCTCGCGTCGCTGCCGTTATCTAAAGATGAAGTCTCGGTCGATTCCGATAATTGCAAACGTTTGGAACATACGGGGGAAACATAAGTTGGTGAAGTCGTGTCACTAAAAAGTCGTTTAGCCGAATTAGGTGACCTAGGTAATTAGGTGACCTAGGTAAACTAACAGAAGTCAAGCTTCATACAAAGCGCGCTAAATCAACGCACACATAGACAGCTTTCACCGACACGGTATTCGAAACCAGTCGAGACCACTGCGAGAGCGAGTTTTAACTTTGGCGCGAATGCCGAGCGTAGTGTGAGTGTGGCAACAAAAGTGAAGTACATACACAAGCTTGACTTCTGTTAGTATTCTGTGGTGCCATTCGCCTGATGGTAGGTATTACGACTGCTAATGAACAGTAGCAAAGCCAAACAACACCTTAAATTACGAAGCAATGCTTGTCATTTCACTTGCACATGTTGAGAAATAAGATATTAAGTCTCGATATGTCCAGTAGTTACTCTGGCTACAATATAATTCATACCGAAACACAACAGAGCATTAACATTGCTGTTTGGTGGGAGAAATAGACATTGCGGTGGTACCTACCCAGACGGTCTTTCACATATAAGAGACGTACCAGCATTGAAACATACACTTTAATATGAATTCTTTTCCATAATATTATTTTTCGTATACTGAACTATAAACATCACTTTATCATATTTAAATTTGTTAATTTATGCGCCTACTTCGTTTTCTCTCTGCACCAACCAAAGGTAGACTGGCAGAGAATGCCTCCGGCATTAAGTCCGCCTTTATACATTATTGTATATGAAGCATAAATAAATAAAATAAATAAATATTAAGTCTGGTTTATAAAGTCCTTCCTTCCTACCTGGCGTTATCCCGGCCGGTGCCAGGCTTCGCCTTCCAGTTAATTCTCCTCCATTTCGCCCGATCTTCGGTATCCTCAATAGTAATACCATAGACTGTCATATCTTTCTTGAGGACTTCTAGCCAGCGTTTCTTTAGTTTAACCCTCTTTTGAGTTCCGGGATTATTGAAGCTCAGGCACACATTGCCAACATACTCCTGTGGTTTTAACGCCACAACAACATCTCAATGAATATTCTTGGTGTCTTTCTGAGTTTTAAATATTGTTGACAAATATTAAAATCTTTTTGTAGCTATACTTTCATATTGAATAAAACTATTATTTACGGATTTTATCGCAAATTTGGTTTCATTTTTTCATTTTTTTAACTTCCCAACGTTTCGATTACTTTACAGCTTTTGTGGTCACGGGACGGATTGTTCTTTCATGTTTCATCCAGTGCATGAGATTCCCGGAATCCTAAAACACCATTTCTTCTACCAACTTTTCCATTATTTTGGGCCAAATTTTAAGTGGCAACACATCTTCCATCCTCATATTGTATTTGTAATATTATTTCTTAGAGTTACGCGAAAGTTACTCTAAGAAATAATATAATAATTTTATTTCATTTTATACCGGGTATCTCAAGACTGCTACCGAAAACGAAGCCGGGTGGTAGTTTTAGTGGCTACAAACACAATGCAATTAAAAATTTCGCCTAGAAACGCGACATTTTTTTTTTATGATTTTTTAAATATCGTTATTTTTGGGTGGTAAATCCATAGTTTTTGCTTAAATAATAATTTAAACTCTTTTATACCTTAGAGTATTTATAAATAAAAGAGTATATACTATTATTTTAGGAAAAAATGTATTTACCACCCAAATATGGCCATAGGAAAAAAATAACAAAAAAAAATTGTCGCTTTTTTTTTGCAACTTTTTCTGTTGCATTGTGTCTGAAGTCGCTTAAACTACCACCCGGCTTCGTTTTCGGTAGCAGTCTTGATATACCCTGTATGTATTGTATAGATGTAGTTATGGTCTAGAATTCTAGATTCTAGAATCAAGGTCATCCAGTATTAACTAGTAACTGAAAAATTACTCTCAACAAGAGAAAATATTACCATCAGCTATTCAATATATTTACGACTGCTTCGGTGCCGCATTTGTTCTACGATACCATTACACCACTGTGGTCACAGGTTGGAACCCTGGGTCAGACAGTGTTATAAGATTTTTCTATTCATTATTATGCCGAAGCCAAAATTTGCGCCTTATATGGCGATAGGGTCGCCTCGTTTTATATCTTGGAAAGGAACGCACAAGGCAAAATGTGGGTGTCGTGGTAGCATCTTTGCCTGGGTAGACAGCTTTTGGGAAATGTCGTGAATTTATTTATATTTACTGGAGACTGTCCCACCCTCAAACCCACCCCTAACTCCTGTGAGCCAGGATCAACAGTGGCACGCAATGTAAAGACACCGAGCATTGAAGCTCGGAGAGTCTCCAGGAATGTCTTAACTTGTCTTTAACCCGCAACGAAATCCATCAGATAGTGAAATTAATAGGAGGAGTTGGAAATAAATTATTGTCCACTTCCCTCCGTGCAAGTTTATTGATATGTAGCAATTTATTTAAATAAAATATATTATTTTTAAAGTAATAAGATATCTCTGTGACATCAGGTTGTTCTGTCGCCCACGCTCCGAGTGCGTACCGATGTAAAATAATATAATGTTGCCCTAGCAGATTACCAACAACCTTACATTCTTGTGTCCCAGTTTGCTTATTAATTTCTATATGCAATGTAGAATAAAAACATGTCTTTATTATCCGACATATATTTTAACAGCCTTCGGGGCTTAGTTGGTTGGACGCCGGTTGTGAAAGCGGACGCGGGTTCGATCCCCGCACCGAAACATTTTATGTGAACCACTAGTATTTGTTTCGGGTCTGGGTGTTTGTGAGACCGAAAATTCTCTCGTAGTTCCTGATGCCCACGACACAAGACTCGATCTGATCTCGATCAAGATATGTATGTGACTGTTGGGTGTATTTATTATTATTATCTAGTATTAAATACACTCAATAAAAAATATCGTTAAAATAATGATACTATACCGGGTATCTCGAGACTGCTACCGAAAACGAAGCCGGGTGGTAGTTTTAGTGACTACAAACACAATGCAACTAAAAATTTCGCAAAGAAACGCGACAATTATTTTTTATGACTTTTTAAATATCGTCATTTTTGGGTGTTAAATCCATAGTTTTTACTAAAATAATAATTTAAACTCTTTTATATCTTAGATTACTTATAAATAAAAGGGTATACACTATTATTTTAGGGCAAAATGTATTTACCACCCAAATAAAGTAATAGGAAAAAAAAATTAAAAAAAATTGTCGCTTTTTTTTGCAACTTTTTCTGTTGCATTGTGTCTGAAGTCGCTTAAACTACCACCCGACTTCGTTTTCGGTAGCAGTCTTGATATATCCTGTATAAGTGCATATTAAGTACAAATATATAAACTTATTATAAATTATAAGGATTCAATGTTCTAAATATATAAATACATAAAATGAATACGATGGCTTCCTCGTCTCTACTAAATTGTTGCCGTGTCCAACAGGGTCCACATAACCTTTTCATAACATTTTAACATCTTTATTACATGTGATGCTCAATATTATTGACTCCATATTAATATACAAGTCATGTTACTTGGGGAATTGATACTACGAGGGAGTTTGTTCTCACATATACATAGAAACAAACACAAATTTGTCTTGATACGAGGATCGAACTCAAACTTTCGTTTGAACTATCCTCTTTCTTTTAAAACCATCCTATGGTTTTCTGTAATTGCTGTAGTAGCGATAAGACCACCACTTCTATTTTTTTATTCATCATCATAATCATCAGCCTATTCGCGTCCACTGCTGGACATAGGCCTCTCCTATGGCACGCCACTGGGCTCGATCTTCAGCCCAACGTCTCCAACTGCTACCAGCCATCTTTCGGATATCATAATTTTTTTATTGTTTCTGTGTAATTAAAGCTTTTGTTGCACAATAAAATGTTGTACAACAAAGATTTAAATAATTTAATAAATACATAATTTCTGGTAAAATCGGGATAACGCCAGTTAGAAGAGGAAAATAAGAAAACTCCTGGAAAGATCAAGTCCTGTGTGTCCAAATTTCGAGAAACTTTCCGATCTCACAAACACCCAGATCCGAAACAAATATTGGATGCAGTCACAAGCATTTGTACCAAAAAGTCCTTAAGTTTGACTTTTATGAAGGGCAAAGAATACGGGATGAATTCTAACCTACCTACAGAGTCAAAAACTCAAGTACATTAGCTTTCCTTTTTGTTAATTTAATAAAATTTGTTTCAACAAACGAATTACCAGACCAGTGATTTGTAAACGACTGTTCCTTTGGTTAATTAAAAGTTCAAAATTAGCTGAGTTGTTTTGAGTAATTTAATTGATTTGTTTAAAATTTCTAGTTGAGTTGTTTTAAAGGCTAGCATAGGCGTTATTACTAAATACTATGAGGGTAATTAAAAATAGCATCTAAATGTAACTGCCAATATATTTTGAAATAAGAGGCATCAAGATCGATCTTTTCACCTTGAGCCATGTTTGATCGCCTGCTGCCTGCTTGAAGTCTTGTAATTTATAATATTGGTAAGTAATATTGCCTTCTATAAACCTCAATGCTTGGATCGCAGGTTCGATGCTGACCTTACAAAACAGGCGAGTAAGGACAAGGAAATTATCGAAAGAGAAAAGTCAGTAAGTCTCTAACAATCTCTCCGACCGGAGTGTACAGTTCTGAGTCAGCCCTTACTTGCCCACTACTGGACGAAGCTCTTCAACTGAGACTGTAAGACGATATAACGAAAGACTGAGTCACTGGTGGTAAATCTCATACGTGAGAGGCACCCCGGGTAGATACTGTCGCAATGTCTGTTTCTCCCGCCAAGCAGCAGTGCAAATACATTGTTGTGTTTTGGTTTGAAGGACATTGTAGCCAGAATATCTGCGGGACATATTGAGACTTAAAATTTTATGTCTTAGGACTGCGGGCGCAGTGAAATGCCAAGCATTGCTTCGTGATTCAAGGTGTCGTTTGGTTTTGCTATTGTTTATGAGCGGTCGTATCGCTTACTAACAGGCGAAAGTCTTTGCATTCATTGCAATAAAAAAAAAACTCGCAGCATGTCTCTCGATGTTTTCCTTTAGCATTATAGCGCATGATGATTAACTATTTAAATGTAACATTACATTATATTTAGTATCGGAAATACTGATTATGATAAAAAAAACTTGAAAAATAAAACCAATAAATAATGAATATTAATGGTCGCGGGTTCGAATCCCAGGGCACACGTCTGACTTTTCGGAGTCATGTGTGTATTGATTGTCAATCACCACGCACTAAAACGGTGAAGGAAAACATCGTGAGGAAACCTGCATACCATAGCGATTCATAAGAATTTCTATGGTATGTAAGTCCGCCAACCCGTACTAGGCCAGCCTGGTGGTCTATATGGCCTAACCACTCTCAATCGTATTCTCGATTGTAGAATATGCCCGTGCCCTACAGTGGGACGTATATGGGCTGATACAGAATGAATATTAAACATGTTTATCTACTTATTAGAAATAAATGCAAAAAATACGATAGCTTCACAACAAGCGTTGGTGGTGTAATGGTCAGCATAGTTGCCTTCCAAGCAGTTGATCCGGGTTCGATTCCCGGCCAACGCACACTTTTTGTTTTGAGTTTGTAATACAGGGTATATCAAGACTGCTACCGAAAACGAAGCCGGGTGGTAGTTTAAGCTACTTCAGACACAATGCAATAGAAAAAGTTGCAAAAAAAAGCGACAATTTCTTTTTTGTTATTTTTTTCCTATGGCCATATTTGGGTGGTAAATACATTTTTTCCTAAAATAATAGTGTATACCCATTTATTTATAACTAATCTAAGGTATAAAAGTGTTTAAATTATAACTTTAGCAAAAACTATGGATTTACCACCCAAAAATGACGATGTTTAAAAAATCATAAAAAATAATTGTCGCGTTTCTATGCGAAATTTTTAGTTGCATTGTGTTTGTAGTCACTAAAACTACCACCCGGCTTCGTTTTCGGTAGCAGTCTTGAGATACCCGGTATGTGTTGTTTGTATATTGGTATTTATGACTGTCAGCGACTGTATTCAACGTTATCTGTGATCGGCGGTGCGCGAGCACCGCGTGTTCCATCCAATCCGGTGCAATGCAACTTGAGTCACTGGCCTTTGGTGGCGGAACCCGGCGATAGCTCGCCGGCAAAGTTGGCTGCCGCGTGGCCGGACACAGTGAGCAGGTCAGCTGCGCGATGCAGGCTCGGTCGCAGCACGGGGCAGGAAGCGGTGCAGAGCAGGAGCTGTCAGCAAGCCAGCGCACGGAGTCAGCACTCCGTGCCGTAAGTAGAAAGAAGAACCTGGAATCGGTATCCAAGAAATCGGTGCCAGCGACTCGGATAAGGATACTCGACGGATAAGGAGTTCATAATCTTATGAAAAAGATTTCTTTTTTTAGGAAGGAGTAATTATGACTTCCTACACCACTCTTTAAGGGTAGAAGGATGAAGTTGGAAATCGAGAAATAATGACACACAGGATACGGAAAACTTATTGTTTATTTTTTTAATGTATTTTGCTCTTAGTTGGTGTACAATATAATGTATTAAATAAATAAGAACTATTCTTGGGGTCTCAAATTATAACAACTTAGTCATACTCGTAACTTGTTTGAGGCAGCAGGGTCCTTGCAAAGTTGCAAAATGTTGTACGATTGAATTTGTCCAGTCTCCTCTGGTACCTCTCCTTAGTTATTCTGATGTTAGATCCTACCTTGATCTCACCGAATCCCAATTTAAAAATGTAAGCAACTTAACATTTCTGCACTGAGCAGTGGGCTCATATTTGGACTTGGAAAATATTGCCAGGTCTCTAAATAAAGAACCAAACACAAGTAGCAATCAATACGTCTACATTGGAATACACGTTACCTTTCATCACATTTTGATATCACAACTCCATCTTATCGCAAGCTTCGCTTCAATTTCTTATATTATGTATATGGTAGTGATGTAACGAATGTTAGTTTTCTCACATTCGCGAATGCGAATGCGGATGCGAATATTCATATCTAACATTCGCGAATACGAATGCGAATGCGAATGTTGTTTTTCAAATTTGGCGCGCAACATTTCGGGCCAGCCATGTTTAATACGAACATAGTCGAGCATGTCGAGCCGGCCCGTGCTTTGACAGGTTGAATGAACAAATTTAGTCGTTAGAAATTATTTGTTTATTTTGTTTGAAGTTAATTTGGTATTACTGTGTTTGTCTTTTATAATGGCAATGGCAATGACTTTTATATGGCAATTATTCAGATAAATCTGTATCGTTAAGAGAAACTATGAAAATGGTGTTGGATTCCAGTGAAAGCGAAGAAGAAACAGAAATTGATCCAATTCCAAACCCTATAGAAGTTTTAATAAAAAAAAATATTGATGAATATGTGATGGACAAGCGCATTGAAAATGAAGAAGATCCTCTTCTATGGTGGAAGATTAATATAAAAAAATATGGTTTTCTCTCTCCATTAGCCAGAGAATATTTAGCAACTCCACCCACAAGTGTGTCCAGTGAAAGAGTTTTCAGTGGAGCTAGATTACTTTATACACCACAACGAAACAAGCTGCATGGAGAAAGAGATTTATTTACTAAGAATTAGAGTTAGGAGAGTTTAAGTTTAGGAAGCCAGAAATAGTCAACTGTGTTAATAACATATTGCCATTTAATTATCTTTAAAGTTTAAATCATAGAAACACAAAATAAATATAAGTATAGTAGAAAAAAGATTTAAAATAAGACCAAAGGTTAATTATTATCAATGTAGAGTCTACATTGTAGACATTAAAACTTTGTATGTTTAAACCAAATAAATATTGTTTTCTTAATTGTAAGGAAGAAATTGTAATTTTATTTACAAGTAGGTATTTATTATTTTGTTTTCTTGGGTATGTTTATTAATTGTATTGAAAAATAATTGAAAATGAAGGTTTTAAAAACATAACATTTTCGATATTAAATGTTTAATTTTGGTTGGTTATGTTTTATAACTGTAAATAGCACTTGGTTTTATTTAAAAAAATAGAAGTTATAACTTAATAAGTACTTATTAAGTTACACTAGTACTGTACAGTCAAAAGACTTACGAGACGTAGATATTATGAATATTATAAATAATTAAAAAATACGCTAATTATAATAGTTGTATTATTTATCCAGTACCATCAAAATTTGTATAAATTTCCTTTTTATTTGTCAAAAACATTCGCCTAACATTCGCTTTGTTTCTTGCGAATACGAATGCGAATGCGAATGCCAAAAAATATGCGAATATTCGCGATTCGCGAATGCGAATGCGAACATTCGTTACATCACTAGTATATGGTATGGGCCAAGTGATTAATGCGAGCAGTATTCATAATGCCCGGGCAGTATGAATATTGCCGAGCCATATGGGGCCAAGTGATAAATTACAATCTAAACTCACCTATTTATCACATTGCCCGGGCATTATGAATATGGCTACATGATGATCGGGCAATGTGATTAATAGATGATTTTTACGTGGTGTGCTGCCGCATTGTCGCATCTGCGATAGAGAATTGATCTGCTTATGTTTAGTTGTTTTTTAACGTCCGAAACATTATCTTCAGAAGAAAATTGGTCTACCCATATTATGGATCATTTAGGTCGATTGTATCCCAAAACCGACTCAGAACAACCCGACTTCACGTTGTATTTTGGCTACCGACCCTAGAGTGTATATAAAAAGCCAGAGGCGCGGAGGGAGAGTAGCCCCCGCCTGTTGTAACAAAGGATGGGCAACCGTGCGAGCCGCAGCGGCTGAGGCTGTGGACGATGCAGAAGCTAATTTGTATTGACAACAAGTGTTTTAAGGGTTAGGTTGCTATAATAGATATTTCTCAGGAATGGTGCGTTACCTTTTCATGGGAGTGGTACCAGAGGAGGTGCGAAACTCCCCCTTCACTCCTCCCAACCCACCCCCTCGTGCTGCTCTATTCTAAATTCTACCACTTCGGCTCATTTTGATTCGCTTTACATCACTCTGCCCAATAAGCACTTGACATTATTCATAATGCCCAGACAATGTGATAAATTGATTGGTTATAATCCCATTGCCCGCTCTTATTGGGCATTATTCATATTGCCCGGGCATTATGAATAATGCCCGATTAATCACTTGGCCCATAACATATATACCTATGCACGATCTCGTAGGGTTTCAGATAATAATTAAGAAATTACTAAGAACTGAATTTCATTTCTACACAAAACTTTCAATACTGTTCGCTTATGGAATGAACTGCTTCTGTCAATAACTCTTGTACAATCATTGATTTTTTTTCTTATTGCAATGATATGTGAGACGAGTATGCAATCCACATGGTAAGCGATACGACCGCTCATAGACAGTAGCAAAAGCAAACATGAATTACAAAGGAATGCTAGGCGTTCCATTGCGCTCGCCATTTCGAAACGTCAGATGTTCAGTCTCAATATGGCCAGCAGTTAGTAACTGGCCACAATGTCCTTCAAACGGGAACACAACAGTGCATATACACTGCTGTTTGGCGCGAGAAATAGAGATTGCCGTAGAACCTACGCAGGCGGCCCCTCACATATGAGAGACTTAGCGTCAATAATTCGTATTGTTTTTCAGCTCAACAATACATGAAAATTAGACGTTACTCGTTTCTAGATATAATTTTCTAGAGTGGCTGTTTAGATAAATTAAGTATAGCGTACAACAAAGAAAATTAATACATGTACATATGTATATGACGTGGTAGATCTAGTAATAGTTTTACAATTTGTAAGAACTTGAAGATTTGTTAATTCTTAGCGAACTTGTGTGAAGTGTTGTGCTTTTGTTTAATAGTTTCTCTTCCCCTGCCAAGAGGTGGCGCCACGGCTGTTTTAGATCGCGGTATGGTTTCGTTACAGAATTTAGTATAAGTAGCGTTTGAACGAGAAACGATTAGAACTATACTGTAATTGAAATCGATTTTTGAAAACGCTGACTGCCTCGCCAATTCCAGCAAGGCAGTTAGCGTATATCAAGACTGCAACCGAAAACGAAGTCAGGTCACAGGTGTTCGTTGATATTAGGGATTAGAGTTGTGTTATAACAGGTCAAACTCAATATCTGTTCCTCCTGTTACTGTTCCTTCCAAATCACAGTTCCTAATTAGAGTTGTGTTATAACAGGTCAAACTCAATATCTGTTCCTCCTGTTACTGTTCCTTCCAAATCACAGTTCCTAATAACTGTTCTTAAATAACAGCCTGTTATTTTTATATCATTTTGTATGTATGATTTCTTCTAGCGCTGCATATTGTATTTGTCAAATAAAATACTAGGTGCTTCTCGTTCTAGCAAAGGCCTATTCAGATGGTGTGAGGGAGACGGAACGTTATAACAAGTAACACGACCTAATTCAAGAAGTATTTTTTAAAGACGATTTGTTCGTACATGACTGCCAACTGCTTTTTTTTCGCATAAATACTAGGTGTGTCTCGTTTTAACAAGTGACATTCGTGTGTACATTTAAAAGAGACGGGTGATGAGAACAGTTTTGTTAATACCAACTGTTATATTTTTAAGAACAGATTAGGCCTGAGGAACAGATATTTGTTAACAGTGAGAACAACTGTTATCTGTGATTTGCTTCTACCTGTTCTTTTGAACTGTTACGATAAATACGCATCACCCCTATTAGGGATAAGAAAATGCAAAATTAAATACCAGGGCTTCTAAGTACGAGTACGTAAAAATACTAGGGTTCAAAACCAGGTTCTAAAATACTTAAAAGTATTTTGTTAGTATGAGTGGGCAACCCTCCGCGTCCCAGCCGCGGCGCGGCGTCTATAAAATACTTGCATAGGAATTCAATCCGTATTCCGTAGCGAATAAGGAGCAACAATGCATAAATGAAAAAAACACTTTGAAGTATTTTCTATTCACGAATACGATTGTGATTCTTATTTATATGAAGTTAAGGATAGTTTTTCTATGGAAGTATTTTTATGTATAGTGTTCCAAGTTCTTCGCGCACCGACGTATAGCGGCGTCTAAATTTGAAAATACTTGCATAGGAATTCAACCCGTATTTGATGATAAATAAAGAGCAAAATAGTATGAATAAAAAATACTTTGAAGTTCAAAGTATTTGTTATTGACAGATACGATTGTGGTTCTTATCTATATTAAGTTATGAATCGTTTTCCTATGCAAGTATTTCCATGTATAGTTTTCAGGGCTCTGTGCATATGGCAATACTTTCAAACTTGTAAGTATTTTCTGCTCGTACTAGGGCGCCGTACTTCGAAGTGAATACCTAATTTTAAAACCTGGTATCGTAAATACGGCTCATCTTTAGTGCCCGCGACTTCGTCAGCGTGGAATTTAACAAAAAAGTGAATTAGTTTTTTTAGTTTTTTTTTTTTTGTTTTTGCATTTTTATTTTAATTATCAACCTTTGTAACGAAACCATACCGCGATCGAATTCTACGGTGGCGCCATCTCTTAGCAAGCGGCGGTACACTCCCGTAACACATTTATTTTCAGAATTTTGTATTAGCTTTATTGAAAAATTTCTTTATACCGGGTATCTCAAGACTGCTACCGAAAACGAAGCCGGGTGGTAGTTTTAGTGACTACAAACACAATGCAATTAAAAATTTCGCAAACAAACGCGACAATTATTTTTTATGATTTTTTAAATATCGTCATTTTTGGGTTTTAAATCCATAGTTTTTGCTGAAATAATAATTTGAACTCTTTTATACCTTAGAGTATTAATAAATAAAAGGGTATACACTATTATTTTAGGAAAAAATGTATTAACCACCCAAATATGGTCATAGGAAAAAAATAACAAAAAAAAATTGTCGCATTTTTTTTTTCAACTTTTTCTGTTGCATTGTGTCTGAAGTCGCTTAAACTGCCACCCGGCTTCGTTTTCGGTAGCAGTCTTGATATACCCTGTATACAATATTTTGTAAATGTGATATTGATTCGTTGGTGGGAGAAGTGGTGGGAGGCGCCCGACGTAACGGCTCAGTGGTGGCATGCGCATGAGCTGCGCGCGGGTATGACAACATTATTTTATTTTTCTAAAATAAATGTACCCTAAGTTACTCCTTGGTATATCAGCTACCTGACATAAAAGTCCCGTCAAAATCGGTCCAGCCATTTCAGAGATTAGCCGGAACAAACAGGCAGACAAAAAAATTTAAAATGTCATTTTCAGCACAGGTATCGTGTATATATTTTCACTTTTAAAACATACACTTCAATTTTATTTATATGTATAGATTGACGGCTAGTATTCGGTATCCGATAAAACACGAGTAAAACAATCAACGTCAATGGAATAGGCAAGAAAGCGAGTGCAGTGCCAACTTACAGCCGCTGCCAATAAACAATCCCAATCCAAATTTTTCCGTTTGAGATTGACAGCTCAATCTTTTTTCTGATACTATACCGGGTATCTCAAGACTGCTACCGAAAACGAAGCCGGGTGGTAGTTTCAGTGGCTACAAACACAATGCAACTAAAATTTTCGCATAGAAACGCGACAATTATTTTTTATAATTTTTTAAATTTCGTCATTTTTGGGTGGTAAATCCATAGTTTTTGCTAAAATAATTATTTAAACTCTCTTATATCTTAGAGTATTTATAAATTAAAGGGTATACACTATTATTTTAGGAAAAAAAATATTTACCACCAAAATATGGCAATAGGAAAAAAAATTCAAAAAAAAAATTGTCGCTTATTTTTGCAACTTTTTCTGTTGCATTGTGTCTGAAGTCGCTTAAACTACCACCCGGCTTCGTTTTCGGTAGCAGTCTTGATATACCCTGTATTAATCAATCAATAATCAATCTCAGTAGTGCAAAAATAATGGCAACATGACAAGCGACCAATCGAAAAGTAGAAAATAATCAAGATTGACTTCAATCTAATTTTTTCGATTGATTTTTGGCATCGGCCGTAAGTGGATTCTCCACCTAATCTGGGGGTTAGGACCTCCTAATGTTGGACATAAAGGGCTTTTAGTGGTTAGTGGATGTTTTAGTGGTTTGGATTTGCTGAAAATTAATGAAACGAATCTATTCACTATTAATCCCGATACATACTTTGTTATTTCTTATTTAATTATAATAAAGGCAATAAAATATCCAAATGCATAAGTGAAAGGCTAAATTAAGAATACACTGTGGCCTAAAAGTAACAGGGAAACGAATATCCATCAAATATAAATCAAATTGGAACAAAAGTAACTTAAACATATTACGAAACAAAAGAAAACAAAAAGATAAAGATGATGATTCTTTTGATGGTGACATTTGATAATAATTATATTAAAAAAATGAAAACACTGATTTTCGATCATCCTTAACATTTTAGAATAAAAATTTAATGGTTTTGACATTCCTGCTTGTTTTGGTAATAGATTTATCAAAGAATTAATTTTAATTTTCCATTACGTTTCGACGAGAAACAAAAAATATAATACATACATACATAAACTCACGCCTATATCCCAGAAGGGGTAGGCAGAGGTGCCAGGACACCCACATTTCGCCTTGTATGTTCCGTCCCACAATGTGATAGGTGGCGAGCCTATCGCCATATCGGGCACAAATTCCTGACTCTGAGCTGATAATGAATAGAAAAATCCAATATCACTTTGCCCAACCCTGGATTCAAACTAAACTACGCCACACTGGTACAACTACGCCACCGAGGCAGTCGGTGAAAAAATATAATAGCATAAGAATATTATTAAATCTTTCATAAGTGTAAGGTCAGGCCTAATTACGCCAGTCTCCTTTAGATTTATGTTTCCACTCTCCCCGGTAGATACAATATTTAGTATCCAAGACACTAGTGCATGACTGTATTAATATTGCAGTGTCATTATAAAAGTAAAAGTCCAGATTGCATGTCAATAGTAGACGTCATATTTTTTTTTATTATTTCAATGATAGGCGGGACGTGCAAGCCGTTCGCTTGATGGTAAGCGATACGACCGCTCATAAACAGTAGCAACATTCCACTGCGCTCGCCATCCTGAGGCATAAGATGTTAAGTCTCAATAAGTCCAGTAGTTACTCTGGATACAATGTCCTTCAATCCGAAACACAACAGTGCGTTTAAACTGCTGTTTCACGGGAGAAATAGACATTGCGGTGGTACCCACTCAGGCAGCCTCTCACATGTGAGAGACCTTCCACCAGTAAAACAGCGCATATTTAACAACGCTTTCATTCAGCGACAGAAGATCATAGGCGACCTATAATATACATACTTCTCATCAGAAAATTCGAAACACTTCCGTGTTATGGTTTCTGTACTAATTTAAAACAAAAGAGTTTTCATTCCATGAAAAAAACACACATGATTGTATAGCTGGCAGTTGGACCATTACAGTGGTAGATGAAAATTCGAAATTCGAATTCAATTTGTTTGTCCTAAAATGACATTAGAGTTGGAGTACATTCCACATTTGAAAACTACAAATTAGCGCTTACTTTAAAACTTTTTGTTCTTTATTTTTTTTACTGCGTTCATTGGGTACATACGTCGGAAAAAAAATAAGTAAATTTATAATTACTTCTCTTTTCCTAATTTTTACCTAGATTTTATGTTAAGTATTGTTTGTATAATACGTCTTAAAATATCGATTGCGTTACACAATAGATTCTTAATAAGTGAATATCATAAACAATGGATGATCATTAAGAATTGTATAAAAATGATTTATGTGAACTTAATCAAAAAATACGATGTTTATATCACAGGCGTTGGTGGTGTAATGGTCAGCATAGTTGCCTTCCAAGCAGTTGATCCGGGTTCGATTCCCGGCCAACGCACACTTTTGATTAAAGTTGAAATATGTTCATTATGCATCGCTATTTACTGCCATTTGTTTTTGTAAAAATTAGTATACTATCCCAACTGGGAACACAATTATCAACCTAAAACCGGAATAACGGTTTTGACCATCCTGTACGTTGGTCTATATCAGGGCGGATGAATATACTATTTCAATAAATTCTAAACAAAGTTTTTTTTATTACATACAGGGTATATCGAGACTGCTACCGAAAACGAAACTGAGTGGTAGATTTAGTGAGTTCAGACACAATGCAATCAAATTTTGTGCAAAAATTTGTGACGAATTTTTTTTTGTTATTTTTTTTCCATCGTCGAATTAGGATGGTACATACATAGTTTTTCTTAAATAATAGTGTATACCCTTATATTAATAAATAATCTAAGGTATAAAAGAGTTTAAATTATTATATTAGCAAAAACTATGGATTTACCACCCAAACATGACGATATTTAAAAAAATCATAAAAAATAACTGACGCGTTTCTTTGCGAAATTTTTAGTTGCATTGTATTTATAGTCACTAAAACTACTACCCGGCTTCATTTTCGGCAGCAGTCCTGATATACCCGGTATATCCGGCAATCGAGCAAATAGGTCACCTAATGGTAAGTGATCACTGCCGCCCATGAACACAACGCTTGGATCATGGGTATGTTATTTGTTTGTTGGCCCATTAAATTGAGAGAGAACCGACAAATAAAAAGATGATGAAAGATGGAAAGACGATATTGAACATGCCAATCTTACTCACCACGAATATACCACAGCTTACCATGGCGATTTATAAAATTTATATGGTAATGTAAGTCCGCCAACCCGCACTAGGCCAGCGTGCTGGACTATATGGCCTAACCACTTTCAATCGTACTCTCGATTGTAGAGGAGGCCCGTGCCCTGCGGTGGGACGTATATGGGCTGATGATACAGATACCACAGCTTAGCAGCCACGAAACGCCACAGTTAAGTTGTCCCTTCACTTCGATCTCCTGTGAGACCGTACCGCCCCGGACGAGCCTGCCCATTCATGCTGAGTCATGACTTACATAGACATAGATAGAGTGATTCAAGAGGAAGGTTTATATGTATATAGGGATTGCAATCCAGCGGCGTTTTCAATCCAGCGGAATTTTTGCTGGATTGACCTGAATCCAGCTGGATCCAGCGCGGATCCAGCAAAACGTGGAACGAAAATAAAAAGACGACATTTTTAAGACTTTTTTTATTAATTTGTACTTCTTACGATAATCTTTGAAATCTTCCACTCATTTGGTGATATCTTATATTAATTTGCTTTGGTTTTTTAATAATTTGAGATCAAAATAATCAACATAAAATTAAACAACAAACATATAACCTTATATTCATATAACATTTAAGATAATGTTTCTAAGTAAGCACTATCTTATTAATTACGCTTATGTTTAATGATAGGACGGCTAATCAGTAGCAATCAGTCTCACAAATTCTTTTAAAATTAACTTAATTAACATTCTTTTAAAAAAGGACCGTAACAATAACACTATTTTAATTTTCAATAGTATTTTTGTATCAAACGAAAAAAGCTTTGAAATAATCTTCTCTCCGCTCGTTAATCCTTAATAATTAAGCAGTTTAAAGTCTGACGATAAGAGACTACTTCTTTTTTTGAATTCTCTGAAAGTAAGACCTTAGAAAACAAATTTTATCTTTAGTCTTATCTCCCAACCTGCTTCGCACAGAACTGCATATGTAGCCGGCTGCTGAGAATGCCCTTTCGGCCTCTACACTGGTCGGTTTTAAGGTCATTAAATACTCATAAACCATTGATAAATGTTCACCTCGCACTCCTTCGCTCTCATAAACGCTCATTTCTTTTTTCAGGATCTTTTCGTAATCTAATTGACCACTTGGCTTTTGTTTATTAAAGTTCTCCTTCTCTCTTTTAAGGTTTATCTCAAGCTCTAGCTCTAAAGTCATTTTAACGGGTTCTGCGTCATCATCTGGAGACTGTCCCGCCCTCACACCCACCACTGCAACTCCTGTAAGCCAGGATCAACAGTGGCACGCAATGTAATGACACCGAGCATTGAAGCTCGGCGAGTCTCCGGGAATGTCTAACTTGTCTTTAACCCGCAACGAAATCAATCAGAAAGTTAAATTAATAGGAGGAGTTGGAAATAAATTATTGTCCACTTCCCTCCGTGCAAAGCGGGTGACAAAACGATGAAATAAAGAGGTAAATAACCTCGCAAAAAGACATTTACAGCCGGAGAAGCCAGCTGTAAAGCACCACGGATCAAATCCTTATTACATTTAAATGGGACCTAATATGTGAGCTGTTACACTTGATTCCAGTAATAGGTATGGCAAAAACGCCGGAAAGCACGGAAATTCGTCCTAGTCTCTACAAGGTCCGTGTAGTATACAACTCCAGATGATATTTGCATACTATCCAGCATGGTTTTACGCTCATTCTGCCAAAGACTACACTCCCAAAGTATATGATGCGCGGATTGTTCATATTCGCAATTTGCTGTTGAACATGGGCACGCAGGCGATTCCACAAGCTTAAAAGAGTATAGTTTAGACTTAAAGTTACCATGGCCCGTGAGGAACTGTGATACGCAATAATCGACATCTAGCCATGTCTTCGTCAAACGATCACGCACGCAAGGAAAATATTGGTATAAATGCCGTCCCTTCAAAGATACCTCCCATCTATTTTGCCATTCATCTAATAGTTCGCTATATACCATAGGAAGCGGTTTAAATAATCTGTCGACTTTTAAGAGTTCACGTGCAGTTAAAAATCTTTGATCCATATTCTCCTTAGTAGAGTAATACATGGCGGCGCGACGTTGCACCTCCAGATCGACTGGAAGTACACCCGCCAGGACAGGCAAAGCTTCGGTACTAACAGTTCTATATGCCTTGCACAAGAATATCAACGCCAAACGTTGGCTCTGGAGCAGTTTTCTTCGCACAGCACCGATAGTAGCCCTATCAGCCCATACGGGAGATCCATAACAAATACATCCTAAGTAAGTTGCTCCATAGATGATTTTTAGTGTATTAAAAGATAGCCCCCACGTTGATTTCGATATTCTTGTCAAAGCAAAAAAGTTCCTTTTCGACTTTTCCCCGACGTTCTTAATATGTTCCAGAAAGGAAAAATTCCTTTCCAAAATTAAACCAAGATAACAAACCGATTCTTTTTTCTTTACAGTGATACTATTAAATTTAATTCGCGGCGGTGATTTTAAAGTTCCTTTTAGAAGTAATTGGAACGTTTTATGTGGTGCAAACTGTAAGCGATTTCGATGTCCCCAATCACATATTAATTTTAAACACGCGTCTGCCATATTTTCTAATCCCGACCTACTGTTTGACTCTATAAGCAAGAGGCCATCGTCCGCATATCCGGTCAAAGAACACCCCGACGGTAAGGGGATTGTAAGAAAATCGTCGAAGCCTAAATTCCACAAATAAGGACCTAAGACCGAGCCTTGTGGACAACCCATCGTCAGTAGTTTCGACACGGCATAGTGTCCAAGTTTAAGTTTTGTTGTTCCATGCGAGAAATACGAGTAAATAAGTGAATATATATTTTTAAAGCAACCTCGTAATTTCAACTTAAGAAGCAGCATTGGCCACCAAGCGTTGTCGAAAGCACCGGAGATGTCCAGAAAAATACCGAGTACATATTTAAATTAAAGTACATATTTATTTGCGTCATCATCTACACGATCTTCTTCTATCTCCATGGTATCTTCTTGCACCGGCTCTACAATATATTGTTTATTTACTCGTTTTAACAATGTTTTTATCTCCTGCCGCATCGCATTCTTTTTTGGCAATGGAAAATAGCCAGGTTTTTTTACTGCTTCTTCATACTTTTTTGGATTTTTCAAGTACACTAACGTACCAGTAACTTCGGAGAGGCGTCGTTCTGCGATTCTGTTGCGTAGTGCTTCAGCTAGCTCGGCGCTTAGGGAAGTGCCCTGATTATTTAGCTTGTCTAAGACAAATTTCAGGGTTGTGTCGGTAGTTAACAATGTGGACTCTCTTCTGCAAAGAGCTTCTACAGCCAGTTTCAACGGTTGTAGACTGACAATCAACTCATTGATTATTGACCATTCATCGCCGGAAAATTTTATTTCAGAACCGACGTCTATCAATGCTTTATCAATGCAAACTTTTAGGTTGTAGAAACGTTCCAGCATACTGAGCAAACTGTTCCATCTCGTGCGGCAATCAAGAATCAGACTTAGTTCTTTACCTTTATCTTCATTAACATATTTTTGCAAAAATAAATCATCTTTGGTGGGTGATTTTTTGAAAATTTTTACAACTTTGCGTAATTTCATGAGCAGTGCGCTGTATCGTGGAATTAATTCACCAGAGTCCACTAATGTTCGTTCTACTGTAACTGCCAAGCCATCGTTCATCTCTGTCTCTAAGTCTTCATCGTCTTCGCATTCATCACTTTCATCTGTTGCGGCTTGTTCTACTTCCTTATGAGGTTTCTTCTTATATAGCACGTCCACCACAGCCAACTGGATACCATGAGCGTAGCATAATTGTTGATAACAAGGCAAAAGTTTTCCAACTTTTACCATTACGGAGGCGCCATCGGTAGTGATACCAATGATATCGGTTTCCATCACTAAGCCGAAAATATTCAGCCTTTCCGACAATAATTCAATGCAGTGTTCGGCAGTGCATGAGCCATGAATTCTTATCAACCCTAAATTGAAATGTTTATCATCATGGTGCAAGTTGAGATTTCATCATCATCATCATATCAGCCACAGGAAGTCCACTGCTGAACATAGGCCTCCCCCAATGATCTCCACAATGACCTGTTGGAAGCGGCCTGCATCCAGCGACTTCCTGCGACCTTAGTCAGATCGTCCGTCCACCTTGTAGGCGGGCGTCCAACACTTCGCTTGCCTGTACGTGGCCTCCACTCGAGAACCTTTCGGCCCCAACGGCCATCGGTTCTACGAGATATGTGCCCGGCCCACTGCCACTTCAACTTGCCAATCCTATGGGCTATGTCGGTAACCTTAGTTCTCCTACGGATCTCCTCATTTCTGATTCGATCTCGTAGGGAAACACCGAGCATAGCCCGCTCCATGGCTCGTTGAGTGACTTTGAGCCTTTTAATGAGGCCCACAGTGAGAGGCCACGTCTCGGTGCCGTATGTCATCACTGGTAACACACAACTATCGAAGACTTTCGATTTTAGGCACTGAGGTATTTTGGACGAGAAGACGTCGCGAAGTTTCCCGAACGCTCCCCAACCGAGTTGGATTCGCCGATTGACCTCTCTCTCGAAGTTGGACCTGCCTAACCGGACCACTTGTCCTAAATAGACATATTCGTCTACAACTTCGAGAGTCGAGCCCCCAACTCCAATGGGGGTGGGCACAACATGGATATTCGACATGATCTTCGTTTTATCCATGTTCATTTTAAGACCCACCTGTTGGGAGACTCGATTAAGGTCTTCGTGCATAGTGCTAAGGTCTTCCAGCGATTCTGCCAAGACTACAATATCGTCGGCAAATCGAAGGTGAGTAATATACTCGCCGTTGATGTTGATGCCGAATCCTTTCCACTGCAAGAGCTTGAAGGCATTTTCCAGCGCGGCAGTGAACAGTTTTGGAGATATGACATCTCCCTGTCTTATGCCTCTCTGTAGTGGAATAGCCTTCGTGCTCTGATCCTGTACTCGGACCGACATGGTGGCGTTGTTGTATATACACCTCAACACTTCGATATACCGATAGTCTATGTGGCACCGCTGAAGAGACTGTAGCACAGCCCAGGTCTCGATCGAATCAAAGGCTTTCTCATAGTCCACAAACGCTAAACAAAGCGGCAAGTTATACTCCTCGGTTTTTTGTATAACCTGCCGTAGCGTATGAATATGGTCTATGGTACTAAAGCCTTTTTCGGAAACCGGCTTGTTCGGGAGGCTGGAAGTCATCAAACCTGCGTTCGAGACGATTTGTGATGACCCTTGAAAACAACTTATAGACATGGCTCAGGAGCGAGATGGGCCTGTAGTTCTTAAGCAACGTGTTATCACCTTTTTTGAAGAACAGTACCACCACGCTCCTGCTCCATGCCTCCGGCGTTGAGCCCTCGAGGAGAACGGAATTGAAGAGCCTCTGAAGGACTTTCAGTACCGGCGTTCCGCCCGCTTTCAGAAGCTCTGAAGTGATTCCGTCCTCACCCGGCGCCTTGTTGTTTTTAAGTTGTTTGAGGGCCATCTCAATCTCAAACAGGCTGATGTCCGGGATATCATCGCTAAAGTGTCGCATTAACTCGGCTCTCGGGTCTTCGGCCGAGCTAACAGTAGGTTCGGCAACCGAGGTGTAAAGCTGTCCGTAGAACCTCTCGATCTCTCTTAATACCTCTGCCCTCGTCGATACCACGCGGCCGTCTTCCGTCTTCAGCCTAGACAACTGGCTTTGCCCAATAGACAAGTCTCTTGCAAACACTTTGGAGCCTCCGTTCCGCTCAATTGTCTCCTTAATGCTCACAGTATTGTGAGCACGGACATCGTGTCGCAAGGACTTCCAGATCCGTCTATTGAGCCACCGATATGCTTCGGCGTCAACGGAAGACTGCAGCGTCAAAGATCGACGTTCGGCCATGAGGTCAAGAGTGTGGATCGAGAGTTTTTGTGGTCTATCTCTACGGCGAGGTCTAAAATACTTAGATCCCACCGTATGGACAGCTTCTACCAAACCGCTGTTTTACTCGTCCACTGTAAGGTTTTCTTTTAGACAATCAAAGCGATTTGTCAACTCGATTTGAAAGCTCTCGGGGTTTTGGATATGGGCGCGAGTAGGTCGGAGCGTAGACTTCATCAAGCGGCGCCTTTCTGATTGGACGTTGATATTCAATGTGCCCCTAACCATTCGGTGATCACTACCGGTTTTCACCCTGTTGATCACAGAGACATCACTGAACATCCGTCTATTCGTCGTCATGATGAAATCTATCTCATTTCTCGTAGAACCGTCAGGACTCAACCAGGTCCATTTCCAGTTGAGATTTATGTATCTATGATTTTTTTGGGAGGTCCACTCGTCAAAACTCAATGAGAATCTTTGTCCTTTTTGCTTTAAATTAGTGAATTCTTTAATGAAATCAGTTTGAATATTCTCTGCATATCTGTAAATGATCGCTCTGATGGTATTTGGAGAAGTCGGCAATTGAAATCCTGATTTTGCGAATAATAATCTTAAGTCGGATGATGTACAAAATGTACTTAGACTAAAGCCATCTTTACACACCATCCTAGTGACCAAACTCTCCATAGAATTTTCCTTTTCAAAGTAGAAATCTATAGTCTTCTTGGTCTTCTTGCTCGGAACTATTTCCTGATAATCTTCATTTTTTGAAGTAGTTGCTATAGCATCAGTGGAAGCTTGTGAATCTGCATTATCCAAATCTTTGTTGGGTGAACTAGCTTTGTTGCCACTGACATTACTTATGACACTGATACAGTGTACTTTTTGTAAATGCCCTTTTAACCTTGTAGTGGAGCGGTTGCTAATAAGCAATGTTTTTAGGCATAGCGAGCACTTGGCACTTCGACTATCCAACTTTACGAAAAAGTCCCACAAACTTTTTTTACCGTCGCTAGAATTCTTGGTCGACATTTTAAACTGTCCGAAAAACAGCGTTAAATCTGTAATGAAGAAAAGATCGGTGAAGTATAAGATAAGTATAAGTATGCCTAAAGATAAATAAAAACAACTATCGCGATGCAATAACTTAACAAATCTAATAAGGTAATATTTTATTTAAACTGTCGCGATTACTATTACACATTTTGTAGGTATTTCGGGTTTCAAATTGCGTTCAAACTTCCTTTTGTTTATTTCCGATATTTTGGCGCTATTGCAAGCACCGCACCGTGGTTACGGGAGGACTAATAGTTTGAACGCGTTTTTGAACTGGAAAAACCTATATAAACCTATCTTTATACACATGGCACAGCTTTTTTCCAATCAAAATTACGCATTTTAGCAATATTGTTTAATAGCAACAATACTCACACACATACACACACAAAGTTCTAAATAACTAAATAGTCCACTGTAGGATATGTACCTACTTCCTGCAATTAAAGGTAGGTAATAAAATAAGATCGGTTTAAATAAGAAAACAAAAACAAAAAGATTTCGCGATGTGTTGACGAACCTCACCAAACGTGTCTTCCTTTTCCTTCTTTGAGAAAGTAAGACATGAATCAAATCAACATTAATACTAAAATTAAAAATAAACATTTTACTTTAACCTTTTACCAACACGCACTTCATATGCACTTTAGTGACACAAAGACACTTTCTATCGAGACGAGAGCAGTTATTCAACTCATCAACTTTCTTTGATTTATAAAATAAACAAACATAAGCGATACAGTTGGTAAGGGGAAAAGGGGGCGGGCGGCGTTGCCTTTCATGCGGCACGTGCTATGGTGACAGAACGGCAACGTTGCCGCGCCGATTCGAAAATGGCGGCAACTCAAAACTAAACAAAAGAAATTGATACGTTTGCGGATCCCCATCGCTGGATCAAGATGTATGCTGGATCCAGCATGTTTAAAAAGGCGCTGGATCCAGCTGGATTGCTGTATGCTGGATCCAGCAATTGCATACTAAAACCACTAAAACATCCGCAAACCACTAAAAGCCATTTATGCCCACCATTAAGAGGTCCTAACTCCTAACCCCCCAGATTTAGAGGAGAATCCACTGTGTTGACACTACTCTCGCTTATTTAATTCAGGATACCGACATCCTGCCTATTCGATTGACGTTGCTTTGTTGTACTTGTGTTTTACCGGACACCGAATACTTGCCTTCATTAATTTAAGATCACCTGGTAAAAGTAACATTTAACTTTGTTGTCGGTAACAGTGTGACATTTCCTGTATAACGCTAACTGCCTAGCTGATATTGGCGAGGCGGTCAACGTTTTCAAAAATTGGATAAATAAGTAATTTTAAGATGTGCAATCAGCAGTTCAAACGCTACTTATACTAAATTCTGTAACGAAACCATACCGCGATCTAAAACATCCGTGGCGCCACCTCTTGGCAGTGGAAGAGAAACTATCACACACAACAAGCACAACACTTCACACAAGTTCGCTAAGAATTAACAAATCTTCAAGTTCTTACGTTAGTGCGTGGTGGCCTGTTGGTAAACGGACTAGACGCGACTGCCAACATATTCACGGTGGTCGCGGGTTCGAATCCCAGGGCACACCTCTGACTTTTCGGAGTCATGTGTGTATTGATAGACAATCACCACGCACTAAAACGGTGAAGGAAAACATCGTGAGGAAACCTGCATACCATAGCGATTTATAAAATTCTATGGTATGTAAGTCCACCAACCCGCACTAGGCCAGCGTGGTGGACTATATGGCCTAATCACTCTCAATCGGTAGTCGATTGTAGAGGAGGCCCGTGCCCTGCAGTGGGACGTATATGGGCTGATACAGATACAGATACAAGTTCTTACAAATTGTAAAACTATAGCTAGATCTACCGCGACATATACATATGTACATTTATTAATTTTCTTCGTTGTACGCTATACTTAATTTATCTAAACAGCCACTCTAGGAAATTATGTCAAGAAACGAGTAACGTCTAATTTTCATGTATTGTTGAGCTGAAAAACAATACGAATTATTGACGCTTAGTCTCTCATATCTGAGGGGCCGTCTGAGTAGGTTCTACGGCAATCTCTATTTCTCGCGCCAAACAGCAGTGTATATGCACTGTTGTGGACATGTTGACACTGAACATCTGACGTTTCCAAAGTGCGAGCGCAATGGAACACCTAGCATTCCTTTGTAACTCATGATGTTTGCTTTTGCTACTGTCTATGAGCGGTCGTATCGCTTACCATGTGAAATGCATACTCGTCTCACATATCATTGCAATAAGAAAAAAAATCAATGATTTTACAAGAGTTATTGACAGAAGTAGTTCATTCCATAAGCGAACAGTAAGGAAAGTTTTGTGTAGAAATGAAATTACACAATTACCCACTTACACACAGACACGATAGAATAATTAACTACGAATTCCGTTATATTTGTAGTTTTCTTCGTTTTATTATGCTATAGAAACAGCTGAACAAATTGTTATTAATAAATGCCATGTACGATCTGAATAGCTGGTGCCCATACCACAAGTTAAATCTTTATTTGGGCATCAGAGTTCAATGAAACACTTGATGTAAATTAATATTGTCATACGGTTTAGTGTAAGACTGTTATATGCTGCAATTAATTATTACTAGTGGTCGCCCAGCGGTCGAAATTGGACGAAATCAAGAAGAGAAAAAGTTTTTACATGTATGATGATGGTATTCTGATAATTCGTGCACTTTAAATGTACGCATCTCTCAAAATCACTTATTTATTCTGAAGTATATGCAAATTACATATTTTTTTTGTACCTGAAATTGCAGATTGCTGCTACAGAACTTACTTTATGCATATAATGACAGTCCGTGTACATATAAATGTATCTTACTGCTACACAATTTGTATAAGCGCTCAGTATTTCACGTAGTACTCGTAAAAAAATATTCTGTTTGACATTCAATAAAACCACAGCAAACAAACTTTTCTGTTTGACATTCCACTATGTCTATAATAAATCTGTATCAGCCCATATACGTCCCATTGCAGGGCACGGGCCTACTCTACAATCGAGAATACGATTGAGGGTGGTTAGGCCATATAGTCCACAACGCTGGCGTAGTGCGGGTTGGCGGACTTACATACCATAGAAATTCTTTATGAATCGCTATGGTATGCAGGTTTCCTCACGATGTTTTCCTTCACCGTTTTAATGCGTGGTGATTGACTATCAATACACACATGACTCCGAAAACTCAGAGGTGTGCCCTGGGATTCGAACCCGCGACCACCGAGAACATGTTGGTAGTCGCGTCTAGTCCGTTTACCAACAGGTCACCACGCACTTATCTAATATATAAAATTCTTCTGTCACGGGGTACGTAATCGAACTCCTCCGAAACGGCTTGACCGATTCTCATGAAATTTTGTGAGCATATTGAGTAGGTCTGAGAATCGGCCAACATCTATTTTTCATCCCCCTAAATGTTAGGGATAGTCCACCCCTAAATATTTTTTTTAGTTTTTAGACAAAATTTTTAATTTCTATTTTTTTATGATACAACATACAAAAATACATACAATCCTCAATTTTCAGCCTTCTACGATCAACCCTTATTTTTTAATAGCCATTTTAGTAATTTAATCATTTTTCCTCTCCGGTCGAAAACTGATCAATCGTCATTTAATTAGTTATCCCCGCCAGATGTCTACAGGTGTCACTTCTGACCCAGTAAACAGCACGGAGTAGGGATGAGAACGAAGCCGGTCTCCTGTTTCTCTCACACAATACGATTATTGTTTATGCATCAAGTGTAGTAGTAACGTTGACAATTATTATTTTGCTATCTCAGTGTAACTCTCATATTAAATTTTAATAATTCCTATTTTATATATAAGATGTATATGGATGTTTATGGAGAGAAGGGACATAAAGTAAAATAGAATCGAAGGTACGGGAGAGGGCTGGGATAGATGACAGATTTGTTAGGACGAACTGTAAATGCACGTTATAAAACGGGATGGATAATAAAGAGAAGGGACGGGACGGATTGGGAAGAGACTGAACAGGCGGATGAGACGGGATTGAGCCGGACAGTAGGATAGCTACGTCAAGTTTAGGCATACAAGAGTTTATACGAAAAACAACATGTATTTGGTGTGGAGTGGAATCAAAAAATATATGCACCCAGGCGAAGCTGGGTCGGGCCGCTAGTAATATATAAAAGTAACAATTTGACCAAAGAGTATGTATACGTGTACAAATACTTGTGTATGCGTGTGTTAAATGCATGCTGGTTTGTGTAATCTTTTATTTATTAATTTAATGTACTTGTTATGCATTATTATTAAAATATTTTTTTATATTAAATGAGGAACATAAAACTTTTTTTGAAATATCTATGTCAGAAGAACAAAATGAAAAACAAAAGAAACAATTTGACACCAGAATATGTATGCGTGTACAAATACTTGTGTATGTGTATGTGTGTGTGAAATGCATGATAGTGTGTGTAATGTTTTATTTTTTTATTTAATGTACTGTATAAGCATTATTATTGAAAAATATTAGCGTTCTACACTTCTCCTACACATAAACTATAAGTGTGCCAAATTTTATGCTCCTGCGTCCGCGCAATTTTCGTAAAAAGGGGTCCAAAGTTTTTGCATCACGTATTAATATATAGATTATTATTTTATTATTATTATCATCCCTTTATTTTATTTAATATTTTTTTCTATTTTTACATATGTAAATTATAAAAAATATACATATAAAAATAAAAAAAATTATTTATAGACCCAAGCCACCGGCGGTTAGGGAGACAAAGTGAGGAACCGCCTCACAATGCGTGCCGCGTCCAGTAATACCGCCTTCTGTATTTGACTTTTGGCCCAACAGTCAATTGAGAGCCTCTGTAGGTGTTGGTCGAGTCTCTTTGGTATCAACCCATGAGCAGAAACGACAATCGGGACAATAATTGTTGAATCGACATCCCACATGTCGGTAACCTCTGGTGCTAAATCTAAATATTTAGACATTTTATCTTTTTCAGCTTTGACGACGTTATCGTCATGCGGAATGGCGACGTCAACAAGTATAGCCCGGCGCGCAAATCGATCTATTGTCACAATATCGGGCTTATTGGCGACAATAGTCCTGTCTTTGATAATAGATCGATCCCAGTACAACGTTGCATGACCATTTTCAAGAACTAGTTGAGGAACATACTGGTAATATGGCACTTGAGAAGTCACAAGTCTATATTAGCGCGTGAATAAGACAAGTTCTAAAAGCTCGACAAAATAGTTATTTCGGTAAAACACCGATTTCCAGCTCTGGTGTGAAACGCATCTAAATATATACCGGGTATATCAAGGGTGCTACCGAAAACGAAGCCGGGTGGTAGTTTAAGTAAGTACAAACACAATGTAACTGTGTGTTGACCGTCTGTATTTTCAGTCGTCTGTGGTCCACAGTAAACAATGCTATGCGGATGCGTTTGTGAGCAAGTATGCCTTAGAAGTGTGCCTTTTTTTTTATTGCCTTGAATGGCGAGACGAGCATGCCGTTCGCCTGATGGTAAGCGATGCGACCACTCATGAACAGTAGCAAAACCAAACAACACCTTGAATTACAAAGCAATGCTTGGCATTCCACTGCGCTCGCCATCCTGAGACATAAGATGTTAAGCCTCAATATGTCCAGTAGTTACTCTGGCTACAATATCCTTCAATCCGAAACACAACAGTGCATTTAAACTGCTGTTTGACGGGAGAAATAGACATTGCGGTGGTACCCACCCAGACAGCCTCTCACATATCAGAGACCTACCACCAGTAAATGCCTTAGCTCCAATAGTAAAATATACACAATATTATTTTTAATTTCATGAATTTCAGCTATGTAACTGGAGGACTGGAATAACGTACCACGCAATTTGTAGGACAATTCTGTTCTGTGGGTGGTAAAATATTCAAATGTTAGCTAACCAATAAAAAAAAATCAGCTGGTTAGTAATTTTCATGACCTTATTTATGATACATGTTGGAGAGGGTCCCCCCTCTCTGATAAAACCTTATATTTTGTAGGACAAATATTTTTTCACGTTATTTAGATAATTATCTCGATAATTAACAAAGAAAAATTCGGTTATTAATAAATTTTTAAAATTCGTCAAAGCAACATACTTTATCCTTGCTACCCCTACTAAGCTACCATTTACCAACGTTACTGTAAGGAAAACGTTGGGCGTCTAGTCGAAAGGAAGCTACTCACGAAAAATCAACTTGTTAGTAATCAATTATGAAAATTGTACTAGGGAACCTTTACTAATAGCCTAATACAATAATTATTTTACAAGCGTTGGTGGTGTAATGGTCAGCATAGTTGCCTTCCAAGCAGTTGATCCGGGTTCGATTCCCGGCCAACGCACATGTTTTGCTTTGCTTAATTATATGGAGTAATTTTGGTTATCTTTAATCTTAATCTATTAGTTTTTAAAAGCTAATACATACATACAAATGCCAAAGCAATTGAAATTACTTACTGTGATTTTTGTTTAAACCGGAGGCCAAAGCTTACACGATAATTTAAAACAATGTGAGGATACGTCCATGTATCGGCTTAAAGGATATTGCAGCCAAAGTGGACTGGACATATTGAGACATCTTGTGTCTGGAATGGCGAGCGGGTTTATTGTTGTTTATTTATTTATACCATACATATACATTTCACCAGCCTTCGTGGCGTAGTTGTACTATGGTATGATGACAAAGCTGAGGTCTTGGGATTAAATCTCTGATCAGGAAAAGTAATTAGATTTTTGTATTCACTATCAGCGCGTGTCAGGAATTTGTATTGGTATGGCGATAGGCTCGCATCACATCATGAGACTGAACGCACAAGGCAAAATGTGAGTGTCCTGGCATTTCTGCGTACCTCATCTGGGAAAAAGGCATGAGCTTATGTACATATGTATCTATAGAGACTGTTCCACCCTCACACCCGCCACTGCAACTCTTGTATCGCAGGATCAACAGTGGCACGCATTGTAAAGACACCGAGCATTGAAGCTCGCCGAGTCTCCGGGAATGTCTAACTTTGTCTTTAACCCGCAACGAAATGTACGTGTTGTTTATTATTTATTTTGACAGCCTCCATGGCGCAGTTAGTTAAACGCCGCCTGTGAAACGAGAGGCCGCAGGTTCGATCCACGCACCGAGAACAATGTTTGTGCGACCCACAAATATTTCTTCTGGTCTCCTTTTAAGTTCTTCTATTAAGTCTTAATAATTAAGTTTGTGAGAGCGAAGAAGTCTCTCGTAGCCGAAATAAAACTATTATTTACGGATTTTATCGCCGATTTGGTTTAATTTTTTTACATTTTTTCGGCGCGACATTTCGAGTACTTTCGTGGTCACGGGGCGGACTCTCTCTCGCAGTTCCCGATACCCACGACTCAAGTCTGTGAAAGCTGTCTGCTCTGTCTCTTTAGTGTGGGTTCGGGTCTATGTATGTGACTGTTGGGTGTATTTTTTGTTATTTACAAAGGCTGAATACAAAATGCAATTACCTAGCATGGCTCTCTGACAGTACAGCGATATAATAATAATAAAACTCTTTATTACACCACAAAACATGACATAAAAATATAAAGTAGATGTACGTTTGGTGAAACAATTGGTGGCCTTATTGCCTAAGCAGGTAAACATTCAAAAAGATAAAAAATGCCAGGAGACAGTGGCGGCGATGTTTTCTTTGAAAATTCATAAACAATACCCGCATTAATATTACTACTAACGATTTTAAAATATACCAAGTTGAAATAAAAATAAATCAAAAGTGTGCGTTGGCCGGGAATCGAACCCGGATCAACTGCTTGGAAGGCAACTATGCTGACCATTACACCACCAACGCCTGTGATATATACATCGTAATTTTTTATTAAGTTCACATAAATCATTTTTATACAATTCTTAATGATCATCCATTGTTTATGGTATTCCCTTATTAAGAATCTATTGTGTAACGCAATTGATATTTTACAACTTTGAAAAAACATCAAACATAAACTATAATACAAACAATATTTAACATAATATCTAGGTAAAAATTAGGCAAAGAGAAGTAATTAATTATAAATTTTCTAAATTTGTTCTAGACGTCACGAAGACAGTAAATAAATAAAGAATAAAAAGTTACGAGTTAAGCGCTAATTTGTAGTTTCCAAATGTAAAATGTACTCCAACTCCAAATACACGTTTATCTCAAAACTGTGAAAGTCCTTTTAGGACAAACAAACTAAACTCTAATTTTGAATTTTCAAAATAACAAAGTGTGTATCGGGATTAACAGTGAATAGATTCTTTTCATTAATTTTCGGCAACTCCAAACCACTAAAACATCCGCTAACCACTAAAAGCCATTTATGCCCACCATTAGGAGGTCCTAGCCCCCAGATTTAGAGGAGCATCCACTGTGTAGGCACTACTCTCGCTTATTTAATTCAGGATATTGACAACCTGCCTATTCGATTGACATTGCTTTGTTGTACTTGTGTTTTACCGGATACCGAATACTTGCCCTCATCAAAAACATCTATCTTTGTTGTCGGTAATAGTGTGACACTCCTGTATAACGCTAACTGCCTTGCTGGTATTGGCGAGGCGGTCAACGTTTTCAAAAATCGAAGGTATCCTAGATACCGTTTGGTGCCATTTTGATAATTGAGAACCACAATTGACCAACAGACCTTCACAAACGCGGGGACCTCTGATTGTGGTCTATCTAAGCGACCCGTAAACACGGTGTCGTTCCTTGGTGAAGTCCGAAACGAGTTCGGACTTTAGGCGGCTTCGCGTGCGGATCTCGCTCGGAGCGAGATCCTTCCATAGGGCTACCGGGACCCGCAGACGGCCCGCCCATCCGTCATGGGAGGGTCGGCTGACGGGGGAGGCAACGTGCCACTGGAGAGGCCCGGGCCTGAGTGAGGTGCAGGCGAGGTCGGACAATTTCTCTAACCCTACCACCGCTTCGGAATGTGCTATGGCTGAGTAGAAGAAGCGGCGCAAGAAACTTTCAGCAGCACCTTCTAAGGACCTCGTCCGCTACCGGGCGGGTGTTAGCCACCCGCGCTGGTTCTCACCAGGTGACCGAAGACGTCTCAGTCGCGTCGTTGTGCGGGTGTGTCAAGAACCACAGTTCCGGAATTCACTTCCGTGAGGAGTTCGCGCGGGAGCATCCGCCCGTCCGGTGGTCTCGCGTGATGTGGGGCCAAGTTCCGGAGATGTCTCCAGTCCGAGGCGTCCGCACGAGAGAACATGGACTTAGTGAGACGACGGATAAAGTCGTCCACTGACTCAATGCGGCAGCGGCGTGCACAGAATTATGACACTGGGTATGCGGCGGAGAACTCGGTCACAAAAACTTTTTCTTTTATAGTTTTTTAGCATAGCCACAGCCACGCGACGGATCTCTAAGTCGGAAACCATGCCAACATAACAAGTCTTAGATGTAGGTACTACTATTCATGTCCATCGTCTACGGCAACACAGACAAAATAGCGATCAATAGTCGCGGCGGAAAACATTCTAATAAGTAAAATAAAAAAACTCACCTAGTCAGCTTCAATTTTCACATATTCAAGGTTCCGGTTACTTGAGATTACTATATCCCGATGTAAATAAACGCAAGATTTCGGCCACCTCATTCATTCATTTGATAAACATACATTTTTAACATAAACCTCACAATCAAATAACATTTGAAATAATAAACAAACACACTAGTAAAAGCAAATGACTACAATTAATATCGAAACTTAGTAATAAACTGTAAAATGTACACACTTTCAAATGTGAAAATGAAAAATCTTTTAAGAAATCTATTTTTTTTTACAAACATACTAGTATAAAATAGTAAACAATGCAAAAACCACAGCAAAAACACATGAAAAAAGCAAAATGGCCCCCGCGAAACACAAAACATTTCTGCTATTTAAACAAATAAAACCTTACTAACCAAAAATGCATAATGTGCATAGGTGATTTATTAGATTTCGGCCTATTAATTTTACTCGGATTATAGGCAACGAACATTTCCGATTGCTCCCGACAACTGCCGAACTTCCGAGACTTGCGGCAGGAGTCGCGGCTTTCAATATTCATGGGTGTGTGCGTTTGCGACTGTGCACGGACACCAAAATTACTTCACATATGCAAACAAATGTCATGTGGGACGCGGCGGCATGACTTGGTTGATTAGGTACATTATTTTGCTTTGCAGCGCCGCTTGCTTTTCGCGTGGCAAACATAATGTATGCGTAATTGCAAATAGGTGCTATTTATAAAATATTAGGCGTTTTTAAGTTATTATATTTTGTTTATTCATTTATTTACTATGGATTAAAGTCATCTAAAACGTACGAACGTTATAATAAAATATCTGTGAATGGCAAGTAAAGCACTGCATTTCTGCCTACAAGGAGCGCACGCCCCTGCAATGCGGAGATCTCTCTCGATTGTGGAATTCCTGACACCTTTAGGGGCGTTCACGATTCTGCGGAGAGCCACCGATTGGACTCTCCGCAGAGCGTCCTTCTGGGTCGGGCTTATGAGCGCGTACCAGGAAGGCGCCGCGTACGTGATGCGGGGGCGAATGTACGTTTTGTACACACCCAGCTTCACGTTCAAGGGAAGATTCGACGCGAGTATAGGACGCAGTTTGCTATTGGCAATTTTGCCACTGTTGACAACTCCCCTCGCATGTTATGCCATGCGAAGAGCTTTGTCAACAGTGACCCCAAGATATTTGGCTTGAAAACCCCAGGGGATGGACTGACCTAGCAGATTGAGGGGAGGGACGGTTTTCCCGCCCTTCGCCCTCATTCTGGAACGCCTAATCAGGAGGGCTTGCGTCTTCCCGACGTTCACCGCTAGCCTCCATTTGGAGAGCCAGTCGGGGAGGTCGTCGAGATTACGCTGGATCCTATCCGCTGCACCCTTCGCCGATATCGACGCCGTGAATAGCGCGTTATCATCCGCGTATAGCGCCAACTTGACGTCATGCCTTATCGGTATGTCGTCAGTGTAGAGCGCGTATAGGGTTGGAGAGAGGCAGCTCCCTTGCGGGACACCGGCGGCTATGGGACGGTCGAGGGAGAATTTGCCTTCTACCATGACGTGAAAGCACCTATTTGAGAGGAACGAATTGATCAACTTGCAGACGCGCCGGGATGAGTCCGACAAGGCGAGCTTGTAAACAAGGCCGTCGTACCAGACTCGGTCGAACGCTTTCTCCATGTCCAGGAATACTGCGACCGAGTTCTCACGTTTGTTTTTGGCCACCGTGAGATGGTGCAGTACCCTGGTCAACTGGAGAGTCGTGGAGTGGTCGGCACGGAACCCGAATTGTTCCTGCCGTGGAGTAAGAATTGGGGAGAGATACGAAAGCAGAAGTTTTTCGAACACTTTAGAGGTGTTCGGGAGGAGAGTGATAGGCCTATAACTATCCGGTTTGAGAGGGTTCTTCTTGGGTTTGGGGATCATTATGACTCTCCCGGACTTCCACCGTTGAGGAAAGTGCCCGGTGCGCAAGACGCCATTGAATAGGCGCGTCAACGCCGCCACAGTCTTGTGTGGCAGGTGACGGAGCGCACTATTCGGGATGCCGTCCGCGCCCGGGGCCTTCCTCGGCTTGGTCCGAGAGATCATATCGCGGACCTGTCTGGGGGAGAAGAAGAGCGGATCCTCTGCGGGCGTTATCGGCTCCGCAAAGTAATCCTGGAGATACCTACCCACTTCGGTCACGTGACCGGGGTGGGAGGTGGGATTCAGTTGGAATTGGCGTTCGAGGTGCTCCGCGAAGATCTCCGCGCGATCTTCCGCCCTATACCGTGGAGTGCCATCGGCGTGCAGAAGTGGTCGAACTGGTTCTGGAGTGTTAGTCATCCTGCGACACAAACGATGGAGGGCGGGCCAATCGCCGACCACGGTGTCAAGGAGACTATTCCAGCTTTCAGCGTTAAACGCCTCGAGCTCGGCCTTCACTCTGTCTGTCAGACGGTTGAGCTTTGTTTTCAGTTGCGGGCAGCGAGTGTGTTGCCACAAAGCGCGGAGCTTCCGTTTCTCCACTATGAGAGCCCGCACGTTACGGGGGAGGTCCGGCTTCCTGCCCGCGACTGACTGAGGAATCTTAGACGCCTCAAGGGCGTCTTGAATCCTCGATATCAGGTCATCGGCGAGACCGTCAACGTCTGCAGCAGTAGCGACAGGACGGGTCGGTGTGTGGGTGTTCAACATTTCTGCAAAAGTCTGCCAGTTGATCAGGAATCGCGGCGCGGGAGGGTTGACTCTCGCCGGTTGAGCCGGCAACACGACCAACACAGGCTGGTGATCAGACTGTAGATGGTCGTTCAGAACCTCCTGCGCGGGCGAAGCGGGCAGTTTCCGATGGATGATAATGTCTAAAACATGAGGCGCCCGCGTCCCGTGGTATGGGTAGCGCGTGGGCGCGTCAGGTCCCTCGACATGATAATCCATGGATTGCGAGTCATTGAAGAGGATCCCCCCAGCCCTGTTTGCCCCCGCAGCACCCGAGTCCCAGGCCGGATGGATGGCGTTCATGTCCCCGGCAATCAGCGTCGGGTGCGTCGAGTGCAACAAAGTGTGGATGTCGGACACCTCGAAGGGTACGCCCGCAGGCGGCCTATAAGCCGCATACAGGTGCACCGGATTGCCGGCGACGAAAACCTCCACCCCCAGACCATACATAGACCTGAGTTGCTGCGGCGGCAAGCGCTGGTGAAGGATCCTCCTCTTGACCGCCATTGCCAACCCGCGGTAAGGCTGGTTCTGCGGCGAGAGTTCATCCTGACGGTACAGGATGTATCCGGGGAGCTTGCAGTTATCTGCGGCACGCAAATGGGTTTCGCTAATGAGAACTACGTCAACATCTTGGGAGCGCAGTAGCACTAGAAGCAGTTTGGTCTTCTTGCGAAGGCCATCCGCATTCCAGTGCAAGACCCTAAGGGCCCTCTCAACCGAAGTGGGTGAGAAAAGAGGCCATTAGAAGGGGAGTGATGTCCTCCCCTTTCTTGTGGGCCGCCAGCACCTTGTGCATCATCTGAACAAAAGCGCTGAGGTCCATAGTACCCCCGTCGTTCGAGGGACTGATCGTTTGGGTGGGCTTCTTACCCGCAGCCGCCTTACCAGTGGATTGTGCTAGTCTGGCGGCGACGGGCTTCGAAGCCTGGGCCGAGGCGGAGGCACGGGTTGATTTACCCGAGTCAGCCGACTCTGCCGCGGGAGAGTGTGAGAGAGCCGCGGGGGTAGGAGGAGAGGGGGCGGATTGGCCTTTCCACTTCTTCTTCCCTCCGCGTTTCTTGTTCTTACGTCCGGGTCTAGGCCCGGACGGCGCATTGTTGGCGGCCGCCATCAGGTTTGGCGAGTCGCCGTCGGCCTCAACAATGTTGTGCCGCGGGGTCAGCGCCACAGTGCCTGCCTTTTTATTCCGGGCCTCCCTCCGGAATATCGGGCAAGCAGTGTGGTTCGCGGGGTGCGGGCCACTGCAATTAGCGCACGTGGCCGGCTCCTCGCGGGGCCTCGGACAATCACGAGCCGTGTGCTGCTCACCGCATCTCACGCATGCGAGGATGTGGTGGCAGTTGTGGCTAGAGTGCCTAAATTGTTGGCATCTGTGACACTGCGCGGGGCCTTTACGGCCTCGCCACAGCTCTATTTTGATGTTGGGGAGAGCCAACAACTCCCCAACATTATAAATGTTGGACAGGTTGGGCGTCTTTTTGAGTATAGCCAAAAAGAGGCACCACGCTCTGCCCTGCCTAGCCCTGATGGGGCGGATGTACTCTGGTACGAATTCAAGGGCCTCCAACTCCGATTGGATGTCGGCGGCGTCCGTGTCCGCAGGAACGCCACGGACCGCCACCTTGACACTCCTTTCGGAGGGGAGGGAGTACGAGAACCAAGAGATTCTCTCGGTTCTCTCTAATTCGGTTAAGTACCGCTGTATCGAGCGGTACTCAACTTCGCTTTTGGAAAGGAATTTAAAACCCTTCCCACCGAACACGTGAGCGTTCGGAGCGAACGCTAGTTTGTCTTTGAGGGCCCGGACGTGAAGCGCCCAGTTGGGCAAGCTCTCAACTATCAAAGGAGGGTATTTTGACTTACCCTTACCTCCGGTTTGTGGCTGTGGCGGCGGCGGCGGCGACGCAGCGGGCGGCGCGTTGCTCGGCACGATGCTCGGTGCGCTGTCCGGCAAAAGCTTCGCCCGCTTCGAAGTCTCCGCGTAGGTTGTCGCGGACGTCGCAGCCGTCGCGTTCTCGTCGCTGCGCGGGTGTCGGGTCGCAGGGGAGGCTGCGACGTCCATGGGCTCGGGTAAAGATGAGACGTATTTACGGTACCAGGTTTTAAAACCAGGTATTCACTTCGAAGTACGGCGCCCTGGTACGAGCAGAAAATACTTACAAGTATGAAAGTATTGCCAGACGTCGATGTGCACAGAGCCCTGAAAACTATACATGGAAATACTTGCATAGGAAACCGATTCATAACTTACTATAGATAAGAACCAGAATCGTATCTGTCAATAACAAATACTTTGAACTTCAAAGTATTTTTTATTCATACTATTTTGCCCTTTATTTACCATCAAATACGGGTTGAATTCCTATGCAAGTATTTTCAAATTTAGGCGCCGCTATACGACGGTGCGCGAAGAACTTGGAACACTATACATAAAAATACTTCCATAGAAAAACTATCCTTAAGATCGTATAAATAAGAATCACAATCGTATTCGTGAATAGAAAATACTTCAAAGCATTTTTTTATTTATGCATTTTTGCTCCTTATTCATTACGGAATACGGATTGAATTCCTATGCAAGTATTTTATAGACGCCGCGCCGTGGCTGGGACGCGAAGGGTTGCCGACTCATACTAACAAAATACTTTTAAGTATTTTAGAACCTGGTTTTGAACCCTAGTATTTTTACGTACTCGTACTTAGAAGCCCTGGTTTTTAATTTTGCAAGTATATGGTGATCATTACCTGGTAAAACTAACATCTACCCCTGAGTTGTCGGTAACAGTCTCTGTATAACGCTAACTACCTAGCTGATATTGGCGAGGCGGTCAACGTTTTCAAAAATTGGATAAATAAGTAATTCTTTCGTGTGAAATCCAGGGGACTTCACGAACGCGGGACCTCTGTGATTGCGGAGGTACCACGCTGTGGCTACAATTCCTAGGCGAAAGCCTTATCGATTGTGGCCTATCCTTGCGGTCCGTAAAAACGGTACCGATCCTGGGGTTATAGTCCGAACGATACGGACTATGTGAAAGCGGTAAGGGATGACTATATTTCTCTTGGCCGGCCAAGAGACCTAGGATGTCTACGTGTGAGAGAGCTCCCGAAGGTGACTGACATGACGCGAGCTGAGTCACCGCAATTTCCTACCACCGCTTCCTAGTGTTATCGCTGAGTAGAAGAAGCAGCGCAACAAATTTTAGGCAACACATTTGACCAGTTCGCTCGGATCATTCAATCACTGGAGCGTCTCTCACGTTGCGGGCCTATTGGGCGGGATGTCGGCAATGTTATTCGAGGTCTCGGCAGAAGCCGAGAGGAGTTCGCGGGGCAACGGCTTGCCGTCCGGTGGTCGGGCGTGCTGAGGCGCAATGTTCTGGATGTGAACCCAGTCCGATGCGTCAGCACGCGCGAACATCGAAGTCGCAAGCCGGCGGACAAAATTGTCCAGGCTTTCTATGCGTAGATCTCTCTCGATGGTAGCATTGCTGACACCCCACGGAGCTTTTACGATTCTGCGCAGAGCCACCGATTGTACTCTGCGCAGTGCGTCCTTTTGTGACCGGCTGAGAAGCCCGTACCAAGAGGGCGCCGCGTATGTGATCCGGGGTCGGATGTACGTTTTGTACACCCCCAGTTTCACCCTAAGTGGAAGGTTGGAAGAGAGAATGGGCCGCAGCTTCGCATTTGCGACTTTACCGTTCGCGATGGTAGCTTTGGCGTGCCTAGCTAGACGGAGATTCCTATCAATGATGACTCCGAGATATTTGGCCTGGAAACCCCATGGGATTTCCTGGCCGAACATCATCAGAGGTTTCACTGCCCTAGGGCCTTTTGTTTGGGCCTTCTTTGTGATTAGGGCCTGGGTTTTGCCTACGTTCACTGACATCTTCCATTTAGAAAGCCAGTCGGGAAGTAGGTCCAGGCTACGTTGGAGCTTGGCGGCGGCTCCTTTCGCGGAAATGGATGACGAATAGAGGGAATGTCATCCGCGTATAGAGCGAGGTTGACGTCATTCCTGATGGGAATGTCGTCGGTATAGAGCGCGTATAGGATTGGCGAGAGACAACTGCCTTGCGGAACGCCCGCGGCTATGCGACGGTCGCGGGACAGACAGTTGTCGACGGAGACGTGGAAGGATCTATCCGCCAGGAAAGATTGGACTACTTTTGTGACACGTCGGGAAGTGTCCGTCAAAGCGGTCTTGTATACGAGACCGTTATGCCAGACCCTGTCGAACGCCTTTTCCATGTCCAGGAATACTGCAGAGACAGCTTCACTCCTGTTTTTGGCAACCGTGAAGTGGTGCAGCACCCTAGACAACTGAAGGGAGTTGCTGTGATCGGCGCGAAAACCAAATTGTTCGGGCCTCGGAGTCAGAATGGGCGAGAGGTAGGAGAGGAGGAGTTTCTCGAATACTTTTGAGGTATTCGGGAGGAGGGTGATAGGACGGTAACTATCGGGCTTGTGAGGGGGCTTGTTAGGTTTGGGAATCAGGATGACCCTGCCGGTTTTCCACCGAGTGGGAAAGTGACCCGTGCGCAGGATGCCATTGAACAGGCGCGTCAGCGCTACCACTGCCTTCAGTGGTAAGCGGCGAAGCGCACTGTTCGGAATGCCATCAGCGCCCGGGGCTTTCCTCGGTTTGGACCTTCGGATCATCTCCCGCACCTGGGAAGGAGAGAAGAAGAGAGGATCGTCGTCGGGCCTTATGGGCTCGTCGAAATAATCGTCAAGGAAGTTTGAGACTTCTGTCTCATGGCCAGGATGGGAAGTGGGATTCGGTTGGAATTGGCGTTCCAGGTACTCGGCAAAGATCTCCGCTCGATCTTCAGCCCTGTACCTCAGGTTTCCGTCGGCGTGCAGAAGCGGCCGCACGGGTTCAGGAGTCTTGGAGAGCGCCCTGCACAAACGGTGGAGAGCGGGAGCGTCGCTCACCGCCGAGTCCAGGACGCTGTTCCAACCCTCCGTCCTGAACGCCTCGAGTTCGGCCTTCACCCTATCTGTCAGACGGTTGAGCTTCGTTTTCAGCCGCGGGCAGCGACAGTGTTGCCACCGAGCGCGGAGTCTCCGTTTCTCATCAATGAGATCACGCACGTGGCGAGGGAGATCCGGCTTTCTGCCCGCGGTTGAAAGCAGGACCTTGGAAGCCTGAAGGGCGACCTGGATGGACGAAATAAGTTCGTCCGCCAGAAGATCAACCTCTGAAGCGTTGGTGACCGGTCGAGTCGGAGCGCTCGCATGCAACGCTTCTGCAAAGGAGTCCCAATTAATCCTGAACCTATCGCGAGGAGGGTTCCACTTTTCAGGTTGCCCGGGCAACCCGACTAGGACGGGTTGATGGTCAGATTCGAGGAAATCGTTTAATACTTCTTGCGCGGGCAAGGACGATAGACCGCGGTGTATTATTAAGTCGATGACGTGGGCCGAGTGTGCCCCGTTAGATGAGTAGTGCGTGGGGGCATCCGGGCCCTCAACGAAGTATCCGTGTGATTGTGCGTCAGCGAAGAGGCGACTTCCAGCACTGTTTGCCGCCGAGCCCAAGTCCCATGACGGGTGGATGGCGTTCATATCGCCGGCGATCAGCGTCGGGAGCGCCGAATCCAGTAAAACGTGGATATCAGACACCCCCAGTATGAGCGTCGACGACGCTCACCGGGCGAAGATTGATGGGGCTTACCGCACGTGGCGGCGGGCCGGAATCACCTGCACACACAAACAGGCACTGTTGAAATTAGCGATGTGTCAACCCGGTTTGCCAAACCGAATCAATTCGGGTTGAGGGCAACTCGCATCAAACCGAGCTACAGTCTATCCAACCCGGTTTCAGTTTGAAACCGCAATCGCGTCAACTCGTGTCCAGTTCGACCGAGTACGAATGCGATGCAATGCGAATAAGCTGATGCGGGCTGAACGCTCCGCCCGAATGAATAACGAACGGAACCGAGTTATCCCGAATGAAGTTGCTGACGCCGACCGGTGACGCGACGCGACGAGTTGCATGTCACATGGTGGCGCCAAATCATTCCGTTTTATATTAGGCATTTGTTTGTTATCGTAATTATATTTTAATTAACATCGTGTTTTCAGTAAGTATTAAATGTTATTATTTTATTATATTAAGTATATAAATACTTGAACTACTAAAAGTAACAAGTGAGTGTTTTAATCATAAAAAGGTAAGAAAATTCTTATACGTTGGTTGAATGTTTATAATTTTCAGAATAAACTACTTGATTACAGTTTTACGGAAAGTCATCTGATTTTGTTCTAGATACATTTCTGTTACTATAATATAATAGGTACTTAAGAGATATTGGTTTCTTTCTTATATCTTATAAATACTCATATGATTAATAATAAATAAACGCCTAATACATTGTTTTTCAGTCATCGATATTTTTTCCCATCCCTATTATTTATTACGATTTAAACCGTATCTTAATACGGTTTTTAACTTATAGGTTCATGAACGAATGAATGATGTCATACAGTACTGGATGATTCGGTTTGGTTGAATCGGTTTGAGCAGAATTATGATTCGGTTTGACCGATTTGAAAAAATTACGGTTTGACCCATATCTAGTTGAAATGGCAGCACTTGAACACTTCACGCACACACGGTCAGTGGTCACCCTCTCGACGATCAAAGATCGGAGTTGGGCACGCTTCGGAGTAGGAGCACTGTGTGTCGTGTGGAATCAGCAGTTCAAACGCTACTTATACTAAATTCTGTAACGAAACCATACCGCGATCTAAAACAGCCGTGGCGCCACCTCTTGGCAGGAGAAGAGAAACTATCGCACAAAATCACAACACTTCACACAAGTTCACTAAGCATTAACAAATCTTCAAGTTCTTACAAATTATAAAACTATAGCTAGATCTACCACGACATATACATATGTACATAACAACGCAGGAAGGCGATTGTGTCGTATCTCGAAATAAGCAATTTTACTCCTGAACCAAAAAAATATATTTAAAAAATGAATCACCTCTAAACTAGAATACTTAGGAATACCATTTCATTAATAATAACATTTTAAAATAAAAACTTACATTTTCACGAGGAAATTCAATGCGGTATTTTTTTTATGAATTAAATAATATACAAAACGCATGTACGCATTTTTTGAGATACGACAAAATCGCTTTCCTGCGTCTATATATTAATTTTCTTTGGTGTACGCTATAATTAATTTATCTAAACAGCCACTCTAGGAAATTATGTCAAGAAACGAGTAACGTCTAATTTTCATGTATTGTTGAGCTGAAAAACAATACGAATTATTGACGCTAAGTCTCTCATATGTGAGGGGCCTATCTCTATTCCTCCCGCCAAACAGCAGTGTATATGCACTGTTATGGACATATTGAGACTGAACATCTAACATTTCCAAATGGCGAGCGCAATGGAACGCCTAGCATTCCTTTGTAATTCATGATGTTTGCTTTTGCTACTGTCTATGAGCGGCAGCGGCGTGCACAGGATTATGACACTGGGTATGCGGCGGAGTACTCGGTCACAAAAACTTTTTCTTTTATAGTTTTTTAGCATAGCCACAGCCTTGCGACGGATCTCTAAGTCGGAAACCATGCCAACATAACAAGTCTTAGATGTACTACTATTCATGTCCATCTTCTACGGCAACGCAGACAAAACAGCGATCGATCGTCGCGGCGGAAGAAATTCTAATAAGTAAAATAAAAAAAACTCACCTAGTCAGCTTTCAATTTTCACATATTCAAGGTTCCGGTTAGTTGAGATTACTATACCTATTCCGATGTAAATAAACGCAAGATTTCGGCCACCTCATTCATTCATTTGATAAACATACATTTTTAACACAAACCTCGCAATCAAATAACATTTAAAAAAATAAACAAACACACTAGTAAAAGCAAATGACTACAATTAATATCGAAACTTAGTAATAAACTGTTAAATGTACACACTTTCAAATGTTAAAATGAAAAATCCGTTAAGAAATCTATTTTTTTTTACAAACATACTAGTATAAAATAGTAAACAATGCAAAAACTCATAAAAAAAGCAAAATGGCCCCCGCGAAACACATAACATTTCTATTTAAACAAATAAAACCTTACTAACCAAAAATGCATAATGTGCATAGATGACTTATTAGATTCCAGCCTATTAATTTTACTCGGATTATAGGCAACGAACATTTACGATTACTCCCGACAACTGCCGAACTCCCGAGGCCTGCCGCAGGAGTCGCGGCTTTCAATATTCATGGGTGTGTGCGTTTGCGACTGTGCACGGACACCAAAATTACTACACACATGCAAACAAATGTAATGCGGGACGTGGCGGCATGACTTGGTTGATTAGGTACATTAATTTGCTTTGCAGCGCCTCTTGCTTTTCGCGTGGCAAACATAATGTTTGCATGATTGCAAATAGGTGCTATTTATAAAATATTAGGCGTTTTTAAGTTATTATATTTTGTTTATTCATTTATTTACTATAAATTAAAGCCATCTAAAACGTACGAACGTTATAATAAAATATCTGTGAATGGCAAGTAAAGCACTGCATTTCTGCCTACAAGGAGTGCACGCCCCTGATGAGCGGTCGTATCGCTTACCATGAGCTAACAGTATTTTTTAGGAGACTGTCCCGCCCTCACACCCGCCACTGCAACTCCTGTAAGCCAGGATCAACAGTGGCACGCAATGTAATGACACCAAGCATTGAAGCTCGGCGAGTCTCCGGGAATGTCTAACTTGTCTTTAACCCGCAACGAAATTAATCAGAAAGTTAAATTAATAGGAGGAGTTGGAAATAAATAATGTCCACTTCCCTCCGTGCAAAGCGGGTGACACTGGTGGTAGGTCTCTCATATGTGAGAAGCCATCTGGGTAGGTACCACCGCAATGTCTATTTCTCCCGTGAAACAACACTGCTTAAATGCACTGTTGTGTTTCGGATTGAAGGACATTGTAGCCAGAGCAACTACTGGACATATTGAGACTTAACATCTTATGTCTCAGGATGGCGAGCGCAGTGGAATATTGCTACTGTTCATGAGCGGTCGTATCGCTTACCATCAGGCGAACGGCTTGCTCGTCTCGCCATTCAATGCAATAAAAAAAAAAAAAATATTGAACTAAAGAGGTAAATAACCTCACAAAAAGACTTTTACAGCCGGAGAAGCCAGCTGTAAAGCACCACGGAATTCATTATTACATTTAAATGGGACCTATTGTGTGAGCTGTTATACTTGATTCCAGTAATAGGTATGGCAAAAACGCCGGAAAGCACGGAAATTCGTCCTAGTCTCCACTAGGTCCATGTAGTATACGACTCCGGATGATATCTGCATATTATCAAACATGATTTTACGCTCATTTTGCCAAATACTACACTCCCAAAGTATATGATGCGCGGACTGTTCATACTCGCAATTAGGTGTTGAACATGGGCATGCAGGCGAATCAACGAGCTTAAAAGAGTACAATTTAGACTTAAAGTTACCATGGCCCGTAAGGAACTGTGATACGCAATAATCGACATCTAGCCAAGTCTTTGTCAAACGATCACGCACGCAAGGAAAATATTGATATAAATGACGTCCCTTCAAAGATACCTCCCATCTATTTTGCCATTCATCTAATAGTTCGCTATATACTACTGAAAGCGGTTTAAATAATCTGTCAACTTTTAAAAGTTCACGTGGAGTTAAAAATCTTTTATCCATATTCTCCCTAGTAGAGTAATACATGGCGGCGCGACGTTGCACCTCCAGATCGACTGGAAGTACACCCGCCAGGATAGGCAATGCTTCGGTACTAACAGTTCTATATGCCTTACACAAGAATATCAACGCCAAACGTTGGCTCTGGAGCAGTTTTCTTCGCACAGCACCGATAGTAGCCCTATCAGCCCATACGGGGGATCCATAACATATACACCCTAAGTAAGTTGCTCCATAGATGATTTTTAATGTATTAAAAGATAATCCCCACGTTGATGTCGATATTCTTGTCAAAGCGAAAAAGTTCCTTTTCGATTTTTCCCCGACGTCCTTAATATGCTCAAGAAAAAAAAAATTCCTTTCCAAAAATAAGCCAAGATAGCAAAAAGATTCCCTTCGCTTGACAGTTGTATTATTAAACTTGATACGTGGTGGCGATTTTAAGATCCCTTTAAGAAGTAATTGGAACGTTTTTTGTGGTGCAAACTTTAAGCGATTTCGGTCACCCCATTCAGATATTAATTTTAAACACGTCTCAGCCATACTTTCTAGTCCCGACCTACTATTAGACTGTATAAGTAAGAGGCCATCGTCAGCATAGCCCGTTAGTGAGCATCCTAATGGTAAGGGAATAGACAAGAAGTCGTCAAAGCCAAAATTCCACAAATATGGACCTAGAACCGAGCCCTGTGGGCAGCCCATTGTAAGTGGCTTCGACACGGCATGGTGGCCAAGTTTTAATTTAGTTGTTCCATGCAAGAAATACGAGTAAATTAGCGAATAAATATTCCTAAAGCAACCTCGTATTTTCAATTTAAGAAGCAGCATTGGCCACCAGGCATTATCGAATGCACCGGAAATGTCAAGAAAGATACCAAGTACATACTTGTGTTCAGATGTGCTCACCGCCCTACGGACCGATATCGCCGCGTCTACGGTCGATTTACCGATACTAAACCCGAACTGCTTCTCGTGGAAAGTTGGACCTCCCGGTAACAGTCGAGGAACAATAAGGCGTTCGAGGAGTTTTCCTAATGACGGCAAGAGCGTAATGGGTCTGTATGATTTAGGATCTTGAGGGGATTTATCCCCTCCTTTAGGTATTATTCGTATAAAACCAAAACGCCATACGCGCGGAAATACACCCTCAACAATACATCGATTAAAAACGGCTAATACGGCATCACCAGCAGATTTACACGCTTCTTTAATCATTCTATTAGATATTTTTTCCTCGCCGGAGGCTTTATTAATAGGCAATGATCTAACAATGTTAATAAATTCGTCAAACGTTGGAAGACTCGAAATTGGAGAATTTGGCAATTCAGCTGCCCACGACCTAATGTGATTATGATATACTGTGTCATTTTCAACCGAATCGTCAGGTATTAACGAGTTTAACAGAGCTTCCGTTGTCTCCTCAATACCAGTTGTATAACTATTGTTGATTTTTAAGTTATCTATGTAGGCTAAGTCGATTGACTTATTTGCTTTAAATTCATGGTATAGGGGAGACCACGGACCCTCTTTTTCCAACCGGGCTACAATTTTTCGCAATAAGTTACCCTTAGATTTTTGGACGGCGCGGCGGCTCTATAATGTGACCTGGCAACTCTCAGTGCATTAAAAGCAGATGTAAATGCTTCATCAGTAACGCAGCGTTTTTTAAGTCTGTTAAACTGTCTACGCGCCCTGCGAAATGTTCTACGCAGATGGACTAGGGACACACTCCACCAATCACATCTACGAGTACTCACAATGGGACCCCGACCGATGGTGACGTCAGCACAATACGTAAACGTGTCCGACATAATCTCGGCACAAGATTCAGCTGATAAATCATCGCGAGCGAAGTCTTTGGCATGCTGAGCAAATAACGTGCTAAACCAATTCCAGTCAGCACCCTTTGATTTATACCTAAAATTTGAATTATTGTAGACAGGACCCTGTGTCAATCTAGGCACGAACTCGTACACAATCAGGCGATGATCACTACATGACGCGTCCGGCAGGACGCGCCACCTATCAATACGAACGTCCCCACTAGAAAGTGTGACGTCAATAGAAGATTCGCCCGTAGGGCTACTGTAAGTAGGTGGTGCATCGGGGGTGTTGTGTATTTCTAGATTCATCTCTGCAATGAAATCTTCTACAGCGCAACGTCGCTCGGTATCGGTGGAGCGATATTTGCCATACCAAAGAACAGATGACGCATTAACGTCAGCACCTATAATAATTCTATGTCCAACGAGGGACCGCAAGACATAGCGGAGATGGTGTAGGTGCGAACCTACAGGATCTGAATATTGAAAGTAACAGCTCACAACATAAACCTTACAAATCGGACTAGACACCTCAGCGACAGCACAGTGTGACGTCATTAGATTACGCACAGAGGTTACGGTAAGATTTGAACCCGACACAAAAATACCTGCTCGTGAGTTGCTATCAAGTTGTACGACCTTACTAGATATACGCGCATGTTGATATTGCTCCTGTACCAGTACGATATTTAACTTATATTCGCGAATTAACGTATCTAATTCCGACGTTGCTACCCTATCATTATGGAGGTTTAACTGTCCGATGGTCAAGTTATTCATAATGTGTTAGTACTGGGTCGAGAGAAATAGTTGTTGGAGTTTGTACTTGTATGTTGGACACTCCTGAGACCCACAGCGATGATCGTGGGGTTTTTTAAAGCGTTTGCATGGTGCGCATACTGACTTAAAATCTGTGTTTGAACTGTGCGGACACGATTTAGTCTCGTGTTCTTCAGCACAGATGGCACATGTAGGTGTTTTTACTGTGCAAAACTTTTGCACATGCCCATAGTATTGACAATTCAAACAACGTACTATTTCTAAGTCGTCAATAAATCGACAGGTGGCCCAATCAATAAATAATTTCTCTTTTGTATCTGCCAGATGTTTCCTTATCTCCGAATCCAACTCGATGCCTATCCATTTACGCCCGTTATCTAAATTACGTCTACGAACTATTTTAATGGATTTAATAAAATCATCCTCCTTTATTGGCAATTCGTCCTTGATATTTTGACGATAAAGTGCAGTAACAAAAGCGCGATCTTCCATAGAGGATGGCACATCTTTAACGAGGATACGGGGGCGGCGTCCCTTCGGTTTTTCAAGACGTAATCCCGCCGATTTAATAGCCTCAACAGATTACAAGTTTTTTTATTTGGTTTTCATTTGCAACACGAAGCACGACGCGACCCTTCGTGGTCTTTTTCACGCCTACAATTTGGAATCCGTCATCAGATGGCTTTATAGCCTTAAATAACGCCTGTTTGGTTGCGGACGATGACGTCAAATCAGCTGACCGCTCATCCGTCGGACATGCAACAATACACGGAAGTGGCGCGCGCGACTCCACTCGCGGCGCAGGTTTCGATAAACGAAGTTTAAGTTGTTCGGAGAAAAGAGGATTATTATTGTTATTCCCGACAATATTGTGATGTTTATACTGGTCTAATTCGCGTTGCATATTGGCCAACTTGGTTTCATTGCAAGATGATTTTAATGCCAGTAATGAAACTATGGATGTTACACGTTGCGTTATATCCAACACTGCCGACCTATTCGCCACGTTCATACGCGAACCCTGATCATTAATAAGCTCATTAATTTTCGACAAGTAATTGGAAACTTCCGACACCAAATCACAATAGTCCGCGCGGCTCGCGTCGCTGCCGTTATCTAAAGATGATGTTTCGGTCGATTCCGATAATTGCAAACGTTTTGAACAAACGGGGGAAACATAAGTTGGTGAAGTCTTGTCACTAAAAAGTCGTTTTGCCGAATTAGGTGACCTAGGTGTAAGTTTACTTTGACCGAAAGAATTGGGCCCACGGTCGGGCGGAACCTTATTTTGAACTGACATTACTTTGCCGAAATTAAATTAAGATTTATTTTATTGTTATTTTCACTGACAAGCAATAAATAGTAGTATTAATAAGTAAATTAGTTTGAAAAATAACAGCTGACTGTATGCCGGCCGAGCGATATTTTATTTTACGATACCCACAGTAGAAAAATTAAAAGTACTTACCGAGAATCAATTGCTTAATTTCACGAAAAAAAACGCAATAAAACATTAAAAAACTTACAAACCGTTAGTCACAATACTACACCGTACAACAATAAGCAACCCAGGAACCGATAAATGCACTCCAAACACACAAAATACAATTTTAAATGAGGACAACGTAAACACGTCACAGCACCGTGCCCCCGCCGGAGGGGAAGTGAGCTAACAGTATGGAAAGTTTTATGTAGAAATGAAATTACACAATTACCCACTTACACACAGACATGATAGAATAATAAATAATTAACTACAAATTCCGTTATATTTGTAGTTTTAATAAATTGTTATTAATAAATGCCATGTACGATCTGAATCGCTGGTGCCCATACCACGAGTTAAATCTTTATTTGGGCAAAAGAGTTCAATCAAACACTTGTTGTAAATTAATTTTGCCATACGGTTTATTTTAAGTGTTTATTGTACGACTGTTATATGCTGAAAATTAATTATTATTATTACCTCTTTATTTTATTTAACATATTTTTTCTATTTTTACATTTATAAATTTAAAAAAAAACATACATATATAAAAATATAAAAAATAATTTATTTACCCTCCGGTGGTGAAGCTTAAGACCCAAGCCACCGGCGGTTAGGGAGACAAAGTGAGGAACCTCCTCACAATGCGTGCCGTGTCCAATAATACCGCCTTCTGTATTTGACTTTTGGCCTAACAGTCAATTGAGAGCCTCTGTAGGTGTTGGTCGAGTCTCTTTGGTATCAACCCATGAGCAGAAACGACAATCGGGACAATAATTTAATTACTTTAATTTTTAATTACTTGTATTTTTTCTCTTTATCTTTTAATTAAGTATTCGTACACCTACTACAGCTCATCTCTGGATCACCTAAAGGTCGACTGGGAGAAAATGCCACAGGCATTAAGTCCGCCTTGTATACATTTGTATATGAAGCTTAATAAATAAATAAATAAATAATTGTTGAATCGACATCCCACATGTCGGTAACCTCGTGAGCCAAATCTAAATATTTAGACATTTTATCTTTTTCAGCTTTGACGAGGTTATCGTCATGCGGAATGGTGACGTCAACAAGTATAGCCCGGCGCGCCAATCGATCTATTATCAGAATATCAGGCTTATTGGCGACAATAGTCCTGTCTTTGATAATAGATCGATCCCAGTACAACGTTGCATGACCATTTTCAAGAACTAGTTGAGGAACATACTGATAATATGGCACTTCATAAGTCACAAATCCTTATTAGCGCGTGAATCCATGGTTAGTGTTTGTCACTTCATAAGACAATTGAAATAAGACTATTATTTACGGATTTTATCGCGGATTTAGTTTAATTTTTAAATTTTTTGAATTCCCGACGTTTTGATCACTTTACAGCTTTCGTGGTCATGGGGCGGACTGAGGTATTAGTCATCCGCTCAGTGACTGTTACAATTTAACTACCCTTAATTTTGAATAAAAATTTTATTTAAATAACTAATCTGTTTTCGCGTTCCGATCCACGCAGAAGGAGCTCACTGTGTCTTGAGGTCTGGCAGTTGGTCTTTTGGGTTCCGATTTACGTAATTAAGTGTAGAATTGGATCCCATGCTTGTGCAAGCTTCAAGCCATCTTCCCTATTGAAATTTGGATGTTTTTTAATTACAATAGCCTCGCGAAACATCCTGGGCAGGAAACGGTGTTCTTTCCCGAGGACTTGGGGCTGGTCAAAACGAAGGTAATGCTTGGAGCCTTCTTCTATGTGCTCAGCAACTGCAGACTTCGTTGAGCGTCGGTGTTTGACGTCAGCTATATGTTCTTTCACTCTATGCTTCTTTTGGTTTGACCAATGTAGGAGAGGCCACAGTCGCAGTCTATTTTAAATCCGCGATAAAATCCGTAAATAATAGTCTTATTTCAATGTGTAACATTCGCGTAAATCTAAAAAACCATTACTCATAAGACAAGTTCTAAAAGCTCGACAAAATAGTTATTTCTGTAAAATACCGATTTCCAGCTCTGGTGTGAAACGCATCTAAATATATACCGGGTATATCAAGGGTGCTACCGAAAACGAAGCCGGGTGGTAGTTTAAGTAAGTACAAACACAATGTAACTGTGTGTTGGCCGTCTGTATTTTTAAAAAAACTAAAAAAAAGTCTTCTGTGGTCCACAGTAAACAATGCTATGCGCATGCGTTTGTGAGCAAGTATGCCTTAGTAGTGTGCCTTAGCTCCAATAGTAAAATATACACAATAATATTTTTAATTTCATGAATTTCAGCTATGTAACTGGAGGACTGGAATAACGTACCACGCAATTTGTAGGACAATGTGGGTGGTAAAATATTCAAATGTTTGCTAACCAATAAAAAAAAATCAGCTGGTTAGTAATTCATTTTCATGACCTTATTTATGATAAATGTTGGAGAGGGGGGACTCTCTGATAAAACCTTAGATTTTATAGGACAAATATTTTTTCACGTTATTTAGATATATATTTTGTGACATTGTCATTTAATAAAATTAATTTACATTATTGTTTTACAATGTCGATATTTCTGGGAATTATGTTATAAACATGCGACAAACACTAGAAGAATGCGTGATTTCACCAAAAAAAGATGGCTTATTACGGTTATTGCTATGCGAAAAAGAGACGGCTGATTCTCCATCCGAATTCGACTGTTTGACATTGATACATTAACCAGTATAAATTGCGCTCGCTCGAGACCAAACTAATTTAAAGAATATTAGTTATCTATGAAAACTTATTGCGTTTTTTTAGATACTTTATTTTTTTGAGTTTTTTGCACAACATTTTATTGAACAAATCATTTTTAAGTTTAATATTATGTTCCCAAAATGTTATTTTCGCTAACGTGCGACGACATGTGCGGATCCACTACTTGGACGACACTGATGACGCGCCATTTGGTATCGGTTTATATCTATCTCATAGCTTATATATGCTGGGCGCAACCGCTGCCTTGCATTAGGTATCTATTGGGAGTGATCTGTGGTTTTACCGGATACCGAATACTTGCCCTCTACAATTATAGAGAACCTGGATTACCTAACATCTCTGATGTCTGTAACAGTGTCACATTACCTGTATAACGTTACCTGCCTTGCTGGTATTGGCGAGGCGGTCGACGTTTCCAAAAATCGAAGGTATCCTAGATACCTTTTTGTTCCGTTATAATTATTTCTGAACCACAAATGAAGAGTTCAAACGCTACTTATACTAAATTCTGTAACGAAACCATACCGCGATCTAAAACGGCCGTGGCGCCACCTCTTGACAGGGGAAGAGAAACTATCAGACAAAAGCACAACACTTCACACAAGTTCGCTAAGAATTAACAAATCTTCAAGTTCTTACAAATTGTAAAACTATAGCTAGATCTACCACGACATATACATACATTTATTAATTTTCTTCGTTGTACGCTATATTCAATTTATCTAAACAGCCACTCTAGGAATTATGTCAAGAAACGAGTAACGTTTAATTTTCATGTATTGTTGAGCTGAAAAACAATACGAATTATTGACGCTAAGTCTCTCATATGTGAGGGGCCGCCTGTGTAGGTTCTACGGCAATCTCTATTTCTCCCGCCAAACAGCACTGTATGTGCACTGTTGTGGACATATTGAGGCTGAACATCTGACGTTTTCTCTTTATTTTATTTAACATAGTTTTTCTATTTTTACATAAATAAATTATAAAAAATATACATATAAAGATATAAAAAATAATTTATTTACCCTCCGGTGGTGAAGCTTAAGACCCAAGCCACCGGCGGTTAGGGAGACAAAGTGAGGAACCTCCTCACAATGCGTGCCGTGTCCAGTAATACTGCCTTCTGTATTTGACTTTTGGCCTAACAGTCAATTGAGAGTCTCTGTAGGTGTTGGTCGAGTCTTTTTGGTATCAACCCATGAGCAGAAACGACAATCGGGACAATAATTGTTGAATCGACATCCCACATGTCGGTAACCTCGTGTGCTAAATCTAAATATTTATACATTTTATCTTTTTTTTGACGAGGTTATCGTCATGCGAAATGGCGACGTCAACAAGTATAGCCCAGCGCGCCAATCGATCATTTATCACAATATCAGGCTTATTGGCGACAATAGTCCTGTCTGTGATAATAGATCGATCCCAGTACAACGTGCATGACCATTTTCAAGAACTGGTTGAGGAACATACTGGTAATATGGCACTTCAGAAGTCACAAGTCCATATCGAAGAGCAATATGCTGATGAATGATCTTTGCTACTAGGTTATGTCTATGCAAATACTCGCCGTTAGCAACATACGAACAACCGGAGATAACATGCCTGATGGACTCGCCAGGACGGTGGCATGCCCGACAGGTGTCGACCGTACCGTCCTTCAGGATGTATTTCCTATAGTTGTTCGTCTTAATAACTTCGTCCATAATTGCAAAGACAAAACCCTCGGTTCCCCTAAGAGGTTACCGAAGCGCAGCCAAGACACAGACGCTAGTCGGTCCACATCAGGCCCATGAAGGGCTCGATAGAACCGACCGTGCAGCTCTTTGCTCTTCCATATGTCCTCGTGATCCCTAATACCTACCACCAGAGGTTTCCGCCAGTTCTTAATCGCCAATGACAGAGGGGTAAATCCTTTATCTACCATAACTACAACCCTATTCATATCCACATTACTGTGAAGTATAGGGGTTCACTTGAAGGAATTACTCCACTTAAAGTTTTCTTGTACTTTTACAATTTATTATTCCGATACAGTCAACATGGTCTTATTCTCTTTTACAAATTATTCCTAGTTCCGCTCCGCGAAACATGCCGTCCAGCATATATTCTCTCACGTTCCAATAGTCACCCAATCCGGCAGCATATCTTTATTAATCCATGATTCAACGACGTTCTGAAACGACGCGTGAGATCAGTACAACCGGCTCCGCAGACCATCAGAGAGCTGAAGAATGTGATTACCGCGGAGTGGGAACGTATTCCGCAAGCAAGTATCCGGGATATCCTCGCTAGCATACCCGGACGAATTCAAGCTGTGATTTCAGTTAGAGCGGGTCACACTCGATACTAAACATTTATCTGCTTTTACTTTATTAAAGAAAAAACAAACAATAATCTTTGTTCTTTTATTTCACGAGCATATGCACTACTAGCGAGCATACACTACTAGTGAACTTTAGCATTAAAACCCATAAATTTTATCAAAATTTTATGATAATACTGACGAAAACGATTATTTGCTTATTAATTTACAAAATTGTGAAAGTAATACTACCTATAATTATCAAACAAACCAATAGTAACATTTGAAATGGTTCATTGCTTAGGTGCCCGTTTTTTTTGCAAATGAGTTTATAACAATCATGGCATAATCTACATTTTTACATAAATATGTTTAAAAAATTACCATATTGAGTTACAACAAAACTAGACATTTTGTACTCCTCATCTTTTCCGATATCATTTTCTGACTATTCCGGCTCACCATTATAGTAAAGTTTCAGCTAGGGTTGTTTTATATCTACGACAATAGTTTCACAACTTCTACCATACTTTAGAGTTATAAATGTGTCTTCAACCAAAAATTAATGGTTATTGAGCATTTTTACTATGCAGTAAGGACCTTGCAACCAGAGGCGGCTCGTGAAATTTTTTGATGGGGGTTCACAAAAAAAGTAATTGAAAAACTAGAGCTTACTATTTATTATATTTGTATACAAAATCCATTCGCCGGTCTTTTTGGCGTGCGAAGATATCTATTACTTTCTTGTCAAAATGGACTCAGAAATGGAATTGATTAAGCGTATAAACTATTTTTTAATACTTATTTAAAAAAAAACTGCGAATTAACTGACGAAGTCAACGAGCTTGCTTGAAGTTGTTTGTATACATAAGGACCACAACTGCGCATGAGTAGGATATCACCTCGGCGCGCGCACGGCACGACTGGCTGAACGACAACTGAGTGTCGCGTGAGCGGCGCTCCGGATTACGCTAATTTCTCATACGATATCTTTTGTTTCACGCGTCAGCCCGAGTCGTAGCTCTCTTTCGCACTCATTGAATACAGTACTAAGAGTCGTACTAAGCTTCGTTTCATAGGAGCGCAATCGCTGGCGCTCCACTCGTTACAAATTTACGCTACATGTACCTGTATAGATAATATAATAGACTTATTATAGGCGTAGTAAAATATAAAGAATGTAATGTAAGGATCTATGTATTATAAATATATATAAATTATTAAATTAGCTATGTATGTAATTTTCGTGGGAGTGCACTGCACCAGCGCTCTTTCGGATGAGCCGCCTCTGCTTGCAACTATACAAGAAGTTACTATGAATTTCCATCATGAAGTAATTATCTCTTTATCCGCACTAAAATTCCCTCCTTGTATTTTTCCGCTCTTTTCTATATTTATTAAAGTTAGTAGCATATCTTACCTGTTGAATTCTTTCTCTAAGATCTGTCTTACATCGTCCATGTCTTCTCTAGGAATTTTGTTTAGTGGTTCATTAATTAGTTTATTAAGCTTACCTTCTATTTGGGTACTAATATCGAAGCCAAGCAGCAACCCTGCAAGGTTCTTTTCAGTATTTTTGTGTTTAGTGGTAGTTATAGACGTAGATAATGCATCTTAAATCTATACTATTTACGGAATATAAATCAGTTTTACTTTAGGAAGATGTACATACCACAAACAGACTTACTTAGTTGTGCAGGACGAAGACTAATTTTTAATAGTTAAGTTTGCTTTGTATCATGTTACTAGTAAATAGTTATAAGCTTGTTTGTGTAATGTTCTTATATAAGTTTATAATGTTCTTATGTAAATTGTTATGTGCAATATTGTTACGTGTTATATACTAGAGTGTTTATCTATAAGAGATTATATAAAGTTTTGAGTAGTTAGACCGAAATTGTCAAAACGTAGTATATATATTGATTTAAGCATGATGTCGGGTGCGAGGTCCGCCGAACTTAGGTGTCTCCCACAAATTCGGTGCGGAGTTACACCTCGCGGCCCCGCACTCCCCGCACGACCGAGCTCGCCATTGGCCGAGCGCGCCTGTGACGATCGCGGACCCGACCCTAGGGATTAGCCCAAAATTGGGAATATAGATCGGCACCCTGGGTCGGGCAAATCAGTTCGGTTCCGGCCTACAGTGAAGAAAACATCAAGAAGTCAGCAAGCCAGCAAGTCAGCAAGTATTGAAGAATCAAGCAGAATCGCTGCCGGGAGACCCCAGTACGCCGCTCTGCAACTACATTACGACGGTGCCGCAATTACGTGTCGTAATTAAGTGTACATTACGTCACTGTATAAAAACGTACTTCTCAGTGCGAATAAACTGTTTCTACTTTCTAATCACTGGTATTATTCACCACGCACCCAGCACCCCGAACATTCTACATTGAACGAGGCTGTTCGAAGGCGGTCTCGTTCATTAGTGTCAATGTTAATATCAATGTATATATACATACCAAATATTTAGGTGTTTTATTCAATCTGACCCTTCTGTGTGCATCGCTCCGATTCTATGTTTGAATAACGCAACGCTATTTGTCTCCATCTCATTATTTCTGTATAATGAGTTTTATTCACGAAAAGTTTCATGAATTATTATTAATTACTTGTATGTTTAAGAATAGTTTGGGACAGTTTTTAAACGTCGCGCATTATGAATGGCGTCATTTTCTTTAAAATAGCATTCTTTTGAACCTCAGAACAGTCGAAGAATTGTTCCTACGCCTGTATTGAAGTAGTGGATTTAAAATTTCTAGCTGCATTTATGCCGACATATACTGGGTGGAATCGCTTATCGTCCGGAAAATTTCATAGTGTATTGTGTATGTGAAATTAACGTTGTATACAATATTTATCATTAAAAAGTACAAACTATCGCATAAACAATATCAGTACAAGATATCCCCAAAACACATATTATCTAAATCACCCTACACTTAAAACTGCAACGACATGCATTACACAGACGCGCGCGTGTATAAATCACGCCACACCACAGCTGACTATCGGGCATCGACCTTGAACTTACTTCGCGCCTATTTATCGGTATTATTACTCTAAATATTACCATATAACATTTTGATTTACTTAGAATCTTAGTGTGTTAGGATCATTTAAGTAAATGTAGTTGTTGGTAAGTTGTTAAGATTTTGAACATATTATTTTCATAACGTACCTACTATCTTAGAAAAAGCTGCATGTTTGTATTTAAACCTTATAATAAAGTCGAGAATAGACTAATTCGCTGTGGAAGGTCACGGATTCTTGCATGATTAGGAAGACTGAACTTACCATGATCGAGTAGCCTCGGATAAGTCTTTAAAATAGTTCTTGTGCTGGGTACTCGGATTCATCATTCATGATACCATTCCTATGCAAAGACTGCAGATGTTCTGGATCTGCATACATCCTTCTTGCATGACCCAAGTTTTCATTGGATCGGACATAGCATGTCATCATTGCCACATACTCACTGTTCGTGTAATCACTCATTTTAACCGCAAGAAACTAACGAATAACCAAAATAATTTCGTACAACGTCACTCGGTAACGAATTTCGCACGACTGAGGAAGTGGCAACATCCCTGGAAGGTGTAGGCGGCGCGGGAGCGGGCGGCGCGGCGCGGCGGCACGCTTTGTACTTGCGCTTGCGGCGGCGCGGCGGTGAGGGCGGCGCAATCAAAGGATTTTATTACTTAGATTTAGAAGTTTCTACTCGAATTCATATTGTATAAAGTAGGGTAACAATGATGTGTATTTATGAAGATTGTTTTCTTTGATATCATATTTCTCTAAACAACGTTTTTTTATGAATAACTTATTCTAAATTAGTAACTAGTAGTGGTAAATTAATTTTACACTACATAAACAAAAACATAAAAAAATTAAAATAAGTATGCCAAAGGGTCATGTACTTGTCATGCACAATTTTTTTCGTGACGATAAGCGATTCCACCCAGTATATCTCTCTTTTCTTTACAGTGATTCATTTTGCGCATGACTAGTCCCAACCCCCAGATTTGGAGGAGAATCCACTGTGTTGGCACTACTCTCGCTTATTTAATTCAGGATATTGACATTTGATAACCTGCCTATTCGATTGACGTTGCTTTGTTGTAACTTATACTTGTGTTTTACCGAATACCGAATACTTGCTAGGCGTGAGGCGTATTTATTGTCACAGTTAAAAGTCACAGGTATAACACTTTATCATATAACAACTGTTATTTAAATTGGAAGATTCTGTTATCAAATAACAGTCACAGTGTGAGTCACAGTCAGTCAGTAAGTATATACCAAACGAACATAATCATCTCTCTCTGTATCATCACAGCTTTGTCTCTTTCGTACTAACATGATGTAAACGAGGCAAAACAAGATAGGCCTATTATTTTGTAGCAAAAGCGAGATAGACTTATTATTTTCTTATGATGTAAAAATAAAATGGTAAGCTGTAGGACGATATTTTGAAAAATATACGTATAATTTTATTTGGTCGCGTAATAATCTATGTATCGTTCAGTTTGGATACAAACAACAAAAAAAGAACGGAAATTAAAAATGTAATAAAATAATATGAATATTGACAATCAATTTGGAACGTGTTTAAATAACTCAAATATTGTTCAGTATATTGTTAAAAAAAACTTACGACTTCGTGTAGGTCTATAAAAAGGGTACATTATACTTCGATCAATTATACACTAGATTATATGTAACAGTCCAAAAAACGAAGAGAAATAAGAGCACAAATGAGCATGTGCTCTAATTTGAATTTAGTATAGTCCAGAAACATAATAAACTTATAATGATGGGAAAAGTAGCTGGTAAAAGGCAAGTCGGTCGGAGGAAAAACTCATGGCTACGAAACATTACGAAACATACGAGTGGACAGGGATTGCGAGCGCCGCAAAACTATTTTGCCTAGCACGAAACAAGCGACAGTATGCTGAGCTGATTTGAGTATGACGAAGAAGAAAAACGTAATACATCTTAATTTAAAGGTAGCTATAGGGTTTATTGTTACCTGAAGTTAATTATAATAATTAAAGAGTTTTTTGCAACATTTCGTTGTTTTAAATTCAAATGTATAAGTATAAGCAACCTTGGCCACTATTGGCGTGTGATTTTGTTCCATATTCGTATATATTTGATCGAAGACATCATAATATGAAGTCGCTTGTTTTTTTTTTGTAATCTCAAATGTATTAAAATTTGTGCGCGTATCCAATCGACATTTACTGCGTCTCAGAGATTGGTCGAGACGATTTGGTAATAATATTAAACCTTAACTCTTCGAGAATAAGGATGACATTTGAATGTAAATATATTACGTATGTATGTATAATGTAAATATAAATTGTAAATAGAACGAAAATGTATAATAATATAAATACATAAAATGAATTGAAAACTTTTAAATGCGCCAGTACGCCAAATAAAAATTATTTAAAGTTAATTTTACTGGCAAACTGACGGTCCTAAGCCTGCATAAAAGCATGAAGGAAAGTTTTCTTTCATTAATCATTTTAACGCAACAAATAACATGCTGTTATTTAGTAACAGATATCTGGCACTGTTATTTTTGTGTCACAGTAACAGTAGTAACAGATACTAGCGATGTGTCAACCCGGTTTGCCAAACCGAATCAATTCGGGTTGAGGGCAACTCGCATCAAACCGAGCTACAGTCTATCCAACCCGGTTTCAGTTTGAAACCGCAATCGCGTCAATGATGTTTTAATAAAGATGACGCATATCCATATTGCGTGACGTTTAAAAACTGTACTGCTATGCATATACATACTCATTTGTTAATACTTTATGACAATTTTAGTGAATGAAACAGATTATACAGAAAGTACGAGACGAAAAGAGATAGCATTGCGCTATCCAAACATAGAATCGAAGCGGTAAAAACAGAAGGGTGACGATAAATAAAACTACCTATTTGGTTTTATAAGTATATAATATATTAACTTTGAGGTTGCTACATGAGTATACATGTGGTACGCCGTCCTGAAACAAATATATTTTTATTTGCTTACAAAATTGAAAAAATAAATTGCCGTTTAGTATATTAGTTCATGGTAAGCAGGCACTGAAAAAACGATCTCTTAATAATATTATTATTTGTTGTAATGATGACAAGTGATATGACCGCTCGTGGACATAAGCGAAACCAAGACACCTTAAATTACAAAGCAATGCTTGGCTTTCACTGCGCTCGCCATCCCGAGACATAAGATCTTAAGTATAAGTACAGCGATTACTCGGGCGAGAATGTCCTTTGAACCGGAACATAACATGGCATTTAAACTGCCGTGTGGCGGGGGAAATAGACATTGCGGTGGTACCTACACATGGTGGTAACGTATGAGCGACCTGCCACTAGTAAACAACCGATACTACAACCGATGGTGCAGGTTTTGTTAGGTGGATATATATATTTTCGTAGTTGTATATTTTTAATCAAAATTAAATGTGCTAAACCAATATTAATCAGTTTTAAAGGCATCCAGTCACGATCCCCTCTTTTTGTCCGAGCTGTGCTTAGTGCATATCCATTTACGTCTCAAAAGCTCATCACGTGGAAATCTGGAAACATTCAATGATATATGTAAATATTGTCTTTCAAAATATATGGGGAAGCTAATGTATTTTGTAATGTTCGTGGTTGGATTAAGTTATTTATTATGAAAATAATTCATAACAAATAACTTAATCGTTTTAAATATGATTGAATTAGAAACAAATATACAATTATCCAAATCCATTCCAACTTTCATCGTCAATTTTCTGTATGATCGGTTTCGCTTCTGACTTGTTAATCTATGACGTACGCTTTTTGTCCCTATCGCACTTCACAATCGTTGTATTAGGCGATCCTTCTTACACAATTGAAGGCGGTGTTTGCTAATTTAAAATAAAAATTAAATTTTGTGTGGTTTTTATATACTTACGTATGGTGTGTAGGTCCAATTTAGTTTCATATTTTTGCACCATTGTTTTAACACTCTTAAAACACACAATTCGACATTTTAGACAATATTTTCGAAATAAATTATGTTGACAGCACTGAGGTCTTCCCTCTGTCGCCGTTGCTATGCGACTAGATGAAATTACACCAATTGCCCGAATTTGAACGCCTCACTTTTGAAGTGGTAGTGCGATATCTACGTCATATGTGTATAATATATCATTGAATCGCGTCAACTCGTGTCCAGTTCAAGCGAGTACGAATGCGATGCAATGCGAATAAGCTGATGCGGGCTGAACGCTCCGCCCGAATGAATAACGAACGGAACCGAGTTATCCCGAATGAAGTTGCTGACGCCGACCGGTGACGCGACGCGACGAGTTGCATGTCACATGGTGGCGCCAAATTTTCATTCCGTTTTATATTAGGCATTTGTTTGTTATCGTAATTATATTTTAATTAACATCGTGTTTTCAGTAAGTATTAAATGTTATTATTTTATTATATTAAGTATATAAATACTTGAACTACTAAAAGTAACAAGTGAGTGTTTTAATCATAAAAAGGTAAGAAAATTCTTATACGTTGGTTGAATGTTTATAATTTTCAGAATAAACTACTTGATTACAGTTTTACGGAAAGTCATCTGATTTTGTTCTAGATACATTTCTGTTACTATAATATAATAGGTACTTAAGAGATATTGGTTTCTTTCTTATATCTTATAAATACTCATATGATTAATAATAAATAAACGCCTAATACATTGTTTTTCAGTCATCGATATTTTTTCCCATCCCTATTATTTATTACGATTTTAATTCGGGTAGGAGTACCCGACTTAAAATCGTAAACCGTATCGTAATACGGTTTATAACTTATAACGGGGTTCATGAACGAATGAATGATGTCATACAGTACTGGATGATTCGGTTTGGTTGAATCGGTTTGTAATTCGGTTTGAGCAAAATTATGATTCGGTTTAACCGATTTGAAAAATTACGGTTTGACCCATCTCTAACAGATACCGCATTGAGCCTGTTACGACTCATCTCTAATACTTGCCCTCATCAAAAACATCTAACTTTGTTGTCGGTAAAGATGAGACGTATTTACAATACCAGGTTTTAAAACCAGGTATTCACTTCGAAGTACGGCGCCCTGGTACGAGCAGAAAATACTTACAAGTATGAAAGTATTGCCATACGTCGATATGCACAGAGCCCTGAAAACTGTACATGGAAATACTTGCATAGGAAAACGATTCATAACTTAATACAGATAAGAACCACAATCGTATCTGTCAATAACAAATACTTTGAACTTCAAAGTATTTTTTATTCATACTATTTTGCTCTTTATGTACCATCAAATACGGGTTGAATTCCTATGCAAGTATTTTCAAATTTAGGCGCCGCTATACGTCGGTGCGCGAAGAACTTGGAACACTATACATAAAAATACTTCCATAGAAAAACTATCCTTAACTTCATATAAATAAGAATCACAATCGTATTCGTGAATAGAAAATACTTCAAAGTATTTTTTTCATTTATGCATTGTTGCTCCTTATTCGTTACGGAATACGGATTGAATTCCTATGCAAGTATTTTATAGACGCTGCGCCGCGGCTGGGACGCGAAGGGTTGCCGACTCATACTAACAAAATACTTTTAAGTATTTTAGAACCTGGTTTTGAACCCTAGTATTTTTACGTACTCGTACTTAGAAGCCCTGGTATTTAATTTTGCAAGTATATCTCATCCCTAGTTGTCGGTAACAGTATGACACTCGCTATATAACGCTAACTGCCTTGCTGGTATTGGCGAGGCAGTCAACGTTTTCAAAAATCGATACTATTTTGTGACGATATTATAATTTGTGAACCACCGACGAGCAGTTTAAACGCTACTTATACTAAATTCTGTAACGAAACCATACCGCGATCTAAAACAGCCGTGGCGCCACCTCTTGGCAGGGGAAGAGAAACTATCACACAAAAGCACAACACTTCACACAAGTTACTAAGCATTAGCAAATCTTCAGTTCTTACAAATTGTAAAACTATAGCTAGATCTACCACGACATATACATACATTTATTAATTTTCTTCGTTGTACGCTATACTTAATTTATCTAAACAGCCACTCTAGGAAATTATATCAAGAAACGAGTTACGTCTAATTTTCATGTATTGTTGAGCTGAAAAACAATACCAATTATTGACGCTAAGTCTCTCATATGTGAGGGGCCGCCTGCGTAGGTTCTACGGCAATCTCTTTTTCTCGCGCCAAACTGCAGTGTATATGCACTGTTGTGGACATGTTGACACTGAACATCTGACGTTTCCAAATGGCGAGCGCAATAGAACACCTAGCATTCCTTTATAACTCATGATGTTTGCTTTTGCTACTGTCTATAAGCGGTCGTATCGCTTACCATGTGAAATGCATACTCGTCTCACATATCATTGCAATAAGAAAATAAAATCAATGATTGTACAAGAGTTATTGACAGAAGTAGTTCATTCCATAAGCGAACAGTAAGGAAAGTTTTGTGTAGAAATGAAATTACACAATTACCCACTTACACACAGACACGATAGAATAATTAACTACGAATTCCGTTATATTTGTAGTTTTCTTCGTTTTATTATGCTATAGAAACAGCTGAACAAATTGTTATTAATAAATGCCATGTACGATCTGAATCGCTGGTGCCCATACCACAAGTTAAATCTTTATTTGGGCATCAGAGTTCAATGAAACACTTGTTGTAAATTAATATTGTCATACGGTTTATTTTAAGTGTTTAGTGTACGACTGTTATATGCTGCAATTAATTATTACTAGTGGTCGCCCAGCGGTCGAAATTGGACGAAATCAAGAAGAGAAAAAGTTTTTACATGTATGATGATGGTATTCTGATAATTCGTGCACTTTAAATGTACGCATCTCTCAAAATCACTTATTTATTCTGAAGTATATGCAAATTACATATTTTTTTTTGTACCTGAAATTGCAGATTGCTGCTACAGAACTTACTTTATGCATATAATGACAGTCCGTGTACATTTAAATGTATCTTACTGCTACACAATTTGTATAAGCGCTCAGTATTTCACGTAGTACTCGTAAAAAAAATATTCTGTTTGACATTCAATAAAACCACAGCAAACAAACTTTTCTGTTTGACATTCCACTATGTCTATAATAAATCTGTATCAGCCCATATACGTCCCACTGCAGGGCACGGGCCTACTCTACAATCGAGAATACGATTGAGAGTGGTTAGGCCATATAGTCCACAACGCTGGCGTAGTGCGGGTTGGCGGACTTACATAGTCTAGTCCGTTTACCAACAGGCCACCACGCACTTATAATATATAAAAGTAACAATTTGACCAAAGAGTATGTATACGTGTACAAATACTTGTGTATGCGTGTGTTAAATGCATGCTGGTTTGTGTAATCTTTTATTTATTAATTTAATGTACTTGTTATGCATTATTATTAAAATATTTTTTTATATTAAATGAGGAACACAAAACTTTTTTTGAAATATCTATGTCAGAAGAACAAAATGAAAAACAAAAGAAACAATTTGACACCAGAATATGTATGCGTGTACAAATACTTGTGTATGTGTATGTGTGTGTGAAATGCATGCTAGTGTGTGTAATGTTTTATTTTTTTATTTAATGTACTGTATAAGCATTATTATTGAAAAATATTAGCGTTCTACACTTCTCCTACACATAAACTATAAGTGTGCCAAATTTTATGCTCCTGCGTCCGCGCAATTTTCGTAAAAAGGGGTCCAAAGTTTTTGCATCACGTATTAATATATAGATTATTATTTTATTATTATTATCATCCCTTTATTTTATTTAATATTTTTTTCTATTTTTACATACCGGGTATCTCAAGACTGCTACCGAAAACGAAGCCGGGTGGTAGTTTTAGTGGCTACAAACACAATGCAATTAAAAATTTCGCCTAGAAACGCGACAATTTTTTTTTTATGATTTTTTAAATATCGTCATTTTTAGGTGGTAAATCCATAGTTTTTGCTAAAATAATAATTTAAACTCTTTTATACCTTAGAGTATTTATAAATAAAAGGGTATATACTATTATTTTAGGAAAAAATGTATTTACCACCCAAATATGGCCATAGGAAAAAAATAACAAAAAAAAAAATTGTCGCTTTTTTTTTGCAACTTTTTCTGTTGCATTGTGTCTGAAGTCGCTTAAACTACCACCCGGCTTCGTTTTCGGTAGCAGTCTTGATATACCCTGTATATGAATTATAAAAAATATACATATAAAAATAAAAAAAATAATTTATTTATCCCCGGTGGTGAAGCTTAAGACCCAAGCCACCGGCGGTTAGGGAGACAAAGTGAGGAACCGCCTCACAATGCGTGCCGCGTCCAGTAATACCTAACGTGACCATTTATTTTTTGTGCCAGAGCGGGACTTCAGTGAAATTAAATAATAATAATAAAGTTTTTATTGTTTTACAAGTTTTTGTCATAAAAGACTGAATAACATAAAATCGTATTTTTGTATTTGTCGGCTGAACAAATAGTTTCAAACCATCGAGTTTAGTTTTTAGAGGTGTGAAAATCGGTACATGATTTATTTATATTTACCATTCGTAATCAAAATAAATTTCATTACTGCGACACTCACCTGTGTTTTATAATTTTTCCATATTATGAAAATGTGAGAAAAAAACTCTTTCGATAGGTGCGTTACTTTCAGGCAGATACGTAACGTACTCAATAACGATTGTGGAAAAGTTTATTAAGCCAAGATGTTTTTACGAAAGTGTTGGTATAATACGACCCCACAGTTTTCAGTAGTAGTTTGGTAAAGCATTTCGAGCGAGAAATATAATTTAAATTATTATTTGGTCTGTTTGCAAAAGCGGGACAATGTCGGCCTTGGTGGGGACACCGGGACAGACTTCCTGAAAGCGGGACTGTCCCGCCCAAAGCGGGACGTATGGTCACGTTAGTAATACCGCCTTCTGTATTTGACTTTTGGCCCAACAGTCAATTGAGAGCCTCTGTAGGTGTTGGTCGAGTCTCTTTGGTATCAACCCATGAGCAGAAACGACAATCGGGACAATAATTGTTCAATCGACATCCCACATGTCGGTAACCTCGTGTGCTAAATCTAAATATTTAGACATTTTATCTTTTTCAGCTTTGACGACGTTATCGTCATGCGGAATGGCGACGTCAACAAGTATAGCCCAGCGCGCCAATCGATCTATTATCACAATATCAGGCTTATTGGCGACAATAGTCCTGTCTTTGATAATAGATCGATCCCAGTACAACGTTGCATGACCATTTTCAAGAACTAGTTGAGGAACATACTGGTAATATGGCACTTGAGAAGTCACAAGTCTATATTAGCGCGTGAATAAGACAAGTTCTAAAAGCTCGACAAAATAGTTATTTCGGTAAAACACCGATTTCCAGCTCTGGTGTGAAACGCATCTAAATATATACCGGGTATATCAAGGGTGCTACCGAAAACGAAGCCGGGTGCTAGTTTAAGTAAGTACAAACACAATGTAACTGTGTGTTGGCCGTCTGTATTTTCAGTCGTCTGTGGTCCACAGTAAACAATGCTATGCGGATGCGTTTGTGAGCAAGTATGCCTTAGAAGTGTGCCTTTTTTTTTTATTGCCTTGAATGGCGAGACGAGCATGCCGTTCGCCTGATGGTAAGCGATGCGACCACTCATGAACAGTAGCAAAACCAAACAACACCTTGAATTACAAAGCAATGCTTGGCATTCCACTGCGCTCGCCATCCTGAGACATAAGATGTGTGGGGAGAATGTTGATGCGGTGTAGGTGCGCGTATCTCGATGTGGCAGATACGCGGGTAGTGTGTGCTCGACACTATTACGTGTCGATGCTGGCGTGTGTGTGGTAGGCAGAGCCTATGCAGGAACGCGGCGAAATAAAACGTCCCACACAATGCGTACACAAGGTTTAATATGTACACACAAAAGTCACACAAAATAGAAAGTACAAAAGTCACTATCTTTAAGCCTTACACACTACACTAATACTAAAATAGGTCTTTACACTACACACTAAATCAGTCCACTAAAAACTAAGAAGGAGAGGAAAGCGACAGTCTATGAACAGCTAACTAAATACTAAAATATGCAAAGGCGCACAGTACGCAAGGCGGAAGCAAAAGCGATAGGGACCGTGTGAAGCGCGCATCGAGCAAAAGCCGACTGGCGCTGCGACACAGCAAATGGTTGCGCCGGCGCGGGTCCGGTGACGTCACAGCTACCTGAGCGCCGGCGGTCAGCTGGTGTGCCGTTATTTAGCCAATATAAAAAATGTGTATGACTGTAATGTGGAGAATCGCCACATCACTCCCCCCCCAGAGACCGTCAAGGGCGATAAAAAAAGAAGTAAAAATAATAAAGCCGTCCCAAATGGCTGATGTGGTCATTGGGATTTCTGGTGAGGGAAAATTGCATCTATCGTACAGTATACATTCAGATATTTAAAAAAAACGATAGTTATAGTAAATATACACAGAAAAATAATCTAAATCATTTGAACAGTGGCGAATGCACAAAACTTAACTGTCTTTGGTTTGGTGTCAGATTGTATGACGGAACGAATTGTCGCGTCTTGCCGTGATTTCAGTATAGGTTTTAATATTAAGTCTGTGTTCGACTGCGGTGATCTAGGCGCTTGCTTGATGGCATATTCGGTTCGGAACGGAGTGGGCTTTAATTTGAAGTTAGTTCTTTTTTCATGGTAAGCCGCAATTTGTTCCGTTTCTTGAGATATTACTGGCCTTTGTGGTTTTATCCTTTTCGTTGGTTGCGCCTGGTTGTCCAAAGTCTGTGGCGTCTTCGTGATGTGGTGAGAAACGAAGAGGCCTGCTGCAGAAAGGCAATCGTCCATCCTCACTGGTGATTGCCCGCGGAGTTTTGCCGCTGGTTTAAAATCGCAGGGCTTGTGGCATCTGCGGGTGTTAGCTCCGAATTTAGTGTGATACCAGCATGTAGGGTATCGACGGTAACTAGATTGAGACCGTGTCCTAATCCGGAACGAAGAGGGTGACGATGATCGCCGGCACTGTGGTCTGAGATGATCCATCGTAGGATGACGCCTGGCCACGCGTGTTTGCTCGACGATCTTGTCTTGGAGACGCTGCACCATTTTTCGGAGCGTAGTGATGTCGTCCGAAGAGCTGCCGCAAGAACACACGTGGGTAGTTGTAGCGGCCGCGACGTGAGCAGGTGCTGCTATTTCTTGCACGCAGTCGGCGAGATCTGCCAGTTGATCCAGTGAGTGGGTTGGTTGTGAGGCCAACAAAGTCTGGATGTCACGTGGCAGTTGGTTACTCCAGATGGTGCGCAGAAAGTTCTCCGGAAAGCTGATTCCAGCTAGGTCCTTGAGGTGGCGCAGAAATTGTGACGGCTTTCTGTTCCCAAGTTGTTCCTGGGAAAGGAGCTGCCGTAGCTTCTTTTCATTCGAAGCGGTTAGCCGCCTGATGAGTTCGCTTTTAATCTTTTCGTACTTGCTCAATATCGGGGGGCAAACAATGATGTCCTTGACAATTCTAGCCTCCGTCATGTTCAAATTTGCTAGGACGGTTGAGTATCTCATTGTATCGTCAGTTATGCCGAAGAGGATAAATTGGCTTTCGAGTAGCGCGAACCAAAGTTCCGGTTCGTCCGATGAAAAAGCCGGTACCTTTAAATTCAGCCGTTGGACCTCTGACGTCAGTATCGGTTGTTCCGAGCACACCCGAAATCGCCGTGTTCGCCGTGTCATGCTTGGGCGAGTGTCACCATTACGTGACTCGGCGGATTGTGTAGAATCGCTGCTGCTGTCGCTCATTATCGTGTTCTCCAGGGGTCACCAATGTGGGGAGAATGTTGATGCGGTGTAGGTGCGCGTATCTCGATGTGGCAGATACGCGGGTAGTGTGTGCTCGACACTATTACGTGTCGATGCTGGCGTGTGTGTGGTAGGCAGAGCCTATGCAGGAACGCGGCGAAATAAAACGTCCCACACAATGCGTACACAAGGTTTAATATGTACACACAAAAGTCACACAAAATAGAAAGTACAAAAGTCACTATCTTTAAGCCTTACACACTACACTAATACTAAAATAGGTCTTTACACTACACACTAAATCAGTCCACTAAAAACTAAGAAGGAGAGGAAAGCGACAGTCTATGAACAGCTAATTAAATACTAAAATATGCAAAGGCGCACAGTACGCAAGGCGGAAGCAAAAGCGATAGGGACCGTGTGAAGCGCGCATCGAGCAAAAGCCGACTGGCGCTGCGACACAGCAAATGGCTGCGCCGGCGCGGGTCCGGTGACGTCACAGCTACCTGAGCGCCGGCGGTCAGCTGGTGTGCCGTTATTTAGCCAATATAAAAAATGTGTATGACTGTAATGTGGAGAATCGCCACAGATGTTAAGCCTCAATATGTCCAGTAGTTACTCTGGCTACAATATCCTTCAATCCGAAACACAACAGTGCATTTAAACTGCTGTTTGACGGGAGAAATAGACATTGCGGTGGTACCCACCCAGACAGCCTCTCACATATCAGAGACCTACCACTAGTAAATGCCTTAGCTCCAATAGTAAAATATACACAATATTATTTTTAATTTCATGAATTTCAGCTATGTAACTGGAGGACTGGAATAACGTACCACGCAATTTGTAGGACAATTCTGTTCTGTAGGTGGTAAAATATTCAAATGTTAGCAAACCAATAAAAAAAAATCAGCTGGTTAGTAATTTTCATGACCTTATTTATGATACATGTTGGAGAGGGTCCCCCCTCTCTGATAAAACCTTATATTTTGTAGGACAAATATTTTTTCACGTTATTTAGATAATTATCTCGATAATTAACAAAGAAAAATTCGGTTATTAATAAATTTTTAAAATTCGTCAAAGCAACATACTTTATCCTTGCTACCCCTACTAAGCTACCATTTACCAACGTTACTGTAAGGAAAACGTTGGGCGTCTAGTCGAAAGGAAGCTACTCACGAAAAATCAACTTGTTAGTAATCAATTATGAAAATTGTACTAGGGAACCTTTACTAATAGCATAATACAATAATTATTTTACAAGCGTTGGTGGTGTAATGGTCAGCATAGTTGCCTTCCAAGCAGTTGATCCGGGTTCGATTCCCGGCCAACGCACATGTTTTGCTTTGCTTAATTATATGGAGTAATTTTGGTTATCTTTAATCTTAATCTATTAGTTTTTAAAAGCTAATACATACATACAAATGCCAAAGCAATTGAAATTACTTACTGTGATTTTTGTTTAAACCGGAGGCCAAAGCTTACACGATAATTTAAAACAATGTGAGGATACGTCCATGTATCGGCTTAAAGGATATTGCAGCCAGAGTGGACTGGACATATTGAGACATCTTGTGTCTGGAATGGCGAGCGGGTTTATTGTTGTTTATTTATTTATACCATACATATACATTTCACCAGCCTTCGTGGCGTAGTTGTACTATGGTATGATGACAAAGCTGAGGTCTTGGGATTAAATCTCTGATCAGGAAAAGTAATTAGATTTTTGTATTTACTATCAGCGCGTGTCAGGAATTTGTATTGGTATGGCGATAGGCTCGCATCACATCATGAGACTGAACGCACAAGGCAAAATGTGAGTGTCCTGGCATTTCTGCGTACCTCATCTGGGAAAAAGGCATGAGCTTATGTACATATGTATCTATAGAGACTGTTCCACCCTCACACCCGCCACTGCAACTCTTGTATCGCAGGATCAACAGTGGCACGCAATGTAAAGACACCGAGCATTGAAGCTCGCCGAGTCTCCGGGAATGTCTAACTTTGTCTTTAACCCGCAACGAAATGTACGTGTTGTTTATTATTTATTTTGACAGCCTCCATGGCGCAGTTAGTTAAACGCCGCCTGTGAAACGAGAGGCCGCGGGTTCGATCCCCGCACCGAGAGCAATGTTTGTGAGACCCACAAATATTTCTTCTGGTCTCCTTTTAAGTTCTTCTATTAAGTCTTAATAATTAAGTTTGTGAGAGCAAAGAAGTCTCTCGTAGCCGAAATAAAACTATTATTACGGATTTTATCGCAATTTGGCTTATTTTTTTTACATTTTTTCGGCGCGACGTTTCGAGTACTTTCGTGGTCACGGGGCGGACTCTCTCTCGCAGTTCCCGATACCCACGACTCAAGTCAGTTAAAACTGTCTGCTCTGTCTCTTTAGTGTGGGTTCGGGTCTATGTATGTGACTGTTGGGTGTATTTTTTGTTATTTACAAAGGCTGAATACAAAATGCAATTACCTAGCATGGCTCTCTGACAGTACAGCGATATAATAATAATAAAACTCTTTATTACACCACAAAACATGACATAAAAATATAAAGTAGATGTACGTTTGGTGAAACAATTGGTGGCCTTATTGCCTAAGCAGGTAAACATTCAAAAAGATAAAAAATGCCAGGAGACAGTGGCGGCGATGTTTTCTTTGAAAATTCATAAACAATACCCGCATTAATATTACTACTAACGATTTTAAAATATACCAAGTTGAAATAAAAATAAATCAAAAGTGTGCGTTGGCCGGGAATCGAACCCGGATCAACTGCTTGGAAGGCAACTATGCTGACCATTACACCACCAACGCCTGTGATATATACATCGTAATTTTTTATTAAGTTCACATAAATCATTTTTATACAATTCTTAATGATCATCCATTGTTTATGGTATTCCCTTATTAAGAATCTATTGTGTAACGCAATTGATATTTTACAACTTTGAAAAAACATCAAACATAAACTATAATACAAACAATATTTAACATAATATCTAGGTAAAAATTAGGCAAAGAGAAGTAATTAATTATAAATTTTCTAAATTTATTCTAGACGTCACGAAGACAGTAAATAAATAAAGAATAAAAAGTTACGAGTTAAGCGCTAATTTGTAGTTTCCAAATGTAAAATGTACTCCAACTCCAAATACACGTTTATCTCAAAACTGTGAAAGTCCTTTTAGGACAAACAAACTAAACTCTAATTTTGAATTTTCAAAATAACAAAGTTTGTATCGGGATTAACAGTGAATAGATTCTTTTCATTAATTTTCGGCAACTCCAAACCACTAAAACATCCGCTAACCACTAAAAGCCATTTATGCCCACCATTAGGAGGTCCTAGCCCCCAGATTTAGAGGAGCATCCACTGTGTAGGCACTACTCTCGCTTATTTAATTCAGGATATTGACAACCTGCCTATTCGATTGACATTGCTTTGTTGTACTTGTGTTTTACCGGATACCGAATACTTGCCCTCATCAAAAACATCTATCTTTGTTGTCGGTAATAGTGTGACACTCCTGTATATCGCTAACTGCCTTGCTGGTATTGGCGAGGCGGTCAACGTTTTCAAAAATCGAAGGTATCCTAGATACCGTTTGGTGCCATTTTGATAATTGAGAACCACAATCGAGGAGTTCAAACGCTACTTATACTAAATTCTGTAACGAAACCATACCGCGACCTTAAACAGCCGTGGCGCCACCTCTTGGCAGGAGAAGAGAAACTATCACACAAAAGCACAACACTTCACACAAGTTACTAAGCATTAACAAATCTTCAAGTTCTTACAAATTGTAAAACTATAGCTAGATCTACCACGACATATACCTATATATACATATATTAATTTTCTTCGTTGTACGCTATACTTAATTTATCTAAACAGCCACTCTAGGAAATTATGTCAAGAAACGAGTAACGTCTAATTTTCATGTATTGTTGAGCTGAAAAACAATACCTACGAATTATTGACGCTAAGTCTCTCATATTTGAGGGGCCGCCTGTGTAGGTTCTACGGCAATCTCTATTTCTCGCGCCAAACAGCAGTGTATATGTACTGTTGGGGACATATTGAGATCTGACGTTTCCAAATGGCGAGCGCAATGGAACGCCTAGCATTCCTTTGTAATTCATGCTTGCTTTTGCTACTGTCTATGAGCGGTCGTATCGCTTACCATGTGAAATGCATACTCGTCTCACATATCATTACAATAAGAAAAAAAATCATCAAACGTCTAAGGCACTTCTAGCAGACATAGAACCTTCAAATTTAGAATATAATTAGTATTTAATGTCTAAATTAAGGGAAAATTTAAACATTTCATAATTTCTGTCTAGTTTTCTAGATACATCAACTGCGTGAATAACTTTGTAATCCCATATAAATGTATAGGATTACAAAGTTACATTTGCAGTTCATGATTCGTTGTACCCGTATATAATAGAATAATAGTTGTAGATAGGTATCTATATATATGAGACTGTGTACAGTTTCATGGGCTTAACCCTTAAACAAACGCGAGCCGGTATGCATTTTTTTTTAAAGGTTGCATTGTATTTTAGGTAATTGAGGGTCACTGATTTCATTTTTTAAATCAAAATTTAAAAAAGAATAGGGGATGGGGTAGTTTTTCTGGTGGTAAATAATTTACCATTATCCGTTCATGACTACAAAATTTTTGATGTTGGTGGTAAAATTGTTACCATTGTCCGTTACGGTTTAATTTTCGTTTCTTGACTAGTGACTTCCTCTTGGTTCTACTTTTAATATTTATTTTATATTTTGGAAATGAAACATTTTATTTTTTTAATATTTATTTTATTAGTATTGCATATTACCTATCTTATAGTATTGCTTACATTAATGGTATTCTTACAATCTATAAATCTAAATCAAAAACAAATTACTTGTACAAAAAATATATAAAAAAAGTAATCAATGTTATTTTTAATAAAAACCCAACCTATGGAAAGTAAAATTGGCAATTTTTCTATCTTCGCCAGCAAGTATCACGGTAATGACCGTTTATTATTATTGATGATAATATGAGATACATCTCATGTCTGCTGAAGCTGGGTTTCTTTTTTATGGAACTTGGGCATTCTCTTTATTCTACACCGGAGTCGGCGATATGGAACAACCTGAAGCAAGATCGAGCACATAATGCTACTTTGCACATAGTGCAACATATTTTTGTACGCTTTTGTTCTCTTCTAGTACTACAAAACCTACATCTCTTATAGGTATCAATTTCTTCCGGCATGTGTACACCGACATTTAAAAGACGGATTTCGTCGGGTACCCCAAAGTTGCCACCTTTTTTATTTTTAAACACTGTTGGCTTATTTTTTTTTCCTGTGAAATTGTCTATTAGTTCGCGCGCCAATTTTAATCTGTAATTACGGTGAGAATGAACATTTACTGTATGTGTTGTATTATACGCTATGTATGAATTTATAATTGCAGAATCAAACATGAAAATAAAAAGCCTCATCCAATACTTCCTCGATTTCTGTCAATTGGGTAAGACGAACGGAAATGGTCAAAATGGTCTACACCACCCATCGTGAGGGTATATGAGGCAATTGCTTTGGGGCAAAGTATATCTTGCCTGGATCCATCTTTTTGTGTTCTTTTAACATACATCACCTCACGTGGATGATGAGCCGTAGTTAGCACTGATACGTCCCGGGTGTCATGCCACTTAATTGCAGTAATAGGACCTGCTGACACTGACGCAAATTGGTGCTTCTCTAATTTCAGCGCTTTTGGTTGTGATTTTTTTAAAATGTTTGGTAAATCCTTTCTGTCAGATCGGACAGTTCCGACTGCGTATATTCCTTTTTCATATAAGGCATCCATAAGGTTGCAACTGGTGAAAAAATTGTCGAAAGCCACTAATGTCGATTCCGGCAGGTCTTTGCACAATGACATCACAACATTATAACCTAAGCCTTCATTCTCGACGCTGTCACCTTTGCCACTATAAATTTGGAACTGGTACATGTAACCAGTTGCAGCATCACATCTTGCCCATACTTTAAAACCTCTTTTGATTGGTTTTTTGGGCATATATTGTTTTAATGAACTCCTTCCTTTAAATTTTACCATACACTCATCAATGGATTGTCGGCTCGAATTTTCCATTTCATTTTGGAAAATGTCATTCAACTCCGTGATTAAAGGCCTTAGCTTGTACAACTTGTCATATTCTGCAGAATTTCTCCCTGGCTCCAATTCATTATTATTAAGGTGTAAATTTTCGGTAATTTTTTTGAATCTAGTGAGTGGAAATACCCTCGAAATTTCCGGATTATTATAGAATGTGTCACTGGACCAATACAATTCCATATCCGGTAATGGATTGAGCCCCATCAATATGAGCACGCCTAAATAAGCCTTCATTTCAACATTTGACACTGGAGACCAATTTTTACTATTTTTTTGGCGTGCGTATGTATTTGTTTGTTGGACAATTATTTCAATTATGTAATCAGTAAAAAACTTTTCAAATACTTGAATCGGTTGAGTTTTATGGGTGTATTGTGTACTAGTGGTTGCCTTTTTGTCAAAAGGTGGAATTGTGTGAGGCTCATCTAAAATTTGCCAGTTGCGAGGCGTCAACCGATCTCTGCGAGGTGGGCGTTGAATATTACTGATAATAGACTCTTGTTCTAGATTATTGAGAATACTTAAATTATTTTCTTGATACAAGGGAGACATAGTATCACTTCGGTTTTCCGGGAGAACAGCTTCGAATTCAGTTACAGAAAATAAAGACTGTTGGTCACTAAACGCGGGAACATCTTGAAATGTACGTAAAAGTGAAGATATTGAGCTACGAGGACTTGATATAGAAGCAAACGTACTTGGTGTATCCTCAACTGGCACAGCAAATTCGGGGACGTTTAGCTCACTTCTGTGTGGGCTATTATTAGCATGTGAACTAGGCTCTAAAACTTCTAGTAGATTCTCGTTGGTTTGTTCTGTAGCATCGTGTTCAAGCGTAACTTTTTCATTTTCTTCAGTTGAACCGAACAATTCTTCTAATCTTCTTTCTAACGTCTCTTCTTCTGGCACAGGTACAAAGATGTCCGCAGGGCTATTGATTACCTGTCCCCAACATGGGTCATCTTCTTCGTCGCAATCAGAGAGATCCGATAAGTCTTCTAAATTATCAACAACTTTTTGAAGTCTACTATTTTCATTTAAATTTATTTTCTTTGACATATTGAATATCTGAAATAAACAAAGTATTAATTGACACGTTACGTAAGAACTTTATATGAACTTCTCAAAATATTTATTTAGCTTTTTGCAGTCCAAAAAAATATACAAAAAGACAACCGATTTTATATAGATAATCTGATATTTTTCAAAGTGGGATCGGACAAGGGTAAGATATTTACCACATGTTTGAAACATCTAAATTATATGAATAAGTCAATTGCAAATGCTGCTAACACGTGAGATTAGCCAAAATATGTTATAGTTTTGGAATTTGCGTCGAAAAAGTACTTACCAGATTTTTTCTTGAACAAACTTTTAAAATTTCTGAAAACACCCGCCAAAAACTCGACTTTTTTCACAACAAAACCGTTGAGTCAACTTTGACATTACCTTACAGTGACAAATGACATTGACAGGTTGTCAAATGAATTAGAATAGATAAACAAATTATAATAGATTATAAATATGTGATATTTATACCTTTAGTGTTACCGTAATTAAAAGTTAGAGTGCATTATTTAAAAAAACACGATGTGGTAATATATATACCTTTATTTGAATAAGGGTTAATACACCCTTTCAATGGCCAATAGCATTATGTATAAATTCTACGATACATTATGTTTTCATGCGATGGCCAAGTCGATCTATTTATTTAAAACGTAAAGAATTTTTAATATTGATATGATAATAACTTACGTAATAACTTTATACAGAAGGTCCCTTAAGCAAGGACTAAATAAATTAATCAACTTGGTATTACATGCATCTCACAACTTTTTGTGGTAGAAAAACTGAGCTGCGAGACTTGGAATTTTTACAGGATGTTTTTGATGGGATTGTCTTATCTGTTAATATAGCTCTGTTAAAGTACATTCTGTGGCTCACGCTTGGCATCGGGGTATATTGATAGTAAGGTGTTATGTTTAAGGGCAAGTTTTTGATGTATAATATGCGCTACCTGGTTATGGCGGTGAGTGTAATCGGTTTTGGTTAGGGTGGAACAGGCTTATAATATGTTGTATCGTTTCGGGCAGACGGTGACATTTTCTACATTTATCATTTTGCATTGTTGGGTCTTTTAAAATAAACTTTCTATAATTTATAGTATTAATAACCTGATCCTGGATCGCCACCATAAAACTTTCAGTTTCCGGGAAAAGAGAACCAAATTGTAGCCATTTATTGGAGGCCTGTAAATCTATATGGGGTTGCTCCAGATCTTGTATATGTCTTCCGCGCAATTCTTTACCCCGCCACTTTACGAGCTTATTATTTAAATTTTCACTTGGGGTGGCAAATTGAGATGTTTTACTATTTAAATTTAAAGGTGTATAATTTTTATCCGTTTCTATTGTTGTTAATGAATTTTTCTTGTGTTTCCTTTTTCTTAAAAGAAATTTCATAATTTTATTATTTGTCCTTCCCATAAGTTATTTAAATCTATTAATCCCCTATCCCCTTTTGATCTCTCTATCCCTTTCAGAACGATGAAAATTATTTGCAATTTAGAAATAATTTTTGGGTAATATAAAGTCTGGTCTAAAGTATCCAAGAAAAATAATTTAAAAAATCCTCCCCCTACTGTTCCCCCAGAATTGACTATGCCTTCCCGGTTTTGTCACTACTAACGCACGATCATACATTACTATAGAAAAGAAGTAATTAAAAATGATTTTTAATAATTATTGTATATTATTTGAGCGTAGTTGTTGGTAAACGAACTAGACGCAGCTGCCAACATGTTCACGGTTGCCGTGGGTTCGGATCTCTCTAACTTTTCAGAGTCCTGTGTGTATTGATAGTGAATCGCCACGCTCTATAATGTTGAAGGACAACATCGTGAGGAAACCGGATATCATAACAACTTGTATGCATTTCCATGGTAGGGGAGTCCGGTAGCCCTCACTAGGCCAACATGATGGACTATATTATGGTCTAACTACTCTCAATCGTACTCTAGATTGTGGATTGTGCCCGTGCCCTGCAGTGGGACGTATATGGGCTGATACAGTACATCGTCAACCGTAAACTATAATAAATCACCACGGTTCCTTCTCTTGTCCTCTTGCATCACGATTAAGCATAATTGTTCCTGTCCCTTGCAACTGCATGTTGTTCAGACAGTTCAAAAGCAAAATTGTATTAAAATGTCAGTTAACATAGTCTGTGATCACCTCTTTGCGGGACCTTCTTAACCAAACATTAAAAAAACAGCAGGCCCTACGAGCAGGCCCTTCCGCCCGATTCGATCTGTCAGGAAAAGCGGGATTTTTAGGCAAATACATTTCAAAATCAAACATTAATCTATTGCTAGTTATGATGACATAGGTTTTGAGGGCAAGCGGACGTGATTTGTTTTTAATCAGTTTACGTAGTTTGCACTACCCAGCGAAGACTTCTATGAAGTAATTGCTAGGAACCTTTCCATTGATCTGCAAGCGTTTTTTACAGCGTCATAGATAGGTTGGACTTTCCAAAGTGGGTTTCGTCCTATTACAAAATTATGCCAAATAATTTACGAATTTCTTGGCTTGAAATTATTAAAAATTGTCCCAGCTTTACGATTACAGTAAATAAATTTATGCAGGTAGCAAGGTTTTGGAAAACATACTCGTTAAAATATTTTTCGATAAAATGGAGAGGGTTCATTACTTCTCCAGCACTCGAGTACGGGGTATAATAAAGATTCTTATTGATAAAATTAGTGTCTCTTCAAAGTCTGGATATTTTCCTTGGACAAACGACGCTTTTGTTAGGCGCTACGTTTTCCGGATTCACAGAAAGTAATTAAATATTTAAAGCATTAGAATCTATATGAGTCACGATATTATTAGGGTTGGAGCAATCCCGCAGATGTATATCTTCATCGAGAAGACGAGGAACCTTAGCTACTGGTTCTGTCTCCTCATCACAAACATCCAGGTCTAAGTGACACCCACTATTAAGTAAATTTTGAAATAAATCTTCGTCTAGAGGCCGTCCTGTATAAAATAAAGTTGGTATTAGTTGAATGAATATTTAGCTTCAACCATGCGTTCAAATTTCGTGAACACGTTACGGTGTCGAATAATAATAATTTTACAAACAAATTATCATGATGCTATAGTTTAGTGACTAAACTAACTATTTTAACTAGAACAATACAAATTAATCTTTAAGTTTAGACCATTTGTCAAATATTTACGCCGACCATGATCGTCCACAAACATAACATCTATCTTTGAACACATCTGGATTTGTCACTAACATCCCGATTCGCCGCGATCTTCTTTTAATTATGTACCTAGAACATCACACGAGTGATGGAGACCGTTTCGAACCAGTAAAATAAAATTATTTTTTTATGGAACGCACGCTTAGTATAGTTCGTTCTGAAAGGGCTATAGACATTCTTTCAATTGTGGATTTAGGATGTAAAAGGTTGTGTTTGGTAAGCGTTGATCGAGTTCTCATTTCCAATTTCTTGATGTCCGTTTTTGACCATTTCACTATCCCAAACGAATATGTTAATACTGATATTGCATATTAAGTGTTTAACGCTTAAATAAGTTTTTATAATAAAGTGGTCTTTTCCATATCTTATTGATCCTACTGAAATATTCTTTACGGAGTTCTTTCTTCATCTGAATATGATTTATATTTTTTCCTTCACGTAATCCTAAATATTTGTATGTATCATTCTCCTCCATCAGATCAAAAAAGTTTTCTCGAGTACATTCACTGCTGTTTCCTACTAGTTTTCCTTTTCGTATATTCAACATTTCACATTTGTCTAACCCGAATGACATGTTTATATCTCCACAAAATTTAGCAGTAGTTTCTATGAGTGTTATAATTTCTTTTTCAGACTTGGCAAATAATTTTATATCGTCCATATACATCAGGTGACTTACTGCAACGTTGGGTGTTAATTTGTAGCCAAAATTTTAACTGTTAACAAGCAGACTTGATAACGGATTGAGCGCCAGACAGAACCATAAAGGGCTTAATGAGTCTCCCTGAAAGATACCATTTTCAATAGGGATTTCGTCGGTGGTTATAGTTGTGTCAATATTTGAAAGGAATAGTGTGGTTCTCCAATTGCCCATGACAGATTTTAGGAAGGCTATTATAATTGGATTGATTTTATAGATCTGTAAGACTCGAATCAGCCAGGAGTGAGGCACGCTGTCAAACGCTTTTCTATAATCAATGTATGCTAAATACAAGTTATGACTGTGGGAGGTGGAATGTTTCAATATAGTGGAATCAATAATTGACTGTTCTTTGCATCCTTTGTGGTTCTGTCTACACCTTTTCTGTTACCCAGCTATATTACAATGAAATTCATTTCTTAGTAGACTGCCTCGGTGGCGTAGTTGTACTACGGTACGGTTACAAAGCTGAGATCTCGGGTTTGAATCCTGGTTTGGGCAAAGTGATATTGGATTTTTCTATTCAGTATCAGCCCAGAGTCAGGAATTTGTGCCCGATATGGCGATAGACTCGCCACCTATCACATTGTGGGACGGAACATACAAGGCGAAATGTGGGTGCCCTGGCACCTCTGCCTACCCCTTCTGGGAACAAGGCGTGAGTTTATGTATGTATGTATGTCATTTCTTAGTAATTTCTTAAATATTATCCGAAGCCCTACGAGATCGTGCAAAGGTATATACATAATACAGGGTATATCAAGACTGCTACCGAAAACGAAGCCGGGTGGTAGTTTAAGCGACTTCAGACACAATGCAACAGAAAAAGTAGCAAAAAAAAGCGACAATTTTTTTTTGTTATTTTTTCCTATGACCATATTTGGGTGGTAAATACATTTTTTCCTAAAATAATTGTGTATACCCTTTTGTTTATAAATAGTCCAAGGTATAAAAGTGTTTTAATTATTATTTTAGCAAAAACTATAGATTTACCACTCAAAAATGACGAAATTTAAAAAAACATAAAAAATAATCTTTTCGAAATTTTTGGTTGCATTGTGTTTGTAGTCACTAAAACTACCATCCGGCTTCGTTTTCGGTAGCAGTCTTGAGATACCCGGTATAAGAAATTGAAGCGAAGCTTGTGATAAGATGGAGTTGTGATATCAAAATGTGATGAAATGTAACGTGTATTCTAATGTAGACGTATTGATTGCTACTTGTGTTTGGTTCTTTATTTAGAGACCTGGCAATATTTTCCAAGTCCAAATATGAGCCCACTACTCAGTGCAGAAATGTTAAGTTGCTTACATTTTTAAATTGGGATTCGGTGAGATCAAGGTAGGATCTAACATCAGAATAACTAAGGAGAGGTACCAGAGGAGACTGGACAAATTCAATCGTACAACATTTTGCAACTTTGCAAGGACCCTGCTGCCTCAAACAAGTTACGAGTATGACTAAGTTGTTATAATTTGAGACTACAAGAATAGTTCTTATATATTTCATACATTATATTGTACACCAACTAAGAGCAAAATACATTTAAAAAAACCTATAAATTTTTCGTATCCTGTGTGTCATTATTTTTTGATTTCCAACTTCATCCTTCTACTCTTAAGGAAAGGTGTAGAAAGTCATAATTATCCCTTCCTTAAAAAAGAAATCCTTTTCATAAGATTATGAACTTCTTATCCGTCATTAAGTAAACACTTTTCTTACCGACATAATTTTTAATCCATTTTGTTCCATATTTCGACCTTATAAATGAAATAAATAAATAAATAATTATTTTATTGTATTTATGTATTTGCACTGCGTTAGTTCATATTACAGACGACAGATCTGCAATGGAGGAAGGGAAGCTAACGATACAAGCCTTGCTAGACTTTAGTAATGTGTTCAACACTTTAAGCTACGATGTTCTGTTAAGTACTCTTCGCACTAATAACATAATATATAACATGTCATAGTTACCTGACCAGTCATCGGCAGTGTATACGCATTGAAAGGGCAATTTCGGCTCATTGTTATACTTTTGCTGGCGTTCCTAAGGGCAGCGCTTTTCTCGTTTACTCTTCGTATTTATTGATTCAATCTTCTAGGGACTTATCTCTCCCTATCACTCGTATGCAGCCGTTGTGCCATTTTGGTTCAATGAACGGGTTTGCAGAGGCAATTTCTTCAATATATATAAAGACTACTAAAATCATTGAGAAGTCGGACGCAACTCAAAGTAAGCGCTTCTAAAACATAGGTCGTTGTTGTTGGCAGCTATAGCATGGGTTCTTAGTTAATGGTGAATCAAATACCTCAGATGTCATTCAAAGATGTCCCTTTATTGCTAATGTCAAGTAATATTTTTCCTCTTTATCCACCTTTTGGGTAACCGGTAAGTGATAAGTTGCTATTGACAATAGTGACCAACTACTACTACAAAAGTAAATTCATAATATTTAATTTACTTATCTTAATAATTTCGATAAAACACCGATATTTTTTATAGTTTATACATTTCGAAGACATTGTTATTACTTTATTCATTGAAATTTCAAGGATTTTAATACTATGAAGTACTACATGCCAGTCTATATCATATACACAGTCAGGTCATAAGTATTGTCACACAGTAAAAACTTTTCTTTTAGAATGCAGGCCACAAAAAAGTTTATTGAATTCGAATTTAAAATTGTTCATGAAAATAAAAATGTATACTTTTTAGAATTTTACTCATTTTTAAATATGGAGTGGACGCTTAAAGAAGACCGTGTTGCAGTTATTGCGTTGCATCGTTGCGGTTACGCGCCAATTCAAATTTTTGACATGCTGAAAAATTTTAATATAACCAAAAGATTCGTTTATCGTACCATCAAACGATACAATGAAGACTCTAATGTAGATGACAGGTCAAGAAGTGGTCGCCCTCGGTCTGTTAGGAATCCAGCAGTGATAAAAGCTGTGAAGGCGCGAATTCAAAGAAATGCCAAATGTAAGCAGAAACTGTTGGCCATTCAGATGGGGTTAAGCAGAATCACGGTGAAAAGGGTGTTAAATGAAGACTTAGGGTTTCGAGCATATCGAAGAAAAACAGGACATCGTTTGAATGCTCGTGTAATGGACCTGAGACTGAAGAGATGCCGCGCTTTGTTGAAGCGGTACGCGAGAAAAAAAAATCGGGAAATTCTTTTTTCAGATGAAAAAAAAAATTACCGTAGAAGAGAGCTACAATAAACAAAATGATAAGGTGTACGCACACAGTAGTGAAGAAGCGAGCAACCGTATTCCGCGTGTCCAACGAGGTCATATTCCATCCTCGCTCATGGTGTGGTTGGGTGTTTCTTATTAGGGCTACAACAGAGGTAATTTTTTGTGAAAAAGGTGTAAAAACGAATGCAGTTGTGTATCAAAATACAGTCCTGACGAACCTTGTGGAACCTGTTTCTCATACTATGTCCAATAACAGGCACTGGGTATTCCAACAATATTCGGCGCCAGCTCATTGAGTGAAGAGCACACAAGTCTGGCTGGCGGCGCGTGAAATCGACTTCATCCGGCACGAAGACTGGCCCTCCTCCAGTCCAGATTTGAATCCGTTAGATTACAAGATATGGCAACACTTGGAGGAAAGGGCGTGCTCAAAGCCTCATCCCAATTTGGAGTCACTCAAGACATCCTTGATTAAAGCAGCCGCCGATATTGACATGGACCTCGTTCGTGCTGCGATAGACAATTTGCGAAAATTTTATTTGCATTGTGTTTGTACTCACTAAAACCAACACCCGGCTCCGTTTTCGGTAGCAGTCTTGAGATGCCCTGTATACTCAATCAGTTATTAATTATTATACACTGTTTTTTGGCGTGAGAAATACACATATGAAACCTACCACCAAAAATTCGTATTGTTTTTCAGCGCAACAATGCATTAAAATTAGGCGTTACTCGTTTCTTGACTATAATTTCCTAGAGTTGCTACTGTTTAGGTAAATTAAGTATAGAGTACAAGGAAGAAAATTAAAAAAAATATGACGTGGTAGATCTAGCTATAGTTTTATAATTTGTAAGAACTTGAAGATTTGTTGATTCTTAGTAAACTTGTGTGAAGTGTTGTGCTTTTGTCTGATAGTTTCTCTTCCCCTGCCAAGAGGTGGCGCCACGGCTGTTTTAGATCGCGATATGGTTTTGTTACAGAATTTAGTATAAGTAGCGTTTGAACTCCTGTCTCATCACGTTTGACAGATTATTTTTGAAAATGCTAAACTCCTCGCAAATACCAGCGGGGCAGTTGGCGTTGGATAGTTAGGTATAGGGATGAGATATACTTGCAAATAGGGATGAGATATACTTGCAAAATTAAATACCAGGGCTTCTAAGTACGAGTACGTAAAAATACTAGGGTAGGGATGAGATATACTTGCAAAATTAAATACCAGGGCTTCTAAGTACGAGTACGTAAAAATACTAGGGTTCAAAACCAGGTTCTAAAATACTTAAAAGTATTTTGTTAGTATGAGTCGGCAACCCTTCGCGTCCCAGCCGCGGCGCAGCGTCTATAAAATACTTGCATAGGAATTCAATCCGTATTCCGTAACGAATAAGGAGCAACAATGCATAAATGAAAAAAATACTTTGAAGTATTTTCTATTCACGAATACGATTGTGATTCTTATTTATATGAAGTTAAGGATAGTTTTTCTATGGAAGTATTTTTATGTATAGTGTTCCAAGTTCTTCGCGCACCGACGTATAGCGGCGCCTAAATTTGAAAATACTTGCATAGGAATTCAACCCGTATTTGATGGTACATAAAGAGCAAAATAGTATGAATAAAAAATACTTTGAAGTTCAAAGTATTTGTTATTGACAGATACGATTGTGGTTCTTATCTATATTAAGTTATGAATCGTTTTCCTATGCAAGTATTTCCATGTACAGTTTTCAGGGCTCTGTGCATATCGACGTATGGCAATACTTTCATACTTGTAAGTATTTTCTGCTCGTACCAGGGCGCCGTACTTCGAAGTGAATACCTGGTTTTAAAACCTGGTATTGTAAATACGTCTCATCTTTACTTGCAAAATTAAATACCAGGGCTTCTAAGTACGAGTACGTAAAAATACTAGGGTTCAAAACCAGGTTCCAAAATACTTAGTATTTTGTTAGTATGAGTCGGCAACCTTTCGCGTCCCAGCCGCGGCGCAGCGTCTATAAAATACTTACATAGGAATTCAATCCGTATTCCGTAACGAATAAGGAGCAACAATGCATAAATGAAAAAAATACTTTGAAGTATTTTCTATTCACGAATACGATTGTGATTCTTATTTATATGAAGTTAAGGATAGTTTTTCTATGGAAGTATTTTTATGTATAGTGTTCCAAGTTCTTCGCGCACCGACGTATAGCGGCGCCTAAATTTGAAAATACTTGCATAGGAATTCAACCCGTATTTGATGGTACATAAAGAGCAAAATAGTATGAATAAAAAATACTTTGAAGTTCAAAGTATTTGTTATTGACAGATACGATTGTGGTTCTTATCTATATTAAGTTATGAATCGTTTTCCTATGCAAGTATTTACATGTATAGTTTTCAGGGCTCTGTGCATATCGACGTATGGCAATACTTTCATACTTGTAAGTATTTTCTGCTCGTACCAGGGCGCCGTACTTCGAAGTGAATACCTGGTTTTAAAACCTGGTATCGTAAATACGTCTCATCTTTAGTTAGGTAGATAATATAAGATAGTAGGGATTAGATATACTTGCAAAATTAAATACCAGGGCTTTTATTTTCTAAGTACGAGTACGTAAAAATACTAGGGTTCAAAACCAGGTTCTAAAATACTTAAAAGTATTTTTTTAGTATGAGTCGGCAACCCTTCGCGTCCCAGCCGCGGCGCAGCGTCTATAAAATACTTGCATAGGAATTCAATCCGTATTCCGTAACGAATAAGGAGCAACAATGCATAAATGAAAAAATACTTTGAAGCATTTTCTATTCACGAATACGATTGTGATTCTTATTTATATGAAGTTAAGGATAGTTTTTCTATGGAAGTAGTGTTGAGTAGGACATGACTTGAAAAAGAGTTTGTAAGAGTAGCCTCATTTTCGTACTGAGTCAGTACAATGTCCCACTTCAATTGAAGTGAGGCGTACTGACGCTTATTTGTGGATCATAACTTTGCCTCACGGCTCAAGCCAATGAAATGACATTACAGACCAAGTAGTACACCAAATATGAAGTAGTACAAATTAAAAAGTTGAGCCGCTCTTACATTTTTACGTCATGTACGGGACAAATGTACTGCCTCTTGTATGTCCTACTCAACACTATATGGAAGTATTTTATGTATAGTGTTCCAAGTTCTTCGCGCACCGACGTATAGCGGCGACTAAATTTGAAAATACTTGCATAGGAATTCAACCCGTATTTGATGGTAAATAAAGGGCAAAATAGTATGAATAAAAAATACTTTGAAGTTCAAAGTATTTGTTATTGACAGATACGATTGTGGTTCTTATCTATATTAAGTTATGAATCGTTTTCCTTTGCAAGTATTTCCATGTATAGTTTTCAGGGCTCTGTGCATATTGACGTATGACAATACTTTCATACTTGTAAGTATTTTCTGCTAGTACCAGGGCGCCATACTTCGAAGTGAATACCTGGTTTTAAAACCTGGTATCGTAAATACGTCTCATCTTTATAAGATAGGTTAGATATATAACCCTTTGTTTCCATTGTAGCGCCATTATTAATACCTGTCACAAATAAGACAGTTTCAGTGCAAAAAATATATCGCATGGGAAAGGTTTCAGTTTTGTAGGTATAACCGTCTCGCTCGCACACGATGATTGTCGCATGTGTCCATAGATTTAGTATGTGTCTGTCTCACGTCAGTCAGTGTAATCTATCGATTGACTGGAGTTTGAATGCACATGGTATACGATCTCAGGATTTACATATTATATCTTGTGATAATATTTTGTTGTTGGTGAACGGACTGTCGATTGTAGAGTAGGCCCGTGCCCTGCAGTGGGACGTATATGGGGTGATAAAGAAGAAGAAGAACGGACTGGACGTGACTGTCAACATGTTTACGCTTCACGGTGGTGGCGGGTTCGAATTCCAGGGCACACCTTTGACTTTTCGGAATCAAATGTATATTGATAGTCACTCACCACGTACTAAACCGTAAAGGAAAACGTCGTGAGGAAACATGAATACCGTAGCGATTATAAGAATTTCTATGTTATGTAAGTCCGCCAACCTGCACTAGGCCAGCGTGATGGACAACATAGCCTAACCACTCTCAATCGTACTGTCGATTGTAGAGTAGGCTCGTGCCCTGCAGTGGGACGTATATGGGCTGATATAGATGTTATTTTAGTTAAAACAGTTTTTTATTTCTGTTAATGACAGAGTATCTTGAAAATTTTGTTAACTTTGTATTTAGGCGTCCGAATCTATTGTTGTCAAGCTTTTTTTCTCTTTTCACATGTAATAAATATAATAATTAGATTATGAGTAAAAAATAGATGTATAATTAGATTATTATTATGTTTGTTTTATTGGGCAAACATATCTCAAACAAACGTTTAATAGGTATTTATTAATTGTATTTCTAGTTCAAAATTACACCACACGACTATAGAAAATATTTGAATTATACAAGCCATAAGCCACTCGTAGTAAGACCATTTAATTCATAATATTTTTTACGCTGAACCACTGCGCGATGGCAAATAATTATTCAAAACACAGTTAAAATATACGAAACATATCTACTTTAATTACCTCCACGTTAAAACGTGAATATTAAAATCTTCTGATATAATGAAAATGTGTAGTGTATGGCATACTAGTGTGCCCCCAGGCTCCGGTCGCTTCCGACTTGTTACGCAGATCCGCGAGCGAAACTCCACACGACCTGTTTTCAACAATGTATTTTATATGTATCAACTTTATACTTCTGATATTTATTCTGGGGTGTTTTGATGACCTAGTTTTATGAATAGTGGTTGTAGGTTATTAGTATACCTATGCCGGGACAACCGGAACAAGACTGCTACCGAAAACGAAGCCTGGTGTGGTAGTTTTAGTGACTCCAGACACATTGCAACTGAAAAAGATGAAAAAAAAGCGACGATTTTTTTTTGTTATTTGTTTCCTATGGTCGTATTTGTATGGTATATTCATATTTTTCCTAAAATAATAGTGTATACCCTTTTATTTATAAGGACTCTAAGGTATAAAAGAGTTTAAATTATTATTTTAGCAAAAACTATGGATTTACCACCCAAATTACGATATTTAAAAAATCATAAAATAAAATTGTCGCGTTTTTTGCAAACAATTTAGTTGCATTGTGTTTGCACCCACTAAAACTACCACCCGGCTTCGTTTTCGGTAGCAGTCTTGAGATACCCGGTATAAGGCAATTTGATTAGTCCAGAAGGTAGTCGGGGTTCGAACTCTATACATCGATTTAAATTATCAGTTTTAAAAATAATTCTACTGATGGTCGGTCACTTACGTGAGAGGCCGCCTGGGTAGGTACCACCGCAATGTCTATTTCTCCCAACAAACAGCAGTTTAAATGCACTGTTGTGTTTCGATTTGGAAGACATTGCAGCCAGAGTAACTTCTGGACATAATGAGTCTTAAAATCTTATATCTCAGGATGTCGAGAGCAGTGGAATGCCAGGCATTGCTTTGTAATTCAAGGTGTTGTTTGTTTTAGTTACTGTTCATGAATCACTTACTATCAGGCGAACGGCAAGCTCGTCTCGCCATTTATTACAATAAAAATATATGACAAATTATGCCATATCGCTCTAACAGTTTTTCACAATAGTCCTAAACGATAATTACACAACAAAAGAATACATTTGAAAGAAACAGTTAATTGAATCAAAAGAACTTGAAATAATATCGATAAATCACCAAGCAATATTTGTTCGAGATACACTCAAGTGTTCGGTTCAAAGGATTTTATTTTTACATGCGTCTCGAGTGGACATCAGTGCTTTCTTTGTAACACATTTGTTTAAGGGGATACCTCGAAAATTTGGCTTTTTTAAAACCCTACATATCATAAATTACTAAGATTAGGTAGTCCATTTTCAGATATGTTTTAATTGATTATATAATTACCAATTTTATGAATCAAAATACATGATTACGCCACTTTGCCTTAACAAAAATACAGTTCGAAGTAGCAGCTGTTAAGTTTTTTAAGAACTCAGAACTCCTAACTTACCCCGTGTAGAAACTCAAGATTAATTTGACATAAACATATTTTTAAATATTATTTTTTCGCGAGAAAAAAACAAGAAAAAAGTAAATAGTACGATGTTTTTTTATTTTGAGAAGCGCATGGGCCATCCTATCCCATTCTTGTACGTTACGGCCATATAAGCTATCTCTTTGGGGGGCGTTCCCGTCAGACGGCCGCGGGCCTTGGTGGACAATGGATCTGCGCTCGACGTTTCGAAATTCTAGACCGCCGATTATTTTTTACGTAATTTCAAATTTACGTAATTCTTATTATTTTAGGTGGTACTCTTTTTTGTTTGTACATTTTAATTATTTTACATATATTTAAAAAATAAATAGCAGTATATATTCATTTTTAAGTTCATTTTTAACTAGCTAAGTTACCAAAATAAAAGAGAAAGGTTATTGACTTACGTATAAACGAAATTAGTCGAAGGGAGCGTAACATTTTATACATTTTTGCCTCGTAATATAATTACGACGCTGAAGTCTCGGGTTCGAAACCGGGTCATTTTACTTTTTGGTTTTTTGTTATTTATCCGAATGGTTCTAAATCGATATTTGAAAGAACCATCGTTCCGAAAAAATTAAAATATTCTCAGAAAAAAAACATGTGGTCCGCATTTTGATTGATTTTTTTGTTATTGTTCGCGTGAAATTTTATTCATTTTGCCTCATAATATGATTACGACGCTGAAGTCTCGGGTTCGAGTCTCGGTCATTTTAATTTTTGTTTTTTGTTATTTATCCGAATGGTTCTAAATCGATATTTGAAAGAAACATCGTTCCGAAAAAATGAAAATATTCTCAGAAAAAAGAATATGTGATCCGCATTTTCATTGATTTTTTTGTTATTATTCGCGTGAAATTTTATACATTTTTGCCTCATAATATGATTACGACGCTGAAGTCTCGGGTTCGAGTCCGGGTCATTTTAATTTTTGTTTTTTTTGTTATTTATCCGAATGATTCCAAATCGATATTTGAAAGAACCTTCGTTCCGAAAACATGAAAATATTCTCAGAAAAAAAATGTGGTTAGCATTTTTATTGATTTTTTTGTTATTGTTCTGATTGGTTTCTAATTCGATATCTGAGAGACTCTTCATTTCTATAAACTAAATTCAAGGTCAGAATTGGTAATTCTGTGTCAGCCCATATATGTCCCACTGCAGGGCACGGGCCTCCTCTACAATCGACAGTACAATTGAGAGTAGTTAGGCCACCACGCACTTGAATTGGCAATTGGCCGATTAATTTCAACTTTCAACTATTACCTGAGCTTGTAGATCATCGACTTGTAGACTGCCTCAGTGGCGTAGTTATACTAAGGTACGGTACAAAGGTGAGGTCTCGGGTTCGTATCCCGGGTAGGGCAAAGTGATATTGGATTTTTCTATTCATTATCAGCCCAGCTACGGGCCTTACTATATGGACCTATCAAGTATAGACACCGGGTGGCACCACTGCCTACCACTTCTTAGACAAAAACGTGACATTATGTGTGTATTCCCCTCCTCTCTATTCGCAAACTGAAGCACGCTAGTTTAGATAATCCAAACCATCTCAGCACGAACCGAAAGGTTCGCAATTTTTTTTGTGCCGCACCGTCAGGCTGTGGTATTGTTTGCCGTCACCCGTGTTACTTCCTTCCTATAATCCTTAGTCGTTCCACCGTAGTGCAAAGAGGCATCTTAGCAGGCCGGCATAATTGTATAGAATGGCATGGGACTGCCGACTGATGCTATTCGATACTTTAGTGATGGTTATGTCATGCGATAGTGGCATACGATTCTCGCCCCGAAATCCTCCCCACTAAAAGCCTGTTTAGAGTTTTTGCTAATATATTTACACAGGCTCTTTGCCTCGATACTTAAATATACTGCTGGTAGGTCTCTCAAATGTGAGAGGCCGCCTGGGTAGTTACCACAGCAATGTCTATTTCTGCTGAAAAACCGCAGCGTAAATGCACTGTTGTGTTCCGGTTTGATGGATATTGTAGCCAGAATAACTACTGGACATAGTGACTCAACATTGTGTCTCAGGATGGCGAGAGCAGTGGAATGCCAAACATAGCTTTGTAATTCATAGTGTTGTTTGGTTTTGCTACTGTTCATGTGCGGTCGTATCGTTTACCATCAGGCGAGTGGCATGAACCTGTCGCATTTACGTATATGTACGTTTACATGTGTAATTATATACCAAACAATAGCCTACAAACAGCAAAGCCCAGTGAAATGAAATGAAATGAAAATAATTTATTGAATCCATTAAAATGTTCAACATCGTCGTTTAGATTCAGTCATTTTTTTTATATACCACCCGGTTCGGGAAGCGGTTATCACTAGAGAAGAACGGGCAAGAAACAATGTAGTGAATTATTACAAAAGGATGATGGGCGTTTTGGTACCCATGTCCAATCAAAATAAATTTACCCTCGTTGGATAGCTTTTTTCAAGAGAAGAAAATAATATTATGGCGACAAACCTGTATGTATTGTCCGTTTTGAAATATAGTCGTCAGAACATATGGGATATACATACATATGTAATGACCGACTGATTCCGTAACTGCAATGTGCCGAAGAAGGCTATACCAAGGCGTATATCAAGTGCGCATTTCATCGGTAAACTTACTAAGAAGCTTTCCTTCCCTTTTTTTTATGGATGCATATATACTCACCCCGTATTCCCAGAAGGGGTAGGCAGATTCTAGTAGCTATGCTATGCTACGGTGCTACCAGGTCAATCATGTCTCCAGGTTTTGATTCCAGGGTGACCATGAATAAAATTCCATAAAATGAAATGAAATGAAAATAATTTATTGAATCCATTTAAGATGATCTACATCATTTAGATTCAGTAATTTTTTATCTATTACCGGGTTTGGAAAGCAGTTTTTACTAGAGAAGAACGGGCAAGAAATTCTGCAGTATTGTTCTTTTAAAAACCAATTTACAATTAATCAACAATTTAAAACACAACAGTTCATTAACAAAATGTTATAACATTTTAAATACTTCTTTACGTTATATTTAATATGGCTGAGTGAAGCAAAGTCGAACAAACGAAGAATCAGTCATTATTTGTATTGTATTGTATCAGCCCATATACGTCCCACTGCAGGGCACGGGCCTACTCTACAATCGAGAATTCGATTGAGAGTGGTTAGGCCATATAGTCCACCACGCTGGCCTAGTGCGGGTTAGCGTCAGTCATTATTGCATTGTTGGTATTTTTGGGCTGGACGCACTACAGAACAGCTTAATGCAATTTTAGACAAAAAGACTTCGCTACGAAATGCAAGTTCAGATCCCAGAACTACCTTGGGTATTTTTTTGACAAGGCTAATTACTGGAGAAAAGTCGAACGCCAGTTGGCCCTTGCACGAGATTGTCCTAGAACTAACTATACTGTGCTTGACAAGGGTTTCGAACACGTACCTAAAGACAATGTCCTTAATAGAAACCTCAGGATTCCTAAAACACTATTTGGTAATGAAGAAAGACAGATGCATTATAGATGTAAACGAACCATACGCTGCCACCAAGACTGATGCCTGATTTTATGAACGATGAGAAATACCCCTTGCACATATTGCTTCATCCCAATGATGTATTTATTTTAGACCGTGGCCTAATAGACATTTTAGGCAATATCAAAGAATATGGATACAAATAACACGTTTCTCCGACAAAAAACCTGGGACATGCACAACTTTCTCTTCATGAAAATACTTCCCGACTGGTCATAATATGCCGATGGCTAGTGGAAGTGGTTAACGGCCGAATTAAAATATATTTCAAGCAATACTATTCATAATATGTTTGCAGACTTTCCGATTGCAGCAGCAATAATTTATCACTTCCACTACCCAATTGGAGATGGCTAATACGCAGAGGCATTTCTACAAAAAATAACTGAATAAATGTAAATCCCAGACTTATTGTACAATTACGTAGAAGAAATGTAATGAAATGTAGTGATATGAAATGTAGAAGAATTATGTGCGTAGTGGCCTGTTGGTAAACGGACTAGACGCGACTGCCAACATGTTCACGGTGGTCGCGGGTTTTAATCCCAGGGCACACCTCTGACTTTTCGGAGTCATGTGTGTATTGATAGTCAATCACTACGCACTAAAACGGTGAAGGAAAACATTGTGAGAAAACCTTCATACCATAGCGATTTATAGAAAAATCTATGGTATGTTCCGCCAACCCGTACTAAGCCAGCGTGGTGGACTATATGGCCTAACCACTCTCAATCGTACTGTCGATTGTAGAGAAGGCCCGTGCCCTGTAGTGGGACGTATATGGGCTGATACAGATGAAGAAGAAAAAAGATCAAATAACAGAAGAACTGCTTTTCAGCGAATGGAAGCCAATGATATGGCCGATTTTCCACGATTAAGTAAACAAGTGATATTGCCATAATTGGGGACATACCAGTTAAAACTAGCACCTAAATAACAGTTTATATCTCATCGAAACTTATAGAAAAGCTAGTATGGAGGACATAACTGACTACGGAATTGAAGATGTGTGACTTTTGCGTGTAAGTATACAGTACCGACATGTGAGAGTAATATTACACGTTAACAATACTTTAATATTCCATTGCCGTTAAACTGCAAGGTAATTGACTATTACTCCATACATACATGGCTTCGAAAAAACAGGAGTGTGCCCTGGGATTATAATAATACCATGCCAAATTGAAAAAAAAAAACAATAAAAGTATGTGTACTTAATATGATGTAACAATAAAATTTTAACTATAAAGTACGATTTCTTTTAGTCTAGCGCCCTTGATATTATTATTCTACACTAAAATACCTTTCCAACGATTCATCACTCATTCCGATTGGAGCTGGTACCAGGTTCCATACATTTGTGCCCATTGTCCTTTTCAAGTTGGTTTAAATCAGACACGTTTAATAATAATTTGTTGTAAATTAGTATAACCAATGATATATTAAACAAAATCATCTCCGATTATAACGCTCAACACATTTTGATAATATAGAATATTAGGTTTCTCAATGTATTTTTCGCTAAATTAAATCAATGAGGTAAGAAATAAAAATTAATACCAGTTTCAGACATTTTATTGAAACACTTAAATTCGACTTTTTAAGTACAAAATATTAAATTAACGTATATTTTATGGCAACTTATTATTGTATAAAACAAAGTGGTCGGGATGAGTATATTTTTAAGGGTTAAAATAAAAATAAGACAGTTCTAATTTTTCTCAATAGATGGCAGTAATACTCGAATTGCAATAAAACTATTAATATTTTTTTACAATTAAAGCAAAGCTATCAAGAATAATATTTAACAATACATTAAACTGTAATATTTACTCCAATTACCAACTTATTACAGCAACAAATTGTTTTTTTAATTTTTGTTGAAAACGTGTTTGCCTCATATTTAACTAGATGGCGCCAGGTGTATTAAAGCACTCACATCCCGACCACATTATATAAATATTTCATAAAATATAAATATACAAAATACTAACGTATATACAATCACTAGGTTATATAACATTTGTATATTCGAAATGCAAAGGCACCTTTTAGCACCAGTCGGTGACGTCACAATCACATTGCAAGAAATGACCATTAAAGACCGCATCTTTCAATTCATAATATTCATATATTATTTTCCATACATTCAGCACTTTATCCATATATATTTATAGTAAAATGTAAATTAAGGATTTTTTACTATAGTGACAAATATGAACATCTAAAATAGAAGGATCGATAAAATATATTTTGGAGGTCATTGACCTTATTGGCAAATTTTTGAAAATAAAAATGTTGAATCTACATATTGGTGTTTATATTTTAATGTATACATAAGAATGTATGGAAATCTTCACAAATAGATAAAACAATACATTCTTTACATTATCATACCCGTACTAAAACCTAATCTATATTTACAATAAATACAAAACATCTAAATGGCTCAGATCTATAGGAATATAATCACTCGGAGCGCAAATATTTCTTTATATGTATTTTTGGAAGACCATGATTAACCAACTTGGCGACCACACTGCCGTACCCTCAGCGTAACTTTGTTACACAATATAACAAAATATATTTATTTACAAAATAATTTTGAAATGTAGTATTAATATACCTATATTTTAGCACATTATCCACCATTATCAATTAAAATAGACATCAAAAATTTGTATATATTTATTTCTACCCTTATTTTATTATGGGGTTTTAAATCCCCTTGTAACACAGTTTTTTTTTTAAATACTTTATTTTATCATCCGAGTGATTCCAATTCTACCTTAGCCTCGACTACAAAACCATATTTAAATCCCTACAGAGGCCATGCAAGACCATTTCGAGGCCAGGTCCAGCCTGACGCCAATATACACATTTGATAACACTAATGTGATGTATAGAGGAACTTTATAAAGGCATAAAACATAAATAATACTGAAATAGATTCCTTTTACGCCTACAAGATGGATCTCTTACATTCTCAATTAAATTCATCCAATTTATTTATATATAATTGGCTACACATTCCCGAATAGAACTACGTCACTCGCAGCTCTGCAATCCAAAATGGATTCAGTTCTACTGAGGTTAAACTCTAGTAGCAAAAGGCTTTCACCATGACTCGAAGAAATCTGTAAAACTATCGATTTATACACAAAGACTCCACGTATTTAGGATCCATTTCATCGATCTCCCTTCCCTTAGTCTCAGGTACGAATAATACTACGAATAGAAGGCACAACACTGATATCCCCGCGTACATCCAAAACAAACCATAAAGTCCTATGTGATCTTGGAAGTCCGCAGCCGTTTTCACGTTCACAAATCCACATAGATGGCTAAAACTCGTTGCCAAAGCACTGCCAGTACTTCTGTACTCGAGAGGGAACAGTTCCCCTATCAATAAAGATGATATAGGACTTATTCCTAATGCAAATGCTATCGTTAACGTTAAAACACAAAGTAAAGGAATCCAATCGTAGGACCCTGGCTCAGCTTGCGTCAAATCTGTGGTTTTTCTGAACACTTCTTCGTAGTAAGCGTAAGATCCGAACCCAGCTAACGCTATGGACATCATCACACCACTTATCATTAGCAGTGGAAGTCTTCCCACATTGTCAATGAGCATTCCAGATAAACAAGATGCTAGAAGCTGGGCAACGCTGGTCGCTATGGCTCCTCCGTGAGGATTCATCGATCTAAACGTCTTCTTGAAGAGTTTAACAGCGTAGAAGTTAAATAGATTAGCTCCAGTAAACCTCTGGAAGAACATAAGGCCGCAAGTGATAAGAACTGGTCTTGTCAGGCGTTTGGATAGAAGAACTTTAAACTTTCCAGTATTACTTCCGTTGTAGAGTTTGCTAGCGAGGATATTCGTTCGTATCGTGGCTAGTTCTTGACGGATGTCGGCTTCAGGTCCTCGCAGCCATTGTAAGGACTCTTCGGCTTCTTGCTCTTTCCCTCTTAAGAGAAGGGAAGAAGGAGTTTCCGGGATGAAGAATAGGGCAAAGAAGAGCAGGATAGGCGCAGCGGCGACCATCAATGCCAACTGGTACCAGTTGAGATACGCTCCCAGGGTGAATGAGATTAGGATACCGATCTGACTGAGGATCTTCAGGACTGAACTAAGGCAGCCGCGGATCTCTGGCACTGCGATTTCTGTGACGTATACCTGCGGGCAAAGAGACATTTGATTTAAATTTTATATTAAAATTCTTAATTGAGATTGGTTTAATAACTAATGTTCTTATTATTGAGGGTCAAAGGAGAGTTGTTTAATTAATAGTAGATTTTTTTCTATATATTTTGGATCTTTCCGTCTTCGTTACATTGCATACTTATTCACCTATTCATTTTTGAAGGAATTCAGAGGTCTAAGGTCTAACTTTGGCGCAAAAGGCATAACGAAGTTTATATCTAGAACAATTTAATGATTATAATCGAGACTCAAAAAGTGTTAGTTTTTATTTGAAACTTCGTTTTGAACGGAGGAATCTCATTAATTTGTCACCTACACAAAGCCATATTCGGTCAATAGTTGCGAAATAAATATATCTTTCTTTCCTCTATGAAATTTCAAGACATGTCTGCAAAGGTCATGGAACTGTTCCGAACAAAACCTGGTATTGTTAAGGGATTTCCCTGTAGCAGTGCCATGATCGTCAATTGTACGCGCGCCGTGTGTATCGATTTGTTTGACAAAAGATATAATTCTCCGACTAGTAGAACGAATGGAAATGAATTGAGAATTTTCGTTTACGCATTTAACAATTTTACGAGTGAATTTTTGGCATGAGATTTTAATTTACAGTTTAGTCAGAAACCGCATAAGAAAATAACTTTTGAGATACTGTTGACGTTATAATACGAACACACAAATGTTTATTTCCTTTATTAGATAAATCCAAAAGTCTTGGTTATGTTTCGTGAATGATTACTGGAGGCCCAATACTCTTTCCTACTCGCGTCTTTTGTTTTCTTTTCCTTGCCAATTAAAGAATGCAACATTATCCAAGTTTCAAATATATTCATTGCGGTAATAACCAACAGATGAGCTGATAACTCTTCCACTGAACATAAATTATAAGAAAGCCATCAATAACCTTACCAAGCTCCTTTAGGAATTCCCTTAAGAATACAAAATACACAAATATTTTTCCTGCAAGTTGTGCAAACAATGCACCAGCGATCGTAACTCTGAATGGCCACTTAAAACGTCGTACGGCTCAAAGTAAAAACCCAGCCGTGATGTCGGACGTACAAACACCATGTTACACCTCTCTACACAGTTCTGAGTACTACGACATAGAGTAACAAGTGCAGAAGTGCTAAATTCGTTCTTCTTTATTCAATAAGTCCAACAAGTCTCATAAGCATCCAGAACGCTTGGATTTTAGATGTGTTGTTCGACCATCAAATCGGGAGGGCAGTCTGAAGTGGTGGTATTGGGCATCTCGACAACCTCATTTTTATTGTAACATGAAATATTGCTGAAGAAAATTCGATCTGGACAGTGAATTGTTCTTGCACCTCTCTCTCTATGTATATCTATATCTACATATTGGAAGCGGTTGTAACATGAAATATTGCTGAAGAAAATTCGAGCTGGACAGTGAATTGTTCTTGCACCTCTCTCTCTATGTATATCTATATCTACATATTGGAAGCGGTTGTAACATGAAATATTGCTGAAGAAAATTCGAGCTGGACAGTGAATTGTTCTTTCACCTCTCTCTTCAGATATGGGAAGTCCACTGACATTATTGTAACTTGTGACATGAATCATTTTATTTGTAAATGGGGACATAAAAAAAAAAAAAGAAAAAGACAGAAAAAAAGAAGACAGTTCGTGTTGCTGAGGGAGTTTCTTGCGCCGCTTCTTCTTCACAGCCACAACACGTTCCGAAGCGGTGGTAGCAGAAAAGGACGATTCAAAAGATCTTGTGAAAGACTATTTGAATAAAGAATATTTTGATTTTGATTTTGACTGCTGAACATAGGCCTCCCTAAGCATATCTACATCGTAATGGTTTCTTAGATTTGCACGAATGTTACTCATTGAAATAAAACTGTTATTTACGGATTTTATCGCGAATTTAGTTTAATTTTTTACATTTTTGACTTCCCGACGTTTTGATTACTGTACAGCTTTCGTGGTCACGGGGTCCGCCCCGTGACGTAGATAAAATCCGTTAATAATAGTTTTATTTCAATTCATATCTACATCGACTTATTGCAACAATATATACGCATACATATGAACATACATAAACTCACGCCTTTTCCGAGAAGAGGTGGGCAGAGGTGCAACAAGGACATCCACATTTCGCCTTATACTACATATATTCCGTCCCGTGATGTGATAGAGAGCGAGCCTATCGCCATATCGGACACATACCTGACTCCGGTCTGATAAAATTAATAGAAAAATCCAATATCGCTCTGTCCGACCGAGGATTCGAACCCGAGACCTCAGCTTTGTAACCGTACCCTAGTACAACTACGCCAAGCCACCGAGAGCAGTTGCATACAGCAACAAATAATATAATTACACAAATGGAAAATAGTCGTAAATATTTCTTGCTAATCAATAGTCGATATTCTATATAGAATATAGGGTAGTATGCTTATGATCAAATCTAGTCTTCAAAATATTTTTATCTTTGAGCGTACTCTACCCTTTTAGATAGAAATTCTGTGAAACCAGTGGTCACGGGTTAAACTATTTGCGAAGTCGTTTGAATTTTCCGTAGCATAACGCCTTCTGAATTGAAGGCCAGTGACACTTAATGTCTTTTATTTATTTGCTTTCGCAAAACAAAATATTTGTATTGGATATTCTAAATATATTAATACATAACATTAACACTATGGCTTCCTCCTCTTCTAAATTGTTGCCGTGCCCAACAGGGTCCACATTGTACCGTTAATAAAATTCTAACATCTTTATAACATATGGTGTGCAATAAATATATTGTGTCTTGAAAAAAAGAAACAGTGAAGGTCCTCTCCGTGAAGTCCTTATTTATATCTATTTACTAGTATTTCTACGCTACGCCTGTTTGTAAAAATTATTCCAGGATAGAAGTGCATCTATATATTTTCTGGGAATAAAAAGTACCCTATAGCCTACCTCGTTAAATAAACTATTCAACTCTAAAATTTATTATAAATTCGAAGCAATAGTTTATGAGATTAGCGCGATCAAAAAAATAAACTCTCTAAATTAATACAGGGTGACTATTGATGTGGTAATTAATTTAAACCACATTTATCTCATAACCCTAGTGATATTGTACAAAATTTGAAAAAAACTGAGTTGATTATTAGGTCAATAATCCTTATTTTTATTTCCTGAACATCTGTTCGGCAACTTCCCTTATTTTTATTGTAATGAATGGCGAGACTAGATATGACCGCTCATAAACAGTATCAAAACCAAACAACAGCTCGAATTACAAAGCAATGCTTGGCATTCTACTGCGCTCGCCATCCTGAGACATAAGATGTTAAGTCTCAATATGTCCAGTAGTATCTGAGACGTAATATATAGAGTTGTTGATCAAAAGCCATAAAATTTAAATTTTGACTAAAACTACCAAGCACTTTTTTAAAACTTGGCACAATGTTGCCTGGGCGATTGACAACACGTCGTTTAAATTAAATACCTTGTCAATATCACCCTGTATAAAGCTGAAGAGCTTTGAAATAAAACTATTATTTAAGGATTTTATAGCGGAATTGGTTTAATTTTAACATTTTTTGACTTCCCGATGTTTTGATTACTTTACAGCTTTCGTGGTCACGGGGCGGACAAAGAGCTTTGTTTGTACGCGCTACAAAAACTAAACCCCCCTATATTAGTTCAAACGACGGCCGATCTGAAACTTCACAATCTATGCCCAGACGTAAGCCCATAAATGTATGAGAGATTACGTTTTGTTGGTTTGCGAAACGGCGCGTCTCACTCACAATGCTCCTTTACAACTGTGTGCATTGGTTGGAAACCAAGCGAAACAGTTTATTATTTATTGGGAAATCGTTTAGTTACCACAATGCCTTTTTATGACAAAAAAAAACGGAACAATTGACGGTAAGTGATCACTACTTCTTGAGAACACTTGAGTTCGTAAATATTACTGATCATAAAATATACACATACATAAACTCACGCTCACGTTCCCAGAAGGGGTAGGTAGAGGTGCCAGGACACCCACATTTCGCCTTTTATGTTCTGTCCCACAATGTGATAGGTGGCGAGCCTTAGATTATATACTCGTCTAGATGACACATCACACCTCACCGCACGGCTCAAAAAAAGTCTACCAAATTTGGTAGACTCGCTCCTCACGTACGTCAGTATCATTTGAACTACATATGGATAACGTGCTCCCGAAAAATAATTAATTATGCCGGTTTGTGCTGTCAAATTGTATCGCAATTGTATGGGAAAACTGTATAATAATACCAATATCACTTTCTATCGGTAACATTATTGTTAAACCACTATTATTTGAAGAAAACATGAACTTTTAATTCATTATTTTGAAGATGAGTTTCATTGGCCAGTGTTGTCAATTTATTACTAGGAAGATTTGTTGAAACTATGGGAGAAACTATAAAACACAAATATCATTACATATATTTTCGATCAGAATAAAAACAAGAAGAATGGCATTATTTATTTAATGAGTAAATAATACTTACCTACACGATATTAATGAAACCCACGACGACATGCACTTCATAGTAATTTTATTAATTCTTTGCCTTGCATGTGTATTACCATTCAAAATTTCACAAACGGGGTATTGCTATTGTCATCTTTGAAGAAACAGCGAGAACTTATTCAAGGTCCTAATAATTTTTAGACTACGGATTCCGTACTAGTAAATTGCTGGAGAGACATTACACAGCGGAAATGAAAAGAAGACCATTCGTAGCCTCACATGACTTCAGTTGTGTGTTCCGAACATTTTACTTATGATGATTTATATTTTACATAAATACAGAAATCAGATAACAGCCCAGACAATAAATCCAAAGAGTTAATTCTATTCGGAAACAAACACTAGGAGATGGGTTTAGATCTTTATTGTTTTTACTAAAATGCGTTATAAATATAATTAATAGTATGATTACTTTAAATAAAGAAAAAATATTTTATTTAACCTATTTTGTATATCAAAATATAATGGGGAAAAGTTAAGTTAATAATCTGGAGTAGGCATCCCTAAACACACACACCTTGACAGTTGGATTACAATAATTACACGACCGGTACTCACACATATCAACGAAAGTGAGGACACTTTTAGCGCATCGTTTGTTGACATTGCTCAATCTAGACGAGTATATAATCTAAGGTGGCGAGCATATCGCCATATCAGGCACAAAAAAATCATCAAAAAATTCCTGACTCTGGGCTGATAATGAATAGAAAAATCCAATATCACTTTGCCCAACCCGGGATTCGAACCCGAGACCTCAGCTTTGTAACCGTACCTTAGTACAACTACGCCACCTAGGCAGTCGGCAGTTAATGATCATAAAATATCATTGGTATATCCACGCTTTCATCCTATAGGGGTAGGCAAAGAAATCGAAAGAAACAAGCTACGAGTTTGGCACACCTCAATCCTTTTTTTTACATGCATATACGTACATAAACCGACGCCTTTTTGCCAGAAGAGCTAAACAGAGGTGCTACACACTAACATTTAGTCTTCTGTTTTGCGTCCCACGATATGATAGTGGACGAGCCTATTAGGTACTTACTGATCCCGGGCTGATAATGAATAGAAAATCCAATATCACTTTGCTCAACCCGGGATTCGAACCCAAGACCACAGCTTTACAAAAATACCGTAGTATAATTACGCCACCCAGGTAGTATTTAATTAATATAAGCATAAAAAATACGTTTTATTATACTATCAAAGGATATCTAATTTTATGTTCAATAAATCATATTAAAATTCAAGTAGATTGATTTCCAAAGACATTCAACTTTCGTTCATAATTATTAGTTCATAACAATAACAAAAAACCGTTAGATATATTCTGATTTACGACTGTTTGGACAAAAATGGCATTCAAAATATATAATAATCGTATGATAATCTTTAATTCAATTAGTAATTTTGTTCGATGATAATAAAAGAGAAATTGTGTCAGTGAATTGAGCGCCATCTGTTGGCGAAAGTAGGGTAATTGAATAATCTAAAAATATTAGAAGAAAATCTTGACTATGTTTTACTCTGTGGATGTGTGGATGGTAAACAAAAGGCCGTGGGTTCAAACCCACACCAAGACATTTTTTGGGGGGCAATGTTTGTATCGGTTCTGAATCTTTTGAGACCGAAAAGTCTTCGTAAATTCTCATACCCACAATATAAGAAAAATTAGGTGTTGTTTTTAAATATCATCGTGTTTGGGTGGGATATCTGTATAGTCTGAAGATTTACCTGAAGAGAGTTTGAGAAATCTCGTGGAAGACATCGAAATTATAAATATTCGGCTGTTTTTGCCCTACATGACGTCAGACTAGCCGTAGTGTCAAGAGGCATCTTAGCAGGCCGGGATAATTGTATTATATAGAACGGCGTGGGACTGCCGTCTAATGCCATTCGATATTCTCTACCTGGACGACATTTGCGCTTACCATCAGGCGCAGTGTAGTAATAATGCCGGGCCAGTATAAAAGGAAAAAAAAGCCTGGCTCTTAAACATATTTTGAACTATAATCATAAGACTGTATGGCCTAACCACTTTCAATCGCACTCTAGATTGTAGAGCCCGTGCCCTGCTGTAGGACGTATATGGGCTGATACTGAAAATTTGGCACATCTACCTACCTCTTCAGGAATAAAGGATATGACCATAATACACTTATTTCATAATTTACAAAGTATTGCAAAACCCGACTCGGCTTGTAGTCTGCGCAAATATTTGCACTCGATTCAGGACAACGTACCTTACAATGCTTTGTTTAAACTTTGTTTCAGTTTGCATGTTAAATATAATAATTTTTATTTCATCATTTGAGTACGTCCATGGAAAGACAGCATGTAAGTGTACGCACAATATCTACCTACATAATTATATGTGAAACATAGACAATTCACTACATAGAGAAAGGTGAAATAAAAATATTTAAAACATATTAATATATGTTCTGGTAAAGAAGAATGTAATTTTTATTAAAACATTTGCTAAGAATTAATTATGTATAATTTTAAATCTTTACATATCTCTTTCTTAAAATTAAGTTTAAACATAATAATATCTGAAAGTTTTCTAGCCACACCTCATTATTTTGATACTTCAGACAAATTATTATTTTACTTTATGAAAAGGACATATTCTTCTTCTATACGTGCCTCTTCAGTGTCGAAGGTTGGCTTCTTGTTAAGAAGGACATAGAGACCAAAAAAGACTCGTCTGATGGTAGTAATTATTACCATTCTTGGATATCTACAAAACTTGAATTGTGGATGCATTGGCGGGCTCATAAAAAGAGAGAGGAAAGGATTATGGGGCCTCCAGCAATCTCACTCATCGATCAAAACACGACAGCAAATCTGTCGCTTCACGTCGATTCAGTTAGACTGTAATACCACCCCTATTCAACCCATTATTAGAGCTAAATTTGACTACTACTTTAAAATCCAAGATAGATATTACTGTCCTTTTTGCAAAGTTGCGAAAAAACGGTGATTTTCAAAATTATGCCACCGGAATTTGAACCCATGACATCACTGTGTGCGTCTCACGACCCGATGAACAATAGCGGAACAGTTTTTAGGACGTCTCATACGTAATACAATGTTTGCCCCGGCAATTATGTTTTGCGGTCATTCGCAACAGTGTTACACTGAAACTAGGAATGTTCTAGATATTTCTAGACTAACGCAACAAAGTAACACTAATTTAATAATAATAATAATCTGGCAACACCAAAAGATCATCCATTTGAAAATATATATATATATTTTGTTTAATATCAAATATATACACAATATTCACAATTTATGTCTAAATAGTAACCAAAATGATTCCTTTCTACAATCACATAATGTTTTATCGAAGAAATAGAGTAAATAAGCAACAATTCATCATAATAAAAAATAATAGAGTGACAGTGTGTGAAAATGTCAAAGGATTTTACAAATTATGATAAATAAAAACCAAAACGATGATCAATAATAAAGCCAGAAAGAAACGGAACGCACATTTAACATCTCCCAGCTCGTCGAGCTCCGCGTCGTGGGCGTCGGGTTCGGACGTATTCGAAGTGACGTCGGACAACGACGCGTCGAGCCAACACGGCGAGTTGCAGTCGTCCCCGCCGCCACCAAGACCTGCGCGACGAAGAGGACGACCCCCTCCAGCGGTGGGCTTGGGACCTGTGGGGCCGAGTGTCCCGCCTACGGTCCCCGCTACCGGTGGGGTAGTGCGCCGCATGAGATGGACTCGAGAAATCAATGAGAATGTCATGCGGGCCTACTTTGGGGCAACAAAGGGAGGAATTAACCTCACTGCGTATCGCGCTAAAATGCTGTCTCTGTTTCAGGCTTTGGAACCAACGGTTGATGTATCGTCCCAACGACTGTCAGATCAAGTGCGATTTATTCAGCGGCGTAAGTTGTTGGATGATGACACACTTGAGCGGTTGCGCACAGACTTGTGTTTTGTCCAGGATGACCATGTGTCACCCGTCAGTGGAGATCAAGCGGCAGGCCCAACACCAACACCTGTTGCTGATTTCGAGCTGATGGACAATTTGGATGACAACGTAAGTCCCCAAGCTAAACAGCAACTGAGAGGAGCTTTGGAATGTGCGATTTTGGAGTTTGCGTCTTTATCGGCGTCTTGTAGACCGCGTCTGCCACGTTTGCCAACGCATAGAAGAAATTTGGCGCTGATGGGAGCTTTGGACTCCATGTTAACTACATACTTGGAGTCCAGTCGGGATCTTGTTGATACGCATTCGATCCTTTACTGCGCGGCCGTCGCAGCATGTCGAGTGGCTAATATAAAATTTCCAAATGAGTATAAAGCCACTCGAGGTGTTGTGATTGTGCCTGCCTGGCAGCGTAGGATCGAGGATCGTATCAACAGGGCCCGAACTCTCATCGGCAAACTAATTTCTTTTAAAGAAGGAAACAGCAGGCCGAAGATTATGCGTTTTGTGACGCAGGCTTTTTCGGGGACCAACACAAGTCCTCGAAATTATAGGCTTTGCGTCACAGAACGCATAGACTTCTTTAAACAAAAAGTCTATGCGTGGGCGAACCGCATTCGTCGCTACAGGAGGCGATGGGATCGTTTCCAACAAAATCGCAAGTTCCAAACTGACCAAAAGAGTGTTTATAGATGTTGGGAGAATCCTCCACAAGGTGTGGTGGATGGGCGGCTTCCTAGTGCTCACGAAATGCGTGAGTACTGGACGAATATCTGGTCGTCGCCTGTCTCTCACAATGAAGCCTCCTGGTTTAGTGTTGTAGATCGAGCTTGCGAGGCAATACCGGCTATGGAAACCATTTTAATCAGTCCAGAAGATGTGCTAACTGCAATTAGACAGACGCAAAACTGGAAGTCGCCGGGCCCGGACGGTCTGCACAACTTCTGGTTAAAATGGTTTCCAAGTTCGCATGCTCGAATAGCAGCGCAATTCCAGAATGCGCTTGAGCGGGGATCCCTTCCAACATTTATGACAACAGGTGTCACTCACCTTCTCTTTAAGTCCGGTTGTACCACGGAACCAAAAAATTATAGACCCATCACATGCCTACCCACTATTTATAAAGTTTTGACCTCCATAATTAGATCTAAAATTACAGACCATATAAATTCTAACCAAATTCTTTTTTCCGGCCAAACAGGTTGCATGAATGGGTCCCGTGGTACTAAGGAGCTCCTTCTCATTAACATGACCATTTGCCAACAGTCTCGTCACAACCGAAGGAATTTATCGGCTGCCTGGATAGATTATAAAAAGGCCCCATACATGGCTCATGAGGGTGTTAAATTTGTATAAAATTAATACAAATTTATGCAACTTCCTTGGGTCTTGTATGGGGCAGTGGACCACTGTCCTGAGATATCCAGGTGGTACGGTTCCTCCTGATTGTGACGAGCCGATTAGAATCAAGCGGGGTATATTCCAGGGCGACAGTCTGAGTCCACTGTGGTTTTGCATGGCCCTGAATCCCCTCAGCACTCTGTTGTTGGATTCAGGGTTAGGCTACCGTCTACGGAGAGGCTCTGAGCCTATATCTCACTTGCTCTATATGGATGACCTCAAGTTATTTGCATCGAAATAAACCGAATTGATTGAGTTGTTAAAAATAACGGAAAGATTTAGCAATTCAATCAATATGGATTTTGGTGTTGATAAATGTGCGGTTATCCATGTGAAGCAAGGGGAGGTTGCGGTCTCTGATGACATACTAGTCTCAGAGACTGTAAGGCTCAGATCCCTCTCTGTGACGGAAACCTACAAATATTTGGGTATGCCTGAGGCTCTAGGTATCATGGGTGCAGATGTAAAACGATTGTTGAAAGAGCGTTTTTTTAGCCGCCTGACAAAAGTACTTAACAGTTTTTTGTCCGGTGGAAACAAGATTCGCGCTTTTAACGGTTGGGTTATGCCTGTACTCATATACTCTTTTGGCATACTCAAATGGACTCAGACCGAATTGGACGCCCTGGATCGTAAAGTCCGAACTCTCCTGACTGCACATCGTATGCATCATCCACGATCATCAGTGATGAGATTGTACATCCCGCGGAGATGTGGGGGCCGAGGTATTCTTAATGCTAAGGACTTGCATAATCGCGAGGTGTGCAATCTCAGGGATTATTTCCTTCACAGTGATGTGGATATGACTAGCGTCTGTGTCTTGGCTGCGCTTCGGTAACCTCTTTGGGGAAACCGAGGGTTTTGTCTTTGCAATTATGGACGAAGTTATTAAGACGAACAACTATAGGAAATACATCCTGAAGGACGGTACGGTCGAAATCTGTCGGGCATGCCACCGTCCTGGTGAGTCTATCAGGCATGTTATTTCCGGTTGTTCGTATCTTGCTAACGGCGAGTATTTGCATAGACATAACCTAGTAGCCAAGATCATACACCAGCAAATTGCCCTTCGATATGGACTTGTGACTCCTGAAGTGCCATATTACCAGTATGTGCCCCAACCAGTTCTCGAAAATGGTCATGCAAAGCTGTATTGGGATCGATCTATTATCACAGACAGGACTATTCTAGCCAATAAGCCTGACATTGTGATAATAGATCGATTGGCGCGCCGGGCTATACTTGTTGACGTCACCATCCCGCATGACGATAACCTTGTCAAAGCTGAAAAAGACAAAATGTCTAAATATTTAGATTTGGCACACGAGGTTACCGACATGTGGGATGTCGACTCAACAATTATTGTCCCGATTGTCGTTTCTGCCCATGGGTTGATACCAAAGAGCCTCGACCAACATCTACAGAGGCTCTCAATCGGCTGTTGGGTCAGAAGTCAGATTCAGAAGGCAGTATTGCTTGACACGGCACGTATTGTTAGGCGGTTCCTCACTTTGGGCTCCTAACCACCGGTGGCTTGGGTTTCGAGCCTCGCCATCGTTGGATAACTTTTTATATTTTTATATGTATTTTGTTTTTTACTATATATATAAAAATGTAAAAAAAAAAATATTTAAAATAAAGAGAAATAATAATAATAACTTTTTATATTTATTTTGTGTACTATTATGTGATATATATAAAAATGTAAAAAAAAAGAAATTTAAAATAAAGTATCAATCAAAAAAAAAATTACAAATAAATAATAATAGAAATACAATGATTCCTTTTGGGTCTGGGTGTTTGTGAGACCGAAGTCTCTCGTAGTTCCTGATATCCACAACACAAGACTCTATCTTAGTGTGGAGTCAGGACTATGTATGTGACTGTAGGGTGTTATTTATTTATTTACTTGATAAACTGCATAAACATTATCCAAATTGGGAATCAAACTGATTTTTCGACTATTTGATATGATTTGATTATAAAGGGATAATCCCTTATAGGGATATAGGTTATATTATGACTATTTCAATACGTCATTAAGAGGACGGTAGACGCCGATGACCTTGCTCGAACGGGCGGCACCAAATCTCATGCACCGGCGCACGCCGGCTCACGACGTGCGAGCGAGCGCGCTGCTTTATACCTATTCATTAATTATTTCGCTGCGGACAAAACGATATATTCGTAGTGTTATTTCACTCGATGTTCCCATCAAGTACAGTTAGGAGCGGTTGACCGTAGTGTATGATTAATTCACTTACAAACGTCACACCTATCGTGGCAGAATTGCTCGAACGCTGACTGTTAAAAGAGAAGACGAGGGTTCGGTCCCCGCACTTGTAGTTCAATTTTTGTGTTTACTTATTTCATCTATCTATACCAATATTACATTTTAGATTTTTAATATTTTTATTTTTGTTTTTCTTTTGTAATATTATAAAGAGGATAGATACATTTATATTTTTGGATTTTTATTTACAATGAAACTCAAAAATTACTGGACCAATTTAAAAAATTATTTCGGTTTTCTAATGGTAATTATCCGGGATTAACAGAAGCTATATATTTACCTGAAGAGGTTGAAATAAGGGTTTAAATGTAAAATAAAAATAATAAAAAAAAATCTCGAATGGTTTTTATTTTTCATTTCAACCCTTATTTCAACTCCTTTAGCCAAACATACAGCCAATGTTACTCCAGGATAATGTTGGATTCGAATGGTGAAAGAATTTTAAGATTAAGTCGGTCGGTTAAGTAATTTTTGGGTTTATTCATAATAAACAAAAATCGAAATATTCAAAAATCTATAATTCAAAAATGTAAAAATACACATGTTACAAAAATGCAAAAAATGAAATGTTTCTTTTATAAAATATTATAGGTTAGACATATAGATGAATTTATAAACAAAAACAATTGTATCGATGCGGGGATCGAACCTGCGGCCACATCAATCATCAAGCGATCGGTCAATCCTTCGGGCCGACAATACTTACTTCCCGGTGACCAAATTACCGGTAACTATCTATTATATTAGTGCCTATTTTGGTGTTTAAATGTTACCTACTATTTCAAATATGATCGGAACATAACAATTCATTTATTTATATGTTGGGTAGGTCTCTCATAAGTTGCATGAAATTCAATTGAAATATTAAAACATCGCACGATACTTATATTTTGCTATGTAGGTACAATATTATGATCGTTAACTTTAACAAAATAAATCTACTATTATAGTACAGTTACTTTCTACTAAGAGCATAAATAATAATTTCATAAAATATAGTAGAAGATATTTTTCAAAAAAATATCTTCAATGATTTTTATTTTCCATTTTAACTCATGTCAACCCCTTTAGGCAAATATACAGCCTATGTTACTCCAGGATAATGTTGGAATCGGATGGCGAAAGAATTTTAAGATCGGTTGAGTAATTTTTGGTTTATTCATAATAAACAAAAATCGTAATATTCAAAAATCTAAAATACAAAAATGTAAAATATAAATGTTACAAAAATGCAAGAAATAAAATGTTTCCTATATAAAATATTGGGTTAGATAGTAGATAGATGAATTTATAAATAAAAACATTCGTTTCGATGCGGGATCGAACCCGCGGCCACACGTTTTTATTTGGCATCCAAGCAACAGCGCCACATTTGCAGTGACGTAGTATAGTGATTTACTACGGTTAGACCGGCCGTAACCGTTCTCAATGAATGTGTCGAGCGAAATAGCAATATTAAATTTACGTTGATATTGCGAAGACAAGCGACATAGGTCCATTTAGCACGGCGGTTCGTCCCGCACTGATTTGTTGGGCGACAGCGGGGACGTGATCGCGATTTAGAGTATCGATAATGTGAAAAAATTCGTTAAAAATAAATGAGACAGAAATTAGAAAAAATAAAAAGAAGGTCCCATCCATCTTGCATTTCTTAATATCCTGATAATAATAAAATAATCCTAGTGCTCGTAGTTTAAGAGAAAAAAACGTTGTAAATGCGAAAATAGAGGTCACTTTGCAATTTTATTTCAAAAACTTTTAATACACTTTTAAGAATTCTGAAAAGAAGGGCCCATGCTCCATATAGTGTAGATCAACATATATTTTTTTTGAAGACCTAATAATAAAGATCACCAAGAAAAAACGTTGTGAAAAAGGCCATTTCACATAGACCCCCCTCTTAAGCAAGCTCGAACAGTTCTATTTTATACTAGATTTCCTGTGACTGAAATGCGTTGGCAATATCACAAGCAGGCTATACTTGCACTTGTTTTTTTTTTGTTCACAAACAATACTTTACTTAGTGTGCAAGTGGAAGAATAGCATGACGCATCTCCACCTCCAGTACTCCTACTCCAGTATTGTTTATGAATTGGCGATTCTGTGCGTTAGGCCGCACTACGCGTCCTCACAGTATTTTTGAGAAGTTTTGGTTTTCTGAGCGCTATGACCTGCCCTTCAAACGAGGCTTAAAGAGAGCACTCTCCTTAAGGTAGGCAGAGACTGTTGTGCTAGCCCTCTGTCACTACAGAGGTCCATGAGCGGTAGTCGATTACCACCAGGCGGGCCGTTAGCTCGTCTGCTTTCAAAGGCCATAAAAAGACAAGGGTTTTATATACAGACCTGTGTCGTCATATTGATGCAGCATATGAGCATGCCCCCGCAGAAGGACGCGGCAGAGATCATGTGCACTCCGGTGGAGAGCGCCGTGGCCAACCAAGCCAGGGTGTAGGGCAGAGCCATCGCCAGCAACACGGTGCGTCGGCCCAGCCGCATCGCCATGCCGCCCATGATGCCGCCTATGAAGGCTCCTACAACAAACCCAACGGTCAAACACAGCCTCTAGCTCAGTTGGACTACGATACAATTACAAAAATTTCGGATTTGAATGGTGGGAACGTGATATAGAATTTTATTTATTTATTAATGCTTCATATACAAAGTATAAAGGTGGATGCCTGAGGCATTCTCTCCCAGTCAACTTTTGGGTGGTGCAGAGAAATCAAAGTAGGCGCATCACTAAATAATAATAAAAAAAAATCAGGTGTAAACTAATAAATATTAGAAGAATATATTATATACCGGGTATCTCAAGACTGCTACCGAAAACGAAGCCGGGTGGTAGTTTTAGTGACTACAAACACAATGCAACCAAACATTTCGAAAAGAAACGCGTCAATAATTTTTTATGATTTTTTAAATATCTTCATTTTTAGGTGGTAAATCCATAGCTTTTGCTAAAATAACAATTGAAACACTTTTATGCCTTAGATTATTTATAAATAAAATGGTATACACTATTATTTTAGGAAAAAATGTATTTACCACCCAAATATGGTCATAAGAAAAAAATTACAAAAAAAAAATTGTCGCTTTTTTTTGCAACTTTTTCTGTTGCATTGTGTCTGAAGTCGCTTAAACTACCACCCGGCTTCGTTTTCGGTAGCAGTCTTGATATACCCTGTATACATAAACATATATGATTTTCTATATTTTTCTATGGTTTTCTATGTTGCGTCCTTTTATATTATTCCTACGACCAATAGTTATGTATTTGAAACTTGCATATACTATACGGCTTTAAAAAACAGTTCTGATTATGGTTATGCCTATACCTTTTGATATAAGCAATGATAAAAATGAATGACACTAGTCTATTGAGGGAGGCACCTCTGTCCACCCCGTCTCAACGAATTCAAATACCAAAATAGAATCACTTAACGCACTAACACATAAATCATGTCAATCTTTAATTTAGCTTGGCTTTCATCAAATCTATCAATTAGCATAACTCCAAGACACATGCGTATACTTTATGAAGGGCGACAGAGATAGAATCTCCTTTGATTTCAACCGTATCGTTGGTTTAATGGGACTATTTTGGGAAAAACTGATTATTTAAAAGATTAGTCTGGATTTATCGCTTTGGAGATAGGGTCGCCCCTTATGATATTTCGGGATGGAATAAAGTTTAGCGAAAAGTGAGTGGCAGTGGTAAGATCTCTGCCTAACCTTGTTGGCGTATAGGTTTGAGAGTCTAATACAAACTAATGAATGATAGCACCACGTTTTATATACAGGGTATATCAAGACTGCTACCGAAAACGAAGCCGGGTGGTAGTTAGAGCGACTTCAGACACAATGCAACAGAAAAAGTTGCAAAAAAAAAGCGTCAATTTTTTTTTGTAATTTTTTTCCTATTGCCATATTTTGGTGGTAAATACATTTTTTCCTAAAATAATAGTGTATACCCTTTAATTTATAAATACTCTAAGATATAAGAGAGTTTAAATTATTATTTTAGCAAAATCTATGGATTTACCACCCAAAAATGACGATATTTAAAAAATCATAAAACATAATTGTCGCGTTTCTAAGCGAAATTTTTAATTGCATTGTGTTTGTAGCCACTAAAACTACCACCCGGCTTCGTCGGTAGCAGTCTTGAGATACCCGGTATTTATCCGAAAGTTGGTGAAGATATTTTGATATTAGTTACTTCGTACAAGAAATGAAGGTACTTTTCAATGAAATCAGTCACATTTATTAGTTAAACATTATATGCGACTATAATAAACTTCATTTCAGTTACATACATAATATTAAAGATTTAATTTAATACTAAGATACCCACTGTAAGCTATGCCAGTCCGAGAATATAATTTCTGCTCCAAATTGAATACGCAGGCAGACGGATTTTAGACTATCATATCCAATTACCGTCATACCTAGTCACCATCACACCCAGTAACCGTCATACTCAGTAAACGTCATACTCAGTCACCGTTATACTATCCAAGATACAGTCATATCAAAAATAAGAAAACAGTTTTCATACTAGAAAAGAGTATTAACCAACTCAAAATCAACAATCGTATAATGTTGCAAACACGATTTCGTCAAGTCCTACGCGTTTCGATTCTGTTTAATTTATTCTTGCATTATATTCAGTAATAGTTTATAAAGTAGGCACATTTTTATTGGCTGGTCGGGTAAACAGACACCTACGTGCGATGTTGATACACGCAATGTTATTGAGTGTTCAACTGTAGATAAATTATGTTAACAGTGGATGTGTTTTTAATATTCTTTCGCGCTGGTTAAGGCCGGTTGTGAAACAGGCTGAAACATCGACGCAACTGACAACCTCCGTGGCGCAGTTGGTTAGACGCCGGCTGTAAAATATGAGGTCGCAGATTTAATCCTCGTACAGACAAATATTTGTGTTATCCACAGGTGATTGCTTCAGGTCTGGCTGTTTAGGAGTGCTTTTGAGACCAAAAAGTCTCTTGTAGTTACTGAAACCCACGACACAAGACTGGATCTTAGTGTGACAGGACAATGTATGTGACTGTTTTGTGTATTTATTTATTTAAACATCCTTCAACCTTCCTCAAAAATTAGTTTATTAAATGCAAAAAGAGTTTCGCAAATCCGACTGATAGCTCCAGACATTCTGGCGTACAAACAAACTCTTCAGTCTTCAGTTTTGTTATTTTAGAGTATATTAATCATTTCAAACATCCGGCGAGATAGTTTACTAAAATTTTGATGATGCCAATATTTTAGAGAATCGACGCGTAACAACTTCGCTGTCCTATTATGTTCAGTTATGATCATTTTGTCTACTGTTTTGTATTTTAAAGATTGAAAACACTTCTTCATTTGTTTTTACGCGCATGCGAAAATTAATACTATCGATGATGGCAAGTTTAAAAATTTTAATGGCTGACTTACTACCATAGAAAATCTTGTAAATCTTTTGCTGTACGTACTGACTTTGTATCTTGCATCATCCAATCATGTTTGTATTGATAGTCAATCACCACGCACTACAACGGTGAAGGAAAACATCGTGAGGAAACCTGCATGTGATAACGATTTGTAAGATTTTCTATCAGTCCGTCAATCCACAATAGGTCAGTGTGTTGGACCTGGCCTAACCCCTCTCAATCGTACTCATGATTGTTGGGGCGGTCCGTGCCCTGCATTGGGACGTATAGGCTGATACAGACTTCCTTTGGCTGACGAGAGCGACAAAGTAATCCTGCAACGCAAAGAGACGACCATATTTTTATGAATCGACCTATATTAGTTTACGGATGTATAAAGGAAGCGCGATGTCTGTTTATTTCTGTCGATGTTAACATTTGTATGAGATGTGCACTGTCTTTTTGAAATGTCACTTGGAATGTTCAACGCAGTTTGTCCCACTTTGTAGGATTTGTGAAGATTTAAATCATTGGCAGGGATTTCGGCGGGTTGTTAAATAGACATCGGGCAAAATGTTACGTGCTTTAGAGAATTTATTTGCAAGCTGTTTTAAATGATTGCATTTCGGATATTTTAGAACGTATAGTGTATAATGGTAGGTATCTCATATGTGAGAGGCAGCCTGGGTAGGTACCACTGCAATGTTTATTTCTCTTGCCAAACCGCAGTGTAAATGAACTGTTGTGTTTCGGATTGAAGGTCATTGCAGCCAAAATAGCTACTGGACATATTGACACTTAACATCTTCTCAATGAGCAGTGAAATGCTAAGCATTACTTTGGGATTCGTGGTGTTGTTTGGTTTTGCTAAAGTCTATGAGCGGTTATATCGCTTACCACTAGGAATGGCAAGCTCGTCACGCCATTTCTGTATCAGCCCATATACGTCCCACTGCAGGGCACAGGCGTCCTCTACAATCGACAGTACGATTGAGAGTGGTTAGGCTATATAGTCCACCACGCTGGCCTTGGCGGACTTACATACCATAGATTTTTTTTGAAAATTGCCATTCATTTCAATACAAAATGACATGATAATATTAGTATTTATTTTTCCAAACGAACTAATTGGGCAACGCTAGTTTAGGAGTCGTAACTTGTAAGCCGTGGTTCGTTAAATTTTATACTCGGTTGTGTCATTTGTTTTTTATTTTGTGACAGGAATGACATGGTTTCGGCAGAGTTAATTTTGATGTGGAAGGATTGGTTTATGAAAAGGAAGGGCCACTTGGAATTTAAGTAATTAAAACGTAAAAAAGCATAGCTTTAAACCTTCTTGATTTGAATCCTTTTTATTCGTGTGATAATATTTAATCGCACTCTTTAAGTAAGCTTAAAAACTTTTCCATATTTTTATTTATTGCCAGGAATTACTATACAAGCGTGCCGTTCGTAAGATGGTAAGCGATACGACCGCTCATAAACAGTAGCAAAACCAAACAACGTTTTGAATTACAATGCGATGCTTGGCATTCCACTGCGCTTGCCATCCTGAGACATAAGTTTTTAAGTCTCAATATGTCCAGTAGTTATTTTGGCTACAATTTTCTTCAATCCGAAACACAACAGTGCATTTACACTGCTTTATTAAATAATATCGTTATTATTTTATTTATTTGATTTAATGGATATTTCACCCAAAATTCACCAAAAACTTTGAACCCAGCTCTCGAACCCACACCCAAACCTCAATAACTAAACCAATAGCGGCATGAAACGTCAATCCATAATTTAAATTTAGCAGACGGGCATCTGTTTTTAAATAGACGCGAAATAAAATGATCGCTGCGAATGCCATTAATCAGTCGCGTTTATTTTCTATACGTATTGAGAAACAATCGTTCTCGAATGCCACGGCCTGAGCGCTGACCGGACTTGGGAATACGCGATTTTTATAATTTATTATGAATATAGTTCTCATTTATTTTAAAAGAGATAGGCCCTTCAGTACATTTGGAGTTGCAAAAAGATGCCCGTGAAAATCGCGCTAAAATAAATATTATATTAACTTAATAGATTTCGTCTAAACGCTGAAAAATAATATCTTCATTTTTAACCGACTTCAAAAAAAGGAGGAGGTTCTCAATTCGACTGTATGTTGCTTTTTTTTTTAATGTTTGTTACCTCGTTTCTCTGTACTGTGTGAACCGATTTCGACCATTCTTTCTTTGATTGAAAGCTGATGCTTGTCATTTGGTCCCATAAAAATATGGTGAAAATCTGAGCAATATCTTCGGACCTGGAGAGGGGAACTCCTTAAAATTAAGTAGGATTCCAATGGTTCTTTTTGCATTAGGTTCATTATAAAAGTTAATTTACAGTGAGAGAGGAAAAAAGGGGTGGGGGTGAGGGGGGGTAGGTGATAAAATTAAAATACACGTAAATTCTGATATCTTCGGCAGCTTTTAACCGATTTTAGTGATTTCTTTTTCATTGGAAAAAATTGTATTGACAGGTTGATCTCAGGAACACAACATGGAGATCTGATGATCATTTTCTGACCTGGAGTGTAGAACTCTTTAAACTTTAGTAGGATTCCAATGGTTCTTTTTGCATTGGGTTCAGTATAAAAGCTAAGCTACAGTGGTGGAGGGAAAAGGGGGTAGGGGCAAAGGGAGGGGGGGGGGGGAGAAAAAATAATAAACATATTAATACTCCAATATCTTTGGCAGCTTTTAGCCGATTTTAGCGATTTCATTATCATCGGAAAGAACATATTCCTTGTGGGGACCAAATCTTCTTCATTTTGATTCCTATCAACACTAAAAAGATAAATATAACCAAAATTTTTAATAAAAAAATAAAAACTGACTTCAAAACAAAAAACCAAAAAATAACAAAATAATAAGTACCACTGCAAAGCAAAAAAATAATATTTGTTTCATGGAACTTGCGCTTGTTGATTAATTTGCTTAATGACTTGACTAGCTAACAAATCAAAATATATGCATAACATATTGAAGGCGGGTCGCCCAGTACCAAACATATAGATATTTAAATTAATATAAGGCATAGGTCCTACATGTTTGGTACGATACGATATGTTATGCATATATTTTGATTTGTTGGCTAGTCAAGTCATTAAGCAAATTAATCAACAAGCGCAAGTTGCATGAAACAAATATAATTTTTTTGCTTTCAGTGGTGCTTATTATATTGTTATTTTTTGGTTTTTTGTTTTGAAGTCGGTTTTTATTTTTTATTAAACTTTCTTTCATAAATACAAGCGTGCATTTTCAAAATAATGGCGGGTAACGTTCCACTAGAAATGTAGTGGAGCGCGCACCACTTACGTCGGAATGTCAATGGTATGGCTCTCTTTACTTTGAAAGTTTTATTAACATTTTTATACACAGAATAACAAAAACCTGTGTCCGATTAATACAGGTGTTATCAGGCATTATTGTTATGTTCTATTTAAAAGATCCGTTTCAAACCATATGATAAAAATATGATAAATTTACATCATAAAACAAACAAAAAACGCACAAAAATGTAAAGAAATATACAATGACAGTGTCAATAGTGTTGCCATAATTGTTTTTTGTTAATGCCAATTGTCACCGCAACGTACTCTTTTGTTGCCAAGTTATACTTCATTTTTACTATGGTGTCGATGAATATTGTTTATTCGACACTAAAAAACACTGTAAAATCTTTCAACAGTCGGTTCGAAAAATAAGGAAGGCACTAGGCTTTAATATGTGGAATCAACCGACACATCAAATATCGTAGTTTGTACTACCCTTCCAAATATGAATCACAAAAACTTTGGTCTCAGTGCGGGAATCGAACCCGCGCCTTCTCATTACACAGGCGCTTTCACACTCCCTATATTCCCTTAATATATTCCTAAATCCACTCCCGGTGAAGTGCAGTAGCCATAAATTTAGCATCAATGATGTTTGAACATTTTATTCTGTTTGTGTAGTGTAGGTATTTGGGTTGCGACGCCGACTCGGTACCTTCTATTAATTGATTTATGTTTCTCGAGTATTATATCGGGCTTCACTTATATTTGGATTGTATGGAATTACACTATTTCCCTTTGTGTTGTAGTTTGATACTTTGAAAACATTTTAAGATTGGCTCGTAAAGAGACTGATGGAAGTTAAAGCGAAAATGATATGTTAGGATCGAGTAAAATGAAGATCTATAGTCTCTGCCACTATGAAATGCAGACGTCATGTCACATATTTCAGTAGGTACTGATTACTTAAATATTCTAATGGTTGTATAGTTAGATGCTTCGTATTGGCAAATAAAAGAGCGCAGTTTAAAATCTAAGCGACAATTGTTTAAAAAATTGTGTTGTTCTTAATAATCACGCGTTACTGGGGCCCTACTACATTCATCCGAAACGAAGTTCGAAACTTCGGATGATCGAAGTTTATATACGATACGAATGTACCTACATATACTTATGGTCGATATTGACTTATGGTCGTAACCATAGACTTATGGTTACGATGTACGTTGTACAAATTCGAACTTTTACAGAGTAGATACATTCGTATCATATAAAAAACTTCGATCATCCGAAGTTTCGAACTTCGTTTCGGATGAATATAGTAGGGCCCCTGGTTAAAGAGATAACGTAAGGAAATCTGTAGGGCCTAGAAGAGGAATAGACAAATTACAGTACCATTAATTTGGCAGGTACTTTAACTTAGATTAAGAAAGGAAATACCCGAGTGGTCATTTTAAGTTCAATATCTTCGTAACTTCCTCATGGGATATCCCAACTTTCGATAACCAGAGGTCTAACTTACCAAACACATAAAAAAGAAACGATGGGTTTGTAAAAACCCCTATTGGGTTGGTGATGTTTCATAATATTTTTTTATTACAATGAATGGCGAGACGAGCATGGCATACGCCTAATGATAAGCGGTACGATCGCTTATACAACAGAAACCAAACAACACCTTGAATTACAAAGTAATACTTGGCATTCCAATGCGCTCGCCATCCTGAGACATAAGATGTTAAGCTCAATTTGTCCAGTTGTTACTCTGGCTAAAATCCTTCAAACCGGAACACAACAGTGCATTTACACTGCTGTTTGGCGGAAGGAATCGACATGGTACCTACCCAAGCGGTCTCTTACAAATGAGACACCTACTACCAGTTCTCATAATCAGTTTCATATTTTCAACTTTAATAAATTTACAATATTCGTGTGCCCTAAACGGGATTTCTTATCAGCAATCTCACTGTCGAATAAAATTTTAAACATGCAGAAATCGTCGCTTTTTTAAACCTCTTAGGTTTTTTATTCTTTATTAATAAACGGTATTTTTTGCGTAAGATTGTGTAAAACATAAGGACATTTTAATTTGCTGAAGTAAATATAATGAATTTATGTACCAAATTCTAGAAGCGAAGAAAAATAATTTAAAGAGAATATCGGTTTTTTAGCAACTCACATTTTATCCCATGACAAATAAGTAATGCCAATATTTTTCATATTTTTCTTTTTCTAGTTGTAATGAAATGAAATGAAAATATTTATTGAATCCATAAAATGTCATACACTATTTAGATTCAGTCATTTTTTTTCCACTACCACCCAGTTCACAAGGCTGTTTTCGCCAGAGAAGAACGGGCAAGAAACTCTAGCGTTGCTCTTTTCAAAAATAAGTTTACAATACAGTGATCATACAGGAGTTGAAATTCAGAGCAGTTCATAAATTATTCATAATAATGATTATATTGTACGGCTGAGTGAAGTGTGGTCGCCCTGACCGCGGAACCGGTATACACTGTTCAGCAAAAGCAATGAAAGGCAATAAAAAAAATATTAAAAAAAAGAAAAAAAAAATGAAAAATGAAAATGAAAAATGAAAATGAAAAAAAAATATGAAAAAACAAAGTAATTAATATTATCATTATAAGCAAATCGAGCAGACCAGTCTACACAAGCAGCACCCGTTCACGAGTATGACGCATGTGTCAGCCATCGGTCTCCTCAACCGTGTATGTATAATCTGTAATTCGGATATTTTGCAAACATATTTTCCGTTACATTCCAAGATTATCTACATTTACACACTATTTTGAATGTAATTCCTTCCTATACTAATTAATAAAAAAAAGACTTAAACCCTAGTCCTTCGCCACATTTCCTGAAACTAAGTATCCCAATAAATCTACTAAACGCCGACAAGAGACCAATCTATCCGCCGCTTTGTCACTTGTGAAGGTACAACCCGTCGAGCGGGTTCGAGTCGCAGGCAGAGTACAAAATCGGGTGTAATGTCACCGAGCCACTTCCGTGAGGTCGCAGGTTCAAGTAACGGGGCATGCATTTACTCAGAGTAGGTCATTACTTCTAGACAAAATATCTACATTTCATAAGTCTGATGCTTTTTTCGTATGAATGTGTTTACTGTTTAACGGCCGATGCCAATAATCGAAAAAATTAGATTGAAGTCAATCTGGATTGTTTTCTACTTTTCGATTTGTCATTTACCATGTTGTCATAGTTTTTTCACTACTGATATTGATTATTGACAATATAGTATCAGAAAAAAGATTGAGCTGTCAATCTCAAACATCTTTAAGGTTGGGATTGTTTATTGGCAGCGGCTGTAAGTGGTGACGAAACCTACTGCAAAAAATAATATTGTATGATATGTATGTCGAATCGAAGGATAATAATTACATTTTTTTCATTGCCTTCAAAAGTAAGGATAGTCTTGCAGTGCATTTAAAATTTTCAAAAAAAAATATTACGCGTACAATTAGATTTATACATATTAAGTTAATTCAATACATTTAGTCTAAACGGTCTTCAAAATATTATCTTCAAAATTAAACTTTCTTTCATAATACAATCAAGCATTTTCAAAATCGTTGCGAGCGACGACAAATTTCACTAACGCTTCACTAGAGATGTACTGGAGCGCGCGCACCACTACCGTGCAAGTCTCTTCATGGAGAAGGTGAAATTCGCGCGGTCGCAACCATGGTGACAATCCAGATATTTCTCAAAAAACCTGATCAAAAACTCTGCGTGCAACATATACGTGGCGATTAAATCTACAAATTACCCATAATATCCCAACTGGACGTTTTAATGCGCATGCGCCTCCGAGCCATAATGAAATATCATTCGAGCTGTATGTACGGCCGTCACGCACAAACTTACATACTTCGTACGTCCCATACGTCTTTCAATTAATTTTAGTCGTATAAAACTGTCGCTTTGGTTTTTCAGGTGTTTCACTAGGCTGAGAATCGTAAAGTCCAAGTTTTCTTCTCCAGCTAACCTGTCAGGTTTTTGTTTAGTTGTTTTAATGATGATTAGGCCGATGTGGAAGGAAAGACAGGAATTTGTGACCGATATGTCGATAGGCTCGCCCACTATGACTGATAAACTTTTATATATTTGTAATGTTATTAAGTATGCCTTTTTACTATTTTGTCGATGGTACTTTTGTACGGTAAAACTCAATTTCTATAAATAAAAAATATATAAATGCTAATATATCCAATGATCTAGATAAAAACAATACATTTTGTTTAGCTAACACGACAAATTGGCTACAATGATTTTTGACCATAAGTGCAGTGAAAATAGGAAGTTTGGTCTGTCGAGACATAAATATCTCTAATAATTCAGCTTACAAAGAGAGTTACGACTTTACACATAACACCCGTCTTAGTGCATCATCGGTTAATTTCAATATTTTCGTCGCCGCTCTTATTGGAAAGTTGGGAACGTGTTTAATAATCAATTAGCGTCAATAAATGTGAGCACGAGACTCGAACCCGCTCCGTCGCGCACTTTCTATGGAATGCGGTTATTAACTTGTCAATATAATAAATTTAACCGATAATAATATCAGATTGTATACCTCCTATAATAATTTCATGTTCATCACTTTTGATGGCTTCCGTGGCGCAGTTGGTTAGAGGCTGGATGTGAAACGAGAGGCCGCGGGTTGGATCCCCGCATAGAGACAATTGTTTGAGTGAATAACAAGCATTTATTTTGGTTTAGGTGTTTGTGAGACCGAAAAGTCTCTCGTAGTTTCTGATAACCACGACACAAGACTTAATTGATCTTAGTGTGGGGTCGGGAATTAGTATGTGACTATTGGGTGTGTTTATTTGGTGTATTTATCATTACAACACATATTAAGGGTATGATATGACCATTGCAATGAGGCAAAAATTGCATCAATACATAACTTAGTCACTGCTGAAATCTAGCCTAAAAGAAAAAAAACCTGTTGATCCTATTGGTCATGTAGGTAATTAAGTAGCGCTTATGAAAAGTCAATACAAATAAAACATATTATTTATACTCTATTTAAAATACAACTCAATGTATACATAATACCATACAAATTTTGAAGTCTTTTTACAGTATGTAAAGTCCGCTTATCCGCAAAATACCATCGTGGTACTATGGCCTGTGGTCTCTTAATCGGACTATAGTTTGTAGAGAAATCTCCAACATAGAAGAAGTCAATTATCATCATCATCATCTCAGCCACCGGAAGTGCACTGCTGAACATAGGCGTCCCCTAAGGATCTCCACATCGACCTGTTGTCGTCGGCCTGCATCCAGCGACTTCCTGCAACCTTAGCCCGGTCGTCCTTGTATGCGTGCGTTTCACATTTCGCTTGATTTTACGTGGCTTCGACTCTAAATCTTAATCTTATATTCTCTCACTCAAGTCGATTATGCGCTTATAAAAATCATAATGCGGTAATGATATGCTATATTTTTATGGACGTAGACGTTTAAAATTGACAATCATAAGGGTGCAAAAAACATGAAACAAGTAAGAAATGAATGCAAAAAATATAGGAAGATACGTTTGTTCCGAGAAACTCGCCAATATCTAAAATGGCTTCTAAGAATATCGTATCTCCTAAATACTAGAAGAAACGGGAATATATTTGTTTTTTTTTACGCTACTTCCCCTTGTTATGCAGTGTTTTGTTTGTTTGCATCAACAGTTCAATATTTGTGTGAAATGATTTTGAGCTATCCAAAAACATCCAACACCGTGGAATAAAAACAAACATATATAAATATGCAAAACATACAGGAAAGCCGGAGGAACTATGCGGAAAAATTCAAAAGTGTGCGTTGGCCGGGAATCGAACCCGGATCAACTGCTTGGAAGGCAACTATGCTGACCATTACACCACCAACGCATATGATGCTTTCGCTTAAAACACAAATATGTTGACAATTACGAATATTTTTAAGAATATTATTACATATCAAAATGAATGATAATATTATGACAACCTCCGAAGTATAGTTGATATAGAGCCGACTGAAAAATCTTAGGCCGCAGATTCTGTCTATCGACCCATACAAAATTTTATGTATTTTACAGTATTTTTAAGTAGAATTATGATTTTTATTCAGAGTCTGAGCGAGCGGTCGATGGAGCTGTAAAACAAAAGACTACAGATTCAATCTACGCAAAGAGGCCAGTTTTTGTATTTTTCACATTTTAAAAATAGATTACTGATAACGTAATATTGCATTTTTCATCAGCGTTATTTTGGGACGTTTGGAAAAATTAAGAAAGTATAATTTTTCATCCAAAAAAGCGACATGATGAAATTTGAAGTACCAGAGACGCATGAAATTGGCGAAGATATGTTTACATGGCGCTCCACCGCTACATTTTACAAGGCGTGGCCAAAAAAATCTCAAATACCATTAGCTGTTAGTCTTCATACAGACTTGGCAATCTTCCCGTGACAAATGCCCCTTCTCAAATCATAATAATATTTACGCCAAGCTCCCCTTTCAGCGCGTCTCGGTTAAGTATCAACAAATTTTCAATCAAACGCATTAATTTCTTTTGTTATTCGAACGTAAACATTTTCACACTAAGACTGCATTTGTTTCGGAGTTTTTGTTTACTTGTTTACCCGAAGGATATCCGCTGAATCGTGTATGGTTTTGCAGCTTAAAGACATTTGTTGTTTCGTCATAAATCTATCATCGGGCAATTGGAATAGTTAATGTTTTCTGAATAAATATTGTTACATTCGAATTTTAAATTTTTCTTTTTGGAATTGTTGTATCAGCCCATATACGTACGCATGGCACGAGTCTCCTCTACAATCCAAAGTAGGATCGAGAGTGGTTAGGCTGTATAGTCATAGTATAAATATATAGTTTTTTTCTACTACTCAAAAACAATGATATTTAAAAAAATGTCGCGTTTCCTTGTGAGAATTTTAGTTGCATTCTGTCTGAAGTCACTAAAACTACATTCAGATTAGTTTTCGGTAGCAATCTTGATATCCTGTAGAAACCTGTATAGACTAACTTTAATACCGCGGAAGCATATTTCTATACCAAACAAGAACCCGGTAATTTGCCTATCAGTATCAACAGTAGTCGACAGCACCAAAGACTTGCATACGAATTTGAAATGCAAATTAATCACCAATATTTCTAAACGGGTCGTGATCAACGACTGCTGGACAGATAATTAAGTCAACTCAGCATTATTACGAAATCTTATTACTAGAACGTGGGGCATAGAATAAATAATAGAATATATGGTGCAGATTTACTTGACGATCGGTATATGCCTATAAGTAATTAAAAACATAGCGATTTGTGAGAATTTTTGCGGTATATAAAGTCACTTATCCGTGATACGTGGTGGATTATATGGCTCTCAAATGTACTTTCGATTATAGAGCAGGCTCGTATCCTGCTGTGGACGTATGTATATGGGCTGATTTACTATATCAGAAATTATTCTATATCAATTTTATTAATAATTTAACTGACATTAGCATTTATATAAATCACGCCTTTTTATCCCTTAGACGTGAAGCAAAGGTATTTAAAGCCATTAACAGCTTGTCGCAAATATTTTCGTTCCGGCCAAGCCAACATATTTCTAATTGTAAAATTAAAATAATTAATTGAATTCACAAAAAGCGGTACTAGAAAAGAACTGGCTGTTTTAAAACCAGTTTCCAATACAGCAATAACAAAAGTAACAAATTGATTTAAATCAGAGCAATTTATTAGTAATTTGCAAGCTATAATTTATGTTTTCTCTTGTAACTTAAGTAACTATAGTGTGGCTCTGTATTTACTGGGTAATCCAGACCGCGACATTTAGTGACTACAAATACAAATCAACTAAAAATGTTGCAAAAAAAAATGAAATCCCTATTGTCGTGTTTGAATAGTAAAAAAAGTAGTTTTTTTTAAATAATAATGTACACAATTTTATTTTAAAGCACGAAATCGTGCGCTAGGCTTTGCCGCATTTAAATTGTTTAATTAGTTTTTGTCTAGTGTCCAGTCTACATTTTACTCTATGGCCAAATCATGATTTAAGGGCCACGACACACCTAACCCGGAGCTCACATTACTCAACTGTTTGTGCTTAAGCGTTGTCTGCGCTATTTGCGCTCGAGATAAACGCCATATACTTTACGAAGATTTACGTGGAGGGACTTAGAGCATTTGTACTTTCAAATTGTAGATAAAAATTGTGGTGACAAGCCACCTTCTAACCTCCTATTGGCTGATAATTGACAGGTTGGCCAACATGCACAAATTATTTGCAAAATGAAAATAAAAGTTGAGGGCTACTTGATTCCGTTCAAACTCGTTTCAAAAGGGTAATAGCTAAAGAGTCTTTCGGTTACCAAACGAATTTATTTACTAAAGATCAATAACACTACTCAATTATTTATTAAAATATAAAGAAGAAAACACCAAAACTTATTAAAATTTAATTGTTAAATTATTAGTTTGCTCTCACAATTATAGGAGCGCTACCAATATTACGAACAATAAAATATTTTTTGAAGACGCTAATGTATGACAACGCTCCCTCTATATTATAAATACTCTAAGCTAGAGTATTGGCTGTATCTTGTATCAACGTTTATACAATTTGTTCCTTTCTGTGTAGTTATTTACTGGACTAAGATTATTATTTGTTCTTTGGTTAGATTGAGCAATAGAAGTCGATTCGGCTGATTTTTTTGTCTATACTTTGATTATTTTTATTGGAAAATGATGTGGAAAATAGACTACATGGCCTAACCCCCTTTCAATCGTACTCTTGATTGTATAGGCGGTCCGTGACCTGTAATGACACTGATATAGATAAATATGTAGAATATAATATGAATGTGGCGTGGTCCCAGGTTTAAACTCAAAATCAAGTGAATTAATTTAGTGAAAAAAATAATTTAATTTTTGATACAACTTGCTCAAATCTGTATTACATAACTGACCACCCAATATACTGGGTATCTCAAGACTGCTACCGAAAACGAAGCCGGGTGGTAGTTTAAGCGACTTCAGACACAATGTAACAGAAAAAGATTATTAATATGTATCCCAACTGCAACCTGACTGAACTGCACCAAATGATAAGAATAATCTGTTCAGATAAACTATTGAATTAACAAAGTTATCTCTTGTAATTGGATACAAATATGCCTTAACTACTGCATCATGCCACGAAGTTTAGAAGTAACAAGGTGTCTAAAGTACATATATTTTTTGGCACAGTCAATTATGGTGTCGGGCATTCACACACGCAGTTACTTTTTGTGGAGCTTTTACTGGTGGTAGGTCTCTCATATGTGAGAGGCCAACTGGGTGAATACCATCACAATGTCTATTACACCTGCCGAATAGCAGTGTAAATGCACCGTTGTGTTTCAATTTGAAGGACATTGTATCCAGAGTAACCCCTGGATATATTGAGGCTTAATATCTAATGTCTCAGAATTCCAAGTATTACTTTATAATTCATGGTGTTGTTTGGTTTTGCTACTGTCCATTAGCGGTCGCAGCAAATAGCATGCTTCTCTCGCCATTTATAATTATCAAAAAAAGTGTCCAAAATACAGTTTTGTTTTTGCGACAGTCACTGTTTTGTTGTGTTGTTACAAGTGTAGTTAATTTTTTATTTTATTGCAAATAATGTCTTGTAATATTGACTCATTCATTACTATTTGATATCCTCTTAAGTAAAATTATTCGAAGCCGTGTGAGTAATATGTTAATCGGAGTCTTACGTCAGTGGTTCATTGAGATATATGAGATAACAAATCTTAGGAAAATCATAGTAGATGTTTTATTGAAATGGAATTAGATAAATTGATATGTACATGCTATTGAATCGGCGAAATTGTGCTTATTGTACATCTGTTTTATAGGAATTTAATGAGATAGATTTATAGATGCTATTAAACATATCGCTTTGGTGATTTTGCGATAAAAGGGTCCCGGAGGGTTCATCTGAAATCCGCCACGAAGTTCGAATATTCGAACGATGAACGTCAACATATAACATAAAAGTTTTCCATTTCTAAAAATTAATTCTATTCTCTACGAGTATCATTCGAACTTAGTCTAAGATTACGACGTACGTAATTAGCCATATTCGTACGTTACGTGCAGTGTTCGAACACTCGTCGTCGTGTTGCAGTACAGAGTAACCCGTGGTATCTTTTCTTGGGTCTTGCAATATCGTGAAACTTTTTCTATTAGAAAACTGTCCTGTTTATACAGTTGTGAATAGAATAAAAGACATTTTTATTAATTTACAGTTCTATGAGACAGTAATTTACTAACTGCCTTAGGCATAAATTTGGTGAATCTTTTGTCCCTTTCCAACAACTTTTAAAGTCTGTTTGAGCGAAGAAGACAAAACATTATAAATTCAAATAGGTTTATAAACTATTGGGACTTACGCCGTTTGACTCTTAGAGGGTGTATTTTATTAACATTACATTATATTGATTCGATGTAAATAACTTGAGGACAAAAAACACATGATTAAAAGCAATAACTCGCTAATTTTAAACAAGGCAATGTTTTACATAGCTTCTTTTATTTTGTCATCCGATACGCCAGCCGTATAATACCCAATTTACTGAACAAACAACCCCTAAAAAGAGGTAATGGGTATGCAATAAACAGAAATCCTTAAAAGCTAATCGCAGCAGGCGTTAAAGGATACAAAACAATTAAATTAAGGCCTAAAAGAGAAGAATCAAGCGTAAAATCAAGAAGGATGTTAAAATCCAAATAAGACCTCGTGCTCAATGTGTCACTGTAGAATGACTATTTAATAGCAAAAGTTCGGTTTATAGAGACTATTTCGCCCACACGTCCACCACTGCAACTCCTGTGAGCCAGGATCAACAACACGCAATGTAATGACACCGAGCATTGAAGCTCGGCGAGTCTCCGGGAATGTTTAACTTGTCTTTCACCCGCATCAAAATTGCAACGTCCATTTCTCGCGTCAAACAGCAGTGTAATTGCATTGTTGTGTCTCGGTTTGGAGGATATTGTAGCCAAACTACTGGACATATGGAGACTTATGTCTTACGTCTCAGGATGGCGAGCGCAGTGGAATGTGAGCATTGCTTTGTAATTCAAGGTGTTTTTGCTACTGTCCATGAGCGGTCGTATCGCTTACCATCAGACGAATGTTATGCTCATCTGGTCATTCTTAGCAATAAAAAATATATATGGTCCACCACGCTGGCTTAGTGCGGGTTGGCGGACTTAACATGCTACACAAATTCTTACAAATCGCTATGGTTAGCAGGTTGCTTCACGATGTTTTCCTTCACCGTTAAAGTGCGTGGTGATTGACTATCAATACACACATGACTCCGAAAAGTCAGAGGTGTGCCCTCGGATTTGAACCCGCGACCGCCGTGAACATGTTGGCACTTACACCATAAATTACGATTGCCCAAGCTAATGTGTTTTGTTTTCTGTTTATCCTGTGTATACTGCTTTGAGCCGGCATAATTATGTCGATCGACGAGAGATAGTTGTCTCACGCTGACAGTTACTGCTTATGATGTTTTCATTCACAAATGTAGGAAAGCAATATAGTAGGTGGCAGAAATAGATAATTTTTGCTTTATCTATTTCTGATACCAAGCAGTAGTGTATTAGCACTATTGCGTTGTGGTTTTCAGGTCATTGTACGCAGTGCTTACTAGGCAAAAACTTAAACTAAAATATTATAACAAATTAATAATAATAATAATAACACCCAACAGTCACATACATAGTCCTGACCCCACATGAAGATCGAATCTTGTGTCGTGGGTATCAGGAACTACGAGAGACTTTTCGGTCTCACAAACACCCAGACCCGAGAGAAATATTTGTGGGCCGCACTAACATTTCTCTCGGTGCGGGGATCGAACCCGCGGCCTCTCGTTTCACAGGCGGTGTCTTACCGCCTGCGCCACGGAGGCTGTCAAATTGTCAGTAAATTGGCTCTCGTAACGGCGAAGAATCCTCATCAGATCAGAAGAATCAAAAGGATTGTTTTCCCAGAAGGGGGTAGGTAAAGATTACCATCCTGGTAGCAACCAGGACACCCACGTTTCGGTTCGTATGTTTTGTTCCAGCATGTGATAGGGGGTAAGCCTATCGCCATATCAGGCACAAATTCCTGACTCTAGGCTGATAAAGAATAGAAAAATTTGCCCAACCCGAGATTCCAACCCAAGACCTCAGTTTTACAATCACACTACAACTGTGCTTCAAAGAAGTGCAAATTACGTACGGATAATAAGCTGTACGGCCCATGCCTCGTCATCTCATAGTTTATAGCGAAAGCGGAGTGAGGCGCGCAGTTTGTGCCGAACCGCTGTATATTTTGATTAGACGAGGCCGCCCGTGTTTGTGCGCCGAAGACAAGTTAATTGTTTTCTCTCGCTGAACGGTTGAAGGCATTAGTTTCTGAGAAACACCGCGTATTTCTTTTTAATTGCTTTAATTTTGGATTTGGGAGTTACATCAGTGTTGTGTAATTTGCAAAGGTCGGGACAGGATTAGGATTTTTAAATAAATTGATGTCTGGTGTTTGTTGAGAGTGGTGGCTTGTCGGCAGTGGCGTAACTACACCATCTGGGGCCCGTGGCAAAATCATCGGCTAGGGCCCCCTATTTTTTATGGAGAGGAAAACTGTTAAGTTTATTTTCGGTACCCCGGACGAGATCGACAGGAATATATCAGAATATATATTCTGATATCAGTGTCACTGGCCTACCAGCACATTGTGATCGAGGCGGGTCACAAACAAACACCTGCGCTAGCATACCGAAAAGACCCTGTCTTCCGCATTTCGGGCGGTACTGGATATAATCTCAGGACGAGAAGCGCCCCGATTCCATTCCAGTGAACGCCCGGCGCAAAGCCAGGACGCAGGTCTCTCTCAGTGGAGAGCAAAGTTGATAATATCCACTTATGTCTAGATCTGGACGCCCCTTTAAGATTTTGTCGGCGAAATCACGTGCTCTGTCGTCCATCTCGGAATCAGAGTTAGTAAGAGTGCACCGTCTTGCGTGGGAGATCGTGCTGGAATTCTTACACCCGTATTCTAAGACGTTTCCTCGAATATTCCTCAACCTTATCCTTGTCGAGGTAAAGTTTAAAATGAATTCACGGAATCCTCGAATATGGTATGCTTAGTTAAAAATAAACCTTTCCTAGAGGATCCTCGAGTGAGGTTGAGTTGAGGAAATACATAATCTGATCTTCTCATGTATCCCACACACCATCAGGCGGAGGCATTGGATAGTAGGGGTGAGGCGATTACGGTAGGCCTTGAAATTTTTATCGAGTACGGCATGGCGTCGTTCTGGTGAAGCTCCTGCCTGATATTTCAACTCGAGGAGCTCTGAAAATACATCGACAGCTTTCTGAATGCTCGGAGCATAAAAGTCGTATTGGACGCCTTTTGTATCGAGACCAAGACCATTAATTCTGGTGTTCCATAAGGCTCGATGCTTCCACCGACTGTTGGGTGTATTTAGGAGTATGTATATATTTATTTGGAAGACAAGGGCAGATTGGCCAGCAAAAAGTTAGGGATTCTCAACAGAGCCAAGCGATACTGCACCACCTGGAGACTGGCACCACGTGGAGTACTGCTTTCACCTCAGGGTAGAAGCCCCAAAATACCAGCTCGGCCCATTGGACTCCTTACAGCGCCGAGCTCTTTGAATCGTCGATAATCCCGATCTCACGGAGAAAGTGGAGCCGTTAGGATTGCAGCGGGACTTCGGGTCTGTGTAATCTATCGATTGTTCCACGGAAATTGCTCTGAGGAAGATGACGCCACTATCGCTAATCTTCCATCACACTTCCCGCACCGCACCGCAATAGAGTTCAATCTTACTTCCTGGAAACTATCCGTTCCCGGAAAGTACATACGTTTTCAGTGATCTTTTCTACCACGCACGTACAAGCTCTGGAATTAACTCCCTGCTTCGGAATTCCCTGGGCGCTATAACCTATCTGTGTGAGTGCTCTCCTTACGGAAGGAAGTGACTTCATTTTGCTGGATCCCTGGATTTGCGAAAATCCATGAGCGGCGGTACGCGCTGACCATAAAAGAATCTCCACAACGAGACCAATCAGTCATCGTAATATCTAGGTGTACTCGGTACTAGGTGGCCGAAGCCCAAACGCAGCAATGGTGATGGGGCCCCTCAGAAGCCTAATATTGAAGTTTTATTCTTTTTTAAACCAAATCTGCTCTATACAAAATAGTTTTATTTCAATGCGTAAAATATGCGTAAATCTAAAAAAAACATTATTATTTTTATGTATCACAAATAAACCTTGGTATCTTTAATAACAATTAAGAAAATAGTTTTTGATTATCAATTTTGTTGGTAATCAATTAGTTAGGTTCTTTCTCTGCTTACGGTCTCTTGGGCCTGAGCCGCCGCGCCGGGGGCCCCTTAGGTCGGGGGCCCGTGGCATTTTGCGCACTCTGCCACCCTATTGTTACGCCACTGCTTGTCGGTAAACTAAACGCACTTGTCAACGTGTTCACGGTGGTCGCGGGTTCCCAGGGCACACCTCTGACCTTTCAGAGTCAAATGTGTATTGTTGTCAATCATCACACTATAACAGTGAAGGAAAACCTCGTGTGGAAACCTGTACACCATAGCGATTTGTAAGAATTTCTACGTTATGTAAAGTCTGCTAACCCGCACTAGGCCAGCGTGGTGGACTATATTGCCTTATCCCTCTCAATCGTACTCACGATTGTAGAGGAGGCTCGTGGCCTGCAGTGACGTATATGGGTTGATACAGATGTGCTATTCACATACCTTACTATTGTATAACATGCTACGGTATGCAGGTTCCCTCAAGATGTTTTCCTTCACCGTTTTAGTGAGTGGTCATTGACTATCGAGACACATATGACTTCGAAAAGTCAGACAAGTGTTTGCGAGACTCACAAATATTTGTTTGTCTGACATCTAATGACATCTGAGACCACAAAGTCGAACAAGAATCGATCTTAATCTAGAGTCAGGACTATGTATGTGACTGTTGGGTAGTTGTATGTATGTTGCCAAATTTCTCGTTTTATTGGTGGGTCTATATATGATTGTATAACTGTCGACAAGGGCATTGCATCTGTAACAACGCTGGGTAGTTGAGCGATGTGATTTATCGCCTCTCGCCGCGGTGGGGTGGTCTGTATACAGGGTGCTTCGGTGTGGGTTATTGACCTTTGGGAAGGTTTTGGTTAAACGAAGTTTTGGCTGTATACTGAATGTGTGAATTAATATATGAAATGCGGGAATAATAAATAAATGATTTAGACTCGGGATTTATAGAATTTCTAAATATGTGAGTGGCCGCCTGGGACCACCGCAATGTCTATTTCTCCCGAAAAATATTAGTGAAAATGCACCGCTGTGTTTCGGTGCGAAAGACATTGTAGCATATTGAGACTTAACATCTTATGACTCAGGATGGCGAGCGCTGTGGATTGCCTTGTAATTCAAGGTGTTGTTTGGTTTTGCCACTGTTAATGAACGGTCGTATCGTTTACCATCAACGAACGGCATGCTCGTTTCGTCATTCATTACAACAACAAAAAAAAATTACGTACCAAAAAAAGAAATTATTGAAATACTTCAAAATTTGTAAGTATTGGTACATTCAAAATTGATACTAAACGGATCACCCTGTACAATTGTGCAACACCGAATTTAACTTGTTGACATGACGGACAATGCCTTCGCGACCCGCCGGGCACTGAACCCGCACCCAATCAGTCTAAATCGCGACAAGTATATTACGCAATGTTGACATGCGTCGTGGGAATATCTGGGGTTAAGAACATTCAAATATTCACAAGATATTTTTAAGATATTAGAAATGTTTTGTAGCTAAATTTTTCGGTCCCACTAACCTGACCCAAAACAAATATCTGTGGATCATACATTTGTCTCGGTGCGGGAATCGAACCCGCAGCCTGTCGTTTCGCAGCTAGCTTCTCACCAACTGCGCTACAGAGGCTGTCAAGAAATGACAAAAAATATGATAATACTAGCGATCCGGCCCAGCTCCACCCGGGTGCAGATACACTTTTCAAAATGGCGACCAAAATGTTAAATTCCGAGAAAATATTTTTTTATCTTTCGTAAAAAAATATTTTTTGTTCTCATGAAAGTTTCCTTTGTTACTTTTAATACCTCCAAGAATTTTTGAACCAAGTTTCATGATGATCGATTGAGTAGTTTTCGCGTGAAAGCGTAACAAACAAACTTACATTCACGTTTATAATATTATAAGTAGTAATATTTTCTCTTAAGCCCATATCTGTAAACGTAATTGATGCACATAATTGTTGAGTTTGCATATTTATATGTGCTAAGGACGATGACGTAAGGCGACAGCCTAGTGCAATATTATTCGCATTCGCATACTGTCCCACCACTAACATTGAGAGGCTAATATAGTTCAAACGTTGAACATATATAAAAATACGTTAAAATATTTTCACATCATATCTTTGTTAGGTACGACCGTTCTCTATACAATTTCTTGGGGAGACCTCCGTTAAACAGTAACCTTCTTTTATCTGGAGAGAGAAAGAGACGGCAACAATGATGGTGTCTTGGATATAATACTGCATAAAACACATTCAATAATATAGAATGATCCATAAAAGTTTTTCACTTCTAAAAATCCGTAATCTTACGACCACATAATGGAACGCACCTTAAATATAACTTGCGCTTAACTACGTTAATCCCGATTAAATGTACTGGCGAAGTGGTGCCGTGCGCTGTTAAGAGCAACTTATTATTTGAATGGCGTTCCAATATTCAGGCGTAAAATTACCACGTACTGTGAGGAGCCTTCGGGGTGGAGCCTTTATAAAAAGTGAACCCATATGTCCGGCTCAGTGCCACTTCAACTTGCTAATCCTAAGGGCTATTTTTCTTTTTTTTTTCTTTTATTTACCCTGAATGTAGATTTGTTGTTGTTTGAGCAATAGATGGTCAATAGTTAGTCGTTTCGTCGCTGTCGATGGGACTTGCACCGAGCCATGGCGATAAACAAATGCTAACTAATGACATAATCATTGCAGATTATACTGCACTAACAAATACAATACAATATCAGTCATGACTGCATCGGAGGCGTAATTGTACTAATGCGGTTATTTAGATGAGGTCTCGGTTTCGAATCCCAAGTCGGGTGAAATGATACTGGATTTTGGCAGGTGCTTGTCAGGAATGTGTGCCCCGGTATGCCGATAAGCTCGCGCCAAGTCACATCGTGGGACGGAACATACAAAGCGAAAAGTATGAGCCCAAGGCTTCAAAATCGGTAAGATTATTATGTGCACACATTTTTTTACTTTTAAAATCATTGGGAAAAATCATTGGGATTGTCATGTTAGGCCAAAGTTAAACCGTGTTGATTAATAAAGTCGTGAATACAGTGCTATCCAAATAATCGCGTCATTTCTACAAACCTTGGGCCAAAGTTGATCCATTTGGTAACAACAAAAGATTTTAAATATTTGTCATTTATTAAAACCTATATTTACTTGTACAAGATTATGTCAGTCATTTGATGAGCCCTGCCATCTTTATCTTGACGGTAATTATGTTCTCAATTTGAAATTTTACATTTTCCTCTGACGTCACAACGAGAGTAATCATTAGACCATTTACAAATCATGAATGGAGTCACGTAGCTTTTTTACGAGTTCGATCACCCAAGTGAACATGTTTTGTGAAAAATGAGTCATGTACAAATATATTTTATGACACAATGAAATGAGCGATCAACGCTATAAATACGAAATCTGGATATATACTACTTTGCCCACCTGTGTCACTATATGTCCCACTGCAGGGCACGGGCCTTCTATACAACCAAAAGGACGATTGAGAGCAGTAAGTTCTCACCCCGCCCTCCCTGCTTCAACCCTTTGTAGTTTAACACTTATATTACAACCTAGTACAAAAATAACCAATAGAGTCCTACTCAATTTTGAGGGATTTTACTCTCCAGGTCCGAAGATATACGTAAAAAAAACGTTTTTCCAAATCGGTTCAGGCGTGTTCGAGTAACCGGTGAACATAAATAAAAACAAGATTCCGACAAATTGAGAACCTTCTGCTTCGAAGTCGATTAAAAATACATAAGTATACAAAATTATGAATGCTTTAAGCGTATATGGGCTAGTTTATCATTTATTTTTAATTAATGAAATGAAATGAAATTGTTTTATTGATCATGTAGGCAATCAAATAGCTCTTATGACAAGTCAATACATAGTGCATATTCTATACTTATTTAGAAAGTCATTAGAAAAGAAAGATTATTATATAAATTAAATTTATTTAGTTTTAGTTTCTGCTTTTTTGTAGTCGTCTTTTTATTATTTTTTAACTATCACTACATAGTATAAAATAAAGTCGCTTTCTCTGTCCCTATGTCCATATGTCCCTTTGTATGCTTAAATCTTTAAAACGACGCAACGGATTTTGATGCAGTATTTTTTTATAGATAGAGTGATTCAAGAGGAAGGTTTATATGTATAATACGTACATTTTATTGTACCGAAATCTATTTGTACCCGAGCGAAGCTGGGCCGGGCCGCTAGTAGTAAATAAAATGCTATTCAAGAAAATTCATTATTTACGTTAATCCATATTTTATCACACAGGTAAACTATATTCCTGGGTAATAAATCAAATGGGGACTATGAGGAACAGTTTGCTTGCCAAGTCGGTGAATAAAAGCGTGGGATATCCACAGATTGGGTTAACGTATACGGCCACCGCTAGATAAACTTTAGTTCCGCGAAAACGTTCTATTGCTTGCGTTCACAGAAATAACGTGATTCCAGATCATTGGAAGAATTAACCATTTGAATACAGATACCTTAATTTTAGAAATGTTACACACATTTAAAACATAATACATATAATATTATTGCGTGTGACTGATGGCCGTTGGGGCCGAAAGGTTCTAGAGTGGAGGCCACTTACAGGCAAGTAAATGTCGGGCGCCCGCCTACAAGGTGGACGGACGACCTGCCTAAGTTTGCAGTAAGTTGCTGAATACAGGCCGACGACAACAGGTCGATGTGGAGATCCTTGGGGGAGGCCTATGTTCAGCAATGGACTTCCTGTGGCTGAGATGATGATTTTTACATGTATTATTTTATAGGTATCAAAATGGAAAATGCACCGTTGTGTTACAGTTTGATGGACATTGTATAAAGAGTAATTACTGTACATATTAAAACTTAACATCTTATGTCTCATAGCGAGTGGAGTGGAATGCCAAACATTGCTTTGCAATTCCTGGTGTTGTTTGGTTTTGCTACTATCCAGAAACGTTCGTATCACTTATCAAGCGAATTGCATGCTTTTGTTAAAATAAAATGGTTTTCTTCCTTATCATTCATTGCAATAAAAAATAAAACAATAGTAATTTCATAGCTTACATTGGAGATCTGGGCAGACTAAGTTTTCAGTTTTATTTTACTTTAAATATAGAATTTAATATACTATATTTCCTGATGTTAAATCGAAATACCGTTTTGAAGCTTATCTCGGAAAAAGGTTGATTACAAATGTTATTGCACTTCGAAATCAGTTATACAATAGATGTTTAATATCGCTTGCATCAACTGTTATTCTAACGCACGCGTTTCGTTTCCTGAGACTGCTTTGGCTGACACGTGACGGTAGAGGCCAACAGCTTATTTATTTATAAATTTATATTCTTTATTATACACTAAATAAACTTAATAATCATAATAATCATGATCATTTCAGCCACATGAAGTCCACTGCTGAACATAGGCCTCCCAAGGATCTCCACATTGACCTGTTGGAAGCGGCCTGCATCCATTGACTTCCTGCAACTTTAAGCAGGTCTTTAACTTAATAATAGAATATTATATTACATAGCAGTACAAAAGGCGGTCGTATCGCTCGAGGCAATCTCTTACCGACTACCTTGGGATGGATGATAAGAGATAGAAAAAAGGAGAGGGGGATTACTCTATGTCTGAAACGAAACTCGAATGTTTTATCGTTGTAAGAAAAACTGTACGAATGTGCCTAAGTACTCCACAAAATGGTCACACATATCACATATCACATAGGATAGTGATGAGTGATTTTAGTTAAAATACCTTACTTCAGACGTCGGACTACAAATATTCGAGTTTCGTATCAGATCATAAAGTAGCCCCCCAGGCTTAACACTTGATTTATCAGAATGCCAAGCAATAGTTTGTAACCCGCTTTGCTATGGAGGGAAGTGGACAAAAATATTTCCAACTCCTTCTATTATTTACTTCATGATTAATTTCGTTGCGGGTTAAAGACAAGTTAGACATTCCCGGAGACTCGCCGAGCTTCAATGCTCGGTGTCATTACAATGCGTGCTACTGTTGATCCTGGCTTATAGGAGTTCCAGTGGTGTGAGGGCGGGACTCCAATATTTTTTAAGCTAGTTTGTAAGGCTTGACGCTTGATTCCGACAATCAGGTTCATAATAAAATATACAGCAAACACGAAGCTTTTAGCTAATTGTAATAAAAAATTGAAAATAAAATAGAAATAAAGATTTCTTTCTTCTTTCTTTCTTTAAAATAAAATAAAAGAAACAATGGTTAGATATTCCTCGCTGGAAGTCCAAACAGTCGTTCCCCAAGGATCTCATCGACCTAAAGACCTAGTGAATTACCCAGTAGACTGAGGCTGGCAATCCAGCTGGCTTGTTGGTCGCTGACGGGAAAGGAGCTGCCGTGCAGGCGGGCGTCCTGCAGCGAGGCCAGCGCCGGCGACATGTAGCCCTTACTGAGTCCAGCCGCGAACGGACCCAGAGACACCGCCAACGCTGCTAGGATCTACGGACAAAAGACCTTATTAGCTGGTTCTCATCATCATCAGCCTAAACTTTTGTCCACTGCTGGACGTAGGCCTCCTCCAAATTGCGCCGTTTCTCCCTGTCTTCAGCTTGTTGCATTCAGCATCTGCTAACCTTTCGCAAATCTTCACTCCACCTAGCTTGTGGGCGTCCTACACTAAGTTTGCCAAGACGCGGTCTCCACTCAAGAACACGTCAGCTCCAGCGGTTGTCGGTTCTTCGACAAATGGTTCTCATGGAAGCTATTTTTTTATTTCAGTGAATGGTGAGACAAGCGTGCCGTTCGCCTGATGGTAAGCGATACGACCGTTCATGGACAGTAGCAAAACCAAAAACCATGAATTTCAAAGCAATGCTTGGTATTTCACTTACATACATAGTCTTGACTCGACATTATGAATCTACAAAAGACATTTCGGTGTCACAAACGCCCAGATCCGAAAGAAATACCTAATCTTGCCGCATAAAAAATTGTCACTATGTGAGGCTCGAACCCAACCCGCCAAGTCCGCCAACCCGCACTAGGCCAGCGTGGTGGACTATATGGCCTAACCACTCTCAATCGTACTGTCGATTGTAGAGGAGGCCCGTGCCCTGCAGTTGGACGTATATGGGCTGATACAGAGAGGCTCGAAACCTCAACTTCTGTTTCATTGCAGGCGTCTAACCAATTGCGTCCCGGAGAATGTCATATGAAGACAAATATGAGTTACGAACTGTTCAAATGAGAGTCTTGGTGGTAGCATTTTTCTACCCCCGCATTTGATCTAGTAATTGAACCCCGGATATAAACTCGCTATCTATTACGAAGAAATTTCTTTGAAGCTACGTCTAGTGTGAAGTGTAATCTACAGGTTTCATAACAAATGATGGAGAATTTATTATGGAAAGTGAAAAGATTGGCCGCGTGTTGTTGCTGCCGACACCCTCATTAATCGTCGTGATGAAGGCCAGATGCGTAAATGACTGATCCACGCAACGGTAGCGTGGTCGACGTTTACTAATTGAATTACTGTTGGTAGTCTTTACAATTCTATGGTGTGTAATGTCCGCCAACCCGCTTTGGTTTAGTGCCAATAGAGCCGTTAGGCGATATGGTCTCTCAATCGTACTTTCGATCGTAGAGGAAGTCCAGTGCGAGGTATAGGTGCTAATAAAAATTAAATACAGTTCATAAAAATTTGCATCATTAGTAGGAGATTAGAAATCAGAATTGATGTTTTGTGTTTGAGATAATCCTGAGAAAAAAGATCGTGGTTTTATTATTCTCTAATCAAAACAAATATTTTTCTTGTGGACATAGGTTTACATAAGCTGTTACAATTTGTTTGTCCGTACAATAATTATGGCCTAAATCAATGGTCTAACATTTTAGTCACATTTGACTACTAGACAAAATTTATTTGAAAATAATTCCATATTATGATAGGATATGAATACATCGTCTTAAAACATCAAAAAATTATGTAACAATAAATAAACATATTTCGACGTTAATATTTGGCAAATATAGTAAAATGTGAACAAACAAACCTAAGTTAAATATCCATGTCAGTGTATTAAGTTTGTGAAAATAGTTTTTCTTCTAGATCTATCACCTACTCGCATTAAGCCAGCATGGTGGACTATATTTCCTAACCGCTCGCATTCGTACTCTCGATTGTAGAGGAGGCCCGTGCCCTGCAGTGGAACGTATACGGGCTGATAAAGATACAGAAACATATCTATGTGACTCAGGACTGTTTCCATCCGGCATTATGATAAGCTCGCTCATACCTTGGGAGTGAAATTAACCCTGGTACTATGAGGATAATTATAATTAATCATGATAATCTATGTGTTGATAGACTGGGCACTGATTGCGGAGGTAGGAACGATACGATACACGCCACGACAACGACACGAGAGCGATCGATCAGTGTTCAACACCATGTACAGTGTGAATGGACTGTAGGGTTGTAACTACACTGATAAAGTTTATCGATATCGATAAACCTTATTAGTTAAGATATTATTTTAAATCTGAAATATATATTTCATTTGTTTAACTTTATCGTATTAACTATTTATAATAATTAATTAAGTAATGTATGTTCATATCAACACAAGAAATTATTCTTTATTAGAAACGTGACATATTTCCAAATAAAATATCACATTCTACACACGCATAGATTATTGAAAAGAACGTTCATACTACGGTCTGATTGCAAAAATTAAGGTCTTGTATAGGAACTCCGGGTCGGGCAAAGAGATATTGGGTTTATCAATTCATTATCAGGCTGGGGTCACGAATTTATGCCTCATATGTCGATAGGCTCACCCCTAATCCTATCGTGAGACGGAACAGACAGGGTGAAACGTGGATATCCTAGAAGCACCTCTGCCTACACCTCCTATAAAAAGGCGAGAGTTTATGTATGTACATAATACATACACAATACATACATACATATGTACGTATTTTATTTATTTGCTACTCATTTTTACAGTTATTTTCTAAAATAAATTACTATACACTAACTTCCGTCAATGAAATACTGATTTTATAATTAAATTCAAAACTGTAATTGCTTTATTCACAGACACTTTCTTGTTGAGTAACTGTGTTTGACACATTGAAATACAATTTATCTCCGAGCCTTGTCATTTCTTAATTAAGAAACTGGACCGGCGCAATACAATTTCCTGGTGGCAGGAGATCCAGGCTATGAAATGTCATTATTCCTTTTCAATCGAAATTTGCACATTTATAAATTCTCCATGGAGCGAAACGAAGTTAAAACGATTCGATTTGAAAATTGATAACCGTTTAAAATTTGAATGAATTGAATGTTTTATGGTTGTGTAATTGCTGATAGGTTATATAGACTTGGTGGTGAATTAAGTGATTCTCTGCGCTGTATGGTAGCAGGTTTGATACCGCATGTATATTGTTGATTTAGCTTGCAAATGTAATGTTCTTACAGTATCAATTTCGTGTTTAGAACAAACGTACTTACTATAAGTAACAGTACAGTCAACAAAATATTTATCCATTTAAGTAAATAGGAATAATATGATTAGTTTTGTTAAGTAATATTTTGAATTATTACTTAATTGACCGTTTTAAAACCATAGTACGTTATACCAACACTTTACTACGTCTTAGAAAAATAATGAATTTCCATTTACACCCATTTTTCACCACAAAATAAAATCAACAATTAATGTTAATATATAAACGACATAAATAAAAAACATACTACATTTTTAACGACTATTACCAAAAACAATAAAAAAAATCTCATCGATGTCGATATTTATAAATAGTCGAAACTGTGACACATCACTACACACTATATCTAAAAGCGTCCGCTAGATTGTCCCGAACATTTCGTGGGGTCAACGGCCGGCACACTGCCATACATTTTGTCCCCTGACTTATTTTAAACAGTCACACCAGTCAAACGAATTCCGTCTTTAGCCGTTTCGCAATAAGGTTCAAGTGGACTACAAAAATAACTTTGCAGGTAATCAACCGTCAAAATTATGGCACCACGACGATAAACGACGAGTTATTGAGTGAAATGTATGTAATTTAAATATTTAATATCGATGGCTTTTTAGTTAGGTCGCAATGAAAATAAAGGTTCCGTTTTATCTTATTGCTTAGATAATTGACGAATTTGAATAATATACCGGGTATCTCAAGACTGCTACCGAAAACGAAGCCGGGTGGTAGTTTTAGTGGCTACAAACACAATGTAATTAAAAATTTCGCCTAGAAACGCGACAATTTTTTTTTATGATTTTTTAAATATCGTCATTTTTGGGTGGTAAATCCATAGTTTTTGCTAAAATAATAATTTAAACTCTTTTATACCTTAGAGTATTCATAAATAAAAGGGTATATACTATTATTTTAGGAAAAAATGTATTTACCACCCAAATATGGCAATAGGAAAAAAATAACAAAAAAAAATTGTCGCTTTTTTTTGCAACTTTTTCTGTTGCATTGTGTCTGAAGTTGCTTAAACTACCACCCGGCTTCGTTTTCGGTAGCAGTCTTGATATACCCTGTATATTAATACGCTCGTACACGTTCCGATGTTGAGCTTGGGCCTTATTAATGATTTGAAATGGTTTTAATTTATATAAATTTCGTCTTGGCCCACCATTTCTTTTATTGCTATGAATGGCGAGACGAGCATTCTTTTCGCCTGGTGTTAAGCGACATGATATATCCAAAGCAATGCTTGGCATTCCACTGCATTTCCAGTGCCAAGCATCGCTTTGTAAGTCATGATATTAATTGATTTTGTTATTGTTCTTGACCAGTTGATTACCAAATGGCATGGCAATGGAATGGCAAAACCGTATCCCCATTCATTTTGATAATAAAAAAAGCTTTACTGGTGGTAGGTCTCTCATATGTGAGAGGCCATCTGGGTAGGTACCACCGCAATGTCTATTTCTCCCGTGAAACAACACTGCTTAAATGCACTGTTGTGTTTCGGATTGAAGGACATTGTAGCCAGAGCAACTACTGGACATATTGAGACTTAACATCTTATGTCTCAGGATGGCGAGCGCAGTGGAATATTGCTACTGTTCATGAGCGGTCGTATCGCTTACCATCAGGCGAACGGCTTGCTCCTCTCGCCATTCAATGCAATAAAAAAAATAAAAAAAAAAAGCTAAAGAAGGAAAGCCTAAGGACTGCCGAGAAATGCAACGATTTTGATAATTTTACTTATAACTGGCCCAAATGTAATGAAGAGAAATAGATTTAAGAAGAGAGGTCATTCGCCTGCACTATATATTTTTTTTTTTATACTGGCCTGGCATAGTGGCGGCATTGCACCTGATGGAAAGTGCCAATGCCGCCCAGGCAGAGTATCCATTGGCATCGGACGGCAGTCCCATGCCAATGGAAACAATTATGCCGGCCTGCTATTCTCGAGCTTCAGGCAAACAGCTGAACATAGGCCACGACCCAAAGATCTCAATATCGACTTGTTAAATTATAAATACTACAGCCTCTATAGCTTAGTTGGTTAGACGCCGGTAGTGAAATGACCGCGGGTTCGACCCCCGCACCGAGAGAAATATTTGTAAGGCCCACAAGTATTTTTCTGTTTGGGTGTTTGTGAGACGGAAAAGACTCGTGGTTCTTGATACCGCGCAAGACTTATCGTAGGCTGAGTTGCACAAACTAACTATAATGGTATAGTTTGAAAATGTCATCGCCACCTTGATAATGTATGGGATTTACTTTATTAGGAGCAAAGTTATTGGCAAAGATAGTTTATGCAACTAACTCTAAGTTAGGGGTCAGGACTATGTATTTTCTGGAGACTATCGCGCCCTCACACCCACCACTGCAACTCCTGTAAGCCAGGATCAACAGTGGCACGCAATGTAATGACACCGAGCATTGAAGCTCGGCGAGTCTCCGGGAATGTCTAACTTGTCATTAACACGCAACGAAATTAATCAGAAAGTTAAATTAATAGGAGGAGTTGGAAATAAATTATTGTCCACTTCCCTCCGTGCAAAGCGGGTGACAAAACAATGAAATAAAGAGGACAGGACTATGTATGTGACTCTGGGTGTATTTATTGATTTTCTTACCTGTCTCCTATAAGTGTTTCTTCCGTCCGTCCGCATCATCATAATCCTGGTTTCCGGGGTGATGTTCGTCATCTTATCCCCCAACCCTGCCTTCTCACACATCAACACTGTTCACTGATCACACTACTAAGTCAGCCTCACGTGATCATCTTTTTGCCAAGGAATCTGCAACAAAATGGGATTTCGTTAAACTAAATTTGACAAAAAACTTTTGTTTAATTCAAATTTATATTTATTAAAATTTTGTGTAGTGAACACAGCGCCCAAAATAATTAAGTTAAGGTCTATTTAAATCGTTGTTTTTTGTTGCTTTTACTGCATACAATAAAGTTAAATCAATTAACGAAATAAATCGTGTAAAAATTCAGCAACATTTTTATTCGAATGAAACAAATTTTCTTATGGCTATAAATTGTTTTAAATGTCACTAAACGCAATTTTCAGGGCTTTTGTTATTATATTGCAAAAAATATTTAACTATTTTAAAATTTCGCACCTGATTTCAATAATTCCCTAGGGAAAACCGTCGATAGAAACTCACTAATAGTTCACACAACTTTTCTCGTCAAACAGATGGAATACAATAACCGAGCAAGTTCTCGGCAACTGACGCAAGAACTGTAGGTGCATACATACATACATCATCACAGACAATTGCTTTCCAATAAATACATACATACAAAACATATCGCACGGTTTTGTACGATTTCATTCGAATTCGATAACGTATGATAGGGTGAATAGGGACGTATCTGATCGTCTTGTTTTAGATAAAAAGTTTGATATTTCCACGATGGATGCCTTGGTGGTGGAATTGTACGTACGATCACAACGCTGAGGTTTTGGGTTCCAGTCCCGGTTCGAGAAAAATGGTATTGGGTATTTCTATTATACAAATTAGGTGTACAATTAGGTGTACAAAAAATAATAAAAATAAATTAATAAATAAAAATATTATTTTTTCTTCGTTCATATTTATTTACTTTAGACATGTTAATACTATTAATTACGAGTATAAATCCTTATTATTTATATTATGAAAACATATCTTAAACTAAGCGATGAATAGATTTTTGAAAATTTAATTTTTAGTTCCAAATTTCGCCACACCCCAATAGCTTGTAGTCGTTTTATAAACGATATAAGGCTTGACGCGTGTAGTTGAAATTCGCCTTTCATTTATATAACTTCATATTTGTCTCGTAAAAAACGCAGCATACATACAAAATCACATCATTGTTATATTAGTATGGAGAATACCTTCCATAATCCACAGCCATACGTCAATGACGGCGGATATACATTAAAAACATGATATTTATAGTTCCCAATTGTAGTAAACTTAGCGGTTAATTTCATATAATTTGACGTATTTCCTAGGGATTGGGTGATCTCATTTTCTTAGTTATAATCTTGATTATAATAGATTGATACGAATCGTTTGGAATGCGTATAGATTCCTCCTAATCCTTAATTCATATGATGAAAAACAATATTGCACGAAATCAGTAGGTTGTTTAATTAAAAGCCGTCAAACAAACGAAGTGAAGTTAAAAATAAGTTTAAAAAATACACCAAAAAATCGTACACATAGTCGTCAACCCACACTGAGATCGAGTCTTGTGTCGTAGGTATCAAGAAGTACGAGAGACTTTTCGGTCCCACAAACACCCAGACCCGAGACAAATACTTGAAGTTCACACATTTGTCTCGGTTCCACTGAATGGCGAGACGAGCATGCCCTTCGTCGGATGGTAAGCGATACGACTGCTCATGAACAGTAGCAAAACCAAACAACACCTTGAATTACCAAGCAATGCTTGGTATTCCACTGCGCTCGCCTTCCAGAGACATAAGATGTTAAATCTCAATTTCTCCGGTAGTTACTATGGCTACACAACAGTGCATTTGGCGGTTTGGCACTGCTGTTTGGCGGGAGAAACTGCACCACGGTGAGTATCAAATAGCTATAGTATACAGGTTTCAGGTACAAGTAATACCAGATTTTCAGTAGTTATTCTATATTCGATGTTTACAGAACTCGTGTTCGCTTCGCTATGTAGGTCAATGGCTTGGCGTGAAATTGTCGCGTCAAGGTTTAGGAAATTGCGTGGTTGACACTGCCAACGATATTATACTCTGATAAAGTATTATTGTGTCAAAATAGCTTGTTTTGATGTGGAAGGAATTAAGGTGCTATTTTTAAAATCTAAGAAAAGAAAAACAAAAGGAATGTAGGGACATGTGTGCTACTGGTGGAGTATATTGAAAATATTATATCCACTTTGTTCATCACGGATAATGTAAGATTTTAATGGTGAAAGAATTTTTGAATCGGACCTGTAGTTTCAAAGGCTATTCATTTCAAATAAACAGTAAAATCTTTATTTATTTTTGACACCACATCCAATAATAAGAAAAAAATACAATACGAGTTTAAATAAAGGTGAAAATTGGCGGTCCTATCGCTTACCACGATTTCATCCAGACGATCATTAGATGGACTGGATTGAATAGAAGCTATGAAGAATAGGGTGGTTACAACAAAGGCAACAGAAATGAATAATAGTAATCAGAAAAGAAAGTATGTACAAAAAAGATATATGTACAAAATATTTGAAATGTAAATATACTTTTTCACTAAACACACATAAACTACATTAAACAAAAATATATTTCCTCTTTATAATGTTAGTATTAGATATCCCACATCTAAAAAAAAATGTACCAAAATAACAATCAAAATACTTGCAAATAAATATCAAACTATTTTCATCCAGTCCTAATTTCAATACGCTATGATGTATCAATCGGACATTTCAAAATTACAACCGGGAAGCAGAACAATGACTTATCTAAACACGGAACGAGGCTACGTTTCCGCACACAATTGGTCCATTTTGAACACAAATAAAATGCGATTTAAAAATGAATTATCACGCGTTTTTTGGCCTCCACATTCGTACCAGATAACAGAAATAGCTAGACGGACGTCGACTATTTTTGTCTCGGAGCATCGGTCCCTCGATATTCACTTTTCTTGCGCATGTGACAATTGCTTTTACAATTTCAGAGGCAGAGCCATCTATAGTGTATAATATTAGCTGGGAATCCAAAACAAAATATTCTTTACTCGGTAACAACTGCTATCACTGCTTTCGAACTTATCGTAACTGTGGAAAAAAGAACGGCGTAAGGAACTCCTTTAGCAACACATAGCGCAGTTGGTTAAACGCATCTGTGAAAGAAAGACCACGGGTTCGATACACGCACCGAGAGAATGATTGTGCAGCCCACAAATTTTTGTTTCGGGTCTTGGAGTCTCTCGTGAAAAGTCTCTCATAGTTCCTGATAACCACGACACAAGACTCGATCTTAGTGTGGGGTCAGGATTATGTATGTGACTGTTGGGTGTTTATTTATTTTATTCGTTCATATCAGTCTCTTACTATTCCTATTCTCAAACTTGAACTTCGATTGAGAAGGCTAGTAGATACAAACTACAGTGTCCATATATTACAAGAATGCATTAGAATAGTGTTAAAATGGAATAGCTTGACTGACTGTAACAAAAACTGACGTAAGGCGATTTTCTCCTCCTATTTTTCCACAACGCGAAATGTGGGTGTCCTGGTATCACCTCTAGGCAAAGGAAAAAGGATTTTTTCTCAGAAGGGGTGCCTACCCCTTCCTTTAAAAAGGCGTGAGTTTACGTATATATGTAGATACTACATAGCTGCATAGCAAGTGCGTGGTGGCCTGTTGGTAAATGGACTAGACACCTCTGACTTCGGAGTCATGTGTGTATTGATAGTCAAACACCACGCACTAAAACGGTGAAGGAAAACATCGTGAGAAAACCTGCATACCACAGCGATTTATAAAACTTCTATGGTATGCAAGTTCGCCAACACGCACTAGGCAAGGGTGATGGACTATATGGCCTAACTACTCTCAATCGTACTGTCGGTTGTAGAGGAGGCCCGTGCCCTGCAGTGAGACGTATATGGGCTGATACAGAATCACATAGCTAAATAGTTCTTTCATATAAAACTATACTAAAAGCTAAGTAATGATAACGATCGGTTATTATAGGTTACGAGTTAATTTCATAGAAGTGACTCGTTGTTTTTCTGTGTTGCGGCGCTAGTTTATTACTCCGTGCATATGGCCGTAAATTGCGTCTGTATCGACAGGTTACATCTCCGAGGACTTTTACACCCCACGACAAAAAATAAATAATATTAAAAATGATGCAGGGATGAAAAAGAGACGCGGGCAGGCGTTTGCACTCGAGCCTCCTCTAAAATCGAAAATATACGATTGATTGACATTACATAGTGTAGCAATTCTTAGAAATCACTACGGGGAGTAGGTTCCCTCACGATGTTTTCCTTCAGCGTTATAGTGCGTGTTTATTGATAATTATCAATACACACGTGTCTCCGAAAATGCAGAAGTTTGTTCTAGTGTTTGAACACGAAAACACACAAACACACCAAACCTAAAAATCATTAAGTAGAGTATTGTTTTCATAATGAAAAGTTTAATGAGTCCTTTAAACTTCCAAACTTACATACTTTCTAACAAAATAAAAAAAAATACGTTGGAATTCTTACATGTTGTTTTTATTTTCGTGCCAAAATTTGCGACATGCAAATCGAAATGGGGTGATGCAAACACGCAGTTCCTAAATCCGCAATAATTCTTACTTAAATAATCACGAAAATATTTGCCACATACATTAACAAATGGACAATAATTTATTTCCAACTCCTATTAATTTAACTTTCTGATTGATTTCGTCGCAGGTTAAAAATAAGTTATATACCATTTACAATTGTAAAAAACAAGAGTATTATAATGTGACTAAAGATGACAGTATAAAAATATGTTTATTTCGAATATGGGTGTAAAGTTGAAAAGTTTCTCTTAGTTTCTGATAGTCATTAAACTTGTATAAATGTGGAGTCCAATCTAGATATAAAACTATCAGGTGTATTTACTGAATTTAAAAATATCTGACCCAATAAATCGTGTCGCCTCCGTATACTGTAAGGGGATTGAATTTTTAATCGCGTGTTGATTACGGCGCGGCGCGACAGAAGCTGGTAATGGGAGAGGACGCGACACCGGCTGTCGTGTGCCGAGATACTGCCTCGCAACCATCTTATTATTACGAGTCTAGTTGTCAAGAGACCAATAGAATCTAAGTTAATTAAAACAAGACATTAAACTAATACAATTAAGATGTATAATTAGGAGTAAAAATGAATAAACAAACACATTTATGGTATTTGTGAGACCACTTCTCGTAGTTTCTGATAAATACGACCAGATCCAGTCCACACAGAAAAATAAATACAGTCAAACACAAAGTTACTGACAGAAAGGTACTTTAGAAAAAACAACGAGGCATTATTGTCTTACAATATACAACGGAAACTAATGAATGTCTCAATGCAGGGGTAGATTGTGATCGAGACCTCGAAACCAATTACGCCACGGTAAAAAAAATCTAAAAAGCTATAAGCCAAAATGTCGACACTGCGCTTGTATGCACGTAGCTTCCACTCCAGAACTTTTCAGCCCCAATGACCATCAATTATTCGCACTATGTTCACTTCAACTTGCTAATTCTACAAGGGAGACTGACGACCTGGTTATGGTTGAAGACTGTCCCGCCCTCACACCCGCCACTGCAGCTCCTGTAAGCCAGGATCAACAGTGGCACGCATTTTATTGACACCGAGCATTGAAGCTCGGCGAGTCTCCGGGAATGTCTAACTTGTCTTTAACCTGCAACGAAATTAATCATGAAATAAATAATATAAGGAGTTTAAAATATACCTGGTTATGGTTGCAAGGAGTCGTTGCAAAAATTTTCTATAACCATATCCATCCATCCATCAGCCAAAGGAAGTCCACTGCTGAACATAGGCCTCCCCCAATGATTTCCACAGAGACCTGTTGGGGGCAGCCTGCATCCAGTGACGTCCTGCGACCTTTACCAGGTCGTCTGACCATCTTGTGGATGGATGTCCTACGCTGCGCTTTCCGCTACGTGGCCTCCATTCGAGCACTTTCCGACCCCATCGGTCATCAGATCTCCGCGCTATGTGCCCTGCTCATTGCCACTTCAACTTGCTAATCCGATGGGCTGTCGGTTATTTTAGTTCTCCTACGGATCTCCTCATTTCTGATTCGATCTCGTAGGGAAACCCCGAGCATAGCCCTCTCCATAGCTCGTTGAGTGACTTTGTGGCCCATAGTGAGAGGCCACGTCTCGGTGCCGTAAGTCATCACTGGCAACACACAACTATCGAAGACTTTCGATTTAAGGCACTGAGGTATTTTGGACGAGAAGACGTCGCGTAGTTTCCTGAACGCTGCCCAACCGAGTTGGATTCGACGATTGACCTCTCTCTCGAAGTTGGACCTGCCTAACCGGACCACTTGTCCTAAATAGACATATTCGTCAACAACTTCAAGAGTCGAGCCCCCAACACCGATGGGGGTGGGCACAACATGGACATTCGACATGATCTTCGTTTTGTCCATGTTCATTTTAAGATCCACCTGTTGGGTGACTCGATTGAGGTCTTCGAGCATAGTCCAGCGATTCTGCCAAGACTACAATATCGTCGGCAAACCAAAGGTGAGTGATATACTCGCCGTTGATGTTGATGCCGAATCCTTTCCACTGCAAGAGCTTGAAGGCATTTACCAGCGCGGCAGTAAACAGTTTCGGAGATATGACATCTCCCTGTCTCACGCCTCTCTGTAGTGGAAGCCTTCGTACTCTGATCTTGTACTCGGACCGACATGGTGGCGTTGTTGTATATACACTTCAACACTTCGATGTACCGATAGTCGATATGGCACCGCTGGAGAGACTGTAGCACAGCCCAAGTCTCGATCGAATCAAAGGCTTTCTCATAGTCCACAAACGTTAAACAAAGCGGCAAGTTTATTCCTCGGTTTTTTGTATAACTTGCCGAAGCGTATGGATATGGTCTATGGTACTAAAGCCTTTTCGGAAACCGGCTTGTTCGGGAGGCTGGAAGTCATCAAATCTGCGTTCGAGACGATTTGTGATGACTCTCGAAAACAACTTATAGACATGACTCAGGAGCGAGATGGGCCTGTAGTTTTTCAGCAAAGTGTTATCACCTTTTTTGAAGAACAAGACCACCACGCTCCTGCTCCATAACTGATTCAGAATCTATAAAACCAGACCACAAGCATTACTTTAACAAAACTGTTACTGACTCTGTTTACGATAGAAAGCATATAAAACAATTGGCAGTATTGGTGTTATGACGTCACAATTGATTCCGATGCAGTATAAATTGATAGCAATGTCGATTGAATGTTGGTAATTGAATTAAATTGTGTCGCTGGGGTCAATCTCCCCCATTTCTCCTATTGATTCACATACTCACGTCAAATCAATTGGGTTAGGCAGAGACTATAAGACATGCCTTTTAGCACTTCAGTAAAATACTTTTAATCGTTAGTGCAATACATAGTTGTTGGGATTTTTTGTGAGACCAAAAAAGTTCTCATAGTTTCTCATACCCATGATTCAAAATTCGATCATAGGCTGTCAGGACTATGTATGTGGCAGGTCTATTATTCATGGATTCTGGTCTGTATAACCATCAGGTAAAACTGTCAGTCAGTTCCGTCAGGTATATCCATTGACCTCGACCGTCAGTCCACCCTAGTCAATAAAGTCCGATCGAGATATGAGTAACACTTATCCAATCACAGACACGTGCCTAGCTAGCGCGGTCAGCGCCGTACCAACCTTATGCAAGAACAATTGAGATGAGAAACGTGACGTGCCGAGACAGACCAGTGTGACTTGACCTCTTGCTTTTAATGGAATTTTAATTTTGAGGAGGCAGAGTGACAACTTCTTTTGTTGCATAGGTCTGGCAAACGAGCAAAAAGGTCATATGATGGTAAGTGATCACTAAACATGAATGTCCACAATGCTTGGATTATATAATATGTGCTGCCGATCGTCAATTAGGGAAAGGAGTGGGAAGAATAAAGGATGGGAATAGGCAAGGGGAATTAGACATCTAACAATCCCACCCACCGAAAGAAACGTGACAGTAAAGATGCTGTATTCAGATGCCGTAGAAAAAAAAGAAGAAAAAGGGAAATAAAATAGTTTAATTGCTCACAAACCCCAAACAACTACGACTTGTATACACAGGTGTAAAAACAATAGGAAATAATCAGAACTTGCAAAAGAAACAGGAAGTATGCACGTCGTGTCACAATTAGGTGATCTCAGCAAAATGTTCGCCGCGGTGCGGGCCGAGAGACAACGCTGGTTTTTAGTGATCACATTGGGTATCATGCCGATGCAAGCTAATTAAATGAGTACCGATTGAAAATACACAGCTATCTTTGTTGTGTATTTCGATATTCGTTCTTACTCGATCATCATGGCAGCCTATTTATCTTCATATACTCTAGTCCTCGACTATTGTCGTTATTAGCCATTGGAAGTACACTGTTAAAGACCTCTTCAAGAAAGTTTATAGTGCCTTATTAGAAGCGGTTTAAATCTAGAGCCTTCTTAAGATCTTTATTAAGTAATCTATCCATCTTGGGTTTGCATCGATTGCTAGATTTACCAGAGTACTAGCATAGCATACTGAATATGAATACCAAGGATTTCCCTGACCCTACAATAACATGCAAGTTTTAGAGAAACATCTCACAACACCCAGACTCGAAACATTTTTAACAGAATAAATAGCTTTAACAATCACATACATAGGTCCGTAGTACTATACCCATATTAAGATCAATTAAATCTTGTGTCGTGGGTATTAGGAGCTACGAAAGAAGATTTTTCGGCTTCACAAATATTCAGAACAGACACGAATACATGTGGATCACACAATCTTTTGTCTAGCTGCGGGGATATGAAAAAATCTTTCAAAAAGAAAGGCCCCGAAAGGAAAGAGTCCGAAATGAAAATTGAACCAATTAAAATCCGTAAAAAATAGTTTTATTTCAATGTGTAATATTCCTGGCTGCTAGATCTGGGGGCGCGGCCGAGCCCCCTCCAAGTCGAGCTATAGGCCGTAACATCCTTTTCTCGAAGCAATTCAGACCATTTTCAACCCCCCATAACTTCGTTGTGGTTAAAGCAAGAAGCCTGAATTTTCAGTTACTAAGTAGGCATTGTTTAAACACGGTATATTTAAAATTTCATTCAATTTGAACCAGTAGTTTAAGAATTATAATGTGTCAAACTTTCGTAATTTTGTCACTCACTGACTGACTGACCGATCATCAAAAGTCTAAGGCACTTCTAGCAGACATAGAACCTTCAAATTTAGAATATAATTAGTGTTTAGTGTCTAAAGTAAGGGAAAATTCAAACATTTCATAATTTGTGTCTAGTTTTCTAGATAGACCAACTGCGTGAATAACTTTGTAATCCCATATAAATGTATAGGATTACAAAGTTACATTTGCAGTTAATGAATCATTGTACCCGTATATAATTGAATAATAGTTGTAGATAGATATCTATATATATGAGGCATAACAGGAGGGGATATAGAGAGGGAAATGGTGTATTCAGCCCATGAAACTGTACAACATTCCTCTAGAAAAACATGACGAAGAAAAACTTGCAAATAAATAGACTAAATAGCTCAAAAATATCAATTACAATGAAAGAAAGCACATTAATAATCAAATCCGCTATATTTGTGATAAATTGATACCTACAAAAATAAGAAAAATCCATAAGACAGAGGCTTTAAGAAAAATCGTTAGTGATATTCTAGAAGTAAGAAGTACCGAAAAGGAAAAAAAGTAGGATTCTACAAAAAGACGTGAGATCCCATCAAAAACATCCTGTAAAAAAATTCCAAGTCTCGCAGCTCAGGTTTTCTACCGCAAAAAGTTGTGAGATGCATGTAATACCAAGTCGATTAATTTATTTAGTCCTTAAGGGACCTTCTATAGAAAGTTATTACGTTAGTTATTATCATATCAATATTAAAAATTCTTTACGTTTTAAATAAATAGATCGACTTGGCCAGTAGCATTATGTATAAATTGTACGATACATTATGTTTTCATGCGATGGCCAAGTCGATCCATTTATTTAAAACGTAAAGAATGTTTAATATTGATATGGTAATAACTAACGTAATAACTTTCTATAGAAGGTCCCTTAAGGACTAAATAAATTAATCGACTTGGTATTACATGCATCTCACAACTTTTTGCGGTAGAAAACCTGAGCTGCGAGACTTGGAATTTTTTTACAGGATGTTTTTGATGGGATATTATAGGATAAGAACAATGAGAGTATGAAATATTTAGCAATATCCGAGCGATGTTCTGTGAAGTTACCAACAAGTAACCAGGAAGTAAACGATTGACGTTAAAAAACTTGTTAAAGACAGTGCTAAGTAAACTTGAATTATTTATAAGGAGATGTCGACACTTGTACTAATTAATAGATTCGCTCGTTCAATCACGCCTTTATACCGTTGTGGTGGACAGAAGCTATTAATTTGAACTAAACTGGATACACAAGCCGAACCCGAAATACGACATTCGCATAGGTTTTCTGTGAGACAGTGTTTCAAGTTTAGTCGAGCCAGTTAATTTGTGCGTGCTGGTTTGTTTGTAACGGACTAGACTCTGGTGCTTTTATTTTCGCTGTGGTCGCGGTTTCAAATCACAGGGTATACAACCCTGAATTTTTTGACTCAAGTGTGTATAGTCAATCACCACGCACTACACACTATAGCGATTTTTATTAATTTTTAAGGTGTTTTTAAAAATTAATAAAAATTCAAGATGTTTTTGGTATTGCTCCTTTCATAAGCGGTCTTATCGGTTACCATAAGGCTACGGGCATGCTTGTCTCACCATTCGTAAAAAAGTTATAAGTTGCTTAATTGATTGTGCCACTATCATGGTATTAAATTCTGAAATAAATTATTTGTATCAGCCCATATACGTTCCACTGCAGAGAACGGGCCTCCTCTACAATCAAAAGTACGAATGAGAGTGGTTAGGCCATATAGTCCACGCTGGCTTAATGCAACCCGCATTGTGGACTTACATACCAAAGAAATTCTTATAAATCGCCATGGTATGCAGGTTTCCTCACGATATGATATTTTATGATTTGATTTAATTCATTGATTTATCTTTGGCTAATTTAGTATCGCACCGTGGGAACCACAATACTCATGGCCACGTGTGAACAATTCTAGCCAAGATGGCGGCCCCTGATTGGCGAGGCAGGAAGCACTCTCATCTCGTGATACGGCAGTAATCCCACGTGGACAGTGTTTATTTTCGAATATTAAGGGTGGATACCTGTGAACTGTACTTTGTCTGTCTGTATCAGCCCATACACGTCCCACTGTAGGCCTCCTCTATAATCGAGAGTACGATTGAGAGTGGTGTCATGACATAAACAGCAAGAAATATTATTATTATTTGCAAAATTGTATGTCTGTCTGTATCAGCCGATATACGTCCCACTGTTGGGCACAGGCCTCCTCTACAATGGAGAGTGCGATTGAGAGACAGACAATATGGAGTCCATACAAGTCTTTCTGTAATGTATTATAGGTAAGGAGTGTGTAAATATTTCAGCCAACCAAACAACAAGCGTTGGTGGTGTAATGGTCAGCATAGTTGCCTTCCAAGCAGTTGATCCGGGTTCGATTCCCGGCCAACGCACATTTTTTACTTAAAATATATTTTATAGTATACACTACAATCCTCGTCCTCAATATGATTTTGATATACCTTAGGCGTAGTTAATCAACTTTTTAAGCCACAAGAAGTCCAGTTTACTTAAGTCAGAGCCTGCAAACCTATCTTAAATCTACTGAGCATAGTTCAGAAAAAAATTACTTCCTAAACGGAAATCGAACCCCCGGCCCTTTCTATCGTCTCATTACACGGTGTAATACACACGTTTGATTACGTGACCACCGTACTTAAAGCCGAGAGAAAGTTAAATCTAGTAGGTTTATAAACTTGTAGCTGCGTCTCTGTAGTATGACATTATTAGTTATTACGACTTATTAAAATGACTGTATTATAAGCCTTTGATAGTTCAATATTATCAACATTCGAGAAGCAACATATACACGCCGGCACAATTAGAGGAACACGCACAAAAGTTAGTTTTTTATTAAATTTTGTTTGCTGTTTGTTTAAATGGTCTTTGTTTTTATATTTTAGCACCTTTAAAAAATTAAATGATGCAAAAAGATTTTTGGATATTTAGAGTTTTATTGTTAATTATACGCTCTCAAGTGTTTTTAAGATTTTTTCACTTTCAATTGGTTTTACAAAATTTTGTTTAATTTCATTTTATGTGACTTAAGATATTTTTATTGTTATTGTTTTTAGAATACCTGTCTTGTAGGATATAAAATGAGTGGCTTACCTTCCACTGAAGTTGCCAGAGCGGTAACAATGATTGAAAATGGTCAAGGGTAGGATTCAGTAAGTCGCGCATTGGGTGTGTCGGTATCTGTCGTCTTTCTCAACGTTAAACGTTAGAGGCACATAGGCTCTTATGTGCGGATGCCAGGATAAGGCAGAAAACAGTGGACCAGAACCCAGGATGGTCATTTTATACGGCTGAAAACTTTGAGAAATCGTCTTCAAACGGCTATTCAGACCCGAAACATGTTACAAGAAGTCCGTGATGTTAATATCAGTGAGCGTACAGTGAGAACACGTTTAAATGAAGTTGGACTGAAGTCTTACGTTCCGTCAAAAGCTCCAAAACTCGAGGTGGTACATAAAGTAGCCAGATAAGCTTTTGCTCATAAACACCGCGACTGGACAAATGAGTGGAGCCGAGTTTTGTTTAGTGATGAAAGCAGTTTTGTTGTGAATTGCATAGAAGGAAGGGAGAGGATCTGGAGGTATCGAGGAGGGCGCTAATCGAGGAAACTTTACTGAAAGAGGTGTGTTATGGCGGAGGGTCAATTTTGGTATGGGGTGGTATATGTTTGGAAGCACGCGCGGACTTAATACTTATAGAAAATGGGTCTTTAGCTGCACAAAGATACGTCGCAGAGATTTTAGAGTCCCATGTATTGTCTTTTGCACCATCCATAGGCGAATATTTTTTATTTATGCAAGATAATGCGCGGCCCCAAACAGCGCAAATGGTTTGCGAGTACTTAAATCAGGCCCAAATCGCGCAAATGGATTGCCCAGCAAGATCACCAGACATGAATCCGATAGAGAACGAATGGGACGTTATCGGAAGAAAGATAAATGGAAGAAACCAAGCCCCTAAGATCGTCCAAGGATAAAAAAAGGTAAAATTCATGTTAGTGCAAGAGTGGAAGAATTTGTCGCAAAAAATGATTGAGGACGTCATTAAAAGCATGAAGGATCATGTCCAGACTCTTATCAGAGCCCGTGGTAGCAATACGCATTATTAATTTTCTTAAATTATTTCTGTAAGTTTTTAAAATACACGATTACATTTGACAATACAGAAATTTCTTTTTACTGTATTTCCGTTTAATTTCATTTGCGTCATTAATTAAAGTATTTTTTACTCAATTATAGTAATTTGTTATAAATTTTGCCTCATTTTAAATATTGAAAAATAAAAACATTCAGTTATTATAATATTTTCTAAGAAATTCAATATTTAACGCGTGTTCTGCCGGCGTGTGTAGTATGCGAGAACATGGCTTATTACAAGTAAATTTTAACCGCGTTTAGCTTTCTTTTGAATTCAATACAAGTCTTATATATCTATATAATATATCATTTATAGATCTTCAATCCATTCAAAAATATTTGTAAAATCACTGTACCATTTATTTATTTATCATTATTTTTTATTGTCTACTTTTTAGCTGTTAATGTATGTACATGGATCCAACTATACTCGTAGCTAGCTATGAACAATATAAGTTGATCTGATATTAATTGTATACAAGTTCATTATTGTATCATCCGTTTGTTAATCAATAAAAGAATAATACACTTGATATTAGAAACCACATCTAAACCAACATTACGTAACAAAAAAACGTTTTCTCAACAACTGATAACTGACACGGAAGTTGAACGCATAGATACGACCGGAAAAGTTGTGTACGCAATCATATTGATTTCATATCCCTTCCCTGTTGTAATATACATATTGGGAGATCGTAAATCAATATGGCATTATGCAAGCGTCCAGTCTTCAGAATAAATATAAGTGTCATCTGAATAAGGGGATTTTGAAATAATGTACTTATTTTTAAATGTCACTTTTTGTGTTTACTAAATTTAAATTCGGTATTCGAGTGAAAGTATGTCAATGAGATAGGTAACAGGCGTAGTTAGACGAAAACTGTAAAACGAGAGGACGCGGGTTTGATCTCCGCACCGAGCCAATGTTTGTTCGGCCCACAAATATGTCTTCCGGAACTGGGTGCTTGTGAGACCGCAAAGTCTCTCGTAGTTCCTGATACCCACGACACAAGACATGATCTTAGTGTGGGGTCAGGACTATATATGTGACTGTTTGACACTCTATTTGTATTCCATAGCACCACCAGCTTTCTAGTCAATTTGTAGAACAAATAAAAAAAACCTAAATAAGAAAGATAAGATCAGTATTATCTTAAAAACAAGACTAATTGCCATGTGTTTGAAGGCACAGACTCATTGCAACAATTACAATAGGCACAGAGAGACAAAATAAAAAACAAAGCGAGCCATTGTATTCTCAGCAACGCTGCTACAATTGTAAACTTGATTACAATGTAAATGACATATTGACAACCGTAGCGCAGGTAGTTAGGGTTACGGCTTTGATTCCAGAAAAAAATCATACGTTTGTCTGAATCACAAAAAAAATATTTAGGTCTGGGTGTTGGAAGACCAAAAAGTCTCTCGTAATTTTTAACATCTACGACAGATATTTTGGTGTCTTAATCATTTACCTTCGTTTGGTGACATATTTTTGGGCAACTAAATGTGTAATTTTAAAAAAACTTACTTATGAACAATTAACAAATATAACTATACCGGGATACGTATGGCGACTGTCAACCCTATACGTATTTATTTTATAGTTGCAATATAATAGAAAATAATTTCAATTTGACTACGAAAACGATTGGAGTTTTTAAGCAGTAGTGTAGGTGCACTGTAGTGTTTCGGTTTAAAGGAAATTGTCGCCAGAGTAACTACTAGACATATTGAGACTTAACATCTTATGTCGAAGGATGGCGAGCGTAGTGGAATCCCAAGCATTGCTTTGTAATTTAAAGCGTTATTTGGTTTTGCTACCGTCCATAGCTGTCGTATTGCTTACCATCAGGCGAACGGCAAGCTTGTCTCGCCATTCTAGTAAAAATAAGTGACATAAAAGAAAGGTTTATGGCTACATTTTTTATTTATTGTATAGATATTTGACGGCCTCCGGCATTAATTGCAATAAAAAGAAAGTTCAACCCAGGCGTATCTTAGACAATCTGTATAAAATGAATGCTTCTGTCATGTCGTTCACACTAGGCGCAGATAAACATCTTTCAAACGTGTAACAGCGGGTTGATAAGGCGGATTAGCAATTTTCCGCGCCGCCGACTTGTCCAGACGCAACATGCACCCCACCGGGAACCGACGTGCAACTCCTTGTACAATTTATATTGTTAAATCCAAACGCTGTCTTAATATATCTACATCTGCCTATATACTGCAGGGCAAGTGCCCGTCTACAATCAGGAGTATGATTTAAAGGCCATTTAGTCCACTACGTTAGACTAGGATTAGGTAACGGAAGAGAAACATTTTGCTAAAAATGACCACTTTACTTTAGTTTATCTTATGGTATTGCTACGCAGAATTTGGTGATAACTTAGCAATATTATCGAATGGTGCAAAAATACATGATTCGTTATTTTGTAGTTAAAGAAATTATAAGAAGTAATTGAAGCAGTTTTCATTTATAAAAAATCGGGCTAGTAAATCCTAGTAAGTCGCTGGATGCAGGCCGCTTCCAACAGGTCATTGTGGAGATCATTGGGGGAGGCCTATGTTCAGCAGTGGACTTCCTGTGGCTGATATTATGATGATGAAGTAAATCCTATGTGTACTTTTTTGCCAATTCTCATAGTTTTAAATTTCTTCAACTAGATTTGCAAAATCCGTTAAATCATAGCCTTAAAGTCATCAAAATCCATTCAGTAGCTTTTCTGTCCAAGGTCGATACATCAATCTCCATCCTCACATTCATAATTATTAATTTTTTTTTAATTATGACGAGCGAACATGCCGCACCTGATGGTAAGCGATACGACCGCTCATGGACAGTAACAAAACCAAACAACACATTGAATTACAAAGTAATGCTTGGCATTCCACTGCGCTCGCCATTCTGAGACATAAGGTGCTAAGTCTCAATATGTCCAGTAGTTACTCTGGCTACAATGTATTTCAAACCACAATACAACAGTGCATTTACACCGCTGTTTGGCGGAAGAAATAGACATTGCGGTGGTACCCAGAGAGCCTCTTACACGTAAAGACCGACGACCAGTAACATTTTTAATTTTAGCAAAGATGTTTAATACCAAAAAGTATTCCTTACTAGTAATGGGAATTATGTGTGTGGTGGCCTGTTGGTAAACTAGACGCGACCGCCAACATGTTCACGGTGGTCGCGGGTTCGAATCCCAGGGCACACCTCTGACTTTTCGGAGTCATGTGTGTATCACCACGCACTAAAACGGTGAAGAAAAACATCGTGAGGAGACCTGCATACCATAGCGATTTATAAAAATTTCTATGGTATGTAAGTCCGCCAACCCGCACTAGGCCAGCGTGGTGGACTTTATGGTCTAACCACTCTCAATCGTACTCTCGATTGTAGAGGAGGCCCGTGCCCTGCAGTGGGATGTATATGGGCTGATACAGACAGATACAGAATGGGAATTATTGCTATTTCAACCTAATACTTTGTTATCGTATAAAAATATTAGCCGATCGGCTTTGTGAATCACATTCGCAAATCGCAAAATTTTACTTATTCATCTAACTTATGAAATGTTATTATCGACTTCACTTGCAAATTGTGATTCCTATTTATTTCAACACTATTCCTTTCTAATAATACTTGAATACATTGAGAAAAAAATATGTTCAAACCCAACGTATAGGAAAGACCACATTTATTTATAAATACACGCATTATGGACAATATACGATGGTTCATGTAATAGCTATAATTTTACGATCTCGATGCATTTTAATGCCGGCCCATAATATTATATTAATAGACCTTTATAGGCGATATATTTTGCAGCAAATTGCCGTCATCTTCAATGAAAATGCACTGTTTTATTTCTGATAAAATACTTTGTAGTTTGATTTAATTTAGAATTTAGTAGCATAAGTCCCCTCATAGGTTTTAGTAGCAGGAAGTAAAGATTGTCAGCTGTGAGATCTTGTGTTACATTCCCGAGTCACGAAATCCATTTTGAGCGAATTTTGAAACATTAAAAACCTCAAAAGTGAGCAGAGCTAAAATTTGACAGTACGACAGTTTGTGTCACATATACCTATCTACACTGCCATCCTAGGTGATAAGTCAAATTAACTAAGCAATTTAAGACAAGACAAAATATTCGCAAAATTCAACTAATATTATTAAATATCAAAGCTGGGACTTCAAGGTTCAAGTAGCATATAGCTAACAGACAATGACATTTGTAAAAGTAATGACAAAACCCTAAAAGGATATGTCCTCACTAAATATACTCACTTTAAAACAATCGGCAATCTTGCAACCAAAAACGTCTTGCGTAGGTGTCAACAAAAATATTCAAAATACTAAAATGAGTTGCTAATTTATCGTATTTTTTATTTTCATATATGTATTGTATGTGCTATATATTATGTACATATTAATTTTATTATTCGTTCATTAACTTTAACCTGTCATTTTCTCAAAATTCAGACGCATTGTTTTATGAAAGTAAATCATTAGCATTATTATATTTGTATTTGTTAATAATTACAGGGGCCTTAGCAAAACAGGAAAAATAAATAAATAATCTTTCCAAGAACGTCAAAATATAAAAAACTTCATTATTTTATAATCATTGGTTACTTTAGCATACAGTTTCTAATTCGAAAATCATGATAATTCTAATGTCGCGCCGCGTACTGTAAACAATTTTATGTACTGGGAATTTCGTTCGTGCGTCGACCAATGTTTGCGTCATTAGCCATAGACATATAGGCTTTTAGATATTTATATATCTTGTTATATATACGAATCTGACGAAACTTGGTTATAATGCGTACAATAACAAAAAATTCTTTGGAATATTCCAAAAATATGAACGATTTTGTTTTCTTCATTTGAAAATAATTTATGTCATTTTTAAACAGCCTCGCCAAAATCAAAGGTATGATTGTTTTGATGTGTAGGGGAAGTAAATACGATAAAGGTATAATTTGCCTTAGGTATAAATCACTCTAAGTTAGACTCTGAACCAAAACGCGTAGACATAAAATCATTCCACAACATTCAAAGCTTTGTCCACAAAACCCAAAACACTAAATTAAACTTGACTGATTGTTAATTAATTGGTACCTTAGCAACCATTCCTTCAACTCCCAAGAACCAGGTTCGATGCATCCATAAAAGCCGAAATTAGCCGACAATTACACGATCCTTCATCGGAGGTAAAAAAGCTCGCGTCCAGACAACAGGTTTAAACTCTCGTCAAAAATAGCCCGCGACTGGACTTTTGTTTAAAATTAACCAATTGTCTGGTGTGACGGAAACGGACTCTGCTCTTCGTATTTTTGGAAACCTTGCATTCGATGCAAGTCTGAAGACCTTTTATGTGTTTATTTTACACTGATTTATTGTATTAGTGGCGTGGAGAAACTTTGATGCTTTGAGCCTTGCCAGGTCGATGGGTGTCTTTGATTCAAAGAATATACAATATCAAGACTGCTATCGAAAACGAAGCCGGATGGTGGTTTTAGTGACTTCAGACACAAGGCAACTAAAAACTTCGAAAAAATTGAACGATTATTTTTGCTATCTTTTACCCATCGTCGTATTTGGATGATAAATAAAATTGAAAAATCTAAATATGAGCAATATAGTTGTCGCGTTTCTTTACGGAATATTTAGTTGCATTGAGTTGTAGTAACCAAGACTACAATCCAGCTTCGTTTTCGGTAGCAGTCTTGACCGGCTGACCTGAGATTTTAACCTAAGACCTCACGATTTTCAGAGCACGTTACTAACGATACTATAGAGTATGGAGTATGGAGTAAGGGAACTTCAATAAAAACAAAATATCGATTCATTTCGTTCGCTATCAGCAATCTTACTCCTCATTCGTATTCCGAACTCGTGGAACATAAAAATAAGAGAAAAATGTCGTAAATAATAAACAGTAATGCCACGAATCCAGGTGGGCCGTAAATGTATCGTAAAATGAATTTCAGCTGTTACTCGATTTCGCAATAAATAATCAATTTTACGAGCCAACCATAATAGGGACTATATTTTTGTATAGATTTTTACGTCAAAAGGCATAATATTTCATAATAATATATTCATAGAAAGAAATAGAAATGCATGGTGGCCTGTTGGTAACATGTCCACGGTGGTCGCGGATGCAAATCCTAATATTCACAGTATAGGGAATTTTGCTTTGTCTTCTTCGCTCATACTGAATTCAAAAGTTTAATAAATAACATTAATACTTTTACGAAATTGGCACAATGATAAGAATAATTATCAAGTTTAACAATATCGTTTAGCGGTAGAAATATGGAAATAAATCGAGGCGCTACTTACACACGAGTTAGACCCAGTCGCAGAATTAGTTAAGAATTAAACTAAAACTATTCAATAATGGTAAAACATAATAATTGAGTAACATTTGTTATCTAAAGTATAATAATTTATCACACTCGCAGCCAATCAAGTGTCAGGAATAAGATAATCGCATTGAAAAGGCTAGTGCTTACGTTATTTCCGACACTATCCATGCAGTTGTCTGGAAAAGATCTTTCAAGTCTAACGATAATATCACCCATTACATTAGCAGAATACTATTTTAAATTCTGTATATTTCATTAATGCCTGGTAAACGGACCAGACGCGACCAACGTGTTTACGGTAGTTGTGGGCTTAAATCCAACAACATCCATGACTTTTCAGAGTCATATATGTATGTATACATATATGTATGTAGGATTTGAATGTTATGAAGAAAGATGAGTAGAATGGAACGTTGACGTATGACTGATATGGAACGTGGTTTGTGTGAAAGAGATGACTAATGAAAGTATTTAAGATGGAAAGAGTACGAGGATGAATGATTAAGATGTTGAAGTATGCAAGGACGGAATATAGAAGAGAACAGTCTGGAAGACGACGGAAGACGTGAAAGACGGAAGACGTATGAAGTGAAGACGAATTTATTTAAGACGACAATATATTGAAGATTATCCAAAAGATCTTTGTTTGATTTGACCCCTTACGGAACTATTCCCACATATTTTTGGGGGCTCGTCCGGGATAGTTTCGTATTTTGGGTCAAAGAAGAAGCAACCAGAAGACGAAAGGAAAATACTACGTGAAAAATGGGTGGACGTGGTAAGGAGCGTCAACAAGACGATGAGGATGACGAATATACTACAGCTTCGTCGGGGAGAATTATTCATGATTTATTCCACGCGGAGAGCATTATCCCCAAATTTAATGGCCAGGATAAGATATGTTCTGTGGTCAGATGGGCCCAAGATATTGATGATAATGCTGAAATATTTCAATGGACACCTCTGCAGACTCTAATAGTTGCGAGAAGGGCGTTAACAGGGACAGCGAATTTATGGTTGAGGTCGGAGAAGCCTTTCAAAAGCTGGGAGGAGTTAAAAGCTGCTGTGATCAAAGAATTTCCTGATTCAATTGACGCAAAAACGATACACGAGATGATGGCTGCAAGAAAAAAAAGGAAAGATGAAAGATGTATAGATTACATGCTAATCATGAAGGAAATATGGGAAAAAGAGGCAAAATGGCCGATTATGTGGCCATTAAGTATATTATTGACGGCATAGTCGACTCGGAGGTCAATAAAATGGTTTTATACGGCGCAACAACATATTCGGAGTTGAAAGAGAAGATCAAAATTTATGACACCATAAAAGAAAAGATGGCCGAGAATCATTTTCAAACCGATAAGTCCGAGAACAAGAAACGTTACAACAGTAGTAAACTCAAGTTAAGGTGCTATAGTTGTGGAGAATTCAATCATAATTCATTGCAATGTCCAAATAAAGAAAAAGGCCTAAAATGTTTTAAATGCAACGAATTTGGGCATATTTCGCCTCATTGCAAAAAAATTAATGACGTAAATGTGCGGTCGAGGACATACGAGAGACCGAGCACATCCGAGCACATTGAGGTGTTACAACTGGAGCGGACACGTAGAAGAAAAATTGTGCTCATTTCAATATGACAGCGAAGTGTAGATTAAGTCGACATTGTTTCAGATGCGACACTTCAGAAATTTCTACCTACATCTGTATACGCGTGATGTCAAATAAAAAAGCATAATTCAATCAAATCATTTATATTTATTTCTTATATATTAATATTATCCCAATTTTGGGTAAAATAAATTTATTTACAAAAATAACTAAGTGACTTTATTTGAACACTATAACCGCATATATTACTATTGTAGTGTCTAATTATGACCTCATAGCAAAACTTTGATAGAAATAAATAAACTAAGCAAGAATTCGTTCATTATTAGACAGTTATATCAATAATTCTCGTGTAACACACTTTTAAAGTGCGTGGTGGCCTGTTGGTATACGGACTAGACGTGGCTGCCAACACGTTCACGGTGGTCGCGGGTTCGAATCCCAGGGCACACCTCTGACTTTTCGGAGTCATGTGTGTATTGATAATCAATCACCACGCACTAAAACGGTGAAGGAAAACATCGTGAGGAAACCTGCATACCATAACGATTTATAAGAATTTCTATGGTATGTAAGTCCGCCAACCCGCACTAGGCCAGCGTGGTGGACTATATGGCCTAACCACTCTCAATCGTACTCTCGATTGTAGAGTAGGCCCGTGCCCTGCAGTGGGACGTATATGGGCTGATACAGAGAACACACTTACTTTATGTAACTATCTCAAATTGTGAGCAATACAACAGCAATGGGACCCTACTCACACCCTACTATATTCATCTATCATCACGTACAATATCCACTATCCCTATACGAAAAATTCAATTTTTACCTATCTGTCACTACATTATTATTAATCTATAATTTCATTAAAAAATGGCGGTTGTCAATTCGACTCCGGTAAATAATTTCTTAAATTTAATTTCATGCTTCTTTATTTCAAATATGGTTGATTTACCTATGGAATGAGACTCCATCTTTTCTTCCTATTATTCTGGAATGGTTTTTGCACGTTTTTAGCACGCAATACGGCATTTATGGCCCAATTATATTTACACCTAATTAGGTCCGTCTTCGCTGAAACGTCAGGGACGACTGACAGCCTAACGGTACATGTACTCTTGCGAATGTTCCAAACTATTTGGTCTTGATGTCCCCTCCAGTTGTGTAACTCAATGTCCGAGCAGAAGAAAACCATGTGTGTCACAGAAAATGATTTGAAATGTGAAGATTACAGTTGTCATGACAACGCAGTTGATGGTTATAAACAACGTGACGATAATGAGAAGTTGGTCAATGAGAAGAATATACACAAAGAAATGTGTTTCAAAAACGCTTGTAAGACGATTTATATTAATAAGTGCGAAGTGACCGCGTTGATAGACTCAGGCAGTGACCTTAACTTAATCAGTGACGAACTTTATGTGAATATCGGGTCTCCGGTGTGTATGAATACTGCAACAAATCTCGTCGGGTTAGGAGGCAGTATAGTGTCGACAAGCAAATTTTATACTAAAGTTTCAATAGATGGACATTATTATAAAGTAACTTTTTATGTTGTGCCTAGATATGTTATGCCATTTAGTGTTATATTAGGCCAAGAATTTCTCAAAGATGTTTTTACTGTTATCTCGAAGGGTTCAATACTGATCGCACCAAATATAGAGAATTGGATGACGAAACTCTCTTGTGTAATTAACTATGAACAGTTTGTTTTAGGTAGAATTCAAGATGAACAGATCAAGCGCGAAGTTGTTAGTTGTGTAACGAATTACCAACCGAAGCAAATTAAAGAGTCACCAATCAAGTTACATATTGTGTTAAAAGATGATATACCGGTAGCTCAGAGACCAAGAAGAATTTCTCTGGCAGAACAACAAGTTGTTGAGAAGCAGGTAGCTGAGTGGCTTAATGATGGTATAATTCGTGTAAGTTATTCAGAATATTCGTCTCCTTTGGTTTTAATAAGAAAAAAGATGGTGCTACAAGAATCTGTGTAGATTATAGGCCAATCAATAAGAAAATGGTTAAAGATGAGTTTCCTTTGCCTATAGTAGATGATTTAATTGATAAACTCAAGAATGCCGTTGTATTCAGTGTAATAGATTTAAAGAATGCCTTTTTTCATCTTCGTGTTAGTGAAGAAAGTATTAAATATACTGCGTTTGTTACACACAATGGCCAGTATGAATTTTTAGGAGCTCCTTTTGGTTTGTCAGTATGTCCAAAGTATTTCATGAGGTTTATAACAACTGTGTTTCAGGAACTTATAACAAAAGGAATATTAATCATATTCATTGATGATCTACTGATACCAGCAGCTAATGAAGGCCAAGCTTTGCAACGATTGAAGGAAGTTTTATCTGTTGCATCAGAGTATGGTTTACAGATAAATTGGAAAAAAGCTCAATTATTATGCCGACGAATAGAGTATTCAGGCCATGTTGTGGAAGATGGAAAGGTGCAACCTTCACCTGAGAAAACGAATGCTGAAACCAGGTATCCCGAACCAAAATCGTTAAAGCAACTTCATAGTTTTGTTGGGTTGACTTCGTATTTCAGAAAAGATATAAAAGATTTTGCATCAATTGCTAAACCGCTAACCGATTTATTGAGAAAGAATGTTAATTTTGAGTTTAGTGATGTTCATAGACACGCATTTAATACATTGAAGAATGCATTAGCTAGTAGTCCTGTTTTAAGAATTTATGATCCGCAATTGTTAACTGAATTACATACTGATGCCTCAGCCCTAGCATACAGTGCTATATTGCTGCAAAGAGATTGTGCAGGTGAGTTACATCCCGTGCATTACCACAGTAGAAAGACAAGTGAGGCTGAAAGAAAATATAGCAGCTACGAATTGGAAGCGCTAGCAATTATTGAAGGTGTTAAGAAATTTCGACATTATTTGTTTGGTAAGCATTTCAAAATTGTAACTGACTGCCAAGCTTTTCAGAAGACTCTAGACAAAAAAGATCTATCAACTAGAGTTGCTAGATGGGTAATGTTGCTAGAAGAATATGATTATGTTATTGAACACCGACCAGGTGGTAAGATGCAACATGTTGACGCTTTGAGCAGGAACCCATTTGTTGTAACGATTGAATTAAGCTTAAATGAGCAGATCAAGCGGGCACAGATGTTGGATGATGGTTTAAAAGCTATTATAGACATTTTAAAATTTCAACCTTATGGAGATTATGTTTATAATGATGGTTTATTGTATAAAGGTGGTGAAAGGAAGTTGGTTATACCTAAGAGTTTAGAATTGGAGTTATTAAGAAGGATTCATCAAAAGGGACATTTTGGAAAGAGAAATATGAAAAAACTGTTAGAGCAAGATTATTACATTAAAAATGATGATAAAAAAATTGAAGAATTCGTGTTGTCATGCATTCCTTGTTTGTTAGCAACGAAAAAAGAAGGTAAACAGGAAGGATTTTTAAACTGTATTGATAAAGAAAGTATCCCATTGCATACTATTCATTGTGATCACATAGGACCGTTTCTGGAAACGAGGAAATTGTATAATTACATTTTAACGGTTGTGGATGCATTCACAAAGTTTGTGTGGTTATTTCCGGTAAAAGGAACAAGTAGTAAAGAGACCATAGATAAGTTAATGATACATCAACAAGTATTTGGGAATCCCACTCGATTGATTTCTGATCGTGGTACGGCATTTACGAGTAATGAATTTAAAGAGTATTGTGAGCAGGAAGACATCCAACACATAACCATAACAACAGGAGTACCGAGAGGGAATGGTCAGGTAGAGCGAATACACAGAACGATTATAACCGTATTAACGAAGTTGTGTATTGAAGAACCAACTCATTGGTACAAAAAGGTTAGCCGTGTACAAAGAGCACTAAATGGTACCTATCAAAGAAGTATTGATACTACGCCATTTGAGCTTATGTTTGGTAATAAAATGAAAACTAAAGAAGATATTGAAATTTATGAATTACTCGAGAAAGAACATAGAAGTACTTTCTTTCAAAACAGAGAAATTTTAAAAATAAAGGCGAAGGAGCAGATAGGAAGAATTCAAGAAGAAAATCGTATGACTTACGACAGGAAAAGAAAGGAAAGCCGCAAATATACTGTAGGAGATATTGTAGCTATCAAACGAACACAATTTGGTAGTGGATTAAAGATCAAACCTAAGTATTTGGGCCCATATAGGGTAACGAAGATCAAACGAAACGATCGATATGACGTACAGAAAATTGATAATATGACTGAGGGATCTCGAGTAACATCCTCTTCTGCAGATAATATGAAACCATGGCCATTGTCTGGTAGGGCAGATGAATTAGGTGAGTAGTGGTTTATTAACTGATGGGGTAGATTAGGGAATATACCTGTCGGTTGGTTGATCCTTGGCCTAATATTTTATTATGTTGCTATTGTTTATATTCTAAGGATGTTAGATGTTAGATTAATAGTTTTATTTGCCGTGTTTTTTTGTGTACCTATTAATTTGTAATTTGGTTTAAGTTGTGTTTAAGATATGATGTGTTTACGGGAAGGTGGTTTCTAATGTTGTATGTTGTAGGAGATGATGGTTATTTTAGTTGTTTGTTATTTTGTGTATTATGTCATAATAATTAAGATCTGACTGAGGGCAGTCAGATGTCGGTATGGCCGAGATGTAGGATGTGAATGTTATGAAGAAAGATGAGTAGAATGGAACGTTGACGTATGACTGATATGGAACGTGTTTGTGTGAAAGAGATGACTAATGAATGTATTTAAGATGGAAAGAGTACGAGGATGAATGATTAAGATGTTGAAGTATGCAAGGACGGAATATAGAAGAGAACAGTCTGGAAGACGACGGAAGACGTGAAAGACGGAAGACGTATGAAGTGAAGACGAATTTATTTAAGACGACAATATATTGAAGATTATCCAAAAGATCTTTGTTTGATTTGACCCCTTACGGAACTATTCCCACATGTATGTATGTTGACAGCCTCCGTGGCGCAGGCGGTTAGACACCGCCTGTGAAACGAGAGGCCGCAGGTTCGATCCCCGCACCGAGAGAAATGTTTGTGCGGCCCACAAATATTTCTTTCGGGTCTGGGTGTTTGTGAGACCGAAAAGTCTCTCGTAGTTCCTGATACCCACGACACAAGACTCGATCTTAGTGTGGGGTCAGGACTATGTATGTTGGGTGTTGTTGTTATTCTTATGTATTGATATTTAATTGTCAATCACCCTATAACGGTGTGTGTATTGATAGTCAATCACCACGCTCTATAACAGTGAAGGAAAACGTCGTCAGGAAACCTGCATAGCGTAGCTTTTTTCTCCTAGGTCAGCATGGTGGACAATTGAGAGTGATCAGGCCATAACCACTCTCTATCGTGCTCTCGATTTTAGAGGAGGCCCGTGCTCTGCAGTGGGACGTATATGCGCTGATGTAGAACCACGTCATGACTCAGCATGAATGGACAGTCTCGTCCGGGATAGTATTGTCTCATAGGAAATAGACTTTTTCCTTCCCGCTATCCTCTGCTGATTTTATAGCCCGACCACACTTTTATTATCCATGCGTTTTAAATGTTTATGGGCGGCAGTGACCACTTACCATTAGGTGACATGTTTACCAAATTGTTGGCTTTATAGATAAAAATGTTGAATGAATATATTTTGTCCGTTTCGCTGTGTAGTAAAGCGGGAGACAAAACTATGAATGAAATGAAAATGGTTTATTGATTATGTAGGCAATTAAATAGTTCTTATGACAAGTCAGTACATAAATTAAATTTATTCAGATTTATTTGTTGGTTGTCGTCTTATTTATGATTTATAACTATTAAAAAAAGTTGTTACTTCGATTTAAAAAGCTTTTAGTGCCGTGGAAGCCAGCTGTAAAGCACCGCAGACAAATTTGTGCTATTATTTCAATTGAGACCTATTATAGCCTCCATGACGCAAATAATTAGACGCCGACTGTGAATCGAGAGGCGGCTAGTGCAATCCACGCACCGAGATAAAGAGTTACGTAATCCACGTGTTTTTTATTTCTGGTCTAGTTGGTTGTGATACTGAAAAGTTTTTCGTAATTTCTGATGAGCGACACGACTCGATCGTTTACTCGGACTCATTTTTTTTTTTCATTTTTGTTGCTTTTAATGGCGAGACGAGCAAGCCGTTCGCCTGATGGTAAGCGATACGACCGCTCATAAACAATAGCATCATTCCACTGTGCTCGCCATCCTGAGACATAAGATGATAAGTCTCAATATGTCCAGTAGTACTCTAGCTACAATGTCCTTCAATCCGAAACACAACAGTGCATTTACGCAAATTAATCGCACTTTATCTTAAAAATATGGAGATAGTATATAAAATTACATATAGTTTGTGGTAAGCCTTTCGTTTCCAAACGACACTTACGCGGTAACGTTACACCGCCGTCGCAAACTTTTACATGAGCGCTTCCCAACTATGTGCGGTTTGATTTCTGCTAAAACTGAGGTGTTTGGTGACATCGTTGGGATTTTAAATTATTATACAGTCTATATAGGGTGGCTTTACCTGAAACTTGCTCTTTTTAACTTTATTTATTTATAACATTTATTTATTTATACTCAGTTTAACTTGCACATTTTCTCTACATCTTTTTAGATAATAATAGCAACTTTTCTTACTTTGAAAGTAAATTGGTAACTGCGTTCTTGAGATGTTTAATATAAATAACTCAAAGTCCAATCGAAGCATTCACCCTCTGAATTATTATGTTGCAATTTGAAATAGTAAATATTGTTGTTTGTAGGTTTCATTTTAGAATTAAATATATGAAGCTTTTGCAGAATAATGTGTAACGCCTTTACACAAATTTGGCATTCCCTTTTAATATTAACAAAAACGTAGTTCGTCACATATTTATAAAATTTCCTCATACCATTTAAGAAAAGACCTTCGGAAATAATGAATCATTGCCTTCGAGTTTTGTAACATTTTAATAGATTATCTGCGGTTACACACGACGAAACCACAAACCTTCCAACAAAATTACACTTATTGAACGTTTTGTTATTTCACAACATGTACTTATATAAACTAGTATTTTTATGAATATTTTCAAACCACATCTTGGGAAGATGGTGGTAGGTATCTCATATATGAGAGGCCAACCTAGGTAGGTACCACCGTAATGTATTTTTCACCAAACAACAGTGTAAATTCACTGTTGTGTTTCAGTGGGGAAGACATTGTAGCCAGAGTTACTGTTTATATTGAGACCTAACATCTTATGACTCAGGATGGCGAGCGCAGTGGAATGCCAAGCATTGCTTTGTAATTGATGATGTTTGGTTTTGTTACTGTCCATGAGCGGTCGTATCGCTTACCATCAGGTGAACGGCATGCTCGTATCAATAAAAAATATTACGACTCTACGACGACGTGCGAACGGGCCGTTGCACCAATGTATTTAAACTCTACAATATTCATACAGAAAATAGAGGCAAGATGAAAAATATTAAACAAAAATGACATGTCATATTAACCTGGCTGTTTTTGTTATGAAAACTCTTTGATTCACCACACCGGTTATACACATAAAAATACTCACAAAACTAAAACGACCACAAACCTACGGGAAAGCTAAATATTTTGAACAGTTGTATGTATAGATAGGAGTGCATTAAGTAAATACGACAGCCACCTGCAGGCAAAGCAAACAGAGCGTTGATAACGTGCGCCGGACGAATATTATGTAACTTTATTACATTCTTATATAAATTTGGAGATAGAAGGAATTATTGTAAGTACTAAAGCACTTTTACATTCTGTTACTTTCAACATAAACATATATTTTACCACATAGTTGCATTGTAATTGTCACTAAAACTACCACCCGGCTTCGTTTTCGGTATCAGTCTTAATATACCCTGTACACTTTTGTCCCGGTTTTTTTTACTGGGATGAAGTTGCGAACAACTAAAGATTAAGCTATGGTCATATGGTCAAGTTACATGTTGCAACTGGGCCTAAAAACAACTAAAAAATAAAACTCCAAATACATATTTTTAACAGAATGTGATATCGTACCGCAAGAACTTTTCCATCTCTCTCACTCTTACGCGACACTGTATCTTTCGTCCCAGTCTACAGATTTCTCGCATACTTAAATCGGGCAAACAAATTTTGATCGCGGAGACAGCTCTAATATTATATCGTATTTTAACTGAAGTTCGTTATTCCTTATTGAGATTTTGTTTGAAATTTTGAGATAAACAAAACATATTATTTGATTTACAACCTTACTATAAAGGTATCATCTCTCCAAGATTATAGATATGAGTTCCCGAAACCCATAACTATAAGATAAAGAGTATAATATTACTAGGAATGCGGGTGAAGTGCGGCTAGGTTGGAGTTATGGAGCTAATGCGTGCCCGTTCAGATCCGTTGCATGCTACACTACTTCAAATATGTGCCGCTCCATTGTTACACGATAAAATAAGCTATTTTATTCATCATCATCATCTCAGCCACAGGAAGTCCACTGCTGAACACAGGCCTCTCCCAAGGATCTCCACATCGACCTGTTGGAAACAGACTGCATCCAGCGACTTTCATTTGTTTTTATTATTACTAGTAAAGTACTTTTGTATTTTAATATTTATTTATTTAATCCTTTATTGCACAAAAGAGAAAAAATACAGTTTAATACATACATACATATATGAATCCCGCCTTATTCCCAGAAAGTATATGCGGAGGTTAGCCTGGTATCAACCAGGAAACCTACGTTTCGCATAATGTGTTCCGTCCCATGATGTGATAGGAGCCGAGCGTATCGCTATATCGGGCACAAATTCCTGACTCCGGACTGATAATGAATAGAAAAATCCAATATAATTTTGCCCGACCCGGGATTTGCACCCGAGACCGGACCGTTTGTAAACGTATTGTAGTACAACTATGCCACTAGGCAATCTATTCCCATAAATTTTAATACCGGTACAAAACTGTAATGAATCTAAAACGAAAATACGTCACAAATGAATGCAGCTGCGAAGAGTTTTCAACCTTATCGTCGTCTCGCTAAGATTATTTTTGAAAATATAGTTATTTCTTTACCATCTAAATGTTGTGGATGACTATGGACAATGCCGATTGATTACAATCAGATCAGCTGTTTTTTTACGTTTATCGGACCTTTACAATATAAATTATCACACAAACATTAGCATCAAACAACACTGCCATCCAAACCGCAGACTATCGGTTTAAGGCCGGCTTTTTCCTACTACGTCATGGAAGCTACATATAAGTGTTGTGTCCAAGGTTTGATTTTGAGCAGTATGTAATGGTTACTAAATAGTATCGCTTATAAAAACATTTGAAAACAGCATCAAAATTATTTTTAAAACGGAAGAGATATTAGTATTTTTAATAGTGCAGTGGAGACACTCTTTGTCTCTTTCTCACGCATGTACCTTATAATAATGACGTCATGTCCTAAATGTTGCATCCTTTTCTGTTACTCCTACCTCCAACTTTTATACATTTGTTACTTTCTTAATACTACACGGATTTTAAAAAATCTTCCTTTTTAAGATTATTTAGAACTTACCCTTTTTATATGAACATTGATAAACCTATTACCGCTTTATGAGCGTAGAAAAATAGCAGATGTAACCTACATGTTTCAAATACGTAATAATATTATTGAGTGTTCAGAATTATTATCTAAAATTAATTTTCGCGTACCCTATGTTACTACAAGAAATCGTTCTATTCTTGGTACCCCTTTTGCATCCACTAATTATGAAAATATGTAATATTATAATATATAATATTAATGAAGCCTTAAACGACTCAGATTACGATTTATTTAATACCAAACCTGGTGAATTGAAAAAGTATTTAAGAGCGTTTATACCTTGCACGCGCTTTTTGGCTTAAAAACAGGACTTTTCAAATGAGTTAATAGCCACCAATAAAGAATTTAAAGGAAAAATAATTATTACTAATTTTAGAAAAGGTTGTCATCTAGGGATTTTGGTGGAAAACATTATAGATTGATGGATAGTTTGTGAGTACTATAAGGATTACTGAACACAAGTTTTGTTATTTAGGTTTTAAATGGCAATTTAGAAGCTTAAGATATCCGAAACCACTAAATATAAGATGAAAATAAAAATATTATCAGACTAATAAGACCCTTATGGAGGGATTTTGCTGAGAAAAATAATCTTTTTGTGTTTAGTTCCTGAAAAATAAAAATTTAAACAATGCGAAATTATTCAGAAACTCTCGTCAAGAACATATTTTTTTTCACCAACTTATCGTACATAATTTTTTATAGAAATTGCATATTATAATAGAAGAACATCTTATCAACAAATCACCATTTTTATATTTCAACAAAATTAGTTTTCATGTTTTCTACAAATATTTTAAAAACCACTATAAAACACGCTGTCCGACGTGGATCAAATCAGACCGCCGCAAGGCCTTCTAGAGGGAGGACATATCGCTCGTCGCTCCGGCCTAGCTGCAGTCGATTTTTGCCGTACTTAGTAAAAATAGCCACGCGCGGACTGCGATTACCACATCTTAGTACTTTGGTGGTAAAATATTTAATTATTTTTATTACCTACAATGATTTTGTAGTGAGTATAAATTATGTTTCAGGTAATATAATGGAATGTAATTCCGAGGCTAAATTATGTTATGTATTGTAATATAAAATTAAATATATTTCGTAATTGTAAGGGGTTGTAAGGCCCCTAACACTATTTATGTGTTCGAACACGAAATGATTAATAAAACGTCCGTAGTGTCTACTGATTGAACACTGATTTGAATGCAACTTAACAATGTAATAATAACGAAAGTATGATTACTATCTAAATTTGTATTATTCTTTGCTTGCACAGTAATATTTGTCTACTTATAATGCAAATAAAATATTTTTATGATATTATATTACAGTTACATTTCAATTGAATATTTGAAGCGCACGGATCAAAGTTGTTTGAGCCGATTGTATAGCGAGCCGACGCGGCAGCTCTACGCACACAGCTTTGGTCGCTTATGTGTGCGTGAAATTAACGAAGAAGTACCTATAGTTGACTTTGCGCGCAAGGTGTATACGCTCTTAAGTAATAACTTTTTTCTTTAACTTAATCAATGTCTATTTGTTTTTTTGTTATTTTCCTTTTTTTTTACCTAAACTTTGTTTCCCTTGTACATCTACCCAACTTATTTTAATTAATAAGACTACTGCTACAATATTTCATTAATTAAGTCTGTATATGTGAAAACTTGTAATTGGCCTTCTATTTCTAAGCTCATATTATATTGTTACTAGCTGTAAGTTTTCCTACAAATATAAAATAAAATAAAATAAATTATGAGAGAGTATCGCTTGTAGAGAATCGTGACGAATGGTTATATAAGCGTAATTTACATTTACAGGCTGTCAATAAGACATAATTGGTTGTTTTATTTTCCTACGTGAACTAACAATAGGTAATACAACAGATGAACACATTAAAGATTAACACTAATTGTTCAAATTGCTTTAATGGCGTCAAACGAGTATTTTCTACATATGTAAATTATGAACGTATTGAGGTAGCAAATACAGATAATTGAGCGCCTGTAAAAATCTGAATAAATTTAAAAATACAAAGTGTTTTCACGATATACGTAATATTTGAAGTAGTATTTAAATACAAACAGTATACCCACTTAATTGCATGAATCTAATGTGAATAACACTTAATCCTCATACTTTACATTCACAATACAAATACTAATATGTCGGTCACAATAAAAAGAATCATTTGAAATCTAGTATTGAAACATACTATTGTATTTCACACTCATGTAAACAATACATTACTTATTCAATTTCTCATCAATAAAATCATTCACGACACATTTCTCGCGCTATACAATGGAACCGCGCGCAGTGTCAAGTATCAAGAACAAGGGTGGCTTTCTTACCAAGCCGTCTGGAATTATTCAAGCATAACATATCACATTCACAAGTTTAAACCTTGTTTCGAAATATACAGAGTTGTATTTTTAATGTACAGACCGAGATATGAACACCTCAGAATTTTGAGCACTTGAAAACAGTAGAGGTTTGTGTTTAATGCATTTTTAAATGTAATTGTACGTTGTTTATGGTTCAAGATATCCTTTTTAGTTGTCTATGGTTGTTATAAGAATAATATTTACAATAATAAGTGGCAAAAATAATGCTAAATTATAAACCGAACAGTCAAGCCACATGTCGCGGGTTCAATCCCCACGCTGAGACAAATATTATTCGAGACTTAGGTGTGGTGAGACCAAAAAATTATTATTATATTTCTCCTGTGAAACAGCAGTGTAAATGCACTGTTGTATTTCGGATTGAAGGACATTGTAGCCAGAATAACTACTGGACATATTGAGACTTAACATCTTCTCGTCTCAGAATGGCGAGCACAGTGGAATTTTGCTACTGTCTATGAGCGCTCGTATCGCTTACCATCAGGCGAACGGCATGCTCGTCTCGCCATTCATTGCAATAAAAAAAGAAAAAAAGTCTTTTGTAATTTTTAGTACCAAAAATAGAAGAGTTGTAAATTAGAGGTTAGATATATGTCTAACACTTTGATGTATTTATTGTACTGTATCAAGCAGAGCATGAGCCTCATCTATAGTCGAAAGTACCATTGAGAAGGGTTAGTTCACCACACTGGCCTATCCTGAAATTATCACAAATCCCTACGGTATGCAGATTTCCTCACGATTATATCCATTTATGTCATTGACATAAATATATGGACAGGGCGGAAAGCATTTCGACGTAAGTGATGCGCGCGCTCCAGTACATCTCTTAGTGGAGCATTACTGAAATTATTCGTCGCTCGCACTGATTTTGAAAATATATATTTCTATTATGAGTTATGACATGACAGAAAGTTTTAATAAAAATGAAGATACTAATATTTATCAGAGTTTAGACGAAATCGATTAAATTAAGTTAATTTAATCATTTAGCGCGAGATCACGGTATCTTTTTGCGACTCCAAATGTACTGAAGGGCTTATCCTTCGTTTTCAAATCAATTATAAATGTATTTATAATTAAATAATAATAAAATAAATATATGCTGAACTCGTGAATACTGTAGCGATCCGAACTTGAGGTATTCGCTGGCGAGCGATAGTTAACATTGCTCTGTCAATAACACAACTGGGTATTCGAGAGCAAAATTGTTTGCAATTGAGTTTTAAACGCTATTATTTTGTTTATTTATCTCACGCTACATAATCGCACATTACCAACCCGCACTAGGCCAGCGCGGTGGTCTATATGGCCTAACCATATCAATCGCACTCTATATTGTAGGGTAATGGACAAATATGGGCTGATAGTCGGTATAATGTAGTATAATATCTAATTAAACTGCTATTATAAACGATGCTCGAGTTTTGCTTGTTCTGCATGCAGATTTTGCTATTACGCTTAACAAATTTTAATTTTCTAAGCTCTTTTTATGTGACACAAAATTTTCAGGCTCAGGACCGTGACCTCATATATTAATTTATCAAAAATATTTTGAACACTTCTTCGACGGAAAAATGTTCGGCGAAGAGCAGTTGACTAATCTTATCTCTGCCTACTCCTTAACTCAAGAAAAATATACAACAAAAAGAAGAATAAAAAATATTATTAATTGTACCACTACTCGTAATATAAAATATAAAAAACGTGACAACAATTTTGCACGCGACTATACCCGTCGTCCAATAAATACTTTTCATATCGATATGAATTGTGTACCGACACGAAAATACTTGGCGTATCATGTCAAACAATTTCACGCACCATCTCATCCGATGTTAATTACATTTCTACGAAATAATGAAACTCTATTAGTTATTTGTTTTTCACGACAAAGTGACTCTAATTTGGGACTCTATATTGTGATACGTTTATGATTTTGACAGATTCTATGGCGCAGTTGCATTTAGCTGCGATTATAATGATGAAGTCTCGGGTTCGAGGCCCAGGTCGGACTAAGTGATATTGTGATTTTCTATTCATTATCAGCTCGGAAGCCCGTGGAGGTGGATGAGTCTCCATCCGTATACACATAAATGAGTAAGGCGGATATTCTTAACCTAAATATTATGATAAATAAAATACTAATTTCACAAATATCCAAGCTTAAAACACTATAAAACCTTGATCTGGATATTACAGTACATTTCTAACGAGACCTACTTTAGACCACTCACAAAAATACGAGGTCATGTCAATCTGGTTTTTGAATCAAACATTTAGGAGCGATATTTTAATCGCGTAATTCGTAGGGTTAAATACTGTAATTAAAAATGACAGTTGTATAAAGAGAACTGTCGAATCATATCACTTTTTAAATTACTCGTGTATTAATTTATCTATTGGGAGAATTGATGGGGTAAAAAATTCCAATTATTCGAATGTGTTTACAAATTAACAGTTATCTTTATCTTATTAGGATACGATTACAAAGCTGAGGTCTCGGGTTTGAATTCCGTGTCGGGTAAATTGAAACTGATATTTCTATTCATTATCAGCACAAAGTCAGGAATTTATGCCCGTCTAACATGTCAAAACTGGTATCATTATTGCCCAAATACCTTTAAAAAGGACTCAGGTAAAATCTATTGCTTTGTTGTATTACTTTCCAAACGGTCCTCCTTTCTTTGAAACATAACAGGCGCTTTCATTTTAGTTTTTATTTAAATATGTGTGCATATTTGCCATTTTTTTATTGTTGTGAATGTCGAGACGAGCATGCCGTTCGCCTGATATAATGGCTGCCTGGAAGAAATCGCGTTAAGCGATAACTCCGCAAATTGTCACCTTTATTCAAACGTGTTGTCTATTTTTTTGTGTTATTACTGTATGTAGTATTCAATAAAGAATTTAGAAATAAAATGAGTAATAAATAATATTTAAATTAGATTATTATTCTGTGCAAAAATACCATATGGAAGCTAATTGGACTTTAACAAACCTAATACGCGAAACTTAAATATATTTATAAGTAAGTTGAGTGAAACTAAATGCAGCTTCGGTCACAGTATATCAAGAAGTCGATAAATCTGTCTAACGTATGGACGCCCTAGAGGTCTACTCCGAGAGATTAACAAGCTAACTGTATACCTCGATCTTGGCAGCAATTTTAGTTCTCCGGGTATCAAAACAAGCTAAAATATAACTAGGATTTGGTAGTAAATCCTAACGTGAATCAAAATTATTTTATGAACAGCCTGTAGTGCAGATAAGACATCGGACGAGAAATGAGCGGGCGCAGATTCAATCCACGTACTGAAAACAATATTTATTTAATCCACTATTTTTTGGTTTAAGAAGTCTCGTATAGTTTCTAATACTCATTACATAATCATCTAAACGTGTGTGAATATTGGATGTCTTCAGTATAATACATACATAAACTCACGTCTTTGTCCCAGAAGGGGTAGGCAGAGGTGACTCCAGGATCCACGTTTAGCCTTGTGTGCTATGTCTCGCAATGTGATGGCCGAGCCTATCGCCATATCGGGCACAAATTCCTGACTCTAGGCTAATAATAAATAGAAAAATCCGAAATCACTTTGCCCAACCCTGGATTCAAACCCGGGACTTCAACATTATGATGGTACACTATGCCACCAAGGCAGATTATTCAGTATTATTTACCGCAATAAAATTTGTGTACACAACTCGCTGTAGTCACCGTATATCAACAGATCGATAAATCCATCGTAATGTATGGATACCCCGGAGGTGTACTCCGAAAGATTAACAAGATAACCGCGTGCCCAGTATCGGCCTATTTGCGCTCCACGGTCGCTCTAACAACTAGTTTTCCCACGCGATTCTAGAACTTTCTATACATCCATACTAGAAGAGGTATTAAGTCATTGATTTAAAAACTAATGAGACCCTTTGAAGTTTCAAAAAGATGACCGTTAAAATAAATATTTATGTAATAGATTTCGTCTCAACTGTGACAAAAAAATATTCTATTCATCTTTAATGAAGTTTCTGTCACAATACAAACAAGAATTATCAAAATCGTTGCAAGCTACAACTTGATTTTACTAACACTCCACTAGAAATGCACTGGAGTTCGCACCACTTACGTAGGAACACTTTACGCGCTTTCCACCCTGTCCATAGATTTATGTCAATAAGGACTAAGGTAGGTAGTTATTTTCTATGCAAGGAAACATGAAGGGACTTCCAATAAATTTAAAAAAAAAATTTTTGCCTTACTTGAGACTAGAACCCGAGACCTCAGCTTTGCATACTGTAGTACAACTGGACCACCGAGGGATCAGACAATTTCTTTTTAAACATTTATAGGAAAAATAAAAGATCGTAATTTACATTATCATAAACAAAAAACCAACACCATTCAAAAGCAAAAAAAATGACAAATAATCCAAATTAATATCCCAAAAGTTTTTCCGTCAACAAAAGCCCCTTGCATGGCACATCTAGCCGGGCTTTGGTTCTGCCCGCACGTGCCGCAAACAATAACAAATCATAAACGCCGCCCTCGAGGTGACTAACAAACAACACTATGATAATAAGGCTTGCGTTCTAGAGTTCTAGAAGTTTTAGACATGTAGTTAGTTAAAGCCTGGATTATACATTATTTTATTTTTATTAGTATGAGGCTTTGCAGCACGGCTTGTACTGTCGAGCTCGGCTTGCTTAAGATAAACAACGTATAATAAACGAATAGGCGAAAAACACTACGCTACGATAATTAGACGATTTGTTAGAAACTAGTTTAATAAATACCCAGTCCTTAACATAATCCTGACTTTACGTTAAGATCAATTAGGTTAAATTTAGGTATTCAAAAAATTTGGAACCGAAACAGTTACCCGTGAATCATATAAACACTTGTATTGGTGCGGAGATAAGACCCGCCGCCTGTCGTCTCACAGGCGGCGTCTCACCAACGGCGCCAGGTTTTATTATTTAATTGTGTTCTTTTAATTTTTACCTGATTGCCTCTGTGGCGTACTTTTTCTAGGGTATGGTTACAAAGCCGAGGTCTCGGGTGAGAATCCCGGGTTGGACAAAGTAATATTATTTTTTTCTAATCACTATCAACCCAGAGTCAGGACTTTGTGCCCGATATGGCGATAAACTCCCCACGTATCACATCGTGGGACAGAACATACAAGGCGAAATGTGGATGTCCTAGCACCTCTGCCTACCCTTCTGGGAAAAAGGCGTGAGCTTATGTATGTATGTGATTTTTACCTTTTGTTGCGATTTATAAAATAAATATTTCTAATTCTACACAACTTATTCATTAAATTGCAAATAAATAATAATAATAATAATAAATAACACCCAACAGTCACATACATAGTCCTGACCCCACATTAAGATCGAGTCTTGTGTCGTGGGTATCAGGAACTACGAGAGACTTTTCGGTCTCACAAACACCCAGACCCGAGAGAAATATTTGTGGGCCGCACAAACATTTCTCTCGGTGCGGGGATCGAACCCGCGGCCTCTCGTTTCACAGGCGGCGTCTAACCGCCTGCGCCACGGAGACTGTCAAAAAATGCGATTTACAAAATAAATATTTGGAATCAAAACTGTGGAATAAATATAATTCATTTGCGTAATTTTTTTATGTTGTTTTTGTTTGACGTCTATGTTTTATATTGCGATGAAAGGGGACACGAGCATTTCATTCGCCTGATGGTAAGTTAAACGACCGCTCATGAACAGTAGAAAAACTAAACATCACAATGTATTACAAAGCAATGCTTGGCATTCCACTGCGCTCGCCATCCTGAGACACAAGATGTGAAGTCTCATTATATCCGGTAGTTACTCTGGCTACAAAGTCCTTTAAACCGGAACATAACACTTACACTGGTGTTTGGTGGGAGTGTATTTTTTATGTTTTTCTATAGAAAATAATTCATAGTTTTTATAGCTTCCTGCTCGATAAAATTGGTGCAACATATTTCGATGGTGCCGCCTACGATAATGTTGAACACCAAAATTGCTAATAAAAATGTTTTCCGTGAATGCGGAACTAGTTCAGTGGAATAGGGACATTTACGAGCAATCGATTGAAACATTGGTTTTGTTGGCGTGTATTGAGGTCTCGGGTTCCATTCCTGGGAAAAAATATTTTTCTATTTTCGAGAAATGTTTTGTTTATTTTGGGTTATAAATGACGTGAATTACGTACAAGTGTATTGTGCCCTATTAAATGCGAGGAGCTTTTCGGTAAAAAGTAATAAGTAAATATTTATGAAGGAAATCGACCTCACAATCCCTCACTTAAAATTTACGTCTACTTGTAGTATAAATACTATTAATAAAATAAAAATTCATTTTTTTTTGCATTTATTGGCGAGACAAGTCTGCCGTACGCCCGATGGTAAGCGTTACGATTACTCATGAACAGTAGCAAAACCAAACAACACCTTATATAAAGCAATGCTTGGCATTCCATTACGCTCGCCATCCTGGCCCATAAGATGTTAAGTGTCAATATTGTGTTTCAGTTAGGACATCGTAGCCAGAGTAACTACTTGACTTATTGATACTTAACATCATAACTCTCAGGATGGCGAGCGCAGTGGAATGCAAAGTATTGCTTTGTAGCTCATGGTGTTGTTTGGTTTTACTACTGTCTGAGCGGTCATGTCGCTTGCTATCAGGCGAAAGGAATGCTCGCCTCGCCGTTCATTCAAATAAAAAAATATTTGTGCATAGCACTATCTGTATTTGGTATGAGCTTTTATATTTTATTCCTTACAAACGCCTTTAACTCCAATAAAGTTAATATTCCGTGTACAAGTGACGCCGCGTGCGTAGCTGACACAATAGGCATCTGAAGCACGTAGGCGCAAGCACTAGGTCAGCCTCGGCACGGACCTAGCTCCACGGAATACGTAGCATTCTACTTAAGCACTAAATCATACGCCTTTCGAAATGGCTATAACTGACTTACGAGTATGGCCCTCGTCAAAATTACCGCACTTCGTAATAACAATCCAACTCATATACGTAACAATTGAGCGTGGTTAGGCCATATAGTCCACCACGCTGGCCTAGTGCGGGTTGGTGGACTTACATACCATAGAATATCTTAGTAGTCACTGTGGTATGAAGGTTTCCCCGCGAGGTTTTCCTTCATTGTTAAAGTATTTTGTGATTGAATATCTATACACATGACTACGAAAACTCAGAAGTGTGTCTTAAGATTTGAACCCACTAATAATGTCTCTGCAGTCGCATTTGGTCTGTTAACAACAGGCCACAACCCACGAAAAATATTCCATAATATTTTTTGAAAAAATAAAACTTGAAATGAAATAATTAAATTTAAAAAAGTCATCTTGTCCTCTTTGTAATATATACGTGGGAAAACAAACTTATAAAATTTGAAACACGTGTTCAAAACTGGTAATTCGAATATTACATACAAATTATACATATGATTATCGTTGTAAAACAAAATGATAATCTTCTTTGAAGGCGCTTATAAATACACATGAATAATGAGTGAGTGTTAATTTAATTTCACTTCACAGTACTCAATATCGTATCATTAAGGAAAACGTGTGAACTGAAGGTCGCTTATATTCTACGAACTCTCGGTCGATTCCAAATGTCAACGAATCGAGAAGAATTCGTGTTATTGTATTTTTATACTATGATTTAGCGCTGCATTAGTAGTGATTCGTCAGCGGTAGGATGTGTGTTGTGATGTTTTGGGTTCGATCTCAAATAGGGTAATTTAATTTGTGTCATTTTAAATATATGACGATAAGTTCACACCTACAACCCAAGAGAGGTTAGCAGAGGTAACACAGATGTTACTTAAAAAGCATAAATTGTAAACTTGAACAATCCCTATGCGATATCAAACCGAAGGAATTGTATCTAAACTTTTGCCCAACCTGGGATTTGAACCCACTAACACTCTACAGCCCTCTTCCATGTGACCAAAGACACGACTGTTTTATAAAATTCTGTTTATCATGAACTTAATTTCAAGAGATGATACATGATTACACACGGGAGACATGACGAATCATTTCAGGAAATTCAAATCTCAAATATTTTTTTCTAATAATAGTGTTTGAACATTCTCAAGGGTAGAATACAGGTATGTGAAAAACATGTACTTCATTGTATAGTTATAGTCTTAACTATTGAACTTACCGAGGTCTAGATTGGTAACACGCATAAGACCAGCGTGAACTATGGCCTAACCCAGCTTGTTTAGGAGGCCAATTAATATTAACCAGTAATCGTTTTGACAATTCCATTTAGAAATTCGTAAACCTGTGATAGAAAGTGAAGCGATGTTGAGCATGATAAAAACAACAACGGGTCATAACAAGCGACTCCAAGCGATCATCAACACAGTTTAGACATCGCTATACCTCTGGATAAAAACGGCGTATATCAAAATTTGCGTCTCTATAATTTGCACTTAATATAGTAGAGCATAAAGTTAAAATTACAGGAAGGCATTTTACTTAACGCCTTTTAAACATAAAGTTTTTAGTGTTAAGGTCTGTACGTGAAAAGTCACTGAATGTCAGTAGCCAGTAGATTGTATTTGTGGCTCATGTTTGAGTTAAAATACAACGAAAAACAGTATGTCCAGGGATTCGAACGCACTACCAATATATCGACGGGACACAAAGCCGGCACCACTGTATCGGCAGTGGTTCTAGGTATTGGTAGCCCAGCTCGGCCTCAATATCCGATTTGTACCGAGCTGGAAAGCCAGTGACACCGACATGCCACTTTCGGCCTCCCCCGGGTACCGAAACGGGATCTTAATAGCTTTTCCTCTGGAAACAAAAAAGTGGTTCAGGACTCTAATATACCCTTTTTCAAAATCATGTGATAGGATAGTTTTCCATGATCTTTAACGGTGAAGGAAACCATTTTAATTAGTACACCTAATATCTCATACATAAACTCACGCCTTTTTCCCAGAAGGGGTATGCAGAGGTGTTCCCAAGACACTTACTTTTTGCCTTGTGTGTGTTGTCATACATGATAGGGAGAAGTTTATCGACATTTCGGGGACAAATTCCTGACTTCAACAAAATCCAATATCACTTTGCCCCACCCGGGATTCGAACCCGAGTTCTCAGCAATCTTACAGTAGTATCACTGCGTCACAAACACGTAATATCTTAATGTTTGTATTAATACGATCTGCGGTTACTGAATCATCAATGTATGTATTATTTTCCTATTGTTATAGATTGGTAATAAACAGATGTGCATATTTGTTCCATTAATTATTTTGTTAGTTCTGAGAACGTATGACCTACATTTATACAGAGTGGTATAAATAAATAAATACACCCAACAGTCACATAGTCCTGTAGTCCTGACCCCACATTAAGATCGAGTCTTGTGTCGTGGTTATCAGGAACTACGAGAGACTTATCGGTCTCACAAACACCCAGATCCGAAACAAATGGTGGTAGGTCTCTCATATGTGAGAGGCCATCTGGGTAGGTACCACCGCAATGTCTATTTCTTCCGTGAAACAACACTGTTTACATGCACTGTTGTGTTTCGGATTGAAGGACATTGTAGCCAGAGCAACTACTGGACATATTGAGACTTAACATCTTATGTCTCAGGATGGCGAGCGCAGTGGAATGTTGCTACTGTTCATGAGAGGTCGTATCGCTTACCATCAGGCGAACGGCATGCTCGTATCGCCATTCACTGCTATAAAAAAAAAAAACGAACGGGTTGCACTCCGGGAGTGCCGGCAGAAGTGAAAACTTGATTATTAACGTTGAGCATGTTTGATATTTTGGAATGGTTAGGGAATAATTTTGCACCAATTGCTTTATCAGTATAAAAGTACTATCATTTATGTGGTAGAATACAATATTCATTTATTGCGCTATCGTACACAAACATGACAATTTATATTACATTAAAAAATTAACACTTTAAAACTATTACAATTATTTTACATTAAAAAGTTTATCTCTCCGAAAAATCAACTTTCATCCATAATTTCAACGACTTTTTCACCATCATCATTACCAGAACTATCATCGCCAATCTCTAAAACTGATACGATAGGTTTATGGTAGCTGAAGTAAGAAACGAACAGTTTTGATTCGAACCTATTTAAATGTCTAATAAAGACCGCATCAATAGTAGTTTTGTATTTCGTTGTGCTAAGATTGCGATCATTCGACATAGTTAAACCAAATTCATTATTTAAAAATTCAATTAATAGTTGATTTTTATCGTCTGCGAAGTTTATGTTGAAATCTCCACTCAAAATCATTGGCAATTCATCAAAGCTTTATAAACTGACAGCTAACTGACAGCTGTCTACTCTCCATCCGTCTTACGCTTTTCGTCTTACGATCAGGTCACGTGTCCTGACGCGAGTTTAACATTTTATACCCATTACAGAAAAAGTGCTCAACGCCGCTAAAGAAGTTTTCACTTCAATGAAATAGAATTTAAAGAAGAGGTTAATATTGTAAAGTCTTTCTTTCAGGTGATATAAAAGCAGCTCGTCGCTATCGTAGCTCGCAGCTCTACAAGGTAAGTATGGCAACAGTTTATTACTATAGCCCCTAATACGGTTGACCACGTTTGTGGCGACCAGTTTCTTGATGTATTGGTAAGTATAGGTACTAGTGGGATTTCAAAATTTTTGGAGTGTTGGGTTTTAAGAAAAATCGTATTTTGCCTGCTCTCAATTGTCGAGCTCGTCAAGACGATTCCTCTGACTCCAAACACGGGGGGTTTACTTTAAGAAATGACGGAGTTATGCCTGGACAAATATTTTAGGGGAGAGAGGGAGGAATTTGGGGATTTGGTTGGGGCCAATCTGTAGAGCTCACCGAGCCGGTTCCAACGATACCAAACTCGATGGGTCTACGATCTATATTGGCCGAGATAGGATTGGGGGGGGGGGGTGAGGTAAATTTTCGGGGTGGGGGTAAGGGAGGGGGGGGGGGGAGGAAGGTTTCGTGGGGAGGCTAACTTAAATTAATTTGTTGGAGGTAAAATATTTTTTTTTGGGGGGGGTAATTTTTTGCGTAATTTGGGATTTCTGGCGGGGTCAATTTGTAGCCCTCACCAAGACGGTTCCGAGGATACCAAACTCGGTGGGTCTACGACCTATGTTGGCTGAGATAGGATTGGGGGGGGTGAGGTAAATTTTCGGGGTGGGGGTAGGGGGGGGTAGGTTTCGTGGGGAGGCTAATAGGCACTATTTCGGAATAAGGGTGGGGGAAGGCATGGGGGGGCTATGGGACAATTTTGGAAAAAGTGGGTGAAACTGAAAAAAAAAACGAAACAGTAGGCCCAGGCACACATTTTCGCCGCGCTGTAGAGACCATAGCTGTCTACTCTCCATCCGTCCTACTAAGATGTTTATAAAGCAAACGTCATTGCCGTCCTACGCTTTTTCGATCAGGTCACGTGTCCTGACGCGAGTTTAAGATTTTATACCCATTACAGAAAAGTGCTCAACGCCGCTAAAGAAGTTTTCACTTCAAAAAAAACAAATACCTGTGCTTTATATAAATATTTGTTTCGGTGCGGGGATCGAACCCGCGGCCTCGAGTTTTACAGCCGGAGTCCAACCTACTGCGCCACGGAGGCTGTATAGACCTGTGGTATTCAATTTGACCCACATTTTTCTCATCATCATGACATTGCACCAAATATTAAAATAATTTACGTGATTTCTTTTTAAAATTTTTGGCCATAGACACTTGTATTTGGTCAACTGAACTTCAGTTGGGTTCGGAAACTCACCTGAACGGTAAAAAGACTCGTAACTACATGGGCTGATCAAGCCGTTTTTTTTTACTAATCTACCATATAATTGTTTTTTTAAACTTGGTATAATATTACCTAATAGTTAGGCACATGGGGCTTAAATTAAATACCATTTAATATTATTATCATCCGCATGCGTAATAGAGCTAAATTTAATACCAAAGAAACAGTAGTAGACTGATTTTCAAGAAAAATTTTCTGTCGTTTTAGCCCGTGTATATGTTTGATATTATATAAAGAACATCTAATAGAGACTTTATTATTTGCGAAAACCGCGCGCAATATAAGAAAACTAAATAATAACTAGAAGCTAATAGGTAACATGTGCGCATAACTAGAGCAAACTCAGACGAAACTTAATATGTAGGTAGGTAGGTACATACTACATACTACTTTAATATCTTGATAGCATCTCCGTATAGTGCAAAAAAGGATTAAATAAATAAATATATGACAGCCTCCGTGGCACAGTTGGTTAGACGCCGCCTGTGAAACGAGAGGCCGCGGGTTCGATCCCCGCACCGAGTGAAAAGTTTGTGCAGCCCAAAAATATTTCATTCGGGTTTGGGTGTTTGTGAGACCGAAAAGTCTCTCATAGTTCCTGATAGCCACGACACAAGACTCGATCTTAGTGTGGAGTCAGGACTATGTATGTGACTGTTAGGTGCTATTTATGTATTTATTTATTTATATAGAACTGTATACATTATTGAGTAGAATGATGCGCAACAAAGTTTGTGAAATAACGAAATCGTAGTATTGATATCCGTCAAACGCCCAATGTTGATTTGTCATGTTTATTACAAAACAGTTAGAGAGAAATTTTATACGGACTATTTGTATCGCTGTATTATGTATCTGATGGTATCAGACTAGATATGACCCGGCACTTACGCCCAAATACTGGAACGCAACTTAAATATGAATGGCGCTTAACTACGTTAATCCCGATTAAATGTACTGGCTAAGTGGGCCGTGCGCTGTTAAGAGCAACTTATTATTTGAATGGCGTTCCAGTATTCGGGCGTTAATCTTCTAAGGAGGTTACTCTAAGAAACGATACATAGTTCGAATGTTCGGACGCCGTACATAAAACTTGACTAATGTGCCTAGATACTCCAAAAAATGTTGGAATCCTCTATCGTATGTCGCAACCATAGACTAAGTTCGGAGAAAATGGTAAGTATAATAGAGAATAGCATTGATTTTTAGAAGTGGAAAACTTATATCTTACTATGGACGTCAAACATCCGAACTTTCGAAGTTTCCCAGACTCGATCTTAGTGTGGGGTCAGGACTATGTACATATGTGACTGTTGGGTGTTATTTATCATACAATTAGACATGCGTAATCAGAGATAACATTGTATGATGCAAAAGCAGTATTTGGCTGTCGGACAATGATTACGGAAACAGTGTTGCTCAAGCGGTCATCTGGCACCGCTCTGCATTATATTTAACCCGTAATGCAACCGGTTCGGACGCTGTCGAACTAACTCAATCATGATCTGTATTACGTATTAGTACGGTTTTTTATTCATACTGAACCCATGAAGAAGTAGGCAGAATTTGAAATGAAATGAAATGAAATTGGTTAATTGACCATCTAGGCAATGAAATAACTCTTATAACAAGTCAATACATAGTACATAGTCAATACAATCTATACGTACTTACAAAGTAATTGATAATATTATGATATACATTAAATTTATTTAGTTTGAGTTTTTGGTTTTTGATAGTCGTCTTTTTATTTCCAAGATGGCTTAAAAGACGAATCACAATTCTATCGTTTTATCAGGCATAAAGGGATACATTTTAGCATATTAAACACGCAAGAAAAACTGTATTTAACTAATTAATTTAAAAACTAAAGATAGGCCAATAGGTTTTAATGGTGGTAGGTCACTCATATGAGAGGCTGCCTGGGTACGTACCACCACACTATGTAAACGCACCGTTGTGTTTCGGATTGAAGGACATTGTAGCCGGAGTAACTACTGGACATATTGAGACTTAAAATCTTATGTGTCAGGATGGCTAGCGTAGTGGAGTGCCAAGCATTATTTTGTAATTCAAGGTGTTGTTTGGTTGTACTACTGTTCATGAGCGGTCATATCTCTTGCCATCAGGCGAACGGCATGCTCGTCTCGACATACATAGCAATAAAAATTCAAACGAAAACATTTATTCCAAAGTTTTGATTCCAAATATTTATTTTATAAATCGCATTTGCAATTTATTGTATAAGTTGTTTAGCATTAGAAATATTTATTATATAAATCGCGTTCGCGATTGACTGTTCTTTCTTTTCCCAAATCTTTGCATATTATAATATTTTATTTTGATTCAATAAAAAAATGTTCTTTTATTTATTTTTTCCCATCAATGAATTAAATACAAGCGTCTGACGATTAATACACGATGGCCCAGCCTAATGAGGCAGTGCTTACACTTTCATAATTTCCTAAGCGAACAGCGATCAATTACACCAGCTTAATAAAAACTTAACGATGTACAAATGAAAACATGATATTTTATGTTTATTACTCATTTTGAATCGCTAATGAAGCCGGAATTTTGATAAAACTGTTGGTTTTAGTTTTACCACTTCCGTTTTAGACGAGCTTTTAGTGATTCTAACTTATATAAAGCTTGTATATTTTCCTTATACCATCAAAAAATAAATAGTAGAGAGAAAGAAAGAGAACAGTTAAAATTTTCACAAACTTTTAACACATACGATAGATACACAGATGTAAGAAATAAAATAAATTAAAATTAAAAAGCAAGCGAAAATGAAGTAGCACGTCGCGGTTATAACAAGTAGTCATTACATGAAAGTGGAAAAGCTAAGCTATAGTCACCTTGTACTAGGAAGAAAAAGCCGTCTCGACCAGTATACCATATATCTCACTGAAAATCGAAATGAAGTGAAAAATACCTTCTCCCGTCCTTATTTTCTTCTACTTTTCTAAAAGGCAACGTAGGCGATCTTAATTTTGTACATTCTATTTTATTTGACTTAGATACATAAGCATTTAACAAATTATAACCTAACAACTAAAAAGTAAAAAAAAGTAGTACAAACATAAAAGTGAAATGAATTTGTTAAACAAAGTAATGTACACAACATTAAATATATCCATGGACATCAAATCTCATCGGATGATCTGTATCTCTCCCTCTATTCAGCCACGAAAAATATCCTCTGCTGAATATAAATTTCAAATTAGACTTGTTAAAACCGACTTGTATCTTTTTTGCAACCTTAGCTAAGTCACTATCGCGCATCCAGTTTCTATAATCTATCTATCTTCAACTAGAGATTTCATTAGATTCGTGGTTGTCTGTAAGACATTGCTTTAAGCGATAAGACCGCCATTTGTACTTTTTTTTAGTTTCTGTATGTTGTATTATTTTTTTATGTGTACAATAAAGATTTAAATAAATAAATAAATAAATAGATCTTTCTATGCATTTTATATGTCAGTTAAAAAAATAGAGTGATATACAGATACGTAGTGCATATACCTATATTTAGCTAAGTATTATTAGCTACATATTTATTATCTAGGTAAGATAAATATACTTGTCTATCTTTGTTTATTCAAGCATAGAATTGTATCAAAACAGTCATGGTAGTTATTTTAACTTCTAAAGATAGATAGGATATAGATACCAGCCGCAAATACATATGTATTGTAGGTGTGTCTATACTTATTATGCCAATTGTTTATATATAGATTATGAGTCAGTTGTCAATCCGATGGAAGTGGGTTATCTCGTTTGGCAGACGGCTCGGCGGCTATTCGAGGCCTTATCTTTGCGTTATTTCGCGTCCCCTTCTGTCCTCAGATAAATCTTACACTTGGCAATTTAAATTACTGTCTGTATCGGCATATACGTCTTACTGCAGGGCATGGGCCTTTTAAATCGAGATTACGATTGAGAGGGGTTAGACTGTATAATCCACCATAATGTGGTGCGGACTTAACTTGGCATAGGAATTCTTACAAATCGCTTTGGTACGCAGGTTTCCTCACGTTATTTTCCTTCATCGTTATAATGCGTGATTATTGACTATCAATGGACACATGACTCCGAATAGTCAGAGGTGTGTCCTAAGATATGAACCCGCGACTACCGTGGACATGTTGGCAGCCGCGCTTAGTTCTCTACCAACAGACCACCGCGCGTTAAATATGTGATGTGTGACCCAGTACCCAACCAAAATAAATATAGATCTGACCAAAGTTTAGATACAATGATTGAGTAGCAAAGAATCCAATGTCTTATCAAACTCGAAGTCGAATTCCGAATTCAAATATTTGGTAATCAAAGATAGTCATTTTGGTTTGGGAATTGAACCCCTGACCTCACGTTTCAAAACCGGCCATCAACTTGCGCCACGGAGGTTGTCAAGATGAGTTTTAAGTTTTTCAAATTTTATTGAATTTATCGAAAAAAGTGTTTATTTAAAAAAAAAATTTCAAGCACCTTTGCCCCAAGCATCGAACCCAAAACGAAAGTAAAAAGGAGAGTTTGACTAACCTAACAAAAATAAAATAAAAAAACTAAAGTATAAATGAAATAAAACTTTCCAAAGTATTCAAACTATTTTAAAAGTAAATTAATTACATAAATTTACGACCTCATAAAATTTTACTTGTTTTAAAACTCTCTACAAATAATATCTTAATAATCTTTTATCTCTTTATGATTTAAAGACAGCTTTTTTAAATTTATAAGACCACCTTAGACGAGAAACTTTGATGTGGCCCTTCCTAGGTTTAAAACAAAACTAAACTTTAAAATTTACTATTAAGATTGAAATTTGATTAGCAATTGAATGTTTTTTTAAAGTGAAATGTTATATCATCCTTCCAAATAGACCTTTAATTGAGACGGACACGACTATCTGTGCTTGATGGTTCTTATTACAACTGTATAAGGTTTAAATTGTCACGGTTGTTAGTAAGTTGTATTCCGTGTGGTCCCTTTTTTCTATTCCAGGAGGCGATTAAGTTATTATTGTTAGATTTGACGACGTTTTGATGTCTTCAAATTATAGGTTTTTTGTTTTTCTTGCGGCGTCTTTTGTTTTGTTTTTATGACTTTTTTTTGTGTCCCCACATTCCACATTTTGGGGCATTGTTTTGAATAAAATTAAAAACAAAGAAAAAACTTTTTTGAAAAGTTTAAGGCGCTACAAAAAATAGAAGTTGACATGTTTTGATATCGGTTTACTTTTTGTATCTAACCGGAGTTTTCATGAAAGAAATATTAACAAAATGTCAACGAATATAAACTTTTTTACCTGACCTGGGTATGAACTCCAGAAATTTACGAATCTATAATTTATCAAGCAATTTAATATCGACAAGTGCCACTAAATTAATCATAATTTCATAATAAACTTAACTGAATCTCTGCTTAAAAAAACATATAAAATAACTAATCCCATTCTGCCCACCTTTCCATACCATAAGCGTGATACAATACACACATTACGTAGTCAAAACATTTTGACAGTAAACTACGGCTCATAAATTCCATAAACTTTTCTCTTGAATATTTTTCTTGCGTTACGAAGGCACGAGGCGTGAGATTCAATTTACAAACCCAAACACCGTGAGGCGTTGAAATAAATTAAAAACCGAAAATAACTTTACTTGTATGACCATATAATAATTTAATATGAATACCAATCACTAACAGAAAATAAATATTAACATACATACATACATAAACCCACGTCTTTTCCCAAAAGGGGTAGGCAGAGGTGCCAGGCCACATTTCGCCTTGTATGTTCCGTCCCACGATGTGATAGGTAGCGAGCTTATCGCAATATCGGGCACAAATTCCTGACTCTAGGCTGATTATGGATAGAAAAATTCAATATCACTTTGTCCAACCCAGGTTTCGAACCGAGACCTCAGCTTTGTAAACGTAACCTTGTACAACTGCGTCACGGAGGCAGTCAATAAATATGAAATTGGTACATTTGTCATACAAATGCTGATTCGTACTAAGATAAATAATATTTTGTATTATTGTAGTGAGGTACCCCCACGCACTTTTGGTTGTTGATAATGAACCAAACGCGGTTACCAATGTTCACGGTTGTCGTTGGTTCAAATCCCAGGGCACGCCTTTAATTTTTCGGATTCACGTGTGTATTGATAGTCAATCACCACGCATTATAACGGTAAAGTTGTAAACTTATTTTGAAAAGAGCAACGCTAGAGTTTCTTGCCCGTTATTCTTTGACGACAACAGCCTTGTGAACCGGGTGGTAGTGGACAAAAGTGACTGAATCTAACTAATGTATGACATTTTATGGATTCAATAAATATTTTAATTTTATTTCTAAGGAAAACATCCTGCTGATGTAAACCATACCATAGTGATATGGATGAATTTCTATGGTATGTGTTCAAGCCGCACTAGTTCAGTGAACATACCTCTCGCAATCGTAATTTTGGTTAGCTAGGCCATATAGTCCACCCTGCTGGGTATCATAAAAATCAAATCTATTTCCCACAATTCGTGCGAAGCCAGAAGTCAAATTACTTAAGAACAAGTTTATTTTAATTTGTCGGCATATTATTGGTTTTAACCGGAACATTTACACCGTTACTCAGATAACTGACCTTTAGCTTACAATTTGGTATTCCAGTTTTGGGAATTCTAAATGGCGGTAATTTTGAAGGCATTCAAATTATTTGGTTCGCCTCATTTTACTGTACATAATTAGTTAAGATCTGGATTCGTTTCAGTTAATTTTTTATCTGAATGGTAATATGATTTGTGTATTATTAATTGCGTGTAATAACTTATTTTTATTTAACCAATTTATGTAACATAGTAGATCATTTTTCGAAAAATGATGTCATAAATAAGTTTCACTTCTTACGTCTGTACACACACACACTAACACGTTTTTTATAATGTTTGGTTATATTATATTTTTTTCTTTCGGTTCCAGGATGAACCTAAGGACCGTATTAAGTCTTAACTTGTATCACGGATGCTTCACGGATGATATATAATAATATTCCACTTATTTATTTATCTACTGTATTGTACGCCAAAATGTATACAGAAGAAACAATAAACATATGAAATAAAAACTAAAGACATGATAACAATTGGCAGACTTACTTGTTATCACTTATTTCAATTAATACAGAAAATAAATAAATATGAAATGCAAATAAAAGTCGCAAAGAAATTATTCGGATGCAAGTGAGGTCAGGTTTGGTCGTGTCACAGCTTCATTGCTCCGAAAATTTCAAGCTTGTCAACAGCGACCGTTCCTAAGGCGACGATAATTCATTAGACCGTGAACGCGTCGAAATTAAGTTCTCTTTTTTTGATAAAAAGACGTGATTCAATTTAGAAATGTAAGCAGCGAATAATTTGTTTATTCTATACATATATATATAGGTATATATAGACCCGGGTTAGCCTGAGTGTATACTGAAAGGTATGTATATGTCGATTGCAAATGCATGCTCTATTATAACTGCAAAAGACGCAACATTCGCTGCAATACTTTATGACCCATTAAGAGCGTATACACCTTGCGCGCAAAGTCAACTATAGGTATTTCTTCGTTAATTTCACGCACACATAAGCGACCAAAGCTGTGTGCGTAGAGCTGCCGCGTCGGCTCGCTATACAATCGGCTCAAACAACTTTGATCCGTGCGCTTCAAATATTCAATTGAAATGTAACTGTAATATAATATCATAAAAATATTTTATTTGCATTATAAGTAGACAAATATTACTGTGCAAGCAAAGAATAATACAAATTTTGGATACTAATCATATTTTCATTATTATTACATTGTTAAGTTGCATTCAAATCAGTGTTCAATCAGTATACACTACGGACGTTTTATTAATCACTTCGTGTTCGAACACATAAATAGTGTTATACTGTTTCCATTCGTTTATTTTATTTTTGACAGTTCACGCCTATAAAGTACGACATTACAGTAGAACAATATTTTGAAATAAAAGTAGATACTTTCTTGACGGGTAACGCCCACTTAGAGTTGTGCCATTCGTAACGAATGACCACAGATAACAAAAACGATTTTGAATAGAATCAATCAATCGGAATCATTTGAAATAAAATTACATTAAAATGCTAATGAAAACAGTTAAACGTAATATAGTACCCAATATTAGGATCGAATGTATTTGCTGCAAATTAATTAATATGAAAAAAGGTATACGTATTGAAGTGACTTTTAATAAGAGTTTAATTTAAAATAATTACAATGATTACAACGAAAATAAATGTTTAGTACCTACTTGTAATAAACAGTTAAACCATGTTGGAATTCATAGTAATTTAAGGATTAAATAATTAAAACAACTAAAAGGTAATTTGTTAATATTTTTATTTATAAACAATCGTCTGTTTCGTCGGAATCGGCGTCGTCGTCACTCGTATCCCCAGTAACACTAATTATTAATGAGTGCATGGGTAAGTTGTCAAATGCGACATCGCGATCCCAATCAGACATTATTTCTTTCTTCGTCTTATCTACGACACTCGCCCAGTTATGAGGCGTCACATTTTCACACGCATTTTTAAGCAACTCCAGCATTTTGTTTGCGGTGAAAGGAGGAGTTGTATTTATTCTCGCAGCATATCCTTTCACTTGCGCCCATATTAGCTCTATGGCATTATACTGGCAATGATATGGAGGAATTCTAAGGACGGTGTGCCCATGTTCTGCAGCCATTTCATCTATAACGTATCGTTTAGGCTGCTTCCTCATTTTTAATATTTTAAGTAACTCTACTTTTAATAGGGACTCGTCCACCTCCTCGCCATTGTTACGGAGCCAGTTTATTATTTCATTTTTTTTACTGGCTTGCGTTGGCATTTTTTTAATTTGCCGAGAGTGATAGGACGCATTATCTATAAATATTGTTGATGGCTGTTCGAGTGACAATAACATTTCCCGAAACCATTTTTCATATACTTCGGAATTCATTTCTTCGTGGTAATCCCCTGTTTTCTTTGATTTAAAAGCTAACATAGCATCTTGCACAAATCCTTTTGCGGTTCCTGCATGACAAATTATAATTCTTTCACCTTTTCCCATTGGCACTGCGGTCGAGGAGCTAGCAGTGTTGTCAGTCCAAGTTTTTGATACCGTGTGATTCGCATTGAGCCAAGTTTCATCGGTGAAAACAACATTCGACCAGTCTTCTATTTTTTTAGCTTGTCTTAAAAATTCGCATCGATACAAAGCAACATCATTGCGTTCCATCAATATTTTTCTTTTGTCACATTTTTTGTATTGGAATCCAATCCTATTCAATACCTTCGCCAAAGAAGACTTTTGACCACGGAACAAGCCACTAGTTTTCAGAGATTGTACTAGGTTATGTAAAGTAGGAATCTCTTTTCTTTGGTAATAATCGTATATATGACGACGAATAGCATCACCATCAAAACTGTCAATTGCTGTCACTTTAAAGGGCTGACGTTTTTTCTTAGGTGTAGATGGCTTGTTTTGTTCCATGCCACTACTGCCGTAGCCTTCTTTAATCATTTTTGAAACTGTTGGAGCAGTAATACCTAATGCTGCTGAAACACGGTCTCTGATTTGAGTCACTGGTATAAGAGGTCCACCATTACGGCTTTCCCTTTCAAAGTACTCATGAAGTCGCAACACAAACTCCCTTGTTTGTCCTTTAAGCACCTTTCCTTTAGGCATTTTGAAAGTGATGAAGGCAGGTACGATGTTCTCAATTCAACCAAATGTAGGAATTCACGGGTAAAACAATACGGAGGAATATAAATACTCAACTCGACGTATGAAAAATGTGAATTAAAATTCAGCGAACGGAAAACACTAGCACGGGCGCGGGCGTCTCGTTGTGAGTGACCACAAAATGGCGGCGCGCGTCACCTGTCTGCCCAGTGTTGCCGTTTCACAATTTGTTTTTAACAACATTACTATTGCCGACGGAAGTGATAAGAATATTAACTTAACATGAGTAAATGGTTTATTTTAATATAATTATTAAATCAAGTAACTTAAATATCCCTGAAGTTTTATAAAACAATGCATGGAGCAAAAAATAAAATATGTATTAAATCGATTAAAACTTGTTCAAAAATAAAATCGTTTGTTATAAAAAATTGATTCGATAACGCATCAGGCCATCACTATTTGATTCAGTACTCGATGTGTCAAAAATAAAATAAACGAATGGAAACAGTATAGGGGCCTTACAACCCCTTACAATTACGAAATATATTTAATTTTATATAACAATACATAACATAATTTAGCCTCGGAATTACATCCCATTATATTACCTGAAACATAATTTATACTCACTACAAAATCATTGTAGGTAATAAAAATAATTAAATATTTTACTACCAAAGTACTAAGATGTGGTAATCGCATTCCGCGCGTGGCTATTTTTACTACGCGCGGCATAATCGAGTGCAGCCAGGCCGTAGCGACGAGCGATACGTCCTCCCTCTAGAAGGCCTTGCGGCGGTCTGATTTGATCCACGTCGGACAGCGTGTTTTATAGTGGTTTTTAAAATATTTGTAGAAAACATGAAAACTAATTTTGTTGAAATATAAAAATGGTAATTTATTGATAAGATGTTCTTCTATTGTAATATGCAATTGCTATAACAAATTATGTACGATAAGTTGGTGAAAAAAAATATGTTATTGACGAGAGTTTCTGAATAATTTCGCATTGTTTAAATTTTTATTTTTCAGGAACTAAACACAAAAAGATTATTTTTCTCAGCAAAATCCCTCCATAAGGGTCTTATTAGTCTGATGATATTTTTATTTTCATCTTATATTTAGTGGTTTCGGATATCTTAAGCTTCTAAATTGCCATTTAAAGCCTAAATAACGAAACTTGTGTTCAGTAATCCGTATAGTACTCACAAATTATCCATCAATCTATAATGATTTCCACCAAAATCCCTAGATGACAACCTTTTCTAAAATTAGTAATAATTATTTTTCCTTTAAATTGTTTATTGGTGGCTATTAACTCATTTGAAAAGTCCTGTTTTTAAGCCAAAAAGCGCGTGCAGGGTATAAACGCTCTTAAGTTAAGTTTATTTTTAGTTTACCGGTTATGAAGGCAATTGAAGAGCTCTTATAAATTATATCTTATTCTTCTTAGTCAATACACTTAGTACTTATTCTCTATATACAATATACTTTATAGTATTATTTATTTATTTACAGTATTAATTATATTCTATTAAAATATTTATCACTATTTTAGGGTAATTTCTTTTTCAAAGAAATACATAATTTGCGTAATCAAATTCAATTTATTAGAGGACTATAAGCATTATTAAAACGGTGCGTAGCGGCTTATTGTTACCACCGGATCTAACGCGGCCCTTCCTGAAAAGACTCGGCAAAACAAACTCAGTGGGCTTACACTACCACTGGAAACACCGCGATGCGACCAAGTTATGGTTATATCCGACTCGTCATTAAATGCAATAAAAATATCTGTACGAAATTGTTTTGTCATGTTTTGCCTCCAAGACATGACTCAGGCAGATCTGTTAAGTAAATACATGTATATATCTAGTTAAAGGATTATATAAACAACTTCATACTTATCGAAACGCGTAAATTCTTCACTTATCGAGAAAACTATAAAACATAATTTCCATACAACGTTCTACTCAATCAGATTTACAATGGTCGCGGAATAATCAATTTCATGACACGGTTTATAAGGAATGTAGGTTAATTTAACATGTATTCATTCATAAATATGTATCGACATACACACATATACATAGTCCTGAACCCACATTATGTTCTTGAATCTTGAACCGTAAGTATCAAAAACTACGAGAGACTTTTCGCTCTCACAAATACACGAACCCGAAACAAATAATAGAACAAAAAATATAGTCTCGGCGCGGGAATCGAACCTAAAGCCTCTGATTTCACAGCCGGTTTCTAACCAACTGAGCCACGGAGGCTGACATAATAATTACATTGACTGGTCACTGGTGCTATAAATAAATTGCCGGTTGTGAAACGGAGTCATAGTTTCAATACTCGCGCATAGACAAATGTTTGTGTAACCCAGAAAATCTTATTTTGGGTGTGAAGTATTATTACGTCCATCCTAGTCTAACCGACCCACTCCCATAGTAGGCCAAAGTAACTAGTGTGATTTTACAACTTAAAAAGTAGCAACTAGAAAATCTCTTATCGTTTCTGTTCCCCATGATTTCTTTTGGTGTCATATCACTGTATCAAAATAAATAATTATGTAACAATAATACAGGGTATCTCAAGACTGCTACCGAAAACGAAGCTGGGTGGTAGTTTTAGTGACTTCAGACACAATGCAACTAAATTTTGTGCAAAAAAAATGTGACAATGTTTTTTGTTATTTTTTTTTTCTATCGTCGTATTAGGATGGTAAATACATAGTTTTATTCTTAAATAATAGTGTACACCCTTTTATTTTTAAAGACGCTATGATAAGCAAGACTTAAAATATGATTTTAGCAAAAACTATGGATTTACCACCTAAACTCGACGATAATTATTAAAAATTAATAAAAAAAATTGTCGTTTCTTAGCGAAATTTTTAGTTGCATTGTGTTTGCAGTCACTAAAACTACCACCCGGCTTCGTTTTCGGTAGCACTCTTGATATACCCGGTATATACATTATATAAACATCATGCTTTTATTTCAGAAGGGGTAGGCAAAAATTCAAGCAGGACAACAATGTTTCGCCTTATGTCTCCCGTCCCACGATGGGGGCGAGCTTATCTCCATAATTACATATTTCTCTTATTTGACTGGTGGTAGGTCTTTCATATGTGAGAGGCCGCCTGGGTAAGTACCACCGCAATGTCTATTTCTCTCACCAAACAGCAGTTTAAATGCACTGTTATGTTTAGGATTGAAGGACATTGTAGCCAGAATAACTACTGGACATATTGAGACTTAACATTTGATGTCTCAAGATGGCGAGCGCAGTGCAGAATGCCAAGCATTGCTTTACATTTCAAGGTTATGTTTGGTTTTTCCTACGTATCTTCATTCAAAGAAATAACAAAAAGATTGGGTACAAATTCCTGACTCCAAACTGACATTAAGCTAAAAATCCAATATGGCGACCCGGGATACAAACCAGAGCTCAGCATTGCAATCATACCAAAATACAACTGCGTTAACAGTGCAGTCGGTAAACTATATTTCACAATATTATTAAATTCCCAAATTGAACCAAGGACTCGTTCCCAATATCCAGATGGAGCCATTACTTATAAACCCTCATTATGTTTATTTTGGGTGTAATGTAAACATAATTAACAAACTCATTAACATTTTATGAACACTGATTACAACGTAAACATTTTTACGGCGCCTAATTAACATACTGCCTTCTAATGCGCTTGTAATTAAGTTATTTTATTCATATATTGGTTTAGTGGCTGGTTCAGTGAATGGGTTCGATTGTCAGGTAAGGCCTTTTTAATACTACTGTGCAGTGTCATCTAAATGTGGAGTATCTACAAATGACATGCTGGTTTGTTCAAGAACGCATCACTACATAGTATAAAACAAAGTCGCTTTCTCTGTCCCTATGTCACTTTGTATGCTTAAATCTTTAAAACTACGCAACGGATTTTGATGCGTTTTTTTTAATAAATAGAGTGATTCAAGAGGAAGGTTTATATGTACAATACGTACATATTATTGTACAGAAATCTATTTGTACCCGGGCGAAGCTAGGCTGGGCCGCTAGTATAAAAATAAAATTTTGGAAAAATATATCTAAATATGTCAGAACACATCAAACCTAAGTCTACATAGCAAGTTTTACTTTGTAAAATGCAGTCATAGATTTTATTTTTTCGGGAATCGATTCTGCAGTTTGTCGTTCCACGATAGATCCTGAGGGATAAACACACTGGTCAATTGTCACACATTTTAGTAGAATATAACTCTTGTATCGCGGGTATTAGGAACTAGGAAAGATTTTTTCTGTTCATAAACACCCTGGAAGTGAATTCATATCTTGGTTTCTTCAATACAATCCAAATATGTCCAGAAGCGTTAGTAATCAACAAATTTCAGCCAATAATTCGAACGAAGAAGAAGAATATTAATAATTCAAAAATATCTCGCGAGAGGCTATTTGAGTAAATGTTTGTGTAATTATGACCAGGAAACAAAAATCGCACCGAAAAATACATTCAGGGTCTGAGGACCTAAGAAGGATGTATACAAACCATAAAATTCGACCTTACCACGGAAAAAATATTTAGTAACAAACATCTGACCCGCCGCGGAAACCGAACCCGCGACCTCTAATAAGGTCATTTGTAACATTTTGCCTAAATTACCTTAAGATCGTATGCTCCCGGATTCGAACATCGTACCCGGCAGTGGAAAATACTTGTGATCCATGAAGTATGTTGGTATGACTTATTTGGTATCGACGAGGCCGTCATAATTGTGTCAACTCGTATTCAAATTCCATGCACACCTCTGATTTTTTGGACATGTATAGATAGTTAATCACTACGCATTATAAAGGTAAAGAAAAATATCGTGAGATATCCTATATAGCTACGATTTGTAAAAAAATATAAGGTGTGTAAAGTCCACCAGTCCGCACTAGGCCAGCGTGGTGGACTATATGGCCTAACTCTCTCAATCGTACTTTAATAATTGTAGAGAATGTAATTGTAGAGAAGAAGGAGAAAGAGGTCCGTGCCCTGCAGTTTGACATACAAATAATTTGGCCCAACTGTGGTCTGTGGTGGGTTCGAATCCCAGGGCACACCTCTGACTTTTCGGAGTCATGTGTGTATTGATAGTCAATCACCACGCACTAAAACGGTGAAGGAAAACATCGTGAGGAAACCTGCATACCATAGCGATTTACAAAAATTTCTATGGTATGTAAGTCCGCCAACCCGCACTAGGCCAGCGTGGTGGACTATATGGCCTAACCACTCTCAATCGTACTGTCGATTGTAGAGGAGGCCCGTGCCCTGCAGTGGGACGAATATGGGCTGATACATACATGTGGTCTAAACAATTATTCAATTGAGTCTTTATGTAAGTCTAAGCTTCAGTATCATAGGTTCGAAACCCAGTTACACAATCACTACATAATACTTCTAACAGCCTCGTTTATGAAACTAGAGGTCACAGATTTGATCCCCACACGGAAACAAATATTTGTGTGGCCAAATATATTTGAGACCAAAAAGTCTCTCATAGTTTCTGATGCTTATTTTTTTCTTTGTGAGAAGAATTATGAGTGTAATTAATTGTAAAGATAGGTAGATAGGTAGACAAACTATAATACAGGGTATATCAAGACTGCTACCGAAAACAAAGCCGGGTGGTAGTTTTAGTGACCACAGATACAATGCAACTAAAAGTGTTACGAAAAAAAAAGCAACGATTTTTTGTCTTATTTGGATGGTACGAGTAGGTAAATACATGTTTTTATAAATAATAGTGAACACCCTTTTATTCTTAAAGTCGTTATGATACACAAGGGTATAAATAATTTTTTTTATCAAAAACTATGGATTTACCAGCCAAATGGAAACGAGCATGGATTATTTTTAAAATTGATTTGTGTGTGGAGTAGTTAAACTACCACCCGGCTTCGTTTTCGGTAGCACTCTTGATATACCCTGTATGTCATATTAATAATCACCAACCCGCACCAGGCCAGCGTGACGAACTATGGCCTAACCCCTCTTAAGCGAACTGTCGATTAAAACCCATATACTACAGTGGGACGTGTATAAGCTTTATTATAATATTCATAATTTTAATATTATCCTATTTGCTCTAAAATGTAGTTGCAACATAATTTTTCACGCATGCTGCTTTACTAACTGACATTTGAAGCATCTATTCTCGCGTGTGAGATATCTGGGTCGGCCGGTATAAATATCACTGGGCCATTACGATATTAATCGGCGGGGATTGAACCCGTAACCTTCAACTTGTCGCCAGTCTATAACAGTTTCTTAAATATTTTTGAACACCCTTATTATACAACATTATTTTATTGAAGAAAGCCGTATGTATTATACATAATGTTAAATAAAATTTTTCAAGTTCCTAACATACTTTTAAATAACCACAATATTTAGATGAGAGTTAATTAAAAAAAATAAACACTCGAGTAATGGAAACAATAAGAAATACACCCAACAGTCACATATATAATCCTGTCCCCGCACTAAGATCTTGTCAATCACCACGCACCAAAACGGTGAAGGAAAACATCGTGGAGAAACCTGCATACCATAGCGATTTACAAAATTTCTATGGTATGTAAGTCCGCCAACCCGCACTAGGCCAGCGTGGTGGACTATATGGCCTAACCACTCTCAATCGTATTCTCGATTGTAGAGGAGGCCCGTGCCCTGCAGTGGGACGTTTATGGGCTGATACAACAACAACAACTAAGATCTTGTGTCGTAGGTATCAGGAACTACGAAAGTCTTTTCGGTCTCACAAACACCAGACCCAAGTAAATATTTGTGGCTCACACAAACATTTATCGTTGCGGGGATCGAACCCGCGGCCTCTCGTTTCACAAGCGGCGTCTAACCAACTGCGCCACGAAGGCTGTCTGCATTTTTCTGCTCCCTATCTCTCTTTCTAGGCCGTTTTAAAGTTGCTGTTAATTAACTGATTTTTAATTTTTGACGTCCACGAATAACGTTTTTGAGTCATCTTATTTTAACGTCATTTGAAAACTGCGTTAAGTCCTTATGAATAAAGAGGCTATTAAATAACCCAACCTGGTACTCAAACCTAAGTCTCCACGTTCCGTTCTGTTCAGTAAATTGCCATTAGTCCCATCAATATCAATAACCGATACATCCACTCGGAAACTATTTTAATCTCGAGAGCAATTACGTTTAGATAACGCCCCTCGATGCAAGAACAGTCGGGCTGTCTTTATATGGCGCCGCTTTACATCGCAATATACATTATATTTATAATAATCGAGATAAGGAATAGCATTTCCTATTTCTATAAGATAGAATGACCTTACAATCACTGCAATAATTTTATTACGAATTTAAAGACAAACTGCAAGAAATTATTGTGATTTATTTGCAAAATTGTATGTATGTATGTAATATCCCACGGGCACGAGCCGCCTCTACAATCTACAATACATCGGGACTGGTTAGGCCATATAGTCCACCACGCTGGCCTAACTTGGGAGACTTTACATACCATAGAAATTCATACAAATCGCTATGGTATGCATGGTTCCTCACGATGTTTTCCTTTACCGTTATAGTGCGTGGTGATTGACTATCAATACACACATGACTCAGAAAAGTTAGAGGTGTGCCCTGGGATTCGAACCTGCAACCACCGTGAACATGTTGACAGCTACATTTGATGTGTTTTTTTTTAAATCCTTTTAAGAAGGAAAATTGGGCATTCGGAATTTCTCAAGAATTAAAATATCCTACCAGATATTTGTCATGTCACGACTGCATTTATTTTTGGATACTTGTTTTATCAGTTTCATTATCGTGCATAAATGATAATATAATCAAACAAACACAGTTCCTCGTAACAAATCGCGAGGTTTTCTTGAAAATCTATCGGCTAGTACACAGAACTCATTATTTACAAACAATTTACATTTTGTCGATAACATTACGAATTGATTCACAGCAGATTTTCGCGCTTCTTATATCAGATTCACATTCGAAAATAAACAGTGATGTATGAATTAACGCCAGAAGCGAAAACTTCATATCCCTCTACAAAAAAGGGTTAGAAACTGATTGTAGAATATACTGGGTATCTCAAGACTGCTACCGAAAACGAAGCCGGGTTGTAGTTTTAGTGGCTACAAACACAATGCAATTAAAAATTTCGCATAGAAACGCGACAATTATTTTTTATGATTTTTTAAATATCGTAATTTTTGGGTGGTAAATCCATAGTTTTTGCTAAAATAATAATTTAAACTCTTTTATACCTTAGATTACTTATAAATAAAAGGGTATACACTATTATTTTAGGAAAAAATGTATTTACCACCCAAATATGGCAATAGGAAAAAAATTACAAAAAAAATTTGTAGCTTTTTTTTTCAACTTTTTCTGTTGCATTGTGTCTCAAATCGTTTAAACTACCACCCGGCTTCGTTTTCGGTAGCAGTCTTGATATACCCTGTATAGCGACCATCGTAGATGGTTTACCACCAATGGTTTAGACCTCGTTCTACCACATAAATTTATTATAATTCAGATAAGTCGTTTGTAAATAACAAATAACCAATATACACCTAATAGTCTGCAGTAGGTCAGGGTGGACTATATGGCCTAACCTCTCTCAATCGTATCGGTAATTTTAGAGACGCCCATGCCTTGCACTGGGATAGTTATGGGCTAATACAGTCCCAACAGTCACATACATAGTCCTGACCCCACATTAAGATCGAGTATTGTGTCATAGGTATCAGAAACTACGAGAGACTTTCAGGTTTCAGAAACACCCACACCCGACAATAATTTAAGTTCACACAGAGATTTGTCTTGATTTAGTTTCGACCCCACAGCATCTCTTTTCACAGCCGGCATCTAAATGTGGCACGAAGTCTGTCAAAAAATCTCCCAATCAGACAAAAAGCATCAAAATTCCACTCAGAATCTTGGTTGAAACAAAGTCGCGTGTCAGAATTAGTTTGAGCTACTAAAAAACTCATTAGTAGCCGAATGATTGATGTGCACTTAGCCCGTGGTTACACAATCTCTTGTCAAATGTGATGGACACCAGTTCTTGTGCCGTGTCATTACACTGATGATCCGAAAGGCAACTGTTTTTTACCAATTATTGTAACAATTACAATATCTCACGATATGTATCAATGTCGTTTTTTAAACATGTAGAAACTTTGGGATATAAAGTTTGAGGCCTTGGGTTACAATTCCAAGTAAATAAAAAAAATCGAGACAGTTCCAGCTAGATATTCTTGAAATAAAATTGCACCTTTGACTTATTTGTCTTTAGTTTTAGAAATAAAAGATAGGAAAGCATTGTAGCCAGACTACTGGACATATTGAGATTTAAAATCTTATGTCTTAGAATGGCGAGCGTAGTTGAATGCCAAGCATTACTTTGTAATTCATGGTGTGGTTTGGTTTTGCTACGGTCCATGAGCGGTTGTATCGCTTACCATCAGACGAATGGCATGAAAAAAGAGAAATGAAATCTGTATTCCAAACTCTTTAACCAGCGTGAAGGACCAAAATAAAAAATTATCATAAAAAAAAACACATTTTTAACAGCAGGACTTTTTTGGGCTAAAACACATTCAAAATAACAATAAAAACACACAATCCATAAATCAAATAACAATTTTGTAAAGTGGCCAGTAAAATATTGCCAAACAATATATCAATAGCTAAACATAGCTTTCTAATAGCCATATTTATGAAAACAAATTAGTTTTGCTAGTGGCGGAGAACAGTTAAGCAAACTGCCTACTGCAGGGCTGCCCAACATTTGGCAGGGAACTATAAATAACAAAAATACTTTCGCTTTAAATTTTTAGCTTAGTTATTAGTATTTTAAAAACATAAAATCGTTTTTTTTTTAAATGGGGCATAGCAAAATAAATAAGACAATTATTAATAAGTACGGGTTGGCGGATATATGGCCTAACCACTTTCAATCGTACTGGCGATTGTAGAAGTGGCCCGTGCCCTGCAGTGGGACGTATATGGGCTGATACAGAATTATAATAAAAAACAGAATATGCTGTAAGTTCTAACTAGGGAATTAGGTAGCCAAGTAAGCGTATTTGCTGTTTTATGACCGGAATCAAAACTGCGTTGTTTTACAATTTACAGAGGCAGCCTAAGAAAACGACAATCGTAATAAATTATTTAAAAGATCTTTCAATTATTCTAGTCATCAGTTACACTAATTCTAACTAATCAAATAACCATAAACAATTTTAACGAACAACTGCAAAAGGAATTTTAAAAACATATTGGTTTTGTAAAGGCGTCGAAATGTTGGTAGCCCCTGGCCCATACATTTACGACGCCGTCGCCGCCATATAAAGAGTTATTACATTGAACTAATGCAACAGTATTTGGTTTAACGTTTGACACTCGGAGAAAGTCTGGGAACTGACCGATATTTGCGTTAACTACGAACGGCATAAGATAGTTTTAAAACCTATTTTAGCCATCGTATGTTTTGCCTTCATCATCAAACTGAATTCAAAAATTGTTCGAAAGGGACATTCAATAGCTAAATAGATTTTAAAACTGTTTATGAAAAATACAAGTTTGCTTTTATGATTCTCCACTAAGCATGCTTAAACCAGACATTTTTTTATTGATTTGAATATCGAGACTATCATGCCGTTCGCCTTATAGTAAGCGATACGACCGCTCATGAATAGTAGTAATGCTTGGCATTCCACTGCGCTCACAATCCTGAGACATAAGATGTTAAGTCTCAATATGTCCAGTAAATACTCTGGCTACAATGCTCTTCAAACCGGAATACAACAGTGCATTTACTGCTGTTTGGCGTGAGAAATAGACATTGCGGTACTATCCAGGCGGTCTCTCACATACGAGAGACCTACCACCAGCATATATCTTGAAATAGGAAAATTAACTCATAAAGCCCCTACCTAACCTGATCTGTCTCGTGCAGACGTAATTATAAACAAACCGTTTGATTTGATAACTACGAGTATATTATTGAGAGTCGCACGTCCGTTATCAATATCTTATCGCTCGCTCCTCGATGGCTATCTGTTATGAATCGGCTATCTCTTAATGACACTGTGAAATTATTGTCATGATACAGAAACACTTTCCTATTAATTCCTTTATGTTAGTCCACCCCGGATTTGTGGTGTTTATATATTCTATTTTAATATTTCTAATTTACGGCTACATGCATGTTAACTTACGTAAGCGAAAATAAAATTTTATATGTCTAAAAAAATACACGCTAAATTAAAAGAGGATCGTAATTGTAGTTATCTAAATTATAATCGTTTTAAAAGTAGTATAATCAAGTCAAAGATTTATCGCTGCGTTCACATTTGGCGTAATGTTATTATGGATTTCTTTTCGCGATCTATCCCCATCTGGGGATAGATTAGGATCGCTTATTTAATTCCGAAACATCTGTTAAATAAATAATCTTATTTTACTGTGAAGTTACCGTTTTTTTTGTTTGTTTTATAGTTTAAATCAATGTGTAACACTCATTTCTGATCCACTGGAGATTGCATTTCGCAGCCAAATAAAATAAAAAAAACACGGCACGAATTTGCAGGCAAATATTCTTGATATTCCTTAAAGTAACCACCATTAAAATTACAACTATATGCAGGAATCGAACTCGGGTCATTAACGTTCACAACTAATACCCACTCTTACTTTTAAAATCTGCAATAAAATGCTTCTACACTAGTTTAAATAAAACGCAATTTCCCAAGGCGTAATGAGCAAATACCTAGCTTATCAAATTTATGCTTCATTGCAGTAATTATATCCACATGGCATACCTAGATATTTTATTAACCTAAGACCTTATTTATAGATCTTAGTTATAGTTTTAAAGCCTATTTTAGCAATTGAATGTTTAGTATTTTTCCAACTTTTGATGTTTGAGTGAAAAGACAAAAGTTAATTGCAAACTGCTCATCGCGGATCGGGCAAAGTGATGTTGGATTTTATATCCATTATAAGCCCAGAGTCAGGAATTTGTGTTCGATATGGCGATAGGCTCGTCCCCTATCACATCGCGCGTCTGAACATACAAGGCGAAATGTGGATGTCCTCTGCCTACCCTGAATTGATGTATGTATGTGCATTGATATCTAAAAGTCCCTTGCACGACACAAGACACGTACATCTTGGAATCCTTCTATTTGTTAATACTTATCTAATTGTTGTCATTACGAGAAATAATGATTGGGCTTCCAGTGAATATATAAAATCAACCCTATTGTAACCATGCCTTTAGTTTTTAAGTATTTTGTATGCGTCTTTCATTTTAGTGTACAATAAGGCATACATAAATAAATAAAATCAGTATTATTATTTATCTTATATTAATTTCATATTGGACTCCCAGTAAATAATATCCGGAAGATAATTTATCTTATATTATTTTAAAGACCGTTTTAATTTAGCATTTGTCTCTGCGTGCCTCAATAAGTCAGTCGTGATTTTATATACATGCATTAACTCACGCCTCTTCCCTAGAGGAGGTAGGCAAAAGTGCTACCTAGACACAGACTTTTGACATTGTACGTTCCTTACTACGATGTGATAGCGGGCGACGATATAGCCATATTGGGTACAAAATACAAATTCACTCCGGGCTGATAATTCCGGGCTAATTTAGTAAACTTCACCGGATTATTTACTACAAACTGTATCTTGCTCATATGTTTAATATGTTTCCCAAATATATATAAAATAAAATAAAATTATCCAATATCTTCCGGGATTCGAACCCAAGACGTTTGCATCGTAATCGTACCGTGGTACAACTGCGCTCTGATGTTGTATATTTTATAGTAAGTATGTATGTACTTATTTATTTATTTATGTGTACTTTATTGCACACACAAAAAATAAAAATGAAAAGGAAACTTACATACATAATAAGAACAATTGGCGGTCTTATCTCGCATAGGCAATGTTTTATAGGCAACCATGGGATGGATGTAAGAAAAGAATTAACAGAGGATACTTTAACGTACTATATGCATATGTGAAAACGCTATAGTTACTTTTGAAACAAGATCTAACGTTAACAAGATTCGTAATATCACATTGTATTTGTTTTTCTCAGTAAATACTAAACAGACTCGTCTTCACTAATAGTGTTCGCGAACGTTTTAATGTATGCAAACGTCTAATGAACATTAAACAAGGCCTGAATTGCGCCATTCGGATTAGCATACGGAGTAAACAGTAAGAAAAGCCGTAAAAATACGAAGTATACAAACTTATCGTTCAGGAAATTGTATACAGTAAAGGTGGATTCATTAACACTTAATTCTTTGACGCAGTTGGTTAGAAAGTCTGGGAAACTACGAAATAGGGAATACTGTGGAATCCGAAATGAAACTCAAATGTTCGGACGTTTGAAGTAAGTTATAAGTATTCCACAATTAATAATTAATGCTATTCTCTATGATGTTTTTCATTGACTCCGATTTTTGTCTGTGGTTACGACGCGACGTACGACACAGGAATCCAACATTTTGTGGAGTATCTAGACACATTAGTGAAGTTTTACGTACGGCGTCCGAACACTCGAAGTTCGTATCGTTTCATAGAGTAATCCCGCAGAAACGAAACTCGAATGTTCGGACATCTGAAGTAAGTTATAAGTATTCCACAATTAAAATGAATATTCTTCTCTATGATACTTATCATTCCCTCCGAACCTAGTCTATGGTTACGACGTACGCTAGAGAATTCAAACACGTACAACGTTCGTACATGCGAGTTTCGTTTCGAATCGTAGAGTAACCTCCCATACATCGCGCGACTCTTCGTAATGAAATCTATTAACCTAGTAACTTTTTACTTTGATGTCGATAAATATTGTCTATGCTATACTCGTGAACATTATTGGATGGTTCAATAGTACGAGTAGATATGAGTGAAAATGGATATCGTTTTTAGAGCCCTCAGCCGTAGAATGAGACGCAGGTTCGATTCCACAAATGTCAGTGTGACTATAATATTTGTTTCGGGAAATATCCGATAAGATAGCTTGCGATATTATAAATGTATCTCAACGTTAAAAAAATTGCACAGTAGATTAAAAATTTAAATTAACTTACGTATATTAAAGTTTTAGAATGAGACAAAAAATATTCGCAACTATACATTGCATGTAAATTGATAATGATTATAAAGTCATGTATGCTGATTTTAAATAAAATTATACGTAATACATGTTCACTGCAAAATATCTATTTAGAGGATATTCCACAGTAACTAATATTTTATATCAATTATAAAACAAAATTGTGGTATTATTCAATATTTTTGTTGACAGGAAACTCGAATTTCGTCAACACTCAACAGGCACAAATATATAAAGCAAACATTTAATTATATCGCGTGAGAATTATACACCCATATCGAGACATTCTAGAGTAAATGTTTAAAATGATTCATTCCTTTATTTTTCTACCAAATAATATTTACGAAGGTTTATTCAATTTAATTTTCTAAGCTATCCATACTATTGCATTTAAAATGATAACTCTCAGATTTGTGACGTTTTCATGTCAAAACTACTGAACCCATTATGATATGTTTTAGCGAAATAGTAGCCAGCAATTCAAAAAAAGTTTTAGGGTAAGTTTTATTTTTAAATTCAACTATTAAGGGGCGTTAAACGTACGTAATTAAAGGGTTGTCAAATACAATGAAGCACTTATTTCTAAGTTTCTCAAAATACTAACGTTATAGGAAGCAATAACAAGTTCTTATGAGAATTAAAAGTAATCTATTAAAAAAAACAATTAGACGCGATCCATTACAAGTGACATCACTCATCTCTGTACACATAATAATATTATTGTACGTCGCCATTTAACAATCGCATGATTAAATAAACAAACAGACTTAGGTGTTGGTTGTCATAATAAAACAATTAATGAATGAGTGGAGACACGCTTCGTATCCCCCTTCTTGTTTTATCACACCTGTATCTCAAAAGGGCGGACAGAGGTAATGTAAAGATATACATACACAAATTCACGCCTTTTTCTAGACGGGGTAGGCAGTGGTATTTAAAAACATCTTCGGAGTTTAGATATAAAAATTACTGTCTGGTGACCACGATTTCTTTTATCGATTGTTGGTCATATTATTACGTATTTTTTTATGTTTTCATCTTGCGAGCTTTTTGTATAAGGTTTCTAAACGACTAAAAAAAATATTTAAAAATATCTTCTACTATGAGTCTCACAATAGAATACTTATTAAAACAATACGCGGCCCTGCAGATCATTTTAAAGATAATTGGAAAGGTGAAATTGGAAAGAAGGGCCACAAGATGAGTCCAAACCGATTAGCTTGCAAGAGATTAATCATATTCGAAGAGCGAAACATTTTAACACTATATTATTCCAAACACAATTATAATTTACTGTAATATTCAACATAAATTATGTAATTTTATGATCAGGGAAATTTTAAATTAACAAAATGCGACTAAATCTAATATTACGCATAGCTTTGAATTTAAACTAGCACGTCCATTTTAAATTATAAGCTATTGCGATTACGGAAATTTGATGGAAAAATATTAATAATTATCCGAAGGAAAACTTATATATAGCATAGTTTTAACTGGCATATTTCTGAATGAATTTTGTATTTAGCGTCCGGTATTTCTAAATTCATGTTGTGTTTATTATCCCGGAAATACAATTAAATAGAATCCCAAATATAATTAATCCCTTATTAGTATTTGGTTCTTTTAAAATATCTAACAAAATCTAATAAATTAAATTCTAATTTCCTCTACACGTACAGTAAAATAAACAAATCGTAATTGACTATGAATGTCAATCCATTTGGAGTCATGGACTCATAGGTTTATCACAAATGTGACTGACTCTATTGGGAGTCACTGGACTGTGAACAGTTTACATAGTTTTCATTTTATGATATCCCTGCTACTCCCAACAGGGTACGAGTGTGAATTCAAATGTAAAATTGTTAATTTAAAATAGGTTATAAACCACCAATAAATTTATGTTTTAAATTTATTGGTATTAAAATCGAAGCATTAGGTATTTTCGATCGAGCTTTTTAAATCATCCAACCGCAATACGATTGCCACAATGAAGATGTTTTAAAAATGAAGTGTATGATGTATTTTACATTTTTATATTTCACCCCATTATTATTTTTAGCACATATTTTGATATAATTAAATATTAAAGAAAAGCTAGACGGAGAATTAGAATTTGTTTATTTATTTTCCAGTAAAACATTAACATTTCAAAATTACATAATATACTCGAAAGATAAATTACTCAATTGAAGAAATATTTTAAATGATCAAATTTATCCAAAACTTTTACTTAGCCGGGGTTCCCAGTGATTCACAGTGGTCGAATCCGAGACCAATATTTTCAAGTCAGGGCCATTACCGAGAATCACGATTTTGGGAAAGTCATTAGCATTTCACATCTTGGTAGCTTTTGTTTTGATCGAATTTGAAATCCAATTGTGTGTATTTTTTTCGAAAGATAAATGTATTTTCACAAACAAAAAAACGGATTAAAATCTGACCTTAAAAATAAAAAGTTTCTTCATTTTTTTAAATGAAACAAAAGCGGATTATATGTAAATGTAATAATTTGCCGTCAGATTAAATGTATATTCAAACATATGTCTCGACATTCTATTTTCGAATTCATTTTTTCACATTTCTCGCTATGACATTTATTGGGTCCATTAATAAAACCAAACACATGTCAGTTTTTCAGACATTAACAAGTCAGTCATAGATTTTTACTAATGAACCTTGTCGGACTGGTAAACAAGAACCCGCGTATTAATTGATTTACATCGGAAAGCTCTAACTCAAACTTGCAATTTATAAACACCGAGGCAAATCCACATCGTAAAACAGCACATCTTTGAATCACATCTAATGAAGCCATCTCAACCGAACACGGTTACAGCCGAGATAACTTCTACCAACATAAACAGACAGCCTTCGCGAATGTGCATTAAACTTACGTTTCAAGAGAAAACATAAAATTTTTACGATACTAGTTTAATTAAAGGTCTAGTCTGTACTCACCACGAAATATTAATAGCACAAAACACAACTGCTAACATTAAACAACAACACGATATCAAAAGAGCACCCTTGCATAACAATCCGAAAACTATCGAAATAACTCGTTCGCGCGGTCGCTTTCACGGTAATACGTCTGCCTGCTTTGAGCGGCGATGGACGACTGACGACGATCGACGCGCAGCGGACTCCTGCGCCGGCGGCCGATGTGACTGCCCCATGCGAGATCATCAACCGAACCCAACCAAAAATAAACCTTATCTAGAGGTGCCACAGTCTAGTTTACCTCAGAAATATGCGTACAAAGATGTATATCTGTGTTAGTAAGTCGAACACATGTTTTGTCATTTGTATGAATGAAAAAATAAACTGTGCACATAGAGCTTTCTGTTGAACGCCTTTCGTTCGCACACATCATAACCTTAATTAATGTTTTCAAACGTTTGATATTGTAAGTCATCGCGCGGCCCTAAACCGCTTTGTTTACGTAACGAGATTTTGAATTTGGAACATTACATTATTGTTAATGTTTGTCCGCATTTATTAATAGCTGTTTATTGTATTTTTCCGCATACATTTTTAATTCGTCAATTTTCCGCGTTTATTTTGATATTGACAATAAAATCACTTAATCTGTTCTGTTCTGTATCAGCCCATATACGTCCCACTGCAGGGCACGGGCCTACTCTACAATCGAGAAGACGATTGAGAGTGGTTAGGCCATATAGTCCACCACGCTGGCCTAGTGCGGGTTGGCGGACTTACATACCATAGAAATTCTTATGAATCGCTATGGTATGCAGGTTTCCTCACGATGTTTTCCTTCACCGTATTAGTGTAAATACACACATGACTCCGAAAAGTCAGAGGTGTGCCCTGGGATTCGAACCCGCGACCACCGTGAACATGTTGGCAGCCGCGTCTAGTCCGTTTACCAACAGGCCACCACGCACTTAATACAGTGAGTCAATGTTTGCAAGTTTGCGCCGGTATTGTATTCAAGGATTTTATGGCAAAGATAATGTTGTTCCGCGAAGTGCATTACACGGTGTTCAAGTTGTTTCGCATTTCCTTTGCAATCTAATGTCATCAGTTATTCTAGAATTATTGTGTGAAAGTGCTGTTATTAGTGAAAGTCCCATTGGAATCAGTGCAGCCTTTCTCGTAATGTATCAAACAAAAAGACATTGAATGTTCTGTAGGTAGCACAAAATTAATAATGGCTATAATTTTTGCATTATAAATTTTTGTTGGGTATTAATTTGATGCTGTAATGACAGGTTAAGAGCAGTTATTTTATAGACATCAAACCATTGGTTTAACAAACTAAGGATATTAACAGCCGTTATCAATACTCTATCTATCTTTAACAAGAGATTTCACTAGATTTTTCGATGCAAGTTATGTTTCATTTAACAAAGATAGAGAGGTATAAATATGGTGTATATGTATTTATACATAGCTAGATTAAATAAATTTCTAATTTTGTTTCATGAAGCTTTTGTACCGACATAGTCATGGTAGTTATTTTAATCCCTTGTCAAAGATAGACAGGCACAATGCGGCCACTATGCCGGGCCAGAATAAAAAAAAGATAGGATATAGAGAACGGCCTTTAGCGTATGAATATGATGGCCGTAAAAATAGCACCAACTATTAATATTTTTCAGAACTACGTCGAATATTAAATAAACATAATGTAATAGATTTTGTCTTAATGGTAAAACTAATTATTATATTGTTTTTACTAAACTTTTGTAATACAAGCATATTCAAAATCTTTGCGAGCTACGACTAATTCCAGTAAGGTAGACCAAAGACGTACTGGAGCGCGCGCATCACTTAAGTTGGAACACTACGCGCTCTTCGCCCTGTCCATGTGTATTTATGACGATGAATGAAACATCGCACTACGCTTTAAAAGTTATAGTTATATCCTTATTTATACAATGAGAATGTATGTCCATGTCCCTCTTAAATTAATAAATTCAACTGTAAATATTGAGATTGACCCTAAGGTGTTGTTTTCAGCTACTGACCATGAGCTTTCGTATCGCTTATATTGAGGTGAACGGCATGCTCGTCTCACCAAACAGTGCAATAAAAGAAAATTACAACTACGCCACCGAGAAAGTCAAATGTGTATATTGTTTAATTTTTAGAAACAGCAATATGCATGTCGAAGCGTCTTTAGCCTGGCTCGGCATATTCGCCATCATATTCTCTCGGCTCGGCATATTCGACATCTTTGAATCGTGTGGGCGTGTACGCACAGGTATTCACCAAAATAAAAGTCTTGCAATATAGTTCGATTATTGTACTACTTGTAAGTTTTCTGAGATTACAATAATAAATCACAATTAAGAGCAAATGGGTTTGCAAGCGACCATCACGTGCGAATCAAGGAATCATGACCCGCCTGACATGACACTTACAACTCCATTCGGGTGTTACCCGCTCTCAAACAATAAATCAATTTTAAACATTATTTTTTAACTACCAACATTTAACCAATTTATTAACAAACAATAATAATTGATAAAAAAATAAGCGCACGCCGTTATGCATAATATTAAGAGTAAAAATCTAATGATAACAAAGATAAAATTCTAATTATTTCAATAAAAATCCTTGAGGTCTAATCTCACAGATTTGCTCAATTATCTGTGAAAAAATAACGTGGGAATTACCGGAATGTGGCCTTTGAGACTTGCCTCTTGTGTGGGTAGAATGCCCATATCGGGTCTAGAATATACTTCCTTAATTCTTAAATAGAATATATTAAATAATATCTAAAATAGGTATTTATCTGTCACATATCAGATTAAAACTATTTAATCATTATTTAATTGAAAGCCGTCTATTGAAGAGGCTTGTCTCCGACAATGTCTAACTCGTTTTTAATCCGTAATGAAATCAATCAATTAGATACATATGCAATAGTTTGAAAATAAATAAATAAATAAAATTATTTAAAATGTTTTGTTTAGCCCATATACTTCCTGTTTCGGGGAACGGGCCTCCTCTAAAATCCAGAGTACGATTTTGAGAGGTCAGGTCACATTCCACCACGCTGGCCTAGTACGAGTTGGCGGACATTATATACCATAGAAATCCTTACAAATCGCTATGCTATGCAGATTTCTTTAGGATATTTTCCTTCACCATTATAGCTCGTGAAAAATCAGAGGTGAGCCTTGGGATTTGAAACCGCGACCACCAACGTGTAGGCAGCCGCGTCTAGTCGGTTTACCAACAGTACATTATACATTTTGAAACTCATAATGATTAATATGTATTATGTAAGTCAATATTCATTCCGTTAAAAGATCAAATTATTGAATTAATATGTAACATTCGCTTAAGTGCCCCACCTAAGCTATTTAAATACCACCGCACACAATATACTAACAGTTTAAACCCGGCTCGTGATTAAACAATATAATACAAATGTTAATACTGCAAACATTGTATTATATAGTCCAGGAGCTTTTTTTACCTAGGCGAAAACCAAATTCATGAAAAGCTGGAGCCAATATCGTGGGCTTTTCAATTTTATTTTCTTTATTTTTACAGCGTCTGTGGCGCAGTTGGTTAGACGTCTGTGAAACAAGAGGCCACGGGTTCGATCCAAACACCGAGATAAATATTTATGTAAGTCTTGTGTCGTGTGTATCAGGAACTACGAGAAACTTTTCGGTCTCACAAACACCTAAACCTGAAAAATTACCTATCAACCGCACAAACATTTCTCGGTGTGGGGATCGAGCCTGTAAAGGAGGCTGGGTAATGGCCTAAACTCTTTCAACCGAACTCTGTTATAGAAGATTCCAGTGCCCTGCAGTGGGACATATGGGCTGATATAGAATATATTATCAATAATTTAAACTCAAAAGCACCACAAAATCGACTTTGGAACGTATACAAGGAAAATAAGGATCACAAACACTACCAGTTCTTACTAATAGGTATTCAAGATTTGTACTTAGGAATGTACCTTGAACCCTGAACAAACAGATGACTATGCATAAATGCTGAAGTATTCCTACATTATAACATCATGTTTGTATTTCTTATGGGGTAAGCAGAAGAAGTTGCTGTCCAAAGATTAACAATATTTAAAAAAAAAGCTCTTTGTGAAAATTATCTGCAATTATGTGTATTTTATTGACGTGTTGATGTGAGTTATTTAAATTAAAAAAAAAACTAAAATGATTCTGATAAAATGAGAATCTCCTTTTTTTGAAGTCTGTTAATAAAATGGATAATTTAAAATTAATTTTAACTACATGGTCAAACTATGTTTAATTTTTATGGGATCAAATGGGAACTATTCCACGTCAAACTACAGGAGAATCACGTAAATCAGATCATTAATCTCAGTCATTAGTAATCTGTTTACATACTTAAAAAACACCGTTCGAACTCCTCCTCTTGCTTTTTAAAGTCGGAAAAAATAAGTAAAGACACCCAATACTCACATACACATACTCCTGACTCCACACTAAGATCGAGTCTTGTGTCGTGGGTATTAGGGGCTACGAGAAACTTTCTAGTCTCATAAACACCAAGAACCGGGACAAATACATAGTTCCCACAAATATATGTGTTCCTACAAATATTTTTCTCGGTGCGAGAATCCAACCCGCGGCCCTACGTTTCACAGCCGGCTACGAACTACGAGGGAGGTTGCCTTGTCAACTTATGTTTTGCATAAGTCCAACAAATGACTAAATTGCTTTTCAAATGAAATGAAATGAAAATGAAAATGAAAATAATTTATTGAATCCATTAAAATGTTCAACATCATTTAGATTCAGTCATTTTTTTTTATCTACCACCCGGTTCGCAAAGCGGTTTTCACTAGAGAAGAACGGGCAAGAATTTATATAAATTTTCCAAGCTTGAGAAATAAAAATAAGTTTTGCTTTACCCGCTATTTCACTTTTTTAAATTAATTATATATTATTTTAAAGCGATCATGATGAAGATTACTATCATAATATTATTTTACTGTATCGTATATTGTAAGTATTTTAACTTACAATCTCAAAACAGCTGCACTGATTTTTTATAAGATTATCAACATTCTACACTGTTCACATACTTTGATGAGCTTCCAAGGCGTGGGCAGTCCCAGCAGTGGGCTCGTGGCCGATCAATTCTTTATTTGAACTATTACAACACCGGCCATGTCACGCTTGGGCAATAGTTGAATGACTCAATATCTATAAATAAATCACCGCATTCGAATTTCGATTCTATATCTTTTAAATAGAGTCAAAATTCTATTGCATATTAATTTCCGATCGCCAGTACGCACGTATAAGTATTGTGTTTGATAACTGTAGAATTTGCTTTTATTCTAAATTGGATTTTATTGTAAAGAATTAAGGTTGGTATTTGAGTGATAGTTAATTTATGGTATTTAACAATGCATCGTTTTTTGTATAGAAATAGCTCGGAAGGAAACAAAGTTTGTACAAACTGATTTATTTTGAAGTTTTTAATTTATTCACGACTTGTGTGGCAGAGCGGGCATGTTGTATATTATGAATTCCCTTCATAGTGTTGTCGACATGTTCATACAAGAAAAGTATTATAATAAAAGAGTATTAACAAACTCTTAACGAAAGGTAAAAACATTTGGTTTCACTAGAAACATACATAAGCTCAAGTCTTTTTTCCAGGAGGTTGGGCAGAAATGCTGGTAGCAACCAGAACACCCACGTTTTGCCTTATATATTTCATAGATTATACACTGATATACAGTATGTTCCGACAAAAAATGTGATAGGAGCCCAGCCTATGGCAATATCGGGTACAAACTGACCCCGGGCTGATAACGAATAGGAAAATCCACTATTACTTCAACCGATCCTGATTCGAACCCAAGACCGCAGCTTTGTAATCATACCGCTGTACAACTACGCCACCGAGGCAGGTTGTATGATATATCATCAAAATTCGATGAAAATGCTTAGATGCTTAATCCTTAGTCATCCAAGCTGGCCTAATGCAAGTTGGTAGATTTTATATGCCATGAAAATTCTTATTAAGATTGATGGTATTCAGGATTCCTCACGATGTTTTCATTCACCTACTATACAATGAGTTATAATTGACTACTAATACACACAAGATTCACGGTAGACTAAATGGCCTAACCAGTCTCAAGCATCATACTCTCGATTGTAGAGGCGGCCTGTGCCCTGCAGTGGGACGTATATGGGCTGGTACAGACAATGATTCCTGAATGATAAAGCAAAACTAAGAGGTGTATTTTTTATTGCAATAAATGACCCGACGAGCATGCCGTTCGCCTGATGGTAAGCGATACGACCGCTCATGAACAGTAGCAAAACCAACTCCTTGAATTACAAAGTAATGCTTGTCATTCAAGTTCTGCCTTCAGATTCGAACCTACGACCATCCTTTGATCAGCCATCTCTGGTATGATACCATGCACACATATACAGCGAAACAAATCGTCCGTATAAAATTTCTCTCTAACTGTTTTGTAATAAACATGACAAATCATTGGGCGTTAGACGGCAATCAACACTACGATTTCGTACTTTCACTAACTTGGTTCCACATCATTCTAATCAATACTATAGTTCCCAATCACACGCTCAATTGAGTAATAATCTAAATAACTAAATACATAAATACACCCAACAGTCACATTTGTAGTCCTGACCCCACATTAAGACCAATTAAGTCTAGTGTCGTGGGTATCAGACACTACGAAAGACTTTTCTGTCTCACTAACATCACACCCGAGATAAACAAACATTTGTGGGCCTCAGTAATATTTATCTTGGTGCGGTAATGGAACCCGCAGCCTCTAGCTTCACAGGTGGCGTCTAACCAACTGCGCCACGGAGGCTGTCAAATCTAGCTAGCCATGGACTGCAAAATAGAGGCTTTGGGTTTGGAGCAATGTGCAAACATGAAAATTCTAAGATTTATCAGAATATTTCAATATAAAAAGATTTGTTTCAAGAATAATCTGACTCAGTTTATGTAAGAAATAAGTTTATTCTTTTAAATTTTATTGCATTTAATTTAATCGTGCGACCAAAAATGCATTCTATCACTTTTTTAATTCTAATAGCAATCTCACTCACTAAATAGCGCAGTAACACAGCTACCATATTTGGTTTCCTTGAGACCGTGGTTCCACACTGTACATACCTTTCTCTCTTTTTCTATTTGTCCCTTTTCAGCCACAGGAATTCCATTGCTGAACATAGCCCTTCACCAAGGTTCTCTACATCGACCTATTGAAACCTTACACACCAACCCATTGGTATTGTAGCTTCATTGAGCACTGTCTAGTACTTGAATGATACGAGATCTAGGAATCAACAGGACCTTATGATTCATTCATATATTCCAAGAGATCTATGGGACTGCCACAAGGCCGTATTTCTCGGCTCCGAATCTCGGATCGGACAGTAATAGAGGATTTTTCAATTCATAATCAGCCTGGAGTTAGGAATGTGTGCCCGATATGGAGATAAGCTCGCCCTCGTTGCGACCAGCACCTTTGCTTACCCTTCTGGATGAAAGGCGTAAATTTATTTATGCATGTATCTAATCTATGTACTCACTGCCTCAGCCCCTCTGAAATGATTAAGCGATAATTACCTGATACAGTAACATCCATCCATCCATCCATTAGCCTATGGTTAAACTGGTGACCATAAAACATCTGCAGTCATATTTTAAAATGAAATGCGTGTTTAAATAATGTTCAAATTACAAATAATAAGCGTGTTATTTTAAAAGCTAAATATAAGTTGGCGTATTGCAACCGCCACAGCACCCCCCTACCAGTGAATGACAGTTCACGAAAATCCACTTTGGAAATAGTCCGGGAAGCGGACGCGCCTTCCGGACCTTGTTCGCTGGTGTGCATCTGTTTCGTGATGTACATCTTCAGTGTCTTGAGTTGTCCGTTGCCTTGGTGCTTGATGTTCGTCGTCAGCTGAAGTGTTTTCAGGGTCAGCTAACACATAGGCTGGTTTAAGACGGTCAATGGAAATTGTAACGTCACGACCGCGGACGTTAACAACAAACGTCTTCTCCCCTCGCATGACAACCTTGAAAGGGCCCTCGTAAGGACTCTGCAGGGGCATTTTTGGACCCTCGCGGCGCACGAAGACTTGGTCAGTGGTGCTGAGGTCTTTAAAAATGAAAGTTCTTTTCTCGCCATGCCGAGATACTGAAGTCGGTCGCAGCTCTTGAAAGTGTTGCCGTAGCTGTTTCACAAAGTCCGTTGCACTGTTACTGTCGGTGATTGTCGTCTTTTGCACCAAAAACTCTCCTGGAATCCGCAGTGGCTAACCATATACCATCTCGGCAACCGTAGCCTCTAAATCTTCCTTCCAAGCAGCTCGGATGCCCAGCAGCACGGTAGGGATAATTTCAGTCCACCGTGTATCCTGATGACATTTTATAGCCGCCTTTAGCTGACGATGAAAACGTTCCACCATACCGTTGGACGCCGGATGATAAGCCGTAGTCTTGAAATGCGTCGTGCCTGCCAGTTGATTGAGGTGCCTGAACAGGTGCGACTCGAACTGTCTACCACGGTCGGATGTGATCCTTAATGGTGTGCCAAAGCGTGAGATCCAATGGTTGTAGAACGCTTTAGCCACCGTTGTTGCTTCCTGGTCTTGGAGTGGTATTGCTTCTGGCCAACGAGTAAAACGATCTATCATTGTGAGACAGTACCTGTAACCTTCAGATATAGACATTACGATTATGTCTATATGGATATGCTCAAATCTGGATGTCAGTGGAGCAAATGATCCAACAGGGGCAGATACATGTCTGGAGATCTTCGCACGTTGACAATCGATGCAGCTGCGAGATTTTCTGCAATCAGAGTTTATTGACGGCCAAATATAACGCTGGGTCATAAGTTTGACCGTAGCATTGATTCCGGGATGCGAAAGTCGATGGACGGTGTTAAATGCAATTCTCCTAAACGGCGTGGTGATGAATGGTCGAACAGCTTGTGTAGATACGTCACAGGTTACGGGGATATCCGTGCCTGGAATCAGTATACGTTTCAATTGCAAAGACGTATTTTCTTTTAGCAATTTTCGAAGTTCTTCGTCGTCCGCCTGCGAGTCAGCGAGTGCCTTGAAGTCTAGAGTTGTTTCGAGCTCTTCTACGCGAGACAATGCATCAGCGACAGGGTTATCTTTTCCAGCAATGTGACGAATATCTGTTGAAAACTGGCTGATCAAATCTAAGCGTCGAAATTGGCGTGGTGAGCATTGGTCTGATTTCTTCCGAAATGCGAAGGTAATGGGCTTATGATCAGTATAAATAGTGAACTTTTTCGCTTCTATCATGTGTCTGAAGTGTTTAACAGTAAGATATATAGCTAGGAGTTCGCGGTCATAAGCTGCATATTTCTGCTCGGTGGGGCTCAATTTCTTCGAGAAGAAGCCCAGCGGTTGCCAATGATTATCCACAAACTGCTGCAGCGCTGCGCCGACGGCGTAGTCCGATGCATCACACATTAATGCTAACTGTGCGTCGGGTTTAGGATGAGCAAGCAAGGCAGCCTCCGCGAGACTCTCCTTGCACGCCTCGAAAGCCTTTGTAGTAGCTGGTGTCCAGGGCACAGGAGCATTTCCTTTAAGGTTACCCTTGAGTAGGTCGTTAAGCGGTGCTTGAGTTGCGGCTGCACCTGGTATGAACCTGCGGTAGAAATTAATCATACCGAGAAATCCACGTAGCTTTTTGACTGTGTCTGGTAATTTAAACCGTTGTATATCGACAACTCTGTCTGGGAATGGTCGAGTACCAGTTGCAGTTACCATATATCCCAGGAAACGAACTTCTTTCTGACCAAAGATGCACTTGCTGGGGTTGATGACGACGCCATATTTCTTAAGACGATTAAAAACAATTTTCAAATGCTTGAGGTGCTCTTCATGTGATGACGATGCAATTAAAATATCATCAATGTACACATAACAAAAGTCCAATCCCAGTAGCACTTCATCCATGAAGCGCTGGAAGGTTTGGGCTGCGTTACGTAATCCAAAAGTCATGTACATAAACTCGAAGAGTCCGAATGGAGTAATTATGGCTGTCTTAGGTATGTCTTCCTCTGCGACTGGTATTTGATGGAATGCTCTTACTAAATCAAGAGTGGAGAAAATGTTCTTCCCGTGCAGTCCTTGTGCAAAATCTTGGATGTGTCGTACCGGGTATTTATCGGGCACTGGTGACCATAAAACATCTGCAGTCATATTTTAAAATGAAATGCGTGTTTAAATAATGCTCAAATTACAAATAATAAGCGTGTTATTTTAAAAGCTAAATATAAGTTGGCGTATTGCAACCGCCACAAGCCAAAGGAAGTCCACTGCTAAACATAGGGCTCCAATAATTTCCAATTCCAATCCCAATGATTTCCACAATGACCTGTTTGAGGCAGCCTGTATCCAGCAACGTCCCACGACCTTTACATGCGATACAGTAATGCACTTTAAAAACTCAACAAACAACGTCTTTAACATTTTCTCTAGAGTAATAACGCATAGGGGCAAGGCATTTGAGAGAAATTAGCCAAGCATTCACGATTCATGTCACTTTAAAAATACTTCCTTCCATTAGCACAAGATGAGCTTGGTAATGTGACAAGATAATTGTGCATATCCTAAGAAATTGCGGACACATAAGGAGGAAATTACATTTCGCAGATGCCGCAAATATAAGTTTAATAAATTGTGATTGAAAAAATACTGCAATATAAATGAAAAGTTCTAAATTCGATACTATAAAAATGCCATGTCACTTAAACAATAATGAATTCTTTAGAAAGACGTCGCGAGAAAACCGGAGTGATCTCGATAAGATTTTTAAAAGATTGCCATCTGTAAAAGAGTAAGCGGAAGATACTAAAATAACGAATGAAGCATTGAACTCTTTAAAATATATCCATTATTACCGTAACCGAAGTCACCAGTGTGAAATATATGACGGCCTCTTGGTAACGAAACAAACGCGTCTACCAACACATTGGTTACAGGTTCAAATCTCTCATATGTGAGACGCCGCCTTGGTAGGTACCGCCGCAATGTCAATTTCTCCCGCCAAACAGCAGTGTAAATGCACTGTTTTGTTTCGGATTGAAGGACTATGTAACTAGACTAACTACTGGACATATTGAGACTTAAGAGCGTTTATACCCTGCACGCGCTTTTTGGCTTAAAAACAGGACTTTTCAAATGAGTTAATAGCCACCAATAAACAATTTTGGTGGAAAACATTATAGATTGATGGATAATTTGTGAGTACTATACGGATTACTGAACACAAGTTTCGTTATTTAGGCTTTAAATGGCAATTTAGAAGCTTAAGATATCCGAAACCACTAAATATAAGATGAAAATAAAAATATTATCAGACTAATAAGACCCTTATGGAGGGATTTTGCTGAGAAAAATAATCTTTTTGTGTTTAGTTCCTGAAAAATAAAAATTTAAACAATGCGAAATTATTCAGAAACTCTCGTCAAGAACATATTTTTTTTTCACCAACTTATCGTACATAATTTTTTATAGCAATTGCATATTACAACAGAAGAACATCTTATCAATAAATTACCATTTTTATATTTCAACAAAATTAGTTTTCATGTTTTCTACAAATATTTTAAAAACCACTATAAAACACGCTGTCCGCCGTGCATCAAATCAGACCGCCGCAAGGCTTTCTAGAGGGAGGACGTATTGCTCGTCGCTCCGGCCTGGCTGCAGTCGATTATGCCGCGCGTAGTAAAAATAGCCTGCGCGGAATGCGATTACCACATCTTAGTACTTTGGTAGTAAAATATTTAATTATTTTTATTACCTACAATGATTTTGTAGTGAGTATAAATTATGTTTCAGGTAATATAATGGGATGTAATTCTGAGGCTAAATTATGTTATGTATTGTAATATAAAATTGAATATATTTCGTAATTGTAAGGGGTTGTAAGGCCCCTAACACTATTTATGTGTTCGAACACGAAATGATTAATAAAACTTCCGTAGTGTATACTGATTGAACACTGATTTGAATGCAACTTAACAATGTAATAATAACGAAAATATGATTAGTATCCAAAATTTGTATTATTCTTTGCTTGCACAGTAATATTTGTATACTTATAATGCAAATAAAATATTTTTATGATATTATATTACAGTTACATTTCAACTGAATATTTGAAGCGCACGGATCAAAGTTGTTTGAGCCGATTGTATAGCGAGCCGACGCGGCAGCTCTACGCACACAGCTTTGGTCGCTTATGTGTGCGTGAAATTAACGAAGAAATACCTATAGTTGACTTTGCGCGCAAGGTGTATACGCTCTTAACATCTTATGTCTCAGGATGTTGAACGCAGGGGAATGTCGAGCATTGTTTTGTAAGTCATGGTGTTGTTCGGTTCTGCTACTGTTCATTAGCGGCCGTAGTGTAGTGCGTCATGTAGGTTGAGGGTAGAGAGTTGATCGTCCAATTCGTGACGCCGAGCGAACACTTGACACAGGAGAAATTCCTATATTATTACCCCATTAGAAATTCGTTGTAGTTTTAGAACGAACTGTGTGTTTGCACGCGGAACTGCCCTTACTTTATATTATAGTAAATTTAGTTTGAATGTACATATATCGAATTAAAAACTTAGTAAATGTAGTGTAGATGTAGATTGAAATACAAACGATCTTATACTATAGATATACTGTTTAAATCTAGTATATTTATCTATTTTTTTGTCTATTTTTCTCACACTGAATTAAAAAGTTGAAAAAATAACACTTATTTCATTGTACTAGTACATGTTGATTAATTTGCTTATTGACTAGAATAGCCAACAAATCAAAATATATACGCAACACATTGAAGGTGGGTTGCCAAGTATTTAATTTTGAGGAGTTCTCCTCATCAGATCGGAAGATATTCGTCATATCTTTACCATATTTGTTTGGGATCAAATTACCAGCACCAGGGGCCCTACTATATAAATCCGAAATTCGAATCTTCGTGACGTTTTTCGTTTCGAAACCTACTCTGTAACACGAAATTCGAATCTTCGAATCGAAGAATGAATGATTCGAATATATCGGCAATCCGAACATTTACATTTTTATTTACTATATTCATCCGAAACGGAGTTCGAATCTTCGGACGAACGAAGTTTGTGACGATACGAATGTACCTACTCTGTAAATGTTCGTATTGCCGATATATTGGAATAATTTATTCTTCGATCCGAAGATTCGAATTTCGTGTTACAGAGTAGGTTTCGAAACGGAAAACGTCACGAAGTTTCGAACTTCGTTTCGGATTTATATAGTAGGGCCCCAGCTTTCAATCCAAGAAAGATTACTAAATCGGTTCACCCAGTACTGATATACAGGGTAACCTCTCTCTTTGAAGTCGGTTAAAAACAAATAAAAAAGCTTTTTATTATTTTATTATATTACTGGTGGTTTTTTTACTGGTGGTAGGTCTCTCATATGTGAGATGCCATCTGGGTAGGTACCACCGCAGTGTCTATTTCTCCCGTGAAACAACACTGCTTAAATGCACTGTTGTGTTTCGGATTGAAGGACATTGTAGCCAGAGCAACTACTGGACATATTGAGACTTAACATCTTATGTCTCAGGATGGCGAGCGCAGTGGAATGTTGCTACTGTTTATGAGCGGTCGTATCGCTTACCATCAGGCGAACGGCTTGCTCGTCTCGCCATTCAAGGCAATAAAAAAAAAAAATATATGTAGCGTGACTCGCACGCCTTTCGCCTAATGCTAATTACGCCATCGTCTCAGTCACATAACATAGCATAAGGAAGCTAGATACAGAAGGACAAACAAATTGATAAGATATAGACAGTGACAGAGCGACGGTTGAAGCGTGAATCAAGTGTTCCGGTGCGGGATTGCTTCTTGACATTGTTTACAAGATTTTTCTTCTGGTTCAATACGCGTTTGATACTGTTGCCATAGATAATGCCGGGGATAAATGGGGACGGAGTTTCGAATGGTATTGAGCACTTTCACTATTTCGTCACGTGATTTTTCTGCGAATATGTTTGGGGAATTTTCGAATAGTATTATTATTTTTATTGCATACTTAAACGAAAAAAACAGCTTACCTGATGCGAAATGATAACTATTGTTTTTTGTTATTTCGACGAATGCCGAGAAAAGCATGCCATTCGTCTCTTATCAAGTGATACGAACATTAGACAGCCTCCGTAGCGCAGTTGTTCAGACGCTGGCTGTGAAACGAGAGGCTGCGGGTTCGATCCCCGGACCGAGAGAAATGTTTGTGTGAAATATTTGTCTCGGGTCTGGGTGTTTGTGAGACCGAAAAGTCTCTCGTAGTTTCTAATCCCCACAACACAAGACTCGATCTTAGTGTGTCAGGACTATGTATGTGACAGTTGGATGTATTAATTTTATTTATTTTTTATATTAATCACTAGATATCTATCCGTTTTGAGCGCCTTAAAATCGGAAGGAAAACAGATAAATGGGAGACGGATAGGAATATTGTGCCTTAGTAATCTAGCTGTCGCTTTACATCGATCTCCTGTGAGGCAGTAGGACCGCCATGAGTGACAAAAGCGTGAAAACCTTGTAAATATTATATCTCTTGTTCTGCTACAACATAATTTGGACAATTTGATTTCCTACCCATACTTGATTCCTTTCTCATCGTATTCACCTTTGGTTAAAACTAGTATTATATTCTTATGCTAAGCTGTACAATACTAAATAAAGCCTACGTATAAAAATAGCCACAATGTATCAACAATTTTATTGGCTCAAACACATGTTCTGCAAACAAGGATTAGCATACCTGCGCCATTCGGTATTATGCTAGAAACAACATCAGTATGTCGGTATGACGATCATAAAACGCGCGGCAGGTGCAATGTTACCGCACATGTATGTTACGTTGATAGCTTTCGCCTCAATCATATCCCTTTTAGACATGTTTTAAATTATTAATTACTAGCGGTCCGTCCTGGCTCCACCCGGGTGCAGATATACTCTTCAAAATGGTGGCCGAAATGTTCAATTCCGACCATCAATTTTGAATATCGATCACGGAACACGAAAAGAGTATAATTTCCTCGTATTTACTAGGCTTTCATTACTGCTCCCTTCGTATAGCTCAAAGCGTGATGATTTATAGCATTCCTCGATCATAACGTGATGAAATATGGCCTATAGCAATCCTCGATTAATGACCAGAATAGAAAAATAATGTTTGAATTCGAACCAGTATTTTCTGAGATTAGAGGTAAAAAACTGACAAACTATTCAGCTTTATATATTACTAGCGGCCCGGCCCAGCTTCGCCCGGATACAAATAGATTTCTGTACAATGATATGTACGTATTATACATATAAACCTTCCTCTTGAATCACTCTATCTATTAAAAAAAACCGCATCAAAATCCGTTGCGTAGTTTTAAAGATTTAAGCATACAAAGGGACATAGGGACAGAGAAAGCGATTTTTTATACTATGTAGTGACTATAGATGAAGTATTGAATGATGACTGCAAAATATTCTTTAATGACCTATTATTTTTAACAAATAAATGTAACAATCATTGTTAAATTTTTTTTTTTATTAAATCCTGAGTAAGCAAAGTGAGATTGGAATTTTCTATTCTTAACCTATCCTATGGCGATAAGCTCGTCTCCTATCACATGGTGGGACAGAAAATAGATGTTTAATGTGGGTGTCCTGTCACCTCTGCCTACTCCTTGGAAAACTGCGTTTATGTATGTACGTATTAATTTGAAATAACATTAAAATCGGTCGTAAAATGACTGAAATGGCGATATTTTAGTAGTGTAATGGAGACACTGTATTTCCACGCACGTATCTTATGAAGTTATAGAACGATAGTTGCATGTTGTTAATCTTATCATCTTTGGAATATTAGTAACTTATTTATTAATGAGCTGATTTGAAAAATTCTTCCTGTTTACAATTTTATTTACCGTAGCCTTTTGATAAAAATTATAATAATAATTTAGTCAACAACCCTATTGAAGGTCTTTGGATATGCTTTTCGAGGTTATTTGGCACCAACCCATTGATAGTACCGACTGTAGAGACAATGATAAACTAATCAAATATGATTTCTTTCACCGTAAAAGTGCGTAGTAATAGACTTCAAACGGGACTTTCCCCCTCACACCCAGTAAGCTCCTGTAAGCTAGGATCAACAGTGGTACGTATTTTAATGACACCGACCATTAAAGCTGGTCGTGTCTACAAGAATATGTAAGTTGTTTTTGAACTGAAATTAATAATGAAGTTAAATAATTCATAATATTTTTATCCACTTCCATTTTCATTCCCAGATCCCGTTTGATCTTGGCATCGCCCAGGATAACGCCAGGTGGATGAAGAAGAAGAAGATTTGTTTCCACTTCCCTCGCTAGGATAATGTGTGATAATCAAAAATAGAGGTAAATAACCTCAGATAATAACTCCGAAAAATCAGTGTGCCGTGGGATTAAACTCGCTACCATTATGAACTTGTTTCTGACGCGTCTGGTCCGTAACCTAGAAACCACCATGCACTTCAATTCTCTTTTATCATCATCATCATTATCATCTCAGCAACAGGAAGTGCACTGCTGAACATAGGCCTCCCCAAGGATCTCCACATCGACCTGTAGTCGTTGGCCTGCATCCAGCGACTTCCTGCAACCGTAGCCAGGTCGTCCGTCCATCTTGTTGGCGGGTGTCCGATAATTCTCCTTAATACGATGTAACTTATAACCGTGGTACTACTTTTAAAAAATGCGTAGCTACTTATCGGATTAAACAATGTTACGGCTTAGTTTTTAAGTAAGTTCCTCGCACGTAGATCCAACTTTAAATCGACATAAACTTGTTAGTTTAAGGATTTACTTTGCATATTTTATAATCATAGTGAGGTGTGGTAATAATAAATTGTTATTTGCTTTTTGTATTCGTTTTATATATTTGTCGATCAATTAGCATACCGAATAATTATTATAATTTTCGCATTTGAGATAGCCTAATATCCGCCAACAAGGTGGACGGACGACTTGGCTAAAGTTGCAGGAAGTCGCTGGATGCAGGCCGCTTCCTACAGGTCGATGTGGATATCCTTGGAGAAGGCCTATGTTCAACAGAGAACTTCATGTGGCCTAGATGATGATGATTACGGATAGAAGTTAATGGTTTAATTTCAATCATGAATTGTACTAGAAAAAAAATAGTGACAGTTGGGTATAGCAGAAGAAGCATGAGAGTAAAATTAAGGCAATGGAAATGAGATAATTAAGTGGAATGTTTGGTGTGACCTGGCGAGATAGATTGCGTGACAGCGTGGTGAAAGAACGTAGTAGAGTGAAAGAATATGAAGTGACTTGAATTGAGAAGGGAATGTTAAGATATTATACGTTGACAGCTTCTATGGCTCAGTCGCATAGACGCCGCCTGTGAAACGAGAGGCCGCGGGTTCGATCCCCGCACGCAAATTTTTGTGCGGCCCACAAAATATATATCCTTCGGGCCTAGGGGTTTATGAGATCGAAAAGTCTCTTGTAGTTAGATAAAACCACCACCCACGATAAAAGACTCGATCTTAGTGTGGGGTCAGGACTATGTGTTGGAATGTTGGGTGTTATTTACAATATAATAAGATGGTTGAGGCACGTAAAGAGGATGGACAAAAGGTGATTAACAAAACAGATACATCAGGCGGATGAAAATTTAACAGATGTTAAGGGTCGACCTATTTCAACCAAATCGATGGCACCCTCCGCAAAGTAAAGTACCCTGAACCGACGTGAATGCATGAAATGATTAACGAAAGTGGACGAAGCTAAAGTACGTCAAGATCGAGAAAAGTGAAAATCGATTGTCTCTGCCTACGCCTATGGGATATAGGCTTGACTTTTATGTATGTACAAATGTAATACTAGAAAAATATAAGATAGTTGGTTGTTGCGGAGTTAATTTCTCAATTGATTTTTCATTCAGTATTATAAAACGTTCTGAAGCAGTGCTAGTAATTACATTATCATAAAATCTTAAGAACGACTAATTCTAGAACTATAAATATTTGCTTAATTATCAACACTACCAAAATCACTTACCATGTTCTAATTAAATTAAATAATAAAAAACATATGAAGGTCTGCACTAATTTCAGCCATAGAATGTCTCTCAACCAAACAGTCTATGAACAGCGACTTTCTACATACATACATAAATTCACTCCTTTTTTTGGAGGGATATACAGAGGTGCCAGGACTCCCTTGTTTCACCTTGCATAAAGAAATAAAATAAATAAATAAATACACCTTACAGTCGCATATGTACATATTCCTGGCTCCACACTAACATCGAGTCTTGTGTCGTGGGTATAAGAAACTACGAAAGACTTTTCGGTCTCACAAACACCCAGATCCGAATTAAGAGCGTTTATACCCTGCACGCGCTTTTTGGCTTAAAAACAGGACTTTTCAAATGAGTTAATAGCCACCAATAAAAAATTTAAAAGAAAAATAATTATTACTAATTTTAGAAAAAGTTGTCATCTAGGGATTTTGGTGGAAAACATTATAGATTGATGGATAATTTGTGAGTACTATACGGATTACTGAACACAAGTTTCGTTATTTAGGCTTTAAATGGCAATTTAGAAGCTTAAGATATCCGAAACCACTAAATATAAGATAAAAATAAAAATATCATCAGACTAATAAGACCCTTATGGAGGGATTTTGCTGAGAAAAATAATCTTTTTGTGTTTAGTTCCTGAAAAATAAAAATTTAAACAATGCGAAATTATTCAGAAACTCTCGTCAAGAACATATTTTTTTTCACCAACTTATCGTACATAATTTTTTATAGCAATTGCATATTACAATAGAAGAACATCTTATCAATAAATTACCATTTTTATATTTCAACAAAATTAGTTTTCATGTTTTCTACAAATATTTTAAAAACCACTATAAAACACGCTGTCCGACGTGGATCAAATCAGACCGCCGCAAGGCCTTCTAGAGGGAGGATGTATCGCTCGTCGCTCCGGCCTGGCTGCAGTCGATTATGCCGCGCGAAGTAAAAATAGCCACGCGCGGAATGCGATTACCACATCTTAGTACTTTGGTAGTAAAATATTTAATTATTTTTATTACCTACAATGATTTTGTAGTGAGTATAAATTATGTTTCAGGTAATATAATGGGATGTAATTCCGAGGCTAAATTATGTTATGTATTGTAATATAAAATTAAATATATTTCGTAATTGTAAGGGGTTGTAAGGCCCCTAACACTATTTATGTGTTCGAACACGAAATGATTAATAAAACGTCCGTAGTGTATACTGATTGAACACTGATTTGAATGCAACTTAACAATGTAATAATAACGAAAATATGATTAGTATCCAAAATTTGTATTATTCTTTGCTTGCACAGTAATATTTGTCTACTTATAATGCAAATAAAATATTTTTATGATATTATATTACAGTTACATTTCAATTGAATATTTGAAGCGCACGGATCAAAGTTGTTTGAGCCGATTGTATAGCGAGCCGACGCGGCAGCTCTACGCACACAGCTTTGGTCGCTTATGTGTGCGTGAAATTAACGAAGAAATACCTATAGTTGACTTTGCGCGCAAGGTGTATACGCTCTTAAGTACCTGTGGTTCACATATTTGTTTCGGCGCGAGTGTCGAACCTGTAGGTAATTGTAATAAAATGAGAATTAATATTATGTGGGTGTGTGTTGCACGTTCAATAAATTAGTCTTGTCTAAGTCATCAGTCTAAGTTATCAGTCTAAGCTGTGCTGTTTGACTGACACGAAACCTTTACAGAATTCGCGAACTCACATTTCAGAACATCTAACCAACTACGCCACGATTTTTTTCAAATACAGCTTGCATCCAGCTACTTGCTACCATTTTCATAACACCTGTGTTTGTGTAAAGACAATTTGAATTGAATAAATAATATTAAGATTTTGAAAACCTCACTACGATTGCTTTCTAATCAATTATGTTGTGAAAAGTGCAAGTGTTGTAATTATGACGTGAACTTGATATGTCACGTTCAGTAATAGTGTTGAGCAGTTATTAACAAATGTATGCGTGTTTATTTAAAATATTAACTTTCAATAAAAACTTCATATAATTTTGTATAATGGTGTACTTTTTCTCATTTAGTATCTAGTTTCTTTTTTGTCATTATTAATACCTGTCGTAGGTCTTTTATACGTGAGACGCCGCTTGTGTAGGGACCCCGCAATGTCTATTTCTCCCGCTAAACAGCAGTGTAAATGCACAGTTGTATTCCGGTTTTGTTGTATTTGTTCACAGTTGTATTTCAGAGAACCGACAACCGTTGGGGTAGACGTGTTCTCGAGTGGAGACCGCGCCTCGGCAAGCGTAATGTAGGACGCCCTCCGACGAGGTGGAGTGATGATATCCGAAAAATGGCTGGTAGCGGTTGGAGACGTTGGGCTGAAGATCGAGCCCAGTGGCGTGCCATATTAGAGGCTTTTGTCCAGCAGTGGACGCGAATAGGCTGATGATGATTCCGGTTTAGAAGATACTGGAACCAGAGTAACTAGTGGACATATTTAAACGTATATCTTAGGATCTTATGTGTTAGGATGGAATCTTATGTCTTAGGATTACCATTTTCTCCGAAGTTAGTCTATGGTTGTGACGTACGATAGAGGAATCCAACATTTTGTGGAGTATCTAGGCACATTAGTGAAGTTTTACGTACGGCGTCCGAACGTAGATCGAATCGTTTTCATATAGAAGTATATAGTATTATTATTGATATGATTAAATGTGAAATAAATAAAAGTGAAAATACACAATACAGACAACAAGGAATTGGATATTCAAGTAGTCGTATGCTATTTTTTAAACTGCCCTGGCATAGTGACAACACTGTGTCTGTTGGTAAGCGCGAATGCTGCCCAGACAGAGTATCGAATACCATCAGACGATAGTCCCAAGACATTCGATACAATAATGCCGGCCTGCTGAGTATAAATATATACAGGGTATATCAAGACTGCTACCGAAAACGAAGCCGGGTGGTAGTTCAAGCGACTTAGGACACAATGCAACAGAAAAAGTTGCAAAAAAAAGCGACAATTTTTTTTTGTTATTTTTTTCCTATGGCCATATTTGGGTGGTAAATACATTTTTTCCTAAAATAATAGTATATACCCTTTTATTTATAAATACTCTAAGGTATAAAAGAGTTTAAATTATTATTTTAGCAAAAACTATGGATTTACCACCCAAAAATGACGATATTTAAAAAATCATAAAAAAAAATTGTCGCGTTTCTAGGCGAAATTTTTAATTGCATTGTGTTTGTAGCCACTAAAACTACCACCCGGCTTCGTTTTCGGTAGCAGTCTTGAGATACCCGGTATAATATGAATACATGGTATAAATATAAAATAGTTAGTACGCGAAATAACATGTTGTTGAAGTGGACTGGATTCAAAAACTATCTACACCCGGACGAAGTCAGGCCCGACCGCTAGCTACCAATATAAAAATAACACATTACTTCGCAAAGTATTATGGATAATTTTCACACGGTGACAAAGTCATACCTCGGTTTACTATTCCCGACTCAAATAAAAATCAAGTTACAACATATAAATAAAAAACCTAATTGTTTTTTTTTTCAAATGTTAACACTTCACTCCTTTTGGAGACCAGATGTTGTTTATCAATGTTACAGCATTTTTAACGGCTTAATACCATTGTAAATGTCTTCCTAACAGTTGGTGCAATAAATAGATTTAAAAAGTTTTACGGACTTTCTCCTTTATGTAAAAAGCGTTGTCTTTGGCAGAACCGTAAAAAATATATTGCCATCATGCTTAGTACATTTAAAACACATAAACGGTTATGCTTATAGTTCTGACCTTATATTAAGATCTTACATTTCAATCATCGAAACAACCCGAAATAAATATTTGAGAACCACACAATATTTATTTTAATACACTAAACTCAGAAAAATTGTCGCTTGATACATTTCGCTCAATTTTGTAATCGATTTATTTGACATATTATGTTAAATGATCTTTTTTTATTTCAGTAATTGGCGAATTCTAGCTAGGCGGCCTCTTACATATTATGAGAGAGAGAGAGTATATGAATTATGTTACTGGTGGTAGGTCTCTCATATGTGAGAGACCGCATGGGTATTGTCTATTTCTCCCGTCAAACAGCAGTGTAAATGCACTGTTGTGTTTCAGATTGAAGGACATTGTAGCCAGAGTAACTACTGGACATATTGAGACTTAACATCTTATGTCTCAGGATGGTGAGCGCAGTGCGTCAAGCATTGCTTTGTAATTCAAGGTGTTGTTTTGTTCCACGAATGTTTGTGAGCGGTTGTATCGCTTAGCATCAGGTGAACGGCATGCTCGCGTCGCCATTAATTGCAATAAAAAAATGAATTGTTGTTTACTATGGTGTTATAAATACAACATATATTTGAACTAAACCAACCCGCAATAATCTAGCTACACTAACCAAACCAAAAAGGGTTGATAAAACGGCAATCACCGATCATTACACGACCATAAACGACAATATCTATTGTGGAGACGCTCCGAGGCAATCTCCAGTTATCCCGTATTTAAGGATGGCTTTTAACATTCCCGGCCTATCAAGGATTTACTTACGAGCTGCTCCAGACGCCTGATAAGGGAGCTTTGATGACCCGACCACGGGGACGGAGTGCAGTAGGCTCCCAGGGGATATACGAATTATATTACTTATTACGTGGTTGGTAAAGGTCGCGGGACGTCGCTGGATGCAGGCTGCCTCCAACAGGTCACAGTGGAAATCATTGGGGGAGGCCTATGTTCAGCTGTGGAGTTCCTTTGGCTGATGGATGGATGGTTGATTAAGATCCGGGATTGAGAAACAATATGGCCACAATAAATAAATAACAGTCACATACATAGCCCTGACCCCATAATGAGATCGAGTCTTGTGTCGTGAGTATCAGTAACTACGAGAGACTTTTCGGTCTCACAAATACCCAGACCCGAAATAAATATTTGTGGCGCAAACATTTCTCTGGATACGGGGCTCGAACCCGCAGCCTCACGTTTCACAGCCGGCGTCTAACCAACTGCGCCACGGACGCTGTAAAATGATAAGTTAGTGTCATAATATTTTATTATTGTTAATATAGAAAGGTTAGGTTATGCATTATCATAATCAGAAAGTTTTTTAATATCGGTATTATAGTATGCAAAAACAAATACAGTGGTACCACCCCGTACGGGTCTGCTCATTCATGCTGACTTTATTTATTTAATTTATTATTTGTTCTACACCAAATAAATCTTAAGCTAAACAAATATTAAACATAAGAGTACAAATAGCAGTTGTATTGATCAAGGCAATCTCTTTTTTTTTTTTTATTGAATAGCGAGACGAGCAAGCCGTTCGCCTGATGGTAAGCGATACGACCGCTCATAAACAGTAGCAACATTCCACTGCGCTCGCCATCCTAAGGCATAAGATGTTAAGTCTCAATATGTCCAGTAGTTACTCTGGCTATAATGTCCTTCAATCCGAAACACAACAGTGCATTTACACTGCTGTTTCACGGGAGAAATAGACATTGCGGTGGTACCTACCCAGATGGCCTCTCACTTATGAGACTACAGTTACGCCACCGAAGCAGTCTGGTTCTATCAACAAATTATGAAATTAATGTAAGCCGAAGCACGATGCATCTAAGTCCGCCCCTTACACGTGCTGATAAGACCCGGGGTAGGCTCTGCTCCGGTGCGATAAGCCTCGTCAATCACACCACTTGGCTTATAGAAATCGACAACATGGCGGCGTGTCAACCGAAACATTGTTGATGCCTCATGCGTCATCAAGATTAATTAGGTACAAATATGTGATTGGAAACTTCAAAGGTAAAGTGGTAAAGTCACATTTCAGTTGATATATCTAAAGATACTATGAATATTGTTGTACCTGCTCTTTAGTCAGCTAAAGAGTTAATTATGGACTGATTTTTTTTCTGAAATAAAGTCTTAGTTTAATTGTAACAGTAGGCTACAATACATCTTTATTTTAAACTTAGGTAGGCAGTGCGCAGTTTTTTTTTTGTAATTGAATGTTATTATTTTCCATATACCTTATTACATAATAGACTAGTGTCCTTAATTTATTATTATTGTTTATATCTAAAGTTTAAGTTATGTATTCAGGAAGAATTTTTCAAATCTTTAATAAGCAAGTTAAAAATATATAAAATTGTATAGAAAAGGATGCAACATGCATGACGTGACGTCATCTTCCATAAGGTTTATTCGAAAGAGAAAACCAGCGTCCCCACTGCACTATTAAATTGTAAAAATCTCAATCATTTTACAATCAATGTTGATTCTGTTTTCAGATTTATGTATTTTAAAGGCGCTATTTTAAAGGACCATTAAATAGCTACAAATACATTCAGTTAATTATTTATACAGTTATTGTTTAAGTTATTATTTTTATTTAGTTTATTCTCTTAATGCTTTCGTTTTTGTTTCTTAATTGATTCTGTTTTTTTTGTCTTTAATTTGTTCTATAACCGTGGAGACATATTATGGGGTCTATGTTTTTGTTTGTATTCATAATGTTATTTATAAATATTTGTAAGTCGTTGGTTTTCCATGCATATAATAAAACAAGTCTTGGACATATCCCTATTATGTAATCCATAGAAGATTACATTTATTAAGCATAATTAAAGTTATTAACTAATAATAATAAATTAATAATGAAATAGTCAGGAACTAGACCCTTGTATAATTATTTAGAGCCATATAAAAACATATTAATTGATCTGCAGCCGGATGTGTGAATGCCGCTCCAACGGCAGATAACCGCACAAATGTTTACAATCTATGACAGGTGTCGCACACTTTAGGCATAAAAATTTAGTTATTTTTTTAAATATTAAATATATGATAGTTGTGGCAGACATTAGGCATAGACATGGTGTTTTTTTTAAATATTAAATCTATGACAGGTGTGGCACGCTATAGGCATAGAAATTATGTTTTTTTAAATATTAAATCTATTTCACTGGATGGTTATATTATTTGAGAGGCCGCATGGGTAAATACAACCGCTATGTCCTTTTCTTAGAAACAGCAGTCAATGTACTGTTGAGTTCCGGCTAGAAGGACATTGTAGCCAGAGTAACATTTTTTTTTATTGCAAGGAATGACGAGACGAGCAAGCGGTTCGCCTGATGGCAAGCGATACGACCGCTCATAAACAGTAGCAATATTCCACTGCGCTCGCCATCCTGAGACATAAGATGTTAAGTCTCAATATGTCCAGTAGTTACTCTGGCTACAATATCCTTCAATCCGAAACACAACAGTGCATTTACGCAGTGTTGTTTCACGGGAGAAATAGACATTGCGGTGGTACCTACCCAGATGGCCTCTCACATATGAGAGACATACCACCAGTAAAACTACTGGACATATTGAGACGTAACATCGTATGTGTTAGGGGGCGAGCGCAGTGGTATGTCAAGCATTGCTTTGTAATTCATGGAGTTGTTTGGTTTCAATTCATGAACGGTTGGCGCGTCTTGCAAGTTTGTCGCGTAGGATCTATTTGTGTTTATCTAGTTTCGAATTGGTCGTAGCATGACAGCCTCCGGGGCTCACTTGGTTAGACGCCGGCTATGAATAGAGAAAGTGCGGGTTTGACACACACCGTCACAAATATTTGTGCAAACCACAAGTTGTCATTATTTTGGGTCTGGGTGTTTGTGAGACCGAAAAGTTTCTTTATTCCTGATACCCACGACACATTACTTGATCTCACTGCGTGGTCAGGACTATGTATGTGACTGTTGGGTGTATTTATTTTATTTATCTTGTCGGTTTATACTCTACTAGAAAGGCACTACGTTTAAAATCAGGCTAAAAAATGCATGCTGTTACTTTTCCAACATTATAGTATATTTAAAGCCTCAGTTTTTGAACCAAAAGTTTGCAGCTCCTGACTTTAGTAATCACTTCAACGCATTTTACGACAAACATTAAATCGTTAATTTTGAACAGAAATGGAGAAAGTATAAAATAATATTTTTTAAACCACAGATCTGACTGCGCGGTCTGCGATCGGGAATGGATACTAAAAATATTTCTTATATTTTTCTCGACATGGGAATTGAATTTGCGATCTCTCATTTCGCCTTCAATTACCCTTCATGGGAAATAATTTCAACCCTTAAAAGGCACTCGCAACCCTCCTTCACTTCCGCTTGACCAAGGAACCCTAGCTTTCTCACAAGAACCAATCGTACGGAACCTTATCCCTTGAAGAATCTTACAAAAATTACAGACATTGTAATATACAACTTATTTACGGGCAATAGAGGCTATTTTTGCTTATCTCCGGAACCTTATCCCTTAAAGAATCTTAAACAAATTAGGGACAACATCGACATTGTAATATACAACTTATTGTCATGCAATAGAGGCTATTATTACTTGTCGAAAATTAGATTATACTGATAAAATATAAATTAAAAGGTTTTGGACTTTATCTTTATTAAAATAAGGTCGGAAATGCGTTTTGTAGTAATAAGTAAATTAATAAAATAATTATAGCCATCAAGATGGGACACCTGCCCCTATAAAACATAATGGGTCAAAACAAGAGGTGCAGGGTTCAATTCCGTTTGTACTTTTTTATACTTATCTATTACGTGTCGTAAAGTGATCGTTAAGGGCCGTTTTGGTCTCATACGATAATTGGAGATGTAATGAAACAATGAACTGTCATAATTGTTAAAGAAAGTATCTCATTAGTTTTTTTATTACTCTGGTAGTTTACAGGTGAAATGTACTCTATGTCTCTCTCTGGCTACAACGTCCTTCAAAAATTAAACAGAAAGACAACAGTGAATTTACACTGCTGTTTAGTGAGATAAATAGACATTCCGGTGGTACGTACACTGGCGGCCTCATACATATGAGAAACCTACCATCAGTAATATCTACCTAAACCTACAACCAGTACCTACGTACCTACTTTATTTCCGAATATAAACAGGATGATATAAGTGTCGTTAATAGTAAATTTCACTTCAAAACTTTCGATAGTAAGATAATAGTATTTATGCGGATAACGACCATCGTAAATATTGCTTAAGAGCGTTTATACCCTGCACGTGCTTTTTGGCTTAAAAACAGGACTTTTCAAATGAGTTAATAGCCATCAATAAACAATTTAAAGGAAAAATAATTAGTACTAACTTTAGAAAAGGTTGTCATCTAGGGATTTTGGTGGAAAACATTATAGATTGATGGATAATTTGTGAGTACTATAAGGATTACTGAACACAAGTTTCGTTATTTAGGCTTTAAATGGCAATTTAGAAGCTTAAGATATCCGAAACCACTAAATATAAGATGAAAATAAAAATATTATCAGACTAATAAGACCCTTATGGAGGGATTTTGCTGAGAAAAATTATCTTTTTGTGTTTAGTTCCTGAAAAATAAAAATTTAAACAATGCGAAATTATTCAGAAGCTCTCGTCAAGAACATATTTTTTTTCACCAACTTATCGTACATAATTTTTATAGCCATTGCATATTACAATAGAAGAACATCTTATCAATAAATTACAATTTTTACATTTCAACAAAATTAGTTTTCATGTTTTCTACAAATATTTTAAAAACCACTATAAAACACGCTGTCCGACGTGGATCAAATCAGACCGCCGCAAGGCCTTCTAGAGGGAGGATGTATCGCTCGTCGCTCCGGCTTGGCTGCAGTCGATTATTGCCGCGCGTAGTGAAAATAGCCACGCGCGGACTGCGACTACCACATCTTAGTACTTTGGTAGTAAAATATTTAATTATTTTTATTACCTACAATGATTTTGTAGTGAGTATAAATTATGTTTCAGGTAATATAATGGGATGTAATTCCGAGGCTAAATTATGTTATGTATTGTAATATAAAATTCAATATATTTCGTAATTGTAAGGGGTTGTAAGGCCCCTAACACTATTTATGTGTTCGAACACGAAATGATTAATAAAACGTCCGTAGTATCTGCTGATTGAACACTGATTTGAATGCAACTTAACAATGTAATAATAACGAAAATATGATTAGTATCTAAATTTGTATTATTCTTTGCTTGCACAGTAATATTTGTCTACTTATAATGCAAATAAAATATTTTTATGATATTATATTACAGTTACATTTCAAATGAATATTTGAAGCGCACGGATCAAAGTTGTTTGAGCCGTTTGTATAGCGAGCCGACGCGGCAGCTCTACGCACACAGCTTTGGTCGCTTATGTGTGCGTGAAATTAACGAAGAAATACCTATAGTTGACTTTGCGCGCAAGGTGTATACGCTCTTAAGGCCAGCGTGTTGGACTAGGAACTAACATTTCTCAATCGAGAGAGATTTGCTGTTGTTGAGTGCATTGCAGTGCCGTGCAGTGCTTCATAATAAAAATATCTGATCTTAGATTGATCCTTTAGAGCTTGTATCTTTTGTATTTTAAGCTGCCCTCTATTACTTTTCCATTTCTTATATCCATACCAAGGTTTTCTGCTAAACATCGCCAAGACCGCCATTTGTACTTTAAGTAAATGTTATGTCTAGATTATTATTATTATTAATAAATATTATATGTGTGTGCAGTAAAAAAAAATATCATAAATAAATAAATCTCATAATTTTATGTTTTATAAACAAGGGGATTACTCTATAAAAACGACGCGAACTTCGAATGTTTGGACGCCGTACGTAAAACTTCACTAATGTGCTTAGATACTCCATAAAATGTTGGATTCCCCTATCGTACGTCGCAACCATAGACTAAGTTCGGAGAAAATAAATATTATAGAGTTGAGTTTTAGAAGTCGAACATCCGAACACTCGATGTTCGTATCGTGTTAAGAGAGTAACCAGCGACGCTTAGCATCGAGCGATCAACTGACGTCGTTATTCTCGGTAATAAAAATGACCTACTTATTTTTAGCTGCTTATCACTTTTTTGCTCTAAATTACCAATAAAGCGTAAAAATAATAACGTTAAAATTATTAAAAACTGATATTCTTATCGTTACGTCATTCTGATAACATTGCTAAGTTTATAAATTATGTTAACTAATGCTTAATTTCGCGATATTTGTCAGTTGCGTTGGTGGTGTAATGGTCAGCATAGTTGCCTTCCAAGCAGTTGATCCGGGTTCGATTCCCGGCCAACGCACACTTTTTGTGTTTTTAAAAATGATGATAAGTTTACGATCAAGGAAAAAAAAACATTTGCAAGTACAGGAAAACATATTTCTGAGAATTTTAATTTCTTGAATGCTGTTAGGTGATATTATAGCTCTGCTTGATATCGTTTGTATGATAATGAAGCGCGGCAGACCGTGTGTCGCCTTGTATAATTTACCTAGCATACCAAATAGATGGAATTTAATTCGGTTACATCATCAAATAGCAATTCGTATACCAAAATTAATAATTTCTAATAATATTGCAGGAAGTCGCCTTATGGAGGCCAGTTAATAATTATGTAACTAAGTCCTGATGAAAATTAAATAATCGTCGTGCTCATAGTGTAGGAGAAAAAACGTTAATGCGAAAATATAGGCCACTATACAAAATTTCAAATACTTTTAATATACGTTTGAATTCAAGACAAACAGCTCTTGAATTCAAACTTAACGCTACCAGTGAAATATTTTCGTCGACTTCAGCAAGTCTTCGGTAGTATAGTGGTCAGTATCCCCGCCTGTCACGCGGGAGACCGGGGTTCGATTCCCCGCCGGAGAGATGTTTTGCTTTTTGTAACTGGCATTATTATGTTAATGTTGTGTCTGCGTTCTTCATCGACCCGCGAGCCAAGTGATCCACCGTCCAGGGTAATGATTTTATATTATTACCCATAACAGAGTATGTTTAGAACAACGTACATAAAATTTATATACAGGGTATATCAAGACTGCTACCGAAAACGAAGCCGGGTGGTAGTTTAAGCGACTTCAGACACAATGCAATAGAAAAAATTGCAAAAAAGAGCGACAATTTTTTTTTGTTATTTTTTTCCTATGACCATATTTGGGTTGTAAATGTATTTTTTTCCTAAAATAATAGTGTATACCCTTTTATTTATAAACAATCTAAGGTATAAAAGTGTTTAAATAATTATTTTAGCAAAAACTATGGATTTACCACCCAAAAATGACGATATTTAAAAAATCATAAAAAATAATTGTCGCGTTTCTTTGCGAAAATTTTAGTTGCAATGTGTTTGTAGTCACTTAAACTACCACCCGGCTTCGTTTTCGGTAGCAGTCTTGAGATACCCGGTATAACATTGACATCGACGCAAACCCACCAGCTTGGTTTTATCCGGATATACACATTAACACGAAATCCGACATCTACTGCCTACGGGGGTCACTACTGGCCGGTTTCTATAATCTATATTTAACTAAAGATTTCGTTAGATATTTACATGCATTTTATGTTTCAGTAAAAAAAGGAAGACGTCAGTTTCATCATTTTTATTGAAGCATAACATTATATCGACATAGTAATAGTAGCTATTCTAACCTCCTGTTAAAGATGGTTAGGATATAGACACTGGCCGTTAGAAGGTTCCTTAAACTTTTGAATAAAACTATTATCATATTTTAATGTGTAAGTTATAATATTCGCGTAAATCTAAGAAACCATTATTCCTTAATCAAATCAAATCAAATCAAAATATTCTTTATTCAAATAGTCTTTCACAAGATCTTTGGAATCGTTCTTTTCTGCTACCACCGCTTCGGAACGTGTTGTAGCTGTGAAGAAGAAGCGGCGCAAGAAACTCTTAAACTTATCTACCAAAGCATCGGTAATTTGCGGCCCGCTGGCCACATGCGGCTCTATGGATGTGAAGCTGTGACTCTTCAATTTCATATAAATATTTATTGTAAAATTACAACTACTTATTAATGAACTGCTCTGATTTAAACAAACTTGTAAATTATGTAATAATCACTACATTGTAAACTGGTTTTGAAAAGAGCAACACTAGATTTTTTTGGCCGTTCTTCTCTAATGAAAACCGCTTTCTGAACCGGGTGGTAGATTAAAAAAATTATGAATCTTAACGATGTTGAACATTTAAATGGATTCAATAAATTATTTTCATTTCATACGCCAAATAATTTATTTAAAATAATAAATACTTAAAAATCATTTTGATTACATTAATGAGGCTTAGGCACTATTTCTATCTCTCAACCACTTGTCCTCGCTTTTTACCGCACCCCTCCCCTGCAACACGCGTCGTAACAGTCATCAGAAAAAAAAAACGAGTCTAAAAACTTAGAAGTGTTGTAAATTGTAATTTTTGGCTCTTCCGACTCAAAACGTTATAAACAACAAAACGTTAGAATGGTAAAAGAACACTACTTGTCTCTTTAAAAACTAATGGTTGTTTGCTTATGTATCTCAAATATTGGAGAGCAATGTGCATGTATGTGTGTACTTATTATAATATTTGGTTTTTATATCTTTATGTGTATGTTTATTTTTAAGTAAATTCATGTAGGTATGTTGTTTAATTTCATATATGTATTTGTATCCTTTTATCTATCAAGCTAAATATTTTAATTATTTCCTATTTTTTTATAATTCAAGCAATATTCTAAAAGTACACTTATTCTGCCCTATTTTCTTTTTCCTTCACTTATGTCCATCCCATGGTAGTCGGTAAGAGATTGCCTTGAGCGATACGACTGCCATTTGTACTCTTATGTTAAATATAAGTTTTAGTTTAAGTGTTATTTGGTGTACAAAAAAGAATAAAATAAATAAATAAACGTTACTGACCCCAGTCCTAAAGCATATACCTCCAAATCACCGTAGCTACGGAACATGCCGATAAAGATAGATTTCATCACAAATAAATAATTGACGTCAAACAAAAACATTTCATTTTTAGTGTGCATAAATCAGCGACGCCTCAAGTTGTAAAACTTATCTTCAGTCACAAACTTGCGAATGGTCCGCGTATATTTTATATGGGTGTCCCGTTACGTAGTAAACTTAACCAATATTTTGATCCGACCAATGTATTCGAGAAAGTATAAAATATATACATATAGTTATTGATAGTTTAATTGTGGTCGAAGTGAGGGACCTTAGGATTATAAATATTGTTTATTGACATTTCATAGTCACAGAAATTGGATTCATACATACATAAACTTACGCTTGTTCTCAAGAATGGGTAGGCAGAGATGCTTCCGGGATATTCATGTTTCGCCTTTCGTCCCACGTCATATCGGGCAAAAAAAACTTACTCCGGGCAAATAATAATAGAAAAATCCAATAATCTTTGGCTGACCCGCGATTCGAACCTGTGCCTCAGCGATGTAATAGTACCGTAGTACTGAGCCACCTGGATTCATATTAGAAATTAGTAACTAATGCTTGGATCATACATTTTATTAGTATTGAATACTTTACAGTCCTTTTAGATATTAATTTTAGATTTTTACTGGTGGTAGGTCTCTCATATGTGAGAGGCCGCCTGGGTAGTTACCAGCGCAATGTCTATTTCAAACAGCAGTGTAAATGCACTGTTGTGTTCCGTTTTGAAGAACATTGTAGCCAGAGTAACTGCTAGACGTATTGAGACTTAACATCTTATGTTTCAGAATGGCGCAGTAAATGAAAAGCATTGCTTTCATGGTGTTGCTTAGTTTTGCTGCTGTTTATGAGCGGTGGTATCACTTACCATTAGGCAAACGGCATGCTAGTCTCGCCATTAATTTCAAAAAAATGATAATATTAAACACATATTAAACTAGTGAATGGAAGTCATAATATAAGTGTAAGCATGCTCGCATGTTTCCGCCGAGCGAGCGGTGTCGAGTGACTGAAGCGCCGACCAACACGCTACGTAACCAGAAGCTTGTGAGAGAGATCAGGCTAAGTTAATCTTTACTTTTTGTTTTGTAGTTTTGAATTTGTGTAATAGAGTGCGAGATAGCAATAAAACTTTGTGTTAAAGAGCGTGGTGTACCTAATGAGAATTTAGAATAAAATGTTAAGATGATAATAAATAATGTTTATCAGAGTTACCAGACTCCCCGTGGCCATCGAGAACAAGAAGTTACAATTAAATAAAAAGTTTTATGAGTAATTGTAAACCAATCTCAGTAATTAATTTGAAACCAATACAAATGGTAACATACAAAGATCAAGGAAAACATCGTGAGGAAACATGCATTGCAATTTGTAAACTTTCTATGGTGTGGAAAGTTAAGCGACCCGCATTTGGCCAGCGTGGTGGTCTATATGGCCTAACCCTTCATAAGCGTATTCTGTGACGTACGTGGTTTTATGATACATACAAAAAATAATAATTAACATTGCATCTCTCATATATGAGAGACCCACCAGTGACAACTATGTTAGTATGCAAACATTAAACACTAATTTCGGTCAATATCACTCTGAAACGTGATCCAACACCAACAAGCAATACAAGCATGCAACAATTAATGGCCCTTCTAATTTATTTATCATTCTCTCCTTGAATAATAACGCTAGACTGAGCGACGCTGCAATTGAAAGAATTTGTACACCACGTCGCACCAATTAACTTTATGTGGACTAGTTTAAATTCGTTTCAACTCATCATAAATACTTCAATCAGGGGATCGTTAATACACATTTATATGTTGTAATCTTGATCAACGCTAAACCTTAACTGTTGTTTATTGAACAGATTCGTGGTGTTAGATTTCAATTTGTTTAAATACCCTCATGCAAAAGTACTTACATACATGATTGTATTTAGTATTTACTACGGCCTAAGTTAGTATGTAAAATGTACTCTGTGGGCCTAAGAGAGGTCCCATTAATGTTGGTTACATTTTGGCAAGCCTATTTATATCCCAAGATAAGAAGTGAATAAACGGATAACATTTAATTCAACATAGCAACTGAGGCTCGAGTTTTTATTGAAATCACAAATCCAATGATTTTCTTATTAAAAGACTAGCAATGACAAGATTCAACTAAGCGCTTTTCTCCCGTTCACATCGCGTACCGCTTTTAATGCTGTTTTTAGTTCGTATTCAGATATAGAATTTTGTTTAGAGACCCAGCTTGGTAACATCGGCGTGGTGGAAAAAGAAGTTTCTGCTGGACTAGGCTGAAAGACTGAGGTCATAACCCTTCAGACCTACCCTGAAGCAGCTAAACAAAGGCCCAGAACCGTTTACTTTTATTTATTGCAATGAATGGCGAGACGAGCATGCCGTTCGCCTGGTGGTAAGCGATACAAACGCTCATGAACAGTAGCAAAACCAAACAACACCTTGAATTACAGGGCAATGCTTGGCATTCCACTGCGCTCGCAATCCTGAGACATACGATGTAGTCTCAATATGTCCAATAGTTACTCTGGCTACAATGTCCTTTAATCCGAAACACATCAGTGGATTTAAATTGCTGTTTAGAATAAAATAGACATTGCAGTGGTACCCAGCCACCACCTATCACCCAGCCAGACCTATCACCGCAGAATAGAAGAGAAGCTATACGGACAAAAAGATACGAGAATTCAACCTTGATAGTTCAATAAAGCATTTCACGCTCCCATGAATTAATTGTGGCACTGAGTCACAGTTTAACGAACCACACTGCACAGCGGCTCGTTAAGTTGTTAGGACCACGCAATTGGCGCAATTAGGCCGCTGTGTCAATACGGGAATCCCTACGATTGTGATCAGGAACTCCTTGTGAGTCAAGATGGAAATGGACTAGCCTTTGGGTTAGTCATAGCTGAAGAATGAATACAATTCTCTAACTTTCTATTGTTTGTTGATATATCACCTCTGTGATATAAACGAGCAGTTAATTTAAGGATCTTTAATTTACCTCCTGGTTAGAAGTGGTAGAGACTTGAACCTTGAGCCTTGAAGCCATAGAACCTTCGATTTCAGCAGGAAAGGGTCTGTTAGATTGACAAGGTAAGAAGCACTGTTTTACAGAAAACATCTATCAACATCTTGTGATCATATCTCAGGATGGCGAGCGCTGTGCAATGCAAAGCATTGCTTTGTAATTCATGGTGTTGTTTGGTTTTACTACTGTCTATGAGCTCGTATGGCTTACCATCAGGCGAAAGGCATTCTCGTCTCGCCATTCATCAAGAAAAGACTGACGTGAAGCAAAGGCATTGCTGGCGTGCTAGATTCTGTGGATGATACCGAGACAAATGTTTGTGAGGCCCATAAGTCTTTGTCTCGGGTCTGGGTGTTTGTGAGACCGAAAAGTCTCTCGTAGTTCCTGATACCCACGACACAAGACTTAACTGATCTTAATGTGGGGTCAGGACGATGTATGTGACTGTTGGGTGTATTTATTTATTTATTTTCCTCGTTCTCTTCTTTTCCTTCCTATTTGATGTATCTCCGCCAGAAACAAGTATTGTAGATGTTCTTTATTTTCTCAGAAAATGTTTTACATACATACATAAACTCACGCCTTTTTCCCAGAAGGGGTAGGCAGAGGTGCTAGGACACTCACATTTCGCCTTGTATGTGCCATCCCACGTTGTGATACGTGGCGAGCCCATCGCCATATCAGGTGCAAATTCCTGACTCTAGGCTAATAATGAATAGAAAAATCCAGTATCACTTTGCCCAACCCGGGATTCAAACCCGAGACCTCAGCTATGTAACCCTACCGTAGTACAACTACGCCACCGAGGCAGTCAGAAAATACTTTATCCGAAGTAAATGCAGAAATCACAAAAATGAACTATTCATTACACAAGTGTCACTCAGCAATCGAAGAAAAAAATATGTACTAATATAATTCTCATGAAACACTTTAAAACAATGATCTTGAAAATCTTCATCTTGATAATTACGCATACAAGTCACTTCAGATCTGTAACGTTTCTAGGAAACCATTACTGTTGGGGAATTCTCGTTCACAAGTTTGTAATGTTACTAATTCTTCATCTTTAAGCAGTTAATTACATTTCTCGCGAACGTGACCTCATTTTGTTTAGCGACTGATAAGGTTATCGTATCGTAATATGACGGTAGATGCATATAGAAGATCCGTCGACTTAATCAATGGTCGAAAAATTACTTGTCGAAAAATAACAAGAAGTGACTAAAATGCCTGTGAATCCTTATGGTATCTTTAACGCAATCCATATAGATAATAGTCGTTAGGCCCCGAGGCACATAATACTAACAGAAGTCAAGCTTGTGTATGTACTTCACTTTTGTTGCCACACTCACACTACGCTCGGCGTTCGCGCTAGGGTTGTTAACTCTGGTTTATGCGAAAACACGTATCGTGTTTATAGAACTTGTTTCGTTTGATTGAATTTTTAAAATAAAATATATAAAACACAATAATACAATAAATAAATTTTATTTAAGAACTCGCTGAGAATGTGTATGTCGTTATTCTAAGTTTTCTTTTATTGTTTTTGTATAATATAAGTATATTTTTTTTTGAAATTTATATTTTTAGCACCAGAAGTGGAATTTTATTAAAAAAAAATACACAATTAACAATAAATCCGTTTATTTACAATTTGAATCAATGTTAGACCAATTACAAACTATTCAAGTACAATCAACACAAAATAATTACCAAAACCCAAATACTGCAAACTTCAATACAAATAAAAAAAGGAAACAAAACAAAAATGGCTTACGTGACCTTAATGGCGGTCGACACAGATTATCACAAACTTCCGTACAGAAGGAGCGATGACGAGCAAATAGGCTGTTTCTTCCAAGCGTCTTCCTTATATAATTTGTTCCAAGTTGGCTGGTGGGGGTACATGGAAACTCCTTACAATATTCAATTATTATAATCTGGTATTTTATATACAAGTGTAATAACTTTTATTCATTTGCTCCATCTTTGCACAAAACATCTCACTATTTGCGTGCCCCAAGCGGGTGACACTCGCGCTCGCAGTGGTCTCGACTGGTTTGAAATATCGTGTCGGTGATCGCTGTCAATATGTGCGTTGATTTAGCGCGCTTTGTATGGAGCTTGACTTCTGTTAGTTTAGTATTCTGTGCCCGAGGTGAAGTTGCTAACACACCAGCTGTTAAAAGATAGGCACTATGTTCGATCCTTGCTCCCCAAGTATTTACTGCGGGTCTGTCTGTTTGTGAGACTAGAAAGTCTCCAATGTTTTTTGATACCTGGGACACAAGACTTAATCTTAGTGCAGGATTTTATATGACTATTGAGTGTTTATAATTAAATTTGTATCAGCCTATACGAGTATGTATATAAGTGCGTGGTGGCCTGTTGGTAAAACGGACTAGACGCGATTGCCAACATGTTCACGGTGGTCGCGGTTTCGTATCCCAGGGCACACCTCTGACTTTTCGGATTCATGTGTGTATTGATAGTCAATCACCATGCACTAAAACGTGAAGGAAAAAATCGTGAGGAAACCTGCATACTATAGCGATTTATAAGAATTTCTATGGTATGTAAGTCCGCCAACCCGCACTAGGCCAGCGTGGTGGACTATAAGGCCTAACCATTTTCAATCGTACTCTCCATTGTAGAGTAGGCCCGTGCCCTGCAGTAGGACGTATATGGGCTAATACAGTATACGAGTATAAGTCTCACTGCACCTGTGCATATTCTACAATTGAAAGTACAAAAGTACAAAATTTAATCGACCTAGTTGTGTTAGGATACATCCAGTGTTATCCCGGAATGCCGCAGGCCTATGGATCAATATGTTGGACATTATCTGCGTATAGTCATCGCCAATTGCTTGTAATTCATATATCTACATTAAGATCGCGAGTCGGCACAATTGGCAAGCTATGAATCGTATACATTTCGCGTGAACAATAAAACGGCTTGACGATCAGAATAATAAGCAGCACGCTTCTTGCTAATAGTGAATACTCATTCATAATAAAACATGCGTAATTGAATTCCCGTAGCCATTTATCTTCATATCGGTTTATAAGCCGATGGATAGATAAATGGCTATGGCGTATAGCTTGATGTAAACGTCAAGTGCCCAATGAACTTTGCACCAAAATATATAGATGGCTTAATTATAATCAAAGTTCGTAGCTCCATTTGTTTTTCAAAATCATGTTTCAATGCCATTTGGCGTAAAATACTGTGGATCAAATAATTCACTGCATTATTTAACTGAAAATGAGTACATAAACAATAAAAATACTATAATAAATAATAAAAAACATAATATATTTCCTCAATACAGTGGATAATTTTTATGTCTTCCTGTAAAATTTGGTTGAATGGAGTATGTTTGATAATTAAGCCGATATTTGGTTCAAATCCAAAGGTAAAAGGGAGTGCTTTATAAAATTAATTATATGGTGTGTTTTCAAATTGCAATTTGTTTGGATCTTTATTTAAAGGATAGATTTCAATACAGTTGGCTGCAAAGCGTGATGAACTTTACGTAGGTAAGTATTATTTATTTATGGAAAAGTCTTAAATATCAGATATCCTTTCAATATGTTCATTGTTAAGGTCAAAACTACAGACTTAGAGTTAGGTTTTTAATAAATCAATATTCCTGACGAGGAATCGAACCCATTGCTTTTGAAAAAAAAACACCTATATTATTACACCATTCGATAATGTTGCTGATAGGAGTCAAATTCCGGAAAATAATACATGGAAAACTAAAGGAAAAAGATAATGTTGAATAAAATGTATTTTTTTCTTTTGTTTCCTTAACAAATCTATAATCCGACTATAATCCAAGATTGCAGTTTTACTTTTCATAATAAAAATGGGTTCGTGCATTTCAGCATTTTCCGCTATTCCTCGTAGTTTCTGATTTGGTCATCCACGCCCATTTGAAAATTCATCCAGTATTTTTTTTGGGTCACATTCATGAAACTATCCTTTTTTTTTATTGCAATCAATGGCGAGACGAGCATGTCGTTCGCCTGATGGTAAGCAATACAACCGCTCATAAATAGTATCAAAACCAAACGACACCTTGAATCACAAAGCAATGCTTGGCATTCTACTGCGCTCGCCGTCCTGAGACATAAGATGTTAAGTCACAATATGACCAATAGTTTAGATTAAAAACAAAAGTCAGATTATTTATACTTTCGCTTTCTGAATAATATGTCCTGTGCATATTGACACAACTAGTGAAAACTGTTCTCGTCAAATTCAATATTCTAATAGTGTTTATATTAGAGAATTGACATTCTAAAAAGCGGGTCACTTGGTGGAAGTAAGAAAACATTTTTTCTGGCACGATATAATGGCTACAATGTTTTCTTATGATAATCCGTATACTGTGTTCATTTACACTCATTGATTTTAAAAGTAAGGATGGGTGAAGTAAATTTAGAGTTTCAAAAAGAGGACCGTGAAAATCGCGCTAAAATAAATATTCAAATATCTTAATTTAATAGCATTCATCTAATCGGTGTTAAGAAATACTATCTTTATTTTTATTAAACTTTTTGTCATAATATAAGCAGGCATTGCAAAATTCTTTGATACGAGAGGACGCGGGTTCGATCCCTGAGGCCCTACTATATTCATCCGAAACGAAGCTCGAAACTTCGGACGAACGAAGTTTGTGACGATACGAATGTACTCTGTAAATGTTTGGATTGTCGATATATTCGAATCATTCATTCTTTGATCCGAGTATTCGAATTTCGTGTTACAGAGTAGGTTTCGAAACGAAAAACGTCACGAAGGTTCGAATTTCGGATTTATATAGTAAGGCCCCTGCACCGAGAGAAATGTTTGTGCAGCCCACAAATATTTCTTCCGGGGTTAGGTGTTTGTGAAACCTAAAAGTCTCTGGTAGTTCCTGATACCCACGACACAAGACTCGATCTTAGTGTTGGGTCAGAACTATGGATGTGACTGTCGGGTGTTATATTATTATGAATAGAAAAATCAAATATCTCTTTGTACGATCCGAGATTCGAGCCCCCGACCACAGCCTTGCAATCATAGTCAGAGTTTTTTGTGCAATTAGATGTATAATATAAATAAATAATAATCATATACTGGTATAAATACTGGTGGTAGGTCTCTCATATGTGGGAGGCTGCCTGGGCGGGTACCACCACAATGTCTATTTCTCCCGTCAAACAGCAGTTTAAATGCACTGTTGTGTTTCGGATTGAAGGACATTGTAGCCAGAGTAACTACTGGACATATTGAGACTTGACATCTTATGTCTCAGGATGGCGAGCGCAGTGGAATGCCAAGCATTGCTTTGTAATTCAAAGTGTTGTTTGGTTCTGCTACTGTTCATGAGCGGTCGCATCGCTTACCATCAGGCGAACAGTATGCTCGTCTCGCTATTCACAGCAACTAAAAAAAAAAACTACTAATATTGTGGAATACTGAAGAGTTTGTTTGTTTGTTACTAATCTAAGGAACTACGGGTACAAATTAAAAAAAATATGTGTTGGATAGTTCATTTATTGAGGAATGATGTAGGCTGTATATCTTCACGCCATGACCTACATATAGAAGGGAAGCAGTAGTGAGTCTAGCAAATACGAGGAAATTTTATTCATTTTTCATGGCCGATTGGTCGATATTCGAAATCGATAGTGGGAATTAGTTTTGGCCGCCATTTTGAAAAGTATACTCGAGCGGAGCCTGTCCGGACTGCTAAAAGTAAATACTAACTAACTGAAGTAAATACTAATAATATGATGAGTACGCAATTTTATCCTTCGTTCCTTCCGAGAACACGTTCGATATTACTATTCCGGCTTAGCAAATAGTTCACGGGTAGTTTCGTCACACCATTAGTATTCAATGCCGGGCTGGCATTGTCGCGGTGTCTTTGTACATTCATAGTGACACTAGTATGGGGCCGGTACACACTAATTTGGGGTATGGTACCCATAGTAATGTTCTGCACTATTAGACAATGGTGTTCCGTATGTACCAGCCTTATTTGTTCCAATGGATATGGAAATTGTATGGGGATAATTTAAATAAATAATCATGACCCTACACAATGCTATAAGATTTCTTTTCTTTTCTTCTGAACAAATACTTGTGGATCACACTAACATTATTTGTGTCGGTGTGAGTTTCGTAGTAGTAAGTTAACGCGCCACGTAATGAAATGAAATGAAAATATTTATTGAATCCATAAAATGTCATACATTATTTAGATTCAGTCACTTTCTTTCCACTACCACCCGGTTCACAAGGCTGTTTTCGCCAGATAAGAACAGGCAAGAAACTAGCGTTGCTCTTTTTAAAATAGGTTTACGTAGAATTGGGTTAGATTTCATTTTATTCATTTCCAAGTATATCCAGTGGTGGGTACATCGTACGTACTCCAACATATTTACGGTGGTCGCGAGTTCACATCCCAGAGCATATCTCAGACTTTTCGGAGTCATGTGAGCATTAGGTGTAAATCACCACGCACTATAACGGTGAAGGAAAATATCGTAAGAAACCTGCATACCGTAGTGATTCGGAAGTATTACTATATTATGTCAAAGTACGCCAACTCGCACTAGAGCAGCGTGATTGACTATATGGCCTAACCACTCTCAATAGTACTCTTGATTGTAGAGGAGGCCCGTGCCCGTGCAGTGAGACATATACAGGGGGCTGACTCTATAAAAACAATACGAACTTCGAATGTTCGGACGCCGTACGTAAAACTTCACTAATGTGCCTAGATACTCCACAAAATGTTGGATTCCTCTATCGTACGTCGTAACAATAGACTAAATTCGGAGAAAATTATAAGTATAATAGAGAATAGTATTGATTTTTAGAAGTGGAAATCTCATCTACTCCGGACGTCGAACATCCGAATATTCGAAGTTCGTATCGTTTTTATAGAGTAGCCCCCCAGGTCGTAACAAAAACAATTGCAAAGTAGGTAGGTACTACACTTAATAATCGCATTTAATTTAGTACAATCGCTTCAACTTGCAATGAAGCAATGCGAGTGCATCACATGGAATTGAACCGAGGACTAACGCGTTGCTAACTGGGTCGGCGTGTAAGAATGCAACAGGTGATACTGTTTAATTCTGAACACGTCCCATACGATACAATCAACCACTTCCTACATAACTCCAGTTAATACTGGAACCGTGGATTGAGGTTTAAACTATAAGTTCACCCAACAGTCAACACTACTCAACAGTCTATTTCTCCCGCCAAATATTAATAAAGTTTGCCTTTATTTCAGACGAATTACACTTTTAGAATAATTAACTTAACCTAATGACTCTTGCGAGTCAGTGACACCGACAACTTGGTCTGTTTGCCCTATTTGGCAAAGGCCTCCTCCATTTCTTTACTTCTCAGGCAGTTCCGAAGGTGGGAAGATGAAATTTCTCCCGCCAAACAGTAGTACAAATGCACTATTTTGTTCCTGTTGAGCTTGGGATACTGTGGCAAAATTCTTACGCCCCCTATCCACTGGCGAAGTCCATAGTTTCTGCCTACCCCTATGTGATACAGCCCTGACGTTTATGTTCGTATGTACAAACATTTATCTCGACTTTTTCGACCCGCGCCGCGGAGGCCATCAAATGTATTCTCGGTGGTCGTAATTAAGTAAATCGCTGCAAATTTCACAGGTAACGCGTGCAATCTGCATAATACGGCATGTAATCGCAGCGGGCCGCTGTCCGTCACGATCTGTGTGGTCTTCATTTCGGCGGTGATGCGGACACACGGGCGGTGATTAAAACGCCTTGACAGTTTTATTTAAATTATCTGTGTCAGCCCATATACGTCCCGCAGGGCACGGGCTCCACAATCGAAAATACGGTTGAGGGAGGTAATTTAAATTGAGTTGTGTTAGGACACACGGGCGGGTTTTAAAACGCCTTGATAGTTTTATTTAAATTATCTGTATCAGTCCATATACGTTACGCGGGGCACGGACCTCCTCTACAACTGAAAGTACGGTTAAAAGGGGTTATTTAAACTACGTTATGTTATATTCTGTTGAATTTGTTATATTTGGAAAGCAAGGTATTTATGTAGTCTACATACTCGTGGTAAAATGTCACATTTAATATCTTGTTTCCGCAACTTCGCACTTATCGGGTTTATAAAACAAATAAAAATACAAATTAAAAAATATCACATAATATTTTGATTTAAAAAATGTTTTATTCCCTCCAAAATCGAGACTATTTGTACTACAAAGCCGATATCGATCACTCATATCTACAAATATCTAAAAGTCAACGTAAAAACGCCCAAAAAACGCTCGTCTACACCAATTGTTTCACTTTCACCACCACGTTTAGTGTCAGTACATAAAGCTTGTGTATTTCCATATTCATACAAGTAATTGTTTGTTCCACTCATAAACCACCGCGCATTGCCCGAGGTGTCACAAATTGCTCATAAAACATCGCATTTTAATTAGAGAAAAGTGTTTTTTTATTGCTAGCGGCCCGCCCAGCTTCGGTTGCAGATATTCTCGGTAGTAACAATATATGTACATTATGTAAATAAATAAAATAAAAATTTAAAAGCCCTTTTATTCCATGCATTTACAAAAGAAATTACAACAATGAAATTTCAATTTTCATAATTAATACATTACATTCATGGATCCCTACCAGGTGAAGGCCTCCTCCAAAGGAAGTCCGTCTCCTCCATAACGTTATACAGAAGGTCCCTTAAGCAAGGACTAAATAAATTAACCGACTTGGTACTACATGGATCTCACAATTTTTTGCGGTGGAAACATTGAGCATTGAATAAATAGTTCGATTGAGAGAAGTTAGGCCATATCGTCCACCACACTGAATTAATGGGAAGTCCCCCACTTTACATAACATAGAAATTCTTAAAAATCCGTATAGTTGGACAAGTTCAGGCAAATAATCATGAGAAAAGATTTTTTATGGTTTCTTAGATTCACGCGAATGTTACACATTAATTATTGAATATTAAATAAATACATCAAACAGTCACCTACATAATTTTGAACTCACACTAAGAATGATTCTTGTGTCGTCGGTAACAGGAACTACGAGGCTTTTTAGTCTCAAACACCTGAACCCGAAACTGTACATCTGGTTTACACAAACATTTATCTCGGTGCGATCGAACCCGCGGCCTTTCGTTTTACAGTCGGCATCTAACCAACTGCGCCACGGAGGCTGTCATAATACTTCCAATGACCCCTGTTAGTCCAATCACGTCACCTCAATATATAACCTTATGCATACGTGACAAAACGGCACCACGCATGCGTCCCCGAACATACACGAAGATAACCGAACATGCACGAATGGATTTTTTCTGTCCGTCATAATTCTTACACTAATAGGTTCTTGGAAAGTATGCAAAAGATTAGTAATTATTTATTATTGCTGGACCAGATATTTTTTACAGGCGTATTTCTTTCCAATAATGAGAAATAACAGATGATTTATTTGAAAGCCTCACGCCAAGTTTTGATCCTTTTTGTACGTATAGTGTGAAAGTTGGGATGGTATGGTCACGTCATAAAAAAACCACCGGTGTACGTCGACAATGTGTGCCTGAGCCTCAATATTCCCGGGCCTCGACTAAGGGGTAGACCAAAGAAGCGCTGGCTAGATGTCGTCAAAGAAGATATGAAGGTGGCCTTACTATTGAGTATGCCGAAGATCGGGCGAAATAGAGAAGAATTAGCTGGAAGGCGGACCCTGGCACCGGCCGGGATAACGCAAGATAGAAGAAGAAGAAAGGGGTAAAAATTAGCGATCTATGCTATGCAAGTTTCCTCACGATGTTTTCCTTCACCGTTAAAATGGTGATTGGCAATCAACTCACATGACTCGAAAAATCCAGGAGTGTCCTGGAGTATGAACCAATATTAGTGGGCCACACAAACATTTGTTTCGTTGCGGAGATCGAACCTGCTGTCTCTCGTTTCACAAGCGGCCTCTAACCTACTATGCTACGCAGGCTGTAAATGTGTGTGTGTCAATAAATACCATAATAAGTTTTTAAACTATAAGGAAATCTAAAATTTAGACTCAATGAGCCTTTTCAAGATGGTTCTGAAGACAAGGAAAAGGGAAGTCTAACGTGTTCTCGGTCACGTATCTTCAATCTCTGGTGACAGAATGACTAATAAAAATCGCGAGAATGTGCACTAAAACTCCCCTGTATACGTAAGGGTCTGAATCCATACGCTATAAGGCCGCAGCGGTATATTGAACATACCATGAAAATTGGTGTGTTAAAAAACACCAGCTAATAATTTTCCTGAAAAATATTGGTCTACGCGATCCCTTTTATAAATATTTTTTTGTAATGCGTGAAGACGTAATTGAATAGGCTGGTCTTCAAAAAAAACGAAGAAGTTCTCAACGCGGATTTTTTAATATACCTATATATTCAACGATTACTCATAGACGCCTGAACTGATTTGGATTTTTTTGTTTCGAAGCGCCTACTTTACTGATGGTCTTATAGTTGTAAAATGTGTAGAGAAACTGAAATCTAGCGAAAAAATTGTTTCCAATGGTTATTCCATCAAATTCAATGTATTTACAGATACCCGAAAGATATTTACCGTAATATTTAAAGACTATTAGAAACTTGTACCACAATAAGATATATGAAATCTATTTTTCCCTTCACTTACTTAATTTTTGTATACATATCTATGTATCATTAGCCGTAACCTTTCCATAAATCCTTTAAAACAAGTTTAAAATAATTCTATTCAAATTACAAAGTATTGTGTTCAAAATCTAGACAGTTTAAACAAAAAAGGTGTACTAACTATATTAGATCTCAATTTCTTATATCTGTATATGTATCAGCCCATATACTTCCCACTGCAGAGCAGGGGCCTGCTCTACAATCGAGAGTACGATTGAGAGTGGTAAGGCCATGTAGCCACCACGCTGGCTTAATGCGCGTTGGTGGACTTACACACCATAGAAATCTTCTTCAATTTCTTATTTACGCAGTCGAAACTTTATTTTTACACTTATAGCGAGGCTCTACCACTTTCTTAATTATTATTTTTCAATACATGTGCCAGCGGATTCAAAATCGTAGAGTTATTTCCGTGTATGAACTAGAACCCTTACTCATCAATACACAGATATGAGAAGCTCATTTGTGTGAGCCGGCAGCGCGCCACGTGTTCCCGACGTGAAACTGGAGCGGAAACAATACCCAGCCATATGTCAACTTCTCTATGTCGCCTGTATTCCATGAAATCAGGATTTATTGGAAACAACCCCTCATTATTATTATTTTTTTTGCATTAGAAGGATCCATAGCAAAACGACACAATAGAATATAAATGTTATAATACTTGAACGTCCACCATAAGATGCGACGGACCGCAAATGTAAATTTTTGAAAATATACCCTATTTCTAATAATAATTATCACACTATTTTACAAAGGTTTTTCCTAAACACTAGTGTTTTAGCGACTGCATCTTGCGATCTCTTGTCTAAGTCATCTTACCATCATATTCGGAGTATCTCTTGTGTGTTTTTTGACTGTTAAAATTCTATATTTTTCAATTGCTAAAAACATTTAAAAGTGCCTCTACTATTTCTAATAATTAGTTTATCTCTCCTTTCTCTTATCTCCATCCAAAAGCTGTCTGGAAGAGATTGCCTTGTGCAATAACCTATTGTACTTATTTTAAATTTAGTTACAATTTTTTTTATTCTTGTGTAAAATAATTAATTAATTCTTTAATTATAAAAAGATAATAAAAATCTTAATTTATCTTATATCCAATTAATGCAGTGCTACTATCTACTTCACAAAAACATCCCTTTTGCAAAATACCCACATTTTTCCATTCCAGCAACATGCACATTAAAATAGTTTTATTTAATGAATCAGTTTTACGACGGTTCTCTACAACTCGAGTGGATGTTCGGCGAATATCTTCTGGAAACTCAATGGTTTGTAATATAACGTATTTTTATCCATTCAAGTGTTATGTTCATTTTTGTTTCTATTTAGGAATGGTCGTTGGCCTAATAATTTACGCCCAACGTAAGCCAACATGTTGGTTGTATTCGTAACCACCATATTATTCGGTGGCTACCGTTTTTTTTATTGCAATCAATAGCGAGACGCGCATGCCCATCGCCTGATTGTAAGCGATACGAACGCTCACGTTCAGTAGCACAACCAAACAACACCATGAATGATTAATTACAAAATATATACGAAGCACTGCGCTCGCCATCCTGAGTAGTTATTCTGGCTACAAGCTTCTTCAAACTGGAACACAAAAGTGCATTTACGCTGCTGTTTGCTGGGAGAAATAGACATTGCGGTGGTACCTACCTAGGCGACTTGTCACATATGAGAGGACTTACAAGTAAAATTCTCACAAACAATTTTTACAGGCTCTCTACACATGGTATGAGTGACAGAGTCTAACAACGTCTTAAGTGAGTTAGCACTTGTGTGATACAGCGCGGCGCGACGCAAACAACTCGCAACTAACAATGCCGAGAAAGCTTTTAGAACAACTCCAAATTAATAACAACAAGGTGTGGTGTAATTTGAGAATGATTGTCGATTTTATTAATGTTACTCGTAATCGTGCTTTTGATTGTAGATATCCGTGCCCTGCAATGCTTATATGGACTGATGCAGAAGGTAAACTATCACTGTCACTCTTGAACCTCCACAACGCTTGGATCACAAATGTGTTGCTGGTATATCAAATCGGGTGGAAAGCAGGAAGAGAAAAAGGTCAGAAAAGGGAAGGGTATCGCACATTCGGTAAACGTTACTCACCAATGTACTTCTTGTAACTGAAGGAAGAGAGAAAGAGATAGAGAGAGTAATGAAACTGAAGAGAAAGAGAGCACGGAACTGGGAGGTTACTCTATAAAAACGATACGAACTTCGAAAGTTCGAATGTTCGGATGTTCGACGTCCGTACTAAGATATAAGATTTCCACTTCTAAAAATCACTACCAATCTCTATTATACTTACCATTTTCTCTGAACTTAGTCTATTATTGCGACGTACGATAGAGAAATCTAACATTTTGTGGAGTATCTACGCACATTAGTGAAGTTTTACGTACGGCGTCTGAACAGAAGTTTGTCTTTATAGAGCAACCTTCTGTATCGCAAGCGTATAACTTGCGCCATTTACTCGTATTTGTTTAGGGTGCGTCTCCACGTGCCAGACACCCCGCTGCGAGTTTGTTTATCTTCACTCTGCGTTTTTGTGTCCCATCTTTGCGTGGAATCCTTCAAAACAAACGTTCAAACAAAAAATGTGTCAAAGATAATTGATTTATTCTGCCGATAGGAACTTTTTGCCTCTTGTCGATATTTTTTTATTTGATACATGTGGGGTAAAGATCACGCCGGAATCTTTGAAGGGGTAGTTAGTACAGACCAAAATTCTCTGAGATTATCTTATCACCAATGTGAACAAATACCAAATCAGCATCCGTTGACACAATGGTAGTCTATGTATGTGAAACCGAATATATAGAGGTTGAATCCAAAACGAGACGTATATTTCATGTGGATTTTCCATCATATTCGGTAATAAATAAACACATCCAACAGTCACATATATATTCCTGACCCCACACTAAAATCGAGTCTTGTGTCGTGTATCAAAAACTACGAAAGAGTTTTCGGTCTCACAAACATCTAGACCCGAAAGAAATACCTAATAATAATAATTATTAGTCTATATATTATTATTTTATTGGAGCTTCTATCCTTTTTTCTAGACTGCCCTCTCTTCTTTTCCTTTTCTTTTACCCATCCAAAGGTTATCAGCAAGAAATCGGCTAGAGCGACAGGACCGCCATCTGTACTGTTTGTTCATTTGTAATACATTTAAGTGTTGATAAACCTTTACCCCGATTGGTCAACTTTCCAAATCAATTATTGTGTTTTTTACGGCATTGTATGGCGAACATGTCTTTCTCCTGATGGTTAAGTGACTGTAGCAAACCAAACAACCTTACAGATAGTAGCTTAACCAAACACAATAAACTACAAAGCAATGCTTGGCATTTCACTCCGCTCGCCATCCCAAAACATATGCTAAGTGTCACTATGTACATTTTATATTCTTCATTAAGTTACTATTATAATTTCATATACACCTTATACTGCCCTCTCATTTTCCTATTTCAATATCTATCCAAAGGTTGCCTGGAATAAATTACCTAGAGTGATAAGAATTATTGTGTTATTTCTTCATTGTAATTTATTCTATCTCGTGTACTAAAGTATTAAATAAATAAATATGTAGAAATCAAGATCATAGATCAGTTTTAGCTATTATTAATTTCCGCAGTACCCCTATGCAATTGCACTCATATGTTTACTGCGAAATCTAGGCGGCCTCTCTCACAGCAAGTGGTCCAAATTGTGACACAAACATTAGTCACAATTATGTAACACTCGCCAAATCACATCCAATAAATATATTCCAGGTTACTGTAACTAAGGATACAATCATTAAACGCTTGTTTCATTGTAATATCAAATCTGTTGCCATAGTTTTATGGTTGAAATTTGCACACAATTGCCCAGGGACAGGGGAGATTCGTCGATTCGCAATGTAGGCCCACTTTCGCCGAATTTCCGTTGGAAATGAGAGCGAGCGTTAGTTGATATCGGATTAATACGATTTTCAGCAATAGGACGCGGGTACACACGCACTGAGTCACGCGATATATCTCCGAATCTATCCGGCGGATGATTTGTGAGCCGATTTGTAACGTATACGCAATTGAGTTATTGCTGTCAAAATTGTAAACGACCTCGTGGTATTCTGAAGATTTATGGCGAGATACAGGAGCATATTGAATTGGTTCGTGTTACAATATCCGTTTTTCTTTAGGTCTCATTAGTTTTTACTTTTAAGAAATAGTTTTAGGCTATAGTGCATTTGAATTTCAGTGATAAGTATCTTTGTTCCGCAGTTAGCGCTTACGAGCGTATGCAATCATACATTAGCAGAGTTGAGAGCAGTCCTAAAAATGTTGTTTAAAATGATAATTGTTCCTTACTTCACCCAATTAGGAGTCTATCTGACATCTAAGGACTGCTAAATTATATCGTTCATCCACGGATAAATAACTATACAAACTAAAAAAACTTGCATACCCACTTTAAACAATTTGCTGAAATGTAAATGTTAGTTATATCCCAACGGGACACTCACAAATAAATAGTGACGTAATTCGGAGTTTTAAAATGTTCTCGTTTTTTAATTAAGTGCGTGGTGGCCTGTTGGTAAACGGACTAGACGCGACTGCCAACATGTTCACGGTGGTCGCGGGTTCGAATCCCAGGGCACACCTCTGACTTTTCGGAGTCATGTGTGTATTTATAGTCAATCACCACGCACTAAAATGGTGAAGGAAAACATCGTGAGGAAACCTGCATACCATAGGGATTCATAAGAATTTCTATGGTATGTAAGTCCTCCAACCCGCACTAGGCCAGCGTGGTGGACTATATGGCCTAACCACTCTCAATCGTATTCTCGATTGTAGAGTAGGCCCGTGCCCTGCAGTGGGATGTATATGGGCTGATACAGTTAGGGGAGAAATGGAGACGTAGTATCATATTTATGGGAATATGTTTTGTTTTTTAAGATATGAATCATACATATTTTTAATACAGTTAATCACGCAAAGTTGCGGGCAAAAGTTAGTAATTAATAAAATAGATTTATGATTAATGTTTTGTCAGTCTACCGACTGCATTTCTCGGCTCGCCGTTGAAAATCAGCGCTGCAGTTTGCTTTTCCCATACTGCAGCATAAAGCTGAATGGCAGGCCCATTGTCGGCGCAACAGTTGTTTAGATTTATTTAAAATTTTAATACTTTATCATGTTTTATTTAAGTTTTATGTGGGTTTCTGCTTATGTTTAATTGCGCCTTCAATAAATGTATTTCTTTCTTTCTTGCCATAGGATATTGTTGTCCTCAAAACGATAGAGGTTTTATTTTGTCACTTTTTTGCGTATATTAAGTTCTCATTTTTACCTTTTCAATTATTGAAAACAAACAGCATAAAAACTGCTACTTAAGTTTTCAATGGGCTGGCCCATACTGAATATCTAGGAACTCGGTAAAGAGTTTCTGACATTGTTCGGGAGACAAACATAATGACCTAACAAGGTGAATATCTGCACCCGACCCTTACAGGAGTCCAAGATATGTCTCTTTAATAGCAGTTGAAGGTAGCAGTTCCGCTTTATGTATTCGGTCGTGAGACAGATATACGAGTTTAGTGTCAGGGCGACATCTGCGGGTCGCCTGTAGAGGTCGCAGTATGTAGGCCGCGGGAGTCTGCCTTGTCACTCGCTTTATTGACATCTGTTTGTATCAGCCAATATACGTCCTACTGCAGAGCACGGGCCTTCTCTACAATGGAGAGTACAGTTGAGAATAGTTAGGCCATATAGTCCATCACGCTAGTCTAGTGCGAGTTGGCGAACTTTACATACCATAGAAATTCATACAAATCGATATGGTATGCAGGTTTCCTCACGATGTTTTCGTTCACCGTTAAAGTGCGTGGTGATTGATTCTCAATACACACATGGCTCGGAATAATCAGAGGTGTGTCCTGGGATTCGAAACAGCGACCACCGTGAACATGTTGGCAGCCGCGTCTGGTTCGTTACCAACAGGCCACCACGCACTTTGATTTTTTAATAATTAACACCACATACATCACATACATAGTCCTGACCCCACACTCAGATCGAGTCTTGTGTCGTGGGTATAAGGAACTACGAGAGACTTTTTGGTCTCACAAAAACCCAGACCCGAAATAAATATTTGTGGGCCGCACAAACATATCTCTTGGTGCGGGGATCGAAGCCGCAGCCTCTCGTTTCACAGGCGGCGTCAACCGAATGCGTCTCGGAGGCTGTCTGTTTATTGCCATACACATTTTATCTGACACTCCACGGAGGAATTGCGCCTTACAATGTTTGCACCCGTTATCCTGTCAGTTTGGAGTTACATACACATAATTGCGCTCTCTATGTCACTCTGAATCGACATACCATACGTAATATGTGTTACAGTGACGCGTGAGACAATAGGCAATGGAATCGATTTCATTTTTATCGGAGTTAAAAATATATAAATTTAGATGCATACGTTTTGAACATGTACGATAATCATGCACATACTGCACACTGAATACTCAATATCTTTATGTCACAAGATGTTATAAATATGTTACAATTATCTAGATTTAAACAATGTGGACTATATTGGGCACGGCATAGTATAAGTTTCAAATAAATCGTAGTTTCTAATACCCATGCAAAAGACTCAATCTTACTGTGGGGTCAGATCCATGTAAGTATCTCTATCTGTATCAGCCCATATACGGCCCACTGCAGGGCACGGGCCTCCTCTACAATCGACTACCGATTGAGAGTGGTTAGGCCATATAGTCCACTACCCTGGCCTAGTGCGGGTTTGCAGACTTATACAGGGTATATCAAGACTGCTACCGAAAACGAAGTCGGGTGGTAGTTTAAGCGACTTCCGACACAAGGCAACAGAAAAAGTTGCAAAAAAAAAAGCGACAATTTTTTTTTTGTAATTTTTTTATTATGGCCCTATTTGGGTGGTGAATACATTTTTTCCTAAAATAATAGTGTATAACCTTTTATTTATTAGTAATGTAAGGTATAAAAGAGTTTAAATTATTATTTTAGCAAAAACTATGGATTTACCACACAAAAATGACGATATTTAAAAAATCATAAAAAATAATTGTCGCGTTTCTATGCGAAATTTTAATTGCATTGTGTTTGTAGCCACTAAAACTACCACCCGGCTTCGTTTTCGGTAGCAGTCTTGAGATACCCTGTATACCATAGTTTTTTTTTTTATAAATCGCTATGGTATGCACGTTTCCTCACAATGTTTTCCTTCGCCGTTTTAGTGCGTGGTGATTCACTATCAATACACACATGACTCCGAAAAGTCAGAGGTGTGCGCCCTAGGATTCGAACCCGCGACCACCGTGAACATATTGGCAGTCGCGTCTAGACCGTTTACCAACAGGTCATCACGCACTTATATGAGTATGTATTTGTTTATTTACTTAAGGGTGAAATAACAATATACCAAAGAAATTATATAGTCATGCGTGTCACTGCGTCTATGGATATTTCTGTATTTCCAAAAACTCCATGAAATGTGTGACGTGTCAATATATTTTAAGCTAACAATGCTTCCTGTTTGCGCAGCGTTGTGTTCCAGCCACTTTGTCTCACAAAAAACAATATCGAGTTCCCTTTGATATACAATACACCAATTTATTTCCGAATCCATTTGTCTTGCTGATGTCTGATTGATTGGCAGGCAGTGTTGTTTTTTTATTCCAGTGTGAAAATATACCCGTTTTTCGTTGTTGAGAAAGCCTCGAAATTTAGTGTGTGTTCATTTAGGATTTTCTTTATCAGTGCGTCTGAAAACCTCGAAGTTCGGTGTGTGATGGATTCATTTTAGGACCAATAAAGAAGAGAACAATATTTATGTAATGAAATAAAACTATTATTTTCGAATTTTATTTTGGTATTGGTTTCATTTTTACAATATTTTAACTACCCAACGTTTCGATTATCTTACAACTTGACCACGAAAGCTGTAAATAAAAGTTTCAATTTAATTTGTAACATTCGCCTAAATCTAAGATACCAATTATTACGTAATTTGCGTTCAAAAAAAATGGACCTCTTTAACCAATAACACTAGTTTACACGGCTAAAAGTTGTTATTTTGCGATTCATTTAGGTAGAATTATCTAAAAAAAATAATAAAAAAATCTATCACGTCTGGTTTAAGAAATATTTATTAACTTAACTGAAATACATAATTTTGGTATTAATACTAAAGAAAATTAAAAATGTCTAATTTTTGCCTTCTTTTAGCTATTTGAATCAGTTTCTCTTATAATGGACCAACAGTAATCCCCCAACATGTTTTCATCCCAAAATCCTTGATGTCGTTCTTCAAAATCCTTTAAATCTTGATGGAAACGTTTCCCTTGTTCGTCACTCATACTTCCTAAGTTTTCAGGGAAAAAATTAAGATGCGATTGCAGAAAATGAATCTTTAATGACATGTTTACTCCCATCTTTTGAACATTTTCCAATTAATCGGTAACAATTTCTTTGTAATCTTCACTTCTCTCATTTCCAAATACATGTTCCACAACCATTTTACTAGGTTCTCCATAGCATTGGTGAACCAAATGGAAGGTGAGCGTTTTCTCCTGATGACCACTGGAGTAAGACAATTCTACAGCTTTCGCAAAACACACGAGGCACCCACTTTTTATCTTGATTTGCAACAGGAAATCTAAAATAATGGAGATATGCACTTTTTAACGAATCTGTAATGGGCCTTCTCTTTTTTGAAAATATAAACTGTCCACAAACATAACAAAAACGATCAGAACTTTGTTTACACTTTCTACTCAACATTTTTAATCAATCCGAAACAAGATAATTGTGGTTTCAAGCGAACGAATAAACAATAAACTGTCGTTACCACGTTAAGTAGTTTAAAAAAAAACGTTTGACTGCAGGAAGAATTTGTGACGTGATAGAATATTTTTACTAACACTTTTTGGTTTAAGGAAGGTAGATTAACATATTTGTATACATTTATTTTGAGGTATAAAAAAAGTTCAATTATGTAAACTAGTGTAATTATCGTACTATCAAAATCAATGTTATAATTTTTCGCATGATTAAGTTTGCCAATAGTTTGAATTAGCCAAATTATGTAAATCCCGGCCGCATTCTCTATGCTTCCTATTCAAAAACGTTCTACTGATCTCAACTAGCTTAAAGCATCTCTATTAAAATAAGTATTTATTATAAAACGGTATATATCCTCTTATTTTAATCCGCCCTTAGGGACGAAGGGGCTAGAACAAGGGGCACGCGCCGCACCAGGTGTATCGGGGTTCAAGTCCCTTTGTTCGAGAGGGCTTTCAATGTTTGTTAGGGTGACAATGGTTCTGGTTTTTTGTGTCAATTTTTATAATTGTATAGTGAATTGACGTTTTAGATATGAGTAATGAAATACACCTATTTATGGATTTTATCGCGGATTTGGTTTAATATTTACATTGAAATAAATTTTATTTTTTACAATTAATAATAATAGTTAGTGATAGTTTTATTTCAATGTGTAAAATTCCCGTAAACCTAAGAAACCATTATGAGTACTGTCTAAATATAAAGTCTTTTAAATATTCTATCGATATAAATTAAGGAGTTTGTTAAAGATAATAATGGTATAGATACAAAAAAAAAGAAAAAGAAGTGAAAACTTTAGTGTTTATAGATCACTATAACTAAGTTTCTCACCTTAAAATTGTTGAATACAAGTTGTTCACAAGACACATATAAAACGCCATGTAAAGTTATAGACGAGGGAAAGAAAAAATAAATCAATTTTGAACGTCTTTTAAATCCAGATGTACCCCATTTATTATTTAGACAGCCTCCGTGGCGCAGTTGGTTAGACGCCGCCTGTGAAACGAGAGGCCGCGGGTTCGATCCCCGCACCGAGAGAAATGTTTGTGCGGCCCACAAATATTTCTTCCGGGTCTGGGTGTTTGTGAGACCGAAAAGTCTCTCGTAGTTCCTGATACCCACGACACAAGACTCGATCTTAGTGTGGGGTCAGGACTATGTATGTGACTGTTGGGTGTTATTTATGTTATTTATTTATTATCGAACGGTTGTTTCAAATATGCTATTATATACTTTTACAAATTTAAACCCATGTGAATTAAGAATGTTTAAACATCATTGTATACTTTGATTTAATTTTATCCGTAATAAACTTGAAACATTGTCACCACAGTACAAAGTTGGGGCAGGTCACACAATGGCTCTTAAACTAATATTTGATGCCCGGTGCGGTATTCAGTGTACACCCCTTACTAATTGATATTTTGTTGCCAGTCCTACGCTAATCCCAAGTGCGTTGGCCTTTTATTAAGGGTTGATTTTGTTTAATAAAAATATATGTGGGGCGTAAGGGATGGCTTATTGAATATGCAATTTGTGCTACTCGATGCAACTATGAAAAGGGATTAATTGATTTAGTTTTAGATTATATTGTTCTTATTAAAATTTTATGTATTTAAAAGTGTCTTTAATTTTTAGTCTGTAACATAAATACAAGCTATCAAATAATTAGTTGTCTCATTCATCTTTATACTAATATAATAAACAAAAAGTATATATGTATGGATGTTCGTTTCAAGCAAAATTTTAAACTACTAAATGGATTTTAATGAAATTTTGTATAGAGGCAGGTAAAACTCTGCATAAATACATAGACTACTATTAATCCCGAAAATGAAGAGTTCCTGTGGGATGAGCAAGCAATTCAAATAAACATATTAGCAACGCTTTTAAATTCAAAGAAATGACACAGGACAGGATTGAATGCCTTGAATGATGGTACAGTATGAGACGGGACAGAACGGGAAATCAGTATAGTGGACGACAATCAGATTTTGTTAAATATAAAACAGTTACCTAGTACGCGAAATATATGTTGATGTTAACTGGACTCTATCTGCACCCGGGCTAAGTCGGACCCTGCCGCTAGTAAATAAATAAATATATCCAATAGTGTAATAATTTAGACCCCACACTAAGATTGAGTCTACTGTTATAGTCTTAGAACGTTTCGGTATTTCGGTCGGTTCGACTTTTCGGTCTCACAAACACCCAGACCCGAAACAAACACAAAAAATTACCTCGGTGCGGGGATCCAACCCGTGGCCTCAGGTTTTACAGTTGTAGTCCAACTAACTGCGCCACGGAGGCTGTCAAATTTCTCGCCTATAACTGAGTTCTCAGATTCAAAGATTAAGTGATCTAGACAGCGTAGCACTTACCATTGCAGATGATTTCAAAGCAATATAAGAAGCATGTCTTACAAAGGATAAGCGTACAATCCGCAAGTAATATCGAAGCGTTTGTATCGTAAACCAGTCCGCCATCTTTGGCGTTGGTAATCTTCGAACCGTGGAGGGACTGAGTGCAAAAAAAGCCTGGAGGATTAACCTGATAGTTTGTTTTGCAGTAATTAACAACTTGCTGGAACATTAACTTTGATATTTAGCATTGCTTTGTAGTTGTATACTATATAATATATTTTTATTGCAATTAACGAAGAGCATGTCCTTCGCCTGATAGTAAGCGACACGACCGCTCATGAGCAGTAGCAAAACCAAACAACGCCTTGAATTACAATGCAATGCTTGGGATTCCACTGCGCACGCCATCCTGAGACATAAGATTATAAGTCTCAATATCTCCAGTAGACACTCTGGCTACAATGTCCTTCAAATCGAAACACAATAGTGCACATGGCTATGCTGTTTGACGGGAGAAATAGACATTGCGGTGGTACCTTCCTAGGCGGCCTCTCACTTATGAGAGACCTGCCACCGTTATGCTTACATTCACCAATCGACGTCTTGTGTCTGATGATGATGATAAATAAATTTCTGCATGAATCCAGAATAGCCTACTGTAACACACGAGACTGCCCTAAAACCGAGAGATCGATGGATATGGATTAGGCCAAAGTAGTCAGACTTCACATAATATCAAAAGATCTCTGAGGTATAGAGGGTTAAATAAATACTGGGTGTATTTATACAGTCACATACATAATCCTGACGACACATTAAGATCGAGTCTAGTGTCGTGGGTAATAAAAACTACGAGAGACTTTTCCGGTCTCACAAACACCCAGATGCGAAACAAATACCTGTGGATCACTGAAATATTTGTTTCGGTGCGGGAATCGAACCCGCGGCCTCTCGTTTCACAGCCGGCGTCTAACCAACTGCACCACGGAGGCTGTCAATAATGTTCCCTCACGATGTTCCATTTACTTTTAAAGTTAATGGTATTTGACTAATAAAATATTCCCTTTATTTTCTGTCTGTACTCTAAAACGTATTAAAATTTATATCATTTTGTATCTTGTGCATTTATCATGCAACTTTGCACACTTAATTAGTCTGGGCACGCAAATACATATCCAAACGGCTATGAAATAAAGTTCAAAATATTAAAAATGTACGTGCATAATCCATGTTAGCGCCACGCCTCCTACATTATTTAGCTGTTTCGAATGTAAAGGATGCAAATAAAAACATGATACAGCACACTCTGTAAGGAATAAGGATTTAAGAATATTCCATTTGTAAAGTCATCTTCAACATTTATTACTTTAAAAACGACGAGACAACCAATATAAAAAGTATGTTCTTATCTTGGACATACTTGTGATCATATTTAAATTGAATTTAATAATTCTTATAATGATGTGAGTGTCCTATTTTTTATTAATGGTGATCCGTGGTACTTTATAGCATTCCGGCCGTAAAAGTCTTCTATTCAGTTCAGGTGGTCTATTTGCTCGTGTGCTGGTCCTGTGTAACAAAAAAATCATTGCCGGAGATTCACTCAGGTTCATTAAAATGCGTGTCACTGTTGACCCTGTCTTACAGACGTTGCAGTGACTGGTGTGAGGGCGGGACAGTCTCAAAAAAACCATTAACTCAATTTCTTTTTTATTAATACTAGTGGTCGCCCAGTGGTCGAAATTCGACCAAATCAAGAAGAGAAAAAGTTTTTACCTGTATGATAATGTTGTTACTCTGATAATTCGTGCACATTTAAATGTACGTATCTCTCAAAATCACTTATTTATCCTGAAGTATATGCAATTACTGAAATCGTAAACTACAATAATTGCTTTGAACCAGCAATAGCAAATTATATTTTTTTTTGTACCTGAATGTTGTTATTGCAGATTGCTGCTACAGAACTTTCTTTATGCATATAATGATAGTTCGTGTACATTTAAATGTATTAAATGTATCTTACTGCTACACAATTTATATAAGCGCTCAGTATTTCACGTAGTATTCGTCAAATAAAACTTTTCTGTTTGACATTCAACTATGTCTATAATAAACAAAAAAACAATTAGACCAAAGAGTATGTATACGTGCACAAATACTTGTGTATGCGGGTGTCAAATGCATGCTGGTTTGTGTAATGTTTTATTTATTGATTTAATGTACTTTTTATGCATTATTATTAAAATCTTTTTTTATATTAAATGAGGCAAATAAAACCTTTTTTTTATATGTCTATGTCAGAAGAACAAAATGAAAAAGAAAAGAATAAATTTGACACCAGAGTATGTATGCGTGTACAAATACTTGTGTATGTACATATGTGTGTGTGAAATGCATGGTAGTGTGTGTAATGTTTTATTTTTTTATTTAATGTACTTTATAAGCATTATTATTGAAAAATATTAGTGTTCTGCACTTCTCCTACACATAAACTATAAGTGTGCAAAATTTTATGCTCCTGCGTCCGCGCAATTTTCGTAAAAAGGGATCCAAAGTTTTTGCATCACGTATTAATATATAATTATTTATTTATTATAACGCCATCTAGCGGCACTGGCACGAACTACGAGGATGACTCGGACTGTTCCGAAGTGGACGATGATGAAGAGCTGGACGTGCTGGTGGCGTTGTAGGCCCAGCCCTCCACCTGCAGCTTGTACAGGTGGTAGAAATGCAGCAGTGGGATGCGGATCTGCAAAGAATATACATTTTATACGGGAATCATCTAAACTTTTTAGTCTCACGTAGTTCCTGATACCCACGACACAAGACTTGATCTTAATGTGGGGTCAGAACGTATGTTGGCTGTATTTATTTATTTATTTTTGAACTGAGTCGATGAGGACTGCTTGGAACAGTTGAAAAATACTTGGAGGAGGTTTGTGTTGAGCAGTGGACTTTCTGTGGTTAAAATTTGCGATAGATAATATTATCATTATTGTAATTTTCGTTTCTGTTCATCGCAGACCCTCATTTGTGGCAGATAATATTATAAATGTCGTGATTATCCTTTTTACTCATCGAAGACCAACATCTCCAGCTTTCTATCGGTTCTTGGGTCAAGAGTCAGATTCAAAAGATAGTGTTGCTGGACACGACTCGCATTATAACGAGGTTTCACATTTTGGATGCCTAAACATCGATGCCTAGAGATGTGAACCTCGTCATTAGAGGATAACTTGATTATTTTTATATAGTTAATGTTTTCATGTATAAACACGCAGAAAGAGTTAAAATCCGATTAAAAAATAATAAAGATTAATGTTATAACAACAACACTAACAGTAACGTTGAACATCGATTCCACCTGGCTAATGATAAAGAAGCTGACGGCCAAACCTCCACACTGAAGAAGCGCTCAAACAAGAAAAATAATGTTTTAAGTGAAACAAATACTGACCCTGGCTTCAGGCGAATCCAGTTCCCAGACCTTTGGTTGACCGATACGGTACGGGACACCAACCTTCACGCAGATGATCATTGTGTCGCGAGCAGCGTCCAACTGAAATACAATACAATGTACAGCAGGTAACATAATGTTGCACCCTAGTATTAGTATGTTGGGAATAAAATAAATAATACCACTCTCAATCGTACTGTCGATTGTAGAGGAGGCCCGTGCCCTGCAGTGGGACGTATATGGGCTGATACAGAATAAAATAATTATTTGAAAATGTAAGATTCGTATGAATTTAGCAATATATAGAATTTATGGTGGAGATAGGTGGTTCGTGGTACGTCTCTCGTGTGTGAGAAGCCCCCTGGGTAAGTAACACGGTCAGCTGATTATATTATAAAACACATTCTGTTTCAGTTCTCAGTGATATGATGATGTTGTGGTTTTTTTTCTTCTGATTAATTTCCATGCATTCAAGACTTTAAGGTCTCTTTGGAAACCCTTCGAGAGCAGGCTCTTTGGTAATTCTTTGGTATTAATCCAGGCTGACAGAAGTTGCAGTGGTGGATGTGGGGGAATCGTCTCTGTTATTTTGCTGGATCTATACAATCAAACTTACCTCCAGGTAGTAGAACAGATAGGTCTCAGCAGAAGGCTTCACTTGAAACACCTCGTGATAGAACTTGAAGATGTCGAGCGCCGCGTCGCCCCGGTCGTAGCAGCGCAGACCCCCCATCCACCAGTGCCCGCTCCAGCCCTGGCCGATCAGGTCGTACAGCGACGCACGTGGCATTATGAACCCTGACATAAAGGCATAGAGTACATGTTAACATGACTGAGCAATCAGGTCGTATATTGACGCGCGAATTCAGTAACTGACACCGAATTTAAATAATAATAGCCTTTATTTTGGATAGAGTTACAGCTTATGAGTTATTACAAACAATAATAAATAATTTTACTTACATTACACCTTATATTTTGATACTAATGCGAACTATACACTATTACATAATGCTACAGTTTACCTACAGTTACGTGCTGACGTGGATACCCTTACTCGTGCGGCAGTATGAACCCTATCACAAAAGCAGAGAATGTAGTTCTGGAAGCTGTTAGAATTTACTGAGTTCTAGGTGAAGCTGTGCACATTGGAGGAAGACTATGTCCAGCAATAGCTAAAGCCTAATGATATTAGTGTTACCAAAGGGATCATCCTTGGCGAAGGCGCCCACCGCCTTGCCAGTGATGGCGGCCGTAATCCAGGGCACGTAGGGGTGAATGAGGATGTGGCGCGGCGGGGCAGGAGGCCGCCTGGTGCGCAGGGGATCCGGGCACGGTGACCCACCTGGACACGTTCAGAATTTGGTGAAAGAAACGAAATGTAATGGGAGCAGTCATCTCAAACCTCGTTTTTATTTTTTTGTCTCTCACCAATTTTTTTTTTTATTGCAATATATGGCAAGAAGCTTGGCGCTCGCCTGATGGTAAGCGATAATACCGATCATAAACAGTAACAGAACCAAACACCTGCCTCTCACATATAGGAGACCTACCACCAGTAAAGGTTCATCCACAGGAAGTCCTCCACTGAACACAGGCCTTACCCAAGTATTTCTATAGCTATTGAAATCGGGCTACATCCAGCGACTTCTTGTAACCTTAAGACCTGAGAACGAAAAATAAATTGAATAATTTAGTTTAATTCACTCTCAAAGTGGACTTCTCAACATGGGAATCTAAGTGTAGACCCTATAGAAGGCTAGCTCCAAAATGATGAAGCACCTTGAGATAAAGCCACGAGCGACCAGTGTCCAGTGTGCTCGTGTATCAGGGTTGGCGCTCCGGAATGAAACCCGCATCCAGTCGTACACGCGATTCGGTTCTTAAATTTGCGTGACCCGTTCTGTTCACAAACAATATATTTTTGTAATTATACAGGGTATATCAAGACTGCTACCGAAAACGAAGCCGGGTGGTAGTTTAAGCGACTTCAGACACAATGCAACAGAAAAAGTTGCAAAAAAAAGCGACAATTTTTTTTTTGAATTTTTTTCTTATGACCATATTTGGGTGGTAAATATTTTTTTTCCTAAAATAATAGTGTATACCATTTTATTTATAAATAATCTAAGGCATAAAAGTGTTTAAATTATTATTTTAGCAAAATCTATGGATTTACCACCTAAAAATGAAGATATTTAAAATATCATAAAAAATAATTGTCACGTTTCTTTTCGAAATTTTTGGTTGCATTGTGTTTGTAGTCACTAAAACTACCACCCGGCTTCGTTTTCGGTAGCAGTCTTGAGATACCCGGTATGTGATTGCTACATGATTTTACGCCAATAAAAATTGAAAAAAAATGGTGTTGACAAGTCGCTTGCCTTGCGTAAATACCTGTTGCAAGTCGATATGCAAGTTTATTGATAGGGGATACTTGGTATTCGATTTTTTGGTGTTGCTAGTATTCCTTAGCGGTCATACCGCCATCCATTGCTATGCAAAAAAATACTTGATCTCAGATTGAGGTCAGGCTATGTGTTTATGTGACTCTTGTGTGTATATGTATATTTATTTATTTATGTACTTTTCACCTACAATGTGTCCTAGTGCTATTAATTTTCTCAAAAGACTTACTACTGGATCGTCATACAAGAAACATAGTTCTTTCGGCAGCAGCACGATTCGTGTGACCTCTTTGTCTTCCTCAATGAAATCTCTCGGCACATCTGGAATATATTAATCTGTTATCTCTTTTCCTCACATATACGTAGACATGGATATGAAAGAGATGGAAAGTATAATTTCCACTTTTAGGGCCTATGATCACACAAGAAGTCTCAATGCGCGGATCGGACCCACGGCCTCTCGTATTACGAGTATAGGGCTTTACGATCAGAAATGAAACTCGAATTTTCGAACATTGTACGTAAAACTGTACGAATGTGCCTAGATACCTCACAAAATAGTTGAATCCTCTACAGCACGTCGTAAACATAGACTAAGTTCGGAGTTAATTATAGGTATCATAGAGAATAGTATTGATTTTTAGAAGACGTCTGACTCTGTTTAATTCTGTAAAAAATACAATATGGCTGTCCCTGTCATAGAAAAATTATAATGCACGGATGCAGTATGACTGTTAGATAAAGGCAGTATACCGGGTATATCAAGACTGCTACCAAAAACGAAGCCGGGTAGTTTTAGTAACTACAAACACAATGTCAAAATTTCCCAAAGAAAGGCGACAATTTTTTTTATTCTTTTATAAATATCGTCGAGTTTAGGTGGTAAATCCATAGTTTTTGCTAAAATAATAATTTAAAAATTTCCATAGCATTTTTAAAAATAAAAGGGTGTACACTATTATTTAAGAAAAAAAACTATGAATTTACCACCCTAATAAGACGATAGAAAAAAAAATAACAAAAAAAATTGACACAATTTTTTGCACAAAATTTAGTTGCATTGTGTCTGAAGTCACTAAAACTACCACCCAGCTTTGTTTTCGGTAGCAGTCTTGATATACCCTGTATACAAGACAATAGTTACCGCTTATAAAGTCCAAGTGGTAGAATCTTTCCTTGGTTTGTTTTCGGTTCCTGTCGATCACGAAGTTCTTGAAAGGCAAACACACTGGCAGCATGTAATCTGCGGACAATTTATAAAAATGTAACCCAACTGTGCAAAGAAACTAGAATTAAAAACTAACGCAGTGTCTTTTTTTATTGCAGTGCATGGCGAGACGAGCATACCGATCGCCTGATGGTAAGCGATACGATCGCTCATGAACAGTAGCTAAACCAAACAATACCTTGAATTACAAAGCAATGCTTAGTACTCCACTGCGCTCGCAGTCCTGAAACATAAGATGTTAAGTCTCTGGCTACAATGTCCTTCAAACCGAAATACAACAATGCATTTACATTGCTGATTGGCGGTAGAAATAGAAATTGCGCTGGCGCCTACCCAAGCGGCATCTCACGTATGAGAGACCTGACCTGATACTGATGGTAGATCTCAAAGCGCTTCGACTAAAATATTTTTTAATGTACCACAATAATAAAAAAAAAGCATAATTGATAGCAGAATATATAGTCTGTGTGATATTTTTTCAAACAGTGATTAGGGATTGCTTGTCTTAGAAGCAGTTACAATACGATTTTCGATCGTTTAATTTTAGGCTGAATTCTTACACGTTTCATATTCGCCCTACCTTCTCTATCTGTCCGTGCTTAATCTTTTTAGTTTTATCATATTATTATGATCAATGTAATAAAACGTGTTCAATATTCAAATGTGTAAGTATTTCACTACATATTTTTCAAGTGCTATTAAAAGGTTTGGTAAATCTTTTTTATGTCGCGCTCTCACACTGAGGAATGGTTTGCCGTCACACCTTAGACATTCCTATAATCCTGTGTAAGAACACAATAATGAAGACATTATTTGGGCAGAATTTCACTTACCATCATATCAGTTACTTTGTCATACGAACCGTCATTTTTATTTCTCTCGTAAAACTTTTGTGTTTCTGTTTATAGGACATTGTAACCAGAATATCAATTGGAAGAATTGAGACTTAACACCTTATGTCTCAGGATAGCGAGCTTAGTGCAATTCCAAGGATAACTTTGTAATTCATGGTGTTGTTTAGATTTGCTACTGTCCATCATCATCTTCATTATCAGGCTTTTGTTGTCCATTACTGGACATAGGCATCCTCATAATTGCGCCATTTCACCTTGTCTTCGGCTTGTCGCATCCAGCATCTACCAGCGACCTTTCGCAAATCCGTTCTCTACTTAGCTGAGGGGCGTTCTCCACTACGCTAAGGTACGCTTATTTATAGCCAGCATCTGCCAGCTACCTATCGAATTTTTTTTCGGTTTGCTGATGTATCTCTTTCCAAACCACCTGACGGATCATAATACCATCAGGTGATATCTCGCCATTAATCTCAAGCATCAATCTCGCAAAATGAGTATGGATGTACCAGATTTGACAGCGGTGATCATCTTAAGCAGCGCCACGCTGTTCGCCACGCCGAAGTGCTTAAACTCCGGATGCAGCAACACATCAGCGATAGGCATCAGCAGCACGGCGGGCTGGCACTCGGCGCCGCTCGCGATCTGCTCTATGGTCAGCTTGCACTCGAACTCGTCGCGCTCGTAGTTACCGAACACTACGTTGCCTCTGCAAGGATAGGTGGCAATTTCTAAAAGGTTGTGGAAATCGATACGGGAAATTTTCAGCAGGAATCTATTCTTTATTATTATGAGATCACTAGATACTAGTCACTAAACACTAATAGTGAATCAACCAGGTTTCGTCCAGGTTACATATACACATACACTCACGCTGAAAAGGGTTGGAAGAGGTACTTACCAGGAGACCCATATTAATTGATTAATAATTACATCCAGATTAAATTGCTCAATTACCATGTTAAGAAAATGCGAAAGATAAAACAAAGAAGAACTTTCGAATTATAAGTATTTCTTACTGTGCTTCTGTATTTGTATTGACAGCCTTCGTGGAGGAGTTAGTTTTTTTTTTGGATGGGAGGTGGGACCTGAGTCTCTTTGTGTTTCTACGTTACGTTATAAATATGGAAGCTTGTAATTAGTTTTGTTTTATGTATGTATGTATGTAAATTTACAGGGGGCTTAATTACCAACTCCAATTGGTCAATTACAGTTCAGTACGTACAAAGCATATCCATCAGGCACTTGTGCTGCATCGACGGCCGTAGACAGCGCGAATTGACGAGTAATCATCACCACCCGAGGCACTCTGAAGTAGTGAGGCGTACCGTTCTTTACTGCAAACAAATTAGTTAGGAAAAGGCCCACGCTTTTGTTACCTGGAATACTGTAGGAATCACTGTATAAAGAGCGTGGTGGCCATAGTATCAACTAGACATAATGAGACTTAACACCTTATGTCTCAGGAAGGAGCGCAGTAGAATTCCAAGCATTGCTTAGTAATTCATGAAGTTGTTGGGATTTGCTACGGTCCATTATCATCCATCCGTCCATTTCCGGCCTTTGCCCTACAGGAGGATGTATATGGGCTGATACAGATACAAAATTATATACACTGATGAAAGATAAATATCTCATAATATACTGCATCAGCCCATATACGTCCCACTGCAGGGCACAGACATCATCTATAATCGAGAGTACGATTGTGAGTAGTTAAGTCATAAAGGCCATAAAATCTCATGTTTTTATTTATAAATTGCACTGTTTATACCACCAGGTAAACTATACGTAATAGCTAATTTTAATACATAGTTTTCTGTTTTAATAGTAGTTATTTAAAGCTGTAAACCATTGCTTGTTACAAATGAATGTTTTTTCTTTCTAGCTGTACAAAAGACCCCACCGTGAATGTACTGCAGGACGCCAAGCCAGGTGAACTGCAAGTCCATGAGGGGTCCATCGTCGGGGTCGAAGCCGGGGTCGTCGTGACAGCTGAAGAACTGGCCGCGGATCAGCGCCGCCACTGTGAATGTTCGGGAAGGTGTACTTTGGTATCAACGTTAACTTAATAATTAATAAATCACTCAAAAGGCTACATATTCCTAACCTCACACTAAGATCGAGCTGTGTGTCGTGGGTACCAGAAATTATGAGAGACTTTTCTGAAGCAGCGGAACAAATATTTCTTATAGTATATCATGTAATTAGTTATACACAAACATTTAATGATAATAACAACCCAACAGTCACATACATAATCGAGTTATGTGTCGCGGGTATACACAAACACCCAGACACGAAATAAATATTTGTGAGCCGCCATTGAGGTATTAAACTAGAGCGGACACCGGGAACAAAATCTCTGCGTATGGTGCGTGCACACGGGTACACATTAAAGCGAGAGGGAAGATATGTTACTTCGTAGGCGTGACAGAGACAGATATAGAATGTACCCTTCATTTTGTTACAAAAATTTTGTTTGCAGTGTCCCCTCTATTATCTCAATGTGAGCCGCAATCATTTCAAAAAAGCGTCCTACGCCACGGCGACTGTCAAAGTCCGTCTGACTGGAGTCTGATTGTCTCCGGTATTCACGGCCACAAGTTTTACAACCAGTGCCAATAAACCATAGATGCTGTCCTCTATCCGTGACGCAGTTGTTAAACTAAAAGCTTCAGGTTCGATCCCCGCAACGAGACAAATTGTGAGGCCACAACTGTTTGTATCGAGTCTGGGTGTTTGTTAAAAAAGTCTCTCGTAGTGTCTAATACCCACAACACAAGACTTAATTGATCTTAATGTGGGGTCAGGACTATGTATATCACTGATGGGTGTATTTATGACTAAAAGTCTCCCCTAATATTTGATAAATACTCACCACACAAATTTCGATATATCATTATGGTATCAAGACTAATGATATTTGCAAATAATACTCACGAAACAAAATGAAAAGCGATGCCACTAACTGAATCATTGGATGTTGGATATGTACTGAGGGAAATGCCTCCAGATGTGTTCAAAGGAATGCACCCATATCCTGTGTTTACCAAACATCCTATGTCTCGAATTGCTCAAATAATTTCTTCATCTTACTGAGCGACACAATGTAAGCCACAATCGAAAAGGTATGATTTTTAAGTTAGTAATTTAATCATTTTTGAGGATTGTGATTTTGTAAGGTATATCTTTAAATACTTTTTATTTGCCACAATTTTAGAAAGTTGAAGTAACATAAACACATACATACAAAAACTCAAGCCTTTTTCCCAGAAGGTATATGTAGAGGTGTCCGGACACCCACATTTCGCCTTGTATGTCCCGTCCCACGATGTGATAAGTGGCGAGCCTATCGCCATATCAGGCACAAATTCCCGACCCCCGGGCTGATAATGAATACAGAAATCCAGTACAACTTTGTCCGAACCGGGATTCGAACCCGATACGCCAGCTTAGTAACCGTACCGTAGTACAACTACGCTATCAAGTTATCCAAATATAATATAACTCTGATAGCATAAATGTAAACATAAGTCATTTTGTGATGTTATCTAATAATGAAATATTATATTTGTATTTTTTTATGTATATTAAATAAATGTACCTATGTGTAATTAAATAAGTTAGTCAATTCAAATTTATAAGACCATAGATTTTTAACAAACGAATAAACTAATAAACTCCACTCCATATACTAATTATTGTTTTTGAAAACCGTAGAACCATTTTATGAAGTCTCATGAAGTAATTTCATAAACTATAGATGTTTCTAAAAAAATATAACAGATGGCGTTAGTAGTATTTCAAACGATGAAAGTCCCACAAAGAGAGAATGTTCGAAAACAAATAAATGTTCGGAAGTGTAATAAATTAAATAAAAATACAAATTCATTTGTTTCACCTATGCTTGAAATAATATGTATTAGCCCCCTCCCCACCTTCCGAATTCACTTGATTAAAATATTGTAATATTTAAAATACGAATACTTTGATTGTGCACGTCCTATGCTAGATTATGCAAATGAACAATTAGATATGATTCGCTCAATAGTAATCATCATACATTACCACAATACGGCAGGGGTCGGCAACCAGTGGCTTGCGAGCCATATTTCTCTTTAGATGTGAAATTGCTCTATAAGTCCATACGTCAACATTATTTATTATAAAATTTAAAAAAAATATATAAATATAGAAAAAAAGTTTATAAAATTAATAATGTTGGTGTGTGGGCTTTAATATATTTGTATTGATTTATTTAGGATTGATTAGATTTGATTAGGAACTATTTCTACCTCTCAGCCAATTGTCCTCGCTTTTTATTGCACCCACATTGCAACACGCGTCGTCATAGTCGTCAAAAAAAGAGTTACTACTGGACATATTGAGACCTTATGTCTATATCTTATGTCTCAGGCGAAATCAATCCAAGCATCGCTTTGTAATTCAAGGTGTTGTTTGATTTTGCTACTGTTCATGAACGTTCATATCACCTACTATCAGGTGAACAGCATTGTTGCCTCGCCATTCATTGCAATAAAAAAATGTGGCTCTTCAAAAACTTAGAATGTAAACTGTAATTTTTGGGTTTTCCAACAAAAACAGTTGCCAACCACTTGGAATTTAAAAAAATAATACCTTGAAATTTTATAAATAGTAATTGTTGGCTCTGCCTAACATAAAAATGTTGCCAACTCCTGCAATAGGGCAATAAAAACGCGTGCACATAGCAATAAAGATGGATTGCGATGGCGCTGCCTGACGGCACGCGTAATGGTCATCGGTATTCCGACACGGGCGGAGACGCGGCCCGTTATATATCTTATGCGGGGAGCCACGATACAATGGAGAAGGCTGTATTTTATGTTAGAAAGTAGTATTGAAAAAGCAAAACCTAGAAATAATGAAAACAGCAAAATCAAACAGTTAAATCAAGGTCTTGAAAAAAGATTAGGTACAAAATAAATCGAAATTAGTAATTATCTAAAATGTATAGCTTACAAACATTCTAAAATATCTAGAAAAAAATGCGTTTGCCTAATTAACATCACACATGCACAGTACTTTTCAGTAAGTCGAATACGGAACCTCCTTTCGAAGTCGGTCAAGAAATGAAAAAAATCTTGTAAGTTTACCTGTTTCTTGAAAAGTCTTGTAATCGAACAATACCATTTCATTAATAGTAATATAAATAAATATACCCAATAGTCACATACATAGTTCTGAGTTATAGGCGTTTATATATAAGCAGGATCTGAACGCAAACGTTACGCCTGCTCATAAATAAGAGCAACACTACTCAGAAAGTCCGAACCTAAATTATTGATGCATGTCTTAATAAACTCATTCATTTTATCTATTCATTCAGTTTTTTAAACCAAAGCCTTCTTATTTGTCAAAACACTGCAATTACACTGCTGTTTGGCAGGAGAATAGAAATAGCGGTGGTACCAACCCAGACGGCCTCACACACATGACAGACCCATCACCAGTTAATAAATAATTAACACCCAATAACCACATACATAGTCCTGACCCCCACACTAAGATCGAGTCCTGTGTCGTGTATCAGGAACTACGAGACACTTTTCGGTGTCACAAATACCCAGACTTGGAATAAATATTTGTGGGCCGCACAATTTATCCAAGCCGCGACCATTCGTTTCACAGGCGGCGTCTAACCAACTGAGCCACAGAGGCTATCAATCCAAACCAGTTAGCCTTACTTTAGTACCTTTTGATAAATACAATAAAAAATAGTCAAATACCCTATACAACAGGTTCCTCAATTGTATTCGGACGTGCATGTATCAAAGGAACAATGCATTACAATGGCACCAACTCCTGCGTCTCCAGCGCCTAACCGGCCACATCCGCTGCCATCACACTTTACTGCCGATACATGACTGCATTCGACTTCATTTGATGCCATTCTAATTTGGCATTCCACGTGCTTCAGTATTTTACATTGGGCCGGAAATAGCGCGGAGAATTGATATTAATAGAATTGAGCTGAAATGTTACAGAGATCACCTACGAACAAAAGGTGGGTGTGAAAAAAGATTAATTAAAACTTTATTTATTTTCTCCTCACAAAACCATAGGAACATTATATTAATTATAGACCTATTTCAGTACTACCTTCATTAAGCAAAATTTTTGAAAAACTAATGCTCCTACAACTTCAATCTTATTTTTCAAAAAATAAAATACTTCATAATAAACAATTTGGTTTCACGCGGGGTCGCTCCACAACTGAAGCTGGTGTGGAGCTTATAGGTAACATATTTGATGCTTGGGAGAATTCACGGGATGCCTTGGGTGTATTCTGTGATCTATCCAAAGCGTTTGATTGTGTTCACCATGATATACTTATCAGGAAATTGAGCCACTACGGAATTAATGGTATTGCTCTAGAATTATGCAAATCATATTTGTGTAATAGGGTCCAAAGTGTTGATGTCAACGGAATAAGGTCTCCTGGGTTTGCCGTTACTATGGGAGTTCCGCAAGGCTCGATTCTTGGACCATTTCTATTTTTAATTTACATTAATGACTTACCTTTTTTATAAGGGACAACTGTGAGGTAGTGTTGTTTGCTGACGATACCTCATTAATATTTAAAGTAAATCGACATAATCCTAATATTGACGACGTAAACCACACCCTCTCAAAAATAGTACATTGGTTTAGCATTAACAATTTGTTATTAAATAGCCAAAAAACTAAATGTATAAGGTTTGTGACACCTAATGTCAGAAAAGTTAATGCTAACATTATTTTGAATGGAGATGAGTTGAGCCTTGTGGATACAACTAAGTTCTTGGGAATTACATTAGATCCCAAACTTCAATGGGGCTCTCACATAGTCGCTTTAGCTAAAAAGCTGAGCGCCGCAGTCTTTGCGGTGGGTAAGATTCGCCAACTGACTGATATTGATACAGCTCGATTGGTATATTTTGCCTACTTTCATAGTCTAATGAGTTATGGAATTTTACTGTGGGGTGGTGCTGCTGACATTAATACTATCTTTGTTCTCCAAAAGCGAGCTATAAGATTAATTTATTCGCTAGGGTCTAGATATTCTCTTAGAGAAAAATTTAAAGAGATAAATATAATGACAGTAGCATCACAATATATTTTTGAAAATCTAGTTTATGTCCATAAAAATAAAGAAAGTTTTCGTAAGATTAGCGATATTCATAACAAAAACACTAGGAATAAGGATAATCTAGCAACGCATAAGACCAGACTCTACAAGATCAGCAAATCTTTTAAGGGTTACTGTATACACTTTTATAACAAAGTTCCCAGTCACATTAAAGCCTTATCTATTACAAAATTCAAAGCAACTATCAAGCAAAAATTATGCAATAAAGCATATTATAAAATTTCAGAATATCTAGATGATAGCAAGGCTTGGGAATAGAATTAAATTAAATAAAAGCGTAGTATCTCGGAGCGGAAGTCTTAGTATGCTCTGTATAATATCATTTAAATTAAGTAACATGTCAGATTTGCCATTGTTTTTCTGTGTAAGCGATTGGGTATGTCATGCTCGCTAAAAAGTCTGTGCTTGCGGTGGCGTCGTGTGCCAGGTCGGTCACTTCCCTGCAACATGGTTGAGGAGACCGATGGCTGGCACATGCGTCATACTCGTGAACGGGTGCTGCTTGCGTAGACTGGTCTATTCGATTTGCTTACATTGTAACGGATTCATTGATGGATTACATAAGGCTTTCGCAATTATTCACTGGTTTGGCGAAAAAGAGTATACTGATTCTTTGTTCTGGGCGACTTCGCTTCACTCAGCCATAGTAATTATAATATAATAATATTCCGTTTAAAAATATTTTTAATAAACTGCTCTGATTTAAACCAACTTGTAAATTATGTAATAATCACTAAATTGTAAACTGGTTTTGAAAAGAGCAACACTAGAGTTTCTTGCCCGTTCTTCTCTAGTGAAAACCGCTTTCCGAACCGGGTGGTAGATAAAAAAAATAACTGAATCTAAACGATGTTGAACATTTTAATGGATTCAATAAATTATTTTCATTTTCATTTCATTTCATTATATAGGAACCATAGGCCTTAAAACTATTTTTCCTTAATTACATACATATTTTGTAAGAACTGAGAGGTTGTTAGACAAGATTTTCTATATTTATTAGATCATAAAAAAATACAATTTGCATGTGTGTGTTTAAATTGCGTAAGGAACGCATAAAGAAGAATAGTTCTCGCGTGAAGGTCACTTAATTCCAAACATTCGACATCCAAAAGATTCTCATATCTGTATTAAGTTGGTAAATGCAGGTCGCTTGCATTAGATTGTTATGGAAAACCTAGGAGGACTACGTTTAAGCATGGACTTCCTGTCCAGAAGCTGGATGGAACATATTAGTTGCGACCACGTTATGACTATAAAAACCTGTGAAGGCATGAGTATAACTAGAACGGTGCTGTTTTTATTTATTGCATTGAATGGCGAGACGAACATGCCGTTCGCCTGAACAAAACATTTAAACTGATGTTTGGCGGGAGAAATAGATATTGCGGTGGTACCTACCTAGGCTGTACTAGTACCAATTTCATTTCAATGCCAAGCATCAATCTAAGTAAACAGTTGAAATAATCCACAGCAATGCGGGTATCTTCATAGTTATTTAGTTCAAGCGTATTCCTCTTGCGTCGGAGCCTACAAACAACTATAAATAGAAGGTGTTGGCTACAATCAGCTAGTTTCTACCATGGCGAGTGCTTTTCTGTTGGTTTTCTTGAGTGTTGTGTATTCTGGTAAGTTTGACATGATTGCAAAAATATTTAAAGACCCAAAATTATTGGTAGGTCTGTCATATGTGAGAGGTCGCCAAACAGTAGTGTAAACGCATTGTTGGATGACAGTGACGCAGTTGGTTAGATGCCGGCTGGTAAACAAGAGGCTGTGGGTTCGATCGTTTTGATCCGGCACTGGGACAAATGTTTTTGAGACCCACAATTACATATTTCGGATCTGGGTGTTTGTGAGACCGGAGGGTCTCGCGTAGTTCCTGATACCCGCAACGGAAAACTTAATTGATCTTAGTGTGGGATCAGAATTATGTATGTGACTGACCAGATGCGGCTGCCAACATGTTCACGGTGGTCGCGGGTTCAAATCCCAGGGCACACCTCTGATTTTTCGGAGTCATGTGTGTATTGATAATCAATCACCACGCACTAAAACGGTGAAGGAAAACATCGTGAGGAAACCTGCATACCATAGCGATTTATAAAAAAATCTATGGTATGTAAGTCCGCCAACCCGCACTAGGCCAGCGTGGTGGACTATATGGCCTAACCACTCTCAATCGTACTCTCGATTGTAGAGTAGGCCCGTGCCCTGCAGTGGGACATATATGGGCTGATACAGTACAGTACAGTATGTGACTGTTTGGGTGTATTTATTTATTTACACGGGAAAGTTTTTAGTCCCTAAGATATGATTATCGCACGGATATAAAAAACCTACATCATAATATATCGGGTATATCAAGACTGCTACCGAAAACGAAGCTGGGTGGTAGTTTTAGAGACTACAAACACAATGCAATTAAAAATTTCGCAAAGAAACGCGTCATTTTTTTTTAATCATTTTTTAAATATCAACAGTTTTGGGTGGTAAATCCATAGTTTTTGGTAAAATAATACTTTAAACACCTTTATATCATAGAGTCTCTATAAATAAAAGGGTATACACTATCATTTTAGGAAAAAAATGTATTTACAACCCAAATACGACAATATGAAAAAAACAACAAACAAAAAAAATCGTCGCTTTTTTTGCAACTTTTTCTGTTGCATTGTGTCTGAAGTCGCTTAAACTACCACCCGGCTTCGTTTTCGGTAGCAGTCTTGATATACCCTGTATATATTGTCCAAAACCTTAGATTATATACTCGTCTAGATGACACATCACACCTCACAGCGCGGCTCAAATAAAGTCTACCAAATTTGGTAGACTCGCTTCTCACGTACGTCAGTGTCATTTGAACTACATATGGATAACGTGCTCCCGAAAAATAATTAATTATGCCGGTTTGTGCTGTCGAATTGTATCGCAATTATGTGGGAAAACTGTATAATAATACCAATATCACTTTCTATCGGTAACATTATTGTTAAACCACTATTATTTGAAGAAAACATGAATTTTTAATTCATTATTTTGAAGATGAGTTTCATTGGCCAGTGTTGTCAATTTATTACTAGGAAGATTTGTTGAAACTATGGGAGAAACTATAAAACACAAATATCATTACATAATATTTCGATCAGAATAACAACAAGAAGAATGGCATTATTTATTTAATTAGTAAATAATACTTACCTACACGATATTCATGAAACCCACGACGACATGCACTTCATAATAATTTTATTAATTCTTTGCCTTGCATGTGTATTACCATTCAAAATTTCACAAACGGGGTACTGCTATTGTCATCTTTGAAGAAACAGCGAGAACTTATTCAAGGCCCTAATAATATTTTTAGACTTCCTACGGATTCCGTACTAGCAAATTGCTGGAGAGACATTACACAGCGGAAATGAAAAGAAGACCATTCGTAGCCTCACACGACATCAGTTGTGTGTTCTGAACATTTTACTTATGATGATTTATATTTTACATAAATACAGAAATCAGATCCAAATCCAAAGAGTTAATTCTATTCGGAAACAAACACTAGGAGATGAGTTTAGATCTTTATTGTTTTTACTAAAATGCGTTGTAAATATAATTAATAGTATGATTACTTTAAATAAAGAAAAAATATTTTATTTAACCTATTTTGTATATCAAATAATGGGGAAAAGTTAAGTTAATAATCTGGAGTAGGCATCCCTAAACACACACACCTTGACAGTTGGATTACAATAATTACACGACCGGTGCTCACACATATCAACGAAAGTGAGGACACTTTTAGCGCATCGTTTGTTGACATTGCTCAATCTAGACGAGTATATAATCTAAGGTCCAAAACATTAGAATACGTCAATCTTATAGAGATTATCGTATGCATACGATAATAGTATACGATTCCACAGGCGAGAAACTCTCTCCGTGTAAATGAGCTAACATTACACTCCGGAGTCCGGACCGTGGCCCATTTAGAAGCCGGCTGTGGACCGAGAGACAGTGGATTCAATCCCCGCACGGGGGCTTTTTTGTGATTCATAATTTGTTAGGATTTTTTGAGGTTTTCGACCTCTCGTAATTTATGATATTTATGATACAAAACATATAACTTAGTAGATTATGTATTTTCAAAAGTTTTTTTTTTTTTAATTTCTTGGACCTGTATATTTTTCGATTCGTCAATTGGTTTTTATAGAAGGTAAAAGAATATTGTTATATGAATTTTCAAAAATTAGAATTTTTTTAAAGTTGTACCAAATAATGCAATAGGAGCCCTATGATGCTATCTCCATGGGTGAGAAAGAGAGAGCAAGTGACCCCATTGTTCTTCATATTATTTTTTCCATCATACCACACATTCCTGCAGATATTTTAAAAAAATATTTTTTCCTGCTTATCACAGAGATCATAAATAATTAAATATTAAAATTTGACCATAATTGAAATAAACCATAATATTCCCATAAAATCTAACACAGCTGTCAATATAAAAAAAAAAACAAATATACGATAAACGACCGTTTACATGTCTAAAATATTAAGAAAATATATCCACTACTATGGTTAAATCAGTACATAATTTATACAATATTATATGCTCGGTACATTTCATTCGTGATATTGATATGCGTCTTACATACGAGACAAAATGTATTAATAGACTTGATTTAAATTCTATACGCATTGGATCTACAATTTCGACACACTTTAGCAAGTCAGGATGGCCGAGCGGTCTAAGGCGCTGCGTTCAGGTCGCAGTCCACTTCTGTGGGCGTGGGTTCGAATCCCACTTCTGACAAACTTTTTGTATCTTTATTTCACTACTAGGCTACTCTTATACAATTTCTACATAAAATAAAGAATTTCTCATTTTTTATTTCAATTTCAAGGATTAAATTTTACGGTAATGGTATGCTAAGAAAAAACACACGATTTTACGCCTTGCTCCATTGGTATGGGCCTTGATAAAACCTGTCATTATGCAGACATGTTATTTTCGTGAAAAACAATATTTCACATAAAACTTAAAGTTAATTGAGTCGAATGGTATACATGCAGGGTGATATTCACATATGGTATTTAATTAATATCACATGTTCCTAACTATCCCAGGTAACATTGTACTCAGCTTGAACAAAAACTGCCTGATAGCTTTGTCAAAAATCGCCAAAGACTGTCAAAAAAAAGATTATTAGTTTCAAGGCTTTTAATCAACCCCTATAGATAACGAGTCTTTTTACCATTTTGTCAAGTTAGTACATGCTAAAAAAAGGTATACAACAAAACGGGCTAGATATTCTTTTGATAGCCTCCGTGGCGCAGTTGGTTTGACGCCGGCTGTGAATTGAGATGCCACGGGTTCGGTGCCCGCACCGGGACAAATATTGGTGTCTTCGATCAAATATATACATTTGATAAAAAAATTGGTGTGATCCGAAATTCGATTCCGATTGAGAGTTAAAATATACCTTAAGTCAAGTGATTTTAAGTTGACATGACATTGAAAAGCCTGTAAAGACGCCGGAACGTTAGAGTAATAATTTCCCCGAACTCTTCTTGTTGCAGCGTCATCCGAGTTCTTCGCGTCTCCCGAAGGTCGTGAGGACTGGGAGCGGATCGTGGGCGGGACCAAGGCGCCCAATGGATCCTATCCATACCAGGTACTTACAAAATTATAAGATAATTTGTATCTATTCTATACATAATATAAAAAAAATAACTGATTGTTGTCTGTTCATTAAAAAATACTTAGTATAATTGATTAGAATGTTTTTCTATAGACAGCCTCCGTAGCGCAGTTGGTTAGAAGCCGCCTGTGAAACGAGAGGCCGCGGGTTCGTCCTCGCACTGAAACAAATATTTGTGTGAACCACAGATTCGGTTTTGGGTCTGGGTGTTTGTGAGAGCGATAAGTCTCTCGTGGTTCCTGATATCTCATGGACTCAATCTTAGTGTGGGGTCAGGAGTATTTGTGCGACTGTTGGGTGTTATTTATTTATTTACACCGGAAAGGGCTTTATCAATATTGGTGAGGTTTTCACTAATGTAAATATGAAATATTATTCTTGTTTGTATAAGAGACCAAAATGTCTCTCATAGTTTCGGAAACCCACGACACAAGACTTGATCTTAATGTGGAATCATCAATTTGGATGAGATTTTCACTAAATATGAGATATTGTTTTTGTTACTTTGTGACACCAAAATGTAAACTCATATAAAATATAGGGGTTCAATTTTTACCCCTTCCATACTTGTATTACAGTGTTACCCCAACGCCCCTTATGTGTCTGCTGAGTGTATTTATGTGTTATTAATTGGAGGTGGACTGAAGTAAAAAATATTTAATTGTATTCAGGTTTCGCTGAGATTCTGGGGCGTGTGGCACTTCTGCGGCGCGTCGCTGGTCACTCCCAGAGTCATCTTGACAGCTGCTCACTGTGTCGACAGGTAACACTCGTTCTTTGACGATACGAGGTTTGTTGACTATAATAAAAATAAAGTCCTTAAACTTTCTTCTACAATCGAGATTATTTAGGACATGGTCGCGAAGTGCCAGTTAGCACACTTAAAATATCATAGAACATATTTTAAATGTTTACTGTACGCAGGTTTCTACACGTTTACTTTCGATGCTAAAATTATTTGCGCTCAGTTCATTTTAAACTGCGTTGCTATTATTTTTCTGTAGGCGCTGTCATTGTGATTCTATTTCAGAGTAAAACCTCAGTACTTCAAAGCGATAGTGGGTACGAACCAGCTGCGGGCGGGCGGCACGGCCTACGAGATCCGGAAGGTGGTTGTACATGAGAAGTATGATGATGACCTCATAGTGAACGACATCGCGATACTCTTCACTGAGGAAGAGGTGCAGTTCGGTGACAAAGTTGACGCCATTGAGCTGAACGATGAGCCACTTATTAAAGGAGAAGAACTTACGCTCACAGGATGGGGGACTACTTCAGTAAGATGTTTTTTATTTATAATATAATCGGCAACGGCAGAATAGAGGCATATGGAAGCAGTTGAGGGAGACCTTTGCCCAGCAGTGGGACATTATAGGTTTATAAAAAAAAAGAAGAAATTATAAAAATCAAAATGTTATTTATTTAAATAGTATTTCACAAGATGTTTTCGATCGTTAATTACTGGTAACACCGCTTCGGAACGTGTTGTAGTTGTGAACTAGTAACCAAGCAAGAAACTCCCTCAGCAACACGAACTGTCTTCTTTTTTCGTTCTTTCTTTTTATAGCCATTTTTTTTTTAATTTAATTCACAAAACTGGTGTACAATCTTACATGTCAAACAAAAGATAACAAAAATCAAAACACCTGATTGACACCTACTAGATGTGAATCCTACATGCATTATTTATAAACACTTTGAATAATTATTTAGATATTACAATTCTGACTATTCTATGTTAAGAAAATTAAGAGTTATTAATACTATTACAAAACAAAAATAAACGAAAGAAGCACAAGAAACTGAAAAACCTTAATTAAGTAATTAATTTACTGAGCTTTGACTTTATTGAGGCTACAGAACCAGTAAAAATATCAATATCGTTACGAACATAGTTGGCAAAAGATAGCATACGAGAAACGGGTGAGAAATAACCTAAATTTGTTCGACTATAAGGTAGAACAAAAGTTTTTCTATTTGCTAAGCGGCTACTAGAACGCGGAATACAAAATCCTATTGATTCTAGGAGTTCTGGGGAATCTGTGAGATTGTTAATTAGTTTAAATAAAAATAACAAATCCAGACTCTTTCTACGGGCCCTTAAAGACTTCAATTTATAGTGATTCAAGCGGGATTCATATGAGTTTAGAGAACGACATCTGTTTTCTGTGTAACAAAGTAGATATAAAAACTGTTTTTGGACGCGTTCAATCCTATCTGAATGTACTTGATAACACGGATTCCATACTGCACTACAATATTCCATTATACTTCGTATAATGCTACTATAGATACAAATGGTCAGATCAGGCTCTTTGAAAATCTTCATTTCCCTAACTACAAATCCTGCCAGTTTCATACCTCTTTTGATGATCAAATCATAGTGATTTCTGAAGTTTAAATTGTTGTCAACCAATATACCTAAATCTCTAATGTTTTGGACTTCTTGAAGTGAAATTTTATTAATAGAATAGCAAGAGCTACATTTAATCTTTTTCCTGCTGTACTTAATAAAGTAGCATTTATCTTGGTTTAACACCATGCTATTTTTTATACACCAATCACTTAAAGTATCTAAATCTAGCTGAAGTTGAATTTTATCATACTCGCTCTCGATTATTCTGTAAATTTTTAGATCGTCAGCGAAAAGTTTATACTTTGAGTAAATATTTGAACCTAAATCATTAATGAAAATTATAAAAAATAGTGGACCTAAGTGAGACCCCTGAGGCACACCAGATGGTATAATACACCGTTTGGATTTGAAGCCCTTAACGTATACCAGCTGTGAACGGTTTTTCAAATACGACTCGCACCAACGTAGCAAAGACCCATGTATCCCCATATTTTCCAATTTAGCAATCAGTAAATTATGGTCAACCAGATCAAAAGCTTTCTTAAAGTCTGTGTAAATTGCATGTACATCCAAACTTCTATCCAATGCTGACGATATATATGAGACATATTCAACAAGATTTGTATTGGTCGATTTTTTTGGGCGAAAACCGTGCTGATTATCATCCAATGAAGATTTAACATGATAGAATAATTTTTTTTGCACAAGAGAGTCCATTACTTTACCACACGCGGTAAGAATCGATATCGGTCTATAGTTCGATACATTTTCTACGCTACCTGACTTGAAAATTGGCGTAATGTGCGCTATTTTCCATCTAGCAGGAAACTCACCCAGTGACAGTGATTGATTGAATATTGTAGCCATAGGACCAGCCAGATACACTGCACACTTTTTTAAGAAAAGCGGTATATGTACCATATGTACCTATAATAGGTTTGTAAACAATTCGAAAAATAAGAACTTATTTTTGAATGATAAATAATAATTATTATAAATAAACAGATCTTTTCTTCTTCTACCTGGCGCTATCCCGAGCGGTATCAGGACCCACCTTTCTGCTAAATCTCCTCCATTTCGCCCAATTAGCTACCGTTCACGAGCGGTCGTTTAACTCGCCTCGTCTCGCCATTCATCGCAATAAAAATTCTTCAATAACCCTAAATTCTTTTGATGGTCAACTCTCATGACCTTTACCTTTACCTCTATTCTCACATGTCACAGTACCCCGGGCGTCTGCCCAACGACCTGATGCAGCTGCAGCTCCGCTCCATCACCTACGAGGAGTGCAAGGAAGCGCATCACAGCGTCAACGCCGTGTTCGAGACTCAACTGTGCGCGCTCACCAAGGCCGGGGAAGGCGCTTGTCATGTAAGCACATAGCATTTAGAAAGAAAGAAAAATAGATTTATTTGCCACAAATACTAAAAACGACGTACATGTACAGATGCACAAAAGACTAAATATAAATAAAGAAGAAGCTCGCACGTCGTGGCTGTGACAAGTAGGTCAGTCTATAGTCAGGATCACTCAGCAATTAAGTTGCGCTGCGGTGCGGACCGCAGCACAACGCTGATTTTCGGTGATCACTTTGGATGAACCCAAACACAATTTACAAATACAAATAGCCTATTTGTATTTGTAAATTGTGCTTTTTTTTATGGTACGATAATGTCGAGGTCTCGGGTTGGATTCCCTTTCCGAGCAAGATTTATCCGTTCATTATCATTATCGGAACTAGGAATTTGTGCTCAATGGCGATAGGCTATCACATCGTGGGACGGAATATCAGTATTAGCCCATATACGTCCCACTGCAGGGCACGGGCCTACTCTACAATCGAGAGTACGATTGAGAGTGGTTAGTCCACATAGTCCACCACGCTGGCCTAGTGCGGGTTGACGGACTTACATACCATAGAAATTCTTATAAATCGCTATGGTATGCAGGTTTCCTCACGATGATTCACCGTTTTAGTGCGTGGTGATTCTATCAATACACACATGACGGAATATACAAGGCGAAATTTGAGTAGCACTTCTGCCTACACCTTTGACAAAAAAAAGTAGTTTTGTTTGACTGTTGGGTGTTATTATTTATTATTGTAGAGGAGGCTCCTGCCCTGCAGTGGGACGTATGTGGGCTGATACGGATCTTAAATAATGTGTTATTTGCAGGGTGACTCCGGAGGTCCGCTGGTAAGGGAAGGTCGTCAGGTGGGCGTGGTATCCTGGGGTATCCCATGCGCCCGCGGGAAACCAGACGTCTACACCAGGGTAAGCAGAATTCTAAGATCCTGTAGGAATTTTGGCAAGCCTTTGCTAGTAAAGTTGCTTACTAGTGGTAGGTCTCTCATATGTGAGAGGCCGCCTAGGCAAGTACCACCGCAATGTCTATTTCTCCCGCTAAACAGGAGAGTAAATTCACTGTTGTGTTACGGTCAGAAGGACATTGTAGCCAGAGTAACTACTGGACATATTGAGACTTAACATTTTATGTCTCAGGATGGCAGGTGGTAGCTGAAATCGATTCAAAACATCTTGTGAAAGACTATTTGAATAAATAATATGTTGATTTTGATTTTTACCATTGTATGGGTCATTAAACTAGTTTTTACACACAATAATACAGTGTTTTTGCTTCATAGGTTGAGTCGTACATGCGTTGGATCGAGAAGACTCTGTATGATGATGACCAGGACCACGTGAAATATCTCCACAACAAGGATCATAAGAACAAACAGAAAAAGCCTCTGTGAACTAACTGAAAGCCACTAGCAAGCCTACAATATCAACAGTAGTTATTTCTACCTTATTATGCCGACCTAACCCCTCTCAATCAGACTATAGATTGTTGAGGTTTTTGCCCTACTGTGGCACGTATATGGGCTTATTTTTTAATATTTATTTCCCAGTTGCTGCCAAGTGCCAGCGTCCGCTGGTATTTTATTGCAATAAATATCTGTATTCATAATTTATAATAATATGCTCAATTTGAGCCATTTCACATAGTCTTTAGGTTTCTCGGTTGTTGACTTTGACGTTTCTGACATTTCCTAAAGTCTTCAAGCCAGACGTGTTTTGGTTAAATAAATATATAAATACACCCAACAGTCACATACATAGTCCTGGCCCACACTAAGATCATGTCTTACTTCGCCATAAGAAACTACGAGACACTTTTCGGTCTCACCCAGACCCGAGACAATTACCCGTGGATCACACAAACTTATATTCCGGGAATCGAACCTGAGGCCTCTCATTTCACAGCCGGTGTCTAACTAACTGCGCCAAGAAGGCTGTCATGATTGATCATGGGTCTATGAATATGATCTGACAAATAACAAAATAATATTCATGAAAAACACAAACCCTTATAAAGCCCCATACCGTATATCGAACCGAGATGTACAACTAAGAGTTTATATATTATAGTATATAATATATTGTAATAGATTAAGTATACGTGAATGTATTCATCTACATTTACAAGGATTTTATTATTTTTCAAAAAGACTTACATAATAGGTTTACAATTATTATATTAATTCGCTTGATTTCCTTATTACATTAGTTTTAGGTTTTGAGCAAACTGTTTGAAGTGATATATTTATGATAATTAAATAAGATGCAATATTAGTTTCTTGTTTTTATTTTATACAATCCAAAATCAAGGTATAAACATGTCAATTGTCAAACAGTAGTCGCCATCCTTGTTTTGAACCGGGACAACCACTCAAAATTTGACTAACAGTACATAAGTTGATGTTTTTGGTTCCACTAGGTTTAGACTTGACTAATTTGATTATTTTTAAAAGTCTAAAAGATCTCAGTGCCTACACAGCCCGCATTCAGTCACTTCCCGCAATGTATTAGCAATATTTCGCTGTTCAAATGAATAGTTACTGTGCTGTACTGTACTGTATCAGCCCATATACGTCCCAATGCAAGGCTCGGGCCTCCTTTACAATCGAGAGTACGAATGAGAGTGGTTAGTTAGGTTACTTATATGTATTATAAGTCCACCACGCTGGCCTAGTGCAGGTTGACAGACTTTACATACCATAGAAATTCTTACAAAATCGCTATGGCACGCAGGTTGCCTCATGATGTTTTCTTTTACCGTTATAGTTAGTAAATAGATTATTTAATGTTTTTTTATTGCAATGAATGACGAGACGAGCATGCCGTTCGCCTGATGGTAAGCGATACGACCACTCATGAACAGTAGCAAAGCCAAACAACACCTTGAATTACAAAACAATGCTTGGCATTCCACTGCATCCTGAGACATAAGATGTTCAGTCTCCATATGTCCGGTAGTTACTCTGGCTACAATGTTCTTCAATCCGAAACACAGCAGTGCATTTAATCTTGTGTTTCGCGGTAGAAATAGATATTGCGGTGGTACCTACCCAGGCGTCCTCGCACATATAAGAGACCTACCTACTGGTAAGGTAAGAATAATAAGACATGAGATATAATAAATTCAAAAATCCCTTTATTACAAATTACAATGGTTATGAACAGTACACTAATATCACAGTAATCAGTCGTGAATGTGAATAAAATGCATTACAATATACAAAACCGTGTACAGTAATTATTTGGAAACATTTTAAATTCTGATTCTAAATTATATTACTTTCAATTCCGATTCTAAAGATACTATGATACCTTTTCACGTCCGATTCCGTAAAAGCATTATCAAATACCTCTAAAAACTTAATTTAGAAATTGTTTTAGTAAACCTTAAAATAATATTTGAGAAATACATCTAATAATGACTTGATTATAATAAAATATTTTTCTCAAATATTGTAATTTAATAATGTTAAATGCACCTTAGATCTACTAAGGTCTAAATATCAATCCATACACGATTTTGCTAAAGCTAAATGATTTTTTAACTTAATCTTACATATTTAAATATTAGGACACATGCTTTTATTACATTAATATAATAAAACATATTAAATGCCTTCCTATAATTAATTTAAACCTATGTCAATCCAGAATTGAAAGAGGCCTCTCTACAATTAGGATAAACACATGCCAATACCTTATAAACATAATTTTAAAAAATACCATTCCACAAAAATTAGCAAGGTTAAGTAGCCTTTAGATACAAATCATCTATACATATAAATAAAATTGAAGTGTCTGTTTGTAAAGTGAAAATAAAAAAAATGTCCAACTACATATCGTTATATACACGATACCTAGAACGAAAATAACCTTAGAATATTTTTGTCTGTCTGTCTGTTTGTTCCGGCTAATCTCTGAAATCGCTGGACCGATTTTGACGGGACTTTTTTGTCATGTAGCTGATATAATAAGGAGTAACTTACGCTACATTTGTTTTAGAAAATTTCATTTACTTAAAAAAATAACTTAAAAACACTACTTAACTTTTTGTTAAACTCCACGCGGACGAAGTCGCGGGCACAGCTAGTCTTATATAAATTCACTTAAATAGAGTATAGACAAGCAACTTCGTGGGTGACCCCAAAAAGCCATAGATTCAAAGGGTAAGGTAAGACATCATTTTACCAAAATATGACAGCGACAATAAAGCGCAACTTTATCTTTACCACACTAGAGCAAGTAACCAAAATAAACCATTTATATAGGTATATTCATTAAAAGGCTCAACGTCACTCAACGAGCCATGGAGCGGGCTATGCTCGGTGTTTCCCTACGAGATCGAATCAGAAATGAGGAGATCCGTAGGAGAACCAAGGTTACCGACATAGCCCATAGGATTGGCAAGTTGAAGTGGCAGTGGGCCGGGCACATAGCTCGTAGAACCGATGGCCGTTGGGGCCGAAAGGTTCTCGAGTGGACGCCACGTACAGGCAAGCTAAATGTCGGACGCCCGCCTACAAGGTGGACGGACGATCTGACTAAGGTTGCAGGAAGTCGCTGGATGCAGGCCGCTTCCAACAGGTCATTGTGGAAATCCTTGGGGGAGGCCTATGTTCAGCAGTGGACTTCCTGTGGCTGATATGATGATATAGGTATATTAAAAAGGTTGCAAATTGACCCACATATTTTAATGATAAAAATAGGTGAAATTGTCACAGGTTGACTGGTAGAAAATGCCAACGGCATTAAGTCCACCTGTACAATTTTATTGTATGAGGTTTAATAAAATAAAATAAACTAAAAATAATATATCCTTAATTCTTTTGCTCGCCCATATTAAATTGTCAACGTCAGCCAAATACTGTGCGTGCAACTCTGTTCTGTTATTTAACATCACCCCTTAGAGCCAGCGCAGATCAGGACAGCATAGCAAGGGATTTATTTTTTCCACAGAATATTTAATCTGATCTCATCGGAATACGATATAAATTTCATTGTTTTTAATATTCCAGATAAGTTTGAATATCCTTCCGTTAAAAACTAACCCCCTCGCCATGCTGCCGTTCCGATCTGATAGGCCTTAAGTCTCATGTCGCTGGATGTTCGCGCACGAACTTGTCTATACTCTATAACTTAAACAGTCACTGGAATAATAAGATATTCCTCATTTTAAAAAATGTTCACTTCTACGCGGCTTCATACATTTACCCATAAGCACTAGATAAAAAAATTGAAAAAAGAAAATGGCTAACACAATTCATGCATCATTTACTTTAAAAATTAGTATTTTAAGGCAAATAAATTATTAGTACTAAATTACAATTACATTTTCGTTTACACATAATATCACCCAAACTATCATCACTGCATACATAATATATTAGCCTATGTACCACTGTAAGGCAAATAATCTCCATCCCTTTATATAACTTAACATTACCTTCCTTTTTATTATTGTAACTATTTCTGTTACACATCTACCTAGTATAATAATAGCACAGTTCTCATACGAATTTGTATAAAAATATATAAGCCTTTATCTCTGAAAGGGTCGATAGAAGTATATCGAATCCTACAAATATTCCAATGAAGTTATTTGGTAACATAGATTTTATGGGACGAGCCTGTCGCCAATCTAATTTAAAAAAATATGTTTAATAATACAAGTGTTGCAGAATCGGCCGGTAATTGAAATAATTTTATATCTCAGGATGCTTTTCAAACTAGCCTAAGTTGTAAATATTTTGTAGCACTTGAAAAAAAACTTATTACTAAAAACAGTAAATATAATGTTTGAAGACATTTGGCACTCAAGTTTAAGTCTAAAATCTATATATTTTATAGCATTATACCAGTTTTCACCGATGAAAACAGTACAATAAAAGCATTTTTTAAAAATTCAGTATTTTCTTAGAATGGGAATGACAAATACGATTTTCTTGAAGTAATAACAATAATATCGATTCATTTATGTCGTTAAATTGAAAAGTGTTCGAAATTACCACGTCCAAATATTTAGGAGACATTAACTCACGATATATTATATGAAATCTAATTCAAGCTTCATACAAACATTATTAAAACCATCTAACTCAAAAATAACATTACATCATCTCTAAAATATAAATAGAGACGACGAAGATCAATATCCTCAGCCTAATCCACAAATAATCGATGAACTCCTGGAAGTTTTCATTGAACAGCATGCCGTGTGATTCGGAGTCTACGGGGATGTTACCTTCAGAGGTAATTTCATGGTCCCTGCTGAAATCACGGCCGAAAATGCCGAAGCTGAGTAAAGAGCTGTCGCTGATGCTGATGGTGACTTGCCTGGACTTGAAGTCCTTGGTATCCATGGTGTGCTGGTTCACGGAGCCAGTGGAAACGATCATGGGGTACTGGACGGAAGAGTGCTTGGTGAAGTTACCACTAATTGTGATGCGGTTGAAGATTGTGTCCATGCTGTTTTGGGCTCTGTAAAAGTATAGACGGAAATTGTGGTTATTGTTTATTTTATTTCAAGTATAAACATAATCTAAATCAACGGACAAGTTCTAAAATATATTAGTAAGGTAGGATTTAGCGTCGTATCTATAACAGAGCAATAGCCTACTGATGAATTTGCATCACACCGTTTAGTCTGATAATATTAACTAGGAATGCACCAGTTAAATAATTTCGATACCCTCCATAACGTAAATCGATCGAAGTAACGTATCTTGGATAACATATTGACGTGGATACATAAAAGAAAACAGTACCTACTTAGAAAAGTGCTTAAATAGTAGCAACTGGTGGTAGGTGTTTCATATGTGAGAGGCTGCTTGGGTAGGTACCACCGAAATATCTATTTCTTCCGCCAAACAGCAGTGTAAATGCACTATTGTATTTCAGTTAGAAGGACATTGTAACCAGAGTAACTGCTGAATATATTGAGACTATACCTTATTTCTTAGGATGACGAGCGCAGTGGAATGCCAAGCATTGGTTTGTATAATAATTCATGGTGTTGTTTGATTTTGCTACTGCCCATGAGCTCATAGATTAGAATTATATACAGAGATAGATGCGCAACTTCACTTTTTTTTTAAATCTGACGTGATTTCGCCATCAGAGGGCGCGCTAGGCAAACGTGCGAAATTTCATATTTGTTATTCCAATACTTCAAAATGTGTGTCTTTCGTAACGTCTTGTAATTTTAACCAATATCAAGTTGAAATTATTTTTAATATCAAGAAAGTTTATAATATCAACATATAAAACCTATTTCTTGGTTTAGTGGTACACTTCCGCCATTTAACAATTAGATATAAACTAATTACAAGATAATTTCCCGTTCTCGCCAGAGCGTGGCGCTAGAATCGAAATAAACGTTTTCAATAGTTTTCATGTACGAAGTCGCACCCCTATGCATGAGCTGTCGTATCGCTTACCATCAGGCGAACGGTATGCTCGTCTCGCCATTCATTGAAATAAAAAAAAGTAGCAAAGATATATCGTAACTCACCCAACATCACACGACCTCTTGTAGAGTCCGGCGCACGCGAAGACCGCGCAGCTCTGAGTGCCGATGTATCTGTTCCCGCCGAAGTGTCGCACGCCATCGAACGCGGCTAGACCGAAGTTCATCTCGGAGCTTTTGGACCCTGGAATTTACAACGTTTACATATTATGTGTGTAATAGATTGTCAATTTGCCCTTCTCTTGAGCTACAAGGTGTTCATTTGTGAACGTAAGCAATAAGTATTTCGATAGAGATCTGTTAGAAACGGCTTGCAATAGAATATTCTTGCAGATCATTAGGAACACAAAGAATGAACATAAAATTTTAGCTTAATTTGTGGAGGTAACCTTGGACCTTCGAATTTGGATTTCGACTCTTTGGTCTAGTGGCATTGTATTTAAGGCGTGAACCTGAAATCCTGATTTCAATTTCCAGATTGGACAATCCATGCTGTGAAGTTCTTAGTTTGCAAAAGCCTTTTATCAGTTGCCCAGGACTGGAAAGTTTACTCCCTACTTCCTTTTAAGATTAAAATCTCGCGAAATGCAATAGATTAGTTTTTAAGTAGAAACTAACCTTTGAAGCTGGACTTGATGTAAAATTCGCAGCAGAACTTCTTGTGGCAGACGGTTTCCATGTACCCCTGGCGGCTGGCGGCCACGTCCAGCGGCTTGATGATGTACTGGCTCAGGTCCTCGCCGGGGAAGCCGTGCACTTCGAACGGATCGATCACCGGTGACTTGGACACTCCTGATGAGAAAATCATATTCCTGGAGCTTTATTGCAAATATAAATATGAATAATTACTAGTTCCTATTGCTTGCGCTTCACCTGGGTAACAAAGATCTTCCCGGAGTAAAATGCACTTTAACCCTTTCCCCTATTAATGGACTATCCAACATTTAAGAATTTTTTCAATTTGAACCAGTAGTTTCTGAAATTTGGCCTTCCGAATAAATGAAAAATTAAAGAGAATTTTATTTACTAGTTTAGACTTTGGTTAACTTGACAATAAGAAATTAATCGCCTGGAACGGCGCAATTTCTGGTCTGGGTGTATTGACGAAATAGTCTAGCATATTCTTAATCATCATTATCAGCCCGTTGCAGTCTGCTGGACATAGGCTCCTTATACTTTTAATGATCTAGATTTCATACTAAAATCGAACTATCTACTGTGTATAACACAAAATTTTATACATATATGTATTTCTTTAACGATCCGGTGTCGTAAATAGTAAGCTAACAACTTGTTTACAAATATTATACAAAACCCGATGAATCACAAGGCCATCTGTGATGTTTGACTGAAGTTCTTATCTCTAACCGTATGGCACGATGGTGGTGTGATGTGACGTCATCAATAAGATACCACGTGCCACTGTTCACCAATATTTTAATCTGTAGTTGTTTTCATTTTTAATGCTAATCGTCAGATTGTAAAGAGGCCTATTGCGACGAAACGAATGAGGAATTTTGTTTTTGTTGTGACGTTAGAGTTAAAGAATCTTGACATTCTGTCACAGATCACTTCCAATAGATACCGCATTACGATAGTTTTGTTTTGAACCGAAAACGCCAACGAAGGGAACTGCGCGGGGGGTGGGCGGATTGCAGCGCGGTCACGTGGACATCACTGGAGGGATGAGGCATAAGTCGATAAATAAAAAAATGTATCGATAGTTCGATTTGCTAGTAAGTTCATGTGTTATGATCGCTTCTATAACTTGATTACCAACTTGTTAAATGTTTAATAATATTTTTTCACCGGCCTGATCTGATAAATCATACCAACCGGCAACCGATAACTACGAATAAAATAGGATTAAGATTTATACTTTAGTATGTAACGGTTTTATTTCTATTATTCACCGTGTATTTTTGTATACCATAATGGCGTAATACCCAAATTAAGTGTTGATATAAAAGATCAGATAAAAATATGAAATAGTAAATAACTAAACCTCACGCCCTAAAGGGCTACAATAACTTATTCCGTTTCATGAATTCTGACGGCGGCTGTAGTAAATGTAATGTCGATAAGTGACAATGAAACCCACTTGACGAACTATGAATGTTTTTGAGACGATATATACAACGTATGTTAAAATTAGTGCAATAACTTGTGCTACTGATTCTCAATAAACTTAGTGTACTAAAACTTATGATAAATACCCTCCCATTATATTTGAAAACGTATACAACTAGAGGAAAAAAAGGAAATTTAATTACGCCAAAGATAAAAATAAAAAAAAATATTGTAAAAGTACCTTGTTAACAAATTTAACTATTTCAAATTACATAAAATAACGTAATTATGATAATTTGCAATTTTTATTTAAATCAATATATACAGGGTATATCAAGACTGCTACCGAAAACGAAGCCGGGTGGTAGTCTAAGCGACTTCAGACACAATGCAACAGAAAAAGTTGCAAAAAAAAGCGACAATTTTTTTTTTTTATTTTTTTTCCTATGGCCATATTTGGGTGGTAAATACATTTTTTCCTAAAATAATAGTGTATACCCTTTTATTTATAAATACTCTAAGGTATAAAAGAGTTTAAATTATTATTTTAGCAAAAACTATGGATTTACCACCCAAAAATGACGATATTTAAAAAATCATAAAAAATAATTGTCGCGTTACTATGCGAAATTTTTAATTGCATTGTGTTTGTAGCCACTAAAACTACCACCCGGCTTCGTTTTCGGTAGCAGTCTTGACATACCCGGTATTTAGTGACATTGTCTTTTAACAAAATTAATTTACATTATTGTTTTACAATATCGATATTTCTGGGAATTATATTATAAACATGCGTCAAACACTAGAAGAACGCGTGATTTCGCCAAAAAAAGATAGCTTATTACGGTTATTGCTATGCGAAAAAGAGACGGCTGAATTTCCATCCGAACTCGACTGTTTGACATTGATACATTAACCAGTATAAATTGAGCTCGCTCGGGATCAAATTAATTTAAAGAATATTAGTTATCGATGAAAAATTATTGCGTTTTTTAGATACTTTATTTTTTTGGGTTTTTTGCACACCATTTTATTGAACAAATCATTTTTAAGTGTAATATTATGTTCCCAAAATGCAATTTTCGCCAACGTGCGACGACATGTGCGGGTCCACTACTTGGACGATACTGATGACACGACATTTGGCATCGGTTTATATATTTCTGATAGCTTATATGTGTGGCGCGCAACCGCTGCCTTGCATTAGGTATCTATTGGGAGTGATCTGTGCATTCTGTGCTTCTTTTTTCCCCTCGAATGTCGTTTGTTTTTCTGTCAAATCACTGTCATGACCGTAGTCTGTCAGAAGCGCCAGCGCGGCTTCAAGCAAAAAGCAACCTACTGTCATTGAAATAGGGTTCATTTTAGTGTTATAGGGTTATAATGTAAACAAAGAACCGCATTGCGGCTCGCGTCAGTTTCGCGTTACCTTTGACGTTTCTTCGACGAGCCGCAGTGCGGTTCGTGCGACGGTTTAGAGGTGAACGGTACTGTTTGTCACTTTTTGTACTACCTACTGACAATTTATATTACACAAAATTTATCAACTCTTATCAACCCTACATATACATAAGCCTAATTCTCACCATTCCTTCCATTCTTGTTGTGCTCGGTAATGATCAGACGGTCGCCTTGCTTGACATCAACACTGGGGTAGACACCAGTGTAGCACAGCACATTCGCTTCTGTCACCGAAGCCCACGGAGATACGAACTGACTCGCTGTTGAAACAACACGGAACATTTATATCTGATGCTCAAAGAAACATTATGATTCAGACACAAGCAGTTCACTGCTGAACATAAATTTCACTAAGAACTTCTAAAATGTGGCTTTAGAAGCGATCTCTTGCGGTCTTTATTAGGTCATCTATCATCCTTGCAAGTCAGTAAAACTACGATCACAATATTAATATTAAATTATGTCTTTTCGCGATTATTGGCTAGTGAGTTTACCAATCTTCTGCCTTGTTAACCCTGATTTCCGTTTCTTTTAACAAAAAACATTGTACCACGCTAGAATAGTGTTATAACAGCCCATATACCTCCCACTGCAGAGCACGGGCGCCTTCTACAATCGAGAATTCTATTAAATGGGATTAGGCTATGAAGCCCAAAGCTGACATAGTACGGCTTATAATTACATACCATAGATATTTAGATTAGCCACACTAGAATTTAAAGTACTCTCGATTGTAGAGGAGACCGTGCCCTGCCGTGGGACTTATATATAGACTTATACAGAAACCAGATTTACAAAAGGTAGTAGGTTATCTTCTAGCAAAAAATAAAGTAAAATAGCTGATCTAAATTTGTACAAATGAAGTATGAAACTTACCGCTCAAAAACGGTATTTCAGTGTTCCAATGACCAGTTACGACAAAGTTCTTGATCTTCTTCATCGTCAGAGGATTCTTGAGAGCCAGATCTTCCTCCATGAGGTGGCCGAAGGTGACTCCAAAGTCGGTAGTGAAAGTAGCACCATCCTCAACGATGGTACAGTTGGCGACGGAATTCAATGGCTTGCGGTACCTAGTGATGCACAAGAATATGTAAATATAGAAATAAATTAGATACAGAATTAAAATATACTGCATTCGAAAGCTAAACGTAGGATAGTCGCGAGACGTTTTTAATCAAATGGATCGAGACGCAAATTATAATATCACACTCTCACAAAACCAAACATGAAGTTTATGCTTTGCTGTTGCTTCACTTTTTGGTGAGTAATATTGCCAAAAGCCCAAAATGTTGTAGAATATTCCTAAATTTTAGAATGAAATTAAATAAAATGAAATGAAAATATTTGTTGAATCCATAAAATGTCATACACTATTTAGATTCAGACATATTTTTTTTCACTACCACCCAGTTCACAAGGCTGTTTTCGCCAGAGAAGAACAATCAAAATAAGTTTACAATACAGTGATCATACAGGAGTTGAAAATCAGAGCAGTTCATAAATTATTCATAATAATTATATTGTACGGCTGAGTTAAGTGTGGTCGCCCTGAGGTTCGCCTTGTAAGTTCCGCCCCACGATGTAATAGGGGGCGAACCTATCGCCATATTGGGCACAAATTCCTGACTACGGGCTTATAAATCCAATCCTCAAACAACTAGGCAACCGAGGCAGTTCATTTAATAAATTTTACTTACACAGACACAATAGTTCCTTCCCTGTTGAATACGAGGTTGCTCCTGATGAACTGGTTCTTGTTGTTGCAGCGTACCTTCTCATTCAGATGCGCCACCACATACACAGACGCCTGACGCGCTGCCTTTGCCATGTTTTTCACCGTCTGAAAGAGTTATGCCTTTATCTCCACGAACTAGCTGATGTAATGCTGTGTGGTTGTGAAGTTCAAGTCTGTGAGAGATAAATTAGGATCTTATGTGGTTATGTGTTGGCTGGGAGAAAGAATAGAATCTGATTTCACACCAACTTTTTAATATGATTAGGACTCTGGACTATTACCGCTTTTAGATGTTGTTTAACTGAATAGAGCTTGTTTAATTGAATAAAAAGTTACAAAAAAGAAAAGACTACAACTTACCTCATCATAATTGTATTCCGAGTTCAAGGATTCTGAAGACGGAAGGACCAAGATGTCAACATTCTGAAAACAATTCCATTATTATTTATTATATATTCATAAGCAAGCGGACCTAAGTTCTTGAAAATTGAGATTAGGTTTCATTGCTCATCATTCGGTGATCAATGGTAGTAAAACACGCAAGACGAAAATATAAAAATAGCTCTATTTTGACAGCTTCAGATACTCTTTATTGTAGAGGAGGCCCGTGCCCTACGGTGGGACGCATATGCGCTGATCCAGTATGATTACGTGGGATGAGCGAGGCTCAATTTTATTTATTCGACAAACACGCCATTAGAATTTTCAAATTACAAGCCATGCGTCTTAGATTATATAGACGAGTATATAATCTAAGCCATGCGTATTCTTGCTTGATTAAACTCTATTTTTTATCTAACAAAGCAATTCACTTTTTGACCTTTGCAAAAACATAAGGATTATACTAGAGCCATGTTTTTGTTATTGTTAAAAATAGAATTATGTTGATTGCAGCGATAACGGAATTAATTATTGTTATTTCCAAATATAATTATTTAATCCAAATGTAATACCCGTGTTATCAAATGTACATTTTATCTTGATCTGCAAAATTTGATTTATGAGTAACATTTGTGACAAAAATACAGGGTATATCAAGACTGCTACCGAAAACGAAGGCGGGTGATAGTTTTAGTGCCTACAAATACAATGCAACTAAAAATTTCGCAAAGAAACGCTTTTTTGTGTTTTTTTTTTTTATATCGGCAGATCCATACTTTTTACTTAAATAATAATTTAAGCCTATGCGTACTATAGTGTCTTTAAAAATAAAAGGGTGTTCGCTATTATTTTAGAAAAAAACTAGGTATTTACCAGTTACCACCCAAATACGACGATAGCAAAACAATAACAAAAAAACGATCTTTTTTTGCATTTTTTTTTTGTGTCTGACGTTGATAAACCCTCTAGCTCTGTTTTCGGTAGCAATCTAAGCATCCTGTATTTGTTATGGTGTATTTGCGTTTCCATAATTTCGACATAAGATTATCTATTTTTAGATTTATTTAATGGTAGGATATTCGCAATTTAATTCGCGACCTTCGTACCCAGTAGTTAAGGATCTAGCATAGTGCCCGATTTACTGTTTTCATGCCATGTACATATACTATTGGCCGGCATAATTATCCCAACGAGCAATAACTAGTCATCTCACATCTTTCGAAACTCTGTCTGGACTGCACTTATCGTTCGGAGCATTGCAGTCGCTTTGTGTGTGTGTGACAATATGAAAAAAGAATCCGGAAAAGTGTTTCATGAGTTTTACGTTGAAATCATTTGGAGTCTTGCCATCTCGTGATTTGAGGTGAGGCGATGTATTCATGAGAAGAAATGCATATTTAACCTTTGCTCTTCATTGTAATTTCGAATATTCCATTGTTACTTGTATTTGTCGAATCACAAATGTTAGACGTTTTCTATTGTATGTCAGAAATAACAAGAAAGGCAACAGCTGTTAAAGCTTATAAGATCGTCAAGTAGTATTTTTAGTTCTTACAATTGGACCAACGAATAAAAGGCTATCTCCTCCACACACCCAACGCACCCGCAATAGAATGCCAAGCATTGCTTTGTAATTCAAGGTGTTGTTTGGATTTCCTACTGTTCACGAGCGGTCGTATCGCTTACCATCAAGCGAACGGCATGCTAGTCTCGCCATTTATTACAATCAAAAAAACTATATCCCATGACAATCAGGATCAACAGCACACGAATAATTCGCACCGAGCACTGAAGCTTGGCGAATATCCTACTGATTAGCTTTTCCTTAAAATCCATCTATCCTATATTATTATATATATGTAAACTAGTTTAAAAATTCTCCATTAAAATTTCAAGGATGACTGCCTAGGTTGCGCAGTTGGTACGATTACAAAGATGAGGTCTCGGATTCGAACTCCGGGTTGGGCAAACCGATTTACATTTTTCTGTTCATTATTAGCCTGGAGTTAGGAATTAATGCCCTATATGGCGATAGGCTCGTCCTCTATCATATCTTGGGACTGAACATACGAGGTGAATCATGGGTGTTGTGGTAGCATATCTGCCTAACCCTTATGGGCAAAAGACGTGAGTATATGTTGTAAGTATGTTTATACGTGAAGTCTACCACTCCGCATTAGGTCAGAATTATGTGCTTATTTATTTGCACCACAGCAGCCATGAATATAGTCCTTACATCACACTAAGATGGAATCTTGTGTGTGTATTAGAACCTACGAGAATAGTCCTTACCCCACACAAAGATCGAGTCTTGTGTCGTGGGTATCAGAACCTACTAGGGTCTTTTCGGTCTCACAAACAACAAGACACGAAACAAATACCCGTGGTTCACGCAAATATTTGTTTAAGTGAAGGGATCGAACCCGTGGCCTCTTGTTTTACAGCCAGTGTCCAACCAACTGCCACACAGATGCTGTCACTTCTCAGAATCTCAGAATTATTAGTAGTTCAGTCTATATGTAAATTGCCCTCCGAATAAATACCTACCCTTATTTAACATAATGAGTCGTTAGGAGGGCATGTCAAGAGGTCACAGAAAAATTAAAAAGGTCGCGCGGTTTGCTGATATTGAGAAATTCAAAAAATTTATAAAAAAAATAATTAAAAACGCTTTTTTCTTGGAAACTATTGGTTTTAGGAAAAAGTTCTTTGAATAGAAAATGTAGAGGGCATTGCGGACTACATTTTTTATCATTGGAGTGACGTCATCCAACTGGAAATAATGTGATGCAAAACATAGATAAATTCACCTAAGTTCAAATTTTTGCTGAACAAAAGTTCAAATTCTGACTGACTGAAGTCAATATGTAAGGAATAATTAATTGCCCTTATATAGAATTAAACTTATCTAAATGTTTTTTTGACAGCTAATGTCACTTTGCATGTTTTCTCTTATCTCTTCCTTCCCGATCCGAACACTTGTTTTTGTAAAGTCGTAAAATTAAATAATGAAAGTCATTTAAATCAAGTGTTGAAGTATTCATTTCATATAAAATACCAACACTAATACTCAGTCCTCGCCAAAAGTAGAGGAAACTTCTCTTTTTTTTTTTAAATTCTACTGAATGGCCAGATGAGCATGCCTTTCGCCTGATGGTTCGCTTACTATCAGACCGCTCCTGAATAGTAGCAAAACCCAAAAACACCATGAGTTACAATACAATGCTTGGCATTCCACTGCGCTCGCCATCCTGATACATAACATGTTAAGTCTCAATATATCCAGTAGTTAATCATCATCATACTTTAGCAATTATGAGTATAAAAATAGATTTATGCCGCCATTATAAGACACAGTGTTTGCACCTTACACCCGACTGTTTTTATAACTCTTTTAATGCATATTATCGTCATTATTTACTGCAGTTCAAAAGTTCAAATGTTGCTAGTTAGAACTGCATTCGACCCGGTATAAAAACATGGCATAATTATTGTAGAAAAACAATGTCGCGACATCACGTCTTGTAATTTGAAAAATATCATTTTTGTCTTTGGTTTTTAACCGTGACCATCCCAGTTCGATGGTCGGGAAATCCTTATGCGAGATTTTAGTTAAAAAATCTCAAATGAATTACGAGGAATGGGTATTCGCGCCAGAAATGGTAATTTCCTCGCCTCCTTTTAAATTTTTTGATGGAAATAATTTTAAGTCAATTGCGGTTTTCATAAATGGCATCTACTCTGCTTATTGCTCTCTGGATACAAATTACTCTTATGTATGTGAATACATACATACATAAGCCCAACAGTCACATACATAGTCCTACAATAAAATCGAGTCTTGTGTCGTGGGTTTCAGGAACTACGAGAGACTTTTCGGTCTCACGAACACCCAGACCCAAAACAAATACCTGTGGATCATACAAATATGTGTTTCAGTGCGGGGATCGAATCCGCGGACTCTCGGTTCATAGCCGGCGTCTAACCAACTGCGCCACGGAGGGTGTCATAATACTTCAGCTGTTTATTATTATGATTACTCATTATTTAGTTTTACGTTGCCACATATATTATGGGACAAAGCATTTATAGCTAAGTTTCACAAACAATTCTTTCACATTCCTTTGTTTTTACATAGCTTTGTGAAACAAAGGAGCCTTTGTTATAAGTCTTTGACAGATAGTGTAGAGACGTATTTAGTTTAAATAGAAAATAATTGTGCAGTTTGAAAGAAAAAAATCTTCATATTTTGAGATATTTAGCCGATACAAATGTTGAGGCTCACAAAAAACTGTCTTGGGTCTGGGTGTTTGTTAGGCCGAAAAGTCTCTCTTAGTTTCTGATACCCATGGCGCAAGACTTAATTGATCTTAATGTGGGGTAAGAACAATGTATGTGACTGTTGGGTGTATTTATTTATTTAATAATTATATTTGCAAGGAAATCATACATGATAATTGGTGAGCGCAAATGCCGTAAAGGCCAAGCCATTCGATACAATAATACCGGCCTGCTAAGATGCGTCTTCACACTACGGCGCGGCGGAAGGACCCGGGATCTTAAGAAGGAGGGAATACACGTGACGGCAAACAATTCCACAGTTAGACGATGCGGCACAAAAAATAATTTGCACACCTTTTGGTTCGTACCGAGATGGTTTGAACCATCAAGCTATGGCTTCGCAAGCCAGCATGCGTGGTTCTGTTTATGAATGGAGAGGAGGGAATCAAATTGAACAATTCTTCAGATCATTCACCGTGATACAGGCGGTAGAACACGCTTAGAAAGGCGACATCCCTCCGCAGTTGTAGTGACTCTAAGTTGCTCATAAAGTCATTCACATTTTTGGTAAAGAAGTGGATACAATGGTTTCAGATATACAAGTAAGTACTATAAAATATAAGTATGTTTACTTACAGCTCTGCCCGCCTCGTAGATAGCGGGTATGTAGCCATTCAGCTCAGAAATTCTGCTTCCATCTCGAATTACAGCAGCTCTGTATGTGTCCTGGAAATAAATGACATTATTATTTACCGTTCCATTATGTGCGTGGTAGCCTGTTTGTAAACAGTCCAGACACGGCTGCCACGTTCGCGGTGGTCGCGGGTTCGAATCCTCTCACACCTCTGACTTTTCAGACCCCTGTGTGTATTGATGGTCAATCACCACGCACTATAACGATCAAGTAAACCTTAGCTTATCATAGCGATTTGTAAGCATTTCTATGGTAGGTAAAGTCCGCCAACCAGCACTAGGCCAGCGTGACGGACTATATGGCCTAACCACTCTCAAACGTACCCTCGATTGTAGAGGAGGCTCGTGCCCTGCAGTGGGACGTATGTTATGGGATGCTACAATACAATATACAAAGTATTTTATTCAGGTCTTTGAAACCGAAAAGTAGTATGACATGTGGAATTATTGGGTGGTTTATAAATATTTTAACATGTTTTTCTTTGACTTTTGAATTAGTCGACATTGGAATAGAACCCAGGACTTTCAGTTAGGATCGTTTAGACAACACTCGATTAAAGAGGCGATGAAAACAAAAAAATATCAACAAACTCAATCTTTGCGTACCAATTTTAAAAAATACTTCGCATTTTTCGTGATTATTTATTAATACAAATAGCCAATAGCAGAATTTATTATTAGACTTAATTATTCTTTATTCTTTAGTTTCTTTAGCATTATTCTTTAGTCCACGCATAATACTCATCATAGGTCCTTCCTAAAAAAACATAACACTATCGTTTAAAAACAAAATGCACAAAACACCAAAACCTTCTCTTTACATTTCAAAAGGCATGAGTCACAAAATCTCAGCAGGTAATAGTTATGCCGGCAAAAAATTCGATGTTAGGACTGGCGTACGTGACAGCGCACAGCTCGCTCATCTATTGAAGGGATTTGGACCCTTCGTAGACGGTAGGACACGAGACCGTCGCGTGATCGGGTCAATGGCCGATGCGTTTCGGGAGAGACTATTTATAAACCAAAACATTGTGCATTTCTTTCTCTGCATTGTTTTGATGATTTTTGTATGAAAATATGGATTTTTTGGTTTAAGTGCTTGGGAATGAGATTTGTATTTTAATTGAAAAGAAATTTTAATTGGTTGTTAATAAAATGGGTTTAAAATCTATGTTCTCTTACTTATTACATATTAAAAAATATATTAATATTTCTATTAACATATTTATGAAAATTCATGTACATAAAAGACTAAAGTAATTATATGCCATCTAAGTAAACAAATGTTTTGAAATCAATAAGTTTAACATTTAATTTATTTTTTTAATCACACATTGTTGAAAATTACATATGTATAAAATATTTTAATTATATGTAGATAAACAAACAAATAAACGAAAGGCAAATTATAAACACAATTTAAAAAGAAAGGTAGGTATCTTAAACATTTTGGTTTAAGAACTTATTATTTTTATTATTTTTTCACTTAACAATAAACGAAATCACTATATACATAAACATGTCTACTTCAGAAAATTTTGAACCAATAAACATTCTTTCTAGACTTTATATTTTCATAACAAACATACGGCTAACTACTCCAAAACTTCCCGTTACCCGCATATATGTATGCCCAAACATCAATCCTAATAAAGGTTCCTTTGAAGATTAATCTTAAGCAGAATTTTATAATAAAATGTTTTAACATATTATGTTTTAACAAATACCCACGCACCAACTTATTTATTTGAGATATTTTGATGTAATTTTCAAGTAATTAATAATACCTTCTATAATTTAACAGATTGAGCAGAAACAGAAGTCCTAATTAATTATATTTCAATATCAAAACTGTATGTGCAAAATATTTTAATTATTAAATTTTAAAAACAAGATAAATATTACAATTAAATTAATAATTTTCCCTGTAATTAATAAAAACGCACCTCCTGAGCAGCTGATAATACCGCACCACAAACCACAATAAATAAAGCTAACATTTTGCTCACTACACGATCACTCCACTTGGCGTCCGACGCGCGAATGACTTTCCTTGATGCCTCATGCCTTGATTTGATGCATACAGCATAGCCATCGAGATTGTAACCTCTACCACTTAATAAACGATATACAAGTAAACAAGCGTTCGTGGTGGAGGTAAAATAAAAATCTATTTTATAATTTATATTGATTGTAAAGTCTTGTGTTTAGTGATAGATGGTAACAGAATAGACGCCTGTCTGCCAATATTTTCACGATAATCGCTTTGATTTTTCGAAGTCATATGTGTATTTATAGTCAATCACCACGCAGTATAGTGAACCAAATATCGTAAGGAAACCTGCATGCCATAATTTGTGACGATTTCTATGTAAAGTCCGCCAACCCCCTATTAGTCCAATGTGGTGGATTATACACGGTTTATCCAGGCTGGGATCGGAAATGAAGTCAGGTGGTAATTTAAGTGACAATAGACACTATGGAAAAGTAAAGTAAAAGTAAAAAAAAAATAAAAAAAAAATTGAGTGAATTCTAAAGCGTTGGTCTAAACTTAATCCCTCGCTCATCCCAGTTTATTAATAAGGTCATATACGACTTAAAGATTTTTGAAAAAAAGCTTTTTTATCATGATTTCTAAGTACCTATCATGTTTGGCTGTTGATAGTAAAAACATATTTTTTGCTAAAATTTTTGCATGTATGACAAAAAACACATACTTGAGAACACATTTTTCTGTGTTATGCAAAATCAATAAATTTGTGTCAATTCACGAATTCACGTGAAAAGCATGCGTCGGATAGCATAGTCTGCATGCTTTTATACCTACATTTTACGATAAGGTATAATTATGTCTAGCCTTACGTGGATTTTACGTCAGAACAAATTCAGAGACTTACAAACTAAGCCCAAGACGCAGTGTCATAAAAAGGAAAATGACAATTCTACGTTTTCAACGTTAAAACGTTGACTAAAAATTCAGACGCGTATCCTCAAGGTAATGAAGTGGAAAATTGACAACAAGTGAACCAGTGAAGACACCGATTGGTATCTAAAAAACGGTCAAAGGTTACCAGCGTAATGTTCAAATGTTAAGCTTAAATCATTCCTAATTCCTACCAAAGTATTCATACATGTCGAGTAAGACCTGACATGAAAAGGTTGGCTTGGCAGGCGGCTATTCCTACAGTTAAAAAATAATATCTGTGAGTCTAGTAAGCGCATACAAAAATTACTAAATTATTTTGTGTCAATCCTTGTTTGTTTTATTCCCCAGCTGCTCAGTTTATGTGTTTTCTTATGAAGTGGAAGTGGGCCTGGCACATAACATAAAGAACTGATGGCCAATGAAGTCGGAAGATTCAACGAACAAGCAACAAGCGAAATGTCGGACACCGGCCACACAAGGTGGAAGGACGATCTAGCTAACCGCTGGATTCCAATAGGTTGATGTGGAGATCCTTGGGCGAGGCCTATGTTCAGCACATGCTCGTAGCTAGCCATGGGCTCAGGATGGGGCAGAAGTCTAAAATAACGAGTAACTAACAAACTTTATCTGCGGTCTTATTATGGTTAATTATTACATACAAGTAATTCAATAAATTTCAAAAGTACACATCACACATCTTTGTATTTGTATTTATAATTCGAATGATCCAAAACACTTTCTTATTGCTCACCTACCTACACCTCGAAATCTTCCATTCAAAAATGTCTCTAATTTCAGCTGTTTAGACTGAGGTTTATATGCCTGTACCTATAGATAGTACTTAACCTGATTTTTTTTATTTTTGGTTTTGTTAGGTTACAGGTTAGATCAGAACAGGGGCAAGCGCCCCACTCTGCCCCACCGTGGTGGACTTCCAGTTTTAAAGACAAGAACTATCAGGTGAGCAGGTTTCCTCACGTTATATTGTTATATTAATTAACATTATCATCAGTCACAGTAATTAGTTCACTGGTTATGTAATAGTGACGTATTTTTGTATATTCATTGTCAGCCGCTGTCTACGACCCAAACAGCATGTTGCATTTATCTATTAAATATCATGATTTATGGTATGTATCTAAATGGTTAATCTTATCTTTTAAAAAACCTAGACTCTCAGTTTTTTTGCATACCTAATTTATCTTTTTTTTTTATTGTATCAGCCCATATACGTCCCACTGCAGGGCACGGGTCTACTCTACAATCGAAAGTACGATTGAGAGTGCTTAGGCCATATAGTCCACCACGCTGGCCTCGTGCGGGTTGGCGGGTTCTTACATCAAAATAATTTGAATTTCATATACAATTGTATGTATAAAGCTGTTTTTATTTTTTTATGTTAAGTTAATTTTTCTTTATTTTTATTTGCGTGTGTAATTTTTTTGTAATTGTTGTGTACTCCTGTAATTGCTATATACATCAGAAAGGACCTTGTAAAAATAATATTAATTGTACTAATGTGTATACCGTTGGAAAACCATAATTAAATAAACAATACTTGTGTACATTGTATAGGGTCAATAAATATTACATTTTGCAAACGTTGCCTAGACTAATTATACTAATTTCCCAGCAGTGAGAATTATGTGGCTAATTCGCATGTATACAATAAAGTAGATACTAAGATAGATGAGACCAAAAATACCTGGCTCGGCAGGTATGTCACTATTTGCATAGAATAAAATGTGAAACAGTGAGATTACTTGGGTCCAGGCGGATCTTCAAATAGTATAAAATTCATAACTTAAAAAACCATTTCTCAAATTCGAATATTGGTGATTCGTAATAAATAAATGACACCCAACAGTCACATACATAGTCCTGACCCCACACTAAGATCGAGTCTTGTGTCGTGTTTATCAGGAACTACGAGAGACTTTTCGGTCTCGCAAACACCCAGACCCGAAAAAAATATTTGTGTACCGCACAAACATTTGTCTCGGTGCGCCGATCAAATCCGCGGCCTCTCGTTTCACAGGCGGCGTCTAACCAACTACGCCAAGGAAGCTGTTAAAATAATAATAAAAGTAGTAAAATTCCTACGTGAAATTCATTATCATTTCCAATGTCTCAGGTTAAATAAAATCTATACTAATATTATAAAGCTGCAGAGTTTGCTTGTTTGTTTGTTTGAACGCGCTAATCTCTGGAACTACTGGTCCGATTTGAATGATTCTTTCAGTCTTGAGTAGTCCATTTATCGAGGAAGGCTATAGGCTATATATCATCACGCTATGACTTATAGGAGGAAAGCAGTAATGATATTTCTAGCAAATACGAGGAAATTTTGTTCGTTTTTCGTGGTCCGATTGGTCGATATTCTAAACTGATAGTCAGAATTAAACATTTTGACCGCCATTTTAAAACGTGTATGCACCCGGGCGTGTATCAGTGCGTGGTGGCCTGTTGGTAAACGGACCAGACGCGGCTGCCAACATGTTCACGGTGGTCGCGGGTTCAAATCCCAGGGCACACCTCTGACTTTTCGGAGTCATGTGTGTATTGACAGTCAATCACCACGCACTAAAACGGTGAAGGAAAACATCGTGAGGAAACCTGCATACCATAGCGATTCATAAGAATTTATATGGTATGTAAGTCCGCCAACCCGCACTAGGCCAGCGTGGTGGACTATATGGCCTAACCACTCTCAATCGTACTCTCGATTGTAGAGTAGGCCCGTGCCCTGCAGTGGGACGTATATGGGCTGATCCAGATATCCAGATCCATGCACCCGGCCGGAGTCAGGCCCGACCGCTAGTTATTTATAAAAACAAAGATTATGAATCTTAAAACAAAACTTAAATAAAACTCGTCTTCATGTGATGGATGGAGATTTTGTTGTTATCTGTCACATTGAATAGGTGCTACAGAGATAATTCAAATATTTTTGAATATTTGTTTTCATTTATACTTTTCGCTGGATGCACGCAATGTTAAGCAGTAGACTTTCTTTAGCTCAAAGGAGATACGTTTCGCATCTTGATGTGGTTTAGCGAATAAATAAACACAGTTTTTACTGACACGCGGAAGGGTAACGCCCTTCCCAAAATATTCTTCCGTATATAGGTCGACTTACTCACGGAAATTTCCTTAAATTCGCTGGAACATTTTTGTAACTGCCATGAAAGATGAAACGAGTATACCATTTGCCTGATGGCGAAATTGCTCATGGACATAAGCTATATAGAGCAAACAACACAGTCAATTACAAAGCAATGCTTAGCATTCCACTGCGCTCGCCTGGCCGCCACCCTGAGACATAAGATGTTAGGTCTCAATATGTCCAGTAGTCTGGCTGCAATGTCCTTCACACCGAAACATAACATACTCACTCTAACGCACACTATATCTACCCAAACTTTTATCATCTTTATAAACCTTTGCAGGTAGAAGAGCATGCGGCTTGCCTAATGATAAGCTGTCATCGCCGGTCACGGCTCATGGACCTTCGCAAAGCCAGGAGTCTAGCACAACCAGGTCCCTCTTTACCAATCCATACAGGTCACACTGCAGGACACGGGCCTCCTCTACAATCGACAATACAATTGAGAGTGGTTAGGCAATACATATAGTCTACCACGCTGGCCTAATGCGGGTTGGTGGATTTACATACCATAGAAATTCTTATAAATCGCTGTAGTGTGCAGGTTTCCTCACGATGTTTTCTTTCACCCTTTTATTGCGTGGTGATTGACTGTCAATACACACATGATTCCGAAAAGACAGAGGTGTGCTCTGGGATTCCAACCCGCGACCACCGTGAACATGTTAGCAGCCGCGTCTGGTCCAACAACGACATGTATACTGTCAATGGTAAGATGTATCAAGACACCAACGCATTAATATAGGTTATTCATCCAATTTTATTTCAAAACTGACTCCAATAAATCAGAATAAAAGTTTTCCACTATTGATAGAAGACAATAAATATAATTAATAATCGTTTACGCCATTATCTGTCACGCTTCGAACACGCACGCGACACATTGAGGCCGCATGATACCGCCCTTTACGCTTCTACATGCAGACAGCAGTAGAAATTGTCAGTTGTGACTTTTATGCCGGCATTTTTATGACTCAACATTACAACCAAAAGACAATTGACAGCCTCCGTGGTGCGGTTGGTTAGACGCAGGCTCTGAAACGAGAGGCCGCGGGTTCGATCTCCGCACCGAAAGAAGTATTTGTGTGAACCACAGGTATTTGTTTTAGGTCTGGGTGTTTGTGAGATCGAAAAGTCTCTTGTAGCTGATACACGACACAAGACTCGATCTTAGTGTGGGGTCAGGAGTCAGGACTATGAAAATGAATGAAATGAAAATAATTTATTGAATACATTAAGATGTTGTACAATTTACATCATTTGGATTCAGTATTTTTTTTTTGTTCTTACACCTGGTTTTGAAAGCTGTTTTCACTAGAGAAGAATGAGCAAGAAACTCTAGTGTTGCTCTTTTTAAAACCAGTTTACAATTTGGTGATGACTACAAAAGCTACAAGTGGTTTAAATCAAAGCAGGTCATTAATAATTTGTTATAACATTTAAAAAATACGAGCATATTAACGTTATGTGTAGATATGTGACTCTTGGGTGTGTTTATTTATTTTATTTTACATTTTGTTAATTTGCTAATGTAGTCAACATGGCACGTTCAAGTTTCATTTATAAATCATATCCAGTATTTTGATGTGCGAATGCGTGGTTGTCATGTTGTAGTCAAAATATTTGTATAGCTTTGCAATCATACCGTAGTACAAACTGCGCCACCGAGCCTCGAGGCAGTCCACCTGACTTCCTAAAAAAAATCGAACCTACCCTCTAACCTTAAGTTTTAGTTCAAAAATAGTTGGTAAATGGTAGAACCCTCATATATGAGAGGCCGCCTTGGTGGGTACCACCGCAATGTCTATTTCTTCCGCCAAACAACAGTAAATGCACTGTTGTGTTTCTGTGTCAAGAACATTGTAGCCAGAGTAACTACTGGACATATTGAGACCTAACATCTTATATCTGAGGATGGCGCAATGGAATGCCAAGCATTGCTTTGTAATCCAAAGTGTTTGGTTTTGCTACTGTTCATGAGCGGTCGTATCGCTTACCATCAGGTAGACGGCATGCTCGTCTCGCCATTCATAGAAATAAAAAATATATGAGCATCGTTTTTATGAGTCAGCGTGGCGTCGAGAAATGTGTATTCTTAGTGACGTGACGTGAGACATGCAGCGTTTGGAGACTCACGTACACACGACGACACAAGGTAACTAAAATAAATAAATAATAAATAACACCCAACAGTCACATACATAGTCCTTACCCCACACTAAGATCGAGTCTTGTGTCGTGGGTATCAGGAACTACGAGAGACTTTTCGGTCTCACAAACACCCAGAACCGGAAGTAATATTTGTGGGCCGCACAAACATTTCTCTCGGTGCGGGGATCGAACCCGCGGCCTCTCGTTTCACAGGCGGCGTCTAACCAACTGCGCCACGGAGGCTGTCAACTGTATGAGGATAATTGAATGCTCGCAGACCGTAGGTCAACTGGTTGTGGTGTACTTTGATCCATAGTCCCACTGCAATAAAGAATACTATTGAGAGTGGTTAGACAATACAGTCCACCACCAAGGGGGATACTCTATATAGAAGAAATGAACTTCGAATGTTCGGACGTCGTACGTAAAACTTCACTAATGTGCCTAGATAGTAGATACACCACAAAATGTTGTTATAACCATAGACTAAGTTCGGAGAAAATGATAAGTATAATAGAGATTTAGAGAATAGTATAGATTTTTAGAAGTGTAAATCTTATATCTTACTCCGGGCGTCTAACATCCGAACATTCCAAGTTCGTATCATTTTTATGGAGTCACCCCCCTAGTGCGGGTTAGCGGAATTTACATACATATAATTGTTATAAATCCCTATGATATGCAGGTTTCCTCACGATTTCCTTCACCTTTATAGTGGAATGTCAAGCATTGGTTAAAAGGTAATTTGGTATTATTTGATTTTGCTACTGTCCATGAGTGGTAATATCGTTGACCATCAGACGGATGGCAGGATCGTCTCGCCTTTCATTGCAATAAAAAAAATATGCATAAACTCTAGCCTTTCTCAGAGGGGTAGCATAACACCCACGTATGTTCCGTCCTATGATGTGTTAAGGGCGAGCCTATCGCCATATCGAGCACAAATTCCTGACTTCGAACTCATAATGAATAGAAAAATCCAATATCGTAGATTTCTTCAAATATAATGACTTAGATTAATAACAAAACATATTTGCCTACATAAGTATAAAATAGTATTCTGAATGTAAACAGTTCGTACAAATACGCATGTTTATGAAAATACTAATGATAATGCTTGTGTTTATCACAATGGTCTGGTGTTACGTAATTAACCGTCATTCATTAAGTTCTAGATTTAATTCGTCTTGTTTTTACTTGATGTGGGTTGAATTATTGCTATAGTTATTAGTTTTCTCCTAATTGTAGAGGAGGCCCATGCCACGCAGTGGGACGTATATGGGTATTTTTCTTTTCTTAAAACTTTAAACATGATGTAAAAAAAAATCTAAATGCAAAATTTTCCTTTCTTTGTATGTTATTGGGGGAGGCCTATGTTCAGCAATTGACTTATTGTAGCTGAGATGATGATGACGATGATACTTAATGCCTGAGACATTTTCTTACATAGAACCTAGGGTGATACAGAGAAGATATGAAGTAGGCGTGCAAATAACAATATCGTGGTATAATTATTACAACATACAGATACATAGATACACAACACTACACACACTAAAGAATTTTTAATATTGATATGATAATAACTTACGTAATAACTTTATACAGAACGTCCCTTAAGCAAGGACTAAATAAATTAATCAACTTGGTATTACATGGATCTCACAACTTTTTGCGGTAGAAAAACTGAGCTGCGAGACTTGGAATTTTTTTACAGGATGTTTTTTATGGGATCTCACGTCTTTTTATAGAGTCCTACTTTTTTCTCATATATCTCAAGGGTATCTCAAGACTGCTACCGAAAACGAAGCCGGGTGGTAGTTTTAGTGACTACAAACACAATGCAACTAAAAATTTCGCAAAGAAAGGCGACAATTATTTTTTACGATTTTTTAAATATCGCCATTTTTGGGTGGTAAATCCATAGTTTTTGCTAAAATAATAATTTAAACTCTTTTATACCTTAGAGTATTTATAAATAAAAGGGTATACACTATTATTTTAGGGAAAAAATGTATTTACCACCCAAATATGGCCATAGGAAATAACAAAACAAGAATTGTCGCTATTTTTTGCAACTTTTTCTGTTGCATTGTGTCTGAAGTCGCTTATTACCACCCAGCTTCGTTTTCGATAGCAGTCTTGATATACCCTGTATATAACGATTTTTCTTAAAGCCTCTGTCTTATGGTTTTTTCTTATTTTTGTAGGTATCAATTTATCACAAATTTAGCGGATTTGATTATTAGTGTTCTTTCTTTCATGGTAATTGATATTTTCGAGCTATTTAGTCTATTTATTTGCAAGTTTATCTTCGTCATGTTTTTCTAGAGGAATGTTGTACAGTTTCATGGGCTGAATACACCCTTTCCCTCTCTATACCCCCCTCTTGTTATGCCTCATATATAATATATACAGGGTATATCAAGACTGCTACCGAAAACGAAGCCGGGTGGTAGTTTAAGCGACTTCAGACACAATGCAATAGAAAAAGTTGCAAAAAAAAGCGTCAATTTTTTTTTTTTTTCCTATGCCCATTTTTGGGTGGTAAATACATTTTTTCCTAAAATAATAGTATATACCCTTTTATTTATAAATACTCTAAGGTATAAAAGAGTTTAAATTATTATTTTAGCAAAAACTATGGATTTACCACCCAAAAATGACGATATTTAAAAATCATAAAAAAAATTGTCGCGTTTCTAGGCGAAATTTTTAATTGCATTGTGTTTGTAGTCACTAAAACTACCACCCGGATTCGTTTTCGGTAGCAGTCTTGAGATACCCGGTATAGATGCCTATCTACAACTAGTATTCCTTTATATAAGGGTACAACGAATCATTAACTGCAAATGTAATCCTATACATTTATATGGGATTACAAAGTTATTCACGCAGTTGGTGTATCTAAAAAACTAGACAGAAATAATGAAATGTTTAAATTTTCCCTTAATTTAGACACTAAATAGTAATGATATTCTAAATTTGAAAGTTCTATGTCTGCTAGAAGTGCCTTAGGCTTTTGATGATTGGTCAGTCAGTCAGTGAGTGACAAAATTACGAAAGTTTGACAAGTTATAATTCGTAAACTGTATCAGCCCATATACGTCCCACTGCAGGGCACGGGCCTCCTCTACAATCGAAAGTACGATTGAGAGCTGGCCACCACCACGCTGGCCTAGTGCGGGTTGGCGGACTTACATACCATAGAATTTTTTATAAATCGCTATGGTATGCAGGTTTCCTCACGATGTTTTCATTCACCGTTTTTTAGTGCGTGGTGATTGACTATCAATACACACATGACTCCGAAAAGTCAGAGGTGTGCCCTGGGATTCGAACCCGCGACCACCGTGAACATGTTGGCAGTCGCGTCTAGTCCGTTCACCAACAGGCCACCACGCACTTCTTAAACTACTGGTTCAAATTGAATGAAATTTTAAATATACCGTGTTTACACAATGCCTACTTAGTAACTGAAAATTCATTTTTTCAATTCATTCTTGCTTTAACCACAAGTTATGGGGGGTTGAAAATGATATGAATTGCTTCGAGAAAAGGATGGTACGACTGTGCCGCTTTTTAACTCGACTTGGAGGGGGCACTGCCGTGCCCCCAGATTACATAGAAAACTTGGCAAGAATATCTATCGTAGTTATGTGAAGTCCGCCACCTCGAGTTAGGCCCGCGTGGTGGACAAATGCATCTACCAGCAGGATATTCTGAGAAGTAGGATATAAGAGTGTTAGCCTGTTGGTAAACGGACCAAATGCGACTGCCAACATATTCACGGTGGTCGCGGTTTCGAATGCCAGGTCATACCTGATTTTTCGGAGTCATTTTTGTATTGATAGTCAATCACCACGCACTAAAACGGTGAAAGAAAACATCGTGAGGAAAGCTACCATAGAGATTTATAGAAATTATATGGTATGTAAGTTCACCAACCCGCCCTAGACCAGTGTGGTGGACTACATGGCCTAACCACTCTCAATCAAGCTCTCAGTTGCAGAGTAGGCACCTGCGCTGCAGTGGGACCTATATGGGCTGATCCAGATACACATTGAAATGTATAATAATAGTCCGCCCCGTGACCACGAAAGCTGTAAAGTAAAACATGTAAGAATTAAACCAAATCCGCGATAAAAATCCGTAAATAATAGTTCTATTTCAAGGCGTATTTTAGTCACTATTCAATCACACCCATTTTGAATGCCCTAAAATCATTCCAATGTTCTCTGATGATTGCAATGCAAAATAATAATAAAACTGCAGATAAAACTCTTATGATAATTTAATTTTGATACCACTGTTTCTACGGAGGTCGAATTTAAACATTTTAAAACTTATTTTTTATCTATTAAGATTTATAATAGCTTGTTAAAATATATCTTATTATGAAACAAAGGAAAAACAACTTTATTGAAGAAGGTTAAAGTTAGTTTTTGATTATTAAAGGGAGGTAATGCAAATGCATTGATAAGAAATCACGCAATGCGGTTATGATCAAAATATTTATCAAATACTGGTTAGCGGATAACCTGAATACGCAGGTTCAAAATCTGTTTACATCTATATTTAGATTTCATCATGCGCTCTAGGAAATAGGAACTCGCAATTTTGTAATGCTGGCAAATTGTCTCTTGATTTTATTTGGCTCAATTATGCCTATCAAATAATTTAGATCAACATTTTCCGGTACTTAAGCAATTAAGAGAAAGAGAGCAATGAATAGACTAGCATGCCCTTCGTCTGATCGTAAGCGATACGACTGGTCATGGACAGTAGCAAAACCAAACAACACTATGAATTACAGAGCAATGCTTGGCATTCCACCGCAGGATAACCACCAGAAGATGTTGAGTCTCATTATGTCCAGTAGTTAATCAGGGTACGATGTCCCTTAAACCAAAACACAACAGTGCATTTACACTGCCACACTGTTTAACAGGAGAAATAGGCATTGCGGTTGTACCTAGTACCTACCCATACGTCCTCTCACATAATATGAGAGACCTACCACCAAAAAATGAAAGTTCTTGAATGTAATCCTAAACAAATGAAATAGTAGCTAATGTCTAAGTTTGTCTCATGGTATCATTCAGTCTAATTTCTAATATTCATACAAAATGCGATGAAGGGAGCAATTTCAGAAACACGACTGGTTTCATAAACATTAACTTGGTTTTAACCTGCAATTAATTAGTCTGAACGAAAATGAATAAGAATTGATAACATATTTTTCACTTTTTTCTATAGCGAAGCTAAGGACAAAACTGCATTGGGATTGACACATCCTGCCAGCAATATAATACTGCAAAAGTTATAATAATAATAGCATTTATTTAACAATCTTAGATACTTCATACTATAACAATAAAAGTAAATTATTAGACACCGGTATTGACTGTCCTGCCTTCCCGCATAGGCCTCCCCAAGAGTCTGCCATATTTTCCGATTTTGAATCATTCTGGTTCAGGTACACCAGCCAATTTCCGAATATCGTCTTCCCATCTAAAGTATTGTCTTCCTTTCTTTTATTTTGTCTCTATCACCATTCGGCATATTTCGTTCCCGTTTTTCCTTATTACCTACTGCAGAAGTTACAAAGCACTAAAGCAATGTATTTTTTTTTTCAAGTAAAATGCAAGTTTACAGTATTTGAACCAAAACACTTACATATTAATTAATAAGCAATGGAATATAAACAATATTAATAAACTCATTTGCAAAAAAAACGGGCACCTAAGCAATGAACCATTTCAAATGTTACTATTGGTTTGTTTGATAATTATAGGTAGTTTTTCACAATTTTGAAAATTAATAAGCAAATAATCGTTTTCGTCAGGATTATCATACAATTTTGATAAAATTTATGGGTTTTAATGCTAAAGTACACTAGTAGTGTATGCTCGCTAGTAGTGCATATGCTCGTGAAGTAAAAGTTAACAAAGATTTTTGTTTGTTTTTTCTTTAATAAAGTAAAAGCAGACAAATGTTTAGTATCGAGTGTGACCCCCTCTAGCTGAAATCACAGCTTGAATTCGTCTGGGTATGCTAGCGAGGATATCCCGGATGCTTGCTTGCGGAATACGTTCCCACTCCGCGGTAATCACATTCTTCAGCTCTCTGATGGTCTGCGGAGCCGGTTGTACTGATCTCACGCGTCGTTTCAGAACGTCCCAGATATGCTCTATAGGACTGAGGTCGGGACTTCGAGCTGGCCAATCCAAACGACGAATGCCGACCTCTTGCACATACGCTTCCACATCGCCATACCGGTGGGCGCGAGCGTTGTCGTCCATAAAAATTGAGTCTTCGCCTAAAGCGGCCAATGCGGGTTGTGCATGAGGAATTAGAACTTCCGTTATGTATCGATGTCCAGTCAGTGAGCCGTTTTCAATGAAGACTAACTCTGTACGATCCATTGAATTTATTCCTGCCCAAAACATAACAGAGCCCCCACCATAAGGTGTGATTTCTTCAAAACAAGCCTCTGCAAAGCGTTCTCCTCGTCTTCGAAGCACTCGCCGACGTCGATCTTCACCGAACAGAGATATCCTGGCTTCATCGGAGAACAATACCCTATTCCAGTCTTCTTGAGTCCTTAACTCACAATTTCGAGCAAACCTAAGCCTGGCAACTCTGTGCTCATGGAGTAACTTAGGGCCGCGGGCTGGGCGATGACTGCGTATATTGGCCGCGAGAAGCCTCCTCCTGACCGTCCATAGACTAATATGCACATTTCTTACTTCTTCGAGGTTGTTCTTAAGGTCCACATACGAAGACTTGCGATTTCTCAATGCGCGACTCACAAGAAAACGATCATCCCGTGGTTGCGTACATGGTTTTCTTCCAGAACCAGGCTCAATCCTATAGAGCATGTCTGGGACGTTCTGAAACGACGCGTGAGATCAGTACAACCGGCTCCGCAGACCATCAGAGAGCTGAAGAATGTGATTACCGCGGAGTGGGAACGTATTCCGCAAGCAAGTATCCGGGATATCCTCGCTAGCATACCCAGACGAATTCAAGCTGTGATTTCAGCTAGAGGGGGTCACACTCAATACTAAACATTTATCTGCTTTTACTTTATTAAAGAAAAAACAAACAAAAATCTTAGTTAACTTTTACTTCACGAGCATATGCACTACTAGCGAGCATACACTACTAGTGAACTTTAGCATTAAAACCCATAAATTTTATCAACATTTTATGATAATACTAATGAAAACGATTATTTGCTTATTAATTTACAAAATTGTGAAAGTAAAACTACCTATAATTATCAAACAAACCAATAGTAACATTTGAAATGGTTCATTGCTTAGGTGCCCGTTTTTTTTTGCAAATGAGTTTATTATTTCTAAAATTTAAACAACAAATGACATTTATAAAATCAGTAGAAATACATATAGTTCACAAATTAATAACAAAGCAAAAGTACACATAGTAATTTTAGTTAACAAAAAAAAAATTAAAAGAAATTACCCTTAATACTTCTAGCTGCTAAAACAACAACAGCTTGGTAAACATATTTATTCATCATATCTAGATGCACTTGCTTATCACACTCAAACTGATGACGTACAAGAGCTTGCAAAACACGACCAGTGGTGACTCGTGTACCGACTGCAGATTGACCTGGCAACGCTGTAGTGGCGTCAAGTAATTCACTCACTATCTTACACCCCTTTCACACGGCAACCTTCCGATTTTTGCAGGTACAGTTTTTTGCAGGATCCTGTTTAGTAGTGCATGTGCTGAAATACTAGCAGTCACACGATTATCCTGTTTGCAGTATCCAGTTAACACTATGTACTAAACAGAATCCTGCAAAAAACTATACCTGCAAAAAACGGAAGGTTGGCGTGTGAAAGTAGCCTTATGTCGTATTTTTCGGCAATTCATACCGTTTTCAACAGGTTCTCAGATCCTTGGGGGAAGCCTACGTTCAGCAGTGAACTTTCTATGCCTCTTTTTATTGCAATGACTGGCGAGACGAGCATGCTGTTAGCCTGATGGTAAGCGATTCGATAGCTCATGAACAGTAGCGAAACCTGCGAACAACACCTTGAATTACAAAGTAATGCTTGGTATTTCACTGCGCTCGCCATCCTGAGACTAGTGTGTTTCTGGTGTCAAAAAAATTGTCCAATATGGCGAAAGCCTATTTAATCGTAGAACAGGACAAACAAGGCGAAACGTGGGTGTCCTAGTAGCACTACTGCGTACCCCTTCTGATCTTATCTCGTCTCTTATCTCTTAAATAATAATAACAGGTTAATCTTATCTCAAAAGTGGATACTCGATTTGAAATGCTTTGCACTTGCTGTCAAGTGCATTGTAGCCATGTCAGTAAAATTAATAAATGACCTCCATTTTTCGAATGCTTTATCTCAACACTTATCCATCAAGTCCTCGGATACAAATAATTATCGGTCAAATAATTCAAGGGGAAGGTCAAACTGATAAGAATAATCATGAAGAAATTATAACTGCCAAACGGATGTATTATCACGGATAATGTTCTACGTCATTATCTCGTGAATTATTTTTTGTATTTATGTTAATATTTTTTGTTCGATATGCATAACTTATATGTAATGTATTCTTTAGAAAATCGTAATCATCAAAATATAACCATATTTTGTTTATTTATTTATTTTATTTTATTTTATATGTATTTGGGAAACATAAAGAACAATAAAACATATATAGCAAGACACAGTAAGTAATAAATGATCCAGTGAAGCGTCCACAACCAAATTTATGCGCCTACTGTGTTTTCTCTTTGCACCATACAAAGGTCAACTGGCAGAGAATACCTCAGGTATTAAGTCCACCTTTATTCTATATTCTATAAAGATCACAAATAAAGCTTGCGTGACAGAATTCGGAATAATTATAAAAAAAGCAACACCTCCGTGATAGCCTCCGTGGCGCAGTTGGTTAGACGCCGCCTGTGAAACGACAGGCCGCGAGTTCGATCCCCACGCGCGCCGAGTGAAATGATATATTCTTTTCGGGTGTGAGTGTTTGTGAGACCGAAAAGTCTCGTAGTTCCTGATACCCACGACACAAGACTCGATCTTAGTGTGGGGTTAGGACTGTATGTGTGACTGTTGGGTGTTATTTATTTATTTATAAACGTATTTTACGTGCATCTAAATAACACATCGTGGCTGTGACATGTAGGTGACCACTCAGCATAATACTGAACTGTGGCATGAAACCAGGGCCGGCGTTAGGGTAGGGCGCGCACGGGCGACCGCCCAGGGGCGCCGCAGGCGTCCCTTATATTAGCTTGTTTGTTGGCAAGTCTCACTTATTTGAAATGCCTTAGATACACAATCTGTCAGAATGAAATCCACATTTGACATTTCGGTTGCACTGCTGTTAATTTTACCAGGAATCCTAAATAATAGCATATACTACAAATCAAGAGACGTATTTTTGAGTATAAATAAGATAGCCGTGAAAATCGAGCCATCTATTAAATACTGTAAGAACCACTTCAAAATAAAAATGCTGAAATTAATATTAATTATTTTTTTCGTAACGATGGTAAGAATTAAAAATTTTGATGTGAGTAATTTTTTTTCGTACTGCAATTAACCATTTTCACATTCGTTGTGAGCGACTACTAATTTCAGTAACACTCCAGTGGATATACACTGCAGTGCCGTCCGCACCACATACGTCGGAACATTTGCATGTCGCGTTTCTCCATGAATCGCGCTGGAATAGTGGCAAGTCTCGGGATATCAGGCAGGGCTACAAACTGATTTACAATGGATCTTCTACTGGCCGGAACGGGATTGCCGTAGTATTGTCGTCTAGCGTCCGGGAGAATATCCTTAAGTCGACATACGGGGCGACTGGATTGTGCGGGTTATAGTAATTATTGAGAGGGTTGTTGCCAAGTTGATCAGCGCTTACGCCCCGCAGGTGAGTTGCTCGGAGGCGGAGAGGAAGCCTTTTGGACCCTTGTTGATGACACTATGTGCAATCTGCCCTATTTTTTTTAACAAGATTATAGTTCCTTAAGCCTTTCTTCCGGTACCGCTGGCGACAATCGGAACAGGCGTGTCGGAGCCTCCGGCCTTTTAGCCTGGAATACGTGGCCTTTTAGCGTGGATGCAGCCAGGCTGGGTCTCCACCGAGATCTAAAAAGATATTTTGCCGGCATACCGCCTAAAATCCTCTCGGTGCCCATGGCGCGCATTACGGACGGCAGGCGATGTGGATGGGCGCATTGGCTCCTCACAACTTGGAAGAGCGCAGATGTCCCCACTTCAGACGTACATGGTCGGTTATCCGCGACAGATACGAGACCACGCGTTCTGCTGCCCATCTCAAAGTTGCTCCTAACACGAGCGCACGGACGTACGCACTCCTTTGTGTGCCCAGTGACTCCGATGACTCCTATTAGTCGCCTCTTACAACAAGCAGGGTATATTGTGGTAGAATGCTGACACCCCTTAAACACTGAGCGGGGACGCCAAGTAAGCCGTTGTCATTTACCCGGCGCCTCCATCTCGGTTGTCGGCAGCAGACGGGATCGTTCCGCTCATGATCCCGCTCTCTGCTCTCCTTCTGCGGCAATCATGGCCTGCCATGACCTCGTACTCTCGACCATGGAAGGAATTACGGCTGAGAGCGAGTGGTCCACTCCGGCGGCTGCGTGAAGAGCTGCACATTCCTCTTCCAAGGCTGGACACTCCGAGTAAGTGTGCTGGGCTGTGTCCTCTGAACAGTTATCCCGATGGTAACACATAGCGGATTCTTCCTTTTTCGCCACTCTCCACAGGTATCTGCCGAAACAACCATGCCGCGATAGTTCCTACATCAGGCGGAACGTCATCACACCGTGACGTCTGCTACGCCATTGGTCGAGGACAGGACGCACTGCCGCGATGGTCCAAGCACCAGTGCTGGGATTGTCCAGCCACATGCGCCACGCCTCCCCGGCGGCCGCGCGGAGTAAGGGCCGTACAGGCTCGACCGTAAAGGCCGGTCGTTCCCCGCGACGAGACGTCTCCTCCCGCCAGTTTTAGGCTGAGGCGAGAGGGCTTGTGTCCCAGGAAAGGAAACCGGCCAATACACTGATTATTCGCTGCGCTATCGCTCGCTGCGGCGAACTCAGGAGGAAAACACAAAACCAAATGGTAGCCCAAATTGGGAAACCGTATCGAGTCATAGATCGGATGACTCCCACGTACAAGCTTCGGCAAGGGATGCCGGGACTTTCGAGGTTTGGCATTCGTAATGCATAGAAGCATATGTGCTCAGAGCCTGATTCGTGTCAGATCTGGCTGTTGTGAATACGTTCTTCCAAAAGATTCCCGAACATCTCATCAAGTAACACCGTAACCCAAAGTGGACGAGCACCGAGCACTAAGGACAAAGTGGCGGTTGCTGGATGGACCTACTGGGCGGGGTTTCCGCGATACTTTGGCCCCCATACTGGAAAACAGTATGGAGACCAAGGAAGTGGGGAAATGTAGGGTGGGATTCAGTCAGCAATCTACAACCTTACGAAGTCTAAGCTCTGAACCACTAAATGCGGTCTCATCCTTACGCATTTCTCTGGAAGAGGACAAAAAGTGTCTCATTCCTCTGTATGAGAAGTTGGTGACCGCGGAAGTCACCGAAGTCTATCGGTAAATCTATCGGCTCGCTATTTCTTGGGAAAAGGTGACACTCAATATTACCAAATGTCGCAACTGTCAAGGATTCCCGAGACGCCTTGTGTGGTATTTGAGGTTGGCGCGGTGAAGGAATGGTGACTGGTGGCGCTCGTACTTCCACGATTTATTTAGCATCGTATACTGGACATAATGAGACTTAACATCTTATTTCTCAGGATGGCGAGCGCAATGTTTTTTTTATTGCAATACGACCGCTCATGACCAAACACCTTGAATTACAAGGCAATGCTTGGCATTCCACTGCGCTCGCCTTCCTGAGACATAAGATATTATTTTACAATATGTCCAGTAGTCACTCTGGCTACAATGTCCTTCAATACGAAACACAACAGTGCATTTAATCTGCTGTTTGGCGGGAGAAATTGATATTGCGGTGACAAATGCCAAGCATTGCATTGTAATTGGTTGTAATATGGTTGTAATTCACATTGTTTACTTTTGCTACTGTCCATGAGCGGTGGTATCGCTTACCATCAGGCGAAAGGCATGCTCCTTTCTACATTAAACGAAATAAAAACTAAAAAGTGTTTTTAACATATGCGTTCCATTTCACAAAGTCCGTTGGTCTATACTCTATGTTATTAATAGATCGTATACCTACCTACGATTGTTTTCTGTATCAGCCCATATACCGGGTATCTCAAGACTGCTACCGAAAACGAAGCCGGGTGGTAGTTTTAGTGGCTACAAACACAATGCAATTAAAAATTTCACCTAGAAACGCGACAATTTTTTTTTATGATTTTTTAAATATCGTCATTTTTGGGTGGTAAATCCATAGTTTTTGCTAAAATAATAATTTAAACTCTTTTATACCTTAGAGTATTTATAAATAAAAGGGTATATACTATTATTTTAGGAAAAAAATGTATTTACCACCCAAATATGGCCATAGGAAAAAAATAACAAAAAAAAAATTTCGCTTTTTTTTGCAACTTTTTCTGTTGCATTGTGTCTGAAGTCGCTTAAACTACCACCCGGCTTCGTTTTCGGTAGCAGTCTTGATATACCCTGTATGTACGTCCCACTGTAGGGCACGGGCTTCCTCTACAATCGATAATGCAATTGAGAAGAGTTAGGCGATATAGTCCACCATGCTGGCATAGTGCGGGTTGGCGGACTTTACATACCATACGAATTCTTACAAATCGCTATGGTTTGCAGGTTTCCTCACAATTTTTTCCTTCACCGTTATAGTGCGTAGTGATTATTAGATTTGCGAAATAGCAATAATTATCATTACTAGTAGCAACTAGCAGGGAAGAAATAAAAAACATTCAATATTAAAAATTATATTTTAGTGTCTAAATCAATTTGCTAGTATAAAATCCAACAGTAGGGGTGGGGTAGAAATAAAACGCGTTCAATTTACTAAAGGTATTTGACTTATTTTTTATTGTATTTATCAAAACATATCCCAAAAGTAACAAACAAAGAATTTTGTAAATTCATTCAGAATTAAAAAGTTAAAAGTGTTTTAAATCTTATAGTGGGAGTAGAAGAAAAGAAATGATAAACAAACCTAGTAACGTCACTAGTCCTAATATGCTTTACAGTGTGCGCGTGTGAAAGAGACGGTATGATATCCCCATTACACTCCCACTCCTTTTAAAATAATATTTGCCTCAACAAGCTAATATAATGTTGTTTTGACAGAAATGTTTTATTTCAATGGCAAGTATTTATTTGTAATTGTATGTATTGTATTGCATCTTTTATATTTGTAATAACTTTGTGGTGTTTTAATAAAGAGTTCTTATTATGATAATAACAGGTATTAATTGTAATTGTACATATTGTATCGTATCTTTTACTTTTGTAATAACCTTCTGGTGTTTTAAATAAAGAGTTCTTTTTATTATAATAATAAGTATACATTTGTTATTGTATGTACTGTATTGTATGTTTTAAATAAAGAGTTTTTTTTTTATTTATATTGTACGCACATTGATAAAAAAATTTGATCATAGTCAAACACCTTATTATTAAACTATATTGTTCTAATCTGGATAGTTCTAGTACCAATAGGACTTGGCAGGTACTCTGTCTTCCTTAATGCCCATCTCTTCCATAACATCCATCTCGAATGTTCTTAGTTGGGGGGAAAAGGTCACCTAGAAAAAAATATAAAATTATTTTAATGTACTTCACTTATAATAAAGATGGTTAAAACAATTTATCTTTATCAAACCATATACATCACTCTGTAGACAATCGAGAGTACAATTGAGAGTGGTTAGACCATATACTATTCCACATTGTTGGGCTAGTGTCAGCCAGACTTTAAATATTATCCCTAGGGTAATCAGGGAAAGTATTTTTCCTAGGATAAAAAGATATAATGTACCTTTGTAGCATTATCAGCGGATGTGTCCTTCTCTACATTCTCTATATACAGCTCCTTACTTTTGAAGTCTACTGTCTCCTCGGCTGACTTGGGCACCGGGATTATCCTGCTACTGTCCAGGGATACACGGACCTAAAAGTTAAAATATTTCACATTATTAGTTTCATTGAGGTATTATCAAGGAACTTATCACTACATAGTATAAAACAAAGTCGCTTTCTCTGTCCCTATGTCCCTTTGTATGCTTAAATCTTTAAAACTACGCAACGGATTTAGATGCGGTTTTTTTTAATAGATAGAGTGATTCAAGAGGAAGGTTTATATGTTTAATACGTACATATTATTGTACAGAAATCTATTTGTACCCGGGCGAAGCTGGGCCGGGCCGCTAGTACTCTATATAATGCTCACGGGCACTCCAAAGCGTTCCGAAGAGTATAGCTTCAAGAAGGTAGCCGTGTCCCTTTTTACTAGTGTATCCATACAAATGTATACAATGGGACATTTTTCATATGAGGTATAAAAAAAGTCATTTTGTATCCATAAAAAGTTAGATTTCAAAATTTCTTCGATAGCTGAATGGAAAGACTAATGGATTGCAAAGTAGCAGATCTCGGACTCGACCCTAAGGCTCGCAAGTATAAATCACCTTAAGTAACATAAGTTTTAAATCCTTTGATTTTAGATTTTTGCACGCGAGGCTAATTCCCGCATTTACTGCCTCCGAGTGTGCGTATTAAAAATCATCAATATCGCTTACTCATGGTGAATAAAACGCACATGTACAAAAGAAGGTCTCTTATTATGTATATGGGACTGTCTCCTATTATGTATAAAAAGTACTATCTGTAGCTTTTTATTAGCCAGAAAGGGACAGCTGCCCTTCTTAACCCTGTTATATTGGGATCGTTTTCCTTTCTTGAAATATGTAAACAAATTTAAACCTAATTACTTTTGGAATAAAGTATATTTTACAATATGTAATATTGTATCGTGAGCATTCCAGTTAGAGTGTAAGTTCCTTTGGGTATTTTATTCTAGAGTGGACATCGGATACAAAATCTCTGCGTATAATGCGTTCACACGAGTACATAGTGAAGCGAGAGGGAAGATAATGTTACTTCGTAGGCGTGACAGAGACAGAAATAGAATGTACCCTTCATTTTGTTACAAATATTTTGTTTGCAGTGTCCCCTCTAGTATATTACCTCAATGGTTAATTGAAAGCATTTCGCACCTATAGAATTAAAGTGAACTAATCCAAAAAAAAAATGATTTTGGCTTTTAATCATATTTTGGGTCAGAATGACCTATCGACCCGTTATTAAAGAAGGACCCTATTGACAAATGAAAAGCAGAAAGATGTATAAATCGGTCTTCTAGATGTATCTTCTTTATTAGTACAAAATTTATTATGTTACAAATGTTCAATGAACATTTCCCAAAAAATAAGATGTTAGGCGATAGTCGATACAACCGCTCATGAACAGTAGCAAAACTAAACACCTTGAATTACAAAGCAATGCTTGGCATTCCACTGTGCTCACCACTCTAAGACATAAGATGTTAGGTCTCAATATGTCCAATAGTTACTCTGGCTACAATATCCTTCAAACCAAAACCCCACAGTGCATTTACACTGCTATTTGGCGGTGTCATTACAAAGCGTTCTGTTGATCCTGGCTTACAGGAGTTAGTTATGGGCATTGATATCAATGTTACACTAAATAAAATGTTCTTTGTGAAAAATGCCTGCCTAGGCGCGGTGTATGCACCGCACACGGATCAGTCAAAAACGCGTAAGTGCCATTAAATTCACGGCGCTTTCGACGTCGCGAGCAAACTACACCTGAAAGCGGTCTAACGTTGCAAGGTTTTACTGTTTGGTTAGACATCTAATTATTTGTCCCACACTGCAGCGATTTAGTTACAAATTTACCAAAATCGAACAAGACATTTGTTTGGTATAGCTTCTCTATACGTAGTAATATATCTCAATGGTTATGGGTGTTTCGGCAACAGTCACTTACCTTCTCTCCTTCCTCGGTGTACCTCCACTCGATGTCAGTTGGTTTGAGTGACTCCGGGTCGACGAGCTTCACATCTGTGGTGACTAGTAGCGGTGCCTCCGACTGTATGAGAACACCGGGGAACTCCTTGTCTTTACCTACCTGAAGAAAACACGGATTTATTGCAATATGGATAATATGACTTTGGTTTGACTTGGCATTTGGTGTATGTTGTGTCTACTTATAAGCAATTGTTACACATAGTTATCTGGGGGCGCGGCCGAGCCCCCTCCAAGTCGAGCTATAGGCCGTAACATCCTTTTCTCGAAGCAATTCAGACCATTTTCAACCCCCCATAACTTCGTTGTGGTTAAAGCAAGAAGCCTGTATTTTCAGTTACTAAGTAGGCATTGTGTAAACACGGTATATTTAAAATTTCATTCAATTTGAACTAGTAGTTTAAGAATTATAATGTGTCAAACTTTCGTAATTTTGTCACTCACTGACTGACTGACCGATCATCAAAAGTCTAAGGCACTTCTAGCAGACATAGAACCTTCAAATTTAGAATATAATTAGTGTTTAGTGTCTAAAGTAAGGGAAAATTCAAACATTTCATAATTTGTGTCTAATTTTCTAGATAGACCAACTGCGTGAATAACTTTGTAATCCCATATAAATGTATAGGATTACAAAGTCACATTTGCAGTTCATGAATCATTGTACCCGTAGATAGTGGAATAATAGTTGTAGATATATATCTATATACATGAGGCATAATAGGAGGGGATATAGAGAGGGAAATGGTGTATTCAGCCCATGAAACTGTACAACATTTCTCTAGAAAAACATGACGAAGAAAAATTTGCAAATAAATAGATTAAATAACTCGAAAATATCAATTACAATGAAAGAAAGAACATTAATAATCAAATCCGCTATATTTGTGATAAATTGATACCTACAAAAATAAGAAAAATCCATAAGACAGAGGCTTTAAGAAAAATCGTTAGTGATATTCTAGAAGTAAGAAGTACCGAAAAGGAAAAAAAAGTAGGATTCTACAAAAAGACGTGAGATCCCATCAAAAACATCCTGTAAAAAAATTCCAAGTCTCGCAGCTCAGGTTTTCTACCGCAAAAAGTTGTGAGATGCATGTAATACCAAGTCGATTAATTTATTTAGTCCTTAAGGGACCTTCTATAGAAAGTTATTACGTTAGTTATTACCATATCAATATTAAAAATTCTTTACGTTTTGAATAAATAGATCGACTTGGCCAGTAGCATTATGTATAAATTGTACGATACATTATGTTTTCATGCGATGGCCAAGTCGATCCATTTATTTAAAACGTAAAGAATTTTTAATATTGATATGGTAATAACTAACGTAAAAACTTTCTATAGAAGGTCCCTTAAGGACTAAATAAATTAATCGACTTGGTATTACATGCATCTCACAACTTTTTGCGGTAGAAAACCTGAGCTGCGAGACTTGGAATTTTTTTACAGGATGTTTTTGATGGGATTATATAATGTTTGAGAGTTAGCGATACGTTAGTGTAAACAATTATTGGTGACCAAATAAATAAATAAATGATTTGATAAAATGGTAATGCATCTGTGTCGCATGCTACTGTGCCTCTCATCTTTTTATTGTAATGAATGGCGAGACGAGAGTGCCGTTCGCCTGATAGTAAGCGATACGACCGCTCATGAACAGTAGCACAAAGCTATGCTTGGCATCCTGAAACCTAGGATGTTAAGTCTCAATATGTCCAGTAGTTGCTCTGGCTACAATGTCCTTGATACAGAAACACAACAGTGTATTTGCACTGCTGTTTGACGGGGAAAATAGACATTGCGGTGGTACCTACCCAGGCAGCCTCTCACATATGAGAGACCAACCACCAGTAAAATGTATTTCTGATTTCAAATATGCTATCATTACCAACCACATCTAGCTAATAGATAGTTTATTTGGATTATACTGCATTTACCATGAAGTTTTCGGAGTCATGTGTGTATTGATAGTCAATCACCACGCACTAAAACGGTGAAGGAAAACATCGTGAGTAAACCTGCATACCATAGCGATTTATAAAAATTCTATGGTATGTAAGTCCACCAACCCGCACTAGGCCAGCGTGGTGGACTATATGGCCTAACCACTCTCAATCGGTAGTCGATTGTAGAGGAGGCCCGTGCCCTGCAGTGGGACGTATATGGGCTGATACAGAATGTCGAGGTCAATTTGTCTTGCCAGTTTAAAAACTTCAGCTCTGGATCACCCAAAGGTTACCTGCATTAAGTTCGCTTTGTATACGATAAATATGACGCTTAATACTCAATAATAAGAAATGGTTTTACAATCAGGGGTTTAAGACATTATTATATGCTTTGGCCCCAAAGCAATATCAGTATTATTATTTTTTTTTTTTAAACCTTTGCATAACAATTAATAAAATATATATTTACTGGTGGTAGGTCTCTCATATGTGAGAGGCGGCCTGGGTGGGTACCACCGCAATGTCTATTTCTCCCATCAAACAGCAGTTTAAATGCACTGTTGTGTTTCGGATTGAAGGACATTGTAGCCAGAGTAACTACTGGACATATTGAGACTTAACATCTTATGTCTCAGAATGGCGAGCGCAGTGGAATGCCAAGCATTGCTTCGTAATTCAAGGTGTTGTTTGGTTTTGCTACTGTTCATGAGCGGTCGCATCGCTTACCATCAGGTGAACGGCATGTTCGTCTCGCCATTCAATGCAATAAAAGAAAAACTGTCTGTTTATAGTATTCAACAATGTCCGTGGCGCATTTGGTTAGACGCCGGCTGTGAAACGAAAAGCAAGGGGTTTGATCCTTGCATTGAGAGAAATTTTTGCACGGCCCACAAATATTTCTTTCGAGTCTGGAGGAAACTTATACCTTTAAAATTTTAATTAATATTTATTATGTTTTAGACCATACTTAAATCAAATAAGAGCACACACTTATTTGTGCTCTTATTTCTCTTGCCGTTTTTTAGGCCATTACTTATAATCTAGTATATATTTGATTAATGATTACATGTTAAGAAATAATCTGTATAATACATTAAAGTTTTACTATACCACTCTGAGATGTGTGTTGAGTCCCTCTACTACGACCCAGTTGCGTTCCTGTATGACTTGCGATATGATGCCCTGCTTGCCTTTGTCCTTTCCTACCATCACCTCCACACGGTCACCTCTGCAAATTACAATAACATTTCTTAGTTTGATTTTGTAACTAATATTTTTTTGTTATTGTAGTTTTACTTAATTTTATTTTCATTGTTATGCATTATCTCAAAATTACTTAATTGTTTATTTCGGTGGTAGCTTATAATGAGCATATACATTTGAATGTTAATAAAGTATATATGTATAACTTAATTTAAGTGATATAAGGTATTATGCTGTTGGCACACCTTTTTTTCAAATAAGTAAATAAATATGGGTTCAATGAAAATGTGCTGTGTTATAAAAATATTGTTTTCATATATTTCTATAGCTGGCATATCAGCTAGCAGCCTATATCCTCCTAGCGCCCAAGCGCCTTTGAAACACCCATAATCGAGTTCATCATAAACGCCCAAACGTTTTCGGGACCCGACTATGATTGCAGCCCAAGGAACTTTTGAAAGGATATATTCAAAAAGTATTAGTATTTGATATTTGGACAAACCAAAGTACTATTTTCATTACGGATTACAATAAAATATTTTTAATTGTAAAAGCATCTATGGGCTATCACAACATAGTACTGAAAATCTTACTCGTGTGTACATCAAATGGATAACACTAACATGAAAAAAAAACTTGGGCTGTAACGGGTTTTACATTTATGTTCTTCTAAAAGGACCTTTGGGTCATAATGACTACGAGCTCCAAAAATTTCTGGGCGCTAGGAGGATATGGTAACTGGTGCTTATGTGCCTTTTTGCCAATGAATGGTGAGACAAGTATGCAAGTTGTCTGATGGTAAGCATACAACCTCTCTTGGGTACTATCAAAACTGACAAACACCATGAATTACAAAGCAATGCTTGACATCCTGAGACATAAGATGTTAAGTCTTAACATATCCAGTAGTTACTCTGGCTACAATTTTCTTCAAATGCATGGATGGTAGGATATCTTAATCCAATGCAAACAGGGCACAGGCATAGTAACAACACAGAAAACTAGATCTTTATTTTTAGCATGCCAGCATATTTGCTTTGACCAGGGGAAGACTAAATAATATTATTAACAACATGAAAGCAAGTGGCCTAACACTGCATTATGCCACAAGGTTAGGTCTTGCTATTTTTGCTCTGATGACCTCAATTATGTTAGGTTAATACACTCCATTTGAGCTTTAGTATATTTACCAGGTCTGTCACTGTTAGACAATTTCCTTGAAAATACGTATGTAAGCAAAATTCTCTTACTTGAAGAAGCTCCATTCTCCAATGGGTTCCACAAACACTTTTTTCCTGTGCATCTGTCGATCATTCTGCTGTTTAAACTGTCCCGTCCAAGGCCTATTGGTTGTGAAGCGGTACTTCTTGCGGGCTACTTGCGCCTTTGGGTATTGTGGGTAGCCTACCGGATTCTTCCAATACACCTAAAAACATTTTTTAGGTTATGTTTTGATAATCGTTGTTTACATAAGTAAACTTTTAATTATGTACCTGTTCATAACTTTTTTTAACGTACGATTCAGGTAGATTTGAATACTTAATTGTTAGATCGCCAACTTTTTTCCCTAAGTAACCAAATATCCGCATTTTTGTTTTGTTTCGTAACCTGCTATTGCCTGCTATTCTCAGTAAATTTTCTCAATTTGACAGTTGACTGTTTTTTTTTACTAATAATGAAAGGAACGTAAAGTAAAGAGAAAGATAATAAGTTACGATTATGAAAAAAAATATTTGTTCATGTAATGCACAAATGTACAATTTTATACAAATTCATTAATTTAGAGTTTGAAAAAAAATTATCAACATTATTTATTAATTATTATTTCTGAAAATAAATAATTTATAATTAATTACCCAAATGGAACGTAAAACGTAAAGACAATTTCAGCGTTTTTTTTATGAATTGCTATCAAAATATTGCAAAACAATCAACCAACTAAAACTATCTTATCCCCAAATTAAACATTTTCATCCATTGATATCCGTATACCAAATGGAGAGGAATTAAATCTATAAATGTATGACATTAAATTAATTTATTATCAGTAATTATTAAAATACGTCCATAGACAATTGACGTAAATCAGATGTTCGATACTAGTCGTTGTAGGTGGCAGCACCGCATCACGTGAATTTTCATGGCGTTGAAGGGCTAGTCCCCGATTGTCTTGTGATTTCGCCAAAATAATTTGCTGTTTCGGATATTTAGTGATAAACAGCATAAATTTATAAAATCCAGGTGAGTGTTGCGGTGTATTGCAGCTCGTTTCGTTCTAGTTTCTAGTTTTCGTGGCTTTTGCGCGGGACAGAACGACGTCAAAGTTGGTAATGACGGGTTAGCTTAGGGTGGTTTGGGGAGGTTTCTTCGGTTGATTCCAGTTCGGCGCCGGGATGTCTGGCCGCCAAGCGGGCGCCGTTGCTCCGCGCCCGATATTGATTGGCTGCACCAGACGAGCGCGTCGGGATTCAGCTAAACATCACATCGTAACCCGACAGCACAGTGGAAGGAGTCGGATACTGACTACGATATATTGATTTTGTTGTTCATGCGAACGTTTTCGTACAGTCAGATATGTAATCGACGCCGCGGTGTACGCTTTACGCTTCTTCCTCTATAATATTCATGTAGTAGAATGTAATTTTGATCTGGTTGATGGTGTTTCAGTGGTGAAAATGTCGGAGTACTGGGTGATAAGCGCCCCCGGCGACAAGACCTGCCAACAGACATGGGACACCCTCAACAATGCCACCAAATCAGGCAACCTCAGCGTCAACTATAAATTCCCAATCCCTGACTTGAAGGTAAGGATATTGTATTGTTATCTAACTATTCTTATTGGACATGAACCAATGCAGTGATAAAATAAATATTTAATCAGAAAATCTTTCAGTGAATTGAACAAATCCAGAATAATTGAATACCATGTTAATATGCAAATCAAAGCCAGTTTTAATTAAATACAATTTTTATTTTTGCATATTATATTTGCTATGGATTTGTCACAGATCTCATGAGGTAACTAAGTAATTATTTAACATCAGTTTTCAAATATCAAATATAAGAATGAAAAGAAATGAGGATACATTTTATTTAAATATTTAACCTCTGCATGAAATTTTAATTAATTTCCTCTTTATAGCTCAAATCCATGACATCTGAGTATCCTAATATATCCATATTTTTTTAAATTCATTTATATGGACCATAGATTTATATTTGTTTAATTATCTGTTACCAAGTCAATACAATTGAAGTTTGATATTATACAAAGCAGGTACATAAAAACAAATTCTGAATTTACTGACTATTATTGTAGTTGTGGGCCATTACAAAATTTATGCGACAACCCTAATGGAATTTCTTTATTTATAGGCAATTTGTTATGGTGAGATATTTATGACTATTTGTAGGTGTGCTTTTACAAAGACTGTTCATAGTGAAGAGGTTTTTTAAATGTGCCTAAATTACTCAATACAGGTTTTCATCTAAATATTTGTTGAAAAATAATTTTTAACAGAAACATAAAATAAACTTGTATTTTTTTGATAAATGCTTCTCAATGATTTGGTGTTTTTTTTATAAAACAAATTTTGTAATTATAACACTAGTTAATGTTCTTCAAATTAGATAGAAAGTTATGGTTTATTTATTAATAATTACCTCACCAATATTGCTTTCAATTCCTAAATAAAAATATTTTTAATATTTGGTTACACAGCTACAACATTCACAGTCACAGGTTCTAAGGCAAAATGTAGAAAAAAAGTTCTAAAGACCTAAAACAGATGCAGATATTATTAACCGTTTATAAACTTAAAATAACTCAAAACAACAATCAGAAGACATTCATAGTGATTGCAGTGGACCCTTCATATACAATGATATAATTTATGATCATAACAAAAACAAAAGCTAATTATTGACACCAATATCTTACCCTGATTTATATTGAAAAGTACATACATACATACACAAACCTACGCCTTTTTCCCAGAGGAGTAGACAGAGGTGCCAGGACACCCACATTTTGCCATTACCTGCATTTTGAAATGTGTTTTAATATCACATGAATTGATTTCAGGTGGGGACACTGGATCAGTTGGTTGGGCTGTCTGATGACCTCGGCAAGCTGGACACCTTTGTCGAGGGTGTCACTAGAAAAGTCGCTCAGTACCTTGGCGAGGTATGTTGAATTTTTTGAACTACTCAGTCCAACCTCAAAAAATCGATTAATATATTGAGACTTAACATCTTATGTCTCAGAAGGGTGAGCACAGTGGATTGCCTAGCATTGCTTTGTAATTCATGGTGTTATTTTGTTTTGCTAGTGTCTATGAGCAGCATCAGGCGAATGGCCTACTAATCTCGCCATTCATTGCAATACTAAAAATTTAAAAAAACATACGTGAAATATGTGCATAATTGACTCTTTAAGATATAGTAAAATAAGTAATCAATCTGTATCTGTATCAGCCCATATACGTCCCACTGCAGGGCACGGGCCTCCTCTACAATCTAGAGTACGATTGAGAGTGGTTAGGCCATATAGTCCACCACGCTGGCCTAGTGCGGGTTGGCGGACTTACATACCATAGACATTTTTATAAATCGCTATGGTATGCAGGTTTCCTCACGATGTTTTCCTTCACCGTTTTAGTGCGTGGTGATTGACTATCAATACACACATGACTCCGAAAAGTCAGAGGTGTGCCCTGGGATTCGAACCCGCGACCACCGTGAACATATTGGCAGTCGCATCTAGTCCGTTTACCAACAGGCCACCACGCACTAATCAATATTGTAAGCTAAATAAATGAGGTCAATATTTTTTATATACACATGTTTTAGTAATACAATAAAAGTAAATATTCATTAATTATTCGTAACTTTTGTCCAGTATTTCTATAAAATAGGTCAAAGGTGATATGTAACTGAAAAAGAAATGTATGCAGAGTAGATCCAAGTTGATTTCTTATAAATTCAAGTTTATTAGAAAAAAAAAACTTTAAAGTTTGTTTGATACAAAACAAAATACATTATATCTTAAACCCAATATTAATTGAATTCTATATGTCCAATTCACTTGTTTAAAAAAAAAACAGTTGAGTTGAGAACCTCCTTTTCTTGAAGTTGGTTAAAAATCAAGCGGAAGTTTTTCTACTTTACTGAGACTACTATTCTGTACTGGAAAGAATAGAATATTTTACGGAATGATACACCAGCAGTAATGATAATTTAATTTATGGCTATAGCCAGTAGCAATATGAATGACTTTTCGCTTTGTGAACATAAATTAACTAATAACTTGTTTTTACCAATTATATATATATTTATCAGGGCAATCACGTAATAAAGCAGCATGCTTAGTTATTGGCCTCACTTTAATAAAAAATAATGTTACCAAAATTTACACATTTTAAGAGAAATCATGCAGTATGCACAATTGACAAAATAAAAAAAGATACATAAAACCATTCAAATTTTACTCTATAGCTGTGGAGAATTTACTGGTGGTAGGTCACTCATATGTGAGAGGCCATCTGGGTAGGTACCACCGCAATGTCTATTTCTCCCGTGAAACAACACTGCTTAAATGCACTGTTGTGTTTCGGATAGAAGGACATTGTAGTCAGAGCAACTACTGGACATATTGAGACTTAACATCTTATGTCTCAGGATGGCGAGCGCAGTGGAATGTTGCTACTGTTCATGAGCGGTCGTATCGCTTACCATCAGGCGAACGGCTTGCTCGTCTCGCCATTCAATGCAATAAAAAAAAATCAATATTAATTTTATATTACACTACTAATCGAATATTCCTCCTACTCATGCAAGTCACCCATATATTTTCTTATGTTATTCACATTGTTGTTGGCAGGTACTCGAAGACCAGCGCGACAAACTACACGAGAACTTGATGGCGAATAACAGTAAGTGAACCTTCCATCTACCCTCAAATAATAAGTTGTACACATTGCACTAAACATGCATTGCTGACTTGGGAAATAAACATCACAATATCGAATACAAATTGTCAAATTCAAGTAGACAGTTTGGTGCCATTGAAATTTTTCTTACATATTTTTTTACATAAAAATATTAAAGATAGTGCTAAAAAGTGATATAGGAATTTTGCATGAAAGAAATGAAACTAGACAAAAAAATCTATAGCATGTTTGAGACATTTTATTTTCTAGAGGTTACCCATATTTGAGAAATTGAATTTTTAAAATATTGGCAGCATGACAAACTAATTTCTATCATAGAAGAGATATAGAGATGTGAATTTTTAAAAGCACAAGAGTAGTGCGAAATATGAGCATGTGTCGCTGGATTTCAATGGTTATTGATTTATTTATATATATATTATTTTGTTTTACTCCGTTTTATTTCTTTTTATTTTTACCTATTATTTTTTTATTTTGCATGTATATTTTATTTTTCCACACTGCCAGTTTCTTTTTTATGAAATTTGCTAGTGTGCTCTGTGGTAGATTTCGCAAAACAGTTGATCCAACATTTTTAATCTCATTTATTGGCATAGACATTTATTTTTGTTTTGAATTGATCAATATTGCCAGTAAATCTGTGATAATTTTCTACCATATCAAATATTTTTGAATAAAGCGAAATCTACTGTATTATTTGGGCAGTGTTTTCTACTTATTTTAAGTTGCTAACAATTTCACACAACCCAAAAATGTATCTATATATTACAACACATTATCATACATTAACACATTTCATAACAACTTTACATAACAATAACAATTAACTTGTATATAATAGTAGTATATCAACGAATCTTGGACACTACCACCAAATAGTATAAGCCAAAATTTAAAAAAATATCTGCAGTCAAAACTATGTATAAAATTCTAAATGAGCCATGAATATATTATGTAAAAATATTCTAAAAAAAAGTGAGCATGTGAATTAATAAAAGTTTTGATTGCAATCTTATCTTGAAAAACAAATGAGTTTATTAGTTAAATCCATATTTGGTTTTGTAAGGTATGCAGGGGTGAATATTACTATCAATAAACATTGGATATTTACTATTTTATTAACCTTAAGAAATAGTAGTGAAAAGATTCGTTGAACAACATCTCAACAGGCGAATAGGCTAAGAATGTTGAGTGGACAGTGTTTGTATTTTTTCATTTATTTTTATGTTTTAGTTGAGGTTCGTATACTTGAGACTATGTCGAACCTCCATGCACATATATGTAAATAGTATATGGAATGTATTGAGTTCTGTAAAAACAATTGTGTTGTTCACATATAGATGTGTTTTATGAAGATTTTCGTCGCGTCATCGGCAGATTTCTGTCAATATACAAGGATATTCATCGTCGGGACACGAATGGATCACTTTTTATACTCGAAACCGTTTAGAAATTTTACTTAATCTAATTTTAGTAAGTAGGAGTGTTAGATTAATGTGGTTCGTGAATTACTATTAAAATAAATCCATGTTAATTTAAATACAAAACTATTTTTGATATATAAAACGTTTACATTATGTCGCTGTTGAATTTCACACGGATTCAGGGTTTAAAAAACATTTACAACTGAAAAAAATGTTACAAATTAACTACTGGTCCGAAGAAATTAGCAATTGCTCAAGATTAATTATTTTTATAATGTATTTTGAGAAAACTGGGTGATTTGCGCCACATTAGACGGAACGTTAGTATTTTTTCATTTGAAAAGTGGGTGTTTAGTCTCCCGCCCTCGTATTATTTTAGCCAAAACGTATCAAATTATGCATTCAATGTTTTCAAACGTGATCGAAAACAGATTTACAATATGGATAGGTGAGAAATGGCGGCTGCTGTAGAAAACTGGTTAAGTAAGGAATTTTATTATTTTTTGAGAAATATTTTAATGATGAACATTTAACATGTAAATAACGGTATATGGAACAATATTTGTGATTAAGATTTAATAACGTTATCTAATTAGTGATTTCTAGTAGGATAATATACGTTTTAGCTTTTTTTATTGTTCAAAGTACTTAATATGATGAACATATTATTTTATCGCATATTGTATGTCACAGCACTGACGTATATTATCGCAAATGTACGATATATATTTTGCACATATTACACAATATCGCTGATTCACATAGCTTTTTCTTTTACATTTTAGTTGAATATAATATATATACTTATATATTTATTGAACGGCACTATATATGTTGTATTTTTTAGATAATTAAGAATGTTAGATTTTGGGATTGCATTTCAGTGTCTGAAAAATGGAAAAAAATATGCGGCAGTAAGTAATTTTAGTAGTGTATGCCACAGCTTCGGATATCTATATGTGCTGGCTTCAAATATATGCTTTAGACATATTATAAGTTGTATACTTTTTTGTTAAATAGGTACTGTTGAAGCAAACTTTGATAGGGAATTAAAAATGTTTCCAGGTAGAACAAAAATGATATTACGTTAGGTTAGGTTAGGAATTAGTCTTCCGAATAATGCCAAGGTCAATTTTATTTTGGGACGTATAGGATAAATTAGTTTATAATTTTGTGCTATACACAATATACATAGTATGTTTTAGGTGATACCGTGGCGATATTCGCACTTTCACAGATTTACGTTGGTTACAGCATTTCGTAATAAGATAATGTCGTGTTAGTTGTCGTGACAGCATTGTGATATCATTTTTAAGGTGATAAGTGATTTTGTGTGATAACAAATTCTCACCTAAGATGGTTGACTGATGATTTTTTCTCACAAATTATAGTCTGGGAACTCCGAATTTGACTTCAATATATTAAAAATTACTACGTTTCGCTTATGACTTTAAAAAATGAAGTATTGTACATAATTAATCCTTAATTTACAACAAAATCACCTATCACTTTAAAATGAATATATATTTTTCTTCACTTTTTGTGAAATATAATCAAATTATTGGTGATATGGTCGCACTAATGTTATGTATAAAATATAATAAGTGACATCCATGTTCTAGAACATAGCAATCACTGCCTCACGATACATTCATAGCTTAGCTATATCAAGCTTTAAAACAAAATTCCGTCTATGCTTTGCGCTTTTTAAGTTATTATTATTATTTAGTTTATTTATTTCTGAAAAATATGTTTTTTTTTATTTTATCATTTAATTTCGCTCCTATCCTGTACTAATGTCCTCTAATTTTATTATTTATTGTAAACGTGTCGAGGCGTTAACTATTAAAAATCTGTATGATACATCCGGCGATAATATATACCGATACAAACACCAGAATAGATTTACGGTGGTCATTAAAACCATTGCGTGTGTAATGTCCGTGGCGCCAACACATCTACGCGATTTTAACGCGAGCGCCCGTAACGTCAGACAAGTAACCTTACTCATTCCCGGCGACACGCTTTCGCCTTGCCCCAGTAAAACAGACGCAATTCCAATTAGCGATTCGGTAATAATATTCAGTTGCTTCAAAATGCTTATTGATCGCGAGTAATGTAAAATGCGAACCATTTAAGTGTATCGCGTTTGTACAATCAGACCGGTACTCGTGTCGACCGCCGCTAGATAAACATCCTACGTCGGTGGACACTGGACTATACATGCACTGTAGTCAGTCGTGATTGTATAAGTAGAAAGCACTTGTGTTTCGGATTGGATATTGTAGCCAAAGTGACTTCTGGACATATTGAGACTTAACATCTTATGTTTCATGGCGAGCGTAGTTGTATGCTACTATTTATGAGCGGTCGTATAGCCCATCAAGCAAACGGATTGCTCGTCTCGCCATACATAGCATAAGTAAAAAAAAAAAACGCGTAGTTTGGCGTTCTCGCTCAAGTCGCGTGGATGTAAGAGGCATTGTGCGGCGTAGGCGTGGAGTCGTACGCGGACCCGGGCGGGGGGGAGCCGCCGCCCACGCCCACGTCGCCCGTCTGCGACTCGGCGTACTCTGAGCAGCCCGGCTGCTGGCCCTGCGAGCACCGCGACCAATCAGAATGCGCGTCGCAACACTCGCAACACTCCAGCGGCCGCAGCTCGCCGCGATGGGACGATGACGACGACGAAGAGCGACCGCACCACGTGCTATCACAAGGTTTAGGCGTACACCCCACCCCACACCACTCCCGTCCTTGATTCCCCCCGCGAATCCGCAGTTGAATAGGACTCGAGGCTTTCTCGTGGTGCTCCTAGTTTTTTTAATGAATGAACAATGCCCTAATGTGAGGAAAATATAATTTCGTCAGTAATAATGTTTATTTTTATCTAGGAGCAAAGTTCATTCGTTAAAAGCCAGTTAGGAGCATATTGTATGGCAAAATATAAGCAAAACAAAAAAATAAACAGTTCGCAGTATGGCATGGAATAGTATTTTGAAAATACAACTTCTGTATTTTGTATAATAATTACCCTCCAAGTAACAAGTATTAGTCTCAATTTCTATTCAACCGTCACCCAAGTAGCTCCTGTAAAGATTCGACACTATTAGTTAGGTATCCAAAGCGAACGAAATTTTTGCACACAAAGGCTTCGTTCTTCACGTACAGCGCCATCTATTGGTGTACCGTAGTGTAATTTTATCTTTGTGACGGCAGTGATTGCATATGTATTTAAATATATCTTCTACCCGTGTGTGTGTAGGTATTTTTCTCCTATTTTTCCCCAATAATGGCGCTGGCCGTGCTTTTAAAATGTCGGAAGCGCCATCCTGGATTTTTTATTTTTGTTTTATTTTTCTATACTATTTCCCACATCTCCATTGCGCAAAATTTAGGGTGACGCTACGAAATTGAATTTATTGTAAAAATCGCTTTGAAGATTCGATGTGATAGTAACATAAGTTGTAAGCAGCTTCAACACATGTCTTTTTTGTTAGCTTTTTTTATTAAGTTTTATTTCGCTTTTTTTTTCGTTAACCGTCGATGTTGTTTTTTATGTATCTCTTTTTTATTTTGTATTTCCTGAGTTGTCACGTTTTGCGTTGCGCGCGCGTTGTGTGCGGTAGTTGATTTAAGAAGTATTAATAACAAAATGTCGGCGTAAGAAATAGTCCGGCCTTGATCCGAACAGGATCGGATATTTATGTTTGAATGTGAAACAAAACCGATTTATAGCTGTTATTAATATTGAAACGTATACATCCTTACTGAACAACGGGAACGTTTAGCGATGAACAGAAATAACAGAACACCTGGTGTATGTGTTCCATATTGTTGTGAACACGGAATATCATTACTTTTTATTTTTATAAAGTATTTAATTAGGATATTATTTCGATTTATTTGCGTGGATTTTTAGTATGAATGACAAATGGAAACTCTTGAGTTTTGCATTTCTAATATTATCAGTAGTGCCATGTCTTTGTAAGGCATAAAATATTTGAGCATAATTTTGTCTATGAAAAATTGATATTTTGTACGAAGATGATCTGTATTCAACAATTCTCATTGTAGCGCATTTCAGAATGTAAACATGTTCGTGCATAATGTCAATTTTCCATGGATGAAATGTAAATCGGAGCTCATAGATAAGATACCAAAAATCTTAACGATGGTTCATACATTTAATGTAGGGTTTGGAATATAATATTTTAGGAGAACGAAATAAAATTATTTTTGATGATATTTGTTTTTCAGGTCATTCAATAATATTATGTAGTTTTGATATTTCTACGCCAGTGTGGAATACAATATCATATTCGATATAAGCAGGCAGACTAATGAAGCGATTAAACAATTTTAAGATAAACAATTGCCAATCAAATTAGATATTTTTTATCTGACCTCGTGAGATATGACGTCACATATTCAATTGTTTTTATTTACCGGATCTATTTACATTCAAATGTGTTTAAAAAAAGATTAGTATTTTAAAAAGTCATTTACTTATTTCGATAGATTGACCTTCGAAACAAAAGGTGAAATTGATCTCTGTATCGAGATATATTTGTGTAAAAAAATTATGTTTCTAGTTTGGGTGAGAGCATTGAGATATATTACCACTTATAGAGAAGCTATCCCATAAAAATGTCTTGTTCGATTTTGGTACAAGTTGAAACTAAATCGCTGCAGCGTGGAAATAATTAGATGTCTAACCAAACAGTAAAACCATACAGCGCTAGACATTTTTCACAGAGTCTTCACGTCTCGTCTAGTGTACCATTGTTATTGATGGGCGAGAGCGAAAAGTTTGAGACACATTAAACTTATAACATTATAATGACGAGAGTTTACTTTCTGAACAATGATATGCATGTCTATCAATGACATTTTAAATGTATTTATACTACTGTAATTAGGTAGTGAAAGTGCATGGTACTGAGCATGTGTGATACAGGCGAAACCGTTTATAGAAACTAACAAATCAACTAACTGATTAGAATTCTAATATTTGATTAATTAATTTGTATACCTAGTCCAATATACGTTCCACTGAAAGCACGGGCCTCCTCTACAATCGAGAGCACCTTTGATTGGGTTAGACCGTAGTCCACCACGCTGGCCTAGTGCGGGTTGGCGGATTTTACATACCATAGGAATTCTTACATTCGCTATGGTGTGGAGAATTCCTCACCATGTTTTCTTCAAATGGGTAAAAGAATCACAAATAATACTATGAAAACCGCTTTCTATTAGTTGAATTTGGTCAGAGTTTCTCAAATTTTATCGCGCAGCTCCTTGCGTATCTTTTGGCTTAGTAGGAACCTCCTTATTTACGTAATGTGGAAGTTTTGCAAATGATTCAATTTCAAACTGCATATATGTACCGAAAAATACCTGAGACAATATAAAATAAAAAAAAGCCTGTTTAAATTAGATGTACAACCGTGGACCTTTTACTTTATTTTTCGCTGACACAAACTTCACGCAGGTTTTCGTTCGTTGATCTTTGAGGGATATGCAAATTAATATTTATTACTTTGCGTATCTATCTATGGAATGAAGCAAGCGAAATGTGACGATGATATCGACGAAAAACGCTGGTCGACCCGACACACCGCGGTCTTTGATCTTTCAATAATAGATACTCGTTACGCATAGCGATACACTTGATAGATTTTTAAAAAGGCAACTGTAAGACCATTGAATAATGGTTTTTGCCATTTTCATTATTATTAAATAACAGTTTCATTGGTATCGTACGAAATACAAGCGCTTTGGAGTATTGATTTAAAATGAATGACTAATACAAAGTGAACATATGACGTTTTTAAATTCAAACCGCATAAATTCAGGTTCTGTGGCGCTGTTGGTTGGAATCCCGCTATGAAATGAGAGGCTGCGAGCTCGAACCCACGCCGAGATAATTTTTGTGTGAACCACAAGCATTTGTTTCGGGTTTTGTGAGACCTCTGAGCTCTTGTCTCTCGTAGTTCCTGATACACAAGACTCGATCTTATGTGACTGTGGCGTGTATTTAATTTATTTATGTTGCGTCAGTAGTTCGTACAAAGAAATACATTGAATTACGTTCAATCGTGACTAACTAGTTTATTTATTCATTTATATTATTCGAAAATATTAATTATTGAATTTAGACGTGTAATTTTTAAGTATTCTGCTTGACTCGGTGCCATCGTATTGTAGTTTAATATCGTGATATTATTTAAATATAAGTAACAAGTATGCAGTTCTCAACATGGGGTGCGTCCATAATGTCCTGACTTATTCTGTCGGTGACTTTTATCTATTAGGTTGAATTCGAAATAACATGCACATTTTGTAGTCAATAAATTATATTTTTTCTTTAAGACTGCTAAGTATTTAATTTAGCAGTCTTAGCGGCAATTCGTGGTATTTGAGGCGTTGAAAGGGGGGAGCGTCTTAATATTAATACCTAAAAGTTAATAGAAACTTTCCTTTTCATATATGGGCGTAACTGTACTGCATCATGCGCCATTTCAAGCTTTTGAAACGGTGAATGATGTAGCGGGAAGGAAATTTTCAAAATACTTTATTAGATATGATTAATGCAATATGACACAGCGAAGAAAGGAGTTTTTAATGTTTTTATTCTAGAGTTTCGGAAACGTAAAAATAAATAAAAATACTTTTGAAGATTTTATTTTCAGAGTACTCTGAATTAAAGAATGTAGGGTAGTTTTCTAGTTTGTCTATGAACGGTATCGTCAGTACTTGCATGTATCTATAATGTGTAGCAATGTAATATGCATGCTAGATTTTATTTTTCAGTTTCGTCTTTTCTACATTGGCTTTTTTATTTTTTGTTTTGTTAATTTTTGTTTCAATTTGTGCACTTGCAGCAGGAGATTTCTTAATTTTTCTATTACACCAAATTGTATATTAGTACGGAGGCGAGCGCAAACACACCTTTCTGAAATACATTTGTTTTTATAGTATTTTGTGACATTTTTGGAGTCGTACTTTGAGTATATACAAAAATAATAGTCTCCGATTTGATGACTAATAAAAATGATACTTGCATTCAACTACATATTATTTTAATAGAATTACGTTCCACAAACGACAGTTAAACAAGTTCAAAAACATATTTTATGAAATATATTCCAATATGTTATTATGAAACACGTCCTACTTTATATTTTTTAAATATCTATTTCAACAAAAATAAATTTGATTCATATTCTAGTAAAAAAATAATAATTATGAAATATTAGGTTTTTAAGTTCACATTTATTATGTCGCGTGTACGTTAATATTGCTTAGACACGACATCAAATGTATTCGTAAAGCTGTAGGTGCGCCGCCTCTGCGTTACAATTAACAATGTTCATTACGGAGCGATTTTGTTCAATGAAGATTAATTTATTGTGACATCGTCTCATATAGTCTTGTGAATGAACGAAATTTTCAAATGCATACTATGAAGGTCATGTTATATTATGACCGAGTTGTGAATGTATCAGACAAAAAGTATTCATTGTATGAATTTTGTCTTGGCAAAAAAAGAGTTCGATGCGGTGATGGTTACACGAAGGTATTTCTTTACATTTTCGTATGGTTTTAGCTTATTTTTTTATTTAAAATGAACAAAGAAACGATTAACAATAATAAATAAAAATAACAAGTATCTAAACATTTTCCGTCGTAGTAAATCGGGTTGCCAAGTTAATATTAAATTCGATCTTGGCGCCCTCATTAAAAACAAACTCTTTTTTGCCAAGCTATACCTCTTTTTATTCAATACATATTCTAGACCAATGACTATATTTATGCATTTGAAAAATGATTGTTTAATGTGTTGACCTGATGTTAACAAGTCAGCTTACGATCAAAATTCCTGAAATCAATATCAATAAACATACATAAATTATTCTTCATAATATCAAACACTACAATTCGCAGCAAAATCGCTTCTTACTATCCAATTAACGAGTAAATCAATATTAAGATCAAAAATGGACAGATCTTAACAATAACCTTCACAATCGCTTCGAATGGATCTGTTCGTTTAATCTTTGGATATGATACAACTCGTCATCGAGTTTACGTCATTTAATGACGCAAGCTGGATGAAGGAGTTAGTTGTGAAGGTCTGTATGGAGGTTGTAATGAGGTGTATGGTTGCAGGCGACCTGCCGACCTACCTGACCCGCTTCCAGTGGGACATGGCCAAGTATCCCATCAAGCAAAGCCTGCGCAACATCGCGGACATCATCAGTAAACAGGCGAGTGTGATTTATACATCGCACCCCCGGTGCAACAATGTCACATTTGCAAAAAAGCAACTTTTCAGAAAAAACATTTGAAACTTTGACATCGTATAAAAAAATAATATTTCAGGACATAAACAAGTTGAACAGCTTCTATCACAATATCAACTTTTAATTTACCATTAAAAAAATTATGACCATGTAATATTCTAAAAATTATAAGATGATGAAAAGAGCAACACTAGAGTTTCTTGCCCGTTCTTCTCTAGTGAAAACCGCTTTCCGAACCGGGTGGTAGATAAAAAAAAAATGACTGAATCTAAACGATGTTGAACATTTTAATGGATTCAATAAATTATTTTCATTTCATTTTCATTTCATACCTTCCAACCTTGCAATTTTTGCATATGTGACATTGTTGCACTGGGGTTGTGATATATAGAGACGTAGAAAAAATAATCCAGCCTGAATGAAGATTTAATGCGCATGGGGCACATCATAAAATTAGATTTAAAAAAAAACTTGAAATATTTGTATTACAAATTTGCAACTCATGTGAAATAACAATAACCGAATCGATTGGCGACAGAAAATTATCTTATGTTAATTGCGGCTTACTTAATTTGATTGTCAACTTAACTACATCTGAGGCTAGGAAAAAAATATATAATAAAGAGTGTGATAGGATGCTGCTGTGTATAAAATTAGGTATGATAAGATTTTATACGAAAACTGATACTAAATAATATATCTGAAATATCTTCATTCAATATATTTCATTTTTATTTGCTTTACGAATCAATAAAATAAAATCAATTATATACAGTCTTCCTTGCTTTAAAATTTGAATATCCCAGTACTAGGACTTATACCAGCGGTTGTCAACAGTGATTGATGTCCCCTTTAAAAGAACACTAGTTGCGAGCGCGCTTTCTAAGACACATTTAATACTTCCAGTTTATTTATTTAGTTAGTTTACGAATTAATTTCTTCATTAAAGAGAAGTCCCGCGTCTTCTTGGTAGTGCTGCGTCAAACAGGGGCGTTGCAGTGTGGGAGCTCCTATTTAAGAAAAATCTTTATTTATCGAATCTATTTAGAACTGTCGATAAAATTAGTTCATTAACATTTTCATATGTATACCTATAGCAAATACTATATAGTAATAAATAATAATAGGGTATTTCTACCCTTTATAATACTTTAACTTTAATATTGCCAAATAGCATAATTGCAAATCAGCGATATTAAGGGGTTGTAAATACGTACTAGTGTCTAAGTACAATACAGATATACAGAGTGATATTGACATAGTGTATATTATAATTTAAACGACATGTTCCTAACCACCCCAGGTAACATTGTACCTCGTTGAAATAAAAACTGCTTGATAGTTTTGTTAAAAATCCTGATTTTAGGTTGCAAGGCAACCTCTATAGATACCAAGTCTTTAACGGCCTAGGTGAGTTCCCGACTCAAAATATAGTTGAGCTAAGCGGTAAAAATACTCGTATCTATATGGGATGCCTAAAAATCGTGAAGACTAAAATCACTATTTATGACAAAACATCTTCTTATATTTTCTTCAAATCATGTACAATGTCGCCTGGGGTGATGAGGAACATGTGGGTCAAATTAAGTAGAATGTGTCAATATCACCCTGTTTACTGGTGGTAGGTCTCTGATACGTGTGAGGCTGTCTGGGTGGGTACCACCGCAATGTCTATTTCTCCCGTCAAACAGCAGTTTAAATGCACTGTTGTGTTTCGGATTGAAGGATATTGTAGCCAGAGTAACTACTGGACATATTGAGGCTTAACATCTTATGTCTCAGGATGGCGAGCGCAGTGGAATGCCAAGCATTGCTTTGTAATTCAAGGTGTTGTTTGGTTTTGCTACTGTTCATGAGTGGTCGCATCGCTTACCATCAGGCGAACGGCATGCTCGTCTCGCCATTCAAAGCAATAAAAAAAATAAACAAATAAAAATAATATAAATATTGTGTTATGTATTGCAGGTGGGACAGATAGACGCCGACTTGAAAGTGAAGTCGTCGGCTTACAACGCGCTCAAGGGCAACTTACAGAACTTGGAAAAGAAGCAGACGTAAGTATTATTAATGTATTGTCATTTATCAAAATATACTGTTAGGCACTCCGTGGATGTTTAAAAAAAATACACTTTTCACTACTAAATTATTGAATCGAAAACTGACTACATTTTTTTGTATGTGACTGTTAGGTGTACTTAACACCTAACAGTCCCATACATAGGCCTGACCCCACACTAATACCGAGTCATGTGTCGTGGGTCTCAGGAACTACGAGAGACTTTTCGGTTGCACAAACACCCAGACCCGACACAAAATACCTGTGGTTCACATAAATATTTATCTCGGTGCGGGGATTGAAACCGCATCCTTTCGTTTCACAGCCGGCGTCTAACCGTCTGCGCCACAGAGGCTGTCTAATTCGATTAGTTTGGTACCTATTCGCCTCTGCGTTCCCATTGAACCTCTTATCTATACTAATATTATAAAGCTGAAGAGATTGTTTGTTTGAACGCGCTTATCTCAGGAACCGCTGGTCCGATTTGACAACTTCTTTTAGTTTTGGGTAGATTATTTGTCGAGGAATGTTATAAGTATATCATCACGCTATGATTTAAAGGAGGGAAGCAGTAGTGAAAAATCTAGCAATATTCGTTTTTCGTGGTCCGTTTGGTCGATATTCCAAATTGATAATTATAATTGAACATTACGGCAGCCATCTTGAACCCGGGCGGAGCCGGGCCCTACCGCTATGTAATTAAAAACGCCATGCAGTGAAGACTTTGATCTGTTTATTGACTTTTGTACTTGTACTTATTTTAGTGGCAGCTTGCTGACTCGCAACTTGGCGGACTTGGTAAAGAAGGAGCATTTCATACTGGACAGCGAGTACCTCACCACGCTGCTCGTCATCGTGCCCAAGTGAGTCGCACTGTTACATCCCTTTTTTTTTTCGTATTTCGTACTGCCTATGATCTGATAGTCATTATCTTTATGAAATGAATGAAATGTATGTATTGGTCACGGTAGGCAATTAAAGAGCGCTTATGACAAGTCAATACACATAGAACTTAATCTCTATATACAAAATATTATCTATACTTAGTATTATTTATTTTAATATCTTGCTTTTTAATTTTGAATCGTATACAGGGTGATATTGACATATTGTATTTAATTTAAACCACATGTTCCTAACCCCCATAGGTAATATTGTACAAAGTTTGATCAAAAACTACCTGATATTGTCAACGTTGCGATTTTATGTTCCAAGTATTTTGATCAACCCCTATAGATACCGAGTCTTTTTACGACTCAGGTAAGCTCCCGAACCAAACTGAAGTTCAGCAACGCGGTAAAATACTCGTATCTATAGGGGTCTGTCCCAAAATCATGAAAACAAAAAAAACTATTTTTGACAAAAAATCTCTTTATATATTTTTCAAATTATGTGCAATGTTCCCTGGAGTAATGAGTGACATGTAGGTTAAATTTATTTATTTATTTATTTATGAAAGGAATAGTTACAGCTGTATTAATAAGTGCTTAAAAATACGCTATTACAATTTGTTAGCCTATTACAACTATTCACAAATAATGGAGTTACAAAACGGATACATATTTAAAGTTAAAGTTGATGTAAGGTTAAAATAAATTTTGTACATATAAATGCAAAAAGAATACAAGAAAAATAAAACAAATATAAAAATAGAGGTTGGCTGAGACACTCAACGCACACAGATTTACAAAGTTTTATATTATGTTGTAATGTAGTTAGTTATACCGGGTATCTCAAGACTGCTACCGAAAACGAAGCCGGGTGGTAGTTTTAGTGGCTACAAACACAATGCAATTAAAAATTTCGCATAGAAACGCGACAATTATTTTTTATGATTTTTTAAATATCGTCATTTTTGGGTGGTAAATCCATAGTTTTTGCTAAAATAATAATTTAAACTCTTTTATACATTAGAGTATTTATAAATAAACAGGTATACACTATTATTTTAGGAAAAAATGTATTTACCACCCAAATATGGTCATAGGAAAAAAATAACAAAAAAAAATTGTCGCTTTTTTTTTGCAACTTTTTCTGTTGCATTGTGTCTGAAGTCACCTAAACTACCACCCGGCTTCGTTTTCGGTAGCAGTCTTGATATACCCTGTATATGAAGTACAAAAAACAAAAAAACAATTTGTAAGAAATAGGTAATAATTAATAAACAATTTATCGCACACGTCAAGATAAATCCTCACTCGGGTCATATATAGAACATCTCACCTTACGCAAAAACATTTGTTTAGATCCTATAAATGGATCAACATTACTAAAATATTTGTTGTATGTATTTGGTAGTCTTGTAAGTATAGAATTTTTCCCATAATTTTTAGTATGTCTCGGTACAAAAAATAGTGGTGTGTGTCTAGTACGGCGTTTAGGTGCCGCGAGATATATAAGTTCGACTAGATCAGGGCAATCCAATTGACCGCAGATCACATCGTACAGGAAACCCATGTCGAGTACCTGTCGACGTTCTTCAAGCGTTAAAAGTCCGTAGGTATGACAGGTGTTTATATATCCTATAGACGGGTTGACTAATTTAAATTTAAAATTAAGATAGCGCACAAATTTCTTTTGGATGCCTTCAATTCGTGTGATATGAGTATTGTAACTAGGGGACCAAATTGGACTAGCATACTCCAACACACTGCGCACATATGCGTAAAATACAATCTTGAAACTTATGGGGTCGGAGAAAGGCCGACATGTTCTTATTAAAAATCCTAAGTTGCGGTAGGCCTTGGCAATGATCGTGTCAATGTGTGTGGTCATCGACATCCTAGCATCAAGGAAAACCCCCAAGTCACGTATTGCATTAGTTCTCTCAATTGCAACACCATTAAACTGATAAGGAAATTGAATGGGTTTCTTTTTTCGAGTAAAGCTTATCCACTGACATTTGCCTATGCTGACTGTTATTCTATTTTGAGAGTAATAATTATATAGATTATCAACTATTAAGATCATTTTGTAACCGCATACAGTCAGTAGACGAGCACACTTTCATATAAATTTTCTTATCGTCTGCGTACAAGATATACTTTGCATTTTTGAAAACATTATGTATGTCAAAGAGATAAGCGTTGTAAAACAGAGGGCCCAAGTGGGATCCCTGAGGAACACCAGAAGGGATTGAAATGTAGTTAGATCTAAATCCACCTAGGACCACCGCCTGGGAGCGATTCTTTAGCTGGGAAGAAACCCATCGTAGCAGATCCCCGTGAATACCAAGATATTGAAGCTTACGAAGAAGGATGTCATGGTCTACACGATCGAAAGCTTTTTCTATATCGGTATATATTACGTCAACCTGGTGTCCGTTCTCCATTTCACAGAGCACGTAGTTAGAAAATAAAGCTAAATTAGAAATAGTGGAGCGACCTCGGAGAAAACCATGCTGCGTTACAGGTATACCCCGGGCAATAACAGGATAAATACGCGCATATATAAACAATTCAAATAATTTACTAATGGAATTTAGAATCGAGATAAGACGATAATTACTAATCAAACATTTGGATCCTTTTTTATGAATTGGAACAATTTGTGCTTGTTTCCAAATGGTCGGAAAAACACATTCTTTAAGAGATCTACGGAACAAAATTGTGATAGGAAAAGATAAGCTATCTGCACAGAGTGAAAGGAATATCGGGGGGACTCCGTCACAGCCCGGTCCTTTGTTTTTATTCAGGGAACGAATTAATTTGGATACAGCCTCTTCTGTTACATTTATGTTACATATGCTATTATTACTTGAGTCATTAATTGCTGGTATCGAGCACCCCGCGGCGCCATCTGGCGATATAAACATACTGCTGAAATAATTATTGAATGCGGTACAAATGTCTTGACCATCAGTATAATACGTTTTATTTAAAATGAATTGCTTAGGATAATGTACCGCATCCCTCTTGGATTTTACATATTTCCAAAAATATTTTGGGGATTGCTTAAGAAGTTTTTCTGAGGTGGCGACATAACGTTCGAAGCAGAGCTTCTGTACCCGGTGCTGTCTCTTTCTTAAGAGAGAGAATTCGTCATAATCCCTGGGATTGCCAAATTTTTTCCATTTTCTATGTAACTTTGTTTTTTCCTTAATAATTCTGATCAAAGATGGACTAAACCAACAGGGGAACGATTGATTTTTAAAGTTTCCTGACAACGGTACAAAAAGAGCGAAACAAAACTGCAATTTGGCGTAAAATATATCCACGGCATCGTTCACGGTCTCACAAGATAATAGTTCACTCCATTCAGTTGACTTTAAATGATCATTAATTAATGTATAATCGCATTTGTGAAAATTAAAATACATCTGCTTGTTACTTTTAAAGGGACGTAAGTGTATATCCAGTACTGTTATATTTAATGATGGGTGATAGCGGTCTTCTTTAAATTAAGCACAATGTGTCAATATCACCCTGTAAAAGGCCGAGTCCGGGCTGCTCCACTCAGTCTCGTTCAGTCTCATTCCTGTTACGCTACCATTTTCGTGTTTATAAAATTGTGTTTCGCTTATCATATTTTTTTAAAAACCTATAAAAAAAATTCCCCGTAACAACACGCACCAAGATAATCTCTCCTTCTCTGCATTCCACTGCGCTCGCCATCCTGAGACATAAGATGTTAAGTCTCAATATGTCCAGTAGTTACTCTGGCTACAATGTCCTTCAATCCGAAACACAACAGTGCATTTACACTGCAGTTTGGCGGGAGAAATAGACATTGCGGTGGTACTTACCCAGGCGGCCTCTCACATATGAGAGACGTACCGCCAGTATATCCAAAGAAATCTCTTATTAAAAATAGATAGATTATAGACTACGGTTGTTACAAACACCAACCATAGGATGGATAAACGACAGTTGACAGAACTTGTTTTGAATAATTTTAATTTTAAAGCACGTTCCAGTAGCTTTATTTGATGTTTGTATAATGGTTACTTAGATTTAAGCGAATGTTACACGTTGAAATAAAATGGGGAATATGCACGTAACTTAAATATGGACAAAATATATTTTTTTGTAATCTTTATTACTACTGAAAACACACTATACAATAATTTTTAAAATTTATTTTAATTTAATAGTGAAATTTAATCATCAAAAAGTGGCCTTCCGCGCAACTTTCCGAAACGCAACACTATTGGTGGATGATACGTGACGTCAGGGTTCCATCTGGGTAGGTACCACCGCAATGTCTATTACTCCCGGCAAACAGCAGTGTAAATGCACTTTTGTGTTTTGGATTGAAAGACATTGTAGCCAGAGTAACTACTGGACATATTGAGACTTAACATGTTATGTCTCAGGATGGCGAACGTAGTGGAATGCCAAGCATTGCTTTGTAATTCAAGGTGTTGTTTGGTTTTACTACTGTTTATGGGCAGTCCTATCATTTACCATAAGGCGAACGGCTTGCTCCTCTAGAAGTTTAATGCAATAAAAAAATAGATGTTTTTATTCATCAGTAATACTTATACTCATACATACTGGATATAAGAATTCTTAATAATATCTTTACGACTTTTCGTAAACTAGTTTATGTTTTTGTAGAGATTTGTAAACAAAACAAGTAGGTAGGTAAACGTTAGAATGATGTTTATATGTATTTTACTTAATTTTATTATCCTAACTTACATCGAAATGGTCTTCACAACAATATAAACAGCTCAAACTCGATACATTGTCTCTTCTCATAGCCTTCCACCACTTTATTCTTAGATGTTCACCTTTCGGCATAAGGAAATATACTTTGTCAGGTGCAGTGTTTATGTTTTTTTGGGCATATAGGAACTGCTGTTGACATCGAACTTGTGTAATCGTGACGTCACGAACAAGCGCGCCAATATGGCCGCGTTTATGTCGCCCACAATTAATTGATAGCGATTTTAATATTTAATTTTTTGCATAATAGTTTATATTTTGGACTTGATATTTGTATGTTTGGTAATGTAATGACTAGTAGAATCGTATAAAAAATAAAAAAATCATGCATATTCCCCATTATTATTTACGGATTTTATTGCGGGTTTGGTTTATTTTTTACATTTTCGATTACTTTACTTTTGTGGTCACGAGGCGGATTCCCAATCTCATCGTAAAAAGTAGTTTTATTTTTGATGTTTGCGTGTGAAGTGCGTGGTGGCCTGTTGGTAAACGGACTGGACGTGACTGCCAACATGTTCACGATGGTCCCGGATTCGAATCCCAGGGCACACCTCTGACTTTTCGGAGTCATGTGTGTATTGATAGTCAATCACCACGCACTAAAACGGTGAAAGAAAACATCGTGAGGAAACCTGCATATCATATAAAAAAAATTATGGTATGTAAGTCCGCCAACCCGCATTAGGCCAGCGTGGTGGGCTATATGGCCTAACCACTCAATCGTACTGTCGATTGTAGAGTAGGCCCGTGCCCTGCAGTGGGACATATATGGGCTGATAAAGAAGAAGTAGTATAAAAGTTGGTCTTATCGCTCGAGACGATCTCTTACAGCCGCTCTTTATAATCTATCTATCTTTAACAAAATATCTCATTAGATATTTCGATGAATTTTGTGTTTCAGGTGACAAAGATAGAGAGATATAGATATTGTGTATATATTTATAAAAACCTAGGTCAGATAAATATATGTGTGCATCTTTGTTTAATGAAGCGTATAATTATATCGATAGTAATGGTAGTTATTTTAACCTTTTGATAGATAGGATATAGAGAACGACTGTTACAGACAGCCAACCATAGGATGGATAAAAGGGAACAACATTTAACTAAACTTGTAACGATTTCGAATTACGTTCCAATAGTTTTATTTTTGATGTTTGTAGTTGAGTTCACGTGTGTGCTACAGGTCTATGTTCAACGACTGGAATGCTAACTACGAGAAGATCACTGACATGATCGTGCCTCGCTCCACTCAACTCATACACCAGGACGGCGACTACGGACTGTTCACTGTCACGCTTTTCAAGAAGGTAAAGCATACCAGCTACCATCTACCTACCACTTGTCAAGAAAAATATATATATTATAAAAAAGGGCCACGTTAAAATTATTGATCTATTGAAAAAGGAACAACCTTAATGTGGCTGTTTTGATTGAGAAAGTGAAGTAAAAAGTATCATTAAAAGCACAAAAACCCAAGTCAACTTTGTCAAAAACGGTTTAGTTCTTTTTTGTTTTTGTAATTAAAAGCACTTGTCAAAAATCCTTATCAAAAACATTGTTTTTAGTTTTTTTTTTTCGTTTTTGTAATTATTGGTTTTGGAATAAATATTTTTTAATTTACCTCGCTGTGTAGTAGATATTTTATTGTATTTCAGTATGTCTTCATGTCTTTGCTTTCGCAGGTGGTGGATGAGTTCAAGCTTCACGCTCGCGAGCGCAAGTTTGTCGTCCGCGAGTTCAGCTACAACGAGGCGGACCTGCTCGCCGGCAGGAACGAGATCACCAAGCTAGTCACTGACAAGAAGAAGCAGTTTGTGAGTATATACAAAGTGTTGGTGTAAACATTTCTATGGTATGTAAGTCCGCCAACCCGCACTAGGCCACCACCCTGGCGTGGTGGACTATATTAATTAATTAATTCATTTTTTAATTTAATCAAAACGGCATACACCAATTACATTAATTAAATTCTTAAACCTAAGTAAATCTAATATATTAAATCTAGACAAATCAACAAAATATAAACAATATTTATGAACAAAAACAATCTGGTAATAAAAATATATAAACTATAGTAACTAAGTTCACGAATAACAAATAACAAAAAAAAAAAAATTAAAATCGTACTAAACATTAAACAAACCTCTGAGTTATAATTTATCAACCACCGTGAAAGGCTATTTACAAATCTTCTCACAGTATTCCACACACGCTGACAAGATAACTGTCCATTCATCAGTAAACAAATCAACTTCGGAATTTGTATCGAGGAGGGCATTTAGTGCTGCAAGAACACGCGGAATAGGAGACCTGGCACGAGCAATTGTTCGACATGCTGGTACGGAAAATAATTTGTGACTTCTGCCACGCAGATAATTATTAGGGACATAAAGTCGTGACAACTCAGAGCTCAGATCCGGTGCATCAATTCTACCAAGGAGCCCTATATGGCCTAAACACTCTCAATCGTACTGTCGATTGTAGAGGAGGCCCTGCAGTGGGACGTATATGGGCTGATACAGATACAGGACGCTTAAAGAAGACCGAGTTGCAGTTATTGCGTTGCATCGTTGCGGTTACGCGCCAATTCAAATTTTTGACATACTGAAAAATTTGATTATAACCAAAAGATTCGTTTATCGTACCATCAAACGATACAATGAAGACTCTAGTGTAGATGACAGGTCAAGAAGTGGTCGCCCTCGGTCTGTTAGTACTCCAGCAGTGATAAAAGCTGTGAAGGCGCGAATTCAAAGAAATCCTAAACGTAAGCAGAAACTGTTGGCCGTTCAGATGGAGTTAAGCAGAACCACGGTGAAAACGGTGTTAAATGAAGACTTAGGACTTCGGGCATATCGAAGAAAAACAGGACATCGTTTGAATGCTCGTCTAATGGACCTGAGTCTGAAGAGATGCCGCGCTTTGTTGAAGCGGTACGCGGGAAAAAAATATCGGGAAATTCTTTTTTCAGATGAAAAAATTTTTACCGTAGAAGAGAGCTACAACAAACAAAATGATAAGGTGTACGCACACAGTAGTGAAGAAGCGAGCAACCGTATTCCGCGTGTCCAACGAGGTCATTTTCCATCCTCGCTCATGGTATGGTTGGGAGTTTCTTATTGGGGCTTAACAGAGGTATATTTTTGTGAGAAAGGTGTAAAAATGAATGCAGTTGTGTATCAAAATACAGTCCTGACGAACCTTGTGGAACCTGTTTCTCATACCATGTTCAATAACAGGCACTGGGTATTCCAACAAGATTCGGCGCCAGCTCATAGAGCGAAGAGCACACAAGACTGGCTGGCGGCGCGTGAAATCGACTTCATCCGGCACGAAGACTGGCCCTCCTCCAGTCCAGATTTGAATCCGTTAGATTACAAGATATGACAACACTTGGAGCAAAAAGCGTGCTCAAAGCCTCATCCCAATTTGGAGTCACTCAAGACATCCTTGATTAAGGCAGCCGCCGATATTGACATGGACCTCGTTCGTGCTGCAATAGACAACTGGCCGCGCAGATTGAAGGCCTGTATTCAAAATTACGGAGGTCATTTTGAATAAACTTTAGTGTCATAAGAATCTATGTTTTGTTAAGAGCGTTTACACTTTGCGCGCAAAGTCAACTATAGGTATTTTCTTCGTTAATTTCACGCACACATAAGCAACCAAAGCTGTGTGCGTAGGGCTGCCGTGTCGGCTTGCTATACAGTCAGCTCAATCATTTTGATCCGTGCGCTTCAAAATTCTAACATTGAATTAAAATGTAACTTAAGATTCATATATTGGTAACATAATATCATAAAAATATTTTATTTGCATTATAAGTAGACAAATATTACTGTGCAAGCAATGAACAATACAAATTTAGATACTAATCATATTTTCGTTATTATTACATTGTTATGTTGCATTTAAATCAGTGTTCAATCAGTAGACACTACGGACGTTTTATTAATCATTTCGTGTTCGAACACATGAGTAGAGTTAGGGGCTTTACAACCCCTTACAATTACAAAATATATTTAATTTTATATTACAATACATAACATAATTTAGCCTCGCAATTACATCCCATTATATTATCTGAAACATAATTTATACTCACTACAAAATAATTGTAGGTAATAAAAAAAAAAAAAATTTTACTACCAAAGTACTAAGATGTGGCAATCGCAGTCCGCGCGTGGCTATTTTTACTACGCACGGCAAAAATCGACTGCAGCCAGGCCGGAGCGACGAGCGATACGTCCTCCCTCTAGAAGGCATTGCGGCGGTCTGATTTGATGCACGTCGGGCAGCGTGTTTTATAGTGGTTTTTAAAATATATGTAGAAAACATGAAAACTAATTTTATTGAAATATAAAAATGGAAATTTATTGATAAGATGTTCTTCTATTATAATATGCAATTGCTATAAAAAATTATGTACGATTAGTTGGTGAAAAAAAATATGTTCTTGACGAGAGTTTCTGAATAATTTCGCATTGTTTAAATTTAAAATTTTCAGGAACTAAACACAAAAAGATTATTTTTCTCAGCAAAATCTCTCCATAAGGGTCTTAAAAGTCTGATAATATTTTTATTTTCATCTTATATTCAGTGATTTCGGATATCTTAAGCTTCTAAATTGCCATTTAAAGCCTGAATAACGAAACTTGTGTTCAGTAGTCCTTATAGTACTCACAAATTATCCATCAATCTATAATGTTTTCCACCAAAATCCCTAGATGACAACCTTTTCTAAAATTAGTACTAATTATTTTTCCTTTAAATTGTTTATTGGTGGCTATTAACTCGTTTGAAAAGTCCTGTTTTTAAGCCATAAAGCGCGCGGAAGGTATAAACGCTCTTAAGTTCATTTTGGTATATAAATGGTTACATAATGTATAAACTTGTTTCAATTATTTTATATTAAACATGTGACAGAATTTATGACCTGACTAGGTATGTGTGATTAGTTCCGTCTCGGGTCAAATCAAACAACGATCTTTTGAATAATCTTCGGTACCGTAAAATGGGGTGAATAGATAGGTTTTCGATCTTTAGTGGCGTTTTTTGTAGCGTTGGAAATGCGATACTTAACTTATAGCGTCTGTATATGTTGAGTCTTAGGTCAAACTTACGAAATATATTCATTCTAATTAATATATGTTTTTGATTATTTAAATAATCAACTAAATACACGCGATTTCTATTGAACTCTCGTTAGGGGACAATAGTCACACCTAAGGGGTGAATGGAAAAATATCTCAGGGTTGTCTCGTGTTAGTTTATCTGTATTCATAAATGTAGTAGTATTAGTAATGTAGTACATACGCAAGTAATTTTTTAGCATTAAAACATTCGATACAATTTTAAAAATTGGATTTATTTAAACTCGATAAATATTTAGATAGTAATAATTTAATACAATTCAGAAAAAATCACACAATCAGTTAATTATCCAATATTTTATAAAAAAGTAGAATTTTAAACAATTGGTACCTACCTAAATCAATACTAATGGTTTCTAAACTTTATGGCAGCCCTATAGTAATAATTACTAATCACCCCACTTTCGTATCCAATCACGACTTTGCTGCATCTATTTACTATATTCGCGTGTCTATTAACCTTTCGGGTGTGTCTATTTACCGTTTTCGCGTATCTACTATTTAGTCACCTCAATATTTCCAACAAAATTAATGCTTGCGCAATTGAGCCTTTTTAATATAAAAATGCATATTCTTACCTTAAATTATGTACCCAAATATATTCACAATAAAACTCACTATGGTAGTAACAAGAAACTTCAAAAATATCACGAAAATTGCAACCTTAACGGATATTAGACTGCGAGTGTTGTGATCTCCACGGTTTTGTTTACAACTTTAAAGTTTAATATGAAGTTATTTTGAAAATTATGCCAGAAATTAAATGTTACCAGATTAAAACGCCATGAACTGCCAATTAGTAACCAAATCGGGATTTTCGGAAACATTGCCCCGTTTCCCGCAAAAAATGATTGAAATAAAACTTCATTTTTTTGTCTATTCACCCCATTTTACGGTATATTATTTTCGTCTTTATAAAAAATATCGTCTTTTATTGTCTTTCAGCTCTCTTCAACTTCGACATTTTAATCATTCATCCTGTAACTCTTTCCATCTTAAATACTTTCATAAGTTCAATAAATGTATTTCTTTCTTTCTTTCTTACTAAGTCATCTCTTTCACACAAATCACGTTCCATATCAGTCATTCGTCTAACGTTCCATTTCACTCATCTTTCATCATAATATTCAAATCCTAGATATTATAATATCATTTACAAATACATAAAACATACCGAAAAGGTTTCATTCACCACATAATATCTTTTTGATTTTTAATTGCAATAAAAAAATAGCTTAGACATGAACATGGTCATTTTCAACGCATAATCTAATTCTTATTTAATATGAATGTTGTGTGTGTGTTTTAGGGTCCGCTGGTGCGATGGCTGAAGGTGAATTTCTCCGAGTGTTTCTGCGCGTGGATACACGTCAAGGCACTACGCGTTTTCGTTGAGTCTGTACTCAGGTAACTAAATAACTATCAAAATAATATCTCTATCACTGTACATTTTTCAGCCTTTATTTTTTGTGTTAGTTGTGTACCAATAGCAGTGACTGTCATACGTATTTTTTAAATTTGTTTTACCTGTACGAGGGAAGTAGTAAAAAATCAATTGTTTTGTGTTTGGTCTCAAAATCGATATCTCAGGTATCCTTTGCTCCGATATTCTAAACTCATAGTTGGAATTGAACATTTTGACCACCATTATGAAAAGTGTATCCGCACTCGGGTCGGGCTGCTAGTAAACTATAATGTAATGTATGAATTTCATTGCTTTAAAATCTGGTTGTAGAGGAAACTCATTCTTAAATATGAGTTCATACAATACACGTCCACTGCAATGCTCGAGCCTCCTCTACAATCAAGAGTACTATTGAGAGAGATTATAATATTCTTACAATTAAACATTAATTAAATTAAAAATAATAATTTTAATCACATCTTATAACAAATTAGGGATTTAAATAATTTAATTAAATAACACGGGCAGAAGGGAACAGAAGCAGTGATGACGACCGCGGACAATATCAATCAATTCAATTATATCAAATTCTAGGCCAGCGTGGTGGACTATATGACCTGACCACAGTCACTCGTACTTAGACCCGTGCCTTGCAGAGGGACGTATATGAGCTGATACAGATATAGGGGACAGCTGGAGTTGCCATCTAACAATATAATAATGTATTTGTGCGCAGATACGGACTGCCGGTGAACTTCCAAGCTGTTGTGATGGTGCCCACTCGCAAGAGCATGAAGAAACTTCGCGACGTACTGCACCATCTGTACCAGCACCTCGACCACTCCGCTCACCACCACACCAACGCGCAGGATGTACGTATTGACTACATCACACCACAATACATACTGCCACCACCATCACACCATACTATATACTGCCATCACCATCACTTCATACTACATGCTGCCACCATCACAACACACTACATACTGCTAACACCATCACATCATACTACACCACGCTACACACTGACACCAACATCACACCACACTACATTCTGACACCACCATCATACCACAATACAAGCTGCCACCATCATCACACCATGCTACATGCTGACAACATTACACTGCACTACATGCTACCACCATCACAAAACACTGCATGCTGCCAACATCACACCACACTACATGCTGACCACATCACACTGCACTACATGCTGACACCACCACCACACCACAATACATGCTGCAACCACAATCACAATACACTACAGGTCACTACCATCACACCACACTACATGCTGAGACCATCACAGCACACTACATGCTGACACCATCACACCACACTACATGCTGACACCATCACAACACACTACATGCTGCCACCACCATCACACCACAATTCATGCTGACATCATCACACCACACTATATGCTGACACCATCACACCACACTACATGCTGACACCATCACAACACACTACATGCTGTCACCACCATCACACCACACTACATGCTGACTACATCACACCACACTATATGCTGACACCATCACACCACACTACATGCTGACACCATCACAACACACTACATGCTGCCACCACCATCACACCACACTACATGCTGACACCATCACAACACACTACATGCTGCCACCACCATCACAATACACTACATGCTGCCACCACCATCATACATTACTGGAAGGTATCTCATATGTGAGAAGCCGCCTGGGTAGGTGCCACCGCCATTTCCTATATCTCCTGCCAAACAGTAGTTTAAATGCACTGTTGTATTTCGGATTGAAGGACATTGTAGCCACAGTAACTACTGGACATATTGAGACCTAACATCTTATGTCTCAGGATGGCGAGCGCAGTGGAATGCCAAGCATTGCTTTGTAATGTGTGTTGTTTTGTTCCACTACTGTCCATGAGCTGTCATATCGCTTACCATCAGGCGAACGGCACGCTCGTCTAGCCATTCATTGCAATAAAAAAAAAATTTTTAGTTGTCTACAATAATGACAACAAAACAGATGAGTGTATAACAGTGTATTTACATGTATGTTTTGTGACAGTCTGTGGAGCTGGCGGGCCTGGGCTTCGGGCAGTCTGAGTACTACCCGTACGTGTTCTACAAGATTAACATCGACATGATCGAGAAGGCGGGCGCCTAGGTGCCGCCACACTGTCTATAATATTAGGTAAATATCGTACTAACTATAAGTCTATAACACGCCATTTGTGCCGCAGTTGGTTAGATTTTGGCAAAATAAGATCCCAAAGGATCGATTCCCGCGTGTTGATGAAAGTGGATGAAGCGAAAGTAATGTCAGAATAATAAATAAATAATAAATTATTATTATTATTTATTTATTAATGTCAGAATTGACCTAAGTGGCAATTTATAGTCTCTGCCTACCCTAAGAAAATGTACCCCATTTCCTTACCTATTCATTTTTACCCCAGTCAGGTATTTATTAATTATGACCAATATGGGACTCATCTCCTATCACATCATGGGACGGAACAAACAAGGCGTAATGTGGGTGTCTTGGTAGCACAACTGCCTACCCCTAATGGAAAAAGTCGTGAATGTATGTATGTATGTATATTTTAAATCTAAACCAATGTGTTTCAGGTATCGTTACCAAACGCGGCGGCCGGGTCGCTCGGTATAATCGGACCCAGCTTGTACAATGTACAGAACAGAATGTAGAAACTATCAGACAAATCAATCGATGCAGGTTGTTAGATATATATTTATTTACAATATTGTTGTGTGAGCTTATTTCTGTTGAATTATGTGAAAATTGTTAAACGCAACAACTTCAGTATTACGTCGCTAGAGTAGTGGCGGCTCGCATCGTTTCAAAATGTAATTGTTCAATATATTGGAGTTGATATAAAATGCTATGTAAATAAGAACATTCCTCATTATATAACTCGTGTAGTACATAATAAATATTATTCAAGTTACTGTTTGTTTTGTGTTTTATTTTTTATCTGTGTGTTGACTATGTAGATCTAGATTTTCTAGATCTAACATGAAATAATGCTATGACGGCTACTTACTATTTCAAATAGTTATTTATAAAACAATTCAATGAAATATTTGCCCAGTTGGACAAAGTTATGCCAATGTCAGTGATACCAATTATATTTTTTTGGGTGAATTGGGTGGCGTAGTTGTACCAGGGTACAGTTACAAAGCTGAGGTAATGGGTTCGAATCCCGGGTTGGGCAAAGTGGTATTGGATTTTTCTATTCATTATCAGCCCAGAGTCAGGTATATGTGCCCCATATGACGATAAACTCGCCACCTATCACATAGTGGGACGGAAGATGCATGGTGAAATGTGGGTATCCTGGCACCTCTGCCTACCCCTTCTGGGAAAAGGTGTGAGTTTATGTATGTATGTAACAAATTATAGCAATATATAGTCAGCAAAACTATAGGTAGTTTAATAACAACAAAATTACAGAATATATTTTATTTTTTAATTACTTACATTATATTCCTTAACTATATAATAATAGTCGTTTTGGTCATGTGTGTGTATAATTAAAGAATGTCAGCTAAGAAGCAAGAGTTGTTAAACTATGAAGATTAAGGACAGTAGTCAAATTATTAAATGTTAGCATAGATTATTTTTTGCAGTATAAAAATTAACACATTTTTCTGTGTTCATTAATGCAATCTTTTGATCCGAGTTTGATATAACTTTGGTCACCATGTTTACATCACCATCTTGGTAGTAACACTAGGGGCCCTACTATATTCAACAAAACAAAGTTCGAAACTTCGGATGATCGAAGTTTATATACGATAGGAATGTACGTACATATACTTATGGTCGTTATTGCCTTATTGTCGTAACCATAAACTTATGGTTACGTTGTACATTATACAAATTCGAACTTTTGCAGAGTAGATACATTCGTATCGTATATAAACTTCGACCGTCTGAAGTTTCGAACTTCGTTTCGGATGAATATAGTAGGGCCCTAGGTCAGAAAATTGGAGTAACTTCTAAGCCTTTAAGTTGTATAAATACTTGAGCCCTATTATGAGAGATATTAGGATTTGTGTATCATTTTAAAGCCATACTTATAGAATATACCATGTATGTCCATGAAGCAAAAAAATATTATATTGATACTGAAATTTTTAACATAGCTAAACTATTTAAACTATCTTCCAGTCGAAAAAAGATTTTAGTTAATTCTAAATATTCCGATACAGTGTAATACTTCAGTCCAAATACATGTTTAAAAATATACAAGCACAGTTTGTATCAACTACTATCAAAAGTAGTGGTCACTAATCGTCCCATTCTTGATCTTCTTCCGGCTTGTTGTCATCTTCAAGCATTTTGGATAACAGGGTATCACCGCCTTCGTCCAACCGATTAAAAAGTGACGTCAATAACTTCTTGTTAATGTGGTCTATTTGGCTCGTCTCTCTTACTGGGAGTTCCTGAACTTGTACCGGCTCTTCATTAGTCTGTTCCTGGGTGTTCGCTGTTGTTTCCGCTGGAGAAGGCATTTTTAAAGAATTTTATTGCAAATCAAGAAATCAGTCAACAATCAACATGAATCACTTTGACAATTTGACATTGACATTTGACATCTGTCAGATTTTAATGGGCGCGTTCTATTATGCGCTCACGGAACCCAAAACACTAATTTCGCCGTTCCATTTGACTATCACGATCGTCGTGGTCGCGGTGAACACGTCATTGATGACGTCATGACAAACGCTCACGCGACGCCCACGACCAAGAAGCTTATACCCAAATGGAGATTGCATTCCGTATATAAAAGTGAAGCACAAAAATTTGACCTCGAATGACGTTGCGACTGATTGCTATCCTTTTCTTTCGAGTGACAATGAATGAAAATGACTTTTTGTTCATTCATTGTCACTCGAAAGAAAAGGATAGCAATCAGTCGCAACGTCATTCGAGGTCAAATTTTTGTGCTTCACTTTTATATACGGAATGCAATCTCCATTTGGGTATAAGCTTCTTGCCCACGACCCATGTCAAGAGGTGGGTCGTGGTGCACGTTGAAAATATTGGCGGGATTTTGAAATGTCAACACAACAAAAATGTCACCGGAGAAAATGACCTTAAACGCATAATGAAACCTAACCTTATAGCTATTTTAAAATATTTATTAGCTAAACGCTCAAAACGCCCCATAACCCGTTCCACTTAGGTTTGCGATCGTAACGCTTACGAGCAAGTGGAACGGTAAATATCGCGATCGTGAGCGTGGTCGTGGCGATCTTCAAACGGAACGCACTGTATAGGTAACGTTCATAATAATTATGCATGTAGGTCTACAGAAATCTGCAGAAATCTAATAAGACCATAAATAAGACCAAGTAAATTCGCTGGTGGTAGATAATTTATTTATACTAACCACACAAATATAGAAAGGGGTTGAAAATTGTGGCACTTGTATTGAACTCTCGTATGCACAGTATCGAAAAAAATGCAAAGAAAGATTAGAATATTATTTACGGATCGGATCTCGTACAATGTCATCAAAAGCAGTATTAGTCCTCTTTTATATCGCCAAGCATAAGTTTCAAATCAAAAGAACTATTCGTTTTGAGTAGAACCTTACTAGACTCATCGCACTGCTCATTGATTCTTATTAATCGCGAGCAACTGTAAGGGCTCCTACCGTAGACGGAGAAATGCCTCTACACACTATGCTGGCAGCATTGCCCAGTGGTTTTTGGTTTTTGCCGCGTGAGTATTCCGGGGGCAATACCATGTCGGCGGCATTTGCCGCAAATCTCGGCATAATGCCGCAGTGATATCAGTTGTGACCAGGCTCGGATCTTGGGGCAAGACGGGGTCTGTGCCCCGGGCGGCAAGTTCAGGAGGCGGTATATTGAATATTGGGAGACAACTATACAAGTCATCAATAACGTAACACCACTTACACGGACATTCCAGAACTATTCTTTCGAGGGGAGCGAATATTAATGAATATACGATAGGGGCGCGTGAAAAAGAGTTGAAGCTATGTTTGTAAATTCCTTTGCCGATCTCAACGACTATGTTTAGTTTCAAATATTCAATTTGTGTTTCCTAGTTAGTTTTAGTTAATTAATCGAACAAAGAAGAACGAACATCTTTTATGTGGTTGTGTTCTATCTATGTACTATGTAGCATAGCAATGAGTGTTGCCTAGCGACAATATATCATTGATATGCAGAAAAAACAGGGTGGGCGGCATTATCGAGCCCTCAGAAACTCTGGCACTTTACAGAAATGAGCGCCGAAGCGTGTCCGTCGACGACGATACGTATTCTACGCCCATGCAGAAAGCCGGAAACCCACGACCACAGATTGTCGGGCAGACCATATGCCGAATGCTTGGAAAGAAGACTACGGTGCCAGACCCTATCAAAAGCCTTAGCTATTTCAAGGCTCACAGCAAGAGCCTCGCAACGCCGGTCAATTGCCTCACTCCAGCGATGCAGGATAAACGCTAGAAGATCACCCGTTCATCGATTTTGACGGAATCCGTATTCTCTATCACTGATCAACGAGTGATCCTCCAGCTAGCGGATCAATTGAGCGTTTATGATCCACTCCATGAACTTACACATCACTGAGGTGATAGCGATAGGGCGACAGTTGATAGAGTCTGACCGATCACCCTTTTTGGGGATCGGTTGCAAATTGGCCTCTATCCAAGATTTAGGCACAACTCCTGTGCGGTAGGACGCTCGGTAGAAACTGGCTTTTCGCACATCGAAAGACCGTAGCTCTCGCCGCACATCACACTGCTTAATGCGGATATCCGCTATTGAGAAACCGCAATCAGGTAGCTTAGTTACTGGTGATAGGTCTCTCATATGTGAGAGGCTGCCTGGGTGGGTACCACCACATTGTCTCTTTCTCCCGTCAAACAGCAGTGTAGAAGCACTGTTGTGTTTCGGATTGAAGGACATTGTAGCAGATAGAGACAGACTTAACATTTTATGTCTCAGGATGGCGAGCGCAGTGGAACGCATTACTTTGTAATTCGAGGTGTTGTTTGGTTCTGCTACTGTTTATGAGCGGTCGTATCGCTTATCATCAGGCGAACGGCATGCTCGTTTCGCCATTCATTGGAATAAAAAAAAGTTTAGGCAGCGTCTAGGAATCACGGTCCTCGAGGCGGGAATTAGCCGCAAAGAGATTTGTCAGTAAGGCAGCCTTCTCTTGCGGCTTGTGAGCGAGCGACTCTGAGCGGTGGCAACGCTGGACGGCAGACGTTAGACTGAACGGCCCTGGCCAATAAGCACGACTGCTAGTTGGGTGATTGGCCAACGTACGCCCAAACCTGCTAATACGCTGGGCATGCGCTCTAACGTAGGCCTTCTTGCACGCCTTGGTGGTTGGTTAATTTAAATTAGAAGAAGAATCAAAAGAAAAAGGAAATTTCGGGTGCATTTAAGTTTTACGTTTACGTTTTGCGGAAGGCTTATTTATGCGGTCTTACCGGCGCGGCACAAAACCCGCCGGCAATGTCGCCATAAAGTAAGTTGAATATAGGATAAATGTCGCCAAGTTTGTTTGCGGTATTCTTGCCGGCCGGGACGCCAGCATAGTGTGTAAGAGCCATAAGCCATGCACACATATTATTATCGATTTTATTAAGCAATATATTGATCCATTCGATACCAAACACTGGAACTCAGCGAGTCTCCAAAAATCATTAAATTATCTATTTTCTTTTTTAACAAAACTAATCAAATAGTAAAATAAATAAAAGGTGTCCGAAATCAATGATTGTCGTCACACTTTCTATTAGAGCAAGAGAAAAAACATTATGAGCTAAAGAAGCAAAAACTTCAGACATTTTATCTTTCTGTGCCGGCTGTATATAACATACCATGTAATACAAAAAGACATGACTATTAAACGAGGTAATTAAGACTTGATTATAATACTAAGGACTTGTGGTATAACGCCAGTAAGCGCGGATATTCTACCAAGACTACAAATTATGCAATTACATTTAAAAACATTTTATTTAATAAAGACCCCCAACTTTAATAAAGGTTAAAGTTACCATGACATCAGCGTTGCTTAAAAAAAAAACAAAATAAAATCTAAACGTATGGCAAAAAGTAATATTAAACATGTGATATATGTTTTACTGCCATATTTTTAATAATTAAATATTTACAGTCAATTAATATTGATAAAATGATAACGTGTCATTATTATCAATAGTAAATTTTTGTTCTGACATCCCACACGATTCGTTTTCGTCCAGCGACCAGCGACATTTTCGTCGGCTGGTGAATTTTACCGATAAAACGCCCAAAAGTTAGTATTTTATAAGAAAATTATATAATACATAAATTATTTTTCCAGTATTACGTTTATAGTAATTAGAAGTGTACGTAAAAAAACATTAGTGTTTCAATGTCGCTACAGTGTCGCGCTTACATAACATTGGACCTAACCTGTCCCAATCATCTGATTTGGTTAGTTTAATTTTCGTGTTTTCCAGGACCGTGAAAATGTTGGGTCGTGTCGCGCCTGGTGTGTGCCAAGTGGTGGCGGTGGTCAACCACCAGCAAAACAGGAACATGGCCACCCTGAAGGCTATCTCCATCCGTCTTAAGTCGGTGAAGAATATCCAGAAAATCACCCAGTCCATGAAGATGGTGTCCGCTGCCAAGTAAGTAGCAAAGTAGCTGGCAAGTGTTGGAACCTTTTTGGATTTGGAACTATAAGCTATTAAAAAAAATCTTGACGATTGCTCTTGTCAATTTCAAAAATTAAAGTTGATGGTTAGATTTCAAGAGTTTAATATATTAAAGAAATTGTTCATTATATTTTAAAATAGCGCATATAATATGATAGTGCTGCATTGCTGTACAATGTTTGAATAAGATAAGATTTCTTATGTCTACCTCGAAAGTGCATAACATGCTAATGATAGTAGGTATTATATAGACATAGACATAGACACAATTTTATTTGGCATCAACATATACAATAAGATATACAAAAACAAATATTTAGTAAGCAACAAATAATAATGTGAGAACTTTAAAGAAAAAAAAAATATATAATACATAGCATAAATCACATGCAATTTTTTTTCAGTGTTCAAGGTTTTCAATAAATTTGTCTTGTGGAAACTTATTGAACATTGGGCTGTGTAGCAGAAAGTCCTCGACTCAGTTCACAATATTTCTTGGCTATTTAAAATCAAATAGCTGCTAATAAAAATCATAACACCTTTATTTTATAGATATAAAAGTGATTTAGCATCAACACCTGAATGTGAGACTAATTTTTTTATACTAGCATGGAAAAATGACTGCACTGCATCTGATGGTAAGCACAAATGCTTTTAAGACACAGTATCAAATGAGAGACAAGAGAGCCATAAGAATAAATATAGGGGACTTTGAAACTATTTTCTTTTTCTTGGTACAAGAAATGATAAATAATTGTGAGTGGTCATGTAATGTGAAAAACCAGATGTATATGCTCCAGGTTTGAACCTGTGGTCTTTTGCATTCTAATGAATCCCTATCACATATTTTATATAAAATTTGATAAACAATTGTGAGTGTTCATGTAATGTGAAAAAATCAGATGTACATATCGACACAGGATAGTGATTTTGTTGTATCTCGAAACAAGCAAAATAACACAAAAATTAAAAAAAAAATATTTAAAAAATGAATAACCTCTAAACTAGAAAACTTAGGAATACCATATCTTTAATCATAACATTTTAAAATAAAACCTTACATTTTCACAAGGAAATTCAATGCGGTATTTTTTTATGAATTAAATAACATACAACACGCATATACACATTTTTTGAGATATGACTAACGTGACCATTTATTTTTTGTGCCAGAGCGGGACATCTATGGAACGATATAATAATAAAGTTTTTACAAATTTTTATATAGATAAGTGTGAAACTCTGAATTTTCTGAAAATTTCAATTTTCGTAATCAAAATAGCTTTTATTACTGCGGCACTCAACTGTGTTTTATCACTTGTCCATATTTTGTTAATGTGAGAAAAACCTCTTTCGATAGGTACGTTACTTCCAGGCAGACACATAACGTACTCAATAATTGTGGAAAAGTGTTTTTTATGAGTTTTATAAATCAAGACTATATTTACGAAAGTGCTGGAATAATTCGACCCTACGGTTTTTAGCATTAGTTCGGTAAAGCATTCAGACGGGAAATACATTTTAAATTATCGTTTGATCTGTTTGCAAAAGCGGGACTATTTCTGAGTTGCTGGGGACACCGGGACAGGCTTCCTGAAAGCGGGACTGTCCCGCCCAAAGCGGGACGTATGGTCACGTTAGATATGACAAAATCGCTTTCCTGCGTCGATATATGCTCCAGGTTTGATCCTGTGGTCTTTGTCATTCTAATGAATGAAGCCACTGTGATGAATATTAAGACTTACATACTTATTCATAGCCAGTCTTAAAATTTAGTTTAGTTAGCAAATGTTTTGTATTCGCTCAAGCTGAGTAAAAAAAAGTTCGAAAGAGAGAGAAAATGTCTGATATTAACTAAAATTGCTTTTATATCTGACTATAAATAAAGTGGTTAATTTCTTACATAATGGCCATTGCTAAGACAATTTCATTGGTGGTAGGTCTCTCATATGTGAGAGGCTGCCTACCATCACAGTGTCTATTATTGGCGACAAACATCAGTATTAATGAATTGTTGTGTTTCGGATTGAAGCTCACATTGAGACTTAACACCTTATGTCTCAGGATGGCAAGCACAGTGGAATGCTAAGGATTGCTTTGTAATTGAAGGTGTTTGGTTTTGCTACTGTTTATGAGCATTCGAATTGCCTACAATAAGGCGAACGGCATGCTCGTCTCGCCATTAATTTTAATAAAAAAAAAAAAGATATCTTGCAGAGATCACATAAAGATATATGGCTAAAAAAAATAAATGTAACTGAGCTAAATTATTATTATATTACGTAATAAAAAACAATAATGTTAGTCCTGCAATAAGTTAAATTAGAGTATGTAATGGTTTGCAGGTACACTCGTGCGGAGCGTGAGCTGAAAGCCGCTCGCCCGTACGGTGAGGGAGCCGTGCAGTTCTACGAGAGGGCTGAGGTACATATATAGCATAGTGAAAACATGGTGTTCACAATACAATTGTTACTAATAAAACTTATAAATACTATTAAACTACTACAATTATATGTGGAGAATGTATTAAGTTTATGTGAAATGTCAAAATTAAAAGTTAATAATTATGTATAAAAAGGTGGCCTGTTGGTAAACGGACTAGACGGGGCTGCCAATATGTTCACGGTGGTCGCGGGTTCGAATCCTAGGGCATACCTCTGACTTTTCGGAGTCATGTGTGTATTGATAGTCAATCACCACGCACTAAAACGGTGAAGGAAAACATCGTGAGGAAACCTGCATACCATAGCGATTTAAAAGAATTTCTATGGTATGGAAGTCCGCCAACCTGCACTAGGCCAGCGTGGTGGACTATATGGCCTAACCACTCTCAATCGTACTCTCGATTGAAGAGTAGGCCCGTGCCTTGCATTGGGACGTATATGTGCTGATACAGTACAGTACAATTATGTATCAAATAAAATTAGAAAATAAATCATCCAATACAAATATATCGAGAAAATGAAACCAGCATCTGTGTCATTAAATATGTATATTTTCAAATTAATTATTTCAGATACTAATACCAAATATTACCACATATGACTGTACATTTAATTAGATTGCTATGTCTGCAGGTGGCTGCCCCCGAAGATGACAAGAAGGAGTTGTACATCGCCATGACCTCCGACAGAGGTGAGCATACTAGAAACATTTATGTCACCGGGAGATCCTTATTTTATTTTATTTGAACATATAATATAAAATATATGATTCACCAACAGATGATAGAATTATAAACTTAAGTTTACAATGAATTTCAGATCAAATTATATAGTTCACTATCCATCCCATCTACATTATGTTGTATCAGGTACAATAAATCTATACATATAAATAAAATTGAAGTGTCTCTTTTTTAAAAGTGGAAATAAAAAAAATGTCCAACTACATACCGTTATATACACGATACCTGTGCCGAAAATGATATTTAATTTTTTTTTGTCTTTCTGTCTGTTTGTTCCGGCTAATCTCTGAAATGGCTGGACTGATTTTGACGGGACTTTTATTGTCAGACAGCTGATATAATAAGGAGTAACTTAGGCTACATTTATTTTAGAAAAAATCTTTTATTTTCGAAAAATAAAGTTTTTGTTAAATTCCAGGACGAAGTCGCGGGAACAGCTAGTAATAAATAAATAAGAGACAGCTATGAATGTATGTATAAATATTTGTATGTATGTATGTATGTACGACGCAGGTTTGTGCGGCGCGGTGCACACTGGCGTGTCCAAAGTGATCCGCAACCGACTCAACGAGCCCGGCGCTGAGAACATCAAGGTGATCTGCGTGGGGGACAAGTCGCGCGGCATCCTGCAGCGCCTCTACAGCAAGCACATCATCAGCGTCGCCAACGAGGTACATACACGCACACACGCACAAACATTCACACAAGTACGGACATACGCACGCACGCACGCACACTTGCACACACGCACACGCACACGAATGCGCACACGCATTCGGGTACGCATGTATGCACGCATGCACGCACGTACGCACGCACGCACGCACGCACGCACACAGACAGACGTGACATTATACACAGAAAAAAAAAAACTGTCACAATAGTTGTACAACACCAAAAATATGCAAAAAAGAAAAAGTAGGTGTAAAAAAAGTATGATACTAAACAAACAGGACCTACTTAAGTCTTCTGTGTCCTTATCTCAAGTTTGGCACTTGTGTGGATTGGTTCCTTTTGCTTAAGTAGATCTATTTGTACCAGTGGTTCTTAACCGATTGTCTGCAAACCACTGGTCGACCATGGAAGCTTCCCAAATGGTCCATGGAGCCATCATTTTTTAATGTTAGATAGAAAAACTCTTTATTTACATTTCATTACTGCATTAACAAACAAACCAGTCCAACTGGGTCAATGGCTAGATTTATATTTTACAAATGGTCCCTTGTGTCTTTAAGTATGAGTCAGTGATTTATACAATAAGTCCAGCAAACAAGACACGCATGAACATCCAATGCTTTGATTATATGTTTTGCCAGCCCATTACATTGTGACGGAAGTGATAGCAAGTGATATTGTATATTTCTATTTATTATCAGCCCTCAGTCAAGAGATTGTGCCCCATATGACGATATTTTTTTTTTAATTTATCATACTCACAAGCTGTAGTACATTTGCCAGTCTTATTATTATTGAAACAAAAAATGTAAATATATGGCTGATGGTAAGCGCAAATTTCATTCAAGCAGAGTATCGAATTGCATCAGACGATCAAGACATTCGATACAATTATGCCGGCCTGCTAAGATGCCTCTCCACACTATAAAAAAAGGCGTGTGTATATATCGACGCAGGAAAGCGATTTTGTTGTATCTCCAAAAATGCGTATATGCGTTATAAACATTATTTAATTCAGACAAAGGGTCAGGTTTAGAATATTATAGCACGAAATGGGGGTTGGGGGGTAGGGGGGAGGAGGGGGAAGGTGTACCCTGTCCCCTGGTACCACTCCCATGAAAAGATAAGGCATGATTCTGAGAACCTAATTAAAGTAACCTAACCTCAAAATGTCAAAACAAAAGTTGCTTCTGCAACGTCTCCGGCGCTGCGGGAAGTACAGCCCCTTCGCCCTTGCGTAACAAAGGATAGACACCCACGCTCGCCTCCGCAGCTTCGGCTTTTTATATACACTCTAGGGGTGGTAGCCAAAAGTCTACGTGAAGTCGGGGTGGCCCGTGTCGGTTTTGGGGTACAGTCGACCTAACTGGTCCATAAAGTGGGTACACTAACTTCCTTCTGAACATCTAGGACGTTATAAAACAACAAAACAAGCAAAATCAATTCAATCTTCGTAATTTATGGGTCTATCGCATGCGACAACTCCACCAAAAAACAACAAAAACATCAACAAAACATTCCTAAATTTTTTTGTTGACACTGACACATGACTGAAACGCGTAGTTTTTACGTTCCATTTCACCGATTTCTCTCGACATTTTACACCATAGACTATTTGTTTGAAATATTACTAACGATTGTTTGTCAATCGCTCATAATAACGTTCCGTTTTGCCTAATATGTGATTTGAGGTTAGTAACTATTATAATTAATTTTTCGAAAACTATGCATTATCTTTTAATAAGAGTGATAAACATATAATCTGGGACCCAATCCCTACCACCTCTAATAATTTTTACCCCTCATATCGTGCTATAATAAACTAGACCCCGACCGTGTACATCCTTTTTTTTTTTACATGATATGGTACGCAAGGCTTTAAATTATTATTTTAGCAAAAACTATAGACCTACCCAAACTCGACGACATTAAAAAAAAAAATGTCGCATTCCTTTGCAAAATTTTTAGTTACATTGTGTTTGTAGTCACTAATACTAATACCCGGTTTCGTTTTTGGTAGTAGTGTTGATATACCCGGTATGTGTGTGTGTTTGCAGATCGGTCGCCTGCCGCCCACGTTCCTGGACGCGGCGCGCCTCGCGAGCGCGATCCTCACGTCGGGCTACGAGTTCTCCTCCGGCAAGATCATCTACAACAAGTTCAAGTCCGTCGTCTCCTACTCGCAGTCCGACCTGCCGCTGTTCAGCCAGAAGGCTGTTGAGGTATATGCACGTTTATATTGTCCACACAAAATCATCATTCTCTAAAGGGTGTTGTTGTAATTTATGGTGACCTTAATTTAAATAGTGCTTTACTAAATGTAAATAACTATTATTGTTACTTTTTATCGTACTGTAATTTATCTGAAAAAAAAAACCATAATCAGTCATCATCCCAAAATATTCATAATAAGTATTTTTCATCAACTCTAATATAACTTTTCTACAAGCATTAAATACATATTCTGCGTATATATTGCTAAAATGATCTGGATTGTTTAAACAACTTCTTCTTGAAATACTCATGCTACTAAAACTGGAGCTACTGGCGGTAGGTCTCTCATACGTGAAAGGTCATCTGGGTATGTACCACCGCAATGTCTATTTCTCCCGTGAAACAGCAGTGTAAATGCACTGTTGTGTTTCGATTGAAGGACATTGTAGCCAGATTAACTACTGGACATATTGAGACTTAATATCCTATGTCTCAGGATGGCGAGCGCAATGGAATTTTGCTACTGTTTATGAGTGGTCGTATCGCTTACCATCAGGCGAACGGTTTGGTCGTCTCGTCATTCATTGAAATAAAAAAATAAAAAATACTAATCTTAATGATGTGAAACACGCTTGTTATTGATTAATCATCATCATCTCAGCCATAGGAAGTCCACTACTGAACATAGGCCTCACCCAAGGATCTCCACATCGACTTGTTGGAAGCGGCCTGCATCCAGCGACTTTCTGCAACTTTACCCAGGCCGTCCGTCCACCTTGTAGGCGGGCGTACGACATTTCGCTTACCTCACAATATCATACATAAGTTGAATTAAAACTATTTTAAAATATTATTTATCAGAAGCTGTGTGTACTCTCATCCATTTATGGACTTATTCATAAAAATATGAGCAAAAAAGTTTAGAATATTTATAATTATATCAATTAATTTAAACTCGCATTCGCATAATATATTTTTAAACAAAAAGAGACAAAAACCAAAAAGGGAGCTTTACAAATGATTTAACATAAATACTAAGGACGCAGGCCGCTTCCATCAGTTTGATGTGGTATTCCATGGGGATCTATGTTCAGCAATGGACTTTCTATGCATGGAGAGAGAAGGAAATAAACCCACGCTTGTATCTCAAATGTATGACGTTGCCATTCTTTATTTCCTTTTTATAAACTGGTTTGACTCCTTAGTCATGCCATTATTTTCTATCAGGTCTACAATACACCTGATGGGAAGCGCAGTGTAGTCCACATGCAGTATCATGTAGTATGTTATACATGGATTATGACTGAGTATGACGAAGTATGATGATTGAGTGTGACGAAGTATGATATTGAGTATGACGGAGTGATGAGTATGACATATGAACATCATTCCCCTATTGATGCTAATCTCATCCGCATATAATGTTACAGAGCGCCCCGAAACTGGCAATATACGACTCGTTGGACGCTGACGTGATTCAATCCTACATGGAGTTCTCTCTGGCCTCCATGTTATTCTACGCTTTGAAGGAAGGCGCTTGCTCGGAACAGTCGTCGCGTATGACGGCCATGGACAACGCTTCCAAGAACGCCGGCGAGATGATCGAGAAACTCACGCTCACATTCAACCGCACGCGTCAAGCCGTCATTACTCGGGAACTCATTGAGATCATTTCCGGAGCAGCCGCGCTTGACTAAGCCACGACTCATCCTGTACTATAGCCTCCTTTACATAGCTAAAATCATTGAAATTGTGTGGTATTTTAATGGTACTGTTTCAATTGACACCTGAATACTGAAATGATGATTAAAAGTTAAGTTGCATTTAATTACACACGTCCTTACACATATAAGCGGGATTTGCGTAAATAAGTGTGAAGTAATATTTAAGTGGCGTTTGAGTATTCGAATGTTAATGCCATAAAGATCAATTAAAATTCCAGAAATGCAACTACAATGCATTTGTAGTGGATTTATGGCGATGGTGACTCACCACACATACCATCAATCAATGTGTTACCAAATTGTATTTTGGGAGGCTATTAATTTAATTATGTATAGTATTTGGTGGATTCCGTATGGTAGGACGGTAACTGTCATGATGTAGTGTACAGACGCCGCGACACTGGCTCCTAACATCTTCGCGACCTCACTACTGTGTGCCAGCATTTAATAAAGCGAACATACCAACATACAACAAACTGTTTCATTTTTATTGTAGTCTTGGAAAATATTTCGTGAAGTCTATTAAAATATCAAATTGGTGTTTTGTTTTATTTTATACCTATGATGAGTGATATTATTATTATTTTACATGTACTTTTCATCTTAAAAAGCTAAACATCTTGAAAGTTTGTTTTGTAAGGATTATCAGTAAAATGAAAAGTATTTAGCAATATAATATAACGAAGTACTCTGCATGCTCTTGAATAAATAATAAACCACTAAGTCCTAACTAAACTACAAGTGCAAGTGTGTATTGACATAAAATAGAGCGGAAAGCGCGTAGTGTTCCTAGTTCCGACGTAATTACACAGCCTAAGAAGTAAATAAGTGCATATGCAGTAAAGTGTTATTCTATTGCAAACGTATGTTTGTATTTTGACAAAAGTTTTGTACAAAAAAGAATAATAATAATAAATAACACCCAACAGTCACATACATAGTCCTGACCCCACACTAAGATCGAGTCTTGTGTCGTGGGTATCAGGAACTACGAGAGACTTTTCGGTCTCACAAACACCCAGACCCGGAAGAAATATTTGTGGGCCGCACAAACATTTCTATCGGTGCGGGGATCGAACCCGCGGCCTCTCGTTTCACAGGCGGCGTCTAACCAACTGCGCCACGGAGGCTGTCAGATTCTTTTCACCGAAAAAATTAAATCTATTAAAATTAGAATAGGTTTAGTATTTTTCATAGTTATGAAGAAAATCTAATAGATGGCGCGATTTTCAAAATATCTTATTCATGAGCTTTACAATAGTTATTATTCGTCATTGCTGGCAACAATTTTGAAAATAATTGCTTGTAGTATGATAGAAAGCTTAGTACAAAAAGATCATATTTCTTATCACTGATAATGTATAATAAATATTTTAATTCTATTTAAAATTTAAATATAGTTAAAAAATATAATAGATGGCGCTATTTTATGAACATTATATTGATAACCCAAATGTACTGAAGAGCTTGAATTTAAATAAATGCATTTAGGGCGTTTCTCTGAGGAAACAAGTTTTGCTCTGTTTCTGAGCTTTGAGGCGCCATCTATATATGCTTACCTTCACTAAAAGGAATCTCAAGAAAAATACAAAAAAAATCATTGGAGTGACACTTTTATTATTTTTCTAGGCAAATATGAGACATTAAAATTACATCATCAAAATAATCCAATGCTATAAATTTTCACAAATGAGCGTTTTTATTTTTTAACTGTTAACAAACAAGCACGAGTAATGCTATAAAATAATCAGAATATATGTTAATTTTAAAAAGTTTTGTATATTCATGCCACAAACAAGAAATATTATAACTATAAATATTGGGATCTATAATTAAAAGTAGTTTAATTTCGATATCCGGTTCCACTCACGGAACATTCTAGAATTTTAACTTTGCTTGAGAAAAAGTAGTTTCGCTATTTCTCATTAGATGGCGCTATATTTTCTGCGCAATTTTAGCGACAATTCATTAAGAATTGTAAACTACCCTCTACGTACAAAATACGTTTTACAATATTATGTCTATACTGTGGATATGCTTGCAAATTAATAGTTATTTTTAATGTGCATCCAATTGTTTGAATATGTTTTAAGTTATTTAAATTATTGTCAAGAAGTTATCGTTCAACGGTAATAATTTTCACTGTTCTTAGTATACTTATTTGCATTTTTTAATTCAATTTATACCTATCCAATAAATAGGTTACTACTTGGACCGAGTTATGCCGAAATGTACCAACCCACCTTAGAGTATACATATATATAGAGGGAGCGCTGGTACTTCAAAAACGTAGATAAAAATGGTGGTGCCGGGGCCACCTTTTTCTACATCTACATCCAGTGTTAATTGTGACAGCTTGGAATACGCATGACTTACATGAAAAAGAAAAATCAAAAAATGTAATTTAGCGCTATCGAATACCATCCAAATTTATTTTAGGGGTTAATTATTAACTGTGTATTCGTTTATCATCGACAATAAATCCAATTTCTTATTAATTAACAAGAAATAATTTAAATAATTTTACAGAAAAACATTCATATTTTTGAATTTTCGAACGCCTTTTTATTCAATGTTGCAAGTAATTAAATTGTTGAAATTCCGAAAAAGTTCCGGAATAATTTTTATGTAAAAAATATAAAATATTTGAATTTGGAGCGAAATAAATTATAATAAGGCAAGGGTGAGTTTTATTGTTCGTTTATTATTAATATTTTGTATTATGACAGCTTAAAACAATGTAACGTGAATATGTTAATTTCCGTTTATTTATTTATTTATATATTTTTCGTGGAAAAGTCATTTATCGGTAACATTAATATAGCAGTGCTACCAACATAACGAACAAGAAAATATCTACGTTTTTGAAGTCGCAAATGTATGACAGCGCTCCCTCTATATACAGGGTATATCAAGACTGCTACCGAAAACGAAGCCGGGTGGTAGTTTAAGCGACTTCAGACACAATGCAACAGAAAAAGTTGCAAAAAAAAGCGACAATTTTTTTTTGTTATTTTTTTTCCTATGGCCATATTTGGGTGGTAAATTCATTTTTTCCTAAAATAATTGTGTATGCCCTTTTATTTATAAATACTCTAAGGTATAAAAGAGTTTAAATTATTATTTTAGCAAAAACTATGGATTTACCACCCAAAAACGACGATATTTAAAAAATCATAAAAAATGATTGTCGCGTTTCTATGCGAAATTTTTAATTGCATTGTGTTTGTAGCCACTAAAACTACCACCCGGCTTCGTTTTCGGTAGCAGTCTTGAGATACCCGGTATAAATACTCTAAGCAACCCACAAATTGTCAAAAATGAGTTACTATGCGTTTCAAATAAGAATAGGAACGTCAATGACCTTTAGTTGTCAAATATCACACGAAAAGTATGGTTAGCAACAAAAAAATATTTACGCATCAATTATATATTTTTTTCACATAGGTGAATTCTTGAACATAAATTAACTAAATAAATTGAAACAATTACAAAATGTTATATGGACACATAAAAAAGAATGTTTAGTCATAAATAGCTTAAAAAAGTATATTTTTTTAATTTTTTATTTACTTCATATGCAATTATTCGCCAGAGAGTAACTATAACACGACATTATTCATTCATTAATTTTTTTACGAATTATTAAATATTAAAAATATTATTTTTATTCAACAAAAATATTATTTTAAGAAATCTTGTTTTGCTCACCCTACCTAAATTGTGCGATTTGACAGCTACTACGAACCAATATGGCGCAGGGTCAGTCCTATTCTTAGTTGAACCGCATAGTATTGACACCAAACTGATCAGAATGCGATATATTACTACTCAGCAAAAACAGTTGATCTTATATTTACATTTGACAGAAAAAAAGTATGTATGAACCAAGCCACACATATGGACTATGTTTTAAACAATTCTGCTATAATGTTCCAAAAACATGTGGTGCACTCTTGATAATATAAATATAAACCAAATGACTCCGGTTTAATGAATTAAATAAAATATATTTTGTATAAATGCCTGAAACCATTATGGTTCATGTATGCAATTTTTAGTTGAATTATCAAAGTCAACAAACATGGACCAAATACAGTTGAATCACTTAAATTATTAAAATTACTACTGTTACATTTTTTACTATAGGAACATTAAAAATATCCTCTTTCTCCAATAAAATATGTTATCCTCTTCCTCTGATAAAACATATGTTAATGTTTATTGAAATAAAATGGTATTTTTAAATTATTTTGTAAACAAAATAAATATAGTACATTTTGGCATATCTAGTTTATGTCCGATTACCTGAAAAATCCATTTTTGCCAAAACATACCAACTGTATATATTAACAAATAAATAAATAAAAATGAGTTTATACACAATCTACTTATATGTGTACCCAAGCTCTTTAGCAAAGGCACAAATTGGTAATAACAATAAATTAATACAGATAGTTGAACCATGAGTAATTTCAAATCTAACTTTAAACACCATTTTCTCGAAATCAATTTTATGCAGTTGGTACATTTTGGCATAACTCGGTCCACTTGTCCTTGAATTTCCGCGCATCGTCCTGTGTTGAGCTAATAACTAAGGTAGGTAAGTAGTAGCGAACTGTTTGTGCTAGGCCTCTGACACGGCGAAGGGCTTAATCAGTTTTAATCAGGCGGACCGCAAGTTCATCTACCTACGAAGGCAATAAAAAACGTATAGCACCAATAAGTAGATAAAGAACCATTGTGCGTTTGAATAATAAATAATATAAATAAATACGCCCAACAGTCATACATAGTCCTGACCCCACATTAAGATTAATAAAGTCTTGTGTCGTAGGAATGAGAAACTGAGAGATTTTTCGGTCCCACCAACAGTCAGACTTGACACAAATATTTGTGGGCCTCACTAATATTTGTCTGGGTGCGGGAATCGAACCCGGTGTCTTATTAATTGCGCCACGGACGCTGTCTTATAGATAATACCTAAATAATAAGCTCAGACCAATAATACCCAAATGGTAAGCAGAAGCACAACTATTGGCTCCTATTTCATTGAATTTTCATCATAAGATATGATCAGGGTTTAGGAAGCGAACACATCATCGTTTTGGCCATACATTCTAGATACAAACACATCATATTACATTTTCCAGAACGCTTAATTTATACAAATTCAAATCCAGAGGTTAAAGGATCATACTCAGAGGTTAAAGGAACTAGATCAATGGAATGACCATGATGTACTTTTTGCATTATTATTTAACTCTGAGAGCAGTCCTCCAACAGGCGATGCAAATCTCTGGGGAAACCTATTCAGCAGAAAACATTTTGTGGTTTAATAAGAAGAGTTACATAGCACGCATTTCATATTTCATGTTTCTCAAAACTATTCCAATTGTAATAAGCTTGTATCCACGTTTATATAAAAAACCTGTATCTTTATCAGTCCATATACGTCCCACGGCAGGGCACGGGCCTCCTCTACCATAGAGAGTACGATTGAGAGTTGTTAGGCCATATATAAATAATAAATAAATACACCCAATACTCACATACATAGTCCTGACCCCACAATAATATGCCAACATGTTCACGGTGGTCGCGGGTTCGAATCCCAGGGCACACCTCTGACTTTTCGGAGTCATGTGTGTATTGATAGTCAATCACCACGCACTAAAACGGTGAAGGAAAACATCGTGAGGAAACCTGCATACCATAGCGATTCATAAAAATGTCTATGGTATGTAAGTCCGCCAACCCGCACTAGGCCAGCGTGGTGGACTATATGGCCTAACCACTCTCAGTCGTACTGTCGATTGCAGGGGAGGCCCGTGCCCTGCAGTGGGACGAATATGAGCTGATACAGGAATATTATGAAGTCTTGTGTCGTGGGTGTCAGGGAGTACGAGAAACTTTTCGGTCTCACTTACACCTATACTCAATATGAATAGTAAATATCTAATGTCTAGCCTATTTATATAATTTAAACTTGGAACTTACTCATAATTTGCGTGAATTACAGCATTGTTAATGATTTATGTAAATCCATAGTATTTTGTTGTTTAGCCTCATCCTACTCAATCGAAGTCTCAGTTGTAGGGGCATTTTTGTTTACTAAAAATTTCCAGAGCTATTTATTGATATACTTAAACAAAATTTAATTAAAACAACACAAAATTACGTTAATAATGAACTGAACAAAATCTATCAATTAGATACCTATATTAAATATTTTTAAACAAAACAGATTTTGCAATTGACAAACCAACAGACGTTCGCAAATAAATGTAAACAGATATATCATTGATGTTACGTAGTTCCATATACAAATTTGGGGGTAGTCCGAAATAATTCATATAGTACGGAAGACTCCATTTCAACCGGCCATTTACTGCAGACGCACTTGCATCGAAACATCTCCGCCATCAACGAAGCTGGTAAAATTAGGGAATTTATCCAATTAAAGTATTTAAAAGTGCTTTTTATAGCATTAAATATTAACATTAGTCATTGTATAATGTTTTTACGCTGTAAAACTACTAGAAAATATATTTTCAGTGCAGATTTCAACACGCGGCCGAAACTTGTGCCACGTTGGTGGCAAATCATTGATATATCGTCAAGATATATCAAGATATCGTTTAACAAGCGTCTTTATTTCTTCTGTATATTAGCTAAAAAGCATTTTCACCTGGTCTCCAGGGTTTTGGAGCAGAACGTGTCGAGGCCACGTGGCATGGTCGACTCCAAGTCAAAGTACTAATGAAAGAAGCAACTAGAAGGTGCTGGCAAGACGTTCCTGGTTCTTCACGGTAGGTTGACATTATATTTTACTTATTTTAATGTTTTTAAATTCAGAAATTATGTTTTATTTTGTATTTGTCCTAACCCCTCTAAAGCGTCCCCTCGATTGTCGAGGAGGGCCAAGCCCTACAGTGGGACCCATATAGACTGATAGAGATATACAATATATAATTCTTCCCGGATTTCCAGAATTTTCGACCATAACGTGTAGTGGTCACGTGGCGCGGTCGTTTAGGGGTCAAAGTGTTAGAAGATATTAACTTTTTGAAAACACGTTCCCGGTTCCTCAAGGTAGGTTCATATTGTATTGTACTTATAAATAAAGAGTTATTATTATTAGTACTTAAAAATAAAGAGTTATTATTACTTATTTTAAGGTTTTAAAATTTAGATATTAATTTTTAGTTAGTATATTATGTCCTAACTCCTCTAAAGCCTACCCTCAAGTGTAGAGGAGGCCCGTGCCTTACAGTAGAATGCATATGGACTGATAAACAGATATCAAGTATATAATTATTCCCGGATTTCCAGAATTCGGGACCATAACGTGTTGACGCCACGTGGTGCGGTCGTTTAGGGGTCAAATTGTTAGAAGACACTTTAACTTTTTGAAAAACCTTTCCCGGTTGTTCAAGGTAAGTTTATAATGTATTGTACTTATTTTAAGGTTTTAAAATGCAGATATTATTTTTGTTAGTATATTATGTCCTAACTCCTTTAAAGCCTACCCTCTATTGTAGACGAGGCCCGTGCCCTACAGTAGAACGCATATGAACTGATAGAGATATACAATATATAATTATTCCCGGATTTCCAGAATTTTGGACCATAACGTGTTGGGGCCTCATGGCGCGGTTGTTTAGGGGTCAGTGTTAGGAGACACTGCAATTGGTAACCAAAACGTTCCAGGTTCTTCCAGGTAGGTTTATATTGTACTCATTTAACAGTTTTCAAGTTCAGACATTATTTTTATATTAAGTATAGATGTAAATAAAATATGACAGCGTGGTGGAATATATGACTTAACCCCTTTAAATTGTACTCTCGATTGTAGAGGAAGCCTGTGCCCTGCAGTGGGACATATATGGACTGAAACAGAATTATAAAATTATTTTTTCCAGGTCACGTGGGGCGGTCAAAGCGTTAGTGCAAGAAAACACTGCAACTAGGTAGTTGACAACACGTTCACGGTTCATCAAGTAAGTTCGTATTGTTTTGTAGTTTTTATAAATCCTTCTCGTTATGTACTTGCATGTTGTGATCTCATATAATTAAAGAAGCACAATGTTTAAAATGCAACAGTAAAAAGTAAAGCTTGTAATGTATTGTAATTGTGCTGTCCTTTCCTTTTTTATTTATTGCAATGAGTGGCGAGACGAGCATGCCGTTCGCCTGATGGTAAGCATTATGACTGCTCATGAACAGTAGCAAAACAAAAAACCTTGAATTACATTGCAATGCTTGGCATGACACTGCGCTCGCCATCCTGAGATATATTTTAAGATTTTAAGTCTCAATATGTCCAGTACTTACTCTAGCTACATTATCATTCAAACCGAAGATCTTAAAAAAAAAATGATCCTAAAGATCATTCTTGGAGATCTTAAAAATAAAATAAACACTGTTTTAAATTCAGAGATTTTAAAATTGAATAAAATACGCTGGGGCAACACCGTTATTGTACTGCAAAAATGGTAACACAGTGAACTCCTATATTTTATATGATCCTTCCACCCTTGTATTACTGTGTTACACGATCGCTTCTTACATTCATTTCTGAACATTTTACATATTCAATTCGTATTGGTTTTGGAGACTGTCCCGCCCTCACACCCACCACTGTAACTCTTGTAAGCCAGGATCAACAATGACACGCAATGTAATGACATCTCAATAGGCTCGGTGAGTCTCCAGAAATCGTATTTTTTGCTGAAGACATGATGCGCTTTACCTATACACATTTGTTTTTATAAAAATATTTTGTCAAAGTCAACTCTTAATGTGCATGAACTTTTAAAGTGAACTCTAAATGTGTGTGCAAATGCAGAAATGGATGTTTTATAAAAGGTATTTTATCTATCTGTATGTGTATGTTTATTTGTAACTAAATCCATGAATGTTGTTTAATACATTTATTCGTATCCATGTTATCTATCAAACTAATTATTTTCGTTATTTACTATTTTTATCATTTAAGCTTTATCCTAAAAGTACACTTTAGATTGCCCTCTTTTTATTTTCCTTCCCTAGTTACCATCTCATGGTAGTCAGTTAGAGATTGCCTCGCGCGATACGACTGCTATTTGTACTCTTATGTTAAATATTAGGTTAGTTTAAGATGTATTTAATTTATATATGTATCAAATATTGTGTATAATATATTAATTATAAATAATTTGTTTATCTATTCCTTTTCAGAGCATGTTTACCTTTAAATTCTATACTGCCCTCTCTTCTTACCCTTTTCTTATATCCATCCAAAGGTTGTCTGGAAGAAATCGCCTAGGGCGATAAGACCGCCAACTGTACTCTTTAATTTTATTTGTTAAATATTGTATTATTTTGTCCTTTTGTGTGCAGTAAAGAATAATAAATAAAACATTTTTTTTTCGGAATAATGTGTGTATTGATAGTCAATCAGCACGCACTAAAACGGTGAAGGAAAATATCGTGAGGAAACCAGTATACCATAGCGATTTATAAGAATTTCTATGGTATGTAAGTCCGCCAACCCGCACTAGGCCAGCGTGGTGGACTATATGGCCTAATCACTCTCATACTCTCGATTGTAGAGGAGGCCCGTGCCCTGCAGTGGGACGTATATGGGCTGATACTGATCAAGATTTATTTGATGTACAAAAGAGAATAAAAAAGTAATACTCTGGTTCTTCTGTATGATAGCTTAAAAAAATCTTCCCGGGTTTTCAGAGGCCAAGCATATGGACCAAAACTTGTCGGTGACTCGTGGCCTGCTGACTCCAGGTCTAAATACTTGTGTAACCAGAAGCGGCTGACAAGACGTTCCAGTTTTCAAGGTAGGTGCATATTGTATTATAGACTGTTGTCTTTTTACGGTTTTCAGTTTTAATTTTTAAATTCATAATATAGGCTACAAACAAGATACGCTTATTACATCGCTTAAAAATAGTTTTTCCATTATTACATATTATATTTGTAATGAATAATGATAGCAGATATAATATAGGTATTTTACTTAATAAAAAACATATTTTTACTTGCATTTTTAACAAAGTTTTTACATTAAATGTTGAACAAATGGCCCAGCGGTAATCAATTTTGTAGGTGGCTCAAGAGGCATTTTTCAATAGGTGGTCGGAAGTTTATTGATCTTTGAATAATGTTAGGTTACGTTTGTTCTTTAATACTATTAATACCAACCGTAAAAAGGCAATACACAAGTTTAGTATTAAACTAGCCGAATTCTAATAGTTTTTTGTATGCAACTTACACTTAGGACAACAGTGTTTTATTTTGTCGTAAACATAACTGAATGATTAATTTATTTTTTATAATTTTTTTTTATAACGTAAGCCTAATATTAATAATATTTAAAATTAAAGAGTAGGCGTGTAGTAGGGACATCAAGTCAGTAAGTAAATTACTTAATGGGTACAAGTATTATGAAAAACATATAATTTGTTAGTTTAGTGGTATGTTTGAAGTCTTTTATTCATGAATAAAAAAATATTAATCGATAAAAACGTAAAATAGAATGTCGCATCACTTACAAGCAATGATTATTATTTTTATTTATTGCTCTTAGCTCGTTCCATGCGACAAGATAACTTCCTTGTTCAATTGATTTTTGTTGTGTATTTTCTTATTTTGTTACTTTATAGCGGGCATAAGGTAAGTGGCAAAAAATATTCATGTATTGTACAATTTTTTCTACTTTATGATGTGTTGTTTTCAGCTGTTTCATTTATGTTTTGTTGAATATAGGTTTGCATTTTTTATTTTTTTTTGCCTTTTCTTATTTATGCTCCTATCATAATAGACGTACAACTGTTACAAAGCATTAAGAAAATATTTACTATGATTTATTTTATATTGATGTTATAAACGAATGTGATTCTAGCAGTTTTATATTATAATTGTAATAGTGTTATTTAAGCAAAATAATTTTGGATATATGACTTTTCATCTATGATTTTCGTGCTTCGTTCGTACTCATATGACTGTAAAATGTGAAATATATTTACTACTGACAACATTTGTGTCTAAAACAGTTACTAGTACCAATTTTTTCTTCTTTGGGTGCCTCGTCAGTGTTAAATGTTGGCCGTCAGCTTCTTGTATTCTTCCTTGTTATTAACCAGCTAGTTCAGTTGTTCAAGAGTTCTGATACTGGTTCAATTCGGCATGCTTAGTAGCCAAGATTATTTTCGCGATCGCTTAAGAAAATCGTGGCTAGAAATTGATCACTGTGTATCACAGTTCCTAACGGGACGTGTTAACTTTAAGAGCAAACTATTCACTTTTAAGCTGGTTGAATCGCCTGCGTGTCAATGCTCTACACCTGACTGTGAGTACGAACAAACTGCACATCATATACTTTGGGAGTGTGATCGCTGGTCCGATGAACGCGGAATAATGTTGAACAATATGCAAATAACATCTGGTGTTGCATACTATACGGACCTCGTGGAATCTAGGAGGAACTTCCGTGCTTTCCGGCGCTTTTGCCATACCTATTATTGGACCCAAATTTAACAGCTCAAACTATAGGACCCATGTAATTTGTTTATCCCGTGGTGCTTAATACATCTGGCTTCTCCAGTTGTATATCTTTGTATCAGAGGATAAATAATACCTCTCGACTCAATATTTTTTGTCACCCGCTTTGCTGCGGAGGGAAGTGGACAACTATTTGTTTCCAAGTCCTCCTTTTGTTATTCTTTCTGATTAATTTCGATGCGGGTTAAAGACAAGCTAGTGTCACTGAGAGACTCGCCGAGCTCCGGAGGTCGGTGTCAAATCTTTGTGTGCCACTGTTGATCCTGGCTGACAGGAGTTGCAGTGGCGGGTGTGAGGGCGGGAAAAAGTCAAGATTATTTGACTTCGTCCAGCGTTTCGTCGTCATTATAAAACTATTGACTGGCTCATTGGTCTAGATGCAGAGTTTAAGAGTTGTTAGAGTGGTTCTTGGTTCGGTTCTCAGTTGGGAAATCTTATTTGTGACTTATTCTAACAGGATTTATATGTGATCCTTGGTCCGATTCCTGCCTATCCTTCACCACCTTATCTTCATTTGAAATCCAATATACACAAGTAAATTTATGAAGAAATGTTTTTAAGAATACTTACAGATTATAACAATCAAATTTATAAAGTACTAGCGGCCCGGCGCAGCTTCGCCCGGGTACAAATAAATTTCTGTACAATAATATGTACGTATTATACTTACAAATGTTCCTCTTGAATCACTCTATTTATTAAAATAACCGCATCAAAATCCGTTGCGTAGTTTTAACGATTTAAGCATACAAAGGGACATAGGGACATAGGGACAGAGAAAGCGACTTTGTTTTACACTATTTAGTGATGCACTTTCATTTTACGCATGTAATTTATAACTTATGCATCTCCTTAAATATCAAACGCTATTTAATCATCTCACTAAACGGTTTATGATGGTGTAGGAAAAATCCAATTTAAAAAAATTGAATAATTATCCAGGAAAATTATCCTTGCAATGATTAAGGAAACATATTTAGACACTACCTACGTTGACCTACGGTGCTGATACTTGGACACTCATAGTACGATTGGTCCACCAGTTCAAGATCGCTCAGCGAGTTATAGAGCGTGCTATGCTCGATGTCTCTTTGAAGGATAAGATCTGTAATGAGCTATCCGACAAAGAATTATAGTTATAGACATGGCACATAGCATTAGCAAGCTGAAGTGTCAGTGGGCTGGTCACATCTGTCGCAGAACCGATAACCGTTGTAGTCCAGTCATTATCGTAAGGTCACCTCGGAATTCGAGATACCCAGCTGTAAGTCTGTAAATACTTGTATATTGACACCCTAAAAGTTGTCTTAAAACCTACATATGGTAGGGTGTACGCAACTATTAAATTTCAAGGTCAAAGTTCACAAAAATCGGTTATTGCGCTTTTTTTTGTAAAAATATCATTTCCTATGGGTTATATAGTTGATAAACTATCGATAAATCAATGATATTCAATATTTGTAAAGTCGATTTTTTGTGACCTTTGAATTTAATAGTTGCGTACACCCTACCATATGTAGGTTTTGAGACAACTTTTAGGATGTCAATATACAAGCATTTACAGACTTACAGCTGGGTATCTCGAATTCCGAGATTCTTACCTAATTTAAGCTTAAATGACTGGACCATTGGGGTAAACGTGTTCTTAAGTTAAGACCGCGACTTGGCAAGCGTAGTACAGGATGCCCTTCAGCTAGGTGGAGTGACGATTTGCGAAAGGTCGTTGGCAGATGCTGGATGCAACAAGCTGAAGACAGGGTGAAATGGCGCAATTTGGAGGAGTAGGACAGCTTTTGGACAGCAAAAGGCTGATAATGATGATGATGATGTAGAAATTACAAACTATGCAGCATGGGTGTTATTAAAGTATAACATATATGTAAACGAAAATAATATATTTTGCTCACGTATTATTGAGAAAAAAGAGGAAAAACATGTAGCCTCCCTACGGTACAGCTGCACCCTAGTTAAGATATTCAATTTTCTGTAGGATAACGGAAAATTCAAAATTGACCCTAAAGTTATCATAATTCATATTCACCTTCTTAAAAAAAATACCACCCGTTTATTTTGAAAGTTCTTCCTTACGGTATAGCCGCAGCCTACTTAAGTTATTAACTTTATTGAATGTATTATATGAGAATACTAGCTGACCCGGCCACGCACCGCCGTGGCTTAGTTAATATACGATTAATATTATATTCATTTTTTAAGCATAGTAAAATAGCCCGGCCCAGCTTCGCCTGGGTGCATATATTTTTTGATTCCACTCCACACCAAATACATGTTATTTTTCGTATAAACTCTTGTATACCTAAACTTGACGTAGCTATCCTACTGTCCGGCTCAATCCCGTCTCATCCGTCTGTTCAGTCTTTTCCCGATCCATCCCGTCCTTTCTCTTTATTATCCATCCCGTCTTATACCGTGCATTTACATTTCGTCCTATCAAATCTGTCAGCTATCCCAGCCCTATCCCGTACCTTCCACTCTATTATATCCCATCTCTCCATATACATGTTACTATACTTTAAAAACTTTAGCGTTTTTTTCTGTCCATCCAATATTCCTTCCCTTATTTCAGCACCAAAATGCTATTTTTCCAAATAATATTGCACGCCATTACTTTTTGTTAGTAATAAAGTAATAATAAACATTTAAAAAAAAGAATTGGCCAAATTGGTCCAGGCGTTGTTGAGTTTTGCGCTTACCAACACATTTTGCGATTCATTTTTATATTATAGAAGAAGAAGATATAGTCCACCCCGCTGCCTTAGTGCGGGTTGGCGGATTTTATTTGACGGAGAAATTAATCCGATAAGTCAGAGGTGTGCCCTGAGATTTGAACCCATGACCATCGTAAACTTGTTGGCAGTGGCGTCTAGTACGTTACCATATACAAATTAATAAAACCTTCATATTGCCTTACCAGGTGACGTAAATAATAGAATATATTTTTAAAAATATGAAACTGCATAACGTTTCATTATAATGTCTAGATACGGCATCAACGTACCAATATTTTTTTATTCTTGAGTCTGAAAACAATACTAATGCGGAATTTAAATTTGTCCCCCAGCGCATCTAAAAGTATCAATTCAAAAAACAATGTCCTTTATGAAAACTAAAAATTATAATTAGATATACTTTGGTGTTCTCCGGTAAAACGCTTCGATAGAGTACACCTTGTTTAAAACTGTTGCAATAATTTAAAAAAACAATGGGCTATTTTGGTAAATATGGACATCGTTTTATTTTACATTTAACAAAATTACGCGCAAGACGCCGTATCTAGATAATATTATATACACGATGTACAAATTTTTTGAATTTTTTTTCTGTTTCGTCAGCCGTCAATGAAAGACAATGGAAAGATAGATCATTTTACGTTGGATGTTAGTTGAAGCTTGACCGTCTTTTACGTCTCCCGTCAAATAAACAAAGATCATCCTATATTGGGTGGACGCATCACGCTTGAACGATACCTAAAAAAAAGGTTTTTAGTATCTTACTTAGAAATTTTCACTCCTTAAACCTTCCCAGGACTTCCACGAATATTTTAAGACCAAAATCAGCCAAATCGGTTGGTGCGTTCTGAAGTTATAGCGTCAGGAAGGAAAACCCGACTTATTTTTATATTATAGATAATAATTAAGAGTAAGAATATATATAAAGGCCCCAGTACACAATGGCCCATGCGGGCCCACTACAGGCCATCGCCATTGTGTACAGGGGGTAATGGTATATGATGGCGGACAATTGTCAATCGTGGCGCGCAATCGGGGAGTTGTCGGTTTTTTGGGCACACTTCAAAGGAATCGTGGCGTAGCGTGGCCTGTGGTGCTTATACAATCGGCCATTGTTTAATTCGTCACCGGCCGCTGGCCGAGATAGTACACTTTTTGTTGCGTGCTAGAACTAGAATTTTCGATCGACCAAAATGTCAATATCGTGGAGCAATGAAGAAACTTTCAAGTTTATTGATTTATATCAATCTGAGCCCGCAATTTGGGACACAAATAACGCACTGCACAAGGATTAAGAACAAGGTATGTTTATACTATTTTTATGTTGATGGAAATTATGTATACCATCTATCTATACTTGTATACTAATATTATAAATAGGAAGGACTTAAATTGTTTGTTGGAATTGAATAGGCTCCGAAACTAATGTAACGATTTGAAAAAAAAAATAGCATTAGAATAGTACATTATCCCTGATGAAAATAGGCGAAAGAGCCTCGTCTCAAAATAATATGTAGTATTGTGGGTACGATTTTTTCAGGTAAATGATGCATGGAATCGCATTGCAGACTCCCTGCAAATTCCTGTTTCGGAACTTAAAAAAAAGAAAGAGACATTGATGTCAGCATTTCGGATGCATTTAAAAAAAAACAAGATTCGATCCGATCTGGTAGGGGAGAAGAAGAAAATAAGCCAATTTGGGTTTTTTATGATGCTATGGAGGCATTTTTGAAAGGAAAATATACATGCAAAAGTATTATTTCGACAGATGAACAAAGGGTAAGTAAAACAATTAAATAGTTTCCAATATTTTTTATTAATAAGTAAACGTACATATTTACTCATTTTGATTTCCACAAATAATAAACTAATTAAATTATGCATCATAGGCCCTACCACTGCATAGTCGACTTTGATGGATGTAATTCATAAAATTTGATCTTATTTGCGTAGCATTAGTAGGAGCCCGACGAGGTACAAATTGTAATGGTAACAGAGTTTCTTCATGGTTTACTCTCATACCTACATGCAGTAATTCACCATTCCTATCATAGCTGTCAGTACTGCCTGGTGGAGTATAAATATTGCGAGATGATTTGCTCTTTCTTAAAAAATTGTGTAGTAATAAACAGCTGTGGGTTATAATAGAAGTTTTAACGACATCTAATGGAATAGGTCTTTTAAATACTCTAAAAACTGACGATAATATCCCGAAAGTATTCTCTACGACCGCACGAGAACGTGATAGTTGTTGATTGAACATTCTTACTGGGGTACCTAACAGATGATGTCCAGGAAAGGGCTTCATAATATGAGTACTAAGAGCAAAAGCGCCATCACCCAAAAAAACATAAGGCATATTAGTATTACTTCCAGGAAGTGGGCAACTAGGTGGTAAACTAAGGGACCCATCACATATTTTTTTCCACAAATTGCTTTGATTTAAAACACCCCCATCACTAATTCTCCCTTGGCTTCCTATGTCAGCAAACAAAAAGCAGTAATCACTATCTACTAAGGCTAATAAAACGATGCTGAAACTTCCTTTGTAATTAAAGTATTCAAATCCGGTATGAGCTGGTGCTAATATGGTAATATGCTTCCCATCTATCGCACCAAGGCAATGGGGAAAACTGAATTCTTCCGTTTTGGCCAGCCATTCTTCAGGACTTGTGGGAATCTGAAAAAATAAATATTTTTTTTCAGGCAGTCATTGGAGAACAGACAGAAGACGAAACGGAAACTCCAAGTGATGCTAGAAGCAACACAGAAACAAAGGACATGAATATAAAGATACCTGTACAGAGGAGACGTTCAGTTAAGCCACCTGAGTTAGAAAAAGCAGATAAGGAAATGTCAAAGGCTTTTAATACGTTAAACCAGGCTATTCTTAATAAAGACCAAAATAAAATAGAGGACGACTGCGACTTGTATGGGAGGCTTCTTGCTAACAAACTCAGAAGATATTCAGATAATGAGAGACAAGAAATAATGTACGATATTGATGTTTTACTATTAAAACGGCGTCGCAATTGCAGTCCTCAGTACGTGTCTTCACCTTCTCAAATCATTATAAGTAAACGTCCGTCTTCTTCAGCCATGTGTCCATCACCGTCGTCACCTTGGATCAATCGCCCCTCATCATCAACGTCTGAACGGTCCATGCCAAAAATTTCTGACGAATTGGTTTCTCAGACACAGAGTCAGTCTCAATATATTTTGGCTGATGCTTATGCAAGAGCTTTGAATAACAATTGTTAAAATAATCAATTAAAAAAATGTAGTGGGACAATAATTATTGATTATTTTTTTTAAGTATATATAAATGTTTATTGATATTAATCAATAATTATTGATTTTTTTTAAGTATATATAAATGTTTGCCAACCCGCACTAGGCCAGCGTGGTGGACTATATGGCCTAACCACTCTCAATCGTATTCTCGATTGTAGAGTAGGCCCGTGCCCTGCAGTGGGACGTATATGGGCTGATACAATACAATACAGGGTATATCAAGACTACTACCGAAAACGAAGCCGAGTGGTAGTTTAAGCGACTTCAGACACAATGCAACAGAAAATGTTGCAAAAAAAGCGACAATTTTTTTTTGTTTTTTTTTTCCTATGGCCATATTTGGGTGGTAAATACATTTTTTCCTAAAATAATAGTGTATACCCTTTTATTTATAAATACTCTAAGGTATAAAAGAGTTTAAATTATTATTTTAGCAAAAACTATGGATTTACCACGCAAAAATGACGATATTTAAAAAATCATAAAAAATAATTGTCGCTTTTCTATGCAAAATTTTTAATTGCATTGTGTTTGTAGCCACTAAAACTACCACCCGGCTTCGTTTTCGGTAGCAGTCTTGAGATACCCAGTATATAAATGTTTTACTATCTCACCTTAATCATGTCCTTAAGCACTTGGTTCAGAGCCAAACATACTTCAGGAATAATTCTAGATATGAGTGTACTTGATATTTTAAAATGGTAGTGCAGGCTCCTATAACTGTCTCCAGTTGCAAGAAATCGCAATGTCAATGCTAATCTTATTTTTGGAGGTATTGCTTCTCGCTAATATGTATCCTTTTTTGCAATAATTGGCGATATTTTTTGCAATATATATTCGAAATCACTAGATGACATACGAACAAAGTTATCGAATTCACCTGATGGTTCTGCAACAAGGTCGCTTATCAGATTGTCCGTGAATTGCCTGAAAACGGTAAAAAAATTCTTAGTCATGTTATGTTAACATTCTAAATATTAATATCATAACCTAAGTACCACATTAAAAAATCTACGTACCTTGTCCTGTTTCGATGAATGGTCAGCATCCACCATCGCCTTTTTCGCCATTTCTTTTTAATAACTTTGTGACTGTACACACTTCTATAATACTTGTAAACAGTATACAAATAAACAGCCGCAGCCGTAATTACTTCGACGTCCATTGGAAGTGGTTTGCCAGGTAGCAATGAGCCATGCGCCATTGTGTGAACACCAAGTGATCGTGGCCTACAATTGTGCATTGCAAAGCATGGCCCATCACAGGCCATTGTGTACTGGGGGCTTAAGAATTAAAAGCTCAAAACTATAATAGTAAATAATTTATAGCTTTTCCATGAAATGCAACAGACATTTATAGTATTTATGATTTGTTGAATCTTTTTCTTTTTGGGCGCTTCTTCACGGTTGAAGGTTGGCCGTCAGCTTCTTGTATTATTTGTTCCTTGTAATGAGCCAGGTGGCACAGTTGTTCTAGTTCATTCCTGAATCCTGAATGTTACGCAGCCGTACTTTATGTCCAGCGCGTCTCTTCACAATTTTGTACAACTATTGTTTAGTTGGTCTAGTTGTAGCGAGTATGGGTTGTGAGTGTGGCTCTTGGTTTGATTCTCCGTGGAGCAATTATTTGTGCTTTAAAATCCTTAAAATTGCCATAAGATTTACAAGTGATCTTTGGGTGGATTCTTGGAAAGGCTGTTCCAAATTGTGAGTTGTTTGTTTCAAACTTATTGTACATGATTTTGCAATATTAAGATATTTTTGTAAATCTTTCCTAAGGGTTAGAATATCTGTGGGAATTGAATCTGCGGTATTTCGTTCTTTCTGCTGATTTTGTGTCAGGACAGCACAGTCGTATTAAGTTTGTTTTCATTGTGTGTGGATAATACATCAGGGTTCCATAAACAATTTTGATTAAATTTCGCTCCAGTAAGGGTTGTAAATCCGATTTTAAATAATAATTTATGCGAACCTAAAATAATTTGGTCGACCACATGTTTTCATAAAACACTAGCGGCCTGAGTGTAGATATTTTAGATTCCACTCCACACCAGATACTTGTTATATTTCTTACAAACTGCGACAGCTGTATATGTCTGCTGTAGCTGTATATTTATTAAAAAACTGCATCAAACTTCGTTGCGTAGTTTGAAAGATCTAAGCTTACATAGGCAGATGGAAAGCTATTTTGTTTTATGCTTTGTAGTGATTATATATGCAAAACTTTATTGTTTTTGTCTATTTCAAACAAAATGTTTAAAAGACCCAAATATTCATTACATTAGTAATTGGTGACGGCTATTTTGATTAAATACAACATTAATTATTTTATCAGCCGACACCCGGATGGAACGAAGTTCCTTTCGATTAATTAGTGAAGGAATTGTAATAAAATTTTATTTCTTAAGTTATAATAATAAATTTATTAAGGAGGATTGAAAATCAATGTATTACGGTTTTATTATGTAATTTTAATTAAATGTCATCATCAAAAGAATCATTTGGGTACCACCATCATTCTGTTTATTTTTTTTTCACATATTTAGGCAATTTACAATATGTTTCTTTTGTACCAATTTGGTTTATGATATTTGATGAAAATTCAAAAATGTCGCAACGTTTCCCACTTAATTTTAGGCTAAAGCGTGTTCTTAGTTCTTACTTTTAACATAATAATATGTATTTGGATATTTTATTGCCTTTATGAGAGTTAAATAAAACGTATGACATCATTTTCAAATAAAGAAATAAAAACGATTGTCAAATGTTTTAAAGTTTCGTTACAACTTTCCGTGAGATTTTTTTCCGTCTAGTTTTACGCAATTAAACAGTAATTCGGGTTAAAGCAATTAAAAACGATGTTTTACTACAGCTATTTATGGAAACATTACGCCATTCTGTTGAAAAATTGATCGAATAACAGTTAATGTCTACTTTTAAATTTGTTTGGTTCTTATGAAAGAATGTTTAACGTTTTCATTAAAAATATATACCGGGTATCTCAAGACTGCTACCGAAAACGAAGCCGGGTGGTAGTTTTAGTGGCTACAAACACAATGCAATTAAAAATTTCGCATAGAAACGCGACAATTATTTTTTATGATTTTTTAAATATCGTCATTTTTGGGTGGTAAATCCATAGTTTTTGCTAAAATAATAATTTAAACTCTTTTATACCTTAGAGTATTTATAAATAAAAGGGTATACACTATTATTTTAGGAAAAAATGTATTTACCACCCAAATATGGCCATAGGAAAAAAATAACAAAAAAAAATTGTCGCTTTTTTTTTGCAACTTTTTCTGTTGCATTGTGTCTGAAGTCGCTTAGACTACCACCCGGCTTCGTTTTCGGTAGCAGTCTTGATATACCCTGTATTTTACTCATTGTAATTTTTTCAACGTAATTATTTTTTGGAAATGTTTACAACTGTAAATGTAGAAAAGAAATTGGTGTGTTTACTTGTGTGAACACATAAGAAGTTATACTTTTTTTTAGGATAAGTCAATTTTAACACGAATTTTTACAATGGCCTAACCTACATCATTATATCTTATAGCTTATATCTTTAAACGAGAAATTCTTGTATATGTTATGGGCCAAGTGATTAATGCGAGCAGTATTCATAATGCCCGGGCAGTATGAATATTGCCGAGCCATATCGGGCCAAGTGATTGATTACAATCTAAACTCACCTATATATCAAATTTCCCGGGCATTATGAATATGGCTACATGATGATCGGGCAGTGTGATTAATAGGTGAATTTTTAAGTGGTGAGCTGCCGCATTGTCGCATCTGCGATAGACCCATAAATTAGAAAGGTTGAATTGATCTTGCTTATGTTTAGTTGTTTTTACACGCTTTATATTAGCTTCACTTGTATGTTTGTTTGTAACCGACTTCTTTGGGCGCGATTTTGACCCACTTTAAACGGCCAGATTTCGTTCAAATTTTGCACACCTGTCAAAGACCGATGACAATACAATAATTCGATTACAATATACTGGGTGGAATCGCTTATCGTCCGGAAAATTTAATAGTGTATTGTGTATGTGAAATTATCGTTATATACGAAATTTATCATTAAAAACTACAAAATACCCCATAAACAACATCAGTACAAGATATCTCCAAAACACATATTATCTAAATCACCCTACACTTAAAAGTGCAACGAAATGTCAATACTCAGGCGCGCGAGTGTATGAGTCACGCCGCCACACAACAGCTGACTGTCGCGCGTCGTCCTTGAACTTACTTTGCGCCTGTTTATCGGTATTATTACTCTAAATATTACCATATAAAATTTTGATTTATTTAGAATTTTAGTGTGTTAGGATCATTTAAGTAAATTTAGTTGTTGGTAAGTTGTTAAGATTTACATTATTATTTTCATAACGTACCTACTATCTTAGAAAAAGCTGCATATGTTTTTATTTAAACGTTTTAATAAAGTCGAGAATAGACGACTTCGCTGTCATAGGTCACGGATTCTTGCATGATTAGGAAGTCTGAACTTACCATGATCGAGTAGCCTCGGATAAGTCGTTAAAATAGTTCTTGTGCTGGGAACTCGTGGACTCATCATTCATGATACCATTCCTACGCAAAGACTGCAGATGTTCTGGATCTGCATACATCCTTCTTGCATGACCCAAGTTTTCATTGGATCGAACATAGCATGTCATTATTGTCACATACTCACTGTTCGTGTAATCACTCATTTTGACCGCAAGAAACTAACCAATAACCAAAATAATTTCGTACGTCACTCGGTACCGAATTTCGCACGACTGAGGAAGTGGCAAGATCCCTGGAAGGTGTCGGCGGCGCGGGAGCGGGCGGCGCGGTGCGGCGGCGCGCTTTGTACTTGCGCTTGCGGCGGCGCGGCGGTGAGGGCGACGCGATCAAAGGATTTTATTACTTAGATTTAGAAGTTTCTACTCGAATTCATATTGTATAAAGTAGGGTAACAATAATGTGTATTTATGAAGATTTTTTTCATTTATGTCATCTTTCTCTAAACAACGTTGTTTTATGAATAACTTATTCTAAATTAGTAACTAATAGTGGTAAATTAATTTTACACTACATAAACAAAAACATAAAAAAATTAAAATAAGTATGCCAAAGTGTTCTAAATCATGTACTTGCCATGCACAATTTTTTTCATGACGATAAGCGATTCCACCCAGTATAATTATCCTGATTAGATTCGCCAGGATTAATTATTCTTATAATTGATGACCATTGCTACTGACCACTAGGTGGCGTATAGATGAACATAATTTGCTACTGACTAATAGATGGCGCTAGATGGCGTTAACATTGTATTCAAGTGTCAAATGTTACTACTGACCAACAGATGGCGTTATTGATTGGAAATACAGCCGTAGATGGATGTTTTTAGTCAAAACAATTATATAATAGTTAAAAAAAACGAAAATACACGCTTTAATAAGATATACAACTAAAAAAGTAAAAATAATTGATACTGAATTTAAGATAAGAAAATGGAGTAAAATACATATATTTTATTGTTACAAAGCGTGGGGTGCAGGAGGATAAGTAATTGTTGCAAACACCCCACGCATTGTAACAATAAAATATATGTATTTTACTCCATTTTTTATCTTAAATTGAGTATCAATTATTTTTACTTTTTTAGTTGTATATCTTATTAAAGCGTGTATTTTAGTTTTTTTTAACTATTATACAACGTGTAACAGGATTAATTCACAACCTCAGACACCCCAACTTTAAAATATTATTGCAATCATAGTTTATGCTTTAAAATCGTACTACCATAATTACAAAATCTTTTATTTATGAAATTAGTTATACCAAATGTAGGCACTTAAGATGGTCACCTTACGAGTTACAAATAAGAGAGTACTACTTACACACGCTCGCGGACACGCACACATGTACACAAGAGCCATTCACACGAGTAATATATTATACCTAACGCCGAACGCTGCGCCGGCAGAAACAGCTGACAATAAACGAAATACAAATTACGTACGTAACTGATTACTGGGTGGTTTGGTAAATAAATTATTAGTAATTTAATCTGTAAGCATAACATTTGTGTTTTAACTATAAAATCTAAATATTTTACTTACTAGATATAATGCGTACGAACCCAACATAAGACAATATTTTGCATGAATCGGCTATAAAATATTATTAAGTTCACTTCCGCTAAACTTAGTTCCTACAGGCGGGCAGGATACGGGCGTCATTTATTTTGCATTACTAATGAATAAGATAATAAGATAACCCAATATCTAACAACGAAGACTAGATTGGGAATCACAACACAAAAAAATACAACAAAATTAACTTACGTGTTACATGGCACTCATGCGGCGATTTCTTTTAAAATATGTTCGAAATGTCCACCACCTTGATACACTTTGATGCACATTTGCGTAATTGTTCACGTAATTTATGTAAAACTTCAGTGTCACTCTTCACTTTTTTTCAAGGCTGCCACTATTCTACTTTTTAGTTCCTCCACATTAGTACTTTCACTGAAGTATACCGATAGAGATTTATTCCGTCCCCAGAAAAAAAGCCAAGAGGCGTCAAGTCAAGTGACCTAGTAGGCCATTGCACAGGTCCGCTGCGTCCTATCCAGCGCTCTCCGAACTCAGCATCGAGATACTCTCGGGCACTACACTGGTGCCGTGCCTGTTGTTAAATGTCCTGCACGCCAATGATACATTATCACCACACAGTGCCAAATTTCTCACCATTTCAGTGTATTCAATATTCGAATACCGAAAAGACATCGCGCGCGAAATTTATCGAAATATCTACTTAACACTTAAACACAAGTAGACACAGATAACTGCGGTGCACGACTAGATTTTTTTCACATAGTCGGTGCCCATTTAGGGATTGCAATAACGGGATATCCGACACACCGGGATTCCGCATGCATTGTAGCAAAATTACAAACCGAATTTAATCACCATTTTCACGTTCCACGAAATTATTTTTCATAGAAATACCTACTTGTTGTTTCTTTTTATAGTGATTTTGTTACAATTTAATTTGTTTCATTTAAGTGCATGTATTGCGCGGGATTTGGATCGCCCGGTCTTGCGAATACCGGGAGTAATTTTTTTCGCGGCGCATCCCTATATCCTTGCCAAACCTTTTGATGTACCGCCGCGCCGCGCCGCGCGCGCCACCGTATGTCGGATGGATCAAATTGCATTAAACAATAGCTGCATCCTGCTCTATCTAGTTGTAGTTAAATGTGCGGAAAAGAGAATATGATAGTTATTTATTTTGGTAGCTTATTACGTTTATTCAGGCCTATCGTTGTGTGCGTTTGATTAATGATAAATTGCTTAAATAAACTTTATGACCATCGAAATAAAGTTCATTTTTGTTCATTATTTAGTTTATTAGAGTATTCGTTTAGTGATTCATTTAAACAAGATCTTATGTCCTGGAGTTACGTTTCAATTTCGTTTGTTCGGAGTACTAAATGAAAGAGTGTCTGTAATTTACTTGGTCTTAACTAATTATTTTGAAAAAAAAATACCTACCAAAAAAAATGTTGATATCGATTCAGTAGCTGATTCTGAACGTACTACTTTCCGCTTTTACATTTAAATCTGTTACATGTTGTATATTTAATGTCCGAAACATTATCTTCAGAAGAAAATTAGTGTACCCACTTTATGGATCAGTTAGGTCGACTGTGCCCCAAAACCGACTCGGAAAACCCTGACTTCACGTAGTCTTTTGGCTACCGACCCTAGAGTGTATATAAAAAGCCGAAGGCGCGGAGGCAGAGCAGCCCCCGCCCGCTGTAACGAAGGATGGGCAACCGTGCGAGCCGCAGCGGCTGAGGCTGGCAGCAAGCCGAAGCTGCGGAGGTGAGCATGGGTGCCTAGCTTTTGTTACGCAAGGGCGAAGGGGCTGAACTTCCCGTAGCGCCGGAGACGATGCAGAAGCTAATTTGTATTGATAACAAGTGTTTTAAGGCTTAGGTTGCTATAATAGATATTTCTCAGGAATGGTGCGTTACCTATTCATGGGAGTGGTATCAGGGGAGGTGCGACAGTTCCCCTCCCCCTCCACTCCTCCCAACCCACCCGCTTGTGCAGCCCTATTCTAAATTCTACCACTTCGGCTAATTGTTTTGATTTCGATTCGCTTTAGATCACTCTGCCCAATAGGCACTGATCATTATTCATAACGCCCGGGCAATGTGATAAATTGATTGGTTATAATTACATTGCCCGCTCTTATTGGGCATTATTCATATTGCCCGGGCATTATGAATAATGCCCGATTAATCACTTGGCCCATAACATATATACAACGTTGATGCGACCGATGGGCGTTTCTTTAAACTGCATATACTAGGTACCATTTTGAAGCTCTGTACTAAAAATCAATTAAATAGGCGCAGTAGTTTAGTCATAACTGATTTTTTATGTTTTTGCCCCATTTGAACACGATTTAGCTTTTCTAACAGCCGATTACGCCTAATGCATGGTCATTCACCTTAAAACGATAGATCGTGCCATATTACGCAAGTCACACAATAATAAGTACAACTAAATTGCTTACAAAGTTGCCGATGCAAACAAGAAAGCAATAAATACACACACACCTACATTATCATTACGAGAGAGATATAGCAAAACAACCTACACGTAACAGAAATAGAAAATAGGTCAGTGTGTGTGACCCGTACGTAATATGACCTCTAAAAAAATATTTTTAAGTGTGCCGCCGCTATCCTTTCAGAACGGATGTAACACGGAAGCTCCTGCGCCGCCGCGCCGCACAGAGTGGGACGGATTTCGGGGCTCCCTTCATAGGATTTTCAATATTTTTTTTACCTTTTTTCTCAAGTCTAAGTATGAGGTATTGTTATTACCATAACATTAACTAATATTAGAATTTTGAACCGATTGGCATCTCAAATATTTAAAAAAATGACTTTGAAGCTTTTAAATGTATGAAAACTGATTTTGTTTTCGTCCTAACTTTTTTTATATCAAGATGTAAAGCTGAAACTTTCAGGAATTATAACTTAGACCCACACCAAGCGATACAAGTTTTGACCTTGACCCAGACTCGTCCCGTTTGGGAGATATGGGGTAAGGAAATGTGCACATTTAGCCCGCATTTTGACACGGGCTTAATATGTTTAAATAATTTAAATTCTTACATTTTTCTAATTAAACATCCCGAAGATGCTCTGATGCTCTGAGGTTGTTTGAACTCCAAGCAGTGGGCTAGCTCCGCTGACAAAACATTGGGTATTGCACAACTTCTTTAAAGTTATCTTAGTGGATATATATGACATTGAGGAAAGAAACAAAGGATTTAGGATATGATATTTTCCCAACCTATAATTGTGTGACAAATGAGAAACAGGAGTTTTACCCCGAAAAAAAAGACATGACCATAACCAAACCTGAAGTAAAACTTAAGCTGCAGTCAATTTTAGATATTACTATTAAAAGACTATTTAAAACAGTAGAAACTGATTCTACGAGTTGCAATTTGACTCTTACCACTAAATGGGGATTTGACGGTGCTTCTGGATATAGCAACTATAAACAAAAAAATGGACGGTGACGATTCCAACGTATTTATGTGTTCATTTGTTCCATTGAAGTTGACAAGATATGACACTGCTGAAGCGGTATGAGAAAATCCGAAAACTTCTTCAACGTTTTACTGTTGGCCAATATATTTCAAGTTTGCTAAAGAAAATGATTTGAATATTAAAGAATTATTAAAAGAATTATTAATTAATGGCTTCAGTAGAGAGAGAAATTGCTGCTCTACAGCCAACTTTGTTTGAAAATGTAAGCGTTACCCACAAATTTCACATGACAATGATTGACGGCAAGATATCCTCGAAACTGACCGATACGTTTACGGCAACATGTGATATTTGCAAAGCAAAACCCACAGCGATGAATAATATCAACATGCTTTCACAAAGATATCATCCCGTAGATTTTGTCTTCTCTTCATACACTTATAAGATGCATGGAATGCATATTGCACATACCTTATCGCCTCGACTTAAGGAAATGGCAAGCTTAAGGTGACGACTTAAAATAACTATTGGCAAGTAAGAAAAAAGCAATCCAAGATCAATTTTGAGATGAAATGGGACTTCTCATAGATGTTGTGAAGCAAGGATCAGGGACCACCAATGATGGGAATACTGCAAGATATTTTTTTGCCAATCCCGAAACTACTGTGCGCATCACAGGTGTAGATGTACAATTAATTAGCCATCATCCAAGTAATTCCATGTGGAGAATTTGTTAATGTCGAAAAATGACGAAGGAAGTGATGGTTTAAATAATGGATTTTACCTTTCTATGATAGAGTAATGTTTTTTTCAAACACCCTTTCATCCACTATTGACATAAACTTTATACAAAATATGACTACTTCAAACCAGACAACTAGTTTAGGCTTTGTATTTCTCGGTCAATAATTCTATTCTATATTTTTCATATTCCTGTTTTTTTTTATTTGTATGTATCTTTTGAATGGAATTCTTCAAGATTAAGGTCAAAAATAATAATTTAGGGCCTAAAGCTAACATGTTACAAAAAAATCCTGTTATTTTGGATAGCAAAGGAGATGGGTCAGAAATGTATGGACCTTAGGCCGTTTGTAGTACATTACACCAAATATACTTAGTGAAATTGGCATTCGATTTCTGTATTAAATACTATTATACGTTGCATATTAGCTTTATACAAAAATAAATACCAAGCCAAGAACAGCAACACTACAAGGGGACAATATGGCGTCCTGAAACGGCATGTTTGACAACCGATGTCAAAACTTGACATTTATGAAATATGAAGTCGTAATTCGTTTTCCTTTAAATCAAATATTATTTTTAGTCGTCTGTGCTATAAATTACTGTACTCTATATAACTCGTAAATGTTTTTACGTCAACGGAATTAGTATCATACTTTATTGATCATCTAATATAATATAACATAATGTCTATACAATAAATTGCAACAAGTCTGTCAGAATCTCGTCATGTTTATAGTTATTTAATATTGAAAAAGTGTACCTATATCTGGCCGTAAGTGCGGTGCATAATACCTGCTAAACAACCTATTTAAATAACCCACAATAAAAATCTGCTAGGCATGAGATACAGCACGGCACAGACTGATTACTTGTCGCGACTGCTAGCATCTGTATCAGCCCATATACGTCCCACTGCAGGGCACAGACCTACTCTACAATCAAGAATACGATTGAGAGTGGTTAGGCCATATAGTCCACCACGCTGGCCTAGTGCGGGTTGGCGGACTTACATACCATAGAAATTCTTATGAATCGCTATGGTATGCAGGTTTCCTCACTATGTTTTCCTTTACCGTTTTAGTGCGTGGTGATTGACTATCAATACACATATGACTCCGAAAAGTCAGAGGTGTGCCCTATGTGCATATGAATAATCATTTTATTATTAGGCATATGCACTTAATAAGCTCTTAGTTATTATAGTCCATACAAATGAATACGCTATAAAAATGGAATCGAATCTGATAGCAGCCATGTTTATTTCTATACCTTAATGTCCAGTAAAATAACTTACTAGCAATTATTTCTGCACAAGCTAACATTTTAAACATTATATTTGGTGTACCCCTAGAAGTCTAATATACTTTGGTATATTAGACTTCGCATACTTAAAAATAATATTATCCTAAGGTCTAAGATATTATTTTTCAAATAATGTATTTGACATTAATTCTAACTGGTTATTTCTGAGCTTGAATTCCACATTTTTTTCTAGAATTTGTATTAGACGTACACAAAACGGCCCAAAATAAAACATCTCCTTTCAGATATAAGCTAGTTACGAAACCCCATATCCAGGTAACAACATACTCAGAAAATGCACTTTTAAATTATTCATATCTGTGGAACGGTGTCGTTCAAGGTCAAGGTTATGAGTTGCAGGTGTTTTTTAGATATCATATTATGATATTATTACATAGACAAATGTAAGAATTTAATTTATTTAAACACATTAAGCCCGTGTCAAAATACGGGCTAAATGTGCACATTTCCTTACCCCATATCTCCCAAACGGGGCGGGTCGGGATCAAGGTCAAAACTTGTTTGGCTTGGTGTGGGTCTAAGTTATAATCCCTGAAAGTTTCAGCTTTACGTCTTGATATAAAAAAAAAGTAAGGACGAAAACAAAATCCGTTTTCATACATTTAAAATCTTCAGTCATATTTTTAAACATTTAAGATGCCAGTCGCTTCATAATTCTAATATTAGTTAATGTTATGGTAATAACAATAATACCTCATACTTAGATTTGAGAAAATAGGTAAAAAAAATTATTGAAAAATCCTATGAAAGGGAGCCCCGAAATCGGTCCCACTGTGCGCCGCTTTGATCTTGCCGATCTCGCGCCGACAATAGGCATGATGACTGATTTTGAAAAACTATTTCAGAATGTTCGTATACATTAACAATACTTAAAATGAATTTAATTTTAAAACAAAAGTAAAGATTTGCGCGACAAATTACGATTAAAATTTCACATTTTAACCTTTGCTCAAAAACGCCGTAATAGTAATGGCGTCCGTGTGTGACGTCATGCTTTCGTAAATGATTGCTTGTGCAATGTTTACGTGTATATTGTGATATATACATTTTATTATTTTTAAAAGTAATGCTGAGTTTTACTGTGGATCGATGATGTGTAGTTCCGCAATGTAATAATACATCGATACAAACTCCGAGCAATTTGTTTATTAATGTTTCAATGGATAAAAAAGTTAGAAATATATGGCTAAAAATGGAAAGGCAAGATCCAGGATCTTTATCTTTAAATTCGATGATTAATTTCCGTGAACACTATTTTGACGGAAATAATAACTTTATATACAACTAGCAGCCCGGCCCAGCTTCGCCCGGGTACAAATAGATTTTTGTACAATAATATGTACGTATTATTATTATACATAAAAACATTCCTATATAGGCACGCTGCCGCCGTGCCGCGCCGCCCCGGCCGACCTAATAAATCTGTAATATCTTCGAAAATATTCATTTAAATCTTGTGCTGTAAAGGACCACATAGATCTATATTAAATCAACAATGTATTTAAGCTATTTAATTGGATAAGGATTAATGCTGTATTGGTTAAAATCGCTTCGAAAATTAGCCATTATTTGTCTTAAAAAGTAAATGACAAAAAAAATTTATTGTGGGATATCCATAAGAGATAGACATTTACCATCGCGGAGTTTTCTGTAGACCTTTTCAATGTGTACAAATATGTAGTACATTATTTTGATAAATCTCGTAGGGTTCAGGCTGCGTTTGCAATGTAAGCGGAAAAATATTGATAATTAACGACATCACATTAGAAACCTCAAAAATAACAATATTTATCCACTATTTAATGGATGTTATTATACATGTGAACCTTTCTATTGAATCACTATCTATTAAAAAAAACCGCATCAAAATCCGTTGCGTAGTTTTAAAGATTTAAGCAAACAAGGGGAAATGGGGACAGAAAAAGCGACTTTGTTTTATACTATGTAGTGATGTCCATAATGTTTGAAGTGTTCAGAAAACAACATATTAAAATTTAAAATTATTATAAATAACAATAGCGATAAATATCGGAGCTACGATTCGTTTATTTCGTTTCGGTATTATTATCATGCTAATCGCTGTGTATATGAGTACTGAAAAACGTTATTAATGTTCCAATTAAACAGTGACATGGAATATAGCATAGTTCCAAATTTTGAGCTATTTACGATGAATCCTTATTCCATGAGTAATGTTCATTTTTCGTAGGTAGCACAAAACTGATTACATTACTAAATATTAGATAAATATACTGAATAACATAGAAATGACCAAAACTAGCCAACAAGTTCGCGTCATGACTAAGTAATATTTACGAAACTGACACGTCACTCGCTTCTGATTGGCATTTCATCTAATATGGCGGATCCTTAGGTTTTGTACTTTTATTTTTGCAAATTTTTTTTTTTATTGCTGTGAATGGCGAGACGAGCTAGCCGTTCGCCTGATGGTAAGCGATACGACCGCTCATAAACAGTAGCAACATTCCACTGCGCTCGCCATCCTGAGACATAAGATGTTAAGTCTCAATATGTCCAGTAGTTGCTCTGGCTACAATGTTCTTCAATCCGAAACACAACAGTGCATTTAAGCAGTGTTGTTTCACGGGAGAAATAGACATTGCGGTGGTACCTACCCAGATGGCCTCTCACATATGAGAGACCTACCACCATATATTTAATCTTAATTAAAAACTAAAGAAATTTTTATTTTGAGAATCCTTCTATTATATATTATAACTAGCGGCCCGGCCCGGCTTCGCCTGGGTGCAGATACTTTTTTATTTTACTCCACACCAAATACGTGTTATTTTTCGTATAAGCTCTTGTATACCTAAACATGAATTAGCTATCCTACTGTCCTGCTCAATTCCGTCCCATCCCGTCTGTTCATTCACTTCCCGATACGTCGCGTCCTTTCTCTTAATTAACCATCCCGTCTTATACCGTGCATTTACATTTCGTCCTATTAAATCTGTCAGCTATCCCAGTCTTCTCCCCTACCTCCCACTCTATTATATCCAGTTTCTCTCTACTTTCTAAACACTTTATCGATTTTGATTATCCATGCAATATCCCGTCCCATATTTCACCCCCACTATGCTGTTTTTCCAAAAATATTACGCCATTACTCTTGTTAGTAATAAAGAGATGAAATATTAATTTTCGTAGAAATGCACTCACACACACACAATTAACGTAGAAACAATTATATTTAACTGTTTTTTTTTTTTTGTTTTTTTTTTTTTTTTTTTTACAAGCCGGTTTCCGAAAAGGCTTTAGTACCATAGACCACATCCATACGCTTCGGCAAGTTATACAAAAAACCGAGGAATATAACTTGCCGCTTTGTTTAGCGTTTGTGGACTATGAGAAAGCCTTTGATTCGATCGAGACTTGGGCTGTGCTACAGTCTCTCCAGCGGTGCCATATCGACTATCGGTACATCGAAGTGTTGAAGTGTATATACAACAACGCCACCATGTCGGTCCGAGTACAAGATCAGAGTACGAAGGCTATTCCACTACAGAGAGGCGTGAGACAGGGAGATGTCATATCTCCGAAACTGTTCACTGCCGCGCTGGAAAATGCCTTCAAGCTCTTGCAGTGGAAAGGATTCGGCATCAACATCAACGGCGAGTATATCACTCACCTTCGGTTTGCCGACGATATTGTAGTCTTGGCTGAATCGCTGGAAGACCTTAGCACTATGCTCGAAGACCTCAATCGAGTCTCCCAACAGGTGGGTCTTAAAATGAACATGGACAAAACGAAGATCATGTCGAATGTCCATGTTGTGCCCACCCCCATCGGTGTTGGGGGCTCGACTCTTGAAGTTGTTGACGAATATGTCTATTTAGGACAAGTGGTCCGGTTAGGCAGGTCCAACTTCGAGAGAGAGGTCAATCGTCGAATCCAACTCGGTTGGGCAGCATTCGGGAAACTACGCGACGTCTTCTCGTCCAAAATACCTCAGTGCCTTAAATCGAAAGTCTTCGATAGTTGTGTGTTGCCAGTGATGACTTACGGCACCGAGACTTGGCCTCTCACTATGGGCCTTATTAGGAAGCTCAAAGTCACTCAACGAGCTATGGAGAGGGCTATGCTCGGGGTTTCCCTACGAGATCGAATCAGAAATGAGGAGATCCGTAGGAGAACTAAAATAACCGACATAGCCCACCGGATTAGCAAGTTGAAGTGGCAATGGGCCGGGCACATAGCGCGGAGATCTGATGACCGATGGGGTCGGAAAGTACTCGAATGGAGGCCGCGTAGCGGAAAGCGCAGCGTAGGACGTCCACCAACAAGATGGTCCGACGACCTGGTAAAGGTCGCGGGACGTCGCTGGACACAGGCTGCCTCCAACAGGTCTCTGTGGAAATCATTGGGGGAGGCCTATGTTCAGCAGTGGACTTCCTTTGGCTGATGGATGGATGATGATGATGGTTTTTCAAGACACAGGCAACGCCTAATTTGAGAATCCCTGCAATATTCTCCATAATTATATAAAATTTTTATTTTGTTCAGTTCAGTTCAGTTTTTATTTTTATGTGTTATTTTATTAAAGATTTTTCATTTTCAAGTGAAATTCTATCTTGAAAAGAAGTAAAACTTAATACATGTGAATATTATTTATTTTATTGTCCTATATTTATGTAGCATCATAATATACTCTTTAGTTTACAATAAATTCCTGAACGTATGCATAAATATTTGACAATCAATTTAAATGTCAACCACTTTTCATTACTGTCATTAATTTACATCTTTAAAATCTAAAATACGCCATAAATCGAATATTGTGGCTATGTGTTGTCGATTCGAAACCTTTATTTAAATACGTTATTTAATTTTAGGGAAGAGTTTACCGTATCGACGCAAACCCATGAACATTTTGTATGGCAAAATGTATTTTCCTTTTTTTTATACTATCGTCAATTCAATTGAGATAAAAACTATCCCACCTTTAAGTTGGAACAAATAACACATATCTACAAAATTTCATTATAATCAGTTGAGTGGTTTAGGAGTCCATCGCGGACAAACAACGTGACACGTGAATTATATACAGGGAGCGCAAATAAATGGCGCACTTGCTCAGTTGGGTACAAGGGCATAATATTAATATCGTAATAAAAAAATAATATTTGGAAAATACCTATCCGTTTTGAAGTTACGACCGTTTAAAGTTTTAAGTTTAATCACCACTTTTTCGCATAAAATCAGTTGGAATGGATGAAGAACAAGATTTAAACACATACGTATTTTTTCGTTTCGTCGTTAATTGAACGGTTAACGAAATATACCACGAAAACCATTTTTAACAGCATCAAAACTTTCTTAAACTTCGCTTTAACCGCTGTTTACACATGGGTAAGGTCATGAACTCTTAGCTGTGTAATTTATCCTTCTCTAACTTCAAAAAAGGATATTTTTTGTTTCATTTCTAATAAATCAATCAGTTAAACAGGGACGTACTTAGATTTAAGCGTCAATAAATTAACAACATAATAACTTTAGGTGCAGTTGCATCGTGAATGGATTGACTATTTTGTTTGTCATTATTTCCTTAATGTCACAAATCCAAACTGAAAGACACCAAGAAATCACACTGGTCATCGCTTAAATCATGTAAGATTGCGAATTTAATTATAATAAGAAAAGTTTTGATAATACCTACATAACATTTAAATTTTCTAAATAATTTAGATTCATTGAAAAAATATTCTGATGACACTGATTAATAAAAAATAATATTTTTAAAATGATGGCCCAATTCGGCCCTATTAGTCAAAGGAAGCCGCCGGTCATAGTGTACTTTGTCGGATCCAACGCGGCTCGATTATTCTTCCTTTGAGGTCGCCGCCGCCGTTTGTGAGTGCGTGCCGAAAGGCGGCAATTTCTTTGTCAGTAACTTTTAGCATTTTGCAAAAGAAGCCCGACATCTTGAGGTGTGTTCACACTACACACTTGATATAACTTAATTAGATTAAGTACTCCGATATAAAAGTTAAGTTAAAAAAAAATATTGGACTGATACTGATACTTGCTCAATAGCTTATAATATTATTTAAATATGTCATCAACCGATCCAGTCAGTTACAAATTGCCTATTTACTTTGCTTATTATTGTATTTAACATTACTTCAATGTGTTTTGAAAATAATGTTACTTTAAAGTGATAAAATTTCTTCTAAATTCTTATACCTAGAGAAATGTCGTCTACCATTATAGCATAGAATTTGCATAGAGACTTCTGTGAGATAAAATTAGTGAAATCAATAAACACTAACTACTAATTTACTGCACTGGAGACTCCGTGCCATGCAGTGGCACGTATATGGGCTGATACAGTACTAATACTAATTGTTCAGATGAATTATTATGAACTCAAATAGGAAAGCTTTGTATCTAATGTGAACAGGCCTTTATCTTTCAAAAATCAAAATAATAATTTATTTTTTATTAATTGAATTCGGATTGCGATCGCGTGTGCATGTATTATTCGTGTGCATATTATTGTAAATTCGTTTTCAGTTATTTTGAGTAAATTTTATTAATTTCACTATGCTTTGAACATTACCCAATTTGATAGCTTTTGATGTAACTTGTGTTATGTGAAATGTAAAAGAAAAAGTGATTTGTGCTACCAAACTGAGACAGTGTTTTCGTGCGGGTTTTGGCGGATCCTGCGCTTCCAGCCTTGCCTATCAAGGTCATTACGGTTTACATTACAAGGTCAGTTAACTATTTTAGTGGTCATTAATGACAACTAACCAGCCCATATGAGTCACCGACGGCCTCCGTGGCGCAGTTGGTAAGAACCGCCTGTGAAATGAGAGACCGCGGGTTCGGTTTCTGTCCCGAGACAAATAATTTCCGTGAACCATAATTATTTTTGTAATACCCGCGACACAAGATTTGTATCTTAATGTGGGGTTAGTACCCATGTATGTGACTATTGACAGTATTAATTTAATATATTTTTTATGTACCCTGAGCGTTATGTAAACAATCGCACGACTTATAAGTAAATAATGAGCTCTGCTTATTTATTGTTGAGTGTCTACCGTTCAGTTGTAAGGTTCAATCACTTTAGCGTATGTGTTAAGGGGTAGCATATGTAACGTTAGTTTTTTTTTTCTCGGCATCTTTCTTAATATTCGCTAGCACCATGCAAATCCGTCTTAATTAAGATGCCTTCACCATATACTATAATGTTTATTGACAGGTGCGCCGTTTTTTTTGTACACCCTGTATATTAAGATTATATTAAACCATAATTTCATTAATTCGTTGTTACTGTCATCATTCCCATTATGATTTTGTCTTGTTATTGACACTAAATAACTTTAACCTCCTCGGGTGTATCCAGGTGAGGTGGCCCGCCCAATCCCAGTTTAGTTTAGCTGATTTCTGTGCAACATTCTTGACTCTGGTTATGGAGCGCAAGGTGTTATTGGGCACTGTTCATGTGTGTTACGCCTAGCATGCTGCGCTCCATAGCTCTTTGACAAACCCTGAGCCTGGACCTTTGAAGTTCGGTCAATGTAGAACTGTATTGGAATAATAAATTGTGAAAAGTACAAGAACAATTTTAGTGGAGTAATTCTTTCAAGTGAACCCGTCTAGTAAAAAAAAAAAAACAAGAAAAGAGAAATGGGGATGTAATATTTTACTTATAGTAGTATCTATCGATTTTTAAATATAAAACATAAGGTATAAAATATATCGGTTAATCACGCAGTGTTGGGGGAAAAGCTAGTTGATAGTATATTTTATAACCATAATACGAGTATAATATTAATAACTTTAGGAAGAAGTTACGTTTAATAACATACATGTAGGAATTAGGATACACATGTCCTAAGATCTCTAATAAACGCAATGTAATCATCTCACGTAGATGTTAATTGCCAATGATGGTGATGTAGGTAGGAAAAATCAGACAATTTAAAAAATGAATAATTATCCAAGAAAATTATTCTTGTAATGATGAATGAAACTTATTTAGCATTTAATAGTTATGCAGCACATGTATTATAAAAGCATGACAGATATTAAGAACTGGCCAAGTGCGAGTCTGGGGCCCTACTATATTCATCCGAAACGAAGTTCGAAACTTCGGACGATCAAAGTTTTTTATACGATACGAATGTATCTACTCTGTAAAAGTTCGAATTTGTATAACGTACATCGTAACCATAAGTCTATGGTTACGACCCTGACTGGCGCACGTAGGGTTCCGAATCATCATCTATAAAAGAAACACTAAAAATCTCTTTGTTCCTGTTTATTAAAATCGAATTTTGCTTAAAATTTACGTTTGTTGTATGGGAGGCCCCTTTAATATTGACTTTATTTTATTAAATTATTTATTTTGTTAGGGAAGGTACTGGTGGTAGGTCTCTCATATGTGAGAACAACACTGCGTAAATGCACTGTTGTGTTTCGGATTGAAGGACATTGTAGCCAGAGTACTAGAGACGAGACTACTGGACATATTGAGACTTAACATCTTATGTCTTAGGTGAGCGGTCCAGTAGCGTGCCTAGGGTTGTGGACTAGGGCAAGCCCAATATTTTTTTAGTAAGAATATGTATTGGTTCAGGAGCAAAATGGTATTAAGAAAGAAGAACGTGTTGATCATGCGATAGGGGGCGAGCCTATGCGATGTTATTAAATAAAAAAATATATAGAAAACGACCCCAGACTCGAATCCGAGACCTCAACTTTGCGCCATCGAGGCAGTCCTAGAACTACCACACGATCTATATAAGATTAGGATAAAAACCAATTAAATAATAATTATCTTTATCACCGTTATGAAAAAATGTATTACAACAAGTTGTTCGAAAAAATCTAATAGATGGCGCGATTTTCTCGGCCATCTATTTAATATTGTCAAAATACTTTAGGCCCCATCATTAGTTTTAAATAGATGAATAAAACAAATGTGTAAGTTAAATTACTTTTGGGCATGCATACGTAACTTTATATTGTAATTATGTTCTAAATTAATAAACAGCACTACAATAGCACAAGTACGGCGCCGTGTTTAACTTCGCGGCCAGAAATTATTGTTAAGAGCGTATACACCTTGCGCGCAAAGTCAACTATAGGTATTTCTTCGTTAATTTCACGCACACATAAGCGACCAAAGCTGTGTGCGTAGAGCTGCCGCGTCGGCTCGCTATACAATCGGCTGTGCAATCGGCTCAAACAACTTTGATCCGTGCGCTTCAAATATTCAATTAAAATGTAACTGTAATATAATATCATAAAAATATTTTATTTGCATTATAAGTAGACAAATATTACTGTGCAAGCAAAGAATTATACAAATTTTGGATACTAATCATATTTTCGTTATTATTACATTGTTAAGTTGCATTCAAATCAGTGTTCAATCAGTAGACACTACGGTCGTTTTATTAATCATTTCGTGTTCGAACACATAAATAGTGTTAGGGGCCTTACAACCCCTTACAATTACGAAATATATTTAATTTTATATTACAATACATAACATCATTTAGCCTCGGAATTACGTCCCATTATATTACCTGAAACATAATTTATACTCACTACAAAATCATTCTACAAAAATCATTGTAGGTAATAAAAAAAATTAAATATTTTACTACCAAAGTACTAAGATGTGGTAATCGCATTCCACGCGTGGCTAATTTTACAACGCGCGGCAAAATCGACTGCAGCCAGGCCGGAGCGACGAGCGATACGTCCTCCCTCTAGAAGGCCTTGCGGCGGTCTGATTTGATCCAACAGGCCTTCACGAACGCAGGACCTCCGTGATTGCGGAAGTACCACGCTGTGGCTAACAATTCCTAGGCGAAAGCCTTAACGATTGTGGCCTATCCTTGCGGTCCGTAAATACGGTACCGATCCTGGGGTTGTAGTCCGTACGATACGGACTACGCGAACGCGGGAGAGAATGACTATGTTTCTCTTGGCCGGCCAAGAGACCTAGGATGTCTACGTGTGAGAGAGTTCCCGTGGGTGACTGACATGACGCGAACTCAGTCAACGCAATTTCCTACCACCGCTTCCTAGTGTTATAGCTGAGTAGAAGAAGCGGCGCAACAAACTTTCAGCAACACATTTGACCGGTTCGCTCGGATCATTCAGTCACTGGAGCGTCTCTCACGTTGCGAGCCTAATGGGCGGGATGTCGGTGATGCTAGTCGAGGTCTCGGTCGTAGCCGAGAGGAGTTCGCGGGGCAATGGCTTGCCGTCCGGTGGTCGGGCGTGCTGAGGCGCAATGTTCTGGATGTGAACCCAGTCCGATGCGTCAGCACGCGCGAACATGGAAGTCGCAAGCCGGCGGACGAAATTGTCCAGGCTTTCGATTCGGAGATCTCTCTCGATGGTAGCATTGCTGACACCCCACGGAGCGTTAACGATACTGCGCAGAGCCACTGATTGTACTCTGCGCAGAGCGTCCTTTTGTGACCGGCTGATGAGCCCGTACCAAGAGGGCGCCGCGTATGTGATCCGGGGTCGGATGTACGTTTTGTACACCCCCAGTTTCACCCTAAGAGGAAGATTGGATGAAAAGATGGGCCGCAGCTTCCCGCACGCGACTTTACCGTTCGCGACGGTAGCCTTGGCATGCCTAGCTAAACGGAGGTTCCTATCAATGATAACTCCGAGATATTTGGCCTGGAAACCCCATGGGATTTCCTGACCGAACATCGTCAGAGGTTTCACTGCCCTATGGCCTCTCGCGTTGACCTTTCTAATATTTAGGGCCTGAGTTTTGCCTACGTTCACCGACATCTTCCATTTAGAAAGCCAGTCGGGAAGTAGGTCCAGGCTACGTTGGAGCTTGGCGGCGGCTCCTTTCGCGGAAATGGATGACGTATAAAGAGCGATGTCATCTGCGTAGAGAGCGAGATTGACGTCATCCCTGATGGGGATGTCGTCGGTATAAAGCGCGTATAGTATCGGTGAAAGACAACTGCCCTGCGGAACGCCCGCAGCTATACGTCGATCGCGGGACAGACAGTTGTCGACGGAGACATGGAAGAATCTATCCGTCAGGAATGATTGGACTACCTTTGTGACGCGTCGGGAAGTGTCCGTCAAAGCGGTCTTGTATACGAGACCGTTATGCCAGACCCTGTCGAACGCCTTTTCCATGTCCAGGAATACTGCAGAGACAGCTTCACGCTTGTTTCTGGCAACCGTGAAGTGGTGCAGTACCCTAGACAATTGAAGGGTGGTGCTGTGATCGGCGCGAAAACCAAATTGTTCGGGCCTCGGAGTCAGGATGGGCGAGAGGTAGGAAAGGAGGAGTTTCTCGAATACTTTTGAGGTATTCGGGAGGAGGGTGATAGGGCGGTAACTATCGGGCTTGTGAGGGGGCTTATTAGGTTTGGGAATCATGATGACCCTGCCGGTTTTCCACCGAGTGGGAAAGTGACCCGTGCGCAGGATGCCATTGAACAGGCGCGTCAGCGCTACCACTGCCTTCAGTGGTAAGCGGCGAAGCGCACTGTTCGGAATGCCATCAGCGCCTGGGGCTTTCCTCGGTTTGGACCTTCGGATCATCTCCCGTACCTGGGAAGGAGAGAAGAAAAGAGGATCGTCGTCGGGCCTTATGGGCTCGTCGAAATAATCCTCTAGGAAGTTTGAGACTTCTGTCTCATGGCCAGGATGGGAAGTGGGATTCGGTTGGAATTGGCGCTCCAGGTACTCGGCAAAGATCTCCGCTCGATCTTCAGCCCTGTACCTCAGGTTTCCGTCGGCGTGCAGAAGCGGCCGCACGGGATCAGGAGACTTGGAGAGCGCCCTGCACAAACGATGGAGAGCGGGAGCGTCGCTCACCGCCGAGTCCAGGACGCTGTTCCAACCCTCCGTCCTGAACGCCTCGAGTTCAGCCTTCACCCTATCTGTCAGACGGTTGAGCTTCGTTTTCAACCGCGGGCAGCGACAGTGTTGCCACCGAGCGCGGAGCCTCCGTTTCTCATCAATGAGCTCTCGCACATGACGAGGGAGTTCCGGCTTTCTGACCGCGGTTGAAAGCGGGACTTTGGAAGCCTGAAGGGCGACCTGGATGGACGAAATAAGTTCGTCCGCCAGAAGATCAACCTCTGAAGCGTTGGTGACCGGTCGAGTCGGAGCGCTCGCGTGCAACGCTGCTGCAAAGGAATCCCAATTAATCCTGAACCTATCGCGAGGGGGGTACAACTTTTCAGGTTGCCCGGGCAACACGACTAGGGCGGGTTGATGGTCGGATTCGAGGAAGTCGTTTAGTACTTCTTGCGCGGGCAAGGACGATAGACCGCGGTGTATTATGAGATCGATGGTGTGGGCCGAATGTGCCCTGTTAGACGGGTAGTGCGTGGGGGCATCCGGGCCCTCAACGTAATATCCGCGCGATTGCGAGTCAGCGAAGAGGCGACATCCAGCATTGTTTGCCGCCGAACCCATGTCCCATGACGGGTGGATGGCGTTCATATCGCCGGCGATCAGCGTCGGGAGTGCCGAATCCAGTAAAACGTGGATATCGGACACCCCCAGTGCGACTGTAGGAGGCTTATAGGCCGCAAACAGGCGCAGCGGATTTCCGGCGATACAGACTTCCACTCCAAGTCCGTACATGGAATTTAGCTGTTGAGGAGGCAAACACTGATGGATGATTCTCCTCCTGACGCCTACCAATAGACCGCGGTACGCGACGTTGTTTGGAGATATTTCGTCCTGTCGATAAACAATAAACCCCGGTAGTTTACATTTATCTACAGGCCTAAGATGCGTTTCGTTGACTAATACGATGTCAACGTCTTGGGAGCGAAGGAGAGCTAGAAGCAAATTGGTCTTGCCGCGGAGACCATTTGCATTCCAGTGGACGATACGTAGGTCCCTAATTATCGGCATTTTGGGGGAATAACGCAAATAAAGTGCGAGCCAGGTCCTCGCCGTTGAAATAGGCTGTGAACAGTCGATGCATTATCTGCATGAACTGCTCGAAGCCTATCACCCTGGAACCGAGAGGGCTGGAAGGCGTGGACGCGGGTTTGGGCGTTTCCACCCCCTTAGGTCCTCGACCCGCTGGAATAGAGGGTCGAGAAACTTTAGGGGCGGACTCGCGAGGAGTTGTTGGGGGGCGGCGAGGTGCGGGGACCGGGCGTTCCGGTCCAACCGCGGGGGCAGGTCGGCGAGACGGTTCCGTAACCGTGACCTGCGGGGCAGCGGAAGACGCGGGGCCAGAAGGAGAGGGGGCAGATTGGCCTTTCCTCTTCTTCTTTCCCCGTTTCTTCGGGGACGGTCCATTTTTGGACCACGGGTTGTTGGCCGGGGCCATTAGCGAAGTCGATTGATTGTCGCCTTCGATGATGGCCTGGCGGGGAGGGATCGTCACTGCAACGGTACCCGCCTTGCTATTGCGTGCTTCACGACGCAAAACAGGGCAGGTAGAATGATTGGCGGGGTGCGGGCCGCTGCAGTTTGCACACGTGGCTGGAACTTCGCGGGGGCGGGGACAATCGCGGGCGGAGTGTTCTTCTCCGCATCGGACGCACGCTTGCGTCCTGTGACAGTTGTGGGATGAGTGCCTGAATTTTTGACACCGGTGGCACTGGGCGGGGCCTTTTTTGCCCCGCCATGGCTCAATCTTGATGGATGGGAGAGATAGTATCTCCCTCACATCATAGATCGCCCTAACGTTCGGGGTCCTTTTCAACTCTACGAAGAAAAGGCACCCCGAACGGCCTATCCTAGTTTTAATAGGCCGAATATATTCAGGGGTATAACCCTGATCGGCCAGGTCGGCGCGGATGAGGTCCACGTCGGTATCGGAAGGGAGGCCGCGGATCGCTACTTTAATACTCTTCTCCGCGGGGAGAGAGTATGAGAACCACGAAATGTTCTCGGACTTTTGTAGATCATTTAAGTACCTTTGGACGGTACGGTATTCAAGTTCCCCCTTTGGGAGGAACCTGAATCCCTTACCGCCAAAGACGTGCGCGTTGGGGGTGAAACCTAACTTGGTTTTTAGTTTGTGTAGGTGCGTCGACCAATTAGGTAGATGCTCTACAATTAGGGGCGGGTATCTCGGGCTGGGCTTTGAGGGCCCAGCGGGCGCGGCGGGTCGCTCGGGCGACTGCGACGGCGGCGGCGGGGATGGGGAGCTCGGGGAATCCTGAGCGGCGAAGCGAGCCTTCTTCACGGAGTCCGCGAAGGAGGTTCGCAAGGAGGTACCGTCGGAAACGTCCGCGGTGTCTTCGGGGCTACGCGGGCGACGAGTGGGAGGGCACGGGCCCTCCTCCATGGGTACGGGCGCGGTGCGGGGAATCGGGAGTGGGGACCGAGGGGGGGCGATAGGCTGGGCCTGTGCAGAAATGCTCGGCACAGGCTCAGCCGCGCGACCCCTGACGCGATCGCCGGAACGGTCGCGACGGGGGTCGCGCCGACGGGTGTCGAGGGGAGAGCGATCCCGTAGGTCGCTCATCCCGAGGCCGGCGAGCGTCGACGACGCTCACCGGGCGAAGACTGGTGTGGCTTACCGCACGTGGCGGCGGGCCGGAATCACCTGCACACACAAACAGGCACTGTTGAGATGGCAGCACTTGAACACTTTCACGCACACACGGTCACCCTCTCGACGATCAAAGATCGGAGTTGGGAGAACACGTCCGCACGCTACGGAGTCGGAGCACTGACTGGTGTCTGATTTGATCCACGTCGGACAGCGTGTTTTATAGTGGTTTTTAAAATATTTGTAGAAAACATGAAAACTAATTTTGTTGAAATATAAAAATGGTAATTTATTGATAAGATGTTCTTCTATTATAATATGCAATTGTTATAAAAAAAAAATTTACGATAAGTTGGTGAAAAAAATATGTTCTTGACGAGAGTTTCTGAATAATTTCGCATTGTTTAAATTTTTATTTTTCAGGAACTAAACACAAAAAGATTATTTTTCTCAGCAAAATCCCTCCATAAGGGTCTTATTAGTCTGATAATATTTTTATTTTCGTCTTATATTTAGTGGTTAAGGATATCTTAAGCTTCTAAATTGCCATTTAAAGCCTAAATAACGAAACTTGTGTTCAGTAATCCGTATAGTACTCACAAATTATCCATCAATCTATAATGTTTTCCACCAAAATCCCTAGATGACAACCTTTTCTAAAATTAGTAATAATTATTTTTCCTTTAAATTGTTTATTGGTGGCTATTAACTCATTTGAAAAGTCCTGTTTTTAAGCCAAAAAGTGCGTGCAGGGTATAAACGCTCTTAATACATTCATGTTATGTTTTTGTGTATGCATGTGATTTTTTGATTCATCATGAGCCCTGAAAGGAAGCTAAGGAATATCTGAAAAACACTACGATTACTGTCTACGCGAGCATAATGTTAAGAAATCTCATCACATATTATGTTATGTATATGACGCTTATAGAGGTTTCTATACGCTGTTTACCGGAATTATGAAAATATATTAATGCATGCATTCACATGTTTTTGTCAATGACTATAAAAGTACCTACCAGTTAAATTATTTATATCACTATAGCCGGAACAATTCCAATTTAAGTACATCGTTCGAAAAAAATATACAACACCGACAGTATAACTTATTAGTATGAGAACATCCAGCAATCTATAGTAGTTATGAGCACTGATCTATAAAATTGTATTCTATAGTTTTCACTACTTTCGAGAAATACACAACAAATCAGACGTAGGTTTTCGACCAGATACGAGTAGTTGTTTTGTCTACGACTTACGAAATGTAATGAATTTACCTTTTCCTCGCCGATCAACACTTGCACACACTTCAAACCATCACAAGGCACATTTTCACCAATTATTATACGTAATAAACGTAAAATACTATAATTAAACGAAAACTAAACGTAGATATTCAGTGGTTACTGGTTAATCGTCCGCTCGAAAGACATAATAATAAGTGTGAAGCTAGCCACAAGTCCTATATTATGGACAATTCCAAATTAAGTATTCTAATTATATATTAATAAAAATATTTAAAACATTATAATACGGTCTCAAAAAATATCCATTTATTTTATATATATTCCAATATAACTTGTAGCAAAACATAAATATTTTTCGATAAATTTGGATCATAATATGACATGTCAAGTGCACAACTTCACTCCGCGAAGCCGGGCATTTTGCTTGGTACAAATTGCATTAAAAAAATAATTTAATTAAAAATTAAAAGACCGACTTCAATGTGCACTACAAAGTAATAAATAATATATATTTCATTGTGCTAGTAGTAGTAGTACACATTGATTAATTTTCTTATTGACTAGACTAGCCAACAAATCTTAAATACGTAATATTTTGAAGGCGGGTCGCCAAGTGACGAACGAGAACAAATTTAAGTAATGTAACACAGTTGAATATTACCTACTTGTAGATGTATCGTTGGCGCTCAGTTAGGTCCATATGTAAACTAGAAACAAATTAATTTAACATATTGATCCTACGTGTACATTTGTTGAAATTTTAATAGAATTAATATGTGTCATATGTGTAGTCTAATTTTAATGTATTGCATACGATCAAAGATACAGTGGTCAAGGGTTTCAACTCCAGGGTACACCATTGACCACACCATTGACTTATTGGAGTAATTTGCATATTTATATACAATTACTTTAACAGTGATAGGAATCATAGTGAGGAAAGTATAAGAAAGGGAAGGGTTGTTAAGTTTGTATGTTTCACTCGATTGTATAGTCCGATACTCAACAATGTTGATTAAGAGCTGATATATTAAGAACGGGCGATTTTTCTATTAGTTATCAGGACAGGGACTGGAATTTGCACCCGATATCACTATAGACTCTCGCCCCCAATCACACCGAGGGACAAAACACGCAAGGCGTAACGTGGGTGTCCTGGTTTATACCAGGAGAATCTCTGCATACCCCTTCTGGGAAAATGAAGAAGGGGTATCCCTTCTGGGAAAATGGCGTAAGTTTATATAGATTAAGACAAATTAATATTGCGTGTGAAATTGCGTGTTTTACGCTAGGATGTTTTACAAAAATTAATTTTTTTGTGTAGGTCGTCGTGTTCGTCACTTGGCGACCCGCCTTCAAAATATTACGTATTTAAGATTTGTTGGCTAGTCTAGTCAATAAGAAAATTAATCAATGTGTACTACTACTACTAGCACAATGAAATATATATTATTTATTACTTTGTAGTGCACATTGAAGTCGGTCTTTTAATTTTTAATTAAATTATTTTATTTATTACTTTTTAGTTTTCATAAGCATTGTAATGATGCCAAAGGTAATCATATAATGAAAACTGGAATCAATGTATATAAAAAATGAACCATTGTAATCCTTTATAATTTCAAAAACGAAATTAATATTTTATGATTTTTAAGGAAGCTACATTGTCATTTCGTTTTTATGATAAAGAAAATACTAAAATCAGCTCAACCTGCTAGAGATATTGAGTACACTTATGCGTGGTATTCATTCGTTACCCCCTCACCTCTACACCTTCTTCACTTCCTATTTTTTAATAAAACACATACATATACTTAACCTAATGAACGAAAAATCATTGCGTTTCTGCAAAGTTTTGTGGAGGTCTGCTCTCCAGATATGTACCTATTCATCAGATTATCACCATATTTTATATGACCAACATTATGTATAATTCGTTCCGAAGAAAAGTTATTAAAATCATTTATTTACTGTCGCAGATATTTAGTATTTATATTTGTATATATCCCCCCCCCCCTTCCCACACCCCTATCTACTTTCCCCTTTCCACCCCCCCCCCCACCTCCCTTGTAGTAATAAACTTATACTGAACCTAATGTAAAAAGAATTATTGCTGTCCTGTTCAATTTTGAGGAGTTCTGCCCTTCAGGTCCAAAGATTCATCAGCTCTTCACAATATTTTTTTTGGTCTTACCTATCATATAATACTCTTTAACAAAAAAGTTATTTTTAAGTCCGTTAAGAACTGCCGGAGATATTGAGTATTAACAATTGTAGCTATTTTCCACCCCCTCACCCCCCAACCCCACCCTTTTCCCATTTTCACCCACCCTTTTTAATAATATACTTATACTTAATCTAACGCAAAAAGAATTAATGCTGGACCGTTTAATTTTGAGGAGTTCTGGTCGGCAGATCCTAAGATGTTCATCAGGTCTTCACCAATTTTATATGGGACCAACCCTGTATATCATGCTTTTCGACAAAAAAAATAAATTTCAAAATCGGTTCACAATTGCCGGTGTAATCGCGTAACAAACATACAAAAAAAAAAAAAAAAATCAGTCGAATTGATTACCTCCTCTTTTGAAGTCGGCCAAAAATAGCTATATGCATAGGTACGTAGTGTCATGGTAGTAGCATTTCATCAATAGGTGTGACTGAGAGGGCAATATACGCCAGAAGCCAGGTAAAAGCACACGAGAGAGAAAAAGATAGATAATACTTTGGTGTGTTCCATCTTTTTAAAATATTGCGTCACGCGTGGACCAGCGTTGATTTTGAATGAAATAATTTTATATTAGTTTTAGACCGCGGCGCGCGCTCGCTTAGGCGAGTTGCCGGGCGGGGCGCGGGTGCTCCGTCGCAGGCGCGGGGCTCCATTATGGCGCGGTAAATTTAAAAATGATAGACGTTTTGCATTAAACGAATGTATTTTATTTAAGGTACTAATTTGCCTTTAGGATTGAGTATATGCGTATTGAGTAAGGCAAGCCGGGCTTTTGGGCTTGTATGGAAGTACCGCCACTGGAGCGGTCGTATCGCTTACCATCAGGCGAACGACTTGCTCGTCTCGTCATTCATTGCAATAAAAAAAAAAGGTAAAATACTACTAAATATTCTGTGGTTATTTAAAAAAAAACACGTACATTGTATGGTGACCCCACTTAATGTTTTCATTACTTTTTATTTTTAATATTTATTGTTATACCGGCAACGGAAATACATAATTTGTGAAAATTTCAGCTTTCTAGCTATCACAGTTTATGAGATACAGCCTAGTGACAGACAGACTACGCTAAGTCTCAGTAATAGGGTTCCTCCCCTTTTAACTTTTAGGTACGGAACAGTGGCGTAACTACACCATCGGGGGCCCGTGGCAAAAATCATAAAATGGGGCCCTTCGTAGATATAAAAAAAAAATTGTTTGAATCCCAATGCACTCCTCTGACTTTTCGGAGTCATGTATAGTCAATCACTATGCACTATGACGTGAATGAATGGTAACATCGCGAGGAAACCTCCATACCATAGCGATTTGCAAGAATTGCTATGGTATGTAAGCCCGCCAACCCGCACTGGGCCAGCGTGGTGGACTAAATTATGGTCTAATCACTCTCAATCGTATTTTCGATTGTAGGGGAGGCCCTTGCCCTGCAATGGGATATACATATATGGGCTGATACAGTACATCACAAAATCTTTTAATGACATGGCCTCATATTTCTCGTCGCATTATGAACATAACTCATTTTCTAAAATCTAAAAAATGGTTTCTGTAATAACGAAACGAATGCTTTTGGATTCCATTTTCATTTCTTTCTATGACACAATAGCGATAAACTTTAAATAATTGATCTATTTTTAAAAAATATCTTAAGTTGTATTAAATATAATGGAGTTTTAGGCCCAAAACAGCAATTAGCTCATTTTGCATTTTCGGACTTAAGTATGTAATCTAGCCCCTGGACTTATTTACCCATTCCTCTAAATCAAGATCACATTTTGCTAGTAACTGCTTCATTACGGCTATCACGGCTTTCTCTATGTCCACGAAAACTAAATTAGTAACTTTGTGGAGTATAGTAAGCTATTGGCGTAAAAAAACATGTTTTTTTTTTATGGATTGAAGCTCCTCTTCTAATGTCCAATGTAACCGCCATTGTTATATGGATATAGGCCTCCTCCAAATTACGCCATTTCACCCTGTTGTCAGCTCATCACATTCAGCATGTGGTAGCGAGCTTTTGCAAATCTTCACTCGTCACTTAGCTGGTAGGCGTCCTACGCCATGTTAGTCAACACGCGGCCTCCACTCAAGAACACGTTTACTCCAACAGTTATCGGTTCTTCGACAGATGTGGCCAGCGCAGTGCCACTTCAGCTTGCTAATCCTGTGTGCTGTCTATAACTTTGGTTCTCTATCCGATAAGATCATCACGGATCTTATCTTCCAACGGGACTCCGAGCATAGCACGCTCTATAGCTCGCTAAGAGACTAATGGATCAGTAGCACTGTAAGTGGCCAAGTCTCAACACCGTAGGTCGAACTGGTTGAAAGCTATCGTTTTCAAGCTTTTTGGCAGATGTGACGGGAAGACTTGTATCTTTCTCAAAGATGTTTCTACTTAGTAAAAGGGTCTGCCCCAGCCAGATAAATCAGAAACAACTTCAAGCTGGTGGGCACATACAGCGAGAGATCTGCGGTTGTGGATTATTAGTATAGTTTTGTCGGAGTTAATTTTAAGACTTACTCGCTGTGAGGCTGAATCTAGACCGTCCACATCTATTGCAGCTCCTGCAGCGATTCCGCCATCAAGGCAATATAGTCAGCAAAACATAGAAGAGGGGCATTTGATTATTAGTTTATTTATATTATTATTTATTACCACAGTCTCTTAAGAAGGGACTATCGGGCTTACACTCCTAAATATGGTTCAATTTCATGTTTGCTCGTACTTGTGGTTGTTTTGGGTCTTAATATTCTCTATCGTCGGGATTTGCTAATTGGTATTATAGAATTTTTAGTGTCGTCTATTTGATCATTTCCGAGATGCATTAATAAATTTCTCGTTCCGAAAGTATTGACTTCTTTTAGATATCGCTTCAGACCCCCTCTTTCTCTTTCGTTTTTCTCCTACCTGTTAAATAATTTCTAGAACAAGACATGTACAAATTTATTTGGAAAATATTAACTTTATATTCAAGAAATTATATTTTTTAGGGTTTTCGATTCTCGGTTTAAGGCCGAGGCCCAATCGAGCCTGGGTCCTGTCGAGCTTGAGACCCTGTCGGACCAGGGCCCTGCCGGGCCGGGGCGCGGGGGCCCCTTAGGTCGGTGGCCCGTGGCATTTTGCGCACTTTGCCACTCTATTGTTACGCCACTGGTACGGAACCCTAAAACCGAAGTGTCAAAATAATACCCTTTTAATATTTGAATTTAGTTTGATGTAATAATAAAATATTTTTGTATAATTTTTACTTCCAACATGTAACAATTGATGCAACTTCTTTTGCTCACTTAGCTATTGAAAAATAAACTTGTGCCTCCAGCCTTAAAGAGGTGTTCAATTTTCTGTACGTAAAGTAAAACTCAAAACTGCCCATAACGGTATTGCAAAAAAAAAAAATATATTAAGAGCGTTCCTTCCGCCTTCCAAACCTTCCGCGCGCTTTTTGGCTTAAAAACAGGACTTTTCAAACGAGTTAATAGCCACCAATAAACAATTAAAAGGAAATTTTTATAACAATTGCATATTATAATAGAAGAACATCTTATCAATAAATTACCATTTTTATATTTCAACAAAATTAGTTTTCATGTTTTCTACAAATATTTTAAAAACCACTATAAAACACGCTGTCCGACGTGCATCAAATCAGACTAGAGATGTGAGGTTAATGGAAAAAAATCGATTAAATTTAAATCGATTTTTCTTTACTCAATATTAATCGATTTGTTAAAAATCGATTATAATAGAAAAATAATCGATTTTTACGAAAAAATCGATTTTTTCCCTTATTTCAAAAATCTAAATGCTTTTCATATTCCAATTATAATTCTCATTTTCATATTAACAATTTATTCAAATAAAAATCAAATAAATTGATATGAATAAAAAAAATATCAGATTCAAAACTAAAAATCAAAGTGAATGTTCCTTTAAACTTCCAAGGTAAGGAATGAGGAAACCAAGTTTATTTATTGATACTAATTTCCAGTACAATTAATCATTTATTTAATAAAAATGAAATGATGAGCATTGCAATAAAATAAAAACTTTATTGTCTCAAAAACTAAAATATTAAACAAATTTTAAAAAAATGCCATAAATGTCCAGTACTATTTCATATTTAGGCCTACGTTCAACAGTGGACAGCAATAGGCTGATATGATGATGATAATTTTACATGTGACTAGTTTTAAAATAAAATTCTTTAAGAAATAAACGTCTGCGTTGTCTGTAATCTCAAAAACAAAAATATAAAACATATTATTATCTTTTGTTAATCTTTAAGTTTAAGCAATGAAAATATTAGAAGTAATTACTGTCACCAATGTCCACTCCTATTTTACATTTGACTAGTAATTAAATAAAATACTTATAACAAACTTAACGACTCCGTGGTCTCAAAAACTAAAATATAAAACGAATACTAAAACGAATATTGGTGGTAGGTCTCTCATATGTGAGAAGCTCCAGAGATGACAGATTAAATAGAGATGCTACCGGCTACGTCATAACTCACTCATAACCATGGACGTAGTATATAAACAGGACTGCGCACTGTCATCGGAAAAACGAGCCGAGCAAGAGGTGTAGGAAGGGGGAGTGTGTCCCGTTCCTATAGGGTGACCATATTTTTTGGGATATACAGGAATTTTAATAAAATTGGCTAATATAAAGTCGAATAAAGCATTTTGTTTTTGAGGTAACAAACGTAATATTGTCTAACCGTGTAAAAAAATATTTGACCAAACCAAAATATTGGACCATTAGGACCTAGCAAAAAAGTTCAATATCATAGTTTATTACGTATACTTTTAATAGGTGAAATGAAAAATGAAAATAATAATAATAAATCTTTATTGACAGCAAAATTCAGTTAACAATCTTCTCGTCTGTTCACAAAGTGCGTATGTTGTGTGTTATCAGTGCCAGTCATCGTAGGGGGTGGTAGCTGGGGTCAACCCAGAGATTCTTACCACCCTCTGCCCCGCCATTACCGTGGCCGCTACCATAACCAGGAATAGCGGGGCTGCCGGGGACTGGAGTCCTGGTCCTGGTTTTAACAACTATTAGGCTTTTTTATTGTTTATGCCAATACTAACCACGCTTGGCAGGCGGGTTCGCGAGCGCAGGAGGGTTCGCGTTGATGACGCTGCTGTCCGTCTTCAACTGGGGAAAGGAAATAGAGTTTGCGGCTAGAAGATGTTGTTGGAAAGGAAAGTATGGAATATAGAGATGGATACTACAGCCACGGAGGGGAAAGTTGGTAGTGATTGCAGTAGTTCGGGGGCCGAGGTCGTATACTCGTAGCACCTATTTTAGGACAGGCCAGGACCACTAGCTAGGAGCATCGCTGACCTACTTAATACCAGATACACGTTATTATTCATACCTAATCTTGTAAAACCTAACGGCAACGTAGTTGTCCTACCATCTCATACCTAACAAATATCTTAATCGAATCATTAACAAAGTTCAAAAGGGCGGCGATAACTATAATTCTGAATCTCAATTTAAAGGGGAGGTTTAAATTTCGAATTTCTGACCAATTGGATCAATAACAAAAGAGTTTCTTCCTTTCTGCCATATTATTAGTGATATTTACAACAAAAAAAATTGATTTTATGTATAATATTTCATCCCTTATTTCGACCCCATAATACTATTTTTCTAATATTATTCACGCCATTATTTTTCATTTGGAATAAGGTTTCCATAACTGTAACGGCTTAAATTTGTATGTAACATTTCAACCCCTTTATGGTTAACTTTAAGAACATAAAGTGTGCAGTTATTTTTGTTCATAAATGAGTAAAGTTTGACATCTGTAACTTCAACAGTTTAGATTTTTCCATACATACTGCCATCTCGTTGTTCAACCCCTTCAAGCGTTGTCTAATAATAAAAGGTGACCTTTTGCCCTTACCCAAGGTCTAATCTATCTCTGTATCAAATTCTATCAAAATCGGTTCAGTGACTTAGGCGTGAAAATGTAGCAGACAGTGGACCAGTTAGTGTAATACGTTCGTGCCGAAATCTTACATCACTCAGTAAATAAAAACTATCGCAAGAAATAAATATTTTTTAATCATACTTAATTCATGATCAATTCTATTAGAAAAACTTTTATCGTGTTTATTTTCACTTAAAACATAGTAGGATGCAAATTAACGTGTATAAATTAAACATTACTTTAATAATAAAATTGTAAAGAAAAAGAACTACTTTTAATATTCAAGCAGATTAAAAGTTATTCGATAATTCATCTGAACTTTGAATTGTCGATCAGAAAAGTTCTAAGGCGGGTTTTATTATGGTCACCGTAGCGAATGTTTGTAAACAAAAATGGTAAATCTCATGAAACCACTCACTTTTGAATCGATATACAACAACCACTATATTATTCACTTATACAAATCATTTTGCAACACTTTTTAACCAATTTCCGTTAATAAATATCGAAAATAATTTGAAATTATACACCTGTGACATTTCGTATAAGCGATGACATATTTTATTTTTATTATCAAGTGGCCAGAGTTATAATTACAAATTCTCCTATCATGCATATAACCTTCCACTGTAATGCCATGAATTCGTTTATGGACCCATAAGTAAAGTTAAATAATAATATTTTTCTATATGTTACTATAGATATTCTGTGTTTATTTTTTTATCGAACTAATTATCTTTTCGCGAATGTAAAATAATCTACTAGATAAAATACTTTTTTTGGTCTGGCTTGCAAATGAAAAGGGATAAAACCCCCTCATACTGTCTCACTTGGTTTCGGCCTTCCTCCATGTCATTTACCATAGTAAATTAAACCTTATGCTACATGCACATGTCTTATTTCAGGATGACACCATTTTCTTCGTGCGCAATCCTGTTTATACAGGGTATATCAAGACTGCTACCGAAAACGAAGCCGGGTGGTAGTCTAAGCGACTTCAGACACAATGCAACAGAAAAAGTTGCAAAAAAAAAGCGGCCATATTTGGGTGGTAAATACATTTGTCAGCCTCCTCTTTTTGACAGCCTCCGTGGCGCAGGCGGTTAGACGCTGCCTGTGAAACGAGAGGCCGCGGGTTCGATCCCCGCACCGAGAGAAATGTTTGTGCGGCCCACAAATATTTCTTCCAGGTCTGGGTGTTTGTGAGACCGAAAAGTCTCTCGTAGTTCCTGATACCCACGACACAAGACTCGATCTTAATGTGGGGTCAGGACTATGTATGTGACTGTTGGGTGTTATTTATTTATTTATTTATTTTTTCCTAAAATAATAGTGTATACCCTTTTATTTATAAATACTCTAGGGTATAAAAGAGTTTAAATTATTATTTTAGCAAAAACTATGGATTTACCACCCAAAAATGACGATATTTAAAAAATCATAAAAAATAATTGTCGCGTTTCTATGCGAAATTTTTAATTGCATTGTGTTTGTAGCCACTAAAACTACCACCCAGCTTCGTTTTCAGTAGCAGTCTTGAGATACCCGGTATACTACATCCATGCTCATAACATGATAATAATATTGAACAGTATAAACTTACTTCGAGTTTTTTCATACGTCGCATAGATGGAGCTGTTGATAAAAATCGATTTTTATGGATAATTTATATAATCGATTTATAAAAAATCGATTAACAGTATTTTAAAAATCGATTATAAAAAATCGATTATAAGAAAATAATAATCGATTAAATTAAAAATCGATTATTTTTTAACATCTCTAATACCGATACTAAACCGTTCATGCGGAAGTAACCGGTAACCTTTATCGTTTGGGTTAGTTTGAAACCGTTCATTATTTTAACCGGTAAACGTAGGAGCGATATAATTTACCGGTATTTTATCAGAATTAACCGCTCTCTTTAAACCGGTTCCGAGCCCTGATTACCTACAATGATTTTGTAGTGAGTATAAATTATGTTTCAGATAATATAATGGGATGTAATTCCGAGGCTAAATTATATTATGTATTGTAATATAAAATTAAATATATTTCGTAATTGTAAGGGGTCTCTATTCATGTGTTCGAATACGAAATGATTAATAAAACGTCCGTAGTGTGTACTGATTGAACACTGATTTGAATGCAACTTAACAATGTAATAATAACGAAAATATGATTAGTATCTAAATTTGTATTGTTCATTGCTTGCAAAGTAATATTTGTCTACTTATAATGCAAATAAAATATTTTTATGGTGTTATATTACCAATATATAAATCATAAGTTACATTTCAATTGAATATTAGAATTTTGAATTTTGAAGCGCACGGATCAAAGTTGGTTGAGCTGACTGTATAGCGAGCCGACGCGGCAGCTCTACGCACACAGCTTTGGTCGCTTATTTGTGCGTGAAATTAACGAAGAAATACCTATAGTTGACTTTGCGCGCAAGGTGTAAACGCTCTTAAAGGACTATGGCAGATTTCCATACATTATTTTAGTTGATTCAAATGTGTATCATTTTTTTGTGAAAAAATTATCTGAAATTCAGCTGCTGTTCTTAAACAATAATCTGTTAAGAAGTCTTGCTGAAAAAGTCTTGTAATAAACGTTTTTCAATTCATAGATTTTGAGGTTATGGTCTATTTGACAAGTTCAAGTGAAATATTCGTAGACAGGAAATATTGTTTTTTTTTGTTGCTGTGAATGGCGAGATGAGCATGCCTTTAGCCTGATGATAAGCTATATGACCGCTCATTAACAGTAGCAAAAAAACAACACCTTGAATTACAAAGCTATGCTTGGTATTCCACTACGATCGCCTTCCTGAGACATAAAATGTTAAGTCATAATATGTATGTCCAGTAGTACCTATGGCTGCAATGTGCTTAAATTTGAAATACAACAGTGCATTTACACTGGTGATTGGCGGGAGAAACATACATTTTGTTTGATTTCATTGTTATGTTAAATATTTACCGCACTTGTCTTACTAAGCTGGTAAAAAGTAAAGCTAATTTTTTATAAGTATATTATATAGAAATACACTTACACGGATTATACAGTAAGCTATATTTTTTGTAACAGATTTTGTGAGAATCCCACCTTTACGCCATTTATAAAAAAATCTGACAGCTGTTAAACATTAGGGACAAAAAGTCAACAAAGCTTATTATTTTATTGTAAAACATAAACATTGTTACACAGCTGTAGATAGTACATGAAAAATCATGCAAAATAATATTAAAATTATCAAGTATGACATTTCTAAGCGCATAGTTTTTTTGCAAATGCAATTTCGCCATTGTCCATTAAAATCGTCGCATTTATTTGCGAAGGGCTTCCCTACGGTAAAGCCGCATCCCTCTTAAGGTATTCACTTTTTGAAAATTGAAACTTATTATCAAATATAAGACAGTAATTTGTACTTCATGAGTCATAAATACTTTATGAAATACTATACACTAGTCATGCGCAAAATGAATCACTGTAAAGAATAGAGAGATATATATCATTCTTTTATATCTTTATATCCAGAGTTGGGCAAAATTTATTCGAATGACGAATAACGAATAAATAATTTTTTTTATTCGTTATTCGAATAAAGAATAACATGGGTTATTCGAACCAAAGTTATTCGAATAACGAATGACTTTTTTTATTCGTTATTCGAATAAGAATAAAATAAACGAGCGAATAATTGGTATTAAACTCGTTACATATTTCATTTGAAAACGACTTGAAAAAACGAATAATCGCAACTGGACATGTATACACAGACTGCATAAACTAGTTTTTTTATGTTATTGTTGGTGGGGAATTGTTTATCGTGAAATATTAAACTGTTTTCGTCACTAATTTATATTTGCCATTGAAAGTGTATAATGCAACTATACAATGGGTAATGCCCATCGTGGGCTAAATGGACAACGACAAACAGAAAAACGAATTAATCCAAACAACATCCACGCCTACTTGAAAAACTCACCCTGTATATTTCGTTAATAATATAACATAGTTTTTGACTAATCATTCGTAAAAAGGCTTTTTAAATAAAAACAGATAAACAATAACATTATATTTTCATGATATCTCTCATTTGAGTGTCATTAAATCGACTAATCAATGGTAAGTTTACAATATTTTTATACATATGTATACAGGGTATCTCAAGACTGCTACCGAAAACGAAGCCGGGTGGTAGTTTAAGCGACTTCAGACACAATGCAACAGAAAAAGTCGCAAAAAAAGAGACATTTTTTTATTATTATTTTTTCCTATGGCCATATTTGGGTGGTAAATACATTTTTTCCTAAAATAGTGTATACCCTTTTATTTATAAATACTCTAAGGTATAAAAGAGTTTAAATTATTATTTTAGCAAAAACTATGGTTTTACCACCCAAAAATGACGATATTTAAAATATCATAAAAAATAATTGTCTCGTTTCTATGCGAAATTTTTGATTGCATTGTGTTTGTATTCGCTAAAACTATCATCCGGCTTCGTTTTCGGTAGCAGTCTTGAGATACCCGGTAGGCCAGGTACATGACAAAATGGCACAGTTGACGTTTCATTGAACATTTTTGTTACCTTCGAGAATGATTTGTTTTATTGGATTGAATTTATTTATTTCTGGTAACGTTAATAAATGGACTCAGCTGATTCCACACTGTGGCGGAGAAATATGGGAATAATAAAATCCTAAACTAAAATAAGTATAAAGCAGCCAAATACATTTGCGGAGTAACTACTGGACAAATTGCGATTTAACATCTTATGTCTGTGGATGGTAAGCGCAGTGAAACGCCAAGCATTGCTTTGTAATTCAAGGTATTGTTTGGTTTTGGCACTGTTCATAAGCGGTCTTATCGCTTACCACCAGGCGAACGGAATGTTCGTTTTGCAATACAAAGTAATAAAAAAAATGTTTCATTGTCAATTTGTTAAAAAGATAAGGTCAAAATGTTATGGATTTCTTATTTTTTCTTCCCTTAAAAAGACAATGGCATATTTTTTTATGTATTTTCTGATAATAGATACCCTTATTCTGAAATAAGTCCCAAAGTGTAAGTGTTCGTTCTTAGACCAAAACACTATGAAAAATGGGCATTCCCCTTGATAGAGAAGTAAATAGGATAACTGTGCCATGGTTCTTTCCTCACCCACCTCACCAAGTTTAGTATCCCTAGAACCAACCAATACACCCAAATTCCCTACATACCTTACCTCACCACCTCTAATCATTTCTCGGTCACTACTGTAATTGGAAATTTGTGGTTTCCACAACATACTACGAAAAAGTTCAGTCCCAGGTAACTATTACCCAATATAGAAACCATAATTTGGAGTAAGTACTCGCCCTGGGTTCGAATCAAAGGCCTTACTGACCCACAATCTATATGAAGTACCGAGCTAAAAATATTATTCAGAATAACGAATAAATCATAAATAAATAATTCGTGAGGGTATTATTCACGAATAAATTATACGCGAATAAATCATTCGTGAATAATTTTGGGGCGAATAAATTTTCATTCGAATAATTATCTAGATAACGATTCATTCGAATAATGCCCAACTCTGTTTTATATCTCTATCTCACAATGATCAATGAGCTAAAGAATGAGTTGATTAAAATTGAGTCTTTCTTTATATCTATATCTAAGATTGACATTTTGGTGGAGTATATCTTTATATCTCTATCTCTTAATGATTCATGAGCTAAAAGATGAGTTTAAATTAGTTGACTAGAAATTTTGTTGATTAGAAATTTAGTAATGAGTCTTCTACAATATCTATATCTAAAATCAACATTTGGGTGGACGTTCAAGAGGCTATATTCGAGTAAAAATTGCTTTGTGGTTTAGATATAGTATTGTTACAGTGAGATAAAGAGATTAATTATTTTCTGCTGATATCTATCAACAGAAATAAATTGTGTTTAGAAATATAAATAAGGAGTAGTGAAATATGTAAAAATTCATGGACATTTAAACATTGCATAAACTGGATAGTTTTGTAATTAAAACTTTTGTGCTATGGTCACCACTGGTACAAGATATTTCACGGAAACAAAATACAAATCCGATAAAAAAAATTAATACAATATATCTTTGCTAATTTGAAAACATGCTAGCGAAATTAGGCCTTAATTCATTGTAAATAGCTTTGTTTTCGCTTACACTCCATTTACTACTGTGATCGTATTCCACGATCGTACGCATGGCGCATGTATTACATTGTGAACATAAATATTCTCTTTTTCGCTCACACAAATATAAAAGTCTATATCTGTTTCTTTCTAATCTTTGCAGTGAAATTGAACCAATAATGATCTTTACGCGTATGGATATAATGAGTTAGTTTGAGTGCAAGGGATATAAAGATATAATCGCTCCGTACGTCGGATATATATCTTTTTAGTAAATCACTCCTGAGTTACACATGTCTACTATACACATTATACATATTTTTTTTAGTGTTGTTTAGTGGTGGGTCGTTGAAGAATTTACAGTCGTCGCAACGAGACTGTTTTTCATAGACGATAGAATAGTTGATAAAACAGTTTCATTATCAACTAGTTTATGTTGTAGAAACTTAAACAAGACGTTTCGTTTATATCATAGTTGATTCTACGTCCATGGTTTAACCCTATTGGTACCGCTTTGAATATCAATTGGTAACCGTCAAAGAAAACTTGAATTCTTTTTTTTCAAAATGGTGCCATAGAACATTGGTGTTTCTACGAACTGCTGACTTATTAACATAATAAAGGACAAAGGAATTAATTATTAATTTAGTAATTTATTTACACAATAATACACTACGGAACAATAATAATTTGAGTTCAAGAAAAACGGAAGTAATGACTTTTACTGCAACTTTGTAAGAATCGAAATTAAGTAAATGCAAATGATACAAAAAAAATACTGAAAACGTAAACCACCAAAATTTCAATTCAACAAAATCTGAAATATATTACTTAAATCCATAAAAATGAATCTAAAATCATAGAAATAGAGTATATTTTAAGGTTGTCGAGAAAGATAATAAGCGCCGCGGCCACGCGAGGTGGCGATTGGCCTATTGAATATTTTCGGGCGTCTTCGGAAACACTCGTAAGTTGTCGTTCCTTTCGTGTGTCCGTGATGCAACTAGCGATGAACGGATCGCGATTCGCGATGTCGTTCATTCGTTAACGTGTTTAACAACGAACTATAAACTAGTCTATTCGTTCACCACAAAGAAACAGTTGAAAAAACTGTTTGTTCATTAAACGACCACCACTAGTTTTGTTAATTATTTGTAACTAAATGTTCGGTGGTTTTGCTTTATTTTGTACAACTTTTAATTTTGTAATTTTCGGTTTTTCTTTTATACATGTAACCCCTCTACAACAGAAATACCAGCCTTTAGAGCCACTTTTTCTTTTTCGATGGCAAATACAAAGCGATTCATTTTTCTAAACTTGAGTTTTCAATGAAATAATTCTTAAATAATGAGAATTTCAGCTACATTTTGTTTTTATTTTAGAAACAATTAGTTAAGGCACAATGTAAAATAAGCGTACACATGTTGCTTCTCAAGATTTTTTATTTATAAGAGCTCAAATTAGCCCTTATAAATCTAAGTCATACGAAAACAACAAAACATGGTTCCATTTCTCCTATTTATTAACTCCATTGTACAAAGTTGAAATGGTTACATGTTCTTATGTGAAAATGATGCTAGGTTTATAAATAATGTTATTCAAAAAAACCTAAATGTTTATAATGGCTTAAATTTTTTCAGAAATTTGCGGACATTAGATTTAAATATATCACCAAAAACATTGCACGATATACATTATTACGTTTTAATTAGCTTAATTACATATCTGTACATATTTATAGCTTGCAGTTTGGGGTAATATTAACTTCCAAAAATTTTATGTTATGATATTTCGCTCGCCCATCGGCAAACCGACTTACGGTCACTTATGTTCGCGTTTATTTATTGTTTTGACTATGAAATGAGCCACAGAACTTTAACATATAGCCCGCGTCATTTTCTAACGTAATTTTAACGTTATTGGAACGAATATAAGTCATAAAGCTTACATTATTTAAATTATACATATCTGCAATGATCACTCACATACTGAGACTCTTTTTTTTCTTGACTTTAGTTGGAACATAATGAGTGATCTTTACACTTATATTTGCCACAGTAACATATATATTTTTCACACATTATATTACGTGAAAGATTGAAAATTTATTGATGTACATAAATATAGAATTTCAATTGACAATCTTACTGCTTTTGTCAGCATTTGAGGCTGCTTTTCTACCACTATTTATACTATGCCCTCTAAAAATATACGCTTAGCTATTTTTTCCAATAAATTTTCTTTACGTTCCTCTTCTCCAGAGTACAAGCAAAGGATTCCGAAGCCAGCATGTGGTGGATGAAGACTTGAACACAGAACACAGACTTTCAATAAGTCCAGCATCAGTTTTTTAATTTTGTAAAGACTTAAAAAATCGAATAAGCTTTACAAAGACTACTACAGCCACCTATCGTCTGTGATGTGGCGATGTAGTAATTATCCAGAGATTATACTTGAGGTGGTTTATTTATGGCTTAAGAAAATCATAGGATTACGTGAACATACTCTGAGCCTCAAAGTTGAGCCAAGTTATCGAGGTCGCTGAATAATATATCTGCTTGATAGCAACAAACATAGAGAGTCAATGGTTTTGTAATAGAAGACTTAGTTTTTTCCTGTCTGAAGAAAATCGAAGGATTACCTCAATATATCGAGATCCTCATTATATGAGACTCCGGTTAGCTATAAATATCTGACTGGCTCGATGTAAATAAAGATATGAAAAACATACAAAGAGCGAAAGCAGTCCTTATAACCTGGGTTATTTTGAAAAAAGCTTTGAAGAAACATTAACTCCCCTATTGGTCCTTCCGCTATAGCGTGAAGAAGCATCTTTTCAGACCGGCTGAATTCTATCAAATAGTATGGGACCACCATCTGATCCTATTCAATACTCTGGACGGCATTTCACTTATATGTGCAGTATAGTTACTAAGCCCTGAAAGGTAAAAATGACTTTGAACGAAGCGTTAGAAGCAATGAATCGAAGCTTGAAGAAATTATCTCTAATAATCTGTGAACATTCAAACAAATCGCGAAAAATAAGCTATGAGATTTTGAAGAAGCAGCCGTAAAGCTTTCAACCTTTGAATAAAATGTGAAGAAGCATTAAGTGAAATCTGAAGACGCAATCTTTAACTTTAGATCGTTTGAACTAGGTGTGAGAAGAAAATTTTGTATAACATTTGTACATTGACAATACTATGAGTTAGCTTTCACAGCCTTTGAAGCGATAATGGAAGTAAAATCTGAAGACGCAATCTTTAACTTTAGATCTTTTGAAATAGGCGTGAAGAAGCAAAAATGAAGAACTTGAAGAAGCAGTCACATGTCTTGAATCCTTTGAACAACACCTGAAGAAGCAATCATTCCTATTAAAATATTCCTAAGTGGCATTTCAAGAATTACCTAAGCATGCTATTTCAAGCAAAATATGCCTGAAATAGCTATCAAGCTATTGCATCAATAAGGATGAAAATAAAACTCCGAAAACAAGAAGACTTAATAACGTGAAGATCAAAATGACGAACTAATTTCCCCTTTTACTCGTCCAGTGGACATGAGCCTCTTCAAATATATATATTGTTTTTGATTGTTCTTCGGATTCTCTCATCTATTCCAAGCCAGTTACTGTGCGAAGATCACTGACATTTATTAGACTTTGTGTTTTGCTTCTTATCAATGAAAAAACGCACCTAGCACACCACATTGTTAAGAAGACAAGAAGAACTGGAAGGTTAAAGACAAGAGGATATTCAAGTGAAAGAGAGAGAGAGAGAGAGAAAAAATGTAATGCAGACCCTAGTCTATTGTGTTTTGTATTGATTAATTCAAAGGATATCCATCTATTTTGTTTGTAAATTCCTTTTATTTTTTATGCGCAATAAATTAGATCGTGCAACAACTTATTTCGAAATGGCGTCAACGATACACATGGACAGCGTGCCTGCTATCTTTAGAAAGTTTCCTGATATTTTGTGAGCAATCTTTATCATGAATGATATTATATTAATGAACGAGTATTTATATAGGTAAATGTCATTCGTTCTGTTCATCGACAAGTCATATATTGCTTCTTTTTGTAGCATAATTACTACAAATAATAATGCTGTGCTAATTATCAGTGATTGCGATGAAATAATTAATAGCAGGGACCATCTTTAAACGCATTTTATTTCATGATCGTCTAGGGTCGGCACATGATTTATAAAATATTTTTGTAATCCTGAGGTAAAAGTACAAAAGAATCTATATTAAAAAAAGCAAAAAATATATATATTTAAAAAAAAGAAATAAAAAACATAAAGAAAACCCAATAAGAAAAATAATACGAAAAAAGAAATGGAAAAATTCCAGAAAAATATGATTGCAGTTCAAGTTATCCTAATAATTTGTATACAGGGTGATATTGACATATGGTATTTAATTTAAAACACATGTTCCTTAATCCCCCTAGGTACTGTTGTGCCAAATTTGAATAAAAACTGCCTGATAGTTTTGTCAAAAATCATGATTTTACGTTTCAAGGCTTTTGATCAATACCTATAGATACTGAGATTTTTTTTGGTTCATATAAGTTCCTTAACCGAACTGAAGTTCAGCTAAGCGGTAAAAATGCTCTTATCCACATGGGAAGTCCAAAAATCGTGAAAACGAAAATCACGATTTATGACAAAAAATCTTCTCATATTGCTTTCAAATTATATACAATGTCACCTGGGGTCATGAGAAACATGTGGGTTAATTTAAGTAACATGTGTCAATATCACCCTGTATAAGTTAAAATTAATCATCAAAGTACAAAGAGTGTATTGTTAGTTGTTCAGTATTTGAAACTTGTAATGGTTATAGAATTACATCCGAACAGAATTTCATTTTGCAAATCTGCAAATATTTATTGTACCTAAATTGTAGTTTAGTAAGGTCCATATCGGACTTTGGCTGATAAATATATTTTGTTACACTCGAATGGCATGTAATCAGTTTCAAAAAAGCGTGATAAAAAGAAATAAATATAAAAAAAAAAAAAAAACAAAAAAAGGCAAAATCAACGAAAAAAACATGAATGTACACAAAATAGTCTAAAAATATTTAAAAAAAACAAATTGTTAAGAAAAAAAATACAAAAAAGAAAGTGAAAAAAAAATACAAAAAAGATACGTGCAAAGGAAAAAAGGATGAAAAAAATTTGAAACTGAAAATTATGATAGCAGTTCATCTTATCCCAATAATTATCATATATGTAAGTTAAAATTAATCATCAATATAAAAAGTACGATTGTTAGTGGTTAAATATATGAAACTTGTAATGGTTATATAACTACATCCGAACAAAATGTGAAAAAAAATCTACAAATATTTAATGTACTTGAGTTACAGTTTTTAAATCTATATTTGGCTGAGTCATATTTGTTACAGACAATTGAAAGTTATGTAATCAGTTTTGTATTATTAGCTAATTTATAACATGTGCACGGTATTTGTGCGTAATATTTTGATCCTTTTTATTTGTAATGTAATATCTAGTTTCGTAATTTAAGTATTGGCACTCAGTCTGTAAGTTGTAAATATGTAACCTCTATTTTTGTTGAGTTATATGAGTGTTTGTTGTCCAAAAAATAAGGATCAAAAATAAAATAAATAATAATTTATCTTGGCATTACCAGGAATACTGAATTGGAATTAAATTGTAATCAATCATGCTTATTATACCTTGGTCTTATATTTTTGTTTCTTAATGTTAACCTATTCCTCCGACCAAATACGAGGTTAAAGGATCTCGAGTATTATTTTTGTGATAAAGTATAAATATATAATAACTATTGATTTTAAACATATAAAGTCAAAATGTTATCAATAAATTATCATATGCACTTTTGTATTACTAAGAAATTCACCATTTCGGAACTGTATTGAATTAATTCTATTAACAATACTATTCTTAGAAAGAAGAAAGAAAGATAATTATTCTTTCATTCTCTTTTCCATACTTTTCATATTTCTTTATTTCATTAGCTCTCGTGACTCTAATCGTCTCTAATCATGGTGGCCGGTTGCTAATAGGTTTCTCGTGGTCGCGGATTCAAATATTAGGGCACATAAAAGTAAAAAGATTTCAGTGTCATATATGTATGAGTATCAATCACCACGCACTATAATGGTGAAGGAAAACATCATGATGAAGTTTACATACCATAGTGATTGGTAAGAATTTCTATGGTATGTAAAGTCCAACCAATCCGGACTATGACAGCGTGGTGTACTATATAGTCTAACCTCTCTCAAACGTTCTCTAGATTGTATAGTAGGCCTGTGCCCTGCAGTAGGACGTTTATGGGCTGATACAGTAGAATCAAAAATGAAAATCAAAATAATTTTTATTCAAATAATTTTCACCAGATCTTTTGAATCGTTCATTTCTGCTACCACCGCTTCGGAACGTGTTGTAGCAGTGAAGAAGCGGCGCAAGAAACTCCATCAGCAAGACGATCTGTCGTCTTTTTTTCTTTTTCTTTTTTTATATCGCCATTTATAATGGTTCAATTACGATGGTTCATGTCACAAGTCACATAGTTAGTAGACGCGTTCACCAGGTTTCTCACGCTAGAGTATGAGTTCGGATCTCGAGTAATGTTCTTGTACAAGAACACTTCGGTTGTGGCCTTGTGTTCACTACCGCATCAGCCACATTATGAAGTTTTTGCAATACTTTTCTCTGAAATGGTTACTCTTTGTCCTTGTCCGTATGTGCTATTTCTCCCTCGGGGACATACACAGCATGTCTGATAGAACCATCGGGTGTCAGGCGTTTCGTGGTTCAGTCATGTTTTTACTTCTGCCACCTGTGTGTGAATTACTAATTTCCCCCCTTCCACTTAACTTGCTTTTCGTGAATTTTTTACTAAGCTTCCTTGTTAACGCGGTCTGCGTACCGAGCTGGGGCGAATGTCCTCTAACTTCAGTTTCTTTAAAATTCTCTAGTGGGCTCCTCATACAGAGGATTTATTTGGTGATCTGTTCCAGTTGTGACGTTCACAGAGCATTAGGCTGCACTGAAGATCACGAGGATTAATTACTTCTCTTTTATTAAACAGAGGACACATCACACATACGGTTAGGGGGACTTTTGTTTTACTCCCAAAGCTTATTATCTTCTAGATATTCCAAAAATTTTATAGTATGCTTTATTGCACAACTGTCGATAAAAGACTTGAATTTATTTATAGTTAAGGCTATTATGTGAGTGGGAACTTTATTATTAGAAATGTATAAGATTTGCTAATTTTGTAGAGCCTGGTCTTATGACTGACTGGATTATTTCTATATTCTTATGGATATACTTTAGATTAGCTAATATAAATTCTAATGCTATTGTCATTATAGTTAAGCGAGTTGCTTTTATGGCACGCTTTTGAAGAACAAAGATAGTATTAATGTCAGCAGCGCTGTAGAGGCTAGAGAAGGGGATGAATTGAAGCTTTTTGTTTGGAAACTGGTAAATCTGTGAAAACGTTACTTCTATATCAGAGTTAAAGATATTATTATTAATACTTAAGCTAAACCCGGTGTCACGAGGTCTAGCTTTCTCAATTTCCTTATTAACTACACTCCATGTCATTTGATTTCTGGAGTTTTTTATTTTTCCTTTAGATAAAGATTTCTCTTTATAGCAGATTTACGTATGCAACGTTGAATAATTTTAAATCCTCACTTCAATTATATGTCCTTTCAGAATAAAGATCATATAATTTATCTCTGCTTTTGTGTTTGCTGTTTTTTTGCTCATGGGAACTAACCTAGTTGAAAAGATCGATTCAAATTATAAGATATGTTTAATACCGAATTATGCAGAGTATTGAGGTCGTTAACCTGTACACAAGTATATCGAATTTCTTTAACAAATTATTTCTTAATTTCTCTAACCGGATCTTAGTTACCGGAACAACATTAGGTTTTTCAATATAATTCTGCTGGAGTTCGCTTCTAAATTTGACTAGTCGTATACAATGGTCTGAGTCTTGCTTATTAATAATAGATTTATTAATGGGCACTATATCAGTGAACACATTATACCGGGTATCTCAAGACTGCTACCGAAAACGAAGCCGGGTGGTAGTTTTAGTGGCTACAAACACAATGCAATTAAAAATTTCGCATAGAAACGCGACAATTATTTTTTATGATTTTTTAAATATCGTCGTTTTTGGGTGGTAAATCCATAGTTTTTGCTAAAATAATAATTTAAACTCTTTTATACCTTAGAGGATTTATAAATAAAAGGGCATACACTATTATTTTAGTAAAAAATGTATTTACCACCCAAATATGGCCATAGGAAAAAAATAACAAAAAAAAAAATTGTCGCTTTTTTTTGCAACTTTTTCTGTTGCATTATGTCTGAAGTCGCTTAAACTACCACCCGGCTTCGTTTTCGGTAGCAGTCTTGATATACCCTGTATAAACAGGTAGAACTAGTGTTAGTTCTCTTAGTTGGCTCCAAAAATTGATTAACTAAGTCAAATGACAAAAAGAGATTTCTTAACTTTCCAGTCATAGCACATGTTTCCAACTGATAAACATTGAAATCTCCACACACCAACGATCGTTTATTTTTTTTTATTTAATTTCCTGATTCATCTTCAAGTATTAATTCAAAAGTATCATACACAGAGGCAGGTGGTCTGCATACACTTACAACTGCTCTAATATGAAATTTCTATTACATCATTCCTTGTCTTAATAAATTAAAATATAGCAATTTTGCTAAATGCCGTTTTATATTATATGAATTAATTTGTTTAGTAATTTTATACTTACTATAGTAAGTATTAATATCAATTATGGTAAATTTAATATTATTATTTTTAAGGGCCTCGTTTAAAGTGGAATTTTGCTTAAATCTAATATTTTTTTCAACGTGTGACAGCCTTCTTTCATAAGAGAATGTAAACATTACAATATGTTTCACTTTTAAATATGTTAATAAGTTAAGCTAGTATTTTCAAGCTATTGACATTTGGCCAAGAGTTTTGTTAGATTAACCTATCACTTGCATGAAGTCCCTGCTAACCTTGGAGGTTAAAGCTGTTGTGTTCTGTAGATGAGCATAAATAAATAAAAACCCACGTGGAATAATTCCCCCTTTTGGAGAATTGGCCCAGATCTCGAGTATTGTTCTTGTATAAGAATTTAGGTTTCCAGTCATAGAGGAATAAATATTTGGTAGGAATGACGCCAGCTAGGTCGATTTGGTCTCACTATTTCTTTGAATTTGCAGTAATTTTCCGGGTATATGCGTATAGTTGGTATTTTGTTGCAGCAAGTATCGGATACGCAATTGTTGTTCCTTTTGTTAATTCACTCTTTAAGCTATCTATATTTTGCCGATCCATTCTTTGTCATGGGCTAGATTAAGCGTGTGGCTTTTGAAAGAAAGAAGGGCATATTTATTTGTCACAAAAGACAACGGACATACTCACTTAACAAAAAAAAATACACACACAATGAACATACATAATAAAAAACAATAAAACACTAAACGAGAATGCACGTCGCATCGCTGTGACCAAGTAGGTGACCACTCAGCTTATATGCTGCACCAAGGCAGGAGCCACAGCGCAACGCTGATTTTCAGAGGTCACCTAGAGTGACATGCGAATGCCGGCCAATAAATTACCATACGTACTTACAATCAAAGACTAAAATAAAACAAAGTTAATAAACAACATTTTAACAAAATACTGCTTTTGAAGAATTTACTAAGCTCTAGATATTTTTTAATGAAATGCAATGCGCTTATGACAAGTACTAAGGAGCACATTATCCACGTGGGCTATATGGAGATCAGGGTCATTGGAATACTTAAAGTCCACACGTAAGATAGTTTCGTCTTTGAACGAAACTGATATACACAACTGTCCAAAAGTTTGAAAGCAGCACAGTATATTCCAATAAAACAAAACGAGGACATCTTATTATTTTTTAATCATTATAAAAATATGAATAATACTAACACAAATCTAATAATAATAAAAAATACGACATGAAAATCAAATTAAATTTTATCTTCATCGAAGTGTCCACCTTTTTCTTTTATTACTTTCTCGCATATTTTAGACAGTCTATTAATTATTTTTTTCAAATAATCTACATTTAATTTGTCCTATTCGTCTTTTAATAGTTGTCACAAATATTCTGAGCTCGTAGGAGATTGGTTTTTCACTCTTCTATCAAGTTCATCCCAAACAAGTTCAATGGGAGAGAGGTCAGGTGATTGAGATGGCCATTGCATGATATATAAAAGATCTTGTTTTTTGTTAAAAAAATTCTTGCATAGCTTAGACAAATGCTTCGGATCATTATCCTGTTGAAAAACAAACCGAGGGCCAATGAGATACAGTCCACTGGGCACGGCGAAATTTTCAAATAGCCTGCTTTGTTTAGAGTTCCGGTTATCCTTACAAGGTTTCCGGGTTTATTGTTACCGAAACAACCCAAAAAAATCATTACCACCGCCATGCTTAGCACTATACATGCTTCTAAAGCCATCTCTTCTTTTGACCGGCGTCCAAACTCTTGGTCCAAAAAATCCAAGATCTTTTGTTTTTTGCTTTCATAAGCAGACGAGCTAGTGGCCCGCCTGGTGGTAAGCGGCTACCGCTGGTCATGGACCTCTGCAGTACTAGGAGACCAGAACAACAAAGTCGCTGCATACCTTTAGGAGAGTACTCTTTTTAACCCTCAATTGGGCGCGCCTAAAAAGTTGCATAAGTGGTCGCGAGGGGTGTCTAGCACCCCAGAATTAGGAAATTAAATAAAATACGAAATACATGCAAAATTAGACTTTTATTAATTAGAACATTTGAACTTACATATTAATCAACTTTTAAACGTATTTTTAACATAATTACCTTTTTTTTTAATATGAAAAATATTTTTTTACCTGTTCTAGTTTTAATCGTCACAATTTTGACAGACTTTATTCATATGGTCATTGCACACATGTTTTTGGCATTTGGAACATTCAGTCTTCGTTTTCCTGTTCTTATTACAAAATACATGGCACCTTTTATATGATTGTCCTGAATTCCATGTTGTGTTTTTAGTCGTTTTTGCAGCGGTCGTGGTAGGGTATGCTGGCTCTTGATATTTGGTGAGATTTTAACAGAAATTAGAGAGAAATTAAAAGCCAGTCGCTTTAAAAATATTCTTCGGGATATATTAGAGTCAATTTTAGATTTGTATATAATATAGGAATTGACATCTGTGATATTGAAAATATGAAAAAATATAACCATCGGCCATCTTTTGGTACGTTTTCCTACATTATAACTGGTGCACATTTGGTCATTCGTATCAACTGCCCCTTTCGTTTTATTATAAAAATGAATAATTTCGGGCTTTCTTTTTTCACCCTCAATAATACAATGTTTTAAAACGGAAATAATGAAATTAACAGTCATCCACTACCTCGGAATTTAGACCACACAAAAAGTCACCTGGGGTGTCGTGCACCCCAAAAACGCTCTCCGAGCCCAACCGTCCACAACAGAGCGCCGCTCGCAACTGAATTGTGTACGTTTTACTTTTTTACAAAGCTACCTAGAAGACCAGCGCGCTAAATTCAAATGTTAAAAAGTTGTGAGCCTGCAAACCTGCTCTGGGGTGCACGACACCCCACGCGACCAATTACGGGTTAAGTCTCGCTTGAAAGACAGGTCATAGCGCTCAGGAAACACCGACTAAGGGAGTTCATTCCAGAGCTTATATATGTGCGTGGTAGGAAAGAACGCTGGAAACGGATCGTTCGGTAACGTTACGCTCTAAGTAGTGTGAATGAACTTTGCTGCGATGATAGATGGTGCGATGGTAAAACGGACACGATGGTACCAGTGAAAACAATTTTTCGGAGCACTTCCCTCACCCTTCTCTCGGTATAAAGTTGACGTTGACCAGAAATGAATTATCCAATCAGCGCAACGAAGGCGTTGAATGGCGAAGACAATGCGAGTCAGTTCAGAGTTCTTTTCGCAGTGCATGTCGTTCTCCAGAGGGCAATCCCTCCATCAGCCCATGGCCTAACCAATCTTACGATTACATAGGCTCAATCACAAGCATGCGCAACCTGCTTCCTCCTAGACAGTGTGCAATTTTCCGCGTGCGCAACCATGCAGCATCTCAGTACGTTCGTAAGGATGACGTGACAGTGGGAATCTCGTTAATCCATTCATGCGTGTCACTGCCTTGACTCGACTGCCTCGTTGGCGTAGTTGTACGGTTACAAAGCTGAAGTCTCGGATTCGAATACCGGGTTGGGCAAAGTGATGTTGGTTTTTTTTCTGGCCCGGCATAGTGGCCGCAATGCGCCTGATAGTAAGTGCTAATGCCGCCCTAGCAGAGTATCCATTGGCATCGGACCGCAGTCCCATGCCAATGGAAACAATTATGCCGGCCTGCTAAGGTGCCTCTTCACACTATGGTGGAAGGACCCAGGATTGTAGGAAGGAGGGAACACGTGAGACGGCAAACAATTCCACAGCCTGACGGTGCGGCACAAAAAAGAAAGGCATGGTGTGGACCGTCAAGCTATGGCTTCGCAACCCAGCACGCGTGGTTCTGGTAAGTAATTTAGAGAAGGGGATCAGTCATACTGTGTCCCTTTTTGAGACTCTTTATTTGTTGGTACAAATTATGCTTATACACATATATTAAGGTGATACGTGCGTACGTGATATTATCTAAATTATTGACGTTGAAAGTTTTGCTAAACAGATCTGTTAATGTGCGTGCGTGAACTTATGTGCTGCCACAAAGCCAAAGGCTTGGAAAGATTGGATGCTCATTGCGCACCATATTCCTCTCGCCGTCAATGTTATTGCTTAACGTCCATGCATTCGTACGTTTTCTTCATGTTATCCTTAATCTCCAAGATGTAGTACTTCTGGATCTTGAGGTTGTGAGCGCGATCTAAATCCGTTTTTCTACATGTTATAGATCATGTCCTCTTGTTATTGATTATTATTAGCTTATCAGCCTTCTTAAAAAGAAAAAAAAGAACGTAAATACATTTATTACTGCATGGCCAACACATACAAAAAAGACAATGTAACATATAAGAAGATTAAAGTCTGATCAATCCCGTGGACGGGTGAAGTGAAGCTCAGTAGGGATACGCCCAGGCCCCCGTCCTTGACAGCCATGTGTATTTACGTAGATGGGCAATTGCGTGGCAGTTATACTATCACTGTCACTTGCGTGAAGTCCCTACTAACCTTGGAGGCGGTGTCTCTGAAGGTACCAATCTTACCATGGATCTATGATCTGAATCGGCCCCAGTCGACACCCTGATCCCGAAAACTTGGCCTGCTAAGCTTGGTGCTTGCTCCGCCATGGACCTTATAGTTCCTTTACGTAGTTGTAGGAATTGTGTCGGTCGGGTCTTTGCCGCGAATTAACACTTCATAACTGAGTTCACTTTTATTTAGTAAAAAATATTTAATAGGGTGAGTGCCCATTATGAAAGTCAGTGAATACAAGGGAATTGGTTATTGGAGTTAAGGCAATAATTGCGAACAACGTACTTGATAATTTACTATCACGATGAAACTTTACGATTTCGGTTTTTTACACTTCAGTTTGCGAGAAAAAATTGACAAACCTGTTAACAATTTTGACCGCTCGCTTGCCCAGTTGTAGACTGCACAACCGGATTGTATGTGGAGTACCGAGTATAATTGGTGATGCGAAAACCCACTTAGAACAACTAAGACAAGAACAATGTCGAGGCCCAACTCGCCCGCCACTGCCGGCAGCTCGTTCGTGGCAAGCTGAGCGCCCGCAGCGTTCAGTTGCGCTATTTTTAAACCCGCGAATTGTACGATGTGGCCGCAACAATTCAGCCCTCCGCATGTACGCGCACCGGGTATTTCTTTGCCGCTGTGGTATGAGAGGCGACGTCTTTCTCTCAGAACCTGTGGCAGGTCGCGCATATAGTGGTGGTTGCTTTGCAATTCGAGTTGCGGTATTCTGGTTCACCATCGGCAATTAATACGTGGTAAGCTGTGCGCCTGCAGCGTTGATTTGTCCTATTCTTAACGACGTGAATTGTATTCTGTCGCCGCCATTGCTCGCACTTCCGCATAGATCCTTGCTGTGTAGTCCCATGCGGCAGTTGTGTGGTTCACAGCGTCAGGTCTTTTAAAGCTAAGGCAAGTAGCGCATTTTCTAGTGGCGCTTTTACAGTTCGCGGCCTTGTGGCCGCCCGCACCGCATCGTCCGCAGGTCACCTCTTCCGACCGGCAGTATTTTTCGGGTGACCGTACTGTTGACATTTATTGCAGCACGTGACCGCCACGTAGTCGTATACCTGGCAGACATCCCAGCCGAAGTATATTCGCTCCTTTTCTATTAGTTAAGGCCAACTTACCTTCTTTCACCAGTCTGTCCTTGGGCCACTCTGAGTCCTCCACCAGATTTTCATTGTACAACCCTCCACCAGCCCATCGCCTAACCAATCTAACGATTATGTAGGCCCAATCGTGGTAGACGCACGCGGAACCTGCTATCTGCTAGGCAGTGTGCACTCTGCCGCGTTTGCAACCTAGCTTCCTACAAAGTTTATACTCTTCGTCCTTGTCCCTATTTTTTTTAACGCCAGAATAAATGCTTTTTACGCACGAACAGTGAACGCAATGAACCGTGTAGGACTTGGTGACCATACCCACTAAAAAAACTGGCGTTCCACCCCCACGTAGTGGCACCGCACCGCGAATACTGACGGTTTGCTCGGATAATCTCAAAAGCTCGGAGAGATTTGACGCTTGAGGCGCTCCAGATTCCTTTGGCAGAAAGTTTGATCGTTGCGTACTTCACGTCCGCACACCCGTAATTGTGCCTGATAAATTCCTTGACTTCTTGGACATCGTACTTCTGGATTTTAGTATGATGAGCACGATCGAGATCGAACGCTTCGCTCGCCACTTGTGCATCGATAACAATGCTCAGCTGGTCTTTAATGGCGATAAAATCCGGTTTCCTAAGGCCATTCGAAGTTTGAATGTGTGGTTCTTTGATAGTCTTGAGTTTCATATTAGTCAGGTTCCTATTGACGTAATTGATTAAGGTCTCCGTATTCTCCATTCGTGGGCTCTATAACATCCCTGCAGCACATGGTTCAGGGTCTCCACGCGATTGCATCCCGCTCTGCAAGTTCTGTCCATCCTCCTTCCTCTGACTGTGCGGGATCTCGTTGGCAGCGCGTTGATTCTAAGCCTGCAAGAATTAATAAAATCTTTACCAGATAAGAAAGAGGTTCCATCTTGAATCCATTGGTGCTGGGATTCCACCTTAGTTGACTCACGGAGTGCAGCCCCGTCAATGAGAGCGTGCAGGCGATCTCCACAGACTATAGATCTTTTCTTTGGAGTTAATAACAGTACTGTCCGACAAAGTCAGACCTTTCTCCGCCTTCGTAATTTCTCTGGCCAGAAAATCCTTCGCTGTTCTGGCATTATCCACTGGCACAACTCGTAAGGCCTTGAGTCTATTTAGGCGGTGGGCTGGTGATGTGTATCGAAGGGATGCCACGCCCAAGCCACCATCCTTGACTGCAGCGTGTATGTACGCTGATGGGCAATCGTGCGGCAGATGGAGCCACCTGCATAAACTCTAGACAATCTGTCCGCTTTCCTCAACACCCCCATGCAAACATGGGAGATGTTTGCAATGCGAGTATATGGAAAAATTTAGGGAGAACATGTGTTCTGAGCGCAAATAGGCGGTGCTAAGGTTTTAACGGGGCCCTGTTAAACCTGTCTAGTAGCTTTCTAAGATCTTCAATGGGCTTGATAACAAGGTGCCCATGGGCATTAAATGGAACGCCTAAATACTTCCACTCCTCCGATCTTGATAATGCAGGTATATTTGCTCCAGCAATCTTGAAAGTAGACTTGACGTCCACCGCAGTCTTCTTCGCTCTCGGCACCGGCCTTATCGCTATTGTAAAGCATTTTTTCGCGTTCACGCGAAGGCCGCAATTGCCAAGTGATGTCGCGCGGAATCTAAGAGAGATTGCAGGCCTTTCTTGGTTTGCGCCAAAAGGAACAGATCGTCCGCAAATCAGCACCGTTAATCTTCCAACTATCCAGACGGGCTCCCACTTCGTCCGGCAGCCTTTGTAAAACAATATCGATAAGCATATTGAATATAATCGGTGATAAAGGGTCTCCTTGCCTTACCCCTACAGACGGATGGATTGGTGGGATCTCCATTCCGCCGATGACAATACGGTTGTACTGCTCTCGTAGACATACATGATGTATTCGACTAAATACGTTGGAACGCCTTTGGAGGTCAGCAGTGCGATTCACGTAACTTTTTGACGCGCCGATCAAGTTGCGGTGCGGTTACAATTAAGTTTACGCTTTGGTACAAAATGGTATTCTTGTAAGTGTTTAGCTGCGCGTGAACTGCGCGTGAGCTGCGCGTCAACTGTACGTCAGATGTATGAAATTTGTTTGAGATTGACATATACACGCAGCAGTAGAATACGCTAAAACGTTTGCGTGACGCGAACTTCACGCGAGCGTATTTGACAGCGGTTGTCAAAATTACGAGAATACGAAAAGGGCTGTTTTGATCGAAACTTAACCGCAACTGCACTGCAGCTGAACTTATTTAAAATACGTGAATCGCACTGCAGAGCTGCCTCGATCGCGCGGTGAGACACGCTGCTGTCAAACGCTTTTGCCACATCTAGTGTCGCCAAGAAGAGCGGCTTACATTTCTCGTGGTGAGATTTAAGTAGTAAATCAAGTATGAAAATATTGTCGGCACATCCGTCAGCTGGCCTAAAAGCTCTTTGTCGGTCATCCAAATCGATTGCACCGGCAATCCGAGTGGCTAAGATTTTGTGGTACATGCGAATAAGCATTATTATTATAATAAGCATAATTACTGACGAAACAGTAATTGGCCAGTAGGGCGATTCACGTATTATAATAAGTTCAGCTGCAGTGCAGTTGCGGTTAAGTTTCGATCAAAACAGCCCTTTTCGTATTCTCGTAATTTTGACAACCGCTGTCAAATACGCTCGCGTCAAGTTCGCGTCACGCAAACGTTTTAGCGTATTCTACTGCTGCGCGTTTAAGTCAAAGTCAAAAAAATTTCATACGTCTGACGTACAGTTGACGCGCAGCTCACGCGCAGTTCACGCGCAGCTCAACACTTACATGAATACCATTTTGTACCAAAGCGTAAACTTAATTGTAACCGCACCGCAACTTGATCGGCGCGTCATAAAGTTACGTGAATCGCACTACTGAACTCCCCAGGCTCGGTTGGCTCTAATGTCTTGGGAATAAAAATGGTTCTTGCCTCCAAGATCCTCGAGGGCACTCTAGCGCAGTAGAGAAAAATATTGAAAATGCGCACAAGTATTTAAGAGAGTCATAGTTACTCTCGCCGTTTACCCGCGCTTGCTTTTTTATTAACGCCAGAAAAATGCTCTTTACGCACGAACAGGTGTGATCACTAAGCCGTAATCGAGATTTGATCATTCGCTCACCACTTGAGCGTCTGTAACAACTCCCAGTTGGTCTTGAATAGCGATTAAATACGGTTTCTCCTTAAGCCTGGCTGTTGAGGTTTGAGATAGTCTTGAATTTGATGTTGATCAGGTTTCTATTGACGTAGTTGAGTAGGGCGTCATGCCTCCTCATTCTCCATTCGTAGGTTGTTTAGCATCCCTGCAGCACATGGTTCAGGGTCTCCACACGGTTGCATCCAGCTCTGCAAGTTCTGTCCTTGCTCCTTCCTCTGGCGGTGCGGGATCTCGTCGGCAGCGCGTTTATTCTTAGCTTGCACGAGTTGATGAATTCCTTACCAGATAAGAAAGAGGCTCCGTCTTGAATCCATTGATGCTGGGATTCCACTTTAGTGATTCGCCGAGCGCCGCGCCGTCAATAAGAGAATGCAAGCGATCCCTCCACAACTTAAAGATCTCCTTCCTCCTTGGAATTTATAACGCTATCGGACACAGGCGCTTTTGCGCCTTACTGATCTGCCTGGCTAGAAAATCATTTGCCATTCCGGCAATGTCCACGGGCACAACCCGTAGGGCCTTGAGCCTGTTTAGTCGATGAACAGGCGGCGTGTAGCGTAGTGGTGACACGCCCAGGCCTCCATCCTTAACAGCCGCGTGTATATGTATGTGGACGGACAATTATGCGGCAAATGAAGCCATTTGTGGATTTTTACTCTCGGCATTCGGTTCGTTTTTCTCAAAACACCTATGGACACGTCTCCCAAAGCAAGAAGGTGGAAAATTTTTAGGAGAACGTGTGTTTTAAGCGCCTATAAACGCTGTTGTGGTTTTAACGGGGTACTCTCTCTCTTGGTACAGGTTTATCGCTATCGTGAAGCATTTCTTTGCATTTATTATTGGTACATACTATGTTGGCGAAGGGTGTTGGGGTTTGCTGTTGTTGCGGTATAGCGGGGCTTGTCCCTCCGGTTGCTTTTAACAGTTCTATTTTTCAGCGTCCTTTTTACCTAGGGTCTCTTCCAGGATTCGGCACTGCATCCAGTCCTGACACACAGTTAGACAACAGTCCAACGCGCTAAAAGACAAATCACCCGTCTGTAAAGTGGCTATGGTCAACTGTCAAAACGCCGAACATCACAATCGTCAATGTCGTTGTCACATGATGTAAACTTTCTCGCCCTCAATCAATTTCTTCCGCAGGGTGGCTGAGCACTCCAAGACCACAGTCGCGGTTCCGCCTATCTTCCTGTCCTTCTTGAAGGCTACTTTGCATTCCTTTTTCACGCGTTCAAGGCGTCAGATTTCGACAGTAGCCATATTTTTTTCGTGTAGGTCCCTAATAAAAGTTGCCGCGTCAGGGTCCGCGCTGAGGCTAGCGATCGCAACTTCTTGCATGTCGCACTTTTTGGCGACGACAATTTACAGTCCGCAGCCCTGTGTCCCGCATCGCTGCATCGTCTACATACCATCCGCCGATATTCTTATAGCGTCTTCTTGTGCACGCTCGACTTAAGCCCGTCAGGGCCTGGGGAAGTGGAATTCTCCAAGCGTGCAGCCCAGATCTTTTCAGGTGTAATCGGGTCTAAAAGGTGGATAAGCCACAGCCAGATCTTTGGGCCAGGCTTCTGATGCGCTGGTCATTGTTTGTTCCCAGTAGGGAATCATTGTTTCCGCTGACAGGCAGCTGATATTCGTCCTGTCTTCCAAAACTTCAGTTGTCACTGAATCGGGCTGTTGCCCGAGACCTGCAACGCTTCCACAAAGTCTGGACCCTTTGGTAATCAATCCTCCTTTGCTTTCTCTTCGTCATTGCTGAGATAGCACTCCTTCCACCCGTGGGCTTCCCCGAAAGACCATTAACCCCATGAGCGCTAGGTTCAGGAGGAAAAAAGTTAAAAATAAAGTTATCTAAAATGGTGATTGTATCATGAGGATTCAAATCCTTAAGTTTCGAACAGAGGTGTTCAAGGTCCTTGGTAGCCTGCGACTCCACCAAGGGTTGTATATGGTTTAAGTTATCCTAGATTTTCTCCCCGAACTGGGCAACTGGTATCGATCGAGCTCTTCCATGCTCCGTTAAACTGCCTTCACCTACTATGGATAGCACTTGGAGGTAGTGTCCCACCAGTGCCCTGTGCTCCCCCCGTCTTTGCTGGCCTTTAATCATTTCAATGGTTTGATGATTAAAAGACTTGTGCAGTTCTACCGGGTATCTCAAGACTGCTACCGAAAACGAAGCCGGGTGGTAGTTTAGGTGACTACAAACACAATGCAACTAAAAATTTGGCTAAGAAACGCGACATTTTTTTTTTTGCATTTTTTAAATATCGTCATTTTTGGGTGGTAAATCCATAGTTTTTGCTAAAATAATAATTTAAACTCTTTTATACCTTAGAGTCTTTATAAATAAAAGGGTATACACTATTATTTTACGAAAAAATGTATTTACCACCCAAATACGACCATATAAAAAAATAACAAGAAAAAAAATGGTCGCTTTTTTTTTCCAACATTTTCTATTGCATTGTGTCTGAAGTCGCTTAAACTACCACCCGGCTTCGTTTTCGGTAGCAGTCTTGATATACCCTGTATATTGTTAAACTTGACCGGGGGCTCAGCCACAGACAATTCGGCCTCTTTCCGGGTCAACATGTGTTTTTCTGGTCAGTTCCATCTAATTTTGATTTGCTCCACGACTTGTCGTGCGTCATTCCAATCTTTGTGGGCTGATCCTATGGTGTATACCCCGCAAATCTTGGTCTTGAAGTGTTTATTGTGACCCGGGTACTCGCATACTAAGTCGAGGGGAACGTGCACAGCGCCCGAGGAGAACGACGGTGCTGGCACAGCACGATCAGAGGATCGGCTGTCGACTAACCTAAGTTTAATTTTCCTGTAATTTTCTTGACCAACACCATACGACTTTCGAAGGAGCTGGTAACCCCTAGGAAGTCCGCCTATCATCCAGTCCGCTCACGACTGTGGGACCCAGCTGAAGGGATAGGTAGGATTTATGGGAGGTGACCGACAAGCCGGCACCTGTGAGCGTCGGCAAAAGACCGACGGCCACCCCTCAAGAATTTTCGTTGGTTTGACCCAACTACCACACTAAGCTCCGATCATTGTGCTCGTTGCCCAGAAGCCTAGGATAGGGTAAAAATGTACGACTTATATGTTGGTATACTCCGTGTAGTGCTGAGCACACCGATCCTGCCCAAGGATTGTGGCAGTGCGGCCGTTAAGTCACATCGCCGGGAATGTTTACCGCACGGTGAACTCCCACGCTCGGCTCCGCCTCTTGTGCCTGTTACCCAGAGGCCTGGGATAAGGTGACAGAAAGCGGCTCTCAGCGGTACACTTCGCGTGGTTCAAAGTATGCCCGATCCTGCTTACGTATCCAGGCGACATGAGGCCCAAGTCATGCCGCCTAAGCCGATTTCTCCAAGGAGAGAACAACCACACTAAGCTCTGCGATATGAATCCGTTACCCAGTAATCTGGGATAGGGTATCAGAGAGCAGCTTGTAATGGTAAGCCTCGTGTGGTGCGTCACCTACCTGACCCTGCCCACAGGTCACGGGACGTATGATGGCCAGATCATACCTCCTCGGGTGTCGTTAGCCTTCCAACCAAGTACCACGCTTGGATCCACCCTAAAAACACCGTTGCCGAGATACCTGGGATTGGGTATTCCTGGGTGGCTTTTCATGGTGAACGCCGCGTGGACCATATCCCTAACTGAAAGACATATAGCTATACTCGTTTACCGACTCTGCTTGCGAGTCAGAGCTTCGCAGCCCCCCGCTACGTCGACCTTGTTGTCGTTAGTCTGAGGACCAACTCCCACACTAGCCTCTGCCTCCGGTAGACCGTTGCCCAGATCCCTGAGATTGGAAAACCAAAATGCAATTCTAGGGGTAAACATCGTGTGGTCTGGGAGGATACAACTTCTTAAGTTTAAGAGAGTCATAGTTACTACCACCACTGGGCAGAAATTACGTGCAGAGTGCGTCATCAGCACATCTGCGGCAGCTGTAGCGAGCTCACCCCCACCCAGGTTGAGCGGACCAATTTTTAGCCCCTTTCTATTGAACGTAGCGCATGGTTTCCTGTCTCAGGCCTCCTGAATTTGTGACAGGTGGCGCATTTAGTTGTCTCACTTTTGCAGTCCGCAGATCTGTTTTAAAGGAAAGCAATATACTAACCGTGTCATCTGAATACATCTTTCAGAATATAATGCACGTTCATAAAAATATTAAAAAGTTTTGTAAGGTCAGTGACACCCACACTATTAATACGCGGAATATAAATAAACTAGAAATACCCTCGTTTAGACTAGAAAAGTCAAAAAAATCTTTCTTGGGTAGTTGTATTAAATTTTATAATCATCATCATCATCACATCAGCCACAGGAAGTCCACTGCTGAACATAGGTCTCCCCCAATGATCTCCACAATGACCTGTTGGAAGCGGCCTGCATCCAGCGACTTCCTGAAACCTTAGTCAGATCGTCCGTCCACCTTGTAGGCGGGCGTCCGACACTTCGCTAGGTAACCGTAATGTGGTCCATCGTGCGACAAACATCCCACCCCAGATAGATTTTTTGGCCGCCGTGCATTCCACTATCCGTCCCGCCTTGACTTTTTAAAGGCTACGCGGCTCTCCTTCAGCAGCCGTTCTATAGGCCAGGATTTGTCCTCCGTCAGGTTCTGCGCATGTAAGTTCCGGCGAAAGGTGGCCTGGTCTTTCATGTCCTCGGCAGTCTTAAGTGAAGCTGATCCCGTTTCGGAAGGGTAGATCGCCAGCGTTGGGCCAGTCGGGGCTGGGATTGGGATCTCCACTCTCCCCACCCTGACAGTGTTGGCAAATGATGGTCTACTATGTTGTTGTTGACAACAGCATCCTGTTGGGTCCAGCCCCTTTGTAGCCTTCAACAGCTCTATCTGCATTTCATGCTTAGACACAGTCTCCTCCAGTGGGCGGCACTGGGCTTTGGCCTCTGTTGTCCTCATGCCGTATACTCCACAACGGGTCATGATTCCCTATATGGCAGCCTGTACAGCACCTACGTCCGCTTTGTTCTTTTTGCCCTGACCGCTTATTACCATCATTAGGTCCCGCTGTTGGTGTCGGCGTGCCAAAGGACTAGTATCACCAGTCCGTGAAGTTGGCCACAGTCGAACGTCAAACGTCAAATGTCACTCGTCACCAATGATTAAAGAATAGAGGGGATAAAGCATAAGGTCACGTGACGCGTACCACTTTGATTCACAAACATGGCGGCGGCTCCGCCCCTAAAAATAGTGATACGCTAGTACCAAAATTTTTATCGATATCGATCATCAACAGTGGCATTCGACTAACATTAACCCTTAACCTGTCGTAAGCGCCGCCTACTGACCTTGATTCAAAAATAGCCCCTATTTCAATGTCGTTAGGTTGCTTTTTTGCTTGAAATCCGATGAGCCGTATTAATATAGACCCTATTTCAATGACATTAGGTTGCTTATTGCTTGCAACCGGAAGGAACCGGCTTCAGGTTCCGACGGTTGAGGGGTTAATATAACATTTTTAATTTTTGCTTTACATGTCAATTGAGTATAAACAGGGGATTTTAGGACTTGACAGTCAAGTCTTTAAAAATTAAATCCGATAATAATAGGTCAATGTTTTGATATTTTTTTCATGCTATGATTTATTTGATGGGTAAGTTTTACCTGATGATTGGATTGGATTTGTCAAATAATACACACGTGAGATAAAATACAACTTTATTAATAGCTAGAATTTGGTTGCGACTTCGAATATACCACACTTTTTTCCTTAAGCACCAATTTTCACCATGTCAATATTTCTTTTGCCAAATTATAACTAAAATCTAAAAAAAATCATACATTTAGCATACAACAATGAAAATATGTACACTAAACTAACAACTTAATATATAAATAGAAATAAAATATCTACACAAAATTAACAATTAAAATGTAAAAATAGAAATTAAACAATTAACTAAATAAACTGACATTATTGTGTTCTGTGACATGAACCATTGTAATTTTAAATGGCGATATAAAAAAAAGAAAAAAGAAGACAGTTCGTGTTGCTGACGAAGTTTCTTGCGCCACTTCTTCTTCACAGCTACAACACGTTCCGAAGCGGTGGTAGCAGAAATGAACAATCCAAAAGATCTTTTGAAAGACTATTTGAATAAATAATAATAATAATAATTAATCTTTATTTCATTACAACATGTTTACAACATAATAACACCCTGACTCCTGAACTAGGAAGCCCTGTATAACAGAAGTCAGTCTCTTTCGACAATTATTTATTTAACAGCTGCTTTATATAAAAAATAAGAAACTCGAAAAAAAATAATAATTAAAAGACTTAATAAACTATGTAACAACACTAGATCGCCAAATGAAATGAACTTAAATTATAAAGAATATTTTGATTTTGATTTTGAATAAAGGAATTGTAGCGGACATCGCGAACGAAGGCAGGAAATCAGCACTAGAATAAAAATATTTTTCGAATAATTCAATCAAACAAAAAAAAACATAAGGTACATACATACATAAACATACAAGCGGTGAATAATGTGGACTATAGATTTTAATTTATGTATAAATATTGACTGCCTCAGTGGCGTAGTTGTATTATGGTACGGTTACAAAGCTGAGGTCTCAAGTTCAAATCCCGGGTCGCGCAAAGTGATATCGGATTTTTCTATTCATTATCAGCACAGTCAGGAATTTGTGCCCGATATTGCGATAGGCTCGCCACCCACAACATCGTAGGACGGAACATACAAGGCGAAATAAATAAATAACACCAAACAATCACATACATAATCCTGACCCTACATTAAGATCGAGTCTTGTGTCGTGGGTATCAGGAACTACGAGAGACTTTTCGGTCTCACAAACACACAGACCCGAGAGAAATATTTGTGGGCCGCACAAACATTTCTCTCGGTGCGGGGATCGAACCCGCGGCCTCTCGATTCACAAACGGCGTCTTACCACCTGCGCCACGGAGGCTGAAATGTGGGTGTCCTGGTTGCACCTCTGCCTACCCATTCTGGGAAAAAGGCGTGAGTTTATGTATGTATAAATATTAATATTATGATAAATTTATTTGTAACAAAACTAATAAAAATGCAACTGCTACATAAACAATAGTAATATGATGTATTAAACATTTTGATCTTAGTGTGGGGTCAGACTATGTATGTGACGGTTGGAGGTAATTATTTCTTGATATTCCTAAAAATATACTTATACTTTACAATTATCGTTACTTTTTTAGTCGCCATAATGTAAACATATGACCAACTAATACTAATTTACATGTTACAACCGTTACAAGGTTATACCTGTCGAGATAAACACCCAGTTGCATCTAATACATTTCGTTCATTATTACGTTGCACCATTCTTTGCTAAAATCAAAAATACCTATCAGGATATTTAATACATGTGGGAGTATATTGAAAATAAGTTATATTAGAATTACCCTATTTTAAGATATATTGTACCTGACATTTCGTTATCCGCATTTTCCCCCACCTACCGCTAGTTTAGTGGTATAAAAGATGGGCGCGCATCTGTCGACAGATCAGAGTCCGCTTGACTGCGGACACGGCACGAGGGCGCTCTGAACTGTCAGGTAACGAATTTGTATCATATTTTTATTACGTGCTTTATCGATTATGATTATGATTATGCTAATAATTATTGTGAAGTGATGTCATGATTATAATTATTTATCTGTAATTAAAGTATTCAAATATAAAATATTAATCGAACCTACTTAATTTTATTTACTACCTCCCTTTCTCCCACATCAGAAGTGGGATCTGAACAAAAGCTCCGCTTGTGTAATATTTCTCTACTGTCAGGAAAAGCTGAACTGAATCATGGCTGAGCATCCCCGAGAGCTTAGAAATCTGGCGTCACCAATATTGGGCAGCAATGCATCACCAATTCAAGGTACTCGCGTGGAGGCTGACCATGGAAGCGAGGCAACCCTTCATAACAACCCAACGAATAACTGTGATACAAGGCCAGTAGAATTCGTTCCCATAAGCTTCATGCAGAACATGATGCAAGACATGATGACGCAGTTTATCCGCTCTACTACACAAACTTTAAATTCAGCTTGTGTACGACCCGCTCCACGTTTTCGGAGCCTTGAGAATATTTATATTCCTGACTTTGATCCTGACGATAGAACGGACACTGTACAAAGATGGTGTCAAAACATAGAAGACCTTATAGCAGAATACGAGCTTACCGACAAGGAAGCTCTTAATTTAACAAGGAAGAACTTAAAAGGAAGAGCCGCAGATTGGGCACGTCGTAATTACTCTACCCTGACTACCTGGGCAGAACTTAAAAAAGGCATGATTGAAACATTTGCCGATGAAGTGCGCTATTACGATGAATTGATGCAATTCATGGATTATACAAGTGAACAAACCACCAACCTCACGGAGTACGCGACTAGAAAATGGGAGCTAGCGAAAAAGGTGATCGGTGTAGAGATGACTGAACAACGCCTCGTCGAAGCAGTTATTTCAGGTATGTCAGACTTTCGTATTCGCTCAGACTTGTTAAGGCTGACGCCTAAAACTTTACCTCAACTGATTCAAAGCCTTAATTCATATAAACGTAAGAGACCTGGGAGAGAGATTGATCATAGCGTACCAAATAAGCGAAGTAGAAACACTTTCACTTCAGACCCTTCATTAAAACGATGTCATAAGTGTCATAAACTAGGCCATGTGCAAAAATATTGTCGCTCTGACACTGTTAATCCTAATTCACAAAGAAATTTACCGTTTAAGCCTGAAACTTCAAAACCTAATGAACGCCCCAAAAGTATTGTTTGTACGTTTTGCAATAGAAGAGGACATTGTTTTGAAAATTGCTTCCAACGGATTAATAAGAATTGTCAAGATGGAAAATCCTTTAAAATAAACAGCCTGATCTTAGGTAAAAACCAGTTTCGTACGGTTAAAATCGAAAACCGGGAATATTCGTGCCTAATAGATAGTGGAGCCGAATGTTCACTTATTCGTGAAAGTATAGGTGAATCAATTAAAGGGAAGATAACTTACGAAACCTGCGTCTTACAGGGTGTTGGAGACAATAATTTCCAATCATCGCGTAGAAAGCAGTGCTTGGTGCATATTGATGGCCTTAATATTGAGTTGGATTTTATTTTAGTCCCAGATAGATACATACAGTACGATGTTTTACTAGGTCAAAATCTTTTTGATATACCCGGTATTCAGGTCACATTCTCTAAGGATTCTGTCCGTATTTGCCGAAATGCTTACAATGTCGGGTGTCTACAAAAAAACTTAGATTTTGATGCATTACATTTTAATCCTCAGATAAGCTCACAACATAAGATTCAGTTACAGAATATATTAAAATCTTATGATTCTATATTTACATCCGGAAATACTGTTACCAAAGTAAAAACAGGCGAATTAAAGATTCGTTTAAAGAATCCAGATAAAATAGTCCAAAGACGTCCATATCGATTAGCCCCTGCTGAACGCGAGCATGTTAAGAACCTAATTATAAACTTAAAAGATAATAATATTATTCGTGACAGCAATTCTCCCTTCGCAAGTCCAATCTTACTTGTACGAAAAAAAGATGGTATATAATGATAGATTGTGCGTTGATTATAGGGAATTGAATAGTATTTTGAATAGTAGATTTCATCTTGACGACGAATAGACGGATGTTCAGTGATGTCTCTGTGATCAACAGGGTGAAAACCGGAAGTGATCACCGAATGGTTAGGGGCACATTGAACATCAACGTCCAATTAGAAAGGCGTCGCTTGATGAAGTCTACGCTCCGACCTACTCGCGCCCATATCCAAAACCCCGAGAGCTTTCAACTCGAGCTGACAAATCGCTTTGATTGTCTAGGAGAAAACCTTGCAGTGGACGAGCTAAACAGCGGTTTGGTAGAAGCTGTCCATACGGTGGGATCTAAGTATTTTAGACCTCGCCGTAGAGATAGACCACAAAAACTCTCGATCCAGACTCTTGACCTCATGGCCGAACGTCGATCTTTGACGCTGCAGTCTTCCGTTGACGCCGAAACATATCAGCGGCTCAATAGACGGATCTGGAAGTCCTTGCGACACGATGTCCGTGCTCACAATACTGTGAGCATTAAGGAGACAATTGAGCGGAACGGAGGCTCCAAAGTGTTTGCAAGAGACTTGTCTATTGGGCAAAGCCAGTTGTCTAGGCTGAAGACGGAAGACGGCCGCGTGGTATCGACGAGGGCAGAGGTATTAAGGGAGATCGAGAGGTTCTACGGACAGCTTTACACCTCGGTTGCCAAACCTACTGTTAGCTCGGCCGAAGACCCGAGAGCCGAGTTGATCCGACACTTTAGCGATGATATCCCGGACATCAGCCTGTGTGAGATTGAGATGGCCCTCAAACAACTTAAAAACAACAAGGCGCCGGGTGAGGATGGAATCACTTCAGAGCTTCTGAAAGCGGGCGGAATGCCGATACTGAAAGTCCTTCAGAAGCTCTTCAATTCCATTCTCCTCGAGGGCTCAACGCCAGAGGCATGGAGCAGGAGCGTGGTGGTACTGTTCTTCAAAAAAGGTGATAACACTTTGCTGAAGAACTACAGGCCCATCTCGCTCCTGAGCCATGTCTATAAGTTGTTTTCAAGGGTCATCACAAATCGTCTCGAAGGCAGGTTTGATGACTTCCAGCCTCCCGAACAAGCCGGTTTCCGAAAAGGCTTTAGTACCATAGACCATATTCATACGCTACGGCAGGTTATACAAAAAACCGAGGAGTATAACTTGCCGCTTTGTTTAGCGTTTGTGGACTATGAGAAAGCCTTTGATTCGATCGAGACCTGGGCAGTGCTACAGTCTCTTCAGCGGTGCCACATAGACTGTCGGTACATCGAAGTGCTGAGGTGTATATACAACAACGCCACCATGTCGGTCCGAGTACAAGATCAAAGCACGAAGGCTATTCCACTACAGAGAGGCGTGAGACAGGGAGATGTCATATCTCCGAAACTCTTCACTGCCGCGCTGGAAAATGCCTTCAAGCTCTTGCAGTGGAAAGGATTCGGCATCAACATCAACGGCGAGTATATTACTCACCTTCGATTTGCCGACGATATTGTAGTCTTGGCAGAATCGCTGGAAGACCTTAGCACTATGCTCGAAGACCTTAATCGAGTCTCCCAACAGGTGGGTCTTAAAATGAACATGGATAAAACGAAGATCATGTCGAATATCCATGTTGTGCCCACCCCCATTGGAGTTGGGGGCTCGACTCTCGAAGTTGTAGACGAATATGTCTATTTAGGACAAGTGGTCCGGTTAGGCAGGTCCAACTTCGAGAGAGAGGTCAATCGTCGAATCCAACTCGGTTGGGCAGCGTTCGGGAAACTTCGCGACGTCTTCTCGTCCAAAATACCTCAGTGCCTCAAATCGAAAGTCTTCGATAGTTGTGTGTTACCAGTGATGACATACGGCACCGAGACGTGGCCTCTCACTATGGGCCTTATTAGGAAGCTCAAAGTCACTCAACGAACCATGGAGCGGGCTATGCTCGGAGTTTCCCTACGAGATCGAATCAGAAATGAGGAGATCCGTAGGAGAACCAAGGTTACCGACATAGCCCATAGGATTGGCAAGTTGAAGTGGCAATGGGCCGGGCACATAGCTCGTAGAACCGATGGCCGTTGGGGCCGAAAGGTTCTCGAGTGGAGGCCACGTACAGGCAAGCGAAATGTCGGACGCCCGCCTACAAGGTGGACGGACGATCTGACTAAGGTCGCAGGAAGTCGCTGGATGCAGGCCGCTTCCAACAGGTCATTGTGGAGATCCTTGGGGGAGGCCTATGTTCAGCAGTGGACTTCCTGTGGCTGATATGATGATGATGAATTGAATAGTAATACAGTGCGTGATCATTTTCCCCTTCCTATTATCGATGACCATATCAGCAAATTGTCTGGAGCCAAATTCTTTACCGTCCTTGATATGGCAGCAGGATTCCATCAAATCCCTGTAGCTGATGACTCTATTGAAAAAACAGCCTTTGTTACACCCGATGGGCAGTACGAATTCTTACGTATGCCCTTTGGCCTTTGTAATGCGCCTTCAGTGTTTCAAAGGGCTATCAATACTGCACTTAAAGAATTTGTTGACAAATTTGTCCTAATTTATATTGATGATGTTGTGATATTTTCTGAAAATGTTGACGAAGGTATTGAGCGCTTAAAAGTAGTCCTTGACATTTTACAAAAAACGGGATTTTCTCTAAATGTGAAAAAATGCAAGTTTTTACAAACTGAAATTGAATACTTGGGTAGGATCGTTTCAAACGGCCAAGTAAAACCAAGCGTGGGTAAAGTTCATGCACTTTTAAATGCACCTGTCCCAACAACTATTAAACAGGTTCGTCAGTTTTGTGGACTGGCAAGTTATTTTAGGAAATTCATTCCAAATTTCGCACTAATTATGATTCCACTATATAATCTTACTCGGAACAACGTTAAATGGAATTGGACATCTGAACATGATACCGCAAAAAATAAAATTCTCAAGTATCTTGCCTCTGAACCTGTGTTAACCTTATTTGATCCGACAAAGCTGGTAGAGCTTCATACAGATGCCAGTTCAGCAGGCCTAGGGGGCATTCTTTTTCAAAAACATAACGATCAATTAAAAGTCGTTGAATATTTTAGCATGCGAACTACCGATACAGAAAGTCGTTATCACTCTTATGAGTTGGAGACATTGGCGGTAGTCAGGTCTATTAAACATTTTCGGCACTATTTAGTAGGCAGGCCATTTAAGATCATAACGGATTGTAATTCTTTAAAGGCATCGCGTAATAAGAAAGAATTATTACCTAGAGTGCATAGATGGTGGGCATACCTGCAATCTTTTGATTTCACTATAGAATACCGTAAAGGCGAACGCATACCTCATGTAGATTATTTAAGTCGCAACCCAGTCAATATAAATAACGTTCAAAATTATAGTGAATGGCTTAAGGTTGAGCAGAATAATGACCCTGAAACTAAAAATATAAAAGAGTCTATAGAGCTGGGTACCATTGACAAAAGTTTAGCATCCAGTTACGAAATTAAAAATGGTTTGTTATATCGCGTAATTTCCTTAAATAATAAAACTAAGAGACGACTCTTTGTTCCAAAATGTTATCGATGGCATATGATACAAATCTATCATGACTCAATTAAACACTTAGGGTGGGAAAAGACTCTTGATAAAATAAGGGAACAATTTTGGTTCCCCAACATGACCAAAAGCGTTCGTAAGTACATTGATAATTGTCTAATTTGCAAAATTAATAAAACCCAATCGGGATCACGAAAAATTATCCTTCACCCTATAGAAAAACCTCCTACGCCTTTTCATACAGTCCACATGGATACTACCGGCAAATTAAGTGGTAATAAACCCACCAAGCAATATGCTGTTGTTTTTATAGACGGGTTTACAAAATTTGTGTTTATGAAGCCGGTTAGTAACTTAACTGCAGCAGCTACTGTAAATTGTCTAAAGGAATTAATTTACAATTTCGGTACACCTAAGCGTATAGTCTGTGATCAAGCTGCCTCATATACTGGCAAAGAATTGACAAGTTTTTGTAACAGTTGGTCTATAGAGTTACATTTCATTGCTACTGGTACTAGTCGTGCAAACGGTCAGGTGGAGCGAATTATGAAGGTTTTGACAGATTGCTTTACAATTATTGAAAATACTTCCAAAAGAAGTTGGAAAGATTCTGTTGGAGAATGTTGAACGCTTAGATCTTGACACTTGCCGTCAAGAATCGAAAGTCAGAATGGACGAGCTAGGTCAAAGTAAAAAGGCTGATTTTGATAAGAAGAAAGCTAAAATTGTTCCTTTTAAAGTGGGTGATGTAGTATTAGTTAAACAAAATCCGCGAGTAATAAACAAACTGGACAGTAAGTTTAAGGGCCCATGCATCATTACTGAAGTAAATAATAATGACAGATACACTGTAAGGGTTTATAAGACTGGTAAGGAGTTATACAGGGTATATCAAGACTGCTACCGAAAACGAAGCCGGGTGGTAGTTTAAACGACTTCAGACACAATGCAGCAGAAAAAGTTGCAAAAAAAAAGCGAAATTTTTTTTTTTTATTTTTTTCCTTTGGCCATATTTGGGTGGTAAATACATTTTTTCCTAAAATAATAGTGTATACCCTTTTATTTATAAGTAATCTAAGGTATAAAAGAGTTTAAATTATTATTTTAGCAAAAACTATGGATTTACCACCCAAAAATTACGATATTTAAAAAATCATAAAAAATAATTGTCGCGTTTCTATGCGAAATTTTTAATTGCATTGTGTTTGTAGTCACTAAAACTACCACCCGGCTTCGTTTTCGGTAGCAGTCTTGAGATACCCGGTATGTTTCTCACGAAAATTTGAGGATTGTTAAATCTGATATGGGCCAGGAATTAACGGACTCTTTAAACATTGATTCAGATTGAAATAATGAAGCGGGAACTCTGTATACAGGGTATATCAAGACTGCTACCGAAAACGAAGCCGGGTGGTAGTTTAAGCGACTTCAAACACAATGCAACAGAAAAAGTTGCAAAAAAAAGCGACAATTTTTTTTTTGTAATTTTTTTCCTATTGCCATATTTTGGTGGTAAATACATTTTTTCCTAAAATAATAGTGTATACCCTTTAATTTATAAATAGTCTAAGATATAAGAGAGTTTAAATTATTATTTTAGCAAAATCTATGGATTTACCACCCAAAAATGACGATATTTAAAAAATCATAAAAAATAATTGTCGCGTTTCTAAGCGAAATTTTTAATTGCATTGTGTTTGTAGCCACTAAAACTACCACCCGGCTTCGTTTTCGGTAGCAGTCTTGAGATACCCGGTATATCATATTATGTGACATGTTATGTGCGATAACTGTGTGATTATTTTGCATTTCAATAGTCGACTGGCCAGCGACTGTATGACTATGCTTTATAATTACATTGGTGGGTTAGCCATGTGATTTGGCATTTGTGGTCATGTGATTTGACCAAGGGTTAGCCATGTGATTTGGCATTTGTGGTCATGTGATTTGACCAAGGGTTAGCCATGTGATTTGGCTTTTGTGGTCATGTGATTTGACCAAGGGTTAGCCATGTGATTTGGCATTTGTGGTCATGTGATTTGACCAAGGGTTACCCATGTGATTTGGTATTTGTGGTCATGTGATTTGACCAATGGTTAGCCATGTGATTTGGCGTTTTTGGTCATGATATTTGACCAAAGTTTTTATATCATGTTCCAGACACAAGATTTTCATACGTGTTTTTAACTTTCATACGGTCATTTAAATATGGAATCGATTCCAAAGGATGCTCCGTTTTGATTTTTTATATTTGTTTTTGTTCGCGAGCCATATTGCTGCTCGTCAGAATGGCCGTGTGGGAGTATATTGAAAATAAGTTATATTAGAATTACCCTATTTTAAGATATATTGTACCTGACATTTCGTTATCCGCATTTTCCCCCACCTACCGCTAGTTTAGTGGTATAAAAGATGGGCGCGCATCTGTCGACAGATCAGAGTCCGCTTGACTGCGGACACGGCACGAGGGCGCTCTGAACTGTCAGGTAACGAATTTGTATCATATTTTTATTACGTGCTTTATCGATTATGATTATGATTATGCTAATAATTATTGTGAAGTGATGTCATGATTATAATTATTTATCTGTAATTAAAGTATTCAAATATAAAATATTAATCGAACCTACTTAATTTTATTTACTACCTCCCTTTCTCCCACATACATACCAAATAAAATAAAATAACATAGGTAGATTTTTATTGCTATTATTTGACTGAGGAAAATCATTATGTCTCACTTAGAATTCAATCAATGAATATGAAAGTGTTGGTTAAGATAAACAATTATAATAATTAATAATAAAATATAAAACTATTTCTGTTCATTAAAAGGTTCTCCAGAACATTAGACAATAGACTACCAATTGTCCAAATTATCTTGCATGTCATCTTTGTTATTGATTAACAGTTGTATTATTAATAGGATTATTAGGTAAAATATCATAATTACTACAATTTCACTTACCGGGAACATTGTTGGAAAGCTGTTTTCTTTTTCAAAATGTAATGAACAAATAAATGTATTTATTGCAGGGTTCCAATAGCTTCCAATTTTTTGTATCCATTTTGTCCTGGTTTGTATGTTTATAGGGAATCTAAAAAATATTTTTAATTTCACTTTGTTTGTCGGTCTGAATATATATTTAAATATAAACTATTTTTTTTCTTTTTTGAAAAATAAAGATCAAAATATTTAAAAATGATAATATCGATATGAATAATTTCGTATCGAATCCACTCATCTCTAAACTTGTGTGTAAACAAACAATGAGGTTGTTATTTACACTACTTGTATAAATAACACCTAGAAGAGTCTAAAACTTAATCAACAAGATCCAAACACATTTATAAATGATAAAAATAAACCCAAAATGTAAATTTAGCACATATTTGTTAGTATTTCGTAAAAACAGTTACTAACCTATGAAAAGAAATGTTAGGGTCCTTTTTGCTTGAACTCGACTCGAATCCTTTAACACAACACTGAGGCATTTTAAAAACTTAACAACTAAACTAATAAGCAAACTAAACAAACTCAACAAACGAGATTAACCAATGAATAATCCGAAATTCTTTGATTGTGCAGATTTGTTTACTCCGATTGACAGATAACGCCACAGTTTGACATTTCATGCAGTTTTTGCTTTAATAGTCTGTGGTTTCAAAAGCATAACTAAAATGGCGTCATTTTGGTCTATGGGCGGTCCCAGTGTGGTTAGTGAACAAAATATTGCCATATTCGAAACAAAGGAATTATTATTTGTCTCTTTCATTAAGGGACAAGTCAGCTTTGTGTAAATGAGACAGATACATAAATGTACATTCCGCGTCGATATTCTTAACATAACTGTAACTTGACATATATAGCTACTTTTGTGCGTGATCCTTTATAATTCTTTTATCATTGCTCGTCACACGTCAACTGTCAAAGTCGCACGTTGCCGCGTGCAGAGCACGTGCACCTAACCTAAAGTAACCTAATATACTATGGTACATTAACAACATAAAGTAAGCAGGACTCGCACATAACAGTTAGCACCGCTGTCGCTGGTTGGTCCTCCGTATTGACGATGTTCAGGTTGTGTGATGAGATAAAATCTTCAACCAGCGACCTCCTACAATCCGCTACAGGACCTCTCCCGCGGGTCTCTGCCTCCGAACCATGCCAGAGCGGCGAGTGGGCGTTGCAGTCTATGCCCATAATGACGTTTTGTCCTTGTAGTTGGCGCAAGATGTTCAATATGTGTTCGATGTGCGGCTCTGGGTCATCGCCGTATTTGAAAAAGCCGGCGATTACATAAGTGTCAACCCCCGCAATGTGGGCTACAAAACAGTAATCTGTAGTCCATTGCGGGAAGGTGGCCACGGAGATGTTCTGAGCAAGCACCAGTAGCCCCGCTTGCGATGAGCTAATTCAGAGTCATTAGGGTCAACCCTCCACCAGCCCATGGACTAACCAATCTAACCATTATATAGGCTCAATCGCGGGAGACGCACGCGGAACCTGCTATCTGCTAGGCAGTGTGCACTCTGCCGCGCGCGCAACCTAGCTCCCTACAAATTGTTTATACTCTTCGTCCTTGTCCCTATTTATTTTGCGAGTTCTCCCCTTTCTGGGGCATGTACGTCACACAACGTTAGCACCATCCGGTGCCAGGCCGTTCTGAGCGTCGTTACGTGACCGAAACCACACGTGCGCGAAGTCCTGTAGCCTACTGAAGTTACCCTCCGTGCGCACGAGATCGGGGTACCAGACAGGTCCAGGCATCACCAATTCAAGTCCATCCAGCATACGCCGGCGGGGCTCAGCATATAGGATACAGCACAACAAAATGTGGTGCTGGTCCTCACTCTCGCCACATGCACACACACTGTCTTCCTTGAGCCGCATGTCACCAAGGCGTTTATTAAAACACCCGTGACCCGTGAGAATCTGGAAACTTCCATGATCCGGGGCGATCCAGCGTTTGCCAAATCTCCAGGACACGTCAACAAAACATATGGAGCTCGCGACCCTTCGTCTCCTTAGCCCACCGTTCTTGCCAAGTACGCAAAACCGAATCCAGAAGTTCGCGTTTTAGCCTGCTCTTGTCGGTCTTGGGCCACCTCCGTCCTGCCCGTACGGCTTATCTCCAGGTCCGTCGGTAGCACGCCCGCCAACACCGGGAGTGCGGCCGTGCAGTTTCAGTTTCAGTGGCCGTTTCAGAATTTGCGATGGGGAGATTCTGTCCCAGAATATGGTCTTCTACTGCATTTCTACGGTGGTCCGCTACGGTGCCGCGCCCCGTGCACTGGTGTGCCGAGCAGTGCCACACCGGCGAATAAGCATTGCAGTCAGCGCCTATCAGGATGCGCCGGCCCCGGAAGTGGTTCAGGATTCGGGTGATGTGCTCCACGTGGGGGACGATGCTGTCGGAGAATTTGAAGTACGCCGAAATGATGATTATGTCAAGGGCTGCCACGTTTTTTTTTTTATTGCAGTGAATGGCTTGACGAGCAAGCCGTTCGCCTGATGGTAAGCGATACGACCGCCCATGAACAGTAGCAGAACCAAATAACACCTTGACTAACAAAGCAATGCTTGGCATTCCACTGCACTCGCCATCCTGAGACATAAGATGTTAAGTCTCAATATCCAGTTGTTACTCTGGCTACAATGTCCTTTAATCCGAAACACAACAGTGCATTTAAACTGCTGTTTGACGGGAGAAATAGACATTGCGGTGGTACCCACCCAGGCAGCCTCTCACATATGAGAGACCTACCACCAGTAAACGTGGATGTGGACCACATAACAAAAGTCGCTGCACCACTCCACCAGTACAGCCACTGCGATGTCCCGTCGGTGCACGTAGATGCCCGCCTGTGACTGGGGGCCTAGCTGATGGATGAAACTGGACGGGGAGTACTGCTCCTGGACTACAACGATGGATAGGCCCAGCTCCCTTGCGATAGCGGGCAATTCAGTAGTAGAGCGCTCCGACCCGCCCAGGTTCAGCTGCCCAATCTTCAGTTCCTTAGGCGAGAATGTATTTAGTGGCTGCACCTGACCGTCTCTCGGCGTTCAATCTTGCAGGACAGTCCCGGGATGCCGTCGCGTGACTTGTAGCATCCTGCCGCTTGAAACGGGTGCACTTGGCACATCTGGATGTGGTTGCATTGCAGTCTGTAGCACGATGCCCAACGCCCCCACAACGGCCGCAAACCACCTCATTAGAGCGACAGTACTTTTCGGGGTGCCCGAATAACTGGCACTTAGAGCAACAGGTAACGTTTACATAGTCGTAGACGCGGTAGACATCCCACGTTTCCAGGTTTCGCAACTGCCTCACTAGTTGTTTCCAAAAGAACTCCTCCATTGCCGATACGCTTGCACTGCGCCACCTGCACATTCAGGGCCTTCGGATTAACGGTCTTCGTATCGTTTGCCGATTTAATTTTTCCCGCTGCACTCTCCGAAGGATACACAGCTAGTGTAGGACCACATGGGGCCGGGATGGGGATTTCCTTCGTCGGGGCTTTTAGCAGCTTCGAAAACGTAGGCCCTCCAGCCGCACTTGGAAGAGGGGGGGAAACATCCCATACCAGTCGATGATGCCTTAGCCAGCTCCAGCTCCACCTCCTTCCTAGCTAGGCGTTCTTCCGGGATAAAACCCTTGTTTTGGCGTCTGAGATGCGGATCCCGATGACTCCACCAGACCTTGCCTGGACCGCGTGGATAGCGGCCTGGATTGAGTCCACATCTGCTTTGTTCAATTTCCCCTGACCGTTACTACCGCCATGATAGACTTCAGGCTTTCGTTGATCCCGTCCAGTAGTTCAGTTTCCGTCTCCGTAGATACCAGCTTACCAAGGCGCGTAGTCGGGGGAGAGGGAATGGAACCATTACGATGTTCCGTAGGCTGACTGCTGGCGCTACCACAGGCGTAGCAGCGCTAATTCTGCCCGGGGCAGTACCGCTGGCGCTAGCCACTGATGGTGCGCGCCGGGATTATGCTCTTGGTTTCTTAACAGCAATCTCTTCGGCCGACGCGCCCAGTCCACGCTTCTCCAGCGGGCCCGATTTGGTAGGGGCCGCAATTGACGTCAGTGACTTGGGGCTGGTAACAGCACCCTTTGCCGCCACGGAATCAACTCCGCGTCCGCGAGCTACACTCAGCGGAGACGCAGAGCGACTGGCCGGCGGGCTGCGACCGATGCTCGAGCGGGGGACGAAGGCCCCCCGCTCCTCCTCCTCGTCCATGTGGGGCTCGTGCTCCGAACCTTTTTGCCCGCAGGATAGTTTGTTGGACGGTCTGATGGCAGGTCAGACGGCAGGCAGGTGCGCTGCCACGCACGACGCGAGGCCCCGCACTGCTCTGGTGATCTAGTTCTGGCGTCCACCACTCATACCCCACCTTCCGGTTCTTCCTCCTGAGACCGAAGGATTTTATGGCAGATTGGATTATCACGTCCATGAAATCCCTGCTAAACACAGAGGCGGGGTTCCTAAAGTTTACTCTACCAATTTTACTCTGGACTACAGACCTGAAACACCCCCAGTTGATACCCCGATGCCGAAAGCGCGTCGGCTCCTCCGGAGTCTCGCATCGTTCTCCCCCCTGTATGGACTGCTGCGACGATGGGCGGCCAATCGTGAATGTAATGAGCCGGTGGTCACTAGTGCTCGCTCCGTCGTGGACTCGCCAGTCTCGCGCAAATACCCCGCGTGTTGTTAGGGTGACGTCCACATTTGATTCCCCGTTTGCTGTGCTGAATGTCGCTGGTTGGTCCTCCGTATTAACGATCTTCAGGTTGTGTGATAAGATAAAATCTTCATCAACCAGCGACCTCCCACGATCCGCTACGGGACCCCTCCCGCAGGTCTGTGCCTCTGAACAATGCCAGAGCGGCGAGTGGGCGTTGCAGTCTATGCCTATAATGACGTTACGTCCTTGAAGTTGGCGCAAGATGTTCTCTATGTGTTCGATGTGCGGCTCTGGGTCATCGCCGTATTTGATGTAGCCGGCGATTACATAGGTGTCAACCTCCGCAATATGGGCTACAAAACAGTAATCTGTAGTCCACTGTGGGAGGGTGGCCACGGAGATGTTCTGAGCAAGCACCAGCAGCCCCGCTTGCGATGAGCTCCCTCGCTGGAGGACGAGCCCAGACCTCGAGTATTGTTCTTGGACAAGAACAATGTCGAAGCCCAGGTCGCCCGCCAGCGCAGGAAGCTCAACTGTGGCCAGTTCACCCCCTCCCAAATTCAGCTGACCTATCCTTAGGTGCTTATCACTGAATGTAGCTTGTGGCTGCCACTACTCTGCTCTCAGCATATGCTCTGGCCGGGCATTGAAGTTCTGGTCGAAAAGGTTACCCAAGAAGGTTTTAGGGTCCGGGTCCTCGGAGATGCCGGAGATAGCCAACAACGGGAGCCGTCGCTTCGACTCCGTGACTTTTAGCGTTGCTAGGACTGCCTCCCGGATTCGCCTAGCTGCTTCCTCATTCGCCGTGGTGACCAAGAGCCCATTTCCAATGCGGCGCAGGCCGTTCACCTGGGCATTAATTGCCCTGAGGTCCACCGCCTTTTTCAATTCCGAGACCTTTTCCAGTATGCGGCACTGCGCTCTCGCCACCGTGGTTCTCATACCATAGATGCCGCACCGCGCGATTATGGACTGGACCGCCGCCTGGATCGCTCCTATGTCCGCTTTGTTGAGCTTGCCCTGGCCGCTTACCACTGTCATGACCGCCTGGAGTCCGGTGTTGATGCCGTCATACAGCTCCTCTTCTGTTTCTGTTGACGCCATTTTGGATAATCTGCCCGTGGTTCCTCTTTTTTTTTCTCGCGGGGAAAATCCGTTTACGAATCATCCCACCCCCGAAGGGGCGAGGGTGTGTCGGACTCACCGGCGCCTTCCGAGCCCAGCGAGATGTTGTGCCGCCCGTGGATGTGGACTCTTATAACCGAGGGTTCGTGCGGCAGTTTGGATTATCACTTTCGTGAAATCCCTGCTAACACGAGACGCAGGGCGATTAAAGTTCATACCACCTACCTTATCTTGGATCGTCGAGCGAAAACGCCCCCAGTCGACACCCCGGTCCCGTAAGCACGAAGGCCCCCTCGGTGGTTTCTCGATGGTGTTCGTCGTCCGTGGCCCCGTCCGTGCATTCGACAGACTTCCAATTCTGTACGTGATTAGGCGGTGGTCACTTGTACTGGCCGTTTCGTGAACGCGCCACTCCCCAACTCCTCGTGGAAAAGGTGACGTCGATGTTCGATTCACCGTTCACAGTCGAGAAGTGTTAGGCATTTGCCTAATCATGATTCCCAGACTGTCACGCGAAGGAGGAAGGGCACTGGGACCTGAGGGGACCAGGGCGGCCGAGATCCGCACCTGAGTGTGATACGCGGTGTCCTTAGACATATCGTCGTCCGGACACAGAGCATACACCAGACCGTGCATGGCCTCATCTACAGTCCCCGCAAATCCCTCGGCGAATGTAACGGTTGCCGCTGTTTCGGTTCTGACACCTTTAATGTAGCCGGTATTGCATCCCGAATGCGTTTGGCCGCGGTCTCGCTTGCTGTGGTCAGTATGACACCATTCCCCAAGCGGCGCACGCATTGGCGTGCGCCAATCACCTGGGCGTTGATTGCCCGAGGATCCTCGCTGCTCCTGCAGTATCCGTATTAGCAGCTCGTGTTGTTGTCGCCGACGTCGTCGCTGCGGTGGTCGCTAAAGTTACTGCTCTCGCTGCTGCAGATGATGGTATAGGGCGAACTTGCTCTTGTCGACGGGGGGTTTCGTCCAATGCTCGGCCGCGGGGCGAAGGCCCGCCTCTCGTCGTCCTCCATTTTACCGCGTCGTCCGTCCACTAAGATGGCCGTTTGTGTCTGAAGTTCCCAACCAATACTCGAACTGAATTTAGGTTGGCGCGCAGTCGTGCCAACCGTTGATCCGTCAGTTGGAAGATTGGACGGTTGGTCGGTCCCACGAATCCAACCGATGGCCAAACACCAAGTAGCCCGTCTGTAAAATCGCAGCCACAGTTGTCAGGTGATGCTGTCACACCATGTCAATGTCAGTAACCATGTGCAGAGCACGAGGTCGACCTAACCTAAAATTAACCTATTCTATATGCACTATTTACTACATAACATGCACAACATAAGGAAAGTAAATAATAGCAAATAGCATGAAACAATCCACGATCAAAGAGCGACAAGACGACACAGTACGTAAGACAACACAAAGCACTATCCAGGCGCGGTTGCTGTCCCGTGGGAACACAGGGGGCTCGACCACAGGGGCTGCACACATACGGAACAACACTCAACACTGTTTCCCGGAGAAAGTTCGCGTTTCACCGATCACTGGGAACTACGTCGCACGGAGCGAATAGCGCACACGTCCGTTCGCCTCAGCGGTTCGGTCGCCAGACTACTCTGGCGGATATTGCGGCTGCCAGGCAGGTTGCACTCTGCCGCGGAGTTTTACGAGCTCCCTACAAGTTATTTCTACGTCCATTCATTCCTTAGCAACTCTCCCCCTTCTGGGGCATGCTGTTCCACTATCACTCCATAGCTGACGTCAAGGTCGTTGTTTTAGATGCCCTGGTCGTCGATCTGTTACGTGTTCTGTACCAGCCGTGCGCAAATTCCCGCAGCAGTCCAAAGTTTACCTCGGAGCTCACGAGATCGCAATACCAAGCAGGACCGTGGTGTTCCAGGACGAGACCTCCGAGCATTCTCCGGCGGAGTTCCTCGTACAGCGGGCAGAGCCACAGCACGTGGTGTCTGTCCTCTTCTGTCCATCCGCTGTCACACGCACTACCATCCTTAAGTCGCATATAGGACAGGCGCTTGCCAAGTCCCACTCCGCTTGGCGACGGCGACGTCCTAGTGGGTCGGTGTCCTCCGCCATACTAGACGGTTAGGCGGTCCAATTCAGGCGTCCACCATTCTTAACCTACCTCCCGGTTCTTCCTCCTGGGACCGACGGCTTTTTCGGCAGATTGGACTATCACTTGCGTGAAGTCCCTGCTAACCTTGGAGGCAGGGTCCCTAAAATTCAATCGTCCTATCTTACCTATGATCATCGACTTGAAGAGCGTCCAGTCCACTCCCCGATCCCGGAAGCACTGGTGCTCCCTCGTCGGCTCAGCACAGGTCGTGGTTCCCGTTGTTCGTTGGCCGCCGAGATTTCCCACCACAAAGGTGATCACGCGGTGATCACTGACGCTGGCCCCATCATGGACGCACCATTCCGACACTTTGCATCCTCTGTACAGCGACAGGTCGACGTTGGATTCCTCGTTCGTTGTCGAAAATGTTGCTGGTTGGCCCTCCCTGTTTGCAATCTTAAGATCATTGCCCAAGATGAATTCTTCTACAAGGCCTTTTCGACGATCAGCCAGTTGGCCCCTGCCCCTGGTCTGGTGCGGGGTACAGTGTCACATGGTGGAGTGGGCATTTGAGTCCACCCCGATGATTAGACGTTTGCCCATTAGCTGGTTTACTACCGTTTGTAGATGGGCGATATGGGGCTCAGCGTCATCGGAATATTTGAAGTATGCGGAGATTATGTACAGATCTGACTCTGCAATATGCCCCACCCAGCAATAGTCTGTACACCAGGGGTGCAGCGCTGCGACCACAATGTTGTCCCGGCGACGTAAGTAGACCCCCGCCTGGGCGGAGTCCCCGCGCTGAAGAACGAGTCCAGACCTCGGGAATTGTTCTTGTACAAGAACAATATCGAGGCCCAGGTCGCCCGCCACCGCGGGAAGCTCGTCCGTGGCTAATCGCCCTCCACCGAGGTTTACTTGCCCAATTTTGAGGGCCTTGTTATTGAATGTACTTGGTGGCCGCTACTGATCTGGCCTCTGCGTGAGCTCTAGCGGGGCAGTCCCTAGAGGCAGTGGCATGGGTCCCCGCTCCAGGCTTCTTAAATGTTGTGCACGTGGCACACCTTGAGATCTCCGAGCGGCAGTCAGCGGCTCTGTGGCCGACCTCACCACATTTGCCGCATGTAACCTCAGCCGCTCTGCAATATTTCTCAGGGTGCCCGTAGTTTTGGCACTTAATACAACAGGTGACATTGACGTAATCGAATATCCTGCAAACGTCCCACCCAATGTAGGCCTTCTCCTTTGCAACCAAGATTCCCCTGAGGGATGCGGTGCACTCCAGTACCACGGTAGTTGTTCCTCCCCCTTTTCGGGTCTTTTTAAACACCACATTGCATTCCTTCTTTACCCTTTCCTTTGGCCATTCTTTGTCTTCCGAGAGGTTTTGGTCATGCAGCACATCGAGGAAGTTACTTCCGGGTCCTCAGACAGGCCCGATATGGCCACTAGGGGCGATCTTTGTTTCGGCTCCGATACTTTCAGCGTGGAAGGCACCGCCTCCCGCAGTCGTTTTGCTGACTCCTCGTTGGTAGTCTCTACCATCAGTCCAGCGTTCGCAACCTTTTTGACCTTCTCGACCTGCACGTTCAGTTCCCGAGGGTTGATATTTCTTTTCAATTCTGCCTTCGTATCCTCGGCCGTCTTTATCCTCGAAGTGCCGCTCTCTGACGGGTAAATGGCGACTGTGGGGCCGCTCGGAGCTGGAATTGGGATCTCCTTTGACTTGACCTTTAGTGTCCTGAAGTATGCCGATGCGATTTCCGTGATAGGGCTTCTCCCCAGCGGAGGGAAGCCTTCCAATGAGGCCACAGCCGGAGCTTGACTCATGAGCTGCTCGATTTCCATGTCCTTCTTCGCCAGTGTCTCCTCCAGTATCCTAGTTTGGCATCTAGCTTCTGCAGTTCTTATACCAAATATACCGCAGCGCGCCTGCACACAGTGAATCGAAGCCTGGATTGATCCTAAGTCAGCCTTATTCAGCTTGCTCTGGGCCGATACCACCGTCATGATCGCTCTTAAACTGTCGCTGATACCCTTAAAGAGTTCCGCTTCAGTTTCACTGGCCACTAGTTTGCCCTAGCGCGTAGACGGCAGAGTAGGAGCGGTTCCCGAGGTAGCCGCCTCAGCAACAGCCGTCCGCCCCGCCGTTGTTGTCGTCGCATTGCCCGATGACGCAGCATTCCTGGAGGTGGCCGGCGTTGATGTCAGTGAACCCGCAGCAGCTGCCGCCGCCATTTTGGCCGCATCACGCCTGCCCTCAGTGCGTTGCCGGCATGCGGGGAGGTCCTCCGGAGACGCCAGGGGGCGTTTCTCAGGCTGGTCCGTTGGTGCGGAGACCGTTGGGGCGTTCGATGTTACTCCCCGCCCCGCAGCGCTGTATGGTGAGCTTGCCCTCGTAGCTGGCGGGCTTCGACCAATACTGGATCTGGCGACAAACACTGACCGCCTCTCCTCGTCGTCCATTTTGCGCAGAGACCCCGCCCACTTATGGTTGGAAGATGGGGCCGACTAACCAACTCAACTTAGCACGCTGTGCCAAAGGGCAAATAGCCACACTTTAAGACGGCACCGTCGAAAGCGCCTGTCAATGTCACTGTCGCTTTGATAGTTAGTCAGCACCGGTTGTTGGCACGCCACCGCGTCGTCAACCAGTGATCAATAGTCGGACCAACAGCCCGGCTTAAAGGCCGACATCCACTGGTCCGCCACAAACGCTAATAGCCACGCTGTAAAGGAGCGTCACACTGTACGTCACAAAAGTCAATGTCAGGTCACTGTCACCCGCCGCGTGCTCACCACGTGCAGGCGTCTTAACCTCTAAAACACAGTATAACCTACGTAGCCTATTTTAACTCCCTGCTAACACGGGATGCAGGGCGATTGAAGTTCATACCACCTATCTTATCCTGGATCACCGAGTGAAAACGCCCCCAGTCGACACCCCGGTCCCGGAAGCACGAAGGCCCCCCGGTGATTCCGAAGTGGCGTCTTTTGTCCGCTGGCTCGTTGTTGTGGCAGATTGACACCCCGTAGTGTAGGTGATGAGGCGATGGTCGCTTGTGCTGACGGCCTCGTGCACTCGCCACTCATTCATCCGGCAGTTTCTGGTGGACAGGGTTACGTCCACATTGGACTCACCATTTGCCGTGCTGAAGGTCGCTGGTTGGTCGTCCGTATTGGCGATGGTGAGGTTGTTCGACGCTATGAAGTCCTCAACCAGCGACCTCCGGCGATCCGCGACAACACCCCTCCCTCGAACCTGCTCCTCTCGACAGTGCCACAGGTGTGAATGGGCGTAGCTCTCTAAGGACGTCTTGGACCTGGGCAATGTGCGGTTCCACGTCGTCCGAATACTTGAAATAGGCTGAAAAAAAAAATATCCCCCTCAGATACGTAGATCACAAAGCAGTAGTCTGTGCACAGGTGTCGCAGGACGACAACTGAGAAAGCCCGCCAAGGACGAGGGGCCGTGCTGGAGGACGAGTCCGGACCTCGAGTATTGTTCTTGGACAAGAACAATGTCGAGGCCCAACTCGCCCGCCACAGCTGGCAACTCGTCAGTGGCGAGCTGTGCGCCCGCAGCATTTAGTTGTCCAATCCTTAGGCCCGCGAATTGTAGGATGTGGCCGCCACTGCCCGCCCCTCCGCGTATAATCTTGCAGGGCAATCCCGGGACGCAGTCGCGTGGCTCCCAGCCTCGGGACTCTTGAATTTATGACAGGTCGCACATTTTGCCGTGTCGCCATTAGGGTCAATCCCACCTCCAACCCACGGCCTAACCAATCTTGCGATTATATAGGCCAAATCGCGGGAGACGCACGCGGAACCTGCTTTCTGCTGAGCAGTGTGCACTCTGCCGCGTGCGCGATCATGCTCCCTACAAATTATTTATCTCTTCGTCCATGTCCCTATGTGCTAGTTCTCCCCTTTCTGGGGCATGCACGTTACAAAACGTTGGCACCATCCGGTGCCAGGCCGCTCTGTGGGTCGTTCCGTAGTCGAAACCACGCGTGCGCGAACTCCTGCAGCCTACCAAAGTTGGCCGTACGTCTTCAGCTCTAGTCCCTATAGCATTCTCCAACGGATGTCATCATAAAGTGGACAGCACCACAAAACATGGTGCCTATCCTCATCATCCTCTCTACACTCACAGAAACTTTCATCTCGTAGCCGCATATCGCATAGCCGCTTGTTAAAGCAGCCATGTCCGGTGAGAATCTGAGATGTCTCATGATCTGGTGCGACCCAGCGCATGCTGAGTGTCCCAGACACGTCACGGAAGAACATTTGGAGCTCGTTACCCTTCGTCTCCTTCTCCCACCGATCCTGCCAAGTACGCTTAAGTGATTCCAGAAGTTCGCGTTTTAGCCTGCTCATCTCTGGCTGGGACGCGGTTCTGCGTACCACCTCAGTGCTGCCAGCACGGTAGACTTCAAGGTCCGCCGGGAGCACTCCTGCCACCGGGAGAGCAGCAGCGCTGACCGAACGATAGGCCTTGGTCAAAAGCACTAGTGCAGGCCGCTGCCCCCGGAGTAGCGTGTTCCGGATCATCTGCACCTCAACGCGCTCGTACCAGCACCCCGCAGCATACGCAAGGATGGCGACAAACGTGCCCTGGTATAGAATGCGCAGACCGGGATATCGGATGCCCCAGGAAAACGCCGACACGCGCGACATCTTCCCGAAGCATCTGGCCGCACGCTCTACAATCCCTTGCGCATGCTGCGTGAAAAGGAGACCCCTGTCAAGCACCACGCCGAGAACAGTTGCCGAGTGCACTGTACGGTTCGAGTTGCCGTCGAGGCGAATGACCGGAGGCCGCTGGAACCTACCCCTGATAGTCATCGTAGATGGTTTAGCAGGGGAGAATCCCAAGCGGTTCCGGCCACCCCAGGCAGAGACTGAACTGAGTACGTCCGAGGCTTTCGCCTCAATCTCTGCTCTCGACTGCGCCTCAATCAAAATAGTGACGTCGTCCGCATAGGCTACCATGCGTACTCCCTCGGGCAGTGGCGATCGCAGCAGGTCATCCAGTGGGACGTTCTACAGCGTGGGCCCAAGGACTGATCCCTGTGGACACCCCATGGTGGACTCCTTCCACAACACCCGGCTACCCACGAAGAGGCCAACTCGGCGACGAGAGAAGTAGTCCGCCAACATCCTATAGATGTTGGGCGGGCATCCTCCTTCTTCACCTTGACCATGATCATGGGCCACCAGACACTGTCGAATGCACCAGAGATATCCAGGAAGATCGCCTGGACATAACGCGCTGCGTACTCCCTACCGGCACTTATCACGACGTCAAGTGCAGAGACCGTTGACTTCCCCTGAGCAAAACCATGCTGGCAATCTGAAATTCCACTGGAAATCTGAGGCGCACAGTGGATAATTACGCGCTCTAAGAGCTTCCCGAGCACAGAGAGAAGCGTAATCGGGCGGTACGCCTTCGGGTTATTAAGTGGCTTGTCGTTGCCCTTTGGCAGGACCAGGAGACGACCGTCCTTCCAGACGTCCGGAAAAATGCCTTCGTCAACACATTTGGCGTACACCAGGTGGAATTCCACCGGCGCAGCGGCCCAGACGTTCCGCAAGATCCTGGCGGTAATCCCATTGAGCCCCGGGGCCGTGTTAGGCAAGATATCTAATCATGTTTCCCAGACGATCACCAGAAGGAGGGAGGGCATTCGGGCCTGAGGGAACCATTGCGGCCGAGATTCGCACCTGAAAGTGGTACTCCGTGTCCGTAGACGGATCGTCGTCCGGACATAGAGCATGCACTAGGCCGTGCATGGCCTCGTCAATACGCGGTCTCAACTTCCTCCCTCCTTCTTCTGTATGCAGCACGATCCTTTCGAAAAGCCTCTCCAGCATACTGTTCCGCTGGACCACCATCACGTCGCGTGCGCTGCCACGCACGGCACGATTTTCCACACTGACGACGGAGGCGATCGAGTTCTTGCGTCCACCATTCGTACCCTACATCCCGGTTCTCCTCTTATAACCGAGGGTTCGTGCGGCAGTTTGGATTATCACTTTCGTGAAATCCCTGCTAACACGAGACGCAGGGCGATTAAAGTTCATACCACCTACCTTATCTTGGATCGTCGCGCGAAAACGCCCCCAGTCGACACCCCGGTCCCGGAAGCACGAAGGCCCCCCCGGTGGTTCCTCGGTTGTGTTCGTCGTCCGTGGCCCCGTCCGTGCATTCGACAGACTCCCAATTCTGTACGTGATTAGGCGGTGATCACTCGTACTGGCCGTTTCGTGAACACGCCACTCCCCAACGCGACAACTCCTCGTGGAAAGGGTGACAATGTTCGATTCACCGTTTTCAGTCGAGAAGGTCGCTGGCTGGTCATCCGTGTTGGCGATGTTCAAGTTGTTAGAAACTATGAAGTCCTCAACCTTCGGCGATCCGGCCCCGTCCTTGGACCTGTTCCTCTCTACAATGCCATAGGTACAAGTGGGCATTAACGTCCGCACCGATGACGACGCGTTTGCCTCTGAGCTCCCTTAAGCCCTGGTCTGTCGAAGCTACGCACAGCGTTGCGTTGCGCGGAATACGGTGTCAAACTCGGTTTTGTATGAAAAACATTGACATTGACATGACGTTCCGCCGCAGTATGCGTCAAGCCCTGGTCTGTCGAAGCTACGCACAACGTTGCGTTGCGCGGAATGCGGTGTCAAACTCGGTTTTGTATGAAAAACATTGACATTGACATGACGTTTCGCCGCAGTATGCGTCAGCCCGCGTCTGCGGTGAGGGGTCAACCGAGTGACGGGTAGACTGGTCTTTTGTGCTGTCACAGTATGCGTCAGTGTAGAGCGGAAAGTGCGGTGAAGCGCGGGGCGGATACACCGCACAACGTGCCGTCATTCTCGTCATTTCGTCGCGGTAAGCGTATTTGCGCAATGTATTTATTTGAGGACAATATTTTTATCAATTTTCGTTTGGTTTAAACTTTTGTTTAGGCTGTGGCGCGTATATCGACTATGTGCTGCCGCACATTACGTTCAATACTGTTCACGTACGTTCCCAATGACAATGGTATAATATTACACCACGTAGGAATAACATTTTAAAGCCTTGGTTTGGTAAAAGATACAATTAAAAAGTAAAAATAATTGATATTTAATAAGTACAAGATTATAAACTGGAGTCAATTACATTTATTTTATTGTTATAAAAATGGAGAACGGAATTGTATGTTCATTGTTCTAAGTACCTAGTACCCCATGCTTTTAAACAAAATATAGCAACTGAATTAGTTCGCAACTGATCAGGGTACAATTGGAGACGATTTATTAGTGGGTATCTATATACATTCAGTCTTTATTCCTATTCACAGGGCACTTTATGAGCTATCATTGCAGAGCACTGGTCTCCTTTACAATCGAGAATACGATTGAGAGTGGTTAGGCCATATTACAGTCCACCACGCTAGCTGACCTTATCCCTTTATATAGTATATATGCATAGAAAGAAATACAAACAATAAACCTAATAAGAACATCAATCGTTTAAGTGCATGCACTTTTTATATGAGCCCGAAAAAGTAGCTACAAAGAATCTTATTATGAGTTTTGTATCAGCCCATATACATACATTCGTTGTATAATGGTTGTATATTATCGTCGTAGTTATTTACAAAATCCACCTGCAAGATATAATAAACTATCGCTGTTCGACACAATTAGCACCACTCTCCTAGCACCTGGAGTGCATCAGCATGTGATAACATGGAGCAATCTTAAATATGTAGTTCCTCAACGTAGTATCAAGTTCTGTGTTTTCCCTTTTTTTCCATTCCCATTCCATTAAAACCCCCTCTATATATATTGTAATTTGTGCTACTTGCACCTACGCATATATATTTTTAGCTCTGTGTTATAAATTCTGTTAAATACTAAAATAAAATTATTATTGTAAAAAGTGCCCATCAGTATTGTTCCAGGTTTTGCTCGTGATAATTTTATAGGAAAATAATTTAATCGTTATGGAATTTAGCTTTTACCCAATTACGGTACGATCGATAACGATAATTTAAGAAAGGATATCTACATAAATCCAGTGAAATTCAATTTGATCTGACAATAAATTGATTAAGCGAAAAAAGATGTATTCAGCAGATGCGTATTTCATTAGAATGATACGAACCACTTTTATCACGTATTAATATTGCGAAAATTGTCTCGTAAACATAAATACCCAGTTTATTTAAAATGACGCACAAACTTTTTTTAAGAAATTATATATATTTTCGAACATAAATGATTGTTATTTGTTGTCATGGAAATTCAAGTAAACTTCAATGCGAAATTGCCATAGTAACGTTTGTTGTCAATGAACGGTTCTCCCATTGGTCAACGGTTTTACGCACAGAGTAAAACCTATATGTGAACCACCTTTTTGTTGTTATTTGAACTACGTTGCATGACGTCATGACGTTGCTGCTTACCGCAGTGCCGCGCGTATCCTTCGACAGACCAGGCCTTCAGGCAGCGTCTGCGGTGAGGGGTCAACCGGGTAACGGGTAGACTGGTCTTTTGTGCTGTCACAGTATGCGTCAATGTAGAGGGGTAAGTGCGGTGAAGCGCGGGGCTGATACACCACATAACGCGCCGTCATTCTCATCATTTCGTCGCGGTAAGCGTATTTGCGCAATGAATTTATTTGAGGACAATATTTTTATCAATTTTCGTTTGATTTAAACTTTTATTTAGGCTGTGGCGCGTATATCGACTATGTGCTGCCGCACAGTACGTGCCCAATGACCATGGCGCAATATTACACCACGTAGGAATAAAACTTTAAAACAAAAAGTAAAAATAATTAATATTTAATAAGTACAAGATTATAAAATGGAGTCTATTACATTTATTTTATTGTTATAAAAATGGCGAAAGGAACTGTATGTTAATTGTTCTAAGTACCTAGTACCCCATGCTTTTTAACAAAATATAGCAACGGAATTAGTTCTCAACTGATCAGGGTAGAATTGAAGACGATTTATTAGTAGGTATCTATATACATTCAGTCTTTATCCCTATTCGCAGGGCACTTTATCAGCCCATATACGTCCCACTGCAGAGCACGGGTCTCCTCTACAATCGAGAATACGATTGAGAGTGGTTAGGCCATACTATAGTTCACCACGCTTGCTGGTCTTATATTTGCATAAAAAGAAATACATCAATCGTTTAAGTGCACCCGCTTTATACATGAGCCCGAAAAAGTAGCTATAAAGAATCTTATGATGAGTTTTGTATCAGCCCATATACATACATTCGTTGTATAATGGTTGTGTATTATCGTCGTAGTTATTTACAAAATCCATCTGAAAGATATAATAAACTATCGCCGTTTGACACAATTAGCAACACTCTCCTAGCACCTGGAGTGCATCATGTGATGACATGGTGCAATCTTAAAAATGAAGTTCCTCAACGGAGTATCAAGTTCTGTGTTTTCCCCTTTTTTCCATTCCCATTCCATTAAAACCCCGTCTATATATATTGTAATTTGTACTACTTACACCTACGCATATACCGGGTATATCAAGACTGCTACCGAAAACGAAGCTGGGTGGTAGTTTTAGTGACTACAAACACAATGCAACTAAAAATTTCTCAAAGAAACGCGACATTATTTTTTAATGATTTTTTAAATATCGTCATTTTTGGGTGGTAAATCCATAGTTTTTGCTAAAATAATAATTTAAACTGTTTTATACCTTAGAATATTTATAAATAAAAGGGTATACACTATTATTTTAGGAAAAAAATGTATTTACTACCCAAATATGGCCATAGGAAAAAAATATCAAAAAAAAAAATTGACGTTTTTTTTTTGCAAAATTTTCTCTTGCATTGTGTCTGAAATCGCTTAAACTACCACCCAGCTTCGTTTTCGGTAGCAGTCTTGATATACCCTGTATATGTGGCGGTAGCAATACGCCAACTTAGATTTAGCTTATAAAATAACACGCTTATTATTTGTAATTTGAACATTATTTAAACACGCATTTCATTTTAAGATATGACTGCAGATGTTTAACCATAAAACATCTGCGAGTCGTTTTATTACAGTAAGAATTTTTGTGTACCTTATTATACAGGGTATCTCAAGACTGCTACCGAAAACGAAGCCGGGTGGTAGTTTTAGTGGCTACAAACACAATGCAATTAAAAATTTCGCATAGAAACGCGACAATTATTTTTTATGATTTTTTAAATATCGTCAATTTTGGGTGGTAAATCCATAGTTTTTGCTAAAATAATAATTTAAACTCTTTTATACCTTAGAGTATTTATAAATAAAAGGATATACACTATTATTTTAGAAAAAAAATTATTTACCACCCAAATATGGCCATAGGAAAAAAATAACAAAAAAAAAATTGTCGCTTTTTTTTGCAACTTTTTTTGTTGCATTGTGTCTGAAGTCGCTTAAACTATCACCCGGCTTCGTTTTCGGTAGCAGTCTTGATATACCCGGTATAATATTAGTTAAAAAGATGCTGTTCTAAATTATTGTTTCCTAATTGTAATGACCCGTTCATGCCGGGGCAATAAAACTGTATTATTATAGTTAAGTTCTTTAGTGGCGGTAATCCTCTGCAACAAATTTATGTTTTTTAGACAATAGTACACATGTTTGGGTAAACCTTTCTGTTTAGACAATAGCCCAGATGTTTGGGCCGACCTTAATTTTTAGTTGAAAGGATAGACCCTATTTTATGGCTTAAATATATTTTCTGGAAGATTTATCCCCACCGATCCTCATTCGGGTAGTCCTATAAAAGGGTCGGTCTATTTGGATGAAAAAAGACAGTCTGCCATCTCTCGTCACGAGCACATCTCGCTCCGAGTCGCATAATTATAATTTTACTCTGTCTGTGAATGTATTAAGTGTTAATTTACAAAATATACAATAGTTAGTTCCTGGAAGTGAGTGCTTATTCTAATACCTACACTTATAACCACCAAAGTGGTGACCCCGAAGCAAAAGAGTGATTTGAGTGTAGTGTGTTAAAGTTTAATAGTAGTACGCGAGTTTTCCGTGGAAGAGACATTGTTTTTGAGTAAAACATAGAAAAAGTGAGCAGTATAATGAACACCGGAAGCGTTAGCGAACAAACGTTGCGTCGTGTTCTCCACATATACCAGAGTGCAAATCGAATGACTTAGAAGTTTGGTTCGCCATAGCAGAAGCTGTGTTTGCTGCCGCCCGCATCAACTCGGAGAAATCAAAATACGCAATGATAATACAGAAGATACCAACTAACATCATAGACACAATGCGTGATGTAATTTTAAGCCCGCCCGAAGACGCTCCGTATACAACGTTCAAGACGATTTTGACAAAGCGTTGTGGTACATCGGAGAGTCAGCGAACACGTCAGCTGCTGGAACGCGAGGACCTGGGAGATGATAAGCCGTCACAGTTTCTTCGACGTCTACGAAACCTAGCTGGTGAGAATATATCGGAATCTACTGTCCGTACACTTTGGCAAGGACGATTGCCAACGGTCTTACAGCCCATCCTAGCAACTGTTAAGGACCAACCGTTTCAGAAAGCTGCGGAAGTTGCAGATGCGGCATTAGAATACTTGCCAATGCGTCCAGCTATTGCAGAGGCCGGAATTCGTCCTACTTCCACCAAACAAGAGGAATCGGTATCGGAAGACATGAAAAAGATGTACGTCAGTTTAAAGGACGAGATTACTTTGCTACGTCGAGAAATCAACGATCCCACTTCACGTGCGCGAGTGCGAGATAGAAACAGATCACGATCTCGCTCACGTTCCAGAAGCCGCGGTCCACGTCCACGTGATTTGTGTTGGTATCACTGGCGGTTTGATACGAAGGCAACAAAATGTGTTCCACCATGCAACAAGGCGGGAAACGCTCCGGGCAGTCGTTAATGACGGCAAACGACCCCTGCTCTAAGAAATCACGCCGTTTATTCGTCTGTGATCGAGCCAGCAAAATCCAATTCCTCGTGGACACCGGAGCTGACATCTGTTTGTTTCCTCGTCATCGTATCCAAGGCCCGCATAAAAAGTCAAACTACGAGCTTTCTGCAGCCAACGGGACAGTGATCGCTACATATGGAATTGCTAATTTAACGTTGGACCTTGGCCTAAGACGAGATTTTACTTGTAGGTTCATAATAGCCGATGTCTCCAAGCCAATCTTAGGTGCTGATTTTTTGGCATATTATGGACTCCTACCAGATCTGCAACGTAGACGTTTGATAGACTCCTCCACCCTGCTTACCTACAAGGCGGAGATAACAGAGTGTCAGGAACCAAGCATCAAAGTCATTAATGGCTCATCACCATACCATGAGCTTCTGCAGGAGTTCCCAGATATTATTCGTCCGGATGGCGCACCTAAAACAGTAAGCCACAGCACAAAACACCACATCATTACGACTCCAGGCCCACCAGTTGCGCACAAACCCCGTCGTCTTGCTCCAGACAAGTTGGCTGCCGCTAAAAGAGAATTCGAGGCGATGTTACGACTAGGATTGTGTCGGCCATCAAAAAGTCCATGGGCTTCTCCACTACACATGGTTCCCAATAAAGGAGATGAGTGGAGACCATGTGGAGACTATCGGGCACTCAATAGTCGGACAGAACCCGATAAATACCCAGTACGACACATCCAGGACTTTGCACAAGGACTGCACGGGAAGAACATTTTCTCCACTCTTGACTTAGTAAGAGCATTCCACCAAATACCAGTCGCAGAGGAAGACATACCTAAGACAGCCATCATTACTCCATTCGGACTCTTCGAGTTTATGTACATGACTTTTGGATTACGTAACGCAGCCCAAACCTTCCAGCGCTTCATGGACGAAGTGCTACTGGGATTGGACTTTTGTTACGTGTACATTGATGATATTTTAATTGCATCATCATCACATGAAGAGCACCTCAAGCATTTGAAAATTGTTTTTAATCGTCTTAAGAAATATGGCGTCGTCATCAACCCCAGCAAGTGTATCTTTGGTCAGAAAGAAGTTCGTTTCCTGGGATATATGGTAACTGCAACTGGTACTCAACCATTTCCAGACAGAGTTGTCGATATACAACGGTTTAAATTACCAGACACAGTCAAAAAGCTACGTGGATTTCTCGGTATGATTAATTTTTACCGTAGGTTCATACCAGGTGCAGCCGCAGCATTAGAATATAAAACTAACTTACAACTTAATCGCAAAATTAAGAACAGAAACATACAACTTAACCACAAAATTAAGAACTCTAAGTTACAATTTAACCACCAAATTAAAAACACTAAGTTACAACTTAACCACAAAAGTAAGAATCATATACTACTCGTCTAACATCTCCACACCACTCCTCTCACACCACCTTTTCATCTGATCAGCTGAACTAGAGGTTTTATTAGGCCCCTCCTCCGAATTGTCAATCTTTTCAACTTCATAGCGATCATTACGCTTACATTTGGTAACTTTATAAGGACCTAAATACTTTGGTCTCAACTTAAGCCCAGGACCAAATTGAGTTCTCTTTATAGCCACTATATCACCTTCTCTATACTTATGACTCTCCTTCCTTTTTTTATCATAATATCTCTTATTTTCTTCCTGTATCTTCAATATTTGCTCTTTAGCCTGAAGTCTTAAGCTTTCTCTATTTTCATCATATTGTAGTGTATTCTCTTCCTGTAACAATTCCAATATTTTTAAGTCTTCTTTATTGGTCATTTTAACTCCCATTTTAATTCAAAAGGGGTTGATTTTATTGACCTCTGGAATGTACTATTTAATGACCTTTGAACTTTGCTGACATGCCTGTACCACTCTCCAGGACTTTCTATACACAATTTAGTTAAGACTGGTATGATTATGCGATGAACTCTTTCCACTTGTCCATTTCCACGCGGTACTCCAGTTGTTATTGTTACATGTACTATTTTCTCTTCTGTGCAATAATCTTCAAACTCCTTACTTGTGAATGCCGTCCCTCTGTCAGTAATAATTCTACGAGGATTTTCAAAAGATTGTTGATGCAGCTGTACCCCAAGCAGGAACATTTTGAAGTATCGTATAGTAATAGTATCGTGACAACGATTACTATACTATAACTACTCCATATCGGTAGCATGAATCGATTAACCATACTCTCGTGAACTCGATACTATTACGTTACGATAGTGACAGATAACCTAGGGTAATGAACGAATGTTATTGAATGATTCGTGCGGAATTGTCATTCACTACGTAGGTACATTAATTTATTATTATTATAAAATACCAAAAAAATATAAAACATGCATTAATGTCGCGTAGAAAGGTTATGGAAATAAATTAATAAGCAAATACATATTTCTTGCTTTTATTCCGCAATATACAAAAATGACTCCAATTAATTATGCGTTTAGATTTCCGAACGTAGCAATTTTTTTTTATTAGTTGTCAAACAATTAATGCAAATTATTAAATAATAACTCTCATACATGCTCTCATATTATTTAAGTTATAGATAAAGATATGTACATATGTTTTATAAAATCCCTCTACATTTTTAAGGAGGAGAGCTTTATGAAAGTATTCTCTATATTTTTGCTAGTTAAGTTCCTCGGCAATTATTATCACATATTATATGCTCACACTTCTCTGCTCTAAGAGCTTGCTCGACTATACATTGACTTATAAGCTTATAAGTATAACATAAAATGATTAAGTAGGTACGCAAAACGAAAATCAAAGTTCCATGTAAATATTTTATTTATAAGTTTTTTACAGTTTTAGGTTAGGTGTCTTTTTAACTACAATAAATTCCAGACTTTCTAAATCCTCATACTTGTTCGCAAGATTCCCAAGTTCGTTGCTCCGATTCCAAACAGTCCATAGTCTAAGAAATAACCTTCATATTTGAGTTAGGTATCACAATAATTATAACTTCATATCGCAGCATTGAATTTCATATAACTAGCGAAATACGGAGTAGATAATTACACACAATAACACTAAGGCGGGAATCGGGAAACACTAAGCATGACCGTAATTAACACATTTTTCCTTAATTCGATGTGTAGAAATGCAAAAATATACTCTCGATAATGTTCTCACGGTAAAAATGTCGGTGACAAAACAATCGTATTTCTCGATAGTAAATCGGCGATACTATACGTCAAAAATTATTCCTGCTACCACTTTTCATACATTTGTATAATAAAACTATCGTTATTACCATACTATAGTATCGTAAATGTTTCCCGCTGCCATAATTTAGTTCCAAATACGCTCACAATGGCGCTGTTCAAATTCCCATACAAAATTTTACTATTACGATTACTATACTATAGAGCCAAATGTTCCTGCTTGGGGCACTGAAGTTTATTCAATGTCTCTCTACTTGATGTTGTCTTAGTAGGGAACAGCCATACAAATTTGGTAATTGACGCATTTACTTTGATTGTCAGGATATAATTATATTGTTTTCTAGTTGCTGATAATTCAAGTCCAACATGATCCAAATGTATAGTGTCAAATGGGACACTCTCCTTTAAAATAGGGTGTAAATAACCCTCTTGTTTGCCCTCCTTTCTGGTTGCTAATAGGCATGGAACACAACTCAGTAAAAAATCATCAATTTTTTTATTCAAATCTCTAATGAAATAATCCTTATTTAATGCTTCTTTCATCTTAGCTTTTCCAAAGTGGCCTTTGCTATGCAGGTTGTTAATAATCTCTCTTTCTAATGATCTTGGAACTACTATTTGTTTTTGCTCTCCCTTGTATAATATTTCATTTTCTATCCAGTAATCTTCAAAGGTGTTATTTTCCAATATTGTTTTAATTGCTCTCAATCCGTCATCATTTTCTTGAGCTTGCTTTATGCTATCCTGTAAAGTGACAACCGCTACTATAGATATTCTGCTCAGGGCATCACTGTGTCTCATCCTGGAACCTGATCTATGCTCCACTTCAAAATCATATTCACTAAGCATAAGTATCCACCTTGCAACTTTTGCTGAAACATCTTTTTTATTAAGTGTCATCTCAAATGCTTTGCAATCTGTAACAATTTTGAAATGAATTCCATATAAATAATGTCTAAACTTCTTTATACTTTCTATAACAGCTAATGCCTCTAATTCGTAGCTTGAGTACTTGCTTTGAGTGTCACTCGTCTTCTGACTCATATAATGTACAGGATGCATTCCTGAACTTGGATGATACTGCATTAGTATTGCAGCTAATGCAACACTTGAAGCGTCAGTATGAATTTCTGTTTTCAATTTAGGGTTAAATATTTTTAAAACTGGCCCACTGGCTAATCTTTCCTTCAAAGTTTCAAAAGCTATTCTCTCCTTGTCATTAAATTTAAAGTCATTCTGCTTCTTTAATAAGTCAGTTAATGGTTTGGAAATACTTGCAAAATCTTGTATATATTTTCTGAAATAACTTGTTAATCCCACAAAACTGTGCAACTGTTTTGAATTTCTTGGCTCTGGATACCTTAATACTGCATCAGTTTTATCAGTACTTGGCCTTACTTCTCCATTCTTGATTCTGTGACCCAAGTATTCCACTTCATGCTGTAACAAGCTTGCTTTTTTCCAATTCAATATTAAACCATACTTTGAAGCAACTTGCAACACTTGTTTCAACCTCAAAAGAGCTTGGTACTCATCTGCAGCTGGAATTATTATGTCATCAATAAATATAATGAGTACACCTTGAGCTATAAGATCTCAGAATATTATGCTGATGAACCTCATGAATGTCTTGGGTGAATTTGACAACCCAAATGGCGCTCGCAAAAACTCATATTGTCCATTATGTGTTACAAATGATGTATATTTAATTGACTCTTCACTAACTTTCAAATGGAAGAACCCGTTCTTCAAATCTAATACACTAAACACTTTAGCACCTTGCAATTTATCAATGAGACTATCTATCACTGGCAATGGAAACTCATCTTTGATCATCTTTCTGTTTAACAAGCGATAGTCTATGCAGACTCGAGCTGAACCATCTTTCTTTTTAACTATTACTACTGGACAACAATACTCTGAAAAACTCACCCGTATAATTCCCTGGTCTAACCATTCCTTTACCTGATCCTCTACTAGACACTGCTCCATTAAAGATAAACGTCGTGGTGGCTGTCTGACTGGAATGTCATCTTTCAACATTATTTTCAGTTGGATGGGTGCCTCCTCAGTTTGATGTGGCTTATAATTCTGTACACACTTCATTAGTTCATCTTTCACACTTTCATCTTTCACATGATCCAGAAATACATCTACACACCCTGCAAAATAATTAATATTAGACGAATCCCGCTCACTTTCACCAGGCAACAATGTTACGTCCCCTTCATTCATAAAAACCTTAACTTTATTTAAAAACTCTTGGCCAATAATAACGTCATAGGGCATAAAATCCACGGAAACTATATGAAACACTATATTATAACACTGACCATCAATTTGGACTTTTAGTACAGCTTTGCCCTTTGACGTGATTTTACACAAACCTAGGCCCGAAAGAGTTAAGTCATCATTCACAATTTCGACATTTAACTTCGTCAATACTTTAACTGACAGTAAATTAACATCACTTCCCGAGTCTATTAATGCTTTTGTCACGTAATTATTAAGTTTAACACTTTTAACCGGCTTTTTGTTAGTGGAATAGTCTTTGTTTACATTTCGACGCGCGCTTTCGTCAGATTCTGATGTCATCTTGACAGCTGTCAACGTCATCGGATCCGTGTGTATCATTCGATCGCCATTCCTTCCGTCGTTCTCGCTCTTAGCCGTGGTGGCGCCTTCTGTCGCCGACGCCGCGAACAATGCTTGCGTCCGATCACGATGATAATGATTATCAACACTTTGAATTCTTCCGCTTGCGCTCGCGCTCGGTTTTGCTTCATGGCGCCTATATGTATTCGCCTTTTGCCTGAATGTTCCCCTCTTGTTCTCGATCTTGGATACTGCCATCTTTGCCGGGCAATCGGGCGCAATATGGCCGAACTCATTACAATAAAAACACTTTTTACCTCGATATTTATTAGGGCACTCTTGACTAATGTGATTTCGATCACCACAAATAAAACAGAGTAAGCGTGATGATAGCGTAGTTGAGGCACTGGCACGATTTAACTGTTTATTCATATTTTTCACACCTTGCTTTTGATAGGACATCTTTTCTTTCACAGTTTCATAAATTTTTAACTTCTCTTTTAGTTCTGAATATGTTGTGACACCATATAACATTACTTTATTTATTTCACTGTCCGTTATGCCGTCGACTATATATTTTAATCCGGCATCTTGCCGCGCTTGCCCATTTCTTTCATCGTAAGCATATAGTCCAAACATGACTCCGCGGGCTTCTTGCTTCGGGCACTCATCATCTCGTGGACTGCTTTAATATCTACGGTATCAGGGAATTCTCTTAAAATAGCGGTCTTTAAGTCGTCCCACGATTTAAATGGCCGTTCCGCTTTCAACCAAATGCAGCGGTACATTCTAGTGCTCTTCGCGCGACCAGTAGTTGTTGCAACGGCGACCAGCCGAAGATGACGGCATTTTCCTCCACCTCGCTTATCCATTGCAATGCAGAATACGTTTTGTCTCGTCCATTAAACTTCGAGACCACCTCCGCCGCCATTTGCAATATCGCAGGCGCCGAACTTTGCAAATCGTCTTAAGGTTCGTTTTGCCGGTTTCGTCTTCCATCTTTCTCGTTGTTAGCCATCCTCCAGCAGTGTACTTACAATGTATGTACACGGCAAAATTAGTTTTGAAATCGAAGTGTTGCCGATGCGTCGTGTGATGTGCCACGTATTCGGTGAAAAACACTCCGATCCCGGACGAGCCCCCCAAATTTGTAGGATAAGTGTGCGGAGAGCAATAAATTATCACTAATGATTTTATACGTCTTTAATTTTATACTTCTTATAATCTTATACGTCTTATAATTTAATACATCTTTTTAACTTAACCGTCTTCCTTCCAATTAGTCTTTTCACTGTCTTCCCGCTCACTCATTCTCCACATTCATTCACTCTTACTCTTTCATACTTTCACTCGCTCTCATTACATTTCGTTTCATTCAGCATCTATTCCCACATATATTTTCGAAATTAAATGATTGTTATTTGTTGTCATGGAAATTCCAGAAAACTTCAATGCGAAATTGCCATAGTAACGTTGGTTGTCAATGAACGGTTCTCCCATTGGTCAACGGTTTTGCGCACAGAGTGAAACCTATATGTGAACCACCTTTTTTATTGTTATGTGAACTACGTTGCATGACGTCATGACGTTGCCGCTTACCGCAGTGCCACGCGTATTCTTTGCCAGACCAGGCCGTGTCAGGTGTGTAATGTGCGGTTCTACATCATCGGAGAATTTAAAATACGCGGACACGAGGTAGGTGTCCACTTCTCCCACGTGGACCACATAACAGTAGTCCGTACACCACTGCTGCAGGGTGGCGACAGAGATGTCCCGTCGACGCACGAAGATGCCCGCCTGGGACGAGGGGCCGTACTGGAGGACGAGCCCGGACCTCGTGTACTGTTCTTGGACAAGAACAACGTCGAGGCCCAGCTCGCCCGCCACCGCCGGCAGCTCGTCCGTGGCATGCTGTGCGCCCGCAGCGTTGATCTGGCCTATCCTTAGCGACGCGAATTATATTCAGTGGCCGCCACTGCTCGCCCTTCTGCGTAAATTCTTGCCGGGCAATCCCGAGCAGCAGTGGTGTGGTTCGCGGCGTCCGGTCTCTTAAATTTTAGGCAGGTGGCGCACTTTGTGGTAGCCCGCGCCGCAACGTCCACAGGTCACCTCTGCCGACCGGCAGTACTTCTCTGGGTGACCGTATTGCTGACACTTGTTGCAGCACGTGACGGCCACATAGTCGTGAACGCGACAGACGTCCCAACCGTAATATATGCGTTCCTTCTGTACTAGTTTGATCCTAAAAATGGTCACGTCGTCAGCATAGGCGACCATGCTTACTCCCTCGGGTAATGGGGACCGCAGCAAGTCGTCCAGCAGGACGTTCCACAGCGAGGGGCCCAGGACCGATCCCTGAGGACATCCCATAGTGGATGTCTTCCACAACACCCGGCCACCCATGAAAAGGCCAACTCGGCGCCGAGAGAAATAGTCCGCCAGCATCCGGTAGATGTTTGGCGGGCATCCCCCTCTCTTCGCCTTGACCATTATCATGGGCCACCAAGCATTTTCGAAGGCACTCGAGATGTCCAGGAATATAGCCTGGACATTCCGCGCATCGGAAAACCTGCTCGCACCGATAACAGCATCAAGGGCAGTAGTCGTCGACTTACCCCGTGAGAAACCGTGCTGCCAGTCCGAGACTCCATTTGAGATTTGAGGCGCACAGTATAGAAGGACTCGCTCTAATAACTTTCCAAGGACTGAGAGAAGCGTGATCGGGCGATACGCCTTCGGGTCAGTCAGTGGCTTGTCGTTGCCTTTTGGCAGGACCAAGAGACGACCTCCGTGGACAGCCTCCGTGGCGCAGGCGGTTAGACGCCGCCTGTGAAACGAGAGGCCGCGGGTTCGATCCCCGCACCGAGAGAAATGTTGTGCGGCCCACAAATATTTCTCTCGGGTCTGGGTGTTTGTGAGACCGAAAAGTCTCGTAGTTCCTGATACCCACGACACAAGACTCGATCTTAATGTGGGTCAGGACTATGTATGCGACTGTTGGGTGTTATTGGGTGTGTCTTTCCAGACGTCCGGAAATACGCCCTCGTCGACACATTTGGCATACACCAAGTGGAATTCCACTGATGCAGCGGCCCAGACGTTCCGTAAAATACTGGCGGTGACCCCGTCGAGCCCGGGAGCCGTGTTAGGCATTTGCCTATTCATGTTCCACAGACAATCACCTGAAGGAGGAAGGGCATTCGGACCCGAGGGGACCAGAGAGGCCGAGATCCGCACCTGGGTATGATACTCTGTGTCCTTGGATGGGTCATCGTCCGGGCACAGAGCATACACCAAACCGTGCATGGCCTCATCAACAGTCCCCGCGAATCCATCGGCGAATCTCGTGCCGTTGATAACATTAGTGGGAGGGCGGTTACTTCCACTAGCAACTCGGTAGGCGAGACCCCACGGGTCTTCGTTGCCGGATTCGGCAAGCCCCCGGAAGAACGCGATCTCAGTTTCGGCCTTCCTCCTATATACGGCTCTGTCCTTTCTAAACCTTACACCTGCCTGCAGCTCCGCTGGCCCGCCCCAGCGCCGGGTCCGTTGCCACGCACGACGCGAGGCACCGCACTGTCGGTGGAGGCGATCCAGTTCAGGCGTCCACCATTCATACCCCCCCTCCCGGTTCTTCCTCTTGGGACCGAGGGATTTTTGTGCAGATTGGACTATCACTTTCGTGAAATCCCTGCAAACCACGGAGGCGGGGTTCCTGAAATTCATACGACCTACCTTAACCCTTAGCCTGTCGTAAGCGCCGCCTACTGACCTTGATTCAAAAATAGCCCCTATTTCAATGACGTTAGGTTGCTTTTTTGCTTGAAATCCGATGAGCCGTATTAATATAGACCCTATTTCAATGACATTAGGTTGCTTATTGCTTGAAACCGGAAGGAACCGGCTTCCGGTTCCGACGGTTGAGGGTTTAACGTGGATCATCGAGCGGAAACGCCCCCAATCGACACCCCGATCACGATAACACAGGGGCCAATCCAGTGATTCCGCTGCCAATACTTCAGTGGGTGTTCCTTCTCCAGGGCCATCCAGCGCAAAGGTGATCAGTCTGTGGTCATTGGTACTGATGCCGTCGTGCACGCACCACTCACCAATGCGGCAGCTCCTGGTGGAAAGTGTCAAGTCCACATTGGACTCACCGTTGGCGGTGCTAAATGTTGCGGGCTGGTCTTCGGTGTTCCACACTTGGAGAGAGTGCGATAGTATGAACTCCTCGACCAATGTCTCTTCCCCGCCCATAGCATTGTTCTGGTGTGTAGTGCCACATCGGTGAGTGTGCGTTTGTATCCGCGCAAATTACGACCCTCTTGCCCCTCAGCTGTATGAGGACCTCCTCGAGGTGACCTATGTGGGTCTCTGGGTCATCAACGTACTTAAAATACGCTGATACTAAGTAGACGTCGGGTTCGGCTATGTGAGCCACGTAGCAGTATGGTGTGCTTAGATGATGCAGTGCTGCAGCCGCTATGTCCCGGATGCGGATGTAGATCCCGGCCATCGGAGACGGAGGGCCCCCGCGCTGGAGGACGAGCCCGGACCTCGAGTATTGTTCTTGTACAAGAACAATGTCGAGGCCCAGGTCGCGGGCCAGCACGGTGAGCTCGTCCGTCGCAAGGCGCCCCCCGCCCAGGTTCAACTGACCAATCCGTATTTCTTTACGCGGGAACGTAATTTATCGCCGCCACCATTCTCCCCTCGGCGTGCGCCCTTGCTGGGCAGTCCCTTGATGCTGTCTGATGGTTGGCGGCTTCCTTTTTCCCGAACTTGCTGCACGTAGCACACTTGGCTGTAGCTGACTTACAGTCAACGGCTCTATGCCCACTGGCGCCACATCGGCCGCAGATGACATCCGGCGACCGGCAATACTTTTCGGGATGCCCGTACATGTGGCACTTGTTACAGCATGTAACCGACAAGTGATCCATTGTGCGGCAGACGTCCCAACCCAGGTAGACCTTTTGCATTTCCAACAGCTTTGTCCTTAGTGCCGCCGTGCATTCCACCACGACCGTTGTCGTACTACCACCGTATCCTCCCCGCCTTGATTTTTTGAAGGCCACGCGACCCTACTTCAGCAGCCGTTCTATGAGCCAAGATTTGTCCTCCGTCAAATTCTGTGCGTGCATGTTCCGGAGAAAGGTTGCCTGGTCTGGGTCCTCGCTGATACCCGCAATTGCTACTAGAGGCTGCCTCTGCCTTGGCTCCGTTACTCTCATTGTTGATGGGACTGCAGCTTTCAATTTTTGGGCTACGACCTCATTTGGCGTTTTAACTAATAAACCCCCGTTTCCTATTTTCTTAAGGCCGTCTACCTGGACGTTTAGTGCTTTTGGGTCCACCGATTTCTTTAGCTCGGCTTTCATATCATCAGCTGTCTTGAGCGATGACGACCCTGATTCAGACGGGTAGATCGCCAGCGTTGGGCCAGTCGGGGCTGGGATTGGGATCTCTACCCTCCCTGCTTTCACCGTATTAGCAAACGAAGAATGGCCCGGCTGCTGTTGGCAGCAGCACCCCGTAGTATCCCGGCCTGCACTTGCCTTCAGAAGCTTAATCTCCATCTCATGACTGCGGACGTCATTTTAGATAGCCTGCCCGTGGTTCCTGATGCAGCTTGAGCCAGCTGCCCGCTGCGTCCCAGCCCCGTCCCCGTAGCGCTGGTTCCCGAAGGTGCTGCTGTCGCGGTCTTGGACGGTCCCGGGGGCGTAGATAGTATGCCTGTAACTGGTGGAGCCCTGGTGAGGTCTCTACGTGCCGTCTCCGTACGTTGCCGCCTGGAGGGAACTTCCTCCGGCGAGCCAAGCGGTCTCTTAGAGCTATCCACTGCTCCGGAGGCCGCCACAGGACGTCCCGCCTGAGCGCCCGCCGCCACGGAACTGCCGTGAGCTCGACCCACAATCCCAGGTGAGGCGGGGCGGCTGTGGGAGGGGGGGGGGGGCTGCGGCCAATACTGGGGCGGGGCGCAAAAGCCCTCCGCTCCTCTTCCTCGTTCATCTGTAGAGCCTGTCTTTGGTGTTAAGTAGGCCAAAGGACTCGCATCCACTTCGAAACAACCAGCCTGTTATGTCAGCGGTAATCTGACAGTTGTCGTGCGTCAGGTGTCAGCTGTCACCTGTCATCCGTCAATAGTCAACAATCGTTCGCAGCTGTTAAGTAGTCGAATCCTTACGGTGCTGGACACCGGCAATTTGGGGAACTGCCAACGCCCAGCCAATTTCAGCCGCCTGCGTACCGGAGCTGACTAGTCGGCCAAAGGACCAGGTTCCATGCGTCGCAAGGCCCAAGAGCGCCGCTGTAAAAGTTTCACGCCAAGTGTCACTGTCAGTCACTGTCACTGTCACCCGCACGTGGCGTGCCCACCACGTGCGAGCAACTTGACCCAAAAATAATCCTACTATCAAGTAACCTATTCTGAGACCTAAATGCCTAGTTTATAACTAAATTGTTAAAACAAGCGGACGAACACAAGATAGAGTACAACGGCACAGAAACGTTCACACTGTTAAAATGATCTAAACTACACTATAGCTACAATATAATATCACCGGAGCTCCGCGCACATCCGTACGGTTCGGCGTTCCGTACGCAAGCCATTAGGGTCAAACCCTTTTTTTTTTTTTTCTTTTTTTCTCGCGGAGAAACTCCCTTTACGGACCATCCCACCCCCGAAGGGGCGAGGGTGTGTCGGACTCACCGGCGCCTTCCGAGCCCAGCGAGATGTTGTGCCGCCCGTGGATGTGGACGGGCGGCCGCTGGGTCGGGTCCCTACCACATTACGCGCCGAAATACCGACTAAAAACCCCGCGTCGGCCACCATCGGTGCACTTGAGAGACGGCCCCGGGATACCGATGAACGGACGCGCCAAGACCGCCTCTTTGTGCACCGCCGCTTAGCGACGCGGCAACTGACGCGTGTTGCGTCACGTCTCGGGGGCCGCCAAGGTAGGGACGGCGGCCCCGCGTGGCCTCTGCGGCGCCGGGTTAGTTGTTGTCCCGGCGCCTCCTACGTCTCCTGTGGCGACGAGTGGGATCGGTCTGCTCCCGATCCCGCTCAGCGCTCTCCTTCTGCGACATGACACGTTCGCAGAAGGAGAGCATGGCTCGCCACGAACTCCGGCTGCCGACCATGGCGGCGACCACGGCCGGCAGCGAAAGGTCACTTCCGATGACCGCGACGAGAGCGCTGCGCTCCTCGTCCCAGGCTGGGCACTGGGTCAAACCCTCCTCCAACCCATGGCCTAACCAATCTTGCGGTTATATAGGCCCAATCGCGGGAAACGCACGCGGAACCTGCTTTCTGCGTTGCAGTGTGCACACTCTGCCGCGTGCGCGACCTTACTCCCTACAAATTGTTTAACTCTTCGTCCTTTGTCCCTAATATTCATTTCTCCCCCTTCTGGGGCATGTACATTACACTACGGTTGCACCGTTCGGCGCCGGGCCGCTCTGGGAACCGTGCGTATCCTGAACCACCTCTGCGCGAATTCACGAAGCCGCCCAAAGTTGGCCTCCGTACCCACGAGGTCAGGGTACCAGGCCGGGCCGTACGTCTTCAGCTCGAGTCCCTCTAGCATTCTCCAACGGATGTCGTCATAAAGAGGACAACACCACAAAACGTGGTGCCTGTCCTTATCACCCTCTCCGCATTCACACAGACTTTCTTCCCGAAGCCGCATATCACATAACCGCTTGTTAAAGCAGCCATGTCCGGTGAGAATCTGAGATGTCTCATGATCTGGTACGACCCAGCGCATGCTGAGTCTCCCAGACACGTCAGGGAAAAACATACGAAGCTCGTTACCCTTCGTCTCCTTCTCCCACCGATCCTGCCAAGTACGCTTAAGTGATTCCAGATGTTCGCGTTTTAGCCTGCTCATGTCTGGCCGGGACGCGGTTCTGGGTGCCACCTCAGTGCTGCCAGCACGGTAGGCCTCAAGGTCCGCCGGGAGCACCCCTGCCAACACCGGGAGAGCGGCAGTGCTGACCGACCGATAGACCTTGGTCAAGAGCACTAGTGCAGGCCGCTGCCCCCGGAGTAGCGTGTTCCGGATCATCTGCACTCCAACGCGCTCGTACCAGCACCCCGCAGCATACGCAAGGGTGGCGACAAACGTGCCCTGGTATAGAATGCGCAGACCGGGATATCGGATGCCCCAGGAAGACGCCGACACACGCGACATCTTTCCGAAGCATCTGGCCGCGCGCTCTACAATCCCTTGTGCATGCTGCGTGAAAAGGAGACCCCTGTCAAGCACCACGCCGAGAACAGTTGCCGAGTGCACCGTACGGATCGAGTTGCCGTCGAGGCGAATGACCGGAGGCCGCTGGAACCTACCCCTCATAGTCATCGTAGATGGTTTAGCAGGGGAGAATCCCAAGCGGTTCCGGCCACCCCAGGCAGAGACTGAACTGAGTACGTCCGAGGCTTTCGCCTCAATCTCTGCTCTCGACTGCGCCTCAATCAAAATAGTGACGTCGTCCGCATAGGCTACCATGCGTACTCCCTCGGGCAGGGGCGATCGCAGCAGGTCATCCAGTAGGACGTTCCAGAGCGTGGGTCCAAGGACTGACCCCTGTGGACACCCCATGGTGGACTCCTTCCACAACACCCGGCTACCCACGAAGAGGCCAACTCGGCGACGAGAGAAGTAGTCCGCCAGCATCCTATAGATGTTGGGCGGGCATCCTCCTCTCTTTACCTTGACCATGATCATGGGCCACCAAGCGTTGTCAAAGGCACCTGAGATGTCCAGGAAGATCGCCTGAACATAACGCGCCGTGGACTCCCTACCGGCACTTATCACGACGTCAACTGCAGAGACCGTTGATACCCCTGAGTGAAACCATGCTGGCAGTCTGAAATTCCGCTAGAAATCTGAGGTGCACAGTGTATTATTACGCGCTCTAAGAGCTTCCCGAGCACAGAGAGAAACGTAATTGGGCGGTACGCCTTCGGGTCACTAAGTGGCTTGCCGTTGCCCTTTGGCAGAACTAGGAGACGACCGTCCTTCCAGACGTCCGGGAAAATGCCTTCGTCAACACATTTGGCATACACCAGGTGGAACTACACCGGCGCAGCGGCCCAGACGTTCCGCAAGATCCTGGCGTTAATCCCATCGAGCCCCGGGGCCGTGTTAGGCAGCGACCTAATCATGTTTCTCAGACAATCACCAGTCAGATTCAGATCAGATCGTTGTCCGGACACAGAGCGTACACTAGGCCGTGCATGGCTTCGTCGATGGTTCCCGCATATCCGTCGGCGAATTTCGTGCCATTAATTACATTAGCGGGAGGACGGTTCCTCCCGCTTGCCACTCGGTAGGCCAGACCCCATGGGTCTTGATTTCCGGATTCGGCAAGCCCCCGGAAATACGCGGTCTCAACCTCCTCCTTCCTTCTTCTGTATGCAGCACGATCCTTTCGAAAAGCCTCTTCAGCACTGTTCCGCTGGACCACCATTACGTCGCGTACGCTGCCACGCACGGCGCGATTTTCCGCACTGACGACGTCAAACGTCAAATGACAAATGTCACTTGTCAAACGTCAAAATAGCACGTTGCCGTGTGCAGAGCACGTGCACCTAACCTAAACTAACCTAAAAGCGCTATATACTGAGGTACATAAGCAGATTACAGTAAATGGGCCTAGCACATAACAGTTAGTACGGTACAAGCTAAAAACAAAATGCGTTAAGACGGCACAAAACGAGAAACATGGCACAATCCTACTCTAACTACACTAATAACTAATATAACAAGTGACAAATTGCTCAAGTTAGGGTCGCAGACTGCTTGCACATTTATAGAAAAATGGCCTTTTCTGTTTCTAAATGTTTCTGCTTGTGGTCCTCCTAAAAACAAGATAATAAAAATTAGAGCTCTAGCAAATATTCTTATTTCAAACTACAAATAATTTTATGTAAATTGAAAAAATATATTCATAAAATTGAATTCTTTATAGGAAACTACTATTGTAGTTGAACATTGTTCCAGTATATACTGAATAGCTACAATCAGTACAAATCATTGTATGATTAATTATATAATATTATACAGGGTATATCAAGACTGCTACCGAAAACGAAGCCGGGTGGTAGTTAAAGCGACTTCAGACACAATGCAACAGAAAAAGTTGCAAAAAAAAGCGATAATTTTTTTTTGTTATTTTTTTCCTATGTCCATATTTGGGTGGTAAATATTTTTTTTTTCCTAAAATAATAGTGTATACCCTTTTATTTATAAATAATCTAAGGTATAAAAGTGTTTAAATTATTATTTTAGCAAAAACTATGGATTTACCACCCAAAAATGACGATATTTAAAAAATCATAAAAAATCATTGTCGCGTTTCTTTGCGAAATTTTTTGTTGCATTGTATTTGTGGTCACTAAAACTACCACCCGGCTTCGTTTTCGGTAGCAGTCTTAAGATACCCGGTATATTTAGCCCTACAACTATTTAGAGAGCTTGGTTATATGGGGTACAGTGGGCTGGGGAAGAGCCAATTACCTGCTAAATGTTTTTATTCCAACAAGCATATATATATAAATTATTGTGTAGAAATCATTTAGAGTGTGCCTTTATACTGTGCATAATATATTATTCTATTCTTTGATTAATAATATAATATTATGTACAGTAAAAAGGGATACTCTAAATGATTACTACACAATATAAAATACGCTAGGCATTTTAGAAGCACATTTAGTTAAAATAGGATAAGAAAACATATATTTGTGTACGTGTAAAAGCTTAATAGTTATGTATACCTACATTATAAGTAGAAATTACCTGGAGATTTGATCCTTATATGTATGAAATTTATAACTTCAATCACTCCTGCGATCGCATAGAAATCATTCGCAATATGGCATTGTTGTTGTTAGTTGGGAATTTTCATGCCACGATTTTGTAGTTTAACTAACTCTGCTGCAACTTTGTGTTGTACAGTCGGCTGTTCCACATAAAATACATCTCCAATAATCTTCTGGTAACTGCCTGTCGTAGAATATCATAAAGCAAGTAACAGTTGGTCGCAAGTTTTTATCAATCGACTTCTATTTGTAGTGGGTTCTATTTTGCCTCCAGCAAGGAACACAGATGCAGAACAGTTTCTTTCTTCAGGCGGAACCTCACTTTGTTTGAATGTTTTCTTCTTTGTATTTGTCAAAAGCATTGTTTTTTTTCTTGATTGACTCGCCTTGATGAAGCTATATCGTCATCAGACAGCGATGAAACCGACGCGAGAGTCATTTTAGTAAATTTTATGTAGAATTGATGAAGTTAAGAGTGGTCGCAGGCGGCCTTAAGACGACGGCTGCTTAAAACTAGAAATTCATGGAACATCTTGCTGGACGACCTGCTCCAGGCGCCGCTCCCGGCCGGGGTCAGCATGGTCGCCTATGCAGACGATGTCACCGTACTGGTTGAGGCGCAGTCCAGGGCGGCCATTGAGAACGCTGCTGCTGCAGCTCTCACCTCCATCTCAGCTTGGGGAGCTCAGATTCGCCTGGCATTTTCCTTGGAGAAATCATCTACGATGACCATCCGAGGAAGATTCCAGAGGCCCGTAACGATCCGTCTGGACGGCGTCTCAATTCGGTCGGTGGCATCGGTGACCCTGCTCGGGCTGGTACTGGATGGGAGTCTCCTGTTCACGCGGCACGCACAAGGGATAGTTGACCGCGCGGCCAAATGCTTCGGGAAGGTGTCGCGAGTGTCGGCATCTTGTGGCAAATGTGTCGACGAGGGCGTATTCCCGGACGTCTGGAAGGACGGTCGGCTCCTTGTTCTGCCAAAGGGTAATTCAAAACCACTAACTGACCCGAAGGCGTATCGCCCGATTACGCTTCTCTCAGTTCTTGGCAAACTTCTCGAACGCGTAATATTGCACTGTGCGCCTCAAATATCCAGGGGTATTTCGGAATGGCAGCACGGCTTTTCTCCGGGGAAGTCGACGGTCACTGCTCTAGACGTAGTGATCGGCGCGGGCAGGGCGTCTACGGCGAGGTACGTCCAGGCCATCTTCTTGGACATCTCGGGCGCCTTTGACAATGCCTGGTGGCCCATGGTTATGGTCAAGGCGAAGAGAGGAAGATGCCCTCCCAACATCTACCGGATGCTGGGGGACTACTTCTCTCGACGCCGAGTTGGCCTTTTCGTGGGGGATCGGGTGCTGTGGAAGACATCTACTATGGGATGCCCACAGGGGTCGGTCCTGGGCCCCACGCTGTGGAACGTCCTGCTGGATGACTTACTCCGGTCGCCGCTACCTGAGACAGTACGCATGGTTGCCTATGCTGACGATGTCACCATTTTGATTGAGGCGCAGTCGAGAGCGGAGATTGAGGCCACTGCCTCGGCTGTACTCAGTACGGTCTCCGCCTGGGCTGTCCGGAACCGTCTGGGATTCTCCCCTGCCAAGTCATCCACGATGACTATCAGGGGTAGGTTCCAGCGGCCTCCGGTCATTCGGCTCGACGGCGACTCAATCCGTTCGGTTGACTCGACAACTGTCCTCGGGGTAGTACTCGACAGGAGTCTGCTATTCACGCAGCATGCGCAGGGGATAGTAGAGCGTGCAGCCAGGTGCTTCGGGAAGATGTCGCGTGTGTCGGCGTCCTCCTGGGGCATCCGATACCAAGGTCTGCGGATCCTCTACCAGGAAACATTTGTTGCCACTCTGACGTATGCTGCGGCGTGCTGGCACGAACGGACTGAGGTGCAGTCGATCTGCACCACGCTTCTCCGGGGGCAGCGGCCTGCACTTGTGCTTCTGACAAAGGCCTATAGGTCTGTCAGCACTGCCGCGCTTCCGGTGTTGGCGGGTGTACTTCCGGCGGACTTGGAGATCAGCCGTGCTGGCAGGACGGAGGTAGCACGAAAGACCGCGGCCAAGGCTGAGATGAGCAGGCTAAAACGTGAACTTCTGGGTTCAGTTTTGCGTACTTGGCAAGAACGGTGGGTAAAGGAGTCGAAGGGTCGAGAGCTCTATATGTTTTTCCCCGACGTGGCTTGGAGGTTCGGCAAACGCTGGATAGCTCCGGATCATGCAAGTTCACAGATTCTCACGGGTCACGGGTGCTTTAACAAGCGCCTTAGTGACATGCGGCTTAGGAACGACAGTATGTTTGCATGTGGCGAGAGCGAGGAGGACCGGCACCATGTTTTGTGGTGCTGTAGTCTGTATGCTGTGCCCCGTCAGCGTATGTTGGATGGACTCGAGTTGGAGATGCTCGGACCGGCCTGGTACCCCGATCTTGTGCGCACGGAGGTCAACTTTGGTAGGCTGCAGGAGTTCGCGCACGCGTGGTTTCGACTACGGAACGACCCACAGAGCGGCCTGGCACCGGATGGTGCCAACGTTTCGTAACGTGCATGCCCCAGAAAGGGGAGAACTAGTACATAGGGACATGGACGAAGAGATAAATAATTTGTAGGGAGCATGATTGCGCACGCGGCAGAGTGCACACTGCTCAGCAGAAAGCAGGTTCCGCGTGCGTCTCCCGCGATTTGGCCTATATAATCGCAAGATTGGTTAGGCCGTGGGTTGGAGGTGGGATTGTCCCTATATACTGGTGCTTCGGGAAGATGTCGCGTGTGTCGGCGTCCTCCTGGGGCATCCGATACAAAGGTCTGCGGATCCTCTACCAGGGAACATTTGTTGCCACTCTGACGTATGCTGCGGCGTGCTGGCACGAACGGACTGAGGTGCAGTCGATCTGCACCATGCTTCTCCGGGGGCAGCGGATGTCATAAAGGATGCGCGGTCTTTGGTTGGAGAGTCCATGACGGAGCTAGCGTGAGCGACCATCGCCTCATCACCTACGAGGTAAGACATCCCGGCGGTAGATCACCTACGGAACCCACGCATAGCGCTGTGCTGACAGAGGAGCCTCCGTGCTTCCGGGACCGGTGTGTGGATTGGCCACTTTTCCAATCGATGATCCAAGGTAAGATAGGAAGACTGAATTTCAGGGAACCTGCCTCCAAGGTTAGCAGGGATTTCACGCAAGTGATTATCCAATCTGCCAGAAAATCCCTCGGTCTCAGGAGGAAGAACCGGGAGGCTGGTTATGAGTGGTGGACGCCTGAGTTGGACCGCCTGCGCCGGCGGTGCGCTGCCTCGCGTAGAGCTTGGCAGCGCACGCAGAGAGCAGGCGGGCCGGCGGAGCAATCAGCGGGTGACATTTTCAGGAAGGATAGGGCCGCATACCGAAGGAGGAAGGAAGAAACGGAAACCGCGTTTTTCCGGAGGCTTGCCGATTCCGGCAATCAGGACCCTTGGGGTCTGGCCTACCGAGAGGCAAGTGGGAGGAGTCGTCCCCCCGCCAACGTGATCAACGGCACGACATTCGCCGAGGGATTTGCGGGAACCGTGGATGAGGCCATGCACGGTCTTGTGCATGCTCTGTGTCCTGACGACGATCCGTCTGAGGACACAGAGTATCACACTCAGGTGCGAATCTCGGCCGCCCTGGTCCCCTCAGGTCCCAGTGCCCTTCCTCCTACGCGCGATAGTCTGGGAAGCATGATTAGGCACATGCCTAACACGGCACCTGGACTCGACGGGGTGACCGCCAGTATATTACGGAACGTCTGGGCCGCTGCATCGGTGGAATTCCACCTGGTGTATGCCAAATGCGTAGACGAGGGCGTATTCCCGAACGTCTGGAAGTACGGTCGTCTCCTTGTTCTGCCAAAGGGCAATTCAAAGCCACTAACTGATCCGAAGGCGTATCGCCCGATTACGCTTCTCTCGGTGCTTGGTAAATTACTGGAACGCGTCATTTTACACTGTGCACCTCACATATCCAGGGGATATCCGACTGGCAGCACGGCTTCTCTCCGGGTAAGTCGACGGTCACTGCCCTGGACGTTGTGATCGGCGCGGGCAGGGCGTCCACGGCGAGGTATGTCCAGGCCATATTCCTTGACATCTCGGGCGCCTTCGACAATGCCTGGTGGCCCATGGTTATGGTCAAGGCGAAAAGAGGAGGATGTCCACCCAACATCTATCGGATGCTGGGAGACTACTTCTCTCGCCGCCGAGTTGGCCTTTTCGTGGGGGACCGGGTGCTGTGGAACACGTCCACTATGGGATGCCCACAGGGATCGGTGCTGGGGCCCACGCTTTGGAACGTCCTGCTGGACGACTTGCTTCGGTCGCCGCTACCCCAGACAGTACGCATGGTTGCCTATGCTGACGACGTCACCTTATTGATTGAGGCGCAGTCGAGGGCAAAGATTGAGGCCACAGCCTCGGTTGTACTTAGTACGGTCTCTGCCTGGGGTGCCCGGAACCGCTTGGGATTCTCCCCTGGGAAGTCATCCACGATGACCATCAGGGGCAGGTTCCAGCGGCCTCCGGTCATCTGGCTCGGCGGCGACTCGATCCGCTCGGTTGACTCAGCAACTGTTCTCGGGGTGGTACTCGACAGGAGTCTACTATTCACGCAGCATGCGCAGGGGATAGTAGAGCGTGCAGCCAGGTGCTTCGGGAAGATGTCGCGTGTGTCGGCGTCCTCCTGGGGCATCCGATACCAAAGTCTGCGGATCCTCTACCAGGGAACATTTGTTGCCACTCTGACGTTTGCTGCGGCGTACTGGCACGAACGGACTGAGGTGCAGTCGATCTGCACCACGCTTCTCCGGGGGCAGCGGCCTGCACTTGTGCTTCTGACAAAGGCCTATAGGTCTGTCAGCACTGCCGCGCTTCCGGTGTTGGTGGGTGTACTTCCGGCGGATTTGGAGATCAGCTGTGCTGGCAGGACGGAGGTAGCATGAAAGACCGCGGCCAAGGCTGAGATGAGCAGGCTAAAACGCGAACTTCTGGGTTCAGTTTTGCGTACTTGGCAAGAACGGTCGGTAAAGGAGTCGAAGGGTCGAGAGCTCTATATGTTTTTCCCCGACGTGGCTTGGAAGTTCGGCAAACGCTGGATAGCTCTGGATCATGAAAGCTCACAGATTCTCACGGGTCACGGGTGCTTTAACAAGCGCCTTAGTGACATGCGGCTTAGGGACGACTGTATGTGTGCATGTGGTGAGAGCGAGGAGGACCGGCACCATGTTTTGACATCTCAGACATCTCAGATCCTCACCGGACATGGCTGCTTTAATAAGCGGCTATGTGATATGCGGCTGCGGGATGGAAGCATGTGTGAATGTGGAGAGGATGACGAGGACAGGCACCATGTTTTGTGGTGCTGTCCTCTTTACAACGACATCCGCTGGAGAATGTTAGAGGGACTCGAGCTGGAGACGTACGGCCCGGCCTGGTACCCCGATCTCGTGGGTACGGAGTAGCAATTCACAGTGTGCAAGCACGCTGTGGCATTTTCGACATCAGAACGACCGAGGCAAGGAGCCACGGTACCAAGGTTTTAGAGGAGACCATAACGCGCAAGGAGCTTGAGATGGAGCTCCTACGGGCTAAATCGGGCGGTATAAACGAGTTCCCCCCGTTGGGCTCAGCCCCCCAAGCGGCCCAACTGTGGCGGTGTACCCGTCAGAGTCTGCCACAACAATTAAAACGGCGGAAGATACTAAAGCGGAGCTTAAGGGGACAATAAACCCGAGGCTTCTCAATGTGCAAGTGGAGAAAGTTAGGAAGATCGGTAATGGGGGCGTTATACTAGAAACAACCAACGCGGAATCCGCTAAGCGCCTACGGGACGCAGTTCCAGTCACCTAACGCATCACCGAGCCGAAGCAGAGGTCCCCGCTAGTGGCTATCTCCGGATTGTCTGACGACCCGGACTCGAGGACCTTCTTGGATAGTTTACACGACCAAAACTTGTCAGAAGAGCAGGAGTGGCCTAAGGAAAGAGTCACGAAAGAGGGCAGGGTGACGTTTAAGGAGACGCGTAAAGGAGGCGGCGCCACCACGGTGGTGATTGAGTGCTCTGCGGCCCTGAGGGAGAAACTGGTAGGAAAAGAGAAGCTCTACCTGGGTTGGGACATCTGCCGGATATATGGTACCTGGAGGATCACTCGTTGATCAGTGACCGGCAATACGGTTTCCGTCATAATCGATCGACAGGTGATCTTCTAGCGTTTGTCCTGCATCGCTGGGGTGAGGCGATTGACCGGCGTGGCGAGGCTCTTGCTGTGAGCCTCGACATTGCCAAGGCGTTTGATAGGGTCTGGCACCGTGGTCTCCTGTCCAAGCTTCCGGCATACGGTCTACCCGGCAACCTGTGTTCGTGGATTTCCGGCTTTCTGCATGGGCGTAGAATACGTGTAGTCGTTGACGGACACGCTTCGGCGCTCATGTCGGTAAATGCCGGAGTTCCTCAGGGCTCGGTGCTGTCGCCCACCTTGTTTATTCTGCATATCAATGACATGTTGTCGCTTGGCAACATTCATTGCTATGCAGATGACAGCACGGTTCATGGGCGATACCACTGCGGGCCTCCAGGTTGCCGTGTCGAAACTGTGAAGGGACGCGAAGATCTTGTCATTGAGCTCAACCGGACCTTGGATCTCATTTCTACATGGGGTTCCAGGAACATGGTTGAGTTCAATGCCAGGAAAACCCAGGTGTGTGCGTTCACGTGCAAAAAATCCCCGTTCTCTCGCCTCCCCATTCTTCAAGGTACTCTCCTCTCAGTGCGGAATGACCTGAGTATCCTCGGTGTGGATATCCGCTGTGATCTCAATCCAAGGAATCACATCGAGGGCGAAATATCTGCCACATCACGCAGGGTTGGAGTCCTGAACAGGGTGCGTCGGTTTTTCACGCCCGGTCAGCTTTGTCGCTTATATAAAGCGCAGGTCCGGCCGGGTATGGAGTTCTGCTCGCACCTCTGGGATGGATCCGCCCAGTACCTGCTCGATGCCTTGGATGGATTGCAGCGGCGGGCCATCCGCATTGTGAATGATGCAGACGTTACGAGCAACTTGGAGTCGCTACAACTCCGGAGAGATGTCGCCTCTCTAAGCGTGTTCTACCGCCTGTATCACGGTGAGTGCTCTGAAGAATTGTTCAACTTGCTCCCCTCCTCTCCATTCCTAACCAGAACCACGCGTGCTGGCTTGCGAAGCCATAGCTTGACGGTCCACATCATCCCGGCGCGAACCAAACGGTTCTCAAATTCGTTTTTGTGCCGCACCGTCAAGCTGTGGAATTGTTTGCCGGCGCACGTGTTCCCTCCTTCCTACAATCCTGGGTCCTTCCGCCGCGGTGTGAAGAGGCACCTTAGCAGACCGGCATAATTGTTTCCATTGGCATGGGACTGCCGTCCGATGCCAATGGGTACTCTGCCTGGGCGGCATTGGCACTTTCCATCAGGTGCAATGACGCCAATATGCCAGGCCAGTATAAAAAAAAAAAAGACGGGTTGCACTCCGGGAGTGCCGGCAGAAGTGAAAACTTGATTATTAACGTTGAGCATGTTTGATATTTTGGAATGGTTAGGGAATAATTTTGCACCAATTGCTTTATCAGTATAAAAGTACTATCATTTATGTGGTAGAATACAATATTCATTTATTGCGCTATCGTACACAAACATGACAATTTATATTACATTAAAAATTTAACACTTTAAAACTATTACAATTATTTTACATTAAAAAGTTTATCTCTCCGAAAAATCAACTTTCATCCATAATTTCAACGACTTTTTCACCATCATCATTACCAGAACTATCATCGCCAATCTCTAAAACTGATACGATAGGTTTATGGTAGCTGAAGTAAGAAACGAACAGTTTTGATTCGAACCTATTTAAATGTCTAATAAAGACCGCATCAATAGTAAATTTTTAAACCAAATTCATTATTTAAAAATTCAATTAATAGTTGATTTTTATCGTCTGCGAAGTTTATGTTGAAATCTCCACTCAAAATCATTGGCAATTCATCAAAGCTTTATAAACTGACAGCTAACTGACAGCTGTCTACTCTCCATCCGTCTTACGCTTTTCGTCTTACGATCAGGTCACGTGTCCTGACGCGAGTTTAAGATTTTATACCCATTACAGAAAAAGTGCTCAACGCCGCTAAAGAAGTTTTCCCTTCAAAAATATATGATTACATTAACGTCACGTGTTGTAATAAACGCCAACAATATGGTCACCCCGAAAAGTACTGCCGGGCAGCAGAGGTGACGTGCCGCAAAGGCGGCGGGGTTGGCCATACGGCCGCGGACTGCCGCTCGGAGGCTTCCAGGTGTGCCACGTGCACGAAATTTAAAAAGCCAGGAGCGGGGACACACGCGACAGCCTTGAGAGAATGCCCAGCGAGGGCCCCCGCCGAGGGAAGATCAGTGGCGGCAACTAAATACATTCCATAGGCGGCCCCTAAAAATTGGCCAATTAAACCTTGGTGGAGGGCAACTAGCCACGGAGGAGCTCCCTGCGTTGGCGGGCGACCTGGGCCTCGATATTGTTCTTGTACAAGAACAATACCCGAGGTCTGGGCTCGTCCTTCAGCGCGGGGACTCCGTCCAGGCTGGGATCTACTTACGCCGCCGGGACATTGCGGTAGCAGTGCTGCACCACTGGTGCACGGATTTCTGTTGGGTGGGCCACATTGCAGAGTGGGATCTGTATATTATCTCTGCATATTTCAAGTATTCGGATGACGCTGAGCCCCATATCGCTCATCTACAGACTGTAGTCAACCAGTTAATGGGCAAACGGATAGTCGTCGGGGTGGACTCAAATGCCCATTCCACCATGTGGCACTGTGCCCCGCACCAGACCAGGGGCAGGGGCCAACTGGCTGATAGTAGAAGACGATTGGTTGAAGAGTTCATCTTGGGCAACAACTTTAAGATTCGAAACAGTGAAGGTTAGCCAGCAGCATTCTCTACAATAAACGGGGAATCGAATGTTGATCTGTCGCTGTGCAGGGGATGCAGAGTGTCGGAGTGGTGCGTCCACGATGGGGCCAGCGTGAGCGATCACCACATGATCACCTTTGTGGTGGGAAATCCCGGCGGCCAACGAACAACGGGAACCACGCCTTGCGCCGAGCCGACGAAGGAGCCTGTGTGCTACCGGGATAGGGGAGTGGACTGGTCGCACTTCCAATCGATGATCCAAGGCAAGATAGGACGACTGAATTACAGGGACCCTGCCTCCAAGGTTAGCAGGGTTAAAAAGCCCTCGGTCTCAGGAGGAAGAACCGGGAGGTAGGTTACGAATGGTGGACGCCTAAATTCGACCGCCTACGCCGGCAGTGTGGAGCCTCGCGTCGTGCGTGGCAACGCACGAGGAAAAACCGCAAAACCGCGTTTTTCCGGATGTTAGCCTAGTCTGGTAATCAGGACCCCTGGGGCCTGGCCTACCGAGAGGCGAGCGGGAGGAACCGTCCCCCCGCTAACGTGATCAACGGCACGACATTCACCGAGGGATTTGCGGGGACCGTGGAAGAGGCCATGCACGGTCTGGTGTATGCTTTGTGTCCGGACGACGATATGTCTAAGGATACTGAGTATCACACCCAGGTGCGGATCTCGGCCGCCCTGGTCCCCTCAGGTCCCAGTGCCCTTCGTCCTTCGCGTGACAGTCTGGGAATCATGATAAGGCAAATGCCTAACACGGCACCAGGGCTCGACGGGGTGACCGCCAGGATACTACGGAACGTCTGGGCCGCTGCACCGGTGGATTTCCACCTGGTGTATGCCAAATGTGTCGACGAGGGCGTATTCCCGGACGTCTGGAAGGACGGTCGGCTCCTTGTTCTGCCAAAGGGTAATTCAAAGCTACTAACTGACCCGAAGGCGTATCGCCCGATTACGCTTCTCTCAGTTCTTGGCAAACTTCTCGAACGCGTAATATTGCACTGTGCGCCTCAAATATCTAGGGGTATTTCGGAATGGCAGCACGGCTTTTCTCCGGGGAAGTCGACGGTCACTGCTCTAGACGTAGTGATCGGCGCGGGCAGGACATCTACGGCGAGGTACGTCCAAGCCATCTTCTTGAACATCTCGGGCGCCTTTGACAATGCCTGGTGGCCCATGGTTATGGTCAAGGCGAAGAGAGGAGGATGCCCTCTCAACATCTACCGGATGCTGGGGGACTACTTCTCTCGACGCCGAGTTGGCCTTGTCGTGGGGGATCGGGTGCTGTGGAAGACGTCCACTATGGGATGCCCACAGGGGTCGGTCCTGGGCCCCACGCTGTGGAACTTCTTGCTGGATGACTTGCTCCGGTCGCCGCTACCCGAGACAGTACGCATGGTTGCCTATGCTGACGATGTCACCATTTTGATTGAGGCGCAGTCGAGAGCGGAGATTGAGGCCACTGCCTCGGTTGTACTCAGTACGGTCTCCGCCTGGGGTGTCCGGAACCGCCTGGGATTCTCCCCTGCCAAGTCATCTACGATAACTATCAGGGGTAGGTTCCGGCGGCCTCCGGTCATTCGGCTCGACGGCGACTCAATCCGTTCGGTTGACTCGACAACTGTCCTCGGGGTGGTACTCGACAGGAGTCTACTATTCACGCAGCATGCGCAGGGGATAGTAGAGCGTGCAGCCAGGTGCTTCGGGAAGATGTCGCGTGTGTCGGCGTCCTCCTGGGGCATCCGATACCAAAGTCTGCGGATCCTCTACCAGGGAACATTTGTTGCCACTCTGACGTTTGCTGCGGCGTACTGGCACGAACGGACTGAGGTGCAGTCGATCTGCACCACGCTTCTCCGGGGGCAGCGGCCTGCACTTGTGCTTCTGACAAAGGCCTATAGGTCTGTCAGCACTGCCGCGCTTCCGGTGTTGGTGGGTGTACTTCCGGCGGATTTGGAGATCAGCTGTGCTGGCAGGACGGAGGTAGCATGAAAGCCCGCGGCCAAGGCTGAGATGAGCAGGCTAAAACGCGAACTTCTGGGTTCAGTTTTGCGTACTTGGCAAGAACGGTCGGTAAAGGAGTCGAAGGGTCGAGAGCTCTATATGTTTTTCCCCGACGTGGCTTGGAGGTTCGGCAAACGCTGGATAGCTCTGGATCATGGAAGCTCACAGATTCTCACGGGTCACGGGTGCTTTAACAAGCGCCTTAGTGACATGCGGCTTAGGGACGACTGTATGTGTGCATGTGGTGAGAGCGAGGAGGACCGGCACCATGTTTTGTGGTGCTGTAGTCTGTATGCTGGGCCCCGTCAGCGTATGTTGGATGGACTCAAGTTGGAGATGCTTGGACCGGCCTGGTACCCCGATCTTGTGCGCACGGAGGTCAACTTTGGTAGGCTGCAGGAGTTCGCGCACGCGTGGTTTCGACTACGGAACGACCCACAGAGCGGCCTGGCACCGGATGGTGCCAACGTTTCGTAACGTGCATGCCCCAGAAAGGGGAGAACTAGCACATAGGAACATGGACGAAGAGATAAATAATTTGTAGGGAGCATGATCGCGCACGCGGCTGAGTGCACACTGCTCAGCAGAAAGCAGGTTCCGCGTGCGTCTCCCGCGATTTGGCCTATATAATCGTAAGATTGGTTAGGCCGTGGGTTGGAGGAGGGATTGTCCCTATATATTCGACGCCCCGCGTTCCGTAGTGCTATGTCAAGTGAAACGTGAACTTTCTCTAAATCTTCGTGTTGGATTGCTATTACGTGTGTGCAGCGCCTGTGGTCGAGCCCCCTGTGTTTCCACGGGACAGCAGCCGCGCCCGTATAGTGCTATGTGTTGAGACAGGACTCCTTAAACAATCTGTTATATATTAGTGTAGTTATATTAGGATTGTGTTGTGTTTTACGTACTGTGCCGTCTTGACGCTCTTTAATCGTAGATTGTTTCGTGTTATTTGCTATGTGTAATTCCTATTTACTTTACTTTATGTTGTGCATGTAACGTAGTAAATAGTGTGTGTAGACTAGGTTAATTTTAGGTTAGGTCAACCTCGTGCTCCGCACATGGTTACTGACATTGACATTGTGTGACAGCGTCACCTGACACCTGGGGCTGCGATTTTTACAGACGGGCTACTTTGCGTTTGGCCATCGGTTGGATTCGTGGGTCCGACCAACTGTCCAATCTTCCAACCGACGGACCAACGGTTGGTACAACTTCGCGTCAACCTAAATTCAGTTGGAGTATCGGTTGGGAACTACAAACACAAACGGCCATCTTAGTGGGCGGGACGACGCGGAATAATGGAGGACGAAGAGAGGCGGGCTTTCGCCCCGCGGCCGAGCATTTGACGAAGCCCCCGTCAACAAGAGCGAGTTCGCCCTATACCATCGTGGGGCGGGGCGCAGCGTCCACTGCCCTATCGGCCAAACCACAAGCGGAAAAGCCAGAGAAGCGCCCGCTGGCATCACCTGAGGACGTGCCCGCACGTCGGCAGCGCATGGAAAGTAGACGAGATACTAATAAGGCACTACCGATTGCAGGTATCATAACTTCAGCGCCTGCGGCATCGAGGAGAGCTGGAGATGGAGCTCCTACGGGCTAAATCGGCCGATATGAACGAGTTCCCTCCGTTAGGTTTCCCCCCGGCCAAAGGCGCAGCGCAACACTTTTCAAAGGTTCTGAAGGTACCAACTAAAGAGATCCCTATGCCTGCCCCAAGCGGCCCAACTCTGGCAGTGTATCCGTCAGAGTCTAGTACAGCGATAAAAACAGCAGAAGATACCAAGGCAGAGCTCAAGAGATCAATAAACCCAAGGCTACTAAATGTGCAGGTGAAAAAGGTTCGGAAGGTCGGCAACGGGGGTGTAATACTAGAGACAACAAACGAGGAATCCGCCAAGCGCCTACGGGTACGGTACAGCTTGTACCGGCCACCCTACGCATCACCGAGCCGAAGTAGAGATTGCTGCTTGTGGCAGTGTCTGGCATCTCCGACGATCCGGATGCCAAAACATTCTTAGATGTATTACATGCCCAAAATCTGTTAGAGGAGCCAGGGTGGCCTAAGGAGAGAGTACGAAAGAGGGAAAGGTGACATTTAAGAAAACGTGTAAGGGAGGTGGCGCCACCATGGTGGTGATCGAGTGTTCTGCGGCCCTGAGGGAGAAGCTAGTAGGGAAAGAGAAGCTCTACCTGGGCTGGTACGTCTGCCGGGTATATTAACGTCACCTGTTGTAATAAATGCCAACAATATGGAACCTGGTGGAGGACAAATCCTGGCCTATAGAACGGCTGTTCAAGGAGGGCCGCGTAGCCTTTAAAAAGTCAAGGCGGGGCGGATACGGTGGAGGTACGGCAACGGTTGTAGTGGAGTGCACGGCGGCCCTGAGGACGAAGATGTTAGAGATGCAAAAAATCTATCTGGGGTGGGATGTCTGTCCCACCATGGACCACATTACGGTTACCTCCTGTAATAAATGGCAAATGTATGGGCACCCAGAAAAATACTGCAGGTCGCTAGACGTCATATCGGCCGATGTGGCGCCAGCGGACACAGGGCTACCGACTGCGAGTCGGCCACAAACAAATGCGCTACGTGCAGTAAATGCTATGGCGGGCCACTTCGGCCTCGACATTGTTCCTGTCCAAGAACCATATCCGAGGCCAGGCGTCACACTCTGCAGCTGGGTGGCTGCTCCGACGGGCATCTACATTCACCAAAAATACGACATCACATGCCGCTCTACTGCTTTACTTTTCAACAAAATACTGCACAGTACATATACAAATATGCACTATACATTACCGAGGTTGATATCTACGTGATATTGGCCTAATTTAAGTTCTCCGAGGACATCGAGCCCCACTTGGACCTTATGGAGAAGGTGCTAAACGCAATTCGCGGACTCCTCGCTCACTTGCCAATGTGGTACTGCAGCATCAGGCAGTCACCCGGAAGGGACTCTGTAGCGGACTGGTGGGAATCGTTAGCTGAGGACTTCATTCTATCGTACACGATCAATATCGCCAATCACGGAAAACAACCAGTGACCTTTAGTAAATCTAATGGCGAATCTAATGTAGATCTGACCCTCTCTACGCAGAGCTATCATGTTGGAGAGTGGTGTGTCCATGAGGGAACATCGGTCAGCAATTATTGGCTGATCACCTTTTGCGTGAGACGCCTGTATCGCAGGATCAGAGAAGACTTGACGGATTTATAGCTGTCGACCGGTCCTCTGAGCTATCATCATCATCATCATCATCATCATCATCATATCAGCCACTGGAATTCTACTGCTGAACATAGGCCTCCCCCAATGATCTCCACAATGACCCGTTGGAAGCGGCCTGCATCCAGCGACTTCCTGCGACCTTAGTCAGATCGTCCGTCCACCTTGTAGGCGGGCGTCCGACACTTCGCTTGCCTGTACGTGGTCTCCACTCGAGAACCTTTCGGCCCCAACGGCCATCGGTTCTACGAGCTATGTGCCCGGCCCACTGCCACTTCAACTTGCCAATCCTATATCTGAGCTATCATGAGCGGAAAATCCCTTGTTTTCAGGAAAAAGAACCGGGATGTGGGGTCTAGTCTTACCAAGCTATTGTCGAACGAGACGGAGGTCGAACTGTTAGAGAGCATGAAGTTCAGCTTGAATATAATAATGACGGCTGTGTCGGGCAAGATAAGACTCAATAAGGCTGACCTGGGAGCCATCCAAGCAGCTATTCAAAGTGTCAGGCAAGGTACGGCATCTCCGGAGTCAGTATTACCTGACCTAAATAAAGAAAATATTTTGTTTATAGAGATTGAGTTCTATGTGTATTGACTTGTCATAAGAGCTCTTTAATTGCCCATGTGACCAATAAATTCATTTCATTTCAATACATTTCATTTCATTTCAATACATTTCATTTCATTTCAATACATTTCATTTCATTTCAATAAATTTCATTTCATTTCAGGACTGAGCAGGCCAGGTGCAAAGTCGATATCTTGGAGCAAACTGTCAACACTAAGACAATGGAGATAGAACTGCTAAAAGCAAAGGCCCTTCAACAGCATATCCGGCCCCGCCGACATCTTAGGGACTGACTTTTGCCAACACTGCTGCTAAGGAGTTGTTATAAACAGGCAATACAGATACTGGCGCAGCTAGTCCCGAAGTTGTCAATTAGTGACGACTCAGAGTGGCCAGTGGATTGCCTCAAGAAGGAAATAAAGGCAGCTTTAAATAAATAAAGGAATGGAGGCGGTCCTACAACTGTGGTACTTCCGCGGCCCAGCGAGGAAGGCGGCAAGAAAAGGAATGCTTGTATTACGCATGGGATGTATGTAGGGTGCACGATTATGCAAGCAAGCTGCAAGATCTCTGCACTACTCAAAGCCAAGTGACTGCTAATAAGACTACTGGAAGCGCTATAAGGTACATATATCCAAGTCTAGTAGGACCCTAGAAATAAGAACAGATCAATATCGGTGGTGATGAATTAGCAAATGTCGTTTTTATATAAGAACAATACTCGAGAGCTGGGCTTATCTTCAAGTGCGGAAAGCCAGAGACTCGTGTCATTCTGAGTTCCCCGTTCATAGGTTAATGCATCGGTGGTTAAGATACAACATTTGAATCAACTTCTCCTACGTTGCTTCGGTGTTAATGGATACTTTGTATAAATATACAAAATGATCCCATTAATCATTGATATTGAAGACTGAAAACAAACCAGTCAACTTCAGAATGGTTAATGGAGAGTCTGACGTAGATTTAATTCCAGTCTTTAGGAGCAAAACGTACAGAAAAGTTGTCAAAACAGACCACGTACTACACCGGTCCACTGTTCTGTTATTGTCGCAGTCACCGTACATTTGGGATTGTGGCGCCTACTGGGGTAGATTAAATATCAGGGATTTCTCCTCCAACTTTAGTAGGGACTTCACGGCAGTGATAGTCAAAACTGGGATAAAATTCGTCGGTTATTAAAATAGAGTAGGGAAGGTTGTCCGAATAGTAGACACCTGATATATCCGCAAATGGAGTAAACCGGGGACTTGGGCACCATTTTGGCATGTTTACATCGATTATCAAACAGCGGTGCTGTAAGAAATTTGCCTCCTATATTCCCACCGCTGAAGTAAATAGCAACTTAAATAGCACTGATATCCGGGGGCCCAGTACTTTTCGCCACATTTTTTATCTCTACCACTTTCTTCCCTCAGTACCTGACAAAGGATTTAGTGATAATGTGGCCACTAAGTCTAAAACGTTATTCGTAGCCAATTTAGAAAAATAAATCTAAATTCCATACTGGTGAAAACATATGGACAGCAACTCTCCCAAGGCAAATTCATTATTCAGTGTCACCCGCATATTTTCTTGTACAAGAATAATACTCGAGATCTGGGCTTGTCCTCCAGCGTAAACTTTTCGAAGCGGCTCTTACACTTGAAACCAAATTCAATGTGGTGTTTATTCATAGAAATATATCCAGTTGACAACTTTGTAATCCACAGTTGGTATATTTACTCTTCACAAAGCATAGTATAAATAAGAAAACTAAAACTTCCTGCTATGTGCGTAAATGGACTACCGATAAACGGGTATTGCCAATGGGTGTGATAATTTACAAACCACAGAATCAAGTTTTCAGTTTCCACCAGACGAAGACATGGCAGGCCTTGCGAAGAATCCTCAGGCAGAACTTCGATATCACCCTTGACAAGAAATAACTACGCAAGATATAGTCTCTGCTTGCCTATCTGACTGTTAAAAATAGCACTGAATGTCGTCAATATTACATATTATGCCTGCGCTCAAAGCGGGGATATAGCATATATGGACAAGGACGAAGAGAATACCTCATCATTTAATCAACGCTTTAATCTTTATAATTCACAGGAAAGTCACGAATATGTCATAATATTATGGCTATTTATTTCACATAAATATCCTAGTGCTCATTTGAAAGATTTAGACAAATACCAAATAGTCACTAGTGTCTGTCTAAGGTACTAGATGAGAAAGAAGAATGCCTTTGAGCCAGCCAATTCCACGCTGTACGTTGAATTGAAACATTACTCGCGACTAGTGTGCACCTTTCAGCTTAATATATGAGCATTTCGGAAATTAAGATAAATAATTTTCGACTAGCATTTTTCCACTAATATACCTCTTATAAACTTCCACAAAAAAAAAAAAAATTTCAAGCTCCTAAACAGCTATCGGGTTTTTCACGTCGGGGTATTGGATATTCCACCTCAGCAGGAGCCTCAAAATACTGGCTCACTCACTTGCCTTCTTACTGCGCTGAACTTTTTGAACCGACAATAATCCCAATCTTACGGATAACGTGGAATCGATAGAACTGCGGAGTCACTTTGGGTGTCTGTGTGCATTCTATCGTCTCTTCCACGGGGAGTGCTTCGAGGAACAATTTGAAATAGTACCACTGTAGCCATTTTCCCATCGTACCACACGTCAACGTAGTAGTTGAATCTTGACATCTGGAAAAAACATTGCCTACGATACTATGAGCTGCTATGAACGTCTACGCTTTGCTACAAACAGCTACGTTCATGCTACGAATGTCTACAATTTCGTAGCTATTAACTACACTCCGTAGATTCATAGCATTTCGTAGTAAATATTGAATATTCATTACATTGATGAATTGTCGACATAAATTGTTTTTGTAGAAATGCCAGTTTAGTAACCCTAATTAATTGAAACTTGTATTTTCTATTGTATACAAATTAAACTAGTGTTAAATGAAAATGAAACATAATACACTTTTGTAAACTTTGCGGAACATTGTACTTGGTAAGGATATTTATGTTCAACACACAACATTCGCACATTGAGGACAGATGAGAAGATCAAGAATAAAGAATACGCCGCGTCATCTTCGACTTCTCAAGAACAAAGCAACAAAACAAGACCACTAGCTGCAGGATCAAGAATGAAGTTAAACTTCAAGAAAAAGTAAGGCGAGAGGACCTCACTCCATGAATTTACATGATCCTTCCGCCGTGGCGTGAGGAGGCATCACTGCAGGCGAGGATAAATGCGTTGAATGAAATCAAAGAGCCATCCCATGCCACATGAGCCCAGTGTAACTTAACTTTGACTGCCTGAATAAATTGAAGAAAAACGCAAGAAGCTACAGCATTTCTATAACGAAAGAATCAATCCGCTTATCGACATTTAAACTGGGAGCTAGGGAAAGGCGATGAAGTGAAATCTTTAATAATTGTATGAATTATTATGGGCAATTTCTCCATATACTCAAAGATATTTGAATTAAGTCACAAAGACCGAATCCTGTCAAATAGAGATTTGCACATGAGTCGCATTTGAGTAACAATGACATGTATATCTTGATTTCACTTTTATTCAAGAACAATATTCGAGATCACATCTCTTTGTTTGGAGTTTCCATACAGCGGCATAATGCGCCATGGTCTGAAAATGGTTGGCGAATTGGTTTAAGATAGAGACAGAACTCAAGCCAAAACCATACATCATCTCTGCTTACTTCAAATTCTCTGATACACAAAGATACAACTTGAACGTAATCGGGCGGTGTCACTTCATCCAGCGACTTTAAGTGCCAAAAACTCGACGAATGATAATGAAAATAAATCAAATATTGATAAAAATGTGAAGAATTTGTACAAAAAATATCATATATAACATACAGCTTGTCTCGCGATTGGGTCTTTATAATCGTAAGATTGGTTCGGTCGTAAAGTTAACTGCAAGAAACGAAACACCTGGGCACCAAAATTAGATATACTTAAGCACTTTTAAATTCTTAGTGTTCTGATGTACTGAAGTGGGAAATCGAGTCAACAAATACTGAGAAGTGACTTGGAATACTCAGGCCAGTCTTTATGGATAACTTAATATCTTCTGTATCTAGTACCTATTATCATGAATACTAGAACGAAATGACTGACTAAAAGGGTTAATCAAAGAGAAAAGTGAGAAGTATCTCGAGTTGTCTGAAAATCTATTAAATGGACCCAGCAGACTAAAATATCATGAGGAGGAAAAATGAATTCCTGCTTTAAATGAATCTTACCTCTCATTGTAACAACAGCACCAACAGTCTGCTAAGTTCTCTTCTGAGTATACACCAGGTTAGTATTACTAAGAAACTGATAATATGTATAATTAATATGTAGATTGTGTTTATACTTTTTACTACAATTATTGTTATCTGTGCAGGAATACCACACCGCGTGTATCTGCAGCATTTGATGATCCTGATCAGGCCAATAACACGAGGAAGGTTTAAAAGTGAACACTTGCAGCGAAAGACCTAAATTTATCCCTGGAAAAAAATGATATATGTCACGAATTACTAAGCACACCACACACCGAATTATCTCTTCGAATCCTCTTGCACAAGTCTTAATGGTAAGTAAAGTTTATACTAACAAAGCAATGAGGAGGCATTTTTAATCCCGCGTGTCAAAATCACCATAACTCCACTTGATGGTAGGTGTAGTAGATGATTGTCTGGTCCCATTAGACTTAAAGGGGTTGGCAAAATTATGGCCGCTTGTTAAATAACAAAATACAGTATTGTAGCCAACAGAATTTTGTCAAACTTAGACCTTAGTTTGTATTATTGGGTGATTATGAATATTCTATCAATTGGTTCTTTGCAATATCACTCTATAAACGCTTTTAACGTATTGACAGACTGCGCAGCGCTGTTGGTTAGACGGCGGCTGTGTAACAAGAGACCGCGGGTTCGGTCCCCACTCCGGATCAAGTGTTTGTGATGCTCACAAATATTTGTCTCGGGTTTGGGAGTTTGTTAGACCGAAAAGCCTCTCGTAGTTTCTGATACCCACGACACATGACTTAATGTGGGGTCAGGACTATGTATGTGGCTGTTGGATGTATTTATTTATTTATTTTATTCGTAAAAGTGTAGTAATTTATAGTTAGAGAAGCAGATTTACTAACCGATCTTTTGTACAGTTGCAGAACAATCGGAGTGCGGTTGTACTGGGTGATCTGATGGCGTTCTAAAGGCTACCGATTGGGGCTCTTGGGAGTAATCTCGACGAGAGGAAGATTTTCACAAGCATTGAGTATACGAATGAATACAAAACTAATATAACTTCTCGTAAGCAGTTTCCCAGCATTTTGATGGGTGTGAGTTGATTGTGAGAAAAATTGTCGTACATGATGTTTCTTTCATGTTGTGTTGTTCAGTTCATCTATATTACCTGTAGATTAATCACACCTGATATTTGTAAATATAAATAAAAATCTCTGTAATAGGACATTATAATGTTTAAGTTAGGATAAATTAATAGTGTACATGTTGTGATCTTTTACGCGAGGTTTAAAGAGAGTACTCTCCTCATGGTAGGTAGCGACCTAATGAGGGTGGGTTCCTAGCATGGCAAAGACCACTTACTATCAGGGATGCTCGTCTTTTTTCGCAGACTAGAGTGGTGAGCTACAAGGTGGGCTATTGAGATGGTTTTATTGTGCTAGGGCTGCAAGATCAAATGCCTAAAGGACGGATCACACTACTCAACGCTGAGTGACTGCTAATAAGACTACTGGAAGCGCTATAAGGTACACATATTCAAGTGTAGTAGGACCCTAGAAATAGAACAGATCGATATCGGTGGTGACGAATTAGCAAATGTCGTTTTTATATAAGAACAATACTCGAGAGCTGGGCTTATCTTCAAGTGCGGAAAGCCAGAGACTCGTGTCATTCTGAGCTCCCCGTTCATTGGTTAATGCATCGGTTGTTAAGACACACCATTTGAATCAACTTCTCCTACGTTGCTTTGGTGTACATGGATAATTTGTATAATATACGAAATGATCCCAGTAATTGATTTTAAGTAAATTGATGAAATGACCCAGTAAGTGAATTGATATTGAAGACTGAAAACAAACCAGTCAACTTCATAATGGTTAATGGAGAGACTAACGTGGATTTAATTCCAGCCTTTAGGAGCAAAACGTTCAGAAAAGTTGTCAAAACGGACCACGTACTACACCGGTCCACTACGCTGATCTATCGTCGCAGTCACTGTAGTCATCGTTTGGGATTGTGGCGCCTACTGGGGTAGATTAAATATCAGGGAATTCTCCTCCAACTTTAGTAGAGACTTCACGGCAGTGATAGTCAATACATCCATAAAATTCTTCGGTTATTAAAATCGGGTGGGGAAGGTTTCCGAATAGTAGACACCTGATATAGACAGCCTCCAACGGATCCGCAAATAGAGTAAACCAGGGACTTAAGGAATACCATTTCGGTATGTTTTGAGTCTGTCTAGCAAGTAGTCGATACCTTCGGTAGCAAAGCCACCAACTAACTACTTTCGGAGGTGTAAATGGAAATAATATGTAGCGGTGTGTATTCTATGTTGATAGTTGAGTCTACTGTCCTCTATACTATCGAAGATATTGTTCATCTTTCTCGTAGCCACATTGTTTTTGTGAGTTTTTTATTGTTTCTTGTGTGCTCTGCATGCTTAAAAGAGACATAAAACCAGAGAATCAGAACTTGTTAGATGTTTAGCAGCGTGAACATATAACATATTTACTTGTACATTAACAATACTCGAGATCTGGTCTTGTCCTCCAGCGTGAACTATCATCTGAAATAGGTATTTTGTTGAAACGGTTGGACATACAATGTGTTATTCATTCATAGAAATATATCCAGTTGGCAACTTTGTAATGCACAGTTAATTAAATTTACGCTTTATTAAGTACAGCATATGTATATAAAACCACCAAAATTAAAGTTCCTGTAATGTGCGTAAATGGACTACTGATGAAAGGGTAATCCCAATGGATTAGATAATTCATAAACCGCACAATTATGTATGCAATAAAGAAACAAGAATCAAGCTCGCAGTTTCCTCCAGGCGAAGACATGGCAGAGAGTGCGAAAAATCCTCGGGCGGGACTTCGATATCACTCTTGAAAAATAAATGCAAGATATAGTCTTTGCTTGCCTATCTGACGATTAAAAATGGCACTACATATTATACCTACGCTCGAAGCGAAGATATAGCATATATGGACAAGGACGAAGAGAATACCTCATCATTTAATTAACTCTTTAATATTTATAATTCACAGGAAAGTCACGAATGTGTCATACGGCTGCTTATTTCACACAAATATGCTAGTGATCATTTAAAAGATTCAGACAAAAATCCAATAGTTACGAGTGTCAGTCTAGGGTACTAGATGAGAAAGAAGAATGCCATTGAGCCAGCCAATTCCACGCTACACGTTGAATTGAATCATTCTTATACATGAACATTACTCACGACTAGTGTGCGCCTTTCAGCTTAGTAATGAGCATTTCGGAAATTAAGATTTAAAAATTTTCGACCAGCATTTTTCCTCTAATATACCTATTATTATGTTATTGAGTAAAGAATTAATTGTGTGTATTCAATGACTCATATTGAGGAAAGATTATTTATGTCTAAAGTAGAGAGCGGCCTGTGATAGGCCTACAAATGGGGTGGATTAAACTTGGTTTAATGTAACGCCTAGAAGACACAAGTTTTCGCGTTCACTGCTAAGATAAATTCTTTTATCAATGCGCCACAATTTCAAAAGAACCACTCCCCAAATATCCGAGACCATTGGGATTCTTGGCGACGAAATTTCGACCCGAGTGCAGTTTAGGAGTAATTTTGAATAAAAAACAAAGAAACCAAAAATATTTTGAACAGAACAGAATTGGTAAACAAAAAATTTTGGCTCCTAAACAGAGCTAACGGGTTCTTTACGTCGGGTAATTGGATATTGGGCTTCTTGCAAAATACTGGCACTTGCCTCCTCACTGCGCTGAGCTCTATGACGCGACAATAATCCCAGTCTTACGGATAACATAGAATCGATAGAACTGCGGAGTCACTTTGGGTGTCTGTGTGCATTCTATCGTCTCTTCCACGGGGAGTGCTTCGAGGAACAATTTGAAATAGTAACCCTGTCGCCATTTTTCCATCGTATCACCCGTCAACGCAGTAGATGAAACTTGCCATCTGGAAAAAACATTGCCTACGATACTATGAGCTGCTATGCTGTCTACGATTTGCTACAAACAGCTACGTTCATGCTATGAATGTTTACTATTCCGTAGTTGTTAACTACACTCCGTAGATTCATAGCATTTCGTAGTAAATATTGAATATTCATTACATTGATGAATTGTCGACATAAAGTGAATTTGTAAAAAGGCCAGTTTACCTCTTAATGATCGAAAGTTGTATTTTCTATGGTATAATAATTAAATTAGTGTTAAAAGCATAAAAAATAACATACTTTTGTAAATTTTGCCATACAAACATTGTATTTGTTAATTATATTTATGTTCAACACACAACATCCGCACATTGAGGACAGACAAGAAGATCAAGAATAAAGATTACGCCGCGTCAGGTTAGACTTCTCAAGAACAATGCAACAAACCAGGACCACTACAGGCTCCCAACAAACAAACCAGGACCAGTACAGCTACAGGATCAAGAATGAAGTTAAATTTCAAGAAAAATTAATGCAAAAGGACCTCACTCCATGATTTTACATGATCCTTCCGCCGTAGCGTAAGGAGGCATCACTGCAGGCGAGGATAAATGTGTGGAATAAAATCAAAGCGCCACCCCATGCCACATGGGCCCAGTGTAACTTCACTTTAACTGCCAGAATAAATTGAAGAAAAACGCAAGAAGCTACAGCATTTCTAGAACGAAAGAATCAATCGGCTTATCGATATCTAAATTAAACTGTGAGCTAGCGAAGGGCGATAAAGTGAAATTTTTAATAATTGTATGAATTACCATGGGCACTTTTTACACATACTCAAAGATATTTGAATGAAGTCACAAAGACTGAATTATATCTGATTATATCAAAAAATGTTTTGCACGTGAGTCGTAACGTCACGTCGTTACGTCTTGTATGAGTTACAATGACACCTGTACCCTGATGTCACTTTTATTCAAGAACAATATTCGAGATCAAATGTTTTTGTTTGGAGTTTCTTTACAGCGGCATAACGCGCCATGGTCTGGAAATGGTTTGCGAATTGGTTTAAGATAGAGACAGAACTCAAGCCAAAACCATACATCATCTCTGGTTACTTCAAATTCTCTGATACACAAAGATACAATTTGAATGTAATCGTGCGATATCACTTCATCCAGCGATTTTAAGAGCCAAAAACTCGACGAATGCTAATGAAAATAAATCAAATATTGATAAAAATGTGAAGAATTTGTACGAAAAATATCATATATAACATACAGCTTGTCTCGCGATTGGGTCTTTATAATCGTAAGATTGGTTCGGTCGTAAAGTTAACTGCAAGAAACGAAAGACCTGGGTACCAAAACGGGATATACACTTAAGCACTTGTATGTGTTAGATATACACTTAAACACTTAAGTGAGAAATCGAGCTAACAAATACTGAGAAGTGACTTGAAATATTCAGACCAGTCTTTATGAATATCTTCATATCTTCTGTATATATGAACATTAATACCAGAACGAATACAGCAGACTGACTAAAAGGATTATTCAAAGAGAAAAGTGAGAAGTCTCTCGAGTTGCCTGAAAATCTATTAAATCGACCCAGCAGACTGAAATATGACGAGGAGGAAAAATGTATTCCTACTTTAACTACGTCTAACCTCTTCTTGTTCCAACGGCACCTTCAGTCTGCTACGGCCTCTTCGGAGTATACACCAGGTTAGTATCACCAGGAACTGATAATATCTAGGTTTAATATTTAGATGAAATTTATACATTTTACTAAAATTATTGCTATCTATACAGGAATACTACTACACCGCGTACGGCATTTGATGATCCTGATCAGGCCAATAACCCGCGGAAGGTTTAAGAGTGAATACTTGCAGCGAACACCAAAGTATGCTCCTTAAGAAAATGTACAGGTCACGCATTACTAAGCCCACCATACACCGGATTATCTCTTTCACAAGAATTAATGGTACGGAAAACTCATACTAATAAATGAGTAGGCATTTTCATTCTCCCATGGCAAAATCACCACAGCTCCACTTGATGGTAGGTGTAGTAAATGTTTGTCTGGACCCAATAGACTATTGCAAAATAACTTATAACTATCTTGAACGAGCAAACAAAATTATGGCCGCTTGTTAAATAACGAAACACAGTATTGTAGTAAACATAATTTTGTCAAATTTAGACCTTAGTTGGTATATGGGTGATTATGAATATTCTATCAATTGGTTCTTTGCAATATCACATTTTAAACGCTTTTAACTTATTGACAGACTGCGCAGCGCAGTTGGTTAGACGTCAGCTGTGAAACAAGAGGCCGCGGGTTCGGTCCCCACACCGGATCAAGTGTTTGTGATGCTCACAAATATTTGTCTCGGGTTTGGGAGTTTGTTAGACCGAAAAGCCTCTCGTAGTTTCTGATACCCACGACACATGACTTAATGTGGGGTCAGGACTATGTATGTGGCTGTTGGATGTATTTATTTATTTATTTTATTTGTAAAAGTGTAGTAATTTATAGTTAGAGAAGCAGATTTACTGGTTTTTTATTTACTCTCATATATGAGAGGCTGCCTGGGTGGGTACCACCGCAATGTCTATTTCTCCCGTCAAACAGCAGTTTAAATGAACTGTTGTGTTTCGGATTGAAGGAAATTGTAACCAGAGTAACTACTGGACATATTGAGACTTAACATCTTGTGTCTCAAAATGGCGAGCGCAGTAGAGTGCCAAGCATTGCTTTGAAATTCAAGGTGTTGTTTGGTTTTACTACTGTTCATGAGCGGTCGCATCGCTTACCATGAGGCGAACGGCATGCTCGTCTCGCCATTCATTGCAATAAAAAGTATATATATATTTAGTAACTGATTTTTTTGTACAGTTGCAGGACAATCGGAGTGCGGTTGTACTGGGTGATCTGATGGCGTTCTAAAGACTACCGCTTGGGGAGTAATCTCGACGAGAGGAAGATTTTGGCTCACGCTCGACAAGCATTGAGTATACGAATCAATACAAAACTAATATAACTTCTCGTAAGCAGTTTCTCACTATGTACACACACCCAGCATTATGATGGGTGTGTGTACATAGTGAGAAAAATTGTCGTATATTTTATTTCTTTCATGTTGTGTTGTTCAGTTCATCTATATTACCTGTAGATAAACCACACCTGTTATTTGTAAATATAAATACAAATCTCTATAATAGGACATTATAATGTTTAAGTTAGATAATGTAATACTATAAGGATAAATTAAAAGTGTACATGTTGTGCTCTTGTACGCGAGGTTTTAAGAGAGTACTCTCCTCATGAAAGAAAGAAAGAAAGAAAGAAAGAAAAGGTAGGTAGCGACCTGATGGGGGTGGGTTCCTAGCATGGCAAAGACCGGGCTTGCTCGTCTGTTTTCGCAGACCCTAAAATACCTGAAACATTTAATAATGATTATGTAGGTTTTATTTCCAAGTTTACCTTACAAAGTACTGGGCATAATTGCCTATATAATGAATTAAGTTATATCATTTTTTATCACAAGAATTTATGCGCCAAATAGCTAGCAGTTAACTATATCTTGGAAGTAAAACTGTGCTCTATCTGTAAGTTAAATATGTAGTAATCATTTTACATGCATTCAATTGTACAGTCAGCAAAATAAGTCGCTACACACTTCACGTTTTTTTATTACCCGTTTGTGAATTAAAATTTATAATTACTAGTCTGTAGTCTGAAAATGTAATCAAGTAAAGGCACCTTTGTCGAGAAGTGCTATAAGATATTGGAAATAATTATTATTTTGAATGCTAAGATCATTTGAAATCTCGTAAATGTGTAGCGACTTATGTCGCTGACTGTACAATGGGCACATAGCATAGAACCGATGGCCGTTGGGGCCGAAAGGTTCTTGAGTGGAGGCCACGTACAGGCAAGCGAAATTTCGGACGCCGACGCCGCGCCGCCGCCGACGATTTGGCTAAGGTTGCAGGATGTCGATGGATGCAGGCCGCTTCCAACAGGTCATTGTGGAGATCCTTGGGGGAGGCCTATGTTCAGCAATGGACTTCCTGTAGCTGATATGATGATGATCATGATGTATTGTATTGAATTATTCATAGAGTATGACCACTTTAAGATTTCTGTGTATTGAATTTTCATAAGCGATGTTCAGTTGGCAACATGATGAGTTTCATTTATTTTATTAAGGTGGGAATAATTAATAAAGAAGGTCTTGCATGGATGTAATGTATGTTTGACAATTGTAATTATATCCGAAAATTAAGTATTTCAGTATTTTAATGAAGTACCGTATCACAATATTAATAAAATTTCATGAAATATGATCCATATATCAATTTCGTTTCATAGCATTGTGAAAGATGTATTCTACGCACTCATTATTGTAATAAATTGAAAAGTTAGTAGTCGCTAATAGACTTTAATTATGTGTGAATTTATAATACTGTAATATCATTAGAAAATTGTAGGCACATAATGGATTCAATGTCATCTTAGTGTATTAAAGAAAGTTATAAATTGTAAGCCAATGAAAAAAAGATGAGCGATATTTACGTCAAATACCAGAAATCAAAATAATGTCAGTCATGATTCAAAATTACTATTTTCATTCAAGAAACTGGTGGTAGGTCTCTCATATGTGAGAAGCCATCTGGGTAGGTACCACCGCAATGTCTATTTCTCCCGTGAAACAACACTGCTTAAATGCACTGTTGTGTTTCGGATTGAAGGACATTGTAGCCAGAGCAACTACTGGACATATTGAGACTTAACATCTTATGTCTCAGGATGGCGAGCGCAGTGGAATATTGCTACTGTTTATGAGCGGTCGTATCGCTTACCATCAGGCGAACGGCTTGCTCGTCTCGCCATTCAATGCAATAAAAAAAAATTTAAAAAAACTGGTCGAGAGCGCTGCATTTCTCATAAAATATAATATAAGATATTAGGTAGCGCGATATGATTGTTATTTGTATTTTAATTTAAGGTTATTTCCGTACACCGTTTTATTTTGTATCCACTAAAGAGAAAATATATAATATAAAATCATTTTTTAAGATGTTTTTAAAAACATTTTGTCAATCTGGAACTCGTATGTATTTACCGAAGAAAACTATTAAAATAATAAAATCTAAGACATGGTTGTGTTTGATTTAAAAGCCACGAAAATAATTATCATCAAAGAAGGAAGTTATACCATGATCGAGAATGTAAAAGAGATAAAATGACTTAACTCGTATATGAAAGTGATATGTATGTAAGGAGCTCACTATAACGTTGAATAAAATATGTCGAATAAGCGAGTGACTTTCGCTTATTTTCATTATTTATTTCATATAAGTTCGTTTTATAAGACGAATTTTATTATGGTACATTTTGCAGTGTTTGGGTGTGATTGATTTATGCAGGCGTAAAATCTAAATAATTATAGTTTTCATAGATATGGGTCACTTTTTTCCAATGCTGATTAGTGGCCATACTGCAGACTTCAAAGACAACCCTTGTATTCATATCGGTTAAAAAAATATAGTTATTCATTATATTCATGCGCTGAAAGCATGCATTGTTTATAAAAAATATATTAAAAACGCGAATTTATAAAAAAATCCACAATTGCTTGACAGGTTTGATAATTTTTATACTGTTAATAAAATAGTTGATGACAACACGTGTTTCCCTACATTTCAATATTGCTGCCTTATGGTATTCATATAATATCATTTGTCGGGGTTATTTTATGTTAAGTCAAAATATTAAACACAAGGATTGTTAAAACAATGGTAAACAAGCTTTAAGCAATCTACGGGTAGTTTTAGAAGTAATTTTATTAAAGTGGTTGTGATTCTATTTCACTACCCACAGTCAGAGTAAGAGTGGGAGTATGACAGTTTGCAATATATTTATAAAGCGCTTCCGAACCAAAGAGCTTATACCCAAACGGAGATTGCATTCCTTATAAAACACTGTGACTTCATTCATTGTCACTTTGAAGAAAAGGATACACTTTTATATACGGAATGCAATCTCCATTTGGGTAAGCTTCTTGCTCCGAACCGTATGCAAGGCATTCAACATATATTAGAATTACATACAAAGATAAATGCGCAACTCAACTTTTTTTATTTTCCGACGTGATTTCGCCATCAGGTGGCGCTCTAGGCAAACGCGCGAAATTTCATATTTGATATTCCAATATTTTAAAATGTGTATCTTTCCTCCTCTTGTAATTTTAGCTAATTTCAATTTCAAAAGGTTTTTAATATTAAGAAATTTCATAATATCAATATACAAAACATATTTCTTGGTTTAGTGGTACACTTCCGCCAGTTAACAATTAGATTAAAACTAATTACAAGATAGAATCGGAATTATTGATTTCAATATTTTTAATGTACCTATGGCATTCAACATCCAGCAGTCGGCAGTGAAAAGTGTGTTTACTATAAATTATAATAGTGACAAGTTATCGCAGATATTCCAATAAATCGTTAATCCGTCAATTATAACGTGTAGTGATATCAATAATTAATTAATAAACGAATATAGACTGCTGACGTTATCACCGGTCTGGTTCGAAATAACTAACACATGGTTTTATTCCCGACACATATATTGTATTACATTTTGTTTTCTACCTTGTTTTTTTATTGTTAAGGATATTGGAAATAACGCCTTTCGCCTGATACTTGATAGTGAGCAATACGACTACTTATAGACAGTAGCAAAACCAAACAACACCATGTATTCCGTACTCTAGCACAAGCTTGTAAAATTAAATTTAATGTATTTCAGAACTAAAATATGACTATATCTGTACTACTTCCGAACGCATCTTATGACGCGGCTATTATAGTGAATGCGGTAAACACTACCTTCTGGGTACGACCGCCATAACCTAGTGGTCTATTATTTGGCCATAACTGTTGCAACGCATTTCGCGTGTGCGCACCTTAAATCTAAATTATAATAATCGTAATCTAATTCACGCTATCAATTTTATAATAATAACTATTAACAAGCGCTAGCAGTTGCCTTTGGAATTATTTGAGGCGACCAGCAACCTTGGATGTCACCAGCACGAGGGATACCCCGAAGACCAGCGCTGCCGCGAGCTGCATGCTAGTGAAGCATACTCTTGTGATACAGTCCAGTATTAAAGTTCCGTAACACCGTGAATTAAAATAACATTTGTCATTCTACTAAGCTGCCATCCTGCGTAATACGATGTTCATATGTCCAGTAGTTACTCTGGCTAATATATTCTTCAAATAGGAATATAACAGTGCATTTACACTGCTGCTTGTCGGGAGAAATAGACATTGCGATGATACCTACCCAGGCGGCCTCTCACGCATGAGATACCTACCACTATTCGCATGTTTGAATTACCATTTTTGAACCATACATACATACATACATAAACTCACGCCTTGTTCCCAGAAGGGGTAGGCAGAGGTGCCAGGGCACCCACATTTCGCCTTGTATGTTCCGTCCCACAATGTGATAGGTGGCGAGCCTATCGCCATATCGGGCACAAATTCCTGACTCTGGGCTGATACTGAATAGAAAAATCCAATATTACTTTGCCCAACCCGGGATTCGAACCCGAGACCTCAGCTTTGTAACCGTACCATAGTACAACTGGGTCATACACAAAACGAGGCGAAAAATTGTATAAAAAAAACATGGTCGGGATTTTTACAAAATCAGTCTCATTTAATATGATATTATCAGAATATTAAAATTAAAACATAAAACAAGATCGTTTCCTCGATTAGGCTAAAAAATGAAATTATATATATATTTTTTTTCGAGGACAGAAGGGTCTTGTGTTTACACAAAAGAACAAACATATCAAAAATAGTTACAAAGCAAGTGTCTCCATCGCTGAATTTATTTTTTGTTTTTTCGATGGTGCAATTGAGTTATCTGAATCACTAAAGTTAAAGAATTATGAACGGACATCACATAATTCGCTATCATATGGAACATGGTTTAATTCCGATACTGAGTAATAAATTAATATTATTATAAGCTAAATACATTACTATCGAGCCCACAGCACTTCACGTCTACGTTTACAGGCAAGCAAAATACTGCTTTACTTGTTAAATCATTATTACTTAATTTTTTCTGAAGACATTGCCTTTCGTGTTGACTTATAAATCCACAGAAAAGATGTCCACAGAATGGACATTCTTTAAAAAAAATTAGCAATGCTAATTTAGTTTTGAGGATAGCCAAGTAGGTAAATTTTTTGGGTAAATTTGATTTCTCTGCACCACCCAAAGGTTGACTGGGAGAGAATGCCTCAGGCATTAAGTCCGCCTTTATACTTTGTATATAAAGCATTTAAATAAATAAATAAAATTATTCCACAACTACTCCCCTTAAGCTATTTCGGCAGCATGTGAATTAATAAAACTAATAATTATTTACTCAAGTACACAAGGAACAGAAAAGAAGCACCGATCTTTGACAATAACACTATTAAAGATCTCAATATCTTAATGAACAACCTACGCTGGGCTCAGTCATTAAATCCAACGTGACCGATGCCACCCGTCAGTGTGGTCAGTTTAATTTTTATTTTTTTTTATTTTAAAGTAGTATTTTATTCAGGCCAATTTATTCGGTTGAATTTAAGGTCCACAGAAAAGTCGCAGTACCGTGTAACCAACAATTTATTGAAATTTTTGTGGAGTCACTTTAACATATATTAATTTACTCAGTAAAATTTTAATAGTCAGTATATATACTAATGATATTTAATATAACTTAAATAGATAACGCATATCAAGTATGAGAAATATCTATCAAAATATGCCAAGTGCGTTTACGAACAGTCCACAGAAGGGGACATTTGAGGAAATTGTTGTTGTTATATTAATAATTGCTGAAGATAATTCATAATTTGGTATATGTCTTAATAGTAATACTTGTAAGTCATTCACCAAAATTAAGTCAGAGAATCAATCCAGAAATTTGAAGATAATATTCATTCTGAACATGCGTATGTGTATGACCCAACTACGCCACCGAGGCAGTCATTTTTGAACCGGTTTCTAAATAACAGCGTCTTTATCAATAAAAGGGTGTACACTATTATTTTTGAAAAATTATGTATTTGCCGCCCAAACATGGCAAAAGAAACAAAATAATTCATCGCTTCGCTTTGCATATTTTTCAGTTACATTGTGTCTGAAGTCATTTAAACTACCACAGGATCAGTTTCCGGTAGCAGTCTTGATACCCTGTATAACCAAGTTAATAGTCTCCAGTTTATATTCATAAAATATATTTTGTAATCATAACATATTTAAGAAGCATGATGGTAAGACGGAGCTGTTGGAAACCTTTATAATTGTGGTAGATTTTTTATTTTGACTGAATATAACTGGCATCACAGGTCCTTTCCTTCAATACCTGTCCTATATGCAACTGCCCAATCAGCGAACGTGTTGAAGTACGTTAGTATCGGTTCGAATTTGAACGAGAAAATATCGTTCCTATAACAGACAATTAAGTAGATTGCACTTTAGTCTTTATTGCTTGCTCTACCAATTGAACCCGCACCCGCAGAGGTCGTTCTTTTAACGCCTAAATAGTGATCAGAAATAGTGTTACCAGACGTTACTTCGAGTCCAGCACCGCAGCGCTACACAGCAGCCGAGAATAAGGTCAGGGCCATGTTTTATTTGCCTTTGTAGGCAGATGAGCTAGCAGCCCACCTGATTTTATGGCGATCCATTTGCAGAGTCCCTCAGGGCAGTTCAGATCAGACTCAGACTTTCGTACAGCTCATTTGATTGTATTTCCTTGAGTTCTTGTAGGTGAGCAATATCACATTCATTCGTGTGTTGCCAAACTTATAGAACCGCTGATACAGTCCGGAAAATTTCCATTTTGAACTCCTCAAGAAGTGTGCTTACCTCACGCGGCAACTAATTATTTCCGTTTTGTTAAAATATCAATATGAAAATAGATATTGATATTTTCATAAATATATCATTTCTGGTCATAACTGGTCATATATTATGATATATAAATTAAAACAAAAATAAAATGAAACCGTTAAACTAATCGGTAAAACTTGGGACTGCTTGCAGATGCAACCCTCAGTTCCAGATCTATTCGTATTACCCTGCAACCAGGGACCGAAACCGGTATCGAAAATACCTGTATTTTTTGGTATCAACCGAAAAAAATAATACCGGTATTTTTAATGGTAACCGGTATCCGCCAATTTTATTCGATTCCTAGAATTTAACCGGTATCATACCGGTAACCGAAATAAGGGTTACCTTTATGTTTCATGCGAAGTTCCTTATAAGTCAAAGCGGGGGCAGTGCCTGTGTGTGGTTATACCGCCGTTTGTCTTTACTAAACATTATGGCACTATACCACACAATTATCTTTACTCATTTCATGAATTTTTCAACAGAATTACCCACCAAAATTGAAATGAACCGTATCCAGCGATATTGTGTAAACAACACGACAAGTATGATTTTTATTTGTTATGCAACAACAACGCATTTTCTTTTGCATTCAAGGTCTTTTTAGGTTACCGGTATTAAAACGGTTCCCGTATATAAGGGTACCCTTTATATTGCGTCATAGCGGTTACCGAAATCTTAAAGGTAACCGAAATTCGTCGATACCGGTACCGTTATGTCGAATGGGTTTCGGTCCCTGCCTGCAACAATTAGAGTTCTACCGCCAATAAGACGTCTACCCACGTTAAAACATCGCCAGTGAGGTAGTTAAGACGCCAAAGCTGAACATGTTCAAACTTACAGCAAGTGATTTTCATTGGTTGGTGTTTATTCGCATAATAAAGGGTTAAATAAAAAAACAAAAATTGTGTCGTGACGAATGACCTTATCATAATAGTTTAAGTTAATGTCATATTAATTGTATAAGTAAAAAGCAAATAAAAGAAACGTTCGCGTAATGATGTATAACACCAGCACATATGCAGAGTTCAGGGTAAATTATTAAATAATTTATTGAACAATCTTTTCAACAGTGCTGTGTTCCTGAGGACGAGATGTTTTAGTAGGGTGGAGTAAGATTGAAACCGAAAGAACTCCTTATTTTGGAAATGTAATGAAAGACATGAACTAATGTAATTTGATTTTGGCTTCTCCTGAAACAAATAATGCAATTAACTTGTATAAAATTGTGAAATTGTGTTTTGTTAATAGATAAGTTCATATTACTATTGCGATGCTATTTGATTACTCGGTGACTAACCTGACCTGACCTGTGACTTCGACCTGACCAGGCATAGTTCACCATCTTTCGGGTCCCAGCATTTGTGCTCAGAGCGCGCCTGCATTCACGGATTGGAAACGAGACGTCTCGGGAGTGCGAATCGTACGACCTAGACCGCACGATCATACTCCCTCAGCGGGCGACAAGCGTCCGCCTTCACTTTCGTTGCGCCTTTCAGTTTTGTTCGTTTAAATGTACAAACTCAATGACTCGCACACATGCTAGACTCCTTGATCCGTGTTTCAAGACGGGTCCTACGAGTGCCCGAAACTGAATCATCGCAGACATACACTAAAAGTGAAACGACGCGCACAAGTCCGAGACGACACGGCTGCAACAACAGACGCGCCGCACCCTAGTCCGCACACGGGCAGGAATAAGATAAGCGACGTTGTCTTGCGTCGGGCCGGACGCGTTAAACGCGTGCGCGTCGTCATTGTCAAATACCGTCCCGTCATTATCGGCCACCCGATCAAATTCGGTCCTGAATGTATTCCGAAGAATACATCCGGGACTCCCGAAAGGCGCTTAGATAATTGGAGACGGAACGGGTCGGGATGCATTACTAAGAGAGAAGTGCACGCCGTCCGAGGACGTGAGACGTGCGCGTCTCGTGCGAACGGACACGCGCGAAACGCACCGCTCGCATCGTGGAGCACGCACGTACGCCACGGAATGACGATGAATCTCTCCGTTCGTTCATTCGAGTTTCGCAGGTTTACCCCTGAACGGTTTCACGTACTCTTGAACTCTCTCTTCAAAGTTCTTTTCAACTTTCCCTCACGGTACTTGTTCGCTATCGGTCTCGCGGTAATATTTAGCCTTACATGGAGTTTACCACCCACTTAGGGCTGCACTCTCAAGCAACCCGACTCTGAGGAGAGTCCCTCTCGCCACCGCCCTCCGTCGCTACGGGCCTGGCACCCTCTACGGGAAAACGGCCCCGTTCAAGACGAACTTGGACAGGAGTATCGATGACGAGAAAGCGGAACCTCCCGAACACCACATCTCCCGCTGCCGTTACAACAGCGGGATTCAGTGCTGGGCTATATTCCTGTTCGCTCGCCGCTACTAAGGAAATCCTGGTTAGTTTCTTTTCCTCCGCTTACTAATATGCTTAAATTCGGCGGGTGATCCTCCCTGATCTGAGACCAACGATAAAAAAAAATTCGAGGCAGACACGATATCCGTCAGCGCTACGACGACGCGTCTTCGCGGCTCACGCACTGAAGCGTTCGCCGTTCTTCTTCGTCGTCGATGCGCTCTTCGGACGTCGAGTCCGCCTACAGGTTTGCATATCTTTTCCTATTCGTTTTTTCGCTTCAAACGCATACGCACACATTGTACGCACACGTTTTGTATCCCAATCGAGAAGACCCATCGCTCACTCCTCCACGTACGTTTTATTTTCATTAAACACACGATGGATTCGAGTTCGCGAGATCTCGAAAGAGACGCGCACGCACGCGCACTATACGTCGATGCGAAATCGAAATGGAAATAATCATTGCATTATTTTTAAACGGACCGCACTACTACAATGCACACACAACGTGTGTATATCGTTTGCAATACGGACACCGTCAGATGCGTGCACCCATATCGTCTCCCGTTTGGGAGAGACAGAGATGTGCGCAATGTGGTATATGTTTTTTATACAGCCGGCCCTCAGACAGGAGTGGTCCTGGATGTGTCTCCACGGACCGCAATGTGCGTTCGAAATGTCGATGTTCAAATGTGTCCTGCAGTTCACACTATGACGCGTAGTTAACTGCGTTCTTCATCGACCCGCGAGCCAAGTGATCCACCGTCCAGGGTAATGATTTTATATTATTACCCATAACAGAGTATGTTTAGAACAACGTACATAAAATTTATATATATAAAATGTTTCATAAGAACGCAAAGCGACGTGTGACTATACCCAACAGAGTAATCTCTGAAGGCGAATCTCCACGAGCGCCAAACGCACCATGACCCCGAGAGCGCACACGCTTTTACACGTTGCACAACTTCGGGGAGGTTTCCATTGACGAACGCATCTTTCCATCACACCACACATAAACATACAATATAATATAATATATTGTACGTACACATATGAGAGTGAAGATAATTGCGACGCGAGAAAGCCCGCGAGGGAACGATCTCTTTATTGTTTTTGTTTCATTAGAATGTTTACCACCACACGACACTACTGAACTACGCATATAATAATGGTAGCAGCGGCATCAGCGGCGGACACACGTTAATGATCCTTCCGCAGGTTCCCCTACGGAAACCTTGTTACGACTTTTACTTCCTCTAAATGATCAAGTTTGGTCAACTTCCCAGCAACGCCGACGGCCGTGAAGTCACCGCGTGTCGGTCCGAAGACCTCACTAAATCATTCAATCGGTAGTAGCGACGGGCGGTGTGTACAAAGGGCAGGGACGTAATCAACGCGAGCTTATGACTCGCGCTTACTAGGAATTCCTCGTTTATGGGGGATAATTGCAAACCCCAATCCCCAGCACCAGCGGCGTGCACAGGATTATGACACTGGGTATGCGGCGGAGTACTCGGCCACAAAAACTTTTTCTTTTATAGTTTTTTAGCATAGCCACAGCCACGCGACGGATCTCTAAGTCGGAAACCATGCCAACATAACAAGTCTTAGATGTACTACTATTCATGTCCATCTTCTACGGCAACGCAGACAAAACAGCGATCGATCGTCGCGGCGGAAGAAATTCTAATAAGTAAAATAATAAAACTCACCTAGTCAGCTTTCAATTTTCACATATTCAAGGTTCCGGTTAGTTGAGATTACTATACCTATCCCAATGTAAATAAACGCAAGATTTCGGCCACCTCATTCATTCATTTGATAAACATACATTTTTAACACAAACCTCGCAATCAAATAACATTTGAAAAAATAAACAAACACACTTGTAAAAGCAAATGACTACAATTAATATCGAAACTTAGTAATAAACTGTTAAATGTACACACTTTCAAATGTTAAAATGAAAAATCCGTTAAGAAATCTATTTTTTTTACAAACATCTTAATATATATAATTCACGTGTCACGTTGTTTGTCCGCGATGGACTCCTAAACCACTCAACTGATTATAATGAAATTTTGTAGATATGTGTTATTTGTTCCAACTTAAAGGTGGGATAGTTTTTATCTCGATTGAATTGACGAAAGTATAAAAAAAAAGGAAAAAACATTTTGCCATACAAAATGTTCATGGGTTTGTAACTGTCAAAGATTTAATGTTCATAGCGTAGATACGGTAAACTCTTCCCTAAAATTAAATAACGTATTTAAATAAAGGTTTCGAATCGACAACACATAGCCACAATATTCGATTTATGGCGTATTTTAGATTTTAAAGATGTAAATTAATGACAGTAATGAAAAGTGGTTGACATTTAAATTGATTGTCAAATATTTATGCATACGTTCAGGAATTTATTGTAAACTAAAGAGTATATTATGATGCTACATAAATATAGGACAATTAAATAAATAATATTCACATGTATTAAGTTTTACTTCTTTTCAAGATAGAATTTCACTTGAAAATGAAAAATCTTTAATAAAACAACACATAAAAATAAAAACTGAACTGAACTGAATAAAATAAAAATTTAGGGATTCTCAAATTAGGCGTTGCCTGTGTCTTGAAAAACCAGTTAAATATAATTGTTTCTACGTTAATTGTGTGTGTGTGAGTGCATTTCTACGAAAATTAATATTTCATCTCTTTATTACTAACAAGAGTAATGGCGTAATATTTTTGGAAAAACAGCATAGTGGGGGTGAAATAAGGGATGGGATATTGCATGGATAATCAAAATCGATAAAGTGTTTAGAAAGTAGAGAGAAACTGGATATAATAGAATGGGAGGTAGGGGAGAAGACTGGGATAGCTGACAGATTTAATAGGACGAAATGTAAATGCACGGTATAAGACGGGATGGTTAATTAAGAGAAAGGACGCGACGTATCGGGAAGTGAATGAACAGACGGGATGGGACGGAATTGAGCAGGACAGTATCAGGATAGCTAATTCATGTTTAGGTATACAAGAGCTTATACGAAAAATAACACGTATTTGGTGTGGAGTAAAATAAAAAAGTATCTGCACCCAGGCGAAGCCGGGCCGGGCCGCTAGTACTAGTATAAAATAGTAAACAATGCAAAAACTCATAAAAAAAGCAAAATGGCCCCCGCGAAACACAAAACATTTCTATTTAAACAAATAAAACCTTACTAACCAAAAATGCATAATGTGCATAGGTGATTTATTAGATTTCAGCCTATTAATTTTACTCGGATTATAGGCAACGAACATTTACGATTACTCCCGACAACTGCCGAACTCCCGAGGCATGCCGCAGGAGTCGCGGCTTTCAATATTCATGGTTGTGTGTGTGCGTGACTGTGCACGGACACCAAAATTACTACACACATGCAAACAAATGTCATGCGGGACGCGGCGGCATGACTTGGTTGATTAGGTACATTATTTTGCTTTGCAGCGCCGCTTGCTTTTCGCGTGGCAACTATAATATTTGCGTGATTGCAAATAGGTGCTATTTATAAAATATTAGGCGTTTTTAAGTTATTATATTTTGTTTATTCATTTATTTACTATAAATTAAAGACATCTAAAACGTACGAACGTTGTAATAAAATATCTGTGAATGGCAAGTAAAGCACTGCATTTCTGCCTACAAGGAGTGCACGCCCCTGCCCAGCACGAAGGAGTTTCAGCGGGTTGCCCGGGCCTCTAGGACAGGGAGAACATGCTGATTCCTTCAGTGTAGCGCGCGTGCGGCCCAGGACATCTAAGGGCATCACAGACCTGTTATTGCTCAATCTCGTGCGGCTCGAAGCCGCCGGTCCCTCTAAGAAGCATTTTAATACGTCGCCAGTGAGTTGCGCGACGGAGCCACGCACACCTAAATGGCGACGCCTATTTAGCAGGCTAGAGTCTCGTTCGTTACCGGAATTAACCAGACAAATCGCTCCACCAACTAAGAACGGCCATGCACCACCACCCACCGAATCAAGAAAGAGCTGTTAATCTGTCAATCCAATCAAATCTGGTGAGATTTCCCGTGTTGAGTCAAATTAAGCCGCAGGCTCCACTCCTGGTGGTGCCCTTCCGTCAATTCCTTTAAGTTTCAGCTTTGCAACCATACTCCCCCGGAGTCCAAAATCTTTGGTTTCCCGGAAGCTGCCCGCCGAGCCATTGTAGTAACGTCGGCGGATCGCTAGATGACATATTTACGGTTAGAACTAGGGCGGTATCTAATCGCCTTCGAACCTCTAACTTTCGTTCTTGATTGATGAAAACACCTTTGGCAAATGCTTTCGCTGATGTTCGTCTTGCGACGATCCAAGAATTTCACCTCTAACGTCGCAATACGAATGCCCCCAGTTATCCCTATTAATCATTACCTCGGAGTTCTGAAAACCAACAAAATAGAACCGAGATCATATTCTATTATTCCATGCACGAAATATTCAAGCAGCATTTTGAGCCAGCTTTGAGCACTCTAATTTGTTCAAAGTAAAATTGTCGGCCCATCTCGACACTCACTGAAGAGCACCGCGATAGGATTTTGATATTGAACCGGCGTGTTACCGCCGGCTCACCGACGATATGCTCCGCAGACGTGTCAGTATCACCGCGGATGCGGTGCACCTACAGCGCGGCGCACAAATGCAACTACGAGCTTTTTAACCGCAACAATTTTAGTATACGCTATTGGAGCTGGAATTACCGCGGCTGCTGGCACCAGACTTACCCTCCAATTGTTCCTCGTTAAAATATTTAAAGTGTACTCATTCCGATTACGAGGCCTCGTAAGAGTCCCGTATCGTTATTTTTCGTCACTACCTCCCCGTGCCGGGAGTGGGTAATTTGCGCGCCTGCTGCCTTCCTTGGATGTGGTAGCCGTTTCTCAGGCTCCCTCTCCGGAATCCCCGTTTCCCGTGACAACCATGGTAGTCGCAGAAACTACCATCGAAAGTTGATAAGGCAGACATTTGAAAGATGCGTCGCCGGTACTGGACCATGCGATCGGCAAAAGTTATCCAGATTCATCAAAATTAACGACTTCGGACGCGAGGCCCTCCGTCGACTGGTTTTGATCTAATAAAAGCACTCATCCCATCACTGGTCAGAGTTCTGATTGCATGTATTAGCTCTAGAATTACCACAGTTATCCAAGTAACTGAGTAAGATCTAAGGAACCAAAACTGATATATTGAGCCATTCGCGGTATCGCCTTAGTACGGCTTGCACTGAGACATGCATGGCTTAATCTTTGAGACAAGCATATACAGGCAGGATCAACCAGGGAGCTACACGCGATCACACGCACAACAACAACACTCAAACTCTCCCCGATGAATCGCGACAATATTAAATCGCGCGATCACGGAGGGTGTTTTTATTATATGTCGTTATAACTTGTGGAGTTACGCGTTTAGAGCGAATGAGCGCACGTTTTGTGATTATTCACAATCGCTTACAACACACATCGCACACGTCAAACGATAGAATCCGTTTAACGATGAATGTTCTTTATACCGAGATATGTTTTAAATTCACATAATTTCATTTCTCACACGATCGGACCGATGTCATAACGCGCGGTATTTACAGAATTCAACTCACCTCAAATATTAAGAGGACGGTAGACGCCGATGACCTTGCTCGAACGGGCGGCACCAAATCTCATGCACCGGCGCACGCCGGCTCGCGACGTGCGAGCGAGCGCGCTGCTTTATACCTATTCATTCATTATTTCACTGCGGATAAAACGATATATTCGTAGTGTTATTTCACTAGATGTTCCCATCAAGTACAGTTAGGAGCGGTTGACCGTAGTGTATGATTAATTCACTTACAAACGTCACAGCTATCGTGGCAGGGGCCCTACTATATAAATCCGAAGTTCGAATCTTCGTGACGTTTTTCGTTTCGAAACCTACTCTGTAACACGAAATTCGAAACTTCGGATCGAAGAATGAATGATTCGAATATATCGGCATTCCGAACATTTACATTTTTATTTACTATAAGTTGAACGAATGAAGTTTGTGACGATACGAATGTAGGTACCTACTCTGTAAATGTTCGTATTGCCGATATATTGGAATAATTCATTCTTCGATCCCAAGATTCCAATTTCGTGTTACAGAGTAGGTTTCGAAACGAAAAACGTCACGAAGTTTCGAACTTCGTTTCGGATTTATATAGTAGGGCCCCTGAATTGCTCGAACGCTGACTGTTAAACGAGAAGACGCGGGTTCGGTCCCCGCACTTGTAGTTCAATTTTTGTGTTTACTTATTTCATCTATCTATACCAATATTACATTTTAGATTTTAATATTTTTATTTTTGTTTTTCTTTGATAATATTATAAAGAGGATAGATACATTTCATCATCATCATCATCATATCAGCCACAGGAAGTCCACTGCTGAACATTGGCCTCCCCCAATGATCTCCACAATGACCTGTTGGAAGCGGCCTGCATCCAGCGACTTCCTGCGACCTTAGTCAGATCGTCCGTCCACCTTGTAGGCGGGCGTCCAACACTTCGCTTGCCTGTACGTGGCCTCCACTCGAGAACCTTTCGGCCCCAACGGCCATCGGTTCTACGAGCTATGTGCCCGGCCCACTGCCACTTCAACTTGCCAATCCTATGGGCTATGTCGGTAACCTTGGTTCTCCTACGGATCTCCTCATTTCTGATTCGATCTCGTAGGGAAACACCGAGCATAGCCCGCTCCATGTCTCGTTGAGTGACTTTGAGCCTTTTAATGAGGCCCACAGTGAGAGGCCACGTCTCGGTGCCGTATGTCATCACTGGTAACACACAACTATCGAAGACTTTCGATTTTAGGCACTGAGGTATTTTGGACGAGAAGACGTCGCGAAGTTTCCCGAACGCTGCCCAACCGAGTTGGATTCGCCGATTGACCTCTCTCTCGAAGTTGGACCTGCCTAACCGGACCACTTGTCCTAAATAGACATATTCGTCTACAACTTCGAGAGTCGAGCCCCCAACTCCAATGGGGGTGGGCACAACATGGATATTCGACATGATCTTCGTTTTATCCATGTTCATTTTAAGACCCACCTGTTGGGAAACTCGATTAAGGTCTTCGAGCATAGTGCTAAGGTCTTCCAGCGATTCTGCCAAGACTACAATATCGTCGGCAAATCGAAGGTGAGTAATATACTCGCCGTTGATGTTGATGCCGAATCCTTTCCACTGCAAGAGCTTGAAGGCATTTTCCAGCGCGGCAGTGAACAGTTTCGGAGATATGAGAAAGCCTTTGATTCGATCGAGACCTGGGCTGTGCTACAGTCTCTTCAGCGGTGCCACATAGACTATCGGTACATCGAAGTGTTGAGGTGTATATACAACAACGCCACCATGTCGGTCCGAGTACAGGATCAGAGCACGAAGGCTATTCCACTACAGAGAGGCGTGAGACAGGGAGATGTCATAGATACATTTATATTTTTGGATTTTTATTTACAATGAAACTCAAAAATTACTGGACCAATTTAAAAAATATTTCGATTTTCTAATGGTAATTATCCGGGATTAACAGAAGCTATATATTTACCTGAAGAGGTTGAAATAAGGGTTTAAATGGAAAATAAAAATATTAAAAAAAAATTATCTCGAATGGTTTTTATTTTTCATTTCAACCCTTATTTCAACTCCTTTAGCCAAACATACAGCCAATGTTACTCCAGGATAATGTTGGATTAGAATGGTGAAAGAATTTTAAGATTAAGTCGGTCGGTTAAGTAATTTTTGGGTTTATTCATAATAAACAAAAATCGAAATATTCAAAAATCTATAATACAAAAATGTAAAAATACACATGTTACAAAAATGCAAAATATGAAATGTTTCTTTTATAAAATATTATAGGTTAGACATATAGATGAATTTATAAACAAAAACAATTGTATCGATGCGGGGATCGAACCTGCGGCCACATCGATCATCAAGCGATCGGTCAATCCTTCGGGCCAACAATACTTACTTCCCGGTAACCAAATTACCGGTAACTATCTATTATATTAGTGCCTATTTTGGTGTTTAAATGTTACCTACTATTTCAAATATGATCGGAACATAACAATTCATTTATTTATATGTTGGGTAGGTCTCTCATAAGTTGCATGAAATTCAATTGAAATATTAAAACATCGCACGATACTTATATTTTGCTATGTAGGTACAATATTATGATCGTTAACTGTAACAAAATAAATCTACTATTATAGTACAGTTACTTTCTACTAAGAGCATAAATAATAATTTTATAAAATATGGTAGAAGATATTTTTCAAAAAAATATCTTCAATGATTTTTATTTTCCATTTTAACTCATGTCAACCCCTTTAGGCAAATATACAGCCTATGTTACTCCAGGATAATGTTGGAATCGGATGGTGAAAGAATTTTAAGATCGGTTGAGTAATTTTTGGTTTATTCATAATAAACAAAAATCGTAATATTCAAAAATCTAAAATACAAAAATGTAAAATATAAATGTTACAAAAATGCAAGAAATAAAATGTTTCCTATATAAAATATTGGGTTAGATAGTAGATAGATGAATTTATAAATAAAAACATTTGTTTCGATGCGGGATCGAACCCGCGGCCACACGTTTTTATTTGGCATCCAAGCAACAGCGCCACAGTTGCAGTGACGTAGTATAGTGATTTACTACGGTTAGACCGGCCGTAACCGTTCTCAATGAATGTGTCGAGCGAAGTAGCAATATTAAATTTACGTTGATATTGCGAAGACAAGCGACATAGGTCCGTTTAGCACGGCGGTTCGTCCCGCACTGATTTGTTGGGCGACAGCGGGGACGTGCTCGCGATTTAGAGTATCGATAATGTGAAAAAATTCGTTAAAAATAAATGAGACAGAAATTAAAAAAAATAAAAAGAAGGTCCCATCCGCCTAGCATTTCTTAATATCCTGATAATAATAAAATAATCCTAGTGCTCGTAGTTTAAGAGAAAAAGCGTTGTAAATGCGAAAATAGAGGTCATTTTGCAATTTTATTTCAAGTACTTTTAATACACTTTTAAGAATTCTGAAAAGAAGGGCCCATGCTCCATATAGTGTAGATCAACATATATATTTTTTTGAAGACCTAATAATAAAGGTCACCAAGAAAAAACGTTGTGAAAAAGGCCATTTCACATAGACCCCCCTCTTAAGGTCATATAATAATATGTGTGTACAAAGACACAACACATATCACAATCGCAGTAAACGACGCACGCGTTGAGTAGGTAGAGAGCCACTCGCGCCGCCGCCTTCGCAAAACATATACATTCAGTGATGAAAGATTTGCAAAAGCAACCGCTACATGTCTATCCAACACTACAACAGTTATACATCGTGAGACCGTGACTGCAATATTATAACTAGGGAACTATAAAGACGAAACATGAACTCTCATTCCGTTTCGTAGTTCCACACAGAGTTTATACAGGGTGGAATCGCTTATCGTCACGAAAAAAATTGTGCATGGCAAGTACATGATTTAGAACCCTTTGGCATACTTATTTTATTTTTTTTTTGTTTTGTTTATGTTGTGTCAAATTAATTTACCACTACTAGTTACTAATTTAGAATAAGTTATTCATAAAAAAACGTTGTTTAGAGAAAGATGATATAAATGAAAAAAATCTTCATAAATACACATCATTGTTACCCTACTTTATAAAATATGAATTCGAGTAGAAACTTCTAAATCTAGGTAATAAAATCCTTTGATGAAGCCGCCCTCGCCGCCGCGCCGCACCGCCGCAAGCGCAAGTACAAAGCGTGCCGCCGCGCCGCGCCGCCTCCTCCCGCGCCACCGACGCCTTCCAGTGACGTTGTTACTTTCTCAGTCGCGCGAAATGCGGTACCGAGTGACGTTGTACGAAATTATTTTGATTATTGGTTAGTTTCTTGCGGTCAAAATGAGTGATTACACGAACAGTGAGTATGTGGCAATGATGACATGCTATGTCCGATCCAATGAAAACTTGGGTCATGCAAGAAGGATGTATGCAGATCCAGAACATCTGCAATCTTTGCGTAGGAATGGTATCATGAATGATGAATCCACGAGTTCCCAGCACAAGAACTATTTTAAAGACTTATCCGAGGCTACTCGATCATGGTAAGTTCAGACTTCCTAATCATGCAACAATCCGTGACCTTCCACAGCGAAGTCGTCTACTCTCAACTTTGATAAAAGGTTTAAATAAAAACATATGCAGCTTTTTCTAAGATATTAGGAACGTTATGAAAATAATATGTTCAATTAAAATGTAAATCTTAACAAATTACCAACATCTACATTTACTTAAATGACCCTAACACACTAAAATTCTAAATAAATCAAAATGTTATATGGTACTATTTAGAGTAATAATACCGATAAATAGGCGCAAAGTAAGTTCAAGGTCGATGCTCGATAGTCAGATGTGGCGTGGCGTGACTCATACAAGCGCGCGTCTGTGTTTTTTTTTTTTTTTTTTTTTATTGCAATGAATGGCGAGACGAGCAAGCCGTTCGCCTGATGGTGAGCGATACGACCGCTCATAAACAGTAGCAACATTCCACTGCGCTCGCCATCCTGAGACATAAGATGTTAAGTCTCAATATGTCCAGTAGTTACTCTGGCTACAATGTCCTTCAATCCGAAACACAACAGTGCATTTAAGCAGTGTTGTTTGACGGGAGAAATAGACATTGCGGTGGTACCTACCCAGATGGCCTCTCACATATGAGAGACCTACCACCAGTACCACCACTGTGTTTTGAGTATTGACATGTCGTTGCACTTTTAATTGTAGGGTGATTTAGATAATATGTGTTTTGGGGATATCTTGTAATGATATTGTTTATGGGATAGTTTGTAGTTTTTAATGATCAATATTGTATATAACGTTAATTTCACATACACAATACACTATGAAATTTTCAGGACGATAAGCGATTCCACCCAGTATATATACAGGGTATATCAAGACTGCTACCGAAAACGAAGCCGGGTGGTAGTTTAAGCGACTTCAGACACAATGCAACAGAAAAAGTAGCAAAAAAAAGCGACAATTTTTTTTTTGTAATTTTTTTCCTATTGCCATATTTTGGTGGTAAATACATTTTTTCCTAAAATAATAGTGTATACCCTTTAATTTATAAATACTCTAAGATATAAGAGAGTTTAAATGATTATTTTAGCAAAAACTATGGATTTACCACCCAAAAATGACGATATTTAAAAAATCATAAAAAATAATTGTCGCGTTTCTATGCGAAATTTTTAATTGCATTGTGTTTGTAGCCACTAAAACTACCACCCGGCTTCGTTTTCGGTAGCAGTCTTGAGATACCCGGTATATAAAATATATATACACACTTATTATATACATCACATATTATAAAATATATATACACACTCCAGGGCCTGCACCCAATGGCTTGTGAGGCACACGAAACATTCACCAGCCTTACGATCTTTACGGGAACCGTACTAATGCTCACGAATCAGTAAGTGGTTCTCAAGGTAGCTCACGGCCTGAGTGTTCATAATTTGTTCTAAGACTTTGGCGAGTAAGTATATGACAGCAACCGGCCTGTTACACGAAGGGTGATATTGGTTACCCTGTTTGGAGATTAGGTGTACTCGGGCAACCTTCCACGAAGATGGAACCCGGTTGGTTTTATAGGAAAGACGGTAACTGCGCACTGCGGCGATACAGTCTGGCCCACTGACTTATGGATGTCGAGAAGCCTGAGTTTCCGTTTGACAGCACGCTGACTGATTTTGATTTGAGACAGGAAACTCTCATACAAGAAATTCTCACACGTCGTCAGACGTGGTTTATCAATGAGCACAAAGCAAGTTACAAATATTTCATAACAGCTATTTAATTGCCTACATGATCAATAAACCAATTTCGTTTCATTTCATTTCAATACTAATTTTCTGCCGAAACAAAGCGGTCGCCGAAATACCGCAATTTAACAACATACCGCCGTCAATTCAGATGTTTTCAATAAAATTTGAACAATTTGAGCACTTTCTTTCTGTTACTATTATTTATAGTTTACAAGCTCTAGTGTCCTAAAATTAGATTAAAAAGGTTTATCAAACCCAAGACTTACTACTTTCAATGTTAACATATAGAAATAATTGGTTGGAGACTAAATATAAATAAAATAAGTATTAGTAGTTATTGTACGCTAATGCCCCTGCTGGAAAATGAAAGCAACAACATTCTTACGAGTATTTGTCGAGCACTTGTCGCGTTATCTGCCAATGTTAAAGGTTAATATTTACTACTTGGAGAATATCCTAGTTGTAGGATGTTGTTAAAAGAGAGTAAGATTACCTTATACATGTTTACTTTAAAACACGACATATTTAAATAGCACCAAGAGGTGTATAATGCTAAAGATGTCATTAAGCCGTAGGTGATAAATGATTAATTGACTCATAAGAATCAGTAATAAAACAATACCACACTTAATACCCAATTGCTTTTCCTGCGGCCGGAATATCAGACCATTACATTATCATTTAACTACTGAAGGCAATGACTATAAATTAGTGATGACACATCTAATTTTTATTTTTAAAGTGAATACTTATTTTTACATCGTAGTGATTTGAAAGGATTATTTAATTTTACGAGTTTTTACTATGTACAAAGAAGCATTAAAAATTATTACTGTTTTTTTTTTTTAATTTAATTGTTTTATTTCTGGCAATTTGCCTGTGAGTGTGCATTTGGCTAGATTGAGGAATGTGTTGGCATGGAAATAGCCCAGCTACTATTCCATTGATATGGTATAATATATGATATGGTAAAAAAATATAACATAATAAAAAAAAATACCTCAAGTTATGATGATTGCAATATATATATATATATATATATATATATAATTTATTTATGTCCCGCTGTGATCCCTGTTGCTCCTGTAGCTGATGTGCTGATATGTTACATGCATTCACCTGAGGAATGCAATGGCATTATAATATTTAAATATTATAATGATATTATAAATACATAACTCTATGTATATACAGGGTATATCAAGACTGCTACCGAAAACGAAGCCGGGTGGTAGTTTAAGCGACTTCAGACACAATGCAACAGAAAAAGTTGCAAAAAAAAGCGACAATTTTTTTTTGTTATTTTTTTCCTATGGCCATATTTGGGTGGTAAATACATTTTTTTCCTAAAATAATAGTATATACCCTTTTATTTATAAATACTCTAAGGTATAAAAGAGTTTAAATTATTATTTTAGCAAAAACTATGGATTTACCACCCAAAAATGACGATATTTAAAAAATCATAAAAAAAAATTGTCGCGTTTCTAGGTGAAATTTTAATTGCATTGTGTTTGTAGCCACTAAAACTACCACCCGGCTTCGTTTTCGGTAGCAGTCTTGAGATACCCGGTATAAATAAAGTATTTTTTGGAGTTTATTATGGGATGATAATAATAATAATAACAACTGGCAACACCAAGACGCATCGTGTGCAAAATTATGAAAAATTGATTTTATTTATTTAATTACTGTACAGCATATATTTTTCGCTGTTTTAAAGAAAATATCAACTGCAATCAAAAATTATGTATTTTGTAAGAACATTTTGGTATTTGCAACAATGTATTATAGAAAATAAGGAAGAAATTTAATTGACAACCATGACAGTGTCGAATATTACAAAATTACAATAAAATCTTAAAAAATGATCACACAATGACGACACGCGCCAGCAGACGAAACGCACAAATAAGATCTCCCAGCTCGTCGAGCTCCGCGTCGTGGGCGTCGGCCTCGGACGTGTTCGAGGTGACGCCGGACATCGACGTGTCGAGCCAACGCGACGAGCTGCAGTCGTCCCCGCCGCCACCAAGACCTGCGCGGCGAAGAGGACGACCCCCTCCAGCGGTGGGCTTGGGACCCACGGGGCCGAGTGTCCCGCCTACGGTCCCCGCTACCGGTGGAGTAGTGCGCCGCATGAGATGGACTCATCAAATGAATGAAAATGTCATGCGGGCCTACTTTGGGGCGACAAAGGGAGGAACTAACCTCACTGCATACCGTGCTCAAATGCTGTCTATGTTTCACGTTCTGGAACCAACGGTCAATGTGTCATCCCAGCGACTATCGGATCAAGTGCGGTTTATCCAACGACGTATGTTGTTGGATGATGAAGCACTTGAGCGGCTGCGTACTGAAGCATGTGTTGCTCTAGATGTTATCACGCCTATCACCCAGCGAGCTGCAGAAACACCATCCATTCCTGCTGCTGACATTGAGCTGGTGGACAATCTAGACAACACTGTAAGTCCCCAGGATCAACAGCGTTTGAGAAGGACTTTGGAGAGTGCGATTTTGAAATATAAATCCATACCAGCGTCCTGTAGACCGCGCGTGCCGCGTTTGCCTACGCATAGACGAAACTTAGCGCTGATGGGAGCATTGGACTCCATTGTTTCTACCTATATGGAGTCCAGTCGGGACCTTGTTGATACGCATTCGATCCTTTACTGCGCGGCCGTCGCAGCATGTCGGGTGGCTAATGTAAAATTTCCAATTAATAATGTTACTACCACTCGAGATGTTGCGACTGTGCCTGCATGGCAGCGTAGGATCGAGGACCGTATTAACAGGGTCCGAACTCTCATCGGCAAGCTTATTGCTTTCCGAAACGGAAACAATAGGCAAAGGGTCATGCGTTTTGTGGCCCAGGCCTTCTCTGGGACTAATGTAAGTCCCCGGGATTATGGGCTTTGGGTCACAGAACGCATAGACTATTACAAACAAAAAGTATATGCGTGGGCGAACCGCATTCGTCGCTATAGGAAGCGGTGGGGTCGATTCCAGCAGAATCGTACTTTCCAAAGTGACCAAAAGAGGGTGTATAGATGTTGGGAGCGTTCTCGACAAAGTGTGGTAGATGGGCGGCTGCCTAGTGTTCGTGACATGCGTAATTATTGGGCAAATATCTGGTCGTCATCTATCTCCCACACTGAAGCCGACTGGTTTGGTGTTGTTGAGCGAGTTTGTGAGTCTATACCAATTATGGAAGCTATTTCAATTAGTCCAGAGGATGTCCTGGTTGCAATCCGTCCGACACAAAACTGGAAGTCTCCTGGTCCGGATGGTTTGCACAATTTCTGGTTGAAATGGCTTCCTTGTTCGTATGCTCGGTTGGCAGCACAATTCCAGGATGCGCTTGATGGAGGATCGCTTCCAACATTTATGACTACCGGTGTTACTCACCTCCTCTATAAATCTGGTAGTACCACGGACCTAAAAAATTATAGACCTATTACATGCCTCCCTACCACATATAAACTTTTTACATCCATATTAAGGGCTAAAATAGCAAACCACCTCACCTCAAATAATATTCTTTTTCCAGGCCAAACTGGATGCAAGAGTGGGTCGCGTGGTACTAAAGAACTCCTTCTCATAGACATGACCATTTGCCAACAGGCTCGTCAAAATCGTGGAAATTTATCAGCTGCCTGGATAGATTATAAAAAGGCATTTGATTCGGTGCCCCATACTTGGCTCATGAGGGTGTTAAGTTTGTACAAAATTGATACAAACTTATGCACCTTTCTTGGGTCTTGTATGGAACAGTGGACCACTGTCCTTAGATATCCAGGTGGTATAGTTTCTCCTGATTGTGACGAGCCAATAAGAATCAAGCGGGGTATATTCCAGGGTGACAGTCTGAGTCCACTGTGGTTTTGCATGGCCCTGAATCCTCTTAGCACTCTGTTGGTGGATTCGGGGTTAGGCTACCGTCTTCGGAGAGGGACTGAGCCTATTTCTCACTTGCTTTACATGGATGATCTCAAGTTATTTACATCAAAACAAACAGAATTGATTGAGTTGTTAAAAATAACTGAAAAATTTAGCAGCTCAATCAATATGGAGTTTGGTGTAGATAAATGTGCGATTATCCATGTAAAGCGGGGGGACGTTGCAGTCTCTGATGGCGTACAAGTCTCTGATGCTTTAAGACTCAGATCCCTTTCCGAGACAGAAACTTACAAATATCTGGGTATGCCAGAGGCACTGGGTATTTTGAGTGCAGACGTAAAACAATCGGTGAAGGAGCGTTTCTTCGGCCGCCTGGCAAAAGTTCTCAACAGTCTTTTGTCAGGTGGAAACAAGATTCGAGCCTTCAACGGTTGGGTTATGCCTGTGCTTATGTACTCTTTTGGCATACTCAGATGGACTCAGACCGAATTGGACGCCCTGGATCGTAAAGTCCGGACTCTACTGACTGCACATCGTATGCATCATCCACGTTCGTCAGTGATGAGATTGTACATCCCGCGGAGATGTGGGGGCCGAGGGATCCTTAATGCTAAGGACTTGCATAATCGCGAGGTGTGCAATCTCAGGGATTATTTCCTTCACAGTGACGTGGATATGCATAGGGTTGTAGTTAAGATAGATAAAGGACTTACCCCGCTCTCTTTGGCGAATGAGAACTGGCGGAAACCACTGGTGATGAGCACGAAAGATCGCGAGGAAGTATGGAAGAGCAAAGAGCTGCATGGTCGGTTCTATCGGGCCCTCCATGGACCTGATGTGGACCGACCTGCGTCTGTATCTTGGCTACGTTTCGGTAACCTCTTTGGGGAAACTGAGGGTTTTGTCTTTGCAATTATGGACGAAGTTATTAAGACGAACAACTATAGGAAATACATCCTGAAGGACGGTACGGTCGACATTTGTCGGGCATGCCACCGTCCGGGCGAGTCAATCAGGCATGTTATCTCCGGTTGTTCGTATCTTGCTAACGGCGAGTATTTGCATAGGCATAACCTAGTAGCCAAGATCATACATCAGCAAATTGCTCTTCGATATGGGCTTGTGACTCTTGAAATGCCATATTACCAGTACGTTCCACAACCAGTTCTTGAAAATGGTCATGCAACGCTATACTGGGATCGGTCTATTATCACAGACAGGACTATTCTAGCCAATAAGCCTGATATTGTGATAATAGATCGATTGGCGCGCCGGGCTATACTTGTTGACGTCACCATCCCGCATGACGATAACCTTGTCAAAGCTGAAAAAGACAAAATGTCTAAATATTTAGATTTGGCACACGAGGTTACCGATATGTGGGATGTGGACTCAACAGTTATTGCCCCGATTGTTGTTTCTGCACATGGACTGATGCCAAAGAGCTTCGACCAACATCTTCAGAGGCTCTCAATTGGTCGTTGGGTCAAAGGTCAGATCGAAAAGGCGGTGTTGATGGACACGGCACGCATAGTGAGGAGGTTCCTCACTTTGGATCCCTAACCGCCGGTGGCTTGGGTCTTGAGCCCCGCCACCGAAGGGTCATTACTTTTTTATATTTTTATACAACATATTGTTTTTTTTTTATATATATATGATGTGTAAAAATGTAAAAAAGAATATTATGGAAATAAAGAGAAATAATAAGTGACAAGACATTATATAAAATTTTACAATTTGTCGTTATGTAATAATTGTAGGATGGTGTGAGTGATTGTGGGAAGTAGGGGGCGGTAGTACTTTAGGGGGCGTGGCAGCCTAAGATTCGGGCAGAGGCGGGTGGGGGGAGCGGATAACAATAACAAGTACATTATAGAGGTACCACACACATGATATATACATATACTCTGTAGATAGAGACAAGGATTTAAAGTGGCGTCTTAGGAAGGGAGCCGATGGAGAGGGAGGGGGGGATCGGAAGGAATGGAGGGAGTATGTAGGGAGGGGAATATATATTATTTTATAATTTATGTCTTTAAAATGCCCCACACGAGGCAAAATTGCTTTCAGTATAAGGAAAGTGGGGGGCGGTGGCCCTGGGGGAGGGGAGGGGGGGACATAGTGCGGGGTAAGCATGGAAGGGAGGTTATCATGTGGGATATATGATATATGAGTTGCAAAAAAAACTTCCCATTTCATACATAAAATGTGTTTTCTTTTTTTAAATTTCCTTTCCTTCTGTTTAATATTATAACTGACGATAGCGTAACAGCGATAGCCGGCAATCGCGGCGGCGACGCGCTCGTGCTCAACGTTTATACGTGCAGGAGCACAGTCGGTCCGCGGCGCGCATGCGTCGGGCGACCGTTAACTGTGTGAAACACGACATTAGCCGCTCCGCGGCGATATCAACTTATGCGACGAAACGGCTGTTTTCGTAGTTTGGTTTTTAAAACACACATAGACATTTACGTGTAGAGTAGAGTTCTATTTTATTATGTATTTGTCGTGTTTTGTTTTAATTCATATCATCTGCGAGAAAACACCGCTTTAGTTTCGTTGTATATTTATACTGGGTGGAATCGCTTATCGTCCTGAAAATTTCATAGTGTATTGTGTATGTGAAATTAACGTTATATACAATATTGATCATTAAAAACTACAAACTATCCCATAAAGAATATCATTACAAGATATCCCCAAAACACATATTATCTAAATCACCCTACAATTAAAAGTGCAACGACATGTCAATACTCAATACACAGACGCGCGCTTGTATGAGTCACGCCACGCCACATCTGACTATCGAGCATCGACCTTGAACTTACTTTGCGCCTATTTATCGGTATTATTACTCTAAATATATAACATTTTACATAACATTTTGATTTATTTAGAATTTTAGTGTGTTAGGATCATTTAAGTAAATGTAGATGTTGGTAATTTGTTAAGATTTACATTTTAATTGAACGTATTATTTTCATAACGTTCCTAATATCTTAGTAGAAAAAGCTGCATATGTTTTTATTTAAACCTTTTATCAAAGTTGAGAATAGACGACTTCGCTGTGGAAGGTCACGGATTGTTGCATGATTAGGAAGTCTGAACTTACCATGATCGAGTAGCCTCGGATAAGTCTTTAAAATAGTTCTTGTGCTGGGAACTCGTGGATTCATAATTCATGATACCATTCCTACGCAAAGACTGCAGATGTTCTGGATCTGCATACATCCTTCTTGCATGACCCAAGTTTTCATTAGATCGGACATAGCATGTCATCATTGCCACATACTCACTGTTCGTGTAATCACTCATTTTGACCGTAAGAAACTAACCAATAACCAAAATAATTTCGTACAACGTCACTCGGTACCCCATTTCGCGCGACTGAGAAAGTATTAAGTAACAACGTCACTGGAAGGCGTCGGCGGCGCGGGAGGAGGCGGCGCGACGCGGCGGCACGCTTTGTACTTGCACTTGCGGCGGCGCGGCGCGGCGGCGAGGGCGGCTTCATCAAAGGATTTTATTACCTAGATTTAGAAGTTTCTACTCGAATTCATATTGTATAAAGTAGGGTAACAATGATGTGTATTTATGAAGATTTTTTGACGTGACAACGTCTTAAATTAGGTTGCGGCTGGGAGTCACTTATGAAAAAGTGTAACGCCCGGTAACGTAACGGTGCGCGCGCAGCACTAGAGAATTATTTTTCAGTTTCACCCACTTTTTCCAAAATTGTCCCATAGCCCCCCCCCCTGCCTTCCCCCACCTTTATTCCGAAATAGTGCCTATTAGCCTCCCCACGAAACCTACCCCCCCCCCCTCCCCTACCCCCACCCCGAAAATTTACCTCACCCCCCAATCCTATCTCGGCCAACATAGGTCGTAGACCCACCGAGTTTGGTATCCTCGGAACCGTCTTGGTGAGGGCTACAAATTGACCCCGCCAGAAATCCCAAATTACGCAAAAAATTACCCCCCAAAACAAAATATTTTACCTCCAAAAAATTAATTTAAGTTAGCCTCCCCACGAAACCTTCCTCCCCCCCCCCCCCCCCCCCTCCCTTACCCCCACCCCGAAAATTTACCTCACCCCCCCCCAATCCTATCTCGGCCAATATAGATCGTAGACCCACCGAGTTTGGTATCTTTGGAACCGGCTCGGTGAGCTCTACAGATTGGCCCCAACCAAATCCCCAAATTCCTCCCTCTCTCCCCTAAAATATTTGTCCAGGCATAACTCCGTCATTTCTTAAAGTAAACCCCCCGTGTTTGGAGTCAGAGGAATCGTCTTGACGAGCTCGACAATCGAGAGCAGGCAAAATACGATTTTTCTTATTGACGTGACAACGTCTTAAATTAGGTTGCGGCTGGGAGTCACTTATGAAAAAGTGTAACGCCCGGTAACGTAACGGTGCGCGCGCAGCACTAGAGAATTAGGCGCATTGAATCGGCGCATGCTTGTGTCTCTGTCTTTGTCTTTCTCGAACGTTCTTGGCGTTGGAAAAACAAGAAAGCGTCACAATACAAGTTCACACGTGTGGTTAAAGTATCGTCAGCTGTGTCTGTAGTGAAAATATGGAGTGCTTAGATTCGTCATTACATGTACAATGTTTTAGTAAACAAAATATATTTCTATAGTTAAAATTTGTGCAATTCTTATTTTCATTCAATTCCTTGTTCCTATTGTGCAATTTAATTATATTCATATCAATAAATATTCTACCGAGAAAAAGACGTTGTCACGTAAAATCTTCGCCCGTAAAACCGACTTTACAGGCAACCATTTTTTCATTTATATCATCTTTCTCTAAACAACGTTTTTTTATGAATAACTTATTCTAAATTAGTAACTAGTAGTGGTAAATTAATTTGACACAACATAAACAAAAACAAAAAAATTAAAATAAGTATGCCAAAGGGTTCTAAATCATGTACTTGCCATGCACAATTTTTTTCGTGACGATAAGCGATTCCACCCAGTATGTATGTATATGTATACTGGGTATCTCAAGACTGCTACCGAAAACGAAGCCGGGTGGTAGTTTTAGTGGCTACAAACACAATTCAATTAAAAATTTCGCATAGAAACGCGACAATTATTTTTTATGATTTTTTAAATATCGTCGTTTTTGGGTGGTAAATCCATAGTTTTTGCTAAAATAATAATTTAAACTCTTTTATACATTAGAGTATTTATAAATAAAAGGGCATACACTATTATTTTAGGAAAAAATGTATTTACCACCCAAATATGGCCATAGGAAAAAAAATAACAAAAAAAAATTGTCGCTTTTTTTTGCAACTTTTTCTGTTGCATTGTGTCTGAAGTCGCTTAAACTACCACCCGGCTTCGTTTTCGGTAGCAGTCTTGATATACCCTGTATAACTGAGGTTGTACTGAGGTACGGTTACAAAGCTGAGGTCTCGGGTTCGAATCCCGGGTTGGGCAAAGTGATATTGGATTTTCTATTCATTATCAGCCCAGAGCCAGGAATTTGTGCCCGATATGGCGATAGGCTCGCCACCTATCACATTGTGGGACGGAATATACAAGGCGAAATGTGGGTGTCCTGGCACCTCTGCCTACCCCTTCTGGGATATAGGCGTGAGCTAATGTATGTATGTATACAACATGTAACAGATTTAAATGTAAAAGCGGAAAGTAGTACGTTCAGAATCAGCTACTGAACCGATATCAACATTTTTTTTGGTAGGTATTTTTTTTTCAAAATAATTAGTTAAGACCAAGTAAATTACTGACACTCTTTCATTTAGTACTCCGAACAAACGAAATTCAAACGTAACTCCAGGACATAAGATCATTATTAAATGAATCACTAAACGAAAACTAATAAACTAAATTATGAACAAAAATAAACTTTATTTCGATAGTCATAAAGTTTATTTAAGCAATCTATCATTAATCAAACGCACACAACGATAGGCCTGAATAAACGTAATAAGCTACCAAAATAAATAACTATCATATTCTCTTTTCCGCACATTTAACTACAACTAGATAGAGCAGGATGCAGCTATTGTTTAATGCAATTTGATCCATCCGACAAACGATGGCGCGCGCGGCGCGGCGGTACATCAAAAGATTTGGCAACCGGTATAGGGAATAGGGATGCGCCGCGAAAAAAATTACTCCCGGTATTTGCAAGACCGGGCGATCCAAACCCCGCGCAATACATGCACTTAAATGAAACAAATTAAATTGTAACAAAATCACTATGAAATGAAACAACAAGTAGGTATTTCTATGAAAAATAATTTCGCGGAACGTTAAAATGGTGATTAAATTCGGTTTGTAATTTTGCTACAATGTATGCGGAATCCCGGTGTGTCTAATATCCCGTTATTGCAATCCCTAAATGGGCACCGACTATGTGAAAAAAATCCAGTCGTGCACCGCAGTTATCTGTGTCTACTTGTGTTTAAGTGTTTAGTAGATATTTCGATAACTTTCGCGCGCGATGTCTTTTCGGTATTCGAATATTGAATACACTGAAATGGTGAGAACTTTGGCACTGTGTGGTGATAATGTATCATTGGCATGCAGAACATTTAACAACAGGCACGGCACCAGTGTTGTGTCCAACAGTATCTCGATGCTGAGTTCGGAGAGCGCTGGATAGGTCGCGGCGAACCTGTGCAATGGCCTCCTAGGTCACCCGACTTGACGCCTCTTGACTTTTTTTGTGGGGACGTAATAAATCTCTGATATAACTAGACTACTAAAAGTAGAATAGTGGCAGCCTTCTTAAAAGTGAAGAGTGACACTGAAGTTTTACATAAATTACGTGAACAATTACGCAAATGTGCATCAAAGTGTATCAAGGTGGTGGACATTTCGAACATATTTTAAAAAGAAATCGCCGCATGAGTGCCATGTAACACGTAAGTTAATTTTGTTGTATTTTTTTTGTGTTGTGATTCCCAATCTAGTCTTCGTTGTTAGATATTGCGTTATCTTATTATCTTATTCATTAGTAATGCAAAATAAATGACGCCCGTATCCTGCCCGCCTGTAGGAACTAAGTTTAGCGGAAGTGAAATTAATAATATTTTATAGCCGATTCATGCAAAATATTGTCTTATGTGTTACGTGTCGCCCCTAACGAAACTCCCAAAAAGTTCCCACGAATCTGCACAGTCGGCAGATTCCATATGAATTACTCACGCCGATGACCCACCAGCATCGTCGGACCACCATCACCGGGCAGCAGTGCTTTTCTTCTTCGATCGCCGTCGAGGAAAGTCGCGACAACCAAATTTATTAGTACTATAATTAGTTTAAGTTCAATTTGTAATAATTGATTATATTTTATTTTTGTCCTAATTAAAATTTGTGTTTTTAAAAACCTCCTTCCGAAGGCGACTAACGTAACTTATGTTGGGTTCGTACGCATTATATCTAGTAAGTAAAATATTTAGATTTTATAGTTAAAACACAAATGTTATGCTTACAGATTAAATTAATATTAATTTGTTTACCAAACCACCCAGTAATCAATTACGTACGTAATTTTTATTTCGTTTATTGTCAGCTGTTTCTGCCGGCGCGTCGCGGCGTTCGGCGTAAGGTACTCGTGTGCGAGCGTGTGTAGTAGTACTCTCTTATTTGTAACTCGTGAGGTGACCATGTTAAGTGCCTACATTTGGTATAACTAATTTCATAAATAAAAGATTTTGTAATTATGGTAGTACGATTTCAAAGCATAAACTATGATTGCAATAATATTTTAAAGTTGGGGTGTCTGAGGTTGTGAATTAATCCTGTTACACGTTGTATATATAATAAATACAAATTTAAAATGATTCAGAAGTAGGAAATAATATTATCTACTAAAATCTGTAAACTTAGTATAAAAGCTGAATTTTTTATTATAAAGTTCTTGCCTTTATAATATATATAAACATTGAAGCTCATAACATCCGAAGCATCCACGATCTGACTTGATAATAGCTGATTGTGCAATGCCTATGTTAGAGGCATGCGCACACAAACTTTCAGGTTTTATAAAATTAGGAACGTCTGGCGGCCACGGGCTCTTGATCTGTAATGGTCGTCAGTTGCCTTGCATTTGGTATCTATTGGGAGTGATCTGTGGATCAGACAAAGTATTCCTTACCGAGTTTAGTTGACTTTGTTATTGATTTATGAAGCCACTCGATGCGGTGACGGTGCGCTACGACGACGGAGCGGTGCCGCTGCAGCATCCTACATACAAATTATGTCACACGACGCGCTAGTTGATTGTTACGTTTGATAACGCTGCAACCGCATCTCAGTGGAGACCTAAGAGACGAGGCGGGGAGGGATAATGCCATGTGCGAATTATGAGAATTACGCTTGTGATTGCGCCGTGTCGCGACGCGACTCACCGTCACATATTCTGTGCTCACCGTCTGTGTGACATCCTATACTCGTAATGTCTATTTCTCCCGTAAAACAGCAGTGAAAATGCACTGTTGTGTTTGCCAGAGTGACTTCATTGAAATAAAAAAAAATGCATTACCGCCACAGATTAAGTAGAGATGCTACGTTACCGCCCCCGCGTTGTGTATTCTCGCGCTTATGGCTGAGTGTCGTCTGCTCTACGCTCTGTATCTCATAAACGGTTAATCTTCGAACAAATAATTGCAGAGAGCTTAATCTTAATCTTTACGATTTCGTAATAGATGCAAAAAATATAATAATCATAGGAAGCGACATATTTACAAAGAACTTACTTTCGGGGCCTTTCACCTTAGATATGCCTCTTGATTTTATGAGATTTTTAAGACACTGTTATAGTTAGAATACCAAAACCAAGGTTTATACAAATTTCAAGGTTATTATCCCTCCATCCGAGGTTAAAACCTTATTTGACTGAGCTACATGCAGAAGGATTTTCAGATAACCGAGGGCCTATTGTATTATTATAATAATTTCCCCTGAATACAACTGTTCAGTGTTTGAAGTTTTATTTTTAAACTTCTTAATAATGTGTGTAAAGCATAAGTCGTCTTATGTTTGAAAGTTCTCAATAATACAAGAATAACAGCTGCTGTAACAAACACTGTGCAACTGCTGCAAATACCGCGTACTATTTTAATTTAATTGCACTTGCTATCAGGGACATTGTACCTTGTTTGTATCCGCAGATAATACAAATATACATAGGTATCTATAGAGTAGAATAAAGATAATGGGCAAAAGGGCAAAAAATAAAAACGTCAATAAAATCGACAAGAAAGGAGAATTCCCATTCAGTGTCAGTAAAAAATATTGTTGATCCCGATATCAATATGGCTTAAAATTCATTAAGTATAGCATTTTTTATAGCTTATCCTTCAACGTTTTCCTGTTTCATCCCGGGTGACAGTTTTTCGTCAAATAAAGTAATTAGCATCACATTTTAAATTTTGTTCATAGAGCCAAAAAAATGCTTTTTATTCTTTTATTTTTATTTCAGTGGAATGCCAAGTTTGGTTTGGCTGCTGTATATGAGCGGTGGTATCTTACCATCAGGCGAATGCCATGTTCGTGTCGCCACTCATTGCAATAAAATAAAACGTGGATAAATTTAATATTTATTGAAATAATGTTACAGAATGTCCTCCATAAGAATGTTCAAGTGTCATTGAATACGAATCAAACAGTCTGCTCGTTCTGGCGGCCTAGTCGCAGCTTGGACAGGTCTTGTATGGTGTTTCTTGAGCTCGTCTCGCTCCATTGCAACTCCGGTATCGCTGCTATCATCTGTAAACCATCCTTACTAAATACTAATATTGCTCGGGATTCACACGCATGAAATTCTTTTTCTGGGGTAAGAGTCCCGCTATACAGGGTATATCAAGACTGCTACCGAAAACGAAGCTGGGTGGTAGTTTAAGCGACTTCAGACACAATGCAACAGAAAAAGTTGCAAAAAAAGCGACAATTTTTTTTTTGTTATTTTTTTCCTATGGCCATATTTGGGTGGTAAATACATTTTTTCCTAAAATAATAGTATATACCCTTTTATTTATAAATACTCTAAGGTATAAAAGAGTTTAAATTATTATTTTAGCAAAAACTATGGATTTACCACCCAAAAATGACGATATTTAAAAAATCATAAAAAATAATTGTCGCGTTTCTAGGCGAAATTTTTAATTGCATTGTGTTTGTAGCCACTAAAACTACCACCCGGCTTCGTTTTCGGTAGCAGTCTTGAGATACCCGGTATATGTAGGTGAATTTTTTAAATGGGCGTGGATGGCCAAATCCGAAACTATGAGGAATAGCAAAAAATACTTCAGTATTCACTGGAGTCACGAGACTAATTTTGACTAAAACCAAAATTGCATACTTTTGGTAAATTAATATACTTAGCTAGGAATCGAACCTAACCCACAGAATACTAAGCTTGACTTCTGTTAGTTTAGTATTCTGTGCCTAACCACTTAAAAAAAACCACTTGCTGGCACATACGTCAAAAAAGGGAAAACGTGTGTGGTGGCCTGTTGGCAACGGGCTAGGCGCGGCTGCCTACATTGTTATCGGTGGCCGCGGGTTCAAATCTGAGAGCACACCTCTGACTACGTAGTCATGTGTGTATTGATAGTCAATCAACACGTACTTTAAGAATTTCAATAAGAATAAAGTCCGCCAACATTAGGCCAGCGTGGTGAATGCTATATAGCTATATGACCTAACCTCTTGGGATAGAAGAGCAGGCAATGCCATACAGTGGGACGTACATATGTATATAAACTAAAGTGAAGCGGTCATTTTAGATTATTTTTTTTCCTCTCCAGGTTCCTTGCGTTGCGAGTGAAATTTTGCAACTATTCGTATTTTGTTGATAAATTTAAAAATATACAATGGTGTTGAATTCTGTGATTTGCATAACTATGCATTTCATTAATTGTGATATATTTGATCTAAAGTTGCTTGTATACAGTGTCATTCGCGCCATCTATACCGAAACAAACGCTCTTAATATTGCTGCTTTACTAACAGATCAATGATCTTAAACAAGCAAGCAGCGTTATCAATTTTATCAATGTAAACTAATAAAGCCAAGCACTTGTAATGAAGTGTTGGAAAGTTCAGAAGAATTTGAAGGTATTTTCCGGTTATTCCACTCCCAACACAAGTAGACTCCTACCTCAGTGTTAACTGTTAAGTACCTTAATTCGACCTTACAGGAAAAGATTAATATATATTTTTTAAATAATCTCTTCCCTTTTGTTTCCCATAAGTAAGTTATTACTTCCAAGAAATGTCATTATTATTAAGCAACATCATTGAATGCTATATTAAGACAGCGTGAGTTTTTTTTTTCAATAAAATTGTATTCGGTTAGCCGCCAGGTATATTCAGTTATATATTTTTTTATTGCTATGAATGGCGATACGGCCACTCTTCTTACAAAAATGACATTGCCGTGCTAGGAGTCACTAGTTGCGAGTCAGATTCATTTTACTTTATAAATAATTAACAAAGCAAATATGAAATATATTTGTACTTGATTTGGATTTAGTTGGTTATATCTTTAGAAAAATTACACGGTACACGTATAAGCTTTAGCTCACTTCTTAGCTGTTCCATTATCATGATCCACCGTCATTTTTTGTATAAACTCTTACAGATTTTTCTAGGGATTAAGGTGATTCTTATTCCTAGGAGCCTGAGACCACCTCTTTTATCATTACAAAGCGCCTGTATGCACGCAGTAGAGATGTTACAATATAATCGATTTTTAATTTAATCGATTATTATTTTCTTATAATCGATGTTTATAATCGATTTTTAAAATAATATCAATCGATTTTTTATAAATCGATTATATAAATTATCCATAAAAAAATCGATTTTTATTAACAGTGCTATCTATGCGACGTATGAAAAAAACTCGGAGTAAGTTCATACTGTTCAATATTATAGCGATGCTCATCATTTCATTTTTATTAAAAGAAATGTTTAATGGTACTGAAAATTTGTATCAATAAATAAATTTGGTTTCTTTATTCCTTACCTTGAAAGTTTAAAGGAACATTCACTTTTATTTTTAGTTTTAAATCTGATATTTTTTTATTTATATCAATTTATTTAATTTTTATTGTAATAAATTGTTAATATGAATTTCTGAGGATTTTTATTGATATATGAAAAGCATTTAGATTTTTAAATAATAGAAAAAATCGTTTTTTTCCAAAAATCGATTATTTTTTTATTACAATCGATTTTTAACAAATCGATTAATATTAAATAAAGAAAAATTAGAGATGGTCAACTCGACTTACTCGAGTTAACTCGAGTTGTACCAAATTCGAGTTGACTCGAATTGAATTCTTCCTAACTCGAGTTTGAAAATCACAGTGGATGAACGCATTTAGGTTCAATAAAAGTAGCAAATATGCAAATTTGAATTTCTTGCTTTTACCATGGGAACACTACATTTTTCGGGATACATAGTAAACTATGCCTTATATCAGAGTATCAGTTACCTACATACGAAATTTCATCAAAATTGCTTTGATTTGTTAAGTAAAGATTCATGGCAGCCTCTCACAATATGAGATACACATAACAGTACAGTCATATAACAGTAAAAACTATAAAAACCTCTTTAATTCAATCTTAACTACGAAGTTCAACACTCAGTTTCTTCCTTCCAACTCGTATTGTGTAACTCGAGTTAAATTCGAGTTATGTGAATTTAGACTCGAGTTAACTCGAGTCAGGTTTAATCTGAGTTGGCACATCACTTACGGCCGGTTTCTATAATCTATCTATCTTTAACAAGAGATTTCTCTCGAAATTTCGATACATTTTTTGCTTCAGTAAAGAAAGACAGAGATATTTAGATAAGGTGCATATATTTATACATATCTAGGCAAGATAATATTGTATGACTATCTTTGTTTATTGAAGCATACAGTGGTATCGACATAGTAACGATATCCATTTTAACCTCTTGTTAAAGATAGATAGGATATAGAGAACGGCCGTAAGAAAAATCAAATTGGATTTGAGCGGGCCTTTTATACTGTGAATGTGAACGAAACCATAGCGCGATTCAATTCGATTAGGTGGCGCCACAATCGAATTGAATCTTAAGAGCGTTTATACCCTGCACGCGCTTTTTGGCTTAAAAACAGGACTTTTCAAATGTGTTAATAGCCACCAATAAACAATTTAAAGGAAAAATAATTAGTACTAATTTTAGAAAAGGTTGTCATCTAGGGATTTTGGTGGAAAACATTATGGATTGATGGATAATTTGTGAGTACTATACGGATTACTGAACACAAGTTTCGTTATTTAGGCTTTAAATGGCAATTTAGAAGCTTAAGATATCCGAAACCACTAAATATAAGATGAAAATAAAAATATTATCAGACTAATAAGACCCTTATGGAGGGATTTTGCTGAGAAAAATAATCTTTTTGTGTTTAGTTCCTGAAAAATAAAAATTTAAACAATGCGAAATTATTCAGAAACTCTCGTCAAGAACATATTTTTTTTCACCAACTTATCGTACATAATTTTTTATAGCAATTGCATATTACAATAGAAGAATATCTTATCAATAAATTACCATTTTTATATTTCAACAAAATTATTTTTCATGTTTTCTACAAATATTTTAAAAACCACTATAAAACACGCTGTCCGACGTGGATCAAATCAGACCGCCGCAAGGCCTTCTAGAGGGAGGACGTATCGCTCGTCGCTCCGGCCTGGCTGCAGTCGATTATGCCGCGCGTAGTAAAAATAGCCACGCGCGGAATGCGATTACCACATCTTAGTACTTTGGTAGTAAAATATTTAATTATTTTTATTACCTACAATGATTTTGTAGTGAGTATAAATTATGTTTCAGGTAATATAATGGGATGTAATTCCGAGGCTAAATTATGTTATGTATTCTAATATAAAATTAAATATATTTCGTAATTGTAAGGGGTTGTAAGGCCCCTAACACTATTTATGTGTTCAAACACGAAATGATTAATAAAACGTCCGTAGTGTATACTGATTGAACACTGATTTGAATGCAACTTAACAATGTAATAATAACGAAAATATGATTAGTATCCAAAATTTGTATTATTCTTTGCTTGCACAGTAATATTTGTCTACCTATAATGCAAATAAAATATTTTTATGATATTATATTACAGTTACATTTCAATTGAATATTTGAAGCGCACGGATCAAAGTTGTTTGAGCCGATTGTATAGCGAGCCGACGCGGCAGCTCTACGCACACAGCTTTGGTCGCTTACGTGTGCGTGAAATTAACGAAGAAATACCTATAGTTGACTTTGCGTGCAAGGTGTATACGCTCTTAACACACAATTGAAAAACTACGTCAACACGAAACAGGAGGATGTGGCATGGTAATTATCACTACTATCAGAACTAATAGAATATGAGAATAATGAATTGAATTAGAAATGACGACCTATTACTTACATAGTCAATCATGGAAAACCTGCTAATTAGGTACGTTACGTGAATCGTAACATAGCGTTATAGCAATCTGTATCAGCCCATATACTGCAGGGCACGGGCCTATTCCACAATCGAGAATACGATTGAGAGTTGTTAGGCCACAGTGCCATAATCAGGTTATAGCAATATTAATCTAAAATTATTTTAGTAATTTGGAAACTTGTTCAACCCGCACTAGGCCAGCGTGGTGGACTATATGGCCTAACCACTCTCAATCGTATTCTCGATTGTGGAGTAGGCCCGTGCCCTGCAGTGGGACGTATGTGGGCTGATACAGAATTTAGAAACTTGTTAACTAACAATTAGGATTTTATTTATGTTATAGGGGTCAAACGAGCATGTGGTTCACCTGATGGTAGGTGGTCACCGCCGCTTGTGAACACCTGCAACACTGTAGAGCATGGGGATGCGTTGCCGTCCTTTAAGGTGGGACCACACTCGTTTATCGAGGATTACTAAGTCGTATTCGTCTGGAAATATTGCCGCTGGCAACTGGTTCCACAAATTTGTAGTACGTACGAGAAACGTACTGTGGTGGATTTCCAATCTCCAGGTGATGTGGGTGATATATAGAGGATTGCCGTGCTGTACGGTGGCAGAACTCAGCAGAAGGGATAAGTCCAGAGCACTCTTCGTTATAAATGCGATAGAGAATGCAGAGTGAAGTTTCATCTCTAGCAATAGAAGAAATAGACCATCTTTAGAGGAAATAGCGTGGGAGCTAGTACACAGCCTTGTGGGACACCAGCGTTCTCGGACTTGAGATCCGAGCATGCACCGTCGACAGCTACCTTGATGCTCCAGTCCGTTAGGCTGTTAGCTGGCTAACCATTTGCACATTTTCTCGGGAAGCCCGTAGGATGGAATCTTCGACAGAAGCATTCTGTACCAAACTCTATCAAAGGCCTTCGCTACATCCAATTCATAAGTAGATATGCCCGCATAGTTGGTGGTTGGGGACCGCAGCCATTCAGCATGGTGGGCTTTAAAATCCCCAAGTACCATGACATTTGTGGATGGAATCTGTAACCGTTTAAATGCGCTCCATAAGTCGGTGCGTTTCGAAATTACGACTAACCTGTAAAAGCGATGATGGTCTTCGCTGTTAATACGCAACCAAAGGATGAACGGGTCCTTTCCTTCAAAATGATGGAGGTGTTTATAGCAGATATCCAGGAAAACACGCAAACCGCAGTCCGCGGTACAAAGAAGTATTCTCATTTCGATGGCTCCAATGAACACTCCTCTAAATTAAAATTTTTAAATTTTCGTTTTTCGCGTGAAATGCTTTACTATTTAGCAATGCATAGTGGGAGGGTTTTCAGATTTGTATAACGCTTACTATAAGTACATATATTTAGCGTTATGTAAATCTGAAAACTTTTTTGTTATGTATGATTTGTACCCCGGGTAGGAGAGGGATGCGGAGTCTGCAGAAGATATCTACGTCTCGGTCGCAAAGAGCAAGGCTGGTTTAGCCGTCTCAAGGTGGTGGTCGACGGCGTCAAGATTAGAGGTTTTTATTCATAAGGGGGTACAGGGTTGGGCTTCCGGTAGCTTCACTCAGGCTGTTACACGGCTCTCCCACGTGAGAAGATAGCAATAAATTAATTACCTATATTTGTTAATCTATATATGATCAAATAAAAAATTGAATTTATGTGGTATATTACTGACTCAGCTGTTCAAATGCAACTTCTATAATTTGAACACTAAACACTGTTTTGTTGCTGATTTTCTGCTACTTGTAAGATTCGACTAAAACGAATAGTTTGTCTAATCCGAATTATTTATGCTATAACTTACGACTGTACGAAATGTGGTAGACGCCACGTGTTTCCTTTTAAGTTTTTTACTCGTAGGTGCGAGTATGGACAGCGATAATGTGCGAAGGAAAGTTTGATATAATATGTGCTGCCATTTACAATCCCATTCTTTATTTATACAAATATTATACACATAACTCCGAAAATTCAGAGGTGTAACCTGGGGATTGGAAACTGCAACCACTGCACCGCCTGGGCAGTCACGTCCAATCCTTTACCAACAGACTACTACGCACTTTGGTTCATACCAGAAGTAAAATGTACCACAAAGTAGGAAATAATAATAGAAAAAAAAACACATCTTCAAACTTAAAAAGGAAATAAAAACAACTTATACAAATCTGGGGAGCATGGCTAACTTATAAACTAATTATTATTATCTACTATAAAACACAACTATGTAATATGCATAAAACAAAACTATTAATACGAGTATAAAGTAAAAGTACTACCTACTGAACTATCGCACTCCAAAATACAAGGTAATGAGATGGTACACATCAGTTACAAAATGATTTTATTTTAATAAACATATTACACTTATTTGAAGATCGTAATGTTTGCCGCTCGGAACAATAAGTGAGTAATTTAAAACAAATCGATTAAATATTTTACCATCAATCATATCCATGGACCATGGACCATAGAATGATTAATTTTTTTTTCAAAAGAGGTCATAATTAAAGTTTTATTTTATATTGACATTTATACAATAAAATTTACAAAAAAAAAAAATTTTTTGTTCCACTATGCAACCTACAGATTACAAGAACTTGTATGATATTTCATCTGAAATAAATCTAATGTACTAAAGTACCCTATGTACTTCAAATACTGAATTACCAAACAATTTATTTTTCAAATATTACTCAACATTATTGTACGCTACGGCAACCAGGCGTTGTAAGGGAATTGTGACCATTGTAAAATAAGTTTTCTTAAATGCTAGTTTTGATACACCATTTAAATCAGGTTTCATACATCTATCAATATATCCATTGAACCAAATTTAAATGCAGCCAACACCAAAATTATACATAAAATCAAAGTCATTTTGGAAAAATCACTCACTAAAGGTGTATTGCAGTAAAAAATATATTGAGGCTAAATTGCATAAAGAAACTTAAACATCAAAATATTAACATGTCAAAGTCACAATAACTATGACCATAACTGTAATTTGACATTGTAACACCATACATTTGGCTTGTAACATGTATAGCACTCACACAGTCAAAGCCAAGTTGTGGTCAAAGTTACCATAACCAACTCTTTACAACTTCTGCAATAACAATGTCACAAACCCTACAACGCTTTTTCCTCTACCAACAACGGTTCAAGGTATATCTTTGATGACCTCTGCAAGTTGCTCCCTCGTGAACATGTGGAACATGGAACCCGGAGTCATTGTGACCACCTCCACATTATTCTCAGACAATTTCTCCTCCATTACTTGCTTCAGGATAGTCAGGGCAGACTTGATAGCCTCCTTCAGTGTCATCGACTTGTGGTATATTTCCTGTAATCATTACATAACATTGAATTAAATCTGCTTTTTAACAGATAATATTGAATACCCTTTTTCTCTTCGAAAACTAGTATTATAAAACTTCTTTTGTTGACGTAAAATTCAGATTTTAAGTCAACAAGTGCAGTATTGAACTTTCACTGCAAACAGTATTTTTGTCATTCATAAGTATTGGATCACTGGGCATATTTATTATATAATTCCTAGACACTAAAAGTCTTTATTATGCATTACCTTTAAGCTCTGCTGAGCCCCCTCACTGCCGGAACCGATGGCTTTGGCGTCATACTGCACAAATGTACCACTGGGATCCATGTGGAACAGTTGGGGACCCTTCTCATCAATGCCTGCAATTGGAACATTCAACATAAAAATCTTAGAAGCTGCCCATTTGACGAAATCTTATTGATATGGTATGTTAATAAAATTTGGCACATTAAAGAGCATGTTGAGTAAAATATAAAATAACTGCAAATAGATAATAACTAAAATACTGATATGGTAAAAACTATCATGGTATCTGTATCAGCCCATATACGTCCCACTGCATGGCATGGACCTACAGGTTTCCTCACGATGTTTTCCTTCACCATTTTAAGTGTGTGGTGATTAACTGTCATTACACACATACATAACTCTGAAATGCAGAGGTGTGACCTGGGATTTGAACCACCATAAACACGTTCTAAGCCTCGTCTGGACTGTTCAGCAACAGGCCACCACACACATTTTTATTTAGTTTATGAATATTTTTGTATTTATCATCAACAAGGAATAACAGATTCATTAGGAAATATTGGAACAGGGCAACCTGGAATAATATATATATATATATACATACATACGTAATCTCACGCCTTTTTCCCAGAAGGGGTAGGCAGAGGTGCCAGGACACCCACATTTCGCCTTGTATGTTCCATCCATTTGATAGGTGGCGAGCCTATCGCCATATCGGGCACAAATTCCTGACTCAGGGCTGATAATGAATAGAAAAATCCAATATCACTAGCCCAACCCGGGATTTGAACCCGAGACCTCAGCTTTGTAACCGTTCCCTAGTACAACTACGCCACCGAGGCAATAGAATAGCAATAGCGAGCAGTAGTAGAATAATATAATACCTGCGAACATTACAGCAACGCCAAATGGTCTGGACATGGCAGTGCCGCTGTCGTCGTCGCTGTCACCGAACTGTATGGCGAGGTTGGACACCGCCTGCGCGCACGACTCCACGCTCATGCGCTCGTTGTACACGAACCAGTGGTTCTGACACTCCACGCGGGCGCGCTCTACCAGTGTGCTGAATTAATTAGGAATAATTGGGTCAGATTATTGTGATACAGCCTCCATGGCACAGTTGTCAAAACACCGGCTTATTACCGGATTATCAGGCTGGATTTTTATGACTAACTTTTGTGTTAGCCACAGGTATTTGTTTCGGGTCTGGGTGTTTGTGATAATGTGTGATGTTATTAGATCAGGACTATGAATGTGAAAGTTTTGTTATTTATTGCAACAAATGGCAAAACTAGCATTCCATTCACCTGATATTAAACAACATAACCACTGGGATTATGGGCTTGGTCCCACAAAAAATCTAACTATTGATATGTATACTGGGTGGAATCGCTTATCGTCCGGAAAATTTAATAGTGTATTGTGTATGTGAAATTAACGTTATATACGAAATTTATCATTAAAAACTACAAACTACCCCATAAACAACATCAGTACAAGATATCCCCAAAACGCATATTATCTAAATCACCCTACACTAAAAAGTGCAACGAAATGTCAATACTCCGGCGCGCGAGTGTATGAGTCACGCCACACAACAGCTGACTGTCGCGCATCGACCTTGAACTTACTTTGCGCCTATTTATCGGTATTATTACTCTAAATATTACCATATAACATTTTGATTTATTTAGAATTTTAGTGTGTTAGGATCATTTAAGTAAATTTAGTTGTTGGTAAGTTGTTAAGATTTACATTATTATTTTCATAACGTACCTACTATCTTAGAAAAAGCTGCATATGTTTTTATTTAAACGTTTTAATAAAGTCGAGAATAGACGACTTCGCTGTCGTAGGTCACGGATTCTTGCATGATTAGGAAGTCTGAACTTACCATGATCGAGTAGCCTCGGATAAGTCGTTAAAATAGTTCTTGTGCTGGGAACTCGTGGATTCATCATTCATGATACCATTCCTACGCAAAGACTGCAGATGTTCTGGATCTGCATACATCCTTCTTGCATGACCCAAGTTTTCATTGGATCGAACATAGCATGTCATTATTGTCACATACTCACTGTTCGTTTAATCACTCATTTTGACCGCAAGAAACTAACCAATAACCAAAATAATTTCGTACAACGTCACTCGGCACCGAATTTCGCACGACTGAGGAAGTGGCAAGATCCCTGGAAGGTGTCGGCGGCGCGGGAGCGGGCGGCGCGGCGCGGCGGCACGCTTTGTACTTGCGCTTGCGGCGGCGCGGCGCGGCGGTGAGGGCGGCGCGATCAAAGGATTTTATTACTTAGATTTAGAAGTTTCTACTCGAATTCATATTGTATAAAGTAGGGTAACAATAATGTGTATTTATGAAGATTTTTTTCATTTATGTCATCTTTCTCTAAACAACGTTGTTTTATGAATAACTTATTCTAAATTAGTAACTAATAGTGGTAAATTAATTTTACACTACATAAACAAAAACATAAAAAAATTAAAATAAGTATGCCAAAGTGTTCTAAATCATGTACTTGCCATGCACAATTTTTTTCGTGACGATAAGCGATTCCACCCAGTATATACTAAAATCATCACATCACTTTTATGGTTGTAAAATAGGGAAAATGCCCATTAATGTTGTATCAGCCCATATACTCCCCATTGCAGGACATGGGCCTCCTCCACAATCGAGAGTATGATTGAGATTAGTTAGGCCATTTATTGCATCACACTGGCTTAACGTGGATTGGTGGACTTTACAAACAATAGAAATTCCTACAAATCTGCTATAGTATGCAAGGTTTACTCACAGTGTTTTCCTTCACTGTTAATGTGTGTGGTGGTGATTGACTATCAATACCCACTTGACTCCTAAAAGTCAGATGTGTGCCTTAGAATTTGAACTTGTGACTACCATGAGCATGTTGACAGTCGCGTCTGGTCCATTAACCAACAGGACATCACTCCCAATCATAGTTTTAGTAAAAAATATTGCTGATATCATTACTGCTTAAAATTAGTTATTGCATTTTTGTTTGTCCTTAAACATATTCCTGTTTTATACAGAGCAACAGAATTTTATGAAATAAAGTAATTATAAGCACATTTTACATTTTGTTGACCGAGTCGAAGACAAAAAAATATTTTTTATTTAACTTCAAGTTCATTACTCCAAAGACTGGGTCACAATTATGTTTATATCACAAATACTAAGTGTCATAGTAAAAGGGGCATTCTCCTTTGATTAAAAATCAAAATATATTTTCTAAGTGCGGGATAACTAACACATAAAATCTGATGGACAAATAATGTTATTGATAAAGGTTGCAGAAAGTTGTTGGATGCAGGGCGGATCCCATTCGCAGTGTGAGGCTTATGCTTAGAGGTATATTTTCTGTGAGTAAAAGTTAAACTAGTAGTAGCAAGAATGAGAAAACTTACCGAGAATCAGCCATAAGGCCCGACACAGCGCAGGCAATGTGACGGTCCACCTCCACGATCTTCTCGATAGTCGTAGGCTCCATCAGAGGCGAAGTAATCCTCTTCTCTACCGCCAACACGACTCCTTCCGACGTGCATATACCGATCGCGGTAGACCCTAATTTAATCGCCTCAATGGCGTATTCCACTTGGAACAGACGACCCTCAGGGCTGAATGTGTTGACGCCGCGGTCGTATTCGGAACGGGTTAGAAACATCTGAGAAAAAAATATATTTTCAAGCCCGGCTCTAGGTTATGCACCATGACAAAGCGTATTGGGAATTACATTTGTAAGAAAGGTCACATGCATTTACCTTGGTTCCTTTGAGTGATCAAATGTATTTCTTAAAGTGTTTATTGCAATTCTTAGTGATCTCGTAATGAGTAATCAAAATTTTGATGAAGCGGCACTTCGATACCAAACAATTTGAAAAATGTCAAATCACAGTGTCAAATTGACAAAAGGTACAAGTACAAACTAGAATACAATGTTTTTCAATCTGTATTATGCCGGCGCCAGACATAGACATATATTTGAACACAGACTTTGCCACATATTTGATCACAGCTTTTCTGCACCTGCCACACATATTTTCCAAACATATTCGCTCACAGTCAATGATGTGATTAACGGTTAAAAACTATTAATGGTTAAAAGTTAAAAGTTTTAAAAAATTGACACGTTTAATTATACGTTATAAATATAACTTTTAAGGAGTAATGACTTACATGAAATGTATTAATTATAAAGTTAAAAAGTTATAAGTTGAAAAGTTGTATTCTTTTGAAATATTACAAACATTTGTTGTTGGAATTTTAGATATACATCAGTCACTATGTTTCGACATCATTATCACACTTTTCTCAAAACATATAACACATATTCTTCGATACTCACGGCAAACTGTCAGATTACAATAGGGTATTTGACTATGATGAAAATATGAAACATATTGTTACTAGACTAACTGTAAATATTTTTTTAAACCATATAACTAATAAAATATTTAAAACAATGTTGGGTTGCCTTAAGAAATCATTTTAAAATTAAATAAAACGTCGAGCTTGACCACGTGACTAAAACGCACGCCATTGGTTGCATTTAGAGTGACGTCACTTTCTTGTTGTCAGTCGATTTTTAGAACATTTCATGAGTGTTTTCCATTGTTTTCGCAGTAATTTCTGAAATATTGATCCAATTGCGCCGCTAAGGGCACACTGCGAACTTTATCTGTAATAATTGTACGATGAAAACTAAAATATAAAAGCTGACAGTGGAAACATCGCAAAAATAGACGCGATAGTGGTCGGACTATTTTTTTAAACAAACCTTACTTTTACGCTACTCAATTAAATTATTAATGTCAAACCTTATTAACATATCTATGTAAATATCACTATTAGTTATATTATAAACTAAAGCTTTTTCGAGTGGTAGGTCTCTCATATGTGAGAGGCCGCCTGGGTAGGTACCACCGCAATGTCTATTTCTCCCGCCAAAGAGCATTTTAAATGCACTGTTGTGTGTATTGTAGCCAGAATAACTACTGGACATAATGAGACGTAACATCTTATGTCTTAGGATGGCGAGCGCAGTGGAATGCCAAGCATTGCTTTGTATTTCAAGGCGTTGTTTGGTTTTGCTACTGTTCGGGAGCGGTCGTATCGCTTACCATCAGGCGAACGGCACGTTCGTCTCGCCATTCAATACAATAAAAAAATACTAAGCTAACATGTATGAAAAATACAATAAATTATTGTATTCCACTATTATATCATTCCATTACTATACGAGTACTATATAGAAGTGCGTGGTGGCCTGTTGGTAAACGGACTAGACGCGACTGCCAATATGTTCACGGTGGTCGCGGGTTCGAATCCCAGGGCACACCTCTGACTTTTCGGAGTCATGTGTGTATTGATAGTCAATCACCACGCACTAAAACGGTGAAGGAAAACATCGTGAGGAAACCTGCATACCATAGCGAATTATAAAAATTTCTATGGTATGTAAGTCCGCCAACCCGCACTAGGCCAGCGTGGTGGACTATATGGCCTAACCACTCTCAATCGTACTCGATTGTAGAGGAGGCCCGTGCCCTGCAGTGGGACGTATATGGGCTGATACAACTATACGAGCGAGTTTTAACCACTTCACCCCAATCTTGGTGTTCTTTGGAATGCTCACGAACATTTTATCCGGTGTTTTAGTAGATGTATTCGTGCATTTTGAGACCACACACCTGTATTAAAGGATGGGAATAATTTTCGCATATTTTGAGGGAGCGGCTCTGTTGTATTTACAAATGAAACAGCAACGACAACGATTCAAAGTGTAATGAATTTTCAAAAATGACACTTATAACGAAGCGCCTGCAGGAATTATCATAATATAGGTATGCTTATATATTTAATTGATATTAATAATATACTAGAGTGTAATTATTGTGAAGAATTAACTTAAACTATAAAATTAATGGAAGAGATGCCGCAACAACACCATTTATAAGCCATTTTTAGCTGTAACCTGATCAATGTTATTCTTGATATTGAATCAAAATGTTTGTTTGACAAGAAAGTGACGTAGTAATATCACGTGACCGTTTTGGCCACGTTTTGGCGGTTTTACTTATCATTCAAACTTCAATCATGATTTTAATTGAAAATATAGCAGTTCACAAAGAAATAATCAAATTGCAAGTGTATTATGGTAAAATGAACAATTTAAGATACTTTCCATAAAACAGTCAAATACCCTATTAATGTTTACGAACATTAGAAGTTATAAATATTTCTAGGCCAACCAATATTGATTATATTTTAAGTCAACATACATACATTTAAGGGTCATAATCGTGTTAACTCAAGTCTCAAACAACTCAAACGTGCATTAGAAATTAGTTTTTTTTTTGTCCAAGCAATATTGACTATTTATTTAATGTATTTGCAGTCGGCAAGATCATTTACCAAATTTAAAATTAGAAAATTTTGATAATGTAGAGTCATTTCGGTATTCCGCATAATCATTTACGAAGTTAAACATTATTACATCTAAAATAAAATTATTTTATGTTCCCAGAAACTTTGTATTAACAGTTCAGCAATGTTTCGGCTGTAAGCACATACATACACACACACACATACACAAACTCACGCCTCTTTCCCAGAAGCGGTAGGCAGAGGTGCCAGGACACCCACATTTCGCCTTGTATGTTCCGTGGCGAGCCTATCGCCATATCGGGCACAAATTCCTGACTTTGGCCTGATAATGAATAGAAAAATCCAATATCACTTTGCCCAACCCGGGATTCGAACCCGAGACCTCAGCTTTGTAGCCGCATCGTAGTACAACTACGCCACCGAGGAAGTTGCTGTAAGCATTTAATGAAAAATAAAATCAATTAGTGCTCGTTTTCACCTCAACATTCATTTACTAGACTCTAATCGCATACTAAGCTTAAAGTATGGTCACCCTAGCCTCGTTGTTTACAAATTATTTACAATACAAATAATCACATTTATCTTCATGAAAAAAGTGATCATAATTAATGCAAGACACATTGAGTAAAGTTTTCTCACACTTTTTGTCTAGATATTTACAATAATTATAACAATCGACTTACCTGTGTAATTCCTCGCTACATAAGTAGAATGTCGTTAGCTAGGTATATAGGCTGGATGCCTAACATTTGTACAACGACACAACAAATAATTCATTCTGGAATATCACTACACCCACTTGTAGTGATATTCCAACGAACGATAATGAAAAATATATTCAAGAATTCGAAGTATATAGCTTTCTAATAATGTTATTGCAAAAGTGATATTTTTAAAATTTACTGCCTTTTTCAGGGTTACGATCATACTTAATATCATTAAACGTTCCTATTTTAAAATGTATAATACGTCTATAGTCATATTTTTTTGCCGAGACAGTATGATTTATGCTCCTTGAGTCCTTAGCGAATGAAGAAAAAGCGAGCTATCAAGTCACCAAGTGTCAATTTAAATTACTGGCCATGTAAATAAAAATAAGCTTTGTTAATAATAATAATAATAATAACATCCAACAGTCACATACATAGTCCTGACCCCACACTAAGATCGAGTCTTGTGTCGTGGGTATGAGGAACTACGAGAGTTTTCGGCCTCACAAACACCCAGACCCGGAAGAAATATTTGTGGGCCGCACAAACATTTCTCTCGGTGCGGGGATCGAACCCGCGGCCTCTCGTTTCACAGGCGGCGTCTAACCAACTGCGCCACGGAGGCTGTCAATGTGTACCAGAGTTCAAAATATCTTCTCAATTCTCATAGCCTGTCTGTGTTGACCAAGCCAAGGTGTTGACCGTGTGTCGACTGTCGACTGTCGATTTTATTTTGAAACAAAGTGGTCTTATTATCTATAAATTATGTTTAATTGTTATCAAACATGAGTAATATAGTAAATAATAGTATATTTGCATTAGTACACAAATAAGCAATGTTCTATTGTGTATAATGGGGTCGTAAGATACCAATACAGTATAAAATAAGGACGTAAACCAAGCCGGCAGCTACTGAGTCCCGACATATAGGCAAGTGAGTATTTATTTTTTAGAGCTAAAAATTAGTCAGGATTCTCTGGTTGCATAAAACTTTGAAATTTGTCATTAGTTATATATCTGCATCACTGTGATTTATTTTTCCCTTGTCACAGATTACCTCCAACCGCGGTACTTCTACATAAATGTTCGCCCCCCAAAAATATAAAAAGGCAGTTATCAAAATTCCTATTAGGTTCTGTATCTGAATGGACCAGTGAATACTGAGTATTGAGAACTTAGTTGGTTGGAAGTACCATAGTAAATAATATTTGCGAGTAAATTAATATAAATTTATTTTCAATAAGTATAAATTTATAATTACAAGTTGTCTATAATATCAGTTTGCAAAAATAATTATTAGTAACAGTTTATAATTTTTCAGATACATGCACATCCACTTATATGCTGATTTCTCACAAGAGATTGCACTATTGAGTATTTCATTATCTTGATAGCTTTGGTTACAATCTTATCACTACATCTAATCCCCAGTTAAAAATTTTGGTTCATAAAAATAATGAAAATACCGACCTTGTAATAGAACCAAGAAAATGTATGTTGCCAGTTTTCTCCCCAGGCTGGGGTCAAAACTGAAATCTGTTATAAGTTAATGCTTAATGCTCTATGTGATCATGAAATTGAAATAATTAATCAATTTTATCACCAGCTGCAGATAATGTCTTCTGAATGAATTAATAAATTAGGTTGTCTTGTATGTACTGCTCAGCAGTGACCAGTAAAGAGCTGATATAAAATATTAAATTGATGTAAATAGATTTATTTCACAAAAACAATGTTTAATATACTTTAAACAATAAAATCTATGAGTTTAATTTAAGTATGTAATAAAAATAAATATTATGAAAATATATTCTACCACCATGAAATAAATTTATTTAAATTGTATTATAGATTTTGTGGCCCATAACCAATATATTTCATAATATTTCCTCAGACTATAAGTATTAGTGATCAAATGTTTAAAAGGATCTTCAGACTTTTTTCTAGTTGGTAGTATGAGTATATTTGCTGTGCCAAGGTGCATATTTTTTTTATTTAAGTGAACTATCTATATTTATTAATTTATTGGTTTTAGTCAGGTGTTGTTCTAGAACAAGACTAGTCTTTTTCCAAAATCCAGTCCATTCTTTTGGAATATTCTCAATATGGAGACATGTTTTTTTTTTTAATTATATATACTTACAATAAAATAACTAATTTAAATAATAGCTTATCTCATATTGTTTTATTATAATTGCATTTTGATGATGTAATGCATAATGTTCTTTGTTTTTCAGAAACTAACTACCTCTGAATACTGAGCAATATTCCATCTAACTGGACATTGAACAGAATATACCCGAAAATGACTATAAATGCAGATGAAAAGGTTGTAGGTGGCATAGAATCAATTATAAAAACAGATATTGATTACATGGTAAAATATACAACAGGAGAATCAACTAAATTGACCATTTTAAATAGCCATGTGTTCAGATATCATATGTCACCTATAGGAGAGTTTTTGGACTACCCTATCCCACATAATGTTGAAGATATTGCAAAGATCAACATTAAAAAAGTGATTGACTATGATAAAAAGTTTTTTGAAAATTCCAAACTTGAAGAAAATTCATCACATTATACCATTCAAACTGATAAGATCAAAATACAATTTAGTAAGAAAAATGGGGTGGTGCTAGTATATGACATGAGAACAGACAAAGAAGTTGTTAGGGAACAATTGGGTATTTCATATACTGATACTACTGTCACTCAAATTCTGCAACAAGGCGACAACGAGTATTTTTTTGGAGGTGGAATGCAAAATGGAAGATTCAGTCATAAAGGGGAATCTATAAAAATTGCCAATACAAATAATTGGGTTGATGGCGGTGTTACATCTCCTTGCCCATTTTTCTGGTCTACATATGGGTATGGAGTGCTAAGAAACACTTGGCAACCAGGAGAATACGATTTTGGCTCTAAAGATTCGAGTGTTGTCCAAACAAAACATTCCGACAATTATTTTGATGCATTTTTTTTCATTAACTCTCAACCAAGAGATATTTTGAACGATTATTACGAACTCACCGGACAACCAATATTCATGCCAGAATTTGCTTTCTATGAAGCACATTTAAATGCATTTAATAGGGATTACTGGGTGAAAGTCGCTCCTGGTACACCTCTTTCAATTCTATTTGAAGATGGCGAATATTACAGAAAATACCAACCTAAACAAATGGGAGACAAGAAAGGGATTTTAGAGTCTCTAAATGGAGAAAAGGATAATTATCAGTTTTCAGCAAGGGCAATGATTGATAGGTACAAAAAACACGACATGCCATTAGGATGGTTCATACCCAACGATGGTTACGGTTGCGGTTATGGACAGACTGATTCATTGGAAGGTGATTTAAAAAATTTAGAAGAATTCGCCGAATACGCCAGAAATTATGGTGTTGAGGTTGCACTATGGACTGAATCTAATTTAGAACCTGAAAATCCTGATCACCCAAAAAAAGGAGATAGAGATTTGGGCAAAGAAGTGGGGAACGCTGGTGTTGCCGCCTTGAAATGTGACGTTGCTTGGATAGGATATGGTTATTCCTTTGCTTTGAACGCAGTGGAGAACGCTACGAAAATATTTGTAAAGAATGCTAAACAATCAAGACCATTAATTATAATGGTAGATGGTTGGGCTGGCACTCAAAGGCACGCTGGCATTTGGAGCGGAGATCAATCCGGAGGCCAATGGGAATACATTAGATTTCATATACCAACATATGTCGGGACAGGACTTTCTGGACAACCAGTAGTTGGTTCTGACATGGACGGCATTTACGGAGGAAAAAACAAAGAAGTCAACATTCGAGATTACCAATGGAAAACCTTTACACCTTTGCAATTAAATATGGATGGATGGGGCCAAACACAGAAATGCCCATTTAGCTATGATGAGGAAGCAACAAACATAAATAGAGCTTATTTAAAATTAAAGTCCATGTTGATGCCATACAACTATACAATTGGTTACGAATCGACACACGGTTTGCCGATGGTTAGAGCAATGTTCTTAGAATTTCCAAAAGAAAAATCAGCTTATACTAAAGACTCGCAGTATCAATACATGTGGGGACCTAACTTACTAGTGGCGCCTGTTTATAACGATTTGACTTGTTCTTACGATGTTTCCGTTCGTAATGGCATTTACCTACCGTATAAAAACCAAGTATGGATTGATTTCTTTACAGGAGATAAATATCAAGGTGGTAAAATTTACAACAACATAATAACGCCTTTGTGGAAAATACCAGTATTTATCAAAGAAGGGGCCATCATTCCTAAGACCGCACCAAACAATAATCCGTATCAGGTAAAACGAGATCAAAGAATATTCTGTATTTATCCAAATGATACCACTACCTTCGAGGTATATGAAGATGATGGTAAATCTGTCGGATACTTAAAGAATAATTTCGCCACAACAAAAATCACTGCAAGCGGTCCCAAGACGAACGAACGGGGAGATCTTTTAATACATATAGGAAAAACTACGGGAACTTACGAAAACATAAAAAACGAAAGATCTACTCTAATAGAACTTAAGGTATCTGAAAATGTTGAATCTATTAAAGCTGCTATTAATAATGATGCATTGGAAATAACTCAAGTACAAACAGAAGAAGAATTTAACGTCAAAGACAATGTTTATTACTTTAAAGAACATTTTATGGTCAACCCTTTCCTTGAACATTGCGAAGAAGCGATACCGACACAAAAGTATTTATTAATCAAAATACAAAAAATGGACGTGACTCTCTGTGAAATTAATTTGAAACTCGTAAATTACACTAACAACAGCCCAATATTCGGTAATGTCACAAACTTGGATCAAACTCTGAAAATACCAGCTGGTTTCACAGTAAATGAAGATAATGTAACCTCTACTTCCATACCTCTTGAGTGGAAACAAGTAGACAAAGTGATTTACTATGAAATTGAGAGAGATGGAGTGGTATTCAGCAACATACTCGGTACTACATTCACTTTTGACGGCTTTAAACATGAAACTGAACATTCCTTCCGAATTCGTTCAGTTGGCGACAGCGGTTATACCAAATGGAGTTACTACATCATAGCGCAAACTGCTGAGGATCCTCATAAGAACGTAGTGAAAGGGGTTAAAGTGTCTTGTAGCATTCCTTGCCAATGTGAACAAGAAGTTTACAAATTAACTGATTGTGATAACAGCACTATGTGGCATACGCATTGGGATAGGCCATGGGAAGCTGACAAAGCAAAGGGAAAAACGATAGAGCTTCGTTTCGATTTGGGCGATATTTATGAAGTGGACAAAGTTGTTTATACACCTCGTCAAGACGCCGGCAATGGAACACTGTTACAAACACGATGCAAATATTCTATTGATGGCAAAACTTGGAGTCACGTCACAGATTTAGTCAGCTGGAGTCAAGACAACACCAATAAAACAATATTTTTAGATGGCGCAAAACTTAGATACTTTGAATTTGAAATCTTACACGCCGTAGGTGGATTTGGTTCGGGTTCCATGATAATGTTCTATAAGAAAGTAAACTAAATTAATTTGTGTATTGTGCATCCATATCGCAGTCACTTTTTGGTGAGCAACATTCTCATATGCTACTCAGGAACATCTGATAAAAACATGTTGTTTAATGTTAGTACATGCTGCCGTTTTTATTGTTAAATTATGTTGCTTAACTTTTTAAAAACAATATTTGGTAACTATTGGTATCTAATATTGTTCGAGAATGTTGTTGACCTTTGTTTAATTTCGTTATTTTCTGTTATTGGTGCTTTGGATGCTATTAGAAACATTCAACAAACAATGACAAGTAGCAACAAAAGCTATAGATTGTTCGTAACAAAAATAACAGTGGGGTGGATGCAACATTTTATCTACAATTTCGTGTTATCGATCAATTAAAAATTAAGAAAATATTTTTATATCTATTTTTAGTACTAATAATCGTTTTGTAATCATTCCAATATTGAGACTATAAAATTGTATCTGATTCTTTGACATTTTCCACTATTCCACTCCCTGAAGAGGCTCATGTCTAGTTTAGCCATGGAGTATTCATTTGGAGTATTATTTTCATATGGTTTTTAAGTTAATGATGTATAAGCTTTTGTTATTAATTAAGTAAAATTATATTTAATTCAATTATACATCTTGTTAAGTATATAATGTTTATTTTCAATAAATTATTATTGCTAAAACCGTGTTTTATGTGCGCTGTAATTCTTCAGCGTTCCTCACTGCTATTATTGTGCACACACAAGAAGTAGCATCGAAAATACAACTTATCGACAAATCTTCTAAAACGCAACTATATTCATGGTCAGGGTATCTGTTGCGTACATAATTCGACCTTGGATCTTCAGAGAGCAAACTTTCTATATTACTCTTGAATGTGATAGCTCTTTCACCGATCAGTTCGTTGAGTTTTTCGAGAGCTCCATCAGCGAACCTTACTTCGTATGACTGTGAAGGTGGATTGGATATCCAGGGCGCTACTCTGATTCCGTCATGCCTCATGTTGATGAAATGGGTAGACTGGGGGGGCGTGAATCTCTCTTGGCCGTCGGGCGCACCTCGTTCCATATCGGGTCTTCTAGCCGGCGACCTGTTTCTGTAGTTGCCGTCGATCATGTCCACGCTTGAGGGTGAGTCAGGGAGGGGGGAGGTAGGCGTAGCGAGGTGGCACTGACGTATTTCTCGATCAGGTAGGTCTTCGAACGGCGAGCGGGAGCGCGGACTGCCTGTCTCGATTCCAATCTGGTTTGTTGTGCGCGGACTAGTGCTGGAACAATACAATACTCTGTTTTACACAGTCAGTGACTGATACAATGCCATGAATAGAGTACCAAGTGGCGCCGACTCAAAAGTAATGCAGTAATGTCATGTAGCTTCCTCTACAGTAGATAGTACTATTGAGAGTGGTTAGGTCATATAGTCCACCACCCTGGCCTAGTGCGGCGAGGCGGACTTTACATACCATAATTATTTTTAAATCTCTATGGTATACAGGTTGCATCACAATGTAATGTAGTAATTTCATGAATTTTATTTAAATTGTGATACTATTGATTCTTGTGTTATGTAACTGGCCAATTTTTGACCAATGAAACAATAAATAATATTTCTAATAATAAACTTGTAACTCACCCTCCATCACCATGATCATCATCAGGAATGTTCAAGTTGGCAACGTCTGCAATGTCACTAATCCCCTCTGTGGGTGGTCGAACAGCTGACGGACGTGCGGCAGCATCACTAAACGATATTGGGTAGTCATATTGTGGGATATAGGGTTTCACGTCCAAAACTGGTGTTCCGTTGACCATATCAACACCCAAGAAATGGATTTTATTGTCTGTAAAAATGAAAATATAATATTCAAGTAGGCAGGTGACTCACTCTGTCTGATGGCAAATTCACTGCTCATGATCTGTAACAATGCGACGGGCAAAGCCAAACCGCTGCCTACTATGTTGTGAGCTTTTTCTTTCTACTTACATTGTCTAGAGAATAATATATTTTCATAACACTCATTTCAATATTGATACACATAATACATAATATGTATATAGTTTGATCCTTCAATCCTATACAATTGGGTAAGTCAATATGGCAGGCTTTATACATCTACACATCGATGCAGGAAAGCGATTTTGTTGTATCTCGAAACAAGCAATTTTACACCAAATTCATTTGAATATTGATACACATAATACATAATATGTATATAGTTTGATCCTTCAATCCTATACAATTGGGTAAGTCAATATGGCAGGCTTTATAGCAAAGCGATTTTGTCATATCTCACAAACTGCGTATATGCGTCTTGTATATTATTTAATTCATAAAAAAAATACCGCATTGAATTTTCTCGTGAAAATGTAAGTTTTTATTTTTAAAATGTTATTACTAAAGAATAGGTATTTCTAAGTATTCTAGTTTAGAGGTTTATCATTTTTTTAATATGTTTTTTGGTTTCTGGTGTAAAATTGCTTGTTTCGAGATACGACAAAATCGCTTTCCTGCATCGATATGGTTATTACTATTATGAGTAATTAATTATTTAACCACACAGAAACATTAAATATATGTTGTACAACTGTTGATAAATACTACAGTATTTACTATTCTATATACTTTATTATAGTTAAGACATTCTCTTTCAAATAATCACAAGCTAAATAAAACTCAATATCTTAACATGTGTATGTGTAACTGGAAATTTAATATACCTTCAATACTCTGTATTTTGACTAGAGAGAGTCCAATAGGGCATGCTCTATGTGGAGACCTGGTAGAAAACACACCACGTCGCTCGCCTCCAAGTCTAGGTGGCGCCACTTTCGATGGCACATTGGTACTCTCAGTTTCATGAAAATGAAAGATTATCCTGGTAAAAAATTTAATGATTAAAATATGTGTTTGCGTAGACCTATATTTTGTATAGGGCATTGAAAGGGGCAAATAAAACATTCATTGCATACCACATGTGTGAGAACTCTTCCAAGCCGCTCAAGGCATGCTCCGGATTGTTGAATACCTCAGTGTTGATGATAACAGTACCCTTGCTATTGGCCATTACTGTGGGTTGGCGAGGAACTCCCCTTTTATTTTGGAATGGAGTCTCAATAATTCCAATCGGCCGATACAAAATAGCATCAGCACCAATTGATACAGATGGCTCTTCAACTCGATTTTGGTTAACTGTTGTAGCTGAAAGATATAATTTAAATACAGTAACTATACAGTCGCTCTATTCATGTGGTTTGCCATCGAACATGCTATTTAAAAAACTAAGGTCACATAATAATTGCATAATTTAAAAATAAATTCACTATTTCCTGACTATATCAATTATTTTAATGTTTGTGATGTCTGATTATATATAATATTATTTTTTCTTAAAACATTTCATTTATCATCAAAAATAAGTTCATATTGTTAAAAAATGCGAAACATACTTTTAACCTATATAACAAATGTGTTCTCTGAAATAATTATATGTTAATTATTTACCTTCATCACCACAATTGGCGCAACGTAATTCATTTAGTGCCGACTTAATTAGTTTACTTTCCTTTTGATGTTCATATTTCAGCGCAATTAGCTGCTGTCTGTAATAATTTAAGAATTTTTGTAATTACAAAACCTCGATCTTGAATGCATTAAAACAACTTATATACCTTAGATTTTTAATCTCCGTTCGGGCTAAAGCGATTTGGCTCATGTAATTTTCGATAGTATCACCCATTATGTAGTATAGATTTAATTTCTTCAATATTGCAATAATTTTACGGACATTTTCCACAAATGAACAAATTAATCCATTAATTATTTGACTGTCAAACTCAATGTTGCTCAATGTCACTCAAAAACAACAAAAATTGCGTTTAGAAACATGATAAAAAATAAGATGAAAATGAACAATTTAGTTCAATAATAGTGTTGAGTAGGACATACAAGAGGCAGTACATTTGTCCCGTACATGACGTCAAAATGTAAGAGCGGCTCAACCACAGAGTACATTTTATATGGGCTCAACTTTTTAATTTGTACTACTTCATATTTGGTGTACTACTTGGTCTGTAACACAGACTAATAAACAAGAAATGTCATTTCATTGGCGTGAGCCGTGAGGCAAAGTTATGACCTGTGGTTATGACACACAAATAAGCATCAGTACGCCTCACTTCAATTGAAGTGGAACATTGTACTGGCTCAGTACAAAAATGAGGCTACTCTTACTAACTCTTTTTCAAGTCATGTCCTACTCAACACTATTCAATAATATTTTATTAATGCCGGCGCCACACATAGAGATGTGTAACACTGCGCTACGCCGCGCAATTGCGCCAACTCAGTTCACTGCGCCGGATGTGTTAACTCACTTGTTCAAAATGTGTTGGCGCAAAAAGGAGTTATACAACAGTCAACTCGATTTCGGATTTACTAACTTGAATTAAATTCTTTCTAACTCGAGTTTGAAAATCGCGTAGTTAGTGAACACAAGTTGGTACGAAAGAGTAGCAACTAGCAAATATGCATATTTCTGGGAATATTACATTTTCGGGATACATAGTATCCTACGCAATATATCAGGGTATCAGCTACGTACAATATTTCATCATTTTTAATAGACTTCAAAAAAAGGAGGAGGTTCTCAATTCGACTGTATGTTGCTTTTTTTTTTTATGTTTGTTACCTCGTTTCTCTGTACTGTGTGAACCGATTTCAATGATTCTTTCTTTGATTGAAAGCTGGTGCTTGTCGTTTGGTCCCATAAAAATATGGTGAAGATCTGATGAATATCTTCGGACCTGGAGAGGGGAACTCCTTAAAATTAAGGAGAATTGCAATGGTTCTTTTTGCATTACGTTGATTAGAAAATTTAAGTTACAGTGAGAGAGGGAAAGGGGGGTGGGGGTGAGGGGGGGTGGGTGATAAAATTAAAATACACGTAAATACTAATATCTTCAGCAGCTTATAACCGATTTTAGTGATTTCTTTTTCATTGGAAAGAACGTATTAACAGGTTGATCCCAGGAACACAACATTAAGATCTGATTATCATGTTCGGACCTGGAGAGTAGAACTCCTCAAAATTTAATAGGATTTCAACGGTTCTTTTTGCATTGGGTTCAGTAAAAAAGCTAGGCTACAGTGGTTGAGGGAAAAAGGGGTAGGCGCGAAGGGGGGGGGGGAGCAAAAATAATAAACATGTGAATATTCCAATATCTTTGGCAGCTTTTAGCCGATTTTAGCGATTTCATTGTCATCGGAAAGAACATATTCCTTGTGGGGACCAAATCTTCTTCATTTAAATGCCTATCAACACTAAAAAGATAAAAATAACTAAAATTTTTAATAAAAAAAATAAAAACCGACTTCAAAACAAAAATCCACTAAAAACCAAAAAATAATAACTACTTACCACTCCAAAGCAAAAAAAAATATTTATTTCATGGAGCTCGTGCATGTTGATTAATTTGCTTAATGACTTGACTAGCCAACAAATCAAAATATATGCGTAACATATTGAAGGCGGGTCGCCCAGTACCAAACATATAGATATTTAAATTAATATAAGGCATAGGTCCTACATGTTTGGTACTTGGCGGCCCGCCTTCGATATGTTACGCATATATTTTGATTTGTTGGCTAGTCAAGTCATTAAGCAAATTAATCAACATGCACGAGCTCCATGAAATAAATATTATTTTTTTGCTTTGGAGTGGTAAGTAGTTATTATTTTTTGGTTTTTAGTGGATTTTTGTTTTGAAGTCGGTTTTTATTTTTTTTATGCTTTAAATTTTAAAGTAAGACTCATCGCGGCCTCTTACATATGAGACACACATAACAGTACAGTCTCATACCAGTAAAAACTATAAAAACCTATCTAATTCAATCCTACCTAGAAAGTTCAACACTCAGTTTCTTCCTTCCAAGTCGAATTCTGTAACTCGAGTCGGGTTTATCCCGAGTTGGCACATCACTGCCACAATCTAATAAACAGACTTGTGAGCGTGTTGCTCACTCGGTGACAAGCGTTTTCATTTTGTTGCGCCATGGCAATTTTGAGTTAACTCAGTGAGCCAGCGCAGTTAATTGCGCCTGAGTTACTGAGTTAACGCAAGGATTTTCGCTGAGTTACCCATGTCTAGCGTATACTAAAGATGAGACGTATTTACGATACCAGGTTTTAAAACCAGGTATTCACTTCGAAGTACGGCGCCCTGGTACGAGCAGAAAATACTTACAAGTATCAAAGTACGTCGATGCGCAGAACTCTGGAAACTACACATGAAAATACTTGCATAGGAAAACGATTCATAACAGAATATAAATAAGAACCACAATCGTATCTGTCAATAACAAATACTTTGAACTTCAAAGTATTTTTTTATTCATACTATTTTGCTCTTTATGTGCCATCAAATACGGGTTGAATTCCTATGCAAGTATTTTCAAATTTAGGCGCCGCTATACGTCGGTGCGCGAGGAACTTGGAACACTATACATAAAAATACTTCCATAGAAAAACTATCCTTAACTTAGTATAAATAAGAATCACAATCGTATTCGTGAATAGAAAATACTTTCAAAGTATTTTTTTTATTTATGCCTTTTTGCTTTTTATTTGCTATGCAATACGGATTGAATTCCTATGCAAGTATTTTATAGACGCCGCGCCGCGGCTGGGACGCGAAGGGTTGCCGACTCATACTAACAAAATACTTTTAAAGTATTTTAGACCCTGGTTTTGAACCCTAGTATTTTTACGTACTCGTACTTAGAAGCTCTGGTACTTAATTTTGCAAGTATATCTCATCCCTAGCGTATACTGAAACATTTGCTAGATGAAATCTGTGCTAGATGGTCGGAAGCAACCAAGAAGCTTATACCCAAATGGAGATTGAATGACAATGAATGAACAAAAAGTCATTTTCATTCATTGTCACTCTAAAGAAAAGGATAGCAGGCAGTAGCAACGTCATTCAAGGTCAAATTTTTGTGCTTCACTTTTATATACGGAATGCAATCTCCATTTGGGTATAAGCTTCTTGGAAGCAACGAAAGCGTATTTAAACTTAGGCTCAGTTGCACCAAGTAACTTTGCCAATACCTTTGCCTATGAAAATGTCATCGCCATACATTTGAGATGTATTTGACCTAGCGAATGTATGGAATTGACAGTTTCAAGGGCAAAGGTATTGGCAAAGTTAGTTTGTGCAATTGAGCCTTAGTAAGATTCTTGAATGACAGCCATTTATAAAAAATACCCTAAAAGTAAAAGCCATAAAATCAATGACGCCTATGAAAGGAGAGTGCCCAAAATTGGCCCTACACCTGCCCACTTTACCGTTTTATTACAAAGTCATAACTCAATTTATCCACAATGATAGTACCTATCATTTGTTTATTGAAATACACCGGGAATATTATTTAAATATTATAAAAAATAGCTACCGGAAAAACAGTTACATGACTATTCGTTTTATACATTCCCAGATCAAACGCCTCAGAACCATGAGTAACATAGAAGGAGCGCTATTGACATTTCAACGTACACTCTAATTTTGACAACAAGAAATAATTGTGCTGTGATCTCTTCTGATAGTTTATCGATGTCGATAGATGAACTTTATTTATAGCATATTCGTAGACACAGTGGTAGATACTGAAAGAAAAATAAAGAATATAATATGCAGTCTATTCGATTGGTAAAACTATATGGCCCACTTTTATGCTTATTTGGGATATGATTATCTCTCTTTCATTCTCTCTCTTCAATCTTAAGCAAATACGATGTTGTTTTTCCCATTGAAAATTTGTACGCGCAACAGCATGAATCCAATTTTGCCTAATGTCGTCATCTGTAGAGAATCTGCAATGAAGACATTTTAATATGAAATACTAAGTTTATATCATATGGCATCCTAGACCACAGCCCTCGCGCAGTGGCTGAGTGCTTTTTACCACTACACTACCGGGTAGGTATTTTAAAGTACAAGCCAATTAATGTATTTGATCAATGACGCTTGGATCGGAATTCCTAAATGCATCATTTTTTTATTATATTCTTTATGTATTTATATAAATTACAATCAAGTCATGGTTACAATGGCGGCCTTATCGTCATCTACATATGTATTAATTATGTATACCTACAATGAAAATCATTCATATGCTTGTGTGTATGTATGATTATAATATATTGACTAAACTATGAATGTGATAAAAATAAAGTTATTTTCGGAGTTTAAACCCTATTTATTTGCACATGTTAATGCATACACATAAATAATAAATAGTTTAGGAATACCAAGAATACCGTGTCCACAAAATCGCGGTCTATTATGTTTGTTGTATGTTTGAAATCTGTGGTCTTAGAGCGTTGAGCGAATTTGTTTGCAAAGTATGTGCAGCAGGTGCAGAAAAACTGTGTTGAAATATTTGTCTGTGTGTGGCGCCGGCACACAGTGGGTCGAAACGACTATTTTTGTGACATTTAGATTTTTTTCGGATTTTCCAACTTTTTTTGACGCCATCGGTTTTATATTATCATTCCTTAAAATATTCATTCTTTGTATTTTTTTGCTTAACCCTATAATTTCGGCTAAAAAAAATATTTTGATATTTAATGTATGGAACGCACTATAAAAACCTAAATTTCTACGAAGTCCTGCTAGATCCTGCGTTGAAACCTTATTTTTCTGAATCCCGGTCTGTTCTACTTTGTTTATACATTTTGAACGTCTGCATTGACTTGCAACTTTTCTAGATATAGGGGTCGCGAAAAATGGTAAAAATAGAACTATTTCTAATTGTGTAACTGACATTTTAAGGCAATTTAAACACAAGATAGTAAGACAAAAACATTGTGGATCTACAAATAATTATTTTAAAACGAAAACTAACGAAATTCATCCACATTTTATTGTCATCCCATTATGTTTACGTTAATGAAAGAAACTCAAATTACTGTAGCAGCTATAAAGGCTGATTTATCAGGAGAAATCGAGGCACTCCAGCCATCTTTAGTCAAAAGAGTGAAAATCGTCCACGAATTAATGATGACAATGATTAACAGCAAAATAACTTCATACTTTTCTAAAATTTCAACAGCAATTTGAGACATTTGCAAAGTAAAATTAACAGAAATGAACAATTTGGAATCCCACAGACTGCGTGATAAGAATGAAGAAATGTATCAGTATGGATTGTTATCATGCAATGATAGAGTGCCTAATCCTCATAGCTTACCGTTTCGAGATTAAGAAATGGAACTGCAGAGGTGACGATAAAGAGTAAATTGAAGAGCAGAAATTAAAAGAAGAATGTGGCTTACTAATTGATATAGTGAAACAAAGAGCAGGTACCACTAATGATGGTAATACTGCTCTAAGGTTTTTTTTAAATACAGCTATAACAGCGCCTATCACTGGCATTAACGAGCAATTGATAGACAACTACTTATCGTTTACCACCCAAAATGCCTTTTTACCTAACGTAGACAGCCTAGTTCTAAAGGCCCACTCATGTAATATGTACTACAATATAAACTCTCAATGCTCATGCCTACAACTAACTAGAGCTTCTACTGTAAAATATTTAGGAGTAAAAATTGATAATTTATTAAACTGGAAATCACACTTGACAAATCTCACATACCGGGTTCGAAAACTCATATACATTTTTAAAAGACTACGGAATTCAATTGACTATTGGATCTTAAAGACGGTATATGTAGCATTGTGTCAGTCAGTTATTACTTATTGCATCACTGTTTGGGGTGGTGCTGTTAAGACTCAACTTTTACATCTAGAGCGTGCTCAAAGAGCTGTTCTAAAGGTGATAACTTTCCAGCCTTATAAGTATCCAACAGCTTCTTTATATAAAGATTGCCAAGTTTTAACTGTAAGACAGCTGTTTGTACTTTACACTGTTCTTAAAAAGCACACTACTATAAAACCTGATACAGCCCCAGCACTACGACGTCGTGCTTACAAAATATGTCCAACTCGTAATTGTAGAACACAACTTGCACAACGGCATTATCAAGTCATAGGTAACTATCTTTACAACAAAATAAATAAACACTGTAATATTCACTGTCTTAATACACGACATTGCAAAGTAAAAGTTACTGAGTGGCTTCTTAATCAGAATTATGACGAAACAGAAAATCTACTACATACATACATACATAATCGTCACGCCTGTATCCCATAGGGGTAGGCAGAGACAATAGACCACCACTTTGCTCGATCCTGACATACTACTTTCGCTTCATCCACTTTCATCAACGTCTTCATGCATTCTCGTCGGTTCAGGGTACTTTTAACCTGACCCTTGTTGAGGGTATCACCGATTTGGATGGTGTATGTTCGGTGAGGTCGACCCCTACCGACTCTTCAATCCACACTCGCATTATGTATTTGTTTCGTAATTCTCCTTTCATCCATCCTCTCTACATGACCAAACCACCGTAACAAAAAAAAGGTTGCCTAAAAGATCTGAAAGATAGTGAATATGGGATAAGAATGAATGAGTTGTCACTAAAATGTCTTCTCTATGCTGATGATCAGGTTATTCTTGCATCATCAGAGGAGGAGCTACAAAATATGGTGACAATTATGCATGAAGCGTTTTAGAGAAAAGGAATGAAAATAAATGTGAGTAAGACGAAAGTTATGGTATTTGAAAGGGAAGAGAATATGGCAAAATGCGATATTACGATAGGTAATGAGCAAGTAGAACAAGTGAATGAATTCGTATATTTGGGCTGTGTCTTCACAAGTGATGGAAAGCATGATAGCGATATTGAAAGAAGAGTGAATGCGGGAGATCGAGTGAATGGTGCGCTACACTCCTTTATGAATAGTCGGAAGGTCTCCAAAAAGGCACGACTGGCTGTCCATGCAGGAGTGTTAATTCCAACGCTTATGTATGGTAGTGAAAGTTGGGTATGGCAAAAGAAGCATGAAAGTAAAATTAGGGCAGTAGAGATGAGATCGTTAAGGGGAATGTGTGGTGTAAGCTTGTGTGACAGAGTGCGAAATAGCGTGGTGATGGAAACTTGTGGAGTGAAAGAGGATGTAGTGACGAGAATTGAAAGAAAGGAAAATCTACTAAAAATATCTATTTTATAAATTATAATTTTTTTAAATTCACACACACATATCACTCTGTACTTACATTTAATACACAGAATTCTTCACACACACACAACACTACACTCCACAAAATCAGTAATCACACATACATACTATTTCAATGCTCACAATGGGTACCATACCTGTAACGGCTACACAGTCCCTCTGAAGCACCATAATGTCAAAATAATAATATTGTAAGAATGCTGATACCCATAACACAAGTTGAATCTTTTCTTGGGTATCAGAGTTCAATCAAATACTACGACGGTAATAAGTGCTAAGAACTTTTTACTTATAAAATGTAGTTGTTTATGTACTCAATCTTTTTGTATCATTAAATTATTTTTATTATTATTATTTATTATTATTAATTGTTATATCATTCTACAAACCATTGCATCTGGAGAGCGTGTAGATATTGCTAAAGTCGCTCTATTCTGTACTGAAACCGCATAACTATAAGTTGATTTATATCCGTGGTATTATATGCCGTCCAGTGTACATAAATTATTATTGCATGGGGCTAACATAATTGAACATTTTAGGACTACGAGTATACCCATTGGGAAGCTTCTTCCGACAGAAGAAGCCGCAGAAGCACAGAACAAAGACTTTCGAAAATACAGGCAAAATAATTCCTGAAAAGTAAATAGGATATCTTTGAATTAGGACATCTTACATAATCTCCATTTCTTATCTGATCCAAAGATCGCAAGTGTTAGATCACACTTCACAAAAAAACTTCTATGGTTCTCTCAGCAAAAGCTAAAAAGCTTCTGCATTTGCCAACAAAACCAGAAGACGTAGAATTTGTTAATGTAGAGATCTTTTAGAAGATCTACATAATAGTGGTGATAGTGATTAGTATTTAAGTATTTAAGACTTATACTAGCCTTTTTTAATATATTTTTTTTCTAAAATATGTGTTTTTCTTTTAATCTAGCACGGCACATATACAAGTTTGCCTTGATATGAGTTGATTTATTACATAATTTTATTTTATTTATGTCAAATTTACTGAAAATAATCGTAATAAAAGTTTTGAAAATATTGAATTTTATCATTTCTTTCGAACCACATAACTGGAAAAGTTGCAGGTCGATGCAGACGTTCAAAGTGTACAAGTAAGAAAAATAAGATTTCAACGCAGGATCTAGCAGGACTTCGTAGACATTTAGGATTTTATAGTGCGTTCCATACATTAAAAATCAAATATATTTTTTTTAGCCGAAATTATAGGGTTAAGCAAAAAAATACATAGACTGAATATTGTAAGGAATGATAATATAAAACCGTTGGCGTCAAAAAAATCCGAAAAAAAATCCTATGTCACAAAAATAGTCGTTTCGACCCACTGTGCGGCATGCTTGTAACATGACTGTGTGGAATGATTGCTACAATAATTTAATATTAATTTAAAGTTTCCTATAGCACCAAAAATAGACCTTACGGTGGGTATAAAATAAATGAATTGAATAAAATGAAATAAAAGTAAAAAGAAAGATTATGCATTAAGTAGGTATTTAAATACGAAAGGCATATATTATGGGTATACTTTAGTCTTTATTTCTGAACGGGACTCTTTCCTTTGGTATCTATTTATTTTTATCGGGCCACTAGTGATTCCTTTTTAGATAGTTAATCGATTAAATTTGCTTCTGCTTTAATCATTTTTTAGAGGTTCTGTGTTGTAAATATTTTGTGCGTGCAAGTGCATTCGTGCATAGTCGAAGAATAACTTTTCACATTGTATTTGGCACGGCAGAGGACAATTGTAAGAATTGTTAATTTAATAACTGCCAGCTGATTACAGTCGACACAATCGATAAAGTTGAATACAACAGTATCTGGGGAACACACTATTGCGGTTTGCCAATTGCCGCACACGTGCCGAGATTTTGTGATATTTTTACTAAATTATTTTACTTTGCAGTATTCGCAGAGCGCCGCGAAGCGTCTTCATTACTCGAATATTGTTTATCAACATCTACATCATCAATTTTGCACCGTGAGTTGATTTGAAATTATTTTGACAAACAGGGGTGGGGCAAAATGTCTCTCGAAAAAGTTCGCCACGTGTCCTATATCTTAAAATCTGCTTATTTTCTTTTTATTTGAAGATTCTAGGAGCTGATTGTTCCTGATTCTTATTACAGATGATATGTGTGAGGGTCTTGTTATCTAGTAATGCCGGTGGCTTTCGACGCCGCAACGCCAGTTTGTTTTCCCTGGATCGATTAAATTTCGGTGTCTGTTTTTTTTATGTAGCCGGTAATAATAATAGTCTGGTATTAACATATTTTCCGAGCTATATGCGTAGATGATGACTTGCAAGTTGTTATCTATTCTATAATTACAGCCAATCTTAATGATAACTGCGTTGACTAACCCATACGTAGGTAGTAACCGCGCGAACGTGATTTCGTTGAAGAAACCACTTATTATTGCAACTTTCAAGAAAGTGACATTAAGTACTTTTAACCAAATAGATATGATCTTTTGTTTATAATCACAAAAATAGTAATATTAATATTTTTTTTTATCCAAAATAACAGAAATCAGAATAGTTTTTCTTCTATTTTTCTTATTTCAAATGATCAATTAAGTCATTTGGATTTCCTAGTCTTATCTGTTATTTTAAGTACCTATCATTTTGTAAATTTATTTTAACATTTTATATACATATAATATTAGTGTGTTAAATTACTAATTAATGGTTTAGATCTGTGAAACAGAAATTTTAAGTTGCTTTAGTATATTATAGATATATTTGTGGGTAGTAGAAAAATCCTTAACCTATATTATAATAATAACCTTTGGTTATTTTAATGTAAATATATACATTTCCAAAAATAAATAAACAAGTTAAAACAATGCAACCACCTTCAGATAAAACCAAATTTATTTTTATCAGACTAATCTTTTATCATAGTGTATAGGATTAGTTGAAGTTGAATAATTTGCATTCAAACTGAAGTATTTACTAACTCTAGGTGTATACAGGTCCAGAGGTAGATATAGGTTTTTTGTTACTACAATGTCAATAGTATTCAAAACTAGCAAAACTAATTATTCTTTAAAACAAAAACTTATACCCCAGAAGTATATTTTGTATGGCAATTAGATTCGCCATCATCAGATCTTAACAGGTGTCAATTGTCATTGTCGAAATATTGGTAAAGGGACACTCAGGATCACTTACAAGGGGTTCTTTTCATGTTTAAGAAAGAACAGGTTTCAGTAACAGGTGTGTACCATTCAGTTATGCCCCATTTGTTGAATAGGGAGTATGGGTAAGATTCTCATACAAAACAGGTTTACCATACAAGTGTATGTCAGGTTGTTTTTTGTCCATTTTATTTGTAATGGTAAAATATCCTGCAACAGGTTTCTTATAAACATGTTTATGTTTATTAAGTTTCTATTGTGATGTATGTGTGTGTGATTAAGATAGAGTGTATTGTAGAATTATCATCATGTTTTACATCTTCTGTTATGGTAAAATAATGACCAAATCACCAAATCCAATATTACCACATTTTTTTTTAATCAGAATTAATACTAAAATAATGACATTGTTAGTTTTGTTACATTTTCCATATTGTGATTCAGAAGTTTTAATACTGGTGGTAGGTCCTATATGTGAGAGACCGCCTGGGTGGGTACCCTGCAATCTGTCACTCCGAGCAAACGGCAGTGTGAATGTGCTGTTGTGTTATGGTTTGCTGTAGCCAGAGTAACTACTGGACATATTGAGACTTCCTATGTCTCATCATCATCATAAAACATCTTATGTCTCAGTATGGCGTGTGCAGTGGAATGTCAAGCATTGCTTTGTAATTCAAGGTGTTCTTTCGTTTTGCTACTGTCTATGAGAAGTTGTATTGCTTACTATCCGGTGAACATAATGCTGGTCTCGCCATTCATTGTAATAAAAAAAAGTAATTGATAAATAACATGTTTATATGGAACCTTATTACTTATTATACTTAATAGTAATTTTGGAGTTTTTAGTTCTCAAAAATATTGTTAATGTTGTTTGGGTCCATGTATATTTGTATTTACCATAGGAAATGCACTTTCATGCTTGATAATGTTCACAAATGGATGTTCACAACCACAATAGGAATCTATGGCCAACGCATCATTTACTTCTTCATTGTCCTTCACATACTATTGATTAAGTACATTCTTCTATCTCAATACAGTCCATACTTCTTTGAAATGGACTTTCCCTCGAAATTAAGAACAGGACATGTAGGCATTGTAATGCATTTCAAGTGATGTTCTGGGAACTTTTAATCAAAAACATTGCCGAATTGTAATATATGCATTAAGGTATATATGGGTATTTATTTCAATAGATATATGTGTATCCCTTATATGTTGGGAGTTTGTGTGTTTTATGTAAATGATAATAAAGGTGTAAATTAAATAATTGTTTTTAAAGTAAGCAATATCAGAACCTGAATCTCTAGGTTCTTACAGTGCATAGGAAAACTTCAATATATAATAGGGTATTTGAATATGATTGATTTTTGTCATATTTTTCTTATATAAATACCATTAAAATAAAATATTTCTGTCAAGACAATTAAAGTAGCCGGTAACTGGGCAAATATTAGTATTTTAAATTAGTGTAGTAGGGAAATTTACTATCTCTCTCACACCTGCTCATTGTAATGCTTGTTAAGAGCGTTTACACCTTGCGCGCAAAGTCAACTATAAGTATTTCTTCGTTAATTTCACGCACACATAAGCGACCAAAGCTGTGTGCGTAGAGCTGCCGCGTCGGCTCGCTATACAGTCAGCGCAACCAACTTTGATCCGTGCGCTTCAAAATTCTAATATTGAATTGAAATGTAACTTATGATTTATATATTGGTAATATTATATCATAAAAATATTTTATTTGCATTATAAGTAGACAAATATTACTGTGCAAGCAATGAACAATACAAATTTAGATACTAATCATATTTTCGTTATTATTACATTATTAAGTTCAATCAGTAGACACTACGGACGTTTATTAATCATATCGTGTTCGTACACATGAAAAGAGTTAGGGGCCTTACAACCCCTTAGAATTACGAAATATATTTAATTTATATTACAATACATAACATAATTTAGCCTCAGAATTACATCCCATTATATTATCTGAAACATAATTTATACTCACTACAAAATCATTGTAGGTAATAAAAAGAAAAAATATGTTTTACTACCAAAGTACTAAGATGTGGCAATCGCAGTCCGCGCGCGGCTATTTTTACGACGCACGGCAAAAATCGACTGCAGCCAGGCCGGAGCGATACGTCCTCCCTCTCGAAGGCCTTGCGGCGGTCTGATTTGATGCACGGCGGACAGCGTGTTTTATTGTGGTTTTTATAATATATGTAGAAAACATGAAAACAAATTTTATTGAAATATAAAAATGGCAATTTATTGATAAGATGTTCTTCTATTATAATATGCAATTGCTATAAAAAATTCTGTACGATAAGTTGGTGAAAAAAATATGTTGACGAGAGTTTCTGAATAATTTCGCATTGTTTAAATTTTTATTTTTCAGGAACTATACATGAAAAGATTATTTTTCTCAGCAAAATCCCTCCATAAGGGTCTTATTAGTCGGATAATATTTTTATTTTCATCTTATATTTTAGTGATTTCGGATATCTTAAGCTTCTAAATTGCCACTTAAAGCCTAAATAACGAAACTAGTGTTCAGTAATCCTTATAGTACTCACAAATTATCCATCAGTCTATAATGTTTTCCACCAAAATCCCTAGATGACAACCTTTTCAAAATTAGTACTAATTATTTTTCCTTGAAATTGTTTATTGGTGGGTATTAACTCATTTGAAAAGTCCTGTTTTTTTAACCAAAAAGCGCGCAAAGGCTATAAACGCTCTTAAGAGCGTTTACACCTTGCGCGCAAAGTCAACTATAGGTATTTCTTCGTTAACTTCACGCAGACATAAGCGACTAAAGCTGTGTGCGTAGAGCTGCCGCGTCGGCTCGCTATACAGTCAGCTCAACCAACTTTGATCCGTGCGCTTCAAAATTCTAATATTCAATTGAAATATAACTTATGATTTATACAAAGTGTCGGTGTTATAAATGCTTTAAATTGCAACGTTATTAATAACGTTAATTTAAACAAATTAAAATGATTACATTTTATATTACAATAAAATTGAAAAAATGATATTTTCAAACAAACTAAATAATAAAATAATTTATTTAAAATACCACACGCCTTATATGTTACCTACTGCCCGCAGTTGACCCAGACATAAAAGCGGCAACGCCGCATTTTTCGTCACCACGTTACGAATGGTATCATTTGATTTGGCGCGGTGATTCCTTTGTAGTTTTTAGGCATCATTTTATTCCTTTAATAACAAATGTAAGTAATAAAAACATTCTCAATCAAGTCCCCTTTTACACAAATAAAGTAGGTCAAAATTGCTTTGTCAGTGGAACAAAATAGTACATCGCACAAAGTATTACCACAGAATACTAACAGAAGTCAAGCTTGTGTATGTACTTCACTTTTGTTGCTACACTCATACTACGCTCGACTTTCGCGCCAGGGTTGTCAACTCTGGCTTATGCGAAAACACGTAACGTGTTAATAGCACTCATATAGTTTGATTAATTTTTAAAATAAATTATATCAAACACAATAATACAATAAATAAATTTTAATTTTATATATGAACTCGCTGAGAATGTGTATGTCATTATTCTAAGTATTTTTTAAATTTTTTTTGTATAATACAGGGTATATCAAGACTGCTACCGAAAACGAAGCCGGGTGGTAGTTTAAACGACTTCAGACACAATGCAACAGAAAAAGTTGCAAAAAAAAAGCGACAATTTTTTTTAAATTTTTTTTTCCTCTGACCATATTTGGGTGGTAAATACATTTTTTCCTAAAATAATAGTGTATACCCTTTTATTTATAAATAATCTAAGGTATAAAAGTGTTTAAATTATTATTTTAGCAAAAACTATGGATTTACCACCCAAAAATGACGATATTTAAAAAATCATAAAAAATAATTGTTGCGTTTCTTTTCGAAATTTTTGGTTGCATTGTGTTTGTAGTCACTAAAACTACCACCCGGCTTCGTTTTCGGTAGCAGTCTTGAGATACCCGGTATATGTTTTTTTTAATGAAATTTATATTCAATTATTATAATCTGGTGTTTTATATACAAAGTGTAATAACTTTTATTCATTTGCTCCATCTTTGCACAAAACATCTCACTATTTGCGTGCCTGAAGCGGGTGACACTCGCGCTCGCACTGGTTTGAAATATCGTGTCGGTGAACGCTGTCACTGTGTGCGTTGATTTAGCGCGCTTTGTATGGAGCTTGACTTCTGTTAGTTTAGTATTCTGTGGTATTACTGCCACTAAACAGACCTTCAAACAAACCATATCGATGTATTCCAAAGCTGTAAATCGCGACATCATGAACATGAATAAAATGCTATCGTAATTCGTAATGTGTTGTGAGCAACGCACGCGCATTTCCAGAGAACAAGCACGGCGCACTGACTAGGCGACGCGACGAGTGGCGCGGGTACCCACTCCCGAGTCGCCACCCTCGCCCCTGCCCCTGACCCCCGCAGTGTTGCTAGGTTAGATTTAAAAAAATACGGGAAAAGTTTCGTAAAAAATAGTAGTTAAAGACTGTTAATCACTGTATGTGTCACTATTCTATTTGTTCATACAGAACTGGAGATATAATAAATAAGTGTTAAATACACCCAACAGTTAAATACATAGTTGTGACCCCACATTAATTGTAAGATCGAGTTTATGGTTAGGTTAAAAATTTAAGGATGGCTCAGTGAAATAAAACCCTATAAAACTATTTTTGTGATTTTTTTTTTGAGTTTGTATGTTACGGCAATAGGTTTATTATTTATCTTGTTAATCATATTGCAGTACGTTTTATACTTACTGCATACCATGTTTGTTACTTTACTGTAAATGTAGCACAAATAGTTTTAGTGTAATTACGGCGCACCTTGCAACACTGCCCAGGAGTCACGTGTAGTCTCAGATTTCGAACTGACAACGTCGCGTCGCGTCGCTGAGCTATTATGAGTTTTAATATCATGGACATTAGGTCTGAATTCAATTATTGGTTTTATTTATATGCGATTAATAGTAAAAACTTGTATTTTTTTGCGCTTGGCTTTTGTGTCAATGACCTACCGAAATTGCTACAGCAGGTGGTTAACCCGCGAGCACCCGCGCCTTTAGAAATTACACGGGCTCTCGCGTGTAGAGCATTTTGCTCACGTTTATGAATGTTATTAAATGCAGGTTTTGCCGGGTGATATTGTTATTTTTTTATTTTGTTAAATAAAATACAGTTTATTTAATCTAAAAAACATATATTTAAAACTTTTTCAACATTATTATTTTTTATTTTAATTAACAATCAAAGTAACTAATTTGCCAGTCTTCTAAGGCAGTCTTACGGAAAAAATTAAACAAATAAAAATATTTTCAAACAATAGCTTAAATGTGTAGAAATAATTAGTCTTCATCATATATGGGAGCTTTACACATATTACATAATGTATGACTATGCTCGTTACATAATTTTTTTTGGCAGTAAATGCAGCACTTTTTGGTCTTGCGGTTTTTGCGTCTTGGGCAAACCGCGCAGATTCCATTTGGTTTTTCTTGTCCTGGTATCTCAGAATCTGGTACAAAACGTTTAATCACTTGCTGTAGGGGATATGCAATGTTCTGGAAGGTGATTCTTCTTTGGATATGCGGCTGTATTAGTTGAAGAGCTAGTTGTTTTAAGTAATCTCTGCGGGTTATGATTATATTCGTGTTTTCCTTGTAAATGATTTGACTGTTAAAGCCAACTTTATCATTCAGCATTTCTTCACTCACAAAAAGGTTAAAACATTCCATTATAGTGTTAATATTTTTAGCCACTGGTTTTACTCCAGGTTAGTTCTCGACAATATTGTGAGCTCTTGTCCTTACATTAGAACGAACCGGATGATAGTTCCACTTTGTACTCCCATCTTTGCCTACCTAACACAGCTGATTCCCCAATGAAATTGAAGAAACCTCACCTTCTACTTCTGGTAAAAATTTTTGGTTTTAAGTGAAATGATGACTGTGTTCACTGGCTCGATCGCTTTCAATATCATCGGCCCTAAAAGACGGATCCTCAATGTCTTCCTCCAAATCTTCTTCCTACTATAATATTACATAAAAGTAGCAGTAAAACCAATAATATAATAAAAACAAAAAAAAGTCATGAGGAGAAAAGTACTTACGTCGACACCCGCGCGATGAGCAAAACGCCGCTTGATGGTACACAGCGCATTAAACCTCCTCGTCCGAGCGACTAGCGCACACTGGCGAAAAGTGAACTGTATCCAGGTGCGGGGGAGGGGTTAAAACTCAGCTACCGAAAAAACGATGTCTGTACGCATTATTTTGACTAAATGGCGCATGATTTAAATTTACTGTGAGCAAAATGCTCATAGCGCGAGTGCTCGCGGGTTAAATATGGAAAACTAAAAAAGCATCCTGTGGCTAAACGGGTGATGATAAATTAAAAATATTTGGTGTAGGGGCTGCTGATGAGATACCCTGTATGTGGTCAAAAAAAAAAGATTATTTATTTATTTATTTTTATTTACTTATTTATTAAATTAGTACGGTTGACACCAATTACACTAATTAATAACAATTTAAAAAATATTCTATATAAAAAAATTAAATAATGAAAACATAAAACAAAATATTTGACTTATATACTTACTTAATTAATAGAATAGAGTCTATTCAACGTAGATTTCTTAAATTTCTACAATTTAAATGTCTCGGTTTCGATAAAGATTACGAGGACAGATGTCGAAGGCATCATTTTCTCCCGCTTGTTGAGAGAAGAAAAATTGCGGACATTGTCTTACTAGTTAAAATTGCACAAAACTTATTAGATTCTCCGCATCTTCTCCGAAAAATTAACTTAAAAGTCCCAAATAAGACCGTTAGACGACCCACATGCCTATCTATTCCACAAAGCGCATCTAATTATAGGCAGAACGCATTTTTCATCAGAGCTGCTAAAGAGTTAAATGCCGTGGTAGAATTCTCGGACCTCGATCTTTTTAATTCCAAGCCGCTTAAATTTAAGAAAATATTAACAGGGTTTTGGTTCTCTGGCTGTTAGTAATGTTGTTTGTTAATCTATCGTATTATTTCTGTGTGTGTGCTGTATATTATGTTTTTTATAAATAATTTTCCTATTGCTATTTGTTAATATTGTGGATGCTTTTTGATATACTTTCTATTTTCTATCTGCGGGAACATGTAATTAGTGTATAGTTGTTCTCAATGTTTTGTTATAGTATCACTGTATGTTTCCTTAAAATAAATAAAATAAAATAAAAAAATAAAAATATCTAAGTTATAAAACATAAAGATTAAATAAAAAAAAATGTAGCCATATAAAAAAAAATTCATATTAAAATATCACGTAGACAAAGATACATACATACATTACGCATTCGCTTCACAGTAGCACAAACATTCCGACAGTATCACCTTCCATTCATCTGCGAATAAATCACAGTGTGGTGCACTATTCAGGAGAGCATTGAGTGCGGTGAGAGTTCGCGGTATTGGGGACCTGGCACGAGCCACGGTACGACACGTAGGAACTGCGAATAATCTATGTTTCCGGCCGCGGCAGTAATTATTAGGTACAAACAGTTTATATAATTCACCATTCAGGTCGGGAGCATCAACCATACCCCTTAGAACCTTGCACATGGTTGTTAATTGGTCTTTCCATCTTCTAACCTCTAAAGAATTTTAACCAAGGCAACCCAGTAGATATTTCGTAGGATACATGAGCGGATAATATGTGTGCACACGTTTATATAGGTATCTCAAAAAGGCCTTTTGGACCTTTTCGAGTAAAAGGGTGTATAGGTCTACCAGAATCTCATGGCATTTTGGGAAATTTGAATTTACGTATCGCAACACTGGGGTAATTGGATGAACATATTTTGATACTTTCATTAATTGTAATTAATTACTAGCGGCCCGACCCAGCTTCGCCTGGGTGCATATATTTTTTGATTGCACTCCACACCAAATACATGTTGTTTTTCGTATAAACTCTTGTATGCCTAAACTTGACGTAGCTATCCTACTGTCCGGCTCAATCCCGTCTCATCCGCCTGTTCAGTCTCTTCCCAATCCGTCCCGTCCCTTCTCTTTATTATCCATCCCGTTTTATAACGTGCATTTACAGTTCGTCCTAACAAATCTGTCATCTATCCCAGCCCTCTCCCGTACCTTCGATTCTATTTTACTTTATGTCCCTTCTCTCCATAAACATCCATATACATCTTATATATAAAATAGGAATTATTAAAATTTAATATGAGAGTTACACTGAGATAGCAAAATAATAATTGTCAACGTTGTAACTGGTGGTAGGTCTCTCATATGTGAGAGGCCATCTGGGTAGGTACCACCGCAATGTCTATTTCTCCCGTGAAACAACACTGCTTAAATGCACTGTTGTGTTTCGGATTGAAGGACATTGTAGCCAGAGCAACTACTGGACATATTGAGACTTAACATCTTATGTCTCAGTATGGCGAGCGCAGTGGAATATTGCTACTGTTCATGAGCGGTCGTATCGCTTACCATCAGGCGAACGGCTTGCTCGTCTCGCCATTCAATGCAATAAAAAAAAAAAAACTTTACTACTACACTTGATGCATAAACAATAATCGTATTGTGTGAGAGAAACAGGAGACCGGCTTCGTTCTCATCCCTACTCCGTGCTGTTTACTGGGTCAGAAGTGACACCTGTAGACATCTGGCGGGGATAACTAATTAAATGACGATTGATCAGTTTTCGACCGGAGAGGAAAAATGATTAAATTACTAAAATGGCTATTAAAAAATAAGGGTTGATCGTAGAAGGGTGAAAATTGAGGATTGTATGTATTTTTGTATGTTGTATCATAAAAAAATAGAAATTAAAATTTTTGTCTAAAAAATAAAAAAAAAGAAATTAGGTGTGGACTACCCCTAACATTTAGGGGGATGAAAAATAGATGTTGGCCGATTCTCAGACCTACTCAATATGCTCACAAAATTTCATGAGAATCGGTCAAGCCGTTTCGGAGGAGTTCGATTACGCACCCCGTGACAGAAGAATTTTATATATTAGATTACTTCAAATCAACATGTTTTTTTAGTACAACTTTGTAAATAAAGTGCATAATGTTTTAAGTATAAATATATAGACTATTAAACATTCAATATTGTACTTTTAGATTAATAGCCAATGAAATTAGGTAAATCCTTTCGAGTATTTATAATATAGAGGGAGCGCTGGTACTTCCAAAACGTAGATAAAATGGTGATACCGAGCCACCAATGTCGTTTTAATTCTCTTTTCTTATTAGTTCTCACTTAATCAAACAACTTTCAATTTCTGAATTGTAAGTAATTTGATTACGAGTTGGTTTTATTCAAATAATTATTAGTTCCAAAAATGTTATAAGAAAGATTTACTGGTGGTAGGTCTCTCATATGTGAGAGGCTGCCTGGGTGGGTACCACCGCAATGTCTATTTCTCCCGTCAAACAGCAGTTTAAATGCACTGTTGTGTTTCGGATTGAAGGACATTGTAGCCAGAGTAACTACTGGACATATTCAGACTTAACATCTTATGTCTCAGGATGGCGAGCGCAGTGGAATGCCAAGCATTGCTTTGTAAATCAAGGTGTTGTTTGGTTTTGCTTCTGTTCATGAGCGGTCGCAACGCTTACCATCAGGCGAACGGCATGCTCGTCTCGCCATTCACTGCAATAAAAAAAAAATGCAAGACTGTAAAATAAAAAACGTTTTTATTTTCAATCTTCTTTATATAATTAACACTTTAGTCAGAGCTTACTTCTAAATACTCTTCCTGTACATTTTCTGATGAAGACGATGAAGATAAAGGATTAATAATAAACCGTCCCTTATCTAAAATTTCTGGAAACTCCTGTAAATAGGTATTTAATGCATTACTGTTTAGTATCAAAAAATGATATCAAAGTATATACGATAAAACACATGTACATATCTAACACTTACCAAAAAAAATGAAGTATCAAAACTATTCACTCCGACTTATTTGTTAAAACGACGTCTATTAACACCCCAAGATATTTTACATGTGACGTTCTCGTTAAGTGTGGACAGGTGCATGGGTGTTCAGCTCTCAGATTTTTGTTACAGGAATGAGATTGAATGCTATATGAGTCCACTTTAGGTTGAGTGGTTTGGTTAATAGAGAAAGTAATAAATTTAGTTTTTTAGATACTGATCATATTTTCATTATTATTACATTGTTAAGTTGCATTCAAATCAGTGTTCAATCAGTAGACACTACATGTTCAAACACATGAATAGAATTAGGGGCCTTACAACCCCTTACAATTACGAAATATATTTAATTTTATATTACAATACATAACATAATTTGGCATCGGAATTCCCCATCCCATTATATTATCATTACATTATATATTTATTATCTGAAACATAATTTATACTCACTACAAAACAATTGTAGGTTATAAAAATAAAAAAAAAACTACCAAAGTACTAAGATGTGGCATTCGCAGTCCACGCGTGGCTATTTTTACTACGCACGGCAAAAATCGACTGCAGCCAGGCCGGAGCGAGGAGCGATACGTCCTCCCTCTAGAAGGCCTTGCGGCGGTCCCTACTATATTCATCCGAACGAACGAAGTTCGAAACTTCGGACAAACGAAGTTTTTTATACGATACGAATGTATCTATTCTGTAAAAGTTCGAATTTGTATAACGTACACCGTAAGTCTATGGTTACGACCATAAATCAATAACGACCATAAGTTTTATGTAGGTACATTCGTATCCAGTGGCGTAACAATAGGGTGGCAGAGTGCGCAAAATGCCACGGGCACCCGACCTAAGGGGCCCCCGGCCCGGCAGGGCCCTGGTCCGACAGGGTCTCAGGCCCGACAGGGCCCTGGCTCGATAGGGCCTCGGGCTTAAGTCCAACAGGGTGTAAGCAGAGAAAAATGTAACATTAATAACGAAATTCATAATAATAAACAATTGAACATACATTTTAAACATGATAAACATTTCGTCATAGTATTTGATCTAAATGTTTTGGTTTTATTTCATTATAGTATAAACTTACTTAGAAACCAATAAATTGTAATTTTATAAATATGAAGGTAATATTTTCCAAATAAAATACATGTTTTGTTCTTGAAATTATTTTAGTGGTAGCGAAAAACGTAAGAGAAAGAGGGAGTCTGAAGCAATAAATAAAAACATATCTAAAATAAATCAGTACTTTCGGAACGAGCAATTTATTGATGAGTCTCAGAAATGAAGAAATGGACGAAACTAAAAATTCCATAATTGAAAATTCCGACGAAAGAGGATATTCAAACCCAAAATAACTACAAACAAGTAGGAGCAAACATGAACTTGAACCATATTTAGGAGTAGAAAATATTAAATCTTCATACAGGGTATATCAAGACTGCTACCGAAAACGAAGCCGGATGGAAGTTTAAGCGACTTCAGACACAATGCAACAGAAAAAGTTGCAAAAAAAAGTTTTTTGTTTGTTGTTTTTTTCATATTGTCGTATTTGGGTTGTAAATACATGTTTTTCCTAAAATGATAGTGTATACCCTTTTATTTATAGAGACTCTATGATATAAAGGTGTTTAAAGTATTATTTTACCAAAAACTATGGATTTACCACCCAAAACTGATGATATTTAAAAAATGATAAAAAAAAATTGACGCGTTTCTTTGTGAAATTTTTAATTGCATTGTGTTTGTAGTCGCTAAAACTACCACCCGGCTTCGTTTTCGGTAGCAGTCTTGATATACCCGGTATATTACAGACAGATAAGTGGCAATAAATAATAAAATACATTACTAATTAAATAAATAATTAATGGTATAGTCTGGGTGGCGGAACCGCTGGAGGAGCTGCAATTGACGCTGCGACAGGCAAAATAATTATCAACCACCACCTTGATCCAAGACCTGTCGCTGTTAGTGGTCACCAGCTCGAAGTTGTTTCCGAATATACCTACCTGGGGCAGGCTCTTTATCTAGGTAGAAACAATTTGAGAAAGAGGCTACGAGTCTTCTCGTCACCTTACCCAAAAAGCTTGAAAACTTAAAAAAAAGAATAGTTTTCAACCAGTGCGCCCTACCTGTCACGACCTACGGTGCTTAGACTTGGAAACTCACAGTACGACTGGTCCACTGGCTTATGGTCGCTCACCGAGCTATGGAACGTGCTATGCTATTGTCTCTTTGAAGGATAAGGATCCGTAATGAGCTTATCTAAAAGAGAACCAAAGTTATAGACATAGCAAACAGGATTAGCGAGCTGAAGTGGCACTGCGCTGGCCACATCTGTCGAAGAACCGATAACCGTTGGAGTAAACGTGTTCTTGAGTGGAGACCGCCTCTTGGCTAACGAAGTGTAGGACACCCTCCAGCTAGGTGGAGTGACGATTTGCCAAAGGTCTCTGCCACATGCTGGATGCAACAAGCTGACGACAGGGTAAAATGGCGCAATTTGAAGGAAGCCTATTTCCAGCAGTGCACAACAAAAGGCTGATGAATAAATAAAATATTTGAGTTGAGGGTTATGACGGCTGGAAACAAATTGTAAATGCGATAGAGTGGCACGCAACATCGAAAATTAATTTGGATGAACGAATCGAAAATTAATTTGATGTCTTTTGTATGAACAATGGCGGTCCCATTCATTTTTTTGAGGCCGAGAACTGATATTCTCTACGAAGTTACTAATTTAGCTTTTCGTGACCATAGAGAAAGCGGAGATAGCCTTAATAAAGCAGTTACTAGCTAAATGTGATCCTAATTTAGAGGAATTGTTAAATAAATCCAAAAGGGCAGATAAAAACTTAAGACCGAAAATACAAAATGAGTTAATTGCTGTTTTGGGCCTAAATTTATTTCAATAAATTTGATACAATTCAAGATTTTTCTAAAACATACCAATTATGTGAAGTTTATTGGAACTGTGTGATAAAGAGAAATGAAAATGCAATTCCAAAAGCACTCGTTGAACGTTATTATAAAATCCTTTTTAGATTTCATGAAATTATTTGAAATTATTATTATGTTCAAAATCCGATCAGAAATATGAAGGCATGTCATTAAGAGATTCTGTGCTGTTCTTTATCGGTTGATATAAGTCCCACTGCAGGGCACGGGCCTCCCCTATAATCGAAAGTACGATTAAGAGTGGTTAGACTATATAGTCCACCACGCTGGCCTCGTGCGGGCTGGCGGATTTAACGTACCATAGAAATTCTTACAAATCGCTATGGTATGCAGGTTTTCTCATGATGTTTTCCTTCGCCGTCACAGTGCGTGGTTTCTGACTATTAATACACACATAACTCTGAAAAGTCAGAGGTGTGCCCTGGGATGCCTGGATGGGACGACCACCATGAACCCAACAGGCCACCACGCACCTTTCTGAATAATTTCGCATTGTTTAAATTTTTATTTTTCAGGAACTAAACACAAAAAGATTATTTTTCTCAGCAAAATCCCTCCATAAGGGTCTTATTAGTCTGATAATATTTTTATTTTCATCTTATATTTAGTGATTTCGGACATCTTAAGCTTCTAAATTGCCATTTAAAGCCTAAATAATGAAACCTGTGTTCAGTAATCCTTATAGTACTCACAAACTATCCATCAATCTATAATGTTTTCCACCAAAATCCCTAGATGACAACCTTTTCTAAAATGAGTACTAATTATTTTTCCTTTAAATTGTTTATTGGTGGCTATTAACTCGTTTGAAAAGTCCTGTTTTTAAGGCAAAAAGCGCGCGGAAGGTATAAACGCTCTTAAGCTTGGTGACTTCATTAGTTTTGTTTTGCATCTCTTATACTACCACGATACTATTAATATATACAATTATAAATAGAGTCAAATACTCTTTTATTATTCTCTAGGCAATGGTTGGGAACAACTGATGCTATTCAAAATTAATGATTATTGTTTTTATATTAACTTTAGACGGGATACTATAGTAACTTAGAAATAACTTTAGTATCTAGTTCACCAATTTTAGCATAAGCCATTTTTATAACTTAGAAAGAGATTAGAAATTCCCTGTGTCTCGTGGCATTTTAAACCTCACTTCATTTACACATTATTGACGTGTAACCAACAAAAAACTATTTATTTGTTACTGCTTTATTTGTTTCCTTGCCACGAGTACGATGTTTATCAATGTTTGTTGCGCCTGTGCGAGCGAGGCTCACTACATACCCACAAAGTGTTGGAATTATTTATTTATTTTATTTATTTATTTTATTGAATATCAGATAACTTCGCGCTACTTACATGCATAGAAAATAATATCTAACTACGCATATACATTTACATGGGTACATTTATAATACACACATACATGCCTGAAATTGAGTACTATTTAATTTTATATTTGTGTTTTGTTTAAGTTTTTAGTGTTCTTTAATTTAGTTATTTTGTCGCTTTTCCCAATTGTTATTATTATTATTACATTATTATTATTATTTTTTAACATTTTAATTCAAGTCAGATTAATGACTGAGCATCCGAACGTCACTTGGTCCTCGCATTGAAAATCAGCGCTGCGGTTCTGCTTATGCATTACCGAAGCATTTAGCTGAATGCGAGGTCCATTGTTGGCGCAGTGATAATTATTTTTATTGTCTGTGTCTCACTTGTGTTATCTATTTTATTTGTATTTCTGTGTCACTGTCCAACAATAAATTCTTCTTTCTTTCTTTTCTTTCTAAATTACTGGTTTATCACAGAGTGTGTGTTTATTTGGATTACACTTTTGAGAATTTATTTACAATATTCCACCACATTTTAATAGTTGCATTATAAACTACAATTTCAACAGTACAATCATATATGTATAACAATATAATAACATTGATTAATTTTATTTACAAGAGCAGCATAAACAATTGTACATTATCATTATATAATCTATGTACATTCATTGAAAACAATGACATACGCTATAAAAATGATATTGCGATCATATTTATCTAACAGCCAAGTTTAGAAATTGTCTATTTGCCATAGACCTTCCCGAAAGCCTAAATATATCAACCTCATTAACGGCGAAACAGGGTGGGTTAGGGCTCCAACCCCTCGTTTAGTTAAAGCTGACGTTTTATAATTCACATTTAATGTGAATTATAAAGTTGTGCATTACATTAAATACCAGTTATTTGAGTTAGATAAAATACTAAGCGAGGACTTGACATTCATTACTACAATGATCTTCCACAAGCATTTCATGTGTCTCAGCATTTGATTCCAATTAAATTGAAAAAACGAATAAAAACCCGCAAATACTATTTAGTTGACCAAAACTTCATATATTCATCACAGTCTAAACAAATTATTTTGAGAAAGTCAATACGAATTAACTAATGAATTAAAAAAATAACTGAATGTTAAGTACGGATTCTTATAAACCTGTTAGAAACCACCAAAATCACAATATTTTATAAACAAGGGCATTAGTTGAAAGCAAAAGGAATTTATTTGAACACCCAATATTAAACGAATATATGTATGATAAATGAAACATATTATTTTGCTGGTGTATTAACTAATAAATAATGTAAATTATTTGCAATAATATTTTTTTAGTAATTCAATTACATTTATGTATTTAAGTATTTCTTTCCTATTCACAGGGTTGACCCCTTATGTTGTGCTATGTAAAATAATGTTATAAACAAACTTTGTAGAGAATTTGACGCTTTACAATTACGTAATAGATGCTAGAACGTACTACGTAATAGAAGAGTAGATATAAAAATCATGGGAGCGTGATATTTGCAAAAAACAGTTTTTTTTACTTTAACCCTTCATATCACTCGCAGCGGAAATGAGATTTTTGAGACACTGTTTAAAATATCAAAATTAGGGTTTATACAAGTTACCAGCAAATTATCTCTCAACCACAGAATAACCCTTTATTTTGCCCTATTTGACTGGCCTACGGGTATCAACTCTGCATGCCACTGTTGAGAGTGGTTGACTACAGTCGCAGTGTTGGATGTGCGGGTGGGAAAGACTTTAGTACCTATTCTTACATATGTATATTGCTGTTATTGCAAATACTACTCCTGCCAATTATACTTTTACTTTCCATAAACTCGTTGAACATATACTATAATTATGAGAACCTATTTATTATTCATTATCATATTGAATTGATTGTAGGCACAACCGTTATCTGCACTTTAATTCGAGTACTAGCAATATTTCTTGTGTTCAATGTTGTATATCACTACACAGTACATATAAAACAAAGTCGCTTTCTCTGTTCCTATGTCCCTTTGTATGCTTAAATCTTTAAAACTACGCAACGGTTTTTTTTAAATAGATAGAGTGATTCAAGAGGAAGGTTTATATGTATAATACGTACATATTATTGTACTGAAATCTATTTGTGCCCGGGCGAAGCTGGGCCGGGCCGCTAGTTATTGTATAATCATTGAAACATATTTTCAAAACAGCAGCTAATTACTTATAAAATTAAGGAGAAACTAATATTTTAAGTAGCATAGTAGGTACGCCCTTTTCTCTCTTGTTGGTATGTAGGGGAGTTACTCTATGATCCAACTTGAAGTTCGAATGTTCGATTTCCGAAGATATAAGTTTTCCACTTCTAAAAATCAATACTATTCTCTAATATAATATGTACTAATCATTTTTTCCGAACTAAGTCTATGGTAACGACGAACGATAGAGGATTCCAACATTTTGTGGAGTGTCTATGCATAGTACTGAAGTTTTACATACGATATCCGTAACCTCAACGTTTAGTGGAGATTTCGTTGTAATGTGCTTGTTCCGCCCAGCATTAGGTCAAGTCCCCGGCTATGAAACGCAGATGTCACACCAAAAAATTAAATATGTCTGTGCGAGCCACAAATACTTATCTCTGGTTTGGATTTTATGGATCGAAAATTCTCTTGTAGTTCCTGATAACCTCGATACAAGACTTTTCTTTTATACGGTGTATCTATCACAGAGTTCAAAATAAGCATTGTGTTTGGGAATCAATGTTATTCGTAAGTTGGTTTCCCGCGAGTGGCCTCAAGAGTTCAAAATAAGCATTGTGTTTGGGAATCAATGTTATTCGTAAGTTGGTTTCCCGCGAGTGGCCGCCGCGCCCTGTCGACCTGAACATTTATCATCAATGAAAGCTTACGTCACAGACTAATCTACTGCTTTAATATCAATGTTCTAGCTTCAAAAGTTTTGGCTCAGCATTGCTGAAATAATTCATGAAAAGTCTGAATATGTTTTTTTATAAAAATATATTTTATGAACTTTGGGTAGTATGGAATCGTGGTACAAAAATCTTCAATTTTGTGTTCGATCAGTAAAATTTTCTGTGTCCGAACTCAGTTTTCTAGATTTGTCTTACTCACACCTATATTCTCAAAGGGGCAGACAGTTATACAGCGGAGTATTATAACTCTCCGACCTAATTACCTTATCAAATGCGTTGGGGATAAAACTATCCCAATGCCAATCATGAATTTCAGCCTAGGACAACATCATTAGATGTTTCAAATAGAAAAACTAAATGGTTTGTCCGACCCAGTTTCAATGGTTTGTTGAACCCAGCAACTCGTGTTTTACGGCTCATCTATTTCGCCACTAGACTCAATCGTTTAATAAGACCATGATGAGGGTCTCCTCTTAGTATTTACCTTGCATTCCTATCGCGCTGCCCACGGAATATTTCGTCACGTATTTTGAAACGAATATATGTCACAACTCAAATAACAAGTATGTGTCATGTGTTAAAAAGTAAACGTAAACTAGCGAACTTGAATTTAATTTGATCGAGATACATTGAGATGAAAATCAGCACATTAATTGTTTGTCAACGAAGGAATGAGAATCGTCGAACATCTAAATAATGTTCAATCATGAAAGCGACAACGATTTTTTTTTTAATTAATTATTGCTTCGTTGTCTTTTAGAAAACGAACGTCTGATTATGATTTGCTCAATGATTTATTCCGCATTCGTTATCCTCATTCCAACAATACCTGCAAATCTTAGAGAAATGAGCAGTTAAAAAACTCAATGGCCTCCTAACATATTCACTTCGTTGTTTGTATATTTAAGCTAAAATCTCACTTAAACAATTTTACCCAAGAGTCACATTCATAATTCTGACTGTACACTGAGACCTTATCACCCTTCCGAGGTCGTCGAGCGGTCACTAAGGATATCTAAAAACTCAACGGAATTGAATTGGTCAAAATTCCAAATAGTGAGTCAACTCGCCTACAAACAACGAACGGTTTTTTTTATCTTGGTATATTGTAGTTTCGGTATTTCCCCGAAAGAATTCACGTCAAGCAGGAAATCGAGCTAAATAATTTTGTAAAAAGGTTGAAAATGAACTCCGTCCGTAAATCCGTAAATCCGTAAATCCGTCTTTCTTATTACCTAAATATTCTACAAAGGGCAAAAGAGATACAGGAATTCAAATGAATTAAAATTTTGTTAAATTTCCAATATCTTTAAATATGAATTCTGGCTCCTGAAGTCCCCTACCTATCGCAGATCTTCCACTAATATGTCCATAACGGCTTTTTGGAAAAAATCTACCTTACTATATTATGTAGTGTGTCCAGTTTTTGAGGAGATTTCTAACGTCTCTGGTCTTCATTAGAAATAAGCTAATGTTAAAGTATAACTCCAGAAACTATTGAAAGGACTTTGCATTTATCTGCAAGATTTAATCAAATATTTTTTGAATCTCTTATTCAATCTTTCCATAAAGCAATATTCTCGCCGGTGAAACTGGCAGGTTCTGTCTTTCAACCTTCACGCATTTCCTTGGGAATTGGCGTCCATGGTTGTACGACCACATATAATTTACCGAGTGATTAAGTTAGTGTTTTCTCCACAGGTAAGCGAAGTTAATGGCTATGGTATCCGAAGCGAAGGTAAACGGCGGCGAGATGGAGTCGAACACGGAGCTGCCGCCGGCTCTGGCCGAGAAGCCGGCTGGCCTGCCGCCCGGCAAGTACTCTCTGGTCGGATGGGACATGGACACTACCGGCAGACGGCTCATTGATGAGGTAATACTATTTGCGCTACGCATATAGAATTGCTAACGTAACATACAAATAATCAAATAAAAGGTATCTCCGTCAACTTCATACGCTCGTGGTATTTGATAGGTGAAAAATGTTCTAATTTTAAAATTATGAACTTGCTAATATAGCCAAGTGAAAATTACCAGTTTAGAAGAAAAATATCACCGCCCACTTCATGCGATTATGGTAATTAAAATTTCATCATGGCGTTTGTCAACACAAAACGTGACAACGACGACAATGACAAGGTGTTGGAAGAACTACGGGCGTTCCGCACGGAGGTATTATATCGACTGGAGGAGCAATCGAAGGAATATTCTTTACTTCAAAACCGATTTATAAACACGGAAACTGAGTTAATGGATATAAAAAAAATGTTGGAGGTAGTCGCAGAAAAAGCAAAAAAGTCGACGAATTAGAAACAAAAGTCAAATCTCTAATGGAAAAAAATGAGCATCTTGTGTCCTCTCTTAACATGGCAAATATAAACACGGAAGCTAATAGTAAAACTGAACAAATATCAAACATTTCTTTCGTCAGAGCAGTGAAACAAAGTAGTCAAACCATAAGAGCGTTTATACCCTTTTTTTACGCTTTTTGGCTAAAAAACGGGACTTTTCAAACGATTTAATAGCCACCAATAAACAATTAAAGGTAAAAATAATTAGTACTCATTTTAAAAAAGGTTGTCATCTAGGGATTTTGGTGGAAAACATTATAGATTGATGGATAATTTGTGAGCACTAAAAGGATTACTGAACACTAGTTTCGTTACTTAGGCTTTAAGTGGCAATTTAGAAGCTTAAGATATCCGAAATCACTAAATATAAAATGAAAATAAAAATATTTTCCGACTAATAAGACCCTTATGGAGGGATTTTGCTGAGAAAAATAATATTTTTATGGTTAGTTCCTGAAAAATAAAAATTTAAACAATGCGAAATTATTCAGAAACTCGTCAAGAACAAATTTTTTTTCACCAACTTACCGTACATATTTTTTTTATAGCAATTGCATATTATAATAGAAGAACATCTTATCAATAAACTGCCATTTTTATATTTCAACAAAATTAGTTTTCATGTTTTCTACAAATATTTTAATAACCACTATAAAACCCACTGTCCGACCGGTGTCAAATAGAGTTGTGTTATAACAGGTCAAACTCAATATCTGTTCCTCCTGTTACTGTTCCTTCCAAATCACAGTTCCTAATAACTGTTCTTAAATAACAGCCTGTTATTTTTATATCATTTTGTATGTATGATTTCTTCTAGCGCTGCATATTGTATTTGTCAAATAAAATACTAGGTGCTTCTCGTTCTAGCAAAGGCCTATTCAGATGGTGTGAGGGAGACGGAACGTTATAACAAGTAACACGACCTAATTCAAGAAGTATTTTTTAAAGACGATTTGTTCGTACATGACTGCCAACTGCTTTTTTTCGCATAAATACTAGGTGTGTCTCGTTTTAACAAGTGACATTCGTGTGTACATTTAAAAGAGACGGGTGATGAGAACAGTTTTCTTAATACCAACTGTTATATTTTTAAGAACAGATTAGGCCTGAGGAACAGATATTTGTTAACAGTGAGAACAACTGTTATCTGTGATTTGCTTCTACCTGTTCTTTTGAACTGTTACGATAAATACGCATCACCCCTAGTGTCAAATCAGACCGCCGTAAGGCCTTCTAGAGGGAGGACGTATCGCCCGTCGCTCCGGCCTGGCTGCAGTCGATTTTTGCCGTGCGTAGTAAAAATAGCCACGCGTGGACTGCGAATGCCACGTCTTAGTACTTTGGTAGTAAAATATATTTTTTCTTTTTATTACCTACAATGATTTTGTAGTGAGTATAAATTATGTTTCAGATAATATAATGGGATGTAATTTCGAGGCTAAATTATGTTATGTATTGTAATATAAAATTAAATATATTTCGTAATTGTAAGGGGTTGTAAGGCCCCTAACTCTTTTCATGTGTTCGAACACGAAATGATTAATAAACGTCCGTAGTGTCTACTGATTGAACACTGATTTGAATGCAACTTAACAATGTAATAATAACGAAAATATGATTAGTATCTAAATTTGTATTGTTCATTGCTTGCACAGTAATATTTGTCTACTTATAATGCAAATAAAATATTTTTATGATATAATATTACCAATATATAAATCATAAGTTACATTTCAATTCAATATTAGAATTTTGAAGCGCACGGATCAAAGTTGGTTGCGCTGACTGTATAGCGAGCCGACGCGGCAGCTCTACGCACACAGCTTTGGTCGCTTATGTGTGCGTGAAATTAACGAAGAAATACCTATAGTTGACTTTGCGCGCAAGGTGTATACGCTCATAATACCCACAACTTCCAAAAGTGAACGTGTGGCCACGAAATCGGCGAGAAGTGTTGCAACTGCAATGGAACTAAGACCTGATAATACAGAAAAAACCATTATACAAAAAAAGGTTACAAATGTTTTAGAAACCAATGTTGACACGGGAATTGAAGAAAATTGGACTACTGTAATTAGAAAGAAAAGGAGATTTCCGAATTCTGAAGTAAAAAAGGTGGAAGTACTAGCACCACTGAAATTCAAGGGACTGAAAAGAAAAAATATTTACATGTTTGGCGCCTTCGGCAAGACACTACAACAGAAACTTTAGAAAAATATGTGAAAAAAATTTATGGGAAAGATGTGCCAGTTAAAGTTGATAAAATAAAACAAAAAACAGAAAGAGATTATGCCTCTTTTATTATAGGAATACCAGAAAGCCTTTACTCCAAGTTGTGTGAACCAGATAATTGGCCAGTCAATATTGAATTTTCCGAATGGGTTTGGTTTCGTAGACAACCCCAACGGCAAAAAATTACAGAATAAATATATAGATATATTCTACCAAAACGTTAGAGGATTACGAACGAAACTGGAGGAATTTTGCAATTCTATATTATCTTCGTGCGCCGATTTGTACGCTATCACGGAAACAGGATGTACTGAATCTATCTATGACGCAGAAATAATACCATCTGGGTATACAATTCTACGTTGTGACCGAGCGGATGGGCGGAAACAAGGCGGCGTGTGTCTCGTGGCCACACCGCGTCTAGAGGTCCGGCGAGTGGCGGTGCCCAGTGACGTCACAGTAAATCACTCGTTCGAATTAGTCGGTGCTACCGTGTTTATGCGCAACACGTTTTTGTTTTTCGTATGTGTTGTTTACATACCGCCTAATAGTAGTGAAAATGAGTTTATGTTGTTATTTAATCTAATAAAACAATATTGTAACAGTTCCAGTGAAGTTAGAAGTGAAGAAGATTTTAATTTATATTTTTGTACATCGCATATAATGGCTTATTACGAATATTTTGTGACATATTGTGGATTCACTCAAAGTAATAAAATAGGTAATTGTAACGACAGACAGTTACAGACCTAGTGCTGAGTACATTTGGTGGCGATGAGAGTGTGTGTGTGCGCGCGTCCGACTCGCCGCTGGTGCCGGTGGACACGTACTATCCGCCGCGGGAGGTGAGTATTACACCAATTAATCACTGACCCAAAATCCTTCTGGAAATATGCAAATTCCAAAAAAGTTTGTAGAAACATCAAAACGATTATGAAGAATGGGGAGGAATTAAGCGGCGAGGAATGTGTGAAAGAGTTTGCTGAGTATTTCCATTCGGTATATAGCAGGGAACAGGCTGAACTGAATGTGACCAAGGCAATAGTGGAAGCAGGCGGTGAGAATGGAGCGGCGCGGGTTCACCTTGATCAGCTGCAACTGAAAGAGGTGCAACGGGCGCTCTTTCAACTCAAACCGAAAAAGTCTGCGGGGCCAGACGGTATTCCCCCATACATTTTTAGGGACTGCCGGATGATCTTAGCTGAGCCACTGCTACATATTTATAATCTCCGTTTAAAGACACAGACGTTTCCCGATAGATGGAAAATAATCAAGGTTGTACCTGTCCCTAAAGGGAAATCGGGAACAAAAGTAGATGAGTACAGACCAGTGGCGGTGTTATCTACTCCGGCAAAAATTTTTGAATCCGCCATACATTCTAACATCTACTCACAGGTAAGTGTGCAACTGGCTGACCAACAGCACGGTCTCCGGCCGGCGAGAAGTACAACCACCAACTTAATTAGCCTCATGGCCAATGTAATGCCAACAGTAGATAGTGGCGGACAGATTGACGCCGCTTATTTTGATTTCAAGAAAGCATTTGACTTAGTCAACAATGATGTTTTGCTGAAAAAATTAGCCGGTGTTGGTTTTACCCCACACTTACTTAGCTTTTTTGCGAGTTACTTACGAAATAGGCAACAATATGTAGAATACCAAAGTCATTTTTCGGAACCGTATTACACTAGATCGGGCGTTAGCCAGGGTAGCAATCTTGGACCGTTACAGTTCATTGTAATGATAAATGACTTGCCTAAAGTAGTCCAACATGCACAATGTTTATTGTTTGCCGATGACCTTAAGTTGTCCCTAACTATAGATAATAAGAAAGATTGTGAAAGATTGCAAAGCGATATAGATAGAGTAGTCGCCTGGAGTAAGGACAATCTTTTACAATTTAACATCTCAAAATGTGTGACCATTAGTTTCAGTCGTTCGCGTAGACCCATAACATATACGTACAGGATCGGAGAGACTCCGATAGAAAGGGTCACAGCCGTAAAAGATTTAGGGGTTCGACTTAACGCTGGGCTAACGTTTCGTGATCACATTGTGAACATCTGTAAGACAGCATACAGGAATTTAGGATTCATTCTTCGTGTAAGCCGCGGCTGCACCAATGTGAAAGTAATCGAAACGTTGTATAATGCTCTCGTGAGAAGCCAGCTTGAATGTAACGCGGTCATCTGGGCTCCACATGAAACTAAATATGGTCTTATGATGGAAAAAATACAAAATAAATTTATTAGACATTTATATTTTAAGCAGTACGGCGTATATCCATTCTACCCGTTGATGTATCCGACTCTATTTATATTAGGTATGGTAGGATATAATGAGTTGAGAGTTAGAAGAGAACTCACACTTGTTTCATACATCCTTAGAGTAATAAGAGGAAAAGCATGCAATGCTGATGTTCTGGGCCAAGTGGGCTTGTGTGTTCCAGATAGGTATGTGTGGAGACGGCGGAAACCGGCATTGCTGACTATTCCGCGCGCTCGTACCAACCTGTTAAGAGCGTTTACACCTTGCGCGCAAAGTCAACTATAAGTATTTCTTCGTTAATTTCACGCACACATAAGCGACCAAAGCTGTGTGCGTAGAGCTGCCGGGTCGGCTCGCTATACAGTCAGCGCAACCAACTTTGATCCGTGCGCTTCAAAATTCTAATATTGAATTGAAATGTAACTTATGATTTATATATTGGTAATATTATATCATAAAAATATTTTATTTGCATTATATGTAGACAAATATTACTGTGCAAGCAATGAACAATACAAATTTAGATACTAATCATATTTTCGTTATTATTACATTGTTAAGTTGCATTCAAATCAGTGTTCAATCAGTAGACACTACGGACGTTTATTAATCATTTCGTGTTCGAACACATGAAAAGAGTTAGGGGCCTTACAACACCTTACAATTACGAAATATATTTAATTTTATATTACAATACATAACATAATTTAGCCTCGGAATTACATCCCATTATATTATCTGAAACATAATTTATACTCACTACAAAATCATTGCAGGTAATAAAAAGAAAAAATATGTTTTACTACCAAAGTACTAAGATGTGGCAATCGCAGTCAGCGCGTGGCTATTTTTACGACGCACGGCAAAAATCGACTGCAGCCAGGCCGGAGCGACGAGCGATACGTCCTCCCTCTAGAAGGCCTTGCGGCGGTCTGATTTGATGCACGGCGGACAGCGTGTTTTATAGTGGTTTTTAAAATGTATGTAGAAAACATGAAAACTGATTTTATTGAAATATAAAAATGGCAATTTATTGATAAGATGTTCTTCTATTATAATATGCAATTGCTATAAAAAATTATGTACGATAAGTTGGTGAAAAAAAATATGTTCTTGACGAGAGTTTCTGAATAATTTCGCATTGTTAAAATTTTTATTTTTCAGTAACTAATCATAAAAGATTATTTTTCTCAGCAAAATCCCTCCATAAGGGTCTAATTAGTCGGATAATATTTTTATTTTCATTTTATATTTAGTGATTTCGGATATCTTAAGCTTCTAAATTGCCACTTAAAGCCTAAATAACGAAACTAGTGTTCAGTAATCCTTATAGTACTTACAAATTATCCATCAATCTATAATGTTTTCCACCAAAATCCCTAGATGACAACCTTTTCAAAATTAGTACTAATTATTTTTCCTTGAAATTGTTTATTGGTGGCTAATAACTCATTTGAAAAGTCCTGTTTTTTAGCCAAAAAGCGCGCAAAGGGTATAAAATAAACGCTCTTAAAAGAAGCACCTCTGACGCGCGCGCTCCGCACTCTTAACCTCATTGCTAGGAAGTGCGATTTATTCACATGTACGATGAGTGAATTCACAAGGATAGCCACATGGCTAATTTGTTATACATAAATTATTGTAAGATTGTCGGTACAACATTGGGGCAAATCCTGTAAGTGGTATTGGTTGGAAAATAAATTAAATAAAAAAAGAAATAAATAACAACTGATGTTTTAAAACAGGGTTTCCTAACCTGGGGTCCGTGGACCCCTGGGGGTCCGTGGACCGTTTTCAGGGGGTCCGCAGACAACATAAAAATTACGATAACAAAAAAGCTTTTAATAAAAAAAATTATTTATGAACAAATCGCTCTTCTCAAAGTAATTTTGATCATTTTCCTATTCTCTCGTCATTTTTGCTATCAACTGGCTATGTTGCAAAAGGAGACTCAGGAAGTAATCATTGAGCACCTTCGAACTTTGAAGTCTTCATTTCGAGATTATTTTCCACATTCAGACCGCGGTGACAATTGGTTTATGGACCCATTCCGTGTCAATGTTACAGACGTCATAGGCCTTACAACGGTTCAGGAAAATCAATTAATTGAAATAAGTTGCGATTCGACACTAAAGAGAACATTCAAAGAATATGCTTTAACAAATTTTGGCATAATTTTAAATATGATTAAGTAGAAGCAGTTGTCGCCTTTCCCCACAACAAATTTAATCGAAAAGGGTTTTTAAAATATACTATACAGAAATAGACTACAACTAGAAGCAGATTTAAGGCTCCAACTGAGCAACAATGACCCAAATATTACAACTTTGGCCGCAAAACGGCAACATCAACCATCGCATATTTACAATAATTTACATACATACATACATAAACTCACGCCTTTTTCCTAGAAAGGGTAGGCAGAGGTGCCAGGACACCCACATTTCACCTTGTATGTTCTGTCCCACGATGTGATAGGTGGCGACCCTATCACCATATCGGGCACAACACTCTGGGCTGATAATGAATAGAAAAATCCAATATCACTTTGCCCGGGATTTTAACCCGAGACCTCAGCTTTGTAACCGTACCCTAGTACAACTGCGCCATCGAGGCAGTCAAAGAAAATAAAAAAGTAAAATAATTTATGTAAGTAATATATCCACAGATTTTTTTTTTGCAAATAAAAGTATGTGAGCGATTTTTTTTTCGTATTATTTATAATACGAATATTTCTAATCATAATAAAGTGGCGCTAGGGGTCCGCACTAGAAAAAGGTTGGGAAACCCTGTTTTAAAACCCACGACGGTCTTTATGGTGCATTATTAATTGATTTAAAAACGAAGGATAGGCCCTTCCGTACATTTGGAGTATTAAAGAGTCGGACGCGAAAATTGCGCTAAAGTAATTATTAACTTAATTTTGTTTATACTCAACTATACCGGGTATATCAGAGTGCTACCGAAAACGAAGCCGGGTGGTAGTTTTAGTGAATACAATCACAATTTGACTAAAACTTTCGCAGAGGAAAGCGACATATTTTTTTTATTATTTTTGAAATATCGTCGAGTTTGGGTGGTAAATGCATAGTTTTTGCTAAAATAATAATTTAAAGCCTTGTGTACTATAGCGTGTTTAAAAATAAAAGGGTGTACACTATTATTTAAGAAAAAACTATGTATTTACCACCCTAATTTGACGATTGAAGAAAAATAACAAAAAAAGATTGTCACAATTTTTTGCACAAAATTTACTTGCATTGTGTCTGAAGTCACTAAAACTACCACCTGGCTTCGTTTTCGGTAGCAGTCTTGATATACCCTGTATATACAAGCAAGCATTTTGAAAATAATTGTGAGCGACAGTTTATTTTAGTAACGCTCCACTGCAGATGCAAAGGAGCATTGCACCATTAACGTCTTACACTTACCAATCCAAACCGCAACGTCTTGTTTCAATACTATGTCTAACTAACTTCCATACGAAGGCTAAAAATTTTGATAAAAACAACCTCTATTAACGATATGTGTATGCTTTTATACAAATATAAAATATTTTCCAGATATGTCAGATAGCCGCGTACACTCCGAAGCAGTCGTACTCTCAGTACATAATGCCGTACGGGGATTTGAACCCGAGTGCTCGTCGACGACATAACGTGCGCGTCGTCACCGTCGGACGCTACCGAATGCTCAAGGATACTAATACTCATAAGGTATGCGTTTATTCCATAGAATAACACACAAAGGAACTTCCTGTGACAGACAATCGAGGGGTGAAAGTTTTTTTAGTGGATTGTTTACAAAGAAATAAATAAATAAATACACCCAACAGTCACGTACATAGTGCTGACCCCACACTATTATCGAGACTTTTCGGTCTCAGAAACACCCACATCAAATTATCTTGTTTGTCTTGGTGCGGGGATCAAACCTGCGGCCTCTCGTTTCACACCGGCGTGTAACCAAATGCGCCACGGAGGCTGTCATGTAGTGATTATTTATTAGTCATACGACATATACAGATGTCCAACAGACTATTAGATAGCATAAATGCCTTTTGATAGTTTAGAAGTTGAATAATATTCCGATACATTGTCACAACAATAACAGTTCATAGTACTTAAACAGTTAACAACAGCCTGATTGATAATGCATAATCTAAATCCAGAAGTTTATACAGGGTATATCAAGACTGCTACCGAAAACGAAGCTGGGTGTTAGTTTAAGCGGCATTAGACACAAAGCAACAGAAAATGTTGCAAAAAAAAACGTCAATTTTTTTGTTAATTATTTCCTATGGTCATATTTGGGTGGTAAATATATTTTTTCCTAAAATAATAGTGTGTATGTATATCCTTTTATTTATAAATACGCTAAGTTATAATAACGTTTAAATTATTATTTTAGCAAAAACTATGGATTTAGCACCCAAAAATGTTATTTAAAAAATCATTAAAAATATATGTCGCGTTTCTATGCGAAATTTTTATTTGCATTGTGTTTGTAGTCACTAAAACTACCACCGGGCTTCGTTTTCGGTAGCACTCTTGATGTACCCAGTATATGAATCATGTTATGTTGGTATTTCTTTTATAACATACATATTAGTTGATTTTGTAGAATTTTTTATACACTTTTATACAGGGTTTTATAGATGATGTTTTGATAGGTTTTCAATAGTATACTCATACGTGGTGGTAGATACTCATACAACCGCAATGTCTTTTTCTCCCGCCAAAAATCAGTGTAAATGCACTGTTGTTCCAGTTTGAAGGACATTGAAGCCAAGTAACTACTTCTATGTCTCAGGATGGCGAGCGCAGTGGAATGCCAAGCATTGCTATGTAATTCAAGGTGGTGTTTGGTTTTGTTACTGTCCATGAGCAGTTACCGTCAGGCGAATAACACGCTCGACTCGCTGTTCAATGCAATAAAAATAATAAACTTGGTTCGTTGTATTCTAAAATTTTGCCGATAAGTGATATACGTACATACTTACACATTAACAAGTCTTGTATTACTGGTATCAAAATCTAAATAACACAATAACATTTCAGATACTGAAGACAAAGTCGGAGATATCAGCGCTGACAGACTTCCTGGACTGGCTGGAGAAGGAGAAAGGAGACGGCAGCGTGATCCTCATATACCACGAGCCCAAGCGGTTCAGTCCCACCATGCTGCTGGAAGCTCTTACCAGGTAACATCATTCAGATAGCTGGTGTCAATTTATTCTGTTACATACAGGAAGGTAGGAACATGCAGGATTCAGTTGATTATTATGCTGTATATTAGTAGGTGTAGTCTAGTTTGAAAAGTAACAATCACAATATAATGACAATTCTAGTATTTGAGACAATGTTTATCCTTTACTGGCCACACCAGCCAGCCACCAGGTCTCTCATATATGTGAGAGGCCATTTGGGTAGGTACCATCGCAATGTCTATTTCACCCGTGAAACAACAATGCGTAAATGCACTGTTGTGTTTCGGATTTAAGGACATTGTAGCCAGAGTAACTACTGGACATATTAAACTTAACATCTTATGTCTCAGGATGGCGAGCGCAGTGGAATGTTGCTACTGTTTATGAGCGGTCGTATCGCTTACTATCAGGCAAACGGCTTGCTCGTCTCGCCATTAATTGCAATAAAAAAAACACAAAAACTTGTTTTATTCTGTCGCGGGCCGGATCAATAGCACTGGCGGGCCGGGTTAGGCCTGCGGGTCGTAGTTTGGAGACTCTTGCCCCAGATAAAATAAATATAAAATATTTATTCACACAAAACTATTGGCGTACAGACATAAATTAAAATATTGTCGATGAACTTTGGCGTCCAAATTAAGAGTTAACTTGTAGATAATACCGCCATCTGTGTTTCTTTATTAATTTATAGTGTCTCTTAAGTTTTTATTATTTTTTGTGTGCATTTAAGAATATCTAATTAACTGGTGTACTGTGTGCAGGTACAAGCTGCTAGACCGTTTCAAGTCGATAGTGTCCGGGTTCACGGACAGCTACGCGCTGGCGGCGGACAAGTGCAAGGCGACGGTGAAGTCGGTGTCGCTGCGCGTGCTGGCGCGCGTGCTGCTGGACGCGGACGCGCTCGCCGTGGACTCCGCGCTCGAGCGGGCCGGCGCCGCCTACAGGATCGTCGAGCATCTCGCACAAGGTATACACTATCACCCTGCTCAATATAATAGAGTATTTCATTATGATAGTTATTTGTGTTATATTGCGTGATAGGGAATTTAATAATGCTTTAGTTTAATAATGTTTTGAAAGAAATGTTCTATTTTAATGGTATACGTTTCTTGACCGTTAAAATATAACATTTATGTCAAACATTATTAACCCTGCGACGGTCTCGGAAACCGTACTGTGGCTTTTCAGCTTTCAAGCAGTAAAGCAGCCTAATGTCATTGAAATGGGCCTATTTTAAATCAAGACCACAATATGGCGCTTATGACAGTCGAGGGGAAGTAGCTTGTAAAATGAAGCAAAGTATTAAGATTTTAAATACTAATGTGGGTATGTAGTGGGACGTCTTAACGTCACTGTCACACCCACAAACTGCAATGAATATATGGACTAGTGATATGATTAGTTTTGTTTTGCATTCCATTTCTATTTCCCGGTTTTTAAAAAGTTTCTAACTTACTTATGAATTAACTTACAAAATTATTTGTTTAGATTACTGATTGATAAATACCTATGAAATCCAGAGATATGAACGAGACTGTTTATGCCATAGATTCTGGCATATGAAGGTGCCGTGCTCAGCAGTAAGAGATCATGGACTAAAACATTGCTGTAGAATAAATATACTTATAATTGCAGGTGAACAGCAGGAAGTGGGCGCCGGTGGCGAGGGTTTGTCAGCGAGTAAAGACATGGTGGAGACGGCGCGCGTGTGGGCGCGGCCCGTGCACACGGAACTCGAGGCGTTGGCTAACCTTAAGAAAATACTTGAAAGGTACTTGATACATTACAAACTCGACGATTAGACAGTGAAATGAAATGAATATAATTTATTGAAAGTGGGTTATACTTTAGGCATATATATTTATAAGTTGTTCTTTCTGGTTGGTGGATAAACTATAATTATTATAATAAGGTGTACTGCGACGCTGTGTTAGTATTCTTAAACGAATATAGTTCATTAATATGCAAGAAAATATAATGATGTGGGTTTTGATTATAATGTGTGACATGACAAAATTATGACAGTAACTCAATTAACTGTAACTTTTTATGTTAACTAGAGTATGAGAAAGTAACTATAATAAACTTAATATAAGTGCAATGAAATTTCAAAATCACTATCTTTGGTATGCCAGTTGCCACTACGATATTCAGGGCGCATAGTGCAAACTGCATACAAAAATGCGTGGTGGCTTGTAAATAAAGAGCCAGGCGCAGCTGCTAACATGTTCACGGTGCTCGCGGGTTCAAATCCCAGAGCACACTTCTGACTTCGGGAATCGAGTTGGTAATAAAGCAAAGGCCAAAAAATAGGAACTGAACTGACTTTGGGAGTCATATGTGTATTGATAGTCAATTACCATGCACTATAATGGTGAAGAAAAACAAAATGAAATGCATACTAAAGCGATTTGTTACAATTTCTATGATATGTAAAGTCTGCCAACCATACTATGTAAGTCTGGTGGACTATAGAGCTTAACCCCTTCCAATGGTAGTCTCAATTATGTCTGAGACTGGTGTCTGCAGTAACACATATGTCGCACCCTGGGTGTAAAATTGTCACTTATGCAAAAATGCAAAGGTTGGAAGGTTAAAAATAACCTTACAGTATAGTTTGTACAAAATAGTATGTGATTGTTATTTTTTTAACAGTACTCGTATGTTAAAACTTGATATTTTAATATAAGCTATTCATCTCATCCATGTCTTGAAATATCATATTTTTATATGATGTCAAAGTTCCAAATGTTCCTGAAAAGTTGTATATTTGCATAAGTGACAGTTTTGCACGCCCAGTAGTGGGAAGTATATGTGGTTATACAGATAGAGATACTACAACTGAGTAATGAGTGTCTTTATCAGTCCATATAGGTTCCATTGCAGGGCACGGGCCTACTTTACTACCGAGAGTGGTTGGCCATATAGTCCACCACGCTGGCCTAGTGCGAGTTGGCGCACTTACATACCATAGAAATTCTTATAAATCGCTATGGTATACAGGTTTCCTCACGATGTTTTCCTTCACCGTTTTAATGCGTGGTGATTGACTATCAATACACACATGACTCCGAAAAGTCAGAGGCCACCACGCACTTTGTGAGGTTTGTTGTGTTGTGACTGCAACGAGTATGCAGAGTATACATACACATGTGTGCGTTGCAGACAGAACACGTTCCGGCCGGTGTTCGCGCCGCTGCTGCGCTCGGCGCGTCCGGAGCGCAAGCGCGTGACGGCGCTGCGCCGCCTGCTCGCCGACGCCGGCCTGCTGTACGACCAGCTGCGCGACGCGTGGCACGAACACAAACTCACCGGTACTTGAGCTTACATCAAATATACACTACATTATGAGTAACAGACTAAAAAACGGCAAGAGAAATTACAGGACAATGAGCGTGCGTTCTTATTTCATTTTAGTATGGTCCAAAAACATAATAAATCTTAATTTAAAGGTATAAGGTCTATTGTTACCCGGAGTTATAATTTAAGACTTTTGCTACATCTCATAGTTTGAAATTCAAATATATACCGGGTATCTCAAGACTGCTACCGAAAATGAAGCCGGGTGGTAGTTTTAGTGGCTACAAACACCATGCAATTAAAAATTTCGCATAGAAACGCGACAATTATTTTTTATTATTTTTTAAATATCGTTATTTTTGGGTGGTAAATCCATAGTTCTTGCTAAAATAATAATTTAAACTCTCTTATACCTTAGAGTATTTATAAATAAAAGGATATACACTATTATTTTAGGAAAAAATGTATTTACCACCCAAATATGGCCGTAGCAAAAAAATAAATAAAAAAAAATTTTCGCTTTTTTTTGCAACTTTTTCTGTTGCATTGTGTCTGAAGTCGCTTAAACTACCACCCGGCTTCGTTTTCGGTAGCAGTCTTGATATACCCTGTATATTTAAGGAACCTCGACCACTTTTGGCGTGTGATGTTGTTTCGGACACTGTATCTACTATAGATTTGATCGAAGGTACAGAGAGTTACTCTGTGATACAAAACCAATTTCTATTGTTTAAACGTTTGACGTCTGAAGTTGTAGGTTTTTCACTTCTAAAAATAATTACTGTAATCTGTGATCTGTCCTAATCCACCATATAAACTAAATTAGTTCTATCATATAAAGCGAAGATAGAACATTTATTAAGTTTCGCTGTTCATAATGGTGTTTCTACATATTTTAATTAATATTACCACTTCACAGTAAAAAATATTTTAATTTACTTGACAGTAATATCAAACGTACAATGCGTCCAGCTGACAGACATTCGCCATTTTTCTGCTTAATTTGCCTAAACAACGGTCTCGGCCATTTTAAATTTAATAGGCTGTTAAATAGCTGATTAGTGTTGTCTATGAATAACAGCAGTTGATCATTTTGACGGCATTGAAAACTGCGCTAATTTCTTATGAATGAGGGGGTTACGCTTATAATTCACTCTGAAGTTAATCTATTTTTTATTATTCATTTGTTTGGAATAAGTCGTTGGACTATGAGCAAGTTTATTAGGTGGAAGTTGACGGTAGGAACAATTAGGAATGATGGAATTTAGGCAGGTTACGACGTACGACGAGCGACGAATACGACTCGACGCGACACGACGCGATGAAATGCGACGTGATGCTACACGCGACAAATGTCATACGTGATTTTGATCATTTCTTGTCGAATCATGGAGAAGTACACTACAATTTTGCTTTAAAGGTCATATTTAAAGTACAGATTTAAAAAAAATATCGACGACAAATATAATATTTTTAAAGAAACACATTTCGGCAAGATTCTTCCAACTTTTCAACGATTCCTATAATGCTTATGGTTTTTGTCCCACAACAATCTCTGTTTATGCACTGCGGCACTCTGAATCTTCTGAATCAACCATTTCGTAGTTCGTGGTGTCGCATGTGGTCTCCTTTAAAACCAGTACGCGTTCCGTCGCATCTCGCCGCCGCGTGAGACATCAAAGCTGTCTTTTTTTTAGTGAGACTGAGTTGCCGCCTAGTATCTTTAAACATTTTATTGTTATTCATCCACTTGCCTTTATTTTGCTTCATTACACATAACCGTTTGCAGGTCTTGAGAAACAGTTGGGCGCGTTGTCTGTGTCGGCGAAAGAGGAGGACATAAAGGAACTTATCGAGATATTTGACTGCCACTTCGACCCTACCAAAGAAGCGAAAGGACCCAGGCCCAGGACGCCACGCGTGAACAGGGTGAGAATTATTTTTTATGTCAATATGCATATGATAAATATCCATGATCTAAAGCAACACGTATTTATGACCCTTCATAGAAGCTCGCGGTAAATTATCGGAGTCTTTAAGAGCGTATTCACCTTGCGCGCAAAGTCAACTATAGGTATTTCTTCGTTAATTTCACGCACACATAAGCGACCAAAGCTGTGTGCGTAGGGCTGCCGCGTCGGCTCGCTATACAGTCAGCTCAACCAACTTTGATCCGTGCGCTTCAAAGTTCTAATATTCAAATGAAATATAACTTATGATTTATATATTGGTAATATAATATCGTAAAAATATTTTATTTGCATTGTAAGTAGACAAATATTACTGTGCAAGCAATGAACAATACAAATTTAGATACTGATCATATTTTCATTATTATTACATTGTTAAGTTGCATTCAAATCAGTGTTCAATCAGTAGACACTTCATGTTCGAACACACGAATAGAGTTAGGGGCCTTACAACCCCTTACAATTACGAAATATATTTAATTTTATATTACAATACATATCATAATCTTATCATTATCTGAAACATAATTTATACCCACTACAAAATCATTGTAAGTAATAAAAAAAAAAATACTACCAAAGTACTAAGACGTGGCATTCGCAGTCCACGCGTGGCTATTTTTACTACGCACGCCAAAAATCGACTGCAGCCAGGCCGGAGCGACGAGCGATACGTCCTCCCTCTAGAAGGCCTTGCGGTAGTCTGATTTGAGTATTTGACACATGTCGGGCAGCGTGTTTTATAGTGGTTTTTAAAATATTTGTAGGAAACATGAAATCTAATTTTGTCGAAATATAAAAATGGTAATTTATTGATAAGATGTTCTTCTATTATAATATGCAATTGCTATAAAAAATTATGTACAATAAGTTGGTGAAAAAAAATATGTTCTTGACGAGAGTTTCTGAATAATTTCGCATAGTTAACATTTTTATTTTTCAGGAACTAAACACAAAAAGATTATTTTTCTCAGCAAAATCCCTCCATAAGGGTCTTATTAGTCTGATAATATTTTTATTTTCATCTTATATTTAGTGATTTCGGATATCTTAAGCTTCTAAATTACCATTTAAAGCCTAAATAACGAAACCTGTGTTCAGTAATCCTTATAGTACTCACAAATTATCCATCAATCTATAATGTTTTCCACCAAAATCCCTAGATGACAACCTTTTCTAAAATGAGTACTCATTATTTTTCCTTTAAATTGTTTATTGGTGGCTATTAACTCGTTTGAAAAGTCCTGATTTTAAGCCAAAAGCGCGTGGATGGTATAAACGCTCTTAAGGCTTTCATGAAGAAATGAAACAGTGATATTTGTATTACTAAGAGTTATTCATAAGAATTGCAATATCACATATTATAGCTCATAACATCGGAAGGCACGTTAATATATTTATTTTTGTTAAATTTAAATCGTTTGTTACAGCCACGGTCATCTGCCAACGAGACTGGGGAGGCGGAAGGCAGCACCAGCGAGTCGCAGAACAGTTCACCACAAAACTCACCCAACAAGACTAACGGTAACCATACTGTTCATATATTTAATTTTAACTATGAAATGTTAAGTAAAAAGTACCCTGAATTGACAAGAGTGCATAAAGAGATTGATGAAATGTCAGGATCAAGCAAAGTGCCGATCCATAGTCCCTGCCTACTCCTATGGGATACAGGCGTGACGTTTATATTGTATGAATGCAATCATGAGCCTTTTTGTTGTACATAATATACAGGAATGTTTATTTAATGTGATAATGGCTAAATAGAAATGTACATGTTTCTCGTTCGGCACATAATAAGCCCGAGCAAGTGTATATTTTATACTTCAGTCAATGTGATATACAAGAAATGTAAAACACGTGTGTTTAAAGAGTGTATGTGTTTTGTTTCAGACGTGGCGGCGGGAGATACTAGTCAAAAAGTGCCCGCCCCCGAGCCGGTGGCGGCCAACTAACAACGTTCACAAAGCTTAGACTTTTCTACACATTACTATCGTTTAGTTACAAAGCCATAGGGATGTGAAATATACATTTATTCGTATTATAAAACGTAGGTTAAGTCTCCTTTGGAATTGAACATTTGTTTTGCATGCAAGTGTGAACGCGATATAAGTTTTCAGTTTACGTTCCACGTCGAAGGCCCATGTTAATCGTTTCATTTTGCTTTACGCATTTTATACATAGTGAATAAATGTAGATGAGTGCCTTAGCAACTCAGTGTAATAAGATAAACATTTTTGTATTGTCATAATATTTGAGTGGAAGATGTGCGACGACATATTTGTTGTCGCTGCAATATTTTTATGTCCGCGTTTAAGCGGCGATTGCAATTATGTTGTTTACAAAATGTACGTTAGTTGTTGGTCGCGGTTGCGATTGGTATTTTTTCATTTACAAAAGTGCTTAGAGAGCAATATTTATTTACGGCGGTGCCCGGCAGCGCCATTTTATTTATGTTATTTATTAGAAAGTGTGCAATCACAGAAACGGATGGACTGATATATACATCCGATATTTTAAAAGAATATATTTATTTTTTATCTTGTTCCACTTGTGTTGTCATTTTTATGCTACGTTTCGCGCTATAACATTTTGCTGACTGTATTTTTTTTTCTACCATAGAAGATATTTCATTTTTATTTTTACCATAAATAAGCTATGTAATAAACAGTGTGTACCTTTTAACTTACCTCTAATTTAGTTAGTTTTAACATAGACTGTACATATAATTTAATTTCTTATTTTGTTCAGATCTCTAATAAATATGTAAGTCTATATTTTTTTGTGTTATTTCATACGAGCCATTTTGATTTCCTTTGCTACATAATGATTTATGTGCATTCTCATTACATACATTGTTTTTAGTAGTAACAATGTAATAAGATGAAGAAGCAATCTAATTATTTCTTTTATTTCAATTTTTGTATTGAAATAACAAAATTTCATGCTGCCAGCTAAACCTTTAACGTTCCCTCATTCCTGTACATACATACACTGCAAACAAAATGTTGGTAACAAAAAAGAACAGTACCATACCATACTCCTTCTCTTCGCTATGTAAAATGAGCAGAGATTTTATTCTAATATAATACCCCAATGTTCCTGTATGTTTTTTAATAGACACGCCTTAATGCTCTTGGTGCCGGCATAACATTGAACTATCGGTTATCTCGTGAGTGTTACTTTAGTTGAGCGTATTATGTAAACAAAATACCAGGTTTATGAACACCGCAAATGCACATACATTTAACAAAAAGAAAACATGCGTGGGCGCAACAATGCACGTGTTAAAAGTAAAAAACATGAATAGTTCAATGCATTTATTTCATATAGTAACGACATCTTGTTTCGTCCATCCTCCTGCTAAATGTTCGCGTACTGCCTTATCTAATATCACCTGAAATATAAAAAAAAGACGTGTGGCACTCGGAGACTGCTGCGGTAAAGCTATTGCATAGCATTTTTTATCAACTTATGTAATAATTGTATTTATTTATTTTATTTATGCATTATTTTTTTTCCTTTGTTTTTCTTTGATATTAATTGTACAGATATTCACTGTTGTACGTGCGAGCTTCGTAGAGTCGTACCATGAAGTAAATACAAAGAGGAGGTGCCCTAACGCCGAAACTCTAAGCAGGCATGAGTCACCAGGTTACGGGGTGAAGAGGGGGATTACGCATGCGCAGTAACGCCGATACAACCAATGTCACCTAGAGGCGAGTTGCTGAACTGAAGAGACAAGCGTGATAGTTCAAAAAGTCATTAAAAGTTGTTATTCATCGATAGATGGCAAAACTAAATATCGAAAGAAGTTAGATTACAATTAATCACGCAATAGCTTTGCAATTCGCATTAAAAAGTACTGGCACATATTTGAATCAAAATAAAAATATTAAATTTAAATTTCGGTCGGACTTAGGTTATTTTCGTTACGGAATTTCTGGATTCGCTCTCCACGCTCAAGGCCCGCGATAGAAGCTATGCAATAGCTTAAAAACATTTTTGTTATAAATCAATATTTTTTTTTTTTTTTTACTAGCCTATACTGTCCCACTGCAGGGCAAAGGCCTCCCTTTCCTTCTTCTATCCGTCTCTATCCAAGGCTTTCATCCTCCAGTTCTTATTAAAATGATCTAGGTCATCTTTCCACCTTCTACGCGGCCTACCACGTGGTCTTTTGGTGTTTTGGGGAGCCCATTCAGTAGCAGTCTTAGCCTACAACTCTCCTGACATGCGACAGACGTGGCCTGCCCAGTCCCACTTTAATTTGGCTGTTTGTTGCCCAACATCCACAAGTTTCGTTCTGGAGCGCAGATCTCTATTTCTTATACGGTCGCATAATTTAACACCTAGGATACTGCGCTCCATAGCTCGCTGGCAAACCCCGAGATCGGACTTTTGCACTTTAGTCAAGGACCAGGTCTGAGAGCCATATGTAAGGATGGGGAGAATGCACACGTCCATGAGTTTTCGTTTAAGAGCGAGTGGGAGATCGCTTAAAAATCAATATTACTTTCAATATTAATTTAATGTGAAATTAACAAGTAGCGTGTAAAGGTTCCAAATCGTGAGGACCGAGGTTTGATTCTCGAGGCCTGACTGTGTAAGTGGTATAAATAATTGATAACAAACCTCAATATCTCTGCAGCCTTGCATAGCTCTGCTCAACACCACATCGAAGTAGTCCATGTGTAGGCGATGAGACATTTCTATCAATGCTATGCTTCCTACAATGAACAAAATTAAAAATTAATTTTAAATATTGTCTGGGCGATGAATACATCTAACGACAAGCAATGGTTAACTTGGTTGTTACTGTTCTTCTGTACTTTTGGAGATAAAATAAACAGAGAACTGTTTTATGAACATAGTAAGATGCTGTCAATTTCAAAAAGGTTTTATATTAAAGAGGGTTATGTAGAATGCTTATGTTTATTATGGTCACAACTGTAACAGCAATTATCTGGGTAAAAACAGATATTCACGTCCCTTTATAGTTCATGTTAACATTCCACTACACCAGTATTAGTACTTGTCCCGGGATTGCATTTAGAAACTTCTCGAAATTGAAAATCCTGGTTCAAAATCCCTTCACAACTCACCAGTGCTAGGCAAGCTAGCCACAGTCAAGCAGACGCCTCCAGCGGCCTCCTCTACATGGCTGACATCGACCAGGGGCTCGGGGTCGCCCGACTTCCACGCCATGGAGGCCGAGCACGCGCACGTGTACGCGCGCAGCGGTATACCCGCGTCAATGAGCGCCAGCGTCGCCACGTTCACGCAAGCGCAGTATGCGCTGCCGTCTTCCTACAATGTTAATGGATCTTTGGTAAATTCTCGTTTGTATGTACGAGTTTTTTGCTGTTGGATACATTGAAATATAAAAATAAAAAGTACAAAATGGCGGCCAAACTTCTCCATTCCATCAATTTAGAATATCAGAGCAAAGGGTCTTTCAGATATACCTGTCTGCTGCAGCTTCGTGGACCACCATGTAATTTAAGTAGTTGGTAATGTAATTTCTTAAATCACTATAAATTACAAACCTGCAATACTTCAACATAAATGTCTATCTGTGAACGGGGATACAATTCTGTTTTGATAGCGGCAGTGAGTGCCTGTCTCAAATGCAAGGAGATCTCTTGTGATTTACGATCACCTCTTGGTCTGTTCTTCCTTTCACCTAAAATAATGTAAGTGGATATTATAAAATTAATATCATTCTATCTGAATGATCTAATGGGTACTCTTATGAGTAAATTAATACTGATGAGAAGAAACTGTGTAGTTCAGTCATAAATAACCATGATGACAGAATTTTATATGGTACAATTTAAACATGAAAGAGATTGTATGCCTTTGTTAATTCTGGCTGAGATCGGTAACTTGACTGTACACAAAGATGTAAAATAATAAAGGAGTTTTTAGATTACAATTATAATAATATTATTTCCAATCTTTCAACCTAATTAGATATACCTGTGGAGAATGTGGCCATGCTATACTGGCAATTGACTACAACTCCTTCTGTTGAACTTTTAGACTTGGATGCCTGAAATAAAAATAATGGTTAGATATTTCTGGTACAGCATGTTCGATTATTCATATATGAATTTTGGTACTTTAGTAAATTTCATTATATACGAACTTTCATTAATACCAAACTAACCCCACATGTGAATAGAGTACGAGGTTTAAATAAAGGTTTAAAGTCGCCTGGATCTATTATTCATAACATATTTTATTTGTATAAAGATAATATTTATTCAGTAGTGATCTTACTTGATGTGGTCCATATACAGCCGCCAAAACTTTAGTGTTTCCCTGTTCTAAATAGGCACTGCCATCCGGCTGAGTAAAAACACCTAATTTACAACGAATTCTACGAAGTTCGTTGGGCCTCCGCCCATCTAAACGCAACCCTTGACTCGATAATAAATCTGGACCAGGCATATTTATAATTTGCGGTGTAATTTAATGAAAATTATCAAAACTTTACTGCTGAGTTAGATAAACATTATAAACACGAGTTATAAATTTTTCAAGAATGAATGACAGTTCACGTCAGGCATATGAAAACTAGCATAGATTAAAAAAGTAGCTACTTAAGTTTCAATAGGTATATTGAGCATACAATAAAATTATAGAAAGGGACAATATGAATAATTTTATGAATTAAAAAGAGAGCACAAATCGAGATCTTTTAGGTACGTTTCAAACTGTTTCAAACATAACATGGATAGTGGCCACCGCAAATACGAAATAATATGTAATTGAAAATCGACTATTCTACTATGTACTATACATACAGATTGTGTACCTAATATATTTTGTGTCCTTGCGTAGTACGTTAATTTTTTTATCTGCATTTATCAATGGCGACCAGTGTGGTGTGTTGTGAACGATTATTATTCTTCGCCTTTGTTTTATTTTAACAAATTAAACTGTTTCTTTCAATTCAGGATTAAATAGGACATGTGACTAGGATAAAGAATAACATTAATCGGGTATAAATTAAGTAAGTGGAGTGTTAATTCGACTTTGGAATGTAAGCCCCGGTGGATGCGTGCGTGTGCAATAGAATTAAGTTATTAACATAAAAATCGATCTAATTACTCGCTAATTGCATATTATTGTAACATTAATTCGGTTATCTAATTTATATATGGTGTGAAAATATTGTACATCCTAACTTTTTTCGTGATTGTTTATTTATGATGAGTGATATTGATTATTTTTTTACGTACTTAATCTAATTTGGTTGCAGTATTTGACAATGGATGTGGACGATTCGGCCGTGGACCTCAGCGTGAGGTAATATAGTTGAAATTTGTGGTTTGTTTAGATATTTATAGGGAATTATGTAATTATTATGTTTGGCAGGTCGTTGCCTCCCGAATTGAGCGAGCTCAGAGCCCTAACGGCTAGTGGGCTCACTATAACGCCAGCACAGCCTCCTCCACATGTGAGTGTATAAAGTAAACATTCGTTCTTTAAAACTAGGACTTTGAAGTTATCATTAACATGATTGCCAATTTTATAGACATTACATGGGGAGAGAAAATATTTATGATATGGGTGTCGTCAGAACACTGATTAAAATGTTATCGTTATAAATCCAAGACCCAAACTCAAATTCAGTCATTTTTATCCCTCTTCTCCTGCCAAATAATACTGAACCTAAGCTATACTGGGAAATTGTGGTCTGATCAAAATTATGTTTAATGTAATTGTGAAATAAAAATGTAGTATTAACTTTCATCATAATTGAATAGTTGAAAATTCAATACATAAACTTTTTTTTATGACAATACATGAATGTGCTGCTTGACTCATTTGTGAAAATTGTTTCAATTGTCTTATAAATACCTATATTAACAAATATGTGCTATAGAGTAATAAATATTTTGTTCAAAATTAGGTATATTATGGGGGACACATTATTTCCTAGTTCTGTCTCATCTGGTAAAACATTTTTAAATTTTGGCAGAATAAACAATATGTAAACTAAACATTAAAATTAATGACTTTGTTATTTCTCTTATGCAATCCAGAAATATGCAATTGTAAGTCCATTTAAATTTTTTATATATGGTTTTATAATATGGTTGGAGACTAGCCTGATCATGAAAAAATAAGTTAACTTTAGGGAATTTCTATTTGGTGAATAAATCAATTTGGTGTTTAAAAAAATATATTCCATGAAGTTGAAAATTTAATGTAAATAAGCTGCTGTAAATAATTATATTTCAGTAACTGCAGTATCAAATAAAATATTAACACATTTTACTTGAATTGGACCTGCAAATATCTAACTTGTTTAATGCTAAATGTCTAATTAGTTTTAAATCAATAATAACATAACATTTTTCACTTAGCATTAGATATATTGAGTAAATATTTATTTTATTAACTTTATATATATGCGGACTTCATGCCAGGGGCATATTCTAACAGTCTACCTTTGGGTGAAGCAGAAATGGACTACAGCAAGTTTTTTTAACATTTAGATAGGGAAAACAAAATAATGGTACAATATTTAAATAAGTGTACAGTGTGTGTCAAAATAAACATACATATATTAAATACCAGTTTATCTGATTGATAAATCTTAGGGAATCTAATAGCAGTAACAAAAATGTTTCAGTATTGATTATTATGTATTTTCTTGGCCATTGTTTTAAATAGCTCAGAATAAGAATAGTTTTTGCAGAGATGATGCTATTTTATTCTTTTTATGATTAAGTTTTCATTTTAAGCTTCAAAGATCTTGAGATAAGTTGATAAGGACCAATTTGTATGACCTGTGCCTAAATTTAGAATACTATTTACTTTAAGTGTTTAAAATATTTACATTAATTAAACTAAATAGTTAAATTTCAACCAGAACAAACAGCATTTGCATATTAAAACCTTGAGAAGAATGCAAAATATTATAATGGAATCACATGTAAATGCACAATAGTGCATTTATGCTGCTATATGTCCTGTAGTGTAGCCAGCGGTAACTACTGGACATATTGAGACTTAACTTATCTTATGTCTCAGGATGGCAAGCATAGTGCAATGCCAATTATTGCTTTTTCATTCATGGTGTTGTTTAGTTTTACTATTGTCCATGAGTGGTTGTATCACTTACCATCAGAGGAATGGCACACTCGTCTCTCCTTTTACTGCAATAAAGAAATAGCACCATATTTTACACAATTTACCAAATTTATGTTTTGAAGGTATTGTAAATAAATAGTTGTATGTTTTCCTGCTAAACTTGGTAATATTATTAGTAAAGATAATGTGTCATATAATATTAAGGATTATCCTTCTACATAAATTGCTAAACACAATTTACAACTTGAATAATCAATCAATTAATTATTAAATAGTAAGGTTAAGGTAAAGTGCGTGGTGGCCTGTTGGTAAACGGACTAGACGCGACTGCCAACATGTTCACGGTGGTCGCGGGTTCGAATCCCAGGGCACACCTCTGACTTTTCAGAGTCATGTGTGTATTGATAGTCAATCACCACACACAAAAACGGTGAAGGAAAACATCGTGAGGAAACCTGCATACCATAGGGATTCATAAGAATTTCTATGGTATGTAAGTCCGCCAACCCGCACTAGGCCAGCGTGGTGGACTATATGGCCTAACCACTCTCAATCGTATTCTCGATTGTAGAGTAGGCCCGTGCCCTGCAGTGGGACGTATATGGGCTGATACAGATATTAAAATAAAGTTGAAAATAGCGTTCAACAACTATTTTCCAGACGCGTGTTCTTGCTTTCTGCACGCTATTTACAACTTTAGTTTTATTGTGATTAAGTTCATTATCATTCAACGAATATAGTTTGAGTATTCTGCCATTTGGTCTGCATTTGCCCTGTAACCCTAAATATATACTAAATCATATATTTTGTTTATTGTGTTTGATATGCCACTAATATCTTTACGTACGCTGCCATGGAAAGATCGATAAGGTCAGTGGACAATTGCTAATTAATATTATCTTTGTTTACATTCTGTGTTAAATGGGTTATGATTTTCGTCGATATAATGATTATAATTATTATTTAGTTGCTTCGTACTCCCTGAGATGTTAAGGTGTCACTTATATCTATCATGGTTTGCAAATTATTAATGTTTAAAATTAAAGGGCTATATCCGCACTTATCGCCTAACTGTACATGCTGCAGTCCCCAAAAACTCAACGAGATTATTAAATTACAGTGTACTTTTCCTGCTACCATGCTTTGTCTTCCCTTCTCTCTTATTTTGAATCGAACAATGCACCTGATCAGTGTTTTAGATGTGCACGAGCAGCTATAATGAGTTTCCAACCGGTTCAGCCTCGAACCTATTTTATTAAAACGCATTGGATGGCGTGATCTAAACTGCTTTGAGATTCGTGTTCTAGGGAAAGGCTCCCTGCAATAACCATAACGCTTGCATTCTATAGGGTTGGGCAGATACTATTCATCTCTACTTTGCTCAATCCTGACATTTTTTCGTTCACTTCTATCAATCACTTCATGCATTCCCGTTAATTGAGGGTACAGAATTCATTCCCTATTAAAGTACATTAACGTGCTTTGTCAGGGAGCAGTGTTGGAATAAATAGCAATAGCAATCACAAATAGCAAGCGAAGTCGATAATAAAATTTCACAAGTTATATAAATAAGCTAAATTTTGCGATTTGCGATTGTGAGTCACAAAGCTGATCGGCTAATATTTGTATACGATCTCGTGTAATCTATGAAGGAGTGAGTTTTTTTTAACGAACGTAATTAAAACAGAAACTGGACAGTCAATTTTGTGTGTGTAATTTAATTTTAGATGTGAAAAATCGTTATAATATATGGTCATTTTTTTCGTTTACAAATAATGTAGCGGCAATTAGCAAAAGCACAAATACAGGGTATATCAAGACTGTTACCGAAAACGAAGCCGGGTGGTAGTTTAAGCGACTTCAGACACAATGCAACAGAAAAATTTGCAAAAAAAAGCGACAATTTTTTTTTTGTAATTTTTTTCCTATGGCCATATTTGGGTGGTAAATACATTTTTTTCCTAAAATAATAGTATATACCCTTTTATTTATAAATACTCTAAGGTATAAAAGAGTTTAAATTATTATTTTAGCAAAAACTATGGATTTACCACCCAAAAATGACGATATTTAAAAAAATCATAAAAAAAAATTGTCGCGTTTCTAGGTGAAATTTTTAATTGCATTGTGTTTGTAGCCACTAAAACTACCACCCGGCTTCGTTTTCGGTAGCAGTCTTGAGATACCCGGTATAGAGCACGCTAAGGCTTCAGAAATAACAATATGGTGATGTTAATTGAAATAGCGATAATTCCCATTACTATCAGGGCGCAAGCGGCAAGCGGGTGCTGCGGCCTCGCTCGGAGCAGCGCAGCTATGCGGAGAGCCCCGACATCGTGCTGCTGCCGGCCGCGCCGCCGCACCGCAAGCCCGCCGTGCCCACCCCCGCACCTTTTACCGGTAAGCGTGATTAATATGTTTACCCGACTGCAAAGAAGGAGGGCTATGTTTTTTTTAGTTATTAATGCCATTCGCCTGATGGTAAGCGAAAGGATCGCTCATCAGTAGTAAAACCAAAAGTTCTTGAATTTCAAAGCAATGCTTGGCATTCCACTGCGCTCACCATCCTGACACATAACATGTTCAGTCTCAGTATGATCACTGGCTATAATGTCCTTGAAACCGGAACCCAACAGTGCATTGCACTGCTGGTTGGCTGGAAAAATTGACGTTGAAGTGATACCTATCCAGGCGGCCTCTCACATAAGAGAGACCTACCAGCAGTGATGCTTTGTATAAGTAGTATACAATAAAGTGTTGTCTATCTTTATCAGCCTCCATGGCACAGTTGATTAGACGCCGACTGTGAAACGTGGGGCCGAAGGTTCAAACCTTGCATTGAGACAAATATTCGTCTGATCCATTGGTATTTGTTTCGGGTCTGGGTGTTTGTGAGACCGAAAAGTCTCTCGTGGTTCTTGATACAAGACACAAGACTCGATCTCAGTGTGTCAGGATTATATACAACATGTAACAGATTTAAATGTAAAAGCGGAAAGTAGTACGTTCAGAATCAGCTACTGAACCGATATCAACATTTTTTTTGGTAGGTATTTTTTTTCAAAATAATTAGTTAAGACCAAGTAAATTACAGACACTCCTTCGTTTAGTACTCCGAACAAACGAAATTGAAACGTAACTCCAGCACATAAGATCATTTTTAAATGAATCACTAAACGAATACTCTAATAAACTAAATAATGAACAAAAATGAACTTTATTTCGATAGTCATAAAGTTTATTTAAGCAATCTATCATTAATCAAACGCACACAACGATAGGCCTGAATAAACGTAATAAGCTACCAAAATAAATAACTATCATATTCTCTTTTCCGCACATTTAACTACAACTAGATAGAGCAGGATGCAGCTATTGTTTAATGCAATTTGATCCATCCGACAAACGATGGCGCGCGCGGCGGTATAGGGATGCGCCGCGAAAAAAATTACTCCCGGTATTTGCAAGACCGGGCGATCCAAATTCCAAATCCCGCGCAATACATGCACTTAAATGAAACAAATTAAATTTTAACAAAATCAATATGAAAAGAAACAACAAATAGGTATTTCTATGAAACATAATTTCGGGGAACGTTAAAATGGTGATTAAATTCGGTTTGTAATTTTGCTACAATGTATGCGGAATCCCGGTGTGTCGGATATCCTGTTATTGCAATCCCTAAATGGGCACCGAATATGTGAAAAAAATCTAGTCGTGCACCGCAGTTATCTGTGTCTACTTGTGTTTAAGTGTTAAGTAGATATGTATTTCGATAACTTTCGCGCGCGATGTCTTTTCGGTATTCGAATATTCAAATACACTGAAATGGTGAGAACTTTGGCACTGTGTGGTGATAATGTATCATTGGCATGTCTGACGGTATCTCGATGCTGAGTTCGGAGAGCGCTGGATAGGTCGCGGCGAACCTGTGCAATGGCCTCCTAGGTCACCTGACTTGACTTGACGCCTCTTGACTTTTTTTGTGGGGACGTAATAAATCTCTGGTATCCTTCAGTGAAAATACTAATGTGGAGGATCCAGGATGAGGAGGATAATGTGGAGCAAATTCCTAAAAGTGAAGAGTGACACTGAAGTTTTACATAAATTACGTGAACAATCACGCAAATGTGCATCAAAGTGTATCAAGGTGGTGGACATGTCGAACATATTTTAAAAAGAAATCGCCTCATGAGTGCCATGTAACACGTAAGTTAATTTTGTTGTATTTTTTTGTGTTGTGATTCCCAATCTAGTATTCGTTGTTAGATATTGCGTTAAATTATTATCTTATTCAATAATAATGCGAAATAAATGACGCCCGTATCCTGCCTGCCTGTAGGAACTAAGTTTAGCGGAAGTGAAATTAATAATATTTTATAGCCGATTCATGCAAAATATTGTCTTATGTTGGGTTCGTACGCATTATATCTAGTAAGTAAAATATTTAGATTTTATAGTTAAAACACAAATGTTATGCTTACAGATTAAATAAATAATAATTTGTTTACCAAACCACCCAGTAATCAGTTACGTACGTAATTTGTATTTCGTTTATTGTCAGCTGTTTCTGCCGGCGCGGCGCAGCGGTCGGCGACCGGCGTTAGGTACTCGTGTGAATGTGTCTTGTGTACATGTGTGCGTGTCCGGCGAGCGTGTGTAGTAGTACACTCTTATTTGTAACTCGTAAGGTGACCATGTTAAGTGCCTACATTTGGTATAACTAATTTCATAAATAAAAGATTTTGTAATTATGATAGTACGATTTCAAAGCATAAACTATGATTGCAATAATATTTTAAAGTTGGGGTGTCTGAGGTTGTGAATTAATCCTGTTACACGTTGTATAGTGATTTTTGGGTGTATTTATTTATTGATGTATGTATCTCCAGACGTGAGCAGCAAGTTGAACTCGACGAGTGTGAACGTGTCTATAACTCCGAGCGCGCTGCCGCCGCCCGCGCCGGAGTCCCCGCGCGACCCGCGCGACGACGACGACTCCGAGGACGACGAGAACGAGCCGCCGGTGCCGGTGCCCGGACACAGGGTGACTACATATCGACGCAGGAAAGCGATTTTGTCGTATCTCAAAAAATGCGTATATGCGTTTTGTATATTAGTTAATTCATAAAAAAAAATACCGCATTGAATTTCCTCGTGAAAATGTATGGTTTTATTTTAAAATGTTATTATTAAAGAAATGGTATTCCTAAGTTTTTTAGTTTAGAGGTTATTCATTTTTTTATATATATTTTTTTTGGTTCTGGTGTAAAATTGCTTGTTTTGAGATACGACAAAATCGCTTTCCTGCGTCGATATACACTTTGCTCCATACGGATAGACTAAGCCATCATGCTCTGGATTGTAGAGGAAGGCTGTGCAGTGGGACGTATGTATATAGGCTAGTTAAGTACAATAAGGATAGGAGACACATTGAGTAATGTTCCATTGTACTCAATCTTGGATTGTGAATGTATATTTTTTTTTAATATTCAAGGCCATGTTTTTTTTTTCTTTACTATAAGGCTGTACTACTGAGCCTGGGGCTCTTATAAAGCCGAGAGTGCGATAAAATAGGTGTAATAGACTGTTCACAATGCAATTAATATTATTTCTCTAAATACAAAGTTTGAAAATTTAGTATTATTTTGTACTGACTTGTCAAAAGTGCTATTTCATTGTTCCATGTCCAACCAATAATAATTATATTTAATTTTCTGTGGTGTTGGTTGCAGGAGTTATCGAGCGCGGAGATATGGGAGCGTGAACGAAGATTGCGAGCTCTACGCGAGAAACTAAGAGCTGAAGAAACACGCCTCGTGCTGCTGCGCAAGATACGGCAGTCACAACACGCTACCGGCCTGCCCGCCGCCAAGGTACGGTGTGCCTGGGTAGTCAGATACTATTGATGGTTCTTTCATCTCGCCAGACATATTAGAGCTGATAACTTCCAAAAAAGCCCCGATTAGAATTTCATTATAGTTGATCGTGTTGTAAAGTTTGAGGTCTCTAACTTCAATGGTTTAGAGTTTTCCATACAAACTTTCATCTCTTTCAACTCTTCGCATCACAATAAAAAGTAACCTATGTCCGTTCTCAAGGTCTAATCTACTGTCCCTGTTCCGACTTTCATGAAAATCGGTACAGTGGTTTAGGCATGAAAAAGGACAGACAGACAGAGTTACTTTCGCATTTATAATACAGGTAAGGATTAATAAAGTGATTGTGTATGTTTCAGGAATGTCCGACGGCCACCGCGTTGGCCGGCAGTGGTTGCGTGGTGCCACCAGGAGTGACGGTGACGCCGGCGCCGCCGCCTGCACATCAGAATAAGGTATGTACACTCTTTGTATTTAGACATATAGGCGTCAAGGCCTCCTCTACGATTCAGTGGAATAATGTTTGTTTAAATCCTATAAATTATTTTAATGTGGTAGAACCATGTTTTAAATGTCTTGAATTACAGTAGGAATTAGAATAGGGCAGGTGTACCCAAGGTGTTATTGTTGTCTCATATAAACCATAGACCAGTGTTTGGTTCGGTGAGTGGTACGGAGCTATATTGCAGTGATTGGACTATAAAATAAAATAAATAAATATAAATAACACCCAACAGTCACATACATAGTCCTGACCCCACACTAAGATCGAGTCTTGTGTTGTGGGTATCAGGAACTACGAGAGACTTTTCGGTCTCACAAACACCCAGACCCGGAAGAAATATTTGTGGGCCGCACAAATATTTCTCTCGGTGCGGGGATCGAACCCGCGGCCTCTCGTTTCACAGGCGGCGTCTAATCAACTGCGCCACGGAGGCTGTCAAACTATATTATGAATATGTAGTTATTGCGAATGGAATACACAAAGAAACAACATAAATTGTTGGACGTGTTTCATAGAAAGCCGTGTAATAATATCGTGAAGTGCAGTCGGCAGTGTTGTGCGTTTAAATCAAGAGAGAAAAGCAGGAGTTCCCAATCTCGTTCAGTCCGCTGCATACCTACATGTTGTTTACTATTTTGTCTTGACGCCCTAAGCTGGACGAAATAAATAGGTACAATGATACTATGTAATGAGATTGACAGGGGGGTGCCATGTCCAGCAATGAACTTCTTGTGGCTGTGAGATAGACATGAGAATTTAAATTTAGTGAGTGACAATTCCGTCACGGCGCCTTCATTGACTTTGTACGGGGTAGAAGAGCTCTTTTATAAAATATTTCAACATTTATTTCAACTCATTAAGGTTATATTTAATAAACGAAGTATGCTTTTATTATTGTTTAGAAATTAGGAACTAAAGTGCAATGTTTGACGTCTGTAACTTGCTTAGATTTTTCCATATAAATTCTCATCCCTCTGTGTGTCAGCGTTGCGGCGGCAGCACGGCCTCCAGCGCCAGCAGCAGCGCCGCGCGCCGCACCGCCTCGCTGCCCGGCGGCGCCACGCTCACACCGGGACCCTACCGCACGCAGGTACACGCACACGCACACACTACACACTACACACACACAGCAGCGCCGCGCGCCGCACCGCCTCGCTGCCCGGCGGCGCCACGCTCACACCGGGACCCTACCGCACGCAGGTACACGCACACGCACACACTACACACTACACACACACAGCAGCGCCGCGCGCCGCACCGCCTCGCTGCCCGGCGGCGCCACGCTCACACCGGGACCCTACCGCACGCAGGTACACGCACACGCACACGCACACACTACACACTACACACACACAGCAGCGCCGCGCGCCGCACCGCCTCGCTGCCCGGCGGCGCCACGCTCACACCGGGACCCTACCGCACGCAGGTACACGCACACGCACACACTACACACTACACACACACAGCAGCGCCGCGCGCCGCACCGCCTCGCTGCCCGGCGGCGCCACGCTCACACCGGGACCCTACCGCACGCAGGTACACGCACACGCACACGCACACACTACACACTACACACACACAGCAGCGCCGCGCGCCGCACCGCCTCGCTGCCCGGCGGCGCCACGCTCACACCGGGACCCTACCGCACGCAGGTACACGCACACGCACACACTACACACTACACACACACAGCAGCGCCGCGCGCCGCACCGCCTCGCTGCCCGGCGGCGCCACGCTCACACCGGGACCCTACCGCACGCAGGTACACGCACACGCACACACTACACACTACACACACACAGCAGCGCCGCGCGCCGCACCGCCTCGCTGCCCGGCGGCGCCACGCTCACACCGGGACCCTACCGCACGCAGGTACACGCACACGCACACACTACACACTACACACACACAGCAGCGCCGCGCGCCGCACCGCCTCGCTGCCCGGCGGCGCCACGCTCACACCGGGACCCTACCGCACGCAGGTACACGCACACGCACACACTACACACTACACACACACAGCAGCGCCGCGCGCCGCACCGCCTCGCTGCCCGGCGGCGCCACGCTCACACCGGGACCCTACCGCACGCAGGTACACGCACACGCACACACTACACACTACACACACACATACTCACATACACGTACATTCACACATACACACACGCACACACTTACACGTGCACGCAAATCCACGCATCTGTGCGTACATACCGACGCTCCCTACGTAAACTATCGAAAATGAAAAGTGTGATTTTTGTTATTGCACTAATTGCAAGTAAATATTATAAAGATTTGTAATCTTTACAATAAAATACTATACTGGGTATCTCAAGACTGCTACCGAAAACGAAGCCAGATGGTAGTTTTAGTGGCTACAAACACAATGCAACTAAAAATTTCGTATAGAAACGCGACAATTATTTTTTTGATTTTTTAAATATCGTCATTTTGGAGTGGCAAATCCATAGTTTTTGCTAAAATAATAATTTAAACTTTTTTATACCTTAGAGTATTTGTAAATAAAAGGGTATACACTATTATTTTAGGAAAAAATGTATTTACCACCCAAATATGGCCATAGGAAAAAAATAACAAAAAAAATTGTCGCTTTTTTTTGCAACTTTTTCTTTTGCATTGTGTCTGAAGTCGCTTAAACTACCACCCAGCTTCGTTTTCGGTAGCAGTCTTGATATACCCTGTATACAAATATGCCTTCAACTGTTTTTCAACTGAATAAAATTGAACGTGCATTAAGAGCGTATACACCTTGCGCGCAAAGTCAACTATAGGTATTTCTTCGTTAATTTCACGCACACATAAGCGACCAAAGCTGTGTGCGTAGAGCTGCCGCGTCGGCTCGCTATACAGTCAGCGCAACCAACTTTGATCCGTGCGCTTCAAATATTCAATTGAAATGTAACTGTAATATAATATCATAAAAATATTTTATTTGCATTATAAGTAGACAAATATTACTGTGCAAGCAAAGAATAATACAAATTTTGGATACTAATCATATTTTCGTTATTATTACATTGTTAAGTTGCATTCAAATCAGTGTTCAATCAGTATACACTACGGACGTTTTATTAATCATTTCGTGTTCGAACACATAAATAGTGTTAGGGGCCTTACAACCCCTTACAATTACGAAATATATTTAATTTTATAGTACACTACATAACATAATTTAGCCTCGGAATTACATCCCATTATATTACCTGAAACATAATTTATACTCACTACAAAATCATTGTAGGTAATAAAAATAATGAAATATTTTACTACCAAGTACTAAGATGTGGTAATCGCATTCCGCGCGTGGGTATTTTTATTACGCGCGGCAAAATCGACTGCAGCCAGGCCGGAGCGACGAGCGATACGTCCTCCCTCTAGAAGGCCTTGCGGCGGTCTGATTTGATCCACGTCGGACAGCGTGTTTTATAGTGGTTTTTAAAATATTTGTAGAAAACAAGAAAACTAATTTTGTTGAAATATAAAAATGGTAATTTATTGATAAGATGTTCTTCTATTGTAATATGCAATTGCTATAAAAAATTATGTACGATAAGTAGGTGAAAAAAAAATATGTTCTTGACGAGAGTTTCTGAATAATTTCGCATTGTTTAAATTTTTATTTTTCAGGAACTAAACACAAAAAGTTTATTTTTCTCAGCAAAATCCCTCCATAAGGGTCTTATTAGTCTGATAATATTTTTATTTTCATCTTATATTTAGTGGTTTCGGATATCTTAAGCTTCTAAATTGCCATTTAAAGCCTAAATAACGAAACTTGTGTTCAGTAATCCTTATAGTACTGACAAATTATCCATCAATCTATAATGTTTTCCACCAAAATCCCTAGATGACAACCTTTTCTAAAATTAGTACTAATTATTTTACCTTGAAATTGTTTATTGGTGGCTATTAACTCATTTGAAAAGTCCTGTTTTTAAGCCAAAAAGCGCGTGCAGGGTATAAACGCTCTTAACAGTTTTGATAGTTTAGAGCAGTGATTCTCAACCACTGTGCCGCGGCACTTTGTGTGCCGCCAAATTTCAAGAGTGTGCCGCCAAATTTTGCAAATATATAATAATATTAATATTATTAAATTATATAATTTAAAAAAAATACGTGAATATATATTTCAATGCACAAAAAAAATTAATTATTTTATTATTTGCTTTGCAACGCGTTTTTTCTTAGTGCCAAATTATGATGAAGCGGCGCGGCGTGCATAGCAATAGGAATATGTCTCAAGTCGGCGCACTCGGTGCACAATCGATTGACACAGTGTTGTGTGTGTCGGCAACACTTGCCACTTCTGCGTACAAAACGTGTTGTTTTGGTGATAGTTGGGATTCACAAGGTGTTGCATAGTAGTTACTGCACCTTTTCTTTCGTTAAAATTGGCAAATGTATGTGATTCGGTTTAATATTAATTTATTTGCATGTAGTGTCAATTTATAAATTTGTTAATTTATTAACTTTGCAGTACGCCTATTCACACAATTTCAGAAAGGTTTAATTTTCCATATTCAAAAATTACAAGTGAGTGCATAATTTAAATTATTATAAATTCAAAGGTAATATTTGAACCATTATTTTTAAATGTTTTGACAATATTATTTTTATTTTATCAGATCCTTCTGAAAATGGATAAATGGTTAAAAAGAAGAAAGTTTAATGATGATAATAGTGATAATGATAACGTTAGGGACCAAGTTAAGGAGCCAACCCCGGCACAAGTAAAAATACTTCTTGCTCAAAAAAATACGTTGTCCATCGGAAATACAGGGTATATCAAGACTGCTACCGAAAACGAAGCCGGGTGTTAGTTAAAGCGACTTCAGACACAATGCAACAGAAAAAGTTGCAAAAAAAAAGCGACAATATTTTTTTTTGTCTTTTTTTCCTATGACCATATTTGGGTGGTAAATAAATTTTTTCCTAAAATAACAGTGTATATCGTTTTATTTATAAATAATCTAAGATATAAAAGTGTTTAAATTATTATTTTAGCAAAAACTATGGATTTACCACCCAAAAATGACGATATTTAAAAAATCATAAAAAATCATTGTCGCGTTTCTTTGCGAAATTTTTAGTTGCATTGTGTTTGTAGTCACTAAAACTACCACCCGGCTTCGTTTTCGGTAGCAGTCTTGAGATACCCGGTATAATGATGACGTTTTGAAATTTGGATTTACCTCTACATTGGAAAATGACATAGTTGTTCCCGAGTGTGTGATATGTGGTTTTAAATTATCAAATAGTGCTATGGTTCCTAGCAAACTCCAACGTCAAATATAAATGAAATTATCAAAAAACATCAACATCAAATTTCATATTTAAAATATTTTTATTATTAGCTTGTAATTAATCCCTTAATAAACGTTTAGTTATTATTGTAGTATATATTAGTTTATTTCGTATATATATTTTTTTGTCATAAAGCATTTATGCAGTGTGTTGTAGTAAGTAAATAATTTTTATCTTTTTCTTTGTGTGCCGCCAAATTTTGAAATCGTTAAATAGTGTCGCAACAAAAAAAAGGTTGAGAATCACTGGTTTAGGGACTGTCGATACGCACACATACATATAGGATTGTACATACAGACGCTACACACAAACACAGATATATACATGTACGCACACAGACACATTTATAACTCATCTACGCCTATTTTAGTCATTCAAAACTAGTCAAGTATGTTACAAAATAATTATCATTTTACAGGGTGAAAAATTAGTGGTAAATTTTCAATGATATAAGTGGATGAGGATAGATGTATCTTGAGCCGTTTAAACGAAACTTCATCATTATTTAAATTTATTATAGATACATGGACATTTATTTTACCACATTTTATATCGACAAACAAATGCTGTGCTGTTCTTTAAATTAAAATATTAATGGTAAATATAATTCGGCAGTCTTCCAGCAGCGGCGCGGCGAACATCACTCCTTCGGTGACCATCACGCCGGCACCACCGCCGGCCACGCAACATGCTTCTAGCAAGGTATGTTCCCTCATCACTTGCAAACACTACTTCTGTGTATGAGACTGAGCTATGTGACTGTGCCCAGTTGCCAGTCAACAAGTGGGTTTGAACATGCCAATACGATTAATCATTGAAACTGCCTGAATAAAATAGCAATTACTCTTAACGAAACGTTAAAGACGATTGACTAGTATGGGGCCCTACTATATAAATCCGAAACGAAGTTCGAAACTTCGTGACGTTCTTCGTTTCGAAACCTACTCTGTAACACGAAATTCGAATCTTCGGATCGAAGAATGAATTATTCCAATATATCGGCAATACGAACATTTACAGAGTGGGTACATACGTATCATCACAAACTTCGTTCGTCCGAAGTTTCGGATGAATATAGTGAATAAAAATGTAAATGTTCGGATTGCCGATATATTCGAATCATTGATTCTTCGTTCCGAAGTTTCGAATTTCGTGTTACAGAGTAGGTTTCGAAACGAAAAAGTCACGAAGATTCGAACTTCGGATTTATATAGTAGGGCCCCTGGAACGTGGTTTGTGTGAAAGAGATGACTAATGAACGTACTTAAGATGGAAAGAGTTAGAGGATGAATGATTAAGATGTTGAAGTACGGAAGGATGGAATAGGAGAGAAAAGTCTGGAAGACGATGAAACGCTGTGAACGGAAGATGAAGACGTGAATAAAAAGACGGATATAAAATACGATAATATATTGAAGATTATTCCAATGATCTTTGTTTGATTTGACCCGAGACATGGAAATGGACATGGAATGCAGGAAAACACAAAATTACAGTGTAACACATTAGTTTACTCTCTAGGGAATGAAATAATTCTGTTATGTTCACATACAGTAGGCCCTCGGTTATCCGACAAAACTTGCATGGTGGTGTTGAATAATCTAATTTGTCAGATTATACAGACTATAGTCTCGACAATTTATAGATACAACACCTTATTATATGATAAAGCTTATCAAAGTTGTAAGATTCTATCCGAAATATTAATAACGGGGAAACAAAATGTAGTTTCTACTTGTGAGCTATAAGGATGTCGAATTACAAGAGACGGTGGATCAGACAGGGGTTGGATTACCGGGGATCCACTGTATTGTAGTAGTGTATAGCGAATGGGTATAGTAAATATTTCATAAGAGGTATATGATTGCAAGCCGGCACAGGACAATTCCTCGGTGACAAGTAGCACGAGCGATGCAGTGAGTATGGAAATGTGATTTCAATTTCTCATTTATTATTAGTACTAATTTATGTTAGTAACACACATTCACAATACAAAAGAAAAATAAACGGTTGTTTTCAATCTGATGGTGGTAATTAATAACATTAATTTAAAATACAGTTTTATTAATCGGTATCTTTACACGTCGCATACTGCTTACACATACGTATGTACGTGTTTATGTGCGTGCGTGTGCGACTATCACCCATCGGCGTGTTAGTTATTTCATAACACGCTCGTGGATAGTTAATCCTTTTGACGATGTGGTCAATGTTGAGATGTATGATGAGATATTGCCCTACAACAGAAACAGTGAAAAAATGTTTTATAAATAAAGTTCGGTACCGTATCGACATGTTTAGTTTTGTCTTTGTCACTCCAATGTATTCACACTATCTTGCCTCTCGCTCTGATTTCTCACGTGACTATTATGCTTGAACAAATTTGAGCTCTATGTCCACTCCAATATAACACATATTTCAATGTTATAGTATGAATACTAGGAATGGATTGGTTGTTTTTATTTCAGGCGAGCTCACGCAGTTCGGAGGACACGCAGACCCCGGCGCAGCGACAGGCCGCGGCCAAACTGGCGCTGAGGAAACAACTCGAGAAAACTCTACTACAGGTAAACTACAGATTGTTTTTAAACTAATGTCCAATAATGGCCCCATTGCGTTTAATATACACACTAGGCTTACACGCATTTTAGTTATCGAAACCCTTCGAATTGAGTTTATGCGAAGAAAAATAAGGCCGTTAAAGTTTTCATTATGAACTAGCTCCATTTTTTAATCCTAGTCAATTTGTAATTTACCATGTAATTATTATATACCATGTAATTTGCGATTGTAAAAATTTAGATTATTTAAATCGTTTTTTTGTACTTTAAATAAAAAGGTTAAACCTATCAGAAAGGAATCAAATTATGTTATATTTCAGATCCCACCCCCCAAACCGCCGCCGCCTGAGATGAACTTCATCCCCTCGCCGAGCAACACGGACTTCGTGTACCTCGTGGGCCTCGAGCACGTCGTCGACTATCTCACCAACGAGGATCGGTTAGTACCGCACCTGCTTATTTATACAGGGTATATCAAGACTGTTACCGAAAACGAAGCTGGGTGGCAGTTTTAGTGACTTACTATACCCTGTATATCAGCATTGACCATACAGGACCGCTCGCTTACAAGGTGGACGGACGACCTGGCTAAAGTTGCAGGAAGTCGCTGGATGCAGGCCGCTTCCAATAGGTCGATGTGGAGATCCTTGGGGGGAGGCCTATGATCAACAGTGGACTTCCTGTGGCTGAGATGATAATGATGACCATACAGGCTGAAATATTCAATTGGGCGTGAATGTACAAATCCAAAACAATGAATAGTGTAAAATATGCAAAAGAGTCAGGACTGATTTAATGAAACTAACACTTGTGTTAATCCAGGATGCCATCTATCCCTATACCTAATTTTATCAGTCAGTCGAGCCATTTTTGCGCGAAAAATTATTGAATTCTTGATTCATCCAACATGAACACTACTTTTATTTCGGGATGAAATGTGTTAATATAAAATATACCAAATTTCATCAAAATCGATCGAGCCGTTTTTGCGAACAAATACCCATATATCCATACGCAGAATGTTTCGTGTTTATAGTGATTAATAATTATTGGTGGGGCAAAAAATATATTTAGAAAATAATTTAAATTAAAATGATTTCTCTATATTATCGGGGAATGTGATTGCTTAGCTGGTTTAAATTCTATGTCAACTTGCCGTGTTAAATGTTCTTCTATCATGCTTATACATCTGACCACAAATGACGCCTTTTTATATTACAAGGCTAAGAAGGTTTATTTTTGTTATTAACATTTTGTAGATAACCTTATTAACTTGTAATTCTGGGTTCTGTTTTCCTAAATTCATTTCCCAAGCGTCATATACTATGTATTTGTAACAAGTGGCCTCCCCAGGCAACACTGTTAAATTCTTTGTAAACTTTGATATGTCTCTGTTTGATATGTCCTATGGCGATGTTTGTCGCCATAAGGCTATGTTTAATTTTAAAATAATCAACCAAAACAATTTATTCAAAACTAATTTTGAGGTTAGCACAAAAAGGCAGAGAATCGGGACTTCTTACTACAATATATTTGTTGTCTATTGTTATTGTTTATTATAATGTTTTGGTATTTGTGTAAAGATTTATGCTCTTATATTTTCCTTTTCTGGTGGAGACTGATGATACTATGATGATCATCATTGGAAATTGCAGAAGGTATTAATTCTCCACAAATAAATTTAATATTATGTAGAAAGTGTTTTTGTTTACATATAAATATTGTTTTATAGCAATATTGAAAAAAAAAAAAGAGTAAATTGTCATTTTTATAAAAATGCTGGTATAATTATTTATGCGGCTTTTCATAAAATTATAATCGTTAAATAATCAGATTCCCCGATAACAATATTATTATGTTGCTTTTTGTGTTCATACTTCACATTGCTATTACAGCTAAGGCTACAGCTAAATTTGTCACATAAAATGATTTAATCCTTGTCCCCATATGTGTATCAGCTGATATGTTTTGTTGGTATTATTCGAATATTTCTGTAGTAGTGTAGTGATGTGTGTTGTCCGTGCGCAGCATGCCTCGTTCGTCAGTGCCGGCGGTGTGCGCGCAGTGCGGCTGCGACTTCACGTGCGTGTGGCGCTGGGAGCGCGCGCCGGCTCGCCGCGTGGACGCCACGTTCGCGCCCGCCGCCGCCGCGCGCCGCCTCTGCGAGCTGTGCGTCTCCGGCAACGTGAAGCGTGCGCTCAAGGCGGAGCACACCGCACGACTGAAAACTGCCTTTGTACGCGCGCTGCAGCAGGAGCAGGAGATCGAGCGCCGCCTGGCCGCGCCGCCCGCGTCGCCGCCGCACACGCCTGCGCATGCGCCCGCGCCCGCGCCCCCGCCCGCGCACGCGCACGCGCCGCACGCGCACCGCCCCGCCTCGCGCTCGTCGTCGCGCAGCAGCGCCGCCGCCGCGCCGCCCTCACCCGCGCCGCCGCTAGCCCCGGCGCCGCCGCCGCCCAGGTACACACGCACACACACACACTAAGGGCGCGTTCCATTTGGCGTTCACGGCGCTCAAAACACTCATTTCGCCATTCCATTTAACGATCACGATCGCCGTGGTCGCGGTGAACACGTCATTGATGACGTCATGACAAACGCTCACACGACGCTCACGACGACCCATGTCAAGAAGTGGGTCGTGAATTTTGAAATTTCAAAACAACGAAAATGTCACTGGAGAAAATTACTTTATACGCATAATGTAACTTATCCTTTTTATAGCTATTTTAAAATATTTATTACCTAAGCGCTCAAAACGCCCCATAACCCGTTCCACTTGGGTTTGCGATCGTAACGCTCACGAGCTAGTGGAACGGTAAATATCGCGGTCGTGAGCGTGGTCGTTGCGATCGTCAAATGGAACGCACTGTAAATAGTCTGAAACAAAATCACAAGGGGCCAAGGTTGCTTATACTTATACATTTGAATTTCGAACTACGAGATTATAGCAGTCTTAAATTATAATCAACTTCAGGTAACAATTAACCATTTGTTATGATTTGAAGCATACTAAAATCAAATACCACACGCTCATTTATGCTCTTATTTCTCTTGCCGTTTTTTAGGCCGTTACTTATAATCTAGTGCATATTTGATCGAAGCATACATCAATAAACTTAAACCTAGTACAAAAACATAAGCTAATAACATACAATCAGTAATTATATCCTCGACTTGTCATTCATAATACCATATCTAATATAGACATTTTAAAATTAAATTTTACTCAGTTCTATTTTTGTCTCAATGTAGAGCGCTATCATCGACGGACAACTTGCGTAGTCACCACTCGGAGCGCGGCAGGGACGGCACAGAGGTCGCCGCCAAGAAGAGTAAAAGTAAGCGAAATATCTTTATACAGGGTATCTCAAGACTGCTACCGAAAACGAAGCCGGGTGGTAGTTTTAGTGGCTACAAACACAATGCAATTAAAAATTTCGCATAGAAACGCGACAATTATTTTTTATGATTTTTTAAATATCGTCAATTTTGGGTGGTAAATCCATAGTTTTTGCTAAAATAATAATTTAAACTCTTTTATACCTTAGAGTATTTATAAATAAAAGGATATACACTATTATTTTAGGAAAAAATGTATTTACCACCCAAATATGGCCATAGAAAAAAAAATTACAAAAAAAAATTGTCGCTTCTTTTTGCAACTTTTTCTGTTGCATTGTGTCTGAAGTCGCTTAAACTATCACCCGGCTTCGTTTTCGGTAGCAGTCTTGATATACCCGGTATACTACTATTCATTATAATGCGTAAACATTCTGCTAGGCTAACATCCTGTTTTAATGTGACGACCTTATTCATAAACAATTTTAAAACCTATTTTAGTTAACTAAAATTTTGAACATTATTCGGTTGACAGAAGATATATATATAAGCTATAATAGGTTTTAAAATGGACGGTTGATGGAATTTTTCATTAATTTACTTTCGATAAGGGTAGTGCCAATTATGGCCCTATGAATAACGATTTCATGAATCTTGCCAAAAGAGCTATATTTAACCCCAAATGAAAACACAAAAAAGAAGTGTCAATGGTGTGTATACGTGGCATGCTTTTGTTAAAATATCAGGAACAGTTTTTCTCTTATCTACATTAGGATGAGGATAATTGAAGTTTTTTACGTGAAATGACATGTGTGGAAAATGTCACAACTCTTCGCATAGCAATTGGGATTTATATCCCAATTATTTGAACATATGTTCATAAATAACTGGTGATGTAATTTTGTTGTAGGTTCATCGTCGAGCAGCAACAGTCAGAGTAGCAGCAATAAGCCGCATCAGGTCAGAACTATATTATATACTAGTATTACTCGCGGCTTTCTTCCGCGTCAAAGGTTTTCCGGGATAAAATGTACCATTTCGCCTTCCTCTGAATATGGGCTATCCAACACTGAAATAGTTTTTCAATTTGAACCTGTAGTTTCTGAAATTAGCGCGTTCCAATTCTATGACTTTTTTCATTTTAGTGATTTCCAAAATTAACAAGTTAAATGTTTTGTATTGTTTTATTGGTAATCCTTTACTTTTTAAATAATAAAGTGAAAAAAGGATGCATAATTTCTGTGGGTACGTTTACACAAATGTTTCGTCAATATTCCTGTTTTGAGGGTAGTTGTAATATCGTGGCGCTAGTACGGAGACTGTTGATCAATTGACCAAAGTTTGCGATAATATAGTATTTGTTTATTTTAGTTAAAAAATAAATAAATATATTAAATGCTTATAGTTATAAATAAGTTCGTTATTGAGTCTCCGGCGAAGTCAGCTGTCCACATTGGTAAAATCAATAAAAATTATGCCACCTCGCGATTATTTTTTTACCATTTTTTGACACCAGAAAATATTTTTTTGCCGTATTTACCAGTCCCTTAGTTTTTCATGAAAGCCGAAAGAATTTTTAGCTGAAACGACGGTGGTACCGACATGTACATTTCTACCGCTCATGATTACTAAAAGAGGGGCTTTAATATATATATATATATATATATTTTTTTTTTTTTTCAATAAATCTGTTGTTGTATCCGCCGCCTCTTTTGCGCAGTTGAGACAATTAGTTGTGTAATCCATTGCAATTGAATTCTGGGTATTTGTGAGGCAGAAGTCTTGTATTTTCAACTGATTTGATCTTATTGTGGGGTCAGGGGGTCTCGGCAAATGTAACTTATCCGTTGGCCTGAACGCCTGCGGAAAGATCAAAATGTATGGAAATGACATTTGGCAGTCACGCGACTTCTGGTTACCAAATGTCATTTACATACATCTTGAATTTCCGCTGGCGTTCACGCCAACAGAAAAGTGATATAAGTCTAGGCCCCCTGAACTATGTACATATGTGACTGTTGGGTGTATGTGGTGATGTATTGTTTTGTTGCAGCAATTCGCGGCGGCTGCGGCGGCGCAGATGGCGTTCGAACAACACAGCGCCGCCGCCATGCAGGCGCTGCAACACCAGCTGCTTAGAGGTAAAATATTATTGTACATAGTTTTAGACCGCCGGCTTTTTTAAATGGTTGTATTACATTTGGAGGAGGCCTACATGTGTCCAGCAGTAGACAACAGTATGGGCTGATGAGGATGATATATTAAAGAATTGTCTCGTTCATATGTTTTAATTTAGAAAGCAATTTACAGAACTGTATAAGGCATGCCTATATTTGAGCGAGTGCTGAAAAAATAAGTTAATATTCACATGAAAATAATATACGTCTATTTACACTTACAAATAGCAAGCAAGAGACAATTACAACTTATATTAATAATATATAGTTTATTGTAGATGTTTCTAAGTGATACGACCGCGTATTGACAATAGCAAACCAAACACCATGAATTACAAAACAATGCTTGGCGTTCCACTCCACTTGCCATCCTGAGACATACTATCTAAAGTCTCAATATGTCTAGTAGTGATACTCTAGCTACCATAGATGTAGTATAGAACATAGATCGGCAATGTGTCATTTTGAGCGCGACCAAAACTGATTTACGATTGTGTGCGTGAAGTTTATATGTGTGCTTGACATATAGTGGTGTACCATGCACTTTCGATACTATCATATCGATATCGATATAGCCGTCGGCCTGTAGTTGTGTAATAAAATGTTATGGATATATGCAACATTTTATTATATATTAACAGAAACTTATTGATGTGTTTATTTCAATACAGATTGATAAACACACATATAAATAAAGATAAATTGTCATATTATTTGAAAACATTTTGTTTGAGATGTTTTGTATAGGTATTTATGTTCACCTGAACAAAATTATTTTTTTCATTGTCATGTCTACATAGTACATACACCTAATTAAACTGAGAACAAAAAACACTTTTATAAAATAAAACTATAATTTACAAAGTTTTAGCGTTTTCGGTTTATTTTTTTCATTTTTATTTCCCGTCGCGAAGTTTCGATTACTTTACAGCTTTCGTAGTCACAGAGTGGACTCAGTGTGTAACAAAATCCGTGATTATTAGTTTTTTTCAATGAGTAACATTCGCGTAAGTCTAAGAAACACATTTTTACTATATGTATACTAGAGTTAAAAAAATATGCTTATTCAAATCAATTGACTTGTAACACATTGGGAAGTGTTGGACGCCTGCTAGGCCGCGTTGGAGGTGTACGGAGGAGCTTGTAGGAAGTCGTTGGATGCAGGTAGCTTACAACAAACTGATGTAGACATTCTTGTGGAAGGTCTATGTTCATTAGTCGCATTCCTGTGGCTGAAGAAAGAGACAGTTTAATAAACTATGAAGCTTTTCTCGATCACGTCACCTAAACTAATGTTTTTCCTATGATAATTATAAATTTGAAACCTATACCTAATGTTATGATAAATGGATAATGTTGCTTCAAAGTTTGGACGATGATACTGTGCATAGAAGTATCGCATATTTTATAATATCGAATATAATCTTACAATGTTCACAATAATGTAGCAAAAACACTAACTATACTCCGTACATTTAAAATGGTTTAGTTTGTTCGGTTTTCAATGTTTCACATTCTCAACTGAGTATGTTATAGCTTTATAGCGTGGAAAATATTGTTCATACGAAATCTTGCTTTGGTCAATAATGTTTAGATTTAAATACAGCAATTCAAAATGCGAAATCGTGTGCAATAACTACTATATAACAATAGTTCGATGATGTTTGCTTTGCAGCTCAAAACACGAAGGTCTTACGCTATATTACTATGCTTATGACTTATCTTTTAGAATTTGTCATGCAATTTTAATACTTTACTAAGATAAAGTCGAATGCGACTTTACATAAATGGCCATATTCTTCGACAGTCCATCCATCCATCAGCCAAAGGAAGTCCACTGCTGAACATAGGCCTCCCCCAATGATTTCCACAGAGACCTGTTGGAGGCAGCCTGTGTCCAGCGACGTCTCGCGACCTTTACCAGGTCGTCGGACCATCTTGTGGGTGGACGTCCTACGCTGCGCTTTCCGCTACGCGGCCTCCATTCGAGTACTTTCCGATCCCATCGGTCATCAGATCTCCGCGCTATGTGCCCGGCCCATTGCCACTTCAACTTGCTAATCCGGTGGGCTATGTCGGTTATTTTAGTTCTCCTACGGATCTCCTCATTTCTGATTCGATCTCGTAGGGAAACCCCGAGCATAGCCCTCTCCATAGCTCGTTGAGTGACTTTGAGCTTCCTAATAAGGCCCATAGTGAGAGGCCACGTCTCGGTGCCGTAAGTCATCACTGGCAACACACAACTATCGAAGACTTTCGATTTAAGGCACTGAGGTATTTTGGACGAGAAGACGTCGCGTAGTTTCCCGAACGCTGCCCAACCGAGTTGGATTCGACGATTGACCTCTCTCTCGAAGTTGGACCTGCCTAACCGGACCACTTGTCCTAAATAGACATATTCGTCAACAACTTCAAGAGTCGAGCCCCCAACACCGATGGGGGTGGGCACAACATGGACATTCGACATGATCTTCGTTTTGTCCATGTTCATTTTAAGACCCACCTGTTGGGAGACTCGATTGAGGTCTTCGAGCATAGTGCTAAGGTCTTCCAGCGATTCAGCCAAGACTACAATATCGTCGGCAAACCGAAGGTGAGTGATATACTCGCCGTTGATGTTGATGCCGAATCCTTTCCACTGCAAGAGCTTGAAGGCATTTTCCAGCGCGGCAGTGAACAGTTTCGGAGATATGACATCTCCCTGTCTCACGCCTCTCTGTAGTGGAATAGCCTTCGTACTCTGATCTTGTACTCGGACCGACATGGTGGCGTTGTTGTATATACACTTCAACACTTCGATGTACCGATAGTCGATATGGCACCGCTGGAGAGACTGTAGCACAGCCCAAGTCTCGATCGAATCAAAGGCTTTCTCATAGTCCACAAACGCTAAACAAAGCGGCAAGTTATATTCCTCGGTTTTTTGTATAACTTGCCGAAGCGTATGGATGTGGTCTATGGTACTAAAGCCTTTTCGGAAACCGGCTTGTTCGGGAGGCTGGAAGTCATCAAACCTGCGTTCGAGACGATTTGTGATGACCCTCGAAAACAACTTATAGACATGGCTCAGGAGCGAGATGGGCCTGTAATTCTTCAGCAAAGTGTTATCACCTTTTTTGAAGAACAGTACCACCACGCTCCTGCTCCATGCCTCTGGCGTTGAGCCCTCGAGGAGAACGGAATTGAAGAGCCTCTGAAGGACTTTCAGTATCGGCGTTCCGCCCGCTTTCAGAAGCTCTGAAGTTATTCCGTCCTCGCCCGGCGCCTTGTTGTTTTTAAGTTGCTTCAGGGCCATCTCAATCTCACACAGGCTGATGTCCGGGATATCATCGCTAAAGTGTCGGATCAACTCGGCTCTCGGGTCTTCGGCCGAGCTAACAGCAGGTTTGGCAACCGAGGTATAAAGCTGTCCGTAGAACCTCTCGATTTCCCTTAATACCTCTGCCCTCGTCGATACTACGCGGCCGTCTTCCGTCTTCAGCCTAGACAACTGGCTTTGCCCAATAGACAAGTCTCTTGCAAACACTTTGGAGCCTCCGTTCCGCTCAATTGTCTCCTTAATGCTCACAGTATTGTGAGCACGGACATCGTGTCGCAAGGACTTCCAGATCTGTCTATTGAGCCGCCGATATGCTTCGGCGTCAACGGAAGACTGCAGCGCTAAAGATCGACGTTCGGCCATGAGGTCAAGAGTGTGGATCGAGAGTTTTTGTGGTCTATCTCTACGGCGAGGTCTAAAATACTTAGATCCCACCGTATGGACAGCTTCTACCAAACTGCTGTTTAGCTCGTCCACTGCAAGGTTTTCTCCTAGACAATCAAAGCGATTTGTCAGCTCGAGTTGAAAGCTCTCGGGGTTTTGGATATGGGCGCGAGTTGGTCGGAGCGTAGATTTCATCAAGCGACGCCTTTCCGATTGGACATTGATATTCAGGGTGCCCCTAACCATTCGGTGATCACTGCCGGTTTTCACCCTGTTGATCACAGAGACATCTCTGAATATCCGTCTATTCGTCGTCAAGATGAAATCTATCTCGTTTCTCGTAGAACCGTCAGGACTCAGCCAGGTCCATTTCCTGTGAGGCGGCTTCTGGAAGAAAGAGTTCATCGCAAAGAGTCCCTCTTTCTCCAGGAAGTCGGCCAGCCTCTGACCCCTGGGGTTCCGTTGCCCATGTCCAAATTGCCCCACTTTCAACTCTGCATCGCTTCTCTTGCCCAACTTTGCGTTGAAGTCCCCCATAACAACATTGAAGTAGGTTTTGGAAGTATGTATGGCCCGACTTATGTCCTCATACATCTCCTCTACTTCTTCATCTGGGTGTGTCGAGGTCGGCGCGTATACCTGTATGACCTTCAACGAATATCTTTTGGATATTCTGAGTATAAGGTATACTACCCTGTTCGACACACTTTCGATGGATACGATGTTGTTGATGAGAGACCTGTGGACGAGAAATCCGACACCTCCTCGGGACTGTTGGTCGTCCCCCCGGTAGAAGAGCAGGTTACCAGACTTCAGGGTTATCGTATCCTCCCCGATTCTTCGGACTTCCGATAACCCCAGAATATCCCAGTGTAACCTGCTCAATTCTTCTTCCAGTTCGACAATCTTCTCGTCTGTCCTCAATGTGCGAATGTTGTGTGTTACCAGGGCCAGTCGTCGTCGGGGGTGGTAGCCGGGGCCAACCCGGGGATTCTTAGCACCCCCTGCCCCACCGTAACCATGACTCTTCGACAGTATATAAACCTATTTAAGTTATCGAATTATTTTTCTTCTTTGCTCAATTGAATTCTGAAGTCGTCCGAAAAGGACAAATAATTCGGTAACTAAAAACGGTTTATGTACCGGCTATGAATAAGGGCGAAAGGGAATATCAATGTATATTTCGTTTAATACTTACATAAGAATATAATTGAAGACGAATAATCGTTTATCGCAGCTAATTTATCGAGAATTTATCTACATCGAATACATTAAAGTTTTAAGTACCAGTTGGATGGAAATTGGGTGACAGTGCAGAAACTCTGTGATTCAAATGAACTTTGAAAGTAAAGTGAAATAAAAGTTTCTATTTTTTTTTAACTGTTTCGATTTCAACTTATAGCCCATTATGCACGGCTGCAGTCCGTACATCAAAAATATATTTCTTCAGTCCTCATCTCTAGAATTCAGCTTCAACACACACACACAGCACACAAAGAACACAGCTTCAAATTCTTCAAATTGATTTCGAAAACAATAGGTTCATCTTGATTGATCGCAAGCAGCTTTGTATTAAATTTCCTAGTTAATTGTTTTACTATTATGAATTGACAGCCTCTTGGCAGAGATTGAAACAGGTTTTTAATTCATAAATCACACACATGAAGTGTTATAATAATTATTCCACAAATATATAAAATGAGAAAAAGTAAAGGAATAAATAATATTGTAGAATGAATACTATAATAATGGCCGGGCTAATATGGCCGAGATAACGCCAGGTAGAAGAAGAAGAATGCACACTATCACAACATACTATAGCTCCATAAAAATGTAGGGAAACATGTGTTGTCATCGACTATTTTATCGACAACCTTTCATTGATCGAACCTGTCAGTCAATCCCTAGCAACTTTTGGTTGAAATTATTGTAAATTCACGTATTTGATATTATTTTTTATACGCAATGGATGCTTTCAGCGTATTTATATAATGAAATACTATATTCTTTTCTACCGATATGTATACACGGATTTCCATTTAATTCTATAATATCGTCACAAAATAGTGTTATACAAAAGTGACCGGTACCTGTGAAAACTTTAATTATTGCGGATTTTTACGCCTGCATGAACCACACCTTGGCACTGCACAATGCACTATAATAAACTACGTTTAATAAATATAACCAGCTACTATAAAATCAAATAAATTATGAAAATAAGCGAATTTTGTTGCTCGCTTAGTTTGACATATTTCGACTCTGGGTCACTGCAGGCTACTTCTGTGTAAACGTATGGTCGCATCATGCATCTCGCTTTAACATATGAGTTAAATTATTCTATCTCTTTCACATTGCCGATCTATGTTTTATACTAAATCTATGCTAGCTACAATGTTCTTCAAACCAGAACATAACAACGCATTAAGCAACCATGTTAAGTCTCAATACGTTCAGTAGTGTTACTCTAGCTACAATGCCCTCCAAATCGGAATACATTGCATTTAAGCAGCATACTTTCCATTTGCCAAGTGTACAAGTACATATCCCGGAATACGAAAGTGCATTTAAGCATCATGCTCTCCATTTCCCAAGTGTACCATTCATAGTCAAGTCATTGATTTAAAAGGATAGGCCCTTCAGTACATTTGGTACGTCAAAAATATGCCTGTGAAAATCGCGCCATCTGTTAGATTTTTACGTCAATGGCGGCCATGAAATCGTTTTTCAATAATGCTAAAATAAATGTTATATTAACTTAAAGTAATATAATTTTTACTTATCGGTGATAAGAAATGTTTTTTTTTTTTTTTGGTGAACTTTCGGTCATCTTTATTGCACCCACGTATGATACAATTAGCCATTTTATCGACGACTTACAGACCGGTGCGCTGTGACGTCACAACCGCTGCACTGGAGTTGCGGAACACTTCGGTGACAACACTTCCCGCTGTCCGCCCCGTCCATGTATTTAAGGCCCATGCTACCAGTACAGTGTGTTGTGCGCAGGTCTGAGCGGCGCGGGCGGCTCTGGCGGCATGACGCCGGCGGCGGCGGCGGCCATGATCCAGTTCACGCCGCTGCTGTACTCCTACCAGCTCGCCATGGCGCAGGCCTCCGCGCTAGGTAAGCGTTGTACGTATTCCAACACCACACCTTACCATACTCTATTACTTTGAGGGGCGGAACGATTCACATATCTTTATATATATTTACGTATATAATTGTTATAATAAAAATATATATAATAGATAAATCGATTAAAATTAAAGGGGATGTTAGAATTAAAATTTTGCTAAAGACAGTGGTGTCATACAGTTTTGGTACGTACGTGTACGTGTGCGTAATGATTTTGCGTAATGGGTAAACATAATTATATCTTAATCTAGTATAATTATATCTGCTAGCAAAGATAAAAGTTCTCGAGTTGTTGGATACTTCATTTATCACTAAATGTATTGAAGTGAGTGATCGTGTCAGTATGAACAGAATTATACTTGCCAACTTTTGCGTCTAGAAATTAAGAGAATAAGTTCGTTATGCATTTGTTAATTGTTATTATATCTGTAACTAAATATTATGTGAATCGAGCTGTACTTCGTTGAAGTTTTATTTGTGCATGCTAGTTATTAAGTATTAGGAATCATTTACCGTTACTTTACGTTCTACCATTCATCTGTACTCTTGCATGGGTGTCGTATATTCGTCTCGATGTTGTCAATTATTGTAGCATTTGCAGTTTTTAAATAGTTATTTAAATATATTGTATGTTTTTCCTGTATTGAACAACAGTCTCCAAAATGAATTTTATAATAGGATTCTTCTACAATATTAATTAAGATTCCCGCTATCAATTCAGTACGATCTAGGTTATGTAAACCAATTGGTAAAATAGTAATTCCACTGGTATCTGAATTAAACATACCTAAATAGCCGTCGTCGGTTTTCATATTCGGCGCCCCTAGGTAAGATTGCTTTAGCGCTTTTTTCGCCCTAAGTCCATGCAATACAAAACTAGTTCAGCGACGCTCATTCGTATGATTAAATAACTGCTCTGAATTAAACAAATTTGCGGTTTCCGTATAATCACTGTATTGTGAACTAGTTTTGAAAAAAATAAACGCTACAGTTTTTTACCTATTTTCTCTAGTGAAAATGCCTTCCCAGGGAGCGTGACAATACAGACAGTGATAATTTAAATGATTATTGTTATTTTATATTTATTATAAGAGCTAAAGTACAAAAATTCGATACGTAAATTATAACATAAAAATATACGAGCTTGAAAGCCTCATCGCAAGCGCTTGCGAAGTGATTCTCATCACGCAAGTCGCAGCGCAACGATCGAACAGTCTAGAGTCAGTTCATCATCTAGCCGCCCGTTCAGTGACATCAGCGCGCTCCGATCGCTGTTTGCAATCTGTCTGCAACTTGATAATGAATAAAACATATTACGAACAATTAGGTTCTAACAATATTACATTACATTTTAAAAAACGGTTTTTAAAATGTATTTTTTTTTACCAAGTTGTGTCAACAGCTCAATTGAACTACCCTTATATATGTAAATATTTTATTTGTTAGAGATTGCATAGGGGTGCGACTTCGTACATGAAAAATATTGAAAACTAATATTTCGATTCTAGCGCCACGCTCTGGCGAGAACGGAAAATTATCTTGTAATTAGTTTAAATCTAATTGTTAAATGGCGGAAGAATATCACTAAACTAATAAATATGTTTTGTATGATATTATGAACTTTCTTGATATTTAAAACAATTTCAACTTGATATTGGTAAAATTTGCAAATGATTACGAAAGATACACATTTTGAAATATTGGAATAACATCGAAAATCCTCTGATGGCGAAATCACTTCGAAAAATAAAAAAAAGTGGAGTTGCGCATCTATCTCTGTATATAATTCTAATCTATGAGAGGTTGGTAGTTATGTGTGTGTGTGTGTATGTGTGCGCAGCGGGTAAGGGCGGTTCGTCTGGCAGCAACAGCGCGGCCATGGCGGAGATGCAGCGCGTGGCGGAGGCGCAGCGCCAGTACCTGCTCGACATGATCCCGGGACAACACGCGCGCAACCCCTGGACCAAGAACTGAACAGGTACTTTTACGTGTTTTCTTATTATTTTTCATGGATCTATCTATGGTAGGAATGCCGTACAAAAATATATGACCCAAATATACCCCTCTCCCTGTGCTTTTGAAGTCTCATCTGCACTCAGACGGACAGCTTACAAGTGACGACATAGTGCTGAATGTTATTACTTTATGCCCCTGTATCTTACTAAATAGATGTCCTGGTGGCTCATATGACCCATCACTTTTTGCCACAGGCCTGTAGTTTGTAAAGTTCAAGATAAAATCTCAAAAGTGATCAGTCCCCATTGAATTAACATTAATGGCCACCTCAACTATGCCTTAATCTGCTGACGGATCTCTAATGGCATCTGTTGATTAGGATGGTCTTAAGTCACGAATATATTCAACTTTCACTTTTTTTTATGTTTTTTATATTCAGGCTAATGCTTGAATGATCTGACTTCTAACCCCTTCCACACCTCTCTATCTTTTATGAGATGTTATGTAATGTTTTAAAATTCTAGTGAAGTAATAAATGTTTCTCTTTGTCAGGTGGCGGAGGAGTGATGCATTTTATAAAATTTCATGTTCACGCTAATGTAGTTAGATTAAGGATTTAAAACAAATGGATTAAGTGAATCAAAACAGCACAAAATTTAAAGAATACGTAATAATTTAGGTTTAATTAGTATTATGCAGTGTAATTTCGGAGATGACAATATTATAATACATATAGCAATATTGCGTCTAGGGTTGTCAGGAGCAAAATCCGACAGTTTTTAGAAATGTTGCACTAAACCCCTGTATGTGGCACGTAATAGAATATTTAATGAATTGTGATTACTTATAATAGTGTAATTTTATGTTTAGATGAATTGAACAGAATAATCCACCCATAAAGGTCCTTCAGGGTTATGTGCCTCATGAATTAACTAGGGTTTTCAATCAAATGAATAACTATTTACAAATTTGTATTAATTTTACCTGACAGGTAAAATTTTATTCTACACACTGACAACCCTAGCCTTTTTAACATTTTGAAATAACAGTTTAGACTATGGCTTAAAACTTGTATTCATTTTCGGAAGTCATGTGTAGTACTTAAGTAGCAGAAATGATTATTTACATTCATATTGAAAGCACAATGTACTTGAGCAGGAATGCTGTTTTAGAACATAATTTAAACATTTTCAAATAACCTTTGATGAAAAATGTTTTTTCTGTAAAATATGGTTGCGTTTAAACTGGAGTGGATGTGAGCGGTTCCGAGTTGTGTAATTGAAAAAGCAAGGTTTAAGTCTACTTATGTCGAATGCACACGGTGGATTCCTATCCCCTTCGCTCACCTCTACTTCAGTGGAAATTGTTTTTTTGAGGAGTATCTCTTTTCAACCTCCCTGGTGCTTTTGGTACGCCAGGGAGGCTGAAAGGGTTGTGTGTGGATGTTAGCTTGCAGCCCGGCACGCTAAGGATATAGCCGGTCTCACTGTTTTGGACGCCCGTTCAAGACGTATGGACGTCCACGACGGCTACAAGGCCACGCGGGATGGTACGGCGACGTGACGCTGCCGTGACGTTGACGGACGACTCTGTGGCGTGGTCCACACTAAACCCCGTACATTATACGTGTCGTTAGCGTCGCGTCCCGTCCCGTCCCGCCCACTATAAGGCGAGACCCTCAGCAGAGTTAGATTTTGCATTGTGCTAAAGCAGTATCCTGCTCCTATACTCATCCGATAACACTGCAAACATTTGGCATTTGTGTGAAAGCTAGTTAAGAATTTTGTATGGATATCGTCAAGGTATACAAATAAATACATGTTATTGAAGACCGCAATGTTGATTTTTTTATATAACATTTTATGGCAAGTTGACAAAATGCTTAATATAATGGATACTTGAATAGAACGTCCTGCTCGCTTATTCCTTGAGCATTATTGCTGTGTTCACGAGTTCCTGGAAAGAAAAAACCTATTAGTAAACTTACCAAACGAGCCTTAAGAAAAGACCCACCCTATTTGGTGATCGAGTGGTATCTACGTTTCGCGAACTACGACCGAGACCATGACGCTGACGGGTCGTGAGGAGCATTGATAAGTATGTAAATATGTCACAGAACCGTCCTGGGACATACCCTATACCGGGTATCTCAAGACTGCTACCGAAAACGAAGCCGGGTGGTAGTTTTAGTGGCTACAAACACAATGCAATTAAAATTTTCGCATAGAAACGCGACAATTATTTTTATGATTTTTTAAATATCGTCATTTTTGGGTGGTAAATCCATAGTTTTTGCTAAAATAATAATTTAAACTCTCTTATATCTTAGAGTATTTATAAATTAAAGGGTATACACTATTATTTTAGGAAAAAATGTATTTACCACCAAAATATGGCAATAGGAAAAAAATTACAAAAAAAAAAATTGTCGCTTTTTTTTGCAACTTTTTCTGTTGCATTGTGTCTGAAGTCGCTTAAACTACCACCCGGCTTCGTTTTCGGTAGCAGTCTTGATATACCCTGTATATTACCAACTCCTTACGACCCGCCGCCGTCCCGTCCAGCCCGCTGTTTGGCGTGACTTAAAAGTGGGTACAGACCGCTCCCTTCCTAACATGTGACATTACGCCTCTAATACCAGTCAGTACCGCCGCACCTTTAAGCAAAATAGTAATCCAAGTAAAGCCCTATTTACATAAAGTTTTTCGCCTCGAAAATACGATTATCGTACGGATATAAACAAGTGGCATTTAGTAAACTTGTACAGCTTGGTAAAGAAGGTTTTTAATGATAGCAATAAAATCGAAATTGATATCATCATCTCAGCCACAGGAAGTCCACTGCTGAACATAGGCCTCCCCCAAGGATCTCCACATCGACCTGTTATCGGCCTGCATCCAGCGACTTCCTGCAACCTTAGTCCGGTCGTCCGTCCACCTTGTAGGCGGGCGTCCAACACTTCGCTTGTCCGCGTAGAAGGTGGAAAGATGACCTAGATCATTTTAATAAGAACTGGAGGATGAAAGCCTTGGATAGAGACGGATGGAAGAAGGAAAGGGAGGCCTTTGCCCTGCAGTGGGACAGTATAGGCTAGTAAAAAATAAAAAATAGTTTCTTTGGTTATTTTAAATCGAAAAACGAAACAACCCGCACGAAATCTTATAGAAATACTTACGTTTATAATTATTCAACGAACAAAATGACAATTGTGTTGCCATAATTGTTTTTCTTTAATGCCAATTGTCATCCCATCGTACCTACTCATTTTTACCAAATTATACCATCAATATTTTTTGTCCCATTCATAAACAGTTTTAAACCTATTTTATCTATCGAATGTTTAGTTTTTTTTCGCTTAAACTGGATTCAAAAGTCGTTCGAAAGGAACAAAAGGCATTCGATAGCTAAAATAGGTTTTAAAACTGTCTATGAATAACTCCATTAAAATAGACAATCATCGATTCTCGCGGCGAAAAACTCCTTGTAAATAGGCTATAACTGACCTCGTGTGCGTCCAAGTAGTTGAAGTGAGTGTCGGCGCCGAGTATCTGCACGGCCGCCACGATCACGTCGGCCGCCTTCTGCACGTTCTTGGAGAACATCGCCAGTACCTCGCTCACAGACACCTGACAACCATACGGTAGTCTGATTGTAGTAGGAGAACATTTGAAAATATTTGGTGAACAGAGTATGTATGTATGTATCAGCCCATATACGTCCCACTGTAGGGCACGGGCCTCCTCTACAATCGAGAGTACGATTGAGAGTGGTTAGGCCTCCACAGAGAACAGAGTTGATACGAGTAATGTTTGAGTACGTGCTTATTATGAGCCTAACTACTCTCGATTGTAGAGGAGGCCCGTGCCCTGCATTGGGCAAATGTTTGAGCTGATATAGAAGTGCTTATATACGTAGGGGAACCTGTTGTACCTAGGCCGGTTTTTTAGAAATATATTTTTTATTGTGATTTGACGTGCAGCACACAAATCATATTTGCATATTTTGAAATGTCAATTATTTGGGTACTCACCAAAAAAATATCAGAAATGTATATTTAATACTTACATAATATTTTTAAATTTAAAAAAAAAAGGGAAATGAGGCCAAGGTACAACATACCCTATGTACCTAGGCCAGTAGTACGTTGTACCTAGGACACATTGAAATTTGGGGGTAATTTAAGCAAATTATCAAGTTTTCTTAACTAAAATCATTATATTCGGTTTATTACAGTACACAGTATTATTACAGTATACAGTATTTAACAAAACATTTTAGAAATTCCCAAATGATCAAAATTTAGAAATGATCAAAATTAAAATAATATTCATAAGCTTTTTTGGCCACCGTTTCGTTACATCACATCGCTGCGCCTGCCAAACTCCATATGTGTATTTTGATGTGAAAAAAAATGAATCTTGTGTCCCAAATAAAAAAAAAAACGTTTTCCAAAATCTCACAAAAGACACATGTGGAACTTGGCAGGCGCAGCGACGATATCACATAATATAATATAGCAAATCAATATACCTATATAGCATAGCAAATGGAAAACAAAATATTGAAACAATTATCTTTATATATAAATTATTATTTCTCTCTTAAATTTTAATCAGTCATTTGGACTAGCTATTATAAAAACACTATCTGACAAATGCCATTAATCATTTTAATGGCATTTGTCAGATCATCCGTATTAATAGATGTCCTTTTCTTCTACTCTTTACTTCTCGGCATGATTTCTGAAATAATAAAGATATTTGATTAGGAATATTATTACGTAAATGTGAAATAATTTAATAAAATATTCTCCTGGCCAAAGTATAACATCCAGGTTGTACCTTGGCCACTGGCCAAGGTACAGCTGATCGACAGTGACCGAGGTACAACACTACTCCAACTTCACTAAAACGGTGGATTTTATATAGTTTAGAGGTTAAGTATCTCGTAAGTTTTTTATTGTGTTGATACTTGTTAAATCAAGGAACCGATAGCATATAACAGTTAAGTGACTATTAGAAAACGTTTAAAACTATTAGACTTCAAAATATATTAGAAATACTTACTTTTTCACACAAAAAAAGTTTCAGCGTCGATAACACCAAACACCGGCTTAATGGCGGTATGCGACTAACTTCACATTGAATAGTCTGTAGTGACGTATCGAATACCATAAACAGTAGAATTTAGTATCGCGCGAATATTTGAAAACGAGCCCATTGGCCTAGGTACACATAGTGCCAAGGTACAACAGGTTCCCCTATAGATCGCTATGTAAACCATTAAGGTTTTGAATTCGGGATTATAGGTATTGCTGTCAGATATTTCTAAAAACTCTTCTTATCGCTTTATAAGAGGAGGTTTCATTGCATCGTATGCAACTATCGTATGTGCACTAGGCCCAAACCAAAAAATAAATTCTGTTCAAAAAAATATTCGTTGAAACTTACCGAGCCTTCGTGTTCCCTCCAACAATCGTAATCGGTGACGAGCGCCACCGCGGCGTAACTCAGACCCGCTTCCTTCGCCAACACAACCTACAAGTAATATTAAGCTATAAAAACATAGTGAAGAAACCTGCACATCATAGCGATATGCAAGAATTTTTATATGTAAACTCCGCCAATCAACTCTAGAGCAAGCGTGGTGAGCTATACGGCCTAACGCTTCTCAATCGTACTCTTGATTGTAGAAGAGGCCCGTAGCCTGCAGTGGGACATACGCATATGGGCTGTTTCAATTTTACACAATGCTTGAAGTTATTGATTGAATCAAGTTGGACAAGTCCCGTTATTCTATAAGTATTATTATGTTGAACAGAATCGTTAAATCCAGAATGTTAAGACCATATTTGATCATAGTTTACAGGATACGAAAGTCAGATTTAAATTCCAATTTATTAGGATACGGTATAGGAATTGATTTGGTCGGCAATAACATATTTTTTGTATGTGTGCGGAAAACAATTAGAAGTTAATTTTACATTAGTCAAGGGTGTCCTACTGAAAAATGTAAATATGCATGATAATTAGATTTTAGGCAATATATGCAATGCTGAAATTAGGGTAAATAAGCAATTGCATAAATAAGCAATTCCTATAAGGTATTTATTAGTAGTAGGTACTTATATAAAATTGAACAGAATGAAAGCGAGTAAAATTGTGCAATGTGCCATTCAGGTGACGAATTGAACCGAGTAAGGTACGTAAAAGAAGTACCTCAGGCACTGTGGTCATGTTGACGAGATGGCCGCCCCACTGGCGATGCATCAGGCTCTCCGCACGACTTGAAAACCTAAAACAAATATTATTTATTTATCCTTTTTTGCACCATACCAAAAGCCAATAACTATGTAGAAATAACTTTCTTATCACCATCATGCAACCATCCTTTTCTAAACAGGGAAAGGTAATTTCTAAAGTATTTTCTAATTTTTTTTTAATTTATTTTATAATTCGTACGTTTTGTTTGTTGCTCTGAATGGCGAGATGAACATACCATTTGCCTGATAGTAAGCCTAAGCGAGACTACCGGTCATGGACTGTAGCAAAACGCAAACACCATGAATAAAAAAGCAATGCTTGACATTCTACAGTACCCCAAGCAGAAACATTTTGAAGTATCGTATAGTAATAGTATCGTGACAAGCATTACTATACTATTACTACAACGATACTATACGTAAAAAAATATTCGTGCTACCACTTTTCATACATTTGTATAGTAAAACTATCACTAGACTATACGATTACCATACTATAGTGTCGTAAAGGTTTCCCGCTGCCATAATTTAGTTCCAAATACGCTCACAATGGCGCTGTTCAAATTCCCATACAAAATTTTACTATTACGATTACTATACTATAAAGCCAAATGTTCCTGCTTGGGGCACTGTACTCGCCATCCTGACGTAAGACATGTTTTAAACATTTCGATTTGACGGCAGTTTAAGACCTCCACGAAACCAACCCTCACAAAGATACAAAACACTGTATTTCAACAAAACTATTCTCACCTAGGTCCTTGTATGACAACAGCAGTGCCAGTATCGTGGCAGGAGTAGCCCTTACTCTTCGCTGCGGTGATCAGCGCTTGTCTCCCTCGCTCGCAGAACGCGGGCCGCATGGGCAGGTGGCACACGCCGCGCGGCCCGCCCTCCGTGCGGTCGTAGAATGTGCAGGGGCGGCCCCATGTCCTGCAAAAATACTATTATTTCCCATTCCCGCTGGAGGAATGAACCATATGGTCTAAACCCTCTCAATTATATTCTCGATTGTAGAGGAGGTCCATGACCACTGGGACGTATGTAGGCTGATGCAAATATAGATACGGTGGAGAATGTCACTTACATTTGAAGATTTCGGTGAAGAAGTGCATGGTGGTCTGTTGGTATCGGACCGGACGTGGCTACCTACATCTGGTCGAATTCGACTTGGAAATCAAAGTTGGAAACTTCCGGTCACCTTACGGTTACTAGATCAACGATATAAAATCAGTTTGAAATAGATTTACAAGTAAGCGAATAAGCATAAATATAATCATTAAAATGTTCACTTAATAGACATCGTGAGGAAACGTACATACTGCATACCATAGGGCACAAATTTGAAAGAATTTATGGTATGTAGGTAGTCCGCCAACCCACACTAGGCATGCGTGGTGGACTATATGGCCTAACTCCTCTTAATCATATTCCCGATTGTAGAGGAGACCAGTACCATGTAGACGGATGTGTGTGGGCTGAATGCATATTCAGAATCCATAAAAATAAAAGGTATATTACTAACCTGTCTATAAAGTCATCGAGTACGACGAGGTCCCCGGGCCTGTAGTGCTCCACGAGCGACCCCGTGGCGGTGGTGGCCAAAATATGTGTGCATCCTACTTGCTTCAACGCCCAGATGTTGGCGCGGTAGTTCACGTCACTAATCCAAACACAATTATCAATAAAATGCAGAAATACATATTATATTGGCTTTTAGTAAAATTTTCATTGTAACAAGATTGAACTAAACGAAAAAAACAGTTGGAATCAGAACCTCCTGTTTTTAATTTTTAATGTCTGATAAAAATTAACATTATGATAAGGTATGATTGGAGAGCACGACCACTTCCTCAAGAGAATTTTATTCAAAAGACTTATGTTAGGTCAGAACCCTTGTAGGTATACTCATTGCATCGATGATGTCATGAAAGCGTTAGTGGGGAGGTTTGGAATTGCGGATATAAAGATAATTGCGGGAAAATCTTGTTAATAATTATTGTAAGAAGATATCGGACTGTAGATTAGGTAACTACATTTATTCCTTGTGAAAGAACGTGTAAAAAGTTATGTATCTATAGTAGGTATTATGTCACATTGTGTTCGAATAGGTCCTCGCGAATGTCGTCAAAATATGTTTCTAGAGCTTACGTATGAAGGGATGGATAATTACAACACAAATTAATTTAAAAAAAAACATTATTTTCTAATCAGGGGCCATACGCCGCAAAAACCAGAATAAAATAGAAAAATCTCAACAATCATTGCTATGAACCTTCAACGACACAAAGCAATGCTTTTCGATCCACTGCGCTCACCATCCTGAGACATAAGATGTTAAGTCTCAATATGTCCAGTAGTTACTCTGGCTACAATGTCCTTTATACCGAAACACAACCTTGCATTCACACTACTGATTGGCAGGAGAATTATGTTTTTTTTACCTGGGTTGGAACTGATGTTTCCGTCCATGTCTCGCCAGCAGCACGCACGGAACTCCTTTGATGTTGCCTTCGATAAGAACGTCAGAAGGCTTTCCGAACGGAGTAGATACTTCCCTTTCGACACGGTTCTCGAAAAGCGTCGGGTCGTCGAAGCCTGAGCCGCCGATGATTCCGATCTGTTATGAGGGTTTTTTGTGCTTATGGAAATTGGTTTGTATAGGTAAAGTAGTCAATAAGTAGAGAGACTCCGTGGCGCAGTTGGTTGGACGCCGTCTGTGAAACGAGAGGGCGCGGGTTCGATCCCCGCATCGAGACAAATGTTTGTGTGAACTACTAGTATTTGTTTCGGGTCTGGGTGTTTGTGACACCGAAGTCTCTCGTAGTTAGTTGTAGCAGTGTGGGATCAGGCCTATGTATAGGACTGTTGGATTATTTTATTTATTAAACAATTATACAGTTAGTAGTCGTCAACGCGTAATAAGCTAGCGGGGTGGACTATAGTAAGCTTTTTCAGTCGAAACCTATTAGTCCCGTGCTCAATAGCGGGTTATTTATAGACTATTGCAGAATAAAGTAGGTAAGTTCGATAGCGGTTAATTTAAATGGCATTACAGTTCAGTCCAGCAAACACGCACTGGAGTAAAATATTTAGTCGTTGAAATAAAACTATTAATTCGCGTAAATCTAAGAAACCATAATATTAAGTCGTATTTTGACAGCTTCCATGTTGCAATCGGCTAGTAAGCCAGCTATGTAGTGGGGAGTCGTGGATTCAATTCTCGCTCTGTGATAACTGCAATGATGTTTTAATAAAGATAACGCATATCCATATTGCGTGACGTTTAAAAACTGTACTGCTATGCATATACATACTCATTTGTTAATACTTTATGACAATTTTAGTGAATGAAACAGATTATACAGAAAGTACGAGACGAAAAGAGATAGCATTGCGCTATCCAAACATAGAATCGAAGCGGTAAAAACAGAAGGGTGGCGATAAATAAAACTACCTATTTGGTTTTATAAGTATATAATATATTAACTTTGAGGTTGCTACATGAGTATACATGTGGTACGCCATCCTGAAACAAATATATTTTTATTTGCTTACAAACTTGAAAAAATAAAAAAATAAATTGCCGTTTTTTATATTAGTTTATGGTAAGCAGGCACTGAAAAATAGATCTCTTAATAATATTATTATTTGTTGTAATGATGACAAGTGATATGACCGCTCGTGGACATAAGCCAAACCAAGACACCTTAAATTACAAAGCAATGCTTGGCTTTCACTGCGCTCGCCATCCCGAGACATAAGATCTTAAGTATAAGTACAGCGATTACTCGGGCGAGAATGTCCTTTGAACCGGAACATAATATGGCATTTAAACTGCCGTGTGGCGGGGGAAATAGACATTGCGGTGGTACCTACACATGGTGGTAACGTATGAGCGACCTGCCACTGGTAAACAACCGATACTACAACCGATGGTGCAGGTTTTGTTAGGTGGATATATATATTTTCGTAGCTGTATATTTTTAATCATAATTAAATGTGCTTAACCAATATTAATCAGTTTTAAAGGCATCCAGTCACGATCCCCTCTTTTTGTCCGAGCTGTGCTTAGTGCATATCCATTAACGTCTCAAAAGCTCATCACGTGGAAATCTGGAAACATTCAATGATATATGTAAATATTGTCATTCAAAATATATGGGGAAGCTAATGTATTTTGTAATGTTCGTGGTTGGATTAAGTTATTTATTATGAAAATAATTCATAACAAATAACTTAATCGTTTTAAATATGATTGAATTAGAAACAAATATACAATTATCCAAATCCATTCCAACTTTCATCGTCAATTTTCTGTATGATCGGTTTCGCTTCTGACTTGTTATTCTATGACGTACGCTTTTTGTCCCTATCGCACTTCACAATTGTTGTATTAGGCGATCCTTCTTACACAATTGAAGGCGGTGTTTGCTAATTTAAAATAAAAATTAAATTTTGTGTGGTTTTTATATACTTACGTATGGTGTGTAGGTCCAATTTAGTTTCATATTTTTGCAACATTGTTTTAACACATTTAAAACACACAATTCGACACTTTAGACAATATTTTCGAAATAAATTATGTTGACAGCACTGAGGTCTTCCCTCTGTCGCCGTTGCTATGCGACTAGATGAAATTACACCAATTGCCCGAATTTGAACGCCTCACTTTTGAAGTGCTAGTGCGATATCTACGTCGTATGTGTATAATATATCATTGGATAACTGTTCATGTGGCCTAGAAATGTCTGCTTGGATGTTGACCCGAAAGGACCTTTGTAATCTTATTGGGGTTCAATTGTTATCTATGTGGGTTTCTGTTGGACGAATTTATTATTAAAACTTTACAAAACTGTAGTTCTATAATTAGTTTCGATATAGAGATCCATTATCAAATTTTTGCTTGATCAAATAAATTCATACATACATAAACTCACGCCTTTTTCTCAAAAGGGGCAGGAGGGTGGGGGGGGGGGGTGTCAAAGGTGCATTCGCTTGCATTTTCTGTTCCACGATGTGATAGACGGCCAACCTATCGCCATATTGGGCACAAATTGCTGACTCCAGGCTGATAATGAATATAAAAATCCAATATCACGATGCCCAACCTGGGATTCGAACCTGAGCCCATAGCTTTGCAATCACACCACAGTACAACTACGCCACCGAGGCAGTTGCTTTATAAAATATAATATCTTCTTAATATAATATTTGTGTCAACATCTTAGTAATAAATAATGCATTTTCAATTTTCTCACACAAAGATTGTAAGGTTGTTAAGAAAGGAACATACGTAACTCATTTTTCCTAATAGCAGAAGTACTTAAACTAATTAACCATTTGCCATATTGTTTAGCTCGGCTACTTAGTACTTGTTACTCCCAGATACCAAGATATGTTGTAGAAAATAAAACTCATTTTATGTAACAATAATATAATTAATTAAAATAAATCTTCATCTACTAAAGCTGTAACAATACAAATAATTTTCATGCTAATAAATGCCATATAAATTGCTTTAGCTAATGTTATTTGCCATCTAAACCTTGCTGGAACTTCACCTCTTTAGTAGTTTCATGAGCTTTCTGTAGATTCTGAGCAATTTCAAAATATCTTTTAGATTCTTCTTGATTTTTCTCGACCCCATCACCTTTTTTGTACATCATACTAACATTGGCACATGCATACATGTTTCCAAACTCACATGCTCTCTTAGCATAAAAGAATGCCTGTTTCATGTCCGATCTTATCAGGTACTCTATATCTTTATTCTTTTCTGGTCTGTGAGGGTTGAAATCGGCTACATTTTTAGGTACTCCAGTCATGTACATTCCTGATAGGTAATGGCATGCCATATTATCATTACTGTCACAACTTTTCTTCAAGTAATTGTATCCTAAAACAATAATAATTTTGTACACAATTTTCATATCCTTCAACAAGTACAAGAATGCAAATACTAGGCGGAAGTACAAAATTAGTTCAACAGAATATGGACATAGTTTAAATGTGTCATGTGTAACTTTCAGCAAATATTCATTTGATTACTGTATCTGTATCAGCCCATATACGTCCCACTGCAGGGCACGGGCCTCCTCTACAATCGACAGTACAATTGAGAGTGGTTAGACCATATAGTCCACCACAGTGGCCTAGTAAATAATAATAAATAAATACACCCAACAGTCACATACATAGTCCTGATCCCACACTAAGATCGAGTCTTGTGTCGTGGGTATCAGGAACTACGAGAGACTTTTCGGTCTCACAAACACCCAGACCCAGAAGAAATATTTGTGGGCCGCACAAATATTTCTCTCGGTGCGGGGATCGAACCCGCGGCCTCTCGTTTCACAGGCGGCGTCTAACCACCTGCGCCACGGAGGCTGTCTAGTGCGGGTTGGCGGACTTACATACCATAGAAATTTTTATAAATCGCTATGGTATGCAGGTTTTCTCACGATGTTTTCCTTCACCGTTTTAGTGCATGGTGATTGACTATCAATACACGCATGACTCCGAAAAGTCAAAGGTGTGCCCTGGGATTCGAACCCGCGACCACCGTGAACATATTGCAGGCCACCACGCACTTGATTATTTGATTACGCATCACTGTAAAAACTTATCTCAGTATATTCAATTCTTGGACATAATCAAGATGTATAGGTAATAATTTGCATTCAAACCATTTGTTTGTCTATATTTTTTCATTGCCTAGCCTTAACATTATTTGATGTGATATATTACATTATTTTTATACTTGCATCAGTCAAGTCTATTATATAATCAGTTATTTGATTATTATGATTCAATATGATTGATAAAAAAATAATCACAATATAGTGATGGTTTTTTTTTATAATGGCCTGGCATAGTGGCGGCGTTGCACCTGATTGTAAGTGCCAATGCCTAATATTTATTATTATTTAATGGCATAATATTTCTTCAAACCGGCTTATGGTTTCAGAGCCTTGAAACTGTATTGGCTTACATTACATATTAAACAGCAATAGTATTTTGCCAAATGATGTACAAAACACAGTTTTTTTTTTAATAATGACAACACATAGATATTTTGATGTTACATAAAAGTTATTCACAAAGTTATACCAAGTATTTTACTGGCCTTGTCAACTTAAGATGGGTCATGGTCTAAGGTTAATTTAGTGAAACTAACATTATATTGACTTACCTTTAGGTACGTCTCTTTTTATATTTACACCGGGTCCAGTGGCTGTAAGGAGCATGCCGGCATGCAAACAGGCACCGGGTTCCCCCAAATCACAACCCTTCTCGAAATAGGTTAGGGCCTCCGTCGGATCGCTTTTATCCCGCCCTCTTCCGACCAAAGTGTAATTCCCGATCTTCAAACATGATTTTCCGAAGTTGTAGTCCACGCAGTTACTCTTAAATACCTTCGCTGCCTTGTCAAAATCTTTTTTAATCGCTTCGAGATAATCTCCTAATAGGTGACAAACTTCCGGCTTTTTTTCCTTGTAGCAACCGAAACGGTACTCGATGCCAAGGTTCTCAATATATTCCTTGACCTCTTCTTCTTGTTTTAAGTCATAAGCCATGGTAGTTTCGTAATTTTACAATTTAGTGAGCGGGATAAGGTAGAGACTAGAGGTTAAGGTTAGTTATCTAACAAACGTCAAACTGCAGTGTCAATTGATAAATTGATATCAATTGTAAACAAAGTCGTTATCACACTTTTTTAAGATATTAAATGAGAATTAGTCGAGGATAAGCCTAAATATTAAATAAAATTAGTCAACATATTTTGCACGCTTTATTTTATTACATTTTAATTTATTAATAAATAATCAATTCATTTTCGGTAAAACGTTTATTGTTCCCTTACCTTAACTTTGCTTTCGTCATCCATTGTTAATTCTGAATAAGTGGTGCTTTTAAGTAGATCTATATTTTAATAAATTAAATTTTGTTGTTAAATGGAGTATTTATAGGTCTAAATAAAATATTACAATTATAAAGACAACACAATATCCGGCGAACTCGACTGGAATCTAATTGGATTTGACGTTCCGTCACTTACGAATCATAATATTTACAGTTTTTAGCATAACTTGTTGAACATGAGAATATTAATTTGATGAGGGTTGGTCGTTGATTATATCCATATTCCATGCCATAATTATGATTTATATTTAGCAGTTAGGAATGTAATGGGCTAAAAATAAATATTTTGTAAATACGCGCATAATAATTTAATTATTATAAAATCCATCCACTGGTATATAGTAGCCACGGTGGAGCAGAGTGGGGCGCTTGCCTCACCTTGGCCCTAACCTGCAAGGTACGTAAAAAAATAAATTATCCAGATGAAGTACTGTCTATAGGTAGATAAACCTTTAAATTGACTGATTAAGAAACTGGTATACGCCCAGAGCCCAAACGACTGAAGAAAGGGACACATTTTTGAATGGATTATTTCAAGTTGTTGGTATGTGAGCAATAATAAAGTGTTTTGGATAATTCGAATTATAAATTATACAGATACAGGCTGCTATAGGTTCAATGGCAGATTTACATATTTGCCGCGAGTAAGCTATTCGAATTTTGCCGCCCCTACTGACTTCTGAAATTCGATACCTTATTTTAGTGCAAAATCAAATTACATAATTTTTTTTTCCAAAAAAAGCTAGTTATCATTTTGGCGACTTATTTGTTAAAACGACGTCGATTTTAAAATCGACGATATTATATAAATTTGACCAAATTATTCACGGATCTGGCGATAAACCTTGTAAACAATGTGTCGCACTTGTGATCGTAGAACTAATTTGTATATTGTAATTCGCAAAGGAAGTAAAATCTTTAAATATTCACATCGAATGACATAACTCAATGTTTGAAACAGCTGTTGACCGATGGTATTGCCACATAAAAATCATTGTTTGTTTTAAATTTTATGCCATGAGATTCTGGTACACCTATATTATTTATGTAAATCAAAACAAAAAAAAATCGCCCAGATTTGCCGCCCCATGAAATCTGCCACCCTAGGCTCCAGCCTACTCAGCCTACTGTTAAATCCGCCGCTGCTCTGTATAGGTTGTAACCTTTTTGTACGAAAAAATTAACTGGGGCAAGACCGCGGGTATAGTTTACTAGTTACATATTATTTTAGACTGCTGCCCCACCCTGAGCCCATGGCCGGCTACGCCCCTGTTCTAAAGTATATATATATTTTCGTCCAAAAATCAATAAAATTTCATGTTTAAAAATACATTTCTCTTCGCAATAGTTCGAAACGTACTTAAGATGACGTCCGGATCCCGATCAATCCCAATTTTCTGATTGGTCTGTGATCCCAATCTTGTTTACTCGTCAGGTATGCGTTTACTTGTTTTTGCCAAGGAATCAAGGATTACCTACCAAACAGATGAGTCATTATATTTTCATGGATTTTGCTGGTATTTTTAACTAAATTAAAAAATAATAATAATGTCCGGTAACGTGGAATTGTTTACAACACGCATGAGAAAAGCGACACGAAGAATTCATTCTGTGAGTGATGCTTTGGTTAATGCAAAATTTGCTATTTGTAAGTATCAGTATACATTGTTTGATAAAAAATAATACCACGCAATTATTTAGAGCATAGTCTTTGTTCAATGTTCTGTGATCTATACTATCTATAGGGAAGAAGGCAGTAGGGTGTTGGTTGCTTTTAACAGGTGGCTGAAAGTCTGAGACAGTGCTTGTCGATGGCGAGAACCTATGTTCAGCAATGGATTTAAATGTGATTGAAAATAGTTAAAAGGATTACATTTTGGTCAATAAAATACAGTTGGTCATGTTTTTTTTATATACATTGAGATACTTCATACTAGTACACTAAAACTAGTATCTATACTTTAAATGCATTAATTTTAGAATAATATGATCAAAATAATATGTTTTTACTAATATCCACATATTAAATATAATCATAATATAACATACCATACTACAAGATAAAGGTTTGTGACTATATTATACTTTTATATGTGAAAAATTAAACTCCTAAGGATTGCATCATGCATATCTTTACACTATATTGCATCATGCCTGCTTGTAATTTGTATCCTAAATGCCTTAAAATATACATACATACATACATACACACCTTTTTCCCAGAAGGTTTGGATAGAGGTGTTACCAGGATACCCACATTTCTCCTTGTGTATTCATAATGTGATACTTATACCCCATAAGATGGTATGCACAATCTATACCCTTGTAGCCAACAGTCTATACTAGCCACACACACACACACACACACACACACACACTTACAAGCATACCATATAAACACCATGCACCTGTCATTCAGACTCGTTACAGTCACTCAAGTAATCTACACAGTTATTTGAAAGATAAGAAACAGCTGCGATGTACCGCTGGTTCGTATCGATCCGTCAGCTGGCTAACGGTACTTAGGCCCCGCCTACCGACGGCGCTCGCGCCGGCTATCGCACCAGTCGCAATTTGTACTCGACGCAGACCGCTTGTTGCTTTTCGCTGTGCTTTGGCTTCTGACACTTACGCTTGTAAAGACTGTACTTTGTAAATATAAATAATTATAACCGTTGTGCTGTTTCCTTGAAGAAGCTACTCAGTTCATCCCTAAACCCTCAATCTACCTTTAGTAAATTATGGAATTTCATAAATGTGAAAATAAGAATTTATATTTTTATATTCCAAGTATAGTATAGATATACCTGAATACAACCAAGTTTATTATTTACAAAAAATAATATTTTTTTAAGCTTTAAGAGATGAAAAAGTATGGGGGGGAGGTCTATTTGTTTTCTACCACATATTTGCATATTTGGAAGATGCCACAGAGCGGCTAAACATGGATGATTTCAAGAAATTATTTGTACACAGGATTCTTTACAGGTAATATTATTTATTATATTTATTTTTGACAGCCTCTGTGGCGCAGGTGGTTAAATGCTGCATGTGAAACAAATAGTCCACAAATATTTGTTTCGGGTCTGGGTGTGTGTGAGGCCGAAAAGTCTCTCGTAGTTCTTGATACCCACGACACAAGACTCAATCTTAGTGTGGGGTCAGGACTATGTATGTGACTGTTGGGTGTTATTTATTAATAATTTGGAACATATGTTCTGTAAGGTAATCATAGTCATATTAAAGAGTAATGAAAACTATGATTTAAGAGCGTATACACCTTGCGCGCAAAGTCAACTATAGGTATTTCTTCGTTAATTTCACGCACACATAAGCGACCAAAGCTGTGTGCGTAGAGCTGCCGCGTCGGCTCGCTATACAATCGGCTCAAACAACTTTGATCCGTGCGCTTCAAATATTCAATTGAAATGTAACTGTAATATAAAATCATAAAGATATTTTATTTGCATTATAAGTAGACAAATATTAATGTGCAAGCAAAGAATAATACAAATTTTGGATACTAATCATATTTTCGTTATTATTACATTGTTAAGTTGCATTCAAATCAGTGTTCAATCACACTACGGACGTTTTATTAATCATTTCGTGTTCGAACACATAAATAGTGTTAGGGGCCTTACAACCCCTTACAATTACGAAATAAATTTAATTTTATATTACAATACATAACATAATTTAGCCTCGGAATTACATCCCATTATATTACCTGAAACATAATTTATACTCACTACAAAATCATTGTAGGTAATAAAAATAATTAAATATTTTACAACCAAAGTACTAAGATGTGGTAATCGCATTCCGCGCGTGGCTATTTTTATTACGCGCGGCATAATCGACTGCAGCCAGGCCGGAGCGACGAGCGATACGTCCTCCCTCTAGAAGGCCTTGCGGCGGTATGATTTGATCCACGTCGGACAGCGTGTTTTATAGTGGTTTTTAAAATATTTGTAGAAAACATGAAAACTAATTTTGTTGAAATATAAAAATGGTAATTTATTGATAAGATGTTCTTCAATGCAATTGCTATAAAAAAATATGTACGATAAGTTGGTGAAAAAAATATGTTCTTGACGAGAGTTTATGAATAATTTCGCATTGTTTAAATTTTTATTTTTCAGGAACTAAACACAAAAAGATTATTTTTCTCAGCAAAATCCCTCCATAAGGGTCTTATTAGTCTGATAATATTTTTATTTTCATCTTATATTTAGTGGTTTCGGATATCTTAAGCTTCTAAATTGCCATTTAAAGCCTAAATAACGAAACTTGTGTTCAGTAATCCGTATAGTACTCACAAATTATCCATCTATCTGTAATGTTTTCCACCAAAATCCCTAGATGACAACCTTTTCTAAAATTAGTAATAATTATTTTTCCTTTAAATTGTTTATTGGTGGCTATTAACTCATTTGAAAAGTCCTGTTTTTAAGCCAAAAAGCGCGTGCAGGGTATAAACGCTCTTAAGAGTTGTAACATAATAAAGCACAATTAGGTGTACTAATTTATGAATTTCAACCTTATTCACATTTATTCAAATATAATTTTTTATTCAATCTTTTCTCTAAGGATTTGTGTATACTTTATACTATGCTTTTGCAGAAAAAAAGCATTTGAAGACGATCTCACACACTATTTGGGTTATGACTGGCAAAATTTACCAAAATCAATGGCACTGGAAAACTACATTGAACACCTTCAAGACTTGGAGAAGGAGAACCCAAAGCTCCTTATGGCTTACATATATCATTTGTATCTGGGGTTGCTCAGTGGGGGGCAAATTTTGACTAAGAAGAGGCAAATGTTTGGGGAGAGTAAGTATTATTTAATAACTACTTAAGCTTTTTAATAATTCCTTACAACACCTACAATAACTAAACTGTCTTCTGTTTCTGTATCAGCCCATATACGTCCCACAGGGCATGGGCCTCCTCTACAATCGAGAGTACGATTGAGAGTGGTCTTTAACTTAAAAACTGTCTTACCTTTGGCTTTTTCTATAAACCTTTTAACAATCAATAGGTTTTAGATGATTTTAGACTGACAAAATGCAATGTGTTTTGTTTTTGTAAATGTTGATATACTATCACAACTTCTAGCTGTGTGTTTCTGGATCCAATTTAAGGATCTTTTAGTGAATTTCAATTATTACTATGCTAAATTTTATTTTTTTATAGCAGTGAGTGGCGAGACGAGCTTGTCGTTCACCCGATGGTAAGCAATACGACTTCTCATGAACAGTAGCAAGACCAAACAACACCTTGAATTACAAAGCAATGTTCAGTAGTTACTCTGGCTACCATGTCCTTTAATCCGAAACACAACAGTGCATTTAAGCTGTTGTTTGGCGGGAGAAATAGACATTGCGGTGGTACCTACCCAGGCGACGCACTGTGATTCGCCTAGAACATGCTAGCTGGACAAAAGTCACTTCCAAGAATCAACTAATTAGTGGTCACTTATCGTAAACAACACCCCCAATGTCATAAAAACAAGTAGAAAGGGTGAAAATCATTTCACAGGGACGAGTTATTAAGTAATGAAGGTAAGTAATGTAATATTTGCATTAAGATAATTAGAGTAGTTGCATTTTTGCAGTACTTTAGATAACATCTCATTCAATTTGTGTGATATATAACTGTGATTTTTGTGATGGATACTACTGTCGAGGGTCAGTGCTTTTATATTTTACCACCCATAAGATTCTATTATGAGAAACTTTAGCCCATTACGACTTGGAATATATTATTAAAAAAACTAAATTTTTTTCAAGTTCCGAAATTTTAATCGTATTTATCTTTTTGTATCCAAATGTATCCAGTCTAATTTTTTTACAGTATATAGTAGTGATACTCACCTTTCAAACTAGATATAATTTTCCACCGCATTCCCGCACTAAACGACTTTATTTCATTTTTCAGAATGTGTCTTCTCCATTTCGAAAATTGAAATTTTTGAAGAATGGCGAAAACATGCCAAAGAAGAACGAAATGTTCGTTTATTGGAACATATAAGTCTTAAATTTGGTGTTAGTGATATAACCAGTGATTCGTTAAGGGCTATTAAACAAAAAATATCTAGTATATCGTCAAAATTAACCGAAAAATGGGCGGCATCATATAAGTCATTGGATCGGTTTTTAATTAATAATAAAGATTGGTTAGAAGGAGACAACATAAGTTTTACCATTTCTGTGCGTCGACCTTGCTCATCCAGGTCACCAGAAGAGAGTAGGCTTCAAGGTCGACCCAGAAAAGATTTCGACGACTCGTCTTATAAAACAAAAAAGCGCAGAGTTGAAGAATTGGTGCAAACTCGCAGTGCCGGCGAATTGACCTTAGCTGCGGAAGTTGCAAGCCGTAAGGCGGGTCAGAGAAAAGTTGCTTCTGGGATCAAAAGAAGTAGCCACTCATCTGATAAAACTGATGCAAGTCAAAAAACGTGTGGTGGTAGACAATTGAATAGTGACGAAGCATTAGCCTACTATGTAGATTCGAAATGTACGAGTTATTCTTACAAACAAACGCGAAACTGGTCATTGAAGGCGGGACATCAAGTGTTTCCATCATATCATAGTTTATGTAAGTCAAAACAGTCTTGTTACCCTTCTGGAGAGTATATTTCTGTGACGGAAACTCGCGTCGATATGAAGCTTCAAGCGATTTTAAATAAAACTGCCGAACGCTTAGTAGCGGCGCAAAGTGACGTTATAAAAAATATGCATTCTAATTCATCATTCAAGCTAATTAGCAAATGGGGGTGTGACGGGAGTTCTGGCCACAGCACATATAAACAAAAATTTCAGGATGTAGATGCTACTGATGAGTTTCTGTTTGTATTTTCGTTTGTTCCTTTGAAGTTAACGGATGATAGTCATAACATTATTTGGCAAAATCCAAGGCCTTCATCGACACTTTACTGTCGACCAATTAAATTTATGTTTATGAAGGAGACTAACGAACTTACTGCAACAGAAACCAACAAAGTTTTGGAAGAAATATCTCATCTTATTCCAACTTTATGTAACATTGGAGATTCTCAAATTTTTGTTCAACACAACCTTTTACTAACTATGACTGTCGGAAAAGTCTGCAACGCTTTAACTGAAACAAAATCGACACAAAAATGTTACATATGTGGTGCTACTCCCAAAATGATGAACAGTGAATTAGAAGGCTTAGTCAGCAGAGAGGAACATTACAGTTTTGGTTTGTCTACTTTACATGCCTGGATTCGTTGTTTTGAATGTCTGTTGCATATTAGTTACCGTTTAAATATAAAAAAGTGGCAGGTTCGAGGTGATATTGATAAAAATGAAGTTAAAGTACGTTCAGATGATATTAGAAAAAGATTTAAAGAGGAAATGGGGCTTATAGTAGATAAACCGAAACCGGGTTATGGGAATACAAATGATGGAAACACAGCGCGCCGATTCTTTTCCAATCCAGATTTGAGTGCAGCTATTACAGGATTAGATATTGATTTAATTAAAAAATTCGATATTTTGTTACGTACTTTATCTTCGGGTTACGAAATAAATATAAATAAACTTGAAAATTTTTGTTCAGAGACTAGGGCCCTCTATCTAAGTTTGTATTCGTGGTACTATATGCCTGTCACTGTGCATAAAATTCTTGTGCATAGTACAGAGGTTGTTAAATCTTGTATTGTGCCTATTGGGCAACTATCCGAAGAAGCTCAAGAGGCTCGAAATAAAGACTGTCGTAGATTTCGGGAACATCATACTAGGAAACAGTCGCGCATTGCCACGAATACAGATTTATTGAATATGCTTTTAATAACATCAGATCCTGTAATTAATTCACTCAGAGAACTACCCAGAAAGAAAAAAGACTGTTTACCATCAGAAGTGCTAAATTTGGTAGTCCCGCCTTCAATACCAATACCTCGGGCATCAAGTAGTCTAACGCCATGTGACGTTGATGATTACTTGGTACCTGACTCGTCTGATTGTGAGAGTGATGATTCATCTGGTTAGGATTTCATTTATTTGTTTTATTATTTTATTTTTAACACTGTATACAATTTGTGTATAGGTGAACTTAATTTATCTATTAGTATATAATTTAAAATGTTATTAAATAATTATATATTTTTTATAACTAAGTCGTATTATGTACATATGCTTTCATTTTGTTTTTTATTAGGGTATATATTAATTTATTTTCTAAGCTGCCATTTTTATATTTAAATTTTTCATCGATTGTATTTGTGTTTTAATTACTATTATCCTAAAAGCCTCCTCTCTATTCCTAACCAGAACCACGCGTGCTGGCTTGCGCTGCCATGGCTTAACGGTCCACATCATCCCTCCTTCCTATAATCCTGGGTCAGTGTGAAGAGGCATCTTAGCAGGTCGGCATAATTGTGTCTATTGACATGGGACTGCCGTCTGATGCCAGTAGACACTCTGCCTGGGCGGTATTTGCGCTCACCATCAGGTGCAATGCGGCAACTACGCCGGGACAGAATAAAAAAAAAAAAGAAAAAAAAAACAAAAAAAAACACATTTCTCCTTTAAAATATTACTGTCCATAGCCAAAACAACCAACATACGCACTCAAATGTTTTTGTCCACCTAGCTTGTTCTAGACGAATCACTGTGCGACGTTTCACATTTGAGAGACCTACCAGTAAATACATAATAACTAATATATCTATTATCTACAGAAAATCAACAAGAAACGATCTACATTGACAAAGTGACGGATTTTAGTGAGGCAGACATTGCTCAATTAAAGAAAGATTTTCGAGAGGCCATGAATGAAATCGCCGAAAAATTGACGGAGGAAGAGCGAGAGGCGTTCATTGAAGAGAGTAATCGAGTGTTTTTAATGAACAACTTGATCGTGAACTCTGTGGGAGGACAGAACCAAGTCCTCTACAACCTGTTCTATAAAGCATCAGCTGTTCTACTTGTTATTGCAGGACTTGTATGGACATATAAAATGCACAAATAGAATGGACATTGTAAACTAAGCCAAAATGCTCTTTAAAAAGGCTTCCTAATAATGTAGTCACTTAGTTTGGAGTAGTTGAAAATGTCACTACTAAACTTAGTATGAGTTTTACAGATATTATACAATATCTGTAAAACTTTATAGATATTGTATCATTTTCATAATATGGGAAAAATAAATGTACAGAAATATTCTCCTGTATTTATGTGAATGTTGGGTGTTATTTCATGTGAATAATTTCTTATCTATTCAGTGTATTAATTCACATATCAGAACATAAAATTTGATTATACCTTATTTTTTCGTACTATGGATATGGTATAGTTATCTCTTTAACGCAAAATAAATTATCGGCAAGTATATGAAAAGTTATAAGCCACCGCAGCGCTTATAGAAAATTAAAAATAAATGTTTGTACCAATTTTCACTGTTCATCTTAAAGATGTTTGTATTATGTTTTTCCAAGACAAATTATGCAGTGCAATAATAAATGTGTATATTTTGTTGAATTAAAGACTGTTTTTTTAATAAAGCATTAAAAAGCATTAAAATTAAAGCATTAAAAAATTAAAAGTATTAAAGCGCAACTTGTAGGTACAATCTAGCTTTTACTTAACTTTTTTGTATCGAACGGAAGTAAAAAGACAGTGACTATCCGTAAAGTGATGCCACAAGTGATGCCTATATTTCGTACTTGTCGAGGCAGCATTCTTTTATAATTTCCTATTGTCGTGGTTACGGAATTTAAAATAACAGTAGCTATTTATAATTATTTGTGACTGATGCATTTGATGAATATCTTCCCATTTTCATTCTACGATATAAATAGATGCCGTGATTTTAAATATTTCAGTTTTTGATACTGTTTCCACTTATATTCGAACCTGTAAAAATTAAATCATAATTCAAATAAAATCATGGCCGCCATTTTGAACTTATCACTTTTTGCTCTCAAGATTTACACTAAAATAAACTTTAATGAAGAAAAGCGGAATAATTATAAAAATATTTTATTATATCGTTACACAATTAAGTATATTTATTTACACCATTACTGAGACTACGTTTTTACTAATCAGCTGAATGACGGCAACGTGGGCGGCTCCATGGCCATGTCGATTAGGTCGTCGATGTCGTCCGTGCTGAAGAATGACAACTCCAACTGCAAATTTAATGGATTCATTTTAATACTTGGTTTGGAACTTTAGTTATGTAAAATGAATGTGGATTTACAGTTTAGCAGAATGGTCCATATACATACAACTAGGTTGCTATGATTTCTTTGAATGGCAGGAGTTGCTTGAATATTGGGGATTTATCAGGTGTATTTGTACTTATTCTCTGATCAAAACATTTTTACGGCCTTATTTTTGTTATTGAAACTCATGAAAACAGGAAATAAAAATTCTGCATTTGTTTGCTTATTTCCGTAATTTTGGCCTACTATAGCACATTCTGTATTTAAAAGTGTAGTTTGTTGAAACAGAATAACAATTTTATTATTAATTGTATTACTCGTGTATCTTTTGCGTGCACGTGCACGTGTGCTCATGCGTGCGTACATGTACGCGTGTGTACGTAAGAGTGCATACGTGTGTGTGTACGTGCGTACATCTACGTGTGTATCCGTAAGAGTGCGTGCGGCTACGTGCGCGTGCGTGTACGTAAGAGTACGTGTGTGTATGTCTGTGCGTGCGTGTGCGTACATCTGCGTGTGTACACACCAGCGCCTGCGGGTCCGCGCAGCCGCGGCAGTGCAGCGCGCGCTCGCGGCACTCGCAGCGCGGCGCGGCGCAGGGCGCGGCTGCCTGCGCGGCGCGCGCGCCCGCCACGCTGGAGAACCGACGCGCCATGGGACGGTCGCCGGACAGCTTCGCGCCGGCCAGCACCGTCCCTGCAACGTCAACAATTAAAATACTTAAATCATTGAGATAATACCGGTTATATCAAGACTGCTACCGAAAAAGAAACCGGGTGGTAGTTTAAGTGACTACAAACACAATGCAACTAAAAAATTTATAATTTTTTAAATATCACCGAATTTGGGTGATATATCCATAGTTTTTGCTAAAATAATAATCTAGTCTTGCATTCCATAACGTGTTTAAAAATTAAAGGGTGTACACTATTTTTAAAAAAAACTATGTATTTACCACCCTAATCTGTATTAGCCCAAAAACGACGACAGAAAAAAATAAAAAAAAAATCGTCGCATTTTGCACAAAATATTGTATCTGATTCTGAAGTCACTAAAACTACCATCCAGTATCATTTTCGGTAGTATTCTTGATATACCCTGTATAGTCCACCGCGCTGGCCTAATGCGGGTTGGCGGACTTTAAAAAAACATAGAATTTCTGACAAATCGCTATGCTAAATGCGTGTTTCCTCACGATGTTTTTCTTCACAATTAAAGTTATACACATATATTACCAATATTTCTCTCCTCGGACTGCCTCGGTGGCGTAATTGTACAACTGTACGGTTACAAAGCTGTGGTCTCGAGTTCGAATCCCGGGTTGGGCAAAGTGATATTGGATTTATCTATTCATTATCAGCCCAGAGTCGGGAATTTGTGTCCGATATGGCGATGGGCTCGCCACCTATCAAATCGTGGGACGGAAGATACAAGGCGAAATGTGGGCGCCCTGACACCTCTGCTTACCCCTTCTGGGAAAAAGGCATGAGTTTATGTATGTACGTATGTATCAATATTTCAGAACATATGCACTGTGTGTGTGTTTCCCAGAAAAAGTAGGTAGAAACTAGAACACCCACGTTTCGCCTTGTGTATTCCGTCTTACAAAGTGAGGGGGTGAGCCTATCGCTATATTGGGCATACTTTTCAATAAGTATAAAAAATATTGCCGCTTTTTTGAACTTTTTATTTGTTGTTTCGATTGCTTTCTAAAGAAAAGCATAAAATAATTCCTATAGATCAAAAATGGCTGTTATCTAGTCTGTTAAACAGACATTCTTTTTATACAGGGTATCTCAAGACCGCTACCGAAAACGAAGCCAGGTGGTAGTTTTAGTGACTACAAACACAATGCAACTGAAAATTTCGCAAAGAAATGCGACAATTATTTTTTATGATTTTTTAAATATCGTCATTTTTGGGTGGTGAATCCATAGTTTGTGCTAAAATAATAATTTAAACGCTTTTATACCTTAGATTATTTATAAATCAAAGGGTATACACTATTATTTTAGGAAAAAATTTATTTACCACCCAAATAGGGTATATAGGAAAAAGAAACAAAAAAATTGTCGCTTTTTTTTCATTGATTTGAAAACTAAGGATAGGCCCTTTAGTACATTGGGTGCGTCAAAAAGATGCCTGTGAAAATTGCGCCATCTGTCAGATTTTTACGTCAATGGCGGCCATGAAATCGTTTTTCAATAATGCCAAAATAAATGTGATATTGACTTAATATAATTTTTACTTAGTGGTGATAACAAATATTATCTTTTTTTTGTGAACTTTCGGTCATCTTTAATGCACACACACGCACGATATATTTGTCGGCGATTTACAACCGGTGCGCTGTGACGTCACAACCGTTGAACTGGTCTGCGGACCACTTTCGTGACAACACTTTTCTTGCTTTCCGCCCCGTCCATATATTTTACGTCAATGTTTTTTTTGCAACTTTTTCTGTTGCATTGTGTCTGAAGTCGCTTAAACTACCACCCGGCTAAGTTTTCGGTAGCAGTTTTGATATACCCCGTATAACTTCCCAGAAGGCTATGGCTCACCGTTAGTCTCGAGCGCGAGTGATGCGCAGAGTCCGAGTTTGTCCTTGGGCAGTTTGACTTGCTTGCGCAGTCCGGCGTCGCCGACGAGGCGCTCGTAGTCCTTGTTGGTGTACGCGAGCGCGCTGTCCACACCTGCAAACAGTATTAGTATGTATTGATTATTTTATTTTTTCTTAGAATTTAAATATAGACGGATTACTGTTGCAATGTTTTAATACTCGGAGATATGAATATTAGAAGAAGCACATTATATTATGTTCAAGGCGCTGTCTACACCTACAAACATAATATAATTGAATGGTTTGTTTATCGTTTGAGATTTAAAAAAAGTATTCATTCAGTCAGTGATATACATGGTGATTTTTTTAGGAGCCCGTACATCGGAGCAGATCAATTATGATAAAAATTTTACTTCCGCCCTACCTGTAACCAATGCTGCCCTACCTCAAATTCGACACTAGCCACAGCCCTGAGGATTACTGTTGGAATGTTTTAATATTCTGAGATACAAATATTAGAAGAAGAATCTTAGTGTATATATTTTAGTGCAATGAATGGCGAGTCGAGTTTGCTGTTCGCCTGATAGTAACTAATAGGACCGCTCATAAACCGTAGCAAAAATAATAAACACAAACAATTACAAACTAAGGTTTGGCATTCCACTGCGGTCACAAGTTTAGAAACACAAGATGTTAACTCTCAATATATCCAGTAGTTACTCTGGCTACAATATCCTTCAAGCTGAAACACAAGTGCATTTACACTGTTCGACTGTTATCACGTACCGAATAGATATTTGGCGGCTCGTTTCTTGGACAGCATGAAGTCGTCGTCCATCAGTATGTGTAACGTCACGGAGTTCTCCATCAAGTTGTGGTGGATAGTCGAGTAGTCCAACTGCGGGCGGGAATAACATCAAATTAAATAAAGCGTCATTTATAAGGGGAAAGTATCGTATGCCATTATCGCATGTAATAATCGCATCGGGTAAAAATAATATTGTCGTATGGCGGTATGGACACTAACAAGAGATTTTTAGGATGTTTGGTATGGAATAAAGAGAATAAAAATGATAAAGTGATGGTGGTGGTGATGGTATAGCTTTGGATAATGGTATGATGGTGTATGGTTGGTGCGCTGGCGTGGTGGTGGTGCGTACCCGCATGCGCGTGGCGTCGCACTTGCTGCAGGGCACGAGCATGAAGGTGCGCGGCACGGCGGCGCGGAACGCGAGCTGCGTGGAGAACCTCAGCGCCTCGAACATGTCCGCCGGCGCCGACTTGTTGCCGCGCACCATGTCCGCTTTGTCTGCAACACAATTGTATTTCATCAGTGCTCTATCGAAAGTGTAAGTTGAGTCAGTCGAAAAATAAATAAATAATAAATACACCCAGTCATATACATAGCCTTGACCCCACACTAAGATCGAATATCGAGTCTTACGTATCATTCTGGTATCAGGCACTACGAGAGACTTATCAGTCTCACAAACAACCAGACCAGAGACAAATATTTGTGTGGCTCAAATATTTGTCTCGTGCGAGGATCGAACTCTGGTTTCACAATCAGCATCTAACCGACTGCGCCACGGAGACTCTCAAAAAGTAAATGAAATGAAATGAAATGTATTTGAAATGAAATGAAATGAAATGTATTTATTGGTCACGTAGGCAATTTAAAAGCTCTTATGACAAGTCAATATACATATAACTTAATCTCTATCTAATATACAGGGTGGACAAGAAAACGGCGCACCTGCCAATATACATTATAGTATATGGTGAAGGAATCTTAATTAAGACGGATTTGTATGGCGCTAGCGAATATTAAGAAAGATGCCGAGAAAAAAAAAACTAACGTTACACATGCTACCCCTTAACATGTTAAGCTAAAGTGATTGAACCTTACAACTGAACGGTAGACATTCAACAATAAATAAGCAGAGCTCATTATTTACTTATAAGTCGATTGTGTACATCACGCTCAGGGTACATAAAAAATATATTAAATTAATACTGCCAACAGTCACATACATGGGTACTAACCCCACACTAAGATACAAATCTTGTGTCGCGGGTATTAGAAAAATAATTATGGTTCACGGAAATTATATGTCTCGGGGCGGGAACCGAACCCGCGGTCTCTCATTTCACAGGCGGTTCTTACCAACTGCGCCACGGAGGCCGTCGGTGACACATATGGGCTGGTTAGTTGTCATTAATGACCACCAAAATAGTTAACTGACCTTGTAATGCAAACCGTAATGACCTTGATAGGCAAAGCTGGAAGCACAGGATCCGCCAAAACCCGCACGAAAACACTGTCACAGTTTGGTAGCACAAATCACTTTTTCTTTTACATTTCACATAACACAAGTTACATCAAAAGATATCAAATTGGATAATGTTCAAAGCATAGTGAAATTAATAAAATTTACTCAAAATAACTGAAAACGAATTTACAATAATATGCACACCACTAATACATGCACACGCGGTCGCAATCCGAATTCAACTAATAAAAAATAAATTATTATTTTGATTCTTGAAAGATAAAGGCCTGTTCACATTAGATACAAAGCTTTCCTATTTGAGTTAATAATAATTCATCTGAACAATTAGTATTACTACTGTATCAGCCCATATACGTGCCACTGCAGGGCACGGGGTCTCCAGTGCAGTAAATTAGTAGTTAGTGTTTATTGATTTCACTAATTTTATCTCAAATAAGCCTCATATGCAAATTCTATGCTATAATGGTAGACGACATTTCTCTAGGTATAAGAATTTAGAAGAAATTGTATCACTTTAAAGTAACATTATTTTCAAAATACATTAAAATAATGTTAAATACAATAATAAGCAAAGTAAATAGGCAATTTGTAATTGACAGGATCGGCTGATGACATATTTAAATAACATTATAAGCTCTTGAGCAAGTATCAGTATCAGTCCAATAAGATCTTTTTTTTAACGTAACTTTTATATCGGAGTACTTAATCCAATTAAGTTATATCAAGTGTGTAGTGTGAACACACCTCAAGATGTCGGTCTTCTTTTGCAAAATGCTAAAAGTTACCGACAAAGAAATTGCCGCCTTTCGGCACGCACTCACAAACGGCGGCGGCGACCTCAAAGGAAGAATAATCGAGCCGCGTTGGATCCGACAAAGTACACTATGACCGGCGGCTTCCTTTAACTAATAGGGCCGAATTGGGCCATCATTTTAAAAATATTATTTTTTATTAATCAGTGTCATCAGATTATTTTTTCAATGAATCTAAATTATTTAGAAAATTTAAATGTTATGTAGGTATTACCAAAACTTTTCTAATTATAATTAAATTCGCAATCTTACATGATTTAAGCGATGACCAGTGTGATTTCTTGGTATCTTTCAGTTTGGATTTGTGACACTAAGGAAAATAATGACAAACAAAATAGTCAATCCATTCACGATGCAACTGCACCTAAAGTTATTATGTTGTTAATTTATTGACGCTTAAATCTAAGTACGTCCCTGTTTAACTGATTGACTTATTTGAAATGAAACAAAAAATATCCTTTTTTGAAGTTAGAGAAGGATAAATTATACAGCTAAGAGTTCATGACCTTACTCATGTGTAAACAGCTGTTAAAGCGAAGTTTAAGAAAGTTTTGATGCTGTTAAAAATGGTTTTCGTGGTATATTTCGTTAACCGTTCAATTAACGACGAAACGAAAAAATACGTATGTGTTTAAATCTTGTTCTTCATCCATTCCAACTGATTTTATGCGAAAAAGTGGTGATTAAACTTAAAACTTTAAACGGTCATAACTTCAAAACGGATAGGTATTTTCCAAATATTATTTTTTTATTACGATATTAATATTATGCCCTTGTACCCAACTGAGCAAGTGCGCCATTTATTTGCGCTCCCTGTATAAAATTCTCGTGTCACAGTTTTCGTTGCCATACTCCTCCGAAACGGCTTGACCGATTTTGATGAAATTTTTTGTGCTTATCCGGTATCTATGAGAATCGGCCAACATCTATTTTTCATCCCCCTAAATGTTAGGGGTAGTCCACCCCAATTTATTTTTTATTTTTTAGACAACATTTTTTATTTCTATTTTTTTATGATACAACATACAAAAATACATACAATCCTCAATTTTCACCCTTCTACGATGAACCCTTATTTTTTAATAGCCATTTTAGTAATTTAATCATTTTTCCTCTCCGATCGAAAACTGATCAATCGTCATTTAATTAGTTATCCCCGCCAGATGTCTACAGGTGTAACTTCTGACCCAGTAAACAGCACGGAGTAGGGATGAGAACGAAGCCGTTCTCCTGTTTCTCTCACACAATAAGATTATTGTTTATGCATCAAGTGTAGTAGTAACGTTGACAATTATTATTTTGCTATCTCAGTGTAACTCTCATATTAACTATTAATAATTCCTATTTTATATATAAGACGGGACGGATTGGGAAGAGACTGAACAGGCGGATGAGACGGGATTGAGCCGGACAGTAGGATAGTTTAGGCATACAAGAGTTTATACGAAAAACAACATGTATTTTGTGTGGAGTGGAATCAAAAAATATATGCACCCAGGCGAAGCTGGGTCGGGCCGCTAGTAAACAATATATTTCCTATACTTAGTATTACTTATTTTAATTTCTTGGTTTAATTAATTTATTTATGTAATTTATTTATTTTAAATTAATTTTATTTTTATTTAGAATTAGTTTTATTTATTTGTTTACTTTTTATTCTTATTTTATTTAAAGTATTAATTATGTCTTTATGGTAATTTATTTTTCAAAGAAATACAATATGTATGTTAGTCAAATTAAATTAATTAGTGGACCATGAATATCATTACAACGGTGCGTAGCGGTTTATTGTTACCACCGGATCCAACGCGGCCCTTCCTGAGAAGACCCAGCGAAACAAACTCAGTGGGCTTACACTACCACTGGAACTACGCGACGCGACCCAGTCCTGAGTATATCCAGCGAATAAGACTCAGTGGGCTTGTTTTGGGTCCAATTTAAGACAACGACCATAAGTATTTCCGAAACGTCCCGTATGTTTAGGCTTACTGCCGGATCCAACGCGGCCCTGACTGAGAAGACCCGGCGAACAAACTCAGCGGGCTTTACTTTACCACTGGATACTACGCGGCGCGACCCATTTCTGAGTAGATCCAGCGAGTTAAACTCAGTGGGCTTGGTTTTGGTCAATTTACAAAGTAAATATTTGTGACTTGTCTTACAAAGATTTGCCATATTATTATTTTTATTTGTTTTCTCGATCGGTCGTCATATGATTTTAATTGGTATTAATTAATCATTATATATATATATATATAGTTATAATGTAATTGATTAATTTAATTGTATATTGATTTACTTTTAAGTTTAAAATTTTTAATTATTTAAATTAGAGAATGTAATGAGTGAATAGTGCAGGGCCCCAGGAGGTCGCAATGTGCAAGAGAACACCTAATATTCCAGGCTTTTTTATCCTCAATATATTCCTTAATATTATATTAACCCCTAGTCATAAGTTTGTTTTTAATATGGGCCCTAAATAGTTTGTCCGGTAGCTGCGTTATCCTATTGGGAAGTTTATTATAAAATTTAATACAACTACCCAAGAAAGATTTTTTTGACTTTTCTAGTCTAAACGAGGGTATTGCTAGTTTATTTTTATTCCGCGTATTAATAGTGTGGGTGTCACTGACCTTATAAAACTTATTAATATTTTTACGAACGTGCATTATATTGTGAAAGATGTATTCAGATGACACGGTTAGTATATTGCTTTCTTTAAAAACAGATCGCAAAGAATCGCGGCTCCCTAGATTATAAATAGCGCGGACTGCTCTTTTTTATAATATGAATATGGACTCAATATCAGCCGCTGATCCCCACAAAATAATGCCGTACGACATTATACTATGAAAATAAGCAAAATATACCAATCTAGCCGTTGCAACGTCAGTTAGTTGTCTTATTTTTCGGACCGCGAACGCTGCGCTGCTAAGTTTAGCTGATAATCTTTCAATTTGTGGACCCCATTGTAATTTTTTATCTAGAGTGATCCCTAGAAAAATTGTGGAATTAGCTAAATTTAGAATTTCTGAATTTAATTCGATACGCGTGTTTACGCTTGCCACGTTCGGTAAAGCAAAACGGACGCATTTAGTCTTACTAGCATTTAATAGTAGATTATTAGCAGAAAACCAATCCGAAATTAAATTAAGAATATTGTTAGGTTCATCTAGATTATCGTCTTTCCGATTAACTTTAAATATTATAGAGGTGTCGTCAGCGAATAAAACTATGTCTGACCACTTCTGAACCACTAGTAACTAATCAGTTTACCTGAAGATGATGAACAAGGCCCTCACACTAACCACGATTATAGTAATAATATATAAAGATGAATAGTTAAAAAGTACATCCGACACACAAATACTCCTAGTTCCACAACAAGAACTTTTTGGTCACACAATATTTGTAGACCACTCATTTATTTGTCTCGGTACAGGGATTAAACCCGCGACATTTCGTTTACAGCCGGTGTGACTGTAAATTACCACACGTCACATGGTGTGTCTCACCGTACAAAAAGTATCACTCAGGTCATTAACCTCATACATAACTCAATCAATTCACCAATCCATCAATTGACAGCCTCCGTGGCGCAGTTGGTTAGACGCCGCCTGTTAAACGAGAGGCCGCGGGTTCGATCCCCGCACCGAGAGAAATATTTGTGCGGCCCACAAATATTTCTTCCGGGTCTGGGTGTTTGTGAGACCGAAAAGTCTCTCGTAGTTCCTGATACCCACGACACAAGACTCGATCTTAGTGTGGGGTCAGGACTATGTATGTGACTGTTGGGTGTTATTTATTTATTTATTTAATTACTATCAAACTATCCCAGACAGGACCAAAAACTCTGAACACACTACTCACCAATATAAATATTGTCGAAGTGTTGTGCGATATCCAACGAGTTCGTGAACAGCCTGTTGTTAACGTACAGCGCACGAGGCTTTCTGTACACGCCGCGACCGCCGAATCCCACCACGGCGTATCTGAAATTAATTTATTGTATTATTGTAAATCAACAACTTTCTGGATCACATGCTAAATGGCACAAAACAAAAGCGCGGAAAGATAAAAAAGTTACAAAACAAAAGAAGATCTTAAAAAAAAACAATTTCGTAGTACCTACTGTATTTTTGTATTGTTGATTTGATTATTTGTAAGCAAATCTAAAATATAGGCAGAGAGAGAAAAAGAGAAAGAGAGAGAGATATTAATGTTGGTAGGTCTCTCATATATGAGGGGCCCCTTGCGTAGGTACAGTCGCAATGTTTTCTACCTAAAAATGAAATAAAATACCTAAAAATGAAAAATAAAATTTAGTAATTTAATTTGTTAGTTTTTTAACCTATTATTTAATTGTTTTGACTAAAAACATCTATCTATGGCTATCTTATAAAAAGAGAGGTGCGTATAAATAACACACTCATATTTTTTCTCAAAAAAATAATAATACTGAAGTTAAATTTGACCATCTAAAGTGGGTCAAAATAGCGCCCAAAGAAAAAAAATATATACAAGTGAAGCCAATTTAAAGCGTGTAAAAATAGAGATCACCTGTTGTCAGCAAGTCCGCCGGCTTGCAACATAATATCGAACGCCTCTAGGAACAGGTCGATGTTTTTGTTCTTGCGCATGTTCTTGTTGCAGTACTGCGCCTCCACTATGAACACCACATCCGTCGAGTTGGGCACGTATTCCAACTCGTGGAACGAACCCTCCTCGATTATGTCGCCTTGGGGTGTCGTGCAACTGGAATTAGTACATTTTTAATGTTTTAGGAAGAATATTTGGTGCTTAGTTTATATTATGGTAACAACGATGACGTCTCGGGTTCGAATAGAGTTGGGTAGTGTGATATTGGATTTTTCTATTCATTGTAAGAGTAGGGTTAGGAGTGAGTGAGCTGCAGGTAGGCGCTAAGAGAGAGAGAGAGAGTAGTGTACGTACGTGTGGCAGTGGTCGGGCATGTGCGTGGGCACGTGTCGGTGCGCGCACAGCTGCAGGTATGCGTTGAGAGAGAGAGAGTAGTGTACATACGTGTGGCAGTGGTCGGGCATGTGCGTGGGCACGTGTCGGTGCGCGCACAGCTGCAGGTATGCGTTGAGAGAGAGAGAGTAGTGTACATACGTGTGGCAGTGGTCGGGCATGTGCGTGGGCACGTGTCGGTGCGCGCACAGCTGCAGGTATGCGTTGAGAGAGAGAGAGTAGTGTACATACGTGTGGCAGTGGTCGGGCATGTGCGTGGGCACGTGTCGGTGCGCGCACAGCTGCAGGTATGCGTTGAGAGAGAGAGAGTAGTGTACATACGTGTGGCAGTGGTCGGGCATGTGCGTGGGCACGTGTCGGTGCGCGCACAGCTGCAGGTATGCGTTGAGAGAGAGAGAGTAGTGTACATACGTGTGGCAGTGGTCGGGCATGTGCGTGGGCACGTGTCGGTGCGCGCACAGCTGCAGGTATGCGTTGAGAGAGAGAGAGTAGTGTACATACGTGTGGCAGTGGTCGGGCATGTGCGTGGGCACGTGTCGGTGCGCGCACAGCTGCAGGTATGCGTTGAGAGAGAGAGAGTAGTGTACATACGTGTGGCAGTGGTCGGGCATGTGCGTGGGCACGTGTCGGTGCGCGCACAGCTGCAGGTATGCGTTGAGAGAGAGAGAGTAGTGTACATACGTGTGGCAGTGGTCGGGCATGTGCGTGGGCACGTGTCGGTGCGCGCACAGCTGCAGGTATGCGTTGAGAGAGAGAGAGTAGTGTACATACGTGTGGCAGTGGTCGGGCATGTGCGTGGGCACGTGTCGGTGCGCGCACAGCTGCAGGTATGCGTTGAGAGAGAGAGAGTAGTGTACATACGTGTGGCAGTGGTCGGGCATGTGCGTGGGCACGTGTCGGTGCGCGCACAGCTGCAGGTATGCGCTGAGAGAGAGAGAGTAGTGTACATACGTGTGGCAGTGGTCGGGCATGTGCGTGGGCACGTGTCGGTGCGCGCACAGCTGCAGGTATGCGCTGAGAGAGAGAGAGTAGTGTACATACGTGTGGCAGTGGTCGGGCATGTGCGTGGGCACGTGTCGGTGCGCGCACAGCTGCAGGTATGCGCTGAGAGAGAGAGAGTAGTGTACATACGTGTGGCAGTGGTCGGGCATGTGCGTGGGCACGTGTCGGTGCGCGCACAGCTGCAGGTATGCGCTGAGAGAGAGAGAGTAGTGTACATACGTGTGGCAGTGGTCGGGCATGTGCGTGGGCACGTGTCGGTGCGCGCACAGCTGCAGGTATGCGCTGAGAGAGAGAGAGTAGTGTACATACGTGTGGCAGTGGTCGGGCATGTGCGTGGGCACGTGTCGGTGCGCGCACAGCTGCAGGTATGCGCTGAGAGAGAGAGAGTAGTGTACATACGTGTGGCAGTGGTCGGGCATGTGCGTGGGCACGTGTCGGTGCGCGCACAGCTGCAGGTATGCGCTGAGAGAGAGAGAGTAGTGTACATACGTGTGGCAGTGGTCGGGCATGTGCGTGGGCACGTGTCGGTGCGCGCACAGCTGCAGGTATGCGCTGAGAGAGAGAGAGTAGTGTACATACGTGTGGCAGTGGTCGGGCATGTGCGTGGGCACGTGTCGGTGCGCGCACAGCTGCAGGTATGCGCTGAGAGAGAGAGAGTAGTGTACATACGTGTGGCAGTGGTCGGGCATGTGCGTGGGCACGTGTCGGTGCGCGCACAGCTGCAGGTATGCGCTGAGAGAGAGAGAGTAGTGTACATACGTGTGGCAGTGGTCGGGCATGTGCGTGGGCACGTGTCGGTGCGCGCACAGCTGCAGGTATGCGCTGAGAGAGAGAGAGTAGTGTACATACGTGTGGCAGTGGTCGGGCATGTGCGTGGGCACGTGTCGGTGCGCGCACAGCTGCAGGTATGCGCTGAGAGAGAGAGAGTAGTGTACATACGTGTGGCAGTGGTCGGGCATGTGCGTGGGCACGTGTCGGTGCGCGCACAGCTGCAGGTATGCGCTGAGAGAGAGAGAGTAGTGTACGTACGTGTGGCAGTGGTCGGGCATGTGCGTGGGCACGTGTCGGTGCGCGCACAGCTGCAGGTATGCGCTGAGAGAGAGAGAGTAGTGTACATACGTGTGGCAGTGGTCGGGCATGTGCGTGGGCACGTGTCGGTGCGCGCACAGCTGCAGGTATGCGCTGAGAGAGAGAGAGTAGTGTACATACGTGTGGCAGTGGTCGGGCATGTGCGTGGGCACGTGTCGGTGCGCGCACAGCTGCAGGTATGCGCTGAGAGAGAGAGAGTAGTGTACATACGTGTGGCAGTGGTCGGGCATGTGCGTGGGCACGTGTCGGTGCGCGCACAGCTGCAGGTATGCGCTGAGAGAGAGAGAGTAGTGTACATACGTGTGGCAGTGGTCGGGCATGTGCGTGGGCACGTGTCGGTGCGCGCACAGCTGCAGGTATGCGCTGAGAGAGAGAGAGTAGTGTACGTACGTGTGGCAGTGGTCGGGCATGTGCGTGGGCACGTGTCGGTGCGCGCACAGCTGCAGGTATGCGCTGAGAGAGAGAGAGTAGTGTACATACGTGTGGCAGTGGTCGGGCATGTGCGTGGGCACGTGTCGGTGCGCGCACAGCTGCAGGTATGCGCTGAGAGAGAGAGAGTAGTGTACGTACGTGTGGCAGTGGTCGGGCATGTGCGTGGGCACGTGTCGGTGCGCGCACAGCTGCAGGTATGCGCTGAGAGAGAGAGAGTAGTGTACATACGTGTGGCAGTGGTCGGGCATGTGCGTGGGCACGTGTCGGTGCGCGCACAGCTGCAGGTATGCGCTGAGAGAGAGAGAGTAGTGTACATACGTGTGGCAGTGGTCGGGCATGTGCGTGGGCACGTGTCGGTGCGCGCACAGCTGCAGGTATGCGCTGAGAGAGAGAGAGTAGTGTACATACGTGTGGCAGTGGTCGGGCATGTGCGTGGGCACGTGTCGGTGCGCGCACAGCTGCAGGTATGCGCTGAGAGAGAGAGAGTAGTGTACATACGTGTGGCAGTGGTCGGGCATGTGCGTGGGCACGTGTCGGTGCGCGCACAGCTGCAGGTATGCGCTGAGAGAGAGAGAGTAGTGTACGTACGTGTGGCAGTGGTCGGGCATGTGCGTGGGCACGTGTCGGTGCGCGCACAGCTGCAGGTATGCGCTGAGAGAGAGAGAGTAGTGTACATACGTGTGGCAGTGGTCGGGCATGTGCGTGGGCACGTGTCGGTGCGCGCACAGCTGCAGGTATGCGCTGAGAGAGAGAGAGTAGTGTACGTACGTGTGGCAGTGGTCGGGCATGTGCGTGGGCACGTGTCGGTGCGCGCACAGCTGCAGGTATGCGCTGAGAGAGAGAGAGTAGTGTACATACGTGTGGCAGTGGTCGGGCATGTGCGTGGGCACGTGTCGGTGCGCGCACAGCTGCAGGTATGCGCTGAGAGAGAGAGAGTAGTGTACGTACGTGTGGCAGTGGTCGGGCATGTGCGTGGGCACGTGTCGGTGCGCGCACAGCTGCAGGTATGCGCTGAGAGAGAGAGAGTAGTGTACATACGTGTGGCAGTGGTCGGGCATGTGCGTGGGCACGTGTCGGTGCGCGCACAGCTGCAGGTATGCGCTGAGAGAGAGAGAGTAGTGTACGTACGTGTGGCAGTGGTCGGGCATGTGCGTGGGCACGTGTCGGTGCGCGCACAGCTGCAGGTATGCGCTGAGAGAGAGAGAGTAGTGTACATACGTGTGGCAGTGGTCGGGCATGTGCGTGGGCACGTGTCGGTGCGCGCACAGCTGCAGGTATGCGCTGAGAGAGAGAGAGTAGTGTACGTACGTGTGGCAGTGGTCGGGCATGTGCGTGGGCACGTGTCGGTGCGCGCACAGCTGCAGGTATGCGCTGAGAGAGAGAGAGTAGTGTACGTACGTGTGGCAGTGGTCGGGCATGTGCGTGGGCACGTGTCGGTGCGCGCACAGCTGCAGGTATGCGCTGAGAGAGAGAGAGTAGTGTACGTACGTGTGGCAGTGGTCGGGCATGTGCGTGGGCACGTGTCGGTGCGCGCACAGCTGCAGGTATGCGCTGAGAGAGAGAGAGTAGTGTACGTACGTGTGGCAGTGGTCGGGCATGTGCGTGGGCACGTGTCGGTGCGCGCACAGCTGCAGGTATGCGCTGGCGAGCGCGCACGCGTCCGCGCCGGCACTACACTGCGCGTGGAACGGCAACGCGTCGATCTGCACGCACATACACACACACGTATTATTATGCTATTATATATCTATATTCGATGCTAACATTTAATCGTGTCAAGTCGTTTTAGTAACAATTAAATAGACTTTAATTAATGTGAATTAAAGAAGGCTTTAAATAGTAATTTAATAATCATATTCTCTTAGTTATCAAACTAAGAGAAAACAAAAAAAAAATGTAGAGTTAAAAATAGAAAAATGGAACGAAATACATTTTATTTATTATTATATTATAGTCCAGGTTCCCTAGAACAAGTTTCATAATTGATTACTAACAAGTTGATTTTTCGTGAGTAGCTTCCTTTCGACTAGACGCCCAACTTTTTCCTTACAGTAACGTTGGTAAATGGTAGCTTAGCAGGGTAGCAAGGATAAAACATGTCGATTTGATGAATTTTTAAAATTTATTAGTAACCGAATTTTTCACTTATAATACCACAAGAGCTTCAAAATTATCGGGTATTTCCCGATAGGTTCGTTGCAAACAAATGAAGGAGTCAAAACTTGACGACTTTATTTGTTTGCAGGGAACCTTGAGGGAAATGCCAGATAATTTTGAAGCTCGTGTGGTATTCGGGGGATTATTTTTCCGTCCCAAATTTTAATTTCAAACTCATTTTCATGCAAAATCTCCAATTTTCACAATTGAATTCAACCTGTCAGTTTGACGTGTGGTTAATTTGGCTGGATCATGTTTTGTTTTTTATATATAGCAACTACCAGAGAAAATTTTCAAAAAATTATCAGTATAATACCATGTAGGTTGTACCACGTGACGTCGAATGGTGCAATTCTATTGGTCGATATTTGGGTCGGAAAAATAATCTTTGTTAATTATCGAGATTATTATCTAAATAACGTGAAAAAATATTTGTCCTACAAAATATAAGGTTTTATCACAACAGTCCCCCCTCACCAACATGTATCATAAACAAGGTCATGGAAAATAATGACTAACCAGCTGATTTTTTTTTAATTGGTTAACTAACATTTGTATAGTTTACTACCCACAATGTCCTACAAATTGTGTGGTATGTCATCTTGGTCCTACGCTCAAAAGTTGTAGTACTAATACTTAATGTAAAAATAATTACTATCAAGCTGAATTTTCGAGAATAGCTTCATCTCAATGAGACGCCCAAGTAATTCTTGTACGAAAATTCTCGATTGTGGTTTATAACTAAGATAATAGGGATGAAATATGTTGACTTGACGGATTAAAAAAAATTATTACTAACCGATTATTTTTTTGTTAATTATCGAGGTAATAATCTAATTAACGTAAAAAAATATTTGTCCTACAAAATATAAGGTTTTATCACAACAGTCCCCCCTCTCCAACATGTTCATAAATAAGGTCATGAAAAATAATTACTAACCAGCTGATTTTTTTTTATTGTTTAGCTAACATTTGCATAGTTTACCACCCACATTGTCCTACAAATTGCGTGGAACGTTATTCCAGTCCTCCAGTTACAAAGTTGAAATTCATGAAATTAAAAAAAAAATTGTATATTTTGCTATTGGAGCTAAGGCACACTGCTATCCTTGCTCACAAACGCATCCGCACAGCATGGTCTACTGTGGACCACAGACGACTAAAATACAGACGGCCAACACACAGTTACATTGTTTTTATAGTCACTTAAACTACCACCCGCCTTCGTATTCAGTAACACCCTTGATATACCCGGTATATATGTATTTAGATGCGTTTCGCACCGGAGCTGGAAATCGGTATTTTACCGAAATAACTATTTTGTCGAGCTTTTAGAACTTGTCTTAAGTGACAAACACTAAGCATGGATTCACGCACTAATAAGGAGAGGTGAAGCGCGCGGGGCGGGGTAAATTTGGGGCACCGAGGTATTGATGCATAGGTTGTGCAAACAAAACATTGCGCGTCGTTTTAACCACAGAATACTAAACTAACAGAAGTCAAGCTTCATACAAAGCGCGCTTAATCAACGCCCACATAGACAGCGTTCACCGACACGATATTCCAAACCAGTCGAGACCACTGCGAGAGCGAGTTTCAACTTTTGCGCGAAAGCCGAGCGTAGTATGGCAACAAAAGTGAAGTACATACACAAGGTTGACTTCTGTTAGTATTCTGTGGTTTTAACTAGACGTAATTATTGGACGCTATAAGCAGTTGGTCGCTTAAACCGGGGTCGCGTAAACGGTGATATTTTCTCAGTACCATACTATGAAACCTAACTTGAGTAAACATTATCGTCGTTAAAACCGATTAGTCATTATAAGCGAAGTCGTTGTATACGAATACTACTGTAAGTATAAATGTATATTTCATTTTATTTTGTATACTCAAAAATTACAAATTTTGTAGGACTAATCTAACATACCTTTATTTTTGTAGGACATTGTTTTATTTGGATGAAAAATATATTAACCTATCACGTGATATGTTTGTCCTACAGTTACTAATAAAAAAAAAGTCTTGCGGTATTGACAACTTTTGAGCGTAGGACCAAGATGACATACCACACAATTTGTAGGACATTGTGGGTAGTAAACTATACAAATGTTAGTTAACCAATAAAAAAAAAATCAGCTGGTTAGTCATTATTTTCCATGACCTTGTTTATGATACATGTTGGAGAGGGGGGACTGTTGTGATAAAACCTTATATTTTGTAGGACAAATATTTTTTCACGTTATTTAGATAATTATTTCGATAATTAACAAAGAAAAATTCGGTTACTAATAAATTTTAAAAATTCGTCAAATCGACATGTTTTATCCTTGCTACCCTGCTAAGCTACCATTTACCAACGTTACTGTAAGGAAAAAGTTGGGCGTCTAGTCGAAAGGAAGCGACTCACGAAAAATCAACTTGTTAGTAATCAATTATGAAACTTGTTCTAGGGAACCTGGACTATTAATTATTCTATGATTAGTTATTATTATTATATTAATTATTTTATGATTAGTTAATTAGGCTTATTTCGATTTATAACATTTTGAAATCAATTCCACTAGAACAATAAGCCATCGTTATTTTAAAATGCACTAATGTAGTAAGTTTATTGTGTACAGAGGCGGCTCATCCGAAAGAGCGCTGGTGCAGTGCACTCCCACGAAAATTACATACTTAGCTAATTTAATAATTTATATACTATATTTATAATACATAAATCCTTACATTAGGTACATTCTTTATATTTTACTACGCCTATAATAAGTCTATTATATTACCTATATAGGTACATGTAGCGTCAATTTGTAACGAGTGGAGCGCCAGCGATTGTGCTCCTATGAAACGAAGTTTAGTACGACTCTTACGCCCGAATACTGGAACGCCATTCAAATAATAAGTTGCTCTTAACAGCGCACGGCCTACTTAGCCAGTACATTTAATCGGGATTAACGTAGTTAAGCGCCATTTATATTTAATTTGCGTTCCAGTATTTGGGCGTTAGTACTGTATTCAATGAGTGCGAAAGAGAGCTACGACTCGCGCTGACGCGTGAAACAAAAGATATCGTATGAGAAATTAGCGTAATGTGGAGCGCCGCTCACGCGTCACTCAGTTGTCGTTCAGCCAGTCGTGCCGTGCGCGCGCCGGCGGGATATCCTACTTATGCGCAGTTGTGGTCCTTATGTATACAAACAACGTCAAGCAAGCTCGTCGACTTCGTCAGTTAATTCGCAGTTTTTTTTAAAATAAATATTAAAAAATAGTTTGTACGCTTAAGCAATTCCATTTCTGATTTTCACAAGAAAGTAATAGATATCTTCGCACGCCAAAAAGAGCGGCGAATGGATTTTGTATACAAATATAATAAATAGTAAGCTCTAGTTTTTCAATTAATTTTTTTGTGAACCCCCATCAAAAAATTTCACGAGCCGCCTCTGATTGTGTTGTATTGAAATTTATTCACAAAATACACATAAATAATTATTATCTGTATAGGAAGCTAAATTATTGTTGATAAACTAATAGACCATTTTTAACAAGCCCTAGTACCCCTACTCACAAAGAAAATTAAATGCAAAAGCCAATAAATATTAAAATCCTTACCACAGAGAAACACGGGTGCAAAGGCGACACTTTATTCCTGAAGAATTTGTCGCACTGCGTGTCATTGGTCAGGTCTCTATTGTGTAATGTTACCGGCGGAGTGGAAGGTAGCAGGTTCCAACCTCGGCAGAGGGCCTCTTCCGACGTGGTTAAGGAGCTGTTTGGTAACTGATAGTCGTCGTACAGTTCGTTGTTGTATGTGCCGAGGAGACCGCCGAGGCTGGCGTAGTACCACCCTGAATTATAAAAAACACCCTGTAGGTTAATTTTGATTTGTATAAAGTAGAGTAAATGTAAAACTTTACTATAGTACTATTGCATTTTAAACACTATGTTTTTATGATATATTTACATACATAACAGCTAAAAATATGTAATCAGTATTTTGAACTGATGTTTAGAAACTAATAATTTCTAATATCTACTCTATAATTTGACAATCGATTAGATTTACTTAATCGATTATCGAAACTAAGAGCGAGTCATTTAAGTCGATTAATGGATTTAAGGCGATTATACTTGCTTATAGCGAGTTAGCCGACTTCACCTATTATTCCAGGTATCTTGTAATAATCTGTACAAATGTTCTTTGCAAAGATCTCAATGGTTTGAACTAAAAAGTTTGAAACACAGTGCACTTACCAGCGACCTGCAGCTTGCAAGTAGCGAATGCGTAGTTGCACTGTATCTCGAGTCCGTTGTCTCCCTCCACGGTGAGCAGGTCGGTCTGCCTGTCGATCACGAGTCCATCTACAAACGCAGGCAGACTGAGCATGCGCTCGCCTATTGACACTTCCTGAAAATCATGTAAGGTTAAGGGTTTGAGATATTAATAAAGGGTTTTTTCAAGTTGTGGTATGAAGGTACTAAAATAGATATTTGTAATAATAACAATTTATACAATATGTGGGCTACTTATATATACGCCCATACATACATACACACACACACACACATATACACACACCAACATATATATTACATACTAGGTATCTCAAGACTGCTACCGAAAACGAAGCCGGGTTGTAGTTTTAGTGGCTACAAACACAATGCAATTAAAAATTTCGCATAGAAACGCGACAATTATTTTTTATGATTTTTTAAATATCGTAATTTTTGGGTGGTAAATCCATAGTTTTTGCTAAAATAATAATTTAAACTCTTTTATACCTTAGATTACTTATAAATAAAAGGGTATACACTATTATTTTAGAATAAAATGTATTTACCGCCCAAATATGGCAATAGGAAAAAAATAACAAAAAAAAAATTGTCGCTTTTTTTTGCAACTTTTTCTGTTGCATTGTGTCTGAAGTCGTTTAAACTACCACCCGGCTTCGTTTTCGGTAGCAGTCTTGATATACCCTGTATACATTCGAGCACACATACGTACAAACACACACTCAAACACTCGGAAATACACATACTTTAATATCACATCACAATAAATAAATAAACAATAATTAATATTACATCAACACGTCATTCTAAAATATTTAATTGAATGACGGATGAGCGCTCCACTAGTGTAATGGAGCCGGGACCGTAGGCCGGCCGGCCGCCTCAAGTCAAAAGGTGACGTAGTAGTTGCGGGCGGCGCGGTAGCGGACCCCCCAGCTGCGCCTGCGCATGTTCCACGCACCGGACCTCTCGGCTCGCTAGTTAGTTCCGACCGGATGATCGTACCGCGCACTGATGACGTATAGTTTGTCGCGAGCCTACCCAATATTATACTGTATGCGTGTACCTAGTGCTTTTATTGTGGACTATTTTGCTGTACTGTTTTCCGCTATCTGCTTGTGCCTTATACTGACTATCTTGTGCTGTGCTTTCTATAAACTGTATTCTTGGACTAAACTTATTTCCTGTTCTACTCTTGGTGTTTGTTCCCTTCTGTATGTTAGTTTATATTTCAGACTGTTCTCTGTGTGTAAGCTATGACTTTGTGCTTAGTGCATTAAAACTTTAATTATAGTTTTGGTGTTTTGTCGCGCTTGCGTGTACCACCTGCTTACGCCTACTACTCAACACATTACCATACCATAACTAATAACCGACCTCAAACTATACATATATAGGCAAAACGCAGCATGCGATGAAAATCAAAATATTTTGCCAATTGATACAACTGGCGAGTTTTTGGCGACATTATAAAAAAAATATTGTCTAGGTACCATGTAATTATAGCATAAATATAAATAGATCAAACTAACATAATTATACAGCTAAGTAAAGTATCACGCAAGTCCTAATAACCCCTAGATATTTTTGTGGATTTTTTAATTTTTTGCATTTTGAGAAAACACACTATACGAGTATCAACAAAGAATACCTGCTTATAAAAATCGATGGTGAGCAGTACAGATCTACTGAGTACCACTATATCGTACCGACTGCGTAGACGTCAAAGCGCTAAAAGGGAAGATAGCACAAGTACATACGAGTAAAAGAGACAATAATACACACCTGTTTGTACAAATCGATGGTGAGCAGCACGGATCTGGTGACTACCACTAGATCGTAGCGACTTCGTTCGTTGGACGTCATCAGTACTGTGAAGTTATTTTGCCTGTAGTCTTTGGTGAGTAGGAACGTGCCCGCCTCAGATACAGTGAACACTTGCTTGTCAAACGTCACTAGGGTACCTTCGCCTGTCATCATCGCCATACCTAAAAAACGTGATTAAACATAAAATTTAACAGTGAAGGGTAACTATATAAATATTTAAATGAATGAGTTTAAAAATAAAAATGATTCTTTTCTGAGGGGTGAAGGGGCTTACGGTTCAACAGTTGAACATTTGCAAAGGGCAGAGATAAGGACAACATAGTTTAACATGACTTAAAAAAACACTTCAATTATTTTGCAAAAAAGTCTGATCGCAATACTACACAATTTTAAAAACAAATGTTGCACAATTTTAAGATTATTTTGTTGTACTTTTTATATTATCTATTTTAGTATTACACATAATTAACTTTCATATAATTATTATCTATAATACGCATAAATATTATGAAATTTTGTCATCATAAAAAGGCCTAGTATACAAGGCCAAGATAAATAAAATGAAAACACCCTTTACCAAAAAAAATAAAGAACTTACCGGCAAATGGCGGCATCAAGTTATTATAGTCCAGGTACGGCCTCAGTTCGTAGTAGTATGACCATATACTGCGGTTAGTAGTGAGCCACTGGTCCAAGAAGTCTCGCACCGTTTTGTACTCGGATATCTCCGTGAAGTCCGGGGTTCGATTGAACGCGTGCCATGACATAGGAAGCTTTTGTTCTAGAATGATCTCGCCCACTCGAGGGTCGAATATGAAGTTCGTTTTTGGTTCTCGATGCCTGTGGAGTGGTAGTGACTGGATTTTATTTTGGGGTAATTATACTGGGTGGAATCGCTTATCGTCACAAAAAAAATTGTGCATGGCAAGTACATGATTTAGAACCCTTTGGCATACTTATTTTTGTTTTTGTTTTTGTAGTGTAAAATTAATTTATCACTACTAGTTACTAATTTAGAATAAGTTATTCATAAAAAAACGTTGTTTAGAGAAAGATGATGTAAATGAAAAAAATCTTCATAAATACACATCATTGTTACTCTATTTTATACAATATGAATTCGAGTAGAAACTTCTAAATCTAGGTAATAAAATCTTTTGATTGTACCGAACAGGCCGGCATCAGTGTGTCGGTTGGTTAGAGATAACCATTTCCTATCGATAGTTACTGCATTTAGTTTTCATCGCTGATGCACATACCATCAGATGAATTGTAAATAGTGACCATGACCAAAGATAACGTTATAGATGTTTTCTAAATATTTTATATTGTGTACAGAAATAGGCACTCCAAGTTCATATTTTAAAACGACTTCAAAAAAGTAAGTTTTCAATTAATCGGAACCCTTTTTTATACAGGGTATATCAAGACTGCTACCGAAAACGAAGCCGGGTGGTAGTTTAAGCGACTTCAGACACAATGCAATAGAAAAAGTTGCAAAAAAAAGCGACAATTTTTTTTTGTTATTTTTTTCCTATGGCCATATTTGGGTGGTAAATACATTTTTTCCTAAAATAATAGTATATACCCTTTTATTTATAAATACTCTAAGGTATAAAAGAGTTTAAATTATTATTTAAGCAAAAACTATGGATTTACCACCCAAAAGTAACTATATTTAAAAAATCATAAAAAAAAAATTGTCGCGTTTCTGGCGAAATTTTAATTGCATTGTGTTTGTAGCCACTAAAACTACCACCCGGCTTCGTTTTCGGTAGCAGTCTTGAGATACCCGGTATATTTAACTAGATATAAGTTATATTCGCGTATATGTAAGAAGCCATTAATTCATAAGATATATATTACTCACAGCTCTTCATACTGTAGCGCGGTCTTGGCCATGTCCGTCAGCTTGGCGTAGAGTATCTCTCCCACCTTGTTCAACGCCTCGCCGATCAGGAAATAATCGTACCACCATTTTAGACGCACGTACGCCTCTTGATACTGTAACAAATAAATAATAAATAACGCCCAACAGTCACACACATAGTCCTGACCCCACACTAAGATTGAATCTTGTGTCGTGGGTATCAGGAACTACGAGAGACTGTTCGTTCTCACAAATACCCAGAGCCGGAAGAAAAATTTATGGGCCGCAAAAACATTTTTCTCGGTGCGGGGATCGAACCCGCGGCCTCTCGTTTCACTGGCGGCGTCTAAACAACTAATCCACGAAGGTTTTTTTTTTATTGTACACAAACTTAAACTACTATACAAGAAACAATAAAAGTAAAGTACAAATAGCGGTCTTATCGCTTTATAGTAATGTTTTATACAGACAACCATGGAATGGAGGAGAAAAAGAAGAGAAGAGATCCTTTAAAATAGGAGAGAGGGCAGTGTAAAAATAAAGAAGGGTCGACATAATTAGTTTTATTTATTATTTTTTTATTCAAAAACAAATTGGGGTTTTTTGTCCGTATAGACATGCCAACCCCATCATAACTTTTAACCATATTTATCTTTAATATTTGTAATAAACAAATCGAAAAATCGCGTATCACTGCTGAAAGGTTGTAACTAAGCGACAGAAATTTAGTGCTAGCTTCGATGTAGGTTTTGACAAAATATTTTGGATCAGACCTATATCCAGTTTATTTACTTTCCACTTCTTACATAATTAGTTAAAAGCTTGTATATTCAGAACCCAACGTCGCAGGTGGGAAGACGATATCAGAAGAGTTGCGGGTATTACTTGGCAAAGAAAAGCACAAGATCGTATACTGTGGAAAATTTTGGGGGAGGCCTATGCTAAACAGCAAGACAATCTTCGCATACCGGTGTCAAATAATCAAAATTATAATAGATTAAGTTAATATTGTATGATTACTCAATAAAGGATAATTATTATTATACTGGGTATCTCAAGACTGCTACCGAAAACGAAGCCGGGTGGTAGTTTTAGTGGCTACAAACACAATGCAATTAAAAATTTCGCATAGAAACGCGACAATTATTTTTTATGATTTTTTAAACATCGTCATTTTTGGGTGGTAAATCCATAGTTTTTGCTAAAATAATAATTTAAACTCTTTTATACCTTAGAGTATTTATAAATAAAAGGGTATACACTATTATTTTAGGAAAAAATGTATTTACCACCCAAATATGGCCATAGGAAAAAATAACAAAAAAAAAAAATTGTCGCTTTTTTTGCAACTTTTTCTGTTGCATTGTGTCTGAAGTCGCTTAAACTACCACCCGGCTTCGTTTTCGGTAGCAGTCTTGATATACCCTGTATTGAGAACTCACTTTCTCCCGCACATAAACGACCTGCGGCGTCTTTAAGAAGTTGTGCCAGGCGCTCTTGAACTCGGAGTAGAGCTGCGTGATCTCGTCCTTGAACGGGATGTACTTCTCGATGTTGCTCCACACAGCCTCCCACAACTTCTTGCTGTACTTCTTTATGTTCGTTATCAGGTCGTTGTTCATTAGGTCTTTGTAGATTCTGTGGGAAATAATTTTTATAGTAATTGATGATTATGGAAGGCCAGCGGTATTGAAATGTCGATGAGTATCGATGAGTTATCGAAAAGAGCAATTTAGTAATATATTTCATTTTGATAAGTTTTGATTTCTTAATAGTGAAAAAATAATTTTCAATCCAATCTGTTATAATTTATCAGGACGAAGTCGCATTTTTTTTTAGAGCGATAATTCTGTTGATTTTAACGCATAGACTGTCTGACTTCTAAAAAAGAAACAGGTTCTCAATTCGCTATCTAGTATCTTCCTTTTTTTCTTTTATGAATATGAAAAGTATATAAGAAGGATTTAAAACATTATTTTAAATACAAAACAATACTCACTTATCCATTTCATGACCAAACGTCGACACATAATTAAAGTAAGGCGAGTCAGTCAATTCTTGGGTCCTGCTATAGAAGAAGTCCATCACCCCCTTCCATATAGTGAATACGAACGACTCGGTATAATGAACTATCTTGAAGAACAACGGCTCAATCGATTTCAACAACTCGTGCCAGTACTTCGATAATCGATTAGTTGCGTTCACCCAAGTCTCCTCCCAGTATTCCAAAAGCCTCATATGCAGATCTCGAATGAAATTATCGTATTGCATAATCATTGTTTCAAGTCTAGCCGAAACTAACTCCATGAAATCTGCCTCTAGTACTCTATTAACCGATTCTAAGAAATTCGCATAGGCTTTCTTTATCGAATCGACAACGTACGTCAAACTCTGTTTTATCGATTGACTAGTGTTGCCCATCATTCCCCACATGTCGTTCACTATGCCTGGCAAGCTTTCCAAGTGATTCCGTATCGCCATCTCATCCAAAACATAATAGGTGAACTCGACGATATCTCTAACATAAAAGTCGTTCGCCTTGTACGACTCGTTTAGGAAGATGGTAAACTCGTCTAGATCGTCTTTGATGACGTGTAGGTCGTTGAGATCGTCGAGAAAGTCTCTTATTCTCGGTTTGGCGTCGCCCCATATCGATTTCAGGGCTACATGGGCCTCCATTGGGGCCTCTTTGAGTATGACGAGTGTGTCATTAACTTGGCTGTATAATAATTTAAGCGTGGAAACCGCTTGGGCCTTCACATCGGTGAATATCTGCGGCCGCCATACTACAGAGCTGGTTAATAATCGGGAATGATTGAGACGGATGTAGGAGCCTAAATCCGTGGTAGTGACGTCATCAAAGTCCCTCCAGGCATCGAGTTTCGCGGATCGAGTGTCGATGATTTTGCCGACCATGTGGTAGGAGATGTCTAAAAAATTAAAAGTATTTAAGAATATGTTATATCGTCTTTAGATCACTAAAACAAATAATAATACACATCTCCATTTGAATAATTCTTCTGAGTGTGTATACAGTAACAATACAATACAATTTTTTGTAAACAAAGCCTCAAGGAAAAGCATTTGAATAATTAAGATTTATAGATAGGTAAATCGTAACGAGAATCATATTGCGTATTGCAATTTTGTTGAACAATGCTATTTCCCCAAAACTTTGAATTATCATTATTATTCTACAACATACATATATGATTTATCGATCCCACATACGAATAATTCAAACCTGATAACAGAAATCTAATAACTCACCGTCCGTACTATTGAGATGGGCTATAAGCGACATATCCTTCATAGAAAGCACGGCTATTCCCGTGTCATTACCAGTCTTGCGCTGTGTGAACGATTTGATCTTGTACTCGGGGTACACTAACTCCCAAGTACCGTTCACTTTGTAGAAGTATGTCTCGTTTGCACGCTGCAATAAATGTTTTGTAATATTATTTGTTAGATTGAAAATGTGGTGAAATATTATGAATGTAATGTAAAAAAAAACGGTTTATTTATGAGTTTTTATAACGCAAACATTTAAATGAAAAAGACATTGACGTAAAATATATGGACGGGGCGGAGAGCGGGAAAAGTGTTGTCACGAAAGTGGTCTGCAGCACCAGTGCAGCGGTTGTGACGTCACAGCGCACCGGTCTGTAAGTCGTCGTAAAAATGCCCAATTGTATCGTGCGTGGGTGCAATAAACATGATCGAAAATTCACAAAAAAATAAAGATAACATTTCTTATCACCGTTAAGAGCGTTTATACCCTGCACGCGCTTTTTGGCTTAAAAACAGGACTTTTCAAATGAGTTAATAGCCACCAATAAACAATTTCAAGGTAAAATAATTAGTACTAATTTTAGAAAAGGTTGTCATCTAGGGATTTTGGTGGAAAACATTATAGATTGATGGATAATTTGTGAGTACTATAAGGATTACTGAACACAAGTTTCGTTATTTAGGCTTTAAATGGCAATTTAGAAGCTTAAGATATCCGAAACTACTAAATATAAGATGAAAATAAAAATATTATCAGACTAATAAGACCCTTATGGAGGGATTTTGCTGAGAAAAATAATCTTTTTGTGTTTAGTTCCTGAAAAATAAAAATTTAAACAATGCGAAATTATTCAGAAACTCTCGTCAAGAACATATTTTTTTTCACCAACTTATCGTACATAATTTTTTATAGCAATTGCATATTACAATAGAAGAACATCTTATCAATAAATTACCATTTTTATATTTCAACAAAATTAGTTTTCATGTTTTCTACAAATATTTTAAAAACCACTATAAAACACGCTGTCCGACGTGGATCAAATCAGACCGCCGCAAGGCCTTCTAGAGGGAGGACGTATCGCTCGTCGCTCCGGCCTGGCTGCAGTCGATTATGCCGCGCGTAATAAAAATAGCCACGCGCGGAATGCGATTACCACATCTTAGTACTTGGTAGTAAAATATTTCATTATTTTTATTACCTACAATGATTTTGTAGTGAGTATAAATTATGTTTCAGGTAATATAATGGGATGTAATTCCGAGGCTAAATTATGTTATGTATTGTACTATAAAATTAAATATATTTCGTAATTGTAAGGGGTTGTAAGGCCCCTAACACTATTTATGTGTTCGAACACGAAATGATTAATAAAACGTCCGTAGTGTATACTGATTGAACACTGATTTGAATGCAACTTAACAATGTAATAATAACGAAAATATGGTTAGTATCCAAAATTTGTATTATTCTTTGCTTCCACAGTAATATTTGTCTACTTATAATGCAAATAAAATATTTTTATGATATTATATTACAGTTACATTTCAATTGAATATTTGAAGCGCACGGATCAAAGTTGTTTGAGCCGATTGTATAGCGAGCCGACGCGGCAGCTCTACGCACACAGCTTTGGTCGCTTATGTGTGCGTGAAATTAACGAAGAAATACCTATAGTTGACTTTGCGCGCAAGGTGTATACGCTCTTAAGTAAAAATTATATTACTTTAAGTCAATATAACATTTATTTTAGTATTATTGAAAAACAATTTCATGGCCGCCATCAAATCATTCGGCGTATGTATTCTGCACGACATAACTTTGTACTTTGTAGCGGCGCATATTTAGGAATGCGTAGACCTAAGCTGTAGTCGAACTGATGCGGTGTAATTATTTGACATATTTACCACTTGATTTACATATTTTTAATCCGTAGCAAATTATACTACTAAAACTACCTATAATGCAAATTAAAATGTGTTCCATTTAATAAAATAGGCTTACTAAGACATTACAAATTTTCAGATTTATTATTTTTTATTCTTTTTATTTTCATTCTTCACTGTGATGTTTTTCTGTTATTAATTTGCACACTATATTTCACATATTATTTTAATACATAACTAATATACAACATGTAATGTTAAAAAATCATTTTCCCTGATTTATGGATATACACAGAAATCAAATCACATTTTTATAATTTAACGTTTAAATAACTACGACGTAACAAAGTTACGTCGACGTTCGGATCCTATAGCACACTACGTAGTTACATGAAAATCTAACAGATGGTGCGATTTTTACAGGCGTCTTTTTGACGTACCCAATGTACTGAAGGGCCTATCCTTAGTTTTTAAATCAATGGAAAAAGAGGTAAAAGTTGGCTATTTCTTAGCATGACGATAAATGTATCCTGGTACGCTTCAAGTCAACATACATATACACATTGCAGTTTAAACTTCAGTTTTTTTAAATATTAGTGCAAATGCGAGGCACAAGAATAAATCTTATATTTATAAATTAGCTTATTTAATTCTACGCTCAATTGCTATAATATATCAATATATTTAATAACCAAAAAACAAAAAATATCAGTTAAAAATATTCTCTCTACAATATACATAAATCAAAACATCGATAAACTCACCTCCCAATTGACAGCACTATTCACCATATCTACAACCAGTTTATTCTGCCTCAACTTCTCATAGAACAGAGACTTCTGTAGTCGATAATAATTGCTAATATGATACCATTTGCTATGGATATTGATATCCGATTTCATATCGAGATCCAAGTTAGTAGACGGATGCGTGCACGTGAGGGCGAAGGAATAGTCTCTGATTGGTCCGTTCGAGTTGTCGGTAAGTATGGAGTTTAGTTTGAGATACTCATTTTCGTAGTCCGAGTATTGAAGTTCTAAGGACACGTTGGACATCACTAATGGCGTGCTCATGTACTCAGCTTTTAGGCTTACGTCCTGAAATAAATGATAAATACTTTCAACAATCATAGTTTGAGAGTAGTTACGAAGATTTTTATTACTAGACATCGACTTGTTCTCATGCAAAATTTAGTTTGTATTCTTGCCAATCTTCATTAATATAATTCTAATAACGTTTCTTAAAATGTTTTACTATTGATTTAAAATCGGTCGATCAAAATCCCTTTTAATTTTATTTTTAGATTTTAGGCTCACTAGATGAGATAAAACTCTTATCCTGTAAAAAAGGTGTGATATCGAATTTTTCCTTCTGCGACTCAAACTATCGATATCCTATTGTTTCTAACGAAAATACGCTTCATTCAATTCAGCCGTGTTTTTCACTATTTAATTGTCTTTTTTGTTTCAATTGTTCTTTTTTTTCTTACCTTCCTAAACGAAGGATGCGACAGCGCCAGATCTACGTGGTGCGTGTTCCCCTCTAGTTGCGGGGGGTTGTCCCACCTACCCCTGAGTTCCGCCGTCTTGTTCTCGTCCTTAACATCCCAGTGCAGACGTGCCTGCCCCTCCACTAGCGAGTCTTGAAGGTTGTAGAAGGCGATCAGTTTGAACGTACGGAGTGGGTACCACACGTTCATTACTAGCTTTTGAGACTCTGTTTCTTGCTGTAAAGGGAATTTATTGATTTAGGTAACGTAGGTAAAAATGGGCAAACCGGCATACTGTAGAGATTTGTAAATATGGTTAGTAAGGTCCATTAAACCGCACTAAGTCAGCGTGTTGAACTATATGTTTTAAACCCCTCAATCGTATTCTCGATTCTAGAGTAGGTCTATGCTCTGTGGTGAGACGTGTATAGGCTGTTACAGGTAGAAGTAAATTGGCCCACACTCTCATTCAAGTCTTGTGTTGAAGTTATTACATACACTTATTCTGGTACGAACCAAAGCTTCATTAACATTTTTATATTAATACGACTAAAAAAGTATGGCTCTTTTGCATATAAACTGTCAAAGCAGCGTAATAGTTAAAAATAAATATCTCAACTCCAGTGATGACAACCGAAAAGAGAAATTAGTAAACCCTGACGTCATCGCCAATTATATGCACGGGAGGGAAAGATGCTTCGGTGAAGTTACTCTATACTTAATTTATTTTTATCTACGATATTTAGTAGTGAAAAATAAAGTACAAATCCTTATTACGCAATTGAAATTTTAACTTAGTTACTATTATTAAATTGATTAAACTTACAGTAGTCATATTAGTGACGTGTATATCATAGTTGATCCAGACATCCCGGGCCCACTGCACCTTGCTACCCTGCTTGAGTTCCTTATCCCGAGCCTCATAGAGATTGTGGAAGGTCCAGGTTCGGTTCCCGTGTATGGCCACGAGCTTCAGCTTTTTGCCGACGTCGTAAGTGTGCACGTCCATTAAACCAGTCACGTTGAACTTAGTGGCGTTGCGTAGGTGGAATACTGTCGCTTGTTTTACATCCTGTGAATTAATTTGTAATGATAAATACATCATATGAATATAAAGATATGCGGAAACGTGAAATCCATGATATTCATTCAAAAAGAAAACAAAATTGTTATTAATAGTGAGACGAGCATGCCATCGGCATTGATGGTAAGCGTATCGCTCATGAATATCGGAAAAACCAAACAATGCCTTGAATTACAAAGCGATGTTTGGCATTCCACTGCGCTCACCATCCTGAGACATAAGATGTTAAGTCTCAATATGTCTAGTAGTTACTCTGGCTACAATATCCTTCACAACGAAACACAACAGTGAATTTACATTGTTTGTCGGGAGAAATAGAGATTGCGGCGGTACCAACCCAGGCGGCCTCTCACATAAGAGAGACCTTCTCTCACACTGGTGGTGGTAACCAGTGCAACTTGATCAGTTTCAACCCCCGTAGAAGTAATTTGAAACAATATTGATTAATTTATAATATGTTACCGTGTTTCCAGTTTCGTCATATTCATGTATATACTTCACACCAACAGGCGTGTGAACGTTTTCCACCTCTATGTTAGTGGTGGCAAGGTCCAAATTCCTTTCACTCTTCGACAGTATCTGATGGAACGATCCCTTAGCGAATCGATCGCCGTCGAGATCGATAGTTGCGTTTCCAATGCTGCTTTTGTCTCCCTGGTCGTACGAATACTCGGTGATGACTAAATGTTGAGTGCTCAATGGAATGGAAAGTGCTATTTTGCCCGTTTGTACGAATCCGTTAGCGCTTTTCACGTAGTGATGGGTTGTGTTCACTGTCGCGGTTTTGTTCGGCCAGAACAAATCGACTTTGTTGTCTGAATTTTCCTCCAGATTATTTATCTGAAAGTATTTATTTTATTAATATACATATATTATTATAGGAATAAGACAAATTGATAAATGCATTTACACATTTCTAATTAAATATACCGGGTATCTCAAGACTGCTACCGAAAACGAAGCCGGGTGGTAGTTTTAGTGGCTACAAACACAATGCAATTAAACATTTCGCATAGAAACGCGACAATTATTTTTTATGATTTTTTAAATATCGTCATTTTTGGGTGGTAAATCCATAGTTTTTGCTAAAATAATAATTTAAACTCTTTTATACCTTAGAGTATTTATAAATAAAAGGGTATACACTATTATTTTAGGAAAAAATGTATTTACCACCCAAATATGGCCATAGGAAAAAAATAACAAAAAAAAAATTGTCGCTTTTTTTTGCAACTTTTTCTGTTGCATTGTGTCTGAAGTCGCTTAGACTACCACCCGGCTTCGTTTTCGGTAGCAGTCTTGATATACCCTGTATTATGATCATATTATCATTGATTCGAGTATAAAAGGCAGCATAGAAATATGATGGGATATTATAATTCTGCTTGTAGAACTCGTCGTGCTGTCCATTTTTATTCATATTGTTGATTTTATGAAGTTCTATTAAGTGAATCGGTAAAGGCATTAGCTAATAGTTGTACTTTATTCGTAATAATGTTTCATTCGATTAATTATTTATAGTAAATACTCACATCGAATATAGATTTGAGCCACTGTAGTCTGCGGAAGGGCGTGGTGAAGTTGAAGTGTCCGTCTGTATGTTTGACGCCGCCGTAGCGCAGGTCCAGTTCACCGATTTGAGACTTACCCGGCTTGTGCATCACACCTCTGTGAAAAACATCAATTGTAATATTAGAAAAAATATCATCATGAGGCAGCAAAACTAAGTCTATTGCTAAAGAAAGGCATTCACAAAGGAAACTTGCGGTGATCCCTTGGAAGCGGATTGCAACCAACGAATTGCAGCACTTTTATGTGGCCACTCGTTCTATCATGCATCGAAATAGTTTCGATTTTGACGGATAACAACTGGATAAATAAACTACACCCAACAGTCACATAAATAAAGTCCTGACCCCTACTAAGATACTACTGAGATTGAGTCTTGTGTCGTGGGTATCTGGAACTACGAGAGACTTTTCGGTCTCACAAACACCCACACCCGAAACATATACCTGTGGTTCACACAAATAATGGTTTCAAGGCAGGGATCGAACCCGCGGCATCTCGTTTCACAACCGGCGTCTAATCGACTGCGCTACTGAGGCTGTCATAAATATAAATCGACGTTGCTTATTTGTCGTTTGTGTAAAACTAATCAACGTCGACATATTTATTTATTTAACATAAACTATGTTAACATGTACAAATATTTCTTTTAGGTCTGGGCGTTTGTGCGACCAAAAAGTCTCTCGTAGTTCCTGATACCCGCGACACAAGACTCGATCTTAATTTGGGATCAAGACTATTTATGTGACTGTCGGGTGTTATTTTTTTAATATAATCAATTACATACTGTAATCTCCACTTACTTGACAATCTGGAAGCCGTGCACCATATCCAGCTGGTATGAGCCCTTCAGTTTGAACGTGTCGTCTGTATCGTAGAGCGGCGACTTGAGCGTGTAGTCGACGTGGTGCGAGCCGTTCACGTCCCATTTGTAGTCGATTATATTGTCGATGTTTTTGTACTGAGAGTCCGACGTCCAAGTTATTGTCGAATTTAAATCGAAGCTCTCTGGTTGTTTTAGTATCTGGACAATTAAATTATTAAAATTAATTTAATGTATATTTAAAAATGTCAAAAACATTAGTAAAAATTTAGAAGAATAATATTCCGAATTGTTACAAGATCTCGTTGCGATCATATTCGTATGTTGCATGGACTTTGTGGTCACTTTATTAATGTTGGTATTACAGTCCAAAACAAAATAATTAGATAACACAACTATTTAGGTGCGGGGATCGAACCCCTGATCTCTCGTTTCTCTGCCGGCGTCTAACTAACTGCGCCATGAAGTTTTCGATTGACAATTTGGCGATTGAATTGACAAATATGTTGATGTCTATTTCTTCTCCTGCCAAACAGCAATTCAAATGCACTGTTGTGTTTCGAATTGAGGGACATTGTAGCCAGAGTAACTACTGGACATATTGAGACTTTACATCTTATGTCTCAGAATGGCGAGCTCAGTAGAATGCCAATTGCTTTATAATTCAAGTTGTTGTTCGATGTTGCTACATGAGCGGCCGTATCGCTTACCATCAGGCGAACGGCATGCCCGTCTTACCATTGCAATAAAAAAATAGTATATCGGTACTTACATTCCCCTTAATCCCGGTGAGTATTTTAGTGACGTCGGTGGTGTACCTCGCCTCTATAGTCTTGAGTGGTTGCAGCTCGTTGCCCATGTGGCCGTCGATGTACAGCGTGTGCACGTCCACGTTCGGTTTGGGTAAAATAACGTTCAGTATGAGGTTCACTCGCTGACCCATTATCAGCCCGAATGATGCGTTCGCTCCGATCCTGTAAGTTATTAAAAAATATCGACACAAGCTCATGCCATTATACGAGTATCATAGAGAGGATAGGTAGAAATAATTCTAGTAGTATCTGGGTAGGTACCACCGCAATGTCTGTTTCCGTGTCCTCTGTCAAACAGCAGTGTTACTATGGCTACAATTTCAAACTGGAACAGAACAGTGCATTTATACTGTTGTTTGGCGGGATATATATATACATTGCGGTGGTGTACCCAGGCGGTTTCTCACCTATGAGAGACCTATCACCAGAACTCAATCAGTGTTTACATCTAGAAATCTATTTTAAATTAATTTAATTATATAAAAACAATTAAATAATATTGGGTCAAATCATTGTCTATGAGTCATACTCACTGCCAAATGTGATCCAAATCCATTCTGAACCCAGCGTTAGTTTTGGGCAGTAGGTCTGCGTCAGTACTATTACCGAAGTGGATGTCCAAATCAACGCTCTTCTGTATCTCCTTAACGTTCTGATGTCCTAGTGCCTGCGAAAAGCAAATTAGTGAGTATTTCTAGTATTTGCCGCTAGATGTCGTTATAGCAAAGATATTAAAAAGATTTTATGTCCGAGAGACGGATAGGTAGATTTTATATTCCAATTTATTCAGATGGTGGATATAAACTGAAATGAAATTTTTAGGGGATTTTGTTAAGAGAAATTCGGTGGGTGATTATAATTATTGCAGGTGACTATGGTAACCTTTTAGTCATCTGGTCTTCCCGACTGAAGATAATAATGATGAAGAGCAAGATTTGATATTTCAAACATTATACAAATGGCCTATAAAACTGATGAAATGAAGAAATGGTAAAAGTAGTGTTAACTCACTCTTATGAACAAGTCACCAATCAAGAAACTCCATTTGAGGTCGCCCTGGCCTTTCATCTGAGGCAGTTCGTACTTGCACAACAAGAACCCAGTTTTTGGACCGAATCTGTAAATAAAAGTCTTAAAATCATTCCATCTTGTTTTATTTAAGAGCGTTTATACCTTCCGCGCGCTTTTTGGCTTAAAGACAGGACTTTTCAAACGAGTTAAGAGCGTTTATACCCTGCACGCGCTTTTTGGCTTAAAAACAGGACTTTTCAAATGAGTTAATAGCCACCAATAAACAATTTAAAGGAAAAATAATGATTACTAATTTTAGAAAAGGTTGTCATCTAGGGATTTTGGTGGAAAACATTATAGATTGATGAATAATTTGTGAGTACTATACGGATTACTGAACACAAGTTTCGTTGTTTAGGCTTTAAATGGCAATTTAGAAGCTTAAGATATCCGAAACCACTAAATATAAGATGAAAATAAAAATATTATCAGACTAATAAGACCCTTATGGAGGGATTTTGCTGAGAAAAACAATCTTTTGTGTTTAGTTCCTGAAAAATAAAAATTTAAACAATGCGAAATTATTCAGAAACTCTCGTCAAGAACATATTTTTTTTCACCAACTTATCGTACATAATTTTTTATAGCAATTGCATATTACAATAGAAGAAAATCTTATCAATAAATTACCATTTTGATATTTCAACAAAATTAGTTTTCATGTTTTCTACAAATATTTTAAAAACCACTATAAAACACGCTGTCCGCCGTGCATCAAATCAGACCGCCGCAAGGCCTTCTAGAGGGAGGACGTATCGCTCGTCGCTCCGGCTTGGCTGCAGTCGATTATGCCGCGCGTAGTAAAAATAGCCACGCGCGGAATGCGATTACCACATCTTAGTGCTTTGGTAGTAAAATATTTAATTATTTTTATTACCTACAATGATTTTGTAGTGAGTATAAATTATGTTTCAGGTAATATAATGGGATGTAATTCCGTGGCTAAATTATGTTATGTATTGTAATATAAAATTAAATATATTTCGTAATTGTAAGGGGTTGTAAGGCCCCTAACTCTATTCATGTGTTCGAACACGAAATGATTAATAAAACGTCCGTAGTGTCTACTGATTAAACACTGATTTGAATGCAACTTAACAATGTAATAATAACGAAAATATGATTAGTATCTAAATTTGTATTGTTCATTGCTTGCACAGTAATATTTGTCTACTTATAATGCAAATAAAATATTTTATGATATAATATTACCAATATATAAATCATAAGTTACATTTCAATTAAATATTAGAATTTTGAAGCGCACGGATCAAAGTTGGTTGAGACACAGCTTTGGTCGCTTATGTGTGCGTGAAATTAACGAAGAAATACCTATAGTTGACTTTGCGCGCAAAGTGTAAACGCTCTTAATTATTGATTTATTATATTATGTATAACTCTGATATTTGCCCACTTAAAAGCCTTCATACATTATTGTTACTGCAAAATCCTAAAATATATGTCATCCAATCCGCACTTGGTTAGCGTAGTGGACTATATGGCCTAACCCCACTCAATTTTAGATGAGGCATTTGCTCTGCAGTGGGATGTATATGGGGTTGATACAATACAGTAATGACTCACACAAAGTCAGCGTCTCCCTTGACGAACTTGATCTTCTGGAAGGGCGTGGAGGCCTGCACCGTCATCACCTTGCGCTGGTCGGGGTGGTTGTCCACGCGGGACTTGAAGTACATGTCCTTGAACTTCGACCGGGGCATGTCCACCTGATTTCAAATAAAAGAGGATTAAAAAAAGGTAAAGGAAGATATTGGTTTCTTAGATTTACGTGAATCTTACACATTGAAACGTCGAGAAGAATACATGTAAAAATTAAACCAAATCCGCGATAAAATTCCTAAAAATGAGTTTTATTTCATCAAGTGAGATATTATTTTCTGGAGTAGTGGGATTCAGGAAATTCTAAATTTAATCAATTCGAAATTACAGAACATTCATATACAAACAGATGATTACTGCAACTGCAAAAAATGTGGTTTGTCTTCATACGATTTTTAATCTACGAGTATAATATGTCTATCAACTGAACATATATAATATAACTCAATGGTAAGTGAAAACCGCCACTCGTCATCATATTTTGTATGAGGTTGTGTCAAGTATCGCCGGACAATTGAGTTTTTAGCAGAGCGCTTGCGTCGCCAACATGTCGGCGGGCAACACGTACGTGCTCGTTGCCGATATTATTGTTTACTTTTGGCATTTGTTTCGGGTGTGGGAGTTGGTGAGACCGAAAAGTCTCTCGTAGTTCCTGATGCCCGCGACACAAGACTCGATCTTAGAGTCGAGTCAGCACTATGTATGTGACTATTGGGTGGGTGTATGTATAAATAAAATTGAAGTGTCTGTTTTAAAAGTGAAAGTAAAAAAAAAATGTCCAACTACATATCGTTATATACACGATACCTGTGCCGAAAATGATCTTTAAAATTTTTTTGTCTGTCTGTTTATTCCGGCTAATCTCTGAAATGGCTGAACCGATTTTGACGGGACTTTTTTTGTCAGGTAGCTGATATAACAAGGAGTAACTTAGGCTACATTTATTATTAATATAGAAAAAATCTTTTTTTTTATATTTATATAGAAAAAATATTTTATTTTAGAAAAATATAGTAATGTTGCAATGCCCACGCGCAGCTCACGCGCATGCCACCACTGGGCTGTCACGTCGGGCGCCTCCCACCACTTCTCCCACCATCGAATAAATATCACATTAACAAAATATTGTATACCGGGTATCTCAAGACTGCTACCGAAAACGAAGCCGGGTGGTAGTTTTAGTGACTACAAACACAATGCAACAAAAATTTTCGCAAAGGAACGCGACAATGATATTTTATGATTTTTTAAATATCGTCTTTTTTGGGTGGTAAATCCATAGTTTTTGATAGAATAATAATTTAAACACGTTTATACCTTAGATTATTTATAAATAAAAGGGTATTCACTATTATTTTAGGAAAAAATGTATTTACCACCCAAATATGGTCATAGGAAAAAAATAACAAAAAAAATTTGTCGCTTTTTTTTTCAACTTTTTCTGTTGCATTGTGTCTGAAGTCGCTTTAACTACCACCCGGCTTCGTTTTCGGTAGCAGTCTTGAGATACCCTGTATAAAGAAATTTTTCAATAAAGCTAATACAAAAAACTGAAAATAAATGTGTAACGGGAGTTTACCGCCGCTCGCTAAGAGATGGCGTCACCGTAGAATTGGATCGCGCTATGGTTCCGTTACAAAGGTTGATAATTAAAATATAAAATGCAAAAACCAAAAAAAAACTAAATAAACTAATTAACTTTTTTGCCAAATTCCACGCGGACGAAGTCGCGGGCACAGCTAGTATATATATGTATAACTCCATGTATTACATACCTTAAGGTTAATATCACTAAACGCGTCTTGCAGTTCAGCCCGAGCGTGCACGGTGGCGGCGAGCGGGCCGGCGATGTGAGCCGTGACCACGTACAGGGTGGGAGACTCTTCGTACTTTATGCGCACGTTGATGTGTTCTCCTTGACCTTTAGGCACTAGCACTAGGGTCATCTGGAAATATGGGTTATTTAGTATTTAAAAACCGAAATCATGAGAGACTATTAATCCTATGTAACGTTTTTCAAGAGAGTTAAATAATAAACGTGGGCGTGTTGAAAATCTTTGACCGGATTGATCTGTTTTTGCCATACTTTTACTGGAAGCTCAAATGCGGTGCTCTACAGCTTCTGCGGCTGGAAGTCTTTTGGTGAGGTTATTTACCTCTTTAGTCCATTGTTTTGTCACCCGCTTTGTCACGGAGGGAAGTGGTCAAACGTATCATTTGATTGAATTATATGACACTCAATTGAGTTAATAATAACTTTAAGGGACTATTAATTAGATATTTTGATAGATTTGTTATAGGAAAATTTTTATTAATCTGATTCAAAATAAGACTAAATATCAGATTTTTATAGGAAACATAATTTACAGCAGGGAATTCGGCTATTACTCCAAAGAAATGCATAAGGTAGTTTGGTCCTTCGAGCCAATGCATCAATAGTAGGTTGGGGGGAGTATAACAATATGTAAGTTGAAAGATTGATCACGTAGGTAATTAAAGAGCTCTGACAAGACAAGTCAATACACAGTACTTATTCTCCAGTTATACATATATAATATATAATATATATTTATAGTTAATAGACATATTATTTAGAGAGATATTATTTACCTCTAGAGGAGCTCTGTTGATTATTTTGCCGCTGATGCTGTATTCAGTGGAGTCTGTCACGAACGAACCGTGGATGTCGTCTTTGTCGATCTCGGTGATTATCTTCATTGCTCTGTTGACAAATAAATACTTTTTAGTAAATAAGTTGTTGCATTTATTTGCTGACAGCCTCTGTAGTGTAGGTAGACACCAGTTGTGAAACGAGAGGCCGCGGGTTCGAATCAAATGAGGCAAATGTTTGCGTGATCCATAGGTATTTCACTTTACGACTGCCCTCTAATTATCCATTTATCAAATCCATCCCATGGTTGTCTGTAAGACATTGCCTTTGAGCGATAAGACCGCCAATTGTACTTTTATGATTGTGATTTTCATTTTAATTGTATTTTTTTTTGTGCAATATAGTGTATAAATAAATAAATAAATAAATAAATATTTCTATCGGGTCTGGGTGTTTGTGAAATCAAACAGTACGAGACACTGTTTTTGATTCCTATGTTATTCACAAGAATCGACCTTAGTGTGGGGTCGGGACTATGTATTTCACTGTTAAGTCTATTTACTATTTTAGGACCAATCCATAAAAGTGGGAGACATAAAATGTCAATGTTTAAAATAAAAAAAAAAACATATTTAAACAATATTTAACATGAAGTTTGAATTAAAAGCTGGAAACAAACTTAAAAAAGTTATAATAGGCTATTTGACTAGTTTCTGGAAACCATACCACATTATGAAGCGGGGTCTATAGACCTTACAAATAAAGATTATTTTTAATTACTATATCTATATCATTTAAAAATAAATTTACAAAATACACTGAATAATTACACTGTCAAAACGCTCTGTCTGACAATGTGGCGTTCAGTTCGTAAACATCCGTTCCACAGATTCGTTCGCATATATCACTCATTCTTAAATCTTCCATAGATCAATCAATCAGTCAATCGTCCGAATGAGTTTTTGCATTGAGGTATTACAACTGGAGCGGACGCGTCGAAGAAAGTGCTCGCATAACTATTATAGATCAAGTCGGCATTGCTGCAGATACGACACGTCATATATTTGTTAGATTTGTTACCTAATGTTTCAGAATAACGAAATATAAAAGCCCAATATAATCATACATTTTTAATAACTTATAAAGCTACATTATTATATAGATTTTAAAAACAACAAAACCTATAATAGGCTATTTGACTGTATAAAAATATTGACTTATTTGTTTCCATCCGTGTAGATAATTTAATTTTAAAACATATTTCATTATCATACATTAGAAATATTGTATATTTTGGCTAAAAACCACAATTATAATTTAATTTATTTTGAGTTCGCGCCATGTGATCGTAAACGATTTTGATTGGCTATGACGTCATGCATTAGTATGAACTAGGGATGTTGCGGATGTCGATTTTTTCACATCCGCGGATGCGAATGCGGATGCGGATTTTTAAAGGCTCACATCCGCGGATGCGGATGTTTGAGATCCTATATAAATATAGTATATGAATGAATATTGAAATTAAACTATTATTTACGGATTTTATCGCTTACTATTATTTATCGACTTATCTATGTTAATTTTTTTATATATTTTAAATTCCCGACATTTCGATTAATTTACAGGATTCATGGTCACGGGGCGGAATTTAACTACCCGTAATTTACAATTATTAAATTAAAAAGGTTATTTAAAACGATCTGTTTTTGCGTTTCGATCTACGCAGAAGAAGCTCACTGTGTCTTGATGTCGGGCAGTTGGCCTTTTGGGTTCCGATTTAATTAAGTGTAGAATTCGATCCCATGCCTGTGCAAGGTTCTAGCCATCTTCTCTATTGATAATTAAATGCATTACCTTCGTTTTGAGTAGCCCCAAGTGCTCGCAAAAGAACACCGTTTCATTTATTAAGTATAACGCCGCCTTTTCTGATACAAGGCAGTTAGGAAGAGGTTCGTAAATTAAACCCACACTGCAAATAATTGTTCGCTAGGATCACTACTTAGTGGAGTGGATAAAAATCTTCGTGCTGTCGGCAATAATATCTTAAATTCCTCTCGATGAATACCACTTAAGAAGATTTTCATCCACATAGACTCTTTTTTTAATGCGGTAAGAAAGGAATCTTTTTTAGTACAGCTTCAGTGCTACCATTTTCTGGTATTTCTCGACTCTCATCTTCACTAGAAGAATCTAACATCATACAAACAACAAACGTGTCGGATCATGTCACTATTTCTTTCGCTCCCATTGGTCAATGTCACATGCGAACGGCACGCGCCATTCGACGGCACCGCCAAATTTCTGTCTTGTCTCATCTTGTATTACATCCGCATCCGCATAAATATCCGCATCAATTATTGCGGATGCGGATGCGGATGCGGATGCAATGTCCAAATCTATGCGGAAGCTCCGCATTTACGGATGCGGATGCGAATATTCGCAACATCCCTGGTATGAACTACTCACGTACAGGAAATGAATGGGATTGATAACGGCATAGATGCAAATTAAATATTAAAAATACCTTTAAAATGCGTTATTTGTCATTTATACCCGTGAATTAATAATATCATCATGTCCAATGTAATAAAAAGTGAAGAAAGAAAAATAATTCAAATTTTTTTGACAAAAACTTGCGAACGAATCTGTGTCAGATGTTTCCGAACTGAACTCCACATTGTCAGACAGAGCGTTTTGACAGTGTAATTATTCAGTGTATTTTGTAAATTTATTTTTGAATGATATAGATATAGTAATTAAAAATAACCTTTATTTGTAAGGTCTATAGACCCCGCTTCATAATGTGGTATGGTTTCCAGAAACTAGTCAAATAGCCTATTGAGTTATCCTACTAAAATATACTTTTGAATCAAAATATGGATAGTGAAAAAATATATTTACAATATCCAATGTATCTGATAATAAATATATTAAATACAGTAAATAAAGGAAATTTTCAATATTTACCTATTTGTCCGTAACATTAATCTTATTCTATAATTTTGTTAATAATGACATTTGTCAAAACGGCTTTGGTACATAATCTAATTTATTAATATTTTTGCTACTTTATTCAAATTATCGTTAATTTACGTATGGAATTAAATTCTATATTTTTTTTCAAGTGAACTGGAATAGTTTTTACATGTCTTCAGTGGCGAGTACGGTATTTTTATAACAATTAGAATAAATAGCATAAATGACAACTGTCAGAGCCGACTGTCAGCGTAAGGGTACATGTACCCTTGCAAATGTTCCCAATTATTTGGTCTAGATGTCCAGTTGTACATCTCAATGAGTTTTTGTCAAAAAAAGAATAGAATTATTTTTCTTTCTTCACATTTTATTACATTGGACATGATAATATTATTAATTCACGGGTATTAATGTCAAATAACGCGTTTTAAAGGTATTTTTAATATTTAATTTGCATCTATGCCGTTATCAATCCCATTCATTTCCTGTATGTGAGTAGTTCATACTAATGCATGACGTCATAGCCAATCAAAATCGTTTACGATCACGTGGCGCGAACTCAAAATAAATTAAATTGTAATTGTGTTTTTTAGCCAAAATATACAATATTTTTAATGTATGATAATGAAATATGTTTTAAAATTAAATTATCTACACGGATGGAAACAAATAAGTCAATATTTTTTATACAGTCAAATAGCCTATTATGATTTATTTATTTATTTTTAAGGAAAGCTTACAGATAAATTAACAAAATATAAGATATCAACCATAAATAAAAGAAATACCAATTACAAGCTTCCACACATAGGTAAAGAATCAACGATAACAAGATCCTCGCCTCCTACGTAAAGAAAAAATATTAAAAAGAATAATAACAATAATTAATAACAATAACCAAAAGAACTAAATGGGAAATTAAGAGAAAACAAAATAAAAACAAAGCGGGTGTACAAAGCAGAGGCAATAGAAATAATAAAAATAAAATAAAAAACTTCAATGCAAAAATAAAAAATGAAAACTATACACTAAAAATTAGCTACCCTACTTATAATTAAAAATATAACAAAAAATTAAAATCCTAATAAATTAAAAGTAATGCGTGTAATCAGTATAAGAGTGTGTGTGTGAGTGCGTGTGTGTGTCCGTCTATGTGTAGAGTCGTGTGTGTGTAAAGTGTGAGTTATGTTAAATCCCTTTATGTGCGTTAGTGTGTCGGTGAGTGTGAGCATATACATATAAATATATAGTATTTTGTAATAACAATAATATCACAGTACCGGAATCCATCATGCGGCGTGCTCACTGCGACACTAAGTCCACTGGTTCTCTGGTCAGCCCGTAGCGAGTAGTGCACGTCGGCCGCGTACTCGACACGCAGAGCGCGCGTGCCGCGCGTGCCGCCCGCGCCCGCCGCGTCGTACTGCAGCGCGAGCTCGGCGGGCGCGAGCACGGGCGCGAGCGCGTACCGACACTTGAAGCGCACGTGCCGCCCGCCCCGCACGCGCCATACTGCCTCCGCGAACGCCTGCGGAATACAGGAGTGTTGCTCACTATTCATATCGGATAATACTAGGTTTTATTGGGATATATGTCAAAACTTTAAAAATAATAAGTGAAATTGGTAATTTGGCGTTTAATTTTGGATATGGCTATTTGTTTGAATCATGGATTATTAAAGATGTACTGCCGGATTGAGCGAGTATTAAGTCCGCGGAGCGTTACTAGGAATAATTTGTAAATGAAAATAAGACCACGTTGAACTGTATTGCAATTATCTGGATCTGGATCAGCCCATATACGTCCCACTGCAGGGCACGGGCCTACTCTACAATCGAGAGTACGATTGAGAGTGGTTAGGCCATATAGTCCACCACGCTGGCCTAGTGCGGGTTGGCGGACTTACATACCATATAAATTCTTATGAATCGCTATGGTATGCAGGTTTCCTCACTATGTTTTCCTTCACCGTTTTAGTGCGTGGTGATTGACTATCAATACACACATGACTCCGAAAAGTCAGAGGTGTGCCCTGGGATTTGAACCCGCGACCACCGGATTTATTATTGGAATTATAAATAAAAAAAGTACAAGAAGACTTTTAGTGGAGTGATTCCTTCAAGGGTGCATTTTCTTAAGTCCAAAAAACCGAGCAAAGCTCGGTCATCCAGGTACTTCTATTATAAGCCTGGAACAGCGCAAGATGCGCACTGACTGATTCAAACCAAATTTTTGGTCCTTCAAGCCAGTATAACATACAATTCCCGATATAAAAGCAGCAACTCACATAATTATTCTGATCGCCCTGTTGTATCTGTATTCCACCGCCGATCATGTTCTCAACATCTGAGAAGTCCTTCTTGAACTCCATTTTGATGAAATAATCCTCTAAGTAAGGTGAAGTAAGGTTCAAACTGCCTGACGTTTCTACGAACGGATCTTCAAGCTAAAACAAGAATTTGTTACAAAATCAGTAATAATTTTGAAAAATTTAATTTTAATCATTATGGCGATAAAAAATAATCTTAATTAAAATCACAATTTTATTTTTAACTGAATAACCTCATTGTGTAGAATGTAAGGCACAAGATTTTGGAAGATGTATAAAATAAGTAAATAAAAATAAAAACAATAAAATTCAGTTTAAAAACATTTGTGAAAAGATGGAAAAATTGAGATATACCACCACTCTTTATATTGTAAACTCTTTTTTTTATTATGTGTAAGAAAACTTTTTTAAAATATTGTATCATATGATATATTCTAAAATATCTAAATATTCAAACTTTACACTTATTTAACAATTTAAATAACACACCTCAAGGTTAGCCAGCGCAGTGATAGAGAAGGAAGGCATGGCGATATCCGCCGACATCTTCCACAGCGCGTCCTCCAGTCTGGCGGACACGCGGCTCTCCAGCGCGGGCAGTACCGCGAGCGGAGTGGCGATACCCACTGACGCCACGTAACACTGGTACGTGTCGTCCTCGCCTTGTTCGAACTCGTAGTACATCTTGTACGAGACCTGGTGGAGTAAAGTGATATGTTGTGGTATATTGACTGTTACTTGTGGTGAATAACACTACTGATAGGGAAACCAATAATTATTAGGTATAAAAAAAACACAACGATTTTGTATATTTTAACTTACGTACGCACACACACGCACATCCACGTGTAATCTTATATGTTATATTTTTAAAACCTTAATAATTAATGTTATTATTAAAAATATAAATGAAACTAAATAAAATCAAATATCAAAATTCAGTCATAAAAACTTGCCATGTACAGTCAACGACAAAAGTCGTTGAGCATATTCAAAACGCCAAAAGTCTTGCACACATGAAGTAACAAAAGTGGTTGACCAGGTTCGGCCACAAAAATTCGTGAACACCTTAAGGTTACAAAAGTTTCTGAGCAACAAAAGCAACAAAATTCCTAAACACGCCAATATTACATAATTCAATGAACACTTGTAAAAAGCAAGTTTGCCGTAGATGTGTTCATCTACTTTTGTTGCTTTGTAATACAATTTTTATTTTTTGCTTTTCTCTGCATTGACTTATTTTGTGTTTTTGTGAAATAATATATATTTACGCGAAGTTTAAATGTTGTTTTTGTTCGTCTGTTATAATACGTGCCTAATGTTATTCATACCGTGCTGTTGATGTTGCAAATATTATAATAAAACTTACATAAAATAAGAAAATATAAATTACTCACTGTACTACTTGTACTTGTGTGTACGATTTCGGAAATAATTTAAAAAAAGTAAATACAAAAATAATAATATTTATTGATCGAAAAAATAAATTCAAAATATATCTAAAAAGGGTAGAAATATTTAAAATCTTGCGTGGCCTCCATTTGCTTCAATGACGGCCTGTAGTCGGCATTGCATAGAATTTACCATATTTGCACACACATCTCCTCCTCATCCTCTGAATGTATCCCATATGCGTTTCACGTGCCTTATAATGCCTTCCTTCGTACGTGGCGTGTCAGGCTCCCAGGCTTGGACAATGAGACCCCATAGATTTTCTATGGGGTTCAAGTCTGGACTCTTCGGCGGGAACGGCATCTCTATAACAGCATTTTCATTATTGCAGAACCATGCTCGACATCTTCTAGCTTTGTGCACGGGGCTGTTGTCGTGGACGAGGTGTATTGGCTCCGATACGTGCATTCTGGCCGTAGGAAGTAGCAGGTTCTCCAACAGATCTATATAGCCTTCGCTTTTCAAGCGGCCGGTCATTTCTGTCAGCTCACCGGGGCCCGATGCACTCATCCAGCCCCAAAAACCAACGCTAATACGGCCGCTCGATCGATTAGCTCTGATATTTCCGGGGTTATATCTCTCACCAGCTAATCGCCAAAGAGTGCATCTTCCATCTTCCGATGATTGGAACGTTTTTTTCGTCCGCGAAAACGACTTGTGAGAAATCGAAATTCAGAAATCTTTCGGCAAATTGCAGGCGTTCCAGTTTGTGCTGTGGTGTTAAAATAAGTTTTCTCGCTGGAACTCAATTATGAAAGCCGTGTTCTTTCAACCGCCGACGAATTATTTGTGTCGATAGATCCATGTCATCCACGGTATTTCTCTGAAAAAATATATCATTAAAATATGATTGACTGCAGTCTATAGTCATTAATAAACTGGGGTAACAAAAACTTGCAGTTTTGATTTTTATATGATATATGATATATTAAATACCGTATACCTGTGGACAAGACGGTGGGATTCTGAAGGTTTGATTGAAACATCTAAACGTACTGGTAGACCGAAGAAAACTAGAAGAGATCAAGATGTTGATATTGTTCGGCGTTTCCAAAGCAGCGGCTTCACTCGTGTATCGACGGTCGCAGCAGACATGGATCTATCGACACAAATAATTCGTCGGCGGCTGAAAGAACACGGCTTTCATAATTGAGTTCCAGCGAGAAAACTTATTTTAACACCACAGCACAAACTGGAACGCCTGCAATTTGCCGAAAGATTTCTGAATTTCGATTTCTCACAAGTCGTTTTCGCGGACGAAAAAACGTTCCAATCATGGGAAGATGGAAGATGCACTCTTTGGCGATTAGCTGGTGAGAGATATAACCGGAAATATCAGAGCTAATCGATCGAGCGGCCGTATTAGCGTTGGTTTTTGGGGCTGGATGAGTGCATCGGGCCCCGGTGAGCTGACAGAAATGACCGGCCGCTTGAAAAGCGAAGGCTATATAGATCTGTTGGAGAACCTGCTACTTCCTACGGCCAGAATGCACGTATCGGAGCCAATACACCTCGTCCACGACAACAGCCCCGTGCACAAAGCTAGAAGATGTCGAGCATGGTTCTGCAATAATGAAAATGCTGTTATAGAGATGCCGTTCCCGCCGAAGAGTCCAGACTTGAACCCCATAGAAAATCTATGGGGTCTCATTGTCCAAGCCTGGGAGCCTGACACGCCACGTACGAAGGAAGGCATTATAAGGCACGTGAAACGCATATGGGATACATTCAGAGGAGGAGATGTGTGTGCAAATATGGTAAATTCTATGCAATGCCGACTACAGGCCGTCATTGAAGCAAATGGAGGCCACGCAAGATTTTAAATATTTCTACCCTTTTTAGATATATTTTGAATTTATTTTTTCGATCAATAAATATTATTATTTTTGCATTTACTTTTTTTAAATTATTTCCGAAATCGTACACACAAGTACAAGTAGTACAGTGAGTAATTTATATTTTCTTATTTTATGTAAGTTTTATTATAATATTTGCAACATCAACAGCACGGTATGAATAACATTAGGCACGTATTATAACAGACGAACAAAAACAACATTTAAACTTCGCGTAAATATATATTATTTCACAAAAACACAAAATAAGTCAATGCAGAGAAAAGCAAAAAATAAAAATTGTATTACAAAGCAACAAAAGTAGATGAACACATCTACGGCAAACTTGCTTTTTACAAGTGTTCATTGAATTATGTAATATTGGCGTGTTTAGGAATTTTGTTGCTTTTGTTGCTCAGAAACTTTTGTAACCTTAAGGTGTTCACGAATTTTTGTGGCCGAACCTGGTCAACCACTTTTGTTACTTCATGTGTGCAAGATTTTTGGCGTTTTAAATATGCTCAACGACTTTTGTCGTTGACTGTACTAGATTTCTAAAAGTCGGCATGGATGGACATTATACGTTAAATGTACTCGAAAAACTTTCAAATTACTTTCTGTTATGATTATTATTATACCAGTACACAATCAATAAGTTAAAAGAATGATAAAAGTAACTCACCTCATGCCAATAAGTGCCATTGTAGAGTAGCACCATACAAGTGACGTTAAACTTCTCTCCGAAGGTGATGTCCACAGTGTACACTGACTTCAACTCTTTCACAGCCGGGTATGGAGTAACTAGGTTCAAGGTGTTACGCATCACTGTGTACTCCTGGGCAATATATCATTATTTATTAGGTTAGGTTAATATAATATTATACTTTATTTAGGTTGCCTCTGAAAAACAATGCTGGGTTGTCATTCCAATGGTTTTTTAGTAGTAATGCTGAGATTGATGAGCTCTTTGGGACGTTTACGATTTAGTGTTCATATATTTAACACGTTTTTTTTAAATTAATTAATGTTTTGCTACTGTTTTTTCCTTTTGTTTGTTGTTTATTCTTTTGCTGTATGTGTTGTAATCGTGCCAATAAATCACTTTCTTTCATAAATGATACCTACAAAAATCGTTGAAAAAATGAAATTTTTGTGATATTATATTAAAAATGAGTGACATTTAAGGCATTTAACTATTCGTTGGTAGGTAATGATAACTGAAAACAAAATATAGAAATGAGAACGGGAATATTCTGAAAATGGGAACATTTTACAATCTCTTTCATACACAATTCTTGCATATCCTTTTTCGGTTACTTAATAAATATACCCACTTAGTTTTCAGCTTTTTATAGCTTATTCAATACAGAATGCATTGAATAAGCTATAAATTAATTTCATTTTGGATAACCAAACCGATTGTGAAAAGAATAAAATGGAGTCAAGTGTCATTGTTATTTACCTCGAGTATAAACACGTCGGTAAGCGAAATGGGTTGTTGGTCGGGCAGGTACAGTGTCGCGTTCGCTTCCACTATATCTTCTTCGTATTCCCCAACGTACTGGAAATTAAATACACATTTTAACACGAAGTTTAATAAACTGAAAATAGAGCTATACTAATTTACACGCATAAATAATAATTGAATTCATTTTTAAAAGAAAATATGCGCTCTGGGCGAGAAAAGCTACCTGTTTTTATTACACAAACAGACGAAACGTAAAGCATGTGTCGCGATGCTTCACATTATTTTTCTATGAAACAGTGGTACTAGACTGATAAAATCAGCGCATTCTCAATTATAGTCCAAGTATCCCCCATTTTCCTATAAAACTTAATGGAAATCAGTTAAAAAAAAACACTATTTTTTACCTTCATAAGCCGGCTGCTAAAAGTGATGGTAGGGTAGTAGAGAGTATCGAGCACAACTTTGGCCGTGGTGTCGAAGTTTTCTATGAGCACGTCGTGGGCATTGGTCGCGTTCTCTTGGAACCGCGCTCTTAGGACATCGAGCAAGCCTTTACCGTTGTCCACTAGCAGTACTGCTATACCGAACTGTAAAAAGAGGAAAATGAGTGAAAAAAAGGAAAATTGCCAGAAAGAAATCGCTTAATGCGATATGGTCACCCATTGTTAATTTTAATTTTTTGACACTATACATGTAATTTGAGATGTAGAATAAAGAGTATAAAATAAATAAATAATAACGTAAGAAAAAAACAGTAGTAGAGATTATAAGAACATTATTGTTAAAGCATTTCGAAAAGTAATCACTAAAACAATGTTATGAGAAAACAAAAAAATTATATAAACATACTAGTTGCCTTTTTAAGAAATTAGCACAAAAACTTGCTAAATGTATTTTACTATATAGCAATGGCAAAACGAAAGCTTTGAACAAGCAAAATTAATAGTTTATACTAAGTCTACGAATCAAAATATATGACCGTTAAAAATCATTTCACTGACCAAAACTGTATAATTTAATTCAACCTCTGAGAATTTCTTGTACTAATAACGATGAAACACAAAAAATGGACATTTCATTTTGACACATTATGCCAAGACGGATCTTTAGTTTAAATTAAAACTAACCTTATGTTTAGACAGACGCATAGATATTTCAGTATCAAGTCCATTGCCGTATATGTTCTTCAACACTAGACCATTCTCCTCGAAGCCCTCCAATGGTGTGTAAAGTTTGTACAAATATACGAAATCTGTGGGAGATTTCCAGTGCCATATGCCGGTAAAACCGAAGTCCATTGAGCCCCAACCCACTCGGAAATCAATCTGAAATTAATACATTATTATTGCATTGTCCAAAGTTATTAAATATCATACATGCATTTGCATACTCGTAATATGTTATTATAAGAATAAAAGTACTAATAGAAAGATTTCTGCCCTTTAAGTATGGTAGTAGGTAGGTAGGTGAAATGCCGCCGGGAAGGTATCACCGTAATGTCGCGAAACAGCAGTGTTAATGCTCTGTTGTATTCCGGTTTGAAGGATTTTGTAGCCAGAGTAAATCTAAATACTGGGCAAATTGAGACATAACATCTTAGGCTTAGGATGTCGAACGCAGTGGAATCATTTCTTTGTAACTCATGATGTTGTTTGGATTTGCTACTGTTCAGGAGTGGTAGTATCGCTTACCATGAATGGCGAGACGAGCAAGCCGTTCGCCTGATGGTAAGCGATACGACCGCTCATGAACAGTAGCAACATTCCACTGCGCTCGCCATCCTGAGACATAAGATGTTAAGTCTCAATATGTCCAGTAGATGCTCTGGCTACAATGTCCTTCAATCCGAAATACAACAGTGCATTTACGCAGTGTTGTTTCACGGGAGAAATAGACATTGCGGTGGTAACTACCCATATGTGAGAGCACATATGAGAGACCTACCACCAGTGCGATTCGATTTGCGTTTCGGATCACAGAACATACCTCCTTGGTTTCGTCCATCTTATTTCATCTAGCCATCTTGTGAAGGCAGTAGAAGTTCCACTTTGTTTACATAAATGCCACCAATCCAGTGATGAGTTAGCCTACATTTATTTTATATTATGTATACGTGTGAAAGTTACCTCCTGAGGCGCTCTCTTGGCGGTGATGAGAGCCCTGTTGAGGTACTGTATGGGCAACGCCACGTGCCCGAACAGGTGGAAGTCCTGCAGCGTCACCAGCTTCAATAGCACTTCCAGACCTGAAAAAATATAGTGTGTTTATAATGGTATGAAAAAAATTACGAAGTGCAATCTTTAAGTGTTAAATGCGTATTTTTTTGCAAATCCAGGTAATAAGTAAATGATTTGTTTAACATCTACATCATTATACAGGCTTCACCCAAAATGGTAAATCTAAAAAATACGCTTAAAATCTCATGTTATCTTGTTATCATACCATATTTAGAAACGGAAGACATAAAGAAGTAAACTATTATAAAAATTAGAGCCATGTAGATCTATTTATTAGTGCTTTTTGACGATTTTATAAATCTCCATAATAAAACATTACTAAATATTACCTCTAGTAGAATTAGAAGTGAAAAAATAGAGACCTTATGCCTCTCGACCTCCACTATCCCAAACTTTGCCGTCATGCTCGAGGATGGGTGAGTAGGTTTGGAAACATTGACCACCAGCATACTACTAGTGGACTTAATTTACCTAACTATTTTATGATAATACACAATATCCACTACAGAACACAACTAACCTGTAGTAGAATTGGGAGTGACCACCATAGCGACCAGATGTCTATCAGCCTCGACAAAGCCGAACCGTGCCGTCATCCTCGAGGACGCGGTGGTGGGGCTGGTAACATTGACCACCAGCATGCTGTTGGTGATGCGGCGCATGTGACCGTTCACGAGGATGTTGAACACCTTGCCCTCCAGGTCTAGGTATGTGGCACCGTCTATGTCACGCTTGTGGCCTAGGACGAACATTGTGCGGAGGGAGCCTTTTCTGTAACCCTGAGAGAAGAAAAAATAGGTATAATACGTTGCGAATCGAATTCGTGCGCATGGAATATGTATAAACATGCGAGAAACTAGTGGATAGTTTGATGGCGTAAGAGTGAAGGAAACAGCAATAATGGTAGTTTTATTGGAACGGACTAAAACTGTGCGGACGCACTAAACACGTGGAAAACTAATGAAGTGAGAGAGAAGATATACAATGTTCTACAATGGACTAATGAGTGGTGACTGGGATAGAAAATACCGTAACGGTACTGCTTATTTTTGTTACAAAGATTTTGTTTTTGATTTCTGTTATAAACATGTACTAAGTGCGCACGTATACATAAAGTTAGGATGGACTAACTACGTCGAGAATTTTAGTACACAAATTTTTTATTATGAGTGTATTTGTAGTCTTTTTCTCTTTCCCGCCAATAGCAAGTGTAAATTATTACCCATTTACAATAAATAAATAAATTGGTACACTTCATTTTACGCGCTAAGGACATAATTCGAGTCGACAAAATCAGCACAAAAGGTCGAGTAATATCTTATTTCATGTATTTTACTTACAGGGAAGGGCGATAGAAGCGTGACTCGCCCAGTGATGTTGTTCTCATTGTGTCCTCTGTCGATGCTCCACGATGAGTTGATCATCAATTTGCCATCTTCATTGTACTGGAACATAAGGCAAGGATAAGAAAATGGGTTATAAGAAACGGAACCTTTGTTTTGAGGATACTTAAGTGACGAATGCATCTAGGTTTCATTTTGTATTCAGCTTATATTTACTGACTTAGATGTTCAGAGTAATTGTTTGGATAAAAAAGTAACCATATATCGGCCAGCAATACTTTGTATAGTAGTGAATATCGTGAGACTAATTATAAGAAATGAACAAAAATATCGTATGTTTTCGTGTATATAATGCAATAAAATTACTTGCTTATTCTATACCGTATAAATAAATACCACATCCATTACCCCCTTACAACTGCTTTAACAAGACCACCCACCTGGAAACTAAGCAATGTATCCGCACTTTTCTTCCAAACAACCCTGTGTTTGGCTATAGCGGCGGCCTTGGGCAAGGTTGGTATGGTAGAATTGACCAAGGCATTGATCTCTCCGTAGAACTCGTTAGTTTTGAATAGGTAATCTGCGAGAAGTCTGAAGGCTAGGTAGTCTTCCTGCCAGTTCATGCTGCCGTTTAAGGATTGAAGGTTGTCGTGGTAGCGCCACCTGGTGGAAAAACTTAATATAGAGGCATTTGTTTGGTAGCATATCTCTAGGTTTTTTTATTGTTTTTTCTCTGGGTTTGTTCTAGGAGTGCATATTGATTATAAGCTAACATGGAAAAACCACACAGAAATAATATGTCAGAAGCTACACAAATATTCATATGTACTTTATGAACTTACAAAAATAGTAAACCAAAACGCTGTCCTTGTCGCCTATCACGGTTATGTCGCCTCTAACCTTCGATTCGGCATAATCTTTTGGGGCAATTCCACTGAATACTAGTCAATATTTAAAGCACAAAAGAGGTGCATACGCGCTATATGTGGTATCACATCTAGAGATAGCTGTGTCCCGCACTTTAAGTCACTTAAACTTTTAACTGTCGCGTCTATTTATATTTATGAAGTAGTTTTATTTGTTAAAACTAATCCAAACTTATTTATAACGAACATCCAAAAACGAAACCGTAATTTAAGAGGAGATAATCTTCTTAGTACTGAAACATCCAAGACTACATTTAAGCTTAAGAGTATATACTGTACAGCCATAAAAATATATAATAAGCTACCCGACAGCATTAAAACCCTCGACATCAAACGCTTTAAAAAACACCTAAATACACTTCTTGCAGATAAATGTTACTACACAATACAAGATTATTTACAAGACTCATTTATCACTACTACGAGCACTAAGTAATAATATATTTTTCAGAAAAAAAAAATATGGTTATTTGTTTCTTAAATAATTATTACTTTAATAGATTTATTATACTAATTCAGCGTAGATTATAAGTTATTTTCTTCTTTTTTTTAATGTTTAGAATTTTAATATTTGTTATATAGATTTGATTGATTTCGTTTATTGATGTTTCTTTATGTTAACCAGTTAACCAGTTTTGTATTTCATATTATTGTATGCCAATTTGGCGGGCCATAGTGGTCCATACAAAACACAATTGTAACACCTTGTGTAAACCTATGTCCACAATAAAAGTTTTTGATTTGATTTGATTTGTTCTTTGAATATTTGTTTATTTTTACGGCTAAATGGAGATAAGTAATAAAATGAGGTTTACGTATTATTGAACTAAAAACAAATTAAGGTGTTTTAGAATAAAGTATGGCTACAACAGTATCGTTGAAAAAAAAAAAGGTTTTTTAGAGCTACATAAGTCAATTAATATTTATGCGTTTGTTGGTAGTGACAAAAGATTGCAAATAAAATGAGGTTTCTTATACTAAATATGTAGGGATTGAATTTTATTTTCCTCATTGCTGATACTCAAGAAACTTACAACTTTTTTACTACTCTACAAACTCAATGGCAAAGGTCTGTAGTGAACTAGTCACGGCTTCTCAACCTAAATTTTTTTTTCGATAATTTTTAGAAATCCCTGAAACCTGAAACATTTTCCTGTATTAAACAACTCACATGAGATTAAAGCTGGTGTCCCTCCAGCCGTTGAACGGCGTGTTCATGTTGGACAGCAGCGCGTACACGGTCTCGCCGCGCGCCTCCGAGTACATCTGGACGCGCCACTGCAGCGTCGCGTCCGCCGCCCAGCCCATGCGGATGTGCCACTCGCAGAACCAGTCTGAGACATGATAAATGTAACTGAGTGTTAGGAAGGCATTTGGGTGGTGTTTTATGTAATAGCAATACATTTGGGTATTGTTTTATGATAACGAGAGTGTACCATTATACCGGGTATCTCAAGACTGCTACCGAAAACGAAGCCGGGTGGTAGTTTAAGCGACTTCAGACACAATGCAACAGAAAAAGTTGCAAAAAAAGCGACAATTTTTTTTGTTATTTTTTTCCTATGGCCATATTTGGGTGGTAAATACATTTTTTCCTAAAATAATAGTATATACCCTTTTATTTATAAATACTCTAAGGTATAAAAGAGTTTAAATTATTATTTTAGCAAAAACTATGGATTTACCACCCAAAAATGACGATATTTAAAAAATCATAAAAAATATTTTTTTTTGGTTTGTAAATCCATAGTTTTTTCTAAAATCATAACTTAAACTCTTTTATACCTTAGAGTCTTTATAAATAAAAGGGTATACAGTTTTATTTTACGAAAAAATGTATTTACCACACCCAAATACGACTATATGTAAAATATTACAAAAAAAATGGTCGCTTTATTTGCATGATTTTCTGTTGCATTGTGTCTGAAATCGCTTACACTACCACCCGGCTTCGTTTTCAGTAGCAGTCTTGATATACTCTGATATAACATCCTAAGAAATAGGAAATCGCGATAAATTCGTGTTAATTTTCGTGTTAACTATATTGTTTCAATGTTTGTTATTAATACTATTGTTTTTATTAATAGTGAAAATGGCAATTGTACAGATTAAATCAAAAGTTTACTTCTAAAGTCTATTAAAAATAATAATCTTTTTAAATTTAAAATCTGTATACCATCGAAAAAAATACAAATGGTTCAATGATATTTATTTAGTTGCACTTCATAAAAATACATTTTATAGGTAGACTTGATGCCTTATGCATTATCTGACAATTGAAAATAGGCGATTCAGAGATGAAGAGAAAACAATAGGAATTAACAGAAGGCAAAAATAAAATCTATGACTTCTATTCATATTCATATCACTTATTATAATCAATTATAGTTGATATGAACGAAAAAATCTGATATCAACTATAATTGATTGTAAAAAGTGTTACAATATTGATTACCATGAAGCCCTGCCTTACCTTTAAGCAACAGCTCGAACTCTCCATTGACCATCCGCCCAGGGTAGTACAGTGCCAGGTGTCCGGCGTGGTGCCAGGGTCCCTTGTAGTCGAGCTGCACGTCCACGCTCACCTTCTGCGAGGGGTCGCGGTTCGCGTCCCAGTTGAAGGCCGCGGCGAGACGCTTCTGGTTCTTACTCACCCAACGCTGGTACGATATGTGCACGTCGCGAAGTCTGGTGGGAAATTCAAAATTAGCTATTTTGTAATATTGGAAAAGAAAGTTTTTTTATTGCAATGAATGGCGAGACGAGCGTGTCGTTCGCCTGATGATAAGCGATACAACCGCTCATAAACAGTAGCAAAACCAAAAAAATAAAAATAAAATACTCACTGGTCAATATGCAAGTCCATATTAACATTAGTGTTATTGTTGAGATCTGCATTTAAGTTGACACTATACGCCTTCCCACTCACATCGATCTCAGCGTACGCAGTGAAGTTTTGCTCAGAAAGTAATATGTAGCGTACTAGAGTCCTGTATTTATCGTCGTTGTATTCTCCCTGCAAGTAGTATTCATGTATTAAATCTGGGAAACTCAAAGTGTACACAATTCGGAATATCGCAACTCTAAAAAACAAAAGAAAAAACAATTAAATCACTATCAATTGCATGAATGGCTAGCCCTACTGACAATGAGTAAATTATTGTACATTTTATGGAATGCTTAGCGATAAACTTAATGATGATGTTTATAATCCCTACAAAGTACGTTGAGAATTCTTACCACGTTAACTGCGGCGTCAACACAACGAAGTATTATGTGCAAATAAAATATTTTTTGTGTGATAGCTGCACACGTATTGCGTACGTAAAACACAACGTGTGCGTACGCCGCAGTGAACGTGCAAATATACCGGGTATCTCAAGACTGCTACCGAAAACGAAGCCGGGTGGTAGTTTTAGTGACTACAAACACAATGCAACCAAAAATTTTGAAAAGAAACGCGACAATTATTTTTTATGATTTTTTAAATATCTTCTTTTTTGGCTGGTAAATCCATAGTTTTTGCTAAAATAATAATTTAAACTCTTTTATACCTTAGATTATTTATAAATAATAGGGTATACACTTTTATTTTAGGAAAAAATGTATTTACCACCCAAATATGGTCATAAGAAAAAAATTACAAAAAAAAATTGTCGCTATTTTTTGCAACTTTTTCTGTTGCATTGTGTCTGAAGTCGCTTAAACTACCACCCGGCTTCGTTTTCGGTAGCAGTCTTGATATACCCTGTATGTAGGCCAGATATCTTACCTGGCCGATGAAAGTGATCTGTCTGTTGTCCTGGGTGAATCGTGCGTCCATGGCGATGTTTTTGAAATGACTGCTGTTTATTAAGGCCTTGAGCCGGTGTGAGGCCATGTTGGTCTTAGACTGATCTTGGTATAGTGCGTCTACATTGAAATCTACACCGGTGAACCACACGCCTACTGCGTTCACCTGTACAGTAAATGTTATTATATAGTATATACATCTGTATCAGCCCATATACGTCCCGCTGCAGGGCACGGGCCTCCTCTACAATCATATATCATATATCATCATAGACAGTGTGATTGAGAGTGATATACATACATACTTATATAGTTGTAGCGGTAAAAATAAAATATTATACAGGTTTTGTGTATATTTAGAAAAAAAACATCTTTTAAATATGCTATGACAGAAAATTACAAAAAAATTATAACATGATGCAAATAAAATAATATTTGATTTAAACATAAAAAAATCTGCAAGTGATTTATATGTTAACATCTATAGTCATAATTTGAGGCAGAATTAATAAAATTAAATAAGAGATATTTTATATTTATTTACAAAGAGGACATTGAATATTGTACATTACAGAATGTTTCATATTTTCGTAGGAATTAAATATAATTTATTTATTTATTTATTTATTTTATTAAACACAAAACAGGTTACAATCATGTAAGCTTCATACGTAATATACATATTACATACATATTATTGGACAATAATTATAACCCAAATAATATGATTATAATTAAATTATACATAATTAAAATACACATACACATATATTGTGGAGTGTTCCTTACCTGGAACTCATTAGGCTGTTTCTCATGTACTTTGGTCTTGATGGTGCAAGGGTGTAATGTCGGTAGGGTCATGTTGAGCTCGGCGTCGACATACAGCTGAGTTCCCGGGGGATTGAACAGGTACCCGGATATCACAATCTCCCGGGACTTCGGGTTGAAGTTTAATAGTGCTAGTGCCGTGTACTTTGGGCCGATCTGTTGGTCACGTGTGGATGTTATAAAGGATATAATTATTTTTCTACAATTTAATTTCTATTGGAATAAAATATGTGTATATTGTTGTTTCATAATGTATGCTAATACTTTAATTTTTTTTGTCATGAAAATTAAAGGTAAAATATCAGATTAATCTGTCAATAGGGAGGGGGCCAAACTACAATCACTAGATTTTGCCCAAAAATAACAAATAGGGCAAGCTAAATAGAACCGTTTAAAACTAAGCAAATATTTATTTCTTCACATAACGAGTCTGAATACTACTGCATCAACATGAAAAAAATTCATAGTATTTTTCTTATAACATATAAATACATGAATCTCGCTCGCCGATATTGTATAAAAATAGTATAATTTAGTACAATAAAGTGAAGTGTTATTGTAAAAAAATATATTTTATAACATACATAAATAAATGTTATTATCAATATTATTTCCAGAGATCAGCACTTGCCACCAAGCCGTTTAAATAAATAAAATAAATAGATACCAAGAAGTGATACTGAGTTACACGGTCGTATATTTTGTTTCAGTTTTGTTGATGATGTAATGATTGATGAATGTGATGGTGATTTAAATAATCCGATATTCTAAAGCAAAAAAAAAGGAAAAAAAATCTCACATTTAAGTAAAATGTGAGAACATTTTTCCTTTTTTTGTGATGAAAGTCATAATTGGATTATAACAAACAAATCTGAAAACGCAATTAACATTGTAAGAAAACACCATCTCGACTCTTATTTATAATTTTATTTTATTATCTTCGTCGTCTTCAGTTATTCAAAGTCCACTATTGACCATAGCACCAACACAGAGAAATTGGCAATAAAGTCCTTAATGAAATAGTTGTGATTTAACGCAATCATATTATTGAAATTTGACGTCACTCTTGTGTATAACTTTACTGTTCTTTCAATGACGTAATATCACATGATAGATAGAGGGTAAAAATAATATAACTAATTAAAATAAAGGTAGGCTCCCATACTAGAACTCAATTTGGAATCATAACAGTCGTAATATATCCAATCTCGTGACTAAATTCATTCCCATACATTTTTATATGTATACGTATAAAATACTTCACAATGAAAAAGGCGTATCTACACTATTTTCTCACTCTTTAAAACTCTTTTTAAAATATCCAAAATAAACTTACCCCCTCATACTGGAACTTGACGTGGATCAATCTAGGTCGCTGTAACGTCAACCTCGTATCCAACTTTAATCCATTCAATTTATCGACTCGTGTCAAACTAAACACGAAGGCTGGGTCTGCTTTCTGGTCCTTCGACGCCGATACGTTGAAACCTATGTCCACGTGACTTTGTGTTTTCTGAAAATAAATTACTTGGTAAAAAATCGAAAAGATTTATTGAGCAATGTGAAGTTGTCGTGTAGTGACGTCACAGTTTAGTAAATAAACTTAAGGCATGTGTCAGGTAGACATTTTTCGATCAGATTTTATATAAAACGCATATTAATAAATTAGAGAACGTTCAAATGAGATTTATAAAATTACTTGTAGATAATAAAATTAGAAATAAATATAAAAATAATCCATATAAACTTTTTAAAATTTGTAAGTTGTTACCAATCAGGCTGAAACATAAATTGATACTTCTTGTTAACAGCCATGGCAGACAGGAGCATAGTTCTCTAGTATCTGTGTGTAATAATTATAATACGAGGTCTATGACCTCGGGCAAATATGTTGTGCCTGGAGTCAACAATATTTATGGAGATAGAACTTTAAAAAATCGCATACCCTACACTCTCAACAGTCTGCCCGAGGACATAAGGCAGGAGTCCGTTAAAACCATATTTAAATATAAACTCAAAAGGCATTATTTAGCCAACTTGCCCTAATGTTTGAGTTTAAGTATGTAATTAGATATGTAAACACCGATCCTGCAGTCAAACTGTATGTACAGTTTTGCAGGACACTATAATAGTTCCTATGTATATAACTTTTGTTAAATAAATAAATAATAATAATAATAATAATGGTGATTAAAACTTAGAAAACATCTTTAAAACCCAGAAGCAACAAGAGGGTTGTTAAGGTATAATTATTGCATTTTTTTATTAGTATTCACATTTTTTTTATTAAAAGGAAATATGTATTTAAGATTTCCTTGCTATTGCTTGCCAGGACAAATCTTTAAAATCTATAATAATTGTGGACTTTTTATATCTAACCTCCTCTTTGCTACGACCTTCAAAATGAGTCTCAAAATACTCACCACATTCTTCAAAACAGTATAGAAGTTATAAACAGGATACGCTGTAAACTGCATGGCCAGCTCTCCGTATATGTCGTGTCTGTACCCCATGGCTTTTTCGCTATACAACCCCTCCACTTTTATAGTCTGCCTAGGGTTCTTATAGAACTGATAGTCTAGTTGTAGTTTGGTTCCGTATGTAGGACCGTTAAGGGTGTAGTAGCCAGTTAGATGACTCGCCAGCTGTTTGGTTTGGAAGTCTGCGAGAACGTCGCATTGTGTCACGCCGCCTTTTGATTTAAACTTGAATACGCCTGTGTGTGGGATTAAATTTAGTTTTTCTTTGTAAGCTAGTATATCCATAGTAGAGGAGGTCGATGCTTTACAGTGGGGTGTATATGGACTCATATAACTTTGCATTTATTTAAATATTGGTCTTGCATAATGACTGCACTGGACCTGATGGTATGCGCAAATGCGATCCAGACAGAGTATGGAATGGCATCAGTTGCAGTCCCATGCCATTCGATACAATTATGTCAGTCTGCTGTACCAGTCATTTGGAGGAGTACACAAATATTTCTTTTAGTGGCAGTCCCACCCAAATCTTCTCAATTCACAGTCGGCACATGATCAACTGCTCCAAGGAGGTAAATTAATAGATTATCGATAAACAGCTGTTTCTCCTCAATAAAATTAGTCGCTCCACTACTGATCTAGTAGTTTGATGTATTTTCTTAAAAGAGCGCATCTAGTAACATACTTAAACTATTTTTTATAATTAACAGACAAACTTACCCGACAGCTCAGCAACTCTATCGTTATCGACAACCCAATAAGCGTGCGGACTCCACACGAACCCGTACTTTATATCGTAGCGTTTTATCGACATCTTTGTGTCGAACTGTTTGCGACCATCGACATCGAGGCTCGCCTCTAGTGACTTATCGAATGGTTGGTTCTTGTACATAGCCTTAGCTTTTAGTGTGCTTTTTGCTGATTGGAATGATAGTACTGCTGTGCTTGATGTGTTCGATAGACTTAGCACTGCGTTGAACATTCTTTTTTCCTGTAAAGATGTTTTTTGTAGATAAAGTGAAATGCGATATTTCGATTTCAGAAACGAGGGCAACAGTTTGCTTAAATTTTTTAATGAAATAAATCAGTAGGTACGTGCGTGGCCTGTTGGTAAACGGACTAGACGCGGCTGCCCACATGTTCACGGTGGTTGCGGGTTCGAATCCCAGGGCACACCTCTGACTTTTCGGAGTCATGTGTGTATTGATAATCAATCACCACGCACTAAAACGGTGAAGGAAAACATCATGAGGAAACCTGCATACCATAGCGATTTATAAGAATTTCTATGGTATGTAAGTCCGCCAACCCGCACTAGGCCAGCGTGGTGGACTATATGGCCTAACCACTCTCAATCGTATTCTCGATTGTAGAGTAGGTCCGTGCTGCCCTGCAGTGGGACGTATGTGGGCTGATACAGAAATCAGTAGGTAAGATTGGAATAATAATCGATGAACCATAATATCTTCCTTACAAAAAATATTTCTTACCTTGCTATCAGGAGTATCAAACGAGAACCCAATGACATTGCTCGTCTCATTCTTGTCCCAACTGTACTCGAAAGCGTAGGTCTTAGCGGAGGGGTCGGCTTTCTCCAAAGACAACACGTATTTTGCGGGCCCGCTTAGTATAAAATACGGGGCGTTGCGAATATTCGTCATGTTGGGGAACTGAAAGAAATATATCATGTAATATTAGTTCCTACAGATTTATTGGAAATATTTTGCTTATTATAACATGTATTGACAAACTAAATCGATTTCTTTACAAAAACTTCTTGAATTTATTCAGGGACCGTTCTGTTTTATTGCGTCATTTTTATCGTTATAAAATCGTTGGGTTGTTATTAATCGATTTGTCATAGTCATATTAGTCAAAATGTATGTACAAATAATGGTGAACATAGGCGTTTTTGCTATTACACCATTTATCTCTGTCCTCTATATGTCATATCCATAAATTTACTTGAAACTTAGTGACATTGTCCGTCTATCAAACGGGTGGTGATCGTACCTTCCCCTTCCTACATAATAGAACTAAGAGCAGAATTATAAGGATGTTACCTGGTAAGAAGCGCACACTTTGATGCCGATAGCCTTGTCGAAGGTGGTCCAACTGCATGTATTCTGTTCTATTCTGTTCTTGTTCAGGCCTTGCTGTTGCAGTTCTTCGTCTCCGTGGAGGATTATGAGTTCCGATCTGTGTTCAATTTAATTTTGTTAATTTGATAATCATTGGTAAGATATTGTAAGTTTGTATATAATTTGCGTTCGGGTAATTCATAGACGGGTCATAACCGTTCATCGCGAAGGTTGCAAAGAAATTAATATAATATGCATGACCCTACAATTTTTTTAAACAAAGTTCAATTTTCTACAATTTAAATAGACAAATGAAAATTTTTAATTCGCATTAAAAATTTCCCCTCACAATCTTATCATCGATCGCAGTGGAGGTGCAGCAATGCAACGAATATGGGTTTAAATTATTTTTAACTGACTTTCAAAAAAGGAAGAAGTTCTTAACCCAGATAAGCCTACTGTCCTATATATAGGACAGTCTAAATAAAAAAAATATATTGAACTAACTATTTTAATGGTTGATTTTATTTGTTGTTTTTTGAAGTAAGGAGACTATTTTTTATTATAAAAAAATAGAATATCAATGATATAAATATATTTCATAGAAATATTTCACTTCAAAATACGCAGTAAAAATGTGCCCCAGACAAGGTGCACGAAAGGTAGGTATAAAAAACTGTAAATTACAGTAAAGTTTTATATTTCACATTTTTCTTATTCTAGATAGCCTGTTCCTTATTTTCGAAAACTCGTTCCTCAATATAATACTTCGGAAAGTGGAAATAATTAGGGATAAAAAGTAGTGTCCTATATATAGGACGGTAGGATAATACGGGGTAACATTATATTCCCACTATTACAGGCGCATGTCATAATTATCGCGTGGATTATGATGTTGAAATCTTTTCTGACAATGGAAAAAATACTGAGAGGTAACTCAATATATATATGATCACTTTTAACTAACATTTATTGACACACTAATGTAGATTTTCGTATAAGGACTTTTGTAAGTGGTAGAGTTTTGCTGTAAGTCGTTAAAGCTACGAAACAAATGTCTCCTCAGCCAAGGAGGCTCTACTAGCTCACAGATGAACTGTATAGCAGCATCTTCGCTGTTGGGTTTCATTCGTCGAGTGAGATTGTCCAAGAACCAACAGCTGGTAATGTGCTTGATTACCATATTGCCGGGTGATGGTTATCGAACCGTGTTGGGCTGTCATCATATACACTGGTGGAAAACTCGTTGATGACCCATGCAAGTGTATCGCATTCAGGGATCAGCTTGTGTATATCCATTAGATACCCTATTTGGATCGCGCTAAGCTTACATCAAGTGCAATGGAACAATTTGATAGGCCAGAGTAAAAAACGACTCAGTGGTTGAGAATGTGACGCTGAATGCCATACAATAAACATACATGAAGCCAACAAACACAATAATTCCAGTAGCAGTTATCTTGGTTCAAAGACAACACGGTAGAGATCACATTAGTAATCGCAAAAACAAACCTACAAGTTAGGCAGGTTCTTGCGAGAAATAATATGGTCAGAAATAATAGGTTCTGAAGTCATTTTCAGTAGATTGGCTTGAAATTTAAAATTTTTATGTGGGTAGATTTGACTTTTTCTTTCACGACATTCATGTCCATGACTCATGTAGATATTTAGGACACTTTTAATCAGTAAATATACCTTTTATATTCAATTTGGTCAATATCAATGCTAAACTATACTTGCTACCTATTATCCTACTGTCCTATATATAGGACGGTCATTTCCCGGAAAGCCTTATGGCAGATAATTTTTTCAACTTTTTTTTTATTCGTCTTGAGGGTAATGAAATTAAAGAAAATCATTAGTTCTGATGATTTACAAAAAAAATTGTTTCAGGCTTATCTGGGTTAATTCGACTTTATGTTGTTTTTACTCCATTTTATGTTACCATCGCTCTGTGATTTTTTTTATTTTTTATTTATTGGAATAACAAACAATTATACAACTAAATAAGATGAATACAATTAGTACATAAGAACAATAATATACCGGGTATCTCAAGACTGCTACCGAAAACGAAGCCGGGTGGTAGTTTAAGCGACTTCAGACACAATGCAACAGAAAACGCTGCAAAAATAAGCGACAATTTTTTTTTGTAATTTTTTTCCTATTGCCTTATTTTGGTGGTAAATACATTTTTTCCTAAAATAATAGTGTATACCCTTTAATTTATAAATACTCTAACATATAAGAGAGTTAAAATTATTATTTTAGCAAAAACTATGGATTTACCACCCAAAAATGACGATATTTAAAAAATCATAAAAATAATTGTCGCGTTTCTATGCGAAAATTTTAATTGCATTGTGTTTGTAGCCACTAAAACTACCACCCGGCTTCGTTTTCGGTAGCAGTCTTGAGATACCCGGTATAAACGCTATTCACAGATTACAAGAAAGAATAGGGTGGTACTGCCTTAATTAAAAAAAGGTATACAAGTGACAAAATAACAGAAGAGGTCCTAAGGTCTTACACAAATTATCAATGTGAAAAGTATTACAAATATTGAAGAATGAGAGAAAAAAAAAAACAAACAGTAATGTGTATAGATCAAAAGTGAATGATTAACCATATTAGAAATATTTATTACTAGCGGCCCGGCCCAGCTTCGTCTGGGTGCATATATTTTTTGATTCCACTCCACACCAAATACATGTTATTTTTCGTATAAACTCTTGTATACCTAAACTTGACGTAGCTGTCCTACTGTCCGGCTCAATCCCGTCTCATCCGTCTGTTCAGTCTCTTCCCAATCCATCCCGTCCTTTCTCTTTATTATCCATCCCGTCTTATAACGTGCATTTATATTTCGTCCTATCAAATCTGTCAGCTATCCCAGCCTTCTCCCGTACCTTCCACTCTATTATATCCCGTCTCTCCATATACACGTACATATAAAGATTGCCTTATGAAATTTTTGTGCAGCAGAAATCGTAATATTTAATTTCACCACAACTTCAAAACCAAACGTCCAATTTTAATCATTCAAAGACCAAATATTATCAACATAAACTGTACTTATTGATGAAATAATTTATTTTGATAAGGATTAATAGCATGAGTAAAATAAACGCGTTTAATGTAGTCCAAAAAATAATTCAAGATTTTTAAATAAAAATGTGGTTGTTGTGCCTCACTCGACATAGATAGGTATAGTGTGTCGCGGACTTTTATGTAGATATTTATAAGATCTACAATTAATTATAACATTTTATGGTTCTATCTTTTGTAGTTTAGGCAGCGTACGCAAAATAAGTAACTTTGGTTGATTTTTTTCAGTTTGTGTCCGAAAAATCCAAATATCTTACGGAACCCTATTTTTTTCCAAAATAAAATATAGTCTATGTTACTCGTGGATAATGTAGCTTTCGAATGGTGAAAGAATTTTTAAAATCGGTCCAGTAGTTTTTGAGCCTATTCATTACAACCAAACAAACAAACAAACAAACAAAGTTTTCCTCTTTATAATATTAGTGTAGAAAATATTCTTTGTAAATTGAGATTTATTTAACTTGAATATGTCTATATCATCAAAGTATGAATTATAGTTTTGAACCAACTGCCGAAGCGGAGAACGCACACCAGCATTGGTGCGACACATTAGGGTCGCAAAAAACTTATAGGAACGGGCCCCACGTCGGTTAACAGTTCTAGGTACTACATATAACAATTGATTAGTTAAAGCATCTAACATGTTGTGACATAGACAATAAATAAATTTTGCTCCAAGTAATAGTCTTCTATTATTCAATAATATTAAATTGTATTCTTTAAGAAGCTGGTCGTAGGACAAGTCATTATGCTTATATTTAAAGTGTATAGTGCGTAAAAATTTGTGCTGGACAGTTTCAATGGATTTAGAGTATTTTTGGTATATGGGATTTCATATTGAAGCTGCATATTCTAATTGTGGTCTTACAATAGATATATAAAATATCGAAGGGTAGAGACATGACGGAAGTTTTTCGAGTTTTTCATAATGAAACCATACATACTACCTAGTCAGGTCATAAATTCTGTTACATGTTTAATATAAAATAATTGAAACAAGTTTATTCATTATTTAACCATTTATATACCAAAATGAACTTAACAAAACATAGATTCTTATGACATTAAAGTTTATTCAAAATGACCTCCGTGATTTTGAATACAGGCCTTCAATCTGCGCGGCCAGTTGTCTATCGCAGCACGAACGAGGTCCATGTCAATATCGGCGGCTGCCTTAAACAAGGATGTCTTGATTGACTCCAAATTGGGATGAGGCTTTGAGCACGCCTTTTCCTCCAAGTGTTGCCATATCTTGTAATCTAACGGATTCAAATCTGGACTGGAGGAGGGCCAGTCTTCGTGCCGGATAAAGTCGATTTCACGCGCCGCCAGCCAGTCTTGTGTGCTCTTCGCTCTATGAGCTGGCGCCGAATCTTGTTGGAATACCCAGTGTCTGTTATTGAACATGGTATGAGAAACAGGTTCCACAAGGTTCGTCAGGACTGTATTTTTATACACAACTGCATTCGTTTTTAAACCTTTCTCACAAAAATGTACCTCTGTTAAGCCCCAATAAGAAATTCCCAACCATACCATGAGCGAAGATGGAAAATGACCTCGTTGGATACGCGGAATACGGTTGCTCGCTTCTTCACTACTGTGTGCGTACACCTTATCATTTTGTTTGTTGTAGCTCTCTTCTACGTTAAAAAAAAAAAACATCTGAAGAAAGAATTTCCGGATATTTTTTTCCCGCGTACCGCTTCAACAAAGCACGGCATCTCTTCAGTCTCAGGTCCATTAGACCAGCATTCAAACGATGTCCTATTTTTCTTCGATATGCCCGAAGCCCTAAGTCTTCATTTAACACCCTTTTCACCGTGGTTCTGCTTAACCCCATCTGGAGAGCCAACAGTTTCTGCTTACGTTTGGGATTTCTTTGAATTCGCGCCTTCACAGCTTTTATCACTGCTGGAGTCCTAACAGACCGAGGGCAACCACTTCTTGACCTGTCATCTACACTAGAGTCTTCACTGTATCGTTTGATGGTACGATAAACGAATCTTTTGGTTATATTCAAATTTTTCAGTATGTCAAAAATTTGAATTGGCACGTAACCGCAACGATGCAACGCAATAACTGCAACACGGTCTTCTTTAAGCGTCCACTCCATATTTAAAAATGAGTAAAATTCTAAAAAGTATACGTTTTTATTTTCATGAACAATTCGAAATTCGAATTTAATAAACTTTTTTGTGGCCAGCATTGTAAAAGAAAAGTTTTTACTGTGTGACAATACTTATGACCTGACTGTGTATAGGCCTTATTAACAATAGAAGTAACGTGTGAATCAAGATGTAGATTCGAGTCCAGAATAACCCCAAGGTCACGCAGAGGTTACTTTCTTTATGGGAGTACCACTAAGGTAGTATGTAGAATTTAAATTTATTTTAATTTTTAGAAAAAGTTTTAGAAAAATCCAATATCAATATGCGCATGTAAAGTCGACCCGGCTGACTTGATTGCAAAGCCGAGGAGTCGATATCGAATAAGTAAATAAAGTATAGTTACTTGGCAGCGAATATCTCCTGCTTGTCATCAGGCAGCGCGAGATGCAGCCGCAGCCTGGCCGCGGCGTGTAGGGCGAGGCGCGCCTCCACGGCCGTGGCGGTGTACAGGCGCCACGCCACGCGCACGCCGCTGCAGCTCAGCCCGCCCGCCGCCACGCTCATGGTGGCCGCCACGCTCACCGCCACGCTGCGGGGAGGACATCGATATGTAGAGGGTATAGGGCATAGACTACACGAATGTGTGGGAAAGAGGGTAAGTATAGTAACAACACTACGCCTGATAGTAAGCACGAATGCTGTCCGGGCAGAGTATTGAATGGCATCAGCCGACAGTCCCAAAACTTAAGTTACAATAATGACAGCCTGGTGCCGGCCCGGTGCGGAATAATAATGGAAATTTGAGTTTACAGAACACCTGCTACTAAATTTCACACTCATTGCCACACTGAGGATTATAGACTACATGGATATGTGTTCAGGAGGTCACACAAATTTTAGGGGGTATAAATCATCCACTAATATTCTCATGGTTTCTGCAACGTTTAGTATCACGCTGGTAAAGGTAGGGAAAATATGTAGTATGTATGCACCGAATATTGGTGGGAGTGAGACTACGCGAATAGTCTATTAGTAAAAATAAATAGATGACCATTAACTGTAAAAATGCAGATGCCGTTGTCCTGCAAAAAAATGTCGAAATCTAGCGTCGTAGCTCATTTTGTAGCTTTACTATTAATTGAAAATAATAATGTGTTCCAATCAACATATCATTATGATTTACATTTTATTAACATTTTGCCTGAATAATTCATACATTTAACCAACTTACCTGGGTCGTAGTTTGCCCTCAAAGTTCAGGTTTCCTGACTGCGAGTACTTATCCAACACTGTGCCAGACATCTTGGTGTTGACATAACTCGTTCCCATGAGGTTCATGTTCAAAGGAAGACCACATCCAGTCGGTACTGAGAACGTAGTATCCAGAAAGAGTGAAGCTTTGTTGTAGGAAATTTCCTGAAAGAGACAAATACCATATTGACAAGGTACAGAAAAACTTCATCTAGTTTATAATACATTCTATGGATATTTAAGTGTGTAAATAAATAAAATAGGTCTTTTAAAGGAAAAATATATGTATTAGTGTGTCGATAAGCAAAATGAGTGAAAAGGAAATTGAGTACTTTCGTAATTGAACATGAACGGAAAACAATTTGTACAAATGGATAAGTTTCTAAAAAAATACGAAAATTTAACTATAACTATATCATTTTTTTAACTATTCGAAGATATTATGTGATTATAAAATTGTCTAGTTAATTATCCCTAAAAATATAACCTAACATACTTCATACATGAAGTACGTCTCACCTTTCCAGAGAGTACTTCCAAAAACCTCAACTTAGGATTCATTCGGGCCAAACCCTTCCTGATTTCATCGTCACCATCCGCGCTCCAATAAGATATCTCATTACCGAACACTTTAATACCTAGCTCGGCTATAGGGAACCTGTGTTTTAGTGCTTCGTTCTTGTAACCTAGGTCGTCTATCTTCTGCCTAACTTCCTGCGTGTCGTTGAAGGATCTAAAGACGCGGAGATGGTTGATCTTTTCCATGATTTTGTTCTTGCTAAGAGGTCCATTGTTACTGAAGATGTTTTCGAAATATCTTTCGAATCCTTCCGCACGGGCTTTCATCTGGAATATAGGTCATATATTTTTATATTATTATTAACTGAACTTAAATAACAAATTGCTATACAAACTACAGATGGCAGTCTTGTGGCTCTATGTTGTTTCTTAGACAACCTTTTGATGGATATAAGGAAAGGAAGAGAGAGCAGTAGAATATTTTTTGCTAGTACTACACATTTTTACGACATCCTTCCATGATTCTAGTAAAAAAAAAAAAAAAAAATCGTTAATTTTTCTTTAAGACAGCCAATTGTACTGTGCATATAGGTTTGTGTTTTGTTATGTACACATGTGTATGAAGCAAATTAAAAATGAATAGTTTTTTTACACTTAAGGAAGCGTGGCGCAGTTTACCCTTTAGTAAATGGTAGGAACAGATTATGTCCATGGTTTTGTCACCTACCTCAAACACATTAATCGACTCCCCAAACATGTCCACTGTTAAATTCAGTGACAGAGATCTCGGTATGTACGAATCGGGAGAGAATATCACGTTAGCCTCGTAGTTACCGCCTGAAATGAAATGTATATTTCACATTTGAAATACATAATTTATGCTAGGATATGTTGCTACAAACATCTCAAGCTTCACAACTCGTTTCAATATTTATATATTCAAAAATATACGTGTATATACATAATACAAGAACATCGTGTTAGCCAGATGAATTTTCAAAAAAACTCAATTTCACCTATTATGGTTAAAAACATTAAATAAATAGCTATTGATGATCTATACATGCTTTGTCAGAGCAATGAAGCATTTTATCGAAACTACTTGCAACTCTATACAAAACAACAGATCTTTTGTCTCATTTATATTTCACTTGCTATCTCTCTCTTTTTTTCTCTCATACACACAATCTGTCGTTCTCTTTCCCACTTCCCTCTTCACATACCTGCATTATACTGGTCAAAGAAGACGCTCTGCTCGTAGTTTCTGGAGAACATCCTGAAGTCGGGGTTGTCTTCTAGTTGGGGCATGGTGTTGCCAGTGAGAAGGCCTTGGATCTCCACGCGAGACGGGAGCGATGACTCACCGAGGTTCTTTAGATGGCTCCAAACGAATGTTGCAGCTGTGTGAAATAAAATTAGATATCTATACATATAAATAAAATTGAAGTGTCTGTTTTAAGAGTGAAAATAAAAAAAAATGTCCTACTACATATCGTTATATACACGATACCAGTGCCGAAAGTGGTATTTAAAATTTTTTTGTCTGTCTGTCTGTCTGTTTGTTCCGGCTAATCTCTGAAATGGCTGGACCGATTTTGACGGGACTTTTTTGTCAGGTAGCTGATATAATAAGGAGTAACTTAGGCTACATTTATTTTAGAAAAGTTATTTTCTGTCTGTTTGTTCCGGCTAATCTCTGAAATGGCTGGACCGATTTTGACGGGACTTTTTTTGTCAGGTAGCTGATATAACAAGGAGTAACTTAGGCTACATTTATTTTAGAAAAATTCTTTTATTTTAGAAAAATAAAGTAATGTTGCAATGCCCGCGCGCAGCTCACGCGCATGCCACCACTGGGATGTCAAGTCGGGCGCCTCCCACCACTTCTCCCACCAACGAATAAATATCACATTTACAAAATATTGTATATAAAGAAATTTTTTAATAAAGCTAATACTAAAAACTGAAAATAAATGATAATTTCATCATGTAACTGAATGAGACGGGACATAAACCGGATAGAACGGGACGGGAAATATAGTTATTACGCGAAATAATATGTTGTTGCCAAATCAATACTGGACTCAACAGCTATCTGCACCCGGGCGAAGCCGGGTCCGACAGCTAGTAGAAAATAAATACAGTTTAGGTGCCCGCAGTAGCACGTACTGTGATATACAGGGTGGTACTGATGTAAGGTATTTAATTTAATCCACATTTTTCTCATCACCCTCGATTATATTATACAAAATTTGAAAAAAATCCAGCATTGCTTTTTGTCAAATATTGTGATTTTTTGACACCCATATAGATACAAGTATTTTTATTTTTTACTAATTACCTGAATTTTAATTCAGTTCGGGAACTTACTTAAGCCGTAAAAAGACTCCTACCTTGAAAACTAAAATTGTGATTTTTGTCAAAACTACCAGGTAGTTTATTTTTAAACCTGATACAAATTTCCCTGGGGTTTTTAGGAACTTAAGTTTTTTATTAAATACGGTTATAGTTTTTATGCGAGTGTTTTTTTACGTAATGCTAAACATAATGCCGCGTGCGTATAAGTGCGTGGTGGCCTGTTGGTAAACGGACTAGACGTGGCTGCCCACATGTTCACGGTGGTCGCGGGTTCGAATCCCAGGGCACACCTCTGACTTTTCGGAGTCATGTGTGTATTGATAGTTAATCACCACGCACTAAAACGGTGAAGGAAAACATCGTGAGGAAACCTACATACCATAGCGATTTATAAGAATTTATATGGTATGTAAGTCCGCCAACCCGCACTAGGCCAGCGTGGTGGACTATATGGCCTAACCACTCTCAATCGTATTCTCGATTGTAGAGTAGGCCCGTGCCCTGCAGTGGGACGTATATGGGCTGATACAGATACAGAAACATAATGCCACTTAAAAGAGAAATAGATGTTGGGCTGATTTAATGATGGCGGCTTGTTGGCCAGGTGTACATAGTCTGAAACCGAAGTCCGTATAGACCAGTTCGTAAAGTGAAATATAATATATATATAACATTGACATATATTGACATAACGATTGACAGATCGAAAGTTGAATAGGCCAGTTTGTACAGTAATAGTGTATCTTGATTACTACTTGTGTTTAAGCTCCAAGCAGAAACTAAAATTCTACCTTAAACAATACAGAATAGACAGATTCAAAATCAAATACAGCAGTTTTGGTATTATAGTGAACCCTAAGTACTACAGATAAAGAGTCGAAATTCGCATGAACCTGTATTGTAGTATAAGGTGTACCTTGGTTAACAGACTCGTGCCTGAGTGCGTGGAAGATCTTCCTGACTGTTCCCAGGTCCGGGCACCGCATCACTTGCAGGTACGACGCCAGACGGACCTCGATATCGATGAAGTCCTCGCGGTACGTCTCCAGGAAATATTCACTGTGGGACAATACATTACGATTTGAGTTGAATTACTATGTTTTATTGTTTTATTTATTTACCTATCTATTATTAACTGCACATAGAGAGGATAAACACTTAAAAAGGTTACAAATTGTAGCGAATAAGACCGAAGTCTTATCCCTCTAGGCGATTTCTTATAGACAATTTTTGGATGGATTGGATTATGTTTTCAATATTTAAGTAAATGTTAAATATTAAAATAAAGATAAATTACAATAATTTCGCGATAACTGGTGGTAGGTCTCTCATATGTGAGAGGCTGCCTGGGTGGTTACCACCGCAATATCTATTTCTCCCGTCAAACTGTTGTGTTTCGGATTGAAGGAGCAGAAGGACATTGTAGCCAGAGTAACTACTGGACATATTGCGACTTAACATCTTGTGTCTCAGGATGGCGAGCGCAGTGGAATGCCAAGCATTGCTTTGTAAATCAAGGTGTTGTTTGGTTTTGCTACTGTTCATGAGCGGTCGCATCGCTTACCATCAGGCGAACGGCATGCTCGTCTCGCCATTCAATGCAATAAAAAAAATATATCTGTAAAAAAATAGTTTTAATTTAATAAGAAAGATGTGGTCGCGATTTATGACAATTGGATAGTAGACTCGACTTCTGCGATTTTTTTATCGAAAATCTAAAATGTACAACGTTGGTAATCAGTTTGAGATTAACAAGTTACTAATTAAGGGCCACAGGGGTAGTCATAATATGCTCTATTTCAGAAGACTATGTTTAGCAGATTATTCCAATTAACGTCCTCAGTCTTCACCTATTAGACTACGCACGTAGCGGGCATATCAAGCTTGGAATGTCAAGGAAAGAAAAAAGAAAAAGTAGGAGTAAACTATTAGTATATATAACGATCTCACTGATCAAACAAAATACGACAGGAAAGCCGTCATTTTACGTAACTTTTCCATAAGACAGTGGTAGAAATCTGCTCAAGCTGGCTTATTTTTCCTGTAGTCTTAAATGACTAAGCCCGAATACTGGAACGCCATTCAAATAATAAGTTGCTCCTAACGGCGCACGGCCCACTTAGCCAATACATTTAAGCGGGATTAACGTAGCTAAGCGCAACTTATATTTAAGTAGTGTTCCAGTATTCGAGCGTTAAGTACAGATCAGCCATTTTGAAACAAAAAACAGTATGAATGGTGGACTTACCGTGTCTCAACACAAGGCGTCCTTCTAAAAGCATCGATGGCAGTGAGTCGAATAGGGATGGGAACGTATGAGTCTCCGACTATGTTCATCAACACGTCGGCAAACTCCTGCTTGAAACCACCGATATTGCCCAACGCCTTTAGAGCTATTACGATCTGAGGATTAATGTTATAATAATAATTATTTGCAGGACAAAGTACTGACATCAAGTGCATGATGCAACTGATTAATGCGATGTAACAGAGAAAAGATATTATTATAATTAATACATCCAACAGTCACATACATAGTCCTGACCCCACACTAATATCGAATCTTGTGTCGTGGTTATCAGTAATTACGATATACATTCGCTCTCACAAACACCCAGATTTTCGAGTCTGAACAACAAGCATTTGTTTCAACAAGGTTCACACAAATATTTGTTTCGATGCAGGGATCGAACTCTCTTTCAGAACCAGCATCAAACTAACTGCACCATGGTCACGGCCTATTCATGACCATCTTTCGTTGTACGACAAAATTATGTTGGCGTGTTCTTTTATTATATTTTATTCTTCCAGTCAGTGTTATGCGACATTTATTATCCTGACAGCCTCCGTGGCGCAGTTGGTTAGACGCCGCCTGTGAAACGAGAGGCCGCGGGTTCGATCCCCGCACTGAGAGAAATGTTTGTGCGGCCCACAAATATTTCTTCCGGGTCTGGGTGTTTGTGAGACCGAAAAGTCTCTCGTAGTTCCTGATACCCACGACACAAGACTCGATCTTAGTGTGGGGGTCAGGACTATGTATGTGACTGTTGGGTGTTATTTATTTTATTTATTTATTTATTATCCTATTAAGTTCCTTTAGAGTTAAGACCCTTAGAATTATAAAAAACAATGATTATTTGAACTTAACTTGATATAATTTTAATACTCACGTGATCTCTGTCCTCTCTCGCTTTAATAAGTCCCTTGCTGACGATGTCGGTGACTATGCTTTGGAACACCTCCAGGATATTCCTCGGAGTCTCTTCTTCACAACATTCGCGTACTAAAATGTTACGAAAGTTAGTATTGTATGTAGTTATTTGGATAATGGATACGCCAGCTATAAGATTGGTAGCTGGCGGTTTTAATGTTCACATAGAGTTTGTAATTTTTAACACTAGAGCATTTTTGGCATGATAAAAAATGGAAGGCTGTAAAACAGTAAAGGCGAAATTTGGATATTTTTTTCCATAAACAAACTCATGCCTTAATCCTAGAAGGTGTAGGCAGAGGTGTTACCAGAACATCCACCTTTCACCTTGCATTTTCCGTTCCACGATGTGATAGGGTCCCTATCGCCATATCAGGCACAAATTCCTTATAATTGTATCAAGAAAATGTGTACTCACGAGATTTCCCACTGTGTCTGCAGTATGAGTGCACCATCGAAGACACAGTGAAACTGACCGTCTTGTCCAACTTCTGCTGCTTTAGTAACTCGAACATGCTGTCCAGCATTTCTGACTTGGGTCTGACAATATCACAAATATTTAATTTATTTTAGGTACATTTTCTCACACATATTCATTAATAAGTACAGTTAAGCAATGTGCAAATATTAAATTGTATTCAAAGTATTTTTTCATCCACTCTCATATATCATTAGGCGCTTTAGCAATGTTATCAGTGTAAATAATTTAAGATTCCCTTAATCATATGTTTTATATACTTTTGTTACATTTTCTCCTTTCTTAATACACATTTTAGTATTTGCCATTTTATTCAAAATATATTTACCATGATTTTAAATATAATAATTTAAATTGTTCTACACTTCAACAACACAAATTCGTTACAATAATAATACTAACAGTAATAGGAAAAAAAGGAAAGAATTTAAATATTATAAAAATTCAGTTACACTAAAATCATCAAAAGTAATTTCTCGGCACTCTGAGTTATTATAAACATACCTGGGTATAATGGCCATAGACATGAGCCACTCGTGCCTGGTCTCGTTGTCTACGGCGTCCCTCATGATCATGTCCTTGATGAGCTCCACCGAGCCCGTGCTCGCGATGTACGGCAACGCGTCCAGGATGTGCTTGCTGAAGGAAAATTATTCAATATGTAAACACCTATTAAACTGTCTTTTATAGAATCTAAAACGTTGAATGAATTTGAGTCTTATAAAGTTGTAATGAAGTTTATAATATATTGAGGAAATAGGGATGTAAAAGTCGATTTATGTCATATAATTTCTCTCGTATTTTGTTTTAAATTTTTACTATTTGTATATACGAGTATAACAGACTGACGATACATAGCTGACTATTTAAAACAAAAAAGAATATTTTTTCTCAGTTTTTTTTTTTAAATCTTGTATTTTTCTTATTTTTTTGTGGCGTTTTAAATCAAGATTTATTATAATTATTTTCTTTTTTTTTAGTAAATACTCGGTTCATATCATCCATCCATCCATCAGCCAAAGGAAGTCCACTGCTGAACATAGGCCTCCCCCAATGATTTCCACAGAGACCTGTTGGAGGCAGCCTGCATCCAGCGACGTCTCGCGACCTTTACCAGGTCGTCGGACCATCTTGTGGGTGGACGTCCTACGCTGTGCTTACCGCTACGTGGCCTCCATTCGAGCACTTTCCGACCCCATCGGTCATAAGATCTCCGCGCTATGTGCCCTGCCCATTGCCACTTCAACTTGCTAATCCGGTGGGCTATGTCGGTTATTTTAGTTCTCCTACGGATCTCCTCATTTCTGATTCGATCTCGTAGGGAAACCCCCCTCGGTTCATATACCGGAAAATAATCTATACATATAAATAAAATTGAAGTGTCTGTTTTAAGAGTGAAAAAAAAATGTCCTACTACATATCGTTATATACACGATACCTGTGCCGAAAATGATATTTAATTTTTTTTGTCTGTCTGTTTGTTCCGGCTAATTTCTGAAATGGCTGGACCGATTTTGACGGGACTTTTTTTGTCAGGTAGCTGATATAACAAGGAGTAACTTAGGCTACATTTATTTTAGAAAAATAAAGTAATGTTGCAATGCCCACGCGCAGCTCACGCGCATGCCACCACTGGGCTATCACGTCGGGCGCCTCCCACCACTTCTCCCACCAATGAATCAATATCACATTTACAAAATATTGTATATAAAGACATTTTTCAATAAAGTTAATACAAATAACTGAAAATAAATGTGTAACGGGAGTTTACCGCCGCTCGCTAAGAGATGGCGCCACCGTAGAATTAGATCGCGGCAAGGTTGATAATAATTAAAATAAAAATGCAAAAACAAAAAAAAAACTAAATAAACTAATTAACTTTTTAATTAAATTCCACGCAGACGAAGTCGCGGGCACAGCTAGTGTAACATGCAAGCCTAAGCCAGTATTATTATTAGAAACAATATAATCAGTACATAAAGCTTGTAAAGTGTAAGTCGGTCGTGTACGTACGTGGCGTGTGGGCAGAGCGCGGGCGCGCGCGCCAGCAGCTGCGCGAGCGCGGGGTGCTGCAGCGGCCGCGCCGCGCGCACCAGCTGCGCCCACAGCCCCACCGTGGAGCCGCGGTCCAGCCGCGCACACCCGCCCGGGCCCTCCTTCACGCTGCACAAACAATTTGCAACATACGGGGTATATCAAGACTGCTACCGAAAACGAAGCCGGGTGGTAGTTTAAGCGACTTCAGACACAATGCAACAGAAAAAGTTGCAAAAAAAAAGCGACATTTTTTTTTTGTAATTTTTTTCTTATGACCATATTTGGGTGGTAAATACATTTTTTCCTAAAATAATAGTGTATACCATTTTATTTATAAATAATCTAAGGCATAAAAGTGTTTCAATTGTTATTTTAGCAAAAGCTATGGATTTACCACCTAAAAATGAAGATATTTAAAAAATCATAAAAAATTATTGACGCGTTTCTTTTCGAAATGTTTGGTTGCATTGTGTTTGTAGTCACTAAAACTACCACCCGGCTTCGTTTTCGGTAGCAGTCTTGAGATACCCGGTATATTGACAGCCCCCGTGGCGCTGTTGGTTAGACGCCGCCTGTGAAACGAGAGGCCGCGTGTTCGATCTGCGCACCGAGAAATTTTTGTGCGGCCCACAAATATTTCTTCCGGGCCTGTGAGACCGTCTCTCTCGTAGTTTAAGTCTCTCGTAGTTCCTGATACCCGGGACACGAGACTCGATCTTAGTGTGGGGTCAAGAATATGTATATGACTGTTGTAAAAAAATATAACTGACTATCGTACTCAGAGACATTTAATGTCAATTAAATCATTACTTAGTGTAGGTTTTACATACAAAATCTTTACCAAGGAACGGTTTGATTGACATTAACTGTTTCTGAGTACGACCGTGAGTCTTTTTGTAACGTTATACAATAAAAAATAATTTAAAATATTAAACCCACTTCAAAATTATAATACAAAATATTTTTTTAATATATCGAGAACTGATGAACACCTAAATAGACCAAATTTTTTTTGGGATCGCTTAAAAAACTACATCAATATCAGTTAATTCGTTTGGAAATTACGATAGCACAGAGACACAAATATAAAAATTACACTTGACAGTCCTTTTTGTAGAAAGAGGGGTTTAAAGTCATTTATATACAATTTACCTAAACTTAAGAGCGTTTATACCCTGCACGCGCTTTTTGGCTTAAAAACAGGACTTTTCAAATGAGTTAATAGCCACCAATAAACAATTTAAAGGAAAAATAATTATTACTAATTTTAGAAAACGGTTGTCATCTAGGGATTTTGGTGGAAAACATTATAGATTGATGGATAATTTGTGAGTACTATACGGATTACAGAACACAAGTTTCGTTATTTAGGCTTTAAATGGCAATTTAGAAGCTTAAGATATCCGAAACCACTAAATATAAGATGAAAATAAAAATATTATCAGACTAATAAGACCCTTATGGAGGGATTTTGCTGAGAAAAATAATCTTTTTGTGTTTAGTTCCTAAAAAATAAAAATTTAAACAATGCGAAATTATTCAGAAACTCTCGTCAAGAACATTTTTTTTTTTTCACCAACTTATCGTACATAATTTTTTATAGCAATTGCATATTACAATAGAAGAACATCTTATCAATAAATTACCATTTTTATATTTCAACAAAATTAGTTTTCATGTTTTCTACAAATATTTTAAAAACCACTATAAAACACGCTGTCCGACGTGGATCAAATCAGACCGCCGCAAGGCCTTCTAGAGGGAGGACGTATCGCTCGTCGCTCCGGCCTGGCTGCAGTCGATTATGCCGCGCGTAGTAAAAATAGCCACGCGCGGAATGCGATTACCACATCTTAGTACTTTGGTAGTAAAATATTTAATTATTTTTATTACCTACAATGATTTTGTAGTGAGTATAAATTATGTTATGTATTGTAATATAAAATTAAATATATTTCGTAATTGTGAGGGGTTGTAAGGCCCCTAACACTATTTATGTGTTCGAACACGTAATGATTAATAAAACGTCCGTAGTGTATACTGATTGAACACTGATTTGAATGCAACTTAACAATGTAATAATAACGAAAATATGATTAGTATCCAAAATTTGTATTATTCTTTGCTTGCACAGTAATATTTGTCTACTTATAATGCAAATAAAATATTTTTATGATATTATATTATAGTTACATTTCAATTGAATATTTGAAGCGCACGGATCAAAGTTGTTTGAGCCGATTGTATAGCGAGCCGACGCGGCAGCTCTACGCACACAGCTTTGGTCGCTTATGTGTGCGTGAAATTAACGAAGAAATACCTATAGTTGACTTTGCGCGCAAGGTGTATACGCTCATAACACCAAAAGTTAATTAGAAAAAATGAAATACTATAGTTTTAGTGAAAGTAAATAATTCACTCACGTGCACAGTAATTTGAGAACATCTCTAACGTTCTTGAGTCCGCCTGTATCGTCGCCAATGTAAGTGGTGTGATGATGAAGCAAGTTCGATCGCTTTGTTATCTCCGTCCACCCTGTTGACATTTAATAAAACATTAATTGTATCAGCCCATATACATCCCACTGCAGGGCACTCTACAATGGATACTACGATTGAGAGTGGTTAGGCCATATAATCCACCACGCTGACCTAGCGCGGGTTGGCGGACTTAACGAACCATAGACATTTTAAATCGCTATGGTATACAGGTTACCTCACAATGGTCTCAGGCAATTTAATTGTACACCTAATTTTAATAACAGGTTTCTTGATCTTATTTTTAGTTCTTTAGACTGTTCCGTAAGTTGTCCTCCTTTAGTGCCAGAAGACCCTCATCATCCTGCCGTGTACTTATTGGTGGATATATCAATTCCTCGAACATTGACTTGTCCTCCCCGTACAATTCGATTATATCGTGATGCAGATTATGATACCATAAATGATGTTTTAGCAAAAATCGACTGGATAGAGCTATTGGAAGACAGTAATATTTGTAGGGCAGTCCATGTATTTTATGAAACAATAAATACTGTTATATCTGACCTAATTCCAGTTAAAATGGTAAAGTACGACAATCGTTATCCTTTCTGGTACTCAAAATCCTTAATAAAAATTATTCAGGAAAAACTTAATTACCATAGAAAATGGAAGACTTATAAAAGGTATTCGGATTACGAAACTTTTAGTTCATTGCGTGACCGACAAAAACGAGCTCAACTCGAATGTTATGAAAAGTATATTGCTAATGCTGAGATGAAAATTAGGAGTAATAGTAAATTCTTCTGGGCCTTTGTCAAATCGAAAAAATCTACCAATAGTATACCCAATAGGATACATTTCAATAATATTTCAGTAAATGATGGTAAAGCAATTTGTAATGTTTTTAATGATTACTTTCGGTCGGTTTTTGAATCACCAAATTCGGGTAGTGTAGATGTTTCTAATTCAGTTTCTCATAATTCTGTTAATATTGGGTCGGTTAAGATTCCGCATAAAACTATTGTTAAATACCTTAAACAGCTTGATGTGAGGAAAGGTTATGAGCCCTGATGAATTACCTCCATTATTTTTAAAATCTTGTTGTGACACAATCTCTTATCCAATTTACTTGCTATTTAGAAAATCTTTGAACTCTGGAGAAATGCCTTCTTTTTGGAAGCGTTCATACATAGTCCCTGTTTTTAAGAGTGGGGATAGACATAATGTCCTTCATTATAGGCCCATCTCTAAATTATGTACAATAGCGAAAATGTTCGAAAAAAATATTTATGATATGATCTTCCCATTACTGAAATCGGCTTTAATCGAAGATCAGCATGGTTTTATCAATAAAAAATCAACAGAAACTAATGTATGCCAACTTGTTGACCAGGTTGCCAAGTATATGGATAGTGGAGTAATCGTGTATACTGACTATTCTAAGGCTTTCGACAAGATATCTCATTCGCTATTAGTAAATAAACTTGCGACGGTTGGTATACACGGAGATTTGTTACGCTGGCTATCCTCCTATCTTCGTAACCGTAGCCAAGCAGTAACTATCAAAGGTTATTGTTCTACATTTGTCCCAGTCACTTCAGGTGTTCCTCAGGGCTCTCACCTCGGCCCACTACTGTTTAATTTATTCATAAACGATATTCGCAATATTATTCATAATTCGTCAATATTACTTTATGCCGATGATATGAAAATCTATAGACAGATTTCTAGTCCATCAGATTGTATTCTTTTGCAAGATGATCTGGATCGGCTGTGTAGATATTGCTCAGAAAATTTATTAAAGTTAAATTTTGCGAAATGTAGTGTCATATCATTTTCTAGTAAAGTTAGTGCTATAACCTATGACTACCATCTTGATGGTAATTCTCTGAACAGAGTAACTGAGGTGAGAGACCTGGGAATATACCTTGATAGTAAGCTTTCATTTAATTATCACATCAAATATGTGACTGCGAAAGCCTACCGTATGCTTGGCTTCATTCTAAGAATTAGTAAAGACTTTAAAAGTAATTCCACTCTCATTCTATTATACAACTCCTTTGTACGATCTGTTTTGGAATATGGGTCTGTAATTTGGAACCCCAAATATAAAGTATACATAGATGCTATAGAAAAAAATCAGCGAAAATTTGTTTTACATCTAAATTACATTACCTACACATTAAATGTTGCCCCCCCTGTTATGATGTCCTTATTCGATCGTCGAATACTTAGAGACCAATTGTTTTTATTTAAATTAATAAGAAATCTTATTGAATCTCCATATCTTTTAAGTTGTTTGCAGTTCAGATGTCCAAATTTACGTACACGTAACTCTACTAAGTTCTTGTTTAATGTACCCCATACAAGGACTAACTATGCTCGAAACACATTTATATTTAGAGTATGTAATGAATATAATGAAAAGTTTTCTCATGTTGATGTATTTAAAGCCTCCCTCTTTAAGTTTAAAAAGGATATATCAGATTGTTGTCGTTTTGATTTTAATTTTTGCTAATTTTCATATTGTTTTAATTTTTACTAATCGGATTTTTTTCCTTTGATTTATTATTGGTTTTGGTATTTTATTTTTTCTAACTGTAAAATAAATTTTGGTCTGTTTTTGATGTTGCGGTGTATTTAATATATATTAGTGAAAACTTTACTGGTCTATGTATTAGTTATATCATATTCAATGTTATATGTATTATTGTTGTACTGTTTGTTTTCCTTAAACAATAAAAATAAAAATAAAATAAAAAATGTTTTCCTTCACCGTTATAATGCGTGGTGATTGACTATCAATACACACATGACTCCGAAAAGTCATAGGTTTGTTCTGGTATTTAAACCCGCGACCACTAAGACCATATTGGTAGCGGTGCCTGGTCCGATTACCAACAAACCATTATAAGTTAATGTTAACTTGTTCAAATACCGGGTATCTCAAGACTGCTACCGAAAACGAAGCCAGATGGTAGTTTTAGTGACTACAAACACAATGCAACTAAAAACTTCGCTAAGAAACACGACAATTATTTTTTATGATTTTTTAAATATCGTCATTTTTGGGTGGCAAATCCATAGTTTTTGCTAAAATAATAATTCAAACACTTTTATACCTTAGATTATTTATAAATAAAAGGTTATATACTATTATTTTAGAAAAAAATGTATTTACCACCCAAATATGGTCATAGGAAAAAAAAAACAAAAAAAAATTGTCGCTTTTTTTTGCAACTTTTTCTATTGAATTGTGTCTGAAGTCGCTTTAACTACCACCCAGCTTCGTTTTCGGTAGCAGTCTTGATATACCCTGTATATTATACTTTTCAAAATGGCGGTCATAATGTTCAATTCCGACTATCAATTTAGAATATCGACCCATTGGCCATGAAAAAAAATATTCCCTCCTATGGGTCATGACCTATTCAACACAAAAAAAAATCAAAACGAACCAGTAGTTCCTGAGCTTGGAACTAACAAACAAACAAACTCTTCAGCTTTATACATATTAGTACCTATAGATATAGATATAGTCAACCATTTACCTTTAGGCTCAGTCTCCATGAGTTCACTATCAGTCCTGTTGACTTCCTTCATCATCACCAGGTCCTGGATGACGGTGGACATGGCGCCCGAGTTCCTCCCCGAGAACGGCTCGAACAAGTGTCTCTCGCGACAGTTCACTGCGCTGTACACGTTGTGGTCCACCGTGATGCGACACTTACTCTCTGACTTCAGGACTGGCCAGGTTTGGAATTTCTGGAAAGTTCGTGTATAGAAAAGTTAGGGGTTTAGCTTTTTATTTTTTTTGAGACGCAAAGAATTACAAATTCCTCTACCTCATTTTTAAAACTGCAAAGTTTTTTTAAACATTATAAAAAGATAGTATGTCTTGGTTTGAGATATACATAAAAATACAGAATAAATCACATTACATTACATTGTTCTAAGCTTTTTATTCTTTTAAAATATAACTATATAATATATTCAACTCTATTTGAGCATCCACAATATTATAGCCTGCATTAATCAAACCACCACTTTAAAATCATGTCTTTTAAAAGTCTATTTTTTTATTACCACCTGATAGATGAATAAATCGCCTTTATTGACCCATTCATCTACACCTTATATCCAAAAGAATATAAGTAAGTATAAAGCTATCTATTTTTTTTTATGCATGTTGTATGAATGTGTTTTTTAGTTTATTTTATATCATTTTTATTACATATATTATGTATTTAGATATGTTATATATATTGTCCTTTGACATCACGTACACCTCACAATACCCCACAGTTGTCTCTATTTTATCCATCCTATGGTTGGTTGTCTGGAAGAGATCGCCTCGAGCGATAAGACCGCCATTGTACTCTTTTCTTGCTTGTTAAATTGTGTTAATGTTATTTCCTTTTATTTACTGGTGTACAATAAAGCTTTAAATAAATAAATAAATAAATAAATAAAGCTATGAAACTACTCACACTCTGGAAGTCATACCGCACAGTCTGCAGTATGGAGGTGTACTTGTATCGGTTGGAGCACAGCGACAAGTCCCTGGTCTTCACCAGGATGAGGCTGGTGTTCTGCTGCCCGCGGATAGAGTAGTCCACACTGCAACGCCCGTGGATGTCTTGCTGTAGGGAGATATCATTCAATAAATAAATACACACACCGAGAGACTGGAGACCGTGTCTTGGAAAGCGTAGTGTAGGACACCCTCCAGATATATGGAGTGACGATTTGAAAAGGTGAAAGTTCGCTGGTAGATACTGGATGCGACTAGCCGAAGACAGGGTAAAATGACGCAATTTGGAGGAGGCCTGTGTCCAGCAGTGGACAACAGTTTAGGCTAATGATGATGATGAAATACACAATAGACAATAGTCATATTCATATTCATAGTCCTGTCCCAACACTAAAATGGAGTTTTGTGACGTGGGTATCAGGAACTACGAGAGACACAAACACCCAGACCCGAAAGAAATATTTGTGGGCCACACAAACATTTTTCTCGGTGCGGTGATCGAACCCGCGGCCTCTCGTTTCACAGGCGGCGTTTAACCACCTGCGTCACGGAGGCTGTCAAAATAAATAATAAATAACAAATGATGATAAAATACGCCATAGACAATAGTCAATAGTCCTGATTCCACACTTATAGACTCTTGTGTCGTGGGTACCTAATGACGTGAACTACGCAAAAAAAGAACATACCTCAACTCCTTTGTAGTTGATGTCGAATCTTTCCATGGTGTTCTGAAAGAGGGCCAGTATCGCCCTCTTGAAGTTGAGCACCCAGTCCTCCTCCTCTTCGTTTGGACATATCTCTGATATGACGCCATCGTGGAAGGCAAACCTGGAGGACATATTATTATCACAAATTAATAATGATTACATAAATATACCTAAAAGACAATACTTTTTATTCATTGACAATTTTAAAATCCATTTTAATCATCGAATTTTTTTTACGTATGCTGGCACGGCATACTGACTGCACTGAACCTGATGGTAAGTGCAAATACCGTCCAGACAGAGTATCGAATGGCATCAGACAGCAGTCCTATGCCATACGATACAATTATGCCAGGCTGTTAAGATGTCTCTTCACACTACAAAGGAATGACTCAGGATTATAGGAAGGAGGAAACACGCGTGACGGAAAACAAAACCAAAAAAGGATATGCGAATCTTTTGGTTCGTGCCGAGATGGTTTGGACCACCTAGCTATGGCTTGCTTGGTTATTCAAAAGGAACACAAAAATCGATGGCTGGAATAAGTTTTAGAGCTTGCTATGAATAAAATTGTTAAAAACTACAGGTATAGCTACAACAGGTGCCCTCGTCACAAGCCTTAACAAATACCGAACTATGATAATAAAAACAGCATACAAAAATATCTAGATCAAAATACTCACCTTAGATCATATAAAGATACTGCATGTATGAACTTCTCAGCTCTCTCTACTGGGTAGTTCTCACTTTGGTCTACTAAAGTGACATCGGTTAACAGCAGTAACCCTTCACATGGAGTGATGAAATGTACTATTACCTGTAAAAATAATTGAATATCAGGCTAACAGTGTTTCTTAAATAGTGGTTTGTGGACTACTATTGGTTCCTGGGACCAACCAAGAAGTCCGTGGAGCCTTCCTAAGGCTGGTCTTAAAATAATTTTAGCAAGTTTCATTAATATATAGGAAGACCCTTTATTTATTTTTAGTAACTCTATTAAACAACCTAACGAGTCAAACAACCCCCAAACCCTACAATGGCTAACAAAAACAATTGACTACAATTTTAAAAACCATTGCTACAGATCATCACTGAGTTTGGAATTGTGACAGGAAGCATTTGATGTGTGCATAACTTTCAATTAATATCTTAAAACTCTCTTTGAACTCAGTCAAATCAGCAACTACTTTGTTTGAATAAACTATTTAATAGTATAAATATTGGTATATACCACTCTCAATCATACTCTTGATTATAAAGGAGGCTTTTGCCCTGCAGCGAATTTGTCGTATCTCAAAAAATGCCTATGTGCGTTTTGTATATTATTTAATTCATAAAAAAACTACCACATTGAATTTCCTTGTGAAAATGTAAGGTTTTATTTTAAAATGTTATTATTAAAGAAATAGTATTTAAATATTTTTTTGATCCTGGTGTAAAATTGCTTGTTTCGAGATATGACAAAATCACTTTCCTGCGTCAATATGGACTGATTCTGATAAATATTGGTGGTGGACCTATATGACCTAACCACTCGATCTCGATTATAGAGGAGGCCTGTGCCCTGTAGCAGAATGTATATGGGCTGATACCTATAGAGATAAATATATATTACTCACCTCAGCTCTAACATCCAATGTGGAGCGATTGTTACTTGAGCCGGCAAAATAAGTCTCCACATTGACTTTGTATTCATAATGGTATATCACATCTGGTGAATACTTGAACTTGTGTGACGCTGGAAATAATAATTATGTTTAAAGACTTGTCAAGTGAGATTGATACAAAAATAAGTGTTTTATTAAAATTTAAAATATCATGTGTATTAATGAAAATCTTTCTTAAGATATTTTTTATCTAAATTATTGAAAGAAACAAATATTATCTTTAATTTGATATAAAGTAAGTAAGTGTTATTTACTTGATAGCTATTGAATACAAATATAGTATCTAAAAATACATTAAGCTTACATTTATGAACAATTGTTATAAAATTAAGGTATCGTAAAAAAGATAATAATATGAGAGAAGAAGCATTAAAAAGATAAGATTGAAATAAATAATACTTACGCGAACATGTCGGTGGTCCGCAAATGTACGGGTCTTTCAATGAATCTGGGAAAAAAGGAAAGATAATATTATTTACATACACGACAAGACGAGTTGTAATAACTTCAGTCTATTATCTGTTGGTAGTTGGGAAAAAATGTGTGTTTTAATCCATAATTACAGTAATATCAATTGGTTAGCAGATGTTTTTGTTTACAAACAAATTACATACCGGCAGGCGGCAAAATATGACGTTTCCGACTTCCGGACTTCCGTTTTGACTTTTGACGTATCACTAGCATAGAGTAAAAAATAAATATATCGTGAAACGGAACGTATTAAATTGTGTGTTTCCGTTGAAAATAGTCCTCAGACGAGACCGATAGCTAAGAACAGTGATTATTTCTGTCTTATACGAATTAGTATAGAATAAAGTTTATACATTACAATAATTTGGTTTATAAGATTGTTGTCATAATCTTATATCACCTACTTTTGTCTGGTACTACTTAATTAATATAAAATAAAAGTAGGACTCAATTTACTCCTCTATAAAAATAACTTAAAGCAATTATTAATATGATTATACAGTATTCAAGCATTTATTAGTATATCTAATAAGACATCTTTTTTCACAACCAGTGTTCACTAAAAGAGTCTTCAAACAAACGCACCTATAGAATTATAAACATGAAAATTAACATTTAAATAGGGATTAAAAGCGAGATATAAATCACAGCATCACGGCAGTAGATTAGCTTGTTCAGCGAGATATTTCAACGATCCTTATCTAACCCTCGTCTTGAGGGTCACGGCATCGGCGACTTACTCAAGCGTCGCGCGCTCGGTTCGCAATGACCGTTCTAGTTTTTAGTAAACAAAGCTAAAGTCATTGTTAGGGTTAGGTATTTTTGATAACATTGTTACGCTGTGCCTATTTTGCGTTTCGTTTGACATTTTTCGCGGTTTGCTAGTAATTTTCTCTATCGAACTCTTGATTGTAGAGAAGGTCTGCGTCCTGCAGTGAGGTGTATATTGACGTGATTATCTTATTTTTATAAGAGCTTCGTACTTCGTAGCCTGTTTGTAGACGGAGGAATATGGCCTCACTGAGACGGTGATTGCGCATTCCAATCCTAGCACACGCATTTCTATTTTCATGTATTGTTGGATTACTGACATATATTTTAATTTTGAAAGACTATATGACCGACTATGGCCTTAGATCTTCCAGTCGTAGAGTAGGCCCATGGTGGGCCATTTCTAGGCCGGGCCTTGAATTCGCCCTAATTCTTTCAAAACAATCTTTATAGATACAATATCAAGTAGGTATGGATTGTTTTTAACGTCGTAGCATACTATGACCTGACAATGAACGTATCAGGCCTAGTGCATTGTAGTGGCATTCAATATTAATGAAATGAAATAATGATTTATTCCATTATCTGTTTGTAGAGAATGTAACACACTTTTGAATGAATCTTATCTAAGCGATAGAGTGTCATAGGTCGGACTTTGTGGCACATTGTTAGTGTCAGTCTTGCACCATATTTTAAGATATTGCAGACATGAAAGCTATTATGAAGATTTTTTTATTGATATTACCGTAACGGCAACAGTCTGCTTCTGTTCTAAATATTCTGAGGTCGGATTGTGCCTTCTTTTTTATAAAAACTGGGAATAAAATAAAAAATAATACTACATTTTTAATCGACTAATCACAAAATCGTTGAATTTTAGCTATCAATTCCTGTGCCATCAAAGAGCCAAAAGGTATAGCCTGAGATTCGAACCTTCGGCCATCAGTTTGGCAGTATCCGTCTAGTTCGTTACCAATATATGGGCTATAAGATGCAAGTCGTGTGAACAATTTATTTGAATGTGGCATGCAGAAAAGTACATGGTATTATAATTATTACCTATATCTGTCATCGTTTAATTGTAGACTATGACATCAAGAAGCTTATACCCAAATGGAGATTGCATTCCGTTTAGAAAACTGAAGCACAGAAATTTGACCTTTGGTGTAGTCTTCGATTATTTTCTTATGTTGCCAAAGCTTCCGATTATTTCCCCAAATAGCACATAGTATGTACTGTTTTTGTCCTTTTTTAATTAACTGATTAAAATAATAAGGTTCTGTATTCCCATGACATACTTGCATATTTGCATTTCGTTTAATTGTAGGCCAAGACATACAATTAAACGATAACAGATATAGGTAATAATTATAATACCATGTACTTTTCTGCATGCCACATTCAAATAAATTGTTCACACGACTTGCATCTTATAGCCCATGGAAACTTTTAAAAATGTAGCTCTAAATTCATTGTTATTTACTACGAAAACAAATACGATATTGTAAACAAACCTGCACTGTTTGTTGTGTTAAATGGACTATGCCCCGAAACCCTATCAGCATTCGCGGAAACATGTTGCGCTGTGTGGTTATGTGCATTCCGCTTGCACAAAATAATTATTATAACATGTTGATATCTTCAATCATCAGTGGTATCACAGCAGTCTGTATCGTACGATTTGGTGAGGGAGCAAGCCTTAAGCTTATAAAGTTATTCCGGGCACAAGCCATAAACAAACCCGAAAAAGTCATTCTCATTTCAAACTGAATTTTCTTACCTAGGAATATATCTAGGATCTGACTTACATCCTATAGTCTATGAAATACGGCTTTACTCGAGTGCAAACTTAAAATAACATAGAGTTCATTTGAGAATCATCTTTCTTCTTTTGAAGTCGATTATAAAGGGTTTTAAAATAAGAATGATTTTTGTGTTTCTTGCCAGTTGCCAGTACCTTTTGAGAAATATTATTTGCAATTATATTTAATTTTCTCTTCAGCGAATTGTTTGTTTCGTGCACATAAACCTCTTCGTCGAGGACTGTCTGGCTTTATACACGCCTTTATAGTCAAGTTTGTTTGTCAAATAGATGGACAGTAAAGGTAAATAAAGCAGAAAATCGAAGTTAATGAATAAGCTCTGTTATAGTTCGTAATTCGTGGTTTATTTATTTGAAATATTTTTTAATTCAATTATTCATAATTTAAAACTGATACTTGATAGTACTACTGGTAATTATAATATGTGCAGTCTAGATTCAGTAAATTCAGTAGTTTCAAGACTTCAATGAAACAAAGTATCTATTTGTAATTATAAAATTAGTTTTCATGTATTATTATTTTTCTTTTGAAAAACAATAACAGGTGTCCTGGATTAAAAAATGAAAACTTCTGAATTACATCATACAGGGTATATCAAGGGCCCTACTATATAAATCCGAAACGAAGTTCGAAACTTCGTGAGGTTTTTCGTTTCGAAACCTACTCTGTAACACGAAGTTCGAATCTTCGGATCGAAGAATGAATTATTCCAATATATCGGCAATACGAACATTTGCAGAGTAGGTACAGTCAACGACAAAAGTCGTTGAGCATATTCAAAACGCCAAAAATCTTGCACACATGAAGTAACAAAAGTGGTTGACCAGGTTCGGCCACAAAAATTCGTGAACACCTTAAGGTTACAAAGGTTTCTGAGCAACAAAAGCAACAAAATTCCTAAACACGCCAATATTACATAATTCAATGAACACTTGTAAAAAGCAAGTTTGCCGTAGATGTGTTCATCTACTTTTGTTGCTTTGTAATACAATTTTTATTTTTTGCTTTTCTCTGCATTGACTTATTTTGTGTTTTTGTGAAATAATATATATTTACGCGAAGTTTAAATGTTGTTTTTGTTCGTCTGTTATAATACGTGCCTAATGTTATTCATACCGTGCTGTTGATGTTGCAAATATTATAATAAAACTTACATAAAATAAGAAAATATAAATTACTCACTGTACTACTTGTACTTGTGTGTACGATTTCGGAAATAATTTAAAAAAGTAAATGCAAAAATAATAATATTTATTGATCGAAAAAATAAATTCAAAATATATCTAAAAAGGGTAGAAATATTTAAAATCTTGCGTGGCCTCCATTTGCTTCAATGACGGCCTGTAGTCGGCATTGCATAGAATTTACCATATTTGCACACACATCTCCTCCTCATCCTCTGAATGTATCCCATATGCGTTTCACGTGCCTTATAATGCCTTCCTTCGTACGTGGCGTGTCAGGCTCCCAGGCTTGGACAATGAGACCCCATAGATTTTCTATGGGGTTCAAGTCTGGACTCTTCGGCGGGAACGGCATCTCTATAACAGCATTTTCATTATTGCAGAACCATGCTCGACATCTTCTAGCTATGTGCACGGGGCTGTTGTCGTGGACGAGGTGTATTGGCTCCGATACGTGCATTCTGGCCGTAGGAAGTAGCAGGTTCTCCAACAGATCATATAGCCTTCGCTATTCAAGCGGCCGGTCATTTCTGTCAGCTCACCGGGGCCCGATGCACTCATCCAGCCCCAAAAACCAACGCTAATACGGCCGCTCGATCGATTAGCTCTGATATTTCCGGGGTTATATCTCTCACCAGCTAATCGCCAAAGAGTGCACGAAACGACACAAATAATTCGTCGGCGGCTGAAAGAACACGGCTTTCATAATTGAGTTCCAGCGAGAAAACTTATTTTAACACCACAGCACAAACTGGAACGCCTGCAATTTGCCGAAAGATTTCTGAATTTCGATTTCTCACAAGTCGTTTTCGCGGACGAAAAAAACGTTCCAATCATCGGAAGATGGAAGATGAACTATTTGGCGATTAGCTGGTGAGAGATATAACCCCGGAAGTATCAGAGCTAATCGATCGAGCGGCCGTATTAGCGTTGGTTTTTGGGGCTGGATGAGTGCATCGGGCCCCGGTGAGCTGACAGAAATGACCAGCCGCTTGAATAGCGAAGGCTATATAGATCTGTTGGAGAACCTGCTACTTCCTACGGCCAGAATGCACGTATGGGAGCCAATACACCTCGTCCACGACAACAGCCCCGTGCACAAAGCTAGAAGATGTCGAGCATGGTTCTGCAATAATGAAAATGCTGTTATAGAGATGCCGTTCCCGCCGAAGAGTCCAGACTTGAACCCCATAGAAAATCTATGGGGTCTCATTGTCCAAGCCTGGGAGCCCGACACGCCACGTACGAAGGAAGGCATTATAAGGCACGTGGAACGCATATGGGATACATTCAGAGAATGAGGAGGAGATGTGTGTGCAAATATGGTAAATTCTATGCAATGCCGACTACAGGCCGTCATTGAAGCAAATGGAGGCCACGCAAGATTTTAAATATTTCTACCCTTTTTAGATATATTTTGAATTTATTTTTTCGATCAATAAATATTATTATTTTTGTATTTACTTTTTTAAATTATTTCCGAAATCGTACACACAAGTACAAGTAGTACAGTGAGTAATTTATATTTTCTTATTTTATGTAAGTTTTATTATAATATTTGCAACATCAACAGCACGGTATGAATAACATTAGGCACGTATTATAACAGACGAACAAAAACAACATTTAAACTTCGCGTAAATATATATTATTTCACAAAAACACAAAATAAGTCAATGCAGAGAAAAGCAAAAAATAAAAATTGTATTACAAAGCAACAAAAGTAGATGAACACATCTACGGCAAACTTGCTTTTTACAAGTGTTCATTGAATTATGTAATATTGGCGTGTTTAGGAATTTTGTTGCTTTTGTTGCTCAGAAACTTTTGTAACCTTAAGGTGTTCACGAATTTTTGTGGCCGAACCTGGTCAACCACTTTTGTTACTTCATATGTGCAAGACTTTTGGCGTTTTGAATATGCTCAACGACTTTTGTCGTTGACTGTACATACGTATCGTCACAAACTTCGTTCGTCCGAAGTTTCGAACTTCGTTTCGGATGAATATAGTAAATAAAAATGTAAATGTTCGGATTGCCGATATATTCGAATCATTCATTCTTCGATCCGAAGTTTCGAATTTCGTGTTACAGAGTAGGTTTCGAAACGAAAAACGTCACGAAGATTCGAACTTCGGATTTATATAGTAGGGCCCCAAGACTGCTACCGAAAACGAAGCCGGGTGGTAGTTTAAGCGACTTCAGACACAATGCAACAGAAAAAGTTGCAAAAAAAGCGACAATTTTTTTTTGTAATTTTTTTCCTATGGCCATATTTGGGTGGTAAATACATTAAATAATACTGTATACCCTTTTATTTATAAATACTCTAAGGTATAAAAGAGTTTAAATTATTATTTACCAAAAACTATGGATTTACCACCCAAAAATGACGATATTAAAAAATCATTATAAAATAGTTGTCGCGTTTCTTTCCGAAATTTTTAGTTGCGTTGTGTTTGTAGTCACTAAACTACCACCCGGTTTCGTTTTCGGTAGCAGTCTTGAGATACCCAGTATATTTTACGGTCATTCATATTTAAGTAAACAAAGCAATAGCGAGCGCAATTGAATGCCAAGCATTGCTTTGTAATTCAAGGTGTTGTTTGGTTTTGCTACTGTTCGTGAGCGGTCGTATCGCTTACCATCAGGCGAACAGCTTGCTCGTCTCGCCATTCATTGCAATAAAGTAGAAACTGCGTGCCGGTCAATCACACCGACTACGAGTAATAACTTCATTCTTAATATTTCAGCCACTTGTACAATCCTAACAATCTTAACATAAATACATAAATAACAAGTAACATATGGAGTGATAGTGCAGTGACCACAACCGCAAAGGTCGAACGGATCTCGGATCTAGATCGAATTCCAATCGCAATTGATTGATACATTCAAACTAAACATGTTTTGATTGCTGAAATACTACCGGGCTTAATTGGACGGAGATATAAAGATGACGACACTGCAAAGTAAATACACTATAGCTTACATACATAAACTGACGCCAGTAAATCAGTCGTACTTTCGATTGTAGAGTAGGCCCGTGCCCTGCAGTGGGACGTACATATATGGGCTGATAAAGAAGAAGCAAAGAATCAAATAAGACACCAGCTTTGTATTTTTTGTCAATTTGGGGCACAAATTCTTGACTTCGGGCTGATAATGAATAGAAAATCTAATACCACTCTGCCCAGTGCACGACCCGGGTTTCAAACTCAGAACTTCAGCGTTGTAGTCGTACCAAAATAAAACTACGCCGCCGAGAAAGCTGTAGGTATTCAGTAATGAAAATAATTAACATATAAAGCTGAAGAGTTTATTTGTTTGAATGCGCTAATCTCAGGAATTACAGGTGCCAAATGAAAAAATATTTTAGACTTGAACAGTTCAATTGTCGAGGCAGGTTGTAGGGTAGTTTTTGCCCCAGAAATTCATAGTGGTTCTTTAATCCTGGAAACCTTTATCACGTGATCGAAGCCGCGAACAATACTAGTATGTTATAACTATTTTGGATTGTATTTTTTGACTTGCATTTGGCTATAGATACATAAAAAAGATGTTACCGGAGATAAAAGGAGTGAAAACCAACGTTAAGAATTAGATTTGCAGTTGTGTTTCAATCGATGAGTGAGATTACCGAAGATCCCAAACATAATCAAGTGATCTCAATATCCTTCGCAATAAGATCCGATATTAATTAACAATCTTGATCATTATCTAATTATGAATCCCGAAAATAGACCAATCAAGACAAGAATTTATCGACACGTAAACATTTGACGCAATTTGATTGGTTTAATACTCGAGATTGAGATCTAGAAAGCAATCAGGATTGCTTATTAATATCATTGTTAAGTAAAAGTGGAAAACATACATACATACATAATCGTCACGCCTGTATCCCATAGGGGTAGGCAGAGACTATAGAACCCAACTTTGCTCGATCCTGACATATTACTTTCGCTTCATCCACTTTCATCAACCTTTTCATGCATTCTCGTCGGTTCAGGGTGCTTTTGACTCGACCCTTGTAAAGGGTATCACCGATTTGGATTGTGTATGTTCGGTGAGGTCGACCCCTACCGACTCTTCCATCCACACTTGCATTGTAAATTTGCTTCGTTATTCTCCTTTCATCCATCCTCTCTGCATGGCCAAACCATCGTAAGATTCCTTTATCAATTCTCAAAATTCAAGTGGTAAAAAGACAATTCAACATGGGAGTATATCGCATTCGGCTTTTGTATATCTGGTTCTGTTTCGAGTAAGATGGTATTATTTTGAAAACCGACAAGCGCCAACTCTTTCCCATCAGTGGATACTTTATTTATATTGTGTATTCATTTTTAGTTTCTTAGTCGTAACATGTGCCATGATGAAAAAGATGGAGTATGGTCGAAAGAGAATTGGCTTTGACTTGTAAACTTATTAGTTAACTCCAGGGATAGGGAATTGTTTAGCACTGGACTTCCTGTGGCTGAAGAGTAAGAGAGAGAGAGAGAGAGAGAGATTGGTCCCTATCGCTGGCCTAGTGCAGGTTGGCGGACTTTACATACCATTGAAATTCATAATAATCGCTATGGTATGCAGGTTTCCTCACGATGTTTTACTTCACCGTTTTAGTGCGTGGTGATTGTCTACCAATGACATGACTCTAAAAAGTCTGATCTTTGCCCTGGGATTTGAACCCGCGACAACTTCAATATCCAGTACCTAGTGTTAATTGATATAAAGCTTTTGCCCGTAGCATTACATTACATTGAATATCAATCAATCACAGCAATAAAAAATAATAACATGGTGTTAAGAATATTTATTAATTTTAAAATATCAACGCTTTTTTTTATTCAAATAAAATTAGTATACATCCGAAATTAACAGATTGCCTTTTTCTCATTTGATCTTTCGGCATCGAACAATGGGACCATGAGGAAGTTAAAAATAAAGATATTGAATGTTACTCATAAGTCATTATTATTAGTAATAAAAAGTCCTCTGCTAAATGGAAGCCTCCCTAGAAATATTTTGAGTACTTGAATTTCCTTTTATTTGTTGTTCAATTAAAAGTTGTAAATAGTCGGTCATTAACGGCAAAACATGACATGAAATCGAATTTGCTATTTTACCGAAACCTTATTTTTTATTGCCATGAATGGCATATTCACGTGATAGTAAGCGATATAGCAGCTCATGGACAGTAACAAAACTAAAAACCACCATGAACTATAAAGCGATGCTCGGCATTTCATTGTGCTCGCTATTCTGAGACATAAGATATAAAAATAATTTATATTACAGAAATGAACAATAGGTAATTTTAGGCTTCATCGGCCAATATTAAAACCACATCGTGCGATGTTCTGATCAGGCCATTAGTCACTATATGCCTACAGTCAATGAACTTTTCTACCATCCATTTGTATGGGCCCATATTGTCCCATTCCAGGGCACAGGCTTCCACAGTCCACTACGAATCGAGAATAGCATTGAAAGGGGTTATATTGTCCTCCACGCTCGCCTATTGCGGGTTGGCAGACTTTACACACCATAGAAATTCTTGCAAATCGCTATGATATACCTGTTTCCTAAGATACTTCACCGTTATAGTGCGTGGTGATTGCCTATCAATACACATATGACTGCAAAAGTCGCAGGCATGTCATGGGATTCGCAGAATATGTAAGGTTCGTTAATACATACAGGGTATATCAAGAATGCTACCGAAAACGAAGCTGGGTGGTAGTTTTAGTGACTTCAGACACAATGCACCTAAATTTCGTGAAAAAATGTGACGAATTTTTTTACTACTAAAACTACCACCCGGCTTCGTTTTTGGTAGCACTCTTGATATACCCGGTATACATATTATGTCAAAACTGAAATTCATTAAGGGTTTGTTTACGGTTAGGGCATATCTACCGCGCTGATCTAGAGCGGGTTGGCGGGCTTTACATTGACTGAATTCGAGTATTTGGACGTCTAACCCAGGATTTCATTTCGTGATGTGACCATGGACGTGTCGATAAATTCTTGATCTGACTGGTCTATCCTTAGATAGCGATCAAGATTGTTTATTAGACGATAGAGATACATTCCCTATATATAAAGGATTAATATCTTTATCTCTCAAAGGCTGCTACTGAACCCAACCCAACACGAGCAAGGGTATTGCGTTGTTGACTATGTTTTTCCGAAAATATGTTCGTCATATTCCAAGCGTATACGAATACGAAATATCACGAGTTTTTAAATCTCTGGTAATCTCATTCACTGAACGTAACCCAGCATCATATGTCTACTGTGACAATCAACTCCTGATACAACACAGACAAATGTTTCCGGTGGGAAGTAAAGGAACTATAATCGTAGAGGAAGTGTTTGCATTTCGTCATTTAAATTTTAACCGTGTCAATAGTCTGGCGGGTATTCTAAAGAATATTTATTGTATAAATAGGAAAAAATACATAAGACTTTTGAATACCGAGGAAAAGAGTAAGTAGGTACTTAGTACACAATATTGTAATAGTTTCAAATTTCACACGTGGTAATAAGCTTGCCAAAAATTGCGCATGCTAATTTCGAGTGTTTACGTAGAAACTTGAAATAAGTTATATTTAAAATATTGAATTTAAATAAAATAAGATTTGTATTCAATTTTAAGTCTAATTTAATAGAAATGTTCAATGCCTACCTAAAAAGATTTTAACTCAAAAACACCACGCGTGTTTATATCCCACGATATTAACAAAAATATTATAAATGAATAAAAAGGAACTATTTGGACTTGGTAGGTATATTACTTCTTTTGAAAATCACGTGCAATATTTTCAAAGATTGTTCGAGGTTCACCATGGTATTAAAACAAGGCAAAATATAACACGGTCAATTGCTGAAAGGACGCATCTGCAAATGAAATGTTTGTATCACACGTCCTTTCAACTACATAATAGAATATAATACAATACATACTGGAAGCGTGGACGGCGCCGGCACACACACACAATATTAACACACACAAATACATTTTTCCTCCACTCAACGGACCATCGTGTCGTTTCGCTCACTAAACATCAAATGACGACCAATTCCGAGATGTTTTATCGACTGGGCCGCGTTGGGGTCAGAGTAAACAATATTATCAAGTGTATTATCAGAGGAACTGAGTTACGAGTCTCTCATTAAATTATTGGTGATTATTGAAGTCCAAACATCGTTAGGATGCCACGTTGTCGTGCAGTCAGCGGATATATTACTGGGCTCGATCCAACCGTTCTGTATGAGGTACGTACCGTCGACAAAATGGGGGAGATGTATAGGTATAAATATTTAAATGTTCAATACTATTGGGTCATCTGTTCAGCTATTAGGAGTTGTTTTCAACGTGTTAATTAATAGGGATTATAAGTCTTTATCACTAATTAGTTATTTACTACTAATTATGTAGTAATTATGAAGTAAGTAGTCTGTTTACAGATTTTTCGTTTACCTTTTTATTATTTAGTGATTAAGGTCTTAAAAGGTAGAAGATGATAAATACATTTAAAAATGCTCTAAAACTAGTTAGTTTTTTTTAATATGGTGTAAAATAAAAGTATTTTTATAAACGAAACAATGAATTAAAATTATTAATATGGTTCTACAGAATAAAATATACGAACTCTCAATCGATAACAATATTAAAATATAAAAAATCTGTATGTCCATAACTTCACATTTCATGCGTAGCAAATCATACTTAATGTAAAGCTAGCCATATACATAAGGATTTACTTGACATTACATTTACATTGATGTTGTGAGAATAGACCGATATAGACTATAATAAATCATCCACTTTCAAACCTGGTAGAATAGACCAACTAGACCTGATATTATTATAAAAGTAATCTGAAATATGATGTCACAGCGTGTTCATTTTTCTGCACATCAATATTTTTTCAAATTGATGTATGATATGCTCACGTTACAAAACAATTGTTGCGACTATTTTAATAAAGCAGGCTTTTATGAGTTTTTGGATATTGCTAAAGAATATTATTTTATTTTTAACAGCTCGTTTTTCGAATTAGAGGTGTTACTCCATACATACAGGGTATATCAAGACTGCTACCGAAAACGAAGCCGGGTGGTAGTTTAAGCGACTTCAGACACAATGCAACAGAAAAAGTTGCAAAAAAAAGCGTCAATTTTTTTTTGTAATTTTTTTCCTATTGCCATATTTTGGTGGTAAATACATTTTTTCCTAAAATAATAGTGTATACTCTTTAATTTATAAATACTCTAAGATATAAGAGAGTTTAAATTATTATTTTAGCAAAAACTATGGATTTACCACCCAAAAATGACGATATTTAAAAAATCATAAAAAATAATTGTCGTGTTTCTATGCGAAATTTTTAATTGCATTGTGTTTGTAGCCACTAAAACTACCACCCGGCTTCGTTTTCGGTAGCAGTCTTGAGATACCCGGTATAAGATAATTTTTTTCCCCTCCAAAAAAATAGTTATATTCTCTATGAAACTTATATTACTTATTATTCACATACAAGGCGAAATGTGGATGTTATGGTAGCACATCTGTCTACCCCTCCTGGGCAATAGGGGTGAGAGTATGTATGTATAAAAATATACATGGATTCACTGAAATAAGAAACAATACAATTATAAATATAACATTTTAAGCTTGAAGTGCGTGGTGGCCTGTTGGTAAATGGACTAGTCGCGGCTGCTTACATGTCCACGGTGGTCGCGGGCTCGAATCCCAGGGCACACCTCTGACTTTTCGGCGTCATGTGTGTATTGATAGTCAATCACCACGCACTAAAACGGTGAAGGAAAACATCGTGGGGAAACCTGCATACCATAGCGATTTATAAGAATTTCTATAGTATGTAAGTCCGCCAACCCGCACGAGGCCAGCATGGTGGACTATATGGCCTGACCACTCTCAATCGTACTCTCGATTGTAGAGGAGGCCCGTGCCCTGCAGTGGGACGTATATGGGCTGATACAGATATAGATAACATTTTAAAAATAATCATAATTAACTGACTTTAAAAGAGGCAGAGATTCTCAATTTAACTTAATTTTTTTCATATTTTTTACCTCATAATTTATGTTATGAATTGTTCACGCCATGGTTTGTATCTGGTTTAAATTAATGTTATCTTCCATCACCACCCTATAAATAATTAACTTGTTTCCTGCAATGCTATGTTTTTCTTGTTATTCATAGTTTTTGTTTTATTTTGAAACATGTTACAGCTTAAGTTTTAATCGGATTTTCTCTCGCGTATAGCATAAGACCGTTCATAAACTGTTTTTTTTATGGCTTATATTTCCATCCACATTGAAAAACACGGTCACCTTCAGGTAAAGTAAAACTCAGAAGGAAATTGGGATATGACTAGTCTATCTCAGACTTCAGCCAATGAAACGGATTAAAGCCTAGTTGTACCTACCAGATACCTAACTTAGCAGTAGGTCCTATAAAGTTGATGTATTTCTTACCTTCCCCCAAGCTGAGGAACTGGGCTTTACTGGTGGCAGGTCTGGTATATTTGAGAGGCAGCCTGTGTAAGTACCACCGCCATGTATTTTATTTCTCCCTACCAAACATCAATGTTAATAAACTGTTGAATTTCACTTTGAAGGACATTATAGCCAGAGTAACTACTGGACATAATGAGACTTAACATCTTACGGGTCACTATGGCGAGCGTAATGCTAAGCATTGCTCTGTAATTCATGGTGTTGTTTGGTTTCGCTTCTGTTCATGAGCGGTCGAATCGCTTATCATCAGGCGAATGGAATCCTATTCTCGCCATTCATTCATGTATATACAATATACATATACTATATACGTATAGTATAATAGTTATCAAGAACGTTTTTATTAAATTTCATCATCAAAGAATACTTTGAATCGATGACCTCGTTGTTAACTCAGTGTGTGACTGATAAAGATGTGAAAAGTTCAAGAAACTGTAGTATACGAATGTAAATAATTATCTATTTGATAAAAATCATGTTATTAGAGGAAAACATGTGTTTCATAATCGTGTAATAGGAAACAATGAAAAAATATTTATTTATTTATTTTATTTTATTCTTTTTTGTACACCAAATAATACTTAAACTAAAACTTATATTTAACATAAGAGTACAAATGGCAGTCGTATCGCTTAAGGCAATCTCTTACCGACTACCATGGGATGGACATAAGTGAAGGAAAATGAAGATAGGGCAGAATAAGTGTACTTTTAGAATATTTCTTGAATTATAAAAAATAGGAAATATGATAATATAATAAACAAAAGCTGTATTTAAGACCTTCTTTAGCCTCTTTAAAATTTTACAAGGTCCATCTCGTTAATTTTATATTTCAATATTCTTAATATTACTTCGGACCTAATTAGTTCCTACATACCTGTTATAATTTTAAAAAGAAAACAAGCAAACTTGTAGCCGTAGCATTTTCATATTGCAAATTGGCATTAAAATAGGGGAAGAGGGTTCCATACTTCCGAGCTACATGCAGTTACCCTCGACCTTATTGCGATGGATTAAAGTGCATATTTGTGCAACTGGGTGATGATTTAATATTGTCAATAAACGCAGGAACGTAATAAGGTTAATACTTAGAGTATTTATATATAGAGGGAGCGCTGGTACTTACAAAACGTAGATAAAAATGGTGGTGCCGGGCCACCTTTTTCTGCCCTCCTATTGGCTAATATTTGAACAGGTTGTGCAACATACATAAATTACTTGAAATTTTTTTTAAAAATAAATAGTTTAGGTCTATTTAATTTCACTCAAACTCGTTTTAAAAGGATAATATCTAAATATAATTTCGGCTATCAAAGGAATTTATAGCCTAATTAATTAAAGCTAATTAATTAATTAAAGCTAATTAATTAATTCAATTTTTACTAATATAGGAGCGCTACCAACATTACGAACAATAAAATATCTACGTTTTTTAAGACGCGAATGTATGACAGCGCTCCCTCTATATATAAATACTCTAAGGGTTAATATTGGAGCAAGATATGAGGTGTACTGGACCATACGGGAAGTAAACTGTACGGGGCGCGGACGTTTAGAGAGACTAGTGAGTGGTGTGTAAATGTAGAATGGTTACCATTTTCACTATCACATGTCAAATGTACCTGCAGTAGGCGTTTAAAGAATAAATAAATAAATAGTATTTATGTATAACAGCCTCCGTGGCGTAGTTGGTTAGACGCCGGCTGCAAAATCGAGAATCCGAAGGCTCGGTCCGCGTACACAAATGTTGTGTGATCCACACGTATGTATTTTTTCGGGTCTGGGTGTATGTGAGATTGAAAGACTTTCGTAGTTACTGATACCCACGACACAAGACTCGATCTTAATGTGGGCTCTGTATTTATTTTAATGTAAGGACGATATTGTCATAAGGTGCGGAGTATGTGGAAGCTACGTTCTTATATTTTTTTTTATAGACACGGCAAAGTGACAACAATGCTCCTATAGGTAAATGGTTCACAATAGAAAAGGTTCAACACTTATACATATTTCAAGCCGTTTCAGATGGAATTAAATATGTATAACAATTTTCCTTTACCGTAGTGACATTGAGGTATTATACTAGAGCGGGTATCGGGAACAAAATATCTGCGCATTGTGCTGGTATACGAATCCAATGAAGCGAGAGCGAAGATGATGTTATAGCCTAGGAGTGACAGAGACAAAAACAGAACGGTACCGTTCATATTTTGTTTGCAATATCCGATAGAGTGAAGTTCTTAAGACTTAAGACAATGTTGACAATATTTTGCAATATAAACCTTATTATTCTATGTTTGTCCTATCAGCACAAATCGCAGTTGCAAGGTTGTTCTCAGTAATCTGAGCGCATAGCATTCCGCATGCTATCCAGTTCTTATAAAAACAACTAGGTAATCCGGGGCTTAGCGAGACAAATCCCTGGGAATGTCTGCATTCAGATTGTATTTCATTAAAACATTGTGCATTACTGTTTCTTATAAAGCTCGCAATGTAATTTCCTTAAAATTCTCGTTTTCGAATACTGTTAAATATTTAAGTGATTGTCATTGTCTGAAAATATTAGCATAATAGAAGATATTGACTCGTTACAAGTGGTTTTAAAGATAAGCTAAGAGGAACTATACACAATATCTATACCTATCAGCCCATACACATCCCACTGCAGTGCACGGGCCTCCTCAACAATCGAGGGTACGATTGAGAGTGGTTAAGCTATATAGTCCACCACGCTGGCCTAGTGCGGGTTGGCGGACTTTATATACCATAGAAATTCTAACAAATCGCTATGGTATGCAGGTTTCCTCCCGGTGTTTTTCTTCACCGCTATAGTCCGTGGTTATTGACGACCAATACACACATGACTCCGAAAATTCAGAGGTGTGTCCGGAGATCCGAACCCGTGACCACCGCGACCATGTAGGCAGCCGCGTCTGGTCCGTTTACCAAAAGGTCACCCCGCACTTTAAACATAATATACTATGGTAATAATATACTGGGTATCTCAAGACTGCTACCGAAAACGAAGCCAGGTGGTAGTTTTAGTGGCAACAAACACAATGCAATTAAAAATTTCGCATAGAAACGCGACAATTATTTTTTATGATTTTATAAATAATAATAATAATAATAAATCTTTATTTAAATAAAACTTAATTACTTACTTAAAATCTATTACCAGGGGCTCCCAAACTAGGCACAGCCTGTGTCTTGGGATACCAACTTATAATGTAATTTACACAATTATACCATACAAGTGGAAGAAAAGCAATACATAATACATATAAATCACAAAGTTAATCAGGCAAATTAAAAATATTAATATATTCTAGTAAATATTGAAATAAAATTAGGAATTAAGACATGTTATTTTTAACGTATATTATCCAAAAGTGCTTCAGTGTCTTCGTAACTTAGACTTTGAAGCCAGTCACGAATTTTATTTTTTAATTTGATGATTGGACACTTTTTTATATCTATTACTTTTGAGACCCTATTATAGATAGATAAAAAGGCGTAAAACGGAAATCTTGAGGCAAAACAAGAGTATACTCTCGGTAAATCTAAGCTATAAACTCTTCTCTTCAATAGATCATTATAAATATTAGAGTTAATTACTGTTTTGTGAGTGGAGAAACAGGCCTTTAGAATGTAAAGTTGACGTACACTTAGTACCTTAGCTTCGCTATAGAGTTGGGTCGTGGAAAATTTAAATGGTTTTAGCAGCATAACCTTAAGTACACCACGCTGAGCTCTTTCAATATTTAGCATATATGTCTTAGCGGCATATCCCCACACTCCAATGCAATATGTGATTAATGATTGACACAGAGCGAAGTAAACAAGCTTACGAGTGTCCACACTCGCAGACCTGCGTAAGATCTTCATTATGCCAATGTTTTTGCGTACTCTGTTTGCTATAGCATTAATGTGGTTTACAAAGGTAAGTGTATCATCCAGGATGAGTCCCAAATATTTGATGGTTTTCGTTCGGTGTATTAATTTGCAATCGCAATTTTCCGGGGAGCTGTAGTCACATGTGTGAATTTTAATATCTAATAAAGATGTTGGTTGAGTTTTAGCAGTCTTGTGAAAACACATATATTTAGTTTTTTCTGTATTAAGTGTTAGTAAGTTTCTCTGCAGCCACTTAGAGACAAGACGCATACCACTTTCTGCCGTGGCACGAGTGTCTTCCCAGTTTCGCCCATAAAATAGTACAACAGTGTCATCTGCATAGCTTACCACATCGGCAGAGGCCAAATTAATGTCATGGAGATCATTGATATAGATAAGGAAAAGAATGGGGCCGAGAATACTGCCTTGCGGAACCCCGAAAGTAACAGGAAGCGTTGAACTCCTTAAGTGCCCGACTTTTACAAGCTGCTGCCTGTGTGTTAGATAGCTGCGAAACCAGCTGAGAGCAACGCCGCGGATCCCAAATTTCTCAAGTTTCCGCAGCATAATTGGGATTGACACTGTGTCAAACGCTTTAGCGAGATCGAGAAATACAGCGTAGCAGTTACGACCGTTATCTATATTAGACGCAATGCGGTTTACTAATAGTTCCGCAGCATCTTCTGTCGACTTACCTCTTCTAAAACCGTATTGCCTTTGCGAGAGTAAATTATTATTCTCTATGAAATCAGTCAGGCGTTTATTAGTTAACTTCTCCAAGACTTTTGAAAAAACACTAAGTAATGAGATTGGCCTATAATTACTCGCATTATCTTTGGGGCCATCTTTGTGGATCGGAGTTATCGACGCGATTTTCCAAGCTCTTGGAAAGCTACCCGAAATAAAGCTGAGGTTGAAAATATGCGTTAGTGGTATAGTAATGTATTGTCTCATAGTTTTTAAGAGGATATTAGAGAAGCCGTCTAAGCCAGGAGCACTCACACTATTTAAACTGCATATCAAGTTACTAACTTCTGACGGGTCCGTGGGAAAGAGGAAAAACGAATCGTTTAGGCCGTTTGCAGTATTAATTTTGGAAGCTAGATTGGTTTCAGATTCATTAATTTGTACTAAAGACTTATATGCCAACTTTTGTCCAACTGAAACAAAATATCTATTACAGTCATTAAGTGTGTTTTGCGGATCTTTGGAGTTAGCTATTAAACCATTAGGTGAATTATCTTTCTGCTTTAGACGACATATTTTCCTGATGGTAGTCCAGAGGGCTTTAGTATTAGTTGCGTTTTTTTGCAGTTCTTTACTTTCGAAATCGTTTTTTACTTTTTTGAGCAGATTATTACAAAAGTTTCTGTACCTTTTGTAGGAGGTTGTAAGTATACGGTCTTTGGGGTTTTTTCTTGCTAACAAATGAAGTCGGTCTCTATGTCGTATGCAACGGAGTAGGCCTGCAGTAATCCATGGTTCGATGTTCGTTTTAGATTTGCTAAGTTTTTTTATAGTTGTGTGCTTCTCTATTATTGAGGATAGTGTATCTATGAATAGTTCTGTTGCGTCGTCTACATCTTTAATGTTCAATACTGGTGTCCAATCTACTTTCTTCAATTCCTCCGTAATCGCATCGAAATTTGTAATCACTTTTTCTCTTTGAGGCTTCTCCTTGTCGATTTTATTAGCTAGAGCTAGAATGACTATCTTGTGATCTGTCACATCAGTATCACAAACGGCAGTTATTGCAGGAAGCTTTGATTTTAAAAACATGTGATCAAGACAAGCTTCATGTCTAGTAGGTAGGCTAATGGCAGGTAGCAGACCTTGTTCAGCGGTTCTGCATAAATACTCCGAACAGATATTGGTATGTGTAGCCAGTATGTCGATGTTAATATCACCAGCTAAGACAATATTAGGATCATTTTCCATAGATTCAAGAATTCTGTCCAGTGAATTAAGGAAGGCACTAGTGTTTCTAAAAGAAGGAGAACGATATATTCCCAATATTGTAATAAAATTAGGAATATTGATAACCAAGCAACAGGCTTCGTCCAGACAGGGTTCAGAAGCATTAACCATCCAGCATTCTTTAACGTATATAACAACGCCGCCGTTTTGATTTAGGTTACGCTGTGAAAAATATGAATTATATCCCGGTATATTACTAATTATTGTTGAAGAATCAAGCCAGCATTCAGTGAGAATAATTACATCACAATCAATATTAAGTCGATGAAGAGCTATAAGGAATTTTGGAAAGTTTTTTTTTATACTTCTAATGTTCAGTGTCAGCATTTTGAAAGAGTATTTTTTTGTGAACATGCTGTTGCAGTTTTCCAGTATATCTACATTATGACATTGAATATTAAACGCATTATCCAATTTATAGTGTAGATCTATTCGGTCCATGTTCTATCGGTTATATATACTGCATAATAGGAGTAGAGAGAGTTTTTAAATGTCATATTAAAGAGAAGAGTTGCAACCTGTTTATCCATAATAATAACATGACTAGGATTATCATAACTATATAAATCATCCATTAAATTAAAATCTGACGTTACACAAATGAGAATTAACAAATATTTTTTGCAAGAAACCTTATATAATAGACACGTGAACTGAGTATTGGAGTAATACATAATCGTGCTTATACAAATTATGACAAATTTCTTTATACTGACTACCGAGGTTATGTTTATACAAATTATAGGAAAACTGCCTGTACAAAATATCAAACAGTTGTATATACTAAATAACAAAAATATGCATATAATACAAAGTGTAAAAAATCTGCTTACATCAATTATCACAATGTGAGATCCAAATTCTTTAGTGGCTATGATAAATAACTTATTTATAGATCTAATAAAAATTGGGTAAAAACACATTAAAGTCCATGGATTGACTTGTAGTTTGAGGAATTTTAATCGTATGGGATACAATACGTATGGCAAGTTATAACAAAACAGCATGAGGTGAAGAGTAGGGCTGGGCAAGTGATCGGTTGAGTATCTTTGTAATCGATTTGGCACTAACATTTGACGTGGTTGGCACAAGTAAGATTGCCTTGTGAGACTGAATAACTTGCTAAAAATAATGGATAAAAGGAATAAAGATTCAATTGAATTACAAATATAAAAGATTTTAGACATAATAACAAACGTTAGTAAAACATTACAATTTCCCAATTTAAAGAGCTTACATGGGCTAGGAGCACAGAGTATTTGTTGATATATCGTCATTTTTGGGTGATAAATCCTTAGTTTTTGCTAAAATAATAATTTAAGCTCTTATACCTTATAGTATTAATAAATAAAGGGTATACACTATTATTTTAGGAAAAAACGTATTTACCACCCAAATATGGCCATAGAAAAAAAATAACAAAAAAAAAATTGTCGCTTTTTATTGCAACTTTTTCTGTTGCATTGTGTCTGAAGTCGCTTAAACTACCACCCGGCTTCGTTTTCGGTAGCAGTCTTGATATACCCTGTATATTATATTATGTTGCGGTAAGTTGCTGAATACAGGCTGATTCAACAGATTTCTTTGGGAATCCTTGAGTTCTCCTAATAATTTCTTTAATGATCCTCCTAACTCGAACAGTGGATTTTCACCCCAAACTGGCCTTCCTATACGATTAATTCAAAATGAAATTATTACCCATACAAGTTAATGGAAGAAACATCAGGAAACTCAAGTCAGCTTAATTTGTAATGGTTTAATTTACGAAAAAATACTTTACACTGATTATATCTCGGATAATGTTAAATTTTTCATTTTTAAAATTCCCGAAGCTACACGAGATGTTCCGAATAGTCAGCCACGTGACCACGAAAGTTGTAAAGTATTCGAAAAGTCGAGTAGGGAAGTTAGAAAATGTAAAAATTAAACTAAATGTGCGATAAAATCCCTTAAAAGTAGTTTTATTCAATAGCTTAATTTACTACGGGCGTCTATCCACCCACACAACCATCCAGAGTACGTCCCTTCCTATACTTAATTGGACTGATCCGACGGGAGCCAGATGTGGGGGCTTTGTCAATAAACGCGATTGTGAGTCACAAGAGCGCTACACACAATGTTTAATAGCTACGTATTGTTTTCAAACTTTCAATTGATTCATCATAATCGGAAGGCGGTGTTGGGCCGCTTTCTGTATCGCATTGGGTAACAGCTGCGTTCTATTGTTTTTAAGTAAAATTGTGTTTATTTTTGATTGAATATTTGACAGGTTAAAATTGGACTTTGGGTAGCCGCAATTAGAAGTTTTAAGGAACTACTGGACCAATCATTGTAGGAATTAGCTAAACTATTGTCTTATTATAAAACAGACGTGTAGCAGAAGTTTAATGTCTCGTTTTATTAGGTGAGAGTGCCGATGGCCCAATATTCCTTATCTCCGTTTAGTTTCTTACCTTTCCACTCCTATTTTGAGAAAACTTCAATGCACGTACGGTCATTGTGTTGTTGATGTTCAGGAGTTTCTTTCTTTGCCGTAAATATTATTTTATAAAAAAAAACAATTTATGTACACTTAAAAAATGTTAAAATATTGATGTATTAAGTATTAGAGATTATAGGACATTTGTAGTTAGTATTGTTTTGAATAATAATAAATAAATACACCCAACAGTCACATATAGACTCCTGACCCCACACTACGAGAACTACAAGAGACTTTTCGGTCTCACAAACATCCACACCCGAAACAAATAATTGTGGATCGTACAAATATTTGTCTAAGTGCGGGGATCGAAGCCGCAGTCTCACGTTTCACAGCCTGCATCTAAACATTTGCGCCATGGAGGATGTCGCAACATAAAACGCTGAATCGATCGAGCTACTATCCATAAAAAAAGTGTTTTTAATAATCTATACGTTTTTTATTATAGTATGTGCATATGACCAATTTTTATCTAAAATTGTCTATTTGACTGTACCTACATAAGTTTAAGCATGGTAATTTTTTGATTTATCTAAACCATGTAACAAGGTGGATGGATGATCTGGCTAAAGTTGCAGGAAGTCGCTGGATGCAGGCCGCTTCCAAAAGGTTGTATGGAGATCCTTACGGGAGGCCCATGATCAGCAGTGGAGTTCCTGTGGCTGAGACGATTATGGTGATGAAACCTTGTAATGTAAAATACCTTTGGCTGAAATAATAAATGAAAAAAACAGTGTCTAAAGCTGATGCTGATGTGTCAATCCTCAAACCAGAATCTAATCCTAACTATATCTGTGTGTGTAAACCAATAGATTTACTGGCAAACCAATTAGCTTTTAACATATGAATACTAGTCCAATTAGTTGACCACCCGATAGAACCGATAAACTGTGGTAAATCTGCTGCCAGATAAATGACGACAAATTTTCATACATTTACATGAGCGCCTGACAAAAATTTACACGCATTTTTTGCAATAAACGCAATAGGAATATTGCTGTTAACTTTGTTGCTGGCGCTGTGCCATAAATCATGAAATGACATAAAAAAATTACATTGGTTTAAAACAGAAAATAATGCATTTGATTTATTTTAAATAAACATATTCTTCATCAACGGTATGGTACTAATTTCTTAAGACGAGCCTGTCAACGAGAAGGTAAGGAATAAAAGAAAAAAATAATTCAGAAAAAAGCCTGTGTTCCAAAAAAATATTTTAAGTAAAACTAAATTATTTTAGGTTTTTTACGCCCGGTCACCTTTGTCGCTTATATAATGGTCGCCAATGTCGCCGGGTATGGAGTACTGCTCGCACCTCTGGGATGGATCCGCCCAGTACCTGCTCGATGCCTTGGATGGATTGCAGCGGCGGGCCATCCGCATTGTGAATGATGCAGACGTTACGAGCAACTTGGTGTCGCTACAACGCTCTAAGCGTGTTCTACCGCCTGTATCACGGTGAGTACTCTGAAGAAATGTTCAACTTGATCCCCTCCTCTCCATTCCTAACCAGAACCACGCGTGTTGGCTTGCGAAGCCATGGCTTGACGGTCCACACCATCCCGGCGCGAACCAAACGGTTCTCGAATTCGTTTTTGTGCCGCACCGTTAGGCTGTGGAATTGTTTGCCGTCTCACGTGTTCCCTCCTTCCTACAATCCTGGGTCCTTCCGCCGTAGTGTGAAGAGGCACCTTAGCAGGCCGGCATAATTATTTTATTCATTATTTCGGACGGCAGTCCCATGCCAATGGATACTCTGCCTAGGCGGCATTTGCGCTTACCATCAGGTGCAATGCCGCCACTACGCCGGGCCATTATAAAAAAAAGAAACATTGTCTGTATTTCTTTCTTTTAATTGTTATCTGGCAGCAGCTAAGCCTTTCTGGGTTTAAGTAATTACATACATTATACATACGTATACTCATGAATTTTTTCCCACTATTGGTAGGGAGAGGAGCAACCAGGACACACATGTTTCGCCTTGTATTTTACATCCCACGATGTGATAGTGTCCGAACCTTTTTCCCATATCGGGCACACAATGAATAAAAATCCAATAAAATTTTGCCTGACCCGTGATTCGAACACCAAACCTCAGTTTTGCAAGCATACCGTAGTACAACTGCGTTCCCCACGCAGCAAAATAGGATACAAAAAAACGTATGCAAACGTAAAATTATTCAGAGTATTAGAATTCATCAAGCAAATTTCGTATGATTGTTTCAACGACAGCTCTTAATATAATTCGCTATAAAACTTGTCTTGTTATGGATAGAAATACACAATTATATTCAACAAGGCAATCTAGATTACAAACGCACCTTGCCACATCAATCATTCCGATTAAAGGCAGCATAATAAAAACCGCTGGACAATGTCATTTCTTAGTGTCAATATTTGCAATGAAAAGTTTTTTTGAACATAAGTAAAATCGTTTTGGATCAGGGATCCTTTATTCTGGGGACGGTAGACAGATTCTGCAGTATTTCTATCGGCTAAAAACCCATGGTGATGATCGTTTAATGAAAACCAGTAATTCTAGTCCAAAATGAGATTTCTCGAATCGAAAAATCCTTAATAATAAATTTACGGGTTTTAGTGATGATTAAGAATCAATTATTTGTAAGAAATATACATTTTTTTGCGGGAATTATCAACCAGTGTAACATAGATACTCATTAACGATTGTTGTTCAACAATATTTCAATAAACAATATGGTATCAATTAATAGTTTGTATCAAGCTTTAAGTGCGTGGTGGCCTGTTGGTAAACGGACTAGACGCGACTGCCAACATGTTCAAGGTGGTTGCGGGTTCGAATCCCAGGGCACACCTCTGACTTTTCGGAGTCATGTGTGTATTGATAGTCAATCACCACGCACTAAAACGGTGAAGGAAAATATCGTGAGGAAACCTGCATACCATAGCGATTTATAAAAATTCTATGGTATGTAAGTCCGCCAACCCGCACTAGACCAGCGTGGTGGACTATATGGCCTAACCACTCTCAATCGTACTTTCGATTGTAGAGGAGGCCCGTGCCCTGCAGTGGGACGCATATGGGCTGATACAGACAGATCAAGCTTTACCTTTTTTGTTAATACGCCAAGTTTGAAATGATAAGCTTTGGGCTTGATTCTTACCTGAACAATAATAATAAAAATCCATGTATTTAGTTCAGGACGTTATGTTGCGAGACAGAAAAGTGTCAGAAATGTCCTTTTTCGGACATGTTCCTAAGTGTGGAGTCGAAAATAGACATGACTTTTAGTGATGTTCATTAAAAATACAATCTCTTCTCTTCTCTTCATTAAAAATATAATCTCTCTACTCGTATGCTACTTTTGTTTCATAGTTTTGAAAAATAAAACTTCTAACTAACAACTTCAGTTCAGTATTGATTATACCAATGTTTTCCATGTTATTTAACCTTGCATAGTTAATAGAACTATGTACCTAGTCATCTCAGTTGATGTTAATATTATGTACCTTGACTCCCAGTATACAGGCAAGCCTAGTTTGGGGCTAATAGTAATAAGACAGACTGTACATAATTAACTTAAAATACAAATAAATACTCCAAACAATCGGATACGATCATTTGATCAATCGATCCTTATTTTAGAGATGCATACTTAAATATACAACAAAACAACCACTCCGTATATAGAAATACGAAGCAAAATGCAAAAAGATGCATCTTTCGTCGAAGTTATAACCCAAGTCATTCCTGTTTCAATCTCACAACACCAATTCTTCACGAGTTGGTTGGGAGCGTGCACCGCGCATAGCAATGAATTTATACCTTGTATGAACATGGCTTCGCCGAAAGCTTAGTTGGGTTGGGACGGAATGTCTGAATGGAGGCCTTGGGTTCAATTTCAGGTAATTTATTTTGAAGTTAAATGTCTCGCAGATTTTGAAAGAAAATATTGAGAGGAAAGCAGGGCTGATTGTAACATAATACGTATGTACTATTTGAATGTGTGTGAAGTCTTTCGACATTGTGCGTCTCTTGTCAGTGGTTTATGTGCATGCTATCGTGATGGAGTAATCCTTAAATTTCGCACTGTACTGGTGTTCAGCAATAGGCTTTATTATTGTTAACTAGCGGCCCGGCTCAGCTTCGCCCGGGTGCATATAGATTTCTCTACAATAATATGCACGTATTATACACATAAACCTTCCTCTTGAATCTATCTATTAAAAAAACCGCATCAAAATCCGTTGCGTAGTTTTAAAGATTTAAGCATACAAAGGGACATAGGAACAGAGAAAGTGACTTTGTTTTATACTATGTAGTGATTTTCATATTATGAATACTTTACAGAATCTTTAACGAATACGAAAGTTTTGCTTATATTTCAGCCTCAACAGCGGAATTTTCTAATAATTATTGAATGACAGTGTTTACTGAACACCTCTGCACAATTGAATAGCCGGGCCACAAAACGTCCAACAACAAGGCATATGCGGCCGGCACTCAGAGATGTCTAATTACGTGCCATTGCAGCGACGATTTCATTACCAATGTATGAAGCCAGCGCCAAGACGTGGCTTGCAAGCAGACGATCTGCACAATGCTCCTTCCTCGGCACAAAAAGACCAACACAACGTGACACACAATAGCCCTTTGCACCCGACCGAAACCAAAAGAGATGCGAGGCATGAAACAGCTCTTACTATATTGGACAACTGCGAAGCTCTTTCCTGTAACCGCTCGGCAAAAAGTCGAAACGTGTGGCAGCGCAGACGAACCCGTTTCACCATACATGGTGCACCTCAACGAGGGCCCAACGCACCGGCTCACATAATATTGTTAGTGGACGCCGATAGCTTTTTATGTTGAATGCATTATTCGATACTCATTTAAAATTCTAACATACCGCTTATAAAGAAAGCTCGCCATTTTCATGCGATACCCCGCCGCTGATGGTCGTCCGTATTGTAGTTTTTGTTTTGTCGCTTATTACGCAAATTCGGTTTGGGAGCCGGTAGGGCGCCCACGCGTCAAAAATCGCGGGGGCGACGCAGAGGCTCCGGCGCGTGCTTAAACGCGCGCGCGCTCCGCCTGACACACACGCTTGTACGAAAAAAAATAAGAAAAAAAGAAATCGACCCGTTCGAAATTTAAATCAGTGATAGTGATTGGCCGCGAACCGAAATTAGTGCCCCGATGTCATGTAAAACGCTCGATTTACTTTCATGAATGGAGTGTAATAGGAAGTGACGTCATGCATAGTGTTGTGCGCGCGCCAGCGCCGCCGCGGCGCGCCGATTTGTTGACAATGAGCGATCATTAGGGCGGAAAGGTGAGTGTAATGAACTAACGATTGACTCATTAAGGCTTAGAAAATGTTTTGGGTACGGGGAACGGGCCATTAATCAGCTGCTACTTTGTATATTTTTCAATTAGGCCGATGTTTATTAACATCCGGAGTCATTTGTTTTTATTTGCCAGATTTCGTGTATCTAATTATTTTGTTACAATTCATAATGTTTGTGTTTTTGTTTCCTTATTAATGGCCTTTCAATTTGTTAATTGGATACCATACTTGTTAGTCTGTATCTGTATCAGCCCATATACGTCCCACTGCAGGGCACGGGCCTACTCTACAATCGAGAATACGATTGAGAGTGGTTAGGCCATACTTGTTAGTAATTAACTAATTAAAGTTATGAAAGAAATAACAAAGGTAAATTATTACATTCCAAAGGTAATGTAAGACGACATTTGTTTTGTTATTGATAAAAACATTGGTAAACAAAACAATATGAAGTACCTAACTTTGATACCTGTTGTGACCTATAATAGCGTTTTGAAGTGTGTTGTGACGTCATTATCAGTTTACCCTCAAGTAAAATGAGCCAAAGAAAGCAGCTGTAAGCGTGTGGATGGCACATTTCTTAACGCATCTGCCAATAAGAATGCTTCTCGAATATACCACTTCATTCACACGACATGCAAACACGTGGCGGCGAGTAGGCGGATTTTAAAGCATAAAATTTATGAAAAAAATAACAGTTTTTTAACTACAATACAGATTATAAATGTAATGTTTATACATCTACAAACAAAAGCACGAAATTGAACATTCTAGGTCTAAACGGAGACAAAAAATATTTTACTGTCAATAGCGTGAAATAACTACTGGCTGCGCCTTGTTTCACTCACACAGCACACTTCCGTGCTCATCTTATTCTAATTTAATTTAGATTGTTTGGCAGCAATGTTTCCATACTTTGTTAACACCTTACCATTTGAAATATTTTTTTTTGTAAACTATATTGTAGAGCTATAATTTTATTCTATAATGTTTTGTTTTTAATATACTACTATTGTCATCATAATCATAAACATTAACACAAATCGTCAATCAATGATATCTGCAACTGAGTAAACACAAAAAGTAAAACAATTCCACAAACACCCATCCGATCCGTTTCCCATAGTACGAAATACAAAACCGGTTTACCTGCATACACAGAACATTTGAATGGGCGCGTGGGTGAAAATAATAAACCGAATCTCGTGACATTTCGAAATTGCGCGCTCAGCACTACAGCTTATCCTTTCCTATTCATTCACAATCAAAAAACAACTCTGCTACCTGCAATCAAGGTCGGAATTATAAAACACATTCATTGTTGCCGTCATACGTTGCATGCACCGTGGAAAAGTCGACCGCGACGTTCAAATTAAAGTTTAAATACAATGAGCGCGCAGTGAGGATGCCTTGCTAATTTAACGCTAATAAGACGGTAATGGATTCGTATTATACCGTTTGTGTTAACACTTATCGCTTTGTGATGTATGGGTAGGAGAGGCGTTCACTTTTAAACTAGATGTAATCTAGCGATAATAGTTTTGCATCTGTATTTACGCATTCAAGTGTACAGACTTGGTTCAGACTTAAAGTACTGTATGAATGAACTAAAAATAGTAAATTAACTAGACAGTCTTTATTTATAAAGAAGCATCCAAGAACCAAAAGGTTCATCATTCAATGATAAATTGGTGCGGGTTGTTCAGTTTACTTGATTGAGAAATATTTATCAGAAAACTGACATGAGACAGATGATTAGTTGTTGTAATAAGAATATTCACTGGTCTTTAAATAGCTGGTCTGCGACTGCGAGTTTACTGGAGGTAGAATATTCGTATCGCCTAGATAGCGAAATCCGTGCAAGAGGCTGGGAAATCTGCGAACCAGAGCTATATAGCTATAATCTTTCGGTTAATTTTTTTTAAACATCGCCCTACACTCGATGTCAGGTGCATTGTAGTTAACTTTGACTTCTAATACTGTATTGACTATGATCGATTTCCAATACCGTATAGATCGATTCTTTTTAACGATCAATGATCGACTTTTTGTACTATTTTGTTCTCTTTCACACCCGCACATTTTAATGCACCTTAAGACTAGTGACATCACTAGTTTTGGTTTGCATCCCTTTTCATTTACTCCCACTACAAGATTTAAAACGTTACTAACATGTTTAATGGTGAATGAATTACAAAATTCCTTGTTTTTATATGATATTTATAGGACTTTAATCTCAGTTTATCAAATGCTAATGGGTTTCGAGACCTTTTAACAATATTCCTTCCATACCGATTTTTTTTAAATGATGCTTGCATCTTATACTCTAGTACTAAAATCAAACATTTCCCTTTGCGAAGCAGAACAAATACTCCATACGCTAATTACATTAAATGCCTTCAAATGTGATATTTAAGCTTCCATGAGTCACTTGAGAGGCATCTGTGAGACGCCGATGAAGCGTAGGCAGCATGTCGTAATCGGTATAATTTTATGATTTACTAATAATGAGCGTGATTTTTATATCCGTATGTAAACCGCCCACTAAACACCTTGGGATTTGTGGAATGGCAAAGGACTGCACTCAATTTGATGGTAGGTGCAATGCTGTAGGGATATATTATATGCTACCGTAAGCATTTTTATGTAAAGTGTTGCCAAAAGACCAGACCATATGACCTGCACTATCAAAAAGTTATCAGATGCCTTGTAAAACTTAGCCTCTTACTCTTGACACCCTAATTCTACAAAATTCTTCCTCTAAAACTCTTTTATCGTAGTAGAAATTTATTGCTATATCAATTTTCACACCTTTAGCATGTAGTTTTTCGGGGCTCTTATACAAATGATGAAAGAAATCATCCATAGATTAAGAGGCTAGGAGATAAAAGTTCCAAGATTTAGATTTGTTTTGTTATTTGTACATACATAATAATAGTTTACAATCAAATTTTCTAGAACATATGAAAGTACCCTCAATAAAATCTAAAGTATAAGAGCACATGGGATTAATTAATTTTTCAGATTTTAGCTCTCCCGCAATCTGACTCACCAAAAGAAACGTAACAGTAAAAACTTTAGCGAACTTACATAAAAGATGTATTAATGTGAATGAAGCGAATACGTTAAGCTGAAAACGTAGTTTATCGTACACCATCTATTATATTGGTTTGATAGTGTAATATTGTGTATACACACGTATGTATGTACGGGTATTAAGCCCTTTCAACAGCGGTTTCGTCACAATGTCTACAAGCCTACACGTCACACAGTTTACGAGCGAACAATCTTCACAATATATCACATGGATAGTTAGCAGCGAGTTGCCGTGCTGTTGCTTATACGCTACTAATTTTGTTATAATGGGATACTGGGTAAAAGCTACTGGATTTATTATACAATATTATATACAGGTTCATATTGGTAGGACAAAGTAGTCATTTTGTCAGCATAACAGTCGCAAACTGTATCTGTATCAGCCCATATAATTCCCACTGGAAGCCGGAAGGCATGGGTCTCCTCCGTAATGGAGAGTGGGACTGAGAGGATTTAGACCATAATATAGTCCACCACACTTGACTAGTACGGGTTTTCGGACTTTACATAATACATACCAAAGAAATTCTTACAAATGACTATCTTATACAGGATTTCACTCGATGGTTTCCTTCTTCGTTTGTCTCTACTGTTTTCTGCCAAGTAAATGTTTCAATAACGATGCGTACAGTCCATGTTATAAGCAACTGAAAATTAAAAGTTTCAAACAAGAAATTAAATAACACTCAGAAAGCTATAAAGCTGCAAATAGGTTTAGATTACGTCTAGGCGTAACTTCGCACAGTTTAAGCCGAAATCCCAAATTAACACATAGAATGCAAATTAATGCTAAACTTTGTTCAGGCACAATTAGCATACACGATAGCATTTGGAGCACAACAATTATTGGATACAAAAAATTCACTCGTATTGCTTGAAAGCCTAGTAGTTTATTTGGTAGAAAGAATAATAAAATTCATCCAAAAGGCACAACAATCGACAATACGTAGTAGGCTGTTAGGAACGGATTCTACGCGTATCAACATGTTTACAGTGGTCGTGGGTTCAAATCTCAGGGCACACTTCTGACATTGCGGAATAATGTATGTATTGATAGACAGTCACCACGCACTGTAGCGGCGAAGGAAACATTATTAAGTAAACCTGCACATTATCAGGAGCGGATCCAGGGGGGAGGTCATGGGGGTCATGACCCCCCTCCTGGGCTGACCCCAAATTGACAAAATTTATTAATTATCTTGTTGATAACATTTATAAGCACATTTAATTCTTTGTATGTCGATAAATAAAGTAAAAAAGTATGTGTGTGTTCACAAATCACCCCCCGTGGCGTAAAATCTGACATGAACTATAATGTGACCTCCCCCCCCTGTAGTAAAAGCTGGATCCGCCCATGCACATCATGGCGATATCTATGGTACATAAAAGTTCACCAACCCTCACTAGGCCAGTATGGTGGACTACACCGCCTAACCCCTCTCAATTTTACTATGGATTGTCAAGCAGGCTCGTGCCCTGCAGTGGGATGTATAGGGGAGTCCTGTCTCATAGATGTATCATCAACATTCTACGATAAATAGAAACGTAAGAGAGTTTAAACATTGATTCGAGTTTCAGCAACCAAATCGACTTCTTTGGAAAAGATTATTCCCGATTTCCTAGTTAACTAGTAATTCAAGCAACTGTCTTAAAAATTATAAATTAGTTATAAATTTTTAGTGCAGGTATTAATGCCTTGTGTAAAATTAAAAAGTAATTAAAAATTAAGTTGTCTCTATAGCATAGTTATACTACGGTATGGTTACAACGCTGAGGTCTCGGGTTCGCATCTCTGGTCGGGCAAAATGATATGGATTTTTGACGTGACAACGTCTTAAATTAGGTTGCGGCTGGGAGTCACTTATGAAAAAGTGTAACGCCCGGTAACGTAACGGTGCGCGCGCAGCACTAGAGAATTATTTTTCAGTTTCACCCACTTTTTCCAAAATTGTCCCATAGCCCCCCCCCTGCCTTCCCCCACCCTTATTCCGAAATAGTGCCTATTAGCCTCCCCACGAAACCTACCCCCCCCCCCCCCCCCTCCCCTACCCCCACCCCGAAGATTTACCTCACCCCCCAATCCTATCTCGGCCAACATAGGTCGTAGACCCACCGAGTTTGGTATCCTCGGAACCGTCTTGGTGAGGGCTACAAATTGACCCCGCCAGAAATCCCAAATTACGCAAAAAATTACCCCCCCAAAAAAAAATATTTTACCTCCAAAAAATTAATTTAAGTTAGCCTCCCCACGAAACCTTCCTACCCCCCCCCCCTCCCTTACCCCCACCCCGAAAATTTACCTCACCCCCCCCCAATCCTATCTCGGCCAATATAGATCGTAGACCCACCGAGTTTGGTATCTTTGGAACCGGCTCGGTGAGCTCTACAGATTGGCCCCAACCAAATCCCCAAATTCCTCCCTCTCTCCCCTAAAATATTTGTCCAGGCATAACTCCGTCATTTCTTAAAGTAAACCCCCCGTGTTTGGAGTCAGAGGAATCGTCTTGACGAGCTCGACAATCGAGAGCAGGCAAAATACGATTTTTCTTATTGACGTGACAACGTCTTAAATTAGGTTGCGGCTGGGAGTCACTTATGAAAAAGTGTAACGCCCGGTAACGTAACGGTGCGCGCGCAGCACTAGAGAATTAGGCGCATTGAATCGGCGCATGCTTGTGTCTCTGTCTTTGTCTTTCTCGAACGTTCTTGGCGTTGGAAAAACAAGAAAGCGTCACAATACAAGTTCACACGTGTGGTTAAAGTATCGTCAGCTGTGTCTGTAGTGAAAATATGGAGTGCTTAGATTCGTCATTACATGTACAATGTTTTAGTAAACAAAATATATTTCTATAGTTAAAATTTGTGCAATTCTTATTTTCATTCAATTCCTTGTTCCTATTGTGCAATTTAATTATATTCATATCAATAAATATTCTACCGAGAAAAAGACGTTGTCACGTAAAATCTTCGCCCGTAAAACCGGCAACTTTACAGGCAACCATTTTTTTTCTATTCATTTTCAGCTGGGAGTCAGAAATTAGTGCCCGATATGGCGTTAGGATTGTCTCATTGTGGGTTAAATTAAATTATTGCGATATGGCCACCCATTGTACCATTTTATTTGCTTCATTTAATTACTATGTAAATTAATTGCAGCGGGGTCCTTGCGGAGATTGCGGAATCTTCTTCCGATTCCCACGAAGATTGCACTGGTTCAATCTCTTCTTTTTCCTCTCCTTGATTATGCTGATGCTAGCTATCTTGACCTCACCGAAGCCCAGATTGAAAAGCTTGAGAGACTTCAGAATGTCTGCATTAGGTTCATATTTGGTCTTCGCAAATATGACCATGTCTCCGAATTTCGAGTCAAACTCAAATGGCTGTCAATACGTTTTCGCCGAAATACTCGAATTCTCTCACTCTTATATGGTATCTTGTTCCATCCCTACACCCCCCATTACCTTAAGAACCGCTTTAATTTCCTTAGTCACACTCATGCGCGATCTCTTAGATCAACAGAGAATTTAACGCTAGAGATTCCCAAGCACAGCACATCATTTCTTGACAAGTCCTTTACCATCCATGCTGCTCGCTTGTGGAACGTATTACCACTGTCAATTAGACAAGCCAAGACGCTGCCAAGTTTTAAAAGACTTGTTAAGGAACATTACTTATCACTACAGTAATCTTTATTCCTGTCAAAATTGTATATATGTATGTATGTGTATATATATATATATGTATGTATTTATAATTTAGGTATATAAGTATGTTATATTTAAAACATAATATATAACATGTACATCTAGTATAATTTTCTTTTATCTCGTCCTCTGTACTGCCCCATTAGATCTTTATTATATTAATCCAGTCCATCCAAAGGTTGCCTGGAAGAGATCGCAGCTAGCGATAAGGCCGCCAATTGTTACCATGTCTTTAGTTTTAAGTATTTAATCAGTTATTTTTCCTATTTTATGGTGTACAATAAAGTATATATAAATAAATAAATAAATAAATTAAGTAGACGATAAGATTGTAAATAAGTCAAATATTGATGTTAAATATTGTTGATGATCATCGTTTATAAATTAACGGCCATTTACTCAGCTGCAGCACAGAATACTAACAGAAGTCAAGCTTGTGTATGTACCTCACTTTTATTGCCACACTCACACTACGCTCGGCGTACGCGCAAGGCTTGTTAACTCTGGCCTAAGCGAAAACACGTATCGTTAGTAGCACGCGTATCGTTTATTATTTTTTCAATAAAACATATACAACACAATAATAAAACAAATAAATTTTAAATGAATTTATGAAGTCGTTGAGAATGTGTATGTCATTATTCTTAAAGTGTTTTTATTGTTTTTGTGTAATATTTGTATTTTTTTAATGATATTTACATTCTATTATTATAATCTGATGTTTTATATACAAATGTAATAACTTTTATTCATTTGTTCCATCTTTGCACAAAAAATATCATTATTTGCGTGCCCGAAGCAGGTGACACTCGCGCTCGCAGTGGTCTCGACTGGTTTCAAATATCATGTCGCTGAACGCTGTCTATGTGTGCGTTGATTTAGCGCGCTTTGTATGAAGCTTGACTTCTGTTAGTTTAGTATTCTGTGGCTTCAGTAATATGAATTAAAGCAATTGAAATAATAATAAAAATAAGTTATATGAATACCGTTCGACTGTAATATTCCGCTGTCGAATGCTTTCTCTAAAAATTCGATATGTTGGAAAATTCCGAGTACATAAAAAAAGAGTATTTTTCATTTCGAACTCAGTTGTGTTGCATGCTGCGTTTTATGAAAAAAATAAGTTTTTTGGCTCTACAAAAAAGATGACTAGGCAGTTGCAGTCATTTATATTGCGTTGGATAATCGACACCATTCACATCTGTAACGTTAGATGTAAGGCAAATATTTATTTTATCAAAATTATTTTATTCGTCTGATCAATATATTATAATGTTATGCATTAGGAATGCATAAAATACGTTATGCCGTAAAATATTCCAATTGTTTTATTACTCCTAGTCTATGTTATTGTATGCATAATCTATACTAATATAATAAAGCTGAAGAGTTTGTTTGTTTGTTTGAACGTGCTAATCTCAGGAACCGCTGGTCTGATTTGAAAAATTATTTCTGTGTTGTATAGTACATTTATCGAGGAATGCTATAAGCTATATATCATCACGCTATGGCCTATAGGAGGTATGCAGTAGTGTCATTTCTAGCAAATACGAGGAAATTTATTCGTATTTCATGGTCCCATTGGTCGATATTCTAAATTGATAGTCGGAATTAAATATTTTGATCGCCGTTTTGAAACTTGTAGCTGCACCCGGGCGGAGCCGGGCCCAACAGCTAGTGTACAAATATAAAGAATGCTTTTTACTATGACATAACATTCACATTTGTAAAAATATTTGTAGGTTACACAAATATTTGTCTTCGTGGGAATTGGAACCTCGGCCTCTAGTTTCACGATCAGCTCCCAACCAACTCCGCTACGGCTGTCAAAACTCACCAGAATAGAAACTCAAGTTCCTTTCGATAACTTGAAATGTAATTAAAAGTAAATCGTTTTTCTTTCTTTATTAATTAGAATAAAGTGTACTAATCCTTGACCCAAAAATGTAAGGAGGTAGGATGAGACTAGTAAAGGGGATTAACACCCCTCAATAAAGCACTTATAAAAGCGGAACAGGGTAACAGTGCCAATATTTCACCACGTGCACCTAATAGAGTTTCATTAGACTATAACGGCTTACACCATATAATTAACGGCGCGATTATCCGCAAAAGCTTTTAAGCTCGAACACCGTTACGGAACTTCGCATATGCACACATTATGTTTTCTCTATTATGGCATTTGTTTACGCGATATCGCTAATTATCGTGCGGGCTTTTCGCGCACCGTTGTACATTTTAATTGCAATTAATATAGTTATTTGTGGCCAGTTTAGAATTAGAATTTACAAGTCGGCTGTGGAATTAAATGCGGTAGATTACTGACTACGCGCATGGGTAAACTTAAACGAAATGTTATTACTATGTGAAAATTGTGTGTTGTTTTTCTTCCGGGCTCGGTAATGTAACTTCACAGCACAGGTGGCAAGTGCTATGCTGTTTAGAAAGAGTATTAATTGTCAAAAATGAGTAATTTTTGGTTTTGAAGGGAAGTTGGATTAACCTAGATTTACAAGAACCTTGGAAAATGTGAGCTGGCAGACTGTCCTATAGCTGAATATTCTAATAAAATCATCATCATCGTCATCATCAACCCATTGCAGTCTACTGCTGGACGTAAGCCTTTACTACGGTACGCCACAGAACCCGGTCTGCTGCTTTATGCATCCAGTCCATTTAATACGGAAAATGATTTCGAGAAATTGTGGGTTTGGATGGTAAATATCAGTAAGATGTGGATTCGTAAAGCAGTACGCGTGATTATACTATGGAAAGGAGAGAAAATGTCCGTATATTAGTAATTTTTTACCTTGTCTACCTGTTGCCTTACATTTTTTAAAGCCGTCAAACCTATGATCTCTAAGAACTGTAAATGATCACTTACATTCAAACTATAGACTGGTTTCGCAAATGTATACAATGAAAACAGGACAATACTCATCCCAACAACAAGCTAATTAACAGAACAAACGTGATGACGCGCAGAAACCAGAGATTAGCATATTATCCGCCGTAGATACCGGCTAAACAGGCAGTATACTCTTTTTTAAATCAATTGTGTGGCTTAATCTGTTAATGAACGCACTTAACATGCGCGACGGGATCGTAATGAAGGAAACGGCAACACACAGGGAATCACTAATACCGCGGACCTACGTGTTCGACACATTCTACTACGAAGAAAATTAATTTTACGAAGCAAAATGTGGACGGAAAACACGGTATATTGTGAGTTGATTAAGAATTTTCCACGTAAACTTATAGTTGAGTGGCGTGACGTAATATTGTGCTACCTCGTTGCATTGGTTGGAATAGTGTAGAAAGAGTTTTTCTACGTAACTTAATGAGGGGATGCTTCATAAGTATTATGGGAATTTCTAATTCTTTAAAAACCCAATTCTGTATGTATCATTCCTTATGCGTCCCACTGCAGGGTAGGGGCTTACTTTACAATGAAAAGTACGTTTGAGAGTGGTTAGACCTTATAGTCCACCACACTGGCCAAATGCAGTTTGGCGTACTTTACATAACAAATAAATTCTTGGAAAACGCTATGGTATGCAGGTTTCCCACGATATTTTTCTTCACCGTTTTAGTGCGTGTGATTGACAATCATTTCCTGTGATAACCGGGAAGAAATGGACTATAGCCCTGATAATATTAAAATTGTATGTACGACTATATATGTATATGTATAATGTATAGCTTAAAAGCTAGTCCAAGGTTTTGACATTGGTGTCAGTTATTCCTTACCTTTGAAAACGATCGTTAACATTTTTTTATTTATTTTTGGCATGGGTTGCTTCCTCGATTTATTTTATTTCTTTATGTATCATTTATTATATTACTGGTGGTAGGTCTCTCATATGTGAGAGGCTGCCTGGGTGGGTACCACCGCAATGTCTATTTCTCCCGTCAAACAGCAGTTTAAATGCACTGTTGTGTTCGGATTGAAGGACATTGTAGCCAGAGTAATTACTGGACATATTGAGACTTAACATCTTATGTCTCAGGATGGCGAGCGCAGTTGAATGCCAAGCATTGCTTTGTAATTCAAGGTGTTGTTTGGTTTTGCTACTGTTCATGAGCGGTCGCATCGCTTACCATCAGGCGAACGGTATGCTCGTCTCGCCATTCACTGAAATAATAAAAAAAAAATATCCTTATTTTTGATTACGTGTGTAATTTATAGGTTCTCCTATTAGTGTATAACATCAGAATGTAACTAGTAAATAATACTTTTAATTTTGGTAATGTGTAGACTGTTGTCCAGCAGTGGATAAATACGGGCTGATATGATGATGATGATGATGTAGACTGTTGGGGAACTATAATTCAAGAAATCAATAAATATGTACGGTATATAAGCTATGTAAGCTTTTCGCTCTTATAATATATATAAGAGTGAAAAGAATTTTATTATAAGCGCGAAAAGTTTGTCACAAATTGCTCACATTAATCTGCTCTTCGGTTTATTTTCATCCCAAGGGACAGTTTCGACGAAAAACGAGTGTGACACCAACGAGACGCCGCGGGTTGGATCTCCGCACTCAGATAAATGTTGGTGTGATCTACATGTATTTGTTTCGGGTATGAGTTTTCGTGAGACTAGAAAGCCTCTTGCAGTTTTTCATAACCACGATAACTACAATACCTACTCACCATTTGAGTCAGGCCTATGCGGTCTATTTATTTGTTAAACCGATAAATTTGTCCCTAAACAACCTACAACTTTTAATTTTCTAACTTGTGGTCCCTTATTCCATGTCCACACACCGTTAATTTTATCTCTTTCACGCTGCGTTGCATCCAATCAACCGAGGTCCCTGGTGATACAAAAATATAATAACCGTGTTCAGAACTGGAGCCATTGTGTGCAGAATAGACCGGTTATAAACAAACGCGTCCGGAACTCTCTATTGTACGCCTGTTGTATAATACTAACGCATTTGTTCAATGTACTACGGGGCTTATTAAACAAGGTAATTTTATGCGATGGCGAGACGAGCAGGCTAATCAAAACCAAAAAACACCTTGAATTACAAAGTAATTCTTAGTATACCACTGCACTCGCCATCCCGACCCATAAGATTTTAAGTCTCAATATGTCTGTAGTTATTTTGGCTACAATGTCCTTCAATCAGAAACACAACAGCGTATTTAAACTGCTGTTTGGTGTTAGAAATCGACGTTGACGGCGGTGGTATCTTTGCGGCCTTTCATATATGAGAGACCAATCACCTTACTGGTGATTGGTCTCTGGATTCAGTTATTTTCCTTAGTTTTGATATCAATGTGAATATTAAAAATGCGAATATTTGTTTGTTATGCTTTTACACCTTAAGTTCTCAATCGATCCTCGTGAAACTTTGAAAAATGAATATAGGAACAGAAAAGAATATGGTATATCTTTGTTTCTGAACATAATATCTTGAGTACCTACCGTTGTTCCCGAGGATTTTTCTTCCCGAGGAACTTTCGATTTGTACGAGAATACTTTCTGTGTAGATTGCCTCAGTGGCGAAGTACTACGGTACGGTTATATAGCCTAGGTCATGGGTTCAAATCCCGGGTCGGGCAAAGACATATTGGTTTTTTCTATTCATTATCAGTCCGGAGTCGGGAATTAGTGCCTAATATGGCGATAGGCTTGCCCCTATCACATTGTGGGACGAAACATACATGACGAATTGTGGCTGTCCTGGCAACTCTACCTAGTACCTACTTTTTCTCGAAAAGGCGTGTATATATAACTTGGCAAAAAAGAGTACGATGCGGTGACAATTATAATTAATGAAAAACTGTTAAGACAACACTATTAAATATGTCATTGTGTTCGTTGAATAATTTTATACGTAGGTATTTCTATAAATTTTTGTTTATTTTATGTTTTGAAATAAACAAAGCGACTATTAACAACAATTAAGAAAAATGAAAAGTATAACATTTTTCATCGCAGTATATCGGGTTGCCATATTAACAATAAATTCGATCTTAGCATCCACATTAAAAACCGATTCTTTTTGCCAAGCTATGCGTACTTTCCGTGTCAACAGACAACCTAAATTGACAAAAGGCTACCTCACCGCCGGCAAAACTACGAACAACCAAACAAAATCTGGTTTCAAAAGTTGAAAGTAATTTCAAAACACAATTGAATCAGCCAGTGTTTTTCACAACTTGCGTTTTTATATTTTCACTGCTCTTTTCCATTAAAGCTGAAACGGAACACGATTGGCGCGATAAATACGGATCCCACTGTTGGGGCGTGGGATTAGAAAAAAAAATACGGTTTTAATAGTCGGCACAAGGGATTGTTTCTAACGGGTGAATGGGAACGCTTTGTTCCCCGATAGATGTTTTATCGGAATAGTCCGAGAGGATATCTTTTTGGTTTTGTTTAGCTTCAGCATTCATTTAACGGGAAAGTGTATTTGCTTTGAACTTGTTACAATCAAAAGGTATTCAACTCGTTACAATAGATGGATGTTCACAGGAATTTTTGCTGTCGTTGTTGTGATAATTTACCGGCTATAACCAGCCTGCGACCGAAAACGAAGCCAGATGATAGTTTTAGTGATTACAACTTAACACCTGTCTCAGGATGACGGGTAATGCTTGTCATGAGGCTAATAATAATAACTTCTGAATCGTGCTGCTCCAGTTTATGGTCCGGGAGGCGCTACCGCTGACGTCATTCTCGCTTATAAACAAAATAAATGGGACGTATGATCTAAGTCTATAGAACATGGTTTTGTTTATTTTTATGATATTTTTCTGCTAATTGTAAAATTGGTTTGTAATAATTGAGAGTTTTTGATAACATTATATTATATTTTTAAACGAATATAGATCGGTACTGTACCGCAATTTCTATATCTATCCCTATCTCTTTTAAGCAGTCACACTATCTTCCCTCTTGCTTTCCCGCGTACCTGATATGAGCACACAGATAATGTTCACGTTGTCTGTTCTACTCCAAAGCCTTCAAAGTATGACTCCGAGGTCTGGAAAGCATATTTTTCTATTTATCAGCCCGGAATTAGAAATTTGTGCCCGATATGGTGATAGGTTCGTGCCCTATAACCGAGGAAAGATAGACAAAGATGGAAAGCAGAAAGCGAAAGGCGGATGTCCAGGTAGCACCTATAGGCATAGGTAACGGTAAGGCCACGGGTAGGCACCCGTTCTGGAAAAAAGGCGAGAATTTATATATGTATGCTAGTACGTGGTGGCCTGTTGGTAAACGGACTAGACGCGGCTGCCAACATGTTCACAGTGGTCACGGGTTCGAATCCCAGGGGCCACACCTCTGACTTTTCGGAGTCATGTGTGTATTGACAGTCAATAACCACGCACTAAAACGTGCGTGTTTATTCGTCAAGTCCTTGCGAAGGTTAAGCAATCTTCTGCCCATTACCACGATGATTTCACTTGTGCAAACTCTCCTTCTCCCCATCCTTGATTATGCCGATGTCAGCTATCTAGATCTCACCGAGGACAACTTAATAAGCTTGAGCGTCTCCAGAATTTTTGTATAAGATTCATATTTGGCCTTCGCAAATATGACCATGTTTCTGAATTTCGTACTAAGCTCAAGTGGTTACCCATCCGGTTTCGTCGGAATACTCATATTCTTTCACTTTTATACAATATAATGTTTAATCCTCTCACGCCTCGTTATCTGAAAGATCGATTCATTTTTCTCCACGACTCACATTCAAGATCCTTGAGGTCGTCGGAGAACCTGAAACTGAAAATGCCCATGCACTCCACAGTATTCATGGACAAATCATTTGCAGTCCAAGCTGTCCGACTGTGGAACTCACTTCCAGTCGAAATAAGACGGGCACGAACACTGTCGTCTTTTAAAAAATGATTAAAGACCATTTCCTATCTCAACTAGAGCATAGCTGAGGAATATCTTGTCCATTCGCCTCTTTGGTAAATGTTAGGATAGGTAATATATATTTATGTATATGGTAAATTGTATGTATGTGTATTTTAATATATTTTGTTGGTATGTATTTGTATATATGTATGTATATATTATATATTATATATATTACTATTTTATATACCTTAGACGGCCCGCTCATTTTTCCTACTTCAATATCCATCCAAAGGTTGCCTGGAAGAAATTACCTAGAGTGATAAGGCCGCCTCTTGTACTATTATTATTGTGTTGTTTCTTTACTGTATTTTTATTTTGTGCAATAAAGGATTAAATAAATAAAATAAAATAAAACGGTGAAGGAAAATATCGTGAGGAAACCTGCATACCATAGCGATTCATAAGAATTTCTATGGTATGTAAGTCCGCCAACCCGCACTAGGGCAGCGTGGTGGACTATATGGCCTAACCACTCTCGATTGTAGGGTAGGCCTGTGCCCTGCAGTGGGATGTATATGGGCTGATACAGATACGTAAAGGTAGTTAAAGTTAAGCAACAACATGTTACCAAACTGATGTCGATTGAAGAGTTGCTTGCACATTCATCATTGAGCTCTCAATGATGAATGTGCGTCGCCCACGCAACGCCGTCACAATTAGTATGTGTAAATTAACCCGCTGAGATTTTGGTGTTTGATGCTGGCATATGTTATTTTATTAATTGTGCTTGTGCCACTCCTTTGGACACATGTCGTTATAGCTTTAATAAGTAGATGAAAAATACTCAACAAAATTACTTAAAATGTCAGATTTTTTTTATTTATGATTTCTGCTCGCCGTTTTGTAGCATTTCGTATTAATTAATTTAACAATATTTCTTATCTGATGTGCCCATTGCAAACCACGTTGTTGAGTAAAGTATAAAACAATATTAGATACCTCAAGTACATCGATAAATGTAAAGTACATCGAATGGGTAGTGGAACGCGTCAATACCATTGGAAGCACAAATGGTTTTCTAAAGCGCCCAAACTAACAATACAGGGTTTTAAAACAAATACAGGATCCGCTGACTATCGCAGAACGTGTGGCCGGCCAGCGATGGCGTCAATTCTTTGATGTTGGCTGGAAATCCGTCACGGTGCGAGCTACATCGGGAATAAAAGAAAAAAAAAACACGTGTGAGGTGAACATTTGTTAGGAGCAGGTGTTACGGAACGGTTACTGAATAATTTTTATTCTTATTTTTATCCACCAGTGTTCTACGTGTTCGGAATTCGAATTTCGAATTGTTTTAAGTGGTAGAATGTAGTTCGTGAACTGTAGTACGTTTAGGCCGATCAATTTGATTTCGATTTTTTTTAAAGTGGTCTAGTGTCGTTTAAACTGTATGTCGATGTGATCACTGCCTCGCTTTACGAGCTTTAGCTGACAAGGTTTCACAGTCGTCTTAATGTTTGTCTATGAGGGATAATGGTTGACAGAAGCCTTTTATATAATTAGGACGGAAAAAGGTGGCTCCACACCACCATTTTTATCTACATTTCGAAAGTACGAGTGCTAACTCGATAAATATAATAAATACTCTAGATTTAAAAGTTATTTACTATTATTAAACACAGTTTTTGAATTTAACACTGTTAGATGTTTATCCCATGCCTATCAAAAGACCAAAATTTTCATTTAAATTAAAAATGTTATGGTATAATTTACTATAGTAAAATTACTTTAATAATACACCACCTGCCGCATTATAATATTTACCACATAATTTATCAATTAAAACGCACTCATCCTAAATAATGTACACTTAAACTAATAGCTATGTATCAGAATATTTAAATAATTAATAGATATTACATTGGAATGCAGACTGGAGGCTTGCCATGGCCAAATTAATATCGAGACAGACTTTGCTTTGTTTTATAAATGCGTATTTTGTACTTGTAAAAATACTACCGTATTGCGCACTAATTTTTTAATTGGTTTTGTAATCGGGCCGAAATGTACTTAAAATGTGTCGTTATGTACTATTACTTAAATTTTGCTGTCCTATAAAGTACATACTTATACAATAAAATTAATAAAAAGAACTTCTTAAAGTAGGTTAAATGAAAATTCCCGTACTTCAGATATAGGATATGAATGCTATGAAGAGAGATGATTAGAATGAAACGTAGCAAGAATGACTGATATGGGACGTAGTTTATGTGAAAGAGATGACGAATGAAAGTCAGTACTAAAAAGTAAAAGAGTTAGAGAATGAGATTAAGATGTTGAAGTACTGAAAGATGAATTTGTGAAAATCCAATGGAAGATGATAGAAGATGGCAGACATCTATACGAAGTAAAAACAAAAGAATTAACACGTTGAAGTGGCAGTGAGTCGGGCACTTGGCGCGTAGAAGCGATGGCCGTTGGGGCCGAAAGGTTCTAGAGTAGAGGCCACGTACAGGTTAACGAAATGTCGGACGCTCGCCTACAAGGTGGATGGACGTCTTGGCCATAATTGCAGGAAGTCCCTGGATGCAGGCCGCTTCCAACAGGTTGATATGGAGACCCTTGAGGGAGTTCTATGTTCAGCTATGGACTTCCTGTGGCTGAGGTTATGATGATGAAAATATATTAAAGTAATACTAAGTAATCTTTGTTTAATTAGACCCAATTCGGAACAATTCCCATATACCGGGTATCTCAAGACTGCTACCGAAAACGAAGCCGGGTGGTAGTTTTAGTGGCTACAAACACAATGCAATTAAAAATTTCGCATAGAAACGCGACAATTATTTTTTATGATTTTTTAAATATCGTCATTTTTGGGTGGTAAATCCATAGTTTTTGCTAAAATAATAATTTAAACTCTTTTATACCTTAGAGTATTTATAAATAAAAGGGTATACACTATTATTTTAGGAAAAAATGTATTTACCACCCAAATATGGCCATAGGAAAAAAATAACAAAAAAAAATTGTCGCTTTTTTTTGCAACTTTTTCTGTTGCATTGTGTCTGAAGTCGCTTAGACTACCACCCGGCTTCGTTTTCGGTAGCAGTCTTGATATACCCTGTATATTTGTGGATCATGTCTTTTGCAGAATCAAAATCAAAATCATGACGAAATTTTATTCTATAAATTGGGTTGCAAGTTCAGGTATAGTTTGGCATATTTTTCCGTTATTGTATTCATTGCTCATCCAACAAATTCATCAAGAGTGACGTCGTAATTGTTTGATCCACTGATAAAATAGCTACTCTTTCAATATTCAAAACTATAGATTAAAAGTCGATTGAATTTGACGCAGTAATGTCAATTATTTACGGACTGGAATTCATCAAGCACCAATACTTGGGTTCGTTTTAGCGGAAAAACGCAGGAATTGCATATATTTATTTTCATTAATTTGCTGCATTTTTTAGTTTTATTCAATGAAGTAGAAGGAATTTTATTGAATATAGTTATGTTAAAGTGCACAATCGAAGTGGAGGTTAATCAAGAGTGTATTAAATCAATTATTTATTTTTTACAAACTATAGTAACAACCTATTACAATGAAGATATAACATAATATAACTCAAACGCCACTTAAATATTATTTTGCACTTAACTACGCAATTCCCGTTTAAATATCCTGGCTAAGTGGGTCTCGCGTAGTTAAATTCTTAGCTAATATTAGAATTACGTTTGAGTATTCGTACCCGTTACCCGGAAGCCAAAGGGCCTTTTTCATAATTGTGTCAAACAGAGAGAGATAATTCTCATAGTCAAATACCCACAATAACCCTTTAAAGCCTGGATTTTAAGTTTTATAATATTAATTTATGTATACCGGGTATCTCAAGACTGCTACCGAAAACGAAGCCGGGTGGTAGTTTTAGTGACTACAAACACAATGCAACCAAAAATTTCGAAAAGAAACGTGACAATTATTTTTTATGATTTTTTAAATATCTTCATTTTTGGGTGGTAAATCCATAGTTTTTGCTAAAATAATAATTTAAACTCTTTTATACCTTAAATTATTTATAAATAAAAGGGTATACACTATTATTTTAGGAAAAAATGTATTTACCACCCAAATATGGTCATAAGAAAAAAATTACAAAAAAAAAATTGACGCTATTTTTTGCAACTTTTTCTGTTGCATTGTGTCTGAAGTCGCTTAAACTACCACCCGGCTTCGTTTTCGGTAGCAGTCTTGATATACCCTGTATATATATAAACTCATTTGCAAAAAAAACGGGCACCTAAGCAATGAACCATTTCAAATGTTACTATTGGTTTGTTTGATAATTATAGGTAGTTTTACTTTCACAATTTTGTAAATTAATAAGCAAATAATCGTTTTCGTCAGTATTATCATAAACTTTTGATAAAATTTATGGGTTTTAATGCTAAACTTCACTAGTAGTGTATGCTCGCTAGTAGTGCATATGCTCGTGAAGTAAAAGTTAACAAAGATTTTTGTTTGTTTTTTCTTTAATAAAGTAAAAGCAGATAAATGTTTAGGATCGAGTGTGACCCCCTCTAGCTGAAATCACAGCTTGAATTCGTCTGGATATGCTAGCGAGGATATCCCGGAAACTTGCTTGCGGAATACGTTCCCACTCCGCGGTAATCACATTCTTCAGCTCTCCGATGGTCTGCGGAGCCGGTTGTACTGATCTCACGCGTCGTTTCAGAACGTCCCAGACATGCTCTATAGAATTGAGGTCGGGACTTCGAGCTGGCCAATCCAAACGACGAATGCCGACCTCTTGCACATACGCTTCCACATCGCCAGACCGGTGGGCGCGAGCGTTGTCGTCCATAAAAATTGAGTCTTCGCCTAAAGCGGCCAATGTGGGTTGTGCATGAGGAATTAGAACTTCCGTTATGTATCGATGTCTAGTCAGTGAGCCGTTTTCAATGAAGACTAACTCTGTACGATCCATTGAATTTATTCCTGCCCAAAACATAACAGAGCCCCCACCATAAGGTGTGATTTCTTCAAAACAAGCCTCTGCAAAGCGTTTTCCTCGTCTTCGTAGCACTCGCCGACGTCGATCTTCACCGAACAGAGATATCCTGGCTTCATCGGAGAACAATACCCTATTCCAGTCTTCTTGAGTCCATGACTCACAATTTCGAGCAAACCTAAGCCTGGCAACTCTGTGCTCACGGAGTAACTTAGGGCCGCGGGCCGGGCGATGACTGCGTATATTGGCCGCGAGAAGCCTCCTCCTGACCGTCCATAGACTAATATGCACATTTCTTACTTCTTCGAGGTTGTTCTTAAGGTCCACATACGAAGTCTTGCGATTTCTCAATGCGCGAGTCACAAGAAAACGATCATCCCGTGGTTGGGTACATGGTTTTCCAGAACCAGGCTCAATCCTATAGAGCATGTCTGGGACGTTCTGAAACGACGCGTGAGATCAGTAAAACCGGCTCCGCAGACCATCGGAGAGCTGAAGAATGTGATTACCGCGGAGTGGGAACGTATTCCGCAAGCAAGTATCCGGGATATCCTCGCTAGCATACCCAGACGAATTCAAGCTGTGATTTCAGTTAGAGGGGGTCACACTCAATCCTAAACATTTATCTGCTTTTACTTTATTAAAGAAAAAACAAACAAAAATCTTTGTTAACTTTTACTTCACGAGCATATGCACTACTAGCGAGCATACACTACTAGTGAACTTTAGCATTAAAACCCATAAATTTTATCAAAAGTTTATGATAATACTGACGAAAACGATTATTTGCTTATTAATTTACAAAATTGTGAAAGTAAAACTACCTATAATTATCAAACAAACCAATAGTAACATTTGAAATGGTTCATTGCTTAGGTGTCCGTTTTTTTTGCAAATGAGTTTATTTAAGAAATTTAATTCCCTGTATTATCATTACTGCAACCTTTGCGTGTCTAGTTTATCAAGTAGCGCAGCCCACACGACACCTTCCGGTGCGTGGTTCCAATCTCGTTTGGGTACTTAATCTTCATTTCGACATGTGCCGTGTATTTTACGAAACTTGTAAAAAATTACACATAAATCATTTCGGAGACAGTTACTAACATTATATGCTAATGGGTTAAATGTGAAGGGACATTGGAAATTCATGTTGTTATAAATATATCAAAAGTTTATTTTTCATTCGATTTGAATCATAAATGTAGGGCAAAAGCAAGCATGTAGGGTAAAAGCAGCATTTGTAAGAAAATCGAAAAAACTCAAATTATATTTTTTAAAAATGATGCAGACTGTCTTGAAAATAATTCTATAATATGATCCTATAATATGAAAATTACAGTTGAGGACCAATCATTGCAACGACTAATATTTATACGTCCCACAAATAGTTAACACGACAGTCCATTAAGAAGACTTTAGAGAACTAAACATTGCGGTGGTACCTAACCAGGGGGTACCACCAAGTGTTAGGGTTTTAGGTTATGTAATGATTTCAAATGATTTGAGACCAAACAAAATAACGTAAATTCCCTCACGAAGGTTCAATCGACTTTAAACAAGGCTAAAAATATCGATGTTCATTGATCTTTTCGCTCAGGTCGAACTGAAGAGCTAACTAACGAAATAAGCAGTGAAACGGAACGGGTCGGAGTAAATCGAGATTCAGTTCTACAATGCTTGTTAGGACTTAGAAACTTCACTCCACTGCTCGCGATAATAGGATAACGTTTTAAATTATTTATTTTTTTCTGAGAACTTTTTGTAGTGGCTTAGCAGTTTTCTTTAGGGAAATACATACATACATGCAGGCAATAGGTTGTAGTTGAATCGGTCGGTAAAGAAAGAGGCTGGGAACAAAAATTAGAACGGAGGTCGGGTATTATTTTATGCACCGGAGTCAGACATTTTTTATTTTTATTTTTATTTCGCTACGAGTATGCCATTCTCCTGATGTTAAGCAATACGACCGCTCATGGACAGTAGCAAAACTAAATAAAACCATGAAATACAAAGCAATGTTCGACATTCGTCGGTGGATTGTCAAAGTAGATAGCATGCATTATTTGTATTGACTAAATAACATGAAACGGACTAGACGCGACTGCCAACATGTTCACGGTGGTCGCGGGTTCGAATCCCAGGGCACACCTCTGACTTTTCGGAGTCATGTGTGTATTGATAGTCAATCAGCACGCACTAAAACGGTGAAGGAAAACATCGTGAGGAAACCTGCATACCATAGCGATTTATAAAAAATTCTATGGTATGTAAGTCCGCCAACCCGCACTAGGTCAGCGTGGTGGACTATATGGCCTAACCACTTTCAATCGTACTCTCGATTGTAGAGGAGGCCCGTGCCCTGCAGTGGGACGTATATGGGCTGATACAGAAATAACATGACAGGACTTTGCCGTAAACGATTCGCACGCTTATTGTCAAAATAATAATCAAAAGTATTAAAATAAAAATCTTTATTGAATGAATAAGAAAACTGTTGGCGGTCTTATGCGCTATGAGCGATCTCTTCCAGACTACCAAAAATATAAATAAAAAAAAATAAATAAAAAATACTTAGACATATTTATAAATACTACATAGAATCAGACAATATAAAATCATAAGACTACTCTAAGCTTGTAATAGTACTACAAAATGTACATTGTTTTGACAGTTATGAATGAACCGCAAATGTTTATTTTACAAACAGCCTAACCGCCTAATGACAACTGACTGCCGATGAATGAAACAATCAATCGGCCCTCGTTTAGTTTCCACAAAACCGTAGGCTTCAATTTACTTGTCACTGGGTGCGTAATTATGCGAACGATTATTGGCCGCCCACACACGGTCAGACAAAGGCGCCGCGGGCGGGACCCACGCGATGTGAATGGAACCGAATATCAATGAAACTTAACATTTACATTTGATCGTTTGCGTCTTGCTTTTTATGGATTTATTTGTGGAATATTTTTCGTGTTCTATTTTATTTTATTGTATTTTGATAATATTACATTTTGGTGTGTTAAATAAGTGGTTGGTAAATAATTTAATGTGTGATATTGTTTTAATTTCGACGGAAAAAACACATGCTTGAATCTCACAAAATAAAAAATGTACATATATTTAGCTCATTAGGATGGTGGAATTAATGTATGAAAATGAATACATATACACATAATATACTGGCGCCTACGTCTCTGCTGGGATACGCAGAGGTGACACTATTCACCCACATTTACCAAGATCATTTCCGTCTAAAATATGGTACGGTTATACTATTCCCAAAGCAAAAATGCAATCATATTTATCTCCGTAGGTACATCTATCCACTAAATCTATCGCTATCTATTTTATGGACCCTACGTTAAGGCATCTGGCGACTTTCGAATAATCGTGAAAACCAAATTACTATGCATAGAAAATCAACCGGTTTCAAAGCTGTTCTATGCAAAACCTCCATCTCCATACTTGGTCATCGAGTTCCGATTGGGAATTATATATTTCACGTGTTATTTAAATAAAAAATGCGTTGCGGTTGTGATAATGATGTATTCTTGTGGACTGGCGTTTTGGTGATGAGCGGAGCGGTTGAGAGTTTAAAAATATCTTGTTTAGCAATTAGAATTTCAGAGATTCGAAAACCACTTACCTTTTTATTTTTTCTTCGGTTTATCCATGACAGCTTTTTACTTCCAGGGGTGTATTATCCATGATGGGGGTGTTGTAGCTCTGGTCACGAAGTCAACTGCTGCGGTACTTCCTTGTTTATTCTGCAAAGAAAATTAATATTATACAAACTTTAATAGGAAAATGGTCGGCTGCAGGTTACTTTTTTATTCGACTATTAAGAACTTGTTCATTTTACCACCTGGGCTTGGATTGGAATGGATAATTAATTGTAATTAAATACTTGCCATGGTTGCCTATACAATTACCTAGCATAATCACGCTAGATGGCCACTTGTACTATATTATGTAATTTATTTATTTTTTCCGTGCCCAGTGCAAAAAAGGATTAAAAATAAATAAGTAAATAAGACTTGTAATGTTTCTTGTTGCTCCTTAAAAGAAATTATTTCTAATGGTTGTTACATACTTATTTATTTACCATGTTTCTATACTGTATAATGTCAATTACAAGTTTACATCTCTCGCTTAGCATTTAAGATTTCAACAGCTAAACGGGGTCATTCCTCACTTGAAATTCATTACACTGGGGTAACATTAAGTAGCTATATATTCAAGTCCTGCCGTCTCTCTAAAAGCTCGAGGGGTCTCGTACGTTGTGGTTCTTAATTGTAACCAAATAACAGTGTTTTAGCTTGCTTAGAAATTGATGATGCTCATAACGTTATGCTTATACAACCGTTATTTTAATGACAAGACCAGGCTTTCCATTGAACTCAAATAGTAGCAGTAAAACCCAAATTCCTCACTTCTGTATCAATTATAAAACAAAGAAAAATAGCAATAGTAGTGATCAAGATTTTATATTTCTTTGTATCTCGATAAGCCTTAAAATACACCGATTTGTTAGTTACTTTATGTGTGGTAGGTCTCTCATATATTATAGGCCACCTGGGTGGATACCACCGCAATGGGTATTTCTCCCGCCAAACAGCAGTTAAAATGCACTGTTGTGGTTAAGATTGTAGGTAGTAGTAGTAGTAGGCAGGTAGCCAGAGTAACTACTGGACATATTGAGACTTTACATCTTATGTCTCAGGAGGGCCAGTGCAGTGGAATGCCAAACATTGCTTTATAATTCGAGGTGTTGTTGGATTTTACTTCAGTTCATGAACGGTTTTATTGCTTACTATCAGGTGAAGGGCATGCTCGTGTTCAATTCATTACAATATAAAAAAAATTGGAAACATGAAATTTTAGTCACAGGTAGGTTCCTTGAGTATCTCGAAATATCTTAAAACAGACAGATTAAAAGTAACTTAAAATTTATTCGACATTTTGAGCTAAGACTTAACTATCCCGACTTGAAAACTACTGCAATGTGACGTACATGATACAGATTTAGAATATTAACCCGATGAAAATTAATCGAGCTTAGATGCATACAAATCCTATTTAATGTATGTGCATATAGCATCTGCGACGTAGCTTGCCTGATGTAGCAATTATTGGAATTGATCAACATTGCAAATGTCTTTCAAATCTGTACTGGACATCTGCATATTTCATACACACTATATTGCGTTTAGCTTTGTTTATTCGTATCGATGTGGAACCATTGGTTTGGTTCTGAATTTGAATTCCTATGGAATTAGGTCTTACACCAATTATTAATTTTGGCATTCAACATTTCTTTAAGTACGAGTTTAATTCAATTATATTTTGTTAATTAATCAGTTATAAAATGATTTACAAAATACTACATGTTCATAAAAATATGCTGTATTCTTTACTTATTTCCTGTCTAATATAAGTATGAATTTTTGAGTCAATCATTTATTTCTTTTTCAAATTGTCCAGATTCTATTTAAATAAGAAATGTGAGAAGATTATTAAATTTCCTTGGGTATATTTTTTTTTAATCTGTGGTAGGTACTTCCAATTGACGTGTTATACTTTATTAAACTCCTTTGACAAAAAAGAATTACTACTCGTATATATTAAAATAAAAAATAAAAATGAAACCGCTCCGCGCAACACTGCGCGTGGTCTAACCGTAGAACACAGTGAAGAGTGTCATTGTGATATGGTCGCGGGCCCACGCACCTGGTGGGCGTCACACCTTTACTTTCCAATTTTAGATGCCATTTATAAAGCCACTCGCATACTACGCACGGATTATTAGGTATTTATGATAGGAAGGTTTTGTAGAGATTGTTGATATGGATTTAGAGGTTTATATATTCATTTATTATATTTGTGGGAATGACGGACGAGTATGACGCTTGCTTGATGGTTAGCGATAGCCTTCTCTTTAAGCAGGAGTAACACTGCTTAGAAAATATTAATATTAGCCCTTTGGCATTGAGCAGACCAAGGGAATTCAGCTATTCACCTCGTGGCATTGCGTGCTGAGTTTTATATTTTAGTATTATTCGCGTCCAATTACGATATTCTCATCGTACGTTTCGTAAGATAGTCCGGTTATCAACTGAAATAATTAACAGCGCTGATGACAATTAAGTTCTAAACTATGTAATCGGATATAATTACATGATTGTAGCCTTCGATCAAATATACACTAGATACACAGTTCCCTGTAAATGTTTTGTTAATTAATAAAAATATAAAAACCGACTTCAAAACAAAAACCGCTAAAAACCAAAAAATAACTAAATAATAAGTACCACTGCAAAGCAAAAAAATAATATTTGTTTCATGGAACTTGCGCTTGTTGATTAATTTGCTTAATGACTTGACTAGCCAACAAATCAAAATATATGCATAACATATTGAAGGCGGGTCGCCCAGTACCAAACATGTAGGACCTATGCCTTATATTAATTTAAATATCTATATGTTTTGTTGGCTAGTCAAGTCATTAAGCAAATTAATCAACAAGCGCAAGTTCCATGAAACAAATATTATTTTTTTGCTTTGCAGTGGTACTTATTATTTAGTTATTTTTTGGTTTTTAGCGGTTTTTTGTTTTGAAGTCGGTTTTTATTTTTTTATTAAAAATTTTGGTTATTTTTATCTTTTTAGTGTTGATAGGAATCAAAATGAAGAAGATTTGGTCCCCACAAGGAATATGTTCTTTCCGATGATAATGAAATCGCTAAAATCGGCTAAAACCTGCCAAAGATATTGGAGTATTCATATGTTTATTATTTTTTCTCCCCCCCCCTCCCTTTGCCACTACCCCCTTTTCCCACCACCACTGTAGCTTAGCTTTTATACTGAACCCAATGCAAAAAAAAAAACCATTGGAATCCTACTAAAGTTTGAAGAGTTCTACACTCCAGGTCCGGAAATGATCATCAGATCTCCATGTTGTGTTCCTGAGATCAACCTGTCAATACATTCTTTCCAATGAAAAAGAAATCACTAAAATCGGTTAAAAGCTGCCGAAGATATTAGAATTTACGTGTATTTTAATTTTATCACCTACCCCCCCTCACCCCCACCCCTTTTTTCCTCTCTCACTGTAAATTAACTTTTATAATGAACCTAATGCAAAAAGAACCATTGGAATCATACTTAATTTTAAGGAGTTCCCCTCTCCAGGTCCGAAGATATTGCTCAGATTTTCACCATATTTTTATGGGACCAAATGACAAGCATCAGCTTTCAATCAAAGAATGAATGGTCGAAATCGGTTCATACAGTACAGAGAAACGAGGTAACTAACATAAAAAAAAAGCAACATACAGTCGAATTGAGAACCTCCTCCTTTTTTTGAAGTCGGTTAAAAAGTGGCACCGATGCATTGAAAAAAAAGTAAACAAAGATCACATATTCAAAATATATTAACACAAATTCCACCTTATTCCTGGAGCTTAAAGTAGCTTTTCACATAATATTGTCTAAAGTTCTGCGACGTTTTAGAAGCAACGGTCGGTGCGTGAGTGAAGGCGAAAGAGTGCTTAAAGCACTCTTTTTTGGTGCCATTTTCTAAGCGCTCATGTTGTATCTAGTGTACATTTGATCGAAGATTGTAGTAGCGCTTACATGATTTGGATAATATCAAATACCAGAGGATTCTTGTATAGTTTGTTAGCCCAATTATGTCTTTCGATCTATGAATAGTATGGAGACTTTATATGTTCATAATTGAATCAAACGCTGATAGATCTTCGACCAATTTTATCTATATTTAGTCAAATTAATAGCCACATCTCGCAGCCAGGTAATTTTCCTTTCTCAGCATAATAAGAAGTATTAATACTTATATTTCAAAGTTCCTATGCCAACGTAGTAAAAGTACAAGAACAATAAAATATTTTTTATTTGCAAGTGTGAATCAGATAAGTAAACTTTTGGCGGCCAAAATGTAGATTTTGAGGTTATCTCGTGGGAGTGATTTATTACGGCAGCAGATACCGTTCCGTATATAGGTGTTAATTTGACTTTGAAAATTGAATGATTTGCGGTTCCGTATATATAAATACGGAACGGAATATTTATAGCATCTTATGGCTTTATTTATAGACTAATTATTATAAACGTATTTTGGTTGTCAAATGTTTTGTCTTCTTCGCTCAAACTGAATTCAAATGTCGTCGGAAAGGGACATAAAATATGCGGTGGCTAAAATAGCTTTATAAACTGTTTATATATATTACCGTTAATGTTCAATGATCTTATGAAATTATGGTATTTCATATTTATATTCTATTTCTATATCAGCCCATATACGTCCCACTGCAGGGCACGGACCTCCTCTACAATCGAGAGTACGATTGAGAGTGGTTAGGCGATATAGTCCACCACGCTGGCCTAGTGCGGGTTGGCGGACTTACATACCATAGAAAGTCTAATTCATATTTACTAAGGTTATAAATCGGAATTTAAGTTTTATTATTTAAGCAATGCCAAAGATCACTCATCACACGGGGCCCCAGCTCTTCTGCCTACGAACCGTCATTCCATACATTATGAAAACGCATTCAACGTCTACCAGTCCCATTTAAATTAAAAAAAAAATCAGTTTTTAATTAATAGCCACTATGTTGAATAATTAATTAGTAGTAGTGTGTCAAAACCGGATAGCCTCTTTACATAATAGCTGATCTACGACCCGCCTACGTTATGTTGGTACACAGCGCATAGTTAATTTTAACCGAATTTAATAAAGTATGTTATACAGGGTATATCAAGACTGCTACCGATAACGAAGCCGGGTGGTAGTTTAAGCGACTTCAGACACAATGCAATCGAAAAAGTAGCAAAAAAAACGACAATTTTTTTTTGTTATTTTATTCCTGTGACCATCTTTGGTTGGTAAATACATTTTTTCCTAAAATAATAATGTATACCCTTTTATTTATAAATAATCTAAGGTATAAAAGTGTTTAAATTATTTTTTTAGCCTACACTATGGATTTACTACCCAAAAATGACGATATTTAAAAAAATCATAAAATATAATTGTCGCGTTTCTTTGCAAAATTTTTGGTTGCATTGTGTTTGTAGGCACTCAAACTACCACCCGGCTTCGTTTTCGGTAGCAGTCTTGAGATACCCGGTATATTCGACACGTATAAATACATAAATAAATAATAAATAATACCCAACAGTCACATACATAGTCCTGACCCCACATTAAGATCAAGTCTTGTGTCGTGGATTAGGAACTACGAGAGACTTTACGGTCTCACAAACACCGAGACCTGAAAGAAATATTTGTGGGCCGCACAAACTACAAACATTTCTCTCGGTGCGGGGATTGAACCCGCGGCTTCTCGTTTCATATGCAGCGTCAAACCACCTGCGCCACGGAGGCTGTTAAAAAGACAAAATAACGTATAAGAAATGGTATAAACATATGTATACATGGCAGTTTCTAGAAAGGAACTAATTATAACTGAAGACCTGGGGAAAATAAATTGCTATAAAAATAGATATTCAAGTTACGGATATTATGATATTCTATGTAAAGCAACATTATAGAACATAGAGAAACACGGATAAAAAGTTGTTAATTAAATTTACAGGGAAATAAGAAAGGTAACTTGAGAATCTTGAAAGTTAAAAATAATATTAGGTACTACTTGTAATTCAGAGTTAACATTTATTGATCAAGTCGGGAATGAAATCACGCATATGTCCATATTGTATATCCCACTGCAGGGCACGGGCCTCCTCTACAATTGACAATATGATTGAGATAGTCGACCACGATGGCCTAGTGCGGGTTGGAGACTTCACATACCACAGAAGTCCATACAAATTCCTATGGTACTTAGGTTTTCTCACGATGCTGTGCTTCGCCGTTATAATGCGTGGTGACTGACAATCAAAACACACATGACTTCGAAAAGTCAGAGATGTGCACAGGAAGATTACTCTATAGAAATTTCCACTTCTAAAAATCAATACTATTCTCTATTATACTTATAATTTTCTCCGAACTTAGTCTATGTTCGACCATTCGAAGTTCGTATCGTTTTTGTAGAGTAACCCCCCCGGATTCGAACCCGCGAATATGATGGCATCCGCGTCTGGTCCGTTTATCAACAGGTCACCGTGTACTAAAAATTACGGAAACCAAAGTAAATTCCTAAGGGTATAATTTAGTGTTTATTTCAACAACCGACTGTAAAATAGGAGGTGGTTTAAACTCGACAGAATGTTTCAAATATATTTGCTTAACTATCTTCTCTGGCAAAACAAATCAGCCTCCAAAAATCACTAGAATTTTTAGCAATTTTAAACCTCAAATTCAGTACGAAATATCAATTTGAAGTGAAGTAAAAAGGGCTTGAGAAGCCGAGCCGGGACCGCATTCCTCCCATTATGGGAACACGCAGAAGAACCCATACAATGTGACGGGCAAATCGATCACCATACAATCCAAGGGTCCGTCAACGCAATCGATTCTACATCGATTCTTAACATTGCCTTTGGTATTTAGCTTTGAATATATTTGTCTTGTTGAGTTATTTAGATTTATTGAAAGCATTGCTATAGACATTAATAGAAGAAATGGATGTAAGCTATAGGGATTGTATCTACTATAGACATTTATTTCATTTATGGTATAAGTACCACCGCAGTCTATTTCTCCCGCCAAACAACAGTGTAAATGCACTGTTATGTTTCACTTTGAACGACATTGTAACCAGAGTAACTACTGGACATATTGAGACTTAACACCTTATATCTCAGTAGACGGACGCAGTGGAATGCTAAGCATTGCTTTGTTATTCACGGCGTTGAATAGCGGGCTAAATGAATGGTGAGATGAGCATGTCATTAGCCTGATGGTAAGCGATACGAACGTTCATGGGCAGTAGCAAAACCATACAACACCATGTAATTACAAAGCAATGCTTAACACTGAACTGCACTCGCCATCCTGAGACATAAGATATTAATTCTCATGATGTCTAGTAGTTACTCTGGTTACAATGTCGTTCAAATTTGAACATAACAGTGCATTTACACAGGTGTTTGGCGGGAGAAATAGACTTTGCGGTGGTACTTACCCAGCCGGCCAAGTATAAATGAGAGACCTATTGTCAGTCTAATATAGGTTTAGTGGTTTTATTTCATGCAGTTAAATAATTATTTGATAATATAGATACAAAGCAAAATGTACCTTATATCTACTAGCAATATGTTTACTAGGATTAAAATGACTAACTCAATCACTAATTTTATTGTCATTAATAGAAATTTTAATTTGTAAAACATTTGATATCTTTTTAATGTTTATTTTATTAAATTACTTGATAATTAATAACAACAATATCTTAATTAATTAATAACGGCGTACTATGGTCAGTTTTGCAACCTCATTTGCAACTAATTCTAAATTAAATACATAAATTAACTGTAATACTATTATGATTCATATGATGTTGTAGATTAAATTGCCTTAGGGATCTAGTCCGCCATCCCGCACTAGGCCATCGTGGTGGCCTAACCGCTCTTAATTGGACTCTCGATTGTAGAGGATGTTCGTGACCTGCAGTGGGACCTACATGGGCTGATGCAGATGGATTTGTTAGCTACGTCTTCCCGTTGTGAATCGTGAAGTCGAAGGTTCAATTTATGAATTGAACCCTGTCAACCTTGCCCTTGCACACCGTCTATTTTGGGCGAGGTTTACGATTTGAAAAATATCATATGAGTTACACACGATTAGATTTATGCTCGGCGTGGCGACAATTTTGTTCCATAAATCTTGGATAGAAATAGACATTTTTCACTAAGAAAAATGTCACAAGAGGTACTTCTACGTACATATGCTTTTACTGGTGGTAGGTCTCATTTATGAGAGCCTGGGTTAGTACCACCGCAATGTCAATTTTCCCCACCAAACAGCAGTGTTGGGTTTCGGATTGAAGGACATTGTAGCCAGAGTAACTAGACATATTAAGACTTTTCAGATGTACTGTCGATTTAGTTTTTTGTTCCGGCAATCTTCACTTACCGGGTATCTCAAGACTGCTACCGAAAACGAAGCCGGGTGGTAGTTTTAGTGACTACAAACACATTGCAACTAAAAATTTCGCAAAGAAACGCGACAAATATTTTTTATAATTTTTTAAATATCGTCATTTTTGGGTGGTAAATCCATAGTTTTTGCTAAAATAATGATTTAAACACTTTTATACCTTAGATTATTTATAATTAAAACGGTATACACTATTATTTTAGGAAAAAATGTATTTACCACCCAAATATGGTCATAGGAAAAAAAAAACAAAAAAAATTGTCGCTTTTTTTGCAACTTTTTCTGTTGCATTGTGTCTGAAGTCGCTTAAACTACCACCCGGCTTCGTTTTCGGTAGCAGTCTTGATATACCCTGTATATTTCTGTGAGATAGTGGTACGACCACCGACCACGGTTGAGTTCACAAATACTTTTATTAGTCCAGTTGAAATAATATAAGATGGGTGTATGATGTGAATTATGTTGCCACTGCCTCAGTGGTTTAGTTTAATTATAAAGCTGAGGTTTTGGGTTGGAAATCTGGGTCGGACATAATGACATTGGGTTTTATATTCATTATTAGCCCGGTGTCAGGAATTTGAGCCCGTTATGAGGATAGGCTTGCTCCTATCACATAATGTGATGGAACACTCAAGGCGAAACGTTTGTGTACTTTTGACACCTCTGCCTCTCCCTTTTGGAAAAAAGGCGTGAGATTATGTGTGTATGTTACCACTTTCTTACATTTAATTAAAGCAAATTGTAATAATCATTTTTCAAAATAGCGTTTCTTTCATGTTTCGCTTTGAAAAGGCAAAGAGTATATACCTACAAAACATACCTACCTAACATACAGAACAGGTAAAGCACGAAACCAAAAAACTTGCAACAAAGACAATATCAGTACATCTTCAGATGTATCGATCTTTTATCTCGGTGGCTCGTTAGCGGAGGCATTTTGCCGGCCAGCCACGGAACACAAAAAAACACCCTTCAATCGATCGCACGTCAACGACCCATCGGGAGACGTGAGAATCCTGCCTCGGATGACATTACCAGCGCATTTCTTTTTATTGTTACACCGACCAGTGTTACTTGACCCCTGCTACTTATACCATTCCCAGCATATGATAGATCATTATGTCATTCCCGACATAGATGTGCTCATGATATGATCGGTTAGCAAAATATTTTTGTGATTGGCTTAAGGTATTCCTAGTCAATGATTACTTTAATGATGGAGGGAAATATCGTGAGGACCTGAACTATAGAAAGCTTTATAAGAATTGCTATTGGTAATCTACCTACCTATAATACGCCAGCACGGTGGACTGTAGCCTAATCCCTTTCAACCGATTTTTTCATTGAAGAGGTATCCCGTAGCCGACAGAGCGATTATTTCTTCTTCAATCCTATTTCTGAGGAAGTTTTTAGACATTAGTAAGTGAGCAAAAATAAAAAAAAGGTTAATAAAACTATTAGTGGAAGATGTTTCTGGTTAGATTGCTGATGATGTATTGTAATAATCTTGAGTGCCTGCAATGAGTAAGGTCAGATTTATTTAAAAATTAAGTAAATAAGGGTAAAGAGTAGTAGACTAATTGTACCAAGGCAAAGTACGACCCAGCTGTTAGAAAAATGTGTAGTTGTGGATAATTTGCCGAATTTATTATTCGTTCTTCACATTTAATTCTTTCATAAGTTACTGCTATGTAGGCGTACGGCTAGAATAATTTGGTTTACAATAAATAGCGGCATTTAAAAGTATCAATAAATTATACGCATAACTTGAACATGTGTTTGATATGGTTATTCCAAATAATAAATTATTTTTTGGATAGCAATTGAAGACATTATTTGAAATATATATAAATATATATATATGTATATATATTGATTATAATGCGTTATCACCAAAAAGTTGATAGCTTGATAAAAAAAACACGTGTAGCTTTATAGAAGTAGAAATATATAATAATGTATGTCATATGACAAATCGCAAACTGTAGGTGGAATTAGCTGCACTACTTCCTACCCATTTGAGAATAAATGCGTGAGATTGTCTACTTTTGTACTAGATAGGAATTGTGATAATTGAGTAAGGACTTTTTTTAAATATCAAAGTTCTGGAAAACGAGCATACATGATATCTGATGGTAAGTCATCACTGCTACCCATGAACATCCATAACTCTTGGATCAGGCATGAATTGCCAGCCCATCAAATTGGGGGGAGAGCGGGAAGAATAAAGGATGCAAAGACAGAAGGGGTATTGGGTATCCGGCAATCTCATTCACCGAACGATACGCTGTGGCAAAGTCTTAACTTCACGTCGGCCGCCTGTAAGACAGTGGTACCACCCCGGACGAGTTTACCGATTTAAGCTAAGTTATGACTATTAACAGTGTGGCTCTACCACTTTACAACCAAGCGCTTAGGTACAGAAAAACCGCCTATTAGATAAGTACACGATGCACCCACCTCATCAAACGACATCTTATCTGTATACCTACCTACTAAGCAAGGGCGGATCCAGCTTTTAAGCCAGGGGAACATATTGTTCTTGTCAGAACACTGGGTTCGATTTCAATATTCGAATTCGTAATAGGTAAAGATTTTATAAAGTTTGTTACAGCCGTGATTGCTGAACACCCATACCCCTTTATGTATTTATCGACATAAAAATAATTTATTGTACTTATAAATTTTATCAAAAAAAAAAAACTGTCAATCTGGAGCCAGCCGAGGTCTTGACCCCCATGACCTCCCGCCTGGATTCGCCATTGCTAGTAAGCATTGCAGGTTTTGTCGACCCACTTTACATGCTACTATGGCATTATAAACACTACGCGACTTGTTATCCAACTGGCTTTTGATTCAACTTGCGTCTGCTTTGCTTGTGTGTGAATTTGTAATGATTAATTGTACATTGAAAAAAGAACTTCGCCGCTTGTCACATTTTGCGTATTCTCTGATTTGAGATGGACCGTTTACAATGACTATAAATGGTAGCAGACAGTAAATTGTTGTAATTAGCCACAATTAAAACTAAACTCAATAGGTACACCTATTTATTGGATTTCCTTTTATTATCATCCCGGAGTCAGGAATTTGTATCCGATATGGCGATAGGGTCGCCCTCTTTAACACTATGGGACGGAACACAAAGTGAGTCGTGGTTATAGCACCTCTGCCTACCTATTATGCAATTGCATTGTGTCGGTAATTAAACCAACAGTCGGCTTCGTTTTCGGTAGCAGTCTTGATATACCCTTTATTAAGCGGAAAGTGACGACTAAGAAGCAACACATTTGTACTCTATCATTAGACCAATAAAGTCACTATCAGAGGGAAGAAATTCCACTGTATGCTTCCTAATAATTTGCAAAGAACCGTATTTGGTATACTCTTGCAAGTTTTCATTTGCAATTGTTACCTACAATTAGATGGACAGCTCCGTTTGCTGTATCATAATAAATCAGACATATGCATAACCAAGAACTCATCAATACATTCTATTGAAATGCAAAACATATTTGAATATTTAAGTTTGCCAAGGCTCCACACTGTCTCAATACTAAACGCTAAGTCTTGAGACGTACATCATTCCTTTCAGAACCGGAATTCAGTAGCTCAAAGTTAGCTATAAATTATATTGATTTAGAATATTGATAACTTTATTAATGGTCACTCGTATTATTGGATAGATTTTGCACGACATTCGCATACATTCGTAATAATAATCGACATTCGCAATGCACCTGATGGTACTATGCGATTCAACTAAGAATAGGACTGACCCTGCGCCATATTGGTTCGTAGTAGCTGTCAAATCGCACAATTTAGGTAGGGTGAGCAAAACAAGATTTCTTAAAATAATATTTTTGTTGAATAAAAATAATATTTCTAATATTTAATAATTCGTAAAAAAATTAATGAATGAATAATGTCGTGTTATAGTTACTTTCTGGCGAATAATTGCATATGAAAGAAATAAAAATTAAAAAATTATACTTTTTTAAGCTATTTATGACTAAACATTCTTGTTTATGTGTCCATATAACATTTTGCAATTGTTTCAATTTATTTAGTTAATTTATGTTCAAGAATTTGACTATGTGAAAAAAAAAATATAATTGATGCGTAAATATTTTTTTGTTGCTAACCATACTTTTCGTGTGATATTTGACAACTAAAGGTCATTGACGTTCCTATTCTTATTTGAAACGCATAGTACATACATGTATACATACATCAAATCCTTTCATTCATTACGTGTTACTAGGACTGGGTGCCCTGGTTATCCAATTCATTTATCTAAGCCAATTTTAAAACATTATTAATAGTTGAGTTCTTCTATCGAAGTACAAATAAAATTATATATACATAAACTCCCGCCTGTTTTTTAGAAGGGGTAGGCAGCAGTTATCCCGGTAGCGGTCCATCACCTTGTATGTTCCGTCTTATGATGTGATAGGTGGCGAGCTTATCGCAATATCGGGCATGAACACCTAACTATGAATAGAAATGGATTTTTCTATCACTTTGCAAACCCGGGATTCAAACCCATGATATGCGAAGGAATACGTACAATAAATTGTGTGTTATGTAATCATTATAAAATAAGGAAATCTGTTTTAATTGTATAGAAAAACGGAGACAATCGATTTTGTAACAAAAATATATTTTGCAACATAAATCAGACAGTACTAGTTCATCATGTTACAACGTTCCCATCAAATGCTCCGCCAGCAAATTGCTCACACGAATTCCGAAAAATCACTCTACATTAACAAACAAATGTCGCACTGCCTACATTTTCCTCCAATATTTTCCAAGTAAGGTTATACAGCGGTCTTTTTATATTGGTCGCCAAACAGGTATACAAATATATTGCTATTTACTCGTGTTTGTATCGAAGATGGCAGTTTCGAATGAGTGGGCTGTAGTCGTTTAAATAAACGTTCATAATGTGTCGTAATTTTTACGAGCGTCGTCGTGGGAAAGCAAGAAAAATCTCCATATTAACGTTAATATTTCATAAACCGTTGTATGTATGGATATTACCAATCAAAATATTTACCTCGATTGCTTGTTTTCGTAAGTTATACGAAATACTTATATTTTATGAATAATAATGATTGAAATATTTTTGCTCGCCGCATCCGGCGTTTTAGTAACGGTATATTGTTTCTTAAGATTGTACTGTTAGTAGCGGGCCGAATTGACAATTCAGTAATCGAAGATCGATTTAAATAAACAAATATGTCGTGAAAATCATAGGACCGAGTGTAAAAACTATATTTAGTAGCTCTCGGGCAGAATAATTCAGTTTTTGAAAAATATACCTTTGATAGCTTAAAAATTCTAAAACCCATCCATGCAAAGCCAGTTAAGCCAGCATAGCCATAATCCCCATCCTATACAACCCGATAAATACGCAAAATAATTGAGAAATACTATCTAGTAATCCTCCGTACCACAAAGTGGGCTTAAGAGTACATACAAAGTGATTTCAATTAGATCAAATGCAATATTCAAGGGTTTTTGTGAGGCAAACACGAGATTTTGCGGGATTAGTCTGGCCAAAGCTGGATTTTCTCGTATGAAACTACCTATATAAGGCGGTACGCAGTCTGTGTATGTAACGGGCATTCCATCGGCGAAGCCTTCTCTTAGGGGTGTGACTTTGAAAAATCATATTTTAAATATGTTAAAATCTATCTCTCAAGTGTGGAAGACCGCCTGAGTAGGTACCAACACAATGCCAATTTCTCTATTGTCTATATTATTGTGTTATGGATAGAAGGAACTGTAGTCATGGTAACTAATGGACAAATTGAGACTTAGCATCTCAGGATGGTGAGCGCAGTGGAATGCCAAGCATTGTTTTATAATTCATGGTCTTGTTTGGTTTTGCTACTCTTCATGAGCAGTCGTATCGCATAACATCAGGCGAAAGGCAAACTCGCCTGCAATGAATGGCGCATTGCAATAAAAAAAACATTACTAAGAAGAGGGTTGAGTCAGCTAAGCTCAGGTGGAATTAAATACATTTATTTATCTATATCAGCCCATAGACGTCCCACTGCAGGGCACGGGCCTCCTCTACAATCCAGAGTACGATTGAGAGTGGTTAGGCCATATAGTCCACCACGCTGGCCTAGTGCGGGTTGGCGGACTTACATACCATAGATTTTTTTCTAAATCACTATGGTATGCAGGTTTCCTCACCATGTTTTCCTTCACCGTTTTAGTGCGAGGTGATTGACTATCAATACACAGATGAGTCCGAAAAGTCAGAGGTGTGACCTGGGATTCAATCCCGCGACCACCGTGAACATGTTGGTAGTCGTGTCTAGTCGGCTTACCAACAGGCCACCTTAACAAAAACACGCACTTAAAAAAAAAATATACTAACTTTTAAATAACTGGCCCATGCTTATCACCTCTTTGTAAAGGAGGTCCATGTCATGTAGGACATATATATAATATATATATATAAATACACTTAACAGTCACATACATATTTCTGACCCATCTTAGTGTGGATGAAGGTAAAATCCTATGTCAGGGATATCTGAAACTACGAGAGACTTTTTGGGTCTAACAAACACCCAGATCTGAAAATTGCCTGTGGATGATACAAATATTTGTTTCGGTGCAGGGATTATTCAAGTGGCTTATCATTTCACAGAAGAACTCTAACCAACTACGCCACGGATGCTCTCAATATGGGCTCGAACCATTTCTATAGTAGGTTGACTAGGGTGATACTATTGTGTCGCATAAACCGTGTCATCTAGCACAGAGCCTTCCTGTTTTGTTTAATTAGTGAGATATTACGGGAGCCCTAACATTTTTTCCCCTTTCTAAGCAAACGCAGGGGTCTTTCCCCCATTCTATTCATGTTTTAAAACAGCAACACATTAGACTTTTCTGTCTTTATCCCAATCTCGCAGTCAGGGTTTGTATGAGGTTTTCGCGATGTGCTTTTTATTGCAATAAATGGCGAGATTAGCATACCACTCGTCTGATGGTAAGCGTAAAACCAAACAATGTTATAAATTACAAAGTAATGCTTGGCATTCTACTGCACTGGCAACCTGAGACATAAGATGTAAAGTTTCAATATCCCCACTGGTTAGGTTAAGTTTGTCTTTGTCTTAGACTTGTACTTATGTATAAACAAAATATTTACAACCACGTCCACCAAAGAGAAGAAGTTAATTTTTCAGACAGAGAAATAATAAAGATGATAGTTTTCCAAGCCAAATATGAAGTAAAAATTAAAGGCAGCCCTAAACTGTTATGGAAATAAAACTGAAAATAACCGCATGCAAGTACGTAAGTAATATCCGGTGCTTTGAAATTTGTTACGAGTACGGACGGAGTTCTGTCGGCCTCACTAAAATACTGCGTTCAACTAAAGGATTACAGATTTCGAGTTAACCTTTCAGAGGTTTTCGATCATAATAAAGTTGGGTTCAGTTCTTTTAATTATTAAGTTGTAAAATTGTTCTGAGTCAGTTTAGCGTTGTATATTTGTTGGTAATAGGCAATCGAAATCTATAATTAATCTAGATCTTTCTATTTAATCTTGCAAATGAGAAAACAGCTCGATTAGTATTTATAGCATAAATATCAACAAAGTTTGGATTATTGCCACTTATTAATTTTATTAAATAAAGATAAATTAACAAACGTACAAAAACTAATGTAATAAATTCGGTTGCATGCATTTAACAAAAATGTATTAAAACAGATAAACCACTATCTGTTTTAGAAACTATCCGAATATTTCGAATTTCCGTCTGAAAACTCAACTTACTGAAATTCCTAGTCATACAAAGAAAGTTCTCCAAAAAATTTCTTTCAATTTAAATAAATCTTAAATCGTACAAGTTAAAAGTAATTTCCTCCGTGTTAGTAGTTTTATTCAGTAGTTAAAAAACATTTTTGAGTTAGACGAAGCGCCTGCAGACTAAGTTATAGCAATAACACACATCGGGTATTGCGGCATAAATACTTTCTGGCTACACAAAGTTAGTACGTACATAAATCACGTGATCACAGTTGGAATTGGGCCGGAACCCCCCTCTTTTAGTGTACCTCTTCTGAGGTTTATTACAATTGTGTTTGATATATGTAGGTATACAGTATACGGAACGAAATATTTTACAGCACATTAAAAGTCAGTTTTTAAAGTTTATATTAAAGAAATATTATAGAATTATATTCAAATTAGTATAATATATTAGAATAAGTGCGTGGTCGCCTGTTGGTAAACGGACTAGACGCGACTGCCAACATGTTCACGGTGGTCGCGGGTTCGAATCCCAGGGCACACCTCTGACTTTTCGGAGTCATGTGTGTATTGATAGTATCCGATAATCACCACGCACTAAAACGGTGAAGGAAAACATCGTGAGGAAACCTGCATACCATAGCGATTTATAAAAATTTCTATGGTATGTAAGTCCGCCAACCCGCACTAGGCCAGCGTGGTGGACTATATGGCCTAACCACTCTCAATCGTACTGTCGATTGTAGAGGAGGCCCGTGCCCTGCAGTGGGACGTATATGGGCTGATACAGATTAGAATAAATTAAATACACATAATAGTATTCATGAGAGCATTCTATACCCAAATCTTCAAGCTATTTAAACAAGGATTTGTCAAATGCTTCGTTATAAGTGTAAGTATAGAATTGTAGACTACATTACCGAAACTATGCATGTTTATAATGGTAAGTACGTGCTAATTATCTGCTCATTAACTATTGGTAACCTGAACTCTGATTAGATACTAATCCGGATGACAACACGTGCTTTATCCTGAACATTTACTGGGGGAACGTTGCTCGTGAATGAGAGGCCGGCTGGGTAGGTACCACAGCAATGTCTATTTCTCCCGTCAAAAAGCACTGTTGTGTTTTGGTTTAAAGGAGTAACTACTGGACATATTTGGACTTAACATCTTATGTCTCAGGATGGCGAGCGCAGTGGAACGCCAAGCAATGCTTTGTAATTCAAGGTTTTGTCACTGTTTATGAGCGGTCGTATCGCTTATCGTCTGGGGAACGGCATGCTCGTTTCAAAAAACAATTTTTTTTCTTCCTAACTACCCTGAGTGCGTATTATCGAATTGGACTAACTAGAACAGGCCGGCATAATAATGTCGAGGTACTAATGACTAGGGACTATCGCCATTCCCTGCTTTGTTTAAACGACAATGTAATTAATGGCCATCAGGTGCAATGTATTTTGCATAGTCCGGGATGAAAAAAATAATAAAGTTAATAAATGAGGTTTGTATTGTTCTCTACTTCGTACATACCTGAGTATATGCTGACGTCAGCACTCTGTTGTTGAGGATAAGTCGTTGAACACCAAATCGAATCGATACGAACTTTCCACTTGCTCGAAGGTTAAAATATTATAATACTTATATTCTAAATAATTTTAAATGTATTTTAAAGGCCTGAGACGTGCTCGGCCGTAATATGTCATTGTTTTATATTGAGCAATTTTTATGACACAGCGAACATATTTGTTTAAACTACCTTCCAGTTCCTATATTTGGAAGAGTGAATGTCATTCGAATATTGTATTATTGTGAATTTAGCTTTGAGATTTAAATGTATAAGATTAAAATAAATCAGCTCATTTGTTTAGTTACAGCGAGTGGATTTCAATTGCTGAGTTTGATTAATAGGCTTACAATTTTATGCCTTTTTTGATAAAAAATTATGATTTTAATTGTATGTTGTCCATATAAACTTACATCTAAAATTGAAATATATTTTTTTATATATTTATTTAAAAAAAGGATATTTTCCTTTGATTGCCTGTTTTTCATATGAAGTTACATTTTAAAATGAAATAATATTCATGTTTATATATTCATATTACCATTAACATATTTAAATTCCTTAGTCCCGAATATGGCGGCTTATAAGGAACCGTATTCAGGTCAATATGGTAAGTATATAAACTACAAAATAATCATATCTTGAGACTGCATATTCTGTGAAGCCACCTAAATATTATTTCTAAGTCAAATATACCGGAGTCGGCTTAGGAAGATCATATCGGAAAGCCATTTCCTTATCGCAAGGTAAAAAGAAGGAAAGTATGGGGACGAATAGAAACTGACGTTATTTTATTGTATATAAAAATATTAATATATTTGTTACAAAATTCTTATTAAATTGTTATTATACGCAATAGTGGAATACCAAGCGTAGCTTTGTAATTCATGATGTTGTTTGGTTTTGCTACTGTCAATGAGCGGTCGTTTCGCTTACAATCAGGCGAATGGTAAACAGCCCACTTATTTGTGATTCTAAAGACTATGGAAGGTACAATCTAGATCAATAGTTTTAAGACCTCGTTTTGATTAGAGGTCCCTTTGTACACAACAATACAATGAGGTACAAAAATGAGGAACTGACTGGAAATTATTAAACATACTAGGATAATTCAAAATTTAATATAAAGACGCGATGAAATAGAAAGCTACTTGATTTAGAATTTGGGTAAAAAATAAAACAATAGTTAATTAAAAAAACTATACTATAGAAAATTTATCGTATAACGGTGAAAAATGCATACAATATTCTAAAATCTTTATTTTTTTTTTCATAAAATAATTTTGAAGTGAACACATATATCGGTGGTAAATAGTCATAGTGACGTCATTTGTCGTGACGTCACCATATTAACACACTTTTTGTATGCAGTTTTCCATATTATGATCTATATATTGTCTAGAAAATAATAGTTTTTAATTTTTTAATTCTAGAAATAGTGGTGTAGCGAAGGTATAAAATTCGCATATACTAATGTAAAATAGGCATTTATATACGCGAATAGGAGAATATATTATTCAATTACAATTTACTGTACCCAAAATGATTAAGATACAGTCAAATATAGACAATGAAAAAACATAAAATTACCGACAAATTATATTTATAATTTTGCATTAAAATATGGTTTGGTAAATTATTGGTTTTAGTTTCAAAAAAGTATAATACTCGTATTATGTATCTTGAAACGACTATTTAAATAACTTAGATATGTTAAAATATTTACTTATACAGCAGTGCATAAAAATCATCGCTATTTTCAGAACACAATCCGCTACACCACATTGAACACATCAAATTAAAGCTTACGAAAATACATAATTTCTTCACTACACTTCGCCTTCAAAGTGTACTCGAAAGATGATGACGCCAGACAAGTTGCTAGTCGTCATTGCTATGCCGGCTTAGCAGCGGGAGATGTCGGGCAGGCTCTTCTCCTTACAGTAGGCGTACGAGGCTGGCCAAGCCTTGAACCCGACGCGATCGTAGATGCGTTTGGCGCACCTTACGTCATCCGCCAAGTCTACGTTTAGGAGATCTGAAAGCAAAGCATTAATCTAGTGTCTAGAATTTTCAGATTACACTGATACTCGATTTAACATGCTTAGAATTAAGATTCATTTACACAGAGATAATTTTTCGCGGTGATATTCATATGCTATTATCGCATGACATAACCGCCGTGTTTTTAGCGTATTGACAAAACATGTTTATGCGATGCAACTATTTTTATACTAAAGATAATCGTATCTAAGAGGTGATAAACCAATGTAAATTGGGCTTTAGAATACAATAAAAAATAGTGTACACATTTGCCCTAAATATTACAATATGATAATTTTGTAGCGATTACTACAATATGCTATAGATAATAGAATACATTTCTCAGCCGTAATCGGCTTGAAAATGGGCCGTGTAAGTGGGCTATTAAGATTAAAAACTAATCACAATATTACTTGCATACTGTTGTATTCAATGGATATAAATTAAATCGATAGACAAGCGTAGGCCACTTTACCAATGGTGATTGTGTGTGGTTTCATCCTAAAACTAAGAGTCCCCGTAGATGTACATATGTATTGCTTATGGTACTTGCCATTTGGGTGTAAACGAATAATAAATTGTATTACCTTCACACTTCATACTGCAGTGACCACCCTTCCGACCTTTCTTGCACCATTCCTTATTATTGATCTGCAACAAAATTCACATATAAATAACAAATAAATAAAGGCCTCGACAATCACGTTATTCTGAGCTCAACATAAGACTTTGTGTCTTATGTTATGTCGTGAGCATCAGAAAGTACTATATATTTTCATTGAAACAAACATTTACCACGGCGCGGTGACCGAATCTTTTGACCGACCAAATGAATTTCATTTCTTTGTGGGTCTCGTAAAATTAATCAAGGTCACAGCTCATTTTCTATGCACTCAAAAATTTCTCAGATGTCGTGGAATCGAAAACAACAATTGACCCAACAAAATATTAATATAGAACAGAATATATTCAGCTTGCAATTTAAGTTGCATATTGAATACACAAGTGAGCTGTAAATTGGCAAATATGACGAATAGATAAGCGAATTAATTAAGAGCATGTTTGCCAACACACAAAACGTATTCCGTACTGTTCACTTCCATTTGTATTGAAACATCAATAATACCTGAATGTAATATGAAAAACAACGATAACTTTATTGTTTAATGTTTAAATATTATCTGTTTGGGTGGTAAGTCATTACTTAGTTTTTGCTAAAATAATAATTTAAACCCTTGTGTATCATCATAAAAATTCAAGGGTGTATTAGGTAAAGGTTAATTTATTATTTAATGCTTTATTGTACATCATTAATAATATATATTATGATTATATTAAGAATAACTACGTATTTTCTTCATTGACATGAAACGCTCAATAAACTATACAGACATTTAAAATTCAGGTACGTAACCACTATTTGTAGTCTGTGTCTGTATCACTTAAACTACCAACTGACATTGTTTTCCCCGCGAGATTTAAGTTTTTATAATAAGCTACAAAAACATTCAGATCTACGTCATAATTGAATGAAAGTTGCACTAGCAAAAAGAAATCGTGTCGACGTGATGATCGCGCGTAATTGGGAACATCGGTATATGGATCAAGGTGAACACAAACAAATGGAACCGATGACGTCATGCGTGCTAACAGAACACTCGCACAATGACATTAATTACAACAAAACCCCGTTCGAACAGTTAATTACATTCAGACGTGTAATGAAATTAAAATACAACAATGCGCGGATTTTATTAATATTACTTCGGTCGTAACGCGAGGAATTTTTGGAGCGTTCCAAATGTCCCGCGGTTTTAAACTATGCCTGGCATGGAAATGATGTACTATACATTTTGAAGGACCCCGTGGTGCAGATATTTAGAAACCGGTTGTGAAACGTGAGCTTGCGGGTTCGATTCCGGCACCGAGACAAATGCTTGTGAGGCCACGAACTATTTGCCGCGGATCTGCGTGTTTATGACACCAAAAAGTGTCTCGTAGTTTCTGTAATCGTTGGCAACAGTTTTTCAAACTGGAGCACAAGAGTCCTTATGGTTGTTATGTTTTAATTTAAGAGTTACATATTCAAGGTTTTTTTACAGGTGGTAGGTCTCTCATATGTGAGAAGTCATCTGGGTAGTTACCACCGTAATGTTTAACAGTAACCGTGAAACAGTAGTGTAAATACACTGTTGTGTTCGCATTGAAGGACATTGCAGCCAGAGTAACTACTGTACATATTGAGACTTAACATCTTATGTCTCAGGATGGCGAGCGCAGTGGAATTTTGCTACTGTTCATGAGCGGTCGTATCGCTTATCGTCGGGCAAACGGCTTGCACGTCTCGTCATTCATTGAAAAAAAAATATATACAAGGTGATATTCATATACGGTATTTAATTTAAACTACAAGTTTTTAACCACCCCAGGTAACATTGTACCAAGAAAAAACAAAACTGTTAGGTAGTTTTGTCAAAAATAGCGATTTTAGTCGTTATGACTTTTGATCAACCCCGTCAAATTAAGTATGGATATGTTTTATTCGTCTGTCTTTACTTCCCGAAATGAACCGGAAAGCGGAAAAATACTTACTTTTAACCTCGGGACCAAAAGTCGTGAAAATTATAAATAAATAAATAATAAATAACACCCAACAGTCACATACATAGTCCTGACCCCACACTAAGATCGAGTCTTGTGTCGTGGGTATCAGGAACTACGAGAGACTTTTCGGTCTCACAAACACCCAGACCCGAAAGAAATATTTGTGGGCTGCACAAACATTTCTCTCGGTGCGGGGATCAAACCCGCGGTCTCTCGTTTCACAGGCGGCGTCTAACCGCCAGCGCCACGGAGGCTGTCTAACTAAATAATTTACAATTTATGTCAAAATTGACCAAATTTCTCATATTTTGTACTATGTTAACTTTTTTTTTTTTATTGCAATGAATGACGAGACGAGCAAGCCGTTCGCCTGATGGTAAGCGATACGACCGCTCATAAACAGTAGCAACATACCACTGCGCTCGCCATCCTTAGACATAAGATGTTAAGTCTCAATATGTCCAGTAGTTACTCTGGCTACAATGTCCTTCAATCCGAAACACAACAGTGCATTTACGCAGTGTTGTTTCACGGGAGAAATAGACATTGGACATTACCTACCCAGATGGCCTCTCACATATGAGAGACCTACCACCAGTGAAAAACTGGGGACAAATAGCCATCTTTTGCACATAGGTACCCAATTTACATTGCTCTGCATCTGTCCCGATGTACATTACAGTTACGCTAATATAAACATAGCCCACCTGCCGAAGACCATAAATAAATAAGCGGCGCTCGTGTCTCATTAAACAAATACAAGTAATAATTACCGCAGAATGATTGTCCGGCACTGCACGCGTTAATTTAGCGATATTAAATTACCAATGACAGTGTTGTGCGGCTACCACATAATTTTAAGCCGGCCGTTTGACGATTAATTATTATCGAAACGCGTTGTTTCCCGACACGGCCATATTTAAAATTTATACCTCCCGCGAGCACATAACTTTCGACCTGGATCGTGTGCGCAAATATTTGTTTAATTGATTGTTATTATGGATTGTTGAATGTTTTATGTATCTTAAAGTAAACTCCATATTTTTCGAATAATGAATCCTTACTGTTTTAAATCCCTCTTCTGTCTTTATGGAATTTACAACCTGATATTAGTCTACATAATTTTTTGAAACACTTGGTATAGATAATATGATACACAAAGAGAGGCAATGTATTTTATTTATAGTACAAATATGTGGGGATGGTTTTATGAATGTTTGTGACTCGTTCACGCAATAACTAGTGAACAAATATTGACGTAATAGCAGAGTAACATACAATCTTAATTATACAAGCAATCTTACATAATTTACTATCAAGTATCAAAAATATCTTAAGTAGCACAACTTAATAAACAAATATTCCTGACGTCACAAATCACCAAATCCACTCGATTCTTATTGAAATGATGTGCAAATGTATGTAATTCCATTGATACAGCGGCACAGCCCGACAGCGGTGACAGACCTCGGCCGTCCAATAAATGTCGCCAGCTCGGCGCCACTTCAATCCAATCATATGCGTGGAATCGTAATATGCGGGTGTTTAAAAACTATGAATGAATAGGGTATTTTATTCCATCTTTTATTGTATTTATCAAAAGGTATCCAAATATATATGTGGGAATAGTTCCGTAAGGGGTCATATTAAACCAAGATTGTTGGTATATCTTCAATATATTTCGTCTTATAGATTCGTGTTTATTTCATCTTCACACGCGTTCCATCGTCTTCCAGATATTCTCTCGTATTCCGTTCTTCCGGACTTAAACATCTTAATCATTCATCCTCTTACTCTTTCTATCTTAAATACTTTCATTAGTCATCTTTTTCACAAAAACCACATTACATATCAGTCATTCGTCTAACGTTCCATTCCACTCATTTTTCATTATAATATTTAAATGTTATATCTATACAAAATTTTACAAAGAATTTAGTAAATCTATTCATAATTCATCATTTTCATGATTTTTTGTTGAACTGAGTTTGCAACAAATTATAGATATACCCTCAATATACAGGGTATATCAAGACTGCTACCGAAAACGAAGCCGGGTGGTAGTTTAAGCGACTTCAGACACAATGCAACAGAAAAAGTTGCAAAAAAAAGCGACAATTTTTTTTTGTTATTTTTTTCCTATGGCCATATTTGGGTGGTAAATACATTTTTTCCTAAAATAATAGTATATACCCTTTTATTTATAAATACTCTAAGGTATAAAAGAGTTTAAATTATTATTTTAGCAAAAACTATGGATTTACCACCCAAAAATGACGATATTTAAAAAATCATAAAAAAAATTGTCGCGTTTCTAGGCGAAATTTTTAATTGCATTGTGTTTGTAGCCACTAAAACTACCACCCGGCTTCGTTTTCGGTAGCAGTCTTGAGATACCCGGTATAATGTAAATGCTCGCGATCTAGCGTCTGTATAAAATTATTACCTTGATAGTGAAGTTTCTCATGTAAGTGAATTATAATTCTTTTATGAGAAATAAAGATCTTAACCCATAATTAAACAGATAAAAATCTTAAATCTTAGACATCACAATGTCTATTTCTTCCGCCCAACAGCAGTATAAGTAAATGCTCTGTTATGTTTCGGTTTGAAGGACATTGCAGCTAGAGTAGCTACTGGAAATATTAAGACTTTACTGACATCGCCTGATGCTGGCATATTCATTCCACTCATTCATTGCTATAAAAAAAACTTATGGTTCTAACTCAATATTAATTAACTTTGTTAGAAAATTCATCATTTTACTGGTGGTAGGTCTCTCATATGTGAGAAGCCATCTGGGTAGGTACCACCGCAATGTCTATTTCTCCCGTGAAACAACACTGCTTAAATGCACTGTTGTGTTTCGGATTGAAGGACATTGTAGCCAGAGCAACTACTGGACATATTGAGACTTAACATCTTATGTCTCAGGATGGCGAGTGCAGTGGAATATTGCTACTGTTCATGAGCGGTCGTATCGCTTACCATCAGGCGAACGGCTTGCTCGTCTCGCCATTCAAAGCAATAAAAAAAAAAAAAAAAAAAAAAATTGTTTTTCTATATGTCTGCCTCGGTGGCGTAGTTGTGCTACGGTATATTACACAATTACCGTAGATTACAAAGCTGCTGTCTCGGGTTTGATTCCGGGATGGGCAAGGTGGTATTAGATTTTAATATTTATTTTACAAGCTCGGAGTTACATTTGTGCGCGATATGGCGATAGACTTGGTCGCAAATCACATTGTGGGAGGAAAAAACAAGGTAAAACGTGGCTTTAAACGTTTTGGTATCGCCTCTACATACCATTTCAGGGAAAAATGCGTGAGTTTATGTATTTACATAGCGTATTTTTCAATAAAGTTCCAATGGTTATAAAGACACTGCAATTGCGTTTCAATCCATCCGAGACGCGCAGAACTGCATCCATCGACCGTCAACATCGACGCGAGTATAGCGTATGAAGAAACCACACACGGATCATTTGCCAGGGGCAAACAGTCGCGTTCATCAGACATACAAAGTCGAGATTAGCAATCTCCTGGGAAAGTATTAACTCGCGAGACGTTATTTACCGACCGCCAGGCTGATTTCAATCGGGGCTTCGATTTGCAGAGTGGAACGCTCCTTGTAGTGATTCGGTTGGGAGGGTGTCGATATTATTATATTTTTTATTCATTTTATTGCTACGAATGTTGAGGAGAGTATGCCGTTTACCTGATGGTAAGCGATTCGACCGCTCATGGATAGTAGCAATGTTGCAAAATGCAGTAGCAAATCTCAGCATCCTGAGAAATACGTTGTTAAGTCTCAATATGCCCGGCAGTACATTAAAAAAAATTAAAATAGTAAGCTTGTAATTGGTACGTAAATGAAAGAAAATCAATTAAGTAATAACAGTTTTTTTATTTAAAATATTTTAATTTTATTTATGAGGGTTTTAACAAATAAATCACTCATGGACTATAATTCGATTCGATTTGATTTTTGTAATATTTCATCATTTTTTCGCTCGAGACGATGTTTTACAGACAGCCAAAAATGGGATAGAAAAGAGGAGTTACATTACCATTAAACTCCAAAACAAAGGTAAGCATCGATATCGACACTATTTGAGACATGTAACCGTCCGCACGGCACGGCGCGGCGTGTTCCTCAATGCGAATGGATCTGAATTGATCTGGTCGTGCCCCGCGCCTGCACGTTGCCTTTAACGACCCTGCACTCGCGACAATGCAAATCACACCTTGCAAACACGGAGCACGTCATTACTATGAGTTGTACAGTCGATTTAGTACTCGTAATGTAACAAAGAAATATGATTTAAAAGACAGTTTACAGTAATTTGAGATGAGATGAGGTCATAAAAATCCTAAATACGTGGTGGCCCGTTGGGATTGAATTGGACGATCTGTGTAGTCAGAGATGGCGATGAAGAATTCGGATCTCAAGTCATACCACAGACGTTTCAAAGTTGCTGTTTCGATTATAGTGCTAATTAATAATATTGATTTATTACTGTTTTCGATGATTTCTTAAATTACTAGATAACCGATATCGAATTAAATTGATTTGGCTACGGCATTTAATATATTCAATAGTACTAGATTTCTGTATTATTTTATACTAGCTGTGCCCGCGACTTCGTCCGCGTAGAATTTAACAAAAACTTTATTATTCTAAAATTAAAGATTTTTTTCTAGAATAAATAAAACTTAAATTACTCCTTATTTTATTAACTACCTGACAATAAAAGTCCCGTCAAAATCGGTTCAGCCATTTCAGAGATTAGCCGGAACAAACAGACAGACAGACAGACAAAAAAAATTCTAAGGTCAATTTCGTTATATGTATCGTGTATAAAACAATATGTAGTTGGACAATTTTTTTATTTTCACTTTACAAACAGACACAATTTTATTTATATATATAGATTAGAGAGTCCAAGCTTGTTAATTATCTTATTTTCCTTTTATTTCTAACTTTTTCCGAAATGTTTCACTCTTCGACTCAATAATTAACAAACGCCAAATATACTGTATGTCTATGCCAAATATTCCATCTACATGGATAATTTTACTGTCAGAGAATTCACAGAATAAAATCTACGTGTAATAAACCTAATAAAACAACCTTGCCGACCCTACAAGGATTCTTCTTAATTCTCACACTCCTAAGAGCCTAGTCCATGTACCCATTCCCAGCTCGCAGCCAATCAATCAATTATGCATCTATTTTCATATCTCCTAACTCAATTACAGCTAATCTGCATCGGACCGGACGAGATGCGTTATGTGAATACGCTGTTAATTTAGCACCGGGCCTGAGTATCCCCCTCCCCTCCCCCTTTACCCCTACCCGCCCCTCCCCCTCGCCCCTCCTCCCGTTGCACAAAGCCCCGCCACAAAGGACTCAGTACCTTTGAATCAAATTGGTTTAGTTGAGTGAGTCTTTGGAGATGTGTTCACATTACGTATTGGGCTTATTAAATCATTGTCGATTATATTCGGGGTAATGGTGGAAACTGATTGTACACATATATTGACGGATACATTTCGCATCGCATTGGGGCTCAGGTGAATACAATGCACAATATTATAGTATAGAGCAGATACAGTATTATGTATCAACCGATAAACGTACGCCCCCCTGCAGGGTACGGGCCTTCTCTACAATCGAAAATATGATCGAGAGGGGGGGTCTGGCATACTGGCCTAGTGCGCGTTGGTGGACCTTACATAGACATTCTTCGGAATCGCTATGGTATGCAGGTAGAGGATTCGATTTCGGACGATTTTTCTAATCCCGGGATTGTATTGGTAATGAAAAGAGGTAATCCCATCAAAAACATCCTGTAAAAACATTCCACGTCTCGCAGCTCAGTTTTTCTACCGCAAAAAGTTGTGAGATCCATGTAATACCAAGTCGAATAATTTATTTTGTCCTTGCTTAAGGGACCTTCTGTATAAAGTTATTACGTAAGTTATTATCATATCAATATTAAAAATTCTTTACGTTGTAAATAAATAGATCGACTTGGCTATCGCATGAAAACATAATGTATCGTACAATTTACATATATACAATACATAATGCTACTGGCTAGCTATTCACAACTTTACTTCAATTACAAGAAAAACATGACATTGGTTGTTATAATATTTAAACGTAAACGTGTCTATTTAAATGTTAATTCTATGCTTCTGAGTTTAACTGCGCTCTTAACAAATAAATTCTACTACTATAGTTTATACCCCCCAGCACAACGAAGCCACCACCGAACAAGGGTTTGCAGTAATTAAACCAGATATTGCCATATCGGTACGTCCGTCCATAAATCTACATGACAATTACCGATCCGCGTTATATTTGCATGATTAGGTGCTCTAATCACTCTGCCGCGACGGGCGGCATTATTGTGTAATGAACGGGCTCAGTTTGCGAGCTTTTCAAACGTACCGCATGTAGTGTTACGCGATATGAGTTGCGGTTAATCATATCAAATATTTATAAAGTTGTTTATTTATTTATTTTTATTTACTGCACACAAAAAATAATAACAAATAATGCAATATTTTACAAATAAAATTAAAGAGTACAGTTGCCGGTCTTATTGCCCTAGGCGATTTCTTACAGACATCCTTGGGATGGATATAAGAAAAGGATAAGAGTAGGGCAGTATAGAATTTACAGAAAAAATGCTCTTTTAAGGAATAATTAAATAAATTATTTTCATTGTGGTTATTTTCATTTTTGGCTTTGACCATCTGATTTGTGTGCTACGAACCGTGAAGTTCTATGGTCTACTTTGTGCGAGTTTTTCGGTTTAATAAGTCATATACCTATATATTACCTAGGAATCAAATTTGGGACCGGCATGATTGTAGTAAAATGGGATGGGACGTATATGGGCTGATACAGAAAAAAAAATGATTATAGTGTCACTTATATCAAGTCATGAGACCGAAATGTCAAAGTGAAGTGGTTCCTATAGTTCCTTCACCTAGCTTTTTTAAAATTGTAATGAATGGTGAGACTAGCGTGCCGTTCGCCTAATAGTAAGTAATATGTCCACTTATGGACAATAGTAGAAACGAACAAGACCTTGAATTACAAAGCAATGCATTGCGCTCGCCATCCTGAGACATACGATGTCAAGTCTATATGTGTCCAATAGTTACTCTGGCTACAAAGTCCTTTAAAATGAACCACAACAGTGTATTTACACAGCTGTTTGACGGGAGAGATAGCACATTATATTTGACATTGCGCTGGTACCTACCCAGGCGGCCTCACACATATAATAGACCTACCATCAGTTAAAAATGATATAAAAGAAGTAGTAGTGGATTAATATTTATTTGTATTAGTAAAAGTTCCCTGGAAAAAAATGCCTGTAATAAATTATTACAATGTGAAATAGAGACAAATTAACCATAGAGCTAAAGTAAGGCAGCTTTTCGAAATCAGGTCTACACTTCTGTAAAGAAATCGGTCTCCGTTCCGAGATAAACACAAATTTCTCCGTGCCCGGTAATATTTGATTCGAATCTGAAAAATCTTTCGTAGTTCCACATATGTACAGTCAGCAACATAAGTTGCTATACATTCACGAGATTTGGAATTGTCTTATCATCCAAAATAATAATTATTTTCAATATCTACAACCATCATCAAAACTACCACCCGGCTTCGTTTTTGGTAGAAGTCTTGATATACCCTATATATTGTTGAGTGTGTTTATTTATAGAGACATGCATATATGTATGTGAATAATCAAAAACTTCATTACCAAGTTCCACCGGCATAGTGAGGCAAACCATACGTCATGTTGGCCGTTCACTAATTAACTGGATACGGTATACAAACTCAATCAATAATTTATCACCAATCGCCAGTTTAATTAACAACATTTATTGGCTACGTAGTTTTACGTTTAATTTGTTGACGTATGCACCATTTGGCAACGTTGAATTTAAATCAGTGGGTTTGCTGGTTATTGTTTAAGATCTGTTACTTTAAAATTGAATTATTGATGAAGGGCTGGTAAAGTAGAAGATGGGTGTAATGTAAATTCGAATTTAAGGTGGTTGGCGACAAAGACTCGATTACAACAATAATATAATAGTAAAAACAGAAATGTTTACCAAAATAAAAATGATAAAAAAATGTCATTAAAAAAACGATGCTATTATATGAGGGCATATTAAATAAAAATATCTATATCTACACTTAATATAAATTATAAAGATTCAGTATGCTAATACATAAATTTGAAGGACATTGTAGCCAGAGTAACTTTTGGACATATTGAGACTTGACATCTTATGTCTCAGGATGGTGAGCGCAGTGGAATACGAATTGGAATACGTATTGCTACTGTTTATGAGCGGTCGTATCGCTTACCATCAGGCGAACGGCTTGCTCGTCTCGCCAATATTTGATAGAACTAAAAATACACGCTTTTATAAAATACCCAACTATAAAACTAGTGTGAGAGTGAAATTAATTCATTTTATTGTTAAAAAGTTTGGGTGCTTGAGGAAAGGTGCGCCATTATACATGGTGTGCAATAAAGATATTGAGTATTGACTTTTTTTAGCACACATCACGTCTTTTTCACAGAAGAGGAAGTTAAAGGTGCTACCAAAACACCATATGTGATCCATCCCATGATGTGATAGGGGGCGAGCCTATCGCCATATTGGGTACAAATTCCTGATCACAGGCTGATAATTACTAGAAAAAAAATCTTTCTCGATTTGAACCCGAGACCGGAGAGTGTTGTAATCGGATGGGAGCAGGTACAACTGCGCCATCAAGGAATTTTATAATACTTCTGATTGTGATAGTGTAATATACCATGGTAACTACAATGAGAAGATGTAAAAGTTTCGGACGTAGATTTTTAGTATATCGATAAGGATTTAGATAGATAGATAGATAACACTTTATTGTTCACCACATATTACATACAAGTAAACAGTTTACTACTACGTACAAGTAAACAGTTTACAAGTAAATAGTTTACTACTACGTACAAGTAAACAGTTTACAAGTAAACAGTTTACTACTATGTACAAGTAAACAGTTTACAAGTAAATAGTTTACTACTACGTACAAGTAAACAGTTTACAAGTAACAGTTTACTACTACGTACAAGTAAACAGTTTACAAGTAAACAGTTTACTACTACGTACAAGTAAACAGTTTACAAGTAAACAGTTTACTACTACGTACAAGTAAACAGTTTACAAGTAAACAGTTTACTACTACGTACAAGTAAACAGTTTACAAGTAAATAGTTTACTACTACGTACAAGTAAACAGTTTACTACTACGTACAAGTAAACAGTTTACAAGTAAACAGTTTACTACTACGTACAAGTAAACAGTTTACAAGTAAATAGTTTACTACTACGTACAAGTAAACAGTTTACTACTACGTACAAGTAAACAGTTTACAAGTAAATAGTTCACAACTACGTACAAGTAAACAGTTTACAAGTAAACAGTTTACTACTACGTACAAGTAAACAGTTTACAAGTAAACAGTTTACTGTTACGGACTAGACGCGGCTGCCCACATGTTCACGGTGGTCGCGGGTTCGAATCCCAGGGCACACCTCTGACTTTTCGGAGTCATGTGTGTATTGATAGTCAATCAGCACGCACTAAAACGGTGAAGGAAAACATCGTGAGGAAACCTGCATACCATAGCGATTTATAAGAATTTCTATGGTATGTAAGTCCGCCAACCCGCACGAGGCCAGCGTGGTGGACTATATGGCCTAACCACTCTCAATCGTACTCTCGATTGTAGAGTAGGCCCGTGTCCTGCAGTGGGACGTAAATGGGCTGATACAGATACAGAAACAGTTTACATTTTTTGAAATAGTGTAACAACTGGCGGTCTTATCGCTATTAGCGATCTCTTCCAGACAACCAAACGTATGATGGATCATCCGTTATATAAGATTATATGTAATGTGATGTGATTTATTATTATGACACTATTTGGTAGTTCATTCAAACATTAGATTTATATTCCACTGTTAATGATGTGTACATTTATTTAAGATTTAAAGTTTAGTAAAATAAACCTATAATAGTTATTTCTAATTCAAGATACACATTATAGATGCTTACGTACAATATAAGTTTATGTAACGCGTTGATGTCTTTTGCATAGCTAATATAGGCATTCTGTAGCAGCCCATATGCGTCCCACTGCAGGACACGGGCCTACTCTACAATCGAGAGTACGATTGAGAGTGGTTAGTCCATATAGTCCACCATGCTGGCCTAGTGCGGGTTGGCGGACTTACATATCATAGAATTTTATAAATTGCTATGGTATGCAGGTTTCCTCACGATGTTTTCCTTCACCGTTTTAATGCGTGGTGATTGACTATCAATACACACATGACTCCGAAAAGTCAGAGGTGTGCTCTGGGATTCGAACCCGCGACCACCGTGAACATGTTGGCAGTCGCGTCTAGTCCGTTTACCAACAGGCCACCACGCACTTATAATAATATAGGCATTAGAGTTAAAAATATGGAAATGCAGTTAAGGAGGAAAAAAATATATATTTGTATAATTTGATGGCTATGAGAAAGATTTTTTTAAATTGTTGCGTAAATATTGACTGCTGAATATATTATATGAACTTACGTATATGTATATATTGCATAAACACTTGTATACATTTGTGTATGTGTGTACGTATTATGAATGTATGTTTATATGTATGTATGTATGTGTACATAAAAATATTACCTGAAATAATCCGAAGCTAGTGTAGGAATTGTTGTGGTTCGTGACTTTCTCCGTTGTTCTCCCACTGGCGTGCTCTATGAGGCAGATCCCTGTCGAAAAAATTGCATTTTATCAATTGCGACAGAGTTTGTTGTACGTTTACATCTTATTTGTAGTAACTAGCGGTCCGGCCCGGCTTCGCCCGGTTGCAGATATTTTTTATTTCACTTTAGAAACACTTTAGGAACTATTTCGCTTGATGAGTTATTAAAATATTTAAGCTCAACGTTACTTTCAACTTTAAACTGCCCATCCATATCATCATCCATACCATCACATCGAATATATTTGAATTCTTTGCCCACATCCTACGGGAACATTACATTTTGTCGGGATAAAATGTAGCCTATGTGTTAATCCAGGGTGTCAGCTAGGTCCATGCCAAATTTCACCAACGAGCTGATTGGTCGAGCGATTTCGGCGTGAAGAGATAACAAATGCACAAACTTCCACATTTATAATATTAGTAAGATCATCTTAACATGTTGAACTAAAGCTATATTTATTGGATTGCTTTGAAAATCTTTTGAAAACATTGTTAAAGAAACGAAGGTATGGAATTAGTTGTAGCTTTATTTAAATGTTTTTGATTTTGGAAAATTCAATCCTTTATAAAACAAATACGAGTGGATCACAATAACATTTGTCTCGGTGCGGGGATCGAACCCAAAGCCTCATGTTTCACGATGCAACTGCACTACAGAGGCAGTCTGATTGAACTTAAATATTTCCTAACTTTAACCAATTTTGATAAGTATTTTTTTTTCCCACACTCTTAATAAAACTGCTCATTAGTGTTAATAAGAAACGCCTTAAAACAAAAGCAAGGTATATCCCAACGAAAATTATTTATAAGCATAAACCCGGGGAAATGAGGCCATAATATTAACCTCAACTTTCCTATGGCGCCAAATTTGATGGCGAATAATTCCAAAAGGATTTAAACTTGGTTCCGTGAAAAAGGAAAAACAGCGGCGGTTGTTACGTAAAGCCACTTAAAATCCAAATACGAATAATAACATTGCTTTGTGACGATTGTGGAGTTTCGGACCAGGATTTGAGGACAGCCTTGGGAGATGGCGGTGGCGGAATTTTATAAAGAAAGAAGGCATCAACTCAGTAGTATTGTGCGTATGCGGTTTTTGAAACGTACGCTTGCGACAAAGTTTCAATTATGAACTTAATGGTAATAAAATAATTTAACAGCCTATTAATACCAATATCTGAACATGGGAATCCTTTCTAATCGAGAGGTTGGCTGAGAGATTTTAGGCAATGCTGACACGCTTATCTGGTGCAGTTTACGAAAATACCATAGTATATCCTGCAAAAATATCTTTGTAAATAATGTAAGTCACACTAGTGGGAACCCGGGATGTAGAACCGTCAACCATCGGCTTAGCAATGTTCGATTGATGACAAATAGGTCGCAAAATAATGCACATTCTGTCAACCCGCATTAGGCCAGCATGCTGGACTATATGACATAATCACTCTCAATCGTGCCCTCGATTGTGGAAGAGACCCGTGCCTTGCACTGGGGCGTATGTGGACTGATAAAGGTCGCACAACAAACTACAGAATCTAATATCCCAATTTTTAGAGATTCGTCAAAGGTCTTCGTCTCTGCCCGTAATTATCTGGAAGCAATAGTAGGTGCCTTGTTAACGAGGATAAAAGATGCTGAAAATCATTGAAAGCTAGTTAGCAGTTAATGCTTATTTATCGAAATATCGAGAACAAATCAATTTGCCGCGCCCGCCCCGTTCCGAGCGAAGCCTTAACTGCTTAACTTGTAGCGGAAACTAAATGAATTGCCTCCTCTGACCTTAATAAGGGTTCACGCGAAACTTCACTCGCGCCGAGATCTCCATTTGCATAAAAAGGGGACATCATTCAGACGACAAAACATTTCCAAATCCCCTTTCATTTAAGTTTAAAATTTGTTAGAGAGCCGCTTTAATTGACACAGTACATTGGCAGTGCGCTGGTGAGACAGTAAGGTAAGTAATGTTAAGTAAATATTACAATTGGTCTAATAAGTATCAGTAACAGGCGAACACAACATTAATATAAGTATTACACTTTACAAAAATAAACACTATTCTATAAAAATGGGAAATTGTTCAGTAGTAGCCTTCGCTTATACAGGGTATATCAAGACTGCTACCGAGGACGAAGTCTTGCTAGATTAAGCGACTTCAGACACAATGCAACAGAAAAAGTTGCAAAAAAAAGCGACAATTTTTATTTGTTATTATTTTCCTAAAATAATAGTGTATACCCTTTTATTTATAAATACTCTAAGGTATAAAAGAGTTTAAATAATTATTTTAGCAAAAACTATGGATTTTTAAAAAATGTAAATACGTGGCCTGCAGTTGGACGTATATGAACTAATATAGATACAGGATGTTTTCGGTTTGTGTTTTAAGTTTCTTGGTTTGGAAATCCCCCGAGTTGTCAGATAGTACAGTTTGTGTCCAGCTTAGTCTGTTGACCTAACCTGACCACAAGTTTGACCCTAACGCAGTGGCGTGCCTAGGGTTGTGGACTAGGGCAAGCCCAATATTTTTTTAGTAAGAATATGTATTGGTTCAGGAGCAAAATGGTATTAAGAAAGAAGAACGTGTTCATCATGCGATAGGGGGCGAGCCTATGCGATGTTATTAAATAAAAAAATATATAGAAAACGACCCCAGATTCGAATCCGAGACCTCAACTTTGCGCCATCAAGGCAGTCCTATTTTTACCACACGATCTATATAAGATTAGGATAAAAACCAATTAAATAATAATTATCTTTATCACCGTTATGAAAAAATGTATTACAACAAGTTGTTCGAAAAAATCTAATAGATGGCGCGATTATCTCGGCCATCTATTTAATATTGCCAAAATACTTTAGGCCCCATCATTAGTTTTAAATAGATGAATAAAACAAATGTGTAAGTTAAATTACTTTTGGGCATGCATACGTAACTTTATATTGTAATTATGTTGTAAATTAATAAACAGCGCTACAATAGCACATGTACGGCGCCGTGTTTAACTTCGCGGCCAGAAATTATTGTTAATACATTCATGTTATGTTTTTGTGTATGCATGTGATTTTTTGATTCATCATGAGCCCTGAAAGGAAGCTAAGGAATATCTGAAAAACACTACGATTACTGTCTACGCGAGCATAATATCAAGAAATCTCATATTATGTTATGTATATGACGCTTAAAGAGGTTTCTATACGCTGTTTACCGGAATTATGAAAATATATTAATGCATTCACATGTTTTTGTCAATGACTATAAAAGTACCTACCAGTTAAATTATTTATATCACTATAGCCGGAACAATTCCAATTTAAGTACATCGTTCGAAAAAAATATACAACACCGACAGTATAACTTATTAGTATGAGAACATCCAGCAATCTATAGTAGTTATGTGCACTGATCTATAAAATTGTATTCTATAGTTTTCACTACTTTCGAGAAATACACAACAAATCAGGCGTAGGTTTTCGACCAGATACGAGTAGCTGTTTGTTTACGAAATGTAATGAATTTACCTTTTCCTCGCCGATCAACACTTGCACACACTTCAAACCATCACAAGGCACATTTTCACCCATTATTATACGTAATAAACGTAAAATACTATAATTAAATGAAAACTAAACGTAGATATTCAGTAGTTACTGGTTAATCGTCCGCTCGAAAGACATAATAATAAGTGTGAAGCTAGCCACAGGTCCTAAATTATGGACAATTCCAAATTAAGTATTCTTATTATATATTAATAAAAATATTTAAAACATTATAATACGGTCTCAAAAAATATCCATTTATTTTATATATATTCCAATATAACTTGTAGCAAAACATAAATATTTTTCGATATATTTGGATCATAATATGACATGTCAAGTGCACAACTTCACTCCGCGAAGCCGGGCATTTTGCTTGGTACAAATCGCATTAAAAATAGCTATATGTATAGGTACGTAGTGTCATGGTTCTGAGGTCATGGTAGTGTCAGTAGACCGCGGCGCTCGCTTAGGCGTGTTGCCGGGCGGGGCGCGGGTGCTCCGTCGCAGGCGCGGGGCTCCATTATGGCGCGGTAAATTTAAAAATGATAGACGTTTTGCATTAAACGAATGTATTTTATTTAAGGTACTAATTTGCCTTTAGGATTGAGTATATGCGTATTAAGTAAGGCAAGCCGGGCTTTTGGGCTTGTATGGAAGTACCGCCACTGCCCTAACGTAATTTTGAGAGGATTTAACTACATGGAATTGTAGACGAAACTAATGACACTTCTGGTCCATCCTGTTGGGATTGATACATACATACATAAACTCACGCCTTGGTCCCAGAAGGGGTAGGCAGAGGTGCGAGGGCACCCACATTTCGCCTTGTATGTTCCGTCCCACAATGTGATAGGTGGCGAGCCTATCGCCATATCAGGCACAAATTCCTGACTCTGGGCTGATACTGAATAGAAAAATCCAATATCACTTTGCCCAACCCGGGATTCGAACCCGAGACCTCAGCTTTATAACCGTACCGTAGTACAACTACGCCACCGAGGCAGTGTTGGGATTGATCTGATTCTATAATATTTAACCTTCCTATTGTTTTTTGTAAAATAAGAAATATTATAAAACCTTTATTTTATTACATATTTGCAATTTCGTTCCTGCATCAGTTTTTGTTACCGCATATAATAATTTTTTGCTTTTTACGGTTTTTTTCATTCTTAAGACATAATTTATTACCACCAATGCAGTAAAAATTGCCAATAAAAATCATGTAGGATTTACGTGATTTTTTATGGCATTAAAATTCCTGATTTATCATTCCTCATTAGTGCATAGAACGTGAATAAAAACTCGTCGCGATCTGTAACTAAAGTATTAGGGAGGGACTTCACTAGTTCATTATCATATTATTCTTTTAGTCGGACAAGTTTCAGAACTTCATTTGGATGGATAGTCGACTTCCTAAGTAGAGTTGGGATTGTGAGCAGGATTTTAAATAGGTGGCTAAGTTCTTTTGTTAGCGTATCTAGCTGTGTGATATAACATTTAGATTTTAGTTGAATATTTGTAAGTGAATTTACTTGCACGGGTAATTTACATTTCAGAACATATTATCCTGTTTTTATTACGCTTGAAAGGGATAAATAAATATATGAGCGATCGCATCGCTTACCATCAGGTGAATGGCATACTCTTCTCGCCATTCATTGAAATAGAAAAGCAATTGTCTTACTTGACATACTATACATTTACAACACAGCACAGTTATACTATTCAGAAAGCGATGTCACCTCACCGAATTAATTCAAATTAATACGTTTGCGGACGACTTAAATCAAAAAGGGTGGGCGTTTTACTACGATTAATGGACCCGTCGCAATGTGGTGAAAAGTTGGCCCCACAATAGTTCGACACTTTGACATACCGATTAGCAAAGGATTACATACAATTTGGGCTCACTTTGTAAAGAATAAACCTATTAATTGGTTAAGCCGGTTACAGTTGGTTAAGAAGTCGAAGCTAAAGTGGTTTCAGATAGTCTCAGCCTACCTCTATGGTTTGTAGGTGTGACGATTAAATACCCAAAATATAGCATTATATATACAGTACCTGGATGACCGTGCTTTGCTCGGTTTTTTTGGACTTAGGAAATTGCACCCTTGAAGAAATTACTCCACTAAAAGTCTTCTTGTACTTTTTACTATTTATAATTCCAATACAGTTCAACATGGTCTTATTTTAACGCACCGCGGAATATACCGTACTTTATATAATAGATTATCTCTCGATTCAATATTCGCTTAATCAAATAGCCATATCCAAAATGAATGAAATCAATATGATTCAAACAAATAGCCATATCCAATATATCCATAAACGCCAAATTATCAATTTCACTTACTATTTTTAAAGTTTTGACATATATCCCAATAAAACCTAATTAGCTATTAGGTTATACAACTCATTGGCTTAGCGTTGCTTAACAACGCCATCTGCTGGAATATCTTATTTATTTCTTTATTTCTTACACTTTATTGTACTACACAAAATAAAAATAAAAAAATACACAACAAAAATCTTAACCTATATTTACAGTACAATGGGCGGTCTTATCGCAGTCGGCGATATCTTCCAGACAACCTTTAGTGTCTGTGTGAATATCTTTAGTGTTATTGTATGGTTATGCAGTTAGTATCACATAATAAAACAAATAGTATTATTATTTGCCAATAGATGTCAGGAAGAGTAATATTATCAGTTTATTTTTTTATTACATTTTCTAAAAATGAATCCTAGCTAGATCGATTTATCGCCCCCGAAACCGCCTGTATACAAAATTTCATGAAAATCATTGGAGCCGTTTCCGAGATTCAGAGAATATACATATATACAAGAATGTCTCGTTTAAAGATATAAGATAAGATACATAAACTCACCCCTTTTTCCCAGAAGGGGTAGCCAGCGGTGCAACCAGGGCACCCATGTTTCGCCTTGTAGTTTCCGTCCCACAATATGATAGTGGTCGAGCCATATCGAGCACAAATTCCTGACTTCAGGCTTATAATGAAAAGAAAAATCCAATATTACATTGCCGACCCAGGATTAGAATCCGAGATTACAGCTATGCAATCGTACTGTAGTATAACTACTCCACCGTATTTAGGACCATACATCCACAATTAAATCCACCGAATGCCAATCATGTCCCAGCTACATATTTCTATCTAGCAACATCATTTGCTCGGGTAACTTGGAAACTTCCAATCCAATTACATAAGATACGAATGTTTTCCGAAATGAAGGCTGGTGTAATATTACGAATGGGTTCGTACGTTTATTTCCAATAGGAAAACAATACCGTGTTACTGGCTTGTCGTCCGTGTACGGATTTCATTATTCAAACGTCTATGGCTAATGTTAGATGTATTTAATATTCTTTTTACTTTATTTGGCTAAATATATAATGTTAATTGGTTAAAATAAGAAGTCTGCTGTGGATTTAAAATGGATTGGAAATATGCTTTTTGTAAGTTTTTGCAATGGAAATTTATTTTTTCAGAACATGGAATTATTATCGTGATAAAATCTACTTTGCTTTAGATTATTTTTGAAAACTGAAGATTTAATTATAGCATGTGTAATTAAATATATAGCTATATTTTTGTATAATTTTATGTTTAATTAAAGCTGAATGAATAACTAATGAAGGTTGCTGGAATTCACAGAATGTATGTAGTTATGGAAACTCTTCGGAAAGACACATATTTACATAGTCTCATGCCTTTTTCCCAGAAGGGGTAGGCAGAGATGGTACCAGGACGCCAACGTTTTGCGTCGTGTGTTCCGTACCCCGATGTCATAGAAGGCATGTCAATTGCCACAAATTCCTAACTCCAGGCTGATAATGAATCCATTGTCACCTTACCCAACCCGGAATTCGAACCGAAGATCTCCGCGTCGTAATCGTACTGCAGTATAACAGCCACCGCCGCAGTCGAAATAGGGAAGACCTACGTTCAACAATACCTTGCTTGGGGCTTATGATGTATTATAAGTCTTTCCATATTTGATTTAAGGTTATATTACAAATGAAAAAGTATTCTAGCGTGTTATAATGGTATTGGAAACAAATATTTGTGCGAGTACGTTCCGACGTATGAATGGAACCAGCGGGCCATTGTTTCTAAGCCGATTACTCGTCTCTCAATTATTTGACATCGGCTTTGTAACATCGAAGAAATGTATTTTTGCATTTCATAATAGTATGAGAAGAAATAACTATGGGGGAATTTTTAACTACTAACTAGATATCAATGTCAATTTTAAATACAACACGAAAATGTTAAAAATGACGTGTGTGTTAATATTATAATATTGTATTTACAATTGTATTTCTTTTCGATTCAATCACGTTATATCTATTATATTAATATCTTTTATCTGAAGATTGAAAAACACATCAATCGATAAAGAAGCTATTCCATACAAAATAAATCGATGCAGCGTGAAACAAATAATTTGTCATCTGACCATGCAGCGCTAGACCGCTTTCACGGTTTAGTTTTCTCGCCAGCAAAAGGTCGAAAGCGCCGTGAATTACATGGCGTTTACGCGTTTTTGACTTAGAATTCGTATGTGGTGCATGCAGCGCACATAGGTGGGACACATTTTTCATAAAAAAACGGCTTGTTCACCTTCATATCGATGCATGTAAATGAAAATTTGCGAATTATTAACCTTATTAAAAATATACTCATTTAAACTACTGTCTTCACTCACTAATTAAAATAGAAGGCTAAGTAAACGTTAAATTTTAAGCAATGTTAGAACAAGTAATTAATACGAAAACAGTTCTCGGCTTAGAATTTGATGCATGGAGTGGTGTGAAGTCTCGAGGGATTTGCTTTGCGAATGCATTCGAGGCATTACCGAGCGAGAGTTAATAGTCTTGAGTTCGATCCCGGGAGGGGACGTGTGTTCGAATATTAATGCGGTGGCTTTGACATCGTCACTATTGTTCACCAAAATGTGCTATAATTTGAGAGGGTATAATCCTTCGGTTTCGCCAATTTGGTTTAAATCAAAGACCGTCTTGCAATATCTTCCTATAAGTTGAATAGTTAGACAAATCTTAGGGAATAGGAATATCTAGGTTTTAATAGACCAATTTCAATTGTTCAGAAGCCCGGACTAATCTGGGGGCACGGCAGTGCCCCCTCCAAGTCGAGCTAAAAAGCGGCACAGTCGTACCATCCTTTTCTCGAAGCAATTCAGACCATTTTCAACCCCCCATAACTTCGTTGTGGTTAAAGCAAGAAACCTGAATTTTCAGTTACTCAGCAGGCATTATGTAAATATGGTATATTTAAAATTTCATTCAATTTGAACCAGTAGTTTAAGAATTGTAACTAGTCAAACTTTCTTAATTTTGTCACTCACTGACTGACCGATCATCAAAAGTCTAAGGCACTTCTAGCAGACATAGAACCTTCAAATTTAGAATATAATTAGTGTTTAGTGTCTAAAGTAAGGGAAAATTCAAGCATTTCATAATTTGTGTCTAGTTTTCTAGATACACCAACTGCGTGTATACTTTGTAATCCCATATAAATGTATTATAGGATTACAAAGTTATATTTGCAGTTAATGAATCATTGTACCCGTATGTAATGGTTAATAATAGTTGTAGATAGTTATCTATATATATGAGGCTTAATAGGAGGGAGGTATAGAGAGGGAAAGGGTGTATTCAGCCCATGAAACTGTACAACATTCCTCTCGAAAAATATGACGAAGAAAAACTTGCAAATAAATAGATTAAATAGCTCGAAAATATCAATTACCATGAAAGAAAGAACAATAATAATCTAATCCGCTATATTTGTGATAAATTGATACCTACAAAAATAAGAAAAAACCATAAGACAGAGACTTTACGAAAAATCGTTATTGATAGTCTAGAAGTAAAAAGTACCGAAAAGGAAAAAAGTAGGACTCTACAAAAAGACATGAGATCCCATCAAAAACATCCTGTAAAAAATTCCAAGTCTCGCAGCTCAGTTTTTCTACCGCAAAAAGTTGTGAGATCCAAGTAATACCAAGTCGATTAATTTATTTAGTCCTTGCTTAAGGGACCTTCTGTATAAAGTTATAACGTAAGTTATTATTATGTCGATATTAAAAATTCTTTACGTTTCAAATAAATAGATCGACTTGGCCAGCAGCATTATGTATAAATTGTACGATACATTATGTGTTCATGCGATGGCCATGGCGATTTTATCGCCTATCTGGATTGCCCTCTCCTAGTGTAATGAAGTCATTTCACTATACCATTATGAAAATCATACTCGGGTTATGAATTTTAAAATTAGGCGTACTTACAGTTAGGTATAAGACTCCTGGGGAAGTTGTATCTGGCGAGTTCCTTGGACAGGGAGCATCGGTCGTAGGTCTTGGCGTGGCCCTCCGATATCGGGATGAGGTTGATGGACAGCAGTAGAAGCATCAGGTGTGCTGGCTGCGGCATCCTTCAAAAAAACATATATAACTTATATAGGGTGTAACGAGAGTGTTATCGAAAACAAAGCCGGTGTAGTGTATGAAGTATGCCAATATGATGACTCCCAAAATCGACAAAATGATGGAGTTGTATCCTAGACTCCAGCCAAGTTTTTGCAGGTCTGCACTATTGCCATTGGAACCGGCCGCGTTCTGGTTCAGGAACACCTCCTCCTTATTTTGGGTTGATTGGCACATCTTTGGAGTTTAACACGAAAGCGTCGTTACACTTGGCCGAACAATAATGAATAATGTTTCTGCACTTTGACACGAGCATTTTTTTGTAGATACTGATGCGACATATAAGGTTAGGTATGCGGTGCCCGAGCGCGTCGATCTCCCATTACAGGCAGGGTCGCCATGTAAGGTGCGGATCAGGGAGACGTAAATAAGACATCCGATTGCTAGGAGATACAATTTATTACTGCCTGTTAATACACTTACATTCCTTTATATTACTATACACTACACCGGATATACAAATAATGGTATGCGGTACAAATGCTTTAAACAAAAACAAAAAAACAAAAGCAAAAACGGGTTTCGTTTTTTATCACACTTTGGTTACACCCAATTGTGTGCATACAGCACACAGCAACATATTGTATAGTCCTGACTCCACAATACCATGCAAGTCTTGGGTCGTGGGAATCACAAATTGCGAGAGAAATACCGATTTCGTATGATATGATACAAACATTTGTGATTTTGAGTGTAACAATTATTGTATATATTGGCTATAATCCCTCACTCACATTATGGTTCTAGTTGCTACATAAAGCTTAGTAAAGGATTCCGTCACATTTTTATCTTAGTACTTAATTTTGGTTTGATAAATTCGTATACATTATGATACCCTACCGTGGACAAGTCTAAATGTTAATTAAAATAATGAAACCAAAGATTGCAAGACAAAGGCATTAGAAAATTGTGCAAGTACTCGCGTCTGTCGTATGAAGCAATTTACTTCGCATTCAAGACATTACCCCAACGCATTCCGACTCCGAACAAGCTTATAACCGCACATGACCTTCTGCTAACAGTCACGAGGTTAAATGGACTTGTCTTTGCCCGATAAATAGAACAATCTGGTAATGTAGAGGGATGGAAATTTTAGATATGCGACTTCTAAAACGAGTTGTTGAAAATGGCTAGAGATGGCTATTTCGATTTGTTTAAATACATAAATATATAAACTCACGACTTTTTCTCAGAAGGAGTGATAGCAACTAGTACTACTACGTTCCGCCTTTTATGTTCCATCCATCATCCCAAAGTGTGATTGTGGGTGAGCCTATGGGCACAAATTCCTGACTCTGGGCTGATAACAGGTTAACAAATCCGTCCGAAAAAAAAAAACACTTCGCCAGACCCAGGATTTGAACACGAACCTCTGCTTTAAAATCATACCGAAGTACAACTACGCCACGGAGGCAGTCCCAAACCTGGAGGGGCAGTTGAGGAATCCGAAATGTGGTCATAATAATTGTGTCTTGGCCAGTTTTTCATCATGTTGGATCCGAGCTTCCGAATTTAAGTATAGGAACACTCTACCACCGTTACTCATAAAGTACGCGATACTATTTCAACTCCAGAATATAATTTTTGTATCATTCGTAAGCTGCGAGTGGGGTAAACTTAGTACCGGTGCTGCAAGCATCCACTATTTGATATTTGCATCTTAAATTGTCCGTTTACTCTGCTTCTGAGTTCGCGTAATGGATTTATGATAACAGAATAAGGTGTGATCTAGTCTTGTATTGTGGGTATCATATAAACTACGAGAGACTTTACGGTCCCACACACACCCAAAACCTCTCGTTTCCTATTGTATTCGTCCTGCTTATCATCAGATGTTCTGTAGCTACATTGTTACGCCTCACGCCAATAAAAAATCCTTAATATTAATGTTTTTTTTATGAAGTATCAAGATTGTCATCGAAGCAAAGTATTATTAATAAAAGAAAAAAAAATTAAATATGCACTTCCAATGACTTGACCACTATACTAATGAAATTCCCAAGTAGCCAATAACAGTATAGGTCTCAAAAAAAAATATCCAGCACCGTCTACGTTTCTAACAAAAATCGTAATCAACACAGCTTACGCAAACACGGGCATCACCGAAAATATTTTTTCAAAACACGGCGAAGATTTATTCCGTCGCTGCGTCTCAAATGTTTATTTTGGAGAGACTTCAGCGTTGGTTATTTCACGTGGAGGCAAACAAAAGCCAGTCTGTATAAATATGGGAATAATAACTGCGGCTAGACGAACGGAATGAGGGGCTCCATCGAAATGAATTCTGTTAGGACCGGCCGGGACCGAATTGTGTACGAATTGTTAATTAATCGGAGACGTATTTGCGTTTTGGACGAAATCTAGGGTATTATGTAAGATTGAACATTGCTGTTTGTTTTCTGGGACAAAATTGTTTTCATTTACTTTTTAGAAGCGTGAACGATGAGGCAGGCAATTCGCTTGTTTCGCTTATCTAATAGTAAACAGCACATTTCATATTATTTACTGAAGTCAATAGTTAGTCTAATTAAAAGCTGGTCTCTCTAATCTTGAGCAAGATATTCCTTGAGACGTTTCAGTAACCTATATATAATATCTTGATACTGTTATATCTTTCCTTGTTTATTAAAATAGCGAATTGTATCGACATACATGGTATGGTAGCTATTTTCACTTCTTGCTTAAGATAGATAGGATATAGGAACCTGCCATAAATCTCGTCAAGGGGTAGTAAAGTGAGTACTACACTTGCTGGTAAATGCAATACAGTCCGAAGTATGGATCATCCACCTTCTTGGATACAATTATACCGGACTATTCGATAAGATGTGCCATTTAATTACTTCAATTCGCCTATCACAGATCATGGCAGGCAACTATGGATTGTCTGATTAAGAGGGCTTAATTGATGGTCCCAAAATATAATTCTGCGCGAAAGCCTTCGTAGTGCACTTGGTTAGACGCCAGCTGTAAAATACGAGGCCGCGAGTTTGATAGCATTGAGATATCCACATGTTTTTGTCTCGGTTTTAGATATTTCCGAGACTTTTCGGTCTCGGAAGTCTGTAGTTTTTGATATCCACGATACAAGATTCGATCTTAGTGTAGGGTCGGGACTATCTATGCGACTGTTGGGTGATTTATTAATAATTGAGTATAATATGAATTTCGTAGGAATTATAAATGAGCTGCGTCATATTAACATAGCTATATCTTATGGCCAATTAGCCGACATTTTCCTGGAAATCTCAGCGATCGTGTGTTAATCAGCCGTTTATTTCGACGAACTGGGTCGATGTTTTACATATATGTTTAGTTAGTAGTTGGTAATAGGTATAATTAAATTTAAATTTTAGTGCAAACTGGTGGTAGGTCTGTAATATGTGGGAGGCCACCTGGGTAGGTACTACCGCGATGTGTATTTCTCTCGTCAAACAGCAGTTTAAATGCACTGTTGTTGTGTTTGTAGGATATTGTAGCCAGAGTTACTACTGGACATATTGAGACTTAACCGTCTTACGTTTCAAGATGGCGAGTGCAATGGAATGCCAAGTATTGCTTTGTAATTCAAGGTGCTGTTTAGTTTTGCTACTATTTATGAGCAGTCATATTACTTACTATCAGGCAAAGGGCATGTTCGTCACGTCATTCATTGCAATAAAAAAAATACTACAGTGTGGAACGAAAAATAGTATTAAAATTACCACTAATTTTGTTTAACTTGCTGTCATTCTCATGCTATTCTAGAGCGGACATAAGAAATAAAATCTCTACGCATGAAACCCAGTGAAGCGAGAGCGAAGATGATGTTACTGTGTAGGTGTGACAGAGACAGAAACAGAGGGATCGGTCAGGTACCGTTTATTTTTGTTACATAGATTGTGTTTGTAGTGACCTCTTTGTTCACGATATCTGCAGTATATAAGTATAGGATTTGAATTTTATGATGAAATGATTAGAATGGAACGTTAGACGAATGGCTGATATGGAACGTGGTGTATGAAAATGTGTGAAAGAGATGACTAATGAAAGTACTTAAGATGGAAAGAGTTGGAGGAAGAATGATTAAGATGTTGAAGTACGGAAGGCTTTGTCCGTAGTAAGGGAGAAGTCAAAAGAGTCTAAAAGACTATAAGATACGTGAAGGACAACTAAAGCGACGACGAAATAAAGACGAATTTATACTACGATAGTATATTGAAGATTATTGTAACGATCTTTGATATGACCCGAAATAGAAATATTTCTATATGTAATACCTGAATGTCTACGGCGTTTTATATTTTTCATTATTTCATGACACGTTTCACAACAAATTGGCTCCCAAAAGGTATCAACTTATAATAGCCATCGCAGAATTGTAACAAACAATGTTATAAAGTTGTGCGCACGTACACATCTATAAGCAAATGGTACCGCCTTTATTACTGAAACTTTACGAGTCGAGACAAAACTGCATTACATGAACACCGGTTATTATTCATGACCTACCCCACATTGCGTTTTATGAGCTATAAATGTACTATATTGTATTCTTCAAGGTACTTTTGTCTGAATTGTGACCACTATTTTAACCGACTTTGAGATTTTAGTCCAACTATGTTATGTTCGCTATTGTGACTTACTTAGACAGGAACAGCGCGAAATCGATTTGCAGTTATATTGCATAATTACAATTTTAGCTATATTACTGAATGATTTTAGTTCAACAAAGTACATTACAGAAAAAAAACGGACGCAAATAAGACACTTTTCAAGAAGCGAACTGCAAGTACCGTATACTATTTTATTTTGAAGTCATTATATCGGCATTATTTTTATTTTCTAATAAGCATCGTAATCATTTTTAGCCGTATTTTGGAGTAATTTGCCTTATAATTTTACCACTAACTGTCTCTCTGATATAATCCCTTTTCAAAGTAATTTTTTTATTGTGGTTTTTTACATGAGACGTTATTTTTCTATAATGTGCATGTAGTATATATAGAAAATTCGTCGCGGTACCATTGGTGTACAGAGATAAACTTTGGTAATTAATAACCTTACGTAGGTAAATTTAGATCATATATGTATGTTAATTGAATATAAGAGTGCGAGTTACTTTCATAATTTTTACACTGACAGACGTCAGATAGGGTGAAGAGGTCTTAGACCTGTAGGTTTTATTTAAACTATCAATACTTAAACACCTGAATATACCAATACCTTATCAAAAATGTTGACTGGTTCGTAGCGATCGTGCTGTAGCATTGTAACAATTTGTATCATCGAGCCCACAAATATTCGTCGATTTTGAACAGTCAGCATATCGATATGTATTCGCACAGCTCCACTGTAAATAGGTCCATACGAATAGGTCACATTCCGTGGCCCAATTCAGAGCTGTTAATCAATCAGAGAATTGAGATCATTCACGTTCAATCTATCTGCTTAGAGGGAAACATCTTTGTCAAATCGCATGATTTTGTTCTTGGATGATAATGTTTTGTGAATAGAATTGTTTTGTGAGGATTACGTGACTAAGTGCGGTGGTATCCTTTTTTATGGTTGGTGAGAGAGCTGATGCCAGGAGTCTATTGCAGATTGAAAACTCCACAAACAAATAAATCATTTAAGGTGAAATTAGTAATTTTACCTTACGAAGTGCACCAGTGGTTTTTCACGTTGAGTTTTTGTATTTATTTGGAGATATATCTCGGACGTTTTATTCATATTATGGTTTTAATGACCTACAACAAGGCTTTACCACATATTTTTTTCTAGAATAAGTTGGTAATCTTCACATACCTTCGAAATTAAATAAATAAATACACCCAATAGTCACATACATAGTCCTGAACCCCACACTAAGATTGAGTCTTGGCCGTGGGTATCAGGAACTACGACTTTTCGGTCTCACAAACACCTAGACCTGAAAGAAATAATTGTGAACATGACCTCTCGTTTCACAGGCGGCGTCTTACCGACTGCGCCATGGAGGCTGTTACGGAATTGAATAATGATTTCAAATTGTTATACCGTTGTCTTTTATTAAAAACACGCACCTCTAAATAAAATATTTCCCTACAAAATATAAAACTCATTGCATATTAATAAAGTCTTGAACTAGTGTTTGTGGACGCGGTATAGTGCGGGGGTGAAAGAGGACGGGGGTGAAACGGGAGAGGTGCAAAGCACAAACGCACCTACCCGCTCATCGTTTTAATTGAGTTCCAAGTTTTGAAGTCGCGTTCCGGACCACTTCATTGTTGTTAGAAATTATATAATTTTGGGTGTTGTATGGAGAAATTGTCGGGCGGACTTTAGTAGCACGAGTTGAGGGCTAAAAGTGATCACAGGTGATAGGGATTGAGTTCCTGATTACAATGTTATCACTCCTATTAAAAGGAAATGTATAGTTTTCGAGAAATTAATATAAATAGTTCCTAACCTGAAATCACATATTGGGTAAAACGGAACGTTTTTATGGGCAATTTACAAACAAATCATCAGTACTAAGTCAAATATGTAGTCTATGGTGTAAAAATCGGTGAAACGGAACGTAAAAAACCGTAAAAACTATGTGAGTTGATTCAGGTGTCAATGTCAATTGTCAACAAAAAATTAAGAATGTTTTGTTGATGGTTTTTGGCGGATTTCGTATCTGCGTTATACCAATATTGATTTGTTTGTGTTTTGTTGTGTTATAATATGTTTTATAACGCCTTAGAAATTATGTTCAGAAGGAAGTTAGTGCACCCACTTTATGAATCGGTTAGGTCGACTGTGCCCCAAAACCGACTCGGAACACCCCGACTTCACGTAGTCTTTTGGCTACCGACCCTAGAGTGTATATAAAAAGCCGGAGGCGCGGAGGGAGAGCAGCCCCCGCCCGCTGTAACAATGGATAGGCACCCGTGCGAGCCGGAGCGGCTGAGGTGAGCGTGGGTGCCTATCCTTTGTTACGCAAGGGCGAAGGGGCTGCACTTCCCGCAACGCCGGAGACGTTGCAGAAGCCAATTAGTATTGACAACAAGTGTTTTTGTAGGTTAGGTTACTTAAATTGATATATCTCAGGAATGGTGCATTACCTTTTCACAGGAGTGGTACCAGGTGAGATGGGACACTCCCTCTCCCCCCCTCCATACCCCGCACCCTACCACATCGTGCTACCCTATTCTAAATTTTACACTAACTAACATTGGAGAAATTCTCGGAACTGTGCACCGATTTATGGCGGATTTAGTTAACTTTGCTGCAGTATTTTGGTAGAATTTCAGAGGTAATTTGAGTTGGATGTTTAAATACACGTTTCCTTGCGAAATATAGTATGATTCCAAATGTTAATAGGTTTTACTTGTTCTAAAGCGAATAAAATGATTGTACTAAAAGAGAAAATGGTTTTCCAGGCAGAAAGCAGTTACTTGTATTTAAATAATATATATACAGGGTATATCAAGAATGTTACTGAAAACGAACCCGGGTGGTAGGTTGTGCAAAAAATTAAGACAATTTTTTCTTGTTATTTTTTTCTATCGTCTTATTAGGGTGGTAAATATATAGTTTTTTTTAAATAATAATGTACACCCTATTATTTTTAAAGGCGCTATGGTACGCAAGGCTTTAAATCATTATTTTAGCTAAAACTATGGATTTACCACCTAAACTCGACGATATTTGAAAAATAATAAAAAAAAACGCGTTTCTTTGCGAAATTTTTAGTTACATTGTGTTTGTAGTCACTGAAACTACCACCCGGCTTCGTTTTCGGTAGCACTCTCGATATACCCTGTATAATAGAACGCAACGTGTCGCAGTCATCGACGGACACGCTTCGGCGCTCATGTCGGTAAATGCCGGAGTTCCTCAGGGCTCGGTGCTGTCGCCCACCTTGGTTATTCTGCATATCAATGACATGTTGTCGCTTGGCAACATTCATTGCTATGCAGATGACAGCACGGTTCATGGGCGATACCACTACGGGCCTCCAGGTTGCCGAGTCGAAACTGTGAAGGGACGCGAAGATCTTGTCATTAAGCTCAACCGGACCTTGGATCTCTTTCTACATGGGGTTCCAGGAATATGGTTGAGTTCAATGCCAAGAAAACCCAGGTGTGTGCGTTCACGTGCAAAAAATCCCCGTTCTCTCCCCTCCCCATTCTTCAGGGTACAAAAAAAAAAAAACGCAGCCATTGGTAGTAATTTATATTGAATTCATAGGAAACACTAAGGGGCCATTTATATAGTCCTGACCCAACCAAAAACTACGAGAGTCTTTCCTGTCTCACAAATATCCAGATCTAAAAAGATCAAACATAGACTTATTCAGAAAAAATAATAAGAAAAATGCACGATTCAAAAATACCTATCTAGATATATCTATACAAGATCTACACATACAAAGTCACGAATAAAAGTTAGTTAAATACATCGAAAGCAATCAACGAACCTTCAGGGAATAACGCCCAAGTACAAGTTGATTCTATATGAAAATTTCATTGTTCATTAGCAACGAAATGCAATCATTTACTGTTCCAGAAATTTTCTCGCGTAATTATTAATTTGCAGTAATTTACATTCAACTCTTAAACGATTTATTATTTTATGATATACATGGTTGGAATGAACGATTATACGGGGAAGTGGGTGATATTCACATATTAGCGGTAATTTAAACCACATGTTTCTCATCACCCCTGGTACAACAGTTGTAAAAAATATGACTGGATTTCTTTTAAAAATTGCGATTTTAGTCTTCAAGTCTTTAATCAAGTCAAAGGACCGCTTTTTTATATTCCTTTTTGCTGTGAATGGCGAGACGAGCGTGCCGTTCACCTGATGATAAGCAATATTACCGCTCATAGACAGTGGCAAAATCAAACAACACCTTGAATTACAAAGCAATGCATGGCATACCATTGCGCTCGCCATCCTGAGACATAAAATGTCTCAATGTGCCCAGTAGTTATTGTAACTACAATGTACTTTAAACAGAAACACAAAAGTGCATTTACACTACAGTTTGACCTACCTGAAGTAAAAATCCCACCTACATATCACTAGATTTCTAGTCATCAGGCGCTTGAAATTTATCGTAATATTTGGTTTTGCTACTGTCCATAATCAGCCGTTTCGCTTACCATAAGACGAATGGCAGGCTAGTTTTGCAATTCATAGCTATAAAACATATAAATTTATAGACACTGTCCTTCCCACACAGCGACCATTGCAACTCCTTCGTGCAATGGTTCGAAAACTCAAAATTTTATTTCACTGGGCATCTAAGTTCAGCGCGAATGTCTAACTTGTCTTTGCCAACGAATACCAATTAATCAAAATTAGGAGGAGTTCGAAATAACTTCTGTCATCTTCCCTCCGTAGCATAGAGGGAGACAAAATAATGAACTAGAAATGTAATAACCGAGATAAAATTATTTTTAACGGCGTAAATCGAAGCATAAACTTATCAAATTAATTTCTGTGTATGGCTAGTTAATATCCCGCTCATTTAAATCAAATTCATTGTGTACGTTCGCTGGCCGAAAACGAATATCCTATAACATGCGATTCTTTAATTGGAATTTCAGTTCACGGAAAGCGGTTATTAAAATTGCGTAATAATTGAAAGCCGCGCATTGTAAAACGCTCACATTTCCCTGTGATGCGGTCGTGCGTAATTATTTGTGTGAATATTTTCGGGAAACGTACATTCTTGAGAGGAATTCATTTTGGGAATTATATTTTCAGAAAAAAAAGGTAAAATATATAATTTGGAATATGTTGTTTTTCTTACAATTTCCTGTTATTGTGCTAAAAAAAATCAGAGATGTATTCATACGTCTTCATATACATATATATTTGATCATATTTTGCGTCTTCTTGAGAACCTTTGTAGAACAGTTGAAGTTTTGGAAATAAAAGTCTAGGTATTCGACCCAGGCAAAAATAAATGTTTGAAGATCTCCATTTGTTTCGGATGTAGTCTTAAGTCTCACGTTCCAAGAGTAAGAGATCCCATCAAAAACATCCTGTAAAAAAATTCCAAGTCTCGCTGCTCAGTTTTTCTACCGCATAAGTTGTAAGATCCAAGTAATACCAAGTCGATTAATTTATTTAGTCCTTCCACCGCATGAAAACATAATGTATCGTACAATTTATACATAATGCTGCTGGCCAAGTCGATCTATTTATTTAAAACGTAAAGAATTTTTAATATCGACATGATAATAACTTACGTTATAACTTTATACAGAAGGTCCCTTAAGCAAGGACTAAATAAATTAATCGACTTGGTATTACTTGGATCTCACAACTTTTTGCGGTAGAAAAACTGAGCTGCGAGACTTGGAATTTTTTACAGGATGTTTTTGATGGGATCTCATGTCTTTTTGTAGAGTCCTACTTTTTTCCTTTTCGGTACTTTTTACTTCTAGACTATCAATAACGATTTTTCGTAAAGTCTCTGTCTTATGGTTTTTTCTTATTTTTGTAGGTATCAATTTATCACAAATATAGCGGATTAGATTATTATTGTTCTTTCTTTCATGGTAATTGATATTTTCGAGCTATTTAATCTATTTATTTGCAAGTTTTTCTTCGTCATATTTTTCGAGAGGAATGTTGTACAGTTTCATGGGCTGAATACACCCTTTCCCTCTCTATACCTCCCTCCTATTAAGCCTCATATATATAGATAACTATCTACAACTATTATTAACCATTACATACGGGTACAATGATTCATTAACTGCAAATATAACTTTGTAATCCTATAATACATTTATATGGGATTACAAAGTTATTCACGCAGTTGGTGTATCTAAAAAACTAGACACAAATTATGAAATGCTTGAATTTTCCCTTACTTTAGACACTAAACACTAATTATATTCTAAATTTGAAGGTTCTATGTCTGCTAGAAGTGCCTGAGACTTTTGATGATCGGTCAGTCAGTCAGTGAGTGACAAAATTAAGAAAGTTTGACAAGTTACAATTCTTAAACTACTGGTTCAAATTGGATGAAATTTTAAATATACCGTGTTTACACAATGCCTGCTTAGTAACTGAAAATTCAGGCTTCTTGCTTTAATCACAACGAAGTTATGGGGAGTTGAAAATGGTCTGAATTGCTTCGAGAAAAGGATGGTACGTCTGTGCCGCTTTTTAGCTCGACTTGGAGGGGGCACTGCCGTGCCCCCAGATTCGACGATACAAGACTGATACTTATACAAATGGAAAAAAAGGATATATTTAAATAAAATAAAATACCTTAATATATTCGTCTGGGCTCGTGTACACATGTGTCCCGGTCGCCAGCGGCCAGCCCTTTGCGTAAGTGGCTTACTGATGCCCAATTATTCACTTATACTACTCTGATACGCTATTATTAAGAGGAAGATGTTATTTTTAAGGCGTAGTGTAGTGCAGTAGAAATCTTACATTTTGAACAGTGTCTTTAAACGACGGATTTTCTCAATAACTATTACATTTAATATTAAATGATTGTTGTATGATGTAATGTCTCTGTTTTACGCTGCAGTAATTTTATTCTTTTTGTATGAAATTTATTTTTGAATTAATCCTTGGTTTGTATTTTTGGAAACGCCACTGCAACGTAGGTTGCAGGCGTCACCAAGACCAGTCACAGAAATCTATCTTATTATTATTTAAAAAATGGTCTAATTTCTAGTTTTAGTCGGAATATTTTAAGGATATAGTAATTATCTAATATACATGTTGGAATGGAATATGATGAAAAACGAGTAGAATTATATGTGAGCTAATGACTGATAAGTAATGTGGTTGTGTGAAAGAGATCACAAATGAAAGAACTAAAGATAGAAAGAGTTAGAGTATGTATGATTCCGTTCCAAAACGAAGTCCGAAGGACGAAATAGAAGTCAACTGCATGGAAGACGAGAAAGACCCACAACGTAAAGATATACTCGTAACTAAAGACGTAATATAAGAATCAGAGATATTGAAAAAAATTTAGCTCAGCTTTGTTTGATTTTGTCCCCAACGAAACTCATAGGTACGACTACGTAAATGAAAAATATTAAAACTGATTATTTCTATTCTAGCGCCACGCTCTGGTGAGAAAGAGAAATTATCGTGTAGGTTGTTTAAATGGCATTGTCAAATAGCGGTAGTGTGCCACTAAACCAACATTTTTTTTTTATGTTGCTATTATAAACTTCTGTAATTTTAATCGATTTAAACTTGATATTGATTAAAATTGCAGGGTGTTATGAAAGATACTAATATCGAAATTTCGCGCGTTTGACTAGACTGAAAAATAAGAGGATAGTAGATTTGGGCATCTATCGCGCGTTTGACTAGACTGAAAAATAAGAGGATAGTAGATTTGGGCATCTATCGCGCGTTTGACTAGACTGAAAAATAAGAGGATAGTAGATTTGGGCATCTATCGCGCGTTTGACTAGACTGAAAAATAAGAGGATAGTAGATTTGGGCATCTATCGCGCGTTTGACTAGACTGAAAAATAAGAGGATAGTAGATTTGGGCATCTATCGCTGTATATAATACTAATATATGTATGACTAAACTATTCTCACATTGATTATATTATATAGACAGACTACCTCCATACTACCATAACGTCCAGTTTAGTAATCTCGTTATGTCTTAATTAAGCTATCGCATTCAGCTATTATGACTAATATTTATTAATTTAAAATTACGTTAAATTTAATTCTTTTCACAGGCTGCAAAGTCACACAAAAGTCTGGTAATACAAATATTTTAGTGAAACTAATTAATTTTTTGCACCCAATACAAAATATCTCTCCGACATTGACTTTATAAAATATATTTCATGAAAATGGGGATTTGTTAAAGAAATATTCTTAATTTACTTAATAAAGTCTCAAGAGATGCTGGGATATTAATATTTTCCCCGTAGGTTTGTCTACGTTTTTAATTAATCACTAGATTTGTATTCTATTAGATCTGAAACCAATACAAAAGGGTCCGACTTTATTCAGTTTTAAGTACAAAAAATAAGCTTAGCAATAATTTCACCTTTACTTAGACGGTTTTTATCTTCCAATTTTCGGAATTTTCAGAGATGTTTCCAAAACCCATTTACTCGTATGAACTTGAATTATTCTAAATCCATGAATACATATATTATGATGTGCGTTTTATAGCTATTAGTTGCTAGTTTTGAAAAATCTATAGATGAATGTTTGTACATATTATATATCGTTCAGAAACTCCATTTAATAATCAGTATTCAGTTTGAGAAGCAGGTAACGTCTATATACAATTTTCTTTCAATTTTTGTAGATATTGGGTGGTTTTAATCATTTTTTTATCATTTGCCATATTTATGCACTGAAGAAAAGCGAACAAATTTGTATTATATTTTTAACCTGTCCCGGCATAGTGGCGTCATTGCACCTGATGGTAAGCGCAAATGCCGCCCAGGCAGAGTATCCATTGGCATCGGACGGCAGTCCCATGCCAATGGAAACAATTATGCCGGCCTGCTAAGGTGCCTCTTCACACTACGGCGGAAGGACCCAGGATTTTAGGAAAGAGGGAACACGTGAGACGGCAAACAATTCCACAGCCTGACGGTGCGGTACAAAAAATAATTAGAGAACCGTTTGGTTCGAGCCGGGATAGTGTGGACCGACAAGCTATGGCTTCGCAAGCTGGCTGCGAAGCCATAGCTTGCTTCGCAAGCCAGCACGCGTGGTTCTGGTTAGGAATGGAGAGGAGGGGATCAAGTTGAACAATTCCTCAGAGCATTCATCGTGATACAGGCGGTAGAACACGCTTAGAGAGGCGGCATCCCTCCGGAGTTGTAGCGACTCCAAGTTGCTCGTAACGTCTGCATCATTCACAATGCGGATGGCCCGCCGCTGCAATCCATCCAAGGCATCGAGCAGGTACTGGGCGGATCCATCCGAGAGGTGCGAACAGTACTCCATACCCAGCCGGATCTGCGCTTTATACAAACGATAAAGCTGACCGGGCGTGAAGAACCGACGCACCCTGTTCAGGACTCCTACCCTGCGTGATGTGGCAGATATTACGCCTTCGATGTGATTCCTTGGATTGAGATCACAGCGGATATCCACACCAAGAATACTCAGGTCATTCCGCACTGAGAGGGGAGTACCCTGAAGAATGGGGAGGGGAGAGAACGGGGATTTTTTGCACGTGAACGCACACACCTGAGTTTTCTTGGCATTGAACTCAACCATATTCCTGGAACCCCATGTGGAAATGAGATCTAAGGTCCGGTTGAGCTCCATGACAAGATCTTCACGTCCCTTAACAGTTTCGACTCGGAATGTCAAGCATTGCTTAAGAACATAGATAAATGTTAACCAGGGCTTGTAATATATGATATTGCTACTATCCGTGATCGGTTATATCGCTTACCATTAGGCGAATGGAATATTCGTCTCGCCATTAAACGTAATAAAAATAATGAAAAAAATCAAATAACTATCTCGAGGCCAAGTCACAAAGAAGAGCACAGAGAAAATTAATATCAGTAGATATTAAATATTATTCTTTGTAGATAGTTCTTAAGTAATCACGAAGGATTTTTTCCTTAGTCTCAGTTAATTAGAGCTACTTAGATAACTAATGAATAAGAAAAGAATTTTTACTTTAAAACACCTATTCCCTTGGTAATCTCTTCACTTGAAGTTTAAAGGTATCTTCTCTCGGTCTGCAAAATAATTAGCTATACTATACCTGATGTTCGGAGGGTACATCGACATCGTAAAAGCGGTTGGGAAAGATTGGATCAACCAAGGCAGAGATAGAGAACGGTGGAAAAGGTTGGGGGAGGCCTATACCCAAAACGGGGTCCATATCCTAAATTAATCGAACTTAATTTACTCTAACTCGAACTAACTCTAGCTACTAAGCATTTCTACTAAAAATAACTGACATCATTTGAATTGTACTTTTTAAGGGTTATGGAAATTAAAAGGCTTATTATTATTACAATATTATATTATTATTATTATATATACCTGATGTTCAGTAGCATCTTTTTATCTTGATATGACAAAGTGATGTTTTTTTAGATTAACGCAAATGTTACATATTTAAATAAAAATAAAACTAAAACTAATAACGTATTTTATCGCGGATTTTGGATAATTTTATTTTTTTAAATTCCCGGTGCGGCTGCGTTTCGATTACTTTACGCCTTTCGTGGTCACGGGGCGGACTGACCGCAATAAAATTCGTCAAATATAGTTTTAATTTAATGACATAGTGACTTAAAAGTATCTGTAAGTAAGGACATAGATATCCTTTTCAGTACAACTTTGGGACCGTGGCAATTTCACTCACCGAACAAAACACCACAGCGAAAACATCGCTTTACATAGGCTTTTTGGGCGTCAGTTGTACCAACCTGGTCATGTCAGTCCATTCCTTCTACAATTAAAGATTACTTTAGCATATGCCACTAATGTGAAAGATAAAAAATGTATGTACTATATTGTGTACTAAATTTTCATAAGAGCTATTTAATAATGAGTAGTACAATAAATTCATTCCAAAACAATAGAAATAGTAATAAACTTTATTTCTCCGCACAAAAATCATAGGAACATAAGTTGCCTTAAAACTATTTTTATATATTATGTATGTATATATTTTGTGAGAAGCTGGTGTCTGCTCAATATTTTAATTTATGATGCACATCACCAGGCTCTCTTTCCTTTTCGGACTTATCTATACAATTGGGGGACATATTTGTAATATTTAAAATAAGAAATAAAAATCAAAGCATTTAAACTATATATAAAATGAAGTTAAAATTAAAAGCTGGTAACAAATAAAAAAATAACAGTTTAAAGTCCCCGTAAATTAAGTTGCAATATCAAAAGACTTAATTTACGATTCGAACCCTCGTCAATATAACAAAACAATGTACGTAAACACGGACAATATTTATCATTCATAAAACACAATAAGCTCTATGATCTGCGTAAACCCTACAAAAACCGCGAGAGCGTTTCAAAATCCTCTTTTATATTCAAAAATCACGATGCAAATGAACATTTTCGTGTTATGGTCTATACAATGCAAGTCTGATAAACTGGTCATTGGGCGTTTTCCTAGTGCTGTTTTTTTTAATTTATTGGTTGCTATGTATGTGAGAGGCCGAGTTAGTTACTACCGCAATGTCTATTTATCCCAAACAGCAGCGTAAATGCAATTTTGTGTTCCGTTTATTAGGACATTGAAGCCAGAGTACCTACTGGAAATATTGAGACTTAATATCTGATATCTCTGGATGGCGAGCGTAATGGGATGTCAAGCATTGACCCTTAGTGTTGTTTGGTTTTGTCTGTCCATGTGCGGTCGTATAGCTTACTATTGGGCATATGGCATGCTCGTCTCGCCATGTAATGTATAAATGAAAAAAAATATATTGACGGTTTGATTTCCTAGCTTATAGATTTCTTTAACAGTAAAAGTATACATAACCAAACTTGTGTTCTGCCAAAGAATTTTTTTTAGGTAATACAGAGTATGTGAAGGATTGGTGTCAATTCTACTCTAGAGTCTACTTTTATAGGTTAAAACGTCTTTTCCGAAAGAGTTGATGTCAGGTAGGTCATAAAATCACAACCAAGTAAATCAGCAATACGTGTGGAAAATCCAGTACCCATGCCAAATAAATTGAAATGAGGATAGACAGTAAGAGATACAATATACATTGAAAAGTTTTGACTAAGTTTTTTGAAGTTGGCTTCCGACATGTCACTTTAGATACTTGAGGGCTTATGTTCAACAGTAGTTTTTTTATATTTTATGAGGAAAGTGAGCATACGATTAACATCTACAAGGACACCGGGGGGCATAGAGATATGCGTTGTCTTTAAGGAATACGCTTTTTTTTATACTTCCTCTGGCCGAAGAAAAGAAGACAAAAAAAAAAATATATTATATCTAACGGTCCGGTTCTGCTTCATCCGGGTGCAGATACTTTTTAAATCTAGTCCACTTTAGAAACAAGAGCTATTTCACGTGATAATTTTAAATATTTAAACGTTGCTGCCGTATTTTAAATTTCCCATACTGTCCCTCTGGGTGTGACAGAGTATATTTAAAAAAGAAAAAAAAAATATATAAAAGAAAAGAATATATTTCAATAACTTGCACATCTCACGATAATAGATAGATAGATAGATGGATAGATAGATAAAACGTTTATTTAATACTACATTTTTTTGGAATGAAAATTAGTTGTGTTAATCCAAAGTGTCAGGTACCTCCATATGAAATTTCATCCTAACTGGTTTCGCGGTTTGAGCGTAACAAACACACAAACTTTCACAACTGTAATATTAGTAGGATAAAAATTTCAAATAATACGCCGGTATTGCCATCATATTTCCCCTATCCTTTTCCAATGTCATATAAATTATTATAAGACTCTCTGCAACATACAACTCACATATTAAATGACTACAATGTCTACTCTTGAACAATCACAGTGTAATTGTCTTCCGACTCCGCCATCCTTCACATCAGTCGTTGACAACTCCGCTCTATATTCAAATCCTTATTCTATTCTTAATATAACTGCTAGTATCATCATCATACTAAAATAGGTTGCTTTATTCATCGCTCATAAAAATAGACTGTTACATTATTAACAATATGGTATTCCAAAGCAACACAGTTTATTAGTTCGGCAGTGTATTCTAGTGTCCCGTGTCAGAAGCATTAACACTCCCTTGATATATTGTGGGGTAGAAGACCAGAATACGTTGGCCTGTTCCACCCCAGCCGTCTGAAATTAACATTTACAGCTCGAGCTAATATTGTAGGTCTTGTTATATTGGCTCGTATCTTAAGGCGCTACACACCTTTGGTTTTCAATCGGAATAGTTAATTCTCTTATGCTATAATTGGTTAGTTCCCTTTGATATTTCGCTTGTTTGTGCAACAATTCCGACTTGATATTACATTTAGTGTTTGTACATATGTAGTATAACTTTGTTTGTGCGTTTATAGCTCTAGAAGTTGTATCAGCCCGTATATATCCCTCTGCAGGGATCGGGCCTCCTCTATAATCAAAAGTACGATTGAGACATGTTACGCCATATGTCCACCATTCTGGTCTAATGCGGGTTGGCCGACTTTACATAGAGCAACAACAGTGCACTTATACTGCTGTTTGGCGGAAGAAATAGACATTGCGGTGGTACCTATCCAGACAACCTCATCACATGTGAGAGACCTATCACCAACCGAATCCCGGGTAGGGCAAAGTGATAGTGGATTTTTCAATTAATTATCAGCCCGAAGTCAGGAATTTGTGCCTGATATAGCGATAGGCTCGCCCTTTATCACATCGTGGGATGGAATACAAAAGGTAAAATTTTGGTGTTCTGGCACTTCTGCTTACCCCTTCTAGGAAAAAAAGGCCTGAGTTTATGTATGTGTGTAGTTACAATGAAGACATTAGAACATAGGTGTGTAAATAGAGAAGATATACGTCGAGACGTCCCCTCGCGGGTCATCGGCCGTCCCTCACCCAGTGCTATCAATAGCAGCGTAATTCAGTCTTATTCCCAACGTTTGCTTGGCTGTTTACAAGTCTTAAGAGTAGAGCGATTTATCTAATGTTCTCAGGACTAGGCCATGCTGAACCATGTGGTCTAACCTTTCTGAATCGTTCTCTCGAGTGTAGAGGTCTCGCCTCTAGTACGGGTAAAAAATAAGCTGGGCCGCTCTCGATCCTTGTGGTTTAGCAATAATAAAAATATTTTGTGCTTTAAAACATATCAACGATGGAAAAATGGAGCCCTTATGGGATCTCTTAATTATCCATCTGTCCGTCAATAAAGATTACGTATTATCTTGAATTAAAGATTACGTATTACAAATGAGGTTGTAATGTTTTTTGTAAAGATAAAACCATACACCTATTGTTAGGTGTGGAAACTAAGACATCATACTTTCCCTTACTTGCCCTTTTTTGTGCCACATTTTTGATCAGAACCCAAGACGCGTGAATCCATCTCATACTTGCTAGTTGCACAGTTAGTGAATAGTAATACTACTCATTATCCCTTTTAGAGTTCGAGAGAGAGATCAATCGGCGAATCCAACTCGGTTGGGCAGCGTTCGGGAAACTTCGCGACGTCTTCTCGTCCAAAATACCTCAGTGCATAAAATCAAAAGTCTTCGATAGTTGTGTGTTACCAGTGATGACATACGGCACCGAGACGTGGCCTCTCACTGTGGGCCTCATTAAAAGGCTCAAAGTCACTCAACGAGCCATGGAGCGGGCTATGCTCGGTGTTTCCCTACGAGATCGAATCAGAAATGAGGAGATCCGTAGGAGAACCAAGGTTACCGACATAGCCCATAGGATTGGCAAGTTGAAGTGGCAGTGGGCCGGGCACATAGCTCGTAGAACCGATGGCCGTTGGGGCCGAAAGGTTCTCGAGTGGAGGCCACGTACAGGCAAGCGAAGTGTTGGACGCCCGCCTACAAGGTGGACGGACGATCTGACTAAGGTCGCAGGAAGTCGCTGGATGCAGGCCGCTTCCAACAGGTCATTGTGGAGATCGTTGGGGGAGGCCTATGTTCAGCAGTGGACTTCCTGTGGCTGATATGATGATGGTGATGAATACTATTCATGAATTTAATATTTAAGGAATATTATTATTATTGGTCAAATATATTCCATAATCGCGGTCGCCTATCCCATATCTACGTTCGCGACACGGCCGTCCGGCCGTCAGTCAGTGGAAATACCCCATTATGTCGCAAGCACACGCACTGCAAAAGCAATTCTTCTACGAGCGGCGTGGATTACGACCGGAATTGCCTCTTATACGGTACTTATTCCATTCCGCACTGTTACTTACCCAACTTTATTGTATTTATTCTTTGTTATTGTTAACAGATTGGTATGTTTATTGTTTATGTTTACGCTGCAACCTGGATTGCAGGTGTTGTTTTAATTGTAGATACATTGTTGTTGTAAAATTTTGGTTTTATCAGCTTTTTTTTTTCAGCATAGTTTATTTGTTCAATATTCCACTGGATGTATATCTAAACAGATACAGATATATTTGCAATAACAACATGTTACTACATAATATGGTTATTTTTTCAAGAATTGACGAGTAAAAATATATTTAATTTAACTATGTTTCTTCTATCTAGTGGAAAACACAGAAAGGTAAAAATATCATTTAATAGCGGAAATGAGTAAAAATTAATTTACTTCTAAATCATTTGAAAACGATATAACTATATTGTTCTCCTCAATACTAATATCCTCAATAATAAACAAACTACGTTATATTCATGATTGAATTCTATAAAACATTTAATCATATTCTCTGCAGGCATATTTTTACCCAAATGATAATGAACGTAAAAACCTAGCCACTCTCAATTGGAAACTACGCCGAAGCTAATTGTTAGTTTGTGTAGATAATGCCTAATGCCTATTCAATGCTTTGTGTGGAGTAGGGGGGAAAATAGGTCAAGTGCGGATCTGAATCGCACACCTAGGGTTCCGTAGTATGAAAAACTATGAGAAAATTTACGACAGAGAACGGTTGTTTTTTACTTGTGACATTTCACTGGAAGTTTTTTTTAGTCCCAAGAGGGTGTCGGGTTGACAATATTGGTTTTTACGTGGGTTCTCTTACTTTTTTCCGTTGTTGAACTTATGTGTGATGTGATGGCCTGTTCGTAAACGGACCAGACGCAACACTCCTCTGATTATTCGGAGTGTATTAATAGTCAATCACAACGAACTATAACTGTGAAGGAAAACATTGTCAGGAAAACTGCATACCATAACGATTTGTTAGAATTTCTATAGTATGTAAAGTTCGCTAACCCGCATTAGGTCAGCCTGGTGGACTATGCGACCACTTTCAATCGTACTCTCGATGTAGAGAAGGCCCGTATCGTGCAGTGGGACATGTATGGGCTAATACAGTACAGTACTCATTGAAATAAAACTATTATTTACGGATTTTATCGCGAATTTAGTTTAATTTTTTACATTTTTGACTTCCCGACGTTTCGATTACTTTACAGCTTTCGTGGTCACGGGACGGACTGAGGTATTAGACGTCCGCTCTGTGACTGTTACAATTCAACTACCCTTATTTTACAATTATTAATTTAAAAATTAATTTTAAATATCTAGTCTGTGTTTGCGATCCGATCTACGCAGAAGGAGCTCACAGTGTCTTGAGGTCTGGCAGTTGGTCTTTTGGGTTCCAATTTAATTAAATGTAGTATTGGATCCCAAGCTTGTGCAAGCTTCAAGCCATCTTCTCTATTGAAATTTGGATGTTTTTTAATTTCAATAGCCTCGCGAAACATCCTGGGCAGGAAACAATGTGTAACATTCGCGTAAATCTAAGAAACCATTATACAGTACAGTACTCATTGACAGCCTTCGTCTATCCGTTGGTCATCCGCGTGCTATCAAATGAGAAGTCGCAGATTCAATCCACATACATACAACTGTGTTTGTGCACCACTATTAGTAATTGTTTCATTCATTGTTGAAACACAACAGTGCATTTAAACTGCTGTTTGGTGGGAGAAATAGATATGCGTTGGTACCTACAAAGGCAGACTCCCATATATGAGACACAAACCACCAGCAAGACACGTCATGCTACGTGTGACTATAATGCCCTTAATGGTAAACTTACAGTGAATTTCTGATAAAGAATCCTCCTACCGTGAATTAAGCAGTCGATAGTGTCTTTCAGAATCACCTGACACTAGAAATATATCACAAACTAACTTTGCCCATTTGAGACGTATTTGACTTAGCTAATGTGATTGACATTTTGAAAGTAGGAGTTATGGGTAAAGTTAGTTTGTGTAGAGCTTATTGCGTTACTATGGCGTATTCTTGACCATATTTTTTTCTGGTCCAGCATGTGGCTGGTGGGTGCAGTGGCGTTGTGCGCTGTGTTGTCGTGTGCGAGCGCGCAGTGGCGCTGCCCTGCGCTGAGCGCGCGGCCGGGTGCGGACTGCGCCTGCGACCTGCCGCACACGCTGCGCTGCGCTGGAGACCACACCGCGCTACAGGTGAGAAGTACTGCTGTTTACATGAATACATTGCACCTGATGGTAGGTGCAGTGCAGTCTGCGCCTTATGGTATGGGGGCGTCTTGAGAATCCCGCTAAGCTAAGCTCGGAAAGCCTAGTGTACGACGTCCTAAAACCAAGTAGAGTGACGATATTCCGAAAATGGCTGGTAGCGGTTTGAGAGCAATGTTTGGTGAGACGAGCATGGCATTCGCCTGATGGTAAGCGATACGACAGCTCATTTACAGTAGCAAAACCAAACAACACCATGAATTGTAAGGCAAAGCTTGGCATTCCACTGCACTCCCCATCTTGAGATATAAGATGCTAAGTCTCAATATGCGCAGTAGTTAGGTACTCTGGATACAATGTGCTTCAAATCAAAACACAACAGCGCATTTATATTGCTGTTTTCTCAAAATTTGAGCTATTATAGCGTTTTGTTCAATTGATTCTTCGTATTTTTTAAAGGAAATCTACATACTTGATCGATGCCAAGGTGTATTAAATTGTGATGTTCTGTCTTCATCCTGGAAATCGATTTTTGAGAAAAATTCATGATACAAGTACCTAAGAATAGCAAAAACACGTCCGTGGTGCCGTTGTACTATAAATAAATAAATAAAATAAATAACACCCAACAGTCACATACATAATCCTGACCCCACACTAAGATCGAGTCTTGTGTTGTGACTATGATTTATTACTTTATTTTTTTTCTTTATTTGCCACATAACACTACTTTTACAGGTTAAAACCTAATACAGTAGCATCGATAATCTTATAACTATAACTAAACTATTATAAAATAAAGTCATTTATAACATATTATCCGTGTTGCTATCTTTGTGAATTCATTCAGCGCGCAATGAAATGTATCAATATAAAACGAGCGCGGAGCGCTCGCGTCAGCGGCGCCTCCTTTAGCAAGTTAGTGCGGGCGCGCGGGATAGCCAGCAATGCAGGCCTACGTCGCCTCCACAAATATCGGTCCGGAACACACAGTCTCACCTGTTCTAGTACCTCCCCATTGTGACACTTTCCTTTTATTATTTTAAAAATATAGGACACTAGTGCAAGTTCCCTTCTAACCCTCAATTCATTGTATCCGACCATACCTAAAATAAATAAGGTCGGATACATCAGCGGGTACAACGGGTAAACGCCATATTGTTTTAAGTATATGTGTCTAATAAATTTATTCTGTATTTTTTCCAAAATGAGTATATATTTATCTTCATATGGAGACCATATAACTGCATTACTTTCTAACTGACTTCTTACTAATGCGTTATACAAGACTTTGATTGCGTTTATATTAGTAAAACCACGAGTGACACGAAGTATAAATGCTAAATTTCTGTAGGCTTTCTTACAAATGTTTGTGATGTGATCGCGAAATGTAAGCCCTGCGCTATGATAAGATTACGACGTGGAAATCTCGGGTTCGAATCCCGGGTCGGGTAAAATGATACTGGATGTTTCTATTCATAATTAGCTCGGGGTTAGTTATTTGTGTTAGATATAGTGACAGGCTTGCCCCCTATCATATCGTATGATAGAACACAAATTGCGAAACGTGGATGTTACCAAAACATCCTTTGTGGGAAAAAGGCGTAACTTTATGCATGTATGTAACAAAAATAACTCGTATAATATAACAAAACAAGCCTCAAGTCATCTATTAAGAGATAATATAGACATGTCACTGTTAACTGGTCACTCACAGGATACATCGGAATGTTCCCGTAATCTTTCAAAGGCACTTAGCACGATCGGGACGTATTGACGTTGGTATCAGACCCTTCTCAAAGTCTTGCCAACTCACCCAGGTGCCAATAGATGGGCTTTTGTTTACACGGCCTCAGCTGAATTGTGGTTAGTTTCTGAACCAGTACTAGGGGTTCTCGATTTCAAATAGATAACACTTTAGTGTACATCAATTGAGACAAAAGAAGAATAGGATTATTAATTCATTAACAGCCGCTGCCAATAAACAATCCCAATCAAAAAATTTGCCGTTTGAGATTGACAGCTCAATCTTTTTTCTGATACTATATTGCCAATAACCAATCTCAGTAGTGAAAAAACTATGGCAACATGGTAAATGACAAATCGAAAAGTAGAAAACAATCTAGATTGACTTCAATCTAATTTTTCGATTGATTATTATTATATATACCGGGTATCTCAAGACTGCTACCGAAAACGAAGCCGGGTGGTAGTTTTAGTGACTACAAACACAATGCAATCAAAAATTTCGCAAAGAAACGCGACAATTATTTTTTATGATTTTTTAAATATCGTCATTTTTGGGTGGTAAATCCATAGTTTTTGCTAAAATAATAATTCAAACTCTTTTATACCTTAGAGTATTTATAAATAAAAGGGTATACACTATTATTTTAGGAAAAAATGTATTTATATTAGGTTTTGACTAAATAATATGCAGAGGTAAACAGGATTAACATAGATTTAATACTCGTATGCAAATAATATACAGTTCACAGACAGTGTCAAGAGAGGAACGGAAGTAACAACTAATAGACAATACAATAGAACTAGTATAGACAATGTTTATTTAATATCGGTAAATCCGCACTTAGTCGATAAACCACAATATTACTAACACTGGCCCTTAAACAAATATTGTCTACAAACAAATAATACTTACATTAACTTCCATCAAAACTTTAACACTAAACTTAATAGAAATAAAATCATTTTCTATAAAACAAACTTTGCCCTTTTAAGTTAACATTAATTTCATTACTAATTTACTGTGTAAATAACTTGTTAAAGGCTTAGTCAACAAATCAGCTAACATTTCATTTGAACATAAATACTTAATATTAATTGAACCATTATCAATATGTTCCCTAATGAAATGGTGCCGAATATCAATGTGTTTAGTTCTGGCATGAAACACAGTAGTTTTACATAACTTCTGTGCTGATTGGTTATCATTAAAAATTGTAACTTTAAGCAATACACCTAAAACTTCATGTAAAAAATTCTTAATAAAAATAGCCTCCTTACACGCATCAGATAGACTCATATATTCAGCCTCGGTGCTTGACAATGCAACAGTACGCTGCTTTCTACTCTCCCAAGATACTATAGACTTACCCACCTGAAATACATATCCAGTGTAGGACTTCCTATCTGTCTCGTTTCTTCCCCAGTCAGCATCTGCATATCCTGAAATTACTAATTTGTCTCTTGGAAACTTTAAACAATAATGTTTTGTTCCTTTTAAATAACGAAGTACTCTCTTCGCTGCTTTCCAATGCGTTTGACAATAGCAATCATTAAATTGGCTCAGGTAGCTGACTGCATGAGTTATATCTGGTCGTGTTGCTATGGCGATATACATCAATGACCCTATTAAAGTTCTATATTCTAATTTTTCATATCCTTTTTCACTAGATTTTTCGAGTTTTAAGCCAGTTTCCATAGGAGTTACTGCAGGCTTACAGTCTTCCATTTTAAACCTTTTTAATACCTTTTCTATGTAACTTGTTTGGTCTAAAGTAATCTTGTCCCTTTGTTTACAGATTCTGATTCCTAGGATATGCCTGGCTGGCCCTAAATCTGTGATTTGAAACTTACTTTTGAGTTTTTGTTTTATGTCAACCATCTCTTTAGATGCATTCGGCGTTGACATTATAAATATATCATCCACATACAATGCTATCAGTATCAATTTATCTTCATTGTGTCTATAGTAAAAACATGCTTCTAATGAAGATTTCTTAAAGTTCAATTTACTACACAAAACTTTGTTGATTTTCTCATTCCATGCCTTAGCCGCTTGTTTCAAGCCATAAATTGCTTTGTTTAGCTTATAGACTTTCCTTTCTTCACCTTTTACTATGAAACCTTCAGGTTGTTCCATGAATACTAGTTCGTCAAGATCACCATTAAGAAAAGCAGTCTTAACATCTAAGTGATGTATATCCATATCATATGCTGAAGCAACGGCTAATAATGTTCGTATAGTCGACAGTCGAACAACTGGAGCAAAAGTCTCATTATAATCGATTCCAAATCTTTGTGTGAATCCTTTAGCTACTAATCTAGCCCTATATTTACAGACTTCACCATCAACACCTCGTTTCTTTTTAAAAATCCATTTACATTTTACAGGTGTTTGATCACAAGATCTATCAGTAAGTGTCCAGCACTTATTAATAATAAAAGAATTATATTCATCTTGCATTGCCTGTTTCCAGCTCTCTGCGTCTGGACCATTCAGCGCCTCCTTCACTGTCAATGGGTCACCAATGTCGTTGGTGTAAGAAACTTCATTGACAAAATGAGCCATCAAGGAGTCTGAAGCAGTTTCATTTTCTAAGCTTGAGCTGGATGATGACTGTTCTTCTAAATCTGGAACATAAGTTTCATCCGCAGAATCACGTGAATAAAAACTCTCTTCTTCATCAGAATCATTAACTGTTATAACACTACATCTCTGTTCAGGTTGAGTTACAGTAGTATTATCAGTATTAACCTCATTGAGGATATATTCCACAGTAGATGGTTCTGTAGGTGTCTTATTACCATTAGTATTCACTTCATTATCATTAATTGAAACATTATGACTTTTAATAAACTTATCCTCTAAAAACGTTACATCTCGAGCCTTCACGCAAGTTCTCGGATTTTCAGGGTCTAGTAATCTATAGCCCTTAGAATTTTCACAATATCCAACAAAGATATATTTCTTCGCTTTTGGTTCTAGTTTAGTCCGTTTGTGTGTATGACAATATGCTATACAACCAAAAACACGTAAATGTGAAATTGATACCTTGTTATTGGTCCACTTCTCCTCTGGAGTACAACCTTTAACAGCTAATGACGGCGAACGGTTTTTCAAATAAACTGCTGTATTGACAGCTTCAGCCCAATACTTCTGATTCAGGCCTGCTTCATACAGCATGCAGCGCGTTTTCTCCATTATAGTTCTGTTTGGTCTCTCTGCCACTCCATTTTGTTGAGGCGAATACGGCACAGTCGTTTGATGTACAATGCCGTACTCTTTCAGGTATTCCTGAAATTTATTATTAATATATTCAGTGCCATTATCACTGCGTATTATTTTAATTTTCTTATTAGTTTGGTTTTCCACGAGAGCTTTCCAACTTTTAAAAACATTAAAAACTTCATCTTTGGCTTTCAAAAAATAAACAAAAGTTTTTCTAGAAAAATCATCTATAAAAGTTAGAAAATATTTTGCGCCACTGAATGATGTAGTGGGCATCGAACCGCACAAGTCAGTGTGCACCAACTCTAATATAGCTTTGGCTCTATTGAAAGAATTCTTTGGAAAGGTTACACGAGTTTGCTTTCCTTCAATACAAGATACACATTTATCAAAACTAGTATTACTATAAGAAATTCCTAGAACCATACCTTTTCTCAACAATTCCATACTTCGATGGTTGAGGTGTGCAAGACGACGATGCCATACCTGCTGAGAAGTACTTTCTCCCTTCTCGGTGACAGCACGCATTCCACGAGACATTAATCCTGCATTATCTACAACTAGGTTATCATATTTCATATTATTAAAATTTGAAATAGGTGTTGTTCTGGTATCCAATAAAAATACATTGTCACACAGCGTAGCTGTAGCTGTCACAGTTTTATTGTCATAGATGTGACACATACCAGAACTAAACACTACTTTATAACCTTTTTGGACCATGGCACTTACAGATAATAAGTTTGCGGTTAACTTAGGCACATAGTAAACATTACTTATTGTCTTTATATTACCATTTTTCAAATGAACATTCACAGAACCTTGTCCAGCTGTATACAACTTATCACCATTGGCTATATTCACCTCCAAGGACTTTCCATCACTTACAAAACAACTCATAATACTTTTATCTCCACACATATGTGCAGCGGCACCACTATCAATATACCAAACTCCACTATGTGTGTTCGCTGACAGTGCAGTTAATAAGGCCTTTGATTTGTCTGTATTAGTCTTCATGAACTTCTTATGTCCAGACTTAGGACAATCTTTGATATAATGCCCGATTTTCTTGCATCTGTAGCATCTTTGTTGTTTTTGAATCAATAAAGCAGATGTACCGGGATCATTTTTGTCACTTCTCCGAATATTTTCTTGTAATAGTTTGCCTTTGACTTTTTCGCTGGTGAGTTTAATATTCGAACTCTCAATTGCCATTATAAGAGGATCATAATCAGGCGTCAATCCGCTCAACATGATTACTGCTACAAAGTCGTCCTCCAAAGGCGATCCTATTTCACTAAGCTGTTGTGATAATTCGGTAATTTTATTGATGTAAGTTTCCATACTCTCACTCTCATTCAGTTTTGTTCCAAACAATGTTCGCAGAAGCCCTAGTCTGCGACAAAGTCCACTGTCTTCATAGGCTTTGGACAAATTTTTCCAAGCTTCGTGTGCTGTTTTTGCATTCCTGATATGCGGTATTACTGACGGTTGAACAGCTAATGCGATTCTTGCCAAAGCTTTTTGTTGCTTCTTGCTATTACCATCATCCGTTTCTACGCATTCCCATAGTTCTTCCTGTATTAATAACATCTTCATCATAAATTTCCATGAGCTGAAGTTCTCTATGCCCTTTAATTTCTCGATGGAAAAATTGTTCGTTGCTGGAGAGCACGCCATATTTTTATTTTATATTCGTATTTTCTTGTTTTTAGAATATATTAATATTTATGCTTGCATGGCGTGCTGGGCTCATAACCTATTAGGTTTTGACTAAATAATATGCAGAGGTAAACAGGATTAACATAGATTTAATACTCGTATGCAAATAATATACAGTTCACAGACAGTGTCAAGAGAGGAACGGAAGTAACAACTAATAGACAATACAATAGAACTAGTATAGACAATGTTTATTTAATATCGGTAAATCCGCACTTAGTCGATAAACCACAATATTACTAACAATTTACCACCCAAATATGGCCATAGGAAAAAAATAACAAAAAAAAATTGACGCTTTTTTTTTCAACTTTTTCTGTTGCATTGTGTCTCAAGTCGCTTAAACTGCCACCCGGCTTCGTTTTCGGTAGCAGTCTTGATATACCCTGTATATAGTTATTTCCGAAAATAATAATGTACACCCTTTTATTTTTAAGGACCTATGGTACATGAGGGTATAAATTATAATATTAGCGAAAATTATGGATTGAGCACCCAAACAAGATGATATTTAAAAAAAATATTAAGTGCATTGTGTTTGTAGTCACTAAAAGTACTACCTGGCTTCGTTTTCGGTTACAGTATGGATATATCGTGTATCTTCCAATGTAACTTATATGCAAACAAACTTGTATAGAAATATCATATCAACTACACGAAAATGATCCATAATTCTAAGATTACAAGTTCGATGTTTGTATCGTAGGTCATTATAGTTTTAAAAATATAGTATATTAAATAAACATTTCATTCGTAAAAGTCTTAAAGAGGTACCAATAAACAAAGTGATCAATAGTTATTTTATACATCTTTAAAGAGCGTTATTCATTGGTAAATCCCGAAGCAATCAGTAAAGTTGTAATTTTATAGCTAAAGTGATAAAACTTTTAATTTATAGTCATTAATGCGTTGTTTATTCTTCAGTATCCCTAATTCACTTTATAATGTCATAAATGTTCAATAATATACGTAAATCGCAGATTAACTCCAGGAATGTGTCTTGAGAACGTTTGCTCATATCTTAAGAAAGCCATAGGAGTACGTCGGAAATGTGTGCCAGACCTTCAGCATTGAGAGATCTCAAGCAAGAAGTACACTAAAAATCCGCTGGCTTGATGTTGTCAAGCGAGATATGAGAGTCAGTGGTTTTACCACTAAGGATGGCCAAGACCGGGCGTAATGGAGGAACCTTAGATGGAAGGCTGATCTTGGAAACGGCTGGAATAACGCATAATTTAACAGAGAGGTGTCAAGCATATGCCTATTTAGAAAAGAAAGGTCTCAGGCGTCATGGGTGGTCCTAATTTCAATATAACCTGAGCAAAGATACAAATACACAAGATAGAAGAATGGAAGATATCTATACCTATTCTCACTATACAATAGCAGATTTCTTTATCCAGATTGGCTGTCAGACTCAGCAGTGGGGTAAATTTGACTGTGACTAGCTTATAGTTTTAAAATGCCGACAAACTTTTAAATAAAAATAGTAAAATAGTTTTGAATAAAGTAAAAAAATATATGAAACGATTCATTTACTACCGTAAATAGTTATTATAAATATTAAGAACACAATATACGTAGACGATAAAAGTGGAACAGTTAAAAATACTGGAATAAAACCCACGCAAATCTTTTATATTCGGGAACAATTAGTAAGGTCCATCAAAAAGGTATTGTTCAGAAATCAATGTCCATCGGGCCAGCACAAATACGATCCGTTTAATAGTGAGGCTTTTGGCCTATCCGATATATAAACAATGAGTAGGGGAGACGTTTTCATAAGTACTGCAATCCCTTTTAAGTGCTGCAGTGGAGGTTGTATATAAATATGTGGTCGCTTGTTGTCGACGAATCGAACGCGGTTTTGTAGGAAAATTGCTAGTTCGAAAACCAAAATACACTTTCCGGAGTCATAGTCACATACAATCTAAGTGTAATAGAACATTGTGAGGAAACTTGCATATTGTTGACGTCAAGGTTTTTATGTATAATGGTACTTTGTTGTATAGTATTAGCCCATATACGTCCTACTACAGGACACAGGCCTCCTCTACAATAGAGAGTACGATTGAGAGCGGTTAGTCCACCACAATGGCCTAGTACGTATTGGCGGACTTTACATACCAAAAAAAAACTTGCAAATCGCTATGGGATACATGTTTCCTTTCGATTTCCTTCACCGTTAAATCCGGGGTGAATAAATATCAATGCACACATGAATCCGAAAAATCAGAGGTGTGCCCTGAAATTCGAACACGCGACCACCGTAAACATACCAAAAGGCCACGCCGCGCTTCATGCTATTTTATATATTATTTTTATTTCATTGAATGGTGACAACAACCGCTCATGAACAGTAGCAGTACCAAACAACATCTTGAATTACAAATCAATGTTTGGCATATCACTGCGTTCGCCATCCTGAGACATAAGATGTTAAGTCTCAACATGTCCAGTAGTTACTCTGGCTATAATATCTTTCAAACAGAAATACAACAGTACATCCACACTACTATTTGGCGAGATAGATATTAAATGCCATACGTCAATATCAGATAGATAGATAGATAATACAGTCCTACTCAAGGTGATCGAATACAATATTAATGATCTTCATAATTCAATTATAACAGTAATTTAATAAGTATAGTTATACAGGTAATTTGGATTCAGGATCAGATAATATTGGGTACATGTGAAATATTTCATATTTATTTTAAGCAACGGATAATGAACGTGTAGGCGTGAGATGTTATGTCTAAAGAGCAAAAGTCAACGAATTCCCATAATGAAATGTCTGAAACATTAGAATACATATTCCAGATAATTATATGAATATACATTGAGTTCTTAGTTCGTAGGATAAAGATATAGAAAAAAAATGTGACTCAGTGTAGGTTTTTGAATGATAAGTATTGTAGTGCTCCCTGTAACTACGGAGGAGTTAATACAAATTCAGTACAGCACTGCTCACCGCTACATCGACCTCAAGAGTGAGCGCACGTGCAACTTGCTCCGTCTTTTATACTAGTGTCGGTACCGTCAACTACCCGCACTAGTACATGTACACCAGGAGACAAAAATATGTCTTTGTCTTGCAATAATGGTGGGGCGAACATGACATTCGTCTGATGGTAAGCGATACGACCGCTCATAAAAAGTGGCAAAACTAACAGCAACCAACCAAACACCCTAGACCACAAAGCTTGGCAATCTACTGCGCTCGCCATCCTGTGACATAAGATGTTAAGTCTTAATAATCCAGTAATTTGGTTACAATATCCTTCAAACCGAAACAAAACAGAGCATTTACAATGCTGTTTGGCGGGAGAATTAGAAGAGAATTTACTATACAACACATGTATAGCATCGGGTCGTATACGTATACGTAGACTTCTACGTGTGTACTTATTTAAAACATGCAACGAACCTGCGTCGTCTTAACTTAATAACGTTATTAATAATGCATAAAGCATATTTTAATTACCGTGTAATTAAAACATTTTCTTTCTACTTAGAACATCACTTAGAAGCAACATTAATAATTCACGACGCTACGTAAAAACTGTAATTAATATTTAAAAACATTGAGCTGTCGGCTAGGGAACGGCTAGTGAAATGGCGTATTGCCTGTGAACTGTAGGGTCCTAGATTCAATTACCGGATTGAAAAATTTTGAAAAAAATGTGTTAATTTGTGGAGATTATCCCGTCCTCACAAGCATCACTGCAACTCCTGTAAACCAGGATCAACAGTGGCTCGCATTGTAGTGACACCGATTATTGAAGCTCGGAGTGTCCCCGGGAATGTCTAACTTGTCTTTACCCGCAAGGAAATCAATCAGAAAGTTAAATTAATAGAAGGATATGGAATGAAACTATTGTTCACGTCCCTCCGTGACAATATGGGTGGTCAAAGGTACATTAAAGTAGTTGCAGAACACATTTTATTGCAATAAATAAAAAATATTTCGTCCCTACATCATGTCAAATAAAAGAAAACAATAGTGCATTCACTATATAAGTATTACACTTAATAAATCCCAGACCATCTCAGAAATCTTATCAAATAATTAATTTCACCCAATTCAAAGGAATATTTAGCTCGCAAACTATTGCAATTGAAACTAAACTTGAAATCAGATTTTAACTGGCGATCAAACGTAGCAACATTGTTGAGTTTCCAATTGTTAGTCTATAAATTGACTGTCAATCTGTATCGAGGTTAAAGTTTGTTGTAGCTTTGAGGGCAGTTGAAGGCGTCAGTGGTTTTAGTAATCATTGTAGTTGTAATTATAATTTGATATTTAATAAGTATTTTTTATCATTTTCTTCAGACTTTATAAATACGTTAGTTATTACCATATCAATATTAAAAATTCTTTACGTTTTAAATAAATGGATCGACTTGGCCATCGCATGAAAACATAATGTATCGTACAATTTATACATAATGCTGTTGGCCAAGTCGATCTATTTATTTAAAACGTAAAGAATTTTTAATATTGATATGGTAATAACTAACGTAATAGCTTTATATAGAAGGTCCCTTAAGGACTAAATAAATTATCGACTTGGTATTACATGCATCTCACAACTTTTTGCGGTAGAAAACCTGAGCTGCGAGACTTGGAATTTTTTTACAGGATGTTTTTGATGGGATCTCACGTCTTTTTGTAGAGCCCTACTTTTTTCCTTTTCGGTACTTCTTACTTCTAGAATATCACTAACGATTTTTCTTAAAGCCTCTGTCTTATGGATTTTTCTTATTTTTGTAGGTATCAATTTATCACAAATATAGCGGATTTGATTATTAATGTTCTTTCTTTCATTGTAATTGATATTTTCGAGTTATTTAATCTATTTATTTGCAAGTTTTTCTTCGTCATGTTTTTCTAGAGTAATGTTATACAGTTTCATGGGCTGAATACACCATTTCCCTCTCTATATCCCCTCCTGTTATGCCTCATATATATAGATATCTATCTACAACTATTATTCCATTATATACGGGTACAATGATTCATTAACTGCAAATGTAACTTTGTAATCCTATACATTTATACGGGATTACAAAGTTATTCGCGCAGTTGGTCTATCTTGAAAACTAGACACAAATTATGAAATGTTTGAGTTTTCCCTTACTTTAGACACTAAACACTAATTATATTCTAAATTTGAAGGTTTTATGTCTACTAGAAGTGCCTTAGACTTTTGATGATCGGTCAGTCAGTCAGTGAGTGACAAAATTGAGAAAGTTTGACTAGTTACAATTCTTAAACTACTAGTTCAAATTGAATGAAATTTTAAATATACCGTGTTTACACAATGCCTGCTTAGTAACTGAAAATTCAGGCTTCATGCTTTAGCCACAACGAAGTTATAGGGGGTTAAAAATGGTCTGAATTGCTTCGAGAAAAGGATGTTACGGCCTATAGCTCGACTTGGAGGGGGCTCGGCCGCGCCCCCAGATATTTATTAATAAAGTGAAGAGTTGAGTAATTTATTCGCCTGATAATAAGCCGCGCCTGCCTAGAAACAACAGCAATATCACTCACAACCTATAATATAAGACACTGCATGGTATTGCAAATGACTAGCCACCAAGTAGCGTTTGTTATTAAATCACCTAATACCCAGTAATAACCATTTTTTATTGCAATGAATGACGAGACGATCATGCCGTTATATAACCGCACATAAACAGTAGCAAAACCAAACAACACCTCGAATTATAAAGCAACGCTTGGCATTCCACTGCGTTCGCCATCCTGAGACTTAAGATGTTGAGTCTCAATATGTCTATTAGTTATTCTGATTACAATATTCTTCAATCCGAAACAAAACAGTGCATTTACACTGCTGTTTGGCGGCAGAAATAGACATTGCGGTATTACCTACCAAGACGACCTCTCACAATGAGAGACCTACCACCTGTTTGCATTAAATTCAGTTGCTGTACTTGTGCACACAACTCCAGAACCTTCTTAAGCCATTTATCAAAATTAATGTCTCCCCTATTTTCAGATAATTGGCCGCCACCTTCGGGAACAAAGAGCTAGGAATAAAAATACAGCAGTATCACTGTTGGACTGCTCACTGCGAGGAGTCTCCATGCTATCGGCAGGGTCAGTGCAGGAGCTGGCTGGAGTAGCCCTGCATGGGCTAGTGGTATCCTCAGGGGATATCAGGAGGGTCCAGCAAGGCGCTTTTAACAGCCTCTCGCCTACGCTGATGGCTTTAGGTGAGTAGTAATTAACGATATTTAATTAAATAGTTTCATTAGATTTTCACTACACTCAGCCGTACTCTTGATTGTAGAGGAGGCCCGTGTCCTACAGTGAGACGTGGGGCTGATACAGAGATTAGATTTTCACAGAGAAGCTGGCATGGTACTTGACAATATAATGTTGTTTAGACCTCTTGTTTTGGTACTCTTTTAATAAATGAGTAATACTGGAATCATTGAGATTGTCAGTGCAAAAGTTTTTTTAATTAAGTGGTGGAAAATACCGTAAGGCTACGTGACTTTTGCACCGAGGAACTCAATTGTTCCCAAATTATAGTACATGTTTACATGTCCTTTAAGTTTTGTAAAAGCAGTACAACAAGTGATTGAATAGTATCTGATGGTACACGAAAGTGCAATGACATTGAGAAAGAGTATCATGTGGGAGCAGATAATTGTCTTTTCCATTCGACACATTTATTCCGAATAAATTGGTTCTTCACGCTACAGCAGGATAAGGATTTTCACAAGATGTAGTTAAACAAATTATTACACCAAGTGTCAAAAATAAAATGCGTTTAAATTTTTTTCTTTTTAAATGAAGCTTAAAAGCTAATGATACAAGAAACAAATTCGATGAATAATTTCCAATAAGACCTAAATAATTAATTGAATTTTACAATGCAATAAATGGCGGTCCTAATAATTACATTTTGAAGCATTAAATAATTTCCCCAAAGACGGACCGACTTTCATGACGAAGCGACAGTGCGGTTTGGCGACTCCAGTTCACCGCATTCTGTTAATTACTGCAAACTGTTTATTTGTCAACATAGTCTTCAAATTAAATAGAGGATATTTTCTTACAAAGCAAATGCTGGAAGTTTTAAACGTTGTTTTAATATTTGCTAAACGCTAATATTAGGGTGGCGAAAAGATTATGTTACTGCAGTTTTAGATGGAATATTCATTTGTGTTTTTTTTTTTATATTATACGTTGTGTGACTAAAATTCAATTTGACTATGAGTGCAGTGGAATAGAAGTAGATTATTCATCGAATTAGGGTAATTTCTCACTGGTTAACACAACATGTTAACTTATGTCAAATCGAATTTTCACGGGCTGATACTAAAACGCTGGTACTGAAATTGAAACTGAAAACTAGAACTTTTATAGATCCATGTGTCGATTTCTAAGCAGAAACAAATATCGTATTACCAGCTTATTTTAAATACATTTATCGTCAATGTCTTTACTTGTTACTTTAAAAAATCGTACCCTTTTTTAAGGTTATTTGTTATTTCATCTGTCTCTCGCAGGGCTACCGAACAATCAATTGCCGTCCGTGCCGACGGAAGCTCTAACACATCTCTGGAACCTCGATCGCCTCGACTTGTCAAACAACAAGATTCATACTTTGGATCCTAATTCCTTTAAGGTATTTTGAAAAACCATAGATGCAGGTTGCTGAAATCAGCCACATACAGACTAGATGGTAAGGGTTTTGATTGCCATAAAAAAAGTGGGCTGACCACCTGATCATAATTGTAGGAAGTTGCTTCCAACAAGTCAACCTAGAGATCTTAGCGGGGCATACTTTGAGCATTTTTTTATTGCTGTGTATAGCGAGACGAGCATGCCGTTTGGCTGATTGTTAGCGATATAACCGCTCATGAACAAGAGAAAAACCAAAGAACACCATGAATTACAAAGCAATGCTTGGCAATCCACTAAGGCATTAAATTTAAAGTGGTTAAAGGGTATGATGACAAGATGTACCTAATGCAAAAGTTTCAGTTTGTACCGCTCATAAAAGTCCAAATCCTATCATACAAAACGCTATATTTGGAATGCCTCTTAGTTAAACTAGGTTGTGTTCCATCTACAGCAAAATAAACCAAAAACAATTGAAGTTGCAGTAGCAATTGATAGACACGGTGTGCAAAACCGATGTCCTATGCGTAGAAATGCCATCAGAGCCCATGTGCTTGTTAGCATAGTCGAATTCCAACGTGATTGGATGACATGACAAAGAGGCGTCGTAATGTCATTGATTCGTCTATTCCAACAGGTTGTGATCTTTGAGAGAATTTATATTGAACATTGAATTTGGTGTGCCTGAATTCTCTATAAAAATCCTTGGAAGAGGTTTATGTTCAGCAGGGGACTTTCTTTAGCTGAAGAAAGAAACAAATAGAGAGAGAGGTGATTTAGGAAAAGGACAGTCGAAGTCCTTAGTTTCAGAGTTGTAATATTAATTTCTGTTGCAGGGCATACGAAACCTAACATACTTGGACATAAGCGACAACCAATTAACGGAAATATCACCGGACGCCTTCAAACCCTTAGTTAAATTAGCTGTATTGAGGCTCCGAGGCAATTTGTTGAAGGTGCCTGCTTTGGCTTCACTGAAGGTAAGCTTCGAAACCCTACAGGGATTTTAATTAACCTTACACTTATTTTTGTTGTCTTTATATTGCCGTGGGCCATTGAATGTAGGCGAATGTAATTAGAATTTTATGAATGAATAGTTAGATTATGACGTTTATTGGGATTCAGCTGGTTAGTTGGATGACGAGGTCCTACAATGTAATCTTTACAGGACAGGTTACGAAGATTTTAGTCCTGCCATGTGTCATGTAATTTTGATATTTTTTTTACCACGCAATATATTATTTTCTTCAGATGTTTGTAAAATAGGTTAACATTCTGATTGAGTTATAAAATTCTTGAATTTATACCGGGTATATCAAGACTGCTACCGAAAACGAAGCCGGGTGGTAGTTTTAGTGACTACGATCATAATGCAAATGAAGATTTCTATTATTATTGAATTCGCGATATTTACCCCCCAAATACGACCACATGAAAAAAGTAACTAAAAAAATTTCGTCGCTTTTTTTGCAACATTTTTTGTTGCATTGTGACTGAAGGGTCGGGGTCTAGAATATTATGGCACTATTTGAGGGGCAAAAATTATTAGAGGTGGTAGGGATTGGGTCCCAGATTATATGTTTATCATTTTTATTAAAAGATAATGCATAGTTTTCGAAAAATTAATTAAAATAGTTACTAACCTCAAATCGTTATTATGAGCGATTGACAAACAAATCGTTAGTAATATTTCAAATAAATAGTCTATGGTGTAAAATGTCGAGAGAAATCGGTGAAATGGAACGTAAAAACTACGCGTTTCAGTCATGTGTCAGTGTCAACAAAAAAATTTAGGAATGTTTGGTTGATATTTTTGTTGTTTTTTGGTGGAGTTGTCGCATCTGCGATAGACCCATAAATTACGAAGATTGAATTGATTTTGCTTATGTTTTGTTGTTTTATAACGTCCTATATGTTCAGAAGGAAGTTAATGTACCCACTTTATTGACCAGTTAGGTCGACTGTACCCCAAAACCGACACGGGCCACCCCGACTTCACGTAGACTTTTGGCTACCACCCCTAGAGTGTATATAAAAAGCCGGAGGCGCGGAGGGAGAGCAGCCCCCGCCCGCTGTAACGAAGGATAGGTAACCGTGCAAGCCGTAGTGGCTGAGGCTGGTCGCCGGAGGCGACCAGTAAGCCGAAGCTGCGGAGGCGAGCTTGGGTGCCTATTCTTTGTTACGCAAGGGCGAAGGGGCTGTACTTTCCGCAGCGCCGGAGACGTTGCAGAAGCAACTTTTGTTTTGGCAACAAGTATTTTGAGGTTAGGTTACTTTAGATTGATTTGACAGCCTCCGTGGCGCAGTTGGTTAGACGCCGCCTGTGAAACGAGATGCCGCGGGTTCGATCCCCGCACCGAGAGAAAGATTTGTGCGGCCCACAAATTTTTTTTTCGGGTCTGGGTGTTTGTGAGACCGAAAAGTCTCTCGTAGTTCCTGATACCCACGACACAAGACTCTATCTTAGTGTGGGGTCAGGACTATGTATGTGACTGTTGGGTGTTATTTATTTATTTATTTAGGTTTTCTTAGGAATATGGCATTATCTATTCATGGGAGTGGTACCAGCGGAAAGGGTACACCCATCTCCTCCCCCCCATCCCCTACCAACCCCCATTTCGTGCCATAATATTCTAGACTTCACCCAATAACCTATAACTAAGTAGTTGTCGATAAGAGGGAACTTTTGTTTGTGAATTAAACATCCGTTTAGAATATTTACAGATTTATTAGTTACTAGCGGCCCGGCCCAGCTTCGTCTGGGTGCATATATTTTTTGATTCCACTCCACACCAAATACATGTTATTTTTCGTATAAACTCTTGTATACCTAAACTTGACGTAGCTGTCCTACTGTCCGGCTCAATCCCTTCTCAGCCGTCTGTTCAGTCTCTTCCCAATCCATCCCGTCCTTTCTCTTTATTATCCATCCCATCTTATAACGTGCATTTATATTTCGTCCTATCAAATCTGTCAGCTATCCCAGCCTTCTCCCGTACCTTCCACTCTATTATATCCCGTCTCTCCATATACATGTACATATAAAGACTGCCTTATGAAATTTTTGTGCAGCAGAAATCGTAATATTTTAATTTCACCACAACTTCAAAACCAAACGTCCAATTTTAATCATTCAAAGACCAAATATTATCAACATAAACTGTACTTATTGATGAAATAATTTATTTTGGTAAGGATTAATAGCATGAGTAAAATAAACGCGTTTAAATGTAGTCCAAAAAAAATTCAAGATTTTTAAATAAAAATGTGGTTGTTGTGCCTCACTCGACATAGATAGGTATAGTGTGTCGCGGACTTTTTTGTAGATATTTATAAGATCTACAATTAATTATAACATTTTATGGTTCTATCTTTTGTAGTTTAGGCAGCGTACGCAAAATAAGTAACTTCTTTGGTTGATTTTTTTCAGTTTGTGTCCGAAAAATCCAAATATCTTACGGAACCCTATTTTTTTCCAAAATAAAATATAGTCTATGTTACTCGTGGATAATATAGCTTTCGAATGGTGAAAGAATTTTTTAAATCGGTCCAGTTGTTTTTGAGCCTATTCATTACGACCAAACAAACAAACAAACAAACAAAGTTTTCCTCTTTATAATATTAGTGTAGATTAAACCTATGTTGTTTTACCATAACAATTTATTTATTAAATTTTTATTGTAAGTAAACAAGAAAAAAATGTAAAGTATAATGTGAAGAAATAACATATCATAAAAGCAAAGAAGGGCGGTTTTGGATCGATGTAAAAGAAGGAGACACATAGAGCAGTGTAAAAAAAACAAGGACATAAAATATAATTAAATAGACAATTATAAGCACTATTATTTATACATTTACATACAATTATAAACTCTAAAAATGTTATGTTCTTTTATATGCTAAATGTCCAGACTGTTGTTAAGATTTTCAAAGTCAATCACGTAATTTAGTTTAACTTCACAAAATATTTTCGTTAACAATACCCTGAAATTCGGTCATTAACTCAAAACCCTACACCCGTCTACTAATTGATACTGTATGAAAGTTATCCCTTTTGCAAGAAACACTTCGAGACAACCTTGAATATCTTTTCATTAAGCGAACCGATCTTCAGGCGATATTTGAGTTGTCGAACGTTTCAGATTGGTGTTGTAACTGAAATTATATTTCTGTTACTATGCGTGTATAACTTGATGAAAACATTGATATTTACGAGTATACTGTTTGGTGTACGTTTATTTATTTATATTGTGTGTATATGTATTATTGCATGGCTTATGTTAAAATGTTAAAATTACGTTCCTAATGTTTTGTAAAATTTCAATGTATTTTTTTGTGTGTAAAATTTATTTATTTATCATTTTTTTCATTCATGTTTCATAAAGGCGGATTGTATTGTCTGCCTTTAACTATGACTTTTCCGTTTTTTGGAACGTTAGTACACTATCACTAGGGGTGATGAGAAACATGTGGGTTAATTGAAATACCATATGTAAATCAAGCTCCATTCCGTTCTCCTCGAGGCACGCCGGAGGCATGGAGCAGGAGCGTGGTGGTACTGTTCTTCAAAAAAGGTGATAACACTTTGCTGAAGAACTACAGGCCCATCTCGCTCCTGAGCCATGTCTATAAGTTGTTTTCGAGGGTCATCACAAATCGTCTCGAAGGCAGGTTTGATGACTTCCAGCCTCCCGAACAAGCCGGTTTCCGAAAAGGCTTTAGTACCATAGACCATATTCATACGCTACGGCAGGTTATACAAAAAACCGAGGAGTATAACTTGCCGCTTTGTTTAGCGTTTGTGGACTATGAGAAAGCCTTTGATTCGATCGAGACCTAGGCTGTGCTACAGTCTCTTCAGCGGTGCCACATAGACTATCGGTACATCGAAGTGTTGAGGTGTATATACAACAACGCCATCATGTCGGTCCGAGTACAGGATCAGAGCACGAAGGCTATTCCACTACAGAGAGGCGTGAGACAGGGAGACGTCATATCTCCGAAACTGTTCACTGCCGCGCTGGAAAATGCCTTCAAGCTCTTGTAGTGGAAAGGATTCGGCATCAACATCAACGGCGAGTATATTACTCACCTTCGATTTGCCGACGATATTGTAGTCTTGGCAGAATCGCTGGAAGACCTTAGCACTATGCTCGAAGACCTTAATCGAGTTTCCCAACAGGTGGGTTTTAAAATGAACATGGATAAAACAAAGATCATGTCGAATATCCATGTTGTGCCCACCCCTATTAGAGTTGGGGGCTCGACTCTCGAAGTTGTAGACGAATATGTCTATTTAGGACAAGTGGTCCGGTTAGGCAGGTCCAACTTCGAGAGAGAGGTCAATCGGCGAATCCAACTCGGTTGGGCAGCGTTCGGGAAACTTCGCGGCGTCTTCTCGTCCGGAATACCTCAGTGCCTAAAATCGAAAGTCTTCGATAGTTGTGTGTTACCAGTAATGACATACGGTACCGAGACGTGGCCTCTCACTGTGGGCCTCATTAAAAGGCTCAAAGTCACTCAACGAGCCATGGAGCGGGCTATGCTCGGTGTTTCCCTACGAGATCGAATCAGAAATGAGGAGATCCGTAGGAGAACCAAGGTTACCGACATAGCCCATAGGATTGGCAAGTTGAAGTGGCAGTGGGCCGGGCACATATGTAGCTCGTAGAACCGATGGCCGTTGGGGCTGAAAGGTTCTTGAGTGGAGGCCACGTACAGGCAAGCGAAAGGTCGGACGCCCGCCTACAAGGTGGACGGACGATCTGACTAAGGTTGCAGGAAGTCGCTGGATGCAGGCCGCTTCCAATAGGTCATTGTGGAGATCCTTGGGGGAGGCCTATGTTCAGCAGTGGATTTCCTGTGGCTGATATGATGAAATCAAGCTCCATAGTACTTTTGTGGGACATGGGGATATTTTTATAAAGCTTTAAAAAAAAAAGAGGGTTCGTGTTGTTGAGGGAGTTTCTTGTGCCGTTTCTTGTTAACTGATACAAAACATTCCAAAGCGGAGGTAGCTGAAATTAACGATTCCAAAGATCATGTGTAAAAACTATTTTAATATAGAATATGTTGATCTGATTGAATTGACAGTCTCCGTGGCGGAGTTGCAGACTACATTCTTAAAACGCGAGGTCACGGGTTCGATTCCCGCACTGAGACAAATATTGGTGAACCTCAAGTATTTATTTCAGGTCTGAATGTTTGTCACATTTAAAAGTCTCTCGTAGTTCCTGATACCCACGACACAAGACTCGATCTTAGTGTGGGGTCAAGACTATGTATGTGACTGTTGGGTGTATTTATTTATTAGCTCTAATCCATTGTTACTACACAGGAGGCCCACATGTTAAGGGATTTAGACCTGTCGAGTAACGCTCTTGAAGGACCTCTGGGACCCACAACAGTACCGACGTTGATTCATCTGTCAACTCTACAGCTTTCTGATAACACTTTTGCCAGCATACGACGAGGGGCTTTATCAGGTGTGTTTTACAAAAAAATTGAGGTAGATTAAGACATTTACTGTACTGATGCAATTATTCATAGTTCGAACTTTTTCATTTCTTTATTTAGCTTATTGTATCCGTAAACAAAAACAAATAGGGTGGGTAAGACAGAATGACAAATTGGGGGTATCGTGGACAAAAATGGAAAAAATAATAAAGTTTTATTAATATTAAAATTATTATATGTTTTGTCCCTTTTGAACGACTTTTGAGTTCAGTTTGAGTGAAGAAGACGAAAAATTTGCTTACTAAAATTTTATAAACTGACTATGAATGAAACGGTCCGTTAGCGTTTGTGATGTCAAAATGAAATGTTTTTAAGAAATTTAATTATAGCAAAAATATAATATATGAACATTGAACATGTTTATTTTATTGTTATTAGTAACATAATTTTGTATAAAAACAACATTATTTGGATAATGAATGATCCAAATTGTATTGCTTTTAAAACCGATTCTGACAACGCATCCGCGATACAAAAAAATACAATGCCGTTTAATATGAAGTAAGCTTTTGGAGATATAACTTCATTTGTCCATTGCAGGCTTAACAAACTTGACGAACCTAAATCTGCATAACAACCAAATCGATGTACTCGAAGATTATGCGTTCAAGCATTTAGCTAATCTGACGAGTTTGGATTTATCACACAACGAGATAGTCGCTGTATCTGGTAAGTAGATTACAAGTTATAATAGATATATTGTAGTCAGTGGAGACTACAGTATGACTGCGTATGCGGACTTTACTGTCCTGAAATTCGACCAATAGATCGAATAGTTTTAAAGTCCTATTTTGCTCGATCAATAACATAGTTACGGAAATGATGAAAAGGTATTTTAATCTGTATAATTATCTGTATTATATTCAAACGTAAATCAAAAGTATGAAGTCGTTGGATGCACGGAGCTTCCATGTGGAAATTATTCGGGGAGGCCTATGTTCAGTGGACTTCCTATGGCTGAAACGAATGAAGAAAATAAATAATATTTAAAGTTTTTAAGCTATTGCATAGCTTCTATCGTGGGCCTTGGGCGGTTGTACCCGGGCGGCCTCTCACATATGAGAGACCTACCACCAGCAGATCTATCACTAGTAAATCACGAATATCACTAAAATGCCAACTTGCACTAGGCCAGCGTGGTGGACTAAATGGCCATGCTCAATTGTACTCTCGATTGTACAGGAGGCCCATGCCCTGCAGAGGGACATTTATGGGCTGATACAATACAATTACTAATATTCCTTTTTAATTTCAGGAGCATCACTAGCCCAACTCACAAACCTAATACATTTAGATCTATCGCACAATTTCCTACGATCTCTGTCGGCGGAGCCTCTGAAATCATTGCGGAGTCTGACAGAGTTGTTTCTTCACGATAACGATGTGTCGATGATCGATGATGGCGCCCTCGCACAGCACAAGAACCTTGGACGATTCACTATTGAAGGTAATAGCGATACGATGATACGCGCTTTGTGCGCACATACGGATAGGATGGATGTTAAGTTGTATATTTTTTTGTAGAGTCCTAAAAATAGTACTAGGAAAGATTAACTAAATAAATAACACCCAACAGTCACATACATAGTCCTGACACCACACTAAGATCGAGTCTTGTGTCGTGGGTATCAGGAACTACGAGAGACTTTTCGGTCTCACAAACACCGAGACCCGAAAGAAATATTTGTGGGCCGCACAAACATTTCTCTCGGAGCGGGAATCGAACCCGCGGCTTCTCGTTTCACAGGCGGCGTCTAACCGACTGCGCCACGGAGGCTGTCGGATTAGTTGTATCCTTTATTTTCTAGACTGCCCTTTCTTCTTTACGTTTTCTTATATACATCCAAAGATTGTCTGTGAGAAATCGCCTCGAGCGATAAGTCCGCCTTTTACACTTTTTTGTTTCTTTTAATCTTTAATTGTTTCTCTCGTTTACGTGCAGTTAAGAATAAATTAATATATACACTTAATCTATATTCCCATGACAGTTACATACGTATACATACATTTAAATAAATACATAGTCCTGACCGAAATTAAGATCGAATATATGTCTTGGTTTTAGAAACTATGGGAAACTTCTGTGATCTCACAAGTACTCAGACCCGGCACAAAACACAGACCAGGCCTATGTATGTATGTGACTTTTGGGTGTGACTATTATTAGTATTTTTCACGGTATTTATTTTTTGTCTTTTTTTAATACTATAAAATCAAATTTCTTTTGTGTTCTATTGCTTTTATATTGTATATTTATTTTATTATCTACTGTTTCGTTTGTTTTTTTTTATTTTAGTGAGGGAATCTTGTTCATCGTTGAAACTTTCTTTTATTTATGGTTGATATATATTTTTTTATTTTGTCTGAAAAAACGAAAAATAAATTATTTATACCTTGCTGTCCATGCTATACAGCAGTGTGTCCCCGCAAGATATTTGTCGATGCTCGACATTTTCACCGGGGTGACGTTGTGGCCTCTTTGTTCGGCCGCCCAAACGGCAGCCCGTTATTGTTGCGTGACTTTTAACTATTTTTGCTATTGTGCGGCTATTTTATGGGGGGTTTTGTGTGAAATATTCACGGTACGGGCCCCTGACACCTTTTATTACTATTCAGTAAGAATTTTCCTTCTATTAGTTTTTTTTTGTCATTTTTCACGCATTTAGTTGTTGGTCTATAGTCTCTGCCTACCCCTATGGGATATGGGATTATGTATGCATGTTAATTGGTGTTTTAGATTTAAGGCCGATTTTTCAATTGGCATATTTGTTAGTCGAATGTTAAACATGGGTAAATAAGAAATTATGGTTGTATTAATAAACTGTCTAATTTTGTCAAATTAATGTCGGTTTATAAGTTATTCGATAGATGTGTTTTGTTTGAGGATTGACAGTTGAGGCCTTAGTGTTATAATAATAAGTTTATCGGTTTGTTTCATGTTTTAGAATGATTGATCATTTTTTATTATTTTATTTATTTTGATTATAAAAATCAACGATTATACAATAAGAGATCATACAGTTAGATTAGGTTTGCACATTAGTTTCATGTTTACGTCTAAACATTTTTACCGTGGTCCCCCACTAGGCATGCCTGGAGGCACCAAACATACGAAAAAACATTGATTATTTTGTTACAGTTGTCTGTGTTTAGAATAGCTTTCATCTCTTTATTGAATATTAGCGGTATTTATACTAGTTAAAAATATTCTTAAACCAATGGCGACGTAAATAAATTTATGGAATTATCTAATCCCGAGAATTGTTATGAAAGTTGTATAAACTGTGCGTACTTTAGTCGATTCTATATTCGACGGGATGTCCATTAATAACTTTTACATCATTCACGCAAAACCGCCATGTATGAAATTTTGGGGAGGCATTACGCAGAAATGGATCACTAATGAATAAATATGAATGTGTCATATTTGTTCTTATAAGTTGTATTATATATAGTCATATTACAGTAATTAGTAATAATATTAATGATATGTATGTTTATTCATTTTTATAAATATCTATGTAAATATATATATATATATATATATTTTGTGAGACCGAAAAGTCTCTCGTAGTGCCTGATACCCACGACACAAGACTCGATCTTAATGTGGAGTCAGGACTATGTATGTAACTGTTGGGTTTTATTTATTTATTATTTTATTTAGTTATTTAAATTACGTATGCATAATTTTATGTATATTGTTATTTTTTATGAGTGTACACATGAATAAATAAATCATGTTATTTCTAATATACTCGACCTATATTAACATGTTCCAATAACCAATACTATTTCAAAATACAAATAAATAAATCAAATCGTCTTATCACGCACATAACAATAATGTCAACAAAACCAAAACGCACTAAGCGTCCATAATTACAAAACGATATAATTATTCTCTTTCGCAGATAATCCACTCAATTGCGACTGCCTAATGGCCGGCTTCGCGCGGTGGCTCCGAGAAGCGAACAACTTATCTCAAATAGATAAGTCTGCTGCAGTATGCACCACACCACCTCATTTAGAAGGGGCCCTTATATCCAGGCTATCTAAGAGCAAACTCTGCGATGAATATGATCATACTGATGTCAAAATCAATGATTATGCTAGAGAAAATGCCGTTGGTGGTAATGATGAAGCGTATATAGAGAAGCCTGATGGATTGGACGATGATATATATGATGAGGAGCTGGAAATGCCTTCCGAGGAGGACTTGCCGATTTCTAGTTCTAAGGTAAGGTTTAAGAAAGTTTTATTATGTTTTGAAATTGTTTTTGTATCCTCTTTTAGTCATACTCGTCGAGTACTATTGCAATGGTTTTTTGCATGGCATTTGGGAAATTGTTATGGAGCAGAATGTTATGGATGGGTGAATGTTCAGGGTTTTCACATAATTTGATTTTCAGGTATTCTGTAGACGAAATCAGCACTAGCTTTATCTGCAACCCACGGACAAAATTAGCTGTATAGTTTTGTTTTTCTACTTTATTTTATTAATCGCAAATTAGCTGTTTTGTAAGCGGTTAAACATGAGGTTTTGTATAATATTTGTATCTAAAGTGAATTTGGCTGGTAGGTCTATTTCTCCCGTCATACAGTAGTTTAAATGCATTGTTTTGTTCCGATTTCAGGGACATTTTAGCCAGAGTAACAACTGGACATATACAACTTGTGTGTAAGGATGACGAGCGCAGTGGGATGCCGTTTATTGCTTTATTTCAGAGTTTCATTTAGGTTTTTTAATATTTTTCTAATAAGCGGTTCTATCACTAAAAATTAAGCGAATGGTAGGCTCATCTCGCTATTCGTTTTAATAAAAAAAGGTGATAATCCAAGGGCTTATCGAATTTATTTGAAGGTAGCAGCCAATCGTGTAAATTATTAATCCAATACATGGCACAAACTACAAGACAAATCAGCCAACATATTCCACATGTTCGATCCAAAACTAGTCCAATCTGTAGACAGTCGACACTAAAGAGGCGGTAAAGAAATCCAATTGTATCACAAGAAACCGAGATATCGCTGTATATCGGCACTAAACTAGCTGAAAATACTGTTGTCTGAGCAATCAATTTGTCTCATAAGCATCGGCACTTGGAAAAAATAAACGAACCGTTTGTTTATTACGACATATCAATGTATGCCAAGAATTTCGGCAAGGATAATCAAGTTGTTGTTTTTTATGCTTACATCGACACTTTATTACAATTGTTCATAAAAATTTATATTTGCATGGATAGATTAAATGCCTTGCTTGTAGACAGTTTTCAATTTATTTTAGTAACCGAATATTTTGTCTTCTTCGCTAGAACTGAATTAGATAGTCATTAGAAAGAGGAAAAAATCTATCTCATCATCATCATCTATCTTATCATCTCCTTATCTTTTAAATTAGTATTCATACACCTACTTCTGCTCATCTCTGCATCACTTAAAGGTCGACTGGGAGAAAATGCCACAGGCATTAATTCCGCCTTGTATACATTAATTGTATATGAAGCTTAATAAATATATAAAAAAATATTCGTTAGCTAAAATAGGTTTTAAAACAGTCTATGAATAGAATTGAAAGGCCAAAGTATTTTGTTATAAGTCTCTAGTCTCATTGATAAAATATATTTTTTTAATTCTTGTTTCCTCATTTATTTAGTTAGTTTTGTTTTTTATACTCGTACATAAATATAAGCTTTAAATTCTGCATTACTCGTATTAACATTGTATTGGTACCCCGAGATACAAGCCTAGCATAGTTTGGTATATCTGTTCCCTAATTATTGTATGTCATTGTGTTTTTAATAAATATATATTTAAATATATTTAATAAGACAGCCTCGGTGGCGTAGTTGTACTAAGGTACGGTTCCAAAACTGAGGTCTCGGGTTCGAATCCCGGGTTGGGCTAGTGATATTGGATTTTTCTATTCATTATCAGCCCAGAGTCAGAAATTTGTGCCCGATATGGCAATAGGCCTATCACTTTGTGGGACGGAACATACAAGGCGAAATGTAGGTGCCCTGGCATCTCTGCCTACCCCTTCTGGAAACAAGGCGTGAGTTTATGTATACGTATACGTTTATGCATACGTACGTATGTATATAATAAGGCCTATAGTCTTTGGCAGTTGCAAATTCCTTCCGAACTACAATAAAACTCTGACAAAAGTTATTGTTCTAAAAACAGTCCCTTCTTAGATTATAACGTACATATTAGCTTTTTTTGGCAATTACTACACCTTTTTACATTCATGTGAAATACAAATTAAATAATTAATATCTTTTAGTACGTGTATGCCTAGTTTTATGTAGAATATATTCTGCCTATGCGCATTTGTAGGCAATATGTATAACATTATTTCTAAACTTATTTGTGTATTCTTTATTACAAACGTATAAAGAAATATTTTTGTCTCCTACATGATATCTTAACACTGAGAAACTCAGTTACTCATCAAAAAATGTTCCCAGGTCCGTCTCCTAGACGCGTGGTTCGATGACGAGGAAGTCCACCTATCCTGGGCCGTGGAGCCGCCTTCAACTCATCGCCACAGATGTACTGGAGTGACCGTTTCGCGAGCTGGCGGTATAGCCAAGCACGTGGCATGTCATCGAGCGGCCCCTGCCAATGTCGTGCTTAGAGGACTGAAGATTGATCCCGTGGATCAATATACGTGAGTTGATAATATTTTGTTGTACTTAATACATTATGACTAAATTTCTGCTCTATATATATTGGGTCCATTGTTGCATGCTTGTCAATTTTTCGTATAATATTAAAAAAACTCTATTCTCTGATTCTGTGGTACGAGTGTGTTTCATTTAATACCAGTTCCTATAATTAATAATATAAACAAGATATTTTTTAAGTTGCAAAGTAATCGGAACGTCGGAAATATAACAAATCTGAAAATTTAATGCGTGAGGAAAAGTTTTCGTAATATATATTCTTTTATATTCGCGCGGCATACATAGAGTACATTACACTTGTTGATAAAAGAAAATGTCGTCCAGGTAGAGTATCGAATGGCTTCATACGGCACTGCCATGCTATTCAATACAGTTTTGCCGGCCTGCTAATATGCTTCTTCACACTACGGCGGTATTTTCTTAAGCCTCTATTATATTATTTTACTAGCTGTGCCCGCGACTTCGTCCGTGTGGAATTTAAAAAAAGTGTATTTTTGCATTTTTATTTTAATTATCAACCTTTGTAACGAAACCATACCGCGATCTAATTCTACGGTGGCGCCATCTCTTAGCGAGCGGCGGCAAACTCCCGTTACACGTTTATTTTCAGTTTATTGTATTAACTTTTTCTAAAATAAATGTAGCCTAAGTTACTCCTTATTATATCAGCTACCTGACAAAAAAGTCCCGTCAAAATCGGTCCAGCCATTTCAGAGATTAGCCGGAACAAACAGACAGACAGAAAGATAGACAGACCGACAAAAAAAAATTAAATATCATTTTCGGCACAGGTATCCTGTATATAACGATATGTAGTTGGACATTTTTTTTTATTTTCACTTTTAAAACAGACACTTCAATTTTATTTATATGTATAGATGACGTGATTTTATAACGTGATGATAAAAGCATTTTGAAATGCCGACTTTCAATCAAAAGAACAATGATAATCCTCCATACATTTTGAAAAGACACACAAGATGAAAAATATTTTAAAATATAGATTTCGAATTCCTTCACAGTTACTTCTTAAAATTTACTATTGTAGCAAGCCTAGGAAAAAAGATATTCCACTATAAAGTTTTACATCTTGTCAAACTCTGTGGGTAGTTAATGTTATTTTGTTGCGTTTATATTGGCGTGAGGCAAAGTTATGACGCACAAATAAAAGTAAAAAAATATATTTTACACGCAATTTAATCATCAAGTACTTATTTATTTTAATAATCTAATAGTAATATCATGTGCAATGAAATAAAAAGGAAACAGGGGACAACTATATATTATTAATTGCACAAAAGCGCTTTCGGGCGACAGAAACAAATTGTTATTCCTTAATTAATTAATCAGTGATTATTTTGCTGTTCTCACTTCTCTGCACTATTTTTTTACATTAATTATCTGAGAAAGATAATGAAAGAAAGCCAGTCAAGCTTATATTTTAAAAATGGCAACATTGAAACGACATAACGCTACTCCAATAAAAATAAAGCAAATATCAATAGAGTTTTACGAAAAATGTGTTTTCGTAATTCAGGCTTAGGTACGCCGTGAGCTAGGCACCAAAATTACTTAGAAAATTAATTATTAACATTTTTATACATGAAATTTATAGACGCTTAAGAATTGCATTAAAAATGATTTTACCAATGTTCTTTTTGTGTAATGACTCTTTGTTTTAAATGAGTTATTTGCGTGCGAATTGAAAACTTCCTATCCTTTAAACAATGGTCGTGAAAATGAAATACATTATGGACAAGTTACTTGGACATCGATAAACATTCCTCTGACGGCTAAATTCTTAACTCCCTTTATGACAGGGTAAGCACGTTTTGCGGTCGGACCCGGCTTTCATACACAATGTAGTTTTGTTCTTTTATTATTATGGAAAGTTATCTTCGCGTAAATAGTATGATAATAGTTTTATTTTATACACTAAATAATTAGTAAATGTGTGCGTATACTTGCTTGAAAATAGTTATTACAGTTCCGAGCAAATATAAGTAGTAAGAAACTAATAACAGAATAAATGGTTTTTATTATTTCCTATTTTTATAATTCAAGCTTTATCCTAAAAGGATACTTTAGATTGCCCTCTTTTATTGCCTTCTCTTATATTCATCCCACGGTAGTCGGTAAGAGATTCCACCGAGCGATACGACCGCCATTTGTACTCTTATGTTAATTAATCTTGGTTTATTTTAACATTTATTTGGTATACGAAATAATAAAATAAGTAAATAATACACCCAAATAAACACACCCAACTGTCACATACAGAGTTCTGACATATATGCCATACAACATTTTAATTAGTCTTTCATACAACATCTTACTACCAATAATAAAATATAGTGTCGGATCCGACTCCACATATTTTGAATTAACACTCGAATTTTCTTGCGCATTTACATTGATTTTAAATTTTCCGACGTTATAAACAACTGTTTGACTATCATGTGTGTGGGAGATTTTTACTCAAACTACAAATAACCCCAGGTATCTCTCCTCAGGTTCTGCATAGCTCTTGAAGAGATGGACAGTTCCGAGGCGCTTCTCTCCCTGGTGCTCGGGTGTGGAAGTCCTCAGATCGTGCGGCAGCGGGCTCCCTTCGCGACCGCTGTCCCGGTACTCGTCACTACAGCGCCAGTCGTGGACACATTACGGTAAAGCGATGAATGAATGGGTGAATGGTGGAGTAAAGAATTTTATAAAATATTAATATATAAAGCTGAAGAGTTTGTTTGTACGGGCTAATGTAAGAAACTACTGGTTCGAGTTAAAATATTTTTGAGTTGGATATGTCATTTATCGAGGAATGAGATAGACTTTATTATTACGCCCGATTGATGGGCATTTAGGCCGCCATCCTAAAAAGTGTATTTGCATTCATTTTGTTTATTTGGGCGTGCTAATCTCAAGAAGTACTGGCTCAAATTTGTTTTTGTGTTGGATACTCGATTTATTGGGGAAGGTTATAAGGTACTTTCTATACCGGGAAATAATGTACCGGAATTTTTATGCTGAAACTCTTTTCCATGCGGGCGTAGCTGCGACCGTTAGTATAATATAAAATTATATATACATGACTTAATTACAAAGACTGGGCTATCACTATGATTGAGAGGGCTTAGGGAATTGTTTTTCACTTAGATATAGTTGAAATTTGTGGATTTAAATTATCATGGACTTTTTTCTAAAGATGTCTGTAGTTTGGAGGTTATGTACGATGTTTTGCCTTATTGTTACAGTTCAGTATGAATAAACAAATAGCTTTAAATAGTTTAAGATGCCTCTGATGTGTGTTGGAAATATAAATAGGTTATTTACATTACAGCAGTCACTTGTAAATTATCACTGACCCGCAGTAAACATTCAAAAAACCAACGTTTATTAGCATTTCTTATGATAAGGAGTTCCAATGAATATTTTAATAAATAGAGGATTAATTTTGCTACTGATTTCTTTGGGTCTCGTAATGTATTTTAAATAAAGATCATTTATAGCACGGAGAAAGACAACTTAAACAATGTATACCTAAAAGGACATAAATCCCCACATAAATTTTAAGTAATTCATTATTTTAAGACTACGAATATCTAGGATAGATTGCAGAATTTTCTAGGACAACGAAAGTACATCAATGTTAATAATTTTTAGTTATAAATTTATTTATTAATCATTTTTGTTCCAGAGTCTCAGAAGTACGTTCAAACGTGACGAGTGACGGAGTTCTCACAGTCCTCATATCCATAATGGGGTTTCCTCACCCTCAAAACCCCGTACCACGATCACAAAGACTTTCAACCGACACCAAAAACCAAATCACCCAGAACTGTTACGTGGTATTGGCCGTACTGTCACACAGGTCTTTAGTCGCGCAAAAGGACACGCCGTGCCAATCGAGTCTGGAGATAACCATGGAGGGCTTTATACGAGGACCTTACGAAGTGTGCGCGAAATTGTCGAAGTTTAAGGTCGATGAATCGCGTCTAATTTGCGTGGTTCCTCAACTTCTAGAACCTCTTGGTTCGCAGATGAAAGCGGGATTTAAATCACTTAATACAGCACTGGTAGGAGTTGCTCTGGGTCTGATGGTTATTATTATCGGATTGGTGTGGTTTGTAAGAAGAATGCTGAAGAAACCTTCGGATTTTGAAGGTCATAGATGTTTTAGACAAGAACCAGTGCAGGAAGAAAACCCTAGAGCGAGTTACGTTATGTTGACTGCTACCTCCAAAGTTTAGCATAGATATTGCTATTTGATACCGTTAGAGGTGTTTATAAATGACGATATCGCTGCAAGATAAGTGTTGGAATGTGAGAATATTATTTGGTTGCAAGGTGCTATAGAAAGTGTATTTTGTGTTTAAATCGTCCGTAAATAGTTTAACATGAACTACTGTTTTATGAAGTCTTACAAGAATAGACAAACTGATGATTAAAAAATTGAACTACTTATCTGTTGCAATGGAATATTTAGGACAAATACGTGTGGTGCTCAAATCTAGAAGTTGCATTAATTGTTTTACAAACTTTGAATGTGTCTGCATCGGTGGGCGATGGTAAAATTTTCATTTGAATCATTTAAAATTTATTATGTTTTTCGTAAGGAAAACGTAAAATATTTTTAGTGATATTGATACATTTTTGTATTTTGTATTTATAGCATAAAATGATCAGAGTGAGAAGTCTCTCGACAAGAAAAAAAACATGAAAATATTGTTATCGCCCATTTTAAAATCGGTTACTGAGATTAAAACAACTTCTGATTTTTTGCAACTAACTTGTTATTAATTTACTTTCTGAAAGAGCAATGTTTACCAACTCAAGCATTGTTGGACGTGCACGACTTGATAAAGGTAAAAAAATAACTTTTTTATAAAAATTGTTGAACATTAAGAATTCCGTATGAAATGTGTATCAAGTGAATTCTTACTGTAAAACAGTGTTCTTAGAATGATACCTATTTATAAATATTCTTGTGATAAGATATTTAATTGTGTCATTAAATGTTATTGTTGTAATTATATTAATAATTGGTTGATAAGTGTGAATAACATGAATCGTTTTTTTGGAACATCGTCAGTGACATCAATACGTCTTGGTTTGGTAGCGGGCTTCGATCAAATATACACTAGATACACAGTTCCCTGTAAATGTTCTGTTAAAAAGTGGCACCGATGCATTGAAACAAAAAAAGTAAACAAAAGATCACATATTCCAAATATATATATGCGTCGTCGGCTTCTGTTATCAAACTTGAAGTATATATTAGGTTTGATTTCTAAGTCATGCAATCTTATTTTACAGGAAAAAAACTTTGGGTATGGCCTATCGCATCATTTATTAAAAAAGTATAGATAGGTAAATAGTTTTATGATAACAAAAAAGTTCTCATAGTTTCATATACGCACGCCACTATGCTGAGTACTCTGTACGGGAAAGTTGGGAATTATTAATCGTAATCTTATATCTCATTTCATTTCTGTATTTCGTCAATTTTTTTAATACAATTAAGGACGCAAACAAGCATACGATCTGCCTGATGGTGAGTAAGAACCTTTTAACTCATATTTTGAAGGACCCTTTTGAAATCCTTTGCAGGTAGGCCATTCCACAAACTGATTGTATGTGGGAAGAGTTTCCTCTAATAATATCTAATTATATAATGTCCCAGGGCACACCTCTGACTTTTCGGAGTCATGTGTGTATTGATAGTCAATCACCATGCACTATAATGGCGAAAGAAAACGTCGTCAGGAAACCTGCGTTCCATAGCGATTTGTTAGAATTTCTATTGTATGTAAAATCCGCTAACCCGCACTAGGCCAGCATGGTGGACGATATGGCCTAACCACTATCAATTATACTTTCGGTTGAAGGGGAGGTTCTTGCTCAGCAGTGAAACGTATATGAGCTGATAAATACATACATACATAAACTCACGCCTTGTTTCCAGAAGGGGTAGGCAGAGATGCCAGGGCACCTACATTTCGCCTTGTATGTTCTGTCCCACAAAGTGATAGGCCTATTGCCATATCGGGCCCAAATTTCTGACTCTGGGCTGATAATGAATAGAAAAATCCAATATCACTTTGCCCAACCCGGGATTCGAACCGGAGACCTCAGCTTTGTAACCGTGCCGTAGTATAACTACGCCACCGAGGCATGGGCTGATACATACATATGACGTCTACTGGTTCCGTATTTTATCATAATATAATAGGTGAACTTATTTGCTTACAAACTTCAATACCTAAATAAGAGATAGGAAGTGACCTCTGACCCACAACATAATCCTCTTTTCCAGTGCTATCAATATATATATGTTATCAAAATTTCCGATTACTTGACCGTGGAAATTCCAAGTAAGTTATAAAACTGAGTTGACGAGGTCAAACTTGCCAGATAAATATGTATTTATCGATGTTTCTCGGACTTTGTAGTGTTTTGACAAATATAAGATTTAAAAATTAAAGAATCGTTATTAAATGTTCGCACTAGTCACCGTTCTGACCTCACTAATATACAATTGGTGGGTATCGGAAACTAGATACTTTTCGATGTCATAGGAAAATGTAGATCATACCAATTTTTCTTAATGCGTCAATAATGCGGATTTTATTTTCACACCAAGCATTTTAACCAACTTATCTACTCTGAGGCCTTATTTCATTTCAACTTATATTAATTAAATTTTTAGTAAATTGTTTCTACTGATTAGAAAATAGAAGTGCGGTCCGATTTGTATATATCTTGATTTATTCGCTGATATCTCGAAAACCACTCGTCCATTATACACTACACAATATTTGTTAAACAGAGGGGAAAACTGTACTAAACTGTTTATTATTGACTTACTTTTATACAAATTGTTTAGCGGAATAATAAAAAATAAATCTACAACCTGATTTTACTCTTCTCCTGACGATGTTCCTAAACATATCACAACTAATGTTCTAAAAACGACTGAGTATACATTGTACTAATTGTTTGGTTTCTAATTAATTTACTAAAACATATCTTCTGTGAAGATTTACTTTAAGAGCTATTATTTAACTAATATATTAACACGAGGCTCTGTGTAGTAATAAATTATGTGATGTTGTTCGGTTGTGTGTACAAATTTTGCTTTACCGTACTACCGTGTCCCTATTCGTTCGTGGCTGCTCACAACTCCTCTACAACTGAAAATTGGATTGAGATGTTTTAGGCTATGTACAATTCATATAAATACATAATAATGAACACACACAACATTCGTATACATAATTCTGACCCCACATTAAAGTCAAACGAGTCTTGTGTCTTGGGTATCATAAACTACGAGGGACTTGGTCTTACAAACACTCCAACCCGACACAAACATTTGTGAACCACACAATTAAACGTTAGTGCGAGAATCGAACCTGTGACCTTTCGTTTCACAATCGGCGTGTAACCAATTGCATTACGGAGGCTGTTAATATGTTTATCCATAATTAATGATTATAACAAAACCATACTTAGTAATCTAGGGCTTGCAGTTTTTGCAGAGGCCTAATACCTTTTCCCTCCTCCAACAGTTTTGGCTTCTATTTTTATCCATCTATTCTACTGGCATACCTCTCGTTTCACAATCGGCGTGTAACCAATTACATTACGGAGGCTGTTAGTATGTTTATCCATAATTAATGATTATAACAAAACCATACTTAGTAATCTAGGGCTTGCAGTTTTTGCAGAGGCCTAATACCTTTTCCCTCCTCCAACAGTTTTGGCTTCTATTTTCATCCATCTATTCTACTGGCATACCTCTCGTTTCACAATCGGCGTGTGACCAATTGCATTACGGAGGCTGTTTATATGTTTGTTTATCCATAATTAATGATTATAACAAAACCATACTTAGTAATCTAGGGCTTGCAGTTTTTGCAGAGGCCTAATACCTTTTCTCTCCTCCAACAGTTTTGGCTTCTATTTATCCATCTATTTAGAGAATCCAGCTGAGTACTTACGGTCAGTTGTTCTTCATATTTATGTGCGGTTGTCATCACTTACCACTGAGTGAGCTGATTGTTTATTTGCGGGATTTATATTAATAAAAAACGACAGTCTATTTGGAAGCACCCGTGGCGTTTGTAAGACGTCGGCTGTGAAACGAGAGGCAACGGGTTCAATCCCCGCACCGAGGGAAATGTTTGTGAGGTAAGCAAGTATTTGTCTCGAGTCTGGGTGCTTGTGAGACCGAAAAGTCTCTCGTAGTTCCTGATACCCACGATACAAGATTGGGTCTAAGTGTGGGGTCAGGACTACGTATGTATGTGACTGTTGTGTGTATTGATTTTTTTCTAGCTGCAAGCTTCCTGTACAACTAAAAGGGATTAGGCTATATTCCGTCACGCAAGTCTATTTATTTGGATTTGTTACCAGAAACAAATAACTACAACCAAGCTTCAAAGAATATTGTCTGATAGGAATGAATAGAGCGGATTATAAAACGGATTATTAATTCTCGGTTGTGCTACATTTTATGTATGTATTGTAATAAAGTGAATATTTCACTGCCTACTTTTTTCAAAATACACCCCAACAGTCACATACATAGTCCTGACCCCACACTAAGATCGAGTCTTGTGTCGTGGGTATCAGGAACTACGAGAGACTTTTCGGTCTCACAAACACCCAGACCCGGAAGAAATATTTGTGGGCCGCACAAATATTTCTCTCGGTGCGGGGATCGAACCCGCGGCCTCTCGTTTCACAGGCGGCGTCTAACCAACTGCGCTACGGAGGCTGTCAAAATTATTGAAAAAATTATTGAAAAGAACATAAAAAATGCGGGTTATTGTCATAAAGCATAGTTAATTAAATCTTATCTGAATCTGAATATAGAGTTATAAAATATTTTAAAGTAAATCCATATCTCTATATGAGGTCTTTTATATGTGAGAGACTGCTTGAGTAGGTACCACCACAATGTCTATTTTTCCCCTCAAACAGCAGTGTGAATGCACCGTTGTGTTTCAGTTTGAATAAATAGTTTATAGTTAAAAAAAAAGCATTGCTTTGTAATTCAAGGTGCTGTTTGGTTTTACTACTCGTTCTGTTCATGAGCGATCTATATAACTTACCATCAGGCGTCCATTCATTGCAATAAAACACAGTCGTAGTCAGGTAATTTCCCGGTAACACTGACATAAAAATTCTCGTCACAATAGGCATAATTTAGTTATAAATCTAAAAGCATTATTATACAATAAAAACTATCTATTTTTCTCGGAAAACAACTTCCTGTAGATGTCGTGATGTTTTTATGATAAATCTTTGAAATATTTAGCAAATATTTAAATTCGGTATTCCAAGTCTTCATGAATGTGCATTATTTGTATCCCGTGATAGTTTGTATAGCGACGTGCGTAATTTTGAAAGGATTAGATTGTTGATAACGGTATGAACAATTAAATTTCGCAACAATTTTTAGACACATCAAGCCTTTTTCCTACTTACCCACAACACTGGGTTGGCTGAGGACCAGGACTCCGACGTGCCTTGTAAGTGCTTTCCCATAGTTAAGACTTAAAAACCGGCCGTTATGGACTATTATAGACGAGTACACCCTATTGTTTTCATTTTGTATTTACCTTTATCTCTTTATACCAATTTGCAAATGTAACAATTCCATTTCGTCCTTAGGTTACATAGATATGCATAAACTTTCCCAGAAGAGGTAGAGAGAAGTGCGATTTCAGATTTAGGAAACTGATTATGTTCCGCTTTTTTTTGCTTCGTTTATTATTAAATTGCTATTTAAAGTTTTTTATAAAGCTTGTACATACAACCGACAACGTCAATGTAATTTAGAGAAATTGTATATCTAACATTTCGACGACGGACGGTAACTCAGCTTTACATTTTCGTATATAATACGCGCTGGAAACTCCATTATGTAAATGTATCAGAGAACTTTGGTTCTGCTTTAATTAGTATAAATAAAATGTACATAATAATTTATGAGTCGCAATTTATATTCTGGAATAAAAAAATATTAACATTTTTTTGTTTCATTTTATCTGCTTTTGCTCCAGGTAGCTGAATACGGCTCCTACAAGGATTTTATCCATGTATATTGGAAGCAGCCTGCATCCAGCGACTTCTAGGCTTAACACTCGTTCATTCTGTATTCTGTAGGACCTTGGATCTTTTACAATAAAATGCATAAAATATACAATAAATTGTAATTATTTTTCTAATGTACCGAATTGATGCCACTCCTAAGTCAGTATATTTTTTTATACTTAAGCTACGTGCCAAAATACTAAATGCCAAAGTTATATAGTAACTTACTCATCTATAAATGATAATTCAACTCATAAAAAATATGTCAGTCACACAAAAATTGGTTTCGCTGCAGGGATCGAACCCGCAATCTCTAGTTTATCAGCCGACACATTACCAACTGCACCACGGGGGTCCAATACTATGTTTTTACCTTTGGTATCGAATTAACCAAATAAAAATTATCAAGTCTCATCGGTTGATAATAGTCTACTTAAGTATAATTTTAATAACCATTATATGCATTGCAGCCAAAAACTAACGTACGTCACTCATATATAAACATACCTTTATCTAAATATATAATTATTCACAATTGTTTACAAAAACTTTCATAATATCTTAATACCACATTTCCTCAAAACGATAGTGTAGTGTAAACACGATGCGCGGGCGCATAATTTAAACAGAAAACATTGTTTTAATATCAGTCGCGTTTGAGTCGCCATGGAGGTCAGACGTGTTTTGTTCGCTCTGTTTATCATTGTAATAATTAACACTATACACGCAAAAGTTTATACCCGATGTCAATTGACACGTGAATTATTGAAGAATAACTTCCCAAGGACGTTTTTAAGTAACTGTAAGTTAATTTTATATTATGTATTTAAAGTGTCTATTGTTCGACGTTTTTGTATACAATTGCCATGGGTTTTCCTCGTGCCATTCAGAGTTTTTTTTAATTAAATATTGTATTGGTGTAGTGGCAACGTTTGTCAATATGTGTAGTGCAATGCGTTTTCTTGGGTTTGATTTCCAGGCACCAAAATCTATATGTAACAATGTCACCAAAATAAGTGCGTGGTGGCCTGTTGGTAAACGGACTAGACGCGGCTGCCAACATGTTCACGGTGGTCGCGGGTTCGAATCCCAGGGCACACCTCTGACTTTTCGGAGTCATGTGTGTATTGATAGTCAATCACCACGCACTAAAACGGTGAAGGAAAACATCGTGAGGAAACCTGCATACCATAGCGATTTATAAATATTTCTATGGTATGTAAGTCCGCCAACCCGCACTAGGCCAGCGTGGTGGACTATATGGCCTAACCACTCTCAATCGTATCCTCGATTGTAGAGTAGGCCCGTGCCCTGCAGTGGGACGTATATGGGCTGATACAGAAAATCTATATGAGATTTTCAATTGAAAATATTGGGTTTTATCGATGTTTCTTAAGATCAAAAAGTAAATACTTATTGTTATTGATGATGAAGTATCGTAATTACAAAACATCTTTTCATTAAATACGGCCTTAGCTTCGTCAGGATGTGGGTTCGATTACAGAAAATTGTGCTGAATTGTTATAAACATATTTCAGGCCTAAACATTTCTCATGTGGTTGTTTTTTGCATTTCATCAAAGATGGAAAACAACTTGCATTTATCTATATATACTATCATGAAGATAAGAAGATAAACTGACGAACTGGGAAAAACCAATTGGAAAACGAGAGGTCAGGTGATCAATCTCTCTTTAAAGATAAATATTTGTATGACCTACTTGCGCTATTTCGTTAGTCTTATATACCCTACGTATTCGTTTCATGAGTGTAGGCTTCTTGTAATGGATGCCAGTTATTTCTATTTAGGGCAGTCCTCATCCTGCTTCTTACTGCCGCCCTTCGGTATTGTGGAATCAAAAATCCCTTACAGTCTCTAATACCGAAGATACTCAAAAAATTACAATCCTTAGTAACCAAGATATTCTTCACTTTCTGAATGATATCACGAAATGATTTATTGCATCTGATCATAAATGAAATGTAAATTACGTCTAGAATCCACACCCTTGAGAAAGTTATCTCTTATCGGTTTAAGATTTCGAATTCAGTTCAACTTACGGTCAAATTGGTACTATGTGCGAATGTTGAGTGGTTTTTATTATAATTCGTAAATAAATAAATAATTGAATCCAATAGCCAATACACATAGTCCTAATCTGACATAAATATCAAATAAGTCTTGTATAGTGGGTATCAGAAACTACGAGATACTTTTTGGTATCATAACACTCAGATCCGAGACTTATTCAACTTATTATTATGTGAATTTTTACCCGTAATTTAAATGATTTTTTAAATGTTCGTCTCAAGAATACCAGTTTGAGAATTAATTAGAATTTTATTTAAACTTATAGATCAGATATAAATAAATATGATACGGTATGATGGTTATCTTTGCCCTTAAAAAGTTCCAAGGTCGTCAAATGTTTTTCTAACACGAAGTGTTTTGAGAGTATAGTTTGATCCCTTATATTCAATGTTTGCACTTGGAAGTATGAAAGTTGTACCATTTTCTTTCGAATCTTAAACTCATTATCAATTATTTTTTAGTTGGATCTTTTATGCAAGCGTGCTTTTTTAGTTTTTTAAACTATAGTTTAATTGCTTGCACTAATTACATTATCTACGGCTGTTTTATCAAAAAAGACAGCTGCGTGCAAATTACCAAGTACTAATTTTTATGTTAAAAAAAAATACGTTTTTTTTTACGTTTCTGTATAAGATAATATCATATACTTTTTAAATTATTGCGTTGTCATCGGTCATCGGTCGGTTGTAAAGTTTGAATTAAATCTGATCGTTCTAAGTAGGGCAAAATCGAGCTCAAAGGAGTCAGTTACATACATGTATACATAAATGTAAACATACAGGTGAAGATAATAAAAGCGTGTTAAAAAAAAGAAATAAAGTACCGAATGTGAACCGAGAATCGAAATGAAGACCTCTTAATTCACAGCAAATATTACTAGATCAATTCGGGGGAGTTCGGGTTCGAATCCCAGGGCACACCTCTGACTTTTCGGAGTCATGTGTGTATTGATAATCAATCACCACGCACTAAAACGGTGAAGGAAAACATCGTGAGGAAACCTGCATACCATAGCGATTTATAAGAATACCTATGGTATGTAAGTCCGCCAACCCGCACTAGGCCAGCGTGGCGTGGACTATATGGCCTAACCACTCTCAATCGTATTCTCGATTGTAGAGTAGGCCCGTGCCCTGCAGTGGGACGTATGTGGGCTGATACAGATACTAATATAATGATACATAGAGGTGTTTCGCAATTAGTGGGTAACCTTGACCGTGACCGTGATTCGAATCGTGACGTGAAATAATCGCTTTAGTGCTGCTCTATTCAATTATCGACGTTGAAAGCGCAATCATGTAATATAATATATATTTAATTCTTATCTGTATCAGCCCATATACGTCCCACTGCAGGGCACGGGCCTCCTCTACAATCGAGAGTACGATTGAGAGTGGTTAGGCCATATAGTCCACCACGCTGGCCTAGTGCGGGTTGGCGGACTTACATACCATATTTTTTTTTTATAAATCGCTATGGTATGCAGGTTTCCTCACGATGTTTTCCTTCACCGTTTTAGTGCGTGGTGATTGACTATCAATACACACATGACTCCGAAAAGTCAAAGAAAAATTAATTCTTATACATACCATTTAATGGTTAAAAATTTTTTCAATAAGGTTCACTAGCTTCAGAGCCTATTCAATGCAAACAAATAATCAAATCTTTAATCTGTATAATATTAGTTTAGTTGAAGTGGCAGTGGGCCGGGCACATAGCTTGTAGAACCGATGGCCGTTGGGGCCGAAAGGTTCTCGAGTGGAGGCCACGTACAGGCAAGCGAAGTGTCGGACGCCCGCCTACAAGGTGGACGGACGATCTGACTAAGGTCGCAGGAAGTCGCTGGATGCAGGCCGCTTCCAACAGGTCATTGTGGAGATCCTTGGGGGAGGCTTATGTTCAGCAGTGGACTTCCTGTGGCTGATATGATGATGATGATTATGATGGAGAATACTATTCAAAGTGCTTTTTAATGCTTCAAATCAACCGTAGTAAATCATATGTTGGCGTGAAAAAGAGATTACATTGCACTTGATGGCATCCCATTTATTCCAAAGTCCTGAAATGGGACAAAATTCATCATTCGATAACTTAAATAGGTTTTATGAATAAGGCCGCTGCGTAACAGCGGCAAGTGTATTATTGCCTTGCAGAGCTTAATAATAACAAATTCTGAGTTGTGTTACTCGGTTCATGCGTAGAGTTGACTTTTACCATACAACGATATGCTCGCAAAAACAGCGGGTTGCTAACACTTTTCTACGCGTATGTATGGTAAGTACAATCGAGTACAGCGAGTGTGGTTCAAATATCATACTTTTTCACACATCTGTATCATGTAAGTACATTCGAGTAGTCACAGTGGTTCGAATGACACACTTTTGTACACGACTGTATGATACTAAGTACAGTCGAGTACAGTGACAGTTATTCAAAGCTAACATGAAAACTGCCAGAGGGTCTCTTCCGGTGCGTAACGATGAATGCGTATTCAAAAAAGTGAATTATGAGGAAGTCACTTCCCTTCGTAAACATCATAATACGTCATATACCTGAAAATCTCTTTCTGCTTTTTGAATGTTTTTCATAAACGTCAGTAATAAGTATTTGCAATGAAAGGGAAAAGTTGCGACCTAAGCAAGAAAATTTAACTATTGTAGGAATACTTTCAAGAATATTAAAGATACGTAAGCCTAAACAAAACTAAAAAGAATAATCTGTGCTAGGCTTATGTGGACTAAGCGTAGAATTCCTCTTATTTGTAGCGTATGTCCATGCAGTATGATTATATTATAAATCGTTACACAAGGACGCATATGAGTTGATTGTTTAGCCATGTCTAGTTTGTACCAGTCTAGGTTCCCCTAATATAGAAAACTATTGTATTGACTGCCTCGGTGGCGTAGTTGTACTCCGGTACGGTTACAAAGCTGAGGTCTCGGGTTCGAATCTCGGGTTGGGCAAAGTGATATTGGATTTTTCTATTCATTAGCCCAGAGTCAGGAATTTGTGCCCGATATGGCGATAGGCTCGCCACCTATCACATTGTGGGACGGAACATACATGGCGAAATGTGGGTGTCCTGGCACTTCTGCCTACCCCTTCTGGGGAAAAGGCGTGAGTTTATATATGTATGTATGTAACTATTGTTAAGAATGTTGAGTTCATTTCCCTTTTAAGGTCACATATATAATCTGATCAATAATTAATGTAACTTGTTACTACTATATTGTAAACTAGTTTTAAAAAGGGTAATACTACAGATTCTTGCCCGTTCTTCTCTAGTAAAACCGCTTTCCGAACCAGGTGGTAGATAAAAAAAGACTGAGCCTAAATGATGTAGAACACTTAAATGGATTCAATAAATTATTTTCATTTTCAATGCCTCATCTCATATTTTATGATAAGAAAAATAATTAGATTCGCGATTTTAAATTCCCGGTGTATGTATTTTTGTAGGAGCTATACATAATAATGTATAGAAATATAATATGTATTACATTAATACAGATCCCAGTGTTTGTTATGCAATGATTATTTTAATTATTACTATCGTCGCGAATATTAGGGTCAATTGGGGTCGGCAAGTATCACAGGAATTAAATCATGCGACTTATTAGCGACTTATTCCTTACATAATCATGTACTTGCTAAAATACTATATGCTCTAATTACGATATATCTTGCGTTTCTGTAATATTTGGGTTCTCCAGTAGATTTTTTTTCTTGGTGGTAGGTCTCTCAATGATCTTTTGTTGGATTTCAAGAACAATTGGAATAATATCTAGCAATTAAAGATAGTGTCCATAAAGTATCCCTAATGAACATTGCACATTGTGACTTACTTGAAATAAAGACACCGAGGGTCCCAATACATATACACTGAATTAATACAGATACCGATTTTGAAACCAATCAGATTAATAAAGAAAGAGTTCAAAATGGCGGCCAAAATGTTTAACACTATCAATATAATATCATTGACATAATCCTTTTATGGTTTCCACATTTCGATTTTGAGACTAATCGGATCAATAACACATAAGTACAAAACGGCCTTCACTATTTACGAATTTGCTGTAAACTACGCTGTATGTACATAACAGTGTAAATCCACTGTAGCGTTCCAGTTTAAAGGACATTGTAGCCAGAGTAACTACTCGACATATTAAGACTTAACATCACATGTCTCAGGATGGCGAGCGCAGAGAAATGCCAAGCATTGCTTTGTAATTCAAGGTGTTGTTTGATTTGCTACTGTCCATAAGCGGTTGTAGCGCTTACCAATAGGCAAACGGTATGCTCGTCCCGCCATTGATTACAATAAAAACACATATTTAAAGATGCCAACGATTTTGAGAATCATTTCGTGACTATTGTTACTTAGCCTAATTAGATACACTCTCAACACAATAGAAGCAGCAATGTTTGCATGCATTATCATTTATCGCAACTAGCGATTATAAATATTTGTCTCAGGCCATATGTCAATAGAACGTGTTGTTTTCAGAATGGTTTTGAGTTTACTTTCTATACGTATAACCTTGAGTTGACATGTGGTTAAATTTGGAACTAAAAATAAAATTACATAATATATATTTAATTCATTGATTGAGACATGTTTTATGGTATAAAAAAACAAGCATTTGTCCTCGTAATCTAATATAAATATCATGTCCAATGTAATTAAATGCGAAGATATAAAAAATATTCTAATAACAATGCATAACAGCGCTTTCGGCGATATAAGATTGTAGATGGTTTGTATGTAATATATTTAGCTTGGTATGGGTCGCCACGTGCAAATGCAGTCACTGCATGCAGTTTCCGATAGATCGCTATGGGAATCTGTGAATGAAGTGTACATTTAGCAGAAGAAAGATAAAGAGTTTATTAATAAAGAAAGTTGGTGTGACAAATATGCTTATTAGTCGGTTACATTAAGGTTTTCTTTGTTTAATCCTTAAGAAGGTATAATAACAATATGTGGTTGTTCTTGCTAAAACGGTGTATATTCAATTTAGATTGGAGCAGCATTATTATGTATTAAAATAAATTATATTTACGGATTTTATCGCGAAATTAGTTAAAAATTTACGATTTTAACAAATATGAAGAAAGCTTTCGTAACATTGACTGGGCGGATAACTAACACTTCAGTCCATCCCGTGACCACTAACGGCCGGTTTCTATAATCTATCTATCTTTAACAAGAGATTTCTCTCGAAATTTCGATACATTTTTTGGTTCAGTAAAAAAAGACAGAAATATTTAGATAAGGTGCATATACACATTTATCATATTTATATTATTATATTATATTTATACATCTGTATCTGTATCAGCCCATATACGTCCCACTGCAGGGCACGGGCCTCCTCTACAATCGAGAGAACGATTGAGAGTGGTTAGGCCATATAGTCCACCACGCTGGCCTAGTGCGGGTTGGCGGACTTACATACCATAGAAATTTTATAAATCGCTATGATATGCAGGTTTCCTTACGATGTTTTCCTTCACCGTTTTAGTGCGTGGTGATTATATTTATACATATCTAGGCAAAATAATATTGTATGTCTATCTTATTTATTATTTATTTATTGTTTATTGAAGCATACAGTGGTATTGTCATAGTAACGATATCCATTTTAATCTCTTGTTAAAGATAGATAGGATATAGAGAACAGCCGTAAAACTATAAAGTAATCGATAGTCGCGTCATCGCGAAGTTAAAAATTATAATAAAAAATTATCCGTATTTGGGATAAAATCTGTAAAATTAGTTTTACTTTAATGTGCAATATTCGTGTAAATCTTAGAAACTATTAAAAATTATTATGCACACTAGGGAAAAATATTGTTTCGCCAAGGGATACTATTGGTACTACTTTATTTGGATCGCACTTGTCACGTTAGTGTAAAATTAAACTAAACTTAGTAGATCGCTAATCGTTAACTAAATAACTAAAAATATACAATTACTGAACTTCAGCTACTATACAAGGGCTATAAATTACAAAAAATATAAATTAAGTGGCCTATATTCGGTTTGGGTAGTATTTCAATTAAACTTTGTTAGAATTCGTATAACTGATAAAAATATATTCTTGCATAAATGACGTTACAATAACGTGACCAAAATAAGACAGAACAGAAAAAATATAGACGCCTCTATCGACAGGAAATAGAATCTTAATTTATTTTTTTATGAATATATTAAACAACAAAAAGTTTACAAAGATTGTCGAACTACTTTATAAATTTACATTTTATTGAATAGCCTAAAATAATTCAGCTGATTTTTCATTCGTTTTGCAATGCAGTTCATGATTTTCTGAAACGGTGATATTAAATAAGCTTTATGACTAAGATTCTTATTTCTTTCTAAAGGCCAAGGTTTTGGACTCACTTCTGTATTCATAAAAAATTTAAATCCCACGCGAGCCGTAACTGCTATTTATGCACTTTTAAGAACTTTATTTGATATTTTTATGGCAGCTTTGCAGAAACTATTGTCGTTTAGCTCACCCCGCTCAGTGAGGGTAATAAACGCTATTTAAATTATATTCTGTTTGAAAATATTAGGCGAAATTTGAGCAGGTTACTTTCTTTGAACATTTTATTTATGACATTAAAGTTAATTTGTTATACCTGCGTTATGAACGGTCTTGCCCGATCTTTTATGTTTTTTAAATGTACATAAATCTGCTTAAAAATTGGTATATCCAATAAAATGAAAAAGAACATGAACAATATTTGCTTGGTGTGTAAATGGTCAGGTTTTTTAACGCACAATGTTTTTTACGCCACCCTCTCTTTCTCCTTCTTTTAAATTCATGAAATTTAAGTTGTCTGTAAGACAATACTTATTGCGATAAGACCGCCATTTGTACTTTTTTTATTGCATAGTGATAAAAAAGAGACAAAAGTTGATTGATGAATGAAGGTTAGTTAAGTTTCTCCTTATTGTAGTGCTAACAAACATGTTTTTTGCAGGGGTGTGTCTCATAGAGCAGGAGAGTGATAGAAACACATCAGCACACGTGGTAAAGACTCCCAGAAGAAAATATTATGGAATATTCCAGGTAAGGACAACCTTTTTACGGAGTTATGAGGTTGATAACTCGTTTATGTTATGGAAAGCATCGCGCATGCGCGGGACCAATTGTAATACCGCTTACCTATACTGATCGAATTGATTTCTAAGCATTGTTTGGCCCTACAAATATTTATGCGTGAGGAAAGAGAAGAAATCTTTAGTGCAGTGAGAAATCATTCTTCATGAATAAAAATTTCTAATAAAAACAATTAAAATCAACTCTAGAATTTTTTTAAGTTTTAATTCTTATAAATTATTACTATCAGTCTAATAATCATCATTATATGATGATGTAGATTAGCCTCACAGCAAATAAGCGGATTGACATCGTACAAGTTTAGAAAAAATGTGGAATGGATATTTTTATAGACGCGATAGTAGTACGAGAATTTTTTTTTTGCGTTGTTATATAAAATACAATACAATATATTCTAAGTAAGGTCCTGAAATAAACAGAAACTACCGAAGTTGCACATAAATTTGCACGTTTCGATATTAGTAAGACCAAATATCCAAAAGATTCTATGTATTGGAATCTTCGTTTCAGATAGGAAGTGAATGGTGCAAGGAAGGTCGTAAAGGCGGCAAGTGTGACATTTCGTGCGAAGGTAATTAATTATCATAATATGTATAAGTATCTATTAGGCCCACGTATGCAAAACCTATTACGAATTATAAGGTCATTATAAAGGTCATTATATTACAAATGTTAGTAGCTTGCGTGGGACGGGAATTGCGAAGTTATTTGATCAAAATTACATCTTGTATGAGGTTCTGTTCGCTGAAACCTAAAATAAATATGAAAATAAATTATAGATTGTAAATGATTATGAGTTGCTTTGAATTAAAGTAATCTGCAAGTGTGAATTGGAATCTGAAAATGGCAACACTAGAATTTCTTGCACGTTCTTTTGTATGCAAAACTGTCTCGCGAACCGGGTGGTCTCAAAGGAAGTGAAATGCTCAAAATAGGCCAGTTTTAATAGTGGGAAACATTTTGCTATTTAATACCGAAATGGTCAAAATAGAAAAGGTTCAATTTTGTAGACCATTTTAATATTTAATACCGAAACTCAAAATAAATTGTATACTTCTATGGAAACTATAAATTCTCCTAGCAGTGAAGTATAAACAGGTAATCCAAAAATTTGTTTCCTCGCAGCACTCCTGGATGAAGATATCCGAGACGATGGCACCTGCGCGTTGAAAGTGTTCGAGCAAGAAGGATTCAAGTACTGGCCCAAATGGGAGGCTCGGTGCAAGGGACAGTTGCTGCCTGATATCGAGAAGTGAGTATACTATAGTATTATTTCAAACAGCAGAGATTTGCAGAGACCCAAATTTGCAAGAAGTCGCTGGATGTAGGCTACTTGCAACAGGTTTGTGTGGAATCTTTGGTGGAAGCCGATTTTCAGCAGTAGCTTTCCTATGACTGAAGAAAGAGAAAGAGAGAGAGAGAGAGAGAGAAAAGGGAGAGAAATATGCAGCGATTTGCTTGTGTACCTGGAACTGCTAAAATCTATAAGCGGGGGTCACTTTTAGGACGACATGGTAAGTCCCTTATACATATGTGAGAGGCTGCCTCTATAACAGTAGTGAAAATACACAGTTGTGTTTCAGATTGAAGGATATTGTAGCCAGAGTAACCACTAAACATATTGAGGTTTAGCATCTTATATCTCTGTATTGCGAGCCTAGAGGAATGGCAAGCATTGATTTCTAATTCGCGGTGTATTTTGGTTTTACTGCTGTTCATGAGCCGTCGTATCCATTAATTGGAATAACGTGATTGCCATCTCTTTTAGTTAAGTAAGAAAAAATGAGGAATTCATATATTATTTTCAAATCACAAGATGGGAGAGAATAAAATACCCAATTAACACATAATTACGCAACAGCACGTGAAAGTTATCATATGTGTAAATATACACTGGTCTAACAGACGTCGACAAATTTGTTTGTATAAAGTCATTCAAAAATTAAATAAACGCCACGTTTCCTATTCACAAATATAACTGTAGAAAACTTCTAGAATACTATATAAATGAATAAACTCCATAGAATTTTCCCCAAAGGACAACATATACCCCAGCACCAATCTTACAAAATTTATCTATATATTAATACGTGATGCAAAAACTTTGGACCCCTTTTTACGAAAATTGCGCGGACGCAGGAGCATAAAATTTGGCACACTTATAGTTTATGTGTAGGAGAAGTGCAGAACGCTAATATTTTTCAATAATAATGCTTATAAAGTACATTAAATCAAAAAATAAAACATTACACACACTACCATGCATTTCACACACGCATACACACACAAGTATTTGACACGCATACATACTCTGTTGTCAAATTGTATCTTTTCTTTTTCATTTTGTTCTTCTGACATAGACATATCAAACAAAAAGTTTTATTTGCCTCATTTAATATAAAAAAAGATTTTAATAATAATGCATAAAAAGTACATTATATCAATAAATAAAACATTACACAATCCAGAATACATTTGACACGCGTATACACAAGTATTTGTACATACACTTTGGTCAAATTGTTTTGTTTTGTTTATTAGAGACATAGTTGACATGTCAAACAGAAAAGTTTGTTTACTGTGGTTAAGTTTTATTTGACTAATACTTCGTGAAATACTGAGCGCTTATACAAATTGTGTAGCAGTAAGATACATTTAAATGCACACGGACTATCATTATATGCATATAGAAAGTTCTGTAGCAGCAATCTGCAATAACAACATTCAGGTACAAAAAAAATATAATTTGCTATTGCTGGTTCAAAGCAATTATTGTAGTTTAAGATTTCAGTATTTGCATATACTTCAGGATAAATAAGTGATTTTGAGAGATACGTACATTTAAATGTGCACGAATTATCAGAATAACATTATCATACAGGTAAAAACTTTTTCTCTTCCTGATTTGGTCGAATTTCGACCACTAGGCGACCACTAGTCCCAATAAAAACACGCAATTTTACTGATATAAAACGTAACCTTACATTATTTCCATTACCATTTTTTGTGAATTTATTTGAAAGAAAGAAATATTTATTTATTGCTAGCACAATAACAAAATAAATTACAAAAAATAAAAACCAAAAGAATACAAAAACAAAAAACGAATTATAAATATATTTCATCACACATCTATCTCCTGCCCCTCTACAATTGATAATCGAAAGAAATTTCAGGCCACATACACTCGAAAGCATCTAGATCGTCGTTACGTCATCAAAGGTATAATTGCCTTCAACTACTTTTACTTGCCAAAATCTGTCAATTTCATAATCCATTGAGCGGTGAAAGAAAGTCAACCAAACCACTCACTTAGATTAAAGTAAATTCTACTTCAAATTTAATATTATTTCTATTTTTTTTTTTATTGCATTGAATGGCGAGACGAGCAAGTCGTTCACCTGATGGTAAGCGATACGACCGCTCATGAACAGTAGCAATATTCCACTGCGCTCGCCATCCTGAGACATAAGATGTTAAGTCTCAATATGTCCAGTAGTTGCTCTGGCTACAATGTCCTTCAATCCGAAACACAACAGTGCATTTAAGCAGTGTTGTTTCTCGGGAGAAATAGACATTGCGGTGGTACCTACCCAGATGGCTTCTCACATATGAGAGACCTACCACCAGTATTTACATTTTACCATGCCCTACCTTCACTTAGGTATTGACTTCTATAATGAAAAGAAGCTTATGTCGTTTGCTAGCTCTCAGGCTGGCCTTATGCGAAATTTTATTACGATTGGTTTATATTTTTAGTCTTTAATGTATAACAAACAAAGTCACTCTCGCCTTTACAATATTAGTGCGGATTTAAGGCATAGTGGGGATTGGAAAATTTAATAAAGAGTATAGTAAAATCCATTAATAAATAAATCTCCTTTTCATAAATCCATCCAATTGTGGCGTGGTAAAGATTGCCTTAGAGCAGTAAGACCTTCATTTGTACTTTTTGTCATATTACTACTTCATAGTATTATGATTTGTCTGCAATAAAGAATAAAAAAAACTTGAGAAGTGTCAGCAGACACCCGGATGGAACGAATTCCTTCACTAATTAATCCTTTCGATTAACTAGTGAAGGAATTGTAATAAAATTTTATTTCTTAAGTTATGAAAAGATTTTTTTTTATTATTGACAAACTAGCGGCCCGACCCAGCTTCGCCTGGGTGCATATATTTTTTGATTCCACTCCACACGAAATACATATTATTTTTCGTATAAACTCTTGTATACCTAAACTTGACGTAGCTATTCTACTGTCCGGTTCAATCCCGTCTCATCCGTCTGTCTGAACAGACATCGACAGACATGACGGGACCGTTCCGTCCTTTCTCTTTATTATCCATGCCGGCTTATAACGTGCATTTACATGTCGTCCTATCAAATCTTTTAGCTATCCCAGCCCTCTCCCGTAGCTTCCACTCTATTATATCCCGACTCTCCATATACATGTACATACAGGGTATATCAAGACTGCTACCGAAAACGAAGCCGGGTGGTAGTTTAAGCGACTTCAGACACAATGCAACAGAAAAAGTTGTAAAAAAAAACGACAATTTTTTTTTGTAATTTTTTCCTATTGCCATATTTTGGTGGTAAATACATTTTTTCCTAAAATAATAGTGTATACCCTTTAATTTATAAATACTCTAAGATATAAGAGAGTTTAAATTATTATTTTAGCAAAAACTATGGATTTACCACCCAAAAATGACGATATTTAAAAAATCATAAAAATAATTGTCGCGTTTCTATGCGAAATTTTTAATTGCATTGTGTTTGTAGCCACTAAAACTACCACCCGGCTTCGTTTTCGGTAGCAGTCTTGAGATACCCGGTATAAACATTGCCTTATGAAGTTTTGACATTAAAAACTTTAGCGCTTTTTATATTTATAGTCCATCGAATATTCCTGCCCTTATTTTAGAACCAAATTACTGTTCTTCCAAATAATATTGCACGCCATTACTTTTTGTTAGTAATAAAGTAATAATAACCATTTCTAAAAAAGAATTGGCCAAATTGGTCCAGGCGTTGTTGAGTTATGCACAAATTTTGCGATTCATTTTTATATTATAGAAGAAGATATAGTCCATCCCGCTGGCTTCGTGCGGGTTGGCGGATTTTATTTCTCGTAGAAATTAATCCGAAAATTCAGAGACCATCGTTAACTTGTTGGCAGTCGCGTCTAGTACGTTACCATATACAAATTAATAAAACCTTCATACTGCCTTACCAGGTGACGTAAGTAATAGAACAAATATTTAAAAATATAAAACTGCATATCGTTCATGATATCGTTTCATTGTAATGTCTAGATACGGCATCAATGTACCAATATTTTTTTTATTCTTGAGTCTGAAAACAATAATAATGCGGAATTTAAATTGTCCCCCAGCGCATCTAAAAGTATTAATTCAAAAAACAATGTCGTTTATGAAAACGAAAAATTATAATTAGATATATTTTGGTGTACTCCGGCAAAACGCTTCGATACACACACAGGTCACATTCAGTACACCTTGTTTAAAACTGTTGCAATAATCTCAAAAAACAATGGGCTATTTTGGTAGATAAAGACATCATTTTATTTTACATTTAACAAAATTACGTGCAAGACGCCGTATCTAGACAATCCTTACTAATATTATAAAGGTGAAAGTTTGTATGTATGTATGGATGTTTGTTACTCTTTCATGAAAAAACGGCTCAACAGATTTTGATGAAATTTGGTATAGTGATAGCTGACACCCTGGATTAACACATAGGCTACTTTTTATCCCGAAAAATGTAGTGTTCCCGTGGGATGAGTCAGGAAACCAAATATACATATTTTCTACTCTTTCAAATTCAAATTGTTGGCACGGGATGTCCTCTCCTACGGAAGGGAAATATAGTCGACGGCACGCGGGAAATATAGTTAGTAGACACGCGAAATAATATGTTCTTGATGTGGATTGGACTCAAAAACTATCTGCACCCGGGCGAAGCCGGGCCCGACAGCTAGTATTATATACACGATGAATTTGAACTTTGTTCTATTTCGTTAGCCGTGTATGAAAGACAATGGAAAGATAGATCATTTTACGTTGGATGGTTTGGTTGGATGACATTTTAGCTTGATCGTCTTTTATGTCTCCCGTCAAATAAACAAAGATCATCCTATTTTGGCTGGACACATCACACTTGAAGGATAACCAAAAAAAAGTTTTTAGTATCTTCCTTAGACATTTTCCAATTTTCCTGGAACCTTCCCAGGACTTCCACGAATATTTCAAGACCAAAATCAGCCAAATCGGTTCGTGCGTTCTGGAGTTATACCGTCAGAAAGGAAAACCCGACTTATTTTTTTATTATAGATAAATTTATGAACGCACGCGTAAACGTTAACCATTTGTCATTATTTCTGAACGCATGTCAACCATTACTTATAGTATTTGACAGAATGGACAACAAATATTTGACAGGTAAGAAACAAAGTAACATTTAGGGAAAATGATTCATCTTTTATAATTATGTTTTCGTCGAATTTTCATTATTTTTAATGATGTATTCTGCTATTCGGGGCGGGGACAAATCCAACGAACCAAAAACCATGAAAATTGGTCTAGCCGATCTCGAGTTACGCCAGAGGCATGGAGCAGGAGCGTGGTGGTACTGTTCTTCAAAAAAGGTGATAACACTTTGCTGAAGAATTACAGGCCCATCTCGCTCCTGAGCCATGTCTATAAGTTGTTTTCGAGGGTCATCGTCTCGAACGCAGGTTTGATGGCTTCCAGCCTCCCGAACAAGCCGGTTTCCGAAAAGGCTTTAGTACCATAGACCACATCCATACACTTCGGCAAGTTGTACAAAAAACCGAGGAATACAACTTGCCGCTTTGTTTAGCGTTTGTGGACTATGAGAAAGCCTTTGATTCGATCGAGACTTGGGCTGTGCTGCAGTCTCTCCAGCGGTGCCATATAGACTATCGGTACATCAAAGTGTTGAAGTGTATATACAACAACGCCACCATGTCGGTCCGAGTACAAGATCAGAGTACGAAGGCTATTCCACTACAGAGAGGCGTGAGACAGGGAGATGTCATATCTCCGAAACTGTTCACTGCCGCTCTGGAAAATGCCTTCAAACTCTTGCAGTGGAAAGAATTCGGCATCAACATCAACGGCGAGTATATCACTCACCTTCGGTTTGCCAACGATATTGTAGTCTTGGCAGAATCGCTGGAAGACCTTAGCACTATGCTCGAAGACCTCAATCGAGTCTCCCAACAGGTGGGTCTTAAAATGAACATGGACAAAACGAAGATCATGTCGAATGTCCATGTTGTGCCCACCCCCATCGGTGTTGGGGGCTCGACTCTTGAAGTTGTTGACGAATATGTCTATTTAGGACAAGTGGTCCGGTTAGGCAGGTCCAACTTCGAGAGAGAGGTCAATCGTCGAATCCAACTCGGTTGGGCAGCGTTCGGGAAACTACGCGACGTCTTCTCGTCCAAAATACCTCAGTGCCTTAAATCGAAAGTCTTCGATAGTTGTGTGTTGCCAGTGATGACTTACGGCACCGAGACGTGGCCTCTCACTATGGGCCTTATTCGGAAGCTCAAAGTCACTCAACGAGCTATGGAGAGGGCTATGCCCGGAGTTTCCCTACGAGATCGAATCAGAAATGAGGAGATCCGTAGGAGAACTAAAATAACCGACATAGCCCACCGGATTAGCAAGTTGAAGTGGCAATGGGCAGGGCACATAGCGCGGAGATCTGATGACCGATGGGGTCGGAAAGTGCTCGAATGGAGGCCGCGTAGCGGAAAGCGCAGCGTAGGACGTCCACCCACACGATGGTCCGACGACCTGGTAAAGGTCGCGGGACGTCGCTGGATGCAGGCTGCCTCCAACAGGTCTCTGTGGAAATCATTGGGGGAGGCCTATGTTCAGCAGTGGACTTCCTTTGGCTGATGGATGGATGGATGGATCTCGAGTTATAAGTGTTGTAACAAACCCGACTTTGTTTTATATATATATAAGATATAATGCAATTTAAACTGAATCAGTAGGGTCAATTTTAGTGGTAATTGGTAATTATACATAGTCAAATCTAGGGTTGATGATTGACAGCAGGATAACAAACTAAAATTGTAAATAATAATAAATTTATTAAGTAGGATCGAAAATAAATGTATTACCGTTTTATTATGTCATTTTAATTAAATGTCACCATCAAAAGAATCATTTGGGTATCACCATCATTATGGTTTTTTTTTTTAAATTCAATTTATGCAATTTATGTTTCTTTTGTACCAATTTGATTTATGACATTTGATGAAAATTAGAAATTGTCGCAACGTTTCCCACTTAATTTTGGGCTCCAGCGTATTCTTAGTTTTTACTATAGCCTTTAACATATTAATATGTATTTAGATATTTTATTGTCTCTATTAGAGTTTAATAAAATATATGATATCATTTTCGAATAAAGAAATAAAAAACTTGTTGATTTTCAAATGTTTTAAAGTGTCGTTACAACTTTTCGTGAGAATTTTTTCCGTCTAGCCCCCTTTCACACCGCGCGATAAGGAACTTCGTTCCAATAAATAAACAAATAAAATCTGTACATTCCAATGAACATAAATCAAAATTGAAATATTAAAACGTTTTTATCTTAGAAATGCATTAGCTTGTAATAGTTTAATAACCCCTGTCGAAGTAAGCCTTTGGAGCATATAATTATGTATGGCAAGATGAGTATACTATCCGCTTGATGGTAAGCAATACAAACGATCATGGACAGTATCTAAACATACCACTGCGCGCGCCAACCTGAGACATAATATGCTAAGTCTCAATATGTCCAGTAGTTAGTCTGGCTATAACTTTCTACGAACCTTAACACCATAGTGCATATGCAATACTACGTGGCGGGGAATCGAAATTACCGTAGTACCTACCCAGGCGGCCTTTCAGATACTGTAGACATACCACCAGTAAAATTACACCAATCTTTTTACCAGTTACATTTAAAGCAATATGGCGCACCAGTATAAATCAATATAAGAAAACACGAAAATCATAACGTCGAGATACAATTAAAAAAACTAATAGAAGCTTCACGATGAAATGAAAGTGTGGCGGAATACTTAATATTATGAAATAACTTACATCACCGTGGAATTAGGCTAAAGAGTTACTAATGTCAATTATGATATCAGTGTATTTGAAAGATAGAAGCTAACTGTTAATTTTATAAAGTGTATTGATAGTCAATCACCACGCACTTTAACGGTGAAGGAAAACATCGTGAGGAAACCTTGCGTACTATAACCCGGCAGTGGGGCATACATATATAGACAGATACAGTATTAATAATTAAATTTAAAGTCCATATTGATACATCCAGTTCCAGTGAAATAAATTCTTATGAAAGGAAATTATCGTATTATTATCTGTCATGGAAAATGTAAAGCTGATTACACGAGGAAATATATTTCATATTATGTATTACGGGAATTTATTTCAAAATTATTTCCATTAAATATTTTAATATGAGAAGTAATATTATGTTGGGATTCGTGGAACAAATTAAGAGGTATTTTACGTCACGTATATTTAAACATATATACATAAACTCACGCCTTCTTCACTGAGGGGTAGGTAGAGGTGCCACAACGGCCCCCACGTTTCACACTGTGTGTTCCGTCTCACGATAGGGAGCGACTCTATTGCCATAATGGGCACAAATTCCTGACTCCGGGCTGGTAATAAAATTATAAAAATAAAAATAAAAAGCTTTTATTGCAGACCAAACAGCCCATAGTGTCAGTATGTATATTATTGCTTATGAGAAAAAGCTATGGTTAGTAAAAGGTGTAAATTAGAACAAAAAACTAGAAACAAGTGGACCGGTATGCTAGAGCACTGCGCACTTAGCAACAGACATAAGCTGCTGTGCCCAGTGCTCCATCATGGAGCAGTCCCACCTAACACTATACCCGGTATATCAAGACTGCTACCGAAAACGAATCCGGGTGGTAGTTTTAGTGAATACAAACACAATGCAACTAACAATTTCGCAAAGAAATGTGACATTTTTTTAAAATTATTTTAAATATCGTCGAGTTAAGGTGACAAATCCATAGTTTTTGTTAAAATAATAATTTAAAGCCTTGCGTACCATAGCGTCTCTAATAATAAAAGGTTGTTCACTATTATTTAAGAAAAAACTTTGTATTTACCACCCTAATAAGACGATAGAAAAAAAAATTGACAAAAAAATCCGTCACAAATTTTTGCACAAAATTTAGTTGCATTGTGTTTGAAGTCACTAAAACTTGAGATACCCTGTGTAAAAATAATGAACAGAATACTCTTGTATCAATTTGAGCGACGTTTTATTCGAACTCTAGGCCTCAACGGTGTAATAGATAACTGCGTCACCGACGTAGTCGGCACTTTTAAAATAGTCTCATGAAATTTTAATTTTCTTTATATATACAAGGAAAAACCTAACTTATATATTATTGAGCAATTACGGTATGGGTTTAACCATTGCTTATTATATATTTAAATATAATTGAAGAGGAAACAAACATATTTCCAATTAATTGTCAATGATTCAGTAGAAAATGAAATAGAATTCTAGTGTAGGTGCGGACATTTTTAAACTTTTTTTGTGGTTAGGGTGTTACGTGATTTTGCCTAATTTATAACAGGAGGAAAAGAATAACATCATTGTTATATAAGGGGTTCACTTGAAGGAATTACTCCACTAAAAGTCTTCTTGTACTTTTCACATTTTATATATATTATTCCAATACAGTCAACATGGTCTTATTCTCTTTTACAACATACCGTAAACATATCGTACATGATGTATTCTCTCCCGATCCAATACTCGCTCAATCCGGCAGTATATCTTTAATAATCCATGATTCCAACCAAATTCCAACCATTAGCCATATCCAAAAATTAAACGCCATATTACCAATGTCACTTATTATTTTTTAGTTTTTGACATATATCCCAATATAAACCTTACAGTTAGGGTTCCTCATCAACAAAAGTTTCACTTCATTGTCTGTTAGTTTGGAAAGTCTTTAGAGTACTTAACACTGACATATTTATCATTAAATCATCATTAAATTTGGCAAAAACTAAGTTTCATGACATAATAATGGAAATCAATCTTAAATCATAATAATTTCTGAAAATTTCTGCATAGATTTATGCGTTATGCTTTTTAATAATGGTTTCTTAGATTTACGCGAATGTTACACATTGAAATAAGACTATTATTTACGGATTTTATCGCGGATTTAGTTTAATTTTACATTTTTTGAATTCCCGACGTTTCGATCACTTTACAGCTTTCGTGGTCACGGGGAGTCCGCCCCGAGTCTTATTTCAATGCTTTTTAATGTTAAAAATTGAGATAAAACAATTTTTTTGGATTTTATTGCGGATTTAATTTAAACATTTTTGCAAACAACAGTGCATTTGAACTGTTGTTTGGGGGGAGAAATAGAAATTGCGTTGGTACCCATTGCGGCCTCTCACATATGAGAGCCCCTCCACGAGTAAAAGTACAGCTTAAGTGGTCACAGGCAGGACAAAAGTATAAATCATCCGCACAGTGAATTACAATTTAACTACCCTTATTTTGCAATTATTATTAAATATTTCTTGTTATATATATTACAATAAATTGTTTTATCTAATGCTGGAAAGTGTTTGTTTTATAGTACGGAATCTTAGATGCAAAGTTCAACTGTCCCACTAAAACGGTTTTTTATAAACATTTAAATAATGATAAGAAATGTTATTAAGTAATCTAAAGATGTTTTTGTAATTTATATTCTGCTAATTCAATCAAAGAATATGCAGAGTCATACCTGCTCAACGTGTTTGTGAACGATGTGTTTAAAAAAATAAATGAGTAGCTTTTAATAAATCAGTTGCGTTTGGTCTAGTGGCAGATTGTGGGGTTCGTGAACCATGGAGTCTTAGGTTTGAATCCCACACTGGCCAATATATTGTGTTATTTAAATTATGAAACCTTGTAAAATGGTCACACCAACATGATAATTTATATATATTTTTTGAAACACAGGCTTGCCACTTCGGAAATTAGTATCAATCCAGTCTTTACTTAAAAACCATGTTATTCCATATATTTAATGTGTTAGAGAAATAAATAAATATAAATATTGTTGTTTTCTATTACAGATGCCCCGATTGGCAGCACCCTCCTAACCGCGCAAGCCCTCCCAGAGATAAGAGGAATTTGAGAGGAAAACGTCAAGCAACTTACAAAAGAGGAAAGCGTGCTTTAAGGCTAAGAAAACATAGGCGTCATTAAGTCTGGAGGAAATTAGTTCGGCCAGTACGAGGCGATTTTAGGTTATAGTTTGACATAATGATTGTCTATAGAGCTACAAACTTATCTGGCCCGGTGGCCAAAACTGGAAACAAAGACGTCATTTGAAATTGTCAATCTACCTGCCAGTCGTTGACATATCGGCCATTGGTTGTTTACTCAATGTATTTATTTTTCCTGCACTATTTAAAACTTAGTGAAAAATGCCGAAAACTTTAATAAGTGATGCTAGGAACGTTAGACTTCAGGTATTAAATTTTACGTAGGAAGAAAAGCGTCTTTAGAGACCAATAATACCCTCAAAAATTGTATTACCGCGTCGCTGCCGCCAAAGGTTTGTGTTGTCAGCTTTACAAAATAAATTCCACGAAAACAGAATTTTGTACGTACTAGTACAATAGATGTAAGTAGATATCATAAACTTAAATGTATCGTTACGTGCTGGGTGGCCTGTTGGTAAATAGACCAGACGCGGCTGCCAATATGTTCTTGCTGGTTGCGGGTTGGAATCTCAGGGCACACTTCTGACTTTTCGGAGCCATGCGTGTATTGATAGTCAATATATACGCACTATAACGGTGAAGGAAAACATCGTGCGGAAACCTGCATACCATAGAGATTTATAAGAATTTCTATGGTATGTAAGTCCATCAACCCGCATTAGGCCAGCGTGGTGGACTATATGGCCTGTGATATAGCCTAACCACCCTCAATCGTATTCTTCATTGATCGAGGATACAGATACACTTGTTTAAGGGTTTTCAGGAGCGATTTGTTAGAAATCGTGTGAAGGAAAAATAATATGCAGATGAAACTGGTCATTTTCTCGACACTATTGATCGGATTGAAAAATCTTACTTTACCCACTTTATTGCAATATCTATTTTTAATGGCAACACCAAATTCGATTACAGCGACTCTCTCACCGGGTCAGATAAGTTTGTGGGACTTAAATTGATTTATATCAGTGAATACAATCATAGAATTGAGGATACACTTATACGCAGACTATGCATAATTTTGTGATAAATTATGTGACTAAACGATTTGTAATTTAATTTATCTGACGGAATATTGTTCCAAAATAGCAGGGTAGAAAGGTAAAACTATAAGCAAGATATTTTTATGTAAAATGATTATAATATGTTGTCAAAAATCATGTACCGAATAAATGAAGATAGAAGTAGAAGATAAAATTCGAATAATCTGATGTTTATAGGCCAAGTACCAGTTGCATAAACTTTGACGGTAACTTTAACTTTGAAAATGTCATTGCCATACCTTTGAAATGTATTTGATATTGCTAATGTGGGATTGACATTTTTAAAGTCAAAGTTATGGGCAAAGTAAGTTTGCGCAATTGGGCCTTAACCTCTTGTTACCATTAGTACCATTAGTATTAGCGCTTAGAGTAGTTTAATGTCAAATAAATTATTCTTGAGTATAGATTGTCTTCCTAAAATATAAACTAATTAATGGTTTAACTGACATTAAATGTTACTGCGTACGGTAGTAAGTCTTTTTGTTATTTGATCGCTAAAAGACTGTCCCGCCCTTATATTCACCACTGTAATTCCTGTAAGCCGTGCTCAACAGTGACACGCATTGTAATGACACTGAGAATTGAAGCTCGGTGAGTCGCCGGAAAAGTCTCCTACAAGGTGGACGGACGATCTGACTAAGGTTGCAGGAAGTCGCTGGATGCAGGCCGATAACAGGTCATTGTGGAGATCCTTGGGGGAGGCCTATGTTCAGCAGTGGACTTCCTGTGGCTGATATGATTATGATGATGATGAGTCTCCGGGATTGTCTAACTTGTCTTTAACCCGCAATGAAATCAATCAGAAAGTTAAATTATTAGGAGGAGATGGAAGTAAATTATTGTCTACTTCCCTCCATGATAAAACGAGTGATCAAATAATGAACTAAACAAGTAAATAACCATGTAAAAACCTTTACATCCGAAGAAGCCAGCCGTAAACCACCACGGATCAAATCATTATTATATTTAAATGGGTCCTTTTTTTTTTTTTTTTATTGCATTGAATGGCGAGACGAGCAAGCCGTTCGCCTGATGGTAAGCGATACGACCGCTCATGAACAGTAGCAATATTCCACTGCGCTCGCCATCCTGAGACATAAGATGTTAAGTCTCAATATGTCCAGTAGTTGCTCTGGCTACAATGTCCTTCAATCCAAAACACAACAGTGCATTTAAGCAGTGTTGTTTCACGGGAGAAATAGACATTGCGGTCGTACCTACCCAGATGGCCTCTCACATATGAGAGACCTACCACCAGTAATTATTTGATGGTCCTATTATTTGATGGTTAGGAGACTGTCCCGCCCTCACACCCGCCACTGCAACTCCTGTAAGCCAGGATCAACAGCGGCACGCAATGTAATGACACCAAGCATTGAAGCTCGGCGAGTCTCCGGGAATGTCTAACTTGTCTTTAACCCGCAACGAAATTAATCAGAAAGTTAAATAATTAGGAGGAGCTGGAAATAAATATATTTGATGGTTAATAAGAAATGAGTAAGAGCAGTGTACTTTTATTCCGTATAAGTATTTACTATGTAAGGTACCAAGTTCGAATGTTAATAGAGCAAACCACAAAGAAATATTTTAAGAGCATTTCAATATTTGTTTAAATATTTATTAGATCGTTTCATTACATTATTGTGATCTCGCCGTATTACTTAAATATCTTGTATTACTATATATTTCTAGTAGACCAAACGTACATGTGTATATAGGAAATTCTTTAGAAATAAAAACTTAATTGAAATACTTGAAAATGAGTTATTTTATTTAATGTCTTAAAAATAAATGTGTATTACAAAAAATATTTGTTTTTTATTTATACCAATCTAAGAAACTGATCTTCTAGAATAAAAAAATGCTTTAATTTAAACAATTTATTAATGTGCTTCCACACTGTTAACACACGGGACGTTTTATTCGGAAATCTATACCAAGCCAATAAAATTAACATCGGATAATTATCATTCTGCTTTAAAATAAACATCGTATAACCTTAATGCATTTAAAAAACTTAAAGTCCAAGATTTATGGGTAATCTACACAAATCGTGAGATGAATTTAAATTCCACATATCCTTATGGTTTATTTACTCGAGTTAAGGAATCATGTGTAAATCCATTACGATTTATTGGCCTGTTGGTAAATTGACCAGACGCGGCCACCAAAATGTTCCCGGTGGTCGCCGGTCGCATGTCTCTGAATTTTCGGAGTCATGTGTGTATTGAAAGTCAATCACCACGCACTACGAGTATAACGGTGAAGAAAAATTTAGGCAATCTGCATACCATAGCGATTGGTAAGAACTTCTATCAACTTGTATCCCAGAGGGGTAAAATTAACACCACCCAATATTTTTTTTAATATTATTTACTCTTTTTTTGTGTGTGCATATCGGGTTGCCGCTAACGCGCCACTTCGGGGAAAGTGAAGCGATTATGTTGGGTTCCTCGTTTTACGGCATATCAACCAAAATCCTGCGATGCCCTCTTCGGCGCCATTGGAACGGCCGCGGGAACCCGAAACAATACAATACCGATATAAAATTTATAATAAATTACGCTACTTTCTTCTTCGTCTTGATATTAGGGCAAATCATTGTAATAATAAAACGATTGAACCCATTACTTGCTAGGTTTTAAATACAAATAAGGACCTACGACCTAGTAATAAGGGGTTAGATTCGGTAAGGTTATGAAGAAGGCCCATGCCCTACAATGGAACGAACGGTATATGGATTGGATATGAATTATAATATTTAAAGAGCAAATAAGCTTAACTAACCACATAGTGATAAATATATTTTACAAAAGGTAGTTATATAATACAAAATTCATATACCGGGTATCTCAAGACTGCTACCGAAAACGAAGCCGGGTTGTAGTTTTAGTGGCTACAAATACAATGCAATTAAAAATTTCGCATAGAAACGCGACAATAATTTTTTATGATTTTTTAAATATCGTAATTTTTGGGTGGTAAATCCATAGTTTTTACTAAAATAATAATTTAAACTCTTTTATACCTTAGATTACTTATAAATAAAAGGGTATACACTATTATTTTAGGAAAAAAAAATATTTACCACCCAAATATGGCCATAGGAAAAAAATAACAAAAAAAAAAATTGTCGCTTTTTTTTGCAACTTTTTCTGTTGCATTGTGTCTGAAGTCGTTTAAACTACCACCCGGCTTCGTTTTCGGTAGCAGTCTTGATATACCCTGTATTTAATTTAAATTCTCCTATGCACTTGTGTTTTTCCTTAAATACATTTCAAAGACATTTTCCTGTTTTTCGATGAGACTAAAACTTATTTAATACAATAAATTATTCGTATCACATAATGTGTTACTTAGAAGGAAAATACACTTATATTTAAAGCTATAATATTCGCAGACAGTAGGTGGAACATAAAACTTGGGTCAGATCATAGTGGTAGGTGTTGGAGAAATGTAACCTCCCTTGTGGTTATTTTATATTTAAACACTGGATAGTAGAAAAAAATATTATGTTCTAATTTTGATAATACACACATAGCACATAGCGCGGAGATCTGATGACCGATGGGGTCGGAAAGTGCTCGAATGGAGGCCGCGTATCGGAAAGCGCAGCGTAGGACGTCCACGCACACGATGGTCCGACGACCTGGTAAAGGTCGCGGGACGTCGCTGGATGCAGGCTGCCTCCAACAGGTCTCTGTGGAAATCATTGGGGGAGGCCTATGTTCAGCAGTGGACTTCCTTTGGTTGATGGATGTATGGAATTTTGATAATATACTTTTGACTTTCTAGCCTTAGTTTTCAGTACTTCAATTATACACTTCTGTCAGCCAACATCTCTTTTTTTATTTATTTCAATCTTTATATATTTAACATTTTAATCTTATTATTATTACAACAGTAGGTAACCCCTCGCAATTGTATTCTAGATGGCGGAGGAGGCCCTACAGTGGGACGCATATGGTTTGATTCAGATATCCATTTCCTATACTATATACTATAAATAACTTGATAAGCGGAGAAAAATCTGTGAACTCTCTGTATTTAATTTTTTAAGTTATCTGTGTTCACACCCATGAGTGTAAATAGAGCAAGAGCCTGTGGCCGCCATACTTTGGTCATTTTATATAAGCTGAAAGTTTGGGCATGCCTCTGACATAGGCATCACATAATAATCAGCTATTATGAAGTTCCGATCGTGGTTGCTATGGAAGTTATTAGCTTAGATGTGTCTGGCAAGATAAAAGAACCATCAAAAGTCTGCTTCAGTACAATCATGTATATGTTATGGGCCAAGTGATTAATGCGGGCAGTATTCATTATGCCCGGGCAGTATGAATATTGCCGAGACATATCGGGCCAAGTGATTAATTACAATCTAAACTCACCTATTTATCACATAGCCCGGGCATTATGAATATGGCTACATGATGATCGGGCAATGTGATTAATAGGTGATTTTTTACATGGTGGGCTGCCGCATTGTCGCATCTGCGATAGACCCATAAATAAGACAGGTTGAATTGACCTGCTTATGTGCAAGCCAACGCTTGGCCTTGATATTCTTGTGTAAGGCATATAGAACTGTTAGTACCGAAGCTTTGCCTGTGCTGGCGGGTGTACTTCCAGTCGATCTGGAGGTGCAACGTCGCGCCGCCATGTATTACTCTACTAAGGAGAATATGGACAAAAGTTTTTTAACCGCACGTGAACTTTTAAAAAATTGATAGATTATTTAAACCGCTTTCAGTGGTATATAGCGAACTATTAGATGAATGGCAAAATAGATGGGAGGTATCTTTGAAGGGACGACATCTATATCAATATTTTCCTTGCGTTCGTGACCGTTTGACAAAGACTTGGTTGGATGTCGATTATTGCGTATCACAGTTTCTCACGGGCCATGGTAACTTTAGGTCTAAACTTTACTCTTTTAAGCTTTTTGAATCGCCTGCGTGCCCATGTTCAACACCTAATTGCGAGTATGAGCAGTCCGCGCATCATGTACTTGGGGAGTGTAGTCTTTGGCAGAATGAGCGTAAAACTATGCTGGATAGTATGCAGATATCATCTGGAGTCGTATACTAAATGGACCTTGTAGAGACTAGGAAGAACTTCCGTGCTTTCCGGCGTTTTTGCCATACTTACTATTGGAATCAAGTCTAAAAGCTCACATAATAGGTCCCATTTAAATGTAATAATGGTATGATCCGTGGTGCTTTACAGCTGGCTTCTCCGGCTGTAAAAGTCTTTTTACGAGGTTATTTACCTGTTTAGTTCATTGTTTTGTCGCCCGCTTTGCACGGAGGGAAGTGGACAATAATTTATTTCCAACTCCTCCTATTAATTTCACTTTCTGATTGGTTTCGTTGCGGGTTAAAGACAAGTTAGAAATTCCCGGAGACTCGCCGAGCTTCAATGCTCGGTGTCATTACATTGCGTGCCACTGTTGATCCTGGTTCACAGGAGTTACAGTTGTGGGTGTGAGGGTGGGACAGTCTCCTGACCTGCTTATTCATATTGCCCGGGCATTATGAATAATGCCCGATTAATCACTTGGCCCATAACATATATACATAGACCAACTTAGATTAAGTTTCTTTTAATGTTTTCTCATTATGTGATTGTTAGTAGACCTAATAAATAAAACTAGTGGTCGCCCAGGGGTTGAAATTCGACCAAATCAAGAAGAGAATAATTGCTTTGAACCAGCAATAGCAAATTATATATATATATATATTATGTTGTTATTGCAGATTGCTGCTACAGATCTTTCTTTATGCATATAATGATAGTCCGTGTACATTTAAATGTATCTTACTACTACACAATTTGTATAAACGCTCAGTATTTCACGTAGTATTCGTCAAATAAAACTTTTCTTTTTGACATTCAATAAAACCACATTATACAAACTTTTCTGTTAGATATGTCAAGTATGTCTATAATAAACAAAAAAAAACAATTTGACCAAAGAGTATGTACAAATCATAGGTACAAATACTTGTGTATGCGTGTGTCAAATGCATGCTGGTTTGTGTAATGTTTTATTTATTGATATAATGTACTTTTTATGCATTATTATTAAAATCTTTTTTTATATTAAATGAGTCAAATAAAACTTTTTGTTTGATATGTCTATGTCAGAAGAACAAATGAAAAAGAAAAGATACAATTTGATAACAGAGTATGTATGCGTGTACAAATACTTGTGTATGTATGTGTGTGTGAAATGCATGGTAGTGTGTGTAATGTTTTATTTTTTGATTTAATGTACTTTATAAGCATTATTATTGAAAAATATTAGCGTTCTGCACTTCTCCTACATATAAACTATAAGTGTGCCAAATTTTATGCTCCTGCGTCCCCGCAATTTTCGTAAAAAGGGGTCCAAAGTTTTTGCATCACGTATTATTATATAGATTACCTGACGTGAAACCTTTTTTGCAAAGTCTTGTAATCTTTAGTTCAAATGCTATTTGATAAATGTTTATTTATAAGATAGGGAGCAAAAAATAAGTGTTAGTTTAAAAAGATTAATTTTAATTTTTAAGTTTCACTTAAAACTCGCCTGTACACAAAAACATCTTCGTTCAGCTGCTCATATTTACTCAAAAACGGGTGTTATCCCCGACCTCCCCTTTCACCCAGCGTCCTAACACGAAGCTTAACGCAAAGGATTAATATGGAAAGTTCCCCGAGCTACCCTGGAATTATTTATTTAACATAATCCCTTACGCAGCACTGTGTGTTAAATGTGTATGATGTGTTTCAAGCATTTTGGTTGTAAAGGCAGTATTTTCTGGTTGTATTGTTGTCAAATTATATTTTATTTGATTTATTTTCGTAGAGCTTGTTGAGATAGTTTGTTCATTGATGACTATGAAATGTGAGCACTGATTTACTATATATTTTAATTTATAAATGAAACAATTCACTTACCTTTAGCTGACCCGATTGTTCTTCCGTCTATCCTGCAAAAAATAAAATATATATTAAAAGCATTCCGGTATTATTCTAAAGCAGACACGGCGATCAAAATCTTTGCGCACTGAGCACGTACCATCCAGGACTGCGTGAACCCTATAGAGTGAGAGGAAAGATAGCGTGACTGCATAAGAATGATAATGATGGAAATACAAATTCAATATCTACTACTTTAGGTTGGGTAGCACCCGTAGCGCTATTTTTGTACCATACATAATTTGTTCAGTTGTACTCTCGTCTCTCGATTGTCGAGGAGGCACACGCAATGGATGATGTCATAATGGACTGATACAGATATTTTGTTCGTGGTGTTCTCAATTAGTATACTGACATCATGATAATTAGCCCGTTGCAGTTCACTGCTGGACATAGGCCTCTCCCAAGGTACGTCACAGAACTCGGTTTGCTACTTTATGTATCCAGCCACTATCCGTCCTCCTATGCAAGTCGTCCTACCATGTGACCAGAGGATGTCCCTTGCTACGTTTACTAAGGTTCCCAGTCCAGAATTCGCTTACTTCTATATAACTCCTCCCTTTGTCTTCTTACTAATAAGTATAATATAATTCTAATAATAATAAACAATCTAAGCCGAAGTAACAATCTCTGAATCCTAGAATTCAAAGTTGCACATTCTAGAAGCTTAATCTACTAGTACAAGGCTGCTACTCCATACATTCTCGTTTCCAATTAGCACATTACAATTAGAATAAGAACAAGGTGCCATGTGAAAAACTCCCGTTTACGTTCCGAGTACAGATGTTAATTGCCGACTTCAGCAATTAGCTGTTATTAGGGTGATACACAGGGCTGTTGCGGATAGACAGCTTAATAATATTCTAGGTTAATTTGTGGCGAAAGATGAAATGTTCCTCAATAGATGATATTCGTGCTAAAATCGCACGTTTGCAAGCAAGTGGTTCTATTGAAATGTTGATATGAAGACATTTGGTATTTTAATCCAACTCTGTCTGGTAGATGACGTGATAAGAAAACTCAAGCAATAATATTTATTTGTAAATTGAAGAAAAGATAATTTAAATTATAAAGATGTACCAAGAGATTATATGTGTATTTCTATTTCATAATAGTACATTTCGAAAAATCTTTAAAAAATACAAAGGGTCAGTATATAATTTATAAGACACTAAAAACACACAAGGCGGTATAACTGTAAAATAAATATGGCTTAAGTTTAAATCCTGTCGGACGTATAGCAAGCTAGTTTTTTAATTCTTTGATGGATTGCCTGATGTAAATAAATACAAAATCTTAAAAATCGTAATATCAAATGTGACAATCAAATCCAATATAAATCACACAATACACGTCACAGTTCGGTAACGTCTTAACGCGTCACGCACCACGACTGTGTGTAGCACAACATGTGGTCTCCAAATTGCGTAGCATTAACCGAATCTAATCAATTTCAACTCCACACTCGTTAATTAAAACGCAATTTACCCCATCTCCTCCTCCTGATCTAATTACTGTAATGTTGGCCAAGTGAATTACAAGTTAATTGTCAAGTTGTATGCTCGCGGCGGCTGTGTGTCAGGTGGCTTTTTCTAGATAAGTCGTCGTATATGATGTATGAAGTGCAATTAATATTTACATTTCAGCTTACAATTTCAGATTTTGTAAGTCAATCTTGTATTCGTTTTAATTTTTTGTAGAAAAAAAAAACTGTGCTCTTTGTTATGTTAACTGGAGGATCTGTACGGTGAGATTCTAGTTTTAATACCCATGAAATATCTTTAAATAAGACACTTTAGTAAGGTAATTTTATAATAATATTTACAAATAATAAATTTGTTATCGATTGATGTTTTTACATGGAATATGAACGACCAAAACTAATATCGGGAGACTATATTAACGTTATAAGCCCAAAATAATCATTTTTAAAATGATTATCTGTTTGTCTGTGCGGTTGATTCGTGCTTTGATTGATTTTTAAGTATATAAAACATATTACAAAGTGTAGTTAATCACTTAGACGAAGTTGCAAGCAAAAGCAAGCAAACAAATATAATACTATAATAATATACAGGGTATATCAAGACTGCTACCGAAAACGAAACCGGGTGGTAGTTTAAGCGACTTCAGACATAATGCAATAGAAAAAGTTGAAAAAAAAAGCGACAATTTTATTTTTGTAATTTTTTCTTATGACCATATTTGGGTGGTAAATACATTTTTTCCTAAAATAATAGTGTATACCCTTTTATTTGTAAATAATCTAAGGTATAAAAGTGTTTAAATTATTATTTTAGCAAAAACTATGGATTTACCACCCAAAAATTAAGATATTTAAAAAATCATAAAAAATAATTGTCGCGTTTCTTTGCGAAATTTTTGGTTGCATTGTGTTTGTAGTCACTAAAACTACCACCCGGCTTCGTTTTCGGTAGCAGTCTTGAGATACCCGGTATAACATATTAAAATCCAACATTGGGAAAGGTTGGTGTCGTTAACATATAATTCAGTAAACTATAATGCCTTCTTACTTCTATAAAAACTATAAATAAATATACCACAAAATTAATTTTAAAATATTTTTCAAGTCCACAAGACGTTAGGGACTCACCACACTCGAAGACGGGCTAACAAAGGAGCACTATACATATGCAAGGCGTATGAAGAGTGATCCGCAACAATATATTGGAAAGTGTTATTGAGGGCCACCTCTACTGTCCGATGGAGTGAGAATATTGCACCCAGTTATGTCTACCAGCTTACGGGGAAGGATAGAGTAGGGTAAAATTACAGAGCCGTCATGTTTATTTATTTACTTATTATTGTATAGCAAATCAAAAAAATTGCGTGGTGGCCTGTTGGTTGGCTGCCAACATGTTCACGGCGGTTGCGGGTTTGGAATCTCAGAGCACACCTCTGACTTTTCGGAGTCATGTGTGTATTGATAATCAATCACCACACACTAAAACGGAGACGGAAAACATCGTGAGGAAACCTGCATACCATAGCGATTTATAAGAATTTCTATGGTATGTAAGTCCACCATCCCGCACTAGGCCAGCGTGGTGGACTATATGGCCTAACCACTCTCAATCGTACTCTCGATTGTAGACGAGGCCCGTGCCCTGCAGTGGGACGTATTTGGGCTGATACAGGGATACAGAAATGAAAAAATAGGGCGCTTTAAGTACAATGAGGCTTGAGTAGCTGAATACTCTATCGCGAATATACTGCACTAATTATAATTATTCCCTGTAGTCGGAGCTTACCATTAAAAAAATCTGTTTCTTTCAGACATAATTAAATATAGACATCCTTGTTTAGAAGCATGGATGAACCGGATTTTCGTATGTCTCTAATATGTAAGATTTCGTCTGGGTTGTTACCACAACAATGTCTATTTTGCCCACCAAACAGCAGTTAAAATATTTAAATGATGTGTTTCGGTTACAAGGATATTAGCCAGAGTCACTATTGGACATACTGAGACTTAAAATCTTATTTCACAGGATGGCGAACGCAGTGGAATGAAAAGTATTGCTTTGTAATTCAAGGGATGGTTTGGTTTTGCTACTATTCATGAGCGGTCTTATCGCTCATCATCAGACGAACGACATGCTTGTCTCGCCATTAACAGTTATAAAAGAAACGATTGCCCTCGAAACTTTTGGTTACTATTTTTGACTTAAAATATCCGTACATTCTAAATATTCGCACTACTCTGTGCGGTCTTGTTAGCCAGACAGAATCATATAGCATACAGCTATTCCTAAAGCGGCGACGTTGAGAAGTGACTATTGTGTCCTGCAACCTGAATCCTGGACTTAAGACGTCCTATTTGAATATACTCGTACGTAGCACAATAGAGAATTAAACCATTCAAAGTAATTTCTACTGCAATATTGTTTAAACACAAGCGCCGTGGATTTTTAAAGTGATTTATTCACTCAATGAATTATTATTATTATTAATACGAGTATCTAAACTCAGCCTTATGCAAAATTGTAAACAGAAATAATTCTTAAAATCCTTTTCTTATACGAATGAAGGAATTACAACTATTCCAATATATTAGTATGAGGAACAAAAAGGGATGCAATTATTGTACTGTGACGTCATTTTCCATATGGCGCGTGGGTGTGAAAGAGAAAGCAAGATCCCTATTATTCAAAAATAACAAAATAATATCTCAGGCATTTCACGATTAATATTGATGCTGTTTTGAATTATTGTAGTTGTAAAGATTATTTTTCCGTGAACATTAAATACTGATTGAAATTAAACATTGGAAATATCCCTAATAATCAAACCACCTATCCCAGATAAATAACTAAAACACTAACAAAAAACTGCGCATCTTGCCAAAAAACAACTCATTTTCTACTGAGTTACCGTGAACACAACGCGGGTTTCCAGTGGCCATCGACTTATTTGACGTATTGTTCAGTTTCCTGAAGGCCCGGTACACAGGCCTTTAGAAGTCTGATTACTTAGCACTACGAACCTTTTTCGGTCACTAGATAGTTTCTGCTATCTCCCAGAAGAACTGTTATTGGAAAACTTTCCAACCGGCTTTTTGTTCGGGGACTAGAACTGTTTTAGTGTTAAATTAATAAGTACCTTTTTGCTCTTGAGAATCTTGGGTTCGAAGTGAATAAGTTTGTATAGCAAAACCTATTCCTTGTGCGATAAATTCCCTCAGCTAAGGTACGCATATGTCCAGAATGATATGATAGAAACATGTGAGTAAAATAAATACCATTATTATTTCACTTTCCCCCTGTACTAGTATGTATGTTAATTTCCATATTTCTCAATTCCCTCCCATCAAAATCATCTTCGTAATTTTAATCGGGTTAAAGATAATAGCTGACTAAGCTTGTAATGAATTATGTCAGTTAAATCGAGACAGATTCTCAATATACTGACATTACCAACATTTAATCTCGCGGATGGTATGGAATAGTGATGATAGTAAACTCTTCGCATTTATTTAAATATGCAAAGGACTTAACAAACGCCATAAAGCTAAATCAAAAATAAAATCGAAAAACATAATAAAAACTAATTAAAACAGTATACAAACAAATACATAATACATCGAAACATAAATTCTAAAAAAACCATTACATATCACCACAAAATATTTAATATTTGTAACTAACGACTTAGTCAAAGAGACCGCCCCGAACCGTCCCTGGCGAGAATGTTCCCATTATACTGGCAACGTTGCCACGTTGGATTGCCAGAGATATATGCTGCACCAGGAAGGATTCGGCACGGTGATCCTGACCATTCCGCCTCAGACGACGCCCCAATTCACGGACAAAATCCTTAGCCTCCGCGCACCACCCCCCACTGACCTCAACCGCAAAGGGAATGAAAAAATAAGCTTGTTCATGGCAGCATGGCATATTTATGATGTTTCTGAGTCGCTGCCCATTCAGCAGCCGACCCGGCTCTTCGAGAGGTGCGAGTTAAGTGAGAGGCGGCGTACGTATTAACACAAGTCGCAACCCGTCAGGTTTTCAGGCTGATCAGCGGCCGGACACAATAGCGACCATGCACTTAAAGCCTCCACTGCGTACGGAATAGCAGAACTGCCACCCTGTAATGGGAGTATGTTAGTGACCAGTTCTACAACCCCATGCGCAGACGCCAAAAAGGCCGATACGCTGACATCCACACGCCTAACACCTAATCCACCGTGTCGAATCGGAAGAGATGTTTGTATCCATTGTTTATCGTCGAGGTGTATATTTAAAATACTCTCTAAAGCGTCCTTAATGTCATTATCCAATGCATCAACTTCATCTGGAAAAAGCCACGTGGGACATGTTCTTAGAACGTACATCAGTTTGGGTACAGAGAGGCAGCTACGGAAGAGTGTGAGAGCTACGTGGCCAGATAAATGTGGGAGATGTTGTCGAGCAGAAGCAAGCATTCGTTTCCGGTTACGGAGACAGTTAGTTAAGCCGTTTTCAAATATTGGAGCGCCCAGAAGCTCAAACGACTGTTCATCGACAATTTTAATGTTAGGAAGTATATTTACTATTTTCTCGATTTTTTCTCCAACGACGTTTCCACAGCGGTACAGCTCACATTTTGCGCTATTTATAGTGAGCCCAATATCCCTCAGCCTGAGAATCAACATCTCTAAATCTTTGGCAACAATATCAGGGTCTCCTCCGATTATACCGTCGTCAAGGTATCATATATTAAGGGGCGCCCCAAGCGTGGCAATTATTCGGTTAACTGTCAGACTGAAGAGTAGAGGGCCAAGTGGATCATCTTGTTGCGCACCCGTTTGTGATGTAATTTTGCGACCGTTAAAATATAAGTTGCTGGGACAGACGTAACACTGGTCGAGAAACGGGCTTAACAGAGGAATTTTGTCTCGGGCCTCGACCAGCATTGCGCCTCTCTCTATACTATTAAAAGCGTTCTTCAATCGAGGTCAATTTTTACAATGATATTGCCATCTCGCTGTGGATCCGTCGCGAAAATACGAGAAGAGTGAATGGCTGCCTCGCAACCCCGTGGTGTACCAAACCCTAACTGATGCGGCTGCAGTAAGTCCGCAGCCTTGTCGCGTACGGCACGACAACCCAATTTCGCCACGAGGCGACGTATCACGCTGCCTACTGCAATGGGCCGTATACCACCATCTTTTTTGTTGAGTGCACAAAGCGACGCTCCATATAAAAAGGGGCACACATCGCTACACAATTTTCCCTCAAGGAGAAAATTGCACAGGCTCGTTAGGGATTCCAGCAGTCTTGGTCCATTGTCTCCAGCAGAAATTGACACCAACTCCTTCAAATGCTGCGGTCGCAAACCATCTAGACCTGCTGCTGAACTGCAATGAAAAGACGCGATTGCTTCCGCCACATCTTTGGGGGTTACTTGCAGTACTTGGAGACAATCCACTGAGGCTGGTGTATAAGACATAGAGCGAATGGGAGACGGATGCTGTTCCCGCAACCTGTCCAGCGTTACAGGGTCCGGGGCAGCCAAGGTACAATCCGAAGTGAGAAGCCTAACCGCCCCTCTTAAGTCTCCGTCGAACACTTTCGTTTCGATTTGTTTATATAAAGATGAAGTTCTCTGCAGCCTCTAGGCAGGTAAATAATCAAGAGTATCCCCGATATTCCTTTTAACTTTACCGGTCAATGACTTTGAGTCGTTGCCGTCCTCTGGGACCCTGAGAGCAGAATATGCAAAAGAGAGCAATGCATACCAATCATTAGGAGAGTTATTTTGAAGGCATTTCACAATAATGGAATTTAATCTACCTGCAGCCAGATTTCTCGCACCTTTCGGAATGTGCTTTAAAACATGCACATTAGCTCTATAATTTGCCAATCTCTCTAGAAGAGTCAAATCTAGTGGCGAATTGGAAGAGTTAACTTCATCAGCTCCTGGGTTTTGCGTGGGACTTGGCACCCCAACCGTGGCGGTCGGTCTATGTTTACGGGTGATGTGTATGGACAACCCGCATATTGTAAAACGACGCAAATTATCCGAAGTGCAATGCGGACATAAAAGGTTAGCCTCTGGATTAACATCCATTATAATTTTGTAATGAATATAAGAAAACAAAAAAAAATAAGTCCCAAATCAAAAGCAGTAAAAAAAAAAAATAATAATAATACAAAAGACAAATTACATTTCAATTACAATAACCATACAGAATAAATTATGTCGATATTAAACGTATATAAACAATCTAGTCACAAAATTGCATAAAAGGTTATAAGCAAAAAACAAAAATAACAAAATTATGTATATAAAAAATACCGGGCGTTACACTTTTTCATAAGTGACTCCCAGCCGCAACCTAATTTAAGACGTTGTCACGTCAAAAAATGTCAGAAATAAAAAATGTCAGCAAATCGAATAAAAAGTAACTACAAATTATTAATTACATCCTATGTAATAATATTATATTAACCTTATATTGTGGAAGTTACATTTACATTTAGAACAGATTAATATACCCGAGGCGCTATCTGTTGTCGAATTGCAACAAGAGTACTTCATATTGGTGGTATGCTGCTAGCAAGTGATTTCGTAATCGCAGTAATAATTAATAAATAAAGTTACGATTTTTTTCTTTTCCTTTTTGCAAACTGTTGGATTTGGACTCGGTGTCTAAGGAGATTGTTTAGCGTGATGTAAACCACCAGGCCAAATCGGTTAGTGAAGGAGTTGTTCAAATTATTGATATCTACTATATAACGTTTCCAGTGCAGTTCATGTTAACCAATGACGGAACGTTACACTGACAAATGCACTGTTTCAAATAGAACAACGAACTTCTGTTTGTTTTTGCACTTTAATTCACTGTTTGCGCCGACGAAAGGGTTCCTTTTGCACTGCTAGTTTATAAAGTCAATAAACTGTCACTGTCGCAGCCACAAATCACTAAAAATCCATTGCTTTATAAATGTTGTGAGGTGGACTGAGTTCGTACACTTTTTTCACTTTTTCTTGAAAATTTATCGCCGTAGAGAGCCACAAACGATAGGTGACGCGAGATAGAAGATAAACTTTTAACGGAATATGTATGTGCAAGAGAAAATTGAATATTACTATTTTTTCGCAAAGTTATTTCCTGAGCTAATCTTTACATTAGTGAAGTACCCACATTCTCATTCTCATTCAAAGCTAAATTCATTTTCTTTACTATTTCAGCCCATACTCATCCCACTGCAGGGAACGGGCCTCCTCTACAATTGGTACATTTTTATGACAAAGTTATCAACCAACATAAGTTGTTCAATAAACTCAAAAGATCCATGGTCATCCAACAATCCAAAAAAATAATTGAAATTGCTTACATTTACATTGGTACAATATTGTAAATAAACTTAATTTAAAATAACAAACAATTTTATTGCGGACAAAAATGACTTTTTCTATTACATACCATAGAAATTCTTAAAAATTGGCTATAGTGTGCAAGATTTTCTCATTTATTTTCTTGACTTAATCTTTATTATACATAAAAAATAAAACTACAAGATATAGAAATAAAAAGTACAAATGGCGGTTTCATCACTCTTGGCAATATCTTATAGACAACATAGGGATGGATTGAAAAGAATGCGAAATAGAAGACAGAGTAACCAAATGAAACTAAATTATAATAATTTAATAAAAAACTATACAAACATAAACGGCATACGCAACGAAAAAATAAACAAACATATAAAATTATATAGCTATATAATACGAGTATAAATAAGATTTAGTAAAAAATTCAATTAGTCTAATGAGTTGTTGTGTAGTGAAAGGCTGCTGAAATTACAAACTCTAAACCTCAAAGGTCGATTTTGTTACGCTTTTCTATTTTTTATTTTAAACCAACGAGTTTCGTGTTTAAGTATTATACAATATAAGTCATTAAATTAAAACAAGTACATTTGAAACTCATATTATTTACTTCATGATTAATTTCGTTGCGGTTAAAACAAGTTACACATTCCTGGAGACTCGCCGAGTTTCAATTCTCGGTGACATTGAAATGCCACTGTTGATCCTGACTTACAGGAGTTGCTGTTTGATAATTTGAAGATTAATCTGCCCATTTGTAAATTAATCTAGTAGGTATAAGACCCGGCATAGGAACCTATACAAAATATCGCCTTTGGAGTTTAGCCTGTGTATATATTATTATATTGGTTGTAATATATAAACAGGCATACATAATATAAGTAATATGAGGCGAACCTATCGTCACATGGGCATAAGCTCGTGGCTCCGGGTTGATAATAAATAGAAAAAAAATGGTTGCCTGTAAAGTCGGTTTTACGGGCGAAGATTTTACGTGACAACGTCTTTTTCTCGGTAGAATATTTATTGATATGAATATAATTAAATTGCACAATAGGAACAAGGAATTGAATGAAAATAAGAATTGCACAAATTTTAACTATAGAAATATATTTTGTTTACTAAAACATTGTACATGTAATGACGAATCTAAGCACTCCATATTTTCACTACAGACACAGCTGACGATACTTTAACCACACGTGTGAACTTGTATTGTGACGCTTTCTTGTTTTTCCAACGCCAAGAACGTTCGAGAAAGACAAAGACAGAGACACAAGCATGCGCCGATTCAATGCGCCTAATTCTCTAGTGCTGCGCGCGCACCGTTACGTTACCGGGCGTTACACTTTTTCATAAGTGACTCCCAGCCGCAACCTAATTTAAGACGTTGTCACGTCAATAAATTTTTTGGAGGTAAAATATTTTTTTTTGGGGGGGTAATTTTTTGCGTAATTTGGGATTTCTGGCGGGGTCAATTTGTAGCCCTCACCAAGACGGTTCCGAGGATACCAAACTCGGTGGGTCTACGACCTATGTTGGCCGAGATAGGATTGGGGGGGGGGGGGGGGTGAGGTAAATTTTCGGGGTGGGGGTAGGGGAGGGGGGGGGGGTTAGGTTTCGTGGGGAGGCTAATAGGCACTATTTCGGAATAAGGGTGGGGGAAGGCAGGGGGGGGCTATGGGACAATTTTGGAAAAAGTGGGTGAAACTGAAAAATAATTCTCTAGTGCTGCGCGCGCACCGTTACGTTACCGGGCGTTACACTTTTTCATAAGTGACTCCCAGCCGCAACCTAATTTAAGACGTTGTCACGTCAAAAAAAATATAATAGCCTGACCTGGAATTCGAATCCGAGACCTCAGCTTTGTAATCGCACTGTAACACAACTGCACCACCAAGACAATCTTAAACTTAATTTATACAATTTAAATATCGAACACAAACAAACCTTAACTACTTTCAACCGAACTTCACGTTACTTTTAGCTCCAACTCAGCGGCAATCGGGAGATTGCTAAAACTTTGAGCTCAATCGTGATTCTGGAACGTATAGCGGCGGTAAATATATCCAATGTCTGCAGACGCCCGAAAACATGGGTAACAAGATTCAATTTTCATATTTCAGAAGCTGGCTTGCACCATGGCAAATGTAAGTGCGGTGCCGAATGCCAAACGCGTGATAAAACTTCGCGAGCTGTCACATAGGTGGGGAGGAGTCGAATTAATATTGATTTTCAATTATATTTTTTCTCAAAATGTGTACAATTCGTTATTACACAAAAGTTATAAAGTTTTAGTTTTTATCTTTTTTTACCTCGTATATATTTCAGGTCCAGCTAAAAACCAAATCCGTAGCTCAGGCTGCAGCAATAAGCTGAGCTGGATCCATTTTGGTTTAGGGAGCATATTTCAGTATTTCTGTTGTTTTTTAGTTACGTTATACCACAATATTATTATTTTTTAAATACAAAGATAGTTATTGTTTTAGTTGCTTATTATACCGGGTATCTCAAGACTGCTACCGAAAACGAAGCCGGGTGGTAGTTTTAGTGGCTACAAACACAATGCAATTAAAAATTTCGCATAGAAACGCGACAATTAATTTTTATGATTTTTTAAATATCGTCATTTTTGGGTGGTAAATCCATAGTTTTTGCTAAAATAATAATTTAAACTCTTTTATACCTTAGAGTATTTATAAATAAAAGGGTATACACTATTATTTTAGGAAAAAATGTATTTACCACCCAAATATGGCCATAGGAAAAAAATAAAATAAAATTTGTCGCTTTTTTTTGCAACTTTTTCTATTGCATTGTGTCTGAAGTCGCTTAAACTACCACCCGGTTTCGTTTTCGGTAGCAGTCTTGATATACCCTGTATTAAATTTTATTGTTATTGTTTGATTTTTATTTAAACTTGTAAGTGTTCTTTCTCTAAACCAAATAAACGTTTAGTATTAATATTTGTACTATTTTCTTCTTCTAAAGTCTATTTTTATTTATTTATTTAATCATTATTTTACTCAAATAAATAAAAATATAAAAAACATGATACATATATTTTTAATAATATATAATGAATTATTTTTCTGTAAAGAGGGAGGCCGAGGTTCTTCTGGTAGCAACCAGCATATCCAGTGATAGAGGGTAAAGATGAGACGTATTTACGATACCAGGTTTTAAAACCAGGTATTCACTTCGAAGTACGGCGCCCTGGTACGAGCAGAAAATACTTACAAGTATGAAAGTATTGCCATACGTCGATATGCACAGAGCCCTGAAAACTATACATGGAAATACTTGCATAGGAAAACGATTCATAACTTAATATAGATAAGAACCACAATCGTATCTGTCAATAACAAATACTTTGAACTTCAAAGTATTTTTTATTCATACTATTTTGCTCTTTATTAACCATCAAATACGGGTTGAATTCCTATGCAAGTATTTTCAAATTTAGGCGCCGCTATACGTCGGTACGCGAAAAACTTGGAACACTATACATAAAAATACTTCCATAGAAAAACTATCCTTAACTTCATATAAATAAGAATCACAATCGTATTTGTGAATAGAAAATACTTTAAAGCATTTTTTTCATTTATGCATTGTTGCTCCTTATTCGTTAGGGAATACGGATTGAATTCCTATGCAAGTATTTTATAGACGCTGCGCCGCGGCTGGGACGCGAAGGGTTGCCGACTCATACTAACAAAATACTTTTAAGTATTTTAGAACCTGGTTTTGAACCCTAGTATTTTTACGTACTCGTACTTCGAAGCCCTGGTATTTAATTTTGCAAGTATATCTCATCCCTAATAGAGGGTGAGCCTATCTCCATATAAAAAAATAACATGTAATAAAAGTTCAAAAAGCGGTCTTACTGCTTATGATCTATCTCTACCAGGCAACCCTTCGATGGATATTTAAGAAGGAAAAAGAAAGACTATACCGATTCATCAAGATAATATATAAGATCTAAAGTCTCAATATGTCCAGTAGTTACACTGGCTACAATGTTCTTCAATGAGAGACACAAAAACACATTTATACTCCAGTATGGCGGGAAAATAGACATTGCGGTGGTACCTACTGAGGTGGCCTTCCTTTTCTTTTGATATAATTATAAGCTAGATTGTACAACCGCGTCATACTCAGATGATCCATCCCAATTGAAATTTATTGAATACTTCTAGCACTATGGCATAAAATTATAATAAAACTGTAATGTCTAGTTGATCTATTTTTTTGTCTCCATCCAAAATACTGCTTCGGTAATCAATACAATTATATGTAAATCCCAATAAGAATCAGCTCCACTGCTTTCTTTAAGTCTTTCGTCACCCAATATTCCTGTAAGGTCAAAGGCTTTGTCAAACGATTACGGTCCTTATTCTTTAGCTCACAAAGCCTTTTATAAGTCCAGATTGTCGTCAGCTTTTGTTCTAAGACTAGAAGCGTGTCGCCTTGGGAATCGAGAGTCTAATTTACGGCGACCTCTCTGCGCGCCGTTTTTGGTAAGAAAGTGGTTGGTTTCAGGCAGATATCAAAGGTCTCAGTAAATCGGACAAAATTCTCTTGTTGCCGGTGCTTAAGCAAATACTAGCAGTTAACTTTTATGGAACTATTACATATATACAGTCTAATAAAATTATGTTTGCAGTTCTGACGCAGATTGGACTCTTTAAGTCTAATATTCTTTTTTCTTGCGGCGAGGTATTGAAATGGTTTAATGGATACTATTTCTTTACTATAATGAAATGGTTTAAATAGTAATATTTTGTTAGAAACTTACTGAATTTGATATCTCCTCTCGTATGTTAAAGATTAAAATTTGTGAATTGATGTTGAACATTGGAGTTTTTGTTTAATAGATACGGCGTTGAACAAACAGTTCGTTTCATGTGAAGACGGTACCGCAACATTAGGAGATCTATGATACCTGGATAATCGTTGGGCCTGATATACGAAAAAAGGTAGGAAGGTCTGTATTTAAGCATCCACCCCTACAATCTTATTGTATGAAGGAAAGCTACGACATAGCTGTTACATCACTTTTATTTTCAGTTAAACGGTACTAGGCGGGTTGATTATGATATTTCTGGTCATTTCTTCTAGTTACGGAGGAGCAAGATGGCTTCTGTATTGAAATAGAGCCTTCTACCCATAGATGCACATTGCTGTAACGCACCTAATTATAACTGCAATTTTTATCTCTCTGGGCTATGGTTTTCTTATGCAATAATATGAAACTATATTTGAAGTACTATTCCTTAGGGCAATGAATGGAGAGACTATCATGACATATGCCTGATAGTAAGCACTGCTTCCGCCCATGACAGTAGCAAAATCACCAAGAATTACAAAACAGTGCGTTCCACTGCGCTCGCCATCCTGAGACATAAGATGTTAACTCTCAATATGTCCTGTAGTACCTAACCTAACTACATATTAATAGCTACAAGTGTGCTACAACAATCACAATATATGTAAAAGCGTCGCTTGCATTTGGGAACAACAGAATCGTTGAACATCCGCCGTCACTGCGCCGAAACTCATCTCCGCTTAACTTAGAGTTGCGAATAATTCTCAGCGGAACAACATGCATCCAAACTTCTATTTTACTAACATTTTAACATACGTGTATTAGGCACCCCAATAATGATAATACAAGTAGTATATGGCACTATATTAGCCAATAATTGCGTTACTTAACCACGTGAATCGTCACAACTGAGGGTTAAAAAGGTGGGTTATAAGTCCACCACGCTGGCCTAGGCAGGGTAGGCGGGCTTCACATACCATGTCTTTATGATAATCGTACAGAGGTTTTTTAGTGCGCAGTTCTGGCAAACGGACCAATTAAATTACTACCCCTTGAAGTTGCGCTTTCGGCTTCTAATACGAGTACTAGTACGGAAAAGGAGAAAAGGCACAGATTACAGACATAATTATATACACAGAGATAGCCTCCGTGTCGCTGTTAGTTAGACGGCGCCTGTGAAACGAGAGGCCGCAGGTTCGATCCCCAGCACCGAGACAAATGTTTGAGACTCTTTTTCTGATATCCACGACAACGCTCGAACTTAGATTGGTGTTAGGACGATGTATGTGATTGTTGGCTCTATTTGTTTATTTATATACTTGCGAAATTCCGTCTTTTGTCTATAAGTAAAGCCAACCAAAACAACCGCAAGTTAGATCCAAATATGACTGAAGTATAGCGTGCAAACACAATGATATAACAAAATTTGATGTTATTTTAACGTGAGCTGACAAACCCTTTCTAAGCATTGGTATAGTATGGAAACATTAATAAACTCAAAAAGTAATAGAAGCGAGAGCGGGGAAATCACTGCGGAATATCTTTAAGTATTCGCACCAATCAAAACTTGTCAAACTCATTTTGACGGAAGTTTATTGAAAATTTATTCAAAAGAGAGAGTCAGAGGTCCCAATAATTTGAGCATAACTTATCTTTTGCAACTTTTGTCAAACTAAATTAGTCTCGTAATGATCACCAGTCGATGGCTTTGCCTTTTATTAATTCCTTTCACATAAATATTGATGAAGTATCATTTAAAGAGGATAAGTAAATTAACGAAATCAAAATAATGTTTACAGATGATTGACAATATGCAGACATACGCGATAAAATAGAAGGCAGAAATCGTGACGGAACTGCTATTATTTGGCTATTTGAAGAGTAGCATACATCAACATATTCCCTATTTCGAATATAAAATTACGGTGGCTTGGGTCGTAACTCATTACAATAAGATACTTTGGCGCCACGACACCAAACTCAAGATGAATTTATTGATCATCGAAACGCCTGTGTACTTTTAACGCTCTATTAATGGAAATGATGATAAAGAGAATAAGATAAATGATAGTATGCTCACGTCCTAAGAAAACTATGAGTATGTTGGCAATGTCTGGCTGAGCCTTAACTTTGCCGGACGTCGACCGAGGGGTAGACCAACGAAGCGCTGGCTAGATATCGTCAACGAAGAAAGGAGGGTCAATAGATTTGAGAATCCCACAGATCAGGTGAAAGAGAGGAGAATAAGCCAGAAGGCGGACTCTGCTATCGGCCGGGATAACGCCAGGTTAAAGAAGAAGATAATGATGAGAATGATGGAGACGAAAATTTCTGGGCCTCCAGCAATCTCAGTTACTAGACGAAATGCGATTACAAAGTTGCTATTTCAAACTGCGCGTCTGTATTTTCTTTAATTTAAACTGTTTGTTGTACCTTCCAAATATTGAATTGATGATACAACCAACTAAATAACGATTAACATATTTCTCCCAGAAATATCCTATATAATTTTTCCCATACGTAATCTCGTTTATAGTTCTAAGACGATTTTTCTTGAGCCAGCGAATTTATCTATTGCTGAGTCAATCAGCTAGATATAACTTTGTAGGGGGAACGCTACCTTCCGAACAAAGGCAGGAAGTTTCCTTGAGAAAATTATGTGTTTTGTTACGTGAATCGCTTTTACATACTTGTTTTTGGGATGGCGGATTAGGTTATATTAATGAGGCCATAGAGTTTGGAGGAGAAGGGGAAATAATTTATATCTCATGTAATGAGGTGGAGAATGTGTGGTTGAATTAAATTTAAGGTGTCAGAAGATGTTTGAATTTCGTCTGTTCGCGAATTAGAAAATGAGTTTTATATAGTCATCACTAGAGTACTAGTTCGTAATGTATTAGAATAGACCATATGTTTCACAGATTTGATGTTTCGACAATATATGAATTTAAAGATGCACATTTTTATATGTTCATCATTATCATCAGCTAAAATGTTGTCAGATAAACCAAACCTTACAAAAATATATCGAAAACATCCTGTAAAGAACAGCTTGTATTTTGACCGTTCCTGAAATCTTTACGAAATGTTTACCAACATCAATCATTTCAAGCAAATAAAACTATTTATTGATTCATAAAAACTGTTGCTAATGTCTTAATTGCCTTTAAACACTTTAAAAAAACATCTCAATCAAACCAATCCATAAATCCTCCTTAGAAACATTAAAAACCGTATCTAACACAAACCGAAAGTAATTACAAGGCACACTGATTTATAAGCTTCGATATCACACGAAGCGAATCGTTTAAGTCAGCCCCTTAAGTGCGATTGTTCCGGCTCCCGCCAGGTTCCAATACTGTGAGTCAATATTTACCCGCGCTGACAAACACCGTCGGCAAATTAAAACGATTTTCTCCTATAGACATTGCGGATGGAACGAACGTGATTTTTTTTGTACGGATATTTGTACGGTGTAATGTGAGCAGAATGTTATATCCCGGTTTTGTAATTAAATTTTGTAGTTTAATCGTAATTTTGTGGTGTACTCGTCTTTGCAGTTCGACTGCCTTAGTGGCATAGTTGTACTAATGTACGGATATAACCTGAGTCTCCGGTTCGAATCCCGGGTTGGGCAAAGTGATATTGGATTTTTCTATTCATTATTAGCCCAGAGTTAGGAATTTGTGCCCAATAGGGTGATAGGCTCGCCACCAATCAAATCGTGGGACGGAAAATACAAGGCGAAATGTGGGGTTCCTGGCACCTCTGCCTAACACTTCTGGGAAAAGACGTGAGTTTATGTATGTATTTTATGGTTTAGACATTATGATAATAAAATGTGTTTTTAATGGGATTTTATAGCGACGTGTAATTATTTGTGGGGATATTTGTATGGTGTAATGTGCGCAGAATGTTATATCTCAGTTTTGTTATTATATTTTGTAGTTTATACACTGTATATAAAGAGATTTGTGAGTTTGTATCGGGACATTTCCACGAAATGTATTTTTGTGCACATATTTGTTCCGTGTAATGATTGTAGAATGTTGTATCCCAGTGGTGAAAAAAATAAATGTCGTAGTTTGGATATTACTATAGCGAAAAATGTTTTAATTCGGAAATATTGTGGGAATATTTTTACCATGTAATATGATGATCACAATACTAATTTCCATTTTTTTATCTGGGGCACGGCAGTGTCACCCTGCAAGTCGAGCTAAAAAGCGGCACAATCGTACTATCCTTTTCTCGAAGCAATTCAGACCATTTTCAACCCTCCATAACTTCATTGTGGTTAAAGCAAGAAGACTGAATTTTCAGTCACTAAGCAGGCATTGTGTAAACACGGTATATTTAAAATTTTATTCAATTTGAACTAGTAATTTAATAATTGTAACTTGTCAAACTTTCTTAATTTTGTCACTCACTGACTGACTGACCGATCATCAAAAGTCTAAGGCACTTCTGCTTTAAGCAGACATAGAACCTTCAAATTTAGAATATAATTAGTGTTTAGTGTCTAAATTAAGGGAAAATTTAAACATTTCAAAATTTTTGTCTAGTTTTCTAAATACACCAACTGAACATGAATAACTTTGTAATCCCATATAAATGTATAGGATTACAATGTTACATTTGCAGTTAATGAACCATTTTATCCGTATGTAATGGAATAATAGTTTTAGATAGGTATCTGTATATGAGGCATAACAGGAGGGGGATATAAAGAGAGAAAGGGTGTATTCAGGCCATGAAACTGACAATACTCCTCTAGAAAAATATGACGAAGAAAAACTAGCAAATATTGAAATAAAACTATTCTTTACGGATTTTATCGCGAATTTAGTTTAATTTTTACATTTTTGACATGACGTAAATAATAGTTTTATTTCAATTTGTAACATTCTCGTAAATCTAAGAAACCATTAAACTTGCAAATAAATAGACTAAATAGCTCGAAATTATCAATTACCATGAAAGAAAGAACAATAACAATCAAATCTGCTATATTTGTAATAAATTGATACCTACAAAAATAAGAAAAAACCATAAGACAGAGGCTTGCAGAAAAATCGTTATATATATTTTAGAAGTAAAAAGTACCGAAAAGGAAAAAAAGTAGGACTCTACAAAAAGACGTGAGATCCAATCAAAAACATCCTGTAAAAAAATTCCAAGTCTCGCAGCTCAGTTTTTCTGCCACAAAAAGTTGTGAGATATAACACCAAGTCGATTAATTTATTTAGTTCTTGCTTAAGGAACCTTATGTATAAAGTTCTGTAAAATATTCTAGCCGAGACATTATGTTTAGAAATTCTGTAGTAGTTTTTAAGATTTTTTTGTGTGATAGATTCGCAAAGGACGGATGTAATACTATGTCTGTCTATACACTATAGTCTAAGCTCTCTAAATCAAACTCTCGATTGTAGAGGAGTCCTTTGAGCATTGAGCAACTTTGGTCTGATACAATACAGTACAGTACAATACCCTAATATGTAGATACGGTACAATGTGAATCTTTGTATGTCACTATTTTGGAATTAGATTTTGTATTGTCTAAAAAGGCATTTAGAATCTGAAAAGTAAGAAGAAATAAAGAAAACACTTTTATTAGTCATACCATACAATTAAAATAAAATTTATTTTTACGGATTTTATCGCGGAATCTCATTTCACCCCGTAACCACAAAAGCTGTAAAGTAACCGTCGGGAAGTTAAAAGTAAATAAAAATACATTCAAATCCGCGATTAAATCCGTAAACAATAATTTTATTTAAATGTGGAACATTCGCATAAATCTAAGAAACCATTATGAATGTCGTACAACACACACATATACGCATAACATAAATTATCATACAACAAAATGAACGAAATGCTTAAAAAAATCAAGTTAGTTTGCAGGTCGCATCGCTGTGGCGGACTGAGCATAATGTTGCATTGCGGCGTGAGGCACAGTGCAACGCTGATTTTCAGTAGTCACCTAGATTGACTTAAATAATAGTAATATTAATCTGTATCAGCCCGTACGTTCCACTGTAGGACACGGACCTCCGACACAATCTAGATGAAGATTGGGAGTGGTTAGGCCATACAATCACAGTACAAGCTGGCTTAGTGCGGGTTGGCAGAATTTATGTACCATGGAATTTTTACAAATGACGGTTTCCTTCATCGTTATAGTTCGTGGTGATGAAAGTGGTGGTGAACTATAACAAAATACAAATAAATAAATACGCCCAACAGTGAAGCGTGTAGCATGACTCCGAACAGTTAGAGGTGCGTTCTGGGATTTAAACTCCCGCCCACTATGAACGTTTAGGCAGCCGCGTCTTTTGAAGTGAAACTTCTTTATTGATATTAAATAAATATATCATTTTATATTTATGTTATTAAAAAAGCCGCTTCCTGGAACGGTTTAAATAAGAACACGCATAATAGACCACTCGACAAATGATTTATGTTCACGATGTGTTTATCTTGTTGATCGAGATTTCTTCAGAAGTATAGATGTAATGTGGGGGCGTATTATGGATACATAAGCCCGGTTGTTTGCTTAGCTACCATTAAATAAATATACTGGACAGGGATGTATTTGAAGGGAGATATTGACATGAGAATTATTTAAATATTTGTATAGTTGTCTTTTACAAAGCCTAGATAGCGACGAGTGGCCATTATCCACGATCGTGGAAACCTATCACTAGTACAATTTACACTGAAAAAGTTTCTTGCAGTGAGAATCCTAGCTAGTATCGTAGGAAATAACCGCCATAGATTATCGTGTTGACAAATGTCTACATGATGCAGCTTGTTTATACTTACGATCACCGTATCATCGTCGAAGGAAAGTCTGCCCATGTAATTGGGTCTTTCTTTTCGATTTTGAGCATTGTCACATTGATACTTCTATGAACTAAATTGGATATAGCACGAGATGAATTGTAGGAGCTTAGTCCTATACATTTTGAAAAGGAATACGACTTTTTTATTTCAATGAGTGGCGAGATGAGCATGCCATTTACCTGATGGTAAGCGATACTACCCATCATGGTCAGTAGCAAAACCAAACAACACTATGAGTTGGAAAGAAATGCTTGGCATTCTACTGCGCTTGCCGTCCTGACACACAAGATCTTCAGTCTTAATATTTTTTAGTACTTATTATTACCACATTGTCATTCAAACCGTAACACTTTAATGCATTTACACTGCAGTTTGGCGGGAGACATAGAATTAGCGGTGGTACTTACCCAAGCGGGCTTTCACATGTGAGATACCTACCACCAGACCTACCAGCCTAGCTATAGTCAACTGTGACAAACTATTCGACCCTCACACCCGCCACTGCAACTCCTGTAAGCCAGTATCGACAGCACAAATTTTAAATAAACCGAGCGCTGAATCTCAACGATTCTCTTGGGATGCCTAAGTCGTTCTTACCGCAAGAATATTAATCAAATAGTGCAATTAATAAGAGCTGGAAATAAATTATTGTCCACTTCCCTCCGTAGCTAAGCGAGACACAAAGTTATTACCTAGGGAGACTAGTTGTAAAATACCATGATTAAATTTAAGTTTACCTTTCTACTGTAGATGTGTAAGTAAACTAAAAGATAAATTATTTATTGAAATAAATAGTATAGTATAGTTTTATTTCAATGAGTAACATTCACGTAAACCTAAAAAAATATCATGATAAATTATTTTTCATAGTATATTTACTACACTTGACATAATGTTACAAATAACTAGTACAAAATTTCCAAAATACGTTGGAATAATCACAAAATAAACTTTTGGTGGTTATAAGTGTAGGTATTAGAATAAGCACTCACTTCCAGGAACTAACTATCGTATATTTTATAAATTAACACTTAATACATTCACAGACAGAGTAAAATTATAACTATGCGATTCGGAGCGAGATGTGCTCGTGACGAGAGATGGCAGACTATCTTTTCATCCAAATAAACCGACCCTTTTATAGGACTACCCGAATGAGGATCGGTGGGGATAAATCTTACAGAAAATATATTTAAGCCATAAAATAGAGTCTATCCTATCAACTAAAAATTAAGGTCTGCCCAAACATCTGGGCTATTGTCCAAACCAAAAGGTTTACAAAACATGTTTACTATTGTCTAAAAAACATAAATTTGTTGCAAAGGATTGCCGCCACTAAAGAACTTAACTATAATAATACAGTTTTATTGCCCCGGTATGAACGGGGCATTACAATTAGGAAACAATAATTTAGAACAGCATCTTTTTAACTAATATTATACAATAAGGTACAAAAAAATCTTACTTAAATAAAACGACTCGCAGATGTTTTATGGTTAAACATCTGCAGTCATATTTTAAAATGAAATGCGTGTTTAAATAATGTTCAAATTACAAATAATAAGCGTGTTATTTTAAAAGCTAAATATAAGTTGGCGTATTGCAACCGCTTTAAAAGCTATATCTAAGTTGGCGTATTGCAACCGCCACAAACTTAATAGATAAAGAAGCATTCTCCAAGACTAAGACAGTGACACTAATGAACTTTCACAGTTTCTTACAGAAATCGTTGTAAATCTAAATTTTTTGTTTAGGCCCGCGGGACCTGATTACGTGCCTGTCTAGCTGTCTTGTTTTGTCATGTTTCGATGTAAGAAAGGAGTAAACATGGTTTTGTATTAACCTTATTATACTTTAAGTATTATACTTGTAGTTCTAGGGACGTTACTAAGGTTAGTAGTTAATATTATTAATATTTATTGTATTTACCTAAAAAAATGGCGAAACGAGCATGCTAATCACCTGATGGTAAGCAAAAATTCCGTTCATGGACAGTAGCAATACCAAAAAATACCAAATTACAAAGCAATGCTTGACATTCCACTGCGCTTGCCATACTGAGACATAAGATGTTAAGTCCCGATATGTCCAGAAGTTACTTTGGCTACAATGTCCTTCAAATCGGAACATATTAGAGCTTTTATACTGCTGTTTGGCGGGATGAATAAAGATCACGATAGTACTAACCCAGGCGGCCTTTCGCATATGTGACCTTCCACTAGTAAACCTGAATGATATATAATTTTTTGTTAATATAGATATACTAATAATATGTTCAACTATAACCTACAGATTTCTGTTTCGACTGAAAGGGATTAAAAGTAGTTCTACTAAATAGAGATTTGAGTAATTTTGTAAACTACGAATGGGTATTGCGAGTTATTAGACGGAATAAGCCGTTTTATGTGAAGATCTGGCGCGCAGACGTCCTCGCAATGATTTCCATTAATGTATACATATGCGTGGTGGCCTGTTGTTAAACGGACTAGACGCGACTGCCAACATGGTCATGGTGGTCGCGGGTTCGAATCCCAGGGCACACCTCTGACTTTTCGGAGTCATGTGTGTATTGATAGTATCCGATAATTACCACGCACTAAAACGGTGAAGGAAAACATCGTGAGGAAACCTGCATACCATAGCGATTTATAAAAAATTCTATGATATGTAAGCCCACCCGCACTCGGCCAGCGTGGTGGACTATATGGCCTAACCACTCTCAATCGTACTGTCGATTGTAGAGGAGGCCCGTGCCCTGCAGTGGGACGTATAATATGGGCTGATACAGATCAGATACATATGCATGCAGATTTAAAAAGTAAGAGTCGTACGCCTTGGTACCGACCTTCAGTTGTTCGTTCCGATCTTGAATAGGTAAATAATAAGGAACGTTTTCAATAATTGCAAAATTTATGTTTTGCATGTTCCAATTAATTTAGTTTTGTGTTGGCTGTAAAACTTTATGAGCAGATGGTTCGTCATTATCAAGAGTATCCTAGTAATTTTCCAACCCGCACCAGGCTAGGGTGGTGGACTATATGGCCTTAACACTCTCAGCCGTATTCTCGATTGTTGAGTGTGTTCGTGCCCTGCATTAGGTCATATATTGGCTGATACAATGCAATCCTAGTAATTTTGTTGAGTCAACGAAAATACTACATTTATATTGACTTAAATTGGGTCATAATTGCTTTATTTCTGTATTAAATACATTACAAAACATTGTTATCTAAGGAAATTTTCCAGAGATTTTGCTAATTAATTTCAAAGCTTACGAACATTACCTCATACCTTTACAGGAAAATGTACTTGGAACCATATTACTCTACCGCAAAGAAAATAGCCTTTTATTCTCACGTGGAAGTGGGTTTTGTTTTTATTCCTTTAAAAGTAATATTTTGAAACTTCTTAATATTTAAGGGTAGAAACCTTAATAGCGCGTGAAACTACATCCTGCACGAATGAACCTGCATGTCAATCAAGTCTAGAATATTCTTACTCCCCCTTAAATTAAAGGAAACTTGAGACGTATGAGTGGCCGCCCGAATACGTACTAGCGCAATGTCTATTTCTTCCACCAAACACTAGTGTAAATGCACTGTAGTGTTCCGGTTTGAAAAATAGGCAATAAAATATATATTCAGTATTACACAATAGTGATATTATTAAAAGGTTATCTATGTCACACGAATTCCGCAAATCACACAAGTCTTTTGCAGTTTAGTGGGCTATGACCTAACCCCCTTCAATCGAACTTTCGTTTACAGAGAATTCTCATGCGACCATAGACTAATACGGTACCACTTTCAGAATTATTCGCGAAAAAGCCAGGAACTTGTCATATCACCTAGACAATACTGCGAAGAAAATTCCAACCCGGAATTTTCGAGATATTCCCATTGTGTTGAGGATTGCCAAGCGTTTGTTATTGCAACTCCCCGGGGGGCGAATCAAATATAAAAATATTCCACTACAGCGCTATGTTTTGATGTTAATTCGTTTTTCGGATGTTCCCGTCCCCTTTGGGTCTGATCCAAATCTTTATATCGGCTGTGTATAAATCATTCTTGTATTCGTATAGCGTCCTTGTGTGAAGTGTTTTGTTCTGTTATGAGTGTTTATGAGTCAAGTATGGGTTGAGTCAAAGGAAAGCTATATAATTGCTCATCATCAGATGTTTTAGGAATAGGTGGGCAGACGCGTTGTTATATATCGGGTTGTGGACTAATTGAAAATACTTAGAAACCTTTTGTTTTAACATGACAAATATATACTTGGAATGGATAAAATCGAAGTGACAAGCTAATAAGTAGCTTGTCACTTCGATTCTATAAAGGAATTTTACCTAAGAAAAAAAATGTAGGTGGTCAGTTTGTATTTTAAGAGTTTGTAAAGATACATTTTTGCATTAACCAACCAATATGAAGACTTGACAAAGGGAACAGAGATTCGCGGGATACAGGCCTTTTCCAACAGGTTATTGAGAAAAGCCTTGGTGGAGGTTTCTTTCAGCAGTCGTGTACGTATGATTAAATACACCCAACAGTCACATGCATAGTCTCGACCCCACACTTAGATCGTGTCTTGTGTTTGAGACCATGTACGTCGCAGTGCAGGGCATGGGCCTAATCTACAATCGAAAGTACGATTGAGAGTGGTTAGGCCATATAGTCCAGCACGCTGGATCGAGTCTTGTGTTGTGGGAATTAGAAATTACGAGAAACTCACAACCCATAACAAATACCTGTGGTTTACACAAATATTTGTTTTGGTGTAGATTCGAACCCGCGACCTATCGTCCTATAGCGGTTCTAACCAACTGTGCCACGGCGGCTGTCAAAATGTTTGAAGATAATGATAATCATTTAAATTTTACTGGTGGTATCTCATATTGTTTCTTAAGGTATTTGTAACGTTCCTTTCATTGTAATTGTTTAATTATGTTAAGTGAATCTGAAAACCGAAGTGGTATGTCAAGATTGAGCAAAGTAGAGACCCATCTCTGCCCACCCTTACAGGAAGCTGGCATGATAGTTTATGTAATAGTGGATGCCAATACTGACTTAGTGGGTGCGATCCCTAAAGCTACAGGCGTGATTGCAATGAGTAATCGACCGGTCGCCGAGCCGACACTATTCGTCATTCATATACAAACATCATAAATCTACTGCCTTTGTGTTACTGTTATTTTTCACTCTCACTGCGTTATTCTTTGCTATTGTATGATTTATTTCCCCTTGTCTATGCTTTATTAGCTTAATTGTGTTACTTTTACCAGTCTTTGGTTGTATTGAATTGATGTGTTTGTTTTTGTTGAAGAATTGAAATGATTTGATGCTGTATATCTTGCGAGCCTGACTTGGTATGTGTAAGTAGTTCTTGAATTAATATTATTTATGTAGAGTGTTTATATCGAATATACCAAGGCTGCGACCGAAAATGAAGCCAGGCGGTAGTTAGTTTAAGAGACAAGTTTGTTTACAATGTGGTCTGTGGTACTGGTGATAGGTCTCTGATATACAGGGTGATATTGACACATTGTACTTATTTTAACCCCTATGTTTCTCATCACCGCAGGTGACATTTTACATAATTTGAAAAAAATATGAGAAGATTTTTTGTCAAAAATTGTGATTATAGTTCTTACTATTTTTAGACACCCCATATAGATACGAGTTTTTTTACCGCTTAGCTGAACTTCAGTTCAGTTCGGAAACTCCTGAGTTGTAAGAGACTAGGTATCGATAGGGGTTGATCAATGGCCTTAAAACCTAAAATCGCTTTTTGTTCAAACTTGGTACAATGTTACCTGGGATGGTTAGGAGCATGCGGTTTAAATTAAATACCAGATGTCAATATCACGCTGTATAAGATAGAGTATGTAACACCGTAATTTCTATTCCTTATACCAAACAGCAGTGTAAATGCACTGTTGTGTTACAGTTTGAAGGAAATTGTAGCCAAAGTCAAACATTGCTTTGTAATTCATGGTGTATGGTTTTGCAACTTTCCATGAGCAGTCGTGTCGCTTACCATCAGTCAAACAGCATGCTAATTTCGCTATTCATTGCAATAAATAAATGTTGCCATCTTCTAATACATGTTCAGCGACCGAGAATTCATCACTTCATTCACTGTAGAATGCGCATTAGAAAGTCTCTTGATTTAATTAATAGAATAAAAAACGGTCATCATTAATTTTATAATGGAATTGAAGAGACATCTCGGTTTAGTCCATCTATTCAATCTACGTATAAAATACGCTACTGCTCTACTCAGACATTTATTTTTTTATTGAGAACCATCAAACGGAGAACACAATTTAAAAAATATGCGTTTACATTAACATAGGTAAATTTTCATTGTATCTCTAATTATATAGCCACAACAAAAGTAAACTATACTAGAGTAGCGAAGCATAAAATATCGTTTTATAATTACAATGTTTATTATTATTGAAAAAAAAAAACATCCAACAGTCGTACACATTTGACCCAAAATATAATAGAATATGTATTGGTGCACCACCAGGAGGTCTACTCCACAAAAAAATTGTTTCGTGGGTAACAGACAAAACGTAGAGTAGAGAGACTTTTTAATCCAACAATATACAAATCTGAACAGTGCAAATCACACAAAGTGTAACTCGTGCGGGATTCGAACCTGCGGTGTTTTCATTTATAAACCAACAACTGTACTACAGAAATAGAAAAAAATGTAAACATATTTTTAAATTAAACAAACGATACCGTTGAAAATAATGAACACAATTTATTATTTCAAACGAAATCTTAATGCAATTATAAAACGGAAAGTGTACTTTACAACTTGAAGCGTTTTCATAAAGAAAATTTTATAAGAAAACCAATTAAGGCTTCATAGGGATCTCTTTATCCGTTAAATAAGAAGATAAAAGAAATTTATACGTTGTAGGAATTCTGATAATTAAAGAATGGTTCTGCCCTAGGGCCTTAATTATGTTTTATTCGATATTTTGGAAGGTGGATTTCGTTAGTTTTTCTGCGTACAAGTAGTGAGAATATTAATAGTATTATGGAATATTTAAAATAGTTCTTTTGTGGAGTTATTACTGCGAAAGGTTAAACAAGACGAGTTTCGGCTTTGTTCAGAATGAGAGCTAAATAACGATGGGTAGTAATCTTGGGATAATTTTATATGTTTATATATATACATTTAATAATATAATTAATTAAATTTTTTCTATACTTGAAACTGCTCCAACTTCAGTTCGTTCTCATTTATTCACTTCATGGTTGTTTCAAGCAAATTGCTTCAAACAATAAGACCGCAACTAGTGCATTTTTTGGAATTTTTTGTGTTATTCTGTCTACTTTTATGTATCTGGTGTACAACAAAGTGTTAAATAGTGGTGGTAGGTCTCTCAAGTGTGAGAGGCCGCATGGGTAGGTACCACCAAAATGAATATTTTTTCTGCCAATCAGCAATGTAAATGTATTCCTAATAAATGTGTGTGTTTTTCGGATTGAAAGAAATTGTAGCCAGAGTGAGAGTAGCCACTGGACATATTGAGACTTCACATCTTCTTATGTTATCTTCTTCAGGATGGCGAACGCAGTGAAATACGCAGCATTGCTTTGTATTTCGAGGTGTTGTTTGGTTTTCCTACTGTTTCTGAGAAGTCGTATCGCTTATCATCAGGCAAACGGCATGCTCGTCTCGCCATTCAGTGCAATAAAAAAATAATTAAAAAAACCTTTGAGCACAGGCAACAGTACTATTTGTCACTATTCTCAACATACATTAGCAGTTTTACCCATCAGGCATTATCAGGCAAATCCGTTCATAACTACAGAATAAATTTGCCTTTCATAATCGGATCACGTTGTTCGAAGTTATGACGACACATTCATTATAATATGAAATATTATGTGATTGAAACATATCAATTACTGTAACACAAAAGCTTAACTGAGGCCTGTATGCATAACATTATTCAATCAAAATTAAATTATACAGAATGATAAGCTGTGCTCACATCATTCGGAATTGGATGGGTGCATTGTTCTATATCGGAGTTTCATCCATTGCTACAAATTGTCTGAATACACGGCGTATATCAAGACTGATACCGAAAACGAAGCCGAGTGGTAGTTTTAGTGTCTTCTGACATAATGCACTAAATTTAAAAGAAAAGGGTACGGTTTTTTCGTATTGTCGTATTTGGGTGGTATATACCTTTGTATTTACTAAAATAATATATTTTTTTGAATAATAAAAACCAATTAAATTTAATAATAATAATTTAATAACATATTTTTTAAATAATTATTTAAATTTTAAGGGCTCTATTAAGGGCGTAAATAATTATTTAACAAAAACTATGGATTCACCGCCGAAATACGGTACACAAAAAAAATGTTACATTTCTTTACGAACTTTTTAATTGAACTAAAACGACCACTTGGTTTCGTTTTCGGTTGAAGTGTTGATATACCCTGTAAAAAAACTAAAAATATACTGTATCAGCCCATATACGACCCACTGCAGGGCACGGGCCTCCTCTACAATCGAGAGTACGATTGAGAGTGGTTAGGCCATATAGTCCACCACGCTGGCCTAGTGCGGGTTGGCGGACTTACATACCATAGAAATTTTATAAATCGCTATGGTATGCAGGTTTCCTCACGATGTTTTCCTTCACCGTTTTAGTGCGTGGTGATTGACTATCAATACACACATGACTCCGAAAAGTCAGAGGTGTGCCCTGGGATTCGAACCCGCGACCACCGTGAACATATTGGCAGCCGCGTCTAGTCCGTTTACCAACAGGCCACCACGCACTTCCAAAAATATACGCTATATAGAAAATCCAATTAAAAAATAGAAAATAAATTTTAATAAATTTAAATTAAAAATAGTGTAAGAAAAAATGATTTTATTGTAACAAAAAAGCGTGGGGTGCATGGTATCAATAGTTCTAAATATTTTATGAACATATATGACTAGAAGAGTTATTTTGATAATATCCTGAAAAGCACATTACGTTTTTTCACCAGGAAGTTTCTATAAAAGCGTATTTTTTAGGTTTTTTTTTAAACTATTATTAAAAAGCGTACGGTAGATTCCTTTATTACTATATACGGTAGATCTTGACGCAGACACTCCGGGGCTCAGGAAAAAAAATCGCTAATCCTGATTATCCTAGTAAGGTTAACGGATCAAAATGTTTGAAATATTGAATTGTCATCGGTCCTTAATAACTATGCCAAAATTCGAGTTAATACGACGTTTTGAAGGGGGTCAAAATCATGTTCAAAGATTCCGTTAAATACTAACATACATACGTCTGAAGTTAATAAAAGCGTATTAAAAAGTGAAAAAAAAATATCATCTTTACATCACCTAAGGTCGACCGGAAGAAAATGTCACTGGCATTAAGTTCGCTTCATTTACTTTTCTATATATGAAGATTAATAAAATAAAAAAAGTCTATAAGATTTAAGAGTGTGACAGCTTACACTCTCTCTCTTAACGAGAGGATAGAAATGTGTTTCGGCTAGGATTTTTTTATTCGTTTTCTCTGAACATGTGATTTATCGATGTTAAGTGTTATTACCATACATTTTTTAGTTTTCTACTGTCGATTACGATTGTAGAAAGTCAACTTGGCTAACCCTTATAATTACTCATTTGCTTAGCGTTTATTAATTCCAAAATTTAATCATCGGTGTCTATGGGTTTTACAGAATAAGGGCCAGGTAAACACCGTGCAACTCATATTCAAGCTTTTTGAAATCGGAATACATAATGTGAAATATCCAACATAAATCGAACCTCATTTTGAGTACACGCTCTCTACGCACATAATACCTGACGCAAATAATTATTTCTTGATATGAGACCCTTGTATTAAAAAGTAACCTGACAGGCGAGACGCAATAAACACCGAGCCAAAGCGGTATATTAAAGGCACAATATAATTTATTTCGCGAATACTTTACACGAAATACAACATCAAAGAGAATATCTCGACAATTCAGTATCAAAGGATTGTCACTCAAGTATTTATAAAAAATACGACACTTGACGTTTTCCCACATTATATTTCGTTATTTTTTTAACCACGTCTGCGAGGTACAGTCGTGTGCACGAGTTTAGTTGTCAGTTTAATTTGTCACGTATGTTTGAGTTGTGGTACAGCGGAGTAAAATAAGGTTGAGCAAATGTTGTGAGCGTATATTGTATGTGCTTTATATTCTTTTCTATTTTCACGACAAAGATTGTATAATAGATGTGATAGTAAGTACAGAGTTATTTAAATATGATATGGAATCTGCCAAGGAATGCTGGCTTCTCGTCGAAATTCAGTGATTTTCACGTTCGAGTATGCCAAAAACCAGGTGAAATACCGAAGATTGAGCACAAAACGAGACCATAAAACTTACCAGATTTTTTTGGGTAATAATATTCAAATATTTGTATTGTATTACATCAGCGCTTATGCCTCCCACTCCCCCCACAGCGCACGAGTTGCTTTTACAATCGAGAGTGCGGTAGTCGCGTGTTCAAATCCCGGAGCACACTTTTAACTTTTCTGACTCATGTATGTCTCGATAGTCAATCACCACGCACTACACCGATGAAGGGAAAAAAATTGTGGAAACCTGCATTGTTTAAAGGCCGCCAATTTGCACTAGGCTAGCGTGGTGGACTGTACAGCCTATCCCTGAACTTCCTCTCAAATATTTTTATTGGTAAATAATTATAACCTCCCATTTCACATCCAATCTTCGCTCATGATCCCTGAGAAGGAAAATAGACACGATAATTCATGTCAAAATACAATGATGACATTGTAAGCCCTAATGAGTACAACAGAAAGGATGAACCAGTGTCTAGTAAATAATGATTTTTATGAGGCAAATACGAGTACAAGACATTTTGTGTATAACGAGCTATTGTTATTCTTAGCTTATATTTATATTTGCCTTATTTTTTAGTTGGGATGAAATTACTACAATACGTAGATTATGCCTTAGGGATAAAATCATAGTATACTTAAATAGGGGAATTGACTATGATTGTTTTTTGTATTATGTTGAGTACAAAACAAAGAGTATTTAAATAAAAGCTGGCAAAATAGTATTAAAGTAGCCGGTCACATGAGGCAAATATTAGTATTTCAAAGTAATGAAAACGTGAGAGTACAGTGGGAACATCTCACAGTCCCTTTCAAATATTGCTAAAAAAAAACTAAAAAAAAAAAAACTAGTATCGATACAAGTTTTGTTTTAAATCCCTTTTCTTTAACTCTTATTATAAGATTTAAAAAGTTTCTAACTTGTTTAATTCTACATGTATTTACAAAATTCATTGTTATTCGGAGATGGATAGATCTTTTGATAAATACAATAAAATATAAGTTTATTGTTCTACTTGAATTGACAATTGGTGGGAAACTTGAAACAAAATACTATTCCGAAAAAGTAATTTTATAGTGTCGTCTATAGAATAATGAATTAAACATTAACAAGTGTTTGATACAATACAAGAAGTTTGATAAATTAAAACTGTTAATTTATTACAGTTACCAGTTTTATATTGTACTTCATTGTTGGAATTTAAACGACGGATGTCTATGACTTTTTGTGATGGTGAAATAATCTTTGTTCGCCAGTTGTTACTCTTTATGAAGGGTTTGGCAACAAAACTATCGAACTTCGAACAAGTAGTTTTAGTAGTAGTAAGTTCCCATTAATTACATAACCATCACGTGTGTCTACATATAGTAGACATGTATAGGCAGAGTCTATGGTTCTCCATTTTACTAGATCTTTTAGTTTAAAATAAAATTAAAGTAGTTATGTTCTCAACTGTACCACTTCTAATAAGAATAGGAAAAAATTGTTTACACAGTAAACCTTCTTCAATTGCGCCTCCACATCCAACATGGAAGAAACCCTCAGAACGTTCCATAGAATCCTCTCCTTCATCGGATTCGCCATATTTAAGAAAGAGAGTTGGAACTCCAAAAAATGGCTGGCGTTGCAAATCTTCACCTTCATCAACGGTATCATCACTTTTGTATTCACCAGCGGCTTTGTGATCACCAACGTGTCTGATTTGTTCCTGTTCATCCAAGGTGCTTGTATCTGGACTACTGGAGTCATCATGTCTATCTCCTTGGGTATCTGCTTGATCTTCAGAAATGACTTTCGCAATTTCCTTGATGAATTGGTTTTTATCGATGCCTTATTAGAGATGCCGCTGATAAAACACGCTTTGGCTGTAGAAAGTGGGCAAAAGATGACGGAATTAAAGAATTTGGTGCTCGATAGTCATAGAAAATTGTTTAACTATACAAGGATTTTGCTGAAGACGTATATTGCTATTGTTTGGCTGTGTGCTACGTTGTATCTCTGCACGCCTATTTATCGTATGATTAAGACTGATGATAAGTGTCTTAGGCTTTTGGGTGAGTATATTTGGAAACGACTCACGTAAAAACATTATTGTGTCCAAAATCCACAAAGTTTGTTACTTAATGTGGATTTAAGGGTATGCCGGGTATATCCAGACATTTGCCTAAAATGAAGCCAGGTCACTAATACTACTTACTATATTAGTGACTACTGACTCTATGCATCTTAAATTATGTAAAAAAATACCACGAATTTTTTTACAATTTTTAAGTATCATCGTGTTTGACTGATAATTACAAGGTTAAAAACGATAATTTAAACCCACAATCTTTTTTATATTACGTACTTAAATATAAATAAATGTACATTGTTATTTTACGAAAAACTACGTAAACTACGTTAAAAAAATACATAAACATTTATTCGAAATTTTTAGCTGCATTTTGTTTGAAGTTACTAAAACTATCGTGTGGCTTCATTTTCGGTCACTGTCTGGATAAACCCTATATGTCTTATTGTAAGGATTTTTTATTGATACGGTGATTTGTTACAGCATTCGACATCTGGTTTCCTTGGAGTCTGGAGAATTTCAACGTATACATTGCATCCTTCATATTTCACGCTTATGGAGCTAGTCTTTGCTGTATATGTACGTTATTAATATTACATTTAAAGTACTTAGATACACTGTAGCTTTTTAATGAATAATATCATAAATAGGTCTATATTTAATTTGTGACTCTGATATAATTTAGTTTTGTTGAAATCTTTTTTTATAGGCTATTTGACTCCATTTTAAATTATATTTTAACAAAAGGTATACATATAAAAATCAAACATACAATCAATTTTGTAAATCCCTGCAATATTAAACAACATAGGAACGTTATTGTTAAATGTGAGTGAAAGAAAATAGGTATGCATAATAAAACTTGTGACGTCACTAGTCTTAATGGGCATCACAGTATGCGCGTGAGAGAGATGGTAAGATAAATATAAATAAATAATAAATAAATAACACCCAACAGTCACATACATAGTCCTGCCCCACACTAAGATCGAGTCTTGTGTCGTGGGTATCAGGAACTACGAGAGAATTTTCGGTCTCACAAACACCCAGACCCGAGAGAAATATTTGTGGGCAGCACAAACATTTCTCTCAGTGCGGGGATCGAACCCGCGGCCTCTCGTTTCACAGGCGGCGTCTAACCGCCTGCGCCATGGAGGCTGTCGGAGATGTGTCAACTACGCTCCCACTCTTCCTTCGACTTTTGTAATCGCCTTTTCGTATCACTACATAGTATAAAACAAAGTCGCTTTCTCTGTCCCTGTGTCCCTATGTCCTTTTGTATACTTAAATCTTTAAAATTACGCAACGGATTTTGATGTGGTTTTTTTAATAGATAGAGTGATTCAAGAGGAAGGTTTATATGTATAATACGTACATATTATTGTACAGAAATCTATTTATACCCGGGCGAACCTGGGCCGGGCCGGTAGTTCACAATAATTTACAAGCTACTTTAATACTATTCTGACAGAAATGTGGCATTCAAGGTATTGTAATGGTATTCAAGGTACTTTAGTACTGTTTTTGCATTTGCACGCAAAATATTGAAAGAATCGAAAATTGTCAAGTACCGACCTTATTATTTGATGACAAATATTTACATAGTGAAACCAGCTAAGTTTTGTGTGAGATTGACTGCCTGATTGCTGAAACGAGGCCTGGCGTTGGAGGCCACACCCCTCTAACATTTTAAAGTCGTGAGTATTTCTACCGATAAGTTAGCTCTTTAACGGTAAAGGAGTGCTCAATATCAAAAACACCTTTACAAAAAAATCTAAGGCATGAAAATTCTGGAAAACTGCGATAGACTAGCATGATTGACTAAGTTCTAAATCTCCTTTCAATCAAGCTGTCCATTTTATAGAACCCACTGCGCAGCGTTCGGCGTATTCAGACTAATATTCAATAATTTGTTTTATTTTCTTTATTCCGCTTAAATCGACATCACCTTATCCGTTAGCAGGGAATTGGACCGGGTCTCTGCCAGCACCGGCCTACGTAGTAGCTATGGACCTCCCGTAATATATAAATACACCGAACAGTTACATACCTCACATGAAGATTGAGTCTTGTGCCGTGTGTATGAGGAACTACGAGAGATTTTTTGTTCTTACAAAAACCCAGACCCGAAACAAATACCTGTTTCTTTCTTTCTTGGTTTACACAAACATTTGTTTCGGTAAATCAAACTCACATCGGACGGAGGCTGTCAACTTTATTATATAAAATATTATATTATTTAGTCTAGAATCTAGAGTCATAGAAGGAGCCAATTACCTAGATGCAGCTACCTTGAACATTTGAGACTGCATTATTACGAGTACTTCCATTGAGACACTTTGAGTGCTTTGTTGTATTCAGTTCCGGACTGAAATGTGCTAAAGTTTTTGAGTGTGTGTTTTGGCTTCATTTGCCTTTGTTTTGTCATATTTACTTTAGTTTGTGTGAAATATAATAGTTCAAAATTTGGTAAAGGAAGAGGAATATTATAAATGGGAAAGTTTGTGTGTTTGTTACCTCTTCATGCTCAAACCGCTGGATCAATTTTGATGAAATTTGCCATGAAACTAGAAAGTATCTGTACCCGGGTAAAGCCGGGCCCGACCGCTAGTTTTACATTATTTTTCTTTGTTGCCAGCATATCCAGGCTTTCAGTCAACGATAATCCTTCTCATTGGTCAGTGCATACGTCAGCTAAGGATTCTGACATTTATCCTACTGCATATGAATGAGCTGGTGACAGAAGTTGTTGGAAGCAAGGGACAGAAGTGGCAAACGAACTGCACTCTGGTATTGACGCAGTGTGTTGAACATTATGTTAAGCTTAAAAGGTGAGTTACATTTGTAATACCATTCTAAGTGACTACAAGACTGCCTCGAAAGCGTTTTTGTACTACGGGTTGGTCACGGGCTTGAATCCCGGGTCGAGGAAAGTGATATTCGATTTTTTTACTCATTACAAGCCTTGAATTATGTATTTTTGCCCGATATGGCAATAGACCCGCCCCCAATCATCTCTTGGGACGGAACACACACGACAGAAATGTATGTCCTAGTAGAACCTGTGCCTATCCCTTAAAAAGGTGTGTACGTATGCATAATATACTACAGTACAGAAACTAAAATTTTTAATAAAAAAAAATAAAAACCGACTTCAAAACAAAAATCCACTAAAAACCAAAAAATAATAAAATAATAACTAACCACTTAAAGCAAAAAAATAATAATATTTATTTCATGGAACTCGTGCATGTTGATTCATTTGCTTAATGACTTGACTAGCCAACAAATCAAAATATATGCGTAACATATTGAAGGCGGGCCGCCAAGTACCAAACATGTAGGACCTATGCCTTATATTAATTTAAATATCTATATGTTTGGTACTGGGCGACCCGCCTTCAATATGTTACGCATATATTTTGATTTGTTGGCTAGTCAAGTCATTAAGCAAATGAATCAACATGCACGAGTTCCATGAAATAAATATTATTATTTTTTTGCTTTAAGTGGTTAGTTATTATTTTATTATTTTTTGGTTTTTAGTGGATTTTTGTTTTGAAGTCGGTTTTTATTTTTTTTTATTAAAAATTTTAGTTATTTTTATCTTTTTAGTGTTGATAGGTATTTAAATAAAGAAGATTTGGTCCCCACGCCACAAGGAATATGTTCTTTCCGATGACAATGAAATCGCTAAAATCGGCTAAAAGCTGCCAAAGATATTGGAATATTCACATGTTTATTTTTTTTCTCCCCCTCCCTCCCTTCGCGCCTACCCCTTTTTCCCTCAACCACTGTAGCCTAGCTTTTATACTGAACTCAATGCAAAAAGAACCGTTGAAATCCTATTAAATTTTGAGGAGTTCTACGCTCCAGGTCCGAACATGATAATCAGATCTTAATGTTGTGTTCCTGAGATCAACCTGTTAATACGTTCTTTCCAATGAAAAACAAATCACTAAAATCGGTTAAAAGCTGCCGAAGATATTAGAATTTACGTGTATTTTAATTTTATCACCCATCCCCCCTCACTCCCACCCCTTTTTCCCTCTCTCACTGTATCTTAACTTTTCTTATGAACGTAATGCAAAAAAAACTATTGCAATTCTCCTTAATTTTAAGGAGTTCCCCTCTCCAGGTCCGAAGATATTCATCAGATCTTCACCATATTTTTATGGGACCAAACGACAAGCACCAGCTTTCAATCAAAGAAAGAATGGTCGAAATCGGTTCACACAGTACAGAGAAACGAGGTAACAAACATAAAAAAAAAGCAACATACAGTCGAATTGAGAACCTCCTCCTTTTTTTGAAGTCGGTTAAAAATGAGATGATGAAGATATACTTCAACTAAAGGAGATGGGCCAGAAATGTATGGGCCTTGGGCCGTTTGTAGTACATTACACCAAATTTACTTAGTGAAATTGGCATTCGATTTCTGTGTGAAATACTATTACACGTTACATATTAGCTTTATACAAAAATAAATACCAAGCCAAGAACAGCAACACTACAAGGGGACAATATGGCGTCTGAAACGGCATGTTTGACAACCGATGTCAAAACTTGACATTTATGAAATATGAAGTCGTAATTCGTTTTCCTATAAATCAAATATTATTTTTAGTCGTCTGTGCTATAAATTACTGTACTCTATATAACTCGTAAATGTTTTTACGTCAACAGAATTAGTATCATACTTTATTGATCATCTTATATAACATAATGTCTATAGAATAAATTGCAACAAGTCTGTCAGAATCTCGTCATGTTTATAGTTATTTAATATTAAGAAAGTGTACCTATATCTGGCCGTAAGTGCGGTGCATAATACTTGCTAAACAACCTATTTAAATAATCCACAATAAAAATCTGCTAGGCATGAGATACAGCACGGCACAGACTGATCACTTGTCGCGACTGCTAGCATCTGTATCAGCCCATATACGTCCCACTGCAGGGCACGGGCCTACTCTACAATCAAGAATACGATTGAGAGTGATTAGGCCATATAGTCCACCACGCTGGCCTAGTGCGGGTTGACGGACTTACATACCATAGAAATTCTTATGAATCGCTATGGTTAGCAGGTTTCCTCATGATGTTTTCCTTCACCGTTTTAGTGCGTGGTGATTGACTATCAATACACACATGACTCCGAAAAGTCAGAGGTGTTCCCTATGTGCATATGAATAAATAATCATTTTATTATTAGGCATATGCACTTAATAAGCTCTTAGTTATTATAGTCCATACAAATGAATACGCTATAGAAATGGAATCGAATCTGATAGCAGCCATGTTTATTTCTATACCTTAATGTCTAGTAAAAGAACATACTAGCAATCATTTCTGTACAAGCTAACATTTCAAACATTATATTTAGTCTACCCCTAGAAGTCTAATATACTTTAGTATATTAGACTTCTGCATACTTAAAAATAATATTATCCTAAGGTTTAAGATATTATTTTTCAAATAATATATTTGACATTAATTCTAACTGGTTATTTCTGAGCACACATAAGGAAAAAGTAGGATTAATTGATGAAAGAAAACTAAAATCAAACAAAACTTAAGGACAATAAAGTACAACCAGATCTTGCTTTATATTTTTTATTTATATTCGCCTAAAATAATCTCCAGTCAAAACATCTAGGAACAATGCCGGTGCTCCTATATTGTACTATTGGTAGCCCAACCTAAAGGCTAAATACCACAGTATAATCATGGTATGAGTACAGCAACCCACTGTCCGGTGTCCAGCTATGTTCCTTTCAACATGAAGCACTTGTGGGTGTTAAGTATGTCCAAAAGAATCGAGATTGATACAATCTTTTTACAGCGGAGTTGGAATAAAATCTTGCTCATTGTCTACAGCTTGATTTATTTGCAGCCAGCAGTTTGTACAGATAATTGCTTGTCCTGATAACTAAAAAAAATAAAAAAGATTTAATATTGAAGATATCGAAGAATTATGATGAATAAATAACTCTTTGCAGTCACATGTGTATGATCCCAGGTCTTCTTCTTTAAACAATAGCGGACTATTGTTTAAAGAAGCATCTTAGCAGGCCGGCCGGATAATTGTATAAAATGTCTTGGGACAGTCATCTGATGCCATTAGATATTCCTCCTGGACGTCATTTGTGCTTACCATCAGACATATGTTGTTATTATGGATATAATTATAATATAATATATTATATATAACACAAGATCATCTGAGTGTCCAGAGGGAAATAAAAGAAAATGTAATTCATTTAACAATTTAAACAACAATATATAAAATATCACTTCTTACATATTTATGTACTAGTAGACTTGTCCTGTGGACACAATGCAATTCAGCTCTAACATGAATACTTTTGTAATACTCCATACTTTGTATTGACCTTGATTAATTGGTATAAAACATACATTTCCCAAATTAATGAAGAAAATAGAATACTTACTTCTTGTTCTGCCATTTCAGCAATAAAACGTTTTGAAATACTCTACACGAGAGTGAATTGGCAGCCCATGTAGTTACTAAGATTCTGTTGAATGATAGAATCCATTTCAATTTTTGATTGCAGAAGTGCAATTCAAGCAAAGCGCCACTTTTGATGTGCTGAAAAGCAGAATTGTGGGTTAGAAGAGAAATATGAACATAGAAAAACATAACAGTATTACTTACATGTGGCATTCAAAATAATAAATAATATGTTTACTCACCAAAATACGAACTAGTAATTGCGTTTAAACGTCAAGATATATCATCTGCGAGAATCAGAATCCATAAAACAAAGCCAGGTATACAGAGAAGCAAATACACATTTGCGAAATGTATGCGAATAATAAAAAATAATACGAATTACGGCCACAGACGTAGACAGATAACACAGAGTTTTGCAATTGCTGTCAAGTTAAACATTTTCGTTCTTAAACTAAAATCATGTAACATAAATAAAATAATAAAAGTGACTTCTTTAACAACATATATCGTCTTTTAAAAAGCGAAGAATATGGAAAAAGAAATATAGACAATAATTATAATTTGTAGGGGAGTTTTAAAAATAAGACATATTCAAGTTAAAGATAATGGATTCGCGCATTTTTGAACGAAATGACAATTAGGCATCATGGAGGACAGATTATAGAAGAAAATATTGCTTCTGTACTAAAACAATCACATTTTTGTATAAAGCCCCCTGTTGTCCAAGAAATCTAATTGTATTTTATTTGAATTCCACATTTTTTTCTAGAATTTGTATTAGACGTACGCAAAACGGCCCAAGATAGCACATCTCCTTTACATCACTACATAGTATAAAACAAAGTCACTTTCTCTGTCCCTATGTCCCTTTGTATGCTTAAATCTTTAAAACTACGCAACGGATTTTGTTGAGGTTTTTTTTTAAATAGATAGAGTGATTCAAGAGGAAGGTTTATATGTATAATATGTACATATTATTGTACAGAAATCTATTTATAGCCGGGCGAAGCTGGGCCGGGCCGCTAGTAATGTAAAAATTCTAAGAAGAGATGTATCAAGCGATGTATATTTTTTTACGGATTTTATCGCGACATGCGCAAAACTTGTTTTATTATTGTTTTAAATTCACGTAAATCTAACAAACCATTAATTATATTATGATTTGTCTACGTGGTATAGTTGGATAGAGACCGGCGGTAAAACAAGAGGCCGTGGGTTCGATTCGCGCACCAAAAAAAGTGTAATCTACAGGTATTTGTTTTGGGTCTGGATGCTTTTCAGACTAAGAAGTATCTCGTAGTTTTTGATATCAACGACACAAATGAGTCAATCTTGGTGTGGAGTCAGGACTTTGTTACTATTGGGTGTTTTATTTATATAATACTAGCGGCCTGGCCCAGCTTTGCTCGGGTGCATATAGATTTCTCTACAATAATATGCACGTATTATACACATAAACCTTCCTCTTGAATCACTCTATCTATTAAAAAAACCTCATCAAAATCTGTTGCGTAGTTTTAAAGATTTAAGCATACAAAGGGACATAGGGACAGAGAAAGCGACTTTGTTTTATACTATGTAGTGATTTTTATTTAATAGTTATGTATTTTCAGGTTCAGCAACCGCCTAAATGTAATTTGCCGGCCGTTTTACTTGACGCTTATACTAGTAGCCATAATGCTGGTTTGTATGTGCTCTGTCAAGATTGCTATTTCTGTAAGTATTTTGCTATATTAATTGTCTTTTAGACAGCCTTATCTAATATTAAACAGAATCTGCATTAGATGATTCTTACGCTAGAAATAATTAGTCTATATATTTTTTTTATTTGCGATGAATGGCGAGACGTGGTTGTCATTCGCCTAATGGTAAGCAATACGACCGCTCATGGATATGGATGGAGTAGCAAAGTCAAACAACTCCATGAATTACAAATGCAATGCTTGGCATTCCACTGCACTCTTCATTTTGAGTAAGATGTTAAAGTCTCAATATGTCCAGTATTTACGCTGGCTACTCTATCCTTCAATCCAGAACACAAAAGTATGTTTATACTGCTATTTGGTTAGAAAAATAGAAATTGCGGTGGTGCCTATCCAGTTGACCTCCCACATATGAGAGACCTACCACCAGTAAAAATATCTCATGTAAAACATAAAAGTTTTTTCAGATAATCAAATATAACCAATGTAAGAATATACCTACCTTCAATTTCCTTTTTTTCCGAGACGGTATACGAAAAAAAAAAATTAGCCCCAGTAGGTAGAAAGTACGTAGGGATTGTCTGTTTTAACGAAAATATACAAATTAAATTCAAGCATGTTACAAATACACAAAGTTAAACGCGTTTACATAACAGGAACGGAGGCGCAAATAAAGTATAAAACAGGGGAAGAACAAATGCTGGGCTTTATCTAGCTCCGTTAGCTAAAATGTTTTATGTTTCAGGACAAATTATCACCCGACACTATGAAATATTACGTGCACGAATTCTGTTTTATACTCATCGTGCTGATATTCTGTCTGCTGGGTCAACAAGTTGAGAATGAAGTTAGTATTTTGGAAAATACAGCCTATTTACATACACATATATTGACATAAACTCATCCTTATTTCCATGAAGGGATAGGCAGTGGTTATACAAACCTTTGAGCAGATTATCCATGCACATTTTGTTGCACATATTGAGACAATAGATCTGAATTGGTTATCAGTAATTTGATTTCCTCGCAACGACATAAAAAAGCAGTTGTGCTACCAGTACAGCCACGTTTCGCCTTGCAAGTTCCGTCCCATAATACAATATCCCCATATCGGGTACAAATTCCTGCCCGGATTGCATAATGCCACCAAGCTTCAATAATTCTTATTTTTTCTAATTTGCGTACTGTAATTCCTCTCAGAAACCTAACCGTGAAGCTAATTGCATCCACCGTATTTATTTAATTATTCCAGCCAACAAATCCACTTAAATTTTAATAAAGAAAGGATTTGCGCAGGTTATTGGAATATACAAAAGTGTTTTGTTCGAGAACTTTCCTAGCGTTGGACTGTTTTGTTATGCTTAGCTGTAAATTAAGTTCGTATTGCTGGCTACGTCTGCACCCTAACAATGAACTGGGTTTTATTTTCTATTCGATATTTCTTATAGGTTCCTTTTTATCGGTGGTTTTTAACGAGGCAAAATAGTGAAACTTGTTGAACGTTTTTGTAAATTGTTTGTGCAACTGGTCGTAGGATATTAGCATTCCTATTGCTATAAATAGCAATAACAATACACTGCAATGTAAAACTCACCACAGTGACTCAAGCAAGCATATAAGAATAGGAGTGCTTCACGTCCTGAGATATTCAGTGCCGTCCGAAATGCGCGCAACGGCAACCGAGAGGTTTGAGTCATGCTGCCATGGATTTTTGTTAGGGACCCAACTCGACTGCAATATTTGCAGCATGCCGGGCTGGTAGGCGAGTGATATTGACATACATCTATTGGCCACCGGTGTACCGAAAAGAAAGCTTCAAATATTTCCTCTTGACATAAAATAGTGTATGCCGTTTGGGTTAGCCCTATGTCCATTTTGTTTTGATCAGTGTGGCAGCATCATTATATGCAGACTGCTAAGAAGTCAGGGCCTTCATCGGAGAATACTTTATTTTAACAGTAAAGTACTTACCAGTAGAAGCAAGGCAGTCACTTAGGCGAGCCTGAAACAAAATTAATAGGGTGTTCTACAAGTGAAAGTGATATTTAATTTTTTAATTCCTAATCTGCCCGGAGTCAGGAATTGGTGCCCAATATGGTGATAGGCTTGCCCTCTATCACATGGTGGGATGGAACATACAAGGCAAGATGTGGGTGTTCTGATTACCAGCACCTCTGTCTACTCCTTCTAGGAAAAAGTTGTGAATTTATGTATGTACATAATGTATCAATATCCATCCAAAGTTATCTGTATAGCAATCACCTAGGGCGATAAGACCGTCAACTTTACTCTTTAATTGTAAAATATTGTATGCTTTTTGTGCCAGTAAAGAATAAAAATATATATATAAAAAACGTATATTTAGAAAGTTTACATAAATTCTAGGATTACAAATATCAAATTCCATTAACTAAATGAAAATGGTACGTTTTAACCACCGTATTAACCCATGGCTAGAACTTACGTCGTAAATAAGAATGCACAAGAATGTTGGCAAAAAATCAGTCACTAGTTGACCTAAATTATCCTGTGCGGAAACCAGCGAGCCGCGACGAATATGGGTTATTACTAAATAGTTTATGCAGTAAACTAACTGCACAGTAACACTGTGACGTTTATTGGTCAGAAACACGCTTGCGCTTATGAACATCCGAGTATTGCGTAGGGGTTACCAACATTTTTACGAAAGGATATTTTTTCGGAAACATTTTATTTATTGCAATGAATGACGAGTTGAGCATGCTGTTTACCAAATGGTGAGCGATACGACCGCTTATGTACAGTAGCAGAACTATACTACACCTTGAATCCACAAGCAATGGCTGGCACTCCACTGCGCTCGCCATCCTGAGACATAAGATGTAAGTCTCAATATGTCCAGTAGTTACTCTAGCTACAACGTACTTCAATCCGAATCACAACAGTATATTTACATAGACAGCCTCCGTGGCGCAGTTGGTTAGACGCCGCCTGTGAAACGAGAGGCCGCGGGTTCGATCCCCGCACCGAGATAAATGTTTGTGCGGCCCACAAATATTTCTTCCGGGTCTGGGTGTTTGTGAGACCGAAAAGTCTCTCGTAGTGCCTGATACCCACAACACAAGACTCGATCTTAGTGTGGGGTCAGGACTATGTATGTGACTGTTGGGTGTTATTTATTTATTTATAGAGAGAAATGGACATTGCAGTGATACCTACCAAGGCGGCCTCTCACATATTTTGAGATATCTACCACCAGTTCATCAGTTTTGTAATTTCTGATAGTGGGGACTATCCAACTGAATAAAGCCAATCATTAATTAGCAGTCGTTTTGTCTTTTTTAAACTGGCATGAGAAAGTGATTGCAAAAATGTGAATGTCATTATTTTTAGTAAATAATTCATAGTGCGTGGTGGCCTGTTGGTAAACGGACTAGACGCGGCTGCCAACATGTTCACGGTGGTCGCGGGTTCGAATCCCAGGGCACACCTCTGACTTTTCGGAGTCATGTGTGTATTACTAGGCCAGCGTGGTGGACTATATGGCCTAACCACTCTCAATCGTATTCTCGATTGTAGAGTAGGCCCGTGCCCTGCAGTGGGACGTATATGGGCTGATACAATACAATACAATTAATAGGGATGTTTGCAATGTTTAATTTTGAACAGTATTTATTGATCACTTCTGTATTATAATTATGTTTATTTCAAATATTAATTGGAACAGAATCAAAATTTGTCAAATGACTGAAACGATAATATATTTAGTAGTGTAGAGGGGACAATCGCTCTGTCTTTGGCACACATGCACCTTAGGGAAGATGACGTCAGAACAAACTGCTTCCTTTTCTGTTATTCCTATTGTTAGATTATAGCCTAAATCTTCTCAATTAAACTTTCTATTGCAGAGGTGTCCCATGCTCAGCAGTGAACGATTATAATCCCGTTTAATTACAATTACGTTAAAATCAACTAGAACTAAATAATATGAAATCCGTGCCAAATGTTTGCGTGCTCTGCTACTGCATGTAATCCATGTTAGTGATTAATATATCAACGCAGCGACTGTATCTTCCAATAATCTAACATTAATATGAATGATTGTACATCCGAATCAGTTACGTTGTAAGGTTTTATTATTATAGTATATGAAATTAGAATTTAGGCAGGAATAAGAAGCCAAGTGGTATTTGTAGTGACTTCCGACACTATGAAACTAAAAGTTTTGCGAAATACGGGATAATATTTTTTTGTACTTTTCATATCGTTGTATTTGGGTGGTAAATATATATGTACTTCGTTATTAGTCCTGTGCTTATACTCACTACGTGTAAGCTGTAAACTATAACTACTCTTTGGTCTTATGTTGTAATCTTTCAAGTTTTTGATATGTAATTCGTGTGACATTGATGGTTTCAAAAAATCTCCCGTGTGTGTCTTGCCGTCGGGGAAGATTCGCTTTCTATCATATCTTTGTACCAGTGGCGTATCTATTTGTCCCATCGGGGATATACAGCCGAGCGCTTAAATAAACAAATACAGTTCAATGTGCTCACATTTCTTATTTTTGTATTTTAATTTTAATTAATGGCAAGATGCTCATGTAATTCGCCTGATGGTAAGCGATACGACCGCTCATGGACAGTAACAAAACCAAACAACACCTTGAAATACAAAGCAATGCTTGAAATTCCACTGCGCTCGCCATCCTGATACATAAGACGTTAAGTCTCAATATATCCAGTAGTTATTCTAGCTTCAATGTCTTTCCATCCGAAACATAAAAGTGCAAGTGCTGTTTGATGGGAGAAGTAGGCCTCTCACATATGAGAGACCCACCACCACCAGCGAGTTTCTCAAATAGATTGTTTTGCGTTTTTCTCCTTGTTTTATTCTACTCAGTATAGTTTTAAGCTTATTGTAGATCTGCTAAATAAAAAATCATGATATTCAACGTCCAAACTGACTTTTGATTATTTCAGTGCGAAAAGCTCGAGGTGGCGGTACTAGAAAAGTGGTACATATTCAACAAGCAACACAGGGCGAACGTGCGCATATTCAAAATGGCGCTGAGTCAGCGAATGCCCATTTACATATTCGGCACTATTACTTTGTCTTTACCTACTTTTACTTGGGTGAGTCGACGAATTACTCTCTCTACTATTTAGGACAAAAATAATCACCATGTTAATACCCATAAAATTGGAATGCCGCGGTGGCTCAGTTGTAATACGGTCTTGTATAGTCTCGGGTTCGAATCCCGGGTCCGGCAAAGTGATATTAGATTTTTCTATTCATTAGCAGTCTGGAGTCAGGAATTTGTATCTGATATGGCGATAGACACGCCCTCTAACACAACGTGGTATGGCAAAGTACAAGACGAAACATGGATTTCACTGTGGATTTCACGATTGGACCTCTGCCTACCATTTCCGGGGAAAAAGGGGAAAAATCATGTATTTATGTACATATAGCAATTCGACAGCCTCCGTGGCGCAGTAGTATAGACACCGCCTGTGAAATGAGAGGCCTTAGGTTCGATTCCCGCACCGAGAGAAATGTTTGTGCAGCCCACACATATTTCTTTCGGGTCTGGGTGTTTGTGAGACCGAAAAGTCTCTCGTAGTTCCTGATACCTATGACACAAGACTCGATCTTAGTGTGGGGTTAGGACTATGCATGTGGCTGTATCTGTCTGTATCAGCCCATATACGTCCCACTGCAGGGCACGGGCCTACTCTACAATCGAGAGTACGATTGAAAGTGGTTAGGCCATATAGTCCACCACTAGTGCGGGTTGGCGGACTTACATACCATAGGAATTCTTATAAATCGCTATGGTATGCAGGTTTCCTCACGATGTTTTCCTTTACCGTTTTAGTGCGTGGTGATTGATTATCAATACACACATGACTCCGAAAATTCAGAGGTGTGCTCTGGGATTCAAACCCGCGACCACCGTGAACATGTTGGCAGTCGCGTCTGGTCCGTTTACCAACAGGCCACCACGCACTTGTATGTGACTGTTGGGTGTTATTTATTTTTTATTTATTTATTTATTGGTTAGAGGAGGACCCGCCTGAGGGTAATCAGGCATAATTGGTTCTAGATTTTGGTTCTACTGAGGGCACAATTAAGTGGCTGTCTACATTTATTTTATTGCAATAGATGACGAGACAAGCATGCCGTTTGCCTGATTATGAGTTGGACGTATATAGGCTGATAGAGAATGAAATTAAAGCTCATACTCATGGACGTAGCATCAAATGGACTCGACATTCGAGTTCCACCGTAAGGGACAGATATATTTTCATATTATCGTTTAGATCGGCTCTTACAGCCTATAATAAAGCAGCGCACCATACCGTTTGTCTTATAATCATTTTCAACACTCTTTTACACATATTTTTGACCGCAGATATTCGTAAAATACTCAGTAATTCAAGTTTAAAACAAACCGCACGTCCTATGTGCTTGGCCGGTACAATATGAACGCTACAAAATTATGTGGAACTAGGTATGACAAGGACGACAAATTGTATTTTGTCACTTTCATTCTTATGGTTTATGCATAAGTCTAAGTGAGATGGACTATAATATAGTATGTAAAATGCATGTCAAGTCTATTTTGATACTACGTCTATGCTCATACTATTGTCCACATAGTGACAGATAAAATTAAAATTAATGAATAAATTGTTCAATACTTTCATAAAGCTTGCTAAACTCCAATCCTTTTGAGAAATTTGATAATCTTTAGTCTATTATACTGGCATAGTGGGATCGGTTATCAAATTTGCCAAAGTTTCCTCGTCCTGATTTTTTTAACGTAGAGACTCATTTAGTTATGTATTTCTTTTACAGTTCATAAAGACGGGAATGTCTTTCTTCACACTTGTTATGTCTGTTCTAGAAGAAGACACAGCTTAGAACCCAAAGCAATGTGCTTTTAATAAATGTATGCAAAAAATCATATTGCTTTATTTAGTAACCCTTTACCCAGTGTCCACCACGTCGACATAATTGTGTCTAGGGGCGTATAGAGATGCTTATACTTTCCTGAGTTGCGAGAGCCTCCACGGCGTAGTTGGTTAGACGCCGACTGTGAACTGTGGACCGAACGGAAAGCCGCGGATTCGATTCCTGCGCCGCGCCGGAACAAATACATATATCTGTGACCCACAGGTATTTGGTTTGGGTCTGGGTGTTTGGGAGGCCGAAATGGCTCTTAGTGTATTTTTTAATTTAAATAAGAAAAGTTTTCATTGCATACTATCAAATAAATTCTGTTAAAAATAAAAGACCAAGAGATACGAGTATCCACAAGCAACATCGTGATCGCGTATCCGAATACTACTCGTATTAAGTCTTTAATTGCAGCAAAATGAAATGAGTGGTAAATGTTGTGAGGATTTAAATTTTAATCAGTTCGGCTCCATTAACAATACGTTGATTAAAATACAGAAAATTATGCATGTTAATTATTTTACATGTACCTTCATTTGTTATTTTATTTAACTTATTAATACCATTTTATATTTACTGATGGTGGGTCTCTGATATGTGAGAAGGTACCTGGGTAGGTAACACTGGAATGTCGATTTCGACCGCCAATCAGCAGTGTAAATGAACTGTTGTATTCCGGATTGAAGGACATTGTAGCCAGAAACTACTGAACATATTGAGACTTAACGTCTTATGTCTCAAGTTGGCGAGCGCAGTGGAATGCCAAGCATTACTTTAAGTTTCAATGAGTTGTTGGTTTTGCCAGTTTTCATGGGTGTTCGTATCGCTTACCATACCTACATACATACTACCAAAAGGACCACTGAACCGTGTGTTTTGTTGTTGGTATGCCGGTTCAGAAATTTTGTGAAGGATTCGACTCGGTCGTTTAGATGGTAACATTTTTCCCGGGTGGCTCAGCGTTGACTCTTATAGAAAGTGAAACTAACATATCTGCTCCGTCTCCCACCAGTCAGCGGTAGCGATAAATTGTTTTTTAGCTTCGTGTACATTCTAATGCTTGTTAGAGTTTCGACAGAAGTACACGAAAACGTTCATCAAGTGTGAATCCTTATCTCGAAAACTTTCGTTTATGCTAATTTGCTAACACAAAGACTAGCATAACAACTGAAGCTTCCAGTAACCGTATCTGTAAAGTTCGCGGTGACCGCCGTGCATATTATTATATTATATATTCTTTTGACAGCCTCCGTAGCGCAGTTGGTTAGACGCCGCCTGTGAAACGAGAGGCCGCGGGTTCGATCCCCGCACCGAGAGGAATGATTGCGGCCCACAAATATTTCTTCCGGGTCTGGGTGTTTGTGAGACTGAAAAGTCTCTCGTAGTTCCTGATACCCACGACACAAGACTCGATCTTAGTGTGGGGTCAGGACTATGTATGTGACTGTTGGGTGTATTTATTTATTTATTATTATTTATTAGACAAGAATTCAGTATCATTCTGCTCATTAGATTGCAGGTTACGGGTGTCCTTTGCTATTCAGAAAAGTTTTTAACTTGATGGAGGGCACACAACTTTTAAATAAGTGGCTAGAGTAACTACTGGACATAATGAGATTCAAAAACCTAAGTCTCAAGATGTCTCAGCGAAGTGGAATGCCAAGCATTGCTTTGTAGTTCTTGGTGTTGTTTTGTTGCTACTATATATATACTGGGTGGTCGCATCGCTTACCATCAAGTGAATGGCATGTTCGTCTCACAATACATTGCAATAAAAAAACGTTTTGAACTCTCAGGTAAATTGTTCTTCACGCAATATTTTCGTTCACCTTTAAAACAATTGATAACCCTCAATAACCCGCATTCGTCTGATGGTGAGCGTTACGACCGAAACAACAATATGGATTACAAAGCAATGGTTGGCATTCAACTGCGCTCACCATCCTGAGAAATAAAATGTTAAGTCTGAATATGTCCAGTAGTTACTCTGGCTATAATATCCTTCAAACCGAAATAGAAAAGTAAATTTGCATTCTTTTTTGGTGGGGGAAATCGTCATTACGGTGGAACCTACCCAGGCCACGTCTTACATAAAGAGCTGCCACCAGTAAAAATATTTTTCAAATAGTTTCTGGACATGAAATGCTGGTTTGTGGTGGTATTAGTAAACGTGCACCATCAAAAACATCCTGTAAAAAAATCCAAGTCTCGCAGCTCAGGTTTTCTACCGCAAAAAGTTGTGAGATGCATGTAATACCAAGTCGATTAATTTATTTAGTCCTTAAGGGACCTTCTATATAAAGTTATTACGTTAGTTATTACCATATCAATATTAAAAATTCTTTACGTTTTAAATAAATAGATCGACTTGGCCATCGCATGAAAACATAATGTACAATTTATACATAATGCTGCTGCAGTAATCCTCAATTATACATAATCTTTGTAATCCTATACATTTATATGGGATTACAAAGTTATTCACGCAGTTGGTCTATCTAGAAAACTAGACACAAATTATGAAATGTTTGAATTTTCCCTTACTTTAGACACTAAACACTAATTATATTCTAAATTTGAAGGTTCTATGTCTGCTAGAAGTGCCTTCGACTTTTGATGATCGGTCAGTCAGTCAGTGAGTGACAAAATTACGAAAGTTTGATAAGTTATAATTCTTAAACTACTGGTTCAAATCGAATGAAATTTTAAATATACCGTGTTTACACAATGCCTGCTTAGTAACTGAAAATTCAAGCTTCATGCTTTAGCCACAACGAAGTTATAGGGGGTTGAAAATGGTCTGAATTGCTTCGAGAAAAGGATGTTACGGCCATGCCACTTTTTAGCTCGACTTGGAGGGGGCTCGGCCGCGCCCCCAGATTATGCAGCCTTTAGCTCGAAGAACTCCAAGTTTCCGCTGAGAATGTTTGAAACTGTTTACAATTTACTAAGGTAAATATTTCGGAACACTTCCTCTGTTTGTGTAAACGAAACATAGTATGAACAAAGGGTATATTTTATATATCTTATTTTTCTAGCAAGAGAGATAACCGCAAAAACGATATTTTTTACAAATATACAGGGAGCGCAAAAAAATGGCGCACTTGCTCAGTCGGGTACAAGGGCATAATATTAATATCGTAATAAAAAAATAATATTTGGAAAATACCTATCCGTTTTGAAGTTATGACCGTTTAAAGTTTTCAGTTTAATCACCACTTTTTCGCATAAAACCAGTTGGAATAGATGAAGAACAAAATTTAAACACATACGTATTTTTTCGTTTCGTCATTAATTGAACAGTTAACGAAATATACCACGAAAACCATTTTTAACAGCATCAAAACTTTCTTAGACATCGCTTTAACCGTTGTTTACACATGGGTAAGGTCATGAACTCTTAGCTGTATAATTTATCCTTCTCTAACTTCAAAAAAGGATATTTTTTGTTTCATTTCAAATAAATCAATCAGTTAAACAGGGACGTACTCAGATTTAAGCATCAATAAATTAACAACATAATAACTTTAGGTGCAGTTGCATCGTGTATGGATTGACTATTATTTTGTTTGTCATTATTTTCCTTAGTGTCACAAATCCAAACTGAAAGACACCAAGAAATCACATTGGTCATCGCTTAAATCATGTAAGATTGCGAATTTAATTCTAATTAGAAAAGTTTTCGTAATACCTACATAACATTTAAATTATCTAAATTATTAATATTCATTGTAAAAATAATCTGATGACACTGATTAATAAAAAATAATATTTTTAAAATGATGGCCCAATTCGGCCCTATTAGTCAAAGGAAGCCGCCGGTCATAGTGTACTTCGTCGGATCCAACGCGGCTCGATTATTCTTCCTTTGAGGTTGCCGCCGCCCTTTGTGAGCGCGAGCCGAAAGGCGGCAATGTCTTTGTCGGTAACTTTTAGCATTTTGCAAAAGAAGACCGACATCTTGAGGTGTGTTCACTACACACTTGATATAACTTAATTTGATTAAGTACCTATTCCGATATAAAAGTTACGTTAAAAAAAAGATCTTATTGGACTGATAGAATGGTCCTTACTTGCTCAAGAGCTTATAATATTATTTAAATATGTCATCAACCGATCCAGTCAGTTACAAATTGCCTATTTAATTTTGCTTATTATTGTATTTAACATTACTTTAATGTGTTTTGAAAATAATGTTACTTTAAAGTAATAAAATTTCTTCTAAATTCTTATACCTAGAGAAATGTCGTCTACCATTACAGCATAGAATTTACATATGAGACTTCTGTGTGATAAAATTAGTGAAATCAATAAACACTAACCACTAATTTACTGCACTGGAAACCCCGTGCCCTGCAGTGGCACGTATATGAGCTGATACAGTACTAATACTAATTGTTCACTTGAATTATTATGAACTCAAATAGGAAAGCTTTGTATCTAATGTGAACAGGCCTTTATCTTTCAAAAATCAAAATAATAATTTATTTTTTATTAGTTGGATTCGGATTGCGATCGCGTGTGCATGTATTAGTCGTGTGCATATTATTGTAAATTCGTTTTCAGTTATTTTGAGTAAATTTTATTAATTTCACTATGCTTTGAACATTACCCAATTTGATAGCTTTTGATGTAACTTGTGTTATGTGAAATGTAAAAGAAAAAGTGCTTGTGCTACCAAACTGTGACAGTGTTTTCGTGCGGGTTTTGGCGGATCCTGCGCTTCCATCCTTGCCTATCAAGGCCATTACGGTTTACATTACAAGGTCAGTTAACTATTTTAGTGGTCATTAATGACAACTAACCAGCCCATATGAGTCACCGACGGCCTCCGTGGAACAGTTGGTAAGAACTGCCTGTGAAATGAGAGACCGCGGGTTCGGTTTCTGCCCCGAGACAATTTCCATGAACCATAATTATTTTTCTAATCCCCGCGACACAAGATTTGTATCTTAGTGTGTGGTTAGTACCCATGTATGTGACTGTTGATAGTATTAATTTAATATCCTTTTTATGTACCCTGAGCGTTATGTACACAATCGCACGACTTATAAGTAAATAATGAGCTATGCTTATTTATTGTTGAGTGTCTACCGTTCAGTTGTAAGGTTCAATCACTTTAGCGTAATGTGTTAAGGGTTAGCATATGTAAGGTTAGTTTTTTTTTTTCTCGGCATCTTTCTTAATATTCGCTAGCGCCATGCAAATCCGTATTAATTAAGATGCCTTCACCATATACTATAATGTATATTAGCAGGTGCGCCGTTTTTTTGTCCACCCTGTATACATACAGTATAACTATACAGTATACTTCAACTCCTTGCACATCCAACGGGAACACTAACTTTTGTTGGGATATAAAGTAGCGTATGTTTTTATCTAGGGTGTCACCTACCTCCGTACCAAATTTTGTCAAAAATATTCTAGTAGTTTGAGCGAGAAGAGGAAACAAACACACACATTTATAGTTAGAAGGATAATTTCCTTTAAAACCATAATAGCTGACTCGTTTAATAACTATATTTAATTACGAAATCAAATGTTATACACTAGCACAGCATTTGAAAAGCATAATTCCCTGTAGATAGCGCACAAACACCGTCTGTAGCCGATTACTGTCCAATCGGAGCGTCAATCCAATTGGAAAATGTAAATAGCTTTACCCTCCAGGTGCGAATGCATTGAGACCACTTCATCTCGCAGACAATAATCTAATCCAATCGGCCAAACATGCGATCCACAGACAACGTGTTTGACATGACCAAACTGTGTCACACTTGCACCTTAGTATGTTTGATTGGAGACATTTGTATCAGTAGAACGTGTATATATGTTACAGATTGCCGGCTAAACTATGCCATTAATAATTGTGAAATGTTGTATATTAATTCTCAGGGATTCAAAGAAAAATATAGGCTACCTACTTGTATGAAAAGCCAGGGTCGATTTATCTCGCAGACATAAATCGAATCCAATAGCGCAAACAATCGATCTGCAGACGTGTTTGACATGTTTAAACTGAGTCGCAATCGCACCTTAGTATGTTTGATTGAGGACATTTGTACCCGGATTTCGTGTAGCTTGTTACAGTTTGCCGGTCAAACCATTCAACAAATAATTATGAAATTTTGTGTATATATTCTCAGAGATTCAAAGAAGGATATAGGATACCTATTTTACCTAAAAAGAGCTAAAACTACTTCATCTTGCAGATAATAATCTAATCTAATTGCGCAAACATGCAATGCATTGACGACACCCCACTCGGACCTTAGCATGTTGTATTGAGGATATTTGTATCTGGATAGCGTGTTTTGGGTGTAAAACCGTCATTGGTGATTTTGTAAAGCAATTGTGATTGTTTGTTCCGATTTCAAGGCTAAACCATTGAACTAATGATTATGAATATTTTAATAGAAATTTTCAGGGATTCAGAGAAGGACATCAAATATTTTAAAACTAAAAAAAAATAGTTGTAATCCATTAGTGAAACGAAAGGTAATGAGTTCGATCCCTGCACTGAAATAAATGTTTGTGTTGTCCACAAATATTAATGTTGGGTTTGGAGGCATAACTGAATTGTTTTTGGTATATTCTGATTCCCAGATCAGAAAACTTGTATCTTAACACAAGGTTTATTTATGAATACAATAATGAACAAACCTCATTACCGACCAATTCACCATAAAGCATCTTGTATTCTCGCCCAGTATACATCGTTCATAAAATAGGCTACCAATTGAACTCGACAAAGAACACGCTCATTTGTTAAATAAAAACAAATTTCCATCGGCGAGTACCTCAACGCTAGAGTGTTGCGAAGTGTTTCGAGCGGTGCGCCAGTCAATTTTATTTTAAGCTCCAATGCATTAGATAATGATGTTTTTGTCGTCACTGCCGGTGCAAACTGTGATATACTTTCGTATTTTCTTTTGGATTTGACATTTTATATTAAAGTTAGTGTCTAACTAACATCAAATAACATTATTTTTAGAGATATAAAAACACTAAAATACTAATGTTTCTGATTTAGTATAAGAATAACGAAAAAACGATTCAAATAATATTAGCATCATCAATAAAGTGCGTTTATGTGAAAAGGCAAACAAAAAAGTTGTTCCGCTAAGCTGTATAAAATATGAATCTCTTATTTACTTTAAAACTTATTTAATTTAAAATACTGAGATTACATATTTTGAGTAAAAAAATATTTTGTTAACGTTACAGTAAATCGCTGGATGAATAGGTACTTCTAACAGTTTGATATATAGATTCTTGGGGGAGGTCTTTATTCAGTAGTGGAATTTCTGTAGGTCAAGAGAAACAGAAAGAGAGAACCAAATATTTCACGTACTCAATAAAACTCCTAATTATTAAGTTGCATACAGAAAATCAGTAAGAACAACAATATTAACCATAAGTATTTATTTATATATAAATATGAACTCCCAAAGATTAAAGAAACGAAGACGGAAGCTTAACAAACATTTTCTATAAACGCCCCTACAAACTGACACACACGAATTATTCCGATCAACGCGTAGATTGCAAAACATCCAGCTAATAAATAAACATCATTCGATCTGGCTTTATTCAACGGAGGGGATATTTACGAGCTCATTCCATTAACAGAAATGGCAGGCATCAAGCAAAGAAAATAATCCCAAGCGAAAAGATGAAATTTCCTTTATTTCGTCATAAGGGAAACTATTGTTATTATATTTTCTTTTGCAACTAGTCCCGTTTGGCGTTCGTTTATTTTTCAGATTGGCACAGATGAGCAGGATTACGTTGTTTTCGTGGGTCGATTAATGGTATTATTTGTAATAATAATATACTGGGAAAAACTTGTATATGGTAGCTACACGACATCTACTGAAATTAATGCTTCCAAAAATATTTCCATAACGATATACGACAAATCGAGACAAAATATGATTGTGTAATCCCCAAAATCCCCAAAAACGTGAGACCAAAAAGTTTCTTATAGTTTTTACTACTCATTACACAATTAATCGACCTTAATATGGGATTAAGACAATGTGATTATCAAGAATATTAACTTATTATCTATATTTACAATCCACCTATGTACATTCGACTATCGGTCTACCGTTGTCCAGTTTATGAATTTTTTTGGTCAATGGCAACAAATTCTATAAATAATTAGGTTTTCTAGTCGAAATACAAAGCACGGCGATGATTTGGGTCTATTTAAAAGATATTAGGGTAAAGTCGACGCCACACATCGTGTTTGCGAACTTTATTTGCTCGTAATGTATGGAATTTTCTTATAACACAGTTATATCAAGTGTGTGGGCGCTTGTCGCTTCGGCGTCAGGTTATTACTTATGCTAGTTGTCTAACCAGTCTTTTAATTTTAAAGTACTTTCCTATATTTAATTTTATGTTACTACATATTTTGCCCGAGATATCGTTAAAGTTATTGTAGGCTTTGTCTCTCCTTGTGTCTGTATTTTTAGGTTCTCGGTCAAGACAAGGAGTTTGCAGATAATAGCAACCTGATTTTTATTTTTTATTTATTTATTTATAGATACTTTATTGTACACCATAAAAAAGGAACAATAACAGATTAAATACTTAAAACTAAAGACATAGCATTCTCCCTGCGGCTCGCGCGGGGAGCGCGCGCGTCCAAATCACTTGCTCGCACTCAGTTAGTGCCTGCCGCGTCACAATATAGGGTTGTGGTACGAGTCGATACTAATATATCGATAAGACTACAATGGAGAAGTACTTGAAGACGTCCTCCACTGAGAGCCTAAGTGCCAAGAGACCGGCCTCTGACTCGCTATGGAGTCGCTCCAAACGGCCAGTGCGGCCCGGACACTTGAAAAGTCCAGCTGATAAACCGCAAATCCCCACATCCAACCAATTCGAGCGCCTAATGGTAGATTCGGACGACAGTCAAGCTGATGATCAAGCAACTGTTACCCTCAAAAAGGCGACAAGAAAGAGGCAAGTTGGTCAAATCCCACCGATATTGATTGAGCTCTTGGGTGACTGGAGCCACAAAAGCATTAAAGAAACCATCGAGAAATATGAAAAAGGCTTTCATCTTCAATTTAGAGGGCAGAACAGGGTCAAAGTCCAATGTTACACTGCCAAAGGACACCAGCAAGTTAAAGATGGGCTACTAAAAGAAAAGGTAGCCTTTCATACCTTCTCACGCAAGGATGAGAAATTACCTAAGGTGGTTATCAAAGGACTCCCAAAGTTCCTACATGAAGAACTGCCTGCCGAATTAGCTTCGATGGGCTTCCCGGGAGCAACAATAATAGAATTAAAAACGCTAAAACCATCTGAGTGCCCTCCTCTGCTTATCCAGCTTCCCAGCGGTAGCGAAATGGGTAAATTTAAACAAATCCGATACCTTTTTAACTGCACCGTAAGTGTTGATAAATACAAACCCAACAATAGATTAGGCACCCAATGTTTCCGCTGCCAGGGATTTGGGCACGCCTCCAAAAATTGTAACAGACCAGCCAAATGCGTTAAATGTGCCCTGGACCATCCGACTTGGGAGTGCCCAAAGAAAAACAGAGACGAGCCCGCTCGTTTTTGCAATTGTAATATGGACCACCCGGCCAACTATTCAAAATGTGCTAAGAGAAAGAAGTACTTAAGTCATATCCAGTCAAAGCGTGAAGCACTCCGTAAGTCACTTGTTACCAAGAGTGACCCTCTGCCGTCAACTAACCTGATTGGCAGCAAACCCTCCTGGGCTAAGATAGCCGATCCAAGCAAACGCCATCCCAGAACAACAGTATGGTCAAATGGTAATCGTGCATATGAAGTTATGAAGCCTACCGCTCCACCGAGTTGGCACCAAGGGGTAGTTGCTCCCATAGAAAACCAAGAGGAGCGTAGCCCAATAAACCTGCCAACCACCCAAAAGGCGTACCATCATGATTCAGCTACGGCCGAAATTTTGGAAATACTTAATACTATCAAGACTCTTAAAATAGAATTCACCAGTTGTAAAACTTTAATGGATAAAGTTATACTAATTCTAACCCACTTAGGCCATTATGTCTGACAAAAACTACGGTCTTCGAATTCTTTATTGGAACGCTGATGGCGTTTACCATAAACAGCGGGAGCTTATTAACCTGGTAAGAGAGCTTAATGCTGATGTGATCGCCATATGCGAAACTCTCCTAACCGAGCGTCTTAAACTTCACATTCAAGGCTTTGCTTGCTATCGAGCGGATAAGCACCCTAGCGGTACGGGCCAAGGCGTAGCATTACTTGTTAGATCTGACCTCATTCATTCGCCTGTTGGTATTCCACTCACGAAACATATTGAAGCAGTTGGCATCTCCCTTAAACTACCCGAAAGTAGAAATATAGCTTTGATATCGGCGTATAATTCCCCAAATAAGCCACTGCTCACTCGGCATCTTAACCTGCTTATGAAAACAGGTGGCCAAGTGATTGTTATGGGTGACTTAAATGCCAAACACCCATACTGGTCGCCTGGGCCACCAAACGCTCGTGGACGCGTTTTGTATGATCACATGCTTAATAGCAACTTCGTGATCCATAGCCCCCTGGATTCGACACTTGTGCATTATCGCCCTGACTTAACGCCTTGTATTCCAGATGTGCTTCTCAATAAAAACTTTAATCTTTTAGACACTATAGCCACTATTCCGGCATTATCGTCAGACCATTTTCCTGTTTTTGCCCATTTTTCTGCTAGTATCAACCGTAAACCTATTGTAAAATTCAACTACTCCAAGGCAGACTGGACTCAATACCGCCAGCTATTGAACAAAAATATACATTTACCTGTAAGTATATACCGTGACACAATTGAAATAGACTCCATCGTTTCTCAGTTGCAAAATTCCATTATTGAGGCTAGAAATCATAGTGTCCCAACATCCAAACTTGAGCCGTGGCGCGCATCAAAAGTCCCGCGCCGCGTTAAGCGCCTAATTCAACATAAAAACCGCCTCCGTAGGTACGCTGCCTGTGAAGCTGATACCAAAGTCCGCCGAGAGATACTTATAATGATAAAAAAACTGCAATTGGATATTAACTGTGCTTTGAAATCCTATCATGATAAAGTGTGGAACAACAAGTTAAAGAAAGTTGACAATCCTAATGCTGACCTTTGGCGAGTAGTTAAAAGCCTGAAATCGAATTCGAGCCCGGCCATCACTGCTCTTAGAACTAGTAATAACTCACTCACTAAAGACCAACAAGAACAGTGTGATATCCTCGCAGAATCATTTCTGAGCAACATGTTATTGACACATGATTGGCCCAGTAACAAGCAGGCAACTATCGATTGTACATTGACAGCCTTAGATAACTATCCACATGATAGAAGTTCTCACCTTTATGTTCGTCCATCTGAAATAAGTAAACAATTTTTAAAATTAAAATGTCGCAAAGCATCGGGATCGGATGAGATTTCCAACTTACTGATAAAAAATTTACCCCGAAAAGCAGTAGTTCTACTTACCAAAATCTTCAATGCCTGTTTAGTTTTAAATCATTTCCCCAAGCCCTGGAAAACTGCTAAGGTTATTGCCATTCATAAACCGGGCAAAGATGCGTCAGTAGCCTCTTCTTATCGCCCGATAAGCCTACTCCCCTGCTTAGGTAAGCTCTTTGAAAAGTGTATTTACATCAGACTTGCCCGTGCAACTGAAAAAATGCTACCGGATGAACAATTCGGCTTCCGCAGCGGCCATTCTACAGTGCAGCAATTGGCCCGAGTCGCCGATACTGTGTCGCATAACTTAAACCTCAATAGTTCAACAGGCATGTTCCTACTGGACATCGAGAAAGCATTCGACACAGTTTGGCATGAAGCCTTATTGTACAAATTAATCACCTTAAATACTCCTATGTCATTAGTAAAAATGATACGATGTTACCTTTCGGAGCGTTCTTTCAAAGTCCACGTAGGAGACTACTCTTCTTGTTCTAAGCCCGTCCCAGCAGGAGTCCCCCAGGGATCTATTCTTGGTCCGTACTTGTTTTTAATATTTCTCCATGATATCCCGAAGCAAACACGTACAAATTTGGCTTGTTTCGCCGATGACACGGCTTCTTATACATCATCAATAGACATTGATCTAATTATCAGCAGGCTGCAGTTATCTATTGACCTACTTTATTCCTATTTTAATAAATGGAAACTTAAAATTAACGCTTCGAAAACTGAAGCCATCTTATTTACAAGACAACGATCAAATCCCACCCGAAATATCCAAATTAACGGCTTTAGCATACCATGGAGTAAGTCTGTTAAGTATTTGGGTCTTGTAATGGATACTAAATTGAACTGGTCAAAAATACAACTACATTATGCTTAAAAGGTATGAAGGCCTTAAATGCCCTGAGTCCTATATTAAATAGAAATTCTTGTCTCAGTAGCAATACTAAATTGAGTATTTATCGTACCTTAGTCCGGCCCTGCATTACGTACTCATGTCCAGTATGGAGCAGTACGTGCGCCACGAATATTAATAAACTGCAGTTAATACAAAATAAAGCAATAAAAATATCCTATAATACTCCTTATTACACTAATCTTAAAAAACTGCACGATAAAATTAAGCTACCTAGTATACATTCATTTGTTTACAAATTATCAAAAAAATTTTACCTATTCACTAACCCTAAAAGTAAAAATAAGCTGATAAATAAAATATGCATAACCCGTAAACGCAACTTAAAATATATCGACAAATATAATCGTTACAAACTCCCGCATCACTATTTCCTTTCTGATGAATAGATAAGGCGTTGTGTCAGTTATTTGCGGTCGATTGCGGCCCGCTGGCCGGTGGCGCGCGCGCAACACTCGCCCGTGTGTCGAGGCATGCGCGGCGTGGTGTTGCGTGCGCGCCGTTGACTCGCGGGCCTTGCTCGCACGCATTAAAACATGATTAACTTTGTACTTACCTTTGTTCCCGCTGCTTGTTGTAAACAACAGTTCGCAAACACAGTGGCCGAGTTTTTTGCAGACTACCTCCTAATGTGGTTGAATGATATAATTGTTTCCATCAAGTTTGTAAATTGTATAGCGTTTGCTAAGCATACAATAAAATATAATGATTGATTTGTTGTTAAGATGTAAAGTTATTTAGGATTATTTAAGTTACTCTTCTGTTAAAAGATTTTTATAAGGGTTTCCAAACCCTAAAAATTAAGAAGTTATCATTGCTTTGGATTAATAGGACTCACAATGTACACTTTTAATTCAAATGTATTATAATTATTAAGGTAAATAAAGATATTTTAAAACAAACAAAAAAAAAGACATAGCAACAATTGGCGGCCTTATCGCTAGCTGCGATCTTTTCCAGGCAACCTTTGGATGGACTGAATTAATATAATAAATAACTAATGGGGCAGTACAGAGGACGAGATAAAAGAAAATTATACTAGATGTACAGGTTATACCGGGTATCTCAAGACTGCTACCGAAAACGAAGCCGGGTGGTAGTTTTAGTGGCTATAAACACAATGCAATTAAAATTTTCACCTAGAAACGCGACAATTTTTTTTTATGATTTTTTAAATATCGTCATTTTTGGGTGGTAAATCCATAGTTTTTGCTAAAATAATAATTTAAACTCTTTTATACCTTAGAGTATTTATAAATAAAAGGGTATATACTATTATTTTAGGAAAAAATGTATTTACCACCCAAATATGGCCATAGGAAAAAAATAACAAAAAAAAAATTGTCGCTTTTTTTTTTGCAACTTTTTCTGTTGCATTGTGTCTGAAGTCGCTTAAACTACCACCCGGCTTCGTTTTCGGTAGCAGTCTTGATATACCCTGTATATTATGTTTTAAATATAACATACTTATATACCTAAATTATGAATACATTTTCTTTTGAAGAATAATTTACTATTATCATGGCTTTTTGTATTTAGTGACAAAAATAGTATTACAAGCTTTGAATAAAATGGAAGAATGGTATAAAAGGAAAGGAACTTTGTCACGAACTTTTTCTATGACGATTTAAAATGTTCCTTGAAATTGAAGAAACTAGAATAAAGAATATTATTTTTCAAAGCGGCGCTAGTGCCTTTGGTTTGTAGATTCAAAATATTTTGTAAAATACTTAAATAAATATTATTATTACTTAAATTTACTGGTGAACGAAAATGGTCGGTGAGTGAGATTTCCGGATGGCAATAACCCGTTCTCCTTCCCATTATTTTTCTTTCCCGTTTCTTTTTAGACTGGATATATTTAATAGGGTGGAAGTTCATGGGAGTTAGTGATTACTTTTTACGTTACTTACCATCAGGTGACCTGTTTGCTTATTTACTGGAACCGTTGCAAAACCTTATTTATTTTATTTTAAAACTCTATAAAGCTTAACCATGCCAAACCCCACTCGCGCTGCGAATTCTTAAAGGTTTTACAAGGAAAACCGAGCATCTTCCTTCAAGCAAATTAACGCATTTCGGCGAACACGTATCTGTAAAATTTATGATACTGCTATTACGCTATGTACTTTTTTAGACATGACATAGTGCATATTATATTTAATAGATCTTATTTATAGTCGGTCAGCCCGCGTTAGGTCAGTGTGGTGGACTATATAGCCAAACTCCCAATCTTATTATCGATTGTAGTGGAGACCCTTACCCTGCAGAGGGATGTTAGTATAATATACTAAAAAATCTAATGATTTTTCTACGTCAGGGCAAAGTTAATATAATAAATAAATACACCCAATAACACCTTCATAGTTCTGACCTCATTAACACAGCAGTTTGACAGCCTCCGTGCCGCAGTTGGTTAGACGCCGCCTGTGAAACGAGAGGCCGCGGGTTCGATCCCCGCACCGAGAGAAATGTTTGTGCGGCCCACAAATATTTCTTCCGGGTCTGGGTGTTTGTGAGACCGAAAAGTCTCTCGTAGTTCCTGATACCCACGACACAAGACTCGATCTTACTGTGGGGTTAGGACTATGTATGTGACTGTTGGGTGTTATTTATTATTTATTAACATCTAGTTTTGTGTCGTGGGTATCGAAAACTATGAGGGACTTTTCAATCTCATAGATGCCGATGCCCGAAGAAAACGCTTGTAGGCATACAATTGTCTTCGTGCGGGGACCGAACCAGCCGCCCTTTCGTGTGACAGCCGCCGTCTAAAAATACAACCATACAATAATTTCACGTGATGATTGGACAACAGCGATAATTTGTTACACACAAATACATGTAGTACCTAGCGTTAATTTTATCAATAATTTGTACAAGGGTTCGGGGTTTCAATGCAGACCACAAATAGACCACCAATTTGTATAATTTGTGGGATAAGTATGAAAGTTTAAAATGAATCGCACGCTTAGTGATAAATCGGATGAATTCAAAAACTAGTGTTTCTGGTATAACAGTTTTTGTACTAGTATGAGTACATTTGATTTGGACACAAATACCACCTTAATTTAAAAAAATACAAATCAAAATATTTTTCATTTTAATAACGAATATAATCAATCACAATATTTTTGAATCGTTTACCACTGCTTCGGAATTAGAAACGTACAAAAACTCTCTAGTAACAAATACAGTCTTCTTTTTATTCTGTATTCCTGTTAAAATTTCTAAACAATCCTAGTAATGAGCACATTTAGTGCGTTAGGGCCTATAAGATATCTAACGAGCCTTTCAGTCTGTGGCGCCTAAAATCGGGTTCTCTCACTCTCTGTGCGGGACATCGTAAGTTTTTTAAATTCTCATTAATATGATAGATACAAATATATTTGAACAGGTTTCTATATTTTAACGAGTTACACCTTTAAAAGAAAAACTTTTTAGGAGATTGTTAAGGCCTTAGGAGGTTAAGTACAATTACGAGTTCTAATAGGTCTCAAATGCACTGGCAGTAACGTAGTAGTGCACTGAAAATGGCCCAGCAGCTAACGTGTTAAATATAATTGCCTTTGTATCATCCCATATACGTCCCACTGCAGGGCACGGGCCTCCTCTACAATCGAGAGTACGATTGAGAGTGGTTAGGCCATATAGTCCACCACGCTGGCCTAGTGCGGGTTGGCGGACTTACATACCATATAAATTTTATAAATCGCTATGGTATGCAGGTTTCCTCACGATGTTTTCCTTCACCGTTTTAGTGCGTGGTGAATGACTATCAATTCACACATGATTAGCATTAAACTCAACGCGAATTTTATTTGATTTATCAAAAGCCTATAAATATTTTAGCAGCGTTGTTAAGATTACAACACTCGGAAGGTTTATCCAAATGTAATAACGCAATAAAAACGCTGTTACGATGCCGATTAAAGATATCGGTCGATGAAAGATTAAATTTATGGCAATTGCTTGTGCCTTAGACGGAATTTATGCGTGGCATAGCCTTAATTCTTCTCTAAGATATGACATCAAGAATTAGATAATCCCTAAGGCCGACATACCACAAATAATTTTACAGACATAAACCTGACCCTACATTAAGGTCAGTAGTCATGTGTCGTAGGTATCAGAAACTACTAGAGACTTTTCGGTCTCACGAACACCCAGACCTGAAACATATGCTTGTGGATATATAAACATATATTCTCACAAACATTTAACTTGGTTCGGAGATTGAACCCGGGTCCTCTCAATTCACAGCCGGCATCTTACCACTACGCTACACCACTACGCCACAGACGCTGTTAAATCTTAGATTTCAACATCACTTAATATCAACCAGATGGCCGTCAAATGTAAACCTATTTAAGGTAAAAAGTCCTGCAACTAACATGGATGTATAGAACAATAGAAAGTTTTGATCGGAGTTTCTAACATATTAAGTGCAGTGATGTCGAAAGGACTGGCAACATGAAACTACTTTTAGCGATCTTTTATTCAGCTTTTTATAAGCCTAAAGTGATATTTAGTAAAATTAAAGATATCCACTAAAATGTACTATGTCATGTAATTATTTTCGAAGAAAGAAGAACGCTGCCTTCTAGACCATGCCGTCAATTTCGTACAATAGTAATCAAAATATATTTTTTTTACCTGGTATGATGATGATGAGGATGATTTTAGTATCTTATTTTACAGTAAGCAAATACCCTTAACAAAAAGAAACAACTCAAAGCATTTAACCGCTTTCTCGTGCAATTGCTGCACTACAAAAATTGTATGAAATACTCTGTCGCTCGGCTCAGCGACACAATTTATGAAAGTCTGCTGTTGCGCTGCCAGGCGACAATTGTTCTAATGAAGACATACTGGGATATAAGAACAAAAGACGCTTGCAATGCGGTGGATGCATTGGTAGGGTGAAAGAACTCGATTATATAGGTATATTAAACTTTTGAAAGTAGATGAAGGATTGCAAATTATTTCTACACGACTTTGAGGATGCCAAAAGGTAGACTCAAATTATTACGATTGCACGTTCGACATATTTTATCATATTTTAGGAAACAGTTTCAGTTCTGTATCAGCCCATATACGTCCCACTGCAGGGCACGGGCCTACTCTACAATCGAAAGTACGAATGAGAGTGATTAGGCCATATAGTCCATCACGCTGGCCTAGTGCGGGATGGCGGACTTACATACCATAGAATTTTTTATAAATCGATATGGTATGCAGGTTTCCTCACGATGTTTCCTTTACCGTTTTAGTTTCAGTTACATCAAACTATTATAAAGTCATTATTTGTAAGGATAATAAGTATTATATAATAAATAAACAAAAATAATAATTATTGTTACTTAGTATTGTTTGATTCTAAACTTTTATCTGACTACGACGAACGTTGAAGGAATGTTATAATTTAAGCTCGCTCGGACTAATTATTATAATTACAAAAACGAGGTATCGTTAAAAGAGCCATGATACTTAACATATTCCTACGGCTATTTCATGAGTTTTTCCCGGTAAGGTTAGATAAAAATGTAATAATAAAAAGCGTAGTTCTTTTTATGCTAATAAAATTGTAAATAATTTCACTGTCAAATACATATATAATTTGATGTCTAGAACACGAGTCCTCAAAAATCAGCATTTACGTCGTCAAGGAATCATTTGAACTGCAGAAGTTAAGCCACACTTGAGACGGGTTTGAAACGGCAAGGCGTGTCGACGCACTTTACAGTCGGTTCACAAGGCACCTAATCACTATAGAGCAGACTTACCTAGGGTAGAAAAGGCTTAGGTGACGTGAAATTGTGTTGAAGATAATATGCTCTTTTAACACTAACATTGACCAGCGATTGCAACTAAGTTTATGAGTCTACTAGTGGAAGGTCTCTCATATGTAAGAGGCCGCCACGGTAGCTACCACCGCAATGTCTATTTTTCCCGCCAAACAGCAGTTTAAATGCACGGTTATGTACCGGTTAGAAGGATATTATAGCCAGAGTAACTACTAGAAATAATGAGACTTAACATCTTATGTCTCAGGATGACGAGTGCTGTGGCAAGCCAAGCATTGCCATCAGGCGTATTCATCGCAATTAAAAAATGCAAGACCGTCTATACACCACATCATAGACAAACGAACCTCTCCAAGTTCGATTGTCTGTTAAAATCACGTTTTGAGTTCTTCAATCAGGCTGGGATAATTGTGTCGACTAGAAAAACGACTGTAGAGAGCTGGTAGACTGATTTTTGATAGCAAAGGGGACTTAATTACTTAATACAAATGAAACACACTATTATTATAATAATTGATAATTAGGAAACAAACGAGTTCTGTTCGTAGCCCGAAATATTGATTCAAAAAACCCGCCATTACAGTTTATTTATTTTATTTATTTATTCATTCTTTACTGCACACAAAAAGTGAAAAAGTATACAATATTTTACATATAAGATTAAAGAGTACAGTTGGCGGTCTTATCGCCCTAGGCGATTTCTTACAGACAACCTTTGGATGGATATAAGAAAAGGATAAGAAGAGAGGGCAGTATAGAATTTAAAGAAAACTAAAAACATGCTCTTATAAGGAATAGGTAAACAAATTATTTATAGCGAATATATACATGATATATAATACATAATTATATAATACACTTAATATACATACATGTATAAATATTTCTATAGATAAACATAGACATAAATATACATACTAAATATAAATTATAAATTACCTATTGAGACAAAAAGAGGAAATAAAAACTTCTTAATGCAGCTACTTAGAGAGAAAGATAATAGTCTTTAAGCATTTTTTTGAAAGATGTCAATGTTTGAGCTTGCCTTATGACAACTGGTAATGCATTCCACAGTCGAACGGCTTGCACTGTATAGGACCTATCCATGAACGTTGTGGTATGCATAGGCATTCTCAGTTTCAGATTCTCCGACGACCTCAAGGACCTTGAATGAGACTCATGGAGAAATAGAAATCGTTCTTTGAGATATGATGGAGTGAGAGGATTGAACAAAATATTGTAAAGAAGATTAAGAATATGAGCATTCCGACGAAGTCGTATGGGTAACCACTTGAGCTTAGTACGAAACTCAGAGACATGATCATATTTGCGCAGACCAAATATAAATCTAATACAGAAATTTTGAAGACGCTCAAGTTTATTAAGTTGGTCCTCGGTGAGATCGAGATAGCTGACGTCGGCATAATCAAGGATGGGGAGTAGGAGAGTTTGTGCAAGAGAAATTTTCGTGGCAATGGGGAGAAAATTGCGTAACCTACACAAAGACCTAGCTGAGGCAAAAACCTTTCGGCTAACTTCCCGAAGCTGAGGACCCCAGGTGAAACATTTGTCTATATATAAACCAAGATTTTTGACTGTATCGCTGTATGGAACAATGATACCATCACAGAAAACGGATGGAAGTTGGTCCTGGTCTATTTTCGATATCATCCTAGGGCTGCCGACAACAATGACCTGAGTTTTTGATGGATTGACCTTCAGTCCGTAATCTTTACTCCATGAACATATATATTGGATGTCAGAATTGATGGCTCCAATCGCATCAGTTATCTTGTCCAAGGATGCCCGAGTATAAATTTGCAGATCGTCTGCATAAAGGTGGTAGGAGGAGCGAAGATTATTGGCAATAGAATTAATAAAGACAGCGAAGAGTAAAGGAGATAAAACGCCGCCCTGAGGTACACCAGCAGATACAGAGCACCAAGAGGAAAAGCATTCCTCAAAGCAGATGCGTTGCTGGCGACCATACAGGTAACTACAAAACCAATCAACTGCTGTTGGAGATATGTTAAGAGAACGCATTATGCCAAGTAAGACATCAAAATCGACGGTGTTGAAGGCATTACTGAAGTCTAGCAATGCTAAGACTGTCAGCTTGCCTTCCTCCATGCCCAACCTAATGCCATCCGCAATATGAGTTAGAGTGGTAGTTGTGCTATGCCCAGGACGAAACCCTGATTGGAGAGGATTAAGGAGATTGTGTTTCGAGAGGAATTCATTCAGCTGGGTATGGATTAGACGTTCAAGGACTTTGGATAGAAAAGGAAGAATGGATATAGGACGGAAATCTGCGAGATTGGATGCATTGGATTTTTTAGGAGTTGGGATAATATGTGCTTTTTTCCAAGCAGCAGGAAAGATACCAGAGGAATTAGAATCATTAAGGATATGGGAGATGATAGGAAGGATGTCGTCTAGGATAGGGAGAATCATATTGCGGCTGACACAGTCGCTTCCCGTCGCATTAGATGAAATGAGCATAATGGTCTTTTTAACATCACAATCAGCAAATTGTTTAATGACAAAAGCAGGACATGCGGGAGTCTTGAGGGTCGAAAGGAACTTTATAGTGTTATCTTTCATCGCCTTATCAAAGAAAGGCGATGTACAAAAATGATTGTTTAAGGAATTTAAGTCAATTGACTTACAAAAGGACTCTTGTCGAGGCTTCCCCACTCCCAGTGTTTTCAGAAATTTCCAAACCGTAGCTGGATCTCCGTTTTCAATAGAGTTGTGAATATGTCGGCGTTGGGCATTCCTACACACCTTACTGCAATGATTTCTAATGGAGTTTAATTTTTATCAAATTTGGTATCGTTACTCCTCTGAGCATCTTTGTTTATTCTTTATAATTTTGAATCTAGCCATACACATACTTGAAAAAATCAACCTGTATATAATATCCCTATTCACCCTCACTTAGTCCAGAAGTGCAACGAACCTCCGGCCCGTGGTTGAAGTGTCTTTTCTATACGAGTGCGCTAAAAGCAATATCGTTTGCTCCGAGGATTCAGCAAATTGTTAAATACAGCGTCTAGTACAACGCTTCAGGGCCATTTTGCGAAAAATGAAGTTAGATTTAACTGGACAAAGTTGACAAAAAACTGTATGTTCGGGATAAAAATACCGACACACATACGTATTTAAACTCAGGTTTTTTCCTAGAAGGGGTAGTGAAAAAAACACACTCTCGTCCTATATTTTCCGCTGTTTGCCCGACCCGGGATACAAACCCGAGACCATAGCTTAGCACCTGCTTAGCTTTACACACCTGGTGTCCAAATATATAAAAACATATGAATTATTAACACAAATATTAATCTAGATGCGGATATTATAATTGCGACGTGTCATTTCATAGCTAAATTCACGCCTAGTTGACAACAATATTCAAGTCAGGAAAACTAGTGTCTTTTAACCTGAGAAAACGTTTTGTCCCATAAACAAAAACTCTTCAAGAAATGAAACCTTAAACTAAATTATAAGCAGAAAGAACAAACTATAGATCATTATCGTAGGAAGAAAAATAACAAGATTCTTAGTAAAATTTGTCAAGGAACAAGTTTTTCTAAAGTTGAAAGTTTGGCTAAGTCCACACTGAAATCCTATCGTAAGGTCAACTGAGCTAATTGAGTCCGACAGTATTTAATCCCGCCTGAGTTTAATCTCGAAGTTACTTAAGATTAAAGAAAATGAGCACCTGTGCAAGTTTTACATCGCTATCTTCAGAGTAGGTTAGGGAATTACCTCTGTATGGTCACTAAATGCAAAGTTTGCCCGTTTGGCGTATGTTATACTGGTAATGGCAGGATGATTGGTAGTAATATGCAGTGGTATTCTGATTATAATTTAATCTACAACAGTAACAAAATTAATTTAATTTCTTTTCATTTTAAAACTGTAACTGTAATTCTTTGGTGACTAAACATACGCGGATGCCTACATGTTCCCGTTGGTCGCGGGTTCAAATCGCAGGGACTTCTGACTTTTCAGAGTCATGTGTGCATTGTTAGTTAATTACCACGTATTATAACGGTGGCGGTAAACATCGGGAGGAAACGTACATACTATAGCGATTTGTAAGAATTTCTACGGTTGGAGACTGTCCCACCCTCACACCCACCTCTGCAACTCCTGTGAGCCAGGATCAACAGTGGCACGCAATGCAATGACACCGAACATTGAAGCTCGGCGAGTCTCCGGGAACGCTAACTTGTCTTTAACCCGCAACGAAATTAATCAGAAAGTGAAATGAATAGGAGAAGTTGGAAATAAATTATTGTCCACTTCCCTCCGTGCAAAGCAAAACAAAACAATGAACTAAACTAACTAAATAGCTTCAGGCATTATTTAATACAACAACTTAATATCTTCTATGAAAAAAGCATATATTTCGCATTTCTGCAATAAGATGTGAAATTGCAAAAGACATTTCCTCCACTTCTGAATTTATTTTGAACGACATGCTTCTGATTAGATATTTTATATTTCGACAGCTAATTGCTGAACTTAACACTAAAAACAAAGCTAAACTATAGTTTTTCAATAAAAAAGAGCTCTTAAAATCTGTTCATCTTGAGTGTTATTGAAAATTCACTAGCAGAAATTTAACGGTGCAAAATCAAGAAAGTTTTCTCGGCCCCGCAGCTTCCAAGACGAACGATCTCGATATTATTGTGTAAAAAATGGCTAAGTGTAAATAGGGCCAAAAATGCAAGGGTTTTTTACACTAAAGATAGCTTTTAATATGGTTTTCTATTGCGGTAATATAATTTCATCGGTGTAGGAAAACCACTACAGGAAAGCTGCATACAATAGCAATATATTTTTTTACTTTATGTAAAGTTATTCGGTAACGTATTATTTTAAAGTATTATTCTGAAAACAAAAAAAAAAACGTTTTGGTTACAGAGCACATACGGCAATTATACCGATTTCCATGAATTATTTTTCCTTAAATATTTTTTCCGTGATTGTTTGATAATGGTTTGCGTCGACATATTCTCAATACAATGATGATACAAACAATTATTTGGTTTACATATTTATGTAATAACAACTTAACTAAACAATATTATGAAAAGTAAATAGTTTTTAAACATATAAAAATTCATACGATACCCTAGAAAGTACGGAAGCCTTATAAAAGCGGAAACATTATAATTAATGTGCTGTGTAGAAAGTATGCCTCGGCGAAGTAAAAGTTTGAGTATAATACCTTAAATGAAATCGATTAATAAATGCAAGGAATATAAAGTCTGCGACCGAAGATGAAACCAGATGGTAGATTTAGCGGTTATAGATACTATGAAACTTAAAAATTCCCAAAACAGCGTCATTTTTTTAGTATCTTTTTGAGTAGTCGTATTTGGGTGATAAATAAATAGTCAATATTTGCTATTATAATAATGTATACCCTTGCGTACCATTGCGTCTTTAAAAATTAATGGGTGTACATTATTATTATATTTTAATAATAAGCTACGTATTTGCCAACCAAACACGTCGATAGTAGCAAAATCAAAATTATACCAAATAAAAAACAATAATAAAACATAAATACCGGGTATCTCAAGACTGCTACCGAAAACGAAGCCGGGTGGTAGTTTTAGTGACTACAAACACAATGCAACTAAAAATTTCGCAAAGAAACGCGACAATGATTTTTTATCATTTTTTAAATATCGTCATTTTTGGGTGGTAAATCCATAGTTTTTGCTAAAATAATAATTTAAACACTTTTATACCTTAGATTATTAATAAATAAAAGGGTATACACTATTATTTTAGGAAAAAAATAATTTACCACCCAAATATGGTCATAGGAAAAAAATAACAAAAAAAATTATCGCTTTTTTTTGCAACTTTTTCTGTTGCATTGTGTCTGAAGTCGCTTTAACTACCACCCGGCTTCGTTTTCGGTAGCAGTCTTGATATACCCTGTATAACCAATATAGAAAAGACAAATTATAAAGTACAGGAGGCAATTTTAATAATTAAGTATAGTAATTAACAAGTCCCGTCCGAAATGTAACTGACAGGCTAAAATATAAGGTGCGATGCTCATAAGCAAGAGAGGACTTAGTTGTTTAGAGCTCGTGACGCGGTCGAGCCTCACTGAAACTCGAGCAAAAAAGCTGAGAGTGCTTGAAAACCACTCCGCTGCCATATTGCACTCTTGGGCTCACTACAAAAAAGTGGAAACCTACTTATTGCTAGAGTTTCTATTCAAATATAATTTGCGGCCAGCATTAAATGAGACTGCGTTTGAAAGTTGATCGTCGGGGTTATGAATTGTGTGTGGGTTCTTTGTTGTTGTTTTTGGGGTGGCGCAAAAGGCTGACGAAAGTATATTTTTTGTAACGATGTTTTAAAAATAAAATCATACAGATCATATTTTTTATACTTATGTGAATGTTACAAATTGAAATCAAGCTATTTTATACAGATTTTACGCGGTTTAATTTTACATTGCCACGGAGCGGAGAATCTGCCCTGTAATTACGAAAACTGTGAATTAATCGAAGCATTGGAAAGTAAGAAAATATAAAAATTTTACTCAAATCCGCGATCAGATAACGTGAAAATAAATTTTATTTTAAATAAATAATTCCACAATTGACTTTACCCTGGCGCAGTGAATGTTTAAGAGAAGAGAGTTTGTATCAGCCCATAATATATGTCCCACTGCAGGACAAGGGCCTCGTCTAACAATCGACGACATGATTAAGATGGGTAAAGCCACACAGTCCATAACGTTAGCCTAGTGCGAGTTGGCGGAATTTACACACCATATATTTTTCTACAAACCGGTTTGATTTACAGGTTTCCTCAATATGGTTTCTTTCACCCTTATACGTAGTGATCGACTAACAATACACACGATTCCAACAACTCAGAGATGTGCCCTGGGATTTGAACACGTGACCACCGTGAACATATAGGTGGCCGCGTTTCGACCGTTACCCACAGGCCAAAAACGCAACCAAGAATGTAACTCAATTATTTTTTTATAAATATGAATTTCACAATGTAGTAAACAAAACACAAAATATTGTCTGTACTCAGCTATATTCTATTTCAAAGCCAATTGTTTTTATAAACTATTTGAAAAACTATGACAACTAATTTTAAACTAACACAATTCGCTTTTGCTGTCTGACTGAGAAGTGGCTACATCTATGTCCAGTAAATTATCTTTTTAAAACATTTTGATATGAAAAAACAAGCTTAACTTAACTTAAGCAAGCAAACATATATTTATGTAAATAATAAATTATAAAACTTGTATTTAAATTTCAACACGACTATTCAAATGTCAGTAACTAACCAAAAACCATAAGTAAATCTGTCTTGCTGCTCATGCTAATTAGTTACATTTTAAAAGGTACCAAAAGCATTATACATATTATAACAGCACATAAATTACTGGGTCAAAGTTACCCCAGTTCTGAAAACGCGGGAAAGCTTCAACACTTGATAGGCGGTGCTGTAAAACAGGTCACCCATTCAACGTACAACAAGTCTGTGTCCCGGCCTTGTTCGCTCAACTTGTCACGCTGTAATATAATTTATCATGGCTTTGTTAGTCAACTGTCCTCTGTCTTACCAGGAAAAGCGGCGCTATTTCGCATTTATTAAACATAAAGGTATATTTAGGTATATGCATACACACACGCCTTTTTCCCAGAAAGGGTCGGCAGAGGTGTTAAAAGGATACCCACGTTTCTGTGTTCTCTGCGTTCCTTATTTGTTCTCTCCCACGATTTGATAGGCGGTGACACTATGGCCATATCGGGTAGAATTTGTGTGTCCGGGCTTATAACGTAAAGACAAGTCCGATACCATTTTGCCCGACCCGGGATTCGAACCTGAGTGAATCTTAGTGCGTAGTCACACCTATGTGTGCAAGTCTGTTTTTGTATTTATTTATTTAAGTCTAGAGTTGCAAACAATACAAAATGATTATTAAAAAATCCAACTGAGCATATATAGAATGTCGCTTTGTGTGTGTATTGCACGGCTTCAGCAATAAATTGAAGCGTTAAAAATTTTAATAAACGCATATTTCCAAAAATATTCTGGTAAAATAAAATATTTTGGTGTGTTTCGCAGTTACGCCTTTAAAGTATTTTTTCACGTCATCAATATACATATAGGTATATTGTTCGATATTTTTATTTTTAATAACATTTTTTTTAACTTTATAGTTTTTTTCATAATAAAGTTAATGGAAACGATAAAATTTTTTCAAATAGCTATAGTGTTTTTAATTTCTTTTTTGTGCCGCACTGTCAAGCTGTGGAAATGTTTGCCGTCACGCAAAATACCTCCTTCCTATAATCCTGGGTCCTTCCGTCGTAGTGTGAAGAGGTATTATAGAAAGCCGGCATTTGCGCTTGGCTTGGTGCAGTGCAGTCATTGTTCCGTGGCAGTTTAAAAAAAAGTGTAAAGTTAATCAAGCATAAGATCCGTCAACATTCCACAATGTTCTTTAAAATAATTTGTCACTTTGAATTTACAATCGAATTTCGCCATTGATTTACTTCAAAACAAACAATGCATTTGTAAATTGAAACCGCGCGGTCCAAATCCGCGCCCTTTAACAAATTGCAATGCCTTTCAGCCGACGTCAACGGACGGAAAAAGGCAGACAAAAAAGTCATAAAATCCAAATTGAGCCGTTCCCAATTAAGTTAATTGAGTTTTGCACGAGTCAGGGCGCGTTCTGATTGCAAATGTACGGTTTATATCTCCCCCCCCCCCCCCCCCCTCTTGCCCCTATGAATTGTAATTACGAATTAGCCATGCCAGTGATCCGTGAGGAATGGGAGCAAATACTGTTTTAAGCATACCGTAAATCGTGGATGTCAGAGGCCGCGTATTGGATAAAACTATAGGTTTGAATGTGACGGACATTTAAAGCCTCATTTACTTGTGGAGAGTTTCTCGCCTCGTTCATACGATTATCGGTAGGATATAACAAAGATGCACCTCGATAACAAAGCAATGCTTGGCATTCCACTGCGCTCGCCATCCTTATATAAGATGTTAAGTCTCAATATGTCTAGTAGTTACTCTGGTTACAATATCATTCATACCGAAACACAACAGTGCTTTTACACTGCTGTTTGGCGGAAGAAATTGACATTGTGGTGGGACCCAGGTGGGCTCTCACAAATAGGAGACCTGGCAGTGTGTAACATATTTGTTAAATATAATGTTATATTTATGTATATTTATGTATAATGTTATATTTATGTATAATGTTATATTTATGTATATTTATGTATAATGTTATATTTGTTAAATATAATAATTTGTTAAATATGGCGATGTACATTATATGATAATAGCATACGACTTTCGCCGTGAGAAATTCTCTCTGTGATATTGGGCTATAAAGCGAAGCTTTCCGTCAGTTACCTCTGAGACGTTGGTACCACGACTAAGCCAACCTTTTACTGTAGTAGTCCATATAATTTAATTATAATGTGGTTCCATCAACTAAGGCCAGTTGCAGGGCCCACCAAAGGTCTATTTTATTTTACTATTAGATACATATTAAAGTGTTATTTTTATCTTTTTTAATTTAAATTCTGTAACATTTCAAAGTGAAGTAATAATAACCAATCATTTCTTTGACGTACGCGAATGATACACATTGAAATACAACGATTATTCACGGATTTTATCGACGATTTGGTTTATTTTTTACATTTTGTCAACTTCTCAACGTTTCATTTGAGTCCGCTCCGTGACCACAAAACTGTAAAGTAATCTAAACGTCGCGTCGGGAAGTTAAAAAAAAATAAAATATGTAAAAACTAAATCGGCGTTAAAATCCGTAAATAACAAATAGTTTTATTTCATATAATCAAGCAATTTACAAAAGTAATTTAACAAATTTGAAATTTTTAATGTAATTGTCTTTATTTCCGTAATTAAAAAATAAAAAATAAACAAAAAACACAACTTTTATCAATTCCAAACGCTTTGGCCCGATGCGTATTTTCATTCGAAAAATAAAAGTATTGAGAAAGGTTCGCAACTTTTTCCAATAAGTTTTCTCGACGCAACTCTTAACTAGAGCTCTATTGGTCTCGAGACGACTCCAGATCGAACATTATACGTTTGTTAGCACTTGGCTATTTACGTTCAAATAAAATTCATACTTTGAAAAGTTTCTGTATTTTTATTTAATCAGTAAATTTCTCAAGTTTCTTTGAAGTCACCTGAAGTTCATTAAGTGGTGCGATGATAAATAAAGAAATATGCTCAACAGCTATATATATACAACGTGTAACAGGATTAATTCACAACCTCAGACACCCCAACTTTAAAATATTATTGCCATCATAGTTTATGCTTTGAAATCGTACTACCATAATTACAAAATCTTTTATTTATGAAATTAGTTATACCAAATGTAGGCACTTAACATGGTTACCTTACGAGTTACAAATAAGAGTGCACTACTACACACGCTCGCGGACACGCACACATGTACACAAGACCCATTCATACGAGTACCTAACGTCGAACGCTGCGCCGCCGACAGAAACAGCTGACAATAAACGAAATACAAATTACGTATGTAACTGATTACTTGGTGGCTTGGTAAACAAATTATTATTAATTTAATATGTAAGCATAACATTTGTGTTTTGACTATAAAATCTAAATATTTTACTTACAAGATATAATGCGTACGAACTCAACATAAGACAATATTTTGCATGAATCGGCTATAAAATATTATTAATTTCACTTCCGCTAAACTTTGTTCCTACAGGCCGGCAGGATACGGGCGTCATTTATTTTGCATTACTAATGAATAAGATAATAAGATAACGCAATATCTAACAACGAAGACTAGATTGGGAATCACAACACAAAAAATACAAAAAAATTAACTTACGTGTTACATGGCACTCATGCGGCGATTTCTTTTTAAAATATGTTCGAAATGTCCACCACCTTGATACACTTTCATGCACATTTGCGTAATTGTTTACGTAATTTATGTAAAACTTCAGTGTCACTTTTCACTTTTAGGAAGGCTACCACTATTCTACTTTTTAGTTCCTCCACATTAGTACTTTCACTGAAGTATACCGATAGAGATTTATTACGTCCCCACAAAAAAAGTCAAGAGGCGTCAAGTCAGGTGACCTCCTAGGTCACCTGACCATTGCACAGGTTCGCCGCGACCTATCCAGCGCTCTCCGAACTCAGCATCGAGATACTGTCGGACACTACACTGGTGCCGTGCCTGTTGTTAAATGTCCTGCATGCCAATGATACATTATCACCACAGAGTGCGGAAGTTCTCACCATTTCAGTGTATTCAATATTCGAATACCGAAAAGACATCGCGCGCGAAAGTTGTCGAAATATCTACTTAACACTTAAACACAAGTAGACACAGATAACTGCGGTGCACGACTAGATTTTTTTCACATTGTCGGTGCCCAATGCCCATTTAGGGATTGCAATAACGGGATATCCGACACACCGGGATTCCGCATACATTGTAGCAAAATTATAAACCGAATTTATTCACCATTTAAACGTTCCGCGAAATTATTTTTCATAGAAATACCTACTTGTTGTTTCTTTTCATAGTGATTTTGTTACAATTTAATTTGTTTCATTTAAGTGCATGTATTGCGCGGGATTTGGATCGCCCGGTCTTGCAAATCCCGGGAGTAATTTTTTTCGCGGCGCATCCCTATAACCTTTTGATGTACCGCCGCGCGCGCCGTCGCGTCGTTTGTCCGATGGATCAAATTGCATTAAACAATAGCTGCATCCTGCTCTATCTAGTTGTAGTTAAATGTGCGGAAAAGAGAATATGATAGTTATTTATTTTGGTAGCTTATTACGTTTATTCAGGCCTATCGTTGTGTGCGTTTAATTAATGATAGATTGCTTAAATAAACTTTATGACTATCGAAATAAAGTTCATTTTTGTTCATGATTTAGTTATTAGAGTATTCGTTTAGTGATTCATTTAAAAATGATCTTATGTCCTCAAGTTACGTTTCAATTTCGTTTGTTCGGAGTACTAAACGAAAGAGTGTCTGTAATTTACTTGGTCTTAACTAATTATTTTGAAAAAAAATACCTACCAAAAAAAATGTAAATATCGGTTCAGTAGCTGATTCTGAACGTACTACTTTCCGCTTTTACATTTAAATCTGTTACATGTTGTATATATATATACAACATGTAACAACATTTTTTATTAACATTTTTTTCGGTAGGTATTTTTTTTCTAAATAATTAGTTAAGACCAAGTAAATTACAGACACTCTTTCATTTACTACTCCGAACAAACGAAATTGAAACGTAACTCCAGGACATAAGATCATTTTTAAATGAATCACTAAACGAATACTCTAATAAACTAAATAATGAACAAAAATGAACTTTATTTCAATAATCATAAAGTTTATTTAAGCAATCTATCATTAATCAAACGCACACAACGATAGGCCTCAATAAACGTAATAAGCTACCAAAATAAATAACTATCATATTCTCTTTTCCGCACATTTCACTACAACTAGATAGAGCAGGATGCAGCTATTGTTTAATGCAATGATTTTGATCCATCCGACAAACGATGGCGTGCGCGGCGCGGCGCGGCGGTATATCAAAAGGTTTGGCAACCGGTATAGGGATGTACCGCGAAAAAAATTACTCCCGGTATTTGCAAGACTGGGCGATCCAAATCCCGCGCAATACATGCACTTAAATGAAACGAATTAAATTGTAACAAATTCACTATGAAATGAAACAACAAGTAGGTATTTCTATGAAAAATAATTTCGCGGAACGTTAAAATGGTGATTAAATTCGGTTTGTAAATTTGCTACAATGTATGCGGAATCCCGGTGTGTCTAATATCCCGTTATTGCAATCCCTAAATGGGCACCGACTATGTGAAAAAAATACAGTCGTGCACCGCAGTTATCTGTGTCTACTTGTGTTTAAGTGTTTAGTAGATATTTCGATAACTTTCGCGCGCGATGTCTTTTCGGTATTCGAATATTGAATACACTGAAATGGTGAGAACTTTGGCACAGTGTGGTGAATGGTGATAATGTATCATTGGCATGCAGGACATTTAACAACAGGCACGGCACCAGTGTAGTGTCCGACAGTATCTCGATGCTGAGTTCGGAGAGCGCGAACCTGTGCAATGGCCTCCTAGGTGACCCGACTTGACGCCTCTTGAATTTTTTTGTGGGGACGTAATAAATCTTTGGTATAACTAGACTACTAAAAAGTAGAATAGTGGCAGCCTTCCTAAAAGTGAAGAGTGACACTGAAGTTTTACATAAATTACGTGAACAATTACGCAAATGTGCATCAAAGTGTATCAAGGTGGTGGACATTTCGAACATAATATTTTAAAAAGAAATCGCCGCATGAGTGCCATGTAACACGTAAGTTAATTTTGTTGTATTTTTTTGTGTTGTGATTCCCAATCTAGTCTTCGTTGTTAGATATTGCGTTATCTAATTATCTTATTCATTAGTAATTCAAAATAAATGACGCCCGTATCCTACCCGCCTGTAGGAACGAAGTTTAGCGGAAGTGAAATTAATAATATTTTATAGCCGATTCATGCAAAATATTGTCTTACGTTGGGTTCGTATGCATTATATCTAGTAAGTAAAATATTTAGATTTTATAGCTAAAACACAAATGTTATGCTTACAGATTAAATTAATAATAATTAATTTACCAAACCACCCAGTAATCAGTTACGTACGTAATTTGTATTTCGTTTATAGTCAGCTGTTTCTGCCGGCGCGGCGCGGCGCAGCGCGTCGCAGCGTTCGGCGTTAGGTACTCGTGTGAATAGGTCTTGTGTAAATGTGTGCGTGTCCGCGAGCGTGTGTAGTAGTACTCTCTTATTTGTAACTCGTGAGGTGACCATGTTAAGTGCCTACATTTGGTATAACTAATTTCATATATAAAAGATTTTGTAATTATGGTAGTACGATTTCAATGCATAAACTATGATTGCAATAATATTTTAAAGTTGGGGTGTCTGAGGTTGTGAATTAATCCTGTTACACGTTGTATATATATATATATATATATATACACATAGTCCTGAACCTACGAAATACGAGTCTTATGTCGTTGGTATCTAAACTAAATTATTTTTTTTCAGTTTAATTATTAATTATCCCCACAATCCATATAGAAATATTTAGATTTTGTAAATTCAGAATGGATGAAAATTTTTATGCAGATGACAAGAAAACTCTGTCCAATTAGGCAAAGTCATGCATCATTAATGTGTTCTATTTAAAAGATCCGTTTCACATATTATGATAAAAAATATGCTTAAAATACTCAATTAAAAATAGAGAAACTCACATTACACTACTAACAATCGTATTCGTAACAAGCATTCTCGGCGCGACGTTTCAGAGTTGTCAGAATTTGTATTGTTGGCAGAATTTAATCATTGCTAAATAGGGTTATATTGATAATAAAATGAGTATTATAACTTACGATGATCATTTTAATTACTACAATGAGATACCGTCCATCCACACACATTCCAGTCCATCTTAAGATTGTCTGGGTGAAATCACCGAGAGCGATAACACCGGCGTTTGTTACATATGTTAGGGTCATCCTATTGTGACGACGGGATTTAGGATGTCTTAATAAAACAACGTCCAATGTGCAACTGTCTATATTTTAATAACTGACCACTATATATTACTTACTCGACGCTACATTTATATAATATGATTATAATTCTTATGTACTACATCACACCTCCCCTTATACAAAATAAAAAAAAATAAAGGGTTTTTTTTTTACATTAAGTAAAACACCACTTAAATTCTAAATATAACACAACTTAGTTCTGTTTTTATGTACCGTATCTAATTTACCATTTTTTATAATTTCGACATTAGGTGATACATCACGTATTACTATATATGGACCTGAATAAATTGGTGTAAACTTATTACCAGTTTCTTCTTTTACAAGTATATAATCATTGGGTTTATAGATTACTGGTTTCATATTTTTGTCGAGATTAGCTTTTCTTTGGACTTTGTCATTTATTAAATGACGTCGCGCCTCTTGTTGCGAAGTTTGTAGTCTATATTTCAACTCTAACGAATAATTATCGTGATTATACAGCGGTTCTACATTTTTTGATAAATTACTAGGTAAATTGCATTTTTTCCCGAAAACTAATTCAAACGGGGTATACTTTGTTGAACTATGTACTGAAGTGTTATATGAGAAACACCAATATGGTAACCATGTGCTCCATGTCTCAGGATGATTGTCCGTCAACATGCGCAAAAATGCACCCAAATGTTTGTGAGTGTTCTCTAAAGCACCCATACTTTGATGATGGTATGCCGTAGAGTTCATTTTATTAATTTTTAATAGATTACATACCTCCTGTAATGTCGCCGATAAAAATTCAGTACCTCGATCAGAAGCTATATTCTGAGGAACTCCATACCTAAGGATAAAATTATTCACCAATGCTTTTGCTACTTCTAGTGTGGTTTTAGAAACAAGAGGATACGCTTCTACATACTTAGTTAACTCACATTGTATGGTTAATATATATGAAAAGTTATAATTATCTTTATCTAAAGGTCCCATTAAATCTAAGTAAATTTTTTCGAACGCGGTATGAGCAGTTGTAGTTACTACCATAGGTTCCTTTACAGGAATTGAATGTTTTTGCGTTTGACATTTGTAACATCTTTTTACAAATTCTTGTATATCTCGCTCCATTCCGGGCCAAAAATAATATTTCTTAATATTGTTCATCATTCGTCTCATGCCAGCGTGGCCACTTGTTGGCAGGAGATGAAAATCATTTATTATTACTCGTCTTTCATCCTTGCTATCTATTCTTTCAACATCATTTAAAATACATATTCTAGGTCCAGACCAATTAATATTTTTAGCTATCTCGCTCACTAACTTGTCGACAAATATCTTACTATTCAAATTCTTAATGAAATATATTTCCTCCACTTTGATTATCTTACTAAATTTCTCCAATTCTCTCACAAAAGCGGCTGGCGTCAGTTGCGATTGAGAAGTTGGATTCAAAAAAATAGTCATTTTTTTTGGCACATAACAAAATATATTCGAACTACTTTTATGTATGTTACTATATTTCATACATAGATTCCAATCTTTTCGATTGCAAAATCTCATTTCGATGGATCCATTCGGTTTGCTATCCATTCCAACAACTTTTGGTTGATCAGGCCAATCGTCAGTTGCAATGATATCCTCCGAAGAATCATCGTCATCTTTGCATAACCTCCTTCTTTGTGCACGTGTTAAAACATTAATACTTTCAGTCATCTCTTTCAAATCTCTTATTGTTAAAGGCAATCTAGATAACACATCTGCAGCTGCATTATCTTTTCCTTTCACATATTCAACCGTAAAATCGTACTCTTCCAATATCAATCTAAATTTCATAAGCCTACAAGATGGATCTTTCATGTTAAATAAATATATTAATGGTTTATGGTCTGTACGAATTATAAAGCTACGTCCATACAAATAAGGTCGAAAATGTTTTACACTCCAGACTATAGCAAGTAATTCCTTCTCTATAGTTGGGTAATTCTTTTCTCCTTTATTCAATGTCCTACTTGCATAAGCTATTGGTCTGTAATCTTGATTTGTTAACACTGAGCCTAGCGCATAACCTGACGCGTCTGTTTGTAGAATGAATTTGCTATGATCTGAAAAATCAGGATAGTAAAGAACTGGTGGTGATGTTAAACATTTCTTTAGTGATTCAAAACTTAATTGGCATTGGTCATTCCAGTCAAATGTTACGTTTTTTCTACATAAGTTATTTAAAGGATAAGCTAAATGCGCAAAGTTTTTAATAAATTTTCGATAATAGTTTGCAAAGGCTACAAATTTTTTAACATCATCCACATTTTTTGGTGTAGGATAATATTTTATTACGTCTGTCTTTTTAGGATCCGGAAGTATACCATCTCCAGAAACTACATGACCCAAATAAAGTACTTCCCTCTTTAGAAAATCACATTTGGAGGGATTTAACTTAAGATTAACATTTCTGAGTCTTTCTAATACATCAATTAAATTTTTATTGTGATTATGTAGATCTCTTCCAAAAACCAAAAGATCATCCAAATATACTAAACATTTTTCCTGTGTTAAACCTGTCATAGCTATTGTCATCATTCTAGAGAATGAACTAGGGCTCGTTTTGAGACCCATGGGCATTCTTGTCATTTGATATTGACCAGAATTAAAGGCAGTAAATTTCCTACTCTCGGGCTCTAACGACACATTATAATAACCTTGGTATAAATCTAAATGAGTGAAATATACACAACCAGACAATGAATCTAATATCTCTACTATATTGGGTAGTGGGAATTTATCATTTTGTATACGGTCATTAAGTTTACGGTAGTCAATAACCAATCAAAATTTTTGTTCTCCGGCTGAATTTATCTTCTTAGGTACTAATAAGAGAGGACTAGACCAATCACTTGTAGCTGGTTCAATAATTCCTTCTTCTAACATTTTATTTAACTGGTTTTTTATTTCAGCTTGTTGTGCATAAGGCATTCTATAAGGTTTTGAATAGATGGGAGATGTATTCGGTTTTAATTTTATAGTATGTTGATATAGAGGAGTCGTTGTCAATTTGTCTCCTGGCAAATAAAACACATCAGAATATTTTGCGCATATTTGCTTAATCGACATTTGTTCCTTTGTATCTAAATGATTTAAGTTTAATGAAGAAAATAATATCTGTACGCGTTCAGCATTTTTAACGGTTTTATCAAAATTACATATATGATAATTTGAAACCTTATGTATTGTTGGATTCAAGTTATCGAGAACTATCTCCTCGTCAGTAGTATTCAAAAGTCTAACCGGTATTTTACCATTAATGGGTTTTACTAAGGTATTAGCGATGAATACGCCTTCACATACATCAGATGCACAGACTACACAATCTTCTTCAACATTAGTATCAATATAGTGGATTGACTCTGACCTTGGTGGAATATTGTAAGAGGTAAAATATTTTCTATCAACATTTGTAATCAAAGGCAGTGTCACCAATTTTTTCTCTAAAGTATGTAATTGAAATGTTTTACTATGGTAATTAATTAATGAATCATACTTAAATAAAAAATCATGCCCTATAATACCATCTGCCAAACAAGGTAAAGATTCGAAAACATAAAACTTATGATTAAATATATTGGTATGTGCTGATAACTGTAAATAAACGTATCCTATCGCATCGACGTTACCACCGATACCTCGTATTACCGACTTCTTTAAATGGATAGGAATGTTCCGCTGTTCAACATGTTTATATTTTATAGCCGAAACCGATGCGCCGGTATCAAGTAACCATGAATGTTTATGATTACCTATGTTTAAATTAATAATTACAGAATTACTACACGAAAGTATAAAATTATTATTCACGAAAAAACTGATCTGGAATAATAGTTTCGGTAGATTCAGGCTTCACCTCCGATATTGACCGTATTTGTTTATTATTACAGCCTATCCTCTTATTTCCATTACCAAAATACTTACCACCTCGATACGGACGTTGTGGCCTGGAAAAATTACTTGTCGCTCCTCGCTGACCATGGCCGTAACTGGTACTTGCTTGAATTGGATTATTATAATTATTATTATGCCACTGACCTTGTTTCCATGGTGATGAATGTCCCCTGGTGTTATGACTTCGTCGCTCACTATACTGCAATCCTCTCCGAAAGTAATTATTGTTATGACGATAACTTCCTCGCCGAAACGCCATAATATCGCCCGCCGTCGAAAATGCAGAAGTATCCTCGTCCACAGCTACCTGGATAGCATCCTTTAAAGAATTCAAATTACGCGCGGATATAATCGTACCTAATCTACGATTACGCAAACCGTCGGCAAAATACTTAATTGCCTGTTTTTCGTTTATAGGCTTGAGAACTTCGTAATTTTCAGAATTACCTCCAGATTGCGCAATCGTGAGATCAACAAACATCTCCGAAATACATTTACCATATTGATTTATTGACAAGTCATTTTGGCGGAAAGAATGCAATTTATTTTGAATAGCAACTGGCGACTTTGTTGGTAATAGGTGCACCTTCATATCTTTTATTAAGTCGCTAACATTATCATAATTTAAATTAAGTGCCAATTTTGCACTCTGCGATAAACGACTTTTCAAAATAAATGTAATTAAATGTTTCTTAGAATTCGGCTCTAAAATCGAGTCATAGTACTCAATACTGTCAATCAATTGTTTAGTATTTAATTCTTCATCATTCATCACTGGTAATAAATTTAATGCTATTTTCAAGTCAAATTTCTCCATTTTGTAAAAATTTTCTTCACTTTCACTTGATAAACAAGAATGATCAGAACTTTTATGGCTTGCACACAATTTTTCAATTTCAAAATATATTAATTTGATTTTTTCAGACAAGTTACTAATTAATTGCAAATCAGCAGATTTAAATATTTTAGTATTACTCTTAACCTTATCAAGGGAATGATTAAAATTCGTAAAAATGTGAGAAGCTTCATATAATTTCTTTTTACTTACATCAGTTTGTTGTCTTCGAGCGGGCCCTATTTTAATTAAATATTTACGAATTTTAACCAGTTCATCATAACTGCTATTAAATTCCTCTATCATATATTATTACTTTATATAAGCCTATCTTACTGTCCTTACACTTTTTTTTTTCTTTTTCACTCACACACTTCACATGATTTTTCTTTTGTTTAACGACACACACATAACTCTGCTTCACTCGCCATGAACCTCGATCCTCGCGTGTGGACTCGTCGTGGATCGTCGTAAATCTCCCGGGACCTCACGAGAACTGCCAGCACCCGGCGGCATCCGTCTTTGCAAAATCGATCGATATAATATATTTCTGCTTATTTCCCGCGATATCCATCGAACATGGCACTTTTTATATATGTGATAGATTCCATAAATGATGGCCAAAATAATCGCAAGCACGATTATTGTTAGTAGAATATTGATCGTGGATAGTTGGAAACGAAATTCTTCAATCTTGGCGTCATTACTTCCAACCGCATTTTGCACAATTATTTCCTCCTTAGACTGTTGTTTGCCCATTTTTTAAATAAAACTTGTTCTGAAAAGACGATGGACCACTGTCGTAGCGTAGTTGTAAGTATCCGTCCCATTGTCACTACGATAGCTTCACAAATCTTTAAAATCTTCCATTCCGTATATGGCGATGCGGTGTCCAATTCGCAAGGCACGCGTTAGGCAGGGTCGCCATGTGACGACGGGATTTAGGATGTCTTAATAAAACAACGTCCAATGTGCAACTGTCTATATTTTAATAACTGACCACTATATATTACTTACTCGACGCTACATTTATATAATATGATTATAATTCTTATGTACTACATCACACTATGTTAGTAGTATTATTTGTTAGTTTTAATAAAATAATGTAGGTAAAATTACTTTTAATATTATTGATAGCCTTCTGCATTTTAATAAATATATTTCCTGATTTATTTACTTTTCTCAATTTATATGAATTATATACAGCTACATATTTTTAAAAATGAGGTTTTGCATTTATTGTTTTACAAATACCTCGAACATGGTTAATGTTTAAGTTTATTTACTTTTGTACCTCCAAGTGCCTATATATAAGGGAGAATTTGATTTGTCTCGGCATTCAAGTGTGAACATTTAAAGAGTGAACATCTCAAGAAATACTAACTGCGATAAAATAAGGAAAATTGATTGGAAAGTGTGGAAAAAGGAAGAAATATACGATATCTACAGAAATACGTGTTTGAATTATTATATATCCCAACATATATATAAGCGCTTTTTGTTAATATGTCTTGTAGCACATTTTGGATGACTTAAGGATTTGTACAAAAATATTAAATAATTTTAATGTAGAGCCATAATTAATAAATAATTCACCCTCCATTAATAGAAATCTTATTGCTTTGTGACTATTGTATAGAATGTTCTTTATAAATTTCGACAGGTACATACAATGATATATTATACAAATACGACGTAGATATCGCACTTCAAAAGTGAGGCGTTCAAATTCGGGCAATTGGTGTAATTTCGTCTAGTCGCATAGCAACGGTGACAGAGGGAAGACCTCAGTGCTGTCAACATAATTTATTTCGAAAATATTGTCTAAAGTGTCGAATTGTGTGTTTTAAAAGTGTTAAAAGAATGGTGCAAAAATATGAAACTAAATTGGACCTACGCACCATACGTAAGTATATAAAAACCACACAACATTTATTTTTTATTTTAAATTAGTAAACACCGCGTTCAATTGTGTAAGAAGGATCGCCTAATACAAAGATTGTGAAGTGCGATAGGGACAAAAAGCGTACGTCATAGATTAACAAGTCAGAAGCGAAACCGATCATACAGAAAATTGACGATGAAAGTTTGAATGGATTTGGATAGTTGTATATTTGTTTCTAATTCAATCATATTTAAAACGATTAAGTTATTTTTTATGAATTATTTCATAATAAATAACTTAATCCAACCACGAACATTACAAAATACATTAGCTTCCCCATATATTTTGAATAACTATATTTACATATATCATTGAATGTTTCCAGATTTCCACGTGATGAGCTTTTGAGACGTAAATGGATATGCACTAAGCACAGCTCGGACAAAAAGAGGGGATCGTGACTGGATGCCTTTAAAACTGATTAATATTGGTTTAGCACATTTAATTATGAATAAAAATATACATCGGTTGTAGTATCGGTTGTTTACTAGTGGCAGGTTGCTCATACGTTACCTCTATGTGTAGGTACCACCTGTCTATTTCCCCCGCCACACGGCAGTTTAAATGCCATGTTATGTTCCGGTTCAAAGGACATTCTCTCCCGAGTGATCGCTGTACTTATACTTAAGATCTTATGTCTCGGGATGGCGAGCGCAGTGAATGCCAAGCATTACTTTGTAATTTAAGGTGTCTTGGTTTCGCTTATGTCCACGAGCGGTCGTATCACTTGTCATCATTACAACAACAAAAAATATTAATAAGAGACATTTTTCACTGCATGTTTACCATAAACTAATATAAAAAACGGCAATCAATTTATTTTTTTATTTTATCAAGTTTGTAAGCAAATAAAAATATATTTGTTTCAGGTAGACTCATGTAGCAACCTCAAAGTTAATATATTAAATACTTATAAAACCAAATAGGTTGTTTTATTTATCGTCACCCTTCTGTTTCTATCGCTTCGATTCTATGTTTGGATAGCGCAATGCTATCTCTTTTCGTCTCGTACTTTCTGTATAATCTGTTTCATTCACTAAAATTGTCATAAAGTATTAACAAATAAGTATGTATATGCATAGCTGTACAGTTTTTAAACATCACGCAATATGGATATGCGTCATCTTTATTAAAACATCATTGGGTGCATAATAACTTATTGCCTATTTGGCTGAATTCAGATCATCAATATGAAACTTAATTGAAATACTTCAATTCTAATACTTAGCTCTCTTATTCCTATCTCGTCTAGTCCAAATACCGCTAAAGCCTACGCGACACAAAGTAAATTTTCAGCAACTTCAAAATTTTGCGCAACTAAATTCAGAACTATTTTAATGGGGAATGTTTCTGACGTGGCCTATCTTGTTTGAAACTATACTTAGTCTGTCTCTTTCTAGCGTAATAGTAAATTAGGGGGCTAGAAAGAGATGGGGTATGGGCATGTCTCTGCAAAAACGGGCGGAAATTGAGCAGTCCCTTTTCTCTTTAAAGCATAGCTTCACTATTAACGGTATTTGAAAAAGTCAAAGGATATCTGTGTGGCTAATTTAACTAATTTGAGAAAGTTCTGTCGAACTCTATAGGTTTATAAAAAATAATTATTAATCGACATATTGGCGCGACTAAGACCCACCTAACTATTGATGGACTGCAATCTAGAGAGAATCATATTATTGAACCCGTCGAATTAATCTATACTACTATATTAAGCTGAAGAGATTGTTTGTTTGCTATCACTAATTTTGGAAATTACTAGTTTGAATTGAAAATATATTTTTGTGTTGGATGAGTAATTTATCGAGGAATGCTACAGGCTATATATCATCACGCTAAGACTAATGGGGGAAAGCAGTAGTAAGAACTACGTGAGACTAGGTAGCTATGGAAACCTGTGGAACAGGTCTATGCTCAGCAATCGACTTACTGATGCATAGTTGCATATTTTGTTCTTGCAGTTTTATTATTTATAAATATTTCCAATAGGCGATGAATAATTGAAATAATTAAAAACCATAAATCATTTACAGAGAAATTTCAGAATCGAAATTATGGATTCGCTTTCGTCAGTTTTTTACATGCTTTGTACATTTTTACCGTATCTCGCAGTGATTTTTCCTTGGTAGCAATTATTTTTGAATAGTGGGCATGGGGACGTGTCCAAATGGCCGAAGTGGCTCGGGCACAATACAAGCGCGTTGTGGCGGCGCAATTTCACCGAGTTTCCGTTACGGGTCACAAATTGTTTTTGTGCCCGCTCTAATTATTTCCACTTGATGACTTCATATGCATGTAGTGGCGCTGGATGCGGCATGCAAGAAAAAATATATTTTCCATTATATTTGGTGGCAATATTTAACTGAGGTATCTTTTTTATCTGATGGATCTCTGTTTTATTATTTCGCTTCTTTAGTCTAGTTGTGGTTTATATAATGTATTCACTGTGATATTCGACTCCTAGGTTAAATCTGACTATGGACAATCTACTTTGTATGAGTTAAAAAAAGTAACATGAAATTGTTTTGCCTGGTAAATCTGGTGGTAGATTTATTTATAAACTTAATAGCTTAGTACAAAAAAGCCGTAAAATCGTCATAGTGACGTACAAGAATATCAAGTTTACGTGACACCTTGTGTGATATACAATGCGCCGATCACCAAATTTATTTCCTTTCAAGATATTATACGGCTAAAAACTATCAACGAACCGACGCATCGCCATGTAAATCCTCAGTTAAACAATATGTAATACCCACTTTGAAAATTAACACATATAGTAAAAAAGAAAAAGGGATAAACGTACAATTTGAATTTCGGAGACCTACAGTCCATAAGCGCATTAACAACGCTACCACATGTTATTTTTTTCATGTGTAGGCAGATGCGTTAGCGACCCGCTAATGGAGAGAGGTCACCACCGTTCATAGGCCTTAGCAATGTAACGGTATAGATTAACCTTTGCCTATATTATAGTTAGTACAATATTTAAGCCTTGTTTATAGACGAACATGCTATAACACCCAGGGAAAACTAAGGCAGGCATATTATCTTACAAATAAATAAATACTCCCTACAGTCACAAAAATTGTCTTGATACTGAGATCTTAGGTATCAGGAACTATGCGAGACTTTCCGGTCTTTTAAACACCCAGACCCGAAATAAATACTTGAAGTTCAAAAACAGATTTTTCTGTGTCTCATTTTTTCCAGAGATTGCGCGCCGCGCCGTTTCCAACGGATTTTTAGGTGAGGCATAGGCCTCACCTTTTCCGAAGAAAGAGAGAGAGATTGAACACGTGGTCTCTCCTTTCGCATCCCTCATCTAACAAACTGCGCCACGGAATAGGTCTTGAGGAAAATGTCTTATCTAGTGTGTCTATGTCTGTGTAAGTACTCTTGGTGCGCCGCGCGGTAACATTCACAGCGAGTAATAAAAATGCAAACTTGTCAACTCGTTTTATTTCATTTTAAACAACCGAAATTAATTCTAACGTGACACTAAATACGCTGCGGACGAAATCTCTTTGTGTTATAAAGTTAATTACTTTTAGGTTATTTTAAACAATGTTTTATTATATTACCAGATATGGGAGGTTGAAGATGAATAAAAATGGAAAAATAATTATTATTTTTCAATATGTTCCAGAATATTCAATATTGATATTGTGACTGTATCTGTATCAGCCCATATACGTGCAGGGCACGGGCCTACTCTACAATCGGGAATACGATTGAGAGTGGTTAGGCCATATAGTCCACCATGCTGGCCTAGTGCGGGTTGGCGGACTTACATACCATAGGAATTCTTATAAATCGCTATGGTATGCAGGTTTCCTCGCGATGTTTTCCTTTACCGTTTTAGTGCGTGGTGATTGATTATCAATACACACATGACTCCGAAAAGTCAGAGGTGTGCCCTGGGATGCGAACCCGCGACCACCGTGAACATGTGGGCAGCCGCGTCTAGTCCGTTTACCAACAGGCCACCACGCACTTTATTTATATTATTTTATTCAATATTTTCTAAAGGTTGCCTAAAAGAGATTGCCTAGTGCAATAAGGCCGCCGATTGTACTCATTTTATATGTTGTTTTAATGTCTGTTTTTCGTGGTGTACAATAAAGCTAATAAATAAATCAATCAATAAATATATTAATGATATTGTTATTAATAAATAAACAAGCAAAAATGTGATTAATAGCTTATCATGTTTCACTAATGATAATACACAGGTAAAGTAAATATTTTATAACAATTGTTTTTGTGGTGACATATAACTGTTATTTAATTACCTACGCGATAAACAAAACAATAAGTAATAACTGAACTATGATTTTAGAACTTTGCCGTCTACGAAATTAATTATTATAGTAATTTTTTTATAGTAAAACGTTAGCGGCCAGTAGTGAGTAGTCTCAATCCTATCACATCGTGGGAGACAACAGACAAGGTAAAATGTGATTGTCCTGATAGCACATCTGCCTACCATTTCCGGGCAAAGGGCGTGGGTTTCATGTATGCATATATGAAATATAAATGTACTCAAATAATAATGCAATGAAATGCACGTGTATCTTGCCAGTATATCTATAAAATGTATAGTGGATAAACAATACGTAGTAACACTGAACGTAATTAAAAGTGATTTTACACCAAACCATAAAATTTTTCCCAGTTTAATGTAAATATATAGCCGTGGCAGTGTCATCAAGGTTCCGAATCTCATTGAATATGCAAATGGCGGCCAGAATTGAATACCATGCCAACCATTAGTTCTGTCCCCGATCCTTTGTAATCGTCATTAGGGCTTTTAGGGACGGAACTGATTTTTATAGATAAATATGGGGTGATCAAGCTTGTATGCTGTTAGAGGTAAGCAGAAGATCATAAATATATAATGTATGAAACATGAACTCACGCCTTTTTCCAAGGGGTAGGCAGAGGTGCCAGGACACCCACATTTCGCCTAGTATATTACGTCCCGCTATGTGATACGGGATCACAAATTCCGGATAGTGAATATCCGGAATTTGTTTCCATTGGCATGGGACTGCCGTCCGATGCCAATGGATACTCTGCCTGGGCGGCATTGGCACTTACCATCAGATGCAATGCCGCCACTATGCCAGGCCATTATAAAAAAAAAACAATGTCACTTTGCCCGCGCCGGGATTTGAACCCGATTTCTCAACTCTGTAACCATGCTGTAATACAACTACTCCACTGAGGCAGAATACCACAAATAATGTTTTATTTTTATTTATTTTAAACTTTTATACATACTCAGAAAAGTCAAATAATTATAAGTGTCATTTTTGTATTGATTGTCAGTAATGGTGAAGGAACGTGACGAAACCTGCATATTATAGCGATTTGAACATTGATTTGAATGAATTTCTATGTTATGTACAGTTCGCCACCCCGCAAAACGTGGATTTAATGGCCTCAACCACACTCAATGGTACTCTCGATTGAAGAGGCCTGAGCCCTGCAGTGGGACGTATATGGGCTTATATAGTACAGTTTCATAAATGTGGACATTCAATTCAGTCATTTACTCTCATACAATACGATGGACAGAGCTAAGGAAGCCTTCAATGTAAGTCTATTATGGTGTGACGGATTTCATGGGCTATGTTCAGCAGTCGACTTCCTATGGATGAATTAATAAACGTACTTTGAATATTATATAAGTTATATTTTTAAAATGTAAATCAATTATTGGCCGTAAGATAAGCACTCCAGTTGAATCATATTAATTTTAAGGGTTGCGGATTTTCAAAAAAGATGTAAATAAATAAGTCAGAGGTAAATCTGATATTCAATCTGGCGAAAATCATTACGCTATATATTGAATACCTATATTGAACACCGGAGATCTGATGACCGATGGGGTCGGAAAGTGCTCGAATGGAGGCCACGTAGCGGAAAGCGCAGCGTAGGACGTCCACCCACAAGATGGTCAGACGACCTGGTAAAGGTCGCAGGACGTCGCTGGATGCAGGCTGCCTCCAACAGGTCTCTGTGGAAATCATTGGGGGAGGCCTATGTTCAGCAGTGGACTTCCTTTGGCTGATGGATGGATGGATATTTAACACCTATTTATAATTGTTGCCAGCCAGATTTTAGCATTACAAAACCAGGCCTAGTTTAATATCACGTCGAACGAGTAATAAACCGAAATCATTTCCAATTCGAAACTAACATTCCTCCGTTGGAAATGTAATATAGCAAAATTCAAAATGCTTGTCTGTGCCCCGTTAACCCGGCTCAATGTCTTCGCGTAATTAGAATCGGAGTCTGTCGCACTATTTATTTGGTGACGTTATTCGGATGGATATCCAGTGGTGATGCTATGCTATTAATCTATCTATACATATGTATGTACCAGCCCATATACGTCCCACTGCAGGGTTCGGGCCTCCTCTACAATCTAGAGTACGATTGAGAGTGGTCAGGCCATATAGTCCATCACGCTGGCCTAATGAGTTGGCAGACTTAATATACTAAAGAAATTCTTATAAATCGCTTTGGTATGGTTTCTTCACGGGGTTTTTCTTCATCGATTTATGTATAGCTTTATATTCTTTGTATGAGTATATTGTAGATTACATAATAAAATGTCGTATTATATTAAATGTTATTGTTACATTTTAAATGATACACGTAAAACAAATGATCAGGCTCACTATTAAAGTATTCTATAATTATTGTTCCATTTTAATGGTGGACGAAAACTAAATGATCAAGCTACTCTAAGAATATTTAAGTTAGGAAACTGTTCTATAATTTATTTATTTGTTACAGCACAACCAAGAATATCATTACAGTAAATAATATACTTAGATCAAAAGTTGAAGTAGTCTTTAGCAACACAATAGATAAAATAGCGTAGCATAGCGCTCTGACGCCACTGGATCACATTCCTAAACCAGTCCCTCTTCCACACTCCGCCCATAGCTCTTAAAGAGGATGTCCTACAATCGCACGGCTAAATTGTTTGTAAAGGAATCTAATTATAATGTAATTCGAATTTCTATCACGACGATGGCTGAGAGCTGATTTATATTTAAGTTCGTTATTCGAAGTGGTTACTCCGACAATTTCAAGTGTTTTATCTTGATCTTACAGAGATTTTGTCTGTGTCTTTTAAATATTTTAAAAGCTGTTTTGTAAAGCCTATTGATATTAAATGAAAGACACTTGTATGTTAATTTTCAAATAACTTGTTAGGTCGCCCAAGGTGACACGATTATCAAAGTAATAAAAATAATTGTGACTCCACATTGTATGCATCATTCACGTTAGTCAGTGATGAGACTGTATATTCCAAGAAGATGATGAATTAATGTACATATGTGTATATGTATAACCACTAATTGCAAAATATGGACTCCTCCATAAGCGAGAGTGCGATTTAGAGGGCATAGGCCGTAGACAATGGCCTATTGCGGATTATAAGAGATCATTCAACATAGAAAATTTTGTTAAGATCATTTTGGTATTCAGGTTCCCCCACGAAGTTTTTTTTTGTAATAAAGAGTGGTGATTGATTTATCAATACAACAGTAGTACCTTCTTTTTATTGTGACTAATTTTTAAAGGGTAACCTAACTGAGCGCCATATATTTTTTATTTATCTAGTTTTCGGGTTTTGAAAAAGATTTGCTGCGAGAACCTACTGATGATTTGGAGTCCGGTAAATATCCGTTGGAGCTCTTTACACGCGTTAAAATAACTAGACAATTAACTAAGCAGCCAAATTAGGCATATTCTAATACCAAAACAAGTAGCAGAAGTAACTCTCGGTCATTCACATGGTCATGTCTTAAGGGCAGAAATATCACTTCGATTGATTTTACGGGTCATGTAAGCTTAAGGGCTTCGTCTGGCAACCCTTTAAAGCCCTTGTTTACACGCGTAGGTATTGTTTTAAAATTAAGGAGAGAATTGGATTTCACTTCGTATTTGACTTGGATACTGTTTATAATTAAATTTGATTTGCGAGCTAAATTCAGGATTGTTTGATATTTGCATTGGTTTCGTTTTGAAATAAGAATGTAAGGTTTTGTAAATATACTTTGCGATTGAACTGTTGACATTGACTTTGTAAAGGGTGCTTACGTTGTTTGCATAAAATAATAAATACGTCTATCAGCTATACACACGTTATTCTAAATTGAGATGCAAATTTCGTGGATATTGTAATTGATTTTTTGCCTCAAATTAGAACATGGAAGATGTCTCGATGAGGAAATAGACTGCTATTGCCTATTTTCCTGTAGGCGTATTAACCGCACTATATGAATTCTGATGATGATTAAACGAATGGCAAAAAGATTATTAAAGATCATCTACGGTTTTTTGTGTTACAGTTCATATTTTTCAGTATTAAAAAACCTTTTTATTTATTTTTAAATTTTTTTGTTCTTTTTCCTTTCATGTGGGTATTGATATATGCGAAACAGTGTTTTTTTTCTGAATAATTTCGGTGCGGGTTACAAACAAGCTGGTGTCTTTTAAAGACTCGCTGAGGTCCGGAGCTCGGTGTCATCTTTGTGTGTCACTGTTGAGCCTGGCTGACAGGAGTTGCAGTGGTGGGTGTGAGAGCGGGAAAGTGTCTATTCAATATACTTTAAATTATTTATGAACTGCTCTGAATTTTGCTAAATTTCAACTCCTGTATGATCATTGTATAATTGTAAACTTATTTTAACAAGAGCAACGCTAGAGTTGCTTGCCGATCTTTTCTGGTGATGACAACCCTATGAATCCGATGGTAGTGGAAAACAACTGCTGAAACTAAATAATGTTTGATGGAACCAGTAAATATTATTTATATTCTTTTTCATCTTTGCACAATTACACCATACAATTTAAATCCCAAACGGGTTTATGTTATAGAATTTTCGGAACTAACCGTACATTTTAATTCAATTTAATCAGCCTTTAAAATTTAATTACTTAAAAAAGTATTCTTGTTAGCTTGTTAGTTTTTAGCCTAAAGTCTTCGATCAATAATCGTATACTAGTTATAGGGTCCGGAACATAATCGCACGCCAAAAGTCGCCGAGGTTGCTAATACTTATACATTTGAATTTCGAACTATATGTAGAAAAAATCTTAAATTATAATCAACTTCAATCAATAATAAAAATAAACCTTATTATTTTAAATTAATATGTATTATGTTTTTTTGGACCATACTAAAATCAAATAAGGCCACGCTTTTATTTATGCTCTTAATTCTTTTACCGTTTTTTAGGCCGTTACTTATAACCTGTATCAGCCCATATACGTCCCACTGCAGGGCACGGGCCTCCTCCACAATCGACAGTGCGATTGAGAGTGGTTAGGCCATATAGTCCTACTTATAACCTAGTGTATTATATATTTGAACGAAGGCTAAAGTCTATGGGAGATGAGCTCCTTTATCACGCACATCCAACACAAGTTTAAACACATTCTGCCCCTTTACACAACACAGCTGCGTAATGGGTAATTCCGTGAGCCCCGTTGAGAGGTTCAAATAGAATTGCGGTAACCGAGTTACGGCCATCGGAACACGGCACAGAGACGGCATCTGTCTGTCAGTTTGCTTGTTACAAAACTTAGAATAGAACTGTAGGATCGTAAATGGTGATGCAGGTCGGAAAATTGCATTCGATTTATGAGTGGTGAAAATGAGTTTTGTTTCGAACTTGATCAAACAAAAAATATAATTGATAAAATGTTTGTTAGCTGTGGATAAACGTTTTGTTCAATTCCAGTATTACTAAGTGGTTATTTGTTTCTCAATGCATGATTTACGCCTGCAGGTAGTGCATTTAACATTTAGTCAAACTATTAGTGTTACGTACATAAATAATTAAATAAATAAATAAATTATTATAGTAAGCGATACGACCGCTCATGAACAGTAACAAAACCAAACGACACGATGAATAGCAAAGCAATGCTTCGCATTCCAATACGTTCGCCATCCTGAGATATATGATATTAAGTCTCAAAAAATCCAGTTGTTACTCTGGCTACAATATCCTTTAAATCGAAAAACACTACTGTTTGGCATAAATAAATATATATTAAGATTTCATTCGTACTGTGTAAATTTTGACACTGATTACACGACTTATTTTATTATTTTGTCTTAGAGATGAAAACTATGCAAAAAGTTACGTACATTCTTTTTGGCGTTGGATGCATAGCCTTTTTGTATGCAAGTGTATTTACTAGGAAAAGAGGACTGCCTTCACTTATATAACATGATTAGATATTCAAAAGGCATTACTAAAAAATTACATAATTAAAAATTATTTATGGCATTCGCATATATTATATTTTCTGTCATTTGACCATTTGTGAGACCGAATAGTCGCCATAGTGTCTGATATACACGACACAAGACTTATGGATGGCTATTGTGTATTTACTATTATCTATTACAACTTAATTTATGTAAACGGTATTGATGAAAATTTATTCAACTCACAAATAAGATTTATATCGGATTAGGCAAATATTTGAGTACAAGTACGTATAGAGTGGCGATCTAATAAATCAAGCGGTAAGCAAGCCCTGATCAACTTGATGCTAAAACCCTATTTCGAAACATCGACAGCTCGCAGCTTAAAACTTATCTCTTTGACTTTAGCGCCCAGGACTGTAGGGCTGTCTCCTGGTAATATATTACAAATGTTTTTTTGTTTCGGTAAATAATTCGGTAAATAGTGCGTGGTGGCCTGTTGGTAAACGGACTAGACGCGACTGCCAACATGTTCACGGTTGTAGCGGGTTCGAATTCCAGAGCACACCTCTGACTTTTCGGAGTCATGTGTGTATTAATAGTCAATCACCACGTACTAAAACGGTGAAGGAAAACATCGTGAGGAAACCTGCATACTATATCGATTTATAAAAAATGCTATGGTATGTAAGTCCGCCAACCCGCACTAGGCCAGCGTGGTGGACTATATGGCCTAACCACTCTCAATCGTACTTTCGATTGTGGAGAAGACCCGTGCCTGCAGTGGGACGTATATGGGCTGATACAGATACAGATAGAGAAATAATTCGACTTCATAATGGTTTTTTAGATTTACGCGATTGTTATACATTAAAATGAAACTAAATTAACGGATTTTATCGTGGACTTGGTATATTTTTAAAATTTTTTAACTTCCCGGCGTTACGATTACTTTACAGTTTTTAGTCTGCCCTGTGACTATGAAATCGAAAAAGAAAAGGAAGTTAACAAATATAAATATTAAATCAAATAGTTTTATTTTAACTTCATTATCATTATATTGGTCACTATCCTGGCTCACAGGAGTTACAGTGGTGGTGTGGGGGTGGGACAGTCTCCAATCATATTGGTCACAAGAACACAAGTTACATTGCCACCTGTAAAAAGGAGCCAGAATTAAGAGGACGGTAGACGCCGATGACCTTGCTCGAACGGGCGGAACCAAATCTCATGCACCGGCACACGACGTGCGAGCAAGCGCGCTGCGCAATACCTATTCGGCGCCATTTTTTCGCCACGAGCGGTACGATATATTTCATTATTTTGCTCGACGTTCCCCTTGAGTACAGTTAGGAGCGGTCTAACCATAGTAAATGATTAATTCACCAAATAACACAATAGTCATCTAATAAACGAGAGGCCGTGAGTTCGATCCCCGCATTGAAACGATTTTTTGTGTTTATTTATTTCATCTGTCTATAACAATATTACAAAGAGGAAATATTTGTATTTTGGCATTTTTTGTATTCTAGATTTTTAATATTTGTATTTTTTTTCTATTCTAATATTATAAAGAGGATACATATGTGTTTTTGGATTTTTCTCAAAATTACTGGACCGATTTTTTAAATTCTTTCACTTTACGAGTGGTATATTATCCTAGAATAACAGATGATGTATGTATATTTACCTAAAGGGGTACATAGTTGTATTTAATCGAATTATGATTTTTTTTATAATACATTCATAGCTTCAGCGGTTTTGATTTTCGATACAATATTTCATCCCTTATTTTACCCCTATTAGCTGTTCTTTACTATTAGCTCTTCATTATTTTGCATTTGTAATAAGGAGATAAAATATATTTCAAAAAAATATCTTCAACGGTTTTTATTTTCCATTTCAACTCTTATTTCAACCCCTTTAGCCAAATATACAACCAATGTTACTCCAGGATAATGTTGGATTCGAATAGTGAAAATTTTTTGAGTAATTTTTGAATTTATTCATGATAAACAAAAATCGTAATATTCAAAAATTTAAATACAAAAATGTAAAATACAAATGTTACAAAAATGCAAAAATTCAAATGTTTCCTCTATAAAATATTAGGTTAGATAGATAGATGAATTTATAAACAAAAACAATTGTATCGATGCGGGGATCGAACCCGCGGCCACTCGTTTTTCAGCAGGCGTCCAGTCAGCTGCGCTACGGTAACTGTAATGTACAATTGTGAAATAATCATTCACTACGGTAAGACCGCCCCTAACCGTGCTCAATGAATATGTCGAGCGAAATAGCAATATTCAATTTTGATATTGCGGGGACAAAGGAAATAGGTCCGTTTAGCACGGCGCCTCGTCCCTCACTGATTTGTTGGGCGACAACGGGGACGTGCTCGCAATTTAGAGTATCTCAAATGTGAAAAAATTCGTTAAAAATAAATGAGACAGAAATTAGAAAAAATAAAAAGAAGGCCCCATCCGTCTTGTATTTCTTAATATCCTGATAACAATAAAATAATCCTGGTGCTCATACTTTACAAGAAAAAACGTAAAATGCGAAAACAGAGGTCACTTTGCAATTTTATTTCAAGTACTTTTAATACACTTGTAAGAATTCTGAAAAGAAAGGAACATGGTCCATATAGTGCAGATAATCATATATTTTTTTTGAAGACCTAACAATCAAGATCTCCAAGAAAAAACGTTGTAAAAAAGGCCATTTCACATAGACCCTCCTCTTCTTGCAGGCACGAGGCCTACATACAAGAACAATTCAGGCCCATCGGCTATACTTTTAGCATAGTATGCATCCTGCCCAGCATCACTTTAATTTTCTAACCCCTGGGCTGTTATTTTAAACAATAGTAGTATTTATAATTAGACATAGGTAAAGGTGAGATCAAAATTAATGACAAATAAAAATCTAATCAACCTAACAAAAAAAAAAAAACATTACCAAAATATTTAATGCACAAAAATATATATTAATTTTAATAAAACTCACACTACTACTGCTGCTACTAGTAGCAGCCCTATGCAATTTTGTCAAAATTTACCAACAAATTTCACATTCTTCGTTGGACATTTTGATAAGTAGATCCTTTTACATTGTAACGAAAGGATATTGTTTTAACACAACTTACCGATGGCCGACCACTTTTCAACCTCCATGCACGTATATTTCATTTCATTTCATTTCATTATTTAATCAATTTAATTACCTTCGTATTTTCAATCTTTTTCAGAATTATGAGATTGTAATGTAGATGAAAATGAAGTGAAATGAAAATCATTTATTGAATCCATTTAAATGTTCTATATTATTTAGATTCAGTATTGATTCATCTACGACCCTATGATGACGTCAGTCTTAGTCAGAAATAGTATATACTAGATGTTGACTGTACTGCCATAACACAAAGGACATAATTTGTTAAGTCTCTTAACGTTCAGTAATTACTGGCTATAATTTTCTCTAAATTAGTAATTATTTATTATCTAATAATAACCTTTAGTTACAGCAGAAATAGGTAAGGCGGTGTCATCCACTCTTAAAATGACCTCTTTTAGTTTGTCATGATTTTCTAGAATTCGGTCCATATTAGCAGCATTATCGAATTGTATAATAATACAGACAGTGCCATTTTTTTCACAATCGGGTTTGATTCCTCGCTAGGAATATCAATTTATAAAAAATCCAAGTATGCAGTGTTAATTTCACTAAAGTCAGCCTCGTGAGTCCTTTCAGTACTTTTCGCTAGTTGGCATAGTTTTAGATTTGGCTGGAAAAATTGACAGTAAATACATATTTATCCTGTATATACAGTTATGATATGATGATCCTGTATATGCTGTACCTCGAATTACATTAAGGAAAATGAATAAAAATCATGTCATCAATATTGAACAATCCACGTACCTACCTTCGCAGGTAACTAATGGTCCACATAACTGTTGCATAATGATGGTTATCTTAAAATAATATTTTGTGGTCTCACTGACGTATATTTACAGCACTTATACATTAATAATTTTGATTAAATAAAGTATGAATAAAGTATATCTCAAAACACTCAGTATAGTAAAATATACAACGTATAACGTGGTTAATAATTTTAGAATAAATAGTTATTCAGGACACAATTGAAAGCATGTGTTATAAAATAAAATATAATCGACATGGCAAGTGAAATTGGAATATTTTAATTAATGTTGTATATAAAGCTTTCGTGGTGCAGTTAATAAGACCGACGGTTGTGTAACGAAAGGTCGCAAGTTCGATTCCCGAGCACCAAGATCTGGGGGCACGGCAGTGCCTCCTCCAAGTCGAGCTTAAAAGCGGCACAGTCGCACCATCCTTTTCTCGAAGCAATTCAGACCATTTTCAACCCCCCATAACTTCGTTGTGGTTAAAGCAAGAAGCCTGAATTTTCAGCTACTAAGTAGGCTATGTGTACATACGGTATATTTAAAATTTCATTTAATTTGATCTAGTAGTTTAAGAATTATAACTTGTCAAACTTTCATAATTTTGTCACTTAATTTCAAATTCAGTCTTAATTATTTTAAATATATTTTGTCATTGTATAATTATTTAAATTTGCATCCTGTGGTCTCCTATAATTAAAGATCACGTCGAAATGTAAACCACAACAATGCTATACCATTGTCTTCATTATATGTCATGTATCCTTCCTTGGAGGTCCTCAATTTTAAAAAATAAAATAAATATAAAATAAAACATAAGACCAGCCGAGCCAAACACTCCGTTTACACGCTGGCGTTGGTGGAGGCTGGCTGAGGTTGGCCAAGCGTGTAAATGCAGCATAAGAAGCGTAGACAGATAATACTAGAAGTTATAATTACTCCTTTTCAAGATCGAATGCCATTTTTATCACGAAGTTTTACAGTGGCCTTTCATTCGCTATAATTCACTGATAGAAATGCACATCGTATCGGAGTGAGATAGGTTATATTATAAATAAATGGGGTAAAAAAGGGTTGAAATGTTATGTCTAAGAAAATCGAAACCACTGAAGTTATGTCTATGAAATTTTATATTTTTACTAACAAAAAGTAATGGCGTGCAATATTTTTTGGAAAAACAGCATTTTGGTGCTGAAATAAGGGAAGGAATATTGGATGGACAATATAAAACGCTAAAGTTTTTAATGTCAAAAATTTATAAGGCAATCTTTATATGTATATGTATATGGATGTATATGGAGAGAAGAGACATAAAGTAAAATAGAATGGAAGGTACGGGAGAGGGCTGGGATAGCTGTCAGATTTGTTAGGACGAAATGTAAATGCACGTTATAAAACGGGATGGATAATAAAGAGAAGGGACGAGACAGATTGGGAAGAGACTGAACAGGCGGATGAGACGGGATTGAGCCGGACAGTAGGATAGCTACGTCAAGTTTAGGTTTACAAGAGTTTATACGAAAAACAACATGTATTTGGTGTGGAGTGGAATCAAAAAATATATGCACCCAGGCGAAGCTGGGTCGGGCCACTAGTCCCATATAAATGTATAGTATTGTACCCGAATATAATGGAATAATAGTTGTAGATAGGTATCTATATATATTTTATATGAGGCATAACAGGAGGGGGGTATAGAGAGGAAAGGGGTGTATTCAGCCCATGAAACTGTACAACATTCATTTAGAAAAACATGACGAAGACAAACTTGCAAATAAATAGACTAAATAGCTCGAAAATATCAATTACCTTGAAAGAAAGAACACTAATAATTAAATCCGCTATATTGTGATAAATTGATACCTACAAAAATAAGAAAAACCCATAAGACAGAGGCTTTAAGAAAAATCGTTAGTGATATTCTAGAAGTAAGAAGTACTGAAAAGGAAAAAAGTAGGCGTCTACAAAAAGACGTGAGATCCCATCAAAAACTTCCTGTAAAAAAATTCCAAGTCTCGCAGCTCAGGTTTTCTACCGCAAAAAGTTGTGAGATGCATGTTATACCAAGTCAATTAATTTATTTAGTCCTTAAGGGACCTTCTATATAAAGTTATTACGTTAGTTATTACCATATCAATATTAAAAATTCTTTACGTTTTAAATAAATAGATCGACTTGGCCAGTAGCATTATGTATAAATTGTACGTGTTTGTATAAATTGTAATGTTTTCATGCGATGGTTGGCCATCGCATGAAAACATTACAATTCGACCTATTTATTTAAAACATAAAGAATTTTTAATATTGATGTGATAATAACTTACGTAATAACTTGATACAGAACGTCCCTTAAGCAAGGACTAAATAAATTAATCGACTTGGTATTACATGGATCTCACAACTTTTTGAGGTAGAAAAACTGAGCTGCGAGACTTGGAATTTTTTACAGGATGTTTTTGATGGGATAAATGTTTTTGTGATATGCAAAAATTGAGTCGGGCCTAGGTTCTTGTGAAGCTGAAAAATCTTGTAGCTTCTAATCCCCACGATATAAGACGCGATGTTAGTGTTAGGTAACAATGTGAGTACTGGGCGTATATATTTATTACGAATCTAAATGCCTGGACTACCTCGGACACGCAATTACACCACGTTATGACGGCAACGCTGTGGTTTCGGGTTTTAACCCCGGGTCGGGCAAAGTGGAAATTAGATTATTCTATTAATTATCAGCGTGGCATTAAGAATTTGTGCCCGAAATGGCGAAGGTTTCGTCTCCTATCACATCGTTATGGAAGATACAAGGCGAAATGTCAGTATCCTGGTAGCACTCCTGCCCACTTTCTGAGAAATAGTCGTCACTTTGTGTATGTATGTATAAAACTTAATTCGTTGTTTAATAGAACACAATTGGTTGAATTGTAGTTGCGTTGTGTGTTTGATCTTTATAATTGCCACCACGCCGTAAATACTTTTAATATTTGAGGGTTTTAAACATGTCACTTCTACCATATCGGAGATATACTCGTATGTACTAGGTGCCAATGTATCTAGTCAGGTCATAAATTCTGTCACATGTTTAATATAAAATAATTGAAACAAGTTTATTCATTATGTAGTTAACCATTTATATACCAAAATGAACTTAACAAAACATAGATTGTTATGACACTAAAGTTTATTCAAAATGACCTCCGTGATTTTGAATACAGGTCTTCAATCTGCGCGGCCAGTTGTCTATCGCAGCACGAACGAGGTCCATGTCAATATCGGCGGCTGCCTTAATCAAGGATGTCTTGAGTGACTCCAAATTGGGATGAGGTTTTGAGCACGCCTTTTCCTCCAAGTGTTGCCATATCTTGTAATCTAACGGATTCAAATCTGGACTGGAGGAGGGCCAGTCTTCGTGTCGGATGAAGTGTGCTCTTCGCTCTAATAGCTGGCGCCGAATCTTGTTGGAATACCCAGTGCCTGTTATTGAAGATGGTATGAGAAACCGGTTCCACAAGGTTCGTCAACTGTATTTTGATACACAACTCGTTTTACACCTTTCTCATATAAATGTACCCCTGTTAAGCCCCAATAAGAAACTCCCAACCATACCATAAGCGAGAATGGAAAATGACCTCGTTGGACTCGCGGAATACGGTCGGTCGCTTCTTCACTACTGTGTGCGTACACCTTATCATTTTGTTTGTTGTAGCTCTCTTCTACGGTAAAAATTTTTTCATCTGAAAAAAGAATTTCCCGATATTTTTTTCCCGCGTACCGCTTCAACAAAGCGCGGCATCTCTTCAGTCTCAGGTCCATTAGACGAGCATTCAAACGATGTCCTGTTTTTCTTCGATGTGCCCGAAGCCCTAAGTCTTCATTTAACACCCTTTTCACCGTGGTTCTGCTTAACCCCATCTGAAGGGCCAACAGTTTCTGCTTACGTTTGGGATTTCTTTGAATTCGCGCCTTCACAGCTTTTATCACTGCCGGAGTCCTAACAGACCTAGGGCGACCACTTCTTGACCTGTCATCTACTTTAGAGTCTTCATTGTATCGTTTGATGGTACGATAAACGAATCTTTTGGTTATATTCAAATTTTTCAGTATGTCAAAAATTGATGCAACGCAATAACTGCAACACGGTCTTCTTTAAGCGTCCACTCCATATTTAAAAATGAGTAAAATTCTAAAAAGTATACATTTTTATTTTCATGAACAATTCTAAATTCGAATTCAATAAACTTTTTTGTGGCCAGCATTCTAAAAGAAAAGTTTTTACTGTGTACACAAATACATAACTTATAACCTGATTGTGTATATAGGTAAGTAACTGATCCTTGAATCTGACCATTTCTAATCAATTGAATGTTATCTAAAGATAACTGGTTAAGTAGCTGTTTTATCAAAATATTCCATTTATAGAAGCATTTCTAATTGAGTAGATACTTATGAACAAATAATTTGTCTTGATAGCACTTACAACAAAATAGATTTCACAATATTTCAAATTGAATTTTCATTTCATTTCAGATCAGATTACAGAAAATATATTTTGTCTATCATTATACTATTTTGAATAGAATAGGACGATAATTCCTCACTAAACCGAAGGTTTGTATTTAGAAATGGAATCAATAATTATTCATATACTTTATAAAGCAGTATCAGCTTAACCCTTAAATATAAACATGACTATTGTGTTATATAAGCTATCTACATATACATTTTGAAAATATATACTTATTGTACTCGCAAAAAACGTAATCTAAAAGTATATATATATCCAATACAAAATGTGAAAAGAGAAAAGTTGTTTCTAATATTTTGACGACAGCGTGTGAACCACGCATTCGCGCGCCATGAAAACGTAGATATATCTATATTCATATAACATTTTTAAATCAGAATCAGCTTAACCTTTTAATATAATCATGAATGTTGTGTTATATAAGCCATTAGTATTCTATTGGCATGTGACAATATATGGACCAAATAAATAAAGAAACATATAAAATATATAAACTTTTTATATATAAAGAAACTAATGGACGCACTCATGGTCCAACTGTATTAAAATGTCCAAAATAATAAAATTTGAAGAGAAAAAAATTGTTCATAATATTTTCATATTTTCATTAATATGAATTATGTCATTATTTGAATAATATATTAGTTTTTATATAAGTACATTTTAATATCGATTTATGACGTAGTAACTGGTATAATCAATTTCTGTTAAAAAATAAATAGCTATCCGCGCAAAAAAACTAATAAATATAAAATTGTACATGGTTAAAGATATTAAAATTTTACATTGGAGGTAGAGAGTAGAGCAGAGGTAGTGGTTACATTTTATATGTTTGCCGAGTTATTTTAATACGCATCTACTTATTTTAGATAAATAATGACAAATTATAAGGGTAAGTTGTGGTTTATTATTGAGAATTATTTGTTGATAATGAATAATAGGCCAAATAAGTTGGCGAACGGGATAATCATAAATGATGTCGTCATTAGTCGTGTTAGGTTTTTCTCATTATGAGCGGAGAAATGGAGGTGAATTAAGCTATATACCCTAGCTACAGATATAGCTATGGCCAGCTTCGGAGGTGCAGTTGGTTGAACGCCGAGTGTGAAACGAGAGGCTGCTGGTTCGATTCCCGCATCGAGAGAAATGTTTGTGAGGCCCACAAGTATTTGTCTCGGGTCTGGGTGTTTGTCAGATCGAAATGTATCTGATAGTTACTTATATCTATGATCCAAGACTAAACTGAGCTTCATATGGGTTGAGTTTGTTTATTTATATATAAAATACCATATTTTTAAATACATTTAATCACGCATAACTTCGTCTGCGGGCAAAATCTAGTCTTCAATATGACGATTCCATTGTACTTTGACGAAGCAACAGTACAATAGATCAAAGGTTCTAAGAACATATTGCATATGTATATAAATTCCAATCATAATACAATATCGGATATTAGTACCGTTAATTAGGGCGTCGGACTACAAATTAGAGTTTCCTGACAGTAGGCACACAACTAGATCTGTAATTATGAATTGGACGTAAATATTTGTATACGTTTTAGCTATTTGTTTCAACTAAATTATAGTGTTAATTTAATTATTTATTTTAATGGATGATAGATTATAATGTGATAGCTAGAAATAAAAAAAAATAATTTTATATTAATTAATTCCTACAATATATTCATTTTATGTAAGGTCAGTGAGAATATTCTGCCATAGACGATGTCTTAAAAATAATATAATTTAAGTTATTGATAGGTTTATAAACACATTATGCCTTAATACTTTAACTTCAGCCAATATCATATATAATATCATGACGTATGACTTTGTAAAACTTCACAACTTAACTTAGTAACACAAACTCAAAGAATTGAACTATCAAGTGGACCTTCAATTTCAATTCAAAACGATCTTATAATAGTGTTATGAATGGCCGTCAGATTGTCGTATTTAATAACTGTAGTTGTGGAAAGGGTTTCTCTGGCTAAGAATGAAACTCCATCTCTTTCGATTACAATATTATTCTCTGATTGTTTTACATCCATTTTTCTACATTGCACGATAAGACCACGCACCAACAACACATCAATCAAAAGATACTGTTTTACATTTCTAAAATACCTCATTCCATTTTCACATTTTAAATCTATTTCTTTTTAAACAAGCCACATTGAAGTTTGAAAGAGTATTTAATGTTATTGGTATAAAAATATAATGATTTAGTAAAAAAATGTCCACTACTCACACTATAATCCTAAAATATTCACAATAAAGTAACAAAATCATTACAAACGTTTCTAACCCTAAATCCCACGTCTCACTACGCAGACACTAAAACATGGTAAAAGTAACCAAACAGACAATACAACTCATTCGCAGGCGTAATGAAGTCTTATGACCGCTCTTTGTACACAGACGGGACCGTGCGAAGCAATAATAGTGAAACTCTAGGGAATCCACTACCTTCGGAGAAATCGTTCGACGCAATACAATCCTAGGACATGGGAGTCATTCATTTAAATAGTGTTGTTATGTAGGGTTATTTTCATTCGAGTTTTCAAATTTTGACAGAAGGTTCAAAATCGTAAATACAGTCCATTAGTAAATATAATGTTTTTTTTTAAATATTTTTATCATCACGTAACATAATGCTTATACAGTAATAAGCCCATTCTTAATCATTACATAGTATAAAACAAAGTCGCTTTCTCTCTCCCTATGTCCCTTTGTATGCTTAAATCTTAAAAACTACGCAACGGATTTTGATGCGGTTTTTTTAATAGATAGAGTGATTCAAGAGGAAGGTTTATGTGTAAAATACATGCATATTGTTGTAGAGAAATCTATATGCACTATATGTTTGTAAGTTATGCACGTTTGTATAACTTACAAACGTGCGCGGGCGCATGTCTGTGTATAAAATCATGGACGAATATGCTCGTGGTAGATATTATGAATAATTTGCCACTAACTTGAACGGTAAGGAAAATATCGCACTTGACGTGGTGGGATAAGGCGTAATACCCAAATCAACAGAAGTGTCTGGTGCCTCATAATCAAAACATGTTTCAGGTCTGGGTGTTGTAAGGTCCAAAAATCTCACATAATTTCGAATGACCACGACAAGACAAGTATTTTAGTGGGGGTCAGGACTACGTGTGCGACTCTTTTCTGACAATCAGTTATGCCTAAGCATCGCAGCGTTCGTTTGTGAAGGTAAATATAGTCAGTGATTGCTCTATATTAAGGGATAGTGCCATGCAGTACTAATTAGTAATTATTAGTTTGGCGATTCGACAAATAGTCAAATTGAAAACATATATAATTGACTTTGGGCGTTACTTTTCTTAAATCCAAGATTAAACACAAATTGAAACTATATTATTTTTCTTGATAATACCTGAACCACACCTAAAAACAAATATTAACATCTATCAAAAAAACAAACAATTTTTGACGTGACAACGTCTTAAATTAGGTTGCGGCTGGGAGTCACTTATGAAAAAGTGTAACGCCCGGTAACGTAACGGTGCGCGCGCAGCACTAGAGAATTATTTTTCAGTTTCACCCACTTTTTACAAAATTGTCCCATAGCCCCCCCCCCTGCCTTCCCCCACCCTTATTCCGAAATAGTGCCTATTAGCCTCCCCACGAAACCTACCCCCCCCTCCCCTACCCCCACCCCGAAAATTTACCTCACCCCCCAATCCTATCTCGGCCAACATAGGTCGTAGACCCACCGAGTTTGGTATCCTCGGAACCGTCTTGGTGAGGGCTACAAATTGACCCCGCCAGAAATCCCAAATTACGCAAAAAATTACCCCCCCAAAAAAAAATATTTTACCTCCAAAAAATTAATTTAAGTTAGCCTCCCCACGAAACCTTCCTCCCCCCCCCCCTCCCTTACCCCCACCCCGAAAATTTACCTCACCCCCCCCAATCCTATCTCGGCCAATATAGATCGTAGACCCACCGAGTTTGGTATCTTTGGAACCGGCTCGGTGAGCTCTACAGATTGGCCCCAACCAAATCCCCAAATTCCTCCCTCTCTCCCCTAAAATATTTGTCCAGGCATAACTCCGTCATTTCTTAAAGTAAACCCCCCGTGTTTGGAGTCAGAGGAATCGTCTTGACGAGCTCGACAATCGAGAGCAGGCAAAATACGATTTTTCTTATTGACGTGACAACGTCTTAAATTAGGTTGCGGCTGGGAGTCACTTATGAAAAAGTGTAACGCCCGGTAACGTAACGGTGCGCGCGCAGCACTAGAGAATTAGGCGCATTGAATCGGCGCATGCTTGTGTCTCTGTCTTTGTCTTTCTCGAACGTTCTTGGCGTTGGAAAAACAAGAAAGCGTCACAATACAAGTTCACACGTGTGGTTAAAGTATCGTCAGCTGTGTCTGTAGTGAAAATATGGAGTGCTTAGATTCGTCATTACATGTACAATGTTTTAGTAAACAAAATATATTTCTATAGTTAAAATTTGTGCAATTCTTATTTTCATTCAATTCCTTGTTCCTATTGTGCAATTTAATTATATTCATATCAATAAATATTCTACCGAGAAAAAGACGTTGTCACGTAAAATCTTCGCCCGTAAAACCGACTTTACAGGCAACCATTTTTTTCATTTATTTTCAAGGAGCAACAAACAATTACACTTTTCTAATAAATATACTTAATATTAAGTTTCTTAAAATTTAATTAAAGTGCAACCAATCCCATTGCTCACGAATTAAACATCACAGACAAATAGGGCCAGCGAGGACACAGGGGAATGCAGCTCCTATGTCCTCCTTCGTCTCAACCGCCTCATGATGCATTACAATAACAAATTTCGGTTATCCATGAAATGCTTACAATCTTCTTTTTAAAAAGTTTGTGAAAACGAGCGAGTTAAGTATAGACGAAGAAATCAAGAACAATTGCCGGCCCTCTCACTATCAGTAAATTAAAAGTCTATATTGACGGGTTAACATCTCACAGATAAACTGTCTTTATCATCAATTGTTTTCATCTACGTAGCCAAGTTATTTTCTTTGTATTTGTAATACCAACTGCAATGCGAGTGTTTGTGTGCATTTTAGTACTGTTCATAACTCAATATGGAGGTTCGAAAATATTCAAGAGATGCAGCTTGGCATCTGAATTGTTAAAATACAAAATTAAGAAGGAATGGCTGGGCAGTTGTGAGTATTTATTTAATAATAATATGTATATTAATCCAACTCATAAACATCCCATTGAAGGGCATCGATATCCTCTATAATGAACAGTTAGATTAAACTTGGTATTAGTAAGTGTTGACGACGCACGCGCACATCACACCGCGTAGTTATCAGGAACATATGTAAAGTCTCGTCACGCCACGATCAAAGTATGTATGGGCGGATTGGGTGAATTTTTACGCACATTTTTCGGAATAGCTTTGCACCCACCGCTCACGCATTAATGATTTATACGTCATTTTAAAAGGCGTGACGAGACCTCCGGCAATGTATAATAGATGAATGTTTATTAAGTATTTATTGAAATAAAGGGGAAAATGACCGCGCCCCGTAGTTAAAATAGACCCGAGAATAGAACCATTTCACGGGGTTCTCCCTATGGTAACGCCTCGGAATAGTTAAGCTGGCAAGCAAATGTATGGAATCACTGGATCCAGAGACGTCTCCGAGGGAAACCGAAGAAACCCGAAGCTCCAAGGAAACCCGAAGAAGCCCGAAGTACGAACCGATCCTGATTCCGCAAGATTTCGACGTTGCTTGCCAGCATTACGGCGATTGCGTACTCCGGGGGTACCATAGGGCGGGGCGTGGTCGATCCCGCGTATATTTTATATATATTGTGCGTCCTATACAACCGCACCTTTCGGAGCTACTTTGCGAATGAACTAGACGTCAAGTAGAGTGCCCGAACACGCACCAGAGGGTGCATACGCTGGGCTCCGGTGCCCGATTTAACAGCTCGGATTCTCGCCCACTGAAGTCGTGGCGGAACGTTGTTGCCCGTCTCCGGGTTCCCGACCTCCGCACGCCTACAGTAAGGATTATAATTTTTAAACGTTTTATCCAACAAAGATACAATGAAAATAAAAATTATATATAAAAAGTAAATGACAGTCTTATTTCTTATAAGAAACATTGAGATGGGTTTAAAAATATTTATGTGTCAAAATCTCCAGTAATGTCTAGCTACAGTGTCCTGTAAGCCGAAACATAACAGTGCATTTACACTGCTGTTTTCTGGGAGAAATGGATATTGCTGTAGTAACTATCCAGGCAGCCTCTCACTTGAAAGACCTACCACCAGTGTTTTGAACGGTACACGTGTGTCACCTTTCAATCTTACACTGTATATGATGATCTTCATTAGATTACAGTGTACTTGCAATGAGTTGCATTGTACTAACTTTGCATTTTAAAAATGTAGGAATAACACGGTGGACTAAGATATAGGTCTCCTCACAAGACCAGAACATAATTGGTCTCGAATCTGCCACCTCAGTTTTGTCAGTCCAGTCTATTTCAAGGTCCAGATAGCCTATTCATATATGTGTCGAAGCATCGCTAGGCTGTCTCGGCATATTTGCAGGTTGGTCGGACATCTTTGAATCGTATGGGCGTATAGGCACAGGTATTCACCAAAATAAAAGTCTCACACTATAGTTTGATTATTGTACTACTCGTTCCAAATAACAATCACTACAAATATTCTAAGATTACAATAATAAATCGCGATTAAGAGCAAATGGGTTTGCAAGCGAACATCACGTGCGAATCACCGTCCAAGAATGATGACTCGCCCGATATGACACTTACAACTCCATTCGGGTGGTACCCGCTCTCAAAAAAATAAATCAACCTTCAATTTTGAACATTATTTTTAACTACCAATATTCTAATTTATTTGCAAACAATAATAATCGATCAAAATAAGCGCGTGCCGTTATATGTATAGGTAGAGCATCTGTCCTCTCTTCATAGCCTGTTTTGTACTACACGAAACATGTTTAAAAACATTTGAGGTTTGGACTGTACTACAAGTGGGCAGATAGACTCATGCCTACCTTCCAAAACTCACGTCTTTTCCTAGAAGAGGTAGGCAGAGGTGCTACTACGACATCTACGTTTCGCCTTGTGTGTTACGTCACATGATGTGACAGGGGGCCAGAGCCTATCGCCTTAGCGAGCAAAAATTGACTCAGGGCTAATAATGCATATTAAATTTCTATGTATTATTATTTTACTTTATTGTACATGAAACACAAATGAAAATACACAAAGAAAAACACTTAACCTATACGTATAGTACAATCGGCGGTATTATCGCCTTCGGCAATGTCTTCCAGATAAACTTTGGATGGAATTGACTTAACAGAAGTAGTAAACAAGAGTTGCAATGGTGAGTGTGAGTGCGGGCCAGTCTACAAAGGGTATCATGTTGCCCGACCCTGTATTCAAACCCAAGTCCTTTGCTATGCGATCATACCAACTACCTTGGGATGGACAATAAGAGATGGAAAAAAAGAGAGGGCAGTCAAGATAAAGACTAAGCTTAAAAAGATAAAGCTTAACTAAAGAAAAAAAAAATATAATAAAATCATACATGCAAAATACGTGACATACGAATATAATTACAAAATTAACAAACATAACATATATAAGATATATACATAAATAAATATATACAAACATGTATATACACATACAAGTGCATAGATATCGTAATAATATATACAAATACATACATATATACAAACAATCAATCACTCGACTAATGTAGCAGTTAAAGGGATAGGTAGTGTTCTTTAACCATTTCCTTAAAGGACAACAATGTTCGCGCTCGTCTCACTGCATCAGGAAGTGCATTCCATAATGGGACTGCTTGTACTGTGAAAGACTTGTCTAAGAAAGTCGTAGAGTGCACGGGCATTCTTAACCTCAGGTTCTCCGACGATCTCAGGGATTTTGTATGTGAATCATGAAGGAACATAAAACGATCTCTAAGATAAGAGAGAGTTAAGGGATTAAACAAGATGTTGTAGAGAAGAAAAATAATATGGGTATACCGACGAAGTACGTACATAGTTTCATTTGAACGATGAAGCCGTTGGGTCAGTATGGCGGGATTGGTTTTTGTGCAGGTTGGCAAAAGGACTAGAAAATAGAAACAGACATTGCGATGGTACCCACTCTGGTGGGTTTTAATATAAGAGAGACCTACCATTAGTAGCACCTAGTGCAATAAGGCCGCGGATAGTACTAAATTTAAATACGGCAAATGTTTTGGTTGAAATAAATAAATCGTAATTTTCAACTAAATATTAAAGGAGGCAATCCTGTCGTTCTACTAAGCACCAATTATGGGCCTTAAAAACACACTGAAATTTTCCGAACTCGCTAAACTCATACGAAGTATTCCTAGAATCAAACACGAGTCTTCACGGTTCACAGCCACGGTTACTCAACGTAAATTCCCGCGTTTAAAAATATTTTTACATTCATTTTATTTTTCCTTGTGATATGCGATGTAGGTTTCCTCCTGCATTATTGTAATTTATTTGTACTAAATTTTGCACTAAAATTTATACTTATATATACCACATTAAATGTGGTATATATATTTTTATGGGTTTCGAAGAATTCCTTTTTAATTCCACTTTGTCTTTAATAATATTTATTTTTATTTTGACGTGACAACGTCTTAAATTAGGTTGCGGCTGGGAGTCACTTATGAAAAAGTGTAACGCCCGGTAACGTAACGGTGCGCGCGCAGCACTAGAGAATTATTTTTCAGTTTCACCCACTTTTTCCAAAATTGTCCCATAGCCCCCCCCCTGCCTTCCCCCACCCTTATTCCGAAATAGTGCCTATTAGCCTCCCCACGAAACCTACCCCCCCCCCCTCCCCTACCCCCACCCCGAAAATTTACCTCACCCCCCCCAATCCTATCTCGGCCAACATAGGTCGTAGACCCACCGAGTTTGGTATCCTCGGAACCGTCTTGGTGAGGGCTACAAATTGACCCCGCCAGAAATCCCAAATTACGCAAAAAATTACCCCCCCAAAAAAAAATATGTTACCTCCAAAACAATTAATTTAAGTTAGCCTCCCCACGAAACCTCCCTCCCCCCCCCCCCTCCCTTACCCCCACCCCGAAAATTTACCTCACCCCCCCAATCCTATCTCGGCCAATATAGATCGTAGACCCACCGAGTTTGGTATCCTCGGAACCGTCTTGGTGAGGGCTACAAATTGACCCCGCCAGAAATCCCAAATTACGCAAAAAATTACCCCCCCAAAAAAAAATATTTTACCTCCAAAAAATTTATTGACGTGACAACGTCTTAAATTAGGTTGCGGCTGGGAGTCACTTATGAAAAAGTGTAACGCCCGGTAACGTTACGATGAGTCACCGAACGAGAGAGAGGCCCGCCGAATGCCTTGCGTCTCTCTCCCACTCAACTATGATCGGTCTGCCGCGCGCGCAGCACTAGAGAATTAGGCGCATTGAATCGGCGCATGCTTGTGTCTCTGTCTTTGTCTTTCTCGAACGTTCTTGGCGTTGGAAAAACAAGAAAGCGTCACAATACAAGTTCACACGTGTGGTTAAAGTATCGTCAGCTGTGTCTGTAGTGAAAATATGGAGTGCTTAGATTCGTCATTACATGTACAATGTTTTAGTAAACAAAATATATTTCTATAGTTAAAATTTGTGCAATTCTTATTTTCATTCAATTCCTTGTTCCTATTGTGCAATTTAATTATATTCATATCAATAAATATTCTACCGAGAAAAAGACGTTGTCACGTAAAATCTTCGCCCGTAAAACCGACTTTACAGGCAACCATTTTTTATGTCTATTTTATTATTTTTTATATGCATAAAACGGTAAAAAAATGTAGCGCAAAATTGTATTAACAATTGTACTCACCACCCCAGGTCACATTGTACTGTATGTGTATCAGCCCATATATGTCCCACTGCAGGGCACAGGCCTCCTCTACAATCGACAGTACGATTGAGAGTGGTTAGGCCATATAGTCCACCACGCTGGCCTAGTGCGGGTTGGCGGACTTACATACCATAGAAATTTTTATAAATCGCTATGGTATGCAGGTTTCCTCACGATGTTTTCCTTCACCGTTTTAGTGCGTGGTGATTGACTGTCATTTATTTATTGTATTAACAATAACCATACTAAATATAATATAAGAATACTAAGTTTATTTTGGAATAGAAATATATTAATTTATATGATTTTATTAAATACTATCTGTGCCCGCGACTTCGTCCGCGTGGAATTTAACAAAAACTTTATTTTTCTTAAATAAAAGATTTTTTCTATAATAAATGTAGCTTAAGTTACTCCTTATTATATCAGCTACCTGACAATAAAAGTCCCGTCAAAATCGGTCCAGGTATTTCAGAGATTAGCCGGAACAAACAGACAGACAGACGAAAAAAATTCTAAGGTCATTTTCGTTATAGGTATCGTGTATATAACGATATGTAGCTGGTCATTTTTTTATTTTCAATTTACAAACAGACACTTAAATTTTATTTATATGTATAGATTTTCCACCATGCGTTAATTCGTATTATGCACTTGATTTCTTTTTTTATTGTAATGAAGGACGAGAAGAGCATGCCGTTCGCCTGGTGGTAAACGATACGACCGCTCACAAACAGTAGCAAAACCAAAATTGAATTACAAAGTAATGCTTGACATTCCACTGCACTCGCCATCCTGAGATATAAGATGTTAAGTCCATATCCAGTTACTCTAGCTACAATGTCCTTCAAACCGAAACACAACAGTACGTTTACACTGCTGTTGGCGGGAGAAATAGATATTGCAGTGGTATATAACCTACACAGGCGGCCTCTCACATATGAGAGACCTAACAGTAAATAACCATGTATTAATAGAATTAAAAGTAAATAACACTTTAAGACACATACAGGGCATATCAAGACTGCTACCGAAAACGAAGCCAGGTGGTAGTTTAAGCGACTTCAGACACAAAGCAACAGAAAAGTTGGAAAAAAAAGCGACAAAGACAAAAAATTTTTTTTTTGTTCTTTTTTTTATATGGGTGTATTTGGGTGGTAAATACATTTTTTCCTAAAATAATAGTGTATACCCTTTTATTTACGAGTATAAAGACTCTAAATTATAAAAGAGTTTAAATTATTATTTTAGCAAAAACTATGGATTTCCCATCCGAAAATGACGATATTTAAAGAACGATAAAAAAAATTGTCGCGTTTGTTCGCAAAATTTTTAGTTGCATTGTATTTCTACACACTAAAACTACCACCTGGCTTGGTTTCGGTAGCAGTCTTGAGATACCCGGTATGTCGGATTTCCCACTAATAGTCTGTTGAATACCGAAGTAATTACTTTAATGAGATTGAGGTAATATCTTATAACGTGCGATATAAGCAAACATCCATTTTTATAATAAAAATGTTCTGAATGAACGGGGGAGTTTGTATTTTATACTACTGTAGACCGGGTATATCCAGACTGCAACCAAAAAAGGTAGTTTTAGTGATTTCAGAAACAACGCAACTAAAAATTACTTATAATGAGATTATTCTTTTTTAGTATCATCGTGTTTGGATGGTAAATTCATATTATGTTTTTGCTAAAATAATAATTAAAACACTAGCCTTCTATTTCCTTTTATTAATTTAAGAAAACCGATTTATATATCGCCCAAACACGACGAAATAATTACACAAAAATTAATAGTCGCTGTTATAGGACTTTTTTGAAACTAACGACACTTAGACCCGAAACAAATAATTTTGTCGTACGCACTAAGATGTGTCTCAATGCTGAGATCGAACTCACGACCTACATCCCGCTCTCAACCAATTATGCAAAGGAGGTTGCCATGGTTTAGTATCATCGACAATATTATTCTGCCAAGATGACAACTCATCACATTGGCTCACGTAAAAGTGTATTGTTAAATGACCAGCCTGTGTTCAATGAAGCCAGCATAAATGTATCCAGGGTAGATAGTTCCACGAAGGTTTTTATAGAGGTACGACAGAATTACTCTCTTTCTCTCTCTTATCAGTCAAATGAAGTCCACAGCTGAACATAAGTCTTCCCTATGGATTGCCACATAGATCTGTTGGAAGCGGCCTGCATCTGGATACAGGTACAAGTCACTGGTGACTTCCTGCGACCTTAATCAGGTCGTCCGTCAACCTCACAAGGTGGACAGGGTGGATAAGTGGGCATTCGACATATAATGACTATAGCAAGCTAAGACTTTAGTAGACTATAGTAGCAACTTTGAAGGGACGGCATCTATACCATTTTTTTCCTTGCATACGTGATCGTTTAACAAAGACATGGCTAGATGTCGATTATTGCGTATCACAATTTCTCACAGGCCATGGTAACTTTAAGTCTAAACTATACTCTTTTAAGCTTGTTGCGTCGCCTGCGTGTCCTTGTTCAACACCTAATTGCGAGTATGAGCAGTCCGCGCATCATATACTTTGGGAGTGTAGTCTTTGGCAGAATGAGCGTAAAACCATGCTAGATAGTATGCAAATATCATCTGGAGTTGTATACTATATGGACCTTGTAGAGACTAGAAAGAACTTCCGTGCATTTCGTTGTTTTTGCCATTCCTATTACTGGAATCAAGCATAACAGTTCACAAAATATAGGTCCAATTTAAATGTAATAATGATTTGATCCGTAGTGCTTTACAGCTGGCTTCTCCGGCTGTCAAAGTTTTTTGCGAGGTTATTTACCTCTTCAGTTCAATGTTCTGTCACCCGCTTTGCACGGAGGGAAGAGGACAATAAATTATTTTCAACTCCTCCTATTAATTTAACTTTCTGATTAATTTCGTTGCGGATTAAAGACAAGTTAGACATTCCCGGAGACTCGCCGAGCTTCAACGCTCGGTGTCATTACTTTGCGTGCCACTGTTGATCCTGGCTCACAGGAGTTACAGTGGTGGGTTTGAGGGCGGGACAGTCTCCTATAGTAGCAACTACAGTGCAAATACCGAGTCCACCGCGAGAAAGCTATTTGTCGTTTGTCGCTGCAATTATCGGCCTTATTGTATTCGCATATTGACAGGTGAACCCTGACAATTATAATCATCTGGTTTATTTATCGGGCTATCAATTAAAAAGACTATTTCTATATTTAAAGATGGCTAATAAAAGCATTTCATTAATTTACGCCGCAAGTATTCGAACCAAATCGTGGGCATACCGAACAAGCAGTAAAAATACTATAGATTTTTTAGTTTAGATACGAAAGTTGTTTGTAACAACGGCAATGTTGGGCACGCTTGCAATTTGCCTCATTTTAAAATTAATCATGCGATGAATAAAAATAAGTAGCAATTACATTGCAGTTAATTAGGCAACTCTAATATATTTTTAAGAATGATCTTAGCGCGTCATGACTATGTATGCGACTGTAGGGTATATTTATTTTACTATATTATATATGTGGGAATAGTTCTGTATCGGGTCAAATGAAACAAAGATCGTCTTGTTAATCTTCAATATTCTGTATTCTGTATCAGCCCACATACGTCCCACTGCAGGGCACGGGCCTACTCTACAATCGTAATCGATTGAGAGTGGTTAGGCCATATAGTCCACCACGCTGGCCTAGTGCGGGTTGGCGGACTTACATTACAATCCTCAATATATTTAATGTTAAATAAAACTCGTCTTCTTCCGTCTTCCGTCGTCTTCCAGACTATTCTCTTCTATTCCGTCTTTGCATACTTCAACATCTATATCATTCATCCTCTTACTCTTTCCATCTTAAATACTTTTATTAGTCATCTCTTTCACACAAACCACGTTCCATATCAGTCATTCGTGTAACGTTTCATTCTGCTCATCTTTCTTCATAACATTCAAATCCTACAACTCGGCCATACTGACATCTGACTGCCCTCAGTCAGGTCCTATTTACAACACCTTTCATTAAAATCACAACAACTAAATTCAACATCATCAAACAAATTTACAACAAATCTTACAAAACATCTTATCCTAAAAAATAAAACAAATAAATTACACCTCTTACAATAAATACAAAACATCCACATACAAAACAATTTTGATTTTTCTTTCTTATCCTCTTGTAAATTGTCCAACTATCTTTAAATCTTCCGGGTCGGTGTTCAGTAAGATCATCGTATGGGTTCATCAATAATAGCCATCTTAGAAAGTCGTCCAAAGGCTTTGCTCGTAACACAACCTCTTTTCCCATCTTTTTTGCTTTCGAGTACCTGGTTCTTCTATTACTTCTTATTGGAAATATCTGTAACTTACTATACACATCTTCTGTGTCCATAGGATTGTCAGCTTCCATGCAGAAAACTTCCTTTTGCTGGTTCTGCAGTTCTTTTTACTGGTGGTAGGTCTCTCATATGTGAAAGGCTGCCTGGGTGGGTAACACCGCAATGTCTATTTCTCCCGTCAAACAGCAGTTTAAATGCACTGTTGTGTTTCGGATTGAAGGACATTGTAGCCAGAGTAACTACTGGACATATTGAGACTTAACATCTTATGTCTCAGGATGGCGAGCGCAGTGGAATGCCAAGCATTGCTTTGTAACTCAAGGTGTTGTTTGGTTGTACTACTGTTCATGAGCGGTCGTATCGCTTACCATCAGGCGAACGGCATGCTCGTCTCGCCATTCACTGCAATAAAAAAAAAAAAAAAACCTCAAACAGTATTTTTGCTGATGTTTCCTCGTAAACGTCTTCAATATGTTCGTCATTACTCGTCTTAATTGAATTTATTTCAACATCGTTGTTGCATTGTGTACAACTGACAAATACATTGTCATGGAGATCGCAGTTGTTGGGATTCACACCGTGAGCGCTAGGTTTGCTCTCGGTGACACTCTTAGTTCGCAAAACCTCTTTGATACTAATTTCGCTTGGAAACTCCTTTCAGATTGCTGCTTTGAAGTCTTCGTACGTCTTGAACGGATCCTCAGACCTCAACCACAAATCTGCGGTATCCGTTAGACACTTTTTTGCAACAATCAGCGTTTGTCTCGGTGTGAAATTGAACTTTCCACAAACGTCTTCAATGTCCTGCGCCCATTTGACTGACGAGTATAATAATAATAATAAAACGAAAACGGAACATTTTATGCGGAATTTTCTTTCTATCACTGTTTATGCATTCAGTTTTCTTCTGTAAACGTCTGAAGCGCAGTTGGTAGAATCAACTGTAAAAAAGGCTGGTTCGATCCCCGTACCGAAATAAGTGTGAGCGTGTAATATATTTTGTTACGGGAAAAGTTTTATGAGACCGAAAATTATGAGGTAATTCGATAAATTGGACTATATTTTCCGTATTAAAAACTCGCACGAACCATGAGAATTTAATCTTAACATGGGAATTTCCAAAATCCACGACTCCACTGTCCAAAATCCATTTTTTTATTCCAATGAATGAGCAAGCTATTTGCTTGATTGTAAGTGAAACAGCACCATGATTTCAATTCCGCGTGTTCTACTGCGCTTGGCATCCTGAGACATAAGATGCTAAGTCTCAGTAGTTACTTGGCTACAATATACTTTAAACCGAAACACAACTGTGCGTTTTACTGTTGTTTGATAGGAGAAATAGACATTGCGGTAGTACCTACCCAGGCAGCCTCTGACATATAAGATACCTAGCACAGTAAAATCATACCACTAAACCAATGTCTTACAACAATGAACGTAAAAACGTTAATAAAAATCACTACAGCTGATGCCGTCATTCATTCCGTGGGCGCATGCTGCCAATACAAAAACGGGGGAGTCCATTATGCATACGCAATACTATTCTTAACGCCATGTGCAACACACGCTTGTATATATTTATCCTCGGTATTACTGTAGTTAATACGAAAATATTCAACACAAGATGCAAATTAGTACGAGAATTGATACAAGTGGGATCGCCTAATGACATGTTCTTTGGAAATTGTGAGTTTTATTTTTTTGTGTGTTACATTATTGGTGATGTGGAAGTGTTTGGCGTACATTGCGGGCTTTGTATGCATTGTTATTGTGTATATTTCAGTTGAGCGGTAATGGATTTGGTATGTTTGTTTGTTTATTTATGAACGATAATTGGATGACAGCCAAAATGTAGATCTTGTTTATGTTTTTCTTAAACAATGTTTTACTATAGTGTTTATTTTGATTTACTCCAAAAGGAAAATAACTGAGGAACGTATGGTTGAGTGATTCGAAACAAATTATATTTTGGGAACCTTTTTTTTATACTTAAAATGATAAATAAATATAAGGCATGATTAACATACTGGTAATATTAACAAATAATATAAATATTTTTAAATCAAGAGTATATTTACCTAGCAATATTCTGCAAATTATGAATTTAGTTTAATAATCATAGTTATAGGCAATAAAATATTACTTATCAAAAGTAATTAAAGATAATATAAGTCTAAAAAAAGTAAAAAATATATGGTATGTAAGTCCGCCAACCCGCACTAGGCCAGCGTGGTGGACTATATGGCCTAACCACTCTCAATTTTCCTGTCGATTGTAGAGGAGGCCCGTGCCCTGCAATAGGACTTATATGGGCTGATACACATACAGTACAATGTGACCTGGGGTGGTGAAACATATGGGTTAAAAATATCGTATATTGATATAAACTTATACATATCATAGATTATTGCAATAATAATAAATATCTACTGCTGAGCGAACCGTTACCCTACTAATCTAATCATAACTTTGATTGACCACGCTTAGATGACTACTATACTGGCCTCTCACAGGTTGACGGTACTTAAACATAATTGGACCATAAACTAAACAATTAATCAAACCAAAGACTTGTTCATCTAGGCACAATTAATATAACACAACTCATTAAATTAATAAGGGTCCAAAATTAAAATTAATATACACGAAATAATCCAACTAATCAACATTATATTCCGTAGAAACAATTATAATTCACTTACCCCGATGTTAAAGTCGCTTATACGATTTGCATTTCAAATGAGATGTGATTGCACGAAAGCCGGGGATTTTACACGCAGTACAAAGTTATAACGTGGACACGTTGATAAATTGTGACTGTGTGTAGCTGGATGGTGACCATCGTATACCACGGTTATAATATATATGTTATGGGCCAAGTGATTAATGCGGGCAGTATTCATAATGCCCGGGCAGTATGAATATTGCCGAGCCATATCGGGCCAAGTGATTAATTACAATCTAAACTCACCTATTTATCACATTGCCCGGGCATTATGAATATGGCTACATGATGATCGGGCAATGTGATTAATAGGTGATTTTTTACGTGGTGCGCTGCCGCATTTTCGCATCTGCGATAGACCCATAAATTAGAAAGGTTGAATTGATCTGCTTATGTTTAGTTGTTTTTTAACGTCCGAAACATTATCTTCAGAAGAAAATTAGTGTTCCCACTTTATGGATCAGTTAGGTCGACTGTATCCCAAAACCGACTCGGAACACCCCGACTTCACGTAGTCTTTTGGCTACCGACCCTAGAGTGTATATAAAAAGTCGGTGGCGCGGAGGGAGAACAGCCCCCGCCCGCTTTATCGAAGGATAGGCAACCGTGCGAGCCGTAGCGGCTGAGGCTGGTAGTACCGGAGACGACCAACAAGCCGAAGCTGCGGAGGTGAGTATGGTTGCCTATATTTTGTTACGCAAGGGCGAAGGGGCTGAATTTCCCGTAACGCCGGAGACGATGCAGAAGCTAATTTGTATTGACAACAAGTGTTTTAAGGGTTAGGTTGCTATAATAGATATTTCTCAGGAATGGTGCGTTACCTTTACATGGGAGTGGTACCAAGGAAGGTGCGACACTCCCCCTACCCCTCCACTCCTCCCAACCCACTCCCTCGTGCTGCCCTATTCTAAATTCTACCACTTCGGCTCATTTTGATTTGCTTTACATCACTCTGCCCAATAGGCACTTGGCATTATTCATAATGCCCGGGCAATGTGATAAATTGATTGGTTATAATCACATTGCCCGCTCTTATTGGGCATTATTCATATTGCCCGGACATTATGAATAATGCCCGATTAATCACTTGGCCAATAACATATACAAATATAAAAGAAAGTAAAAAGAAGATAGTTTTTTTCCCATTGCAGTGATTGGCGAGACGAGCCTGCCGTTCGCCTGATGGTAAGCGTTAAGACCGCTCGTGAACAGTGGCAAGACCAAACAAAGCCTTGAATTACAACTACTAGCCACATTGCAACCAATATATCTTATTTTTCAGTAACAAACAAACAAAATTATGTAACAAATTCACAGAACTAAGCCAGTTCTAGTATCGGAGTAAAATTTGATTGAACTAGTCGAAGGTCCTACGTGTCCGGAATTGGGAATATGTGCAACACTTTACGGAATTACAAGGGAAAAGATAAAATGGATTTACTGTTCGGATAATGAAATGGATGTATCTCGGGAGTTATTTCGTCATTTGCATATGGCATTGAATTTTACTGGTGTTGGTGGATATATCTATTTAAGACGATTATATTTCACTACTAGACACTGGCTTTCTTCCTTGGTGACGCAGTTGTACAGTACGGTTATAATACTGAGAGCTCGGGTTCGTATTCCAGGTTGGGCAAAGTGATATTAGATTTTGATATTCATTATCAGCCCGGAGTCAACATTCGTGCTCAATATGGCTATAGGCTTGCTCATTATCACATCGTGGGATGGTACATACAAGGCGAAACCTGGGTGACCTGGTAGCTACTCTGCCTACCCGTTTTGGGAAAAGGCGTGAGTTGTTTTATGTGTGTAGAAGATACTAAGTTGCATTACGACTGACGTTGACAAGCCTCCGTGCAGCAGTTGGTTAAAGGCTGGCTGGGAAACGTAAAGCCGTAGGTTCGACCCTCGCATTGAGACAAATATTTGTGCATTATATATTCGAAGAATGGATGTTTGTAAGACAGAAAAATCATAATATCTGATATCAATATACTAATAAATTTATTTTCTAGGTTAGGACTATATTATTCTAATTTTTTGGTATTACAAACACCCATACAAAACAAATTTCGGATCCCACAAACATTTGTCTCGATCGAGGATGGAACCCGTGGCCTAGCATACCAAACAACGCCATTAATTACAAAGCAATGCTTGATAATTTGCACGCCATCGTGATATATAAATCTCAATATGTCCAGTAGTTATTGTAGCTATAATGTCTGTATAAACCGGTACACAACAATACATACGTTCACACTGCTATTTGGCGGGATAAATAGATATTGCAGTAATAACTACCATGGCGGCTTCTTACATATTATGGGAGACTTATCGCCATGAAGTTATTTTATTTATTCAGTGTCAGTTACAGCTGAACAATGTGACATTGCACAATTTTACGCAACATAATATAAAACTATTGTATAAGTTGTACAACTAATATACATAAGTATAGGCAAACAAAACATGCGAAAATTCGTTTAACTAAAGATGTTGTGTAGATCATAAATTATTTTTTATTGATATTAATTAAATTTATTTCATTCAACATAAATAAAAAAAAAAAACATACTTATTTAGATTTTAACTTCCCGTTTCGAACACTTGCAGCTTTTGTGGTCGCGCGGTCGATCCATTCTATTCTATGTATTATTGATTTCATCATCATCAGCCCATCTGCGTCCACTGCTGGATATAGGCCTCTCCTATAGCACGCCCCTGGGCACGATCTTAAACTCATTGTCTCCAACCGCTTATTGATTTAGTGAAGATATTTATCTTAACTAAATCAATAAGCGGTTGGAGACGGAGAAGGAATGATCAGACTTTTAATTTAAAGATCATTCGCCTGAACACATTTGTCTACTCAATCTCACCAAAACTGTAATTAATAGTAGCTAATAATCTTCTTATATATAAAAATGAATCGCAAAATGTGTTGGTAACCGCATAATTCAACAACGCCTGGACCAATTTGGCTGATTTTGGTCTTGAAATATTCGTGGAAGTCCTGGGAAGGTTTTAGGGGTGAGAAAAATAGGAAAATTTATGAGGAAGATACTAAAAACCTTTTTTTTGGGTATCGTTTAAGCGTGATGCGTCCAGCCAATATAGGATGATCTTTGTTTATTTGACGGGAGACGTAAAAGACGGTCCAGCTTCAACTACCATCCAACGTAAAATGATCTATCTTTCCATTGTCTTTCATTGACGGCAGACGAAATAGAACAAAATTCAAAAAATGTGTACATCGTGTATATCGTGTATATAATATTATCTAGATACGGCGTCTTGCGCATCATTTTGTGAAATGTAAATTGAAATCATGTCCACATCTACCAAAATCGCCCATTGTTTTTTGAGATTATTGCAACAGTTTTAAACAAGGTATACTCTATCGAAGCGTTTTGCCGGAGTACACCAAAATATATCTAATTATAATTTTTCGTTTTCATAAACGACATTGTTTTTGAATTGATACTTTTAGATGCGCTGGGGGACATATTTAAATTTCGCATTAATATTGTTTTTAGACTCAAGAATAAAAAGAATATTGGTACGTTGATGCCGTATCTAGACATTATAACGAAACGATATGCAGTTTTATATTTTTAAATATTTGTTCTATTACTTACGTCACCTGGTAAGGCAGTACGAAGGTTTTATTAATTTGTATATGGTAACGTACTAGACGCGACTGCCAACAAGTTAACGATGGTCACGGGTTCAAATCCCAGGGCACACCTCTGACTTTTCGGATTAATTTCTACGTGAAATAAAATCCGCCAACTCGCACTAAGCCAGCAGGGTGGACTATAATATCTTCTTCTATAATATGAAAATGAATCGCAAAATGTGTTGGTAAGCGCATAACTCAACAACGCCTGGACCAATTTGGCCAATTCTTTTTTTAAATTGTTATTATTACTTTATTACTAACAAAAAGTAATGGCGTGCAATATTATTAGGAAAAACAGCATTTTGGTGCTGAAATAAGGGACGGAATATTGGATGGACAATAAAAAACGCTAAAGTTTTTAATGTCAAAATTTCATAAGGCAATCTTTATATGTACATGTATATGGAGAGACGGGATATAATAGAGTGGAAGGTACGGGAGAGGGCTGGGATAGCTGACAGATTTGATAGGACGAAATGTAAATGCACGTTATAAGATGGGATGGATAATAAAAGAAAAAGGACGGGACGGATCGGGAAGAGACTGAACAGACGGATGAGACGGGATTGAGCCAGACAGTAGGATAGCTATGTCAAGTTTAGGTATACAAGAGATTAATACGAAAAATAACATGTATTTGGTGTGGAGTGGAATCAAAAAATATATGCACCCAGGCGAAGCTGGGTCGGGCCGCTAGTACCAAATAATGCCAACCCGCACGAGGCCAGCGTGCTGAACTACACGGCCTAATCACACTCACTCACTGGAACAGATTAATAATACATATTTCTAGATGTAATATACAATGTACAATTATTTGTTTTCCCAAATAAAAACAGATATGAAAACATAAATATTGTGTATGTTTGTTACAGGGGTATGTCTGATAGAGCAAGTAAGTAAGAGAAATACCAGCGCTTACTCGGTTACGCCTAGCGGAAAGAAGTTCTATGGCATCTATCAGGTAGGTAAGTTCCATACAGCTGGTGCCTGTATGGAATTACTAATGGTATTGGAATAACGCAAAGTAAAAGAAAGAAAACAATATACATAATCATGCCTTTTCAGATACCAAACCGATGGTGCAAGGAAGGTAAACGTGGTGGCGATTGCAATATGAAGTGTGAATGTAAGGTTTTTCAATAAATCTGCCTGTATCAGTCTATATACGTCCCTCTGCAGGGCACGGGCCTCCTCTATAATCGAGAGTATGATTGAGAGTGGTTAGCCCATATAGTCCTCCACGCAGGCCTAAAGTGGGTTGGCGGACTTTACATAACATATAAATTATTTTAAATCGCTATGGCATGCAGATTTCTTCATTATGTTTTCCTTCACCGTTTTAGTGCGTGGTGATTGACTATCGATACACACAAGACCCCATGACAAAGTCAGAGAACCCGCGACCACCGTGAACATGTTGGCAGCCGCGTCTGGTCCGTTTACCAACAGGCCACCATGCGCTTCAATCTATTAAAGTTATTATGAGTATTAATAAAGTAATAAATTACATCTTGGGCTCTATAACTGGAATTTGGGATGTTGAGAAAATATCGGCCGAGTTGAAGTGAGATTGGGCAGGACACGTCACCCGGATGCCGCCGAAAAGTTGAGCGAAAAGTGCCAAGCAGTGGACGCTCACGGATAGCATGAGGCGACAAGGTAGACTTCAGAAGAGATGACCTGACGACCTTGATAACTTGATAACCTTGATAAGATTCGACGACGCAGCGGTTAATAATTAAGAGATATTGCTCCTGTTTATGCACAGGCGTAAAATTCCCCACCAGGCGAGCAACCTGCTAATCTCATGATTTACTAAAAAAACAAGGATTTTGGTAGAATCAATACTTTTGAATAAAACCGTTGGTAGGAGTCGACCTGACGAACCTACACTAGCTAAATCTGTGACACCCGAAACAAGAGTCAGGTCAATAGTACATTGAAACAACTAAAATAAATAAATAAATGAAGAAATATATGCCTGCTTCGGCAGCGCAGTTGTATTACGCAATGATTACAAAGCTGTGGTCTCAGGTTCTAATCCCGGGTCGGGCAAAGTGATTCTGTATTATTCATTAATTATCAGGCTAGAGCCTGGATTTTGTAACCGATATGGCGATAGGCTCGCCACCAATCACATCGTGAGACGTCAAATTCAAAGTGGAATATGGTAGTCCTGGTTGCACCTCTGCCTACCGCTTCTGGGAAAAAGCGTGGGTTTATGAATGAATGAAAACAAGTGAAAAAGAAAGTGGTTGAAGAGAAGCAATATTTCAGACAGTGTCGACTTATAATCTCTGCCTGAGGTAGGCAGAGATTATAAGTCGTTAAGGGATACATTTTTTCTTTTTTTTTTTATTCTGGCCCGGCATGGTGAACGCATTGCGCCTGATGGTGCCGCCCAGGCAGAGAATCCATTGGCATCGGACAGCAGTCCCACGCCAATAGATACAATTATGCCGGCCTGCTAAGATGCCTCTTCACACTACGGCTGAAGGACCCAGGATTGTAGGAAGGAGGGAACACGTGAGACGGCAAACAATTCCACAGCCTGACGGTGCGGCACAAAAAAGAATTGGAGAACCGTTTGGTTCGCGTCGGGATGGTGTGGACCGTCAAGCTATGGCTTGGCAAGCCAGCCCGCGTGACTCTGGTTAGGAATGGAGAGGAGGGGATCAAGTTGAACAATTCCTCAGAGCATTCACCGTGATACAGGCGGTAGAACACGCTTAGAGAGGCGACATCCCTCCGGAGTTGTAGCGACTCTAAGTTGCTCGTAACATCTGCATCAATCACAATGCGGATGGCCCGCCGCTGCAATCCATCCAAAGCATTGAGCAGGTACTGGGTGGATCCATCCCAGAGGTGCGAGCAGTACTCCATACCCGGCCGGACCTGCGCTTTATATAAGCGACAAAGCTTAACGGGCGTAAAAAACCCAAGCACCCTGTTCAGGACTCCAACCCTGCGTGATGTGGCAGTTATTACGCCCTCGATGTGATTCCTTGGATTGAGATCACAGCGGATATGTGGATATCCGCTAAGTATCCTTGGTGTGGACCAAGGATACTTAGGTCATTCCGCATTGAGAGGGGAGCACTCTGAAGAATGGGGAGGGGAGAGAACGGGGGTTTTTTGCACGCGAACGCACACACCTGGGTTTTCTTGGCATTAAACTCAACCATATTCCTGGAATCCCATGTAGAAATGAGATCCAAGGTCTGGTTGAGCTCAATGACAAGATCTTCGCGTCCCTTCACAGTTTCGACTCGGCAACCCGGAGGCTCGCAGTGGTATCGCCCATGAACCGTGCTATCATCTGCATAGCAATGAATGATGCCAAGCGATAACATGTCATTGATATGCAGAATAAACAAGGTGGGCGACAGCACCGAGCCCTGAAGAACTCCGGCATTTACCGAAATGAGCGCCAAAGCGTGTCCGTCGACGACTACACGTATTCTACGCCCATGCAGAAAGCCGGGAATCCACAAACATAGGTTGCCGGGCAGACCATATGCCGGAAGTTTGGAAAGAAGACCACGGTACCAGACCCTATAAAACGCCTTGGCTATGTCGAGACTCACAGCAAGAGCCTCGCCACGCCGGTCAATCGCCTCACCCCAGCGATGCAGGACAAACGCTAGAAGATCACCCGTCGATCGATATTGACGGAATCCGTATTGTCTGTCACTGATCAACGAGTGATCCTCCAGGTAGCGGATCAATTGAGCGTTTATGATCCATATAATACAGGCGTGAAGATAACGTATGTATGGATTAGTACTTCTTATTTTCATAATCCCGAAGTAATTCAAGATGTCATGTCAAACTGTCCCGCTGTCAATTCCCGAACTTAGTCGTGATATACGATGCCGAGCTCATGAAGTCCTCAGAAGTGGTTTCGCTTATCTGTCCGTTGTAAATCATTCAATCGGTGAAAACAAGCGCTTTTTGCGCTTTATGCTAATATCGAGACATTTTATGATGTATATCAAATGCAGCGTGTTTGCAAAGATCAGTGCGGTTTCTGCTTTAAACTATAATGCGATTTATTTAGTTTATTAGTAAATAATAGATTTTTGTCTGTGTAACTGTAAATCTAAGAAACCATTTCGTTTAGTAGACTTTTATTTATTTAAAACCCAGCTACAATAATAATATACTCATATGCAGTATATATTGCATATGAGTATAGTCAGGTCATAAGTATTGTCACACAGTAAAATCTTTTTTTTTAGAATGCTGGCCACAAAAAAGTTTATTGAATTCGAATTTCGAATTGTTCATGTAAATAAAAATTTATACTTTTAGAATTTTACTCATTTTTAAATTGGAGTGGACGCTTAAAGAAGACCGTGTTGCAGTTATTTCGTTGCATCGTTGCGGTTACGCGCCAATTCAAATTTTTGACATACTGAAAAATTTGAATATTTATTTATTTATAATTATTTATTTACTTTTCGGAAAGCTTACAGACTAATAACAAAAATATAATATCATACTATCTAATCCTATTGCTAATTACAAGCCTTCACCTATGGATATACAAATAATTCACAAAAAACAAGCCTAACTCACAATAAAAACATCATAATTATAATATTACACTACAAATATCCTTTTATAACAATGGATATGTTTGAGTTCGCTATGGATTTGGAATAGGTAATAGTAACTTAATTATCAAAAAAGTTTTGAGCAAGCATGCCTTTCGCCTTTCCCACATTAGTACAGAATAGGTCAATATCAAGATTCGGTGGCAACTCATTAAAGCTATTACTACTTCGCAATAGAAAAGCGTTTCGTCTGTATTTAGTGGATGCGGAGGGTGTGCATAGTAAGGGTTTTTGCCTAAAGTTGAGCTGGTTGGTACGCAATGTAATTTTAGACAGTAGTTCAGGACAATCAACAGATCCCTGGGCGACTTTCATCAAAAGACTTATATCGCCTATCTTACGTCTTACCTCAAGCGGCAGGAAAGGGTATTTTTTACAGCGTTGGTAATAACCAGGGATTGTTTGCTGAGTTTTGAAATCTAAGTATCTTAAAAAAATTCTTTGAACTTGTTCTATTCTGTTATTATAGAATTTGTATTGAGGGTTCTATACTTGCAACGCATATTCTAAATGACTTCGTACGAACGAACAATAAAATATTTTCAGAGGTTTTAGAGATTGAAAACAGGCGGCACATCTCATAATGAAACCTAGTGCTTTAGATGCTTTGCTTATAATGTGATCGATATGCATATTAAATATTAACCTGTCATCATGCAAAACACCCAAGTCTTTAATACAGGAAACTTTTTTTATAACATTATGATAAAAAGTATAATCTGATCTTGTAATATTCCTGGATCTTGAGAAAGTTAGATGAAAACATTTAGAGACGTTAAGTTGCAGTTTGTATTGAGTACAGTAATCAGATAACCTATCCAGATCCTCCTGTAGTAGACTAGTGTCACGGTTGTTACAAACAGGTTTTAAAATTTTCATATCATCGGCGTATAGCAGGATTGTTGAATTTTGAAAACAAGTTTTAATATCTGATATGAATATGTTAAATAGCAATGGACCGAGGATAGAACCCTGAGGAACGCCTGATGGTATGTATTTCCAACCAGATGTATGTCCGCAAACAACCACTGCCTGTGTGCGATACTTTATGTACGAAGCAAACCAACGAAGAAGGTCACCGTGCACACCGGCAGACATCAACTTCTGAAGTAGTACCCAATGGTCTATCCGATCAAAACACTTACTTACTTATATAACCAAAAGATTCATTTATCGTACCATAAACGATACAATGAAGACTCTTGTGTAGATGACAGGTCAAGATGTGGTCGCCCTCGGTCTGTTAGGACTCCAGCAGTGATAAAAGCTGTGAAGGCGCGAATTGAAAGAAATCCCAAACGTAAGCAGAAACTGTTGGCCCTTCAGATGGGGTTAAGCAGAACCACGGTAAAAAGGGTGTAAAATGAAGACTTAGGGCTTCGGGCATATCGAAGAAAAACAGGACATCGTTTGAATGCTCGTCTAATGGACCTGAGACTGAAGAGGTGGCGCGCTTTGTTGAAGCGGTACGCGAAAAAAAATTAACGGGAAATTCTTTTTTCAGATGAATTTTTTTTTACCGTAGAAGAGAGCTACAACAAACAAAATGATAAGGTGTACGCACACAGAAGTGAAGAAGCGAGCAACCGTATTCCGCGTGTCCAACGAGGTCATTTTCCATCCTCGCTCATGGTATGGTTGGGAGTTTCTTATTGGGGCTTAACAGAGGTACATTTTTGTGAGAAAGGTGTAAAAATGAATGCAGTTGTGTATGAAAACACAGTCCTGACGAACCTTGTGGAACCGGTTTCTCATACCATGTTCAATAACAGGCACTGGGTATTCCAACAAGATTCGGCGCCAGCTGACAGAGCGAAGAGCACACAAGACTGGCTGGCGGCGCGTGAAATCGACTTCATCCGGCACGAAGACTGGCCCTCCAGTCCAGATTTGAATCCGTTAGATTACAAGATATGGCAACACTTGGAGGAAAAGGCGTGCTCAAAGCATCATCCCAATTTGGAGTCACTCAAGACATCCTTGATTAAGGCAGCCGCCGATATTGACATGGACCTCGTTCGTGCTGCGATAGACAACTGGCCGCGCAGATTGAAGGCCTGTATTCAAAATCACGGAGGTCATTTTGAATAAACTTTTGTGTCATAAGAATCTATGTTTTGTTAAGTTCATTTTGGTATATAAATGGTTACATAATGAATAAACTTGTTCCAATTATTTTATATTAAACATGTGACAGAATTTATGACCTGACTAGGTATATATAATTTTCATTTATCTTTTACTTTTTTGCGTGGTGTGTGTAACTTATGAGTAACGACATGGAATACGTATTTGTTAGCAGAGCGCTAGGTAAGAATTTCAATAGTACGCGAAGTCCGACAATACTCACTAAGCCTGCACTTTTATCTTACTCATCATTGTGAAGGAGGCCCGTGCCCTGCAATGGGACGTATTTGGACTACTACAAATACAGGGCTCTAGACGTTAAACGTACTGCTTGACTATAAATTCAACTCAGAACTTACTTATATAAGCGCTGCGTACTGCATTGTCCCCAAAATCCCAAGACATTTGGTCTTCTCGTACAGTCAGTGAGCACTTTATATAACGTCTATCAATCCTTGAACTAAAACCACCGTAAATGATAATAATGGTAATGTTTTTTGGACTGCCTCGGTAGCGCACCGATTACAACATTGATCGTTCGAGTTCCTCGTGGGGCAAAGTGTTATTGAATTTTTTCACTGATTTATCAGCCAGTCAGGAATTTTTTATCAGATATGGCGAAAGGCTTGCCGCCTATAACATCGTGGGACGGAGCATAAGATGCGAAACGTGGGTGTTTTGTATCCTCTGCCTACCCTTTCTGGGAAAATGGCGTGAGCTTATATTTATATATTTTTTTACAGTATTACTAGATGACAACATTCGTGACGACACAGAATGCGCAGCGAAAATTTTGGACCGAGAGGGCTTCAAGTATTGGTCGAAGTGGACAGACCGTTGTAAGAACAAAATCAAATTTATCACGGAGGAAATATACAAGTAAGTTTAACTTATGTATTCTTCTCTATGCGCATTGTGATTGCCAAATTTGAATGCATTTTAATTTATTAGTTGGTTGGAAGTCACCTTAGAAGACGCGAGCTGGCTAGTCTAACTGTCGAAACCTGAACTTATTCGGATTGATAATTTAACATACTTTTAATATCTACAATAATATTTATGTTATGAATTTATTATGAAGTGAGTAGTGGGTGGCAAACGGACCAGACTCGGCTGTTCACGGTGGTCGCAGGTTCGAATCCCAGGGCACACCTCTGACTTTGCGGAGTCATATTTGCATTAATAGTCAATCATCACACTATAACGGAGAAGGAAAACATCGTGAGGAATCCTGCGTAACATTGCGATTTGTAAGAATTTATACGGTATGTAGTCTGCCAGCCCACCAGGTCAGCGTGGTGAACTATACCGGGTATCTCAAGACTGCTACCGAAAACGAAGCCGGGTGGTAGTTTTAGTGACTACAAACACAATGCAACCAAAAATTTCGAAAAGAAACGCGACAATTATTTTTTATGATTTTTTAAATATCTTCATTTTTGGGTGGTAAATCCATAGTTTTTGCTAAAATAATAATTTAAACACTTTTATACCTTAGATTATTTATAAATAAAAGGGTATACACTATTATTTTAGGAAAAAATGTATTTACCACCCAAATATGGTAATAAGAAAAAAATTACAAAAAAAAAAAATTGTCGCTATTTTTTGCAACTTTTTCTGTTGCATTGTGTTTGAAGTCGCTTAAACTACCACCCGGCTTCGTTTTCGGTAGCAGTCTTGATATACCTTGTATGTACTATTAGTCTCAATCGTTTTGTCGATTGTAGAGGAAGCCCCCTTGCCCTGCAGTGGGTCGTATACGAGCTAATATAAAAAAAAAACTTGCTAATACTCGTACGATTTTGATTTATTGTCGTTTTTGTTTCATTATTTAAGTTATTTAGGAGTATTTATCATAAGTTCGAACTTCTGACTTCATTTCTCAACTCAATCCGCCTCAAATTAAATTAAGAAAGAAAACTAATATAACAAATTGAACGCTGAACATAATAGCCTTACCACGAGCCTTACCTTTTCAAAAAGTACTTTACATATAAAATCTGTAATCTGAAAGGCGATTTTTGGATCACGTTCGCCTATCCAACTAAAGGGCCTTTTATGGTAATGTAGTTCATCCGAAATTCTTTACTGTGCAAACAAAAGGTGTAAAAAGGGTTTTAGAAAACTTTGCAAAGTGACAACTTTGAGGAAGTGTTTTTAAATGAAGGGACGTTCAAGGGGTTGAAGAAAAGATTAGCAATTAAAAAGGACTACGTTAGGTTGCATTTTTGTGATGCAACTTGAGTGCTAAATTCCAATTTAACATAAAAAATAAATGTTTGGTGGCTTTTTTTTCTTCAAGATTTTCCATTTTATTTTGGTATGTGGTTAGAATAAATAAATACACCCTGTCACATACATAGTCTTGACCCCACATATAGATTGATTCTTGTATCGTGGGTCGTCAGAAACTATACTAGACTTTTCAGTCTCACAAACAGCCAGACCCGAAACAAATACCTGTGGACCACACAAATATTTGTATCAGTGCGGGAATCGAACCCGTTGCCTCTAGTTTCACCACCTGCTTCTAGTCAACTGCGCCATGGAGGCTGTCAAGTAATTCTTTTTTCAGATGTCCAGACCTAAGTTCGCCTAGATCTAGCCCAGACAGAACATTCTCGAGGTACCGTTTGAGACAAAAGCGAGAAGCACTTATTAGAAAAAGAAGATGGAGATTGCTAAACTTCAATAGCAATATGGAAAAACCTTAATTGATTTATGGATATTTTTTTACTTTGGTATTAAAATTGTTACGGTTTTGAGGATTTTTATTTATTTATATGTATATAATATACTTTACTGTACAGTACATATTTCCGACATAAAAAACAAAAAGTGTTTAAATACGTGTAACAAACGGCGGCTTTATCGCTGTCAACGATTTCTTACAGACAACCTTAAGCTGGACTGGAATGAACGGAAGCACGGAAGAAATGGTTGCCCACAGTATAAAGGGAAAAATGAGGAATGCACATTTCTGTATTTTCAGGAAATTATGTCTTTATGTAGTTAAGTTGGGTCTAAACCCTACTTAACTTAACTTAGGTATTGGCAGCTTTATAAAACGATATTAACAAATGTTTGGTATTTTAAGTCTGATATTGAAAGATGGTGTACTATGGCCCAAGTCCATCTAGTCGAATTCTTGGTTATAGGAAAACCCTGTGCATAGCAGTACGATTATAGACTTACACATCTCTCTCTCTCTCCCTATCTTAAGGTATATGTTTTGCCTCTTTGAAGAGAGTGCCAATTCATTATAAGCAATGAATAATAATATACAAAGAATGTTGCGAGATAATTCCGTCACATAAAATTCCTATCGCATATATCATGAGGAAAGAACCATACATTCACGCAATAAGAAGTCAAGACCCAACTAATAAAATGCCTCCAAATAAAATAATTAAGTTATGGACTATACGGGCGTCGAGTGTCGACTAAACGAATTAACTCCTTTATTTAACCTCCTTATCTCTAATAGGCAGTTAGAACGAGACAGAAGAACAAAGACGTTTCGCTTTTGTAATCTACGTCATTATATTCTTAATGCTTGGTTTGCAAGAGTTTTGAATTTGGATAGTGCTTGGGAAACGTGAATTTATGTTTGGGTGGAGACTAGTTCTTTAGCGATGTAAGTTCAAGCGTATATCCTGTAAGAGGTATACAGGGGTTCCCAAATTCAAGCTAAGACCCCCCGGACCTATTTAATAAACTCGCATGAGCGATTTAGAATTGACTCGATTACTTGGTTAATTCTTTTTATTAATACACATATTGCTATCTACCAAATAAACTCGGCTACTAATGTTTTAGAGTTTAGACTAATAAGATTTTTAGGAAGCATACTAGCAGTTGCCTATTGCAAAAGATTATTGAGTATAAGCGTACCATGTACTGGTATAGCTAAATACAGATAGGATGATAATTCCGCCTGATTATTACATACTTTATTAAGATACAAGCACTAAGCCCGGTGGCTGCGAAATATACAAAATTAATTGTTTACTAAATTAGATATTAAAATATATTGATCTATTCATGGACTATTAGCGCGCTAGAAATTGAAATAAGACCACCTGATCACAGCCGCCCATGAACATTCGCAACGCTTGGATCACAGATGTGCTGCTAGTCCATCGAGTGGGAAAGCAAAAGGATGGCAAGAGGAAAGGAATATTGGGTATCTGCCAATCTCACTCACCGAACGAAACGTGACAACCAAGTTATCACTTCACGTCAATCTTCTATGAAAGAGTACCGCCTTAGACGAGCCCACCTATTTATGCTGAGTCATTTTTTTTTATTGCATTGAATGACGATACGAGCAAGCCGTTCGCCTGATTGTAAGCGATACGACCGCTCATAAACAGTAGCAACATACCACTGCGCTCGCCATCCTGAGACATAAGATGTTAAGTCTCAATATGTCCAGTAGTTACTCTGGCTACAATGTCCTTCAATCCGAAACACAACAGTGCATAGATATTACAAAGAACGGCGAGACTAGCATGCCGGTCACCTGATGGTAAGCGTTACAACTACTTATGAACAGTAGCAAAACCAAACAACATTTGAATTACAAAGCAATGCTTGGCATTACATTGCGCTTGCCACCCTGAGAGATCAGATGTTAAGTATCAATATGTCCAGTAGTTACTCTGGCTACAATATCCTTCAAACCGAAACACAACAGTGCATTTACATTATTTTTCATGCGAGAGATAGAAATAGCGACATATAGACATTGATTAACCATGTTTGGAACCAAAACTATGCTAAACTGCGCTTACCATCAGGCGCATTGTGATTGTCTTTCCAGTATTTTTTACGTATACGGAACAATTAACTTTGTAAACTTAAAAAAAAACTAGACGAGTATAAACTGAGCACAGGCAGATAGTCTCGTTAACAAGATATGTGTTTTTATCTAGTTGGTGGATATAATTAGTTCGTTCGTAATTGGATATTCATGGTTTTATTTAAACGATGACGACGTTGTGTCATTATGGCTGGGTTTGATTTTGTGCAAGTTGGCCAAAGGGCTAGAAATGTGGTGTATTTTTTTACGGGTTTCAAAGAATCCCTTTTTAATTCCACATTGTCTTTAATAATTATTTTTTTGTATTAGTTGTGTTTTATTACTTTTTATATACACATATATGTATTAAATGTACATAAATGTATATGAAATAAAGGGAACAATTTCAATAATAATTATAGTGCAAAATATAAATTACAACAATGCAGGAGGAAACCTACATCGCACATCACAAGGAAAAATAAAATGAATGTAAAAATATTGTTATTCGCGGGAATTTAAATTAAATTTAAAGAATTTAAATTTAAAGCAGCAGTTTAAATGCACTGTTGTGTTTCGGATTGAAGGACATTGTAGCCAGAGTAACTACTGGACATATTGAAACTTAACATCTTATGTCTCAGGATGGCGAGCGCAGTAGAATGCCAAGCATTGCTTTGTAATTCAAGGTGCTGTTTGACTTTGCTACTGTTCATGAGCGGTCGCATCGCTTACCATCAGGCGAACGGCATGCTCGTCTCGCCATTCATTGCAATAAAAAAAAAATACGTTGAATAACCTTCAATTGATTTATTAAAATATCTAGGTATGTGGTTGCATATGAACCATTCGCCTCAGTGGTCTAGTAGAAGCATCTGCGGGCCGTGAACCGTGAAGACCCGAGTTTGATTCTTGGAAAACTTCGTGTGAGTTTGGGGAATTCGGAAAATCTCAGTGTGTTGCTAAGGGCCGTATATGGTGCTTATTGGAGCGATAGGATTGCCTCCTTTAGTATTCAGATAGAAAATACTATTTATTTATTTCAACCAAAGAATTGGAGCCATATTTAAAGTAAGTACTATCGGCGGCCTTATTGCTCTACGTGCTACTAGTGGTAGGTCTCTCGTATATGAAAGGCCGCCTGAGTGGATACCACCGCAATGTGTACGCCTAAATAAATTTAATATAAATATTAGTTCCTGAATTCTACAAAAAAAAAACAGTATTTTTAAAAATAAACATGTATTAATAGAATTAAAAATGAATAACACATTAAGATACACATGTTGGTTTTTCCGCTAATAGTCTGTTGAACACCAAAGTAATCACTTTAATGAGATCGAGATAATATCTTATAACGTGCGATATAAGCAAACATCCGTTTGTATGTGTATAATAAAAATACACTGAATGATGGAAGATTTTTTATTTTATACTTCTATATACTGGGTATATCCAGACTGTGACGTAAACGAAGTATGGTGGTAGTGTTAGTGATTTCAATCATAATCCAACAAATTTCTTAAAAAAGTGAAAGTTTCAGGTATTACTAATTATTTATTTTTTTTAAATCTTTATTGTACACAAACTGACTAAACTACTGAAGTAAATGATTCTGCAGGAACAATAAATTGAAAGAAAAGTACAAATGGCTGTTTTATCGCCCTATCTTCCAAATACCGTATCCACTGCGAGAAGGCTGTCCATCACTGATTGTATTTGGGTATTCACCGATGAACTATGACAATGTTAATCATTTAGCTTATTCATTTTTTTATTGCTATGAATGGCGAAACGAGCATGCCCTTCGCCTGATGGTAATCGATACGACCGCTCATGAACGGTAGCAAACCAAACATCACCTTGAATTACAATGATAAAAATATGTCCACATGTTATTCTGGCTACAATGTCCTTCAATCCGAAACACAACAGTGCATTTACACTGCTGTTTGGCTGGAGAAATAGACATTGCGGTGGTACCTGCCCAAGCAGCCTCCAATTTATGATACTTTGGTGGTTATAAGTGTAGGTATTAGAATAAGCACTCACTTCCAGGAACTAACTATTGTATATTTTATAAATTGACACTTAATACATTCACAGACATAGTAAAATTATAACTATGCGATTCGGAGCGAGATGTGCTCGTGACGAGAGATGGCAGACTGTCCTTTCATCCAAATAAACCTACCCTTTTATAGGACTACCCGAATGAGGATCGGTGGGGATAAATCTTACAGAAAATATATTTAAGCCATAAAATAGGGTCTATCCTTTCAACTAAAAATTAAGGTCTGCCCAAACATCTGGGCTATTGTCCAAACCGAAAGGTTTACCCAAACATGTGTACTATTGTCTAAAAAACATAAATTTGTTGCAACTTGCAAAGGATTGCCGCCACTAAAGGACTTAACTATAATAATACAGTTTTATTGCCCCGGCATGAACGGGCCATTACAATTAGGAAACAATAATTTAGAACAGCATCTTTTTAACTAATATTATACAATAGGGTACACAAAAATTCTTATTTTAATATGACTTATGACATAACTCGCAGATGTTTTATGGTTAAACATCTGCAGTCATATTTTAAAATGAAATGCGTGTTTAAATAATGTTCAAATTACAAATAATAAGCGTGTTAATTTTAAAAGCTAAATATAAGTTGGCGTATTGCAACCGCTTTAAAAGCTAAATCTAAGTTGGCGTATTGAAACCGCCACAGCACCCCCCTACCAGTGAATGACAGTTCACGAAAATCCACTTTGGAAATAGTCCGGGAAGCGGACGCGCCTTCCGGACCTTGTTCGCTGTCAGCTAACACATAGGCTGGTTTAAGACGGTCAATGGAAATTGTAACGTCACGACCGCGGACGTTAACAACTAACGTCTTCTCCCCGCGCATGATAACCTTAAAAGGGCTCTCGTAAGGACTCTGCAGGGGCACTTTTGGACCCTCGCGGCGCACGAAGACTTGGTCAGTGGTGCTGAGGTCTTTCAAAATGAACGTTCTTTTCTCGCCATGCCGAGATACTGAAGTCGGTCGCAACTCTTGGAAGTATTGCCGTAGCTATTTCACAAAGTCCGTTGCACTATTGCTGTTGGTGATTGTCGTCTGTTGCACCAAAAACTCTCCTGGAATCCGCAGTGGCTGACCATATACCATTTCGGCGACCGTAGCCTCTAAATCTTCCTTCCAAGCAGCTCGGATGCCCAGCAGCACGGTAGGGAGAATTTCAGTCCACCGTGTATCCTGATGACATTTTATAGCCGCCTTCAGCTGACGATGGAAACGTCCACCATACCGTTGGACGCCGGATGATAAGCCGTAGTCTTGAAATGCGTCGTGCCTGCCAGTTGATTGAGGTGCTTGAACAGGTGCGACTCAAACTGTCTACCACGGTCGGATGTGATCCTTAATGGTGTGCCAAGCATGAGATCCAATGGTTGTAGAATGCTTTAGCCACAGTTGTTGCTTCCTGGTCTTGAGTGGTATTGCTTCTGGCCAACGAGTGAAACGATCTATCATTGTGAGGCAGTATCTGTAACCTTCAGATATAGACATTACGATTATGTCTATATGGATATGCTCAAATCTGGATGTCGGTGGAGCAAATGATCCAACAGGGGCAGATACATGTTTGGTGATCTTCGCACGTTGACAATCGATGCAGCTGCGAGCCCATTTTCTGCAATCGGAGTTTATTGACGGCCAAATATAACGTTGGGTCATAAGTTTGACCGTAGCATTGATTCCGGGATGCGAAAGTCGATGGACGGTGTTGAATGCAATTCTCCTAAACAGCGTGGTGATGAATGGTCGAACAGCTTGCGTTGATACGTCACAGGTTACGGGGATGTCCGTGCCTGGAATCAGTATACGTTTCAATTGCAAAGACGTATTTTCTTTTAGCAATTTTCGAAGTTCTTCGTCGTCCGCCTGCGAGTCAGCGAGTGCCTTGAAGTCTGGAGTTGTTTCGAGCTCTACCACGCGAGACAATGCATCAGCGACAGGGTTATCTTTTCCAGCAATGTGACGAATATCCGTTGAAAACTGGCTGATGAAATCTAAGTGTCGAAATAGACGTGGTGAGCATTGGTCTGATTTGTTCCGAAATGGGAAGGTAATTGGATCAGTATAAATAGTGAACTCTCTCGCTTCTATCATGTGTCTGAAGTGTTTAACAGCAAGATATATAGCTAGGAGTTCGCGGTCATAAGCTGCATATTTCTGCTCGGTGGGGGCTCAATTTCTTCGAGAAGAAGCCCAGGTGTTGCCAATGTTTATCCACAAACTGCTGCAGCGCTGCGCCGACGGCGTAGTCCGATGCATCACACAGTAATGCTAACTGTGCGTCGGGTTAAGGATGAGCAAGCAAGGTAGCCTCCGCGAGACTCTCCTTGCACGCGTCGAAAGCCTTTATAGTAGCTGGTGTCCAGGGCACAGGAGCATTTCCTTTAAGGTTACTCTGGAGTAGGTCGTTAAGCGGTGCTTGAGTTGCAGCTGCACCTGGTATGAACCTACGGTAGAAATTGATCATACCGAGAAATCCACGTAGCTTTTTGCCTGTGTCTGGTAATTTAAACCGTTGTATATCGACAACTCTGTCTGGAAATGGTCGAGTACCAGTTGCAGTTACCATATATCCCAGGAAACGAACTTCTTTCTGACCAAAGATACACTTGCTGGGGTTGATGACGACGCCATATTTCTTAAGACGATCAAAAACAATTTTCAAATGCTTGAGGTGCCCTTCATGTGATGATGATGCAATTAAAATATCATCAATGTACAAGTAACAAAAGTCCAATCCCAGTAGCACTTCGTCCATGAAGCGCTGGAAGGTTTGGGCTGCGTTACGTAATCCAAAAGTCATGTACATAAACTCGAAGAGTCCGAATGGTGTAATGATGGCTGTCTTAGGTATGTCTTCCTCTGCGACTGGTATTTGATGGAATGCTCTTACTAAGTCAAGAGTGGAGAAAATGTTCTTCCCGTGCAGTCCTTGTGCAAAGTCCTGGATGTGACGTACTGGGTATTTATCGGGTCCTGTCCGACTATTGAGTGCCCGATAGTCTCCACATAGTCTCCACTCATCTCCTTTCTTGGGAACCATGTGTAGTGGAGAAGCCCATGGACTTTTGGATGGCCCACACAATCCTAGTCGTAACATAGCCTCGAATTCCCTTTTAGCGGCGGCCAACTTGTCTGGAGCAAGACGACGGGGTTTGTGCGCAACTGGTGGGCCTGGAGTCGTAATGATGTGAAGTCTTGTGCTGTGGCTTACTGTTTTGGGTGCGCCATCCGCACGAATAATATCTGGGAACTCCTGCAGAAGCTCATGGTATGGTGATGAGCCATTAATGACTTTGATGCTTGGTTCCTGACACTCTGTTATCTCCGCCTTGTAGGTAAGCAGGGTGGAGGAGTTTATCAAACGTCTACGTTGCAGATCTGGTAGGAGTCCATAATATGCCAAAAAATCAGCACCTAAGATTGGCTTGGAGACATCAGCTATTATGAACCTCCAAGTAAAATCTCGTCTTAGGCCAAGGTCCAACGTTAAATAAGCAATTCCATATGTAGCGATCACTGTCCCGTTGACTGCAGAAAGCTCGTAGTTTGACTTTTTATGCGGGCCTTGGATACGATGACGAGGAAACACGCAGATGTCAGCTCCGGTGTCCACGAGGAATTGGATTTTGCTGGCTCGGTCACAGACAAATAAACGGCGTGATTTCTTAGGACAGGAGTCGTTAGCTGTCATTAACGACTGCCCGGAGCGTTTCCCATAGCCTTGCTGCATGGTGGAACACATTTTGTTGCCTTCGTATCAAACCGCCAGTGATACCAGCACAAATCACGTGGCCGTGGACCGCGGCTTCTAGAACGTGAGCGAGATCGTGATCTGTTTCTATCTCGCACTCGCGCACGTGAAGTGGGATCGTTGATTTCTCGACGTAGCAAAGCAATCTCGTCCTTTAAACGTAACTGACGTACATCTTTTTCATGTCTTCCGATACCGATTCCTCTTGTTTGGTGGAAGTAGGACGAATTTCGGCCTCTGCAATAGCTGGACGCATTGGCAAGTATTCTAATGCTGCATCTGCAACTTCCGCAGCTTTCTCCAACGGTTGGTCCTTAACAGTTGCTAGGATGGGCTGTAAGACCGTTGGCAATCGTCCTTGCCAAAGTGTACGGACAGTAGATTCCGACATATTCTCACCAGCTAGGTTTCGTAGACGTCGAAGAAACTGTGACGGCTTATCATCTCCCAGGTCCTCGCGTTCCAGCAGCTGACGTGTTCGCTGACTTTCCGTTGTACCACAACGCTTTATCAAAATCGCCTTGAAACTTGTATACGGAGCGTCGTCGGGCGGGCTTAAAATGACATCACGCATTGTGTCTATGATGTCAGCTGGTATCTTCTGTATTATCAGTGCGTATTTTGATTTCTCCGAGTTGATGCGGGCGGCAGTAAACGCAGCTTCTAATATGGCGAACCAAACTTCTAAATCATTCGATTTGCACTCTGGTATATGTGGAGAACACGACGCAACCTCCGGGGCAGATTGTTCGCTAACGCTTCCGGTGTTCATTATGCTCACTTTTTCTACGTTTTACTCAAAAACAATGTCTCTTCCACGGAAAACTCGCGTACTACAATTAAACTTTAATACACTACACTCAAATCACTCTTTTGACTCGGGGTCACCACTTTGGTGGTAAAAGTGTAGGTATTAGAATAAGCACTCACTTCCAGGAATTAACTATCATGTATTTTATAAATTGACACTTAATACATTCACAGACAGAGTAAAATTATAACTATGCGATTCGGAGCGAGATGTGCTCGTGACGAGAGATGGCAGACTGTCCTTTCATCCAAATAAACCTACCCTTTTATAGGACTACCCGAATGAGGATCGGTGGGGATAAATCTTACAGAAAATATATTTAAGCCATAAAATAGGGTCTATCCTTTCAACTAAAAATTAAGGTCTGCTCAAACATCTGGGCTATTGTCCAAACCGAAAGGTTTACCCAAACATGTTACTATTGTCTAAAAAACATAAATTTGTTGCAACTTGCAAAGGATTGCCGCCACTAAAGAACTTAACTATAATAATACAGTTTTATTGCCCCGGCATGAACGGGCCATTACAATTAGGAAACAATAATTTAGAACAGCATCTTTTTAACTAATATTATACAATAGGGTACACAAAAATTCTTATTTTAATAAAACGACTCGCAGATGTTTTATGGTTAAACATCTGCAGTCATATTTTAAAATGAAATGCGTGTTTAAATAATGTTCAAATTACAAATAATAAGCGTGTTAAGTTTAAAAGCAAAATATAAGTTGGCGTATTGCAACCGCTTTAAAAGCTAAATCTAAGTTGGCGTATTGAAACCGCCACAATACCAATTGAAAAGACTATTCCTTATTTCAAAAATGGCTAGTAAAACCATTTTATTAGTCTACGCCGCAAGTATTTGAACCAAATTATGGGCATACCGAACAAGCAGATAAAATACCATCGACCTTTTATTTTACACGCGAAAGTTATTCGTAACAACGGCAATGTTAGGCATGCTTGTAATTTGCCTTATTTAAATATTAATCATGCGACGTATAGAAATTTGTTGCAATTACATTGCAGTTACTGAGGCAACTATAAAATATCTATAAGACCGATCTTAGCGTTTGATCAGGAATATGTATGCGACTGTAGGGTATATTTATTTTACTATATATTTTAACTTTTGTGGATGCGGATGCATCTGAACCGAATGTAACCAAAGATTGTTATGTAATTGAGTATACATACTTGCTATTAGAAATACGGAAAAGAACATAGGGGACCTTTCATCCAAAAATTACTGTTCTTGAGGACCAAAAAAATAAGTTTTAATTTTTTGTGTCATGTGTCCCTGAATTTATGTCTAATATTTAAATGAAGGCGAAGAAAGATGTAACTAAAACATTTTTTTAATAAAAGGATGAATTGCACTGGAAACGGTACATTTTATGCGGAATTTTCTTTCTGTCACTGTTTATGCATTCAGTTTTCTTCTGTAAATGTCTGAAGTGCAGTTGGTGGAATCAATTGTAAAACAGGCAACCTGGTTCGATCCCCGTACCGAAATAAGTGTGAGCGCCACTAGTATATTTTGTTCCGGGAAAAGTGTTATGAGACCGAAAATTATGAGGTAATTGGATAAAATGGATTTTCCATTTTAAGAGTCTCGTACAAACCATGAAAATTTAATCTTACATGGGAATTTAACCCATGGCTCCACAATCCAAAACCCATTTTTATAAGAATGCATGGCGCTACGGGCATGCTATTTAATAAATAAATAAATACACCCAACAGTCACATACATAGTCCTGACCCCACATTAAGATCAATTAAGTCTTGTGTCGTGGGTATCAGGAACCACGAGAGACTTTTCGGTCTCACAAACACCCAGACCCGAGACAAATACTTGTGGGCCTCACAAACATTTGTCTCGGTGCGGGGATCGAACCCGCGGCCTCTCGTTTCACAGGCGGCGTCTAACCAACTGTGCCACGGAGGCTGTCTATGTCTATTTGCTCTCATAGAATGTAACATAACTGTAACATCAAATTAATAAATAGCACCATGGTTTACATTCCATGTATTCCACTGCGCTTGCCATCCAAAGACATGATATGTTCAGTCTCAATATGTCCAGTAGTAACTCTGGCTACTATATCGTTCAAACCGCAACAAAACAGTGCACATATACTGCTGTTTGACGGGATAGATGCACATTGCGGTAGTACCTACGCACGCGGCCTTTGATGCCTGTATGACATAATTAGCACTTAGCATCAATAAAACCATACTACTAAACCAATGCCTTACAACAATGAACGTAAAAACGTTGATAAAAATCACTACAGCTGATGCCGTCATTCATTCCGTGGGCAAATACTGCCAATACAAAAACGGGCGAGTCCATTATAGGCGAGTCCATTATGCATACGCAATACTATTCTTAACGCCATGTGCAACACACGCTTGTATATATTTATCCTCGGTATTACTGTAGTTAATGCGAAAATATTTAACACAAGATGCAAATTAGTACGGGAATTGATACAAGTGGGATCACCTAATGACATGTTCCTTGGAAATTGTGAGTTTTTATTTTTTGAGTGTTACATCATTAGTGGTGATGCGGAAGTGTTTGGCGTACATTGCGGGCTTTGTATGAATTGTTATTGTGTATGTTTCAGTTAAGCGGTAATGGATTAGATATGTTTGTTTACTAATGAACGATGATTGGATGACAGCCAAAATGTAGATCTTGTTTATGTTTTTGTTAAACAATGTTTTACTATAGTGTTTATTTTGATTTACTCCGAGAGGAAAATTACTGAGGAAGTAAGGTCGTGTCATCGATACGAATTATATTTTACGGCACGACTAACATGCTGGTAATACTAAAAAAGTATAAAAATATTTTTAAATCAAGAGTATTTTTACCTAGCAATATTGTGCAAATTATGAATTTAGTTTAATAATCATAGTTATAGGCAATAAAATATTACTTATTAAAAGTAATTAAAGATAATATAAGTCTACTCTAGGTATACAATATTAACAACAATTACGCACGTAAATGGAAAAGTCACAGATATGTGCGTAGGGGTTGAACCTTTGACCTTTGCTGGTCGAATCAGCCAGATATCAACTAGAGTATCGCTGCCTTAACTTTTATTATTTGTAGCTGTGACTATAAAGGTTGATATTGAAATGTGGTATTTAATTTAAACATGTTCTTAAGCATCCCAGGCAACATTGTCGCTAGTTTGAAATGTGTGAAACCGCTTGGTAGTTGTGTCAAAAATCGCAATTTCAGTTTTCAATTCTTTTGATCAATCCGTATAGTACAAGTATTTCTTCAACTCAGGTAAGTTTCCGAGATGAAATTCAATTCAGCTAAGCGGTACAAAATATACTTATTTATATTTATGTGAGTGGGTAAAAAAAGTGAAATCTAAAATTTAGAAATATATCGAGGGTTCGTATCCCAGGGTATAACTCTGACTTTTCGGAGTCATGTGTGTATTGATAGTACACAAAAACGGTGAATGAAAAAATCGCGAGGAAACCTGCATACCATAGCGATTTGTAAAAATTATATCGAGACAAATATTTGTGCATTATACCTATATACATATATTCCTAGAATGGATGTTTGTAAGACAGAAAAATCATAATATCTGATATCTAGATACTAATAAATTTGTGGTTTCGTTTAGACCTATATTATTCTAATTTTTTGGTGTTACAAACACCCATACAAAACAAATTTCGGATCCCACAAACATTTGTCTCGATCGAGGATCGAACCCGTGGCCTCTCGTTCCATAGCTTCGCCTTACCAACTACGCCACACTAAGGTTCTAAATTAGTATCTCGTACACAATAGCACCACAAGACGGCCTCGTCATAATTGCCCCACTAAGCGAATTGAAGCGGTAACATCATACATCGCATCTTCCTCAAAACGGTATAACTTTAACATAAGTTAGTTATTGTTGCTTTGAAAACTTAATGTACAAGATTAGGATCAACTAACAGGTTACAGTATTTTGTTTTATCAATTAATGGCCCGACGATCATACTATTCGCGTGATAGTAAGCAGTACGATAGTTTATGGACAGTAACAAAACCAAACAACGTCACATATAGAGCAATACTTGGTATTTCACTGCAAATGCCATCCTGATACATAAGTCTCAATATTTCGAGTTTGACGTGGTTGACCCATTTTATTCTATGTATAATTGATTTCATCATCATCATCATTAGCCCATTTGCGTCTACTTCTTGACTTAGGTCTCTCCTATGACACGCCCCTGGGCTCAATCTTACACTTATAGTCTGCAATCGCTTATAGATTTAGTGATGATATTTGCCTGATTTCCAAGCATAAATGATATATCATTTTCAGGAGTATTTCAGAATGGCCAGACTTCTTATTTTACGATCTATCTGCCCGAACGTATTTGTTAATTCAATCTCTCGAAAAGTGTTACTAATATAAGCTAATAATACCAAATAATGCCAACCCGCACTAGGCTAGCGTAGTGGACTATATGGTCTAACTATCCTCACTCAGTGATACATACTATACACTTAATAATACATAAAGTGGAAACGTTATGGATTGTAGATACACCTATAGCATACTGTATTTCTAGATGTAATATACAATGTACAATTGTTTGTTTTCCTAAATAAAATAAGATATGGGAACGTTAATATTGTATATGTTTGTTACAGGGGTATGTCTGATAGAGCAAGTAAGTAAGAGAAACACCAGCGCTTACTCGGTGACGCCCAGCGGAAAGAAGTTCTATGGCATCTATCAGGTAGGTAAGTTCCATACAGGCACTGGTTGGAATAGCGCTAATTCAAAGAAAAAAAACGTAAGTGCATGGATTGCATCCTGTTTATCCGTTGGGGTAGACGTGTTCTTGAGTGGAGACCACGCCTCGGCAAGCTTAGCGTAGGGCGCCATCCAACGACGTGGAGTGACGATATCCGAAAGATGGTTGGTAGCGGTTGGATACGATGGGCTGAAGATCGAACCCAGTGGCGTACTATAGGAGAGGCCTATGTCCAGCAGTGGACGCGAATAGGCTGATGATGATGATGAAAAAAATATACATAATCATTTCAGATACCAAGTCGATGGTGCAAGGAAGGTAAACGTGGCGGTGATTGCAACATGAAGTGTGAATGTAAGTGTTTTTTTTTTTTTTTTTTATTGCAATGAATGGCGGGACGATCAAGCCGTTCGCCTGATGGTAAGCGATACGACCGCTCATAAACAGTAGCAACATTCCACTGCGCTCGCCATCTTGAGACATAAGATGTTAAGTCTCAATATGTCCAGTAGTTGCTCTGGCTGCAATGCCCTTCAATCCGAAACACAACAGTGCATTTAAGCAATGTTGTTTCACGGGAGAAATAGACATTGCGGTGGTACCTACCCAGATGGCCTCTCACATATGAGAGACCTACCACCAGTGTCTTCAATACCGATCTAGTAAACTTAGTTTGAGAATAAATAAAGTAATGCTACTGCCCATAAGGCAAGTATTGGAAAGTAGAATCACTGGGAATTAAAAAAATGGCATTCAACGTTGTGGATTATATCTGGATAGACATGACGCGTTTTTAGAGGTAAAAAGAAAAGTTTCGAGGGAAACCCAGCGAAAAGATAGAACCAGCAGCGCTCAATAATGAAACGATATTGCTCCTATGTATGGGCAGTCAAATTTACCAGCAGGGGAGCAACTTGTTGATCTCATCATCTCATGTATTGCAAAGCTGTGGTCTCGGGTTCGAATCCCGGGTCGGGCAAAGTTATACTGTATGTTTCATTTACGATCAGGCTAGAGCTAGGAATTAATAGTTTACGCATGTACGTATAAAAAGAAAAATGAAAAAGAAATTGGATGGTATGAAAGCAATATTTCAGGCTAGAGTAATGTTGACTTATAGTCTCTACCTACCTCTAAGGGATACAGGCGTGACGATTACGTATATTTATTTTAATACTTCTTATTTGCATAATCCCGAAGTAATTCACCTTCAAACTGTCCCGCTGTCAATTCCCGAACTTGGTCGTGATATACGACGCAGAGCTCATAAAGTCCTCAGAAGTGGTTTCGCTTATCTGTCTGTTGTAAATCATTCTATCGGTGAAAACAAGCGCTTTTTGTGCTTTATGCGAATATCGAGATATTTTATGATTTATATCGAATGCAGCGAATCAGCGTGGTTTCTGCCGCTTTAAACTGCAAAACTATTTAATGGTGCTTTATTTATAACAATATTAATTTACTCGAATGCAATACACTTTCACGATCCAAAATTCATTGTACCTGCTTGTATTGTATAAGCCCATATACGTCCCACTGCAGGGCACGGGCCTACTCTACAATCGAAAGTACGATTGAGAGTGGTTAGGCCAAATAGTCCACCACGCTGGCCTAGTGCGGGTTGGCGGACTTACATACCATAGAAATTCTTATAAATCGCTATTGTATGCAGGTTTCCTCACGATGTTTTCCTTCACCGTTTTAGTGCGTGGTGATTGACTGTCAATACACACATGACTCCGAAAAGTCAGAGGTGTGCCCTGGATTTGAACCCGCGACCACCGTGAACATGTTGGCAGCCGCTTCTAGTCCGTTTACCAACAGGGTCCGATTACCAATTGTACCTGCTTATTAAATATTTATTTATTTATTTGATTATTTTTCCGACCCAAATATCGACCAATAGAATTGCACCATTCGACGTCACGTGGTACAACCTACATGGTATTATACTGATAATTTTTTGAAAATTTTCTCTGGTAGTTGCTATATATAAAAAACAAAACATGATCCAGTCAAATTAACCACACGTCAAACTGACAGGTTGAATTCAATTGTGAAAATTGGAGATTTTGCATGAAAATGAGTTTGAAATTAAAATTTGGGACGGAAAAATAATCCCCCGAATACCACACGAGCTTCATAATTATCTGGCATTTCCCTCAAGGTTCCCTGCAAACAAATAAAGTCGTCAAGTTTTGACTCCTTCATTTGTTTGCAACGAACCTATCGGGAAATACCCGATAATTTTGAAGCTCTTGTGGTATTATAAGTGAAAATTCTTTATTAATAACCACATACAACAATAAGACACAAAAATAAGACAACTCGTTTAAATAAAGGTGACAATTTGCAGTCTTATCGCTTATGCGGTTTCTTCCAAACAACTATTAATTGGACTCGATTGAAAAGAAACAAAAGGATGGTCACAATAGTGAGCACTTTCTATCATCATCATCATCATCATCATATCAGCCACAGGAAGTCCACTGCTGAACATAGGCCTCCCCCAAGGATCTCCACAATAACCTGTTGGATTTTTGCACTTTCTATAATGTATATCAATACTCAATATCTTTATTGCACACCACATGTTATAAAGATGTTACAATTTTATATAGACCCTGTTGGGCACGGCAACAATTTAAGAGAGAGGAGGAAGCCATAGTATTCATTTTAAATAAGAATATATTTAAAATATTGTATCCTTGTATAATATGCACTTATAATATCATCATTATTTCCATATTATCAATCAAATGGTAATAATGGTAATGTTTTTTGAATCGCCTCGGTAGCGCACCACCACGGTACGATTACAACGCTGAGGGCTAGAATTCGAATCCCGGGTCGGGCAAAGTGGTAATGGGATTTCCTATTGATTTATCAGCCAGTCAGGAATTTCTGTCAGATATGGCGAAAGGCTTGCCGCCTATCACATTGTGAGATAGAATACACAAGGAGAAACGTGGGTATCTGGTTCCTCTGCTTACCCTTTCTGGGAAAAAGGCGTGAGTTTATGTTCATATATATTTTACAGTATTACTAGATGACAACATCCGTGACGACACTGAATGCGCAGTGAAAATATTGGACCGTGAGGGCTTCAAGTATTGGCCGAAATGGACAGACCGGTGTAAAAACAAAATTAAATTCTTCACAGAAGAAATATACAAGTGAGTTTAATTTATATATTCGCCTCTTAGTGCATAGTGATTGCCTAATTTAAATGCATTTTAATTTATTAGTAGCTAGCTTTTAAGTCACTAACGGCCGATGCCAATAATCAATCGAAAAAATTAGATTGAAGTCAATCTGGATTGTTTTCTACTTTTTGATTTGTCATTTACCATGTTGCCATAGTTTTTTCACTACTGAGATTTATTATTGGCAATATAGTATCAGAAAAAAGATTGAGCTGTCAATCTCAAACGGCAAATTTGGATTGGGATTGTTTATTGGCGGCGGCTGTAAGAAGATGCGAGCTGGCCAGTCAAACTGTCTTTATTCGGATTGATAAATTAACATATTTTTACTATCTACAATAATATATTATAAATTGAGTGGCGGGTGCAAACGGTCCAGACTTGGCTGCCATGTTCACGATGGTCGCGGGTTCGAATCCCAGGGCACACCTCTGACTTTTCAGAGTCATAGTTGTATTAATAGTCAGTCACCAAATTATAACGGAGAAGGAAAACATCGTGAGGAAACTTGCATACCAGAGAAATTTGTAACAATTTAAAGGTGTTGAACTATAATATAGACTTTCACACCCAATCGTTCACTCGATTGTCGAGGAGACTCATGCCCTGCTGTAGGACGTATGTATGTATATGAACTCATACAAAATATATACCTACAGACGTAATACAATATAAATATATATATTTATGATTGGTTAATACGCCGATGTTTTCTTTTTTATTGTTTATTTAAGTTATTTAATTATCAAAAGTTCGATCTTCTGACGTAATTGCTCAACTCATTCCGCCCTATATAAGCCACAAATTAAATTAGATGAAAACTAATATAACAAATTGAACGCTGAACATAAAAGCCTTACCACGACCCTTATGTTTTCAAAAAGCACTTTACATATAAAGATCTGTAATCTGAAAGGCGATTTTTGGATCACGTCCGCCTATCCACCTAAAGGGCCTTTTATGGTAATGTAGTTCATCCTAAATCCTTTACTGTGCAAACAAAAGGTGTAAAAAGGGTTTTGGAAAACTTTGCAAAGTGCCAACTTTGAGGAAGTGTATTTAAATGAAGGGATGTTCAAGAGGTTGAAAAAAAATTGGCAATTAAAAGAATACTTTAGGTTGCATTTTTGTGATGCAAATGTGATAAGTTCTAATTTACGATAAAAAGTAAATCTGTTTGATGCATTTTCTTTTTTGATGATTTTGCATTATCTTTTGGTGTGTGGTCAGAATTAATAAGTAAATACACCCAATGGTGACGTACATAGTCTTGACCCCACATATAGATTGATTCTTGTATCGTGGGTCGTCAGAAACTGTACTAGACTTTTCGGTCTCACAAACAGCCAGACCCGAAACAAATACCTGTGGACCACACAAATATTTTATCAGTGCGGGAATCGAACACGTGGCCTCTAGTTTCACCACCTGCTTCTAGTCAACTGCGCCATGCAGGCTGTCAAGTAATTCTTTTTTCAGATGTCCAGACCTAAGTTCGCCTAGATCTAGCCCAGATAGGACGTTCTCGAGGTTCCGTTTGAGAGAAAAGCGAGAAGCACTCATTAGGAAAAGAAGATGGAGATTGCTAAACTTCAATAGCAATATGGAAAAACCTTAATTGATTTATGGATATTTTTTTACTTTGGTATTAAAATTGTTACGGTTTTGAGGATTTTTATTTATTTATATGTATATTATATACTTTACTGTACAGCACATATTTCCGACATAAAAAAAAGCGTTTAAATACGTGTAACAAACGGCGGCTTTATCGCTGTCAACGATTTCTTACAGACAAACTTAAGCTGGACTGGAATGAACGGAGGCACGGAAAAAATGGTTGACCACAGTATAAAAGGAAAAACAAAGAAAAGAAAAAATAATGAAAGAGTGATGAGGAATGCACATTTCTGTATTTTCAGGAAATTATGCCTTTATGTAGTTAAGTTAGGTCTAAACCCAACTTAGCTTAACTTAGGTATTGGCAGCTTTATAAAATAATATTAACAAATTTTTGATATTTGAATTTTTGGTATTGAAAGATGATGTACTGTACTGTATCAGCCCATAAACGTCCCATTGCAGGGCACGGGCCTCCTTCACAATCGAGAGTACGATTGAGAGTGGTTAGGCCATATAGTCCACCACGCTGGCCTAGTGCGGGTTGGCGGACTTATATACCTTATATATATATGTAAGTTCAAGCGTATATCCTCTAAGAGGTAGACAGAGGTTCCCAAATTCATGCTAAGACCCCCCGGACCTATTTAATAAACTCGCATGAGCGATTTAGAATTGACTTGATTACTTGGTTAATTCTTTTTATTAATACACATATTGCTATCTACCAAATAAACTCGGCTACTAATGTTTTAGAGTTTAGACTAATTTGGGGGCGCGGCCGAGCCCCCTCCAAGTCGAGCTATAGGCCGTAACATCCTTTTCTCGAAGCAATTCAGACCATTTTCAACCCCCTATAACTTCGTTGTGGCTAAAGCATGAAGCCTGAATTTTCAGTTACTAAGCAGGCATTGTGTAAACACGGTATATTTAAAATTTCATTCAATTTGAACCAGTAGTTTAATAATTGTAACTAGTCAAACTTTGTTAATATTGTCACTCACTGACTGACTGACCGATCATCAAAAGTCAAAGGCACTTCTCGCAGACAACTAGACAAGGTTCTACCTTCAAATTTAGAATATAATTAGTGTTGAGTGACTAAAGTAAGGGAAAATTCAAACATTTCATAATTCGTGTCTAGTTTTCTAGATAGACCAACTGCGTGAATAACTTTGTAATCCCATATAAATGTAAAGGATTACAAAGTTACATTTGCAGTTAATGAATCATTGTACCCGTATATAATGGAATAATAGTTGTAGATAGATATCTATATATATGAGGCATAACAGGAGGGGATATAGAGAGGGGAATGGTGTATTCAGCCCATGAAACTGTATAACATTCCTCTAGAAAAACATGACGAAGAAAAATTTGCAAATAAATAGACTAAATAGCTCGAAAATATCAATTACAATGAAAGAAAGAACATTAATAATCAAATCCGCTATACATACATACATAATCGTCACGCCTGTGTCCCATAGGGGTAGGCAGAGACAATAGACCGCCACTTTGCTCGATCCTGACATACTACTTTCGCTTCATCCACTTTCATCAACGTCTTCATGCATTCTCGTCGCTAAATCCGCTATATTTGTGATAAATTGATACCTACAAAAATAAGAAAAATCCATAAGACAGAGGCTTTAAGAAAAATCGTTAGTGATATTCTAGAAGTAAGAAGTACCGAAAAGGAAAAAAGTAGGACTCTACAAAAAGACGTGAGATCCCATCAAAAACATCATGTAAAAAATTCCAAGTCTCGCAGCTCAGGTTTTCTACCGCAAAAAGTTGTGAGATGCATGTAATACCAAGTCGATTAATTTATTTAGTCCTTAAGGGACCTTCTATATAAAGTTATTACGTTAGTTATTACCATATCAATATTAAAAACTCTTTACGTTTTAAATAAATATATCGACTTGGCCAGCAGCATTATGTATAAATTGTACGATACATTATGTTTTCATGCGATGGCCAAGTCGATCTATTTATTTAAAACGTAAAGACTTTTTAATATTGATATGGTAATAACTAACGTAATAACTTTATATAGAAGGTCCCTTAAGGACTAAATAAATTAATCGACTTGGTATTACATGCATCTCACAACTTTTTGCGGTAGAAAACCTGAGCTGCGAGACTTGGAATTTTTTACAGGATGTTTTTGATGGGATAAGATTTTTAGGAAGCATACTAGCAGTTGCCTATTGCAAAAGATTATTGAGGATAAGCGTACCATCTACTGGAGGTATAGCTAAATACAGATAGGATGATAATTCCGCCTGATTATTACAAGATACAAGCACTAAGCCCGGTGGCTGCGAAATATACAAAATTAATTTTCTACTAAATTAGATGTTAAAATATATTGATATATTCATGGACTCTTAGCGCGCTAGAAATTAAAATAAGACCACCTGATCACAGCCGCCCGTGAACATTCGCAACGCTTGGATCACAGATGTGCTGCTAGTCCATCGAATTGGATAGTGAGTGGGAAAGCAAAAGCATGGCAAGAGGAAAGGAATATTGGGCATCTGCCAATCTCACTCACTGAACGAAACGTGACAACCAAGTTATCACTTCACGTCAATCTTCTGTGAAAGAGTACCGCCTTAGACGAGCCCACCTATTCATGCTGAGTCATTTTTTTTATTGCAAAGAACGGCGAGACTAGCATGCCGGTCACCTGATGGTAAGCGTCACGACTGCTCATGAACAGTAGCAAAACCAAACATTTGAATTACAAAGCAATGCTTGGCATTACATTGCGCTTGCCACCCTGAGAGATCAGATGTTAAGTATCAATATGTCCATTGTTTACCCTGGCAAGTGCGTGGTGGCCTGTTGGTAAACGGACTAGACGCGGCTGCCCACATGTTCACGGTGGTCGCGGATTCGAATCCCAGGGCACACCTCTGACTTTTCGGAGTCATGTGTGTATTGATAATAATCAATCACCACGCACTAAAACGGTGAAGGAAAACATCGTGAGGAAACCTGCATACCATAGCGATTTATAAGAATTCCTATGGTATGTAAGTCCGCCAACCCGCACTAGGCCAGCGTGGTGGACTATATGTCCTAACCACTCTCAATCGTATTCTGGATTGTAGAGTAGGCCCGTGCCCTGCAGTGGGACGTATATAGGCTGATACAGTTACAGTTACCCTGGCTACAATATCCTTCAAACCGAAACACAATAGTGCATTTACACTGTTATTTGGCGGGAGAGATAGAAATAGCGACAGATAGACATTGATTGACTATGTTTGGAACTAAAACTAAACTGCACTTACCATCAGGCGCATTGATTGTCTTTTTAGTTTTTTTACGCATGCGGAACAATTAACTTTGTAAACTTAAAAAAACTAGACGAGTATAAACTGAGCACAGAACTCAGATGCAGGAAGCGCAGATGCGAGCGCGAGATGCTCTGTGAGGATGTTGGGCAACAAGTGCGCCGGATGCTGCAGTCGGATTATTTTAATAAATCCTAGTTTTACACAGCATAGCGCGGAATAATCTTGTTGAGTTGTGTAAAGAATTGTTTTGGTGTATTTGTTTATGCAATATTGTAGGTTGCTTATAGGAGATCGTAGTATCACAATTTCTTGGGACGGAAATAAGCTAGACGGAAATAAGTCTAACTGAAGATGGCACTGGTGACATGTAAGTTTACCTCTTTGAAAATATTATTGACATGATTTGTGTGATTATTGAATACTCATATACGTAGGTCCTTAGTAATAGTAATCTTCTGTTTAATTAGCAAGTCAATTTTCTTTGAATATCAGAAACTGTCTAATTCGTATCTCATTTGAGATCTTAATCAATTGCGCCAAACAGACATTTTAAGTTCACGAATGTCTTTGGCCTGATGGTAAACGATACGACCGCTCATGCACAGTAGTAAAACCAAACAACACCATGAATTACAAATTAATGCTTGGCACAAATAGAGAGTCATAAGATGTCGAGTTTCAATATGTCCATAAGTTACTCTGGCTAAATGTGGTGGTATTTATTTGCTTTGCTGTTCATACCTACGAACCCAGACAGCCCCTGACATAATAATATGAGAGTAATACCACCAATATAAGCTATACAGACTGCCAAAATAATAACTACTGATCAATAAATTACAATGCTCATCATGTTCAAATAAATTCAGTATGTTTCCAAAAACTAGCTTAATAACGTAAGTAATTTTTAGTACTTAAACTTTGATAATCGCAAAAATGTCCAGTAAGTACCCTTAACTTACTGTGATAATCGCCTACTAATTTAAACAGGATTCCACAAACACGGTCCACTCAACTGAATTTCCACAGTACGGAAATCATTAGTCCATTAACCCGTAGGTGGCAACACGAGTATGTAGACATGTGTCGGCAATGCGCCGTGAAATTGGCTCCGAGTTGAACCGATACCTTCCACTGTACAAGATAGAACCGGTCTTGTTTTATCTTGGGTAATGGATTTTTCTTATGTTGTTTTAAATGTGTTTTGCAGCTAGTATAGTTGTACTAGGGTGCGATTACAGTGCTGAGGTCTCGAGTTCGAATACCAGGTCAGATAAATTGATTTTTCTATTCATAATCGGCCCGGAGTCAGGAATTTGTGCCGGATATGGCGATAAGTTCACCATATCACATCGTAGGACTGAACATACATGGCGAAATGTGGGTATTCTGGTTCCTCTGCCTACATCTTTTGGGAAAAAAGGCGGGACATAATTTATGTTTATGCTTTAGGGTTTAGATGTATGTTAAGGGTTATGTTTTTGAGAAATGCTTTGTAACTAAACGTAGCGTAGCACGATAGGGGCATGAACGTATCAGAAAAAAATTTACTATGACTTATTTACAACGGTATAGGATTTTGGAATATTTTGCTGCGATTTTTACCCAGAGTGTGACGATGTTTATGATCCAAAATTGTATGACCAAGTGCTATTTATATATTACATAGTACAACATTGTTCTTCATTCGGCGAATCAAAGCATCGCAGAATTTAGATCAAAGCTTCCCAAAATGAATCTAACATTGGAATATCTTGGCTGGTAATTACCGTTTTAATCTACCACTTGACAGCCAATTTCGGAAGTTAAGCGATATAATAAACTCATATTTCGGAACAAGTTTAGAGATTTATTGTCTTACAAAATATTCCTGGAGTTTTGTTGATGGCGTAGCAATCAGTAGTTAGGTATTAAATCTATAGTTATTCAATTTAAAATGTCAGCTTTTACCGGTGTAACTGTCTAGTATACTTTTAGAATGTATTATACTTAAAAATATGACCACATGAACATTTCTGAAGAATTATGGAGACCAACTGTTCGCATATACGAAATTATACTTTACTTCAAAATGTTAATATTTTTATTGCAATTCATGGACTCAAATACTAGTCGTTGGCAGGAAATTGGCCTGAAGAGGAACAGGGCTGGCTGTTTTCTGAGTAAATATACCGCATGCCCGATGACCTGGGGGCAAATCAACCATCCAAGACTATGAAATGTCGCGGCAGGCTCAGCAAAAGATGCCGAGACGAATTTGATAGGCGGGACAGAGACTGGCAGGATCGAGTCCTGAACCGGGATGAATGTAAAGAGGGTAGAGAGGAATTTGGAGTGGAGTGGCACTCTGCATTGAGACAGCGCAGGCTGATGTATGTATGGTGAGACGAACATGCATTGCTCAGCAATCCACAGCGCTCACTATGGTAAGACATAAAATTTTAAGTGTCGATATGACGTCCATTGATTACTTTGGCTACAATGTCCTTCTAACCGGAACAAAACAGTGCACTTACACTGCTTTTTGGTGGGAAAAATAGACAACGCAGCGGTCTCCCAGGCAGCCTCTCACAGATGAGAAACCTGTCACCAATTAAATATTTCATTTGAAATAATTTACTGTAGTACATAGATAAAATTCTGTTGTTATTAACATTTTGTTTACTTATACAACTATGACCCATAGTATTAACATACAACTATGACCCATAGTATTAACATACAATAGTTACGAAATAACTTAAGCATTATACATGACATACAAGCGAACGTTGCCTTGTTCAAATTGTTTTAAAATATATTTGTATTTAACCGAACAAAAATTTCATTATTCGAATCTTTAAATAAATATAACATAACAGTTTTTTATTGCGACGAATGGCGAGACGAGCACATCATTTACCTGATGGTAAGCGAAACGAACGCTTATCAACAGTAGCAAAACCAAACACCATGGATAGCAAAGCATTGCAATCCCTCTGCGCTCGCCATCCTGAGACAATATGTTTGTAACGGTTGTATGCGAGTGTACACATGTAAAGAAAATAATGTAATATGGTATGTCTTAAGTTGAGTCAGTCACTGTACAACCGTTGCCAAAATAAACCGCTTGTATGTTATGCGATGTTTTATTTCCGTCACCCCGAGCACACCACCAAATTGGTGACACCGACGTGATCGTTTAACGTGATCGTCTAACGTTATTGGTGTGCACGGATTTTCAGAAGTGACGTCAGTGATTTTGAAATTTTACAAGCGTGAGTGAAACGAAGAAATGGCGAACCCTCCGACAGCAGCGAGTTCGGCGATGGACTTGGCAGCCATTACGTTAACGTCCAAAATCCCAGAATTTTGTGTAGAGTCTCCGCGTTTGTGGTTTATTCGGGTTGAAGCGATGCTGTCATCACAAAAATTATCAGATGAGTCAAGATATGATATAGTGGTCTCAAAACTGTCTAAAGACGCAATCCATCAGGACAGGTCAGAACTGCTGATGCACCCGCCCGAGACGTTTCAATATGTCCTGTAGTTACTCTATCTACAATAGCCTTCAAACAGGACTATAACAGTGCATATACACTGCTGTTTGGCGGAAAAAATTGACATTGCGGTGGTACTCACTCAGGCGGCCTCTCACATATGAGAGATCAACGACCAACAAAGATGGAGGTTTACATCAATGAAAAATACTTTAAAATCAAAACAACGTATACAGTTTGTACGATAATAAATTGTAAATGACCAGCCCGACGACGGAATTTTTGCCTCTAACAACGTGAAAGGATACAAAGTCGAGGGACGCAGGTGTCCTCTCTCTCTCCTACTCGTCCTGCTACCGTCTCTAGAGACTGAGTTTAGAAAAACATAATGTTTTTTTTTGTATATCTAAGATTTAATCAAAGCAACAAGTTATGTACGTATGTCAGATTATTGAAATAAATAAATACACTCAATAGTCACATACATAGTCCTGACCCCACACTAAGATCGAGTCTTGTGTCCTGTGTATCAGGAACTACGACTCTTAGTTCTCATAATCTAATACATCTTTTGATAAATTGTTTAGCTATCCCACACAGTGATCCAAGCTATGATTTCTGTAAGCCATGATCAATAGCACACATTTTTTTGAAACCATTGGTACTGATGTTCAAAGGATCTCTGGGACTCAATACATCGTCTTTAATCTTCAACGAAATTAATCGAAGAGTAAAAATAATTATAAGGCAAAGTAAAAAAAAGCGACGTATGAACGTTATGTGCCGAGATATCATTTAATTAATCATTAAAGTATGTAAAGTCCGCCACCCACATTAAGCCAGCGTGGTCGACTATATGGCCTAACCATTATCAATCGTACTCTCGATTATAGAGGAGACTGTACAATACAGTATATATAAAACATAACTTTCTAAACGGAAAGCTATTACAAGTTAGATTAACGTGTCTGGATATAAAACCTTCAAGCTATCATAAGATTTAGGTTCTCCTACTAGACTAGAAAATTGGCATTCTTAAAAATAGCGCTAAAACCTTAATACTGATTTAAAATCCTCAATTAAAGATACATTTTATAATGCAGTGCAAAAACACACATTATAAACGATTTTATCTTGCAAGAGCACATCTGGCTTTGAATCGAAACAACATTTTCCGTACTTCGTATACGCGGATTATTTCAAAGCTTATTTTAATGGGCGCCATTGAGAAAAGTTATGTACGACAATATAGCTGTCGTGAATGTAATGCTTCAAGAAATGTGTTGTAATGCCAGGTGGTATATGTGGGAATTGCAATGTGGAGATAAGCTCACGCATGTATTTAAGAAGGGGTAGGTATACCAGCTATAAATCAATGAGTTAATTGTAAATTCAATAAGTGATGACGGGTGAGCGAATTGTCAAACGGAAATAAGAAGAAGATTGAACTTCCACAAAATTGATAAAATGGAATGTATCACTAAAGCTTTGACCACAGGACCGAATGTGAGACATTTAAGGAATGCAAGGCACTAAGCACAAAGAATTGATGGTCTAAAAAGTTAATTAAGCGGGGTATTTATTAGACGCCAAACCAAGAAGTGTACTGAATAATAATAATATTATGTAATATTCATATTCAATATATTGACAGCCTCCGTGGCGCTGTTGGTTAGACGCCGCCTGTGAAACGAGAGGCCGCGGGTTCGATCCTCGCACCGAGAGAAATATTTGTGAAGCCCACAAATATTTGTCTCGGGTCTGGGTGTTTGTGAGACCGAAAAGTCTCTCGTAGTTCCCGATACCCACGACACAAGATTTAATTGATCTTAATGTGGGGTCAGGACTATGTATGTGACTGTTGGCTGTATTTATTTATATATGAAAACACGTTTTTTCAACTGCTATGCAGTCTCTCAAAACATACGAAAACAAAACTTCCGATATACATGTTAGGTACAAAAATATTATCGTATCCCTTGCTTAAAATCAGAAACACGACATATGTATACAAAAAACATCCTTAAGAAGGGGGAATAATAACAATAAATTATGAATCGTCTGCTAACATTTTTATTTTCAATATTTGGGCATCAAAACCGAATAAATTTCGTCGCCGAGTACACGTTACGTCGGTTATCCAAACAAATATTGTGTTTATTTTCCTGTTTTGTTTCTTTTGCTTAAATGTTATCCGAATGTAATCTTCGTGTTATGACAACGTTCTGTCGGGAGTAACTATGAAAGTGGAAGATTATGCCAAACTTTACCAATGGATTGTTTGATATCGCAAGACTAAAATGCTTAATAGATAGTGTAACTATTTATACATTCCTTAGATGTTGAATTGTTATCATAGGAAAATGATGATGATGCAATTAAAAAAAAAACGGTTTGATTATTACTACGATTGTACCTCATTTAGGTCGTTGACAATCTCAATTATCGAACGAAATGAAACAATGAAGATTATTAATTATTAATATTACTTCAAGTCGGTTTTGTGCGAAAATCTGGAGCCACACCTATATTAAAAATATATGTATCAAAGTTTTTTAACATCTAAGGTCATTAGCGCCTACAAAAAACTTACACAATGTACAGATTAGATAAATTTATAAACAAGAAAATATTTATTAGTACCTCAATTATGTAAGATGGTGGGAATGTATATTAAATATTTTCATAGAATTATTAGTGACAAAATGAGACAAACAGGTCGCTCACACTGCAAACGAACAATACGGCTGAGAATTTACTATTATTTAACCGACCGTATACTGACCACCATGCACCATGAAGTTAGTAAAAAAAAATACTATGTAGGGGTAAACCAGATAGCTATTGCCCACTTAAGAGTTTGTTACACATTGACATTAAAAACACCAAAAGTATTGTAGCCACCAACTTTTTAATACCATTTTATTATAACCTAATAAACTCTTTTGTAGAGTGTTAACAGTTTTTAGCTATAAATAACATTACTTATTAAATATTGCAGTTAAATAAACATAGTCTTAAAACTACAGTAATTGCCCACAGTTTATAGTAATTGCCAACATCACAGCACAGTAATTGCCCAGTCTCTTGAAATTATAAATTAAACATAAACCAAAATAAATATTAAAAACAAAACAATTAAACTTAAATCGAATAAAATAGTAAAATATCAAAATAAATTTCGTTTAGCTTTCTTAAAAGCATCAAATATATTTTGTGCTGATGCTGAAGAGTCAGAATCACCAGAAACAAAATCATCAACTTTGAAACAACTGTATCAGCCCATATACTTCCCATTGCAGGGCACGGGCCTCGTCTACAATCAAAAGTACTATTGAGAGTGGTTACGGCATACATATAGTTCACCACGCTAGTCTAGTGCGGGTTGGCGGACTTCCATACTATAGAAATTCTTATAAGACTGGACCTCGGAATGCCGTATTTTTCAACAATCTGCCTAGTAGATAAGTTGTTGCTTACATCTTGAACAACTTTGCATATTTTCTTTAATATATTGGACTTTAGGTGCCTTCGGCATTCTGTTAATACAACGATAATTACCAATTAATATCGTTTATACATACAAATTAGGAAATAATAAACAATTAACTTATAAGTACAGGTGATGAAACTTTTTAACTGAAAAAATATTGACAGTCATTGCCATATGGCAATAACTATGGACATTGACATATGGCAATCACTAAAATTAGTGATGGCAATCGCTAAAAGTACACAGATTTCAGTTCAGTGATTGCCCACAGCCAAAAAAATGGTTAAAAACTATTTTTGAACAAACATATCCATTTAAAACTAAGAAAATACTATTAATTTCATCATAGGTAGGTAATAACGCTCAAAAAATGAAACAAACACAATAAAAATGAACATTTAAACAAGTATATTCTTAACAAAATTGTTCAATTATTTCTGTTTATGAAACACTTTCACCGGTCTTTACAAAATCCGTCATTACTGCTATGTTTTTTCTTTAATATTTCCAGTTGAAAAATTAGTATTAACCATAAATTGATTAAATCACCATCTGATAATCTTTAATCCAACTAGGATGACACAAAATCGACAACAGACAAGGTTTTGCTTAATGCGGGCAATCATTATCGGTGGGCAATCACAGTCTGGTTTACCCTACTATCGATTTTGCTACTATTCATGAGCGGTCGTACGCATACCATCAGGCGAACCTCATGCTTGTCTCGCCATTCATGGCAATAAAAAATATATCAGTCAGTGATCCACATAATTGTGTCGCGTTTCATACTCAGCCTGTATATTCAATTTCAGGGATACTTGTATAGAGCGGTGCAAACTTCACTTCAATTATCATCAAATACATATAGGATGAATCCAGATTGCGATCGGAAACGAAATCAGTGGGTGGATTCGGTGAGTTCAGAAACATGGTGAGTGAAGGTAAATGATATGACCGTTCATAAACAGTAGCAAAACCAGACACGTTGAATTACGAAGCAATGCTTCCGTAGCGCAGTTGGTTAGACGCCGCCTGTGAAACGAGAGGCTGCGGGTTCGATCCCCGCACCGAGAGAAATGTTTGTGCGGCCCGCAAATATTTCTTCCGGGTCTGGGTGTTTGTGAGACCGAAAAGTCTCTCGTAGTTCCTGATACCCACGACACAAGACTCGATCTTATTGTGGGGTCAGGGGCCCTACTATATAAATCCTGGAGGAAACCTGCATACCATAGCGATTTATAAGAATTTCTATGGTATGTAATTCCGGCAACCCGCTCTAGGCCAGTGTGGTGGACTTTATGGCCTAACTACTCTCAATCGAACTCTTGATTGTAGATGAGGCCCGTGTCCTGCAGTGGGACATATATGGGCTGATACAGTACGCCTCTACAAACTTGACAACTATAAATCGTCAAACGGTACCTACTACTTTAGTTTGATAATAAACAGTTCTTTATTCAATTTATTGAACACCGTCAGACAGTCTGGAGGTTACCGATAAACGTCTAGAGGACCATCTGCCAAATAAAGTGCACCCATTAAAGAAGTTAGCCTAACAATAGAGTTGTGGGTGACTTAAATCACCACCATATTTATACACACAACACAATATATATATTTACTAAACACACACAACATATAATTATTTATGTATATAAAAATAAATTCTTAAACACACGGACAAACAATTTGATACTATAAACATTATTTTTATACCGGGTATCTCAAGACTGCTACCGAAAACGAAGCTGGGTGGTAGTTTTAGTGGCTACAAACACAACGCAATTAAAAATTTCGCATAGAAACGCGACAATTATTTTTTATGATTTTTTAAATATCGTCATTTTTGGGTGGTAAATCCATAGTTTTTGCTAAAATAATAATTTAAATTCTCTTATATCTTAGAGTATTTGTAAATTAAAGGGTATACACTATTATTTTAGGAAAAAATGTATTTACCACCAAAATAGGGCAATAGGAAAAAAATTACAAAAAAAAAATTGTCGCTTTTTTTTGCAACTTTTTCTGTTGCATTGTGTCTGAAGTCGCTTAAACTACCACCCGGCTTCGTTTTCGGTAGCAGTCTTGATATACCCTGTATATATATGCGCCGACCTATTTACATAGCGGTCCGCTCGCTTTTGTTTTTAAAAATCAGTTGTCAGTTGTGTAACATAAATTTTGAATCGTTTCTTGGTATCGAAGAGCTGGTAGTCCACATCTCCATAGCTGATCAGTTGTGATCTAACCACGGGACGCAATACATCTTCTCCCTAACTTGTTTCAATCGCTCACGTCTCCAACACCATAGAGTGACATGCTCTGGCAGACATAAATGCGGGTGTCTGTTTACGACCCGATAAGTCAATATTTAAGGAAACCCTGAGAGGTACTCAATATGATCATTATAGAATTTATTGTAAGGTTCTTATAGAGAACCGTACGGTAAAAAAATACTTTTAATTTAATATAAGTGAATTTTAAATCTTATATTAATATTATAAGTAGTAATAATTTGATTATCTGCACTGAATAGGCTTTGAAACAGCTGGAGAGACTTGAAAATTTCTTTCACCATTATACTCGTAACACTGCCTTATCCTTAATGAATGTTTTCAAAAAATTGTACATGCATCCGAGCGGATCCGGGCAGGATCGCTAGTAATAAAATAAAACGAATTTGCGGTGGTAACCATAACATGAACAAATTGAAATAGATATACGATCTCATTTATTTTCGATTATTATTTTATACAAAATAAATAAATAACTGATAGATAGTTGTGAAACATGTTTACCGAACATTATATGAACCGCGGCCTCGTGAGCATCTTCGCACCGAGACAAATGTTCGTGTGATCCACAGGTATTTTTTAGGGTCTAGGTTTCTGCGAGACAAAAATGTTTCTCGTAATTCCTGATACCCACGACACAAGACTCGATCTCAGTTTGGGGTCAGGATTATATATGTGACTCTTGGATGTATTTATTAACTAATTTAATTACATATATATGAGACAACGATTAAGACTGGTTAGGCCATATAGTCCACCACGCTGGCCTAGTGCGGGTTGGCGGACTTACATACCATAGAAATTCTTATAAATCGCTATGGTATGCAGGTTTCCTCACGATGTTTTCCTTCACCGATTTAGTGCGTGGTGATTGACTATCTATACACACATGACTCCGAAAAGTCGGAGGTGTGCCCTGGGATTCGAACCCGCGACCACTGTGAACATGTAGGCAGCCGCGTCTAGTCCGTTTACCAACAGGCCACCACGCACTTTTTTTACTCAGTCTTACCAGTCTCAATCGTATTCTCGATTGTAGAGGAGGCCCGTGCCCTGCAGTGGGACGTATATGGGCTGATACAGAAGAAGACAGATATGAGACAACATTTTCTGTGTCTTGTCAGAATTTAAAATATATTTATAATAATTTAATACCTATTTAAATATCATATGAACTTTTTTCTAAAAACAGAATTTACAATCGTCATTGAATAATGAAAAATATTTATACTCCATTAACCCTTAGTTACTCGCACGAGGAAAATCCCACAACTACTCGCATGGGGTCTTCACTGACCCCAACTTACTTACGATGATTTCTAACGTAATTATGTAGGAATTTAATAATAAAAGAACATATTATTAAAATACAGTATTTAATAATACATTATGAGTTTAACTGAAGTATAAATGTAAAGGAAACCTTAAAAAAACACAAAATAAAATTCTGTTCAGAAATACGACAAAAAAATTAGACGCTTTGGGATCAGTACGTATGTATTACTTTTTACAAGATAATCAGTATCATTTTCACCACAATTTTCGAAATAAACCTCGAAATGATTATTGCATACGAATTTATTGCATCTCTTACATTTTTGGTACTTTTTGATCATCATGACGTCATCATGATCATGTCATGGTTGCTGGGAATGATGTCAACCTCATAATTCTCTGAATTCGAGCCTCCAACAAACTGCTCATCTTCTGACTCCTCATCCAGCTAAAATAAAATACATCTTCTTTTTTATCTAAAATTCCAAAGCCAAAATCTATAGCAATAAAAAATATGAAAACAATAAAAAAAACATGTAATAATGCAGTATCTAATACATTTCACATAATAGAAATTCATGAAAATATATATCGGATTTCCGAGCTGACAGTTGCGTTCGTTCGCATCCATGGTTACGAGAGAAGCGGATATTGCGGCAAATTACACACAATTCAAACTTTACAGAATTTACTTGATCGCTAAAACCAATCTAGACAATTTCAAATGACAATAGGAAAATGTAAAATTACAAAAGTACGATCAGCGTTACAATAGATAATAATGAATTAATCTTCAATTTTGACATGTCATAGACACGCGCCGTCACGGCCGTCCTGCGCATATACACGTCCTCGTGTATGTCGTCATCTTAATCATCTGTGAAAAACAACATTTTAATAATTAATAGTCACATTAGTTCGGCCATTCTGGCTACTTTAGTAAAACTTCACATAAAACTATTATTCACTCGAATGGTTTACCTTAAATTATTCAATAATACAAAAAAAAACAGATTTAATTTTCTCTATATGGCAGGGTCTTATCTCTGAGATTTCGTTTATAAAAGTGGTATTGAGAGTATGTGACTATTATATGATGATGATGATGATCAAAGTCCAGGTTTTGCCAATGATACTGCTTTACTGTACACATCTACCAGTATTACAGAAAAAAGACAACACAAATTATTTTAAATTTTAGATATTGTCACATAGACTGGATGTCACACAGACTGGCTGTCACAAAGACTGGCTGTCACAAAGACCGAGTGTCACAAAGACTGGGTGTCACACATACTGGTTGTCACACAGACTGGTTGTCACACAGACTGGTTGTCACACAGACTGGTTGTCACGTAGACTGATTGTCACACAGACTCTTTATAATTGCTATGTATACTTACATATGCCGTCACCGGCAAATCCAGATACTTCCAAATTAGCATTTAATTCCAATGGAACATAGCAATCCGGCATAGCGCGTAAGCGTTCGTGGACATATTTGTATGTTCTATTGGAATTCAAAGCCTTAAGTAAATATCTGTCACCATCGAGCAACTGAATCACTCTAAAAGGGCCCTTGAATTTTGGTTCCAATTTGGTCTGATTCCGTTCATGATTTTCCAAAAGTACAAAATCACCCACTTTAAAATGATTAATTTTTGCCTTTCCTTTATCAAAACGTTGTTTTTCAGTTACAGCCCCGATTTTAATTTCATGTGCTGCACGCTGACGAACTTCTGCTAAATTAATTTTATTTTCATTTGAGTCATCATATAAGGTCATTAAGTCTAAAGGTCTTGCTACTTTGCCGATCAATAATTCTAATGGACTCGACTTGGTGACGCGATTAATTGTGCTATTTAAGGCAATCTGCACTTCGGGCAATGCGTCTTGCCATGGTTTATTGTTTCCAACTTCAACAGCTGTAAGCATGTTCTTCAACGTACTCATAACTCGCTCGACTTGACCATTAGCCCTACTAGTTCCTGTAGCTATTAAATGAAGAGTAACACCGTGTGAATTGCAAAAGTCTTTGAAATCTTTGCTAGCAAAACATCTCCCCTGATCAGCAATGATTCGAGCCGGGGCGCCAAATAATGAAACGATATATTTAAGAGCTGCAATTGCATTAGTGGTGTCAATGCTTAGTGTATGGTAAAAAATGGTATACTTTGTAAATGAATCCTATCATCACAAAAACATATTCTTTCTAATTTTATTACTTGCTACTGTAACTCTAACAGAGTTACAAGAATTATGTTATTAATGTTGTTTTTAATTTATGCTAAAGGGGTATTAATATTTTTGTTGTTTTTAAGTGTTTTTATGTTTCAATGTAGTTTTTATTTTTATATTTACTTTTAATTTTTTACACTTATCGGAAACCGGCAGGTGGCGTATGTATAAAATTATTGTAAAAAGATTTATTTTAAGATTTTGTTTGTATTTATTACTATTATAAAGCTTATCGTTAGAGTTATTTTTAATATTATATTTGGTATATTTATATAGTTCTAAATGGTAAATTTATTTGATAACAGTGACAGTAGTGATTTTTTATCTTGCTCTTCGAATGATTGTAACAGCGAAGATAGCTTTGCGAGTATCCCTACGCTTTCGGAAACGTTGGATTCACATTTTTCTGATGTGCCTAAGAATTTGAATGTAGTTCATATTAATGCGCAGAGCATTCCGGCTCATTTTTCTGATATGCTGGTATCGTTTGACGTAAAAAACATCCATGCTATATTAGTCTCCGAGTCTTGGCTTAAACCCTGTTTACCCTCTATATCCTATACCCTACCCGGGTTTAACCTAATACGTAATGACAGGATTGGTGGTGGCGGTGGTGGAGTAGCTATTTACTTACGCGCACACATTCCTTTCTCTGTGATTAGCGCCTCCACCCAACCACCTCAACCCAATGTCGGTGAGCATCTTTTTATTGAAGTCGCTTTGGGCCATACAAAAGTACTTCTCGGAGTCTATTATAGCCCCTCTGTGCGAGTAAACTATTTTTCGTCTTTCGAAAAGATTTTAGAGGACTTAACACCCAATTATAGTCATACTTTAATTATGGGTGACTTTAATACTTGCCTACTTAAGCAAGATAGTCGTTCCTCCTCTCTAGAAAGAATTGTAAAGTCGAGCAACATGCATATACTTTCTCTTTGTGCTACCCATCATTTTCCAAACTCGACCCCTTCTCTCCTTGATCTAATCATTATTTCATCGCTAGAGCATGTGGCCAAGTATGGTCAGTGCTTAGCTGATTGTTTTTCCTACCATAACTTAATTTTTCTGTCATATAAACTTCGGCCTTCTAAATCAAAACCTACAGTTATTCTGCAACGCAATTTTGGTGGTATGAACGAAGAAAATTTCTTAAAGGATGCTAAAGCTATTGATTGGGCACCTGTGATAACGGCTAACTCAATCAATGAGCAAGTTGAAATTTTTAACTCGACAATTATTCAATTGTACAATGTTCATGCTCCTTTAAGAGCTATTAAAATAAAACACTTACCTGCTCCCTGGATCACAAAAGACATCAAAGACCTCCAGTGTAAGAAGTCTGCAGCCAAAAGCAGATATAAGTTGCATCCAACAGAGGCAAACAAGGCACGTTACGCTAAAATTAGAAATCGCTGCAATATGGTGTGTAGGGACGCTCAACGACGCCATATTCATAATTCTGTTCAAGTCGAGGACTCGGCTAAAGTCTGGAAGTTCCTGAGGTCAATAGGAGTTGGTAAACCTCGTAAAGAGACTATTCCAAACAATTTGGACATTAATTTGTTAAACCAGCACTTTTCCTGTACTTCACATATTGATGATGCAGTTAAAGCATCCACTATTAATTACCTTTCACAAAGTTCTGCTCCTGGCCTTTCTACATTTGTGTTTCGTCAATTTACTACTTGTGATGTTCGGAGGAGTATCGTCTCAATAGCATCTAATGCAGTTGGGATGGATAGCATCAGCCGCAATATGCTTCTTCCCATCCAAGATTCCGTTCTTCCTGTCCTTTGTCATATACTAAATTATTCCATCTCCAATGCTGTGTTTCCTTGCTCCTGGAAGGAAGCACAGATTATTCCTTTACCAAAAAAACCTAACCCTAAATCTTTTTCGGAATATCGTCCAATATCCATTCTTCCTTTTCTTTCTAAAGTCCTCGAGCGTCTGGTCTATAACTAGTTAAGCTCATTCCTCGCCAAACATGCTCTCCTCAATCCCCTTCAATCCGGCTTTCGTCCTGGGCACAGCACAGTTACTGCACTTGTCAAAATCACCGACGACATTCGTCTGGGGATGGAAAACAGTCAGTTAACTGTGCTAACACTCCTAGACTTTAGCAATGCATTTAACACGGTTGATTTTGACATTCTCATAGCTATACTTCGCTCCTTCAACATATCTCCAAGTGTGATTGAATGGTTTCATAGTTACCTGTTTGGTCGCCGTCAGTGTGTTCGCCTAGGGGATTCGATTTCCTCGTGGTGCAACACATCTGCCGGTGTTCCTCAGGGTGGCGTCCTATCTCCCCTTCTTTTCTCAGTGTTTATTAATTCAATTTCTTGTAATCTTTCTTCCTCCTACCACCTTTATGCAGACGACCTTCAACTTTATCGTCAATCTCCGCTCGACCAGCTGAATGACTCTATTCGTCTGATGAATAGCGACCTTCATGCAATATCCGAGTGGAGTAAAGCATATGGCCTTAAATTGAACCCAACAAAAACACAAGCCATTATTATAGGAAGCCCAAGAACTATCTGCAAGATCGACTGGTCTCTTTTGCCTCACGTGCTGCTAGAAGGGGTTGTGGTCCCGTTTAGCGACACTGTGAAAAATCTTGGTGGTATTTTCGATCGCAGTTTAACTTGGGGCCCTCAAATAGTGGCAGTTAGTCGTAAATTGTTTGCCTCTGCTGGTTCGTTGCGTAGATTGCGTAATTTTCTTCCGACTACCACTAAGATTGCGCTTGCACAAGCTCTCTTGCTCCCTATTCTCGACTATGCCGATACCAGCTATCTCGATCTTACTGAGGCCCAGCTAAATAAGCTTGAGCGCCTTCAAAATTTTTGTATCAGGTTTATATTTGGTTTGCGCAAATATGACCATGTTTCTGAATATCGTAACAGGCTCAAGTGGCTCCCTATACGTCGTCGCCGAAATGCTCATATCCTGTCTCTTCTCTACAGTGTTCTGTTTAATCCCTCTTCTACGCGCTACCTTCAGGAACGTTTTAACTTCCTACATACTGCTAATTCACATTGTCTTAGGTCATCAGAGAATCTGATGTTGCAGTTTCCAGCACATAGGACGTCATTTTATGACCGTTCCTTTACTGTTGAGGCAGTGCGGCTGTGGAACGCTTTGCCTCTTATAATTAAGCGATCGTCCTCGCTGGAAATATTTAAATCAAGGGTGAAAGCTTTCTACCTTTCGCAATAGATTTATCATCATTCACTATTATTGTTATGTATATATGTATGTTTATGTATTATATTGTATTTAAGTGTATCATATCTTGCATTTATTCGTTTATATCGGTATTTATATATTTATATTGTATGTAAGTTTATTGTTAATAATAAGCACCGTCCATAACCATTGGATCTTTCCTTTACCAACCGGTTGTCTGGAAGAGATCGCTTAAAGCGATAAGACCGCCAGTTATATCACCAACTTTATTTTTCTATAACTATTGTTTTCTTCTTTTTTCTTTTGTTTTTGTCTTTTGTTTATCTTTTGTATATGGTGTTATAATAAAGAGTTATTATTATTCTTTAGTATCGTTTTTGCCACTAAGTTTTCCTGTGGCATCTATATGAATAGTGTGCCAAGGGGTAGATACTTTAGGTATAGGATGCAATTCGGCTTGAACTCTACCTGATTGTGACTTTGACAATCTACATGTTATGCAGTTCTCGACGAACTTACGTACATATTTATTCATGTTTGAAAACCAATAATGGCAATAGACTTTCTCTAATGTTTTTTTCCATCCTAGGTGCATAATACTTGAATGTACATGATTAATTACGGCCCACTGGAAAGACCTAGGGACAATTGGTAACCAAAGACCATTTCGTCTATTCCTTTCAATTTTCCTATGTGAAATTCCGCGGCGAAGTTCACATGTCCCCGCGACGTTAGGATCAAGGCTATTATTTTGTAAGCTGGATATTATTGACATTATTTCAGGATCTTTTTGTTGCTCTGCTTGAAACCAGTTATCACTAATTTCGGTGAGATTGACTTGCTTTTGTGTAGTTTTAATTTTAGGAGTTTGAGGAAGGGGATTTCGGGATAAAAAATCTACATGTTCCATTTGCTTTCCAGGTCTATATTGGATATCAAAATCAAAGCTTTGCAGAAAACACCACCATCTATGAACGCGAGGCGTTAAATCCGTTTTAGACTTAGATGCCTTAATAGCATTACAGTCTGTTATTATTACAAATTTAATGCCCTGTAAATAATGTTTAAAATGTTTTATTGCATTAACTATGGCTAACGTCTCGAGTTCGTATGAATGATACTTTGACTCGCATGGGGTGGTTCTTCGACTATAGTATTCAACAACGTGGAGTTTACTGTATTTTCTTTGCATAAGGATGGCACCATAACCTTCAGAACTGGCATCAGTATGCAATTCCGTAGGACATTCTGGATCAAATATAGTTAGTACAGGCTTGTCAGTTAATACTGCAATTATTTTTTGGCGAATATTTTCAAATTCTGGTGTCCAAATTATATTAACTTTTTTTGGATGTAAGTCTATATAGTGGCGCGACTATCTGTGAAAAGTTTTGAATGAATTGACGAAAGTATGACGCAAGGCCAATAAATTGTTTCAACTGTGTCACGGTTTGTGGTGGAGGTAGTTGGGTTAAAGCAATTATTTTACGCGAATTTGGTCGCAATTGACCTGATGATACTTGATATCCAAGATAATCCACGTGAGTTTTTAGAAAAGCACATCTTAATATATATATTTCTTGTGTGCGTGTGTATGTGACTGAACTCCTCCTAAACAACTGGACCAATTTTGATGAAATTTTTTGTGTGTGTTCGTGGAGATTCGAGAATGGTTTAGATTTACAGTTTGGTCTACTGGAAAATGTTTTTTTCAATTAATTTCTTATTTATAAGGAGTTGTTGATTTTGGTTATACCATACAAAATGTTCATGGGTTTGTAACTGTCAAACATTTAATGTTCATACCGTCAATACGGTAAACTCTTCCCTCAAATTAAATAACGTATTTAAATAAAGGTTTCGAATCGACAACATATGTCCACAATATTCGATTAATGGCGTATTTTAGATTTTAAAGATGTAAAATAATGACAGTAATGAAAAGTGGTTGACATTTAAATTGGTTGTCAAATATTTATGCATACGTTCAGAAATTTAATTTGTATAAACTAAAGAGTATATTATGAAGCTAAATAAATATAGGACAATCAAATAAATAATATTCACACGTAAGAAGTTTTACTTCTTTTCAAGATAGAATGTCACTTGAAAATGAAAAATCTTTCATAAAATAACACATAAAAATAAAAACTGAACTGAACTGAATAAAATAACAATTTTATATAATTATGGAGAATATTGCAGGGATTCTCAAATTAGGCGTTGTCTGTGTCTTGAGAAACCAGTTATATATAATTGTTACTACCGTTACTCAATGACCGTTACTACATTAATTGTGTGTGTGAGTGTATTTCTATGAAAATTTATATTTAATCTCTTTATTACTAACAAAAAGTAATGGCGTAATGTTTTTGGAAAACAGCATACTGGGGGTGAAATAAGGGATGGAATATTGCATGGATAATCAAAATCGCTAAAGTGTTTAATGTCAAAAATTTATAAGGCACACTATTTGGATATGGAGAAACGGGATATAATAGAGTGGGAGGTAGGGGAGAGGACTGGGATAGCTGACACATTTGATAGGACGAAATGTAAATGCACGGTATAAGACGGGATGGTCAATGAAGAGAAAAGACGGGACGTATCGGGAAGTGACTGAACAGACGGGATGGGACGGAATTGAGCAGGACAGTAGGATAGCTAATTCATGTTTAGGTATACAAGAGCTTATACGAAAAATAACATGTATTTGGTGTAATGTAAAATAAAAAAATATCTGCATCCAGGCAAAGGTGGGTCGGGCTTTTTTGCTATGCTAAATAATTCAATATAAAATTCATCATATAATAACTAAGCCATAGCGAAGCGTGGTCGGGTCATCTATGGTATCTTTTAATTGATTTCAATGAATGTCGTCGGAGTAGTAACAGTGTTATAATATTTCCACAGCAAAATAATGATTTGAATCTGGAGAGATGGGATAGAATAGAATATAAGGTGGATAAAATGTGACATAAGAATAGGTACAGGATGGGATTGAAAATGGATAAGCAGTTTAGACAACGGCTGTCATATTGATTTTAAATAAAATATGGACTGGAATCTGTATTTGCACCCAGGCGAAGCCGGGCCGGGCCGCTAGTTTCTTTATATTCAGAGAAAAACCGGAATTTGTTAATGCTTTCAACACTGATTCTAACCTCTGAAGGCCTTCTTTAATGGTTCGGGATGGAATTATTATGTCATCAATATAACAGACAGCGAAAGTTTCAGATAGATTTCCAAGAGCTTTATTAATAGCTCGCTGATATACCGGGGGTGCATTGCGAAGCCCAAATGGCATTGTGAAATATTTGGCACCGACTAACCGCTGTATTTGATCGCCGATCAGAGGTAAAGGATATTAGTCCGGAATAGTATTGCTATTCAATTCGCGATAATCTACACAGAGGCGATCAGAGCCGTCTTTTTTTAACAAGTAGTATTGGGCTAGCAAAGGGGGAACAACTCTCGCGAATGACACCTGCTTCAAGAAGTTCTTTTATTTTGTTACGTACCAATTCTCGTTCATTAGGGGTCATTCGGTATGGGCGGCGTTGTACAATTCGACTGGGATCTAAAAGTTTAATTTCAAGGTGTCTAGAGGTAACTCTGCCTGTGGGAATTCCTTTAACAAAAAAATTGGAATACGCTTCAAGTAATTGTCTGAGTTTACTGAGTGAATCTGATGGAATATCAGTATTTATGTCATTAAAGTGTTTTATTATTTCACCAAACTCACATTGCGCGACAACTTTGGTTTTATTGATAATTAGATTGTTTTGTGAAACTTCAACTGAAAAACCTAAATTAATAAGGTCACGTCCTATCGGTATGTCACAACTTAATGAAGCGTCAGGTACTTCATGAAATATTAACTCTACTGAATAACCTTGAACTGAAATTGTAGTTGTAATTTGAGTATTGCTATGCAAGTTCGATTTACCTATGCCTAAGAGTGTAACTGAACTGCAATGTCGTTTACCAGGAAAAAAAGGGGGCTACTGTCTCTTTAATTAATGAACATTCCGACCCAGAATCAAAACAAAATGAAAACTTCTCACCCAGATTGTTGATCCATTGCAGGCTGAATGACACAGATATTCACCCGTCGTTCATTTGTGGGGCCTTCACGATCTTCAGCTTTTCTCTCCTTTCGGGTACATTGCGTTGATATAGGACCTGGTTCGCCACAGCGGAAACAAACCACAGGTTTCGGCTCCTTGCGTGGAAGGGTGTTGTTTGTTGTCGTTGATTGAAAACGATTTGTGCGAAAAAATTTATTCTGATCTCTGCTCGTGTTCCCACGACATTAACTAGACATATGGCCAATCTTGCCACAATTATAACATCGCCGTGGTGGTTCTAAACATTGTCTTTTAATAGCTTCATTCGTTTGACTTATGCGGTCGGAAATGGACAAGCTTCTTTTTCGGTATACAAATGGCATTAACTCACGTTGTAGTTGAATTCGTGACTTTATTTCGGTTGTAAAGGCCATCCTTTGAACTTGATTGTCAAAACGCGCCGTATGTACTAGCGCTACATTTATTGCCACTTGCTTTATCGTCATGTCCTGCCAGCGTGTCGTCAATGTGTTTAAAATGCGATAAACATAAGATGACATATTTTATCCATCATTTGGACTAGTTGACCACATGTTGTGTAATGTAGCGGCTGGCGTCTCTATGGTAGCAAATCGATATAGGAACATGGATTTTAGTTCTAGCCATGTTGCATCAGAGTGACTATTACATGCTAACCACGTCGCTGCCGGACCTTTCAAAGCCTTACTAAGAAGCATTATTAACCGGCTTCCGTTTATAGGATTTTCTTTCAAACAAATGTCAACTGTATTACACCATGCCTGAGCATCCGACTCTTGGTCCTCAGGATTGAATTCTGGTAGAATAATTTTATTTTCTTTTCTTTGCGGTTCGAAAAATGCTTTCAATAAATCCATCGTGTTACGATGTTGCATTCCAAAAGATTCCAATTTGTGCGATCTCTATTTGTGCGTAATATTGGACTTGCCTGTGCTTCGCCATGATTCTCCGCCTCTGAGTCCATCCCACTTCTGATATCGGATTTCCGAGCTGACAGTTGCGTTCGTTCGCATCCATGGGTACGAGAGAAGCGGATATTGCGGCAAATTACACACAATTCAAACTTTACAGAATCTACTTGATCGCTAAAACCAATCTAGACAATTTCAAATGACAATAGGAAAATGTAAAATTACAAAAGTACGATCAGCGTTACAATAGATAATAATGAATTAATCTTCAATTTTGACATGTCATAGACACGCGCCGTCATATATATTACAATAAGCGTAGTATACTTTAAATACAAATACATTAAGATAACTCAATAAATATAAATAATATGTAAACTTACCTCGCACAAAAAGAGTAACACTATTACTCGCACGGGGTCACGCGCTAAGAGTGCAGAGCACGCACCTTGACCCTTGACGTTCTGTTTGGCACAAAAATGACTAATTTGGGGGGAATATGGAAGCTACTATTGGTGGGAGCACGTTGCGACCAAGCGAAAACAGATTTTTAAACACGCGAAGATCCGATGACCCCATGCGAGTAATTAAGGGTGAATGTATAACGAACCTCAAATACTTTAGTCTGCGATACCTTAAAACCGAACAAAGCTATGTAAATACAATAAATCTTTATCAAAGTTTAATTGTTTAAGTCGTAGGATTGTATTGAAAATATTTAACCTGCAATATTGAAAGACTTATTTTAATTTCTGTATCAGCCCATATACGTCCCACTGCAGGGCACGGGCCTCCTCTACAATCGAGAGTACGATTGAGAGTGGTTAGGCCATATAGTCCACCACGCTGGCCTAGTGCGGGTTGGCAGACTTACATACCATAGAAATTTTTATAAATCGCTTTGGTATGCAGGTTTCCTCACGATGTTTTCCTTCACCGTTTTTAGTACGTGGTGATTGACTATCAATACACACATGACTCCGAAAAGTCAGAGGTGTGCCCTGGGATTCGTACCCGCGACCACCGTGAACAATGAACATGTTGGGAGTCGCGTCTAGTCCGTTTTACCAACAGGCCACCACGCACTTTTAATTTATCTATTTTAATTTATTCAAACAATAATACGTGACTCTTATTATTTTGTTTATATTAAAATTTCTCGAGAATGATTTTATTTGAAACTGTTATATGAAACATTAAGGGATCTTATTGGTCAAGCGATAACAAGTATGAGAGATAAATTGTGAGGCCCTAGGTTTCAAATTAAGACATCTACTTGGTCTGTTTTTTTTTTTACATTTTCAGAATGGAAAGAAATGAGCCTAGATATTTTGTGGCACAAGTAACGTTTTTCTTCCTTCGGGAATATAGTTAAGATTATGCTATGGTATGTCAAAAATATAAAGGAACATTCAAAATGTCGCAGGAACTTTTAAGAAGACATCCAAATATCCATTGGGATTAGAGGTGCCACGGTTTAGCTTCAAGTCATTAATAATTTAATTTATTTCAATTCGATTGTATGTTTATGGTAGCTAAGTAAACTAAATTGCTGAGTTGCGGCGTAGGTTCGGTTCCTAGGACATATATTTGCATTTTCGGAGTCGTGTGTGTAATATATCAATTGCAAATTAAGAAAAATCATGAAGGTCTTTTACACGAATTACAGTGCTATAAACTTATATTTCACCTATACTCGTGTTATGCTGGGATTTTTCCATTAATTATCAGCCCGTAGCCAGGAATTTGTGTCCAATATGACGATCGGTTCGCCCCGGATTACATAGTGGAACGGAAAATACATGGCGAAACATGGGTGTCCTGGTTACTCCTCTGCCTACCCCTTCTGGGAAAAAGGCGTGAGTTTATGTATGTATGTATATATTATAGAGGTGACTAAGGATTACAATAAAAAGTATTTAGAAATAAGTCACGTATCTACATACAAATTCCTGACTCCATGTCGATAATGAATAGTAAAATCCAATATCATTTTTTCCGACCCGGTATTCGAAACTTTTTTTTTTTATTGCAGTGAATGAGGAGACGAGCAAGCCGTTCGCCTGATGGTAAGCGATACGACCGCTCATAAACAGTAGCAACATTCCACTGCACTCGCCATCCTGAGACATAAGATGTTAAGTCTCAAAATGTCCAGTAGTTGCTCTGGCTACAATGTCCTTCAATCCGAAACACAACAGTGCATTTAAGCAGTGTTGTTTCACGGGAGAAATAGACATTGCGGTGGTACCTACCCAGATGGCCTCTCACATATGAGAGACCTACCACCAGTACCTGAACCCAGAACCTAAAACCTCAGTTTTGTAACCGTACCGTAGTACAACTACGCCACCGAGGCAATAAAACCCCTATAATACTGCTAAATTAAGAACGACATCGACTAAGCATCCATTGCTATAGCGTGCCGACGAGACGATGTCATTCTAGATTAAAGACGCGATGTGTCGGAGTAAACGCCCACGATATCCTATCGGTTTATTTTCGTCTCGGATCTAATTTAGCTTTTTGTTTAAACTTTATTTTGTTTTAGTACTTTTATGGGTGACTAGCTGTGCCCGCGACTTCGTCTGCGTGGAATTGAACAAAAAAGTTAATTAGTTTATTTAGTTTTTTTTTTTGGTTTTTGCATTTTTGTTTTAATTATCAACCTTTGTAACGAAACCATACCACGATCTAATTCTACGGTGGCGCCATCTCTTAGCAAGCGGCGTTAAGCTCCCGTTACACATATATTTTCAGTTTTTTGTATTCATCATCATCATCATATCAGCCACAGGAAGTCCACTGCTGAACATAGGCCTCCCCCAATGATCTCCACAATGACCTGTTGGAAGCGGCCTGCATCCAGCGACTTCCTGCGACCTTAGTCAGATCGTCCGTCCACCTTGTAGGCGGGCGTCCAACACTTCGCTTGCCTATACGTGGCCTCCACTCGAGAACCTTTCGGCCCCAACGGCCATCGGTTCTACGAGCTATGTGCCCGGCCCACTGCCACTTCAATTTGCCAATCCTATGGGCTATGTCGGTAACCTTGGTTCTCCTACGGATCTCCTCATTTCTGATTCGATCTCGTAGGGAAACACCGAGCATAGCCCGCTCCATGGCTCGTTGAGTGACTTTGAGCCTTTTAATGAGGCCCACAGTGAGAGGCCACGTCTCGGTGCCGTATGTCATCACTGGTAACACACAACTATCGAAGACTTTCGATTTTAGGCACTGAGGTATTTTGGACGAGAAGACGTCGCGAAGTTTCCCGAACGCTGCCCAACCGAGTTGGATTCGCCGATTGACCTCTCTCTCGAAGTTGGACCTGCCTAACCGGACCACTTGTCCTAAATAGACATATTCGTCTACAACTTCGAGAGTCGAGCCCCCAACTCCAATGGGGGTGGGCACAACATGGATATTCGACATGATCTTCGTTTTATCCATGTTCATTTTAAGACCCACCTGTTGGGAAACTCGATTAAGGTCTTCGAGCATAGTGCTAAGGTCTTCCAGCGATTCTGCCAAGACTACAATATCGTCGGCAAATCGAAGGTGAGTAATATACTCGCCGTTGATGTTGATGCCGAATCCTTTCCACTGCAAGAGCTTGAAGGCATTTTCCAGCGCGGCAGTGAACAGTTTCGGAGATATGACATCTCCCTGTCTCACGCCTCTCTGTAGTGGAATAGCCTTCGTGCTCTGATCCTGTACTCGGACCGACATGGTGGCGTTGTTGTATATACACCTCAACACTTCGATGTACCGATAATCTATGTGGCACCGCTGAAGAGACTGTAGCACAGCCCAGGTCTCGATCGAATCAAAGGCTTTCTCATAGTCCACAAACGCTAAACAAAGCGGCAATTTATACTCCTCGGTTTTTTGTATAACCTGCCGTAGCGTATGAATATGGTCTATGGTACTAAAGCCTTTTCGGAAACCGGCTTGTTCGGGAGGCTGGAAGTCATCAAACCTGCGTTCGAGACGATTTGTGATGACCCTTGAAAACAACTTATAGACATGGCTCAGGAGCGAGATGGGCCTGTAGTTCTTCAGCAAAGTGTTATCACCTTTTTTGAAGAACAGTACCACCAAGCTCCTGCTCCATGCCTCCGGGGTTGAGCCCTCGAGGAGAACGGAATTGAAGAGCCTCTGAAGGACTTTCAGTACCGGCGTTCCGCCCGCTTTCAGAAGCTCTGAAGTGATTCCGTCCTCACCCGGCGCCTTGTTGTTTTTAAGTTGTTTGAGGGCCATCTCAATCTCAAACAGGCTGATGTCCGGGATATCATCGCTAAAGAATTTTTCAATAAAGCTAATACAAAAATTTTGTATTAGCTTTATTGAAAAATTTCTTTATATACGATATTTTGTAAATGTGATATTGATTCGTTGGTGGGAGAAGTGGTGGGAGGCACCCGACGTGACGGCCCAGTGGTGGCATGCGCGTGACTTGCGCGCGGGCATTGCAACATAACTTTATTTTTCTAAAATAAAATATTTTTTTCTGAAATAAATGTAGCCTAAGTTACTCCTTGTTATATCAGCTACCTGACAAAAAAGTCCCGTCAATATCGGTCCAGCCATTTCAGAGATTAGCCGGAACAAACAGACAGACAGACAGACAGACAAAAAAATTTAAAGATCGTTTTCGGCACAGGTATCGTGTATATAACGATATGTAGTGGGACATTTTTTTTTATTTTCACTTTTAAAACAGACACTTCAATTTTATTTATATGTATAGATTAGTCATAAAGGGTATTAAAAGTAGAAAGAAGGATGATATAATCATTAAAACTTAACAACTTTTGCTATGTGGCCAACCCGGAAATCGCGCAAAAAAACAGCTATGCATTTTGCAGATTAAAATGACTATTATACAACATGTAACAGATTTAAATGTAAAAGCGGAAAGTAGTACGTTCAGAATCAGCTACTGAACCGATATCAACATTTTTTTCGGTAGGTATTTTTTTTCAAAATAATTAGTTAAGACCAAGTAAATTACAGACACTCCTTCGTTTAGTACTCCGAACAAACGAAATTGAAACGTAACTCCAGCACATAAGATCATTTTTAAATGAATCACTAAACGAATACTCTAATAAACTAAATAATGAACAAAAATGAACTTTATTTCGATAGTCATAAAGTTTATTTAAGCAATCTATCATTAATCAAACGCACACAACGATAGGCCTGAATAAACGTAATAAGCTACCAAAATAAATAACTATCATATTCTCTTTTCCGCACATTTAACTACAACTAGATAGAGCAGGATGCAGCTATTGTTTAATGCAATTTGATCCATCCGACAAACGATGGCGCGCGCGGCGGTATAGGGATGCGCCGCGAAAAAAATTACTCCCGGTATTTGCAAGACCGGGCGATCCAAATTCCAAATCCCGCGCAATACATGCACTTAAATGAAACAAATTAAATTGTAACAAAATCAATATGAAAAGAAACAACAAATAGGTATTTCTATGAAAAATAATTTCGGGGAACGTTAAAATGGTGATTAAATTCGGTTTGTAATTTTGCTACAATGTATGCGGAATCCCGGTGTGTCGGATATCCTGTTATTGCAATCCCTAAATGGGCACCGAATATGTGAAAAAAATCTAGTCGTGCACCGCAGTTATCTGTGTCTACTTGTGTTTAAGTGTTAAGTAGATATGTATTTCGATAACTTTCGCGCGCGATGTCTTTTCGGTATTCGAATATTCAAATACACTGAAATGATGAGAACTTTGGCACTGTGTGGTGATAATGTATCATTGGCATGTCTGACGGTATCTCGATGCTGAGTTCGGAGAGCGCTGGATAGGTCGCGGCGAACCTGTGCAATGGCCTCCTAGGTCACCTGACTTGACTTGACGCCTCTTGACTTTTTTTGTGGGGACGTAATAAATCTCTGGTATCCTTCAGTGAAAGTACTAATGTGGAGGATCCAGGATGAGGAGGATAATGTGGAGCAAATTCCTAAAAGTGAAGAGTGACACTGAAGTTTTACATAAATTACGTGAACAATTACGCAAATGTGCATCAAAGTGTATCAAGGTGGTGGACATGTCGAACATATTTTAAAAAGAAATCGCCTCATTAGTGCCATGTAACACGTAAGTTAATTTTGTTGTATTTTTTTGTGTTGTGATTCCCAATCTAGTATTCGTTGTTAGATATTGCGTTATATTATTATCTTATTCAATAATAATGCAAAATAAATGACGCCCGTATCCTGCCCGCCTGTAGGAACTAAGTTTAGCGGAAGTGAAATTAATAATATTTTATAGCCGATTCATGCAAAATATTGTCTTATGTTGGGTTCGTACGCATTATATCTAGTAAGTAAAATATTTAGATTTTATAGTTAAAACACAAATGTTATGCTTACAGATTAAATAAATAATAATTTGTTTACCAAACCACCCAGTAATCAGTTACGTACGTAATTTGTATTTCGTTTATTGTCAGCTGTTTCTGCCGGCGCGGCGCAGCGGTCGGCGACCGGCGTTAGGTACTCGTGTGAATGTGTCTTGTGTACATGTGTGCGTGTCCGGCGAGCGTGTGTAGTAGTACACTCTTATTTGTAACTCGTAAGGTGACCATGTTAAGTGCCTACATTTGGTATAACTAATTTCATAAATAAAAGATTTTGTAATTATGATAGTACGATTTCAAAGCATAAACTATGATTGCAATAATATTTTAAAGTTGGGGTGTCTGAGGTTGTGAATTAATCCTGTTACACGTTGTATATGGTGCAGCTATGCTTTTCATCACGAAGTGCAATGCAGGGTATTTCAAGTCTGCTTCCGAAAACCCGTAGTTTTAGTCCGTGCGTCTGTAGTTTTAACGATTAACAAATACAACTAAAAAAGAATCGTGACATCTTTTTTTTGTGATTTTTCAATCCACCGTTTTTGACAATAGGAAAAAAATAATAACAAAATCGTTGCTTTTTTAGCACTTTTTGTCGCATTGTGTCTGAAATATTTAAAACGAACACCCGGCTTCATTTTTGGTAGCAATCTTGATATATCCTGTATACCAATGTGATATTTTTGCCTTTATGAACATAGCCGTCCCCTACAAGGATTCACATAAACCTGTTGGAAGCGGCCTGCATCCAGCGACTTCCTGCAACCGCAAAGGTCCGTCATTGCACACCTGAAGCTATTGTCATATATACTAGTCCAATATCAAACAAATGTACGATTTCCAATACAATACAAGTTAAAACATCAAATATTTGTTAACATCGAGTATGAATGGATTTGTTAACATTGATCCGCCTTAGTTAGCTAAGCGGGCAGGCCTGGGTGTGACATATCGATAAATTACCATCGCTGTCGATGGATACGTCCATATTTCATAAAACAAGGGAATCCCACGAACAAAGTTCGTTTATAATACAAACTGTCATCTGAAAACAGTGATGGGGTATGGCGGATATTGCGTAGCGGCTATTATTCTTAGAGATTTTATATCGCCGACACAATAAACTTAAAAATATAAAAAATATAAACTAAAGCCTTAGTAGGTAGTTGAGGAATTAATTAATTCTATTATATATTTATTTTTATTATTTGCAAGAATAACGCCAAATTAAGTAGCTTGCCTGGTAGAAATCGTCACGCCTACTCACAATCGGGAAAATCACTTTTCAAAACTTATTATTAAAAATTGACTGCATTTGGACAGCCTCCGTAGCGCAGTTGGTTAGACGCCGCCTGCGAAACGAGAGGCCGCGGGTTCGATCCCCGCACCGAGAGAAATGTTTGTGCGGCCCACAAATATTTCTTCCGGGTCTGGGTGTTTGTGAGACCGAAAAGTCTCTCGTACTTCCTGATACCCACGACACAAGACTCGATCTTAGTGTGGGGTCAGGACTATGTATGTGACTGTTGGATGTATTTATTATTATTATTATTATTTATTTGTAACCTTGTGACAAAATATGTTAAGTATTTTAATACCAGATAATTTCACTGACTGAAATGTCTTTAAAACCAACATATTGCACAACAATATATTTTTTATATCACGAATGAATATATGATAATTAACCTAATAATAAATGCAATAAATTATTAGTCAAAACAGTTTGTACTTACCAAAGTCTCGTCCACAAAATCACCACGCACTAAAACGGTGAAGGAAAACATCGTGAGGAAACCTGCATATCATAGGGATTCATAAGAATTTCTATGGTATGTAAGTCCGTCAACACGCACTAGGCCAGCGTGGTGGACTATATGGCCTAACCACTCTCAATCGAATTCTCGATTGTAGAGTAGGCCCGTGCCCTGCAGTGGGACGTATATGGGCTGATAAAGAAAGTCTCGTCCACGAAGCTGCATAGTCGATAACAACAAAGATGGCGACCTAGAGGCACTAAAAGACACCGCTTGCACTAAATTGCTCACCAAAACCACTAAAACGCGTATGTGTATCTGCGGATCGCGCTCCACACGCTTCGAAGCGCTACCGAGACTGACCGAAACTAACAAACCAACGAGAATACAAAACATAACAAACTACCCTCAATTGAATATTTATTTTAATTTGTGGTAAACATACTTTGAGATTGTGAATTCCTATAACTGAGAAAACAAGCTGATTGTTTACTTTGTGATAAGAAAGGGGGTGCTAAGAATCCCCGGGTTGGCCCCGGCTACCACCCCCGACGACGACTGGCCCTGGTAACACACAACATACGCACATTGAGGACGGACGAGAAGATTGTCGAACTGGAAGAAGAATTGAGCAGGTTACACTGGGACATTCTGGGGTTATCGGAAGTCCGAAGCATCGGGGAGGATACGATAACCCTGAAGTCTGGTAACCTGCTCTTCTACCGGGGGGACGACCAACAGTCCCGAGGAGGTGTCGGATTTCTCGTCCACAAGTTTCTCATCAACAACATCGTATCCATCGAAAGTGTCGAGCAGGGTAGTATACCTTATGCTCAGAATATCTAAAAGATATTCGTTGAAGGTCATACAGGTATACGCGCCGACCTCGACACACCCAGATGAAGAAGTGGAGGAAATGTATGAGGACATAAGTCGGGCCATACATACTTCCAAAACCTACTTCAATGTTGTTATGGGAGACTTCAACGCAAAGTTGGGCAAGGGAAGCGATGCAGAGTTGAAAGTGGGGCAATTTGGACATGGGCAACGGAACCTCAGGGGTCAGAGGCTGGCCGACTTTCTGGAGAAAGAGGGACTCTTTGCGATGAACTCTTTTTTCCAGAAGCCGCCTCACAGGAAATGGACCTGGCTGAGTCCTGACGGTTCTACGAGAAACGAGATAGATTTCATCTTGACAACGAATAGACCTATATTCAGAGATGTCTCTGTGATCAACAGGGTGAAAACCGGCAGTGATCACCGAATGGTTAGGGGCACACTGAATTTATTTATTTATTTTAAATCTTTATTGTACACATAAAAAAAAAATACAACATACAGAAACAAAAAAAATATAAAAAGTATATAAATACCGGGTATCTCAAGACTGCTACCGAAAACGAAGCCGGGTGGTAGTTTTAGTGGCTACAAACAAAATGCAATTAAAAATTTCGCTTAGAAACGCGACAATTATTTTTTATGATTTTTTAAATATCGTCATTTTTGGGTGGTAAATCCATAGATTTTGCTAAAATAATAATTTAAACTCTCTTATATCTTAGAGTATTTATAAATTAAAGGGTATACACTATTATTTTAGGAAAAAATGTATTTACCACCAAAATATGGCAATACGAAAAAAATTACAAAAAAAATTGTCGCTTTTTTTTGCAACTTTTTCTGTTGCATAGTGTCTGAAGTCGCTTAAACTACCACCCGGCTTCGTTTTCGGTAGCAGTCTTGATATACCCTGTATATAATAAATACAAATTTAAAACTGAATATCAATGTCCAATCGGAAAGGCATCGCTTGATGAAATCTACGCTCCGACCTACTCGCGCCCATATCCAAAACCCCGAGAGCTTTCAACTCGAACTGACAAATCGCTTTGATTGTCTAGGAGAAAACCTTGCAGTGGACGAGCTAAACAGCGGTTTGGTAGAAGCTGTCCATATGGTGGGATCTAAGTATTTTAGACCTCGCCGTAGAGATAGACCACAAAAACTCTCGATCCACACTCTTGACCTCATGGCCGAACGTCGATCTTTAGCACTGCAGTCTTCCGTTGACGCCGAAGCATATCGGCGGCTCAATAGACAGATCTGGAAGTCCTTGCGACACGATGTCCGTGCTCACAATACTGTGAGCATTATGGAGACAATCGAGCGGAACGGAGGCTCCAAAGTTTGCAAGAGACTTGTCTATTGGGCAAATCCAGTTGTCTAGGCTGAAGACGGACGACGGCCGCGTGGTATCGACGAGGGCAGAGGTATTAAGGGAGATCGAGAGGTTCTACGGACAGCTTTACACCTCGGTTGCCCAACCTGCTGTTAGCTCGGCCGAAGACCCGAGAGCCGAGTTGATCCGACACTTTAGCGATGATATCCCGGACATCAGCCTGTGTGAGATTGAGATGGCCCTGAAGCAACTTAAAAACAACAAGGCGCCGGGCGAGGACGGAATAACTTCAGAGCTTCTGAAAGCGGGCGGAACGCCGGTACTGAAAGTCCTTCAGAGGCTCTTCAATTCCGTTCTCCTCGAGGGCTCAACGCCGGAGGCATGGAGCAGGAGCGTGGTGGTACTGTTCTTCAAAAAAGGTGATAACACTTTGCTGAAGAACTACAGGCCCATCTCGCTCCTGAGCCATGTCTATAAGTTGTTTTCGAGGGTCATCACAAATCGTCTCGAACGCAGGTTTGATTACTTCCAGCCTCCCGAACAAGCCGGTTTCCGAAAAGGCTTTAGTACCATAGACCACATTCATACGCTTCGGCAAGTTATACAAAATACCGAGGAATATAACTTGCCACTTTGTTTAGCGTTTGTGGACTATGAGAAAGCCTTTGATTCGATCGAGACTTGGGCTGTGCTACAGTCTCTCCAGCGGTGCCATATCGACTATCGGTACATCGAAGTGTTGAAGTGTATAAACAACAACGCCACCATGTCGGTCCGAGTACAAGATCAGAGTACGAAGGCTATTCCATTACAGAGAGGCGTGAGACAGGGAGATGTCATATCTCCGAAACTGTTCACTGCCGCTCTGGAAAATGCCTTCAAACTCTTGCAGTGGAAAGGATTCGGCATCAACATCAACGGCGAGTATATCACTCACCTTCGGTTTGCCGACGATATTGTAGTCTTGGCAGAATCGCTGGAAGACCTTAGCACTATGCTCGAAGACCTCAATCGAGTCTCCTAACAGGTGGGTCTTAAAATGAACATGGACAAAACGAAGATCATGTCGAATGTCCATGTTGTGCCCACCCCCATCGGTGTTGGGGGCTCGACTCTTGAAGTTGTTGACGAATATGTCTTTTTAGGACAAGTGGTCCGGTTAGGCAGATCCAACTTCGAGAGAGAGGTCAATCGTCGAATCCAACTCGGTTGGGCAGCGTTCGGGAAACTACGCGACGTCTTCTGGTCCAAAATACCTCAGTGCCTTAAATCGAAAGTCTTCGATAGTTGTGTGTTGCCAGTGATGACTTACGGCACCGAGACGTGGCCTCTCACTATGGGCCTTATTAGGAAGCTCAAAGTCACTCAACGAGCTATGGAGAGGGCTATGCTCGGGGTTTCCCTACGAGATCGAATCAGAAATGAGGAGATCCGTAGGAGAACTAAAATAACCGACATAGCCCACCGGATTAGCAAGTTGAAGTGGCAATGGGCAGGGCACATAGCGCGGAGATCTGATGACCGATGGGGTCGGAAAGTGCTCGAATGGAGGCCGCGTATCGGAAAGCGCAGCGTAGGACGTCCACCCACAAGATGGTCGGTCGCGGGACGTCGCTGGATGCAGGCTGCCTCCAACAGGTCTCTGTGGAAATCATCGGGGGAGGCCTATGTTCAGCAGTGGACTTCCTTTGGCTGATGGATGGAAAGCAAATACGTCTCGTTTCAGCATAATAGGGAATATGCATGTCATTTTTTTATATTTTTAATCAATTCTGTATGTTATTTATTACATTATCGGAAAAAAATATAAGTCTTTTAAAATATCAATCAAAAAAGTACAAAAAAATTATCAAAACTGCTATCAGTTTCGAAGCATTTAAACGCCATGTTGGCGCGAACTCGCTGTGACATGAACAACGTAGTATTTGGATTAAATTTCTTTGATGAATTGCTACAGAACTGTATTTCGTGACAAAATAATCCATTTTATTTAATAATATAAAGAAAGCACAAAATAACCCATAAAGAAACGTAAAGCAACAAGCTAAAACTTCATAAGAACGCAACCATTGTCGTCACTTTCCTTTTCAAGCAATAGATCGCGTTTCGGAAAAACTGCGCGGCTAATTTGAAATGTCATTTTTTAAGTATTTATTATACCGATTTAGAGTTGATAAATTTAAAAAATATCTTTAAGGTATATTTCTATATTAATAAAGATTACAAAAAAAAATATTTTGACTTATTTTGAAGTCTGGTGCATATTCCCTATTGGCAAGGTCGTCCAGGGCTGATACCAGTATCTCCCAGGAGACCGACGTGAAGAGACAGTTTGGCTGTCGCGTTTCATTCGGTGAATTAGAATACTGGAGGCCCAATACCCCTCTCTTTTTCAATGGACCGGCAACACATCCATAATTCCAATGCTGGGGCTTTGTGAATATTCATGGGCTGCAGTAATCACTTACCATGAAGTGATTTATTTGCACGTTTGCTGCAATTATTATAAAAAAACGTCTTTGACTCAACTTTTCGTAGCGATGTATGAGTTCGATCGGGCTGCCATAATTATGGCGACTTCTCACGGATGAATATTTAATTTGGATTGCTCTGCTGTTACCATCAGGCACTCCAGTGTGTGTGTGAATTGTATTGTTGTGAATAGTAAATCTGTTTTTCTTTTTTTTTTTCAATTATAAAAATCTTGCTTCTTAATTAGAAACATCCATACACACAAATCACGTTTTTTCCCAGAAGTGGTAAGCAGAGGTGCTAGGACACCCACATTTCACCTCATGATTTCCATCCCATGATGTGATATATGGCGATCTTATAACCATATTGGGCATACACAAATAATTCCAGGCTGATAATGAAAAAGACACACATTCAATATCATGCTGCTCGACCCGCGTTCGAAACAGATATCTTAGCGTTTCTAAACGAACAGCATTACAACTGCGCCATCGAGACCATTATCTATGCTAATATTATAAAACTGAAGAGTTTGTTTGTTTGTTTGAACGCGCTAATCTCAGGAACGGTTATAGCAGGGAAGCAGTAGTGACATTTCTAGCAAATATGAGTAAATTTTATTCGTTTTTCGTGCTTCGATTGGTCGATATTGTAAATTGATAGTCGGAATTGAACATTTTGACCGCAATTTTGAAACTTGTGTCTGCACCCGGGGGGAGCCGGGTCCGACCGCTTGTATCCTATTAATATGAAAGACCCATTCAAATAAAAAATATTTATAGCCGTTCTCTATATCCTATCGAAATTTAACTAGAGGTTAAAATAGCTACCATTACTATGTCAGTACAATTCTACAGTTGAATTAACAATTATAGACGCATATATTTATCTTACCTAGCTGTGTATAAATAAATGCACCATATCTATACGTCTTTAACTTTGCTTACTGAAACATAAAATGCATCTAAATACATAATGAAATCTCATGTTAAAGATAGATAGATTATAGAAAACGGCTGTTAGCAATAACCACTTCTAAACCATCGTCCATTTTATCACATATACGTATAATACACTCCTTATTAACATTCGGATAAACGGCGCGGTTTTAAACTGGTCGGGTAACATCCCTTCGCGGTCGTCCCCTATCAATCAACGTCGATGTTTTCAAAGTTACGTACTTTAAAGTCGCCTAATGAAGTTATCCGACAAAAACGGGGAGACGTTTTCATATTTTCATTACGTGACGAGTACTTATAAATTTGCGCCAGCTTAGGTGTCGGCTATTATCGATTATAGATTACCGGGTTCTGTAAGCTTCTTTATTGTTGGACGATCAATCAAATCGGTAGGATTGTTTTGTTACGAGACCTTGGATGCAAATTGCTTTTTTATGGTATTATTATATTGTTACTTGGGTGGAAATATGGCTAGTACTAGCTTTTATGTGTTACTTTCTTTGTATTGATTTACGCTGTTGTTATTTCGACGACAAATGTTACCCATATTTTTGTACCCTTCATTTATCTCCGATTTTTTTCCCTTTTCCCGAATTGTCTAATGACTGATATACCTGTAAAATACTTAATTAGATAACATTATAGAGTAATTACAATCTATGTTAATATTTTGTCTGTGTCCTATGCCATAAAAAGTAATCTATATCAATTACTGATCTATAAATTGCATGTAAAAATCATATCAATTTGTTGCTTCATTATTCACGGTGGTCGCGGGTTAAAATCTCAAGATTCACCTATCACTTCTTGGAGTCATGTGTGTTTTGATAGTCAACACCACGCAATATAACAGTGAAGAAACATATCGCGAGGGGCCATACATGTCTACAAATGAATATTTGCGAGAATTTCTATGGTGTGTAAAGTCAGCAAATCTGTATGATAGACTTTATGGCCTAGCCCAACTCAATCGTGCTCTCGATTGTAGATGAGGCTCTACAGCAGGCCCGAATATGTATAGGCCTATATAGTATAGCAAAATATCAATATGGTTTCATTGCTTTATTTACATTTTACAAATGTTTAGTCACGCAATATGTAATAATAATCAAACGGAAAATCTATTCCAGCAATCACCACAAATATTATCAACACAAATATTACAGGCATTTTAACAAACCGCTATAATTATGTCTAAATGAAGAGCAATACTCTATCTGAGCTACACTTAAATCAGATGTTTATTCAATATAGGATACTCGAATAATTGAAAGATAGCGCGGAGAATATTTTTTTTTTGTTTGTGGAATTCATTGGGGGAGGCCTATGATTAGCAGTGGACTTCCTTTGGCTGATATATGGATGGATGAAGAATTGAAAATCTTATTACATAATTGCGACATTTTGTGAGAACGTTTGGATGTTTTTTTACTATAAGTCATACATTAGAATAACACATATTCATGTCTATTTGCCGAGCAGGTCCCGAGCAAAGCCAAGTACAGCCCTAGAGCAAAGCAAACATTGAATTTGTAATGATAATTTCAGAGATTTTCTCAGAAAGTTACGCTTTTAGAAAAAAAATCTCATACGATCGGTTTGTGGAATTAGCTTTCGTCTGCGATATTTTCGAACTGAGAAGGATATTTCCGGACCGATGAGACTTGAGAAAATAGTTCCTTGAAAACACAAGGACGAGACAGAAATGCAACCGATTTACATTATGTAATATTTTCTTTTCCTCTGTGGCGTAGTTGCACTTCTGTACGGTTATGATGCTGAAGTCTCGGGTATGAATCGCAAATTGGTCAAAGTGATATTAGATTTATTTGTTTGTTATTATTACAATATACGCATATACTGTATGTGTATATGAAAATAAGTGAAAAATACACAAACAAAAACACATTACCTACGTTTATATCTAGTCATTGAATTTTGTTTATTCATTATCAGCCCAGAGCAGGAGCGTCGCCAACCGATGGCCTAGGGAAGGGCAAATATTATGCAGAATGAAATAAATGTGATTGCAACTTACACAATTTTGACGGCGGCCCCCAGACGGTAAATATTATTGTACTATAGTATGGTATATGCAAAAAAATGACGTATAGTAGGCAAGCCAAGTCAAAGATTTTGGTTGCTTTACATTTGTCATTTTTTTTAATCTCTAGGACGGGGGGGAGTCAGCTGCCCCTACCTGCCCCCCCTTGGCGACGCCCTAGGCCCAGAGTCAAGAATCGGTGTCAAATATGGCGATAGGTTCACGCTCTATCACATCGTAGCATGGAACATACAAGGCAAAACGTGGCTGTCCTGTAGTACCTCTGCTTACAAAAGAGAAAAAGGCGTAATGTTTAAATATGTATGATTGTCTCCGAATATACACGTATGTAAATAATAAAAATGTAAGTCGATATGAAGAATTTCGAAGCACTAGTTTGCTCTTGTGATAAGTCAAGACACAGTACCTTATTCTATATTTATAAAATAATTAACATACATAGGGAGATTGGAGAGTATTCAAAAGAAATTCTTAAAATATCTTGATTTCAAAGCACATCAAACTACGCATGGATATTATACTCGCTGTCGAAAATATCACTATTTGCCGCTTGAATATAGACCAAATAAATGACAATTGTTTTCTCATGAAGATAGCCAATGGCACTATTGACTGCCCTGATTTACTTGCAAAAATATCACTTCGCACTATTTGTTAGGCTTAAGATAAAGAGGAATATTAGAAGTGTCATTTGCTAAAACAAATTATAGAAAAAAATCATTTATGATTCGTAGTACAAACACTTTCAATGGATTACCTCTGAACCTAAACATTAATTTATTCTGTACTAGCACGGCAAGTGTAAAAAGAATCTTAACACAGCATTTCTTTAAATACATTGATTCAAATATAGATTACATAGTGACAAACTTAATTTTTTTAATTATAATTGTTATTTTGTGTAATAGCCACAATCGTGATGTATGTTTTACACATGTTTTATATTGTTATTTGGTAAGATATATTACTCTTAGTTTACTTTAATGTAAGGTGCTTATTTTTGTATATGTATTAGTGGAGGCTTGTGGTCAGCATTTTTTCTATATTTCATTTATTTCTGCTCATATTTATAATTTGTCTGTAAGCTTTCCTAAAATAAAATAAAAATTATAGATATTATTATACAACATGTAACAGATTTAAATGTAAAAGCGGAAAGTAGTACGTTCAGAATCAGCTACTGAACCGATATCAACATTTTTTTCGGTAGGTATTTTTTTTCAAAATAATTATTTAAGACCAAGTAAATTACAGACACTCTTTCATTTACTACTCCGAACAAACGAAATTGAAACGTAACTCCAGGACATAAGATCATTTTTAAATGAATCACTAAACGAATACTCTAATAAACTAAATAATGAACAAAAATGAACTTTATTTCAATAATCATAAAGTTTAGGCCTCAATAAACGTAATAAGCTACCAAAATAAATAACTATCATATTCTCTTTTCCGCACATTTCACTACAACTAGATAGAGCAGGATGCAGCTATTGTTTAATGCAATGATTTTGATCCATCCGACAAACGATGGCGTGCGCGGCGCGGCGCGGCGGTATATCAAAAGGTTTGGCAACCGGTATAGGGATGTACCGCGAAAAAAATTACTCCCGGTATTTGCAAGACTGGGCGATCCAAATCCCGCGCAATACATGCACTTAAATGAAACGAATTAAATTGTAACAAATTCACTATGAAATGAAACAACAAGTAGGTATTTCTATGAAAAATAATTTCGCGGAACGTTAAAATGGTGATTAAATTCGGTTTGTAAATTTGCTACAATGTATGCGGAATCCCGGTGTGTCTAATATCCCGTTATTGCAATCCCTAAATGGGCACCGACTATGTGAAAAAAATACAGTCGTGCACCGCAGTTATCTGTGTCTACTTGTGTTTAAGTGTTTAGTAGATATTTCGATAACTTTCGCGCGCGATGTCTTTTCGGTATTCGAATATTGAATACACTGAAATGGTGAGAACTTTGGCACAGTGTGGTGAATGGTGATAATGTATCATTGGCATGCAGGACATTTAACAACAGGCACGGCACCAGTGTAGTGTCCGACAGTATCTCGATGCTGAGTTCGGAGAGCGCGAACCTGTGCAATGGCCTCCTAGGTGACCCGACTTGACGCCTCTTGAATTTTTTTGTGGGGACGTAATAAATCTTTGGTATAACTAGACTACTAAAAAGTACAATAGTGGCAGCCTTCCTAAAAGTGAAGAGTGACACTGAAGTTTTACATAAATTACGTGAACAATTACGCAAATGTGCATCAAAGTGTATCAAGGTGGTGGACATTTCGAACATAATATTTTAAAAAGAAATCGCCGCATGAGTGCCATGTAACACGTAAGTTAATTTTGTTGTATTTTTTTGTGTTGTGATTCCCAATCTAGTCTTCGTTGTTAGATATTGCGTTATCTAATTATCTTATTCATTAGTAATTCAAAATAAATGACGCCCGTATCCTACCCGCCTGTAGGAACGAAGTTTAGCGGAAGTGAAATTAATAATATTTTATAGCCGATTCATGCAAAATATTGTCTTATGTTGGGTTCGTATGCATTATATCTAGTAAGTAAAATATTTAGATTTTATAGCTAAAACACAAATGTTATGCTTACAGATTAAATTAATAATAATTAATTTACCAAACCACCCAGTAATCAGTTACGTACGTAATTTGTATTTCGTTTATAGTCAGCTGTTTCTGCCGGCGCGGCGCGGCGCAGCGCGTCGCAGCGTTCGGCGTTAGGTACTCGTGTGAATAGGTCTTGTGTAAATGTGTGCGTGTCCGCGAGCGTGTGTAGTAGTACTCTCTTATTTGTAACTCGTGAGGTGACCATGTTAAGTGCCTACATTTGGTATAACTAATTTCATATATAAAAGATTTTGTAATTATGGTAGTACGATTTCAATGCATAAACTATGATTGCAATAATATTTTAAAGTTGGGGTGTCTGAGGTTGTGAATTAATCCTGTTACACGTTGTATACATTATTTAATTTATTTAGTTTTTATACTAGTAGTCAGTCCTCTTACTTATTTGCTATAACTATTTATAGGAAGTAAAATGCTCTTCAAAGAAATGCATTATTTACGGTAATCTATTTACTTTTTCTAGTGGACTATGAGTAAACGACAATTTTATGTTACCACCGGATCCAACGCGGCCCTGCCTGAGAAGACACGGCGAAAATGTCCATGTCGCTCGTATTGCTTATCATCAAGCGAAAGACATGCTCGTCTCGCCGGTCATGGTAATATAAAAATAGATTGAAATAAAACTATTATTTACGGATTTTATCGCGAATTTAGTTTAATTTTTACATTTTTAACTTCCCGACTTTTTAGAGTCCGCCCCGTGACCACGAAAGCTGTAAAGTAATCGAAACGTCGGGAAGTTAAAAATGTAAAAATTAAACTAAATTTGCGATAAAATCCGTAAATAATAGTTTTATTTCAATGTGTAACATTCGCGTAAATCTAAGAAACCATTATAAAAATAGATATCCCATATTTTTTTACAATAAAACATAAATTAGATGCCTGTTATAATAATATCAGATAATTGAATGTCTAACAAATTTAGTAGATTGTTATAATACATTAGCAAAATTATGAATTCTGAAAACTTTCTCAGACTTGATATAAAATAGTTCGTAATAAATTATTCATTTGTATAAAATATTTATCTCAGGCTCATTTAATAAAAAAAAATTAAATCTAAAGGTAGTGAAGTTTTATGTGAACTAATAAAAAGATTTTAAAATTAATTTCTTTCATCTTTTGTTTACCGTCTGACGGCCAGTCCAGTTTCTTGGTTTTATTTTCTTTTGGTTTTTTGATGGTGTGTTTTTTTTTGTATTAATAAGGTTATTTTAAACATTAGGTCAGCGTGGTACGATTCCTCTCTTATTTCTTATGTAAGATTTGTTCCCAAATGTGGGTCGTATATTTCTTACATCGGAAAGATATTTATTGCAATGCACCAAACGGTATTTGCATTGCAATAATTGAATAATCTGTATCTGTATCAGCCCATATACGTCCCACTGCAGGGCACGGGCCTACTCTACAATTGAGAGTGGTAAGGCCATATAGTCCACCACGCTGGCCTAGTGCGGGTTGGCGGACTTACATACCATACATTTTTTTATAAATTAGGTTTCTTCACGATATTTTCTCTCACCGTTTTAGTGCGTGTTGATTGACTATCAATACACACATGACTCCGAAAAGTCAGAGGTTTGCCCTGGTATTCGAACCCGCGACCACCGTGAACATGTTGGCAGTCGCGTCTAGTCCGTTTACCAACAGGCCACCACGCACTTCAATTATAATTGAATAATACTTAAAGAATATTCACCATCACCGATTATCGATGGCTTAGTTTAAGTCACATATTTATAGGCTATCCCCAGGAGAGTTTTCGTAACGATTTGATAGATTTTTACAATCGTATAGAATAAACACAATTCTGGTAGATACGTATATTATCCTACCATCGACTTAGGGTTCTCCTTTAGTTCGCGTCAATTTTCTACCACTACGTAGATCGCATCGCACGGTTAAGCAGACCCATTTTTACAAGCTACGGCAAAATTACATATTATCTAATCGTGGAAAATATTAATAAAATCATGCCTATTCGCCAGAAGGGATAGGCAGAGTTGCTACAAGGACACCCACTTGTCGCCTTGTGTATATTTCATCCCACTATGTAATAAGGGGCGAGTCAAACGCAATATCGGGAACTTTCTGAATCTGAGCTGATAATGAATTGAAAAATACAATATAACTTTGCCCGACCCGGGATTCGAACCCGAGATTTGAATCACACCATACAACTACTCCACCGAGGCTATAATCATAGAAAATCTTATTACAAATAATCAGCAAAGTCCAGGTGAACAATGAAACGCCATTAACCCACGTCACGCCAGAAACTTCAAACAAACTATTTTAATGAAATTATTTAAGTCAAAGTAATCAATTATAAAAGGACTTTAAAAAGTTTTACAATTTCAAACGGTCCATTCAAGGAATTGTGAGAGTATAATCTTTTAGCGTGAGAAGTTAGTTTCCATTTTTCATACAAGCCACCTTGGATTTATGAAATACTAACATTGATATTGTGGCTTTGAGAAAACCGGTTGTACAATAGATATTTAAGTGAAAGAATTAATTCTTTGTTTTAGTTTAAAAGGAGTAAAGCGGCATTGTGTTATAATTTTTTTTAATTATATTATGGCGGCATGCCAACCCGCACTAGGCCAGCGTGGTGGATTTTATGGCCTAACCAGTCTCAATCGTACTCTCGATTGTAGAGGAGGCCCGTGCTCTGTCTGTCTGTATCAGCCCATATGCGTCCCACTGCAGGGCACGGGCCTCCTCTACAATCGAAAGTACGATTGAGAGTGGTTAGGCCATATAGTCCACCACGCTGGCCTAGTGCGGGTTGGCGGACTTACATACCATAGAATTTTTATAAATCGCTATGGTATGCAGGTTTCCTCACGATGTTTCCGTGCTCTGTAGTGGGACGTATATGGGCTGATACAGATACAGATATTATGGCAGCAATTGTCAAGATGATGATCATAAGCTCAAACCATCAAAATATTTGCATGTGTCTCTAAGATGGGATTAGCACCATCGTCCATGGTGGTAAATATCTCGGCAGATAAGAATGTACTACCACCAGACATGCTATATTCTATATACAGAGTATACCCAGACTTCTACCGAAAACGAAGTTGGGTGGAAGCTTTAGTGACTACACGCACAACGCAATTAAAATTTTTAAACAAAACGTAAAGTTTATTTTGTGATATTTTAAACATAATCAATCGTATTTGGGTGGAAAATCCATAGTTTTTGTTAAAATAAAAATTAAAGCTCTTGCGTATCATAGCGTCGTTATAAATATATTATTTAAAAAAAAACTATCTATTTACCACCCAAATACGCAGAAAAAAAGAGAACAAATAAGAAAAATAAATATCGTCGCTTTTTATTTTGCAAAGTTTTTAATTGCATAATGTCTGAAGTCACTAAAACTAGCACCTGGGCTCATCTTCGGTAGCAGTCTTGATATACCCTGTATACAGCACTGGTTTTGACAATAACCTCGATGTTATCTTTTATTTCATAGGAAACTTGTAATTATTTGACATATAGTTAAAACGTTTTGATCACTTCATTGCTATCAGCCCATATCTACTATATGCAACTGGTGGGCGCAGGATTCCCGCAAAATGAAAGTAGAGAGGCTAAAGCCCATATTATAGCTTTCTTTTTCAACAATAGAAAGATCTTTGGTCATCATATAGGACGTCAAAGTATTTGGACATCAACCTGTTAGAAACGGCCTGCAACTTTTATCATCTGACTAGCGGTCGGGCCCGCTTCCGCCCGGGTGCATACACGTTTTAAAATGGCAGTCTAAATGTTTAATTCTGACTATCAGTTTAGAATATCGACCAATCGGACCACGAAAAACGAACAAAATTTCCTCGTATTTGCTAGAAATATCACTACTGCTTTCCTCCTATAGGTCATAGCGTGATGATATATCCTATAGCCTTCCTTGATAAATGGACTACCCAACACTGAAAAAATCATTCAAATCGGACCAGTAGTTCCAGAGATTAGCGCGTTCAAACAAACAAACAAACAAACTATGCAGCTTTATAATATTAGTATAGATTAAAAAAAGGGCTGCCCTATATTGGTTGGCTCGTCCCCTATCACATCACAAATGTGAGTGTCCTGCAGAAAAGTTCCTCCTCCTGCCTCCTGTTGAAAAGTTCGTAGGCACTAAAAATCCTGTAACTCACTTACTAAAAGTACAACAGCTGTCAAATTTATACACCTGTCTTCTGAAGGCTAACTAAAGATCATGTGGATTTAATACTAGTATCACTATCTACGCTCACGAACTTTTCAGCCCACCTAATAAGTATTATTTTTAAAATTAATTGTAGCTCGCATATGCGAAATTGCCTATTATGAAAATATATTCAGGTTCTAGACTTATAACTATAGAACAAGGCTAGATTTTAGCCGTTAGACACTAGTTAAAATTCCTAAAGTCTGCATACCTAGCCGACCCAAATGACTCAAATATAACGTACAGGCCATTATTAAGACTGTAGTTGTTTTATATCAAAGAAAATAATGACCAATTCCATATAATTAGGTTCTTTAATTGTGTCGTTGTAAAAATGAAAGAACTAGCTAATGCGTCGCAAATTTGTCTTTTTTTAATGAAGACTATTCAAATATCCAAATTCCTATTCATTGTCGGTCCTGAGTCAGGAATTTGTGCCCGATATGAGAATAGGCAATTATTGCTTTGTAATTCATGGTAATGTTTAGTTTTGGCATGCTCGTATCGCCATAAATTAGTATTACTATTACTATACCTGAAAATAATTATACAGTTGCGTGCATAAACTGCTACTTCAGCCACAGAAGTCTACTGTTGTACATAGGCCCCCATGGATCGCCACCTAGACTTGTTACAAGCGGCATGCATATAGCTCTACGACTAATCCCTTGAAATAAATTGTAGACAAATAATACAATCAGACTTTTTTTATTGAAGTTGTGGTAGAAGGAGGGTCCTTACACTCCTTCTATCTAAACAGCTATCCCAACAATTAGATTAGCAACGTTGACAGAAACTCATGGACTTTAACGAGCTCGTAATAGTTCCAAATGGCCGCTTGTTACAAGTTATATTTATTCCAGCGCTGAAAATGACGCTCTTATGAGAATTAATGAAATGAATTTGTTAATTTAATTGACACGCGAGTCGACATTTTGTTGGTGAGTAATTTAGTCACTGCTTATATTTCGTTGCAGAATATATGTGTTGGGAATCGTGAGGTTCTAAGTTTTATTCCCAAATAGGAGGGTAAAATACGTGTGAATTTTTCATACTGAAAAATCTCGTATAACTTACCTGGAACTGGAAATTGAGCCGGAAACAGTAAACAGTGAATAAAATTTCTAAATGAAGTTGAAAATATATACATTAATATATATTTCTACTTTTACTAAAATGAACAATGTTTATAAATCTTACTCAATACATTTTAGTGCAAGGACATAGAATTGCTTACCTGCATCTTGGAATTTTCCAGAATTTAAACAACGCATTCTCGAAAATCCAACGAATTCCAATTCCTCTTTCTTTCCAACGACACTGTCACTTTGAGGAATGCAAATTCCAGCTTACGTGATTCACGGCATCCTGAAAAAAAGCTGCAAAATGCACAGCTAAAAGAACCCATTCGCGCCGATACAAGGCGAGCCTTCTAGTCGCTCGCCGAACGCCGGGAAAGAAGCACGTGTCGCTACTGTTTCTGACATCGCTGGAATCGGTATTCTCGAACGCGAGTTTTTGAATTTGGAATCAAGCTGTGTCGGAATCGATTAAAATATAAATCCTAATCGATTATAAGATGTGCGTATTTAATTGATTCATGTGTGTGTTGTGTTGTGTGTGCACTCGTGTGAAATGGTAAGTTAATCAGAGAAAATAAACATAATTGGATTAATGTCGGGGGTTAATTTGATTTTTATTAATTGTATTTTATATTTTACGGTAACTTACGGTTTCATAAAATAGACTCAAAAACTTACGGTAAAATAAAAAAAAATATGATATATGTTTTTTAATATGTATAGGGATTAATGATAAAATCAACATATTCAAAACGGCATGATTGATTAAGGGAAGTGAATACTCGATAGAAATTTCCAGAACACTGAAGCCACAAACTTTAAAGTTTCTAATGTTATCTCAAGTCCCGGTTAAAACGATATAGGTTGTATTTCATCCCCTTAACATTATATCTAAGTAGAAATTGTTCCTAAACCACTTCTTTAACATACTATTAATTATCTAATTTTCTTTCATTTTAATTTTGATTTTGTTAGTAAATATTTGAATGGCGTGTAAATTTTTATGTTTTAAATTATTTAGAATGTATGTGTTTCGGTCATCGGCAAGCTAGCATTTTAACTGACATAAGTAAACCACGTAAATCTATCCGAAACGTGAACACCAATTAAAATATACAAAAAAAAAGGCAATTATACAATACATCTTATGAACACTGATTATTATTTAAAACAAATTCGTCATAATTATTCATAGAAGTATGTCCCATTTCGGGTTCAGCATGTATATATCCGGATTTTTTTATCTTATTGCGGTGAACGGCGAGACTAGTAGCCATTCGTCTGATCGTAAGCGACACAACCGCTTACCGACAGTAGCAAAACCAAACATCATGAAAGAAATGAAAATATTTATTGAATCTATAAAACATAATATATTATTTAGATTCAGTCAATTTTTTCCGCTTCCACCCAGTTCACAAGGCTGTTTTCGAGAGAATTCCATTGCATTTGTCATCCTGAGACTTAAAAAGTTTCAATATGATCAGTAGTAACTTTAATACAATGTCCTTTATACTAGTTTTTGGTTTCTTAGACTTACGCGAATGTTACACATAAAAATAAACTTTTATTTCAAGGATATAATAATCTTTCGCTAATGAATATTGTATTTTGATTGAATGGAATTTACCACCATATGGCATTGTAATTATTGTGGGGCTATAATAAAAATGTCTAGAAACAATTTGGCTATACACTGCTATAAAATTTTCAGGTTAAGTCTGTATTCTGTATCAGCTCATATATATACGTCCCACTGCAGGGCGGAGAGTGAGTTGAGAGTGGTTTGTCATATAGTCCACCACGCTAGCCTAATGCGCGTTGGTACCATTCAGATTAATACCATATACGAATATACGTAGATGCATTATAATATAAATGCATATATAAATACCTTATATATAACTTCATGGTTATACCGGGTATATCAAGACTGCTACCGAAAACGAAGCCGTATGGTAGTTTTAGTGAGTGCAAACACAACTAAAATTTTTTCAAAAAAAAAACGCAACAATTTTTTTTATGATTTTTTATATATCATAATTTTTGGATCGTAAATCCATAGTTTTTGCTAAAATAATAATTTAAACTCTTTTATACCTTAGAGTCCTTATAAATAAAAGGGCATACACTATTATTTTAGGAAATAAATGAATGTACCATCCAAATACGACCATAGGAAAAAAATACCATAAATATTGTCGCTTTTTTTTTCCAATATTTTCTGGCACATTTTCAACATGTGTCTGAAGTCACTAAAACTACCACCCGGTAGTACACCACTTCCACCCCACTTCAGACACGTAGCAGGTCGGTAGCAGTCTCGTGATAACCTGTATACCGGGTATATCAAGACTGCTACCGAAAACGAAGCCGGGTGGTAGTTTTAGTGAGTGCAAACACAATGCAACTAAAATTTTTGGAAAAAGAAACGCAACAATTGTTTTTTTTTTATATTTTTTTAAATATCCTAATTTTTGGGTGGTAAATCCATAGTTATTGCTAAAATAATAATTTAAACTCTTTTATACCTTAGAGTCCTTATAAATAAAAAGGCATACACTATTATTTTAGGAAATAAATGAATGTACCATCCAAATACGACCATAGGAAAAAAATACCATAAATATTGTCGCTTTTTTTTTCCAACATTTTCTGGCACATTTTCAACATGTGTCTGAAGTCACTAAAACTACCACCCGGTAGTACACCACTTCCACCCCACTTCAGACACGTAGCAGGTCGGTAGCAGTCTCGTGATAACCTGTATACCGGGTATATCAAGACTGCTACCGAAAACGAAGCCGGATGATAGTTTAAGCGACTTCAGACACAATGCAACAAAAAAAGTTGCAAAAAAAAGCGACAATTTTTTTTTGTTATTTTTTTCCTATGGCCATATTTGGGTGGTAAATACATTTTTTCCCTAAAATAATAGTGTATATCCTTTTATTTATAAATACTCTAAGGTATAAAAGAGTTTAAATTATTATTTTAGCAAAAACTATGGATTTACCACCCAAAATTGACGATATTTAAAAAATTATAAAAAATAATTGTCGCGTTTCTATGCGAAATTTTTAATTGCATTGTGTTTGTAGCCACTAAAACTACCACCCGGCTTCGTTTTCGGTAGCAGTCTTGAGATACCCGGTATAACTTCATGCTTATATATGTAAAGTAGTAAGCAGAGATGCTATTAATATCATCTGCGATTCCCTGAGCTTATTTTCGTGCTAAGCGTGAATTGGCTGATCCAATCGCAATATAATACATGTTTTGTTTAGTTAAATTGAAAAATACAATTGTATCTATATTGTCACTGCGTAAACTAAAAATTATTTGAAATGACGAGGTTTTTAATCTATACTAATGTTATGAAAAGGTATGATTCGATTTATTGTATGGAAACTATGAAAGTATTGGACCAGTTTGATAAAATATTTATTCATTATCTCTGATGAACCCAGGCAAGGGAATATTTAACACTAATCATACCAACACTTACAAGATACCTATTTCTACCATAGCGGGTCAAATGACCCGACTTTATTTTTTCTGCTTGAATGTATGAAAGAAGGTTGTTAGAGAGGAAATATATGTTCCAATGCAAGACATGGGCCTCCTCTACAATCGAGAGTACGATTGAGAGTGGTTAGGCCATATAGTCCCCCACGCTGGCCTAATGTGGATTTGCGGACTTTACATACTATATAATTTAGTAAATCGCTATGGTATGCAAGTTTCCTCACGATGTTTTTCTTCACCGTTTTAGTGCGTTGTGGTTGACTATCTATACACACATGAATCCGAAAAGTCAGAGGTGTGTCCTGGGATACGAACCCGCGACCACCGTGAATATGTTGGCAGCCGTGTCTTGTCCATTTACCAATAGGCCACCACGCACAGAAAAAAGGAAATAAAAATTTATTTATTATAATGAAACAAAATAGTATATTGACCACACAGATCACTCATTGACTATTACAAACGTAAAAACTGGATTCCAAATTTATCCGCCTTGTTAGGTCTGTAAATCTACATCTTAATTTAGACGGAAATAGCTGTAGGTATATAGTAATATTATCACCCGGTTTGTAACAGTTTCTGTTGTTCTCAATGAAAATATTCCAAATTGTAGATACCATAGCGAATTTGTCTGCTTTTCAAACGTTGGCTTTGCTGACTTGTTTTTATCATAACAAATAAATCTAAGAAACTCGGTAAAATTATTTCTGCTCATTCAGTTTCACAGTTTCAGAAAAAAATGTAACCCCCATATCGTATTCCACAAAAATCAAATATTCAAATTATTTGTTCCATAAAATTGAAATATATGCATCCATTTTTTCTTGAGATGAACTCCATTCGGATCCTAACACTCCCTGCATAAAAACAATGTTCAATAAAAAAAAATACTTTCTTGATATTATTCTCATCTATTTTGATTGTTCTGCATTACGCAAGAGTCTTTGCAGAATGTGCAACTTACCAACTGCAATGCGATAAACAAAATGACTGAAAATGTTCTCCGGGTCAAATGACCCGTTGTGGTAGAAATCGGTATACGACAAAAATTACTCAAAATAAACAAAACAAAAAAAAACAAGAAATAGGAAAATAACTGTAGATTAATCGGTAAGAAAGTCATGAATTGAAATGTGCAAAAATAATAAAGTAATACGTTATTTTTAACGCTAAAGTTCAAAATGGGTCAATTGACCCGTCATGGGTCAATTGTCCAATGGTTTAGTGTTAAAAAGTGTATATGCACCCGGGTGGAGTCGGGCCGGGCCGCAAGTTTCCAATAGTCTTTCATGGATGTTTTTAAACGTCAAGTACAACTTTGAAACGATTTGTGAATAATTAAAATGCATTTTACACAAAGAGGATATTTAATATCTATATCAGCCCATATACGCACGGCACGGGATTCCTTTACAAGGAGTGCGATTGAGAGTGGTTTAGCCATATAGTCCACAAGGCTGGTTTAGTGCGGGTTGGTATTTAATATAATAATTGTTAATTTATTTATTTTTATGCACTTTTAGGCACATATACATATAGGTATATTACATACACGTTAATGCCTGTATATATTAAGGTAGGCGGAGACTATAGAGCGACTATGTGCTATTATCCATAAATTCTTCTGTATCAACCCATATACGTCCCACTGCAGGGCACGGGCCTACTCTACAATCGAGAATACGATTGAGAGTGGTTAGGCCATATAGTCCACCACGCTGGCCTAGTACGGGTTGGCGGACTTACATACCATAGAATTTTTATAAATCGCTATGGTATGCACGTTTCCTCACGATATTTTCCTTCACCGTTTTAGTGCGTGGTGATTGACTATAAATACACACATGACTCCGAAAAGTCAAGAGGTGTGCCCAGGGATTCGAACCCGCAACCACCGTGAACATGTTGGTAGTCGCGTCTAGTCCGTTTACCAACAGACCACCTCGCACCTAAACCGTAAAGTAATAATTTTACATTAAAATATGAAATGTACTTTGTATCTCATTTTACACTAGCAAAACATTTTACAAATATTTTCAAGTAAAATCTTCATTGAGTGGAAAATGCGGGGTCAATGCGGGTTGTAGGCTAACGAAGCCTTGGATGTCATTGCTTTAACGGCCCCCGCGCCACACTCCCTATCAATATGTTAATTCACATCGTGCCCAATTTGTGTTTTAACAGGACATTTTTCATACATTTGTTTCGACTTTGTATACTGTATTAAATACAAAATAAAATATAGTTTTCATTTTGTTATTGGTATTAGGTACGAACTTGGTATATTATAGTTGATAATATACCGGGTTTGATTTTCTGTATCAAAGTAAATAAACTATACCGGGTATCTCAAGACTGCTACCGAAAACGAAGCCGGGTAATAGTTTTAGTGACTACAAACACAATGCAACTAAAAATTTCGCAGAGAAACGCGACAATGATTTTTTGTGATTTTTTAAATATCGTCATTTTTGGGTGGTAAATCCATAGTTTTTGCTGAAATAGTGATTTAAACACTTTTATACTTTAGATTATTTATAAATAAAAGGGTATACACTATTATTTTAGGAAAAAATGTATTTACCACCCAAATATGGTCATAGGAAAAAAATAACAAAAAAAAAATTGTCGCTTTTTTTTGCAACTTTTTCTGTTGCATTGTGTCTGAAGTCGCTTTAACTACCACCCGGCTTCGTTTTCGGTAGCAGTCTTGATATACCCTGTATAATTTTTTTATAAATAATTATTAATCAATTTTATTTATTGTTCCGATGTACTTAGTTCAAGTATATTTATAAGTAATTTACTAGTAACCGTCTATCGTTGGATAAAATAACTTTTTGTGGGCGAAAAGTATCCTGTGTCTTTTTCTTTACTCTTGACAATGTGTATGCAAAATTTCACGATATTCGATTTGGTAGAATAATGTGTGTGAAAATGTTCCCAAAACACTCAAATTTGTATTAATTAAGATCTATTTAAATACTAATATGCAAAGCTGAAGATTTTATTTAAACGCGTTAATCTCAAAAATTACTGGATCAATAAAAAACTATTTTGTTTATTCATTTTCCTTCGCTTATATCCATCCCATGGTACTCGGTAAAAGGCGCTAACGCTACGTCTGCCATTTGTACTCCTATGTATTAGTTTAGTTTATAATTTATTTGGTGTTCAAAAAAGAATAACAACAAATAAATAATTTTGCAAAAATGGTTTCCCCATGAAAAAGTATCTGCACTCGGGCGAAAACGGTCCAGGCCTAACCAATAATAGAGGTTGCTAGTAAGTTAAGAAAAAGAAGTTATATCGCATGAGTGATTTTTACCAGGGACCCTTTAAATGGCCAGGAATAAGATTAAAGATCTATGGTTATAGACCTGATTGGATTAAGCATAAAGACATAAAGTGAACCGCAACAAAATTTTATCTCTGTTACATTTTAAGACGTACTCAGTCTTTAAGCGAATGGTCGAGTGGATAGATTTTATTTGATTCGTGGTGATTTAAGTGTCTGGCTTTTCAAGATTTATTACTTTGTTATTTGATGCTTTTATTCATACTAGACCATTGTCTTAGTCTGAAATATTTTTTATACTTGCATGGTAAGTTATTGACTACAATTGAACTTAATTAGAGAGTCCACCAGTGACTGATGGTTAAATTTAACAACAATATTATGTTATAAAGGTACAAATATATTGGTTAATATGATGGAGTTTTGAGTATCGGCAGTGATAGTTATCTTGGCTAATAATATCCTACCATATTTTGGATTCCTAAAAATGTTCTTTATTAGACGAAACGCGACATCAAAACTTTCTGTAAGACAATTACATCAACTTCGCCGTGTTGGTCGATTTGACAAGCTCCGTGGCGCAATTAGACTCGATCTTAATGTGAGGACTATGTATGTGAGTATTGGGCATAAGTATGTTTGTACATATATGTATCATAATTTTAACGAATTTCAAGAAATTTCTGAAATATGTTGTTTAATATAGGTACGAAGAAAATATATTCTAGCTTACTAGAAGTAAACTCCGAATCGTTCCAATGCTGCTGCATTCTCAATATTTTAAAGCCCGCATTGTGCAATATGTTCTATGCAACTTTTATAAAGAGTAGGTTTCACTGATCGCTCTAAAGAGACTTAGAGGGCGCTTATATTCACTAGATATATTATGTATGCTTTCTTTAGTTGAAGATTAGTCTCACAAGAGATCGATATGAGATTGCCGGATGCCCAATACCCCTTTCCTCTTCCCTTCTTTTTCTTTTTCTTTATCAACCTATACACGTCCCACTGTATGGCACGGGCTTCCTCTATAATCAGGAGTACGATTGAGAGTAGTTAAGCCATATAGTCCATCACGCTGGCCTAATGCGGGTGGGCTCTTCCCATCATTGAATGATAAATAATCTGATGACCACTTGATTAGATGGTTGTGGATATTCATGGCAGTGATCACTTACCATCAAGTGGCCTGTTCTGACCAGGTAGTCAAGGTATAAGTTCATCCAATTCCATCTTGTAGGTGATAATTATGAAAAAATATTTTTAGTGTGAATCACAATATGACCACAAAAGAACATTGTGAAAAAAACTGTATATCACAGAGATATGCAAGTACATATTCTATGTTATGTGAAGAAGTGTGTCTGTATTAGGCCAGTGCAGTAGACTATGGCCCCCTTAGTCAAATTCCCATTTTTAAGGAGTTTTCTGCGTAGCCGTGCGCGTTTATGGGCTGATATGGTAACAGTACAATGAACCACGCATATTGGTATTGGACATAAATGATTGACGATAATATCTGTCGCAGTTTCTGATACCAAGGCACAAAGACTTGTACCTTAATACGTGTGCGAATTTTACACTTAATTATTAGGCTAGAAGACGGTGGCTAGTACTTTGGGAAGGCCTGTTTTGCATTGGACTTGCTGACGCTCAAGGTGGGGAAAGAAAGTGGGCGTGTGAGAGAGAGAGAAAGGGTGAAAGAGTTAGTTTTACATGTGTGCTCATTAGATTTTATTACGAAACCAATAATAAAGTTTTCATAAATTGTTCACACCGAAGAATCTATTTCACAGCACAAAGAATGCGAGCGTTGCTTCTACACCGCAACTTAGTTAACAACTTCAACAACTAACAGACCGCGTCAAGTTAATTTGGTAAGGACTTTCGCCTTAATAACTGTTTATCATTTAAATTGTCGTGGGTTCTTGTACTTTGTCCAAGTCGTTTATACTGGGTTGATAAATTAACTCTGCGTTTGTTGGTAATAAAGTCGAATCTAAATAAAGCATTTAAATAGTATTGACGTACATACGAGTACGTATATATAGTGGGGGTATAGATCGTGTATGATCGTGTATGTTCACTGGTGGTAGGTCTCCCATATGTGAGAGGCTGCCTGAGTGGGTACCACCACAATGTCTATTTCTCCCGTCAAATAGCAGTTTAAATGCACTGTTGTGTTTCGGATTGAAGGACATTGTAGCCAGAGTAATTACTGGACATATTGAGACCTAACATCTTATGTCTCAGGATGGCGAGCGCAGTGGAATGCCAAGCATTGCTTTGTAATTCAAGGTGTTGTTTGGTTTTGCTACTGTTCATGAGCGGTCGCATCGCTTACCATCAGGCGAACGGCATGCTCGTCTCGCCATTCACTGCAATAAAAATAAAAAAAATAAAAAATAGTTCTTCTGGCGCCCCAATTCCTTGTTGTCATGCTGATGTCAAAATATAAGGGCAGTTTCTTTCTCTTCACATTATATTGGACATGTTAATATTATTAACATGTCCAATATAATGTGAAGATATATATATATATATATATATATATATATATATATATATATACATACATAAACTCACGTCTTGTTCCCAGAAGGGGTAGGCAGAGGTGCCAGGGCACCCACACTTCGCCTTGTATGTTCCGTCCCACAATGTGATAGGTGGCGAGCCTATCGCCATATCGGGCACAAATTCCTGACTCTGGGCTGATACTGAATAGAAAATCCAATATCACTTTGCCCAACCCGGGATTCGAACCCGAGACCTCAGCTTTGTAACCGTACCGTAGTACAACTACGCCACCGAAGCAGTCAGGCAGGCAGTTTTACTGCCTCATTACATTAAATAATCATGGGCTTTATGTATAAGACTATTTATTACCTAAATTTCTATAGAAATGTCTATAAACAGATGTATATACATAGACCCAAATCTATGTAATACAAGATGCAGTCTATTGACCGGCCCGAATAGTCCCAAGGAGGTATTTGTCACCCTTTCTCTATATTGTAATATCCTATAACCCTTGGAACAAAATATATCAGGCTTCAAATACCAATACTGCATTTAATGTATGTCTTAGCCCTCTCAATCGTACTCTCTATTATAGAGGAGGCCCGTGCCTTGCACAGGGACTTATATATGGACTGGCCTAGTGCGTGCACACTTTACATTTCATAGAAATTCTCACAAATGGCTATGGCATGCATAAAATATTTTATGTAATCAATTTGTAACTGACCGATTTTTGCACAAGGAGGATATGTGAAAAATTCTATTATGGGGCGACTGTAGGAACTTAATAGAACCGTAAGAATGAGAATACACTATAGTTTTTTTCCTTTAGCTTTGTATTTACCGCAGTCATTTCAATATAAATACAATACACAAAGGGCAATGTGAGCGAGATCGAAATCGATAAACTCGGTCGATACGGACTCGTGCAGCACTAATAAGGACGGCGCGGGAGAAGTGCGGGTATGTGGGGCTTCCCCTCTCTCACGCGTCATCTCATACCCCGATTGTCATGTCGACCTGGGGAATTACTCTATAAAAACGATACGAACTTCGAATTTTCGGACAGCATATGTAAAGTTTTACTAATGTGTGATACTCCACAAAATGTTGGATTCCTCTATCGTAAGTCGCAACCATAGTCTAGTTCAGTTAAGATCGGAGAAAATGATAAGTATTATAGAGAATAATATTGGTTTTTAGAAGTGGAAATCTTATATCTTACTCCGTACATCGAACATCCGAACATTCCAAGTTCGTATCGTTTTGATAGAGTAGCCTCCCCGTAGTCTTCTATACAGTATGGTAACTTGTCAGTTGACTATTTTAATAGTACGATTATGAAAGAGAGAATAACAGTAAATTTTTATACACTTGTATATTTATAGTTATAAATAGAGCTTCCTGAATTCTTTGAGAGAAAATTAAAAGCGTTGCTTTAAAAACCAATTAATATCGCTTATTCAATGTTGATATCACTAATTAGTAAATTTGTTCAGTTTATAATCGCTCAATTTCAGCAAATATAATAAATATTCAATTCATTTTCAATTTATTGCGTTGTATTTATTCAATTTGATGCTTCTTTGATAAATGTTTGGGTAGAATAAAACATTTATGCTCCATATGATTTGTTGCTAATTTTCTAGTTAATTGATAGTTTTAACTATCGTCCATATATGCCACTAAAAATTTATTAAAATAGCAGGTATTTATATTCATATACTGTTATTATCTATTTATAAGGTTTTTTTATTCATTCCAGATAATTATTTACTCCTTAGATTGCCCTGTAATTATCCTAATATTATATCCATCACAAAGTCGCCTGGAAGATATTGCCTAGTGCGATAAGGCCGCCATTTGTAGGTTTTTTATTATGTCATTTCTTTAATGTATGGTGCAAGAAAGGATAAATAAGTAAATAAAACGGCAGTAAGGCTTATCAACTATTGTAGACATGGGGCAGAAATGTGCAAGGTCTAGAGTAAACTCATTGCATCGGTGTTCCCTGCATATATGACCTATCCTTCTTTAAACGAAGCTTAAAGAGAGTACTCTCCTTAAGTTCGGCACTTACTTTGTGGTGCTGGACCTCTGCAGTGCGAAAGTATATGGGCAGCAGAAGTCGCTTCCCATTAGGTGGGCCGCTAGCTCGTCAGTTCGTCAGAAATCATCTTGTTTTTTCCGACAGATTTGAATTACGTATGTATACACGTAGGTATATACGTGGAATAAGTAAAAAGAGATAAAAATATACATAATAATGTCTTGTTCTATTATCAAAATATATCGGATATCAAGGTAGAAAAACCAAATAAGGTACTAATTATTTGTATTTGGCTTACGAAATATAATATATACATTTTATGAACATTACTATATGAAAGAATAATGCATAGAAACGTCACAGATTGTTGACTACTCTGGACCAAATATTTGCCTAGCCTTTGCATGTATCGATAAAAGAAAGACATGTAACATAAAAGAGCAAATATGTTACATTCCTTCCGATTCGATTCTTTATGTTTTGCATAAGGGAATTTTACATTTAACACAGCTTAACACTGTACAACACAACTAATTTGAAATGTATTCACGTTGAATATTTTTTCGTAATACTATATTTGGTCGGGTTATGTATTTATACGAGATTAACTAACCAAGCAAGGATACAACACAAACTAATTAACTTCTTTCGGCAGTGTGATATCTGTTATTCTTTTATTTATTTTTTGATTATTATTTTTTTGTTTCCAAATTACTCATTAAACGGCTCAAGTTGAACGGATAGACCAATTTTGATGACTATTTTACTTGGAGGCAGCTAAAAATATGGTTTAATACATAAGCTTGCTTGCTTAGTCCGCGGGAACACGTGTCGTGATAAAAGGAAAAATGTAACACTACATTTAGTGGGTCACCCGTGGATTGAGCAAGGAATTAAAATATACCTAGTCAGGTCATAAACTCTGTCACATGTTTAATATAAAATAATTGAAACAAGTTTATTCATTATGTAACCATTCATATACCAAAATGAACTTAACAAAACATAGATTCTTACGACACTAAAGTTTATTCAAAATGACCTCCGTGATTTTGAATACAGGCCTTCAATCTGCGCGGCCAGTTATCTATCGCAGCACGAACGAGGTCCATGTCGATATCGGCGGCTGCCTTAATCAAGGATGTCTTGAGTGACTCCAAATTGGGATGAGGCTTTGAGCACGCCTTTTCCTCCAAGTGTTGCCATATTTTGTAATCTAACGGATTCAAATCTGGACTGGAGGAGGACCAGTCTTCGTGCCGGATGAAGTCGATTTCACGCGCCGCCAGCCAGTCTTGAGTGCTCTTCGCTCTATGAGCTGGCGCCGAATCTTGTTGGAATACCCAGTGCCTGTTATTGAACATGGTATGAGAAACAGGTTCCACAAGGTTCGTCAGGACTGTATTTTGATACACAACTGCATTCGTTTTTACACCTTTCTCACAAAAATGTACCTCTGTTAAGCCCCAATAAGAAACTCCCAATCATACCATGAGCGAGGATGGAAAATGACCTCGTTGGACACGCGTAATACGGTTGCTCGCTTCTTCACTACTGTGTGCGTACACCTTATCATTTTGTTTGTTGTTTTGTTCCATGCTTTGAGTCATGGAATGGATTAAAAGGGACAGGACAGGGAGTAACAGGACGGGACGAGTAAAGAGACGGGATAAGGCAAGTCATAAAGAATGTCAATCACGTTGAGTTTAAATATAAATCAAGAAGTATGTGAAACAATATGTTGCCAATGTGGTCTAGACTTAAAAGTATTTGAACATTGAGACCACACCACATTCCTCGTGTGATCTCAAAGTTCGTTAATTATAATGAAGGTGGTCATGCGATTATTAACCGGTATAAGTCCGGCATACTCTAACTACCTACCCCAAGTTAAATGAGGATTAAGAGGACTTTCCCCAAATAAATAAAGGTATTAAATACTTGGCCCACACATTGCCACAAATATTTTTTATGCCGACCCATAATTCAAGTTGCAGAAAACAGTAACCCTTATAAGAGGCTATAAATAACGGTGACTACCCGTCAAGTGTAGAGTGGACACACGTTTATGTTTAGTTAGGACATTCCCGTTTATCCTTAAGGGTTTCTTTGATCGTGTAGATGGTTGTAATTTAAATTTGAAGTTTATATAAGTTTGGTTATTTTAGTGGTATGGTTAGTAGTAAATGTAATATCCTAAGTTCGATTCTCATGGAAGACAATATTTGGTATGGGATCTCTAATTTGTATAAGTCCATTCTATAGAAAGTGGGTAATTCTCCACAATGATCATTATAATAAGCTAGGTGAACTATTTTTAAATATGTCTTACATCTATTTATGGAAAATTAAAAGTGCAGTATGTGATTTTTATGCGTCTACTTTATTTGCCGCATAAAAATTATATTTACGTAGACAATATTAATATACATATACGCATAAAATCACGTTTTTCTCTCTGAAAGGGTATGCAGAGGTGCTGGTAATAACTGTACAACCACATTTCCTTGTGTGTTCGGTCCCACGATGTGATAGAGGGTGAATCTAACAACATATCGAGCACAAATACCTGACTCCAGGCTAATAATGAATTGAAAATCCACTATTACTTAGCTCGACCTGGGATTCGAAATCTATACCTCAGCTTTGTAATCATAACGTGGTACAACGACGCGACTAAGGCAGACAAGCCCCCAGAGTCAGGGATACTCTATACTCCGACATGAAATTCGAATATACGGATGAACGTCAATATCACTACATAGTACAAAACAAAGTCGCCTTCTCTGTCCCTATGTGTGTGTTGTATTCAAGAGGAAGGTTTATATGTATAATACGTGCATATTATTGTACAGAAATCTATTTGTACCCGAGCGAAGCTGGGCCGGGCCGCTAGTATGAGATAAAAGTGTTCCACTTTTAAACATCAACACTATTCTCTACGACACTTATCCTTCACTTCGATCTTAGTCAAAGTTTACGACGTACGATACTAAATTCGACAATTGAATAGTATTTAGGCATATTCGTAGTTTCAGATTCGACGTACGAACATTCGTCATCGTGTCGGACTACAGAGTAACCCCATAATTAAGCCAATAATACTCACAAATTTTCAAAAATGTTTAAACTATACAGCATGCAAAATCTACACGCATAAGGCAAAATACATAACCTTTTTTTTAGCAATGAATAGCGAGACGAGCAAGCCGTTTGCCTGATGGCAAGCGATACGACCGCTCATAAACAGTAGCAAAATCAAACAACACCTTGAATTACAAAGCAATGCTTGGCGTTCCGCTGCGCTCGCCATCCTGAGACATAAGATGTTAAGTTTCAATATGTCCAGTAGTTACTCTGGCTACAATGTCCTTCAATCCGAAACACAACAGTGCATTTACGCAGTGTAGTTTCACGGGGGAAATAGACATTGCGGTGGTACCTACCCAGATGGCCTCACACATATGAGAGACCTACCACCAGAACCTTCCTTCTAACCTTCGACGATCAGTAAAACTCCTTTCTAAACCTACATAGGTGGTAGGTCTCTCATATGTGAGAGGCCATCTGGGTAGGTACCACCGCAATGTCTACTTCTCCCGTGAAACAACACTGCTTAAATGCACTGTTGTATTTCGAATTGAAGGACATTGTAGCCAGAGCATCTACTGGACATATTGAGACTTAATATCTTATGTCTCAGGATGGCGAGCGCAATGGAATGTTGTTACTGTTTATGAGCGGTCGTATCGCTTACCATCAGGCGAACGGCTTGCTCGTCTCGCCATTCAATTCAATAAAAAAAAACATATATTCTATATAAGAAAAGCCATAGTAATAAAGCTAATTTCTCAATCTCGCGGAACAGCAACGGCTAATACATATAATGTATTTCTCTTGGGAGTGTCTGAGTGACGGTCGGGGAGCGCCGATATTTTTTACAAGGCTTACTGAACGATCGCTTCATTTCAAACCCATATTTGTCTTCTTTACTCTTAAAGTTCTTTTGTTTCTAGGTTAATTTTGTTTTGGGTTTAGTGATGTTCTGTAATTACCGTAAAGAATAAGGTTCGATATCAATGTAATTTTAATTTTGGAATTGGAAGATGTATGCTCAGTTAATAATTTTGCTAAATCGCGAAATGGCTTAAGCAAGATTCATAAAACAAAAAAATAAAATATTGAAATAAAATTATAACTTACGGATTATATCGCGAAGTTGGTTTCATTCTAAGAAACCATTATAAAAATTATAGAAAGTTTGATGAGAAGAAATTTTACGACTTATAGAAACAATGAAATGTGGGTTGGTAAAAATATATTATTTAAATATTGCTTGGCTTATGAAGTACCATAAAACATTTTTGCAAGCAAAAAATAAATTATTAACCAAGTTACAAATCTCGCAGTAAATTGTCTTAAACGGAATAAATCGTAAGTAATTTAGTTCATATGAGCGAGTTGTTACATAATTCGAAAACATGATTTTCTTTTGGCAGACATCCCGTTCATACTATGTTTACTATTTCACTTTAATTACTTCAACATGTTTACTAATATCAATGAGAGTTTGTTTGTAACACACGCACGCCTTAACCATTTTACTTATTGGTATAAAAATTTGCAAACACATCATCAGATTAGATACAGAAAAGGTTATAGGATATTTATAATTAAAAAATATGCTCCCAAGATACACGATATGTAAAAAGATAAAAAAAAATTGTCGCATTTCATTGCAAAATGTTTAGTTGCACTGTGTTTGTAATTACTAAAACTACTACCCAGTTTCATTTTCGGTAGCAGTACTGATAGTCCCTGTATAAAAAATCCTGAGTTACTTTAAACACGCAAGCAAAGTCGCAGGCGGCAGCTAGAACTAAATAATCCAACATACAATTTACATTACTGCGAAACCGTTTCATTCCTTCATAAAATAAATCCTGAACGAGCGAGATAGCAATAATAAAACGCAAAATATGTTGTGGTTTTATGTATTCCGTGTAATCAGTTGTTACGTGTGTAAAATTTGTCGTATATTTTATGGTAAACGTAAAAGAAAATATCGTACATCTATATCTATCAGTAAACTTATCTACATTCATTTTTTTATGTAACCGAATTTGATATAATATTTCGCGAATAATTTATCAAAGACGCGGGGTAAATAAATAATTAGGTATGGTAGATTTGCCTGTTCTGAAATATCATTTTTTTGCAATTTTTATTAAAGACAACGAGAAATGACAGACTTTTGATCTCAAATTTTGTTGAAATGCGGTATGGAGTTAACTGACATCCTGAATTAACCCATAGCATATTTCTTAACTCGAAAATAATACTATTCCTGTGGAATGTGGAAAGAATTGAATTATATTCTATACTCTTAAGAATGTGATGGGAAGTTTAAAGGACGTTAGTAACGTTAAACTGAATTATTTAAAACGGTTATCACACGAAATAGTTCATATGTTGAAATGGACTAGATTATGGACTCAAAAAGTAACAGCACCCAGACGAAGCCGGTCTGGACCCTATTATGAAATAATTTCACATCCGTAACCGAAATGGGTGTAATTTTTTTTTTATTGTTATGAATGGTGAGACGGGCATGCCGTTTACCTGATGATAAGCGATACGACCAATCATGAACAGTAGCAAAAACAAACAACATGCTTGGCAAACCAATTACTGGTGGTAGCAGTGGCGTGCCTAGGGTTCTGGACTAGAGCAAGCCCAATATTTTTTTAGTAACAATATGTATTGGTTCAAGAGCAAAATGGTATTAAGAAAGAAGAACGTGTTCATCATGCGATAGAGGGCGAGCCTATGCGATGTAATTAAATAAAAATAGACCCCAGATTCGAATCCGAGACATCAACTTTGCGCCATCGAGGCAGTCCCAGACCTACCACACGTTCTATATAAGATTAGGATAAAAACCAATAAAATAATAACTATCTTTAGACTTTATCACCGTTATGAAAAAATCTATTACAACAAGTTGTTTCAAAAAAATCTAATAGATGGCGCGATTTCCACGGCCATCTATTTAATATTGCCAAAATACTGAAGGGCCCATCATTAGTTTTAAATAGATGAATAAAACAAATGTGTAAGTTAAATTACTTTTGGGCATGCATACGTAACTTTATATTGTAATTATTTTGTAAATTAATAAACGGCACTACAATAGCACAAGTACGGCGTCGTGTTTAACTTCGCGGCCACAAATTATTGTTAATATATTCATGTTATGTTTTTGTGTATGCATGTGATTTTTTTATTCATCATGAGCTCTGAAAGAAAGCTAAGGAATATCTGAAAAAAACTACGATTACTGTCTACGCGAGCATGTTTTGAAATCTCATCACATATTATGTATATGACGCATAAAGAGGTTTCTATACGCTGTTTACCGGAATTATGAAAATATATTAATGCATTCACATGTTTTTGTCAATTACTATAAAAGTACCAGTTAAATTATTTAAATCACTATAGCCGGAACAATTCCAAAAATTTAAGTACATCGTTGGAAAAAAATATACAACACCGACAGTATAACTTATTAGTATGAGAACATCCAGCAATCTATGTAGTTATGTGCACTGATCTATAAAATTGTATTCTATAGTTTTCACTACTTTCGAGAAATACACAACAAATCAGGCGTAGGTTTTCGACCAGATACGAGTAGTTGTTTGTCTACGAAATGTAATGAATTTACCTTTTCCTCGCCGATCAACACTTGCACACACTTCAAACCATAACAAGGCACATTTTCACCCATTATTATACATAATAAACGTAAAATACTATAATGAAACAAAAACTAAACGTATATGTTCAGTTGTTACTGGTGAATCGTCCGCTCGAAAGACATAATAATAAGCGTGAAGCTAGCCACAGGTCCTAAATTATGGACAATTCCAAATTAAGTATTCTAATTCTAATATATTCATAAAAATATTTAAAACATCATAATACGGTCTCAAAAAATATCTATTTATTTTATATATTATCCAATATAACTTGTAGCAAAACATAAATATTTTTCGATAAATTTGGATCTTAATATGACATGTCAAGTGCACAACTTCACTCCGCGAAGCCGGGCATTTTGCTTGGTACAAATTGCATAAAAAATAGCTATATGTATAGGTACGTAGTGTCATGGTAATAGCATTTCACCCAGAGGTGCGACTGAGAGGGCAATATACGCCAGAAGCCAGGTAAAAGCACACGAGAGAGAAAAAGATAGATAATACTTTGGTGTGTTCCATCTTTTTAAGATATTGCGTCACGCGTTGATTTTGAATGAAATAATTTTATATTAGTTTTAGACCGCGGCGCGGCGCTCGCTTAGGCGAGTTGCCGGGCGCGGCGCGGGTGCTTCGTCGCAGGCGCGGGGTCCATTATGGCGCGGTAAATTTAAAAATGATAGACGTTTGCATTAAACGAATATATTTTATTTAAAGTACTGATTTTTTTTAAGAATTGAGTATATGCGTATTAAGTAAGGCAAGCCGGGCTTTTGGGCTTGTATGGAAGTACCGCCACTGGGTGGTAGGTCTCTCATATGTGAGAGGCTGCCTGGGTGGGTACCACCGCAATGTCTATTTCTCCCGTCAAACAGCAGTTTAAATGCACTGGTGTGTTTTGGATTGAAGGACATTGTAGCCAGAGTAACTACTGGACATATTGAGACTTAACATCTTGTGTCTCAGGATGGCGAGCGCAGTATAGTGCCAAGCATTGCTTTGTAATTCAAGGTGTTGTTTGGTTTTGCTACTGTTCATGAGCGGTCGCATTACCATCAGGCGAACGGCATGCTCGTCTCGCCAACCACAGCAACAAAAAAAAAAAAAAAACCTCTGCGCTCGCCATCCTGAGACGTAAGATGTAAAGTCTCAATATGTCCAGTAGTTGCTCTGGCTACAATGTCCTTTAATCCGAAACATAACAGTGCAATTAAACTGCTGTTTGGCGGGAGAAACAGACATTGCGGTGGTATCTACCCAGGCGGCCTCCCAAATGTGAGGGACCTACCACCAGTATGTAACATCATTTATCCGTATCTAAGTATTTATATCCGAATCTGATATGTCATATCATAACAACCCTACTACATTAAAGGGCCGGTCGGATAAAAGCTTGCATGGTTTTAGTACGAAAGCTATCTGAAATATAAATAGACAAAAAACCTTTGGTAAACACCGGCAGATGGTTATATGGGAAAATGTCCCTGGTGGAAAATTTAAACGGGCAAAGAAAAAGCTAGCAACGCTTATGTTTTCATGTATTTTTTCTGGGCATTACAGTAATTTTATATTGGTTTCATTTGTTTTCGTGTCTGTACTACATAGGATAGTATATGTTAAGTATATGACCAAATAGTTTACCTGATGGCACACCTCTGACTACCTCTGACTGAATTATCTCGGAGTCATGTACATATGTATGTATTGATATTCAATCACCACGCACTACGACGTCAAAGGAAAACATGGTGAGGAAACCTGCATAACATAGCAATTCGGAAGAATTTATACACACATACATACATACACACATAAACTCACATCTTTTTCCCAGAAGGGGTAGGCAGAGGTTCTAGGACATCCACATTTCGCCTAGTATGTTCATTCCCATGATGTGATAGGTGGCGAGCCTATCGCCATATCGGGCACAAATTTCCAACTCTGGGCTAATAATGAATAGAAAAATCCAATATCACTTCGCTCAGCCCGGGATTCGAACCCAAGACCTCAGTATTGTAACAGTACCGCTGCAGCATGTACACCTCTGAGGCAGTCAAGTCAGTGGCGAGAATACTAGTATCGTAATATATGAAGATCGAGTCCGGTGGCATGCTATGCCGGTACAACTACGCCACCGATGCAATCCAAGAAGAATTTATATAGTGTGCAAAAGTCCGCCAACCCGTAATAGGCAGCGTGGTGGTTTATACAATGACTCCAACTACTGCACCTAATAAGACTTATGTGTCAACATGGCCAGCGCCGTGGAAAGCCAAGCATTGCTTTCTAATTCCTGGTGTTGCTTCGTTTTGCTGGCCATGAGCGGTCGTGTTGCTTATCATCTGGTCGATGGCATGTTCGTCTTGCCATTCAATGTAATAAAAAAAAACAAATGCAGAGTGCTTAGGCAGTATATCAGACTTTATGCGCCATATAAGTTGTGCAGACATCGTCTTACTTTGCCGGCCGGGATAATACGTCACCGCAAACATTCGCGGTGGATAGGCGGATATTGCATTTTTCGGCAGTCAACCTCATCTTCTAAGGAATTTGAAGTTTCCACGTTTTAATATAAAGTTTCTCAGCTGTTTGAAAACAGTTCTTTTGCAACATACTATAAAATAATAATAATATTATTTGACTAAAAACTTATTCAAATGAAGCGGAAATAAATAAATACAGCCAAAAGTCACATAAATAGTGCTGATCCCACATTAAGATTGAATCTTGTATCGTGGGTATGAGGAACTACTAGAGACTTTTGGTCTGACATAAACCAGTGGATCACACAAACATTTGTTTCGGGATGAAGATCGAACCCGCAAATTCTCGTTTTACAGACGAAGAGTTACTAGCTGCACCAAAAAGGCTACCAATAGGGTTGTGTCCAAGATTTTATTTGAGCAGTAAGTAATCATTCCTTAAAAGCATCGTTTATAAAAACAAACGAATTTGAAAACAGCTTCAAAATTGAATGTAAAATGACTGAGATATTAATACATTTAAAAGTACGGTGGGGACACTCGTTGTCTCTTTCGCACGCGTGCACCTTATGGAAGATGACGTCACGCCGTGCATGTTGCATCCTTTTCTATCACTCCTACCACCAACTTTCATATATTTGTAACTTGCTTATTACTTAACGGATTTTAAAAATTCTTTCTGATTATGATTATGCGTAACGTAACCTTCCTTCGTAAAAATAAAAATGTATGAAACTAGCCTATTCAATATATCCATGATCTAATTATAGAATAAAACGTGGAAAAAGTGTAAAATAACTCAAGTTTAATTTTTAAAATTACTTTCAAGTTACTATTTACAAGTTTTTCATTGTATCATTGAAGCTTAACGTTATATATAAGTGTATATAAAACATTTTAGCTAAATAAATAAAAAAATATATTTGTAAATATTACTTTCGGTTGCGATCAAGTTTTTCTAGCAATGAGTGGAGACTAACATGCCTTTCGCCTGATGGTCAACAATGTGACCACTCAAGGACACTAACAACACCATAAATTACCAAGCAATGTTTGACATTCCACTGCGCTCGCCATCTTGAGATATAAGATGTTAAAATTCGTAATGTCCAGTAGTTGGCGTCATTGTGCTAATCGTCGAAGCGTAGGTAATCTTTTTTTCGATGAACTCCGTACTCCGTACATATTGATTTACACTGGAATTAAAGTACATTGCAGTCACTTTGGCATCTCAGCATTAAGTTAATATTTCTTTCGAAACATGCTATAAGGCGAAAATAACGGATTCAAATTTCATTAATAGTCAGTCACCACGCACTATAAAGGTGAATAGCAATTTATAAAAAAAAAGACGATGGTATGGTAAATTGGCCACCCCGCACTAGGCCGGTGTGGTAGACTAACCCCTCTCAGTCGGATCTTGGTAGTAGAAGTGGGCTGTGAGACGTATATGGGTTGAGACAGATATAAATTGCTTTCATGTCTAAACCCCAAATTTCAGCGGGTCAGATTTTGATATCAAAAAATACGTATTTAGAATTGGTATTGGTAAACATTGTGCATGACTGCTCAGTGTATTTATTGAAAGTAAATAACATAGACAAATCGAAAATATTTGGCTGGCAAATTTAGGAAAGTAAACATTTATTTTGCATTTGCTATGTCCATAAATACCGTACTAAAATCGCACGCAATTCGCGCTCTGTGGACAAATAGCAATACTATCAATCATACCAGTATTATGGGAATGGAATACAAAAATATACAAATTCCACGTTCCCGAATAACATTGACAAAATAAATCACACACAACTGAAAATTTAAAACGTGCGCTACAATGAACTCGCAATATTCGAACTTAGCATATTTCGCAGTTCGCAGTTTCGCAAAGATACGTTTCCAGTGCGAAAAGATAGATTTCGATAATGCGATGACTCCTTCATATTCATAATATTCTCCGGAGAGCCCCGTACCTACAATAGCTTAGAATTTATTTTCCGTGCTGTAGCACCGACCGTGAAAAATGGGATTTTCATTCAACATTTCAGAATTTTCGCATTTTTAAAGGTATATGCGGGTTTTAAAGTTAATAATCTGAAATATGATTTAGGAAGTGGCTCGGTGTGTGCAGTATTTGCCGTGGAAAGTGTGTGAAAATAGATTCGTTTGAATTTAGGTCGAGAGCGTTTAATCCGGTACTTGTAATGGAGTGACAATAGCGGCCTTTAGGCAGGACATTTTACTTTCAAACTTTTTTGTCAAGTGATTGGCACGACCAAGTAGGAATTTTGCACGAAAAACTTAATAATACAATACTAGATGGCAGAAAATTCTTACTTTTATAAAAATTGCATGTTTTTTTACTTATTTCAAGGTCAAATTGTTCATGTATATGCATAATTATGTTACTTGCCTACAAGTAGGATAGATTAATTTTCATGTTTTATAATTGAACAAAATCTCAATATATTTATTCTTGATGTAATAACTCATGCAAATCTCTAATCCTATCACGGGTACCCAAGTCTACATCCCATAAAATTACCGTGGAATATATTTCAACACCCATCGGATAATCACTTAAAATAATATAAAAAATGCTATGGAGCTATGGAGAGGGCTATGCTCGGGGTTTTCCTACGAGATCGAATCAGAAATGAGTAATAGAGAGAAATAACCGACATAGCCCACCGGATTAGCAAGTTGAAGTGGCAATGGGCAGGGCACATAGCGCGGAGATCTGATGACCGATGGGGTCGGAAAGTGCTCGAATGGAGGCCGCGTATCGGAAAGCGCAGCGTAGGACGTCCACCCACAAGATAGTCCGACGACCTGGTAAAGGTTGCGGGACATCGCTGGATGCAGGCTGCCTCCAATAGGTCTCTGTGGAAATCATTGGGGGAGGCCTATGTTCAGGAGTGGACTTCCTTTGGCTGATGGATGGATGGATGAATATAAAAAAAAAACAAATGTATCAAAATAAACAACCGTTATGAAAACTCGAGGCAAATTAATATTTATCTTTTCCACAGATTTTTTATCAATTTCCATCGGATTACGCGATTGCGATTCAGAGGTTAAATTTTCGCTTCTGTAGCGACCTTTATTTCTTTACACAAACTTTTTATATGGCATAATATTTCTTTTAAATTAATTCAATAAAATCTTGAATGCTGTCATACTATCATCTAGCGTCGGTACACACTTTTTCTGGATCGCACTGCATTTACCGTCAATGGCATAATAGTCATAATAGAAAGCAATTTGAGTACGTCAAACATCTGTGCTCGCGACGGTGTCGCGTGCCGGGTCGGTTACTTCTCTGCAACATGGTTGAGGAGGCCGATTGCTGGCACATGCGTCATACTCGTGAACGGTTGCTGCTTGTGTAAACTTACCTGCTCGATTTGGTTATAATGATAACTTTTATTAACTTAAAAAAAAATATTAATTGATTTGGCAGCAAAGTGTTTCTATATATCTATTCCTTACCTTTAACTCAGCCGTAGAAATAACTTAACCAATATTAATCAATTTTTATTGCTAATTATTTATTAACTACTCTAAAATTAACTAATCTGTGACTCCTGTATAATCACTGTATTGTAAATTTCTTTTGAAAAAAAAAGCTACGTTAGAGTATCATATTGGTTTTTCTTTGGCATAAACAGTTTGTGAACTGTGTGGCAGAAAAAAAGTGACTGAATCTAAATAATTTATAACATTTTAAAGATCCAATTAACTTTGTTTCATTTTAATAAAACAAACATAAAAAACTTTAATTGATGAAAAAACGACCAATAAACTTAAACGAACAGTTTAAACTATTAATATCAATCCATTGAGAAAGGCGTAAATGGATACGCATTCGAAGTTCTAAGAAGTTATTTTCCCCGTGTCGTTTCTGAGTTATTTATATGACACGCAGTCTTTGTGTTGACATTTTCACTTATTCCTGTTTTTATGTGATAAAATTCTTGGTACACGCTGCTTTTTAGGTCACAGGTATCTCAGGTGCTCTCTGTAAGGGCTAAGTCCCAGTGTTGAAGTGAATTTTAAAATGCGATTTAGTTGATTAGTAGCTGTAAGTAGATAGTTACTCTTTATTAAGTTACATTTAAATTACACACACACATACACGCATGCAGCGGCGTGCACAGGATTATGACACTGGGTATGCGGCGGAGTACTCGGTCACAAAAACTTTTTCTTTTATAGTTTTTTAGCATAGCCACAGCCACGCGACGGATCTCTAAGTCGGAAACCATGCCAACATAACAAGTCTTAGATGTACTACTATTCACGTCCATCTTCTACGGCAACGCAGACAAAACAGCGATCGATCGTCGCGGCGGAAGAAATTCTAATAAGTAAAATAAAAAAAAACTCACCTAGTCAGCTTTCAATTTTCACATATTCAAGGTTCCGGTTAGTTGAGATTGCTATACCTATCCCGATGTAAATAAACGCAAGATTTCGGCCACCTCATTCATTCATTTGATAAACATACATTTTTAACACAAACCTCGCAATAAAATAACATTTAAAAAAATAAACAAACACACTAGTAAAAGCAAATGACTACAATTAATATCGAAACTTAGTAATAAACTGTTAAATGTACACACTTTCAAATGTTAAAATGAAAAATCCGTTAAGAAATCTATTTTTTTTACAAACATACTAGTATAAAATAGTAAACAATGCAAAAACTCATAAAAAAAGCAAAATGGCCCCCGCGAAACACAAAACATTTCTATTTAAACAAATAAAACCTTACTAACCAAAAATGTATAATGTGCATAGGTGATTTATTAGATTCCAGCCTATTAATTTTACTCGGATTATAGGCAACGAACATTTACGATTACTCCCGACAACTGCCGAACTCCCGAGGCCTGCCGCAGGAGTCGCGGCTTTCAATATTCATGGGTGTGTGCGTTTGCGACTGTGCACGGACACCAAAATTACTACACACATGCAAACAAATGTAATGCGGGACGCGGCGGCATGACTTGGTTGATTAGGTACATTAATTTGCTTTGCAGCGCCTCTTGCTTTTCGCGTGGCAAACATAATGTTTGCGTGATTGCAAATAGGTGCTATTTATAAAATATTAGGCGTATTGAAGTTATTATATTTTGTTTATTAATTTACTTACTATAAATTAAAGTCATCTAAAACGTACGAACGTTATAATAAAATATCTGTGAATGGCAAGTAAAGCACTGCATTTCTGCCTACAAGGAGTGCACGCCCCTGCACGCATGATATGCATGTACGCAGGCTCAAATCTTATCAAGGAAAGAATAGATAGAGGTGCTCTATTGACTCCAGTATTTCGGCGACTTGGTATCTATCAAAGATTTGATGAGAGTCTTTCACAATTTTAATGTATTTTTTAGCCAATATACGTCCTACTGCATGGCACGGCCCTCCCATACGGTCGAGAGTACTAATGAGAGTGGTATGTATGTGACTTGTGGCATGTGTATGCGAAGTAGAGGATATAGATTCTTCGTTTGTTCAACTTAGCTTCACTAAGGCATACTAAAAATAACGTAAACACTTCGTATTTAAAATGTTATAACCAATTATTAATAAACTACTCTGATTTAAACCACTATTATACTATTGTGATAATCACTAAGTGTGAAGTGCGTGGTGGCCTGTTGAGAACGGACTAGTCGCGGTTGCCAACATATTTACGGTGACTGTGGGTTCGAATCCCAGGGCACACCTCTAACTTTTCAGAGTCATGTGTGAATTGATAGTCAATAACCACGCACTAAAACGGCGAAGCAAAACATCGTGAGGAAATCTGCACACCATAGCGATTTACAAGATTTTTTATGGTATGTAAGTCTGCTAGCCCGCACTAGGCCAGCGTGGTGGACTATGTGGCCTTACCACTCTCAAACGTATTCCCCATTGCAGAGGAGGCCCGTGCCCTGCAGTGGGACGTATATGGGCTGATACAGAATAATCCCTGAATGTTAAACTGGTTTTGAAAATAGCTACACTACAGTTTCTCCCGCTTTCTTCTCTAGTGAATACAACCATGGTGTTAGATAAAAAAATCCAAATGATTTATGAGGCAGTCCAGTCCCTATACTTACAACATCTTATCTGAACAGGTGACTGTGCCCAGCATCGGTTATTTAGCTAGAAATAGTCATAAAACCATTATGAAATTGTGAATCCGACTCTAATTTCACGTGTATGTGGCTCCGCATTATGTTAGTCACACATCGGTGACGGAAGGTTGGCCGTAAAATTAGAAACACTGTTGTTTAGCGAATAGTCTGAATGTTATTGTAATGGTGAACCACTGGGGCGTGGCTGGTGTATTTGAAATATCAAACTACACCCGTATGCTTTGTTATAATTGTTTAGAAGTTGTGTGAAGTTTGAACTTGAGTTTCGAATTTTCGTTGGGTAAAATTCTAGCTTTTGGTTAGAAAAGTGATGACAGACAATGGTTTTATTAATTTATGTAATCGGCCCAAAAATAAAATATATATTTCATTCCCAAAGAATTTTATTAAAACACAAAAAGGAAATACTAAAGTTACACTAAAACCTTAATACACATAGGAAAAACTACGCTTAATAGGGTGCTTGAACAAATGCTCTGACCCAAACCCTAATGTTGAATTTCACAATAAAGAAAGTCCACACTTAAGTTTAAAAATGAAAATGAACGTGAAAATGAAAATATTTATTGAACTCATAAAATGTCATATATTATTTAAATTCAGATACATTTTTCTTTTAATACTACCACCCGGTTCACAAGTCTGTTTTCGCTAGAGAAGAACGGCAAGAAACTCTAGGGTAGCTCTTTTCAAAACAAGGTCACAATACAGGAGTCGTATCTCAGTTGAATTTAGAGCAGTTCATTCAATAATTTATGATAGTAATTAACTAATAATAATATGATTGAGTGATTTTGTACGGCTGAGTTAAGCGATGTTCTGTCGAAGCAATGAATACTAATTAAAGTATCAGAGTAATAAAAAGTTATTATCATAATGATCTAAATCAGACAAGTTCACACAAGCAGAACCCGTTCACGAGTATGACGCATGTGCCAGCAATCGACCTCCTCAACCATGTGACAGAGAAGTGACCGACCCGGCACACGACGCCGCCCCAAGCACAATTTTTTTTAGTGAGCATGACTTACCCAAAGCATACTATATTGAAATAAATTAGACCAATTATATTCTAATTGCATTTATATTAAACAGTTTGCAAAACTTATATCATGTCCTAATCCCAATATTCTAGTCTACCTGGAGAGATACCCCGTGTGATCTCCCCTACTTTCAATTTCAAGCGCATTATAATCACTTCCAGCCTGTATAGAATGGATCACAGTAAAAATCTACACGTATTTTTTATTATTATTGAAATGGCGAGATGGCATGTCATTAGCCTGCTGGTAAGCCATACGACCGGACATGGACAGAAGCATAACCAAACAACACTATTAATTACAAAACTAAACTTGACTTTCCACTGCGCTCGCCATCTTGAGACAGAAGATGTTAAGTCTCTATTTGTACAGTAGTTAATCTGGCTAGAATGTCAAATTGGAACAAAATAGTAAATTTACACTGCTATTCTTTTTTTATAGAACAAACATCTTTGTCAAAATAATGTACGCTGCTACTCAATATTAATAGTTCGCAGTGCGACCGCGCTTCGTAAAATAGTCTTATTCACGACGCTTGGTATTTTTTTCATATTTACACCCACCGAAACGGGTGGAATATTTTTTTCTATACACTTAACGAACCGTGGAGCCCCGTGTTTGTTCATACGTTTCACTGACTGTGTCGTTTCTTATTACGTTCCACGTGTAAGTTCGGTTGACACAAGAATTTGGATTGGCAAGCAATGTGTGCACCCTTCGACATTGAAATTGGGAATTTAATTTATATTCCGGCAAAAAAATTATGTTAAGTGATTTTGAAAATGACTGATTGAATGGTGCTCATGTCATCTTTGTAGGGATACGTACTCTTGAAGGCATAAAATAAATCCTATACAACCTGAGTATTAATACGAATTTGTTTTAACTATTACTGTGATAAATTTTATTTTATTCCTGTATTGTGATTAAGAATTTATATGGTGTATAAAAGTGATATTAGATTTTTCTGTTAATTTTCATTTATTTATTTATAATACACGGCTAAATGTGGATATGGCAACTCTGCCTACTCCTTCTGGAAAAAAAGCATGGGTATATGTATGTATGCATGTAAAAGTCCGCCAACCCACACTAGGCCAGCATGGTGGACTATATGGCCTAACCCTCCCAATCGTATTGTCAATTGTAGAAGAGGCCTGGCATTTTCTGCTCTTTCAATGCGTTTTTACTCTACACATTTTACTGACGATAGAAAAACAAATATAATTCAATTCACAAACCAATCACACTTTCATTCACAATTTAACCCTAAACGGCCCATTACAGCGAATGATAAATTTTTAAGCGACGCGGCGGCGGTCCGATCGATCATTTCGCGGAATCTAACAGTTCATAATCCACTATTCCACGGGGACTATTAATGCCGGCATAGACAGTGCGATCACGTACGGGTTGTAATGACAGGAATTCTATAGATAGTGCTCAGATTTAACAAGCTTTTGCAAATGGGAGGATTATTTTGTGAGTCGTCTATTTACTGGTTTGATGGATTTTTTTGTGCATCTAATATTTATACTTAACTAGCGGCCCGGCCCAGCTTCGCCTGGGTACAAATACAGATTCCAGTCCATATTTTATTTAAAATCAACATGAGAGCCGTTGTCTAAACTGCTTATCCAATTCTAATCCCATCCTGTACCTATTCTACTGTACCATTTTATGCACCTTATATTCTATTCTATCCCATCTCTCCAGATTTAAATCATTATTTTGCTACGGAGATATTATAAAACTGTTACTACTCCAACGACATTCATTGAAATCAATTAAAAGATACCATAGCTGACCCGGCCACGCTTTGCTATGGCTTAATTATTATATGATCAATATTATATTCAATTATTTAGCATAGCAAAATGCCCGACCCACCTTTGCCTGGATGCAGATATTTTTTTATTTTACTTCATATCAAATACATGTTATTTTTCGTATAAGCTCGTGTATACCTTAACATAACGTAGCTATCCTATTGTCCTACTCAATTCCGTCCCATCCCGTCTATTCAGTCTCTTCCCGATATGTCTCGTCCTTTCTCTTCATTATCTATCCTGTCTTATACCGTGCATTTACATTTCGTCCTATCAAATCTGTCAGCTAACTCAGTCCTCTCCCGTGCCTCCCACTCTATTATATCCCGTTTCTCCATATCCAAATAGTGTTCCTCATAAATTTTTGACATTAAACACGTTAGCGATTTTGATTATCCATGCAATATTCCATCCCTTATTTCACCCCCACTATGCTGTTTTTCCATAAATATTACGCCATTACTTTTTGTTAGTAATAAAGAGATGAAATATTAATTTTCATAGAAATAACTTCAGTGGTTTCGATTTTCTACGACATAAAATTTCAAAATGTATAATATTTCTATCAGTGAATTAAAAGAAGCAGCGAAGGAAAAGCCACTCGTGATTCAATTTCACCAATTCGTGATAAAAGTAAACATAATAACACGTAACACACACACACACACACAAACATACACTATTAGCACTTTCTCACACTGACACCCACAAATAATGTAATAACAATTATATTTAACTTGTATCTCAAGACACAGGCAACGCCTAATTTGAGAACCCCTGCAATATTCTCCATATGTAAAATTGTTATTTTAATAAAGCTTTTTCATTTTCAAGTGATATTCTATTTTGAAAAGAAGTAAATCTTCTTACGTGTGAATATGATTTATTTAATTGTCCTATATTTATTTAGCTTCATAATATATTCTCTTTTGGTTACACAAAAGGAATTTCTGAACGCATGCATAAATATTTGACAACCAATTTAAATGTCAATCACTTTTTATTACTGTCATTAATTTACATCTTTAAATCTTAAATACGCCATTAATCGAATATTATGGATATATGTTGTCGATTCGAAACCTTTATTTAAATACGTTATTTCATTTGAGGAAAGAGTTTACCGTATCGACGGGATGAACATTAAATGTTTGACAGTTACGAACCCATGAACATTTTGTATGAGAAAATGTTAATAAGCTAATAGAAACTCGGGAAACCGGGAACATGATAAAAAGTATCCTATGTCCTTCTCCTGGTTCTAAGCTACCTCCCCACCAATTTTCAGCCAAGTCAGTTCAGCCGTTCTTGAGTTATAAGTGAAGTAACTAACACGACTTTCTTTTATATATATAGATTCATAGGATGGTAATTTTTAACGGAGATGGAAATCGTATTGAGAAATATTGCTTACCATTTTTATATATTTCATAGTGATTACAATGTCCGTATCAGCCCATATATGTCCCATTGTAGGGCACGGGCCTCCTCTGCAATCGAGGTTACGATTGAGGGTGGTTAGGCCATTAGTCCATCTACTAACATATATCATACTATCGATTTATGGCCGGTGAAAAAAATATTTAAATTTCTTATAACTTAATGTTAGTTTATAAAATAATAATTATAAAATATCACCCAACAGGGTTAATAATACTCTTGTGTACATTAATATGGGCGGATCCGAATACACCACATAAAATTAAATGTTCAATTACAATCGGATTAATATAAATACACATGTTAATTACAGTCCGAAATATTATGATTACCATGTTATTGGATATAGCAGCTGCGTCATGTATATATTAACCGGGATTAGAAGTTTGCTCCGAGATCCGTTCTGCTAATGAACACAAATTTCTACGTGGTAATTAGGGAATCTTTGTGTTCAAACTTTCCGTCGCATTAAGGATTCGATAGTCACGAGCTAGTGTGGATTATTGAAGAGAACCTGTTTTATACTGTATCAGCCCGTATACGTCCCACTGCAGGGCACGGGCATCCTCTACAATCGACAGTACGATTGAGAGTGGTTAGGCTATATAGTCCACTACGCTGGCCTAGTGCGGGTTGGCGGATTACAGACCATATATTTTTTTATAAATCGATATGCTATGCAGGTTTCCTCACGATGTTTTCCTTCACCGTTGTAGTGCGTGGTGATTGACTATCAATACACGTATGATTCCGAAAAGTCAAAGGTGAATCTGTTTTATAGGAAGACTAAATTAATGTAATGCATTTTGATAGCCTCCGTTGCGCAGTTGGTTGGACGCTGGCTGTGAAACGCGTTGCCGCGGGTTCGATCCTGGAGACAAATGTTTGTGTGAACCTCAGGTATTTTTTTCGGGTCAGGATATTTGTGAGGCGGAAAAGTCTTACGTAATTTCTGATACTCATGACACAAGACTCGATCTTAGTGTGTGTCAAAACTATAAATGTGACTGTTTATATTATGTTATGTTTAAAACTTTCCGTTGTTTGATGCAAAATAAGAATTTTTGGGTTTGACTCCGTTTCGGTAGTGAAAAGAAAAATCTTATATAACTTTTCCTGACTGAGACTCGAACCAGAGAACGAGTTGCATTTTTTCGTAGTTCAACTGCATATCGAGGCCGTCGATGTTCATATTATTTCCAAAACACAACAGAAAAAATATAAGTATATTGTTCTAACAGTAAGCATTTTTCTAAAAGTCATACCCCACATTAGATTTTATGTCTAAGTCTAGTCCAAATAAAATAGACTCACAGGTGTTACTTATTTTATTATTAATTCATTTTTTTTATTAAAGTTGTAGAAGTATTGTAAGTACGCCAGATGTTGATCCAATAATTTGGGATAATATAGTCCTGGTGAAATTTAATTTTCTTAATATTATTTCGAAAATATTGCGTTATACGTTGTAATTTTTATATTTCGAAATTGAAGAATATTTTATTTACATCTTATATTTTAAACGAAATTTTAAGATGTTTTTATAACGCAGACTATTGAAAATCGGCAGCTGTGAAATGTCTACTCATGGGTTCAAGCATGAAAATGGTTTTTTTTTCTGTGGCCCTCAAAATCTAGCCTTGGTTTATTTAGGATGCAAACGGGTGACAATGCCTAATTTCAAATTATAAATTTTAAGTTAAGCTTTCTATTACAGCACTATCTCATGTTAACAGGGTAAATGGCTCTGCATTAGCTCACAAAACGTGCTAACAACGTAAACACAATGCATTTACGATTACAATTTTAGATAAAAAATAATTGTGTATTCATTATATTGCAAGCAACGGAATCGAGAATCGAGTGTTTTAATATCGATAAAAGTTATTACCACCGCTTATCGATAATCGAGTTCGTGGACTCATCCGTATTCCTGTACTTAAGCGTGTTGCTTAGCGGGAATGCTAATGAGATTTTTTTCTCAATTTCCTCAAGTTGTGAGGAATTTATAACTAGGTTTTTATGTTTCTGGTATTTTTTATTCGATATTGTAGTCATTATCAGTATTGGTGTTGTAATTAAAATTGTACTTATTTTTATGAGTCACATTAAATATATAGACAGTTTGGATCTTAATCCAACACGGTGGAATAATTTACATTGCTAGAATACTTTGCTTTTCCTTCACACTGAGTTCGGTTCTTGTGTCGCGCGTATTAGGAACTACAAAATACTTTTCGTTCTCACCAACACCCAGACCCGAAATAAGTTTATGAACCGCACAAACATTTCTCTCAGTGAGGAATCGAACCAACGGTCTCTCGTTTCACAGGCAGCGTCTAACCGACTGCGCCACGGAGGCTGTCATAAGCGTAGTTCACACCAAAAAGCACAAACGAATCAACCATCTAGACTCTAGTCCTAACAAACTGCGTAGCCTATACATAAACAGCGATGAGCTATGCGATATCGTTACGAAGTAATGACGTTGCCACACGCTGGCAACCCGCCCGAATAATTACAGTTATCAGCTGCTGTACTCGATCAAAAGCGAATGTAGGGCGGATCCACCCAGCCAAAAATGTAACGCGATCAACTTTGATACGAGTTTCACATATTTTTTTATTAAGATAGCTTTATGCTGCCAGTAATTTGTTCTATTTTAAGTAGTATACTTTTTTCGGTTATTTTTTGCATTTTTTTTAAATTAACTTTTCGATTTGGCAAAGGGGATGTACTGCACATAATGGTAAATATGATAGAGTATCTGTTTTATTTATTATATTAATTTTAAATATGTATCTTGCCTCTAGGTGTGCGTGTGCCTGTTTATTCCTGTTTTTATTTATTTTATTTTATTTTATGAAGCTTCATATACAAATGTATACAAGGCGGACTTAATGCCTGTGGCATTTTCTCCCAATCGACCTGTTTTTGTATATATTATATTAAGTTATATTTACCCTTGTTTTGTCGTGTCACAAATTCATTTGTTACTTTCTTCCCTGGTGATTGCCTATGCTTAGAACTGGACTTCCTGTTGCTGAACAGACAGACGTACTCATTCATAATTTAGCCAAAATCAATAACACATTTACGCTGTGACTTATGAACTCTATACGTTTTATCGAATAATATTTCTAAACTTTATAGATTGAGCCACATACATATACAAATAAACTCACGCCTTTTCCCATAAGGGGTGAGTTGTTTTCCCCGAGGTGCCTAAAAACCCACATTTCGCCTTATGTTCCGTCCTATGATGTAATAAGGGGCGATCCTATCACCATATCCAGCACCAATTTCTCAATCCCGGCTGAAAATCTATAAAAAAGTCCAATATCAATAGATTTGGCCACAGATCGAACTAAATACAGGTTATATAGGTGTACTTTATATAAAATTGAGATCCCAACCAACACTCCACTTCAGGGATATTTTCAGCACCCTTGCTAAACTTCCCGACACAAACTACAGGCATAAATTATTCAACAAGGATTATCTACGATGAGCCGCTCTAATGGAAACTGTGTGTCCTCGGATGTAACAGCGTGTTCTGTTCAAAAACATAATTAGTGGTTTAGATAAAACATATTTATATGCGGTTAGAACGGACTACTGAAGCTCGTTGATTTAAAACCATGGGGTTTAGAGGTTAGATTAGTATGTTTTGCGGTTTTGGTTAATTTAGCTATGTATTCTCACGCTTGTTGTTTCAATAAGGTGGGCAGAGTTGCCATTGAGGCCAATCAAAGTTTGAAGAAACTTATTATTCCAAATAGTAAAAAAAAAAAAAAACTCGCCATATTATTATTTTTTCAGTTTGTTAAACTTACATCAATTGGATTTGCCAACCTTAGAATTTAACCTAAAATATCATTGTAATTGTTTATCACAAAAAGAATAATTAAACATTCGGTCTGGCTGTTAAGAAAGAACGAAACATTTACATATATAGAGGAACTGGAAAGTCTTAACAATACAATTTTGAAGGTATGGTAAATCTAATAATCTAGATTATACAAGCGTTATCCGGTTAAATAAAATAAAAGTAAATGTAGAAGATTGTAGCATATCAGCACATACTTGTCTAACCTCTACATTATGTAAGGGTATTTGAATTTTATCTACTAATTGGTTTTTGGTTGATTTCTATACAAAATATCTTAATAAAATAAGTGTATATTTTATTTCGTATATTTTTATGACGATTAAATTCAATTCAATGATAGCTTTTACATTATGTTCTCATTTCTTTCTATATTGTGTTGTAATATATAACTAATTTTTAGCTTATTCAATGAAAATAATTTAAGATTTTAAATGAGTACGAAAAGCTATTATGTAAAAAAAATGTATATTGTGAAATTCTATTTTTTGTCATTGTTATCTATTAGAATGTTGAACCACAAGCAAGTAAAATTTTAATAACTGGAATAATTTGAACTTCTCCACAATTGAAACTGACAATGAACTCGACAACATCAACTCCAAACGAGGGGCTTGTAGCTGAAATTGTACAAAACGAAGGAAAAATTCGAAATAATGAGCGAATACCCAGCAAATATACCGAGCTGAAACTATAGCAATTCCTATTTAAAATTTTCAATTTCTCTAAGTAAAGATGGCATGACGACGTTTAATTTAAAATCTCAAATCCGAGCTAAGCCCGCAATAAAATCAAGTTTAATCAACCACCGTATCAAAATACAGTGCATTTGAGATTCGGTAGCCTTTTTCGACGGTCTGGGTGCTTTTTCCACCAATTCTGAGTTCGATGGAACCCGGGCACAGCATTAGCATATTAATGAACGAAGCGCTCGGCGAAACTAACATTTGTAATTACTTTTGTCCTGACTCTGCGAGTTACGTTCGTGAATTTTTTTTCCACGACGCAGGAAAAAAAGGTACATTATTAAAATGTATAAAAAAATGTTAATTGAATGCTACGCGGAGTTTTGCAAGTTGAATTATAATTTGAATTTGCGAAGTAATTTATTTTTATGTTGAGAAACAAGGCGTTGTGATTATTTTGCGTTTTATGGATATTTGGACGTGACTAAGAATTTTAAAGTTTGAATTATTATTATTTCTCGTTTTTTTAGGGTGCTTATCCAGTTTTCAAATTTTCAGTGAAGCTGTTATTAAGCTACTTCTAGTAACTAACATAGTTCATTTTAGTAATCAAATAATATAGGTACTATTTTATTATGCTTATAATTCTTTCCTCCTGTATTTTTTTTTATTGCATTGAATGGCGAGACGAGCTAGCCGTTCGCCTGATGGTAAGCGATACGACCGCTCATAAACAGTAGCAACATTCCACTGCGCTCGCCATCCTTAGACATAAGATGTTAAGTCTCAATATATAAACACAACAGTGCATTTAAGCAATGTTGTTTCACGGGAGAAATAGACATTGCGGTGATACCTACCCAGATGGCCTCTCACATATGAGAGACCTACCACCAGTAAAATGTATTTTGTAAAGAACAGTCACAGTTGTCCACAATCCTTTCAAAATACTGTTCAACCATAAAATAAAATCAAGGAATTGAAGTTATGAAATAAGCTCTATCTTTAATAGATATATAGGCACCAGTTCAAGACCAAATACCAACTTTTGGATGCAGTTTTAGAAAAATGGACATCACTTTTTTTTTTTATTGCAATGAATGGCAAGACGAGCATGCCGTTCGCCTGATGGTAAGCGATGCGACCGCTCATGAACAGTAGCAAAGCCAAACAGCACCTTGAATTACAAAGCAATGCTTGGCATTCCACTGCGCTCGCCATCCTGAGACATAAGATGTTAAGTCTCAATATGTCCAGTAGTTACTCTGGCTACAATGTCCTTCAATCCGAAACACAACAGTGCATTTAAACTGCTGTTTGACGGGAGAAATAGACATTGCGGTGGTACCCACCCAGGCAGCCTCTCACATATGAGAGACCTACCACCAGTAAATCCCTATCTCCACAACATAGTTCAAGTCGTTTTAATATCACTGACACACTACACGATTATACTTTTAGACGCAGGTGAGAGCATAGGTAAAAAAATATATACTGGTGAGTTCAATTGAAATCGTTTTAATATCTAGGATCTTCTGTCTTTTTGGATGCAGGTGTAAGTGTGAAAAAATGGACATCCATATCTCCACATGCCAGTTCAATTTATGTCATTTTAATATCGATGACACCCTATACGCTCATACTTCTAGACGCGATGTGTGAGTGATATGTATTAAAATAGATATACCACCGCCGAGCTCATTCAAATCGTATTAATCTCTAGAATCTTCTTTTTTTTAGATGCGGGTGAAAGAGTGAAAAAATGGACATCCCTATCTTCTCAAACCAGTACCATTCATATCGTTTTAATATCGGTGATACTCTACACGCTCATACTTTTAGATACGGGTGTGAGCATATGTAAAAATTGATAAACTGGCGAGTTCAATTCAAATTGTTTTAATATCGGTGAACGAAGAGCGCGGCCAAACACTCCATTACTAAAGCGTTGAAACGTGCCACGGAACATAATATCGTCAGTTTTTGCGTCGGAGTAAAATGACAGGTACGAGGACAACCTTTTCACGGGGATTTTACGAGCGGACGGTTTTTGGAAAGCGCGGGTCAATCGGTTTTCGATGGAGCCTAAGTTGTCAAATGATAAATATCTTGCCGATTGACTTGGGACATTCAGGAGTATTACGTACAGGATTATTAAGACAGGTATCTCATCTGTATCTGTTCTTGTTCTTTAAAGCCTTCAGTGGATCTTTGGTTCTTCAAAATCAAAAATAGCATGTTAATTAACAGCCTCCGTAGAGCAGTCAGTTGAACGCCGCCTATGAAACGGGAGGCAGCAGGTTCGATCCCCGCACCGAGGGAAATGTTTGTATCGCCCCCAAATAACTCTTTCTGGTCTGGGTGCTTGTGAGACCGAAAAATCTCTTGTAGTTTCCGATATCCACGACACAAGAATCGATCTTAGTGTGGAGTCAGGACTATGTATGTGACTGTTGGGTGTTATTTATATTATTGTTGTTTTGGCTTTATATATAGTGGATAATATCAAATTATCTTCACGAGCAAAACTATATTATTTATTTTAAGAAATTAAAAGGAAACGAAAAGAAGCTATTTACTTTAGCAAAAATAATTTCACGCTTGTTTCTTCCAAAACCATCCATCTAGAATAAGGAATTTACTGTTTTTGGCAAAAGATGTCATTAGTTTCTCGTCAAACAACAGTTTATACGCACTGTGGTATTTTGGTTTCAAGGAAATTGTAGCCAGAGTAACAACGAAACATATTGAGACTAAACGTTTTATGCTTTAGAATAGCGAGCGCAGTGGAATGCCAAGTATTGTTTTATATTTCATGGAGTTGTTTGGTTTTGCTGATATCCAAAAGCGATCATAACGTTTACAATCCGGCGAATGTCATGCTTGTTATTCATTGCAATAAAAAATATTTCAATTTATTTTGCTACTCAAAGGTGCATACCAGCAACCTACATACATTTCTTCAAATATCCTAAGAAAAGTTACCTAAATATTTGCTAAACGTATCTCCATATACCTCACTTCCAATACCAAATTAGAATTTCTTAATGTAGGTCGGTCGACGTTACCATTTGTGTGTCACTATCGAGACTCGGGGCAAATGCTCTCGATTCATAGCAAATCGAGTTGTATTTTTAAATGGAAAAATATTTTTTCAGTACCAGATATTTCGAAGATTGCTTCGAATGTTGACAAACTGTGTCGTTATACGTATAATAAAAAAAGTTGATAGGTATGAAATTATTTTTCACTATATCAATTTCGTAGAATCGGCTTGATCAGAGAGTAATATGGCGACACACAAGCGATGTTGTGCTATTCTCTCTGCTATTCTTTTTTTTCACTATCAATAATTTGTTTTTATTAATAGGATGCACGGCAAATGTCTCTTTCACGTAAAAGTTCCTCAAGATCACAAGGCATTTAAGTTCCTCAAGTATTAAATGTACCACTGTGCCTGATTTCAAAAACACATTTCAGTTGAATACAGGGTATATCATGACTGCGGTTAAAATGAAAGTCAAAGGTAGTTTTAGTAACTACGTACACAATACAAATAAAAAATATGCATGAACCGCGACTTTTCTGTGGTGTCTTAACAGGTAATCATTTCCTAGTTTTGGCTAAAATAACATTTTAAATCATTGCATACCATAGCACCCTTAAGGAGAGGAAAGGAATTAGAAAAAGAAACAAGGTTTTTTTATTGCAATTTTGGTTTTTGACCCATTGTGTTTAACACAATCCAGCTTCGTTTTATTTCGCAATAATAATACAAAAAAAAATATCAATTATATGTATATTACACAAAATCAATATAAATTAAGCTTTAAAGTCCATTCAGACCTAGATACAGCTAGGAGACTTCAAAACAAAAATAAAGGACTTCTGCCCTAGATCTCAATTGTCTTGTATTTCAACGTAATAAACGATATTCAAATACAGCCGAAGCTCCACCCGCAAGCATTTAATTCATCTTCACAGCTTGTCCAACAAGCTCCAACCGATTGAGTCTACCGAAGCGGTATTTGCATCGATACCCCTTATCTCAAAGTCTACAAAACTGGAATTGAATTAATTCACAATGGAATTGTGCCTATTGATTAAATTAATGAAACGGGGACGCGAATGATGGATGCACGCCACGTCCTAAGCCGAGAGATATATTTACATACTGATTGGTTTTCTGGATTACGTTTCCTGATTATAAGACAGACTTTTAATTAGCCATTTAACTGCGACCTTCAGAGTTTACGCAATGCGTTTTTGGCTGTGGAATGTTAAGTGTTTGTTTATTTAAAACTTGCTTGAATACAAAAACTAGGTTTAATATCGAATTACAATTACTTTAGAGATGTATACCTGCCAATTACTTATGTTGGTAAATCTTATTTTTCTGCAGGTGGTCAGGTATAATGATTCAGCTTACATATGAAATTTGTTTACATAACCTCGAAAATTAGAAAAAAAAACGTGTCATTAGCTCATTACAAAGTGCTAAAATGAATTTATAATATTTTTATGCTACCTTTACAAAATATGTATATTGAATTTTCTAATACAGCAGTTCCACCACAATATGATGTAAATTCAAATTCAACGCACTACTAATTTTACTATACTAAACAGAGATCCAAAAACACCAATGTTTGCAAATAAAAGGCTGTCAATAAAAATAAAGCAAACAAGTCATTACTCAAACACGCCGCCCAAAGTGGATCGAAATGTATCACTTCGACGTACATTTACTCCAATTGAAAGTAAACGATCTTTTCCAGTCACTATTTCTATGAAACAAGTGAAAAAGTAGTGAATGTGATACGTATGGGTGTTAATGAAATGTTAATGTTTTTTGCGAAAATTATGAAACGGGCAGATTGCTTGATGGTAATTGTCAGCTGAATAATATTGCTCGCTCGCTCTCTCTTTAGTACCAGGACGTCCGCAGCTGAATATGGGAGACCTATGATTTCCATAGAGTACTATTGGAAAGTACCTGCATTCAGCGACATCTGGCGACCTTGATTGGAACACCTGTCCATAAGACTAACTGTACTTGGATCTTATAATTAATATGCGCTACATGCTACAGCGCTACAATCATCAAGCAAATATTATGATCATAAATAAATACGTTATTAAATAATTTAGAAAGGAGTTGTAAGAAAAAAATAATTATTGAGATTTATTTTGCGGAGCTAAACATTATTTCAAATATCATAGCCAAAACCATATTTAGCTCATTTTATTATTGATAGCGATAATTCAACCAACAAAGTTGTTTTTATTTATACTCGCATGGCATAATGACTGCTCTGCGCCTGATAGTAAGCGAGAATGCCGTCCAGGCAGAGTACCGAATGGTCTCAGACGGCAGTCCCATGCCATTCGATAGCTTTATGCCAGCCTGCTAAGAAGATGCTTCTTCACACTAAGATCAAGATTAGGAAATTAATGTATCATTAATTTTTATATTTTTCCAAATAAAATCAAACGATATTACCAAAAATGCCAACGAATGCAATAAAAATCCGGTAAACAAGCCATTACTCAAACGGAACCCTAACTTGAACGGAATGTATTACCCACCGTACATTTGCCAGTAAATCGAAGGAAACCGATGCCGGCAAAATCACTGTTTATCTAAAACAACTCCATTCACTAAACTAAGAAGGTTGAACTATAAATCGTTGCTGTGGCGCTGTATGTTTTAAAGTGGTTTCTAACCACGGGTACCTCTGTTCTCTGCTTTAAGTATTTTAGCACTGGCCATGTACGTTTCAAATGTATTTGGGTTTCCTTATTTATTATCGTGCGGATAAGATGCAGTGCAGTTTTTACTTCAAGTAAGTTTTCTATAGAAACACATTCGTCTGACAAATGCATTTCTATAATGTAACCAAGACTTAGGCTTTACGTCACTACGCTACTCTAATTTAATTTGATGAATTTTTTATTGTATAATAAAGGATAGGTAACTGCAAAAAGGTTTTGGGGTCTAGGCTAGGGGTCGTTCATAACTTTTTGCGACTAGTTTGTGGCGAGGCTTAATGAATACATAGACAAGAAAACCATCAACTAAGAATAATGCCGATTAAAATAACAAAATTTGCTACGGGTCCTGAATAAATTTATTTCCAGTAACAGTTACGTAACCTCACAGAGTATGGACAACAACAGAAACGCAAAGTGCTGTCGACTTTCATTCGTTTATTGAAAGTAATGAAGCTCCTTCACTTACATATCCTCTTGTATATTCTGAGGCCGTTTACATCTACCAGTAATCACTTTTCAGCACTTTATTCGTTTTCTCGTTTGCCAGTCTTAATAAAAAACCTAGTCTGAAAAAATAGAAGGTAAAATGACTGCACCCACATTACGAGAACGGTATTTCCGTCCCATGATTATGTGGAGGCACCCTACCGCTATCGAGACCCAATTTAATCTCGTACAAATCGAATTGAAACGAAAAACTCGCAAAAAGGATAGTCGAGCGTATGGATAATCTGAAGTAATCAACTCTCATAATTTACGGGTGCTGGTTTGATAAGCCAAAAGTTGGCAAGGATGAATTTTTGAAGTACCAATCCGTTATCGCTCATACCTGGTACGAATTAAGCAACTCCTCTAATCGGAATTCGGTTTGTTATGTGCTCGACGGTTAGTATACAGACGAATTCAGTTCGTTATGTGTTCGGCAGTTGGTATACAGACCTCGATTGAGGCGAACCGATGTTGAAATAATAATTTTTTTTCTGTTAAATATTAGTTTTATTTGATAGATGAAAAATTGGTGTAGAACTAAAATATAGGCAGGTCCAACTATGAAATAGGCTGAAATGACAGGTTTGATTTTTATATGCCAGTGACAACATTGCAGTCTTTACGTTTTCAGTCTTCTATGATTTAAAGATTGAAATAACTCTAAAATCCACAACAAAGAAACAGTTTAAATACACATTGAAATTGAAACTACCATTAGCAATAAACCACTTAAAGTAAAAGAAACTGATACCATTACTCCGTACGAAGATAAAATGGAAAATCCCGAACAAAACCAAGAGAAAACAGTTGTTCTGCTCAAATATCTGGTTTGAGTTATTCTGAATGCAAAGCAACATCTATTAGAGCTGTTTGTCTTTGTCAGCGGAGCTAAACGTTCGCCGGGGATACAAAGAAGTTAGTCCGGAATAACTAGTGCACTTGGATTTATCACTATCATAAACTGGGAAAAGCAGTCATAGCGACTCCCGTGAGTCGCATTTTGGGATGTTTTGAAGACATTTTTTGGTGTTTTCATGTTATCTCCTAATTTGCATAGTACAAGTGTAGGTTATGAATCGTGAGAACGTGAAATAGGTCATGTGATCTGGTATAAAACATATTAAAAGTTTAAAATATTGTTTCTGGAATTTGGAAATTTAGAAAATGTCAAGTTATGTGATTGGTTGTAAATAAAGCTAGTCTTTGTGGAATATGAAGAAAGATGAAGTTACGCAAATCTCTATAAACTTATGTTATAAATGTAGGTAATAGAAAAATATATAAGTGCCTTTCAATCAAAAAGCATCGTATGACATTTAGGATAAAACAAATTAATTTGTATCGTGGTATTAAAAAATAACTTACAAATATAATAGTCAAACATCTGACATAAATTAACTAAGCAAATCTATTGCAGATAACTAAAACAATTACTACAAAAACCAATTCGCCAACAAAATAAATATCTTCTCCATAATACAGTACCCAAACCCATTCAGAGCCGAAAGGACGGTGTCAGCCAAAATAGAGGAGATAAAATGATTATCAGGGTATTACTAACACACTAATGGCCAGAATAATTCCAGTAAAGACGGAATAGCTGGTGTTCTCATCTGAGCAAATCCCTAGTCCGCGTCCCACAAAGCAAACTTCATTAGCCAAGCCGCTCGTGCAAGGAAAAAAGTGAATGAAGCGTTTAGTCCGACGCGGGTTCTTGATACTGCTTTTTTTGATGTAATTGGATGAGGTGTGGTAAAGAGTTTGTTATTGAAAGAGCTTGTATTTCTGTTAATTTAGTAGATTATAAATTAATATGACTAATAGTCTTGTACTATGAGTATGGCCCATATAACGTATTACGTCTTCTGGTTAGATAGCAGTGCTACTTGCACAAGAGGGCCGGCAGCGACTGGGTGCAGAAAGCAGCAAAGCGGGCTCTGTGACGTACCTTGAGAGAGGCCTATATCCAGCAGTGGACTGCAACGGGTTGATGATGATAATGATGTAGCTTCTTCAAAATCCCTTTCTAATACCAATACTATGAAGAGGTTTTTAACTAAGGTCAAACAACAAATTTATGAAAAGAGCAAGGTCTATTTTCAGCTACTTAACAAAATTAGAACAACAATGGTAATATGTGAGAATAATAAAACCATCGTATCGACAAAAGGTCAGCTAGAACCAATTAAATAAGGAATTTCAATCGGTGAAATGTTGAAGTCGAATTTATCTTAGAGTAAAGCTGCTATTACGCCGATATAGGATCCCTAAAAGCTGAAAGAAAAATAGGAAGAGCGTTTGAACGTTTCTTTCCATTACGTAGACGGTACACAGATAGAATTTATCTAACAGTGTTACTCTGTTTTATTGACTACTTGATCGAAAAAAAGTAAATATTTGTTACTGGGACAAACATTTACGTATAGCTTTAGATGATATGATTAATTTTAAAACCTATTTGTCGATAATTGTGTTACTATCGACCGCGATATATTATGTCGAAAAAACTGGATATGTGATCTAAGCCAGTTTGTATTTTTTTTTATTACTAAGTACGGTAAGACCAGCGTGCCATTCGCCTGAGCGATACGACCGCTCATGGGCTGTAGCAAAACCAAACAACACATGAATTACAAAGCAATGCTTGTGCATTGCAGTGCTCGTCATCCTTAGAGATTAGCAGTTAAGTCTCAATATGTCCAGTAGTTACTCTGGCTACCATTTCCTTCAAAACGGAAAACAACAGTGCATTTACACCGCTATTTGGCGGGAGATATAAAATTGTATGAAACTATTGATTTTTTTGTATTGGCACTATAAAGTTACTGCAATGCGTCTATATTCTCAGTGCAATCTAAATACAGCATCTTTTGGTGAGAAGTGGTTATCAGACATCACAATTTTTTCTGCTTGAACCGACATAAAGAAATTATACCGAAACGGAATACAATTGTACACTGCCCTTTTTTCTACTATTTAAATATCAATCCCATGGTTGCCTGTAAGAAATTACCTAATGCGATAAGGCCGCCACATGTACTATTTTTTTATGTTACTTTTTTATTGTTTCTTTGTACAGTGCAAGACATAAATAATTAAATTAAATTATTTATTTGAGGGTCACTGTGAAATAATGTTTATTACTTTCCATCAGCCTAGGATTGAGCCGCTAGGCACGTGACCTGGCACCTTGTGGTATGAGTGCGCTTCGAGAATTTCGCCACGGTATCCCCTGCCTGTCGTAGGAGGCGACTAATGGGAAAGTGAAGGTCGCGGGCGCGCAGTGGGGGGCTGTTGTTGCGCCCATTGTACTCACGTACAATGCTACCTGGAGATGTTCGGCAGCAGCAGGAGGAGGAGGAAGCAATTGCCTGTTGCCTGGAAATGAGGAGGCTTCTTAGCCTCCAACATAATTATAGTACGGGCCGCAAATTGAGCGGCATTGTGCAGGGATGGTCCCGGTAGAAGCTGGAGCGCTCTTTTTTCGGGTTCCCGGGGCCGTTCCATTTGCGCTGAAGAGGGAAACACGGGGTTTTGGTTGGTATCCCTATCGGAGAACCCAACATAATTGCTCTACTCTCCCCCGAGGTGGGGCGTTAGCGGTAACCAACAAAAAAAAAAGGCACGTGACCTGCCAAATGCGCCTTAAAATAAACTTAGATACTGTAAATAACAGAAACACTATGACATTATACAAATTACACAACACAAACTAAAGTTAGCTGTAATTATTTTGGTCCTATCGCTAAAAGTTATCTCTTTCGGACAACATGCACAGAGACATATAAAATGATTTTAAAATATACGATGGCTTCCCCTTGTAAATTATAGTAAAATTTTACCATTTCTAGCAGATGAATTGCTTTTTTTGCCGCATTTCTGAATTCCTAAATCACTGAAATACGAACGAACAGTTATCCGTCGACACAAATATTAAATTAAATGTAATGAAAATACTTTATTAAATCTTTATAATGAAACATAGTGCATGGTACGGGTCACACAAGTAATAATAACAATTATGTGTATATGCATCGGACTGCCTTGAACACAATCGAGTATGTTCGGTAAGCACCGCGAACTTGGCCTATCACGGGTTTCAGGTACAGTCAGCGACAAAAGTCGTTGAACACATTCAAAACGCCAAAAGTCTTGCACACGTGAAGCAACAGAAGCGGTTGATCAGGGTCGGCCACAAAAATTCGTGAACACCTTAAGGTTACAAAAGTTTCTGAACAACAAAAGCAACAAAATTCCTGAACACGCAAATTGTACATAAGTCAGTAATTTTTTTCCAACTCCTCCTATTAATTTCACTTTCTGATTAATTTCGTTGCGGGTTAAAGACAAGTTAGACATTTCCGGAGACTCGCCGAGCTTCAATGCTCGGTGTCATTACATTGCGTGCCACTGTTGATCCTGGCTCACAGGAGTTACAGTGGTGGGTGTGAGGGTGGGACAGTCTCCTAAAGTCAGTAATTTTTTTGATATCTTTGTATTGCGCACGTCCACCGACTTCGATATGAACCAGTTAGCTGTTAATATCTGGCGAATTTCCGTGACAACTCATAACAATATTCAATGTAGTTTCTCAAAATATTCCTAAAGCCATAACGCGTGTTTTATATCAATGGAGACAATTAAAAATAATAATTATTAGTCTGAACGGAAAATACTTTTTCAAAAGTTTCTGAGCGACAAAATACCTGAACACACCAATGGTACATAAGTTTCTGAACACCTATTAAAAGCAAGTTTGCCGCAGATGTGTTCAGCTACTTTTGTCGCTTTGTTATGCATTCATTGTAAAATGTTATTTCATAATTTATATTTTTTGCTTTTCTCTGCATTTACTTATTGTAGTCTTCTTTTTTTTATTGCAATGAGGAGCTAGACGAGCATGCCGTTTGCCTGATGGTAAGCGATACGACCGCTCATAAACAGTATCAAAACCAAAAAACACCTTGAATTACAAAGCAATGCTTGACATTCCACTGCGCTCGCCATCCTGAGACCTAACATGTTAAGTCTCAAAATATCCAGTAATTACTCTGGCTACAATACCGTTCAATTCGCAACATAACAGTGCATTTACACTGCTGTTTAACGGGAGAAAAAGACTTGCGGTGGTAACTACCCAGATGGCCTCTTACATATGAGAAACTTACCACCAGTGTTATTGTGAAATAACATTTATTTATGAGAAGTTTTTGGCATGTTTTATATCAGTGGAGATAATAAATAACAATAATTTTATTAGTCAGAATGAAAATAGTGGCCGCAATTTTGAACTTTTTAGATATTGGTCAATTGGTCTCGAATTTTATTTCACGGTTTATATTTTTTGCTTTCCTCTGCATTGACTTATTGTCTTCTGTTTTTGTGAAATAATATTTATTTATGAGAAGTTTAAATGTCTTGTTCATCTGTTATTGGCACGAGATATTAAACAATAAATTGTAAGATTAAAAAAACATTTATCTCAAAAGATTTTTCTATATTTCACTTCATGAGATATAATAATTGTATAGGTAAAATTATGCTAGTATCAGACAGTACTAATCTATAATTTAATGATGTGGGTAAGACAGTTACAATGTGCTTATATTGGAACAATAACACAGTAAAATACCTACATGTCAATTCACAAACCAAGTCTTGCTGCCAGGGCCGCATTCAAAGCTTTGATTTTTGTTTAAATAATTTAATTGTTGTCTTGGAAATACGGAAGTTATCTTTTTCTTTTATGATTGTTGGCAAGTCGTTTTACATCTGTGCCCCTTCATATCTAATACTTTTTTCAATGTAATTTGTGCGTGGTGTCGGCATACAAATGTTACTTGAATTTATAAATACTCTAAGGCAGAGTTATTTTTATTTTGAAAGGTTAAATTTGAATTAATTTTATTTACTATTAGTTTTCTTATTAAAATGCAAGTGTTGAATTTATGTGAATAATCAATATTTAATATAACATATACGATAAATTATTAAACTTCTTGAGTTTTTATGTACTCTTGTTTTTATGTGGACCTATTATTGTCTAAATCGTACGTATCGTTTTCCATTGATCTTACAATTTAGAATATCGGAGCGAAGGGTCTCTCAGATATGTATTCTGAACCCAATTGAATCTAAAAAGTTCAAAAATGCTGCCACTATTTTCTTTCTGAATCTAAGAATAATTATTATTTATTTACACCACTGATATAAAACACGCTTAAAACTTCTCATAAATACATTGAGGTATTATACATAAATAAATATTATTTCACAAAAACAGAAAACAATAAGTAAATGCAGAGAAAAGCAAAATAAAAATTATGAAATAACATTTTACAATGAATTCATAACAAAGCGACAAAAGTAGCTGAACACATCTGCGGCAAACTTGCTTTTTATAGGTGTTCAGAAACTTATGTACCATTGGTGTGTTCAGATATTTTGTCGCTCAGAAACTTTTGAAAAAGTATTTTCCATTCTGACTAAATTATTGTTTTCAATTGTCTCCATTGATATAAAACACGCGTTGTGGCTTTAGGAATATTTTGAGAAACTACATTGAATATTGTTATGAGTTGTCACGGAAATTCGCCAGATGGTTAACAGCTAACTGGTTCATATCAAAGTCGGTGGGCGTGCACAATACAAAGATATAAAAAAAAAACTGACTTATGTACAATTTGCGTGTTCAGGAATTTTGTTGCTTTTGTTGTTCAGAAACTTTTGTAACCTTAAGGTGTTCACAAATTTTTGTGGCCGACCCTGATCAACCGCTTCTGTTGCTTCATGTGTGCAAGACTTTTGGCGTTTTGAATGTGTTCAACGACTTATGTCGCTGACTGTACATACATCACCAAAAAATAACACATTATGTAGGTGGCCTTTCATATGAGAGGCCGCCTGGGTATGTACCACTGCAATGTCTATTTCATATATTTTTTTTATTGCAAGACGAGCCTAGACTTTAGCCTGATGATAAAAAATACGACAGCCCATGGACAGAAGTAAAACAAAACAACTCCTTGAATTACAAAGCAATGCTTGGTACTCTACTGCACTCTGCATACTAAGTCAAGATGTTAAAGACATTGTAGCCTGAATAGCTACTGGACCTATTGAGAATTAACATCTTACGTCTAAGAATGCCGAGCGCAGTGGAATGTCAAGCGTTGCTTTGTAATTCAAGGTGTTTGGTTTGCCACTGCTCATGGGCCATCTTATCGCTTACCATCGGGCGAACTGCATTCTAATCTCGCCATTTATTGTAATAAAAACGTAGATCCTCCAGGTAATAAAGAGTAAATAGCAAATACATACACAATGGCAATACATTGCACGCGGAGCTAAGCAAACCTATACCCCATATCTCTACACTTCACGATCTAATCTATACAGAGTGATGTGCGATTAGACGGGTATTACCGTGCCCGTAACTTACGGGCCTTATTTGGGTTTGAAGTATAATTTATTGTGTTCAATTCTATCCGTAGAGGAAAGGTTAAGTAATAAATCGGGCGCAGCTGTGTTACTGGCCGTAACGTTCGTATTAGGTAACAAAAGATCCCGATTTGCGGATGTTACGCAGACATTTGTTATGGGGTAATGTTGGCGTTATATTGTCATTGTTTTGATTGTTTCTTTTAACCTTTTTTGTTTGTTATGCTTTCTTTGCCAATCTTTTAAGCGTTCAGGAATAGCGCTTCACTATTTTTCTTGTTAAGTGGGTTGGTATAGTTGTGTTTATATTTTATTTCAACGGTAATAAAATATGCAGCCATGTTCTTTTGCAGTGAACTTACAAACAAGTTGATTGTTTATCAACGGTTTTTTCCTTAATAAATTGTAGAATCAGTCTGACGCTTAAGAAAGTAAATAAAATTAATAAAAAAAAACCACACATAAAAACAATGTCCATCACTAAAATGTATCTGGCTGCAAAAAGTCAACCCGACCATAGACAATAAAAAAATTGCCATTTTAAAAATAGAACAGAAATGTCCCAGCGATACGTACGCATACGAATCATAAACACGTCGAGCGGAGAACATTGCTTGAAAATTTAACAAGTATCAAACACGTAGAACTGATATGAATGTTTTATATATGGTTGCATCGTGCATTATTTAGGGTGCCATCCAATATAAGGCGCACGTGGTACATACTCCGACGTCTAATGCACTAACGACCTCCCATATGTTTCTCTGTACAATTTTGGTTGACATTTAGAATATTTTTATGATTGATTGTTTTAAGATGTAACGTCATAACTTTCATAAATTCCTTTTGTAGACATTTCAACTGCTGTGCAGTTACGGTCAGCAGTATTGTCGTTTTTCGTTCCAGTATGGATTGACAAATTTACAACTGTGTATGTGTTATGGGCTAAGTGATTAATCGGGCATTATTCATAATGCCCGGGCAATATGAATAATGCCCAATAAGAGCGGGCAATGTGATTATAACCAATAAATTTATAACATTGCCCGGGCATTATGAATAATGCACAGTGCCTATTGGGCAGAGTGATGTAAAGCGAATCGATATCAAAACAATAAGCCAAAGTGGCAGTGGGGCTATTGCAAGGTCACGCGCCACCTCTGGTACCACTTCCATGAAAAGGTAACGCATCATTCCTGAGAAATTAATTTTATAGTAACCTAACATCAAAACACTTGTTGTCAATATAAATTTGCGTCTGCAACGTATTCGGCGCTACGGGAAGTTCAGCCCTTGCGCCCTTGCTTAATAAAAGATAGGCACCCATGCTCACCTCCGCAGCTTCGGCTTGCTGCTGCAGTCTCTGCCGCCACGGCTCGCACGGTAGCCTATCCTGAGTTACAGCGGGCGGGGACTGCTCTCCCTCCGCGCCTCCGGCTTTTTATATACGCTCTAGGGTCGGTAGCCAAAAGACTACGTGAAGTCGGGGTGTCCCGAGTCGGTTTTGGGGTCTACCTGTTACAGTCTTGGTTACAGTCGACCTAACTGATCCATAAAGTGGGTACACTAATTTCCTTCTTAAGATAATGTTTCAGACGTTAAAAAACGACTGAACATAAGCAGATCAATTCAACCTTTCTAATTTATGGGTCTATCGCAGATGCAACTATGCCGCAGCGCACCACGTAAAAAATTACCTATTAATCACGTTGCCCGATCATCATGTAGCCATATTCATAATGCCCGGGCAATGTGATAAGTAGGTGAGTTTAGATTGTAATTAATCACTTGGCCCGATATGGCTGGGCATTATTCGTACTGCCCGGGAATTATGAATACTGCCCGCATTAATCACTTGGCCCATAACATATGTATTCCATCCTAAGATGTAATACAGGATGAACCTATCGTCATTTCAGGTAAAAAAATACTGATTTTGGGCTGATGACAGATTGAAAATACAATATCACTTTTCTCGGCCCAGGATTCGAACCCGAAACCTCAGTGTTAAAATCTATCTCTACATAAATGCCCCCGAGGCAGTCAATTATAGAAAAAAATATGTGATAAAGAGGTATGTTCAGTTCGGCAAGCGAAACAAGCTATAAACAATCAATACGAATAGAACACCGGATTCGATTATACAATTCCAATCGATTTAATAGGGTTTTGGATTCAGGAACAGGAGACATTGATGAAAGGATGACAGGTATTTGATAGCAACTAACATTTAATCCACAACACTAAAAAAAAATACATTTAAATTAAGGTTATGAAGAGAGTTTGGCACTGCTATATTAGACAGGTGGAATAATTGATTTAAAACAATTTAATAATAAGTAATTGTTTTTTGTACTTATCTTTCTTTTACACTTTTGGTGTAGCTGCAAAATGGTTACAGATTTTAAAATGTAGTAAAATATTTGGCTTGAATTTAGTTACGTAATATTAAAATGAAATCCACCAGCTTCCAATCAAAAACCATTTCTGATTAAAGTGAAAAAAGAATTCGGTTTGTAAACACTATATTATATTTGTATGATAAAATCAATAAAATAAGCTGTACCCAGAGCGCAATTAGCATTGATCTCTAAGGCTCTTCTATCGTATTTAATAAGTTTTATTTTTAAACATTTTACACAAATTACGCACACAATTTCGCGGGGTTAAAAAAAACTAATTTTACATAAGTCTAGTATGCGTCTGTTATCAACTGTTCCCGTATTTCTAGAACGCCGCCCAGACGGATAATCTAGCGTGAAATTACCATTTTCAAATCCTCAGTGTTGCCAGATGAGTAGCCATTGTTGCATTGTGAACGTGACGTATTAGCTTTCGAGACTTGTGGACCAAAGTTACCGTGGAAATACATTCATTAGCACATGATTTGCATCATTAATAATTTTGCTGGTGGAGTGTTTTCAAATATAGGTTGTGAGCCGTGAATCTCTGGATTCTTTTTCTACGTCGGGATTTTTTTGGGATTATTTTGATGATGAGATTTATTTTGAGAAATGCTCGGCAATGGAATGTGTGCTAGATAAGCTTGCTATTAAGTAATTTATTCTTTATACACTTCTTATACATAGATAGCATAAAGGCGAACTTAATGCCTGAGGCACTTTCTGCCAATAACTCGAAAGTAATAAGACTGCCAAAATGTAACTGGTAATAGAAACTGCCTTGATGCATTGTAAAGTTATGTATGAAGTTTTATTGAGTACTCGTAGTACTGTCACATTCAATACAGAAAAAAAACATATTCACATATACACATATTATCGAACATTAGAAACAGACCCATTATCACAACATAATTCATTAAAATAAAAAGTCACCGCAATTTCATAGGACTTATGAAAATGTGAATAATATTAAGCGGGCCGCAAGGAAACCTTTCATGGCACGAATTTCACCTCATTTCCTCGACGAATGAATGGAAAATGGTAGAGGGCTGGCAAGAGGTCTTTATATGCGGAAAATTCCCTACTTTACAGCCGACGCCGCAGGTTTGTTGGTTTAGCACTTTTTAAGCATAAAGACTGCGCGTCTCAATAGTGACTAGTATGTCACATAGTTTCATTAAATGCGAAGGAATTACATCTTCTTTATAGTGATATCGGCAAAGAAAAACATCTTGAGGAAACCTGTATACCACAGCGATTTGTAAGAATTTCTATGGTATGTAAAGTCCGCTAACTTGCACTGCGCCAGCGTGGTGGACTATAGGGCCTAATCACTCTCAATTGTACTCTCGATTGTAGACCAAGCCCGTGCTCTACAGTGAGACGTATATAGGATGATACAATACAGTAAAAAACTGTATCATGTATCATCACTACTACCGAGCATGGGACTTCTTTCCCATCAAAATTCACTTGTTGGATTTCGTAGGGTTGAATGTCATTTGTCAATTTAATGTTAAAAGAAATTGCTGAAAACTGGCTGCTTCTCATAGGTCAAAATGCTTATCAACGGGAGGGCCCATCATTCAGTGACAGATTTTCTAGATTCTAGATAAATTTATTTATATAGACTTCATACATTATGCATAGGTGGCCTTAATGCCTGAGACATGATCTAAAAATCAAACCTAAAGTAATGTAGAGATGAGAAGAGGTAGATGTTCAAACAATTCATCAAAAATAAATTCTACCTCTCTTGTGTTCCTCATACAACACTGATTGGATTTTCTGTGCAATATCCTAAGTGAGATGATTAGACTAAGAAAAGGATTTTTAAGTTGTATTAAATGCTTACAGTTTAAAAAAAATTATCATGAAATATTATTTACAAACAGCATAATAATTTTTCTTTCAATCATTTTAATTTTCTTCCCTCCAGCCTTAACTGTGCGCAAAATATTACATTTATTCATACCTATCCAAAAATAGAAAGAAAATATTTTTTTGATTCTTTGACATCGATATCTACTAGCATACGTTAGAAGAAAACTTTTCCCGCGAACTTACTGAACCAAAGACAATTTTTTTAGATATATAGATTCAATTAAGATAATGTAATCCAATATCAGATATCTAACGGAGCGTGTAGAAGCATCTTTTCCTTTCTCATGACTAAAATTTTATATATTGTTTGAGCGAAATTACTCTTTCAACATGAAGGTCAAATAACCTTTGCGGGTTTGAACCAGTATCGCGATAAATGTTTTTGTGATTCATAAGATATTTGTTTCGGTGTTAATGATATCGAAACATCCAATTTTTCTAGTAACCCTGATATAAAATCATATTAATTATGTACCATGTTTTTTAAAGTTAATTTTTTGTCAATGATGTAGGTTCACATTAATTCGGTACTCGTTATCTGTACGGAAACTATCCCATTATTAACTGGCTAAATAAAATTTCTAATGATGCAAAGAATCATAAGATACAATATGTATGTATGATACATAAACTCACGCCTTTATCCCAGAAGGAAATCCACGTTTTGCCTTGTATCGTCCGTCTCAGAAGTGATAGCAGCCAACGTATTACCATATCGGAGACAAATTATATTGAATAGAAAAATCTCACTTCACTATTGGGTATGGAACCCAAGACCTCAGCTTTAAAATCAAACCATAATACAACTGCGCCACCAAGATAGTAAAATAAATATACAAATAAAAATAATTCCTCCAATACACCAACCAAACTCAGTCCAACAACAATTTATTCAAAGCCAGATGCAAGCCGATAGAGCACACTCCAGAATTAGAGATTATTCATACAGCGAAGTATAAAAGAGGTTTAACGTGTATCAAATAGCCATCGCACGGGCAGCACCAGCATTGAGTGCGGAGACGTGATATGAAATCGTATTGCAACGCCTAAGGCTTGGGCGAAATAATGTCTGCTCAACACAGCTCACGGTTTTAATGTTCTGCTACACGCCTTACATTAAAACGAGTGTCTGGCGCAGGGTTTACGTGGGTTAATGTCTATATGGAGCGTGGAGACATTGAGCCAACTTTATTTTTTAGGGTTCTATTTCAAAAAAGGAATCTTGAAGAATTGGATCACTTCATAGCCTTATAATATAATTTTAAGCTTAAAAACTATTTAGACTCTATTAGTATACAGGCTTGATAGTCTAATAGTGTCCATTGTTATTTACGAAATTTCTGATATGTTAGTACAGCTGTCATATTATTTAAACTCGTATTTGGTATTAAAAAAGGAAATGTTACTGTTTTTCTCCCGATTAAATAAGATTACATCAAGAAAAACATGTTTAAGATGATTCAACAGCTTTATGTGTTTTATACATAAGTCTTGCAAAAGTTCTGAAACGGTTTTTCTCTGTCTGCCTTTTCAATATTTTTAAGCCTAAAAGCGTATTAATGTGCTTCATTTGTCAGTATTTCAAACTTTCTTCATGTTTAAGCTTAATATTTTTATAAGTCTTTAAGTTTGGTGTTTTTAAAGAGTTTTGCGATCAAAAAATATCTAAAATTCTGAAGTAATTGAATAAATAATAGCAAAATGCGGCAAAGTGCGATTACTTAAAGTGTCGTTCAAGTTTAGGTTAATTGAGGCGTTAATCAACTTTACACTGGATCAGCTCATATACGTCCCACATCAGGACACGAGCCTTTTCTACAATCGAGACTATGATACGGCCTAAGCCGTATAGTCCTTGAATAAATATAATAAGAAAATCACATATAAATATAACATAAAGCAAACCCATTCTTCACAGCACGTCACACTCCCATAAACTCGATAAACATATTAAAACAAGGCTGGATTACTGGTTCGTTCCGCGTCCCATTTACTCGCACGAACATTAGCTCCAATTCATTCCATTATCATTCGATACTCGTTACCCGAAACTCCGCTTTTAAACTGTTTACCCGTACAAAATTGAATTCCACCCAGTTTATCGCCGCTAACATCTTTTCCCGGCGGTGAGAGCTGAATTAAAATTCGACGGGCTCTATCACACACGAAATAATGCTTCACTTAATAATTGTTTCGTTTTTATTTCCTTTTCGTTTGATTTTATGATACAGAAGCGCTGTCGGTGATTGTAATGCTTATGAAATTGTTTTGAATTACACATTGATTGAGTTAAATTGTTGATGTATTATTATACTGTGTGCACTTTTTTATAACTCGTGGTTATAAATTCGGATCGTCTTGTTAGATACGTGTTTTGCATAATAGGTTCTATTTCATAAGAGTAATATGTTAATAATAGTAACATATTTAGTAATACTGTCATCGAATTAATAGAAACAAAAAAAAACTTAAAAGTCACATACATAGTCCTGACACACAGTCCCACACTACGATCGAATCTTGTGCCGTGGGTATCAGGAACTACGAGAGACTGTTCGGCCTCACAAACACCCAGACTCGAAACAAATACCTGGGTTCACACAATTTTTTTATTTTTGTTTCGGTGCGGGTATCGAACCGGCCGGGCCTCTGGTTTCACAGCCAATGTCTAACCAATGCGCCACGGAGGCGGCTGTCAAACTGCTAATGTAATCTTCTAACGCCAGTCAATACTTTTTTTGGCAGAACACTTATGGTCACATCGTTTCAGTACTATTGTTATAGTATATTGTATTGCTGCATCATGTAAATACGATAATCTTACGGCGGTTAAGTCATGGGATAATGGCATACGATTCTCGCCGCTATAAAATCTCCCCGTGTAAATAGCGTTTAAAATTGACGGAAGTTGTCCAAAATGTCAATCAACTTGTACTCTAGCTACTGCTTTCGGCCCATAGTACTGATGTAGCAGAAGAGCTTAAGAATATATTTTCACGTGATTCAATTAAGTCTAAATACTTTGTAATAAAATCTGTGGAGCATTATTCACGTGGCGCAGTGCGTCTCCACTCGTTCTATGAATATTTCAGTGTGTTGCATTATTTTCCACCCGAAGTCTTCGAGAACGCGCTTTAATGCAAAGTAAAATTCAGATTGTGCAAACAAACGTAAATATTAGTGCGAATATATTGCAATATTAAGACTACTGAGTTGCATTCTTTAATTGTTTATGTAGAATTGTGTTGGTACCAAAAAATAACACGAAGGCGCTTTTAAGAAATGATTTTAGATCTAACTTAAATGCTGTCAACTCACCTACAATGCCTTTGGTATTGTAATTCCTATTCATAGTTGTTAAATGCAATATTTTTGCGTTTCAATAATTATCATAATCTCAAATATATTTTTAATAATAAATTGACACAAAAAATGTATGATATATGCAACGTAATGCTTACATTTATCAAACACACGTGTACTGCACTTATATGCAACATCTTATACTTTGGACTGTATCCAAGAATCGTACAAAATATTAAGTCAGTAAATTTCTGATATGAAAAATTTGATCAAATCATTTTACTTTGTTTCAGGAAATGCTTCAGCAGACAAAAGAAGTGAAATATTTATGAGTGATTAAAAGTGATATAAAAAAGGGTTACCAAAAGTCGATTCAAATTTGAAAATATAAAACTGAATCAATTAATTTAAAAAGTCGTGTAGCTTAAGAACATAATGCCGTCTTGAAAAGTGAAGAAAACGTAAAAGAAGTGTCCATTCAAGTCGGTACTAATGTAATATGAAGGCGACTCGGTGTAACAAAAGGTTTAAAATTCCAACATTTCAATGGTTAAAAATCTTGAAATCTCCTATTTCAGTAGTAATTATAAAAATAAAAAAACAGCTTTTAAATAATAAATGTTGGGCTTAAAAATATTGAAAATAATTGTAGTCAATTAAAATTTTTACCGAAAATTTAAAAAATAAAACGATGTAAATAGAATTTAAACTGGTGAATAAACTATAGTGAAATTAAATGAAGTGGTTAATAGTAAGACTGAAGATGGACAATGAGTTGCAAATAGAGAAGTATCGGGAGAAGTCAGAAGAGATATGATCATGATGTCGCTTCTTCGGATGCTTTTGATGTGCGCTGCACTTCAGTTTATTGGTAAGTGGATTTTGTTCCGACATTTTGTGTTCCTATCTCGGTGGCGTAGTTTTAATACGGTGCAAAGCTGAGGTCTCAGATTCGAATCCTGAGTCTGGCGAAGTGACTGGATTGGATGTTTCAATTCATTATCAGCTAGGGGTCCATTTGTGCCCGATATGGCCATAGGTTTACCGCCTATTACGCCCCCACATCGTGGGACGGAACATATAAAGTGAAATGTGGATGACCTGGCACCTCTGCCTATACCTTCTGGGAAAAAGGCGTGAGTTTATGTATGCATGTATCCATTTTGTTCTTATGGAAGTGACTGCTCTGCCGCTGATAAAGAATGGTAATAAACATTTAAACGGTAGAAAATATAGTGGTAAGGCTTTGACTGTTGAAAGAAGGTTGACAATAGCCATGGGACACAATTATGTTGTCTTACCATAATATGATCTATTGTTTCTATTGCTATAAATGGCAGGACGAGAATGACATTCGCCTGATGGTAAGCGATGCGATCTCACATGGATATATGCATGCAATACCTATGTATATATAGGTATATATTATGTGAGTATTATGGTTGGAAAAGCAAAGAAGCTAATGTTCAAGTTTTTTTTTTTTTTTTTTTTTTTTTTTATTGCAATGAATGGCGAGACGAGCAAGCCGTTCGCCTGATGGTAAGCGATACGACCGGTCATAAACAGTAGCAACATTCCACTGCGCTCGCCATCCTGAGACATAAGATGTTAAGTCTCAATATGTCCAGTAGTTGCTCTGGCTACAATGTCCTTCAATCCGAAACACAACAGTGCATTAAGCAGTGATGTTTCACGGGAGAAATAGACATTGCGGTGGTACCTACCCAGATGGCCGCTCACATATGAGAGACCTACCACCAATGTTCAAGTGCTAATAGTTTCTTATTGATTCAATTAATTAATTATGAACTGTACTGTCGTTCGCTCGAATTTAATTAATGTAATAATTTAAAACTGTAGAACTTAATTTTCAAACTAAATCTTAAGTAAGACTTCAAACTCCCCGTTGTTACTAAATATTTGTGAATGATGATATACCGGGTATCTCAAGACTACTACCGAAAACGAAGCCGGGTGGTAGTTTTAGTGACTACAAACACAATGCAACTAAAAATCGTGCTGAGAAACGCGACCATGATTTTTAATGATTTTTTTAATTTCATCATTTTTGGGTGGTAAATCCATAGGTTTTGCTAAATTAATAATTTTCACTCTTTTATCCCTTAGAGTATTTATAAATAAAAGGGTACACACTATTATTTTAGGACAAAATGGATTTACCACCCAAATAGGACCAAAGAAAAAAAAATTCAAAAAAAAAATTGACACTTTTTTTTGCAACATTTTCTATTGCATTGTGTCTGAAGTCGCTTAAACTACCACCCGGCTTCGTTTTCGGTAGCAGTCTTGATATACCCTGTATAGAAAACTACTTAGAAATATAGAAGAACCGAGAGGCTTTGTATTCGTTGAAATACGAAAAATGTGACAAAAACCCATCCTAAATAAAATGCTAATGAACACCTATATTCGCAATCTGACAAAGAAAGAGCATACATTTTTACCAGCAAAACTTTGGAATAAGGTCACACGTCAACTTCTGCTTTCACATGTAAAACCGATGGCAGACAAGCTCATTCACTTATTACGTTATTTTCTTAGGGAATGAAGAAAGCCACATCGTGTTATAAGGAACACAAACAGAATGCTTAGTGTGCTTCATAAACATTGTTATTGCCTTGTCAGACTTATTAAGTAAAGAGCTTGGTAAAAATGCGAATGGAAAAATAGACGCACATGTGTAGAAAATTCTCTTATTTTTGATGTTAATCGGCTTAACATGAGATGTTTTTTGTGATTCTTATTATCTTTCGGGAATGTAATAGTAAACAAAACTGTTAAAGAATGTTATAATGTATTTTTCGTTTTCGTTTCTTCTTTTAAATAACATAAGATTCTTCATTTTTTTTATTGCATTGAATGGCGAGACGAGCATGCCGTTCGCCTGATGGTAAGCGATGCGACCGCTCATGAACAGTAGCAAAACCAAACAACACCTTGAATTACAAAGCAATGCTTGGCATTCCACTGCGCTCGCCATCCTGAGACACAAGATGTTAAGTCTCAATATGTCCAGTAGTTACTCTGGCTACAATGTCCTTCAATCCGAAACACAACAGTGCATTGAAACTTCAATTTCATAAACTATTTCTTATTGGTGGTTGGTCTCTCATATGTGAGAGGCTGCCTGGGTACCACTGCAATGTCTATTTATTCCTCAGTGTAAATTCACTTTTGAGTTCCGGTATGAAGGACATTGTGACCAGAGTAACTAATGGACATAATGGGACTTAAAATCTTATGTTTCAGGGTAGCGAGCGCAGTGAAATGCCAAGCATTGCTTTGAAATTCATAGTGGTTGCTTCTGTACGCGAACGGCATGCTCATCTCGCCATTCCTTGTAATAAAAAAATCCATTTTCGATAAACCAAATCGTCCATTTTCTATATCCTATCTATATTTACTACCAAAAACCAAAACTGAATTTATAAAATAATATAATCATTTACTTTTAGATAAGTATAGAATAGGTATTGACTTTCATAAGAGCTATTTCATTGCCTTCGTGATCAATAAATCAATTTCATTTAACAAGAGGTTAAAATGGCTATCATTACTATAACGATACAACTGTATGCTTCAATAAACAAGATAGAAATATACAATTATGTTACCTAGGTATGTACAAATATATGCACCATACCTAAATATTTCTACCTTTCTTTACTACAGCAAAAAATGCATCGAGATTTCGAGATAAATCTCTTATAAGAGATAGATAGATTATACAAAAACCGGCCGTTAGAAACGTAGCCCTACCTGCAAAATCCATCATAAGATTTCATCATTTCAATTAAACTAACGTATGTATTTCATCTTAAATTCTATATTAAATTAAAAAGTATTTTCAAAGAGTTCGAGTGGAAAATAATGCACACGCTGAAATATTCATAAAGCGAGCAAAGACGCACTGCGCCATGAATAATTATGTTTGTAGATATTTTATTACAAAGTAGTTGGATGTTATTAATATACTAGGATTATATTTACTTAACGCACTATAGCGGCGAAGGAAAATATGGTGAGGATACCTGCATACCATCGCGATTTGTAAGAATTTTTATGATATTTAAAGACTGCCTGCCTTAGTGGTACTATAGTATGGTTACAAAACTGAGGTCTCGAGTTTGAAGCCCCGGGTCGGAAAAAAGGACATTGGATTTTTCTATTCATTGTCAGTCAGTCAGGCTCACCCCTATCATATCGTGAGACGGAACATCCAAGACAAAATGTAGGTGTCCTGGTTACACCTCTGCCTACCCTTTCTTCCGCCAGTTAGCACGGATTTAACAATAAAGGAAAGCACAGTGAAGTAACCTATATATTCCACAGATATTTGTAAGAATTATTATAATATACAGGTAAACGAAGTGTCGGACGCCCGCCTACAAGGTGGACGGACGATCTGACTAAGGTCGCAGAAAGTCGCTGGATGCAGGCCGCTTCCAACAGGTCATTGTGGAGATCCTTGGGGGAGGCCTATGTTCAGCAGTGGACTTCCTGTGGCTGATATGATGATGATGATGATGATGATTATACAGGGTATCTCAAGACTGCTACCGAAAACGAAGCCGGGTGGTAGTTTTAGTGGCTACAAACTCAATGCAATTAAAAATTTCGCATAGAAACGCGACAATTATTTTTTATGATTTTTTAAATATCGTCAATTTTGGGTGGCAAATCCATAGTTTTTGCTAAAATAATAATTTAAACTCTTTTATACCTTAGAGTATTTATAAATAAAAGGATATACACTATTATTTTAGGATAAAAATGTATTTACCACCCAAATATGACCATAAGAAAAAAACACAAAAAAAAATTGTCGCTTTTTTTTTCAACTTTTTCTGTTGCATTGTGTCTGAAGTCGCTTAAACTATCACCCGGCTTCGTTTTCGGTAGCAGTCTTGATATACCCGGTAATTTGCGTAGTCTACTAACTCGTAATAGTCCAATAAGGTGGACTATGGCCTGTCTTTCCTCCTTTGTTCAAATGCTAGATTTTTAAATAATATTACCACTACTAAATATAGTTTTGTGGAAATTAAAGTATCATAAGATGAATCAATGAATCAGGTAGTCAAATTACACAGTATTTACGTCTCAACATCTCAACACCGTATAATGTCATAATAATACACGATTTGATTAGAAATAAATTCAAAATGTGCAAGAATATAACCGATCATAATAAAGAATGTTTTTTTGAAAGACACTCGTTTTAATTTAGACAAAGCCCCGGGGATCTCGTTCATAAAACAACGTGGAAATACGTAAACAAGCAACAGACGAATAACCAAAAACCGTAATGAGATAGCACAATCTTGCGATAAAATTTAACAACGTCGACAGGGATCTTAGTTATTTCCCCTTGTCCTCGTTAAATAAAATAAAACAAGCGAAAATGCTTATAACACTCGAAAAGGCTGTGATTGAAGAAAGAGTTGAGGAAGTATAAAAATTCAACTTATACTTAACTAACTTATTTTTTTATGATTTATTAAATATTTAATTATTGTTTGATCTCATAGACTATTATTACAAAGAGAAAAATCAAGAAAGGGTATAGAAAATAAAAACAATTATTAACGGAAAAAATAGATATATAAAGACGTAATTTGAGGGTTTTTTACGCCCAAATATTTTCGAGTCTGCGTGGCGCAGTTAAGTATAAGTGCGTGGTGGCCTGTTGCAGTGGCGGCGTAATGGGGGGGCGGAGGGGGCGGTCCGCCCCGGGTACCAAGCACCAAGGTCGTTGTTACCGAACACACACATTTGTATACCAATAGTGTATTTTGAAATTTATCGCAACTGTAAATATTTTCTTTTTTTAAATATAATGTCTCATTTTCTAAAAGAATGAATTCTAGAATTCGGTAGCTGGACCTTGCATTGGATAAATTTGAGACTATTTTGCACGAGTGTAGGGGCCACCTGCAGGGGCCCATATAACAGTTGATGGCGTGGAGGTCTCTATCAGCTCCTGGTGAAGTTAGAGTTGTCTTGTATAGTCGGTGGAATGTTCTTTAAAAAGCCTTAGACCGAAACTAGTCAAGGCAGGAGACGTCTTGTCTAGCCTAGGACTTCCCAAACTAAGCGTTACGACGCTCTGTGGGATCGCAGCACTGTCCCGGAGCGATCCAGTCGAGTAAGCCAAACTGGAGCCCCGTTTTTGGAAGCTATGCTCAGAAAAGCAAGCACATTATTCCCATTATCAGTTAATCAGAAGTAAAATATATATATGTTCTTTTTTTGCTTTATTTTCTAATTAAAAAAGAAACTTGTCAAATTAAGAGTTTTTCTGATAAGCTGTTATTAAGGGCTGGTCTGAGGGAATCGTAAAACAATGCCAATTTCTTAAGGGTCTGTGAATGTCTGTCTATGTGAACAGTACAACGTCAACAAGTCGTCGATGATTCGATCTGCCCGACGTTAAAATCGGTCGAAAGGGAAAAGTTTGTACAGGGGTGCCCCTTTTCAAAGATGGGTGCAATGTTCCATGTGTGGCCGAACCTGCGTCTGATATATTGCCTCGATCTGTTGAGCATACCAAGCTTCTTTGAGGCTAATCCAAACATATATCGTTTCGGTTCAATCTCTGAGCAGACTGTGCTGTTCTCACACAATAGGTCCCATTTAAATGTAACAATGAATTCCGTGGTGCTTTACAGCTGGCTTCTCCGGCTGTAAAAGTCTTTTTGTGAGGTTATTTACCTGTTTAGTTCAATGTTTTGTCACCCGCTTTGCACGGAGGGAAGTGGACATTATTTATTTCCAACTCCTATTAATTTAACTTTCTGATTAATTTCGTTGTGGGTTAAATGGTTAAAGACAAGTTAGACATTCCCGGAGACTCGCCGAGTTTCAATGCTCGGTGTCATTACATTGCGTGCCACTGTTGATCCTGGCTTACAGGAGTTGCAGTGGCGGGTGTGAGGGTGGGACAGTCTCCTATAGTGTGCTGTTCTCTCGAGTGGTGGCGTAGCGGATGATCATTATTCAAGGAATATCGTGCGATCTTCCACGGGGCCGCCTGTTTTCTGGCTGGTTGCTTTCCCTGGGACATTGACACCCAAGCCCTTTCGTCGTCGGTTTATTACTAGCGACTGGATACGTCATGTCAAGGGGAGTCACCAGCCTTTGAGAGAGATACATTGGCCGTCTCTCGAGGAAAGGCACCCTAGGATGGACAATCATCCCAGTACTGGTGAGTGGACCAATCTGGCAATGCGTCCTTTTTTTTACCAGTGGCCGAACAGGCGCCACGGCATGTTGCGGTACATCTGACACCGGTCCTATCGGGGCACGGTTGCTTCGATAGATATATGTGGCGGGTGGCGAGAATGAATGAAACCGCTGTGTGTCATCATTGTGAAAAGTAACACACTATTTCGGAGTGCCCACCCTGGGGTGACGAGCGCAGAATACTCCATGCAGCCGCCAGAGTAGACCTCTCGATATCACGCTGGGCTGGGCGTACTGTGCAGGGGGCAGTGCGTCCTTACCTACAGCAACTCAGATTTGAGCAACAGGACGCATGGCCTCATCTCTGACGTAGACAACTTAACATCTTTAACCGCGGCGTCCTTAAACAGTCGCACCCTTTAAAAGGAGAACCAGCAATGATTTTCTGTAGGACGCTGAGGTGGGCATCGATCTTGCGCTTCTCGCCTTGTGGGTGTGATGACTGGGGCCGCCCATAATGCGTGTGACGGTCATCCAAAGGATTTAGTCGGTATGCTAGCGTAGGTTTTGTGAGGGACCCGGCTCGGCCAAAATGTCCGTATAGTGCCAGGCTGGAAGGCCAGTGACATTAACATACAGTTCTAGCCGCCTCCGTCGCACCGAAAGGGTAGCATAATACCTTTCTTCCAATAAAAGTCAGATTTCATAAGTGCACGATATGTCCGGTGTAGGTTTGTTTAGCATGGGGTGTTATATTTTATGTAGGGGTGCTCACTACAAAACCGCCCCGGGTGCCAACCTACCTTACGCCGCCACTGGCCTGTTGGTAAACGGACTAGACGCGGCTGCCCACATGTTCACGGTGGTCGCGGGTTCGAATCCCAGGGCACACCTCTGACTTTTCGGAGTCATGTGTGTATTGATAATAATCAATCACCACGCACTAAAACGGTGAAGGAAAACATCGTGAGGAAACCTGCATACCATAGCGATTTATAAGAATTCCTATGGTATGTAAGTCCGCCAACCCGCACTAGGCCAGCGTGGTGGACTATATGGCATAACCACTCTCAATCGTATTCTCAATTGTAGAGTAGGCCCGTGCCCTGCAGTGATGATACAGTGGCGCAGTTGGTTTGAGGCCGTTGGAAAATTGGAGGCCGCGGGTTCGATTCCTGCACCAAGACAAATATTTATGGTTCTACAATATGCCTTTCTCAGGTCTGAGTCTGTATAAAATTTCAAAATCTCTTGTAAGTTCTAATACCCACAACAAAAGGCTTAATTGATCTTAATGTGAAGTCAGGACTATGTGACTTGGTTGTATTTATTTTATTTTTAAATAGGCTTCCTCGTGCATCTATGCCGTTAATCTAAGGCAATTAAGATGCTTTTCAGTTCATGTTCATGCACATGTTCTGATGTCCATTTTGTAGACTAATGACGCATAATTAAAAAATATGTAAAAAAACATCAAAAAGAAAAATGTTTTGCAAAATTCGGGTTCTCTGACGTCAAATATAATTTACATCAAAGGTTTTACGTAAAACCCGTAACTGCCAAAAACCTAAAACACTAACATCTGAGATTTTATCACCGTGCGCAAATTTATCGCGTTATCCCTAATGGACCCCTAATGGTCTAGTTTATTCTGATTTTGCTTCGAGGTTAATAATAAATGAACTATGAAAGTTTCCAAAGCATATTACATTTTATCCCTGACTCTCAATTTGGAAGACTTGGTTCATTTTATATGTACCATAGGATATATGGGAAATGAATAATTTAAATAAGTAATTAAGGGTTCCAGCCGACTGTAACGTGCCATATCATGAGCTAAATATTATGGACGAAATAGACAAAGGAAATTACTAGACCATTTCATCATCCACCATTGAAATTACACATTTATTATATTGTAATTTTTTTTCACCTAATCGATTCTTTGTAAGTCTTCTATTAAATATATATATATATATATATATATTACTGGTGGTAGGTTTTCCATGAGTGAGACGCGATCTGGGTAGGTACCACCGCAATGTCTATGGCTCCCGTCAACCAGCAGTGTAAATGCACTAATGTGTTTTGGATTGAAAGACATTGTATTCTTAACATCTTATGTCTCAGGATGGCGAGCGTAGTGGAATATCACGCATTGCTTTGTAATTAAAGGTGTAGTTTGGTTTACTACTGTTCATGAACGGTCGTTTTACAAATTGCCGATTGACGATACTAAGATATTGTCTTTGTTTCCCGAATATTTTTTTTATTCGGTCGCACCCACATTGTAAGATAATTTATATTCTAATATGTATCTTATATGATTTGATATCCATATACTACATAAGCCCTAAAACCATTAGTATCACAAACTAATTCCTCCGAAGAATAACCTTAACGAGATAAAATACCACCTCAAAATCGATTGCGTAGTTACTTAAGCGGATAAACAAACATATGCGTTAAGCTACTTCAGTGTACTATAAAGAGCGTGGGGATTAACTTCGTACTAATTCAATCTCAGCTTCCATTACCGAAAATATAATTTTGTCTACGGATATCTTGTAAATATATTCCAATACGAGTGAAATTAGTTTGTAAATCCCTTGGCGTTGGATATTTTAAATTAAATGGATTGAAGTGGCTTCCACGGTTCGTTTTACATTGTTATTTCAGTTAATGGTTTGAGAGAAAAACAAATCTTTTAACAATATCTAGGTGTTCGCGCGTTTTACATGCCGGAATGGATAACAGGATTGGTCGTGAACTTGGGCACCTACGTATTGTAATTTGAACTGTAAATACTTGAGCTACTTTTAGTATCTTAAACTGTAGAAAGGCTAGATAATGGAAAGCATAAGATTTAATATACTTCTGATCTTTAGGATAGATTAGATCGGGATAGCGGAGGTGTTTATTCTCCCTGTTCTTATTACCAATAGTTTGGACTAAATAATAGAATGTCTAATAGATAAAATATTAACTTGATTGTAATCGATTGATATATTTTTAAGCAATGAATGGCGAGACTAACTTCCCATTCGCGTGATACTAAGCGATACGACCGGTCTTGGACAGTAGCAAAACCAAACGACACCATGAATTACAAAGTAATGCTTGGCATTGCACTGCCGTCGCTGTCCTGAGGTATAATTATGTTAAGACTTGTTATATCCATGTATGTATTATTGAGACAATAGGACAATTTTATTAATAAAACTGTATTCTAATTATTTATGTGTAAATACATTTTATTTAGTCATTAAAAAACCAGGCTTTAGTAAAAAATATCAGTGATATTCTATAGGAAGAAAAATCTTATAACTCTAATTGCTAAGTGTCACTTATCGCTGGTAGCGGTTTACGGTCTGCAGTAAAACTACCAGTAATGTAGTATTTTCTTTAAACAACAATAAAAAAATAACTGCAGAGTATTCAGTTTGCGGTGCTACTATAAAAACACTGGAAGTGTCTGTGTAAACTCAGATAACTCTTTGCGTATTCCCCCGGCGTCTAAGTGCAAATAGCCGTTTTAATTGGACATAGTGCTAAAAAGATTTAAGTCACAGTCAGTTCTTTAAAATGCTTGACGCCAGTCTCGTATCACGTGATTTTTTTTATTGCTGTCCGGGAAACTGCTATCATACCAACTTATATATTTGTGTCAGCCTATATATGTACTTTGTACATCCCACTGCAGGGCACGGGTCTCCTTTACAATCGAGAGAAAAAATATTTTAGTGGATTCAATCCATATAGCCCCAACGCTAATCTGGTGCAGTTTGACTGAACGAATTACAACAGCAAAGCCTTCGCGCAACGTCGTTTCTTGTGACATAGGCATTAACTCGATCAATTAATCCTATTACAAGAATACTTAAATTATTTGTGGAGTTTTTAATTCCTCTCCAACCATTAGATATGACTGATGGAAGGGATAGAGAAAAATGAATAAGAATAAGAATTGGTAGCCCTTTGACTATCTGAGTGAGATAAAACATGGCAACAAAACTGTTACGTAACATTTATTAATATTTCTTCATATCCAACAATAAAGTATAAATTGAAAAATAAACTACATTTTTGTGATTCTAATATAAATACATGGAGAACATCTTTATAGCAATAAAAAAGTAAATAGCTAAAAAATACATTATATATTTTCAATATTCTGGCGTTTATTGTAATAGAATATGAGAGCACCTACTTTCGCCTATATTTTAGGGAATTCAAATACTTAGGGCATCTTTTTGTTTCGAAAAATATGGATAAGAGGACACCTGAGTTATACAAAAACAGTTTTATGTTAAAATAATAAAAGCTGTTTTTATAGTGTTAAAAAAATACTCATTCTCTTAGCTGTTTTACGTTACTTTCCAGATCTGCCTACGTAGTGAGCCGAAAAAAAAATTTGTTCTTTTTTAATAGTGAATTTAATGGGAAGTTCTGTAACGGCTGACTAAACGAAATTCAGTAAATTATCAGATGATAATTATTATTAAACATTTTAATCTTTACCAATTTTGTACCCATATTGATATCTACTATTAAAATTTTTATATGGCCCAACCACTCTCAATGGTACTCTCGATTGTAAAAAAGGCCTCCCTTTTCCCTGCAATGGGACGTACATGGACTGGTACAACATTTAACATTCGCTTAGAAAGTCCTGTTATGAGTTTTATTTTCTGTGGTACACGGTAGGGGTGACTACTAAAGTCAGTATGGTAGGCAGTGATTTATTTATTTTATTTATTTAACACTTTATTGTACACCATATATACATAAAAATTACAAAACAACATGAAAAAAAAAATGCACAAGTGGCGGTCTTATTGCTTGAAGCAATCTCTGCCAGACAACCATGGGATGGATAAACGATAAGAACGTAACGTTGGGGCTTCAGGTGTACGAATAATTCAATTTATATAGTAATATTACTAATATTTATATAATATTATTAAGTTTATATATAAACATACATAAATATGTTGAACAAACATATAAATACACAAAATACACATATAATATATATACATAAATAATATAAAAAAATAAATATAAAAGCGATATAAATAAATAATAAACAAAGGAAAATGTGAACAAGTCCAATATCTTCATAGAACCTGAAAGTAGTGTTCTTTAACCAATTTTTTAAAGATGGGCAGAGATTTAGCCCGTCTCACCGTTACTGGCAAAGCATTCCACAACCTGGCAGCTTGTACGGAGAAAGATCTGTCTATGAAGGAAGTGGAATGCGCGGGGATTTTCAGCCTTAAGTTCTCCGATGACCTAAGAGACCTCGAATGCGTATCATGAAGGTATTCAAAGCGATTTTTGAGATATGAGGGAGTGAGGGGATTAAAAAGTATATTATAGAGAAGATAAAGAATGTGTGTATTCCGGCGAAGCCTTATTGGTAGCCACTTGAGCTTTGTACGAAAATCGGAAACATGATCATATTTGCGTAATCCAAATATAAATCTGATACAAAAGTTTTGAAGACGCTCAAGTTTATTAAGTTGCTCCTCAGTGACATCAAGATAACTGACATCCGCATAATCAAGGATGGGGAGAAGAAGGGATTGAGCGAGCGATATTTTCGTGGAAATTGGTAGAAAATTACGCAATCTCCGCAAGGACCCAGCCGAGGCGAATAGCTTCCTACTCAACTCTCGGAGTTGCGGACCCCAGGTGAGATTTTGATCAATGGTAATGCCAAGGTTTCTGACGCTGTCACTGTAGGGAATAGTTACTCCATTACAGATAACAGGTGAAATGAACGACCAGTTGATTTTAGAAATCAACCTGGGGCTGCCGACTACAATGACCTGCGTTTTGGAAGGATTTATCATAAGTCCATATTCTTTACTCCAGTCACTTATGAGTTGAATATCCTTATTAACTGCCCAGACAGCATCATTTAGACAGCCTCCGTGGCGCAGTTGGTTAGACGCCGCCTGTGAAACGAGAGGCCGCGGGTTCGATTCCCGCACCGAGAGAAATGTTTGTGCGGCCCACAAATATTTCTTCCGGGTCTGGGTGTTTGTGAGACCGAAAAGTCTCTCGTAGTTCCTGATACCCACGACACAAGACTCGATCTTAGTGTGGGGTCAGGACTATGTATGTGACTGTTGGGTGTTATTTATTTATTTTTATTTATTTAACTGGAGAAGAGGTGCCTGAGAATAGATTTGGAGATCATCTGCATAAAGGTGGTAGAAAGATCGAAGTTTCTTTGTAATAGAGTTGATAAAAACTGCGAAAAGTAGGGGAGATAACACGCCGCCCTGTGGCACGCCAGCAGACATCGTGTGCCATGACGATACGTTATCGTCGACATAGATCCGCTGCCGGCGTCCAAACAGGTAACTACGAAACCAAACAAGCGCTGTTGGAGATATGTTAAACGAACCTAATACGCTCAGTAGCACATCAAAATCGACCGTATTAAAGGCATTGCTGAAGTCGAGAAGTGCTAAAACTGTCAGCTTGCCTCCTTCCATGGCCGATCTGATGTCCTCCGTAATATGAACTAGGGTTGTAGTGGTGCTGTGACCAGGACGGAAACCGGATTGGAATGGATTAAGGAGTTGGTTTCTATAAAGGAAATCAGCGAGTTGGGCGTAAATTAGGCGCTCGAGGACTTTGGATAGGAATGGTAGGATAGAGATAGGGCGGAATTCGGAAAAGGTAGTAGGATTACTTTTTTTAGGTAGAGGAATTATGTGGGCCTCTTTCCAAACTGCTGGAAAAGTCCCACTGGCAATGGAATAGTTGAGGATATGGGTGATGATGGACAGAATTTCATCAGTGATCTACATAGTTGTGCTAGACCCCTGACACAACGAAGATCTATGATGATGTTCTCCTTCAGCGATATACAGCATGGTGATCCACTATCAATACATACATCATTCCGAAAAGTCAGAGGTGTGCACGATTCGAACCCGGGACCAACGTGAACATGTTGGCGTCTGGTCCGTTTACCAACAAGCCACCACCCACTTTTACGCACAATAGGCTAACATAATGGACTATGGCCAGTAGCCTAAATCCTCCTAATAAAATTCTGAATAGTAAAGAACCTATTCAACTATTAAGGATTGATAATATAAATTACAAATAAAAAAAATAGAGAAAAAACATAAAGCACCAATAAACCTTTATATTAAAGAAATGTTTGTAAATACATTAAAATCACTTCGTTTCATTCCACATTCCTGAGTGGAGCCCTTAATCCACTACTGAACTAAAAAGGCGCCCATGTATACATCAATCAGAATCTGACATTGGTTGAGACACACTGACGCTGCGGGTATCGAGTGATAGCAGATTTGTCGGGCAAGTTGGCAGTATTAAAAATGCACTTACTAGTTCCACTTATTAGTTAGTTACTTAATAGTTGGTAGAGATGAGTTAAGCAAACAGTAATAAATAAATAGTCCTAATCCTTTTAACTACAAGTTTTTTTAAAGCGGAATCTACAAGAATTTTTTTATCTCACAACCCATCTTAAAGGAATTAGGACTTAGACTTAGACCAAACAATCCACAACAACATAGACCACAGATTAAACAAAAAATATCTTGACGTTAGAGCAAAAGTATGGCTTCTCGTTTCAAATTAGCGTCTTGATCAAATGTACCATTGGAGTTATCAATATGAGAAGGTAGTTACAGTATGCAGCCTACTTATATGCTAGAATTCTAGCCGAAGAAGATAACGTTTAGTAGCAGAGTCCCCGTAGCTGAAGATGATGGTAATAGCAAAAATTTTCTCTAGTATATGTTAGGCCAAAAATAATTCATTTGACAGATCAATTTCAAGACTATGACTATATATATTCAGGGGCATACATTGCTAGCGTGGCATAACACCGCTTGTTGTAAGAAAGGTCATTGGATCACTAGACATCCTATGGGGTAGGATTTACTATGCCAATTCTCGATTTTTTAAATTAAATGTAATAACAGTCAGATGCACAACATAAAACAAATATATTTACAATAATTTATAAATTTATTCTTGTTGGTCAACCAATACAGCCGTGTGACCCCGACTGCCCGAATTTGCGTGCTTTTCTTGACGTTAAAGATCGTTTTATTAATATATTTTCTCCAAGAAATCTCTTTTTCTCTGTCATTTGTCAATCTTTATTCAACGATAAAAAGCTTTCAGTGTTTATTTTGTGATACGTCAAGACTCACTAACGAAAAAATGCTATGTAAAGAAAATTAGACAGAAAATGCAAGGTATTTTTCTCCCGAGAAAAATATATTTTCTTTACCTATTTTATGCTAATAATGCATCATTATTAGTGCAGATTTTTTATTTAATTATTCAGTCTTAATTTTAAATTTAATTAAACGATTCTTAGTTTGAGTTAAGAGCGTATACATCTTGCGCGCAAAGTCAACTATAGGTATTTCTTCGTTAATTTCACGCACACATAAGCGACCAAAGCTGTGTGCGTAGAGCTGCCGCGTCGGCTCGCTATATAATCGGCTCAAACAACTTTGATCCGTGCGCTTCAAATATTCAATTGAAATGTAACTGTAATATAATATCATAAAAATATTTTATTTGCATTATAAGTAGACAAATATTACTGTGCAAGTAAAGAATAATACAAATTTAGATACTAATCATATTTTCGTTATCATTACATTGTTAAGTTGCATTAAAATCAGTGTTCAATCAGTAGACACTACGGACGTTTTATTAATCATTTCGTGTTCGAATACATAAATAGTGTTAGGGGCCTTACAACCCCTTACTATTACGAAATATATTTAATTTTATATTACAATACATAACATAATTTAGCCTCGGAATTACATCCCATTATATTACCTGAAACATAATTTATACTCACTACAAAATCATTGCAGGTAATAAAAATAATTAAATATTTTACTACCAAAGTACTAAGATGTGGTAATCGCAGTCCGCGCATGGCTATTTTTACTACGTACGGCAATAATCGACTGCAGCTAGGCCGGAGCGACGAGCGATACGTCCTCCCTCTAGAAGGCCTTGCGGCGGTGTGATTTGATCCACGTCGGACAGCGTGTTTTATAGCGGTTTTTAAAATATTTGTAGAAAACATGAAAACTAATTTTCTTGAAATATAAAAATGGTAATTTATTGATACGATATTCTTCTATTATAATATGCAATTGCTATAAAAAATTATGTACGATAAGTTGGTGAAAAAAAATATGTTCTTGACGAGAGTTTCTGAATAATTTATCATTGTTTAAATTTTTATTTTTCAGGAACTAAACACAAAAAGATTATTTTTCTCAGCAAAATCCCTCCATAAGGGTCATATTAGTCTGATAATATTTTTATTTTCATCTTATATTTAGTGGTTTCGGATATCTTAAGCTTCTAAATTGCCATTTAAAGCCTAAATAACGAAACTTGTGTTCAGTAATCCTTATAGTATTCACAAATTATCCATCAATCTATAATGTTTTCCACCAAAATCCCTAGATGACAACCTTTTCTAAAATTAGCAAAATTTATTTTTCCTTTAAATTGGTTATTGGTGGCTATTAACTCATTTGAAAAGTCCTGTTTTTAAGCCAAAAAGCGCGTGCAGGGTATAAACGCTCTTAAGAAGAAAAAAATATAGATAAGAGTATTTTTAATTTGAATATTTTTTTATTTGTTGTAATGTATTAACGTCTAGAATATAAAGCTTCTAGTTATTATATTTATATTATATTCGGATTTTGTTATGTGCTATTACACATACTAGCAATTGTATTCAATTGCTAGTTCTTGAATGATATTTATAGGTATATTTTTCAGAGGAAAATATGATTGCTTAAAATCTCGTAAAAATATCTTTAGTACCATGTTATCTATAAGTATATTATTTCCCTATTGCTTATCATAATCTTACCTAGCATCGTATTGTAGAACTTTTGATATAACATTTTATGATACACCTAGTAAATTTGCCAACCCGCACTAGGCCAGCGTGGTGGACTATATGGCCTAACCACTCTTAATCGTACTTACGATTGTAGAGTAGGCCCGTGCCCTGCAGTGGGACGTATATGGGCTGATACAGTAATCATGGGATTCAGGTGTAGGAACAATGAAATATTATTTTAATTTTATTTAGTAGGTATATATACACACACACGTATACACACACATTGTGATCGAAATCATTCTAGGCCATGAGAATTGAACACCCATGCTGCATTATTAAAATACTCTACCAAGCGAAGAAAACATCGTTTTGACAGAACCTCAACGAACAACTTATTTCTTGGAAATGCATATCTCACTATCCGAGTAATTGCTTTTCATGCGATTCTATCCACTATGACATCCAATTTCGCCATAGCCGATATCTAGAAATAAAAAACAAAGAGCTTTGTCCACCCGACTATAGACGATAGAACAAAGCATCGGATCAATAAAGGATCGCGGTAAAGCCGAAAAAAATGTATTAGACGAAATTTACTGCTGATATAAAAGCAGCATGTCGCTGACCAGGCATAGCAATAAATTCACCTCCTTTCCATAAATCAATTTGGATGAAAATCGTTAGTTCCCTCGGATTTGTGACATCCGCGGTGCCATTATACGAAGTGAGGAAGACACCAATAAATAATACACGTTTTATAGTCTTTTTTTATTGTTATTGGATTGAGAAAGTAGAGGGCTTTTGATGTCGTATCGTCCATTTTGCTCGGTGATAAAGCAGTTGTGTAATAGAAAAGTTAAGTTGCGAGTGGGAAAAGATTGTTAACGGGAATTGTTTTGTTGACCTTATGATGTCCGCGTCGGCAGAATGCTTGTATAAACATGGATGTTTTGGGGGAGTATTTTAGGGTTTATATTTTTTGATTCTATAAAGACAAATAGTGGTGATTACTTTAAATAGCATTATATTAACCATAAATTGAATGCATTATTACCTTCAGTTGCTACTGCATGCGTTAACATTTAGTAAAATAAAAATATTAATATATTAAAACTATATGAATCTCTTTAACTACTAGTCGTAAATTATTACGAGTACGTTTTAAACTTCTTACCTTAATAATTGATATAATTCAGTATGTTGGTTGGTTCAAAACGTTAAGGTAACGCCTAAAGCGTTTAATTGTGAGTAAATTTTTAAATTCTCGGTAAATTCTAATTTCTATATACCGTCATCGAACCCAAAATCTTCCTGCCCAATCTACTATCTCGAAAACACTTATCGACAACAGTTCAAATGTGTTCAAAACAGCAATTCTCGGAAGCGACAGACAATCAAAGTTACACCCTTTCAACATTGCGCCTGTATCCATGCATCGCCCCAACTCCAGACCATAGCCGCAAAACAGCAATCACCGCTTTAGCTTTCTGCAATTATTGGCAGCGGTTCAAACGCATGCGAGGCGACAATAGCCGCTCCGTACGAGAAATGTACGTACTACAGACTTATGGTGTATCACTTAGAACTTGGGTGTTGTTCATTGGACATCGTAAAGCCGCAACACCCGTCTGTGGTTATGATTTACTTACGAGATTAATGTTAATTTGTTACTGTTATATTACTATAAAGTCGACTGGTAGAAAATGGAATTAGACAAATCCACCTGTACTATTTAAATTGTGAAAATAAATAAATAATTAAGTGACGAGACTAACCTTGCAATAGCCTGGTGTTTAGCGATAATTCCGATTTCATGGAAATACATTGCGCTCGCCATCCTGAGACATAAGATGTTAAGTCGCAATATGTTTAGTAGTTACTCAGACTGTAATATCCTTCAAAAAGCAAAATCCATGAAATTTGCACTCTCTCTAAAAATGTTGCCAGTGTAAGCAACTTGCATTCAAATCACTTACCTAATGGTATCGCAACTTAAAGGTGTTTGTCACCATTGAATGTTAGTTCAAGGCTGATGTTTATTTGTCACAACATTTAAAAATTCATCAGCATACTCTTAAGCAGTAAAAAGTCTAAAGCTTAGCCATCCAAAGATATTTTATATTAAGCAATCCATTAGAATACAAAACATATTTCTATAATGTTTAGTTTTCCAAAGGAGAATGCTTGGCTTTATCACGTAGCTATGCGAAATTTATATTTATTTTTTTCATGTAATACAATCACTTACAGAAACCCGAATTTAAAATAAAATTTTGTATGTTTTCAAGTGTACACGAAATTGCGGAATGCAATTCGACGTACTGGCGTTTTTTACATGGTGTCAACTAACCTTTTGGCCACTTGATGTACAACATATTCTGTTGCGATTTAAAAGTGTAATTGGATAATTTTTGTTTCCATTTAGAAACGAATTATTTTTTATTGCCTAATGATGGTGTTGCTTGCCACAATACATAATATCTCTCTCCTCCTATCTTATTACACGACGATCGTGTTAACTCGTTTACAGAGCTTAGTATTGCAGATTTAATTGAGTTAGTCCACTTCATTTATGTCCTACAATGAGATCTATTTCCAACTGCCCTAAATGATTAGACGCTCTATGGAGCAACAGTATTTAGCTATAAGTCGAGACCAGCTCATCAATCCTATTTATCCCATTTTAGGCCAACACTCACTGATGACTATATCCAGTAACGATTAAATACACATACTCATACCTGACATACATAACACGCGACTAACGCCAGTCGAAATGAACCAATATGTTGACAACCTCATTCCGCGATGTACATTGTTCACGAGTAATCAAGCTGTAAGAACATAGTGCTGCCGAAATAGTTTTAAACTGCTAAAGCCGAATTTTAGTATGTTATGGTAGTGATAAATAATTTAATTTTAGCCGAATATCAGTATTTTATTTTTATTTTAATGAATAGCAAGACGAGTAGGCTATTCAGTTGACCACCAGTAGTTATTCTGGCTACAATGTTGATAGAATAATTAAATAAAGCAACTTTTACACAACGCAACGAACTCTTTATTAACTCTTTTGTGATTGAAGACATAATGTTACCAACATACTAAAACTAAATATACACAAATAAATGTTGCCAGTTTAGAGGTATTACATTGAGTTATACCAACACCCCCCTTCAAGGTAATACCTCGTCATATACACCACACTTATTAATAAACTTACATAACATGATTTTATTTAGGGCTTTTGTAAACATGTCTGCAATCTGATTTTCAGTTTTAATGTATTTTATAACTATTTTTCCTTTTTTAATCAACTCTTTAATATAATGGAATCTTATATCTATATGTTTCAATCTCTTAACACTATCTGTATTAGCGACCATTATAGCACCCTGATTATCACTGAACTTCACTACAGGGCAGACTTTCTCAATATTAAAATCATTTAATAGACTTATAAGCCAACAAGCATCCATTGCAGCCATACTGATTGCTACATATTCAGATTCTGTGGAAGACAGACTAACACTAGTTTGTTTCTTTGAACACCATGAAATCAGACAGTTTGCATACATAAAACAAAAACCAGTTGTTGATTTTCTGTCCCTTAAGTCGCCCCCCCAGTCAGCATCACAATATCCCTTTAAGAAATCGTTGTTACATTTATATATGAGACTGTAATTAATAGTGTGTTTAATGTATCTTAAAACTCTTTTCAGAGCAGTTAACAAGAAGTTGTTTGCTTTATTCTGATATCTGCTTAGAATGGACACAGCTACACAAATATCTGGCCTTGTTCCTAATGCTGCATAGGATAAACAGCCTATGATTTGTCTACATTTCTTTTCAAGATTTCTATCAATAACAGAATCACTATTTACTTCTAATAGTTTTATATTAAAGTTAAGATCCATAGGGGTAGACATTCCTTTACAATTTTGCATTTCAAATTTCTGTAAAATATTTTCAAGATATTCCTTTTGATTTAATTTGGTGACTTTATTTTTTAAATCCTGTTTTATCTGTATTCCTAAAAACTTTGACACAAATCCCAAATCTTTCATCTTAAAATTTTTGCTTAACAATAATTTAAGGTCACATATCACACTATTATTATTACCAAAAATTAACAAATCGTCAACGTACAATAGAACATATGTTTTGGCCACACCAGTACATTTTGTATACAAACAAGTATCACTTTGGGATCTTACAAAACCTTTTGTCATTATTACCGAGTTAAATTTATCATTCCAATATTTTGGTGATTTTTTTTAAACCATACAACGATTTGTTCAGCTTAACAATATTTTTGTTCCCACTATAGGCACCCTCTGGTAACTCTAAATAAACAACTTCATCAATATTTCCATATAAAAAGGCCCCAGTAACATCCATCTGATAAATAGGTAAATTTAACTTTGTAGCTATTGACACAAATAATCTTAAAGTGGATAGTTTTGCCACTGGAGCATAAATTTCATATGGATCTAATATATTACTTTGTTCAAAGCCCCTAGCTACTAGCCTAGCTTTATATTGAACACTACCATTACATTTTTTAGTTTTGAACACCCACTTACTACTTACAGTCTTTACATTCACAGGTATTTCACAGTGGTCCCAGGTGTTATTTTCATTCAGGGTATCCAGTTCTTTCTTTATGGCTTCTTGCCATTTTCCAGCATCATACCTTTGCATAGCTTCTTGATATGTTTGAGGTTCATTTGACTGAGCGGAAACACATTGACAGGTATAAAATGAGGTCTGTTTCCTTATACGTCTACTCCTCTGATGTGTTGCTGGTTGGAAGGTTTCATCTTCTTTGCAACTTGAGTCCTCATCACTTAGACACGGCACATATGTACTACTGTCACTTTCTGTAGATAAATCTAAAGTTTCATCAGATGGTCTAGGCTGTTTGTCTTCGCTGATATCTCTCTGCTCCACACTTTCATTGAACTGTGTAACTCCTTCTTCCTTCTTCTCTTCACTAGATGTTTGATCCTGACCAGTGCTTTTATTTGTATCATGTTCTAGCATCAGTAACTGTTCTATATCCTCCTTGCCTTTTTGTAGAAACACAACATCCCTTTTAATATCCACTCTGTTTTTGTTTGGGAAAAATATCCTATAGCCCTTAACATCTTCTCCATAGCCTACCATAATTCCTCTTTCTCCTTTAGAGTCCCACTTTCGCCTCTTTTCCTTTGGGATGTGAACAAAAACAGGGGTGCCAAAGGTTTTCAATTCATTTATATCAAAGTGTTTGTTAGTCCATGTTTCAAACGGGGTTTTGTCAGGCTCATTGCTTTTACTGGTTCTGTTTAATACATATGCTGCTGTTTGAACAGCTTCTGCCCATAACTTCTTTGGTAGCCCTTTTGCACAAAGCATTGTTCTCGCTGCTTCAACTAAAGTTCGGTTTTCTCGTTCTGCTTTGCCGTTTTGTTCTGGTGAATATGGCACAGTTGTTTGATGTATGATACCACGTCTAGCAAACAAGTCACGCACCTCTTTATTTACAAATTCCAACCCATTGTCACTTCGGAAATAGTGTATTTTATTGTTTGTGGTATTTTCAGCTTTATTTATGAAGTTCTCTATGCACATCTTCACTTCATTCTTCCCTTTAACAAAATACACCGACCTGAAGTTGGAATAATCGTCTTTCATGACAATAAAGTATCTGGAGCCTCCCACGGAGGACACCTCCATAGGCCCGCATGTGTCAGCATGTATGAGTTCACATGGCCTAGTTGTTTTTGTTTTACTGGCGCTGAAAGGCAAGCGATGGATTTTGCCTTGCAAGCAGCTCTCACACTTTACCTCTGTATCATCTTCAACTGAAATATAGTTATTTTTGAGAACAGTTTTCACGTGTAGCAAATTTTGGTGTGCTAGTCTTTCGTGCCACTCTTTTAGGCTCGTCGGCACATGAGTCATATTTGCTTCTTCGCATTGGTAACGTACGTCTAAGGAATACATATCGCCGTTACGTTTGGCCAACGCACACAGTTTGTTTTGTTTGTACAATTTACACACGTTATCGTCGGTAATCATAACATAACCTCTATCTGTCACGCAATTCACAGCTAATAAATTTGTTTTTAGATCTGGAACATAGAGAACATTGTCTATGGTCGTATTTATCCACTGCCGCCCGTCATAAACTTGCAGCGCCACCTTTCCGCAACCATGTACACTAATCGCATTACCGTTTCCGACGATTACAGATTTATTCGATAGTGAGGAATACTCTGTAAACAGATGACGTTCTCGACACATATGTTGGCTTGCGCCAGAGTCTACTAGCCACTGTGACTTTTGAAAATGTTCACTTGAATTCACAACGAATGCGTTACCCGGATTACTGTCTTTGTCCTTATTTTTTCTAAACCAACATTCACTTTTTAAATGTCCTAACTTGTTACAGTAAAAACACTTTTTCGTCTGCGATATGCATCATCGCACTTTCTGACATTCTTGTCACCAGCCATGTTTGCGCTTTTGCATCTAGCTTCTCCCATTTTTCTTTTCCAGCTACATCTTCAGGTTTCAAACGTGTACCTTGCACCACATCTAGTAGGTCTTGACTGCGTAATAAAATTATGGATTGAAACTTCCAAACATTCCAATTTGAGACTCCCTCTAATTTGATATGAGATCCAAGCGTTTTGTTCTCTTCCATTTCGTTGATTTCCTTCCTGCTCGTCCCTTCCTTGTATTACCAAGTAGTTTTCTTTCCCGCCGGCCGGCAACTTAACCTCAAAATACTCCACGTGCCGTGGCACCGCCGACAGTGATTTTTCACGACGCCCTGTGGTGATGTTTACTTGACGAAGCAGTATTTCTAAATTTAATTAAACTACAGGATTATGTGCCTGGGCCCATAACCTGATAGAATAATTAAATAAAGCAACTTTTACACAACGCAACGAACTCTTTATTCACTCTTTTGTGATTGAAGACATAATGTTACCAACATACTAAAACTAAATATACACAAATAAATGTTGCCAGTTTAGAGGTATTACATTGAGTTATACCAACAAATGTTCTTCAAACTGGAACACAACAGTGTATTTACACTACTATTTGGCGCAATAATTAGAGTTTTTGTTAGTACCTATCCAGGCAGCTTCTCACATATGAGAGACCTACTATCAGTGAAAGAATGTCACCTTAGTGCATAATCATTTAATTGTAGCCGAATTTAAGAATATCGCGATAGTGAAAACCTATTCCTGGGATGAAATTAAATGTAGGTTCAGCCTATAAATTCGATTCGGCATAGGAGGGTCGACTAGCGAAACAAAATTATACACGGAATGTTGTTTTTTTTTTCTTTAATACAGCAAACTATGTACATCTTTATAATAGGCATAGTTCATAAATGTTATCAAATACACTGCGTATTTTACCCCAAAAAACATATGGCTTCCACGAGACAAATTGAAGATCGATTGATATTTATTGAAACGCTAGCTACAGTTTTTAAAAATTGTAGGTTTGCGAATACGAAAACTAAACCACAAATAAATTTATTTATAATACAAATTTATTGTATTTAGAGATGATATATATAACCATAGATAATACACATAGGTTATTTATAACATACAATACGAAACCTCATAGTTAAAACTCACCCACTGTATCAAACAGAAAAACAAAAAAAATACCTTCCTATTATCCAAAATTTTACAGTTCCGATTGCATTCTTATTTGATACTGTGTTTCGGCAGCGTTTCGGCCTCAGCATTTCAGTATTCGGCTACGCTGTCGCTACCCCGACTCTATTCTAAAGAACAGCATTGTGTAGGACATTTACTCTTAACAGAATTGAGTGGTTATTGCCACCAACAGTGGGTTTATTGCTGATCGTAATCATAAACCCCGTTCCGAATATTAACACAAATATGGACATAAATACATTATGTTTTACGGCCGCAAACGATTTAGTCAGCTACGGCTGTTAAATATGTAATAGAGGACATTTCCGACGTAATAGGACGGTTCTATATTTGGACTAAATAATTAATTTAATTTCAATATATACATTCTCTTTGCAAGGGAGTCTCGGGCGCATAAATGAATTTTGATAAAAATAAATACATATATTTACAACATTTTATGAGAAAATTAAGTCCTTTAATACAGTTTGTTAACCCGATACTCTTTCTCTACCAATATTGTCGTTATTGGTAGCTATATGAAGCACTTCCTTATTTATTAAGTCGTCTTATTTTCCCAGTATAAAAATACCTTAATAAGTTGATTTCTCCATTCTGAAAAGGGTAGCAGAGATGTATATATATATTATTATATCATGCAACCATAGTCCACCAATCTTATACCCGACTGTCCCAAGATGTGATATGAGTAGTCTATCGGCATGCCGCATACAACAAATCGTAGATTAAACAATGTCGCTCGAAAACAGTCACAATTAATAAACGGACATTTGTAAAGCTATAAAAAACAAATAAACATTCAGTTACTCTATAAACCTTCGCAGTTCGATAAAATGAATTCCTTTCAATTTAAAAGCCATGCATCTTTTTTAGCAGTATCTTGAGACAAATTGCCTCATTAATGCCCAGACACGGCTCCCCTTTGTTCGAGAACTAGAAAGAAGTTAATGGCTTGTAATATTATTCATTTGGAATGATAAGTAGTTTTCTGACACTATTCCTGTAGTTAGTTATATTTCGATTGGCAAAGTAAGTCTTATCTGATCTATTGTTTGGTTCGGTTCACCACAATTGGAATGTTGTAGTTCCAACATTGTCCAATTTAGTTAGTAATTTTCTGTTCCCTTTATTACATTTATTTATTTATTTACACTTAATTAATTACAAATTGTAGAAGGAACTCAATGAAATATTTTCTAACAGTCAAATCTAAGGTGAGGCAGAGGTAAGAAGAGGTATGTGCGTAAACAATTAATTTAAAATGAATACCAGCGAAGTAGAATACCATAAACTAATATAAATACGATAAAAATAATACTATAGCTTCAAAATTAACTTAGTAAATAAATGGTGTTTTGGTTGAGACTACTTCCTTGCTGTTTATCAATCATTCCACGTAAATTTCTTTTAAGATAAAGACAATATTTTATAAAACATGAATGATAATAAATTTGTACAATAAGATATTCAGTTCAAAAAGTATCTACATGTTTTGCCTAGCATGGCGTACAAAATTTATATTAAGCGCATAGGTATAGCTTATGGAAAAAAATTAAAACTTCTGTCATTTCCTGGACTGGAACTAATATCTTAAGAGTTGTAATTATTTTTCGTGCATAATATAAAATAAATCAACCAAAAATACCCAACAAAGCCAAGTTATCTCTTACCCTTTAATTCTGTAAAATACTCAACCATTAGAAATGAAAAATCGCAACATATTTAATTCCTTTCAATCTTAAATAAAATGCCTTCAAGCTCTTGCAGTGGAAAGGATTCGGCATCAACATCAACGGCGAGTATATTACTCACCTTCGATTTGCCGACGATATTGTAGTCTTGGCAGAATCGCTGGAAGACCTTAGCACTCTGCTCGAAGACCTTAATCGAGTTTCCCAACAGGTGGGTCTTAAAATGAACATGGATAAAACGAAGATCATGTCGAATATCCATGTTGTGCCCACCCCCATTGGATTTGGGGGCTCGACTCTCGAAGTTGTAGACGAATATGTCTATTTAGGACAAGTGGTCCGGTTAGGCAGGTCCAACTTCGAGAGAGAGGTCAATCGGCGAATCCAACTCTGTTGGGCAGCGTTAGGGAAACTTCGCGACGTCTTCTCGTCCAAAATACCTCAGTGCCTAAAATCGAAAGTCTTCGATAGTTGTGTGTTACCAGTGATGACATACGGCACCGAGACGTGGCCTCTCATTGTTGGCCTCATTAAAAGGCTCAAAGTCACTCAACGAGCCATGGAGCGGGCTATGCTCGGTGTTTCCCTACGAGATCGAATCAGAAATGAGGAGATCCGTAGGAGAACCAAGGTTACCGACATAGCCCATAGGATTGGCAAGTTGAAGTGGCAGTGGGCCGGGCACATAGCTCGTAGAACCGATGGCCGTTGGGGCCGAAAGGTTCTCGAGGCCACGTACAGGCAAGCGAAGTGTTGGACGCCCGCCTACAAGGTGGACGGACGATCTGACTAAGGTCGCAAGAAGTCGCTGGATGCAGGCCGCTTCCAACAGATCATTGTGGAGATCATTGGGGGAGGCCTATGTTCAGCAGTGGACTTCCTGTGGCTGATATGATGATGATGAATCTTAAATAAACACTAATGTGGGGGTGAAGTTAAGTGAAATTAAACTGCTTATTTTGCTTGTATTTTATTTCTTCTTTTAATGATCAATACTGTACATCTTATATTTAATTATTTCGTCTTCCTTCGTAACCAGTAACACACACCTCTTACTCCTCCCGTTCCCAATCCAAAACTCATTCTCTCACTCACTTTCACTCACCCCGTTCATTCAAACTCGGATACACTTACAAAACCAATTACAAATTTAGTTTGGATATTTGTTCGATCCTACACTAATATTCAAAACTGTTAGAATAAGAACCCTCTGCAAAGTCTCATGTTGATTGCATATTGGATTGAAAATGAAATGCTGGAGAAAGCACATACCGCAGTTTTCCGCGCGAGTGCAAGCGATCTCAACATGCAGCGCGCTTTCAATCGCAGATAAACATGGCACGCACTTTGATTTGTTTTTGTTTTCTGATAAATCTTTACTGCTGACTGCCTCGGTGGCGTAGTTGTACTAGGGTATGGTTACAAAGCTGAGGCGAGACCTCAGCTTTGCAACGTTCGAATCCCAGGTTGGGCAAAGTGATATTGGATTTTGCTGTTCATTATCAGCCTGGAGTCAGGAATTTGTGCCCCCCTCTATCACATCGTGGGCCGGAACATACAAGGCGAAATATGGGTGTTCTGGCACCTCTGCTAACCCTTCTGGGAAAACAGCGTGAGTTTATGTATTTAAGTTACATCTTTGCTATTTGAACAAGTGATGTTGGTAAGTAGACATTGTTAAAGACATGCGCGTATTATATTACAATTAATGTCGAGACGAGCATGCCGTTCGCCTGATGGTATGTTATACGATAGCTCATGAACAGTAGAAAAACCAAACAACACCCTAATTAGAAATCAATGCTTGGCATTCCACTGCATTCGTCATCCTAAGACATAGGATGTAAAGTAAATAGTTTCACAAGATCTTTGAATCATTAATTCGTGCTGTAGTTGTGAAGAAGAAACGGCACAAGAAACTCCCTGTCTTTGTTTTTTTATATTTTTATGTAAAAGTCGCAATCATCCTAATGATACATGTTCACTACTGTGATCACAAGAGTACGGCTAAATATCAAACTAGTGATCACCAAAATTATGCGCTGCTCAAAACCAAATGTAAAATTAAAATTTACGCATTTTGAAACGCGACAAACGTACTACTTAAAGACAGATTTTACCAAGCCGAGTCGGGCGAATAAAAATATCCTGCCACCGGTTTATTCATAAAAAAAATTAACAACAAAGCTGCAATATCGATTTAATTTGAATTAAAGGCCCGACCGATAACTCAGAATGCTCCAAGCTCGTCTTTGAAATACAAATTGCGTTCCTTTAACGTAATCCATGGACTTCATTTTTTCCATCCAAAGATGATTTTTATTCCTTTGTTGAATCTGCATTGGGCGCAAAGATAGTGGCTTGATTGAAATTCTCCGTTTCACTAAGAAAAACTTTATTGAATAGCATACCTGAATAGAATCAATACTGTGGGTACAGTTAAGCATTTCAATATACGCTTTGGAAAGGTTTCTACAGAAATAGATGCGGACTTTATACTTTTATTTGTTTCTTTAACGTTTCGTGCTACGTGTGTTGGTTTTGTATGCTATTACTAAGAAATATATCGAAGGATTTTTTATTCCTATGATTGATGAGCTTGTCATTCGCCAGATGATAAGCGATATGACCGCTCACGAACAGTAGCAAAAATGACACTATGAATTATAAAGCAATGCTTGGCATTCCACTGCGCTCGCCATCCTGAGACATAAGATTCTAAGTCTCATAAAGTCCAGTAGTTGTGCTTGGAGACTGTCCCGCCCTCACACCCACCACTGCAACTCCTGTAAGCCAGGATCAACAGTGGCACGCAATGTAATGACACCGAGCATTGAAGCTCGGCGAGTCTCCGGGAATGTCTAACTTGTCTTTAACCCGCAACGAAATCAATCAGAAAGCTAAATTAATATTTAGTTGTGCTTGTTAAAATGTTATTCAAACCAGAGTACAATAGTTCAGTGTAAATACTGCTATTAGCGTAAAAAATAGACTTTGCGGTGGCAGTGAGCCACGCCCTATCACATGTTATTATAATAGGTCTATCACCAGGTTACCGCAAATTACCAAAATTATTTAAAATGTACTTGAAATCTACCTGTGAATAGGAGCGTGTTAATACAGCACATAACCTACATACATCCAAATTTTAACTCAAATCTGTTGACCCATTGCAACATAAAGTCGTAACAGTCATTTATTGTAAAAAGATAATTTAGTGGAACACAATTTGCACGCCTTTATGGCCTTGAAAAAAAAGTTGAAGGTATATGAAGTATATTAATCCACATTATAATAACAAGTAGCACAATTATTAATCAATTACATAAGCTATCTGCACTTTAAAATTCATTCAATTACATTAAACTTCTACAGCTTCAAGCAATAACATACACACGTAGGTACAATTCGTTTTCATAAATGTGATTTGCACGTTCCCTCCGTCGCGTCGCCTTAATGTTTTTATTATTTCACGAAAATTCTCCATTTTTTTCTAAACGAAATGTAAATCTCCGTTTTCCCGAAGGCTAATTCTGTAACAGTCCATTGAATTACCAGTATTATTTCTATCTGATTGACTTCAGTAGTCGAGTATTTTTATGGTAAAATCGTCTCGTTTCTTAAAATTTGATGAATTATAAAGGTACGTCTTAATTGAAATGAATGTTCCGGCGTCTTTTATGTGAGGTATTAAATTATGTATTCATTATTTTATCATGTTTATGGGGCAATGAGATTGTAAATTTGACGTTTGGTTTTATTCATTTTATTGACAGACAAGACATACAGACTCCGGGGCGCAGTTGACGCGGGCTGTGAAACGAGAGGCTGCGGGTTCGAACCCCGCATCGAAACAAATATTTATGTTAACCACAGGTATATGTCAGACACCTCACAGTCGCCTGCGTGTCCATGTTCAACACCTAATTGCGAGTATGAGCAGTCCGCGCATCATATACTTTGGGAGTGTAGTCTTTGGCAAAATGAGCGTAAAACCATGCTAGATAGTATGCAAATATCATCTGGAGTTGTATACTACATGGACCTTGTAGAGACTAGAAAGAACTTCCGTGCTTTCCGGCGTTTTTGCCATACCTATTACTGGAATCAAGCATAGTTCACATAATAGGTTCCATTTAAATGTAATAATGATTTGATCCGTGGTGCTTTACAGCTGGCTTCTCCGGTCATAAAAGTCTTTTTGCGAGGTTATTTACCTCTTCATCAATGTTTTGTCACCCGCTTTGCACGGAGGGAAGTGGAAAATAATTTATTTCCAACTCCTCTTATTAAATTAACTTTCTGATTAATTTCGTTGCGGGTTAAAGACAAGTTAGACACGTGCCACTGTTGATCCTGGCTCACAGGAGTTACAGTGGTGGGTGTAAGGGCGGGACAGTCTCCAATATGTCAGACACAGGTGTTTGTGGGACCGAAAAGTATCTCGTAGTTCCTGATACCCACGACACATGAGTCAATCTTAGAGTGAATTCAGCACTATATTTGTGACTAATCGGTGTATTTATTTTATTTATATATTTATTATTATTAAGTGTTGTCGTTTTATAGTAAAGTAATAACTAATTAGTAATACAATTCATATCACGTCATTAATAATAGTAAGCTCTGGAGTCCTACGAAATTGCTTTAAAATATTATATTTCGAAAAGATTACAATGCCGCTGAAGAAAAGTACGGAATATTTTTTCTAAAATCCTGGCAAACCAGCGAACAGGCCACCCAAAGGTAACTCAATATACAGGTTAGTCCAAAATGCAACATATTTATCTGAGTCAATATGACAAGATTATAATCATTCTATACAGTGTTTGCTAAACAGAAAAATATTTTTCCTCTCATTCAAGTTATGTTTGAAGCAGCGGCGTGCACAGGATTATGATACTGGGTATGCGGCGGAGTACTCGGCACAAAAACTTTTTTTTATAGATGTTTAGCATAGCCACAGCCACGTGACGGATCTCTAAGTCGGAAACCATGCCAACAGAACAAGTCTTAGATGTACTACTATTCATGTATATCTTCTACGGAACGCAGAAAAAACAGCGATAGATCGTCGCGGCCGAAGAAATTCTAATAACTAAATCACTACATAGTATAAAACAAAGTCGCTTTTTCTGTCCCTATGTCCCTTTGTATGCTTAAATCTAAAACTACGCAACGGATTTTGATGCGGTTTTTTTTAAATAGATAGAGTGATACAAGAGGAAAGTTTATATGTATGATACGTACATATTATTGTACAGAAATCTATTTGTACCCGGGTGAAGCTGGGCCGGGCCACTAGTTATTAATAAACTAAAATATTATAACTACTCACCGAGTCAGCTTCAATTTTTAATAAACACACATTTTCAACACAAACCTCACAATCAAATAACATTTTAAAAAATCAACAAACGTACTAGTAAAAGCAAATCACTACAATTATTATAGAAACTCAGTAATAAACTATTGAATGTACACACTTTCAAATGCTAAAATGCAAAATATTTTAAGAAAACTATAATTAAACTGACACAAACCAAATAATAAACAATGCTCATCACATGAAAAAAGCAAAATGGCCCCCGCGAAACACAAAAAAATTGTGCTATTTAAAGTTTTAAACAAATAAAACCTTACCGAACAAAAATGCATAATGTGCATTTTGCGCAATTCATTACATTTCCGTCTACTATTTTTACTAGGATTATAGGCAACGAACATTACCGATTACTCCCGAAAACAGCCGAACGCTCATAGCCTGCCGCAGGAGTCGCGCCTTTCGATATGCATGGGTGTGTGCGTTTGCGACTGTGCACGGACACCAAAATTACTACACACACGCAAACAAATGTCATGCGGGACGCGGCGGCATTACTTGGTTGATTAGGTACATTATTTTACTTTGCAGCGCCGCTTTTTTGTCGTATAGCAATCATAATGTTTGTGTGCTTGCAAATAGTTGCTATTTATAAAATATTAGGCGTTTTTAAGTTATTATATTTTGTTTATTTATTTATTTACTATTGATTAAAGTCATCTAAGACGTACGTACGTTATAATAAAATATCTGTGAATGGCAAGTAAAGCACTGCATTTCTGCCTACAAGGAGCGCACGCCCCTGGTTTGAAGTGCATAAAAGATTTCCATGAATTTTATTACTTGAATAGTATTTCACATCTCTTCAACTCAGTTCCGGCTTGATTAAAACACTGTCAAGACCACCTTAAGTTTATCTTTTATTATTTATTTGTTTCAAAAACTGAATCCTGCTTAGAACATATTAGCTAAGATGCAACGAGCATATTGTATAATAAGCAAAATAAGGACATTCTAAACTATTGAACACAATATGTACCTAAATGTTTCAATCAATAGGCATAAAGCATAAATAAACAAGTTAGTTATTAATATAAATAATATAGAAATCTACCAGAGACTGGTACTACTCTTAAATGCAAGGTATATTTATCAAACTACAGGAAAAAAAGTTTTAAAATAGGCGATCATATTACCTTCGCACCCACTTCCATGTTATAAGAGATTTTTTATGTAGCATAAGATTCTATGTCCGAATTAGAAGAAAGTCGTATTTATTTTAGGACGATGTGCACTCACGTAAATTGTTTCTTGGAAAATTAAAAGAAAAATATACGTGGTGGTTAGGCACCTTATATAAAATTGTGCTGATTTCTTTTCAAATGCACTGCCGAATTTTCTTTAAACGAAGATCAACAGAAGCAACCCAAGAATTAGCTTTGAGCACAGAAGCTCGACGTGCGTCTTAAATACACTAGTTTATTTTTAAAGATAACATTATCATACTAGTCGAAGCACAAGCAATTCAAGATTTTTACTAAAAAACCTCTGAGATCGAACCCATACAACCGCAACATTGTCACAAAAATGCCTTTAACCCCCCATAGCCCACACATTTGAATATATTTCGAATAATTTTGACAACGTTTCCCGTAAACAACCATTACACCGCGCGCAAACAGCGCATAAAACGAATGGAGGGTTATTGTTACTTTATAACACGTGGAAATAAATTCAGCATTTATCACGAACAGCTGAAACGGGTAAGCCATCAGTGTCCATTATTTGGCCTTTGCGTTACGTTAACCTTCTAATATGTGCCCACTCGGTGGCCGAATACCTTGCTCAAAAAATAATGAGGGCCAAAAGGACCCCACTTGAGAAAACTGCGGCGCTCTCCACGTTTAAGAATAAAGAACGTACGTGCACGGGACATTTTAAAGGATAATATCTTGGACGGGTTTGCGGCGAACGCTTTGATGGCGGGTTGAATTCCGCTGAAGCGTTTCTCTGCGTGTATGACGTCATGTGAAATTTAAATCCTTGTTGGAAAGAATTTGGCAAAGTTAGAATCCAATATGCAGTGTATCTTGTGCTTTATCGTCTTGGCAGTTACTATCAGCAATATGATGTAGGAACTTCTACAATTTCATACTACTTATACTTACTTTATATAAAATACACTCAAATATACTGGAGACCGAAAACATTGCGAGGAAACCTGCACACGAAAGGAAATTTATAAAAAAATCTACGGTATGTAAAGTCTGCCAACTAGGCCAGCGTGGTGGACTATAAGGCCTAACTCCTGTCAATCCTACACTTGATTGTAGGGAAGGCCCGTCGTGCCCTGCAGTGACTTGAATGAAAATGACTTCAGTAGTTTCTTCACCTCGTCTCAGAAAAAAAAAAACATAAATTCATTCTCAAGCGCGAAAATTGATCGATAGTGGTGAAATTAAATGGTAAATGAATTTTTATGAATTAAATTAATTTATTTTATTAATTTTACTCTTATTTCAATGGGTAGCAAAAAAATATCGACATAACCTATAGATATAATATACTACATCACTGGAAAATTGCAATGCTGACTTGTCGCCTACAATAGTGTGGTTCTGGTCATAGAAAATACCACGAATTGATTTGATTCAACTCGTGGCGGATCAGGTCGGGTCGCGTGGCGTTTCAGTAGTATGTTTCCGGATTAATTACAAAGACCAATTAGTAAGAAAGGACTAATTACTAATAAAAATAATATTGATTTGCTCCAATGAAACACAGGCAAGAACTAATACCCTCTTAGTGATCCGTGGAAGTGCGTCACGATTCGGGTTTAGCCAGTGTATATCCAGTTTAGAGCAATCTAAAATAATTGCTGCTTTATTTTTTTATTCCGACAAACAAGCAAGCAGTTCACCTGATGATTAATGACCACTGTCGCTTATAAGCATCTACAACGCATGGATAATGGTGTTGCCGGACCATTAAATCGGAAGGGGAGCGAATAGAAAAAAAGCTGGTGGAATCACCTCATCATCATCATCCTCAGCCTATAGAGTCCCACTGCTGGGCAAAGACCTTTCTCATATTATGTCATTATTCTTTATATTTTGTAAGTCGTATGCTGGTAGTTACTTTGTTTCATAATTGCGGTTAACTTCCGATGTATGACACAGTTATATCAATATAAAAAAGTATGTATAATATATTACAGGGATGTTAATAAAATACGTATAAATAAAGGTGAATGTCCGCTCAGGGCAAGCGATACGCATGAACGCGTCCTGTGGGATAGGAAAGGACACTTTTATTTGCTTGCTTTATACGGTAAAGTGACGTGAACTACGGTTCATGTGAGATATCGATTAGGCGTAATAGACTTCTATGGATCCGAGTTCCAAGTCGTAGATAGTTTATTGAAGGCTACGGTTGTTACATTTTCTAGTAAATTACTTAATGGGATCATTAGATCACCTCCTACTTCGATTACAAAATTAATATTAAATATCACAGTTACGTACATAGTGCTGACCCATAACTATCACCCCATACTATCGAGCCTTGTGTCTAGGTATTAGGAACTACGAGAGACTTTTGTTTGTGCGGCCCACAAATATTTCTTTCGGGTCTGCGTGTTTGTGAGACCGAAAAGTCTCTCGTAGTTCCTGATACCAACGACATAAGACTTAATTAATTATAAATAAAATAAATAAATAAATACACCCAACAGTCACATACATAGTCCTGACCCCACACTAAGATCGAGTCTTGTGTCGTGGGTATCAGGAACTACGAGAGACTTTTCGGTCTCACAAACACCCAGACCCGGAAGAAATATTTGTGGGCCGCACAAACATTTCTCTCGGTGCGGGGATCGAACCCGCGGCCTCTCGTTTCACAGGCGGCGTCTAACCAACTGCGCTACGGAGGCTGTCAAATTCAATTGAATTCATTCAATTGATCTGAATGTGAGCTCAGGACTATGTATGTGAAGGTTTGCTGTAGTATTCTATCATTCACGTATCTGAATTACAAAAAAGATGCTTCTATTACCAATCATTATTTATATTTCAACTCAGATATCTCATTTACAATAAAATTACCATCCTACCCAAGAATCTCGTAATTCACTGACTCGTAAGATATAAGTACATACGTACATAAGAGCAGTGCCTCATCGGAGTCAGAAGTCCTCCCAAGTGGCGTATAAATATCACACCGGCTGTAAACCAGCACACACGTAACTCTATTAAGTGTTTATACTCGGCAAACGGTAGTAAACTAACACCCTTTGGGGTGTACAAGGGAAGCATAGGGATGCAAGCTGTTCCCTTTAAAAAATATGTATTATCGCAAGGAATCCATACTATACAACACCCTATTGGTAGGCCTTTCATATTTGAGAGGTCGCCTGTGTAAGTACTTACAAAATGTCTCTTTCTCCCACCAAACAGCATGTAAACGTATTGTTATGTTCCGGTATGAAGGACACTTTAGCCAGAATAACTACTGGATATATTGAGAAATAACATATTATGGCTCAAGATGTGTTTTTTTTTTATTTCAGTGAATGGCGAGAAGAGCAAGCCGTTCGCCTGATGGTAAGCGATACGACCGCTCATAAACAGTAACAACATTCCACTGCGCTCGCCATCCTGAGACATAAGATGAGATGTTAAGTCTCAATATGTCCAGTAGTTGCTCTGGCTACAATGTCCTTCAATCCGAAACACAACAGTGCATTTAAGCAGTGTTGTTTCACGGGAGAAATAGACATTGCGGTGGTACCTACCCAGATGGCCTCTCACATATGAGAGACCTACCACCAGTAAGAGGTAAGGAGGAAATCGATTGGCTGTAGACTACCTTCACCATTGAACTTGCTTAGAACAAATAATAAGTACATATGATAAGTACATATGAGAGACCTACCACCAGTAGGTGCGCAGTGAGATGCCAAGCATTGCCACTGTCCATAATAATAATAATATAAGGGGTTGTCTCGTTGACCACAGGTGAATGGTATTGTCGCCTCGCCATTCATACCCATAAAAATATATGCATATAAAGTAACACTATAAAGAGGTTTTTTTTTTATTTTCTGTTTGCATTGAACAGACTCTGTTTCTATTGGATCGATTTGAAAAATTCTTTAAAATTAGAATCTCACATTATCCCTAATGAATATAAGCGATAGAATATCTAATAAAAAAGTACATTTGCACCCAGGCGGATTCGGATCGGGCCGCTAGCACAAAGACATATTAATAATAATCTTGCCAATAATTCTCGAGGTAGTTATTGGAGATATTTTACTGTTGTAACGGGAGGTACTGGTGGTAAGTCTTTTATATGTGAGAAGCTGCATGGGTGGGTACCACCACAATGTCTATTTCTCCCGTCAAACCACAGTTTAAATGCACTGTTGTGTTTCGGATTGAAGGACATGGTAGCCAGAGTAACTACTGGACATATTGAGACTTAACATCTTATGTCTCAGGATGGCGAGCGCAATGGAATGCCAAGCATTGCTTTGTAGTCAAGGTGTTGTTTGGTTTTGCTACTGTTAGGTTTTAATCAAAAGATATTTGAAAAAGTACTGGCAAACGCATAATAAATTGACATATTATAAAATGATTGCTGGGAAATGACACACTTGGTTACGGATTTGGAAAAGTGAAGTTGCATAAATGTAATTAAAGGGATAAAGTTCTCCATTTAAGATAATTTATATTATGCTATTAAGATTATATCTATAGAAGTATGAATTAGTACCACTTAATGTGATAAATTGGATTTTATAATAAACTAGCGTCCAGGCCCAACTTTGCCCGGGTACAAATAGATTTCGGATCAATAATATGTACGTATTATACATATAAACCTTTCTCTTGAATCACTCTATCTATTTAAAAAAACCGCATCAAAATCCGTTGCGTAGTTTTAAAGATTTAATCATACAAAGGGACATAGGGACAGAGAAAGCGACTTTGTTATATACTATGTAGTGATATGTAAACTATTTGTATAATAACTATATGTATAATACTACTATGTAGTGATAACGTGCGATGGAAAGAGCTATGCTCGGAGTCTCTCTAAAGGACAAAATTCGTAACGAAGTGATCCATCAGAGAACCAAGGTAACCGACATAGCTCTGAAAGTTAGTAGGTTGAAGTGGCAATGGGCTGGCCACATATGTCGCAGAACGGATAACCGCTGGAGTAACCGTGTTCTGGAGTGGAGACCGCGTCTTGGCAAACGTAGCGTGGGACGTCCTCTGGCCAGATGGCGGGATGACTTGCAGAAGAGGGCCGGCAAGAACTGGATGCGTAAAGCTACAGACCGGGCTCTGTGGTGTACCTTGAGAGAGGCCTATGTCCAGCAGTGGACTGCAACGGGCTGATGATGATGATGATGATGATATGCAAAAAAGAGAAAAGTGTAAGTATCGAATGGGTTTTATTATTTGTAGTCGATAGAATAGGTCCCTGCCCAGAGTGTGTAATCTTACATTACTGTTCATGAGCGTTCGCATCGCTTACCATCAGACGAACGGAATGCTAGTTCGCCGTTCACTGCAAAAAAAAATAATTAACAAAAGCCATGAAAGTAATTCCTAAATCAACAATACAAATTATTTATTTAAGACTTCAAAACATTGTTTGTATTACCTGTAACTGAAATTATTATTCATCATGATAATCAATTCTTCCCCTGTTTCTAGGCATAGAAATAATTTCGGCAAATTGTGAGTGGTCTGTATACTGTCTGTGGCAACTCGGTGTTCTTTGATAATTAAAAAATGAATTCACGACTTATACATTCAAAACCCCTTGGTGGTCCTAAAGGACATCTATCTTCCAACCTGACAGCACTCTAAATTTTAATATAAATTATGCCAAACATAAATACAGATATAATTTAAATTATTTCCTCTCTCCGTCCACTTTAACACCTTTTTGCACTTGACAGTAATAAATTGTGACTAATCCTGGCTTTAAGTGTACCGCTGTTTTGGCACGGCGCTGGCCATAGACTATTTAAGCAAGTTGTACAGATGTGCCAAAGAGTGGATTTTAGCCATATTATGGTGTAGACAACCGTGTCTTGGCATATCTGGTCAATAATTCAAGTTCTGCATAATATATTACTGTAGAGATGGTGGGTGTTCAATCGTGGGGTTCTAGATTCACGTCCTTTTTTACATAATAAAATAGAACTGTATTAAAAATCCAACCAATCATATATTGGACAATATTGTTTGGCCTTGACAAGGAAGTTTAAGGTCTCACAAAACGGGTATGAAAGCAAACACAAAATCAGTCACACTTTTGTCTTTCAATGGAGATCAAACTCATGGCCTATAGAATTGCAGCTTGCTTGCAAATACCATTGCTGTATTAATTTTACGTACGAACAAAACATTAAAAATAACAAGTTTCTGCATTTTATCTAGCCCTATCCAAATTGCTTATCTGCTCAATATTCGCCACTTCAATCAGTCTAGCATAATTTATAATACCATTGGTAAAAAGCACTGTGTTTATTTCTATAACAATATCACCATTTCCATATTCTTTGTTTACTTCAGCTAATTTGTCTTAATTTACTCTTAATAATGAAATTTTCCAACGGATTCTCCGCTGTTTGTAGCGTTATGAAATGGTCTCGCGGGACGGCAATTTTTCATGCTTTGTGTTTTTATCCGTCTGTAAAGTTAGAAGAATGGAGACTTTGTTTTACTTTAGCGGTAAGCGGATACCTGATGGTAAGTACTAAGTAATTACAGCTTCATATTGTTTGGATTGATATTCATGATTACATAAGTTTTCGATCCTACGATCGAAAAGTTATGATTGGAAAAATCTGTGACGGTGATCGCTTTCAATAGGCGATTAGGGATCTTCGTAGGAAAAGATAGAAAATACTAGAAAAATAAAGAAAGACGGAAAGATTTTTGTTTAGCAGAAGACTTTTTGTGATAAGAGAGAAAGAGAGGGGAGATTAAAAAAGAAAAAATTGAGGGAACTGCGGAAAGTTATTCGGATATTAGATCTCTAAAAATGTACAGTTTTAAAATATCTGTGTTACTCAGTACCCACTTGTATGTAAATATAGATTATCTAGGGAAAGTTGCATCAGGGCATATTACAACAATATTTTTCTGCTGGTTTGTATCCTAATATGTAAACTCATCGCTATTTTTATACATATTAAAGAAAGTCCTAAACAGATTTTCTATAATATGTTTCCCGTTAAAGTTACTACACTCTTGTAATCTATAAAATATCTGAAAAATCACTTACACAGCAAAACCCTCACAAATTACCTTTTTTACACTGGCACGGCATAATGCACTGCACTTGATAAACGTAAATACCGCCCAGGCAGAGAATCGAATAGCATCACACCATCCCATGCCATCCGATACAATTCCTCAGAGCATTCTACAGACGGTAGAACACACTTAGGTACCTGAAAATCGAGACCACAATGTCACTTTCACAGCTTACATACCAACTGGCCCAAAACATATCAAGATACGCATTGTAAATTGTCCGACTATAACGTACGATCTTCGCAACAAAGAAAACATAATTCAAAGTGTACAATACTCTGACGGCAGATAGATGTAAGGGTCGCTTTGACAATGAATCACCATCTGTTAGCCGACATAATAGCTACAATACAACGGTTTGTACATGTTTACAACGAAAATATCTTGTCAAATCTTTATACTGGAACTAATAACTTACTAGTATCTTTTTTCATATATGATATGTTAAATAACTAATACTAAGTACAATATATTTAGTATAGTCATATTTTATTTTTTGTAGTATATTTAAGTATGTACTTGTATTATATGTATTAGTTCGTATTTATATAGCTTTTAGTCGCACATGCTTTTCTTCCTTTCCTTTTTAATAACAATCTTCGATTTTCCTTCTCCTAGTCATTCCAATCCAGGCCGCCCGTTGTACGTACTTATGTTATAAGTCCCGTAGTTGTAAAATTATTTAAATATATTTTGTGTACAATAAAGAATTATAAATAAATAAATAATAATATAAAAAGGTATTATGTAACTAAAATTTTTTTTTTCATAGAAATTTAAAGTGAATTAAAATTTTGCTAACGGCAGTGCTTAACGAAATGGGTGCTGTCTTCAATGGTTGTATACTTCAAATTGCAGTCTTTTATAAAATTATAATATTTATTTTATTTTTATTTATTATTATTAGGGAAACAAACAGACTATCAATTCAAAAACCAATTAATGTAGTGAATATTCAATATTAGAGGATTACCCTTTACGGTAATCCGTATACTACACGTTGAACGAGGTAATTACAAAGTTACTCGCAAAAAGGCATGTAAACACCCCTTATACCTTTTATATTAATAAAACCGTATCATTTGCGGTTCAATCAGACTAATGCATAGATTGCGGGTTGCCGATCATAGCGAGTTTTTCTAATTCCGCGAAAGCCATCAATGTAATACCTTCATCTGAAAGGTTTCAGCTTATTGGCTGACGATAAATGAAATGCACTTTTGTGGCTCACCTCTGAGGGAATGAAAAGTTGGTTATTAATTTTAAATTATTGCTTGTAGACGCTTTGTTATACAAAGGTTTTTTCTTTATCTTCCTATAATTCACCAAAAATATAAAAGAAATTGAGCAACGAGAGGCCGCGAGTTCGTTGCACTGATACAAGTTTTTATTCTATTTCAGCTTTTGAGAACAAACTAAGTCAAATTACTGTAGTGACAAAAAACTTATATGTGTTATTATATGCAGTATGATCCAAAGTCAGATGAGTATATCTGTTGAAATGAAATGAAAATAATTTATTGAATCCATTAAAATGTTCAACATCGTTTAGATTCAGTCATTTTTTTTATCTACCACCCGGTTCGGAAAGCGGTTTTCACTAGAGAAGAACGGGCAAGAAACTCTAGTGTTGCTCTTTTCAAAACCAGTTTACAATTTAGTGATTATTACATAATTTACAAGTTGGTTTAAATCAGAGCAGTTTATTAAAAATATTTTTAAACGGAATATTATTATATTATAATTACTATGGCTGAGTGAAGCGGAGTCGCCCAGAACGAAGAATCAATATACTCTTTTTCGCCAAAACAGTGAATAGTGTTGTGAGTCAACATCATTCTATTAGAATACAGTATATTCTTTTTATCTTATACCTTGCATGTTTTGTAGAGGCAATACTTATGCATCATTATTTACTCTTTAAAAAACTCGGCAACTAATATTCGCTGTCATTAAAACCTCCCCAGTAAGGAAAACTTTTGCGTACTAGGTCAGGTGTGAATAGACGTGTGCAATATAATAACTAGGCTTTAGGGCGGGACCTAGGATCCCCTCGGCCTGGTTGCACGGCGACGCGTGAGAAACGCGATTAAAATTCATGTTAGTTCAGTGCTCCATAAAGATGACTGATGACGGTTGATCTTTGCGGGGTTTCTTTATCTAAATCCAAGTATTATTTGTTTCATAAAGAAATATGTAAATTTAAAAAAATCGATGTGATTAGGATTAGAGTTTTTTACATAATTAGACTGTGCAGTCGGCGAAAAACTGACTGTTAAACGAAAGGACTTGGCTTTGTCCCTCGCACAGTGATATATATTTTGCACAAAAAATATACTGTATATATTATTTTTCAACTGAGACATAAGCCGTGCTGAAAAGATAAAACATATTACTTTTTAATTTAAAAACATCCACTATTGAAAATAGACCTGTATGTAATATGGTTCTGAGTGTTTGTGAGACCGCAGTCTCTCGTAGTTTCTGATACCACAACAACAATTTTAATGTTTCACAATTTACAAGTATAAAAATTGTAAAACATTAAAATCATTTTAAACAAAAAACATTTTCTAGGTTACCCTAACTTATTCCCGGATCACCAAAATGCGGTTACGCAGAGATTTGCAGATAAGCTGCGGCGCATTTAAACTTAACAATGTGCTAAAATTAGCTAAGCAGGCCAGATAGTTCGTAACATACCGCTTGATTTCATTTGTCAGGGATTTAGTAACCTGAAAAATTAAATTAATTTAAATTTGTATAATTTTATACAGTTTAGAAACTATATTCATTTGAATTTTCCTGAAAAGTAAGCAGATTTTTTCTGGTATAATTAATCTTTCGGTACTCTAAGAAAAGTGCCACTTTTAACCATGACATCAGAAAAGGAGTTTATTAATTCGGCTAAATCTTAATTTTACGTGCTCAAATGTATGTTTTTTTATTAAGACGATAATGATGATTTGGGTGCATGTATATACCGGGTATCTCAAGACTGCTACCGAAAACGAAGCCGGGTGGTAGTTTTAGTGACTACAAACACAATGCAACTAAAAATTTCGCAAAGAAACGCGACAATTATGTTTTATGATTTTTTAAATATCGTCATTTTTGGGTGGTAAATCCATAGTTTTTGCTAAAATAATAATTTAAACTCTTTTATACCTTAGATTATTTATAAATAAAAGGGTATACACTATTATTTTAGGAAAAAAAATATTTACCACCCAAATATGGTCATAGGAAAAAAATAACCAAAAAAAATTTGTCGCTTTTTTTTGCAACTTTTTCTGTTGCATTGTGTCTGAAGTCGCTTAAACTACCACCCGGCTTCGTTTTCGGTAGCAGTCTTGAGATACCCTGTATATATATATATACATATATATATATATATATATATATATATATATATATATATAAACTCATTTGCAAAAAAACGGGCACCTAAGAAATGAACCATTTCAAATGTTACTATTGGTTTGTTTGATAATTATAGGTAGTTTTACTTTCACAATTTTGTAAATTAATAAGCAAATAATCGTTTTCGTCAGTATTATCATACAATTTTGATAAAATTTATGGGTTTTAATGCTAAACTTCACCAGTAGTGTATGCTCGCTAGTAGTGCATATGCTCGTGAAGTAAAAGTTAACAAAGATTTTTGTTTGTTTTTTCTTTAATAAAGTAAAAGCAGATAAATGTTTAGTATCGAGTGTGACCCCCTCTAGCTGAAATCACAGCTTGAATTCGTCTGGGTATGCTAGTGAGGATATCACGGACACTTGCTTGCGGAATACGTTCCCACTCCGCGGTAATCACATTCTTCAGCTCTCTGATGGTCTGCGGAGCCGGTTGTACTGATCTCACGCATCGTTTCAGAACGTCCCAGATATGCTCTATAGGATTGAGGTCGGGACTTCGAGCTGGCCAATCCAAACAACGAATGCCGACCTCTTTCACATACGCTTCCACATCGCCAGACCGGTGGGCGCGAGCGTTGTCGTCCATAAAAATTGAGTCTTCGCCTAAAGCGGCCAATGCGGGTTATGCATGACGAATTAGAACTTCCGTTATGTATTGATGTCCAGTCAGTGAGCCGTTTTCAATGAAGACTAACTCTGTACAATCCATTGAATTTATTCCTGCCCAAAACATAACAGAGCCCCCATCATAAGGTGTGATTTCTTCAAAACAAGCCTCTGCAAAGCGTTCTCCTCGTCTTCGTAGCACTCGCCGACGTCGATCTTCACCGAACAGAGATATCCTGGCTTCATCGGAGAATAATACCCTATTCCAGTCTTCTTGAGTCCATGACTCACAATTTCGAGCAAACCTAAGCCTGGCAACTCTGTACTCACGGAGTAACTTAGGGCCGCGGGCCGGGCGATGACTGCGTATATTGGCCGCGAGAAGCCTCCTCCTGACCGTCCATAGACTAATATGCACATTTCTTACTTCTTCGAGGTTGTTCTTAAGGTCCACATACGAAGACTTGCGATTTCTCAATGCGCGACTTACAAGAAAACGATCATCCCGTGGTTGGGTACATGGTTTTCTTCCAGAAACAGGCTCAATCCTATAGAGCATGTCTGGGACGTTCTGAAACGACGCGTGAGATCAGTACAACCGGCTCCGCAGACCATCAGAGAGCTGAAGAATGTGATTACCGCGGAGTGGGAACGTATTCCGCAAGCAAGTGTCCGTGATATCCTCGCTAGCATACCCAGACGAATTCAAGCTGTGATTTCAGCTAGAGGGGGTCACACTCGATACTAAACATTTATCTGCTTTTACTTTATTAAAGAAAAAACAAACAAAAATCTTTGTTAACTTTTACTTCACGAGCATATGCACAACTAGCGAGCATACACTACTAGTGAACTTTAGCATTAAAACCCATAAATTTTATCAAAATTTTATGATAATACTGACGAAAAAAATTATTTGCTTATTAATTTACAAAATTGTGAAAGTAAAACTACCTATAATTATCAAACAAACCAATAGTAGCATTTGAAATGGTTCATTGCTTAGGTGCCCGTTTTTTTTGCAAATGAGTTTATATATATATATATATATATATATATATATGAGTATCTTTTAAATTAATAATTCAACGTTGCTATGGAAATCATTCAACGCAACCTACGATACGAGTAATGAACACTTGAGCCTAAAGAAAACTAATTTCATTTCAAGTCATTAAAATTGCTATTATATTAGGCATCCTAATATTTCTTTCCTTCGCCTATTCTTTTCAAACACATCAATGAGCTAAGCGTTGCAGACATCCGTGTGCGCCAATGATTACCATCCACCAGGTGACTTGTATGCTCTTTTGGTGAGGCTAATGAATAAAAAAAATATATCAAAATTTGGATACTTCTACTCACTTGCTTCATAAAATCTCCGTGTTAGCGTAAGAAAAATCAATACAGTCTACAGGAGAAGCAAAAATCTCTCATGTAATTTAACCAGTTACGTAGGCGGAAATGAAACGTCACATGCACGTCACAGGCGAGGCGGAGTGACGACTGCCGTCACGCTTCGTTCGGTCAGAGAAATTGCTGAAGGCTCAGAAGGAAGGATAATACGAATAGCAACCAATGTACAAGATGCCGGAAATTTTTTTCACCAAAGTAATTCACGTGGAATTAGTAAAACATGAACAGCAGTGAGCACTTGAGTGGTTTACATAAATGGTCGATGCGAGCGCGGTTAAAATATACTACCACCAAATTTCGATTCTCCGGTAACCTTCGATAAGTATATCGAACTTAGTCATACAACTTCGATTGAGTTATTATATTGGAACTTTACTAAGTTACTTACTTTTTTTTACTTTTACTACTTACTTTACTTTTATAAGCAAAACTACCGCCGGAATCAACTACTTTTTAAAACTAGTCTTCAATAATGTATCAAAACCAAAAACATAATCATAGCCGGAATTGAAATTACAATACGCAAATACATCTAATTAGTACAGTCTACCAAACACGAATATCATCCACCTCCGCAAATACAGGTGAGATTTTACCTTAATCTATGCATCAAAGCAATCTAATCTATAAAAGCCACAAATATCAAATATTCATTGGAGATACTAGCAGCAAATCGTTGGATTATCCATGCACTAATGATTTACTCAAATGACGGCTCTCTGACGCTACGTTCAGCTTTCATTTGGCTTGCACGTACCACATTCGGCTTGCATTCATACCTCATTGATATTCAATTGCATATCGCGGATCAGTTTTGAGATCTTCAAGGGGATTATGCACAACAGTGCGCTAAAAGGGTTTTATTCTTGCAATGAGCTGGCTGATTCAGTGTTTTGTTGATTTTGTTACTTTGATGCAAAAAAACTAACTTGCATCGTTAGTTTTCTTAATAGAACTTTTATTTATAAGCTTATCAAATTAAAAGTACTGCACGAAATTGAATATAGTTTTCACAATTATACCTACTATTGATGTGTAACCAAATATCTTAATTATTTATGTTCAAAATGTCTATTACGGATTATGATAGGGAAATCAAAAGACTTGGCAAATTGTCTCTAGATTTTTTAGATGCTTATACAATAGTAGATGGTACTGGGAAGCCCAAAATTATCAGCGCCCGGCACAGCCAAGTCGATGCACTAGCCACTAGCCATAGTTGGTGAGAACACAATAATGATGATAATTGCAGCCACGCCAGCCTGGTAAATTTTATGGCCTAACCACTTTTAATCGTACTCCCGATTGTAGAGGAGGCTCAAGTCCTGTAGTAGGCTAGTATAGCCTAGTACAGTACAGTGGTACTCTTGTAGAATGTGAGTATATTTTTTGACCACCGTTGTTCGAATAGAAGATCATCTAAATTTCTAATATTTGATAGAAAATATTTTAACCAGCTCCTTTTCAATATATGTGTTCAAGATAGCTGAGATTATTTTACTAAATTACTCGGTCATAGTTCAGTCTAGTGTAAAACATTAAATAAATTAAATGTATTACGCGGAAAATTGTTAAGCTACTAACATAAATACGCTGGTATTTATAATCCCAACTCAAATTTCAAAAGTCGAACACAAACTGGAGTAACTCCGTTCAAAGTTAGCTATTTAATTTTAATGGTGGTAAGTCTCTTATATGTGAAAGGCCGCCTGTGTAGGTACCACCGCAATGACTATTTCTCTCGCCAAATGCACTTTTGTGTTTCGGTTTGAAGGACTCTGTAGTCAGAGTAACTACTGGACATATTGAGACATAACATCTTATGTCTCAGGATGGCGAGTGCAGTGGAATGTCAGGCATTGCTGTGTAGTTCATGGTGTTATTTGTTTACTGAGACATAATATGTTGTCTCAATATGTATAGTAATTACTCCAGCTACAATGTCCTTCACACCGAAACACAACAGTGCATTTACACTGCTGCGTGGTACCGACATTGTAGTACCTACCCAGTGGGGCTCTCACATATGAGAGACCTACCACCAGTAAAAACACTTGGCATTTTAGCTCTCCTCCTTTCATCATTATTTTAATCCTTATATAGCATGTAACAGATTTAAATGTAAAAGCGAAAAGTAGTACGTTCAGAATCAGCTACATCATATTCTCTTTTCCGCACATTTAACTACAACTAGATAGAGCAAGATGCAGCTATTGTTTAATGCAATTTGATCCATCGGACAAACGACGCGACGGCGCGCGCGGCGGTACATCAAAAGGTTATAGGGATGTGCCGCGAAAAAAATTACTCCCGGTATTTGTAAGACCGGGCGATCCAAATCCCGCGCAATACATGCACTTAAATGAAACAAATTAAATTGTAACAAAATCACTATGAAAAGAAACAACAAGTAGGTATTTCTATGAAAAATAATTTCGCGGAACGTTTAAATGGTGATTAAATTCGGTTTATAATTTTGCTACAATGTATGCGGAATCCCGGTGTGTCGGATATCCCGGTATTGCAATCCCTAAATGGGCACCGACAATGTGAAAAAAAACTAGTCGTGCACCGCAGTTATCAGTGTCTACTTGTGTTTAAGTGTTAAGCATTGTGTTAAGTAGATATTTCGACAACTTTCACGCGCGATGTCTTTTCGGTATTCGAATATTGAATACACTGAAATGGTGAGAACTTCCGCACTCTGTGGTGATAATGTATCATTGGCATGCAGGACATTTAACAACAGGCACGGCACCAGTGTAGTGTCCGACAGTATCTCGATGCTGAGTTCGGAGAGCGCTGGATAGGTCGCGGCGAACCTGTGCAATGGCTTCCTAGGTCACCTGACTTGACGCTTCTTGACTTTTTTTGTGGGGACGTAATAAATCTCTATCGGTATACTTCAGTGAAAGTACTTATGTGGAGGAACTAAAAAGTAGAATAGTGGCAGCCTTCCTAAAAGTGAAAAGTGACACTGAAGTTTTACATAAATTACGTGAACAATTACGCAAATGTGCATCAAAGTGTATCAAGGTGGTGGACATTTCGAACATATTTTAAAAAGAAATCGCCGCATGAGTGCCATCTAACACGTAAGTTAATTTTGTTGTATTTTTTGTGTTGTGATTCCCAATCTAGTCTTCGTTGTTAGATATTGCGTTATCTTATTATCTTATTCATTAGTAATGCAAAATAAATGACGCCCGTATCCTGCCGGCCTGTAGGAACTAAGTTTAGCGGAAGTGAAATTAATAATATTTTATAGCCGATTCATGCAAAACATTGTCTTATGTTGGGTTCGTACGCATTATATCTTGTAAGTAAAATATTTAGATTTTATAGTCAAAACACAAATGTTATGCTTACATATTAAATTAATAATAATTTGTTCACCAAGCCACAAAGTAATCAGTTACATACGTAATTTGTATTTCGTTTATTGTCAGCTGTTTCTGCCGGCGGCGCAGCGTTCGACGTTAGGTACTCGTGTGAATGGGTCTTGTGTACATGTGTGCGTGTCCGCGAGCGTGTGTAGTAGTGCACTCTTATTTGTAACTCGTAAGGTAACCATGTTAAGTGCCTACATTTGGTATAACTAATTTCATAAATAAAAGATTTTGTAATTATGGTAGTACGATTTCAAAGCATAAACTATGATTGCAATAATATTTTAAAGTTGGGGTGTCTGAGGTTGTGAATTAATCCTGTTACACGTTGTATAACGAACTTGGATTAACACGTGACTAGCTGGCATAACAGAATAATTAAAAGACATTACGCAACAGAAAAACAAATTAGAAAGCCGCTCACATCGTCCTCCAAACGAACGATCGTGGGGCGAGTGCCAAATTCGACAAAATTTGGTTAACTAACGTACTCTTTACCGTATATCATGTAGTTGAGTTTGTTACTCGATTATACTTCGTAACGTCTGTACATTGCGATGCATGAGGCACGCTTATTGATTTTGGCAGCTACTCGATGTTAAGTTACAGCGGTTTCAGTTCGCTCATCAATATGCCCACACAAAGAGATGCTCAATGTGTTATAAGACAACATCAACAATTGTGTAGTATCTTTTGGGATAAATACAGCTTCGGATGATGATTCTAAAACGGTGAAGGAAAACATCGTGAGGAAACCTGCATACCATAGCCGATTTTATAAAAAATTCTATGGTATGTAAGTCCGCCAACCCGCACTAGGCCAGCGTGGTGGACTATATGGCCTAACCACTCTCAATCGTACTGTCGATTGTAGAGGAGGCCCGTGCCCTGCAGTGGGACGTATATGGGCTGATACAGAAACAGCTTCGGATTCAATGTTACTTTTGTTGGTTACAATATTGTATATTTTTGAAGAGTTTACTATATCAGACTGACGTGATTTTGATCGTTTATGTGTGCATATATTATAATGTATGTCGTGTTTCAAATTGTACGACTTTGCGGTTCAGTAAAGATAGGTGTTTACTGCTATTCATAAATACCAACTATATGTGGAGTTTCAATTGTGGTGCCGAAAGATTGTTCTTTTATTATTCTTGACTATTCAATAGTCATATACATCCTAAATTACAGTCTCGTCCTTCCGATGTGAAGCAACGAGGTCTGTTTTAATTATTCTCTTATCTCTACCCTTTCTTTCACAATGTCTTTCACTCTCTGACTTTCGGATAGAGCGGAGACAAAAAAAATGAAATCCATAACATACAACCGAAAAGTCTAATATTATGATGAAGTTAAAATTATATCTCAGATGTAAATGTTTTCGAAAATTGAAATTAATTCAAACATTCAAGATCCCTCACTACATTATTTAAAAATTCCCTTTCAACCTATCTGAATACGAATCACACACGACACTATCTGCGAATGTAAATAATTAATAATTTTCGTCGCTTATATTCTCGCAATATTGCGACTCTAACCAAAACTGACACGTCATAATTAATATTCAACAAAAGCACACGAGGGCATCACGGAGCTACCCGACCAAATTACCCCACTCGTCCGCACCCAACACCCTCGTCGTACTAAGCACATATTTAATTTGGCAACGTTCTCGGAGACCTACTAGATTATTGTTATATGTTAATGCTGTAATTGCTAACGTTTTGTGCTGGATGAGAGATGAGTTCGTCTATATTTATGTTGAGAATAGTTATGGTTTATTCATTTAAATATTTTATTATATTTAATATACGGTCAAATAAATTTTTAGTTATAAAATATTAAGAGAAAAGATAAAAAATTTCAAGCACTTCATATCGCTCATTTTCAAATGTAAAACTCAGTTGCTTTGGGGATAGTATAGCATTTCGTGTGTGGATACAGATACAATTTTATAGAAATAGTACCATGTTTGAATGTACTAACTGTATCTTAGCATGATTTAGTAGAAATTTCCCACACCCAACATTCGAGCTAGATCAATTAACGAATATGGTCAAAACAGTTCGATGTAAAGTGAAATAAAGAAATATTATTTTAACAAGTAAAAATCATATTCTTCAAGATCTCACCTTCACCATTATCAAAGGTCAGTGTGAATTATTAAGAAAAATTAAAACTCAGTTTACGTATTTAAAATTATACGAGAAAATATTGTAACTAAATTCAACAACCAGACGCTATAGTACGCAAGGGTTAAATTTATGAAACAAACAAAAACTATGGTTTTGCTGCCCAAAAATGACGATATTTAAAACATACATACATACATAAACTCACGCCTTTTTCCCAGAAGGGGTAGGCAGAGGTGCCAGGACACCCACATTTCGCCTTGTATGTTCCGACTTCCGTCCCACGATGTGATAGGTGGCGAGCCTATCGCCATATCGGGCACAAATAATTATTATTTAAAACACCACAAAAAACGCATTTTTTACGAAACTTTTAGTTGTATTCTATTTGTAGTCTCTAAAATCCTCCTGGCTTCATTTTCGGTCTCAGTTTTGATACAGCCTGTATAACCGAGTAGCTCAACAAACTCATGATACAAGAGCGTATTCTAACTATCAATAATCTAATAAAGTACGCCAGTTTCCGCACGTAACACCACTTATTTCACCAATTTACAAGAACGAATCACGTAAAAGCAGCTCCCAGTAGTCTCGAGTGTGCCATCCCTACATACATTTATTTCCTTCAAACATCGGAGAAGTTATGAGTTTATGGCGATTTGATATTTATGCTTAGTATTTCGGTTTTGAGTTTATTTATTTATTTAATTATCCTTTTTTGCACCATTCATAGAATTTGTTACATTTTAGAAATAGTATTATAAAAAGTACAAAAGCCCTTATTACACTGCGAACTTTTTCTTCCAGGCAAACTTGGGTTGGATATTATAAATAGGAGAATGAAAGGGCAGTCTAACAAGTAAATAATTAATTGTTTCTTATATTTACGCGAATGTTCCACATTGAAATTTATTTCAATGAGGAAATAATTAGATGGAATGAAATCAAAAATAGATTTATTATCGTTATAACAATTTAATTTTTGATAGTGGGATGCTCAAGTGAATGCATTTGATAGAAAACGCAATGGAACTAACATAAATTTAACATTGACAAGAGATGGATTAGTTCCTTCAATTGATATAGCTATGCCGGCGTTTCCAAAACCAGATTTTATGCAAAGGTAGAAATTAAATCTTGTACTTTTGTTAGTACTATGAAAGAGGTTTCATCAATGTCTATACTGGTTTGTATCATGGCCTATGGTTATCACATCGCCAGCTTTTCAGTAAAACAAATTGAGATGTCAAGTTGGTCGTATAAAAAACCACAAACTTTATGCCTATTTGTTGTTCCTTAAAGGTATAACAATAAAATGACACCACACTTCACACCACACCATATTCGAAAATAGAACGTTACGAAGCAAAAGCAGCCGCCCAATAAATAAAATATCCCCACAATCCAGAAGAAAATTCTAAGCCGTATATCTTTGTTCCCATTTAATCTCTTAAGACTTGGACCACGCAAATCCCTCAGATATCTCGACTATAGTCCGAACACTCGAATCAACGCGTACAAATTGCTTCGTTTATCACCAATATAAAGCTGTCTTGAATAAGCTCTCACTATTCCGAGTGAGAATACGCCAATCTCTGCTAAACATACATATATGTATGTATATTCGGGGTGTGGGAATTAATATACACTGTTATTACAAATGATTCATTGGGCCTTGGTAGTCATGCCAAATATATGTTTTTGTAGATTTATTATTATCTGAATAATATATATGATTAGGTTACTAGTTTTATGGTTTGATGGTAGCGAGTATGAGATATGTATTGTGAGGTCCTGGATTCAAATCCCAGGTCAGACAAGACACTCTGTTCTGGGTTTTCGGTTATTAAAATGTAATATAAATTAGATAACTTGTTGGGCTTTTGGTTTTTAAAATCTCCTATAAATTGCTTAGGATTAGATGTTATATCCAACTTGGCGATAGCCTAACCTGCAATCACAACTTAGGATAAATATGAACTTAAAAATTATTATGATTTAAAAAAATGTGATACTAAGTAGTCATAAAATTATGTATTTATTAATAGTCATTAATCATTTAATTACTATTGAATTATTATTTATTGTATGTTTTGCAATATGAACTGAAATATTCTGTAGATTTTTTATGCCTCAGTGCGTGGTAGTTATTTTATATTCGATTTTCTCCCACATCACATAGTTTGTCATTCGTCAATCAGCCACAGAGTTGTAATTAGACAAAATAAAATACAATTTTTGCGAGCATATTATAGTTATAGTGAGACTATGGTGCAAGAGATTACCACCACCACATATGTATATACTGGGTATCTCAAGACTGCTACCGAAAACGAAGCCGGGTGGTAGTTTTAGTGACTACAAACACAATGCAACTAAAAATTTCGCAAATAAACGTGACATTCTTTTTTTGTGATTTTTTAAATATCTTCATTTGTGAGTGGTAATCCATAGTTTTTGCTAAAATAATAATTTTAACTCTTGTATACCTTAGATTATTTAAAAATAAAAGGGAATACACTATTATTTTACGAAAAAAAATATTTACCCCCCAAATATGGTCATAGGAAAAAAATAACAAAAAAAAATTGTCGCTTTTTTTTGCAACTTTTTCTATTGCATTGTGTCTGAAGTCGCTTAAACTACCACCTGGCTTCGTTTTCGGTAGCTGTCTTGATATACCCTGTATATATAATGTTAACATGTATAATTAAAATGTTTTAACGGTGAAGAAAATATCGTTGGGTTACTCTTAAATTATGTTGTTGTTCCTTGGTGCAATCGTTTGAGAGTAGGTTGTGAACACTGACATTTGACCCGAGTTTGAGTGTTGTGAGAACAAAAATTCTCTAATATTTATATATTCCTACGTCTCAAGTTTTAAGATCTTAATGTGGGGTCTAAAGGACTATTTGTGTGACTGTTAGATAACATAGTATCTAAAGTCCGTAACCAAAAATTAGTGCTACATTATATACAATGGCATAAGCTCTAAGAATATTTAAATAAAAAAGACTTTCAGGAACAAAGCTAACCACGACTGTTGTAAAGTAATCGAAATGTGGGCAAGTTAAAAAATGTAAAAATTAAACCAAATTCGCAATAAAATGCTTAAAAAATAGGGTAAAGTGCGCTTAATTCTAAGAAACTATTACTCTACGAATCTCTCGATTGTAAAGTCATAAAGACGTACGGCCTAAAATCTCTGAATCGAACTATCAATCGTAGAAGAGTCGCGCACAGTATCATCTATGAGCTGACACATAATGTGTTTATAATACACGGAGCTCGCACAACACATTACACCGTATCGGTATATCAAGGCACCTTAATGCAAGTCGCTTTTAACCTACATCGGATGAAAGCAAGCATTGTAATGCCGGGCTTAGAGTGGCAAACGTGGCCTTTGTCACACCGTAACCGAATATTTAAGTTCATTTTTATACGCTTGTATTATCCAGCGAATAATACTTTATGTTTAGTTTGTGTTCGGTGTAATAATGTTTATGAAATAGGAAGTTATCCTTTGTTGTGGGTATAATGGGTTTCAGGTAACCTGAGTTTTCTTCAAGAATTACAAACTATGTTAGAACCTGACCTAAATATGTATTCCTGGTAGGTTTTTGTATGGCGGCTGACTTAAATTTTATGCATAATAATACAATGCTTCCCGCTCCCCTCCCGATTTGATGGGCTAGCAAAACATTCATAATCGAAGCATAATGGATGTTCACGGGCGGCAGTAACCACTTCACATCAGGTGACTTGCTTGCTTCTTTACCAGATCTATAGAATAAAAAATGTGAATGAGAGTAACGTTTTATTTTGTTGGATAAGGATGAGTGAGAGAAGAATAAAAAGTAAAGTCGAAAAGGCCCCAAATAAGTGGGATAAGTATCTCCTTTTTTTCCTTTCTTACATGAAGTATTCAAACAGAAGAAGAAAGGTTTAATGCCCTTTCTTTGTCTCCCCTTTTTCGTCTCATTTCGAGAATCTGCTAGGTCTTACAACACTGCTAAACGTACCTAATACCGGCGAATTAACCGTAGATTTTCACGGCGAAATACCTGGCTGTACAAGAAGCCTTAGTACTTACTATTTGTAAATCATTATCGTTTGTTAGCAACTGAGCTTACATACTATAATGATTTACAACTAGCTGAGTCGCTTAGTCATGAGCATTTCGTTCGCCTGATGGTAAGCTCATGAATAGTAGCGCAACCAAACAATACCTTGAATTCCAAAGCAATGCTTGGCAATCCACTGCGCTCGCCATCCTGAGATATAATCTGTTAAGTCTTAATATGTCCAGTAGTTACTTTGGTTACAATGTCCTTCACACCGATACACAACATTTACACTGCTGTTTGGCGGGAGAAATAGACATTGCATTGGTACCTGCCCAGACGACCTCCCCTATTAGAGGCCTACCACCAGTGCATGTAATAAAAAATTTAGCACAAACTCAATAATACATCAAAGAACTTCTTTATAAAAATAATTAAACCTAGCAAAACCCGGTGTGAGAAAGGTGTTCTCAAAACACGTCATACGCGCACATTTACTTTGCATATTCATTACGTTGTTCATTTAACCGAGAACCTCTCCGCTTAAATTCATTTTTGCTCCAATCTCTTGGTGAAATTGTTATTTTTCTCACTAATATTTTCTTAGATAAAAATTTACGTCGCCGAGACTTTCTTAGTTTTAAAAGATATTTTTTTTTAAGTTGAAGCAATGAGGTTATTTTAATGGTAATAATGGACCGTGAACCGTCAGGCTTTTGTATTCAATTTAGTTTATTTGAGTGTTTCAGGTTGATAAACCATTGCTGACATTTAAATAATTCATGGATATTTCTAAAAATTTCATTCATCATCATCATCATAATATCAGCCACAGGAAGTCCACTGCTGAACATAGGCCTCCCCCAATGATCTCTACAATGACCTGTTGGAAGCGGCCTGCATCCACGCGGCCTCCACTCGAGAACCTTTCGGCCCCAACGGCCATCGGTTCTACGAGCTATGTGCCCGGCCCACTGCCACTTCAACTTGCCAATCCTATGGGCTATGTCGATAACCTTGGTTCTCCTACGGATCTCCTCATTTCTGATTCGATCTCGTAGGGAAACACCGAGCATAGCCCGCTCCATGTCTCGTAAAATTAAAAAATAAAATTTATAATTTTAAAATCCTTTTTTTTTAAATTTTCATTGCTATATTGTAACTAAATCATTATGACACATACATAATATTGCGCCAAGTTTAGATCCTGTATATAAGGTAGGATGAAGCTCAAATAATTACATACCTTGAAAGTGGTTTTAACAAAGTCAAAAATATTTAATACTGGAGTGGTCCAGTAATACGTTTTTGACTACTTTTCAAAAACAATTACCATTGAGTATGTAATATGTATATTATCTACAATTTATAGTTTTTGTCTACCCCAAAGGTATTCGTGAGCTTAAGTTGATATAATATATTTCGTCGATCCTACTTTCCATGTTTGCGTGCGATAATCTATATCCAAAAACATGACGTTCTAAAGAAGTCAAAGTCCTTTGAAGCCACATAAAGCCGACGTCGAAAGCCTCTTGTCAACCCTCCAAGTATTTATCAGAGGGACAAAGGATATTTTGAACTTCCGACAGTTCTTATAAAATGATAGTTCTATATTTTATACTCCAAAGAATTGCTTTATTTTTACCACAAGTCACAAAAATATGAGTAAAAACATTTATTTTTCATTTCACTTGAAACTACTGAAAAAGCTTATAATAAAATTAGATATTGATTATAATTTTCTTAATATTTAAATACTTGTTCGCCTGATGTTGGGCGATAGGACCGCTCATGCAATATGTCCACTAGTTACACTGGCTACAATATTCTTCAAATCGAAACGCAACAGTGCATTTACATTGCTGTTTGGCGCGAGAATTAAACATTGCACTTACTACCAGTAAATTCAAAAGTCGTTGAAATGGGACAAAATACTCGATAGCTAAAATAGTTGTGCAAATTATCTACCAGGATTATAAGATACGGTAGATCAATTTAAAAAAAAAGAAATTAAATTGGACGTCAATTTCAACACAAAAACGATATCTAAAAATCAAGCTTACGTACGACAAAATCCGCGGTCGTTGCCCCCAAAGACGGTATCGCTCCAAATAAAAACAATTCCACTTAAATTCCCTTTTCTCAAGCGTAGAATGTAGTGAAAATATTTTACTTAACTTGTCAATGGGTGAGTGTTGCTGGCCTAAGCTAGTTCCGAACAGTCACGACCGATTTACTTTGAACCCTACTGAATTCCATCTACGCAAGGGATGCTACCAATTTTGTATACAATATGTGACATGATAAGCCCACTCTGATCTATATGTAGTATCTCTTACATACAGACACTCAATTTTTGTATACTGTAATTTATATTCTACTGGTTTCTCAGGATACAGACAATTCTCAACTTTAGAAATGTAATATTCTTGAATCAATGATATTTTTTTAAATAAAGATTTTATTTTAGGTTTTTGTACAGTAATGTAGTTTTTAAAGTATTTTGTCATTAAATTAAGTTGTATATCAACGCACTGTTATTGTATAAAGGTTTCCTAACTTTATTTTCCTTCACCGTTGTAGTGGGTGGTGATTGACTATTAATACACACATGAAAAGTGTCCAAAAAGTCAGAGGTGTGCACTGGGATTAAATCCCGTAACTATAGTGAATACATTGGCAGTCGTTTGCAGTCCTGTGTGCAGTCCGACTGTGGAACGAGTTACCAACTATAGTAAGACAGGCTCAAACTTTGGTATCGTTTAAAAAAATGGTGAAATATTACTATCCCTTGCAGTTACTATAGCTTGCACAGTCTCTCTTGCTCCCTATTCTCGATTTTGCCGACGCCAGCTATCTTGATCTTACCGAGGCCCAGCTAAATAAGCTTGAGCGTCTTCAAAATTTCTATATCAGGTTTATATTTGGACTGCGCAAATATGACCATATTTCTGAATATCGTATTAAGCTCAAGTGGCTTCCTATACGCCGCCGCCCGGATGTTCATATTCTATCTCTTCTCTACAGCATTCTGTTTAATCCCTCGTCTCCGCGCTACCTTCAGGAACGCTTTAGTTTCTTACATACTGCTAATTCTCATTCTCTTAGGTCGTCAGAGAATCTTGTACTAAAGTTTCCAGCACATAGGACGTCGTTTTACGATCGCTCTTTTACAGTAGAAGCAGTACGGTTGTGGAACGCACTGCCTCTCTCTATTAAACGTTCGTCCTCACTGGAAACCTTCAAACTCCAGTTAAAGGGTTACTATCTCTCGCAATAGTATAATGTTTTATTAAGTATATGTATGTATTTGTTACGTATTTTGTGTAAGTTTATTGTTTGCTTAATATATATAAATCTAGGAATATCTAATATATATGTAGGTATTGTTTATGTTAGTTTATGCATTTATTTCTAAACATAAAGCACCGCCAATGTCTCCTGGTATCTATACCTGCTTGAATGGTTGCCTGGAAGAGATCGCTTTTAGCGATAAGGCCGCCAATTGTTCCACCTAATGTACAGTTGCTTCTTATTTTTATTTTCTTGTTTTGTGGTGTAATAATAAAGAGTTTTATTATTATTATTATTATCTCTCTCACTAAACATACAGACCGAGAAGTATAGTTTCTACATGTAGAAAATAAAACCTACAGGCAATTTATAGTATTTATAAGTGTTTATGCATAATCATAGTTGTATATGTGTATGTATGTGTGTATGTATGTATGTATGTGTGTATATATATATACCGGGTATCTCAAGACTGCTACCGAAAACGAAGCCGGGTGGTAGTTTTAGTGGCTACAAACACAATGCAATTAAAAATTTCGCCTAGAAACGTGACAAATTTTTTTTATGATTTTTTAAATATCGTCATTTTTGGGTGGTAAATCCATAGTTTTTGCTAAAATAATAATTTAAACTCTTTTATACCTTAGAGTATTTATAAATAAAAGGGTATATACTATTATTTTAGGAAAAAATGTATTTACCACCCAAATATGGCCATAGGAAAAAAATAACAAAAAAAAAATTGTCGCTTTTTTTTGCAACATTTTCTGTTGCATTGTGTCTGAAGTCGCTTAAACTACCACCCGGCTTCGTTTTCGGTAGCAGTCTTGATATACCCTGTATATATATATATATATATATATATATATTATATATAAAATATTAAGTATAAATAATTCGTCTATAATTCTTATTTTACTGGAGCTTGTTTCCTTTATTTCCTAGACTGCCCCTCTCTTCTTCTCCTTATCTCGTATCCATCCAAAGGTTGTCTGTAAGAAATCGCCTAAAGCGATAAGACCGCCTTCTGTACTTTTTATTGTATGTTATATGTTAATTATGTCCTCTTTATGTGCAGTTAAGAATAAATAAATAAATAAATAAAATTGGCAGCCGCTTCTGGTCCGTTACCAACAGCCTACAGCGAAGTTCAGTTCAATACAGAAGTCACATTTTTTGTAAAGAGTGTAGAGAATACGAGTAGAACTACGGAAAAGTCACAAGGCGCTATAACTGGTCCGAGTCACTCTTATGACTTCCTTTTTTTCCGTAAGAAGTATTTATTTAACTTTTTAATAATTACAAAATTACACAGATTTCAATACAAAAATTAAAATAAAATAAATAAAATAAAAATAAAAATAGCCTTTAATACTGAGAGTTATAAAAATAAAACAATAATTAGAAACACTTCAATGCTACAAAATATCACGCGTCTCAGTCTGCCTCTTGGCAAATGCCTCCTCTAACTCTTTCCACTGAGTCCTATCTCTTGTGACTCGTCTCCAGTTAGGTCCCGCTGTTTTCTTGAGTTCGTCTTCCCATTTGCAATGTGGTCTGCCCCTACTTCTTTTTGAATCCCTAGGATACCAGTTTGTAGTCTCTTTGCTCCATTTCTCTTCTTTAGCGCGCATCATGTGGCCAGTCCATCTCCATTTTGATTGATCTATCCTGTGTAAGATATCCGTTAGCTTGGTTTGATCTCTAATAACTGACAGTCCAACTTTATCACTTCTTCTTAAGCCTAGAATGCTTCTTTCCATGGCATGCTGACATGATGATAGTTTTGTTCTATGCGCTTAGGTGAGAGCCTAAGTCTCGCATCCGTAGGTCATACAAGGAAGGATACACGAGTTGAACAGTTTACGTTTAATAGCCATACAGAAGTCCTTGTTTTTAAAAATATACTTTAGTGCCCAGTATTTTTCCAGCCATTTTCTATCCTTTTGTGGACTTCCTTTGTCATCTGATCACTGAACGATATAATTTGTCCCAAGTATAAATATTCCTCGACGTACTCTAAAGATTCTCCTTGAACTGTTATTGGCATTTGCTCGCTATTTGACATGACCTTAGTTTTAGTACTGTTCATGACTAGACCAAATTCAGCACTTACTTGAGCTAGATCTGTTATCATTTGTTGTAGAGTGCTAGGCGATTCTTCAAACAGCACCAAGTCATCAGCAAATAGTCATCAGTCATCTAAGGTGATTCAGTCGCTTGCCGTTTATGCAAATACCCAATGTATCCCATTTCAGATGTCTTTAAATACTTTCAAGCACAGCTGTGAATATCTTCGGCGAGATTGGGTCGCCTTGCCGGACACCTTTTGGTATCGGAAATTCGTTACCTAATAATTCTAGTTGAATTCTAGTAGAGCTGTTGCGGTATATCATTTTTATTATGTTAAGGTAAGTCTGGGGTATACCTTGTGTTTGGAGACTATCCCAAATTCGCTCATGAATCAGACTATCAAACGCTTTGTTATAATCTACAAAGGCTATATAAATAATTTTGTTATAATCTCTGTATTTTTCCAGAATCTGCTTAACCGTGTGAATGTGATCCAACGTCGAGTAGTTTTTACGAAATCCTGCGTGCTCCACTGGTTGTTGTTCGTCTAATCTGTTGATTATTCTATCCAAGATAACTTTATCAAAAACTTTGTATACATTAGACATCAAGCTAATTGGTCTGTAATTTCCTATGTCTTCTTTTGAGCTCTTTTTGTACAAAAGTATTATGTGAGACTTAGTCCATTGTTCTGGTATCTTGCTGGTAACGAGTATTTTGTTAAAGATTTTTGTTAAGATAGGACTTAGCTCATCGACAGTACCTCTGAGTAGTTCATTTGTAATTCTGTCCGGTCCGGGGGCTTTATCAGTTTTTTGACTGAGTATTGCTTTTACTACTTCTTTTGTTAGAATCTCCGGTTCTTGTTCTACTACATCATGCGGGTCTATGTTCAAAGTTTGGAGCAAAGGTTCGTTACCATGGTGGTCCTTATCCGCATACAACTCAGAATAAAAAGTGGTAGCGTGCTCTTGTATATCACTTCTAGTAGTTATATGTTTTCCTTTCCTAGTCATTTTTGGTATCCATGTCTTGTCTACTTCTTTAAGTTCTTTTAGCGCTTTTTTGATTCCTCCTGTTTTAGCGATGTGTTTTTCTAAAATTTTCGTTTTCCGGGATCGTCGGTCATTTCTGATGCTCTTTCCTATGGCTTTACTGATTTGTGTAATTTCCGATAAATTGTCCTTCTTATTCGGGCCAGATAACAGTTTTTGTCTCTTATGCAACAGCTCGATAGATTCGTCACTTATATGTTCTTTTCTGTGTTTCTCCTCTTTTACATATGTAGTCGATCCGAGAAACTTTTCGAGTTTTTGGTATGCATATAGAATATCCTTTACTAGATCTTGTAAAACATTTGATGTTGATAGCATTGAGCTTACCATTCTGATATTTTCTTCAGTCACTTTCCTATATTTGTTATTGATTTTCTTGAGGGTTTTGTTGGAACAAGCTTCATGGAGCTTCTAACCATTCGGTGGTTTGTATTAAAATTAAGGTTCTGTATCACGTCAATATTGGTAAATGCTTGAAATTGTTGGTAATTATATAATCGATTTCGTTCTTATATTTTTTGTCTGGCGAGATCCATGTCCATTTTGTACTTGGTTTATTTTTGAACACGGTATTAATACAAAAATTACAAACATTCATTTCACGAACATATGCTATTTTTTCTATCCTCTCCCCTTTTTTTTTATTTAGTTAAAGAGACTACCCCATCCATGTCTGATAAGAATGTTTTCATTATATATTTATGTAAAATTACCTAATTTTCCAACATAAACATAAACAGTACTCAGCGCAACACTAGGCCCCGGTATCACATCTTAAGCCCGCCATTTACTTGGATTTATAGCTCCGACGATATTTCCGCAACTTACGAGTAACTTGTACTTCCTTAGATTCCTCGTGAATGGTTTCGCAGTCAATCGGACTAATAGCGATGGATTTTCATTGGAATATTATTTTGGTCCCATTAACTTATAGGCTCCAGATTGTGTTTTGTAAATTCGAATGTAATGGTTATATTTTGGTGTAATTAACAGAGTATATGTGGGCTCTAAATGATGAAGTGCTTGGATTTAAATGTAATTCAAGCATTTAATTTTGCTTTTTTTAATTGCCTTCATGGGCAGACAGAGACCTGCACGATAAAGTCCCTATCTAGCCTTTTGTCTGTATTGATTTGATTCTTCAAACATGGAAAAGAAGAATTAAAAAGTTGAGTGGATAGTAGGTCCTTGGTTTTCAAGATTTCGTATACTACCACATTGTCTATTTCTACAACCAAGTACATTTGCATGAATCTCTAAGCACATATCTAATGAAATTTTGAGCATTTCTTGGTGCGTGAGATAAAAAAAAGCAAAGTGTACTCTGTGAAAAAAGCTCTCGTTGTTTCTGATTCTCACGATACAAAAACGTGGAATAGTTTTTATGCACAAACATCGATTTTTATAAATATTCATGGTTGGCCTAAATATTTGTACGATCAGCAAATGTGTGTTCAAAGTTTGGCATAAACGAGAATCAAACTTTTAGTATGTGATAAAACATAAATGTTTTAAAGACAGATTAGTAATACGTGTCCACAGTTCGTTAACTGACACTAAAAACTGTAACATGCAAGTTTATTTTTATCACTTTTTATTTTAAACGCGCGATATACGATTTTTTGCCAATAAATAACGAGGAAAATCAATAATGACATATAAGATCCTTGGGGCCGTCGGAGAACTTAAAATTGAGGATGCCTAAGCACTCCACAGCATTTATTGACGAATCTATTACAGGCCAAGCTGTCTAACTGTGGTCTTCTAGTTGAAGTAAAACGGACACGAACCCTGACGACATTAAAAAAAAAAATGATGCGACTTTTTCTCTCGCTAGGATCTTAGGTGCAGATAATGTTTACAATTTATTGTTGGTTATACAATCTATCAATTAGCAGTCGTCTCCCTTACCATCTAATGCTCATCTCGCCATAGATATAAAATATGGCTTAGGGATTACATAATATTATTAAGTGGCAGAATAGACAAACCATTGGTACCTACGTAATTGCCTAGTGACCTAATAACTGCTAAAATTAGTTCCGTGTTTCCAGATGAACTACGAAACAATATGTAGCGCTGGTTCTCATAAGCGTTGTACGCTGGACATTGTTAATGTGATCATATTATGGTCGCAACCTGTGCTCTGTGGTCCAGCTGCGATACATAAAGACCAATACTTATCGATAGAAATGTTACTTTAAATATCGATAAAAACATAAATGACCAAAACAAAATAAATACACCCAGTAGTCACATACATAGTCCTGACCCCACACTAAACTCAAGTCTACGAGAGACTTCAGTCTCACAAACAATCAGGCCGGAAACAAATACCTGTAGTTCACACAAATATTTGTTCTGTGCGGGGATCGAACCCGCGGCATCTCGTTTCACAGCCGGCGTCTAACCAAATGCGCCACAGAGGCTGTCAGAAATTTGCCTCTTCATATATAGACAGTCTTTTCCATAAATAAAAACTCTGAAATTTACAGGTACTTAGTATTTTTGTCGTACCTGTATATACTATCTATATTCATATATTAAATTCTTATAGTCTTGACCTCGAGGAAATGAAAAAAAAGTAAAATACGAGCGATAAATATCATCACGCACAACCCGCGGGTAACAAATGACGTCATCAGTTGTAAATTTGATCTCTGGAAGAAAAAATTCAGACAGCTCATTTCTTAGAAACATTCACATTATCTTGAAAGTCGTTTTGTGGGAAGAAATATAGTTTTTAGCGCGTTATCTATAATTTCGTCTTTAATTTTTTCCTCTTTAACAGGATGAAAAATAAATACTGGCTTTTTATTTATGGTAGATAAAGTCTCTAACACTTTTAATAAAAAAGTCACCGTAATAATTGTCTCTTTATGAACTTTCTTTAAATAAACTGTTGTTTTTTTTTGTTTCTTAAATAAAATTCCCACAACTAAGCACGAGTCTTTTTATAATTGAAAAGGAAGCAGGTCTTAATCCATCAAGCTGCCCTAGTGCGAGTTTATAGACTTTATATGAGAATTTCTTAGAATAATTCCAACATAATATGCAGATTTTCATACAGTATTTTCTTGCCAAGTAAAAGTGAGTAATAATAAATTTCTAAGACAAATTCCTTGCCTTGCACTCGTAATTCCAACCTCTAAAATATAAACGAAAGGTTTTATTAAAATAAATTTCAGGCGAATACAATAGCATAAATACAAATCATTTTTAAAAATGTATCCAGCTCGAGTAGATTAGTTTATTGAGTACTGAATAGTATACAATTTTCATAAACTTTGGGAATATTTAAACCGCAGGTTGAAGCAGATATAATATAAATTCGAAGCACATTTAACCCCAAATATCCATTATAAAGCATGGAATAGCCTTCTAATATAATCCTAATTTAATGTATCCCAATTACAGGGTTTTGTTACCCAGATATCGATTGCGTTACCTCTAATTACAAAAAATCGGGTTTCGATAAATCGACAAAACTTTTCGCAGCCCTATTACGGCGGGTCCGATAATTGCCAGCGTATTCGGGGCCAGGCGGTCCACTAAATATAGACGTGACGTCAGCAATTCTCGGCTTATTTCGACCTTTCTTTGTGTCTTATCCCCTTTTTAAAAAGTCAGTAAGGAGCTGTGAAAAGTTTGCAACATAAACCGGAATAAGTGAGATGGAAGGCGCTTATCTGGGTAATTGCGATTCAACATTTTCTTACATGTAATAATACTTTTGTATAGGAGTTTGTAGGATTATTTGAATAACCCTCGTAATTGTGAAGAAGAAATTGTTTAATCTCACACAGCGGTAATTGTATTATTTAATAAAGGCTTTTAAGAGTTCTTGAATTTTTCAAACGTCCGATTTTTATACCAAGGAATGGCGAGACGAGCATATCATTTGCTTGATGTTAAGCGAGACAACCGATAATCAGAAGTACCAAAACTAAAAACACCATTAATAAAAAAGCATGTTCATCATTCGACAGCGTTCGTTATCCTAAGTCATAAGATATTAAGTCTGATTACGTTCAGTAGTTACTCTGGCTACATTTTCCTTCCAACCGGAACACAACTGTAGATTTACACTGCTGTTTGGTGGGATAAATAGACATTCCTGTGGCATTGACATAATCTACTCTACAAAGGCGGCCTCTCATACGAGTATATAAATGACCTAACAGCTACCATATTTTTTTAAATTCCACTTTTAGCTCTAGCTACCCTGCTTGAATCGAAATAAAATGAGCCTGAGCTTATATAATCAATACTATATTATTTTACGCCGATAAGAATAAAATAAATGGAAATCCACATAAAATTTACTTAATAATGATTTCTTAGATTTACGCGAATGTTACTCATTGAAATAAAACTATTATTTACGGATTTTAGGCCTCTCCTACATTTTTTTTATTGCCCTGTAGCCAGACGAGCTAGCGGCCCACCTGATGGTAAGCGGCTACCGCTGCTCATGGACCTCCGTAGTGCCAGGGGACCAGCACAACAAAGTCGCTGCCTACCTTGAGGAGAGTACTCTCCTTAAACCTCGTTTGAAGAAGGACCGATGCAGGGAGTTCATTCCAGAGCTTGCACGTACGTGGTAGGCAGGAACGATGGAAACGTACCGTTTGGGAGCGGTACGCCTCCAGGTGGTGGGAATGAACTCTACTGCGGAGACGTGTGGTGCGTACATAGGCGACAGTGGTACCAACTCAAACAACTCTTCGGAGCGCTCCCCATGAAACAAACGATAGAACACACAGAGAGATCCGAAGTCTCTCCACAGTCCTAACGGTTCCAATTTGTCCGTGAGATCGAGATCATTGACTATTCGTCAAGCTCGTCGCTGCAAGGAGTCAAGTGGGTCGAGCTGGTATTTTGGGGTACCTGCCCAGATGTGAGAGCAGTACTCCACGTGGGGCCGGATTTGCGCTTTGTAAAGCGTCAATCTATGACCCAACGTAAAGTACCGCTTGGCTCTGTTCAGGATTCCCAACTTCTTGCTCGCCAGTTTGACTTTGTCCTCCAAATGACTCCTAAACTTGACCTTGCTTGATATTTCGATGCCAAGAATTCCAATACTCTCGGATCCTTGGAGAGTAACTCCTTGGAATTGCGGCGCCATAGGCCAAACAAAACGAAGCATGAAAGAACACATAGCTGACGTCAAACATCGACGCTCAACGAAGTCTGCAGTTGCTGAACATATAGAAGAAGGCTTCAGGCATTACCTTCGCTTTGACCGGCCCCATCTTCTCGCTAAAGAACACCGTTTCCTGCCCAGAATGTTTCGCGAGGCTATTGAAATTAAAAAACATCCAAATTCCAATAGAAAAAAAGGCTTGAAGCTTGCACAAGCATGGGATCCAATACCAAATTTAATTAAATCGGAACCCAAAAGACCAACTGCCAGACCTCAAGACACTGTGAGCTCCTTCTGCGTAGATCGGATCGCAAATACAGACTAACTATTTGAATTAACTTTTTAATTTAATAATTGTAAAATAAGGGTAGTTATATTGTAACAGTCACAGAGCGGATGACTAATACCTCAGTCCGCCCCGTGACCACGAAAGCTGTAAAGTAATCGAAACGTCGGGAAGTCAAAAATGTAAAAATTTAACCAAATCCGCGATAAAATCCGTAAATAATAGTTTTATTTCAATTTACTTAATAGTTATTTACCAGATATTAGATTCCTCGAATGTCAGAGGCCGATTTGATAACCAACGCCGTATTGCCTATTACTGTCGTCAAACAACGGCGTGTATTCCATTAGCTTTGTGGGATTCCAGTTTAAGGGACACTGTTGCTAGTAAATTACTGGGCAAGTGACTTAACACCCAATGTCTAGGTGTGACGAGCGCAGTGCAATGCTATGCAGTTCTTAGTAATTAACAATAGAGTGATATACGCGTCTTGTCAGTTATTATTCGTGATTATAGAATCATAACATTAGTACCGTAAAATCTCGTATCATACACATGTATTTCTATTGAAATAAAACTATTATTTACGGATTTTATCGCGAATTTAGTTTAATTTTTTAACATTTTTAACTTCCCGACGTTTCGATCACTTTACAGCTTTCGTGGTCACGGGGCGGACTGAGGTATTAGACGTCCGCTCTGTGACTGTTACAATTCAACTACCCTTATTTTACAATTATTAATTTAAACATTAATTTTAATTTTAAAATATCTAGTCTATGTTTGCGATCCGATCTACGCAGAAGGAGCTCACAATGTCTTGAGGTCTGGCAGTTGGTCTTTTGGGTTCCGATTTAATTAAATGTAGTATTGGATCCCATGCTTGTGCAAGCTTCAAGCCATCTTCTCTATTGAAATTTGGATGTTTTTTTAATTTCAATAGCCTCGCGAAACATCCTGGGCAGGAAACGGTGTTCTTTAGCGAGGACTTGGGGCTGGTCAAAGCGGAGGTAATGCTTGGAGCCTTCTTCTATATGTTCAGCAACTGCAGACTTCGTTGAGCGTCGATGTTTGACATCAGCTATGTGTTTTTTCACGCGGGTCCCTATGCTTCGTTTTGTTTGACCTATGTAGGAGAGGCCACAGTCGCAATCTATTTTGTATACGCCCGGTTCTTGCAGGGGTATATGGCACTTGACAGGTGGTAGAAATTGACTAATCTTCTTGGGCGGCTTGAAGTAGGTCTTTATAGAAGCACGCTTCAGGATATAGCCAATTTTGTCTGTGACTCCTTTTATGTAAGGCAAGACAACGGGGACTCGTTCGACTGTGGCTGGCTTCACTCGGTTTCTGTGACGGTGGCGTGGGATTTGGAGCTCGTTGTCTCGCAGTACCTGCTTGACGTGTTGCAGCTCAATCGCCAGGTGTTTCTCGTCACAGATTCCTCGTGCTCTCTGAAACAAGGATTTACCCACGGTAGCTAACTGTTTTGGATGGTGGTGTGAATCGCCGTTCAGATATAGAAGAAGGCTCCAAGCATTACCTCCGCTTTGACCAGCCCCAAGTCCTCGCTAAAGAACACCGTTTCCTGCCCAGGATGTTTCGCGAGGCTATTGAAATTAAAAAACATCTAAATTTCAATAGAGAAGATGGCTTGAAGCTTGCACAAGCATGGGATCCAATACTACATTTAATTAAATCGGAACCCAAAAGACCAACTGCCAGACCTCAAGACACTATGAGCTCCTTCTGCGTAGATCGGATCGCAAACATAGACTAGATATTTTAAAATTAAAATTAATTTTTAAATTAATAATTTTAAAATAAGGGTAGTTGAATTGTAACAGTCACAGAGCGGACGTCTAATACCTCAGTCCGCCCCGTGACCACGAACGTTGTAAAGTGATCGAAACGTCGGGAAGTTAAAAATGTAAAAAAATTAAACTAAATTCGCGATAGAATCCGTAAATAATAGTTTTATTTCAATGTGTAACATTCGCGTAAATCTAAGAAACCATCATGTATTTCTAGTATTGCTTAAGCCTTTTATAACTCCCTTTTTCCATATTTTTATTGTTCTGAATGGCGAGAGGAGCATGCCGTTCGCCTAATGATAGCGATACGACTGTTTATGAACAGTAGCAAAACCAAACACCTTGAATTACAAAGCAATGATTGACATTCCATTGTGCTTGCAATCAGGAGACATAAGATTTTAAGCCTCAATAAGTCTAGTAATTAATTTGGCTACAATTTTTACTTACTAGTTTTACTTAAAAGTGATGTACAATTTACCTTAACATTTACGTGTAATGCAGTCATAATAGTGGCAGCCCACTGCCTTGCCAGTTTAAGCAAAAACTAACCAAAACAAATTACAAGAAAATCACAAACTTTTGCGTTTACCGAAGTCAAAACAACCATACAATTAGATTACATAACTTAAATATAACGGTTTAAAAAACTTTAATTGCAGATTATTTCCACCGGATTTATATAGGAAATAAACTTCTATTATAACCACAATTTGCAAACATTGCATTTCAACTTGAGAATATAAAACTTGAGTCTCAGGCTTTCATTATTCATGAAAGACCGTGACGTCTTGATTAATGCTTAAAACAAAGTTGAAATTTTATTTCACAGTTGCAGAATGGGATGCTTAACTCTTACTACTATTATTCATCTCAAAGGAAGCACTTTAACGTATTATTCTGGTGATTTAAACGTTATTTTTAGTATTCAAATATCATATTCTGGGATAATATGGGAAAAAATTATAAAAGAATACGTAAGTGAATTGAAGTGCGTGGTGGCCAGTTGGTTATGAATCGAATTTTTGATTGTAGAGAAACCCGTGCCCTGCCATTGGACGCATATGGGCTGATACAGATCGAAGTGGGTCAAAATTTTTGAAACATTGAACTACGAGTATGTGGGGAATAATAAAAGTTGCCAAAGGTGATGGTTGCGGGTCGTTTTAAACAAAAAATGAATGTTTACCATAAGACTCCCTTCAACTGAAGAACATTTAAATCAACTTTCTTTAAGGCGACAAAATATTGATCAGTAATTAGCATTAATTACCATAGTAATTAAAAATATCGTATTGTGATATGATTATGTAAATTAGACTTCATTTATAACTATAAAACATCTAGCGGGAATGAATGCAAAAAAAGAATAAGTATTATTTATTTATTTATTTATAAATTCTTTATTGAACACCACATACACACATAAGATAAAAAAAAACTACACGTTTGAATAAAGGTGACAATTGGCGGTCTAATCGCTTAACGCGATTTCTTCCAGACAACCATTAGATGGATTAGGTAGGAAGTATCTTAGCAATACATATAATATGTAGACTTGCCTAACACACCGACCGCTCCCAATTGTACTCTCGATGGTAGAGGAGGCTCGTGCCTTGCAGTGGGTCCTATATGGGCTAATAAATGTAATGTACATTTATTTAGATTGTACACTCACCATTTCGGCTTTATTTTACTAGCTTACACTTTTTGAGTCCAGTGCACTGAAGACACATTATTTCGCGTATTAATTGTTTTGCATTTGAACTATATGTACGGGAGTGCCGTCTATTACACTGGTTTTCTCAATTCCATGACTCAAGGCATGCAGTTCTGTCCTCTTATATCCCATTTCATCACACCTATATTATATCCCATTTCATACCTTTTACTTTGGAAATCCCACGCTAGATGAGAAATACGGCTACATAAACGATCATTTAAAAAAAAAACTATTTGATCTTTTTTTGTGTGTGTGTTCTTTTAACGTTATCTTATTGCAACAACATTCACATCAAATAAAACTTTAATATCAATAATTTGTGTGTAGCGTTGTGGATAGTATGTTTAAGCTACATTTTTTGTTTGTATAATAATAAGACTGTAAAATGTACTACTGTTTGCTCGCCTTCATAAATAAAAAAAGCTTAATAGATACACATATTATAATTACTTTCTCATCAGATTGAGGGAACACCTAATTTCCGGGATAAAAATAGTCTATATATTAATCGAAGGTATCAGCTACCTCCATATCAAATTTCATTAAAATTAATTCAGCCGTTTGAGCGTAAAGAATCCTTACTTATCCTCGGGGAACACAATTTTTTCCGGGATTAAAAGTAGCTCATGTGTTAATCCGTTGTATCAGATACATTCATACTAAATTTCGTCAAAATTGGTCCAACCGTTTGAGTGTCATGAAATAACAAATACACATAAATTGGCATCCATAATATTAGTAAGGTATTATTGAAGAAAGGAAGATTGTTTTGTGTATAATTACTTATAATTTAAATAACTCTTGTATCTTACTTCATAATTCCATTTTCAATGAAACAACGTAAGATGAGTATCTTGATTAGTTTGATTACTACCAGTATATTGATCTATACTATATAATATTATAAAGCTGCAGAGTTTGTTTGTTTGTTTGTTTGAACGCGCTAATCTCTGGAACTACAGGTCCGATTTGAATGATTCTTTCAGTGTTCGGTAGTCCATTTATCGAGAAAGGCTATAGGTTATATATCATCACGCTATGACCTATAGGAGGAAAGCAGTAGTGATATTTCTAGCAAATACAAGGAAATTTTGTTCGTTTTTCGTGGTCTGATTGATCGATATTCTAAACTGATAGATAGAATTAAACATTTTGATCGCCATTTTAAAACGTGTATGCACCCGGGCGGAACCGGGCCCGACCGCTAGTATAATAATATTTTCGGTGATCCAACGTGTATTCAACGTGGTATGGACGTTGGCTAAGACTATTTAAGAAAGGAACATTTTTTTTTTTTGTATATAATTATTTAAAATATTAATAACTCTGATAATCATACTCCCCAAGGACACTTTCAACAAAACAACGCAAAATTCGTGTCTTAATTAGTTTGATTACAATATATTGACCGTGAACATTTAACGAAGAATTAGGGGCAGGTCAATGGCTTACCATGATAAATTATAGGGTGGCATAGTACATCGAAAGCCTATAACGATTGGCGATGTGGATATTCAGTGTAGGTAAAATTAATGAGAGGCGTCTTCAAGATAAATGGGACGATGACCTTAAACGACGACAGTAACTGGGTGAGAGCCGAAAATCCTCAGTATAATGGTTTAAATACATCTCTATATATTTCTTTTATACTTTGCCGATAAAAATATTTACGAAAAAAGAACAAGAAATTTAAAAAAACTTTTGTTTGAATGAGATAAGTCGTCGTGAAAATTAAAAGGAAATTTCCAAAAGGGTAATCTGCAATGTATGATCACATATTATGCTTAATTAGCATGTTTGACAAATTGATACCCAAATCTTAATTTAGCTAAATAATTGAATGCTATTTCGTGCTTAATAAACAATTTATTAAAAGTTAACACACAATTTTCTGTCCCTGCAGAAAACAATTTGCCACCAAAACAAACTTAAAACAAGACACCGTAAACTCTATAGAGAGTTTAATAACATCGTCAAAATAAAGCGAAAGCAATCAAAAACAAAAGCTTTAAAGTCTATTCAGGTTTAAAACAGTGCGAATGGGTCTTTAACACTCGTTATTAAGGAAACAAAGGGGGCAAAACCTCAAATGCTTGGTTAAATGTTTCAAACAATGTGGTCTCAACCCAGTGAGAAATAGAGGGGACACCGCGATCAAAACGGTTGTAACACTAAGCTGCGGTACAGTACCGTTATTACTCTTTCTGTCTCTTTCACTCATACGCACACACACTATTGTTTATATTTCACACTATATAAAACTAAATAAAATTAAAAATTAAAATATACCCTATTGAGATACACTACATTCTTTTTTAGCAGTTTTCATTTGAGAACAAAAGTAATGATAACAATTACGCATTAAAAATAGTGTATAATACATGAATAATAATTAAAAGGCAAAACATAATTAAATTCAAAGCAGTAGCTTAATTTACAAACTATATTTTATAATTCGTAAGTTATAAGGTCTTCGTTCGGATTTACTGCATACCCAAAATGTGCGCACCGAATTTGTTCCCGATGTCGGATCTAGTATAAAACATATTTACTACTGTCGTTCTACTAAGCCACTGTCGCTTTGCGTGTAAGATTCTTATTACAGGATTACGAACGATCCGCTTGCTAATCGCTTCCTAATTTTACAGGGCAGGGTGGTTGATAAGTCAAATTGGATTTTGTTGTTATCTATTTGCCATTGTAATGTGAAATTTGTGTGAACCATAAGAAATTGTTTTGGGTGTTTGCGAGACCGATAAGTCTATTATAGTTTTTAATACCCACCATACAAAATTCGATCTTTGTGAGGAGTGCGGATGTATTTGAATATTGGGTATGCATTCATAATATTTCGTTGTTGTTCTTCTTATCCATTCTGGAGGTGGATAGTAAATCGAATACAGGATTCAGATATATTGACTCGAAGTTGGCTGAATTGTTGCATTTCCGACACGGACATAAGTCCATGAATAGTTAGCATGCAGGCCGCTTCTAAGAATTTGTTACTGCTTTCCAATCCAACCAGAGCCAGCAATGTATGTTGAGGCATTTAATCTATACTTATACAATAAAGCTAAGAGTCTGATTGCTTTGCTAAAAAAACAGTCGAGCGAAGTCGCCAACAATACTACATACACATACGTAAACTCACACCTTTTTCTCAGAAGGTATAGGCCGAGGTTATTCCTGGACTCGCAAGTTTCGCCTTGTGAGTTCCGCCCAATGATTTGATAAGGTGCGCACCTATCGCCATATCGGGCACAAATTCCTAATTTCGGACTGATAATGAACAGAAAATTCCAATATTACTTCTGCCCAACCCAGGATTTGAACCCGAGACCTCAGCATTGTAACAGTACCGCCGCAGTATATACACCTCTGAGGCAGTCAAGTTAGTGGCGAGCAATACTAGTATCGTAATATATGAAGATCGAGCCCAGTGGCGTGCTATAGGAGAGACCTATGTCCAGCAGTGAACGTGGATGGGCTGATGATGATGATGAATATGTGTGAATAACAAAGGCAAAACAAAATAAAAACATTACGTAACAGCGTCACAGTTGAAACGTAAATTTTATAACTCCCATTCATTTGGGGGAATAAAATTTTTGAACTTCTTTACAACATTCATCAAGACGTCAAGAGCAAAGCTTTTGAATAATAAAATGTTGGAGGCAAGATCCAGCGACACTTCCCGGCAGTTTTTTCATAACTTTACTGTGAGGGATGAGGAGTAATTTCTTACATTTATTATTATTGTCGGAATCTCATTTATCATGAACGTACCTGTGATAAATATGTTTGCTGGATCACAAGTTATTTGTTGGATGTCAGGATCGGAATACTGGTATTTTTGTGAATACAGATAAACTAAACTCTTACGGAGAATAGTGACGCTAAGATGTCGGATATATCTGAGAGAACTAGAAGAAATATTAGGAGGTATTTGGTAATATAACAATTTTAAAAGGCATTTTCAAACTTAAAACAATCTTTAGCGTTGGCAACTTTTAAGTCATTAATTTTTAATATCGGTTATATCAACCAGCGTTATCGAGATATTCAATGTCTAATTGCTTCTGCTCAAGCATGTATACATTTTTCATAATTTTATGACCTGGATCCCTAGTTACTTCTCGAGCCTTTACTCACCTGGACTATGAATACAGATAGAGATACACGACACTTTATTGAACACCACAAATTACAGAAAAAATAAGGTTACAAAACCTTACAAATAAGTGAACAATTGGCGATCTCTTTTAGACAATCAAAAATAATAGAATAGATCGCGAGAGATGAAAATAAAAGTGCGCAGTTATATGAAATAGTAAAAAAAATAAAATAAACAAGTGTTTTCATTACTCAAAACGACAATATTATATAACTTTAGTACTAAAAACGATTCACAATAAAAACCTAAATAGACACTCAATTTAACTAAATCATAATTAAACCTAACAATTCGAATACCGAACTTGTACGTAATATCTCTTTGTTTCATAATTTCCACGCAAACAGTAAATTGCCACGTATCCAGCGTAACTTGGCCTTTGTGAAACGTTATCGAAAACTTAAGTGATTAAGTGCCTCGAAGTTTTGGTTTCTGGAGCGATGGGAGCACAATGGAAAAGTTCGCGCGAATATTTTAGAGCGCTAATGTGATGGGACACGTGGCTTTGTGTGATCGGCCTTAATTCATCATGCTGATGAGATTAGTATTTTTTAAATCATATTAATCACATTAAATCATATTAAGTATTTACATTGTAATTTTCATTTTGGTGTACAATAAAGCATGTATAAATAAAAATTTAAAAAATGTTTTCGTGTAATTGTATGACACTGTTTTCAATGCAGCATTTTTGGAAAGGTTTCTAATTTTAACGATCGTGTAGTTAGAGGCCTTGATATACTTCGATCGAGTGAAATTAGGAAGAAAAAAATAATATAACTATCAGTCTACAAAAATGATGGGGTCTCGAATTCGAATCCCGGGTCGGATAAAGTGATAGAGGCAGCGGCGTGCACAGGATTATGACACTGGGTATGCGGCGGAGTGCTCGGTCACAAAAACTTTTTCTTTTATAGTTTTTTTAGCATAGCCACAGCCACACGGAAAAGTCTAAGTCGGAAACCATGCCAACATAACAAGTCTTAGATGTACTACTATTCATGTCCATCTTCTACGGCAACGCAGACAAAACAGCGATCGATCGTCGCGGCGGAAGAAATTCTAATAAGTAAAATAATAAAACTCACCTAGTCAGCTTTCAATTTTCACAAATTCCAGGTTCCGGTTAGTTGAGATTACTATACCTATCCCGATGTAAATAAACGCAAGATTTCGGCCACCTCATTAATTCATTTGATAAACATACATTTTTAACACAAACCTCGCAATCAAATAAAATTTAAAAAAATAAACAAACACACTAGTAAAAGCAAATGACTACAATTAATATCGAAACATAGTAATAAACTGTTAAATGTACACACTTTCAAATGTTAAAATGAAAAATCCGTTAAGAAATCTATTTTTTTTTACAAACATAATAGTATAAAATAGTAAACAATGCAAAAACTCATAAAAAGGCAAAATGGCCCCCGCGAATCACAAAACATTTCTATTTAAACAAATAAAACCTTACTAACCAAAAATGCATAATGTGCATAGGTGATTTATTAGAATCCAGCCTATTAATTTTACTCGGATTATAGGCAACGAACATTTACGATTACTCCCGACAACTGCCGAACTCCCGAGGCCTGCCGCAGGAGTCGCGGCTTTCAATATTCATGGGTGTGTGCGTTTGCGACTGTGCACGGACACCAAAATTACTACACACATGCAAACAAATGTAATGCGGGACGCGGCGGCATGACTTGGTACATTAATTTGCTTTGCAGCGCCTCTTGCTTTTCGCGTGGCAACCATAATGTTTGCGTGATTGCAAATAGGTGCTATTTATAAAATATTAGGCGTTTTTAAGTTATTATATTTTGTTTATTCATTTATTTACTATAAAAAAAAGTCATCTAAAACGTACGAACGTTATAATAAAATATCTGTGAATGGCAAGTAAAGCACTGCATTTCTGCCTACAAGGAGTGCACGCCCCTGGATAGAGGATTTTTCTGTTGATTAGTAGCTCGGAGTCAGAAATTGGTGCCAGATATGGTGATAGGCTCGCCTCCTGCCAAATTGTAAAAATCGGGTTTCCTGGTAGCACCTCCGCTTAGAATTTCTGAGAAAAAAGCCGTGATTTTGTTTCTATATAATCACTTTAATTCTATATTTTGTATCAATTCTAAGCAATTTTCACGAAACTAAAGAAAACATTTTTAGGAAAAATACACACCCAATATATTTTTACGATGATTTCTAGTAAAAAATGCAATTAGTATGGAATTCAGCTCAATTCAATTTTTTTGGGTTAGAGACATGATATTTTTTGTGGTTTCACTTAATATCACTTAATGTTTATATAGTAAACGAATTGAATACATTAACTAGCGGATACGCCCGGCTCTGCCCAGGTATAGATAATTTTTTTTGTAAATATTCTACGGCCTATGTTCATTATGGGTAATGTAGGATTTTAATGGTAGAATATTTTTTCCATCAATCCGGTAATTACAGAGCTTATTCAATGCAAACGATCAAAACTTTCCACATTATAAATAAATAAATAACACCCAACAGTCACATACATAATTCTGACCCCACACTAAGAGTCTTGTGTTGTGGGTATCAGGAACTACGAGACTTTTCAGTCTCATAAAAAAATTACATTTGTCTCGGTGCGGGTATCGAACTTGCGGCCTCTCGTTTCACAGTTGGCGTCTTACCAACTGCGCCACAGAGGCTGTTTTTATATGATTAGATTAGATATACATTTTACATCCACAAATTCTACTAATATACCGAAACAACTCGGCACAATCGTAAAGACAGGAAGTAAATGGTCTGGATCATCTGTGTTTAAGTAATTGGAGTGGAAGGCAGATAAATTGGCCTCCCGAGGGAAGGGGAGCCGAGGAATCTAAGCATCACCGCGTCCCGTATAAAATATTACAATTAATAATCTTTGTGAATTGAGATTTTTTATTATCATTTACTGTGATTAGTGGGATAATTAATTAATCGTTTTGATGGAGGTTTTAAAACCAATAAAAACAGCAACACACAAGTTGTCACAAGAGTATGGAACGCAATATTTAATTTCGCCAACAGAATATCGAATTCACATCACCTCAACATAGCCTAAAATTACATCCCAAAATTTTCGAGCGGCTTAAAAAGCTTCAAAAATTCACGCTAACAAAACAACAGCACAAATAAACGCTCATTAAAGCCCGCATGATATCACCAACACTTACGAAAAAGGGCAAAAAATATACAAACAAGCACGAAAAGCATACAGGGTGCCCCGAAATTCTTTTCTGAGCTAATCAGCACCGGAACTTCCGCGTCGGGGCAGTTTATCACAACTCCACTGCGAAATTTCTCTTTTGTGACACTTGGTGGATAGGGTGGGTATGCTTTTGGGTATTTTATAGATTTCTCTATTTTTTTTTGTTAAAAATGTACTGTATTTGAGGTAAAGTACGGGTTTAAACTGGTGGTGGGATTATCTAATCTATCTGGATACGGACCATAGAACACGATGGTGGAATTTAAACAACCGCGAAAAATTATACAGGGTGAAATTCTTTTCTGAGCTAATCAGCAGCGGAACTTTCGCGTCCGCGTCGAGGCAGTTTATCAAACTCCACTGCGAAATTTCTCTTTTGTGACACGGTTGGTAGGGTGGGAGTGTTTTTGGGAGTTTGTAGGACAGATTTAAGGCTGCTGGTAGATACATGCTCGTATCTGTCAGAATATTGGAAATGATATATATTTCGTTGGCACTTGTAAGTTTTTAAAAAATCGCAATAGGAAACTTATCACATGGGTGTCACGTATCGAAATCTAGATTTACCAATTTTTTAATTATGTCGATGCGACGGGGCGGGGGTAACCATCTATCACCGTATAATTTTTAATATTATTTGGACTGGTCTCGTCATGAATACATTTCATGCATTTCGTCTTACAATCATAAAAGCATTACCTAGTTACATACACACATATTTTTTCTCAGGGTAAGCAGAGGGGTAACCAGGACATCCACGTTACCCTTGTTTAAATTATTGATACCACCTTATCGATATGTATTACATAGTCATCTAAGAGGGTCCATGTTAGTACCGTCTCAGGTGGCTTATAAATGTAGCAGATCGACAGTAGTATCGATGCAACTAGAGCAGGTGTTTCAAATAACAACACTCACAATAAAAATCACCCAACTATAGCAATTCTCCATTGGAAATCGAACTTAAAGCTTCAGCTCAACAAGTGTGCTCTTCGAAAAAGCAATAAAAATATCCTCAAAAGTAAACGTTAATTGTAATTCAACCAGTAGCTGTTATCTCAACAATTTATTACAAAAATATATTCTCTTTCACGACATACGATATCGCGAAAACAAACAATGCCAAAATTAAAATTACAAAGTTAAATACATTTCCCATTTAAAATCTAAGTAGAACCTTAATAATTGTTATGATACGGGATTATATAACAACCCGGGAATTATCCTTTAAGCTCCGAAATTGCGTTCACCCAAACAATGAGTTGGCGTACTAACAAATAAATTGTAGAAAAAGGGATCCAGGTTTCCCGGACTCATAATTAACGTGACGTACGCAATGTTGGGACCGGGGAAATCATTGGGGCGGATTATAAAAAATAATGCCGGAATATCGGTTTCTATTGCTTGGTGTTTGTACTTTAGATAGTTGGAGATGATAAAATAAGTTATGTGACCGACAGACTTGTTAGCAAAAATCAATCAGTGCAATTGAAGGTCGTGGATGTTTTATAGTTAAACATAGCCTGTGAAACTTACAAGTTAGTTTAAATTTATTAATAAAAAGATAACAAGCTATACTTCTGTGGAATACGCTCCCCCTTGAAATCAGGATGTCAACTACCCGTCTTAGATTTGAAATGAAGGTCCGAGAAATGCTGCTCAAAGAAGTTGCAGAATCCTCTCAATAGTGATTTGTATATATATGAATGTATGTAGAGTATTGTATTGTATATAGTTTATATATTTATGTATATACAGGGTATATCAAGACTGCTACCGAAAACGAGGCCGGGTGATAATTTTAGCGACTTCAAACACGATACAACAGAAAAAGTTGCAAAAAAAAACGTCTTTTTTTTGTTATTTAGTGTAAATCGTATAATAATATATGGAATAACATTTGTAATTACTTTTATAATAATCTTTTTTTTTCTTTTCTTTTAATTAATTATTCGTACACCTACTTCTGCTCATCTCTGCATCACCTAAGGGTCGACTGGGAGAAAATGCCACAGGCATTAAGTCCGCCTTGTATACAGTAGTACATGAAGCTTAATAACACACTAAGAAAATTTGCATATCTGATAATTCTCCAAAAGCCTCTCTATATTAAGTTTGTGCAACCTACTTAGCTACGACCATATATAAAAAACTATACCATGGAGGCAATTTATCTAATTTTCCTTATCCGCTATCCCTCCTTTTTGCATGCTGTCACCGGGACTTGAATTATTACTCGTGTTCTTGATCATAGTTACAAAACTATTTTACTGTAGAATTTCAATCTAGCAAGGCTTAAAATCATATTCGAGTTTTATTAAATCCTTGCAGCATCTTCGTAACCCAAGATCCCACTTCAATTCCCCACAATTCTATTTCTCCCGCCAAACAACAGTGTTAACACACTGTTGTGATCCGGTTGGAAGGACTTTGTAGCCTGAGTAACTACTGGATATATTGAGGCTTATCATCTTATCTCTCAGGATGGTGAGCGCAGTGTAATACCAAGCATTGCTTCTGTCCATGAGCACTTCTATCACACGAAAGACTCTGTCTCCATCTGTCCATTAATAGCAAAAATACAATGAATTTAACTCAAAGTAAGGTAAAGCTTTAGCTCAATACTAAAACCATATTATACACATCAATAACTCCAACTTTCCTTAATAAAACAAAACACGGCATGTTCTTATTCGTTATTCCCTCGTGAAGGTAATGGGTAAACTATTGCCTTTGTGTGCTGGAATTACAATCGTTTTGCTAACGTCTGCCAGTTGAATGGAAACTGTTATAGTTGGGTGAAGGAACGTAATGCTATTTGAGAAACATTTAGTTCCTTATATGTATGGTAGGAGGTATTATGAAGGTATAATACCGGGTTCTTTCGATGCTGAAACGAAGGTGACTACAATATGAATTCAAAGAAGCCTGTATTATATCCATTTTATAATATATCAGTTTCATCTTTCTTTCTAAAATCACGTTTGATTGCAATATCGTCGGATTTAAGCAAGCTTTCCTAGAATTCATCTGTTTGGATTAAACTTCGCTAGACGTTAGTCGTAAAAAAACCTTTATTGCATTTAAAATTACATTTTAGAGTCTTAATGAAGAAATGTGTGACAAGCAGCGGTTTCCCAGACATTTCGCAAAGTTTATTTCTTAAGGTTTGTAGCCAGTTTGAACGTATAACATTTTTGCATTTAAGTTTTCTGTAAGATTTAGAAGGTATTTGCTCAGTTATGGGAATAAAGGCTGACAAAATATATTAAAATAAATAAAGAGGAGGAGTCTTATGTTGTGGGTTTCAGGTAGTACTAGAGTTTTAGAAATCACAAACACCCAGACCCGAGACAAATGCTTCTACAACTTAAAAAATAATATCACACCTAATCAAAACAGCGAGATGAGGCAGGTAGAAGCTGATAGACCAACAATGAATAGACCATAATTACAAACTAAGATTCTGTGCAAAGTCACAGAACACTAAAGAATAAAATAGTACATTCTGTAGCATGAGCATTGCGCGTTCTTCTCGCATCATTTCACTCCAGTCCCATACAATCCCGACGATGTAAATTGTACAGCTTTTTTGAACTTGAATAGGTAACATTTTTCATAAAAGTTCTCGACACATTCTTAAAATTGCGTACACAATGCCGCCAATTCAAAGGTAATTTCAGACAAAACGTACTACATTTTACGAAATTACTGACTTATGAATTGTATATTTATTATTTAGTATGTTTTAGGTCTCTAGATAGAAGAGAGGTTGGGTTAAGAAATATTATGTATTATCAATTTACTTCACGAATAATTTTATCGTATATAAAACCTCTCACACAGATGACCAGAACCACCGACGAATCCAAACTAGAATTCCTGTAGTGTTGCCAAACTGACGAAATAAAACAAATATTCTAAACGAATCTATCTGCCGTCGCCACTACTCCGTTGACAATACGTCCGGAACGCATCAGCTTTAACGAGCTGTGAGCCAGGAGCCAGCTCGTATTCTGTATGATGTATGTTGATTTTGTTGTTGCCTAGCCCGTACTAGGTAGGTTAGACTGGATGGTCTATATGGTATAATTCCTCTCAATCGTACTCTCAATTGTAATGGAGATCCGTGTGCTGCAACGATAAGTATATGGGATGGTACAGATGCCCAATTACATTGTTATCGCGCAGAGAATAGAAGCTGTATAAAATTTAATCAGTGGTATTGATTGATTTTGGTGTAATGATGAAGAAATACTGTTAAACAGAATCTCTTCAAGAATTTCAAAGACATAATATAAAGTGCACCAACCTCTTTACCTCCCCAAGATTTGAAACTCAGGTTATCTATTGGCTCTTTTTCGGGGCCCGTACAATAAAAAAATATATTAAATTCGTTGACGCCCAGTGACTATCGGCTACCTTGGAAACCATCAAACATTTCAACAACTCTGCTTGCTGGAGGAAATAGAAAAATCAGTGTTACACAAGCTGTCCTTTGTATTCTTATTACGCAGTAAATACTAAATCTACAGTAAAACCAATAAATTTCATAAATATCGAAAGAATGTACATCAAATTCTGTTCCGGCGGTGACTGCCGTCTCCCCGCCTCGTGTGAAATCAATACAAAACAAATGTAAACGTCACACAGGCTCAAAAGCGGAAACCAATTTCGCGTCGCCATCCGCGGACCGAAACCAGTTGGAGACACAACTTTTAAAATGAAAACTAACAAGCTGTTGCGTTTTCAATCACATTTCTGTTTGTTGCCTTCAGTTTGTTGGCTGGGGAATAAATCGCGTTGATTTGGAAACATGAATGTGCAATGTTTGTGATTTTTAAGCGTTTGCCGCTGTTTTTTAACATCTCTCTCTTTCTCTCCTTCTCTCTTTTTTCAGCTACTGGAATTCCACTATTGAACACAGCTGTCCCATCCAGCGACTAACATTATTATTAACATCTACAATACTTTAATCGTAGGTGCATTCCTGGTCTTACAAACGAGATGGAACAGAAAATAAAAAAGGACAAAGAAAGAAAGGAGAAAAAGTTCTATTGACATTCCAGTAATTGTTATGACTGAGCCAAATACGATAATAGTAAAATTATCTATCTATTGACTACTCAATGAGTAAATTCATTTTACTAACATGATTCATAATGTAAATTATATTAAATTAAATGAAATTCTAATACATGTATCTATTTGTAGGTATTAATAAATAATTTATTTCGAAGAAATGTAATATGTTACGGATATTTAAAATATCAAACAGTTATTAAACGCCATTTTTATTATTGAAGATTACGTATTACATAAATTATTATATAAAGAGAATGTTTGTTCTTAATATAATTTACGACTTACACTATGGTGCAAAACTGAACCAATCTTTTGATAATGGTAATAAATTCTATTTCCTGTTATTTTTAATTCTATAGCGACGTGTTTACTTACTATACACAGTACGAAGCGTCGTTTAGTATCATTCAATCTGAGTAGTAACATGTTTAAACTTGTTTATTCCGCTACGTGTGTGACTCAGTTTTGCACCGAAACTTATAGGAGCAATACAATTATTGTTTGTCGACGATTAAAGAAATCAATAACACGCAATTCATATCACAACTCTACGTCTTTTCAATATATTTATGTATATGTGTAAAATAAATAAGAGTTTTAATCGATTTTTAACATGAAGCGATTTTCACGTTCACTGTATAATAGAATAAAAGAGATGTTACTGGAGGGAAATAGTACGCGTCGAACGGCTAAAATATTAAAAGTGAGTCAAAGTTCTGTTCAGAGAGTTAGAAAGACGTGCAAAAGTTTAAAAAAAAATCTTGGCGGTCGGCCGAAGAAATTAAGTACAAGGGACAGTCATCGTATAATTCAATATATGATTACTGGAGAAGCTTTGTCGACGTCTCACGCAGCTAAACTTCTTCAGTGTGATACTGGAAAGTCGATTAGTAAGTGGACAGTACAACGCGAACTACATAGAAATAAATTTCGTGCAATCGAGAAAAAAAAGAAGCCATTATTAAGTGAAAAAAATCGAAAAGCAAGGTTGGACTTTGTAAAAAAATACGAAAGCTGGTCAGAAGAGGATTGGAAGAAGGTTATTTTTTCAGATGAAACAAAAATTAGTCGATTTACAACTGACGGTCGTCAATGGAAATGGAAGAGGAAAGGTGAGCCAGTAAGTCGCACAGATTTTATTCAGACTGTCAAACATGGGGGAGGTAATATTATGCTTTGGGGGTGTATAACAGCTTACGGATTGGGACCTATTCACAGAATTGTTGGGAAAATGGATAAAGAAATGTATCTAGATATTTTAAGACACAAGTTAACTGAAACAGTCGAGAATATGCCTTATCCAATCAATGAAATAATCTTCCAGCATGACAATGATCCCAAACATACCGCGAAATTAGTGAAGAACTGGCTCGCTTCTCAAGACTTCCAGCTATTGCAGTGGCCGGCACAAAGTCCAGATTTAAATCCAATTGAAAATCTGTGGTCTCAATTGAAACATAATATTCTTAATGCATATGATTTACCTCCATCCTCTTTAAATGAATTATGGAACCGAGTTCAAGAACAATGGGAGAAAATTTCACCAGATTACTGTGAAAAATTAGTAAAAAGTATGAAAAAAAGATTGGAAGAAGTTAAGAAAGCTAAAGGCTTATGGTCAAAACATTAGAAAGTGTGAGTGTGAGTTTGTTTATATTGGTGCAAAAGTGATTCAGTGTTTTGTCGTATTATATTGTCATTTATTTTATAATATTATAATCTAATACCTGATAATAAATACACTACAGTAATTACTTCTTAATATGACTTTCATTTCAAGAAACATGCATTCCTTCCCTGAGAAACAAAACATTACTATGAATTGGTTCAGTTTTGCACCATAGTGTATGTCTTCATAAGAATTCCGAGAAAATTTTGGAACAGAAATGACGTTGAATTTATTGAAATTATATTTATGTTCACTTTATTGATATAGCAACGTGTATGAGGGTTAATTCAGGAGGTTTTAGGTTCATTTCCTAGGTCGATGAAAACACTTAAAAAAACTTGCTCAGGAATTTATATATTGACATGACAGTATCATTAAACCGGGGTTGACGACAGAAAGTTGCCTGGAATAATAATGGAGTAATAATTTTGAATAGTCTACAACATCCATTATCATCTTCCTCATCATCATCTCAGCCAAAGGAAGTCCACTGTTGAACATAGGCATCCGCCAAGGATCTCCACATCATAATGCACCCAGCGACTTCCTGCAACTTTAGCCAGGTCGTCCGACAACCTTGTAAGCGGGCGTCCGACATTTCGCTTGCCTATACGTGGCCTCCACTCTAGAACCTTTCGGCCCCCACAGCCATCGGTTCTACGAGCTATGTGCCCGGCTCATTGCCACTTCAACTTGCTAATCCTATGGGCTATGTCGGTAACCTTCTCCTAACATCCAATGTAATATATAATAATGCACTCACTAAAATTCCAAACATTGTACCGCGTGTATCACAAATCATGATAGACTTTCTTATCACACAAAACCTAAGAAAATTAGACTTACGTTATTGAATGAGATTAGATAGAATAAAAATTAAAATGTCATCACGACCCAACCTTATTTTTGTTTTGAAGATAATCTTCGACGCTATAACCAGGACATCAAAGACGAGAGGTATCATAAGTTTTAACGATAACATTTTTACCTCAGATACCTGCCATGGATGAGTGAGTACTGGTTTATAACCTCGTTACAACTTTCACGATTATTTTCATCGTTCATATAATGATGTCTTTCATCCTTAAATCCTATTATAAATACGAAAGGAACTTGGTCTGTTTGTTATCAAATCAGCTACTGACCCGATTCGGGGAAAAGATAATACACATATGCAATTTTATTCTCATAATCATTTCAGCCACAGGAAGTCTAATGACAAAAAAATATATATTTGATAGATATTTGGATTGTACAAAATGGAAGAACGTGTACAGTTCAATAACAGTTATTTAAAAAAAGCAATGCAGGAATCCAGGCAGATAATACGCTTGGAATTAAATTATTTTATTACCGATGCAATAAGCTGTCATAACGTAATTATATTTGACTGCTGGAGCTTATTACTTACTACACTGCTTTAACAAGATCGTATTAAATTTAATGATCGTAATTTAATTTTTATGTACATTGCCTCGTTATTTTCTCTCCAGAATAAACATCCTCTGCAATATAACCCGATGAATCAGGACGCAAGCGAAGCTTTCGCAACATCTAGTCCAATACTTTAGCAACGTCATAGCTTGTAGTTCGTGAAAGCGTACTAATCTTGTTAATTCCATTTACTTTTCCCAAGCGGGTCGTAAAAAATAAAATGTCACAAAATTTGTTGCCATAGTGTTTGTTCTGGTTTTAAATCGTCTTCATTAAGACGATACTCTTGAAGCTCTTAAAGTAAAAGTACCACTTTCGGAATAGTCATTTTGGAAGGTATAAAAATGTTGATGAACTATATGTTATGAGAGCAAATAAAATACATCTTTCTGTAATAGAACTATTATTTAAAATGCATTTTGGACCCAGTTTTAGAGGTATTGCATTATTACAAATAACTATTCTGAAGATGCAGCTTAAAAAAGACCACATCAGTGACGTATTAGAAGAATTAACAGTTATTTCTTTATTAATTGTTTCTATGTTTTCTATGTTCTATTGTTTGTGTAGGAAGATTAGTTTTATCAGGTCAGTTCTGTTTAATTAGACACTAATATACACAAGCTAATGATATAGACAAACCCCTTTACAAAGACATAATTACGCATATCGAAACACTAATTAGAAGGAGAGATGTATTTGATTGTAGATTGTATATTGATCTGGTATAAATCACGAGTGCTACGATGAAACTAGATATGTTACTGATATTACCATAAGGAAAGCCTTAGTAATTAAATAGGTATATAGGATAAAAGGAAAAAGGAAAGATATTCAATAAAGGAGTTTATTGATAATATACAGAACCCAATAAAATATATATTTTTTTTTTATTGCAGTGAATGGCGAGACGAGCATGCCGTTCGCCTGATGGTAAGCGATGCGACCGCTCATGAACAGTAGCAAAACCAAACAACACCTTGAATTACAAAGCAATGCTTGGCATTCAACTGCGCTCGCCATCCTGAGACATAAGATGTTAAGTCTTAATATGTCCAGTAATTACTCTGGCTACAATGTCCTTCAATCCAAAACACAACAGTGCATTTCAACTGCTGTTTGACGGGAGAAATAGACATTGCGGTGGTACCCACCCAGGCAGCCTCTCACATATGAGAGACCTACCACCAGTGTGAGAATACAGTTTTAGTGAGTTTCTCATCCTTTTATTTCTTGACAGCTGTAACACGTTTCGAACCGGTGCTAATTATACTGATTCACAAGACATTGTAAAATTGAAGAATGAAATCTTGAAATTGAATGATAGTGAATAGAAACAAATAGCTTGAGATAAATATTTCGAAGATAACTATGAGAAAGTATGTGGACCTAGCGTATCTAGAGAATATTTTAAGAAACATAGTAGTTTTTTTTTTCTCGTCATGATCCTCCCCAGCCAAATTGAATATATTCTTATCAATCCTTCCTTTTTTATTTCTTTCTTAGTGCGGGGTCAAGTTGGGTTTGTATTAGCTGTATTTAATTGTATACGAATTAAAAATATATTTTTGGTTAATCTTTCGAAAATATTTACTTAAAAGTTTGAAAAAATCTATCCATCCGTTTCAAGCTATTATTAAATTTGCTACTAATATCGTTCGTTCGTGTGAACTAACCTTTACATTAAGGCTATACAAATTCTAGACATTAGTCTATACAATAGCTCCGAAATTAATTGGCAAGATAGCAATGATAATGCATAAATGAATCAAAGCAAACGCGATACAATGACAGACATCGTGTCAGCCCTAACGAATTTATAGTATCCAAAAGCGAAACTAAAAGGAAACATCGAACTATGATTTTAAGCGGCACTTTTATATTCAACACCCGATATTGCCAAACAACCAGGCAAACAATGAGATAAAAGCATTTTAAATCTCAAAATTTATGGTTTGTTTGCGCAAACGGAATACTATTCGGTAAATCCTAGCGTTCTCGTGTTGAGTATTATTTTAATGCGATAGGTGGAGAATATTTTATGCCGAGTCACGCTTTTGATCGCTCCGAATGTTCGCGGGTGTTTTTTATTGCGCAAACGTGTGAGTTTGTTTGAATTTACTTAGACGGCGTTTAAACACGTGGGATTTTAGATTTTATTGAGGGAACAAATCTATTTGATATAAGGTAATAACGTAATTGAATCGCATTCTTTGTTTTAAATTTTCATCCATGAACTGTCATCATTAGCAACTTCTTGTACTACAGTTTTATCTCATATCTAATCATGGTATTTACGAAATCCAAATGTATTTTCTTAGAATTTCTTTTGCCTGGGTCTTCTGAGATATCAATATTAGCCATTGTCTTTCTACCGGTCTATAAAGATCCAACTTCCAAGCGTTAATTTATATTTAGAATCTACTTCAAAGTACTTTACCTTATTAGATCAATTACATTGTCCAAATATATTAAAATAGATAATAAAAATACTGTAAATGACATGACCTATACAAACTATGTACACCAATTTTAACGTCCAAAGGTAGAGCGTTCTCCGCTCCAAATCGCGTTTGTACGTTTCAAAATTCCCGGCTGTTTTTTATTACAGAAGCGTGGAATATGAATCTGTTTGAATTTATAGGAATATATCACGAATTTACAATATGTGGTAAACAAAAAATAAATTATTACCTTGAAAATGTACTGGATATGAATACTAAAAGGTTTTAATGAAAAACCAGGATATGAAATTTAATTTAATAAATATACCGTGTACGTGCGTGGTGGCCTGTTGGTAAGTGCGTGGTGGCCTGTTGGTTAACGGACTAGACGCGACTGCCAACATGTTCACGGTGGTCGCGGGTTCGAATCCCAGGGCACACCTCTGACTTTTCGGAGTCATGTGTGTATTGATAGTCAATCACCACGCACTAAAACGGTGAAGAAAAACATCGTGAGGAAACCTGCATACCATAGCGATTTATAAAAAAATCTATGGTATGTAAGTCCGCCAACCCGCACTAGGCCAGCGTGGTGGACTATATGGCCTAACCACTCTCAATCGTACTCTCGATTGTAGAGGAGGCCCGTGCCCTGCAGTGGGACGTATATGGGCTGATACAGAAATATACCGTGTACAATGAATTCTTCATTTAGATCGACGTCTATCAAATAAGTATAAAAACTATTATGGCGGGACTGTATTAGCGAAATAGAACCCAAAGCAATGATTTTTTGAATTTTTATCTGTTTGACTGTGCGGTTGTGTGCGATGAACTCAGAAACGGCTTAACGGATTTCGATGAAATTTGGTATAGATGTAACTGGCACTCTGGATTAACACTTAGGATACTTTTATCCCTAAAAATGAAGTGCATCCACGGGATGAGGAAGGAATTCCGACAAATTTGTTATTTTTTACAGTCAAAAAGATGTGATGGGACTGTATTGCACGCCTAAGTGTGAATGAGACGGGATGGGACAGGAAAAGGGACACAACAGAGGGCATCGAATTTGAAAATAAGTAGAACAGTACGGGAAATAATATGATGCTGATGTGGACTGGATTCAAAAAGTATCTCCACCCGGGCGGAGTCAGGCCCAATCCTAGTGTTTAAAATGTTACGTAAATTTAAATTTAAATTATCAGGGGTAAACAAATAAAAAGGGTATAATGACAACAAAAATATCTCGAACTTCATAAACTTAAAATAAGAGATTATTATTCTGATCTAATATGGTATAATATATTTCATGCTTTGTTTGAGATATGTTTTTTAAATATAAACAACAATCAGTAACACTCGTAATCCAATAGTATTAACAATATAACAACATTTTAAGCGAAAAAACCTTGTCTTAAGAGCGTTTATACCCTGCACGCGCTTTTGGCTTAAAAACAGGACTTTTCAAATGAGTTAATAGCCACCAATAAACAATTTAAAGGAAAAATAATTATTACTAACTTTACAAAAGGTTGTCATCTAGGGATTTTGGTGGAAAACATTATAGATTGATTGATAATTTGTGAGTACTGTAAGGATTACTGAACACAAGTTTTGTTATTTAGGCTTTAAATGGCAATTTAGAAGCTTAAGATATCCGAAATCACTAAATATAAGACGAAAATAAAAATATTATCAGATTAATAAGACCCTTATGGAGGGATTTTGCCGAGAAAAATAATCTTTTTGTGTTTAGTTCCTGAAAAATAAAAATTTAAACAATGCGAAATTATTCAGAAACTCTCGTCAAGAACATATTTTTTTTCACCAACTTATCGTACATAATTTTTTATAGCCATTGCATATTATAATAGAAGAACATCTTGTCAATAAATTACAATTTTTATATTTCAACAAAATTAGTTTTCATGTTTTCTACAAATATTTTAAAAACCACTATAAAACACGCTGTCCGACGTGGATCAAATCAGACCGCCGCAAGGCCTTCTAGAGGGAGGACGTATCGCTCGTCGCTCCGGCCTAGCTGCAGTCGATTTTTGCCGTACGTAGTAAAAATAGCCACGCGCGGACTGCGATTGTGGTAATCTTAGTACTTTGGTAGTAAAATATTTAATTATTTTTATTACCTATAATGATTTTGTAGTGAGTATAAATTATGTTTCAGGTAATATAATGGGATTTAATTCCGAGGCTAAATTATGTTATGTATTGTAATATAAAATTAAATATATTTCGTAATTGTAAGGGGTTGTAAGGCGCCTAACACTATTTATGTGTTCGAACACGAAATGATTAATAAAACGTCCGTAGTGACTACTGATTGAACACTGATTTGAATGCAACTTAAAAATGTAATAATAACGAAAATATGATTAGTATGTAAATTTGTATTATTCTTTGCTTGCACAGTAATATTTGTCTACTTATAATGCAAATAAAATATTTTTATGATATTATACCGCGTGATATTGACATATTGTAAATAACTTCGTTCACATGTTTGTAACCATCCCAGGAAACATTGTACCAAGTTAGATAAAAAACCACCTGATAGTTTTGTCAAAAATCACGATTTTGTATTTCGTAATTTTCGATCACTCTGTACATGCACGAGTAGTTTCGCCGCTCAGCTGACAAAGGACTTTGACCCAGCAAACATAAAACTTGACGAAATAAAGATCCCTCAATATGTTCTACACTACAATAATTATTATTAATGTAGCCTAGAACATGATCGTTATTTTATAAGTAAGTAATAATGATTAACTGGTGTATTTTTTAGTAAGCGTTTACTCAAATACATACACTAATTACTAGGCACTCTCAAAATCCAATATACACATTAAAAGGTTTCTTGAATATTGGAAATACATACACGGCATTTTAATTGCACAATACATAAACTTTAATTGTAATCATAATCATAGGCCACCAAAAAAAAAAAAATCGGTCACGTGACAATCGGTCAAAAAAGTGCACAAAGTTATTTGACTAATCTCGAAAAATGACAATAACTTGACAATATTTAATGTTTCGAAAGTAAACTTTGTGAAATCTTAATTTTATACAAAATACACCTATGTATTCGCAGCTGTAGATTGTTTTATTAATTAACTACTTACGGGTAAAATTGCTTAGAAAAGTAAAGTTGACACATTCGACTAAACTACAAATAATCGATATCGATTTCAAGATATTTTTCTGGTAAGCCTTTGAATGGTCTTGTTTATAAGGATATGTGTGAAAGCAGAAGGGCTTTCAAGTCTAAGCTGAAGTGGTGTCAAAATAGGCAAGAACAAATTAAGATGGACATTCTTGCCGCTAATCAGTCAACTAAAGACTTTAAAGCCTTTTGGAAAAATACTAAAATAGCTAACCTCAAACCAAGTATTCCTGTGAGCGTTGATGGTAATAGTGACGCGAGGGACATTGCAAATTCTTTTAGAGATCATTTTATCGTGATACCTGCAATGACTCAATGTAGAAATGATGAGACTGTCATGCCTGAGCGGAACTCGTTTTTTACGACAAAAGAAATTGCCTCGGTAATAAAAACCATGCAAGGTGGTAAATCACCTGGGCACGACGGTCTCAGCATTGAGCATTTCAAATATGCTGGGGTGCATCTCCCTCGTGTCTTGTCGCTATTATTTAATCTGTGTTTGGCACATTCTTATTTACCGGGTAATTTAATGAGGACTGTCGTTGTACCGGTTTTAAAGAATGGGTCTGGAGATGCATCACACAGGGCTAATTATAGACCCATCTCTCTTGCTACTGTTACGGCGAAGGTGCTGGATAGCGTGTTGAATGGCTACTTGAGTAATCATCTAGTACTTCACGATGCGCAATTCGGTTTTAGGTCGGGTCTATCGACTGAAGCTGCGATCTTAAGTCTCAAGCATACTATCAGATACTATACAGGAAAAAGAACTCCTGTATATGCATGTTTTCTGGATTTGTCTAAAGCGTTTGACTCGGTAAACTATGACATACTCTGGAAAAAACTTAGTAAGGCAGGCATGCCCTCTGATTGTGTTTCATTGCTAAAGCATTGGAATAGAAACCAAATAAATCAAGTGAGATGGGTTAATATATTATCTGATGAATATAGATTGGAATGTGGAGTACGCCAAGGTGGTCTTACATCTCCAAGCCTTTTCAACTTATATATAAACGGCTTGATCGAGGAACTCAGCAGTGTACATGTTGGATGTCAGATTGACGGCGTTTGTGTTAATAATCTCAGTTATGCGGATGACATGGTCTTACTGGCTCCCTCGCTCAAGGCGCTTAGGACTCTCATCCGTATTTGTGAACGGTATGCCTCTGAACACGGTCTTAAGTACAATTCCAAGAAGAGCCAAGTACTGATTTTCAGGTCTGATAACTTTAAGCCTAAAATTGCCTGCTCTATAAAACTTGGAAACGATACGCTTCGAATTGTTGACAGTTGTAGGTACCTGGGTCACATGGTTACTGACGACCTAAAAGATGATCTAGATATAGAAAGGGAACGAAGATCGCTTGCTGTAAGGAGCAATATGCTCGCCCGCAGATTTTCACGGGCTACGAGACAAGTAAAAACAACCTTGTTCCGTTCTTACTGTCAATCTTTTTACTCTAGCAGTCTCTGGATCCGGTATACGCAACGAGCTTATAACATACTGCGTATCCAATATAACAACGCTTTCAGAGTGCTGTTGGGGTTGCCTCGTTACTGTAGCGCATCAGAGATGTTTGTCAATGCACATGTTGATGGTTTTCACGCAATAATGCGTAAGAAAGCGGCATCAATACTTCTAAGACTGCGTGGTAGCTCCAACAGTATTCTGAAAATGATTGCAGCGCGTAACGATTGCCCTTTTCAGAGGCACTGGGTGGATAGAGTGATAGGAGCTTTAAAATAAAAAATAATAAAATTAAAATTAAATTCTTAATTGACTAACATAGTTTTTAAGTAAATCTTTTGTTACTAACACACATATGGACATATTTTGCTGAAATAAATGTTATTATTATTATTATTAATCACGGCCCTTAATTTAAATTACCAATCACATAAAGATTTTTTTACGCCAATCAGAGTATCTCATTTGAAATACTATTATCCAATCCAGTTACATAATTACTGCATCAACCAATCCATCCAATCAATCCATAGGGATCTTACATTTTTTAGCAAATCCTAATGTATGGTGGCGCGGGCGGCGCGGGCGGCGCGGCGGTAAGCTCAGTGTTCGGTGTACTGCGGTACAATTGGTAATGTAAACAAAGACGCGAGCGCGCAGAACTCGCCATTTTGATAGTTTTTAAATTCTGTTGTTATTAGTATTTAGTGTTAAGTAAGTGAATAGTTATGAGTGTTTAAGTGATAGAGACACATATTGGAATTAAGTACGTTATCATTAGGTGTTAGTTTTAGTGTTTTAAGTGTTCTTTTTATTGTTAAAGTTTTAGTATTTGTGTTTATAAGTACATTTTAGTTAGTATTATTTTGTTTTTTTTTTTATTATTAATTTACTTTACGCGTATTCTTAATACAATGACGAATACTTCTAGTACTGTGGAATACACAGATATGGTGTTATTGTATGGCGAGTGTAATCAAAACGCCGCGCCGCCCTGGCCCTCAGAACATATTGTGAGAGATTTGGTGTAGCTGTACAAAGATTAAGGTACAGTGGTCAGTACTCAGTTGTTGCCCTAGACGCACGAAGATGTTCCTCCCTGTCGTATTCGAATTAACTTAGAGGAGCGGATTTTGAATTGCTTCCGGGACAACCCAAACATGAGCATAAGGCAGGCTGCACGGCAATTCCGTGTGAGTTATTTTTCTGTACACGGGATATTAAAAGCAATTTAACTTGTTCTGTGATTACTATGAACAATATGTGACATGGGAAGATAGTTCTCGCGATCGCAGCGCCGCGCTGCATGTACTAGCAGGTCGGCTGTTTTCATAAACGCGGGAATATTGCGATGTTGCCGCTCCGGTCCGTACGGACGCTGTAAATCAGGTAAGTGTAATTATAGGACGTTCAAATTAAATGCCATTATTTGACTTATAATTTGTTTGAAAAATCAACTTTTTTGTTTCTTCTTCGACGACAACTCCTATGCGTGCAAATAATATAACTTATTACGCGATGCACATGGTTTAATTTATTGTAGGGGGTGTCAAAATCACGCTGTACCTATAACAGTTACATTTCAAATGAATATTTGAAGCGCACGGATCAAAGTTGTTTGAGCCGTTTGTATAGCGAGCCGACGCGGCAGCTCTACGCACACAGCTTTGGTCGCTTATGTGTGCGTGAAATTAACGAAGAAATACCTATAGTTGACTTTGCGCGCAAGGTGTATACGCTCTTAACGGATTCAATAAATTATTTTCTTTTCCTTTATCAATTTCAATTTCAGTAGATATTTCGAAAAAATATGTCATAATGTAGTTTCACTTCTTACATGTGCACACGTTTTATTTATGATACGTTAACTATTGAGTCGGGATTTCTAATGCCGCCTTTGCTGTAAGTACAGCATTACTGAGTTTATTACGTCACTTTATAGACGATGAAATAATTCCTCTGTAAATTAAATGAGCCTTTGATATAAGCTATTTTTCATTATTCATTAACGAATAACTTTTCTTAATAAAATTAATCGTGTTACTACCAGCTTCAATGCCATCATGTTGTTGAATAAAGTTTACTTTTTTTATAAAAAATTATGCGCTTAATGATTTAAAGGAAATGTAAGGTGTATATTGTCTCTTAATTGTTCTGAAAGCAGGTAGCAAAAATAAACCTTGAAACAAATATAATAGGATTATCAGAGGAATCGGTTTTTGTAACTTTTTGTTTTAAAAATGCATTTATATATTATAGTCACTGGATATTATCTATAAAGATAGATTACAATCAATATTATATTTGCAATCAAAAATCTTAAGCTTTATTTAATTATTATAAAAAGGAACATTACTAATAGATAGATAACTTTCCATACCATAGAAAAATAATAGAATAAGGTACGTTTTAAGAAAAATGCTTAATGCTTTTAAAATATATACACTTTTTCATAAAAAGTGCACGAGACTCAGTATTTCAAATTAAGTATTGTGTTTACCATCGTTTTAGAGATTCTAGCACGCTGTAAAAATTTATTAAAATAGCTAAACTTTCCATATATAAGAATATTTTTACTGCGTCCACTTTCGCGAAGAGAACAGTACATTAGCATTGGTATTCAAATTACCGCTGGCTGCAATTGTTAGGGACACCTAAAATATATTTATTTTTAAAACACAAATGCAAGGAAGTTATTTTAAACCGCCTTGGCAAAATACATTATTTTTTATTGCATAGGATAGGCAAACGAGAAAATAGGTTATCTGATGTTAAGTGAACACTGCCGCCCATGAACATTCACAAAGTTTGAATCATACACAGATTAATTGCCTGCCAATAGAAGGCAAAAGGATGAAAAGTGGAAAGGTGTTTCGGCTTCCCGCACTTTCACTCTCCGAACGATAGGCATGCATTATACCTGGTTGTAATTACATTGCTGTCTTGGTGAAATATAAACATATTTTTGAAGACTAGAAGTCGATAACAATTTTCAATTTGATTAATAGAGGATTAGATCATAGTTCACCACACTGGCCTGGCGTGGGTTGATAGACTTTAGTACCATAGTTTTTTTTTAAACGGCTATGGTATGTAGATGTCATCACGATGTTTTCCTTCACTATTATAAGTCATCTACTTTCTATTTACGTGTGGTAAAATTCGGGACTACGAATGAAATATATTAAATATCTGTTTAACGCATTATTTCAGATATGTTTTCATAATAAATACAACAAGCATTTATACTCCTAATCTAATAGTGTTAAAATGTCCAATTTAATAGAATGTGAAGAGTGAAATCTTTGACAACAGCTTGACTACAGCGATCCTAGCCGATCGTTAAAAGGTGTTGTAATGAAATGTAATGAAATATATTTATTGCTCAAGTTGTTTTTATGGCAATGAGTAACGAGAAGCAGTTTTCATTCGCCAGATGGTACAATACCTTGAATTACAAAGCAATGCTTCACATTCCAATGCGTTCGCCATCCTGAGACATAAGTAGAGAAGTCTCAATATGTCCAGTAGTTAGTCTGGCTACAATGTCCTTCAATCCGAAACAAAACACTGCATTTGAACTGCTGTTTGGCGGCAGAAATAGACATTTTGGTGGTACCTACCCAGGCGGCCTATCAAATATGAGAGACCTCCCACCAGTAAATATTGTAGATAATATTAAAGAGTTCTTATGACAAGTCAATACACATAGCACTTAATTTTTAATTATTTTACTAATGATTCGAGTAGGTATAGTAGTTAATGATAGTTCTTATTACTAACCAGTGCATAATAATTACTGTTCCCTCTAATTGTGGAGATATAGTATCAACTGACGACCGACGATTGTTCTCAACTCTGATACAGAACGAGGCATTGCCCCGGTTCACGGTCATATTCATTGGAAGACGGCCATTTAGTGGAGTTTAATGTGAGATAAACGATTGTAACCGTATGTGTTGTAGCCATTCATGTATATATTATTCCAAACTTATGCTATGCAAACTATGGGCTGTATACAGGTGTCCCAAAAGTAGATGATAAATCAGTAACGCGAGATAGATCAAATTATTATTACCCAGAGAGTAAAAAAGTACTCTCATATGGATTTTCTTGAATTGTAATAAATGCCCGGCATAGTGATAGACATGCGTAATTTCATATTTTATAATATAAATAAGTTCTTCAGATGGGAGATTACGTTAATAATACCTACGATTAAGGAATAAAATTAACAAATAAATCCATGCATAATATTTTGAAATGAAAAACCTATCAAATCATTTTTAGGCATTCGAAGCTATCTACCTATGCACCAAACACTGCTGTCAACACGTTCACAGTGGCCGCGGGTTTGAATCCCAGGGCATACTTCTGACTTTTCAGAGTAATTTGTATTGCTAGTCAATCCATCCATCCATCCATCAATCAGCCAAAGGAAGTCCACTGCTGAACATAGGCCTCCCCCAATGATTTCCACAGAGACCTGTTGGAGGCAGCCTGCATCCAGCGACGTCCCGCGACCTTTAATAGGTCGTCGGCCCATCTTGTGGGTGGACGTCCTACGCTGCGCTTTCCGATACGCGGCCTCCATTCGAGCACTTTCCGACCCCATCGGTCATCAGATCTCCGTGCTATGTGCCCTGCCCATTGCCACTTCAACTTGCTAATCCGGTGGGCTATGTCGGTTATTTTAGTTCTCCTACGGATCTCCTCATTTCTGATTCGATCTCGTAGGGAAACCCCGAGCATAGCCCTCTCCATAGCTCGTTGAGTGACTTTGAGCTTCCTAATATCCATATCCATCACTGGCAACACACAACTATCGAAGACTGTCGATTTGAGGCACTGAGGTATTTTGGACGAGAAGACGTCGCGTAGTTTCCCGAACGCTGCCCAACCGAGTTGGATTCGACGATTGACCTCTCTCTCGAAGTTGGACCTGCCTAACCGGACCACTTGTCCTAAATAGACATATTCGTCAACAACTTCAAGAGTCGAGCCCCCAACACCGATGGGGGTGGGCACAACATGGACATTCGACATGATCTTCGTTTTGTCCATGTTCATTTTAAGACCCACCTGTTGGGAGACTCGATTGAGGTCTTCGAGCATAGTGCTAAGGTCTTCCAGCGATTCTGCCAAGACTACAATATCGTCGGCAAACCGAAGGTGAGTGATATACTCGCCGTTGATGTTGATGCCGAATCCTTTCCACTGCAAGAGTTTGAAGGCATTTTCCAGCGCGGCAGTGAACAGTTTCGGAGATATGACATCTCCCTGTCTCACGCCTCTCTGTAGTGGAATAGCCTTCGTACTCTGATCTTGTACTCGGACCGACATGGTGGCGTTGTTGTATATACACTTCAATACTTCGATGTACCGATAGTCGATATGGCATCGCTGGAGAGACTGTAGCACAGCCCAAGTCTCGATCGAATCAAAGGCTTTCTCATAGTCCACAAACGCTAAACAAAGCGGCAAGTTATATTCCTCGGTTTTTTGTATAACTTGCCGAAGCGTATGGATGTGGTCTATGGTACTAAAGCCTTTTCGGAAACTGGCTTTTCGGAGGCTGGAAGTCATCAAACCTGCGTTCGAGACGATTTGTGATGACCCTCGAAAACAACTTATAGACATGGCTCAGGAGCGAGATGAGCCTGTAGTTCTTCAGCAAAGTGTTATCACCTTTTTTGAAGAACAGTACCACCACGCTCCTGCTCCATGCCTCCGGCGTTGAGCCCTTGAGGAGAACGGAATTGAAGATCCTCTGAAGGACTTTCAGTACCGGCGTTCCGCCCCCTTTCAGAAGCTCTGAAGTTATTCCGTCCTCGCCCGGCGCCTTGTTGTTTTTAAGTTGCTTCAGGGCCATCTCAATCTCACACAGGCTGATGTCCAGGATATCATCGCTAAAGTGTCGGATCAACTCGGCTCTCGGGTCTTCGGCCGAGCTAACAGCAGGTTGGGCAACCGAGGTGTAAAGCTGTCCGTAGAACCTCTCGATTTCCCTTAATACCTCTGCCCTCGTCGATACCACGCGGCCGTCGTTGCTAGTCAATACTACGCTCTAAATCGGTGCAGGAAAACATCGGGAGGAAACCTGCATACCATAGCGATTTATAAAAATGTATATGGTATGTAAAAATGCGCCAATACGCATTAGGCCAGCGTGGTGGACTATCTAGCCTAACTACTCGTAATCGTATCTTCTCTCTATTGTAGAGAAGGCCCGTTCGCTGCATTGGGACCTATATAGGCTGATACAGATACAGACATTCAAGATGAAAGAGAGGAAGAAAAGAAAACACATTTATTTACCACACAATACGACGCACACACTCGCAAAACATGCATTGTCCAAGCTATTGAAATTCCAAAACCTCATAAGTACTCATTTCTTCCCCACAGGTACCGTCAACACATTAAAATCCCTTCAAATCCACGTCCCGAAAGCGGTGCTGACGGGCCGCGACGCAGAGCTGATGTGTAGCTACGAGTTGGAGGGCGCCCAGCTGTACTCCATACGATGGTACAAGAACATGATCGAGTTCTATCGATACGTGCCCAAGGAATCTCCGGCGACAAAGGTGTTTCCAGTCGCAGAAATTAAAGTAGATGTGAGTATTTTAAAGATTTAGTTTTATGTAACATGTTGTGGAAATTTTAAGTCAATTGATTGTAAAAAAATACTTAGGATATTTAAAATTTAATTCCCAGTTTGAATTAATTTAAAATGGTCGTATTGTACTGTATCGGCCCATATATACGTCCCACTACAGGGCACGGGCTTACTCTTCAATCAAGAGTACTATTGAGAGTGGTTAGGCCATATTGCTTATAACATAAACATATTCATATAAAAATATTTTTTTGTAAATTTACAACAAATTATTAATGAACTGCTCTGATTAAACCAACTTGTAAATTTTGTAATAATACCTACATTGTAAACTGGTTTTGAAAAGAGCAACACTAGAGTTTCTTGCCCGTTCTTCTCTAGTGAAAACCGCTTTCCGAACCGGGTGGTAGATAAAAAATGACTGAATCTAAATGATGTTGAACATTTTAATGGATTCAATAAATTATTTTCATTTCATTTTCATTTCATTTCATTTCATTGTCCACCACGCTGGCCTAGTGCGGGTTACTTTTTGTATATTCACAGAAGATTGATGGTACTCCATACAAATATACAAATAGTTTTATCATGTAAGACGATTTCTTACAAGAAGTTTAAGATATTAAAGTTCTTAAGTTTACAACTGTACGAAACTAGACTGAAAATTTAGTCTACAAATAATCCAATTATTACTAAAACGTATGTTATTAATTCTTGTAACTATTTTTCATGTGAAGACTTTACCTCATTATTTCCAAAAAGTTTTGACTGTGACATTATTTAAATAGCCTATGTCCTCAATTTGCCTCTCTTAACGTGATATGATATCTTGACTGCCAGGTAGCAGCGTCAGACCAAAATCGTGTGGTGCTGACGGAAGTAGACAGGACGCTGACGGGCGAATACCAGTGTGAGGTATCAGCTGACGCACCGCTCTTCCACACTGACATAAAGTCAGCAGAAATGGTTGTAGTCGGTGAGTATTTTTTATTTGCTTACTTTCATCACTACTTACTCGTACTTCTGAAATTCCATTGTTAAGAACTTTTAATTACAAGGAATAAAAGTGATAATTAAAAGTTCTGGGTATTTCTTTACGCTCGATTATTTTTTAAACACATTGATAATTTGATTTCTTGATTTAATTTACCAATTTGTAAACAATTATCCAGGGTTTTATTTAACATTATATTGCTGTATTCATATTGCGTAAAAAGATTGAAATACATTTTCAAGTATACTGGGTATCTCAAGACTGCTACCGAAAACGAAGTCGGGTGGTAGTTTTAGTGACTATAAACACAATGCAACTAAAAATGTCGCAAAGAAATGCGACAATAATTTTCTATGTTGTTTTTTTTTTTATTGCAATGAATGACGATACGAGCAAGCCGTTCGCCTGATGGTAAGCGATACGACCGCTCATAAACAGTAGCAACATTCCACTGCGCTCGTCATCCTGAGACATAAGATGTTAAGTCTCAATATGTCCAGTAGTTACTCTGGCTACAATGTCCTTCAATCCGAAACACAACAGTGCATTTACGCAGTGTTGTTTCACGGGAGAAATAGACATTGCGGTGGTACCCACCCAGATGGGCTCTCACATATGAGAGACCTACCACCAGTAAAAAAGATATTTTTTAAATATCATCATTTTTGGGTGGTTAATCCATAGTTTTTGCTAAAATAATAATTTAAACTCTTTTATACCTTAGAGTCCTTATAAGTAAAAGGGTATACAATATTATTTTAGGAAAAAAATAAATCTACCATCCAAATACGACCATAGGAAAAAATAAAAAAAAATCACCATTTTTTTGCACAAAATCTAGTTGCATTGTATCCAAAGTCACTTAAACTACCACCCGGCTTCGTTTTCGGTAGCAGTCTTGATATACCCTGTATTTTCGCGCTGTATATAAAATTCCCAAAGGCTACATTTTAAATACGTATCACATTTAATATTTCACGGAATTTCATAAAGCGCTTGTTGTGACGTAGTTAACTTCTGTGTAAATATTTGCTGCATTTAATTTTATTTTGCTTTATGCCGCGACTTTTTGTTTGTAGATTAAGCCTAGAACTGTTACATGATTAATTGAAGTAATCAGGAGCTTCTATAGTAATACACCTTTATTATATAAGTGTTTTATCTAACGTGTCATAATTTAGTAGTACTGTTCCACTAGACTGGTATCAGCATACTGCATAAACCCATTTAGAATTAAGAAAATCTTAAAATTAAATGCACGTGGAGTATTCATAGTTTTAAAACCTTTTGGCTATTGAATGTTTTGTCCCCTTAGAAAGCCTTTTGAATTCTTTTTTGTGTAAAGAAGACAAAACCTTCTTCGCTGAAACTAAATTCAAAAGACGATCGAAGAACACGACAGCTAAAATAGGCTTGTAATTGTAATAAGTAATTAGGCCAAGTAGAAATCTATAATAAGGCCTAATTATATTGCGTTCCTGAAACATTTCGCACGTGCTTAAAGCAATCATCTCGTAAACATCGATGGAATATTTCTATACATTATGCATAGCTAATAATTGCTCAAGGCTCATCATGAATTATTTCTCTATCTGAGATTCTTGCCATGATGAAACACACTACGAGATTTCAAATCTACTTTTGGTTAGCATGTTATAGAACTGACTCACGTTCAAAAGTAAATAAAGCAATCTACGAACGCAAAACTACTCCCAAAAATCACACCTACGAGGAATATTTAACGAGTCCCATGTTGAAATAATACATGGCTTCATAGTTCATTAAAATTACAATAGGCTCGATAAAACAAACAGACGCTATTCATCACATAGCGCCGTCACCATCTGCCGTCCAATATTTTGCACCCTTTCCACGGAATCTTTTATTAGGACCCGTGAAATATTGCATATTCACAACGCATCCGCCATTTTGTCTCGCAAAAACAAACAGAACAGTTCGTTTTCAATTCTGTTCGCGTGTACTTTTTTTTCGAGCGGGTATTGTTCTAATTTTTTGAAATTTTGAAATTGCCGTCTACAGTTCGAGTTGACGCGATACACGGTTGCGGGTTTTTTATTAAAAACAACGAGTGTTGTGTCCTATTGTCGGTGGTGTTCGATTAAAGTCTGTTTTATTGACTCGCGTTGCTCAACTGACTGGACGCAGCACCAATAACCCACAGAAAACACGTCAATCGTAAAACTTCTCGCCAGGTGTATTAAACACATATGTGCTTTGCTATTTTTGTTATGAAAAATTCTGTCCTTCTGTGTATTATTTGTAACCTGTGAATAGTAGTATGTTGAACAAAACGTACAATAAAAATAGTATAAACGTGTCTTTAACTCCAATTTTTTATGTTTGTGTCAAATGATATCCAATACCTTGTGTTAGATTTTAACAAAGAAATTCGTAAATCCATAAACCATTAAACTTACAAAAGTTTTAAATCCTATAGTAGGAGTACAAGAAGCAAGAAGTGACGTCGCTAGGCTTAACATGCATTATTTGTGTTTGTACGCAAATTGATACAAAACACGATCATAGTTAAACACCTTATTGTAAAAATGAAGTATTTGGAAATATATGACAGTATATAAGAGCAAGGTCTATGAAAATAAAACTAGTATTTCATAGAAAACTAACTAGGGCGATAAGATTAGTAAGTACCCGTATTTCTCAGAAGACTGCAGCATTAGCTTTGAAGTCTCGGTCCGTATGATAAATGAAATAGAAGCAAGCTCAATAATCATTATGTCTTTTCTGTTTCCCCCCTTTCACTTTATTTTAAAATTGGAAAGTCGCTACAAGTGGTTGCTATTTACAGTTTAGACTACATTATTAATGAGCCGTTCACACTTATAGAAAACCGATTTGTTGTAATAAATAAATAAAATAAATACACCCAACAGTCACATATAGTCCTGACCCCAACTAAGATAGTCTTGGGTTGTGGGTGTCAGGACCTATGAGAGACATTTTGACCTAAAAAAATATCCAGACCCTAAACCAATACTTATGGATGATAAAATATTTATCTCGGTGCGGAGATCCAACAAATGCGCCATGGAAGCTGAAGTAATAGTTTATTAATGGTGAATTAGTTGTTGCATTGCAGTCGGTGAGTGTTAGAGCATAGAGTTGCTATTGGACTGTATGTAACCTCATGTCAGTGTGTAAGACAGGCTGGAAGGTATTTTTGAATGTAGATTCAAATATAAAATTAACCTTCGAATGTGTGAAAAATATTTGGGACGTCAGTCGTTGTTCAAAGTTGTTATTGTAAACACACAAGTTTACATATGTCATAAACATCAAATATTTTTCACATATATATATTTTTGCTAAGTTCTTATTGTGTTGTGATTAAAGTTTATACCTAATGTATGTATAACATTAAACGCTTGCTATGTCTGAACTCTGCTGAGTATTCATTTCACTAAACATGTGAGAAAGAGTTCTCACAAGAAGGTCAAAGAAGAGACCAGATATTAGTGATATAATAATAACAGCTATAAACCTCCAATAGTGAGTGATGTAGCTGGATCCCCGATACACCTTTCTTCTACCCTTCTACAGATAGGATACACCTTCCTACTTCCCCCAATTCGGTGGGCCGACAACAAACATGATCCAATTGTTATAGATCATGAACGGCAGTGATTACTCACCATCTGGTGACCAGCGTGTTCATTTATCGGACCAATGCTATAAAAATAAATATTTGAAGTGCGTGGTGGCCTGTTGGTAAACGGACTAGACGCGACTGCCAACATGTTCATGGTGGTCGCGGGTTCGAATCCCAGGGCACACCTCTGACTTTTCGGAGTCATGTGTGTATTGATAGTCAATCACCACGCACTAAAACGGTGAAGGAAAACATCGTGAGGAAACCTGCATACCATAGCGATTTTTAAAAAAATTCTATGGTATGTAAGTCCGCCAACCCGCACTAGGCCAGCGTGGTGGACTATATGGCCTAACCACTCTCAATCGTACTGTCGATTGTAGAGGAGGCCCGTGCCCTGCAGTGGGACGTATATGGGCTGATACAGATGATTGGCGATCGCCGAACAATCTCTATTTTTCCCATCTTATCTCTTATCAACCGATACTTTTACAAAATCGCCAACGCATCTATAGTCTTAGATAAGTGTTTATGGATGGAAGTGACCACTTACTAAAGGCAAATCGTTCAAATTCAAATGCATTTTCCAAAATTAAAACTTTGAAAACTGGCAACCTTGTTGTGTTTTTAAATTTTAAAAGAAACGCTGGAGTTGCTCGTTATTTTCGCTGAAATCTGCTGGACGAGCAGCTTGCTGTTAGTTTTATGGCTGGAGTTTTATTTATATGTTTTCACATGTGTGTACCGTTAGAGGGTTATTTATGTGAAGTAGGCTTTGGGATAAATAAATACTGACGCGGAAAATATATAGTCTAGTCTTCGGATAACGTTTTCTAACTCAACACTGAAAAGCAAGAAGCATTTTTGAACTAGAAGGTTCAATATTAACAAAATTATATAACGTCATATCGAAGCTGAGATAATTTAAAATAGATCTACTCTGTAGAAATCGGAGTCACTCTTAGCCTACCTAAACAGTCCTATAATGGTTGAAAAACAAATGAGTCTTACTGCAGTATATTTTTCTAATTTCACATTAGCCAACTCTTTAAAATTAACACATTTAAAGCATATTTTAAAAAACTAAAAATACACGATTTTATAAAAGATCCAGCTAAAAAGTAAAAATAAAATTTATCATGAGTTTAAGATTAGAAAATGGAGTAAAATACATAAATTTTATTGTTACAAAGCATGAGGTGCTAGAGGGTAAGTAATTGTTGTAAGTATCTTTTATGAAAGCGTTTTTTTTTTTTAGTTTTTATACTATAATTTAATTGTGATGGGTTATAGGCAGAGTAAAAGCAGGATTGATATAACAGTAAAGGATTTAATATACAGGGTATATCAAGACTGCTACCGAAAACGAAGCCGGGTGGTAGTTTAAGCGACTTCAGACATAATGCAACAGAAAAAGTTGCAAAAAAAAGCGACAATTTTTTTTTTGTTATTTTTTTCCTGTGGCCATATTTGGGTGGTAAATACATTTTTTCCTAAAATAATAGTGTATGCCCTTTTATTTATAAATACTCTAAGGTATAAAAGAGTTTAAATTATTATTTTAGCAAAAACTATGGATTTACCACCCAAAAATGACGATATTTAAAAAATCATAAAAAATAATTGTCGCGTTTCTATGCGAAATTTTTAATTGCATTGTGTTTGTAGCCACTAAAACTACCACCCGGCTTCGTTTTCGGTAGCAGTCTTGAGATACCCGGTATAAAGAATACACATACAATGACATCGAAAAGAATATGACAAGAGCGGACAGAACAAACTACATTTGAATTAATTGTTTCGTTTATATACACAATAGTAACCAGTCCTAACACCTGCCCTTAAACTAAACAATTTGTAAACCAAGGTTATTACAAATTTTCTGCGCTGGCTGACTATCAATAAACAACACAACTTATAAAAGTGTACCTAAGCATTCAAAAAGAAACTTCAAATAAATTTAGCTTTCTTTATAATATAATGCTATAGAGTCTGCGTCCATGCTCGATAGTGCTACGGTTTTCTGCTTACGGCTTTCAGTCAACCATATGAAACTGTTCTAAAACCTTTTGTTTCAAGGTTTCTTGACCAACAGTAATTTAGTAGTAAATTATTCTCCTCTTGTTTCAACCGCATTCCTAGTATACACTTAGCTCGACCAAGATCTGTCATTTCGAGCTTTCTCATCAGTTTCTCCTAACTGAAATTAAATTTGTCGACAAACCCGGAACATAAATGACATCACACAATTTTGTAGTTTTAGTGTGCCCTTCTATCAATAATTCTACATCACCATGCCCTTCACTATGCATGTTTTCTTTGTTGGCAACTGATACTACGCGAGGAGCATCCACAACATAATTTTGTAATAATTTCTTGTTGTTTGTCATATGACAAGTCGCACCAGAATCTATATACCACGCATTTGAATTAATGTCAACGGATAATGCTGTCAATATTGCTCCGTTCCACGACTTTTCATTTGATCTCGCGCTTTTGTTTATCTTCGCCGGACAATTTTTAGCATAATGATTTGCCTTTTTGCATATGAAGCACTTGCTCTTCGAAGAAGGTTTATTTACATTTTTGCCGTTCCTGTTTGCAAACATGGCACTGTCCTCGTTCTTGTCAATGTCTCTGCGTAATTTTTCTTGTAGTAACTTACTCTTTACTGTTTCGCTACACAATTTAACGTTTGAGTTTTCTAACGCCATAATCAGCGGATCGTAATCAGGGCCAAGACCACTTAATATCAACACCGACAAAAAATCATCGTCCAACGGTGCATTTATGTCACGGAGTTGTTGGTCGAGGTCTGTAATCCTCAAAAGATAGGCTTCCATGTCATTAAATTGTTCCAGCTTCAATCCAAACATTGTGCGCAATAGTCCAAGACGTCTACACAGACCTTTGTCTTCATAAGCTGTTTTTAAGTTGTTCCAAGCCTCAAAGCCAGTGGCTGCGTTTCGTACATGCGAAAACGATGACGGCTGCACCATTAAACATATTTTTGCAAGAGCCCGTTGTTGCTTGCGATCGTCTCTGTTCTTAGGGACACCCAACTCGGCCTCTTCGATACAGTCCCATAGGTCTTCATGGATCAAGTACATACGCATCAAAAATTTCCAATTTCCATAATTGGATATACCGCTGAGCTTCTCAAAATTAATTGATATGCCTGAACTCGTAGCTGTAGACGACGATGATGCCGACACCACCGGTGGCGATTGATGAACATTTTTCGGCATTTTGTTTTTAATAATTTTCTTTCCTGGGCCCATAACCTAATGGGTTATAGGCAGAGTAAAAGCAGGATTGATATAACAGTAAAGGATTTAATATATAAAGAATACACATACAATGACATCGAAAAGAATATGACAAGAGCGGACAGAACAAACTACATTTGAATTAATTGTTTCGTTTATATACACAATAGTAACCAGTCCTAACAAATTGCTTGCACTATAAACATATATCTACGGCTGTCTTATCAAGGGAAGACAGCTGCAGGCAAATTAACAACTTTTATTTTACAAAAAGTTAAATTTCCGATGATTATGGACAATATAATGCCATCTATTTTTTAAATTATTGTATTGTCATCGAACCTTAATAGGTATGCCAAATTTCGAGTTAATCCGAAGTTTTGGAGGGCGTCAAAATCATATTCAAAGAGTCCGTCACATACTAACATACGTCTGAAGCTAATAAAAGCGTATTAAAAAGGTCTAAAATTATCAACAACTAGCACTCAAATCATGAAGCACTAAACAGACTTCCTTTGCCGCAGAACCGCCGCTGACAGGACCAAACGTGACGTCAGATCGTATGACATATGTGGGTGGTGACCACATCAGGGCGAACTGCACCTCACCGCCGTCGCTGCCAGCTGCCAACGTCACGTGGTACGTCAATGAGCAAATGGTAAGTCTGTTAATTGAAATTAAAGTAGACATATCCGATATAAAGCTGAGGGTTATTGCCGTACTATGCCTTATGTAGGCCATACACACTATGGTCTACCGGAGAGGTCATCTGTGCAGGTATACCTGCGCTGGTAGACCGAACACTGATACCGTGTATGGGAACGTTACGGTGTACCGGAGCGGTCTTCAGTTCTTTTTGCGATGGCATCGAATGAGGACGACTGTTTCCTTGACGTCATTTACACTGCACGTTTATTACATGTACTCAATGCACAATAATGATGGCACAAAACATAGTTTCTGTTCACTACAGTAGCTCGTAGCAACTTCACTACAAGAAAATACAATAAAATCTATCGAGGCATTACACAATACTTGTGAACAGAAAATGTTGTATACAAGCATGGCGGCCGGTGGCGCAGACGCCACCCCAGAGCGATAGGCGACCGCGGGGTGTGTAAGGTTTGCGCGAGGGGTGCTAATGTCATACAATGGTATAAGCATAGATAGCATAAAGGATCGCAAATGTTTAAAGGGACCGGGGACGTTAATCGGCCATGCTAGAAAACAACTGATGCGACGTGCGCAGGCGACCGGAGTACCGGCACACACGCACAGGTACGCCCTACGGTGTCACTCGAAAGAATTGATTTTCGATTCTGCGCCGGTCGCCTGCACAGGCCCAAAAAACTGCACAGGTCTATTCCCACACACATTTCGGTATACCTGCGCAGGCATACCTGCACAGGTGGACCTTTCCGGTCGACCTTAGCATGTATGGCAGTCATTAAGCGTAATTCAGAACTTCAGAACTCTATTGGAATGAAATTTTAGTAATAGTTTCATATTTCCATTCAAAAATATTAGAAGGCTATTCAGAATTATTGTCACTGGAATATTGTGGAAGCAAATGCGGTAATATAAAATAATCTATTTTTTTATTGCTATGAATGGCGAGACGAGCATGCCGTTCGCCTGATGGTAAGCGATACAATGACACGATCGCTCATGAATGACGGATAACCAAACAACATCTTGAATTCCAAAGCAAAGCTTGGCATTTCACTCATCATAAGACACTAGATGCCTCAATATGTCCACTAGCTTACTGAACTCAGAATTATAATTTAAAAAAAAATATATCAACCACAATATTTTTGTCCCTTTTGAAACATAGTGGTAGGAAAAACGTTCAATAAAAAACACTATTAAATTAATTTTTGTTACAGGTGCCAGGGTTCACAGCAAACCACGTGCTGAACTTCAGCAATGGCTACGCTTCAAGCCTGGCCACTTTGGAACTAGAAGCAGCCGTGCTATCGCCAGTACCCACACTGATGATACGGTAAACATAAATAATTATTAGTCTATTTAGTATTATTTTACTAAAGCTTGTATTTTTTATGTTCTAGACTGACTTCTCTTCTTTTCCTTTTCTCATATCCAAATTTTGTCTGTAAGAAATCACTGAGACTCTAAGGAGACTATATAGAGCGATAAGACACCATCTGTAGTTTTTTAAATTTGTAATATCTATAAGAGATTTCCTTTTTATGTCCAGTTAAGAATAAATAAGTATCCTAGCAATCAAAGCAGAAATCACAGCTTACTTACAGAATACTTGTAATAGAAAAGACACCTTATATATTGATTTAATCTTTTTTGAATATAAAATAGAAAAATGGGAAGGTGACCTAAGGTGTGCATAAAATAATAATAATTCAAAATGAATAAACTAATATCATTACGAAATAAGGCTCCTTAACTTCACTTGATCATTTTCGAAACCAATCTAAAGTTTAATTATGTTTTAAAGCACCTGATATCCACATCGCCTTTGAATAAAACATAACAAAAAACAGTGGCTTCAAATAAGAAAATAACAAAAAACGAAATTAAATGACGTTGACATTAGTAAACCTAGCTTACTTTGGACGTTTGAAGTGTTTATACTAACACCATCTATTTAAATTCTCGCTTTTGATCAAATTCCCATTTTCATTATCACTATTTTTATTTATTAATTTTATTTAATCTTTATTGTACACTGGTTTATTATAACTACATAAGGGATACTCTAAAATACAAAAGTACAAAAGGCGGTCTTATCGCTCTGAGCGATCTCTGCCGGACAACCTTTGGATGGATATAAGAGAAGGAGATTGAGAGGCCAGTGTAAGAATAAAGAATAAAAGCTCAAAACGAAAAAAAGAAAAGAAAATAATAATAATAAACTAATTAATATACAAATAATAATATTAATACATATTCGTAACATAATACACATACACTATATATATAAATATATACATGTATATACGTAAAATACAAATAAAATACATACAATATATATGTATATAGATATATATATATATATATATATATATATATATATATATATACAGGGTATATCAAGACTGCTACCGAAAACGAAGCCGGGTGGTAGTTTAAGCGACTTCAGACACAATGCAACAGAAAAAGTGGCAATAAAAAGCGACAATTTTTTTTTTGTTATTTATTTCTATGGCCATATTTGGGTGGTAAATACGTTTTTTTCCTAAAATAATAGTGTATACCCTTTTATTTATAAATACTCTAAGGTATAAAACAGTTTAAATTATTATTTTAGCAAAAACTAAGGATTTACCACCCAAAAATGACGATATTTACAAAATCATAAAAAATAATTGTCGCGTTTCTATGCGAAATTTTTAATTGCATTGTGTTTGTAGTCACTAAAACTACCACCCGGCTTCGTTTTCGGTAGCAGTCTTGAGATACCCAGTATATATATATATATATATATATATATATATATATATATATATATATATATATATAATAATAATAATAATAAAAAATAAAAAAAACACATCAATGTAATCTGTTCATAGCTAAAAGTAATGCTCTATTTTTATTGCATAGGTACGGCAAACGAGCTAACAGGTCACCTGATGGTAAGTGACCACTGCTACTCTTGAACATCCATAACGCTTGTATCACGAACGTGATGCTGGCCCAACAAATCGGGAGGGGAGCGGTAAAGAAAAAAGATGGGAAGCAATATCCCTTATATTGAAAATCTGGCAAACCCACTTACCTAACGAAACGTGATAGCAAAGCAGTTGCTTCATGTCGAACTCCTGTGAGACAGTGGTACCGCTCCGGACGTCTGTCTATACATTCTGAGTCATGATAAACAACAGCATGGGTCTATCAGAATTTACACTTCCAACATATCAGCAAATAAATACCTCTCAGGCTAATCAAACAACCAAATTGCAACAACATTTCATAGAATATCGCAGTCAATAAAATTTAAAACATGTGAGTCAGTAAGAACAGCATTTTTTAATAATGCATAGTAATAAAATATCAAACATGGATATCTGGTTGTAGCAAATGCATTCAAACCACCGGTAAAGCGCTCATATTCAATAATAGGTGTGATAACTTTACTAAACGATCGAACAGCGACTCTATAACAAGGCCATCAAGTTTCTACTTCAAAACTTCTAACTTAGATACAGTCCGCAGAGTTTTAATAGTGTGTAGTTCGAAAAGATTGACGTCAGGGGAAGGAAATGCTGAATGTAGTCCTAAACTCATGGCTAACCCTAATCATAACTAGTTTATGCATAATGTATGAAAATAATTAGTAAGAAATCTATGTAAATAGAGAAAAAGAACCAGATTATTTTAAATCTATGACATAATATAAACTTCAATAAATATTCTAAAGCAGCATTAGGACAGTATCAGCAACTTATTCGGATAAGTGGAAGGAGTTGAGACTTGGGCCAGCAGTCGGATAGAATAGGTTTAAAAATATATACTACAAACTTAATGACTAAACTGTTTTCTTTTTTGCTTACACTTTGTTATAATTGACCACTTTTCCATCAAAAACCTGATAGAGGACAAATACGTTTAATTACCAACTTCAGTCATAGAAATTACACAAAGGCCACTAGATATAATCAGCTTTCACTGGGTAAATGTCGACTGTGGAATGCCATCTTGCAATACCAAGGGGTATTCTTTTTTCAATTTTTTTCCTTCTCGCTCCCTTGCTGTTTTGATGGTCTGAAAACACGTCTAATTCAAAAGTTATGGATGTGCTAATGCGGCAGTAATCACTTAACATGACCTGTTTGCTTGTTTGTCAGACCTACTGAATATAAATAAACAAGTCTTATTCGAGGCCCATATCTATCAGAGGATCATCATCATCATCATATCAGCCACAGGAAGTCCACTGCTGAACATAGGCCTCCCCCAAGGATCTCCACAATGACCTGTTGGAAGCGGCCTGCATCCAGCGACTTCCTGCAACCTTAGTCAGATCGTCCGTCCATCTTGTAGGCGGGCGTCCGACATTTCAAAGAATAATCTGATAAAAATAAATGAAAATTAATTTTGTTGCAGATGCGAAGCGTCCATTTTCGATGTCTGGAGAGCTACCAGTCACACATTAGTATTACGTGAACGCAGCGCCAATCCTGCTTCTGCTTTAGGGAGGAGTTTTACAGGTAAACCTGACGATACGAATATAATCAATTTAAGAATAATAAGATTGAGATTCATAGTGAGTCGGTTCCTCACATTGGATCCCTAACCGCTGGTGGCTTGGGTCTTGAGCTTCGCCACCGAAGGGTCAAATATTTGTAGACTGAATATCATTTGAAGATTTGTAAACCGAAATCATATCAAATGCTCTAATATGACGAGCGCAGAAAATGAATTTACAGCATTTTATCGATCACAGTATAATTGATATTAATTGATATTAATACATTTTGTGCAAACGATTTAATAAGTATTGTTTTGAATTTAATATAATTAATTTTAAGTTATATTGTTGAGCCGCATTCCCTATTTTGGTATCGAAAATAAATATGTTTTCGCGTCCACAACGAGTATCATAATATTCAAAACAAAAATTTCACACCATATTCCTATAATAAATATTGTTTGAAACACATCATAGCCGGTCGTAAATAAATCGTCCTAGATTGGCTCACAATAGCCGTTGTTATAAAGGGGCTTTTAGCCAGGAGTGAGCGAAATTGAATTATGTTGATAATGGTCACAAAAGATACGGAACGGCCGGGCCGCATCCTTTCTCACAGTTTTTGCACGCCATTGTTATTGTCGACGCGATTATACTAAACGGCCGTGTACAGTCGCGCCAACTCTTTGTCATAAACTGCGTTGAAAGTGGACAAATAGGAGTTTTGCGATGTGACAAATTGTACAAATCCCCTGCTGGCTTAAGGCCTGGTCTGGCGAAGGATACGCGCGGCACTGCGGTAAGTGGCAACGTCATGACGTCATGCAACGTAGTTCACATAATAACAAAAAAGGTGGTCCACATATAGGTTTTACTCTGTGCGTAAAACTGTTGACCAATGGGAGAACCGTTCATTGACAACCAACGTTACTATGGCAATTTCGCGTTGAAGTTTTCTTGAATTTCCATGACAACAAATAACAATCATTAATGTACGAAAATATATATAATTTCTTAAAAAAAATGTTTGTGCGTCATTTTAAATAATCTGGGTACATACGGGGTATATCAAGACTGCTACCGAAAACGAAGTCAGGTGGTAGTTTAAGCGACTTCAGACACAATGCAACAGAAAAAGTAGGAAAAAAAAGCGAAATTTTTTTTTTGCAAATTTTTTCCTATGGCCATATTTGGGTGGTAAATACATTTTTTTCTAAAATAATAGTATATACCCTTTTATTTATAAATACTCTAAGGTATAAAAGAGTTTAAATTAGCATTTTAACAAAAACTATGGATTTACCATCCAAAAATGGCGATTTTAAAAAAATAATAAAAAAATATTGTCGCGTTTCTATGCAAAATTTTTGGTTGCATTGTGTTTGTAGCCACTAAAACTACCACCCGGCTTCGTTTTCGGTAGCAGTCTTGAGATACCCGGTATGTTTATTAGACAATTTTCGCAATATTGATACGTGATAAAAGTGGTTCGTATCATTCTAATGAAATACGCGTCTGCTGAATACATTTTTTTCGGCTAAACAACTTATTGTCAGATCAATAATCAATTTCACTGGATTTATGTAGATATCATTTCTTACATTATCGTTATCGATCGTACCGTAATTGGGTAAAAATAAATTCCATAACGGTTAAATTATTTTTCTATAAAATTGTCACAAGCAAAACCTGGAATAATACTGATGGACACTTTTTACAATAATAATTTTATTTAAGTATTTAACAGAATTCATAACACAGAGATCAAAATATATATGCGTAGGTGTAAGTAGCACAAATTACAATATATATAGAGGGGGTTTTAATGGAATGGGAATGGAAAAAAGGGGAAAACACAGAACTTGATACTACGTTGAGGAACTACCTCTTTAAGATTGCACCATTTATTTACATGATGCACTCCAGGTGCTAGGAGAGTGGTGCTAATTGTGTCAAACGGCAAAAGATTATTTTATCTTGCAGGTGGATTTTATAAATAAATACGACGATAATATACAATCATTATTCAACGAATGTATGTATATGGGCTGATACAAAACTCATCGTAAGATTCTTTCTAGCTACTTTTTCGGGCTCATATAAAAAGCAGGTGCACTTAAACGATTGATGTTTTTATTGGGTTTGTTGTTTGTATTTGTTTCTATGCACATATAGGGACAAGGCCAACTAGCGTGGTGGACTATAATATGGCCTAACCACTCTCAATCGTATTCTCGATTGTAAAGGAGACCCGTGCTCTGCAGTGGGACGTATACGGGCTGATAAAGTGCCCTGCGAATAGGGATAAAGACTGAATGTATATAGATACCTACTAATAAATCGTCTCCAATCGTACCCTGATCAGTTGGGAACTAATTCCGTTACTATATTTTGTTAAAAAGCGTGGGGTGCTAGGTACTTAGAACAATTAACATACAGTTCCGTTCCTCATTTTTATAACAATAAAATAAATGTAATTGACTCCAGTTTATAATCTTGCACTTATTAAATATTAATTATTTTTACTTTTTAACTGTATCTTTTACCAAAGCAAGGTTTTAAAGTTTTATTCTTACGTGGAGTAATATTACGCCATTGTCATTGGGAATGTGCGTGAACTGTATTGAACGTCCTGTGCGGCAGCACATAGTCGATATACGCGCCACAGCCTAAACAAAAGTTTAAACCAAACGAATATTCATAAAAATATTGTTCTCAAATAAATCCATTGCGCAAATACGCTTACCGCGACGAAATGACTACAATGACGGCACGTTGTGCGGTGTATCCGCCCCGCGCTTCACCGCATTTGCCCCTCTACACCGACGCATACTGTGACAGCACAAAAGACCAGTCTACCCGTCACCTGGTTGACCCCTCACCGCAGACGCTGGCTGACGCATACTGCGGCGGAACGTCATGTCAATGTCAATGTTTTTCATACAAAACCGAGTTTGACACCGCATTCCGCGCAACGCAACGCTGTGCGTAGCTTCGACAGACCAGGGCTTTACACTTGACACTCGATTTCATTTGTTTAAGATTAAGGTCGGAATGTTTTCATTGTACCGTCGAATAATATAATAGAGATTTCACTCTATTTTATTTGATCGCTTTAGTATTTGTTGGAACTCAATTTTATGACGCAAATGTGTCGTGTTTTCGGATTTAGCTCTTTGTATGTACAATTTTGATTCAGCTACCGATATAGTAGTCGTGGGTTCACATCTCAAGGTTCACCTCTAACTTTTCAGAGTCATATATGTATCCATAGTCAATCCTCATGAATTATAATATTGTCGGTAAACATCGTGAGGAAACCTGCACCGTATAAAGATTGGCCTGGGTCAGCTCGGTGGTATATGGCCTAGCTTCTCCCAATTGATCTGTGAATAGTTGAGGAAGCTCGTGCCCTACATTGGAACGTACAGTCAGCAACATAAGTCGCTACACAGTCATGAGATTTGGAATTGTCTTATCATCCAAAATAATAATTATTTTCAATATCGTATGGCACTTCTCGGCATAGATGACTTTACTTGGTTATATTTTACGACTAGAGAGTAGTACGTACAAATTGTAATTCATAAAAAGGTTATCAAAAAATGTGAAGTGTTCAGCGACTTATGTTGCTGAGGCTGGTTTTATTATTTTTTACATTCCAATAGAGTCAATCTGGCATAAATGTATCAACTAGCATTATACTTATATCGCGTTGGTACTCTTTCTCTAATCCACTGACCTTCACCTTTTTGTAGGAACTTTGTCATACAGATGTATAAAATGTATATTATAATAATAATTATTATTATTTATTTCAGATAGAACAAATAACAAAACTTATAATATACCGGGTATATCAAGACTGCTACCGAAAACGAAGCCGGGTGGTAGTTTTAGTGACTACAAACACAATGCAACAGAAAAAGTTGCAAAAATAGCGACAATTTTTGTTAGTTATTTTTTCCTATGGCCATATTTGGGTGGTAAACTTTTTTTTTCCTAAAATAATAGTGTATACCCTTCTATTTATAAATACTCTAAGATATAAAAGAGTTAAAATTATTATTTTAGCAAAAACTATAGATTTACCATCCAAAAATGACGATATTTAAAATATCATAAAAAATAATTGTCGCGTTTCTTTGCGAAATTTTTAGTTGCATTGTGTTTGTAGTCACTAAAACTACCACCTGGCTGCGTTTTCGGTAGTAGTCTTGAGATACCCAGTATGAGACCAAATTGGTCCACCATAATAAAAAAGTGAAATACTAGACTAGGCTTAGATTACGATTGATTTCTATATCGGTAGTTGGAAATTCTATACCACACAGATACATATTTGATTGGCCTACAGGCATTTGTCCCGAGATGAATATTTGTACAAGTAAAATTGATGTATGTACACATATCTACTATATAGAATATCATAGTATAGGGTTTTAAAGTAAAAACACTCACCAAACAGTAGGGCGATTCACGTAATGAAATAAGTTCAGTTGCGGCGAAGTTGCAGTTACGTTTCAATCAAAACAGCCCTTTTCGTATTCTCGTAATACGCTTGCGTCAAGTTCGCGTCACGCGAGCGCTTTAGTGTATTTTACTGCTGCGCATATATGTGAATGTCAAACAAATTTCATACGTCTGACGTACAGTTGACGCGCAGCTAAACATTTACAAGAATACTATTTCTTACCAAAACGTAAACTTAATTGTAACCGCACCGCAACTTGATCGGCGCGTCAAGAAATTACGTGAATCACAGCTCTCTCGTGCATAATTTCTGAAAAAAAAAGAGAGAAATTATATAAATGATAGTAAATCTATACATGTAAATAAAATTGAAGTGTCTGTTTGAAAAGTAAAATTAAAAAAAATTACCTACTACATTTCGTTATATACACGATACCTATAACGAAAATGACCTTAGATTTTTTTTGTCTGTCTGTCTGTCCGTCTGTCTGTTTGTTTGTTCCGGCTAATCTCTGAAATGGCTGGACCGATTTTGATGGGACTTTTATTGTCAGGTAGCTGATATAATAAGGAGTAACTTAAAACTGTTTATTTCTAAAACAAAAATTCTTTTATTTTAGAAATAAACAGTTTTTGTTAAATTCCACGCGGACGAAGTCGCGGGCACAGCTAGTAAATAATACATTTTTACCGCACCGACAGAAATGTTTGTGCAGCCCAGAAATATTTCCTTTGGGTCTGGGTGTTTATGAGGCCTCTTGTAGTTCCTGGTACCCTCTATGCAAGAGTCGATCTTAGCGTGGGGTCAGGACTATGTATGTGACTGTTCTGTCGTGGGTATCTGAAAAAAGCTACGAGAGCTACTGGTGGTAGGTCTCTCATATGTGAGAGGCCATCTGGGTAGGTACCACCGCAATGTCTATTTCTCCCGTAAAACAACACTGCTTAAATGCACTGTTGTGTTTCGGATTGAAGGACATTGTAGCCAGAGCAACTACTGGACATATTGAGACTTAACATCTTATGTCTCAGGATGGCGAGCGCAGTGGAATATTGCTACTGTTCATGAGCGGTCGTATCGCTTACCATCAGGCGAACGGCTTGCTCGTCTCGCCATTCAATGCAATAAACAAAAAAAAAAAAAAAAAAGAGAGACTTTTTGGTCTCGCAAATACCCAGAACCGAAACAAATATTGTGGATTACACAAATATTTGTTTCGCTGCGGGCTTTGGCATCACGTTTCACAGCTAGCGTAACCAACTGCACCACGGAGGCTGTCAGTAAAATAATCAATACTGATTTTTATTTGTAACTGAAGATATTGATTTTTTTTATTTACTGTATGAGCCCTACTATATACGTCCCACTGCAGGGCACGAGTCTCCTCCATAATCGATAGTACGATTTAGAGTGGTAAGGCCATATAGTCCAACACGCTGGCCTTGTACGGGTTGGTAAACTTACATTTCATAGAAATTATTATAGCATGCAGGTTTGTTCACGATGTTTTCGTTCACCGTTTTAGTGCGTGGTGATTGAGAATCAATACACATTTGATTCCGAAAAGTCATAGGTGTGCCCTGGGATTCGAACCTGCAACCACCTTGATCATGTTGGCAGCCGCGTCTGGTCCGTTTACCAACAGGCCACAATGCACATTTTTATTTAGTTTATGTATATTTTTGGGTTTAGCAAAACGGTATTTAACAATCAAATTATTGATAAAATAGTGAAAGGTATTGTAGGTAGAATTTTTCAACTAATAGAATCAAATATTTAAAGATATGAATTTCTGTCGTATGTGAACTCCGCTAACCCGCACTAGCCCAGTGAGGTGGAATATATGTGTATTATGGCCTTAACACTCTCAATTGTAGAGAATAAATACTCTAAGGTATAAAAGAGTTTAAATTATTATTTTAGCAAAAACTATGGATTTACCACCCAAAAATGACGATATTTAAAAAATCATAAAAAATAGTTGTCGCGTTTCTATGTGAAATTTTTAATTGCATTGTGTTTGTAGCCACTAAAACTACCACCCGGCTTCGTTTTCGGTAGCAGTCTTGATATACCCTGTATATGGGTTGATATTGATAAAGATACCAATAAAAGAATTACTCGATTCATTATTCGATATTTCTATTTCACGCCGCCTGTGAAACGAGAGGCCGCGGGTTCGATCCCCGCACCGAGAGAAATATTTGTGCGGTCCACAAATATTTCTTCCGGGTCTGGGTGTTTTTGAGACCGAAAAGTCTCTCGTAGTTCCTGATACCCACGACACAAGACTCGAACTTAGTGTGGGGTCAGGACTATGTATGTGACTGTTGGGTGTTATTAATTTATTTATTTATCTTTCCCATTGCAGTCATTAAAAGGGTAAAAATAACGTTATCTATTTTGTTTCAGGAGCGGGCACGGAAAGGTGTTTGCCAACAATAATGGTTCTTCTACTGCAAATTTTCTTACAATTCCTCCTCCAATGTTACACAGAAACCTCCATAAGATAGTTGATAAACTTCGAAATTTATTGTTAATTCACTAACATGTCTCGATCTTTCCCGAATATAATATTCTGCTAAACTGAATATGAATATTTAGATACGCTCTAATAGCTGCCAGAAACAATTACATATAAATCTCTCAAATAGGTTTTGCAGCAAATATATCAGGCAATTTTGGTCTATTTTGATAATGCAAGTTGTGCGACAACACTCAAATAAATGACTCATACAGAATGTTAATACCAATGATCGTCATTAAACAGAGCCTCCGAAATTAGACCATAATATTTCGATATCGCGTGGTGGACTATATGGCCTAACTACTCCCAATCGTACTCTCGATTGTAGAGGAGGCCCGTGCCCTGCAGTGGGACGTATATGGGCTGATACAGATACAGACAGATTTCGATATATTTAATGGTTTTATTTGAATCATTGGAAACTAAATTCATCTAAAATTATAATACTAATGCAGTAAAAAGAGCATCCGAAATTAAACCATAATATTTCGACATAACTTTTTTTGTTATTTCAATCATTGCTACATAAAGATATAATCTATTGAAAACCAGATTGCATTTGAAATTACTAACGAATATTGAGTATCGAACTTCAAAATCATTGTTTAGGGATATTCGATATTTTTTACTTCTTCATATTTATTTTAATTCTACTTTATGTGATTGTAGAACAACATAAGCATAAATGTCCGTTGCTTTGAATATAATAATTGTAACTTTTTATACACTTAAATATTGTGTCTATTGTCATTTATTTCAAGCTTAATAAAAATACTATATTCTTTATGTTTTTGCCAACAATGTGTAAAGCCGTAATATATTATACTGATGAAAACAATACAATTGTGAAAGCGTATCTAAATTTCATATTCACATACAAATAATAAAGAAATAAATTCATGAGTCAACATTTCATCGCTTCAAAGACGTGAACATTGATTATTCCTAAACTCGAAATCGTAGTAAATAATACGATGTTAAAAATACGTTAAACTTCCCTTTCTAGGTTAAATATTGTTAATATAGACTGATTATATAATTTTAGGATGTATATATTCGTGTTTGTAAAAAAAACTTTGTATTAGAATAATTAATATTAAAAGCGTTAGTCCGATTGGACTAAGTTATGGAGTCGGTTCTCTGTTTTTTAATTGGTAAACACTGTATTAAAGCTAAAAAAAAATTATTCCCCTGGATATATAAGGTATATCACGACTACGACCGAAAACCAAGCCAGGTGGTAGTATTACTGACTAAAGTTTTTTTTTTTAATTGTATAATTTTTAGTTATGTTGTTTGTGAAGTCAATCAAACAACTATTAGGCTTCGTTTTCGGTAGCATTCTGAATATACCCTGTATATCAGAGGGAACAATGCAATCATAATGTGTAAGAAAATGAGTTATCCACGTACCACTATGACTATTGGTGTCTCTGTCACTATCACGCAGTTATAATATATTCCCGCTATTTCCTTCTCTGTCACTCTTAAGCAGATATTAGTTTTTCTTTCATTATACTAAGTTCTCGCTATCCTGACCGGTATTCTTTTAGTGCAAATAGATTTTCTTTGCAATATCCGCTCTAGTTAAACAATTCGAAGAGCTTCAACAATATTTAAAGAAAAAGTGTTTATTTCTTATAATATGATCAAAACACAAACATTTCTATTTCTCCCGCCAAACAGCATTGTAAAGGCACTACACTGTTGTTTTCCAGTTTGAACGCCTTTGTAGCTAGCATAACACCTGGACATATTGAGACTTAACATCATATGAATCAGGATGGCGAGCGCAATGGAATACCAAGTATTGCTTTGTAATTCGAGTAGTTGTTTGGTTTGCCTACTGCTGTGAGCAGCCATATTGCTTACCGTCACGCGAATGGCACGGTCGTCTTGCCTTTCATTGCAATAAAAAAGATAAAGATACAAATTCATATCACCGTTAAGACTAAATCTTTTACATTATGTTAATTTTAATAATTACTTTTGCGCGATTCTCACGGCCATATGTTTGATACTCCAAATGTATTGAAGTGTACCGATCCTTAGTTTTAAATTAAATGGGTACCCAATAAGCTACACATACTACATTATTTGACAAAATATTGTCTCTTTTTAAGTCCATCCCATGAATATCTGTAAGACATTGCTGTAGAGCAATATGACCGCAATTTGTACTTTTTTTATTATTGTTTCTGTATACTAGTTTTAGTTTGTAAAATAAAGATTTAAATAAATAAATAAATTATATGTTGATATATCATATTTTATTTTTTATTTTATTGTTTATTACACGTTATTTCTGTGAAATATAGAAATTACACTAATTCACGAAATATAAAAAAACAAATCGACTTCATTTCAAAAATACTGTGGGACTTATTATGAATTTTACGTGTTCAATTCACAATTATGATGAAATATTACAAGATATATTTATTTTATTAAAATTTGAAATGTTTTTTTTTTGCGTTAAAAATGATAATTGAAATTGAGATGTGCTAAGCTCGAGTAAGTGCAACTTTTAAGTGTGTCAGCCACATGTTCAAAATTCTCTGCACTCTAAAATTTTTAACAGTAATATTGACTCGAAGATACAAAACAATCTTTTATAAATCCCTGGATTTTTATTCTATACAAGCATGCAATACTATTTCGTGTTTCGAAAATTGTTGTACGACTGTCGACAAACAGTCGCAGAACTAACAATTATTCGATTAATAGTTGTGTATGTAGGTTATACTTTCTACATACTTATATTTTGTTATGTTAGAAAAATAAACCTTAACTTTAGCTAATCTAAGCCCTTTTAGCTACAATAACTATTAAAAAAATGATGGTGCATTTATGAGTATAATCGATAATAATGTTACATGTTATAAAGTTGTAACTATTAGTGTATTACAATTGTATATATATAAGTTAAAATATTTTAGTGTAAGTAATTTAACATGTAATTTAAGTAAGTGAAAGACATTGTTGGACTGTTCAAGACAGGAAATATTAGACGTTTTTATTATTATTTTACGTTTGTGCCTCTTAAAACAAGTCAACGAAATAAAAGTAGTGAAGTATGGAATTCAACCGTCATCTTTGTTGCGTATTTTGTACATCAGTGTCCATCAGGAAATTGATCTTGTATTTGATGACGTATTTTGGTTTAATTATTTAGAAATTTACATACAGGGTATATCCAGACTGCAACTTAAAACTACACCAGGTGGTAGTGTTAGTGACTTTAGACACAATGCTACTAAAGATATCGCAAATAACCCCCACCATTTTTTATTTTTTACAGTCTTCCTATTCGGGTGGTAAATACATAGTTTTTCCTAAAATAAAAATGCACACCACCTCATTTTTATAAATGCTATGGTACGTAAGATTTTAAATAATCAGTTAGCAAAAACCATACATTTACCACCCAAACATGACGATATTTAAGGAATGGCAAAAAAACGTTGCGTTTTTTTGCGACATTTTATTTGTATTACGAGTATGTCTATAGTCACTACAACTACCACCTAGCTTCGTTTTCGGCCGAAGTCTTGATGTATCCTGTATAACAAAATATTTAACGCTATGTTATGTTCCGTGGCAAAAATCTTTTAACCACTGAAGTCATTGCCATATAACGGATTAAATCATATTTTATGCATTACTTGGTTTCCAACATCTTTCCATTTGTTTTAAGGCTCATTTTGCCTTGGCACTCTAATTCTAAGCGCCTGTTAATAAGAAGCGTATCCGATTATTTTAAAAATCATGTCTAAAAAACATGTTCTCCGGAAAATAATGTTAGCGGTATTGTTATTCGAAAAACAAAATAATAATAATTGTGCAATTGTTAATTTTTTGTTTTTAACTCTTGTCAAATATAATCCAATTGTTATTTTCGATTTTTCATCGTTAATGTAAATGAACATTTTCTACTGTTAGATAAAACATTTGCCTAATTGTGCATTAAATCGAGAGTGATTTTATTGTGTAATGTATTGGTAAACGGAAAAATTAAAAATAAAGAGATAATAATTGCATGCGATGTTTTATTAATTAAATTGTTCAACCCTTTATATTTATAGCTTTATTTTATTCTTTAATCCAATGTATGGCAAAGCCAAAACTGTGAACAAAATGATTACGCTTATATCGAATATGGGCTCTGGTCCGCCGTTTCGATTACATTTTTTTGCGATATTTGCTCTTGTTGAATTACCTAGTAGTAAGTTATCTGTGAGGAAAACATAAATTAAATAAAAATCCAAATTCTGGTGATACTGGACCGTGTAAGATAGAAGTTGCAAGGCCGTCTTAAAATATAAATTTATAACGTATTTATCTCTACCCCATTTTAATATTAACTTTTTTGAGCATTTCAAAAGTATATAGAAATAACCAACTTTACTAGGACAATGATTGAATAAAGCGTAATCCCTCAAAATTATAGAGCAGGTGCCAAGGACATAGCATGTATACGCTGGCAGACCGCAAAAAGAATAACTGATTCCAACAAAAATCACTAACAGGTCCGGACAAACATTTCCCGCGCTCAAAATAAAAAGCACATAACTCATCCAGCAACAACTTATTTAAGGCAGAAAGAGATATGCTAACTGCAAAAACATTCACTCAAAACCTCTTTAAACACGTCACATTCGGAAATTCCGAGTGAGAAAACAATGGCGGACATTCTAAATTCAAAAACGCCGTTTTTTCTTCTAAAGAAACAAAACACGGAGGAACAAATCACGACGCTTGCGGGCGCTCGCGAGTGCCTTTTGAATAATTCATAATTCACCCGAGCAATAATAACGTACAGGTGGGTTTTTTTTTTTTTTTTTCATTTTTCGTACGAGGTGCGTCAGTGAATGGGCGCCTGCGAACGAATGATAATAACTCATCGATTGTTTACTAGCTAACACCGGCTGAATAAACCTGTATGCCTTTATTCCTTGATTAATTGTAGAGAAAAATGCCCGGGCAAGAAGGTTAACGAGTTTATTGATGGATTGTGTTTTAGCTAGTTTAATTCCACGCAGTTTTTTGTCTAAATGGGAAAAATATAAGCAAATTGTTTTTTTTTTTTTTTGTTGTACAAAAAGAGCATAGCAAAAGCAATAACTCGGTAAAACATAACCAAAATAATTGTTTCTAAATAATTTACATTGGGGGGTATATTCGGTGATGAACTTTCTAAGGCTAAGTGTTGGTTACTATATTATATCGAAGTCATGCAACGCCTGTCTAATTTATGTAGGGATTTGATTGGCGCACTGGATCAACCAAATCAAACCTTGGACCTGGCAAACTTACGGTTCATACCTTTTATACTAGCACTAAGCATAGCGGACTCACGCCTTAAAACGTTTTTTCCGGGATTAAAAATTATATATAGTATTCTTTTATTTATAGTATTATTATTTTTATTTGTAGAATGACTATACACTTTGCTTTTATATAAAGTACACTATTGGCTAGCTTTTCTCGATAAATGTACTATCCAACGCTCAAAACTCGATTCAATAGCCCTAAAGTTACGGCGTTCAGACAAAAAAAAGCTCTTCTGTTACATACATAAGAAAAAAAAATTATACACCCAACAGTTACTTGCGTAGTATTAATCCCACATTAAGATCAATTAAGTTTTGGGTCGTGGTTATCAGAAACTACGAAAGACTTTTCGGTCTCACCAAAACTAAGATACGAGACAAATATCTTGGGCCTCACAAATATTTATCTCGGTGCGGGTATCGAACCCGAGGCCTCTTGTTTCAAAGTCAGCTTCTAACCAACTACGGAACTTCAAATATTAGTATAGATTCCGGTAACATACATACTTCTCATCAGAAAAATCGGGACACCTTGCAAGATTATGCTTTGTAAAAATTATCAGAAAAATAACTTTAATTTGAATTTAGAACATCCACATTAGGATTTGGAAATCTCATATTATTCACTACTAAATGTGCCCGCGACTTCGTCCGCGTGGAATTTAACAAAAACTTTATATTTCTGAAATATAATTTTTTTTCTAAAATAAGTTTAGCCTAAGTTACTCCTTGTTATATCAGCTACCTGACAAAAAAAGTCCCGTCAAAATCGGTCGAGCCATTTCAGAGATTGCCGGAACAAACAGACAGACAGACAGACAAAAAAGTCTAAGGTCATTTTCGTTATAGGTATCGTGTATATAACGAAATATAGTTGGACATTTTTTTTTTTCACTCTACTAACAGACACTTCAATTTTATTTATATGTATGTATAGATATAGATTAAACAATACTTGACATATATTTCTAAATATACCCATTTTTCGGGTGCATACCAAAACATATACTTGCAAGGTGTTTTCATTTTTATGATGAGGAGTGTATAACCAACATTAATGTAACGACTAAAAACGCCACTGCCCAAATAAAAAAGCTTTGCACAAACAAGCACCAGTTAGGATTAAACTCCCCATATATCAAAACTAGGTTTGCCGGCGTTAAGGGCGGTGAGTACACAGCTATAAATTTTGGGGGCAGAGCGCCGGAAATACTATCTCAGTTTAAACGTCCTGTACTATGTCAAACTACTGCACTAACCTGATTCGAATTGTATGGGATGCAGGGAGATTCCACTGAATGGGAGTTATTCACAAAAGGAGTTTAAAAAAAATGAGGTTTTGTAATTAACTATTAAAGGTTTTTTATTATTACTGTTAATCAAGAGGTCGCGTGCTCGATCCCGCACCGAGAAAAATGTTTTCGTAGCCGACATATTTATGTATATCGGGTCTGGGTATTTATGAGACAACAAACTCTCTCGTAGTTCCTAATACCACGACACAAGACTTAATTGATCTTAATGTGGTGTCAGAACTATGTATGTTATGGTTAGATTTACTTTTGAGTGCATTTATTTATTATTTATTATTGTACATGTCTCGCATACGAGCAAACGGGTTATTTGATGGTAAGTGATCACTGCCACCCATGATCATTCACAATGCTTGGAATCATGCATGTGATGCCGACGCAACAGATTGAGAATGGAGCAGGAAGGAAAAAGGATGGGATGAGGTTAGAAGTATTGGGCATCATGGATGTTTTGTTGTATGCTCTTTATACTGGCATGAAAAAATGGCCTAACCCAACTCAAACGAAATTTCTTTTGTTAAGGGATGTTCCCTGCAGTGGCACGTATATGGGCCGGACTATACTACAAAATTACTACTATTATATAATCCTTGTGGAAAGTACGGTCCAGTCCAGAAACACTATCCATCGACGCGAGATGACTATCTCTTTCTAGTCGGTATAATTATGAGAGCTTGTCTAAAACCTGGTACAAACTGGCTGAATTAGAAATGCAATACTGTTAAGTGTCACTACGAAGGGTTTATATCACCCCCTATTCCCCCCCCTTGTTTTAATTCCTATTTATATCATTTTTTATTGTTTTCTTAACTGAACTAAAAAAGCAAAAACCAACAAATTTTACAAAAAGTACAAATAGAGCTCTTATGGCTCTAGGCGATTTCTTACAAATAATAACCTTTGGATGGAATGGATGAGAAAAGGAAAAGAAGAAAGGGTAAAAAGTAAAAAAAGTATACAAGTTCCAGTGAAATTGTAATACATACACAATAATATATGACACATAACTATATACACCTAATATGAATACACACATAAATACTTAATATACAAATTTACATATATAAACATACTATAAATTACTTTTAGGTTCAAATGCAAGAAATAATGCTTTAGATATTTTTGTAAATTAAGTAAATGAAAAGAAAAAATCCTAAAAATAAATCCTATCTGCTAAAAACGTACCGCAACCAAAACTTTAATTAATTAAATCCCTTTCCCCAACAAAAGCATTGTTTTATTACTACATTTGGTCAACACGTTACAATCCATTAAAATGTTAGTTGGCTTTTAGCTTGAATTATGTTCCTAACAGCTTTACGGACGTGAAAATTGGGATTTACAGCAAAATATTATCATTGCTCTAATTTTAATTTGATTTATTAGCCCGATCGTGTTTTATGTACCGCAGGGAATCACAATTGGACCAGTTATAATTATAAATTAAGGTTTAATATTAATCATATTAAATTTGTGACGTATTTGCTCTGTTGTAGTGGAAAATCATCATCATCATCATCATATCAGCCACAGGAAGTCCACTGCTGAACATAGGCCTCCCCCAAGGATCTCCACAGTGAACTGTTGGAAGCGGCCTGCATCCAGCGACTTCCTGCAACCTTAGTCAGATCGTCCGTCCACCTTGTAGGGGGGCGTCCGATAAGTGGAAAATATGGGAATAAAATAATGTATTTCTTATTATTTCAATGGATGGCGAGACAAGCATGCCATTTGTTTGATGGAAAGCGATATGACAACTCATGTTTAGTGGCAAAACCAAACAACACCATTAATTGCAAAGCAATGTTTGGCATTCCGCTGTGCTCGTCATCCTGAGATTAATGTTAATTCTCAATATGTCCAGTAGTTACTCTGGCTACAATGTCCTTCTAACCGAAACACAACAGTTTATTTACACTACTGTTTGACGGGAGAAATAGACATTGCGGTGGTACCTACCCAGGCGGCCTCACACATATGAGAGAACTACCAGCAGTAAATAAATAATACTCCTGACTAATCATTAACATCAATTGTGTCGTGGGTATCAGACGCTACGATAGTTTTGGATCTCACAAACAAATACCTGTGGCACACACCAAGCTTTTCGCTTTTTAATTTAATAATTGTAAAATAAGGGTAGTGGAACTGTAACAGTCACAGAACGGATGACTAATACCTCAGACCGCCCCGTGACCACGTAAGCTCTAAAGTAATCGAAATGTCGGGGAGTTAAAAATGTAAGAATTAATCCAAATCCGCGATAAAATCCGTAAATAATAGTTTTTTTTTTCATATCAATGCGTAACATTCGCGTAAAACTAAGCAACCATTGAACAAGGTTACAAAAACATCACAGGAAATAGACGGTTTCACAGTTACGCTCCACATAAGTTAATTGAAATCATAACTTATATTTTTTAAATACTTGACCATAATTTTTCGCTTCACCTCCTTCATAACTTTGTAGATAATGAAAATTAACCAAAAGTTGAATTCAACGGCGAACTTCTAACAAAGATCGATAGTGTTGCATAGCAAGCAGTCTCGATAGAACGGGTCGTAGCTTAAATTGGCTTTGCATTGTGTAATTATTGGTGTTGCTTGTCTAGAAACGATTTGTATCCTCAGTTGCTCGTATTGTTTATTGAAGTTAAACAGAACATCATATATAGTGAATTAGCTTTATTTGTCAATCCAACAATTCCTGTTGCTCCAAAGGTTGCCAGGAAGAAATCGCTCAATGCGATAAGGTCATATTTAATCAGTATGTGATTGATATGTGCAATAAATATTATAAGTTAATACATAAAATAATCATTATGACCGTCTTCGTGGCGCAGTTGCTTAAACGCCAGCTGTGAAATAAGATGCCGCGAATATGATCCCCAGATCCCGGACGCGAGACAAATATTTGTGGGCCTCAAAAATATTCATCTTGGGACTAGATTATGGTTATAAGACTGAAAAGTCTCTTGTAGTTTCTGATACCCACGATACAATACATAATTAATTGTTTTTAGTTTATTTATTTTAATCAAATGATCACGGTAACATACCTATTCCATTAATAGATTTTTTTAAATTGCTTTGAATGCCTTGGTGAGCGATACAACCGCTTATGAACGATAGCAAAACCAAACAACACCTTGAATTACAAAGCAATGCTTGGCATTCTACTGCGCTCGCTATCCTAAGATATACGATTTATCTGCTCTATATATCTCATGATCTCTCATATTATGTTAAGTCTTAATATGTCTAGTAGTTACTCTGGCTATAATGTGAACAGTGAATAATTTTGATACAAAGATTTAAAACATATCTTGTACTATTATTTTTATTGTGTAATATCTTTTTAGTATTTCTGTACTGTGCAAAAAAGGATTAAATAAATAAATAAATAAACATACATAAATTATCAACAAACAAAAAAGGAATACCGTTCACTGTAATTTTTACACTACTTTAAACATGTAAATTGGCTAAGTAATCCGCAAATATTTTATCAACATCAGGCTGAGTCGCCAAGAGAGCGTTGAAGGGTAATGTGGAGTCAGGAATAGTGTGACTGTTGGATGTATTTATTTATGTATTATGGTGTGGGAACTCCTATACGACCTCTGTTACACATGGATCTCATTTTATAGGACTTAGGTTATAGTAGATCACACTTTTCTAACGTGATCTTTACATACCACAGAAATTGTTATGAAGATTTCTTAGGTATGGAAATTTACTCACGATGTTTGCTAGCACCATTAAAATCTCAACATTTATATAATTTTGGTGATTTTTTTGTTTTACAATCTGTTTTCTTTCTTTCAAAATTGGAGTACCAGAACTCTAAAGATGATATGATATTAATATCAATCTTTCATCAAAACGTTTGACTATGGACGGCTCGAAGACGTCTGACGCCAATAGATACTATGTCTGGGCGGCATTTGCGCTTACCATCAAGTGCAATGTGGCCACTATAGGCCAGAATTAAAAAAAAAACTTATTCTCAATAGTGAGGGATTATGGTCTGATGCGACAGTCATATAATATAAAAAGATGAACTGCAAAAGGCTGCGTTGAAATTATTTACCATTAATGATGATCCATAAATATTTAATAACAGTCATGCAGCTTTATCTGAATGAATATTAAATTAGTTTCGCTCAACACATCTTACGCCAATAGTTACGAGTGTAAACATAGTAAAACTTCTTGATAGCTTTAGTGGCAAAATTGGAGTTCGCGAGTTACTGACTAGTTTATGAATGCGGCGCAATATTCAGGAGCAGGCGATCGACTTCGAAGGCCGCACTAAGATTGCTAATTTACTCTGACTAGCTTTTGTTGTTCCTTTGGATACTTCAGTTATAATAAAAGTTACTTTTCAGTTAGGTGGTCAGATATTTGGACTTCCAAACAGCGTCAAACATATAATTTTCCGTCAGGACATATCGATGACACTACTAATATGTTAGAAGCAAATTGTTATCATGATTTATTTATAGTAATAATAATAATCATCATCATATCAGCCACAGGAAGTCCACTGCTGAACATAGGCCTCCCCCAAGGATCTCCACAATGACCTGTTGGAAGCGGCCTGCATCCAGCGACTTCCTGCAACCTTAGTCAGATCGTCCATCCACCGTTGTAGGCAGACGTCCGACATTTCGCTTGCCTATATATTGCCTATTTATAGTAATATTGTTTTGAATTACGTCATAGACATCATCCATCCATCCATCAGCCAAAGGAAGTCCACTGCTGAACATAGGCCTCCCCCAATGATTTCCACAGAGACCTGTTGGAGGCAGCCTGCATCCAGCGACGTTCCGTGACCTTTACCAGGTCGTCTGACCACCTTGTGGGTGGACGTCCTACGCTGCGCTTTCCGCTACGTGGCCTCCATTCGAGCACTTTCCGACCCCATCGGTCATCAGTTCTCCGCGCTATGTGCCCTGCCCATTGCCACTTCAACTTGCTAATCCGGTGGGCTATGTCGGTTATTTTAGTTCTCCTACGGATCTCCTCATTTCTGATTCGATCTCGTAGGGAAACCCCGAGCATAGCCCTCTCCATAGCTCGTTGAGTGACTTTGAGCTTCCTATTAAGGCCCATAGTGAGAGGCCACGTCTCGGTGCCGTAAGTCATCACTGGCAACACACAACTATCGAAGACTTTCGATTTAAGGCACTGAGGTATTTTGGACGAGAAGACGTCGCGTAGTTTCCCGAACGCTGCCCAACCGAGTTGGATTCGACGATTGACCTCTCTCTCGAAGTTGGAGACATATTCGTCAATAACTTCAAGAGTCGAGCCCCCAACACCGATGGGAGTCGGCACAACATGGACATTCGACAAGATCTTTGTTTTGTCCATGTTCATTTTAAGACCCACCTGTTGGGAGACTCGATTGAGGTCTTCGAACATAGTGCTAAGGTCTTCCAGCGATTCTACTAGACTACAATATCGTCGGCAAGCCGAAGGTGAGTGATATACTCACCTTCGGTTTGCCGACATAGATATAGGGAACACTTATTTTAAAGCCTAGGCAATATACTGTACGAAGCAGATACCAATGTAACACCTATGTATTTACCTATGTACCACAATAAAACATTTTGAATTTTGAATATAAGTAACGGAGAAATCGGGTAGTTTTTCTTGTACAGCCGCTGCCAATAAACAATCCCAATCCAAAATTTGCCGTCTTAGATTGACAGTTCAATCTTTTTTCTGATACTATATTGCCAATAATCAATCTCAGTAGTGAAAAATGCAAAACTATGGCAACATGACAAGAGACCAATCGAAAAGTAGAAAACAATCCAGATTGACTTCAATCTAATTTTTTCGATTGATTATTGGCATCGGCCGTACTGCATGCATATTATATTATGGAATCAGATCAAAATAAATTTTCAGTGATGTTAGGAATTGGACGAATGGCTGCCTGATACCAACCCGTTGCAAGGAGGTCTCTTAGCAGTTTTTCCACCGCGCTGGCTTAATACGACTAGATTACACAAGCTTTCGAGCACCCTCGCGATTTTCTTTAATCGCTAAACAAGCAAGAAGTAAGTTATAATACATACGTAACTTCAAAGTCAATGATCGTTGTGTATGCCGTGGGTTCATACCCACGATCATCGATTTACCAATTCAATAGTGTAGTCTACACTCTCCATTCATCTTTCTATCGTACATATAAAAAGTAATCCAAATACAAAATTCAGCAAACACATTTTTTAATAAGACCTTACACAATTAAACAAGTTAGATAAGTTCTAAATTTTGTGATGGGAATAAAATAAAAAGGATACGAAACAAAAGTAGTGACTTCACTAGTCGTAATGTGCATTACAGTGTGCGGGTGTAAAAGAGACGGTAAGTTGTCCACACTACGCTTCCTCTCTTTTATTTGCCTCATATAACAAGCTACTTTTATACTGTTTTATCAAAAAGGTTCTAATTAAATAGTGTTTTTATTTATATGCAAAATAATACGAAAATTCACCCATAGTCAAACAACTTATTCAGCCAACTGGAATGCCGCTTTTCAAATTATTTCAATGTGACCGTTGAATGTATTAAAAATCTACTTCAACACTAATAGAGATTTGCATACACAAATATTCTGTCACTTACGCCGCGGGGTTTAAATCCAGCGGCTCTGTAATCGGTAAATATTTAGAGTACCCACTATTTGCTTAAACAAATTGATGTTTCAAATTGCCGCTCTAAATACGAATACGTCGAGCAATTTAAATCTGTTTCTGATGTACATAACTTAATTAAACTTGGGTATCATTTTGTAGAGTTATGTCGACGGGGTTCTCGAGGATTAATTGTTCGATACTTCATTTTTAATATGAAAAATAAATAGCCTACATTAGATTTATCAAATTCAAATATATTTACTGGTAGGTCTCTCATAATATGTGAGAAGCCGCCTGGACCGCAATGTCTATTTCTCCCGAAAAACACCAAGGTAGATAGGTAGGTAGAGGTTGTAGTGGCAGTAACATCATATTGAGACTTAATGTCTTATGTTTCAGAATGGCATTTCAAGGTGTTATTTGGTTTTGCTATAGGTCATATCGCTTACCATCAGGCGAACAGTATAATCGTCTCACCATTGATTGCCAAAATATATCGACGCAGGAAAGCGATTTTGTCGTATCTCAAAAAATGCGTATATGCGTTTTTTATATTATTTAAAAAACATACCGCATTGAGTTTCCACGTGAAAATGTAAGGCTTTATTTTAAAATGTTATTATTAAAGAAATGGTATTCCTAAGTTTTCTAATCTAGAGGTTATACATATTTTAAATATTATTTTTTTGGGTCTGGTGTAAAATTGCTTGTTTCGAGATACGACAAAATCGCTTTCCTGCGTCGATATATATATATATATATTACCAAACCAAGAATCGACACTTGGCTCGATGATTCACACCCTATGAAGAATCCTTTGGTCCTTTCCTTTTTTCAGGCAAAGCTAACTTTTACTGACTCTACATTGCATACATGGGACTTGGAAGTGTCCATAGACGATTTCTCAGGCGCGAAAAGTCTTGTAATTTGTACTAGCTTGCTACACTACATGCCATGGCCACTTCAATCTCGAATAGGTTCATGTTTTCCAGTGGGAATTTTGGTATAATAGTAATGTAAAAAGCGTATAGAATTCTACGGTTCCGCCTATTTTCTACTTATAAAGTTCATTTACTTTGTGCCTATAAACTAAATATTTTTCTATTTTTAATTACATTTTCTTAGTAATCTGTTAAGTCAGATTAGTTGAGTTTAGTGTTGTTTGTATATTAGTCAGTTCGCAAAACATAATAATCTCGAATAGCAATCATGCAACATCTAATTAATTAAACATATTTAGTTGTTGCGTTCAATCGCTATAAGATAACGATGTGGTGCCCCTACTTATACAACTATCGCTACAAAAGAAAGTGTACTTTGTGTATCTATGATAGGGTCTAATTTAGAATGGTATATTACTGTGTTTATTTATTTATTTATTTATTTATAAAAATCTTTTACATGATAAACATACAGCGTGTGCCAAAACGTTTACATGAAATTAAATTAAACAATTTTACGCTAATAATCATCTACACAAACAACTAAAGCTAAAATTTAAAAATAGAAAACAAACAATTATAAAATAAAAAAATACTAACATGGATAACATATCAATAAACAACACAGTTATAAATCATTCAAAAAAAATAAAAAACAGAAAAAATACAATATAAAACACAACAATCACACCTGAACACCAAATACCCACGTGGCATATTTAAATATTAGATGAAGATTGTCATTTGGCCTGTGAATGTATTTAATAGGCTAATTGCTCTGCTCGTTGGAGTTCTATTAACATACCCGGGAGCTGGACAGGCGAACAGTGTTAATCGATTTCTCAAGCCTGAGTTAAAACTCATTTGGTTAAGCAAACTATACGATAACTGCATTGAATTGTTATGGATTCAAAGTTTATTATTTTATTAGATTATGTAAATACAATATAAACTAAGAACTGCTAAAGCCTTTTTCAGTCTATCAATCTATATCAACCCATATACGTCCCAAGTAGCTGAAGGTGACGGCCTGGCGCAGTTGGTTAGACACCGAATATGATACATGGGGTCGCCAGTTCGATCACATCACCTTGACAAATATTTGTGTTAATCATAGGTATTTGTTTGGGATGTGGGTGCTTGTGAAATGAAACCAAAACAAATACAGATGGTGATTTCAGACAAAACGTAAATATAAATTTTGCAAAAAAAAATACCACGATGTTTTATGGCAATCTTTGTAATCGGTAAAATTATCACCTGGCTTCGTTTTCGGTCGTAGTCTTGATATACCTTGTATAAGGTTATTAATTAAGATAAAGCACCTACATTATGAAAATATTTAAAATATTTTGAATAGTTCCAAGGATGTAGTTATATAAAGGTGGTGGAGATATCATAATATGAAATGAATAAATTAAATCCTTTGTCTTCGAAAAAATTACATAGACTACAAAAATCGCTGAAAATTCTATATCTATTTAGTAATTTAAGGGTAAAAAGTTATATATTGAAAACTCAGAACTGATAAAAAACGCCATGTTTTATAAAGGCGGTGCAAACTCTCTATTTGTGTTGAAAGTTAATAAAGTACATAATATATTTTAATAAGAGTTACTGCTAGCACTCGCTCCGGCAAGTTAAACTTAGTGAGATACCATAGGAAATCCTTATTGCTTTATACAGGGTATATCAAGACTGCTACCGAAAACGAAGCCGGGTGGTAGTTATAGTGACTACAAACACAATGCAACTAAAAATTTCGCAAAGAAACGCAACGATTATTTTTTATGATTTTTTAAATATTGTCATTTTTGGGTGGTAAATCCATAGTTTTTGCTAAAATAATAATTTAAACTCTTTTATACCTTAGAGTATTTATAAATAAAAGGGTATACACTATTATTTCCGGAAAAAATGTATTTACCACCCAAATATGGCCATACGAAAAAAATAACAAAAAAAAATTGACCCTTTTTTTTGCAACTTTTTCTGTTGCATTGTGTCTGAAGTCGCTTAAACTACCACCCGGCTTCGTTTTCGGTAGCACTCTTGATATACCCTGTATTGAAACGTTCGACTATAATACAGAAATATACAGCAGTGTAAATGCAATGTTGCGTGTCGGTTTGAAATGAAATGAAATGAAATGTATTTGAAATGAAATGTATTTTTTGGTCACGTAAGCAATTTAAAAGCTCTTATGACAAGTCAATACACATAGAACTTAATCTCTATAAACAATATATTTCCTATACTTAGTATTACTTATTTTAATTTCTTGGTTTAATTAATTAATTAATGTAATTTATTTATTTTAAATTAATTTTATTTTTATTTAGCATTAGTTTTATTTATTTGTTTCCTTTTTATTCTTATTTTATTTAAAGTATTAGTTATGACTTTATGGTAATTTATTTTTTAAAGAAATACAATATGTACGTTGGTCAAATTAAATTAAATTAAATTAATTAATTAGCGGACCATGAATATTATTACAACGGTGCGTAGCGGTTTATTGTTACCATCGGATCCAACGCGGCCCTTCCTGAGAAGACCCGGCGAAACAAACTCAGTGGGCTTACACTACCACTGGAACTACGCGACGCGACCCAATCCTGAGTATATCCAGCGAATAAGACTCAGTGGGCTTGTTTTGGGTCCAATTTAAGACAACGACCATAAGTATTTCCGAAACGTCCCGTATGTTTAGGCTTACTGCCGGATCCAACGCGGCCCTGACTGAGAAGACCCGGCGAACAAACTCAGCGGGCTTTACTTTACTGGATACTACGCGGCGCGACCCATTTCTGAGTATATCCAGCGAGTCAAACTCAGTGGGCTTGGTTTTGGTCAATTTACTAAAATAAATATTTGTGACTTGTCTTACAAAGATTCGCCATATTATTATTTTTATTTGTTTTCTCGATCGGTCGTCATATGATTTTAATTGGCATTAATTAATCATTATATATTTAGTTATAATTTAATTGATTAATTTAATTGTATATTATCAATTTTTAAGTTTAAAATTTTTAATTATTTAAATTAGGGGATGTGATGAGTGAATAATGCAAGGCCCCAGGAGGTCGCAATGTGCAAGAGAACACCTAATCCCAGGCTTTTTTATCCTCAATATATTCCTTAATATTATAATAACCCCTAGTCATAAGTTGGTTTTTAATATGTGCCCTAAATAGTTTATCCGGTAGCTGCGTTATCCTATTGGGAAGTTTATTATAAAATTTAATACAACTACCAAAGAAAGATTTTTTTGACTTTTCTAGTCTAAACGAGGGTATTGCAAGTTTATTTTTATTCCGCGTATTAATAGTGTGGGTGTCACTGACCTTATAAAACTTGTTAATATTTTTATGAACGTGCATTATATTCTGAAAGATGTATTCAGATGACACGGTTAGTATATTGCTTTCCTTAAAAACAGATCGCAAAGAATCGCGGCTCCCTAGATTATAAATAGCACGGACTGCTCTTTTTTGTAAGATGAATATGGATTCGATATCAGCCGCTGATCCCCATAAAATAATGCCGTATGACATTATACTATGAAAATAAGCAAAATATACCAATCTAGCCGTTGCAACGTCAGTTAGTTGTCTTATTTTTCGGACCGCGAACGCTGCGCTGCTAAGTTTAGCTGATAATCTCTCAATTTGTGGACCCCATTGTAATTTTTTATCTAGAGTAATACCTAAAAAAATTGTGGAATTAGCTAAATTTAGAATTTCCGAATTTAATTCGATACGCGTGTTTACGCTTGCCACGTTCGGTAAAGCAAAACGGACGCATTTAGTCTTACTAGCATTTGATAGTAAATTATTAGCAGAAAACCAATCCGAAATTAAATTAAGAATATTGTTAGGTGTATCTAGATTATCGTCTTTCCGATTAACTTTAAATATTATAGAGGTGTCGTCAGCGAATAAAACTATGTCTGACCACTTCTGAACATTGCAAGGAAGATCATTTATGTAGACTAGGAATAAAAAGGGGCCCAGAATGGAACCCTGCGGAACCCCAATTTTAACTTTTAATCCTACCGAAGTGAGCCCGTCCAAAGAAACCTTTTGTTCACGACCCGACAAGTAAGACATTACGAGATCCAGTGACGTATCACTGATTCCGTAGTACCTTAGCTTCATAATAAGTGTTTGGTGGTCAACACAGTCGAAAGCCTTGGAGAGATCACAAAAAACTCCTAGAGCATCTTGAGATGCCTCCCAGGCTTCTAAAACCGACGTGATTAGTGATATCCTGAGTTGAGCGACCCTTTGTGAAACCAAATTGATTCCTATGTATTAACTTATTTTCATCAAAATGTGCTAGCATTTGATTAAGCAAAAGCTTTTCGAAGATTTTGCTAAGAGCCAGTAGTATAGAAATGGGTCTATAATTCGACGGATTGTTCGAACATCCCGACTTAAAAATGGATACAACTTTACTAATTTTCATTAAGTCGGGAAAGATACCGTCACTTAGGCAGGAATTAAAAATAGTAGCTAATAACGGTGCAATGTTAACAATAATAGCTTCTATAGCTTTAACAGATAGTCCCCATATATCTTCCGTAGTTTTTATTTTAATTTGCTTGAAAGCCTTTATTATTTGACAAATGGTTACCTTTTGAAAGTTAAACTGAGGCATATTTCCAGGAACATTTTCCTTTAGAAAAGATTCCGCTAAATCTACTGATGAATCTAAATGTTTAGTTAAGTCTAATGGTATGTTAGTGAAAAAATTATCAAGATAATTGGCAATAATAGATTTATCTGAAATAAGATCGTCATTTATGCGGAGAGCAATTTTGTTGTCATTTTTTTTATTACTCCCAGTTTCAGTATTAATAATTTGCCAGGTTGTTTTTATTTTATTATCTGACAATCTAAGCTTTTCACTTATATAATTAGATTTAGCCTGCATACATACTTTTTTAAATAATTTTGAATATAAACTGACATTTTTTTTAAAGTTGACATCAGGCGTATAGGACCTTTTGTCATATAGCTCATACAAAATTTCCCTACTATGTCTAATGCCTTTAGTGGCCCAAGCAAAAATTTTATTTTAGAGTTAATTTTAATTGTTTTAATTGTACATACTTGGTCATACTCTTTTCGTATAATTTTAAATAATGACGAGTACATGTCATTTGGACTGTCATCAAGTGTAATATTATTTATTTTTGATTGTACTTTACCAAGGACATTGTAGCCAGAATAACAATTGGATCTATTGACATAGGATTAAGAAACGGAATGAAGCCTACAGGCAGATCGTCCATTCGCTGAACTGTTCTAATAATACCATCGACACACTCTTCCGGAATGCCACAAACCGCATAAAGTGGAGAAGAGTGGACGGACGACGTAGATAACTCTTCATGCACAGTCAGCAACATAAATCACTACATAGTCACGAGATTTGGAATTGTCTTATCATCCTAAATAATGATTATTTTCAGTATCGTATGGCACTTCGCGGCATAGATGACTACTTTACTATGTTATATTTAATGACTACAGAGTAGTAAGTACAAGTTTTTATTCATAAAAAGGTTATCAAAAAATGTGAAGTGTTCAGCGACTTATGTTGCTGACTGTACCACTATCGCGGCAATCACGACCAAGAAAGAGTGATAAAGAAGAAAGAGATAAGTATAGCTATTTCAAGATACAGGGAGGGAGCAATATGTAGTGTTTGTAACTATCAAATAGATGTAGCATATCGTATAATGTATACCACCGTATGGTGCGGGCAGATGACGGTACTGACATTCCGGTGGAAGACACGGAACAAGTTGGATATAGTGAATTAATAAGAGATATATGAAGTATTTTAACAGCAATTAGTGATACTACACAAGACAACCTTAATATAACAAATATATATCTACTTAACAAAGACATCACTAAAAATCATTACCAGGAACAAGGATCGTCTCCTTGAAAGCGACCCGTTGCAACTTTGGCCCGTGAGCCATCGTAAAATTTCCGAATAACATATTTTACGCGCGTCTGATGCAGTAAAGGAAATTGATATGGACTAAATAGATTTTATGGGTGGCGTCGGGATTGTGTTATAGTAAATGAGATTCTTGAATAAAAATAGGGTATATTACATACATATATAAACTCACGCTTTTTTCCTGTAGGGATAGGCAGAGGTGCTTACCAGGACACGTAGTATCGCCTTGCGTATTTCGGCCTACGAGTTTATTAGGGGCGAGTTTATCGTCATTTCTGGCACTAATTCCTGACTCCGGGCTGATAATGAATATGAAAATCCAATATCACTTTACCTGACCCGAGATTAGAAGCCGTGACTTCAGTTTTGCAATCATACATACCGTAGTAAAATTGTGCAACCGAGACAGTCTTTAAGGTATATTATTTTAACCTTGATGTAACTAGGATTACAGAGATTAAAATATACATTTATAGTAGGTATTAGTCAGTAGATTTTTATACTGCTGTAACACTGCTACTGCATTTAATAATATAACATTATGAAGTCAGGATCGTCGAATCCTATTATAAATGGACTGATAATATATTTCAAGTCTCACAATCTGTATTACTTATAATAATCAATTTATTAAATCTGTTCCAGTATTCGGGCGTAAGTCACCTATTTTTTTTTAATTGCTATGAATGGCGAGACGTGCATGCCGTTCACCTGATCGTAAGCGATACGGCCGCTCATGAACAGTACCAATACCAAACAACACCTTCAATTACTAAGCAATGCTTAGCACACCACTGTGCTTGCCATACTGAGACAAGTCCCAATATGTCCAGTAGTTAATCTGGCTACAATGTCCTTCAATCCGAAATATAGCAGCGCATTTACACTGCTGTGTCACAGCAGAAATAGACATTACGGTGGTACCTACCCAGGCGGCCTCTCACAACCGAAAGACTTACTACCAAAAACGTCACCTAAATAAAAGACTGTAGGCATATATTTTTTCCTACATATCATCTACCTCAACTTTCCAACACTGACCACATTACATCACTACAAACAAGTTAAAAGTCTTGGCACTTCCAACATTAATCAGCTGAATTGTTACCAGAACAATATACATGTAATGTATCGCCGCACCAATGCCAAATACGGGATCAATAAAAACTTTTCAAATAAAATTTCCACAAATACATCTTGCGAGCGGACGAATGGATTATCCATTTTATTTGTCCATTATTATACTTATTTGTTGCCAAGTTTGTATATGACAATCGGAACAATAAGGTAAAAGGATTCATGCGGTAGCTTATATTTACGTTGGTCGGTTATTTTGCCGGTAACATAGCGGAATAATGTAAATATTTTTGTTTTGATAACCTAGTTGGCGTCGGGGGACAAATCAGAGATTAGGTACATGTTTATTACTTTTGCATGTTTAACGTGTAATATAACTGGCAGAAAAGATCACATACAGACCCCCAATAAGATTGAATCTTGTACTGTGGCTATCAGGGGCTATGAGAGTCTTTCGGTCTCATGGAGCGCAAACCGCGCTATGGAAGCCTCCATAGCAAATGCAATGATTCTTCATTATCAGTCTCCGTCGCGCAGATGGTTAGGGGCCGACTGTAAAACGAGAGACCTCGTGGTCGACCCACAAACCGAGACAAATTTTTGTAAGGCCCAGAAGTATTTATATAGTATAGCCCACTATAGTAAGGCAGGCTCAAACACTGGGATCGTTTAAAAAAATGGTGAAAGACTACTATCTCTCTCACTAAACCTACAGACCGAGAAGTATAGTTTCTACATATAGAAAATAAAACCTACAGGCAATTTATAGTATTTATAAGTGTTTATGCATAATCATAGTTGTATATGTGTATGTATGTATGTGTATATATATATATATATATATATGTGTGTGTGTGTATATTTATATGAATATATATTATATATATATATAATATTAATTATAAATAATTCGTCTATAATTCTTATTTTACTGGAGCTTGTTTCCTTCATTTCCTAGACTGCCCCTCTCTTCTTCTCCTTATCTCGTATCCATCCAAAGGTTGTCTGTAAGAAATCGCCTAGAGCGATAAGACCGCCTTCTGTACTTTTTTATTGTATGTTATATGTTAATGTTGTCCTCTTTATGTGCAGTTAAGAATAAATAAATAAATAAATAAATATTTATCTCGGGTCTGGGTGTTTGTGACACCGAAAAGTCTCTCGTAGTTCCTGATGACATATAAATTGTTCCTAATGTGTCAGGACTATGTATGTGACTGTCGGATGTATTTATTTATTTCAAGTCCATAAGACGCATTGTAGTTTAAAAAACCCTCTCATAGTTATTAAGTTACATAGTAAAAATAACGCTAGACACCCGACCAAATTAACAATTTACAACGTGTGCTAGCGGCGCTAAGTAATAATTCAAGGGTTTGGTCGCACACCACTGACCTACTCGCAAATAGAATATTTTAGTAGTTTGCTCCTTTCAAGTCTAAATTTCGTTGGAAATGTGGTATTTTACTATTAAGTTCACCACTACGTTTAATAGTCGCCGATGTTTGTCATACTTATGTATAGCGTAATTGGACGGGAAATTTGTGGGAATTGTGAGAAAAATGCTTGGAAAGGACAATTTAGTTGGAGATTTAATTCAAATTCATTCATATATAGTTACAATTATATGTTCGTTTTGGATGTCAGCAGTCACCAATTATTTTAGACCTACCATGTTTATAATGCCCCAAGTATATGAGGAGAGTTTCTTGTCTCGAATATAATATGATTAACGCAAGGATTCCGTTGTGTGAACATGATTATTGAGTCAGTACACGATAATCTGTGGTGGTTACGACATGCTATACTGGCATACGATTCTCGCTACATGAAACAGTCCTGTATAAGGGGCTTAAGACTGTACAAGGTTTTTTGTTGTATATGTGCACCAAATACATAATTGGTTTACTTGATGGTAGGTATTTCCAAATAAATATAAGTTTTATGTATTTTTGACCGCCCCTGTGGCGCAGTCGTTTAAATGATACTCACAACACAAGACTCGATGTTAATGTGGAGTCAGGACCATGTATGTGACTGTCGGGTGTTATTTTTTGTGGGTGTCCCTAAATATGAAATTCTCAATGGTATCACGATACCGGATGTCGAAACAAAGATTTGGGTATGGCATTTGTCTCAGTATGACAATCGAACACAGAGCCATCATTTCACTGCCAGTACCTTAACCAGATATTCCATTGAATATTTCATATACAGAACAAATGATATTGAGTCTCCCAACACAATTTTTCAGTTAAACGAGATATTTCTACTGCGATGCTTGTTAGACGTTTGTGTTGTTAAAATGAAACCATATCTCGTGACATCGGTAAGAAATGTGAATCTTTACAATTGTATCAATAACTTATCATGTCATTGACTTACATTGAATATTTTTTTTTTATTTGTTTAAAGAAACCAACGGCGTTACAAATAAGAGTTACATATCATTGTACTTACACAAAATTAAGGCTAATAACAGGTTTCAAATTATTGACAAATGTTGATTTGCGCTGATAAATATTAATAGGTAAAAGGAAGAAAATATATTTATGGTTTCTAATGGTATTTAAACCTTGGATCAACAATGGCCTTATTCATGTGGTTGAAAAGAGACAGGGAGAGAGAATGATATTTTCCCTTATTATTTCATTACAGCAACATTACGTGACAATAGGCTCTACTCTTATTAAATAAAAATAAGTTCGATTAAGCATAGACAAACCATTCGTACCGTGACCGTGACCTTAAGTCACTATTTCAGGAATAAAAGCGTAAGCTTCGGATCTCTTTCTCTTTTTAGAGACAAACCTGAACTTAAATAAAGGTTCATGAAGAGGTTCACGAATTATAATATGCACGTATGAATTAATGAGGCATACTAAAGAAGGCTATTGATATTGCAAAGCTGGCCGGCGAGGCATGCTTCACGAGTAGAGGATTCAATTCCGAGTTCCGGGATCCCGGGATCTTGGTCATATTTTAGACCCAAAAATCCCGAAATTGAATCCTCTATTCACGAGCCAGCCTCGTAGTGTGGAGACGCCTTTGCCTCACGAGTCAATCTGAACATCGCCTCTCTACTAGTTGCTCAACTGACCCAACTTACAAGCAGCCTCGCCCGCGGCCCCACGATATCGATTAACATGCTTTAAATGCATTTGAAGGAAAAAAATTCAAGAAACGCGACAACTTTTTTAAATCATTTTTAAATATCATTTTTGGGTGTTAAATCCATAGCTTGTGCTAAAATAATAATTGAAACTCTTTTATACCTTAAGAGTCTTTAAAAATAAAAGGGTGTTCACTATTATTTAACAAAAAACTATGTATTTACCACCCTATTACGACGATAGAAAAAAAAATAACAAAAAAAATTCGTCACAAATTTTGCACAAAATTTAGTTGCATTGTGTCTGAAATCACTAAAAGTACCACCCAGCTTCGTTTTCGGTAGCAGTCTTGATATGCCCTGTATGTTACATAGTATACCTATGTTATATTTCATGTTTATAATGTTAAGTCTGTTTAAATAGTATTTATATTCGTATATGCTATTCTACTTCACTGTCCATTCATTTTTTATGATTTATTTACGCACCCATCTCTTCTCATCTCTGCATTACTTTAGGTTTGACTGTTAGAAAATGCCTCAGGTATTAAGTCTACCTATACAATAAGTTATTTTGAAGTCTAAATAGAAAAAGATATAAAAATTTAAACATGAACAATCTATTTTTTGTCTACTCATAAATAAAACACATACGTTGATGCAACGCCTTAAACATTCGATAAGTTTACAATATTATGTAAAATACAGTATTACTAGGCAGCACATATTATTGCACCGTCAAAGAAGTAGCAAATAAAGCGCGGATAAAATGTGTGTTTGCAAGGAACAAAGAATAAATGCATTTTTACATTAGCAGCGTTTCTAAACACCAGCCAGATGCGTAGCAGCGTAAATAGCTTAGCGATACACACGGATGCCAAGGGTGGTCAACATTTTAAACATATTTTTTCTATATTGAAAAATATAAATACTATTGATAATAACTTAACACTGTTTTAATTAATTCTCCGTAGGATACAATATCTTTTTCTTGTGCTAAACAGCAGTGTAAATACAATATTGTATTTTGGTTAGAAGGACATTGTAGCCAGAGTTACTTCTGGTCATTTTGAGACATATTGAGACACATCTTATGTCTCAAGCTGGCGAGGGCGGTGGAATGCCAAACATTGCTTTTTAATTAAGATGTTGTTTGGTTTTGCCACTGTTCATGGGCGATCGTAGCACTTACCATCAGGCGAACGGCATACTCGTCCCGCAATATAATACACATATATACGTCGATGTTATTTATTTATTTATTTTTTTATTTATTTATTATTTAATACATGGAAGACTTACAGCTAAATACAATTAAATAGTTAATAAGTAAAAGTAACAGAAAGCCAATAACAAGTCTTCGCTTATAGAAGTAATATAAAAACGAAAATGTGAACACGTAAAGAGAGAACAAATAAGAACTAAGTGGTTAAAAAACAAAAAACAATTTTCTAACGCTACCATTAAAATACACTTTCAACATCTTGTTTGAAAAAAATCAAGACTCAAACATCTCCTCGCTGAAGCCACAGTGGTTATAAATGGATCTATATCATGCTGCTTGCAAAGCTTATTAAAATTATTACTCGCTCGCACAATGAAACTATTTTATGAAACTATTTTATAGTGATAATATGTATGTTACAGTTATACTCCACGACTCAAAAAGATTCAGCTTAAGGATTATAAGTTGCTGATGTCAACAATGTATTTTTTTTTGACTATTTGCAAACAATTTTATTATCAGCACCAAAGTTCACAACAAAAAATAAACACGTTTTATACGCCACACTCAGGGCCTGTATGACCCCATTGTAACATTGCCCAGTGCACATTTCCAGCTGCATCCAAAGGGTTATTTCTCAAACACGTCTCGCGTCGGCGTAATGGGGATCATTTATACCCCTGATCACTGCTGTCGTTTACCGCTGAAATAACTATATGTCATCACCAAATCTGCTCGTGAAATTGACTATGAGACGCCAACGTGCGGATTTAAGCCGTATTTTCTGTATTTTATTAATTTGCTTTGTTCGCATATAGTGGCCAAGACTGCTACCGAAAGAGAAGCCGGGTGGTGATTTCAGTGACTACAAACACAACGCAACTAAAACTTTAGCAGAATAATGCGACAATTAACATATGTTTTTAAGTATCACCATTTTTGGGTGGTAAATACTTAGTTTTTGCTTAAATAATAAGTAAATCCTTTGCGTACTATAGCGTCTTTTTGAATAAAAGTTTATTCACTATTATTTTAGAAAAACTATGCACCGAAATACGACGATTGAAAATGTCAAAAAATGTATTTGCATTGTGTCTGAAGTAACTAAACCTACCGCCCGGCTTCGGTTTCGGCCAGCAGTCTTGATATATTCTGTATATAAAAAACAATTTACATACACACATGCTTACATTCATAATCGTTACGTCTGTATCAATTCAGGGTAGGAAGATACAATGAATCGCCACTTTGTTCCATTCTGACTTTCGCTTCATCTACTTGCATCGACCTCTTTATATGTATATCCTCATCGATTCAGGATATGTTTGACCTGATGCTTGTTTAAGGAATCCCTTATTTTAATGGAATAATACCTTGGATTTTAATTGTATGGGATAATTAAAAAGACTTTACGTGAGCTGAATCCTAAGAATTGTATTGAATTCTGTATCAGCCTATATACGTCCCACTGCAGGGCACGGGCCTCCTCTAAAATCGACAGTACGATTGAGAGTGGTTAGGCCATATAGTCCACCACGCTGGCCTATAGTGCGGGTTGTGCGGACTTACATACCACAGAAATTCTTATAAATCGCTATGGTATGCAGGTTTCCTCACAATGTTTCCCTTCACCGTTTTAGTGCGTGGTGGTTGACTATCAATACACACTTGACTCCGAAAAGTTAGAGGTGTGCGCTGGGAATCGAACCCGCGACCACCGTGAACATGTTGGCAGTCGCGTCTAGTCCGTTTACCAACAGGCCACCACGCACTTCATTGAGTTTATGAAAATTGTATTGAATTGCTTGTTTGTGATGAAAAACTACTTGACAAAACTGGATGCGATTTTCAGTTATAATATTGTTGCTGGTTTCACCAAAAACAGTATAATAAAACATGGTAGATATATTCAAGTTGTGTGTTTTTACTGTATGACCTTTAAACTTTTGGAAAATTACGTAATCTGCCTCTTACATCATCTCCTCTCCCCCACTCTTACCTTATCCGCAGTAAATTCTGTAGTCATTTTATGTGTATGACTGCCTCGGCGGCTTAGTCGTTCTACGATATGATTGCTCCCGTGGTCTTGAGTTCAAATTCCGGGTAGGACAAATGATATTGGATTTTTGTGCCCGATGTGGCGATAGGCTCTGCCCCTATCACATCGTGTGACGGAAAATACAAGGCGACACGTGGGTTTCCTGGTTGCATGTCTGCCTACCCCTTCAGATAAAAAGGCGTGAGTCTATGCATGTATTTATTCATTTGTAATAATAAATTTTCTATCGCTGAAATTCCGGGCATAAGTTTCATATAGAATCATAAAGGTCATTTCACACTTTGATCCATATTCTCGATATGCATTTACTACCCATTTGAATTTATAATGGCCCTGTCCGTCACTGCACAAATCGAACAAAGGATAAAACTCGTAAAATTTACCAAACATTTTTACGACATTATACAAACGCATAAGATATCTGAAACTTCCTGATCCAGTAATAAACCCTCTACATAGCTGTTTGGTATCTCGAGACGTTATTATCTTTTCAAAATATGGATTTCGTGTGGCGTCGTGGCAAAGATTATGGATAGACAGAGGCGCACATTTTTTAATGAATATTCAAAATTAATTCGTAAAGCAATATATATGGATTTGTTTTGGTGTTGCTAAAGGTATTCTCCCAAATTGGTTGCATTAAAACGTTTTAAACTATCAATGAGGTGTCTTCGATACAATAATTGTAACTATAACTAGTCGAAAAATACCAGCATGAATAAAAAAATAAAGGTGTATATCTATATCTACTTAAAATAAATTTTAAATTCATGTCTATATTTCCTTCTGTGCGGCAAGCGATTTAAAGATGTATTCTTCCTCAAATTTCTTTGAAATTTCCATTACTCTTTTGAGCGCTTTCGATGCCTACAATTGACTTGATCGCTCACAAAAAGCGTTACCGCCTACTTTGTAAAAGATAGCTTTGGTATTCCGGTAGGTAAATTATTGTCAAAACTGACGTCTCTTCACTCCACATGATCTATAGCAGGGTTGTAAAATTGACGCGAATTTAACGACCCAGACGTTTTGAAGCTACCGTGCAGATAATAACATTATTTTTGATATCTACAAGTGCTTAAATATTTTACAAGAACCAATTTTTCATAATACATTGCTGAATTTTTGCGAAGTTTACATATGAGTTACATAAGCTGACTGACAACGACAGGCTCCTTTGTTGGAAGAAATATAATATACCTTCAGAAAATAATGGATGTATAAAAATTGGTGTGTCTGGCCTGTTAGTAGCGGACCGAACGCAGACCGCTGAGATGGAGGTCGCGGGTTCAAAGCCTGGGTACGTACTACTGATTTTGTAAAGTAATTTTTGTATTATTTCAGGGCATATGGAAATTCAGGGCATATACATTTAAAAGGTCACTCGAGACGGATTGATTTCAGATCGACAATTCTTTGCATAATCTTAAACAATTTATGTCTGCAAAAACTTTAGTATTGTAGTGCACCAATTTTATGCAGATTTACAACAACAACCAATGGAAGAAGCCAATTTAAAACAGCGACATCTATCGACAAACTCAACGCATGTACCTTTGTCTTTAACAAGTATAAATCAATCTTAAATTCAACGCAAACAAATTTGAAAACATCAACAAAATGACGTAACATAAACATGTCTAATAAAGTAGAAGGGAATCTTGATAACACGAGACGAAGGGAAAAAAGTCTCAGTTCGGAAGGGGCAAGGCCATTTACGAAACACTTCGAGCGTAAAATGAACTCATAAAGGAGACGAAAGTTGAGATACCCAAGATTATGTGTTTACTTTTAAACTTTACGGCCGCAAATAGGTTCGGGCTTGTTTTGTAAAAATAAAAATAGATTTTTTTAATTTCCGCAACGGTGTTTGAAGTTTGTGTGCGCATTGCGTAACAAAGATAATGTACATATTTTACTGGTGCATTTACTGGTGGTAGGTCTCTCATATGTGAGAGGCCATCTGGGTAGGTACCACCGCAATGTCTATTTCTCCCGTGAAACAACACTGCTTAAATGCACTGTTGTGCTTCGGATTGAAGGACATTGTAGCCAGAGCAACTACTGGACATATTGAGACTTAACATCTTATGTCTCAGGATGGCGAGCGCAGTGGAATGTTGCTACTGTTTATGAGCGGTCGTATCGCTTACCATCAGGCGAACGGGTTGCTCGTCTCGCCATTAAATGCAATAAAAAAAAAAACAGCATTTTTATACCGATAGATGCGATGCTAGAGAGAATATTGCTGAACCGTTGGTACGAGAATTTTATCGATTTTCTAGATGTTTTTATTTTCATATTAATTAATGTCGAGAAGAGCATACCAATCGACTGATGGTTATTGATATGATAGTTAGTGGTATCAAAACCAAACAACACCACAAGGCAATGATTGGCTTCTCACTGCGCTCTGTTCACATTCTGTTTTCAGTAAACCAAAATGTTGTCGTATTCAATTTGTACTCAAATCAGTGCCACTGCAGTTAATATCCTATATCAGCACAAAAAAATCCTACCTACATAATAATTAAATAAAGATTATCACATATATTAACTTACTTTATGAAAGCATTGCTTCTACCATACTAATAAATTAAATTTGTTTTTCGTTTGCATTTCGCGTCCACAGCTAGAATATAGCGTGCATAACAACAATAAAATCCTTACATTTCGTAAACTCACCTTGTTATAGGAAATGTTATTAATTTTCCAAAATAAATGGGCTTTTTTAATGAAATATTGCAGTATTGCTTCAAACCACGAAATTAATTCAAACTGGTTTAACTGGTAACTTTTATATTATCGTCAAGTAACAGTTACAACTACAATTATATCTTTGACTACAAGAACGAATCGTTATTTATATTATCATATATTTTTTTAGTAAAAGATTTGAGTAAATTGTATGCTATTATGTATACCAAAAATTCTAACTCTGCTTATAAATACATTAAAAGGTACAATCATATTGCATTTAAAGCGCATCTTCAATCGCAGAACATCGCAAAAAACATGTTTCACCACTGGTTACGCCATATTTATACATTTTCGATACAAGGTCATTATCTATTCGACGATGTCTCAAACCGCCATTTTATATGTATTTCACGCGCAGTTGGCAGTATTGTAGAATCCATACTATCCAACATTCCCGCTCTTTCCTTCTCCCTCTAACGCACGCTTTACCGCATATTCTGTACTACTCGCGCGTGACGTCGCGCGAGGACCACGGGGACGCGCTAGCGCACCCGCCAGTCCCGCAACTTCGCTTCGCATCGCCGCACGCGCCGCACACGCATTCGTGTTAAGTAAGTGTTCCCGCCGCCGCTACCCTGCATGTGCATATGGCGCCACCGCTAATCCGCGAATAAATAATTAATCGCACGCCGCTTAAATCATAACACTAATCAATTAAGGACTGAGGACCGTAAAGTCGCAACCGCCCCACACCGCATGGCACGTCGGTCTTTCCGCATCACCAACTACCTTGAATTACAAAGCAATGCTTGGCATTTCAGATGTTGTCAAAGTCCTTCAAACCTGACCATCACAGTGCACTAATCAGTAATATTAACGACTTGACATGGTTTCACGGGAAGTTTGATGGAAGAAGACTGGAACTGAGAGAATTTTTGCCATTGCCGTGGTACCTACCTAGGCCATCTCTCACATATGAGATTTATCACCATTAAAACAAATCAAAATTATTTCAACCACTAAGGAAATAAGACTGCCTCGTAGACGTAGTTAAGGTACGGTAATAAAGCTGAGGTCTCGGGTTCCAATTCCGAGTCGAGCAAAGTGATATTGGATTTTTCTGTTCATTATCAGTCCGGAGTCAGAATTTTGTACCCGATATGGCGATAGGCTCGCCCCCTATTGCATTGTGCGGCAGCATACAAGGCGAAATGTCGATGTCCTGGCACCTCTGCCTACCACTTTTGAAAAAAAAAAGGCGTGGCTGTATGTATGTAAGGAAATACTCACATGCTCGATTACAATCCATTAGTACAACAAACGCAATAAATCCACATCTGCCTGTATTAAATTTAAAGAAATAAAGCTTACTCCTAAATCTTTTACAGTCGCGTCGCACAATACGTCCAATTGCATTAGAACGCTCCAGCCACATAAATTGTATCACACTCGATCTCCCGACCCCGATTTATCTCATCTCGAAGATACCGCGGATGCTGTGCTGAATTGAAAACCATTTCAAGTTTGATTCTTCGCTTTCATAAATGTGTCAGCATACTTAATACAACGTACGTATAACCTTTATGATTACTTCTGAATTGTAATGAAATTAGGAATAAATAACAGGTGGTTTCATTTGCAAGATAATTAATGACTATTTAAAATGAGAGGAATTGCTACAGTTTGAAACTCAAATAATGTCTGGCCGGAAAATGAGCAGCGTATACCGTAGTAGAATCATCGATTAGTAAGTGGAATATCAAGTATATCGCGTTACCTAATCGCCCCTGTGGCAAATATTTTGCGCTAATTTTAAACATTAATATAAAATTTCCGCGACCTCTCTCACACTCTAAAGTAATCAAAAAATATAAGCCAAATTCGGGATAAAATCCTTAAAAAAGTTATTTAAATCTTAACAAAACTGTTACAAAAAGTTCAATAAAATTCATGACTCATTTACCTTTCAATTACAACAATAAGACGATAACATAAAGAACATTTAACCATTAATCATAAAATAGATCGAGATTATGAATCATCCTAGCACATAATCAATAAAGACTAAATATTGTACAAGAAAATGGGAGATAGCAATAATTTATTACTTGTAGTTGGCAAATTAATTTTAATCATTGATAATGTAATTAAGCATCGTCGTATCTATGTACTGGACTAATTTATTATAATCAAACGTTCTCATCTATAGCTTTTTCAGATCATCATAAATTATTTGTTACCGTTTATAACGTTATGATAAATTGTTAGTTTTTCTTATTGCAATGAATGGCGAGACGAGCATGCCGTTCTCCTGATGGTAAGCGATATGACCGCTCATGAACAGTAGTGAAACCAAACAACCCCTTGAATTACAAGGCGATGCTTGGCTTTCCACTGCGCTCGCCATCCTAAGACTGAAGATGTTAAGTTAGATCAAGTAGAACTACTTGGTATTAATATCCCAAAGTTAAAAAAATACCACTGACAACCACCCAAAAATAAATTATTATCTGTTGGCGCGGATGATCAATAATTAATTTGATTAATATTAGTGGACTGTATGCGGGTTTATTTTATTGCACGGCACACTCGGAGGGCGGGATGAACTGCCTTCAGGAAAAAATGATTTAATTGGCAGTTCTATGAGGAATGGAAATGCACCTACCTTATAGCGTCAGCGGCGGTGTTGAAACTGGCGGCTCGTCTGTTGCTTGGCGGAAAGTTACTATTCTCCATGACTAATAATAATAACGCTGAAGAGTCACAAGAGTTGTGACGAGACACCGAAAATCACTTAATATGACGTTAAATTGCGGAGCGGTACATTATTTAACTTTTCACTCCGAAGGCGCGCGCGCAAGTTTATGGCGCCCTCGAGCGGCGGATTGCGGAAATGATATTTTTATTGTGATCCAGGTTAGCGCGTGTCAGGTTTAAATTTGACTTTATAGTAGAAAAATGATAGCGGAAGTTGAAAATAAATAAAACCACTTATTTTTGTGGATGTAATTATAAAATGGCGAAACCATTATCAATAAATCGCTTTATAACTACGTATATATCTGAACCAGTACCAACCCATAAACCCCACTACAGGGCACGGGCCTCCTCTACAATCGAGAGTACACGAGAGGTTAGGCCATATCCATAATTCATATCATATTCCTCAGTAAGTTGTCTATTAGATATAAATATAAAATTAATATATTATTTAGTATACGTTTGGATTTTTTTTTTCCTTTTTATTGCGCCATTTGTAAGTTTAGCTTTGTCTCTTTTAATGATCTCATGTTTAGTTTGTAAAAAAATTATTAAGTTTTCATATTTTATTCTTCATATTATAATAAGTAATTGAATAGTGTAATTGATGTTTAATAATCGTACTGTTCGAATAAACAAATAAATAATAATAAATAACTGTTGACTGTTGGTGGACTTTACATACCATTGAAATTCTGACAAAACATAATGGTACGCAGTATGATAGCTACAACAATTAGCATTTTTTGTATCTTTAAATTAATCCTGATTTTGGTATAATTTTACCGATTGAAAGTATACAGTCGTCTGTCTGGCCAACTGTGCCAGGGTCCGTATCATATTGAATATTCAACTTCGTTCGGCTTATATTATCGAGGGCTTCAATTTTGTTTTTAGAACTTATTCGTCCTTTCCTTTATACATATTATATGTTTGTATAGTTGAATATTTATACACATGTTTAATTTTAATGATTTTTGTGTAGCATTATGTAGCAATAGTGTAAACCAATACTCATAGATAATATACTGTATCTGTCCACATACGTCCCACTGCAGGTCTGCGACCTCTACAATCGAGAGAATCGTATCTGCCGTATAGAAAAATAATAAATACGCAGGTAAATTACTGGTGGTAGGTCTCTCATATGTGAGAGGCCGCCTGGGTAGGTACCTCCGCAATGTCTATTTTACTGCCAAACAGCAGTGTTAATGCACTTTATTGTTCCGGTTTGCAGGATTTGTAACCAACATTGTAGCCATTATTATAGCCAACAAATAAAGTTGAGGAAAAAAGACGCAAGTACTTATACAGATGTAAAAAGTTGTTGGTTATAAGCCCAAGTTTCGTGTGAAAATCGTTGAGGGTATCTACATACGTCTAAGAACTTCCTGTAACTGGAGATAATGAAATAAATATAATAATGCTCACTATTTTATATTGGTCTATTATTATCCATCTACCAGCTAGGTAACGTAACATTATAAAAACTTTAACATTATAATAACTTTAAAAAAAGGTAGTGATCAATAAATTATCTCTGTAATTCCAACCACGTGTTTGTTATATGACAATTTCCTAAATCTAAATATGTTTTTAATTCCCTCTTGATTTTAAAGGTCATGCCAGTCATTATATAGACATAATGGGGACTTTAATTAATCTTTATTCATTTATTTTTAACTCTTCGTTAATTTCGCAAGTTTTTTCTAAGGTAAGAAAAAATGAGTAGAAAATCCCTAAAACAATACCTATGCATACAAATCTAGACCTCCAACCTCATACTCCCTGCTGCTACTGCGCTTAGTAGGTCTTCATCAATTCCTGTATCGTTTATTTCAGTCTCGGCGACAAGTGCCGACATTGCTAATGCGTCGTGCACACGGACTCAATACTAAAGAATAGAAATACATTCTTCTCCTGTCAATGTGATCGCGTTGCATTCGACTATACTTTTTAACTTGTATTTTATAGTATAATCTTGAAAAGAACAACTGATCTCAAATCATTTTCTTTATAATCTCAATCTTATTTTCGTTTGTAGAAGAAGCCTGTGTCCTGAGGTTGGACATGTAAAGGCTGATATGGATTACTAAGTAGGGAATTTTTATAGCAAATGAGCAAAGGAATTTCGTGATGGTAAATTTTATATTAATGCCAATGAAAATCTACAAAATTGGATATATACGAGGTCATAATGGGACGGAAAGGGAAATGATGAGCAACGAGAGGAAGAGCGCTATTATATTTGCCGTATGACATATGACACTTTCTGGGAGCTATCTAATCAGTCGTAGATGTGTTACTCTTTTAGTGTAATTGTTAACTGCCATCTTAATGTTTACCCTACAATAAAATAAAAGTCTTGTGTCGTGGGCATCAAAACTACGAGAGACTTTTAGGTGTCAATACCCGGAAGAAATATTTGAAAGGATTTGTCTCTGTGTAAAGATCGAACCTCTGGTTTATAGGTAGCTCAATCAACTGCAATATGAAGATAATCACTGTCGAAAATATTCCTCAATCTACAACCCTGGCCTAATACAGGCGGACTTCACATAGATATGTTTTTGAAGTCCTGTAATCAACAACCTTCACGGCGTAGTTAGTTAGATGTCGGCTGTGACAAGAGACAAGAGAATGTTCATTCCCCCGTAGTGGGACAAATTTTGAGCAGTCCACAAGTATATTCATTTCAGATTTTATTTGCGAGGCCAAGGAGTCTCGTATTTTTACCCACAGCACTAAACTTGTATCGATTTATATAATTGTTGGTTGCATTTATTATTTTGTGACTATATTCACAATACACATAGTTACTCGGCCGGCTGGCAAACTCTTTCACTTCGGCAAATTGGAACTGTAAAGTAGGTTCCGACGCACCGCTTTCACCGTGGTCGAAGCACACTCAAATAGATTGCATTTTATCAATTCTGTTTTTTTATGCTCTCTCATTTGCAATATTTATTTGAGAGGTTTGGTTGTAGATCTCTTGACTGCTAATCAAGAATAGGTCAATCTTGAATAGGTACTCGTGTCTGATTGCAAACACGTAATGGGTATTGATTTGCTAAAGTTTATTGTCTTTTTTGTAAAGGGAAATAGAAGTAGCAGAACTATGCTATTGTCAGTCATGACTCAGCATTAATGGGCAGGTTTGTCCGGGGCGGTACCACTCTTTCACAGGAGATCGACTTGAAGTGACAGCTTTGCCGTCGCGTTTCGTTCGGTGAGCAAGATTATATATATATATATATATATATATGGCATATTTCTTACCATCTTTTTTCGGACCCGTTCCCTTCCTGATTTAATGAAAATATCCATCTGACCTGCGACCAAAGGTGACCTGTTGGCTCGTTTGCCAGATCTAGGCAGTAAAATCATCCTGCAATCTCACTCACCGAATGAAATGCGACATCAAAGCTTTAGCACCACGTCGATTTCCTATGAGACAGTGGTACCGCCCCAGACAAACCTGCCCATTCGCGTGAGTTGTGACTAAGAATAGCGTTGATCTGCCACCACCATAAATTGACCAAAAACTTCAACATCATAAATTACAGTAATCACCAATTCCAGAACATAATTCCCAGACCTCAAACAGTCAATTCTTCCAAATTAAAACGTCGCAAACGTAAATTCTAAACATAATACATATACGTTATCAATTTTTGGAATGTCACAGCGAACGAACAAAGCGGGTGTCACAAGACTGGGCCCCGGCTTCGGCCATTGTTCCAAGCTTTATCAATCTAAATGACAGCGCGATTCGCAATTTTGGCCGGCGCCCAGACACAAAAATGTTGTTTTATTTCGCTGCATTCGTTGGACGGATCATGTCGCTATTTGTTCGCGATAATCAAACTTTTTTGTTGTTGTCTTGACTGTACGGTTTAATTTGTCTGTTTACAAATGGGTCAGCTTGATATATGTATAATGAGTGATCATTGCTGTCCATAAACTTGGGCTCGAATATTGTACAAAAATAAGGTTGTCTTTGATGTTAAAATGTGTGCAAGGAACTTAAGAAACAATATATTATTAGGTGTACAAATAAGTTTTAAGGGATTTTTTTTAATTTTGAATTTTTATTGAGAAAAACTGGTATAATGTATAGCATTCAAAATATTGCCCGTCGCTTTCTATTACGTTTGCCCATATTTTAAGCAGCATATGGATACCGCATTTTAAAAATTCCTCATCCATTGAGGCGATCCAAGAATCGAGCCAATTTTTCACATCTTCGTAAGAAGTGAAGTGTTGCTCAGACAGCGCATGAGCAATTGACCGAAACAAGTGGTAGTCCAAAAGAACAATGTCTGGTGAATACAGCGGGGGAGGTAGGACATCCCAGTTCAGCGCCTCCAAAGTTTCCTTGACAAATTTAGCAACATATGGCCAAGCATTATCTTGCTGGAATGGATCACATTGTCATGTCTTTTGGCATATTAAGGGCATTTAAGCTTTAATGTTCGACTCAATTGCATTAATAGAAATTATTTGTTAAATTGGAGTCCAAAGTTTTTAGCCAGTTTTAGAATCTTGATCCAGTAATGCTTCCAACTCAGCGTCTTCGAACTTTACTAGCCTCCCATCGCGTTCTATGCCGCTGATGTCAAAATCACCACTTTAAAACGCCTGAGTCAATACTCCCATGTTTTTATTGATGGAGCATGCTCTCCATATGCTTCACATGGCAGTTGATGCTCTTCAGCTGCACTTTTCTTCAATTTGAAGCAAAAAAGCACTGCTTCCCGCAAATATTGTTTAGTTGGCACAATAGTTGACATAGTTTGAGCCACAAAAATGCGTGTCGCTTACACTTCAACGAAATAAAACGTACTATGGGAGGAAACTGGTTACGTTTTAACATGAATACGCAAGTCTCAAGATAGTCTAATGCGGTATAATAGTACTAATTATGCCATCTTTTGTTAACCCTCAAAACTTATTTGTCCACCTAATATATTTTAAAAAAGATAAGTCAATTAATGTTAATTTTAAATCCTTATGAAAACTAAAATAATCATAATACCGGGTATATCAAGACGGCTACCGAAAACGAAGCCGGGTGGTAGTTTTAGTGACTACAAACACAACGCAACTAAAATTTTCGCAAAAAACGCGACAATTTTCTTTAATGATTTTTTTAAATATCGTAATTTTTGGGTGGTAAATCCATAGTTTTTGCTAAAATAATAATTTAAACTCTTTTATACCTTAGAGTCCTTATAAATAAGAGAGTATACACTATTATTTTAGGAAAAAAATGAATTTACCATCCAAATACGACCATAGGAAAAAATAACACAAAAAATTCGTCGCTTTTTTTCTCCACATTTTCTGTTGCAATGTGTCTGAAGTCACTAAAACTACCACCCGGCTTCGTTTTCGGTAGCAGTCTTGAGATACCCTGTATATATTTATATTACAAATACCCTATTTTATTTCCTTAGTTCTTAATAAATTAGAAACTACTTTTTTATTATTTGCAACATACTAATACTGGTGGTAGATCTTTCATATGTGAGAGGTCACCTAGGTAAGTACCGCAATGTCAATTTCTCCCGCTAACCAGAAGTGTAAATGCACTGTTGTGTTTCGGATTGAAAAACATTGTGGAGTCACTACTACTGGATATATGAAGACTTAACATCTTATAGCTCAGGATGGCGAGTGCAGTGGAATGCCAAGCATTGCTTTGTAATTCAAAGCGTTTGGTTTTTCTACCGTCCATGAGCGGTAGTAACGCTTAAAATCACGCGAACGGCATGCTAGTCTCGGTATTCATTGCAATAAAAACAACAAGTAGATATAACAAACCCCCCAAGGTACCTTTGCCTACCTACATAAAAATTAAACCTTACACCCCATATTTCACAAAGCAAACATTTTATTACCACGATTTTAATAACCACAAACGTAACAAACTTCCTTTTAAATTGAAACAATACGCCATTGAGACCCTTTTATGTGTAAAATGCTTTCACAAGCATTAAACCAATGTGGGTGACACAGGGCACGAATCTTGGACCGTGGCCAATAAACAGTGTTACTTTACTGCGTACAGTCAGAAAAACAAGTGGGTGTAATAATTTTATTAATATTAACGCAGAATTTCTGATAAATGTATGTTTTGTTGGTATTAATATATTTGTCGGAGATTTTCTGGGTATATGGAGTAAATAAGATTGAGTTTTGGCTTAAGTTAATATTTATTTATGAGGCTATCTTTACTGTAGATTATATTTTATTACATATTTTTCATACTAACATAAATATTTTTACCGGCACAACAAAGTTATTACGATGTGCCTGAATTTAATTACAGTAGAAATGTTCATATAGACAAAAACCCTCAATATATATATATATATATATATATGCGGAAATGTATAATGCGTTCGACACAAATATGTCAGCGTCTTTGAAATTGAATATATACCGATTAAAGCCGATATATGCCGCAATTTTGTGGCCCTATGTGATGAGTATTCCACCATATTGTTTAAAATAAATACACGATTCTTCTTCCTTTTCGTTACACTTCTGGCAGAGTGGTCGTGAACAGTTTTTTATTAAACGATGGTGTTACTTGCTTTACTTTTCATCTGTCTTTGTTAAACGACAATAATTCAGCATTCGGTTACAGGGTATCCCACTGCAGTTATAAGTTGATCAGTCCACCTCATTGGTATCCTACCAGGAGTTTTTTTACCGTCTACTCTGCCCTGAACGATAAGACGCTCTTTATAGTCATTATTTTGCCGTGAGACATTACCATAAGGATAACTACCACCCATTTATTTGTTTTTAACCTTACACAGTGTTTTTTTATTAGCAAGAATGCCAAGAACCAAGTCACACGCTTAATAAAATACTAGCATTAATAATATTTATAATCAAGTCATAATTTTATTTTCAACTATATTAAATATCAAATATGAATGAAATAAATATTAAAAAATATTTAACTGTTTTTTTATGCTGACCATACCACACAGATTTTGGTCATTCCGTTTATGATTTAATGGGTGTAATATCAACATTTTTGGACTAATTAACGAATATTGGCGACTCCGTTAGAGATTTGACAATAAATTTCCTTTATCTAGACTGAATTAGTTCGTTATGTTTTATAGAGGTCATTTTTTATTCTTTAGATTTTTTTTATTGTTCACTGGTTTAAGGCCGTTTCCAAGAATCATTTCGGTGTAAAAAAATTATTTTAAGTCATGTATAATAGTGTAACTGTAACTGTATCAGCCCATATACGTCCCACTGCAGGGCACGCGCCTACTCTACAATCGAGAATACGATTGAGAGTGGTTAGGCCATATAGTCCACCACGCTGGCCTAGTGCGGATTGGCGGACTTACATACCATAGGAATTCTTATAAATCGCTATGGTATGCAGGTTTCCTCACGATGTTTTCCTTCACCGTTTTAGTGCGTGGTGATTGATTATTATCAATACACACATGACTCCGAAAAGTCAGAGGTGTGCCCTGGGATTCGAACCCGCGACCACCGTGAACATGTGGGCAGCCGCGTCTAGTCCGTTTACCAACAGGCCACCACGCACTTAATTTAATAGTGTAAATGATGATTATAATAGAAGAAAACCGATGTTGGATCTAGTTTCAAAATATGTAACCATGAAAAGTTTCACCTTTTAACTTAAATCATATTTTTATCGTAGCTTTTTCGAGATAACCATTGTCAATTATCGAAAGATCAAAATATATCAGACCAGTTATATTCCAAATCAATTTTGATACATACTCTACTGTATCTGCCTATATATGTATGTCCCACTGCAGAACACGGGTTTACTCTACAATCGAGATTTCGATTGAGAATGGTTAGGCCAAAAAATCCGTGACGGTCGTATAGTGCGGATTTGCGGACTTTACGCACCATAGAAATTTTAGTAATCACTAATGTATGTTTCCTCACGATGTTTTCTTTCACAGTTTTTATTATATTATCAATACACATATGACTCAGAAAACTCAGAGGTGTGCTCTGGGATTTGAACCAGCGACCACCGTGAACATGTAAGCATCCACAGGTATTCCATTACCGATAGGCCACCACGCACTTAACTTTAATACATAAAATGAAATAAATAATTATGATAACTTGGTACTATAAATAGCTTCCAAGATGGGTATCCATAATAACTGGGGTGTAGAACACATAAAGTCTCCTGTACTAGGTCCAAACAGTAGACGTACTATTTGACGAGATCGATATACACAAAACGCCAAGCCATTGTCCAGTAAATTGAGTTAAAATTCAACTATGCCGATAGAGTATGCAAATGAATGAAACGAAGTAATCCCACTGCGTTGTACACGCGACGTCGATAACAAAGCTGTTGATATTAATAACTCGAGAATTGTGTTTTTCGAAACTATTTACTTACAGATAGACTCGCAGTGAATTAATCGACTTCATTATTTACATTAATTCAAAAAGTACAACTGTGATTTGTTCTGATTGAAGAGAGAGATATATACAGGGTATATCAAGACTGCTACCGAAAACGAAGCCGGGAGGTAGTTAAAGCGACTTCAGACACAATTCAATAGAAAAAGTTGCAAAAAAAAGCGACAATTATAAATAAAATAAATAATTTTTTTCCTAAAATAATAGTGTATACTTACCTTTTACTTATAAACAATCTAAGGTATAAAAGTGTTTAAATTATAATTTTAGCAAAAACTATGGATTTACCACACAAAAATTACGATATTTAAAAAATCATAAAAAATCATTGTCGCGCTTCTTTGCGAAATTTTTCGTTGCGTTGTGTTTATAGTCACTAAAACTACCACCCGGCTTCGTTTTCGGTAGCAGTCTTGAGATACCCGGTATATACGAGTATATCATTAAAATATAGTACGAATAAATCACAATAGATTGTCAATTAACACGCTCTTTAATAGTGGAAAACATTGTGAAGAATTCTGCGTAACACAGAGATTAATATATGTAAGCATTTCTAAAGTATGTGAAGTCCGCCAAACGCATTAGGCCAGTGTGGTGGACTATCGCCCTTGCCATCTTAAGCCTAGAGAAACACAGGGCCTATTTAATTTCTAATATTATATATATTATTAAAACATAATGTCTTTGCTAATGAAAGACTCTATGGAACGCGATATACCTGTAAAGATTTTTTACTGCATAGGTCCGGTATATAGTCAAACAGGTCTCCTGATGGTAAGAGATCATTGCCACCCATGAACATTCACAGCTCTTAGATCATGAATGTGTTGGCAGTCTATTAAATCGAGAGGGAAGCGTAAAAGTTTAAGAATGAGTCGAGGAAAAGGGTTTTGGGCATCTGACTATCAAACTCAGTAGCTAAACACAACCGCAAAACTATCGTTTTACGTACATCTTCTGTGAGACTTATGGCAGTTTTAGTTTAATGTCTCCTATTATAATAATTTTAGTTTTAAAATCATATACGTATTTTCTTCACCCGTGCTTTAGTTTTTTATAATATTTTCTAATTATACGCTTTGCCTCTTACAATTAAGCGATCGTCCTCGCTGGAAATATTTAAATCAAGGATGAAAGCTTTCTACCTTTCACTATAGATTTATCACCATTCATTATTATCATTATAATATTGTTATGTATATATGTATGTATATGTATTATATTGTATTTAAGTGTATCATACCTTGCATTTATTCGTTTTATATCGGTATTTATATATTTATATTGCATGTAAGTTTATTGTTAATAATAAGCACCGTCCATAACCATTGGATCTTTCCTTTACCAACCGGTTGTCAGGAAGAGATCGCTTAAAGCGATAAGACCGCCAGTTATATCACCAACGTTATGTGTTTCTATAACTATTGTTTTCTTTTTTTCTTTTTTGTCTTTTGTTTATCCTTTGTACATGGTGTTATAATAAAGAGTTATTATTAAAATAATCTTTCTTCCATAAAACAAAAGCATCAATGTTGTGAAACATAAAACACGATTTTACGTTAACACCAGCGTTTTCATCGTGGCCATCAGAAAATAAAATAAAAAGTGGAATGTTTTTTTAACGTGGCGGCTTTTAAACCTCCCTGCGTACGTATCTGTCCGGCAAGCCATAAAGTTATACATTGATGATTTTCATAATGGCATATGGTTGATGGCCGGATCAATATGTACAAGCGTGTGGCTGAGTGTGGTCTAAGTCATAAGCGGATGAATCTTGACTTACGTACGAGTAATACGTTGAGCGGGAATATGTGACTGAGGCATTGGTAATCTATGGTCTAGGAAAGTTGCAATTGGTACTATAAATTCGTACTTTAATCCTTCTAAAATCTATTACTAACTAACGAACTAAATACTAATTTAAAAAACTATTTAACGCAATGTCTGACACATCTATACATATAAATAAAATTGAAGTGTCTGTTTTAAGAGTGAAAATAAAAAAAATGTCCTACTACATATCGTTATATACACGATACCTGTGCCGAAAGTGATATTTAATTTTTTTTTTGTCTGTCTGTCTGTCTGTCTGTCTGTTTGTTCCGGCTAATCTCTGAAATGGCTGGACCGATTTTGACGGGACTTTTTTTGTCAGGTAGCTGATATAACACGGAGTAACTTGGGCTACATTTATTTTAGAAAAGTTATTTTCTGTCTGTTTGTTCCGGCTAATGTCTGAAATGGCTGGACCGATTTTGACGGGACTTTTTTTGTCAGGTAGCTGATATAACAAGGAGTAACTTAGGCTACACTTATTTTAGAAAAAATATTTTATTTTAGAAAAATAAAGTAATGTTGCAATGCCCGCGCGCAGCTCACGCGCATGCCACCACTGGGCTGTCACGTCGGGCGCCTCCCATCACTTCTCCCACCAACGAATAAATATCACATTTACAAAATATTGTATATAAAGAATTTTTTTAATAAAGCTAAAACTAAAAACTGAAAATAAATGATAATTAAAATTTCATCATGTGACTGAATGAGACGGGACATAAACCGGATAGAACGAGACGGGAAATATAGTTATTACGCGAAATAATATGTTGTTGCCAAATCAATACTGGACTCAACAGCTATCTGCACCCGGGCGAAGCCGGGTCCGACAGCTAGTGTTTTCATAATATGAACTCGCAATAAAAAAATACATATTAATTTACAAAAATATTATTGAACTGCTCTGATTTAACCAATTTGTAAATTTTGTAATAATCACTACATTGTAAGCTGGTTTTGAAAAGAGCAACACTAGATATTCTTGCCCGTTCTTTTCTAGTGAAAGCCGGGTGGTAAATCAAAAAATGACTGAATGTATACAACGTTGAATATTTTAATGGATTCAATAAATTATTTTCATTTCATTTCTTAATAACATGAACTACTAAGATACTAATCTACTTAAGGTAGGCAGTGCCTTTGTTGTGTTAGTCTCCTGGCAAAGGGAACATATATTATAGCGACCGACAGCTGCTTATTATCAGGCGCGCTGCTAACGACAAAAATAAACAAAAATATTTATTCGCACAAACAAATAAAATAAACCGCTATCGACTATAAACTTGTCCCGCAGGGAAAGTCTCTCATTTTAGTAATCATTATGGATTTCCGTAACTAATCGCCTCGTATCACGTGAGAGACACATTACGCCCAAATTGTGGTCTTTTATTAAATTTGTATCATATACAATTATACTAATGCGCTACTTAACATGAAACTGGCTTTTTCCTGTGGATTTCCTCGTGTAGTTTTATTACTTAATTTCTAAGTATACTGGGTTCTGAACATGTTGGTGTATATGGTCTAACCTATTTCAATCGTACTCTCGATTAAAGATTAACCGTGCCTTGTTTATTGACTTATCACTGGACTGTTAAAATGGAGGTAAAGAGATTGAAATCCTTGTCAATCCTCTGACTTCTCGAATCGTATATTGATCACTAATATATCCTTACTAATATTATAAAGGTGAAAGTTTGTATGTATGTATGGATGTTTGTTACTCTTTCATGAAAAAACGGCTCAACAGATTTTGATGAAATTTGGTATAGTGATAGCTGACACCCTGGATTAACACATAGGCTACTTTTTATCCCGAAAAATGTAGTGTTCCCGTGGGATGAGTCAGGAAACCAAATATACATATTTTCTACTCTTTCAAATTCAAATTGTTGGCACGGGATGTCCTCTCCTACGGAAGGGAAATATAGTCGACGGCACGCGGGAAATATAGTTAGTAGACACGCGAAATAATATGTTCTTGATGTGGATTGGACTCAAAAACTATCTGCACCCGGGCGAAGCCGGGCCCGACAGCTAGTTGATCATAAATTGAACATCTTCAAGATGCCCAGAGGTAAACATTGGCCTTCCAAGGTTGGTTTTCATGCTGATAATTCTGCTACCTGTCAGCCTGTTATGGGATCGGCGAATGACCTTGACCTTGATAGGTCAAGGTCAAGGTCAGACTATAACCACACCAATATTAATTCGCAAAAATGAACTACCTAGTGAATTACAAGCCATTACAACAATTCCAATTTATTATATTATCTTATTTTGTTACAATAACAATAATATACTAGGGAAAAAAGATCCCTTCCAAACAAACCCATCCCTCATAGGTAGAACAAAGAAAAAAAACACCCGAATTTCAAACAACCCCTCCAGCATCGCAATTATCTCAGAAACTTTCCCCTGCTAATCGTCAAGGGTTAACTCTTGCCATTCCCAAGTTTTCACATTTACAGAAATAATTACATATCCCCCTTCACCCCCTAAACTTGAATGCCAACCCCTATTTACCTTTGGCCGGCTTATTGAAAAACTTTGAGAAACATTGCCTTGTGTTTTGCTAAAGAAAGTATTGGGTAAGTTAATTATGAGTATTTTGAAAGGGTTGTGAGATATAAAGTTATTTTGTGACATGAAACCTTATTGTGATGACAGTGGGTAAAGGACAATGATAGATACATAAATATGTTTTTATACGTACAATAACCCTCGCTTTTTACCAATAAGGGATTATAGAGGTGCTATTAGGACGCTACGTTTCTCCTTGTGCGTCTAGTCCCACTATGTGATAGCGTCGACCTATACCCATCTGTATCAGCCCATATACGTCCCACTGCCGGGCACGGGCCGCCTCAACAATCGAGAGAACGATTGAGAATGGTTAGGCCATATAGTCCAACACGCCGCGCTGGCCTAGTGCGGTTTGGCGGACTTACATACCATAGAAATTTTATAAATCACTATGGTATGCAGGTTTCCTCACGATGTTTTCCTTCACCGTTTTATTGCGTGGTGATTGATTATCAATACACACATGACTCCGAAAAGTCAGAGGTGTGCCCTGGGATTCGAACCCGCGACCACCGTGTACATGTCGGGAGTCGCGTCTAGTCCGTTTACCAACAGGCCACCACGCACCTATACCCATATTGGGCACACATTTTTGACAATGGACTGATAATGAATAGAAAAATCCAATATCACTATGCCTAACCCGGAATTTGAAAGACCGTAATCATTCGTAAACACAGAGGCAGTAATTTCCATACAAGTACGAAAAATTTAATGTAATGAACCTAATAGTACTCGTAAATCTGTATCTGTATCACCCCATATACGTCCCACTACAGGGCACGGGCCTACTCTACAATCGAGAATACGATTAAGAGTGGTAATATATAAAATTTAATGTGGTATAAAATTTCAATGGTATGTAAGTCCGCCAACCTGCACTAGGCCAGCGTGGTGGACTATATGCCCTAACCACTATCAATCGTATTCGTAATAGTAAATAGTATAATGTAATCCAAAGGAGTAACTTAACACGTTCGCTGACAGTACGTCATTAGACGCGAAATTACAATAATGCGTTATGACAGCACGTCGAAGGACGGGCCACTTATTTTTAAGATTATTGGAAGTACGTCATCCGACGATAACTTTTCATATAAGAATTATGAAGAGCAGTATCCGCTGTCATATTGTGAGCAATATATTTTCAATCAGAATCTTGTTCTTTGTGAAATCTTGTTTGGAGGTCCTGTCGCTTTACCTTCTGTCGACGTAGTGTCGAATTAGGGCAAGTTAACAAATTTCCAGTATGTCACTACGTCTAGAGACGTGTGTCATTTAACATGACAAATTCTACTGTCATAATGTGGTGTCAGGGTAATATGGTCACTGTCAGCGAATATGTTAAAGAGAGTGATTTTTGATCTATTTAATTATGGTCGGCATGTCCCAATCGATACAAGATTTGACCCAAAATGTAAAACATTTGCATTTGTGTATATACTTTAAGTCGACTAACAATAAAGGAAAACATATCGGGAGAATTTTGAAAGAGCGTTAATTACGGGATGAAGCTTATGTTGTTAATGACGAAAATCGTCACTGAGGATTTATTTTGCAATGCCATCGACATTAATTTCCGATACTGTCAATTCAAATTAAAGTACTATTTATTTGATTTTATTTTTTATGCTGACAAAGTTACTATTTTAATTGTAATTAGTAATTGCAATACAGTCCAAACAGAGTAACATCGCGAGTTTCTTGTGGGTAGGTCTCATATATGTGAGACGCTGCCTTACTAGCCTAGGTGGAGGTGGAGCGGTGGAGTACCACCGCAATGCCTCTTTCTCCCGCCAGACAGCAGTGTCAATATACTGTTGTGTTCCAGCATGGCAACAGGCTTAACAACTGATGCCTCATAATGGCGAGCGCAGTGGAATGCCAAATATTGCTTAGTAATTCATGATTTGGTTTGGTTTTGCTACTGTCCATGAGCTGTCGTATCGCTTACCATCAGGCGAAGGCATGCTTATCTCATAATTCACAATAAAAAAAGATGGCTGAGTCGTTTGTTTTATCCATTTATAATAAAGCATAAATTAATATTACTTTATTTTTTGTGTATTGTTTGTTTTCCTTCAATATTAGGGTAATATATATATATATATATATATATTTAAATATAATTGTAATGTATCTACTGTATTTAATATCCGGAGTGACGTTTTCATAAGTGAAAAAACCCTCTTAAATAAAGAGACAAAGAAAAAAGAAGTTAATGTTGTTTTTTTTTATTGCAATGAATAGCCAGACAAGCAAGCCGTTCGCCTGATGGTAAGCGACACGACCGCACATAAATAGTACCAATATTCCACTGCGCTGGCCACCCTGAGACATAAGATGTTAAGTCTCAATATGTCCAGTAGTTACTCTGGCTATAATGTCCTTCAATCCGAAACACAACAGTGCATTTACTTAGTGTTGTTTCACGGGAGAAATAGACATTGCGGTGATACCTACCCAAATGGCCTCTCACATATGAGGGACCTACCACCACCTACTACCACCTAATTTAAAATCATATTGTATTGTTTCTCGCCTCTCAATGCAATAAAGGCAATAGAATCACTTATCCGTTCCATTACATGTCGAGGCATGTGGCCAAACGAGGAAACCCCATTAAAGTAATAAAAAACAAGTTCTTTATTTCGAAAGTTTAAGGAGCAGCCACAAATAAGGGCATCCCTTAATGTGAGCGAAAGGCGAACTTTTTCGCTTTATTTCGTCCGATTCGCCGCATCATGAAAATGCCAAACACTTTAATTCCAAAGTAGACGTGCCTTTACTTAAATTCAACCAAATTCGTACAGAGTTTAACGTTTGAACGCCCATTGAATTCGGAAACTGCTCGCGTACAAACTTTACAATTCGATGAGGAAGGATTAAGACGGTAACTTCTCTGTTTGGAATTTATGTTTTGATACATAATCTATTGAGAAATCGTATGGGTAAGGGCGCTGAACTAAACTCATATCCCATTTTAGGCATATATTTTTATGTGAATCATTTTAAAAAGGTTTAATATAACACTGCCTCAGTGGCGTTGTTTTGATTACAAAGCTTAGGTGTCGAGTTCGAATCCTGGGTCGGTATAATTAACAGTAATTTTTTTGTGCCCGACATGGCGGTACGCTCATTTCCTATCACAACGTGGGTTTCTTAGTTGCTACTAGCACCTCTGTCTACCCCTTCTAGATAAGGCGTGAGTTTATGTATGAGCACATGAACAATAAGTTCCTCGAGACTGGAATGACTGGTGACGGATTTTCCACATTCTGTATCTGTATCAGCCCAGTAATCGATTGAGAGTGGTTAGGCCATATAGTCCACCACGCTGGCCTAGTGCGGGTTGGCGGACTTACATACCATAGAATTTTTTTATAAATCGCTATAGTATGCAGGTTTCCTCACGATGTTTTCCTTCACCGTTATAGTGCGTGGTGATTGACTGTCAATACACACATGGCTTCGAAAAGTCAGAGGTGTGCCCTGGGATTCGAACCCGCGACCACCGTGAACATGTTGGCAGTCGCGTCTAGTCCGTTTACCAACAGGCCACCACGCACTTCATTCTTCTTCATTTTCCACATTAAGTACGATTAATTAAAATATCTTGATTTCAAAGCACATCAAACTACGCATGGATATTATACTCGCTGTCGAAAATATCACTATCTGCCGCTTGAATATAGACGCCAAATAAATGACATTTGTTTTCTCATGAAGATAGCCAATGGCACTATTGACTGCCCTGATTTACTTGCAAAAATATCACTTCGCACTAATTTGTTAGGCTTAAGACAAAGAGGAATATTAGAAATGTCATTTGCTAAAACAAATTATAGAAAAAATTCATTTATGATTCGTAGTACAAACACTTTCAATGGATTACCTCTGAACCTAAACATTGATTTATTCTGTACTAGTACGGCAAGTGTAAAAAGAATCTTAACACAGCATTTTTTAAATACATTGATTCAAATAATGTATAGATTGCATAGTAACAAACTTAAATTTTTTAATCATAATTGTTATTTTGTGTAATAGCCATAATCGTGATGTATGTTTTACACATGTTTTATATTGTTATTTGGTAAGATATATTACTCTTAGTTTACTTTAATGTAAGGTGCTTCTTTTTGTATATGTATTGGTGGAGGCTTGTTGTCAGCATTTTTTTTTTCTATATTTCATTTATTTCTACTCATATTTATAATTTGTCTGTTAGCCTTCCTAAAATAAAATAAAATAGAATTAAAAAATAAAAATATTTTTTTATTTTAATTTTATTTTCACAACTTTTTGCGGTAGAAAAGCTGAACTGCGAGACTTGGAATTTTTTTTACATCATGTTTTTTATGGGATTAAATTTACTGTTTATTGTATCAATTTAATAACTAACTCGCATTACCTACATTTTCATTGTACACACTCGATCGATATCTGAATCCTTTTGTTTCTACTATTTACTGTTTAAGGTATAAATGTCAGCGCGTAACGAGATTTAGATGGATTAGGTTTTTAAAATTACAATCAAACCCGTTTTTTGTGTTTTTGCAATAACTATATAACTAATAAATGCACTTGTATTGAAGGACTCTGTAGTCAGAGTAACTACTGGATACATTGAGACTTAACATCTTATGTTTCAGGATGGCGAGCGCAGTGGAATCCCAAGCATTGCCTTGTGATTTGAGGTGTTGTTTGGTTCTGCTACTGTTTATGAGCTGTCGTATCGCTTGCTATCAGGCTAACGGCATGCTCGTCTCGCCATTCATCGAAATAAAAAAAAAATTAACTCGCATTACCTACAACGCCAGTTCATCCTACACGGTTGATATTTGAATCTTTTTGTTTCAATAATATACTGTTTTTAGCTGTAAATCTGAGAGCGGAACAAGATTTAGGTTGATTTGGTTTATTAAATTACAATCGCAGCAGTTTTTTGTGTAATAACTAAATCCCATTACCTACATTCCAAGTACATTCTACAAACTCGAGCCGATAAGTGAATCCTTTTGTTTCAATAATACTCTGTTTTAGCAGTAAACGTCGGAGCGCAACGAGATTTGATTTTCTATTGGTGGCTGCGATGCGAGAGTCCGGAAACATTCTCGAGTTGCTGTAGCCAAGTTTTGAAATACTAAACTCGTGTACGATATTCTTGTAGGGCAATGATTTTCACTTTAAACTACCTTCTGTTTATCCTATTCTTAAATCCATCCCATGGTTGTCTATAAGATATTGCCTTCTCGAGATAAGACCATTTGTATTTATATGTTTGTGAATTTCGTTTTATTTGTTTTTTTTTTTGTGTGTGCAATAAAGTATACATAAATAAATAAATACATTTCTCTTGTTATCAGGCCTTTTTCTAGTACTATTCTTTTTGTGTATTGAGTAGATTTAAAGCTGATATTGACTGAAGACTGGATGGATTAGGTTTTCAAAATTGCAATTGCCCTAGTTTTTGCGTGTTTTTATTTAAAATTACAATTTTGCTAATGTTGTGCCATATTTTTAGTGAAAGAATATCATGATATTATAATTCTTATGTCCGGAAATGTTATATTATAAAATATATATATAAACAGCAACCCACTTCAAGTTAAAGGATCTGAAGAATCTGTTTGACAACGCAAATGTCTAAATTGGCAGTCTAAAACATAATTTTAATGTATATTTTGCGAGTGGAATTTATGTGAAAGATTATTATTATTTCATATTATGCGTTTTTACATTAAGCAAAACTCTTCAAACAAAAGTAATGATGCCAAGCAGCAGTCTGAATGCACTGTTGAGTTCTGGTTTGAAGCACATCGTAGCCTAAGGTCTCATTATGACAAGTATAACTACTTATTTATTTAGTCTTACGATGGGGAGCACAGTGGTATACCAGGTATTTCTTTGTAATTCATAGTATTGTTTGCTTTTGCTACTGTCGATGAGCGGTCGTATCGGTTACCAACAGGCGACAGCCTTTAAAAAAACATGATCTTTTTATATAACACATTTTAAACATAAAACTTATTGCTATACTAGCGGCCCGGCCCAGCTTCGCCCGGGTACAATTAGATTTCTGTACAATATTATGTACGTATTCTACATATAAACCTTCCTCTTGAATCACTCTATCTATTTAAAAAGACGCATCAAAATCCGTTGCGTATTTTTAAAGATTTAAGCATACAAAGGGACATATGAACAGAGAAAGCGACTTTGTTTTATACGATGTAGTGATTAGATTGACATTGCCTACCGAATCTAGTCAAGATATTAGTTCGTACGACAATTCCAAGCCCGAAGTAAAGCTTACTTCAATGAGAGTTCAAACAAAAATGTTTCACGGAGCGTTTACCTTTAAAATGGGTTAAACTCTTGACAGTCCCATAGCGAAGATACGAGGCTTAAAATAGTACTTTTTACTGGATCTTTTTGTACTAAAGACCGTCTTTCTATTCTAATTTGACGCGCATTATAGGTAGTAATTACTGAAAACCATCTGCTTAGAAACAGCAACAGAAAATATATTCCTTAAAGTCAATTTTATGTGGTCCAGTGGTACTAGCCATGTCAGAATAGTATCTTTTGACGATTTAGAAACACGAAAATTATTAAGCTTACTTAAAATGCCTTCCTCTTCAATCAATTCGAAAGTTGAACGATTCAACAGTATTGACAAGTATCGCATAAAAAATATTCATCGACATTATAGTGAAAACGAGGTCTTACATCGAATATCGTTTTTGTAATAGCCCCTATGACTCTACAAGGTTGTTTAAGATTTGAATGTTATGAAGAAAGATAAGTAGAATGAAACGTTTGACAAATGACTGGTATGAAACGTAGTTTGTGTGAAAGAGATGACTAGGAAAAGTACTTAACATGGGAAGAGTTCGAGGATGAATAATTAAGAGTACGGAAGTACAGCATAAGAGAAAAGGGTCTAGAAGTGAAGGACGACTAAACTGACGACGAAATAAAGACGAGTATAAAATACGATATATTCAAGATAATCCAAACGAGCATTGTTCGACCCGAGACGGAAACTAGTCCCATAGTAGTAGCTCTCCAGTTCAGCCCTTTTGTAGCTTTAGGCGACTCATAGCAAGGCTATACCGGTCATTTCAATTTAAACTAGTGACATCTAGCGAAAAACATTAAAACTACAATTTATTCAAGACAATATTACTCTCAATAATAATATTCCAACGTTTCAGACGAAAAGTGATGTTTAAGCACCCAGTAGGTCCGTAGTAAATCTCCGTTAAAAAACTTTTCTAAATGCAAATTTCAGAGCCGTCGCAAAAGATTACTTCAAACAAATAAGTACGGAGTTAGGAGCCTCTGTTGATCCCTAATAAACAGTACTGTACAGTGCTGAAATATAGGTTGGGCTGAGGGAAACCGCGTAAGTGGAATTCGCGTAACTGGGGGTGTAATTTTGAATATTTATATGTATAAATGATGTTTCATTAGGAGCAGAGGTAAAAAATATGTAGATATTTTTATTAAAATGCACGCTTGTCAAAAGATTTATTGTATTGTGGCGGTTGCAATACGCCAACTTAGATATAGCTTTTAAAGCGGTTGCAATACGCCAACTTATATTTAGCTTTTAAAATAACACGCTTATTAGTTGTAATTTGAACATTATTTAAACACGCATTTCATTTTAAAATATGACTGCAGATGTTTAACCATAAAACATCTGCGAGTCGTTTTATTTAAGTAAGAATTTTTGTGTACCTTATTATATAATATTAGTTAAAAAGATGCTGTTCTAAATTATTGTTTCCTAATTGTAATGACCCGTTCATGCCGGGGCAATAAAACTGTATTATTATAGTTAAGTTCTTTAGTGGCGGTAATCCTTTGCAACAAATTTATGTTTTTTAGACAATAGTACACATGTTTGGGTAAACCTTTCTGTTTGGACAATAGCCCAGATGTTTGGGCCGACCTTAATTTTTAGTTGAAAGGATAGACCCTATTTTATGGCTTAAATATATTTTCTGGAAGATTTATCCCCACCGATCCTCATTCGGGTAGTCCTATAAAAGGGTCGGTTTATTTGGATGAAAGATAGACAGTCTGCCATCTCTCGTCACGAGCACATCTCGCTCCGAGTCGCATAATTATAATTTTACTCTGTCTGTGAATGTATTAAGTGTTAATTTACAAAATATACAATAGTTAGTTCCTGGAAGTGAGTGCTTATTCTAATACCTACACTTATAACCACCAAAGTATCAAAAGATATGGTGGGTACAAACATATCGAGTTAACTGAACTCTAAGCACGACACTATCTATACATATAAATAAAATTGAAGTGTCTGTTTTAAGAGTGAAAATAAAAAAAAATGTCCCACTACATATCGTTATATACAGGATACCTGTGCCGAAAATGATATTTTAAAATTTTTTGTCTGTCTGTCTGTCTGTTTGTTTCGGCTAATCTCTGAAATGGCTGGACCGATTTTGACGGGGCTTTTTTTGTCAGGTAGCTGATATAACAAGGAGTAACTTAAGCTACATTTATTTTAGAAAAATTCTTTTATTTTAGAAAAATAAAGTATTGTTGCAATGCCCGCGCGCAGCTCACGCGCATGCCACCACTGGGCTGTCACGTCGGGCGCCTTCCACCAACGAATCAATATCACATTTACAAAATATTGTATATAAAGGAATTTTTCAATAAACCTAATACAAAAAAAAAACGAAAATAAATGTGTAACGGGAGTTTACCGCCGCTCGCTAAGAGATGGCGCCACCGTAGAATTAAATCGCGGTATGGTATCGTTACAAAGGTCGATAATTATTATAAAATAAAAGTGCAAAAACCAAAAAAAAAAAATTAACTTTTTTGTTAAATTCCACGCAGACGAAGTCGCGGGCACAGCTAGTATCTCATAAATATTGTCTCATAAATCTATCGGGTGGTCACTACATTTATCCAACTCAAACTCGCGTAAACCGGGACAATCCTAGCCCGCATATTAGGTACCGCAAAACGATTTTTAATACATTTTCAGAGACCTAAATAAATATAAGTGTTTCGTGGAGATATCTTAGTCCCTTTGCACTAATTAAATTCCGCTTATTTAGTACTTGTTAAAAAAAATAAACTACGAGCGTGGCTGTGTCGCTTTATGTTGTGTAAACACCCTTACTTTATACTTTATAGTCTTGTATTAGGATAATTGGGCCAGCGGCGAGCGTAAATGTGACTTATCTTGCCTCAGTTTTGCCTGCACTGTGAAATTTAATGTTACTGGATTTGTTTTTTTAGAATTTTTGTGTCTAGGTTTTCTGTTTATTGACACGACAAGGTGACCACAATGTTAATGGAGAGTTATCTGCAGCTGCAGAGTTTCCAAGGTACAATATGGCTATCTCCAGTCAACATAATTTTATCTGCCATTTCGACACGAATATACTCAGACTGAACTTGAAACGTGATTTACCTCTCACTATGACGGAATTTCCAAGGTCATGTACGGTGTTCCACGCCAACAGTAAAATCCTATCGACTTGTCTTTGACAATGCCATTTTATAAAAATAAAACGGCTATATAAATTACTTTACGTCTTGTGAATTCTAGTCATCCGGAATATATATATATTTGTTTCTCAATACTATAGCTTTAACGGCTTCATGCAAAACTCTAGCTCTACACACACATAATATTATTTAACTACATTGATTTTCCACAAAATTGCTTCTTTACCCTACTGCAGAAAAATCTAGGGCTATTATTTTGTAAAATATATATTTGTCGTGGAAAAACAATAATATCTCATTTTTTAAATAAAATTGCTGATTTGATTATAGTGGTAACGGGTAAACGCGGTAACGTCATTTGTTTTTGAAGTCACATGGACAGAGTCGTTTTGTAAAGTGGGGGACTGTGTAACGAGCACTTTCGTTTAAGAAACCGACCAGTCCACACCTCCAAGGCGAAACTGTCGGGTTACCTACCTAGTACGTATACCTAATTGCAGTGGATTGTGATTTGATATAATAAATCTTTGGTTATACCTACACCAAGTTTATTTTGATACCTAATACCTACAACTTTGTGATGGATCCTGTACCACCGAACGTGGACAAAGACACCTCTACCGCTCAGCCAACCCTGTCGCCGACATCAGAAGTGAGATCTGAATCCCACTGGCGCACAATGTTTGAGATTCAGCAGAGAAATATGATGCAATTGATTGAGGCTATTCGAACACCAGTATCGTCACCCAGTATTTCTCTGCCGGAGTTCAACCCAGAGCTATCAGATGCTGATCCACGTGCTTGGTGTGCTACGATTGATACCTGCCTTAATGAATGTCCATTGGAAGGGGCATCGCTCATAATAGCTCTCAGTAAAGCACTGAAGGGTAGCACCTCGTCGTGGCTAACACAGATCTCCCATGCAGGTATGACTTGGCAACACTTTCATGACCTGTTTCTCGCACGTTACGATTCCACGGAAACACTTGCTGCGACGCTTATTAGTGTGAATAATGGCAAGTCGAAGGAAGGTGAATGTCTCGCAGCATATGCAAGCCGTGTGATGACGTCGCTGTTGACTAGATGGAAGGATTTAAGTCACGAAGAAATCGCTACGTCATATGTGCTGGCTCATATTGCCCAGTTCGATTCGTGTCTGTATCGCTTAGCATTTACAAGTGAAATTACAACACGGAATAAATTACTGCAAGAAGTAAAGGCAAGTGCAAGTTTGAAACGAAAATACGATCGGAACAATGGATCTGTCGGACGAACGGACGTATTAGATGTGAAACGCTTCAAATCACAAAATGCTAGTGCTACATTCAAGTGTCATAATTGCGGTAAACCAGGACATAAAGCGGTTGACTGTCGTTCCAAATTCATCAAACCAACTATGCCTTTCGCCAATAAGGAACAATCAACATCGACGGTCACACCTGGAACCAGTAGACAGGTGATTTGTTTTCGTTGCGGCGAAAGTGGGCACATAGCATCCAACTGTCATCATGGCAACGCGGGCGCGGGCAGCTCGACCTCAGACCTCGTGCTGGCCATAGCAGTGGAGACCCGATGATTGTCTGAAATATGACGTATTGATTGGCCGAGAAATTTTAAAACAAGGGTTTACAATTAGCATGTCTGAGTCTTCTCTTATCATCTCAAAACATAAATCTGTTGCTACCTGTACTTACAAACCGGAATCCGTGTCCAATCTTGACGATATCGACACAGATATTCTAAATAAAGAACTTCTGTTGTCCTTGCTTAAGGAATTTTCTCACGCTTTTATTGACGATTTACCCCGCACGCGTGTCACATCTGGTGAACTAATAATCAGACTTCAAGACCCGAATCGTACTGTTTATCGTAGGCCTTACAGACTCAGTCCAGATGAAAAGCAGATAGTGCGTTCTAAGGTTAGAGAGCTAATGGAAGCTAACATTATCCGACTCAGTCGGTCTCCGTTTGCGAGTCCTATACTACTTGTGAAGAAGCATGACGGTTCTGATCGTATTGTGGTGGACTATCGTGAACTGAATTCTAACACGGTGCCAGATAGATTCCCTTTGCCTCTCATAGCAGACCAGGTGGCTCGATTGTCTGGAGCGAGCTTTTATACGTGCTTAGACTGCGCTAGTGGCTTTAATCAAATACCCATCACGGACCCTGATAGTATTGAGCGTACCGCTTTCATAACACCTGATGGGCAGTTCGAATACCTTGCAATGCCTTTTGGTTTTCTTGCCTCATACTTTCGCAAGTTTATAAAAAGTTTTTCTCAAATTATGACACCATTATTTTTGCTAGTCACCGATAAGCAATTCACTTGGAAGCCCGAACACGAGCATATAAGACAGCAAATAATCTCTATCTTGACTACTAAACCCGTGTTTACTATCTTTAACCCAGACCTGCCAACTGAATTACATACCGACGCAAGTGCCAGTGGATATGGTGCCATTTTTTCCCAGAAGATAGATGAACAGTTACTTGTTGTTGAGTACTTTAGTAAGCGAACTACGAAAGCAGAGTCAAAGTACCACTCTTATGAGTTGGAGACTCTAGCTGTAGTAAACGCTGTGAAGCACTTTAGACACTATTTACAGGGTAGGAATTTTGAGGCTGTTACCGACTGTAATTCATTGAAGGCTTCACGAAACAAAGTCGATATAACACCACGGGTGCATCGTTGGTGGGCTTTTCTCCAAGCATTTGATTTTCAAATTAGTTATCGCGAGGGACGTCGTATGGCTCATGTCGATTTCCTTTCGCGAAATGCTTTATCATCTTCTGTTTCTCCCAGTTTTTCAAAGGTGGAACAAAAACGCGTTGATCTTGCAACTTTATCAGATAACTGGCTATTGGCAGAACAGCTGCGTGATCAAGAGATTCAGTCGTTGGTAACTAAACTCAAAGAGGGTCAATTCCCACCCGATATTGCTAAGACTTACGAGTTGCGTTCGGGTATTTTGCATCGCAAAGTGCAGAGAAACAACCGTACCCGGTGTTTCCCAATAGTTCCTAGAGCCTTCCGTTGGTCTGTTATAAACCACGTTCACGAATCGAATATGCACCTTGGATGGGAGAAAACTCTCGAAAGGATATACGAACATTATTGGTTTGAACATATAGCTAATTATGTACGTAAGTTTGTCGATGGGTGTATGACCTGTAAAGTGTCAAAATCCCATTCGGGTCGTGTGCAGGCTGAACTTCATCCAATCCCCAAGATAAGTGTCCCATGGAATACGGTGCATGTGGACATAACTGGCAAGCTAAGTGGTAAAAAGGATTCTAAAGAATACGTCATAGTTTTAATAGATGCCTTAACTAAGTTTGTTTTCATGTACCATACTCTCCGTATTGATGCAGCTAGCGCAATTAATGCGGTAAAATTTAGTGTATCCTTATTTGGAGCTCCAACACGACTTATTGCAGATCAAGGTCGATGTTTCGCCAGTAAAGATTTTAAAGATTTCTGTGAGAGTCACGGTATTTCCTTACACTTAATCGCCACGGGATCAAGTCGTGCCAATGCAATGGCCAAGTTGAAAGGGTGATGAGCACATTGAAAGGTATGCTAACATCGGTAGAGGCGTCTGATAGGTCTTGGCAGGAGGCATTAGAGGATGTGCAACTAGCTTTAAATTGTTCTGTTCCTCGTGTGACCGGTGCTAGTCCACTCGAGCTTATGATAGGGCGTGTGGCTAGACCGTTAAATCTTTTAACTATTGATAATACGGAACCGGAAATAGACCTTAACAAAACTAGAGAGCAAGCGGCTAGGAACATAGAAAAGAGTGGGAGTTACGACAAACTTAGATTTGATAAAAATAAGGCTAAAATTGTAAGGTCTGACATTGATGACATGGTTTTAATTCAGAACGAGGAGAGAAATCAAACTAAGGTAGATCCTAAATACAAGGGACCGTTTAAAGTTGTAGAATTGCTTGAAGGCGATTGCTATCTCTTAAAACCTTTGTCTGGTAATAGAACCTATAAATATGCCCACGATCGCATATCAAAGATTCCTCTTACTGACGTACCTGCTGAGTTAGATTTGTTTGATGTGGATGATGGTGATGAGGGCGCCTCTACCAGTAAATAGAGCACATACTACCATGGTTGTCTGTAAGACATTGCTTTAAGCGATAAGACCGCCATTTGTACTTTGTATTTTTTTTTAGTTTCTGAGTATTGTATTTGTTTTTTATATGTACAATAAAGATTTAAATAATAAATAATAATAAAGACACCTCTATCGTTCAGCCATCCCTGTCGCCGACATATTTTTTATGCCACCTTTATTAATTTGAGATAATTGATTCGTAGCGTTTCCAATATGAGTATATTATTATTACCTCGAAAACTAATTACAAAAACAAATACTAACATTTAAGTAGAATGTAATAAATCTGAATAAAATTAATCAAAGAGCTCATAGTCAAGCACGCACGACACACAGGATTTACACTCGTAATCCAAATTAATAGTCAGCTTACTCTAGTTTTAAAATTTTGCATTTTCTTTCTTTTATCGTGACTACTATGTAACCGGTAAACTCACAGTGTCAGCTAGTGTTGGGATACGTAGCAATAGCAATTACAAATAGCAAGTGGAGTCCATAATAACATTTCACAAGCTATTTAATTATGCTAAATAAATAAATTGGGAATGCTATTGCGATTTGCGATTGTGATTCACAAAGCCGAACAGCTAATATTTTTATACGATCATGTAATTTAGAAAGGAGTGAGTTTTTTTTACGATTTAAATCATCTGAATAGTCAATTTTGTGTGTGTAATTTTAGATGTGAAAAATGGTTATATAATATCCACAGTTTTATTGTTCACAAATTCTGTGGTAGGCACTTAGCAATAGCAGAAATATAGAGCATGCTAAGACATCAAATATAAGAATGTTGTGATGTTAAGTTGAAATATCAATAATTTTCATTACTAGTGTTAGCCTTATAAAGCATCTAAGGGTTTGAGAGAGCTATCAATCGCTGTTTGACACAATTTTACCGACCTGCCAACCTGAAATGCGCGTGTCGGAATATTTAAAAACCTTGGCAGTAGGTCTTGCCTGACGACATTCCATCATTATGAAATCTTAATGCTTGCTATCCCCATTATTATTTTAAATCTTACTATTAAAACTGTTAATAATAGATAAGTTGAAGCAACATATTAACAGTTGTAGCCGTAGTAACTATTGGACATACAAAGACCTAAAATCTTATGTCTCAGAATTACAAGCGCAGTGGAATGACAAGCATTGCTACTGTCCATGAGAGGTCGTATTGCTTAACAGCAGGTGAATGGTAGGCTTGTCTTGCCATCCATAGCAATAATACAAAAGTCAGAGACAAAAATTCTCAATCATATTAGGTTTGTTGAACTAAAGCGAATATACAAAACATAACTGAAAACGCAACGTTACGTGGATCGCCGCTACGGTTTTTCCCCCATTTTCTACACCAATTGAAATCCGAGTGTATAAAAATATATTTTCCTAGCTAAACGTAAAATAAACTGAATGTAAGTTAAACCTAGAACAAGATTGTAAAGGAGAACAATAATTATTTGTTAATTCGGTAAAAATCCTTAAGATTTCTTGCCCGTATTGGCGAACTAGATAAGTATTAAGCGGTTACCCAGCTTCACTTTCGTAGTTCCGTGTGTTTGAAACAAAAACCATTTTAGCACAACAAGAATATCTCTCTTCAGTCACAGGAAGTCCATTGTTGAACCCAGGCCTCCCTCAAGGATTTCAACAGGCTCTATTCGAAACGGCCTGTAACCTTCAACTTCTTGCCACTTAATATTACATCGTCGGTCTACCATATAGGCAGTTGTAAGACGCTTCGCTTGCCGACACATAGCTTTCGCTTCACAACTTTTCGGCACACAAAAGAATATCCTATAAATACTAATATATCAAAGAAACTACGATATATTTATCGTACATTATCTACTCGGTGAGATATGAGTTGCCCTTTGATCGATTATTGTATAAGACAAATGTTTGATGTTTAGGAATTACCTTTACTTGTGTTAGGCTTTATTTATAGCCAGTTATAAGATCTATTATAGCTATCGAATACTTTGTCTCCGCTCATACGAAGACATGGACAAAACATTCGAAAGATTAAAACCCATCAAAAACATCCTGTAAAAAAAATCCAAGTCTCGCAGCTCAGGTTTTCTACCGCAAAAAGTTGTGAGATGCATGTAATACCAAGTCGATTAATTTATTTAGTCCTTGCTTAAGGGACCTTCAAAGTTATTACGTAAGTTATTATCATATCAATATTAAAAATTCTTAACGTGTTAAATAAATATATCGACTTGGCCATCTCATGAAAACATAATGTATCGTACAATATATACATAATGCTCCTGGCCTCCTCCTGCCGTGCCCCCAGATTGACTATAATTAGGCCGTAGTTGTAAGATCGTAAAGTGTCTTTTAAGGCTTAAAAACTACGATTAATTATTTGTATATAACTGCTGACATCTAAAACTAATTAACTTCGTATTAACGTGCAGAAAAATGCAAATCTTGCATCGTGAGTAAATGGATGAACGAACGAGAAACGAATCCTCAACCTCTCATTTTCCAGATATACAGCGTCTTAAGCGAATATGCCGCAGAGACTGTTATTCTTGGTCGAAACATGTAACTATTAAGACATACATATTTATCACAACAAACAGAACCCATAGCAGAATCTAATACACACCCTTAGCAATTTTTATAAATAAAAGAAAAGAATTGAAAAGCACAGCAGTATTCCGCGAACAATTCGTTTTATTATTTCTTGGTGGTAGTTTAAAGGATCCTCGTCGAGTCTAGGCGTTTATTTACCGCTTCCTTATAAACCAGGCGAGTGTCTTAAGCACTCGTAGACGTTCTTTGTACTTTCAAAGATTTCTTTTGCGACCACTGAGCGAAGCGGTGCGGCTTCAAAGTGTATTCCATGTGTTTTGAGATTTGAAGAAATGTACTTTTGTTGGACATTTTATTATTTATCATTCTTTATTGAAAATATCTTATAAAATTTTAAGCAGTCAGCAACATAAGTCGCTACACAGTCACGAGATTTGGAATTGTCTTATCATTCAAAATAATAATTATTTTCAATATCGTATGGCACATTTCGGCATAAATGACTTTACTTGGTTATATTTTATGACTACAGAGTACAGACGTACAAATTTTAATTCATAAAAAGGTTATCAAATGTGAAGTGTTCAACGACTTATGTTGCTGACTGTACCTATATAAATAATAGATAGCTTACTGAGGAATATAATTTTGTGTATAAAATTCTATGATTCGAGTGGTCAATTCTCTCGATAATTCTTAAGGTATCTAATTGGGTAATACAAAAGTGAGACTTAACATCGGAATCGAATCTAAAGTTTCCGAACCATACACAGTCTTATGTGATCATTCGTATCAGCCAACATACGTCCCACTGCAGGGCACGGGCCTCCTCTACAATCGAGAGTATAATTGATTAGGCCATATAGTCCACCACGCTAGCATTAAATTATTATATACAAAACTAAACAATATCCAATAAAATCAAGATAACACATAAACTCAAATAATTCACGCTTCATATTCAATTAACGCTTTAAATAATTCCAACTTGAAAATTAATTTCAAAGGTAAATCATAGTTGGCAAAGTTAGTTTCTTCAGCCAATAAATAAATTGTAAGACCTTGTTAGGAATTAACAGTACTAAATAATATAGAAGATATGGATGAACTGCCTCTTAATTACTTTATTTGATGTTGATAAAAATAATTAATTAATTACTGAGCTATATTTTTAGGATATCTATGTTTAGTTTATAACTTTTATTAGAAAAAATATTTAGATAGAGGGGTAACAATTATTTGTATATCCTTTTTACTGGCCCGTCAAAGTATCCGATGGTAAGTGAAGGATAGTCCATATGGGGTATGCACTAATGTTATAATCTCCTATTGCCGGTGTAGAATATTACGCAGGCTTGATTGAAAAATTATACGGGCTAAAACTAAAACACGACCAACCTACACGGACCTCTATCAAGTTTTTAAGGTGACCATTAAGCGGTTACAAACACCCTGTGCTGTACTATAAATAAATAAATGCAGCAATGCAATGCAGGGCCCCGGCCTCTTCTACGATCGAAAGCACAATTGAGAGGAGTTATAACATGTAGTCCATCAAGCTGGCCTAGTGCGGGTTGGCGGACTTAAAACGCAATAGAAATTCTATCAAATCGCCACGGTGTACAGGTTCCCGCATGATAGTTTTTTTTCACGTTTGCACTTGAAAACTCTACTACCGAAAATTCTGACAAAATGAATAATATGTGTCAATACTTAAAGTACTACAAATAATTAAACACCGCGAACTAAGGCGCAGCAATATAGGCAAGGCAAGCGGTTTGCGTACAAACTGACGTCATTAGTCAAAGTGACCGGCCGCATAAATTACATGGCCAATTAGTTACATTGATGGTCGACAGCGATTACAGATATCTAGATCAAGAGGGTGCGGGAATACGTGTGGATATTGTGTCAAGACACGCGGCGTTCTATGGTTAACTTTGGTCTTACAACATCAATACGCAGCGTCAGAAACGAAAAAAAAAAACTAAAGAAAAGAAAAAATCCGGGAAAAAAGCCACGCTTTATATTTTCCTGAAATATAAATATACCCTCCTTTGAAAACAGGACTACTTAACACTAAAATTTATTTAAATTTGAATCAGTATTTCTTGAAATTAGCTTTCTGTATCAGCCCATATACGTCCCACTGCAGGGCACGGGCCTACTCTACAATCGAGAATACGATTGAGAGTGGTTAAGCCATATAGTCCACCACGCTGGCCTAGTGCGGGTTGGCGGACTTACATACCATAGAAATTCTTGTGAATCCCTATGGTATGCAGGTTTCCTCACGATGTTTTCCTTCACCGTTTTAGTGCGTGGTGATTGACCACCGTGAACATGTAGGCAGCCGCGTCTAGTCCGTTTACCAACAGGCCACCACACACCAAATTAGAAATTAACTTTATATTAAAATAATATACGTGTGGCCTCTTAAAATAAGAGTTGATTTTTCCTCTTTTCTAACTTTTAAGACCCTCAATGGTACTTGTTTTTCTTCTTGTATCTGTATACTATTTTTAGTGTATAACAACGATTTTAGTAAGTACAGACATAAGGTCATCTCATCTGGATTATTTGTTGGAGAGCTGGTCTATATTGACCGCACATAGCATGAGCAAGAAATCATTTAGAAAACAACGCGAAGAAACCTGCATCACCAAGAGTTCTTTAAAGAACTACGAAGGTGCGGTGTAAGCTTAGAATAAGGACATGTATCAACAAGAATCAAACCCGAGTATACAAAGTATAAAAACGCGACGATCCTCAACGTTATTTTAACCTGTGTAACCCCAACAGCCTTCTGTATCCCGACTTACAACGTCATCGCATCAGTCAGTCATACGTAACTAACATATGCGCGCATACATTAGTGATGTACCTAATAGGGATAACATCCCAAATCAGGGGATACATCACTCAGAATAGAAGGATTTAGATAGAATTTTTTATATACACATCTAGTTATTTATTTTAATTTATTTATATACTTCATTGTACACCAAATTGTTTGAAAAATAAACAATAAATAGATAAAATACTTAAAACTAAAGGCATGGCAATAATTGGCGACCTTATCGATAGCGATCTCTTCCAGGTCACCTTCGGATGAACCGGATTATTATAATATAGAATTAATGGGGCAGTACAGAGACTGAGATAAAAAGAATACTAGATGTATGTGTTATAAATGATTTAAATATAATATATTGACAGCCTCTGTGGCGCAGTTGGTTAGACGCGGCCTGTGAAACAAGAGGCCGCGGGTTCGATCCCCGCACCGAGATAAATATTTATGTGAACCACAGGTATTTGTTCCGGGTCTGGATGTTTGTGAGAGCGAAAAGTCTCTCATAGTTCCTGATACCCACGACACGACACTCGATCTTAGTGTATTATTTTATTCCATATGAGTGGTTTGTAAAAGCATCCGAACTGGGGCCTTCAGTTAAAAATATAAATGATACATCGTCTAATAAAACAAACGTTTCTCAAGCGAAGCACGTAAAGCCGCGTAATGCAGTTAGTTAAGTTGGTAGCTGCAGTGCACGCTAAGTTGCCCGCACCAACTTGGGTTATCTGACGTCATTAAAAACTGGGTTAGGAGCGCTGCCCAACCGACTTTTGACGAGTTACTCGCGTAAAGTTATCTAGAGATGCAGATTTGGGTTTTTAAAATTTATTATTCGAAAATAAATTTAATGCCAGGGTTATTAAAAAATAATAACCGCCTAAAATAATAAATAATTAGCTAATAATTACTTAAAAAAGAATTATGAATCCGCAAAAAATTACTTATGAGAGTTGGGGGTGAATGCACATTTATTTTTTTATTGCCTTGAATGACGAGACGAGCATGCCGTTCGCCTGATGGTAAGGGATTCGATCACTCATTAACAATAGCAAAACCAAAAAATACCTTGAATTACAAAACAATGCTTGGCACTCCACTGCGCTCGCCATCTTGAGACGTAAGATGTTAAGTCTCAATATGTCCAGTAGTTAGTCAACTGTCCAAAATATAATGATGACCCTTAAAAGTTACCCATTTTGAATAGTGTTGCGTCATAAAGCTGGTATGCTGTGCAATTTAAAAGAAATGATAAAATAAGAATAATTCATTAAAATCCCACTAAAGTATATTGCTTTTCAGTTAACATCTGTATCAGCCCATACACGTCCCACTGCAAAGAAAGAAAGAAAGAGGCATTTATTCGTTACAAGCCAAGAAATACAGCTTTAAGTTCTACATACAATATACATATAACAGTGCTTGTTAACGAAACGGCTCAGGCTCAGCATGTGCTGGTATAAACCAACGCTGGTCTTCCGCAAGGCCGGTAAATGATGTCACAAACGCCAAATACATAATACGTATAAGAAATATTTACAAATTAAACAAAACAAACTTATAGCAATATTAGCCCAGATGTGGGTACATATAAATATCTCGCGTCCCGCTGACGAGTGCACGGGTTAGTCTGTGGAGTGCACACTGAAAAAAAGGCTCCCAGGCATCTGAGCACTATTAAACGGTGACCAAGTTTAACAACAACTTTATACAACTACAAGACGTTACAATTACAGTTTTGGAACAGGACATATACAAAGGTATGAGTACTAAGTTTAACAATTAGAATTCATGTTAAGAGAAGCGCTAGGTAAAACATCTCGCGTTAAAACTACAACTGCAGGGCACGGGCCTCCTCTACAATCGAGAGTACGATTGAGAGTGGTTAGTTAACATAAGCATCTCGAAAACCATTAAGAACGATCTTCGATTTTTCACTCAACCTTTTATAAAATATTTGCTCTCCACATAGCTCATAAATGTCATCCACCAAAGCAAGCAAGCTGAAATAAACTCCCTGCTTCTGTGTTTCCTGAGCCTGTCTGAACCTGTCATTCAAACGAGGCTTAAAGAGAGTACTCTCCTCAAGATAGGCAACATCATGGTGTGCCGGACCCCTAGCACTACGAAGGTTTATGAGCAGCGGTAACTGCTTACCATCTGGCGTACCGCTAGCTCATTTGCCCATAATAGCAAAAAAAAAAAACAAGGGAATATAAGCTATATAATAATGACTTGATCCGTGGTGCTTTACAGCTGCCTTCTCCGGCTGTAAGACATACATATGACATATGAGGTTATTTACTTCTTTAGTTCATTGCTTTGTCACCAGCTCTATCACGGAGGGAAGAGGACAATAATTTATTTCTAACTACTCAAATTAATTTAACTTTCTGATTGAATTCGTTGCAGGTTAAAAACAAGTTAGACATTCCCGGAGACTCGCCGAGCTTTAATGCTCATATCATTAAAATGCGTACCACTGTTGATCATGGCTTATAGGAGTTGCAATGGTGGGTGTGAGGGCAGGACAGTTCCCAAATTAGCTATATAATCGAATAATTCCATCAATAAACAATTAAACTCCCTCATCTATACTAATATAATAAAGCTGAAGAGTTTGTTTGTTTGTTTGTTTGAACGCGCTAATCTCAGGAACCGCTGGTGCGATTTGAATTCTTTCAGTGTTGGATAGTACATTTATCGAGGAATGCTATAAGCTATATATCATCACGCTATGACTTATAGGAGGGAAGCAGTAGTGACATTTCTAGCAAATACGAGGAAATTATATTCGTGGTCCGATTGGTCAATATTCTAAATTGATAGTCGGAATTAAACATTTTGACCGCCGTTTTGAAACGTGTATTTGCACCCGGGCGGAGCCGGGCCCGACAGCTAGTTCATTATAAACTTAACACACATTTAACTCAAAGAAAAACAAAATAGTTTAATTTAATAAATCCCGTCAAAGTAACGTGATTACCTTAATTATACATGTAACAAGTAGAGCACGGTCATTTACGGAACGCCCGCGGAATGATATTCAGCCAAATTGTAGTATAATTTATATTATTAATAACAATTTTTCAAAATAATAATAAACGATATAAAGTAAACTGCGAACTAAAGACCGGATTATATTTATTTATTATTTATTTAAATGCTTTATATACAAAGTATAAAGGCGGACTTAATGCCTGAGGCATTCTCTCCCAGTCAACCTTTGGGTGGTGCAGAGAAATCAAAGTAGGCGCATCATCAATCAATAAAAAAAAATATCAGAAGAATATATTACATATACATAAATGAATATAATTATAATCTGTATATTATATAAATATATGCAACATACCGGGTATCTCAAGACTGCTACCGAAAACGAAGCTGGGTGGTAGTTTTAGTGACTACAAACACAATGCAACTAAAAATTTCGCAAAGAAACGCGACAATGATTTTTTATGATTTTTTAAATATCGTCATTTTTGGGTGGTAAATCCATAGTTTTTGCTAAAATAATAATTTAAACACTTTTATACCTTAGATTATTTATAAATAAAAGGGTATACACTATTATTTTAGTAAAAAATGTATTTACCACCCAAAGATGGTCAAAGGAAAAAAATAACAAAAAAAAATTGTCGCCTTTTTTTGCAACTTTTTCTGTTGCATTGTGTCTGAAGTCGCTCTAACTACCACCCGGCTTCGTTTTCGGTAGCAGTCTTGATATACCCTGTATATGCAACATAATATTTTTTTTTTTTTATAATTAATAATAATTGAAATTGTGTCTAATTTAATTTATGTTTTTGTTGTATTATTTTTGATTCTATTTTAATTTTGTAGTTTTGTTATTGGTTATGTTTTACATTTTAATTGTTTGGTTGATTTTGTTGGTTTGGATGATTAAAATTTATTTTATTTTCTAACCTTAATTATTGTATGCCAATGTGGCGGGTCATAGCTGTACGAAGCAGATACCAATGTAACACCTATGTATTTACCTATGTACCACAATAAAACATTTTGAATTTGAATTTGAATTTGAATTTGAAAAAGCTTGTTATATGCATGCAAATATGCATGAAAAATGCTTGAAATATGCACGAAAATTGGCAGAGAGAGAGAGAGAGAGAGAGAAATATGCGAAATTAAATGATAAATTTTATGAGTCTCAAAAAAAAGAGAAGTATTCATTTTTTTATTTCAAAATAAGCATACAATTAGTAAATTATTTTTTGATAGGCAATAATAGGTACAGGAACATTATATGACATTAAAATTATTTAAAATTTTTGTAAACGTAAGCAATCCAATATCTTTCTAAATTTTCAGTGGTAAGATTGTGTCTACGATCATTTAGAATATTTTTGTAAGTGGAAAATGTTCGCTCCACATCCACTGAGGTAACTGGGCAGAATTTGAACTTGGGTCCTCAATAGCTAAGCCTTTATATTTTGTGACTATTATTAAATTTGGTCGCATTTCGAAACGCAGAGTGAGTGAAAAATATTGTAATATGCATCATAACTTGATCTTAGGTAAAATATGCTATTACCGCTGAGAATGGCTAAAATATGCAAATGCATATGGGAATATGCAATTGCATATAATCCGGTCTCTACTGCGAACATATGAAAATGTAAGGTATTAACCAAATTGAACGATTACTTCACTTTTATATTTTTAAAAGTTTTAATTTTTACCCGACCATTAAAAAATTAGGATTTAATCAAACGGCCTCTTTAACTCTAAATCTTTCTATCTTCAGCCTCAAGAAGTCCACTGCTGAACATATGCGTCTCCCATGGATCACTATATAGACTTGTGAGAAGCGGCCGGCATCAAACAACTTCCTGCGACCTTAACCAGGCCCTCCGTCTTTTAACTCTACTGATAAATCATTTCAACCAGTGAACTGTGATTAATGAATATTTTGAGTCTCATTTTATACAGTAGTTACTCTGGCTGCAATGTCCTTCAAACCGGAACACAACAGTGTATTTACACTGCTGTTTGGCAGGAGGAATAGACATTGCGGTGGTATCAACCCAGACAGGCTCTTACATATCAGAGACCTACCGCCAGTACCACCGATTTAATTAAATTAAAACAAAACATGTGGATTCGTTGTGTGTGAAATTTATTTATAATACATGTAACAGGTATAACACGGTCATTTACGGAATGCTCGCGGAATAATATTCGGCCGGATTATAATGTCTAGGTTTAATTTATTTTATTTAATCCACAGTCCGCTGCCTGGCTTCGTACAAGTGAGCTGTGAGAAGAGTTAAGCGAGTGGTTAGAAACGGCAAAATCGATAAAAATATATTTGTGATTTTTTTGTGACAGTGGATATTGTTTGGAGAATACGAATGTTAGAAATATCTACCTCAGTTCATTTTATTTGGATACAAAAAAAATGATACTTTAATGTTTTAATTACGCTCTACATACACATAATATACTGAAAATGATAAATAATGCTAATAGAATTACTGATGCGTTTTGTACGATCAGTGAATTGGCCGAAACAATAATTTAATCCATACTTATTCTCCATCCATTAAAACAAAGGGACTGCACCCGTAATCCTATACAATGATTCGCCGAAACCATCAACGGCCGTTCTCTATAACCTATCTATTTTTAACAAGAGGGTAAAATAGTTACCATTACTATGTCGATAAAATTCGAGGCTTCAATTAACGGATGAAATGAAATGAAAATGAAATGAAAATATTTATTGAATCCATAAAATGTCATACACTATTTAGATTCAGTCATTTTTTTTTCCACTACCACCCAGTTCACAAGGCTGTTTTCGCCAGAGAAGAACGGGCAAGAAACTCTAGCGTTGCTCTTTTCAAAATAAGTTTACAATACAATGATCATACAGGAGTTGAAATTCAGAGCAGTTCATAAATTATTCATAATAATGATTATATTGTACGGCTGAGTTAAGTGTGGTCGCCCTGACCGCGGAACCGGTATACACTGTTCAGCAATAGCAATGAAAGGCAATAAAAAAATATTAAAAAAATGAAAAAAAAAAAACAAAGTAATTAATATTATCATTATAAGCAAATCGAGCAGACCAGTCTACACAAGCAGCACCTGTTCACGAGTATGACGCATGTGCCAGCCATCGGTCTCCTCAACCGTGTTAAAGGGAAGTGACCGACCCGGCACACGACGCCGCCGCAAGCACAGACATTTAAGCGAGCATGGCGTACTCAAATTGCCTACAACTATGGTGACACAAGTGGGATAATTATTTTAATTATATTTAACAGAGTACACACACATCCGGTTCGGGGACTTATATTATGTTTTATTCCCACGCCTTACTATCTTCTAAGTATTCTGAAATTTTATAATATGCTTTATTACACAACTGTCGTTTAATATTAGATTTAAATTTATTTATAGATAAGGCTTTTATGTGAGTGGGAACTTTATTATAGAAATGTATACAGTAACCCTTAAAAGATTTGCTAATTTTCTGGAGCCTGGTCTTATGACTGACTAGATTATTTCTATTTCTAGTATTTCTGTCATGAATATCGCTAACCTTTTAAAATTGTTCTATATTCTTATGGACATACATTAAATTAGCGAATATAAATTCTGATGCTACTGTCATTATATTTATTTCTTTAAATTTTTCTCTCAGAGATTGTCTGGAGCCCAACGAATAAATAGATCTTATGGCTCGTTTTTGAAGAAGAAAGATGGTATTAATGTAAGCAGCACCACCCCACAACAAAATTCCGTAACTCATTAGGCTATGAAAGTAAGCAAAATAGACCAATCGAGCTGAATCAATGTCAGTCAATTGGCGAATCTTGCCCACTGCAAAAACTGCAGCACTCAGCTTTTTAGCTAACGCTGTTATGTGGGGACCCCATTGAAGTTTAGGATCCAATGTGATTCCCAAAAACTTAGTAGTCTCGACAAGGCTCAACACATCCCCGTTCATAAAAATGTTGGCATTCACTTTTTTACGTTAGGTGTTATAAACCGAATGCATTTAGTTTTTTGGCTGTTTAACAGTAAATTGTTAACGCCAAACCAATGTACTATTCTTGTGAGAGTGTGGTTTACTTCGTCAAAAATTGATTGATGTCGTTTAATTTTAAATATCAGTGAAGTATCATCAGCAAACAACACTACCTCACATTTATCCCTTATAAAATAAGGCAAGTCATTTATATAAATCAAAAAGAGAAAGGGTCCAAGAATTGAGCCCTGCGGAACCCCCATAGTAACAACAGATCCATGTGATTTTTGTCCGTTGACATCAACCCTTTGAACCCTATTGTTTAAATATGATTTACATAGTTCAAGAGCAAGTCCATTTATTCCATAGTGGCTCAATTTCCTGATAAGAATATCATGATAAACACAATCAAACGCTTTGGATAGATCACAGTATACACCTAAAGCATCCTGAGAATCCTCCCAAGCATCAAATATGTTATCTATGAGCTTCACACCAGCATCAGTGGTGGAGCGACCCCGAGTAAAACCAAATTGTTTACCATGAAGTAAATTATTATTTTTAAAATAACTTTGCAACTGTATAAGCATCAGTTTTTCAAAAATTTTGCTAAATGAAGGCAGTACTGATATAGGTCTATATTAGAGGGGTCATCTGTACTACCAGATTTAAAAAGAGGTATTATCTTACTGAGTTTCATTTTATCAGAAAATATGCCACTATTAATACATGTGTTAAAAACTAAAGCTAGCTGAGGAGCTAATATAGGTAGTACATAGTTGAGGATCTTTGTAGAGATTCCCCAGAGGTCACAAGTATTTTTAATGTTTATAAGTTTAAATGTTTTTACAATGTCATCACTGTCAACGGATTGGAATTCAAATGAATCGCCACACCCTGGCACACTTTCCTGTAATAACGTATGGGCTAAAGAAGGAGACGAATTTAAGCTTTTTGTTATGGAAACTGGTATATCTGTGAAAAACTTTTCAAAAGCCCTAGCTACTTCTATGTCAGAGTTTATTAATTTATTATTAATACTTAAGCTAAACTCGGTGTCACGAGGTTTAGCTTTCCCAGTTTCCTTATTAATTACACTCCATGTCATTTTAATTTTATTTTTGGAGTTTTTTATTTTTTCTTTTATGTATAATGACTTTGCTTTATAGCAGACTTGTTTAAACAATTTAGAATAATTTTTAACATAATTTTTAAAATGCTCACTATGATTATATGTTTTTTCAGAATAAAGATCATATAGTTTCTTCCTACTTATGTGTATGCCAACAGTGGCCCAATTATTGAAGCAAGTTTTTTTTGCTTGTGGGAACAGATCTGGATGTAAAGATTGATTCAAATTCCTTACAAAATATGTCAAATACAGAATTATACAGAGTATTGGGGTTGTTACCCTGTACTAGTACATTGAATTTTTTCAACAAATTATTCTTTAATTTATCTAACCGGATCTTTGTTACCGGAACAACATTAAGATTTCCAATGGAAGTTTGCTGGAATTCGCTTCTAAAAGTAACTAGTTGTCCACAGTGGTCAGAGTCTAACTGATTAATAATAGATTTATTTTCTGGGACTATATCTGTGAACACATTATCTATACAGGTAGCGCTAGTGTTGGTTATCCTAGTTGGCTCCAAAAATAGATTGACTAAGTCAAATGATAAAAAGAGATTTCTTAATTTTCCAGTCATAACAGACATATCTGACAGATTAACATTGAAATCTCCACACACCAACAATCTTTTATTCGTTTTACTTAATTTCCTCAATGCATCTTCAAGTATTATTTCAAAAGTATCATACAAAGAGGAGGGTGGTCTGTATACACTTACAACTATGAACTGCTCTGACTCTATACATGAGATTTCTACTGTTTGCTCCACAGAGAGACTCACTATATCTTTACGTTCTTTGAATTTAATATTCTTATTCATTAATATTAGTGAGCCACCATGTATAGCGTTTTTCCTCTAAAAGTTGCTACCAACTACATGATTCTTGAAATTGAAAATGAGCTGTTCAGTTCTCAGCCAATGTTCTGTGACACAAAGTATATCAGTATTCTGACAACTCATGAACAATTCCATTTGTAGTTCCTTACCTAGCATGCCCTGACTATTTTGGTGTACTAGGTTTAATATATTATTATCATCCATATTGCAGAATAGTGTTATTCTGTCTAATGGGTGGAGAAGTACTCATTGGAATGTCATTTGAAATATTCGTATAATTTTCAGGCTACAGTTATTACTAATATTATTATTCATTATTTGGAATTGTTGTTGGCAAGAGGGAGACTCTATTGTCTGATTATTTAATTTAAATTATTTATGGCATTATTATTTGGAATAGATACAAGTGTATCATTCCTTGTCTTCAAATATGTCAACTGTTCAATAAAAGCAGGTGGAGAAGCCAAACTTTTGGCTTTGTCTAATAAATTAAAATATACCAATTTTGCTATATGTCGTTTCATAGTATATAAATTCATATATTTATATATTTTGTACTTACTACAGTAAGTATTCATGTCAATTAGAGTGATTTTACTATTATCATTTTTATTTTTAAGGGCCTCATTTAAAGTACAATTAAGGTTATATCTAATATTTTTTTCCACTTTGACAACTTTTTTTCATAAGGGAATGTAAACATTACAATTTGTTTTACTTTTAAAGATGTTAGAATGTTAATACTCTCTATATACTGGCGTGTGTTTACATTGCCCCTATTACTGATTAAAATGATTAATGTTGAATTTGGATTAAAATTTTAATTTATAATTTTTTCAACAATTTGTGGGTAGGAAAGCCCTGGCATACAATAATTTACAGTGTTTTGTCCTGTCCTATTATGTAATACATGACCTAACCCTTTCCCAATTTTATCGCTGAATATTATTATATTTTCATTTTCTACAACGGTATTGGTGGTACTGGGAGACTTCAGTATACAACTAGGTTTTCTCGGTGTTAAGCATAACTTAACAGACCGGTCACAGTTGCATGTATGATAGTTCATTAAGGAATTGAACCTTTCTGTATTATGATGACATGTCTCGACTAAATCGCTTAATGCTAATACATGTTCATTTATTTCCTTTTTGGAGAGTTCGTATTTATTTGTAATTGATTTTAACGACTCTTCAAGGCCTATTATTTCCAATTCTAATTTACTGATTTCACAGTCATACTGTGTTTTAAGAATATCAATTCAGATATGGACATATATATTATTTATCTTACCTAACTAACTATAAATATTTGCACCATATTCATACCTCTATCTGTGTTAACTGAAACATAAAATGCATCGAAATATTTAATGGTATCTCTTGGTAAAGATAGATAGATTATAGAAAACGGCTGCTAATCGATTGTCATTACTAATTCATGGAAAAAACGATTATTACAATTTATTTTTTATTCGATGTTTTGTATAAAAAATCAATTCGTCACAACAATTTAAATGTGTCAAGTCCAACCATTCTAACGCCCTGCCCTCGCCTGCGTAATAAGTTCCAACCATAGGGCGCGTTCATTTTTGTACTCCTCTTTACTCAAGTACGTTTTCGGTGAATCTTCCATATGCAATGAAACTTCATTCGCCACCAAGAGAACTTTTTTGTAGCAAAACTGATTTAGTGTGCGCAATATATTTTGCATATTTCCGTAGAGGCGACGGCTTGGCGCACTTTTAACTTGTCGGAATAACTTTATTTTCGGCGTCGGTTTTAATGCATTTTTTTGCAAGCGAATATTAAAATAACCGAGTTTCATATTTCTATGCTGGAAACATTGTATCGCTTTGCGTATATTTCCAGTTCCTTTCTGGTATTTTTAATCTCGTAATTGAACTTTATGATTATTTTGGATTGGTTCAAATGATATAGAGCTAAAACTATATGTTTTAGTTTCGATTTTTTATCAAATGCCGCGTTTCCTTATCATAAAGTTATTGTTCTACCTCTGCGTTCCTATCTGTTATTATAGATCTAATTTTTTTATCAATTGTCGCATTAGCTTATGTTAAAATGTTTCCGCCTTATTGTTCTGCTTCTGCTTTCCTCTACCCCACCTACACGGAGTTACTGCAACGAGAAATAATGCTTCCAAATAAAAACAAGAACTCTTCTCATTTGTTGTCCATGAACAACAACAAAGAAATAAACAGGACTTTATATTATTATAGATTGCTCAATGTAACCTCGAGTATTTTTCTCTTTTCAAAAAGTATGTACTTGAATGTAGTCCGTATACTACTAGTTAGAGCATCAGACATGTACTCTTTAAGTCCACTCTTCAGATTAATATTAAGAGCTAATACAGATCAATGGATGAAACCCCTTTCCAAAAGATTGCAATGGAAATTATTAGAGGAGATATAAGTGGATTAGCCATGGTTGCATCTGATAATTATAATTCTAATAATAATTTTCATGAAAACATAATTTCCCGTACTCAAATACTAATTGAACGAGACCGCCTTCGACCAGCCTCGTTCAATGTAGAATGTTCGGGGTGCTGGGTGCGTGGTGAATAATACCAGTGATTAGAAAGTAGAAACAGTTTATTCGCACTGAGAAGTACGTTTTTATACAGTGACGTAATATACACGTAATTACGACACGTAATTGCGGCACCGTCTTGATATAGCTGCAGAGCGGCGTACTGGGGTCTCCCGGCAGCAATTCTGCTTGATTCTTCAATATTTGCTGACTACTTGCTGGCTTGCTGACTTGTTGATGTTTTCTTCTCTGTAGGCCGGAACCGAACTGATTTGCCCGACCCAGGGTGCCGATCTTTATTGCAAATTTCAGGCTAATCCCTAGGGTCGGGTCCGCGATCGTCATCGTCGTGCGGGGAGTGCGGGGCCGCGAGGTGTAACTCCGCACCGAATTTGTGGGAGGCACCTAAGTTCGGCGGACCTCGCACCCGACATTATATATTATATATACTACGTTCTGACAATGTTGTTCTAACTACGCAAACGTTATATAATTTCTGATACATTAATTCCAGTATATATTGTACATAACAATTTACACAAACTAACTATTCAAATGAGAAATATACATTTACAATACTGAACGACTATGTAATATGTATAAGCTTATTACTAAGGGATCTTTTTACTTTATTTATTCAATAAACATTTACATAAGAACATTATACAAAACAAACTTATAACTATTAAATTAGTCTTCGTCCTGCACATTCTCCCGCCGTGTACCGTAGCGACGCGACGGTGCATCTTCATGGGGTGCAGGGTGACTCGTCGTTCTCGACGCTCTGGATCACGATGACTTTTCTGGATGGGCGTCGTAGCACGCCGCCCCTCGTGGCGACGTCGACGGTCCGTGTGACGCCATCCGGTCCCGGGTACGTGGCGCTAATGCGCCCGCGCACCCACGTGTTGCGTGGCAGGTTGTTGTCGACGACCCGTACTAGGTCGCCGACACGAAGTTCAGCGCCCCGTCCATGGGGCTCCCGCCGGTTTCGGAGCTCGGGCAGATACTCCTTTAGCCAACGCGCCCAGAAGGCGTCGGCGAGTGCCTGCGTCGCACGCAGACTGGCGTACGGGCTAGCGGTGTGGTCCGCTGGCAGGCTCGCAGTGGTGAAGTGTCCCTGACCGCCCAGCAGGAAGTGGCTAGGCGTCAGGGACTCAGGGTCGGCAGGATCTACCGACACATGTGTTAGTGGTCGACTGTTTAATGTAAGTTCGACTTCGGTGAGTAGGGTGTGGAGAGTTTCTTCGTTGGGGCTCTTCTGGTGGAGCACCATGGTCAGTGCGGTCTTCACTGACCGCACCAACCTCTCCCACGCGCCTCCCATGAATGGAGCTCCTGGAGGGATGAACTTCCACGAAATAGTTTTTTTCGACGCCTCTTGTTTCGCGCCGGAGAGAAGAGTTTGACGGATCTCCGCATCTGCCCCGTGGAAATTCGTCGCATTGTCTGACCAAATATCGGTCGGACAACCGCTTCGCGCGATCATTCGTCGCAATTCGTCGCGTTCGTGCTGTGAGCCTCGACATTGCCAAGGCGTTTGATAGGGTCTGGCACCGTGGTCTCCTGTCCAAGCTTCCGGCATACGGTCTACTCGGCAACCTGTGTTCGTGGATTTCCGGCTTTCTGCATGGGCGTAGAATACGTGTAGTCGTTGACGGACACGCTTCGGCGCTCATGTCGGTAAATGCCGGAGTTCCTCAGGGCTCGGTGCTGTCGCCCACCTTGTTTATTCCAGCGGCGTGCACAGGATTATGACACTGGGTATGCGGCGGAGTACTCGGTCACAAAAACTTTTTCTTTTATAGTCTTTTAGCATAGCCACAGCCACGCGACGGATCTCTAAGTCGGAAACCATGCCAACATAACAAGTCTTAGATGTACTACTATTCATGTCCATCTTCTACGGCAACGCAGACAAAACAGCGATCGATTGTCGCGGCGGAAGAAATTCTAATAAGTAAAATAAAAAAAACTCACCTAGTCAGCTTTAAATTTTCACATATTCAAGGATCCGGTTAGTTGAGATTACTATATCCCGATGTAAATAAACGCAACATTTCGGCCACCTGATTCATTCATTTGATAAACATACATTTTTAACACAAACCTCGCAATCAAATAACATTTAAAAAAATAAACAAACACACTAGTAAAAGCAAATGACTATAATTAATATCGAAACTTAGTAATAAACTGTTAAATGTACACACTTTCAAATGTTAAAATGAAAAATCCGTTAAGAAATCAATTTTTTTTTACTAACATACTAGTATAAAGTAGTACACAATGCAAAAACTCATAAAAGAAGCAAAATGGCCCCCGCGAAACACAAAACATTTCTATTTAAACAAATAAAACCTTACTAACAAAAAATGCATAATGTGCATAGATGATTTATTAGATTCCAGCCTATTAATTTTACTCGGATTATAGGCAACGAACATTTACGATTACTCCCGACAACTGCCGAACTCCCGAGGCCTGCCGCAGGAGTCGCAGCTTTCAATATTCATGGGTGTGTGCGTTTGCGACTGTACACGGACACCAAAATTACTACACACATGCAAACAAATGTAATGCGGAACGCGGCGGCATGACTTGGTTGATTAGGTACATTAATTTGCTTTGCAGCGCCTCTTGCTTTTCGCGTGGCAAACATAATGTTTGCGTGATTGCAAATAGGTGCTATTTATAAAATATTAGGCGTTTTAAGTTATTATATATTGTTTATTCATTTATTTACTATAAATTAAAACCATCTAAAACGTACGAACGTTATAATAAAATATCTGTGAATGACAAGTAAAGCACTGCATTTCTGCCTACAAGGAGTGCACGCCCCTGGTTTATTCTGCATATCAATGACATGTTGTCGCTTGGCAACATTCATTGCTATGCAGATGACAGCACGGTTCATGGGCGATACCACTGCGGGCCTCCAGGTTGCCGTGTCGAAACTGTGAAGGGACGCGAAGATCTTGTCATTGAGCTCAACCGGACCTTGGATCTCATTTCTACATGGGGTTCCAGGAATATGGTTGAGTTCAATGACAAGAAAACCCAGGTGTGTGCGTTCACGTGCAAAAAATCCCCGTTCTCTCCCCTCCCCATTCTTCAGGGTACTCCCCTCTCAGTGCGGAATGACCTGAGTATCCTTGGTGTGGATATCCGCTGTGATCTCAATCCAAGGAATCACATCGAGGGCGTAATATCTGCCACATAACGCAGGGTTGGAGTCCTGAATAGGGTGCGTCGGTTTTTCACGCCAGATCAGCTTTGACGCTTATATAAAGCGCAGGTCCGCCCGGGTATGGAGTACTGCTCGCACCTCTGGGATGGATCCGCCCAGTACCTGCTCGATGCCTTGGATGGATTGCAGCGGCGGGCCATCCGCATTGTGAATGATGCAGACGTTACGAGCAACTTGGAGTCGCTACAACTCCGGAGAGATGTCGCCTCTCTAAGCGTGTTCTACCGCCTGTATCACGGTGAGTGCTCTGAAGAATTGTTCAACTTGATCCCCTCCACTCCATTCCTAACCAGAACCACGCGTGTTGGCTTGCGAAGCCATAGCTTAACGGTCCACACCATCCCGGCGCGAACCAAACGGTTCTCAAATTCGTTTTTGTGCCGCACCGTCAGGCTGTGGAATTGTTTGCCGGCGCACGTGTTCCCTCCTTCCTACAATTCTGGGTCCTTCCACCGCGGTGTGAAGAGGCACCTCAGCAGGCCGGCATAATTGTTTCCATTGGCATCGGACGGCAGTCCCAGATACTCTGCCTGGGCGGCTTTGGCACTTTCCATCAGGTGCAATGCCGCCACTATGCCAGATCAGTATATATAAAAAAAAAAAAAAAAACGCCATGATTGCTGATTCGGTGCTCAATGAGGACACCACTTCAAAGTGTACTGCACGTACGGTGAGGCATGTGAACAGCGCGACGTATCTTTTCTGTGTGCTTCTCCCGACGGTCACGGTGAGTGGGCCGAAATAATCGAGACCCGTGTGGGTGAACGGTCGTTGGTGGTGCGCCAACCGGCATGTCGGCAGGTCTCCCGTTGCCGGTCTTGGAGGTGTCGCGGCTCTTGCGCGACACATTTGACATCTTGATAGCACTATCTTCACTGTCGGTCGCAGTCGCACGACCCATTTATGCTGCTTTACCTGGTTTACCGTAGCCTCCACTCCTGCGTGATGTAGAGTCCTGTGCACATGAAGGATCCATAATTGTGTGGCACGGTGGTTACCATCTATGACTGGAGGAGTTTTCATTTCTTCCGGCACTCCAGTGGCGGCGTTGATTCGGCCCTTCAGGATGATGATGTCGTCCTCGAGTTTTAGACTGACTGACCTGACTGACTGCCCGCAGCGCCTTGAGCTCTTCTTTGAACGCCTCTTCTTTGGTGTTCTTTGTTATGAGCTTTTCCGCCTTTCTCTGATACTCCGCTGTTAACGTGACATACTTATCTGCCGCTGCGGGTTGGCGTGTCCTGACTGTCGGATTGGTTGTGGTGTTCGCGGCTCGCCAATCAGGGTCGCGACGTGGGCCCTTTTTGTTCGCTTGTAATTGACTTGTTCAATCTTGCGCCGGAACATAGCGACTGCTTGTAGCACTCTTGCTGTCGCCCTGAGATATCTCGTCCACGACCAGAAGCGTGTGACGTCAGGTATCACGCTCGACTGGTCACTGGTGCAGATGACGTTTACGCGTTCTTCGGCTGAGGGTGACGGTGAGCTCGGTGTCTCCATCGGCCATGTGTCTGGGTCATGTCGCAGGAATTCCGGTCCCTGAAACCATCTGTGGTTTGAGTCCAGTTCTTCGGGGACGTTTCGTGTGGCGTCGTCCGCCACGTTCCAGCGTGTTGGTACCCATCGCCACTCCGACGTTTTTGTGATCTCTTCGATGGCCGCTATGCAATGGGCCACGTAGGGCTTATAACTCCTGGCCCTGGTCCGGATCCACGTGAGCGCGGTCCGACTGTCCGTCCAGAACGTCGTCGCGTCGGGCCTCCTGGTGTGCTCCGCTCTGACTGCGGCTGCCATCCTGGCTCCCAATAAGGCCGCTTGGAGTTCCAGGTGCGGGATCGATAACAGTTTCAGAGGGGTTACCTTGGCTTTCGCGGCGACGAGAGTGGTGGACACAGCTCCTCTGTGGTTCACTGCGCGCCAGGATAGCGCGGATGCGTACGCCTTCTCGCTGGCGTCGCAGAATACGTGCAGCTCCAGTCGTTGAGCCGCGCTGTAATTGAGATACAAACGGGGAATTATTATCTTGTTTATATTTTTTAGACAGCTTATCTATTTTCCCCATTCTGCGGCTAAGTCACCCTCTAGGTGATCGTCCCAGTCGACTCCTTTTCGCCACACTTCTTGTAGCAGTTGTCTCGCTTGTATTGTTATAGGAGTGATGAGACCAAGTGGGTCGAATATCGACATCACTATCTTCAGTGCCCCCCTCTTTGTGGGGGGTCCCTCTAGAAGGCTCGGTGGGATGCGGGTTGCATCCAGGTTGAATTGAAAGGTGTCCGCCTGTGGCTCCCAAGTAAGGCCGAGCACCCTTTCAGTTTGTCCGCCTTCAATGTTCACTGTTGCGTTGCTTCCAACGTGCTCGCCGATTTTTTCCAAGAGTTCGGGCGAGTTCGAGGCCCATTTGCGCAGCTGGAAGTTGGCCTTCTCGTGAATTTCCTGTATCTGTTTGACGACTGTTTCCGCTTGGTTGATGTTCACGAAGCTATCTAGGTAGTCGTCCATGTAGTGTTTTCTCTCTATGGCCGCTGCCGCCTCCGGGTATTGTTCCGCGTGACACTCTGCGTTCTTGTTCATGATGAAAATTGCTGTAGCGGGTGGGCACGATGCCCCGAATATAAGTGATTTCATCCGATATTCTTCAGACGGAGTGTCGTCCCGGCGTTCCCCTCGCCACAGGTACCTCAGAGCGTTCCTGTCTTCCTCGCGTAATTTGATACGCATAAACATTTCTGTTATATCCGCGGTGATCGCCACTTTGTGTTCTCTAAAGCGCATTAGCACCCCTGGGAGTGGTTGCAGGAGGTCGGGTCCGGTCAGGAGCATGTCGTTTAGTGACACGTCCCTGGTCTTGGCGGCTGCGTCGTGGACCACCCTCAGCTTGCCGGGTTTCAGGGCGTTGACTACGGCAAAATGCGGTAAGTACCACGTCCTTCCCGGCATCTTCTTGGCAGGCGCTGGTTCCGCGTAACCCTTTTGAAGTAGCATGTTCATTTGTTCGTTGTACTTCTTTTTCAGCAGCGGGTCTCTATCTATTTTTTTCTCAATGCTGTGGAGCCTTCGCAGGGTGTTGTCGTAGTTGTCGGGGAGTGTTGCTTCCTCCGACTTCCAGAGGAGGGCAGTCTGATACCCGCCTCCTGGCAGCTGCGTTGTGTTTGTCTCAAGTATTCGGAGCGCCTTTTGCTCAGGGTCGTTTTCCGGACGCTTCGGATTCAAATATGTGTTGTCGGTCGTTATATATTCAGCCACCATTTTTTCTATGTTTTCGTCAGATGTGTGACCAACGAAGTTTACTTGATGTCCGAGTGTTCGGGTTCTGCTGCCGTGCACCACCCAGCCCAGTGGCGTGAGTGAGGCCACTGGTTAATTTCTTCGACCCGATCTTGTTCGGGTAGCTATTAATAGTTGCCAGTTGTCTTGACCTATTAATATTTTTGGGATCACTTGTTCGGTGATTATAGTGTTCGTGATTCCTTTTAGGTGCGGACAGTTGTTTATCGCTTCTGGCGATATCTTCTGTGCGGCTAAGCGCAGGTCAGGTACTGTCCGGGCTTGTATGTGTTGGTTATGTCGGTTTTTGCCTCGGAGCAGTATCTTCACACGACGTGAGGAGTGGTCTTCTTTCGTGTTCCCGTCGTATGTGCAGATGCGTAGTGGGTCGTCCGGTCCCACTGCGCCTATGTCGTCCGCGAGGCCTTGGTCAATGAGCGTTACTGTAGACCCGTCGTCGAGTAACGCGTAGGTGTCGCGGGCTCCCGCCGGTCTCGAGACTTGTACCGGTGCGATCTTCAAATATGAAACGCTCGATGTCCACGTCGAGTTCACCTTTTCTTCCTCGGCGTCTTCATTTATTTTCGGCGGCGCGCTTCTTTTCGAGTGCAGTAGCTGGTGATGGGGATGCTCGCAGCCGTCTATGCCGCACTTCTTGGTCTTGCATGTGTGCTGTTGAGTGCGGCGTCGTAGGCATCGGAATCTCTTTGTCACACATAGTACACGTGGCGTTAGGTCTCGGGGTGGCGGCTGTGTTGAACACTTTCTGTCGTGTTTGACTTGTTCGTGGTCGCTCGGTGACCGTCTCTGCAGTCGCGTATGGGCTGCAGATTTCAGCTTCCCGGTGAATGAAGCGTTCTAATTTGAGGAGGTCTGGTTCCTCCCTCGGTTGTAGTGCAGCGAACTCGTACCACTTATGCTTCAATGTGGGTGTTAGTTTTTCTACAACGGCCCGTGCTATCTCCGGATTGTACATGTAGTACATGCATCGTAAGGCCCGAAGTGTGTTCACTGCATTACTGATCTTTGTGGCGAACGTACAGGTGTCACGCGGCGCTTCACTTAGGCGTGGCAATGTTCTGAGACGTTCCATCTCGGCCGAAACGTATCTCGAGCGTGCGCATGCCGCTGTCCGGGTCCACGTTCGTTATTAAGAGGCCTTGCACTGCCTCTCTGGTGGTCCCGCGAAGGCTCCGGCGCAGGCGGGACATGTTTTCTAACTTCGAGAAATTATTCACTGATTCTTCATACGAAGCACGAAACGTTAGCCACTCTTGATGATCACCGTTAAAAAATGGTAATTCCACATACCTTGTCCGTTTTACTTGCGCAGCCTGTACTGCGTTGGTGATCGCTGCAGCTAGTTGCTGCATCTCCGTCCTTTTCGGCGGGACGGCAAGTGCTCCGTCCGACATAGCTGGTGCGAGCGGAGCGGCGGCGCCGGGCTCGAATCCTGGCGCAGTGTTCGGCGGCGGCGGCGACGGCCGTGGTTGCGGCGGCGGCGCGGTGCGGCTTTGATGCCACGACGCATTGGCGTTCGCGGCGGCTTCGAGGCCGGCCGCGGTGATGGCGGCGGCGGAGTCCCACGGTGTGGCTAGGTGGGCGCAGGCGGTGGTGGCAGCTGCGCGACCCCGAAGTTCGGTCGCCAGGACGCGGCAGTAGTCGCTGGCGGAGGGGCGCGTGCTGAACAGGCATGTTCGGCAAGCCAGGCGGCGACGGCTGGCGGCTGATGTGCAGCGCTGAAGTTCGGTCCCCAGGACGCGGCGGTGGTCGCTGGTGGAGGCGCGTGTAGATCGGCGAGTAGAGGCGCGGGTGCGCGCTCTACTGTTGACGTCGGTTGCGGGTGAAGTGACGACTGTGTGCACGGCGGGTGTGCGGCGGTGACTCCCACCGGTGCGTGCGCGGCGGCTTCGGTGTGCGGCGCTTGATGCGGCTCGCTGTCGTTGGCGAGCAGTTGGCTATTTTGTAGCCATGTGTGGACGCGGAGTTCTTGCTCAATCTCCGCGACCGTCGTGTTGTCGTCATCTTCGGTGCTCGAGTCCGCTTCAATTTGTTGGACTCGGGCGGCGGCGAGCTCGACTTTGAGTCGAGCGAGTTAGGCTCGGGCTTCGGCAAGGCGGCGAGATTTCGACGTTTTCTTGCTTCTTGATATTGACGGCGCTTTGCTTCTCGGTTTTTCAATACCGGCGGCGATGGTAGGTTCCGCGAGGCCGAGGCGGTGTGCCTTCCCACCGATCTAGTCACTGGCATATTCCCACGCAAATCCGGCGAACTGAAGGACCAGAATGAACGAGACCGCCTTCGAACAGCCTCGTTCAATGTAGAATGTTCGGGGTGCTGGGTGCGTGGTGAATAATACCAGTGATTAGAAAGTAGAAACAATTTATTCGCACTGAGAAGTACGTTTTTATACAGTGACGTAATATACACGTAATTACGACACGTAATTGCGGCACCGTCTTGATGTAGCTGCAGAGCGGCGTACTGGGGTCTCCCGGCAGCGATTCTGCTTGATTCTTCAATATTTGCTGACTACTTGCTGACTTGCTGACTACTTGCTGGCTTGCTGACTTCTTGATGTTTTCTTCTCTGTAGGCCGGAACCGAACTGATTTGCCCGACCCAGGGTGCCGATCTTTATTGCAAATTTCAGGCTAATCCCTAGGGTCGGGTCCGCGATCGTCACAGGCGCGCTCGGCCAATGGGAGCGCGCGCTGCGGGGTGTCGCTGTAGTGACTTGCGGGGCGGTAGCTCGGTCGTGCGGGGTCGGGGAGTGCGGGGCCGCGAGGTGTAACTCCGCACCGAATTTGTGGGAGGCACCTAAGTTTGGCGGACCTCGCACCCGACATTAGGCTTAAATCAATATATATGTTATGGGCCAAGTGATTAATGCGAACAGTATTCATAATGCCCGGGCAGTATGAATATTGCCGAGCCATATCTGGCCAAATGATTAATTACAATCTAAACTCACCTATTTATCACATTGCCCGGGCATTATGAATATGGCTACATGATGATCGGGCAATGTGATTAATACGTGATTTTTTAGGTGTCGCGCTGCCGCATTGTCGCATCTATGATTGCATCTGCGATAGACCCATAAATTAGACAGGTTGAATTGATCTGCTTATGTTTAGTTGTTTTTTTTAACGTCCGAAACATTATCTTCAGAAGAAAATTAGTGTACCCACTTTATGGATCAGTTAGGTCGACTGTGCCTTAAAACCGACTCGGAACACCCCAACTTCACGTAGTCTTTTGGCTACCGACCCTAGAGTGTATATGAAAAGCCGGAGGCGTGGAGGGAGAGCATGGGTGCCTATCTTTTGTTACGCAAGGGCGAAGGGGCTGAACTTCCCGTAGCGCCGGAGACGATGCAGAAGCTAATTTGTATTGACAAAAAGTGTTTTAAGGGTTAGGTTGCTATAATAGATATTTCTCAGGAATAATGCGTTACCTTTTCATGGGAGTGGTACCAGGGGAGGTGCGACACTCCCCCTCCCCCTCCACTCCTCCCAACCCACCCCCTCGTCAGGGGCGTGCACTCCTTGTAGGCAGAAATGCAGTGCTTTACTTGCCATTCACAGATATTTTATTATAACGTTCGTACGTTTTAGATGACTTTAATTTATAGAAAATAAATGAATAAACAAAATATAATAACTTAAAAACGCCTAATATTTTATAAATAGCACCTATTTGCAATCACGCAAACATTATGGTTGCCACGCGAAAAGCAAGAGGCGCTGCAAAGCAAAAGAATGTACCTAATCAACCAAGTCATGCCGCCGCGTCCCGCATGACATTTGTTTGCATGTGTGTAGTAATTTTGCTGTCCGTGCACAGTCGCAAACGCACACACCCATGAATATTGAAAGCCGCGACTCCTGCGGCAGGCCTCGGGAGTTCGGCAGTTGTCGGGAGTAATCGTAAATGTTCGTTGCCTATAATCCGAGTAAAATTAATAGGTTGGAATCTAATAAATCACCTATGCACATTATGCAATTTTGGTTAGTAAGGTTTTATTTGTTTAAATAGAAATGTTTTGTGTTTCGCGGGGCCCATTTAGCTTTTTTTATGAGTTTTTGCATTGTTTACTATTTTATACTAGTATGTTTGTAAAAAAAAAAATAGATTTCTTAACGGATTTTTCATTTTAACATTTGAAAGTGTGTACATTTAACAGTTTATTACTAAGTTTCAGTATTAAGTGTGTTTGTTTATTTTTTTAAATGTTATTTGATTGCAAGGTTTGTGTTAAAAATGTATGTTTATCAAATGAATGAATGAGGTGGCCGAAATCTTGCGTTTATTTACATCGGGATAGGTATAGTAATCTCAATTAACCGGAACCCTGAATATGTGAAAATTGAAAGCTGACTAGGCGAGTTTTTTTTTTATTTTTCTTATTAGTATTTCTTCCGCCGCGACGATCGATCGTTGTTTTGTCTGCGTTGCCGTAGAAGATGGACACGAATAGTAGTACATCTTAGACTTGTTATGTTGGCATGGTTTCCGACTTAGAGATCCGTCGCGTGGCTGTGGCTATGCTAAAAAACTATAAAAGTAAAAGTTTTTGTGACCGAGTACTCCGCCGCATACCCAGTGTCATAATCCTGTGCACGCCGCTGCCCCTCGTGCTGCCCTATTCTAAATTCTACCACTTCGGCTCATTGTTTTGATTTTGATTCGCTTTACATCACTCTGCCCAATAGGCACTTGGCATTATTCATAATGCCCGGGCAATGTGATAAATTGATTGATTATAATCACATTGCCCGCTCTTATTGGGCATTATTCATATTGCCCGGGCATTATGAAAAATGCCAGATTAATCACTTGGCCCATAACATATATACTACGTTCTGACAATGTTGTTCTAACTACGCAAACGTTATATAATTTCTGATACATTAATTCCAGTATATATTGTACATAACAATTTACACAAACTAACTATTCAAATGAGAAATATACATTTACAATACTGAACGACTTATATGTATAAACTTATTACTAAGGGATCTTTTTACTTTATTTATTCAATAAACATTTACATAAGAACATTATACAAAACAAACTTATAACTATTAAATTAGTCTTCGTCCTGCACACTAATAATAACACGACAAAATAAACACTAAATTAAAAATCCAGCTCATATTAATCTAGAACTCCAGCGAAGACGTCTCACGACAAATTCTAATTATATTTTCCAGCAGTTTAACAAATTACAGGAACTCTCACATTAAAGTATTCCGTAAGAAAGAGACGCGAGTAAATGAATAATGAGTATTTAGCCGACGCGGAACCAAGAACTTCAATACTGAAACAGCAATGTATCTTGTTTAGCCGGTTCGAAGTTTTTCATGGCAAGCTCGCCACAACTCCTGAATTTATTGACTTTAAACTTGTGCGGTACACGTTACGGATTCAATTGATTGATATACTCTAGTCAATTGATATGATTCATATTTGGCTGCTATTCAATTTTTTTCATATTTGTACGAATAATATGGAATATGAAAGGGCACTTATTTATTCAATAAAAACACTCGAAATATTTGATACACATTGCAGCGAATTCACTAGAATTTACAATAGCGTAAAATTAAGCCTGATTCTATAAATGAATGTGAAGCTTTAATTATGAATATTTTTTATTCAAACATAAAAAAGCAGTAGAATTCCATGCTTAACCAACTTCAAAGAAACATCAAAAATCAGCAATACGAAGCCACACCAATTTTTAAAACAAAAGCTACCATCAAAGGAAACGAACAAGTCGCTTTGACCAATAAATACCATATTTACCAAAAATTGCCAACAAAGAGTCTTTGAAGTGCGAATTATCGGTACACATGAAACGAGGACTGGTTGGTTGACAATTGCCAACTAAATTTGGTTGGATAGTGTGGACGCGATGTAAAGTTCTAACAGCGCTTCCACATGGTCGTGATGTATCGTGTCAGTCATTTCCGGCGCCAACCGGAACTTCCGCGGAGCCAATAGAGCGGAGAGTGTACAGTCGCGCACATCGGCTTGTGTTGTTAAATGTTTTTATATTTTGTCGCAGTATTGATGTAAGGCTAATGAAAATATACATAAATGTTGTATCTACACTCGATCGAAAACGAATCCAGGTGGTAGTTTTTGTGACTTCAGACATAATTCAGTCGAAGAAGAATTAAAAAAATGTGATTTTTTTATAGTTTTTGGGAGGCATTTTCTTTTTTTTTCTAAAATAATAGTATCTGGCTTTGTTTTCGGTCGTAGTCTAGATTGACTCGGTATTATTGTGCGCTCTTGACCTAAGCTCACAGGACGAGCAGAGTAATTATCTGAGCTCTAAATCCTAGAATTATTATTTTGTTCTGGGACAATAAAGTGACCGCAATGACACCTGAAGGTGAGTGTAGTGGCGTCCAATTCAAGTGATCAGTAACCAGTGATAACCATTATGACTGTTTTTCACCGATCCACACGTTATCATTAAACTGAAATTTGTGTCTGGCATGAGGTTAGTCCGCTTAGTACCTTAGCGCTACCTGCCACAGCCTACAATTCCTGTGTACACCTTAAGAGATACAGGCAAAAGCTTGGACATCTTCGTAATAATTTATAATTAAATGATGTTTCATTAGTGTGAGATAAAATAAAAGTAATTGATGTTCAAAACCTCATAAGTAATAATTTCATTCTTAAGTGACTTTTAAAAATGTACTAGTATCTTTTGAGACAATCATGAAATAAATAATGTAATTGAAATATAACACTTTTCGCCTCGAAGATACTCGCCATCATGTTGCAATCTTGAGCATTCCTTTGTAACGTTTCTTTACACTGAATTCCAATTACGCATCACGCTCGCCGCTCATAAAGACGCTTCACACAAGTTGTTTATTACTTCGTATCGGCTTTTCAAATTTGTGGCTTGCTAGTAAATAAATTGGAGCTATTTTGGAATTTTTTGCAAGTAAAATTAGTTTTTGGATGTTCATTTATAATAACGTCGTCTGGTGAGGCAGAGATATAATTTGATCCAAAGACAAGAACGTCTTCGGTATTACATGGGTCATTATTAATGATTTTAAAATAAACGTGATAAGACTAGTCTGCAGCAAACCGAATTGATAAAAGTCAGTCAAGCACAAAGTTTCGGCCCTAAGGCTCTAAATATCTCTAACTTCTTAAAGCTACCTATATGTTTAAAAAAATGTATAAGTTAATGATAGACAATTTGGATGAGCAGTAGACTTTGATGTTTTAAATCCGTATTTAATATTAATAGCACATACTTCGACGGTAAAGGGAAATATCGCGAGGAAACCCAAGAAAAGCTCCACATTAATAACGAGAGCATATTAATTCTATTAACTCACTCTAATTTGTACTAAACACCGGAAGGTCTGTGTTTAGCAGGAAGGAATGTATAACCTTCGATTTGACAATCAGAATTATGTGTATAAAATTCAAATAAAATTATTATCAGTTAAAATGTATTAGCTTATTATAAAATAAATACAAATGCTATATTAGAAGGAACCATAATATGTTCAGCGAGAAAAAGTAGATAATGATAATATAAAATAATTCGTCTAAAACAAATCACCTAATATTAACACAAAAGCACACAAATCCTTTCCATCATTATCATTGCAAATACTCCACGACATCAATTTTAAATCCGACTTAAAACTCTTGAAATATGACAAAGTACCAACTTCGCAGTCGCCACCTTGCGCCCTTGTCGAATAAAATTCTGCAAACTGTGCAGAACATTAGCTAAGTTGGAGAAGTTCTCGAACCCGAGACCTCGAGTTGACGGCGTCTCGCTAATTACTAGACTCAGTTAAAGCGAAACCTGATATTCAAAAAGGTCAGAGTTATTTAATGGGACTTCAGATCAAGTTAATCACCAAAATATTTAAGCGGAATTGTGAGATTCTGAATTATATTTCAAGGAGGAATATTTGACAGCATTGTAAACTGGTTTGAAAAGAGCAACACTAATTTCTTGCCCATTCTTCTGTAGTGAAAAACGTTTCCCGAACTAGGTGGTAGATAAAAATATGACTAAATCTAAATGTTGAACCTTTTAATGGATTCAATAAATTATTTTCATATTTTTTTTCAACCTTTGTGGTGCAGTTGGTCCAATAATTATCAATACTCACATGACTACGAAAAATTAGAGTTGTGCCCTGGGATTTGAATCCGCAAAAACCGTGAGCAAGTTGGCAGTCGCGTCTGGTCCGTTTAAGAACAGGCTACCACGTTCTAATCAATTAATATTTCAATTATAGAAGAGTCCAATGGGCAGTTATGAGCTAAAAAAAACAACATGCCACTACGCACTTTGTGTGAATATTAATCTATACTTTTTTTTTTTTTTGGACCTATGTCACGTATTTGCTACATATCTATGTCATAATACAAAAACCTTAATTACACTCAGGGTTTCGATATTAAATTTTGTTTATTACTTTATTCAAATGAATATTAATGATAAATTAAAAAAAGATCTAAACAATGACAGTCCGTCTAAAATACATCCCCCTCCTAAAACAACGAACCGCTGTACAAAGTTCAAAAGCGAGATTATTATTTTAATACGATAAACCAGCCATTGTAATGCAAATAACAGGTTGCAGTAGCGGTTCTCGTCCCAAATGAATTACGGTCCTTGCCTTGCATTGTGTAAATAACGAGGGCTCAAATGTTATTCTTTTATTACTATTCAAGAAAGACGAAAATAGAGAAAAACTGTTTAGTTGTCACTAGTGAACAAAACAAATTACAAGGACAGATGTGACAAAAAAATATGAAAATAAATTAAAATTAAAAAAGGAAGAATTTTGTACGTCGTACCTGCGACTACTCAGCAAATGTTGCGCTGCGGAGCGAACCACAGCGCAACGCTGATTTTCACTGATGACCTTGGGTGGCATACAAAGGTAAGCTGTTGAAGATTGTCGTGAGGATACCTTGCATGATATACCGGATTTTTTTAGAATTTCTACGGTATGTATAGTCCGCCAACCCGTACTAGGCCAGCGGGGTCGACTATATGGCTTATCCACAGGAGGCGCGAGCCCTGCTGTGAGACATATATGAGCTGATACAATATTATTCAAGACTGTTGGTATTGTTTAGTAGTGGGAGGTATATTAACCGTCGCTTTAGTGGAGAGGCTGCTTTGGGCGTGAAATATAAAATTTAGGGGTTTGAGACCTAGGTTAGGCAATCTAGTTTTGATTTATAATTATTCTATGTATGGCCTAAAATTCCCAAAAAAATACACTTAAATTTTTTTCGATTTGTACAACTTGCTCAAACGCACGTGCTGTAAAAAGAAGAAAAACACAAGTTTAGTTAATATTAGTTTGTTCTTCAAGAGAATCACTACTACCGCTAATAAAAGCAATATCAAGTCGCAGATGAAATAAACTAGGTCTATGTAGCACAATGTATTTTTAACCTCAGCAGTCGACATGAAATTCCATTCATAACCAGGTTATTTCACTCGCAGATCTATTCATAAAATCTCTAAAAAAAGCTACCTATAAAATTTCCACTTAATTATGCAAATCTTACGAGTTCCATTTGAATTAAAATTCTAAAAAAATCACAGGTCTCTCCGGCCATGAATATATTAATTTTTATAATTTTCATCTGCGCGTGATATTTATTTCACGCGATAACAACCTTTTGTGACGGCTTTATTATATTATTTCGCTGCAAAACCTCGCTTGAATAAGCCATAAACTTTATCTATGAGTTACAAATTAATGATTATGGGTTAATAATAATAATAATAATAACTCTTTATTATAACACCATATACAAAGGATAAACAAAACACAAAAACAAAAGAAAAAAGAAGAAAACAATAGTTATAGAAACATAACGTTGGTGATATAACTGGCGGTCTTATCGCTTTAAGCGATCTCTTCCAGACAACCGGTACTTGGGTAGCGTTACTTGGTAACCGCGATACCACTGTGATTGAAGACTGGCGAATCCCTGAAGTGAATGATTTTTAGATATATTCATATTTTTTTTAGAAGTCTATGCTTAAAAAGTCACCTAATAATATTCTATCTAATTGTATTCATTTATAAAAGCAATCTATAAGAGGCATCAAAATTCAATGATCATAAACGGACCAGACGCGGATACCAACACGTTCACGGTGGTTACGGGTTCGAATCCCAGGGCACATCTCTGACTTTTCGAAGTCATATGTGTATTGATAGTCAATCACCACGCACTATAACAGTGAAGGAAAATATCGTGAGTATTTACATACCATAGTGATTTACAAGGATTTCTATGATATGTAAAGTTCGCCAACCCGCATTATACCAGCGTGGTGGAGGAATCGACCTAACCACTCTTAATCGTACTCTCGATTGTAGAGGAGGCCATCCCCTGCAGTGGAATGTAAATTAGTGTAAGAAACTACACATATTCTATTCCGTAAATTGATTTTTCACTAATATATGCAACTTTTTTGGATCCTTATGATATCCGAATCTTCGAAGTGAGAAATTCTCCCCTATAAATGGGTCTTTAGATAGAATCAGCTTTATATTAGGCAAAACAAGAATGCCCAATATATGAACAAATTATACCTAGTCAGGTCATAAATTCTGTCACATGTTTAATATAAAATAATTGAAACGAGTTTATTCATTATGTAACCATTTATATACCAAAATGAACTTAACAAAACATAGATTCTTATGACACTAAAGTTTATTCAAAATGACCTCCGTGATTTTGAATACAGGCCTTCAATCTGCGCGGCCAGTTGTCTATCGCAGCACGAACGAGGTCCATGTCAATATCGGCGGCTGCCTTAATTAAGGGTGTCTTGAGTGACTCCAAATTGGGATGAGTTTTTGAGCACGCCTTTTCCTCCAAGTGTTGCCATATATTGTAATCTAACGGATTCAAATCTGGACTGGAGGAGGGCTAGTCTTCGTGCCGGATGAAGTCGATTTCACGCGCCGCCAGCCAGTCTTGTGTGCTTTTTGCTCTATGAGCTGGCGCCGAATCTTGTTGGAATACCCAGTGCCTGTTATTGAACATGGTATGAGAAACAGGTTCCACAAGGTTCGTCAGGACTGTATTTTGATACACAACTGCATTCGTTTTTACACCTTTCTCACAAAAATGTACCTCTGTTAAGCCCCAATAAGAAACTCCCAACCATACCATAAGCGAGGATGGAAAATGACCTCGTTGGACACGCGGAATACGGTTGCTCGCTTGTTCACTACTGTGTGCGTACACCTTATAATTTTGTTTGTTGTAGCTGTCTTCTACGGTAAAAAATTTTCATCTGAAAAAAGAATTTCCCGATATTTTTTTCCCGCGTACCGCTTCAACAAAGCGCGGCATCTCTTCAGTCTCAGGTCCATTAGAAGAGCATTCAAACGATGTCCTGTTTTTCTTCGATATGCCCGAAGCCCTAAGTCTTCATTTAACACCCTTTTTATCGTGGTTCTGCTTAACCCCATCTGAAGGGCCAACAGTTTCCGCTTACGTTTGGGATTTCTATGAATTCGCGCCTTCACAGCTTTTATCACTGCTGGAGTCCTAACAGACCGAGGGCGACCACTTCTTGACCTGTCATCTACACTAGAGTCTTCATTGTATCGTTTGATGGTACGATAAACGAATCTTTTGGTTATATTCAAATTTTTCAGTATGTCAAAAATTTGTATTGGCGCGTAACCGCAACGATGCAACGCAATAACTGCAACACGGTCTTCTTTAAGCGTCCACTCCATATTTAAAAATGAGTAAAATTCTAAAAAGTATACATTTTTATTTTCATGAACAATTCGAAATTCGAATTCAATAAACTTTTTTGTGGCCAGCATTATAAAAGAAAAGTTTTTACTGTGTGACAATACTTATGACCTGACTGTGTACTTTTATGTTACATTACATTATCTATCGAAGTATAGGAAAGTTCTTCACTAAACTATAAGATATAGATTGCACTATGAAACTGCTGCCTAATCTACGTATATATAGGCTTGAACATCCATCGTTATCACAAATAGATTGATGTGAAAAATTGAATGACAAAAATTATAAAAATGCCATCCAACCGCAGCTATTTTGAATAAAGGCTTTTTGATATTTTCAACCGCCCGCCTTTGACGAGCGTAGTTTAAAAGCACGATGTTTTTTATTTAAAACAAAGCATGCACGCGGATATTCGGCCTGATTGACTATCAGCCTTACGTAGATTTTTTACATAATTGCCTGTTATTGTTCGATCGATCCCCGCACCGAGAGAAATGTTTGTGCGACCCACAAATATTTCTTCCGGGTCTGGGTGTTTGTGAGACCGAAAAGTCTCTCGTAGTTCCTGATACCCACGATACAAGACTCGATCTTAGTGTGGGGTCAGGACTATGTATGTGACTGTTGGGTGTATTTATTTATTTATTTAAAAAAAACTTTCATTGCGTTGAAAACTAAGAAGAAATTTATACAACTTTAGTCTACTCATCAGTTTATTAAGTTATGGAAAATAGGCCTCATAAGTGTATGAAGTCATAGTGGTAGCAAATGAAATGATACCTCACTGCACATCGACCTCCTCTATTCTAAAAAGGGTTTGGGACTTCATCTAACCGGCTTGATGATTGCTGGGCAATTTTTTTTTTATTGCAGTCAACGGCAAGACTGGCATACCGTTCGTCTCATGGTAAGCGATACAATCATTTATTAAAAGTAGCAAAATTATACAACAATTTGACTTAAAAAGCAATGCTTGGCATTCCACTCCAAAAAATATGTTAAGTCTCAATATGTTCAGTAGTTACTCTACCCATAATTCAACCCGAAACACAACAGTACATTTACATTGCTGTTAAGCGAGAGAAATATACATTGTGGTGGTCCCTCCCAGGCGTCCTGTGAATTCTGCATTTGTTCCGGCCGAAGAAAATCGTAGAATTTACGTCTTTCAACCGATAAACATCACATTCAACTTACAATAAATAATTTATTCCCAAAAGTATCGTCAAATAGAGACACATCGGAACAACGTGCCCTCAAGACAAAAATTCACAAACGGTTTGGGACTCACAAACATTCGGTATCTGAAGGCCATAAATCAAAGAAATCTTCTTCCAATATGAAAAAAAGGAATATCAAAGGGCGAAACGATCTGACTGTAAACGGTGGCAAAAGGGTATATATGTCAAGAAATCTTTATCACGAAACTAAGTGCTGGTTGAGATTGTGTCTGGAGTTAAAAAGCAATCGTTTTTATTTTTATATTAGAGTACTTTTGCTAGGGCATTATCTGGAATAATCTAGGGTGTGTTGAAAAACCAATACAATAGTCTGGAATCAAATAGGACCTCTTACTTTTTGATTCTGGTACACAATTTATACACGCTGCCAAAATGCCATGCCAAATGGAATCGACAAATAATATTTTATATCAATTAAATAAATTATAAATAACGATTTCATACTGCCTCAGTGAGGCAGTTGTGCTGGCATGCAACTACAACGTTGGTTCTCGGGTTCGGACCCTTGGTCGGGCGCTTTGGATTTTTCTGTTCAATAAACGAGGCAAGAATTTTGCCTGATATAGGGATAGACTCGCCTCCTATTAAATCGTGGGACGGAACAAATAAAGCGAACCCTAACTCTTTTCGGGAAAAGATGTTAGTTTATGTATGTATTGTTGAATTATCGATATACTGCCAAATTAATTTCATTTATTCATTGTAGATACATATTTTCTGCTTACCCCTATGTGATACATACATGTACTATGAATATGTATATGTATGTATTACTATCTTCTGCAACTTCGCTTTTAATAAAACAAAAACTTAGTATTACTTATGAAACTATAGAACATTTTTATGAGAGGTAAACGAACGCATTTGTCCCTTCAGAATTTACGTATAAGTGAAAAACTTATTTGTTTTTGTGAAATAAAATATTGTGACTTGGATACATTCTTCAAAGGACGTGTGCAATTACATTTACTTATCTATGTGATATATGTATAATACATACTTTTAAAGTTAAATAAAACTTTACTCGATCGATCCGTATTTTCGAATTGAAAATACAGTTAAATTTGAAAATATATACTTATGTATAAAGCTGAACAACTGGTTTGAATTTGAAAATTATTTTTTTGTTGTAATATGTATAGTTAGTTGTAGACGAATATGTCTATTTAGGACAAGTGGTCCGGTTAGGCAGGTCCAACTTCGAGAGAGAGGTCAATCGTCGAATCCAACTCGGTTGGGCAGCGTTCGGGAAACTTCGCGACGTCTTCTCGTCCAAAATACCTCAGCGCCTAAAATCGAAAGTCTTCGATAGTTGTGTGTTACCAGTGATGACATACGGCACCGAGACGTGGCCTCTCACTGTGGGCCTCATTAAAAGGCTCAAAGTCACTCAACGAGCCATGGAGCGGGCTATGCTCGGAGTTTCCCTACGAGATCGAATCAGAAATGAGGAGATCCGTAGGAGAACCAAGGTTACTGACATAGCCCATAGGATTGGCAAGTTGAAGTGGCAGTGGGGCGGGCACATAGCTCGTAGAGCCGATGGCCGTTGGGGCCGAAAGGTTCTCGAGTGGAGGCCACGTACAGGCAAGCGAAATGTCGGACGCCCGCCTACAAGGTGGACGGACGATCTGACTAAGGTCGCAGAAAGTCGCTGGATGCAGGCCGCTTCCAACAGGTCATTGTGGAGATCATTGGGGGAGGCCTATGTTCAGCAGTGGACTTCCTGTGGCTGATATGATGATGATGATGATGATGATGATGATGATGAATATGTATAGATCATTTATCGAGTGATGCTATAAGCTATACATTGTCAAATGTCAAGCTATCACTTACAGGATGGAAGCAGTACTGAAAAATCTAGCAAATACGAGGAAATTTTACTAAATTTTCGAGGTCTGATTGGTCGATATTCTAAATTGATTGTCGAAATTGAATATTTTAGCCGTCATTTTGAAAAGTGTATGTACCCGGGCGGAGCCGGGCTGGATCGCTTCATATCATCATGTACACGTCGCATTAATAATCCCCGATTTTTAAAACCATTAATAATCTAATGAACCAATTCTTAAATAATTGCGTAAGAGAGATAAAGCAAAAGAGATGGTGGTCTATAATGCTGGTGATTCGATAGTGGTAGGTCTCTCATATGTAAAAGGCTTGGTAGCTACACAGGCGCAACGTCTATGTTTTACTCACTTTTGTGTTCCGGTTTTAAGGACATTATAGTCAGAGTTAGTACTAGACTATTGAGACTTAACATCTTATGTCTCAGGATGTCGAGCGCCGTGGAATACCAAGCATTGCTTTGTAATTTATGGTGTTGTTTATTTTACTGCTATCCTCTTTATCATCAGGCAAATGCCAAGCTTGTCTCGCCAATCATTTTTAAAAAAATCGCAAACCCAAGAAGAATAAATAGAGATATATAATTTGAAATTGCAGATGAATGATTGATCTATATCTTTCAGCACATTGTCAGCTCGGCTCATACGAGCTACCGGAGTTCCTCACAATCCCTTAGCATAACTCGAAATTATTAACTCACACTCCCATACATCTGGATATAATAAAATTTGCATACGGAATGCAGTGCGCGGATTTGGACCGTCACGTACCTATTTCGTTATGCAAAACTTGATTTATATCGCAAAAACTAAATGATTACGACAGTTTTGTTAATGTTCGTTGGTAATTTATTTGTCTATTTACTGGATAGGGTTATTAAATAAATTATGATAAATGATTGCATTGCAGGAATAATACCAGTTTAAGCGTGCGATAGAATAACTAAATAAATTAACATTGAAACTAAATGAACATCAAAATCGTCACAACCACAGTTCTATAATTAATGAAATCTAATATATAAAATTCTTCTGTCACGGGGTGCGTAATCGAACTCCTCCGAAACGGCTTGACCGATTCTCATGAAATTTTGTGAGCATATTGAGTAGGTCTGAGAATCGGCCAACATCTATTTTTCATCCCCCTAAATGTTAGGGGTAGTCCACCCCTAAATATTTTTTTTTATATTTTAGACAAAATTTTTAATTTCTATTTTTTTATGATACAACATACAAAAATACATACAATCCTCAATTTTCACCCTTCTACGATCAACCCTTATTTTTTAATAGCCATTTTAGTAATTTAATCATTTTTCCTCTCCGGTCGAAAACTGATCAATCGTCATTTAATTAGTTATTCCCGCCAGATGTCTACAGGTGTCACTTCTGACCCAGTAAACAGCACGGAGTAGGGATGAGAACGAAGCCGGTCTCCTGTTTCTCTCACACAATACGATTATTGTTTATGCATCAAGTGTAGTAGTAACGTTGACAATTATTATTTTGCTATCTCAGTGTAACTCTCATATTAAATTTTAATAATTCCTATTTTATATATAAGATGTATATGGATGTTTATGGAGAGAAGGGATATAAAGTAAAATAGAATCGAAGGTACGGGAGAGGGTGGGATAGATGACAGATTTGTTAGGACGAACTGTAAATGCACGTTATAAAACGGGATGGATAATAAAGAGAAGGGACGGGACGGATTGGGAAGAGACTGAACAGGCGGATGAGACGGGATTGAGCCGGACAGTAGGATAGCTACGTCAAGTTTAGGCATACAAGAGTTTATACGAAAAACAACATGTATTTGGTGTGGAGTGGAATCAAAAAATATATGCACCCAGGCGAAGCTGGGTCGGGCCGCTAGTACTAGTATAAATTAAAAAAATATAAAAAACTAATACCTAATTAAACTCAGAATTATAAATAATACAGAATAATTAGTAAACTTTTTGTATATAAAGATTAAGTGCAATGTGTATTGACTCGTCACAAGAGCTCTTTAGTTGCCTACATGACCAATAAATACATTTCATATCTTAATATTAAACAAATCTTGTCTTGGATCTGGGTGTCTTTGAGACCGAAAAGTCGCTCGTAATTTTGATACCCACGATACAAGTAATTGATCTTAATGTGGGGTCAGGACTATGTATGTGACTGTTGGATGTATTTATTTTGTTTATTATTATTTAAATCTTGTCAAATCAGTGAAATCAATACACACCAACTATTAATTTACTATACTGGAGACCCGTGCCCTGCAGTGGCACGTATATGGGCTGATACAGTACTAATTGTATTAAATCGTATATTTTTTTTTTTTTTTTTTTATAATGGCCTGGCATAGTGGCGGCATTGCACCTGATGGAAAGTGCCAATGTCGCCCAGGCAGAGTATCCATTGGCATCGGACGGCAGTCCCATGCCAATGGAAACAATTATGCCGGCCTGCTTAGGTGCCTCTTCACACCACGGCGGAAGGACCCAGGATTGTAGGAAGGAGGGAACACGTGCGCCGGCAAACAATTCCACAGCCTGACGGTGCGGCACAGAAACGAATTTGAGAACCGTTTGGTTCGCGCCGGGATGGTGTGGACCGTCAAGCTATGGCTTCGCAAGCCAGCACTTAATTAGCTTCATAATATACAGCATTTTCTGTATATTATGAAGCTAATTAAGACGAAAACATTAATGAAAAAATTCACATATTAATAACCAAATTTGAGCTTATTAAAGTCAATATTAGTCCCTAGAAAGTATCAGTTAATAAATATTTGAGTTATTGAGCGCACGATGTCCGTCAGCCGTTTCCTTCGCAAGATGAATGCCCCAAAATGGCAGTGTTAGTGACAAATTCACTCTTTATATTGATAGTATAAGATTGCTATTTTAATATGAGTAATATGATATAATATAATAAAAATGCGTGGTGGCCTGTTGGTAAACGGACTAGACGCGGCTGCCAACATGTTCAGAGTGGTCGCGGGTTCAAATCCCAGGGCACACCTCTGACTTTTCCGGAGTCATGTATGTATTGACAGTCAATCACCACGCACTATAATGGTGAAGGAAAACATCGTAAGGAAACCTGCATACCATAGCGATTTATAAGAATTTCTATGGTATGTAAGTCCGCCAACCCGAACTAGGCCAGCGTGGTGGACTATATGGCCTAACCACTCTCAATCGTACTTTCGATTTTAGAGTAGGCCCGTGCCCTACAGAAGGACTTATATGGGCTGATACATTACAATACAATATGATATAATATCTGAAAGGCTATGCTCATCTCTAGGACGCTAGACTATAGATGATATTGAGAACAAAAGTGATAATATTATGATTTACTAGCGGTCGGGCCCGGCTCCGCTAGGGTGCAGTGCATATATGTTTCAAAATGACGGTCAAAACCACCACGAAAAACGAATAAAATTTTCTCGTTCATTTTAATTGTAAATGGCGATATAAAAAAAAAAAAAAAAAAAGAAAAAGACAGAAAAAAAGAAGACAGTTCGTGTTGCTGAGGGAGTTTCTTGCGCCGCTTCTTCTTCACAGCCACAACACGTTCCGAAGCGGTGGTAGCAGAAAAGGACGATTCAAAAGATCTTGTGAAAGACTATTTGAATAAAGAATATTTTGATTTGATTTGATTTGATTTGATTTGATTCGTATTTGCTAGAAATATAACTACTAGTTCCCTCCAATGGGTCATAGCGTGACAATATTTAGCCCATCGCATTCCTCGATAAATATACTATCCAACACTGGAACAATTTTTCAAATCAGACCAGAGGTTTCTGATATTAACGCGTTCAAACAAACTCTTTAGCTTTATAATATTAGTACCTACACATTTATTACCAGCAGGCCGTCTTAGTCTGGGTGCCGATACTTATTGATTCGATTCCACATATTAATTCACGAACTATTTTATATTTAAACTCAATTAGACTGCCGTCCACGATTCTACTTTTCCCATCCCATTCTGTCCCATCTCATTCTGTCCCAATACAAAAAGCATGCAATCCCGTCCTCTCCTGTCCCGTGCCATCTATTTTAGTTTGAAAGAGTGGCAAACATGTACATTTGAACTCATTCTTTATCTCACGGGAACATTACAACTTTTTGGGAAAACAAGTAGTCTATGTGTTAATCCAGGCTGTCGGCTAGCTACCCTTATACTAAATTTATGTGAAATTAATTCAACCGTTACTGAGATTAGTGTGCTAACAAACAGTCTAACTAAGGTACAAACAAACAGTCCATAATTATAAAAATCAATCACCACTGACATATTTTCAAAAATATATAATTTTATTCAATGACTTGTGATAATGACACAAAACTATTCATAAATAACGAAATAATTGATTTGAATTAAAATCATTTCAAATTCATTACAACCATTCCTAGTATTCAATGTATAAAAAAAACATATAGCCAATACCTGAATATCTCAAACTCCGGTCAAAACAAAGCACATAACAAGGTTAACCCAACATACCCATTGTAATAAATACCCCGGACTCCCGCCCTTTGCACTAAATAAAACAGTTGAATAATTCTTCTCCATAGACACTGGAGCTACAGAAAATACCGAACCATTTTATTTAGTCTCGCAGTAACAAATGACACTATTACTAAGTCCAAAGGCGACTTTGCACTGTGCTCTACGCAGTTTACTTTTAAAAGATTACTGGCACTTTTACTTTTAAAAGATGTGACAAGTTCTAGAGCGTTAAATTAATTCTCTTTTTTGTATTGTTTTTTGAAACCCTTTTTCTTTAAAACGTAATTTGCTTGTGACGTCTTAGAAACAGAATATAAAGTATTTTTTATAAAAATGATCAAACAATAAATATACATACAAGATTTATACTTTGTTTTCATTTGAATACACGTGTATGATATTTCAATTTATATTGTTTTTTTGTGTAAATTGTAATTTAGTGACTGGTACAGTCAGAAACATAAGTCGCTGCACACTTCACATTTTTTGATAACCTTTTTATGAATTACAATGTGTACGTACTACTCTGTAGTCGTAAAATATAACCAAGTAAATTCATCTCTGCCGTGAAGTGCCATACGATATTGAAAATAATTATTATTTTGGAAGATAAGACAATTCCAAATCTCGTGAATGTGTAGATTGCAATTACTCATAAATAAAAATGCATTGTATTTATGACATGGTTAACCTATAAGACAGTTATCTGAAACATTAGATTTTTTTAAATTATTTCACCACAATTGTTACACTTTTATATAAAAGTAAATGATACATTTAATCAATATTAAGCTAAGTGTAATTTTTTTGGTTGTAAAACCTACATTAATGGAATAAATTATGCTCTAAGTCAATTTAAAATTATTACTAAATATAATTTCTTTTCTGAAATAGTACTATTTATTAACGATTTGCTCTTGCGACTTGATATTTTATAGTATATCCCAAAACATCCATTTTAAATACCTCTAAAATCTAAATAAGCACTCTAAATATTGAAATATAAACGCAGCCTAACAGTATCACACGATCCAATCCGTGAACTACGTAGATTGATGTTGTAAAATACGAGCATACATCATTTCAGATAGCTCGTTTATTATAATCCAATGTTACAGGGTGATTTGAATTTGCAAAAAAGAAACAAACAACATAAACTGTGAGATTTAATGAAGATTTCATATTATATTCATGTTGCAACTTTGTATAAGTACTGGTTTTGTATTTATAGAGTTTTGAAATTAAACTATTATTTACGGATTTTATTTTTATATTTTTTAATATCTCAAGGTTTCGATTACTTTACTTTACTTTAATAGCTTTCGTGGTCTCGGGGCGATAAAAACCGTAAATAATAGTTTTATCTCTATACGTAACATTTACGTAAATCTAACATACCATTATACAATTCTCTTTGATATGAAGAATTATTTATTTATAAGAACTCATATAATTTCCTTAGTACAGTTATACTGTTCTTTTTTCCTTTGCTTGTATCAGTCTTTCAATTACCTGTAAGAAGTTCCCTAAAGTGCTAAGAACGCTATATAATAACATTTCAATTGTTGCTTATCTTATTTTTAAAAATCAATTAAAGAAAAATAAATAAATATGAGAGTTTTACATATATTATAAAACATTTTCAGTCATTACATAAGTCAGAAATAAGCTAATCCTAACATCCGGTACACTTTGCCGTTCCAATATAATATACGTTTTTTATAGTATATAAATTAATTGTAATAGTAAACAGGGCACCTTGTATAAGAGTGTTAACATTTCGCCTAAGAGTATCGGCGCCCTAATGCAGTGAATATGTCTTGCGGAGGTATAAGAAATTGCCATCAATAACCCCATAAACATGGCAAATTTTAGCTTTTATTTTATTTTTTTCACACGGAACAGGGTGTTTACCTAATGGTAATTGCGATACGATCCAGAAAATAACATACATACTCCCGGCTAAGGGGTAGGCAGAAATACAACCAGAACATCTACGTTTCCCCTCGTATCTTTCGTCCGACTATATTATAGGGCGGACATTTCGCAATATAGGGCATAAAATGAAAAAAGTTGAGTGGTGTCAAGGGACACCCGGATGGAACGAAGTTCCTTTCGATTAATTAGTGAAGGAATTGTAATATTTTTTTTTTAAGTTATAATATTGACGGCTTGCGTCACGTGTGATTGGCGGTGCGCCGGCGCTGCGCGGCTATTCCTCCAATTACATGAGCGCTGCGTCACGTTATCGCGTGTCTGACCAATAGGGGCGCGTGGCCTGCAACTTCCGCGAATCCTGTGCCTTCGCGGTGCGCTACGACTTCACGCAGGACAACCATCTTCAAAATTAATTACGACACATAGTGGTTAACGGCAATTTTTTCGTAAAATAACAAATATAATGTAATATAAACTTAATCATTAGGCTCAATTTTAGTAATAATTGGCAAATATACATAGTCAAATCTAGGGTTGATGATTGACAGCAGGGTAACAAACCAAAACTGTAAATAATAATTTTATTAAGGAGGATCGAAAATCAATGTATTACGGTTTTATTATGTAATTTTACTTATTTTTTTTTTTTATTGCAATGAATGACGAGACGAGCAAGCCGTTCGCCTGATGGTAAGCGATACGACCGCTCATAAACAGTGGCAATATTCCACTGCGCTCGCCATCCTGAGACATAATATGTTAAGTCTCAATATATCCAGTAGTTACTCTGGCTACAATGTCCTTCAATCCGAAACACAACAGTGCATTTACGCATTTTGTTGTTTCACGGGAGAAATAGACATTGCGGTGGTACCCACCCAGATGGCCTCTCACATATGAGAGACCTACCACCAGTACCAGACCTGTCACCATCAAAAGAATAATTTGGGTATCACCATCATTATGTTTTTTTTTTCACATATTTATGCAATTTATGTTTCTTTTGTGCAAATTTGATTTATGACATTTGATGAAAATTAGAAATTATCGCAACGTTTCCCACTTAATTTTGGGCTTCAGCGTATTCTTAGTTTCTACTATAGCCTTTAACATATTAATATGTATTTGGATATTTTATTGCCTCTATTAGAGTTAAATAAAATGTATGACATCATTTTCAAATAAATAAATAAAAAACGATTGTCAAATGTTTTTCGTGCCTACTTTTCGTGAGATTTTTTTCCGTCTAGCCCCCTTTCACAACGCGCGATAAGGAACTTCGTTCCAATAAAAAAATCAAATATCCTACAATATTATAAAGGCGAAAATTTTGTCTTTGTTACCTCTCCACCCTTAAACCGCTGTACCAATTTTGTTGAAATTTGGTATAAAGATAGCTGACACCTTGGATTAACACATAGGTTACTTTTAATCCTGGCAAAATGTAGTGTTCCTCTGAGATGTATACGAAATCCAAATATATTCAATACTCTTTCAAACTCAAAGAAATGGGATGGGCAGTTCAAAGTACTGCAGTAACGTCGAGTTTCAATATGTTATTTAATGATCACCTGAAATAGTCCCCATGTTTCTTAAGAGGACTCAAAAAGTGAACTATCCGGGCGAAGTCGGGGCAGACCGCTAGTTACCTTCATATATAAATAATCAGATAATAATATTATATTGTCAGAACTCAATAAACCACGCATTTCACTGCGAAAGAGAAGTCGCGACGGAACCTATATATCACAGAACATATCTACATTTCCAATGACAGGTGAATTCCGACATCCCTCACTAGGTCAGCTTAGTAGACTCTGGACTAACCGTTTTGGATCTATATTAGCACTTATAATTCCCACTGCAGGGCACGGACCTTCTCTACACTCGAGAGTACGATTGAGAGTGGTTAGGCCATATAGTGCACCACCCTGGCTTTGTGCGGGCTAGCGGACTTTACACACCATACAAAATTTTATGTTATACAGGTTTCCGCATGATTTATTCCTCCACTATATGAATTCGAAAAATTTAGAGATGTGCCTAGAGATTTGAACCCGTGACCACCATAAACATGAGCTATGTCTGGTCTGTTTACCAACAGGCTAGGCTACCACACACTTACAGTCGAATTTAAATTATAGAAGAGACAAATGGGCATCTATGAACAAAAAAAATCCCAATAAACAATTCACCTATACAGAAAAGCAATAAATAAAGACATAGGAACGTGCAGCGTTCGTAACTCGAACACAAAAGCTCTTATAGCGGTTTATTGTGCCGTGTGTATCACTGCATTTGACACATGGACTCTTGGAAATGACGTGAAAAGACTATTTTTTGATACAAATACACCTTTATTGAAACAATGTGGAACGAGACACTTTGGTGAAGTGGTTTTGCCTGCGATTTATCACATTTGAAAACTAGGTCAGAAAAAATCGTAGAATAATTGGCTATTAGAAATTAAATGTGGATGGAATATCCTGCGCTAGGATTGAGGATATATTGGCTCGAATATGTGCTCGTATTAAGAATAGATTTGCTTGATCATTTTAGGAACGGATATAACCTTGGATAACTACAGCTTATCATCAGTGTAATTGCACTGTTTTGTTTTGGTTTGATCCTTCAATACTAAACCAAAACTATAACCAAAGTAACTACTGGATATATTGAGACTTATCATCGTATGTCTCAGGATGGCGAGCTCAGTGCAAGGTGCAGCATTGCTTTGTATTTGAAGGTGTTGTTTGGTTTTGCTAATGTTGATGAGTATTCGTATCGCTTACCATCAGGCGAAAGCCATCCTAGTCTCGCTATTCAGTGCAATATAAAAGTGTCATATCTACCTACCCTCTGAGGATACATGCGTGAGTAAACAAAGTAAAACGTCGCAATGGACACGTCTTTATAATCGGAAATCAAATATTTATTTAAACAATATTCATCAAAACCGAAACATAACGAAGCGAACATATAAGGGTAACACATGCCTGAGGCATTACTGTGTGTAACCATTGTAATTAAAACAAAACCTGCTAATTAAACGTTTCCAAGACTACCAAATATTTCTCCAACAATATCAGAACAATGAACATTGGAGCCAATTGTTCCTACTAAAAACCAGTTAAAACTTAGACGCAAGGAAAAAAATGCTGAGCCTTATTAGCGCCTTGTTTACAGTGGGCGGATTTAACAGGTTCCAACCGGTTCTAACTGGTTCTATCCGGTTGTTTGTACGGCCACTAATTACCGGTTCAATTTGGGTGTAAGTAAAGCTTGTAGGGTAACCGGATATTCTATACCCAAGGTACATCGGTACTGAATTCAGTATGGGTCGTGTAATCAATTGTGAATAAAGTTTCGTCTTATTTCATAAACAGATGTAGGTAGTAATCGTTTAACAGATAAGTTAGGACAAGCATTTATTGTCTTTTTTTAATTACCATGAATGAATATGACTATACGAGTCGCCTGATAGAGAGCGATACGACCGATAAAAAGATATAATGTCTCAATATTTCCGATAGTTACTCTGGCTACAATTTCCTTCAAACCGGATGCTTTTGCACTGCTATTTAGCAGGAGAAATAGTCATTGCGATTGCACCTACCTAGGCCACTAACAGCCGTTCTCAATAATCTATCTATCTTTAACAAGAGATTTCGTTAGATATTTAGATTCATTTTATGTTTCAGTTAACAGAGATAAAGAGGTAGGAATATTTTGCACATATTTTAGATAGCTAAATTATATAAATATTAAATGTGTATTTTTATTTTATGAAGCATAGTATTTTACCGACATAGCCATGGTAGCTATTTTAACCCTTGTTAAAGATAGATAGTAAAAAAGCGCTAAGTTACTTATAGTTGAATGGATTTCTAAGCTGGCTGAATAAATCTCTCTGGTTCTCTCTCTTTTACTCTCTCATGAGGTTCAAAAATTCAAATGCTTAACATATGCCTTCAAAGGAATTTCCTCATCAACCCGTCAGAAGCGGCCGTCATCCAACGAAAAATAAATATTCAACGTAATTTATTAATAAAAAAATATTTTAATTACTAAATTAAAGCTTAATATTTTCATTATTTCCGTCTTCTTCTTTGCTCTTTCCCACTTTATGTGGTGTCGGCTTTCCTAATATGTCTGCGCCAAGTGGTTCTATCTTGGCTTGTCGGATCAGGAACATTATTTTTGTGCATAGTTTTTATCCTATTTTAATCATTCATGCTTTATCCTAAATGTACACTTTATACTGCTCTATCTTTATTTTCCTTCTCTGATGTCGATCCCATGGTAGTCGTTAAGTGATTGCCTTGAGCGATAAGACTGTCATTTGTTCTCTTATATTAAATATTACTTTAGTTTAAGATTTATTTGGTGTACAAAAAGAGTAAAATAAATAAATAAGAAGTTTATTTTCTTTTAACCTAGTTTTCACACATTAACACTACAAATGACAAGTTGCAACAGTGGATTGCGACCAACAGATCACTTACAAAGCTACTACTCGACTTAGTACCCGTAGAATAGTTTGATTAACTTCCAACTAGGATTGAGGCTGACTCCAGTTAACTTTCTTATATATATGTAACGTAGTGGGGAGACAACAAACTGTATTTAGTTTTTATGTACTCGGGATACCAAGAAACAAGCTTTATAGTTTAAGTAACATATACGTAGGTTTTAAAATATATATTCACTGCTGGACCTAGGCGTTCCCAAGTAAAATAATATATGCGTAATATCAAATATATAAATATAAAACAATATATATGCGTTTTAATAACCAGTATCGAATTAGTTCTATAGTAATATATAATTAGTGTTACCAATTTCAGTATCACTATTACCGTATTTTATGGATGTAATGGTAATGGTTTATTGCGGCCGCTTGGGTAAGTACCACCGCAATGTCTATGTCTCGGGCCAAATAGCAATGTAAATGCACTGTTGTGTTCCAGTTTGAAGAACCAGAGTAACTACTGCACGTATTGAGAATTAACATCGTATGTCTGAGGATGGCGAACGCAGTGGATTGCTAAGCATTGCATTGTGATTCCGGGCGTTGTTTGGTTTTGTTACTATCTATGAAATGAAATGAAAGTTTAAGTTAGTCTATTGTTCCTTCACTTTTTACACTCACATAGAAACGTACTACTTTACATCTGGTAATAAACAAAACAACAAGACAAAGAATATAAACCATTAATTGTGATAATTATGTTGTCCTTTAGTCCCTAATTTTTATTGTTATACACTAAAAAGCCAAAGTAGACACGTAGCTTTTTGTACTTTTCTTCTGCACATTTCATTCCACGTCTAAGTGGACATATACCTTTATACAAAAACAAACTTCAAAATGGCTTCTGTATTCAGTACATCGATTCGTAAACTTAAGTTCAAGACGAAGGCGAATTTCAATGCATCAAAGTAAACTCTAAACAAAATATTAATTCTTCGAAAGCAAATACGTTGAAAAGTTTCTCGAGGATTTTCTTCGTTATATGTAATACTTGTAAAGTACGCAAAGATGTTGCGTTGAAAAGTTTTGATAAGATTTATGCAACAAATGTAATATTGTTACCCTGGCTTTATTTCATCAAGTTATTTATTAAGATCTTAAAAGAATATAATAAAAATGTAACTAAAGTAATGTATTTAAAATAAAACACACAATATAGTTGCAATGTGAGTAATGAGTGACCATCGCCGCAGTAGTCACACACAAAATCCTAACGCCACGCTAAAGCCCAGTTGCATAAACTAACTTACAACTTAAACGTTGGTGATAGGTCTTTTATATTTATGCGATAGGATAAGGCACTACCGCAATGTCTATTTCTCGCTCTAAACATCTGTGTAAGTGAACTGTTGTGTTCCACTTTGAAGAACTTTGTAACCAGAATACACATTTTGAGTCTTAACATCTTAGGTGTCCAGATGGCCAGCGCAGTGGAATGCCAAGCATTGCTTTGTAATTTATGGTGTTACTTGGATTTGATACTCTCCATGAGCAGTCATTTCGCTTACCGACACGCGAATGGCAAGCAAGTTTCGTAATTCATTGCTGTAAAAAAAACATTACTACGAAGATATTATCTTCATACCTTTGAGATTTTAAATGTACGGGAATTACATTTTCAAATGAAAAGTTATCCTCAAAGTTAGAGTATGCAACTGGACCTAAGAGACAAGTATTGTGTCACAGTTACCAGAAACTAAGAGAGATTTTGGTTTGAAGATACTCAAACTTGAACTAAACGTTTGTGTATTTACCAATATTTCTCCTGACTTGATCTTCGAACCTATATTCCACAGCCGGCTTCTAAGCACCAAGACCTTGCACCAAGTTTTTCCGTCCCTAAAAAGATTCATAAACAATACGGAAAGCAATACCACGTAGATCCAATGAGATTATTCCATCCCCTGCCCTCAAAAGTAAACCGAAATTAACCCACGGACCTTAATTATTCAAATTAATCATTCGTTCGTAGGCGTAATCAACTCCAATTATTTAAATTACAAAAGCAAGGTTCTACGTGAATGACGCTATGCTAAGAGATGCTAAACTAAATTTGTATCTAATCAGATATCCGTATTTAAGATATAAAATTCCATGACTTTTTTACGAAATTATTTCACAAATAGCAACCCGGCCGGCCTCAGCTCAATGTAGATAAACTTTTTGGAACATTATTTGTAGATAATGTGGAATTGTAATGGTAAACATTTTTCAATTCGACTCAGTATTTTCGGAGCCTATTCAATCTTAACAAACAATCAAATCTTTCCTCTTTTTAATATTAGCAAAGAAGAATCAATAGTTCGATGTTAGATTGAAAGAACAGGTCTCGTTAACCAAAAGAACCAGCATTTACTATTTTTCAAATGCGGCAAACCTGCAAATTGCTGATGGTAAGTGATTATCGTCATCCTTTGAAATCTACAACACTTTGCTTGTAACTTTGCAAATAGGGACAAAAGGGAATAAGAAAAGAAAAGGGCAGGTAGGTAGCGAACTTGTTGTGCTGGCCCCCTGGCCTGCATGAGTCTTTGAGTAGTGGACTAGAGAAGGCAATCAAAAATATATTGGAACTACGAAAATTTCACTCACTAAACGAAATATGGAAGCAAAACCGTCGTTTTACATCGGCTTAAAATACAATGGGAGCAATCCTACTGTCGTATTAAATAACTACAGAAAGTGTTACTTTTAATTAGACCATCCTAATTTTTTTAAACATTTCAGCAACCAAACCCTAAATATTTTAGGGTTTTATATCTAATACTTGCAGGTAGAACTCATAAAGTAGACATTGTGACTTTACGATTCGCATTTAAAGCGCTAGGTGCCGTTACGAACAAGATTTGAATATTTTAATGGCAAAGATTTATCCGACTTTAAATTTAATTCAAGGATATTATAAGACTCAACGCTACATACTATTCGAGGAATTGAGGAGAAAATACGGGGAAATATTCTATTATGCTGATTATACTTTTTGTAATGGACCGGTAATTGGGGAATTGGATAGCCTGATGGTAAGTGATGAAGGCTGCGTATAAATATAGTCTGCAATACTTTAAATGCAGGTTCCTCCTTAGCCTTAATATCAGAAGGAAATAGAATTAAATAGAATGGGAAAAGAAAGGAATATTGGGTCTCAGGATATCTAGCTTAGTGAAATGATCTTAGTGTGGGGTAAGGATTATGTATGTATGTGACCGTTGGGTATATTTATTATTTACTATAATTATATCGACCAGCAAGAGTTGCCGCTCTATATATTCTTTTCAGATTTCATTCTGCCCATTAGGTGCATTCAGTATAAAATACACATGCGTCTGTGACGTCTCAGGCGAGCGCTGAGGTATAAAGTACAAAGGTGATATTCACCATTGCAATGATATTTAGTTCAGACGCCGGCCCGCTCCATTGAATTGTGTCGGGTCGTAAGGCAGTATGTAGGGTGATAAGCGGAACGAATAGCGGAAAGATGAATGCCCATTCATAGTATCAGTAAATAATACAGTTGATCCCGATACTGCTTAAAATTCATTATGGGTTTTTTATGGTTCATCCTTCAACCTTTTTCTGGTTTATGGTGGCAGATTTTATAAAATAACGTAATTATCATCAAATTTTACATTTTGTTTATAGAGCCCAAAATAAATTTTAATGGACTTCAAGTTATTTCTCCAAGAACTCCGGGCCTGGGTCGCAATTATGTTCATATTTATTGAAAATAGCTATATGTTTTACACGCCGCAGTGCGACTTTAAGCTGAGTGGTCACCTAAGTGTCATAGCGATGCGACACGCAAAATCCTTGCTTGTTACTTACATTTGTGTTAAAATGTGTAATGTGAGTCTGTGTTGTATTGTTGTGACTAATAAATCTGGTTTCTTTCTTCTTCTTCTTCTTTCTTTCGCCTACATAAAAAGTAGATTTCATCGAGACACAAAAATCTTCACACCGATACTAACCACTGCAAAATGGGCATTTTAATTTAATGAAGTTTATAACCATTGTTAATGGTGGGATATTCGTATCCACCCGAATAGCTACTATGGTACATAGTTGTTGCATTTCAAGTTCAGCATGTATTTATCTCTATTCGAGTAACGCTGACATAATTGCGCGAACCAAAACAGAAATAACAAAATCAAGAAATAACTGTTTCTTACCAGCTGACACTGCTTTTGGGTAGCATTGTTTTTACCATAAAGTGTCTCAGGGTGTAAGAATATACATAGGACGTTGACATCACTGCTGCGTCATTTTTCTGAGGTATAGAGTACAAAGCTGATATTCTTTCCAATCTCACAAACACCCAAACCAGACAATAAAAATATATAAATAAATACACCCTGCAGGCACATATATAGTCTAGAGCCCACACTAAGATTGAGTCTTGTGTCGTGGGTATCAGGAACTACGAAAGACTTTTTGGCTTTACAAATACCCAGACCCGAAATAAATACCTGTGGTTCACCCCAATATTTGTTTCGGTGCGAGGATCAAACCCACGGACTCTCGTTTCACAGCCGGCGTCTTACTGACTGCGCCACGGAGATTGTCGAACAACAAATATTGTAGATCACACAAACATATCACCCACTAAGATCGACCCCGCCACCTCTCGTTTCAATATTAGCGTGGAACCAACTGTACTACGGGGACATTCAATGTATCCAGAGTAACTACTGGGCATATTAAATCTTAACATCCTATTTCACAAAATGGCGAGCGCAGTGAAATGCCCAGCATTGCTCTGGAATGCATGGTATTGCTTAGTTTTGCTACTGTTATTAAGCTTCGCTTACCATCAGGCAAATAGCAATTTATTGCTATAAAAATGTAGATCTGGTATTTCTACGTACGTCTGGTATTGCGATATAATCGCTATCGCTCCGCTCATAGCTAAAACAGCATGCTTAGAGATCTCACATAAATTGCACAGCACCCAAGATCGTGGAATGGATGTCTCCTTATGGTCTATTGATTTTACGCTCTCGTTTCAAAGCTTTTTTCAATTTGAAACACCTACATAATATTATCGTCATTTATCTACGGTCGAGGTGCAATTAGTGCTAAATTGAACACAATTAAATTTTGATATAAATGAATTTTAAATTAATTTATGTACAATTAGTATTGACGCGAAAATAACACGTTCCATCTCTAGGTATTCGTTTTTATCTTAAATCATTTTTTAAGCCACTCTAAGAGTAAAGTGGATAATATAATTAGCTTCTTATTTTAATTTAAAATTCAAGACAAAAAAAATTAAATCCTCAAAATACAAATACAATTCTTGAAATAAATAATTAACATTGGCATTTTTTAAATTTTACAATCTGCAATGCACTAATTTTACCATACATAATTTATTTTTCTTGTGTGATTAAATGTCATTAAAAGAACTAATTAAACAAATGCATCTATTGCAGCATCATTACCGCGACTAGCACAGTACTAGACTTACAATTTATCTAGCAACAGCCTTACAGAAACCGAGTGGAATGGACGACCCCTACAAAAGGAATCGTTTAGTCTCATCCCTCATACCTCGACCACATATCATTTACTATCATTACTTACAGTATTTTAAGTAAATACCTATTAGCACTGAAAAAAAAATGGCTGAAAAGACATGCTCACTTTAGACCCCTAAATTAAAACCTAATTTAAACTTTTGCATGCCATAGCATCTTTAAAAATGAAAAGGTGTACACTATAGTTTTAATTAAAATATGCATATACCATCCAATCACGATGGTATTTAAAACATCACAAAAAATGATGAGATTCTTTGCAGAATTTTGATGCATTGTGTCTTAAGTCACTAAAACTACCTCCCGGCATAGTTTTCATATACCTTGTATAAGGTTTCAAGTGAGGCAACATTATTGTATCGACAGAGAGATAGATATGTTATTGGTGCAGTCTCTTTGCCACAAGTATAAAAAAATTATTCCTATTTATTTATTAAAACGAAACGGTCCAGCAAACGAGCAAATAGGTCACCTGATGGTAACCCATGAACATACGCAACGCTGGGATCATGGATGTGTTGTTGGCCCATTAAATCAGGAGGAAACCGAAAAGGACAAAGGATGAGAAGAGAAAATGGGTTTGAGCATCAGGCAATCTCAATCACCAGATGAAACACGACAGCTTAGCTGTCGCTTCAAGTTGATTTTCTACGAGACAATGGTACAGCCCTTGACGACCTTGCTCGTTCATACTGAGTCATAGCTGACAACAGTAGTGGCTCTGCCACTTTCCAAATAATATTATTGAGTATCATCCATCCATCCATCCATCAGCCATAGGAAGTCCACTGCTGAACATAGGCCTCCCCCAATGATTTCCACAGAGACCTGTTGGAGGCAGCCTGCATCCAGCGACGTCCCGCGACCTTTACCAGGTCGTCGGACCATCTTGGGGAATATACAGGGTATATCAAGACTGCTACCGAAAACGAAGCCGGGTGGTAGTTTAAGCGACTTCAGACACAATGCAACAGAAAAAGTTGCAAAAAAAAGCGACAATTTTTTTTTGTAATTTTTTTCTTATGACCATATTTGGGTGGTAAATACATTTTTTCCTAAAATAATAGTGTATACCCTTTTATTTATAAATAATCTAAGGCATAAAAGTGTTTAAATTATTATTTTAGCAAAAACCATGGATTTACCACCCAAAAATGAAGATATTTAAAAAATCATAAAAAATAATTGTCGCGTTTCTTTTCGAAATTTTTGGTTGCATTGTGTTTGTAGTCACTAAAATTACCACCCGGCTTCGTTTTCGGTAGCAGTCTTGAGATACCCGGTATATATCCATATTGAATATATGTAGTTGCAAAATGTTTAAGATGATTCAGGGGTTTGTCGCAGGCCATTCGCTGTACCTATTTGTAAATTAATATAATTCACAAATTATAGTAAAGTCAAACAAATATCACTCCATATATCATGCCTAAAAGTTTTTACAAAAATTTCTACAACACAAAAACATATTTTTTATTTCAATAACCTTTCCGATATACTGCGCATATCGATAGGAGAGCGTATCGGAATCACAACGTTCAGAACTAAAGTTACTGAAATACATCGCCATTCTGCGTCCAACATTCAATTGTATTGACCCGGTTGGAAGACAGAAAACTAAAAGTTTCCGTATAAATTCAATGCAAGTTCGGACTACTGCAAGATTCAAGTTAGTGTATTGTTTAGATTCAAGCCAAGAGAATCGGATTAATTTGGGAATTTATAAGACTTTTATTGGTATCCTACTTATGTTTGTTTCATGTTTTAGATTTTTTGTATTGTTACTACTAAGTGGATTGCACTAAATATCATGATTCGTCGTCATCATAAATCCTAATAGATTTCGACTAATTGTGTTTTTTAAGCCAAAGTCCATCTTCTCTCAATCAGACCCTCGATTCTAGAGGATTCCCGTACTCTGCAGTAGGATGTATCCTACGTATTTAAGTCGAATGCATACATACAATGGACAGCCGCAGCCGGCGTCTTACCAACTGCCTAACGAGAAGCAGTGGGTTCGATCCAAGCACGAAACAAATATTTGTGTTTACCACTAGTTATTTGTTTTGGATCTGTGTGTTTTAAAGACTGAAAAGTCTCTGATAATTCCTGATATCTACAACACAATATTCGATCTTAGTTTGGGATCTTAGTCAGGACTATGAATGTGACTGTTGGATGTTATGTATTATTTCTATTTAACTATAATCTAATTTTAACAAAAGAAACCATACAATTTTTAAAACAATCCGACGCACCTGCAAATTACAAAGCGAAAACGATCATAAACATTTTCTTTATTGCCACCCATCAAAATTCATACAAAATACACTGGCCATTGAAAAGATTTTTTATAGTCCGTAAAGGGAGGTCACTTAACATCGCAAAATGAAATCTACGAGGGCAGGCCCTATCCTTTTGATAAATCCATTTTATGAGATTCGCGTCGAGATGCAATCTTATCGTATTTTACGACCGTCCAAATCCTACGGAGTACATTAAAGTATTCATTTACATAATTTTAATTTACCACTGTTAAATTATGCAGAATTGTGGTTATCTTGAGTATTTTATGAACAATTGTTATCATTTAAAACCCATTTTGTTCTTGTAAAATATAAAGCTTTGCAACTGAATATTCTGTGTATTATTTTCAGTGTTGTACAGACTGAAAAACTTTATCAATATCAATTATATTAATTATGTACAGTATACGAGTCTGACATATATTGAATCTTTAAAATGTTATACATAATTTAGATTCAGGCACTTTTATACCCTAACACCCAGTTCACAAGGCTGTCTTCGGCAGAGGAGAATGGCCAAAAACTCTAAAGTTACTCTTTCCAAAAAAGTTTACAATTTATACAGGCGTCGCTACTTGGTTACTAAGCGGTTGTCTTTCGCGTGATGATTCTTTTATACAACCCTTTACAATTCAAGTGAATGGATAAGCAAATTTGACGGTCTACCTGGCGCAGTTAGACGCCGCCTGTGAAACGAGAGGCCGCGCGTTCGATCCCCGCACTGAGAGAGATGTTTGTGAGGCCCACAAATATTTCTTTAGGGTCTCAGTGTTTGAGAGACCGAAAAGTCTCTCGTAGTTCCTGATACCGACGACATAAGACTTGATCTTAGTATGGGGTCATGACTATGTATGTGACTGTTGGTTGTTATCTATTTTATTTATTTATTTAAGCAAATTCCTTATTCTGAAACATCGTTTGTCTTATCTGTGAATGATAACTCGACTTGTATTTTATTTCAGTGTACCTCTGTAACAGCTCGCAGTTATGTCTTTCAGCAAATTTGTAGAAAATATATTTTATATAATTTTATTCATCTTTATTATTGTTCATCTCAGACACTGGAGATCAACCACTGTGTTTATTATCAATACCTTAACACATGTACACAGTAAGAGATTAAATGAGCAATCAGCTCTCCTGATTGGACGCATGAAAATAGTGTATGAAAACGAATAAACAGCAGGAGTTCGTACGTGTAGATGTTGACCTTAAACGAACAGGAGTAAGAAAACTGGAATTTTCGGCATCTAGCATGCTCTTACTTAGCAGAGGAAACGCGATAGCAAAGGCAAACCAATTCAGTGTCTATACTAAGATTAATTTTAAGGTTAAGATTTTTGAGATCTATGACACAAGACCTCTTAATGTTCAATTAAGACTTGTACTGTATTCTTTGATTAGGACTGGGTATGTGTGAGATTGTTGGGTATATTTAGATAATTAATAAAACTATAATGCCTAATGATTTAAAAACTTACTATTCATGCAATAATATGATATAATATTTTATAAAAGCTATAGAATACATTTGCAAAAATGTTAATATAGACTGGATAAATCATATATTAAGCTTCTTATTATTTCACATTATTTTTAAGTATCGGTTTTGTGAGATAAAAAAATAGATTATGAATCAACGTTTATAAAATAAATATTATTTTTGACTTGTGCGATATTTTACACAATTTCAAAGCTAGCTAAAACATAAGCCTAAAATGAAACGTCGGTTACGTCAAAGTACAAAGGCAAAATTTAACTTAAAATTTATGCAAACGTTTGGCCCACCGGAAAATATTCAGAGAAATTCGGCGCGTGTTTAAATTGGGGCAAACGGAATAAAAGGGCACGGTTGTTTATTAAAACACGTACATAAGAATGTAGAACGCTAATATTTCATAAGAAAATTACTTGACAATTAAGTGGAACGGGCCAAAACCACTTGGCACGGTCGTAACAAAACAAAAGTGACTGCTAAGGCTGGGAAAAGTTTCGGCTTCGGCCTTGTTTCTTTCGGGCATTTACGTCATGCGTTGGTAAAATATGGCTGTCTGATTGGTCCTGTAGTGTTGTGGAGTTGAAATATTCTGAAGGATGATATATTAAGTTTTATTAACAAATAGAGCAAATTATTGAGTGCACTTTTTATGTATACAACAATGACTACTGTTAAATTAAAAGTATTAATAACCTATAAATTAATAAACAAAAAAGAAAATAACAATAATTAAGTATTATTGTAGTATCAGTCAAGTATCAATAAATCCGAAGTGTAAACCATAATAATAATTTCATTTCTAGATGCTGTGTACCTTTTTGAGTGATTATTATTCAAAAAAATAACATGCATATCCCAACATGCAACATACACAATATTATACTACATATTCATAATTATGTAATACATGTTCGATATCACTTCATTGCCTGGTGAAACTCGTACCACGGCAAGCATCTTCGACACCTTAAAATATAAAACCAAACAAATAAATAATGTTAACATTGTTAAACACAAAATAAAATTTTATTTTTGGTAACATAAACCAAAATAACTTATTATTTCCAGCTTCTCATTTAACATACCGGGTATCTCAAGACTGCTACCGAAAACGAAGCCGGGTGGTAGTTTTAGTGGCTATAAACACAATGCAACTAAAATTTTCGCATAGAAACGTGACAATTATTTTTTATGATTTTTTAAATATCGTCATTTTTGGGTGGTAAATCCATAGTTTTTGCTAAAATAATAATTTAAACTCTCTTATATCTTAGAGTATTTATAAATTAAAGGGTATACACTATTATTTTAGGAAAAAAATTATTTACCACCAAAATATGGCAATAGGAAAAAAATTTCAAAAAAAAAATTGTCGCTTATTTTTGCAACTTTTTCTGTTGCATTGTGTCTGAAGTCGCTTAAACTACCACCCGGCTTCGTTTTCGGTAGCAGTCTTGATATACCCTGTATATTGTAACTTACTAACCATTAACAAAAAAAAAACGAAAAAATACATTGCTTTTCGGCCTCGCACTGGCACAAACACAATCACTAGCCGGAATGGAATGCAAATATAATAGCGACAGTAGCCACTCGCGCCAGTTAGTTGTTTGAGTAATGCCGAATTATGCGTTAAAAAACTCCAATACGCTCTGATATTAATCATGCAAATTGTGCGGATATTAAACTTTATTACTTAATGTATTGGTTGGTCTTTTAAGCTTGGAAAGTAGATTTTCGATACTTAAATTAAATTAGTGCTGTTGGAAATTATTTTTTGTCATTGACGAAGTTTAATTCACCTGTCTATATTATATTCCGGCAAGCTAGCATAATTTTGTCAAGCGATGAGAAGTAACTATTTCTGACCAAAGGATATTATTTTAGGATTCCATTGCACATACATACATAAACATACGCCTTATTCCCAGAAACGATAGGTAGAGATGTTACCAGTACACCAGCATTTCACAATGTGGAACGGAACACACAAGCTAGCCTATCCTTCTCGGTAAAAAGTGTGAGTTTATGTACGTATACAGGGTATATCAAGACTGCTACCGAAAACGAAGCCGGGTCGTAGTTTAAGCGACTTCAGACACAATGCAACAGAAAAAGTTGCAAAAAAATGCGTCATTTTTTTTTGTAATTTTTTTCCTATTTCCATATTTTGGTGGTAAATACATTTTTTCCTAAAATAATAGTGTATACCCTTTAATTTATAAATACTCTAAGATATAAGAGAGTTTAAATTATTATTTTAGCAAAAACTATGGATTTACCACCCAAAAATGACGATATTTAAAAAATCATAAAAAATAATTGTCGCGTTTTTATGCGAAATTTTTAATTGCATTGTGTTTGTAGCCACTAAAACTACCACCCGGCTTGGTTTTCGGTAGCAGTCTTGAGATACCCGGTATAATAATATATAAGTACGTTCGAGAGGCCGCGGGTTCGATCCCCGCACCAAAACTAATATATTATGTGTGAACCACGGGTATTTGTTTCGGGTCTGGATGTTTGTGAGAACGAAAAGTATCTCAAAGCTTCTGATACCCACGATACAAGACTCGATCTTAGTGTGCGGTCAGTATTATTAATATTTATACCGGGTATCTCAAGACTGCTACCGAAAACGAAGCCGGGTGGTAGTTTTAGTGGCTACAAACACAATGCAATTAAAAATTTCGCATAGAAACGCGACAATTATTTTTTATGATTTTTTAAATATCGTCATTTTTGGGTGGTAAATCCATAGTTTTTGCTAAAATAATAATGTTAACTCTCTTATATCTTAGAGTATTTATAAATTAAAGGGTATACACTATGATTTTAGGAAAAAATGTATTTACCACCAAAATAGGGCAATAGGAAAAAATAAAAAAAAAATTGTCGCTTTTTTTTTGCAACTTTTTCTGTTGCGTTGTGTCTGAAGTCGCTTAAACTACCACCCGGCTTCGTTTTCGGTAGCAGTCTTGATATACCCTGTATAATAAGTAGACTGCACAATCTACATCACAGCTGTTCCAAAATGGAATTCTTTACAACACAACTTCATGAAAACACGTCAACGTGGCTTGTACGTAATACGTCGATTCCGAAATCCCTTACCTATATTTCATATACCAAGGTCTGCGTGGCAAATGGAATAAAACATAGCAATTTTCTTGGGACCATGCGTGGTTCCGCAGTCCCTATTTCCTACCGACTCATACCTTAGCTTTTATAAATCAAAAAACCAATAAACACGCCGCCAAGCGATTTTCAACCTTATACGTTTGACATAAGCGTGCTGTAATTTTTGATGCATGGTAAAAATAATTTTGCCCGTCTCCACATCCCTGCTTCTAAATAAATAAGAACAATATTGCAACTAGTCTTTCTGTCTCAAATGTTTTTCTATTTCATTACCTTGTTTCAGCTACAGTTTGTTGTTTGACGTATTGTGTTATTACCTACCTACTATATTTCTTACGGGAACAAAAGGAAGTAGCCATACCTAAAGTATGATTTTGCATATAATTATTAATTGTGTTAAATTGGAACGAGACACTAATGAAAATATACACACACACATTCACAAACTCTCGCCTTATCTCAGAAGGGGAAGGCAGAGGTATTCCGGCTTGTGTGTTTCGTCTCACGATATGATAGGGGACGAGCCTGCCGATGCGCCGCCACCTATCACATCGTGGGACGGAACATACAAGGCAAAATGTGGGTGTCCTGGCACCTCTGCCTATGATTTCTGGGAAAAAGGCGTGAGTTTATGTATGTTATTTCCTTTTGATAAATTTTGCTGCAAAATAAATATAAATAAAATGAAGATAAAAAAGGTAAAACTATGAACTGACAATAACCGTGTTAAGAATACCAAGTGAATTGTTTCTAACATAATATTTGAGGGTTAAAATACACTACAACGGTGCTTGGGTGGTGCTTAACCGCGTTTTCTGGTCGAAATAGTCTGAAAGTGAGGGCAAGCGGCGGAATGCAAGAATTCCGAACTATTTCACCTTCATGTTCGCTATGCCGGACGCTCGTAACCATCTCTTTTTAAAGTGCCTTTAGTAAATTACTGGTAACATTTTGTTGTATTTTTGCTGATATTGAGGGCGATATATAACCTACTAAAACATAGTTGATTGAATTATACTATGATATGAAAAGTGTCTTATTAATAAGCATCTGCTTCCATCTTTCTGCACTACCCTAAGGTTGGCTGGTATAAAATGCCCTAAGGCATTAAGTACGCCCGTACTTTTTAGGTGTACTTAGTAGTTTAAATAAAATTAATACTACCACAGTGGTGCAGTTGTACTATGGTACGATTAGAACGGTAAGATCTAGAGTTCGAATCCCGCGAGCCAAAAGAAATTGGATTTTTCGATTCATTATCAGCCCTTAGACTTAGGAAATTTTGACCGATATGGCGATAGATTAATCCTCTACCTCATCATAAGGCGGAACACACAAGATACAACATGCATATCCTGATAACACCTTTGCCTATCCCTTATGAGAAAAAAGGCGTGAGTTTAATTAAGTATGTATGTAAAATAGACTAAACAGTCTAAGCCCTCTCGATCGTTCTCTCGATTGTAAAGGAGGCCCGTGCCCTGCAGTGGGATGTATATGGACTGATACAGTACGTATGCTCACGGTTGTCTGGCAGAGATATCGCTTAAAACAATTAGACCACCCATTGTAACTATTGTTATTTTTTTATTTATTTCCTTGTTTTGGTTACAATAAGGAGTTCTTATATTGTATTATATTGTATTCATTTGACTAACCACAGCGTGGTTCTACTAATTCCAAAAAAATCTACTAGCCAAATATCCTTTAACTCTAGAAGTTAGTCCTCTCAAATTATATAACTCAGGATGTTGTTAAAAACATATTTCCAGGAAAATTCAAGCAGCTTTCAATTTTGTACGGCGCCAGTACGTTTGAAACGGCCCAATTGTCTGCGTTTTGAGTCGGTTCTTTGAGGAATATCCGCGTTGAGTTTCAAAGAGATTTGTATTAGCTAAATTAAACCGCACTCTGCATGCAAACGTTACTTGGGTAAATATGATCTTTTTTATGAATTTATCTTCTTTATGAAAACTGTATTTCTTTTTTATGAAAACTGTATTCCAAAGCTACTAAATTGAGTTGCTGTTTAAAGCATGATTTTTAGCGTTAGGTCTAAACTAATGTTACAAAGAGGAAAGATTTAATTTTTCGCTTTGAACATGCTTTGAAACTACTGGACCGAAAGTATGATAGAGAGGGGTTTGGCTATATAGTCCACTACTGCGAAATGGCAGACATTGCATACCTTAGAAATTATCACAGATCGCTATGGTATGCAGGTTTCATCTTGATGCTTTTCTTTACTATTATAATTCATAGTGATTAACTAGCAATGTAAACAAGACTCCAAAATGTCGGAGGTGTGCCCTAGGATTTAAACCCGTGAACATATCGGCAGCCAGTTCTGGTTTGTTTATCAACAGGCCATCACGCACAAACACTATATCGACCCATAATCCCACAGAATTCCTATAGAAAGGAGAGTTCGATTAAGAAATCTTAGCCCATAGTCCACCATGCTGATCTAGTTAGGAACACATGTTTGAAGCTGCAACAAAATTAATAACTTTCCACATTGCAGTAAACAGAACTTAAAGCTTACACAGTTCACCGCTATATTGCCTAAACTGTCATGGGCAGTACATAAAGTGTCAGCATATAATTGGAATGCATTAATTCGTTGACTAATTGGTCGTCGCGGGAGTGAATCGCAGAATTTCTTGTTGCGGTCGTGGCGCTAACGTCATGACGCGGTTAAGGGCTGGCGAAGCGCAATTATAGTCTAACATTTTTATATAATTCAATGGTTTTATTCGATCTCATATATTTTAACAGAGTCGATGATGTTGTTACTGCGATTAGTAAATTTAGTGTCATCTTTTTTTATTCCCTCATATGGCGAGATTAGCGTTCTATTCGCCTGATGGTAAGCGATACAAACACTCATGGACAGCAGCAAAACCAAACAACACTGTGAATAACAAATCAATGCTTGGCAATCCAAAGCCCTCGTCATCCGGAGACATAAGATTGAGTCTTAATATGTCCATTAGTTACTTTGACTACATTGCCCTTTAAACCGAAATACAACGATGCATTTAAACTGCTGTTTTACGAGAGAAATAGACATTACGATGGTACGATAGTTACCAGGTGGCCTCTTATATATGAGAGACGTACCACCAGTAAAATATAAACAGTTTTGCTAAAAAAATCATAGTAAATATAATTATATGTCTTACACAATGAGGTATATTCAAGAGCGGACATCGAGAACAAAACCTCTGCGTATTGTGCGTGCACACGGGTACACAGTGAAGCGAGAGCGAGAATGTTACTTCGTAGGCGTGACAGGGACAGAAATAGAAGGAGCAGCATGGTACCCTTCATTTTGTTACAAACATTTTGTTTGCAGTGTCCCCTCTAGTATTATATATTATCTCAATGATCTTACATAAATATTTCTACACATATCATGGCCCGTGCTTCAACCCTACGGACAATCACTTCATGAATATTGAGAAGGGCGTAACGGCCGCACACTACTCATCAATTAACCGAGTGTAATTGCTGACTTTCAACGGCCATTGCATTTCCTATTGCTGTGTACCTGATTGATGATTTTATCTTCTATCTGTTACTCGAACGTTAGGTCTTTGTTTGTGTATCTTTAGTTTTTCTTCAATTCTGGACTAAGACATGCGAGTTGTTTCAGATTTTTCTTGTGTGAATTTCAATTTCGCACCGAGGGATTTTTGTATTGCTAGGCATGGAAAGATGAGCATGCCGTTCGCCTGATGGTAAGCGATACGAGCGCTCATGAACAGTAGCAAAACCAAAACCTTGAATTACAAATCAACGCTTGGCATTCAACAGCGCTCGCCATCCTGAGACATTAGATGTTAAGTCTCAATATGTCCAATAGTTATGGCTACAATATCCTTAAATCCGAAACACAACAGTGCATTTACACTGCCGTTTGGCGGGTGAAATAGACATTGATGTGGCATCTACCCGGGCGGTCTCTCACATATGAGATACTTTCCACCAGTAACTATTGTGTAGGCTTGAGAATTCCACAACGGTATCCCCTGGTCGTCATAGGAGACAAAAGAAATCAGTAAAGGTTGAGTGAGATCAGTATGTGCCTTGGTTCGGCGCCAAGCAATCACAGGGAAGGAACTGATGCGCTTCTCGGCCTGAGATATCCAGTGCCGCCCGAAACCCACCTACGGGTCTTTAGTCAGTATGGTGGCGTAGGGTTTTCGTTAGGGACCCGACTCGGCCGCAATATTCGCAGCGTGCCGGGCTGGTAGGCCAGTGACACTGACTGACTGACTTTCGACCACCTCAGAGGTAGAAAAGTATTATATTTTTTTCTTCTGCCACAAAAATGAGTTGCAATTGTGTTTGATATTTTTGTTGCCCACTTATTGTGAATGTTTACTAATATGATAAATGCGAATGTAAATTTGTTTATTTGCATAGAAGTTTAATAAATACGCTTAATTATTTAATTGATCGTCAGGGGAATAAAAAAAAAGAACTTTTTCCAAAAGAACTACAAAAATAAGTGTTCTTTTTTTTCTATAATGATTCCTTTGTGGATTGACAATCTAAATTGATTGGTAAAATCAACATTGACGCAAACAAAGCCGCAGGTATAAACTAGTTTTAAGAAATCCTGCTTATGAAAAATGTCTACGTTAAAAACATTTACCTACCTGAAATGTAGATAAGAATTCTAAATTAATTGGGTTGTCACAGACATAAGATTTAAGTCAAAATGTTTGACTTTTTTATTTAACTTACATTTCGTTAATAACTTTGAAAATGTCTAACATTGGCTTTCATTATAAATAAACAATGTATAATAAGATTTCTCTATGTTCTTTACTTATATGTACGATAATATATTATGTTTAAGACCTATATTTAAATACATTTAAAAATATTTTTTTTAATTAATAAATCAACAATAAAAAATAATGGCAACTAAAATCTCACTTTAATATTACAAGATGCGTAAGACGCAAAATATCAACTGAACTTAATGTGAACTCTATGTGCAACAATGAAAATCTCAAGCAATCAAAATTAGTATCTTCAGAGATTATTCGTCAATGTCACTCGTGCTTAAGGTGTGGGTCATACAAATAAACAAAATTATGTCAATCTTTGTAATACAGTTAGTTCAACGCCGGCTGTGAAAAGAGACGCCTCGGATTCGATCCCGCACTGAGACAAAAAAAATATTTATTTTTAATATTTATTCTACACCAGAGACAAATAAAAAGGAAAAGTTAAAGAAATCAAAATACTAGTGGTGGTCTTATCACTCAAGGTGGTCTCTGAAAGATAAACAAAGGATAGATAGAAGAACACGAGAAATATTTGTGTGAATCTCAATTACTTGTCTCGGATTTGAGTGTTTGTGAGACGAAAAGTCTCTCGTAGTTTTTGAAACCTAGAACACAAAATATGATCTTATTGTGGAGTCAGGACTGTATGACTGTTAAGTGTATTTATTAATATTATTGGCTCTCTAATGTCGGTTCAGGTTGAATTTTGAATTTCACGTGAATTTTGAAGGTTCATGATACCGACCGACTTTCGGCTAGCATAATAGACTAAGGCTTATCAATTTTTCGGCAATAATTGATGTTACACGAACGGCTAATTGTACATAATCAAGCGTATCAAATCCACAATATGTGTAACATTAATCCTTCCTCTTTGGGAAAGGAAAATTATAAATAAATAAATATATCTGAGAGACATCTATCCTAATTTTATAAAGAAGAAATGTATGATTTTTTGTTTGCATTGAATAAGCTGTGATACTAATGGACCTATATTTTTTTAAACCTTGTTAATGGTAAGCGCAAACTGCAAATAGAAAGAAAGAAACAAAGATAGGAAAGAGGGAACACGTGTGACGGCAAACTATTCCACAACCTGACAAAAAAGGATTAACGAACGTTTTGCGCCGATATAGTTTGGACCATCAAGCTTTGCCTTCGCAAGCTAGCACGCGTGGTTCTCTATAGGAGAGGAAAGGTTTGTTCGCTATAGTTCACGATATCCTAATAGTACTCCGAAAATGTATGTAAGATCATTGAGATATTATACTAGAGGGGACACTATAAACAATTTTTTTGTAGTAATATTGAACAGTATCGCACCACTTCTTATATTTCTGTCCCTGTCACACCTATGCAGTAACATCATCTTGCTCTCTCTTCACTGGATTCTCGTGTACACATACACGGGAATCCTTTACCAGGTCAATACACGGTAATACACAGAGATTTTGTTCCCGATGTCGCTTCTAGTATTTCTGTATCAGCCCATATACGTCCCACTGCAGGACACGGGCCTCCTCTACAATCGACAGTACGATTAAGAGTGACTAGCCCATATAGTCCACCATGCTGGCCTAGTGCGGATTGGCGGACTTACATACCACAGAAATTCTTATAAATCGCTATAGTATGCAGGTTTCCTCACGATGTTTTCCTTCACCGTTTTAGTGCGTGGTGATTGACTATCAATCCTACATCCATCCTTCTATCATCCTTCTAGTATAATTATGATGAAATACAATAAACACTAACCTATTTCAACACTATCAAGTACACGTGCACAAAACAAATTAAACATTCACATTGAAACATTTCCCAAACGGCGATACAACCAACATTATTATCTCTACAATTCCGCACGAGAATCCTTCAGTAATAATTCAGTGGTACATCTTGACTCGACCGTCGGAATAGAATACCTTAGTCTCATACATCTTGTATTAAGACTTCCCATATATTTAGGTTTTATTGATAGAACAGTCTTACAGGGAATACTAAGGATTATTTCAAAGAGGTTTTTTTTAGCATGCGATTTGCCTGATGGTGTGTGTTTCGGCAACGGCTCGAATGTATTTTATTTATTTGTTTCTAATGTGTGAGGCAAACTAATAAGAGGATTTAATAAAAAAAAAGTACTCTAAGACGTTTACAAAAAGGAGCATGCATATTCTCTTGAAACAGTGAGCAAAAAAATGAATACAAAGAAAGAATACAAGTTACAAAAAAATTACTAAGTTACATTTTACGTGGCGCCATCTGTTAAGTAAAACGCGTCTAATACAAATAAAACAATAAATTACTAATAACAGATGGCGCCAAAAAAATTCAAAATTGATTAAATTATAGTTATAATCTAAACTAAATGCTACATAGCGTGAAGATCAACAGTGTGCGAAACGACCGCTCATGAACAGTGACAAAACCAAACAATAGAATGAATTATAAAGCAATGATTGACATTACTGTGATTGCCATCCTAAGACATAATATGTTGAGTCTCATTATGTCCAATGGTAGTTACAATGTCCTTCAAACCGGAACACAACAGTGTATTTACACTGCTCTCTACCTTAGATTATTTATAAATAAAATTGTATTATTTTAGGAAAAAATGTATTTACTACCCAAATATGGTCATAGGAAAAAAATAACAAAAACAAAATTTGTCGCTTTTTTTTGCAATTTTTCCTGTTGCATTGTGTCTGAAGTCGCTTAGACTACCACCCGGCTTCGTTTTCGGTAGCAGTCTGGATATACCCTGTATATTAAGGACTGTAAAGGTCTTGGCTTCTATCCTAAAGTTAGGTTAGGTTAATTTTTTTAGGTGGATTTTTTCGCAAAAAATGTTTATGAAGTGTTCGACTGGTGTTTGTTGAAAAGCAATTGAGTCTTGTTGGAATGTAAGTTAATGTGGAACTTTGATTAGCTATTATAGTACCTCTGCGTACTCCTTTAATAATACAGGGAATATGTCATGTATACATGGTAAATTCAATTAAAATTATACTGCAAACATACTCTGTTTTGTCAGCCTCCGTGGCGCAATTAGTCAGACGCCTGTGAAACGAGAGGCTGCGGGTGTCGGGCAGTCTCTCTTTCTGGCACCCAAGATTCGATCTTATTGTGGGGTCAGGATTATTTATGTGACTGTTGGGTGTATCTATTTATTTATTTAGTTGACTATTTCGCATATATTTGTCCTGATGTTCTATACATACAGTTTCACCCCGGTTGACGTGGCACGTTCGTTGGTAGCTAACAAGCCGTTACCTCACAAAGGCACAACAAACACCCGGCCCCATACTACTCTCCACAGACATTCTAATTTATAAACGCACGGCCATTACAACTGCGAGTTTGTGTATAAATGTTATATGTCATATGGACTACAGCTGAAATAAATTTTTATAATAGGGTAAATACCGTAATAATTATTTCGCTTACTAACCAAATACGTAAAAATAAAGCCTTGCTGTCAAAAAAGTATTAAAGTAGCTTGTAACAAAAGGAAAATATTTATATTTAAAATTAAAGAGTAGGAATGTAGTGAGGACATCTTGCTGTCTATTTTACACGCGCACACTGTAATGTATAATAACCCAAATGTCGCTATCTTGGTTTAGCGTTTCATTTCTGTTATCCCCACTACAAGATTTAAAATGTTTCTAACTTGTTTCATTGTGAACGGATTTATATTTTGTTTGTTTGTTAGACCATACCTATGGATACGTTTTGATAAATTCTATAAAAAAATAGGAGCCAAATACCCTATTGTAATATCTCATAAGTTTTTTTTTTTCAATAAATCGTACCCTCAAATGCAGAGGAAGCCCGTGCCCTGCAGCGGGACTTATGTGGACTGATACAGATTCATATTATATAATTATTGTCGAATTTCGTACGCTGAGCTACTCATAGTTTGTATTAATTCTGGCCTTAAACGCCATTCATATGGCTCCATATTAAGCTACATCGAGAGCTTCGCTAGCGGCAATAATAACTTGATACAAGACTTCTGCTCGCGTATACTTAACGCTAACTTTAATGTTGCCTGCCCGTTAATAAGATGTGAGCATGTATCTTTCTCTGTTCACCTGCATGATACAACTGTAGCTCAAGGAAAGTTTTTGTTTATAGTAAGGAGACAATAGCTAAAAGCTATAGATAAAGATATAAAAGATATATAAATAATCTGAATACTAAAGGAATTGCAGGAAGGTAAAAACACATAATGAAAAAAAAAATAGCAATGAAACGGATCCAAAGCGGAGGTCATGGGTGTCATGACCCGCCCACTGGGGCTGGCTTCAGATTGACATTTTTTTTTTTTAAATATATTCACCCAACAGTCACATACATAGTCCTGACCCCACACTAAGATCGAGTCTTGTGTCGTGGGTATCAGGAACTACGAGAGACTTATCGGTCTCACAAACACCCAGACCCGGAAGAAATATTTGTGGGTCGCACAAACATTTCTCTCGGTGCGGGGATCGAACCCGCGGCCTCTCGTTTCACAGGCGGCGTCTAACCAACTGCGCTACGGAGGCTGTCAAATTATTATCTCGTTGATAAAATTTATAAGTACAAATAATTATTTAAATATCGATAAATAAAGTAAAAATCTCATTAATAAATCACTATTCCGAATTCGTGTATTGAAATCGTTCCCAGTGTTCAGACAAGAAATACATGACCACCCCTGGCTTTTAAGATGGATCCGACCTTGATTATGAATGGCGAAACAAGCACGCCATTTGCCTAAGAGTAAAAGATACGGCCGCTCGTGGACAGTAGCAAAACCAATCAACACATAATAAATTACAAAGCAATGCTTTCCAATCCACTGCACTCACCGTCATGAGACATAAGATGTTAAGTTTCAATATAAAGAAAGAAAGAATGAAGAAAGAAAATACATTTATTGAAGGCGCAAACATACAAAGGTAGGTAATAAAATAACAAAATATACAAAAAATAAAAACATGACAAAAAATACCATTATGCAACAAAATTACGTGGCTAAACTATTGCGCCGACAATGGGCCTCCCATTCAGCTTTATGCTGCAGAATGGGAAAAGCAAACTGCAGCGCTGATTTTCAACGGGGTGCCCTGGTGAGACACGTTAAACTTACTACCCTGGCTACAATGTCGTTGAATCCGGCACACAATAGTGCATTTACTCTGCTACTTTGCGAGAAAAATAGACAATGTACCTACCCAAACGGCCTTTCATGAGAGACCTACCAGTAAAATCAGTTCATAGTAGGCCAGTCCAAAAAATACGCTTTCACACAAACGCCACAATACCAAAAGATTTTTAACGTTGAATATTAATTTATACACAGCGCCTGCAATAGTGCTATACGTTATTCAACTCTGCCGCTGGTTTACAAAACAAAAGTTTCTAAATAGGAATTATGAGTCAACTTCGCGCCGCGGTCTGGAGTCAAGACAGAAAAGTTTGGAGCGCTCGAGAGGATATTTCAACGAGCCCTGTTCTGTTACCGAACCGCTGTTTCAATTCTGTTTGCCTGTTTGATTTTAAATATTAACAACGCATGGTAGCGAGTTGGAGTGGTATTGTTTACAGAAGCGGTTTGTGAAAGCTAGCTTAGTTGGGTGAGTGCTTGGGTGCCGAAATTGAAGTTTTGTTCAAAAAGTGCCACTGACTAAAAATCTGCTTGAGTATCTATTGATAACAAACGCTTAAATAGTCTCATTAGTAAAAAAACATATAAGATTTTGTAATACAAATTTAAATTGCATGGTGACCTGTTGTTAACGGACTGGACCTGGCTGCCAGTTCGCGGTGGTCACAGGTTAAAATCCAGGGGTACACCTCTGACTTTACTGAATAATATGAGTATTTAAAACATCGTAAGGAAACCTGAATACCATAGCGATGTATAAGAATTTCTATAGTGTATAAAGTCTGCTAACCCGCACTAGGCCAGCGTGGTGAACTCTCGATTATTGAAAATGCCCGTGCCTTTGCAATGGTTTATGGGCTGATACTTAAGAATTAATCTGGACTGCAATTTGACTGAGACAATAGGCTAGACCGCCATCTGTCGGTAGCCTTTATGGCACTTCTGTTTAACCCATCAGGGATAAAAAAAACATGAAAATATGTACGCAATGATCGCTTTAGCAATGACAGTTAATGACAAAGTAAAATATAAATAAATAAATAACACCCAACAGTCACATACATAGTCCTGATCCCACACTAAGATCGAGTCTTGTGTCGTGGGTATCAGAAACTACGAGAGACTTTTCGGTCTCATAAACACCCAGACCCGGAAGAAATATTCGTGGGCCGCACAAACATTTCTCTCGGTGCGGGAAACGAACCCGCGGCCTCTCGTTTCATAGGCGGCGTCTAACCAACTGCGCCACGGAGGCTGTCAAAATATGGTGATATATTCCAAATTAGTTTCCAACAGGAATATCGAAGTTTATGAACCGCATTAGGTCAATCGGATAAATTGAAAGGCCTACACCTGAAAGAGACTTTATTTTATTCCCTAAGCCCGTCAAACGTACAAACAGGCCACCTGATGGTATGTGATCACTGCCCCCCATGAACATCCACAACCAATGGGTCAAAGATGGATCATGACGGATATAAATATTTTGAATGCTCTTGCCAAATCTTCAGTCACGGTTATCTTAGGGAAAGGCCTATATTTAGCAGTGGACTTTCCGAAGCTAAGGACTAAGGCCTGGCTATCATGGCGTATGAAGAGTGAGAAATTAGGAGGAAAGATACAGTAAAACTTCTTAGAACATCGATAAACACCCCAAGATATGAGAGCAGTAATTTAGAACGATTATTCGATTGTCGTTCGTATGTGCCAACTTTCTCATATTTCAAATTCGGATTATTACGTAACATCTTCAACAAAGTGGACGGACGACCTGGCTAAAGTTGTAGGAAGTTGCTGGATGCAGGCTGACGACAACACATCGATGAGGCGATCCTTGCATGAGGCCTAAGTTCAGCAGTGGACTTCCTATGGCTGAGATGATAATGATGATGATCCTTTACAAAAACCATGATTTTATCAAAAAAAAAAACACAGCTAAACCAAACAGCACCATGAATTAAAAGCAAAGCTTGGTATTGAACTGCTATTGCCATCGTAAGACATAAAATGTTTAGTCTCGATATGTCCTGTAGTTACACTGGCTACAATGTCCTTCAATCCGAAACACGACAGTGCATTAAAACTACTGTTTGGCGGGTGAAATAGACATTGCCGTGGGACCAAGGTGGATTCTCACATATGAGAGACCTACCAGTCGATTAAGACTGTAGCATTGCTGTGCTCAGGAAAGCAATGTGCGTAGAATATAGTTTATATTTAATGGTTAAAATTACAAGTACCTCTGTGCCCGGGACAGTACTTTGAACCGTCGGAGTGTTTATTATCTCTAATGATAACGGCGTATACAATATATCGTCACTTCAAGGAATAGATGTAAATATACTGCCAGACTATCTTAACAAATTTAATATTATAAGAAGAAAGACTTGATTGTTTGCTTGTTTTGAATAGGCTCTGAAACTGCAGGACCGATTTAAAAAAATATTTCATCATTAGAATCCTACATTATTCCTGATGAACATAGGCGATATAACATATTTTTAAATGTGGTTCTACACCCGAAAGAAGGGAATGTAATTTATTATACGCTTCAGTTTCAAAATAATGTCATGATTCTTAATACCAATTGTGAATTTCAAACCTATTTACGTCAATCAGGTAAAAAAGGGCATTTTTGTGAAACTACCCCGCCCATAAATCCACCACTGCAACTACTGTCTGTCAACTAGGATCAACAGTGGCACGATAAGAATGATTGACACCGAACTCCGGAGCTCGTTGGGTTTCGAAGGGAGACTGAGTTGTTTTAACCCGCATCAAAAATTAATTAGGAAGAAAAAACTAATAGAAGGAGTTGGAAACCAATGATTATTCACTTTTCTCCGCAGCAAAACGGGTCACTTACCGAAAAATAAATTTATTTCTGCTACGACATCGTACTCACACATTACGACATTGCCTCGGTGGCGTAGTTGTACTACGGTACGGTTACAAAGCTGAGGTCTCGGGTTCGAATCCCGGGATGGACAAAGTGATATTGGATTCATCATCATTCATTATCAGCCCAGAGTCAGGAATTTGTGCCCGATATAGCGATAGACTCGCCACCTATCACATCTTGGGATGGAACATACAAGGCAAAATGTGGGTGCCCTGGCACCTCTGCTTACCCCTTCTGGGAAAAAGGCGTGAGTTTATGTATGTACGACATCGCACGACATAATTCATGTTTATTTACACACCTGTGACGTCATTCGGGGTTTCCCTACGAGATCGAATCAGAAATGAGGAGATCCGTAGGAGAACTAAAATAACCGACATAGCCCACCGGATTAGCAAGTTGAAGTGGCAATGGGCAGGGCACATAGCGTGGAGATCTGATGACCGATGGGGTCGGAAAGTGCTCGAATGGAGGCCACGTAGTGGAAAGCGCAGCGTAGGACGTCCACCCACAAGATGGTCAGACGATCTGGTAAAGGTCGCAGGACGTCGCTGGATGCAGACTGCCTCCAACAGGTCTCTGTGGAAATCATTGGGGGAGGCCTATGTTCAGCAGTAGACTTCCTTTGGCTGATGGATGGATGGATGTGACGTCATTATTCAGATTGACGCTTAATTAATAAACGCTTTGAAATTATCCGGATTATAGAAATATAGACTGATTAAATTAAATCTTTTGAGGGATCCATTAATAGTACAGAAACGTACAGTCTTATTTTGAGAAACCATGGAAACAACCTTTAATTATAAATAAACGAACATTATCAATTAACTTATCTCTACCGCTGATACTTTATCAAGAGTGGTAATTCAATTAGATTGAGTCAAAGTAATTTCTACCTGAATTAGAAATCCAATAATAATCACTTAGTACTGACAATATTTAGATAGAATCCTCATATCGTAAGTATAAAAGCACTTAGCACTTAAACTATGAAGGAAAATATCATGAGGAAACCTACATACCTAGCGATTTAAGACTTTCTATGGTATGTAAAGTCCGCCAATCCACCCAAAGCCGGCGTGGTGGACTATATGGCTTAACCATTCTAAATTTTACTTAAATTATAGAGAATGCCCGTGCCCTGAAGTGGCATGTATATAGGCTGATACAAGCATCAGAAACTACGAGAGACATTTCCGTAACAAATCCCGGACCTGAAACTAATAAATACTACACAAATAACTTGAATCACACAATGTTTGGTTTTTCAATTCTGCCCAGTGATTTCAGAGCTAATTCAATGCAACTGAACAATGAAATATTTCAACTGTTTAATATTAGGCGAAGAACGCAAATATGTGATCTTTTGTCGCTTCCATTACAAACTGCGTCCATTACAAAGGCAAAAATATTATGACAATTTAGACTCATTAATCGCGACTGCACGACACATAATAACACCCAAAGGTGAAAGCAAAGTTTTTATTGAATTCATCAGGCAAAGACTCGACGGCATCCGCGGTACAGTGGGTAGCACAGTACTGACGGAGTTTAATTAATTTAACCAACCAACGTGGGGCTAAATTCATTGTGAACTAAACATTTTGAAGGGGAAAACTTTGCACGTCTACTGTACGCTTTTTACATACCCTAGAGTATTAGTTTTTACGAGTTGCAAAATATTAGACATTCATTTTTATGGGTGTTGCTTTGACTTGAGCGTTGTTTGGGTATCTGTTAATAAGTGTATGGAAGATTTTATCACGTAAATTTAGTCTTTATCCGCCCAAATAACCAAGATGTTTCTGAAGTATCAAAAAGGTAACTCGTTCACAAAGTTTCTTTATCGAAAACGTCGTTTTAATTCCACTATTCTATAGATGCGTAAAGCAGGAAAACCTAACATCCATATGTATGTGCATTTAATGTAATCAACAATATAAATATATAAATAAATAACAAATAAATACAACCAAAAGTCACATAAATAGTCCTGACCGTATACCAAGACCGAGTCTTATGTCGTCGGTAAAAGGTACTGCGAGAGAATTTTCGGTCTCACAAACACCCAGACCTGAAACAAATACCTGTGGTTCACACAAACATTTGTCTCGGTGCGGGAATCGAAACCGCGGCCTCACGTTTCACAGCCGGCGTCTAACCAACTGCGCCACAGAGGCAGTTAATTTTATCCACGCCAACGCTACTGCTGAGCTTTAGCCTACACCTTTAAGAGGGGTTAGGACTTTGTTTCACTGAAAACAAGTTTTTTTTTTATTTTATTTTTATTGCAATGAATGGCGAGACGAGCAATCCGTTCGCCTGATGGTAAGCGATACGACCGCTCACAAACAGTAGCAACATTCCACTGCGCTCGCCATCCTGAGACATAAGATGTTAAGTCTCAATATGTCCAGTAGTTACTCTGGCTACAATGTCCTTCAATCCGAAACACAACATTGCATTTACGCAGTGTTGTTTCACGGGAGAAATAGACATTGCGGTGGTACCTACCCAGATGGCCTCTCACATATGAGAGACCTACCACAAGTTGAAGAAGTTCACATAGTTTTATGACGATATCTTAGGAATTTGAATTTCTTCACGATGATTGCCTTAACTCTTAAGGTAGGTCTCTCTTATGTGAGTCGCCACCTGGATAGGTACCATCGCAATATCTATTTTTCCCACCAAACAGCAGTGTAAATGAACTATTGTGTTTCGGTTTGAAGGAAATTGTAGCCAGAGTAACTACTGGACATATTGAGACTTAGCATCTTATGTCTCTGGGCGGCGAGCGCAGTGGAATGCCATGCATTGCTATGTAACTCAAGGTGTTTGATTATGCTACTGGTGATGAGCAGTCGTAACGCTTACTATCAGGCGACCGGCGTGCTCATCTGGCCATTAATAGAAAAAAAAAAATATTAACTACGAATACAAAAGGTATCCTGGAATCGAACCTTTAGCTTTCCCTCTTCATCAGACTGATTCTCTTATCTTCATGGTACAGGTTGCCGTCAAATATTAATAAGTCTCAGACGGAATAGAACTAAACGATTTTGATTAACCACATTTCGTCTCGGCATTCATCGTGTAATAACCGCTTTACAGATGTGGAGAATACAGATGTGGCATATATTTAAATTATCATAAATAAGAGATTCTACTGTTGTATCTTATTTATCTATCATACATACATAAATTCACGCCTTTTTTCCAAAAGGTAGCAGAAGTGCAACCAGGGTGGTACCCTGGTTGCACTTCTGCTACGTTTCGCCTTGTATTTTAGGTCTCACGATAAGATAGGGAACTAGTCTATTGCTATTATTTTATATCGGGCACAAACTCCTGACTCCAGGCTGATGGTGAATAAAATAAAATTGAATATCAGTTTTCCCGGCCTGGAATTCGAACCCATGACTAAAATCTCTAATATATCGGTCGGAAGTTATAAATAGAAGTAATTTGACAGTCATGACTCAGCATAAAGGCACAGGCTTGTCCGGGGCGGTACCTATTTTTCACAGGAGATCGATGGAAAGCGACCGCTTAGTTGTCACTTTTCGTCCAGTGAGTGAGATTGCCGGATGCCCAATACTCCTTTTCAGTTTTCATCCTTTTTTCTTCCGCTTTTTCTCCTCCTTTTTCTCCCGGTTCTATGTATAGTCAATGCTTCTATAATCCAAGTCTTTCAGATGTTCATGATGTTCATTCAATTACCATCAAGTTACCTGTTTGCTAGTTTCCGGGCCTATTGTATATTAAAAATAAACCCCTACTCGTTTATCTCCATTGAAAACTAACTTTTAAGCCGTGTGGTAAAGACAAAATGGAAGCTCAATAAATATGATTTCCATTATTTTATGTAGTTAATAATAGTCTGGATCACTCCATTAATTTTTTCAGGAACTTGGTCTTATAAAAATATCCTTTTCAAGTAGTATATTATTACGCAATATATTATACATACATATACAGGGTATATCAAGACTGCTACCGAAAACGAAGCCGGGTGGCAGTTTAAGCGACTTCAGACACAATGCAACAGAAAAAGTTGAAAAAAAAAACGAAAAATTTTTTTTGATATTTTTTTCCTATGGCCATATTTGGGTGGTAAATACATTTTTTTCCTAAAATAATAGTGTATACCCTTTTATTTATTAATACTCTAAGGTATAAAAGAGTTTAAATTATTATTTTAGCAAAATCTATGGATTTACCACCCAAACATGACGATATTTAAAAAATCATAAAAAATAATTGTTGCGTTTCTTTGCGAAATTTTTAATTGCATTGTGTTTGTAGTCACTAAAACTACCACCCGGCTTCGTTTTCGGTAGCAGTCTTGAGATACCCGGTATTATGCCGACTGCCTCGGTGGCGTAGTTGTACTACGGTACGGTTACAAAGCTGAGGTCTCGGGTTCGAGTCCCGGGTTGGGCAAAGTGATACGGGATTTTGTGCCCGATATGGCGAGGCTCGACACTTATCTTGGGACGAAACATATAAGGCAAAATGTGGGTGCCCCTGGCACATCTGCCTACTCCATCTGGGAACAAGGCGTGAATTTATGTATGTATGTTATACATACATTTAACTATGATTTATGTATAATATATTGCGGCTAGGTTGATTTTCAAAATAAAGTCGCAATTAATTAAAAATAATTAAACTTATTGTAGCCCCAATTCTAGATACTCTTTTTTTCATACTGGCATCATGACTGCACTACACCTGATGGTTAGCGCATATACGGAGACAGAGTATCGAATGACATCAGACAGCAGTCCTATACTATTCGATACAATTATGCCGGCCTGATAAGATGCCTCTTGACACTACGGTGGAAGGAACCAGGATTAAAGAAAGAAGAGATTATAATCTGCGCTGGTATACATACATATATACACACATAAACTCACGCCTATATCCCAAGAAGGGGTAGGCAGAGGTGCCAGGACACCCACGTTTCGCCTTGTATGTTCCGTCCCACAATGTGATAGGTGGCGAGCCTATCGCCATATCGGGCACAAATTCCTGACTCTGGACTGATAATGGATAGAAAACTCCAATATCACTTTGCCCAACCCGGGATTCGAACCCGAGACCTCAGCTTTGTAACCGTACCTTAGTACAACTACGCCAACGAGGCAGTCGAGGCGCTGGTATATTCATAGTATAAGATTATTATATATATATATTATACCACTTCCAAAACATCACAATTCGACGTCCATAAAGCGCACACACGCCACGTTCCGTCGCCTCTTATGAGCCGAATATTAAGAGCCTCGGGACACTTACATGAAAATAAAAGTGTTGTGGCGACGTTTTATTGTGGCTTGTGGTGCGAATGTTAAAATGGCCCTAAATAGCTTGTGTGAATTGCGATAGGGAACAAACACGTTTTATTCTGTTGTTTTCATACCTATGTTTTTGTGTTGTATGATGTGTAAGGCTTGTTTTTTGTAACCAAATTACTGTGAATAAATATGATATGTTGCGACTGTTGAACAACAAGTTTTTTGAATAGATTTGTATGTTATTATTTATGAATGCAATGTAATATCTGCGAAAATAGTTTAGTTAGATGTTCTGTTGCCTCTGTGATGCAGTTGGTTATATACTGTGAAATAAGAGCCTGAGGATTCGATTCGCGTACGAATATCTCTTTGTGTGATTGACAAATTTATTCCTATTGAGATTGAGCGTGCTCTGAGATTGAGAAGCCTTTCGCAGTTCCTGGTAAAGACACGACAATTGTTTCAATATTAAATATTGAGGTTTTTGATTTATTTACTAACCTGAAAAAAATTGAACGAAAGAAAGAGTTGTTTATATGCCCTTAAAAACCAAAACGGCGTACATATACAGTTGTAAAAAAAACAATGAAAATAAATTAAAATTAAAAACAAAAGAAGTTTGCACGTCCTGGCTGACACAAGTAGGTGATCGCTCAACCAAATGTTGACGCATTCAATCGCAGCGGATTTCCAGTGATCACATATGGACATAAGCTAACACAAAACAATAATTATAGAAAAGTCTGATAGATTTAAACAACTAACACAACGGAAATCAGGAAAAAAATTCAAAAGTTATTATTGTGTAATTATTCCTCGTTTTTATATTGAATGCTCGTCTAATCGCCTACCCCTAAAAATACCGCACAACAATTTACCTCCAAAAAGCTCCAAGCGACGAATTCGCGTCCTATACACGCACATCGCTTGACGCAACGTAAATTCACCGTCCGTTCAGAATTCGGTTCTGAGAACGTCAAATGTCATTGTGAGCGATTTATAGCAGGCGCGGGACGGTAGCATTTCACAACTTTAAAGGTTCCGTGATACTGAACCTCGGAGGAATTTGAAAGAAGTTTTAGGGGTTCTTTTATGTGTATCCTTTGGGACATTGAAAAATTACTTAACAGGTAAAATGGTTTGATAAAAGCGCGCTTGAGAATAGTTTATATATAAGTCGAGTTATTTTTAAATGTTAGCATTGCTGTTAGAATATTTTTCTCTAGCGTACAGTGACCTTCATATACTATAGTAGAAAATCCATCATAGTGATCCCCACATCGTGTTTGGAATTCTACTAGTGTTATACTATAGTTTCAAGAATTTCGGCATAATTGTCCGAACCAGCAATGCTTAAGTCAAATACTGCATTGACATACATCTCAACAGGTAAACTACGAGTATAAGCACTTTGTTTGAAATTTTCTTATGTAAATTTTTAATTTCAAATTGTTATTATTTCATTGAAACCTTAGACTGCCCTCTCATTTTCCTATTTCCAAAGGCTACCTGAAATATTACCTAGAGTGATAAGGCCGCTTCTTGTACTATTATTATTATGTAATTATCTTCTATATAGTGCAAAAAAGGATTAAACAAATAAGTAAATTATCTTGGTTATCGTTACTTGAAATAATTATGCCACAGAGCTTAATAGACAACCCGATACTCAATTCACTTGCATAGTACACTGTGACCTTTTATCCACCGTTTACAGCGATCGTTACCGAACATCTATATCCTATCTGTCTCCTCCTCGTAAACTAATAAAGTGTAAATATCAACAATACTTTTGTCCCAACCGTCGCGTTATTCTACAATGGTCTTTATACTCATCCAATTGAATTTTTTAAAAGGCTTCTAACTTGGGAGCCGGCATTACACCCACTTCGTTACGCAAATTTGTCGCAAAGTTTTCGCATTTACATGAATAATTACTGAGATAGGCATCTCGGTCTTACATCCAGTTTTCGAGTCAAAGGTGCTTTGAAATTCCCTTTTTCTATTGGGATTTTTTTTGAACGTAAAACATTTTTTCATTAAGTGTATGAATATTCATTCTCGTTTCCCGATGCCTTTGTTTTAATTTGTTAATGGTAGTTTAGATGATCTTTTGGATTATTACGTAATATTAAGAGCTTAGAAAATGTGGATTGTTACGTCATATTTCGAATCAACGCAGCTGCTGCACAAATAAGAATAACTTAACAATGCATGTATTATAGAAGGTGTTACGTAATCTAACCTGTGAAAAATCACCAATTTAAGAATATTAATTATGAAGTTAATTTAATTAGGACTCCCTAACCAAATACTCTTTTTAATTTTGTTAACTTTAATAAAAGTGCGTGGTGGCCTGTTGGTAAACGGACTAGACGCGGCTGCCAACATGTTCACGGTGGTCGCGGGTTCAAATCCCAGGGCACACCTCTGACTTTTCGGAGTCATGTGTGTATTGACAGTCAATCACCACGCACTAAAACGGTGAAGGAAACATCGTGAGGAAACCTGCATACCATAGCGATTTATAAGAATTTCTATGGTATGTAAGTCCGCCAACCCGCACTAGGCCAGCGTGGTGGACTATATGGCCTAACCACTCTCAATCGTACTGACGATTGTAGAGTAGGCCCGTGCCCTGCAGTGGGACGTATATGGGCTGATACAATACAATACGATACAATACAATAACTTTAATTAATTAGTTTGATCTTCCTCCGTTAATATTGAGAGGAATCTTACCACAATATGCTAAGCCGCGCTATTTCACTTTGATTATTTCTTAGTTTTCATTGGCATAAGAATCTCAATATGAGTTCCATATTCTAATAGACAGACTTGCGAAAAGAAAAGTACAAATCAAATTGCTGCTTGGAAAGTGACTTTCCTATATTCATATTTACCATATATAAATAGGTGGCGGTATGATTCCGTCAACTAACAAGGCTCCGTCAGATGCGCAAATCAAATCTGTCGGCCCGTGAGGCGAACCTTCCAATATTTCCCGCGGAAAATATTCCGTCGAGTGTTCGATTTGTGTCGAGCTCTTTTCTAGGTCGCTGTACAAGTGTACGGTAATGATTAAAATTGTGGTTTGAGTTTTTGCCTATTTTTTGAGTGGGCTGGACATTCGTAATACCAAAAATTGGATATGAGCTAATGAGACTTGGGTACTTGAAGCCCATTTTGGCTGATATTTCTTCGATTTTTATAGAGGGAAAACTTTGCTCAGCAGTGGGAAGATAGATGAAAAAACACATACAATGGACACGTGAGAAATTAGACCTTATGTTTACAATTAAAAAAAAATGAATTTTATAAGATTATCAAATGATAATGTTACTTTCAAATGCTTGCTAATTTGCAAGATCAGATCATTAGCAAGCATATATTAATGAATTAATTTTGAATATATATACGCTTTGCATTATCTATACATAAGTATTTAGTGAATCGGCTTTGGTAAACACTCACAAAATTAATTTTCCTATGAATGCTGTTTTACCAACAGATGATTACAAACTAAATATCAAAATGACAGCACGTTGCATGTTAAGCGTTCAATTAAAATTTGTATAGGCTACGGCTAAATTGTAAATTAAAACGTAATCCATTGATTTGAGTTAACAATGTTTTAGCTTTCATGTACATAGATGTCATATCTGTGGTCATTTTACATATGACGTCATAGTTCAGTAGAGACGATAATAATAATTTGTATGTCGATACGTAAGAAAAATTACGACAGACGGTATGAACCTTTAATCACCTATAGTAGGCTTGGGCAAAAAATATCGATATATCAAAATATCGATATTTTTTCAGAAAAATATCGATATAAATTAGCGATATTTTTTCCCGCGATATATCAATTTTCGATATTTATTTTCAGATATCAAAATCGATATATTTTTTAAGCTCTGCTGTCTGCTCATTCGTCACATCATGTTTTTGACCAATCCGATTTCGTAAATTTAGAAAATATGGGTGGGTCCTCTATCTGGTCCAGACATGAGAAATGATTAAATCTGAGCATAGGTTCGTCAGAGGTTCAAAGCAGTAGCTGTGTCCCCAATGAACTGAAGCAGTATTTGGACCAACCACTTTTAGAAAGAAAAATTGCACTCCGGGAGTGCCGGCAGAAGTGAAAACTTGATTATTAACGTTGAGCATGTTTGATATTTTGGAATGGTTAGGGAATAATTTTGCACCAATTGCTTTATCAGTATAAAAGTACTATCATTTATGTGGTAGAATACAATATTCATTTATTGCGCTATCGTACACAAACATGACAATTTATATTACATTAAAAATTTAACACTTTAAAACTATTACAATTATTTTACATTAAAAAGTTTATCTCTCCGAAAAATCAACTTTCATCCATAATTTCAACGACTTTTTCACCATCATCATTACCAGAACTATCATCGCCAATCTCTAACAGCCGTTCTCTATAATCTATCTATCTTTAACTAGAGATTTCATTAGATATTTCGATACAGTTTGTGTTTCAGTTAACAAAGATAGAGAAATATAAATATGGTGCACATGTTTAAAGATAGCTAGGTAAGACAAACCTATATTTCAATCTTAGTTCATTGAAGTGTAGAATTGTACCGACATAGTAATGGTATCTATTTTAACCTCTTGTTAAAGATAGATAAGATATAGAGAACGGCCGTAAAACTGATACGATAGGTTTATGGTAGCTGAAGTAAGAAACGAACAGTTTTGATTCGAACCTATTTAAATGTCTAATAAAGACCGCATCAATAGTAGTTTTGTATTTCGTTGTGCTAAGATTGCGATCATTCGACATAGTTAAACCAAATTCATTATTTAAAAATTCAATTAATAGTTGATTTTTATCGTCTGCGAAGTTTATGTTGAGATCTCCACTCAAAATCATTGGCAATTCATCAAAGCTTTATAAACTGACAGCTAACTGACAGCTGTCTACTCTCCATCCGTCTTACGCTTTTCGTCTTACGATCAGGTCACGTGTCCTGACGCGAGTTTAAGATTTTATACCCATTACAGAAAAAGTGCTCAACGCCGCTAAAGAAGTTTTCACTTCAAAAAATGCCCAGCAATCATCAAGCCGGTTAGATGAAGTCCCAAACCCTTTCTAGAATAGAGGAGGTCGATGTGCAGTGAGGTATCATTTCATTTGCTGCCACTATGACTTCATACACTTATGAGGCCTATTTTCCATAACTTAATAAACTGATGAGTAGACTAAAGTTGTATAAATTTCTTCATAGTTTTCAACGCAATGAAAGTTTTTTTAAATAAATAAATAAATACACCCAACAGTCACATACATAGTCCTGACCACACACTAAGATCGAGTCTTGTGTCGTGGGTATCAGGAACTACGAGAGACTTTTCGGTCTCACAAACACCCAGACCCGGAAGAAATATTTGTGGGTCGCACAAACATTTCTCTCGGTGCGGGGATCGATCGAACAATAACAGGCAATTATGTAAAAATCTACGTAAGGCTGATAGTCAATCAGGCCGAATATCCGCGTGCATGCTTTGTTTTAAATAAAAAACATCGTGCTTTTAAACTACGCTCGTCAAAGGCGGGCGGTTGAAAATATCAAAAAGCCTGATCCAATGTAATTCTGGGTAAATTGTCAACATTATACGCCAGTTCCCTCGGATATCGCTCAAAAATATTTGATTTGTCAAGCATCTTCAGTGTAATCTGAAAGAGTAGCTTCAGTGGTAAATTTGGCTGTGCCAAATGATAGGAGCAGATTAACAGGGGAACACATCAAACAAAGAGTGCTCCTGATGTCAATATCAGACAAATGCTGGTTTGGATAATGTTTTTTTTATTTTGTTTCTTTTTTTTATGTCGAGCAATTCGATATTTTTTTAAAATAATAAAACTTATGTTGAAACAGGCCAGATGTGTATTTGCTTTGAAATTTCGATAATTTTGGCAATTTTTATAAATAATTGCAAATTGGGCAAAAAATATCGATATATCGAAATATCGATATTTTTTGGGTGATATATATCGATATATTTGAAAAATACCGATACGATAAATATCGATATATTTTTTCCATTTGCCCATCCCTAACCTATAGTTGAGCAAGGTACTTACCTAAAATCGAGAGTTCGAAAGAATGAGAGCCACACACAGTCACTACACCCAGTCCACCTCCTTGGCCTTAGTTAACATACAATAGAAATTATTTTAAAACTTAATTTCATTCAATTTTCTTCACAGTAGTGTGCCAACAGTACAACCGTAAGAGAGACGCCCGTTTCACAATCAAGAAACCACCAAACAATGTATGCGAACATACCTAGAAAATTACAGGTAATTCATTTTTAAAATAGTAAAAACGCGCCCTACTAACTCAAAGTGTAAAGTCCGTTACAAGCTGTCTACAGGGGAGGGATCAGGGATAATCCCTCCCGATAAGCGCCGGGGTTTATCTCAAAATTTTGAATTTCGAACACGAGTGTTCCACTTAAAGTTTAAGTGATGAGATAAAACTCCCCCGGACCGGTGAACGAATGAATTGAAAAGAGGGAACGGATTTTATTGAATGATAAATTGAATGAAACGTTTCAGACTTTAAATGTTTAATGTGCCGTCAAAGATCGTGATTTGTTTCGCACACAAAAGGTTCCATTTTGAAATGATAATCGATTACGTGTATTGTATGAATTCGGTATTGTTTTAAATGAATCATTGTTTTTGTAGGATTGGATTTTTGTTGAAGTATTTGTTAATGCTGTCATCGGTTTGCAATATACACATCTCGTGAGATTTAAGGTTTGACTTGAAGTCCATAAATCCAAGTTGAATTTATATTTATCCAAATAGATATTTAGAGCAGGCAGCTAGCTACTGTAATAGGTTCACTGAACCTAAAAGATAAAATATAAAAAATGATAAAGCTACATAACGAATGCCTATGTTATTTAATAAGAACAAATTAAAAAAGCATATTAACCTTTCCTAAAAAGTTCAAGGACCGCAAAATAATAACATGGGTATCGTATTCCATAGTTATTATTTAACCTACGATATAAAACTACATACCCGTTCCTTGCTCAAGATTTCGACCTATTACACAGTATCACTAAAATGCATTCAACCCATTAAGCCATACCTTTATTTCTAAATAGTCACCATGGAATAACTTTGTCGTTGGGCCATAAAAATAGATTATTATCAAAATTTATTATAATCGTACTTAACCCCGATAAGTCACGAATTTGACCTCAAAATTAACAAGTCTTTTCCACTAACTGTGATTTATGACGCTCAAATACAATTAAAAATATTAATTTAAATTAAGGTGACCCACCGAGAAATTACATTTTTGGCGTTAAATTAATCATAAATTATAGCTTTTTGTTACCCTGATAGGTGGAAGTTTTAGAATTAGTTCTAATATTACTACGAATAATATACAAAAGTAGAATTTATACGGTATTATTCACATTCAGTCTATAAATCTACTTTACTTATCGATGTTTTGTCCATTTCGAATATATAATAATCAGAAATGAGGAAATCCGTAAGAGAACAAAGGTTACCGACATAGACCATAGGATTAGCAAGTTGAGGTGGCAGTGGGCCGGGGACATAGCTCGTAGAACCGATGGCCGTTGGGGCCGAAAGGTTCTAGCGTGGAGGCCTCATACAGGCAAGTGATATATCGGACGTCCGCCTACGAGGTGGACAGACGACCTGGCTAAGGCTGCAGAAAGTCGCTGGATAACGGCCGCGTTCAATAGGTCGATTTGGAGATCCTTGGACGAGGCCTAGGTTCAACAGTGGACTTCCAATGGCTGAAGTGGTGATTATGATGATGATGATATACACACATAAACATCACGCCTTTTTCTCAGAAAGGGTAGGCAGAGGAATTATCAGGACTCTCGCGTTTTGCCTGGTATGTTCCGTCCCACGATGTGATAGGGATGTGAGCTTAACGCCATATCGGGCACAAAGCCTTGACTCCGCGTGATAATAAATAGAAAAATCCAAATCAAATCAAATCAAAACATTCTTTATTCAAATAGTCTTTCACAAGATCTTTTGAATCGTTCTTTTCTGCTTCCACCGCTTCGGAAAGTGTTGTAGCTGTGAAGAAGAAGCGGCGCAAGAAACTCCCTCAGCAATCATCCAATATCACTTTGCTTGACCCGGAATTGAAACCCGAGACCTCAGCGCCGTAATCATACCGTGATACGATTACGCCACTGAGGCAGTCCAGCTAAAGTAAATTCAACCTTATGACAAATACATAGAGGATACATCAAAGCCAATGCACGCTCACCGTTCAATACAAGTAGGTCGTTCACACTTCACATCACTCACCTGTTTATCACTTTGAGGATCGCTTCTCCAATTGCGTGGCATTTACAGTATTTTTTTATTATTGCTATGAATGGCGAGTCGACCATCCCATTCGCCTGATGGTAAGCAGTATAAACAGTAGCAAATCCAAAGAACACCTTGAATTACAAAGCAATACTTGCCATCCTGAAACATAAGTTGCCAAGTCTCAAGTCCAGTAGTTACTCTGGCTACAATGTCCTTCAAACCGAACCACAACAGTGCATTTACACTACTGTTTGGCGGGAGAAATAAACATTGCGGTAGTTCCTGCCCAGGCGGCCTCTTACATATGAGAGACCAAATTAGCTAACTTGTTTCGTAATTCATGCTGTTGTTTAGTTTAACTACTTTCCATGAGTTGTTGTATTGCTAAGGAAGTATTGCCATTAATGGCAATTTAATTTTATTTTATTAAATCTTTGGGATAGAGACAGAAAGTAACAAATATGAATAATACAGGTGAATAAAACTAAATCCAATAATAAATGTTATGAACTGGTGGTAGGTCTCTCATATGTGAGAGGCCATCTGGGTAGGTACCACCGCAATGTCTATTTCTCCCATGAAACAACACTGCGTAAATGCACTGTTGTGTTTCGGATTGAAGGACATTGTAGCCAGAGTAACTACTGGACATATTGAGACTTAACATCTTATGTCTCAGGATGGCGAGCGCAGTGGAACGTTCCTACTGTTTATGAGCGGTCGTATCGCTTACCATCAGGCGAACGGCTTGCTCGTCTCGCCATTCATTGCAATAAAAAAAAAACTAGCATATTATGCAACTTTAATAAACACCCTCTCACAAATACCATTGTAAACACAACTGAAACAGGTCTCAAAGAGTTAATCATCCATTTAGCAACAATGTTTTTAAAACAGTATGATGTAACCAGGTCAGTCGGAAGTGTAAGCGACGGGGCACAATGGGAGGCGACGTCGCTTCACTTAATGTATTGCTGTTCTTTAGATCCGAGTAGGCACCTGCGCTGTCTAGATTAAAAGTGAATTTGTTACTAATGAAAAATGCTGGCATTTCGATGACGGATTGTCTCTTAGTAGATTGTTCTTAGGTTTCAACATGTTTCTACAGTCTACAGATGATTATCCTCTTCTACCTACCTAAGCCTTGAGGATATCATAGTATATTTTAGTACAGTTTGCATTGATTAGGCTCTCAAACTACTGGACCGATTTGGAAAGTTCTTTTCCCGTTAGAATTCTACATTATCTCTAATGAATCTTATATCTCTGGTGACAGAATATTTTTCAAATATGTATTTGCACACGGATGGAGCCGGGCTATGCCGCTAGCATCTAATAAAGAGAACATCTCATAAGAAATATGTTGATATTGATTGGCAACTTCCAGAAACAACGAATAAGAAACATACAAACTACACTCATTTACTTGGCATTTATTACAAATCTTGTATTTAGTATTATAGCAACAACTGGGCTGTATTTAGGTACCCATTATTTTATATTCTAGTGTGGAAGGAAGGGAAATATAAAGGAAAAACATGGTGTTTTCTTACTTTTTATACTGACTTTAATATACTTGATGGGATGTGCATTGCAGGTCAAGTAGACAACACAATGACGAGAAAACATCATCTTTCACCGGATCATGATTCCTCTATAATCAAGAGTACAATTGAGAGGGGTTTGGATATTAAGCCCACCACGCTGGCCTCGTGCAGGTTGGCGGAATTTATATATCTTAGAGTTTGTACAAATCGCTATGGTATGCAGGTTTCCTCACCATGTTTTCCTACACCGTTATAGTGTATTATACACGTAATATATAATTATACCGATATATTATTATCCCTAAATACACAGAATACTAGACGTGACGCATTAATTTAATGGGCTGGTATCACATCCACAATTCGAGCGTTGTGGATGTTGATATGCGGCAGTGATCACTTAATGTCAGGTGAACTGATTGCCTATGCAATAAAATTAAATGTTTTTATGAAATGTATTTTAAATGAAATGAAATGTATTTGAAATGAAATGAAATGTATTTATTGGTCAAGTAGGCAATTAAAGAGGTCTTACTTCGATCAAATATACACTAGATACACAGTTCCCTGTAAATGTTCTGTTAAAAAGTGGCACCGATGCATTGAAACAAAAAAAGTAAACAAAAAGATCACATATTCCAAATATATTAACACAAATTCCACCTTATTCCTGGAGCTTAAAGTAGCTTTTCACATAATATTGTCTAAAGTTCTGCGACGTTTTAGAAGCTACGGTCGATGCGTGACTGAAGGCGAAAGAGTGCTTAAAGCATTCTTTTTTGGTGCCATTTTCTAAGTGCTCATGTTGTATCTAGTGTATATTTGATCGTAGAGGTCTTATGACAAGTCAATACACACATAACTTAATCTCTATATACAAAATATTTTCTATACTTAGTATTATTTATATTAATTTCTTAGTTTAATTTATTTATTAAATTTATTTATAAATTAATTTTATTTATTTAATTTTTATAAGTATTTTATTTAAAGGATTAGTTACTACTTTATGGTAACTTGTTTTTCAAAGAAATACATAATTTACGTTAGACAAATTTAATTAAATTTATTAGTGGACCATGAGCATTATTTTATTACACGCAATGTAAGTAATGTGGACCTATAGTTTTCACTGAAATACGGCCCTGGACGTTAGGTAAAACTTGGTTAAGGGTCCATTGTAGTGAATTCTCTGCAAGATTATCGACTTTTATGAACAAATACAAGAGCACTTATTACGCCGCAGCGTTTTCCGAGAACTGAACATAATATTGAGAAAATGTATTTATCTATAAATAGCCATCAATATACGAGTAAGTCCTGTTGATTAAGAACCGTACGCTTAGGTTTATCTGTCAAAATAATGACGACGTATTTGCAAGTCAAAGAGTTTTTCTCACTTTTCAGTGGCATGTGTATATTGTGTGGATTTATCAGTATTTTTTATTTCTATGAATGGTAAGACAGGCATGCCATTCGCATTATGGTAAGCGGTAAGACTGCTCATGAATAGAAGCAAAATCAAAGAACACCTTGAATTACAAAGCAATGCTTGACATTCCACTGCGCTCACCATCCTCAATATTACCAGTAGGTTAGTCTGGCTACAATATCCGTTAAACCGAAAAACAACAGTTTATTTACTGCTTTTCGATGGGAGAAATGGACATTGTGGAAGGTACCCAGGAAGCCTCTTACCACCAAACCACCATAATGTGATCTCCAATCGGCCGACACAATTATGTCAGCTTGCTCAAAATCATCCATACAAACTTACTAGTTTGATAAGGCCGCTACATGTACTAATATTTTTATTGTGTAATTTCTAAATTGTATAGCGCAAAAAAGGATTCAACAAATAAATAAAAAATGGCTCAGCCAAAACCAAATATACTTGCAAGGGTCACTATGGCAGACTATTTTCCAGACAGACTCGATTATACTTCCTCAAGTAAAAGGTATTTATATTTTTAATATTATTTTGTATATCACAATGTTTGTAATAATTCGCCTTTCGACATCATATTATCTTTAACGCGGCAAGTGCGCGGCAGCCCCGACAGTATAGTATGTATTGCAAGGCAAAGAGTAAACAGCAAATAAGCGTGGCATTGGATGACGACTCATCGATCGGCATTCAGATATAATAAATAAATAACACCCGACAGTCACATACATAGTTCTGACCCCAAACTTATATTGAGTCTTGTGTCGTGGGTATCAGGAACTACGAGAGACTTTTCGGTCTCACAAACACCCAGACCCGAAAGAAATATTACCGCGCAAACATGCATGCAGGGATCGAACCCGCAGCATCTCGATTCACAGGCGGCGTCTAACCGACCGCGCCACGAAGGTTATATGTGCAATAACTTGTCAGTTGCCGGTGCCAGGGTCCGCCTTCCGGCAAATTCTCCTCCATTTCGCCCGATCATCGGCATCCTCAATAGTAAGGCCATTGAACCTCATATCTTCCTTGACGACATCGAGCCAGCGCTTCTTTGGTCTACCCCGCGGTCGAGGTCCGGGAATATTGAGGCTCAGGCACACATTAAAGACGTACTCCTGCGGTTTCCTTAGGACGTGACTATACCATCTCAAGCGGGATTCCTGGAGTTTATCAGCCACATTGCAGCCAATAACTTGTCTCCATTATAGTAACAAATTATTAAAATAAGTATTAGTTGATTATAAATTGTATCAGCCTCAAGGAAAATTGGTCTTCTATCTTAAAGTTTTGTCATAGATTAATGGTTGTTTTAAACGCTATTTTATTGTATGGATGTTCTCTCTAAAATAAATAAATATTATTAATATTACGTTCTGACCACACCATCTAGAAACATACAACTCAATTTTCATTTCTAAACGAATTTTGACACCTCACAACTCCCATTAAACGTATTTTAAGGCAACAAACGAGAATAATAAATAGAGCTTTTCGACTCCAAGAAATTGGATGCAGTGACAAATAACAGTGCCCTCTCGCGGTGGCGTTTGGAAATTGAAGTTTTCTCTTCCAACACACTACGTTCGGTCACTGGCAACGCAACAGATACCGGTTTAGACGGATGCCGGTTTAGCCGCCTACCGGTTTTGACGGGTACCGGTTTAGCCGGACGCCGGATTTCCGAGTTGCACCTTGACCGGAAGGCCGGATGTTCGTGCTAAGCAAAAACTGTTTTGTAGCGTGAATAAAAATGCATCAAGAGTTTTCATTTATGCGGTGGTCGGTGAGTTTAGCGAGACATTTAACAAATTGGTTTTCGTTTTTATAATTAAATACAGTATTTTTATTACACTTAGATTTTGTAAAGGAATTCGCCCAACAACCACTAACATACCGTAACCTTAATTAAATATGCGGTTAATTTCGCCTATGTTGGTGATTTATTACAATCTAAAGGTTTCTTAGATTTAAGTGAATGTTACACAATGAAATAAAACTAATTTTACGAATTTTACAAACCGTGCCGTTCATTCTACCCCATGACCACGAACGCTGCAAAGTAATCAAAACATCAGGAAGTTAAAAAATGAGAATATTACACCACATTCAGGATAAAATCCGTAAAAATAGTTTTATTTAAATTTATAACAATCTACGCCATAGATATTTATTGATTAATTAACACATCGCATATTTTTATTCTAAATCAAAACGGTAAAAATATTCATTTGCAAAAGAAAACAAACACCAACTCTCTATCGCTATTCTATCATTATCTTGACATTACTTTTTTTACTGGAGATACAATATAGTATAAGTGACTACACTTAATCCTAAATATAAAACTCCCGCATATCCTTACTACGTCTGACGTCACTCAAAGAAAGTCCAAAATACGCAAACATCTTCACAAGATACAATTCACTCCATATTTTAAGTTATTATCTTGAAGATTGAGTCTATTATTCGTCCAATTAGCAAGGCGCTCTGTGATTGGTCAGCCGAGATTTGAGTCTCGGAACAACAATCTGGTAGGATTTGTGTGGATATTCTTTTATGATAAAAATTAACATTTTGTATAGATTATATTTTGAAAGTCTCGTAATGTGTGTGTGTGTGTGTTTATAATACAAGAGAAGAAACCCTTGTTGTTAAGTAATTGTACTTTTAATTAAAAAAATTAACAGTTGCTTTCAGCTAACAATTGCAGAACTAATAGCCTTACTGACTCATATATTTTATTAGGAAATGACTATAAAATCAAGAAACTGCAGATTGAGTGCCCACGCCGAAATGTGTGACTATTGGGTATATTTATTTGTTACTACTTCATGTAAATAGGAGATAGTCTTTTAATAATGAATTATTAATAAACGACTGCCTCGGTGGCATAGTTGTACTATGGTACGGTTACAAAGCTGAGGTCTCGGGATCGAACCCGGCAAAGTGATATTGGATTTTTCAATTCATTATCAGCCCAGAGTCAGGAATTTGTGCCCAATATGGCGATAGGCTCGCCACCTATCACATCGTGGGACGGAACATAAAAGGCGAAATGTGGGTGCCCTGGCACCTCTGCCTACCCCTTCTGGGAAAAAGGCGTGAATTTATGTATGTATGTATGTATGTAATAAACTTTGGAATTAAAAAGACCACATGTAATCTATCTATACTAATATTATATTATATTATATATACCGGGTATCTCAAGACTGCTACCGAAAACGAAGCCGGGTGGTAGTTTTAGTGACTACAAATACAATGCAACAAAAAATTTCGCGAAGAAACGCGGTAATGATTTTTTATGATTTTTTAAATATCCTCATTTTTGGGTGGTAAATCCATAGTTTTTGCTAAAATAATAATTTAAACACTTTTATACCTTAGATTATTTATACATAAAAGGGTATACGCTATTATTTTAGGAAAAAATGTATTTACCACCCAAATATGGTCATAGGAAAAAAATAACAAAAAAAAAATTGTCGCTTTTTTTTGCAAATTTTCTGTTGCATTGTGTCTGAAGTCGCTTAAACTACCACCCGGCTTCGTTTTCGGTAGCAGTCTTGATATACCCGTTATTTATAAGAGGAAATATTTAATTGTTTGCATTGAATAGACTCTAAAACTTCCTATCCTACATTACTACTGATGTACATAGGCGACAGAATATTATCTGCAATTTTCACCCGGGCGGAGCCGGGAAGGACCGCTAGCCTACAATAAGAAAACCTTACTTAAAGTTTCTTAAAACTAATCAAAGAAAGGCTGGAGTAAATATTTCAAAACCGCTAAAGTATGAAATATGTACAACCTATGGCTTAAAATATTCGCTTTACAGAACCGGCAACAGTTAAACCGATTCAAACAAATATCACGTATGAGTCGAATCAAACTGTGCCGCTGCCAAAAAGCATTTGGGAAGCGTTAGCCTTGTTCTAACAGGGCGACGTGCGACACACGACGGAACGTGGGGGACATACTGTAGTTTATTTTTCATCTTTGATTTTTATTGTTGCTAAGGTAGGTAAATTGTGGTAGGAAAATTAACAATCAAATTCAATATCTAAATATTTAAAAACAAAAACATTAAGATTTTAGTGTTGCTGAGGTTTCGAAAAATATTTTTAAGCTATGATAATTTTAATTTTTAAGAATCTAATATATTGACTAACGGCTAACTAATTCACAGACAGTTTTAAATCAATTTTAGGTATTGAATCTTTTGTCCGTTTCGAAAGATTTTGAATTTAATTTGTGCAAACAAGACTAACAATTCGAAAATTAAAATAATATAAATAATTAAAATAGGTTAAACTGTCTGTGATTAAAGCCAAATTATTTAGAACAAAAACGTGTTCAAAATCAAATTGTAAATTCAAATTACGAATATACTTGTAAAATAAAGGCACGTCCGGTAATTCCTTACGAATCTTCGGCCCATTACACACATTGGAGTAATCCAAACGCGACAGCCAATGCATTGTAATGCGACATTACTTGCTCCGGCAGTTTTATCTCTGGCGGGCAGTGTGGACGGGCCCTTAGGGATTCCGGTCGCACTAAACGCCGAGACGTGTTTACCGTACAAGTTGGATATGACAGGTCGTAACAATACGTAACATTGTGTAACAATCGTAACTATAAGTTCGGTATTGCAGTGTGGTACAAGTACTGTAACAAGTGTGTACTGTACAGTCTGTATCAGCCCATATACATCCCACTGTAGGGCACGGGCCTCCTCTACAATTGAGAGTACGATTGAGAGTGGTAAGGCCATATAGTCATATAGTCCACCACGTTGGCCTAGCGCCGGTTGTTTTTTTTTTTTATTGCAATGAATGACGAGACGAGCAAGCCGTTCGCCTGATGGTAAGCGATACGACCGCTCATAAACAGTAGCAACATTCCACTGCGCTCGCCATCCTGAGACATAAGATGTTAAGTCTCAATATGTCCAGTAGTTACTCTGGCTACAATGTCCTTCAATCCGAAACACAACAGAGCATTTACACAGTGTTGTTTCACGGGAGAAATAGACATTGCGGTGGTACCTACCCAGATGGCCTCTCACATATGAGAGACCTACCACCAGTGGTAATATATATAATGTAACAATGTTGTCTCTAAATTTGATGATGTGCATTAAACTTTATGAAGAAATATTCAGAAAATTTAAATTAAAAAATATTGTAGCCACAAGCGGAAAATATTTGATGGTTTCATATTTATATTTTTTGTACATTATTTTTCATAAGCCCGCAATGTAAAACATTTTCAATTTCGCGGCATCGTCCGCTTCCTCGACCGCTGGCGTCACCTGATTTATTATTAGCGTTACATTACGTTATATAAAAATAAATTGTAAATGGATTTTACCGGTAACGTTGATAGTATTTTTTCATATTACACGATTTCCTGTAAATTTGTTTTCGAAATAACAAATACTTCGGCCTGTCTAGTTTTAAATCTATACAGGGTATCTCAAGACTGCTACCGGAAACGAAGCCGGGTGGTAGTTTTAGTGACTTCAGACCCATTGCAACAGAAAATGTTGAAAAAAAAGCGACGATTTTTTTTTGTTATTTTTTCCTATGGTCGTATTTGGATGGTAAATTTATTTTTTTCCTAAAATAATAGTGTATACCCTTTTATTTATAAGAACTGTAAGGTATAAAAGAATTTAAATTATTATTTTAGCAAAAACTATGGATTTACCACCCAAAAATAACGATACTTAAAAAATCATTAAAAAATTGTAGCGTTTTTTTTGCGAAAATTTTAGTTGCATTGTGTTTGTACTCACTAAAACTACCACTCGGCTTCGTTTTCGGTAGCAGTCTTGATATACCCTGTATATTTGAGTTATCCCCAAATATTAGTTTCGGGACTAGGTGTTTTTGAAACCCACGACACCCATGTACAATACATGTGCATATATTTACATATACATAAACTCACGCCTTTTTCCCTGGAGGGGTAACTAGAGGTACTGCCGTACCTTTGCCAGGACACACATATTTCGCCTTGCATGTTCCGTCTCACGATGTGATAGGGGGCGAGCCTATCGCCATATTCCTGTCTCCGGGCTGATAATGAATAGAAAATCTTATATCACTTTACCCGACTCGGGATTCAAACCTGAGATTTTAGCTTTGTACGTATCGTACCACAGTTATTAGTACTGCGCCACCGAGGCAGTCACCAATATATTACAAGAATCTATATGAATATAACAATTATAAATTCAGATACAATTTACCTGAAGTCAACATCATGTCGACGCAATTCTACACCAGACTGACAGATAGTAGCCCACCTTCTTTACATTCCTTTTTGTCTATCTGCAGAGAAACAACTTTGCCCCTTTTAAAATAACCAAATAATCCCCCACCTAGGCTCTTCATAACACAACATTTCACACTTGACATCACTTTACAATCAACGCAAGCACCCTACAAAATTACGGAGCAAATTGTCAAAACTTATCAAGTTGAAAATAAATATCTGCGCGTTTAATAGAATCCCTTCAGAGCTATTTGCAGCACCTTTTCCCATCTTTTCGTCGTATTTTCCGCGAGAGCTCATTATTCGTCGGTCCTATGGAGGGACAATGCGACCCTTACGTTGGGACCCTTAACCCTTTGAAAGAAACTGAATGGACGCGTACAGTTTATTTGTAAAGTGTAGTTTATGAAATGAATTGTTGGAATGCTGATGATATTACGGAATCTTTTTATTATTAGATTTGTATTTTTGAATAGTATATTTTTATTTCGAACTTTTGGATTTAAAAAAATAAGAATAACGAGTACAGCCTTTTGATAATATATATTCATTTATCTGAGTAGCGTAGCCTATTGTTATAAATATAATATTTTAAATTCGTAACTAAACCTATTCATGTGTTTTTTTTTATAGCATTTTTTGAATAGTGAGACAAGCATGCCGTTACTCTGATGATAAGTGATACAACCGCTCATGGGCAGTAGCAAAACCATACAACACCATGAATTACAAAGTAATGCTTGGCATTCCACTGCGTTCGCCATCCTGAGACGTAAGATGTTAAGTTTCATAGTTAAGTCTAGTAGTTTCTTTGTCTACAATGCTCTTCAAGCCGAAGCGTAACAGTGCATTATAGTGTATTTACCAAACTTAAATTAAAAGTTATCCCTCTCGGCAAATTTAATCAGTTTTCCCAAATGACACTAAAAGCGGATCCAGAATCTTATAATTCTTAACACAAACACATTTCTATTAAAATAACACTACTTAATCAATTTTTTTTTTAAAGTATAAATATTTATTACCCTAATATTCCATATACTAATTACACACAATTACTCATCAAAACATCTCATATAATAATTATATCCCACAGGATAATATAACCAAAGTGTCGACGTCCGCTGTAGACGTGAGAACCTCTTAAAGATAATTGAGAGGCATCCTCAGTTCCTATTAAGGCATCTGTCAACCCTTAACCCGATAATCGTCTTAACTGTATGTCTAGACTTGTAAGGAATGGAAAATTACAAGCTTTATTATATTAGGAGGTTAGAAACGTCATTTAGATCATTTCAACAAGAATGGGAGTAAAATGCCTTAGATAAGAACTGATGCATGAAGGAAAGAGGGGCCTCGGTTTTCAGTAGGACAATATAGGCTAGGAATAATAAGAGAATAATTAGATCAAAAATATTGTAAATCTGACAGTGGGTTTTGTTTGTTATAACTGCTTACCTTAACTAGTATATTATTTAATAATATATTGGGGATAAGGATATAAGGTATTTCTCATCGAGAAATTATTCTGAAAGGATACAAATATAACTTCTTGATAGTCGTAAAAAAAAGGAGTACATCATTAAAACTTGGCTTACCGACACAAATAATTTACAATGTTGTATCTGAATGATAGAAGTAGGGAAATGTAGTACCCCAGAGTAAAATTAGACATCTAGGAAACATACTAATTACTTATTAAGCCATAAAAACCAATGCAAAAACATTACCAAAATCCCGAGCTGTCTAATCAGAACAAAATATACACAAAGAGCAAAACTACGCGAATAAATCAAACAACGTAACAGGTTTCGCAATAAGCCGTCAATAAATAAAAAAACACCAAAAGGCTATTTATTGAAACAGGTCAAATAAATTAAAGAACAAAGGGCGGGGGGCGCCTTTAATTTATTTCATCCGTTTCGATACAACGCCGGCAAAAAAAAACACCAAATTGGGAGCCGTAGAATCCAGACAAATACGTAGGGCTACCACTCAATGGGTTTTAATTAAAAAGCCAAGCTCGGGCACACGTAAACAAGAAAGGTATTAGCGACGTAGATTGAATTGAAAACCCTAGCTGTTGGGGGTGATTGGCAGATGACCACTCGTTTAGAGACTGAAAATTAAAATTTCAATGTTCATTGCGCTAAAGAGTTTCTTTCATTTGAAACTTTTATCTATCTGAATCACTGTATGTCTGAATGACATAGTGTTCGTATTGGATGTTTCAGCGAAATTTCATTAAGATTATTGTTAATGAAAAGACCTAGACTATATTTCGTCCTACAGACTATATACTTAAAGAATTCCCGTGCTCATCATCTATCTTACCTTACAATAAAGAGGTACAGATTATTAGTATTGAATACAGGCTTGATGTTTTATATCTTGGATTTCATTAAAGTTTATAATTTATTGTAGGAATACGTACAAACAGTACCAAAAAAACCGACAGAAAAATAAAATTTAGTTTTTTTTTACATAGTAATGAATGGCGAGACGAGCATGCCGTTCGTTTGATTGTAAGCGATACGACCGCTCGTGAACAGTAGCAAAACCAAACAACAACTTGAATGAGAAAGAAATGTTTGGCATTCTACTGCGCTTACCACCCTGAGGTATAAGACGTTAAGTCTCAATATGTCCAGCAGTTATTTTGTCTACAATGTCCTTCAATTCAGAATTCAACAATGCATTTACACCGCTATTTGGCGGGAGAAACAGACATTGCGATGGTACCTTCCCGGGCGGCTTCTCACATATTAGAGACCTACCACCAGTAACATATAAACAGTATTGCTAAAAAACTTATAGACAGAGATAATAATAGAGATAATTGATAGAAATAATAATAGACGATAACAGCATGCTTATAATAAAGATTCCCCAGACGCCCGAAATTTGTCCATTAGCAAACATATCTCACGTTCACTACATGGAATGTACATGAATAATATATCCGAGTGTGAAATATTACTACACTTCATCAATCAGCATTTCTATTTAAAACAAAAGATCTTCTACGACGGCATGCACACACTGGCCATTGCTTCATCCAACAACAATTTTTAATTTGATACTTACAATAATAATTTAGATGGAATAACCATCATTGATTATCACCTAACAACCAATAATACAAATAATAATAAATAACACCCAACAGTCATATACAAAATCCTGATCCTACACTAAGATCGAGTTGTGTGTAGTGGGTATCCGGAAATACGAGAGACTTTTCGTTCACACAAACACTCAGACCCGAAAGAAATAACTACAGGGTATCTCAAGACTGCTACCGGAAACGAAGCCGGGTGGTAGTTTTAGTGACTTCAGACCCATTGCAACAGAAAATGTTGCAAAAAAGCGACAATTTTTTTTGTTACTTTTTTCCTATGGCCATATTTGGATAGTAAATACATTTATTTCCTAAAATAATAGAATATATCCTTTAATTTTTAAATACTTTAAGGTATAAAACAGTTTAAATTGTTTTTTTAGCAATAACTATGGATTTACCACCCAAAAATGACGATATTTAAAAAATCATAAAAAATAATTGTCGCGTTTCTTTTCGAAATTTTTGGTTGCATTGTGTTTGTAGTCACTACAACTACCACCCAGCTTCGTTTTCGGTAGCAGTCTTGAAATACCCAGTAGATATATCATATAGGTATCAAACCCGCAGCCTGTCTTTTCACAGCTGGCTTCTAACCAACTGTGTAACGGGAGATTTCAAATTTCAGTAAAAATATTTTCACAATTTGCTTTCTATCCATATAGCATCGATGTGGGACACTCAGTATATGGTCTTCTGTGATGGCGTAAATACCGACTTTAACCAGTCTGACATAATGATCCCTTTTTTTACATTTCCCTCTTTTTCTTCTATCATAACTTCATCCCATAGTTTCCTTGTAGATATCGCCTTGGGTGTTATTAATTTTTAGTTTTTTTCTTTTACACCTTATCTAGTATTTTAAAGCCAACATCAAAAAAGAATATTATGCCTTCAGCACTTCAATATAATGAATAAGTAACAAGCTCTACAAACATCTCGTCTGTATGTCACACACGTCGAGTGCTATACGTTGGCACAGCTCCCCGTACATTCACAACAATTCCTCGGATGATTAATGTATACGAAATTGATATTTAATTGCTGGTAAACATCGTGTTAGCTCCAAGCCGAGTAGCGACATTTAATAACAATTCGTGACGTGTTAGCTGAAGTTTTGAGCAAGTAATATGTGGACAAAAGACATGTTAGGAGTTAAATACTTTCAACGCTAACTTTTCGTATAAATTCTCATGAAACTAAAGTGATTAAGATGCATTGTCAGGATATAAAAAATACTACATTTCGTATAATATGAAGGAAAAAAATTAAGAAAGATGATACAAAGATTAAAGGTAACAATGCACACTTTTATTCCATCTCATTCTCTCACAGGTCAAATCCTATTTATGTTTATGCCAAATATGTTTATCCCTTTTTGGTGTCGCTTTTTTCGTTTCATCGAATTTTCAAACCACATCGGTTCCATAGAAGTTCCACCTCACAAACATGTGTCACGCTCTGCTTAACTTTGCAGGTTATGGTATATTCACATCTACGCTAAGAATGACTACCGCATACTACGAGTATAGTGAAGAACCCGACATAGTGTCATGAGAGAAGTCGCATTTCGGGGTCATTCTGTGTGAATCGCCGGTTGGTCCTCTAAACATCAGGGGAGCTCCTACGAATATGTACCTAATACTTCGATATATCGTATGATTATTCGCATTGATCTAGTCCTGATGACTTATTTTTATGATGTTAATAAATATTCTGTTTGCGACATTTGTCAAGAGTGTTGAATCTTTCAACAGTCGATATGAGTGAAAAAGACAGCACTTGATGAAGGTTTTATACGTTATTATAGTAGCCCCCCTGGGTCGTGGCAGTCACTTTGCCGTGCACGTGTATAAAGCATTGAAATACTATAAAGTATAGGCATGTGACATCAAATATTTCAAGCTGAACCAAAGCTATCGTCATGACAGTGACAAATCCAATCTCGAGCATATAACCTTGTGCAAATTACATTGACCGCCCTGGGGATTGAGAACCTCTTAGCATATAGCCTGATAGCATAATATATACACATATAATGATAGAGACATTACATTAAACTACATAATGATAGGCAGCTACAATTGTTTTTTTCAGCCGCGACTCAGCATGAATGGACAGGCTCGTCCGAGGCGATACTCGATCTGGTGGTAGGTCTCTCATATGTGAGAGGCCATCTGGGTAGGTACCACCGCAATGTCTATTTCGCTGCGTAAATGCACTGTTGTGTTTCGGATTGAAGGACATTGTAGCCAGAGTAACTACTGGACATATTGAGACTTAACATCTTATGTCTCAGGATGACGAGCGCAGTGGAATGTTGCTACTGTTTATGAGCGGTCGTCTCGCTTACCATCAGGCGAACGGCTTGCTCGTCTCGTCATTCATAGCAATAAAAAAAATACTACTGTCTCACAGGAAATCGACGTGAAGTGACAGCTTTTCTGTCGCCTTTTAGTGACTATGCCGGTTGCCCAATGCCCCTTTCCTCTTCCTATTCTTTTTTCTTTCCGCGTTCCTCCTTTTTTGATGGGCCGGCAAAATACACATGCATTTTGGATGTCCTTGGTCAGCAATAGTCACTTACTATACGGTGACATGTTCGCGTGTTTGCCAGACACGTGCAATAAAAAAAGTTTAAATTAATAAATTGGTGCCACAACAGATTTCAACATTCAATATTTTTAGTTACACTAAATTATAAAACTAAACTAGACCGTGCGTTTCAGAAATACTAACCACCCAAATACGACGACAGGTTAAAAATCCAAAATAAATTTAGTTGCCTTGTGTCTAAAGTCACTAATCTTCCACCTGGCTTAATTTTGCCCGCAGTCTGGATATGCACAATATATGCAATTATAAACATCTCAATATCGATCGAATACTAAGAAATTCCAAGACGCAGAATCACAAAGTACTTAGAAACGTATTCACGGTTAAACGTGCCTCGTATGATTGACGCTTATTGCACCTCTCAGCTGAAGGAGCAAGGATTTGCCGCTCCAAATATTCGGTATTGGAACCGATCGCAAATTAAATTTAAATTAGAACTAATCAACTGGTATTGAACGTACCGTATATTGGAGGCTTAATTGTCTTTGATTGCAAAATATATTAGTGATTCTGAGATATGATTTTTTAACTGTGATAACTGTGTCGCAGTTATAGTTATTTAAATGACCCAGCATTTTTATAGCAGTCCTCCAGCCACCGAGTAAACAAGTAGGTGACCAAGGTGGTAAGTGATCACTGCCGCCCATGAACATCTACTATGTTTGAATTATGGATGTGTTGCCAGCTCATCAGTTTTGAAGGGGGGTGAGGAAAAAAAGTTGGGAAGAGGAAAATGGTATTGGGTAGCCAGCAATCTCACCGAATGAAACGCGACGGTGAAGCTGTAGCTTCTCATCGATCCTGTGAGACAGTACCGCCCCTGACGAATCCACCCATTCGCTGAATCATGCTAACAACAGCGTGGCTCTACCACTTTTGACGAAGTGCAAATTTGCCTCGCATATATAAGGTTCCTTGCCATTCTAGATCAACCCGTGTACGTCCCACTGCAGGGCACGGGCCTCCTCTACAATGAAAAGATTGAGAGCGATCATTACCATTCAGTAAAATTAAAATTTAATGCAAATAAGAACATGTTTCTAGCCAAAGTTTATTATTCATTTTTCTATAGGAAGTAACATAAATTTTCTTGAGAGAAAATCAGGCAAATGAACATTTGAACCATAAATAACGCTTATATAAAAGTGCATTAGCATTTTAGCATTTAAAATTGCTTAGTAGACGGCTGCACTAACCCATCACATTAATATGAAGGAGGAGTAGAAATCGACGAAAAATGATCAGAAAAAATATGCTCATCTTAAAATCATTACAATGATCTTATTAAACCCGAAAAGAGTGAAATGATGTTGACACTAAGAAAAATGATTTTTTTCGATAAATACCTAATTTATTTTCAGAGCAAAACCTTAGAAAAACTCGACCAACACAACTCAATTTCAACAATATTACCACTACAAATTATAACTTCCCAAAACATTCTCTCTTTTAATTACCACAAATCCACATCAGAATATGAAAAACCTGCTTTAAACTGGAGTTTAGTTAAGGGCCAATATCACGGTCTGTGATTCGTCGATCTAATTGTTATGCGAGGGCTCCCGTTGGCGCGACCCTACAACTCGTTGCTCGAAAACGATTAAAATAATTGCCAAGCCTCAGGAATACTCTAATTCGCTGGCATGTATTATCTCTAGATTTTATTTTTGGAGTATATAGTTATTTCTGTTCTGTTATGTTGGCGTAAGAAGTGTTTATAGAATAGTACTGTTTGTATTGTAACAGCTCATATACATTTCAAGGTTATGCAGACTGTATAACAATTGCAGTAATAATTTGGATATATATTTCACTAATGAGTATAAAAAACCCTTTTGCGACTAAGAACCCAATGATATTACCACTGTTTTGTTTATGTATAAGCTATTAAGTGTTGAACAACATTTTATGATAATATTTACATAATATTTTGAAGTGCGTGGTGGCCTGTTGGTAAACGGACTAGACGCGGCTGCCAACATGTTCACGGTGGTCGCGGGTTCGAATCCCAGGGCACACCTCTGACTTTTCGGAGTCATGTGTGTATTGATAATCAATCACCACGCACTAAAACGGTGAAGGAAAACATCGTGAGGAAACCTGCATACCATAGCGATTTATAAGAATTTCTATGGTATGTAAGTCCGCCAACCCGCACTTGGCCAGCGTGGTGGACTATATGGCCCTGCAGTGGGACGTATATGGGCTGATACAGAATATTTTGACCGCATCGGTGGCGTAGTTGTACCAGGGTACGGTTACAAAACTGAGTTCTCGGGTTCGAATCCCGAGCTGGGCAAAGTGATATTGGATTTTTCTATTCATTATTAGCCCAGAGTCAGGAATTTGTGCCCAATATGTCGATAGACTTATCCTCTATCACATCACAGAAAGGAACATACAAGACGATATGTAGGTGTCCTGGTAGCTCCTCTGCCTACCCATTCTGCGAGGGAGGCTTGAGTTTACGTATGTATGTATATTCGATTGATTTTAAGCCATGATAGTATGATTTTAAATCGTCTTGTTTCTTTTTTTTTTATTGCCATGTAGGCAGACGAGCTAGGGGCGCGCCTGATGGTAAGCGGCTATCGCTGCTCATGGACCTCCGTAGGGCCAGGGGACCGCACAACAAAGTCGCTGCCTACCTCGAGGAGAGTACTCTCTTTAAACCTCGTTTGAAGAAGGAAAGTTCATAGCGCTGAGGAAACACCGATGCAGGGAGTTCATTCCAGAACTTGCACGTACGTGGTAGGAAAGAACACTGGAAACGTACTGTTTGGGAGCGGTACGCCTCCAGGTGATGGGAATGAACTCTACTGCGGAGACGTGTGGTGCGATGGTACATAGGCGACGGTGGTACCATCTCAAACAACTCTTCGGAGCACTCCCCATGGAACAAACGATAGAACACACAGAGAGATCCGAAGTTTCTATCACTAAATACTTAAATGTACTTATAAAACCTGTATATTTTACAAAGGAAAATACACCTGTTGAAATACGCTCGTATTACTTTTTGTTTTGGGGAAGCTCGGATAGCCGCCGACTGAATTCAATTTATTTTATCTAAAATAAAATGTTCCGGCGCCCTTGTCCTTTCTAAAATAATATTGAAAAAGTATGATGATGTTGAGATAGCATTCTACTCTATATGTCTGAAACACATTTATTAGGTAAGTCTCTCACAAACGAAGAATCCTACAGTATAGGATTCTTTAAAAAAGGTGAAGGTCTAAATGATTCGGCAGCGTGCTATTGGCACCTGTGTATTGCAGACGTCCATAGGCTTCAAAAATTACCACCAGGCGGGTGGAAAGCTTGGTTGCCTCCTTAGAGGTATAAGAAAGTGAAAGGCCGTCTGTGTACTAGATAAAAACGCGGTTCGACTGATGGTAAGCGTAACCGGTCTTTAAATGGGACTAATACCACTCAAAACTGAGCATTGCATAAAACTGTATGAATATAGGCACCAATATATGGCACCGAAAAACGATCGCGAATGTTATACATTAAAATAAAACTATTTTTTACAGATTTTATCGCTGATAGGTATTTACTTTTTTACTTTACCAAAAATTAAAGAAAATAATTTTAACTTCTTAACGCGACGCGATGTTTCGATAAATTTACTACACTCGTGGTCACGGACTGCTTTAGGAAGTTAAAAAATGTTAACATCAAAGTATGCAGTCTATATGTTATGGGCCAAGTGATTAATGCGAGCAGTATTCATAATGCCCAGTATAAATATTGCCGAGCCATATCGGGCCAAGTGATTAATTACAATCTAAACTTACCTATTTATCACATAGCCCGGGCATTATGAATATGGCTACATGATGATCGGGCAATGTGGTTAATAGGTGATTTTTTACGTGGTGCGCTGCCGCATTGTCGCATCTGCGATAGACCCATAAATTAGAAAGGTTGAATTGATCTGCTTATGTTTAGTTGTTATTTAACGTCCGAAACATTATCTTCAGAAGAAAATAAGGGTACCCACTTTATAGATCAGTTAGGTCGACTGTGCCCCAAAACCGACTCGGAACACTCCGATTTCACGTAGTCTTTTGGCTACCGACCCTAGAGTGTATATAAAAAGCCGGAGACGATGCAGAAGCTAATTTGTATTGACAACAAGTGTTTTAAGGGTTAGGTTGCTATAATAGATATTTCTCAGGAATAGTGCGTTACCTTTTCATGGGAGTGGTACCAGGGGAGGTGCGACCCCTACCCCTCCACTCCTCCCAACCCACCCCCTCGTGCTGCCCTATTCTAAATTCTACCACTTCGGCTCATTGTTTTGATTTTGATTCGCTTTACGTCACTCTGCCCAATAGGCACTTAGCATTATTCATAATGTCCGGGCAATGTGATAAATTGATTGGTTATAATCACATTGCCTGCTCTTATTGGGCATTATTCATATTGCCCGGGCACTATGAATAATGCCGGATTAATCACTTGGCCCATAACATATATACAGAAAGACTATGTCGACCTTAAATTATATTCCCATGATATAATTTATTCATTTAAATACATAATCTGTGGTTGAATATTCGTATATGCCGACATAGCCACCACCGTAATTGAAAACCCATCATAGTGAATCACGCCAGTATATCACATTTCGGATTCAGACGGTGTATACAGAGTGAATTTTACAAAAGGTGGTTTTGTTTTAAAATCATCGGGTTCAATTCTTAGCTAAAAGTCATTCTAAAAGTATTGATTTTTCAAAAACCCAAGCATACTGTGTTATAAGCTCGTGACTCCTTTCAGTATTTTTCACTATTACTGATAGTTTCGGATTTTGGTTTTGATCATCCACGCCCATTTTTAAATCTCATGTGTATATTTGATACAGTAAAAAAAATTGTAGCCTCTTCATCGCGCCAAGATTCAAAAAGAAAACAAAAAGTTATAAACCGTAGTATCTGTGGGTTCCACTGCAGGACACGAGATTCAACAAGAGTACGATTTTAGATTACACCATATAGTTCATCACGCTAGTCTAGTGCGGGTTGGCGAACTTTACATACTAAAGATATTCATAAAAATCGCTAGGGTATGCAGGTTGACTCACTATGTTTTCCTTCACCGTTATAGTGCGCGGTGATTGATAAATACACAAGACTTCGAATAGTCAGAGGTGTACCCTGGGATTTAAAACCGTGACTACCGTAGACCGTAGATTCGAATGAGAATTTACAGTTTTGATATTTTATATAACTAAAACTACCTTAAACTTCAATTCACTTATCAAACTAGACAGGTTTTATGTTAACCAACAATAATAACTGCAAAATAATGGAATAGCATTAATAAAAAGCGGATAAATTTATTTCAGACGGAGACACGACCGAGAAAAAGCTGATTGAATCCCAAATTGCAACTTTGAGGCGGTTTTACACGATACGATATTTATCGAAGATAGATAAAAATAGTTTTACATGTGGTAGCCTCATCTTCGACATAAATGTACAGTATGTCTGTAGTTACCTTGAACTAGTCTCCAACTGAGTCGGTTTGATCAAGGTGATGTCGCTTCTTCACAGAAAAACCAAGTTTCCTTTTGGGTTTCTTTCGGTTAGTAGTGACCTGAGGCTCAATATCTCTTTCCTTCTCTGGTCTTTCTTTTCCACCCGTTTATTAAAAGGCCGGCATCACTTACGTAGTACGTAAGTACCTATTTCCTAGCCGTTTGTCCGTGTGATGAAGCCATGCAACAAAACAAGAAATTCTAAGCAAAACCTCACATTTCGGGCTAGCCTTGAAATTTAATTAAAAATACCATAATCTAACAGTATTTTCACTGCCATATTCTGCATATGTTTTACTTTATTTTCTTTTGAATCTATTACCTAGTATAATATAGTAGTAGTGGAGCATATATTTTGGTTTATCGTTGAGTTAAAACACCTCATGTAACCATTTTTTGTTTTACCCGTTTAACCGTTGTAACCCGTTTTGCGTCAAACAAATAACCATCCGATAAAATATCGTATCGTATAAAAACCTCCAAGCAAGTAACAACTAAAGTACGTTGCCACCAAGCTATTTGCATTTCGCCAAGATCATTTCGAATCTCCACAGTTCCCTTGGATGTGTTCCAGTCCTTTATTATTGCCGTTTAATGGTAATTTGGTACGTCTGTCCGATTTTATGTGCGATCGGTTTTAACACCCACAAATCATGTTTAAAATCTCATTTAAATACCTATATACTTAATATTTCATTCATATAACTATCTGTATCAGTCGCGCAGTTATACTACGGCGGGATCATAACATTGAGGTGTCGAATTTAAATCCCGAGTCAGGCAAAGATGATTTTTTTCTGTTCATTATCAGCCAGGAGTAAGGATGTGCCCGATATTAGAAAGAAAGAAAGAAATACGATTTATTGGTCACAGTCGCAACATACACAGGCATTGTTAATATAAAACACAGAATAAAAAATACAAAAAAAAAGACTGGTCGCGGCTGTGACTGGTAGGTGTCCACTCAGCTTATCCTATGATGTGGTGCAAACCACATAACGCTGATTTTCAGTGGACACCTTAAGTGACGTCCGCGCGTCAAGCCAGCCAATAACAATAATACATTAAAAATAAAAATAAAAAAAATACAAAAGTGAGTAGACAGATCATAAAAAGTGCAATATTTAAATAAGTGTAAAAAGTGCAAAACAATTATGCAATCGATGTAAACGCCTCATGTGCACACAGTTCTGCGTTGGTAATATAAAATATTGTTCCGTTTTTAATTTAGTTGCGAGTTGCGACGTGCACACCGTCGCTGGCGCACACTATGCAGTACACGCGGCGTGCGCATGGGCTATAATAATTTGAACAAAAACAAATATATTAAACTGGGTATAACGCCAAAATTACGTGCATCGTAAACACATAATAGCAATGATTGCTAATGTTACGGGAAACCACGCCAATCGGAATGTGACGGCAGCACAATAATAATAGAAAAGTACATAATTATTCGCTGCCCACTGCTTGGAGGTTGAGATTAGCCATATATAAAAAACTCATAGGTTATTTGTATAAAAAGTCTTCATTTTTTTGTTCGATTAGTAAATGTTTTTTTAATTGCAATTTAAATGTATGTTTTGTTTTCAGGGATCTTATATATGGAGGCAGCAAAACATTCCAGCAGTGACTGGCCGCAAATTTGAAGCAACCCCTAAATGCAGCAGTATAATTTTGAGGCGTCGAGAGCGGATGAGTTGTCGAACGAGCAGAGTAACTGTAGTGCTCATGTTTCCAAACTAATTTGTTGTATAGGTATATCGGTTATATATCCGGTTATATGCCGGGTATATTACGATAGGATAGCCCCCTATCACATCGTGGGATGGAAAATTCAAGGTGAAAGTGGGAGTCTTGGTAGCACCTTTGCCTATCCCTTCCGGAAAACAGGCTATGTGTATATATGTATGTCATTTATTAAAGCTCTTGATATTTAAATCATAATTTGCTCTTTAGAAGACTACATCTATCATATCTATCATAGTAAATTTAATTTAATTTAATTTGACTAACGTACATATTGTATTTCTTTGAAAAATAAATTACCATAAAGTCATAACTAATACTTTAAATAAAATAAGAATAAACAGTAAACAAATAAATAAAACTAATTCTAAATAAAAATAAACTTAATTTAAAATAAATAAATTACATAAATAAATAATTAAACCAAGAAATTAAAATAAGTAATACTAAGTATAGGAAATATATTGTTTATAGAGATTAAGTTCTATGTGTATTGACTTGTCATAAGAGCTTTTAAATTGCCGACGTGACCAATAAATACATTTCATTTCATTTCATTTCTAACTTCACATGTTAAGTAACAAACAACATTGAAACATACCATACATTAAAATGTATTTTAAATTACAGGTAAGCTTATGAATATAAACTTTTGCCATAATACAGGTTAAATTGAAAAAACTATTACCAATATTACAAAGGGGATAAGAATGTTTTTTACTTCCACGCAATAACTACTAAACCGATTTCGATGAAACTTTACAGTGACATCGACCAAACATCAGAATAATAAATGGGATATAATTTACCCCCAATCCCTTTTAATCTGGGTATTTAAACACTTCCTTATCTCCAAACGTAAACAAAACCAATCCGAAATAAACTTCAAAACAGATACCGCGAAAACAAACCAACTAACCTTAAACAATGAATGGATAATATAAATAATAACATTGAATTACAATATTAGTTGGAGCTACGTATTTATCTCACGTCCGGCCGATAAGTGCAATGTCGCTTCCTCCCAGATAGCTGTGCGTTGTGCTAGCTGAGAGACTATGAGTTTTTAAACGGTATTTTTTAAATAAAATAATTAATAACCGCCTTTAAAAAAAACACTATATAGTAAGAAATTATATTTATTTACTTGTACTTCAAAACGTTGATTATTATTAATTTCCCTGTCGACTTCACTGGCCAACCAATCATAATAAATGTTTCACATATTGAATGCCAAGTGCCAATCATGACAGACCTTATATGCTTAATGTTAAATTTACTTAAGTTTCTACATGTTCGGTACTTAGCGACCCGCCTTAATTATATTACAAAAAAACAGTCGAAAAACAGAGAACCTCCTCGTTTTTCTAAAAGCGGTTAAAAAGGGAAAACGATTGTAACGCACCTGATGGTAAGTTGTAAGCTGCTCAATTTAGAGCATATACCATTGAAATATTGTAATTTAATCAGTACACATATATTATATATATTGGCGAGTTGATATAATTATGCCAAATTGAAACTAGATATTAAAGTCAGGCTAAATCCAAAAGGCGAGACACGTATGCTCCGTCACTGTTCGTAAGAATACGAATATACTTCCAACAGTTTATGGGTCTTAAGCAATCATTCACTGAAAGAATTCACGTGCGTTTTCACGTATAGATTTTTTGTGAAATAAAAGCTATTAAACTTCCCATTGGTACATCAACCGAAACTGCAAGGGGTATGCCTATATAACAAACCTTTCAGCCTGGCAATCTGCACATATGACAGTATTGATTTATATCTGATTGGATAGTACAAGCTACTTTAAATTGGAGCAATTAACGCTCCTTCGCAAATCTTAAGCCAACCTTTAATTGCATACAAGATTACTAATAATATAATAAACAAAATTCCTTGTTATGTTTTCTTTCACCGTTAATTTAATAATCTCTCGCCATTCTCACTGCAAAAACATTGCATAAAATAATATTGATAATGATATTGTATACCGCTACGCTAGCACAACGCACAGTCGTAGCAACAAGGGTTTTTGTTTTAGTTCAGTGTTGTCGCCCGTTCACGACATATTTTATACACATTTATAATAGAAAAACCAAAATGATATGGATTATTTTGTGTGTTCAATTGATTTTGGTAAACGGGATAGCTAATAACTCCTATACGTATCATAGTAAGTAACTTTTTAAATTTTGTATTTTAATTACTGAGAGAATTAATTAAAACCTTCATATTATACGAGGTTCAACATTTTTCTTTATAATATTATGTTCAACTAATGTAACTGGACATTTTTTACCAGGCTTTTTTTAATCGATTTTGTCTTTCGCTTTGAATATTTTATTGATTATTAAAAGTTCTCAAACTTTATATACCTATATACGTGTCTTTGGCAAGCCCACAACAGCACATCTTGATGGACTATGCATAACACTTATATAACAAAAATACTCCCATGCTCCGTATATTATTATTTTTCTTATTTTCTATCACTTTCGGAGCAAACTTTCACTGGTGGTAGGTCTCTCATATGTGAGATGCCATCTGGGTAGGTACCACCGCAATGTCTATTTCTCCCGTGAAACAACACTGCTTAAATGCACTGTTGTGTTTCGGATTGAAGGACATTGTAGCCAGAGCAACTACTGGACATATTGAGACTTAACATCTTATGTCTCAGGATGGCGAGCGCAGTGGAATGTTGCTACTGTTTATGAGCGGTCGTATCGCTTACCATCAGGCGAACGGCTTGCTCGTCTCGCCATTCAATGCAATAAAATAAAATAAATAAATAAATAAAAAACATATTTAAATAATATTCAAATATTATGTAATTCCAAATAGCCCCCAGCCTCCTAGGCGCAGTTGGTTAGACACCGGCTAAAAAACGTGAGGCCGTGGGGTCGATCCCCGCGCCGAGACAAATGTTTGTGTGTAACACAAGTATTTGTGGCGGATCTGAGTATTTGTGAGACTGAAAAGTCTCTCGTATTGTTTGACAAGACACAAGACGCGATCTTAATGTGGGGCTAATAGTATGTATGTGACTGTTGGCTGTATTAATTTATTATTAATACCAACCGAACCAATTCCAATAAAATCATGTGTACATCGAAATGGATCATCCAAAACAGCATACATCATAGATATATATTTATATCTATATTTAATAAACACATACAAAGTTAGAGCCATCTCAGCGCTACAAAATAAATAGGAAACTACGAGAAACTTAGCCCCAACATCCAGTGCAAATATTTGCCAATCATACAAACATTGGCCTAATCGGTAGTAGTACAAACGGGTAGGCCACGGATTCATACTTTAGTAAAGATCAGATTACTCCGAGGGTTTGGGTAAATAGATATCTTATTTCACAAGAAGCAATTGTTTTGTTAGTAACAATAATTAATCTTTGACTTTGAAAGAACAGTAGGGGGTTTTACCCTAACGTAATTTGAGGTTATAATATCATAGCTATATACAGGTTGTCTAAAGAAATGGTGCACCTGCTGATATACATTTTAGTAAATCGTCTTTGAGTCTGTATTATAATTTTCGTACCTTACTCTGATAATAACAAGGATGTCGACAAATCAAGAAAATTTTGTTTCTGTTAAAAGTGATTTTCATGATATATTCCGAAAACCATTTAATTAATGACGAAACGAAAAAATACGTATATTATGTTATAATTTTCTTCTTTAGCCATTCCAATTGATTTTATGCGAAAAAGTGGTTAAAACTTTAAATGGTCATCAGTTCAAAACAGATAGACATTTTCCAAATATGGTTTATTTAGTCAATCACCACGCACTATAACGTTGAAGGAAAACATCGTGAGGAAACCTGCATACCATAGCGATTTTTTAAATTTCTATGGTATATAAAGTCCGCCAACCCGCACGAGGCCAGCGTGGTGGACTATATGGCCTAACCACTCTCAATCGTATGTTCGATTGTAGAGGAGGCTCGTGCCCTGCTGTGGGACGTATATGGGCTGTATTTGTTATCATATTTATATTATGCCCTTGTATCCAACTTAGCAAGTATCCCAATTTCTTGCACTCCCGGTATACATAAGACCCATGTACGATATTTGTCTTTAGTACATATTACATAGATACATACATAAACATAACGCCTTTTTGCTTACTTCCGGTATACATAAGATCTATGTACGATGCATATTATATGATGTGTATCATCACTTTCCTGTGAAATACTTATGAAAAAATATTGTACATTTTCTCCTGTAATTTCTCTTAACCTCAATACAAAAAAATAAGTAGACTATGGGCACACATTTATTTTTAAAGACCACAAAATTTTACCAGCATATCAAACCTGATATAAATTTTGTTTATTAGTTCCACACTTCAAACTATCACTGTTTAATTTTTAAAAAATGCCTTTATCAACAAAACAGAGCATGCAGAATTCAACTTGAAAATTAAACTTCAAAATTTATTGGAAACTCCGACAGAACTTCTGAAATGAGCAATTTTAATATTTAAAATGTCGGAATGATCTTGCTTTCGTACCGTCGAGAGACATAATTTGTACTGAATTATATTTACAAAGTTCTTTTGTTCGGAGATGGAAATATTAACTACTTTCGCGAGGATTTCTTGAATGTTCGAGTATATGGGATTAACTGTATTGAGAAAACGTCGCAAGTACTTGATAATTACATAAATATTTTGCCAGGATAGACAGAGGAAAATATCTACGTGGCTCGTTCATAACGCATTACTTTTGCATTGTCTATTTTCATCAATATATTTATGCATTATTTTCGATTCAGGGTGAGTCTAATCATCCTATCTCATAGACTAACAGAAGATGAGGAGCAGCCTGCTTTTAGATTCATCCTCCAACATTTATTAGGCCATGTGTCAATATGTACTGCTTATAACTTATTTCACACAGTTTACATGACTTTCATACATTTCATGGTTTAGAATACTTGGGGATTTATTTTTTACAGATCAAACTATTTTTCTGACATCATACCTTTCGGGGATAAGCTTTTATGTTCCGTTCCAATATAAATTAATTAGACCTCTAAATAAAACTCAGTGATCGTCGGCTATTTTCTTTATAACAAAGGGCGTGGTATACCCGTGTAGATGCAACGGCAATCTTCTGGGAGTTGGCCTTCAAGAATTAGTCTTTCCTGGTCTAATGCGGTTGACAAACTTTAATACCTTCGAAATTCTTGACTATCTTTGTGAATAAAACGAATTAATAACATTTTTTTCAGTGGCAATGCAATGTAAGGAGCATATTTGCCAGCACGGTTACAATTATGAGACATTCTACCGTCTCGATGGAGGGGATCTAACCCGCGTGAAGTCAGAACATTACATACTGGAGATGCATATAGCCATACAGGCCCCTAGTAATGGACTTATACTGCTGTCAGAAATGCCCAACCCTCGAAGAAGCGAGGCTGTTTATGAAATCGGTAGGTCATTTTAGACAGTTGTTTTTCAAAATCTGACAACACTAAATGTGATTAAGTGAATGGAGAGTAACGGGTTCCAACTAACATCTTCCGGGGCCAACAGCCAACCTAAAAAAAATGGCGTAGCCAAATTATAGGCTGATGATGGGCAGCAGCGTAATCAGCGCAAGACGCTACGTTCTATTCTCGCCAACCCACCTGCCAAGCGTGGCGAGTATTGGCTAAACCCGTGGGGGAGGCCTATGTTCAGCAGTGGACTTCCTGTAGCTGAGATGATGATTATGAATGTAATTGCAAGAGCAGTCCAATAAAGTGTATTCCCAAAAGAGATGGCTGTTTCTTATCAATCGGCACAATATTTGTCTAGGGTTGTCACAGTTATACTAGCCTCATTTTATGTGGATATACAGAAGATTAACGCGCAATGCGATACATATACGTGGGCGGTAAGTTACTAAGCGGGACACTGACCATGCTTTGCTGAAATCCGTGGTAGAAACCAAAATAAATCTTGCTTTGGGATTATCCGTGTATCGGATTTCCCATGATTTGTATGGTAGTACTTTGACATATCCATGTAAATAATTAGTACATACATTTACTTAGTTTAAAGTTTATCTACTGAAGGCACCCTTTACTATGCGTCCGTGATAATTATACCAACCATTTATATTTATTTATTATTCTCTTTATTGTACATACATTTAATACACCAAAAGAAAAACAAAAAAATTGTAGCTATTATTAAAATAAATACAATGGGCGACCTTATTGCATTAGGCAATATCTTGCAGCCAACCAGTAATAGATACCAGGCTGGGCCTAACTTCCAATGCGCATTGTGCTTTCTCACCAGCATAAAAATGCAAAAGCAATAAAGTCACAGCTTAGGAGCAGTAACACTAAACTCAAAATTCAGTTAACCAGTTTAGTTACATTTACGGCGTAAAGCCAGTTTGGCTGAGAGCTCTTAGTTAATTACACTGAACTAGTTTGCGCGGACCGCGGTCCACTCATAAACTACATTTGTATGAAGAACGCCCATTTAGAATGAATTTAGGTATTGTTATCAATTGTATATTTGTTTTACAAATAATAGCTTTTCTGGTGTAGTCGGTTAGACGGCGGTGACATTAGAATCCACATGGCAACTTATGCAGAAAAGTAATGTTTTTGTTTCTCAGTGTATTGAGAAACCGAAAAATCTTTAGTAGTTTCTGATACCCACGAAACAAGACTTAATCCTTCTACGGTGTCAGGACGGTGTGTGTGTGTGTGAATAGAAAATATAATAGTTTGCATATCGCCATACTTGCTACTAATTCCCGTTCCGTAGTTCTCATATGTGATTAGTAAAAGCCCAAAAAACTTGCAAAGGATTGTTTGTATTGAATGTACTAATAAAAAATTGTTACCGATATAAATGCACATTGCATTGTTCTGACGTTGCATGACTGTGGTTCCATTAACTCGTGTAAATAATAATATAATATTTTCATAAATTGGTCATAATACCTATATACTTACCTGCGTAATATAGTTAAAATGAAAATAGTTTAGTCGATCCATAAGATAAATATACATATATGTCACTTAGATTCAGATCTTTTTTTTATTCTGCCAAATCCTTGGGAAAGCGATTATCACGAAAGAAGAACGGTAAAACTCTAGTATTGCTCTTTTCAAAACCACCTAACAAAAAATTTATTGCAAAATATACATTTTAGTTTAAATCAGAGCAGCTCATAAAACATTACTCTAATTTGTAAGCTATCATTTACGTTCTCCAATAATTAAACTTCTCTTAAAACATTGCAAAACACCTTTGATTTTGATACTTCAACTCAAACTCGCTGGGCAAACTTATTGCTGTTTCATAGTCAAGAGTCCCTTTCAATAAACAATCGTGGCTTAACACTAAATAGTTAGGATAGTTGAGTTATACAACATTCCAAGTTGTAACAGAATCACCGTGTTTCCAGTTGTGGGGGGTGGCGGCAACGACTTTACTGAATTGAGGAGGAATATTGCGAGGAATGCTAAAGCTTCAGTCAGAACGCCTGGTATACTTTCTAGTATTGATTTGAGGGGGTTTTATATAAGAGTAGATCATGGTAAGTTTGATTTTTAATTTCTTTTATTGTTGTGTATGTTGGAAAAAAAAGAGCCTGTATTCTTCTGGAATGATAATTTCATTCATAAAAATGCTATACAAATTTTATGATTGCTGGAAATATAATGAAAATAATGAAAATTGATGGATTTTTTTAACAGCATAATTTAATTATAATGTATTTTTAAGTAAAATATGAATTGATAATGGGAATCCGTTAAAAGGCATTGGAATTGCAAAATAAATCCAGAACTGACACAACAGGTTACTGTAGAGCAATATAAATTTTTAAGGGAAAGCCTATGATCATTGCTAGATTTCCTATAACTCAACGTGATGACGGTACCAATGAAAGGAGTTACACTTAATATTCACTATTTTCAGATGGTCTCATCGAATTCGGTAAAGAAGGAGATGTTCTACCAATAATCAGCTACAGCGACGTCGATCCTATTCCGATCAAATACTTCAGCTTCGCAGCATGGAACGGAGTGGAGGCGAAATTCTTGTACGACTGTCCAGCTCCCGGACAAAATAGCACTGAAGGTTTGTTGTTAAAATTTATCAGGTAGAGTGTTTGCTTACTTTTTTTTATTTCTTTTGTAGGACATTTTTTGAATAATAAAATTTTGATAATATTTATTTATTTATTTATTTTATTTATACACTTTATTGCACAAAAAAAAATACAAATAAAATGAAAATTACAATCATAAAAGTACAATTGGCGGTCTTATCGCTCAAAGGCAATGTCTTACAGACAACCATGGGATGGATTTGATAAAAGGATAATTAGAGGGCAGTCGTAAAGTGTAATATCATTGCATCTGATGGTTAATTAATACTCTCCGATCGAACCAATAATGCCCATCCGCTGAAGACAAATATACCAAGAATAAACGACAAATCGGCATGTAAGCACTACGCAGAGTTTTCCATCACTGGTTACAAAGTCGCTTCAATTATTACGAAATTACCAAACACATCAAATCCATTTCGCAAAAATCCAACTATACTTCCAATTTCAATTCCATCTTCCAGCGCCCTCCAATTCCGAAGCTGAGGAGCACAAACTCTCCAATTCAGATACTTTGAAACGAACTCTGCTGATGGGCAGGCTGCCGTCGGTACAACCGAACCCAGGCGTGGCTGTCTCACTGGGCGTCAAGGTCACACACGTGCAATACGACGCGTTTGAATCTACACTTGTTACAAGAATGGCGGTTGTTATGGTGAGATTATTTCCGCCTTTCCCAGTCAGATTGCTTTATTGCCGGTTACTGGTAGTAGGTCTCTTGAGTGTGAGAGGCCGCGTGAATAGGTACCACTGCACTGTCTATTTGTCCAGCCAAAAATCAATGTAAATATTCCGATTTGAAGGACATTATAGCCAGAGTAACCACTGGACATATTGAGACTTAACATCTTACATCTCAGGATGGCGAGCGCAGTGACACTGTTTTGTAATGGTGTTTTATAGTTTTGCTACTGTCCAAGAATGAACGTATCCCTTGTCATCAGGCGAATGGAATGCTAGTCCCGCTATTCATTGGTACAAAAAAAGACGAGCATGCGGTCGTCTGGTGGTGAGTAATCACCGCCAACCATGGAACTTCGCTTTACCAAGGGCCTGGCACAACCATGTCTACCTACCGTAAGGAACGTATTCTGTTTAAGCGTCTTTTAAAGAAGGACAAGTCACGCTCATGGAACACCGAAGCAGTTCATTCCAGAGCTTGGTAATACAGAACACTGGAAATGAACCGCATCCTACAAGAGGTCAACTTATTTATTTATTTATTTAATCCTTTATTGCACAAAAATAAAAATACAGTGAAGAAACAACACAATAATAATAGTACAAGAGGCGGCCTTATCACTCTAGGTAATTTCTTCCAGGCAACCTTTGGATGGATATTGAGATAGGAAAAATGACTTACATAGGTTTAATAATGCATTTATGCTAGATTCTTGGCGAAAGGCTAGGTTTCCCAGCGTCCATATCACACAAGTACAATACAATGCGTTTGAACTGGCTCTTGTTACTAGAATGGCTTTTGTTATGATAAGGTCCACTTGTCTTGAATTCTATTCATTGGTTTTGGTGATGCATTTATTAAATACTGGATTTTAAGGCTTCATTCGCCTTAATGTGGTAGTCAATAAATCTAAGCTGCTGGCTTTTTTTTCATTACCTAAATCATCCGGCAACATCCAAAAACCTTAATACTAAGGAATAAAATAAAGTGGAAAAATAGTCAAATCGTTACTTTGTTAGTAAATCTTAAGGTAATTCAAAATACTGTATGGAAAAGTCGTATTTAACTTCAGCAAAACAATTTATACTTATGAAGACATAATATAAAATTGAGAAAATTTATTCTATGAGATGTTTCTCAAATTGAAACGTATTCCTAGAAAATAATTAATCTGCGAATATTATACGAATCTTGTCCAATTTCTTTTTCATATCTTTTTCCCTTCCCGCTCTCCTGACGCTTTAATGGTCTGGCCACATTTTTTTATCCTAGCGCTGTGGATGGTCATGGGCGGCAGTGATCACTTACCGTTAGGTGACCAGTATGCTTCTTTGCCGAACCCATTATATAAACAATGCTTTTGACCACATATTTCTTTACAGACGTGGATTGATGAAGGTATGGCGTGGAACCCAACTAACTACAACGGTACTACAATGATCAAATTTCGCCAAGGCCAAATCTGGAGACCCACTTTCTTTGTTTTAAAGTGAGTATACTGCTAAAAAATAAGACCAAAGTTTTATTTTGAGTAGTATTTAAATAATAGTTCCTGAAAACATAAACTCGAAAACAGCATCCAAATTGGCTATAAATTGACTGAGATATTAATATTTTTAATAGCGCCGTGGGGACACACGTTTTCTCTTTCGCACGCAAACACCTTATTAAGGATGACGTCAAGTTGTGCAAGTTTCATGTATATTACTCCTACCACCAAAATTGAAATATTTGTAACTCGCTTATTACTAAAATGATGTAAAAAATGATTCTTTTTCCGATTATTCCTAATGTAAGCTTTTTGATATAAACTAAAAATGCCTTAATTTTACTTTAGGTAACTAACCTATTTCTAAGAGTAAGATTTCTTGCTATAAGTATTACAAAACAAAATTAACTGTGTTTTGCAAAAAACTGCCTTCAAGTACTGGGGTTTTGAAAGTCTAGGTAGTAGCCTATATAATTGTATTTACTTGTATCTATGAAACACCCCTTATAATATCCTTCATTCGGGCTGCACTGCACTTGCCATCCAGTTTTGTCTCTGTATCGTGCACTTTAAAACGATTAATATACCCTTCACAAAGGTCTATCACAAATTTTTGATCCCCTTATATAATAAATGATAATGGTGTTTCGCTTTAAACTAAGAATATGAAAAACTCGTTACTTTTAATAACAATACGGTTAAAACAAACTCGTGTACGATGAATCTCAAGATTCTTGTAAAAGTGATCCAATCTATTTGAAATTCATACCTATACGCTGCGCGGTCACATAAATTATAAGTTACCGACTGAAATACGGGATCTGAATAATCATCTCTATTACAAGCTATAAATCACATTAGTCTATTGGTACGTTACCACGCACTTGAACGGTGAAGCAAATCATCGTGGGGAAACCTGCATACTACGTTTATTCTGGCACGGCATAGTGACTGAATTGCATCTGGTGATAATTGCAAATACCATCCAGACTACCGAATGGTATCAATCAGCGGTCTCATGCCATTCGATAGAATCATGCCGGCCTGCTAAGATGCCTCGTCACGCTACGGCGGAAGGACCCAGAATGATAGGAAGAAGAAACACGTGTGATGGCAAACCATTCCACAGTTTGCTGTGCGGCAGAGAAAAAAATTGGAGAACGTTTTGGCACGCGCCGAGATGGTTTTAATCGTCATGATATGGCTCCGAAAGCCAGCAAGCGGGGTTCTGTTAAGAAAGGGATATTTATGTATTTACAAGAATTTCTACGGTATGTAAAGTCCGCCAAACAGCACTAAATTATGGCAATGGGCATAGTCTCCTTTATCGTACACGCAACCTTTTAACCTAACCAACTCTGCCACAGAATCTGTCATTACAAGTATATTATTTATTTATTTCAGCTCCAATGACAACGGCGTATTCGACACTAGAAATCCTGATCTTATATCAATGGCACACAATGGTCAAGCGATGTTTCACTTTCAAACAAAAGTGCAGACGCTATGCTCAGAAAGTATTTACCCAATAAACAAGTAAGTTGAGTTTCTCCTATACTCGTATTATAACCGCAATGGTGACAGGCGATTTTTATTATGTTTTTGACGCTTGTGACTTACCAGCCTTGTAGAAGACCAGCGTTGGTTTTATTACAAGCACATGCTGACCTGACCTGTTTTGTTGACAAGCACTGCAATGTTAGTAATAATTACTTAAAGTTGGTTAATGCTTGTAACAAATAAATATTTCTTTCTTCTTGTTTCTTTGTTTTGCTACTCGAGACAATGCCGTCATAACTATTTCAACTTTGATTGACAAATCCACAGAGATATTGGATATATGTATGATAAAGGTATAATAGTTTCTTAGATCTGCGCGAATGTAACACATTGAAATATATTTTTTATATATTTTTTTACCATCCCGATGTTTCGACGGAATGAAACCAAATCTGCAATAAAATCCGTAAAAATTACTTTTATTTCATTGGTAAAGATGATTTTCTCAGGATTTATGCCAGCCTGAGTGTATCCAGAATGAAAGACACTGTGGCGAATTTTTGACCGATTTATTCAGTGGTCACTATCGGAGCTGAAATGATTACTCCTCTATCAGCACATCATTATAACAACTCAATTTGTTTTAGATGGCCTCACGACGATTATATTTGCTCGGTTGTGATTGAACCTTGGCAAGCACACGAGAAGATGTTACTAGTGACACTTCATCAAGACGACCCCAAAATGAAAGTGGTAAGATTAGACATCATTAATATGGCAAAACTCTTTATTGTACAAGCGTATGCTTGGTCAAAAAAAATGTTCTCAGAATCATTATATCCAGTAATTATTCTGGCTATAAAATCTAAATCTACTAAGTTTCCAAAGATGTCCGTTCACACTAATTTCTAAAATAGCATCCTGTATAAATCCTATATAATAAAATATTAGCCTTTGAAGCCAACAGATTTTTATTGAAAGCGATGCGTGGAAGTAATTAACCTAATTTCAGTTCGCAGATATCGATGAAGTTATAAAGAATGAATGGCACTTCGATACGCAACAAATGATCATAGAGTCATCTCTATGGAACATGGAGTATGTCAACGAAGATAATTACACACACCAGAGCGACAGACTCTTGATAACAATAAATTTGAGAAGACGTGCTACGTCACACAACATCGTGTTTTATACGCCTTTGCTTGGTATAGTCTTTTGCCCTTTATTATTTAGTGACTACATGTAAGCGAGAGCATTGGAGTTAAAATTTGGAATACGGAATTCTAACGTTGTGCTATCTTTTGTTCGTTCCGCCTGCTAAACTTGTAAGCAACAGCTTGGTCTAAAAAAACCAAATTGTTAAACCAGGGAAAGATGCTTGAACTCAGGGCACGCATCTAAACGTTTTAGAAGTTACTTGTATATAAAATTGCCTTTTCAACTTTGAAAGATATTCGATTCAGGGGGCTTACTCTATATTCCGAAATAAGGTTAAACTGTACAAATATGCCTAGGTACCTACTCGACAAAATATTCGAGCCCTCCAACGTACGTCGTAACCGTAGACTGAATTTGGAGGAAAAGGAATGTGTAATAGAAAATAGTCTTAATTTTAGGAGTCAAAAACTCAAACTTACTTCGGACAGTGAACGTTCGAATATTCGAACTTCGTTTCAAATCGTAGTGGAACCCCAGAGGTCGCTTCCAACAGGAAATCCTTGCGATAGGCTTATATTTAACATTTAACATCTTCTTACTGCAATAGAAGACTGTAATAATGACATGTGTACTTAATAATAATAATGTACTTAAACGAACAACTATAGGAAATACATCCTGTACGGTTGACATTTGTCTGGCATGCCACCGTCCTGGCGAGTCAATCAGGCATGTTATCTCCGGTTGTTCGTATCTTGCTAACGGCGAATATTTGCATAGGCATAACCTAGTAGCCAAGATCATACATCAGCAAATTGCTCTTCGATATGGGCTTGTGACTCTTGAAATGCCATATTACCAGTACGTTCCACAACCAGTTCTTGAAAATGGTCATGCAACGCTATACTGGGATCGGTCTATTATCACAGACAGGACTATTGTCGCCAATAAGCCTGATATTGTGATAATCGATCGATCGACGCGCCGGGCAATACTCGTTGATGTTACTGTTCCACATGACGATAACCTCGTTAAAGCTGAAAAAGACAAATTGTCTAAGTATTCAGATCTGGCACACGAGGTTACTGATATGTGGGATGTGGACTCAATAGTTATTGTCCCGATTGTTGTTTTTGCACATGGACTGATGCCAAAGAGCTTCGACCAACATCTTCAGAGGCTCTCAATTGGTCGTTGGGTCAAGAGTCAGATCCAAAAGGCGGTGTTGTTGGACACGGCACGCATAGTGAGGAGGTTCCTCACTTTGAATCCCTAACCGCCGGTGGCTTGGGTCTTGAGCCCCGCCACCGAAGGGTCATTACTTTTTTATATTTTTATACGACATATTGTTTGTTTTTATATATATATATATATATATATATATATATATATATATATATATATATACAGTCAGGTCATAAGTATTGTCAACAGTAAAAACTTTTCTTTTAGAATGCTGGCCACAAAAAAGTTTATTGAATTCGAATTTCGAATTGTTCATGAAAATAAAAATGTATACTTTTTAGAATTTTACTCATTTTTAAATATGGAATGGACGCATAAAGAAGACCGTGTTGCAGTTATTGCGTTGCATCGTTGCGGTTACGCGCCAATTCAATTTTTTGACATTTTGAAAAATTTTAATATAACCAAAAGATTCGTTTATCGTACCATCAAACGATACAATGAAGACTCTAGTGTAGATGACAGGTCAAGAAGTGGTCGCCCTCGGTCTGTTAGGACTCCAGCAGTGATAAAAGCTGTGAAGGCGCGAATTCAAAGAAATCCCAAACGTAAGCAGAAACTGTTGGCCCTTCAGATGGGGTTAAGCAGAACCACGGTGAAAAGGGTGTTAAATGAAGACTTAGGGCTTCGGGCATATCGAAGAAAAACAGGACATCGTTTGAATGCTCGTCTAATGGACCTGAGACTGAAGAGATGCCGCGCTTTGTTGAAGCGGTACGCGGGAAAAAAAATCGGGAAATTCTTTTTTCAGATGAAAAAATTTTTACCGTAGAAGAGAGCAAACAAAATTATAAGGTGTACGCACACAGTAGTGAAGAAGCGAGCAACCGTATTCCGCGTGTCCAACGAGGTCATTTTCCATCCTCGCTCATGGTATGGTTGGGAGTTTCTTATTGGGGCTTAACAGAGGTACATTTTTGTGAGAAAGGTGTAAAAACGAATGCAGTTGTGTATCAAAATACAGTCCTGACGAACCTTGTGGAACCTGTTTCTCATACCATGTTCAATAACAGGCACTGGGTATTCCAACAAGATTCGGCGCCAGCTCATAGAGCGAAGAGCACATAAGACTGGTTGGCGGCGCGTGAAATCGACTTCATCCGGCACGAAGACTAGCCCTCCTCCAGTCCAGATTTGAATCCGTTAGATTACAAGATATGGCCACACTTGGAGGAAAAGGCGTGCTCAAAGCCTCATCCCAATTTGGAGTCACTCAAGACAGACAAAATCATGGAGGTCATTTTGAATAAACTTTAGTGTCATAAGAATCTATGTCTTGTTAAGTTCATTTTGGTATATAAATGGGTACATAATGAATAAACTTATTTCAATTATTTTATATTAAACATGTGACAGAATTTATGACCTGACTAGGTATATCTGTATCTGTATCAGCCCATATACGTCCCACTGCAGGGCACGGGCCTACTCTACAATCGACAGTACGATTGAGAGTGGTCAGGCCATATAGTCCACCACGCTGGCCTAGTGCGGGTTGGCGGACTTACATACCACAGAATTTTTTATAAATCGCTATGGTATGCAGGTTTCCTCACGATGTTTTCCTTCACCGTTTTAGTGCGTGGTGATTGACTATCAATACACTCATGACTCCGAAAAGTCAAAGGTGTGCCCTGGGATTCGAACCCGATATATATATATATATATATGATGTGTAAAAATGTAAAAAAGAATATTAACGAAATAAAGAGAACTAAAATGTACTTAAATAATAACATAAAAAAACACAAATAAGATTATTTTGAGAATCCTAATACAAGCCCTTCTATTTTCAGTTCTAATCGTGTTCGTCCTGATGTCTTTTTGGAGCGATTCTTTGACTCTCGGACGCGTGTGGTTCTACGCGGGTTGTACCGTCTGCATCTGTATAGGAGTGTGTTATGTGGACAACTTGGTACCTACTCACACCATACCCTCGATCTGTAAGTTATTTGGCATTCCTTAACAGTCATGTTGCCCTGGTAGACGGTATGCTGTTTTATTAAATGTCAGACTATCTGCTAAAAGTTATGGAGAATATAATAAGCTACATATTTTACTTAAATGTTAATGCTATGCCATATCATCTCATTTCACTATATGTTTGATATTTGGAGCACGTTTCACAACATTGAATCTATACAAAGGGCTTTAAAGATATCAAAGTACTGTAGTGTCGCGCGCAATAAAAAAAATCAGGCAGTATCATTACTAGCATTCACAAGAAAAGATAGCCTTAGCTACGATCTTTAAGTCGCAAAAATATTATTATAATAATATACTTGCGCTATAAATTAGTTTTATGTAATACAATTCTGAAACAAAATCTTCAAAGACTGTATTAAACTAACACATTGAATTAACAATTATGCTATTTTAACTAAAAGTTTTTTTCTTTAGGTCAACGATGAGAGCCTAAAATGTTCGGACGTGGGTTGCCATAGTCAGATAGTTTCAATATTTAATTAAGAGATAGAGAGAGAGAGGCTGTGTAACGAAAGGCCACGGGTTCGATCCCCACACGGAGACAAATGGTCTTATGATCCATGTGGATTAGTTTCGAGTCTGCAAAACCGAAAAGTCTGTTTTAGTTTCTTATACCCACGACATGAGACTAAAGACTCAACCATAATGTGGGGTGTCCGTTGTATATGCATAATTAAACTAACACTAATTGCAGTCCACCCATACCATTATAGCTTGGGTGTTATAGTTTGAAAATTTGTCCAGGAATTTCCGATATGACGAAAATATAAAATTAAAAAAAAATTAAATTAAAATTAAAATATGCTTTATTGTACACCAAGATAACACACAATTTACAGGATAATCTTACATAATTATGTACAATGGGCGGCCTTATCACTAATAGCGATTTCTACCAGGCAACCTTTGGATGGACAGGAATTACAAGAATAACTTTCGGTGTGCAGTTAAAGCATAAAAACGATATAATAGAATATAATTGTACGATAAATAAACGCAATATAATATTATATTGTATGAACATACCACAAATATAATATATGTATATGTACACACAGTACGCATATTATACACATATAGTGGCATTATATATAAATAAATACATACATATTCATATATACATAGAAACATACATATATATAAACAACAATAGATAATCTAATTAATTAACGACAGATAATAACATTTTAGCAGTTTTTTAAAAGAACCTATGGTCTGTGCACTTTTTATTTCAACGGGAAGAGCATTCCATAATCTAACAGCCTGCACTGTAAAAGATTTGTCCAAGAAATTAGTGGTATGCTTCGGAGTACGAAGCTTTAAATTCTCCGAGGACCTCAGTGACACCGAATGCGACACACTTAGGAACTCAAAACGTTCTTTAAGATAGCGTGGAGAGGATGGGTTAAATAGAATATTATAGAGCAAAGAAAGAAGACGAGCATTCCGACGAAGTCGAATTGGTAACCACTTGAGCTTAGCACGAAATGCGGAGACATGATCATATTTGCGCAGGCCAAATATAAATCTTATACAGAAATTTTGAAGTCGCTCAAGCTTATCTAGTTGGTCTTCTCTGAGATCAAGATAGCTGGAATCGGCATAATCGAGAACTGACAGAAGTAGGGATTGTGCCAGCGCAATTTTGGTATTAATAGGCAAAAAGTTGCGTAGCCGTCGCAAACTCCCCGCTAAGGCGAAAATTTTGCGACTGACAGCATTTATTTGAGGATTCCAAGAGAGAGTATTATCAATAATAACGCCCAAGTTTTTGACACTCTCAACAAACGGTATTACGGTTCCATCAAAACAAACTTGGGGAAGTTGATTCCACTTTACTTTAGAGATCAATCTGGAGCTGCCAACAACAATAGCCAGGGATTTTACGGGGTTCACCTTTAGTCCATAAGCTTTGCTCCATTCTCCAATTTGACATAGGTCCCTATTAATGGTAGCGATTGCTTCCGGTAACCCTACTAATGATCCATGAGAATAAATTTGGAGATCATCTGCATAAAGATGGTAGGACGAGGAAAGTTTAAAAGAGATAGAACTTATAAATATAGCAAAAAGCAATGGAGATAGAACGCCACCCTGCGGTACACCGACTATTGTATTGCACCAAGACGATATTATGCTCTTGTCAATACATATTCGCTGTCGGCGACCAGACAGGTAACCACGAAACCAGTCAATTGCCGATGGAGATATGTTAAGAGAACGTAATATGCCAAGAAGAATGTCAAAATCTACAGTGTTAAAAGCATTGCTCAAATCCAAAAGAAGCAGAACTGTGAGATTTCCACTCTCCATGGCTGTCCTTATATCATCCGTAACGTTGACCAATGCAGTGACTGTGCTATGACCTTGACGAAATCCGGATTGCATGGGATTAAGGATATTGTTTTTGCAAAGAAAAGAATTGAGTTGGTTGTAGGTGAGACGTTCAAGGACTTTTGAGAGGAATGGAAGTATGGAAATGGGTCGATAGTCAGAAAATGATTTGGGATTATGTTTTTTAGGTAATGGAATAATTTGGGCTTCTTTCCATGAAGATGGAAAGCACCCACTGGACAAGGAATAGTTGAGGATGTGGCAGATGATGGGAAGGATTTCGTCAAGGATAGGTAATATCATCTTCCGACTAATACAGTCGCTACCAACCGCATCGGACGATATAGATAGGATGCTTTTCTTAACATCACATGCCGACACTTGACTAAAGACAAATGATGGATGGTTAGGAGTTTAAAGGGAAGAAAGATATTGAAGTGTGTCTGCCTTAACTATCCTGTTACAATAGGACGACGATGCAAAATGGTTATTAAGAGATTCAATATCTAAATTTTTTGGTAAAGGATCTTTACTTGATTTCCCAACTCCTATGGATTTTAGAAATTTCTAAATTTTTGTTGGATCTCCATTTTCAACAGATTTGTGAATATTTTGGCGTTGTGCATTCCTACACATCTTGTTGCAGTGATTCCGTATTTTAACATATTTTTCCCTGTTTATATATGTAGGGCGACATTTTAGCCTAGCTTTTGCACATTGTTTTAGGTGAATTAATTTTTTTATCTCATCTGTAAGCCATGGTGCAGGGAAGTGTTTAATTCTAATCGCACGGACAGGAGCATAGGCATCATAAAGGTCCATGAGCTTGCCATTAAATAAATTCACCTGGTCGTCAATAGATGAAGAACCCAAAACGGGACCCCAGTCAATGCTACCAGCAGCCGCACGAAGATCCTCTAAATTCATACGAGCAAAATTGCGCTGTAGGAGAGTTTTCGATTTTGCCTTGGGAGGGCGAGCTTTGTAGGAAATGTAAATTAAATCGTGAAAAGAGAACATGTCAGCTGAGCATTGCCCATGCTTACTGACAAGGTCACGACAAGAAACAAAAATGAGATCCAATAAAGATGGAGTGCAATTAGGAAAATGATGTGTCGCACTTAAAGGAAGAATGGAAAGATTCATAGACTCAGCGACAGAATTAAGTGATTTAGTGCGCAAATCATTTTTAAGAAGACATGTGTTAAAGTCGCCCATGATAATTGTATGACTGTAAGATGGAGTAAGCTTTTCTACGAGCTTTTCAAAAGAGGGGAAGTAATTAATGCGAAGAGAAGGGGAATAATAAACACCTACCAGGATTTTAGTGTGGTATAATTCGACCTCAATAATGAGATGCTCACCTGCATTCGGTAATGGTGGCTGAGGTGATGTATCTAACACTGAAAATGTTATATAGTCACGGAGATATATAGCAACACCACCTCCAACGCCGACCGCACGGTCATTGCGGATGAGGTTAAATCCTGGTAAGGTGTAGGAAATCGAAGGAAGACATGGTTTTAACCATGACTCAGAGACAAGAACTGCGTGAATATTCTTACAGCCAAAAGTTGCCAGCATATCTGGAAATGAGCCGGAATGCTTTGGGCATTGATGTGTACCACATTAAAATTCCCAAGATCATCGGAGAATATATTTTTAAGGACACTAGTCAGACAAGGAATACTTTTAAAACTATCGTCGCTATCAGCACTGAGAAAACTACAATTACTATCGCTGTCGGTTTCAGACATGTTCAAATATATAAAAATAAATATATAATATAAATAAATATAAATGTATATATCTTATAATAATTAATTTATCTTAGTTCTTATAAATTTAATAATCTGTCCACCCGCCACTATTAACAATCAGAAGTACAAAAAAACAATAACAACGAAACTATTAAAGTAACCAAGTGGAGTAATATATGAAAAAAAAGCAACAGCTAATGAAAAAAAAAACAAATAACAAAAGCAAATAACAGTAGGTACAGTTGTTATGTATAGGTCAATATAGGCTATATGTAGGTACTGTTTATCATAAACAATGTACGAATTATAACAAAACAAAAATAAAATAAAATATGTACGAACAAAGCTATAAAATTGTTAAAAACCATCGTAAAAATGGAAGTTGTAATTCTAAAAAAAAAAATTAATGAATAAAATAAGAATAACAAAAGCATAAAAATCTTTAAACAGCCGAGGTTAAAAATATTGATAAGGTTGCAATGGAACGTAGGTAATAATTTTGTTGTCAATAAACTGACATCTAATAATTCACAGATTATGTCCACAGTCCAGTAAACAATACCTGACTCGTACCCTACCCACATAATTTGAATATTTATTTGAATTAATTGAAGTACCTACCTACATATCAATTGACAAAAGATTGTAAACAAAAAATATTACGTGTCAGTGGAAGCTATTACCTTAATAAGTAAATAGTTCCGTAAAAGTAATGAAATGGGACTTCACTTTTTCGGGGCTACAACTCGTCGACTTCTTGTCGAAGATTTGGCCGTGTTTGCAGAGGGCTTCGGACTGTGGACTTCGAGACTGTTGACCTCTGCAAGGGATGTTATCCGATGTCTCGAACCGTCGGGGCCGACAATGAAGATAAATCCGTCTCTGGTCCAGCACCTGGAAATGCCGAATTTTTGTCTCGCCTCCATGAAGACTGTGTGACGGGTCCTCGTAAGAAACTCTGAGATAGTGTTTCCCGATCCTTTCAATTTAGTTTTCGAGGCCCAAGTCTTATCTCGGACCGACATTCTCTCGAACTTGCAGAGTATTGGTCTGGGCTTGGAATCACCGCTCTGTCGTCCCATTCGATGGCACCGCCTGATGTCGTCAGCTGTGAAGTCATCCACGTGAAGTTATGACTGGATCACCTTGACCACCGCCTGCTCAACCACCTCATCCTTAGACTCACTGACGCCATGCAGAAGCAAAATTTTTCTTCGGTTCCTCATTTCAACATTGTCAGCATTGCGAGCGAGAGTGTCCACTTGGGTTTGAAGAAGTTCAAGTGTCTTCAAAACAAATGTTTTAAAAGTGGAAAACTCAGAGGATAATCCTGCCAAAGTTGGTACGGCAGTATTGGGAGTTTTCTTCAGCTGTTCCTCAAAAGAAGCCATCTTAGAATGAAACTCCTCTCTCAAGGTAGTGATGGTGTCTTGAACCGTTTCAGTCATATTGTGTATTGGACAGACTCTACTGGCAGGTGGGCTTTTCTTTTACTTGCTATATTATATCATAGAAACTATGAAAAAGTTGATAAAAGTAACTATTATTGTAAATAAATATTTAGCGCGCCAAAATTCTGTGTTTCACTTTCACTACCCACACGAAAAAAAAGTAAGTAGTATAATGAAAAAGATCTTTGAAAATACGTTCCTTAATTGGTTTCAAGTTCTTACAGGTCCTCGTTTTTAAAGTTAGACACGTAACATTCAGTGTTTAGGTTTCATTTGGGAAACGAATAGTGACTAATGAAAGTTAACTTTAAAATAGGCATTACGTTTTATTCGAAATATTTATTTTTAATCATAAAAGCCTTTGGAAAATGGCTTTCTTTAAAGAATGCCTATATTCAGTAGTAGGCATACTACGGCTGACGCCGATATTGATATAACCTTATCAGCTCCGAAACGAAATAAATTTTCTACATATTTTGTGACCTTGGTTTAACCTATCAATCCAATAAAATGTTGGAGATAGAATTCTTAATATATGTACCTACATAAATATAAAGAATATTGTTACATTTACACTATAAAATACATTTTTAATAAAGTTACTTACGGAATCATTTAAATCCGATATTTTAGATCTGCTATTTCTATTATTTTAGTTACAGCTATTCAGCGGCGTAGCTAGCATAGGTGGCACCCGGGGCGGATTTTTTAGGTGTCACCCCAAAACTCAAACACAATGTATAAAATAAAAAGTAATAATCGTTTACGTTTTATTAAAATAAGAGTATTACAAATAGTAGTATATTATGTAAAACAGTATGCCAAAATTAAAATTTCTTCCTTCTAGCTTTGACACTTGCGAACTCCGAAATCACGTCTTCAAAATTTATATTTTGTGTTGCTTCATGTTCTATTGTTAAAATACCAAGATTATTTAATCTGGTTTCAGTCATTGTAGACCGCAAGTAATTTTTTATTAATTTCAATTTGCTGAAACTTCGCTCACATGAAGCAACTGATGCACATATTGTTATAAATAACTTTAGTGCGACCGTTAGATTCGGAAGAGATTCTGTAAAATCCCATTCCACAATGAATTTTAAATAGTCCAGTGTCACCCAATTAGAGACAGTAATATTAGCCGCTTTTATATGTCTTCTCAATCTTGGTATTTCTAAAAGTAGTTCTGTTTCTGATACTTCATCGTAAAGGTTAGTAAATTTTGATATTGCAAATTTTAACTGTTCAGTGTTTGCCGAAAGCAAAGTCTTCGACTGTACAACCTCAAATAATGAAACTACGTCTTTAATGGACTTTACTCTTGTTTCGAGTTCAATATTGAATCTGTCAAGACATTCTAACATGTCCTTTTGAAGTTCCGCTCTAAGTGTTAGTCCAGCATCTGTGGACGATGCTAACTCACCGGGCATGCGCTTCTTGCGACGAATTCGTCGTTCCATCGAAATGTTGTATTCTTCCGATTTTCGTACAGCCAAATCTATTGCCTCTTCTGCTAGATGCAACCGTTTCTCTCCAATGAATAGACGAAGTGCTTCTAGTTTTATGATTATTTCATCAACACATAATCCTTTGCTTTGTAATGCAATCTGAGCATAGTTCACTTCCCTTAGCACATCATTCCAGAAGAAAAGAAAACAAAGAAATGAGAAATTGCACACAGCAGGGATAAGATTTTGTGCACCACCTCTTGTTTCTAAATTTACGTCTTGGTCACATAATTCCTCAATTGCAGATATTATTCCATCAAAATTTTCAGTCAATACTTTTACTGCACCATAATGAGCACTCCAGCGCGTTGTTGAAAGTCTTTTAACAGATGCTTTGCTGTGATTGAGGAGCACCTCCCAGCGGCTTGTGGAGGTTGAAAAAAAGTTAAATATTGTCTCCACTGCTCCGAAAAATGTAACACAAGTCACATTTTGTGCGAACGAATGCTGGCCGCATAAATTAATTGAATGATCAATGCAACCAATAAAAATTGCTTTATTGTTTTTTTCTTTTATAATAGCTTGCACTCCCTCGTGTATACCACTCATAACTGCAGCATTATCATAACCTTGAGAACGACACATCATAATATCTAAGCCATCGTTTTCAAGCTTCTTTAGTATTTCAGCGCTTAAATCAGCTGCTTTTTTTCCATGCAAGGGAAAAAATCCTAAGAATACTTCTTTGACTTCTACTTTTCTATTATTAATTTTTACATAACGAATTACTTCAGACATTTGATCGACATGTGAAACGTCAGGTGTGCTATCAAACATAATTCCGAAATATTTGGCCAGTTTAATTTCGTTGACAAGCTGACATTTAACGTGATTAGCTAAAACATTTATGAACTCATTTTGTATTTCGGGCGATAAATATGTTACTTTATGTGATTTTTCCTGCTCCAAATATAATATATGTTCTTTAAGTACAACATCATACTTTGAAAGCAGCTTAACTAGTTCTAAGAAATTACCTTTATTGGATGACCCTTGGGTTTCATCATGTCCACGAAATGCTAGGTTTTGTTTCGCCAAAAACAAAGTTATATCAAATAATCTAGATAACAGATTTTTCCACCTGTTTTTCCGTATTCATTAATTGCAAGGTTGCGTCATCTATTGTGGTGTGAGATTTTAATCTCATTTCCAAAGTTTTCCAATTTTCGAAATTTTCTAAATGTTCACATGAAGTTTCATGGTCCAATACTTTAGGATTTAGTTTCCACCATTTCTGAAATCCAGTTGTAAATGTTCTTTGTATGTTACTGACAGCAAATAAACGGCAGCAAAAACAGTACAGATTATTTGATATAGGAGAAAATACCATCCATGATCGTAGAATTTTTTCACCACTAGGCATCTCTTTATAAAACCATTCCTGTGAAAGATGACGAGAATCTCCTTTAATCTTTGAACCATGACGAGATACAGTAGGGAACGGTCCTTCTTTGTTCTGGAAATGTTCACTGCCCTTTTTTATTATGTCAATGCGAACATTATTGGGAACCGGTAAACTCCAATGTGAAATATCCCTCAAGTGTTGCACAGATTCTTCGAAGCTAATGCTGTCTCCAAAAGTAGCATTAACGGTGTCATTGTCATTATTTGATTTGGTTCCGTCGAGGAAACGGGTTGTCTTCAATGATTCTGTATTGTCGCTGTTGCTATCTGAATGTGAGTCTTCAAGATGTGAATCATTACTTTCGTCAACAGGAGACTCGGGTACTTTAATTGAACCTTGGCCGCTATCTGCTTTTGTGACATATTTGAAAAGAGATCCAGACATGCTCTGAATTTGCTCCATTTTAGCCTTTTTGGCTTTTCTCTGTTGAAACCCGCTTTGTCTTTTCGAAGTATGAATTCCCCGAGGCATATTTCGTTCTGGGTATCCTAAAAAATATTTTTGTTTGTAAGTGATACGTTGATTTTATAAACAAATTGTAACGGTAAATAAACACCTAGGTACACGTTACGTAACTAGCTTTGTGAAATATATATTTATATAAATTAACAATCCTGCATCTGGGTGTAAATATGTATTTAAGTAGGTATTTTTAGAAAATACTAGTCAAATACTCCACCGTTAATTGTGATATCCTTAGGTGATATCCGTATAAATACTCGTGGTAGTGCTCGAGCTACTCATCTCGGAGCCGAATCAATGTACGTGAAGATGTATGATTATAATTACCTACTTTTTATCATTAATCTAAACTTAATATAATCCGTTTGGATCAGAAAATAATAATAAATAAGTATATTAATAATTAATAAACATTATTACCTTAAGTCTCTAAAGTATGATCGTAAAACTTGTAGATCAAAATAATCTAAGATACTGCTACTAGATACTAAACGAATTAAAAAAGTTAGTATCACCTTTAATAAAAAATACTTCACTTACCTTGTTTATTTTCTTCAAGAATCGACTATTAACTAGGTTTATTTATTATAAATATAAGATACGAAAATTGTCGTTTATAATATCTAATAATTAAAAAACACTTTGCACTAGACGTTCACACGTTCACGCAAAAGAATATTGAAATGAATGCGGTCGAAAACAAAAGAATTTGTCTAATCCACAATACAAGTGACGAGCTCTATATCGAGGGAATCCCCTAAGTAGCGTTGGTTATACGCGAACAAGAAGCTTATACCCAAATGGAGATTGCATTCCGTATAAAACACTGACAATGAATGAACATAATGTCATTTTCATTCATTGTCACTCTAAAGAAAAGGATAGAAGATAACAGCGACGTCATTCAAGGTCAAATTTTTGTGCTTCACTTTTATATACGGAATGCAATCTCCATTTGGGTATAAGCTTCTTGTACGCGAACGGAGTATTAAATTTTAGGGGAATCCCTGATCGATTGACAGTGTGCAACGCACAGTGCAACGTGCACCTCAGATGAATGAAACTATTATTCGGATCGACTTGAAAATTTAGGATAATATTTTTGAGATGTTGTAGAAATTAAAAAGCCAAAAAAAAACGATTTTTTGAACCCACGAAATCCCTTAATGACAAAATGGCTCACGAGTAAGGAGTACTACTATATGAAGTTTTTATTGCTCTGTCTAGTTATTCCTTAGTCTAAGGTGGGTACATTATTTGTATTTATATAGGTATCAATTTATTATGCTTGTGGTACAATACTGTACTTAGGTACCTAGATTATTTTATTAGTAGCGGTTATGGTCTCTGCCACAAATTTTTGATTTTTATAGGTAGAAGTAGAAAGAACTATAACTGATGGTCAAAGTTGGGCTCGGGTGTCACCCCTGTTGGGGTGACACCCGGGGCGGACCGCCCTTGCCGCCCCCCCCCTAGCTACGCCACTGCAGCTATTACTACTTATATGATCAAGTTTGCTCTTAAGATCTATAGCAGTACTAATATTCATCATGTTTCCAGTGATTCTCTACACAACAGTTCTATCGGGAGTACTGATAGCTCTGCTCATCCAAGTAGCATTGATGTCATCTCTAGTGGATAAACTATGTGAAACATTTGTCATGCAACGAATCCTGACTGCGAATCTTCTAAGGACTATATTCTGCTTACCGCCTATGAAGGTAATACTAAACGTCTGGTATAATATTGAAAACCAAATTGTTATAATTATCAGAAAAAAATTTCTTGTGAAAAGAGGCTAGATGCAGTAGCTTTTAAAAGACATATGTGTGTATAAGTGAGCATGTCTGTAAAAATTCTCGAAAGAAGCTTTGGTCTTTAACTTTAAGTTTAGTTTCAATCATTATTAACCCATAAAAGTATGTCGATTGAGAGGAGTTGGCCATATAGTATTCCACCATCCTGGCCTAATGCAGGTTGGCTATCTTTACATACCATAAAAACGTCGGGAATTCAAAAAATGTAAAAATTAAACCAAATCCGCGATAAAATCCGTAAATAATAGTTTTATTTCAATGTGTAACATTCGCGTAAATCTAAGAAATATTATAAAAATTCTTTACAAATCGCTATGGTATACAAGTTTCCCCACGATGCTTTCCTTCACCGTTATAGTGCTTGGTGATTGAGTATCAAAAAAGTCTGTTATGTGCCTTGGTCAGTAGTAAGGCTTTAATCATTAAAAATAATAGCAATATAGAATGTAGTTTCAGCAGTTTCAAAAAAATGTTTATGGATCAGCCCAATTTACTTCTGGATACTAATTATTTAATTAACCTTTTTTGGGTCTAGATATCCGCCTATGGTGGCTACACTGAACAAGAAAACGAAGAGTCAGGAGTATTCGTGACAAGAGACACCAACGTTGAAGAGATGGAAGCCGAAGACCCGACGAAATGCGGAGACAAGAAAGAACTAGCGATTGTAATTGATAAACTTATGTTCTTTACATTCTCTTTAGTAGTCGCAGGGATGTTGGTGGCGCATTACTGATTGTGTAACATGAATAAAATATATTTTATAGACATGATGTTTTACATCTTCCAAATAAATCTTTAACTAAACTAATATTTAACACAAGAGTACAATAGTCAGTCGTATCGCTCAAGGCAATCTCTTACCGACTGCCATGGGATGGACATAAGAGAAGGAAAATAAAGATAGAGCAGTCTAAAGTGTACTTTTAGAATGAAACTTGAACGATAAACATAGGAAATAATGAAAATATTTTGCTTGATAAATAAAATATATTAAATGAAGCAACATACCTACATGAATTTAATTATAAATAAAAATACATAAAGATATAAAAACTAAATATTATAGGTACACACATAAGTGCACATAGCACGCAAATATGAAGGATATAAGCAATCAACCAGTAATGGATTATTTACTTAATAAATTAAAATCCTATAAACCGCTTTGTTAATTTCAATTTGGAATCTCCAACTACCTGAACGGCACCAAATAGTCTACTCATATGCCCAGGCGACCTCTCACATAATTATGAGAAACCTACTACTAGTAAAAGTCTTGTCTTGTTTAAAGCCGCATCATCATTCTGCGCTTAGAACCTTGTAGCCTTCAGAACAAAGTACTTCAGAAAGTATAAAAACAAGTCTTTAACCTGTAGGATGGAAAATAAAGACCAATGAATAAATGAACAAAGACAAAACTTCCGATGTTATTCACGATTCTATGAGACTGCACAAATGCTTTTCATGTTCAATTTCTTATTCCCGATGATAAAAATTTTACCCGTGTATTTTCCCACAAAAGGTTAAGATAATCCTTTTTGCCAACGATTGGCAATTGAAAAAACTGCCACTGAACACGAAGTAGCCTTAATGATCCGAAAAATAAAGAATTTCACGTTCGCTTAACGAGCGAATCAAAATCTTTGATGGTTCTCCGCGATTTTGTAGGAGTACATCTAATTTTTTTTCCTTTTTAAATGTTCGGTTATTGATATGAATCCTTGTTTAAAAAGTCCTGAAATTATCGTGTTTTTGAGGCGTTGAGGCAGTCAAAAGCCATTGACAAGATTTTCAATTATGAAAGTGATTTGTAACATTCTGTTATTACAAGATGGGTTGTTACTTCTAATAATAAAACCGAAAAAAGTATAATAGCTTAATATAACATAATTTGTATGTAGGCACGACCAATGAGAAAAACCCTACGTTTTAAAAATGTCGTACACATTTTTATGAGATTCTATGAGAATAAGGCCTTATAAATAATATAGAGCCTGATTAGATGATATAGAGTATGATTGAGAGTGGCTACGCCATATAGTCCACTACGCTGGCCTTTACATACATATGCAAGGTTACGTCACGATGTGTTACTTCAACAATTAATTTAAATTTACTTCAAAAAGTGTGTGGTGATTGACTGTACACACATGACTCCGAAAAGTCAGAGGTGTGCCCTGGGATTTGAATCCGCGACCAATGTGAGCATGTTGGCAGCCGCGAAATTTCAATAACAATAACTTAATTTAAATAATATAAAAAACATATTTAAAACATTATTTAAACATAATCCATAAACATTTTGATCCTTTCAAGTCCCGAGGGATATTCAGGGTATCAGTTAAAAGTATCGATGGTTAAAAGCAGATTTGTACGCCTTTGTATCTATAACTCGTGACAAGAAAAAATATTATTAATCTAATTTAATTTGTAGAAGTGATGGAACAAATAAAATAAATAAATAAATAAATAACACCCAACAGTCACATACATAGTCCTGACCCCACATTAAGATCGAGTCTTGTGTCGTGGGTATCAGGAACTACGAGAGACTTTTCGGTCTCACAAACACCCAGACCCGAGAGAAATATTTGTGGGCCGCACAAACATTTCTCTCGGTGCGGGGATCGAACCCGCGGCCTCTCGTTTCACAGGCGGCGTCTAACCGCCTGCGCCACGGAGACTGTCAAATGTAAATACAATGTACATAATTCTTGATTTATTGATTTATTTCTTGATTTATTTATTCTTTTTTGTTGCTGTTGGAACAATATACCACCGCCATGGCGTTCTAAAAATAATAAATTTGGTTTTAAATCTAATTATAGGCAACATTTATTATCAACACAAAAGCAAATGTACTAGGTTAAATTATTATTATTAGCATACATTTACCTTCAATTTATAGCACATACAGTATTTGTGGTATGATGTTCTGTTATCCGTCGATGGTGGCATCAACTAATTTTAAATTTATTTAAAATATTATTAATTTTTGTTACTTTTTATGTAATTTTAACGATTCCCTGTGTCTCGTGGCATTTTAAACCTCACTTCATTTACACATTATTGACGTGTAACCAACAAAAAACTATTTATTTGTTACTGCTTTATTTGTTTCATTGCCACGAGTACGATGTTTATCAATGTTTGTTGCGCCTGTGCGAGCGAGGCTCACTACATACCCACAAAGTGTTGGAATTATTTATTTATTTTATTGAATATCAGATAACTTCGCGCTACTTATATGCATAGAAAATAATACCCAACTACGCATATACATTTACATGGGTACATTTATAATACACACATACATGCCTGAAATTGAGTACTATTTAATTTTATATTTCTGTTTTGTTTAAGTTTTTATTGTTCTTTAATTTGGTTATTTTGTCGCTTTTCCCAATTGTTATTATTATTATTACATTATTATTATTATTTTTTAACGTTTTAATTCAAGTCAGATTAATGACTGAGCATCCGAACGTCACTTGGTCCTCGCATTGAAAATCAGCGCTGCGGTTCTGCTTATGCATTACCGAAGCATTTAGCTGAATGCGAGGTCCATTGTTGGCGCAGTGATAATTATTTTAAGTGTTTGTGTCTCACTTGTGTTATCTATTTTATTTGTATTTCTGTGTCACTGCCCAACAATAAATTCTTCTTTCTTCTTTCTTTCTTTCTTCTATTTATAAATTCTTAACTCGGTGGCACAGTTGTAATACGGTATGGCTGAGGTCTCGGGTTCGAATCGAAATCGGTCAAAGTGATATTGGATTTTTCTATTAATTTTCAGCAGGAAGACAGGATTTTTTATCCAACTTCGCTATAGGCTATATCACATCGTGGGGCAGAACAAAATGGCGAATGAAGATGACCTGGTTACTACAATGGGAACCTTTGCCTTCCTCTACTGGGAAAAACTCGTGGGTTTTTGCACGCTTAGGTCCTGCCTGAGTAGGTATCACCGCAATGTATATTTCTCCCATTAAACATCAGTAATTAGGAATCAAGCTTAAATGTTTTTTTATAAATGTTACAATATAAGCATTCAAACGAATTATTGGAATTTGAAAGTATACTTTGAAAGTTGAATTGGGAATAATCTTTAGTAAACACAATTTTTGTTTTAGAATAAGAACAGGAAATGTTAATAGAAAATATATTGCATTAACACTTTTTTTTTTACTATGAGAACAGGCAATTCAAGTAGCAAATAAATTGCATTATGAGTTAATTTCATGAGATTCCTACATCCAGTAAATAATTTTATTAACCTACCCACACTATAAAATCAAATGTACTTACCGAAGCAAATTTCGCGCAAAACTACAAAATTCCACATAAACACAGCACAGGAACCAACACTACACAAAACTACACAACACAAAACAATTCACTAACCGGCAATCGAACTGTGAATGCGAAAAAAACGAGCTCAAACGAGGAGCTAGAAAACCGTGCCCGCACTTTGCGTATGCGCGGTAGAAACTGGACAATTATTTGTTTCTACCTTACCTAATTTATTTTATATCTGATTAATTTATTTACCTCATTCATTTTAGTTGATTTATTAGTCTAGTTATAGTGACAAAGTGAAGACTGTAAAATGGAAGCACTATAAACTTGTTTAAAAATACGGAATTAAAAAATAAATAAAAAGAATGTACTACGAATAGTTCTGTACTAGGTTCTATTTCCTGGTAGTACAATTTCATTAAAGGTGTTTTCAATAAAATAAAATTGTACGTACAAACATTGATTAACTTACGCTTTTTTCCCAGAAGGGGTAAGCAGAGCTGCTACGAGGACACCTAAGTTTTGAATTGTGTGTTCCGTCCAACGGTGTAATAGGGGGTGAGCCTATTTCCATATCGGGCACAAAGTCCTGACTCCGGGCTGATAATGAATAGTAAAATCTACAAAAAAATATATTACCACTTAGCCCGACCTGGGATTGAAACCCAAAACCTCTGCTTGGTGACTGCGCCAATGAGGCAATAAAACTGCTCATTAACTCGCGATGTAAGAAAATTCGTAAAACAGGAACTTTAAACTGAAAATCACCAATGTGATTGAAAAACTAATATTTTTTACAAACAAAACATACTCGACGCTATCAAATCACACTAGCCATAAAGTAGATTTATTAAAAGTCGATACAAATCCGAGGTATTAGAAAAAAAAAGCAGACACTCCAAATAAATTCCAATACTGCTCGTTAGTGTATTCGCTGTTCCAAAACAATTTCAACATTCATTCCAGGTGTGAAACCACGAGTACTCGATTGCAATACACTGTGAGTTTTAGATTTCAAGTATCAAATTTGGTGGAGGAATTTCTAGAAACTGGACAGTTGACTAGTTAAGATTGTTGGAACTTGGAAGTCGCTGGATAGAGGCCGCTTCTTGAATCCTTTGAAGATTCCTATATTCAGCAGTTGCTTTCCTATGTGTTAGGACTGGTTACTATTGTCATATATTTTTCGATGTCAATGTATGTACATACTTTATATATTAAATCCTTTGCTATTATATCAATCCTGCTTTTACTCTGCCTATAACCCATCACAATGGTTGAAGAAACAAAGAGAAAGATGATGGCAGGCATGCTCCTAATACATCGCACGGCCATAAAATCGAAGTGCCGTCAGTAGCTTCAATGGTCTTCTGCCTACGATTTTGAGAATAAAATTAACTCATGTATCTCTTTATTATTCCTTTTCCCTCCTTATTATTTTAGATTAGGGCCCTGTTGTTAACGGACCCGACCAGCTACAAAAACGATGACCGCGGGCACAAATCAAAGGGCACACCATTGACTTTTAAAGTCGGCTAATGAACAGTGAAAAAACATCCTAATAAATATTTGTTCCATGAAAACCAACTAAGATGTCTAACACAGAAGTCCAGGCCCGAATACAAAGCAGCACCGAATCGGTTGAAACAATCAAGCACCTTAAAGTCTCATACCTAGGTCATATCTCAAAACATGATAGATATGATCTGCTGAGAACCATCATGATGGCGAAAAAGTCAGGAAGATAAGTGTAGGAATAAAGAAGTCCTGGCTGCGCCACATTCTTGAGTGGACTGGAATAAAAACGGTCGAAGATTTGTTCCAGCTACCTATAAATAAGGAATAAACCACTTAAGGAACTGACTGCCAACCTTCAGTAATGGAGAAGCACCAACAGAAGAAAAAGAAGCTACAAACTTTTACAATTCCTATGTTCCGTGAAGTTCGCCACCCTGCAAAAGGACAGTGAGAAGGACTATTGCATGATAATTGAGTTCCATGCTTATAATAAATAAATACACCCAACAGTCACATACATATTCCTGACCTCCATTAAGATCAAATAAATCTCATAGGATGCTATTTAATTATTTTATTACCTTATCGTGAACAAGTAGTAAGGTGCATTGTTAACATCAATTGTGTAGCGGCAAGCTTGAAATATCTAACGATTTTTCCCAATTCAGCTGCCGGAGTAATTTTACACTTTACAATACGGCAGTTGTCATGGCCGATAGCAGACCATTTTGAATGGGAAAAATGCATTTGAATATTCCATGTGGGGTTAAATTAGCTACCTTTCAATATTACTAGGATTTTGTAACTGTTAATGGTAGTGAGTATAGGTTGTGGATGGTGAGATTGTGATATCAATTATAATAACTAATAATAACATAAAATTACGCTTACTATATATAATTCTCTCTCTCTCTCTCTCTTCAATCAAATAAAGAAATCTATATGTGTATAGTATTACCATTTCTTATAACTTCGTGACATAATTGTTACACGACCCTATAAATATGTTGCACAAAGATTTTGACAAGTACAACTGTCGGCTTTCTGTCTTCTCAGACTTCAAAAATGCACCCAGGCAAAGCTGCTAGTCATTTGAATAAAGACTTTAAATTCTCCGTTATGGTCTTATAAATTGTTTTGTTTATATTTGAAATATGAAATAACAAATACGCCATTAGGATAAATACAATTCGTAGCACAAATATAATCCCAAACTAGCCGTTATGTTTAATTTAGCGCACCAATATACACATTGTAATATTTATAACACAAATAAAACCCTATATCATACTAATTCAACAATAAATAAACCCCTAGTATTATCGTAAACAAGTTATTGTAAGCCGCAATGTCCAATGTGTTTGTACAAAATATAACTAGATTCCAAACAAATTATTGTGAAGTATTGTATTGTATTTTATATACTTGAAATTAAAATTATTTGAAACCATTACTCATAGATAGTATACTGTATCAGCCCATATACGTCTCACTGCAGGGCGCGGGCCTCCTCTATAATCGAGAGTACGATTGAGACTCAACCAATATCAATCGTATCTGTCGTATAGAAAAATAATAAATACGTAGGTCATCAATTACTGGTGGTTGATCTTTCATAATGTGAGAGGCCGCCTGGGTAGGCGATGTAATTTTTTCCCGCCAAACAGTATAAATACACTTTTGTGTTAGTTGAAGGATATTATAGCCAGAGTAACTACTGGACATATTGGACTCAACATCTTATGTCTCTAGATAGTGAGGGCAGTGGAATGCCAAGCACCACTTTATAATTCATGGTATTTTGCTGTCATGAGCGGTCGCATCACTTACCATCACGCAAATGGCATTCTCGTCTCGCCATTCATATCCTAACATTATAATATCAGTTTACCAGTTAAAACCACCGTAAACAATGAAAAGCAGTGATAAAAACACGTACCAAATTGTCGCAGATTGGATTTAGTCTTTCTCCTGTTTTAAACAGGTAGGTATTTTTGTAAACTCACGCCTTTTTCTCAAAAGGAGGAGGCAGACTGCTACCAGGACAAACACGTTTTTCCTTGTGTGTTTCGTCCTATGATGTGATCGGGGGCGAGCCTATCGCCATATTGGACACAAATTGATACACATGATACAAGATCTTATTGTGGGGTCAGGACTATGTATATGACTCATGGGTGTATTTATTGAAATTCCTGACCCCGGGCTGATAATCCAAAAATCCAATATCCATTTTCCTGACTCAGGATCGAACTCAAGACCTCAAATTTGTAATCGTACCGTAGCAAAGTGCGCCACTGAGACATTCTTATATGAACATGAACATTCTTATAAGTGGCAGAATGAAAATTATTACCATACTGGGTATCTCAAGACTGCTACCGAAAACGAAGCCGGGTTGTAGTTTTAGTGGCTACAAACACAATGCAACCAAAAATTTCGCAAAGAAACGTGACAATAATTTTTTATGTTTTTTTTTTAAATATCGTCATTTTTGGGTGGTAAATCCATAGTTTTTGCTAAAACAATAATTTAAACTCTTTTATACCTTAGATTATTTATAAATAAAAGGGTATACACTATTATTTTAGGAAAAAATGTATTTACCACCCAAATATGGTCATAGGAAAAAAAAATAACAAAAAAAAATCGCTTTTTTTGCAACTTTTTCTGTTGCATTGTGTCTGAAGTCGCTTAAACTACCACCCAGCTTTGTTTTCGGTAGCAGTCTTGATATACCCTGTATAATTTATTACCACTCATCTGAAATCCAGCTCGAGTATATATGATAAGATATCCTATTACTGGACAGTGAATTCCTTCTGAGTACTTGAGGCTCATTAACAATTTGCGTTAATCAAATAACATTTAATTAATTATCTTTGCGCGCTTGATTTAATGTATAGAATTTAATTATGTTTTATACAGGGTATATCAAGACTGCGGCCGAAAACGAAGCCAAGTAGTATCTTTAGTGACTTCAGACAAAAATCAAATAAAAATTTTGTAAAAAATGCGGCGTTTTTTTTCCAATGGTCGTATTTGGGTGATAATTACATAGTTTTTCCAGAAATAATTATGTACATTCTTTTATTTATAAAGATGCTATGGTACGTTAGGGTTTAAAATATTATTTAAGTAGTACTTTGCAGTCACCAAGCTTCATTGCCAAGTGTCAGAAAAACGCATGCTCTATACATATCGCTGCTTTAATTTGATAGTGGCACATAACGAAATGTGTATTTTATGATAATGTTACCATTAAACACAAATTAATCTAAAATACTATGTGAATAAAACTCATATTTTTGATAGATTATACGTTGATTTAAGCAACTTTCAAAGAGTTGTCATTATTAAAATAAAATATATAAATAATTAATTATTTTGTTTTATTTAAACGGAAAAAAGTTCATTTTTGAGATATGTCGTTATCAAATTAAAACAGCGATATGTAGATTTTAACTTTACTTACAAAAGTTGTAGTAGCTGGCTGGCATGTTGGATAATCAACGTTTTCTAATAAATAAATACACCTAACAGTCACATACATAGTCCTGAATCCACACTACGATCGAGTGTTGTCGTGGGTACTAGAAATTACGAGAGACTTTCCAGTTTTAAGGATATTTTAGCCAGAGTAACTACTGGACATATTGAGATTTAACATCTTATGTTTCAGGACGTTGAGGGCAGTGGAACGCCAAGCATGATTATGTTATATCCTGGTTTTGTTCGGTTTTGCTACTGTCCATGAGCTATCGTATCGCTTACCATCAGACAAACGGCGTGCTCGTCTCGTCATTGATTGCAATTTAAAATTATTACTGAAAATGGCTCAGTAAAATGTACATGTTCTTGCCTAACAACGGTTTCAGCGTTGGGTTTTAAGTTAGCCTCAAGTTTTCATATAACCTATATGAAACATGATCCAAATAACATGTACAATTTCTAGGACATGTACGGTGTTAGTTAGCCTTCTCCCTTGTGATTTTAATCTGGGTCGGTAGATTAAAGGCCGAATACCAGGCCAAAACATTGAGGAGAAGATTTCAATTAAGACAAAATTATTACGTTCAAGACAAATTGCTTTTAGGTTTAGTAAAGGGTGATAATTATGCTTCAGTTACACAACCGTAATCTAGATTAAATTTAGTAGTGGGTGAAGCGCTGTACTGTTGTAGTATATGAACATTTATTCATCATTATAATGCACATCATCTTATTCTTAAATCCATTCCATGGTTGTCTACAAGACATTGCGGCGATAAGACCGCCAATTGTATTTTTTATTTTTCCGTGTAATAAAGTGTGAATAAATAAATAGTTGTCAGATACGAGAAATCTCCTGCTTAACATAAGCTTCAGCGGTAACTTCATGCAACCTTTCTCCTCTTATTGCTCAAAAAATACAGAAATTGGTAACACATATTTTAATAACAATGCCCGTCATCGCCAGGCACATACATTATAAAATTAACAAAAAACTTGTGGCAAGATTTTAACAAAAAAAACCGACAATCTCGTTGAAAAGCAGAATTTATTTTCCGTTAGCATAATAAAGAACACCGCACACCCAACATGTATTTCATTCCGGGCCGGAGGTCGGAAAAAAAACGCAACTACATTTTTAAATTCTCATTATTTCGCCAACTTCAAGCCCATTAAACTTTCACCCGATACGGCATACGATGAAAGTTTATTGTTTACAAACATTTTGAGCCGTGAAATTGATTACGAAAATCCAAAACCGGACGAATTCTTGCGAATCGCTGGTTGAAATTGAATTTTTAAAACCATACGCGGGCTTTTATGTCGGCGGGCCGGTCTAGTTTTATTTGTAAAAACATTGCAGTAATAATTTAGCTTGTGCGACGGCCGCCCACCCGAATAAAAGTCGAAAAAATGTCTCTACACCCCACATGCGCTTTTTCGGCCTATGTGCGCGCACATACGTGTACCGTTTTATTTGCATGTAGAAATGTTGCGGTAACGGCTAAATGGATTTTGTGTGGGTTTCAAAGTTCTTTGTTCCGGTATTGACTTTGAAGACCCGCGCGGTTTTTTACAATTCAACCCGACCAACTTGGTAATTTCGTACATTTTCCATTTACAAATAAAGAGGTTTTTAAATAATTTAACGGGTTTATTTACGGCTTTTTTGGTGTATTAAGTGGTGACCCATCTGGGCCACCTTCACTCTTTTAGAGATAAATACTTGTTAGATTGATTTGAATGTTGGCCAGGCTGTCCCTTTTTTCATTATGTATTTTAAAGAGATTTGGAAAAATCAATACGACTTTCAATCAATGAAGGGGTAATAACATCTTTACTTTCATGTGGTGTGATTTCATGTGGTCAAAAATATTTGCGGAAACATAAAAACCAGCAGACTAATAATCAATGTCCTGGCTATTATTTAAGAACCATAGGCATTTGCAACGTATTGGTAAAGTCTTAGTTAAATTATTTTACTAAAATTCGTACCGCCATCGATCTCGGCACGAACCAAGATGTTCATTAACTCTTTTCTGCTGCGTTAATAATACAGGGTAACAAATTAAATTGTAAAAAATATTATTGAAACGACGCCGTAGTATTGAAACGACACGGTTCTTTTATGGAAAGGAAATATTATATTTAAAACACGATAGTGGAGAGTGGAATAGATAGATGAGTGGGCAAACCGGGACTCAACACATTAGTCTATCTTTAATTGTTTTTTGAATAATCAGATTGTTATGACAATTTCAATGGAAGTTTAATCAATCAATCATCGTTTGATATCAATAAATCCAACACTAGTAGACACTTTAGATAAACCTTTCCTTATAAAACTACCTCATAATAAAATTATCTATTGTCATTAGGAAGTTTTTGAAAATGCCGCCTGCTTTAATTGTTCTCGGTGTGTTTGTGATTCTAAATGTCGCGAGTAGTGAAAGTAAGTAAAATTATAATATTCTTCTATAACCTTTTATCATTGTAATGGTGTATTGGTGTCGTCTTTTATTCGGAGAGTATGATTGGAACCTTCATTTTTTACACGTGGTTTTTCTCTGTCCCTCATCTCCCGATTTTGAAAGGCAGTCAAGAAGTCCACTGCTGAATATAGGCCTCTCCAAAAAATTACCTGCATTCACCGACTTTCTGCAACTTTCATTAATTTTTCTTTTCCGCCTGTTACAAACTTTATTTGAAGTAAGAATAACATATATTTTTTTACTACCTTATTAATTTCTGTATCTGTATCAGCCCATATACGTCCCACTGCAGGGCACGGGCCTACTCTACAATCGTAATCGATTAAGAGTGGTTAGGCCATATAGTCCACCACGCTGGCCTAGTGCGGGTTGGCGGACTTACATACCATAGAAATTTTTATAAATCGCTATGGTATGCAGGTTTCCTCACGATGTTTTCCTTCACCGTATTAGTGCGTGGTGATTGACTGTCAATACACACATGGCTTCGAAAAGTCAGAGGTGTGCCCTGGGATTCGAACCCGCGACCACCGTGAACATGTTGGCAGTCGCGTCTAGTCCGTTTACCAACAGGCCACCACGCACTTCCCTTATTAATTTATTACTTATTATTTTTTTACTGGTGGTAGGTCTCTCGTATATACATAAGAGGCCGCCTGAGTAGGGAGGGACCTTCAGAATGTCGCTAAACAGCTGTGTAAATGCACTTTTCTGTTTCGGTGTAAAGGATATTCTATCCAAAGTAGCTGCTGGACATATTGAGACTTAATTCTTATAACTCAGGATGACGAGCGCAGTGGAATGCCAAGAATTTCTTTTTTATTCAAAGTGTTGCTTTTTCCAAGGTGCAACCAGTACACCCACATTTCGCCTTCTTTTTTCCGTCCCACGCTTTGATAGGGGGCGAGCCTATCGCTATATATCGATAATGAATAGAAAAATCTAATATCACTTTACCCGACCCGGGACTCGAACCCGAGACCTCAGCTTTGTAGCCGTACCCTAGTACCACTACGCCACCTAGGCAGTCAAGTTAAAGTTTAAAGTTTGTAGATATCTTTATATTTAATAATATGTCATTGTGCCAGCTGAATTTTATATACATTGTTAACGCAACCATGAAAATATTTTTTCTTGGTAGTGAGACAGTTTTAATGGTTCTTTATCCTCTTCAATCCGCATCCTATTTCATACAGTAGTTGTTGCAATGCGCAGAAAAAGATACATATTAACAGAAATCTAAAAATAATTATTTGTTTTTGCTATATAGAAATAAACTATTCAGTTTCCTTATAATATATCCTTTGTGTTCATACAAACATACACAAGCAACAAAATTCAGCAACAATATTACACTATAGATATCAGTATTTCTCTATAGTCTATGCGGTATCTAGAAGCGCTTCTGTGCACACCTAGACTTGGTAAACGTCATAGATTGTTATATTATCAGGCAATTTATGATCAAAATCTATGCAGTTAAGTTATCTAGCATCTCGGTGATGAAATAATAAAAAAGAAATCTATTTGATAATAAGTATTTTAAAATTGTTTATTCGATTTACGGTAATGTTACACATTGAAATATTTTCTACGGATTTTGTTTTAATTATTACATCGTAATAGAAATTTCATATACTTAATAAACGTGAACATTTTACCAAATTTGCGATTAAATCCATTTATATTAGATTTATTTCACAAAGTATTATATTTGATAGTTTCATACTATTAATTATTACATCCTAATAAAATTATTTTTTATTGCTATGAAATTCGGGAGTATGCCGTTCACCTAAATCAAACAGCATCTTCAATGACAAAGCAATGCGTGGCATTCCACTGGGTTCGCCATCCTGAGATATAAGATATTAGGTCTCAATATGTCCGGTCCTTACTCTGGCTACAGTGTCCTTCAATCTGAAACACAGCAATGCATTTACGGTACAAAAAGTACTCTTTCAAGCCTATAACAAGCGTTATAATCGTTTAAATTCAGGCGGGGTGTAGGTAAGCGCTTGCTTCCTTAAAACAAAAAACTTTAAACAGTTGTATGATCCCTAGGTTTGTCGCGATCCTTGGTTCTGCTTTCTACTCATTAAATTGAGCTAATTCGCTTTTCCCAATAATCTAATCAGTTGTATATTAATCACTACTATCTCTAGATAAATATCGGCGATACATCGAGAGCCGTAGCCGATGTATCGCTAACAACATGACTAATCAGTAATCAGAAGTCTTGAATGGTTATCGATCACAAATGATTTAGAATTCCTTAGTTAACAATAAACTTTTTCTAGCTTATTTATAGGCAGTATTAAAACCATTTTAAGTTATCTACTTGAACTTCCGCCTATCGATGGGACCAAATGTATATTTTTAATATATATCCATTTCTATTGACATTAAAACTGTTATTATTTTAAAATTGACAGTTAAAATTTACCTTATTAACAATTGAATTGAGTTGACATTACATTATTACATTGACAAGCCTCTAAAGAAGCCGGTAGGTTAAAATAGTTATGTACTTATAGAATGTTGTGTCTTATTCGCACATATTGAATTAAAAATTGATCGAAAGGGACAAAACATTCGGTTACAACAAAGGATCTATTTATGAATAAACTGTTTGAGCAAGAAGCTTATACCCAAATGGAGATTGCATTCCGTATAAAACACTGAAGCACAAAAAATTGACCTTGAATGCAGTCGCTGATGCCTGCTATCCTTTTCTCAAATTTTTGTGCTTCACTTTTATATACGGAATGCAATCTCCATTTGGGTATAAGCTTCTTGTGTTTGAGTTTATTAAAGGGAAGTAGTGACCTGAGAGTAAGCTAATTCTTACAAACAAACTTGTGATGAATATAAAAATGAGAAAGAGTAGAAGCGGGCTAAGATACATGGCAGGCAGTGGCGGCGTAAAGGGGGGGCGGAGGGGGCGGTCCGCCCCGGGTACCAAGCACCAAGGGGTGACAAAGACACCCACAGAAAGCACACAAAGTCTACCTGTATCCAGAAATAACTACCAACCCTTGTATCTAGCTATTTGTATACTAATAGTATATTTTGAAGTTTATCGCAACTGTAAATATCGTCATTTTAAATATAATGTCTCCCCGCAGTGGATGAATTTGAGATTATCCGCTGGCACGAGTCTAGGAACCACTTGCAGGGGCTCATATAACAGTTGATGGCGTGGAGGTCTCTATCAGCTCCTGGTGAAGTATGTTAGAGTTGTCTTGTATAGTCGGTGGAAAGTTCATGTTCATTTTAAAAGCCTGAGATCGAAACTAGTCAAGGCAGCAGACGCATTCTCTAGCCTAGGGCTTCCCAAACTAAGGGTCACGACGTCCTGGGGCGTCGCAGCATTATCCCAGGGGCGATCGAGTCGAGTAAGCCAAACTGGAGCCCTGTTTTGGGAAGCTAAGCTCAGAAAAGTAAGCATTATCAGTTAACCAAAAGTGAAATAAATATACCAGTTCTTTTTTTCTTTATTTTCTAATTAAAATGTCATGTCAAATTAAGAGATTTTCTCATAATATATTATTAGGGACTAGTCTGTGGGAATCGTAAAAAAATATAATTTCTTAAGGGTCTATGTGTGAACAGTACAAATTACTTCGGGAAGTACTGGTCTAACCAACTCAACTTCGAAGATTCCGGCACCCCTTACTAGAGTCTGTACGCGGGAGTTGTGCGATCGATGGCCTTTTACGATTTCTTTTTATATATTATATGTAGCAGACGGTCATACGGTTTATGTTATGGTAAGTGATCACCGCCGACCATGAACATCTGTAACACCATGGGGCATAGAGATGCGTTGCGACCTTTAAGGCACGAATACGCTATTTTCTTGAAGGTGGCCATGTCGTATTTGCCTGGAAATGCTGCTGTTGGCAATTAGATCTCGGAATTTGTTGTACGTAGAAGAAAATGACGAGAGATTGACGGACTAGAATAAAAAAAAAGAGAAAGGTACTAAAGTGGTATTTGGAGGTTTGCCGCGTTGTACGTTGGTGGAACTCAGCAGCAGAGAAAAATCCGAAAATCGGAAAGAACTCGGTCGTCGATGATCGACCTGCCCGACGTTGAAATCGGTCGAAAGGGAAAAGTTGGTACTGGGGTGCCCCTGCTCAAAGATGGGTGCAATTTTCCACGTGGGGCCAAACCTGCGCCTTATAACATTGCAGACCCGAAATGATATAAGGCCTCGATCTGTTTAGCATACCAAGCTTCATTGAGGCTAATTCGAACATATACCGTTTCGGTTGAATCTCTGAACAGACTATGCTGTTCTCTCGAGTGGTTGCTTCGTTAGATTTATGTGGCGACTGGCGAGAATGAATGAAACCACTGTGTGCCATCATTGTGAAAAAACGCACTCTTTCGGAGTGCCCACTCTGGGGTGAAGAGCGCAGAATACTTCATGCAGCCGCCAGAGTAGACCTCTCGCTCTCGGCCGTGATGCCCTCCATGGTCGAGATTCGGAGGGCTTGGCAAGCAATGCTCTCGTTCTGCGAGATCGTGATCTCGCAGAAGAAGAGTACGAAATGGGATCACGGGGTGAACGATCCCGCTATCCGCCACCTGCACAAAAGGGTTACCGGGCAATAAATGGCTGAACCGCTGCGGCGCCTCTACCCTATCGTAGGGTATAAGAATTTCGTCGCGGTATTTCCCAACCGTTATAAGAGGTGACATTACGCTGGGCTGGGTATACTGTGCAGGGGGCAGTGCACCCTTACCTACAAAAACTTGGATATGAGCGGCAGGGCGCATGGCCTCATCTCTGACGTAGACGACCTAAACATCTGTAACCGGCGCGGCGTCCTGAAACAATCGCACCCTTTAAAAGAAGAACCAGCAATGATTGTCTATAGGACGCAGGCATCGATCACACGCTTCTCGCCTTGTGATGTTTGGGGCCGCCCATAATGCGTGTGATGGTCATTCTCAGGAATATAGTCGATATGCTAGCGTAGGTTTTGTGAAGGACCCGGCTTGGCAAAAACATCCGTAACGTGACGCCAGGCTGGAAGACACACAGTTCCAGCCGCCTCCAGGGCACCGAAAGAAGAGCATAATAGCTTTCCTTCGATAAAAGTCAGATTTCATAAGTGCACGATATGTCCGGTGTAGGCTTGTTTAGTATTGGGTGTTATATTTTATGTACGGGTGCTCAATACAAATCACCCCGGGTGCCAACCTACCTTACGCCGCCATTGATGGCAGGCTCGTCTGGCTATTCATAGCAAGAAAAAAAAATCCAGTGTTTTAATAATATCATATAAGTGTAAGTACATACAAACATACACCAGCAGTATTTCATATTAGTATTTCTCTATTCGGTATCTAGAAGCGCTTCTGTACACGCTTAGACTTGGTAAAGATTGTATGTAGATTGATATTTATGATCAATGGCAATTTATGATCGAAATCTCGACGAGGAAAACTAAAAATAGTAATCTATTTTATGATTAGTATTATATAATGCTTTCTTTGTTTTACAAGAATGTTACACATTGAAATAAGTTACGGATTTTATCTTGACTTTGTTTTAATTTTTACATCGTAATAGGGTTGTGTCCAAGATTTTATTTGAGCAGTAAGTAATCATTCCTTAAAAGCATCGTTTATAAAAACAAACGAATTTGAAAACAGCATCAAAATTGAATGGAAAATGACTGAGATATTAATACATTTAATAGTGCGGTGGGGACACTCGTTGTCTCTTTCGCACGCGTGCACCTTATGAAAGATGACGTCACGCCGTGCATGTTGCATCCTTTTCTATCACTCCTCCAAGCAATGCATTTGTTGTTTTATTTTGCACTGTTCATAAGCGGTCATACCGCATACCGTCTGGCTAACGAGATGCTCGTATCGCCATTCAACGCTATAAATAAAAAATTTAATTAAACTCCTCTCCACAGAAGTGGTGACCTGCTACTATGGCACCTGGGCCACGTACAGGCCAGCGCTGGGCAGATTCGACGTGAGCCACATAAACACTGACATATGCACCCACGTGATCTATGCCTTCGCTGGCATCACCGAACAAGGAGCTGTAATTTCCCTCGACCCGCACTTGGACTTACCTGATAATTATGGCAGAGGTAGGTATTTCATATTATTTTTTACAAGAAAAGTCACCGTCACCAGAATTTTCCCATTACACGCCATCTCGTCGATCCCCGATTGGCTAAAGACAAAAGAAAAAAATAAGTGCGTGGTGGCCTGTTGGTAAACGGACTAGACGCGACTGCCAACATGTTCACGGTGGTCGCGGGTTCAAATCCCAGGGCACACCTCTGAATTTTCGGAGTCATGTGTGTATTGATAGTCAATCACCACGCATTAAAACGGTGAAGGAAAACATCGTGAGGAAACCTGCATACCATAGCGATTTATAAAAAAATCTATGGTATGTAAGTCCGCCAACCCGCACTAGGACAGCGTGGTGGGCTATATGGCCTAACCACTCTCAATCGTACTGTCGATTGTAGAGGAGGCCCGTGCCCTGCAGTGGGACGTATATGGGCTGATACAGAAAACAAAAAGAAGGTACATATTTGACTTCTTAACTACTTGAACGTCCACCAACCGACGGGACGCATATGTATTTTTTTTAAATATACCCCATTTTTATAACGATTAGGCGGTCATTATATTGATAATTAAAATATACCATTATCTAACAGATATTAAGTTGACATTATACTGATCAATATCGAAATACGTCGGGATGTTAGAAACAGTGATTCAACCTCCAAAGGTGAGGGTCAAGACCCAAACCCCAACATTCATATTCATGTGTGTGCCTTCGTCATCTAGCTTCGGCCAATTGAGGGCGTCTGAAGATATTGGTCGAGGCTCTTTGGTGTCAACACAAGGGCAAAAATAACATTGAGGATTGATATTTGTTCCAAATTCCTCATATCGTTAGCCTTTTAAATCTTATCTAAATTCAATATTATTCTAACTTCGCAATTACACCTATTATCAGATCACATTTTATCTTTTCCAATCCTAACAAGGTTAGAAGAGGTTTTTATTATTATTCTGACTTGCCAATTATATCTAATGATAATTTAAGTACATTCAGGTCAATCAATCGCATCAATAATTCAGATTACTGTATCAATGAGTGATTATCTCTCGCTAATCATTACAATATTGCTCTTCTGTTGGAAGGAACGTCTATGAAGTCCGGCAAAATGTTCATAGCTTAATTAGCTTGATTGTTTGTCAATAAGACGAATTAACAAATATCTATTCTGGCCAATTCGGAATCTATGTAACAATGATTCTATAGAATAACACAAAAAAGGTAGGACAAGTTTGAAAACTTCACCAAATTATTTTAGGTAATTTTAGCTTTTGAGTACACAGGCTAGCCCAATTTACAACGAGCATCACATTTCATTGGGTTCGATCTTGTACTCATAAATTGATGCGAAATATATAGATACCTATGGCTAACTTATAATTTATTTACCGCTTTTCAGACAATTTTAGAAAATTCACAGATCTGAAAAAGAAAAATCCAAACTTAAAAACGCTGTTGGCTGTAGGAGGCTGGAATGAAGGTTCCTACAAATATTCAGTAGTAAGTCGAAAAATAATTCATCTTGTATACTACATCTCCTTTAAGCATTAGTATGGATCATATTGTAACAGTTGAAGCAAAAGTACTGATGATATTTGCCTACATACATAAAGAGGCTTGCTTTAGTGACCAATGAACCACATCAGTCATAATAATACCGTATACAGGAAAAATGAAAATTATTGTAAAATGAATTCCCAGATGGCAGCCAGTCCAAGACTCCGACAAACATTCATCAACAGCTCGCTGAGTATGCTAACAAAATTCAATTTCGACGGCCTTGACCTTGACTGGGAGTATCCGAACCGAAGGGACTCGGCTTACGGCGTGGCTGATGTGAACAACTTCAGCATCCTACTGAAAGAGATGAAGGAGGAGTTTGTGAAGCACGGATATATGCTTACAGCTGCTGTATCTGCCGTCAAGGATTCAGCGGCTTTATCCTACGATATACCTATGATTTTTAAGTAAGTATTATGGTTTTTTTCGAAGGTTTTGACATTAAAGAAAAAACAAATAATTTATTAAAAATGCTACATATTAATATGTTTTTTTTTTATTTTTTATTGCAGTGAATGGCGAGACGAGCAAGCCGTTCGCCTGATGGTAAGCGATACGACCGCTCATATACAGTAGTAACATTCCACTGCGCTCGCCATCCTGAGACATAAGATGTTAAGTCTCAATATGTCCAGTAGTTGCTCTGGCTACAATGTCCTTCAATCCGAAACACAACAGTGCATTTAAGCAGTGTTGTTTCACGGGAGAAATAGACATTGCGGTGGTACCTACCCAGATGGCCTCTCACATATGAGAGACCTACCACCAGTAAAGTGTTTTCCTTAAGGTAAACCAATGACTTGTTAAGGCAGACTCGGAAGGTAATTTATTTATCATACTGTATTTAACTACATAATATAGACATTTTGAAATAATGTTTTTTGCTATACATAGGTTTTCCCCGTGTTTCGAACAAAGAACCGTTAGAAGCGGCCTGCATCCAGCGACTTCCCGTAAGCTTTACTAGTTCGTCCATTCCAATTGTGGTTGTGCATAGAACAGTTCACTTGCCTGTACGTAGCCTCCACTCCAGGACCTTTCAACTTTAGCGGACATCAATTCTACACGCAATGTACCCAGCCCACTGCCACATTGTCGTGCTAAAGATATTAATTTTTTTCTAATTTTTTTTACAAAATTGTATGGATATGTATATTTTTGAATTTTTTGAATCCGTCTTATTCAGAAAATTCAAAAACATAAATTTCGAATGTCATGTTATATATATGTCCAATATATTGCGTAGATATAATTTTATCGACAAGCTTATACATCCTCTGCCTACAAAGCGGATAGATAGGTAAGATTGCAAGAAGTCGTTAAGTGTCTGCGGCTTTAAAAGATTCCTATAGAAATTCTTGGGGGAGGCCTATCTTCAACAATGGACTTCCTGTGGGTGAAGAAAGAGAGCAACGTAGTTTTTATTTGTTTCAGATACTTAGACTACATACACATTATGACGTACGACATGCATGGAGCGTGGGACTCCGAAACTGGACATAACGCTGGGCTACACAAAAGCAAAGAAGATGAGGGGGCTGACAGAACAAGCTTATACACTGTTGACGTTGCTCTAGAATATTGGCTTGAACAAGGTTTGCAGCGAATAGTTTAACTTTAAAGAACACACTTTTTATATGTATGCGAACACACTTTTTATATATTTTATATCAATTATCAAGCTCTTTAATGATGGAGAATTACATCATGAAAAATCCTGCATATCAGGGAGGTCCTAATAAGATTTTCTATGATATGTAAATGCGCCAACCTACAGTAGACTTGCGTATCGGGCTGCATTGGGTTGTAAGCCTTCTAAATCGGACTCTCGATTGCAGAGCAACGCTGTTATCTGCAGCAAGAAGTATATCCATAACTGTGCAGAATTACACAGTGCTAAATCTTGCATATCATGGAGATGGAAAATTGCCAACCAATAGTAAACTTGCGTATTAGGCTGAGTTCTAAGGATTCTAAATCGAGCTCTCAATTACAGAGGAGGCACGTTCTTTGCACTGAGACGTATATCCAATGGATAATTATTTATTTAAGGATATTTGATGTATGACTTTTATTAGATTTTCACGGCTTGTCGTCTTAATCTATTACAGGTTGTCCTCCAGAAAAGATAGTATTAGGCGTGCCGTTCTATGGGAGAACATTCACATTAAAAGACGCAGGAAACAACACCGTAAAAGCTCCAGCTAATGGTGCGGGAATTGCAGGGCCTTATACAGCTACCAACGGTTTTATTGGCTACAACGAGGTAATATAATATCCTTGATGAACAATCTATAATGCTAAATGCACCTATGACTTTGGTGACAGTTGAAAAGTGATAGATTAAGCAGTTGTATGTATATCTGGAGCAAAAAAACTAGAGTACATATATAAATCTATTATTCAATTAAGACCACTGACACATTTTCACGATGCACAATTCGTAGATAGTAGCAATGCTTGGCATTCCACTGCGCTCGCCATCCTGAGACATAAGATGATAAGTATCAATAGTTCCAATAGTTACTCTGACTACAATATAATGTCCTTCAAACAGAAAGACAACAGTGTGTTTATTGCTGTTTCGCGGGAAAAATAGTCATAGCGGTGGTACCTACCCAGGCGGCTCTCACATATGAGAGAGCTACCACACATGGAAAGTTGCATCTTGTAAACATTTGCCGGAATTCGATAAGCTTATAGCGGTTATTACATGCACAAATTTTGCGTCTAAAATCAGGCTAGACACTCTTTTTATAGTAGTTCGAACAAATGTCATGATATTAATTAATATAATATTATAATCATAAATCTTTATTTCAGACCATATGTTATGTTATAAATCAGTCCATATTTTATATTTACCAATTATTTATTTAAACTAATAATAAACTATACATAAATAACAAAACCAAACCACTTAGAATTACTTTTAACCCAACATTATTAAATATTAATTAACAGTCCTCAAATGCAGTCTCCGCCATTTTTGCATAAGAAGGCTGTCAGTATCCATTCTGTATGCAATAAGTTGTAAATAGCTGTTGGAACTGGTTCGTAGTCGCCTTATCATGGATGCTGTATAAACAAATATTCTTCCTCGGACGGCTGAGAACAGAGCTAAAAAAGTTACTGAGTTGATAATACACAGATCTTGACAGAGAACAAGCAGCAATTGGTAAAGTTATGAACACAAAATACATACGATACAACAGTTCCATTTCATATTATCCTTTATTGTACAAAGGTTACTTCAAGAGTTTTATTTAAGTTATCCCAGCAACTGACACGAAAGTTGGAAAACTTCGTAGCATCCCGACTTCCACTTGTATTTAAATTAAATTTGCTACTGTTCACATTCCTGCGCAGAAAATGTAGCTCAGCGTAAAATCACTAAATTAAAAATAACCTCACTTTATCTGGCAACCTTAACGTAGGCAATACATTTATGCTATAGTTTTAGCCTCCAAAGATAGAAAGGGAGAACCAAACAAAGATAATTAATGACTCATCAAATATATTTAAAATCAGAAACTTAAATTTATTACAGTTGAAAATAATACCATGAATTATTATAAATAATAACAAGTCATAAAAACTAACACTGGGACATATTTTTAACGTCGCGATAGGTACTACAAATGGCTATAAAGTTTAAACGTCAAATGCAGAAGTTCGGGCGACAGAAGTCGTGTACTGTTGTTTTCTTAATAATATATCGACGGTGATTAATTTAAAACAGCGAACTGTATTAAACAATAAATATAAACTCGAATCGTTGGCACACAAATAACCCAGCAATCAAACACAGTTGTTAAGAAAATTAAAGTTGTCAAAGGGATTTAAATTTCGAACTTATTTATTACTAGCTGTTTCCACGTGAATCTGTTTACGTGTTTTTTTTTGTATTTGTAATAACTTTTTTAATTAAGATTATAAGAACAGTCAAATCATACGACATGCATTGATTCCAGTTTGTAGGATTTTGTAGCCGAACTAACTTAACAACTTAACACTTAACATCTTATGTCTCAGGAGCGCGCAGTGGAATACCAAGCATTTTTTTTGTAATTCATGGATTAGTTTGGTTTTACTCAATGATGTTTTAATAAAGATGACGCATATCCATATGTCGTAACGTTCAAAAACTGTACTGCTATGCATATACATACTCATTTGTTAATACTTTAAGACAATTTTAGTGAATGAAACAGATTATACAGAATGTACGAGACGAAAAGAGATGGCATTGCGCTATCCAAACATAGAATCAAAGCGGTAAAGACAGAAGGGTGACGATAAATAAAACTACCTATTTGGTTTTATAAGTATATAATATATTAACTTTGAGGTTGCTACATGAGTCTACATGTGGTACGCCATCCTGTAACAAATATATTTTTATTTGCTTACAAACTTGAAAAAATAAAAAATAAATTGATTACCGTTTTTTATATTAGTTTACGGTAAGCAGGCACTGAAAAATCGATTTCTTAATAATATTATTATTTGTTGTATTGATGACAAGTGATATAACCGCTCGTGGACATAAGCGAAACCAAGACACCTTTAATTACAAAGCAATGCTTGGCTTTCACTATGCTCGCCATCCCGAGACATAAGATCTTAAGTATAAGTACAGCGATTACTCGGGCGAGAATGTCCTTTGAACCGGAACATAACATGGCATTTAAACTGCCGTGTGGCGGGGGAAATAGACATTGCGATGGTACCTACACATGGCGGTAACGTATGAGCGCCCTGCCACTGGTAAACAACCGATGGTGCAGGTTTTTTAGGTGGATATATATTTTTTCGTAGGTGTATATTTTTATTCATAATTAAATGTGCTAAACCAATATTAATCAGTTTTAAAGTAACCAGTTACGATACCCTCTTTTTGTCCGAGTTGTGCTTAGTGCATATCCATTTACGTCTCAAAAGCTCATCACGTGGAAATCTGGAAATATTCAATGATATATGTAAATAATATAATATAGTTCAAAATATATGGGGAAGCTAATGTATTTTGTAATGTTCGTGGTTGGATTAAGTTATTTATTATGAAAATATTTCATAACAAATAACTTAATCGTTTTAAATATGATTGAATTAGAAACAAATATACAATTATCCAAATACATTCAAACTGTCATCGTCAAATTTCTGTATGATCGGTTTCGCTTCTGACTTGTTAATCTATGACGTACGCTTTTTGTCCCTATCGCACTTAACAATCTTTGTATTAGGCGATCCTTCTTACACAATTGAAGGCGGTGTTTGCTAATTTAAAATAAAAATTAAATTTTGTGTGGTTTTATATACTTACGTATGGTGTGTAGGTCCCATTTAGTTTCATATTTTTGCACCATTGTTTTAACACTCTTAAAACACACAATTCGACACTTTAGATAATATTTTCGAAATAAATTATGTTGACAGCACTGAGGTCTTCCCTCTGTCACCGTTGCTATGCGACTAGATGAAATTACACCAATTGCCCGAATTTGAACGCCTCATTTTTGAAGTGCTAGTGCGATATCTACGTCGTATTTGTATAATATATCATTGGGTTTTACTACTGTCTACTGTCATGAGCGGTGGTGTCGCTTACCATCAGGCGAATGGTATGTTTTTATATTGCAATGGAAACACAACATGTTTTAAGGTTCTAAAATGAACATACAAGCCCTATATTGTACGGTTTTACAATTTATAAGTTAAATGAAAGTATTTGATTGTAAATGATAGTGGTTTATTGCTAACGTTATTAAATGCTAATATGATTTAAATGATTGATGCTAATGAGTATACGCGACGATGGCACAGCGTCAACGGACACATACTAACTTATGAATACATAAATCGCATGGAAACAACAAAATGCTGACGCGAGGAACTGTACGTTGCTATTGCACCGTACATACATGTTTTTGTCGATCTTTTGTAACTACTATTCTGTACATTATTATTTGTACACAGGTATTTTACTGCAGTTCATCATGTACTCGTATTAAGGATAATATTTACCAATGGCGATCACTCAACACCAATAACTGTTTATGTTTAAGTTTTTTCTGCTGGTTTATTAAAATGCTTACCCACTAATTTCAACGTTGAAATTCCAATTAATATTATATGAATACACATTTCCAGTTTTGCAAGAAAATACAAAATGAATCCTGGACGGTAAAGTGGGACGCTGAAGCTAAGGTTCCGTATGCTTTCCGTGGCACTGACTGGGTTTCCTACGATGACCCCGAATCCATAAGAAATAAAGCCGAATATGGGATGCAGTATAACCTTGCTGGTATCATGTTATGGAGCATTGAGACCGATGATTTTCACAACGTATGCGGAGGTGGGGAATTTCCTATGCTCCGTGCTATTCAAGAAGTTCTATCAAAAAATGATAATGATACTGAACAAACTACAACTATTACATCTACAACTCTCATTTCTACGACTAATATCATTAATGAAACCAGTACAGATATCACAACTACACCTCTTAGTATCAGCACTTCAGGATCAAGCACTGTAGTATCAAATGCAACAGGTAAAAATAAATTAAATTCATTTATCTCTTTACTAGTCTCGATTTTATGCTTCATGAGTTATATGCTTAAGACTTAGCGACTGACACATCTGATCTGTTATTAAATTTTTCTCGACCTAGTGCAGGGGGAATCATATTAAGCAACAATAAATTGTCTTGTAAAGAACATTGTCTTGGGTATCAGAAACTACCTTTACCTTCACTTCTCCACTAGGGATTTCTAAACATATTTGTAAGTAGATTACAACAAGTACGTCCTGTTGCGGTTTTAAGTTCCACAGGTTTTTTAAGCAGGATTCTTACCAGCTCTTTTTAAATATAAGTGTACGGAGTGTTGTATACTTCCAAGACTCTTCAACATTAATTTATTAAGTGTCAATCAAAGAAGGATTTTGAAAACGAGATTGACATACGTTGGACAGAAAGATTGACGAGCGCAGTACTGGAATGGTCTCATCAATGACGATGCTGTCTATTTCTGGGCCTGTTATTAGGTGCTTGATGATGATATTTGGAACATGAGCTAGTAGATATATAGTATAGGGGCTTACTAAACCTATTTTTTCAGCTACCACGGAAACCTCGATCTGCAAAGGAAACGGGTACGAATCCGACCCAACCGATTGTAGATGCTTTTACATATGTGTGATGGATGTATATGGTAACTTCAAACCGATCAAATTTAAATGTCCTGACAGTTTGTACTGGGACAACAAGCTATGCGTGTGCAATTACCCAAACTTAACCGAATGCAATATTCAGTACTAAATTACGCATAAAAATCAATTTGGATTTGCTCTGACTGTCCAAATTTTCATGGCAAATAATTTTGCTATTCGAATAAATAAATCATAATTGTTCGCGCTAATTAAATATTTTGTACAAAAGTGAACACTTTTCATTGTTTTTACTAACATCTGTTAAATTATTACTAACATTTAATACCCGTTTTATTGCGGAAATAATCATCATCATCATTCTTAGCCACAGTAAGTCCACATTTGAATATAGGCTTCTTACAGAATTCCAAAGTGACCTATTGGAAGTGTCCTACATTCAGCAACATTTTGCATAATTTATTAAGTTGTCTCTCCATCTTATGTTTGGTGAATCCTCGCTATATTTGTTGGTTCCCATAGACAACTTTTCAGAAATTAAGAAAACACCAAAAACAAATGTAATTTTAAACACCGGACCTTTAAGTAAGTAAGTCGTGTGTCTTCCTTATGGACGGCCATCCAGCGCTATATGCTGGTTCTCATTGAAAACTATTCCAACAATTATAAGACGTCATAAACAAATATTTAACACATACATATTACTGGCACACCTATGTATTTCCAATATGCAGACATGTGGATTTCCACATACTCGATCCTAGTTTCGCTTTCTTCAATTTCATCAATATCGAAATTCGACCGTTCAAAAAACTTCAGAGTTGAGATCTTTCTGTTTATGGTATCATAGACTTTGTGGGCGTAGGTTCGATGAAATCGACCCCTATCGACTCTATCCACACTCACCTCGTGAATTCATGCGTATTTTATTTTAAGAAACAACATCAAATCCATTACAGGCGCAGCTCTGAAACAATGCATAAACGAAATGACTAAAATGTTTGGTACACAAAAGGCTTCTTTAAAATAATTATAATGTTTAATATTGTTGTCGAAAGAAGTATGGAAACAGGAAACGTTTTTCCTCGGGTTCTTTAAGTTAATTATGGAATAAACTGAATGGAGGAAATAATAAGAAGGTGTGGAAATCGTCATACAAAATGATTATGCTTTTGCCTAATAGGTATCTTAGCACGGTCATAATAACTTGTTCGTATCTTATTGTGGACGAAGACCCTTAATTTCTTCGAAGTAATAAGACAATTCGAATTATTTTTCCAATATTTGAATAATGTTCAAGAGTTAAAAAACAACCATGAGTGCCGATTTATCAATAACACGCATGATAAAACTTTATAACGATCTACCATAAACACTGGATTCAGATTTTCGGATTCAATTTTATTCTTTTAAAAATAAGAGTCACTTACTCTTTATTTAATTAATTTCCTTTTCTCTGAAGAGTTCTAATTTCATGTTTCTAATTTTAATTTTATTGTTAGTTTTTTGTTATCTGTTAACACCTCTTTTCAAAATAGAATAAACGTTTACATTCCATAAACACCCACGTAACACAAGTTCGTCTCACTAGGCCGAACAATTCCATTGTCTCTAAGATAACGAACCATCGGCGTTGAATAGATTGCCCTCGCACAGATTGGGTCTCCAGCGGGCCTAAGTACGTGACACAGTAGTGCAATGTCTCCACAGATTACCTCCATCTGTGAATGCCTCGGATATTTTTTTCCCGCTGAAATTCTTTGACATAAAAACATCTGCCACGTCTTTACGTAAAGGATTTAGAAGTTTCGCGTCGAGACTTACTTCAATAAGTTCTCCACCTTTATGGAAATGTTGCCACTTAATATTTTCAGCTTTACATGCCATTTCGGAAGATTTTATATTTTTATTCTAGTGAATAGCGATTAGTATCGCTAGTGCATTCCATTCGCCTGATTGTAAGGAACACGACTGCTCATGGACAGTAACAAAACCAAACAACACCACGAATTACAAAGCAATGCTTGGCGTTTCACTGCGCTCGCCTTCCTGAGACATGTTAAATCTCATTATGCCCAGTAGTTACCCTGGCTTGTATTGGATACATTGCTCATCAAACCAGAAAACTACAGTATATTTACACTGTTGTTTGGCCGGAGTAAAAAACATTTCAGTAGTATATGAGAGACCTACCACTAGTAAAATTATATTATTTTAACGTTAGGGAAGAACGGTGAGGATCCTTGCAATTCACCTGATTTCAGCATTAGCTATGTAATTTATTTTGTTCTAGCTCAGTAAACGCTACATCTGATAGTAATTGCAATGTACTTAGAATAGAAAATCAACTGGTAACTAAAGATAATCTATCGCCAATGGACATAATGATGTCTACTTAATTGCTCCTTCACTCTTATTCTTGTTTCTGGTTTAGGCGAACTTCATGCCTGAGTCATTTTCTACCAGTCAAGCTTTGGATGTGCAGTGAGAGAAATAGTAGGCGCATAAATTCAAGAAATCTGAAGATTTCAAGTTTAAGAAACCCTTCTCCTGATAGCAGTCACGTAACAAAAAAGAAGAAGAAACTCTTCAGCTTCCTTTGGTCTTCACTTTAAAATTACTTCCTACTACATCGTGAAATGAATGACTAGTACCAATACAGCTGTTGCATTTATGTCTGTCTTTATTTTATATCACCTTGATTATTTTATTAATAAACGTTTATCTTTCTATTTTAATTTTTATCCTTTTAAGATCAATCCTTGCTTAGCTTATTTTCCATAGGACAACTTACTCCAACGTAATAATCCAACAAACATCTACATTTTTAATGCTACTAAATGACCTTACAAAATAAAAGAATAATTTGAGTAAAAGTCTGCCAGGCTGAAGTTGGTATTGTGACACCGCCCTGTTAATCATGGAGATATCAGGCGGCACTCGCTATCGGTGTCAAAGCAAAGTCTTCAAAAGTCACTCACAGACTCATAAGTTGATACAACTCACTGAAAGCTCCCTAACTACGGGTACTCGAAAGAGGAAAAAATGTCATTATGGAAAGATATTTTTTCTTATTATAATTTAGTGCATTATTGTGAGACTACGTGTTCCCGGACCAGTCCAACTACATTGAAATGTATTGCAGTATACCTTAACCACTTTAATGGCGATGAAATAAACCAACCTGGGTTCAAATATATAGGTAGGTACATAGCTTTAAAGGTTTGCAGTTGCATAAAAAAATCATTGATTCCATTTGTCATGTAATTGAAAGGTTCATATCATATTAAATCGTCCTTTTATGTTAAAGGCATCTTAGAAAAAATACATTTCATTAATTTTTATACGATTCCACTTGCATCTATGTGTATAATGTGCACAGTGCTACGGTAAACCAAGATCGAAATTATTTTTCTGTGTTTCTATTAACGAATGGAATAAAAATCCAATCAGATTATAATTTCACTACTTACTTTATACAATACAGGGTATTTGTTTTATCAAAGCAAGTGAACGCGTCGATGTCGTAAGTATTTATATACATATAAATAAGCGTATCTGAGATAATCGTTATAAACGCATAGAATGACAGAAATCTATTACAAAATATTCATTTATTTTTAAATCTATTTAGTTTTAATTATACTAATCTTATGACTAACGACTTTGATATATACTTTAATAATGACCACCAACAAATCCGATGTGGATAATTTGAGAAATAGAAGAATTCAGTTAGATCGAGAACTCATAGTAATGGTTTCTTATACGTAGATCACGAAATTCCCCAACTTCACTCTTACGAGTCGCGAACTCTTACAAATGCCTGTTTTATTGCAGACACTTTTTTTACGGGAAACACCGCCTAAAAACTTGCCAAAAGACAAATTTGCTTTACGTGAATCGTATTCGTTATTATCCCTCGACGAATGTACGGGGACAAAGCCAAATGAAAGCTATTTGTGATGCGAATTTGAAATATAGTTTCATAAAATTTTGAAAGTAGTTCATAATTATTTTCAAATTATCACTTTAACGGTAAAATGATATACTTTGAGGTTCCTTGCATTTATGTAAGTTTTCTTAGTATTTTACAAGGTGTTTGAAATAACCTATATGTATAGATATTAGTAGTGTAATGGGCTTAGTATGGATAAAGAAAAAGTGAAAATGTACTATTAATTGAACTATTAAAATAGAGTATTTATAAAATAGAGGGAGCGCACATTTACATCTCCAAAAACGTAGATATTTTCTTGTTCATAAGATTGGTAGCACTCCTATACTAGTAAAAATTTTACGAATTATTTAACAACAGATAAAAATTATTATATAAAATATTTGGATAACCGAAAGCATATTATGTTAATATTATTTTGTAGAGCGTAAGATGAGGTGCATTAAAGAGCTCTTAACTATTTTATTTTACTTTTCGTTTCCAAATATTAACAACCTGTAAAATATTAGCCAATAGGAGGGCAGAAAAAGGTGACCTGTCACAACCATTTTTATCTACGTTTTTGAAGTACCTGCACTTGCTTTTTATTATAAATACTCTAACGCCCGAATACTGGAACGCAACTTAAATATAAGTTGCGCTTAACTACGTTAGTCCCGCTTAAATGTACTGGCTAAGTGGGCCGTGCGCTGTTAAGAGCAACTTAATATTTAATGGCGTTCCAGTATTCGGGCATATAATGGAGACCCGTGCCATATAGTAAGAGAAACATCATATAGAAGGGTAATAAAAATATACATGAATGATTTGTTAATTTTGTTTATGCGAAGCTGGCAAAACATTCAATAACTAAAATAGGTTATAAAATTATCCATGAATAACGCCCAAATACTGGAACGCAACTTAAATATAAATGGCGCTTAATTAAGTTAATCCCGATTAAATGTACTGGCTAAGTGGGCCATGCGCTGTTAAGAGCAACTTATTATTTGAATGGCGTTCCAGTATTTGGGCGTAAGAGCAATATTATATAAGCACGCACCAGAACCCCCGTGAGGGAAAGCAGATAAACTACCTTCTAGAAACATCCACAGTTCACCGATTCCATTGTCACCCCGAGATGAAATAGAAAGCAAAAGTGTAGTCATGCTGCTCATTCAAATAAAATAGATATTGAATATCATACAAAACATTTTTATACAAAAGCCTTACTTATTGTTTTCTACCGGCAATACATGTGATTATAATACACCTGATGGAAATTGCAGTACAGACTGTATTGAATAACTCGTGTCAGCTCTGGTATAAGTCTTAGTGGCTTTATTGATACTGGTCATGGCATGATTTATGTGTAATTTTCTTTTGTATCCAATAAAGGATCAAAAATTTTAAAAAAAGATTATTCACTAACGCGAGATGTACTGTATCAGCCCATATACATACGTCCCAGTGCAGGACATGAGCCTCCTCTACGCTGGTGGGTACGATTGAGAAGGCTTAGGCCATATATGCTTCACCACACTGGCCTGGTGCGGGTTGGCAACGCGAGATGGCTAAAGCCCTGGTCTGTCGAAGCTACGCACAGCGTTGCGTTGCGCGGAATGCGGTGTCAAATTCGGTTTTGTACAAGAAGCTTTTGGTTTTGTATGAAAAATATTGACATTGGTATGACGTTCCGCCGCAGTATGCGTCAAGGCCTGGTCTGTCGAAGGATACGCGCGGCACTGCGGTAAGCAAGGGCGGTAAGCGGCAACGTCATGACGTTATGCAACGTAGTTCACATAACAACAAAAAAGGTATATCTGTACAATTAATATCAAAGAAAAACAAAGGAAAAAAATTCGGAATTAATAAAAATAATTATAATTACATAAGTTGATAAAAAATGCTATGCAATAGCTTAACCGCGGCAGTCTCCGAGTGCCACACGTCTTTTTTTTATTGGGTTTGTTGTTTGTATTTCTTTCTATGCAAATATAGGGATAAGGCCAGCTAGCGTGGTGGACTATAGTATGACTTAACCACTCTCAATCGTATTCTCGATTGTAGAGGAGACCCGTGCTCTGCAGTGGGACGTATATAGGCTTATACAGTGCCCTGTGAATAGGAATAAAGACTGAATGTATATAGATAGATACCTACGAATAAATCGTCTCCAATTGTACCCTGATCAGATGGGAACTAATTCCGTTGCTATATTTTGTTAAAAATTATGGGGTACTAAGTACTTAGTTTACAATTAACATACAGTTCCATTCGCCATTTTTATTACAATAAAATAAATGTAATTGACTCCATTTTATAATCTTGTATTTATTAAATATTAATTATTTTTACTTTTTAATAATTGTATGTTTTACCAAAGCAAGGTTTTAAAGGTTTATTCCTACGTGGTGTTTAAAGTTGCGCCATTGCCATTGAAAAGTGCGTGAACTGTATTGAACGTACTGTGCGGCAGTTGGCGGCAGTATAATATAGTTGATATAAGCGCCACTGCGTAAACAAAAGTATAACGAAACGAAAATTGATTAAAATATTGTCCTCAAATAAATCCATTGCGCAAATACGCTTACCGCGACGAAATGACGAGAATGACGGCACGTTGTCACAGAATACTAAACCAACAGTAGTCAAGCTCCATACAAAGCGCGCTAAAACAACGCACACATTGAAAGCGTTCACCGACACGATATTTCAAACCAGTCGAGACCACTGCGAGCGCGAGTGTCACCCGCTTCGGGCACGCAATTATTGAGATGTTTTGTGCAAAGATGGAACAAATGAATAAAAGTTATTACACTTGTATATAAAACACCAGATTATAATAATTGAATATAAATTTAATTTAAAAAAAAAACATAAATTATACAAAAACAATAAAAAAACTTAGAATAATGACATACACATTCTCAGCGAGTTCATAAATGTGGGAATAGTTCTGTATCGGGTCAAATGAAATAAAGATCGTCTTGGTAATATTAAATATATTATCGTCTTACAACTCGTCTTCACTTCAGCCGTCCTCTACGTCTTCCACGTCTTCCGTCGTCTTCCAGACTGTTCTCTTCTATTCCGTCCTTGCATACTTCAACATCTATATCATTCATCCTCGTACTCTTTCCATCTTAAATACTTTCGTCTTTCATTAGTCATCTCTCTCACACAAACCACTTTCCATATCAATCATACGTCAACGTTCCATTCTACTCATCTTTCTTCTTAACATTCAAATCCTACAACTCGGCCATACTGACCTGACCTGACTGCCCTCAGTCAGGTCCTATTTACAACACAAAATATACAACAACTAAATACAACTTCATCAATAAATTTACAGCACATCTTACAAAAACATCCTAAAAAACAAATGACAAATTACACATCTTAAATACACAATATCCAGATACAAAACAATTTAGAGTTTTCTTCCTTTTCCTCTTGTAAATCATCCAACTATCTTGAAATGTTCTTGGTCGGTTTTCAATTAGGTCATTATACTGGTTTAGCAATAACTCCCACCTCAATATATCATCTATCGGTTTAACAAAATCTTTAATACGTTTTCCAAAATACTGTCCTATGAAATCCTGAAGCTGTTTTAAAGTCTTTAGTTCAGTATGCTTGCTCACAAACTCTCCTTTTCCTGACTTTGACACGTTTGATAGTGATTGCACCATTACATCACTTACAATCACCTTGTCAACCATTTTCCCGCCTTCTAAAGAAATCTGTCTTAGTAGCTGAGCCACTAGTATGTCGTCTTGGTACACATTGCGCAACATGATAGGCTCCTCTTGTTTTTGCGCAGTGTTATCATTTGCAACACAGCGAATTACCTCATGTTGGCTCTGCTCTTCCTCGATCTTATGTTCGTCAAACTGATCATCTTTCACGACACAAGAAATGTTCGGAGCACAATCGTCTTCATTGTAAACATTTCCGAAAACCTTGTTGTAAGCGTCTTCAACATTTTCGTCGTTTCTCGTCGTATTTGCAATTTTTTCTTCATCTCCAAATTCATCACTTTTGCACTGTGTACAACTGACAAATACGTTGTCATGGCAATTGTCGTCGTTGGGAGCGCTAGGTTTGCACTCGGTGACACACGAAGTTCGCAAAACCTCATTATTTATCGCACTTGGAAATTCTTCTGTGATTGCTACTTTAAACTCCTCATAAGTCTTAAACGGATCCTCAGACCTCAACCATAATTCTGCAGTGCCCGTTAAAGAGTTTTTAGCAACAAACAACGTTTGTCGAGGCGTAAACTTGAACATTTCACATACGTCTTCAATTTCCTGTATCCATTTCGTGGACGAGTACGTTAAGTCGTTTCCGTTAAATTTCGGTGTTATCTCCAACCTGAATTGTCCCTTAAATGCCGCCATCTTCATTGCTTCATTCTTCTTCTTTTGACCATTCACCCCAAATACGGAACTATCCCGGACGAGCCCCCAAAAATATGTGGGAATAGTTCCGCCTCGGGTCAAAAGAAATAAAGATCGTCTTGGTAATATTAAATATATTATCGTCTTACAACTCGTCTTCACTTCAGCCGTCCTCTACGTCTTCCACGTCTTCCGTCGTCTTCCAGACTGTTCTCTTCTATTCCGTCCTTGCATACTTCAACATCTATATCATTCATCCTCGTACTCTTTCCATCTTAAATACTTTCGTCTTTCATTAGTCATCTCTCTCACACAAACCACGTTCCATATCAGTCATACGTCAACGTTCCATTCTACTCATCTTTCTTCTTAACATTCAAATCCTACATAAATAAAATTAAAATCTGTTTATTGTATTATTGTGTTTTATATATTTTATTTTAAAAATTCAATCAAACGATACGAGTGCTATTAAGCTCAAAACACATTATAGGTTTTCGTCATACGCATAGAGTAAAGAGCGGTAAGTACGGGGCCTACTGACCCATCAGGACAATGGAACGTACAAGGTTCTTTCTATGTAGTCTGTGGTCACGTCTTAAGCGTATGACCTATAATGTGCACACAACAAAAGAATCCATTGTTCAGATCGCTGTAAGATGCGTTGCTCTAGTATTTATGGCCGCTTCTTTACTCTATGCGTAAGACGAAAACCTATAATGTGTTTTGAGCTTAACACGATACGTGTTTTCGCATAAGCCAGAGTTAACAACCCTTGCGCGAACGCCGAACGTAGTGTGAGTGTGGCAACAAAAGTGAAGTACATACACAAGCTTGACTTCTGTTAGTATTCTGTGACGTTGTGCAATGTATCCGCCCCGCGCTCACCGCACTTGCCCCTCTACACCGACGCATGCTGCGACAGCACAAAAATCCAATCTACCCGTCACCCGGTTGACCTCTCACCGCAGACGCTGGCTACCAGTGGCAACCAGTGAAGCCAGAGCGAAGACAATGTTACTGCGTAGGCGTAACAGTGACAGATATAGAAGGAGCGGTACGTTACCGATCATTTTGTTACAAAAAAATTGTTTGCATTGTCCACTCTAGTATACTATCTCAATGCCTAGCACCACATTTTTAAGTATCAGCGCTACCTCTGTATTAACAATACTCTAAGGATCCGGATATGCATATGATGAACCAGAAACGCGACATACCTGAGTCACTATGACAGATCCTATCGGTATCAACAGTCCTTGCTATTCGACACCAGTAAATCTTTACTAGAATAATGTATAGCCAAGTTACCAAATAATGTACGCATACTACTTTATGACAGAATATTAAATATGTCTGTCAGTATACAAATATACACTGCGCGAAGCTGCCAAAAAGCCCTCGGCTCTGATGCCTTTTTCACGCTCTAAAAACATTTTTAATAAAGGATATTGCACACAACTTCTCTTAAAGAGAGTTCGCGGCTTAATAAAAATTTTGATCCGTTTAAACAACGCAATTCATATTCATGAATAATAATACTTGAGAGGGATAAAAAAAGTCGTGACTTGGGACGAATATTCGAGAGATATCAGATATGTCCAGCCCTTAGAGTATTTATATATAGAGGGAGCACTGTCATACATTTGCAACTTCAAAAACATATACATATTTTCTTGTTCGTAATGTTGGTAGCACTGCTATATTTATGTTACCGAGAAATGACTTTTCCACGAAAAATATATATTTAAATAAATAAACGGAAATTAACATATTTACGTTACATTGTTTTTAGCTATCATAATACAAAATATTAATAATAAATGAAAAATAAAACTCACCCTCGGCTTATTATAATTTATTTCGCTCCAAATTCAAATATTTTATATTTTTTACTTAGAGTATTTATCATTGAGATAATATACTAGAGGGGACACTGCAAACGAAATGTTTGTAACTAAAGGAAGGGTACATTCTATTTCTGTCTCTGCCACGCCTACGAAGTAACATATCTTCCCTCTCGCTTCACTGTGCGCACACACCATACGCACAGATTTTGTTCTCGATGTCCGCTCTAGTGTAATACCTCAATGGTATTTATATATAGAGGGAGCGCTGTCATACATTCGCGTTTTGAAAAACGTAGATATTTTCTTGTTCGTAATGTTGGTAGCGCTCCTATATTAGTGAAAATTGAATTAATTATTTAGCAATAAATTGCTATAAATTCCTTTGATAGCCGAAATTATATTTAGCTATTATCCTTTTAAAACGAGTTTGAGTGAAATTAAATAAACCTAAACTATTTTTTTTATTATTATTTTTCTAGTAATTTATGTATGTTGCACAACCTGTTCAAATATTAGCCAATAGGAAAGCAGAAAAAGGTGGCCCGGCACCACCATTTTTATCTACGTTTTTGAAGTACCAGCGCTCCCTCTATATAAATATATACTCTCTGTATATATAATATATACTCTAAGATTTTTTACCTAAAAATTATTCCGGAACTTTTTCGGAATTTCAACAATTTAATTACTTGCAACATTGAATAAAAAGGCGTTCGAAAATTCAAAAATATGAATGTTTATCTGTAAAATTATTTTAATTATTTCTTGTTAATTAATAAGAAATACGTAGTAATAAGTCCGTCCGCCTACAAGGTGGACGGACGATCTGACTAAGGTCGCAGGAAGTCGCTGGATGCAGGCCGCTTCCAACAGGTCATTGTGGAGATCATTGGGGGAGGCCTATGTTCAGCAGTGGACTTCCTGTGGCTGATATGATGATGATGATGATGAATAAGAAATTGGATTTATTGTCGATGATAAACGTACACACAGTAAATAATTAACCCCTAAAATAAATTTGGATGGTATTCGATAGCGCTAAACTACATTTTTTGATTTTTCTTTTCATGTAAGTCATGCGTATTCCAAGCTGTCACAATTCACACTGGATGTAGAGAAAAAAAAGGTGGCCCCGGCACCACCATTTATATCTACGTTTTTGAAGTACCAACGCTCCCTCTATATTTATAAACTCATTTGCAAAAAAAAACGGGCACCTAAGCAATGAACCATTTCAAATGTTACTATTGGTTTGTTTGATAATTATAGGTAGTTTTACTTTCACAATTTTGTAAATTAATAAGCAAATATACGTTTTCGTCAGTATTATCATAAAATTTATGGGTTTTAATGCTAAAGTTCACTAGTAGTGTATGCTCGCTAGTAGTGCATATGCTCGTGAAGTAAAAGTTAACAAATATTTTTGTTTGCTTTTTCTTTAATAAAGTAAAAGCACATAAATTTTTAGTATCGAGTGTGACCCCCTCTAGCTGAAATCACAGCTTGAATTCGTCTGGGTATGCTAGCGAGGATATCCCGAATACTTGCTTGCGGAATACGTTTCCACTCCACGGTAATCACATTCTTCAGCTCTCTGATGGTCTGCCGAGCCGGTTGTACTGATCTCACGCGTCGTTTCAGAACGTCCCAGACATGCTCTATAGGATTGAGGTCGGGACTTCGAGCTGGCCAATCCAAACGACGAATGCCGACCTCTTGCACATACGCTTTCACATCGCCAGATCGGTGGGCGCAAGCGTTGTCGTCCATAAAAATTGAGTCTTCGCCTAAAGCGGCCAATGCGGGTTGTGCATGAGGAATTAGAACTTCCGTTATGTATCGATGTCCAGTCAGTGAGCCGTTTTCAATGAAGACTAACTCTGTACGATCCATTGAATTTATTCCTGCCCAAAACATAACAGAGCCCCCACCATAGGATGTGATTTCTTCAAAACAAGCCTCTGCAAACGTTCTCCTCGTCTTCGTAGCACTCGCCGACGTCGATCTTCACCGAACAGAGATATCCTGGCTTCATCGGAGAACAATACCCTATTCCAGTCTTCTTGAGTCCATGACTCACAATTTCGAGCAAACCTAAGCCTGGCAACTCTGTGCTCACGGAGTAACTTAGGGCCGCAGGCCGGGCGATGACTGCGTATATTGGCCGCGAGAAGCCTCCTCCTGACCGTCCATAGACTAATATGCACATTTCTTACTTCTTCGAGGTTGTTCTTAAGGTCCACATACGAAGACTTGCGATTTCTCAATGCGCGACTCACAAGAAAACGATCATCCCGTGGTTGGGTACATGTTTTTCTTCCAGAACTAGGCTCAATCCGATAGAGCATGTCTGGGACGTTCTGAAACGACGCGTGAGATCAGTACAACCGGCTCCGCAGACCATCAGAGAGCTGAAGAATGTGATTACCGCAGAGTGGGAACGTATTCCGCAAGCAAGTATCCGGGATATCTTCGCTAGCATACCCAGACGAATTCAAGCTGTGATTTCAGCTAGAGGGGGTCACACTCGATACTAAACATTTATCTGCTTTTACTTTATTAAAGAAAAAACAAACAAAAATCTTTGTTAACTTTTACTTCACGAGCATATGCACTACTAGCGAGCATACACTACTAGTGAACTTTAGCATTAAAATCCATAAATTTTATGATAATACTGACGAAAACGATTATTTGCTTATTAATTTACAAAATTGTGAAAGTTACACTACCTATAATTATCAAACAAACCAATAGTAACATTTGAAATGGTTCATTGCTTAGGTGCCCGTTTTTTTTTTGCAAATGAGTTTATATACTCTAAGGTTCAGCCTTGATACTTGTGGAAGATGGAATATCTCGGAAGGAAACCAATTTACGAGTTCTTCATTTGAATTTTAAAAAAATAGAATGCCACTACGAGGCTTACATGGAGTAAGACCTTACTGCTTCCGCCCAGTGGTCAAGGGGCGCCAGAATTCCACCACGGTATCCCCTGCCTGTCGTAAGAGGCGACTAAAAGGGGTCATCGGGGTCGCTAAGCACACAGCGGGGGCTGTCTGCTCACGTCGGGAGTGACCCCGAGATGGGCGGCAGAACGTGTGGCCTCGTGTCTGTCGCGGACGCCCATCTCACCATGGGCGTCCGAAGTAGGGAAAGAGGGGGCATCTGCGCCCTCCCAACATGTGAGGAGCCATATTCGGCAGTGCGCCGGGTGACACGGCGAGTTAAATGGGCGCCATTCGCCTGTCCACATCGCCTGTCACCCATAACGCGCGTGATGGCCACCGAGAGGTTTTAGTCGGTATGCCGGCAAAAGATCTTTTTAGATCTCGGTAGGGACCCAGCCTGATAACAGGCTGGAAGGCCGGAGACCCCGACACGCCCCTTCCGATCTCCCCCGAGTGTCGGAAGGAAGGCTAAAGGAGATTTACTCTCGTTAAAAAAAAAAAAAAAAAAAAAAAGACCTTACTGCTTGTCACTTCTAGGAGCTTGTGTCACACAGTGGGTTTGAGACTACTGTAAATATACCTAGATATTTTGTTTAGTTTTATACAAAAATAAATAAAAATAAAACCAAATAGTTGCAACCTTAATGTAACTCGTGAATCTTTTAAAAAGACATTTTAAAAAGTTTTCAGAGCTGACGTTCGCTATTACCACGACAAAACACGAAATATTCAAGTTAATCTCGTTGCCAGTCAGTCGACATAGCTGGAATAAATTACTCGCGTCTCCTTGGAAGATATTTTTTCAGCCGGTGAGAAATTTACTTGCATCTCACGTAACCATTATGGCGGAGTTGTTACAAATAAGATATTTAGTTATACGCCTCAAAGACGAGAGAAAAACGAGAATTTCGCTGTAACCTCCAATTGTAGTTTCCGTGACGGAAATTAGGTAGAAATTGGGCTAGTTTTTGTACTGGAAGAGCTAAGTTATTGCAGTATACCTGATGTTAATTGGTATCCAACCAAATATAGTATTCACAAAGAAAACACTATCCAAAAAATATTTACAGCTGATACGTTCATAATACATATTACTGTTACAGTACTATGTATTACCAACATCCACATACACAGCTCGAACCCACAGTCAACACAATCTATTATTATGTGTATAAAAAACTACTACAGACTTTTCTATCTTAGAAGTACCCAGACCTGAAAAACATATTTGTTCTTAACTTTAAAGTTTATCTTAGTACAATGATCAAACCCGGCATCGCTCGTTTCACAACCGACATCTTACTAAAAGCGATACTAAGGCTGTCTTCTAAAAAGCCTTAAGGGAGATACAAAAGCAACAAATACGTTTACATGGCAAACGCAACGTCTTGGAAGGATCAAAGACCATTACAAATACAAATGACAAGGGTTGTTACTTGTTACAAATTGTTTAATATCCAGGATAACAATTATTGTGTACTTACATTGTATTTATACAAACTGGCATAACAAAGTGACTATATTGTTAGTCAGTGCAGTGAACTAGGTACCTGATTACCCGCTCAATCGTTCGTAAAATTCAAATTTCGAACCAATTCCAAATTTAAATTATACTCCACAATCGAAATTCAAATCAATTTTGTTTCACCTAAAAGGAGATAGCAAATCAAAGAGGTTTTATCAATTTAAACGACTTTCCAACTGGAGTGGCAATTTACAAACATAATATATCTGGCAACAATTCATGTTGAATATCGTAACAAATCGTCTTCGATCGGCCTGAGGGCACTCCAGCCGAGCGCGGCCATGCGGAAAGCGGCGATAACTGCAAGCACAGTGGCACTCAACTTACATGCCGTTACTGCAGTCTTATACTAACCGTCAAACAGGGTATTGTTAGACGCTTTTCATTGTCCGGCTTTCTTTTAGTCTTGTTTTTATATTTCAGATGTTTTTACTTGAACGTACAATGCTAGTAAATCTGCACCTCCTTAAAATAATATAATACCTATTGTTATTATAGTAACGGTTCTGTTTATGATTAGTTATCGAAAGAAAATTAGGAATTAGGATATTAATCTGAGAGTTGTCCGCAAAAACAAAAAAAAAATGTTTATTTCTAAAGAACATTTTAGCCAGAGTGACTACTGGACATATTTAGACTGAACATCTTACGTCTTGGGATAAAAATAAAAATAAAATAAAAATATATTTATTACCTACTTTTACAAATGTTTCATCTTATTGTCTTGATTTGGTAGTCTCCTTTTAGGCATAGGAATACTTGTGTTAGGAGACTGCACCCTTCAATAGTTTAATACAAGTATAAATGAGTAATGCCTAATGGGACGGTGAGCGCAGTGGAATACCAAGCATTCATTTGTACTTAATGGTGTTGTTTGGTTTTGCTACTGTCTATGAGCGGTCGTGTCGCTTATCATCAGGCGAACGGCATGCTTGTCTCACTATTCATCACAGGTTTATTATATTTATTACTCTCACTACTGGACAATATAATTATGCCGGCCTAATCGGAACCAGATGTAGGTTTAATCCGAAAAATGACATACTTGCGCGTCTCACTTTAAATTGTATTCCGCCATCATATTGTGGTCGGTTTTCGAGCGGATAGGACTATTCACCACAACTAATATAAATGAGCTGATAATAGAGGCGACAAAACATGAGGAAAACTAAAATAAAGCTTGTCTCGTTAACTTCGAACAAACGAGTTGCAATTTTCTCAGTACAAAGAGATCTATCAAGCAAATGATGCTTAAATAACACGTGATTGCACCTGAAAGGGTGCTGATAACGTTCAATATTTATTACCTCTATTGAGCTTTGTATTCAATTTTTGATTCCACGTTTGTGAAGATATGATTACATATATATATATATATAAACTCACGCATTTTTCCCAGAAGCGGTAAGCAGAGGTGCTACTACGACACCCAAATTTCGTCTTGAATGTTCGAGCCCACGATGTGATGTGCGAGCGTGGGCCCTACTAATTACTATATAAATCCGAAACGAAGTTCGAAACTTCGTGACATTTTTCGTTTCGAAACCTACTCTGTAACACGAAGTTCGAATCTTCGGATCGAAGAATGGATTATTCCAATATATCGGCAATACGAACATTTGCAGAGTAGGTACATACGTATCGTCACAAACTTCGTTCGTCCGAAGTTTCGAACTTCGTTTCGGATGAATATAGTAAATAAAAATGTAAATGTTCGGATTGCCGATATATTCGAATCATTCATTCTTCGATCCGAAGTTTCGATTTTCGTGTTACAGAGTAGGTTTCGAAACGAAAAAGGTCACGAAGATTCGAACTTCGGATTTATATAGTAGGGCCCCTTATCGCCATGTCAGGCACAAATTCTTGACTCCGGCCTGATAATTAGCAAAATCCGATGTTTCTTTGTCCGATCCGGGATTCTAACCCGATAACCCCTACAAATAGGGTTCAGTAATCTGGGGGCACGGCAGTGCCCCTCCAAGTCGAGCTAAAAAGCGGCACTGTCGTACCATCCTTTTCTCGAAGCAATTCAGACCATTTTCTACCCTCTATAACTTCGTTGTGGTTAAAGCAAGAAGCCTGAATTTTCAGTTACTAAGCAGGCATTGTGTAAACACGGTATATTTAAAATTTCATTCACTTTGAACCAGTAGTTTAAGAATTGTAACACATCAAACTTTCTTAATTTTGTCACTCACTGATTGACTGACCGATCATCAAAAGTCTAAGGCACTTCTATCAGACATAGAACCTTAAAATTTAGAATATAATTAGTGTTTAGTGTCTTAAGCAAGGGAAAATTCAAACATTTCATAATTTCTGTCTAGTTCTCTAGATACACCAACTGCATGAATAACTTTGTAATCTCATATAAATGTATAGGATTACAAAGCAGTACAATATAGATAATATAAATTGTACAATACATTATGTTTTCATGCGATGTCCAAGTCGATCTATTTATTTAAAACGTAAAGAATTTTTAATATCGATATGATAATAACTTACGTTATAACTTTATACAGAAGGTCCCTTAAGCAAGGACTAAATAAAATTACATTTGCAGTTAATAAATAATTGTACCCGTATATAATAGAATTATAGTTGTAGATAGGTATCTATATATATCAGGCATACCAGGAGGGGGTATAGAGAGGGAAAGGGGGTATTCAGCCCATGAAACTGTACAACATTCCTCTAGAAAAACATGACGAAGAAAAACTTGCAAATAAATAGACTAAATAGCTCGAAAATATCAATTACCATGAAAGAAAGAACAAATTAATAATCAAATCCGCTATATTTGTGATAAATTGATACCTACAAAAATCATTAATCGACTTGGCCAGCAGCATTATGTATAAATTGTACAATAAATTATATTTTCATGCGATGGCCAAGTCGATCTATTTATTTAAAACGTAAAGAATTTTTAATATTGATATGATAATAACTTACGTAATAACTTTATACAGAAGGTCCCTTAAGCAAAGACTAAATAAATCAATCGACTTGGTATCACATGCATCTCACAACTTTTTGCGGTAAAAACCTGAGCTGCGAGACTTGGAATTTTTTTACAAGATGTTTTTAATGGGATATCTTTTGAGAAGGCGTGTGATCCCATGACTACATTATCTTTCAAAATTGTGCCGTATCATGTCCCCTAAGTAGCGTGTCATATAATAAATAGTACGTCAAGTCGCTATATACAAGCGATTATTTTCCGCCCTTTTGATCAGTGACAGACAATACGGATTTCGTCAATATCGATCGACGGGTGATCTTCTAGCGTTTGTCCTGCATCGCTCTTGCTGTGAGCCTCGACATAGCCAAGGCGTTTGATAGTGTCTGGCACCGTGGTCTTCTTTCCAAGCTTCCGGCATACGGTCTGCCCGACAACCTGTGTTCGTGGACTTCCGGCTTTCTGCGTGGGCGTAGAATACGTGTAGTCGTTGACCGACACGCTTCGGCGCTCATGTCGGTAAATGCCGGAGTTCCTCGGGGCTCAGTGCTGTCGCCCACCTTGTTTATTGTGCATATCAATGACATGTTGTCGATTAGCAACATTCATTGCTATGCAGATGACAGCACGGTTCATGGGTGATACTACTGCGGGCCTCCAGGTTGTCGAGTCGAAACTGTGAAGGGTCGTGAAGATCTTGTTATTGAGCTCAACCGGACCTTTGATCTCATTTCTATATGGGGTTCCAGGAATATGGTTGAGTTCAATGCCAAGAAAACCCAGGTGTGTGCGTTCACCGTTCATGTGCAAAAAATCCCCGTTCTCTCCCCTCCCCATTCTTCAGGGTGCTCCCCTCTCAGTGCGGAATGACTTGAGTATCCTTGATGTGAATATTCGCTGTGATCTCAATCCAAGAAATCACATCGAGGGCGTAATATCTGCCACATCACGCAGGGTTGGGGTCCTGAACAGGGTGCGTCGGTTTTTCACGCCCGGTCAGCTTTATCGCTTGTATAAAGCGCAAGTCCGGCCGGGTATGGAGTACTGTTCGCACCTCTGGGATGGATCCGCCCAGTACCTGCTCGATGCCTTGGATGGATTGCAGCGGCGGGCCATTCGCATTGTGAATGATGCAGACGTTACGAGCAACTTAGAATCGCTACAACTCCGGAGGGATGTCGCCTCTCTAAGCGTGTTCTACCGCCTGTATCACGGTGAATGCTCTGAGGAATTGTTTAACTTGGTCCCCTCCTCTCCATTCCTAAATAGAACCACGCGTGCTGGCTTGCGAAGCCATAGCTTGATGGTCCACACCATCCCGGCGCGAACCAAACCGTTCTCAAATTCTTTTTTGTGCCGCACTGTCAGGCTGTGGAATTGTTTGCCGTCTCACGTGTAACATATTGTCTTATCATGTTGCCTCAGGTTCCTTCCTATAATCCTGGGTCCTTCCGCCGTAGTGTGAAGAGGCATCGTAGCAGGCCGGCATAATTGTTTCCATTGGCATGGGACTGCCGTCTGATGCCAATCTCTGCCTGGGCGGCATTTACGCCCATATTTTATTTGCATCTTCGTACCTCAGTTATCAGTAAAAGAAACACTAACACTGCTAGCGCCTACATATAAAAATTAGCAAGAATGAATCTTATGTAATTTGCTATGACTTATTCGAAATATTTATTTACATTTCGATAATTATTGCGCATTTGTTAAAATCGTTATCACTATGATTATGCGCAACTAAGCTTTGCAATACGATTAAAACGTAGACAAAGAAACTTGGTTTGTCTCATTAGGGATAAAATGTGCATTTTAATTCCTTGTAACCAATAATACAATTTACCTCAACGCTTGTAACACAACTCGACAAAATTCAAAACTGTCAAGTTATCAGACATCTTTGACAGTTGACATCTATGAGAAGTTCCCACTCCTAGACCTAACTAACGAATATATATCGCATAATGTTGAGAGAGCTAGATATGCATCGAAACTAAGTTAGAAAAAGATAGGAACTATGTGTTCCGCCACTAGACTGAGGAGCGAGGGAACGCGACCACAAAAAAATATTGAGTACAGTTTTACAAAAGAAGAATTTGTTAAAATTCCGCAATTTATTTAATGAAAATTAATTGTAATGGCATCTACATCGAAAGATAATGTGCCAACTAATGTCCATGCGGACGAAAACATTCCTGATGAGCTAGAACCGGGGGCATGTCCTGAAAGTATTCTGAACCCTACGGATTCTTTTGAAGAATTTGCTTCTGAGATGAGCTCCAGTCTTCAGGACCGGAATGCTTTGACTACTAAAAGTAGCACTATAAGTGAAATTCAGAGTGAGATCGGCGAAGACTCCAAGGAAAGCCAAATGAAGAACACAAAATCCACAGATGATTTGCAATCTAAAGATGTAAGGGTACCTACTTTATATTTTTTGGCGATATTCAGATTTTTTAGTAAATAATTGTACTTTAAGAAGGTCTAAAAACTACCTGCCTAATATATTTTTTGAGTACAGAAAGTATGAACATGGAAAACCAATTCAGTTTCATTTTAATTCAGCTATTTTTTTGCACACCAATTCCCTAAACAACATACATTATATAGGATAGGCTATTTCAGGATACATTCCAATCAAAATTACATTACTTAATCTGTAAAACTATCAATGAAGTGACAAGTAGCCTATGTTATTTCTGGATAATATTACTTGACAAGTTTTTTTTTTAAATTATTTCTGTATTTCCAGGGTTTATCAATAAACAAACATGATTTAAAAAGTATCATAATAAATTGATCATTTAAAAATCAAATCTATCTAATTTATATCACTGGCATAAACTTATTTGTATTCTAGGGTACAATTTCTGCATCGGCAAGCAGCTCAAACTTAACAAATGAAAATGGTGATGATGCCGACAATGCTCCGGAAAACTATCTTCATTCACCAGAACTAATTAATAAGGAGAAACATGTTTTCATATTAAGCTCGGCTGGGAAGCCTATTTATTCTAGGTAATAATGTTTAATTAATTAATTTTACTCACATTACAAGATTTCATTATTTATTTATTTGTTCAAATTTAACACTTTCAATACTGGCATTATAAGTATACAAATGCCTAATAAGGACATCTAATATTGTAATACCAACTAAAAAAATTATACACTCTTATTAAAGTACAAAAGTTGGTCACCAAGAGTCTCAATACAACAAAACTTAATGATATTATACAGGGTATATCAAGACTGCTACCGAAAACGAAGCCGGGTGGTAGTTTAAGCGACTTCAGACACAATGCAACAGAAAAAGTTGCAAAAAAAAGCGACAATTTTTTTTTTGTTATTTTTTTCCTATGGCCATATTTGGGTGGTAAATACATTTTTTCCTAAAATAATAGTATATACCCTTTTATTTATAAATACTCTAAGGTATAAAAGAGTTTAAATTATTATTTAAGCAAAAACTATGGATTTACCACCCAAAAATAACGATATTTAAAAAATCATAAAAAAAAAATTGTCGCGTTTCTAGGCGAAATTTTTAATTGCATTGTGTTTGTAGCCACTAAAACTACCACCCGGCTTCGTTTTCGGTAGCAGTCTTGAGATACCCGGTATAAAATTCCTATTACTCTTTTCAGGTATGGTAATGAAGATAAACTTGCAGGATTATGTGGTGTTATTCAAGCCTTAGTTAGTGTTGTAGAAGAACAGAACCAGGATATATTGAGATCCATTACTACTAAAGACTGCAAAGCTGTATTCCTAGTTAAAGGCCCTTTAATACTGGTTGCTGTTTCAAAATCGAATGAAAGTGAGACACAACTTGTGTTGCAGTTGACGTAAGTATATTGATATGTATTACCTTGATAGCTGTGATTCTGTGATTGAACAATGTACTTAATTAATATTACTAGGATGTTACTGTATCAGCCTACATACGTCCCAATCCAAGGCCTCCTATACAATCAAGAGTATGACTGAGAGTGTTTAGGCCATATAGTCTGCAAGTATTGTGGTGGACTTTACATATCATAGAAAATCTTATAAATTGCTATGGTATGCGGGTTTACTCACAATGTTTTCTTTCGTGGTTTAAGTATGTGGAGATTAACTATCAATACATGACTCCAAAAAGTCAGAGATGTGGCCTGAGATTTAAACACGCCACCACCCTGGACATGTTGGCAGCCACAAACTTGGACCTTAGAACTTTAGCCATAGGCTGAAAAGTTGGCTTATTTGATGTCAACAAATAATATTATGATCAAATTCTAATGTATAACTTAATTGTACTTGTATTGTCTATATATGACAGTAATCATAATATGATAATTGAAAAATTTGTCTCATTGAGTGACCTCAATCTGCCCATTTCATAGTAACTAGATATTTGATACTCCTATTTAGGACAAACCAATCTATATAAAAATGTTAACAAGAATCGATATTGTATTGATAAATGAAAATAAATCGGAACAAAGCAAGACAATGTTGTTATTTTGTAAATGTATTCTTTATGTATCAACTTCATATAATGCAAACATTTTGTTTATGAATATTTTATTCTTTCTTTTTTTATTCCTTGCGACATGCCCAATTTCGTTTAAGTTTTTCTGTTATTTTTTGAGTATAGTTATTTAATCATTTTAGATGGTACAGGGAAGACATCATTTAATCATATATATTTATTTTTCAGTTATGCATTCAATCAAATTGTATCAGTGTTAACGTTAACACAGTTGAACAGAATATTTGAGCAGAGAAGAAATTATGATTTACGAAGATTATTGTCCGGTGCTGAGCGGTTAATAGACCATTTACTTATATTTATGGAGAAAGATCCAGCGTTTCTATTAGGTATGTTGTCAAATACTATTAAGTTGGCATCTGATAAGAAATGCAATGCTGTTATGACAGAACATCGACTGTCAACGAATGATTACGTTGTGGCGGTTGCAATACGCTAACTTAGATTTAGCTTTTAAAGCGGTTGCAATACGCCAACTTATATTTAGCTTTTAAAATAACATCTTATTATTTGTAATTTGAACATTATTTAAACACGCATTTCATTTTAAAATATGACTGCAGATGTTTAACCATAAAACATCTGCGAGTGGTTTTATTAAAATAAGAATTTTTGTGTACCCTATTGTATAATATTAGTTAAAAAGATGCTGTTCTAAATTATTGTTTCCTAATTGTAATGGCCCGTTCATGCTGGGGCAATAAAACTGTATTATTTTAGTTAAGTTCTTTAGTGGCGGCAATCCTTTGCAACAAATTTATATTTTTTAGACAATAGTACACATGTTTGGGTAAACCTTTCGGTTTGGACAATAGCCCAGATGTTTGGGCAGACCTTAATTTTTAGTTGAAAGGATAGACCCTATTTTATGGCTTAAATATATTTTCTGTAAGATTTATCCCCACCGATCCTTATTCGGGTAGTCCTATAAAAGGGTCGGTTTATTTGGATGAAAGAAGACAGTCTGCCATCTCTCGTCACGAGCACATCTCGCTCCGAGTCGCATAATTATAATTTTACTCTGTCTGTGAATGTATTAAGTGTTAATTTACAAAATATACAATAGTTAGTTCCTGGAAGTGAGTGCTTATTCTAATACCTACACTTATAACCACGAAAACGTATAGACCATTTTTTCTCAAAATACACTAAGGATAGGCCCTTTGTAGTTGCATTATCGGCATAGGAATGCAGATTGGAAACTTTTATGACTTTTTTTTATTGGTATGGCGAGACGAGCTTACCGTTCACTTGATTGCTCATGTAAGGAAGCAAAACGAAACAACAGCCAAAATTACAAAGTAATGCGTGGCATTCACTGTGCGCGCCATTCTGAGGCATAACAATATGTTAAGTATCAAAATGTCCAGTAGTTACTCTGGTTACAATGTCATGGTGCTCTAAATCATTATACATATATCATATAAATTTCAGGTGCGGTAAGATGTCTTCCATTACCAGAAAAGGCTAGAGAGAACATAACAAACGCTATAACTACAACTTGCCACAAGATCAGAGATCTAGTGTTCGCCATAATGATAGCAGGAAACCAACTAATCACATTAGTTAGAATGAAGAAATATACTTTACATCCTTCTGACATACATTTGCTGTTCAATTTGGTGCGAAGCTCGGAATCTTTTAAAACGGCTGAAAGTTGGACACCGATTTGCTTGCCTAAGTTCGATTCTACGTAAGTATACTGTACATTGTTTTTATAAAATTGTTGTTTGTAATTATGATGGTGAGATGAACATGCCTTTCGCCTGATGTTAAGCAATACGACCGCTCATAGACAGTAGCAACACCAAACAACACCTCGAAATACAAATCAATACTTGGCATTCCACTGCGCTTGCCATCCTGAAACATACTCTGGCTACAATTTCCTTCAAACTGGGCGACAACAGTGCATTTACACTGCTGTTTGGTAGGACAAGTAGATATTGCAGTTTACCTACCCAGATGGCCTCCTACATATGAGAGACCTGCCACCAGTGAAGTTTTCTTTAAACCTAATGAAATTGGTGAAAATGGTAACAGCTGAGTGATTTGTCAGGCTAATGAACTTAGTATACCTACTCAAACGGAGAGCTTCATTAGACATCAGCCTAAACCCTCAATGGAATTATATTGAAAAGTCCAATACTCATTAGCAAGCGATTATCGACTCATACAATAGAGTGAATAGTGATTGTTATACAGGGTATATCAAGACTGCTACCGAAAACGAAGCCGGGTGGTAATTTAGGCGACTTCAGACACAATGCAATAGAAAAAGTTGCAAAAAAAAGCGACAATTTTTTTTTTGTTATTTTTTTCCTATGACCATTTTTGGGTGGTAAATACATTTTTTCCTAAAATAATAGTGTATACCCTTTGATTTATAAATAATCTAAGGTATAAAAGTGTTTAAATTATTATTTTAGCAAAAACTATGGATTTACCACCCAAAAATGACGATATTTAAAAAATCATAAAAAATCATTGTCGCGTTTCTTTGGGAAATTAGTTGCATTGTGTTTGTAGTCACTAAAACTACCACTCGGCTTCGTTTTCGGTAGCAGTCTTGAGATACCCGGTATTTCAAATCTAAGATTATGGTAATAAGGTCTATATTTCATTGACATTACATTTCTTTTATTTTATTGATGTAAGTCGAGGTTTGTTACTCATAATATGTGTACGAAGTTTGTCGCAAATAATTACAGTATTACCATAATATATTTTTCATTTAATGATACTGTGGCGGTTGCAATACGCCAACTTAGATTTAGCTTTTAAAGCGGTTGCAATACGCCAACTTATATTTAGCTTTTAAAATAACACGCTTATTATTTGTAATTTGAACATTATATAAACACGCATTTCATTTTAAAATATGACTGCAGATGTTTAACCATAAAACATCTGCGAGTCGTTTTATTAAAATAAGAATTTTTGTGTACCCTATTGTATAATATTAGTTAAAAAGATGCTGTTCTAAATTATTGTTTCCTAATTGTAATGGCCCGTTCATGCCGGGGCAATAAAACTGTATTATTATAGTTAAGTTCTTTAGTGGCGGCAATCCTTTGCAACAAATTTATGTTTTTTAGACAATAGTACACATGTTTGGGTAAAACCTTTCGGTTTGGACAATAGCCCAGATGTTTGGGCAGACCTTAATTTTTAGTTGAAAGGATAGACCCTATTTTATGGCTTAAATATATTTTCTGTAAGATTTATCCCCACCGATCCTTATTCGGGTAGTCCTACAAAAGGGTCAGTTTATTTGGATGAAGTGGACAGTCTGCCATCTCTCGTCACGAGTACATCTCGCTCCAAGTCGCATAATTATAATTTTACTCTGTCTCTGAATGTATTAAGTGTTAAATTATAAAATATACTATTGTTAGTTCCTGGAAGTGAGTGCTTATTCTAATACCTACACTTATAACCACCAAAATACATCATTTTTTGCATTTCAGAGGATTTCTTCACGGTCACGTTTCCTACATTGCAGAGGATTGCCAGGCCTGCCTCCTACTCTTAACCGTACAGAGAGACGCATTTTTCCCTCTCTCTCAAGCTAAGCACACCATTGCAGAGAAAATGAGAAGATCCAACTGCCTAGTTGCTATAAACGACGCATTGAATCGGCACAGGGATCTACCCACCACAAACCCACTGAAACACATAGGAATACCAGAGATACGGCATTTTATGTACAAGTGTAAATCTACTGCGCAGCTTTTTACATCAGACCCTATAAGTCTAGACAGGCTACAGGATTACAGGAGGAGGCATAATGAAGGGGGTGATATAGTGGAAAAACCTATAAAGAAGCTGTCAGATATAGATTATGTGAGGAATTACAGACAGTTCTGCAGTCAGATACATTGCACTTCTATACCGGCTAAATTGATATTTAGATCGAATTCTCAAGACACCATTTTGGCTTGGGTAAGTGTTTATTTTTTTAATTGCTAATAAAATCTAACTGAGTCTATCTGATAATCGATGGATTTTAAAGATGCATGTTTTAAAGATGGATTAGCACGATAGGGACAAATATAATAAAAAATACAATAATCTGGGGGCACGGCAGTGCCCCCTCCAAGTCGAGCTAAAAAGCGGCACAGCTGTACTATCCTTTTCTCGAAGCACTTCAGACCATTTTCAACCCCCCATAACTTCGTTGTGGTTAAAGCAAGAAGCCTGAATTTTCAGTTACTAATTAGGCATTGTGTAAACACGGTATATTTAAAATTTCATTTAATTTGAACCAGTAGTTTAAGAATTATAACTTGTCAAACTTTCGCAATTTTGTCACTCACTGACTGACTGACCGATCATCAAAATTCTTTACGTTTTAAATAAATAGATCGACTTGGCCAGTAGCATTATGCATAAATTGTACGATACATTATGTTTTCGTGCGATGGCCAAGTCGATCTATTTATTTACAACGTAAAGAATTTTTAATACTGATATGATAATAACTTACGTAATAACTTTATACAGAACGTCCCTCAATCTAGGACTAAATAAATTAATCGACTTGGTATTACATGGATCTCACAACTTTTTGCGGTAGAAAAACTGAGCTGCGAGACTTGGATTTTTTTTACAGGATGTTTTTGATGGGATGATTTTATCTTCACTACATTCATCTGTTTATTTTCATATCAGATATCTATCTCAATCGACACAAATATACTTCCCAATGTCAAATTTACTAGAATCAAAAATATGTGAATAATTATGACAAAAATACAATCAAGAGGTACTTATTTTTCTTATGACAGCCTTTATTCTACAATAATTTGTTTATACACAACTGTGAAAAAAGAGAACGCGGGTTCGACCTTGGGGGGCTTACTCTATAAAAACGATACGAACTTCAAATGTTCGGATGTTCGACGTCCGGAGTAAGATATAAGATTTCCACTTGTAAAAATCAAAAAACTATTCTCTATTAAACCTATCATTTTCTCCGAACGTAGTCTATGGTTGCTACCGAAAACGTCTATAGAGGAATCCAACATTTTGTGGAGTATCTAGGCACATTGGTGAAGTTTTACGCATGGCGTACGAACATTCGAAGTTCGTATCGTTTTTTTAGAGTAGCCCTGTACATTTGCGATTATATGGCCCGAACATTTGTTTCAGATCCGAATTTTGTAAGACAAATAAATTGGTTATTAAAACCAACTGCTCTGGTTAAAACAAACTTGTAACATTTTTAGATAGTAGGTAATCACTGTATTGTAAACTAATTTTGAAAAGAGCAACACAATTATTCTGTCGTGAAAATCGCTTTCCGAATCGTTAGAATAAAAATAATAGAATAAATGATGTTTGCATTTTTATGAATTCAATAAATTATTCCCATTTTTATTTTTATAAAAAGTCTAGTACTTACATATGTACATAGATTTAGATACCCACAATACAAGACTCGGCTTTAGTGTGGGGTCAGGGGTTACTCTATACTCCAACACGACGACTAAAGTTCGAACGTCGCACGTAAAACTATAATAATATGCCTAATTAGTAAATACTTTACAAAATGTACGTATCCTCTATCGTACATCGTAACCTTAGACTAAGTTATGAGTGAATAATAAGTTTCATAGAGAATAGTATAATTTAGCAGTGGAAAACTTTTATCTTATAATTGGACTAGCGGCCCGGCCCACCTTCGCCCGGGTGCATATAGATTTTTCTACAATAATATGCACGTATTATACACATAAACCTTCCTCTTGAATCACTCTATTTATTAAAAAAAAACCGCATCAAAATCCGTTGCGTAGTTTTAAAGATTTAAGCATACAAAGGGACATAAGGACAGAGAAAGCGACTTTGTTTTATACTATGTAGTGAAGTCGTACGTCCGAACATTCGAACTTCGTGCCAGCGTATACAGTAACCCCCCTGGACTATGTATGTGACTGTTTAATACATTTATTTATTTACAGGTAACAAACGGCTTCGAACTATACGTAACGTTTGACGCTTTAATGGAGAAAGACCAAGCGATTAAAGCAGTGGATCGCTTACTCTGGTGGATAAGAGAGAAGAACAGAGGATTTTCATAATGAATGCGCCGACCTTCTAGCACAAGTTCACCGTGCCATCGCTGAGTGGCATCATAAAAAACACAATTATACGGAATAGTGAGGAGAATTGAAAAGGAATTTGGCGTAACTAGAAGTCATAAGTACAAATATGGTGAAAATAATGAATAAGATATTGTGCTGTTTTAGCAAGGTTTGTAAATAAATTTAATATGGTTTACTTAAAAAAGCTGGTGTTGAGTTTTTTAAGGGATTTTTTTCGCAGTAACTGATATAGTTTGCGTCGATCAAAGTATGGGAAGGCATAGTTGATATTGAATTTATATTCTTAAATTGTACATTTTAATGTATTTTAGCAACGCTAGATAGTTTAAAATAATTAATTTTATATTAAAATGATATTTTTTTATGTGTAGCGTCGATCGTTGTTTTAAAAATTGCCTTAGGTATATGTATTGCATTCTGTTATAAATATAATTTTATAAATAAATTCGCTCTTAAAATGTGATATTAGAAATGAAATCCTTAATTCTTCACTTATTTTTTCCTGACATAGGTTTAATGTCGTAGTTCCTATGTTCGGTTTCGTATTAAATATTATGGACTGGGAAGAAAAATGAAAATAACAAATTAGTGCCTCCTAGTTACGCCAATGAATTTAAACATTTGTTACAAGTTAAATTAGATAGATTAAATTACTACTGCATACAAAAGTGGCATCGAATTAAATGTGTCTACCGCTAATTAGAATTCCATCTCGAGAAAAACTAAGTTAATGTTTTAAGTTTTTATATCAGTTAAATTAATGTTGCTTATTTATTTATTTTTTATATTTTAATGTTATTTTATAATTTACACGATAAGCTTTAGCAAGATTACTGTTAACAAAATCAGTAACTAAGGCGAGAAAATGGGAAAAATATATGAACTTCGAATACAATTATATGTTATCCAATATAAGGCGCTTACCATGTTTGTCTCTATTCTGCTGGTTATTTAATTCTAGTTTAGAAATAATATTTTTAGTAGACAGTTCATCTTAATAAAAGCGGGGTTTGAACACGAACACATACAAACCCGTAGATCAAACATAAATATTTATCTTCATTTTAGTGACATTGATATTCTAACAGTCTATCGCCCGAATACTCGAACGTCATTTAAATAATAAGTTGCTCTTAACAGCGCACGGCTCACGTAGCCAGAACATTTAAGCGGGATTTACGTAGTTAAGTGCAACATAATATTTAAGATGCGTTCCAGTATTCGGGCGTTAATTGAATGAACTATAGTTCATTTTTTTTTATAGTTAAGGATGTGATTGCGCCTTAATTGATAAAATTCTGTTTTTTAATCCTTTAACATTCTAGTTTTCTTTAATTTCGGTGCAAACCAGTAACTCATTGCTAGGAAGATCTGATGCTTTGGCCATTTTATGAATACATTTTTAGATTTTCTGACACGTTTGACTCAGTGTAACGTGTAAGCCAAAGTTGCGCATGCTCGTATTATAGAAAAAGTAAGCTTGGACTGGTATCTATATGAGAAATTTGAATTAGTCGTGTCCAAAATGTTAGGTGTTAGTGAAATTCCAATTTAAAAAAATAAAAAATAACAGTTCATTGGTAAGGTTATTATTATATGAACTTTAAAACTATAAAGGCCTCATTCACTGTCAGTTTTAAACTCTATTTTAGATATCGAATTATTTGTCTTTTTCCCTCAAACTGAATTCATGTCGTTCGAAAAGGACACAACATTTTAAATTATATTATTTAAATTTTAAAACTGTCGCTGACTAAGGATGTAAGTGTATAATGTATCTAATCTACTAATATTAGGGCCCGTCTATTAATCACGTCACACGTGAGGCTTGAAAGGGGGAGGGGGAGGGGTTGACATAAATCACGAAATATCACAGGGTGGCGGGGAGTCTAGTAAGATATCACATGTATTTTTTTCGACACATTATATTTCATTAATGTGCTATCCCATCAAAAACATCCTGTAAAAAAATTCCAAGTCTCACTGCTCAGTTTTTCTACCGCAAAAAGTTGTGAGATCGAAGTAATACCAAGTCGATTAATTTATTTAGTCCTTGCTTAAGGGACCTTCTGTATAAAGTTATAACGTAAGTTATTATCATATCGATATTAAAAATTCTTTACGTTTTAAATAAATAGATCGACTTGGCCATCGCATGAAAACATAATGTATTGTACAATTTATATTATCTATATTGTAATGCCTGCTTAGTAACTTCAAAATTCAGGCTTCTTGCTTTAACCACAACGAACTTATGGGGGGTTGAAAATGGTCTGAATTGCTTCGAGAAAAGGATGGTACGTCTGTGCCGCTTTTTAGCTCGACTTGGAGGGGGCACTGCCGTGCCCCCAGATATATTATGTTTTTCGTAATATTACACGATTCGTTTATTATAACTTATATTCCAATCAAAAACAACTGCAACCTTTCCGTCTAGACATTTTTGTCATGGTCCTTAATTTCAGAATAAAATAAGATTATACTTTATACCTGTATTTAAAGATAATATTCGATTTTTTTAAAGATTTTTGCAGGTACTAAAAATATACGTGATGTTGGATGGGGGGAGGGGAAGTAGTCTTAAATCTCACCACATATCACTAAAGGGAAGGGGAGGTTAAAAAATGCTAAATAAAAGATCCCGTGATTAATGGACGGCCCCTAAGGCATTGCAAAGTGTAATCCTAAAATATTTATTTTTCCTTGCTGCTAATGTTAGTAGAGCATATTTAATTAGTACCAAATTTTGAAATTATCCCCACATATTTGCAACAGAAGCTTTTCAATATGTTTGTGGAATAAAAAAACCAGGCGCGAAATCGTTATGAAATTGGATTTTTTCTGCCTGGGAATATAAAAATCATTAAGAACTAAATATATTCATACATTTTGGGCTATGTTTAAGAACCAACGCTTATTGTTTAATCCAATGAGACATATATCCATGTAAATACGAAATGAAATTATGTACCTAAAAGTACTTATACCTAGATTCTGTATAGAGAATTATATTTATTGAAAAAAATATTCTAGATAGCGATAATCTATACTAATATATAAGAGTTTTATAATAAATGTGTCAATTCATTTGTGTTATTCAATCATGAATCTATTTTTTTGTTAATTTACTATCCCACTTTAATTGTTATTACACGTCGTAGTGTACTAATGCTTCAGAATACCGTGTTTCATGAAGAAAAACACAAAGAACTCTATCTGGTTACACTCTCAGCACTTATCCTAGTGGGTGAATTACGCGCAAGTAATTCTTGCAACGTTCCTGAATACGATGTAGTGGCACCCAGTAATCTACCGCGCTTAATTCGCCCTATCAGCTGTCTAAAGTTTCACAAAAACTATAATAAAACAATGTGTACAGCAAACAATTTATTTATAACTTAATATCTACCCCTATCTCTACGCCTGTCTATTTCGTGTCTATCTCTGTCTCTGCGTTCTTTTTCTCTCTCGCGCTCCCTAAATTCCCTGACGCGCTCTCTGTCCCGTTCCTTCTCTCTCTCCCTTTCTCTTTCTTTTTCCCTTTCTCGTTCTCTCTCGCGCCTTCTCTCTCTATCTCTGCTTCTGGATCGTTCTCTTTTGCGATCCTTTTCGCGTCGATCGCGTTCTCTAGACCTGGAATAATTTAACACGAAAAATGATTAAAATATAATTATTGTAGTACAGTAATATTACTGTAATTAAAATTAATTTAGGTAATTTACAATATTGTATATTGTAAATTACCTAAATTAATTTTATGTTACATAGGTTTTGTAAATATTTTATATAATAATGTAAATCTATATATTAATACGTGATGCAAAAACTTTGGATCCCTTTTTACGAAAATTGCGCGGACGCAGGAGCATAAAATTTGGCACACTTATAGTTTATGTGTAGGGGAAGTGGAGAATGCTAATATTTTTCAATAATAATGCTTATAAAGTACATTAAATCAAAAAATAAAATATTACACACACTGCCATGCATTTCACACACACATCCATACACAAGTATACATACTCTGGTGTCAAATTGTTTCTTTTCTTTTTCATTTTGTTCTTCTGACATAGACATATAAAAAAAAAAGGTTTTATTTGCCTAATGAGGTAATAATATTAATATTAAAGAGAATATTAATTTTAAATGAGGCAATAATATTAATATTAAGCCTAATATAAAATGTAATATAAAACAAGATTTTAATAATAATGCATAAAAAGTACATTAAATCAATAAATAAACCAGCATGCATTTGACACACGCATACACAAGTATTTGTACACGTATACATACTCTTTGGTCAAATTGTTTCTTTGCTTTATTATAGACATACAGGGTATCTCAAGACTGCTACCGAAAACGAAGCCGGGTGGTAGTTTAAGCGACTTCAGACACAATGCAACAGAAAAAGTTGCAAAAAAAAAGCGTCAAATTTTTTTGGTATTTTTTTTCCTATATCCTTATTTGGGTCGTAAATACATTTTTTCCTAAAATAATAGTGTATACCCTTTTATTTATAAATAATCTAAGGTATAAAAGAGTTTAAATTATTATTTTAGCAAAAACTATGGATTTACCACCCAAAAATGACGATATTTAAAAAATCATAAAAAATAATTGTCGCGTTTCTTTGCGAAATTTTTAGTTGCATTGTGTTTGTAGTCACTAAAACTACCACCCGGCTTCGTTTTCGGTAGCAGTCTTGAGATACCCGGTATGTAGTTGAATGTCAATCAGAAAAAATTGTTTACTGTGGTTTTGTTGAATATCAAACAGAAAAGATTTATTTGACGAATACTACGTGAAATACTGAGCGCTATCATTCATTATATGCATAAAGAAAGTTTTGTAGCAGCAATCTGCAATAACAACATTCAGGTACAAAAAAAATATATAATTTACTATTGCTGGTTCAAAGAAATTATTGTAGTTTTAGATTTTAGTAATTGCATATACTTCAGGGGAAATAAGTGATTTTGAGAGATACATACATTTAAATGTGCACGATTTATCAGAATAACAACATCATCATACAGGTAAAAACTTTTTCTCTTCTTGATTTGGTCGAATTTCGACCGCTAGGCGACCACTAGTTATAATAATATATTATTCTGATAGAATATTCTAACTTTGTCAAAGTTTACCAAAGTTATAAGTTAATAATAAACACTGAGAGATTGAAATCCTAGCTTTATAAGTACTCCAAATTTAGAAAGATGAAAAAAATATATCTCGTGTCAAATTAAAATGCCATGCCTTTAGCCTTGCCAATGCAAGGACTTGATATTGAGATTTGACAAAGAAAAGCCTAGAAATTACCAAGAAGAACCCTCCATAGATGAGATTAAGTGCAGGAAACTATGGGCTAAGATAAAAAGTAGAACAAACGAGAAGTCTTAGAGAAATTATTTTTTATGAAAAATGAATGTGGAGTTATTATCTCATTAGAATATATCACTCACTTCATACTATAATGGAAGCCATATCACTTAACATAACTTGACAAATTCAGTAGGTTGAAGTGGCAATCGGGGTGTGGGGCACCCTTGCGCCATATAGCAGGATAATTTAACAAAGAGTGGCAGTGACTGGATCTTCTGTGGCATACCTTGGGAGAGGCCTATGTCCCGCAGTGGACTGCAACGAGCATGATGATGTAGGTGATAAAATGACTTCAGAGCAAGGGTCTCTTAAGGTTGTCATGGCTGATATCTATTTACACCACATACTAAACTAATGAATGCAGCAAGGAGGCAGCTTTCAATAGAAATATTGGAAAAGACTGAGGTTGACAAAGGTTATATCCTGTGTGAAGATGGCACACATAACTACAAAATAATGCATGTCGTGGGCTCAATCTTTCGGCCCCTTTGAGACAGGCTACAACAATGCAAAATCAGAAATTTAACAGAACCAACCTGTCTCTTCTACGTTCCCGCTCCCTTCTCTCTTTATCGCGTTTATTTTCTTTGGACTCAGGATCTGCGTTATCCTCATCTGACGGCATATCTTCATCTAAATCATCATCTAAAGCAGAAACTTTGGGTTCCAGCTCATTGTTTTCCTCTAATATAGGTCTTTTCTGAATCCGCGGCAAAATAATATCGCACAAGCGCTCTTCCCGCAACAGCTCATCTATAAACTCGTCAACATGGACTATTTCAAACTGCCCTTCACGGGTCTGCCTTCTTAGCTTTCTGTTGTCATTGTACAGGGGCTCCAAATACTTGTAACAATCAACCGAGGTTCCAGTTAACCTCATATAAAAAGCACCGAGCGCGCGCACGTACTTAAACTCTTCGTTTTTTATAAACTCCACCACTATGTCCTTTTCAGGTTGTATTTGAAGCATTTTTAGCACTAAACACAGGAATGGTGTGGGATATATGAAGCCTCCGTGCACGCCGCCAATATAGCGAAGTTCCATAGCCTTGTCCACCAACAATTCCGCAGTTAAAGCGAAACATTCTTCTTTCCAATATTTAGAGTCGTATATTCGCGATCTTATAATCTTTTCTATTAGATATTGCGGATTTGTCCCGCGTATGGATTTCGCGTCTTTTACAGTACGGTTCGCCATGTTTATTTATGTAATTGTCTATGAAAATTGACGGCTGCCGTCAGACCCTCAGAACAATGATTATTTTTAGCTCTGGTAGCACTGGGTAGCACCTACCAACTGTCAGTTTTTTGATTTTGGTAAACAGTCGTTTACCGTTGTGTAAATGTTTTTATTGTTTATTACGTATTGTTCCAAAACTACCGTTTCGTCAAAATAAATTAAAAAAACATTTGCGAGGTAGCATCGAATAATTCACTATGGATACAGCAAAAAGGAGACGGATCGAGGAACCGATGGATGTTGATCAGGCGGCAAACGGAGGGCCTTCATGCAATGATGATCCCATGAACGAATTTGATCACATATCAGACGATGAAGAAGGTGGAGTTCGTATCGGCGATATTTACATCCCGCCAGCACCAAAGCCCGCGCTTTCGTTTGAAACAAAAGGGCCCCGTCTGATCATAACAAAAATTGTCAACAAAAATTTCAAAAGTTACGCTGATGTTCAGCATTTGGGTCCTTTTCACAAGGTAAGTTGAGTTAATAATTGTAATTACTGTATAGGGTCGTCTCGTAGTGAAGTATTATTGAATATAGAGAAATATTTTTGAAGACCAAACAGCATCAGTTCTTGTTGCTTTCATTATTTCTTCCAATAAGGTGACGCTATTTAGTCCAGTAAAAGCTTTAGTTAATTGTCATCCAAATTGTACAGTTTGAAGAATATTGAGCTATGTTTGAATAGATTCTTTTATTGGTATTGCAATGCCCCAAATACAGTTATAATATAAACAAGAAAATCGCAAAGCAATATGTATGCCTAGCAGCAGTTCACAGAAGCCCCGGGTACAATGTATAAGCACCTTTTATGAAACTCTTGAAGAAATAATAAACAACAAACGTCTTGATGGTTGCAATATCAATAAATTTGTATGATAATATTTAAAAGAATAATTTTAGATAAATTATTGTATCTATAGAAATGGAATGTTTAATAAAGTGTACTAACACAATGTATTCTGTTTTACAGAGCTTCACAGCAATAATTGGACCCAACGGCAGTGGCAAAAGCAATGTAATAGACTCAATGTTGTTTGTATTTGGATACAGAGCAACTAAAATCCGATCTAAGAAGATTTCAGTCCTGATACACTCTTCAAGCAAGCACCCAAATATCACCAGTGCTTCGGTAGAGGTGCATTTTTGCCAGATCATTGATGGGGTAAGTATTCACATAATTTATTCTTTCATTCACTACAAACTGTCAATCTGAACTCTTGAGGTATTTAGAAATAGGTAGATATGTTTGTGTGGTTTGGAGGTTCATGTACAGTGACTTGCTCCCAGGGGATTTTATCAGTCCTTACTTAAGGGACTATCTGCCTTAAGTTATAGTGTCAATCTTAACATCTTATAGTGACCATATCTTATTTATTTTATTTATTTATATGTTTTATTATACACCAAAATGAAAGACGCATACAAAATACTTAAAAACTAAAGGCATGGTTACAATAGGCAGCCTTATTGCTAGCTGCGATCACTTCCAGGCAACCTCGGGATGGACTGGATTATTGTGAAATTAAAATATTGGGTTGTGCAAATAGTGAGAGAATAATAATAATAATTGATGTACATGCTATATTATATTAATTTACATAATATAACTACATATAAACATACATACATGCATACATACTAATATATACATATTGAGCTAACTATAATGATGATTTAAGTAAAGAGGAGCAAAAAATAAATAAAAATATCAATATTAAAATTTTTTTATATGATTATTGCTTGTTATTACGGTTTAAATAAAATTGATTGATATGGTCATTGCACTAAACAATCTTATTTGATATAACATGCATCACTTGTGACATACATTGTGTTTTCATGCTGCTCATGATTAAGACCTTGAATAATGCTTAAGCAAATATAATTTACTAACTTTACAAGAAAGATTAAATGGAAATAAATAGGTTTCGTACATTGTTCTTCTACACTTTAATATAAAATGTGTGAAATCTGATTTGTTTTAACATAACTGCTAATTTTGTTACTTTTAATTATGTTTTTTCATCAGGTTTTCTTGATCAGACACCATTTGGTTGCTTTAGTGGAGGCATATGTTGCTTGGATCTTTTTAAGGATTTGGTCATTTTCCAGAGCGAGTAGTTGTCTGTTTTGTGTGGTGATAATGCCTTTAGTTTATCTTGATGTGTGTTATTTTCATGCTCCTTAAGCAATCTTTTCAATTCTTTTTGTGCCTTATTTAGAACCCTTTTGTCATGCGCATTCCTGCTGGTTTGCCATTTTCTCCTCATCTTTCTTTTTTCAGCTATTTTCTTGCGTATAACTAAGAGTGTAATCTTGATTTTGAGGATTGTATTCAATGTACGGAGTGGAGACCCAAGCAGCTGTTTGAATGAGGTTGGTGGTATACCAAGCAGCATTTTCTAAATCGTCCTCCGTTTTGAGTGATATATTTAGGTTAGTGTTTTCGTGTAGATAGTCTTGGAAGGCATTCCAGTCAGTTTTCCTGTTGTAGAGTGTGCTTTAAGGTTCTCGATAAATTATGGTAGTGCTTAATGTGCATAACACTGGTGTATGGTCAGAGGAACCATCTAGACATGATTCTATTTTTGTGTAGAGTCCTGACATTCCTTTGGCGATAAAGAAATCTATCAGATCAGGTATTTTGTTAGAGTCTGATGGCCAGTGGGTTGGTTCTCCTGTTGTCATTGTGCTGAGTAAGTTTCTATCTATGCTTTTCTTTAGCTCTCTGCCCCTTGTTGTAGTTAATCTAGAGCCCCAGAAGGTATTTTTGGCATTCCAATCTCCACCAGCAATGAATCTATTACCAAGCGTGTGAAAGAATTCATTATACATTTGTTCATCAATTCTATGCCGGGGCGGACAGTATACAGCTGCGGCTTTTAGTGGCCCTTGCCAGTCGTCTATTGAAACTGCAGTGGCTTGGGGATATGCGTATCTAAAGTCCGAAAGATGAAAAAGCTGAACTGTTTGCCCAATTCTTAAAAGACGTTTTTAAGCCGAATGAACCTGATGTTGGCTGCAGTGAAGAAGAAATTGAGGGTATTCTTAATAGCGAACAACAGATGTCCTTACCATTGAGATTGTGTACCCCAGCTGAGATAATCAAAACTATGAAGCAACTTAAAAATAAAAAGGCACCAGGATTTGACTTGATAACTTCAGAAGTACTTAAACATCTGCCAAGAAAAGTGTTAGCGACAGAATGATAAAAACCCATATGGATGACTAAGGGGGTGCCGCGTCGGGGATCGGCGCCACTTGACACCGGGAGCGCCGCGGAGGAACCGTGCGGGGTCCGTTACGCCGAGCCAGCCGCACGCCGAACTACTACAAACAGTCCACACCGTTCTCCCAGAGTGTTAACACGTTACTTATAATTTTTTGTAATCACTATTACTATTGCTAATAAAACCAAGAAAAAGTCTTGCATTTATATTCAACCCTTACAAATTGGTCCTTCGAGCCGGATTGAATACGCTGCATACCATCAGCAACGTTAATGGTTATTACGCGAAATAGCGTGCGTAAGGAACGCGAAAATAACTGCAAAGACGAAGCATCGACCAGCCAGCAGAACTCACCACAGAAGCCAACTTCGCAAGCAAAAATGAACGAAACCGGAAGCGTAAAGGCCGAACAACAGCCACTTCAGGTACGCGGAACAACTAGAGCTGAAAGTTGTATATCCAAGAAAACATCTTCATCCACGCGATCTCAAATAGCTTTGCTGAAATTACGTGCCGCAGAAGAAAAGGCAAGAATACAAATGGAGCTGGTCGACAAAAAATTGGCAATAGAAATAGCTGATTTTCAAGAACAAACTAGTGAACATCAATATGAAAAGACGCATAGTGAAGTGGAGAGGTGGTTAGATAGCAGCCAACCGGAACTGGAGCATTTGCAGCCCGCCCACGACAAAGGTCGCCAAGAGGGCAAGCTGTGCGAATCAGGGACTTTAAACCCTGATACTTGTGTTCCAGTTTAGGAATCAGATGCCGCACTTAAGGATCTTACCGCCAACCCTGCTAACGTTACGTCTACAAAAAGGCGACAAAATTGCGACCGACATGAGCTGTGTCATCCAGGTACTTCAGATGGAACAGTTCAGATGCTAGCTAGCGCACTTAAGGACCTTGCCGCCACGTCAGTAAACACTACGTCAAACGCAAAATTATTGAGCCGTATAAGCACGCCGCGAGGTCCTACCAATATTCTCCGGTGACCCGATGGAATGGCTGCAATTCAAGTATGCGTACGAAGAATCGACGGAAGTGTGCAACTTTAGTACAAAAGAAAATCTCTGGAGAATACGCAAATGTCTTCGTAGACCCGCCAAAGACGCCGTAGCAGCTTTATTAATTAGTGCCACCGATCCGGACAAAATAATGGCAACTTTGGAGCTACGATTTGGAAATGCCGATGTCATTATCTCAAAAATAATACAAGACATTAAAAAGTTATATCCAATGAGTCAAGATTATCACAAGGATATCGTAACATTTTCCATAAAAATACAGAACTTCATATTTGCTGTAAAAGCTGTGAAACGCGACGAGTATCTACAGGGAGTAAATATTGTGTCAATAATACTCTCAAAATTACCTGCAGTCCTCATAGCAAAGTGGTCGGACTACAGTTTTCCATTGATCACCGAGGGGAAGAAATCGCGCATGGAAATTTTAGCAGATTTTCTAAATGAAGAAGCAGTGAAAATATCGACAACGGCAAATATTAACATGATAAGTGCCCGAAATGACTACTACAAAAACAACAACAATAACCGTGCGAACAACTCGGTACTAGTAACTACGGAAGCCACTCACTCAAAGTGTTCATACTGCCACTTATCAGAACATAAATTAACTGACTGCAAACGTTTCAAAAGATCACGACGCATCGAGCGCTGGCGCTACGTTAAGAGTCATAACATTTGCTACAAGTGCCTGCTATCGCGCCACGATCGAGATACATGCCCAGCTACCGCGTGCGATATAGATAACTGTGGAAGATCGCACCATCGCTTGTTACATTCACCCATGTGGAAAAACTCTCTGCCACAAAACAGCGTGAATATCACAGACGTGACCGAAGATGCAACAGTGACAAATATCAATTTGACGCACTGCAAAGTACTTTTGAAAACTGTATCCATCAACATTCACGGTCCTAAGGGTGTGGTGAACACAACGGCGCTTTTAGACGACGGTTCAACAGTTTCATTGATAAGTCACGAGCTTGCGCAACGAATAGGACTCCGTGGACAAAAACAAACAATTCGCGTGAGTGGTGCTTGGAACAATAACACCTTAGATTGCGTCAGCGAAATAGTAGACTTCGGAGTATCAAACAAAGAAGGAACTGTTTTCGACATCCGAGCACGCAGTATCAAAAATCTAAACCTACCAAAACAGGATGTAACGTCAATTGACTTATCGTGTTACGAGTGTTCCATGCCGAATATAACAAAGCTTATTAATGTGAACACATGCAAACCTCAACTATTAATTGGGCAAGATAATTATCATCTGCTGATGCCACTGCAAATAGTAAAAGGAAAAACCGATGGACTGTATATCACACGCACCAAACTAGGCGCTTGTGTACATGGCTATATACGCGAATCTTTACTTCGCGAACATGCCTCGACCTCCGAATCAGCAACTTACTCCGCTTTGTTACTTAACGATAACCCAAAGATGGAATGCTGTGACAATAATCAGTTATTGAGAAGTCTGGAGGAACTGATACGTCTATCATTCAACATTGATTCCATGGGCGTCAGCATCAAACCTAGACAAAATGCCGAGGATCATCAAGCTATATTACGTCTGGAAAATACAGCCGTTCTCAAGAATGGGAGATGGCACGTCGGTCTACCATGGAAGGACATTAATTGTAAAATGCCTAATTCATACCCCGCTGTATCGTTGAGATTAAAAGCTGTTGAGAAAAGGCTGAAGGAAAATAAAGACTACGCAAAAAGATATGTCGAAAGAATAAACCATTTATTGGACAACGACTATGCAAGGAAACATACTAGCTACGAAGACACAGCTAGAACCTGGTATCTACCTCACTTTGGGGTCGACAACCCTAATAAAAGTAAGATGCGTCTCGTTTTCAACGCAGTTTCAAGAGCTTACAGTAATTGTTTTGTGGCGGTTGCAATACGCCAACTTAGATATAGCTTTTAAAGCGGTAGCAATACGCCAACTTAGATTTAGCTTATAAAATAACACGCTTATTATTTGTAATTTTAACATTATTTAAACACGCATTTCATTTTAAGATATGACTGCAGATGTTAGACCATAAAACATCTGCGAGTCGTTTTATTACAGTAAGAATTTTTGTGTACCTTATTGTATAATATTAGTTAAAAAGATGCTGTGCTAAATTATTGTTTCCTAATTGTAATGGCCCGTTCATACCGGGGCAATAAAACTGTATTATTATAGTTAAGTTCTTTAGTAGCGGCAATCCTTTGCAACAAATTTATGTTTTTTAGACAATAGTACACATGTTTTGTAAACCTTTCTGTTTGGACAATAGCCCAGATGTTTGGGCCGACCTTAATTTTTAGTTGAAAGGATAGACCCTGTTTTATGGCTTAAATATATTTTCTGGAAGATTTATCCCCACCGATCCTCATTCGGGTAGTCCTATAAAAGGGTCGGTTTATTTGGATGAAAGAAGACAGTCTGCCATCTCTCGTCACGAGCACATCTCGCTCCGAGTCGCATAATTATAATTTTACTCTGTCTGTGAATGTATTAAGTGTTAATTTACAAAATATACAATAGTTAGTTCCTGGAAGTGAGTGCTTATTCTAATACCTACACTTATAACCACCAAAGTTTAAACGATTGATTTTTTAAAGGACCGGATCTACTTACAACACTCAATTTGGATAGAAGCGGTTTACAAGCTGAAGCGATTAATTATGGGACAACATGGAATTTCATTCCTCCGGTTAGTCCCCACTGGGGTGGAGCTTGGGAGCGACTTATTCGATCAGTCAAGCAGTGCCTGAAAGTTGTGCTGACAGAAAGAGCGCCGCGAGAAGAGACACTCATCACTCTGTTGGCTGAAGTAGAGCAAATGGTCAATAATCGCCCATTAACACACGTAACAGTAGAGCCTAATTCGAACGAAACATTAACACCGAACCATTTTTTATTAGGCTCTTCATTTAATTCACCAACAATAGGGTCATTTAACATGGCCGATTTGTGTTTGAGAAAACAATGGCGAATATCTCAGATGCTAGCCGACATGTTTTGGAGGCGTTGGATTAAGAAAGTGTTGCCTACTATGCTTCCCTGAAAAAGATGGCAACAAGAATCGAACCCACTGCGCACTGAAGATTTGGTGATAGTTGCTGATCCTGATGCACCCAGGAATACATGGCCTAAAGGCGTCATTCAGCGAGTAATGGCTGGAAAAGATGGACGTGTAAGATCAGTTGAAGTAAAAACGGCTTCGAACGTGCTACAACGATCGGCAACCCGCGTCGCTAAAATACCCACTGGTATGGAGTGCTAAATATAGCACTGGGGTGGAGAGTGTTAGCGACAGAATGATAAAAACCCATATGGATGACTAAGGGGGTGCCGCGTCGGGGATCGGCGCCACTTGACACCGGGAGCGCCGCGGAGGAACCGTGCGGGGTCCGTTACGCCGAGCCAGCCGCACGCCGAACTACTACAAACAGTCCACACCGTTCTCCCAGAGTGTTAACACGTTACTTATAATTTTTTGTAATCACTATTACTATTGCTAATAAAACCAAGAAAAAGTCTTGCATTTATATTCAACCCTTACAAAAACGAATTGTCCTATTGACGATTCTCTGTATTGCAGTATTGAGACTACACTATTTCCCACTTATATGGAAAGTCTCAATTATAAACATGGTTGTCAAACCTGGAAAACCGCCACCAGAGGTCGCCTCATATAGACCAATAAGTCTCTTGCCACTGTTGTCAAAATTGTTCGAAAAGCTGTTGCTGCAGCGACTGCTACCCATATTAAAGGAACAAAAAACAATACCCGATCACCAATTCGGCTTTAGAGCCGACATGGAACGACGGAACAAATACACAGAGTGCTACATACAATCAGGCAAACACTGGAGAGAAAAGAATACTGTTCAGCTGTGTTTCTTGATGTACAACAAGCATTTGATCACGTATGGCACAAGGGTCTCTTATGCAAACTAAAATTATGCTTTCCACAAAATGCATACTTGCTTCTCAGATCTTATCTACATGACAGGATGTTCCAAGTTAAATGTGGAAATAGCTTATCCTCTCTCCATCAAATAAGAGCTGGAGTCCCTCAAGGCTCTGTTTTAGGCCCTATTTTGTACACGATCTACACAGCTGACCTACCTACTTCTGAAAAAGTGATCACCGCCACTTACGCTGATGACACGGCTGTTTTATCGTGTGACAAAGATCATATCACAGCACCTATGAAACTCCAAGAACATCTAGACAATATCGAACTTTGGCTTAAAAAATTGAAGATTAGAGCTAGTGTTGCAAAATCTGTTCACATTACTTTCACATTGAGGAGACATGACTGCCCACCAGTAAAATTAAATAATAATGTACTTCCACAGCAGCATACTGCCAAATACTTAGGAATGCACTTTGATAGAAGGCTAAATTGGCGAGAACATATAAAGATTAAAAGAGATCAGGCAAACAGAAAACTGGCAGACTTTTACTGGTTAATAGGCCGCCAGTCCTCGCTCAGTATTTAAAGTAAACTACTCATCTACAAGTTCATTCTGAAACCGGTATGGACATATGGGATAGAGCTCTGGGGGTAAGTGAGCCATTCTAATATAGAAATACTACAACGCTTTCAGAATAAAGTATTGAAGACACTGAGCAGTGCACCCTGGTACATAAGAAACAGTGAAATTCACGAATATTTAAAAGTACCATTAGTTAAAGATGATGTGGAAAGATCATACAGGAAGTATAAAGATCGACTTGAACGGCATAAAAATCAACTCGCCGTGATGTTATTAGACTCTCTCTCAATATCGGCTAAAAAGGAAAAGGATAGCCTCAATTTAATTGCTATCTGCATTAAATTGATACTACAACGGGTTAAGTACCACCAGTGGGTGCGATAAACCCAAACTGTCATTTAATAGCTCCAACCAGATTAAAACAAAAACTTTTAATTATGTCTCATAATCAATTGTGTTTTGTACACTATTTGATTGTTTTAATAACTAGGAATGGTCTGACGTATATGCCATTCGCTTGATGGCAAACGATACGACTGCTCCGTGAGTCCGTGAGTAGTAGCAAAAACAAACACCATGAATTGCAAAGCAATGCTTGCATTCAACTGGATTGACCAATCTCAGATATAATATGTTAAGTCTCAAAATGGTCAGTAGTTACTCTGGCTACAATGTCCTTCAAACGGTAACACAATAGTGCACTTATACTGCTGTTTAGCGGGAGAAATAGACATTGCGGTGGTACCTAGGCGGCCTCTCATAAATCAGAGACCAGACCAGTGGAAAATTTGTAGTGTTTAAAGTGGTAGGCCCACAATATCAGCCTTGGTCTACAAGAGGGCCGTATGTATGCAGGGGGGGTAAAAGTTATTATAGAAAAACTAATTATTTTATTAAAGACCCCTTTAGGCTCGTTCAGTAGCAGATTGTACATCCATATTCTTATTAGAAATGTTATTGTTGTAGTAATATTGATGTTGTTAACAAACTCCATGTAAGCTGTACTCTCCTGTTATTGAAGATGCACGCAGTGGGATACATATGCATTTTAATATTACTATAATGCATTATCTTCATAGGAGATTCTTATAAATAAAATAAAAAACATATTATATTTATATTTTTATGTCTTTATTCGAAATGTATGGGCTATTTGCAAGGTCCAATGTGAAGTGGATGCATATCAGGATAATAATGCAAACCACATCTGTAATTACACCAACCACTGTATGTTATACCATTACTGGCGCATATGTATGGAGATGCAGGCGCGCATACGCAACTAAACTTATGGTCGGGTATATAGGCAGTTGCAAAGCCTATTAGTGTTGACAGCAGTAAACCTGTAATTAAAGCAAGTCGTTAAATACACAATTACATAAACACACGCCTTTTTCCCAAAAGTTAGGGAGAGGTGAAGCAGGTCCCCCACGATTCACCACATATTTTGATATAATATATTGGGCACTAATTCATGACTTCAGGCTGATAATTAATTAATAGAAAAATCCCCACACCAAGTCAAATGTTTGTATGATTCAAATGTATTTGTTTTGGGTATGGGTGTATATAACCAAAAAGTTTCTCATAGTTCCAGATACCCACGACACAAGACTAGATCTTAATGTGGGGTAAGGACTGTGTGTGTGCCTGTTGGGTGTATTTATTTATTTATTATTTTAACTTCGTTAACATATAATGCGTGTATGTAAATTTTAATATTACAGAATACTAGATATTGTTACTTACATAAAAATATGTTCATCTTCATATTTGAAAAATAAACGCTTAATACTTAGATGTTTACAAAACTGCACCAAATACCTTTTGTAAGAAAAACTTTATTTACTCAATTTATATACATTTTCATATAACGCGCGTGAAATCCAATTTGTAACAATTACCAACTAGTCCTGTGACAATGTATTTGTTCATTTTGTTTGTTGTAGTATCAAAAATCCTAGTTTATAAATTTCAAAATGGCCGATCCACATCTTAATGAAACATGGACTACAGTGGGAATGGGGCGGCTCTTCCCTATGCTGTCATTGTCAGTATAAAACTGATGTGTAATAATACGTTTATATTGAAATTGACAGCCTCCCTGGCGCAGTTGGCTAGACGCCGCCTGTGATACGAGAGGCCGCGGGTTGGATCCCCGCACCGAAATAAATATTTGTGTTGACCACAAATATTTCTTCCTGGTCTCGGTGTTTCTGAGACTGAAGTCTCTCGTAGTTCCTAATACCCACTACACAAGACTCGATCTTAGCGTGGGGTTAAGACTATGTATGTGACTGTTGGTTGTTACTATTTATTTCATAAAATAGAAATTAATCTGGTGTCTCATATGCAAGAGGCCGCCTGAGAGAGGAATGCCAAGCATTGCTTTCTAATTCAAGGTTGTATAGTTTTGCTACTGTTCGTGAGCAGTCGTATCGCTCACCATCAGGTGAATGACGACATGCTCGTCTCGCCATCAAAGATGTTAAAAAAAAACATGAAGTAGTGTGACAGTTTATTGAAATAAAAACATACATTTCGTTGTTTTGTGTATTTGTATTAAATATTATGTTTGATAAATGCTATAGGGCTTAATTATGCAAATAAGTCTATCTATTACGTACCAGGTTAACGTGTTAGATAAATAAATCCCATCAAAAACATCCTGTAAAAAAATTCCAAGTCTCGCAGCTCAGTTTATCTACCGCAAAAAGTTGTGAGATCCATGTAATACCAAGTCGATTAATTTATTTAGTCCTTGATTAAGGGACGTTCTGTATAAAGTTATTACGTAAGTTATTATCATATCAATATTCAAAATTCTTTACGTTGTAAATAAATAGATCGACTTGGCCATCGCATGAAAACATAATGTATCGTACAATTTATGCATAATGCTACTGGACTTGGAGGGGGCACTGCCGTGCCCCCAGATCAATAAAAATGAAGCCGAATAATGGTTCCACCTCTAGTATTTAATAATGTATGGATTTACTGATGTGTATAATATAATGTAATCGCTGCGTCTAATCGATACATTGAATAATAGATTGTTATATATTTGTTATCCAATTTTATTATCGATGGTGATATTTTGATATTTACGTGCATTTTAAATACAAACGGCCTTATTTATAGACAGTGCTAAAACCTATTTCACATATCGAATGATTTGTCTTCTTCGTTCAAGCTGAATTTAATAGTGGTTCGAAAGGAATTCAACTTTAGATAGCTAAATTGGTTTTTTAAACTATAAGAATACCTACGAAAGAATTATAGGGACATATGAACGATGTCTTCATTCACTGCTGAAGTAAATAGTACTTATCTGCAAATAGGTACCTACTCATATTTGAAGTTTAATTCGCCCCAGGTGTATATAAAAAACAATGTTCAGGCTGAAAGTACTCTGAACCGACGACAATGCATGAAGACGTCAATGAAAGTAGATGATGCGATAGTTAATTATTTCCTAAAATTGAGGGAAAGGTTCTAACATAACTAGCCTTCCCATTCTTATTATGTTTATTTTTGTTTCAGCCCGGCGACACTTTTGAAATAGTGCCCAATACTGAAATTGTGGTTTCTCGCACAGCGTTCAAAGACAATTCATCGTATTACACACTAAATGGAAGGAAAGTACAGTTTAAAGAGGTAGCCAAGATGCTTAGATCACACGGAATTGATTTGGATCATAACAGATTTCTTATTTTGCAGGTAATGTGTTTGATTTTATGTAAATTACATTAGCTTTTTTTAATCTAAACTTCAATTCAAAATTATTAAAAAAACAAGAAAAATGATTTGATGGTTAAAGCTGCAGTATAGTATCATTCAACATTAATAGACTTACTAGCAAAAGTCCGGTAAAATGGAAAAATACTGCATTCACGTGAGGCATTTTAATGCATTCTTTCTGATGATTTCTTGGTCGAAACGCAAACAATTTAAAAATCAAAATCTAAAACGAGTTAAAGACTTGTACCCACAAGTGACGACGATTGTTTCTTTATGTGTATAGAATGTGATTTTAGGGTGAAGTGGAGCAGATTGCCATGATGAAACCAAAAGCTCAGAACGAGCACGAATCCGGAATGTTGGAGTACTTAGAGGACATCATTGGAACTTCTAGATATAAGGTATTAAAAAGTAAATATTAGATATGTTTTATGTACAACTTGTAGTTGCCTTTAATTGCGAAATTATTTTTTGTTTGAGAGTTTTGTAGACATAAATGATTTTTGTTGTGTTTTTTATTATACTTTATGACTTATTCAGCGAAAACAGCATAGCTTTTAATTTCAGTACATTTACGAATGTTTCAAAGCCAATGGGGTCTTTAACATTTAAAATTTTATTTCTTTAGAAAAGAAACTTATGATGATAAATTATTAGAGATTGCAGTGAAATAAGATTTTAAAACCGAAATCTTTCTCAACAGATACCAATAGAGAAGTTAGCGTTAAAAGTAGAAGAACTAACAGAGATGCGTAAAGAGAAACTGAACAGGGTCCGTTTGGTGGAACAAGAGAAGCAAAGATTGGAACAGCCGATGAGAGAGGCGGTGGAACTCATGAATCATACTAATGCATCTTTGAGGACTAGGAATATGCTGCTGCAGAAATATATGTGAGTTATATTTAAGTATAATGGTAATGTTACACATTGAAATAAGACAATTTTTTATGAATTTTATTGCGGATTTGGATTTGGAATTTTGAAATTTCTTAACTTCCCGACGTTGCGATTACTTTGCAGCTTTCGTGATCACGAAAACCTAGTTTCACATCAATTTAATGTATTCAATAAATTATTTTCATTGCCAATTATATTTAAGTGTTATGATATTTTTGTTTTAAGTTCATTAGTAGAGTATTGTTATGGTATGCGTAATATTTTTTTAGTAATCTAGTTATCCAACACTAGTAATACTTGGAAACTTATTACAGCACACAGAATCTTTAAATTGCTATCTTGAAGCAGATTACGATTTATAAACCTATTTTCCTGACAAGAATATTTTTACAAGATACATTCATCCCAAAAAACATCCTGTAAAAAAATTCCAAGTCTCGCAGCTCAGTTTTCTACCGCAAAAAGTTGTGAGTTCCATGTAATACCAAGTCGATTAATTTATTTAGTCCTTGATTGAGGGACGTTCTGTATAAAGTTATTACGTAAGTTATTATCATATCAATATTAAAAATTCTTTACGTTTTAAATAAATAGATCGACTTGGCCATCGCATGAAAACATAATGTATCGTACAATTTATGCATAATGCTACTGGCCAAGTCGATCTATTTATTTAAAACGTAAAGAATTTTTAATACTGATATGATAATAACTTACGTAATAACTTTATACAGAACGTCCCTCAATCAAGGACTAAATAAATTAATCGACTTGGTATTACATGGATCTCACAACTTTTTGCGGTAGAAAACTGAGCTGCGAGACTTGGATTTTTTTTACAGGATGTTTTTGATGGGATCTCGCGTCTTTTTGTAGAATCCTACTTTATTCCTTTTCGGTACATTTTATTTCTAGAATATATACAACGATGATGCGACCGATGATCATTTATTTAAACTACATAAACTAGGTACCATTTTGAAGCTCTTTACTAAAAATCAATTAAATGGGAGCAGTAGTTTAGTCATAAATGATTTTTTAAGTTTTTGCCCCATTTGAACACGATGTAGCTTTTCTAACAGCTGATTACGCCTACCGCATGGTCATTCACCTTAAAACGATAGATCGTACTAAAATCTGCGCGTTGCTGCCGCTCTTACACAAGTCACACAATAATAAGGACACGACAATAACACGCGCCGCGCGCGACGTTGCCAATTTGTTATCTATTCATATCTACAGGTCAATGAAATTAATTTACACAGGATGGTTGCGTTTTAGTCTTATTTGGAAGCTATTTAGTTTGTTTGAAAAAAACAAAATCCCATTTTTGGTATTATTAATTTTTGTGCCGTGCCGAATTAATACCAAAGACGTATAGCATACATAGTGTAATTTAATGCCCATCGGTCGCATCAACGTTGTATAATGATTTTTCTTAAAGCCTCTGTCTTATGGTTTTTTCATATTTTTGTAGGTATCAATTTATCACAAATATAGCGGATTTGATTATTAGTGTTCTTTCTTTCATGGTGATTGTTTTCGAGCTATTTAGTCTATTTATTTGCAAGGTTAACTTTGTCATGTTTTTCTAGAGGAATGTTGTACAGTTTAATGGGCTGAATACACCCTTTCCCTCTTTATACCCCCTCCTGTTATGCCTCATATATAATATATGTAGATACCAATCTACAACTATTATTCCAGTATATACGGGTACAACGAATCATTAACTGCAAATGTATCTTTGTAATCCTATACATTTATATGAGATTACAAAGTTATTCACGCAGTTGGTGTATCTAGAAAACTAGACAGAAATTATGAAATGTTTGAATTTTTCCTTACTTAAGACATTAAACACTAATTATATTCTAAATTTGAAGGTTCTGTGTCTGCTAGAAGTGCCTTAGACTTTTGATGATCGGTCAGTCAGTCAGTGAGTGACAAAATTGCGAAAGTTTGACAAGTTATAATTTTTAAACTACTGGTTCAAATTGAATGAAATTTTAAATATACCGTGTTTACACAATGCCTAATTAGTAACTGAAAATTCAGGCTTCTTACTTTAACCACAACGAAGTTATCAGGGGTTGAAAATGGTCTGAAGTGCTTCGAGAAAAGGATAGTACGGCTGTGCCGCTTTTTAGCTCGACTTGGAGGGGGCACTGCCGTGCCCCCAGATAATTAATTCATAGCATTGCCATCTTATGCTACTTGGTATAGTAGATAATAAAGGCTTAGGGACTTTTAACTATTAGTAACATTCAGATTAATAGTCCTTGTATGTGGCAAACAAAATGTCTTTAATTTTTCAGACACGAAACGAATAAAATAATAGAGGCTAAAGAGAAAGAGATGGAGGAACTAAAAGGGAACCTGGATAAAATCGATGAAGACCTGAATAAGATTAAAGAAGAATTGAATGAAAAGAACACAGTACTCAAGACTGGAATGCAGTAAGTACATTGTCTTTGTTGATGTAGGTTAAAGGCTATATTTCATCATCATCATTACCTATAGTCTAAGTAAGTTAAAGAAAAATGCAAGGGCGGACCCAGCTTTTACGCCAGGGGGGGGGGTCATATTATAGTTCAAGTCAGATTTTACGCCAGGGGGGGGGGGTCATATAGTTTCAACTTTCCCGATTTCAACTCTCCAATTCGTAATAATGACTTTTTAAAGTTTGCTACAGCCCTAATTTATGAACACGTACACACTTTTTTACTTTATTTATCGACATACAAAGAATTAAATGTGCTTATAAATTTTACCAACAAAATAATTAATACATTTTGTCAATCTGGGGCCAGCCCAGGGGGGTCATGACCCCCATGACCTCCCCCCTGGATCCGCCCTTGGGAGAATGCCCATTCATAGTATCGGTAGAAATATCGTTGATCCCGATACCGATACTACTTAAAATTCATTTTAGATTTTTTTATGGTTTGTCCTTTAACGTTTTCCCGTATTATTCCGGGCGACAGATTTTATAAAAAGTAATTATCATCATACCGTAGCGATTTATAAGAATTTCTATGGTATGTAAGTCCGCCAACCCGCATTAGGCCAGCGTGGTGGACTATATGGCCTAACCACTCTCAATCGTACTCTCGATTGTAGAGTAGGCCCGTGCCCTGCAGTGGGACGTATATGGGCTGATACAGAATTGGACTTCAAGCTCATTTCTCCAAGAATTCCAGGCCTTGGTCGCAATAATCTTTATATTTAATGAAAATATATATTTTTCCCTACATAAAAAAGAAGGTTTCATCGAGGGACAAAATTCTTCCCACCGCCACTAAATTTCACAGTAAAATGGACATTCTCCTTTTAAAACAGCCTCCGTGGCGTAGTCGGTTAGACGCCGCCCGTGAAACGAGAGGCCGCGGGTTTGATCCCCGCACCGAGAGAAATGTTTGTGCGGCCCACAAATATTTCTTCCGGGTCTGGGTGTTTGTGAGACCGAAAAGTGTCTCGTAGTTCATGATACCCACGACACAAGACTCGATCTTAGTGTGGGGTCAGGACTATGTATGTGACTGCTGGGTGTTATTTATTTATTTAAAATAGTAGCAACAGTTGAAGTGGAAACCCTTGGAGGAGGTCTTGTTAAGCGGTCTATAGTGGCTTTTTACCATGTTTATTAACCGTTTTTTTGACAGCCTCAGTGGCGTTGCTTAGACGCTGGCTATGAAACGAGAGGCCGCGGGTTCGATTCCCGCACCGAGACAAATGTTTGTGTGATCCACAGCTATTTGTTTCATGTCTGGGTGTTTGTGAGACCTGCAATGTGTCTCATAGTTTCCGATACCCACGACACAAGACTCGATCTTAGTGTGGGGTCAGGACTATGTATGAGATTGTTTGGTGTAACTGTTTATTAAGTCATTGGTCTTCGTTGTGGATAGGCATCGGAATCTGTGTTTGTCATTACGTTGACTATTCGAAAACCTTTTGGTCTTATCGGCCATCAATCCTTTGCGCTATATGTTTTGCCTACTTCCACTTAAACTTGAACTATATCAGTAATATTTACAGTCTTTATTTCTTCTTAACCGACTTCAAAAAAGGAGGAGGTTCTTAATTCGGCTGTATGTTTTTTTGTAATCATAATTTAGCATGTGTTTATTTTAGAAAATACGACGGAATGCAAAAGCGTAAAGAGGAGGTGGCAGAAAAATTACAAGTCATCAAGAGAAGACTCGCCACGATACAAGTGGACAACTCACAAGCCAACAAAAAGAAGCGGAATCTAGAACAGTTATTAGAGCAAGAGAGGGCCAAACTGATTGATTTGGAACTGGTGAGTAAATTGTAACTGATTGAATTATAGTGTTATGTATTTATGTATACCATATAATGGTGAGTCGAGTATGCCGTTCGCCTGATGGTAAGCGATACGACACTTTAGGGGTAGTAGGAAAATCAAACTTCATGAATTTCAAAGCAATGTTCAGTATTCCACTGCGCTCGCCATCTCGAGACATTGGATTTTGTGCATTAGGCCAGTCTGGTGGACTACTTGGCCTAACCACTCTATTACTCGCGATTGTGTCCGATGTCGGAGGTATATGGGCTGATACATACATACGATGGTCGCTATCTGAGTGGATACGAATGTCTTACCATCTTTATTTATTTATTTATGTTTAACTATTAGATTCCAGAAAAGAACAAACGTGAAATAGAGGAATGCGAAGGGTTGTTGGAAAGACACAGGGCCAGTAAACAAGAGATGGAGGAGGAATTACAGACAGTTGTAGCTGGAGTTAGGTATGCAACATTAATAATATTATTGATTGAGTGAGTTACCTTAAAAAAAACCTCTATATGTTTTGAAATTAAACTATTTTTTACGGTTTTCATCGCGGATTTGGTTTGATTTTTTTAACTTCACGACATTTCGTGACCGTCCCGTAACCACAAAAGCTGTAAGTTAAAAATGTAATTAATCTAATCTGCGATAATTTTCTTAAAAAAAAGCTTTAATCTCAGTGTGTTACGTTCGCGGAAATCTAAGAAACTATGGTTAATATGGTTTTATGGTTAATAAAGGTGTCTTGTTTTTCTAATTTATCAATATATTTTTGAAGAAATCTGGTGTTCAAAGGCTTTCATTTTGTTCCATTTGATGAAATAAGATGAAGCAAAACAAAATTTGACAATACTTTTTTAAGTGAAATTCATCTAATACTCTCATACATTAACAACTGTATTCATGTTTAAAATCAGAATTTCAAAACCAAGTATTTAAAAAAAAACATGTTTTTCTTTAGAGCGAAAACCCAAGGCCTCCTAGAGACGAAAGACAAACTTCAAGCAAAACTAATGGGGCTCAAGAAAATAGTAGATGAAGCGACTAAGACGTACAAATTGGCCGAATCTGAGCTGAAAATATACCTCAGTACGGAGCAGAAAGAAGTTGAGAAACTAGACAAACTAAAACAGGCCCATGATACAGCTGTCAGTGATTTTGAAGAGAAAAATGTGTAAGTTAAATATCTATTATGTTCATAGCTGAAATATTAAGATATCTTCAATCTGGATTACATAAATTTATTGCAATGAATGGCGATAAGAGCATGCCGTTCGCCTGATGGTAAGCGATGCGACCGCTCATGGACAGTAGCAAAACCAAACAACGCCGCGAATCACAAAGCAATGCTTGGCATTTTACTGCGCTCACCATCTTGAGACATAAGATGTTAAGTCTCAATATGTCCGGTAGTTACTCTGGCTACAATATCCTTCAATCCGAAACACAACAGTGCATTAATACTTTTGTTTGGCAGGAGAAATAGACATTGCGGTGGTACCTACCCAGGTGACCAACCACCAGTAAATGAAATAAAATATGCATTTTAAGTCAAATATCAAAAGTTGTTTCCTTGGTAACCAGATAATATTAATAGTTCTTTCATCTCGCCAGACACATAGTTGATAACTTCAAAGAAACCATGATTGGAATTTCATTATAGCTGATTGTGTGATGCCTATCTCAGAGGCACTACTTACTTTCAGCTTTTAAAAAATGACTTATGTCTGGCGGCCACTGGCTCTTGGTATATGAGGCACATATTCAGCGGCGTAGCTAGCATAGGTGGCACCCGGGGCGGATTTTGTAGGTGTCACCCCAAAACTCAAACACAATGTATAAAATAAAAAGTAATAATCGTTTACGTTTTATTAAAATAAGAGTATTACAAATAGTAGTATATTATGTAAAACAGTATGCCAAAATTAAAATTTCTTCCTTCTAGCTTTGACACTTGCGAACTCCGAAATCACGTCTTCAAAATTTATATTTTGTGTTGCTTCATGTTCTATTGTTAAAATACCAAGATTATTTAATCTGGTTTCAGTCATTGTAGACCGCAAGTAATTTTTTATTAATTTCAATTTGCTGAAACTTCTCTCACATGAAGCAACTGATGCACATATTGTTATAAATAACTTTAGTGCGACCGTTAGATTCGGAAGAGATTCTGTAAAATCCCATTCCACAATGAATTTTAAATAGTCCAGTGTCACCCAATTAGAGACAGTAATATTAGCCGCTTTTATATGTCTTCTCAATCTTGGTATTTCTAAAAGTAGTTCTGTTTCTGATACTTCATCGTAAAGGTTAGTAAATTTTGATATTGCAAATTTTAACTGTTCAGTGTTTGCCGAAAGCAAAGTCTTCGACTGTACAACCTCAAATAATGAAACTACGTCTTTAATGGACTTTACTCTTGTTTCGAGTTCAATATTGAATCTGTCAAGACATTCTAACATGTCCTTATGAAGTTCCGCTCTAAGTGTTAGTCCAGCATCTGTGGACGATGCTAACTCACCGGGCATGCGCTTCTTGCGACGAATTCGTCGTTCCATCGAAATGTTGTATTCTTCCGATTTTCGTACAGCAAAATCTATTGCCTCTTCTGCTAGATGCAACCGTTTCTCTCCAATGAATAGACGAAGTGCTTCTAGTTTTATGATTATTTCATCAACACATAATCCTTTGCTTTGTAATGCAATCTGAGCATAGTTCACTTCCCTTAGCACATCATTCCAGAAGAAAAGAAAACAAAGAAATGAGAAATTGCACACAGCAGGGATAAGATTTTGTGCACCACCTCTTGTTTCTAAATTTACGTCTTGGTCACATAGTTCCTCAATTGCAGATATTATTCCATCAAAATTTTCAGTCAATACTTTTACTGCACCATAATGAGCACTCCAGCGCGTTGTTGAAAGTCTTTTAACAGATGCTTTGCTGTGATTGAGGAGCACCTCCCAGCGGCTTGTGGAGGTTGAAAAAAAGTTAAATATTGTCTCCACTGCTCCGAAAAATGTAACACAAGTCACATTTTGTGCGAACGAATGCTGGCCGCATAAATTAATTGAATGATCAATGCAACCAATAAAAATTGCTTTATTGTTTTTTTCTTTTATAATAGCTTGCACTCCCCCGTGTATACCACTCATAACTGCAGCATTATCATAACCTTGAGAACGACACATCATAATATCTAAGCCATCGTTTTCAAGCTTCTTTAGTATTTCAGCGCTTAAATCAGCTGCTTTTTTTCCATGCAAGGGAAAAAATCCTAAGAATACTTCTTTGACTTCTACTTTTCTATTATTAATTTTTACATAACGAATTACTTCAGACATTTGATCGACATGTGAAACGTCAGGTGTGCTATCAAACATAATTCCGAAATATTTGGCCAGTTTAATTTCGTTGACAAGCTGACATTTAACGTGATTAGCTAAAACATTTATGAACTCATTTTGTATTTCGGGCGATAAATATGTTACTTTATGTGATTTTTCCTGCTCCAAATATAATATATGTTCTTTAAGTACAACATCATACTTTGAAAGCAGCTTAACTAGTTCTAAGAAATTACCTTTATTGGATGACCCTTGGGTTTCATCATGTCCACGAAATGCTAGGTTTTGTTTCGCCAAAAACAAAGTTATATCAAATAATCTAGATAACAGATTTTTCCACTTCTGTTTTTCCGTATTCATTAATTGCAAGGTTGCGTCATCTATTGTGGTGTGAGATTTTAATCTCATTTCCAAAGTTTTCCAATTTTCGAAATTTTCTAAATGTTCACATGAAGTTTCATGGTCCAATACTTTAGGATTTAGTTTCCACCATTTCTGAAATCCAATTGTAAATGTTCTTTGTATGTTACTGACAGCAAATAAACGGCAGCAAAAACAGTACAGATTATTTGATATAGGAGAAAATACCATCCATGATCGTAGAATTTTTTCACCACTAGGCATCTCTTTATAAAACCATTCCTGTGAAAGATGACGAGAATCTCCTTTAATCTTTGAACCATGACGAGATACAGTAGGGAACGGTCCTTCTTTGTTCTGGAAATGTTCACTGCCCTTTTTTATTATGTCAATGCGAACATTATTGGGAACCGGTAAACTCCAATGTGAAATATCCCTCAAGTGTTGCACAGATTCTTCGAAGCTAATGCTGTCTCCAAAAGTAGCATTAACGGTGTCATTGTCATTATTTGATTTGGTTCCGTCGAGGAAATGGGTTGTCTTCAATGATTCTGTATTGTCGCTGTTGCTATCTGAATGTGAGTCTTCAAGATGTGAATCATTACTTTCGTCAACAGGAGACTCGGGTACTTTAATTGAACCTTGGCCGCTATCTGCTTTTGTGACATATTTGAAAAGAGATCCAGACATGCTCTGAATTTGCTCCATTTTAGCCTTTTTGGCTTTTCTCTGTTGAAACCCGCTTTGTCTTTTCGAAGTATGAATTCCCCGAGGCATATTTCGTTCTGGGTATCCTAAAAAATATTTTTTGTTTGTAAGTGATACGTTGATTTTATAAACAAATTGTAACGGTAAATAAACACCTAGGTACACGTTACGTAACTAGCTTTGTGAAATATATATTTATATAAATTAACAATCCTGCATCTGGGTGTAAATATGTATTTAAGTAGGTATTTTTAGAAAATACTAGTTAAATACTCCACCGTTAATTGTGATATCCTTAGGTGATATCCGTATAAATACTCGTGGTAGTGCTCGAGCTACTCATCTCGGAGCCGAATCAATGTACGTGAAGATGTATGATTATAATTACCTACTTTTTATCATTAATCTAAACTTAATATAATCCGTTTGGATCAGAAAATAATAATAAATAAGTATATTAATAAGTATATTAATAATTAATAAACATTATTACCTTAAGTCTCTAAAGTATGATCGTAAAACTTGTAGATCAAAATAATCTAAGATACTGCTACTAGATACTAAACGAATTAAAAAAGTTAGTATCACCTTTAATAAAAAATACTTCACTTACCTTGTTTATTTTCTTCAAGAATCGACTATTAACTAGGTTTATTTATTATAAATATAAGATACGAAAATTGTCGTTTATAATATGTAATAATTAAAAAACACTTTGCACTAGACGTTCACACGTTCACGCAAAAGAATATTGAAATGAATGCGGTCGAAAACAAAAGAATTTGTCTAATCCACAATACAAGTGACGAGCTCTATATCGAGGGAATCCCCTAAGTAGCGTTGGTTATACGCGAACAAGAAGCTTATACCCAAATGGAGATTGCATTCCGTATAAAACACTGATGAACATAATGTCATTTTCATTCATTGTCACTCTAAAGAAAAGGATAGAAGATAACAGCGACGACATTTAAGGTCAATTTTTTGTGCTTCACTTTTATATACGGAATGCAATCTCCATTTGGGTATAAGCTTCTTGTACGCGAACGGAGTATTAAATTTTAGGGGAATCCCTGATCGATTGACAGTGTGCAACGCACAGTGCAACGTGCACCTCAGATGAATGAAACTATTATTCGGATCGACTTGAAAATTTAGGATAATATTTTTGAGATGTTGTAGAAATTAAAAAGCCAAAAAAAAAACGATTTTTTGAACCCACGAAATCCCTTAATGACAAAATGGCTCACGAGTAAGGAGTACTACTATATGAAGTTTTTATTGCTCTGTCTAGTTATTCCTTAGTCTAAGGTGGGTACATTATTTGTATTTATATAGGTATCAATTTATTATGCTTGTGGTACAATACTGTACTTAGGTACCTAGATTATTTTATTAGTAGCGGTTATGGTCTCTGCCACAAATTTTTGATTTTTATAGGTAGAAGTAGAAAGAACTATAACTGATGGTCAAAGTTGGGCTCGGGTGTCACCCCTGTTGGGGTGACACCCGGGGCGGACCGCCCTTGCCGCCCCCCCCCTAGCTACGCCACTGCACATATTAGTATTGTAAATGTAATATTGGGAGTATAGGAGGGACAATTGACCGTCTTTTTAACATGCATACACTGTAAAGCATGTTAAGCCTAGTGACGTCACTAGTTTTGTTTTCATCCCTTGTCTTTTATGCCTACTACAAGATTTAAAGTTTCTAACATAATTGTTAATGGATTAACAAAATTCTTTGTTTGTTTATTTTGTCTTTATATATGATAACCTTTTAATAAATACATAAGTTAAGTCAAATGACCGAATACTCAAACACCATTCAAATATTAATTTGCTCTCAACCGCGCACGGCCCACTTACCTAGTACATTTAAGAGCGTATTCACCTTGCGCGCAGTCAACTATAGGTATTTCTTCGTTAATTTCACGCACACATAAGCGACCAAAGCTGTGTGCGTAGAGCTGCCGCGTCGGCTCGCTATACAATCGGCTCAAACAACTTTGATCCGTGCGCTTCAAATATTCAATTGAAATATTGAAAATGTCTCAATATGTCCAGTAGTTACTCTGGCTACAATGTCCTTCAATCAGAAACACAACAGTGCATTTAAACTGCTGTTTGGCGGGAGAAATAGGCATTGCGGTGATACCTACCCAGGCGGCCTCTCACATATGAGAGACCTACCACCACCAGTAAAAATTATTAGATAGTACAAGTTACCGAACTCTCAAAATAAGACTGGAAAATAAGGAAAACGCAGGAGAGGTTCATCTCTCCTCACGTATTTTGCATACTTCGGTGTAGTGCCTGCGCAATCTCACAAAACAAAAGACAACAGCAAAGCTATCACGTAACTTCGATTTTTTATTCTAATGCTACATTGATAGTCGAAGACACTTGTATAACTCTACCTTAACTATATAGTGTATTATCTTTGACTCTACCTCTTATTATGGGCTTTATAGAAAAGATTTTCATTTTACTGACTTGACTTTTCTTCAAAATTATAACGTTAATATTTAATACGGCTGAGTGAAGCGAAGTTGTACAGAACGAAGAATTATTTTATGTTTATCCATATGTATGACCATTTACTGTCCATTACAATATTTTACTGAAAAGTTCGATAGATTACTGAAGATAAATTGTGAATATAATATTATTTATATACACAATATTCATACACATAGCCCTGACCCCGCACTAAGATCGTGTCTTGTGTCGTGGTTATAAGAAACTACGAGAGACTTTTCGTTCTCACAAAAACCCCAAATATATCGAATGATAAGATGTTCTTCTATTATAATATGCAATTGCTATAAAACATTATGTACGATAAGTTGGTGAAAAAAAATATGTTCTTGACGAGAGTTTCTGAATAATTTCAGGAACTAAACACAAAAATATTATTTTTCTCAGCAAAATCCCTCCATAAGGGTCTTATTAGTCTGATAATATTTTTATTTTCATCTTATATTTAGTGGTTTCGGATATCTTAAGCTTCTAAATTGCCATTTAAAGCCTAAATAACGAAACTTGTGTTCAGTAATCCTTATAGTGCTCACAAATTATCCATCAATCTATAATGTTTTCCACCAAAATCCCTAGATGACAACCTTTTCTAAAATTAGTAATAATTATTTTTCCTTTAAATTGTTTATTGGTGGCTATTAACTCATTTGAAAAGTCCTGTTTTTAAGCCAAAAAGCGCGTGCAGAGTAAAAACGCTCTTAAGCGGGATTTGCGTAGTTGCAACATAATATTTAAGTCGCGTTTGAGTATTCGGGCGTATATTCTATCTGGTGGATACTCTTTAACTGACTTCAAAAAAGAGCGAGGGTCTAACTCATCAGAATCTATTTTTTGTATGTTCACTGATTATAATAACTTACATTGATCTTAATATTAGGTGTAAGTAAATAACATTTGCTTGTACTTTGAACATATGAAATGAACAAAAAATAAATATTTATACATTTTCAGCTTTCAGGAAGAATTGGTGACGACAGTGCCTTCAAATGACAGGCTGATGAATGAACTGCGCACGCAAATGCAGGCTTTGAAGCGAGAAGAGTCTAGTATAATTAATGAAGCTAGGGGTTTGAGGTAAATTCTTATCGATAGTATTATTACATATACAAATTACTAAGATAATTAATTTTAATCACATCACACAGGCAATGTACTAGAGCAGTAGGTATCCTTCCTCGCGTAGAGTACAAATAGTACTTCGCTGTTGATTGTGATTTGTTTCCGTTTGCCCATTTTCAGTATAAAAAATCCCGTCACAGAAGCAGTCGAAACGTATCGAATATAGTTAACTCAATATCACAACCTTCGCGTGCAAATGCTCAAGAGCGACTAAACAGGGTCTAAAAAAGTGAAAATTACCAAAATAGTCACAATACAACCACACCATTAAATAAAAAAATATGTGTCTAAAGGATTAAGTCATAAAACACGTGTTCCGCCAAAATCAAAGAGTTGGTTAAAACAATATGAATGCGGGCGGACAATTCTATGTTCATTGTGTAAACAATCGTAAAAAGTCCTAAACTTGTTATTATTGCAAATATCTACAGGAAATGGTTGACGATCTTTTGTATTTTCAATAAAACAGATGTACTTCCAAACTTTTGGACGGTAGTGTATGTGCATGATTTAGATCGCAATTTTATCGATATGTATTCAGCTATTAATTTGACGTCTCAAATGACGGTTTAAACCGATCATCCTGCAGTACATGTGCAATTTCGATTTTCACAGTTAGAAAACATCCTACAAATGGTAACTGTATTTTAATGTCATAAGTATTGCATACGGCTGACGGACAGTTGACGCGCAGCTAAACAATTACAAGAATACAATTTTTCACTAAAACATAAACTTAATCGCAACTGCATCGCAACTTGATCGGCGCGTCAAGAAATTATTGAATTGCCCCACTGACTTCTCGAATAAAATCTTTGCTTATTGTAGACTGTGCACATATCAAACAGTAACGCGGGAACACAACAGAGCGAGAGGAAAGATTGTGTGTTTGAATGAGATGAAAAGAGATAGAAGATTGAGACCGCGGTATTATTTCTTAGTATACATTAGTAGAAGAGAACATTAGTTGTTAAATTCTACAGATACAGGGTTTAAATAAATGCGAATGATATCGTTGGCAGTAATTGGTAATTGTAGTACTAATATTATTATTATTTCATTTATGCCCTCCTGCCCTTTCTCTCTCCTATTTAAATATCCATCCCATGGTTGCCTGTAAGAAATTACCTAGTGTGATAAGACCGCCACTTGTACTATTATTATTGTGTGATTTCTGTGTCGTTTCTCTTAAATAAATAATACATTCGGAACTATTTGGTCACAGAGCCCAGTTAGAAGAGTCCAAACAAGCGATGAACGCCAATAGATCCCGAGGGAGAGTGTTGGACGCTCTGATGAGAGAGAAAACAAATGGGAGACTGCCTGGCATATTTGGTAGATTGGTAAGTGTTGAAGAGAATGACGAAATGTAAAAAAAAAAATAAAGATTATTAACATACATACATACATAAACTCACGCCTGTATCCCAGTAGGGGTAGGCAGAGGTGCCAGGACATCCACATTTCACCTTGTATGTTCCGTGCCACAATGTGATAGGTGGCGAGCCTATCGCCATATCGGGCATAAGAATTTCGGCAACCAACTGCGCCACGGAGGCTGTCATTATGTCTATATTTAGATTATGTTATTAATTACAGGGTGATCTCGGCGGGATAGATCGTAAATACGACGTGGCGATATCGACATGTTGCGGTGCTCTAGACAACATAGTGGTGGACAGCGTGGACACAGCGCAGGCCTGCGTAGAGTTCCTCAAGAGAAACGATATAGGACGAGCCACGTTCATAGCTCTAGACAAACAGCAACATCTGAGACAGTATTACCAGCGACCCACTAACTAGTGAGTACAGTGAAGTATTTTTTTTTTAATTATTTATCATATTTACAAAATAATCACATTTAACATATTACAATACATACATACATAAACTCACGCCTTTTTCCCAGAAGGGATAGGCGGAGGTGCCAAGACACCCACATTTCGCCTTGTATGTACCGTCCCACGATGTGATGTCGAGCCTATCGCCATATCGGGCACAAATTCTTGACTTTTGGCTGATAATGAATAGAAAAATCCAATATAACTTTGTCCAACCCGGGATTTGAACCCGAGACCTGAGCTTTGTAACCGTACTACGCCACCCAGGCAGTCATCACAATAGTAAGCATTGAAAAACCACAAAGATTTGTCAACAATGCTATGATCTGAATCCGTCATCGAAAATGGAACGACAATGCGTTAAGTTATGTGTTATACTCAAGGGTGGATCCAGGTTTCAGCCCAGCTGGGTGGGGGTCATATATTTCTTGTCAGAACACTAGGTACGATTTCAATACTCAAATTGGTAATAATGATTTTCAAAATTTGTTACAGTGTGTTGTATGAACACACAAACTTTTTTTTGTGTCAACATACAAAGAATTTACTAGACTGATTTTGATCAACTAGATAAAATATGAATATATGACTGCCTCGGTGGCGTAGTTGTACTACGGTACGGTTATAAAGCTGAGGTCTCGGGTTCGAATCCCGGGTTGGGCAAAGTGATATTGGATTTTTCTATTCAGTATCAGCCCGGAGTCAGGAATTTGTGCCCGATATGGTGATACGCTCGCCACCTATCACATCGTGGGACGGAACATACAAGGCGAAATGTGGGTGCCGTCGCACCTCTGCCTACCCCTTCTGGGAACAAAGCGTGAGTTTATGTATGTATGTATGTATAAAATATTAATTCCGTCAAACTGGAGGTAGCCCGGGTTTTGATCAACGAAAATGTCTGAAAAGTCTCGTAGTTTCTGATACCCACGACACAAGAATCTTATTGTAGGGTCAGGGATATGTAATTTATATACGCATGTTCCCTCCATCCTATGATCCCGGATTCTTCTGCCACGGCGTGAAGAGACATTTTAGTAGGCTGGCATAAATGTACCGAATGACATGAGACTGCTGTCTGATGCCATTCGATACCCTGCCTCGACAGTATTTGCCATTTTGTTGTCATTATGCAGATCCAGTGTAAAAAAATATTTATTTATTTTTAAGTGCGTGGTGGCCTGTTGGTAAACGGACTAGACGCGGTTGGCAACATGGTCACAGTGGCCGCGGGTTCGAATCCCAGGGCACACCTCTGACATCTTGGATCCTGCACACCATAGCGATTTATAAGAATTTCTATGGTATGTAAGTCCGCCAACCCGCACTAGGCCAGCGTGGTGGACTAGACAGGGTATATCAAGACTGTTACCGAAAACGAAGCCGGGTGGTAGTTTTAGTGACTTCAGACACATTGCAACAGAAAATGTTGAAAAAAGCGACGATTTTTTTCCTAAAATAATAGTGTATACCCTTTTATTTATAAGAACTCCAAGGTATACAAGAGTTTAAATTATTATTTTAGCAAAAACCATAGATTTACCACCCAAAAACTATGGATTTACCTCCCAAAAACTACGATATTTAAAAAATCATAAAAAAATTGTCGCGTTTTTTGCGAAAATTTTAGTTGCATTGTGTTTGTACTCACTAAAACTACCACCCGGCTTCGTTTTCGGTAGCCGTCTTGATATACCCCAGTGATTCTCAACCTTTTTTTGTTGCGGCACATATTTAACGATGTCAAAATGTCAAAATTCACACAAAGAGCGCCTTGAGACATATTCCTATTGCTATGCATGCCGCTTCATCACAATTTGGCACTAAGAAAAAACGCGTTGCAAAGCAAATAATAAAATAATTAATTTTTTTTGTGGATTTAAATACATATTCATGTTAAAAATATTTTTCTTTTTAAATGATATAATTTAATAATATTAACATTATATATTTGCAAAATTTGGCGGCACACTTTTGAAATTTGGCGGCACACAAAAGTGCCGCGGCACAGTGGTTGAGAATCACTGATATACCCAATATGGCCTAACCACTCTCAATCATGCTCTCGATTGTAGAGGAGGTCCGTGCCCTGCAGTGGGACATATATGTGCTGATACAGATTTATTTTTAGTCCCGAGAACGCCCCTCGTCTCTTCGATTTGGTTCGTGTCAAGGACGACAGAGTGCTCCCAGCCTTCTACTATGCGTTGCGAGATACATTGGTGGCAGATGATTTGGAGCAGGCTTCTAGAATCGCCTACGGTGCTACTAGGTACAGAGTGGTCACGCTCAATGGAGACGTTATTGAAATCGCAGGTATGTGGTAGTTGTGATGTGGTTAGAATAATGGGGATGTTGAGTAAATGAAAGATTGTAGTACTGACTTCATTTTTTCATTGCATATTATCCGTAGTGTAGTCAAAATGCCGGGCCAGTACAAAAAAAAAACAGAAAGTAAAAAAAAACTTTCTTTTGGGCAATAAGCTATGTTAAGCTATTTAATGAAGAATGAAAATCTTAATATAAATTTTTATATTAACAAACTTTTTTTTATTGGTACATAATGCTGTGAACTTCATACATATTGTTACATTTTATTTTTGTTCGTTTGTTGGCGAGTTTTTACTATTTATTTATGTGAAAGTAGGGGACAATCAAGGTATTCCACAGTCCCACCCAGAATACAAAAATTGCATGCTCCAATGTCTCTTCTATATTGATTATGCATACCGCAATCTTTCGATATAAACAATAATAAAATAGTACGACACTAGCCAATTGCGCCTCTAATATTTGATTGTGGTACCTTCACTGGATCATTTGTTACTTATTGTGTCTTGTTCATATGTTTTATTGTTCTGTATGTTTCCCAAATACATATAAAATAAATAAAAAAATAAAATATGTCTTCCATAATATGTATACAGGTACGATGTCTGGTGGAGGCCGCAGTACACTTCGAGGTCGGATGTCAAGCACGGCTACTACAAACACTAACGATGTAGACCCAGAACAATTGCGGGCTAATGAACAAAGACTAGCTCAACTAGACAGCAGGTAATGCAATGTAATGCATTATACCATTTCTAATTCTAGAAGTTCCATTTGACATATCTCAAAATTGTGTAATAGGGATGATGTCAAATAAATCGGTTAGTACAATATCCGATTATTAACGAGATATCGATACCATTTGTTTGTATTTCTTAATCGATTACACTTTATATTTTAAGTTTACATTATTTCGTTTTTTTTATGTACATCTTTATCCCAATGAGACAATTTTATACAATTGCATAAGTCACTTTAGTATTAAGGAACAAAAGCAATGATTTCTTTTTTACTAGCGGCCCGGACCACTGAGTCGAAATAGCAATTTCTTGTGACACGATTTTTTTCGGAATTTCCAATTTATTTTGACGCCAACGGTTCGATATTATCATTCCTTAAAATATTTATCCTTTGTAAATTTTTGTTTAACCCTATAATTTTGGCTAAAAAAATATTTTAGATTTTTGATGTATGGAACGCACTATAAAACCCTAAATTTCTACGAAATCCTGCTAGATCCTACGTTGAAACCTTATTTTTCTGAATCTTGGTCTGTTCTACTATACTTGTATACTTCGAACGTCTGTATCGACCTGCAATTTTTTCAGTTATGCAGTTCGAAAGAAAAGATAAAGTCAATATTTCCCAAAACTCTTTTTACGATTATCTTTAGTAAATTTGACACAAATAAAATAAATTAATCCAATAAATTAACAAATACCAAGGAAAACTTGTATATGTACCGTGCCAGATTTATAATACAAAGGATACAATTGAAAGCCTTTTTCGCTTGCTGATTCTCTTACGTTTATATATTGTAACTTCAACAAATTTAGGGAAACAAGTAGCGCCAACGCTTTATCAGCAGTGTATGGAACGACGCTGGCCTAGTGCGGGTTGGCGGACTTACATACCATAGAAATTCTTATAAATCTCTATGGTATGCAGGTTTCCTCACGATGTTTTCCTTCACCGTTTTAGTGCGTGGTGATTGATTATCAATACACACATGACTCCGAAAAGTCAGAGGTCTGCCCTGGGATTCAAACCCGCGACCACCGTGAACATGTGGGCAGCCGCGTCTCAGCAGTTCGTTTACCAACAGGCCACCACATACACAAAATTATTGTTAAATTATTAAATTGTTAATAATTAAATTATTGCCTTTTATTAAAATTATTACTACATTATTTATTGATGGCTGTTCGTTGATAGTATGCTTGTTATTAGCTGATAATTCAGAATTTTTTAAAATTAGAAAACAACTGGATTAAAACTGCTCGATTATTTCTATATTTTTACCGATTATGCGTATACAAATCCGTTTGCATAGTCTCAACTCTACACATGAAAGACCTAACGACGTGACTTTGTAATGACGTCTAGTAAAAAATTATGCTGTTTAAAATGGTTGTTTTGCTTTATTTAAAGGATTTAAATTTAAATTTAGTTATTATGGATTGTAAATCCTGTGATAAAATAAGAATAGCTTCATAACTTTACGGAAAGTTTTATTGAAATTGTGTGAGTTACGTCTGCACAAAGTTACTTATGATAAAAGTATGAAATGTCAAATGGAACTTCTAGAATTAGCAATGGTATAGTCCGTATATGTCCCACTGCAGGGCAAAGGGCCTCCGACGCTATTGAAAGTACAGTAAGCTGCCAGCCAGCATTCACATAGATGCATAGTCCTGACCCCATACTAAGATCAAGTTTGGAGGGTTACTCTATAAAACCGATGCGAACTTCGAATGTTAGGATTTTCGGCATCCGGAGTAAGATATAATAATCAATACTATTATTAAATATACTTATAATTTTCTCCGAGCTTAGTCTATGGTTGCGACGTACCATAGAGGAATCCAACACTTTGTGGATTAGGTAGGCACATTAGTCATTAGCCAAAAAGCAGTGTAACTGCACTGTTATATTTCGGTTAGAAGGATCTTGTAGCCAGAGTAGATACTGGACATATAGAGACTTAACATGTTATCCCTCAGGATGACGAGCGCAGTGGAATGCCGAATGTGGTATTGTATGGCTTTGCTACTGTATAGGAGCGGTCATATCGCTTACCATCAGATGAATGGCAGGCGCGTCTCGCCGTTCATTGAAATAAAATAATAATAATAATGGCGCTTCTCACAAACACTGCAGAATCTGTATCAGCCCATATACGTCCCACTGCAGGGCACGGGCCTCCTCTACAACCAACAGTACGATTGAGAGTACGATTGAGTGACACTGCAGAATATTTAGTACTAAATTTTTTATTTTATTTAACTACACAGGCTTACAGAGATAAGAAGTGAAGAGTCCACATTAGAAGATAATCTTGCGTCCCTACAAAGAACTACTCATGAAGGAAAGACGAGATTGAAAAAACTAGAAGTTGAGTTGAAGAGTTTGAAAGAACAGATACCTTTGTTGAAGGTAAGATCTTTTGATAGAATTTTATTTCTTATTGCAGACATTATGGCTTATGTTAGCATATGAATGAATGAGCAACCCATGAAAAATTTTCTTTATTGTATTTTGTTTTACAGTACTTAGGCTTAAGACCAAAGATTTGTTATTGTTAGTCGAAAAACTTTAACGTAATATCGAGAAAATAAATAGTTTAATATTACATCTCAATTTATTTGTAGGTTTTTCACAATGTTTTTTTCTCTATTTTATCATATTCTCATTCATTTTTCTGTAAAATCTGGTTCGAGATAAAAAGTAGTCTGTAAGAAATGGCCGTGAGCCGTTCGTATCGATATTTACATCAAAGTTGTTTGTGTTATTTATGTGTTATTCTTTTGTATACAATAAATAATTAAAAATATTTGTTTAGAGCCAAATAAAGAGTCAAGAGGCCAGAGTAGCGGCAAGCAAGGTGGACCCACAAAGAAAAGCACAGTTGGAAGAAGTATTGAAGGAATCCGAAGCGAAATTGGATAAAGCAAAAGAAGACGCCGGGGAGGTAATTACAAATCTTGTTTTATAAATTATGCTTAGAAAAACAGCTTATACATAGTTGCATTAATTTTGAGAATTGCTGATAATACTATGAAGCATTTGGTCCTGTAGGCAAGAATAATTAATCGAGTGGGAACACAAATGCCAATAGGGAAATCTTATTGGATAGCATCACAAGTACTACTAAGTGTGGTGTAGCTATTTTGCGGTTACAAAACATAGCCAAAATATAGAACCACATGCATGCACACATAAACTCATGCTTTAATGGACACTCACGTTTCGCCTTGTGTGTTCCGTCTGTCCCACAATTTGATAGAGGTGCTACTGGTACCTAAGGTTACGAATTTCTGCATAATACCTGTAGCATAAATTATTTTCTTACCATTTTTTTCACATACTTAAAAAAGAAGTATAAATTGTAGTGTATGTAAATATTATACCAAAGAATTTTTATTTGGATTTGTTTTATACTTATTTAACGAATGAGAATAATTCCAACCTATTTTTTTAACGGTTGTAAACAAACTACCATGACAAGTTATTTTATTGTAGTGGTAACACTTTTGTTTACATTTTTGATCTCGGATTCCATTTCCAAATATAGTAGTATAAGGGGCGAACCTATCTATATATCGCGCTTAAATTCCTGACACTCGGCTGATAATGAATAGAAAAATTCAGTATCACTACGCCCGATCCAGGATTCGAACCCGAGATATCAACAACTATTTTATCATCTCCACCTAACATTATCCCTTTATTTATGTTACAGGTAGAGAGCCAAGTAAGCGAAGTAGACGCTCAAATAGCGGCAGTGGCTGGTGACAAAGTGAAAGACTTGCAGAAGAAAGTCGATGATTTTACCAAAAAGATCGATAAAGTGTCCACAGAAATTACTAAACTTAAAGTTGGCATCAACACTAGTATACGGTGAGTGGTTTTTTGGTATAAATATCGATATAAATTATTAACAAAATGGTGTACGATAATCAATACATATTTATTTTGTTAATGATCTATGGTCGATTATCGATTTATTAATTTGTTACTTTTGGACAGTTTTAAATTAAGAAACGAAAGTTTGTATTACTTTTGGAGTTGTAAAATGTATCATAATTTATTAATCATTCACCGTTACACCATATCACCATATCACCGTTTTAGTGCGTGGTGATTGACTATCAATACACACATGACTCCGAAAAGTCAGAGGTGTGCCCTGGGATTCGAACCCGCGACCACCGATAAAATAAGTAAATCAATAAAGCAATCAATAAAATAAGTAAATCCAATTCTCTAGCACAATATTTTGTTGCAGAAACGCAAAGAAATCGGGAGACAAGATCAATCAAATGGAGACTGATCTAAGGGATACTGAGACTAATTTAACAAATTATGCCAGTCAAAAGAAAGAGCTTACACTCGAGAGTTCACAGCATCAGAAAGAATTGGAAGAGGTAATAATACTTACAAATAAAATCTTAAATTATAGAAACTTTGTGGTTTCCATAAATCTTCTAAAATATAAACTCTAGAGTCTAAAGGACAGAATATCAATTAATTATTACATAATATTCTCTTTTGAAAATTTTCAATTACTTATTTGTTTTAGGTTTAAAACAACACTGTGTTTTATTAAATTAAAAATATAAATAAAAACAAACTATTCTTATTATGTCTCAACCCTATTTTACATACAAATTCCCTGAATACATAAACAACATGTAACAGATTTAAATGTAAAAGCGGAAAGTAGTACGTTCAGAATCAGCTATTGAAACGATATCAACGATATTTTTTGGTAGGTATTTTTTTTCAAAATAATTAGTTAAGACCAAGTAAATTACAGACACTCTTTCATTTACTACTCCGAACAAACGAAATTGAAACGTAACTCGAGGACATAAGATCATTTTTAAATGAATCACTAAACGAATACTGTAATAAAATAAATTATGAACAAAAATGAACTTTATTTCGATAGTCATAAAGTTTATTTAAGCAATCTATCATCAATCAAACGCACACAACGATAGGCCTGAATAAACGTAATAAGCTACTAAAATAAATAACTATCATATTCTCTTTTCCGCACATTTAACTACAACTAGATAGAGCAGGATGCAGCTATTGTTTAATGCAATTTGATCCATCCGACAAACGATGGCGCGCGCGGCGCGGCGCGGCGGTACATCAAAAGATTTGGCAACCGGTATAGGGAATAGGGATGCGCCGCGAAAAAAATTACTCCCGGTATTTGCAAGACCGGGCGATCCAAATCCGGCGCAATACATGCCCTTAAATGAAACAAATTAAATTGTAACAAAATCACTATGAAATGAAACATCAAGTAGGTATTTCTATGAAAAATAATTTCGCGGAACGTTAAAATGGTGATTAAATTCGGTTTGTAAGTTTGCTACAATGTATGCGGAATCCCGGTGTGTCTAATATCTCGTTATTACAATCCCTAAACGGGCACCGACTATGTGAAAAAAATCCAGTCGTGCACCGTAATTATCTGTGTCTACTTGTGTTTAAGTGTTTAGTAGATATATTCTGTCTAATGAAAGCTGAGAGTGCAAAATAGCGGGAAATTTAAAAAATCTAGCGCTTACAACCCCGAGTATACTTGGAAATATCTGATCGATACTTAATGATTACATTTTTAAATTCACTTTTTCTTTTCTTAAGCATCGATTTTTCGTTTGGTTAAGAAACTCTAAAAATAAAACTTGAATTTTTCAATATTATCTAGATAGAGTTTATACTTGAAACTAAAATTCACTAAATATTTACAAAAAGATAGGCAGGTATTATTATCGCCATCATTTGAGTTTTCGGATTTTTATATAAACATGTACTATAACACCACCTATGATGCTAGTTTAACAGGAAAACCTTACAGGATGCCTTGACAGACCGATCTTGGACAACGGAGTAGTCAGGTATTAGAGTACAGTTTTTCCATATTTGATACGGAATCCCAATAATTGATAATTAAACTGCTTATAAATAAAAAAATATAATAAATGCATTTATTCCAAATAAATCAATCATCAAAAATAAAATTGACAAACTCGTCGCCAACTGAAGTCTCCAAATAAGTCACTGCAGTCTTCATCATTAAATTAATTGCTTTATCATAGTTACTAGCATTGTCCATTACATACGCAATACCTAAAAAATTATCGTAATAAATTAATTTTATTCAAATAATGCAGTAAAAGTATCAACATTACTACAACCACCTACATGCAATTTCGGAAATAGTTGACGAAAATCACGAATTTTCTTTGAAAACGGAATCTCTTTGACGTTTCACTTCTTCGTAATCGTTAGTCATGTCGTAAAGCATCTTTTTCACATCCTTTTTAATTCTTTTACGCATTGTTTTATACTGAAAACTACAAAACTATTCACAAATTGCTATTGAAGAGGTTATGTAAACAATAACTAACAATATTTGTTGCCAGTATAAGAAAAAAAATTATCACTCTCAGCTTTCATTAGACAGAATATATTTCGATAACTTTCGCGCGCGATGTCTTTTCGGTATTCGAATATTGAATACACTGAAATGGTGAGAACTTTGGCACTGTGTGGTGATAATGTATCATTGGCATGCAGAACATTTAACAACAGGCACGGCACCAGTGTAGTGTCCGACAGTATCTCGATGCTGAGTTCGGAGAGCGCTGGATAGGTCGCGGCGGAACTGTGCAATGGCCTCCTAGGTCACCCGACTTGACGCCTCTTGACTTTTTTGTGGGGACGTAATAAATCTCTGATATAACTAGACTACTAAAAAGTAGATTAGTGGCAGCCTTCCTAAAAGTGAAGAGTGACACTGAAGCTTTACATAAATGACGTGAACGATTACGCAAATGTGCATCAAAGTGTATCAAGGTGGTGGACATTTCGAACATATTTTAAAAAGAAATCGCCGCATGAGTGCCATCTAACACGTAAGTTAATTTTGTTGTATTTTTTGTGTTGTGATTCCCAATCTAGTCTTCGTTGTTAGTAATTGCGTTATCTAATTATCATTAGTAATGCAAAATAAATTACGCCCGTATCCTGCCCGCCTGTAGAAACGAAGTTTAGTGGAAGTGAAATCTGGGGGCGCGGCCGTCAGCCGGCCAGCAGCATTATGTATAAATTGTATGATACATTATGTTTTCATGCGATGGCCAAGTCGATCCATTTATTTAAAACGTAAAGAATTTTTAATATTGATATGGTAATAACCAACGTAATAACTTTATATAGAAGGTCCCTTAAGGACTAAATAAATTAATCGACTTGGTATTACATGCATCTCACAACTTTTTGCGGTAGAAAACCTGAGCTGCGAGACTTGGAATTTTTTTACGGGATGTTTTTGATGGGATTAATAATATTTTATAGCCGATTCATGCAAAATATTGTCTTACGTTGAGTTCGTACGTATTATATCTAGTAAGTAAAATATTTAGATTTTATAGCTAAAACACAAATGTTATGCTTACAGTTTAAGTTAATTATAATTTGTTTACCAAACCACCCAGTAATCAGTTACGTACGTAATTCGTATTTCGTTTATTGTCAGCTGTTTCTGCCGGCGCGTCGCAGCGTTCGGCGTTAGGTACTCGTGTGAATGGGTCTTGTGTACATGTGTGCGTGTCCGCGAGCGTGTGTAGTAGTGCACTCTTATTTGTAACTCGTAAGGTGACCATGTTAAGTGCCTACATTTGGTATAACTAATTTCATAAATAAAAGATTTTGTAATTATGGTAGTACGATTTCAAAGCATAAACTATGAATGCAATAATATTTTAAAGTTGGGGTGTCTGAGGTTGTGAATTAATCGTGTTACACGTTGTATATGTACCAACAACATACATTTACAGCGTGATATTAACATCTGGTATTTAATTTAAACCACATGCTCCTAACCATCCCAAGTAACATTGTGCAAAGTTTGAACAAAAACTGCCTGATAGTTTTGTCAAAAATCGCGATTTTAGGTTTCAAGGCTATTGATCATCCCCTATAGATACCGATTCTCTTACAGCTCAGATAAGTTTCCGAATTGAACTGAAGTTCAGCTAAGTGGTAAAAAAAACTCGTATCTATTTGGGATGCCCAAAAATAGTAAGAACTAAAATCACAATTTTTGACAAAAATGTTTTCGTAGTTTTTTCCAATTATGTAAAATGTCACCTGGGGCGATGAGAAACATGTGGGTTAAAATAAGTACAATGTGTCAATATCACCCTGTATACATTTCCCTGAAGGATTTGAATTTATGTAATATACAGGGTATATCAAGACTGCTACCGAAAACGAAGCCGGGTGGTAGTTTAAGCGACTTCAGACACAATGCAACAGAAAAAGTTGCAAAAAAAAAGCGACCATTATTTTTTTGTTATTTTTTTCCTATGACCATATTTGGGTGGTAAATACATTTTTTCCTAAAATAACAGTGTATATCCTTTTATTTATAAATTATCTAAGATACAAAAGTGTTTAAATTATTATTTTAGCAAAAACTATGGATTTACCACCCAAAAATGACGATATTTAAAAAATCATAAAAAATCATTGTCGCGTTTCTTTGCGAAATTTTTAGTTGCATTGTGTTTGTAGTCACTAAAACTACCACCCGGCTTCGTTTTCGGTAGCAGTCTTGAGATACCCGGTAGGTATTTAAAACACAACAAAGCTATAACAAAAAATATTTCTGCTATAGCTGGAAGAGCAAATAAACGAAGGCGTAGGGGAGTTCTCGGGACTGAAGAAAGAAATAACTCAATTACAAAATAAAGAGAATAAAATCAAGAGCGAACGGCTTGAAGCCAACAATGCTGTGGTCAAGATGGAGAAATCCCTTGATGAGTGCAAGAGTAAACCGGCTAAGTGGGAAAGAGAGGTTGCTATTTCGTATAGATATTAGCTGTTGTTATTTTATATTATCTTATTTGGTATTAGTTTAGTATGGGATTATAAAATTGGTGAATTTTCTGATACCGAATTTGTTGGTATTGTAACGTTTCACCTGACAGCCTCCGTGGCGCAGTTGGTTAGACACCGGCTGTGAAACGAGAGGCCGTGTGTTCGATCCCCGCGCCGTAACAAATATTTGTGTGAACCACAGGTATTTGTTTCGGGTCTGGGTGTTTGTGAGACCGAAAAGTCTCGTATTTCCTGATATCCATGACACAAGACTAGATCTTAGTGTGGGGTCAGGACTATGTATGTGACTGTTGGGTGTTATTTGTTTATTTATTCATTTGTATCCTTGAATGCGTAGGCTCTAGGCAGAGTGAACTAGTAACTTTCATATAAATGAATAATTAAATAAGTAAAAAATACAGCCAACTAAATAAATAAATACATACATATACTATAATACATCGTAAATTCCAATGTTTTAAATTGATATCGTGGCCACAAATGGTAATCTCAATTTAAAACTTTGCAATTTACATGGTATTCCGTTCACATAAGTTTGAATATCCTTTGGTAAAAAAAACCCTAAATGGTCCAAAAGTTATTTGATTACAGAATTACTTAAATTATATTTATTACTCCCAGTTGGAGTCACTAAGACTAGAAGACCCGGGACTCGACGGCATACCTGGAGTGGAGAGACCAGCGCCGTTGGAAAGACACACTCCTGAAGAATTAGAAGCGGTCACAGTGGAAGATCTGAGGAATAAACTGGCCGCGCAAAAAGCTAGGATAGGCGATGCCAAGCCTAATATACAGGCTATACAGGTAAGCCTGAAATATTTTTAAAGTTAATATTTTTTGGGTGTTAGAAATCTTAGGAGATTATACAGGGTGTATCAAGACTGCTACCAAAGACGAAGCCGGGTGGTAGTTTTCGTGACTTCAGACGCAATACAACTAAATTTATTGTAAAAATGGTTACGTAGCTAATTTTCCTAATGACGTATTTGGGTGGTAAATACAGGGTATATCAAGACTGCTACCGAAAACGAAGCCGGGTGGTAGTTTTAGTGACTTCAGACACAATGCAAATAAATTTTGTGCAAAAAATTGTGAATTGAATTTTTTGTTATTTTTTTTAATGTCGTATTAGTAATTAATAAATACATTGTTTTTTTCTAAAAAAATAGTTTACACCCATTTATTTTTAAAAACGGTATAGTACGCAAGGCTTTAAATTATTATTTTAGCAAAAACTGGATTTACCACCTAAACTCCACGGTATTTCCCCCCGTCGCCCACGTCCCCGTCGCCGGACCAATGCAGACTGCAGAGAGCATTTTGTATTGTTATTGCGCAATGCTAAGGTTCGCGTGGCCTGGGCGCGGGCGGCGCGGGCTCACTGATGTGTTGTGCGAGCGGAAGCGGGACAGAGCATTATGCAAAGGCTTGTTTTTTCGTTACTTGAGTTCATAATTATTACAATTGTATAAAGTAGATTAGATATTATTATTTGCCCTTTCTTTGTATGTGTTGTACTGTTTGTGTAGTAGATTTTTATTTTTTATATTTTACTTGTTTCCTTGGTTATTAATCCTTATTATGACTTGTTTTTTTTTATTGTTATTTTTTTTAAGCATTAGTTATACAATGTTTTAATTTATGTTAGTATGTAGGCTGGCGTTCGCATGTCACTCAAGGTGACCACTAAAAACCAGCGTTGCGCTGTGGCTCGCGTCGCAGTGCAACAATAAGCTGAGTGGTCACCTACGTGTCACATTGATGCGACGTACAAACTCCTTTTTATTTTCTTTTTGTTGTTAGCTATATATATAAATTTATGTTAAACGAGTGTGTGCGTCATCTTATTTGTGACTAATAAATGAGTTTTCTTTCTTCATTTCTATATTTAAAAAATAATAAAAAAAAATATGTCGCGTTTCTTTGCGAATTTTTAGTTGCATTGTGTTTGTAGTCACTAAAACTACCACCCGGCTTCGTTTTAGGTAGCAGTCTTGATATATAGTTTTTTCTAAAATAATAGTGTACACTCATTTACTTTGAAAGACGCTATGGTAAGCCAGGGCTTAAATTATTATTTGAAACTGCAAAATCTATGGATATAGCTCCCAAACACAACGATATTTTAAAAAACACCAAAGTAATTGTCGCGTTGCTTCGCAAAATTTTTAGTTACATTGTGTTTGTGGTCATTTAAACTACCACCCGGCTTTGTTTTCGTTAGTAGTCTTGATAAAGTCCCTGTATAGTTTGTTGCAAGATTGTCAATTTGTCGTATGTTATTTTATTTTTATTGAATTTAATTCTTATTTTAAAGCGGTTTGATGTATTATCTTACTATGTATCTTACTTTCTTTTTTTATATCCTTACCATAGTTAGCTCTAGAGCAACCACACCTCCGTTAATTATACTCATTTTTTGACGTATAGTTTTGTTTTATTGTTTCCTCTTTTAACAATACTCGATAATAATCAATAGTTAATTACCAGGAGTACAAAGCTAAAGAGGAGTTGTATTTGAGACGAGCAGCAGAGTTGGACGAAATCACAACCAAACGCAACGATATGAGAGATTTGTATGACCAGTTGAGGAAGAAACGCACTACTGATTTCTTGTGCGGTACGTTGTATCGTATTATTATTATTATTTTATACCGGTTCGGCATAATGACTACACTGCGCCTGATGGTAAGCGTAAATTGATGGCTTAATTATCACTCATCGTAACTCGTATTTACGAAATATGTTATGTTTTTTTATTTATTATTGTATTTTAATTTATTACTAATTTTCAATCAAATATGGCAATAAATTATCTGATCTACAGTATCTTACGCCAGATGCTATTAAAACATGATTTTGAAAAAAAAATAGAGTTACGAACTTTGATAATTAAGCCATCGGAATATCGTCCAGGCAGAGTATCGAATGGCATCAGACGACAGTCCCAAGCCTGTATATACTTATACTGTATGTATTATATTGGAGAAAGCCTGTAAAGATGTGGCCTTAACTTACGGAATATTTCGCTTCTTTAATAGTTAGATGTAGGCTGTGAAATGAGAGGCTGTGGGTTCGATACCCGCATTGAAATAAATGATTGATTGATCCAAAAAAAATTTGGTTCTGAATGTTTCTGGGACTTAAGTAGTTTCTGATAATCACGATATAATTTCTATTTTAGTGTATACAACTATGTATGTAAATGTAAGGTATTTGTATTTATTATCTGGGGTCAGGACTATGTATGTGGCCTCTGGATATGTTTATCTACTAATCCCGACGTATAATTTCAGGTTTCAACACGATAACGGCTAAGTTGAAGGAGATGTACCAAATGATAACTCTAGGTGGCGACGCTGAATTAGAACTGGTTGATTCTTTAGACCCCTTCAGCGAAGGAATTATATTCAGGTAAATGTTTGATTGATACATACAACACATAAATAAGGGCAATTCCAAAGAATTATATAGCTAGAACTCACCTTAGATTGCGATGGTGCATATGCTAATAAAGAAGTAAGATTATGCCTGGCATATATCTAAGAAGGGATTAGTAGAGGTGCTAATAATTGCATCTACAAAAGAAACAAATACAAATCTACATCTTTTCATCATAAGATTTTGTAGAACTAAATTCCAATCTCGTACATTTTTCATACATACAATTCACACAATATAAAATACCTAAATATCAACTTCAGCACCCTACACAAAAATGATGATCTGTGTTAAATAAAAGTCTATTTTTTCCAGTGTTCGACCACCAAACAAATCATGGAAGAACATATCAAATTTATCCGGAGGTGAGAAAACGCTATCGTCACTGGCTTTAGTATTCGCCCTGCACTACTACAAACCAACGCCTCTATACGTTATGGACGAAATAGACGCAGCGTTGGACTTCAAGAATGTATCCATTGTCGCTAATTATATTAAGGTGAGTGCCTAAATATTTTAAGAAGCTAAAATTTACTTATGCGAGCAGATCTTTTTGCTATCACGTAAAGGTAAGATATTGTATTTTTTTCTGATTGGAACTAAATCAGATAAGAAACAAGATTTGTTTCATTAATTATCACATCATTGAATTATGGCAAATTTATTTAATGTTAAAATGAATAAGAAGCTAAATTAGCCACATGCACGTATATATAACTTTAAATGCCATTTGTAATACTTTTTTCCGTAAGCTGGATGAATAACAAAAGGGTGGTTATCACCAAGTTGTAAAAAAATAATATAATCTTTTGCGTCCTGCCAAATTTTCAATTCGACTGTATCTTCTTTATTTTTATTTTACCACTTTATATAAGCTATGTATGATGTAAACATTACTTATAACTTTAATTCTTATTATATTTCTAGGAAAGAACAAAAAACGCCCAGTTCATAATAATATCGCTCCGGTACAACATGTTTGAGATGTCGAATCGCCTAGTTGGTATTTACAAGACGGAAGACGCCACCAAGTCAGTGACCATTGAGAACGCACTTCCGTCATCACCGGCCGAGATACAAGAATAACATCAGGCTTACATGTCCTTCTTGAGAAGGACATTGACTATACCGTGAGCACGTAATGAAGGGAGCGATAATATGTCCCATTTTTTATTATACTTTTTGGAAAAAAGGGTGCGACCTTTAGAATTAGAGTGACATGGTTAAAAAAATGAATTTTAATCTTATCCTGGCCACAAATTACCTATCGATCCTTTATTAAAGACAGACCTATTGACGCATGAAATATGTATAAATCGGTCTTCTAGGTGTATCTTTCATAAGTACAAAATTTATTATGTTACAAATCCTCAATGAACGTTTCCCGAAAAATAAGATTTTTTTAGTTAGGTCACTCTAATTCTAAAGGTGCGAAATGTTAATTAGAATAAGGGGAAAGGTATTGATAAAAATAAAGTTTTATACAAACTTGAAATTTATTCTACTTACTGAGTTAGTGAATGTTGTAATATTATTGTATTTGTTTTTCTTGTGTTTCCTTATTTTGGTTACCATAAAGAGTTCTTTTAATGTATTGTATTGTAAAAAAATACAGGGGAGTTAAGGACCTACTCCTTTTTTTAAGTTGGTTAAAAACTTTATGTCACTTCTACTATTTTGTTCTAGCCATTAAAAATATGAGAATTTTATTTCGAGAAAAACTGTTAAAAATTATACCATAAATCTCATATAATGCGAGAGGATTATTTTGTTGCTCCCAGTAAAAAACAATTGCTCACGGAATTATTAGTGCTCGTTTATGAAAGGGCATTGGCACAGGAGCCGGGTATATTATATTTTAAGAAATAAATGTATGATCTGTGGAACTTATGGTATATCGTACAAATTCTGCCTCGACATCGATATGCTACTATGGATTATCGATATCTATAAGATATGGTTTGATATCAATATTGTACTGTTCCTACAAAAATATCGTGTTGTATCGTTTCAATTTGCATGATACATAAATATTCATTGTTGCTATGTAAAAATAAATAGCCTAAAATACTTCTTATAGATAGAAGAATTGACGACCCTCGTATAACTATTTTAAATACATATTTTTAGATGCTTTGTATATAGCTTATTATAATAGTAAGTTTATTTTAAAATACAAAACCACACAGTATAATTACACTGTTGTGTTTCGATTTCAAGGAAATTACTGGATATAGTGAGACTGGACGTAGTGGAATGCCAAGCATTGCTTTGTACTTCAAGGTGTTTAGTTTTGCTACTGTTCATGAGCGGTCGTATCGCTTACCATCAGGCGAACGGCATGCTCGTCTCGCCATCCATTGAAATAAAAAAAGGAACACAATACTTTACAACTCGATATATAGATAGGAAATATTTTTGGTAACTAGTTTATTGCTATTTTTAAGATTCCTAGTTGTAACTAAATTAACTATGAACGTGTTCAAATTAATAATCCTTAACGTCGCTCATTTAGAAAATAATTAATTATGACAGTACAATCTTTGCATCGTCATTCACAACCAAAATTAATAAGTGATCCTAATCGCTATTTATCCATCCCAAAAATAAACCAATCAAAATAAGGTCGAATTTGGGCGTGTCTATAACGGTGAAGGAAAACATTGGGAGGAAACCTGCATACAATAGCGATTTGTAAGAATTTCTATGGTATGTAAAGTCCGCCAACCCGCACTAGGCCAGTGTGGTGGACTATATGGCCTAACCACTTTCAATCGTACTCTCGATTGTAGACACCCGTGCCCTTCAGTGGGACGTATATGAACTGATACAATAGGCTAGTTTCATACATTTTTATTTTTGTTTATAACGTAAGGTTACGTTACGCATAATCATAATCAGAAAGAATTTTTAAAATCCGTTAAGAGCGTATACACCTTGCGCGCAAAGTCAACTATAGGTATTTTTTCGTTAATTTCACGCACACATAAGCGACCAAAGCTGTGTGCGTAGAGCTGCCGCATCGGCTCTCTATACAATCGGCTCAAACAACTTTGATCCGTGCGCTTCAAATATTCAATTGAAATGTAACTGTAATATATTATCATTAAAATATTTTATTTGCATTATAAGTAGACAAATATTACTGTGCAAGCAAAGAATAATACAAATTTAGATACTAATCATATTTTCGTTATTATTACATTGTTAAGTTGCATTCAAATCAGTGTTCAATCAGTAGACACTATGGACGTTTTATTAATCATTTCGTGTTCGAACACATAAATAGTGTTAGGGGCCTTACAACCCCTTACAATTACGAAATATATTTAATTTTATATTACAATACATAACATAATTTAGCCTCGGAATTACATCCCATTATACAGGGTATATCAAGACTGCTACCGAAAACGAAGCCGGGTGGTAGTTTAAGCTACTTCAGACACAATGCAACAGAAAAAGTTGCAAAAAAAGCGTCAATTTTTTTTTTTATTTTTTTCCTATGGCCATATTTGGGTTGTAAATACATTTTTTCCTAAAATAATAGTGTATACCCTTTTATTTATAACTAATCTAAGGTATAAAAGTGTTTAAATTATTACTTTGGCAAAAACTATGGATTTACCACCCAAAAATGACGATGTTTAAAAAATCATAAAAAATAATTGTCGCGTTTCTATGCGAAATTTTTAGTTGCATTGTGTTTGTAGTCACTAAAACTACCACCCAGCTTCGTTTTCGGTAGCAGTCTTGAGATACCCGGTATTACCTGAAAACATAATTTATACTCACTACAAAATCATTGTAGGTAAAAAAAATAATTAAATATTTTACTACCAAAGTACTAAGATGTGGTAATCGCAGTCCGCGCATGGCTATTTTTACTACGCGCGGCAAAAATCGACTGCAGTTAGGCCGGAGCGACGAGCGATACGTCCTCCCTCTAGAAGGCCTTGCGGCGGTCTGATTTGATCCACGTCGGACAGCGTGTTTTATAGTGGTTTTTAAAATATTTGTAGAAAACATGAAAACTAATTTTGTTGAAATATAAAAATGGCAATTTATTGATAAGATGTTCTTCTATTATAATATGTAATTGCTATAAAAAATTATGTACGATAAGTTGGTGAAAAAAAATATGTTCTTGACGAGAGTTTCTGAATAATTTCGCATTGTTTAAATTTTTATTTTTCAGGAACTAAACACAAAAAGATTATTTTTGTCAGCAAAATCCCTCCATAAGGGTCTTATTAGTCTGATAATATTTTTATTTTATCTTATATTTAGTGGTTTCGGATATCTTAAGCTTCTAAATTGCCATTTAAAGCCTAAATAACGAAACTAGTGTTCAGTAATCCTTATAGTACTCACAAATTATCCATCAATCTATAATGTTTTCCACCAAAATCCCTAGATGACAACCTTTTCTAAAATTAGTAATAATTATTTTTCCTTTAAATTGTTTATTGGTGGCTATTAACTCATTTGAAAAGTCCTGTTTTTAAGCCAAAAAGCGCGTGCAGGGTATAAACGCTCTTAAGTAATAAGCAAGTTACAAATATATGAAAGTTTGTGGTAGGAGTGATAGAAAAGGATGCAACATGCACGGCGTGACGTCATCTTCCATAAGGTGCACGCGTGCGAAAGAGACAACGAGTGTCCCCACCGTACTATTAAATGTATTAATATCTCAGTCATTTTACATTCAATTTTGATGCTGTTTTCAAATTCGTTTGTTTTTATAAACGATGCTTTTAAGGAATGATTACTTACTGCTCAAATAAAATCTTGGACCCAACCCTATTTTAGTACAGCGTGGTTACTCTACAAAACGGTACGATTTTTTACGAATGTTCGGACGCCGTACGTAAAACTTCACTAATGTGCCTAGATACTCCACCAAATGTTGGGATCCTCTATGATACATCGCAACCATAGATTAAGTTCAGAGAATATGATAAATTTAATAGAAAATAGTATTGATTTTTAGAAGTGGAAATCTTATATCTTACTTCGGACGTCGAACATCCGAACATTCGAATTTCGTATCGTTTTTATAGAGTAACCCCCCAAGGCGTGTCTTGAAATCGTTGATCTGATTGGTCTAATTTCAGCATATATTTTTAGATAGGATGGATCGTTTATGAATTTTAATATTCATTACAAATAAGGGTAACCATATAATGGTTATTATTATGCGATACCTGGAATTCTATTATAAGCGGAGTGTTATAAATCTTGGTGGCCTTTTAAGGATACATTCATACAGAAGAAGCTAGTTTCTTCGTTTGTTGAATTGTCCACCAGTACCACTCTGACTTACTATGTTCATACATACAATAACTCAAGCTTTTATCCCAGAAAGGGTAGGCAGAGGTGCTATTAGGACACCCACGTAATTTAAAATAATAAGTACATATTTTCGATTCCACGAAGTCCGTTTGTCTATAATATTGCTTATATAGTTCAATGCAATTCTAAAAAATAAACATAATGATGTACAGATAATCTATTTTCTATAGGTGAGTGGCGAAATTTGGAACTACAAATAAAAATTAAGAAATATCTATTTATCGCAATGTTTAAGATAGGGTATTAATATAGGCAGCAAGAATTTATATTTGTAATTTAATACTATTAACATATCCAAGATAATAAAATATGAGGAGAAAACAACTCTTACTAGTATTTTGAAAACAGCATGATAACTACGCATTTGGACGCCAAAAGTTAACAGACGATCGTTAAACAACGGACTTCGTGAAATTGAACAATTACTTGTAAAATAAATATAAAGAAATATGTTGTAAAATAATAAATACATTATTAAAATTATTAACACTAGTTATTTATAGATTACTTATAGTTTATATTCAATATGCCTGTGTCCAGACAAACTTGTATTAAGTTTTTGTGATACTACCATTGTGAAGCTAAAAATGCATTATATTGAAAGAATCGAAAGAGCTAAAAATAAATATAACAGAATTATGTTTGCTACCCAATTGCTATTTGTTCTCAAAAACATCTGCGACTGTATAAATGTGTTAGGTATATGAATATGTTTGGATTTTCAACCTAAGTTAAAAATTATTTCTGAGATGTCAGGGGGGTTAATCTATGATGTAAAATTGTACGAACGTGCCCAACTACTCTACAAAATGTTCAAATCCTCCTGTATCGTAAGTCGTAACCATAAACTAAGTACAGAGTGAATCATAAACTAATCTTCCTTCGAAGGTCGAACATTCGAACTTCTTTTCAGAACAAAGAGAAACCAAATCAAGGCCACCAAGATTTTTACCTAATAAATAAATGTGCAAATTACTATAAATAATTTAAAACACCAAGTTTTTACTAATATTTGTCTATTTGCCCTTGTAAGTTAAATAGATACTACTTTACTTAATATTTCTGTCTCAAAACGATAACAATAAAATCTAGATATACATAAGTACTGCATGGAATATTTTTGTGTTCACAATAAGATACCGGTTAAGTGTTTGTGAATATATTATTGATAAATGATAAGTGTGCATGATATTTTGAAAATGTGAATGTCACGAGAAATTATAAAACTTTAAAGCTGAAATTGACTTTTCCTTCCATGATTTAGTTGTATGGATGCCCTGAACTGATAAAGTATTTATGGATCAGTTTTCATGCAAGACGCCTCTTTTGTAAATAATTACCACATATCTAGAAGCTTTATAAAAGTATGCAGTATGGAATTACTGAACATAGATCTTTTGTAACCGACATGGTGTTTCACTGATTGATATTCTATAATGGCCAATGGTGCAAGATTTATAAGCATATTTCGGTCGTAAGAAAAATGCAAGCGACTTTGTCATTGGGTTTGTATAGAAATGTTATAAAAGCCCCAGAAATACTTTTTCTCTAAATATGAACAAAAATATCTGGAAATTACATAGATATACTGACAAAGTCCGTAAATGTAAATTTATCACTGGTGGCAGATCTATGAAATGTGAGGCCGCCTGCACAGAATACTAAACTAACAGAAGTCAAGCTCCATACAAAGCGCGCTAAATCAACGCACACATTGACAGCGTTCACGGACACGATATTTCAAACCAGTCGAGACCACTGCGAGCGCGAGTGTCACCTGCTTCGGGCACGCAAATAGTGAGATGTTTTGTGCAAAAATGGAGCAAATGAATAAAAGTTATTACACTTGTAGACTAGAGCCCGTGGCAAAAAGTGACGGGTCAAATGAACCACAAGGAGACCTATTTAGTAAGATAAGGGATAAGATAAGATAAGGGGCTTAAAATAATAATATTTAGCACTATGCCGTCACTTGTAAGCTGTCCGTCTGGATGCAGATGAGACTTCAAAAGTACAGGGAGAGGGTGTATATTTTGGTCATATATTTTTGTACGGCATTCCTACCATCGATAGATCCATGAAAAATAATAAGACAACACGTAGTGCCGTACAAAAATAGTGCGCCACAAATTCAGCAGAACGTTAAATATTCTGGCAATTTTCTTGGTAAATTTGGTCATTTGATTTTATACGGCATCGTTGCCATACAATTTCAATACCTCTTCTAATCCATTATTCCGCAAGGCCGTACAAAAACCATGCGACAAGGGAGAAAAATTGGCGGTTGTAACCCACTCCCCTTCAGTGGTCAGGGGGGTGATTTGACGCAACATGAAATTTATTTATTTTGAAAGTATTTTAGGCATAGTTAACATTTTTTCACATGCCGTAATTTTTTTTTGGTCTAAACTTCTGTAGGGTGAAAAACACTCGAAAAATCCACGTAACTATATGATATATGACTTGAAGTTGATATTTAGTATGAAAATTTTTGGACGGCATTTAGATTTTTTATTTGTTTTTATTGCAATAGTCCATAAAAAGTCAATTCCGTATAAATCTCAATGTTCATATTGATAAAAAGTTGTGATGTGTATTCAGTGGCGTAACAATAGGGTGGCATCGTGCGCAAAATGCCACGGGCCCCCGACCTTAGGGGCCCCCGTTGGCCCGGCTCCTCAGGCCAAACCAACTAAATTGCTAATCAAAAAATATTTTTCTAAGAAAATATATTGTGATTTTTGTGATAAAAAAATAAAAATGGTTCTTTAGATTTACGTGAATGTTACTCATTGAAATAAAACTATTTTCTATAGATTATAGCGCCGATATGGTTTTAAAAATAATTTAACTTCAATATTAGGCCTCTGACGGGGCCCCATCAAAATTGCTACGTTTGTTTTCCGTGGGACAATAGATAGATTACACCGAGAGACCCAAAGTTTCACCGCATTTCTAACGGCTTTACATTCTCCGTAAAGTCGGAATTATCGACGATTCCAAGAGCTCGGTGCTGTAAGGAGTAAAGTGGGTCGAGCTAGTATTTTGGGGCTTCTACCCAGAGGTACTCCACGTGTTGGCAGATCATCACTTTTATAGAGCAATAACCGGGTTGAGAATCCCTAACTTTTTGCTGGCCATTTTCCCTTGTCTTCCAAATGACACCTAAACAGCACTGCAAAAGGGGTCTTGTTGGTTATAAATGAGCAAACTTATGTCTTCGTGGGGTTAAACTGAGCTATGTTCATCCATTCCGTTGGTAGGTAGGCCCCTAAGTAGTCTCGACTTCCGACAAAAGTTGAAACCATCTTTCCTCAACGGAGATTCCCCGATAGAGATTCTGTAGTCTGATGTATCTTGCGTCACTTGCACTAGCATCTACATAGCAATTGCAGCTGGTGATAGACAACAAATCATTGATATGCAGATTAAATAGTGTCGGTGAAAGCACCGAGCCTTGGCAAACACCAGAATTAATGGTCTTGGTTTCGATGCAAAAGCCGTCCATGACTTTTATGCTCCGATCATCCAGAAAGCTGGCGATGTACTTTCAGAGTTCCTCTGGTTGAAGTACCAGGCAGGTAGCTTCACCAGAACGACGCCATGCCACACTCGATGAAAATTTCAAGGCCTACCGTACTCGCCTCATCCCTACTATCCAATGCCTCCGCCTGATGGTGTGTGGGATAAATGAGAAGATCACCATCCGAACGACGGTCACTATTCAATTGGCGATCCTCAAGATACCCCAGGAACTGCTTATTTATAACTTGCTCCAAGACCTTGGAGAGTAAGCATGTGATAGCAATCGGCCTGTGATTCGAAGGATCCGATCGGTCACCCTTTTTGAGGATTGGATGAACATGGGCTATATTCTATGAAGCCGGGCCTGGGTTGTTATAATAGAAAATACAATATAAGCGCGTGAGTACGGGAGTTATCTCAGGGCCGAACGTCTTAAGAATTACTGCGGGGATACATTCCAACCCACTCGACTAATAGATGTCGAGAAACTTGACTTGAGGTGATGAGCGAACTGTGAGCGTTGGCCGTGATTTTATTCATTGCCAAGAATCCCTGGTTTTGCGAGAACATAATGTCACGGTTAACGATCGCGATTGTGACCATAACCATACCACTGGCCGCCGCCTCCATAGAAGAAAACGTCACGTCACGATCTGCTTAAAGGACTCCTCTTTCTTAAGGTTAGAGGGCCTCAGAATTCCAGCACGGTCTCCCAAGCAAGACTTAAGAGGCTACCTATAGGAGCTGTCTGAGTAACTGCTGACGGGCACACTCTTACTATCTGTGATTCCGAGATGGACAACAGAGCACGTGGCCTTATGTTTGTCGTGGATGCCCACAAAATCTTAAAGGGGCGTCCAGGCCTAGACATAAGTGGAGATCAACTTTCATCCATAATGAGGGAGACCTGCGTCCAGGTTTTGCGCCGGGCATTGGGCAATCATTGAGAAGGAACCAGGGCGCTTCCCGGCCTGAGATTATAACCAGTAGCGCACGAAATGCGGAAGACAGGGTTTTAATCGGTATGTTAGCGCAGATTTTTGTTAGGCACTGGCCTAGGCCGCAGTTTGCTGGCAGGCCAGTGACACTAATATATTCCTTTCGGTCTCCTCCGGGGTATCGGAAAAAGCTTATCAGTTTTCTTCTCCATATAAAAAGGGGGGCCCCATCCGATGATTTTGCCACGGGCCCCTGATGGTGTAGTTACGCCACTGTGTGTATTGTTAAGTGGTCGCTATGAAATAGGGTTAATGAAAAGTCATTAAACTCGTACTCCGTATCAGCCCATATACGAGTACCTCCCACTGCAGGGCACGAGCCTACTGTAGAATAGGCCCGTGCCCTGTAATCGTAATCTCGATTGTAGAATCTAGAGTGCGATTGAGAGTGATTAGGCCGTATAGTCCACTATGCTGACCTAGTACGTGTTGGTACTCGTACTATTGCTATAATATTATATAAGATTATTTTATTTGTTCATTAGTTGCTATTTTTACTATTTTATTATACGTACTTTGGAAAAGAAATAAGATGTTACATATTTTGTTTCATTGTTTTATGTCACTAAGGAGACTACCCTAATCATTAATTATTACTTATTGAAATTGTGCAATATGGTGTCCAGACATTGCCTAGCAAATTTCACCTCCTCAAATTCTCACAAAATATATCACGCAAATTGTGTCGTATTATCTTGATAAAAAAAATACATTTTAGATTGTGTCAGTAGAAGAGTTTTTTTAATTATCAAGGAATAAATGCATAAGGTAATGTCACAGACATGAGATCATGAATTTGTCTAACTTTTCAAAATTTTCGATAACTATATGTACAAAAAAATGGAGTAAAATAATTAAAAATTACAACATTCTTTGGGATTTTTTTATGATCGATATCAGTCCATATTCCGTCCCCTTGCAGGGCACGGGCCTTCTCTACAATCGAGAGAATGATTGAGAGTGATTAGGCCATATAGTCAACCACGCTGGCTTAGTGTGTGTTCGAAGACTTACATACCATAGAAATTCTTATAAATCGCTATAGTATGCAGGTTTCTTCGTGATGTTTTCCTTCGCCGTTTTAGTGCGTGGTGATTGACTACCAATACACACATGACTCCGAAAAGTCAGAGGTGTGCCATGGGACTCGAACCCGCGACCACCGTGAACATGTTGGCAGCCGCATCTTTTACGATAATATGTGTAAATATCATGAAAATCGATCGTATTTTAGACTTTATTTTCCGTTAAAGGGCATAAATATCAAAGTTAGGGCAGTTGATGGTTCCTATTTGTTTTTCATTTTTTATATATATCAATAAACATTAGAAAATAAGATAATTAAAAAAATATATGTCCATGTATAAAGTATATTACATCGAAAATTATTCAAGAATATGAATATTGAGATCGATAGTTTTCAATTTTTGAATATAATATTACTGGTGGTAGGTCTCTCATATGTGAGAGGCCATCTGGGTAGGTATCACCGCAATGTCTATTTCTTCCGTGAAACAACACTGCTTAAATGCACTGTTGTGTTTCGGATTGAAGGACATTGTAGCCAGAGCAACTACTGGACATATTGAGACTTAACATCTTATGTCTCAGGATGGCGAGCGCAGTGGAATATTGCTACTGTTCATGAGCGGTCGTATCGCTTACCATCAGGCGAACGGCTTGCTCGTCTCGCAATTCAATGCAATAAAAAAAAAATATATATATATATAATATACACTCAGTTTCGCTTTAAATAGACGGCATAATGATTTATACATATTAACACTTGTTCTCTTCGAAAATATGTTAATTCCGTACAGAATCAGATGACCATAAAGTTACCCCTGAAATGGTAGTGTCATTTTAATCAGCAAAAAGTTATGATCTACATTAAAATATACGGCATCATTTTTTCTCCATTCAGTTAACTGGGTTCTATTTAAAACAACAATAATATTCAGAAAGTTGCTGTATTTCATTAATCTACGATAGTTTAAACTTTACAAATAATTTGAAAAAAGTCATATTTTGTTTTCCTCTCAATTTCTTTTAGAACATTTTTTATTGAATGGCAATGTTATATAACAATTGTATTTAGCAATATAATGTTAAAAAAGTAGTTGCCGTACAGGGTCAAATGACCTTACAGCTTTCAAGGTCAGATTTATGATAAATTTAGGTATTATTCATTTTATACATTCAAATGAACTATATTTTTTGACGGCATGTTTTTAAATAGTTCTTTTGAGTGCTACATAATGTTATGAAACCGATGCCGTACTTTTTCAAATCACCTCCCGGACCACTGAAGGGGAGTGGGTTGCAACCGCCGATTTTTCTCTCTTGTCGCATAGTTTTTGTACGGCGTTACGGAATAATGGATTAGAAGAGGTAATAATATAATAATAATAAATAACACCCAACAGTCACATACATAGTCCTGACCCCACACTAAGATCGAGTCTTGTGTCGTGGGTATCAGGAACTAAGAGAGACTTTTCGGTCTCACAAACACCCAGACCCGAAAGAAATATTTGTGGGCCACACAAACATTTCTCTCGGTGCGGGGATCGAACCCGCGGCCTCTCGTTTCACAGGCGGTGTCTAACCGTCAGCGCCACGGAGGCTGTCAAGGAGAGGCTGCTGGAGAGGTATTGAAATTATATGGAAACGATGCCGTATAAAATCAAATGACCAAATTTACCAAGAAAATTGCCAGAATATCTAATGTTCTGCTAAATTTGTGGCACACTATTATTGTACGGCACTACGTGTTCTCTTATTATTTTTCATGGATCTATCGATGGTAGGAATGCCGTACAAAAATATATGACCAAAATATACACCCTCTCCCTGTACTTTTGAAGTCTCATCTGCATCCAGACGGACAGCTTACAAGTGACGGCATAGTGCTAAATATTATTATTTTAAGCCCCTGTATCTTACTAAATAGGTCTTCGTGTGGTTCATTTGACCCATCACTTTTTGCCACGGGCCTGTAGTCTATTGTATATAAAACACCAGATTATAACAATTGAATATAAATTTCATTTAAAAAAACATATACAAAAACAATTTAAAAAAACTTAGAATAATGACATACACATTCTCAGCGAGTTCATAAATAAAATTAAAGTTTATTTATTGTACTATTGTGTTTTATATATTTTATTTTAAAAATTCAATCAAACGATACGAGTGCTATTAAGAGCGTTTATACCCTGCACGCGCTTTTTGTCTTAAAAACAGGACTTTTCAAATGAGTTAATAGCCACCAATAAACAATTTAAAGGAAAAATAATTATTACTAATTTTAGAAAAGGTTGTCATCTAGGGATTTTGGTGGAAAACATTATAGATTGATGGATAATTTGTGAGTACTATACGGATTACTGAACACAAGTTTCGTTATTTAGGCTTTAAATGGCAATTTAGAAGCTTAAGATATCCGAAACCACTAAATATAAGATGAAAATAAAAATATTATCAGACTAATAAGACCCTTATGGAGGGATTTTGCTGAGAAAAATAATCTTTTAGTGTTTAGTTCCTGAAAAATAAAAATTTAAACAATGCGAAATTATTCAGAAACTCTCGTCAAGATCATATTTTTTTTCACCAACTTATCGTACATAATTTTTTATAGCAATTGCATATAACAATAGAAGAACATCTTATCAATAAATTACCATTTTTATATTTCAACAAAATTAGTTTTCATGTTTTCTACAAATATTTTAAAAACCACTATAAAACACGCTGTCCGACGTGAATCAAATCAGACCGCCGCAAGGCCTTCTAGAGGGAGGACGTATCGCTCGTCGCTCCGGCCTAGCTGCAGTCGATTATGCCGCGCGTAGTAAAAATAGCCACGCGCGGAATGCGATTACCACATCTTAGTACTTTGGTAGTAAAATATTTAATTATTTTTATTGCCTACAATGATTTTGTAGTGAGTATAAATTATGTTTCAGGTAATATAATGGGATGTAAATCCGAGGCTAAATTATGTTATGTATTGTAATATAAAATTAAATATATTACGTAATTGTAAGGGGTTGTATGGCCGCTAACACTATTTATGTGTTCGAACACGAAATTATCAATAAAACGTCCGTAGTGTATACTGATTGAACACTGATTTGAATGCAACTTAACAATGTAATAATAACGAAAATATGATTAGTATCCAAAATTTGTATTATTCTTTGCTTGCACAGTAATATTAGTCTACTTATAATGCAAATAAAATATTTTTATGATATTATATTACAGTTACATTTCAATTGAATATTTGAAGCGCACGGATCAAAGTTGTTTGAGCCGATTGTATAGCGAGCCGACGCGGCAGGTCTACGCTCAGGTATACGCTCTTAAGAGCGTATACACCTTGCGCGCAAAGTCAACTATAGGTATTTCTTCGTTAATTTCACGCACACATAACCGACCAAAGCTGTGTGCGTAGAGCTGCCGCGTCGGCTCACTATACAATCGGCTCAAACAACTTTGATCCGTGCGCTTCAAATATTCAATTGAAATGTAACTGTAATATAATATCATAAAAATATTTTATTTGCATTATAAGTAGACAAATATTACTGTGCAAGCAAAGAATAATACAAATTTTGGATACTAATCATATTTTCGTTATTATTACATTGTTAAGTTGCATTCAAATCAGTGTTCAATCAGTATACACTACGGAAGTTTTATTAATCATTTCGTGTTCGAACACATAAATAGTGTTAGGGGCCTTACAACCCCTTACAATTACGAAATATATTTAATTTTATATTACAATACATAACATAATTTAGCCTCGGGATTACATCCCATTATATTACCTGAAACATAATTTATACTCACTACAAAATCATTGTAGGTAATAAAAATAATTAAATATTTTACTACCAAAGTACTAAGATGTGGTAATCGCATTCCACGCGTGGCTATTTTTACTACGCGCGGCATAATCGAGTGCAGCCAGGCCGGAGCGACGAGCGATACGTCCTCCCTCTAGAAGGCCTTGCGGCGGTCTGATTTGATCCACGTCGGACAGCGTGTTTTATAGTGGTTTTTAAAATATTTGTAGAAAACATGAAAACTGATTTTGTTGAAATATAAAAATGGTAATTTATTGATAAGATGTTCTTCTATTGTAATATGCAATTACTATAAAAAAATATGTACGATAAGTTGGTGAAAAAAAATATGTTCTTGACGAGACTTTCTGAATAATTTCGCATTGTTTAAATTTTTATTTTTCAGGAACTAAACACAAAAAGATTATTTTTCTCAGCAAAATCCCTCCATGAGGGTCTTATTAGTCTGATGATATTTTTATTTTCATCTTATATTTAATGGTTTCGGATATCTTAAGCTTCTAAATTGCCATTTAAAGCCTAAATAACGAAACTTGTGTTCAGTAATCCGTATAGTACTCACAAATTATCCATCAATCTATAATGTTTTCCACCAAAATCCCTAGATGACAACCTTTTCTAAAATAAGTAATAATTATTTTTCCTTGAAATTGTTTATTGGTGGCTATTAACTCATTTGAAAAGTCCTGTTTTTAAGCCAAAAAGCGCGTGCAGGGTATAAACGCTCTTAACACGATACGTGTTTTCGCATAAGCCAGAGTTAACAACCCTTGCGCGAACGCCGAGCGTAGTGTGAGTGTGGCAACAAAAGTGAAGTACATACACAAGCTTGACTTCTGTTAGTATTCTGTGCCGCCTGGGTCGGTACCAACGCAATGTCTACTTCTCCCGCCTAACAGCAGTGTAAATGCATTGTTGTTTCGGATTAAAGGATATTGTAGCGAGAGTAACTACTGGATATATTGAGACTTAAAATCTTATGTTTCACGATGGCAAGTGCAGTGAAATGCAAAGCATTGCTTTGTAATTTAAGGTGTTGTTTGGTTTTGCTGCTGTTCATGAGCGGTCGTATCGCTTACCACCAGGTGAACGGCATACTTATCTCGTCATTCCTTGCAATAAAAAAAATATTTTTAGTAAGTATGAGTAAGGGTATAAATAAAACCATTTCATTAACAATCTTATAAGATATTTATTTAATGAAAATAAATAAAAAAGCGATTCTATCGCCCATAACAGTCTCAACTTACCACTTCCATACGTACATAATAAATTACATTTACAATATAGGGATACAGGTGCGATATTAAAATTAACAATAAAGAGAGACAAAAGTTAATTCTCGAACTATACAAAATAACACATTTTCATTGATACTACCGTGTACGTGTTCTTACACATTACTCCCTAATTCTACTTAAAATCAGACCAGGATAAAAAGTACCTTACTTTGTATTTTTTGACAGGCAATAAAACCGCTTAGTGACATCTGTCAAGCATAAGTTTATAAAAGTGTATTTTGCTATAAATATTTGGAGGTCACAAATACAATACATTTTTAATATTTTCCCGATACAACATTCTTTGACTCGACCATTATTTATTTAATATGTTAAATACAGTTTTTCCTAGTCACTATAAGTTGAAATAACAAATAATAAAATTATAATCACCACAATAAGAGGTACAAACTTACCTCAATATATCTACTAAATTGAAATATTTTAGATTTTAAAATTAACAATCCATTGTTAGAATATAATTAAAAACTTTTGTCCTTCGTAAAGACTAAATAAGCGTGAAAGGAATTTTAAGCTTTCGCGCTAAATTAAATTAATTTCTAAGACGAAAATAATTTCAATAGCACTGAATCAACATCAAGTCCGCAATTGCTATTTTTTAAGAACAGATAAATCTTTGATTCTTTATGTGCTAAGCTTTGAATAAATTATCATAAATTTTCATATACACACAAAGATGTTAATCATAGATAAAAGCATTGCAATATTCGTAATAATTGTTTGGATTTTATTTGTTCATTTAGACCCAATTGCACAAACTGACTTTGCCCATAACTTTGACAATATCAATACCATAAATGATTTATTATGGCGATGATATTATCAAAGCTAGTTTAAGCAATTGACCCTTAAACTAAAATAATAATACAGTAATACGGGATTGATAATCAGGGGTGAATAGAAATAAACTGACTTGCGTTATTAAGTAGTCTGAGTAGGTATATTTAATTTAATTTCTACAATTCGGAAGAATACTCATATACAATTAATATGCTACACAGGTTTACGAGTGACCACTTTTGTTTCTATTCATCCTTACTGTCTATCCACCCCACAGAATACTAACAGAAGTCAAGCTTGTCTATGTACTTCACTTTTGTTGCCACACTCACACTACGCTCGGCGTTCGCGCAAGGGTTGTTAACTCTGGCTTATGCGTAAACACGTATCGTGTTAATAGCACTCGTATCGTTTGATTGAATTTTTAAAATAAAACATATATAACACAATAATACAATAAATAAATTTTAATTTTATTTATGAACTCTCTGAGAATGTGTATGTCATTATTCTAAGTTTTTTTTGTTGTTTTTGTATAATATAAGTATTTTTTAATGAAATTTATATTCAATTATTATAATTTGGTGTTTTATATACAAGTGTAATAACTTTTATTCATTTGCTCCATCTTTACACAAAACATCTCACTATTTGCGTGCCCGAAGCGGGTGACACTCGCGCTCGCAGTGGTCTCGACTGGTTTGAAATATCGTGTCGGTGAACGCTGTCAATGTGTGCGTTGATTTAGCGCGCTTTGTATGGAGCTTGACTTCTGTTAGTTTAGTATTCTGTGATCCACCCCATATAACGTACTAAGTTTAAGCACAAAAGAGAGTGAAGTATGCAGAATTATAAAAGACCAAAATTACAAAGAACCATTGACAAAAAATTAGTCACATTCCCTAGCACTCCACGAGCCTTAAATTGGAAACATATTTATGTATTTTACTTTATATTAGCACTGTGATATTACATCAAGGGAGTAAATATGTTCATAGCAGCTCATGTCTAGAGTTTCCGAACGAATGTAATATTTTGATGGTGGCAACACTGTTGCCAAAATGCAGATTTTTATCGGATTTAAAATAAATGCAGTGATGTGGTTAAGAGCGTTTATACCCTTTGCGCGCTTTTTGGCTAAAAAACAAGACTTTTCAAATGAGTTAATAGCCACCAATAAACAATTTCAAGGAAAAATAATTAGTACTAATTTTAGAAAAGGTTGTCGTCTAGGGATTTTGGTGGAAAACATGATAGTTTGATGGATAATTTGTGAGTACTATAAGGATACTGAACATTAGTTTCGTTATTTAGGCTTTAAGTGGCAATTTAGAAGCTTAAGATATCCGAAATCACTAAATATAAGATGAAAATAAAAATATTATCCGACTAATAAGACCCTTATGGAGGGATTTTGCTGAGAAAAATAATCTTTTTATGTTAAGTTACTGAAAAATAAAAATTTAAACAATGCGAAATTATTCAGAAACTCTCGTCAAGAACATATTTTTTTTCACCAACTTATCGTACATAATTTTTTATAGCAATTTGCATATTATAACAGAAGAACATCTTATCAATAAATTGCCATTTTTATATTTCAATAAAATTAGTTTTCATGTTTTCTACATATATTTTAAAAACCACTATAAAACACGCTGTCCGCCGTGCATCAAATCAGACCGCCGCAAGGCCTTCTAGAGGGAGGACGTATCGCTCGTCGCTCCGGCCTGGCTGCAGTCGATTTTTGCCGTGCGTCGTAAAAATAGCCACGCGCGGACTGCGATTGCTACATCTTAGTACTTTGGTAGTAAAACATATTTTTTCTTTTTATTACCTACAATGATTTTGTAGTGAGTATAAATTATGTTTCAGATAATAAAGGGTGTCCCAAAATTAACGCAAGATTTGAATTTGCCGCCATTTATGCAGTACAGTCTTGCCAACCCTAAAAACAAAATAAATCGACAGTTGACAGTTTAGGGTTAGTAAAAATGGAGCGTTACGCAATAGAACAACGTGTCTTCATTGTTGAGCAATATTTCAAAAATAATGAATGCTTGGCGGCCGTAGTTCGAAAATTTCATACAAAATATGGTCGGAATAGTGTTTTAACTTCGTCAACTGTGAAGCGATTAATTGAAAAATTCCGAGAGACAGGATCCGTGGGAGACGCCAAACACACTGGTCGTCCAAAAACAAGCCGTTCAAATGTCAATATAGAGGCAGTGCGTGCGAGTGTCGGTGACAATCCAGGAACCTCAATTCGGCGTCGTGGACAAGAATTGCAAATTTCAAGAAGCTCTCTACAGCGTATACTCACTAAAGATCTGTGTCTCCATGCTTACAAAATTCAATTAACACAACTACTGAAGCCCAATGACCATGCACAGCGAAGAGAGTTTGTTGAATGGATTATTGAGCAACAACAAATGAATGCTGATTTTTCGAGCAAACTCATCCTAAGCGACGAAGCACATTTTCACCTTGATGGCTTTGTTAATCGCCAAAATTGCCGCTTTTGGGGTTCTGAAAATCCACATGTGATTGTCGAAAAACAAATGCATCCACAACGTGTTACAGTTTGGTGTGCATTTTGGGCTGGAGGCATAATTGGACCATACTTTTTTGAAAATGAGGCTGGTCAAGCAGTGACTGTTACTTCTGCTCGATATCGCGATATGATAACACGGTTCTTTTTGCCGAAATTGGATGATATTGATGTGGCTAATATGTGGTTTCAACAAGACGGTGCCACATGCCATACAGCCCGTGAAACACTTCAATTATTGCATGAGACATTTCCAGGTCGTGTACTCTCTCGTTTCGGTGATCAGAATTGGCCCCCTAGATCGTGTGATTTAACACCATTAGATTTCTTTTTATGGGGATATCTAAAATCACAGGTCTACGTCAACAAGCCCACAACTACGCGTGCATCAAAGGAGGAGATTCAACGTTGCATCAACGAAATTCAGCCACATTTATGCAGAACGGTCATGGAAAATTTCGACAAACGAGTGCGTATGTGTATGCAAAGCCGCGGAGGCCATTTGCCCGATGTGTTATTCCATAAATAACCCTATCCTATGTACTTTATGAATCAATAAAAAAATTACAATCAAAAGACTAAAAACTGTGTTTTCTATTTAATTCAAATCTTGCGTTAATTTTGGGACACCCTATATAATGGGATGTAATTCCGAGGCTAAATTATGTTATGTATTGTAATAAAAAATAAATATATTTCGTAATTGTAAGGGGTTGTAAGGCCCCTAACTCTTTTCATGTATTCGAACACGAAATGATTAATAAACGTCCGTAGTGTCTACTGATTGAACACTGATTTGAATGCAACTTAACAATGTAATAATAACGAAAATATGATTAGTATCTAAAGGAGATTAGTCGATTTGGTCCAACTACGGACAAGAAATTAAGTATGACTGAAAAATCAGGCGTATTTTTTTAGATTCATGTCTCTATTTATTTTTATCCTAAACCGTGGGAATCACATTTTGTAAAAAAAAGGATATCATAAAATATTCTACCACTTTTTGCATTGTTTGCAATAATATCAGAATTGACATCTGTCAAATTCATTCAGTGTTTGTCAAATTCTATTCTTTGTGCTTGGTCGCGAAAGGAATGTGCTTTTGTGATGTGTTATTTTGAGTTTGTTATTTACGACAACTCTTGGCTACTCTAAAATAGATTTTAATTATTATATTCCCAAAAATAGCAGAGCTTGCTCAGTGCATCTACGCAATACCTCATTGGATTTTAATATCTATAATATTAATTATATTATTTTAGTTCTAACACGTACAAGACTTGTTTACAATTATAAAGAATTCTAAAACATCAATCGATTTTAATGAGATAAATAGTATGACAGACCACTTAGTGCGTTATTGGTTAGGACTGAACAAAAATATATGTTTTACATTGTATGTTTTGTTTATATTCAGATCGACAGCTCTCAAAATGGCCACAATGCAATAATACATTATTGTAATTGCATTGCAATCAAAAGGACAGTGGGATGCTGTGCACATGTAATGACTATTATGTGGTTGGGCTAGGTACCAAAATGATATCACACCTCCTGCAAAACACCTCGACAATGTATTGTTACTACCAAGTACATGAGATATTGTTTAGGAACAAGTTTAATTTCAAAATATAACTTTTTATTATAAAAATGTGTTTTTTATTATCAATACCAACATTTTTACCGTCATCATTCCCTTTTTATAATGACCTACCTACTTTTGAAACGGATATTTCTACCCCCAGAAATGCTTTCTTAATCAACTTTATATCGAAAATTATTTAACGTGTTTATAATTAGGTAATACATTTTACAATATTATTAAACGAAATTATTTACATAGTTGCAGAATATATAAAATATTGTCCAAATAAGATATATAGTAGAATATGGTAGTTTTTGTAAAACTTTAAGAGGATATATCTTATATACTCCACATCGTAGCTCAAAAAGACTAAGTATATTATATTTAAAGGATATTGAATCTTTATTATTTAATTCTAGGTCTCATTTGTGTCCGTCAAGTTTTCACTACTAGGCCCAATTTCCTTAGGAAATCGACCGATCTCCTTTGTATTGTTCATTGCTTGCACAGTAATATTTGTCTACTTATAATGCAAATAAAATATTTTTATGATATAATATTACCAATATGTAAATCATAAGTTACATTTCAATTCAATATTAGAATTTTGAAGCGCACGGATCAAAGTTGATTGCGCTGGCTGTATAGCGAGCCGACGCGGCAGCTCTACACACACAGCTTTGGTCGCTTATGTGTGCGTAAAATTAACGAAGAAATACCTATAGTTGACTTTGTGCGCAAGGTGTAAACGCTCTTAAAGATGGAATTTCATCAACATTATAGATGATGCCTTGTTTTGGCTTCGTGTTCAATCAGTGTTGCCAGCATAATCAAATTATATGCGTTCGGAAACAACTATATTCTTACATACAAATACAGTTACAATAATATGTTCAGCGTTTAAACTTATTAAAATGATATTATAACTCCATTGCTTTGTGCGGGGTATATGAAGTTACTTTCTTTGTTTCTTTCTTTCATGTATTTTGGTGTTCTGAATCCTAATCAGAGAATGCAAAAAAAATATATATATAAAAATAAACTGAATTCAATCTGTAGTTCATGAATCAACAACGAGAGAAAAACAAAACTTATCTGAAACAAAATGTATTTGAAATTTATCTTTTTCTTGAGTTTGGTTAAACATACAATAAATCAAGATTTTTTAAATTGTCGTATTCCAGATATTATATTAAAAAATTATGAAACTATTGTACTTTAGGTATTCGATTTGGACTTAGCATGTCAAAATATTTGCTGAATAGTTTAGTTTATGGAACAGAAAACATTTTTGTGTGGATGTGTAATTTCTATGTAATAAACAAGCTAAATATTCAGTACAGAACACCCTCAAAAATATTACTTGCATAAAACTTTGACGTTCGGGAGGTATTTTTGGACATGGACGAAAATATAAACCAATGAGAAAGGATCAATTTTCTTCAGATATCGAATTGATTTTGATGGTCTGTAGAACTTACACTAACAATTCCATTGTAAAATTTGTATTCAGTTAAAAGGGTACTCAACTTAACAAAGCAGCAATGTAAAGAGTTTAATTATAAACTATCAAATATCGATAACATATTCCTATTACATATTGATATCAACATTCGTAAATATATCAGGGTGAAACATATTGTCAACTGATAAAATATTGACCGATCTTTAATCGAGTACCCAACTGTAAAACACAACAGCAATTGCAGTAAAATGTTAATAAACTATTGGATTTATTTTTTATACAGCAGTGTATTTAGAGCCATTTTGAATATGTAACGTAATAACAGTCTAATAAAAGATATACTAAGGTCCAGTAAGAGTTAAACAACCCGACATCGACAAGATATGGCAAGATTTTCGATTTTAGTTGTGAGTCATCTTTACAATAATTTTTCTTCTGTAAATGGATATTAATATTTTACAAGGTAACACTATTTTAATATTAATCATATCAAAGCTTTAATAACCAGAAATGATAAACACAGTTTTTTGTCACCTCTAAATATATTTTCGAATTGTATTAAACAAATTACTCATCTTTACTAAAAGCTGCATTCATTCATTTTCACAATTTTGAAAACCTACCAATTTATAATTGTAAAAAAAGAACAACAATCAGCCGACTAAATGATCACCGCCTACTCAATTCTTATCGATGTCTGGCCATTCAAATCAATCGATTTAACCAAACTGTCGATAAAGTCTTTCCTTACACTTCTTGTACCAATACCATTACCTCTGGCTTGAGGTACAAATCCTTATTAGGGCTGTTGTTAATTTCATCGATAATAGAAGAGTGCCAGGCGAATGTGAGCACTGTTGCCGGTACAAGTCTCAGGTCTATAAGGGTCTTATTCGCGTCCTCTTCTAAGATTAGCTTATGACCTGTTGGAGTGTTTAATACGAAGGGTAGTCCATCATGCTCTAAATTTTTTTGTACAAACTCATGGATTTCATTGTATCGCTCGTAAACTGAGAATGTGCCCTGAAACATTAATAATATAAATTCTAAAAAATGAACTGAAAACTACAACTAGTAATGTAAAAAAGGGTAAAAATAAAATAAATCTTTTTCTCCCGCAAAACAGCAGTGTAAAGCACTATTATGTTTCGGTTTGAAGGACATTGTACCCAGACTAACTACTGGACATATTAATATCTTATGTCTCAGGATGGCGGGCGCAGTGGAACGCCAAGCATTGCTTTGTAATTCATGGCCTTGTTTAGTTTTGGTACTATCCATGGGTGGTCGCACCGCTTATCATCGAGCGAATGGCATGATCGTCTCTGCATTTATAGAAAAAACAAACAATATAAATTCCGAAATTAATCTTGAGTATTCCACTTTACGTATTTCAGCATGGTTATGAAATAGGAACCATTATCTTGAAGCTCAAATAAATTCCAGGGATAAGAACTCAATTAGTTAATTTGTTCAACAGTTATGGAATCACCAATATACAAACAAATTGTAGATATTTATACATAAAAATATATACTGGTGGTAGGTCTCTCATATGTGAGAGGCCATCTGGGTAGGTACCACCGCAATGTCTATTTCTCCTGTGAAACAACACTTTTGTGTTTCGGATTGAAGGACATTGTAGCCAGACTGGACATATTGAGACTTAACATCTTATGTCTCAGGATGGCGAGCGCAGTGGAATGTTGCTACTGTTTATGAGCGGGCGTATCGCTTACCATCAGGCGAACGGCTTGCTCGTCTCGTCATTCATTGCAATAAAAAAAAAAAACTTCACACGTCCATAATCGCTCAATGTTAGCTGTCAATGTTCTGTCATTGTAATGTCAGTACTCAGTTTGAATAAGACATATTATGAAAAAAATAAAAATAAAACAAGTGCGTGGTGCCTGCATACCATAATGATTTATAAGAATTTCTATGGTATGTAAGTCCACCAAACCGCATTTGGCCAGCGTGGTGGATTATATGGCCTGACCACTCTCAATAGTACTCTCGATTGTAGTGGAAGCCCGTGCCCTGATATAGATATAAAAAAAATACTTATGCCGCCTGGTGGTCGATGTAAAAGCAGTATATAAATACCTGCAACAATATTCCATCGGGGAATCGTATCCTTATTATGGCGAATTTGTACTTGCGCATCTCTCGCAACTCATCCTTTTCTCTCATCGCCTTTGTACGTAGCATCTGACTTCTTTCTATCGCTTCAGTTCTGAAAGAAAAATGTGCATTTTGCAGTTTTTTTATACTGGGTATCTCAAGACTGCTACCGAAAACAAAGCCGGGTGGTAGTTTTAGTGACTACAAACACAATGCAACTCAACATTTCGCAAAGAAACGCGACAATTATTTTTTATTATTTTTTTAATATTGTCATTTTTGGGTGGTAAATCCATAGTTTTTGCTAAAATAATAATTTAAACTTTTGTATGCCTTAAATTATTTATAAATAAAAGGGTATACACTATTATTTTAGGAAAAAATTTATTTACCACCCAAATATGGTCATAGGAAAAAAATAACTTAAAAAAATTTGTCGCATTCTTTTGCAACATTTTCTGTTGCAATGTGTCTGAAGTCGCTTAAACTACCACCCGGCTTCGTTTTCGGTAGCAGTCTTGAGATATCCTGTATAATAATTGAATTATTAGCACCCACTCGGTACCTCTAATGTCAGGAATTCCTGATTCGAATTGAAAAAATCTTGTTGTTTTGGATAGGTCATTGTATATGATCACGCTATGACCTATAGGAGTGGAGCAGTATTGAAAAATCTAGCAAATAAAAATAAGTTTTTCGTGGTCCGATTGGTCGATATTCTAAATAGATAGTCAGAATTGAACATTTTGGCCGCCATTTTGAAAAGTATATCTGCACTTGACACCGGGCTTAAGAGTCGGACCGATGTTATTAAATAAATAACACCCAACAGTCACATACATAGTCCTGACCCCACACTAAGATCGAGTCTTGTGTCGTGGGTATCAGGAACTTCAAGACTTTTCGGTCTCACAAACACCCAGACCCGAAAGAAATATATGTGGGCCGCACAAACATTTCTCACGGTGCGGCGATCGAACCCGCGGCCTCTCGTTTCACAGGCGGAGTCTAACCGACTGCGCCATGGAGGCTGTCAATAAGTCAACAATAGGAACATGTTTACTGACTAAATTAATAGAATAAAGGATATACCTCAACTGTTGTTCCCGTTTGATCTCCTCCGGTGTGAGTGCGTAGAAGGACGGTGGTAGTTGCACTTTGCTGGCCGCTTGTGACGGTAGCAATACTTGCAGATTCCTGTCCAGTTCTAACTGAATAGGCTCCGCTGTACGCAGTGCGTCTACCAGTGTCTGGAAAATAAATCAGCTATACAGGGTATATCAAGACTGCTACCGAAAACGAAGCCGGGTGGTAGTTTAAGCGACTTCAGACACAATGCAACAGAAAAAGTTGCAAAAAAAAGCGAAAATTTTTTGTTTTGTAATTTTTTTCCTATTGCCATATTTTGGTGGTAAATACATTTTTTCCTAAAATAATAGTGTATACCCTTTAATTTATAAATACTCTAAGATATAAGAGAGTTTAAATTATTATTTTAGCAAAATCTATGGATTTACCACCCGAAAATAACGATATTTAAAAAATCATAAAAATAATTGTCGCGTTTCTAAGCGAAATTTTTAATTGCATTGTGTTTGTAGCCACTAAAACTACCACCCGGCTTCGTTTTCGGTAGCAGTCTTGAGATACCCGGTATATAATATACAACTTTATACTACAGTGGGTAGGCAGAGTTGGTGTGGTAATTGGATTTTAAACATCGCCATATTATTTCTGACTCTACCAGGCCCCAGGGTATATCAAGACTGCTACAGAAAACGAAGCCGGGTAGTGATAGTTAAAAATTCCGGAAAATTACATGACAACCTTTTTGTCGAGTTTTAAATATCATCGTGTTTGGGTGGTAAATTGATAGGTTTTGATAAAAAAATATTTTAAACCTTGCGTACCGTAGCGTTTTTGAAATTAAAAGGGTGTACACTATTATCAAAGAAAAGCGATGTATATTTACCACCCTAATACGACGATAGAAAAAAAAAATAACAAAAAAAATCGTCACAATTTTTTGCACAAAATTTAGTTGCATTGTGTCTGAAGTCACTAAAACTACCACCCGGCTTCGTTTTCGGTAGCAGTCTTTATATACCCTGTATACACACCTGTATACTAGCAAGGGTAGGCAGAGTTGATGTGGTAGTATGATTTTAAAAATCCCATTTTGTTTCTGACTATATGCCCACAATATCTTTTATTAGTTTATTAGATTTATTTAAACAAATAATTCACACAAAATTAATTGTTCGAAATTTAATCAGACAATATTGATAGATGCTTTTCATATGTGAGTGTCCATCTGGGTAGGTACCACCGCAATGTCTATTTGTCCCGTCAAACAGCAGTGTAAATGCACGATTTAAGATCTATGTCTCAGGATGGCGAGCGTAGTGGAATGTCAAGATTGCTTTGTAATTCAGGGTGTTGTTTGGTTTTGTAATGTTCATGAGCGGTCGTATCGCTTACCATTAGGCGAACGGCATTATCGTCTCGCTATATATTGCAATAAAATATATATATATGAAATGTCTAACCGTCAATGTATCCAGTGAAGGCACATTGTCTTTGTTAAAGACTAAGAATTCTTCATCCACTCCATCTGAGTTTTTGATAGTTTGTTGCATAAACCCAGCAGCTAGAAGCAATTCCATAGACCCTTCTATAGGCTGGACACGGTCAGTAAATACCCTGAAATTAATATAACATACTTAAAAGAAGAAAAAACTGGCTACGCCCATGGTACTAGAGTAAGGTTACAAAGCTGAGGTCTCGGCTTCGAATCCCAGTTCGGGCAAAGTGATATTGGATTTTTTTATTCGTTATCAGTCTAATCAGCAATTTGTACCCGATATGGCGATAGGGTCGCCACCTATCACATCGTGGTACGGGACATACATGGCGCAATGTGGGTGTCCTGGCACCTCCGCCTACCCCTTCTGGGAAAAAGGCGTGAGTTTATGTATGTATGTAAATATGTATGGACGAAAACATCTAAGAGGTAACGAGATTTTCTTATAAATCGCTATCTGTATCAGCCCATATACGTCCCACTGCAGGGCACGGGCCTACTCTACAATCGAGGATACGATTGAGAGTGGTTAGGCCATATAGTCCACCACGCTGGCCTAGTGCGGGTTGGCGGACTTACATACCATAGAAATATTTATAAATCGCTATGGTATGCAGGTTTCCTCACGATGTTTTCCTTCACCGTTTTAGTGCGTGGTGATTGACTATCAATACACACATGACTCCGAAAAGTCAGAGGTGTGCCCTGGGATTCGAACCCGCGACCACCGTGAACATGTTGGCAGCCGCGTCTAGTCCGTTTACCAACAGGCCACCACGCACTATATATTAAATCGCTATAGTATGCAGGTTTCCTCACGATGTTTTCCTTCACCGTTTTAGTGCCTGGTGATTGACTATCAATACACACATGACTCCGAAAAGTCAGAGGTGTGCCCTGGGATTCGAACCCGCGACCACCGTGAACATGTTGGCAGCCGCGTCTAGTCCGTTTACCAACAGGCCACCACGCACTTGTAACTATTATCTCTGAGTAATGTTATGCCTACACTACAAATAAGTTTGTATATTATATTAAGTATGATTCAATTTTAAATAGTAATTTTAGTATAATTTATATATTTATTCAAGGAAAGCTTACAGACTAATAACTTAATAAGTAAAGAACTAAGGTAACAATATAGCTACTAATTACATAATACCACTAACACCATTAACATTATTATGACACCCAAGAGACAAATATTGGTGGGCCGCATAAATTTATAAGGAATATAAAATGGGAAATTCTTGTTAATACAAATTAAATAACATAATAAATAACATACCTATTAGTCATCCTGATTTTCTGATATTTGTCCTCATCTGGATGATTGACAATATTCTCCAAATATTTGCATAAAGTTTCCACGCACATTTCAATCTGAAAAACATATTTTTTCAGTAATACTTTGTTAATGTACACCGCATAACAAGTTTTTGTCGTTTATATCAGAAACAAGGAGAAAATTTTCGATCCCACAAAGCCCCATAGTGAATATCAGCTACAAAGATTTGCTTGGAGCGAGGATCGAACCTGCAGCCTCTCGTTTTTCAAGCGGCGTCTAATCAACTGCTTCAATGTTGTCATAGAGTAGTCAATACTCACTTTCTCTCTATTATTATTACAAGATTGTATTATAAGGCAGGCTGTCAGTCCTCTTTCTTCTTCCAGTTGTTCATAAAGGAATGTCTTTATGTTCTTCTTCCATTCATCTCGCGGAAGCACCTCGTCGCTTATTATTGGACATCTGAAAATAACAATAATAACGTCTTTTATTTTTATTATTATTTTTCTGACAATATACAGGGTATATCAAAACTGCTACCGAAAACGAAGCCGGGTGGTTGTTTAAGCGACTTCCGACACAAAGCACAAGAAAATTTTGCAAAAAAAAAAGCGGCAATTTGTTTTTGTAATTTTTTTCCTATGGCCATATTTGGGTGGTAAATACATTTTTTCCTAAAATAATAGTGTATACCCATTTATAAATATATACTCTAAGGTATAAAACAGTTTAAATAATTATTTTAGCAAAAACTATTGATTTACCACCCAAAAATGACGATATTTAAAAAATCATTAAAAATTAATGACGTGTTTCTTTGCGAAATTTTTAGTTGCATTGTGTTTGTAGTCACTAAAACTACCACCCAGCTTCGTTTGCGGTAGCAGTCTTGATATCTGTATCAGCCCATATACGTCCCACTGCAGGGCACGGGCCTACTCTACAATCGAGAATACGATTGAGAGTGGTTAGGCCATATAGTCCACCACGCTGGCCTAGTGCGGGTTGGCCGCTGGCCTAGTGCGGGTTGGCAGTCTTGATATACCCGGTATGAATTAATTTATAGTGGATTTTTTTCTTTTTTTGTTATTGTTGGTGCATATTTTGAAATTTGGACTTATCATATTTCATTACTACTAATTGCCTACACTATTTATTTCTTCCTATTTACAAAGTCTTTGTTATTATTGTAACTGTTGTTGGGCTAGCTTACATCCCAAGGGCCCAAGGTTACATCTGAAAACCAGCGTGTGTGGATGCTTCTGTTGTCACACACCACCATGTTGAGATGTTGTACTTACCTTACTGTTTTTCCTTTTTTTATATGGCTGTTACACTTTGTTGTTACATTATTGTATTTTTGCATTATTATAATTGCACTGTGTTGTATGCGGCTAATTTGCTCGATAATAAAAGCATATTTCTTTCTTTCTTCTCTCTTATTTACAAACTAACCAGAAATATTTGTTCCCATAAACATAAGTATCAGAGATTTCAGAAGCACTGGGATGAAATGCCTTAAAGTGCGTTAGAAATGCGTAATCTATACATATTATGTATCCATATCAGCCCATATACATTCCACTGCAGGGCATGGTCTCTACAATCGGGAGCACGATTGAGAGGGTTTAGGCCACATAATCCATCACAATGCAGTTTGGCAGATTTTATATAACATATAAATTATTACAAATTGCTATGGACAGGGTTCCTCACAATGTTTTCCTTAAGTATATAGTGTGTGGTGCTTGGCTATCAATGTACACATGACCTCGAAAAGTAAAACCTATACATATTTTAAAATTATTTTGCTTTAAAAAGCTTCCTTCAATACATAGAGTGACTCAATACAATACATAGTGAGGAAGGTTTATGAATATAGTTCTTTTTAATGCATAGGTATCTACTGTGGCGTGGAAAAAAATATTTATTTAATCCACTCTAAAGAAACAATTAAAATAAAGAAATAACAAAATAAACATAGTAAAGAGGTGGCCTTATCACTCTAGGCAATTTCTTCCAGACAACCTTTGGATGGAGATATAAATAGGAAAACAAGAGGGCAGTCTTGAGTGTATATGAAATAATATTTGATTAAAATGAATAATATACATATATAAATAGATATGACATTCCAATACATACAATATACATACAAATATTATATGCCTATACATTTACCAACAGAGGCATTGTTTTGCCCATTCGGGTAAAACATATTTCTCAGCTACATTCTTCTTGAGAAAGGAAATGGAACACAGGTAATGTTGGGTGTAAACACTAGTCATAGGTAAATAAAACATTTCTTACTTGAAAAACACTCCAGTTGCTGCAAAGTTAGCGGGCAAGTCAACTTCTAGTTCCCGTCTCTCTGGTTCGGCGGTAGACGCAGAGGTTGTGGCAGCCAATGCTCTCTCATTCTCTAACTCTTTTCTAACTTGTGCCTTAAAATATATTTATTATTCAGTTAATAACTTTGAATTTGCTAGGTTAGTGTGAAGTTGTGTAAAATATAATATCTAGTGATCTTCTAAACATTGAGAACATATTTCAATATAAGATTTCATACTTCCAGATCCATAGCTTTAGATTGCATGTTTGTCAATCAGATAGTCCTAAGCTTTTATTACAGTCAAATAAATTATTAAAGAATGGTTAAAATCATAGCCAGCAAGGATGTATAGAGAGTAATGATAGAAAGATATGTATAGACCATAACACTTGGCAATCTACAGTATCCTCCACTTATATAACATAGGAGTGTGTATATTCAATATGTATCTATTGATTGCTAAGTAACTTTCGACAATTAAGTTTATTTATACCTGTATAGCAGCCAGAGAAGTGTTAAATGCAGGATTTTCCCTTTTCTGTTGCAACCTACTCAGAGCTGCCTCGGCCGCAACTTTGCTCTCTTCGGACAATCCAGATCTTTTAACAACTGGTACATTTCTGGACGAATTGGAGCTTGATGTACTGAGTGTAGATTCACTTAGTTTTTGGCCAGGTCCTGCCAATTTGAATTTGGCATCTACTTTTTTCTTTTGGAAGAATTTCTTTATTTTATCTGTCATTTTTAGATTCTTGGTGTGTGCTCCTTTGGAAGTTTGAGTTTTGATACACTCTCTTTCAGTTGTTCAATTGTAGCCGATGTAGCTGTAATAAATGTATAAAAATTAAACATTTGATTTTATTTTCCTTTTATTTCATTCCATAATTTGTCAGTACTGAGTATGGGACTCCTTTTCAATCTAAACTTTAATTGGGAGGACTAACTTAGACCACAGTTTACACTTACAAAGGAAACAGACCTTATAAAAATGGTATTCAGAAAACTTAAAATAGTTTTAATCTATAATCTATGTGTTAATAGACTGTATTTGGTAAATTCCAACAGGGACCACACATATCAGAGTAGGCAAAGAATGATTTCTAAAGAAACCCAAGATATATTTAATATTAACAAGTAAAATGTCAGTATTGCATCACTAGTTGACTTTATTTTTACCAACAGAAAAGTGTGGATTTAAATATAAGAATAGTTAGTAGTTACATATTAAACTTGGGTATGTTGCCACTAATCAGATAATTAATTAATTTTTAATGACATCAATAATTATGTACTTTCCAACATTTATAAGTTGTAATACTATAGCATTTGTATTAAATTATACCTAAAACTTACTTTACTGAAATTTCTTCTTCTATTTCTTATTGCTCGGTTGATTTCGAAGTTTAACAATGAGTTAAAATATTACGTTTTAGTGTGTTTAGACAACACATATTTTATGCCATACAATACACAAAGAAATGATAACAACATGATAGATTCTAGGCAAGCTTATAAACAAAAAGATATGAGAAAAAATAGTAAAAATGACTCACCAGGTCGCATAAACCTCTCCGAAATGCGTTTGCCGTATACACGCCACGAGACGAAAATCAATAGCAAAGTGAACAACAGAATTAGGAAAAACGTTTTTAAAAGCAACAACTGAAACTCGTTGAAGTAAAAAACCTCAGCGATCTCTTCGTAAAAAGATAACTCGTCGAAATTAACGAATGATTTCGGAAAATTTTCTATAGGCAATGACGAAACGCAAGACTCAAAGAAATCTCTTGCGAACGACAAAGTATCCTCAATTTGAAGATACAGGGCCTCGTATAGGGTGGTATTGAATACAGCGTTGTCGAATAAAGACATTACATAAATTAAATTAAGATTTGGAATAAATAAATAGAAATACAAGAACATTCATATCACCGTAAACCGCATGTCACTTTTTGTTGACATAACGTATTTAGTATTGCTATTTGATAATATTGTAAACTATTTATTTTAGTTAAATAATTACCAGTTATGGACTGTGTTATTTCATAATCTAATTATTAATTTCATTCTATATTTTTAAGAGCCATACATATTGGTTAAGTACTCTTCATATGGTTCCACGTAAAAGTGCTGTATTTGAGGCCTAATCCGTGTACTATTTCCGATACAATTAGGCCTGGTGAACAGGGAGGACTTTTCGATATCCTTCTTACCGCGGTGGGTATTCTGTACACTCTGCACTCGACGACTCGACTGTATGGTAAGGTACTCATTATCACGTAAAGTGTGTGTAAGCGAGTGGCGACCGGTTGGTAACGGATCGATCTCTGGACGATGTAGTTCAGTCAATATGTAAATTGCCCTCCGAATAAAAACCTACCGTTATTAAACATATTGAATCGTTAGGAGAGCATGTCAAGAGGTCACTAAAAATTAAAAAGGTCGCGCTGTTTGCTGACTTTGAGAAATTCAAATAAATTTAATAAAAAAAATACACGCTTTTTTCTTGGAAACTATTGGTTTTAGGCAAAAGTTTTTTTAATAAAAAATGTAGAGGGTATTGCGAACTACATTTATTGTCATTGGAGTGACGTCATCCGACTTGAAATACAAAAAGTAGAGGGCGCTAAATGATCAAAAATGTGTTCCAACGCTATTTTCGGTAGGAAAAAATGATTTTTTTAGAATAATGTAAATTAGAAAGCTGTTCGTCACAAAATTAGCTACAACTTTTATTTAAACAAAATTTTTATAAAACTTACCGTTTTCGAGCTGGAACTTGTCGAAGTGTACAAATTGTACATTATGTACCGTGCCGTTGCACATTACTCATGCCATTCAGTTTTTATCTTTTTTTTATTCAAATGAAATAGCAGTAATTGTTTTCTGATTTAGTTATAAAATAATTTGAACTTTTGTTCAGCAAAAATTTGAACTTAGGTGAATTTATTTATGTTTTGCATCACACCATCGATATCAATGTTACACTAGATAAGACGTTCTTTGTAACAAACGTGTCCCACCCAAGTGCGGTGCATGCACCGCACACGAACCAGTCTGCCGCGTGACGGCCGCGCAATAGTACGCCTCTTTGTTTATATTTATAAGTAATTTATTTTGACTTTTCCCCGTCAAACCGACAGCGAAATTTTCTTAAGTTACAATATAATTAAAGAATACAACGTAAGTGATATACGATTGCAGAATAATGCCGATAATACAGATCTTTTATTTATTAATGGATTAAATATATTTTAGAGCTCGTTAAAATACAAGGTGAGCTCCTTAATCGTGTATCTCATTTCCGCGCATAAAAATTGCCCGTCGAGTGAGAGACACGAACTATATAAGATATAGATTATTCAAGGGACATTCATATCAGTGGACCAAATAGGCATAAACTATTCGAATACATTACAAATACAAATATGTAGAAAGGATGTAGTTGCAAATTGATTTCAGTATTTTATTTTAATCATATTATGTTGTTGGTTAATAACTCAAAATATGTGTGTTGTATGTGTGTTTTGAAACAGTGGATAGTATTTAGACCCCATTTCTTAATATAAATTACTTAATGGACTATTCGAACCCATTGTTATTGAAGACTAATACCATTTAAAATTGTTTTATATTCTTCCGCGTCGGTTACGAAAAAAGGAGATCTCTATAATATTTGTCCAGAATTATTGGAATGGATATAAGTGGCTGCCATTAGAACATACCTATATTTGTTCAATTCATTTTCGACACGAAGATTTCAGATATTACAAATGCGGTAGTCATTTTCGTATCAGCTTGTTAAAAATTCATAAATGTTATTAAATTAATAAATGTCAGACTGATTGTACACTGATTGACTGCTTGACAGGTTTGTACACTTGTAAGAGTATTTAATTTTATTTACATCATTTCCATTAATTATTCACGTAAATAAAAAAAAACATTGCAAATATATTATTGCTATGACGGTATTTATTATTTATTTATACTTAGGCAGTATCTTAGGCAAAGCTATTATTGACATGAACTGTCTTGTCTGTCTAATAATCTTTGATCATAATTTGTAATATTCAAGTAAACGTACTAGATGTCGCTACTGAGCTTTTGACAAATACGGGACAAATAGTTTATATGACGCGCCTCGTCTATCGGTAGAATATAAGTCAATGCATCACACTATTTCAAGTCGGATGACGTCACTCCAATGACAAAAAATGTAGTTCACAACGCCCTCTACATTTTATATTTAAAAAACTTTTTCCTAAAACCAATAGTTTCCGAGAAAAAGCATTTCAATATTTTTTTTTATGCATTTTTGAATTTCTCAAAATCAGCAAACAGCGCGACCTTTTTAATTTTTCCATGACCTCTTGACATGTCCCCCTAACGATTCATTATGTTAAATAAGGGTTGATCTTTATTCGGAGGGCAATTAATTATTCCTTACATATTGACTGAACTAATGATTGCAGGTTCGAATCCCAAGGCATACCGGAGTCATGCGTGGACTAATAGTCAATTACCTTATATTTTACCTGTGAAGGAAAAATAGTGAGGACATATTCATACCAAAGAATTTATTTAAAAAATGCCGGGTGCCGTATTAAAATAAACGTAGCATTTTTTAAACGCTTGTGTTCTTGATGCTATTTGAATTATACGCTACAATAATTTATTAGATCCGGAAAAATATTGACGACACATTCTCTTAATTATGTGTACAGCCAATCTCATATCCACTACGTCTTTTAGTATATAAAATGTATTCTGTGACTACACCTATCGCTCGTTGCGGCTACACTGATATGAATAACCGGTACACCCGTCCATTCATTCAGGCTTATAACCTGGCGTTATTGTTCGAAGGTGGCTAGCGGAGTATCGCTCGACACCTATTGTGAAACGTTACTCACAGGAAACAAAATAGCAACATATAACTACGCATGTTTTAAACGAGCGATTCTACTGAAATTACATTGCAGTGTTTTGTATACGTTTTTTAAAATCTGCAGCAATGAATGGCGAGACGGGCATGCCGTTCGCCTGGTGAGTGATACGACCACTCCTGAACAGTAGCAAAACCAAACAACACCTTGGATTACAAAGCAATGACATTCCGTTGCACTTCCCGCTTGCCATCTTGAGTCATAAGATGTTAATGCTCAATATGTCCAGTAGTTACTCTGGCTACAATGTAATTCAATCCAAAACAGTGCATTTATACTGCTGTTTGACGGGACGAAAAGATATTGCAGTGGTACCTACCCAGGCAAGTTCTCACATATGAGAGACCTGTCACCAGTAGAATCTGGTTATTAATTCACGATGTAGCTTATTACCACCGACTACGATTTTCTTCTGGCAAGGAAAGTGATTACACTGCATAGGATGGCAAGCCCAATGCCATCCAGACATGTCAAACATAGGATGGTCCCATGCCATCCGAACCCAGGATGCCACCCTACAGAAATGCTTCTTCACGCTACGGCAGAAAGACCCAAATCTACAATGTTGGATTAAAGAAAGGGTAATGTTCCTGTAGTACAGTAACCATCAAGAAGAGACGGCTTTGAAGAATGATTCGGTGAGTGAAAACTTGATCAAATTCTTCGGTTCTTTCTTTTTCTTCCCTTTTCACTGTCATTTTGAGAGGAATTTTGATGAATGACCAAATTCATCGCACCAAAGATAAAAATGTTGTGTGATCATAAGTGGCAGTAAGGACATGTGAATTGATGATGTTGATTGATAAATATAAAAAGGGCTGGAAACTAAGATAAAAGAGAAGGGGGAATAAGGACCACGGATTATTAGGCCTTCATCAATCTCATATCACTCACAAAACTAGAACTTTAATTGAAAATTACCAATATAAATCTAGTAATTTAATTTTACATGAATTTATTAATTAGTCGAGTAATTAATGTTATTTAATTTACCTTAATGATTTCATGCTGTAGTTTGTAATATACACCGTTATTAAAATAATCAGTCAGGCAATAATGTTACGAAGGGAGAAGGGGCAAACATGTATGGACTCCGGCCTATCGACCAATAACGACAAGCGATATGCCAATGGAAAGGTCTTTTCAGATGCTATAACTTTTTCTATAGCAACAGAATCCCAGTTACTGTATTTTAAAAAAATGTAGCTTCTTATAGACTGCACGAAAACCACGCGAAAGGGCCTCGGCATAGTGAGCAAAAACTTGAGAGGTGTCAGCGGACACCCGGATGGAACGAAGTTCCTTTCGATTAATTAGTGAAGGAATTGTAATAAAATTTTATTTCTTAAGTTATAAAAATACTATTTTTTTATAATTAATAAATATAATGTTATATAAACTTAATCAGTAAGCTAAATTTTAGTAATAATTGGCAAAGATACATAGTCAAATGAAGGGTTGATGATTGACAGCAGGATAACAAACTAAAATTGTAAATAATATTTTGATTAATGGAATTATTAAATATTTTCGTTTTTTTTTGGCGTTTGACGGTTGTTGGAAGCACACGCGATTTCGGGGTTCTCAAATTGTCTGGTTATTTTTATTTAATAAAATATTGAGATTTCATTTGTAGTTATGTAAATATTCACCTCTGTAAAGTGTAGATATAGAAAATAAAAAATTTAGTTGTTTTATTTATTTCCTTTAATTTCATAACATAGTTATATCATTTAGTATTTAGTTTAGGAGTATTTTTTAGTTTATTTTTTATATTTTAGTAATATGAATGAGCCACCGGATCCTCCTGACCCGGTTCCTCCGGATTCTCAGTCTATCTGTTTTTCAGACTGTTTGTCTGATCTTAATTCTGGTTTTTCTCAACCAGGAGACAATCGTAAACGTCCGTGTCCTGGTGATTCATCTTCTATTCCATCCAAAACTGCTGTGGGCCCTTCTGCGTCCATACAAAATATTTTTACAAATCCAGAATTTTTAAATAAAAAAACAGTTTACAATGCTGAGGATTCTGGGCCCTTTTTGGTCCATGTTACCAAATCTGAAGCAGATGCTTCCAATAGTTCAGTTATAAAGAGCTTAAAATTTGCTCAATTATTATTTAAAAACCGAGTAGAAGGTATTTGCAATGGTGGTGTCAAAGCCCTCGGACGAAATCGTATGGCGGTTACATTTACATCGGCCGATAAAGCAAATTCCTTTTTGGAGCATCCCCTTCTTACTATAAATAAATTAACGGCGCTAATCCCGACTTTTCATGTCACTAGGATGGGAACCATTCGCAACATCCCCATTGACTGGACAATGGAGGAGGTTGTGTCTGGTATAAGTGTTTCGAATGGTAATATAAAGGTTATAAAAGCAAGGCGTTTGAACCGAAAAACCATAACCGACGGCTCACCTGTGTGGTTTCCGACACAGTCAGTCGTGTTAACCTTTCAGGGACAGCATCTGCCTGAGAAGATTTATTGTTACTCTATGTCCATTCCAGTCTAAATTTACAACTTACCAACAATTCAATGTAATAGCTGCTGTAGATTTGGACATGTTAAAGCTCAGTGTCGATCCCAACCACGTTGTTATAAATGTGCGCAACCGCACTTAGGCGAGTCCTGTTCAATCCCTGAGGAAGAGTCAGTTTGTTTGTTTTGTTCGGCTTCGCACTTTGCGATAAATAAAAACTGTCCGGAACATTCTCGGCAGAAATCCATAAAAGTTGTCATGTCTCAGGATAACATTTCTTATACTGAAGCCTCACAAAGATTTCCTAAGGTTAAGCGATCCTATTTGTCCGTTGCTAAATCCTCGCCAGCTCAGTTCGCTCATGCCCCTCTCCCAAGAGGGTTTCAACAAAATTCGCAGATCCAAAGTTACAAAAAAACAATTTTATGTAATCGTCCTTCCCGTCCTACTCTTGGCAAGTCATATGACAAATTTGCTCACAACTCTATAATTCGTACTCCGGTATCTTCTTTGCCTAATGGCTCTGTTTTGTCAGATTCTAATATTATGTCTTCACAGGATAATCTACTTTCTTTGCTTATTTCTACCCTAGTTAACATTATTAATAACTTTGGTGATGCCATACCGAACAATGTCATTGAAATGATTAATCAGTCGCTCTCATCAATCAACAAAATTCCGTCCCCTAACCCTTCTCCAATGGAATTGTAAGTCTATTCGTCCGAAAAAACATGAACTTACTCATCTTATAAATAACTTTCAACCATTATTCTTGGCCATCTCGGAGACTTGGCTGAGGCCGGGCTCGATTTTTCGTGTGTCTGGTTTCTCTTGTCTTCGGGATGACCGAGACGATGGTAGCTGCCCTTCTTGTTCGGAGGGATATTCCTTTCTCTCAAATTCCTATTCCCCCGCACTCCCCTCTTTTCAATATTGTTGCTTTGAAAGCAATGAATACCATCATTGTTTCCATATATATTCCTCACCCTTCGATTCCTTTAATATCGGAGTTAAATCGGATTTTCTCTTCATTTTCTGGTTCAGTGATTATTTTGGGTGATTTCAATTGTCATCACTCTATGTGGGGCTCAAATTCATGTGATTCTTTTTCTCCTCATCTAGTTGAAATGTTTGATTCCTGCAATCTTTGTATTTTAAATGATGGTTCACCAACACGTAGAACATCCCCTCTTCAGAATATAAGTGCATTAGATTTATCTCTTTGCTCCCCAAATTTAGCATCTCTTCTAGTGTGGAAAGTTTTGCCTTATTCATATGGTAGTGATCATTTTCCAATTGTTATTACGAATTCTGAATCTTCCTTCCCCATGGAACAGCCTACTCCTTTATTAAAATATAAAATAAATAAGGCAGATTGGGACAAATTTGCTGATGAGTTAGATAAAAAGTTAGCTTCTCTTGTTATTCTATCTGACTCCTCTCTTCTTTCTTGTTATGATAATTTTGTGGAAGCTCTTATGGCAGCTGCTGATATGGCGATTCCTATTAAAAAACCTTCTAAGAATAATCTTCCCTCCCCCCATTGGTGGGATTCTGAATGTACTGAAAGTGTTAAAAGACGCAAGGAGGCAGAAAGGAGGTTTTCTATGGATCTTAGTCTTGAGGCCTATTTAGAGTTCAAAAAAATTACAGCAATTACCAAGCGTCTTTTTCAAAAAAAGAAAATGCAAGGCTGGATGAATTTTTGTGAGAGTCTTTCTCCTCGTACTCCATCCTGTCAAGTATGGAGAAAGATAAGGGCTTTTAGAGGCTCTACCAATAATTATGATGCAATTCATGTTGATCCATCTGAGTGGTTGGATGGTTTCACTGACAAACTGACCCCACCTTTTGTTCCTTCAGAGTGTTCATTTCCATCTTCGGAACAATCTGTGTCTTCTGGTTTCATGGACGACAGTTTTTCTTTTTCGGAACTGGAATGTGCTCTAAATAATCTACGAGACTCTACTCCAGGGTTGGATGGGATTCCATATTCTTTTATATGCAAATTTTCAAAATTTTCCAAATTGTTTTTTCTTCGTCTTATCAATAAAATATTTGAAACTGGTAGTATTCCAAATTCATGGAAAACTCAATTAATAATTCCAATTTTAAAACCAGGGAAGGATCCACATGACCCATCTTCATATCGACCGATTGCTTTGTCCTCTTGTTTGGCTAAAATTACTGAACACCTAGTTAAAAATCGTCTGGAATGGATTGTTGAGCACAATAATATTCTACCTAAGTCCCAGGTTGGCTTCCGTAAGTCTATGGGAACTATGGATAGTCTAAGTATTCTTACTACTTATGTGCGGTTGGCTCTTACTAGAGGAGACCATGTTATTGGTGTTTTTCTTGACATAGAAGCTGCATATGATAATGTACAGCTATCATTACTAAAGCAAAAACTGCATCGGTTAAGTATCCCTGTTAGAATCATTAATTTCATATGTAATCTTTTTATGGACCGTTGTATATCTGTGCGATATAGAGGGAATCTTCAGCCGAGTCGTAAGATTTGGAAGGGACTACCTCAAGGATCAGTGCTAAGTCCATTATTGTACAATTTATATACTTATGATTTAGACAAGTCTGTTAACTGTTTCTGTTCTATTCTACAATATGCTGACGATGTAGTTTTATTTGCTTCTAGTGATTCATTTTCTAATGCTTCCAATCGCCTGAATTCTGCTCTTTTCTATATGAACGATTGGCTCTTGTCCCATGGGTTGTCATTATCAATATCTAAATGTAAGACCCTTGTGTTTTCTAGAAAGCGTTCTATTCCAAACATCCAAATTTCACTGAATAATAATTTTATTCCGGTTCAAAATTATGTTAAATTTTTGGGGGTTATTCTTGATTCAAAGTTATCTGGTATTCATCATTTAAATTATATTTCTGAAAAAAGCGAAAAAAATTTAAATATTCTTCGTTCCCTATCAGGTGTTTGGTGGGGATCGCATCCATATTGTCAAAAGTTACTTTACAATGCTATTATACGCAGTCACTTTGATTACGGGGCTTTCGTTCTGGAGCCCTGTAGTAAATTGGCTTTAGTTAAATTGGACAAAATTCAGTCTAAATGTTTGAGGGTGATTTCTGGGGCTATGCGTTCTTCCCCTCTTAATGCTCTTCAGGTGGAATGTTTAGAGGCTCCTCTATTCCTTCGTAGGCAGTTTCTTGCTGATAGGTTCTTTTCTAAAGTTATACAATTGTCATCGCATAACCTCATTCCTTTACTTCAGAATTTATCCCGTGTTGTCCCTATCAGTCAATATTGGTTAAATAAAACAAAACCTTGTCTGTTGAAAAGCTATCTCAATTTCGTCAGTTCAGGTCAACAAATTTGTCAACTGCCTGTTAGCCCAATCTTTAGTGTTCCATTTGAGGCACTTATATTCCAACCTAAAGTGATTTTAAACTTCGGGATTACAAAAAGCTCCCTTGGAGCTAATCAAACATTTATTAGTCTTGTAGAAGCCAATTGGACTGACTGGTTCCAGGTTTTCACAGATGCTTCCAAACTGGAGGGTACAAACAATTTAGGGGCAGCTGTATGGTTTCCAAAATTTCGCATAGCACTTAGATTTAAATGTCCATCAACATTGTCTGTGTTTTCTGGTGAAACTGTTGCTTTGTTAGAGGCAATATGCTTCATTGAATCACACAGTATACCCAAAAGTATAATATTTTCAGATTCTTTAAGTTGTCTCCAGGACCTTCTAAAAAATCCTTTTCGGAGTAGAGATAATTTTTGCATTACCTTAAAAATACGGGAAATGTTAGCTAAATGTGAGTCTCATGGCTTAAAAGTTGTATTGGCGTGGATTCCGTCTCATTGTGGTATAACTGGTAACGAGATGGCAGACAGTCAGGCTAAGGAGGCTGTCAGTCTGGGTCTTGAAACCTATCGGGACAGTTTTGGTCGTGACCTTGCTAATGAGGCGAAACCACGGATGTTGAGGCAATGGTACGACATTTGGGCTGAATCTTCCGTTTTTAAAGGGAATTATTATTATAATATACAGCGTTCCATTCCTGTTAAGCCATGGTTTTTTAAGTTTCGGGCATTTTCCAAGAAAGTCACTTCAATTGTCATTCGGTTGCGTCTGGGCCATGTTTGCTCTCCGGTTTTTTTGAATAAAATAAGAGTTCGGGATCACTCGTTGTGTGAGTGTGGTCTAGAAGAAGGCACTGTGGATCATATTTTTTTTAACTGCAGAAATCTCCACTCTTCTTTATATAAGTTTTTAAATTCTGATATCCCTAGACCAGTCAATATGTCTTTCCTTCTTACTCTCACCAATACTTCATTCATTCATACTCTTGTTAAATTTATTGAAGTAAATAATATTAAACTGTAATATTTTGTTGTAATGGTGTTTAGTCCAATGGTTAGTTATTTTTTCTCTTTATGTGAATAATTTCGCTATGTTTTTAATTAAATGTATAGTTTTTTTTGTGTTGTTGTTTTAGTTTCATCAATGTTTTATTGTTTTCTCAATATTAATTAAGTTTATAATTTTTTGTTCCGTTTTTTATTTTCCCAATTTATACGCTTTTTATTTAATCTGTGCTTTCCAACACTTGACATTGGCAAAATTGTCGAGTCTGCGACAGAGCCATTAAAAACAAAAACTGAACTGTAAATAATATTAAATTTATTAAGGAGAATCGAAAATCAATGTATTACGGTTTTATTATGTAATTTTAATTAAATGTCACCACCAAAAGAATCATTTGGGTATCACCATCATTATGTTTTTTTTTTCACATATTTATGCAATTTATGTTTCTTTTGTACCTATTTGATTTATGACATTTGATGAAAATTAGAAATTGTCGCAATGTTTCCCACTTAATTTTGGGCTTCAGCGTATTCTTAGTTTTTATATAGCCTTTAACATATTAATATGTATGTGGATATTTTATTGCCTTTATTAGAGTTAAATAAAATGTATGATATCATTTTCAAATAAAGAAATAAAAAACGATTGTCAAATGTTTTAAAGTGTCGTGCCAACTTTTCGTAAGATTTTTTTCCGTCTAGCCCCCTTTCACACCGCGCGATAAGGAACTTCGTTCCAACGTTCCAATAACAACAAGCGATGCGTCATTGGAAAGGTCTTCTGAAATTCTAAAATTTCGTCTATGGCGGCAAGTATCAAATCTCTGCGTGAAAATAAATATCGGTGCGTAAAGGTAAGATAATCTGCCGTTCGCTTGATGGTGAGCGATGCAACTGCTCGTAGACAGTAGCAAAACCAACCAACAAACGAATTACAATTCAATGATTGGCATTGCACTACGCTCGCCATCCTAAAACATAACATGTCAGAGATTTAACATGTTAATTCTATACTGGGTATATCAAGACTGCTACCGAAAACGAAGCTGGGTGGTGGTTTTAGTTAGTACAAACACAATGCAACTAAAATTTTCGCAAAAAAACGCGACAATTTTTTTTAATGATTTTTTTAAATATCGTAATTTTTGGGTGGTAAATCCATAGTTTTTGCTAAAATAATAATTTAAACTCTTTTATACCTAAGAGTCCTTATAAATAAGAGGATATACACTATTATTTTAGAAAAATAATGAATTTACCATCCTAATACGACCATAGGAAAAAAAAATTTTTTCAACATTTTCTGTTGCAATGTGTCTGAAGTCACTTAAACTACCACCCGGCTTCGTTTTCGGTAGCAGTCTTGAGATACCCGGTATAAATCCAGTAGTTACTTTAATAATTCCACTTAACAGTCTTTTAACCATGGAAGTTTTAGTTTATCGGTATTGTTCCAGAAAAAAGTGTTCCATGCACATTTTCGGAATACCATTGTATTTCCTCTGTGATTTTGCAGCTGAATTAATTGCACAATCGTTGAGTCCTCTACTTTTTTAAATTTTCAAGTGCACAAAGGCAAAGTCGGGCAGCGAGTCCAAATATTTTTCGTTTCGTGGTACTTGAAAGTTGAATCAGTAATGGTCTCTTAGCGTTGCATCGACTTTTATTAAAATATTAATTTGTTTATTGTTTGCTCCTTTTTCCAGTCCTTTTTTAAGCTACTTATAGTTCGGTAGTTACTTATACTTACAGTAGTAATTGAAATTGAAAACAAGGTTTAGTGTCCATAGGTTTTATAAATGTTACATATATGCCTACATAAACTACTTCAATGTCACGCCTGTTTTCCATAGGGCAGATAGGGTCACTGGACACTCAAATACTGCTTTCTCTTTTAAACTAAAAATGTTAACACATATTTAAAGGTACTGGTATTTTTTTAAAATCTGATATGTACTTATTCTCATTTAGCTTGTATAAAGTTATTTGTTTTCATAATGTTAACTTGAAAACTTGTTACATTTTTAATACTTTGTTTTACGGTGGTTGCGTGATCATATCCCAGGGAACACCTTCGACGATGGCCTTGTAAAAAATGCTAAATGGTGTTTAGTATAATCTGTAGCGAAAATAATAAAAAAAATAAGTAATAGTAAATAGCAATAAAGTGATATTGCATTTATCTATTTTTTTATCAGCCCGGAGTCAGGAATTTGTGCCCTACATACGCTAGCATAGGTTCGGCCCCTATCACATCCTTGGGCGGAATATACAAGGCCTGCCCGTTCTGGGAAAAAGGCGTGAGTTTATGAATGTAAATGGCAGCATAACCATATGATTCACAAGTAAAATATTCTCTGATCAAAATAAAGTGGTAGAGCTGCTGTTACTTTGAACCGAAAAATGCCTCGTAGTCCCTGATACTTACGACACAGACTCGATCTTAGTGTGAGGTCAGGACTATGTATGGAGACTGTCCCACCCTTACATCCACCACTGTAACTCCTGTAAGCAAGGGTCCACAGTGGCGCGCAATATAATGACACTGATTGAAGCTCGGCAAGTCTCCGGGAATATCTAACTTGTCTTTAACCCGCAACGAAATTAATCAGAAAGTTAAATTAATAGGAGGAGTTGGAAATGAATTATTGTCCACTTCCTTCCGGAAACACTGAACGGTAAATTACCCTGCAAAAAGACCGGAAAAGTCAGCCGTAAAGCATCACGGATCAAATCATTATTACATTTAAATGAGACCTATTATGTGAATGTTATTTGTTGTTTGTTAATTAATTTCAGTAATCCAGACTCAGGCAATAATTTTGTTTGTTATACGCTGTTCTGTGGTTATTCGAATACCCCCAATATGTAGTCTGAACCCAAATAAGATACAATACTTGTGTTGAAGATATCAATATCGTGATACGGAAAATACAACGCGAAACGTGGGTGTCCTGTGGAAATTGTGGTAAAAATCGTTAATTATAAAGTAAAACATCTAAGAGAAAACAAATAATTGTTTTCTACCCCCACAGTAATTTAGGTATGTATGTATTTCTTGGACCCCATTTCCATAGCGCCTTCATTATATTATCTACCCTTTTATCTGCTGCCAGAGAAGCAATGAATGTTAAGAGGAAATGTCAAGATCATCCATCCATTTATCTGAATTATCTCTGCATAAGGGGTTTGTTTATCTTATCTGATCATGTGATGTAACAAAACATGGATAATTTGTTAATGTTTCAGTGTGTGATGGGTAACTGATCATGTTTGTTGTGAAATAGTGAGGAATTTGCATTTGGAAGATTTTAAAAATCCGGTAAGTAAATATGTATCTAAGTATATGTCCCAAGAACAATGTCGTATGAAAAATAATATGACAAAAGTTTATTACTTGTTTGTATAGGACATGAAAAAAATTGTTTTAATATAGTAATTGTATTTATAATAAGAAACGATTTTCCAAATATATTTGTATTATAAAAACATCTCCTAATGTTGCAGATAGCATTTTGTTCTTAGGACCAGTTGATAAAATTGTTATTGTTTATTTTGGTATACATTTTCATTGTTGTGATTGAAGGTCAATGATAAATCTATTATTTAGTTGTGAACGAAAATCATCCAACCGAATATATTTATGAAATTATTAAACCTCATTAGCACTCTTATTGCAAATACAGTTGGGCAATTTTTAATTACCAATTAATTGGAGTTTTATATTACAGTTTGTGATAAGTTAATATTTTGACGTTCAAACTTTATGGAATAAAATATAGTAGTTATATTACTGTTATTAAATGTTATTAAACAATTTTAAAGTTTATAGAGATTATTTTTGTGGGAGTTTATTGTGAAAGCTGTTTTAAGGTAAATATAGTTTGAAAAATGCCACGTTTTACACAGATTAAGTTTCCCCAATAAAATCAACGTACGTGTAATATTTGTCAACATAAACAAATTTATGAAATCTTCGACATATTTGTGACATCGAGATAATGATAGTTTTATTTAACATGTTACATTTATATCAAACCTGAAAAGAGATTGTATTATTTTACTTGACATATTAGATATACAAAAGTAGATTATAAGATTGGCATATCTATCGGTTTATTTCTTTAGTTTCATTCTTATCTACATATTATGTGAAAAGAAATTCATTTGAGTCATTCAAAATATCTCAAAGGCCACTTATCTCGATGTCCAAATATTTCGAGATCATTTTAAATGAAATGAAATTCACTTACATCAATTATCATATTTCGGTCCACGATTAACTAAACTACAGTTTTGATTCACAAGAAATGTATTTTAATGTTCATTTTATTATTACAGAAAAAGCAAAGAAACTTATGAAATAACATATATTTTGTGAAGTTTCATAATAATCAAACAAAACAAAATGGACTGTATGATTTCTACAATAATTTGCGTGTTTTTTAAAACGCTTTTATTAGCTTCAGACGTATGTATGTTAGTATGTAACGGAATCTTTGAACATGATTTTGACCCCATTCAAAACGTCGGATTCACTCGAAATTTGGCATACTTATTAAGGACCTATGACAATTCAATATTTTAAACATTTTGACCCGTTCTCCGTTCCTTACTAGGATAATCAGGATTAGCGATTTTTGTTTTCCTGAGACCCGGAGTGTCTGCGTCAAGACCAATAAAGGAATCTAACAGGCGCGCCGATCACCTATTTCTCGGATAAGTTACCGACTGTGCTTCAGATAAAAAAAAACGACTAAAAATGAAAAATAAATAATAGTTTAAAAAAACTAAAAAATACGCTTTTATAGAAAACCCAACTAAAAAATAGAAAATAAATTTTAATAAATTTGAATTAAAAATAGGGTAAGAAAAAATGTTTTTATTGTAAAAAAAAATGTGGGGTGCTTTTCAGGATATTATCAAAATAACCCTTCTAGTCATATACCGGGTATATCAAGAGTGCTACCGAAAGCGAAGCCGGGTGGTAGTTTTAGTGACTACAAACACAATGTAACGTAAAATTTTGCAAAGAAACGCGACAATTTTTTTTTATTTTTTAAATACCTATCGTCGGTTTTGGGTGGTAAATCCACAGTTTTTGCTAAAATTATAATTTAAAGCCTTGCGTACCATAGCACCTTTAAAAATAAACGGGTGTACAGCAGTCTTGATATACCCGGTATGTTCATAAAATATTTAGAACTATTGATACCATGCACCCCACGCTTTTTTTACAATAAAATCATTTTTTCTTCCACTATTTTTAATTCAAATTGATTAAAATATATTTTCTATTTTTTAGTTGGATTTTCTATAAAAGCGTATTTTTTTAAAATTTCTTCTATTATGGTTACAGAATTTTCACACAAATATAATTATTATCCTAAAATATACCCTTAACATCAATGTGCGTCATTGGAACTCGTAAAACTGGACCTAACACGCAGTTAAAGTTCATAGTTTCGTTTATTTGCAATTTTGTGAACCGTTAAACGGGAGTTTAGTGTCCCTATCTGCTATACCCAGTTACCATTGAATTTATTGTTTGTAAACGATCATTAAACCGACATATTTTCAGTTTCACGCCAAGTTAAGGAAATGAGCTGTAAAATAATTAGTCAATATTATGGCAATTATGGAAAGTGATTCATAATCTAGTTGGTTGTGAAAGGAACTATCGAGAAGGACGCTTTCGATGGGTTTTTGAAGTTGTATATGTACTTAGAAAACATCGTAAAGAAAACTATATGTTGTAAAATTCTTAACATGTTTTAAAGCTTTAAAAGCTGATAACACATATTAAGGCAAAACTAACTACTAGACATATTGAGACTTAACATCTTATGTTTTTTTTCTTAAAATGTATGGCGAGACGAGCTTGTCGTTCGCCTGATGGTAAGCGATACGACATAAGATGTAGTCTTAATATGTCCAGTAGTTACTCTGGCTACAATGTCTCAGGATGGCAAGCGTTCGCTTTTTAATTCATGGTGTTTTTTGGTTTTGCTACTGTTCATGAGCGGCTGTATTTTACCGTCATCGACATGCTCGTCTCACCATTCATTATAATAAAGTAACATTAAATGACTATTGTGTAATTAAATATTGTTCATGTATAATTTTAGCCCACATTTAGGCCATAAGTGACAAACATGTAGAATAATGGATTTTTTAAAATATAATACCGGAGTAAGATATAAGATATCCACTTATAAAAATCAATCTGTATCTGTATCAGCCCATATACGTCCCACTGCAAGGCACGGGCCTCCTTAACAATCGAGAGTACGAGTGAGATTGGTTGGCCATATAGTCCACCACGCTGGCCTCGTGCGGGTTGGCGAACTTACACACCATAGAAATTCTTATACATCGCTATGGTTTGCAGGTTTCCTCACGATATTTTCCTTCACCATTTTAGTGCGTTGTGATTGACTATCAATACACACATGGCTCAGAAAAGTCAGATGTGTGCCCTGACCGGGTGGACCAAAGTTTCACGAAAAACAGTTCGGATTTACGACGGGTAAGTCAACTATCGACGCGGCAATATCGGTTAGAAGAGCTGTAAGTACATCGGCGCGCAAATACGTACTCGGTATTTTCCTGGACATATCCGGTGCCTTCGACAACGCTTGGTGGCCGATTCTGCTTCTTAAGTTGAAATTACGAGGTTGCTTTAAAAATATATATTCACTTATTTACTCGTATTTCTCGCACGGAACAACCAAACTTAAACTTGGACACTATGCTGTGTCGAAACCACTTACGATGGGCTGTCCACAAGGTTCGGTCTTAGGTCCTTATTTGTGGAACTTAGGGTTCGACGATTTTCTTGCAATTCCCTTGCCGTCAGGGTGTTGTTTGACCGGATATGCGGACGACGGCCTCTTGCTTATAGAGTCAAATAGTAGGTCGGGATTAGAAATTATGTCGGACGCGTGATTGATGTGATGTGATTGGGGCCATCGAAATCGCTTAACCTTTGCACCACAAAAAACGTTCCAATTACTTCTGAAAGGAACTTCAAAATCACAGCCGCGAATTAAATTTAATAATATCAATGTTAAAAAAAAGGAATCGGTTTGTTATCTTGGTTTATATATATCGGTTTGTTATTTTATAAAGGAATTTTTCCTTTCTTGAACATATTAAGAACGTCGGAGAAAAGTCGAAAAGGAACTTTTTTGCTTTGACAAGAATATCAAAATCAACGTGGGGGCTATCTTTCAATACACTAACAATCATCTATGGAGCAACTTACTTAGGATGTATTTGTTATGGATCTCCCGTATGGGCTGATAGGGCTACTATCGGTGCTGTGCGAAGAAAACTGCTCCAGAGCCAACGTTTGGCGTTGATATTCTTGTGCAAGGCATATAGAACTGTTAGTACCGAAGCTTTGCCTGTCCTAGCGGGTGTACTTTCAGTCTACCTGGAGGTGCAACGTCGCGCCGCGATGTATTACTCTAATACAGAGAATATGGATAAAAGTTTTTTTACCGCACGTGAACTTTTAAAAGTTGACAGATTATTTAAACCGGTTTCAGTGGTATATAGCGAACTATTAGATGAATGGCAAAATAGATGGGAAGTATCTTTGAAGGGCCGGCATCTATACCATTTTTTTCCTTGCGTACGTGATCGTTTAACAAAGACATGGCTAGACGTCGATTATTGCGTATCACAATTTCTCATGGGCCATGGTAACTTTAAGTCTAAACTATACTCTTTTAAGCTTGTTGCGTCATCTGCGTGTCCATGTTCAACACCTAATTGCAAGTATAACCAGTCCGCGCATCATATACTTTGGGAGTGTAGTCTTTGGCATAATGAGCGTAAAACCATGCTAGATAGTATGCAAATAACATCTGGAGTTGTATACTACATGGACCTTGTAGAGACTAGAACGAACTTCCGTGCTTTCCGGCGTTTTTGCCATACCTATTACTGGAATCAAGCATAACAGTTCACATAACAGGTCCCATTTAAATGTAATAATAATTTGATCCGTGGTGCTTTACAGCTGGCTTCTCCGGCTGTAAAAGTCTTTTTGCGAGGTTATTTACCTCTTCAGTTCAATGTTTTGTCACCCGCTTTGCACGGAGGGAAGTGGACAATAATTTATTTCTAACTCCTCCTATTAATTTAACTTTCTGATTAATTTCGTTGCGGGTTAAAGACAAGTTAGACATTCCCGGAGACTCGCCAAGCTTCAATGCTCGGTGTTATTACTTTGCGTGCCACTGTTGATCCTGGCTCACAGGAGTTACAGTGATGGGTGTGAGGGCGGGACAGTCTCCTAAAAAAAAAGGTGTGCCCTGGGCATCGAACCCGCGACCACCGTGAACATGTTGGCAGTCGCGTCTAGTCCGTTTACCAACAGACCACCACGCACTTCAATAAATGAATTTGAAATTGACAAATTCAAACAGTACATTACCAGTATTTAAACATGCTATCCTGCATTGTTTCACACAGGAGCGTTGTGTGTCATTTCCTCCGGGCCTCCCGTTTACCCTCACGATCACTCAATGATACAAACGTGCAGACGGAACATTATAATACAACAAAATTATAACATATGTATACACCTTGAGAACGGACACTATTGGAGCGGTTGTAAAAATATTTACGGAAAAAATATTAGTGGATAAGCGTAGCATAATAACTATTGGATATAACGAGACTTAACATCTTATGTCTCGGAAAGCCAAATTTTGCTTTGTAATTCAAAGTGTTGCTTGGTTTTGCTACTGTCCAAAAGCTGTCGTATCCCTTACCATCGTGCGAATGGCATTCTCGTCTTGCTATTCATTGCAACAACATTGCAGCCCATATACATCCCAGTACAGGGTACGAGCCTCCTCTACAATCGAGAGTACTATAGAGAGGGGTTAGGCCATATAGAGCATCACGCTAGTATGTGTTGACGAAATTGATTAAAAGCCCATAATGTCAGTTGGTAATCTCTCACTGCTTGGCACAAATATTGGCCGGCTTGATCAATACAGGCTGGACCTAGGTTGAACCAAAACACGACTAACAAACTTGGTTCACTATGACGAATTTTCATCATCTTATACATTTTATGGAGAGGGCTATGCTCGGGGTTTCCCTACGAGATCGAATCAGAAATGCGGAGATCCGTAAGAGAACTAAAATAACCGACATAGCCCACCGGATTCGCAAGTTGAAGTGGCAATGGGCAGGGTACATAGCGCGGAGATCTGATGACCGATGGAGTCGGAAAGTGCTCGAATGGAGGCCACGTAGCGGAAAGCGCAGCGTAGGACGTCCACCCACAAGATGGTCAGCCGACCTGGTAAAGGTCGCAGAACGTCGCTGGATGCAGGCTGCCTCCAACAGGTCTCTGTGGAAATCATTGTGGGAGGCCTATGTTCAGCAGTGGACTTCCTTTGGCTGATGGATGGATGATACATTTTTTTTATTGCAATGCATGGCGAGACGAGCAAGCCGTTCGCCTGATGGTAAACGATACGACCGCTCATAAATTTAGCAAAATTCCACTTCGTTCGCCATCCTGAGACATAAGATGTTAAGTCTCAATATTTTGACAGCCTCCGTGGCGCAGGCGGTTAGACGCCGCCTGTGAAACGAGAGGCCGCGGGTTCGATCCCCGCACCGAGAGAAATGTTTGTGCGGCCCACAAATATTTATCTCGGGTCTGGGTGTTTGTGAGACCGAAAAGTCTCTCGTAGTTCCTGATACCCACGACACAAGACTCGATCTTAATGTGGAGTGAGGACTATGTATGTGACTGTTGGGTGTTATTATATTATTATTATTAATATGTCCAGAAGTTACTCTGGCTACAATGTCCTTCAATCCGAAATACAACAGTGCATTTACACTGCTGTTTCACGGAAATCGACACACTCTGTGCCTCTCACATATGCGAGACCTACCACCAGTACATACATACATAAATAAATAAATAACACCCAACAGTCACATACATATTACATCACCACGCAATAACGCGGTGAAGGAAAACATCGTGAGAAAACCAACATACCAAAGCGATTTACAAGAATTTCTATGGTATGTCATGTCTGCCAACCCGCACTAGGCCCGCGTGGTGGACTTTATGGAATAACTATTCTCAGTCGTGCTCTCTATTGTGGAGGAGGCCCGTGCCCTGCAATGCGACGTATATGGGCTGATACAGTACAGCCGTTATCAAACCCTATCCTACCACCTGTTATATTCCAAACAATTCGAGGCGATCATACATGACATTCATACCATACATACCCAATTAGAGTGACTTTTCAACTTGTCAATCATACGGTTTATTCCATCATAGATATAGATTTGAATGGCACGGTGAGATACGACAATACTCCATGTGTCTGCTTTGCGTGAGGCTGAATGAGATTAGATAGTACATGAGTACTTTCACATGGTATTTGCAAGCTGATGAAAATGAGCCTACTTGTTACTGGGTGATTATAAAACTGGCATTTTCGACAGCCTCCGTGGCGCAGTCGGTTAGACGCTGCCTGTGAAATGAGCGGCCGCAGGTTGTATTCCCGCATCGAAACAAATATTTGTGTGAACCACAGGTATTTGTTTCGGGTCTGGGTGTTTGTGAGCCCGAAAAGTCTCTTGTAGTTCTCTCTTGTAGGATACTCACGACACAAGACTCGATCGTAGTGTGGGGTCAGAACTATGTACCTGTGTGACTCATCATCATCATCATCATATCAGCCACAGGAAGTCCACTGCTGAACATAGGCCTCCCCCATTGATCTCCACAATGACCTGTTGGAAGCGGCCTGCATCCAGCGACTTCCTGCGACCTGCGGGAAACTCGATTAAGGTCTTCGAGCATAGTGCTAAGGTCTTCCAGCGATTCTGCCAAGACTACAATGTCGTCGGCAAATCGAAGGTGAGTAATATACTCGCCGTTGATGTTGATGCCGAATCCTTTCCACTGCAAGAGCTTGAAGGTATTTTCCAGCGCGGCAGTGAACAGTTTCGGAGATATGACATCTCCCTGTCTCACGCCTCTCTGTAGTGGAATAGCCTTCGTGCTCTGATCGTGTACTCGGACCGACATGGTGGCGTTGTTGTATATACACCTCAACACTTCGATGTACCGATAGTCTATGTGGCACCGCTGAAGAGACTGTAGCACAGCCCAGGTCTCGATCGAATCAAAGGCTTTCTCATAGTCCACAAACGCTAAACAAAGCGGCAAGTTATACTCCTCGGTTTTTTGTATAACCTGCCGTAGCGTATGAATATGGTCTATGGTACTAAAGCCATGGTATGGTGTGACTGTTGGGTGTTGTTTATTATTATTTACTTAATTGCTGTCAATATTATCCTACGAATTGGAGAGACATCTTAGACAGAAATTTGTTAGATGCAGACCGCTTCCAATAGGTCTCGAAGTCTTTTTGGAAGGCCTAAGTTTAGCAATCGACTCCCTGTATTTGTAGATTGAGTCATAGAGAATATTCGGAAATACTGAAATAGAATTCGCTGTATACAATCAATGTGGAAGACCGGTCGTAATGACCCACTCATTTTATGTGTTTCATTTTGATTGGGCTGTCTTTAACATTTTACTGTTTCCTTCTGTTTTTTTTTTTTCGAAAAAGGAATTGCGTCATTCCACATATTATTCTTTGCTGTATCCGATGCCACTATTTGAACAACAGCATTAACAGTCACTAAAACGGTGAAGGAAAACATCGTGAGGAAACCTGCATACCATAGCGATTTATAAAAAAATTCTATGGTATGTAAGTCCGCCAACCCGCACTAGGCCAGCGTGGTGGACTATATGGCCTAACCACTCTCAATCGTACTCTCGATTGTAGAGGAGGCCCGTGCCCTGCAGTGGGACGTATATGGGCTGATACAGATTAACAGTTAAATATTCGATACCTATATAAATTTCAAGCCTTATACAATTATTATCGGCCTAGTCACCATGATACCTGACTCATAGTAATTTGATAACAGGAGGTTCTACTCTCAAACAATCCTAGACTTTCCACAAATATTTATATATTGATTTAAATTGTTTATATTATAAGCCGATGGATGCATATTATCTCCTCTGTATAATTACAAGACGTCGCATGCAGTGAGCAACTGTGCGACATCCGAGGCCCGTCATACTCAGAGCATCGCGCAGTACACTTGTCTTAAATTATTACTGAATATTTCATTAAAACGATTGTGACAGCTCCAGACTCCAGTCGTACACGGTAATCGCGTGGGCTCACATGCATGTTACGCCCAATCACACCATTAAAGGCTAATTTTCTAATAATATAGAGCAAAATAGCCACTTAAGTACTTCCGTACAGTGCCGCCATATTTGTTGTGTGACGCACGCCCGCGTTCTATTTTCGAATTTTACCGCGAGATTTAAAAATCGTGCATAGATTATGAATTTGTCGTTGGAAGTGGTCGAGTTTAGCAAGGAGTTTGCATAGCCGGTGAACTGAAGTGCTCGGAGACTATCAAAGTGGATCCTTTTGTGAAGAGAAAGATGAAAATATTCAAAAAGAAGCTTAGATTTTCAATAGCTTCTAGCTACGTGTAGAAAAGACTATTTGTGAATCAGCGAAGTATTTATTTGGAATATTTTTATTTCACATATCAACAGCGGTGTTTTATTAAATCGATATCTTCCGTTAAAGGTAAGATTTTTATCTCATTATTTTCTTTTATTGTATCTATCGTTTAAGAAGATTTTTTTTAAATGTTATTCATTATTTTTCTGCGGTTTTCATTTGAATATTAATCTATAGAGTTCTACAATAAATTTCTCTACAATAATTACGTCTATGCGTAAAGTTCAACAACCCACTTTAGGCTAGCGTGGTGGACTAAGGACTCTAGCTTCAGTTTAATTCATCCAGAAAAAGAGGTCAGTGCGCAGGAGTGGTGTAAATGGCCTGATTTAAGGCAGAATTGAGAATATATGAAATATAGAGCAGGGGTCGGACAATACTAGTTATTTGGAAGTGGTTGAGACTTCCTATAGGTCGTTCAAATGTATAGCTTTCGATATTCTGCCAAATACCACAATAACCACTAATTTAGAGTAGCATTCATTATAAAAAAATTTATACACAGGTGGAAGGTCTCTCATATGTGAGAAGCCATCTGGGTAGATAGCACCACAATGTCTATTTCTCCCGTCAAAAAGCAGTGTAAATGCACTTTTGTGTTTCGGATTGAAGGACATTATAGCCAGAGTAACTACTGGACATATTGAGACTTAACGTCTTATATCTTAGGATGGGGGCGCAGTGGAATGTCAAGCATTGCTTTGTAATTCAAGGCACCGCGCTGTGTGGTTTAGCTACTGTTCATGAGCGGTCCAATCGCTTAACATCAGGCGAACGGCATGCTGGTCCGCCCTACATTGCAATAAAATAAAATTGCTTAGTCATACTATATGAATGGATTAGCTTGGTTGGTTACAACTCCTCTAATTTAGACCACTAGTAACATTTGTAATAATCACTATATTGTAAACTGGTTTTGGAAAGAGCAATACTAGAGCTTCTTGTCCGTTCTTCTGTAGTGAAAACCTCTTTCCGAACTGGATGGTACATAAAATATGACTGAATGTAAATGATGTTGAACATTTTAATGGATTCAATAAATTATATTAATTTTCATTGGGCGGCGAAAATTAGGCCTAATTTTCATTTTCATTTGGCGAATATTAGACCTAAGCCATCGTGTATCGTAACTCAAATTTACGTATCTCTCTCTCTCTCTCTCGATCTCTAGGGATGACTACATAGATGATTGAAACTAAGTCGGCATAAGTTACCACCTGTTCCAAGTGTTATGGCTGAGCAGAAGAAGCCCACAATTTTTCATCATCCCGTTTGTTTGACCAGTTTTCTCGGATCACTTCAGTCACTGGAAACAAAACTTCCCTATAGAATTTCTCAGATGTAGATGTGTAAGGACTTAAATTAGGCGTTAAGCCTGCCCATATACTATGTGTAAATATATCTAACAGTCATCAAATAAATTGTACTCTAAATTAGTCTTTATCTTTAATGAGTATTTATAAAGATTACTGAGTTTTCTTTATCTACAATTTGCTCATAAGTCACTTTAATAATGTTTGTCTTCGCTTCAGTTATAGTGTATTTACTTAAACACAATTTGAGGCATAAGAAGTGTATTTGATGGTGATTTAGATTTTCTTAATATAGTGTAGTGCTTTTCCATCCACCGCCCCTGAAAATCAGGATCTAGAAAATCAGAAGTATTAATCCACGGATAAAAACGTTCGTTTTTACTGGTGGTAGGTCTCTCATATGTTAGAGGCCATATGGGTAGGTACCACCGCAATGTCTATTTCTCCCGTGAAACAACACTGCGTAAATGCACTGTTGTGTTTCGGATTGAAGGACATTGTAGCCAGAGTAACTACTGGACATATTGAGACTTAACATCTTATGTCTCAGGATGGCGAGCGCAGTGGAATGTTGCTACTGTTTATGAGCGGTCGTATCGCTTAGCATCAGGCGAACGGCTTGCTCGTCTCGCCAATATTTGCAATAAAAAAAAGCCTGCTTAAAAAAGTGAATTATTGAAAGTTATTTAAAAAACAACTTTCTAAATCTTTAATATTAAACCTTCAAAGGACCAAACATACCAAATCGAAAATCTTTAAATTGTTTTTATATCAAACTTGATCTTACTTTTTTATATAATTTTAGAATAGTTTTCTTAGCCTACATGTACAATCGTAATAAACTCACCTTTGTACCTACTTTGTTTTTATTTCCATACATTTGTACTTAACATTAAAGTGTCTACAAGATATGATATTGTATCTATGATAATGTATGATATTATCAGACGCAAATCTTATCTCGGATCTCCGTCATTTGTTTGAATTTAAATTAACAACAGTTGCTCAGTTATCCCTATAATGTAATGTACACAAGCTTCTTCATGATGTAATAATCACGTGAAGTTTCAGTATGATCTATCTAAGGGTTTTTGCTTACAAAAGGCCTCACGCCTAACTTCTTTAATATGTTCACTTTAACGACATTACATAACAAACATAAAATAATACAATTGAATTGATGACCTCCTTCTTTTTTTGATATCGGTTAAAAACAGCGCTAAATCATTAGGAATAAATGGGTACATTTTATTAAAATAAATAACACGTTTGATTGTCCTATTATTTCTTTACTAGTAAACCTAGATAATTGTGTAAAAAAGTTATGTGACGCATTAACAATTAGTTGAATAATTAGTGGAACTCTGAATCGTTTTCGCCCACGAGCAGGACCTCACAATTTCACGGTCCGCCCCTGTATGCCTAAATTTTTTATTTGTCAACTTTTTTATTTTATTATAAGTAAATCTTAAATAATTTATGACAGCCTTCGTCGAGCAGTAGGTTGGATGCTATCTGTGAAATGAGAGGTTGCGATTCCAATCTCAGTGATGAAGGAATATTTGTGTGATCTTCAGGTAGTTGACTCGGGTCTAATTGTTTGTGAGACCAAAAAGTCTCTAGTAGTTTCTGATACACACGACACAAAACTTGACCTTTCTTTGTGTGGGGACAGGAATATGTAAAGGAGTTATTAGAGATTACATTATTTCTTGTTTTCTATTTGATAAAGGCGTTTTTAAAAATTCCGTCATAGTAATATCTGAAAAGTTGTATTTAATCTTCAAGGTTTTAACCGCATTAGTGCTGTTTTTTAAAATAATATTATAAAGGTTTGTTTCAAAGTACAAGATTTAAAAAACATCAGTGTTTATTTACAAAGTATGACTCCTATTACAGTAGCATGTGGTTTTATTATTTTTGTGTAATTGCTATTATAAAAATATTAGGAGAATGTTTAATACCCACGCGAGTTTTTTTCAATCAGCCATTTCGTTTTATATAAAATACAAATGAATTTAGCCACGTATGTATCGCAATAAAATCTGTACAAATTATATTTATTTCAATGTGTAACATTCGCGTAAATCTAATAAAAAAATGAGAATAGATAGTTATACTATGATTCATAGGAATGTCTAGTCTCTAGTCCACATATACTATAGGCCAGCGTGCAGGATTATGGTAGTCGAATGCATAGATTAGAATTATATACAGAGATAGATGTTCAACTCCACTTTGTTTTATTTTCCGACTTGATTTCGCCAGCAGAGAGCGCGCTAGGCAAACGCGCGAAATTTCATATTTGTTATTTCAAAATGTGTATCTTTCGTAATCTGTTGTAATTTTAACCAATATCAAGTTGAAATTGTTTTTAATATCAAGAAAGTTCATAATATCAACATACAAAACAATTTTTTTGGTTTAACGGACTAATTACAAGATCATTTCCCGTTCTCGCCAGACCGTGGCGCTAGAATCGAAATAATCGTTTTCAATATTTTTCATGCACGAAGTCGCACCCCTATGGTCGAATGTAATTATAGAATACTCCCGTTTTCAAGGTTTGTTGTTTATAGGGTGATATCTCATTATAAGAACTAAACCGGTTTCATCCAGAGCACATCAATAATTTATTGACAGCTCCGACCATATTTGTTCTGTGAAATTGAATCACATGGTTCAAATCAACTGTTACATTAGCGTTTATCAGTTTACTATTGCTCATGAAGGGCAATTGACATTTAATGCTTGCACATATTACTGATTGAATGTTTAGTCCTGATTTCACTTTTGAGCACTTAAATAGGGGGTAAAGATATTTTAATAAGCAGTTTCCCGCATAATTACTTATGTAATCATAACAATATATTACGTTGGGATTCGAATCTGCGACCACAGTCTCTTTAGTTCACATAGTTTGCCAAATTGCTACTTTTTACAATAATTTTGAACAAGCCCGGATCCACCATAGTGAGCACGATGGGCATGCCCACAACCCTAACGGACTTATTTTGTCATACTTCCACTCTTTTATGAAATCGATAGACTATATATCGATAGATATTATATCAAATGCCATAATACCATCAATATAATAAAATCGTAGAGTTAAATCTTTATTGCGTATAACGATCATGAGCAAGGTCATACAGAGACTCCCACTTCTTTGATTTTCGGGTTGCCATGCCCACAACCTTTTTTGAGGGCTGGATCCGCCATTGATTTTGAACTTAGAATAGCCCTTTTGGGCTCCAAAAGCCTCATTTACATGGACTGATGAAGAAAGAATAAAAATTTTAAATACCTTTTATCAAATATAAAACAATAAATAATAATTTAATTCACCCAACAGTCACAATCCTGATCCCTTAATAAAGAGCCAATTACTTGGGAAAAGTTTCTCGAGGCGAGAATCGTATGTCATTATCGCTTGACACAACTGTCATAGATAATCTTGCTCTGACATATGTTTACTCGATGCACAACTCGATGCAACTGTTATATGTGTATGTATCCCTACCATAATCGTACCTTAGAGACGATAAACTCTTCGTGTAAATGTGGTTAAAGATCGGAATGGTTGCTTAAGGCACTTTGCTCTCGTTAACAAAATCCAAAAATATTGAATAAATATTCACTGACGTTGACACGTTGATTGTATTTGCAATATTTAGTGCGTCGTTTGCTGCTTAGTGATCGAAATTATAGATTTTAATAATGTTAATATTGTATCATTATCATAAATTACAGAAAATCACGTGTGTTCATCAAAATGTTTTTGTGCAGGATGTTGCCAAGAATAGTTTTGTTTTGCTCATTTAAATTATTAGTCAGGTTATTGGTCTCGTGGCAGCCAGTGTGTTATTTTTTATTGTAATGAATGGCGATACGGGCATGTCATTCGCCCTGTGCATTCGCCTGATGCTGCATTACATGATGCATTAGCAATACGACCGCACATGGACAGTAGGAAAACCAAACAACACCATGAATTACAAATCAATGCTTGGCGTTTCACTGCGCTCCCTATCCTGAGACATAAGATGTTTAGTCTCATTCTGTCTAGTAGTTACTCTGGCTGCAATGTTCTTCAAACGGGAACACAATATGTCTTTATCACTGGTGTTTGGCGGGAGAAATAAACATTGTGGTGTCACCTATCCAGATGGCCTCTCACATATGAGAGACCTGTCACCAGTATTATTTTTTTGCTTTAATGAACTGGATTGTAGATTAATTTATACACATAAAATTGAAGGGGGAGGATGAAACAATAGTATGTGTTTTTGATTTCTTAAAATTGGAGTATGTGTATGACCCGGTCATTGTGTAGCGAAAATACTGTATATAGTATTTGTAGAATAGTTATTGTAATTACTAAATGTGTAGTATAACCTTCTATATCGAGTGATCCTATCGCCATATCAGGCACAGATTCCTGGATCCGGGCTGATAATGAAAACAAAATCCAATATCTCTTTGCCCAACCCCGGGGTCGAGCCCGGAACCTCAGATTTGCAATCACTCCGCAGTACAACAGCGCCAACAAGGCAGTCAATAGACACAATATATATAATAAAAGATCAAAAAGGTCTTAGGTATCAGTTAAAACCCTGAACTAAAATAAAGCCACCAGATTTTGCAAGTATTTAAATGAGAAATTGAAGGAGTACAATTTGATTATGGCGTGGTTTATGAGAGTTTTCAAACTGAAAACTCACATACTCATAATAACAGCGGTGAAAATGAAAAGCAAAATAATTTATTAAATCTATTAAAATGTTCAACATCATTTAGATACATTAATTTTTTTATCTGCCACCCAGTGGTGTACTTTGGTTTTAAGGCTGAATTCCCCATCACGAAGGCAATTCATAACATAACAAACATATAATTATTAGACCTTCACGTACTAATATGAGGTATTGAAACAATGTTAAAAATGAATTGTACGTCATCTTCTTAATCGCAAATCATTAGTCTTCTAATGTTGGTATTTAAATTCATTAAGAATACCGGAACATTTTAAAAGTTTATGTTGTTATAGTAACTATGCTTTAGTGGTAATATACGGACGACCTGGTAAAGGTCGCGGGAGGTTGTAGGACTCTCATATGTAAGGGGCCGCCTGGGTAGGTGCCACCGCAATGTCTGTTTCTCTATTTGAAGGAAATGTAGCCAGAGCAACTATTGGACATAATTATTGAGACTAAGGCTAAGTTGCACAAACTAACTTTGCCAATACCTTTGCCTATGAAAATGTCATCGCCATACATTTGAGATGTATTTGACCTTGCGAATGGATGGAACTGACAGTTTCAAGGGCAAAGGTATTGGCAAAGTTAGTTTGTGCAATTGAGCCTTAACATCTTATGTCTCAGGCTGGCAAGCGCAGTGGAATGGCAAGCATTGTTTTGTAATTCATAGTTTTGTCTAGTTTTGCTACTGTCCATGAGCGCTCGTATCGCTTACCATCATGTGAATGGCAAGCTTGTATCGCCATTCATAGCAATAAAAAACCTGCGTACTTGACGCAGCTTGCGGCTTATTGCAAATATTATGTAGTTTTTGGCCTTGTGAGTAGACCTACTTTTTGTTATAGATATTGTAATGTATTGATATATTCATACTCTTTGCATCTGCCGTCTCGAACTATACACAACGCGAACCAGGGGTGAATGAGAACATAGAAAGGTGTTGAGGATGGGAAACGGCGTGAAGACATGGTATAGCAAACGAGCCGATAAATATTAATAATTATATTTTACTACAATATTACACATATTAACCATAAATAGTGACTATTACAGATATTATCATCTGGCCCAACTGGGTATAATAAATCTTATCAATAACTTTTAAGCTCGTCAGAGTATTTTAATGGTTGTCCGATTTCCCACGTACTTATAGCAACATTCATTTATATTTGCGGCGCAGTTGTATGATCGCAATTTATATTTGGAAGGAGGAAAATAAAATAAATTACATTTTGTTGTACGAGTATATCCTTGAGAAGACGATAACAAGATATTTATGTCATAAAAAATAAGACATTGCACTGTACTGTATCAGCCCATATACGTCCCACTGCAGGGCACGGGCCTCCTCTACCATTAAGAGTACGATTGATAGAGAGTAAGCCGTATAGTCCACCACGCTGGCCAAGCGCGGGTTGGCCAACTTTACATACCCTAGAAATTCTTGTAAATTGCTTTGGTATGTTGGTTTCCTCACGATGTTTTCCTTCACCGTTTTAGTGCGTGGTGATTGACTTTCAATACACACATGACTCCAAAAAGTCAGAGATGTGCCCTAGGATTCGAACCCGCGACCACCGCGACCACCGTGACCGACACCACGCAACCCTGCTACCTTAAAATGGGGTGACGTAAACGCCCAAACACACAGCTAATTTGCATAAATAGTCACAAAATAACCTATAATTTTTTGTACTGCTCAAAGTCTCGTTTCATTCAGTCGTTGCTATCCCGTCTCGCTTAAGTCAGAACTTGCTTTTTACCATTTCCACAATTCCCTAGTGGTCGTACTTTGAACCGAACCCAGGTTTCTACGGTTTACAGCCAATACACGTTCCCACCCATTGATACAGTATGTTCGAATCCCAGGGCACACCTGACTTTTCGGAGTCATGTGTGTATTGATAGTCAATCACCACGCACTAAAACGGTGAAGGAAAACATCGTGAGGAAACCTGCATACCATAGCGATTTATAAGAATTTCTATGGTATGTACGTCCGCCAACCCGCACTAGACCAGCGTGGTAGACTATATGGCCTAACCACTCTCAATCGTGCTGTCGATTGTAGAGGAGACCCGTGCCCTGCAGTGGCACGTATATGGGCTGATACAGATACAGATACAATATGAGCGCAGCATCTAGTTTGTCCGGCCAATTTCTAAAGAAACAACCGGTAATTAAAAAAGTGACACTTCCAAACATTTTTTCTGTTTACATACTAGTTTAGCATGGGATGAAATAATAAACCAAAGAGGTTCCCGAGCTCAGGTGATCGCTGGAACGTGTTTCTCGGGGAAAACCTATAGTTTTTTTGGTATTAGACCATATTGCTGCGCGTGAGCATAACAACACGTGATGTACAACATAAACTAATGATGTGTTGTTGGAAATTACGTTATATTTTGTACTTTTTTATTGCAAATAATGACGAGACGAGTATGCCATTCACTTGTCGGTAAGCGATACGATCAGAGGTACCACTGCAATGTCTATTTCTCTCGCCAAACTGCTTAAATGCACTGTTGTGTTTCGGTTTGAAGGACATTGTAGCCAGAGTAACTGGACTTATTGAGACATAACATTATATGTCTCAGGACGGCGAGCTTAGTGGAATGCCAAGCATTGCTTTGTAATTTGATGTGATGATCGCTTACAATCAGGCGAATGGAATGATTGTCTCGCCATTCATCGCAAAAAAGGAAAAACGTAAGGAACCTAACACTTTAAATCGATCCCACGTTTTTTAACATATCATTATCTTTATAGCTATTTGCCAGGTGCATTTTTTGATATTTGTAAGGTAATGTTTATAAAAACGGCTTAAAAATATGTAGAGTTCAATGCTTTAACTTAAATTCAACCCATTAGCTCTACCAAAATTTATGTTAATAGCTATTTATTTATTTCACATATTATGTTTGTTCAATATTATTGATTGTCCTTTCGTCCAAAATTATCTGCATTTGAATCCATACTTCAATACAGGGTATAACAAGAGTGCTACCGAAAACGAAGCTGGGTGGTAGTTTTAGTGACTTCAGACACAATACAACTCTATTTTGTGCAAAAAATTGTGACGATTTTTTTTGTAATTTTTTTTCTATCATCGCATTAGGGTGGTAAATACATCGTTTTTTCTTTAATAATCGTGTACACCCTTTTATTTTTAAAGACGCTGTGGTACACAAGGCTTTAAATTAATATTTTAGCAAAAACTATGGATTTACCACCGAAACTAAAAAAAAAAAAATAACACCCAACAGTCACATACATAGTCCTGACCCCACATTAAGATCGAGTCTTGTGTCGTGGGTATCAGGAACTACGAGAGACTTTTCGGTCTCACAAACATCCAGACCCGGAAGAAATATTTGTGGGCCGCACAAACATTTCTCTCGGTGCGGGGATCGAACCCGCGGCCTCTCGTTTCACAGGCAGCGTCTAACCGCCTGCGCCACGGTGGCTGTCGACGAAACTCGACGATATTTAACAAATAATAAAAAAATTGTCGCCTTTCTTTGCGAAATTTTTAGTTACATTGTGTTTGTAGCCACTAAAACTACCACCCGGCATCGTTTTCGGTAGCACTCTTGATATACCCGGTATATTTAATCGTTCTATATAAGGAACACGCGTGTACCTCGCATTTCCTAGTCACGTTCCCATTCATCCAGATCGACTAGATGTCTACAAATGTATCATTCACCCTTTCATAAATTTGCCACAGGATTATACGCTTTATTATCTATATCATAAGAGTTGCGATTGGTTGGGCAGGTGGAGTGGTATTTTTGTACGAATGTGCCTTGTCGCTATCTGACAATGGACAAATTGTGAGGTACTGATTGGTTAACAATGTCGTATTTGATGGGCTGAGATTGGTAACGTATTAGCCAAGTCTATTTTTTCTAGTTCATTATTTTAAACGGAGACATTTTTACTATGGAGCAGTTTTAAATAAAGTATTATGTTCAAATGGCCGAAGTATAAAAACCGATGTGAAGAGACGTATGTCGTGTTTACGATAACGAGTGTGATTTTCGAAGGTCCTAGTACTCTTGCGTATAGTATATCTTTTCCTTTTCATTTCCCTTTTAATAAAAGGTCTAGAACGGATCTATGAATTAATTGTTGTAGATGTTTTTGGGCGGTGGTAATCAATGTTGACAAAAAAATGTGCCTAAATAGATCGTACTGAAAGACACAGATCCCCACTACAATTAAGACGGCTTTGGCCTTATATTCACTACCTTGGTCTACTGCGGTTTGGTGGACTTTATACACCATATACATTCTTGTAAAAGATCTTTCTGATATTCACACTTTCCCACGGTGTATTCTTTGACATTTAAACCACGTAGAATTAACAATACACACATGACTAATAAAACTCAGGGATGTCCCTAACATTTGGAAATGCTCGAACGTCTTGGCTACTATACTTACTTGTCCTTGGGGTTAATTCTTGATGCGCACCTTAACTTTGAGTCATACATCGCGTGTTTAACCAACAGAATACGAAAGGTGATAGGGATAATGAAAATTTTAAGTACTGCTAGTGTACAAATTCTTAAGTTAGTTTATTTTGCAATTTGCCAATCTGTGATCACTTATTACATTGGGGTATGGGGTGGTGCAGACAAAACGTCGATGCTACCTCTTGAGAGAGCACAGTTCATTTTAGATTGTTCTTTTTTAAATTTTGATTATTATTAGTATCTGTGTTGTAAAAAATCTACATTAACGCATGTGCTGTGACTTACTCACTTTGTGCTCAATTTATATGAAGCTGTAATATCTCTTACTATGGGTATCCCAAGATACAGGCTTTGCCAAGTTTGGGTACCTCTGGTAATACTGAAAATAAGGATATTGTTTTCCTCTTTTTTTGCAATGCAGTTAAGTTTGCAAATTCTGTGTGTTTAATAAATAGATTTATTATTATTATTGTGTAGTATTCATTCTGAGCACGTAATTCCCCTACAACCGAGTTCGATTGAGAGGCCTTAGGCCGTAGTACACCAGGGGGCAGCGGCGTAGCTAGCATAGGTGGCACCCGGGGCGGATTTTGTAGGTGTCACCCCAAAACTCAAACACAATGTATAAAATAAAAAGTAATAATCGTTTACGTTTTATTAAAATAAGAGTATTACAAATAGTAGTATATTATGTAAAACAGTATGCCAAAATTAAAATTTCTTCCTTCTAGCTTTGACACTTGCGAACTCCGAAATCACGTCTTCAAAATTTATATTTTGTGTTGCTTCATGTTCTATTGTTAAAATACCAAGATTATTTAATCTGGTTTCAGTCATTGTAGACCGCAAGTAATTTTTTATTAATTTCAATTTGCTGAAACTTCTCTCACATGAAGCAACTGATGCACATATTGTTATAAATAACTTTAGTGCGACCGTTAGATTCGGAAGAGATTCTGTAAAATCCCATTCCACAATGAATTTTAAATAGTCCAGTGTCACCCAATTAGAGACAGTAATATTAGCCGCTTTTATATGTCTTCTCAATCTTGGTATTTCTAAAAGTAGTTCTGTTTCTGATACTTCATCGTAAAGGTTAGTAAATTTTGATATTGCAAATTTTAACTGTTCAGTGTTTGCCGAAAGCAAAGTCTTCGACTGTACAACCTCAAATAATGAAACTACGTCTTTAATGGACTTTACTCTTGTTTCGAGTTCAATATTGAATCTGTCAAGACATTCTAACATGTCCTTTTGAAGTTCCGCTCTAAGTGTTAGTCCAGCATCTGTGGACGATGCTAACTCACCGGGCATGCGCTTCTTGCGACGAATTCGTCGTTCCATCGAAATGTTGTATTCTTCCGATTTTCGTACAGCAAAATCTATTGCCTCTTCTGCTAGATGCAACCGTTTCTCTCCAATGAATAGACGAAGTGCTTCTAGTTTTATGATTATTTCATCAACACATAATCCTTTGCTTTGTAATGCAATCTGAGCATAGTTCACTTCCCTTAGCACATCATTCCAGAAGAAAAGAAAACAAAGAAATGAGAAATTGCACACAGCAGGGATAAGATTTTGTGCACCACCTCTTGTTTCTAAATTTACGTCTTGGTCACATAGTTCCTCAATTGCAGATATTATTCCATCAAAATTTTCAGTCAATACTTTTACTGCACCATAATGAGCACTCCAGCGCGTTGTTGAAAGTCTTTTAACAGATGCTTTGCTGTGATTGAGGAGCACCTCCCAGCGGCTTGTGGAGGTTGAAAAAAAGTTAAATATTGTCTCCACTGCTCCGAAAAATGTAACACAAGTCACATTTTGTGCGAACGAATGCTGGCCGCATAAATTAATTGAATGATCAATGCAACCAATAAAAATTGCTTTATTGTTTTTTTCTTTTATAATAGCTTGCACTCCCCCGTGTATACCACTCATAACTGCAGCATTATCATAACCTTGAGAACGACACATCATAATATCTAAGCCATCGTTTTCAAGCTTCTTTAGTATTTCAGCGCTTAAATCAGCTGCTTTTTTTCCATGCAAGGGAAAAAATCCTAAGAATACTTCTTTGACTTCTACTTTTCTATTATTAATTTTTACATAACGAATTACTTCAGACATTTGATCGACATGTGAAACGTCAGGTGTGCTATCAAACATAATTCCGAAATATTTGGCCAGTTTAATTTCGTTGACAAGCTGACATTTAACGTGATTAGCTAAAACATTTATGAACTCATTTTGTATTTCGGGCGATAAATATGTTACTTTATGTGATTTTTCCTGCTCCAAATATAATATATGTTCTTTAAGTACAACATCATACTTTGAAAGCAGCTTAACTAGTTCTAAGAAATTACCTTTATTGGATGACCCTTGGGTTTCATCATGTCCACGAAATGCTAGGTTTTGTTTCGCCAAAAACAAAGTTATATCAAATAATCTAGATAACAGATTTTTCCACTTCTGTTTTTCCGTATTCATTAATTGCAAGGTTGCGTCATCTATTGTGGTGTGAGATTTTAATCTCATTTCCAAAGTTTTCCAATTTTCGAAATTTTCTAAATGTTCACATGAAGTTTCATGGTCCAATACTTTAGGATTTAGTTTCCACCATTTCTGAAATCCAATTGTAAATGTTCTTTGTATGTTACTGACAGCAAATAAACGGCAGCAAAAACAGTACAGATTATTTGATATAGGAGAAAATACCATCCATGATCGTAGAATTTTTTCACCACTAGGCATCTCTTTATAAAACCATTCCTGTGAAAGATGACGAGAATCTCCTTTAATCTTTGAACCATGACGAGATACAGTAGGGAACGGTCCTTCTTTGTTCTGGAAATGTTCACTGCCCTTTTTTATTATGTCAATGCGAACATTATTGGGAACCGGTAAACTCCAATGTGAAATATCCCTCAAGTGTTGCACAGATTCTTCGAAGCTAATGCTGTCTCCAAAAGTAGCATTAACGGTGTCATTGTCATTATTTGATTTGGTTCCGTCGAGGAAATGGGTTGTCTTCAATGATTCTGTATTGTCGCTGTTGCTATCTGAATGTGAGTCTTCAAGATGTGAATCATTACTTTCGTCAACAGGAGACTCGGGTACTTTAATTGAACCTTGGCCGCTATCTGCTTTTGTGACATATTTGAAAAGAGATCCAGACATGCTCTGAATTTGATCCATTTTAGCCTTTTTGGCTTTTCTCTGTTGAAACCCGCTTTGTCTTTTCGAAGTATGAATTCCCCGAGGCATATTTCGTTCTGGGTATCCTAAAAAATATTTTTTATTTGTAAGTGATACGTTGATTTTATAAACAAATTGTAACGGTAAATAAACACCTAGGTACACGTTACGTAACTAGCTTTGTGAAATATATATTTATATAAATTAACAATCCTGCATCTGGGTGTAAATATGTATTTAAGTAGGTATTTTTAGAAAATACTAGTTAAATACTCCACCGTTAATTGTGATATCCTTAGGTGATATCCGTATAAATACTCGTGGTAGTGCTCGAGCTACTCATCTCGGAGCCGAATCAATGTACGTGAAGATGTATGATTATAATTACCTACTTTTTATCATTAATCTAAACTTAATATAATCCGTTTGGATCAGAAAATAATAATAAATAAGTATATTAATAAGTATATTAATAATTAATAAACATTATTACCTTAAGTCTCTAAAGTATGATCGTAAAACTTGTAGATCAAAATAATCTAAGATACTGCTACTAGATACTAAACGAATTAAAAAAGTTAGTATCACCTTTAATAAAAAATACTTCACTTACCTTGTTTATTTTCTTCAAGAATCGACTATTAACTAGGTTTATTTATTATAAATATAAGATACGAAAATTGTCGTTTATAATATCTAATAATTAAAAAACACTTTGCACTAGACGTTCACACGTTCACGCAAAAGAATATTGAAATGAATGCGGTCGAAAACAAAAGAATTTGTCTAATCCACAATACAAGTGACGAGCTCTATATCGAGGGAATCCCCTAAGTAGCGTTGGTTATACGCGAACAAGAAGCTTATACCCAAATGGAGATTGCATTCCGTATAAAACACTGAAGCACAAAAATTTGACCGTGAATGACGTCGCTGTTATCTTCTATCCTTTTCTTTAGAGTGACAATGAATGAAAATGACATTAACATGACAATGAACATAATGTCATTTTCATTCATTGTCACTCTAAAGAAAAGGATAGAAGATAACAGCGACGTCATTCAAGGTCAAATTTTTGTGCTTCACTTTTATATACGGAATGCAATCTCCATTTGGGTATAAGATTCTTGTACGCGAACGGAGTATTAAATTTTAGGGGAATCCCTGATCGATTGACAGTGTGCAACGCACAGTGCAACGTGCACCTCAGATGAATGAAACTATTATTCGGATCGACTTGAAAATTTAGGATAATATTTTTGAGATGTTGTAGAAATTAAAAAGCCAAAAAAAAACAATTTTTTGAACCCACGAAATCCCTTAATGACAAAATGGCTCACGAGTAAGGAGTACTACTATATGAAGTTTTTATTGCTCTGTCTAGTTATTCCTTAGTCTAAGGTGGGTACATTATTTGTATTTATATAGGTATCAATTTATTATGCTTGTGGTACAATACTGTACTTAGGTACCTAGATTATTTTATTAGTAGCGGTTATGGTCTCTGCCACAAATTTTTGATTTTTATAGGTAGAAGTAGAAAGAACTATAACTGATGGTCAAAGTTGGGCTCGGGTGTCACCCCTGTTGGGGTGACACCCGGGGCGGACCGCCCTTGCCGCCCCCCCCTAGCTACGCCACTGCCAGGGGGGGTTACTTTATGATTCGACACTAAGTTGGAATGTTCGACCGTCGTACGTAAAACTAGGATCGTACTCTGTAAATCCGAAACGAAGTTCGAAACTTCGGACGCTCGAATTTTATATACGATACGAATGTACCTACTCTGTAAACGTTCGAATTTGTATAACGTACATCGTAACCATAAGCCTATGGTTACGACCATAAGTCAATAACGACCATAAGTATATGTAGGTACATTCGTATCGTATATAAACTTCGATCGTCCGAAGTTTCGAACTTCGTTTCGGATTTACAGAGAAGGGCCCCTGTACGAATATGCCTAAATACATAACAAAATGTTGGAATCCTTTATCGTACGTAGTAACCATACACTAAGTTCGGAGTAAATGATTTTCATGGAGAATAGTATTGATTTTTATAAGTGGAAAACTTTTATCTTATATGTCGACGTTGAACGTAACATTGGAAGTTTGTATCGGAGTATAGAGTTAGGGGGGTTAGGTACCCCCGGGACCATCTAGTGTGATTTAGCGGTGTTTAGATATAAAAACATTATATTACATGAGATTAAAATAAAAACAAAAACAGAGCACAAATTAATTATTCATTTACTCTTTAATGTACAAAAAGTGTAAAAATTGCGGTTTTTCGGCCCTAGACAATTACAGACAACCATGGCAAAGAGAGGGCAAAGTAAAAAAAGGATAAAAGTTAAATAAAAATGATATTAGTACTAAAGAAGATTCTCATTTTATTTGCTACTTCAGTCTGGAACAAAATTGAATTCGTACGGAATGCAGGCTAAGACACACTTGACAATGGAGTTTGGCTTACGTAAATCGGATTAAACTGAGTCGCTTTGGAGTGGTGAATTCATACGCGGTTTATTGTGATGGCTGCAGGTGGATTGTGAGGTGGATTTACCATCTTATTCCAAATGCTAATATACCGTCTCATGCTGTAGCATGACGAAAAGCATAGCCTTCTATCCTCCCCTGTTCCGTGGCATCCATTCGAATTTGAAAGATTTGCAAATATGTGTATTTGAATTTCTGAGATATAGTAGGGGAAAACTATATTATTCGGAATAAACAGTAAATAAGTTAAGTCTAGTGTCGTGAGTAATAGAAACGACTTGAGACTTTTTAATCTCACAAACACCCAGACCTAGATATTTGTGTGGTTCACAAATATTTGTGTCGGTATCCAATCCACGGCCTCACGATTCACAGCCAGCGTCTAACCAACTGCGCCACGGTGGCTGTCAAATTGATTGACTACTGATGCATTAGATATTATGTCTAGTCGAGATGGTACACCAAGTGACCTATTTATTTGTCTGTACTTTCTATAATAATGTACTATAGTCCGTAATAGTCTACTGCTGAACACGGGACTACTCTTCAACTGAGAGTTTGATTGAGACGCGTCATATAAAAATATCCTGCTATTATTAAATTATCAAAAATATTGCATAATACAATTCTAGCCTTTCAACTAGATATTCAAATGTAATCCGACGGACATAAGTGCAATAATGTGTTGATACCGGCTCTCGGCTGCTCAGTTGCTGGTGAATTTACGCTAACCATGACGTCACGCATTCTAATGACGCCATCAGACCATGAACTTTGTAACTGGAGCAATAGGATGTGCCGATTAATGGATAACCATGTGTTATACCGGGTATCTCAAGACTGCTACCGAAAACGAAGCCGGGTGGTAGTTTTAGTGGCTACAAACACAATGCAATTAAAAATTTCGCTTAGAAACGCGACAATTGTTTTTTATGATTTTTTAAATATCGTCATTTTTGGGTGGTAAATCCATAGTTTTTGCTAAAATAATAATTTAAACTCTTTTATACCTTAGAGCATTTATAAATAAAAGGGTATATACTATTATTTTAGGAAAAAATGTATTTACCACCCAAATATGGCCATAGGAAAAAAATAACAAAAAAAAAATTGTCGCTTTTTTTGCAACTTTTTCTGTTGCATTGTGTCTGAAGTCGCTTAAACTACCACCCAGCTTCGTTTTCGGTAGCAGTCTTGATATACCCTGTATAAATACAATTGGATTGGCGAGATTTTTTTTTCTCAATATGTCCATTAGTAATTCTAGCTACAATATCCTTCAAATCGAAATACAATAGTGCATTTACACTGCTGTTTGGCGGGAGAAATAGACGTTGTGTTGGTACCTACCCAGGTGGCCTCTCACGATTGACCTACCACTGGTGGTAGCCAGTGGTTAAATTCTTTTTATTACTGATAACAGTGACTTATGAAGGTTAATTTTGTTACTATTGAGAATGATCAGACGAGTAGGTCGCACGGTTGTAAACATCAAGCTTGTGTTAAATAATATCTACTCTTGTAATGATAAACTGTACAACTATTAACAACGGTATATTTTATACTTTTAAGGTTACAGTTTCACACTTATTTCAGCAATGTGTGCAATTCAAGACCACCCTTGACGTCTATAGCCGGGGCGAGCAAGCGAATTCCCGCCAAACAGTTTTTGTACTTCCCGCTTGTGCAAACTGTGTTGCCATATATAATTAACTAATATTTTTAATATTGCTATTCGAAATAGCTATATTAATTGTTTGTTAATATTTCTGTAATCTAACATTTGCATATAAACAGTGTTACGGGTTCATAATTAAAATAGAGTTATTACAAACAATCCGTTTAATTATAACACAAAACTTACACTAATCCTTAAACATACACTAAATCTAACTAAAACTAAAGTTGAGCGCCAGGAGAATTTTTGTTCACTGCATTTGGGAACGGAACTCTGCCAAAACCAAACCACGGCTAACTCGATCTCAGGAATGTTTTGAATTATGCCAAGTGAACCTCGTTCACCAAAAAGGGCATGTCTTTAGGCTACGACAATTAAATGCAACGTCATTAACAACTTTTACTACTTATCTCTAATCTAGCTGACAGTTAATAAAACACTCACCCCTTTGTCCACAACCAAAACTTAATCACACAGGAACAGTATTATAATTTCAGCTAATTATTTGAGTAAATAATATTTACAAAAATACTTTTGCTCGACACACGTCACGCTCGTGTCACTTTTCAAATGCCTCTATGACCTTCCCCCTCCGAGGTGTACATAAATTCTCAAAGAATAAAAAAAAACAAAAATGACTAAAGTGGAGTGGATTCGAACCTACGTGTCGGTAGCGCCCTGCATTAATCGGACTGTCAGACCTCCGAGCCAACAATGCTTACGTCATGCCGTCTAAATTATCGATCACTTGTTATATTAGTGCCTATTTGTGTACTTTAATGCTACCCACGATTTAAAATATGATTGGAACATAACATTCCCTCAACCACACAAAGAAAAAAATACAACGTATTTTTTATTTTATTTTTATTGTCGTATATTATTAGGCTTATCACACTTAACGGGCTTTAAATCTTTTGCGTGCCAAATTCCTATATATTTACCAAAGGAATTATTTAAATGAAAAACATTATCTGACAACTTTTTGATTACGATTGCTTTCTCAAATTTGGGTGCTAATTTAGCCATAAACTTATTTCCTGCGTTTGAAAGAAATTTTGTTCTCTTCCATACCACATCACCAATTTGGAAGTTAGCTGGTCTTCGTTTCTCGTTATAGGCTTTGAGACTTTTGTCATGGCATAATCTTAACCTTGTTTCCACTGTCTTATAAATAGTCGACCTGGATTGAAGATCGGCCAAATATTCTTTAGTATCAATAGTGATAGCTTCATTATTATTGACACTATTGGCTATAACGCCCCTGCTAGCGTTTCCTAATATCGATGTTTCCCTTCCAAAAAATAGAAAAGCCGGCGTATACCCCGTAGTTTCATGTACAGATGTTCGTATTGCATGTGCGAATTCGTGAATATGGGTGTCCCATTCATTATGTTTTTTGGAGTGAATGTAGGAAGATATCATGGTACCTATTACTCTATTAACACGCTCTGTGGGATTACATTGTGGGTGATAATTTGGAGTAAACCATATTTGGCAATTATACTTTTTTGTGAGATTTTTAAATAAATGGGACTCAAATTGTTTACCATTATCACAAATTATTGCTTGAGGTATTCCATAGAGTAAAATTTGGTGTTCTAGGATTTCACAAATTTTATCGGCCTTGCCCGTTCTTAGAGGAAACAAAAGTACAAATTTACTAAACATACATGTGATTACCAGAAGCATTGTATTGCAATTTTTACTTTTGGGAAATGGTCCCATTAGATCCATAGATATAACCTGCCAGGGTCTTGTAACTATTCTTTGTTTTCCCATCAAACCCAATGGCAGTTTTTGCGACACTTTTATCTTTGCGCATGTCTCGCAATTTCCTACATATTCTTTTACGTTTTTTAACATTCCTGGCCAATAATAATGCTGTTTAATCCTAAGTAGCGTTTTTCGAATTCCTAAGTGACCAGCGGTACTATCGTTATGGCAAAGTTTCATAATGTCTATTCTAAGTGAATTCGGTATATACAATTTCCAATCATTACTTTGGTCAGGGAACTGTCTTAGGCGTATTTTCTTGTAAAGTAAGCCGTCTACAATATGCCAATCAGGATAATATTTACCCATTTTACATAGTTTATCTACCTTATCCATGTACCAATTGTCTTTATGTTTATCTAAAATTTGTATCGTATAATTCTTATGTTCAAGAGCGTTTATAGAACGAGATAAGGCATCTGGTACGATGTTACATTTACCTGGCCTATGAATTATGTCGAAACTAAATTGTTGCAATTTCATTGCCCATCTGGCCAACCTACCGTGTGGATCCTTCATTTTATGAAGCATTTTAAGAGCACTATGATCAGTTACTATTGTAAAGTGTGTACCATCAATATATGGCCTAAATTTTTCCACAGCATAAACTATACTTAATAGCTCCCTTTCTGAAGTTGAATAAAGTTGTTCCCTCTCATTTAACTTTCTGCTTAAATATGCGATGGGTTGCTCAATTCCATCAAACTCTTGGCACAATACCGATCCAATTCCTTTATTTGATGCATCGCATTGTATTACAAAAGGTTTCATAAAGTTTGGACATGACATAACCGGTGTAGAGGTAAGTAAGGTCTTGAGGTGTACAAATGCTTTATCAGCTTCATTAGTCCAGATAAACTTTTTGTTTCTCTTACCCTTGGTTAAATGATGTAGTGGGGCAGCTACTGTGGCAAAATCTTTGACAAACCTTCTATACCAACTAGCAATTCCAATAAACCTTTTCAGTTCAGTTATGTTTTTAGGTCTCGGAAAATTCATTATTGCTGAAACCTTATCAGGATCAGTACGTAACCCATCCTTATCCACAATAAATCCTAAAAATCGTAAACTTGGTCGTGCAAATTTACTCTTGTCTACATTGATTGTCAGCCCAGCATTTTTCAAAATATTCTTAACTTCATTTAAAATTTTTATGTGTTCCTCAAAAGTCTCTGAACATATGACAATGTCATCTAAGTAGGCCCACACCTTTCCTTCTAAAGAATGAAATAAAATATCCATTAACCTTTGCTGCGACTGTGAAGCATTTACTAAGCCAAATGGCATGACTTTAAATTGAAATAGACCTCTACCGGGGACAGCAAACGCTGTTTTCTCTTTGCTTGATTCATCCAGTTCAATTTGCCAGAATGCGGATTTCAGATCAATGGTGCTGAGGAATTTTGCATTGCGCAGGTTGTCTATAATTGCAGAAACTCGTGGCAAAGGATAAGTGTCTCGCTTTGTGATTTTATTGAGTTGTCTACTATCTAAACAAAGCCTATTTCTCCCATCATTTTTTTTTACCATTACTATGGGTGAACACCAGGGACTATAAGATGGTTCCACAACATCATTTTTTAACATCTCATCTAATTCTTGTTCTATGTCCCGCCTGACATATGGTGAGAAATTATATTGTTTTTGATATACTGGTCTACTATCACCTGTGTCTATATTGTGTTTGATTATTTTAGTTCTGCCTAACCCTATCCCAATACTATTTCTTATTTCCGTAATGATGTTGGCTAAGCGTATCTTTTCATTTTCATTTAAATCATTTTCTGTCATTATTGCTACTGATTGATCGTGTATGGTGTTTACAATTGGATTTAATAGCGAAGTGTCGTCCTCTTTGAATTTAAAGGAAATACCAAATTTGTCAAAAAAGTCCTTACCCAAAATTAGCGGTTGTGATAATTCTGGCATTAGTAACATCGGGATGATATGAAACTGAGTATTAAATTGTACTGGAACGTCAAATAACTCCTTGATACTATGACTGGTTCCATCAGCTGTAGTAATATCCATTCGTTTAAGTTTCTGCGTCTTGACACCTAGTCGTTTCAAGGTACCAGCAAAGTTTGAGTTTATTACCGTACGAGTGGCTCCAGAATCCAATAAACCACTACAAGTATGATTCAATATCGTGATATATATATATGGCCTATTATCGAATTTTTTTTTAAATGTTAATGGTGATATGACGTTTCGAGACATGAAATGACGCACAAATACTAACCAGTCCTGCCATTCTTTGCTATACCTATCAAGGGGAAAGTTCAATTGACAGGTTTTGCGCTTTCCCCAAGAGCGTTTCCCTTACAAGTGCAATCTTTAGAGGTAATGCCAAAGCGACCACATTTGTAACAAAATAATCTTTGTTTTGGAACTGTACATGACCTGAATATATGTCCTAATTCACGGCAATTCCAACACCTGATTTTTATATTAGTACTTACACCTGTGGTTTTATTTCTTATTTCAAAAATATCTTTACTATTTGCAATCCATGGAGTAGCCTTATACGCTAAGTCAGGCTCAATAGAATTCATTGGAATTTTAGGCTCTTGGAAGTTGTCACAATTAATTTTGGTCCTTTCTACTATTCTTAGAACATTTATTAAATCCGCAATTGACGTAAAAGTGTCCCTACATACTGCTCTTTGATAGTAAGGTTGCAAATTTTTCATGATGATCATTATTTTTTCCGTCTCGGAGATTTTATTAGGAAGTCTATTAAACATATTTTGTAAGACTGAGATAAAAATTATTACTGATTCATTTTTACCTTGAGTTCTGGATTTGGCTTCTGATAACAATTCTTCCTGATAATATGGCGATTGAAATGTGCGCTTTAGCAGAATGACGAGTTCGTTCCAAGTATTTACATATTCTCTATTAGCACGAAACCAAATCAAGGCATCGCCTTTGAAGAAGTCAATAGAATGGCGCCATAGATCCTCATCAGTGGCATTTCTAGCATCCTTTAGTTCATTAACACGTTCAATAAATGCGTTGACACTAATGGTATTATCACCTGAAAACTGAATGCCCCATTGACTAATTGGAACGAGTTTAAGATTTCGTCTTAATTGATCTGGTTCAAATAAGGTCGAGTTAAATAACCTAGATTGTGCAGGTTCAACATTATTCAAAACCGAAATGTCGAAATTATTATTTGCAAAGCTAACTTTTTTGTCTTCTAAATGTTGTTTTGAGAACGTGCCTTTTGAAATAATATTATTTTCAGATTTTGAGGTCGAAGGGACTGGGACATCTAAATAAGTAGCTTTATCATCTATATCGTTAAGAATTTTTTCACAATCTTTTCCTATCGAGTTATGTAATGCCTGCTTCATTTCCGGAGTTATATCATCATTATCCTCCAACTCATCCTTCTGTTCCAAGTCGGTTAATAATAAGGCAGTTTTATCCAAAAGAAGTTTTTTTCGTTCTCCCTCCAAATCGTCGTGTGGTTTGATAAGTTTTAATCTATTGACAATATGAATTAATCGCGATACTAAACGTTTGTAAAGTTGTTTGTCAGGTTTTTCATTTAATTCAGAGATATAACATAAAATAGTATTGATTTTATCAGCACAAACCTCTAACTGGACCCCTGGAGTGTCTATGCATGATTGTGGTGCTTTTATTTGATATGATACTTGTTCCAAACTTTCAGCTTGAATCATTTTCTTTAGAATTCTTTTTAATGCAGAAACCAACGCCCCTGACTGTGAATAGCCACGACATGCAAGTTCAAATTCCACTTCATCTTTTAATAAATACTGAGGATCCATTGTGCAAAGAATATTGAGAGAAAAAAAAAACAATCTCCACTACGTATGAAATATTATGTACCTATTAAAATAATACCAAATTACGATCTAAACACAAATCAAATACACACAAAAAGCTATTTAAAAATAATACTACAAACTACTGAACTAACCAAGGTATAAAAAGAATGTTAACTAAAATAGAAAATATAAAAGACTTTAAAATTACTCAATAATAAAAAAAAACACGACACAAATTGATCACTACTGTTATCAATACAATTTATACAAAGAACTGTGACTCAACATTGAATTCACTGCAATAATCTTAACAAATAAATGATGTACTTTATTATTTAACTCGAAATGAAAACAAGCTTTAAAAACGCCTCGTTTACTAATCTTAATTATACGTGCAATAATTTGTATAAGTAGGTGGGTAATCAAAACTTTAATCTACTTCAATGAATGCTCTAAACCCGTTTAATTTTAACGTTGGGCGCTATTTGTTACGGGTTCATAATTAAAATAGAGTTATTACAAACAATCCGTTTAATTATAACACAAAACTTACACTAATCCTTAAACATACACTAAATCTAACTAAAACTAAAGTTGAGCGCCAGGAGAATTTTTGTTCACTGCATTTGGGAACGGAACTCTGCCAAAACCAAACCACGGCTAACTCGATCTCAGGAATGTTTTGAATTATGCCAAGTGAACCTCGTTCACCAAAAAGGGCATGTCTTTAGGCTACGACAATTAAATGCAACGTCATTAACAACTTTTACTACTTATCTCTAATCTAGCTGACATTTAATAAAACACTCACCCCTTTGTCCACAACCAAAACTTAATCACACAGGAACAGTATTATAATTTCAGCTAATTATTTGAGTAAATAATATTTACAAAAATACTTTTGCTCGACACACGTCACGCTCGTGTCACTTTTCAAATGCCTCTATGACCTTCCCCCTCCGAGGTGTACATAAATTCTCAAAGAATAAAAAAAAACAAAAATGACTAAAGTGGAGTGGATTCGAACCTACGTGTCGGTAGCGCCCTGCATTAATCGGACTGTCAGACCTCCGAGCCAACAATGCTTACGTCATGCCGTCTAAATTATCGATCACTTGTTATATTAGTGCCTATTTGTGTACTTTAATGCTACCCACGATTTAAAATATGATTGGAACATAACAACAGGAGCAACAACACTCATAAATTATTATTGAACAAATGGTACTGCGCTCGTCACCCCGAGACATGTGGTGTTAAATTTCCTAATACTCATTTTTCTAAATTTTAATTAACCTTAAGGTATACAGGGTATATCAAGACTGCTACCGAAAACGAAGCCGGGTGGTAGTTTAAGCGACTTCAGACACAATGCAACAGAAAAAGTTGCAAAAAAAAAGCGACAATTTTTTTTTTGTTATTTTTTTTCTACGGCCATATTTGGGTGGTAAATACATTTTTTCCTAAAATAATAGTATATACCCTTTTATTTATAAATACTCTAAGGTATAAAAGAGTTTAAATTATTATTTAAGCAAAAACTATGGATTTACCACCCAAAAATAACGATATTTAAAAAATCATAAAAAAAAAAATGTCGCGTTTCTAGGCGAAATTTTTAATTGCATTGTGTTTGTAGCCACTAAAACTACCACCCGGCTTCGTTTTCGGTAGCAGTCTTGAGATACCCGGTATATATTCACTTTTTAGTACTATTTATTACCTAGACATATTTAGAAGTTTTTACGATGTTTCGTATACATCTCCTTTCCTAAATAATTAACCATCAAAGATCGTTAAACTTGGTAGGTCGATAGTAGTTCATAGGTATTTAACTATATTGTCATGAAATGATATTGTCTTTTATAAGGTTCTATGTTTTTATACCACTTCTTACATTATTTTTATATTGGAATATCTAATAAACGCTTAATTGAACTCCTTTCTTACTTTACAATAGCAGGTAAAAAACCCGGAATATTTTTTTTCCTTGGCAAGAACGTTTGTTTTCATTTGTTTTGTTTGTATAGTTTGATTGAGAGAGCTGGTATAAATAAATAAATCAATAAATACACCCAACAGTTACATACTTAGTCCTGACCCCACACTAATATCGAGTCTTGTGTCGTGGATATCAGGAACGTCGAGAGACTTTTCGGTCTCATAAACACCCAGATCCGAAACAAATACCTGTTGACCAAGCAAACATTTGATTCGGTGCGGAGATCGAACCCGCGGCCTCTCGTTTTACATATGCATCTAACTGACTGCACAACGTTGTCAACTGTTAAAAAAATTAAAAGGACCGGCTCAAAAGCGTTTAAAAGCTCGTAATGACCCAATTAATTAAAAAATAATCACGTGCAATAAAAAATAAGATTAAACGTGCTCTGAGTGTTAATAAAAAACAAGGAAAATGTCTACGAATTCAAGGCAATACTCGTGATTTTGGCATTTTGCTGGGAAATTCAGAATCACTTTCGGAATTCCCCTTAGAACCGTTACGGCCGGTAGGTATTTTTCACACTTGTACACATAATAATATATTTTTTGTTCTTTCCTTAGTCATATAAATACGATTGCGACTTTGTTCACTAATATTTCTTTAATCTGATACAGCATCTGCTATACCTAGTGCATGGTAAGTGCAATATAGTCCGCATTCATACATAGACTCACGTCTTTTTCCCAAAAGGAGTAGGCAGAGGTGCAACCAGGACACCCATGTTTCGCTTTGTGTTCTGTTCCACGATGTGATAAAACAAGCAAGACTACGGCCATATAGGGCACAAATTACTGACCAAGGCCTGGTAACGAATAGAAAAATCCAACAAAACTTTGGCCGACCCGGGAGTGGAACCCAAGACCTCAACTTTGCAATCCTACTATAGTACAGCGCACCCGAGGCTGTCAATAGGCAATTTTATTGACGAGATAATATGCTTATTACAATTTTTTTTGCATTAACAGAGTCGGCATGAAGACAAATATTTGCCGTTTATTTGAGACCGAAAAGTCTCTCGTAGTTTTTAATATCCACAACACAATATTTTTGTCTAGATGTGGGTTTCGAACGATGTATCATTATTGGCTCTAGGTATTTATTTTTAATTCTTTACGGCCTCTATAAGCTAAATTATGGACAGACAGGCAGGCGAATCATGCAAGATTGTAATATTGCTTCATGACAAAAAAATCCCTAACATTTCAGACAGTTGCAAAAAACTCAGTATGGTAAATTACATATTGTTTTATCGGAACAAAAAATAGCATTGACTTCAGAGATACTTAGACTTAGCCTAACAATGTGCTAATTAACAGCTGTAGTAACATTTTAATTACCACGACTAATTTTGGTTAAGAAGAACAATATTTTAAAAGAACGGAGGGAGGAACACGATATGAAAGAAAAAAAAATCCAAGCGACTTTAGAGTTTTAACCCATATCTTTTAGGGAAATAAACTTAAGTTTCCATTTTTATAAAAAAAAACCTACATCATATTACGCCCCTGCAAGAATTTTACTTATTACAATATATTTTAAACATAAATCTGTTATTGTCAGCAGCCGTATGTAAAATAAAGGAGAAAATATAAAAAACAATTTAAAAACGACGTCATAAAAAAAGACAAAAAAATATTTAAAAGATTTATTTTTCTTTACAACACATCAATCTCAATTATTGTACTCACTATTGTAGAGGAGGCCCGTGTCCTGCAGTGGGAGGTATATGAGTTGATACATACTACTAATGGCGGTCTTATCGCCAAACAGCAATGTCTTACAGACTAACATGGAATTAAATTAAAAGACGGAGAGAGAGGGTAGTGTAAAATTTAATTAAAATTAAAATATGCTTTATTGTACACCAAGATAACACACAATTTACAGGATAATCTTACATAATTATGTACAATGGGCGGCCTTATCACTAATAGCGATTTCTACCAGGCAACCTTTGGATGGACAGGAATTACAAGAATAACTTTCGGTGTGCAGTTAAAGCAGTGATTCTCAACCGTTTTTTTGTTGCGGCACATATTTAACGATTTCAAAATTTGGCGGCACACAAAGAAAAAGATAAACATTATTTACGTACTACAATACACTGCATAAATAGTTTATGACAAAAATTTTAAATATACGAAATAAACTAATATATACTACAATAATAACTAAACGTTTATTAAGGGATTAATTACAAGCAAAAATTTTGTAACAAGTGCTTCTCGATGCAAAAAACAATGGGTAACTAATATATCCTCATTCAGTTCTTTAATATGTGCTACAAATCCTTTTAGATGTCCAGTCATAGCTGGAGCACCATCTGTGCAAATGCCAATGCATGACTTCCAAGAAACTTTAATTTCTTCTAAATATGAACTAATTCCTTGAAAAATATGTTTACCAGTTGTAAAATCAGGTAACTCCCGACAACATAAAAATTGATTAATTATGTCATTTTCGTGAATAAATTTAACGAATGAAATTAATTGAGCATTTCCTGTAATATCTGTTGTTTCGTCGACTTGTAGAGCAAAATTCGAATTTGCAAGAGTTTTTGCAGTATTTTGCTCAATATTTTCTGAAATATCTTTAATTCTGCGATGGATTGTATCATTTGAAAGTAGTATTTTGCAAATATCAATATCAGCTGATCCACCAATCATTGTTTTTACAATTTTGCGACAAGCAGGTAATATAATTTCTTCAGCCAAATTGTGAGGTTTAAGTTCCTCCTCCTCCTTGAGTCGATTTCCTCATTGCTGAGGGTCGTGACCCCCACCATGGGCATTTTTTACTTTGGTAACTTGGTTTGGTGGTTGGAGGTTTAAGTTAACAGCAGTAGTGTAAAATATAAATAATGAAAGTTAAATAATGCTAATTAAACATATAAATACAAATAACATACAGATTAATTATATATCATAAAACTATATATCCATACTCTAGACATCTAGACTAAAAGTTGACAGTCATTATCTAAATGCTCAAATATATTTCTTATATTTTATTTATTATGTCCCGTGAAAGTTGTTCTAAAACATGTTCGGTTTAGGATCAAAGATCAATGGACTTGGTCCATAATTACTGAATGTAGTCACTAGTCTTTCCCTTAACTGGTTATGTACTAACTGCTTTTAAAACTCAAATGAAAACGAGTTTAGTATGGCTGCAAACATTTTGCGTATAAAGAACGTTTGCGGAAGATATAGCGAATATAGTTTTATGTGAGCTTAATGATAAAATTTTTATGAAGAAACGATTTAAGTGAAATTTAGCCAATGTATTTAATATTTCTGCGCAGTTATTTTATTAATATGTAATTACAAGCTTTATTAATTTGGCAATTTATTGTTCAATAAAACACATTATAGAAATATATATATACATATAGGCATTTTCTTCCTTTGGGTTATGAAAAAATATATAGTCCCAAATAGATTTTTGCATATCCTATACAATTGATAAACGGAATTCCATGTTTTGTCTTAATAATTCAAAATATATGTATATTATCAGCGTTAAACTTGTAAATGTTATATAAAAGCTACAAGAATTATATAATTAACTATTTATTATCAAATAAATAATCAACAGTACTTAAAACATAAATTGCGATAGTTTTAACAATTTTAATCAATTCAAATTTAAAATAGATATGAAATAAATAAACTTGTATAATGGCAAATTAATTTATATCAATAAATTAATAATTTAAATAATTAAATCGTGATTCCGGACCTAGTTAAGATCGTGAGTTGACCATGCGTGTCGGTCGATATGTGATGACGACATGCACCCGTTCCAAACGCACGTGACTTCGGCATTTTAGTCTAACTAGATCCATATATTATTCAAATGTATTTAATAAATATCATCCAATTCAAACATCGGTATAAAGTGTGGGGTGGCCTGTTAGTAACACATCAGACGTGGCTGCTAACATATTCACAGAGGTCGGGTGGTAAAATCCCAGGGCACACCTCTGAATTTTCGAAGTCCTGTGTGTATTGAAATTCAAATAGATAGATTGAAAGGAATTAATGAAACTCAATAAATTATAACGATTTAATATGAATATTCAAAGCTTTAACACCTCTGATTCTAAACATTTTGAAGAATCAAAAACTTCGATTTACTTGCCTAGAGAGTTATATGTTTTTGAAGTGAAAACTTCTTTAGCGGCGTTGAGCACTTTTTCTGTAATGGGTATAAAATCTTAAACTCGCGTCAGGACACGTGACCTGATCGTAAGACGAAAAGCGTAAGACGGATGGAGAGTAGACAGCTGTCAGTTAGCTGTCAGTTTATAAAGCTTTGATGAATTGCCAATGATTTTGAGTGGAGATTTCAACATAAACTTCGCAGACGATAAAAATCAACTATTAATTGAATTTTTAAATAATGAATTTGGTTTAACTATGTCGAATGATCGCAATCTTAGCACAACGAAATACAAAACTACTATTGATGCGGTCTTTATTAGGCATTTAAATAGGTTCGAACCAAAACTGTTCGTTTCTTACTTCAGCTACCATAAACCTATCGTATCAGTTTTAGAGATTGGCGATGATAGTTCTGGTAATGATGATGGTGAAAAAGTCGTTGAAATTATGGATGAAAGTTGATTTTTCGGAGAGATAAACTTTTTAATGTAAAATAATTGTAATAGTTTTAAAGTGTTAAATTTTTAATGTAATATAAATTGTCATGTTTGTGTACGATAGCGCAATAAATGAATATTGTATTCTACCACATAAATGATAGTACTTTTATACTGATAAAGCAATTGGTGCAAAATTATTCCCTAACCATTCCAAAATATCAAACATGCTCAACGTTAATAATCAAGTTTTCACTTCTGCCGGCACTCCCGGAGTGCAACCCGTCTTTTTTTTTCATATTATGTCTAAACGTGGGAATAGAAAAAAGTTTACAAATGCGTACAAATTAATGTTTATTAAAAATATGTTACTAATATGATTGTAAAATAAATCCCATCAAAAACATCCTGTAATAAAAATTCCAAGTCTCGCAGCTCAGGTTTTCTACCGCAAAAAGTTGTGAGATGCATGTAATACCAAGTCGATTAATTTATTTAGTCCTTAAGGGACCTTCTATATAAAGTTATTACGTTAGTTATTGCCATATCAATATTAAAAATTCTTTACGTTTTAAATAAATAGATCGACTTGGCCATCGCATGAAAACATAATGTATCGTACAATTTATACATAACCTACCCGGGCGGCCTGTCACATATGGGAGACCTACCACCGTAATATGTTGTCGAGAGCATCAGTAATGCGGATAATAATTCAACTACTAGAGAAATGGTCTCATATTCCATACCAACAAATTATTTTGGTATCATAACACACAGTTTCTTCGCCATGTTTATTTCCGTCCCAAGATGTGATAGGGGCGAGTATATCGCAATGTGGAGCATAAATTTCAGTCTCGAACATATAAGATTTATAAGTGATAGTAAATTCAACGCACGAAGGATATTTGCCTTGTGTGTATCATTTCGTAATAGTGCGCGGAATTTAAGACATTCACTTCTTGGTTGTATTAGGTACGAATGTTATAAAAATAATGTTGCCACAATAACCTTAAGCACAATAAGCATACCAAAGCCGCCGGCCCGACAACACAACCCGGCGGTCTATAAGAAAATAATCATTTTTTTTATTGCACTGAATGGCGAAACGAGCATGCCGTTCGCCTGATGGTTAGCGATACGACAGCTTATGAATAGTAGCAAAATTTTGAGATAATCAAATTATCTAGATTCTGGACTGCATTGATCTTACCATCAGTTGCATTAATTATACTTTCTAGTGTACTGTATCAGCCAATATACGTCCCACTGCAGGGTCGGGCCTCCTTTATAATCGAGAGTACGATTGGTAGTTATATATTCCACCACGATGGCTCAGTACAGGTTGGCAGACTTTACATATCATAGAAATTCTTACTAATCGCTATGATAAGCAGGTTTCCTCACGATGTTTTCCTTCACCGTTTTAGTGCGTGGTGATTGACTATCAATACACACATGACTCCGAAAAGTCAGAGGTGTGCCCTGGGATTCAAACCGACGACCAGCGTACACGTGTTGGCAGTCGCGTCTGATCCATTTACCATCAGGCCATCACGCACTTCATTACACGTAGTCGCGTGAAAAATGTAGAACAATTGTGTGAGGATACCGCTCACGCTGTTGCTAACTAAATGAAATCATTGAGGGAATCCCTAAGTAGGATACATTCACAAGATCCGAGAGCAGATGATTAATTCTAATTCAAGGTGTACATCCTAATGTAAGCTATGAAATATGTCAAGTAAGCAGGGTGATATTGTCTTTTGCCATTGGTAGTCGTGCAAATTTAATTCGATTGACTGGGTGAATAGATTGTCTCAATACCCCTTCCCATGCTCCCCTCTTGCTTTCCAAATTGATGGGCTGGCCACACATCCATGATCCAAGAGTTTGGATGGTCATGGGTGGCAGTGGTCACTTACCATCAGGTGAGCTGTTTGCTCGTTTGCCGGACCTATACAATGATAAAAAAAGTCTCATGCAATATTTGACACATATTTTATGTAGAATCAAGTGCTATTCTTACTATATTTAAATATTTTCCTCTTTTTCGTTATTTTAAGTTAAAAATCAATTGATTGTTGACAGCCTCCGTTGCACAGTTGTTTAAATGTCGCCTGTGAAAAGAAAGGCTGCGGGTTCGATCCCCGCACCGAGAGAAATGTTTGTGCCGTCAACAAATATTTCTTTCGGGTCTGGGTGATTGCGAGACCGAAAAGTCTCTCGCAGGGCCGGTTTTAGCAGTACTAGCGCCCTGGGCGAGATTTATACGGCGCCCCCCGGCTCCCATTGAAATGCATAAAAAAAAACAAGCGTGCGTGCGGGCGTGCGTGCGTGCGTGCGTGCGTGTGTGTGTGTGTGTGTGTGTGTGTGCGTGCGTGCGTGTGTGTGAATGTACGGTTATAATTCCATATGGAATTTTGCTTATGGAATGTGATTATACCAAAATAATTTACCTAGGCTACGGATTTCCCAGCGAGAGTGTTTCAAATTTTTTTCAGCGAGCTGTCGTCTTATAAGAGCAGATTTGTATTTAATTTTAAAACATCCTACAGTCATCATCCTACAATAATACTTAATATCATTCATAATTACTTATATAAGTTGTACTCAGTAGTACTCAGTAATACCACAACAGTATTTCAAATACCACGTTTAAAATAAGCTAATAAGGCTTTACTCGTAAAGTTAATAACCTGCGCAATCTTTTGAAAACCAGCCTATTTGAACATGCGGACGTGATCCATCATATATGTTATTTTAAATTATTTGTTACGCTTATTATCAGCTTTACAAAAGAATATTTTATTTTCTATGCAGAACTCGTGATATGAATTTTAAACAGATTTTGCGGGAGATTTTGCTGACTAACTCTGCATGTCGAGTATCAGGGTATGTTTATTGTATTTAAACATAGCACGAGAAACTGTTAATTTGAATATAAATATACGTATATACATACAAAACTCCAGCTTTTTTATCAGAAAGGTTAGGCAGAAGTGCTATCAAGATGTTTCGTCTTGTGTTTTCCGTCCGATAGTGTAACATATTTGGCACACATTCTTTTCTCTGGGCTGGTAATGAACTGAAAAATCCATTATAAAATTGCTTGACCTGGGTTTCTAAACCTGTACTCAGCTTTGTAATTTTAACTTTTAACCATTGCGCTACCTCGGTCGTCATTTTAAGAAATTTATGAAATTAAACAAGTTAAATATATGGTTATAGATTGTCAACGATCTTTTGGTTAATGTTGAAGATATTATTATTAAGATATTATTAATACTATTCGATTACGAATATAAATACTTCTTGTTTATAATATGAATATAAATGAATAGTTAGAAATTTCGCCGCGAACCAAAAGAGTTTAGATGAATTATAAACTAATTATGTAGCGGCTGCTATGACAGCCTCTTTACCGATCAGATGACGTTTTTATGCGATCATCGGTATATCCTATTCATTATTACAATCGTTTTTGTAGCATGGTATTACCGTGTGTAATTATATACCAACTCCTAATACATCCTGAATGTGATTTTATTTGAAAAGAATGAGCTCATGTACTCATATCTATACTAATATATGTGTATAAAGCTGAAGAGTTTGTTTGTTACCTCTAATCTCAGAAAGTACTGGTTAGAATAGAAAAAAAAATGTAGTTCATTGATTGAAAAATGGTATAAGCCATATATCATCATGCTTTGACCATGGAAGGGAGGGAAGCAGTAGTAAAAATCTAGTAAATACATTCGAGGAAATTTTATTCGTTTTTCGTGCTCAGATTGATCTTATAATCGATATCTGAGATATCGTTTGCTCTGAAATTCGAAATTGATAATCGTAATTGAACATTTTGGCCACCATTTTGAAAAGTGTATCTGCACTCGGGCGAAGTCGGGCAAGACCGCTATATACATTAAGGCTTCCTTTGGTTAAAGAAAACTGTCCAATTTTATGACATATTTACAAACGTGGTAATTGAAAACTATTATCTAAACTAGAAAAATATTGACATTTCCTTCCACTTAAATTGTACACCGCCTTTATCAACAATTCTGTTGATATCAGTAATGAATGCATAGGCTTGAGAATTATAAATAAATTAGAATATAGTGCACTCCAGCGATCTGAAAATCGACCTGTTGGAAGCGGCTTGTATATATTATTTATATTCATGTGAACTAAGTTCAGCAGTGGAATTCCAGTAGCTGAAGAGTGAGTAAGGGAGAGAAATAAAACCATGACATATGAACCCAATACTAAAAAAATAATAATAAAATATATACATTAACCAAATAGTGTGACAATTTCTTTAAAGTTCATTAAAAACCATTGCAGTAAGGTGTGTAGGTATGCTCAACGCCGACACATTCACAATTCAGTCGAAAACGGAGACCCTACCAAGGTTTGGAAATTTCTTAAGACACTGGGAGTGGGTAAATCCCGACGAGAGTCCTTTTGTAAATCCATCGATTTGAATTCCTTAAACCGTCATTTTTCCTCGTCGTCTTTCTTTGACAAGTCAATCAAAGACGACACCATTAAGTTCCTTTCGACCCTCAAGACTCCCGATTGCTCTGCTTTCGTCATTAATCAATTTGCTACTTGTGATGTTAGGAAGACCATTATGCTCATCTCATCTAATGCGACGGGAAGTGACTGTGTCAGCCGTAATATGATTCTCCCTATCCTGGACGAAATCCTTCCTATAATTTCCCATATCCTTAACCATTCTATTTCCACTAGCACCTTTCCTGCTGCTTGGAAACAAGCCCATGTTATTCCTACTCCTAAAAAATCCAATGCATCCAATTTTACTGACTTTCGTCCTATCTCAATTCTTCCTTTCCTCTCCAAAGTCCTTGAACGTCTCATCCATACTCAGTTAAACTTTTTCCTCTCCAAGCAAAATCTCCTAAATCCTCTTCAATCGGGGTTTCGTCCTGGGCATAGCACGACTACTACTTTGACTCATATTACGGATGGCATCAGGTCGGGTATGGAGGAAGGCAAGCTGACTGTCCTAGCATTGCTGGACTTCAGTAATGCCTTCAACACTGTTGACTTTGATGTATTACTTGCTGTAATGTGCTCTCTTAACATATCTCCAACGGCAATTGATTGGTTTCGTAGTTACCTGTATGGTCGCCAGCAACGCATCTGTTTTGAGGAATGCTTTTCTTCCTGGTGCTCTGTAACTGCTGGTGTCCCTCAGGGCGGCGTGTTATCTCCATTACTCTTCGCTGTTTTTATTAATTCCATCACTAATAATCTTCGCTCCTCCTACCACCTCTACGCTGACGATCTGCAAATTTATACACGGGCACCGGTGGACAAGATGGTCGATGCGATTCGAACTATTAACGATGATATCCAACATATATGTACTTGGAGTAAATCCTATGGACTGAAGGTGAATCCGTCGAAAACTCAAGTGATTGTTGTCGGTAGCCCCAGGATGATATCGAGACTTGATTGGACCCAACTTCCATCCGTTTACTGTGACGGTGTTACTGTCCCATATAGCGATACCGTAAAAAACCTTGGCCTATACATAGACAAGTCTTTCACCTGGGGTCCGCAGATTCGGGAGCTAAGTCGTAAGGTTTTCGCCTCCGCTGGGTCCTTGCGAAGGTTACAAAATTTTCTACCCATTACCACGAAGATTTCCCTTGCACAAACTCTCCTACTCCCCATCCTTGATTATGCCGATGTCAGCTATCTCGATCTCACCGAGGACCAACTTAATAAACTTGAGCGTATTCAAAATTTCTGTATTAGATTTATATTTGGTATACGCAAATATGATCACGTTTCTGAGTTTCGAGCTAAGCTCAAGTGGTTGCCCATACGACTTCGTCGGAATGCTCATATTCTATCTCTTCTGTACAATATCTTATTTAATCCTCTCACCCCTTCATATCTCAAAGAACGTTTTGTATTTCTTCATAAATCTCATTCTAAGTCCTTGAGGTCATCGGAGAATCTGAAACTGAGAATGCCGTTGCACACTACAACTTTCACAGATAAGTCGTTTGCAGTCCAAGCTGTACGACTGTGGAACGAGTTACCAACTATAGTAAGGCAGGCTCAAACACTGGTATCGTTTAAAAAAATGGTGAAAGACTACTATCTCTCTCACTAAATCTACAGACCGAGAAGTATAGTTTCTACATATAGAAAATAAGCCTACAGGCAATTTATAGTATTTATAAGTGTTTATGCATAATCATAGTTGTATATGTGTATGTATGTGTGTATGTATGTATGTATGTATGTATGTGTATATGTGTGTATATATATATGAATATATATTATATATAATATTAATTATATAAGAGTAAGGTGTGTAGGTATGCTCAACGCCGACACATTCACAATTCAGTCGAAAACGGAGACCCTACCAAGGTTTGGAAATTTCTTAAGACACTGGGAGTGGGTAAATCCCGACGAGAGTCCTTTTGTAAATCCATCGATTTGAATTCCTTAAACCGTCATTTTTCCTCGTCGTCTTTCTTTGACAAGTCAATCAAAGACGACACCATTAAGTTCCTTTCGACCCTCAAGACTCCCGATTGCTCTGCTTTCGTCATTAATCAATTTGCTACTTGTGATGTTAGGAAGACCATTATGCTCATCTCATCTAATGCGACGGGAAGTGACTGTGTCAGCCGTAATATGATTCTCCCTATCCTGGACGAAATCCTTCCTATAATTTCCCATATCCTTAACCATTCTATTTCCACTAGCACCTTTCCTGCTGCTTGGAAACAAGCCCATGTTATTCCTACTCCTAAAAAATCCAATGCATCCAATTTTACTGACTTTCGTCCTATCTCAATTCTTCCTTTCCTCTCCAAAGTCCTTGAACGTCTCATCCATACTCAGTTAAACTTTTTCCTCTCCAAGCAAAATCTCCTAAATCCTCTTCAATCGGGGTTTCGTCCTGGGCATAGCACGACTACTACTTTGACTCATATTACGGATGGCATCAGGTCGGGTATGGAGGAAGGCAAGCTGACTGTCCTAGCATTGCTGGACTTCAGTAATGCCTTCAACACTGTTGACTTTGATGTATTACTTGCTGTAATGTGCTCTCTTAACATATCTCCAACGGCAATTGATTGGTTTCGTAGTTACCTGTATGGTCGCCAGCAACGCATCTGTTTTGAGGAATGCTTTTCTTCCTGGTGCTCTGTAACTGCTGGTGTCCCTCAGGGCGGCGTGTTATCTCCATTACTCTTCGCTGTTTTTATTAATTCCATCACTAATAATCTTCGCTCCTCCTACCACCTCTACGCTGACGATCTGCAAATTTATACACGGGCACCGGTGGACAAGATGGTCGATGCGATTCGAACTATTAACGATGATATCCAACATATATGTACTTGGAGTAAATCCTATGGACTGAAGGTGAATCCGTCGAAAACTCAAGTGATTGTTGTCGGTAGCCCCAGGATGATATCGAGACTTGATTGGACCCAACTTCCATCCGTTTACTGTGACGGTGTTACTGTCCCATATAGCGATACCGTAAAAAACCTTGGCCTATACATAGACAAGTCTTTCACCTGGGGTCCGCAGATTCGGGAGCTAAGTCGTAAGGTTTTCGCCTCCGCTGGGTCCTTGCGAAGGTTACAAAATTTTCTACCCATTACCACGAAGATTTCCCTTGCACAAACTCTCCTACTCCCCATCCTTGATTATGCCGATGTCAGCTATCTCGATCTCACCGAGGACCAACTTAATAAACTTGAGCGTATTCAAAATTTCTGTATTAGATTTATATTTGGTATACGCAAATATGATCACGTTTCTGAGTTTCGAGCTAAGCTCAAGTGGTTGCCCATACGACTTCGTCGGAATGCTCATATTCTATCTCTTCTGTACAATATCTTATTTAATCCTCTCACCCCTTCATATCTCAAAGAACGTTTTGTATTTCTTCATAAATCTCATTCTAAGTCCTTGAGGTCATCGGAGAATCTGAAACTGAGAATGCCGTTGCACACTACAACTTTCACAGATAAGTCGTTTGCAGTCCAAGCTGTACGACTGTGGAACGAGTTACCAACTATAGTAAGGCAGGCTCAAACACTGGTATCGTTTAAAAAAATGGTGAAAGACTACTATCTCTCTCACTAAATCTACAGACCGAGAAGTATAGTTTCTACATATAGAAAATAAGCCTACAGGCAATTTATAGTATTTATAAGTGTTTATGCATAATCATAGTTGTATATGTGTATGTATGTGTGTATGTATGTATGTATGTATGTATGTGTATATGTGTGTATATATATATGAATATATATTATATATAATATTAATTATAAATAATTCGTCTATAATTCTTATTTTACTGGAGCTTGTTTCCTTTATTTCCTAGACTGCCCCTCTCTTCTTCTCCTTATCTCGTATCCATCCAAAGGTTGTCTGTAAGAAATCGCCTAGAGCGATAAGACCGCCTTCTGTACTTTTTATTTTATATTATATGTTAATGTTGTCCTCTTTATGTGCAGTTAAGAATAAATAAATAAATAAATAAATAAAAAAGGTATTTTTTAAACAATTGCCAGGGGCTCCCGAACAGACCTAGCCTGTCTTCTGGGGGAACCATGGAGTAATTGTAATAACCTAGTTATATTTTATAAAGACAAAACAGCAATTGCAATATATTTGGATAAATTAACTCTTATTTAAAAAAAATACTTAAGTTATAAAAATCAGATTACTTCGCACTGAAAGGAAATATAAGTAAACTATAAACTTATACATAGTCCTGATTCCATATTAAAATACAAGTGTTGTAAATATATTAATAAATAAATAAACACACCCAACAGTGATATACACAGCCCTGGTCCCACATTACGATCAATTAGGTTTTTTGTTGTGAGTATCAGAAACTACGAGGAACTTTTCGGTCTCACAAACACCCAGACTCGACACAAATGCTTGTGGGTCTCACAAATATTTGTCTCGATGCAGAGATGCCAGCGACCTCTCTTTCTCAGTCGGTGTTTAACCGACTGTGCCACGGAGACTAACTTCTGGCAACCGATTTCTAAAAAATAAATTAGTACGATCCAGCCTATTTATTTACACACCACCTCCACAATTAAGAAGGGTTAGACTATAGGAAACGCCGGCCTGGTGCGGTTTGGTGGACATCAAATGGCATAGATTTTTTGTAAATGTTTATGACGGTATATAATAGTAATACTCGCTTAACCCTTAAAACGTTTTTCCGGTCTAAAAATGTGTCTAATGGTCTTTCTCTATAAACGAAAAATTCAAAACTAAAACAATTTTTCATTTCGAATCAGTAGTTCTGAAAATCAAACAAACAAATCATTCCGTTTTTAAATATTAGTAATAGAAGTATACATATTCAGGTTTTCGATGTTATCGTATCAAAACAAAAATATCATATTTTTAATCAAAACATTGTGGCGGTTGCAATACGCCAACTTAGATATAGCTTTTAAAGCGGTTGCAATACGCCAACTTATATTTATTTAAAATAACACGCTTATTAGTTGTAATTTGAACATTATTTAAACACGCATTTCATTTTAAAATATGACTGCAGATGTTTAACCATAAAACATCTGCGAGTCGTTTTATTTAAGTAAGAATTTTTGTGTACCTTATTGTATAATATTAGTTAAAAAGATGCTGTTCTAAATTATTGTTTCCTAATTGTAATGACCCGTTCATGCCGGGGCAATAAAACTGTATTATTATAGTTAAGTTCTTTAGTGGCGGTAATCCTTTGCAACAAATTTATGTTTTTTAGACAATAGTACACATGTTTGGGTAAACCTTTCTGTTTGGACAATAGCCCAGATGTTTGGGCCGACCTTAATTTTTAGTTGAAAGGATAGACCCTATTTTATGGCTTAAATATATTTTCTGGAAGATTTATCCCCACCGATCCTCATTCGGGTAGTCCTATAAAAGGGTTGGTTTATTTGGATGAAAGAAGATAGTCTGCCATCTCTCGTCACGAGCACATCTCGCTCCGAGTCGCATAATTATAATTTTACTCTGTCTGTGAATGTATTAAGTGTTAATTTACAAAATATACAATAGTTAGTTCCTGGAAGTGAGTGCTTATTCTAATACCTACACTTATAACCACCAAAGTGGTGACCCCGAATCAAAAAGAGTGATTTGAGTGTAGTGTATTAAAGTTAAATTGTAGTACGCGACTTTTCCGTGGAAGAGACATTGTTTTTGAATAACACATCAGAAAAAGTGAGCAGTATAATGAACACCGGAAGCATTAGCGAACAATCTGCTCCGGAGGTTGCGTCGTGTTCTCCATTTATACCAGAGTGCAAATCGAATGACTTAGAAGTTGGGTTCGCCATAGCAGAAGCTGCGTTTGCTGCCGCCCGCATCAACTCGGAGAAATCAAAATACGCAATGATAATACAGAAGATACCAACTTAAATCATAGACACAATGCGTGATGTCATTTTAAGCCCGCCCGAAGACGCTCCGTATACAACGTTCAAGACGATTTTGACAAAGCGTTGTGGTACATCGGAGAGTCAGCGAACACGTCAGCTGCTGGAACGCGAGGACCTGGGAGATGATAAGCCGTCACAGTTTCTTCGACGTCTACGAAACCTAGCTGGTGAGAATATGTCGGAATCTACTGTCCGTACACTTTGGCAAGGACGATTGCCAACGGTCTTACAGCCCATCCTAGCAACTGTTAAGGACCAACCGTTAGAGAAAGCTGCGGAGGTTGCAGATGCAGCATTAGAATACTTGCCAATGCGTTCAGCTATTGCAGAGGCCGGAATTCGTCCTACTTCCACCAAACAAGAGGAATCGGTATCGGAAGACATGAAAAAGATGTACGTCAGTTTAAAGGACGAGATTGCTTTGCTACGTCGAGAAATCAACGATCCCACTTCACGTGCGCGAGTGCGAGATAGAAACAGATCACGATCTCGCTCACGTTCCAGAAGCCGCGGTCCACGTCCACGTGATTTGTGTTGGTATCACTGGCGGTTTAATAAGGCAACAAAATGTGTTCCACCATGCAGCAAGGCTACGGGAAACGCTCCGGGCAGTCGTTAATGACGGCTAACGACTCCTGCCCTAAGAAATCACGCTGTTTATTCGTCTGTGACCGAGCCAGCAAAATCCAATTCCTCGTGGACACCGGAGCTGACATCTGCGTGTTTCCTCGTCATCGTATCCAAGGCCCGCATAAAAAGTCAAACTACGAGCTTTCTGCAGCCAACGGGACAGTGATCGCTACATATGGAATTGCTAATTTAACGTTGGACCTTGGCCTAAGACGAGATTTTACTTGGAGGTTCATAATAGCCGATGTCTCCAAGCCAATCTTAGGTGCTGATTTTTTGGCATATTATGGACTCCTACCAGATCTGCAACGTAGACGTTTGATAGACTCCTCCACCCTGCTTACCTACAAAGCGGAGATAACAGAGTGTCAGGAACCAAGCATCAAAGTCATTAATGGCTCATCACCATACCATGAGCTTCTGCAGGAGTTCCCAGATATTATTCGTCCGGATGGCGCACCTAAAACAGTAAGCCACAGCACAAAACACCACATCATTACGACTCCAGGCCCACCAGTTGCGCACAAACCCCGCCGTCTTGCTCCAGACAAGTTGGCCGCCGCTAAAAGGGAATTCGAGGCGATGTTGCGGCTAGGATTGTGTCGGCCATCAAAAAGTCCATGGGCTTCTCCACTACACATGGTTCCCAAGAAAGGAGATGAGTGGAGACCATGTGGAGACTATCGGGCACTCAATAGTCGGACAGAACCCGATAAATACCCAGTACGTCACATCCAGGATTTTGCACAAGGACTGCACGGGAAGAACATTTTCTCCACTCTTGATTTAGTAAGAGCATTCCATCAAATACCAGTCGCAGAGGAAGACATACCTAAGACAGCCATCATTACTCCATTCGGACTCTTCGAGTTTATGTACATGACTTTTGGATTACGTAACGCAGCCCAAACCTTTCAGCGCTTCATGGACGAAGTGCTACTGGGATTGGACTTTTGTTACGTGTACATTGATGATATTTTAATTGCATCATCATCACATGAAGAGCACCTCAAGCATTTGAAAATTGTTTTTAATCGTCTTAAGAAATATGGCGTCGTCATCAACCCCAGCAAGTGCATCTTTGGTCAGAAAGAAGTTCGTTTCCTGGGATATATGGTAACTGCAACTGGTACTCAACCATTTCCAGACAGAGTTGTCGATATACAACGGTTTAAATTACCAGACACAGTCAAAAAGCTACGTGGATTTCTCGGTATGATTAATTTTTACCGTAGGTTCATACCAGGTGCAGCCGCAACTCAAGCACCGCTTAACGACCTACTCCAGGGTAACCTTAAAGGAAATGCTCCTGTGCCCTGGACACCAGCTACTACAAAGGCTTTCGACGCGTACAAGGAGAGTCTCGCGGAGGCTACCTTGCTTGCTCATCCTCAACCCGACGCACAGTTAGCATTAATGTGTGATGCATCGGACTACGCCGTCGGCGCAGCGCTGCAGCAGTTTGTGGATAATCATTGGCAACCGCTGGGCTTCTTCTCGAAGAAATTGAGCCCCACCGAGCAGAAATATGCAGCTTATGACCGCGAACTCCTAGCTATATATCTTGCTGTTAAACACTTCAGACACATGATAGAAGCGAGAAAGTTCACTATTTACACTGATCATAAGCCCATTACCTTCGCATTTCGGAAGAAAACAGACCAATGCTCACCACGCCAATTTCGACACTTAGATTTCATCAGTCAATTTTCAACGGATATTCGTCACATTGCTGGAAAAGATAACCCTGTCGCTGATGCATTGTCTCGCGTAGAAGAGCTCGAAACAACTCTAGACTTCAAGGCACTCGCTGACTCGCAGGCGGACGACGAAGAACTTCGAAAATTGCTAAAAGAAAATACGTCTTTGCAATTGAAACGTATACTGATTCCAGGCACGGATATCCCCGTAACCTATGACGTATCTACACAAGCTGTTCGACCATTCATCACCACGCCGTTTAGGAGAATTGCATTTAACACCGTCCATCGACTTTCGCATCCCGGAATCAATGCTACGGTCAAACTTATGACCCAGCGTTATATTTGGCCCTCAATAAACTCCGATTGCAGAAAATGGGCTCGCAGCTGCATCGATTGTCAACGTGCGAAGATGTCCAGACATGTATCTGCCCCAGTTAGATCATTTGCTCCACCGACATCCAGATTTGAGCATATCCATATAGACATAATCGTAATATCTATATCTGAAGGTTACAGGTACTGTCTTACAATGATAGATCGTTTTACTCGTTGGCCAGAAGCAATACCACTCCAAGACCAGGAAGCAACAACGGTGGCTAAAGCGTTCTACAACCATTGGATCTCACGCTTTGGCACACCATTAAGGATCACATCCGACCGTGGTAGACAGTTTGAGTCGCACCTAATCAAGCACCTCAATCAACTGGCAGGCACGACGCATTTCAAGACTACGGCTTATCATCCAGCGTCCAACGGTATGGTGGAACGTTTTCATCGTCAGCTGAAGGCGGCCATAAAATGTCATCAGGATACACGGTGGACTGAAATTCTCCCTACCGTGCTGCTGGGCATCCGAGCTGCTTGGAAGGAAGATTTAGAGGCTACGGTCGCCGAGATGGTATATGGTCAGCCACTGCGGATTCCAGGAGAGTTTTTGGTGCAACAGACGACAATCACCGACAGTAACAGTGCAACGGACTTTGTGAAACAGCTACGGCAACACTTTCAAGAGCTGCGACCGACTTCAGTATCTCGGCATGGCGAGAAAAGAACTTTCATTTTTAAAGACCTCAGCACCACTGACCAAGTCTTCGTGCGCCGCGAGGGTCCAAAAGCGCCCCTGCAGAGTCCTTACGAGGGCCCTTTCAAGGTTGTCATGCGAGGGGAGAAGACGTTTGTTGTTAACGTCCGCGGTCATGACGTTACAATTTCCATTGACCGTCTTAAACCAGCCTATGTGTTAACTGACCCTGAAAACACTTCAGGTGACGTAGAACATCAAGCACCAAGGCAACGGACAACTCAAGACACTGAAGATGTACATCACGAAACAGATGCACAGCAGCGAACAAGGTCCGGAAGGCGCGTCCGCTTCCCGGACTATTTCCAAAGTGGATTTTCGTGAACTGTCATTCACTGGTAGAGGGGTGCTGTGGCGGTTGCAATACGCCAACTTAGATATAGCTTTTAAAGCGGTTGCAATACGCCAACTTATATTTAGCTTTTAAAATAACACGCTTATTAGTTGTAATTTGAACATTATTTAAACACGCATTTCATTTTAAAATATGACTGCAGATGTTTAACCATAAAACATCTGCGAGTCGTTTTATTTAAGTAAGAATTTTTGTGTACCTTATTGTATAATATTAGTTAAAAAGATGCTGTTCTAAATTATTGTTTCCTAATTGTAATGACCCGTTCATGCCGGCGCAATAAAACTGTATTATTATAGTTAAGTTCTTTAGTGGCGGTAATCCTTTGCAACAAATTTATGTTTTTTAGACAATAGTACACATGTTTGGGTAAACCTTTCTGTTTGGACAATAGCCCAGATGTTTGGGCCGACCTTAATTTTTAGTTGAAAGGATAGACCCTATTTTATGGCTTAAATATATTTTCTGGAAGATTTATCCCCACCGATCCTCATTCGGGTAGTCCTATAAAAGGGTCGGTTTATTTGGATGAAAGAAGACAGTCTGCCATCTCTCGTCACGAGCACATCTCGCTCCGAGTCGCATAATTATAATTTTACTCTGTCTGTGAATGTATTAAGTGTTAATTTACAAAATATACAATAGTTAGTTCCTGGAAGTGAGTGCTTATTCTAATACCTACACTTATAACCACCAAAACATATTCAATATTGTTACGAAATATATTTCTAGGAATTAATCATTTGCTTACATAGAATCCTCGTAACAATCTAGTTGGAAAATGCTGGGGAAATACAATTAATATGGCCACATCATAATTCATGCGAAAAAAAAAAAAACAATTTAATATGGTCGAAATGTTCACAATTACAAACGATATTATTTTTTTCGCAACATTAATGTATACTAGCGACCTAATCCGGCTTTTCTCAACTCATTTCATTAAAAGCATATTTTGCCTAAATATTTGTGTATTTGCCAGTCAGTTTACCAGGGAGGTGGCAGTGAAACAAGAAATAAATATTATTTTTGTTTCACCGTCACCTTTATTACAGATAGTTTAAATGACAGATAACTATGTGAAACATTTTCAATAACTGATGAAACTGGCCCTTTGGATTATAAATTTACTGGTATAAAAAGACACAACCATTGTTTGAAAAATAAGAACTCAAAAGTATTATTTTCTCATTTCGATTACAACTTACAAGCTTCACATATCTCGGATTGGAATAGAAGGAAATACTGCATCAGCCCATCATACGTCCAATTTCAGAAACAAATTAGGTCATAGAGTTATGAACATACATATGTGTCTTTGGGATAAGAAGAAGATTCGGGGGATGAAGAAGATGGGATAAGAACCTATATTTCGCTTATCCTTACAAAGCTAAGGTCTCGGGTTTAAATCCTAGGTCGGGCGAATCGATAGCGGATTTTTCAAATCATCATCAGCCCAGAGTCGAGATTTTTGCCCGATTCGGCGATAGGCCCTTCCACTATCACATCGTGGGACGGAAGATACAAGGCGAAATGTGGGTGTAATGGTTGCTACCAGCAATTCTGCCTACCCCTTCTGGAAAAAAGGCGAAAGTTCATGTATGAATGTATTTCCACTCCTGGTATTTTGGTACACTTGTAATATATCTTTTACAAGTGTGCCCAAATTCCAGTCACATATAACTTTTATGAGTTATTTCTAACAAAATATACATAAGTTGCGTTTCTGGTACTCGAACTCGCGACCCACGTTCCTGTTCATATAACTACTAGACCAATAGGGTAAATAACATACTTGTACATCTTTATAAATAAACATAAGTGCGTGATTAAGTAAAGTGTTATGAATTTTCTAGATAGAATGTGTTAAACACTTGAGAATATCGATGTGTACATAAATAAAATATTTTAAGAGCCGATGTTGAGACAAGGGCTGTCGTTACCACGAAGTGACGCAATCTTAGCCCTATCCACCTGTTATTTATTTTATAATCTATTTACTGATCCTGCGGTTTTTACTGGCTACAAATTGAGATTAGGCTGCCTTGGTGGCTTAGTTGTACTAAGGTACGGTGACAAACCTGAGGTCTCGGATTCGAATCCTGGGTTGGGCAAAGTGATGTTGGATTCTTCTTTTCATTATCAGCCCAGAGTCAGGAATTTGTGCCCGATATGGCGATAGGCTCGCCACTTATCACATTGTCGGAGGGAACATACAAGGCGAAATGTGGGTGTCCTGGCACCTCTGCCTACCCTATCTGGGAAAAAGGCGTGAGTTTATACATATATGTATGTATGTAAATTGAGATTAATCTGAAAATATAATTATATTATCCAAACCTTTACTATTAAATCTGCCATTTAACTCATTTCAAAATTCATAGTGTAGAGCTTACGTAAAACAAAACAATATTTTGTTGACCTTTGAATTTCACTTCTGCATACCCATTTTGAAATTATCACCTTATTTCTTCCAAGAGGAAAAGCTATTAAGCTCCTCTTTCGGTACCCCAGAGGAGGCCAAAAAGGTTATGCCAATGTCTCTGGCCATCCAGCGAGGCACAAGTTCACGTTTTGGGTTCAACCTATTTCCAGTATATAATTAGGCTGGTCGATATAACTTCTTGTTGCTCCCCTAGGAGTCGTAGCGTGATATAAGCATAAACCTTTTATATGCATTGCGTTATAAAATATAATTATTCAAATCCCACTGGTAGTTCCAGAGATTAAAGTTTTCAAACAAACTCTTCTTTTATTATTTATATTACTACTTTTATATTTGTGTAAATAATTAATATTTTTATCGCGCTTCCTGGCAACCTAAATATGGCATGAAGGGCTACTGTAATTAACGATATTCTATATATTGTGCGATTCCACGTGTCGAAACAAACTTTTGGCGCCGTCGTTTTCACTCATATCGTCTATTGAACGAATCAACTGTGTCGGTAAGTACAACATAGAGAATATTAAACATCATAGTACAACGGAATTATTAGGAGCATATTTCACTACGAATAATTGTTAAATCGAATAAACTATTTTTTTACTTTCTTATTGACAGCCTCCGTAGCTTAGTTGGTTAGACGCTGGTTGTGAAACGTAAGGACGGGGTTCGATCCCCGCTAGGAAAAAAATAATTGTGATCTACAGGTATTGTGTGGGGTCAGGGTATTTGTGAGACCGGAAAGTTCCTCGTACTTTCGGATACCCATGTCTCAAGACTCGATCTTATTGTGGTGCAGGACTATGTATGTGGCTGTTGGGTGTACTTATTATTTATTGAATAATAAGTACCGCCAGAAACAATTGGATTTTTCCTCTTCTACTCGGTTGCCTGGAATGTCATCATTTTTTCACCATTTGGTTTGGTTTGGGTCTTTTGAATTTTATTGTATTTTTTTTGCAATGTGGTAGTTTATAATTGTTATACAGGGTATATCAAGACTGCTACCGAAAACGAAGCCGGGTGGTAGTTTAAGCGACTTCAGACACAATGCAACAGAAAAAGTTGCAAAAAAAAGCGTCAATTTTTATTTTTTATTTTTTTCCTATGGCCATATTTGGGTGGTAAATACATTTTTTCCTAAAATAATAGTGTATACCCTCTTATTTATAAGTACTTTAAGGTATAAAAGTGTTTAAATTATAACTTTAGCAAAAACTATGGATTTACCACCCAAAAATGACGATGTTTAAAAAATCATAAAAAATAATTGTCGCGTTTCTAGGCGAAATGTTTAATTGCATTGTGTTTGTAGTCACTAAAACTACCACCCGGCTTCGTTTTCGGTAGCAGTCTTGAGATACCCGGTATATTACATAGTAGCCCCTCGTATTATATCAGCCCACAATATCCCACTGCTGGGCAAGGGACAGCTCTACAATCGATGATTCGATTGAGAGGGCTGAGTAAGCCGTATTAATAACCCTTGAGTTGTCTTTCACAATCAACTTTTTAATATAATTTTGAAATCTTACTCGTTATGAATTTATTTTTAACTTTCAATTCATTTTAATGGTCTTTTATTTAGAGTTATGTGTACAAGTGTCTTGTTATTTGTTTGTTTGTAGCACGGCCACGATGTGATTGTATGATAAGTTATAATCTTTTCGCAAGGCATTCTGTATGGTACAATTTTAATTGATTGGGATCATTTTTTGTGTAAACCTATATACGTCCCACTGCAGGCCACAAGCCTGCTTTATAATCGAGATTATGATTGAGAGTGGTTAGGGCATATAGTCCGCCACACTGGCCTAGTGCAGATTGGCAGACTTTTACATGCCATTATAATTCTTATGAATCACTATAGTATGCAAGTTTCCTCACGATGTTTTCTTTCAGCGTTAAAGTGCGTGGTGATTGATTATCAATAAACACATGACCGCGAAAAGTCAGAGGCGTGCCCTGGGGTTTGAACCCGCGACCACCGTGAATATGAGCGCGAGCAGCTGCGATTGGTTCGTTCGAACAGGCTACCACACACTTGAGTAGGCTATTATAATAGTGTTAGATAAGGACAAATGACAGTGTATCACCACTTTATAAACCATTATATAGACTATATTGTAGTTACTATTGGACCTATACTCTCAATGCTGTGTTAGTAATCAATATCCTAAAGTTCACTTATTCTGCCCTATCTTCATTTTCCTTCACTTATGTCCATCCCATGGTAGTCGGTAAGAGATTGCCTTGAGCGATACGACTGCCATTTGTACTCTTATGTTAAATATAAGTTTTAGTTTAAGTATTATTTGGTGTACAAAAAAGAATAAAATAAATAAATAAATAAAAAAAAATATCCTACTAATATTGTAAATGCGAAAGTTTGTGTGTTTGTTACCTCTTCAAGCTTAAACCACTGGACCAATTTTGTTGAAATTAGGCATTGAGGTAGCTGACACCCTTGATTAACACAAAGGCTACTTTTTATCCCGACAAAATTTAGTGTTCCCGTGGGATGTGAAAGGAATTCAAATATATTTAATACTCTATCAAACTTAAAGGAATGGGATGGATAGTTTCAAGTGCTGCAGTAACGTTCAGTTTAAATATGTTAAATTAATTATAACGTGAAATAGTTTGTATGTTTCTAAAATGGATTCAATAAGTATCTGCACCCGGGCGAAGCCGGGCCAGACCGCTAGTACAAATATAAAGCTGTAGAGTTTATTTGTATGAACGCGCTAATCTAAGGTCCGTATTAAAATTTTGTATTGTTACGTATAAATATGTAACTCACACCTTTTCCTGGAAGGGGTAGGCAGCGGTGTCAGAACACCCACATTTCGCCATGCATGTTCCGTAACACGATGTGATAGGGCCAGCCTAAAGCCATATTGGGAAAAAAATTCTGACTTTGAGGTGATAATGAATAGAAATATCCAATATCACTTTGCCCGAGACCTCAGGTTTGCAACCGTACTGTGGTACAACTACACCACCGAAGTAGTTTTTCTTATTTTAATGTTAGACAACCCATTTATCCAGGCAGGCTATAGAGTACTTAATTCCGTGTGAGTACAATAGTGGGACTTCTATTCCGACAAAAATAAACGCGGGCGTAAACAAAAATAATTCACAATTTACAATAAAATTTTCTAAAAGCCCATAGTTGTCGCGTTGGTCAGACAAGTCATTAAACTCGTAACAAACACGTTTTGGTTTTGTTCGGAACTCATTTTGCCGGCCGGGAGCGATGATCTCTCACTAAACAGGGCTGAATTTCAGAAATAGATAATTTGACGTCAACTGGTTTAAAACCTTGGCTCAGCACCCTGATTTACTCGGGTCATAGCCAGGTAAATTATATTTAAAACTAGCGGCCCGGCCCAACTTCGCCTGGGTGGAGATATTCTTTCACTCCACTCCACACCTGAAGGCAGCCTTTGTGATATTGATTCGTTGGTGGGAGAAGTGGTGGGAGTCGTCCGACGTGACTGCCCAGTGGTGGTATGCGCGTGAGCTGCGCGCGGTACTGGACAGTACTTGGGCATTGCAACATTACTTTATTTTTTTTTAAATAAAATATTTTTTCTAAAATAAATGTAGCCTAAGTTACTTCTTATTATATCAGCTACCTGACCATGAAAGTCCCGTCAAAATCGGTCCAGCCATTTCAGAGATTACCCGGAACAAGCAGACAGACAAACAGACAAAAATTGTAAAAAATGTCATTTTAGTGTATGTACCGTATATACTATATTCATATACATGTAATAAAAAACGGTTATTTCAATATTACAAACAGACACTCCAATTTTATTATATGTATAGATTTTATTTTGATGTATAATTTGTAAATGTGTAAAAAAATGTGTGTGAATTTATTTACGTTAACATTTTTTCGTATCTTAGAAACACCCTTTTGATCTTCTCTCTGCATCTCCTAAAGGTTGACTGGTAGAAAATGCCGACACATAAATCCGCCTGTACATACAATATAAAGTTTAAAAATAAAATAAATTAAATAACATCAAAATCCATTTAGTAATTTTTGAATAAATGCATAACAAATATTTATACGTTACTTAACGATTTTTAGAAACTTTGTTATTTGTATTATAAGTAAGATATGTATATATACCTATGTGTATATATATATTATAAACTACCAGAAGTGGTTTTACATTATTTAATAAAATTAGGTATCCGCTTTGCACAAAGTCACGATCAATAATCATCCAAAGACATTCAAACTACTGTCACATGTGTTTCGTCTTCTCTTGAGAGGGTGCGTGCCAACGAGGTAACATCCACGGAGTTCACATATAACACGGCCTCTCCTGACACCCTGGCGTCCCGACAGGCTTAGTCGTCGTCGACCAAAGATGTAGAAATCAACCGAAGTAATGATCCAACGCCATCGGCAAGTTCCTTTTCTTGCAAAGACGTTGAAACCAGGCGTGGCAAAGGCCTAGTTGTTCAGTCAAACGTTGAGGATGGGCCAGCCCCATTGGAATCTATTTATTTAGATTCAAACACTCATCATCCACACCATGATTAGTCTCTGAAACCAAAGTCCAAATTACTTCAGAGCTCCATTGCTACATGTAACAAAGTAAATTTGTTAGAGATTGTCATAAAAGTCAAACCAGTCAGAAAGTCAAAGTCAAATAAGTTTATACAAGCTAAAACATTCAACATATAAAAGTCTAAACATATGCACATACACAGGTCCTCGGTATGGGCCCCTACCGAGGAAATACTTAAATCTACACTAGGGGTCAGGGTGCATTTAATCCCCCTAGCGACTCTCCGAACACGGAAAGCTTTCACACCGAGGGAAAAGGAGGCTGTACTCCCTCGATGACTCTCCGAACACGGAAAGCTTTCACGCCGAGGGAAAAGGAGGCTGTACTCCCTCGACGACTCTCCGAACACGGAAAGCTTTCACACCGAGGGAAAAGGAGGCTGTACTCCCTCGATGACTCTCCGAACACGGAAAGCTTTCACGCCGAGGGAAAAGGAGGCTGTACTCCCTCGACGACTCTCCGAACACGGAAAGCTTTCACACCGAGGGAAAAGGACACTGTACTCCCTCGATGACTCTTCGCGAAAAGCTTTTAAAAGGAACAAACCAAGGTACCAGCTTCAATCTAAGACAGGTACTTAAAGAGTGAACACACACCTTCAAAGAATATTGCACACGTCTCAGGGGTCCATTCACCTTTCCATGGAATCATATACTGAGCAGCCGCATAAGTAGACTTTCCATATGATCCAGCAAGTAACTTTAACTCATATCGGTGATTAGAGAGGGTTTTCACTACCCTATAGGGCCCCCGCATGCCAGAATCCAATTTACCCTGAGATTGAGCAAACTTGACAACAAACACCAGGTCACCCTTCTGGAATTCACGAGGAGGCTTCCGGCGCTCATTGACCATTATGTCTTGACGAGTCTGATTGTTTTTCAACCGTTCGGCCGTCCTTTGTCTGAGCATTTCCCGTTTTGCTTCCCGGTTGCCTTTGGTTAAATTCAATGCCACATCTCGCACCAACGTTCGGATTGCAGGCGTTGCGCTTTCATGGCCAATTAAAAGGTTAAGAGGAGAAGTCTGCGTAGTTTTCTGCTTTGTTAGGTTAAGAATGAGCTGTAAATGCCATAGTTCTTCAGCCCACTCAGCTTTTTGATGATTGACCGCAATACGAAGCATATTCAAGATCGTACGGATGTAACGTTCAACCTGTCCGTTTGCATGATGCATTTCAGGAGTTATGAAGTGAAGCTGTACACCAAGGACCTTCATCCATGAAGTGAAGCCCGTCGACTCAAACATGCGTCCCCTATCTGATACAACTAACTTAGGAGTACCAAACAACGATAACACAATTTTAAATACTCGTTTCAGTTCATTTAAATCTTGTCGACATATAGGTGTCAAGAGACAATATTTTGTGAACGCATCTACCACAAGCATGACAAACTTATAACCCTTGGACATAGGGAGAGGCCCGAGAACATCAACATGTAAGGTTTCAAAGGGAACTTCGGATTTTTCCCAGGATGTAATTGGCTGTAAAGGTGCTCGCGGTACACGCTTGTGGGCGACACATGTTAAACAATGAGAAGTATATTTAGTGACAAACTTTCTAAGACTAGGGAACCAAAAATGTCTTAAAATTAGATCCACTACCTTATCTGCGCCTACATGGCCATGCTCATCATGAAAGATGCGGAGGAGGCTCAAACGGTTACCTTTAGGTATAAAGCAAAGTAGCCTCGGGTCTTCACTCGTCGGCATATATCGGTAATATAATATGTCATTGTGTACTTCATACCTTGACGCATCCAATTGACCTTGTTCAAGCAATCGAATCATATTTTGAGTCTCCTCATCACCTGCTTGAGCAATTTGAGCCCAATTACGTGGGCGTTCGACATTGTTAACATTACATGGGTTTCTACTTAAATAGTCCACGTGCGGCATCATGGTGCCCTTTCGGTAAAGAATGGTGAAATTAAAATCTTGTAGATAAATCCACCATCTCGCCACACGCGGTAACAAGTCTTTCTTATTTTGGGTGGATTTTAAGGCATTACAATCCGTTACCACCAGAAACTGAATACCAATAAGATAGTGCCTGAAATGCTTTAATGCATTTACTACCGCAAGGGTTTCGAGTTCATAGGAATGGTATTTCGGTTCAGCACCTTTTGTGACCTGACTATAATAGGCCACAACACGCCGACTACCATCCCTATGAACCTGTTGTAGAACCGCACCATACCCAAGACTACTTGCATCCGTATGAACTTCCGTAGGTAAACTTGGATCGAATATCGCAAGTACGGGTGCACCAGTTAAAATTTTAATAATTTCTTGACGTACAGTTTCATGTTCCGCAGTCCAGTGAAACTGCACGTCCTTACAAGTCAGGCGCGCAATGCAAGCAGTTCTGGTGGAATACTCTGGGATGTATTTTCGAAAATACCCCGCCAACCCAAGAAACTGTCTAACCTGTTTAACATTCTGTGGTGCAATGGAATCTGAAAGAGCCTGAACCTTACCAGTAGCGGGTCGCACTTCACCGTTAGATATCACCCGCCCCAGGTATTCTACTTCTGTGCACAAAAAGAAACATTTGTTCAGATTTAACGAGAACTCAGCTTCCGTCAATGTTTGTAGTACTCCCCGCAAAGTTTGCAGTCCCTCTTCAACGGAAGAAGACAAGATCAAACAATCGTCGATGTATACCAGAACTTTCCCATCAGTGATGAATTTCTGCAAAGTTTTACTAATAATGCGTTGGTATACAATCGGCGCGTTTGCTAACCCAAATGGCATTTTTACGTACTCATAATGGGCCTCTGGCGTCACGAAGCCGGTGAGTGGTATGGATTCTTCATCAAGCTTTATTTGATGGAACCCAGTCGCCATGTCCAAAGTCGTAAAGTAGGTGCTTTTACCCAAACGGTCAATGTGGTCATCAATTAGGGGTAGCGGAAATCGATCTTTTACCGTTCGGGCATTTAACGCACGGAAATCGACACACATCCGGTCAGAGCCGTCCTTTTTCTTAACAAGCAACACTGGGCTTGCATAAGGCGACTCTGACTCACGAATGATACCCTTCGAAAGTAAATCTTGAATAATTCGACGTACCTTCAACTTTTCGTCATATGACATCTTGTACGGTCTATAATGAACTGGTGTATCGTCCTTTAGACGAATGCTCATGGTACCTGTTGTAACCGTGGAAGTGGCCGTACCTGAAATCATGTGTTCGGAGAACTCGTCCAAGATCCTATTGAGATCAAGCAAATGAGGACCGCTTAAACTGGTTTTATACGAGCGTTGTCGGTTATCATGCACAGAAGAAACAGCACATTCAGGAGCCCGTATGATTCTCTGCAAGTCCTTGGTACGTACATATGTGACGCCCTCCCGATTCAGCACATCGGTGCCAATAATGACTGGAGCATTCATACACTCACTAGGGACAACCAAGAAGTCCACATCTAATGAAACGTCTTCCAGCTGAACCACGAGAGAGACGTAAAAATTAACATGCGTAATTAACTTACCTACGCCTTTTATTTGTCGACTGGTGGGTTTCTTGGTACAAGAAAGATGATTTACTACCACTGAAGAGATAAGCGACACCCCTATAGCACCACTATCTATAAGTATGTCAACTGGAATTCCATTGATGACACCAACAACGACGTCTTTTTGTTTTTGAGCTGAGTAACTTGAGCAAAAGTTGACTTTACCTGAATCCGCACGCTTCCTTACAAAGCAATCACGTATGTGATGGCCTTGTTTTTTGCAGTATGCACATGAGACGAATCGATCAATCTTAGCAGCGGTCGGTTTTAGGGCCGGCTCAGTTGCAGAACCAGTGGCAGCAAGTTTCGACTTCTTAGAACATTGCAACTGTTTGTGTCCCAACTTACCACATAAATAACATTTAACGCCTATTCCAATTCCCGGAGTCGGTCGGTTGGTAACTGTCGTTTTCTCGGTACCACTTTGCGCAATCGGATAGCGCATAGCACGAGCATCTGCATTTTCCGATTTTGAGAAGGTAGCCAAATAACCTACCAGGTCCCGCGGAGCTAAATTTGCGTTCATAGCCGCTGCTTTAACTTGGGGATCCGTAACACCCCGAAGCACAATATCGGTGATTAGGTCATCACTAAGGCCCTTAACAACCCACAACTGAAGTAATGATTTTCGTGCATATTCAGCATAAGTACGAAAACCATTAGAATTAGTGGACATTACCTCATACAAGATTGTTGCCCGATCTACCTTTTTGGTACATAAACATCTAAAGTCCTCTTTAAAGTTGGTCCATGAACGGTCGTTGGTAACCCACTCATCCAACCATGACCTTGCATCACCTTTCAAACACTTACCAACACGAGCGAGGCACTCGCGTTCATCCCACCGATTTGCAACCTTGGCCCGATCAACTTCCTCAAACCAGGAATCCACGTCATGTATATTAGGGTTAAAATTAGACACATAATAGCTATGTGTACTTACCGATTTCAATGATTGAATCGCTTCGACAATCTGTTCTGTTCCGCTCGGGTTGCGTGACTCAGTAGAGGCTAATCGACCTGATAAATGCGAATCATACGCTTGCGACTCTAAAGCCTGAAGACGCGACATTATAGTGTGCCAGGATTCATAACCACTAAACTCACGATTATCGTTTCGCCGATTACTATCACAGCGGTAATGGTTGTGGCCACGACTGCGCCCGTAGTCACAACTCCGGCTACGATCGCGACTGCTCTTGCGACTGCTATTATGATCTCGGCGCGTGTGACGTTCACCACGACGTTCATTGCGGCTTCGGCTACGGCTGCGACTACAAGTAAAGTGTCGTTTTCTTACCGGAGGGGTATACCCTCTACTTGAACTGCGCGAACGATGTCTCACCAAGCGTTCGCCGCGCGAGCGGCTGGTAGTAGAATAACACCGGTCACGAGATCGGGATCGGCCCATTTTCTACTACAGCAATACAAAACAAGCTTACCAGAGATTATCAATCGCAACCTTGTGTTTCACGGACACTCAAACAAAATAAACCAACTGACTTTTGAAAATTTCAAAGTGGACGTAGTGAGCAATCCCACTTCTGATATAAACTACCAGAAGTGGTTTTACATTATTTAATAAAATTAGGTATCCGCTTTGCACAAAGTCACGATCAATAATCATCCAAAGACATTCAAACTACTGTCACATGTGTTTCGTCTTCTCTTGAGAGGGTGCGTGCCAACGAGGTAACATCCACGGAGTTCACATATAACAATATATATATATATATATATATATATATATATATATATATAAATATATCAACGTATCTTTTACTATTAAAGAGTTAGGCGGAGGCCGATCACAAAGTTAATTTCTTGGAAATCCAAATAAGATTTTTCGAACTATTATAAAAACAAATTTATACGACAGCAACTAAATTGCTCGGCTTGGTACTCAAACTTAAGATAGATGACAAATAGATGCCATATTAGGTTTTATGTAGGGCGTTACCGGTGGTAAGTCTCTCATATGTGTATGTTCTCCCGTCTAACAGCAGTGTAAATGCACTGTTGTGTTTTGTTGTGTTTGAAGGACATAGTAGCCAGAGTAACTACTGGATATATTGTGAGTTAACATCGTATGTCTCAGGATAGCGAGCGCAGTGGAATGCCAAGCATTGCTTTTTAATTCAAATGTTGTTTGCGGTCGCTTCGCTTACCATCAGACGAACGCAATGCTAGTCTCGCCATTCATTGCAGTAAAAAAAGGCCAGCAAATTTATATCAACTGATACAGATAGCCATTTCTCGTCAGTGGTCACTTTGGTTTGCATTGCGTTTATTTGAATAAAGAATATTTTGATTTGATTTGATTTGATTTGTTTATTAGTATATTCAATTTACTGTGAGTATAAGTGTTATTTTACCTCTCTATCTACCCTTTAGTAGTGTCATGAACATAACTAGATGACTACAGAGTTGTTGTTTGTTGCACGTCTGACGCAAAAATAATAAAAGAAAAGCCGCCAGAAAGATAAGTCAGAACATAACAATAATACCTTACAATTAACATCCTCACACAAGTTTTATATTGTTTTATTGCAAGTTTTTTAACGGATTATGCTAGTAATATAAAATTTTAATTAGTTGTAGTGCCAAATTTTATTTCTTTTTATAAACTGGTAGTACTGACAGCCTCCGTGGCGCAGTTGGTTAGACGCCGCCTGTGAAACGAGAGGCCGCGGGTTCGATCCCCGCACCGAGAGAAATGTTTGTGCGGCCCACAAACATTTCTTCCGGGTCTGGGTGTTTGTGAGACCGAAAAGTCTCTCGTAGTTCCTGATACCCACGACACAAGACTCGATCTTAGTGTGGGGTCAGGACTATGTATGTGACTGTTGGGTGTTATTTATTTATTATTACTGTAAATACAATAAAATATGAAAAATTAATGAATTCCTTGATTATAATTAATTGCAATTTAATTATACACGTACAGGCAAGCGAAATGTCGAACGCCCGCCCACAAGGTGAACGGATGACCTGGCTAAAATTGCAGGAAGTCGCTGGATGCAGGCCGCTTCCAACAGGTCATTGTGGAGATCCTTGTCGGAGGCCTATGTTCAGCAGTGGACTTCCTGTGGCTGATGATCCGCTCAGTAACTGTTACAATTTAACTATCCTTAATTAAGAATCGTTAAATTAAAAAGTTAATTTAAAAAGTTAATTTGTATTTGCGTTCCGATCTACGTAGAAGGAGCTTACTGTGTCTTGAGGTCTGGCAGTTGGTCTTTTGGGTTCGTTTAGTTTAGAATTGGATCCCATGGTTGTGCTAGCTTCAAGCCATCTTCATCCGTAAATAATAGCTTTATTTCATTGTGTAACATTCGCGTAAATCTAAGAAACCAATAAATATTTATATATTGAATTAACATTTGTCTCACAGATCGAAACCCCTATCTCTCATTACCTAGAGTTTAACCTAAGTCCTCGTGAAGGCTATTGTATACAAAGTAAAAATATTGGTGTGCGGAAAGAAGACGAAATTATTTTAGAAGGTTCACTGATAATAATAACTTGTTTTCCCAGTTAGAGAGTAGCAATGTCAAGTTGATAATGTGGAGCAACAGCGACCTTCGGTTGTAGTGTGGGTTCTGCAACATATTTTTTACAAGTATTTTTTTATCTTAGTTTATAGTAGGGTAGTAGTTAAGGTCTATTTGATATCAGATATACATAGGCTGAACCCAAAACGCGATATTTGTATTATATTTGTGTATTATATGATATTTTTGCTCGCTAAAGTTACAGTAAGTCGCTGGATTGAGGTCGCTTCCAACAGGTCGATGTGGAGATCTTTGGAGGATGCCGATATTCAGCAGTGGACTTCCTGTGGCTAATATGATGATGATATGATTAATTTATTTTATGTAGTCTGTGTATGTTTGATGAAATTGTATATTTGCATTTCTCTTTGTACATATTACTTTTTCTTAACGGTACAATACGATTACTATTGTTCATTTTACCGTCTTTGTTGTGACCACCCTTCTCTTCCTAGCTTCTTTTCAATTCTGTTCATCTAATAGTTGTCTGGGAGAAATCGCGCTAAGCGATAATACTTCCAATTTTCACTTTTATTTAAACGATTTGTCTTATTTTTTTGTCTTATTATTGTATGTGGTGTTTAATAAAAAAAATATAAATAAATTAATATTTGAGCGGGCCACTATAATGGGTTATCCATGAGTGCGTTGTCCCTATGTAGCCGAATTTATTATCTACCACCAGAATAGCTTAATTCCTAAGAAGAAATGAATGATGAAAGGGTAATTTATCGATAGAATAAAATTGAGGTCACAATTATATCTAATATCCTCGGTAAAAGTAAAAGTATTAATTGCCTTCTAGCTATAGTACCCGTACGAATAAAACTAGTTTTTGACGCTTGCAATTTTATCATTCGGAATTTAAAATGCAACATCGTTAAAACATTCCAAAGCAATTTTTCATTTATAGCTCATCAGACTATTATAACACCGCACGTCCTCTTTATACGCGACTGGGTTCATTAGACGCGGATCCCTAAACCAGTAAGGATGAAAGGCCGTTGCGTACGCGCATCAATGGCTGACGTTAGAGATGAACGTGCGACCCTACCAACACCAGGTGGATCGGTACGCTCTGGTCATTCACAGTCCACCGATATGACCGACGGACGCGTTTGAACATCGAACGTCCGTCAAATCGTCAGTATAGTTTGACGGATTGATGTTTTTGAATTTAGAATTCGTTGTTTTTAAACATTACAATTCTGTTTTTGTGTTGTGATCAAAAAGGTTTTACGTGAATTATTTTATTAGTAAATGTGGATTTTTTGCAAATATAAATGTAAGTACAGTGTTTTGATTTTTGTCACAGATCAGGTTTATTTTTTGCATTTTTTCGCTGCGGATATGTAACGGTATTGTTTATTGCAATTTAAATATTTATATTTTGTTTAAAAGGCGTAATGCTGTTTTGAGCAGATATACCCCTAGTTTGTTTTTTTGATTCGTATATTGATGTTTGTGACAAATTGCGAAAATATATTTTTTATTACCATTGCTCATTAAAAATATTTTAAAACAAAGGCTGTGTCAACTTTGGATTTACGAAAATGTATTTTAATTTAAAAAACTTAATTTAAATATCATATTTTCAAGGACTCTCCCGAACGAAAGGTTTAAGTGCAAAAAGTCATATTTCAAAATTAATATAAAACAAATTAATTTTGTAGATACTTTACATTTTTAAATATAATTTATGTATTTTCACAAAAATAGAGCATACGAGTACCAAAATTGTTCCGGCTCTTCCATTCATTAAATTATAAATTATTTATAATTTATTGAGTGCGTGGTGGACTGTTAGTAACGGACTTGACGCAGCTGCTAGAACGGTGGTCTCGGGTTCGAATTCCAGGGCATACCTTTGACCTTTAGGAGAGATGTGTGTATTAATAGTCATTGACCATATATAATGTAAGTATTTTGGACTATGTCTGTAAACTTACATTTATTTAAATAAATAAATATAATACATCAAGGAAAACATTGTGCAAAACCGGCATACCATAGACATGTACGACAATTGCTATGGTATATGAAGTCCGTTGACTCGCAATAGGCCAGCGTGGTAGGCGATGGCCTAATCCCACTCAATCAAACTCTCAATTGTAGAGTACCTTGCAGTACATATATGTGCTGGTATAATCCAGACTACAATTGAGCGGGGTTAGGCCATATTGTCCATCACGCTATCCTAGTCCATTAGTCGGATGTTTTCCTTTACCGTTATAGTGTGGTGATTTTCTACCAATACACCCATAATTTCGAAAAGTCTGAGATATGTCCTGGGATTAGAACTCGCGACCACACACGCCAAGACACCACAGTATACATAAACGGCGATAATTAATTACCATCAGGTGAGCACTTTGCCATATCTGTGCAATAAACATGATGATTATATTAAATACTGTTACGCCATATTTAAATACACGATTATGTTGAAATATACGGAACTATGAGATAATTTATAGCAAACAGTTTTTCCTCTATCATTTAATTATTCATTTGTTCTGCATTCATCCAATCCATTTAAATATATGGACTGCCTCGGTGGACTAGTTGTACTACGATTCGGTCACAAAGCTGAAGTCTTGGGTTTAAGACCTGGGTCGGGAAGTGATATTTGATTTTTATATTCATTATCAGCCTGGAGGCAAGATTTGTACCCGATAGGCTGGCCCTCTATCATACTTACAAGGCAAATGCGGGTGTCCTGGCACCTCTGCCTACTCTTCTGGGAAAAGGCTTGAGTTTATGTATGAAATGAACATATTTATTGAATCCATAAAATGTCATACATTTAAATTCAATCACTTTTGTTCCACTACCAGCCGTATTGTATATATTTAAATATTTATTTAAGCTGTGTGGCGATAAAATTAATTATATAAGTTTAGCCTCTTTGCCATCGATGTTGATGATGTTTGTGGATTGTGAGCTCCAGGGTTTGAATCCTAGGTTCGAAAATTACTTTGTGATTATCGATTTGCACAACCATATGTTTTGCTTGGCAAGCAATGCCATAGGTTTGCCATCTATTTATTTCAGGTGCATATAAGTTCTATGGTTGTCCTTTCGGTATATTTCGTGTATCGTAAAGCCGCCATTATTAAGTCAACCCAGCGGCGTGCACAGGATTATGACACTGGGTATACGACGGAGTACTCGGTCACAAAAACTTTTTCTTTTATAGACTTTTAGCATAACCACCGCCACACGACGGGTCTCTAAGTCGGAAACCATGCCAACATAATAAGTCAAGATGTACTACTACTATTCATGTACATCTTCTACGGCAACGCAGACAAAGCAGCGATCGATCGTCGCGGCGGAAGAAATTCTAATAAGTAAAATAAAAATAAAATAATTTAATTAAAAATTAAAAGACCGACTTCAATGTGCACTACAAAGTAATAAATAATATATATTTCATTGTGCTAGCACACATTGATTAATTTTCTTATTGACTAGACTAGCCAACAAATCTTAAATACGTAATATTTTGAAGGCGGGTCGCCAAGTGCCAATCGAGAACAAATTTAAGTAATGTAACACAGTTGAATATTACCTACTTGTAGATGTATCGTTGGCGCTCAGTTAGGTCCATATGTATACTAGAAACAAATTAATTTAACATATTGATCCTACGTATACATTTGTTGAAATTTTAATAGAATTAATATGTGTCATATGTGTGGTCTAATTTTAATTTATTGCATATGATCAAAGATATAGTGGTCAAGGGTTTCAACTCCAGGGTACACCATTGACTTATTGGAGTCACTTGCATATTTATATGTGTATAAAATTACTTTAACAGTGATAGGAATCATAGTGAGGAATGTATAAGAAAGGGAAGGGTTGTTAAGTTTTTATGTTTCGCTCGATTGTAGATAAGTCCGATGCTCAACAATGTTAATTAAGAGCTGATATATTAGGACGGGCGATTTTTCTATTATGTAGTTACCAGGACAGGGATTGGAATTTGCACCAGATATGACTATAGACTCTCGCCCCCAATCACACCGAGGGACAAAACACGCAAGGCGTAACGTGGGTGTCCTGGTTGATACCAGGAGAATCTCTGCATACCCCTTCTGGGAAAATGGCGTGAGTTTATATAGATTAAGGTAAATTAATATTGCGTGTAAAATTGCGTATTTTTCGCTAGGATGTTTTACACAAATTAAATTTAAGTGTAGGACGTCGTGTTCGTCATTTGGCGACCCGCCTTCAAAATATTACATATTTAAGATTTGTTGGCTAGTCTAGTCAATAAGAAAATTAATCAATGTGTGCTAGCACAATGAAATATATATTATTTATTACTTTGTAGTGCACATTGAAGTCGGTCTTTTAATTTTTAATTAAATTATTTTATTTATTACTTTTTAGTTTTCATAAGCATTGCAATAATGCCAAAGGTAATCATATAATGAAAAACTGGAATCAATGTATACAAAAAATGAACCACTGTGATCCTTTATAATTTCAAAAACGAAAATTAATATTTTATGATTTTTAAGGAAGCTACACTGTCATTTCGTTTTTATGATAAAGAAAATACTAAAATCGGCTCAACCTGCTAGAGATATTGAGTACACTTATGCGTGGTAATCATTCGTTACCTGTTATAAAACACATATACTTAACCTAATGGACGAAAAATCATTGCGTTTCTGCAAAGTTTTGTAGAGGTCTGCTCTCCAGATATGTACCTATTCATCAGATCATCACCATATTTTATGTGACCAACATTATGTTAATTATATAATTCGTTTCGATTGTATAATTCGTTCCGAAGAAAAGTTATTTAAAATCATTTATTTACTGTCGCAGATATTTAGTATTTATCTTTGTATATATTCCCCCCCCCCTTCCCACGCCCCTTTCCATCCCCTCCCCCCTTGTAGTAGTAATAAACGTATACTGAACCTAATGTAAAAAGAATTATTGCTGTACTGTTCAATTTTGAGGAGTTCTGCCCTTCAGGTCCAAAGATATTCATCAGGTCTTCACAATATTTTTTTTGGTCTAACCTATCATATAATACTCTTTGACAAAAAAGTTATTTTTAAGTCGGTTAAGAACTGCCGGAGATATTGAGTATTAACAATTGTACCTATTTTCTACCCCCCTCACCCCCCACCCCCACCCTTTCCCCATTTTTACCCTTTATAATAATATACTTATACTTAATCTAACGCAAAAAGAATTAATGCTGGACCGTTTAATTGTGAGGAGTTCTGGTCGGCAGATCCTAAGATATTCATCAGGTCTTCACCAATTTTATATGGGACCAACCCTGTATATCATGCTTTCCAACAAAAAAGAAATTTTCAAAATCGGTTCACAATTGCGGGCGTAATCGCGTAACAAACATACAAAAAAAAATTCAGTCGAATTGATTACCTCCTCTTTTGAAGTCGGTCAAAAACTCACCTAGTCAGCTTCAATTTTGACATATTCAAGGTTCCGGTTACTTGAGATTACTATACCTATCTAATACCTATCCCGATGTAAATAAACGCAAGATTTCGGCCACATCATTCATTCATTTGATAAATATACATTTAGAATAGGTACAAACCTGACAATCAAATACCATTAAAAAAAAATCAAAAACAAACGCACAAATAAAAGCAAATCACTACAATTATTATAAAATCTCAGTAATAAACTGTTAAATGTACACACTTAAATATACATACATACTCAAATGTTAAAATGAAATAAACACACTAGCGCAAACGAAATAGTAAACAATGTAAAAACACAAGAAAAAAGCAAAATGGCCACCGCGAAACACAAAACATTTCACAAATAAAACCATACCAAACAAAAATGCATAATGTGCATAGGTAATTTATTAGATTTCCGTCTATTATTTTTACTCGGATTATAGGCAACGAACATTTCCGATTACTCCCGACAACTGCCGAACTTCCGAGGCCTGCCGCAGGAGTCGCGGCTTTCGATATTCATGGGTGTGTGCGTTTGCGACTGTGCACGAATACCAAAATTACTACACACATGCAAACAAATGTCATGCGGGACGCGGCGGCATGACTTGGTTGATTAGGTAGCGCTGCTTGCTTGTCGCGTGGCAAACATAATTTGTGTGCTTGCAAATAGGTACTATTTATAAAATACTAGGCGTTTTTAAGTTTTTATATTTTGTTTATTCATTTATTTACTATTAATTAAAGTCATCTAAGACGTACGTACGTTTTAATAAAATATCTGTGAATGGCGAGTAAAGCACTGCAATTCTGCCTACAACGAGCGTACGCCCCTGAGTCAACCGACTGATGACTTTCACAGTATAATTTGAATTGCATTGGATATATATCAACTTATCATCATTTCCACTAATTGTTTTATCGCAAAACGCATCAATCTCTTACAACTCCTCAGTTGGTGTTCATTGCCGGCACACCTTGCATCATATTTTCTTATAGTCTTTTTCGAACAGCAATGTATTAGGACATTATAATAAAGATCGTGCACTGCGGGTCCCACGCACTACATTACCCGCACGCCTGTTATCTTATTACGTTAATAGAACCTGGTATGTGCGACTAGATTTTTCGATCTAGGCTGTCTAGAGTCTAGACCGAGATACTGACGTTGCGAAATATTTTGTAAATTACTTTTAACCGACTTTTAGAAAGGAGGTTTTTTTAGTGTCTGTTTATTTGTATGGATGTCTGCGATTTTATGTGGTGAGGTTAAATGATTGTTTTTACTGCACGGTACCGGCCTCTTCTATAATCGAGAGAACGATTGGGAGGTATTATATCATACAATCTACCACGCTGGTCTAGTGCGGGTTTGTGGATTTTACATACCACAGAAATTCTTACAAATCGCCATGGTGTAGGTTTCCTCACGATGTTTCCTTCACAGTTTCAGTGCGTGTTGATTGACTATCAGTACACACATGACTCTGAAAACTTGGAGGTGTGCCCTGTACTTGAACCCCTGACCACCGTTAAATTATTGACAGCCGCATCTTGTCTGTTTACTAACAGAAAACTACGCATTTATGTATAATACTATAACATATTATATTATATTGATGATTGACTATCAATACACACAAGAATCCGAGAAGTGTAATTGATCTTATGTTTAAATAGCTCGTAACTTTGCAAATAATTTAAATGCGTATGTTTGGGTCAATGCAGAACCGTGCGAAATGTCTTCTTTGTAAACAATTTTGTAATTGTTTTCAAGGTTCTACGTATTTTTTAAAAATACTTTTTTGAAAAGAGTAGTATTTTTTGTATTGTATAGCCGTGCGAAACGACATAAAGATGTTATTAGTGATAGCTTCATTGTCAGTGGAGGTCAGAAGTACTAGCCTATGACAAACAATTTTAAAGTATCTTTTTTTTTATTATTGCATTGAATGGCGGGACGAGCAAGCCGTTCGCCTGATGGTAAGCGATACGACCGCTCATAAACAGTAACATTCCACTGCGCTCGCCATCCTGAGACATAAGATGTTAAGTCTCAATATGTCCAGTAGTATCTTAATGAGTTTTTTAAGCATATCACGGACAATTCCGACATCGCTGGTTCGATCCCCGCAGCGAGACAAATGTTTTTTCGATCCACAGGTATTTGTTTCTGAGTGTTTGTAAACTGAAAACCCTCGTAGTTTCTGATACCCACGACACAAGACTCGATCGTAGTATGGGATCAGGATTATGTGAATGTGGGTGTATTTATTTATATTATATGATCACACAAAACCGCCGGCCTCCGTCGCGTCAACGTGAAGATAGTGCGGTCAAGGCGTTAGTTGGGCAATAGAACCGGACTGCTTGCAGTGTATGTGTAAGTTACCGAGAGTGGTTCGCTTATGTTGTTTATGCTGATTTTATGCAGTAGATTTGACTGGCGGCTCAGGCATGAAAAAATATAAAACTAGGACGAAAATACGCAATTGTTATTTTTCTAATTACCTTTATTTTATTTTTATGCAAAAAATATACACATATTTTTTTAAATTCAAATTTCCAAAAGATAATATCGGTTTTCATAACATTTAGTCAATTTTTATCAATTTATTTCATATTCTTAATTGTCAAAGCTTCATTTATTGCTGTTTATCTGTCTCAATAATGTTAGAGAAAGTGGTAAAAGCTACCAAAATTATTGCGCTGCTCGAAGAGGGTTGCAGCCAATGCTTCGTGGCTCAGAGGCTAAGTGTGAGTCGCTCGACGGTTCAAAGGACCTGGCAGCGGTATCAAGACAAGGGTTTCGTCGAGAGAAGGCCTGGTTCTGGAAGAATACCATGTACCCAACCACGGGATGATCGTTTTCTTGTGAGTCGCGCATTGAGAAATCGCACGTCTTCGTATGTGGACCTTAAGAACAACCTCGAAAAAGTAAGAAATGTGCATATTAGTCTATGGACGGTCAGGAGGAGGCTTCTCGCGGCCAATATACGCAGTCATCGCCCGGCCCGCGGCCCTAAGTTACTCCGTGAGCACAGAGTTGCCAGGCTTAGGTTTGCTCGAAATTGTGAGTCATGGACTCAAGAAGACTGGAATAGGGTATTGTTCTTCGATGAAGCCAGGATATCTCTGTTCGGTGAAGATCGACGTCGGCGAGTGCTACAAAGACGAGGAGAACGCTTTGCAGAGGCTTGTTTTGAAGAAATCACACCTTATGGTGGGGGCTCTGTTATGTTTTGGGCAGGAATAAATTCATTGGATCGTACAGAGTTAGTCTTCATTGAAAACGGCTCACTGACTGGACATCGATACATAACGGAAGTTCTAATTCCTCATGCACAACCCGCATTGGCCGCTTTAGGCGAAGACTCAATTTTTATGGACGACAACGCTCGCGCCCACCGGTCTGGCGATGTGGAAGCGTATGTGCAAGAGGTCGGCATTCGTCGTTTGGATTGGCCAGCTCGAAGTCCCGACCTCAATCCTATAGAGCATGCCTGGGACGTTCTGAAACGACGCGTGAGATCAGTACAACCGGCTCCGCAGACCATCAGAGAGCTGAAGAATGTGATTACCGCGGAGTGGGAACGTATTCCGCAAGCAAGTATCCGGGATATCCTCGCTAGCATACCCAGACGAATTCAAGCTGTGATTTCAGCTAGAGGGGGTCACACTCGATACTTAACATTTATCTGCTTTTACTTTATTAAAGCAAAAACAAACAAAAATCTTTAAAAATTTTACTTCACGAGCATTTGCACTACTAGCGAGCATACACTACTAGTGAACTTTAGCATTAACACCCATAAATTTTATCGAAATTTTATGATAATACTGACGAAAACGATTATTTGCTTATTAATTTACAAAATTGTGAAAGTAAAACTACCTATAATTATCAAACAAACCAATAGTAACATTTGAAATGGTTCATTGCTTAGGTGCCCGTTTTTTTTGCAAATGCATGCAAAAAAACGCCAACTCACTTCTCAGTCAATGTGTGAAAGGAGAACAAACAAACACGATATGAATATAAATGAGTAGACATTGATGCCGAACGTGTAGTGTAAATTGGTTAACCTTGGGGTCGTGGGTTCAATCTTATGATGTAACCGATTGAGGCTGAGAATTTAACTTACTACGATAGAAGATTTGGGCTTTGTTATATAAATAATAATACGCAAATAAATAATACCTGCATGCGAGTAGATGAAAATTAAGTCTTCTATAGAGTGTCATCGTCTTTTTATTTTTTTATAATTAAAAAAAAAAAAACTTAAACACGAATCTTATCAGTGATAGGACAATTTGAGGATGAGGATGAACAATTTGGATTATGCAACTTGGCAATCGAACCTAGGACTTCACGATTTATAGAATACAAAGTTTTTCTTTGGCTTATGTAAGTCCGTTTGATGATCACATAAAACCTCATTAATCCTTTTTATTGTTTGTTTTTTCTTTGAAAATTGTCCTTAATTTATGCGCAACACACGTGTTTGAGTCAATGCACTCGACACGTGCGCCAAATACTTTGGTCACATCTCAGCAAGGTCATTAGACAGTTGAGAGTAAGAAGTAAGAATAACCTTGAATACGCTGATTAGACTAATAAGGCGAACTTTCACTGAATAGATTGGTTGCAGGGTACGGGCCTTCTCAAAATTTGTACACTGGATTATAAATATATACATATGTATGTATATACTGGGTATATCAAGACTGCTACCGAAAACGAAGCCGGGTGGTAGTTTTAGTGACTACAAACACATTGCAACTAAAAATATCGCAAAGAAACGCGACAATCGCGTAAATGCACAGATTTTGCTAAATTAATAATTTAAACTCTTGTATACCTTAGAGTCGTTCTAAACAAAAGGGTACACACTATTGTTTTAGGAAAAAAATGTATTTACCACCCAAATAGATATGAAAAAAAATAACAAAAAAGTTGTCGCTTTTTTTTTGCAGAATTTTCTGTTGCATTGTGTCTGAAGTCGCTTATACTACCACCCGGCTTCGTTTTCGGTAGCAGTCTTGATATAACATGTATACATATGTATTTTTTTATTGCAATGAATGGCAAGATAAGCATACTATTTGCCTAATGTTATGCAACACAACCGCTCATGGACAGTAACCAACGTAAAGCAGTACGCTGCGCTCGCCATCCTGAGACATAAGATGATGTCTCAATATATTCAGTAGTTAATCTAGCTATAATGTTTTGCAAACCGGAACACAAATGTGAATTGAGCTGTTATTTGGCGGGAGTAATAGCCAGCCAGCCAGGCAACCTAGCCAGGCGGACTCTCACATTTAAGAGACCTGATCATATGACAGAGCGATGGTGAGTCAGTGGAATGTCAAGCATCACTTTGTAATTCACGGTGTGTTGTTTGGTTCTGCTACTGTTTATAAGCGGTCGTATTGCTTACCATCAGGACTCAGGTAAACGTCATGCTTGTCTCGCCATTCATTACAATAAAATAAAAACAACACTACTTCACTAAAACGATTGAAGTGTATGATTATAATATGTAATTCATATTAGATGCTCTTTTTACTATCATATTAATAACATATTTTTAACTACCATTAATTTGTAACCCATTTGCTAACTTTTTTTCTATTCTTACGTTCAGACATAATATGGTAATGCGTCATTATGTGTAAGTGGTGTGGTTAAATAAGATAATTGCGTCAGTTTCGTCACGTTTTTCGTCTATATTCGTTTTGGTAGGTGTCTACACGTCACCAACTTATGTGTTTTGTAACACTTAGACTTACAATTTAGAATTTATGTTTTAAATATTTGATTATATTATAGGATTGCCTCGGTGGCGTAGTTGTACTAGGGTACGGTTACAAAGCTGAGGTCTCGAGTTCAAATGCCGGGTTGGGTAAAGTGATATTGGAATAGCAATTCTTACAAATCGCTATGGTATGCAGGCTTCCTCACGATTTTTCCTGCACTGTTATATAGCGTTGTGATTAATTAACAATACAGATCATCATTGATACAAAGTTTTATATTTTTTATTTTCGTAAGGCTTACAGACTAATAACAATTACAAAATAAAGACACTATTATACATATACTATTTGCTTATTTCAAACCTCCACTTATCAATAACCATATTGGTACAACTACATGATGTAACTTTTATATTACTAAATATGCAATTTAGTTGTGATGAAGTTAAATACATACAGGGTGTCTCAAGACTGCTACCGAAAATGAAGCCGGGTGGTAGTTTTAGTGACTTCAGACACATTGCAACAGAAAATATTGAAAAAAAACGCGACAATTTCTTTTTTGTTATTTTTTTCCTATGGTCGTATTTGGATGGTAAATTCATTTTTTTCTAAAATTTTAGTGTATACTCTTTTATTTATAAGGGGACTCTAAGGTATAAAAGAGTTTAAATTATTATTTTAGAAAATACTATGGATTTACCACCAAAAAAATTACGAGATTTAAAGAACCATAAAAAAAATTGTCGCGTTCTTTTGCGAAAATTTTAGTTGCATTGTGTTTGTACTCACTAAAACTACCACCCGGCTTCGTTTACGGTAGCAGTCTTGATATACCCAGCATAGCGGTTTTATGGCGAATCACTCAGATTTTCTCTACTATATATATATATATATATATTTTATAATGGCCTGGCATAGTGGCGGCATTGCACCTGATGGAAAGTGCCAATGCCGCCCAGGCAGAGTATCCATTGGCATCGGACGGCAGTCCCATGCCAATGGAAACAATTATGCCGGCCTGCTTAGGTGCCTCTTCACACCACGGCGGAGAGACCCAGGATTGTAGGAAGGAGGGAACACGTGCGCCGGCAAACAATTCCACAGCCTGACGGTGCGGCACAGAAACGAATTTGAGAACCGTTTGGTTCGCGCCGGGATGGTGTGGACCGTCAAGCTATGGCTTCGCAAGCCAGCACGCGTGGTTCTGGTTAGGAATGGAGAGGAGGGGAGCAAGTTGAACAATTCCTCAGAGCACTCACCGTGATACAGGCGGTAAAACACGCTTAGAGAGGCGACATCCCTCCGGAGTTGTAGCGACTCCAAGTTGCTCGTAACGTCTGCATCATTCACAATGCGGATGGCCCGCCGCTGTAATCCATCCAAGGCATCGAGCAGGTACTGGGCGGATCCATCCCAGAGATGCGAACAGTACTCCATACCGGGCCGGACCTGCGCTTTATACATGCGACAAAGCTGACCGGGCGTGAAAAACCGACGCACCCTGTTCAGGACTCCAACCCTGCGTGATGTGGCAGATATTACGCCCTCGATGTGATTCCTTGGATTGAGATCACAGCGAATATCCACACCAAGGATACACAGGTCATTCCGCACTGAGAGGGGAGTACCCTGCAGAATGGGGAGGGGAGAGAACGGGGATTTTTTGCACGTGAACGCACACACCTGGGTTTTCTTGGCATGATTTATACATATATATATATATATTTATATCTTGATGCTAATGTATGCCACATTGCAAACTTACTATCGAAGTATGTTACTTATAACACATAAGTCTAACCTCATCTTCGTATAGAAAAGGACTAGAACAATCTACTTTGTATTTTATCATCCAATGAGTTACCAGAAACATTATACCAACTGCAAGAAATTCAAAGGAACATTAGTCAGCCCAAATTTTAAATTTGTCTGCATTAATTGGCATATCCTTGGTTCTTCATTCAAGTATGTTCAATTGTATATTATTAAGTTAGTAAATTAATTAAAGAGTTTTCTAACAGCGTTTTTTTAAAACAAATTGCATATGAATAGCTTTAATAAAACGATATATTCGAGGCTTTAAAACACAAAGAGATCAGCAAAATGATCTAAAAATAATTAAAGGTATTCCCAGCATTGCATCTTTCCCCGTGTGAAGGCGTTCTATCTGGTTGCACAACCGGTAACACGAGTAATTCCCCGAGCGAACGTACAAAACGGTATTTTACTTTAAACCTCATTACCGCAAATCCTTATTTTTGCACTTCGTGAAGTAGTTGGCTAGTAGGCTCTGAAACGAGAGGCCGCGGGTTCGATCGCACTGAATCAAATATTTGTGTGAACCACACATATTTGTTTCGGGTCTGGGTGTTTGTGAGACTGAAAAGTCCCTTGTAGTTCCTTATACCATATACTTATAGATTTAATCGTAGGAGTCAGGACTATGTGTGTGAATGTTGGGTGTATTTATTATTATTTATTAAACTTGATTTTTGTAATGGTGATTGTAATGTTAAGGAGAATATTTTGGTATTATGTGTATACATTGAGGGTTCTCTTCGGGAAATGGCACAGATGGCAAGGCATGCAATCGTAGAAGATTGTAATTGTAAAGTATGAGAAATTCACAAATTTTTATTAAGTCAGCGTGGTGATCTGTGGGCTAAACTCTATTATAAGATCTCCCTATAGTTAAGAAAGACCGTGTTTAAATGTATATCTTTGAATTGAAAATATATAAATCCTGTAAGCCCGTGATGTAAGTGCGTGTTGGCCTGTTGGTAAACGGACTAGACGCGGCTGCCTACATGTTCACGGTGGTCGCGGGTTCGTATCCCAGGGCACACTTCTGACTTTTCGGAGTCATGTGTGTATTGATAGTCAATCACCACGCACTAAATCGGGAAAGGAAAATATCGCGAGGAAACCTGCATACTATAGCGATTTATAAGAATTTCTATGGTATGTAAGTCCGCCAACCCGCACTAGGCCAGCGTGGTGGACTATATGGCCTAACCACTCTCAATCGTATTCTCGATTGTAGAGGAGGCCCGTTCCCTGCAGTGGGACGTATATGGGCTGATACGGAAGCCTGTGATTTCCGCATTCAGTTCGTTTTAATCTCGTTTTAATTCTTGATACAGCGCGGTCCGACCAAACTATCCTACACGTAATCCCAGATTGAGTTTATTCGCCGCAAACATCTCAATTGGATGGTTCCGGCCGAGCCAATCTGATAACATTTTATGTAAAAATATTCTTTAAAATATCGTGTTTTTATTTTGTACCATGAGTTTACTTATTTATGTACCTACTACTGTTTAAATACCCAATGAATATACGTTCTTTTTGGTATTGCTAAACAATGCAGGAGTTGTCGTAGTGTATTATTGGTGGTAGGTCTTTCATATGTGTGAGGATGTCTGGATAGGTACCACCGCAATGAATATTTCTCCTGCCTAGTGATTGAAAGACACTGAAGCCTAAGTAACTACTGGATATATTCAGACTTAACATGTTGTGTCTCAGGATGGTGAGCGCAGTGGAATGTCCAGCATTGCTTTGTAATTTAAGGTGTTGTTTGGTTTTGCCACTGTTTATGAGCGGTCATATCGCTTCCATCAGGCGAACGGTTCATATCGCCATTCATTGCAATAAAAAATCCAATGATTTTCCTGATATAATAATGTGGTAGTTTGGTGTTTTTAAGCGGTTTTCATTCAAGAGTTGTAAAATATCTCTATAGTACGGTTCAAAGCCAGCCTCCATTTCGCAGTTGGTCACACGAGGAAATCAAAGGACCGCACATTAGATTATGGTATTTTGACCCATAATTATTTCTTTCGAGTCTGCCGAGACGAAAAAACATCTCATATTTTTTTATAAGTGTACTGTACGGTCAGGATTTACCATTGGGTATATTTATCGAAGTGAACGGCCTGATCCGCATATGAAGGTCACGTTAGCATATCCTGATAGCCATGGACATTCCCGTGTTTTCCCACCGAGATCCGGTCCGATTAATGTTCACACAACTTCTTTCGATAAATAATTTAACACCGTACTCGAACATATCTAGATAAAGGAGAATGCATTATCTTGTATTGTTTAACACTGATTGTAACCAGATATGGATTGGAAACGCAGAATTATTTTAAAAAGACTATAAATATCATGTGCTCTAATATAAAAAAATGATCATTCATTTAACTACGAGAAACCAACATTAAACCTATACTCCAGTAAATCATATGTACTTTTGTTTGGAAGTTGTGTGTTTGTGTTGTTGTGCCTGTGTTTAAATTACGTGAATAAATCTAATTTTACCTAATAGACTATAACCGGAACTCCACATCACAGAAATCTGGTCTCGCCGACCCTTTCTCTTAATTTATAGTAGAAAATATCATAAAGCCACATTAAAAACTACAAAAATATCTTTTACTGAATAAGACATTTCTTGGCTTTTAAAAATAAGTATGACATTTCCAACAAAAACTTGCCGACTTATTTCTTGGCTTTTAAAAATATAAATTTGACATTTCCAATAATATAGTCCAGCGGATCGGCTTTGGTGTGTAGTGCACATTATATCTATCTCTTCATGGACTAATGACTTTATCTGTATAGTAAACCGCTACTCCTCGCTCAAGTGAAATAATCAACAATATTCCTACGTTTTTACTGCCGGCACAGTTAGATAGATTGACTACTAGATTAGCGCATACATGATCTACAACATTCTTGCTAATTAATGAATCGTTTACTTAAATATTAATATTTACAAGGTTGCAGCCACTAGATTAATAAATACTTAACATACGAGACTGCTTAGGTGGTTCGGTTATACTTCGACATAATCTTAACGCTCAGGTCTCGAGTTTGAGTCCCAGGTAGAACATAATGGTCTTGGGTTTTTCTATTCATTATCAACTTGGAGTAAGGAATTTGTGCTCAAAATGGCTCGCCCCATATGACATCGTGGGACGGAATACACGTATATCAACGAATACGTTGTGTCGTGGTAATCAGAAACTACGAGAAAATTTTCGATCCCACAAACAGCTAGACCCCTAAACATATGCCCGAGTGTCACAGAAAGAAACGGCTTTCAATAGGCCTGGAAATATTTAAGGTAGGCCTACGTTCAGCAGTGACCCGGCGCTCTTAAAGGAAAGAACGTAAATTTCCATTCCTAACTCGATCTCAAGAGTAATGGCGTCTTAATTATTAATTGTTAAGCTCAATGGGCACGAGATACTCATTAGATAATTAGTCAAGTATCCATCGATGCCAAATTGGTAAACATTGCACTTGATAACAAATAAAAAGCAACCACATTTCCGAGCTAAATAACAATGATTACAATGTAACAAGTGATAGACTGTACACTACTGTATCAGTCGTTATTCATACGTTCCACTGCAGGGCACGGGCCTTCTCTACAATCGAGACTAGGATTGGGAGGCGTTAGGTTAGGTTAGGTTAGGTTGGTGGACTTTACATAACATAAAAACAATTTTAAAAACGCTATAGTATGCGGTTTTCCTCACGATGTTTTACTTCACCGGTATAGTGTGCTGTGGTTGACTATCAATACATGACTCCGAAAAGTCTGTGATGTGTCCTACTATTAGAACCTGTGACCACCGTGCACATGTAGGCAGCTAAGTCTGGGCCGTGTAATGTAATGAACAGGTCTATTTTATCAGGTCTGTGTGTTGTAGCAACGTAAGTCAAGGTTAAAGGGAGAATATCTTGAGAAAACAGGCATACCATAGAAATCTAGAAGACCACCAACCCTCAAGACAATCAGGCGTCTATTAAGACTGTGGTCGTGGATTCAACGTTCAAAGGTACACCTCTGATTTTTCGGAGTCATTCATGTTAAGTTTGCCAAACCGCAGTAGGCTAGCTAAGACTGTGGTTTAAGCTCTTAATCGTACTCTCAATATAGAGGGGGTCCTTGCCCTGCACAGGGACGTCTTATGTGTATCAGCCCATATACGACCCACTGCAGGGCACGGGCCTCCTCTACAATCGAGAGTACGATTGAGAGTGGTTAGGCCATATAGTCCACCACGCTGGCCTAGTGCGGGTTGGCGGACTTACATACCATAGAAATTTTATAAATCGCTATGGTATGCAGGTTTCCTCACGATGTTTTCCTTCACCGTTTTTAGTGCGTGGTGATTGACTATCAGCCTCCGTGGCGCAGTTGGTTAGACGCCGCCTGTGAAACGAGAAACTGCTCGTTCGATCCCTGCACTGAGAGAAATGTTTGTGCAACCCACAAATATTTGTTCCGAGCTGGGTGTTTGTGAGACTGAAAAGTCTCTCGTAGTTCGTTAAAGTTCAAGACTCGATCTTAGTGTGGGACTATGTATGTGGCTGTTGGGTATTATTGATTATTATTCCCTTTATTTTAAATTGCTTATTATTATTTTTATTATTTTCTATGATCCAAGCGTAGTGGATGTTCATGGGCTATGCACTATCAGGTGACCTATTTCCTCGTTTGCCGGACCTATTGTATGAAGTAAGAAAATATAATTCTCACCCTTAACTAAAGCCCAACAAATGTATTGTAAACAATAGTTATTAGTGATGCACAATTAGTTGCAAATGCATTAAACGTGTCTAATTTTATGTCTGAGAGTTTTGCTGTTGAAATTATTGCTTAGTTATCTTAGTTTCTGTGCGAAGCGTGACCGTTCATCGTTAACTATTTGTTTTCACGGCTCACGTACTTGGGTAATTAATGTTTATTTTATTTTAAATATGTTGGTTTTGTTTTTGAACTGTGTTTACAGAAATGACACTATGGAGTCATAATATTGAGAAATTAACATTGAGAGTCAATCTTCAAGCATTTTAAGTAAAAAAAAAACATAATTTATTTCAGAATAGAAATGCTATAGAATATTAATGACACAATCAATTAAGCTACTTATAACTATTTTAATAAAGAAATAAAACACTAGTTTATCATGCCTGTAATTCATTCCATCTACGTCTTTTAACGGATATATCAATTTTAGAGTCGTCTGCTTATGTTAATAATATCACTACGTTAATATGTTAATATTTTTGCGGTGAAGGAAAATAATCATTAACAAGTCTACAAGTCAAAGATTTTTGTTGTGAGGTCAAAAATTATAATATTCTGGTTCAGAAAGTAAAGTTCAAGTATCAGAATACAAGCATTGGTATTTTATCATGAAGTACTATGTCTGTGATTAGTATACTTTATGTGGATACCTCAATACAATATTTTATACACGTAATTATAACTGTTATTTCTTAAATAATTATGACTTAGAACTTAAGCAATACGAAAATATAAATCTAGTGATTGAACTTAGGACCTCACGAATTTTAGCACGCTACGACGGAACCAATGAGTCCTAGAAATGTATGGTCCTAATTTATATGTTTACGACTGTTGTTTAATTCATAGTTGGCGTGTTCCTGAAGTTTGTCACAATGAAAGTTCTTTGTTCTACAAATGCATTTAATTTAAAATTGTTTTAGTACTCGTATGAGTACTAAAAATGTTAGAGGGGATATTATCGAGATTAAAATATTTATTCTAGGCTTTATAACGAAATATCAATCGCCATTAATGAAATTGATGTCTTCTCAATGAAATTTGGTGCATTTAAACGACTTTTATATCAGCATTTGTTTTCTATTAGTAATTTATAATGTGTTGAATAATTTTTTATTAGGTATTTATTAATTTTAAGTTGTAGTCTCTAGTTACTATGTATGTTTTGTGTCTTTTCTACTGTTCTATTCGTCTAATCAATACTTTATAATGTTATGCATGCCTATAAAATACGTTATGCTGTGTAATGTGTCATGTTTTTTTTAATTACTCTTAGTCTAAGTTACTGTATGCGTAATGTAGTTGGTATGCTTATTAAATTAAAAAAAAAATATATATTATATTCTATATCGCCAACCCCAACGGCCAGGGTGGACTATATGGCTTAATCACTCTCAATCGTTCTCTCGATATGGTAGTAGGTAGTATCAGCCCATATACGTCCCACTGCAGGGCACGGGCATCCTCTACAATCTCGATATGGGCTAATACAGATTCTATATCTGTGAAATGAAATGAAATGAAATGAAATGAAATGAAATGAAATGAAATGTATTTGAAATGAAATGAAATGAAATGAAATGAAATGAAATGAAATGAAATGAAATGAAATGAAATGTATTTATTGATCACGTAGGCAATTAAGGAGCTCTTATGACAAGTCAATACACATAGAACTTAATCTCTATTTACAATATATTTCCTATGCTTATTATTACTTATTTTAATTTCTTGCTTTTATCAATTTATTTATTAATTTTATTTATTTTTAAATTAATTTTATTTTTATTTATAATTTATGATTAGTTTTTTTAATTTATTTAGTTTTTATTCATATTTTATTTAAAGTATTAGTTTTTACTTTATAGTAATTTATTTGTCAAAGAAATACATTATTTACGTTAGTCAAATTAAATTATATTATTTGTGGACCATAAATATTACAACGGTGCGTAGCGGTTTATAGTTACCACCGGATCCAACGCGGCCCTTCCTGAGAAGACCCGGCGAAACAAACTCAGTGGGCTTACACTACCACTGGAACTACGCGACGCGACCCAATCCTGAGTATATCCAGCGACTAAGACTCAGTGGGCTTGTTTTGGGTCCAACTTAAGACAACGACCATAAGTATTTCCGATACGTCCCGTATGTTTAGGCTTACTGCCGGATCCAACGCGGCCCTGACTGAGAAGACCCGGCGAACAAACTCAGCGGGCTTTACTTTACCACTGGATACTACGCGGCGCGACCCATTTCTGAGTAGATCCAGCGAGTCAAACTCAGTGGGCTTGGTTTTGGTCAATTTACTAAAATAAGTATTTGTGACTTGTCTTACAAGGATTTGCCATATTAATTATTATTTTTATATGATTTTTTCGATCGGTCGTCATATAATTTAATTGATTTATTTGATTGTATATAGCTTAATTTTTGAGTTCACAATTTTAGATATTTTTAATTATTTAAATTAGGTGGTGTAATAAGCGAATAGTTCAGGGCCCCAGGAGGTCGCAATGTGCAAGAGAACACCTAATCCCAGGCTTTTTTATCCTCAATATATTCCTTAATATTATAATAACCCCTAGTCATAAGTTTGTTTTTAATATGGACCCTAAATAGTTTGTCCGGTAGCTGCGTTATCCTATTGGGAAGTTTATTATAAAATTTAATACAACTACCCAAGAAAGATTTTTTTGACTTTTCTAGTCTAAACGAGGGTATTGCTAGTTTATTTTTATTCCGCGTATTAATGGTGTGGGTGTCACTGACCTTATAAAACTTATTAATATTTTTACGAACGTGCATTATATTCTGAAAGATGTATTCAGATGACACGGTTAGTATATTGCTTTCTTTAAAAACAGATCGCAAAGAATCGCGGCTTCCTAGATTATAAATAGCACGGACTGCTCTTTTTTGTAAGATGAATATCGATTCGATATCAGCCGCTGATCCCCATAAAATAATGCCGTATGACATTATACTATGAAAATAAGCAAAATATACCAATCTAGCCGTTGCAACGTCAGTTAGTTGTCTTATTTTTCGGACCGCGAACGCTGCGCTGCTAAGTTTAGCTGATAATCTCTCAATTTGTGGACCCCATTGTAATTTTTTATCTAGAGTGATCCCTAAAAAAATTGTGGAATTAGCTAAATTTAGAATTTCTGAATTTAATTCGATACGCGTGTTTACGCTTGCCACGTTCGGTAAAGCAAAACGGACGCATTTAGTCTTACTAGCATTTAATAGTAGATTATTAGCAGAAAACCAATCCGAAATTAAATTAAGAATATTGTTAGGTGTATCTAGATTATCGTCTTTCCGATTAACTTTAAATATTATAGAGGTGTCGTCAGCGAATAAAACTATGTCTGACCACTTCTGAACCATGCAAGGAAGATCATTTATGTAGACTAAGAATAAAAAGGGGCCCAGAATGGAGCCCTGCGGAACCCCAATTTTAACTTTTGATCCTACCGAAGTGAGCCCGTCCAAAGAAACCTTTTGTTCACGACCCGACAAGTAAGACATTACGAGATCAAGTGACGTATCACTGATTCCGTAGTACCTTAGCTTCATAATAAGTGTTTGGTGGTCAACACAGTCGAAAGCCTTGGAGAGATCACAAAAAACTCCTAGAGCATCTTGAGATGCCTCCCAGGCTTCTAAAACCGACGTGATTAGTGATGTCCCGGCATCTTGAGTTGAGCGACCCTTTGTGAAACCAAATTGATTCCTATGTATTAACTTATTTTCATCAAAATGTGCTAGCATTTGATTAAGTAAAAGCTTTTCGAAGATTTTGCTAAGAGCCGGTAGTACAGAAATGGGTCTATAATTCGACGGATTGTTCGAACATCCTGACTTAAAAATGGGTACGACTTTACTAATTTTCATTAAGTCGGGAAAGATACCGTCACTTAGGCAGGAATTAAAAATAGTAGCTAATAACGGTGCAATGTTAACAATAATAGCTTCTATAGCTTTAACAGACAGTCCCCATATATCTTCTGTAGTTTTTATTTTAATTTGCTTGAAAGCCTTTATTATTTGACAACTGGTTACCTTTTGAAAGTTAAACTTAGACATATTTCCAGGAACATTTTCCTTTAAAAAAGATTCCGCTAAATCTACTGATGAATCTAAATGTTTAGTTAAGTCTAATGGTATGTTAGTGAAAAAATTATCAAGATAATTGGCAATAGTAGATTTATCTGAAATAAGGTCGTCATTTATGCGGAGAGCAATTTTGTTGTCATTTTTTTTATTTTTCCCAGTTTCAGTATTAATAATTTGCCAGGTAGTTTTTATTTTATTATCTGACAATCTAAGCTTTTCACTTATATAATTTGATTTAGCCTGCATACATACTTTTTTAAATAATTTTGAATATAATCCGACATATTTTTTAAAGTTGACATCAGGTGTATAGGACCTTTTGTCATATAACTCATACAAAATTTCCCTACTACGTCTAATGCCTTTAGTGGCCCAAGCACTAAATTTTATTTTAGAGTTAATTTTAATAGTTTTAATTTTACATACTTGGTCAAACTCTTTACGTATAATTTTAAATAATGATGAGTACATGTCGTTTGGACTGCCATCAAGTGTAAAAGTATCTATTTTTGATTGTACATTACTGTTAAATTGACCGAGGATTTTCTTAGATAACGGCCTAAAAGTTATTAATCTACTGGTTTTGTCTACAGCATGTTCTAATTTCACTAATTGGCATTTATGGTCAGATCTAACCCCTATCTTTATACCTTTTTCAAGTACTTCGAAGTTTGTTATGATATTGTCAATACAACTCGAAGTTTCAGACGTAATTCTAGTAGGCTCCGAGAACAAACATGTAAAATTAAATGAGCCGAATAAAGACACAAACCTACACTTATCAACCGAATCAACTAGTAAATTAATATTAAAGTCCCCACAGACTAGAACTTTTTTATTACTTTTAATTTTATTTAAAATATCCTCCATTGTTGATAAAAATAGCGAAATATTTGATGAAGGAGGTCTATAGACACACAATATGACATAGGAATTTGTTTCCGCACATGCGACCTCACACACTCGTTCAACCGAGAGGCAAGAGATATCCTTTCTTTCCCTAAATGTGATATGATCACGAACTAGAATTAAGGAACCTCCACCTTCCGCCGAAATCCTGTTAAACGAGCTGGCGACCCTGAAACCATTCACATTGAAATTCATAAGGTGCGCCTTCAACCAGGTCTCTGTGAAACATAATATACTAATGTTAAATGTGTCAATAAAAAGTTCAATCTCTAAAATTTTGCCAGAAAAGCGGTTTATATTCTGATGAGATAATACTATATAATTTTCACCGCTTCCTTTTGTCAAAGTTAAAAGTTTAAATTATTATTTACCACATTTATTTTAGTAACATTACTAAAAGTGGTAGTGCCTGTGGTCTTCGTCATATTACTTATGACTGTGTTTAAAAAATTAGCTACAGGTGTAGCAAGTAAATGTAAATATTTATTTGGTAGATACAATGTATCCCTAGTCTGTTTAAAATATTTACCAATAAATATATTGGTGTCAAAAAATAAAAATTTGTCACTATAGTGACTTATTAAAAATTGCATGTGCCTATTTAACATATGAGTGTGGTTATTTACATTATCTGACACATTATTTAAATATGGGAAGGCACACAATATGATTTTGGGACATTTGAGTTTCAATAATATTTCAAAACTCTCAGTAATGTCCCGCTTTTTTAGACCTTGACAATCTCCAATGCAGACTGTTATACAAATGTTGTCATTATAAACTTTTTGCGACAGAGTATTAACAATATGTTTATAAGGCATCCCTGGCATACAGTAGTTTACTAGGGGATGACTACTACTTTTATTTATTAATATTCCAATACCTTTTCCTACATTGTCAGAATACATTATAGTATTATATTTGTGATTTGGAACATTCTTACTATTTTTGGGCGTAAGTGGGACAGTACAAGTTTTTGGATTATTTATGTCATCAATTATTATTGATGATTCACATCCTACATTAATCGATTGGTTATATCTTGGAGAGTAGGACAGTTCAGATGACATTAAAGATTTATTATCAGCATAGTCATTTTGTTTTTGTTCGCAAGCTTTGAGCAATGTTTGAACTTCAGTTTGTTGAGTCAAATATTTGCTGTAGGTCAAACTCAATTGCTCTTCTAAAGTACTGATATCAGACAGCAATCGTTGAGTGTCTATTTCATATATATTTTTGCTGTCCTCTAGCTTTATTTCATAATTTTGAAGTTTAGCTACCAGGGCCCTACGTTCTTTCCTAAGTTCCAAAATGGTGTTTTTATTAATATTTTTTGATTTTAATTTTTTTAATAATTTATTGATTTTGATATATTTTTTGACTTTTTTATTGCTAAGTAGGTTTATACTTGGCTGGCACTTTGGTGAGTCACCCCCTGTTAGGTCTATAATATCAGTAGCCTCAACAGGAGTATACTCTGAACATACATCAATTAGTTCATTAAATAAACTTTTATTTGCCGCAAATTTGTTTGTTCATATCATATGTCCCACCGCTGGGGATGGGTCTTTTCTATCAAAATTAAGTCGTGGTCCACCACCCTACTTTATAAGGGTTGATGAATATTACAAAACTTTGCAAACGTTGTTCGGAATTCCTTTTATAAGTATACTTACGTCTACGAATACACGTATCTTTGGAATGTTATAAGTATATATCATGCGGCCATTGTAGCCTGTCTCGGGTCGAAGTCTCATCATCTTGTTGTGTGGTAGGGACCGAATTTCTTTATCAGGTCCTTGCAAAAACATGCAATGTATTGAATTGAATGTGTCTCTCATATGTGAGAGGCCGCCTGGGTAGGTACCATCCCAATTTCTAGTTCTCCGGCCCAACAGCAGTGTAAATATACTGTTGTGTTTCGGATTGAAGGACATTGTAGGCAGAGTAATTATTGGGCATATTCAGACTTTAAACCTTATGTCTCAGGATGGCGAGCGCTGTGGAATACCAAGCTTTGCTTTGTAAATAATAATAAATAAATAACACCCAACAGTCTCATACATAGTCCTGACCCCACACTAAGATCGAGTCTTGTGTCGTGGGTATCAGGAACTACGAGTGACTTTTCGGTCTCACAAACACCCAGACCCGGAAGAAATATTTGTGGACCGCACAAACATTTCTCTCGGTGCGGGGATCGAACCCGCGGCCTCTCGTTTCATAGGCGGCGTCTAACCAACTGCGCCAGAATTAACTAAACTTTGGTTTATACTCTTAACCTCAAGTAATTGCAAACAATTTAATCGGCTTAAATAAATAATTTACAATGCATTTATAATATCTCGTTTGTACACATGCGGTAAAAATCAAGGTCTAGTGCCAACCACTTACAAAACAAGGACGAATAAAATGATTGCGTATGATGAAATCTATTATGGAGCGTTCACAGTAAGCGAATTCTTCGCGATGATTCGCGCGTTGACGCTACTTGGTTCCAAATTTAAAAAATCTTCATTGTATGGGTGCACGCACGATTATATCATTCATGTGCTTTCGCGCGTAATTAGCTCCGTATATACAATATAATTTGCTTTCTTTTTTTTAGAGCGTTTTGTATGCATGAAATGTATCATCATCATCATATCAGCCACAGGAAGTCCACTGCTGAACATAGGCCTCCCCCAAGGATCTCCACAATGACCTGTTGGAAGCGGCCTGCATCCAGCGACTTCCTGCGACCTTAGTCAGATCGTCCGTCCACCTTGTAGGCGGGCGTCCGTCATTTCGCTTACCTGTACGTGGCCTCCACTCGAGAACCTTTCGGCCCCAACGGCCATCGGTTCTACGAGCTATGTGCCCGGCCCACTGCCACTTCAACTTGCCAATCCTATGGGCTATGTCGGTAACCTTGATTCTCCTACGGATCTCCTGATTCAATCTCGTAGGGAAACTCCGAGCATAGCCCGCTCCATGGCTCGTTGAGTGACTTTGAGCCTTTTAATGAGGCCCACAGTGAGAGGCCACGTCTCGGTGCCGTATGTCATCACACAACAAGGTAACACACAACTATCGAAGACTTTCGATTTTAGGCACTAAGGTATTTTGGACGAGAAGACGTCGCGAAGTTTCCCGAACGCTGCCCGAACCGAGTTGGATTCGACAATTGACCTCTCTCTCGAAGAAAGATGAAATGTAGAAGAAGATGAAATGTATATACTTGAAAATTTAAAAAAAAATTATTCCCAGAACATTCCCGCAAATCATACTTGGTTTTCCATCTTTTTTTAAGTAGTTCTTACGGGGATACATTACATTATCTAACCACTATTTTTGTATCTAAATTATTCTTATTCTCCACTACATATATGCAAGTATTTCACTATACGTATATAAATCATCTACAAGTCGATTTGAATCTACTCTAAAGGGCGAAGGTATAGCCGTAGGAAATGATCAATCGGGACCGTTTGATTGGCTCCCGTCGCCGATTACCAGTTCTCAGATTAGGCAATAGACGCTGTCGGGTCTGAGCGAACTTTCGAAAACTATGTACAGTTGTGTATGTAAGGCTATTGAATTTAATCTACAGTATAGATTCGTGATACTGCAAAATTACGTTGTAGTTTTTAATAGAGATGTTTATTAAAAATGCTATATTATGGCAAATATAATATTATGTAAATGAACTTGGAAAAAAATGCCGGAAAAGGATAAAATATTCCTGGGTATTTTTATACCATAATTACTGTTATGTATGGATTTTACATATTGAAAAATCATATTGCTTAGCGAATCGTAGGTGCGTCATTGCGCTGTACATCGTAGAAGTCAGAATAAAAAGAAAAAGGAAAAAATATTATAAAAGAAATATATTTTTAATAGTAGTACACAATTTGTCTTTAGTTTGCAACATACAAAAGTATTCGCAAAATATCGCCTAGTTTGAACACGCCCTTACATACATTCTAGACACCATAAATAATTTTCTTCGTTACTTTCCTGTTGTATTTATCAATGCATTGTCTAAATAAAGGTCATTGGCTCGTCCTTGCCACAGACATTGGAGATGGGAGCCAATGGCGCATGAAATTCAACTAGGTATTGTTTTACACCTTCTGATTGTCTGTGGCCAACAATCAGTTGTTTAGATGGGTTGTATAAATGTACAAATACTCACGCCTTTATCAACTAGGACACCCACGTTTCCCCTTGTGTACTCCATCCCACGAAGTGATAGGGCTTATCGCCATATCAGGCAAAATTACTGACTCCGGGCTGTAGATGAATAAAAAAAAAATATTACTTTGTCCGACCTAAGATTAGAACCTGAGACCTTTTGCAATCATACCCTAGAGCATACTGCGCCACCGAGCCGTTCTGTGTACAAATACTTCGCAATTATTGCTTTTCATATATTTGCACGACGCCACTGGAATGCAATTATGCGGATGTATTATAATCATTAAACATATAAAATGTATCAATCCATATACGTTCCACTGCAGGGCATGGACCTCCTCTACAATGGACAGTACGATTGAGACGGGTTAGGCCATATAGTCCAACAAGCTAGTGCAGCGTACTAGGTGCGGTTTGGCGGAATTTACATACCATAGAATTACATGCAATTCGCTATGATATGCATCGAATTAGAGCATGGTGATCAACTATCAATACACACAAGACTCCAAAAAGTCAGAGGTGTGCCCTGGGATTTGAACAAATCTCAATAATATTGGAAATATGTATTTCAATGTAGGTAGTTTCGCGATGTTCTCTTAAACTTTGTTGTAAACATAAAAAATATACATGACTCCAAAAAGTCTAAGTTGCGTCCTTGGGTTTGGAACACATGACAATCATTTGTTTGAGCGGTTAACCAACAAGCCATCACACGCTATTATTTATATCTACATTATTAAATGATAATATTCACCATTTTAGTACGGCACGTGTTAGACAGCGTGAAATGAGACAACAGCCGGTTTTGTTCAAGTTATTTTGGTCACGTTTTATGTGCAAAATTAAGGTGCGTGTTGAAAAACTTTGGAAGGATTCATTTATTCCTAATTGTTTTTGAATGTGTCACAATTAATTTAATTTTGTGCGTGTGCGTGGATGCCTGTCGGTTAACGGACAGGACGCGGCTGCCAATATATTCACGGTGGTCGCGGGTTCGAATCCCAAGGCACACCACTGACTTTTTGGAGTCATGTGTGTCTTGATAGTCAATCACCACGCACTATACCGGTGGAGGATAACATCTTGAGGAAACTGGCATAGTGTAGCGATTTGTAAGTTGTAACAATTTCTATGGTATGTAAAGTCCGCCAATCCGCATTCGGCAACAATCGAACTCTCGATTGTAGAGTTGGCCTGTGCCCTGCAGTAGGACGTAGGTATATGGGGATAGCATTTGTTGGTGACCAAATTAATAAATAAAAATATCTGTCTAGGAATAAGGCCGTTTGTATATAAAATCCTTCAATCTTAGTTATTTCGACAGTATATGGATAGTGTGTGCGAAATACGTGGTGGCCTTTTGGTAAACGGACTGGACGCGACTGCCAACATGTTCACGGTGGTCGCGGGTTCGAATCCCAGGGCACACCTCTGACTTTTCGGAGTCATGTGTGTAATGATAGTCAATCACCACGCACTTAAACAGTGAAGGAAAACATCGTGAGGAAACCTGCATACCATAGCGATTTATAGAATTTCTATGGTATGTAAGTCGGCCAACCCGCACTAGGCCAGCGTGGTGGACTATATGGCCTAACCACTCTCAATCGTATTCTCGATTGTAGAGGAGGCCCGTGCCCTGTAGTGGGACGTATATGGGCTGATACAGATATGGATATGACACATAAAATTATAGTAGATTAAATTCTATATAAAAATTGAATTTAAAATGAATAAACAATGTTGAAATGGAACTATTATTTACGCGATTTTATCGTAGATTTGGTTTATTTTTACGTTGTTCATTTCCGGATAATTTGATTTTTTACAGCATTTCAGGTCACGGGGCGGACCAAAATTAAAAAAATTAAACCAAATCCGCGACAAAATAAATAAATAATAGTTGCAGTTTAATGTGTCACGTCGCGTAAATCTAAGAAACCATTATGAATAAATAATCTTGTAAAATAGTAACATATTAAAATGTCGAGCATTTTCATTAATATGTTATTTGTAGTTCTCAGTGGCGCAATCTGGGAGGAGATATGTGATTAAGTTGGCAGCCTTGTTTACACATTCTAAGGAGGTTCTAATTATGTTAGTTAGAGGGCGTACGATATGCATATTATAATAATTCCAAATAATAACTGAAAAATTGTGAAGTTGATACATTTTATTTGGATTCATCACTGAAAAAAGTGTAACCGCACGCAATCGGAGTCGGGCCCGGGCGCTAGTAGTTAATAAAAAGAAAATTATAAAAAAATGAATTAAGATAAAAAAGAAAACTAATCCAAGTTTATACCAAAAAAATGATTAACAAATTGAAAAATTAAAATCAATGTCAACTGCCAAGGTTTTTTAAATTTTATTTTTAGGCAATATTCATGTCGATATATACACAGTCAGGTCATAAGTACAGTCGACCCGCGGTAATCCGGCCCCTGTCTAATCCGGCGTCCCCTATAGTCCGACATGGTCTATTATTATTATTGAATATTTTTTGATAATATTCGCTAATGCATGTTTGAGCAAGTTACATCTTGTGCGCACCATCACTATTGTGCTCGACGCGAAGGGTTTTGTTATGATTCTGATTGCTTAATTTGAATTTGACTACATGCGAGAGGATAGCGGTGCGGCCTAGCGTGTGTTCATTGTTTACATACATATAAAGAATCTTATCAGTGGATCTGTAATTTGTCGGATTACAAGGTACTCTTTTGTAAAAAAAATCGGACTATAGGGGGAGTCCAGGGGGGTCTTAGGCAGTACTCTATAATCTGACAAATTCGATAGTTCGACACTGCCCTGCAAAATGTTTGTCGGACTACCGCGGGTCCACTGTATTGTCACACAGTAAACACTTTTCTTTTAGAATGCTGGCCACAAAAAAGTTTATTTAATTCGAATTTCGAATTGTTCATGAATATAAAAATGTATACTTTTTAGAATTTTACTCATTTTTTAATATGGAGTGGACGCTTAAAGGAGACCGTGTTGCAGTTATTGCGTTGCATCGTTGCGGTTACGCGCCAATTCAAATTTTTGACATACTGAAAAAAATTGAATATAACCAAAAGATTCGTTTATACGTACAGTCAGACATAAGTCGTTGAACACTTCACATTTTTTGATAAGCTTTTTATGAATTAAAATTTGTACGTACTACTCTGTAGTCGTAAATATAACCAAGTAAAGTCATCTATGCCGAGATGTGCCATACGATATTGAAAATAATTATTGTTTTGGATGATAAGACAATTCCAAATCTCGTGAATGTGTAGCGACTTATGTCGCTGACTGTACCATCAAACGATACAATGAAGACTCCAGTGTAGATGATAGGTCAAAAAGTTGTCGCACTCGGTCTGTTAGGACTCCAGCAGTGATAAAAGCTGTGAAGGCGCGAATTCAAAGAAATCCCAAACGTAAGCAGAAACTGTTGGCCCTTCAGATGGGGTTAAGCAGAACCACGATGAAAAGGGGGTTAAATGAAGACTTAGGGCTTCGGGCATATCGAAGAAAAACAGGAAATCGTTTGAATGCTCGTCTAATGGACCTGAGACTGAAGAGATGCCGCGCTTTGTTGAAGCGGTACGCGGGAAAAAAATATCGGGAAATTCTTTTTTCAGATGAAACAATTTTTACCGTAGAAGAGAGCTACAACAAACAAAACGATAAGGTGTACGCACACAGTAGTGAAGAAGCGAGCAACCGTATTCCGCGTGTCCAACGAGGTCATTTTCCATTCTCGCTCATGGTATGGTTGGGAGTTTCTTATTGGCGCTTAACAGAGATACATTTTTGTGAGAAAGGTGTAAAAACGAATGCAGTTGTGTATCAAAATACAGTCCTGACGAACCTTGTGGAACTTGTTTCTCATACCATGTTCAGTTCATGTAACAGGCACTGTATATTCCAACAAGATTCGGCGCCAGCTCATAGAGCGAAGAGCATACAAGACTGGCTGGCGGCGCGTGAAATCGACTTCATCCGGCACGAAGACTGGCCCTCCGCCAGTCCAGATTTGAATCCGTTAGATTACAAGATATGGCAACACTTGGAGGAAAGGCGTGCTCAAAGCCTCATCCCAATTTGGAGTCACTCAAGACAGCCTTGATTAAGGCAGCCGCCGATATTGACATGGACCTCGTTCGTGCTGCGATAGACAACTGGCCGCGCAGATTGAAGGCCTGTATTCAAAATCACGGAGGTCATTTTGAATAAACTTTAGTGTCATGAGAATCTATGTTTTGTTAAGTTCATTTTGGTGTATAAATGGTTACATAATGAATAAACTTGTTTCAATTATTTTATATTAAACATGTGACAGAATTTATGACCTGACTATAGATTCAAATATTATGACTAAGTTAAATAATAACACGTATGTAGTAAGTTGTAGTAAGTAACATGTGTTTGTTTTAACTAAATTGTAAATCCAACCTTGTATAAATTATTTGAGAATAGAAATATAAATTTCATCATAAAATATTATTAAGCTGTTGATCTAAAAATAAATAACAAACGAAAAGTATGCACAAGATTTAATAATATTTTAAATTGAAAATAATTTGAAAGATTAAAGCAAAAATAAAATACATTAATAAAACGACCACGTGACATAATGTTGCAGGTAAATAATTAAAATGCGAATAACATAGGTATAACTTGTGTTTAAATGACCCTAATTTGTATACGAGAATGATTCCTTTTGTATAACATTTATGCATTAGGATTTTTTTATATTTGTAACTAAATCTGGTAATATGTTCAATCAAATAGGGTTGTCAACTTTTCAAAACACTCAATATTTTTAATTGATGTTTCGTCGACATAATGCTGATTATGATATATTTATTTCTCCAACCTTTAAACTTTGTAATTCCTGTGAACCATTATCAACAACACAAATACACATCTCCAGACTGATAAATTAAAAAAAAACCAATATTTCTTTTCCCGACCCGCGACTTGAACCCGAGACCTCAGCTTTGCAATCATACCGTAGTACAACTTTGCCATGGAGGTAGTATAACCAAAAGGTACTTTAAAAATATCGTGCTGGCAAAAATATTATTGCTAACCCTAAAGTGAACAGCAAATGACCGCGTGCTCGTCATAGTGCATCGGTGTAAACAAACGTCATTGACACACATAAAGTTTGACGTAACATACCACACACTATAGGGTATTTTGTACCGATATATACGTAGTTACTTTGTATGGGTTACTTACGCTGACAGCTTCGGTAACATTGGTCTTTAAGCCCCATATAGAGGAAGTGTAAGGGGTAAGCTTAGAGGTTGTAAAGTGTGCACTAACTTTTTAAATCTCTTGTTCATCCCGTTTATTCCTGTTTAATTCTTTATTATTGTTGTTTATAGTTTTGTGTCCTTTAACATATAGTGTGTGTTAAATTAGGTAAGCAAATAAATTATATATATTATAGATTTATTATTTATGCAGTTTATAACCTAACATATTGTTGTGTAAATGATTTCCGAAGAGCCCCCTGATGGGGGCAGGAGTGCTCCTCCTGACATTGAAATGACAATACACCAGGAAAATCCATCTGACCCGATCCCACCAGTAAGGTCAATTTTAAAGCGTTCCGCTAATCCTGAACCAGTCGTGCTAAACGACATTAAGAAGAATAGGTCGCCAGCAGATTCGATTCAATCGGTGTTTTACAAGCCAGGTTTGACAGTAATGTAAATATGTACTACAATTCAACTGATAAAGGTCCGTTTACTGTCTTAGTTTCAAAAACTGTGACGGATCATAATACAGTTCCTGTTTTAAAAACATTAAAATTTGCACAATTCCTACATAACAATAACACAAAAGGAATAGTGGAAGGTGGAATCAAGTCATAGCCGTAACAAAATATCTGTTCAGTTCCAACTTGCTACAGTTGCAAATAAATTTGTGGATGACCCAATTTTGGATAAAAATGGTTATAAAGCCTTTATCCCAAGATTTCAGCTTACACGTATGGGTGTTGTTCGTGAGATTTCAACGGACTGGTCTTTAGAGGAATTAGTATTAGGCATCAATACACCTCCCAACTGTGGTGAGGTGATTAAAGCAAGGAGGTTAAATTACAAAAACTGGTGGTGGTATTACTGGTGGTAGGTCTCTCATATGTGAGAGGCCATCTGGGTAGGTTCCACTGCAATGTCTATTTCTCCCGTGAAACAACACTGCTTAAATGCACTGTTGTGTTTCGGATTGAAGGACATTGTAGCCAGAGCAACTACTGGACATATTGAGACTTAACATCTTATGTCTCAGGATGGCGAGCGCAGTGGAATGTTGCTACTGTTCATGAGCGGTCGTATCGCTTACCATCAGGCGAACGGCTTGCTCGTCTCGCCATTCAATGCAATAAAAAAAATGACAACAGTATAACTTGGTCTCCTTCCTCCACAGTTGTGCTGACATTCTCTGGACAAATACTACCAGACAAAATTTATTGCTACAGTGCATCCCTTCCAGTATCCATATATCATCTCCCAACCATCCAATGCCATAACTGCCTCCGCTTTGGACATATTCAGGCACAATGTAGATCGAAACCCAGGTGTTTTCGATGTGCACAACCCCATAATGGCGTTAATTGTGATGTTCCTGATTCTAGGGTTACATGCCTCCTATGCAGAGGTGGTAAACATAAGGCGACAGCCTATAAATGCCCCGAACACTCTAGACAAAGAGCTATAAAAATGGTTAAGTCCCAAGAAAACCTTAGCTACCGTGAAGCTGCAATTAGATTCCCATATTCAAAACGATTGTACTCGGAGGTTACAGACAGTTGGCATCCTCCACAACCCAACTACACATTCCCAAATTTCCCCTCCACTTCTCTCAACTGCGACTCAACCTATGTCCCCTAATTTTCCTCCTCTTAAATCATCATATACAAAAACTATTCTTTCCTCTCCTCGTCCCAAGCCAGATTTAGGAATAAAATGGATGTGCCTTGAACAACCCATATATTGACACCACCCCATGTGTTACACCAAATGACAATTTGATTGAACTTCTCACTTGTTCCCTAATTAATATCCTCTCCAAATTTAGTGATCCTGTACCGAACAATGTCCTTACACTGATTGAAGAACTCTTAAACTCGTGGATTAGTAAACATAGGTTACAAAATACTTCAATGGAATTGTAGAAGTATCCGTCTGCGAAAAAGTGATTTACTTAATTTATTAAACCAATATAACCCACTTATACTTCTATACTTGCTATCTCGGAGACATGGTTAAGGCCTGATTCCCGTTTTAGGGTCTCAGGCTTTGCATGCAATTTATTGAATCCATTAAAATGTTCAACATCATTTAGATTCAGTCATTTTATTATCTACCACCCGGTTCGGAAAGCGGTTTTCACTAGAGAAGAACGGACAAGAAACTCTAGTGTTGCTCTTTTCAAAACCAGTTTACAATGTAGGGATTATTACAAAATTTACAAGTTGGTTTAATCAGAGCAGTTCATTAATAATTTGTTGTAAATTTACAACAAAATATTTTTGTATTAATATGTTTATGTTATAATTACTATGGCCGAAAGTAGCGAAGTCACCCAGAACGAAGAATCAGTATACTCTTTTTCGCCAAAGCAGCGAATAATTGCGAAAGCCTTATGTAATCCATCAATTAATCCGTTACAATGTAAGCAAATCGGATAGACCAGTAGCTGTAGCTGCTATTAACTGCTGCTGCCTTTAACATATCATTTGTTTCTGTATATTTTCCTCACCCCAATGTCAATATGTTTTCTGAATTCAAATCTATCCTTTCTTCCATCCCTGGTCCCTTATTAGTGCTGGGAGACTTCAACTGCCGGCATTCCTTATGGTGCTCAAGTAGTAATGACATATCCTCTTACTCCCTGCTTGAAATTTTAGAGGATATTAATTTATGTGTCCTTAACAATGGTTCTGCCACTCGTAGAACGTCGCCACTTCAAAACGTTAGTATTCCAGATCTCTCTTTAGCTTCCCCCTACTTGGCATTTATCCTTTCCTGGACTGTCCTCCCAAATTCGTGTGGGAGTGATCATTTCCCCATTCTAATTACATCCCATAGCTCTTATTCTCCAAAGCCTTCCATTCCTCCTCTATTAAAATGCCGATTACCTCAAGCTGATTGGGATAAATTCTCATCTTTATTAGACTCAGAAATACAAACACTCCCTAAAATTGTACAATCAAATTCATTGGAATCATGTAATTCTCTTATTAGCTGTCTTATTCACGTGGCTGACGCTTGCATCCCTTTAAAAAGATGTGAAGGCAAGTTTCGGCTGTCTCCACCTTGGTGGGATGCCGAGTGTACAGACAGCGTCCACAGACGTAAGGAAGCAGAGGATAAATATGCAGCTGATATTAATATGCCCAATTATTTAAACTTTAAAAAGATTTCTGCTCAGACTCGTAGACTATTGGCTAGAAAAAAGAGATCTGGTTGGTACAATTTTTGTGAATCGCTTTCTCCACGTTCACCTGCTTCGATTGTTTGGGAAAAAATTAAGAAATTTCGCAGATCTTGTGTTGATACCGATGATATTGCTTCAAATGATTCCAGCTTTTGGTTCGAAGATTGTTTTAACAAATTAGCTCCTCCTTTTGCCCCAAATATAGATTGCTTTCCTCTTATAGACCTCTCATTTCCCTCGCCTCCTGATAAATTTGATGAACCCTTCTCTTTTTCTGAACTCTCGAGTGTTTTAGATCACTGTAGGGAATTTGCCCCAGGAATAAATGGTATTCCGTATTCTTTTATTTGCAAATCTCCTCCTTCCAGTAAAAAATACCTCCTTTATCTCATCAACACCTTCTTCTACTCTGATATAATTCCAGACTCTTGGAAGTCCCAAATTGTAGTGCCAATTTTAAAACCGGGTAAGAACCCTAATGAATCTGCCTCTTATAGGCCAATTGCCTTATCCTCAGTTCTCGCCAAAATCACCGAAAATCTCGTTAAAAACAGGCTTGAGTGGATTTTAGAATCTAGGGGCTTATTGTCCAAATACCAATTTGGTTTCCGTAGAGGTAAGGGAACATTGGACAGCTTAAGCATTTTCATATCTGATATACGGATTTTCGAAGAATGAAAGTATCATAGGGGTATTTTTGGATATAGCATCCGCATATGATAATGTCATACTTCCACTGCTCAGGTAAAAGTTGCATCATCTGAACATCCCTGTGAGGTTGACCACCTTCATATGCAACCTCTTAATGGCCCGTTCTATTCGATTTCGCCATCAAGGCTCTCTTACCTCGTCCCGTCAGATATGGAAGGGCCTTCCTCAGGACTCCGTCCTGAGTCCCATTTTATATAACACTTATGATTTAGACACATCAACTAACTGCTTCTGCAAAACTTTGCAATATGCAGACGACATTCTTCTCTATTATAATTCTCCATCTATTCCTACTGCTTCTACCCACATTAACTCAGCCTTGCATTACTTAAACCAATGGTTAACAGATCATGGTCTAAGTTTATCTGTTTCCAAATGTAATGCTGTAACATTTTCCTGCAAACGCTGCGTTCCTGATATCAATCTTCATGTAGATAACGAACCCATAGCTCTTGTGGAAAAGGTGATATTTCTTGGCCTCTTACTTGACTCAAAATTATCAGATATCCACCATCTTGATTATATAATTAAAAAAAATTTACGAGGGGTCAACATCCTACGAGCTCTTTCTGGTGTTCGAAGGGGTTCATACCCATCCACACAAAAAAAAATTGTATAACGCCATCATGAGGAGCCATTTCGATTATGCTTGTTTCCTCCTGGAGCCATGCAGCAAAACTGCAATTGCTAAGCTGGATTAAATCCAGGCTAAATGCCTACGAATTATCACGGGTGCCATGAAATGTTCTCCCACTAATGCATTGCAAGCGGAGTGCTTAGACCCCCCGCTACATTTGCGCAGACAATTCCTTTCGGATAGGTTTTTTTTCAATGTTATCCAAATTCTTCCCTATACTGGTCCCATAAAGTGAGGGGGCACTTTATGGGACCAGTATACTCCTGGTAAAGGAGTAAAGTACTCCTGGTTAACAGTTTCAATAATTTTCAGAGTCTACATATCCCAACATTTCAATCCAACATTAACCCGTTGTTCGAAGTCTCGTATGAATCTTTAATATTCAAACCAAATATCAATTTAAACCTAGGTATTACTAAGCATGATCCTGCTGCCAATGTCAAACTTAATGCTATCCTGGCTGAGAATTGGCAAGATTGGCTAAGCATATATAGGTATACAGATGCCTCAAAATCTTCCGAAAACTTCAACATTGGTGCTGCAGTCTGGATTCCTAAATTTAAAATCATTTTAAACTTTATAGCTCAATTTTTACAGGCGAAGCTATAGCTAATCAAGACGTTTTAACCCATAATTTAAATAAATTATGTTCAAGTTAAAGTTTTAAAGTTCAGGAATTCAAGTAGCATTAGGATGGATCTCTAGCCACTCTGGAATTATAGGCAATATGAGTATTTTAAGCAAAAATTAGAGTCCGACACCACTTTCTTTGTGAGTGTGGCGATCATTTATTCTTCCCGTGTCCTAGACTTCTAGCTCCTCTTTACGACCTTATCCCTGTTGATGTTCCTCGCCCAATTAATATCCCATTTGTTTTAACTTTAAGTAACGATTCTATGAACATTCATCATCATCATCATATCAGCCACAGCAAGTCCACTGCTGAACATAGGCCTCCCCAAATGATCTCCACAATGACCTGTTGGAAGCGGCCTGCATCCAGCGACTTACTGCGACCTTAGTCAGATCGTCCGTCCACCTTGTAGGCGGGCGTCAGACACTTCGCTTGCCTGTACGTAGCCTCCACTCGAGAACCTTTCGGCCCCAACGGCCATCGGTTCTACGAGCAATGTGCCCGGCCCACTGCCACTTCAACTTGCCAATCCTATGGGCTATGTCGGTAACCTTGGTTCTCCTACGGATCTCCTCATTTCTTATTCGATCTCGTAGGGAAACACCGAGCATAGCCCGCTCCATGGCTCGTTGAGTGACTTTGAGCCTTTTAATGAGGCCCACAGTGAGAGGCCACGTCTCGGTGCCGTATGTCATCACTGGTAACACACAACTATCGAAGACTTTCGATTTTAGGCACTGAGGTATTTTGGACGAGAAGACGTCGCGAAGTTTCCCGAACGCTGCCCAACCGAGTCGGATTCGCCGATTGACCTCTCTCTCGAAGTTGGACCTGCCTAACCGGACCACTTGTCCTAAATAGACATATTCGTCTACAACTTCGAGAGTCGAGCCCCCAACTCCAATGGGGGTGGGCACAACATGGATATTCGACATGATCTTCGTTTTATCCATGTTCATTTTAAGACCCACCTGTTGGGAGACTCGATTAAGGTCTTCGAGCATAGTGCTAAGGTCTTCCAGCGATTCTGCCAAGACTACAATATCGTCGGCAAATCGAAGGTGAGTAATATACTCGCCGTTGATGTTGATCCGAATCCTTTCCACTGCAAGAGCTTGAATGCATTTTCCAGCGCGGCAGTGAACAGTTTCGGAGATATGACATCTCCCTGTCTCACGCCTCTCTGTAGTGGAATAGCCTTCGTGCTCTGATCCTGTACTCGGACCGACATGGTGGCGTTGTTGTATATACACTATACTCTATGAACATTGCCTTTTTCAAATTTATTAGGATTAACCAAATCGAATTGTAACTATTGCCTGTGTTCGTTTCCCTTACTTTGTGTTTGTCCCTGAAGTACTATTATATTTTTAATGTTATTTTATATATGTGTGCTGTCTTATGGTAGTTGGTGTTTGGTATATTTCAGATAACAACAACTCTATAAACACCGGGCAATAGCAGTAAATACTGCAACAGATTAAAATTTATACTGATAACCACGCCATTTTTATTCCTCTTTCTTGCCCTACTTCGACATTGGCAAAATCATAGTACTCCGATAGAGCCATACGACTTTTAAAAGAAGAAGAAGAAGAAGAAGCCCCATGTACATCTCAACTTTAGTGTTCACAAAAATGACACAAATGCTAATACCCAGTTTAGCATAATTCTTGCTGAAAAATTTAAAAGGCTGGTTTTCCTTATTTCCGGATGCTTCGATGTTATTAAGCATGGCGATGCTGATTTGCCATTTGCCTGATGGTAAGCGATACGACCTCGTGGACAGTAGCAAAGCCAAACAACACCATGAATATACTAATAGATGCGCGGTATTCCATTGCAATGGCCATCCTGAGACATAAGATGTTTGAAAAATAATTATGTCTTGCTACCTACCCAGGCAGAATACTTATGACAGACCTACCACCAGTGAAGTGTCTTCTATTGACATACAATATTATTCAGCGTTTTTCTATTATTTTGACCCGAAACTAATCCTAATAAGTCATGCTGTAAGAATTTTAAAAATATATGCAGATATAAAAATCATTGTTGTGTTCATTTCATAATTTCAGCTTTTGTATTGCAATTTGTACGCTTTATTGTACTCGTGTTTTACGTTTCCAATTTTATTTTATTTGTTGCCATTTATATTTATTAATTTAAATTCTATTCAATACAATGTATGAAAATTATGTCACGAGTATTTAAAATGTGTATAATATTTGTTTGCTAACATTGGTATTTAAAATTCAAATTAAACATTTTAATATAGCGTTGTGCTAAATTAGCATTTGTTTTTCAAGCAATAAAATACGATTATTTTTTGTTTTATTAATATTGTGGCTTCAAAGTTGGGTTCAATTGCCTAATCAGGTAATTTACCTCTAAATGATCCACTGGTGGTACCTACAAACAACATTTAAAAGTATTTCTATCTTACTCTAAACATCATATGGAAAATAATGATAATTCATCACGTTTGCTATTTGTAATTAATTGATGACATAAATTTAATATAATATTTAACCCATAAAGCTCAATTGTTGAAAATGGACCGCGTTTAGGATATAGTGGGGTTAAATCTTAGTGCGCTTTAGTGAACCTTACACGTCATTGTTTTTGTGGAGACTTTCTAGTTATTTTTGGTTTCTGACGGCGTATCGTTTCACATTTAAAATTGAGGTATAGTAAAAATGAAAGTCAATTTAATTGCACAATATCAACGTGTTATTGGAATTGAACCTACGAATTCTGATTTATGACTCCGGTGTATTATCAGCAAGGTACTCGTCAGACGCGGCCAAATAAAAAACAGCATCCTAAGTATTACGATATATTTTTATACACATCTTAACAATCGATTCATTAGTTAGCAACAAAAATATGAATACAGTAAAAAATATAACGTAAAAAGTATTTTGAATACCAAATACAAATAAGTAATTTATAAAGTAAACATCATAATTATCCTTATTTGTTGTTGGATTAAGTCAGTTCTAACTAAAGTATCAGGTACATTACCTTGAACTTTGACATTGTAAAAACTCTTAAAATATTTAACACTTCACACTGAGTATTTTATTCATCTAATTAATAATGACATCATGCGTTTCAAGAATATATGCTTAAAACTAATTCGAGGACCATTATCGATGTTTGATCCCTGCACCGAACCAAATGTTTGATCCACTATTTGTCTCGGGTCTAGGTGTTTGTGAGACCGAAAAATTAACACGACACAAGACTCGATCTTATTATAGGGTCAGGATTTTGTACGTGACCTTTGAGTGAATTTATTTATTTATTTCCCATAAAATATTCAGTGGTGAGAGATCAAAATTAAATTCCATCGGTCAACAGATTTATGGCTACCAATTCAAGAGATAGCCATCGTAAATTTCCCCACATATGCGTAGCGTATAAGAATGTCCTAGTGACATCATTATTTTTCATATATTTAAATAAGTTAAAATTAAAATGGAGTTTCAAATGAACCTTGGGTTAAAATGATAATTATTTAATTTTTATTGATGGCCGCATATTTAACGAATATGGTAAATTAAGAAATAATTTGACATCTTTCATAAATTACTTAATAGGTCAATAAACATATATTAAAAACTATTAATATTATTAGACAGCCTCCTTGGTTTAATTAGACGCCGTCTGTGAAACGAGAGGCCGCGGGTTGGACCCCGATACGAATGTTTGTGTGAACCACAAATATTTGTTGTTAGTCTGGGTCTTTGTGAGGTTGAAAATAGTCTTATACAGGTTGATATTGACACATGTTACTTAATTTAATCCACATGTTTCTCACTACCCCAGGTGACCTTGTATATAATTTGAAAGCAATATGAGAAGAATTTTTGAAAGCAATATGAGATGAACTTCAATTCGAGTAAAGAACTTATCTGAACCAATGAGGACTCAGTATTTATAGGGGTTGATCAAAAGCCTTGAAACCTAAAATCGCGATTATTGACAAAACTATCAGACAGCTTTTGTTCAAATTTAGCACAATATTACCTAGGGGGATAAGGAACATGTGTTTTAAATTAAATACCATAGGTCAATATCACCCTGTATTTCCTGATGCCCACAACACAAGATCTCATCTTAGTGTGGGGTCAGGTCTATGTATGTGACTATTAGGTATATTTATTCATTTATTTAAGTGGCAGACTCTTGGTAAAGTATGAATAAATGGATCAATCGAGATAGTACTGTTGTGTCATAGAAAACCAAAAAACGTCGCGTTTCAGATTTAATCTATGTAAATCAGGATACTTTATGACAGGCGAGTAACAAACTTATTTCTGGATATTCTATTTAGTTATTATGTCTCCAATAAGCATATAAAAAAAATACAAAAAAAATCTGTATCTGTATCAGCCCCTATACGTCCCACTGCAGAGCACGGGCCTCCTTTACAATCGACAGTACGATTGAGAGTGGTTAGGCCACATAGTCCACCACGCTGGCCTAGTGCGGGTTGGCGGACTTACATATAGATATACTTACATATGGTGCCAGATATTCAAATATTATTAAATTCGTCGATAAACTATGAAATGTTATTATGTGCTAAGTATTTTTTTGAATGTATAGAGTTTCATCATTTTTATACAATCGCTTGACGTAAAATGAAAATTTCATTAATAGTACAATTAATTATAGTAACTACTGTCATTATATTGTTATAAGTTTAAATAGCTGTTTGTTATTTAATTAAGTAATAAATAAAAAGAATGCGCATTTCAGTCACTTGAAATCAAAAAGTTTTTGGCAAATTTAAAAGTGTGGAATTAGTCATTTCGACAAAACCCACCCAAAGTTAGAAATCACGTGAGTTTTAAAACCAGTATCAAACAAGATTATGAGGTTTTTGAACTTATGTTCGTTACTGAATGTGGTCGATGATATTTTTTTGGTACATTAGGTAACTTATGGTTTTTATTGGTTTTCCTTGATTTTATAGCTATTTATCTTTCGGAACTTTTTGGGGAATTTTAGTATTTATAATACTGATATTATTAACTATTGCCTCGGTTAGTTACGGACTAGTTTGTCAAACAATGGTCATGGGTTCAAATCTCGTGATTATACCACTTCAAGTAATGTAATTCATATGTATTCTTAGTTAATTAAAGCTCACTTTAACGTTGAAGAAAACATCTTCGAAAAACTCACATACCTACCTAAAATCTATACGAACAGTTTCTAGGTATGTAAAGTCTACGAATCGCATCTGACAAGGATGACTATGGCCTAACTTCTTTTAGTTGTCAAGACCCATGCCCTACAGTGAGACATATTGGCTGGGTTAAGATTACTCTTTACTTCTTTTTATTTTACGCTTTTATTAACTTCAGACGTATGTTAATATGTAACTTTGAACATGATTTTGACCCCATTCAAAACGTTGGATTGACTCAAAATTACTCATACTTATCCAGGGCCGATGACAATACAATAATAAAAAAATGGTGACTTTATCTTATCCAGAATATTCAGGAAATTAATTATTAGCACCCCTTTGTTTTTTAGTTGGATCGTTTATAAAAGTGTGTTTTTTTAAACAATAATTTATTTATCCGAAGCTCATTGCTTTCTCTATTAAGAGCGTTTATACCCTGCACGCGCTTTTTGGCTTAAAAACAGGACTTTTCAAATGAGTTAATAGCCACCAATAAACAATTTCAAGGTAAAATAATTAGTACTAATTTTAGAAAAGGTTGTCATCTAGGGATTTTGGTGGAAAACATTATGGATTGATGGATAATTTGTAAGTACTATACGGATTACTGAACACAAGTTTCGTTATTTAGGTTTTAAATGGCAATTTAGAAGCTTAAGATATCCGAAACCACTAAATATAAGATGAAAATAAAAATATTATCAGACTAATAAGACCCTTATGGAGGGATTTTGCTGAGAAAAATAATCATTTTGTGTTTAGTTCCTGAAAAATAAAAATTTAAACAATGCGAAATTATTCAGAAACTCTCGTCAAGAACATATTTTTTTTCACCAACTTATCGTACATAATTTTTTATAGCAATTGCATATTACAATAGAAGAATATCTTATCAATAAATTACCATTTTTATATTTCAACAAAATTATTTTTCATGTTTTCTACAAATATTTTAAAAACCACTATAAAACACGCTGTCCGACGTGGATCAAATCAGACCGCCGCAAGGCCTTCTAGAGGGAGGACGTATCGCTCGTCGCTCCGGCCTGGCTGCAGTCGATTATGCCGCGCGTAGTAAAAATAGCCACGCGCGGAATGCGATTACCACATCTTAGTACTTTGGTAGTAAAATATTTAATTATTTTTATTACCTACAATGATTTTGTAGTGAGTACAAATTATGTTTCAGGTAATATAATGGGATGTAATTCCGAGGCTAAATTATGTTATGTATTGTAATATAAAATTAAATATATTTCGTAATTGTAAGGCGTTGTAAGGCCCCTAACACTATTTATGTGTTCAAACACGAAATGATTAATAAAACGTCCGTAGTGTATACTGATTGAACACTGATTTGAATGCAACTTAACAATGTAATAATAACGAAAATATGATTAGTATCCAAAATTTGTATTATTCTTTGCTTACACAGTAATATTTGTCTACTTATAATGCAAATAAAATATTTTTATGATATTATATTACAGTTACATTTCAATTGAATATTTGAAGCGCACGGATCAAAGTTGTTTGAGCCGATTGTATAGCGAGCCGACGCGGCAGCTCTACGCACACAGCTTTGGTCGCTTATGTGTGCGTGAAATTAACGAAGAAATACCTGTAGTTGACTTTGCGCGCAAGGTGTATACGCTCTTAAGTTTCAGACAGTTTAAAGTATGGACAATCTTACAGATTTTAATAAAGATGTGCTCGTCGAAACATGAATCGCAATAACAGTGCCTAGTCGGTATGATAATGTCTAAGCGTTATTTGTAATTAAAACGTTAGTTCTAAGATTGTTTCCATGACCTAGATATTTAGGTCTTAATAGACGAGTACTATACCCACTTGGAGGATTATTTGAAATACATTTTAAATAATAACACATCATTTTCTACCCACGCTATCGTAGAAATTAAGTTAGGTTAATACTGCCCATTTATTGTAACTTTGTTTTGAACGTTTTATATTAAAATAACAATTACAGTATGTTTATAATAAATTACATTAATTGCCTAATACCACCTCATTTCGGGATTTTTTCCATTCCCACTGATCTCTTTAATACAAATTAATATATTATGTGAAGTGTCCGTCTTGAAAATGGAACCTAAAACCTCACGATACAAAGCCTCAACACAATATACCAGTGAGCCGACAAAATAAACTACATCTGAGCTACGTAAGCTTGTATTCTGCCGTTCGCATCAACCGAATGGATTTCTATCAACCGGCTTTTAGTTTAATTATTTTTCTTTGTTTCAGAGCCACAATGCATCGGCAAAGCTGGGGTCATGTCTGTTCCGTCGTACTACTGATTATCTGTAAGTTATATATTTCTTTAACCCCTTTTTTTAATCATGTACATAGTCCTGACCCACTCAGATATGTCTTGTGTCAAAACTACGCGTTAAAAGAGATCAGTCTCAATACAGACCCGAAACAAATGTATTCGGGATCGAACTAGCGCCTAGTCGTTTCGAAGCCAAGTCTAACCAATTAGGTACGTCATGGAGATTGTCAAATACATCTCTACACTGGACTGATCCCATTTTGATGATCAAAACATATTTTCGAGATTTTTTATTCGTGTGAAGTTTTTCCTGCAATAGCACAATATTGCCCATATGTTTAGTGTTTGTTTCGCGATTACAATGTGTTTCAATACATTATCTATAGTTTCAATCTAACCATACTCATTAATATTCATTTATTCTTGTTGTTCTGTCAACTTAAACCCATTATTATGCGAACACAACATTGTACCACATGTGCGCGAGATATAAGGCTTACACAAGTAATAGACAAAATGCCGCCTGATTGTTCTGTTGTGCCGATTGATTTTATGATTGGATATTTCTTTTATAAGATACAAATACTGAATTGGAGTGTTAGTTGTCACTCATGTTATTCGTAAGATATATTTTTTTTGTATCTAAGCTTTGGTATGTAAAATGCCGTAAGTTTTTAGAACTAAATTAATATTTTATATTTCTTTGTTTTAGTCGACAGTTATTTTTTAGGCGGTGACATAAATTCAAATATTAATTTATTAAATTCATTGACAAGGTGTATTTATTTTTGTCCAATTATTTTTTTACGTATAAGCTCCCAGCATTTTTATGTAATCGTTTGACGTAAAATAAACGTCTGATTATGATAAAAAAATTATACCACAGTCGTGCAACACTCGACCGACTAAAAATCAATAACACGCGTAGATACAGTACATAATTGCGACCTGTTAAATACGTCTTGTCACTTTAGTGTTAGTTTTAGTATTTATGGAACAATTTTGCAACATTTACTATTCTAAGGTGTAATGTTATGTAGTGCGATAATTTCAACGATTTCGCATACTTTACACACAAATGTATACAGATTGCATCTGTGTTCTCGGTTTTACTGTTTCACGGCCTCTCGCGTTTCATTTTGATGTCAAAACTAGAATAAAATGCTTGTTATGTGGTAATGTATGATGAGTATGACTAAGTTTGTATATTTGGAGGAATGTAGGTAACTTTGCAATAATACAATTACTAGCTTGTGAATATATTGATAGAGTTGTGACATTTATTTTTTTATATATTTTTTTAAGTATTTTTTGTAAAGTGAATTGTAATTATTCCCTATCTTCCAATCAACCTACCTAAAATTTGTATGGGTCAATCTTGATATTTAATTAATATTTTTATTCACATTATGTCTAAAATATAAGCTATAAAAATGTCCAAAAACCATGTCAACGTTGAGTCATTGCCCTTTCTGTAAAACAACAAACAAACATACAAATTTTCACGAGCACAAGTTATATCATATAAATACGTCAATGAGGCAGTCAATCACCGAGGCAAAAGTTATACAGACTTACATAAATTTAAATAAAACAGCTGCACATCGAGTGTGTATTTCATTTTTAAGGTGTCAAAAGCATAATTACAGATAGGGGCATCGCAATTAGCATTTTAATTGAAATACGCCAAGCCGACAGGTGTTTTGTACGCAAATATCTGCTTGTGTAGTGTAGTTTCAACAATACTGCAATTAATTTTAACAGCACTTTATATTTTTGGTACTATACCTTCGAAGGGGCGAGCAAAAGTTATGCTTCAGTCATCTAGATTTAATCAAGCATATTTCTGTTCTGTTATAATTGATGACTATTGAACTCGAATCATCAATAGACTTCCATTGATGATGATGACGATTTCTATCTCAAATAGTCAACGATAGGTGTCGTGTCTGTCGCCGTACCATGAGTGAATTTCAGAAACTATTTATGGGATTTTCAATCCAAAAAATCTCTAATAATCGATTGCCTAACCAGGTATCGAAACCAGGAATCGTGGTTTAGGGCTCCAATATACACAGAAAGCTTCTAGTTCTATTAGTGATCTTTGTTAAGTTGTAAGTTAGAAGCCTACAACCTTTGTCACGTCATTTAACTTGGACGTCCAACGCTACATTAGTCATGTTTGCTGTATTTTGTTCTAGATTAAATTATTCCAATATCCCATCAGAGAAAGTAGGTTTAAGTATCCAGATTCCTGCAGTCTTTGTAATGTCATTTCACATTGTTGGACGTGCTTCTTTGGTGTCTTTTGTTTTACTTTAAACCCGTCCAATATGCCATCTGCGTTAGTAGGTTTCAGTATTCACATTATTGTCATCTTAATAATATCGTTTACGCTTCTTTGACGTCCATAGTTGCACTAGTTATCTTGACTGTCTTTTGTTCTACAATAAATCCGTCCAATATATCATTAGCGCAAGTATTCATATCATCTAGATGTCTAACGTTGTATTCGTCGTCTTTACTGTCTTTTGTTTTACATCAGTGCAAGTAGGTTTAAGTATTTAGTCTCCTGCAACCTTAATCATGTCATTTCACTTGGACGTTGAACGTTGTTCTTGCAAGCTTGAGCGTCTTTTGTTCTACATTACACCCTTCTAGTATCCCATCGTAACATTAATGCCAGTGTTTGCATACTGTCTCCGCTGGTGTATACAATATTCATGACAACAGTGGTTGGGAGTTAAGCTGTATGCACACGTTGCTGTGAGCTCAAATTCATGTTTTAAATATATTTTAAAGGTTGGTATTTTTTGAGGGGATTTTGCTGGCTGGTGCGTGTATGTTTATTGATAGATAACTTATTTAGGTAGTAAAATTGATGTTGGACACAGTGTTTTACGGAGATAGCATGTACAGATCAATAATATGATCTCAGAATTAAGAAACAGTTAATATCTTCAGGATATAGCCTGGTCGCTTTTCACCTTACTTTCGAATCTAAACAACACTATTACAATTTAATGTTCCTCTAATATATTCCATTTCCGATTTGATTTTTTTATTCGTCTACAATTATCCCCGATAATGCTTATTATGACATGTTTATTAACCATAATCGCAGTTTCAATAGGCATTCATTCAATAACTTTTGTATATTTTTGTATCGGATTAAACATCCTGCCCTCTTAAATCTGATGTCCCCACAGCATATTTCAACGTAATAAACTGTAGACTTTAACAAAAACTCCTGAAAATATCAACTCAAACCACTCGACCCAAATAAAAGTACGAATCGTATACTAAATCGCATTTCGGCATCAAGGACCAATTTGGTTCAATAATGCATAAACATTTAATTACAACGGTAACAACTGAGTTGAGTGGCCGACCCCACTCGTAACTCCAACAGTTTCCGACGAAATGCCTATCACGAGCCAAATTGAAGGCTAAAGTATTTATACTTGTGCCTGTATCCTGTAAGCCTGTGAAGCCTAGTTGACGAGCCGGCTTTGGGATTAGAAGCAGTATTAGTCACGAAAATGTTTAAATTATTATAATTTTGATAACTTTAAAATTTTCTTGTAATATGAAAATGATAGGTGGTATGATTAAGTTCAATGTAGGTACATTTTAAGACCCCGTTTCAGTTTTCATATACATAGATTCTTTGTAGTTTAACATTATTAACATTTTTAAATAAATCAAAGGTGATTTGCTCTATGCATTTAAAGAGTTAATTGTTTTATACCTTAGATTATTTATAAATAAAGTATACACTATTATTTTAGAAAAAAATGTATTTACCACTCAAATATGGTCATAGGATAAATATATAAAAAAAAATTGTCGCTTTTTTTTTGCAACGTTTTCTGTTGCATTGTGTCTGAAGTCGCTTAAACTACCACCCGGCTTCGTTTTCGGTAGCAGTCTTGATATACCCTTTATGAGAAACCTACGACCAGTAAAATGAATAAATACAACTCTATCCCGACTAAAATAGAAACGTCCTGAAGGCGTCAAATCCCAGATATTGCGATGGTGTGGATCACAGTAACGTGGAATATTAAGGTAGTCAATCGCACAATGCACTAGCTGTTGGTGGCCGAATGTAGGAGGGCCACGCGAGACTATAGACGGTGAAATCCACAAGGATTAGGATGGAGAAGTCTTGATACTTGAATCCCATTATATGTTGATTAAGAACGCTATCTATTTGTAACTATGCTAACTAGATAATTACTGTTGTCGTTGTTATAAGACTTGTATAAGTTACTTTTTTAGAATCAAATAATATGACTTATAATTTATCGATTGTTAAAAATATTTTACCTTTAAGATTCTTGATACCTTTGAGAGTCCGTAAACTGTAGGTATATATATGTACATAATCCTGAACCCACAGTAAGATCAAGTCTGGTCCCATGGCATCAGAAACTATGAGAGACATTTCGGTCTCACAAAAACCCAGACCCGAAACAAATACTTGTGGAAATACCAATAAAAACTGCTTATTCATCCTTGTTTAATAGAAATGTTTGATAATGTGCAACTACGTAAACGATTTAAGCAAAGTTCAAGTCATATGACGGAATGTGTTACAAAACTTCTTGAATAAATATTTATCTAATAAATATTAGGCGATTCAAGGTTGGCTGTTAATGATTTGACACGTACTTGTAAACAGGTCATGTATTAATGTCAAATATTGGGAGTTTCAATTGAAATCCTCGTTTGATTTGTTATAGAAGAAATCACTTGTTTTATGATAATTAAAAAAGAAATTAATGACACATTTTTTACTACCAAAAATCCCTTAAATTTTGAAAGACACAGTTAAAATCACAAAAATTGTATATTAATTTCATTTATGGCAATAGCCATTATAAATATCTCATTGTGGGAGGGAGAAAACAAGGCGGAACGTGGCTGTAGTCCTCCCCAAAACTTTCTGGAAAAAAAGCGTGTTTTTATGTATGTAATTTTATAATTTGGAATGTAGTCTCTGCTGGCATTAATATAACTAAAATGTGTACATGTATGCAAATTCTAATAAAGGTGGGAGTGCACTAAAAATATCTGTAAATGAACCAATAAAACCTGGAATTAACGAGATTCTTGTACAGAAAAGCGGTAAATATTGCGTGGGAAAATGAAGAGTTAGCTGTGCAGAATAAACTGAATGTAATACCATTAAACGGATTACCAAAATTCATTAAGATGTTAACTACCAAGCACTTTAACGGTAAAGAAACACATCGTGAGGAAACATGCATATTATAGAGATCTTAATACAATTCTGCGTGGTATATGGAATTCTCCAAATCGCAACAGGCCAACGTAGTGGGATATAGCCTAATTATTGATAACAGTATTTTTAAGCTCAGTAGTAGACGGTTAAAGGTTGACATATTACAGTTAAGATTACAATGTCTCAAATAGGAATAAAGTTTTTGAAAACATATGTTATATTAATATGATCAACACGCAATGTTCCTTGAACTCTAAATTATGTTCAAATGTATATTTTGTTCTAAGTCTAGGGATGAAAAAATAGATGATAAATATAGGCTTGGATACAGTGATAATAATCGCTGGCCTGGTTAAGCGTAGTTGTTCGTAGATTTTTCGGAAATTATTTATGAAAGAAACCGTAAACTGAATTTAGAAAAATGTATCAGAAGCTTATGTTCAGCTTTGCTAATCTACTGTTGCAGTTTAAACATTGTGTTTCTTCAATTAGAGGGGATCACAACATGCAATAGTACTGTACAACGGAAAAAAAAAACTATGAAATAACTTATACCGGGTATCTCAAGACTGCTACCAAAAACGAAGCCGGGTGGTAGTTTTAGTGGCTACAAACACAATGCAATTAAAAATTTCGCATAGAAACGCGACAATTATTTTTTATGATTTTTTAAATATCGTAATTTTTGGGTGGTAAATCCATAGTTTTTGCTAAAATAATAATTTAAACTCTTTTATACCTTAGAGTGTATTATATAAATAAAAGGGTATACACTATTATTTTAGGAAAAAATGTATTTACCACCCAAATATGGCCATAGGAAAAAAATAACAAAAAAAAAATTGTCGCTTTTTTTTGCAACTTTTTCTGTTGCATTGTGTCTGAAGTCGCTTAGACTACCACCCGGCTTCGTTTTCGGTAGCAGTCTTGATATACCCTGTATATAAACTATCAATATAAAATTTAACGACAAAATAGGAACAAAAATATTTGAACATAAAAAAACAACATTAAAGAGAAATAATCTGGAAGACATTAGAGTAAATTTATAACTCCCACAATCAGATAATATAAATCATCAGAGGTTAATTTTAAGCTTTTGACTGAGTTTGCAATAATTAAGTATTCGATGTGAATGATCACGTCAAATGCTTCCATTAAAGTGTCGGCCTTAAACTTTAGAACAATGCTATTTGATAATAACTTAGATATTTAATTTGTGTGTATCCGGCGGTTTTAATGCACATAGATATGATTTGAGAGACGTATAGATGTTATTATGAGATAGTAATTCTTCTAGGTTATTTATGATGTTATAAAATACCATGAAATTGTTACATGCTATCAAAATCAAGTGCCAATAGTTTTTGAGAATTGTGTAAAAACAATGTCATTATTCTTTAATTTTGTATTAAGTAAGTGAAAAACATTTATTAACATTTATCATATCATAGCGATTTATAAAATTTCTATGGTATGTAAGTCCGCCAACGCGCACTAGGCCAGCGTGGTGGACTATATGACCTAACCACTCTCAATCGTATTCTCGATTGTAGAGTAGGCCCGTGCCCTGCAGTGGGACGTATATGGGCTGATACAGAAGTGAAAAACTGTCATCATGATAATTGTAGATTTATTTGGATGCGGGGTCCCTCTTTCACATTTGGCTACTAATATTACTTAAGATAAAGACAAAAAATTTAGCTTTTGCGACAGATAAGCCCTTTGAAGTTTCTGATTACCACGACATAAGTCCCATTTTTAATATTATTTATAAATTCTTCAACTCGCGTTACCAACACGATTACTTTAATAATAAAAACAATCATGCTTCGAGGTCAATTATTTATAAAATATTAAATTACATAACTAAGTATAATAAACTTACGAAACAAATTTAGTCCTTCACATTTGAGTATCAAGATTGTTCGCGCGGCGTATACTGATAGATGAATAGTGCGATTAGTCGAACAACTTGGTACAACCTTGATTGGTAGTTGCACGACTGTTGTCCGACAGTCTCGCGATTGAATCGTCAGCTTAGCCGCGGTCCGTTGTTTGATGGGTAATAGATGCTTTTGTAAATAAAGCTATATTTGGTTTGTCTTTGTGAGATATTTTGGATATCAACGACTTTATTCATAGATAATGGTAAAACCTATTTTAGCTATCGAATATTTGACTTTGTCGTACGACTTTTGAATTTAGTTTGGACGAAAAAGAGCAATAAGGCAGAAATTATGGTCATAACAAAAAAATCTGAAACCACAAATGCAAAGCTCCATTGACATTTAATCTATGTTAGATTTATAAATGAAAAACCCCACATAAAACTAAATAGTAAAACACAAATGAATGATAAAATGACTTCACTGGGTTTTCTATAAGATTTCGTCACACGATGATGCAAATCAATAGTCATAGTCAATGTATTCGGGGAGACCCCTGCTTGTGTGAACATAGCTTTTGAAAGATAGATATAGTTAATTCATTAAGAAATAAATATTATAAACTATCGGTCCAGCCCGACATCGCCTGGGTGCAGAGGTCCAGTCCAGTTTAAATGATAAAAAAATAAAACCCAACACCAACAGGCACATGCATAGTCCTAACCCCACAAGATCGAGTCTTGTGTCGTGGGTATCAGCAACTACTTAATACTTTTCGATCTCACAAACACCCAGATCCGAAAGAAATATTTTTGGGACGCAAATATTTCTCTCGGTGCGGGGATTGAAACTCCGCCACGAAGGCTGTCAAAATTCCTATGATGAACCCATGATCATTATGACCTCATGGTATTTACATGGTATTCCCATAGTGTTTTAAGCCGCTACACAAACACTAGCTGACTCCTAAACGTATTCTAGAAAAATAATAAACCTGTGAATACTCCAATATCTTCGGCAGCTTTTAGCCGATTTTAGCGATTTCATTATCATCGGAAAGAACATATTCCTTGTGGGGACCAAATCTTCTTCATTTAATTTCATTTCTATCAACACTAAAAAGATAAAAATAAATAAAATTTTTAATAAATAATAAAAACCGATTAAAAAAAAACAACTAAAAACCAATAAATAACAAAATAGTAAGTACCACTGCAAAGCAAAAAAATAATATTTATTTCATGGAACTCGTGCTTGTGGATTAATTATTTGCTTAATGACTTGACTAGCCAACAAATCAAAATATATGCATAACATATCGAAGGCGGGCCGCCAAGTACCAAACATGTAGTACCTATGTCTTATATTAATTTAAATATCTATATGTTTGGTACTGGGTGACCCGCCTTCAATATGTTATGCATATATTTTGATTTGTTGGCTAGTCAAATCATTATCCTTTTCTCATATGCTTTTTTTTTTTTATTTTTTTTTTATTGCATTGAATGGCGAGACGAGCAAGCCGTTCGCCTGATGGTAAGCGATACGACCGCTCATGAACAGTAGCAATATTCCACTGCGCTCGCCATCCTGAGACATAAGATGTTAAGTCTCAATATGTCCAGTAGTTGCTCTGGCTACAATGTCCTTCAATCCGAAACACAACAGTGCATTTAAGCAGTGTTGTTTCACAGGAGAAATAGACATTGCGGTGGTACCTACCCAGAAGGCCTCTCACATATGAGAGACCTACCACCAGTAAATGCTTCCAAAGGTTGTCTGTAAGAAATCGTCTAGAGCAATAAGATCGCCATTTGTACTTAAAAAAATTATAGGTGTCTTTATTTCAGTATTTTTCTTTAATTTCCTTCTATCCAAAACACGAACAGTGCATTTAATATTTTCTCCTATTGGACCAACATGATAACCAATCCGAAATCGTTCCAAAACTAATTGAGATTATTCCTTGAACTACCAACGCTATTTGAAAACGTCGATAGGTTTCAATAGAAATACTAAGAAGACAGTTGAACGTTACGTAATTTACCTTCACGGCAATTAGTGAATAGGCTTCGACTGGTTACACATAAATCACTTTTTTACTTTGAGATTCTTTGTAAGTGCGTACGCATGTAAATCGTGGTTGCTGCTTAATGGTTTCTTAGATTTTCACGAATGAAATAAAACTATTATTTTAACGGATTTTATCGCAGATTGAGTTTAATTTTCACGTTTTTTAGTTTCCGGACGTTTCGGTTACTTTACAGCTTTGCCTGTGATCACGAAAGCTGCAAAATAATTCGCGATAAAATACGTACAACAAAAAAATGTTTTAATATGGTTGCTGCTTTTTATGAGTAGGCATGAAGTTTAACATCAGTCATCAGGCAAGCGACCGGTTCGTTTCGTCATTCTCGCCATTAACAAGAAGCCTTCTTTAAATATCCACATTACTTAACAAAAACAATTGACGGATGTTTTCTTACGCCTTGGAATTTGATTTGATTTTTGGTTGAGGAATGGATTCTTGTAAATGAATGATTTTTTTGCCATAATTATTGCGATCCTTAGAAGTTTATTGGTAAACGTTTTATGAAGTGATAATTGAATGTATAATATTCTTGGAGAGTAAAGTAATTAACTAAGTGAATGACATTTGTGTAAAAATATAAGCTTGATTCCTCGAAAATATATGTTTAGGTTCCATGAGCGATAATCACAATTTTCTGAGCGTATTTCTGCTCCAATTTGTTATTGGCATCTATCACCAATATACCAATTCAAGTCGTAAACAATTAGGATAGATATTTCAAATTTAAAACGCACGCAGTGTGGTTAGCCCAGCTGGATACCAAACCTATCGTAATAATGAGGCGACTAATGAGTATTGCAAGTGTCAGCAATTAATACTTCGCAGGACATTTAAAAAGGTCGTTCACTTATTTCGTAACGTAGTTAAAGAATAATTGATGCCATGAAAAAATCTTCCTTAGTATTTCGAAATTCGGACACTTTAATAAACTTGAAATTTTGTCCTTTTGGCCCATATGCAATACTAGGCCCAAAGTCATCTATAATATATAGCAAAAAGACCTTATCCAGTATTGGGACGTACCTACCCTAATGTGCACTGAAATTACCCAACTTCAATGTCTTAACGATTCAAAATGTATCTTGGCCTTCGCCTCTTAATTTGCTAGATTAGACAAAGTTAAACAACGGTCCCAGAGACAAAATCAAATGTAAGAAAATTGCCCGTTCAAAAAAAGCATTAATTTCGCTAATGACAAAAGTATAAAGAAAATCCTAAAAACGAAAGGTCTATATCCGGTCAAATGACCTCGTTGCGACACGAAACGGAACAAAAACTCAAAGTTGGCCGACGAATCTTTAGAAATCTATTCTTAAAAAGTTCCTCATTCAGAAACTCGACAATTCTACGACTAACAAGCATCCGCGGAGTTTGAAATTTAATCAACAGTTTATACAAGAAAATATTTTAACTAAAATATTTGAATCAAGTTGGAAAACCTTAATACGGGCCTTGAGGCTTTTGGCAGCACCGAGGTGTTTTAAATCGCAAATTAATTAATTGATGTGATTTTAGAGCTCTCTTGTGTTGCGAAACGGGTTTAAATTCCAGACTATTCTCTTTGCAAACGGTTTTTATGTAGTACTGTTTTATTTCTAAAGGAAACTATTAAGCCTTTTGCTTTGATTGTATTTACGTCTATGAATGATGTTGGTTTGATTTTAGTCTGCTAATCTATATCCTATTTTACTAGTACATATATAAAAGCAATTGCTCCTATCATTATAATTGCTCAAAATTTTTTATCAGGCGTTTTTCTAATAATAGCTTTTGTTGCAGGTATAAATGGCATCAAATCACAAACAGAAACCACAACAGAAGGAGCTGAAATTTTCACAGTAGACTTTATGACCACAAAAAATGCAGAACCTCAAACAACCTTGGACGATGTTAGCTTAGACGAAGACAATCAATCCAGTGTACAAATTAATAAACCAGTGGAAGCCTTACAAAGTGCATCTAGAGTGATTATACCAATAAAATCCAACATAGCTTTAAACAAAGTCCCTACTGAAGGAAAAAATGCTACACAAAGACATGCCGTCGAAGAATTGGATGAGGAGTTAGCTAGAAAGATTCTAAGCAAATACGCGAGGAAGAAATCAAATTTCAGAGCTCATGTACGGTATGATGAAGTAACTGGAGAATTAATAGCAGGAGCGCATCCTTGTGAAAGGGAATGTTTAGAAGGATCAGAGCCTATGGTGTGTTACTACCACTTCAATTTAGAATGGTATCAGACTATGAGTAAGGCTTGTTATAATTGCCCGTTTAATGAAACGGATTGTTCGAGGCCTGACTGTATTCCCGCTGATGGAATGAACAGGGCTTTGAATGTCGTCAATAGGAAGATGCCTGGGCCTGCTATAGAGGTAAGAGATATAAATCGATTATTTGACGGTTTGGTTTTCCGTTTAGAGCACATATTTGTCAAACAAGCAAGGCTCTCGATATATTCGATAATAAATTGTCATCGATTGGTCGTTGATACTTTTTTTTTCAATCCAATTAATGGCAAACGAGAATCCCGTTCGCCTGACGGTTAGCGACACGATCGATCAAGAACAGTAGCAAAACCAAACAACACCTTGAATTACAAAGCAATACTTGGCATTCCACTGCGCTCGCCATCCTGAGACATAACGTTACTCTGGCTACAATGTCCTTCAGTTCGAAACACAACAGTGCATTTACACTATTGGTTGGCGGGTGAAATAGACATTGCGCAGATACCCAGGCGGCTACATATGAGAGATCTACCACGACTGAAAATTTTAAAATTGATAGTGAAAAATTGTCAGAAAAAAGAAAATTTAAAGCGCAATACATTACAAAAATGGTTTTTTACTATTTAAATCCGTAGAATTTATTTAACTGAATGCATAGCAGTTTATTCATTACCGCATTAATTTTGCCTCATTCCTAGAGGTTGGTTAAGTAGTAATTTAAATTTTATTGCATTGAGTCTGGTGTAGAACAAAACGAGAATGTATATACAGCTAAACATCACAACAATGTTAAAAGTTCCCAACTGTGTGGACAATGTAAAAATTACAAAAACTTTAGTCGATTTAGTTCAGTATTTAAGCAAAACATTGTTATGCGCCGGGCAGAAATAAACGAATTTCGTGGAAAAATTAACACTTCTAGTTTGTATAACTTGTTGTTTACTATCATTAGAAATAGTTGGGTACATTTTTATTTTCTTTATTTACAAGGAGCTTGTACGTTCTTTTGCTACGTTCAGGAATGTAATGGTGGTAGGTAATGTTATTAATAATTAGATGGATAGTTATTACCTTATCATTATTATCTTTAGTCTTAGAAAACATCTGTTGAAAATAAGGGTTTTCTAATTGTCTTCAAATAATCCTTAAAATCAAACGACTTGACAAAGATCTGTACAGAATATTTGTCTTTGTTTAAGAAGTAACTCATGGGTAAATAACATAACTAAAACACAGCCGGGAAATATCATTCCTAATGGAAAACTAAGAGTAAAAATCGAATAAGATTTCAGAGGTCGAGCCATCGTATCTTACCATTTTCCTTTGGATAATAACAGATTGGTCTTAAGGGATCCATTCCTTCTATACGTTTTGCTACGTATATCCGTCCAAAGCAAATTTTTGATAGCGCTCCGCTGTTTGAAGTCAAGTCGTATCAAATCCCAGGGGATTGTTCCTTGCGATTATGAAGACTGATCATAATCGGATTATATGTTATTGGGAATGAACAGATTTCTGTATGAAAGGTTTTAGTTATAGGTCATAGCGTAGTATGGATTGTGTACGATTTCTTATATATATTATATCCTTTAAAAGCTTAGATTATATATATATAGAGGGAGCACTGGTACTTCAAAAACGTAGATAAAAATGGTGGTGCCGGGCCACCTTTTTCTGCCCTCCTATTGGCTAATATTGGAACAGGTTGTGCAACTTACATAAATTATTTGAAAAAAATAATAAAAATAAGTAGTTTAGGTATATTTAATTCCACTTAAACTCGTTTTAAAAGGATAATAGCTAAATATAATTTCGGCTAATAAAGGAATTTATAGCAATTTATTGCTAAATAATTAAATCAATTTTTACTAATATAGGTGCGCTACCAACATTACGAACAAGAAAATATCTACGTTTTTCAAATCGCGAATGTATGACAGCGCTCCCTCTATATATAAATACTCTAAGTTTAAAAGTTGATGTAAGTTTGTCCTAAGTCAACAATAATTAGCGATCTTAATCCCAATCTAAGAATGAATCTGAAAAATAGAACATAAGTTAAATATATTTCAGACAAAAACTCATCGACACGATTATTGAACTTATTTTATTCATTTATTTTTGGATTCAATCCTAAAATAGGAATTTAATCGCTCATTAATTTTGGCCCCTTAAAAATTTGTTTTCTACACATTAATAAAATAAACGATTGATGAATTTATTTTATGTAGGTACTTAAAAAATCTTAAGAAATATCTACAGCACTATCTTATATTTTTTTTTAAATTGCCATGAATGGCGAAACGAGCATGTTAAGATCGTAACGCTCATGAATAGTAAGCAAAACCGAACAAAATCTTGAATTACAAGGCAATGCTTGGCATTACACTGCACTCGCCACCCTGATACATAAGATGTTAAGTCACAATATGTCCAGTAGTTTCTCTGGCTACAATGTCCTTCATCCGAAACACAACATTGCTGTTTGACGGGAAGAAGTAAAAGTTATAGATATATTAAATATTAATTAATGTATTAAATAAATCGATGGTGAATTAAAGTTCAAATGATTATTCATATTTTTTTGCAGGTTTGCCAGCACGATAGAGTGATAGTCGATGTTGAGAACGACCTGATGACAGAGGGCACCACTGTGCATTGGCACGGGCAGCATCAGCGAGGCACTCCTTACATGGACGGCACTCCTTATGTCACCCAGTGTCCAGTTCTGCCTGAAACTACTTTTAGGTACCTATTTCATACATTCACCCAACAGTCACATACACAATCTGGAGCTCATATTAAGATACTGGTTTTAAATATGACGGGTGTATATTATATTTACCTCAGTGCGAAGATCGAACCCCGAGCATCTCGTTTTATAATTTTTATAGATGCATTGTGTTATAGTCACAAAAACTACTTGTCGGCTTCGTTTTCGGTAGCAGGCTTGATATACCTTGTAATATTTTCTATTTACGGCTTTTTAAGACCATGTTTTTTTTTCGTAATATTCTTTACATTTTCCAGGTATCAATTCAACGCAACACACGCAGGTACGCACTTCTGGCATTCCCATTCTGGTATGCAACGGGCTGACGGTGCTGCTGGCTCCTTCATCGTAAGAAAACCCAAGACCAAAGAACCTCATGGCTCTTTGTATGACTATGACAAGTAAGTAAAGGATTAGTAGTCATTACTGATTCGATGGTTGTATTATTGAAGATAATTATTTTGAGGAAAAAACTAAGGTTTGTGATTTAATTTTAAATAGTTATGATAGTGTATAAGAAACAAATCAGGAATGAGGAAATCCGTAGGAACAAAGGTTACCGACGTAGCCCAAACGATTAGAAAGTTGAAGTGGTGATGGATCGGCCACATAGCTAATGGCACGAAGAGCTACTGGCCGTTGGAGCCAAAAGTTTCTGGAGGCTGGCCTACAAGGTGAGCGGACCTTGCTAGGATTGCAAGAAGTCGCTGGATGCCGGCCGCTTCCAAGAGGACAATGTGGTGATCATTGGGGGAGGTTTATGTTCAGCTGTGAAACTCCAATGACAAAGCCTATGACCGATTGACCAACATGCACAAACTTTGCAATTGTTTAGTTCGTTTTTAAAGATGGTAAATACAAAAGAGAGAGGTTTTACGAGAGCATATTAGAATTTTAGTAATGTATTATTTTATTGCAATGAATTGCGACACGAGCATCCCGTTCGCGTAGTGGTAAGTGATACGACTGCCCATGAAAAGTAGCAAAACCAATCAACATCATGAATTACAAAATAAAGCTTGGTATTCCACTGCGCTCGTCATCCTGAGATATAATATGTTAAGTCTGAATATGTCCAGTAGTTACCCTGCCTACAATGTCTTTCAAATCGAACACAACAGTGCATTTACACTGTTGTTTAGCGGGTGAAATAGACGTTGCGGTGGTACCTAACTAGACGGTATATGAGACATATGAGAGACCTACCACCAGAAAAATAAACCAAATCAATTACATCACTATTGTTTCTTATGAAATAGTGGGTGTTCATTCAAACCGCTCATGTATGCTAAATTAAAGAGCGATTCTTTACACTGGCAGTTAATTATATTTATCGGAAGGCGTATCTTGAATGCAACGGGGCTAAAAAAACCTGCAATTAGTAAATACTGTTACTGGTGGTAGGTCTCTCATATGTTAAAGGCTGCCTGGGTGGGTACCACCGCAATGTCTATTTCTCCCGTCAAACACTGCTGTTTAAATGCACTGTTGTGTTTCGGATTGAAGGACATTGTAGCCAGAGTAACTACTGGACATATTGAGACTTAATATCTTATGTCTCAGGATGGCGAGCGCAGTGGAATGCCAAGCATTGCTTTGTAATTTAAGGTGTTGTTTGGTTCTGCTACTGTTCATGAGCGGTCGTATCACTTACCTTCAGGCGAACGGCATGCTCGTGTCGCTATTCACAGCAATGAAAAAAAAAACGAATGGTAGGAATAGCATTTGGACTGAAATCCTCCACCACGAGTTTCAAAATCAAGTGCTCTTCAAACTGTTTAAATAGAAACTTCGTGATTGGTTTGCGCAGTTTAAGCGCACTACACACTAAAACTGACGACTTATATGGACAATTTTTGTCAGCGGGCTAGTTGGCGACTTCATTCATCGCAAGTCAAAAAAATTGTCGGCGGCATGGCATGTCGGTTGATCGACATAAGGAGTTTTTTATTGACATTGTTGAGTGTCGCCGGTAATAATGGAAAATATTGCTATTTTAAATAATATCACCACCTTGTTATTTTTGCCTTAGCATGCTCTATATTGCTGCTATTACTAATTCCTCACAGAATTTGTGTACAAAAAAAACGGACCATATATTTTAACCATTTTCACATTTAAAAATACACTCACAAAATTTACTGTTTATTTTGTTTTGTCAATGACTTCGTAAAATAAAACTGACTCATTCATAGATTACACGATATCGTATAAAAATATTAGCAGATCGGCTTTGTGAATCATAATCGAAAATCGCAAAATTAGCTTATTTATAAAACTTTATTGACTGCACTTGCTATCTGTGATTGCTATTGCTATTTATTCCAACACTACGCTGGGAAAATGAGCTGAACGCTTGTGTCGTCATCATGTCGGCGGGCAATATGTACAGGCGCTTGTTGCCGACATGATTATTTTCTTATAGGTCGCCAAGTTATGTCGGTGGGCTGTGTCAACAGGCCAGTGGCTTTGGTGTGGAGTACGCCTTAGAGGCAAAGCTCCGTTTACATGCACGTTTAATATGGGAGCTATTGAAAATTTGTACGCCTGTACACCAGACGGCTTTAGAGCATTCGTATTTACTTATTTAGCGTTGTAAATAGATTCAATTACGTATGAGTGTTTCGCTTCTTTAGAGTTTGAGTTTTTCATTTAACTTTTTATTAAGTGGTATGGTAATGTGGATGTTTTCTTGCTAAATTGTTGATCGTTTAATATAGTTTTAGATTATTAGAGAATCATCAAGCTGTTACTTAATTTGAATCTACATATATATATATATGTATGTAACCTTCGGCCTGCTTATATAATATTATATTCTTTTTGCTGTGTATTGTCGTTGACACTGACATTAATATTTTAAATTGAAATAATTGATGTATTTTTTTGTGAATTTCCTTTAATTTAAATATGCGAAAGATTATTTAAGTTTATATAGTAATAATAGTAAAGCATGGACATTTAATTGTCGATTCTCTGTTTTAGATGAATCACATTGTGTTATGCTTTAAGAAGAAATAACTCTTGATCTTATAAATCGACAATTTACTTACATGTGAAAAAATATATATTTACAATGGAGAAATTAAGATTTGAATTTGTTGTAAAAGCCAAACCAGATGATACTAAGACAAATATTTATACCATAACCTCCATCACGGATACACAAAATCAAACTTTTCTTATGCCTAGAGAGTATCAATCAGTGAATTTACACAGAGAAATATTAAAGCATGAAATATTTGACAAAATAAAAAAATCACTCCAGAAAAGGCACGATAAGAGACAGGTTTGGATAACATTAACCAAGGAAATGAGGAAAACATATTTAGATGATGATAATTTACAATTTGATGGGTTTTTAATTGAAAAATTGGAACAAGGTCACGAGTTGTCATCAATGGAACCAACATTATTAAAAAAAGCAGAAAATAAGACGAGATTAGTAGGAGAATTTTCTATAGAAAAGTTTTCAAGTAATAGAACAAATGTTAAACAATGGTTAAATACTTTTGAAAGTGAATGTGCCCGTTTACAAATAGATACAGATTTACAAAAAATAGAAATTATACGATTACTATTGGAAGATACTTGTATAGATTGGTATACATCAATGATTATTAAACATACTGTAGATTCAGATTGGTCTGTATGGAAGAAAAGCTTAAGTGATACATTTGCTGATAAAGGCTGGTCACCAATCAGGTACGCTATGAATTTTAAATATATACAAGGGTCAATGTTAGAATATGCTCTTAAAAAAGAGAGACTGTTACTAGAAATAAACAGATCAATAGATACACAAACCCTAATTTATTTGATTACCACCGGTCTACCAAACTTCATAATGGATAGAATAGACAGAGAAAATCTTAAAGAAGTAGATGACTTATTTAATTGCATAAGAGGACTAGAAAGTTTAACATTGAAAAAAAACTTAAGTGTAGGAAATAAATACAATAAACAAGAAATAAAACAAACTGAAAAAATACCATGCAGGATTTGTGAGAATAAAGGAAAATTAAGTAGATTTCACCCAGAGAATGTTTGCTGATATAATTACGGGAAAAAAACAACTAATGACAAAAACATGAATTCTAATTCAATATTAAAAGTTGAACTGAGTAATGAAGATCCAAAAAAACTAAACTTCCCTCCACTAATTGAGATTATGGTGATGTTAAATAATACGTTAGAAGTCAAGGGGCTGTATGACCCTGGTTCACGAATAACATTGATAAATTCAAAATTGGTCTCAATAGTTCTTGATCCTTTACATAAATCTCCTCCTCTACATAGAACTATAATAGCTCCTCAGCAGTTATAATCTCCTAGTAGTTGAAATGGATGAAGCGAGCGGCAAATCGCGTTCGGAAACAAATATAGAGGAAACAAAGCAGGATAGTACTCCACCAAATTATATATTCCAGAGAAACAAACGGGGAAGAGAACATGACTTTCACTCGGATTTTGATGCCTTTAAAGTGGAAATGACAAATCTAATCTCAAACTTAATGTCACCCCAACACGATGAAATTAAAAAAATTAATTCTGCGTTGGTGGATATTAAAAAAACAAATAATAGTATTGAAAACTCTATGGCTTTCTTAATGTCCCAAAACGACGAGCTTAAAAGGAAAATAGAATCTTTAGAGATACAGTCTAAAAAGACAAAGAATATATTGCATTGTTGGAGGATAAAATAGAAAACATGCAGCGTGAGAGTCGTAAGGCAAATATTGAATTAAAAAACGTACCCACTTTAAAAAAAGAATCGAAAGATGATCTGCATAATATTGCCACCTGTCTCGCAAAAACTATAGGTTGTAATATGGATGGAAATGACATTAAAGACATTTACAGAGTATACAAGAAGCGAGGTAATACTCTTAATAGTTCTATTATTGTGGAGATGACTACTACTACCAAGAAAAATGACTTTTTGAAATTGAGCAAATCCTTTAATATCAAACACAAAGATAAACTATGTGCTAAGCATCTAGGGCTTAATACAAGTCCAGGAACCCCAATTTATATCTCGGAGCAACTGACCGCTAAAGCCTCACGTTTATATTTTCTAACAAGAGATCTTGCGAAAACTAAAGGCTATAAATTCTGCTGGACTGCCTACGGAAGAATATATCTTAGGAAAGATGAGAATAGCACTATCATAACAATTACAAGTGAGTTACAAGTGAATAATTTAATGCAGCTTAAATGACTATTTATTGTTATATTTCCATCGCTTTTTGGTATCTCTATCTCTTTGGAATTATTTGAATATTTTATTCTTGTATTTTTATATAATTTTAAATTTGTTTTCTATGTTATTTGTAACTTTTTGCGTACATGCTATCCAAAATATGATGCAATTACTTCAAACACGATACATATCACAAGCTCTAGACAAGCCACATATCAAATTACACTTAAAGCAATTCATACCAACATAAGCACTACTCCGCCCACATCTTATTTTTTACTCATAGATCACATATCACACTGAATGTCACCATATGGGGTTCTCAAAAAGTAGCTACTCTGATACCCTATTATGTCTATAAAATTGCTAAGGTTCATGGATAGTACTCTCACAACTATGCATGAAATAGATAACACAGCTATCGCCCAAGTGTATAACTGCCAAATTGAGGATTTGAATAGATTAATAAAATGTAACAATAATGACTTTACAATTATATCTCAAAATATAAGAAGTATCTACGCTAATTTGGACGATTTACTAGTAAACCTTAAAAATCTTAATTCTAATATCGATGTAATGATCCTTAGTGAATGCAGGCTAAATAAAAATAAATACATACCCCAAATAGAAAACTACACATCGTACCAAACTTCTAATCATCTAAATAAGGCAGATGGAGTAGTTGCTTATATTCAAAATAAACATAATGTCAAAGTCAAAGAATTAATATTAAAACAAGCGTCCTGTTTACGAATAACTTTATTACCAGATCTTGTAATCTTTGCGATCTATCGATCTCCGTCTTTTAAAAACTGTGACGATTTTACAAACTCCCTTAACAACCACTTAAACTCTATAAGATCATTCAAAAATATTATAATTACTGGTGACATAAACATAAACCTAATTTACAAACAAGATGAACAATCACATGAACGTACAAATAGACTAAATTATCTAAATATGTTGGCAATGCAGGGCTTACTGCCTGGACACACCCTTCCTACGAGAGACAAAAATTGTTTAGACCACTTCATTCTGAAGCTAAAGCCTGGGGGCACAGCTGCATCCATAGCGGTAATCCATACTACCATAACTGATCACTTCATGATTTTTCTGCGATTACATACTTACTCCAAGATAACTAATTATACTAAAACGAAAACAACTCTTAATGTAGAAGGTGCTCTAATCTATCTGAAAACAAATAGTTTATTAAATCTGCTTAACTTCACAGATCCTACCACACTTACAAATTGTCTCATTAATACACTGCAAAATTGCTTGACAGCCAATATCTTGACTCGGCATATTCCCATTAAAAATAGAATAATCAAACCTTGGATGACTATTGGTTTACTACGATGTATTCAAAACAGAAATAGCATGCAAAAAAAGCTTAGAGTAGAACCTCATAATAATATCTTAAAGATTACATACAAAAGATATCGCAATTTTTGTAACTGTTTAATTAAAAAACAAAAACGGAAATATAACAGAGAACAATTAACCAATGTACAAAAAAATCCAAAAAAAATATGGCACATCATAAATAATATTACGCAGAGGAAACCGATTAAAACACAAAACTTTGACTTATTAGGTAGCTCAACTACCCCGGAAGTTGCAGTAAAAAACATAAATAAATACTTTTGCAATGTGGGAAAATCACTTGCAGAAGATATCATGGTGCGTTTAAATGCTGTGTCGAGCGATGGGTGTATGATCGAAATTAACAATACCCCGGACTCATCCTTCGTCCTTTTGGAAACTGACCCAGAAGAGATTGGCCTTGTAATAAGGAATTTAAAAACTGATAGTGCGCCAGGATGGGATAAAATACCAGCTAGCTTTCTGAAAGCTAGTCATAAAACCATAGTTCCAATTATGTCTCATCTAGTGAATCTTTGTTTCCAACATGGAATATTCCCGTCAGCGTTAAAGCAAGCCCTCGTTACGCCTGTGCATAAGAGTGGGGATACAACCGATATTTCTAATTACAGACCAATTTCAATACTACCTTCTATTTCAAAAATCATAGAAAAAATTATTAACAAAAGACTCATAAATTACTTGACCGCATTTAATCTTCTCTCACCTTCACAATATGGATTTAGGCATGGGATGTCAACAGAAGATGCAGTACTAGCACTTACTTCTAATGTTATAAAAGAAGTTGATAGCGGAAGAAAGTGTCTAGTTATTTTTCTCGATTTAAGGAAAGCTTTTGACACGGTATCTATCCCTATTCTCATACAAAGGCTCGAGAATATAGGCATAAGAGGAGTGCCTCTAAATCTATTTAGAGACTATCTAAATAATCGCACACAAAAGGTAAAAATTGGAGATTTTATCAGCTCCGAAGAAACTTATGCTTTTGGGGTGCCCCAAGGTAGTATACTCGGTCCCACAATGTTCCTAATTTACATTAACAACCTTTGTAACATGAGTCTCATCGGTGGAAAAATATATTCATACGCTGATGACACTGCCATCGTTATCACCGACAAGTCATGGGAAGGAGCTAGGAGAACAGCTGAGATTGCCTTAATGAAAATATCCGCTTGGTTAGATGCTAGTCTTCTGACTTTAAATGCCTCTAAAACAAATTATATCTGCTTCACAAAGTATGAGTGCACTCAGCCTCATAACAGTTTTCAAATAAAACTACATAAATGCTCCTCAGGTCTGTTGCAAACTACCTGCAACTGCACAGTAATTGAAAAAGTTCAATACACCAAATATCTAGGTATAACAATTGATCAGCGGTTATCCTGGCACCTACAAACTGAACACGTTATGAATAGACTTCGAAAATTAATTTTCACATTTAAAACACTGCGCCATATAACACCTAAAATCCTTCTGAAACAAATCTACACTTCCCTAGCCCAATCTATTTTAACTTACTGCTTACCAATATGGGGTGGTGCTACAAAAACAAAATTTCTAGAACTCGAGCGAGCTCAGAGATCCCTACTAAAAGTCATGTTCTTCAAACCCTTTAAATTCTCCACAGACAGGCTTTACATTACGTCTGGATTGCAAAGTGTAAGAAGATTATATTTAATGCAACTAGTTTTAAAAGTGCATAAGTCTCTCCCGTTTGTCCCTGCTAAAACTAATAATAGGAGAAAATATAATGTTGCTCCTCATGTCCATGTCAAATCTACTTTCGCAAAAAGACAGTATGAAAAACAGTCATCTCGCATCTATAATATTATAAATAAGGAACTCCAAATATACCAATTACCTTACTACCACTGCAAAAAAGCTTTGATAGACTGGCTGAAAAATAAAACATACGAGGAAATAGAAACTATTGTTCATTCAAAGTAAAAATACACACACCCACGCCCACACACACACACACACACACACAATTGTGCGCATTAAGCCTCTTTTCTCTGTTTGTAATACTCTTGAATTGTATTCTTTAATTGTTGTAATAGTATTAAGTTTTTGTCATAGAAGAGCGAAATTTCCTAACACAAGCAAATATTTGCTTAAAAGGAGATTTCTTACCCTGGAATGTAAAATCACACTGAATTGAAATAAATACATTTATTATTTATTATTATTAATAAATTGCTGAGAAAAGATCAAAGATTTAATTGGACAGAACAGTGTGAGGATGCATTCCGGAAAGTTAAGGAGTATCTATGTTCCAAACCAATACTAGCCATTTATGATCCACAAGCACCAATATTTATTTATACAGATGCCAGTACCATAGGTATAGGAGCAGTATTGAAAAAAATTCAGAACAATGGCGAAGAAAAACCGGTAGCATATTTTTCTAAAAAATTAAATGAATCACAGAAAAATAAAAAAGCGATATTTTTAGAATGTTTAGCTATAAAAGAGAGCATTAAGTTTTGGCAATATTGGTTGATTGGAAACTATTTTACTGTCTATACAGATCACAAACCTCTCGAGAAGTTAAATATGAGAAACAGACCTGACGATGAATTAGGTGATATGTCTCATTATCTGTCACAATATAATTGTGAAATAAAATATTTTCCCGGAAAAAATAATACAGAAGCAGATTGTCTCAGCAGAAACCCAGTATTGGGCATTGATGCAAATGATGAAGATAACTTAAGAACGGTAAATTTTATTGATATTCATGACATAATATACGATCAAGCACAAAATTTGCAAATAAAAGAACTTAAAAAAAACATTATATTACTAGATGGAATTTACTATAAAAAAAGTGGGAAAAATAAGAAAAAAATAATTCTATGTGAAGATTATAGTAAAATTATAATAAAAAAGACTCATGAAAAATATTGTCATACTGGAATAAATCAAACAGAATCTAAAATAAAACCATTTTATACTGCACCGAATCTATCAGAAAATATTAAACATATATGCAAGAACTGCGAGATATGCCTGAAAAATAAAACGAGACTAAATAGAAAATATGGCTTTATGTCGCAATTAGGTCCAGCTAATAAACCCTTTCAAATAATGTCACTGGACACAATAGGAGGATTTGGGGGTCAAAGATCAACAAAAAGATACTTACATCTACTAGTAGACCACTTCACTAGGTACGCATACATCCTGTGTTCTAAGAATCAACATGCTCGAGACTTCATCAAACTTATAGAAAAAATTCCTAAAGAAGAAAAAATAGACATCTTACTCTCTGATCAATATCCAGCTTTTAATTCGAATGAATTCAAAAATTACCTTAAGGACAGGAATATTCAATTAATACTTACAGCGGTAGATGCACCATTCTCAAATGGTTTAAACGAAAGGCTAAACCAGACTATTGTAAACAAAATAAGATGCAAAATGAATGAATCGAAAGGAAAAACCAATTGGTCAAAAATAGCAGAAGAATGTAGAAATAGATATAATGAAACAAACCATTCTGTAACAGGATTTTCTCCTAAATATTTGCTATCTGGTGAGTCTACAGACTTGTTACCACGTGAATTAAGAGAAAAACAGATATTAACAAAAAGTTTGGAAGAAGACAGGAAAATAGCACTCCAAAGGTCAATAAAGTCACACGAATATAAAAAAGCTTTATTTGCCAAGAATAGAATACAACATGAATTTAAAAAAGGAGATAAGGTATATGTTGATTATGGAAACAAATTAAACAAAAAAAAGATGGATGAAATTAGAATTGGTCCTTTTGAAATTGAAGAAAAAAAATCGGATTCAGTTTTTAAAATAAATACTGGTCGTGGTACAAGATCTATTGGACTATATCATGTTACAAAGCTTATTCCTATGCTTGTTGATATTTAGATTTCGCAGCAAAATTTTACTCAACTAATGTTGAAAAAATTTGCCTTTCGAAGGGGGGAGATGTAACCTTCGGCCTGCTTATATAATATTATATTCTTTTTGCTGTGTATTGTCGTTGACACTGACATTAATATTTTAAATTGAAATAATTGATGTATTTTTTTGTGAATTTCCTTTAATTTAAATATGCGAAAGATTATTTAAGTTTATATAGTAATAATAGTAAAGCATGGACATTTAATTGTCGATTCTCTGTTTTAGATGAATCACATTGTGTTATGCTTTAAGAAGAAATAACTCTTGATCTTATATGTATATATATATATTGCTTCAAGTCTATTACTACGAATATCCGTAGAAAACGAAATTCTACGCCATCAATTTTTGGTTTTACTCACTTCTCGCCTTATTTATTATTATCTTATTACTACTTGACTCAAGACCTCCTCCTACATAAAATGTTACTTAAATCAGATTTGATCATCCATTTCTCTTGCAGGTCCGAACACGTAATGATAGTAACTGACTGGATCCACGAGCTAGCTGTGGGCATGTTCACCGACCACCACCACTCGTCTGGCGATAACAAACCCCCAACGCTTCTCATTAATGGCGTCGGTCGGTTCAAGGTCTTCAACAACGATACTAACTCGCCAGTGTACATGAAAGCTGCTAGATTTAACGTGAAACAGGTCAGTTGGTTGTATAATTATGATGTGTATTATTTTTATTGGTGCAAGGTGGCATATTGATATCGGAATGCAACTTGCCAAGTTAGTGATAGCGGATTTGTATTCCAAGGAATACCTCAGATTTTCATTAAATTCCCTTTGAAAATACATTTGTTTTTTGATAGTAAACTACAACAACAACAAGTAAACTTCTGTTTCTGTTTATAATATATACACATATAATGAAAATTAAATCAAAATGTTTAATATCAATTTAGTCAACACACCAAAAATGTAAAATCATCACAGGGATTCACAAATTGTATTGTTACTTTAAAAGCTATTTTATTTAGGAATATCACAAAAATATCTCAAATATAAAACAATTTATATAATACATGAAGCGCCTTTCTTAGAATCTAATCAGAGCTGCGACAAAGTAGGTCACCGCATGAAGCAAACTGTATGAAGTTGCCTCAATTTATCTGACAAATTTATTATACGGCCTCGTTGGCGTAGTTGTACTACGATACGGATACAAAGCTCAATAGATACAAAGAGGTCTCGCGTTCGAATCCCGGATTGGGCAAAGTGATATTGGATTTTTCTATTCATTAGCAGCCCAGAGTCAGGAATTTGTGCCCTATATGGCGATAGGCTCGCCACCTATCAGATCGTGGGACGGAACATACAAGGCGAAATGTGGGGGCCCTGGCACCTCTGCCTACCCCTTCTGGGAAAAAGGCGTGAGTTTATGTATGTATGTAATTCATTATAGTTAAAAAAGTTTAGAACAATGCTGTCTTGGATTATTTAAGGAATAAACCGACTTGGAGGTGGTCTGCATATACCACGTGAAGTTACAAAGCTGTTTAAGAGCGTTTATACCTTGCGCGTGCTTTTTGGCTTAAAAACAGGACTTTTCAAACGAGTTAATAGCCACCAATAAACAATTTAAAGGTAAAATAATCAGTACTTATTTTAGAAAAGGTTGTCATCTAGGGATTTTGGTGGAAAACATTATAGATTGATAGATAATTTGTGAATACTATAAGGATTACTGAACACAGGTTTCGTTATTTAGGCTTCGAATGGCAATTTATATAGGCACTAAATATAAGATGAAAAATATTATCAGACTAAAAAGACCCTTATGGAGGGATTTTGCTGAGAAAAATAATCTTTTTGTGTTTAGTTCCTGAAATATAAAAATTTAAACAATGCGAAATTATTCAAAAACTCTCGTCAAGAACATTTTTTTTTCACCAACTTATCGTACATAATTTTATATAGTAGTTGCATACTATAATAGAAGAACACCTTTTCAATAAATTACTATTTTTATATTTTAACAATATTTGTTTTTATGTTTTCTACAAATATTTTAAAAACCACTATAAAACATGCTGTCCGACCTGCGTCAAATCAGACCGCCGCAAGGCTTTCTAGAGGGAGGACGTATCATCGCTCGTCGCTCCGGCTTGGCTGCAGTCGATTTTTGCCGTGCGTAGTAAAAATAGCCACGCGTGCACTGCGATTGCCACATCTTAGTACTTTGGTAATAAAATATTTTATTTTATATTTTATTACCTACAATGATTTTGTAGTGAGTAAAATAATAATAATACATTGCGACACATGTGATTCCAAGGCTAGATTATGTTATGTATTGTAATCAAAATCCAATAACCATTAGCATCATAAAAAAAAAAGAAAGATAGACATATTTAGTTGTCACATAAGAAAATGAACACACTCGCTTTACACAAACTACGGACATATTAATATATATGAAATTAAAAAAAATCAATTTCGGCTCTTTCCCCTTCAATTTCAAACGACTGGTAAACATAACTATGATCTAAGGTGTCTAGAAGATGTATTATTCGGAAAAGATTTTTCGAAGTTGCAAAACCCAAAGTCTATACGAAATACACAAGTTCGCAATTTCTAAAAATATTAACATAAAATTGAATGTTTAGGTTTCAACTTTTTACAAATGAGATATCTCCAGACAGATGGCTAGTACATCAAATCTTTCAACAGTACTAAGTAATTGAATTGATTTTTTATTATGTCATAGTTATACACGATGTTTTCGTTTTGGTGTTGTTCCACACTGACCCCAGCGATTTGTATCGAAGTATTTTTTTTAACAGAATTTCGACAAAAACGTAGGTTTACCCGGTAAAAAGTTCTGGTAGGTCTCTATGAGAAACCGCTTGGGTTTGTACCACCGCAATGTATATTCCTTCAGTCAAACAGCTGTGTTAATACACTGTTATGTTTTGGTTTGAAGGATATTGTCGCCGGAGTAACTACTGGACATATTGAGGCTTAACATCTTATGTCTCAGTATGGAAAGCGCAATGGAATGACAAGCATGGCTTTGTAATTATCGCATCGCTTACCATTAGTCGAACGACATGCCCGTCCCGCCATGCATTGCAACAAAAAAAGTGCTTGACATTTTCAATGCTTGGATTTCAAAATGTATATGCTGTTTTTTTTAAATATCCCTTTACCGATATAGAGGTGTACAAATTACTAGAGAAAAGTCTAGAGGTGTGTTTGCATTTGTTTTAGACTTCTAAATTGTCTGTCTATCTTTTCCTCACTGCGCTATTGTTCACTTTAATAATTATGTGATGAATGGTATGTTTATTGCAGACATGAAAGAATATGCCTTTTGAATAAAACTTTTAATTTTATGCTTAATGAGACAGTCGGTGGATCTATCCTCTTTTTCTTATTGTTGGTCGCCATCAAAACATCAAAATTGCATTACGAATTCGCAAACATACCGATCCCTAAATTCGTACAAAACAAATATTTTAAAAAAGTTTCACCGCAAATATAATTTTCATATAAATACATTAGGTACAAATTGAAGAACAAAGGGGAACTTTTCTTTTGTGTTCAGACTAAAATGTTTTTATCCTCAAGTATTATGAACCATAAAGAAGAGAGAGAGGAAAATTTCATCACGTTTTCTCGTTTTACTGAATTATGTGCTTTGTTCCTAGGGCAATAGGTACCGGTTTCGTGTGATCAATGCGGAGTTCCTCAATTGTCCTATAGAGATGTCTGTGGATGGACATAACATCACAGTCATTGCTTCGGATGGCTACGACCTGGAACCTATTACTGGTAAGAGATTATGTTATGATTTTCTATTAGAAATATTGTATTTGAAATTGTATCTAAATGTTCCAATGTCGCTTGCAAACGTTTTCAGTATTCTGCAAGATTGCAGCTGATTTCGAATGTATCTCGAATTATTTAGCTTAACGCGGTTTTACAGCCTGGTGCTATCACTACAAATTAAGGTATTTAGTCTTGATTTCAACAAGAATAGCTCAGCTTTCAATTGTACTAGTCCATGCAATAGATAATTTCTGAGTAGCAGATCGATTCGGCTAGACATTTTTTAATTAACCCATGTTATGTTATTGCTGCAAATCAATTCCTAATTATTCAAGAAAACTCTCTGTAATAGCAAAATGTATGGCATGTCTATGTATGTAATTCTAAAGCGCCATTTACAAGGAGAAAGTGTCTCCTGGCGAGAATCGTATAACATTATCGTAAGTCATAACCGATGACCAATAATTATTTATTTATGTAATCCTGTGTTGCGCAAAATATAAAAAATACAATAAAGAAATAACACAATAATAATAACAAGAGGTGGCCTTATCACTGTAGGTATTTTTTTCAGGCAACCTTTGGATGTTTTAAAATAGAAAAATGATATTATATATATATATATATATATCAGCCCATATACTTCCCACTGCAGGGCACGGGCCTCCTCCACAATCGACAGTGCGATTGAGAGTGGTTAGGCCATATAGTCCACCACGCTGGCCTAGTGCGGGTTGGCGGACTTACATACCATAGAAATTCTTATAAATCTCTATGGTATGCAGGTTTCCTCACGATGTTTTCCTTCACCGTTTTAGTGCGTGGTGATTGACTATCAACACACACATGACTCCGAAAAGTCAGAGGTGTGCCCTGGGATTCGAACCCGCGACCACCGTGATCATGTGGGCAGCCGCGTCTAGTCCGTTTACCAACAGGCTACCACGCACTTAACTGTAACAGTAACTGTACGATAATCTCATATTCTCCCTTGTAAAAGGGGCTTAAGTTTCTGTCACCAAAATATTGTTATCTGTGACAAATTATCTCAGTTATATTTCCTAATTTACTCCGATTATTTTAGATTACACTTCATACAATTATGTACATAAATATTTTGAATATTACAAATTCAAATCAACACATTCGTTGAAAAACAAAACGTAAATATTTCCCAGTTAAATTCCGTGACGTATGCACGCCAACAAAGCGAAAAAATATTCCGAATGAAAGCTAATTGAAACTCGTGTCGTCTCGTTATAATATGCAAAACAGCGAATTCGTCGACTTCTACCCGGATGCGTGGGGATTCCGGTTTAGTTTTAGGGTTGTCAGGGTTCGAATTCAGGCGTATTATATTTTAAACTGGAATTGTCTTTTTGCATGACAAATTGGCGATAAGTTAAGAAATAATCTTCACTTTACACGAATGGCTGGCTTATGTGGTTTTAATACAAATAGAAAGGTTATATTTTTTTTATTGCAAAAAATTGTGAGACGAGTTGGCCATTCAGTACTGTACTCTGTCAGCCCTTATACGTTCCACTGCAGGGCAAGGGTCTCCTCTACGATCGAGAGTATGATTGAGAGTGGTTAGGCCATAGAGCTTCACCATGAGGACATAAGATGTTACGTCTCAACATGTCCAGTAGTTCCTTTGCCTACAAACCAGAACACAACAGTATATTTACACTGCCATTTGCCTGGAGAAATAGATATTACAATTGTACCCAAGCGGCGTCTCACATATGAGAGACCATTAACCAGTAAAATTACAAATTGATATATAGTACTTCTGTATCAAGTGCGTGGTGGCCTGTTGGTAAACGGACTAGACGTGACTGCCAACATGTTCACGGTGGTCGCGGGTTCGAACAATCGAGAGTACGATTGAAAGTGGTTAGGCTATATATGTCAATCACGCTGGCCTAATGCGGGTTAGCGGACTTTATTGTATGCAGGTTTCCTCACGATGTTTTCCTTCACCGTTTTAGTGCGTGGCGATTGAATATTATCATTTTTTAAATTCATAAATCTTGTTTTATGTATCTTCAACCCTAATCTGAGTGCACATACGTCCACTATTATTTATTGAAATATCCTGACAAAGTTTCCACGAAAGTTTTGCATTCACTATTTGAATTATCAGACCAATATTCGATATAGCGAGTTCAATTCCGTTATTGGATATTGAAATCCGTATTCCAAGTATATCTTCTCGCGATATATTTTTTAATCTAGACTTTGTGAAGTCGTAGTTCAGTTAGGAAAATATAATATTGGCATCAAGAGTTACGTATAGTTCTGACAGTTCGGGTAACTTCGGTTTCCCAGTAAACAAACGTTTGGACTTCAATTTTTTATTTTAAATCGTAAATGAACAGTGTAGAGTGCCTACCCTACTTTGGCTTCTGTATGCGTTGTTGTCATGTTGTTGTTAAAATATTACTAATACTTTTTTCTCTTTACATTTTCTTATATTAGACATGTCAATACTATTCCATTACGCATATAACGACGCTTCCTATGTAAACCTTTGCAGAGTGTGATGTTGTTTGATTGCAAGTAGATAAAGATTTATAATTCTTTACTTTATAATATTCTATACAAATATACCTTCAACTGTTTTTCAATCGAATAAAATTGAAAGTGCATAATATAAACATAATAAAATATTTAATTTACCACATACAATGTTATTGGTGTAAAGTAGCGAATTAACAGTTCCGATAGTTTACGTAGGGACTGTCGATAAATGTTAGTTGTTTATAGCATGAAAACACATCTCAAACGATATTTAAAAAATATATGTTGTTCCAAATTTCGCCACTGAGTTTACACGAATTACGTATTTTCTTCCTCCTTCGTAAAAGACCTAGAAATACTTCATCTTTCATAGACGGTTATTGTTCAAAGGCGGTGATTAGTATCTATTAACGTAGTGTTTTAAATTATCTTTGATATCTATATCATCTCGCTCATATACCACTACACATTTATACCAACAAAGAATTTTCTAGACATGAGTGCAATGAAGCAGCTACACAAATAGAAAACCCGGCTATAACAATGAATAATTTCACGTTAGTACACATTTTACATTAATTTCAACACAAAACGCGCGAAACGCTAACCATAAAGTTTTGGGGATTTTAAAATTACGACGCTCAGAGCGGTTACTGCGCCCCAATATAAGAACTACAGAATGCTTAAAAATATTACCAGTGTATTTTAATGTCCAGCGTGGTGGACATATGGCCTAACCAATCCCAATCATACTCTCGATACGGACTGATATATTATATTATATTTACTTTATTTATATTATATTATATTTATTTTATTTATATTATATTTATATTTTACTTTAATATTTTTTAGGTATTTTTATTAGTTCGGTATAATTTGAATTACTATGGATTTCATCTCAGAATTTACATACATACAATCTTAATCCATTACTGTAGCCCAAACTAAGTGAAATTTGCATACTTTTGTAACTTCACCACAGAAATAATATGTATGATACATATTTCACCATAATATTTTAATATCATGACTCCTTATTTTTCCTATTTTCAAGTAGTTCCAATGATCCTAACACAATTTCATAACTACGCAAAAAAGTTCGGCACGTAGTGACCCTTCTGTAGCAACGAATTGTGTCCCTTACATACCGCACTGCATGCGAGATTTCATGATTTTCATGAGGCTGAAATGTTATTACTATTGTTCCAATGACTGCACGGTACAATGATCGCGCAAATAAACTGCTCCAACGTATTGTTTTGGTCCTCGGAAGCCGAATGTTATTTTGTATGGAGTTTTATGCGCAGCTTAATATTATGTATCTTGAAAGAAATTTCAAGGAAATATTGTTTGAGGAAAATAAAAATGTAAAATTGTTATTATTTGAGACTGTAAAAATAGATGAAAATATGTTTTGCCTTTTGTCAAATTTTATGATTCTATGTCAATGACTCATATGGTTTTCTTGACAGAACAACAAACCGTGGAAGATACCAATAAGATGGAAAATTAAGTTTCCTAAAAAGGCGTTGATTTACCTTTTTCCTATAGAATCCTTCAAACTTGCTTTGAATAATGCATCTGTATCTGAATCAGCCCACTGTAGGGTTCGAGCCTTCACAATCGAGAGTACGATTAAAACGGCTTTAAATAATTCATTTTACAATATTATGTGATCAGCGATAACTATTATAACTTAACTTGAAAGTTAATATTTTATTTAAACTGACAATTTACATTCATAACCGGACAAAATAAAATATAACAATATCTTACTTAAAAATAAAGATATGCCGTGTCGATATCCTTTTTTATGTCTATTATAACTTAAAATTAACAATAAGAGATTACCGTAATCAATCACTATGAAATTTGCAGTATTTATATTTAGGAAGAAAGAAACCACGTAATATGCCCATGCAATCATTAATAAACAAAGTAAAACTTCAAAGTAACAAAATAACGCACTTTAATATACAGCCTGGCGCAATAACTCATTCAGAACATAATCATCAGTGAGTTCCTTTAAACGAACTTGCTCGCTTTCAAGTGAACCCAGCGCATGTTTTAAGTGCTAATGGGCCGAAAAACTGGCTATTAACCCCGAAACTTTAATGGAAAAAGAAGAAAAAATGCACTCAAATGCACTGTTTATTTGGTTCATTATTGTGGTTGGTCTTGCTAACTAGAAGCTTAAGTAATTAGGAAATGCCGTTTATAAAATATACTGTATACTGTATCAGCCCATATACATCCCACTGCAGGGCACGGACCTCTTCTTCAATCAAGAGTACGATTGAGAGTCATATAGTTCACCACACTGGCCTAGTGCGGGTTGGCTTACTTTACATACCATAGAAATTCATACAAATTCGCTATGGTATGCAAGTTTCCTCACAATGTTTGCCTTCGCCGCTATAGTTCGTGGTGATTGACTATCAATACACACATGACTCCGGAAGTCTATGGTGTGACATACTTTAAAGTGTATATATTATTTAGCATGAAACATTCTGCTAATCTTTCTTCCCGGTGTTGTCTGTTAGGTTAAAAAATATCAAGTTTTATTTACAGTAATAGTAAAAGTAATATTATTAAGTCAGCTCTTATTTTCCTGCCTGTATAAACATGTATTCATTACAGCATAATTTTGGTTATGGTTGTGCAACCAAATCAACCCTTTCAGAATTTAAGTAATTTTAGCCGACCACGTTGCTCTAATGCAGTTGAAAATCTTGCAGCTAATTTTCAGATTTGTCCTTGCTTCATAATATTCGTCCTTACCTTTCAATCTGCCATTTATTATTGACAATAATACGCTTTTTTGGATACTGGATTTGATACTCCGTACCGGTTAAAAATAAACTTCGCTAAAATGATTCTTATCATACGAGTAAGAGTATATTTAATTCAATAAGACATGTCTGCCGCTGAAGCTTTTTCTTTTAACAATGTGTCGCGCATAACCTATTTACCGTTGTTCTAAGTAAACATGATTTTTTCCTTTCATTCAATTTCCTGCGTAACAAGGAAGTACATTTCCTCTCCTCGTACGGAAATATTTTAAACAATTTTCAGCAAGAGTTTATGTGGAAAGAAAATATTTTTGAGCGTTTGAATTGCGAATACTTGGATATTTTTGTAATAGGTGTTTTTGTTTTGTTTTCGATATACTTTTCTCTATGTTTGACACATAAATTGTGTTGTTAGGAGGTCATTGCCTAATCTTAATGTTTTGAGTAGTTTTGGCTTATTATTTTACTAATTCCCGGAAACATAATGAATCACCAAAATTATTAATTAGAAGTTAAATATCTTTTCTGGGAATCAAAGCTTAGACCTCGTACATCCAAACCGATGTACACAATAACGAGAGTAATGGAACTGCTAGAAAGCACTTCCATGAAATTAATTATAATTCACTAACGTCGGGTCAACGTCTCCTAACAGAATTGGGACACACTCGGGGTTTTACGCTACGTCAGCCAACATTTTCAATTACATTCAATCTGTCTGTATCTGTCTGATTAAGTGTCTGATTAAGTGTGTCTGTTAAGTGCGTGGTGGCCTGTTGGTAAACGGACTAGACGTGGCTGCCCACATGTTCACGGTGGTCGCGGGTTCGAATCCCAGGGCACACCTCTGACTTTTCGGAGTCATGTGTGTATTGATAGTCAATCACCACGCACTAAAACGGTGAAGGAAAACATCGTGAGGAAACCTACATACCATAGCGATTTATAAGAATTTCTATGGTATGTAAGTCCGCCAACCCGCACTAGGCCAGCGTGGTGGACTATATGGCCTAACCACTCTCAATCGTATTCTCGATTGTAGAGTAGGCCCGTGCCCTGCAGTGAGACGTATATGGGCTGATACAGAACCATTATGCATCACATCTAAAAACTTTCTAGATAGATATTATTATTAATTGAATTGAAAATCAGATCACCCAGTACAAAGTTATGAGATAACAAACATAAAAAATGCAGATATATTGAAAACCTCTTCCTTTTTTGAAGATTGTAAGTAAAATAATGAGACTATCCCACCCTCACACCCGCCACTCCAATTCCTGTAAGCTGGGATCGACAGATAGTATTTTAATGACACAGAGCACTGAAGCTCAAGAGTCTCCGAGAATGTCTAGCCGGATTGTCTTTAATATTGTATTTATATTGCATCCTGGCGGGTAACTGTATAATCCGGAACGAAATTCGAATGTTATATTTAACTATAGGAGAAAATGATACGTGTAATAGAGAATAGTATTGATTTTTTGGAGATGGAAAATTTATATCATACCTCGGACGTCGAACATGCGAACTTCGAATCGGTTTATACAGTAATCTCCCCGTAAAATAACCATAACATACTGTATGACTGTTTTTTCCATCACTAAAAATTAATAAAATAAATAAACCCAACCATAACATACGCAGGCCTGACGCTATATAAAGATGAAATAAGTCTTGTGTCATGAATATCAGATACTACGAGACATTTTTCGGTCTCACAAACATTTTTCTCGGTGCGGGCATTGAACCCGGGGCCTCTCGTTCCACAGCCGACGTTTAACCACGGAGCCACGGAGCCTGTCAATGAGACATAGTTTAATAGGATCTTGAAAATCCTGAATATCCTTTATACTGATTACATTAAATAATTGTGTCGCTCACAAATATTTGTATCGTGTCTGGGTGTTTGTGAGATCGAAAAGTCTCTAGTATTTTCAGATACCCACGACACCAGACTTACAGCCGCTGCCAATAAAAAAACCAATCCAAAATTTGCCGTTTAAGATTGACAGCTCGATCTTTTTTTCTGATACTATTGCCAATAATCAATCTCAATAGTGAAAAAACTATGGCAACATGGTAAATGACAAATCGAAAAGTAGAAAATAATCCAGATTGACTTCAATCTAATTTTTTCGATTGATTATTGGCATTGAAATGAGGAGATCCGTAGGAGAACCAAGGTTACCGACATAGCCCATAGGATTGGCAAGTTGAAGTGGCAGTGGGCCGGGGACATAGCTCGTAGAACCGATGGCCGTTGGGGCCGAAAGGTTCTTGAGTGGAGGCCACGTACAGGCAAGCGAAAGGTCGGACGCCCGCCTACAAGGTGGACGGACGATCTGACTAAGGTTGCAGGAAGTCGCTGGATGCAGGCCGCTTCCAACAGGTCATTGTGGAGATCCTTGGGGGAGGCCTATGTTCAGCAGCGGACTTCCTGTGGCTGATATGATGATGATGATGATTATTGGCATCGGCCGTTAATTGATCTTAATGTGGAGTCATGATTATGTTTGTAATTGTTGGGTGTATTTATCAATTATTATACTAGAACGGACATCGGGAATAAAATCTCTGCATATTGTGTGTGCACACGGGAATCCAGTGAAGCGAGATAGAAGATGAATTACTGCGTAGGCGTAATAGAGATAGAAATAGAGGGAGTGGTACGGTACCGTTCATTTTGTTACATACATTTTGTTTGCAGTGCTTCTTCTAGACGTATACTCGTAATACCTCAATGGTATTTATTAATTTATTTATTACTTGCCGTTTTAAAATTTAAATTAACAATCCTAAACATTTTCTTTAATCCACGGATTTGATCTGTTTCAAGAAAAGAGCTCGTCTTATCACTCAGATAATTTCGTTACCGGGACGAGCTTGTAAAGAAAACCTTTTTGTGAAAGCGATCCTTTCTCAAGCGTCGTGGTATTAGGAATTAATTAGTTTGAGAATAATAAAGCTGGACTTTGTTGAAGAAAAATGTCTGTGAATTAATTGTGGTGGTTTATTACATTGTTTTAAAGAATGTTTCAATAGTTAATAATTAAAAAATTTTTTGAACTATAATTTCGATTGTAGGTTAGTCTTTGACTTAACCTTGGGTGGTTATAGGGTGGTACAGTTTTTATTCAAAATTAAAATAACTTGGTAGCTTACTAGTAGTGGTAGCTTTAGTGACTTCAGACACAATGTAACTATAGACTCCGGCTGTAAAACACGAAGTCGCGGGTTCGATCCACGGACCGAGATATATATATTTTTTATTGCAATGAATGTCGAGAGGAGCAAGCCGTTTGCCTGATGGTAAGCGATACGACCGCTCATAAACAGTAGCAACATTCCACTGCGCTCGCCATCCTGAGACATAAGATGTTAAGTCTTAATATGTCCAGTAGTGAGTACAGTATACCATTAGTTGGTACTGTACGGTATAAGCCAATATACAAGCCAATATAAAGTATTATTTAAAGACTCGTACTCATACGATATTTTTTTTTGTTTAAGTGGCGATCCAAGCTTGTCGTTCGCCTGATGGTAAGCGATACCACCGCTCATTAACAGTAGCACAACCAAACAACGCCCTGAGTTAAAAAGTAATGCTTGGCATTCCACTGCCCTTGCCACCCTGAGACAAAAGGTGTAAGTCTCAATACGGCTAGTAGTTACTTTGGCTACAACGTCCTTCACACTGAAACACATCAGTGTATTTAAACTTTAATGGAAGGAATCGACATTGCGGTGGTACCTACCCTCTGCCTCTCACATATGAGAGACCTACCAACAGTCAAAGCCATTTTAATTGGCTTAATTAGTAGATAAAATTATTAAGTTCATAATTACTACAATACTTTGGAGCGGTGTCAGTGTAAATTAGTTGGAAGATTCTAGAGACGTTGCTGAACATAAATCTTGCTCTCAGTTTCACGGCCGCAAATTTCCAATTTAGTTTCTGTTGCGAAAATAGTATTTCCGGCGCTAGCGGAATTAAGCTCTTAGTGATAGAATTGTGGTATTGTGGAACAACTTTGCACTTGTATACAGATTGATATTGACATATAGTATTTAATTTAACCGACATGTTTCTTATAATCCCAGGTGATATTGAATTAAAATAAAAAAAAACAGACAATTTTTTGTCAAATATGGTGATTTTAGTTTTCACAATTTTTGGCCAGCCATACAGGTTTATGAGTATTTTTACCTTTTAGCTGAACTTCAATTAGGTTCAGGAACTTACCTGAGCTGCAAAACGCATCGTACCTATAAGGATTGATCAAAAGCCTTGAAAACTAGCAGGCATGTTTTTTTCAAATTTGGTAGAATTATACAAGGGTTAGGCAGGAACATGTTTTTTAGGATCCTGAGACATAAGATGTTATGTCTCAATATTACGTCCAATTTGTTACTCTGGTCACAATATCCTTCAATCCGAAACACAACAATGCATTTACACTGCTGTTTACCCACCTGTGTGTGTGGTACCTACTCAGACGACCTCCCACATATGAGAGGCCCACCACCAGTAAAAACACCAGGTGCTATTTTCATCCTACCAAATCGTATTTACGTATACCAACAGTACTGGTATATCTCACTAAAGACTCAGCTAAACAAAGCCATGTACAGACAGCGCATTTAAGCCCCGAACTAATATTTGAATTAAAATCAACATTAATTTTCTGCACTAGCCGAAACGTCCGCATTTAGTTGGCGAGTTTTGTACAGGTACGTAATTAAGTGGTTTCCTGGGACTCTGACCGTCATCTTTGCAAGAGCCAAATTAACTCGACCCTCATTATGAAGTTCGCTTGATACAGCTTTGAGACTTGAATTATTTTGTACATTTACCGAAAATGAATTTATTTTCGTCGTGTTTTATGAGGTCAATGGTGCAATGGTAATTTTTTTCTGTATTTCGTTTCTGGGTTATTTTATTTGTTAAATTAATAAATTATTACGGTTAACACCATTTACATTAATTACTTAAAATTAAGGTTCTCAGTTAAAAAATCTAGCTCGCCGAACCTCAAGTAGTTGGTAATTTTTTCGCCCATTTACCGGCAAACAAATCAAATTTTGGGATTTACTGTATCAGCCCACATATGTCCTACTGCAGGGCATGAACCTCGTCTATAATCGAGAGTACGATTGAGAGTGTTAGTGTCCATCAGTCGGGCCTAGTGCGGGTTGGTTGACTTTATATACCATAGATTTTTTGCGAAGTCGCTATAGTATGCAAGGTTTCTTCAAATTTGCAGCCTCTTATTATTTATGAAATCCTGGATAATATCATTTAGGTGTGTACAATATGTCCTTTAGTCGACAGAGTGCATAAACTATTTTCAATTAAAAACCAACCTTAATCACCGACTTTACAAAACACTTTCTGTCTCGAATAAAGACAGTAATAAATAAATAACACCCAACAGTCACATACATAGTCCTGACCCCACACTTAGATCGAGTATTGTTTTCGGTCAAATATATTTTGTGGGCCGCACAAACATTTCTCTCGGTGCGGGGATCGAACCCGCGGCCTCTCATCACAGGCGACGTCTAACCAACCGTACAACGGAGGCTGTCAGCAGAATAGAAACATTTGCGGTAAAAATAGACCACTCAGACATCCGTCGAGTTCGTCCACGGTTTTAAACATACTCATACCCCTTTTCGAATTTACATATTCAAATGCGAGGGAAGGATCAAAGAGCCACCGAATCCGGCAATGGTCAGACGTTTACTAAAACCGTTAGAAACACCATCGGCAACGCTTGATATTTTGTGGGTAAATGAAGGTGCGTAAAAGGGATGTAAAATGATTCAAGTTGACATATTGTTAGAAAAACCCTGATGAATTGAGAACCTTTCTTTTTTTGACGTCGGTTAAAAAGATTAAGGTCTATTCAATGGGCGTAACAGTTATATTTGTAAGTTACAAAGTTATGTAAGTTTTGTTGTATACCTGACAATATAACACTGATATAATGAAACCATATAAATACATTATTTGCCAATGAAATCTTTACTCAGTGTAGATCTGGCGATTTTTTTGTTGGATGCAGACAACTTTCAATAGGTCATTGTCCTTGGAAGAGGCCTATGGTTAGCAGTAGAGTTTCTATAGCTGAAGATAAGAAGAGAAGTAGATTTTATAGAATAAGATCAACTATGAGTACAATGTTATCAGTTATTTTTAATTAAATAAATAAAAAAATAACACCCAACAGTTACATACATAGTCCTGACCCCACACTAAGATCGAGTCTTGTATCATGGGTATCAGGAGCTACGAGAGAATTTTCGGTCTCACAAACATCCAGAACCGAAAAAAATATTTGTGAGCTGAGCCGTACAAAAATTTGTCTCGGAGCGGGGATCGAACCCGTGGCCTCTCGTTTCACAGGCGGCGTCCAACCGACTGCGTAACAGACGCTGCCATTTTGCTTTTATAACCACTTTCAATCTTACTCTCGATTATGGCCCGTACTCTGCAGTGGGACGTATATGGACTATTACAGTGCAGAATAAATATTACTTATTTACTGGTCGTAGGTCTCTCATATGTGAGAGTCGTCTGGGTAGGTACTACCGCAATGTCTATTTCTCCCGTGAAGCAGCAGTGTAAATGCACTGTTGTATTTCGGATTGAAGGACATTGTAGCCAGAGTAATTACTGGGTATTGAGACTTAACATCTTATCTCTCAGGTTAGCGAACGCAGTGGAATTTTTGCTACTGTATGAGCGGTCGTATCGCTTACCATCAGGCGAACGGTTTGCTCGTCTCGCCATTCATTGAAATAAAAAAAAATTGACCGTAAAAAATCTTTAAATAACTAATAAAGATATTTCATTCTATAATATCCGCCAATGTCATTACAGTACTAAAATAGAAGCAGAATATAACAGAAAAGAAATTCTACATTACCTGGTTTTGTAAATACGATAGTGAGTGACCCTAAGTTGTGGGCGTATGAATTCCTTTGACATTTGACCCAACTTTTCTTTTGTTGAAACATGTTAGTGTAATGTCAACTGTATCGGATTGTGCGGTAACGCTACCTGTTAACATATCTTATTTAGTTATTCACTGGAGTATGTAAGGTTAACGTTTTTACTAATTAGAAAATACTGCGTAGCTTTATTACAATTTTAAGCTTATGGGGAAATAATTAATAAACAGATAATTAAAACTCATTATACACTTGTAATTTATATTAAAATGTTTAATTGTATACATGTTTTTGTATTAAGTGGTGTACAATAAATTTATTTCTCTGTTATAATGTAAATGTTACTTAAGACGGTATCATTTGTTAGGTAGTAAATTAAAAAATAAAACTATTAGCAATATGCCGGTGTGATGTTAATTTGTTTTACTGTTAAAATAAAAAACCAGATTGATACAATTCTTGCTCAATTATATTAATTTATTATTTCCATTTTATATATGAGCCCCAGTTAGGCTCAAATATATAATTAATTTAGAACATACAGTTTTTTGGATGTAAACCTAAAAGTGGATATTTTAATGTAGTAACAGCAAACAGTGACTTTTACCAAAGCAAATAAATACCTTTATTTAAATTTCGGCTCTAAATTCCTTTAACTAGTACAGGGTGCAGGTAATCTCTCCACTAAATTAAGTAACTATTTAAATTTTAAATATTACTTACTTGGAGTACTTCTAGTGCAAATAAGCAATGTATTTTTATGAAATTATAATAATTAATAGCAATAAATTCACATTGGAGTTATACCGGGTATCTCAAGACTGCTACCGAAAACGAAGCCGGGTGGTAGTTTTAGTGGCTACAAACACAATGCAATTAAAAATTTCGCCTAGAAACGCGACAAATTTTTTTATGATTTTTTAAATATCGTTATTTTTGGGTGGTAAATCCATAGTTTTTGCTTAAATAATAATTTAAACTCTTTTATACCTTAGAGTATTTATAAATAAAAGGGTATATACTATTATTTTAGGAAAAAATGTATTTACCACCCAAATATGGCCATAGGAAAAAAATAACAAAAAAAATTTTGTCGGTTTTTTTTGCAACTTTTTCTGTTGCATTGTGTCTGAAGTCGCTTAAACTACCACCCGGCTTCGTTTTCGGTAGCAGTCTTGATATACCCTGTATAGGAGTTTAGTTTAGCGCCATAAAGTAAATGTTTTTACATTAAAAAAAACATCTATTGAAAATCGAAAGAGACAAGATTCGATACGTGAAGCGCTATTCAAATACTTATTCCACATATAAACGTATAGAATCGTTCCAACACCGATTCTCGTAATGAAATTCTCACTTCACGTTTAATTGTTCCCGGCGTGTCTGGCCGAACGACACTCGGAGAGCGGAGAGCGAGTGTGGTGGGTGTCCCGACACCGCTTAATACTCATCCAATACAGCGATTTTGCATAATCCATTGGTGTGTTGCATTTTGAATGGAGTTCACTGTCCCTATTGTACAAAAAAGTTGTGATAACAATGTAACATTTTTGTGCTCATTATCGTTTATATTTTTATGGAAAGGTTTTAAAAAGTGGTAATGATTATAGTATGATGTTGAATCTAAAACTAAATATTAACGGATATTCAAAGAATAACCTGTGACTATGATTTATGATGGTTGACACCAAAGATCGTCTATCGAATACGTCTTCAGAGTTTATAAGCGGATTGTCATACAATGTACAAAGAAAATCAGGAGATGAGAAAATGCGTAGAAAATTAACAAGGTTGCTAAATTTAAGTAACATATATTTTAAATGGTTACTTTTACGGTAATGCGTGTAAAACGTTCCTAAAACCAGCTAAAGACTCTTTATCAATGTCTCTCACTTCACAACAAATCACAGAGTTTATTATTTCATATCAGGTTTCTGAAAAGTAGCACCAACGCTATCGAGCCGGTCTCGAATTCTTGCAAAGATCGCTATGATACTCATATGAAAATGAATTTCTGATGATTTTTGCTTTTCATAGTAAAAGGAAATGGCAATTCTAGACATATTAGGACTCTGAAAAGATTTTTTAAGAGTGGTAGAGCTACGCTTTTGTCAGTAATGCCTTAGCATGAATTAGCAGGCTCGTCCGGGAAAGTACCACTGTTTGTCAGGAAATTGAAGTAAAGCGACAGGTTCTCTGTGAGGGTTCCGGCCAGTGAGTGAGAGGTATGCCCTTCCCCTTTTTTCTTCCTGTTTCCTTCCCATTCTGATGGGCTGGCAACACCTCCAAGATCCAAGCGTTGTGAGTGTCCATGGGCCGTAGTGATCACTTACCATTAGGAGACCTCGAATGCCGGAACTACAATATATACAGGGTATATCAAGACTGCTACCGAAAACGAAGCCGGGTGGTAGTTTAAGCGACTTCAGACACATTGTAACAGAAAAAGTTGCAAAAAAAACGTCATTTTTTTTTGTTATTTTTTTCCTATGACCATATTTGGGTGGTAAATACATATTTTCCTAAAATAATAGTGTACACCCTTTTATTTATAAATAATCTAAGGTATAAAAGTGTTTAAATTATTATTTTAGCAAAAACTATGGATTTACCACCCAAAAATGACGATATTTAAAAAATCATAAAAAAACATTGTCGCGTTTCTTTGCGAAATTTTTAGTTGCATTGTGTTTGTAGTCACTAAAACTACCACCCGGCTTCGCTTTCGGTAGCAGTCTTGAGATACCCGGTATATATGTCGTTATGTGTTCTGGGATTTGATACGACAATAGGCTACCATGCCCTTCAAAAGTAAAAAAAAAAAAACTTGTAATAATAATGTTTGTTGCAGCCACATCTCTGGTGACATACGCCGGAGAACGATACGACTTCATACTGGAGGCGAACAATGAGATTGACAACTACTGGATCAGATTCAGAGGACTAATGGACTGTGATGAAGTGTGAGTTTACTATCCTGTTGTTACGGTAACTATAGTAAAAGTCTTAGTAGGTTTGTAGAGACTGATAAAATTTCAAATTAAAAAATATAGGGGTGTATCTAATTTTTATGTAGTTTAGATGTGGGTATTATTATTTAAATCTTTATTGTACACATAAATAACAAATACAATATTCAGAAACTAAAAATAATAATAAAAAATGTGCAAATGGCGGTCTTATCGCTTAAAGCAATGTCTTATAGACAACCATGGGATGGATTTAAAGAGAAGGAGAAAGAGAGGGCAGTATAAAATAAATAATTAAAAGAGAGGACACTAAGGACACTGGGTAATACAAGATAAATGCTTACTGCCTTCCTCTTTACGGATATAGACTTAGGCGTAAATAAGTAAGCTTTGAGGTTTTATTATTTATTTATTTAAACACATATTATGTAAAGATAAAAACCAAGATACTTAATAAACTTGAGCGTCTTCCAAATTTCTGTATTAGATTTATATTTGGTCTACGCAAATATGATCATGTTTCCGAGTTTCGTGCTAAGCTCAAGTGGTTACCCATACGACGTCGGAATGCTCATATTCTTCATTTTCTTTACAATATCTTGTTTAATTCTCTCACTCCTACATATCTTAAAGAACGTTTTCTATTTCTCCATGAGACACATTCGAAGTCCTTGAGGTCGTCGGAGAACCTGAAGTTGAGAATGCCAATGCATACCACGAAGTTCATGGATCAGTCGTTTACAGTCCAAGCTGTTCGACTGTGGAATGCACTACCTGTTAAATTGAGACAGGCTCAAACACTAACTGCATTCAAAAAAATGGTCAAAGATCACTACCTTTCTCTCTGAACAGCCAAAATGAAAAGTATAATTCCTTGCATTTGAACCTAAAAGTAATTTATAGTATATTTATTTATGTATGTATATTTATCTATAGAAATATATATATATATATATTTATATTTATAATAGGTTTATGTATATAATTATGTATCATATATTGTGTAAATACTAATTATAAATAATTATATTATTTTATTGGAGCTTGTATCCTTTTTTTTTTCTAGACTCATGTTTTCCTTTTTTTTCTATCCATCCAAAGGTTGTCTGTAAGAAATCGCCTAGAGCGATAAGACCGCCATCTGTACTTTTTTTTTTCACATGTAATATATTTAAGTGTTTATCCTCTTTTTGTGCAGTTAAGAATACATAAATAAATAAATAAGATACATTTTAGTCTCATGAAACTGTCCTTCAGTTTGTCTGTGGAGGTGGGTGAGTGTCATTTACACATAAATGAGTAGTTACTTACTTAGATTTGTATTATACAGGGTATATCAAGACTGCTACCGAAAAAGAAGCCGGGTGGTAGTATAAGCGACTTCAGGCACAATGCAACAAAAAAAAATGAAAAAAAGCGATATTTTTTTTTTATTTTTTTCTTGTGACCATATTTGGGTGGTAAATACATTTTTCCTAAAATAATAGTGTATACCCTTTTATTTATAAATAATCTAAGGTATAAAAGTGTTTAAATTATTATTTTAGCAAAAACTATGGATTTACCACCCAAAAATGACGATATTTAAAAAATCATATAAAATAATTGTCGCGTTTCTATGCGAAATTTTTAGTTGCATTGTGTTTGTAGTCACTAAAACTACCACCCGGCTTCGTTTTCGGTAGCAGTCTTGAGATACCCGGTATACAGAGATAGATGTGCAACTCTACTTTTTTTATTTTTCGTCGTGATTTCGCCATCAGAGGGCGCTCTAGGCAAATGTGCGAAATTTCGTATTTGATATGTCAATATTTAAAAATGTGTATCACTCGTAATATCTTGTAATTTTAATCAATATCAAGTTGAAATTGTTTTTAATATCAATAAAGTTTATATTTAATATCAATATAATAAACATATTTCTTTGTTTAGTGCCACTCTACCGCTATTAAGCAATTAAATTTAAACTACTTACACGATAATTTCTCGTTTTCACTAGAACATGGCGCTAGAATCGAAATAATCGATTTTATTAATTTTCATGCACGTAGTCGCACCACCATGGTTAATTAAGTCACATAAAATGTAGTTAGTTCTTTTGCCATACTGGATCAATGCATTAAACAAAATTATTTTTTTCACAGATTCACAAGGGCAAAGCAAGTCGGTGTGTTGCATTACGAAGGTGCTATGGATTTGGAGCCTCCAGGCGATCCTACCTGGTTTGAACTTCACAATGAAGGGCTTGTAAGTATACAATATTTATTTAAACCTTCTTCGTATTATACAGAGATGCTACCAAGATATTAAACAATAAAAATAAGAGTACAAGTGGCCTTATCACACTAGGTAATTTATTACATACATGGGATGGATAGAAAGGGCATAAATAGGATTGAAAGGGCAGTCTTAGGCGTAAATGAAATAATAATAATTTACACTTCATAACTATGTATCAAAATATACTAATCAAACGTGATAATGTATTTACTTTAATAACATTGTAATGTACTGTATTAGCCCATATATGTCCCACTGTAATGCATGGGCCTCTTCTATAATCGATAATACGATTAAAACTGCATAATAATATTGTACAGTCACATTATCGACGGCAAATAATAGTATCGTCTGACTTCTATTTACATTGGTCATAGGAAGAATGTGTAATCAAATGGGTCAACGGCATTTTCGTTCAATAAAAAGTTATTATTAAGTGTACGTTTAAGCTACAATTACGCAAGTTAAGTTAACCTAGTAATAAACACATTAAAACTAGAAAATATGAATGATTAATGCGCGCTACGAAATGGTGTGTAGCAAGTGTAGCACGTCGTTCGTAGCGCATGAGTGGCAAATAAATCTTAACTAAAAATAATACGCGGCAAGCGTAGCGTATTATTTTTAAATGCCATTTCAGCGTATTATTAAAACGAGTTTTGATGCAAATTAAGAGTTTAGTGCATCGTAAAATCTTCATATGAGTTTGCAATAATAAAATTGTGTATGAAGGCGCATTAGATATTCGAGGCACTATTTCTGAAGGTCATTCCGCCCCATAAAAGAATATTGGTTCGATACAACGTTTTCTGCGGGGTACGAAGCATACCCTTGTTGCTCGTAAAAAACAGGTTGTCATCGCACGTGGTACGCACGATAAAGCTATGTCTTGCCCTTGCGGCTCGTGCATATCAATATTGCTTCAGTATTGCTGCGGTTTTAATATGGCTGAAAAATGCAAAAAGAAATAAATAATGATTGCTTACATATTAGTGATAATAGTTATTTAATATTTTTTCGGTATTTTGACGATGTTTTATGTTATTTCTCACGCTTAATCAATCATGGGATGGATTTAAGAGAAGGAAAGAGAGCGAGCGGTGTAAGAAATAAAGAATTGCTTAACATTAAATAGTACAAATTAAACATAACTACATATAACCTAGTCAGGTCATAAATTCTGTCACATGTTTAATATAAAATAATTGAAACAAGTTTATTAATTATGGAACCATTTATATACCAAAATAAACTTAACAAAACATAGATTCTTATGACACTAAAGTTTATTCAAAATGACCTCCGTGATTTTGTATACAGGCCTATTTTGTAAATTGGGATGAGGCTTTGAGCACGCCTTTTTCTCCAAGTGTTGCCATATCTTGTAATCTAACGGATTCAAATCTGGACTGGAGGAGGGCCAGTCTTCGTGCCGGATGAAGTCGATTTCACGCGCCGCCAGCCAGTCTTGTGTGCTCTTCGCTCTATGAGCTGGCGCCGAATCTTGTTGGAATACCCAGTGCCTGTTATTGAACATGGTATGAGAAACAGGCTCCACAAGGTTCGTCACGACTGTATTTTGATACACAACTGCATTCGTTTTTACACCTTTCTTACAAAAATTTACCTCTGTTAAGCCCCAATAAGAAACTCCCAAACATACCATGAGCGAGGATGGAAAATGACCTCGTTGGACACGCGGAATACGGTTGCTCGCTTCTTAACTACTGTGTGCGTACACCTTGTCATTTTATTTGTTGTAGCTCTCTTCTACGGTAAATTTTTTTTCATCTGAAATAGAATTTCCCGATATTTTTTTCCCGTGTACCGCTTCAACAAAGCGTGGCATCTCTTCAGTCTCAGGTCCATTAGACGAGCATTCAAACGATGTCCTGTTTTTCTTCGATATGCCCGAAGCCCTAAGTCTTTATTTAACACCCTTTTCACCGTGGTTCTGCTTAGCCCCATCTGAAAGTGCTGTCCGTACTATTTATAATCTAGGGAGCCGCGATTCTTTGCGATCTGTTTTTAAGGAAAGCAATATCTGCCATATATATCGCGCCATCTGAATACATCTTTCAGAATATAATGCACGTTCGTAAAAATATTAATAAGTTTTATAAGGTCAGTGACACCTACACTATTAAACCGAGGAATAAAAATAAACAAGCAATATCCTTGTTTAGACTAGAAAAGTCGAAAATCTTTCTTGGGTAGTTGTATTAAATTTTATAATAAACTTCTCAATTGGATAACGCAGCCATCGGACAAACTATTTAAGGTACATATTAAAAACAAACTTATGACTAGGGGTTATTATAATATTAAGGGATATATTGAGGAAAAAAAAGCCTGGGATTAGGTGCTCTCTTGCACATTGCGACCTCCTGGGGCCCATTCACTCATTAAATCCCTGAATTTAAATAATTATAAATTTTAAACTTAAAAATTAACCAATATACAATTAAATTAATCAATTAAATTAATCAATTAAATTATAACTAAATATATAATGATTAACGCCAATTAAAATCATATGACAACCGATCGAGAAAACAAGTAAAATAATAATATGGCAAATCTTTGTAAGACAAGTCACAAATATTTATTTTAGTAAATTGACCAAAACCAAGCCCACTGACTTTGACTCGCTGGATCTACTCAGAAATGGGTCGCGCCGCGTAGTATCCAGTGGTACAGTAAAGCCCGCTGAGTTTGTTCGCCGGGTCTTCTCAGTCAGGGCCGCGTTGGATCCGGCAGTAGGCCTAAACATATGGGACGTTTCGGAAATACTTATGGTCGTTGTCTTAAGTTGGACCCAAAACAAACCCACTGAGTCTTATTCGCTGGATATACTCAGGACAGGTTCGCGTCGCGTGGTTCTAGTGGTAGTGTAAGCCCAAGTAGTGAGTAGTGTAAAAACTAAACAAATAAATAAAACTAATTCTAAATAAAAATAAAAATAATTTTAAATAAATAAATTAATTAAAGCAAGAAATTAAAATAAGTAATACTAAGTATAGGAAATATATTGCATACAGAGATTAAGTTCTATGTGTATTGACTTGTCATAAGAGCTTTTAAATTGCCTACGTGACCAATAAATACATTTCATTTCAAATACATTTCATTTCATTTCATTTCTGAAGGGCCAACAGTTTCTGCTTACGTTTGGGATTTCTTTGAATTCGCGCCTTCACAGCTTTTATCACTGTTGGAGTCCTAACAGACCGAGGGCGACCACTTCTTGACCTGTCATCTACACTAGTCTTCATTGTATCGTTTGATGGTACGATAAACGAATCTTATGGTTATATTCAAATTTTTCATTATGTCAAAAATTTTAATTGGCCCGTAACCGCAACGATGCAACGCAATAACTGCAACACGGTCTTCTTGAAGCGTCCACTCCATATTTAAAAATGGGTACAATCAAGGTACAATTCTAAAAAGTATACATTTTTATTTTCATGAACAGTTCGAAATTCGAATTCAATAAACTTTTTTGTGGCCAGCATTCTAAAAGAAAAGTTTTTACTGTGTGACAATACTTATGACCTGACTGTGTACATATTCATATCCATATATATACACATACATTAATAAATTAATAACAATAAAACATAAACAAAATCATTCCTAATGCTAGTGGTACTTCAAATTACAACTTGTTGCATGGTACTATACTGCATTAATTACTGGAGACTAATTAGTAATTATAAACAGGAGCAACACCACTCAGAATTATAATCACTATTCCATGATGTATTTCACTCTTGAATCGAAACCAATTAGTATAATTATTTTACCGGTTACATTATCTTTCTAACCTGACACAATAGTGATTGATATTCAATTAATATTATAAACACCTCTAATGGGTATTTGAAATTGACAAAACATAAATACATTTTTCTATGCAATTATATTCCATATTCAAAATATCATTAATCATACTCAAAACAAGGTAAATCAAACTACATTTGAAAATGGAACTCGAGTGAACAAACGCGTATTATTTCGTTCTGCTAGTACGCTAAGTGGTATTTGTTCGAACCAGTAAATGTAACATCGAAACGATTTATCCAGTGGCTACTTGTAGAACATTGTTTAACTTCACATAACGCGGTCGGGCTCTGAATAGTGGATCTCATTTGCATCCAGTGGTTTTGCGGGTTTTCGACGGCTCATGAGGTACTCGATTAATATTTTGGTAATTGAAGTTTGACTCATGTATAAAATAGACCCTTTTAGAATCAATTTCTTACACAAGTTAGACATTCCCGGAGACTCGCCGAGCTTCAATGCTCGGTGTCATTACTTTGCGTGCCACTGTTGATCCTGGCTTACAGGAGTTACAGTGGTGGGTGTGAGGGCGGGACAGTCTCCTGAATCAATTTCTTACATTTATGAGAGAAATTACTGGAACTGTTTGTGTGAGTCTTTCTGTATCTCTGGCTTCTTGTTTCGTGGCGCTAAAATCTTTAAATATTATTTATATGATTTTTTAATCTTAATTGACACTTTATCTGGGTGATATTTGCATTAATCCTTACTAAAAATACTTAGAAATAATAAATAAGACGACTACTAAAAACTACATAAATTTAATTTATAATCAATTATTTTGTAAATTATATTATATTGACTTGTCATAAGATTTATTTAATTGCCTACATGATCAATAAACCAAATTCTTTTCCTTTTTTTCACCAGTAGGTGTGATGCATTTTTTAGTCTATGTAGAAAGCCAAAATCCGTTATGACGCATTATCCTATAAATCATATTTTAAGCCACCTTTTATTAAAAACTGAACTTAAAAAATGGTCAAAGGTTACATCACGCAGGTCGCAAAATCAAACGGCCTGATGTGAAATTATCCCTTTGTTCGTAACTGGGCGTTCCTGGCCCATCGCCAGCGATATAGCACCGCCGTCCGCTTGCGAAGATTAGAATAATGCAGTACGGAACTTGAAATATTCCCGCCTTGATATATTATGAATGTTACGGACGATTTTAGTTTTGCCGTTTCGTGTAGTATCGCGAGTTTTGTTGCCAAAATTCTCGCGGACGTGTTACGTATAAAACTAGCGGGATGGTTTTGGTTGGAAACTGTTTTTACAAAATGTCTTTAAAAAAATATTTTAATTATGTAGAACAGCGACACTTACAATCCATTAAATTATTTGTAAATTTTAATAATGTAAATTATTCAGTTAGCTTACTTCTTATTTCAATCTATAAACAGATGTATTTTTAAATTTGGTATTTTATATTACTTTAGAAAATAGTACAGTCGATATATAAACTCTGTTTCAAGCTAGCATTAACATGTCTATATTAGCCCATATTCGTACCACTGCAAAGCACGTCCGTCAACTATAATCGAGAGTACAATTGATAGGGGTTAGGCCGCATAGTCCACCACACAGGCCCAGTGTGGGTTGCGAAATTCACAACAACGGAAATTCTTACAAATCTCTATGGTGTGCAGGTTTTTTCATTATAATTTCCATCGCCGTTTTAGTGCGTAATAATTGACAATCTTTACCTTTCCATATTTTTTCCAAATTAGTCAAGGAGACACAAATATCTCTTTTCCATAAAATCAAAGGTTTTGCCATAGTCCACGCAGCACTAGCCTACTCTTCACTTCAAATATAACGAGCCTTATTTAATTTCCTAGACTTATGTTAGCGGAGTATGCAAGAGATCTCAAGCCTCTTACTATGCAAATATGTTTCACTTTGTAAGACGTTGTTTTATTTTTCATACAGAATGTAATGCTTGGCAACGTGGTCCGACATGCTCCATTATCTCACTCAGCTAGTTTTTTATTAATAAACCTACTGGTACAGGTTCCCTAGAACAAGTTTCATAATTGATTACTAACAAGTTGATTTTTCGTGAGTAGCTTCCTTTCGACTAGACGCCCAACTTTTTCCTTACAGTAACGTTGGTAAATGGTAGCTTAGTAGGGTAGCAAGGATAAAACATGTCGATTTAACGAATTTTTAAAATTTATTAGTAACCGAATTTTTCTTTGTTAATTATCGAGATAATTATCTAAATAACGTGAAAAAATATTTGTCCTACAAAATATAAGGTTTTGTTAGGGAGTCCCCCCTCTCCAACATGTATCATAAATAAGGTCATGAAAAATAATTACTAACCAGCTGATTTTTTTTTTATTGTTTAGCTAACATTTGCATAGTTTACCACCCACATTGTCCTACAAAATGCGTGGTACGTTATTCCAGTCCTCCAGTTACAGAGTTGAAATTCATGAAATTAAAAATATTATTTTGTATATTTTGCTATTGGAGCTAAGGCACACTGCTATCCTTGCTCACAAACGCATCCACACAGCATGGTTTACTGTGGACCACAGACGACTAAAAATACAGACGGCCAACACACAGTTACATTGTTTTTGTAGTCACTTAAACTACCACCCGGCTTCGTTTTCGGTAGCACCCTTGATATACCCGGTATATATTTAGATGCGTTTCGCACCGGAGCTGGAAATCGGTATTTTACCGAAATAACTATTTTGTCGAGCTTTTAGAACTTGTCTTAAGTGACAAACACTAAGCATGGATTCACGCACTAATAAGGAGAGGTGAAGCGCGCGGGGCGGGGTAAATTTGGGGCACCGAGGTATTGGTGCATAGGTTGTGCAAAAAAAACATTGCGCGTCGTTTTAACCACAGAATACTAAACTAACAGAAGTCAAGCTTCATACAAAGCGCGCTTAATCAACGCCCACATAGACAGCGCTCACCGACACGATATTCCAAACCAGTCGAGACCACTGCGAGAGCGAGTTTCAACTTTTGCGCGAACGCCGAGCGTAGTATGGCAACAAAAGTGAAGTACATACACAAGGTTGACTTCTGTTAGTATTCTGTGGTTTCAACTGGACGTATTATTATAATTATTGGTCGCTATAAGCAGTTGGTCGCTTAAACCGGGGTTGCACTAAACGGTGATAATTTCTCAGTACCATACTATGAAACCTAACTTGAGTAAACATTATCGTCGTTAAAACTGATTAGTCATTATAAGCGAAGTCGTTGTATACGAATACTAAAAATACTGTAAGTATAAATGTATATTTCATTTTATTTTGTAAACTCAAAAATTACAAATTTTGTAGGACTAATATAACATACCTTTATTTTTTAGGACATTGTTTTATTTGGATGAAAAATATATTAACCTATCACGTGATATATTTGTCCTACAGTTACTAATTTAAAAAAAGTCTTGCGGTATTGACAACTTTTGAGCGTAGGACCAAGATGACATACCACACAGTAGTAAACTATACAAATGTTAGTTAACCAATAAAAAAAAACAGCTGGTTAGTAATTATTTTCCATGACCTTATTTATGATACATGTTGGAGAGGGGGGACTCCCTAACAAAACCTTATATTTTGTAGGACAAATATTTTTTCACGTTATTTAGATAATTATCTCGATAATTAACAAAGAAAAATTCGGTTACTAATAAATTTTAAAAATTCGTCAAATTGACAAGTTTTATCCTTGCTACCCTACTAAGCTACCATTTACCAACGTTACTGTAAGGAAAAAGTTGGGCGTCTAGTCGAAAGGAAGCTACTCATGTAAAATCAACTTGTTAGTAATCAATTATGAAACTTGTTCTAGGGAACCTGGACTATACTACTTTGTAGATGTACTTACTTTTTTATTTCAATCTTTTAATGCGTGGATAATGTTTATTTAAAATAGAAAACAATATTTAATATCTGTTTGGCTGATAGTAGGGTCTATATTTCGGAGGTTATACAAACTTACGAAAACTAATTTTAGGTTGGTTTAGTATAAAGTGTTTAAGAGCGTATACACCTTGCGCGCAAAGTCAACTATAGGTATTTCTTCGTTAATTTCACGCACACATAAGCGACCAAAGCTGTGTGCGTAGAGCTGCCGCGTCGCGTCGGCTCGCTATACAAACGGCTCAAACAACTTTGATCCATGCGCTTCAAATATTCATTTGAAATGTAACTGTAATATAATATCATAAAAATATTTTACTTGCATTATAAGTAGACAAATATTACTGTGCAAGCAAAGAATAATACAAATTTAGATACTAATCATATTTTCGTTATTATTACATTGTTAAGTTGCATTCAAATCAGTGTTCAATCAGCAGATACTACGGACGTTTTATTAATAATTTCGTGTTCGAACACATAAATAGGGTTAGGGGCCTTACAACCCCTTACAATTACGAAATATATTGAATTTTATATTACAATACATAACATAATTTAGCCTTGGAATTAAATCCTATTATATTACCTGAAACATAATTTATACTCACTACAAAATCATTGTAGGTAATAAAAATAATTAAATATTTTACTACCAAAGTACTAAGATGTGGTAATCGCAGTCCGCGCGTGGCTATTTTTACTACGCGCGGCATAATCGACTGCAGCCGGGCCGGAGCGACGAGCGATACATCCTCCCTCTAGAAGGCCTTGCGGCGGTCTGATTTGATTCACGTCGGACAGCGTGTTTTATAGTGGTTTTTAAAATATTTGTAGAAAACATGAAAACAAATTTTGTTGAAATATAAAAATGGTAATTTATTGATAAGATGTTTTTCTATTGTAATATGCAATTGCTATAAAAAATTATGTACGATAAGTTGGTGAAAAAAAATATGTTCTTGACGAGAGTTTCTGAATAATTTCGCATTGTTTAAATTTTTGTTTTTCAGGAACTAAACACAAAAATATTATTTTTCTCAGCAAAATCCCTCCATAAGGGTCTTATTAGTCTGATAATATTTTTATTTTTATCTTATATTTAGTGGTTTCGGATATCTTAAGCTTCTAAATTGCCATTTAAAGCCTAAATAACGAAACTTGTGTTCAGTAATCCTTATAGTACTCACAAATTATCCATCAATCTATAATGTTTTCCACCAAAATCCCTAGATGATAACCTTTTCTAAAGTTAGTACTAATTATTTTTCCTTTAAATTGTTTATTGATGGCTATTAACTCATTTGAAAAGTTCTGTTTTTAAGCCAAAAAGCGCGTGCATGGTATAAACGCTCTTAATGTTTGTAGACTTACTGTATTGTACTGTATCAGCCCAGCCAACGAATTTACACTGAAATCACTTTAAAGTATAGATGTAATTAATAACTTATTAATTTTACCTACAAGGTAATTCTGTTTCAGCCCATATACGTCGCACTGTAGGGCACGAGCCTCCTCTGCAATTTAAAGCACGATTAAGAGGTCATATAGCTGGCCTAGTGTGGGTCGGCATATTTGTTAGTATCTGTACGAGTAAGCTTATCATCAGCTATTAGCTTGTATGTGTGTGTGAGATACTTCAATTTATTTTATGTAAAAGTTTGCCTTTAATTTATAGTATAAGGATATTCAATAATATATTTTAATGATCTATGTATCGTCAATTACCCAATCGTAAAAATATAGATCAAATTACTCACCACGATTTATTTTTGATATTATATCGAATTCTTGGAATAGTTTTCATAAATGTGACAAATAACGAAATAGTTTTAATCATCTAAGAAAAATCAATTGCAGCCATTATACAAAACTTTAAAACCAACCTTCTTTACAGCAACTGAACGCCTTGAACAAAGGAGAAGAGGAGGATGAAACTATCAGTGTGGCAGAGATGAGATCGCTGGAGGGGTACGACGACAGTCTGAAGGAGGTGGCGGATTACCAGTTCTATATCGCTTACGACTTCTACGCTAAGAACAACTCGCACTTCCACAGATCTCCCTATTATGGGTATTATCAAGGTGAGAAAAATTATTTATGATATTCATTTATTTTGACACTAAAAAAAAGTTTAAATAGCACAGGTGGTCTTTATGCCTAAGGGCATTTACCCCAGGCAACGTTAAGGTAGTACAGGTTCGTCTTAATTAACGGATAAATAAATGAAAAAATAATTGATTACTAAATATAATTAATATTTTTTAAGATTTGGATGTCTCTATCCAGAAATGGAACGCAAATATAAATGGTTAAAAAATAAAACGGGATAAATGGTTTAGAACCAGAGACTCAACTAAATATTATCAGTTAAAGACTGTTAAATATTTCTAATTACTTAATTACAAACTGACTTATCTCTTAAAAGATAAGACATTGAAACTAAAATGCAGTAGAATTTTGAAGCGGTAAAATAATACTTATACCATATCTTTCATTAACAGTGCCTGAGCAAGTCAACAGGCTGTACACCCCTCAACTCAACCACATCAGTATGAAGATGCCCACGAGCCCTCTCCTCATTGACAGACCTTCGACACGGAACTTCTGCAACGAATCAAGCATTGACGCAGAATGCAAGGAAGGCTACTGCGAATGCTCCCACGTTTTAGCAGTCAAATTGAACTCTGTTGTCGAAGTGATCATCGTTGACGAAGGAGTAACTTTCGATGCTAACCACCCATTCCATCTACACGGACATAGCTTCAGAGTCGTTGGACTTAGAAGACTAAATACAACAACAACTGTAGACGAAATCAAAGCGTTTGATGAAGCGGGACTCCTAAAGAGAAATCTAAAGAACGCACCAATCAAAGACACTGTAACAGTGCCTGATGGTGGATATACTGTTATCAGATTCAAAGCCGACAATCCTGGATACTGGCTGTTCCATTGCCATATAGAATTCCACGTTGAGGTCGGAATGGCTCTGGTGTTCAAGGTAGGCGAGCACTCAGACATGGTGCCAGTACCCAAAGATTTCCCAACTTGTGGCAATTATATGCCTGATAATATGCTGGAGTTGCAAACGGAGAAACCTAAGGACGAGAATCAGTACATATCTATATCCCACTGGTGGCCTTTGGTAACAATAAATAATACTATAACAAATAATCAAACTTCGTCAGCTACTAGCATTTCTGTAGCAGGTTTCCTAATAATTTGCAGTGTTTGGATTTTAAAATTGAATGTAAACACGTAGTATATTGTTTTATTTCTATTTACTGTTTTTGTTTAGTTTAGTATAACAGGACCAGTATCAAAGCTAGGGTTGTGAGGTCAGAGCTATGAAAGGCATGAGAAATTTGAAGAAGTATCAATATATACCATTGTTTAATAAAATAAAGGGATGACGACACCAAACAAACATGTTTGATATTTGATGAAATAATTAAAAAAAATAAAAAATAATTAAATAATATCCCAAAATAATGTTATATTTTTAAAATATTTTTTGGTGTAGGAATTGATTTCGTGATATTTACATAATTTTATGTGGTTGGAATTAATGTCATGTCTCCTATATGATATTATGCCTTTGTCCTTTTTCATTCCTCTGCAATCAGACCCTAGCTAACACTGTTAAAAACAGTGATTAAAGAAGAATTTGTACTTACCGAATTTATAATTATTTATTCCCAATATCGTTCTAACGTTGACTAAATGTTGGCTTTTGATTATTTAATAATTTATTTATCGAGTACTTACTTTATCATCGTTTTAATATAATACAATTATGATTTTATCTGTTTGTACAAAAATACTATCGTTTTGTCAATCTGTGATCGACGTAATATGGTATTGCCAAAAAATGTTACATTTTTCAAAAAAATGTTATCTTGAATATTAAAGTTACGGATGTCGCTGCTGATATGTGATACTACTTAGTTAAGTTACGTTAAGTTAAAAATGTAGTTTTACGATAAGTATTTTGTGATGAGAAAGCAAGTACATTTATCGCAAATTAGTGTGTTTTTTTTTACTTATATCTGATTTTTTGAGTAGTCTATAAAGTTCACGGACGATCTAATGAAGATTGCAGAAGTCAATGGATGTTTGCCACCTTATACATGTGCATACATATGCTGTGATAAATAATCTTTTAACAATGTTCAGACTTAGACTTCTTGTGGCTCAAGGTCATGCTAATGATAAAAAAGCTTGAGAGGTGTCAAGGGATACCCGGATGGAACGAAGTTCCTTTCGATTAATATTTAATTTATTACTAACAAATATAATGTAATATAAACTTAATCAGTATGCTCAATTTTAGTAATAATTGGCAAAGATACATAGTCAAATGAAGGGTTAATGATTGACATAAAACGAGGTCTTTTACAATTTTAGTTTGTTACCCGAATTGTGGCCTTAATTTTTTCCGTCTAGCCCCCTATCGCAACGCGCGATAAGGAACTTCGTTCCAAAAAACCAATAAAATTTTACCTCATATAGAGCCTTATTAAGATAGTTTTAAAACCTATTATTTTAATGTCTTCTTCGTTCAAACTATATTCAGAAGGCGCTAAAAGGGACAAAACATTCGAGAATTAAAATATTTTTCAATACTGTCTATAAGTCTAAAAGACGTTAACTTAGAAATAGTTTAACATTTCAAGTCTAGAACTACTTTTTAAAGCTAACTTTAAATACTTTTTTTAAGGAGAGATATGACTATTGGCCACTAAGTTTTGTCAAGCTGGTAACTGGAACAAGCGTTCCAGTTACTAGTTATCTCGTCAAAGATATCTTTATTGCATAGGTCCGGCATACCAACAAACAGGTCGCCTTATGGTAAGTGATCAATGCCGCCAATGAACATTCATAACGTTTGGACCATAGATAAAATGGCGTCCCATCAAATAGCGAGAAGAGTGGGAAGGAAAAAGGATGGGAAGAAGACAGGGGTATTGGGCATCCGTAAATCTCACTTACTTAACGAAACGCAACAGCAAAGCTGTCGCTTCACGTCGATATCCTGTGATACTGTGATATTGCCTGCCCATTTATGGTGAGTCATGGCTGACATCGTCTCTCTACCACTTCATAGGTACAGATGCTAAATAATGTAACAAGACTAACACAGATCTATTAATTATGAAAGGCCTAATTAAGTGCAGACAAATGATTAATAATCTAATACATTAATTCTCTTAATTGTTACACGGTGTTCATTGTTCACGTTTAAACGAACAACACTGTCGACAAAATTTATATTAATTAAATCGCCTGTTTTCTTCACCTTATCTCTTACGTCTGCTGAGTTAATAGCGCAATCTATGTGAATGGAATAATTAATTACTTGTCACTTGATTCTGAACTTGTGAACTAGATAATATTGTCTTGTTTTTGTATATCTTGACCCTCATTTATTTAATCACTAGCAGCATGTATAGGTTTTAAATCGTGAGACTGTAAATCGGACACAATTCCCAAGGAGGAATCTAAAAGGAGTTGTGTTTAATCATAAGGGTAAAAATATCAAAGTGATCTAATTTACAGGTGGCTCATAATATGGGAGAAGCCACCTAGGTAAGTACCACCTTAATGTCTCCTGCCAAGCAGCGGTGTAAATGCACTGTTGTGTTCCGATTTAAAGAATATTGTAGCCAGTAACTGGACATAATGAGACATAACATCTTATGTAAAGCCAAACATTGCTTTGTAAATCTTGGTGCTTCAATAAACCAAAATTGCTTCTGTCCATAAGCGTTCGTATCTCTTACCACGAACGAACGACATATTCGTCTTGCAATTCATTGCCAAAATAAACTCGGCGAATCATGGGGTGTGCTAGTAGTACTCATGCCTCTTGTTACACTATTACAGGTCTAAATTTATGTTATCAATATTATTTCCATATAAGAACGGTTTCTCCGGTTTACACGAATATTACACATTGAAGAAACAAAACATTATTTACGGATTTATCGCAAATTTGGTTTAATTTTTACATTTCTTTTCTTGTAAGGTTGAATTCGCCATATATTATCATCCATCATCATCCATCATCCATCCATCAGCCAAAGGAAGTCCACTGCTGAACATAGGCCTCCCCCAATGATTTCCACAGAGACCTGTTGGAGGCAGCCTGCATCCAGCGACGTCCCGCGACCTTTACCAGGTCGTCGGACCATATATTATCAACTCTATATTAAATGAAAGTCCCATCTAGCAGATTAATATCTGCTATCTCATCAAGGAACTAAGTCAATTAAGATAGCAAAGATCCTAAATCAAGTCACCAAAAGAAAGAAGTAATAAATATAGGGAGGGATGGAGCTCCCTTCGGGTAAATGGGAGAAAAATAGGCAGTGTTGCCACTTATCTTAGATCTTTGCTTGCGTATATTACGGTGGATTGGCCTTCTATCACACCGATTCCTAAGTTTTTTTTTATAATGGACATTTTATTAATAGGGTAGAAATTTCATATGAGACGTGATATGATCATATCTGTGCTCCTAATTTGAAAGCGTGATATAGGTTAAGTGATATTTTAGCCTGACTCCGACTGGTCATTTCTGATTAGTAAAACTGGCAATATAAAGAGAATAAGCGTCCAAATTACCGGTTTATAATAAAATTAGAGAGATTGAGAGTAATACAGCTACAGACCATATCTGAGATGGATTACATTTTAAAACCATTTAACAATCAGGTAGGTACTAATATTTTTTGTAGGAATTAAATGTATTTGTATACCATTTGTAAATGTGTAAAAAATTGTAAAATTATTAAGTATAATAGGATGTAAAATTATATTTTTATCAAGACAAATAATGTTGAAAACTTTAATATATTTTTATAATACTTTTTTTCTGCTTCTCTTCAGCTAGAGGAAGTCCAAACGACTTTAAACTATAACTAAAATATAAGTATTAATAATGTACTCGTATTACCAGTCGGTGTAAATGCGGTCTTGAGTACTCTACGTTACCTCCAGGCCTAAATAGGTATTAACTTTGATGGAATTGGACGATATTGATTTCTTTGAGTCTCATACAATGTTCTTTCTCTGCAGAAATCTTTGATTCTAACGAGGCTCCCAGTTATTGTGTTTCTATACACTTTTTATCTGATTTGACCGCTTCATAAAGGTTTGAAGGTTTTCGAATTGGTAATGTTCAACGAAAATTCAAAGGGTCGTAAATATTATTACACAAATTTGGAGACTTGACATTGACTTATCTTGAAGAAATATTCTATTGACTATAATATTAAGTTTTTTTTTTACCAGCCTATACTGTCCCACTGCAGGGCAAAGGCCTCCCTTTCTTTCTTCCACCCGTCTCTATCCAAGGGTTTCATCCTCCAGTTCTTATGAAAATGATCTAGGTGATCTTTCCACCTTCTACGCGGCCTACCACGTGGTCTTTTGGTGTTTGGGGTGCCCATTCAGTAGCAGTCTTAGCCCACAACTCTCCTGACATGGGACCAGTCCCACTTTAATTTGGCTGTTTGTTGCCCAACGTCCACAAGTTTCGTTCTGGAGCGCAGATCTCTATTTCTTATACGGTCGCATAAGATGGTAATGAATAATTTATAGTAAATGCTTGGATATTGAATCTGCTGCAATTAGTGACGTTAACTTGTTAATTTTATTTATTTATTTATAAACTTTATTGTACACCAGAAAAAAACAAATACAATAACAGAAATTAAAAATAATATTAAAAATAAGTACAATCGGCGGCGTTATTGCACTAGGCAATCTCTTCCAGGCAACCTTTGGATGGAGATAAGACACAGGAGAGAGAAAGGGCAGTCTAGGGTGTATAATGAAAGAAAAAAAAAATCAAACTATACTAACAAATTAAAAACACAAAATAAAAGTAATACATTCATATAAATATGTACAACATAATACATATACAGGGTGATATTGACACATTGTACTTAATTTAACCTGCATGTTTCTCATCACCCCAGGTCACATTGTACATAATTTGAAAAAAAAAAAATTAGATTTTTTTTGTCAAAAATTGTGATTTTAGATTTTACGATTTTTGGGCATCCCATATAGATACGATTTTTTTAACGCTTAGCTGACCTTCAATTCAGTTCGGGAACTTACCTGAGTGATAAAAGACTCGGTATCATTAGGGGTTGATCAAAAGCCTTCAAACCTTAAGTTGCAATTTTTGACAAAACTATCAGGCAGCTTTTGTTCAAACTTGGTACATTTTTACCTGGGATGGTTAGGAATATGTGGTTTAAATTAAATACCGTATGTCAATATCACTCTGTATACATATACAAAATAGACATAAAATATAATAAATATATACATAATAAATGCTAATGGAAATAGTAAAAGCACATTAATGTGTAAATTCAGAGAGAGAGATAGTGTTCCTTGACTAGTGACTTAAAAGATGACAATGTTCTAGCCCGTCTCACGACATCTGGAAGTGAGTTCCACAATCGAACAGCTAGTACGGAGAATGATTTGTCCATAAATGTCGTGGTGTGTACGGGCATTCTCAGTTTCATGTTCTCTGACGACCTCAGGGATCTTTCATGGGAATCATGAAGAAATATAAAACGGTCTTTGAGATAAGAGGGGGTGAGAGGGTTAAATAATATATTGTATAAAAGTGAAAGAGTGTGAGTATTCCGACGAAGCCGTATGGGTAACCACTTGAGCTTAAGACGAAACTCAGAAACATGGTCATATTTGCGTAAACCAAATATGAACCGTATGCAAAAATTTTGGAGACGCTCAAGTTTATTAAGTTGGTCTTCGGTGAGATCAAGATAGCTGACATCGGCATAATCAAGGATGGGGAGTAGGAGTGTTTGCGCAAGCGAAATTTTCGTGGCAACGGGTAGAAAATTGCTTAACCTTCGCAAGGACCTTGCTGAAGCAAACAGCCTTCGACTTAATTCTCGAAGCTGAGGACCCCAAGTAAAGGACAATTTTATTTATGAATAAGAGATACCAATGTCAGACATTTTGATTTTGTTGATTTATTGATTAAGATATGAAATAATATACCATACAGTAATTCCGAAATAGCATTTTCTCTTGGTAGGTCTCTCATATGTGAAAAGCCGCCTGTGTAGGTACAACCGCAATACCTATTTCTCCCGACAAACAGTAGTGTAAATTCACTGTTATGGTCTGGTTTGAAGGGCATTGTAGCCAGAGTAACTACTGGACATATTGAGACAACCCGGCGTCAGCACAGTGGAAATATGTCACAACGGTAGTAGGGTTGGGTCTAAGGGACCCATATAAAAAAACGCCATAACTTCAATAATTAAAATAAATTTAGGGACATATCATAACAATTGGATGAAGAACCTATTGTTTATGACTTTTTGGATAAACAAAAACAACCTGGTACGAGATATAAGTTTTTAATGACATTTTTATAAAAGTATGTAAAAACTTTAACAAAATAGGTAACCTCTGTCTTAAACTAAAAAATAAATAAGAAAACAAACTTTTTTCAAAATTTTAACGTTGTAGTAAGTATAACAATTAAATTTATAGCAGGAATAACAACTATGTTCTATAACAGTCATATAATTATTCAGTCATAGCTTCTCTTTCATCTGCACAATCCTTGCAGTACAACACAGCGTGCTCACTGCAGATGTATTTTTTACAGTACCGACAAATATTTTTAGATTTCCTTTCTTTTTAGCAGGACAATCCTGACACCTTCTTTTTACATTAGGTATCTTCACAGGTATACTATCTCATCAGGTTCTCCTAAAAAATCTCTTATTCTTTTGCGCATCAGTCTTGGCAATTGAATAGCATCTTTACGTTTGCGCAAATGCTTACGAACAAGTGAAAGGCCTACATTTTTTAAGAATTTGCGACGCTTAGTCGTGGTATTGTTGCTCTTCTTATGTAATATAAATGCATTTATTCCAGACATATTTAGTAGGCCAAAAAATATGGTTAAAGGCTATTTCTTTGAATTACATATTCATATTCGAAGCCGGATTCTTGCAGAATAGCTAAAATTCTCTGCCGTCCGAGTTCTTCGCGATCCATAACTGCAAAGGTTCTGAAAATAACTCAATAAGTCAATAATATATTTTAAAAAAACGGCGCGAAATTACGACACCAAGTGTATAGTTGGGTCTTATTTACCTTTCTTGTGTTTATCCGCATCTATCCACTGCTGCGTACGCGACACCACTGTAAGGCGATATTCGACAGGAAAGGTAGACCATTAACTCCAGCTACCGAGAAGTGTGGCAACGTCGCAAAAATATTTTATAGAAATGCGATCATTTTTAAAAGACGTGGGTATAATAGACCCAACTGTGCGATCGCCGGGTTAAAATCTTATGTCTCAGAATGGCGAGTGCGGTAGAATCCCAAGCACTGCTTTGTAATTCAAATGTTGTTTGGTTTTGCTACTGTTCATGAGCTGTCGTCTCGGTTACCATCAGGATAGCCTGCTTGTTTCGCCATTCATAGTAAAAAAATACCATAGATCGCTATTACTGTACAGCCTGTATCTCTTATGGACATTTTTTAATATTACTTAAAACATTTAACGAATACCTAATTAACAACATTTCCTTCATATTAATTCGAGCAGGAAGTCCCTCGAGGCATCAATGTCATATTCTTAAAAAAATGGCGGAGAATAAATTTCTTTTCATAAAATCTGAGCGCAATAAGCAATAAATAATGAGTGCCTAATTAATTGTCGTTGTTAGGACGTTGTGATATTAAACTGAAACTCTGGGATTTATAAAAGCAAGCGATTAATCCTTTGGGACGATGTTTTAATGTATATTTTTGGAATAAGAGATTTTTAGTTTCGGCTTAAATCAGGAGAGGAATTAGGAAATCGATAGGAAAGTAAAGTGTTCTAACAAAATTCTTCTGTAATCATATTACGTTTTTTATTTTATTATTTATATATTTTATTAGGATTTAAATCTCAAGCCAAATTCATTTTTTGGAGCCCTATGTGTACTGATAGTCATCATCATCACGCACTAACACATAACGGTGAAGAAAAACAGTGACGAAACCTGTATACCATTACGATTTGCAAGATTTTCAATCGTATGTAAAGTTCGCCAACACGCACTAGGCACACGTGCTATTATACCACTTCTTGCAGTCCATTGCTTGTCTCGTCCACCTTTTTTCTTGGTACATAACGTCATCCATCTGGCAGGAGGTCAGCCTACTTTCCCTTTGCCCCTCTATGCTATAATTTTGTTACTATCTTAGTCCATCGACTATCTCTACGTCTTGCCAAGAGTTTTACTCACCTCCACTTGAGTTCATTAAGACATTGTTCAACGTTAAACATGCCAATGAACTATCGGATGTTATGAAACAAATAATAAAAAATGTTCATTTCGTTTCACAAAATAAAAAATACAAGGTAAGGGTGGGGGACCTTCTATTAAGCATTAAATATGCTTGTTTTTTCGTTGCGGTTTCTATGTCTGGGAGATATGTCTAATAGGCAACGCTGCATAGCATTATGTTGTGCACGTGTTCTTGTATCAGCTTTCGGTTGCATAAGTGAGGGTTGGCATAAAGTAATAAAAAATGTAGTTTAACTACCAAAACAAATATTGATGGGATCCTTTGTTAATATGACTAGGTACATTCTTAATTATTTTCTATGCCTGATTCTATATCCAAATCTGGAAAATGCGTAAAGCATTAGACAAAACTGTACATTGGGGTAAGGTATGGTAATTTTTTTTTATTTATTTAGGACAGCCAGTGGTTGTTACAATATAACTTAGACTAATAAAGATATACAGAATTAACTTAAGAGTAACACCCTCTGAAGGCAGTCACAACTTGCACCGTATGTGATTAAACAATATACATGGTACATATTATTATATTTATAAATATTAAAGAAACATGTTCCCAGTAAGGAAATTTCTCGATTTTTAAAATTCATTTTATTTTATCCCAAATTGCGACATATAATTTTGCTTTATCTTTTAAATATAGAAAGATTATTTACAGGTGAATTTATTGGTAGAATACGATTTATTTAAACAAAATAGTTGTTTTGTTTATATTCAATATAGGTTCTGTGTACGCCCTTGTTTAGCCTTTTAAAAATAAAAATGTAGTGGCACAGAGTACATTTTACATACTTAGATAGAGACGTCACTCAATCAATTCAAGGCACCCTCTAGCATTAAGTAAGAAAAACAATCCCGTAATATGTCTTAACTTACTTTGATTGCATTTATATACGAAAATAAAAGATTTAGGGAGGTTTGGACCTGAATTACATCCAACGGCATTGATTTGAATGTTGTCTATTTAAAACAAATTATTCTGTATAGAAATGCGTACATAAAAATTCTCATTTCCGCATGAGTATGAATTTTAATAAATTGAATAATTGTTTTAAAATAAACTAATCAGCAAATAAGCGAATCAATGTTGTTGGAAGTAATTAAGGGCCAATAATATCCGCGTAAAATATAATCTACGTAAAATGGGGAAACCTGTAAAACCGACGATTTTTTCGCCCTCTGGTGATAAGAAAGTCAAACCAATGATTAGAATTCGTCGTAGTTTGTTATAAGTTAAACTACCGTGTGTAGTGGGTATTTGGTACGCCAACACTTAGCATACAAAATTGGAAGCAAAAACTATTTATTTATTCCCATTCCAATTCAAAGAGGAAATTTTTACCCTTCAGAAAACTTTCACAAAAAAGATACACAGCATCGTATTACATAACCTTGCAATCTGCTGCCTACATATTGCCACTAAATTATAGTCTGCCAACTTAGCCCTACAAAAAAAAAAAGATTATTACCAAGACATCACACCAAAAATGTCCCTCTTAATTATTCGTCTCACGAAATGTAATCCATAAATTCTTAGGGAAAAAGTATGATAGCTCGGTCCATGGAGAAAAAAACACAAAAGGACCCATTGTGCCATTGAATGAGGGGTCATCTCTTTGTTAGGTCCATTATGAACTTAGAATTTGGCTCGGCGCAGAGATATTTGTCGGGGTAGACATTTCTTAGACGGGTCATACACATACGCATGTTCAGAATGAATATTATCTTCAAATTTCTGGATTGATTCTCTGACTTAATTTTGGTAAATGACTTACAAGTATTACTATTAAGACATATACCAAATAATGAATTATCTTCAGTAATGATTAATATAACAACAAAAATTTCCTCAAATGTCCCCTTCTGTGGACTGTTCGTAAACGCACTTGGCATATTTTGATAGATATTTCTCATACTTGATATGCGTTATCTATTTAAGTTATATTAAATATCATTAGTATATATACTGACTATTAAAATTTTACTGAGTAAATTAATATATGTTAAAGTGACTCCACAAAAATTTCAATAAACTGTTGGTTACACGGTACTGCGACTTTTCTGTGAACCTTAAATTCAACCGAATAAATTGGCCTGAATAAAAGATTATTTTACAAAAAAAAAATTAAACTGGCCACACTGACGGGTGGCATCGGTCACGTTGGATTTAATGACTGAGCCCAGCGTAGGTTGTTCATTAAGATATTGAGATCTTTAATAGTGTTATTGTCAAAGATCGGTGCTTCTTTTCTGTTCCTTGTGTACTTGAGTAAATAATTATTAGTTTTATTAATTCACATGCTGCCGAAATAGCTTAAGGGGAGTAGTTGTGGAATAAATTTACCTACTTGGCTATCCTCAAAACTAAATTAGCATTGCTAATTTTTTTTAAAGAATGTCCTTTCTGTGGACATCTTTTCTGTGGATTTATAAGTCCACACGAAAGACAATGTCTACAGAAAAAATTAAGTAATAATGATTTAACAAGTAAAGCAGTATTTTGCTTGCCTGTAAATGTAGACGTGGAGTGCTGTGGGCTCGATAGTAATGTATTTAGCTTATAATAATATTAAATTATTACTCAGTATCGGAATAAAACCATGTTCCATATGATAGCGAATTATGTGATGTCCGTTCATCATTCTTTAACTTTAGTGATTCAGATAACTCAATTGCACCATCGAAAAAACAAAAAATAAATTCCGCGATGGAGACACTTGCTTTGTAACTATTTTTGATATGTTTGTTCTTTTGTGTAAACCCAAGACCCTTCTGTGCTCGAAAAAAAATATATTATAATTTCATTTTTTAGCCTAATCGAGGAAACGATCTTGTTTTATGTTTTTATTTTAATATTCTGATAATATCATATTAAATGAGACTGATTTTGTAAAAATCCCGACCATGTTTTTTTTATACAATTTTTCGCCTCGTTTTGTGTATGACCCAGACCTTAGATTTGTTGGTTTATTTTAACGGTATTTTATTGTAAGTTGGAAATGTGACATACAGGTGTACGTATATAAACTCGCGTCATTTTTCCTAGAAGGGGTAGGCTGCCCAAATTCGCCTGTGTGTTTTGCCCCATGATGTGAAAGGGGGCGAGCCTATCGCCATATCGGGCACAAATTCCCGTTATAATGAACAGAAAAATCCAATACCACTTTGCTTAAACCGGGATTTGAAGCTGAGACATCAGCTTTGCATCAAACCGCAGTACAACTGTGCTAGTGTGTAATGTAAGGTAGGTCAAAATCGGACTTGTAGAGATAACACTCCGCAAATTCTTGAACTTATAATATTATAATAGTACCTATTCATAGTTTGCTTCGAGTGCAATAGAATTTGTAATGCGGTGTAATGCAATTTGTTATCATTATGAGAACAATTGCTTGTATTGATATAGTCAATCATCACGCACTTTAACGGTGAAGGAAACATCATGTCCTATCAAAGTGTAGAGGATTTGTAAGAATTTTTATGGTATGTAAAATCAGCAACTCGTACTAGGCTAGCGTGGTGGACTATACAGCCTAACTATAACGATTAAGAGTATCGTTATCTCGATAGTAGATCAAGCTAGTGCCCTGTAGTGGAACGTAATTGGGCTGATACAGTATGTACTAGTTAAAAGAAGTTCCTGGAACCAGATCGCTTTGTTGAAGCATTAGGTTACAGAGAAATTATACGAATGCCTATAGTATAATAGTATAATTCCTATGATTGAACTCACTTTCCTATGAATTTCATTTAACATTCCTATGAATGACTGAACATGAGAATTTAACGTTATCTGATTTCCCCATGTTTGATTTTCCTTTACGCCGATACGCATCAGTTAGTAGTCAGTATTGTAGGTAAACAGTTAATTTGCATCTATCGATCGCCAATCAATCTATCGATTTACGACTTCATATAAGTTTAAGTTTGGAATAACTATAAAATATACGATTGCAATTTATTAATTTATTTATTTTTATTCTGTTTTTGTACAGAAAATCAATCTTAACTAAACTAATTTATAACATGAGAGTACAAATGGCAGTTGTATCGCTCAAGGCAATCTCAAAGCGACTATCATGGGATGGACATAAGCAAAAGAAAATAAAGAATTAAGAAATAATTAAGAAAGAAGCAAAAAAAAAATAAGAAAGAAGAAGAGGAAGGGAATTAATTTTACATCGTCAACATTTTATTTTATTTTGTGTGCTCAATCGCTGAAAAGCCTTTTATATTTTTTAATTAGCAACAATACCCGCTTTACATGACAAATACATTTCAGAATATGTGAGTAGTCTTTGATGTAGTTCAAAATATATAGCACATTGTGCTTAATCTCATTTGTAACATTTTACAAAGGATTATTAAAATATGGTCTCCATACAAGTCTTACTTATAATTATTTTAACGAACGTCCGACGATTTGACTCAATTTAGCCCTTCTAATTAATGGTTGAACCCAATTAAATGGACCGTGATGCTTAGGTTTAACCTTTTTGTGTGTCAAATGTGGAATCAAGGTTACAAATACACTTCGACATAACTCGTAATCCTTATGTACATACATATATAATTACATAAACTCACGCCTTTTCCATAGAAGAGGTAGGCAGAGATGCCAGGACATCCACATTTCGCCTAGTATGTTTTGTCCCACGATGTGATAGGGGCGAGTCTTTAGCCATATCGGACATAAATTCCTGATTCTAGGCTGATGATGAATAGAAAAATCCAATATCACTATGACCGACCCGTGATTCGAACCTGAGATCACAGCTTTGTTATCGTACTGTATGTAGAACACCTACGCCCTATATACCCGCCCCAGGATCCAAACCATTGTAACCATACTGTAGAGTAATTACGCCACCGAGGTAGTTCATTTGTATGTAAGTTTACGTCTGTGTTCCTGAAAGGGTAGGCAGTGGGACTAGGAGACTGTCCCGCCCTCACACCCACATCTGCAACTTCTGTAAGCGAGGATCAACAGTGGCACGTATTGTAATGAAACGAGCATTGAAGCTAGGGCGAGTCTTCGGGAATGTCTAAATTGTCTTTAACCATCAACGAAATCAATCAGAAAGTTAAATTAATAGGAGGAGTTTGAAATAAATTAGACCTTATTATAAATAGACCCTTGTAGACTAGAAAGAATTTCCGTGCTTTCTGGAGTTTATGCCCTACCTGTTACTGGAATCAAGTATAACAGCTCGTAGGTTCATTTAAATGTAGTAATAATTTGATCCGTGGTGCTTTATAGAAAGTTTCTACGGCTGTAAGTACTTTTTGTGAGGTTATTTTTTTTTGTCTACCTTAATGCACAGATACAGATATGCGGACTTAATGCCATAGGCATTTTCTGACAGTCTTTCTTGAGATGGTCCTGAGATGAAAAAATAGGATACAAATTATGCTTTTTTGATGAGGGATTTAATTTTGAATATTTTTATTTGTATTAACTTATTTAATCACACTGGTGGGCAAAGGTCTCCCTCACGTCTCTCCACAATATCAGGCTACATGGGTTGGTGGTCTCTCCATCGTTTTTTAGGTCTACCAAAGCGTCGTCGACCGTCAGGTATCCATTGGCTGACGATATTTGCCCAGCAATCTGGATACCTTCGAGTCATGACCTATGAATATAAATAAAAAAGATTATTTACCTTCATTATTTTTTCACCAGTTTTGCCACAGAGGGAAAGAGGCACTAGTGTCCACAGATTACCTCACAGTTCAGCAAGCTCATTCCTGATTCAATGTGTGATACCGAAGAGCCTATCGCCATGCTGAGCGCAAGTTTCAGTACCGGGAACTTATATAGAACTTCTTAATCGAAAAACTCACATAAATAGAAATATCCAAGCTAGAATTTAAATCCAAGAACTTACCGACTCGCAGCTTTTATGTGCATTTCGGCTAAAGGAAGTCCACTGCTGAAGATGTGCCTTCTCTAAGGATCTCCACATCAACCTGTTGGAAGCGGCCTGCGTTCAGCGACTTCCTGCAACTTTAGCTAGGTCGTCCAATGGACCGTGATAATTTATTTATTTTATTTTTATCCGGCACCATATGTGATGTTTATCACAACAATGCCGTGCATAAAAGTAATCCGGCTTATTAGCTAGCATTTCAGGACAGTGTTGCTAATGTTACACTTTCCCTTTATATCAATTTCATAATCCAAATCAAATAGAGATTACGAATATCCAAGTATTATTTGTGTTAATGGATATTTAATACTATTTAATCAGAAGATATTTAAAAAAGAGTATTTATTATTTGCACTATAATAACAAGTCAATATTTAAAATTAAAATTAAATTACTTTCAAAAAAATATTTAATTTTTGTTTAAACTGGAGTGCAAAATTAATATACTTTGGTGCAAACATTAAATTGCGCTATTTAATCAAAAGAGTTTAAAATTTAAAAAAGTGATTGAGAAATTGGAGGCACATTTTAAAATAAATTTTCAAGATATCTGTTTAGTTAGGCGTTTCACAGCACTTTAGCTTTTTGTCATAATCAAATCATGTACTCGGTTGCCAGTAGTCAAGTACTTGTCGTTAATAAAATATCTACGCCCCAAAGCTACGAAATAAGTAAAGTTCTCGGAAAGGCTATGTTGAGTTGGACAATTTTGTGAAACGGGCAAAATATGCGAGTACAAAAGTATTTTTTTTTATATTTTTAATATATTAGATAGTATAGTTCGTTTATATATTTTTTTGTTATTTTTTCTATTTCCTGTGCCAATTCTTCATATATTTGTAATTTCCGTGTCCTTTATGTTATGTCAATAAATGGGGTTTCATTCTTTCTTTCTTGTTTTAGAGGAAAATATCATCATCATCATCATATCAGACACAGGAAGTCCACTGCTGAACACAGGCCTCCCCCAAGGATCTCCACAATGACCTGTTGGAAGCGGCCTGCATCCAGCGACTTCCTGCGACCTTAGTCAGATCGTCCGTCCACCTTGTAGGCGGGCGTCCGACATTTCGCTTGCCTGTACGTAGCCTCCACTCGAGAACCTTTCGGCCCCAACGGCCATCGGTTCTACGAGCTATGTGCCCGGCCCACTGCCACTTCAACTTGCCAATCCTATGAGCTATGTCGGTAACGTTGGTTCTCCTACGGATCTCCTCATTTCTGATTCGATCTCGTAGGGAAACTCCGAGCATAGCCCGCTCCATGGCTCGTTGAGTGACTTTGAGCCTTTTAATGAGGCCCACAGTGAGAGGCCACGTCTCGGTGCCATATGTCATCACTGGTAACACACAACTATCGAAGACTTTCGATTTTAGGCACTGAGGTATTTTGGACGAGAAGACGTCGCGAAGTTTCCCGAACGCTGTCCAACCGAGTTGGATTCGACGATTGACCTCTCTCTCGAAGTTGGACCTGCCTAACCGGACCACTTGTCCTAAATAGACATATTCGTCTACAACTTCGAGAGTCGAGCCCCCAACTCCAATGGGGGTGGGCACAACATGGATATTCGACATGATCTTCGTTTTATCCATGTTCATTTTAAGACCCACCTGTTGGGAGACTCGATTAAGGTCTTCGAGCATAGTACTAAGGTCTTCCAGCGATTCTGCCAAGACTACAATATCGTCGGCAAATCGATGGTGAGTAATATACTCGCCGTTGATGTTGATGCCGAATCCTTTCCACTGCAAGAGTTTGAAGGCGTTTTCCAGCGCGGCAGTGAACAGTTTCGGAGATATGACATCTCCCTGTCTCACGCCTCTCTGTAGTGGAATAGCCTTCGTGCTCTGATCTTGTACTCGGACCGACATGGTGGCGTTGTTGTATATACACTTCAACACTTCGATGTACCGATAGTCTATGTGGCACCGCTGAAGAGACTGTAGCACAGCCCAGGTCTCGATCGGTCTGTCCTCAAAGTGCGTATGTTGTGTGTTACCAGGGCCAAGCGTCATCGGGGGTGGTAGCCGGGGCCAACCCGGGGATTCTTAGCACCCCCTGCCCCACCGTAACCATGGCTGCTACCATCGCCACGAATAGTGGGGCTGCCGGGGACTGGGGGCCTGGTAAATTTTTGTATCGACATTAGGGGGGTTATTGCCAATACTCGCCACGCTTGGCAGGCGGGTTGGCGAGCGCAGAAGGGGACTCGCGCTGATTACGCTGCTGCCCGTCATCAACGGTGGAAAGGAAATAGAGTTTGTGAGTAGAGGATATAATGGGAAAGGAAAGTATGGCCTGTAGGAGTGGATACTGCAGTCATGGAAGGGAATGTTTGTAGTGACTGCAGTAGCTCGGGGGCCGAGGTCGCGTACTCGTAGCACCTATTCTAGGACAGGCCATGATAACTAGATAGGAGCATCCCTGACCAAAAGACCAGAGGAAAATATGATAAAAGGTAATTTTATTTCTACAAGTTGTGTTTATTACTATTTGTGACTTAAAATATTTCGGTTTTGAAGTGAAAGTTACTGCGCCGTTGGTGGATAAAGTATGGTCAAAACATTTCCTATAATTTTACTATTGATTTTAAGGCTCGCTTAGATCTGTGCTTAGAACTTATTGCACTCATATAACTCTTTTTTTTTAATTTTGCAATTTTGAAGTTGGCAAATTTATTTATAATTTTTAAGTGGTAGATTATGTGGCTCGTTGAGCTATACGATAAATTAATACGCTCGACTGGTAAGATAATCGCTCACTAAAAATCCATATAGACCGCCATTTGAACTGTCGAACGGTGGCACAATCTTCGTATTTGCCAGAATTTTGACCTTTTTTTCCATACCTTTCATACAAGGATGCGTACCCGTCAAACTTATCCATGCAAAAATCACATTGTAATTTTTTTGTTGCAGAGCATCATGAGCCCCGCCTGAATGCAAATGATCACTGCCGTTCATGGACTTTCGCAGTGCCAGAAATCTAGCAGGTAACTGTCTATTGGATGTCAAGTCAATCTCTTACTGATGCATTCTTTATGATAGCCCAACTACAGGAAGAGAGTATCTCGCGGCGAGAATCGTATGCCATTGTCGTGTAATATAACTACCATAGATTAGATATCGTGTTCTGATAAATGTTTACAGGATGCAACTTCTTTATATCCTTATGATCGTATCGCGAAACTCCCCTATAAAAGGGCTTTAAGATATCACTGTGCTTAGCATCATCCGTATTGCCAGCATTAAAAAACAATTCACTGGTGGTAGGTTTCTCATATGTGAGAGGCCGCCTGGGTAAGTACTACCTACCACCGCAATGCCTATTTCTCCCGCCAAATACCAGTGTAAATGCATTGTTGTGTTTCGGTTTGAAGAATATTGTAGCCAAAGTAGCTACTGGTCATATTCAGACTTAACATCGTATGTCTCAGGATGGAAAGCGCAGTGGAGTGCCGATCATTGCTTTGTAATTTAAGGTGCTGTTTGGTTTTGCTACTATTCGTGAGCAGTCGTATCGCTCACTATCAGGCGAATGGCAATTTTGTCTGGCCATTAGTAGCAATAAAAAAAACTATATTCTCCAGTTATAACCTCAACTTACAAACCAACTCCATGTAATTTCTTAGTTCACGTCAATGTATATTATTTTTCAACACACTCCGTGTCGTCGGCGCTCTCCATGTATATTTTATGTTCTCCGCGAGAACAACTCTCCAGCTTATGTTTTATTTGACTGTGTCTGCTCAGCGGTTCTGTCTAGAGTCTTTACAAGTGGATTGGTAAAGTATAGGTTCGGCGAGAGTTTTACACATTTTTGTACACTTTAGAGAATCGTCTGCTCAATGTGGTGTTTTTTTTCTTTTTTTTTAATTCTAAATTTAGGGCTTTTTCACTTAGTGAATATGTTGCCCTGGTAATGAAAATACATGATTATAAAAAAATATGTGAACTAAAATTAACAATGTGGTGTTCTACGAGGTCGATTTGTACTCGTGCTCCGACGCGATTCATAGAAGTCGCTAGTGTACTTATTGTTATTTACTAATTGTATTATTGTTTAATATGGAGACTGTGCCACCTTCACACCCGCCACTGTAACTCCTGAGAGCCAGGATCAACAGTGGCACGCAATGTAATGACACCGAGCATTGAAACTCTGCGAGTCTCCGGGAATGACTAACGCCCGAATACTGGAACGCCATTCAAATAATAAGTTGCTCTTAACAGCGCACGGCCCACTCAGCCAGTACATTTAATCGGGATTAACGTAGTTAAGCGCAAGTTATATTTAAGTTGCGTTCCAGTATTTGGGCGTAGTGAAATTAATAGGAGTTGGAAATATTATAACAATATATAATTATTGTTTAATAATGTAATGTTCAACAGAGACCTGTTGGAGGCAGCCTGGGAGGAAGCCAATATATAATCATTGGGGGAGGCCTATGTTCAGCAGTGGACTTCCTTTGGCTGATGGACAGATGGATGGATGGAATGTAATCTTCTTCTGTGTTGTATTGGGTGTACGAGTAAATAGTAGCAAAAATAAAGAATAATAAAAAAGATTCAATCGATTGTGACAAGTTTTACATTCTGAGCGGATAAAGTAATCAAATTTTAATGATAAGTACAGTGAAGTATTAGTCATCCGCTCAGTGACTGTTACAATTAAATACCCTTATTTTACAATTATTAAATAAAAATACATTTATAAAGTTAGTTGAAAAACTGTAATGGAATTGAAAAGTCGGGGAGTTCAAAATGTAAAAATTAAACTTAATCCGTAAATAATAGTTTTATATAAATGTAAAACATTCGCGTGAATGTAAGAAACCATTGGGTAAGTAAAGTGATGGCCACCAGGCAAAATACCCCTTTCTTCTTCACATTATTTCATTCCCGCTTCCCCTCCTGATATAAAAGACCGGCAACACATCTATGATCCAAGCATTGTTATGTTATGTTGTGTATTGTTGTGTTGTGTTGTGTTATGTTATGTTCATGGGCAGTAGTGATAACTTACCGACCTGTTTGCTAATTAACCAGACAAATTGTATAAACTAAAAAATTGAAATGGATCACAGAGATAACCATCTTTCGCCATCGCTACAAACATGCTGACTTTTTTATTAATTTTTTGCTATGAATTTCGAAACGAGTATGCCATTCACCTAATGTTAAGCTCATGGACGTATCAAAACCAACCAAAACCATGAATCACACAACAATGCTTGGCATGCCACTGCACTCGCCATACTGAGGCTTAAGATGTTAAGTCTCAATATGTCTAGTACAATGTCCTTCTTCTACGGGCTATCTTTTTGGGTCACCGGCAATAATATTTATTGCCTGCATCAGGAGGACGAGTTTATAGCATAAAAATGGAAATAAATTCCGCAAAAGTTATGCTTAAACCATTCAGATAAAGTCATATATAAATTCCGTCATTCAGTAGAAAAGTAGTTTTACTGAAAACTGTCTTCTCTTAAAAATAACGGGCGAGAAAATAGTTTTACTGGTTTCAGAAATACTTAAACTTTTTCTACCGTTTTCATAACCAGTTTACATAGTAACACGACATCGACATACAATATACGATAACCTCCATCTTGCAGTTGTTTCTGCCTCCTGTAAACGTCAACAGATGCATCTGCAGATGTCGTCTTCGGATGAAAAAAATATATTAAGCATTTACGTGCCGAAGCGTCTTTAAAATTTAAAGGCTGTTCGTTGTTATTTCAGGAAAAAGGTGTATTTAGTACTCAAATGCAACGATAGGAATAAAAAAAAAATCTTCGCGTTTTTCGTCGTTTTTACAAAATGTTTAGTCACATTGTGTCTAGTCATTAAAACTACCACCTGGCTTAGTTTATGGTAGCAGTCTTGATATACCCTGTATGTATCTATATCCCAGGTTAAATTCAGTAGAGTTCAAAGACCAAACTCGTTATCACTTCAAGTTGTTTTATAACTAATACAAGAATATGTAATATAAGGCATGCCGAGCACGGAGTCACTACGTGTTTGTCTCCTCCGCGAATATTGGCGCACATCAAGAAATACGGCGCATGCATTTTACAAACACCAGTGGCTTTTAGGAGCGACTCGTGTTATTTGAATAACTATATTTTTGATATGTACATGGATGGATGTTGAATTAGGTTTTAGTAATTTAAAAGACATTTATTTATAGCCTTTATTGGCAGATGAGCTAGCGGCCCGCCCAATGGTAAGCGGCTACCGCTGCTCATGGGCCTCTGCAGTGCCAGGGGACCAGAACAACAAAGTCACTGCCTGCCTTAAGGAGAGTAATCTCTTTAAACCTCGTTTGAAGAAAGACTGGTCATAGCGCTCGTAATGTTAGAATGTATATATAATAGTAATCTTTCAGCTTTAGAAAATAGTTTTTGTCTTTATAAAGAGAAAATTAATAATCATTAAAGACCATTTCCTTTCTCAACTAGAGCATAGCTGAGGTATATCTTGTCCATTCGCCTCTTTGGTAAATGTTAGGATAGGTATATATATTTATGTATATGGTAAATTGTATGTATGTGTATTTTAATATATTTTGTTGGTATGTATTTGTATATATGTATGTATATATTTTATATATTACTATTACTGAAAAGTAATAGTAGTTTTACTGGTGGTAGGTCTCTCATATGTGAGAGGCTGCCTGGGTGGGTACCACCGCAATGTCTATTTCTCCCGTCAAACAGCAGTTTAAATGCACTGTTGTGTTTCGGATTGAAGGACATTGTAGCCAGAGTAACTACTGGACATATTGAGACTTAACATCTTTTGTCTCAGGATGGCGAGCGCAGTGGAATGCCAAGCATTGCTTTATAGTTCAAGATGTTGTTTGGTTTTGCTACTGTTCATGAGCGGTCGTATCGCTTACCATCAGGCGAACGGTATGCTCGTCTCGCCATTCACTGCAATAAAAATAATACATATATATATATACCTTAGACTGCCCGCTCATTTTTCCTATCTCAATATCCATCCAAAGGTTGCCTGGAAGAAATTACCTAGAGTGATAAGGCCGCCTCTTGTACTATTATTTTTGTGTTGTTTCTTTACTGTATTTTTATTTTGTGCAATAAAGTATTAAATAAATAAATAAATAAAATATTTGATTGTTTGCTTGCATTAAATAGGCTCCCAAATTACTGAACCGATTTGAAAAGTTATTTTACTGTGGGTAAGCTACACTATTCCTGGGTTACATAGGCTACATAACATTTAATAAAAATATGATTTTTACTAAAACTTCGATAATGTAACCGAAAGTAACAAAAAATAACTATAATAATATTATATTTGATATGCTGTTGATGATGACTGAACTCATTTTAATTGTAGTTGCAGAAGTTTATATTTAACAATGACTAATTTGAAAGAGTATGCGGGCTATACAGGGTATCTCAAGACTGCTACCGAAAACGAAGCCGGGTGGTAGTTTTAGTGGCTACAAACACAATGCAATTAAAATTTTCGCATAGAAACGCGACAATTATTTTTTATGATTTTTTAAATATCATCAATTTTGGGTGGTAAATTCATAGTTTTTGCTAAAATAATAATTTAAACTCTTTTATACCTTAGAGTGTTTGTAAATAAAAGGGTATACACTATTATTTTAGGAAAAAATGTATTTATCACCCAAATATGGACATAGGAAAAAAATAACAAAAAAAAATTGTCGCTTTTTTTTACAACTTTTTTGTTGCATTGTGTCTGAAGTCGCTTAAACTATCACCCGGCTTCGTTTTCGGTAGCAGTCTTGTTATACCCGGTATAGCATGCGTGAAGAGAAATATCCAATTTGGAGACTCCGGCATAAAGCATGCGGGCCCTATCGACCAACATACATTTGCAACATAACTGACCCATCCATACACTTAATCTCGACAAATACATGACTCTTATAACTTCATGCAAAGAAAGTCTACAATCTATAAATAAAATAAGTCTTTCACAGATATCTAAAATATTATAGAGCAAGCGAGCACTGGAAATAAGGACGTCGCGAGCAAATCTTCGAGTGGGTAAATATGTAGGGAGTCGATATCCCGACAAAGACCTACCAGCGTTTATTTAAATCAAACGGGGCGAACATAGAAAGTACAGTCAGCGACATAAGTCGCTACACATTCACGAGATTTGGAATTGTCTTATCATCCAAAATAATAATTATTTTCAATATCGTATGGCACATCTCGGCATAGATGACTTTACTTGGTTATATTTTACGACTACAGAGTAGTACGTACAAATTTTAATTCATAAAAAGCTTATCAAAAAATGTGAAGTGTTCAACGACTTATGTCGCTGACTGTACCTATACGAAATATAGAAATTTTCAATGTGGTTTTTTGGAACGAAGTTCCTTATGGCGCGTTGTGAAAGGGGGCTAGACGGAAAAAAGTCTCACGAAAAGTTGTAATGACACTTCCAATCTCAATTTTATTACCAAAAATAATAGCCTGATGGTTAGCGATACGACCTCTTTGTTACTCTGGCTAGAATTTCCTTCAAACCTTAACACAACAGTATATTTACACTGCTGTTTGGCGGGAGAAATAGACATTGTGGTGGCACATATCCAAGCGGCCTCTCACATATGAGAAACCTACCATTAGTAAAAGCCATTATGAGACATTTTAATTGGCTTAAATCAGTAGATACAATTATTAAGTTCATAATTACTACAATACTTTGAAGCGGTGACAGAGTAAGGTTAGAATATATAATCTAAGGTTAGAATCAAGGAACTGACGATTCTTTTATGATGTGGAGGTGTAATCCATAGAAAAAAATTGTAAATGTAATTTGAGGCGAGCATCCTGCCATGTTGGACTTAAATACTAGTATCTATAGCACTTACACGTAAATTTTAGATACAAAATTCACACAATAATCACTTTACTTAAGATTCTAACCTAGCACTTCACGTTTCTTACACATTGCCAGAATTTGACAATCACAATTATAACTTATTCCCGTATATCAAAAGTAAACCCGGAGACAAGTAATACCCTTTATAGACCTAGAGCATTGCACAAAACACCCTGATTTATACACTACGACAAACTTTAAGGCAACCGCAGAACAAATTATAGTTTGTATACCTCTAATAAATAGCAGTTAAACAGACAACTTTAGTAATAATTTTATTTCGCAACACCCGTTTTGTGTAAATATTTTAGTAGCTCAAAAAGATTTTGTTACAAGTGTTAGAAATTACGAAATTGTGTCCTTCGAGATAACTTTGTCAACTCGTAGAAGTTTTATTAAAATAGGCTTTAAAATTGTGGAATTTATTTTTTAATGTTATTTTGGGATATCCGTATTTGAATGGCGCTTTAATGGTGAAGGAAAACATCGTGATGAAACCTGCATACCGTAACGATAGGTAAAAAATTCTATGGTATGTAAAGTACGCTGACCCGCAATAGGCCATCGTGGTTGACTATATGGCCTAATCACTCTAAACCGTACTTTCGTTTGTAGAGGAGACCTGTGCGCTGTAGTGTAACGTATATAAGCTGATACAGTAATGGTTAATATGTTAGAAGTGAATCGTGATCCAGCTGGTTAAATTTTACATTAAGTCAAATTTTTGTGAGCTCACAAATATTTTTTCGGATCTGTTGCGAGACGGAAGTCTTTCATAGTTCCTGATATCTACAACACAAGACTTGTCAGGTTGCGACACTTTATGTATTACGGTTTTGTGATTGGTTTAAACGTCATCACACCTAAATATTTTAAGTTTTGAGTTTTTACAGTCTTGATTTAATTCCTAATTATTATGGGACATAATTATAAGAAAGGGGCAATTTAATTAATTTTTAGCAAGTTAAAGTGGATGTGGGCCAGCCACATAGCACGAAGAACCGATGGCTGTTAGGACTGAAAGGTTTTAGAGTGGAGGCCAATTCAGGTGCAATGCCGCCACTATGCCGGGCCAGAGATTAAAAAAAAAAGGCCAAGTACAGGAAAATGCAGTGTCCGACGTCCACCTAAATAGTGGAAGGACGACCTGGTTAAGGTTGCAGGAAGTCACTGGATGCCGGCCACTTCTATCAAATCGATGTGAAGATCCTTGAGGTGACCTATGTTCAGTAGTAGAATTCTTGTAGCTGAAATGAATGAACAAACGAATGTATTATGTAATTCAAATATAGTAACTGTTGACGGCAAATGTAAACGTTTTTTAATAATTAAAACCACTTTAATTAATCCGTTCATGTTCTATCAATAATATATTAAAATGTTACAAAAATTATTCAATATTGATTCAGAATGGAAAGCAAATTGAAATCTGAAGATTTCTAATAAAAACCAAACCCGAAATGAACCGGTTTGGATTGAAAATTTTTAATATAAAAAATGATCAGTGTGCAAATTGAAGCTGGGAGCAATTGATTTTAATGAAAGTTTTTTTATATTGATTTAATATTCAAACTTTTAGCCGAACCGCACAATTTGTGACCTGTAGTTCCATCCAATATATTTTTTTCGACAGCCTCCGTGGCGCAGGCGGTAAGACACCGCCTGTGAAACGAGAGGCCGCGGGTTCGATCCCCGCACCGAGAGAAATGTTAGTGCGGCCCACAAATATTTCTCTCGGGTCTGGGTGTTTGTGAGACCGAAAAGTCTCTCGTAGTTCCTGATACCCACGACACAAGATTCGATCTTAATGTGGGGTCAGGACTATGTATGTGACTGTTGGGTGTTATTATTATTATTATTATTATACGGCCGAACCCGGTACCCCTCAAGGGCAGATACATATTTTGAAAACATTCTATCGCCTATGTTCAGTAGAGATAATGTATAATAGTAATGGTGAAATATTATTCATCACCAAGTAGTTTCACAGCCTATTCAATGCAAAAAATCAAATCTTTCCTCTTAAAATTTTAAATATCTGTGACCGTAAACAGTTCTATTTTCAATTGATTGAATATCGATAGTTATTCCCACGCTTCATAGAACGTCTTTACATTTTAATATCTCGCGAAAGAATTCTTGTACGGAGACATTTACAATGGGTGTTTTCATTTGCGCTCATCCATCCCACGTGGAATCATGGTAGAAATATTTCGAATTTTACATGTCACAGCACATACATATCTGCTAATATCTGAAACAGAAAATATTTTAGGTGTAATTTAACAAAGATTTGACCTACGTAGGTGTTTGAGTAAATGCGATTAAGTATGGAAATGATTAAAAGAGGTTCATGGGAATCCAAAACCTCTGAATTTTGTAACGCGGATTTCCATGTTTTTTTATAATTTCACACATGAAATACTAATTTCAGAGCTCTTAAGTAATATTTTGTTGCAGAAATTGTAAAAATATATTTTTAAATTAATTTCTTTTATCCCACTGCTGAGGTAAAATATCTTGTTTTTACCTCCACGATTCGTATCAAACAAATTTCAAAATACTCTTCGTTAATCAATGCATTATAAAATAAACTCCTAAGCGAAATTTCATATTTTATTTTAGTCTAAAATGTACATACATTTTAAATACATAAATAAACTGACGCTTTTTTTTCCCAGAAAGGGTAGGCAGAAGTGCTACCAGGATATATTTCGCCTTGTATGTTCCGTCCCACTATGTGATAGGGGGCAAGCCTACCGCCATATCGGGAACAAATATAATTAAATTTTCATTAGTTGGCCATTGATAATAAATAGAAAAATCCAATATAATTTGTCCCACTTAGGATTTGAACTGTAGACCTCTGCTTTGTAATTGTACCATAACACAACTACGCCACCGAGGCAGACCCAAAAATTTCTAGACCCAAAAATTTAGGTTGTGCATTCGAATATTATAATTCGAATATGATATGGATTTTAATTTGTAGGGGATTTTTTGCTATAGTTAATTCATTCTATTATACCGGGTATCTCAAGACTGCTACCGAAAACGAAGCCGGGTGGTAGTTTTAGTGGCTACAAACACAATGCAATTAAAAATTTCGCATAGAAACGCGACAATTATTTTTTATGATTTTTTAAATATCGTCATATTTGGGTGATAAATCCTTAGTTTTTGCTAAAATAATAATTTAAGTTCTTTTATACCTTATAGTATTAATAAATAAAAGGGTATACACTATTATTTTAGGAAAAAAACGTATTTACCACCCAAATATGGCCATAGAAAAAAAATAACAAAAAAAAAATTGACGCTTTTTATTGCAACTTTTTCTGTTGCATTGTGTCTGAAGTCGCTTAAACTACCACCCGGCTTCGTTTTCGGTAGCAGTCTTGAGATACCCGGTATTTAAACTCACATCAAACATTATTTTCAAACATAATGAATTAATCATGTCAATCAAAAATCAAAAATGAATTGGAACTATATATTTTTGTACCGTATTTTATTTTATCATGGTTTTTGTATTGTAATTTCTTTCTTCTTTTTTTTTATTATTATTGTATGTCCAGTATATAGTTATATAGCAGTATATTCGCCTCGTAGTATAATATTGTTCGTGAAACACAAGTTTTGGGTTATATTCAAGATAAAAAACATTATTGTAACTATTTAGCAGCTTTAAGATTGTAACCTTGTGTAAATAAAAAAAAAAAGAAAAAAAATATTGATGCTTATAGCTCTCGTAGTATACCAGCCACCGTATACAATCCCGCCATAATGATGCAACTGTGACCGAATCACCCTGTGTTCATCCGGTTACAAACATGCATAATTTTACCTCGTCGGTCGATACAGCGCTGAAAATCAGAAACCATTCATCTATGTATTTTGTAGTCAGTCTGTCATATCTAAAAGTTATAAACCACGTACCGTAGTTTTACTGCCTCGGTGGCGTAGTTGTACTAGGGTACGGTTACAAAGCTGAGGTCTCGGGTTCGAATCCCGGGTTGGGCAAAGTGATATTGGATTTTTCTATACATTATCAGCCCAGAGTCGGGAATTTGTGCCCGATATGGCGATAGGCTCGCCAACTATCACATGGTGGGACGGAACATACAAGGCGAAATGTGGGGGTCCTGGCACCTCTGCCTACCCCTTCTGGGAAAAAGGCGTCAGTTTATGTATGATGTATGTATGTAGTTTTAGTGACTACAACTAATGCAACTGAAAATCGTTTCTTATTCACTAACATTTTTATTTATTCTATGTCTGAAGTGATTACTAATGAACTGCTAGGCATGGGCCCCCTCCACAATCGAGATTACAATTTAGAGAGTTAGTCATATAGTCCATCACGCTGGAGTAGCGACGTTTGGTGGACTTTGCATAACTTGGAATTTTTTAGAAATAACTATTGTATGCAAGTATCATTATTTAAAACGTTTTGCTTCACTGTACCATTGCGTGGTGATTGATTATCAAGACTTCAATAAAACATGAATGCAACAATTCAGAAGTATCCCTGATATTTGATATTCGGCGACCACCGTGAACATATTGGTCGGAATGGTCCGTTACCAACAGGCCACCACGAACTTGTTTGCACCTTTATTTAGTATAATTAATTATGATAATTACTATAAGATATCATTATTGTTCCCAGTGCATGGTGACCTCCAGTGCATGGTCTATTGGTTAACGGACTAGACGTGACTGCCAACATATTCACGGTGGTTGCAGGTTCGAATTCTAGGGCACACATCTGACTTTTCGGAGTCATGTGTGTATTCATAGTCAATCACCACGCACTATAAAGGTGAAGGAAAACATCGTGAGGAAAACTGGATACCATAGTGATGTGATTTCTACGATATGTAAGTCCGCCAACCCGCACTAGGCCAGCCTGTTGGACTATATAGCTTATCACTCTCAATCGTAGTTTCGATTATAGAGGTGGCCCGTGCCCTGCAATGGGACGTAAATGGGATGATTAAGATTATGATGTAAAATGAATAAGTATCTTTAGAATCTTTATTTTTTAAAAGCGTTTGTACGAAATATTTCAAAAGTAGACTGTACATCGAACATTGCTAAGTCTAATAAATAGCTAAATAACGGTCGGTTACACCAACACACCTGAGTGGTGTGTTTTGAAAGCGGTTGACGTGTAGCGTGTGACGCTCATGTTGTACCTTGGTTTGTGGCTTAATGTATAAACTAACAGCGGGTGAGGGTAGCGGAGCGATTTGAGTATATCCTGAAGATTGTCAGATAGATAGTAGACCTAGAGTCCATGAGCGTCAGACCTGCGTAGTTTTGTAAAAAACTGAAAGTATGCCTGCGCTTGAGTCTGAAATAGGCATCACAGGATCTGTAATTATGAAGTTTGGATCCTAGTCTGGAAGATTTAATGTGTTAACTAATAATGTGTGTACTAAACATGTAGAAATTTAAATTAATATAAGGTATAATTCTGGCGATGATTGATGATTAAAGTTCTTGGCGACCCGCCTTCAATATTTCATCCATATATTTTGATATGTTGACTCATCAAGTCAATAAGTAAATTAATCGATATGTACAAGTAAAATTGAATATATATATTGTTTTGCAGTTTTATTTTAAGTGTATTGATAGTCAACCACCATACACTATAACGGCGAAGGAAAACATCGTGAGGAAACCTGAATACCACGGCGATTAATAATTTATATAGTATGTATGTAAGTCCGCCCTCCCGCGCTGAGCCAGCGTGGTGGACTATATGACCCTACCACTATTAATCGTACTCTTGATTATTAAGGAGGCTTGTGCTCTGCAGTGGGATGTAAATGATACAGAGTTAATTTATTTACAACTTTTAGTTTTTTTTTTTGTTTTTAAATCGGGTTTTATGTTTTATTATTAAAATAAATTAACCTCTTGCCTCCTGGCCCGAATGTATCACGTGACCTTTGCGGTGGCTCGACACAGAGCCGCATTAAGGCACGTTTGTACAGCTGTCAGTAAACCGGCCCTTGTAACAAAACTCCCTTTACAATTCATGTGACGGTACTTCAAATGGCTTTAATACCAGTTTTTGGCCTGTATATCTTTGTTCTGGTTGGTCGTTTGTTTCGGTTTTGGTAGAGTAATTGGCAATTTACGGGGAAAGTGTAATTTAATTTTTGTTTGACTACCTCGATGGTGAAGTTGTACTACGGTATGATTGCAAAGCTGAGGTCTCGGGTTCAAATTCCAGGCCGAGCAGTCTCATTGGATTTTTCTATTCATTATCATCTCGGAGTTAAGAATTTGCACCCGATATGGCAATAGGCGTAAACTGACGCCGTTTTCTCTGAAAGGATAGGCAGAGTTGCAACCAGTAAGGCGATTCACGTAATTAAATAAGTTCAGTTGCGGCGCAGTTGCAGTTACGTTTCGATCAAAACAGCCCTTTTCGTATTCTCATAATACGCTCGCGTCAAGTTCGCGTCACGCGAGCGCTTTAGTGTATTCTACTGCTGCGCGTATAAGTGAATGTCAAACAAATTTCATACGTCTGACGTACAGTTGACGCATAGCTCACGCGCAGCTAAACATTTACGAGAATACCATTTTGTACCAAAACGTAAACATAATTGTAACCGCACCGCAACTTGATCGGTGCGTCAAGAAATTACGTGAATCGCCCTACAGGACGTCACACTTCACCTTGTATTTTCCGTCTCTCGATGTGATAGGGGGCGAGCTTATTCCCATAACAGGTACAAATTCCTGATACCAGGCTGATAATTAATGGATAAATACGATATTATTTTGGCTAACTCAGTATTCGAATCCGAAACCGCAGCTTTGCAATCATACCATGGTACAACTACGCCACCCAGTTTTTCTTAGTTACCAATAATAGCACAAGTATTACAACTGACTCATACTGTGAAACTCATAAAAACTTGGAATCAAATATCGATCAATACAATATGACCTTAATTAAATTACAAAATCCATAATAAAAAACAAAGCCAATTAAATTCCAATTATCAGAAAATACTTCAAAAAATGCGTTATTCACTTGGCAATATTAATAAAGATTATACGAGGGGCGAAGCATTTTTATTATCTTTCCTATGAGCGAAGGACCAGGATTAACAGATTTTAATCTTAATATTGCTCTTGAAAGACAATTTTAATGGCCAAGTTGAGTGGCGACCGTAAAAGTACCCTAAAGTTTGGGAGGTCAGGTAATTTTTGTTCTCAAGTTTTATATCCATAATTTGATATTGATAATGGCTGTTTTAAAAATGGCTTGGTTTTTGTTTGACTTCTGCTATGTTATATTTTATCTTTTTTAATATGAAGTCAATGTAAAAGAAAGGAGGTTTTATTCGATCAACACCGTACACCAACTCAGCTATTTTTTCAGATTTATTTATTAATATCAAAGGAAATGTAAAAAATATTTATTTGTTTTGTTGTTATAACAATGGATGTGAATTGGATTATTAAACAAGTTGGAAGAAACTAATGTGACTGTTGAGGCTTAATTATATTTAGCTATTCACTCTTTTAATGTACCTATATAACCCTTCAGAGAAGAATTGGTTAGACACAGGTAATCAACCTGCCCACACCAAAATAATTAATATTTCTGTGATCCATAAGTATTTGCCTCACTCTGGGTATTTCTGATACCGAAAAGTCTCTCGTACTTTCTCATGCTCGGGACACAAGACTCGGTCTTAGTGTGGGGTCAGTAAATGGCTGTTTGGTATGTTTATAATAAGTTTGATGCTACAACATTAAAATATAGCTTCATAAATTATTATTTTTCAATGAATGGCTAGATTCGCTGATGGTAAGCGATAAGTTTGGTCAGACAACACCATGAATTATAAAGTAACGCTTGGCATTCCACTGCGCTCGCCATCCTGAAACACTCAATATGTCCAATAGTTATGCTAGCTACAATGTTCTTCAATCTGGAACACAACAGAACATTTAAACCTTTGTTTGGTGGGAGAAATAGACAATGCGATGATACCTATAAGAGACCTACCAAAAGTAGATAGATAAAAACATACTTTCCTTCCAATTTCTCGATTCCAAGAAGTTCACAACCCACTCAATACAAGCAAAGATAAAAAGTCTGATTGATACAGGTCGGCAATTTGTAAGCCTCAAGCGAGCTGAAAACCCTTGTTTCTTTTTTTATGTAATCCAGGTAGGTAACTTACGTTGGTAATCCTAGCGAAGCTAAACTATGTCGGACACGATGTGGGACGGCTTTTATCCCTCACTTTGTATCTGTGACAAGTATACTGGTTTTGGTGAGGTCAAATATTTTACTTTTGTTCGCTTCGTTGGTGCATCAATTTCTTTTTATTCATTTATAATGTATAGTAGATAGTATACGTGGGATAATATTTTTTAGTTTGTACTATGTATTTTAGTTAAGAATATCCTGTTTAAATGTAGCTCCATTTGTATGAACTTAATTAAGTGTACGACGAAAAGTGAAGCTGTGCACAATATTTTATTACATAATTATCTTATTTTGATTAAGAAATAATATCGATGGAACACATTGCACTTTCTAAAACCCAATAAATTTAAATAAAACATGAAACCCTTTTAAAAAGCGCCATATAAGGTATTTTTTGTATTCTCTAGAATTTATTTGTTCTAGACACGTCACGTTTGCACCGTAAGAAATTATGCTTACTTATTAAATGTTGCATAAAGCGATCCATTTGTATTCTGTATATTATATCGTTTTATTGGCGAAAAGTAAGTAAAATATTTACTGATGTTAAATCTCTCATATGTGAGAGTCCGCTTGGATAGGTATCACTGCAATATTTAATTTCCCTCGTTCAACAGCAGTGTAAATGCAATGTTTTGTTACAGTTTGAAGGGCATTGAGACTTAACATCTTATGTCTCAGAATGCCGAGCGCAGTGGAATGCCAACCATTGTTTTGTAATGTTTGATATTGTTGTATTTTGTTACTGTCCATGAGCGGTCGTATCGTTTACTATATGGCGAATAAAATGCTCGCTATAAAAAAATGAAGTATTCTTTGGCTTCTTTTATTTTGTTACAGGTGTTAGATTGTAAGAACCATTTTGATAATTAATATTGTTACTATCTTCAAATATCAATCAAAATTGCCATTCTTACTCTGTTTCTCACCATCCATCTATTCCTGACTCCTAAAGATATCCCCAACGACTTGTACTCTATAATCTGCATATTTACGTCGCAACCAAAAACCATCAATAATGATGACAGAGGAGCAAGCACATGATCGATAAGCCCATTCCAGTGGCACATTTTATTAACCGTAACATTTGGAATGGTACAATAAATCCTTCCGCACTACCGCATTGCGGAAGCGACTGTCTTTGCCACAATTTGTAAGTATTAAAATCGTATTTGAACGAGTAATTATTTGTCACGGCGAGCATTTTGTGGAGATGTTCTGTGTACATGTAATTTGTAGGTTGGTTTTTATTTGATACTGACATGAATGAGTTTTTTAAATTAGAACAGATGGTAAGTGGAATGTTGCCTAAATAGAGGGAGATGATGATCATAATATTTATTTAGTTAGTCTTCCTAGCGCACTTGGTTGGACGCGGGCTGTGAAGGGAGTGGGCGCGGGTTCGATGCCCATTTTTTTTATTGCATGGTTCCGGCAAGCAAGCAAACAAGTCACCTGATGGTAAGTGACCACTGCCGTTCATGACAACGCTTGGAACACGACGTGTTTTAGGTCCAAAAAAAAACTATTGAGGACTAGCTGTACCTGCGACTTCGTCCGCGTGGAATTTAACAAAAAAGTTAATTAGTTTATTTAGTTTTTTTAAATAAAAGAATTTTTCTAAAATAAATGTAGCCTAAGTTACTCCTTATTATATCAGCTACCCGACAATGAAAGTCCCATCAAAATCGGTCCAGCCATTTCAGAGATTAGCTGGAACAAACAGACAGACAGACAGTCAGACAGACAAAAAAAATCTAAGATCATTTTCGTTTTATGTATCGTGTATATAACGATATGTAGTTGGACATTTTCTTTAATTTTCTCTTTACAAACAGACGCTTCAATTTTATTTATATGTATAGACTGAATTATTTAGTCAGCGCTAAACTTAGGTACCAATAAATAAAGCTGCTTGCATATTTTTGTACCTATGAAGCCTCATTTTTGCCTAATTTTTGTACTTAAAATATATTTACTTACACGTGCCACTAAAGGACAAAGTATTCGATCGAAAAGGCTTAAAAATAAAAAAAGTCAAAAAATATACAAAGAGTAATTAATAAAACACAAAATTAGTTGATAAAAATGTCTACGTAATTACTTATTAAATAGTTAGGTTTATTAAGAAAAAGTTTCGAGCCAAACCGACCAAGAAATTTTACTTTCACTACGATAATAATTGTTGCGTTGAGTTATTGAAAATGAGTTTGGAACTCGCCAACTTTTTTAATTGTTATTCATTACTTTTATTCTTTATTGCGATTTTAATGCTGCCAATGACTTTAGCCTGAGGCGTGTGTAATTTTTATTGTTAGACTTTTTTATAATTACTTTTTATAGTTTTTTTTTTCTCTTTTTTGGCATGCTTTATGGACCTTTTTGTTTAAGTGTTTTTAATGTATTTCTCTGGTATGACGACTAGCCTGCAGTGATTTACGTATTTTGAAAATATGTGTGGAGTCATTGTGTTAAAATTATGCAAATGACGATAATATTAGTAACAGTTCAGGCTTTAAATATAACCTTAGAGTATTTATAATTTATAGGGAGAGCTGGTACTTCAAAAACGTAGATAAAAATTGTAGTGCAGGGCTTTTCTGTCCTCCTATTGGCTGATCTACGACAGATTGTCCAACGTGGATGAATAATTTGAAAAAAAAAAAAACAAGATTTACACAAATTGGTTTCCGGATATTAAATTCCACTCAAACTCGTTTATATAAATATACCTTCGATTACCAACGGAATTTATAGCATTTAGCAGTTAAGCAATTAGTAAAATTTTCATTAATTGAGAAGTGCCACAAAAATAATATAGATCTGCGCTTTTGACGACGCAAGTAGACGGCGCTCCCTCTGTTTTATAAATACTCAAAGATGACGGCCTATTTGTAAAAATTTAATCGTTTCGTCTCCAACTAGATATTTTGACCTAGCAGTTTAAATACACTGTTGTGTTTCGGTTTGTCAAGGACATTGTAGACAGAGTAACTACTGGAAATATAGAGACTTAACATCTCTGAGATATATTGAGGATTGCGTAGTGGGATTTCAAGCATTGCTTTGTAATTCAAGGTGTTTGGTTTTGCTGTTTTTCATGGACGATCCTATCGCTTACAATCAGGGGAACAACATAGCCGTCTTGCCATTCATTGAAAAAAAAAAACATTATTGCCATAATAATCAAGCATTTAAAAAGTCAGTAAAATTACAACCCTGCTATTTAAAAAACGTTTTTCGCGAATTTTCTCAAAACCAACCTAAGTACAAAAGTAAACCCCACTTCTTGTTACAAAACAAGATTTACAAGTCGCCTTTGCATCGGAACAATGCAAAAAGCTTAAGTAACGCTACGTGACGTCAACGGAGACAATGCTAATATTTGTTTGAACCAGTGAGGGCGGTGAGAAGCTGTTTTAATCCTAAACTATTCTCTTAATCCCATTATTTACAACGTGATTATGCACAAGAAACGACAACTAGGGGACGTAGTTGGAACAGAGGGTGGTTTATGCCCTTAATTTATTTTACCAGACAGATTGTCAAGTATTTCATAACTATAAGTATGTTTTTTTTTTGCCCTTAATGGCAAGACTAGCATGCCGTTCGCCTGATGTTACTCATAAATAATAGCAAAACCAAACAACACCTTGAATTGCATTGGTCGGCATGCCACTGCGTTTGCCATCCTGAGACATAAGATGTAAAGTATCAATATGTCCAATAGCTATTCTGGTTACAATGTACTTAAATCCGAAACACAACAGTAAATTTACACTGCTATTTGGTAGGAGAAATAGACATTGCGGTGGTGCCTACCCAGGCGGCCTCTCACATATGAGAGACCTACCACCAATAATATATTATGTGACAGATAAACTCCAGGAAAGTCGCTTGAGATGGTATGGTCACTGTAAAGGTTACACGATAATCAAACTCCATGACCAGGCTCAGACTGACTTTATTCAAATCCTCCGTTTCCTACCCACATTACATTTTATGATTGACAGATTACAATTACCTACAATCCCTTTCTTAAAAAGAAAAGAAAAAGAACATATAAAAATTTACTTGTTGATTTGGTTAGGAAGTAATAAACATTTTCATTATAAAGGCAGGTACAACTTTATAAGTCTTACGAAGCAAATAAGAACAAATACAATGTTATCATAGCCAATAATAATTCATCACAAATTAACATCATTTAAAATTATACATATAATTATACATAAGTTAATAATCCGCAATTCATTAAACTTATAAAATGTAAAATTAATAAATAAATATAATTGACACTTCATTTAACCTCAAATAATATTTCAAATCAATAATTATATTATATAACCAATATACAGACAATTTACAGGAAGATATAAATAATAACGGCTACAGACAAATAGATACCTACTTAGGATTTATACAAATCTATATTTTATACATCATTCATATTACGATTAATATGATATGATTAATGAATATTATTAATTAATTTAGAGATGTTAGATAATATGACAAAATCTCACAATACTCTTACATTTTTTTTTTGTTTTTATTTATTTATTTTTTTTATTTGATTTTTTTAATCTTAATTACATAATTATAAATAATTTCACTTAAATTTATGTAGATAATTTACTTAATTTTATATATAAAATAATTTATTTTTCAATATAATTAAGCTATAAACCGATAGTATAATTATTTCTGCACAATTTTTTTTTATTTTATTTTATTTTTCTTAAATACTACATAAAACACATAACATAATATAGTTTCCTCTAAAACTATGTAGGCAAATCTATGGCAGCTTGCTACACACGTAGGGAGGTACGCGCTAACTCGATGCAGCAGAGTATCCCCACCGATCAGGCGGTCTCACTGTCCTGCCGGAATGAGTGCGATAATAGTTACAATTTGATACAACTGGTGGCTGTAAGTTGTTACTGGAGCCGAAGGGAACGGTAGGCGCAAAAGTCCCGACATCGCCACCTAATCCTATCTCATCATACAAAATTGGTTTTGGATCGTCGCTTCGGTGCGAATCGATAATCAAATGTTTTCTGTTACGTCGTATTATGTTACCATTATTCATTTTAATTAAATAGGATCGGAGACCTACTACGCGATAAACAGTTGCCGAGATCCAATTATCATAATACCAAACTTTAACTTTTTCTCCTACTGACAAAGGTTTTAAGGATCTAGAACCCCTATCATAATATTTTTTCTGAAGATTCTGTCGAGAGATCAATTTACGTCTTGTGTCATTAACTATCTTGGGAAAAAGTAATTTCGGCAAGCATGGAACGATACTTCGTAGTTTTATATTGAATATTAATTCTGCAGGTGACGGTATTTCTTTGCTAATGGGAGTATTTAAGTATTCTAACAGAGACAAATTCAAATCACCTTTACTGTAAATTGTTTTTTTCATGATGTTTTTTATTGTTTGTATTGTTCGTTCCACTTGACCATTGGACTGGGGATACCGCGGAGATGACGTCACGTGTTTGAAATGCCAATCTCTCGCAAATCGCTTAAAATTATTCGATGAAAATTCGGGGCCATTGTCAGACATAACAATTTCTGGTATACCCAGTCTACAAAATATGTTCTGTAGGTGATGTATTATATTTTGTGACGATAGTGAGCTCAATTGAGATACTTCCACATATTTACTAAAGTAATCTACAACTATGATATACGATTTTGATCCCAAGTGAAAAACATCTGTACCTATTTTACACCAAGGCCGGTTGGGTAATTCGTGTGGAATTAAAGGTTCTTTAATATTTTGTTTTTTATAAGTTAAGCAAGCCTGACAACGTGATATATAATCCTCTAATTCTGAATTCATATTCGGCCAAAACATTATTTCCCGCGCCCTTAGCTTACATTTCTCTACTCCCAAATGACTTGTGTGAATTTTTTTTAGCATATCACGTCGCATACATTTTGGTATAACTACTCGAGAATTTTTCCATATGATACCAAAGTCTACTGTCAATTCATCCCTGCTGTCCCAATAGCACCTCAACATGTTTGATACTTTGCATTTTTCACTAGGCCATCCTTGTTTTATCATTTTAATTAATTCCTAACATTCTATGTCCTCCTTAGTATATTTTTGTATCTCCAAAAATGTGTATCAGTCAGCGGATTGTTCGCCGTTAACGCGCACACTTGTGCCTGCGCTTCCAGATAGTCACGGGAAGGGGTCACTTCGCTCTGCGCCACCGGTGCAACTGCACGAGATAATGTGTCAGCAATGTATAGATATTTACCGGGTTTATATATTAATTTAAATGTGTACGGTTGCAATCGTAATAACATTCTTTGTAATCGCGCCGGCGCTCTGCAGAGGGGCTTGTTTATTATGCTCACTAATGGTTTGTGATCCGTTTCAATGATAACATCTGTGCGGCCGTATATGTATGTATAGAACTTCTCACAAGCAAATACGCATGCATACAATTCCTTTTCTATTTGAGCGTACGATTTTTCCGTTTTGGTTAATGATTTAGATGCATAACATACCGGAAGATTATCTTGTAATAAGCAAGCCCCCAAACCGTTCTTGCTGGCATCTACTGATATAACAACGGGTTTTTCCAAGTTATAATATTGCAATACAGGTGGCTTAACTAGACATTGCTTTAGATTTTTGAAACATTCTTCATGTTCGGCAGTCCAATGCCATGCCATGTCCTTTTTTAATAATTCGCGTAAAATAAATGTTTTTTCTGAAAAATTTGGAATAAAACTACTCACATAGGTAACGAGCCCTAAAAATCTCTCGATATCTTTTGTATTATTCGGTCGTGGCATATTTTTAATTGCATTTACGTGGGAACTATCTGGGTAAATGCCATCTTTGGTTATTTTGTGACCTAAATATTTGATTTCTGTTAAACCGGTTTTGCATTTTTCCTTATTTTGCTTTATATTAATGTCTTGGCATCGTTTAAGTACTGCTCGTAGACGCTGATCGTGAATTTCTTTAGTAGGACTGTAAACTAACAAGTCATCGATAAATAGGCTAACCCCATCTTGATCATCAAAATGGCCATATAAGCGTTTGTGAAACACTTCTGAGGCAGACGATATTCCGTAAGGCATACGTAAGAATTTAAACCTACCGAAAATTGTACTAAATGTGCAAAGATCTGTACTATTTTTATGTAACTTTAGTTGCCAAAACCCCTGCTTTGCATCTAGAGTGGTGAAATATTTAGCACCAGTTAAAGAAGCTGCAATTTCTTCAAAAGTTGGTAATTTAAAATGCTCACGTTTGATTACTCGGTTTAAATCACATGGATCCAAACAAATACGTAAATCACCGTTTAATTTTTTTACTACTGTCATGCTATTTACCCAATCTGTTGGCCCCTCAACTTTAGATATAATACCTTCACGTTGCATTTCTAATAATTTATTTTTAATTTGTTCTTTCAAAGCGACGGGCAATTTTCTAGGCGCATGGACTACCGGCTGAGCACCCTCACATAATTTTATTTTATATTCACCGGGCAAACAGCCCATGCCTTCAAATACACTAGGAAATTCATCAAAAATAGACTTTTTGCTGTCTACAATTGTCCCTACCGCCATAAGTCTTTTTATTAATTTCAATTCTTCACATGAACTTTTACCTAGGATTGGTGTTGAATTAACATTCACAACAATGAATTTTAATAAATATGTGGTATTTTTATATATAGCCTTCAAATAACATTTGCCTAAAACCATAATTGAACTTCCGGAATAACCTTGCAATTTAATAGACGTTTTAGTAAGGTCACTTTCTTTCACATTGATTTTACCAAGACATTTGCGCGGTAAAACATTCACGTCAGCTCCAGTATCCAACTTGAAACAAATCATACGGCCGTTAATTTTTAAATCGACCAACCACTCACTACACTTATTTTTATTTTGAATGTTTACCTGATCGGTGGAGTCATCCTCTTGGACCGCATGGACATTGCCTACCCTGCACATCCTAGCGTAATGGTTCATTTTAAAACAATTATTGCACTTCTGTCCGTATGCGAAACACTGATCACGATTGTGTATACGACCACATTTATTACACACGTTCCTGCTATTAATGTCTATATTACGCGAACGGTTCCGTGGCATTTGCACATTATTTGCTTGCCTAGAGACTTGCACGCGGGCTGAAGTATAGTTGTTTTGATACAACGGCGTTCGCGAGCGCTGTGACGTTGGCTGCGAGTGCTTTTCCCGATAACGTTGTGACTGCGGATGAATATCACTGCGTTCAAAATTGCGCCTTCGATTCACCATTGATATTTGATAATTGTTTGGTACGATATTTGCACTTTGTGAAATTTGGTGCACATGATGATCACTATTTTCTTGTTTAATGTTCTGCGCATGAACACGCGACATTTCAGCTAATCTGCAAACGTCTAGAGCCTTCGGTAGGGTAATTTCAGATTCTCTCAATAATTGCTCCGCTAACGCCACATCTCTTATGCCACAAATCAATCGACTGCATACTAGATCATCACGAAGATTTGCAAATTCACAATTCGCTGCTATCTTGTTCAATTCAAACACATATTGTTCCGCGGACTCGAATTCGTGTTGATCACGTTTAAAAAATTTGTGACGTTCCACCGCCAAATTTTTTCTTGGTATGAAAAATGTATCGAATTGTTCCAATAATTCATTAACAGTTTTGCATTCTATTTTAAATAAATCGTAAACCTCACGACACTGATCGCCGATTATGTGCAACAATATATTCACTTGCACTTTGCTGTCCTTCTTCTTCAACTCGCATGCTTCATAGTACGTGTTGAAAGATTTCTTCCATTTGTCCCAATCCCTGCTTAGATTTCCGGATGTAATATTTGCCAAATTATTTTCAAACTTGAAAGGCTCTGGAGGTCGCAAAACTGATTCCATTGTGACTTAATACCGACTGCGCCATGTAAAGGTTACACGATAATCAAACTCCATGACCAGGCTCAGACTGACTTTATTCAAATCCTCCGTTTCCTACCCACATTACATTTTATGATTGACAGATTACAATTACCTACAGTCACATCCTCAGGAAACCATTGGCAATGTGTGCCTGAGCCTCAATATTCCCGGACCTCGACCGAGGGGGCAGACCAAAGAAGCACTGGTGAGATGTCGTCAAGGAAGATATGAGGGTCAATGGTCTTACTATTGAGGGTGCTGAAGATCGGATGAAACTAAGAAGAATTTGCCGAAAGGCGGCCCAGATGAAGCCAAGTAGACGAATAAGAACTATAAGTATGAAGATAAATAATGGTGAAGGAAAACATAGTGAGGAAATCTGGATACCATACTAAGCCAGAGTTTTTAAGCTATTGCATGGCATCATCGCGGGCCTTGAGCGTGGAGACCGAATCCAGAAATTCCGTAACGAAAATAACGTAAGTCGGGCTGAAATTTAAATTTAATATTTTTATTTTGATTCAAATATGTGCCAGTACTATTTAATGCGAAATGCAAAGCTATTGCGTGATTAATAGGGATGATGACAGTAACAACGAATTAATGAAATTATGGTTTAATATAATAATGTATAATAGAAGGATTCTCAAAATAAACATATGCTTTAGTTTTTAATTAAGATTAAATATATTTTTGGAAAATAAAAGTACACAACCTAAGGATCCGCCATATTAGATGAAACGCCAATCGGAAGCGAGTGACGTGTCACTTTCGTTAATATTACTTAGTCTTAGCGTGAACTTGTTGGCTAGTTTTGGTAATTTCTATGTTATTCATTATATTTATCTAATATTTAGTAATGCAATCAGTTTTGTGCTACCTACGAAAAAGGAACATTACTCATGGAATAAGGATTCATCGCAAATAGCTCAAAATTTGGAAATATGCGATATTCCATATCACTATTTATTTGGAACATTAATAACGTTTTTCAGTACTCATATACACAGCGATTGGTATGATAATAATACTGAAAGGAAATAAATGAATCGTAGCTCCGATATTTATCGCTATTGTTATTTATAATAATTTTAAATTTTGGTATGTTGTTTTCTGGACACTGGTCAAACATTATGAACATTGTAAATAAAGTTATTATTTCCTTCAAAATAGTGTTCACGGAAATTAATCATCGAATTTAAAGATAAAGATCCTGGATCTTGCTTTTCCATTTTAAGCCATATATTTCTAACATTTTTATCCATTGAAACATTAATAAACAAATTGCTCGGAGTTTGTATCGATGTATAATTACATTGCGGAACTACACATCATCGATCCACATTAAAACTCGGCATTACTATTAAAAATAATAAAATGCATATATCACAATATACACGTAAACATTGCACGAGCAAGCATTTAGAAAAGCATGACGTCACACACGGACGCCATAACTATTACGGCCTTTTTGAGCAAAGGTTAAAATGTGAAATTTAAAACGTATTTTTTGGCGCAAATCTTTACTTTTTTTCAAAAATTAAATTCATTTTAAGTATTGTTAATGTATACGAACATTCTGAAGTAGTTTTTCAAAATCAGTCATCATGCCTATTGTAATCTAAACTCTTTCGATATTTAGTTTTGCCATCTATCGATGAATAGCAGGACTTTTAATGACTTTTTGAAATATCACGCTTGTCTCTTTAGTTCAGCAACTCGCCTCTAGGTGGCTTAGAGTTTCGGCGTTAGGGCACCTCCTCTTTGTATTTACTTCATGGTACGACTCTACGAAGCTCGCACGTACAACAGTGAATATCTGTACAATTAATATCAAAGAAAAACAAAGGAAAAAAAATACTGCATTAATAAATAATTATAATTACATAAGTTGATAAAAAATGCTATGCAATAGCTTTACTGTGGCAGTCTCCGAAAGCCACACGTCTTTTTTTTTTGAGAGATGACGACGCGACTCATAAATAAAGGTGACGTGACGTTCTCGACCAGTTTAGCAGAATTTTATAGGTAAAGGGATAAGTGGAAGGAGTCGAGGGAAACCTAATGGTTTCCCTGAACTTGGGTAATCCCAACAGTGGAATATTATAGTATAAAAGTGAACTTAGCTGTGAATGTGAGACCAAACCACTCAACTGATTATAGTAAAATCTACATTGGGTTGTTTTACAGAAACTTTAAAAGATTTGATGTATATTTGCTGGATTAGAATATGAAGTGCCTTCGTGTGACCGTTGACTTTAATATTATTTTGTTTCATTAAGTAGGTCACAGTTTTAAATCATCATGATCATATCAGACACAGGAAGTCCACTGCTGAACATAGGCCTCCCCCAAGGATCTCCACAATGACCTGTTGGAAGCGGCCTGCATCCAGCGACTTCCTGCGACCTTAGTCAGATCGTCCGTCCACCTTGTAGGCGGGCGTCCGACACTTCGCTTGCCTGTACGTGGCCTCCACTCGAGAACCTTTCGGACCCAGCGGTTTTAAATACTTCCATTTAATTCCGAATCTAGTTTAAAAAACTCTGCAATTCCGTAGATTAGCCATCTGACATTGAAGACAACATCAAATCCTATAGTCTGACAACCGAGTTATATGCGGTTTTGTGTAAATACCGCATTGTGAGTTACTCACAGAAATAAAAATATCAAAATCAACGGTTAAAAAAAAACAGTCCATATTCTTCAGTAAATAAACATCAAATCTTTTAAAATGAAGGCGCAGACGCCATAAATCCGAGCCTGCAGCCATTATCCCCGCGAATTACAGGATCACCAGTAAAACGCAACGCCAAACAATTTATCACTTCAATAACTTAAGAGATTACCATTTCTGAATAACTTTTTACGCGGGGGACAAAGCGACTTGGAAATATTGCTGGCTTGTAGAATATAGAGCTTGGCACACTACCTTTTTGTTCCGTCGGGATCGTTTTCGACTTCATAATTTCTTGACGTAAGTGATTTTAGGAGTAATCGGGTTTTTTATGATCCTTATTTTTTTCCATTTATTTTCTAAGGAGCAACTGACAATTACACTTTTCCATTAACTAAGCTTACATATTGGTATTTTTCAAATTAACTTAAAGAACAACCAACTCTTTTGGTCACGATCAAATATCCTCGGTCGCCCCATCTTCCTTCATTATGATAATAGATAAGAAATATTACGTACCAACAAGTTACTATACAATAATTCCTCCTTCTAATAATTTATAATAACACCTCTTGTCTTATGCGCTCCTGGTAGTTTGAGGTTAGTTTTTTGTTATTTACGCGGCGAGTTATTGAAGTGGTTTGCGGATTTGAATCCCATGTAGCCTTTATAAAAGTGATTTTATTTGGCTGAAGGCACGTGCAGTTTCCATTCTATAACGGGCTAATGAACACCAAAGCAACTCAGAAAATTAATAGGGCGGCCAGTGGTCAACGGAATGTTGACTATTCATTTAAATATATTCAGAGTTGCAATTTTCATCAAAATTAAATGTAATTAATTAATTATTAATTTGACAATATTCTGTTTTGAAACTACTCTGCTCTATTTGAAATTCCTAATACTCATGCAGTGATAGCTATTCAATAGTTGATTGTTATTATTTATTGGAACATTTATTACATTTCCACTATCATTTGCGTGCCTGAAATTTAATTAATTAAATGTAATTTATGTTGGAATGCTACAAACAACATTTAATTGTTTTAATAATGATTTTTATAAAAAATATTTTTACATTTTTAAATGGACCGTTGTGTTTCGGTCTGAAGGATATTGCAGCCAGAGTAGACATATTACTAGACATATTGAGACTTAAGTCTTAAGTCAGGATGGCGAGCGCAGTGGAATGCCAATCATTGCTTTGTAATTCGAAGTTTTGTTTGATTTTGCTACTGTTCATGAGCGGTCGTATCGCTTACCATCTGCCGAACGGCATGCTCGTTTCGCCATTCATTATATAAAAAAACATTCAAAATAAGGTGTAAAACTATCTATGAACAATATCTCAAGAATTTAGATTTTAAATATAAATATACCTTTGCTAAATGTAATCCATTAAAATTTTATCCAACCTTTAAAAAAATGTTAATAAAATTCTATACATTTTGTCAACAGCTATTCGTAGATACAATAAATAAACAAAAACAATGATAAATTATATTAGAAACAATAATTACTTTTAATAAGACTATAAACAAAATAAATCAAGATTAAAAGCAACAAAAACGGAATTAAAATATTGAATTTAAACTTATTTATTACAGGGCATCTGATTCGCTCGGATTAAGCACAATAAATCAGCTGACTGTGTCTATAAATTTAACTCTGTTGCTATTATAAATTGCTGAAAGGCAGCGTTTGTTAAACGTCAGGGATACTGGGGCTGCCTTGAAAATTCTGACCGTCGATTCACTAAGAAACGACTCCAAAGTATATTATAATAACAACTACAACATATTAATATAAGTCATTTTATATTCGCATGCAGTGAATTTGGAACTAAAAATAAATTCTTATATATATGTATGTATTTGACATTTTGTTACGAGTATGTTGTCATAATATAAACAAGAAGCATTTATACTAATAAACTAATAGTATTAATGTGAGAATAATTCCGTCTCAGGTTAAATCAAACAAAGATTGTTTGGAAAATTCTTCTTCTTCTTTTCAAATGTAGTTTGGCTCCACCGTTTCATCGGTGATTTTGCCAATGTCATGTAGAGGGATTTTGGAAAATTGTATCTTTTTATTCACGTCTTCATCTTCCGTTCACAAAGTCTCATCATCATCCAGACCCTTCTAATCTATTCTATCCTTCCGCACCTCAACTTTTTAATCATTCATCCTCTAACTCTTTTCATCTTGATCACTTTCATTATTTTCACATAAACCACGTTCCATATCAGTCATTCGTCTAACGTTCTATTCTAATCATATTTCTTCATAACATTCAGATTGAAATCCTACATTAACATGTCCAATATAACAAAGAAGAGAAAATTCTGTTCCTAATATTTTGACAACAGCATGACAACCACGTATTCGGACCAACAGATCGCAGACGATCTGTACATAAATATGACAGTCACATACAGCCCTGATTTCCTATTTAGATACAACTTTCTGTGGTTATTCAAAACTAATAGTTTTTTCCGTATCACAACACCTTAAGATCAGAATGTGAAAACATGGTGTTTATTATACGACAGTAAAATATGTAAAATTTAGAATAGTTAAATCAGTACAAAATAAATGAGAATATTTGGGAAGTGCATCTATTAAAAGACATACCGAGGTTGAACCTAATTTTCCAACTCATTATTTTAACAATAGCGCAACAAGTATACTCTATACTATACATAATCTCACTCTTTTTTCCCAGAAGGGGTAGGCAGAGTTGCTGGACACCCACATGTCGCCCGGTGTATTCCATCCCATGATGTGAAAGGTGGTGAGCCTGTCACCATATCGGGCACAATTTTTTTGACTCCAGGCTGATAATGAATAGGAAAATCCAATATATTTTTAATATTTTCATTTTTATATTGCTTGAATTTGTACCTATACTAAAACTACTTTTGGAAGAGCGGAGCCTCCTAACACAAGTATTGTTATACTTAAAAGGAGTGCTCCAATAATGACAATTTGTATTTAGACTAAGTTAAGATAATGCAAATAAATATTTTTTTTATTTTTTTTTTTATTTTTTTTTTTATTTTTAATATATTTTTGCCTGACCCGGGATTCGGAACCCAAAACCTCAGCTTTTTAATCGTACCGTAGTAAAACTACGCCATACATACTCTGTAACATCTAGTTTAATTTATTATAACCACCTTGCTGTTTGAATATTCGTGGTCATTTCTGTATCATAAATCATTTTTTCACTTATCCTTATAAAATCCTTAATATCAACGCATTCACTATAAGGCATAGTACACACTAGTCCTCAACACCGCATGTTTACGATGCGGACCACGCGTCGTCCGTACTCAGCCTTATAATTGCTTGTGGGTGTTTGGCGCCATTCCAAACGTTTTGTAAAAAACACCCACCACGGCACAGTTTCGCCAACTACGCTCTCTAGAATACGATTATTTGTCGCTGGCTTATTGATTTCCAAAGGTTTTTATGGTAACCAAAATGAGTAAACCATTAAGTGGAAATTCAAATTACAAATTCTTTCGAGGTATTTGTGGTAATCAAATTTGTGAACATATTCACATTAGTTTTGTTTTTGCAATAAATGGCGAGAGAAGCGTGCTATTCGTCTGTTGGTAAGCGTTACCGCACATAGACAAGAGCAAAACCAAACCACACTATGAATTATAAAGCAATGATTGGCATCTAACTATATATATATATCAATAACTCTGGCAACACCTAAAGATCATCCTTTTGAAAAATATATATATTTTATGTTTAATATCAAATATATACAGAATATTCACAATTTATATCTAAATAGTAACCAAAATTATTCTTTTCTACAATCACATAATGTTTTATAGAAGAAATAGTGTAAATAAACAGCATAATAAAAAATAATAGAATGACAGTGTGTGACAATGTCAAATTATTTTACAAAACATGTTAATAAAAGACCAAAAGGATGTTCCATAATAAAGCCAGGAAGAAACGGAACGCACATTTAACATCTCCCAGCTCGTCGAGCTCCGCGTCGTGGGCGTCGGCTTCGGACGTATTCGAAGTGACACCGGACAACGACGCGTCGAGCCAACACGGCGAGCTGCAGTCGTCCCCGCCGCCACCAAGACCTGCGCAGCGAAGAGGACGACCCCCTCCAGCGGTGGGCTTGGGACCTGTGGGGCCGAGTGTCCCGCCTACGGTCCCCGCTACCGGTGGAGTAGTGCGCCGCATGAGATGGACACGTGAAATCAATGAGAATGTCATGCGGGCCTACTTTGGGGCAACAAATGGAGGAATTAACCTCACTGCCTATCGTGTTAAAATGCTGTCTCTGTTTCAGGCTTTGGAACCAACGGTTGATGTATCATCCCAACGACTGTCGGATCAAGTGCGATTTATTCAGCGGCGTAAGTTGTTGGATGATGACACACTTGAGCGGTTGCGCACAGACTTATGTTTTGTCCAGGAAGACCATGTATCGCCCGTCAGTGGAGATCAAGCGGCAGGCCCAACACCAACACCTGTTGCTGATTTCGAGCTGACGGACAATTTGGATGACAACGTAAGTCCCCAAGATAAACAGCAACTGAGAGGAGCTTTGGAGTGTGCGATTTTGGAGTTTGCGTCTTTATCGGCGTCTTGTAGACCGCGTCTGCCACGTTTGCCAACGCATAGAAGAAATTTGGCGCTGATGGGAGCTTTGGACTCCATGTTACCTACATACTTGGAGTCCAGTCGGGATCTTGTTGATACGCACTCGATCCTTTACTGCGCGGCCGTCGCAGCATGTCGAGTGGCTAATGTTCAATTCCCAAAAGAATATAGAGCTACTCGAGGTGTTGTGACTGTGCCTGCCTGGCAGCGGAGGATAGAGGATCGTATCAACAGGGCCCGAACTCTCATCGGCAAGCTAATTTCTTTTAAAGAAGGAAACAGCAGGCCGAAGATTATGCGTTTTGTGACGCAGGCTTTTTCGGGGACCAACACAAGTCCTCGAAATTATAGGCTTTGCGTCACAGAACGCATAGACTTCTTCAAACAAAAAGTCTATGCGTGGGCGAACCGCATTCGTCGCTACAGGAGGCGATGGGATCGTTTCCAACAAAATCGCAAGTTCCAAACTGACCAAAAGAGGGTTTATAGATGTTGGGAGAATCCTCCACAAGGTGTGGTGGATGGGCGGCTTCCCAGTGCTCACGAAATGCGTGAATACTGGACGAATATCTGGTCGTCGCCTGTCTCTCACACTGAAGCCTCCTGGTTTAGTGTTGTAGATCGAGCTTGCGAGGCAATACCGGCTATGGAAACCATTTTAATCAATCCAGAAGATGTGCTAACTGCAATTAGACAGACGCAAAACTGGAAGTCACCGGGTCCGGACGGTCTGCACAACTTCTGGTTAAAATGGTTTCCAAGTTCGCATGCTCGATTGGCAGTGCAATTCCAGGATGCGCTTGAGCGGGGATCCCTTCCAGCATTTATGACAACAGGTGTTACTCACCTTCTCTTTAAGTCCGGTTGTACCACGGAACCAAAAAATTATAGACCCATCACATGCCTTCCCACTATTTATAAAGTTTTGACCTCCATAATTAGATCTAAAATTACAGACCATATAAATTCTAACCAAATTCTTTTTTCCGGCCAAACAGGTTGCATGAATGGGTCCCGTGGTACTAAGGAGCTCCTTCTCATTAACATGACCATTTGCCAACAGGCTCGTCACAACCGACGGAATTTATCGGCTGCCTGGATAGATTATAAAAAGGCCTATGATTCGGTGCCTCATACATGGCTCATGAGGGTGTTAAATTTGTATAAAATTAATACAAATTTATGCAACTTCCTTGGGTCTTGTATGGGGCAGTGGACCACTGTCCTAAGATATCCAGGTGGTACGGTTCCTCCTGATTGTGACGAACCGATTAGAATCAAGCGGGGTATATTTCAGGGCGACAGTCTGAGTCCACTGTGGTTTTGCATGGCCCTGAATCCCCTCAGCACTCTGTTGTTGGATTCAGGGTTAGGCTACCGTCTACGGAGAGGCTCTGAGCCTATATCTCACTTGCTCTATATGGATGACCTCAAGTTATTTGCATCGAAACAAACCGAATTGATTGAGTTGTTAAAAATAACGGAAAGATTTAGCAATTCAATCAATATGGATTTTGGTGTAGATAAATGTGCGGTTATCCATGTGAAGCGAGGGGAGGTTGCGGTCTCTGATGACATACTAGTCTCAGAGACTGTAAGGCTCAGATCCCTCTCTGTGACGGAAACCTACAAATATTTGGGTATGCCTGAGGCTCTAGGTATCATGGGTGCAGATGTAAAACGATCGTTGAAAGAGCGTTTTTTTAGCCGCCTGACAAAAGTACTTAACAGTTTTTTGTCCGGTGGAAACAAGATTCGCGCTTTTAACGGTTGGGTTATGCCTGTACTCATATACTCTTTTGGCATACTCAAATGGACTCAGACTGAATTGGACGCCCTGGATCGTAAAGTCCGAACTCTCCTAACTGCACATCGTATGCATCATCCACGATCATCAGTGATGAGATTGTACATCCCGCGGAGATGTGGGGGCCGAGGTATTCTTAATGCTAAGGACTTGCATAATCGCGAGGTGTGCAATCTCAGGGATTATTTCCTTCACAGTGATGTGGATATGCATAGGGTTGTAGTTATGGTAGATAAAGGATTTACCCCGCTCTCTTTGGCGATTGAGAACTGGCGGAAACCTCTGGTGGTAGGCATTAAGGATCGCGAGGACATATGGAAGAGCAAAGAGCTGCACGGTCGGTTCTATCGAGCCCTTCATGGGCCTGATGTGGACCGACTAGCGTCTGTGTCTTGGCTGCGCTTCGGTAACCTCTTTGGGGAAACCGAGGGTTTTGTCTTTGCAATTATGGACGAAGTTATTAAGACGAACAACTATAGGAAATACATCCTGAAGGACGGTACGGTCGACATCTGTCGGGCATGCCACCGTCCTGGTGAGTCTATCAGGCATGTTATTTCCGGTTGTTCGTATCTTGCTAACGGCGAGTATTTGCATAGACATAACCTAGTAACCAAGATCATACACCAGCAAATTGCCCTTCGATATGGACTTGTGACTCCTGAAGTGCCATATTACCAGTATGTGCCCCAACCAGTTCTCGAAAATGGTCATGCAACGCTGTATTGGGATCGATCTATTATCACAGACAGGACTATTCTAGCCAATAAGCCTGACATTGTGATAATAGATCGATTGGCGCGCCGGGCTATACTTGTTGACGTCACCATTCCGCATGACGATAACCTTGTCAAAGCCGAAAAAGACAAAATGTCTAAATATTTAGATTTGGCACACGAGGTTACCGACATGTGGGATGTCGACTCAACAATTATTGTCCCGATTGTCGTTTCTGCTCATGGGTTGATACCAAAGAGCCTCGACCAACATCTACAGAGGCTCTCAATCGGCGTTTGGGTCAGGAGTCAGATACAGAAGGCAGTATTGCTTGACACGGCACGTATAGTGAGGAGGTTCCTCACTTTGGGGTCCTAACCACCGGTGGCTTGGGTCTCGAGCCTCGCCATTGTTGGATGAATTTTTATATTTTTATATGTATTTTGTTTTTATACTATATATATAAAAATGTAAAAAAAAAAGATTTAAAATAAAGAGAAATAATAATAATAACCAATATAATAATAATCTGGCAACACCAAGACGCATCGTGTGCAAAATTGTGAAAAAATTATTTTAATTACATATATATTTACTGTACAGCATATATTTTTCGCTTTTTTAATGAAAATATCAACTGCAATCAAACATTATGTATTTTGTAAGAACATTTTGGTATTTGCAACAATTTATTATAGAAAATAAGGAAGAAATTTAATTGACAACCATGACAGTGTCAAATATTACTAAATTACAATAAAATCTTAAAAAATGATCACACGATGACAACACGCGCCAGCAGACGAAACGCACAAATGAGATCTCCCAGCTCGTCAAGCTCCGCCTCGTGGGCGTCGGCCTCGGACGTGTTCGAGGTGACGCCGGACATCGACGTGTCGAGCCAACGCGACGAGCTGCAATCGTCCCCGCCGCCACCAAGACCTGCGCGGCGAAGAGGACGACCCCCTCCAGCGGTGGGCTTGGGACCCACGGGGCCGAGTGTCCCGCCTACGGTCCTCGCTACCGGTGGAGTAGTGCGCCGCATGAGATGGACTCATCAAATGAATGAAAATGTCATGCGGGCCTACTTTAGGGCGACAAAGGGAGGAACTAACCTCACTGCATACCGTGCTCAGATGCTGTCTATGTTTCAGGTTCTGGAACCAACGGTCAATGTGTCATCCCAGCGACTATCGGATCAAGTGCGGTTTATCCAACGACGTAAGTTGTTGGATGATGAAGCACTTGAGCGGCTGCGTACTGAAGCATGTGTTGCTCTGGATGTTATCACGCCTATCACCCAGCGAGCTGCAGAAACACCATCCATTCCTGCTGCTGACATTGAGCTGGTGGACAATCTAGACAACACTGTAAGTCCCCAGGATCAACAGCGTTTGAGAAGGACTTTGGAGAGTGCGATTTTGGAATATAAATCCATACCAGCGTCCTGTAGACCGCGCGTGCCGCGTTTGCCTACGCATAGACGAAACTTAGCGCTGATGGGAGCATTGGACTCCATTGTTTCCACCTATATGGAGTCCAGTCGGGACCTTGTTGATACGCATTCGATCCTTTACTGCGCGGCCGTCGCAGCATGTCGGGTGGCTAATGTAAAATTTCCAATTAATAATGTTACTACCACTCGAGATGTTGCGACTGTGCCTGCATGGCAGCGTAGGATCGAGGACCGTATTAACAGGGCCCGAACTCTCATAGGCAAGCTTATTGCTTTCCGAAACGGAAACAATAGGCAAAGGGTCATGCGTTTTGTGGCCCAGGCCTTCTCTGGGACTAATATAAGTCCCCGGGATTATGGGCTTTGGGTCACAGAACGCATAGACTATTACAAACAAAAAGTGTATGCGTGGGCGAACCGCATTCGTCGCTATAGGAAACGGTGGGATCGATTCCAGCAGAATCGTACTTTCCAAAGTGACCAAAAGAGGGTGTATAGATGTTGGGAGCGTTCTCCACAATGTGTGGTAGATGGGCGGCTGCCTAGTGTTCATGACATGCGTACTTATTGGACAAATATCTGGTCGTCATCTATCTCCCACACTGAAGCCGACTGGTTTGGTGTTGTTGAGCGAGCTTGTGAGTCTATACCAATTATGGAAGCTATTTCAATTAGTCCAGAGGATGTCCTGGTTGCAATCCGTCCGACACAAAACTGGAAGTCTCCTGGTCCGGATGGTTTGCACAATTTCTGGTTGAAATGGCTTCCATGTTCGCATGCTCGGTTGGCAGCACAATTCCAGGATGCGCTTGATGGAGGATCGCTTCCAACATTTATGACTACCGGTGTTACTCACCTCCTCTATAAATCTGGTAGTGCCACGGACCCAAAAAATTATAGACCTATTACATGCCTCCCTACCACATATAAACTTTTACATCCATATTAAGGGCTAAAATAGCAAACCACTTCACCTCAAATAATATTCTTTTTCCAGGCCAAACTGGATGTAAGAGTGGGTCGCGTGGTACTAAAGAACTCCTTCTCATAGACATGACCATTTGCCAACAGGCTCGTCAAAATCGTAGAAATTTATCAGCTGCCTGGATTGATTATAAAAAGGCATTTGATTCGGTGCCCCATACTTGGCTCATGAGGGTGTTAAGTTTGTACAAAATTGATACAAACTTATGCACCTTTCTTGGGTCTTGTATGGGACAGTGGACCACTGTCCTTAGATATCCAGGTGGTATGGTTTCTCCTGATTGTGACGAGCCAATAAGAATCAAGCGGGGTATATTCCAGGGTGACAGTCTGAGTCCACTGTGGTTTTGCATGGCCCTGAATCCTCTTAGTACTCTGTTGGTGGATTCGGGGTTAGGCTACCGTCTTCGGAGAGGGACTGAGCCTATTTCTCACTTGCTTTACATGGATGATCTCAAGTTATTTGCATCAAAACAAACAGAATTGATTGAGTTGTTAAAAATAACTGAAAAATTTAGCAACTCAATTAATATGGAGTTTTGTGTAGATAAATGTGCGATTATCCATGTAAAGCGGGGGGAAGTTGCAGTCTCTGATGGTGTACAAATCTCTGATGCTGTAAGACTCAGAGCCCTTTCCGAGACAGAAACTTACAAATATCTGGGTATGCCAGAGGCACTGGGTATTTTGAGTGCAGACGTAAAACAATCAGTGAAGGAGCGTTTCTTTGGCCGCCTGGCAAAAGTTCTGAACAGTCTTTTGTCAGGTGGGAACAAGATTCGCGCCTTCAACGGTTGGGTTATGCCTGTGCTTATGTACTCTTTTGGCATACTCAGATGGACTCAGACCGAATTGGACGCCCTAGATCGTAAAGTCCGGACTCTACTGACTGCACATCGTATGCATCATCCACGATCGTCAGTGATGAGATTGTACATCCCGCGGAGATGTGGGGGCCGAGGCATCCTTAATGCTAAGGACTTGCATAATCGCGAGGTGTGCAATCTCAGGGATTATTTCCTTCACAGTGACGTGGATATGCATAGGGTTGTAGTTAAGATAGATAAAGGACTCACCCCGCTCTCTTTGGCGAATGAGAACTGGCGGAAACCACTGGTGATGAGCACGAAAGATCGCGAGGAAGTATGGAAGAGCAAAGAGCTGCATGGTCGGTTCTATCGGGCCCTCCATGGACCTGATGTGGACCGACCTGCGTCTGTATCTTGGCTACGTTTCGGTAACCTCTTTGGGGAAACTGAGGGTTTTGTCTTTGCAATTATGGACGAAGTTATTAAGACGAACAACTATAGGAAATACATCCTGAAGGACGGTACGGTCGACATTTGTCGGGCATGCCACCGTCCGGGCGAGTCAATCAGGCATGTTATCTCCGGTTGTTCGTATCTTGCTAACGGCGAGTATTTGCATAGGCATAACCTAGTAGCCAAGATCATACATCAGCAAATTGCTCTTCGATATGGGCTTGTGACTCTTGAAATGCCATATTACCAGTACGTTCCACAACCAGTTCTTGAAAATGGTCATGCAACGCTATACTGGGATCGGTCTATTATCACAAACAGGACTATTGTCGCCAATAAGCCTGATATTGTGATAATAGATCGATTGGCGCGCCGGGCTATACTTGTTGACTTCACCATTCCGCATGACGTTAACCTCGTTAAAGCTGAAAAAGACAAATTGTCTAAGTATTTAGATTTGGCACACGAGGTTACCGATATGTGGGATATGGACTCAACAGTTATTGTCCCGATTGTTGTTTCTGCACATGGACTGATGCCAAAGAGCTTCGACCAACATCTTCAGAGGCTCTCAATTGGTCGTTGGGTCAAGAGCCAGATCCAAAAGGCGGTATTGTTGGACACGGCACGCATAGTGAGGAGGTTCCTTACTTTGGATCCCTAACCGCCGGTGGCTTGGGTCTTGAGCCCCGCCACCGAAGGGTCATTACTTTTTTATATTTTTATACGACATAATGTTTTATATATTTTAAGCGGTAGCTTTAATTTTAATATAAAAAAATAAAAATAACACGTGACACACAAAGATTACAATTTAATAATTTTCAACAAAATAACAAAATAGCAAAATACAAAGAAGCTTATAATAATTACATAATAAAAATATATAGCAACCTATGCACAAACCAAGATATACAAAATACCAATGATGTGAACACTACGAAATCCCGAGCAAAAGTGAAACGGCTCGGGTGGATCGCACTGTTTTTATACAGTTGTTGACGTTTGAAATTTAAACATGGCGGTTTCATGATAATACGGCCTCTCCTGACGCGTGGTCGTCCTCGGCCGCCTCCCTAGTAGGAGATTCAGCGACATCCTCAGCAGGCATCTCAGCCACATCATTGCGATGCTCAGCAAGTGGACTCTTGTCAATCTCAGGAGTCGAATCTTTATATTGAGTGTTCGGTGGATCCCCATGGCAGACCTTAGCTTGCTGATCAAGTGTGCTAGTAGATGGGCCAGCTTGAAAGTCATCTTCATTATCTAAGTGAAAACAAACAAAAAAAATAAGTATTTTACACAACTTAGCGACCAACAGGATATACATAAAAGTATATCCCGAGACAATTTCGAATCGTCTTATCATGTCATTGCTATACTTCGATGACACCAGCCCGTCATTCGAAGCTATAGCTCAATGCAAGCAAAACATGATAAAATCGTAGACAGAGGCACCCAGTTAGCATGTCTTCAGTAGAGCGATAGTTCAATGCTACACGTAAAACATATGACAGAGGCGCCCAGTTAGCTTGTCATCAGCAGAGCAATGGCTCAATGCTGCACATAAAACATATGACAGAGGCGCCCAGTTAGCTTGTCATCAGCAGAGCAATGGCTCAATGCTGCACATAAAACATGACAGAGGCGCCCAGTTAGCTTGTCATCAGCAGAGCAATGGCTCAATGCTGCACATAAAAATATTTAACAGAGGCGCCCAGTTAGCATGTCTTGGTAGAAACACTTGCTAGTAATAAATACCAACAGTCTACTTACTATCGAAAAAAATGGCACAGGACTCGGGGGTCCACTCTCCCCGCCACACAACCATGTGTTCGGCGGCAGCCTGGGTAATTTTACCATACGAGCCACCTAACAACTGCAGCTCATATCGGCCGTGAGGCAGGACCTTTGTAACGCGATATGGCCCTCGCATTCCAGAGTCCAGCTTGCCTGTAACTTGAGAAGTTTTTACAACAAAGACATAATCGTTTAGTTCGAAAACTCGCACAATTTTACGTTTCTTATTAACGTATTCATCTTGTTTATGTCTGTTTTTATCTAATAATTCACTGGTGCGTTGTCTCTGCAGTTCCCTCAAGCCCTCGCGATTTGGTCGAGTGCTGTCCAATGAAACGTCACGGACAAGCGACCTTATAACAGGAGTCACTGCTTCTACGCCTATTAACAACTGCAGCGGTGAGATCTGGGTGGTTTTGTGCTTAGTGCAGTTGATAACTAGCTGCATTTTCCAAAGAGACTCGGACCACTTACTGTCACGTTTATTAGCCTCTATTCGCAGCATGTTTAGCAGAGTGCGGCAGTAGCGCTCCACCTGCCCGTTTTCACTATGCATCTCAGGAGTTATAAAATGAATTTCGCTACCCATAGCAGAAACCCACCCTTGAAAACTCACACTCTCAAACATTCGTCCTCTATCACACACTATAAGCTTAGGTGTCCCGAAGAGAGAAATGGCATTAGATACCACTCGTTTGAGCTCCTCAGTGTCTTGCTTTTTTAAGGCATAAAATAAACAATACTTGGAGTAAGCGTCCACCATAAGCAAAACATACTTATTATCATTCGAGATAGGGAGTGGTCCTAATACGTCCATGTGGACAGTTTTAAATGGGGTATCTGGCTTGTGCCATGAAGATATTGGGTAATGCGGAGCCCTAGGGATCTTTTTGGATGAGAGGCAGACTAAACAGTGTTGAATATATTTTTTGACAAAGGTAGACAAGCCTGGAAACCAGAAATGACGCAGAATAAGGTCTATAGTTTTATCAGCACATATATGCTCATGCTGATCATGAAAAATACGTAAAAGACTTAATCGATGTCCCTTGGGAATGTAACACAGGAGTCTAGGCTCCGCACCGGTTGGGGTATATTTGTAATAAAGTAGCTCATTACGCACAATATACCGTGATGAATCTAGCTCGTTATTATTTACTTGGTCAGTCAGCTTACAAGTTTCGTCATCCGCTGATTGAGCTATCTGTGCCCAATTTTTTGGTCTGGTGATCTGACAGACATCAACAGGATTTCTACTCAGATAGTCTGCATGTTGCATCATTACACCTTTTCTGTATTCTATTGTAAAGTGAAAATCCTGCATGTATATCCACCAGCGCGCAACACGTGGTAAGAGATCTTTCTTGCGTTCCGTTAATTTAAGAGCATTACAATCGGTCACAATTTTAAATGTAATACCTAATAAGTAATGACGAAAATGTTGTAGAGCTTTTATAACTGCGAGCGTTTCAAGCTCATACGAGTGATAACGCGGTTCAGCACCTTGGGTGGTTTTACTAAAGTAAGCCACGACGCGCCTTAGGCTGTTCTCGTGAACTTGTATGAGAACTGCGCCATAACCAATAGAGCTCGCATCTGTATGCAACTCTGTTGGCAAAAGGGGGTCAAAAATAGCGAGTACAGGTTCATTAGTCAGAGACACAATAATGAAATTTCGGGCTTTTTCCTGTTCTGCGCCCCATTGAAATTGGACATTACCCCGGGTCAGACTAGCTATAGGTGCAGTTTTTGATGCGTAACCGGGTATATAGCGACGAAAATAACCAGCAAGACCAAGTAGTTGTCGAACCTGTCTTACGTTAGTGGGTACAGAAGAGTCTATCAAGGCTTGAATTTTATGCCGACTCGGCTTAACCTGACCTTCAGAAATGGTTCGACCCAAATACTCTACTTCTGTAGCCACAAACGTACTTTTCTTTAGGTTAATAGAAAACCCTGCGGAAGTTAGCGTGACTAAAACCTCTCGCAAGTTATTAATAGCTTCCTCTATAGAAGACGCTAGGACCAATACGTCATCGACATAAACGAGAGTTTTGCCGGATTCTATTAGTGCTTTTAAAGTTCTCACGATTATACGCTGATATACGACCGGCGCGTTTGCAAGACCAAAGGGCATTTTGAGGTATTCATAATGACCCTCAGGTGTCACAAAGGCGGTTTTGGATATTGAATCTCTATCCATCATCACCTGATGGAAGCCAGATGCCATATCTATACAGCTGAAATACTTGCTTTTACCTAGGCGGTCAATATGGTCTTCGATCAAGGGCAACGGATAACGATCCTTAATAGTTAGTGCATTCAACGCACGATAATCCACGCACATACGGTCATTGCCGTCTTTTTTCTTGACAAGGATTATCGGGCTGGCGTATGGTGACTCAGACTCACGGATGATACCCTTGCTAAGCAAATCTGTAATGATCTCGCGCACTTTCAGTTTTTCTTCAATCGAAAGCCTATATGGCCTATAGCAAACAGGTGTATCACTCGTCAATCGAATCTGCATACTACCAGTTGTGACGGTAGTTAAAGCAGTACCGACTATAAAGAAGTTCCGAAACTCATTTACAACAGACATTAATTTTTCACGATCCATACCTATGAGTGGTGTGTTAATCATAAATTGATCATTTGAATCAACAAGAAATACATTTTTACTGCTAGGAAAACTAGGAATCCGCATAATCCGTTGTTGATTATTTGCACGGATGTAGGTCACACCGTCACGGTTTAACACATCTGTCCCTATTAGAACAGGTACATTCATGCATTTTTGAGGAACAACAAATAAATCTACTTCCAATGAAATATCACTAAACTCTATTATCAAGGTGACGCGACTATTGCACTGAATATTTTGATTACCTATACCGCGTAAAACTTGATATGTCGGTATTTGGGCACATTTAAAATGTTTCAGCACACATTCAGAAATAAGTGACACGCGCGATCCGCTATCTATTAATACGTCAACTGGAATACCCTGTATAACCGCGGTTGTGACGTCACTGTCTGTCAATGCACCCTTCAATTCATTACAGTAATTAACAGACTTATTATTATAATTTTCGGATCTTTGCTTTGCAAAACATACAGACACGTCATGACCCGATTTCTTACAAAAAGAACACAATTCAGTTGATTTCGGTTCCTCTGTTTTAGACCGTTTTGGACACAAACGTTGTACATGACCGATAGCATTGCATGAAAAACACTTAACCTCATTTTTATTACTAAAAGGGCGCTTTTGTATTTTTTTATCAATATGCTTAATTTGGGGTTTCACAGAACTTACAGAATTTTTAGAGTTAGGTTTAGTGTATATTGAAAAGAAGTCAACAAGATCTTTAGGCAATAATCGGGCATTAGTTGCAGCGGCACGCACCTGTGCGTCAGTTATTCCCCGTATTATAATTGCAACTCTCAGCTCATCGCTTAACCCTTTCACGATATTAAGGCGCAAGACTGAACGCCTCGCATATTCTGCGTACGTGGAATAATTGTCGGAATTGGTACTCATAACATCATATAAGATGTTCGCGACATCGATTCTTCGTGAGCATAGTGGTTTAAATTCGAACTTAAAATTGGTCCATGAGCGATCATTGGTGATCCACTCATCGAGCCAACTACGAGCGTCTCCCTTCAAACAATGAGCAATCCGCGATAAACACTCATTATCATCCCAGTTATTGATATCACGTGCTCGTTCAACCTCCTCACACCAAGAATCGATATCATGTAAAGTGGGATCAAAATTTGAAATATAATAATGTTTAGATCTGACCTTAGACAATGCACTTAGTGCTCCAATGAGGCGGTCGGTGACATCTAACGACGTAGAGGTGCTTGCGAGTGATTCTCCCACGGAGCTGGTGTTTGACGCAGGCACAGCCAGTTGTAACGGCTGTGGTGTTGGCACAGCGTCGATACTGGGCATCGCAATGGCACGCGTGTCAGGTGTCATCACCGTTGGTTCCGGGCACGTCGCGGGTACGCAGTTATTCTCCAGCGCAGTGAGACGCGCTAGAATAGCTCCAAGCGTCTCCTGGAGCCCTCTATCTTCATTGTTCTGATCACGCCTATTCCTACCTCTACCACGGGTAGACCGTTCAGCCATGATCTAATTTACGCTAATGACCAGAGCTAAGATAGGCTATGGAGCCTATCCCACTTCTGATTTAAGCGGTAGCTTTAATTTTAATATAAAAAAATAAAAATAACACGTGACACACAAAGATTACAATTTAATAATTTTCAACAAAATAACAAAATAGCAAAATACAAAGAAGCTTATAATAATTACATAATAAAAATATATAGCAACCTATGCACAAACCAAGATATACAAAATACCAATGATGTGAACACTACGAAATCTCGAGCAAAAGTGAAACGGCTCGGGTGGATCGCACTGTTTTTATACAGTTGTTGACGTTTGAAATTTAAACATGGCGGTTTCATGATAATAATATATATATATATATATATATGGTGTGTAAAAATGTAAAAAAGAATATTATGGAAATAAAGAGCAGTAAATAATAATAATAATAACACCCAACAGTCACATACATAGTCCTGACCCCACACTAAGATCGAGTCTTATGTCGTGGGTATCAAGAACTACGAGAGACTTTTCGGTCTCACAAACACCCAGACCCGGAAGAAATATTTGTGGGCTGCACAAACATTTCTCTCGGAGCGGGGATCGAACCTCTCGTTTCACAGGCGGCGTCTAACCGACTGCGCCACGGAGGCTGCCAAATGCTACTACATGGCACAAATCTTTTTTACAACCGGAAGTTTGATTGTCGGGATTAAGATAATGAAATAAAATGAAATGCAATGTATTTATTGGTCACGTATGCAATTAAATTAATTATAGTTTTTATTTTTAATTAGTTTTATTTATATTTTATTTAAAGTATTAGTTCCTACTTTAAAATCTGCTCTGATGGTATATTGCGGTTTACCTTAGATATTTTTGAATAATTTTATGGTATGTAGGTTCTTGACGATGTTATGATGTTAAAGGGCGTGGTAAGGAATCGATTTGTACTACGGTTCGCTTACCAACCTGAGGTCTCGAATTCGAATCCCGGGTCGGGCGAAGTGATATTGGATTTTTTATTATTAGCCCGGAGTCAGGAATTTGTTTGTTCTAACCTCATATAATTAATATATGTACATTCCTAATGGTTTAATACAGGTTTTTATAATAATTATAGGTATTATAAGAAGTACTTATTAGTACTTAGTAATTGACCAGACCTTTAGTCTTGGTGATACTTCAGTAATCGATGTAAAAATGTCCAAAACATAAGTTATGTAACTAAATGGAATTAACATTATTCTCAGTCCACGATAGACGTGAGGCTAAAACCGATTGCCGGTAAATTTAGCTTACTTAGCGCTGACCCGGAATTTTAAACGTTGAATTGGCGAGTCCAGACAATTTCATTTATATGGGTAGTACTTGATTAGTTATTCATTTAGATATGTGTAAGACAAAAGGCGTTCGAATATAATTATGAAAGATAGGCGGTAAGTAAGATTAAGATCATACAGGTATACGCACCGACATCGACACATTCGGATGATGAAGTGGAAGATATGTACGAGGACATATCTAAAGCCTTGCACAACACCACCAAGGCTCACTTCAACGTTGTTATGGGGGACTTCAACGCTAAAGTGGGAGTCCAGAGACACAGCGAATCTAAAGTGGGACCATATGGTTTTGGATGCCGAAATCACAGGGGAGATATGCTCGTCAACTTCCTTGAGAAAGAGGGGCTCTTTTTGATGAATCCTTTCTTCAAGAAGAGACCCCAAAGGAAGTGGACGTGGCAAAGCCCGGACACTGTGACCAAAAACGAGATCGACTTCATCATGACGGACAAGAGGCACATATTCAGAGGTGTCTCAGTGATTAACGCGGTTCCGCGGTCAGGGCGACCACACTTAACTCAGCCGTACAATATAATCATTATTATGAATAATTTATGAACTGCTCTGAATTTCAACTCCTGTATGATCACTGTATTGTAAACTTATTTTTGAAAAGAGCAACGCTAGAGTTTCTTGCCCGTTCTTCTCTGGCGAAAACAGCCTTGTGAACTGGGTGGTAGTGGAAAAAAAATGACTGAATCTAAATAGTGTATGACATTTTATGGATTCAATAAATATTTTCATTTCATTTCATTTCATAAATATTTTCATTTCATTTCATTTCATTTAACAGATTTAACACCGGATCCGATCACCGACTTGTACGAGGCACTCTGAATATCGATCTTAAGCTGGAAAGAAGCCGTCTGATGAGGTCTACGCTCCGGCCTAATCCACTCCAAATTATGGCATGCTCTGATAAGTTCCAGAGGATGATCAGTGATAGATTCGCTGATTTGGAACCCACTCTAGACATAGACGAGACCCTACAAAATCTGGTCGAAGCTCTGAGGAGCGAGGGCATCAAATTCTGCCAAATGCAGCGTGGAGGCAGAAAGTCCAAACTCTCGGATGAGACTCTACGGCTTATGGCAAAAAGACGGGAAGGAACTCAGATTGCTTTGTCAGAGAGGTCAGACCTAAACAAGCGTATTGCGAAGATGATACGCCGGGACCTTCGGAGCTCGAATACGCGCTTTATTGAAGACGCTATAGAGCGAAGCCGAGGGTCTAAGGTGTTCACTCAGCAACTTGGAAGGAACCACCTGACAAAGTTAACGACACGTGAGGGAAAAACCGTTTTGTCAAGGCCAGAGATTCTCGCCGAGATCGAGGACTTTTATGGCCGTTTATACGCTACACATGTTCCTCGACCTGAGCGTGACGACCAAGATTCTAGAGCCACCCTGACACGCCATTATTCTGACGAGCTGCCAGACATCGACCAAGGCGGAATCGTGTTGGCTTTGAAGCAACTTAAGAATGGAAAAGCCCCCGGAGAAGACGGAGTTACCTCAGAACTCCTAAAGGCAGGAGGAGCCCCTATTATACAGGAGCTACAAAGCCTGTTTAACACCGTTCTTCGCTGTGGGAGAACTCCAAAGGCGTGGAACAGGAGTTTGGTTGTTCTCTTTTTTAAGAAGGGTGATAAAACCGTTCTCAAGAATTATAGACCCATCTCACTCCTGAGCCACGTCTATAAGTTGTTCTCAAGGGTCATCACGAATCACTTTGCAAGAAGACTCGATGAGTTTCAGCCTCCGGAACAGGCCGGGTTTCGAGGAGGATATGGTACCATAGACCACATCCACACAGTAAGTAAGATTATACAGAAGTCGGAGGAGTATAATCGGCCCCTGTGTCTTGCATTTGTGGACTATGAGAAGGCCTTTGACTCCGTCGAAACCTGGGCTGTTTGGGAGTTCTTACAGCGTTGCCAAGTAGACTGTCGCTATATCGAGGTGCTGAGATGTCTATATGAATCGGCCACTATGTATGTCCAATTACAGAACCAGCAATCTAAGACCATCCAGTTGCGCAGAGGGGTGAGACAGGGGGATGTTATTTCCCCGAAACTGCTCACAAGCGCACTGGAGGATATGTTCAAGACGCTGGACTGGAACGGTATGGGCATCAACATAAACGGCGAGCACATCTCGCACCTACGTTTCGCAGACGATATAGTCTTATTGGCGGAATCGCTGGAGGAGCTGCAACAGATGCTGGACGGCCTGGCTTCAGCCTCACAGCGCATAGGTCTTCAAATGAACTTGGATAAAACCAAGGTTATGATCAACCACCACCTTGATCCAAGACCTGTCGCTGTATGTGGCCACCAGCTCGAAGTTGTTTCCGAATATACCTACCTTGGACAGATCCTTCAACTAGGTAGGAACAACTTTGAGAAGGAGGCTACGAGGAGGATCCAGCTGGGCTAGGCAGCATTTGGCAAACTACGTCGAGTCTTCTCGTCACCCTTACCACAATGCCTGAAAACTAAAGTTTTCAACCAGTGCGTCCTACCTGTTATGACCTACGGTGCTGAGACTTGGACACTCACAGCACGACTGGTCCGCCAGCTCAGTGTCACTCAGCGAGCTATGGAGCGTGCTATGCTTGGAGTCTCTCTGAAGGATAGGATCCGTAACGATCTTATCCGACAGAGAACCAAAGTAGTAGACATAGCACATAGGATTAGCAAGCTGAAGTGGCAGTGGGCTGGCCACATTTGTCGAAGAACCGACAACCGCTGGAGCAGACGTGTTCTTAAGTGGAAACCGCGTCTTGGCAAGCGTAGTGTAGGACGCCCACCGGCTAGGTGGAGTGACGATTTGCGAAAGGTCGCTGGCAGATGCTGGATGCAACAAGCCGAAGACAGGGTAAAATGGCGCAATTTGGAGGAGGCCTATGTCCAGCAGTGGACAACAGTTTAGGCTGATGATGATGATGAGGCGGTAAGTATGTCATATTCTTGTTGGAGATTTGTTTTTATACTTATAGATACTGACTGAAGTGTCAGGGTGGTCTGTTGGTAACGGACCAGACGTGGTTGTCAACAAACAACGGAGGTCGCCGGTTCGAATCCCAGGGCACACCTCTGATTTTTCGGAGTCATGTGTGTATTGATAGTCAATCAGCATGCACTAAAACGGAGAATAAAAACATCTTAAGGAAACCTGCATTCCATAGCGATTGGTAAGAATTTCTATGGTATGTAAAGACTGCCAATCCGCACTGGGCCAGCGTGGTGGACTAAATGATCTAATACATCTTAATAGTACTCTCGGTTGTAGAGGAGGCCCGTGCCTTGCAGTGGGGCGTATATGGGCTGATACACATATCACAGACAAAATCCGTATTCATTTCCTTCCCATCAATATCTATCCATACTCAACAGAGTACTCAATCGCTATTAAAATATCTTTCTCTAGATAATCCAACCGCAATATTTTTTCATATCCAACATTGAGATAGTACCTATACTAGAAGGGACACTGAAAACAATTTTTTTTGTAACAAAATGAACGGTACCGTGCCGCTCCTTCTATTTCTGTCTCTGTCACGCCTACGTGGTAACATTATATTCGCTCTCGCTTCATTGGGTTCCCGTGTGCACGCACAATACGCAGAGATTTGTTCCCGATGTCCGCTCTAGTATAATACCTCAATAATATCCACCTTATAAATTGAACATTGTATAACAGAGCAAAACTATTGAAACATAATTTACGTGTACGAATAACGGTACTTGCATGTACTCTAAGTGTATTTTTGGTGGGGTATTTGAAGTATTGCCGATAATTTAACCGAATGGTGGAAGTTTACCTGCATTCCTATTGAACACAATTTAAACTGTTCCTGGCATCGACATTGCTTTGGATTGTTGTTTAAATGCCTAGTCACTCCAGTGTACAGGTTCTGCTTATTTTTATATCAGCATCAACCTTTCTTTTGCATTTTTTTGTTTATGTTTATTGTTTCTGTTTTTTTTTTTTTATTATTGTATAATGTAAGTTACGTTAGACGCTTTTAGAAGGTTTTTAAATAAATCATTAAATACGAGAGACAATATTGTGTATTACATATACATTTAAATGAACAGTACAAACTTACACTTATAATTAAAAAGAAAGTAGGCATATCGGCGGTTTTATTGCTTTAGGCGATACATATATTATGTTTTTGGAACGAAGCTCCTTATCGCGCGTTGTGAAAGGGGGCTAGACGGAAAAAAATTCTCACGAAAAGTAGGCACGAAAAACATTTGACAATCGTTTTTTATTTCTTTATTTGAAAATGATGTCATACATTTTATTTAACTCTAATAGAGGCAATAAAATATCCAAATACATATTAATATGTTAAAGGCTATAGTAAAAACGAAGAATACGCTGAAGCCTAAAATTAAGTGGGAAACGTTGCGACAATTTCAAATTTTCATCAAATGTTATAAATAAAATTGCTACAAAAGAAACATAAATTGCATAAATATGTGAAAAAAAAAACATAGTGATGGTGATACCTAAATGATTCTTTTGATGGTGACATATAATTAAAATTACATAATACTTTGATTTTCGATCCTCCTTAATAAATTTATTATTATTTACAATTTTAATTTGTTACCCTGCTGTCAATCATCAACCCTAGATTTGACTATGTATATTTGCCAATTATTACTAAAATTGAGCCTAATGATTAAGTTTATATTACATTATATTGGTTATTTTACAAAAAATTGCCGTTAACCACAATGTGTCGTAATTCATTTTGAAGATGGTTGTCCTGCGTGAAGTGTTAGCGCACCGCGAAGGCACAGGATTCGCGGAAGTTGCAGGCCACGCGTCCCTATTGGTCAGACATGCGATAAGGTGAAGCAGCGCTCACGTAATTGGAGGAATAGCCGCGCAGCGCCGGCGCACCGCCAATCACACGTGACGCAAGCCATAAATTTTATTACAACTTAAAAAAAAATATTACAATTCCTTCACTAATTAATCAAAAGGAACTTCGTTCCATCCGGGTGTCCCTTGACACCACTCAACTTTTTAACTTTTTTTATTGAAAATCTATTGCACTTTATATATAAACTTTTGTATGCATAGATTGTGAAGCGTGTATTCTGGGTTTGATTCTGAGATCAGATATTGCTGTTTCTGAAAAGTTTTTTATTGAGAAAATCTCATTAGAATAGAATATGTTTTTGGTAATAGGCTCACTTTCTGTAAAATTTGGGACAAAAATAACTTTTAAATGTTGAACTGAGGTTGGTTTCAGTGACAATTCTACTTTTCCTTCAGAGGTACAAGCATTTTATATTTGTAATGAAATTCGCTAAAAAAGTATCAGGCAATTTAATGCCAAATTAAACTTCCGAACAAATTTACAATGTCTACAGAAATATAACTTGTGACTGGATGTTCTTATGCCTCCTATACACTGAAGGTGACTTAGTTGGCGAAAAAAAAAACTAGCCCGGCAGTATTGCTGCATAAACACGGTGCCGACATGGCCGCCGGGATTTGTCGGCGGAATACACGGGAAGCTGAGGGTATGTTATGCGAAATTTAACGTATATAATAAATATACCGAACAGTCACATACATAGTCCTGATCCTACACTAAGATTGAGTCTTGTGATTTAGGCATCAGGAACTACAAGAGACTTTTCGGTCTCACAAACACCCAGACCTGAAACAAATACATGTGGTTCACAAAAATATTTGTTTAAGTGCGGGGATCGAACCCGCGGCTTCTAGTTTCACAGTGTGCGTCTATCCAATAGCGCTACGGAGGCTGTTAATTTCCTTATTCCTCTGTTTATTTTTTTCATATCACGATTGGGAATGCCATATTAACGGCTTCATAGTCCATCATAAATAATAATAAATAGAAAGTGTACAATTACTAGCATTCTATAATGCGGTCACAACCTTAATGATGCTTTGTGATATTGTGTCAGTATTTGCAGCAAAAAATCTCCAGTATAGTGTATAGGAGCCTTTAGAACACATTTCAAGTAATTATCAGCAAAATTCGAAGCGTCTCGCCGCCGCCTATTTTATATCGAAACTTCCTCTCTTCAATAATAAAGTTTCTTTTGAATTTTGATGAGTCATTTATTTTCGGCTTTTTTACTTAAAAAATAGTTTGTCCACAGAACTTAGCATTTAAATGGCTGCTATTTTAATACTAAGTGCCTCAATGGGCAATGTTAATGTAGGAAAACTTGAAAATGATACCAGTTGAGAACTTTTACAGTTTCCGTGTTTTCTATTCAAGGAACGTAACATTATAGTTGTTAAGTTTCATAAACGACTTTAGTAAAGTTGCTACGTAATATATTTTTGTTATGCGCCACGAATACTTGTTTAGTATAAAGAGGTTACAAATTTAGCTTTAATACTCTACGAATTTAATAAGTATTCTACGAATCTGTAAGTAACATACAAATATAAGTTACGCATAAATCAATGTTTCAAATATGTGATACGAAGATTCTAATCGGTCTACGTTTCAGTATATACGTAATATGCTACAAATACCTACGTAGAATACTACGGTTTAGTCTTACGTCACGCCTACGTGGCTATATTTATACTTAAAAGCGAATTTTAGGTTATGCTGTTGACTTCATCATCATCATCATCATCATATCAGCCACAGGAAGTCCACTGCTGAACATAGGCCTCCCCCAATGATCTCCACAATGACCTGTTGGAAGCGGCCTGCATCCAGCGACTTCCTGCGACCTTAGTCAGATCGTCCGTCCACCTTGTAGGCGGGCGTCCAACACTTCGCTTGCCTGTACGTGGCCTCCACTCGAGAACCTTTCGGCCCCAACGGCCATCGGTTCTACGAGCTATGTGCCCGGCCCACTGCCACTTCAACTTGCCAATCCTATGGGCTATGTCGGTAACCTTGGTTCTCCTACGGATCTCCTCATTTCTGATTCGATCTCGTAGGGAAACACCGAGCATAGCCCGCTCCATGGCTCGTTGAGTGACTTTGAGCCTTTTAATGAGGCCCACAGTGAGAGGACACGTCTCGGTGCCGTATGTCATCACTGGTGCTGTTGACTTAGCCACAGTTAATTGTAATCACAGATCACTTCCAATAGATACCGCATTACGATAGTTTTGTTTGGAACCGAAAACGCCAACGAAGGGAACTGAGCGGGGGGTGGGCGGGTTGCAGCGCGGTCACGTGGACTTCACTGGAGAGATGAGGCATAAGTCGATAAATAAAAAAATGTATCGATAGTTCGATTTGCCAGTAAGTTCATGTGTTATGATCGTATCTATAACTTAATTACCAACTTGTTAAATGTTTGATAATATTTTTTCACCGGCCTGATCTGATAAATTATACCAACCGGCAACCGCTAACTACGAGTATAATAGGATTAAGATTTATACTTTTTTATTTATTATTCACAGTGTATTTTTGTATACCATAATGGCGAAATACCCAAATTAAGTGTTGATATAAAAGATCAGATAAAATATGAAATAGTAAATAACTAAACCTCACGCCCTAAAGGGCTACAATAACTTATTCCGTTTCTTGAATTCTGACGGCTGCTGTAGTAAATTTAATATCGACAAGTGACGATGAAACCCACTTGACGAACTATAAATGTTTTTGAGACGATATATACAACGTATGTTAAAATTAGTGCAATAGCTTGAGCTACTGGTTCTCAATAAACTTAGTATACTAAACCTTATGGTAAATACCCTCCCATTATATTTGAAAACGTATACAACTAGAGGGAAAAAAGGAAATTTAATTACGCCGAAGATAAAAATAAATAAAAAAATATTGTAAAAGTACCTTGTTAACAAATTTAGCTATTTCAAATTACATCAAATAACGTAATTATGGTAATTTTCAATTTTTATTTAAATCAATATATATTTTGTGACATTGTTATTTAATAAAGTTAATTTACATTATTGTTTTACAATATCGATATTTCTGGGAATTATATTATAAACATGCGTCAAACACTAGAAGAACGCGTGATTTCGCCAAAAAAAGATGGCTTATTATGGTTATTGCCATAGATGTAGTATAGAACATAGATCGGCAATGTGTCATTTTGAGCGCGACCAAAACTGATTTACGATTGTGTGCGTGAAGTTTACATGTGTGCTTGACATATAGTGGTGTACCATGCACTTTCGATACTATCATATCGATATCGATATAGCTGTCGGCCTATAGTTGTGAAATAAAATGTTATGGATATATGCGACATTTTATTATATATTAACAGAAACTTATTGGTGTGTTTATTTCAATACAGATTGATAAACACACAAATAAATAAAGATAAATTGTCATATTATTTGAAAACATTTTGTTTGAGATGTTTTGTATGGGTCTTTATGTTTACCTGAACAAAATTATTTTTTTCATTGTGATGTATACATAGTACATACACCTAATTAAACTGAGAACAAAAAACTCTTTTATAAAATAAAACTACAATTTACAAAGTTTTAGGCGTTTTCGGTTTATTTTTTTAATTTTTAATTTCCCGTCGCAAAGTTTCGATTATTTTACAGCTTTCGTAGTCACAGGGTGGACTCAGTCTGCAACAAAATCCATGATTATTAGTTTTTTTCAATGAGTAACATTCGCGTAAGTATATTTATACCAGAGTTACAAAAATATGCTTATTTAAGTCAATTAATTGACTTATTACACATTGGGAAGTGTTGGACGCCTGCTAGGCCGCGTTGGAGGTGTACGGAGGAGCTTGTAGGAAGTCGTTGGATGCAGGCAGCTTACAACAAACTGATGTAGATATTATTGTGGAAGGCCTATGTTCATTAGTCGCATTCTTGTGGCTGAAGGAAGAGACAGTTTAATAAACTATGAAGGTTTTCTCGATCTCGTCACCTAAACTAATGTTTTTCCTATGAGAATTATAAATTTTAAACCTATACCTAATGTTTAAGGTTTGGACGATGATACTGTGCATATAAGTATCGCATATTTTATAATAATATCTTCTTGTTTTACTATTATAAATTGACAGCCTCTTGGCAGAGATTGAAACAGGTTCTTAATTCATAAATCACACACATGAAGCGTTATAATAATTATTCCACAAATTTAAAAAAATGAGAAAAAGTAAAGTAATAAGTAATATTGCAGAATGAATACTATAATACTGGCCGGGGATATATGGCCGGGATAACGCCAGGTAGAAGAAGAAGAAGAAGAATGCACACTATCACAACATACTATAGCTCCATAAAAATGTAGGGAAACATGTGTTGTTATCGACTATTTTATCGACAACCTTTTATTGATCGAACCTGTCAGTCAATCCCTAGCAACTTTTGGTTGAAATTATTGTAAATTCACGTATTTGATATTATTTTTTATACGCAATGGATGCTTTCAGCGTACTTATATAATGAAATACTATATTCTTTTCTACCGATATGTATACACGGATTTCCATTTAATTCTATAATATCGTCACAAAAAAATATTGTGCAAAAGTGGCCGGTACCTGTGAAAACTTTAATTATTTCGGATTTTTACGCCTGTATGAACCACACTTTGGCACTGCACAATGCACTATAATAAACTACGTTTAATAAATATAACCAAGTACTGTAAAATTAAATAAATTATGAAAATAAGCGAATTTTGTTGCTCGCTTAGTTTGACATATTTTGACTCTGGGTCACTGCAGGCTACTTCTGTGTAAACGTATGGTCGCATCATGCATCTCGCTTTAACATATGAGTTAAATTATTCTATCTCTTTCACATTGCCGATCTATGTTTTATACTAAATCTATGGTTATTGCTATGCGAAAAAGAGACGGCTGATTCTCCATCCGAACTCGACTGTTTGACATTGATACATTAACCAGTATAAATTGAGCCCGCTCGGACCAAATTAATTTAAAGAATATTAGTTATCGATGAAAACTTATTGCGTTTTTTTAGATACTTTATTTTTTTGAGTTTTTTGCACACCATTTTATTGAACAAATCATTTTTAACTGTAATATTATGTTCCCAAGATGTAATTTTCGCTAACGTGCGACGACATGTGCGGGTCCACTACTTGATCGACACTGATGACGCGACATTTGGCATCGGTTTATATCTATCTGATAGCTTATATGTGTTGGGCGCAACCGCTGCCTTGCATTAGGTATCTATTGGGAGTGATCTGTGATTGTAATTAAACATTGATTGACATATTTTAATTGACTTACCATAAGAAAGAAAATATCATCAACTTCAGTCATAAGAAGTCCATTCCTGTCCACAGGCCGTCCATGATGATTTCCAAAGTAACTTATTGAAAACAATATCGGTAGTTCCAACGACTTCCTACAATCTTTAGACCTTTCGAGAATCGGTGATTAATTATAAACAATTATTTGGAACATACATTTTATACCATAACCACGTATTTAAACTGGTAAACATAACAATTGTAAATCTGGACAAATTCACTTCAGAGTCACATTCACCAGGAAAACAACTCCAAACAGAGACACAAAAAAAAAAATAACAGCAGGAGGTAAATATATTACTGAAAAACAATAAAACCAATAGAAAAATGAAAGAAATATAATTAATGGCTAGTGAAGTTTAATAAATCGCACACAAAAAAGATTATAAAAACAAAATGTTATCAAAATAAGGATGTTTAAAAAAAAAACAATGATAATAATTGAAATAAAACAATTATTTACTTATTTTATCGTGGATTTGTTTTAATTTTTACCTTCCCTACGTTTCGATTACTTTACAGCTTTCGTGGAGGGCGGGGCGGTTTCTGCCCCGTGACCGTATGTCAATAATAAAATCCGTACATCATAATTTTATTTGAACAAATTATAATAATTCATAATTGAAGTAAAATACACAAAAATAAAAATTACAAAAGAAATATATTTAAATTATATGTTGAAGTAAATTGAAGGGAATTGTACTAAGTTCCAGATTAGCTCTCTCATTTCTCGATCGATCAAGCTTGCACAGCTGCCAGGCCGACGGATTGAGATAAATGTACTGTACACGGACTTTGTGGGTTGACGTGACGTCACGGGATCATGTGAGGAATCATCTGTTGATGTAGACGATTTCTTACTTTTGACCTGATTTTATGATTCGAATATGTTTAATGATATTCTAATATTTCATATTATTATAATGGTTTCTTACGTGAATGCCAGACACTGAAATAAAAAAATATTTACGGTTTTTATCACAGATTTGGTTTCTCATTTACACTTTTCAACCTCCCAACGTTTCGGTTACTTTACTTTGTTCTATTTTTTTATCACGGGGCGGACTGATGTATTAGATATCCGCTCAGTGTCATTGTTAATTTTTTCTGCTTTGAACTTAATTTTTATTTTATAGTATAAATTCATATGGAATTAATAAGAAAAGAGTAGCTGGCTATAATAGGATATAATTTACATTAAGTTTGATATAAAAATATATTGTTATTAAATAAGATTTTTAAACTAACCTATTTTAAAAAATGTTTCATGAATTAAAAACCCACAAAATCCGACTATTGCAACGTCATTTTGTAATGTTCGATTAATTTTAAGAAACAATACTTATACAGTCAATTAATTTTGTTAAACGCATTTTTATTGACCATATCACCGATAAGCTAACATCAATAAAACGAAACTAGTTAAGAAGTAGTTGTGCGTCTCAGACGAATTCTCCAAATTGAAAATGAAGATGTTTTTGCTAATTTGTATTTGTAAGTATAATTTCATAAATTATTACCTCCTGATATATGATATTAGAATTAAAATGCCTTGCAAATAAGATTGAAATAAAAAGATGTTGGTTGATACGAGTGTCTATTCGAAGTAAGTTGACTTAGACTAAAAGTATTTTTACCTTTGCCCACTGTCAGCTTGGTCACAGTAAAATATCTTTTTATTTCTTGCTAAAAACATTTTATTGAGAAGAATTCACCTGAACTGTCGATTGTAGAAAAACTATGCTCATCAAAAAATGAATATAAACTGATATTACCATACAATTTAATTATTTTTCAAATAAATATTTTGTTGGAAATGCAGCCTTTGTGCTTATGGAATCTGAGGTTTCATTAACGTTGAATTTTCCTGCACTGATTGTTTCGGCTGACAAAAGAATTTAATGAAATATTAATTTATGAAATACGTTGCTCAAGCTTTTCAACATTTCATATGAATATTCGGGATTTATTTCATCTTTCAAAGAATATTTATAACTTCGTTTATTTTAAATATGTACACCTATAGCATAACAGATATGTATATACTTATATAAGACAAAGCAAATAACATCATTGACACGTATGCCAATTAAAGATGTCCATTCATAAAATTTAACATATCAACACTATACGTAATTATTATAAAATAAAACAAAAAAAAATGGAAATAAATAACGTAATACAGAAACAAAAAAATTACCGTATTTAAGGTCAATTCAATAAAATGCTCATTTACTAGTATAAAAAATATGTATATTTTAGATATACAAACTGAAAAAAGGAGAAAAAATTACATAAATTATACACACTAAATATCATACTAAATAATTCCATGTTCATTTTGATCCCAAATATAGTTTATTGTTATAAAATATATAAATACACCCAGCAGTCACCTACATAGTCCTGTCCCCACCCTAAGATCGAGTCTTGTGTCGTGGGTATCAGGAACAAGAAACTTTGGTCTCAAAGACAGAGCCATACAAATATTTGTTAGAATCGAACCCACAACTACATGTTTTACAGCCAGTGTCTAACCAACTGCGCCACGTAGTCAAACGTTATATATACACAATCATAGAATCTCACTCCTTTTTCCTAAGTAGATAGAGGGCTTACCAGGATACGGACGTTTCGCTTTGTGTTTTCCGTTCCATCATGCGATAGAGGGTAAGCCAATCGCCATATCGGCCACGAATTATTGGCACTGGATTGATACTGAATGGAAAAATTACATAACGCCTTTCCTCTTATTAAAGTACACCTTAAGAATAAACCTTTATAATGTATGCTATTTCAAATAACTTTCTAGTAAGTTAAACATAATAAAATATTAAAAACCAAAACTATTTCGATTTGAATTAAATTTTCACATCAATAATTCTGTTTCGTCTGTGAACTTGGTGAAATCCATTAACGCATGCCTTTCAAATTGTTATTAATAATTTAATATTTTCTACTTCAATATTCTGTACCAGTGTGTTTGTGATAATTTTATTTTGACGTGAAGATTAATGTACATTATAAAGGTTATAAATAATTTATCACTGTATTTAATTTTGAAAAAATAAGGTATTTATACTCACGAGCTGCTTATGTAACGAGATTTTTAAATTAAAAAATTGGACATCAAAAATAAAAAGATTAACTTAGGTTCTATATATATAGTTTATATATATACACAGTCAGGTCATAAGTATTGTTACACAATAAAAACTTTTCTTTTAGAATGCTGGCCACAAAAAAGTTTATTGAATTCGAATTGTTCATTAAAATGAACTTTTTAGAATTTTACTCATTTTCAAATATGGAGTGGACGCTTAAAGAAGACCGTGTTGCAGTTATTGCGTTGCATCGTTGCGGTTTCACGCCAATTCAAATTTTTGACATATTGAAAAATTTGAATATAACCAAAAGATTCGTTTATCGTACCATCAAACGATACAATGAAGACTCTAGTGTAGATGACAGGTCAAGAAGTGGTCGCCCTCGGTCTGTTAGGACTCCAGCAGTGATAAAAGCTGTGAAGGCGCGAATTCAAAGAAATCCCAAACGTAAACAGAAACTGTTGGCCCTTCAGATGGGGCTAAGCAGAACCACGGTGAAAAGGGTGTTAAATGAAGACTTAGGGCTTCGGGCATATCGAAGTAAAACAGGAAATCGTTTGAATGCTCGTCTAATGGACCTGAGTCTGAAGTGATGCCGCACTTTGTTAAAGCGGTACGCGGGAAAAAAATATCGGGAAATTCTTTTTTCAGATGAAAAAAAATTTGCCGTAGAAGAAAGCTACAACAAACAAAATGATAAGGTGTACGCACACAGTAGTGAAGAAGCGAGCAACCGTATTCCGCGTGTCCAACGAGGTCATTTTCCATCCTCGCTCATGGTATGGTTGGGAGTTTCTTATTGAGGCTTAACAGAGGTACATTTTTGTGAGAAAGGTGTAAAAACGAATGCAGTTGTGTATCAAAATACAGTCCTGACGAACCTTGTGGAACCTGTTTCTCATACCATGTTCAATAACAGGCACTGGGTATTCCAACAAGATTCGGCGCCAGCTCATAGAGCGAAGAGCACACAAGACTGGCTGGCGGCGCGTGAAATCGACTTCATTCGGCACGAAGACTGGCCCTCCTTCAGTCCAGATTTGAATCCGTTAGATTACAAGATATGGCAACACTTGGAGGAAAAGGCGTGCTCAAAGCCTCATCCCAATTTGAAGTCACTCAAGACATCCTTGGTTAAGGCAGCCGCCGATAGACAACTGGCCGCGCAGATTGAAGGCCTGTATTCAAAATCCCGGAGGTAATTTTGAATAAACTTTAGTGTCATAAGAATCTACATTTTATTAAGTTAATTTTGGTATATAAATGGTTACATATTGAATAAACTTGTTTCAATTATTTTATATTAAACATGTGACAGAATTTCTGACCTGACTAGGTATATTTATTTATTTATTATTTATTTAAATCTTTATTGTACACAAACTTAACAACAACATAGCTAAACAGAAATAATAATAACAAAGAGTACAAATGGCGGTCTTATCGCTCAACAGCAATATCTTACAGACAACCATGGGATGGATTTAAATGAAGGAAAGGGAGAGAGGGCAGTGTAACAAATAAAGAATTACTTAAAGCTAAATAATACTAATTAAACATTACTACTTATATACATATACATATCCGTATATATACATATATATATATATATATATATATACATATAAAGATACATACATATAAAAATAAATAATACAAAATCATACATAAATTATAATATACTACAATTTCCAAATGATTAAATCAAGGGAAGTAATAGTGAAGTCTGCTTTAAAGGGAAAGGTAGTGCTCTTTAATCAGTTTTTAAATGACGATAGCGTTTGCGCCTGTCTCACCACAACAGGAAGCACCGAACGTCATCACCCCACCCAATCCCCACTGCGTTTCAAGAGTATAAAGCAGGTCGCACCGGAGCGTCGGCACGCTGCCATAGCACATTCTGAAGCGGTGGTAGGGTTAGGGAATCTGTCCGACCTCGCCTGCACCTCACTCAGGCCCGGCCCTCTCCAGTTGCACGTTGCCTCCCCCGTCAGCCGACCCTCCCATAACGGATGGGCGGGCCGTCTGCGGGTCCCGGTAGCCCTAAGGAAGGATCTCGCTCCGAGCGAGATCCGAACGCGAAGCCGCCTAAAGTCCGAACTCGTTTCGGACTTCACCAAGGAACGACACCGTGTTTACGGGTCGCTTGGATAGACCACAATCAGAGGGCTCACGCCCCGGTATTGTTTCCACAACGCGGGACCTCCGCTATCGCGGAGCGCCATATATATATATATATATATATATATATAGGTATAATACTAAATATAAACTAAACTATGAATGTGTTTATTTTGATATATATTAAAAGGGTAGTTTTTATAGAAACAAACAATAAACATGATAGAAAAATTGGTTAAGGTTTTCTTTTACTTTATAATCCAATAAATTGTTTAATATTATTAAAACAATATATTAAATTACTCATTACAAATATAACAAACAAAAAATAAAACAAAGTTAAATGTAAAAGCCAACTACATCATAGAATAAAATAAATAACATATACTTACTAATAACGTTATCAATGTTCATTCGTCAATTAATACTTTGATTATTGAAAGCTTTATTGAACACCAGATATAAACCGAACAGTAAACAATTTAGACAAGAAAATAATGCAGTTGGTGATCTTATCGCACAAGGCAATTTCAACAGACAACCGTTTTACGGATTAAAGAGGAATGGACGAAAGTCAGCGTAAAGTGTACAAATAATAATTATAGATATAGTAATTGGTACATTTCAACACAGCATTAAGGTCATGTAACTAAGTTCAAATACATAGAAGAAAAAATATACAACTCCAATGTCAGCCTGGTTGATGTTACAATTACATAAGATATTATAAAAAAAATTATACGTCAGTTAAAAACATTTTTTGTTAACGTTCACTTGTCAGCAAATTTGTACAGGCCTTTACCGAAAATCCTTTGTTCCAGTCGCTTTGACACATTGCGTGATGGGCCTAAACATGGACATGCGGCCTAAAAACCTGACACCGTTCCGGGCTGTTAAGCCGGCGCTGCGAGAAGGGTAGGTAACATCCCTTATTATCGAGGTTTATTTGTCACGCGAGAATTGTCAGTAATTCAGACAACCAGCGCGACATTATTTTGCGCCAAGTCCGGCCATTTTTGTTTATGAGTATGTTGTGGTTTTTTGTGAGGATTTACTTGTATGTATGTTTAATTGGATGTTTATGCGGAAAAGTGTAGAGTGATTGTTTATTTATTTAAGCACTTTGTACACATAAATAGTACAGATAGACGTAATGCCTAAGGGCATTTTAATGACCTTAAGGTAGTGCTGAGAGACTGAAGCAGGTGTTTATTAATTAAGAAGAAAATAAATGAAAAGAGAAAAAATAAAATAGAAATAATAATGGACATGATTGTATCGAATACAAAGATATTAAGTAAATAAGTAAGACATACGACCACTCATGTACAGTAGCAAAATCAAACAACACCTTAAATAACAAAGCAATGCTTGGCATTTCACTGCATTCGCCATCCGGAGACATAAGATGTAAAGTCTCAATATATCCAGTAGTTACTCTAGCTGCAATGTCCTTCAACCCGAACCACAAGAGTGCATTTAAACTGCAGTTTGGCGGCAGAAATAGACATTGCCGTAATGCCCACCCAGGCGGCCTCTCACATATGAGAGAGTTACCACCAGTAAATGAGTAAGTGGGGTCCACAATTAATATTTGTCTCGGGTCTAGACGTTTGTGAAATCGACAAGTATGTTACGTTCTGATACCAACAGAACTTTAATTTTAACATTGAATCATGGCTATGTAGGTGATTGATCGTTTATTAATTATTTATTTACTTTTTATTTCAGTGATAATGCGAATGCAACAGAAGCCGGCCCAATAAAGAAGCACTGTATGTGCTCAAAGATTTACGACCCTGTATGTGGCTCCAATAACAAGTCGTATTACAACCCGTGCCACTTTGAATGTGACCCGACTCGCGCGGCCAATGTTACCATACTGCACCATGGGAATTGTATACCGTTTTGAAGGGGTTAAATAAATTATAATTGAATGTTCTTATTTTTTGTTTACTGCAAGGAATGGCGAGGCATGCCATTCGCGTGACGGTAAGTGATGTTATAGCCCATGGACAGAAACAAAACCAAACCAGTATATAGGCCTCCTTTACAAGGGAGGTAGGGGTTAGGCCATATAGCATAATGTACATCACGATGGCCTAGTCCGTGTTAGCGAAATTAACATACCATACAAAATCTTTCAAATCGCTATGGTATGCAGGTTTTCTCACAATGTTTTCCTTCACCGTTGTAGTGCGTGGTGATTGACTATATACACATGACTCCGAAAAGTCGGAGGTTAGCCCCAGGATCCGAACTCGCGACTACCGTGAACATATTGGCAGCCGAGTTTGGTCCGTTTACCAACAAGCCAGCACGCATTTAAAATGGATAAGGTAGTCAAAAATATGCTCCAAAATTATTTTAAGTTACAGAATGATAATATTATTAATTATTTCTCAAACCAAACGTTTCTTTGGAAACAACAATAATGGTGTAACCAGAGTAAAATATTCAAATGGATTGTACATTACGCAAGTCGAATAAGGAGTTAGAGGCGTCGAACCGACTCGAGTATTGCCTTAATACACTTATCGTCAAAATTCAGGACATTAAATGGAGCTCGGGATGTTTTTAAACTTTCTAAATGCCCAGACTTTGCGTAGTGAAGGAAATTGAGTTTTAAAGTAGAAAAGTTCATCGCAAATCTTAGGGGATAAATAACGCGGTGTTTTATAACACTTTAATATCAATTTAATTGATGTTGGTTTGGTCGGTTGGAATCATTGATATTAAGTATTGGGAATGTAGCGACCGCTAATGTGTTTAGGTAAATGCTGTACGTAAACAGCATTAAGATTGGATTATCAAGTGCTGGGATATGAGTACTCGTATCAGTGTACAGTGTGCTAAAATAATTATACACATATAAAGAAAACCCAAATACTAAAACGATATATATTTATTGGTTACATGTTTTCGTTTTGTTAGTGTAATATTACTACAGTTAGCTGTGAAAGTCAGTTTCACAGCTATGCTGTCGCTTGATTATATTGCATAATCATTAAGTGATATCATAAAATAACTCTGTGAACGAAATGTAAAATGTGATGATAATTACTTTATTTTATAAAAATCTGTGGCCCGGGATAGAACACGAAAACGTTTAAGGTTTTTTTATCGACACTATGAATTAGCATTCTCCTTTGGATTAGATAAATCCCTGAGTGTAGCAATCAGGACTTCAGATCTCTTCTTTGACAATCAGAAAAACGAAACTTAAAAATGTAATACATTTTAAACTTTTAAAACAAACAACATCATTAATTACTAAACATTACTTGACATTCCACTGCGCTCGCCATTCTGAGACATAAGATGTTACTCTGGAACACTATAGTGCATTTATACTGCTATTTAAGAAATAGACCACCAGTCAACCACTACTACATTTATAAATACCAAACTCTCAAGCAGTAAGTCAATTTATTTCTTAAGCCCATCATTTATAATTATTCAATGCAAATTCACTTTCGAATTTCCCAGCGGTCTTATCAACTGTCCTTCACAACATAATCCTTTACGCTAATGAACGTGACTTTCGAGATCTCTCGGAGTGTACCGACGCGGCCTCGCATAAACATAATAATTAATTAGAAGAATTGCCGCGAGTTTCCACTTAATAAAACTTGGTGCCTTAAAACTTACGTCGTTAAGGACAGCAAACTTCCAACTTTTTATGATCGAAGTTTGTATGGAATTTTTGTGACACCGTGTAATGCAATTGCTTCGTCATTGAGTCTTGATAAGGGAAAAATGGGTCGTGTATGATCTTTATATATTATGAAATATTTGAGTTCTTATTTTATGACCAAGGCGTGCCCTCAACATATATTCGTTTCTATGCTACCGTCGTTAATTAAAATAGAGTTAAATGTGCTGCTATAGTTTTCATTAGAAATACAATGTTAAAATTATGATCGCAATAATACATAATTTCAAATTAAGGGGTAGGTTATCTTATATTATCTTATTACAGATTGTATTGCACCACAATATTACACAGTATTACCACATGCGTTAAAGTGCTGACAGTAAAATAATTATTCATTTTATTGTGCTAATCAAGATTCAGGAATACCACGAAATGTTAAAAAAATATGAAATCGTTCGAAAGGCACAAACCATTGGACAAATAATTTTTTTTTTTAACTTAATATGAATAAGAATTTAAACTTTCTTAATTTAAATTATATATTTTTTTAAATTTAAATAAATAACATTTTAATTTTTAGTGCTCTCTGTGCAGTAGTAGTAGTACACTTGTGGCGGTTGCAATACGCCAACTTAGATATAGCTTTTAAAGCGGTTGCAATACGCCAACTTATATTTAGCTTTTAAAATAACACGCTTATTAGTTGTAATTTGAACATTATTTAAACACGCATTTCATTTTAAAATATGACTGCAGATGTTTAACCATAAAACATCTGCGAGTCGTTTTATTTAAGTAAGAATTTTTGTGTACCTTATTGTATAATATTAGTTAAAAAGATGCTGTTCTAAATTATTGTTTCTTAATTGTAATGACCCGTTCATGCCGGGGCAATAAAACTGTATTATTATAGTTAAGTTCTTTAGTGGCGGTAATCCTTTGCAACAAATTTATGTTTTTTAGACAATAGTACACATGTTTGGGTAAACCTTTCTGTTTGGACAATAGCCCAGATGTTTGGCCGACCTTAATTTTTAGTTGAAAGGATAGACCCTATTTTATGGCTTAAATATATTTTCTGGAAGATTTATCCCCACCGATCCTCATTCGGGTAGTCCTATAAAAGAGTCGGTTTATTTGGATGAAAGGAGACAGTCTGCCATCTCTCGTCACAAGCACATCTCGCTCCGAGTCGCATAATTATAATTTTACTCTGTCTGTGAATGTATTAAGTGTTAATTTACAAAATATATAATAGTTAGTTCCTGGAAGTGAGTGCTTATTCTAATACCTACACTTATAACAACCAAACACTCATTTCAGCTCTTCCGTCTATTCTTGCTTTGTCCTCGGATGCATCTATAGCTAAGTGCTCGTGTCCGTCTGCTAGTCACGTAAGTTTTAAAGGCCACAAGAGGAGGAACGTTATGACCCACTCCGTTTTCACCTTCGCGCGTGCCTTTTAATTTTCATTGTGAAAATTATTTTTATATAAAAGTTACGCTTCCTTGGGTGTTCTCGGTGGTTTAAAATTGAATGCTGCTAATTTAGACACAGTAATTTTTTGATAGGGAATACTCATTGAAAATTTTCGATGGTTTGTGGTTAAAAGTTGGCTGTAATACAATCGCAGGTTTAATTCTTGGAGTAGAGGCAGTTTTATTGTGACCTAGAAATAATTATTTCGGATTTATCGACATATGTAGTAAGTAGTAGTAATAAAGGTATAATTACCGTTCACTTTCTTCTGATATGTATTAACTTATAATGGAATTTTGTCGTATTATGTTTTATATTTATAACCTATGATTAATTGTAATAGTTCTGTGTGTTTTCCAAATATAAATATACAGAAGTATATAAAAAAATACATCTGGAAGTTAGTAGATTGAAGAGGAAATAGGCTGGACACATATGTCACATAACGGATAGCTGCTGGACTAAGCGTGTTCTGAAGTGGAGACCGCGTCTTGGCAAGTATAGCGTGGGACGCCCTCTGGCCAGATGGCGGGACGACTCGCACAAGAGGGCCGGCAGCGACTGGATGCATAAAGCAGCAGACCGGGCTCTGTGGTGTAGCTTGGTAGAGGTATATGTCCAGCAGTGGACTACAAAGGATTGATGATGATGATAAAGCCATAAAGCCATAATAAAATAAATACTGATTATACAGCAGCCCGGAATATCTTGTCGACCAACAAGAAATAAAAATTATGTGATGTCTAAAAGCTGCATTTTAGAAATTTTGTCATACCACTGTAATAAAAACACAAAAGGTACTCATATAAAAAGGTTATGCAATGAATTACACGAAAAAATATTTCGCAGTTTTTCGTGAAGCGCCTCGAGTTTTATTTTAGACTGAAGTAAAACTGAAAAGTTTTTTTTATTAAAGTAAACGTAGTGCTCTTCATAAACTTGTTGCGGGTGACACACTGTTACCATGGACAACGAACATTTTGTTTATATATTTTTAATAAAGACAGGGCCTCGTCAACCTGCTGTTGAATATCAGTGCCCTGGTGATTTTTTAATTTTTTATATTAATAGAACTGGCTACAAATAGTAACTGAAAAGTCTCTTACAATTTCCGATACCCAAAGCCAAGACTGATATCTTAGTCAAATCTATGTGTCGAACTATTACGCTCTTATTTAATAACCTCATCAAAAACGCTTGTAGACTGCAATAGACTTGAGTAACAAAGCAAAGAAAATTCAGTTAATTCTTAGCTGCGAGTTAACCGTATTAAATTAGAAACGAACCGTCGGAGTATGAATAAAGAGACGGCGACTTGAGCGGAGCAATCAGCACGACTAATTTCTTAAATAAATAATGCAGGTTTAAACGAGACAACAACTTCCATTGGATTCTCGTGATTTTTTCTAAAGAAACTCTTGTAAATGTGGATTTTATTTCACCGGTAAGGAAAACTAAGGGTGGCTGTTTGTTCACAGACACCTTTGTGATAATTTTGTCGGAACTTGTTATGGGTAAAATAAACGATGGTATATTATATTGAGTCAATTTAAAACGAATTACTAACGCGACCCACCCGCAAGCCGACAAGCCACGTTGCATACTTATGGAACTTGTTATGGGTAAAATAAAAGATGGTATATTATATTGAGTCAATTTAAAACGAATTACTAACGCGACCCACCCGCGAGCCCACAAGCCACGTTGCATACCTATGTCATGGCATAGTTGTCTGTAAAATTTCTTGGTATTATTTTTATGATATGCGTAACGCGATATGCCAGCGTGGTGGACTATATCCTAAACCCTCTTAAACAAACTCTTGATCGTAGGCCGGTTTTTTAATACAATGAATGGCAAGACGAGTATGCCATCCACTACGGTACTTGGGAATTACATTAGATCCCAAACTTCAATGGGACTCTCACATAGTGGCTCTAGCTAAAAAGCTGAGCGCCGCAGTCTTTGCGGTGGATAAGATTCGACAATTGACTGATATTAATACAGCTCGATCGGTATATTTTGCCTATTTTTATAGTCTAATGAGTTATGGAATTTTACTGTGGGGTGGTGCTGCTGACATTAATACTATCTTTGTTCTCCAAAAGCGAGCTATAAGATCAATTTATTCGCTAGGGTCTAGATATTCTGTTAGAGAAAAATTTAAAGAGATAAATATAATGACACTAGTAGCATCACAATATATTTTTGAAAATTTAGTTTATGTCCATAAAATTAAAGAAAGTTTTCGTAAGATTAGCGATATTCATAACAAAAATACTAGGAATAAGAATAATCTAGCAACGCATAAGACCAGACTCCAAAAGATCAGCAAATCTTTTAAGGGTTACTGTATACACATTTATAACAAAGTTCCCAGTCATATTAAAGCCTTATCTATTACAAAATTCAAAGCAACTATCAAGCAAAAATTATGCAATAAGGCATATTATAAAATTTCAGAATATCTAGATGATAGCAAGGCTTGGGAATAGAATAAAATTAAATAAATGTGTAGTATCTCGAAGCGGAAGTCTTAGTGTGCTCTGTATAATATCATTAAATTAAGTAACTTATCACATTTGCCATTGTTTTGCTTTGTAAGTGATTGGGTATGTCATGCTCGCTAAAAAGTCTGTGCTTGCGGTGGCGTAGTGTGCGAGGTCGGTCACTTCCCTGTAGTATGATTGAGGAGGCCGATGGCTGGCACATGCGTCATATTCGTGAACGGGTGCTATTTGCGTAGACTGGTCTATTCGATTTGCTTACATTGTAACGGATTGATTGATGGAGTATATATGTTATGGGCCAAGTGATTAATGCGGGCAGTATTCATAATGCCCGGGCAGTATGAATATTGCTGAGCCATATCGGGCAATGTGATTAATAGGTGATTTTTTACGTGATGCGCTGCCGCATTGTCGCATCTGCGATAGACCCATAAATTAGAAAGGTTAAATTGATCTGCTTATGTTTAGTTGTTTTTTAACGTCCGAAACATTATCTTCAGCAGAAAATTAGTGTACCCACCTTATGAATCAGTTAGGTCGACTGTGCCCCAAAATCGACTCGGAACACCCCGACTTCACGTAGTCTTTTAGCTACCGACCCTAGAGTGTATATAAAAAGCCGGAGGCGCGGAGGGAGAGCAGCCCTCGCCCGCTGTAACGAAGGATAGGCAACCGTGCGAGCCGTAGCGGCTGAGGCTGAGCCGAACCGAAGCTGCGAAGGTGAGCATGGGTGCCTATCTTTTGTTACGCAAGGGCGAAGGGGCTGAACTTCCCGTAGCGCCGGAGACGATGCAAAAGCTAATTTGTATTGACAACAAGTGTTTTAAGGGTTAGGTTGCTATAATAGATATTTCTCAGGAATAGTGCGTTACCTTTTCATGGGAGTGGTACCAGGGGAGGTGCGGCGCTCCCCCTCCCCCTCCACTCCTCCCAACCCACCCCCTTATGCTGCCCTATTCTAAATTCTACCACTTCGGCTCATTGTTTTGATTTTGATTCGCTTTACATCACTCTGCCCAATATGCACTTGGCATTATTCATAATGCCCGGACAATGTGATAAATTGATTGGTTATAATCACATTGCCCGCTCTTATTGGGCATTATTCAAATTGCCCGGGCATTATGAATAATGCCCGATTAATCACTTGGCCCATAACATATATATTCCATCAATCAGTATAAGGCTTTCGCAATTATTCACTGCTTTAGCGAAAAAGAGTATACTGATTCTTCGTTCTGGGCGACTTCGCTTCACTCAGCCATAGTAATTATAATATAATAATATTTGTATCAAAAATATTTATTGTAAATTTACAGCAAATTATTATTAAACTAAACTAAGTGCGTGGTGGCCTGTTGGTAAACGGACTAGACGCGGCTGCCAACATGTTCACGGTGGTTGCGGGTTCGAATCCCAGGGCACACCTCTGACTTTTCGGAGTCATGTGTGTATTGATAGTCAATCACCACGCACTAAAACGGCAAAGGAAAACATCGTGAGGAAACCTGCATACCATAGCGATTTATAAAAATTCTATGGTATGTAAGTCCGCCAACCTGCACTAGGCCAGCATGGTGGACTATATGGCTTAACCACTCTCAATCGTACTTTCGATTGTAGAGGAGGCCCGTGCCCTGCAGTGGGACGCATATGGGCTGATACAGAATTATTAAACTGCTCTGATTTAAACCAACTTGTAAATTTTGTAATAATTCACTATTTTCATTTTCATTCGTTTTCATTTTCATTACTATAGGTCTATTGTTAAACATCATTCTGTGCAAAGCGTTTGTAAAATAATGATTGATGAAAAAAAAAGTTATTTTAAGTTGTATATTATATAAACAAGTACAAGCGAATATGAAATCATTATTTAGTCATTTGATGTTTAGAGCTAAGTAAATCATCGAAATGCATCGTCTGATCCCCTTGTCGGGCTCTTTGTGGTGACGTAACTCTAAAGGGTTTATAGAGGACAGCACAAGTTGGAACATTACAGCGATTTTTGATTTGCGAGTTTTCTGTTATCTATAATTACTATTTATTATTTCCTATTTTGCACTTAACAGTAAAAAATACACTAAAGAAATGACATAATAATAGAACAAGAGATGTTCTTATCAAACACAGGTTTATTTTCCAGGCGAAATTTGGATGGATATACAGGGTATATCAAGACTGCTACCGAAAACGAAGCCGGGTGGTAGTTTAAGCGATTTCAGACACAATGCAACAGAAAATGTTGCAAAAAAACCGACAACATTTTTTTGTTATTTTGTTCTTATGATCATATTTGGATGGTAAATACATTTTTTCCTAAAATGATAGTGTGTATGTACCCTTTTATTTATAAATACTCTAACGTATGAAAGAGATTAAATTATTATTTTATCAATAACTATGGATTTACCACCCAAAAATGATATTTAAAAAATCATTAAAAATTATTGTCGTGTTTCTTTGCGAAATTTTTAAATGTATTGTGTTTGTAGTCACTAAATCTACGAGCCGGCTTCGTTTTCGGTAGCAGTCTTGATATACCCAGTATTAATAGCGTATAGTTCTTTATGGATCAAAATGTGGGAAATTATTGAGGGTAGTCGTAAATGATAGTGTCATAAATTTTTGCTCCACAGTTTTTTAATTTTATTAATTATTCTAAAGTAATATATTAAATTTCTTATGCTGATAATAATCAGATAAAGTGGCTACCTGTCGGTGCTAGAGTTTTCTATCTCCTATCTTCATTCCTGTTTCACCTTCAACTTATTTCACTTCACTCAGCACTTCACTTGGAATTTTTTTGCAAAATGGAGTCTGTTTTGAAAACCTCAATCGAAGAAATGAGGGAGGAATTTCACAAAAGGATGGCTGCCTTCGAATCCAACCTCCTGAAGACATCGGTCAGTACAACGGAGTCATCAGACTTGGCTGCAGAATTCGCGACTTACAAGGCATTTGTCTCCCAGGCCCTTAATCTTCTTCAACACCAAATCGAGGCTTTAACCAACACCGTCGACAACATGGAGATGCAGAGACGTCGGAAAATGCTGCTGATCCATGGTGTTCCAGAAGAAGCTGATGAGAATCCGAAACAAGTGGTTGTTGATGTTGTTAAGAGGCGCCTTGGTTTTGCAGACTTCAACGTCAATGCTCTGCAACGCTGCCACAGGATGGGTCGACCGCCCGCATCGAAGAAGCCCAGGCCTATTCTTGTTAAGTTGCAGGATGTCGATGCAAGAGACCAGCTTTGGTTTAATAAAACCAACTTGAAAGGTTCGGGTATAACACTTTCCGAATTCCTCACGAAGAGACGACACGACATTTTCATGGCGGCTCGAGAAAAGTTTGGCGTGACCAATGCCTGGACTCGGGACGGCAATGTGTATGTGGTGAGCTCTGGCGTACGGCATCGTATTGTGTCGCTTACTCTGCTGGGACAGATCAAAGTTGATATTCCTGCTAAGCCGACCCCAGCTAAGAAAACCACAGCCGTGCCAAAAACCAGGCGAGCTGCGACTGCCAAGAAGTAGTATATCCATTAGTGTATTGTTTTTCTAGCCAGGTAAACAACTTAGTGTGTACAAATTTTTGTTTATGTATTTTCTCCTTATAGTAACTGTTTGTCATTTATTGTTATGTTGCTCTTTTGTTATTGTTTTACTCCATTCTGTCTCCATAGTTTATAATGCAACTTGATCCACCCACATTTACCTTATACTTATTTAGTAAACATAACCTCTCAAAGTTCTAACGTTCATTTTTTTTTTTTTGTTCTTTTCGTTCCGTAAGGAACCGGCTAAGATCCAAGACCATGCTGCCAAGTCGAAAGTATTTTCTAACGCTCATATCATTGACAAACGTCATTTTGACGTTTGGCAATTTCGTTCTGAAATCGTTTTATATAAATTTAATTTCTGTTTTTTTACTTGGTAGGTATCAAATAATTTTTTTTTGTATGTTTACCTGGATTATTTTTTCTATTTCACTTTTTTTTCCCTTCATTTTACATTTTATTTTTTCTTCGGAATTTATATTTATAATTTTTTTTTTTTTTGTGTTTGATTCATTGATTTAATTTTTAGATTGATGTTTTGTATTGCTAGTTAGTGTTCAGTGAATATGCTTGTAACTGTTTACGTCTTGTTAACTCAACCGGCAGATGGACGATGTTAGTAAATTAATTTTGCTTATCATTGTATATGTATACATATATATATTTTTAAATTATTTATTATTAGTTTTAGTTTAAGTTTTATTTTCTTATATTTATATGATCTATAACTTTAGAAAATATGACTGCACACAACTGTAGTGATGACAGTGAAGAATTCTTTTCCGCCTGTAGTGATGATAGTTTCGTTAGTGTTCCCTCACTTGCTGACACTCTCTCATGTCAGTTCTCTGATGTCCCTAGGAATTTTAATGTGGTCCATATTAATGCCCAGAGTATTCCGGCCCATTTCCCTGATATGCTGGCTAGTTTTGACTGTACTCATATACACGCTATCCTTGTTTCAGAATCCTGGTTGAAACCTTGTCTCTCTTCTTCCGCTTATACCCTCCCCGGATTCCACCTCGTTAGAAATGATCGTACGCCACGTGTTGGAGGCGGTGTTGCTATTTACCTTCGAACACAGTTTCGGTACTCCATCATTAGCGCATCACCCCAACCTCCATCACCTAATGCTGGCGAGCACCTTTTCTTAGAGGTGGAACTCTCGCTTAAAAAACTACTACTCGGTGTTTATTATTGTCCCTCCCTTCACATTGATTACTTCTCTTCTATAGAAATTATCCTTGAAAATCTCGTTCCCTTGTACAGTCAAAGCATAATCATGGGTGACTTCAATACCTGTCTCCTAAAGAACGACCGTCGTTCTACCTCCCTTCTTAATTGTATTCATTCCTGTAATCTCTCTATTCTTCCTCTCTCAGCCACTCACCATTCTCCCAACCACACTCCTTCTCTCCTCGATCTTATCATTGTTTCCTCCCCTAACCTCGTTGCCAAACATGGGCAATATACTGCTGATGCATTTTCCTGCCATGATTTGATTTACCTCTCCTATCGCGTTCGTCCTCCTAAAGCCTTACCCAAAACCCTCTTGCAACGGAATTTTCGGGGTATGAATCTTGATGATCTTCGCAGGGATGCCGGCAACATTGACTGGAGCTCGCTTCTTCATGCAGATTGTGTTGATACCAAGGTACAAATTTTCACCAGCAAGATAACTGACCTTTTCGATAAGCATGCACCTGTTAGGCCGATTAAGGTTAAGCACCTTCCATCACCTTGGCTCACAGCTGAAATTAAGGAGCTTCTATCGAAAAAAGCATTGGCCAAATCGAAATATAATCGCCGTCCCAATGAGTGCAACTGGCTGAATTATGTGGCCATCAGGAATCACTGCAGTAAGGTGTGTAGGAATGCTCAACGCCGACATATTCATAACGCAGTTGAAAATGGTGACCCAGCAAAGGTCTGAAAGTTCTTGAAAACATTGGGAGTGGGTAAATCACGACCAGATTCTATCCCCAAATCAATAGATTTAAATTCCCTCAACACTCATTTCTCTTCTCCGTCCTACTTCGATAAGACGACTAAATATAACACTATTAAGCATCTTTCCACCCAAAAAACTCCCGTTTATTCTCCTCTTGTCTTTAAACAATTTGCCAGTTGTGATGTTAAGAAGACTATTCACCTCATCTCATCTAATGCCGTGGGAAGTGACTGTGTCAGCCGTAACATGATTCTTCCTATATTAGACGAAACCCTTCCTATAATCACGCACATCCTAAACTATTCCATTTCCGCAGGCATCTTTCCAACTACTTGGAAATAAGCCCATATTATCCCAATTCCCAAAAAGCCCAATGCCTCTCTACTTTCTGAATTCCGACCTATTTCCATACTTCCTTTCCTCTCTAAAGTCCTAGAACGTCTAATCCATTCTCAGCTTTATGATTTCCTTTCCAAAAATAAACTCCTTAATCCTTTCCAATCAGGGTTTCGTCCTGGTCATAGCACCACTACAACTTTGATCCATGTTACGGAAGGCATCAGATCTGGCATGGAGGAAGGCAAGCTGACTGTTCTTGCTCTGCTGGACTTCAGTAATGCTTTTAACACCGTTGATTACGATGTGTTACTTTGTATGCTACGTTCTCTTAACATATCTCCAATGGCAGTTGATTGGTTTCATAGTTACCTGTATGGACGCCGGCAACGCATCAGTGTGGAGGAAAATTTTTCCTCCTGGGTCCCTGTATCTGCTGGCGTTCCTCAGGGCGGCGTGCTATCTCCTCTTCTCTTTGCTCTCTTTATTAACTCTATAACTAATCAGCTTCAATCTTCCTACCACCTCTACGCTGATGATCTCCAGATTTACGCTCAGGCTACTTTAGACAGGACCGTTGACGCGATTGCAGCAATAAACATTGATATCCAACACATCTGTCAATGGAGTAAAGCTCACGGCTTGAAGATTAATCCCTCGAAAACCCAGATCATTGTTGTTGGCAGCCCCAGGATGTCCTCAAAGCTAGATTGGACTAAACTTCCTCCTGTCTTTTGTGATGGTATCACCATCCCATACAACGACACCGTACGCAATCTAGGTCTACTTATAGACAAGTCCTTCACTTGGGGTCCTCAGCTTCGAGAATTAAGTCGAAGGCTGTTTGCTTCAGCAAGGTCCTTGCGAAGGTTAAGCAATTTTCTACCCGTTGCCACGAAAATTTCGCTTGCGCAAACACTCCTACTCCCCATCCTTGATTATGCCGATGTCAGCTATCTTGATCTCACCGAAGACCAACTTAATAAACTTGAGCGTCTCCAAAATTTTTGCATACGGTTCATATTTGGTTTACGCAAATATGACCATGTTTCTGAGTTTCGTCTTAAGCTCAAGTGGTTACCCATACGGCTTCGTCGGAATACTCACACTCTTTCACTATTATACAATATATTATTTAACCCTCTCACCCCCTCTTATCTCAAAGACCGTTTAATATTTCTTCATGATTCCCACGAAAGATCCCTGAGGTCGTCGGAGAACATGAAACTGAGAATGCCCGTACACACCACGACATTTATGGACAAATCATTCTCCGTACTTGCTGTTCGATTGTGGAACTCACTTCCAGATGTCGTGAGACGGGCTAGAACACTGTCATCTTTTAAGTCACTAGTCAAGGAGCACTATCTCTCTCACTGAATTTACTCATTAATGTGCTTTTACTATTTCCATTGGCATTTATTATGTATATATTTATTATGTATATATTTATGTATTATATTTTATGTCTATTTTGTATATGTATGTATGTATGTATGTTGTACATATTTATATGTATGTATTACTTTTATTTTGTGTTTTTAATTTGTTAGTATATACTTTTTTTTTTTCTCTTTTTCATTATACACCCTAGACTGCCCTTTCTCTCTCCTGTGTCTTATCTCCATCCAAAGGTTGCCTGGAAGAGATTGCCTAGTGCAATAAGGCCGCCGATTGTACTTATTTTTAATATTATTTTTAATTTCTGTTATTGTATTTGGTTTTTTTTTTCTGGTGTACAATAAAGTTTATAAATAAATAAATGTGGGTTTTCATAGTAAAAAAATGTGCAGTTTAAATTTAATAATTTTATATCTTCCATCCTTAAAATAATTTATTCAGATTAATTATATGTTATATATTATATCCATACTGTTTATATTAACTGATACGTTATATACTTTTTTATTTTATGAAACTTTTACTTTCGCTAGCAGTTTTACGTCTTTGACTATACAAGATTATAATAGTCCTTTGTGAATCGATAGTTTGTCTGGACTACATTATATTTACCATTGAGTTTTTGATATGACAGCGAATGGTGAGGCGAGTGTGCCATTTGCCAGTAAAACCGAACACCGTGTATTATAAAGCAATGCCTGGCATTCCACTTCTCTCTCCATCCTGAGACATAGGATGCTAAGTCTCAATATGTGCAGGAGTTACTATGGCTACAATAACCGTCAAATCGGAGCACAACAGTGCATTTACACTGCTGAAGTTGAAGGGTTTACACGGTTGAAGGACATTATAGCTAGATTACCCACTAGACATATTAATACTTAACATTTACCTGGTCTCAGATATGAATATCAAGCATGGCTTTGTAATTATTCATGGCGTTGGTTGCTTTTGCTTCTGTCCATGATTGGTCGTATCGTTTACCATTAGGCGAATGCATGCTTATCTTGCTATTCATAGAAATAAAAAAGACATATATTTTCAGCAAAGAACTTGCTGTGGCTGAAGACGGAGAGATTAACAAGTTTGAAAATATACACATATAATATTGTATATGATCGCTACCGCTCATGCCTTATGAAAGTTGAGGAACAAGCCCCGCGGATTTGCCTTATAATAATACGAGTAGTGTTCCCGTTGGAAGGTAATTAAATGTGGTGGGATTCCGCAGACTTATTACCCACGGCGATTATGTTTGCTTCCACTATTACTATCATACTTGAGACTATCTTCACTTTTCTTATTTAATATCTGCTATTCTAAGACAGTGAACAAAAGCATCGCGGGGAAACTTGCATTCCCTAGCAATTTTTAAGAATTTCTATGGTATTTACTGGTGATAGGTCGCCGATATATGAGGGCCATCTGGGTAAGATTTTGTTTATATTTGACCCGGCTTAGTGACCATACTGCACCTGATGGTAAGCGCAAATGCTGTCCAGGAAGAGTATTAATTGGAATCAGACGGCAGTCCCATGTCAATCAATGTAATTATGAAAGTCTTGAAGTTTCTGGTACCTACGATGCAAGATTTTATTTAGAGTGGAGGAGATTATGTGATCGGTTAATTTGTATGTATCATTCTGGAAGGTAGTTTAAACCTGGATTCCCAAGGCTTACACGTCACCTATGGTGGTGTAATGTCGTCAAGAGAGACAACAGATACTCATTTCCTGCTATTGTAGACAATTGTGCATCATCATCATCATCCATCAGCCAAAGGAAGTCCACTGCTGAACATAGGCCTCCCTCAATGATTTCCACAGAGACCTGTTGGAGGCAGCCTGCATCCAACGTTGTCCCGCGACCTTTACCAGGTCGTCGGACCATCTTGTGGGTGGACGTCCTACGCTGCGCTTTCCGCCTCGTGGCCTCCATTCGAGCACTTTCCGACCCCATCGGTCATCAGATCTCCGCGCTGTAGCGGAGCTACCTTTATTTATATAAATTTAATTTAACTTTTTATTAAAATAATTATTTATAATCATTAAAATTAAAAAATAAATATTGTTCAACGAACGGACATACAGGCGCACTGTATTAAAATATTTTATATAGTTAGCCGCGGCGCGCTCGGCCGACCGCCCGAGCGGTGGCCGAGGCGGCCCCGCCGTGCCGAACGGTTACCGCGCTGCGCACACGCAGTCGCCCGGCCGCCAGTCTGCTCCCGACCGCTTTGACGCGAGACACATGACGCTCGATTCTTTCCGCTTTGCTATCAGCTGTTCGATTGTCTTATTAGTTTACGTGTTGTTTATTCTTACTGACTTTCTGTGCTTATTACTGTCGCCTTTACTCCTTCTTTCTTTCTGTGTGCTGTACAAAATAAACTGTTTCTTGTGTTCGTGTGTTTGGACTGATTTATTTTTATGACGACCCGGCGACCCTAACGGACACTTGATTTAAACCTACACGCACAACATTGTCAAAACCACGAGGTCGGGGCGCAGGGTAAGATTTCCCGACTATTATCGCCCGTAGAGACGGTCTCTAGGGGGGGGTGGTGTAGCGGAGCTACTTTTATTTATATAAATTTAATTTAACTTTTTATTAAAATAATTATTTATAATCATTAAAATTAAAAAATAAATATTGTTCAACGAACGGACATACAGGCGCACTGTATTAAAATATTTTATATAGTTAGCCGCGGCGCGCTCGGCCGACCGCCCGAGCGGTGGCCGAGGCGGCCCCGCCGTGCCGAACGGTTACCGCGCTGCGCACACGCAGTCGCCCGGCCGCCAGTCTGCTCCCGACCGCTTTGACGCGAGACGCATGACGCTCGATTCTTTCCGCTTTGCTATCAGCTGTTCGATTGTCTTATTAGTTTCCATCCATCCATCCATCAGCCAAAGGAAGTCCACTGCTGAACATAGGCCTCCCCCAATGATTTCCACAGAGACCTGTTGGAGGCAGCCTGTGTCCAGCGACGTCCCGCGACCTTTACCAGGTCGTCGGACCATCTTGTGGGTGGACGTCCTACGCTGCGCTTTCCGCTACGCGGCCTCCATTCGAGCACTTTCCGACCCCATCGGTCATCAGATCTCCGCGCTATGTGCCCTGCCCATTGCCACTTCAACTTGCTAATCCGGTGGGCTATGTCGGTTACTTTAGTTCTCCTACGGATCTCCTCATTTCTGATTCGATCTCGTAGGGAAACCCCGAGCATAGCCCTCTCCATAGCTCGTTGAGTGACTTTGAGCTTCCTAATAAGGCCCATAGTGAGAGGCCACGTCTCGGTGCCGTAAGTCATCACTGGCAACACACAACTATCGAAGACTTTCGATTTAAGGCACTGAGGTATTTTGGACGAGAAGACGTCGCGTAGTTTCCCGAACGCTGCCCAACCGAGTTGGATTCGACGATTGACCTCTCTCTCGAAGTTGGACCTGCCTAACCGGACCACTTGTCCTAAATAGACATATTCGTCAACAACTTCGAGAGTCGAGCCCCCAACACCGATGGGAGTGGGCACAACATGGACATTCGACATGATCTTCGTTTTGTCCATGTTCATTTTAAGACCCACCTGTTGGGAGACTCGATTGAGGTCTTCGAGCATAGTGCTAAGGTCTTCCAGCGATTCTGCCAAGACTACAATATCGTCGGCAAACCGAAGGTGAGTGATATACTCGCCGTTGATGTTGATGCCGAATCCTTTCCATTGCAAGAGCTTGAAGGCGTTTTCCAGCGCGGCAGTGAACAGTTTCGGAGATATGACATCTCCCTGTCTCACGCCTCTCTGTAGTGGAATAGCCTTCGTACTCTGATCCTGTACTCGGACCGACATGGTGGCGTTGTTGTATATACACTTCAACGCTTCGATGTACCGATAGTCGATATGGCACCGCTGGAGAGACTGTAGCACAGCCCAAGTCTCGATCGAATCAAAGGCTTTCTCATAGTCCACAAACGCTAAACAAAGCGGCAAGTTATATTCCTCGGTTTTTTGTATAACTTGCCGAAGCGTATGGATGTGGTCTATGGTACTAAAGCCTTTTCGAAAACCGGCTTGTTCGGGAGGCTGGAAGTCATCAAACCTGCGTTCGAGACGATTTGTGATGACCCTCGAAAACAACTTATAGACATGGCTCAGGAGCGAGATGGGCCTGTAATTCTTCAGCAAAGTGTTATCACCTTTTTTGAAGAACAGTACCACCACGCTCCTGCTCCATGCCTCTGGCGTTGAGCCCTCGAGGAGAACGGAATTGAAGAGCTTCTGAAGGACTTTCAGTATCGGCGTTCCGCCCGCTTTCAGAAGCTCTGAAGTTATTCCGTCCTCGCCCGGCGCCTTGTTGTTTTTAAGTTGCTTCAGGGCCATCTCAATCTCACACAGGCTGATGTCCGGGATATCATCGCTAAAGTGTCGGATCAACTCGGCTCTCGGGTCTTCGGCCGAGCTAACAGCAGGTTTGGCAACCGAGGTGTAAAGCTGTCCGTAGAAACTCTCGATCTCCCTTAATACCTCTGCCCTCGTCGATACTACGCGGCCGTCCTCCGTCTTCAGCCTAGACAACTGGCTTTGCCCAATAGACAAGTTTACAATAGTTAAGCTTATTAGTTTACGTGTTGTTTATTCTTACTGACTTTCTGTGCTTATTACTGTCGCCTTTACTCCTTCTTTCTTTCTGTGTGCTGTACAAAATAAACTGTTTCTTGTGTTCGTGTGTTTTTTTTTTTTTTTTTTTTTTTTTTTATTGCAGTGAATGGCGAGACGAGCAAGCCGTTCGCCTGATGGTAAGCGATACGACCGCTCATAAACAGTAGCAACATTCCACTGCGCTCGCCATCCTGAGACATAAGATGTTAAGTCTCAATATGTCCAGTAGTTACTCTGGCTACAATGTCCTTCAATCCGAAACACAACAGTGCATTTAAGCAGTGTTGTTTGACGGGAGAAATAGACATTGCGGTGGTACCTACCCAGATGGCCTCTCACATATGAGAGACCTACCACCAGTTGTTTGGACTGATTTATTTTTATGACGACCCGGCGACCCTAACGGACACTTGATTTAAACCTACACGCACTACAGCGCTATGTGCCCTGCCCATTGCCACTTCAACTTGCTAATCCGGTGGGCTATGTCGGTTATTTTAGTTCTCCTACGGATCTCCTCATTTCTGATTCGATCTCGTAGGGAAGCCCCGAGCATAGCCCTCTCCATAGCTCGTTGAGTGACTTTGAGCTTACTAATAAGGCCCATAGTAAGAGGCCACGTCTCGGTGCCGTAAGTCATCACTGGCAACACACAACTATCGAAGACTTTCGATTTAAGGCACTGAGGTATTTTGGACAATTGTGCCCACCTAGGCAAATACTTCTTCATGCAACGACAGTAGGAACTATGGTTATAAGAAGAATACACCAAGTACCGGAAAACCGTTCAACAGCTTATTAGCTATGGTTAGTTTATTAGTTTAGGGGTCGATCCCCGCATTGAGACAAGTATCTGTGTGATCCACAGGTATATGTTTCGAGTCAGGGTGTTTGTGTGACCGAAAAGTCATTCTTAGTTCCTGATACCTACGACACGAGACCACAATCTAAGTGTAGGGTTAGGACTATGTATGTGACTATTGGGTGTATTTATTTATTAGTACGCACAAAAATAATAGATATTTATATAGTGACGTTCTGGGGTCTATCAATTTGAATTTCTCCATTTTAAAATAACATAAGTTATCGGTGCTAGAATTTGTTCCTACCGTGGCAATTTGCTAGCTGCATATCTCATTTTGAAACGGAAATAAGCTCGGCCATTGCGCGTGACACGAGTTTCTCTGCCTACCCCATTGAGCACACAAGCGTGAGTTATGTGCATGTCGTGTACGACTGTACTTTTTTTCGTTTTATATTTGTTATGGGTATGAAAAAGAATATTGTTTATATATGTCATAAAAATTGAGATAATAATCTATTTATTTGTATTAAATGTTAGTTTTCCACATCATTCAAGAATTTACTAGTTATTTAGGTTACCTTCTTTTGTATGTCCTTTTACTAGCTGTAGGTCTTTCCTATGTGAGAGGCTATCTGGGTACCACCGCAATGTATATTTATATCGCCAAACAGCAGTGTAAATGCACTATTATATTCCCATTTGAAGGATACTGTAGCCAGAGTAACTACTGAAAATATTGAGAGTTAGCATCTTATACAGGGTATATCAAGACTGCTACCGAAAACGAAGCCGGGTGGTAGTTTAAGCGACTTCAGACACAATGCAACAGAAAAAGTTCCAAAAAAAAGCGACAATTTTTTTTTGTTATTTTTTCCTATGGCCATATTTGGGTGGTAAATACATTTTTTCCTACAATAATAGTATATACCCTTTTATTTATAAATATTCTAAGGTATAAAAGAGTTTAAATTATTATTTTAGCAAAAACTATGGATTTACCACCCAAAAATGAGGATATTTAAAAAATCATAAAAAAAAATTGTCGCGTTTCTAGGCGAAATTTTTAATTGCATTGTGTTTGTAGCCACTAAAACTAACACCCGGCTTTGTTTTCGGTAGCAGTCTTGAGATACCCGGTATTTCAGGATAAGTAGCGCAGTGGAATGCAAATCATTACTTTGTAATTCATGGTGTTATTTGGTTTTGCTACTGTCTATGTGTTGTCGTTCCTGTAATAGTCACTATTTATGGTTAATATGTGTAACATTGTAGTAGAATACAATTATTAATATTTATCGGCTCGTTTGCTATACACCACGTCTTCACCCCGTTCCGTCCTCCACGTCTATGATCTATCTCCCTCTATATCTATCTCACTCACTCTTGGTTCGCGTAGTGTATAGTTCGAGACGACAGATGCTAAGAGTATGAATTTATCAATACACTATAGTTCCGCTTACTAGCAGGCGAATGGGATGTCCATCTTACTATTATTCATTTCGATAAAAAAACAAATGTAAAAAAAAATTCATTCACAGTAAAAAAAATATTTTTTGGAATATTGACTCGCATCAGTTAGAGATTTAGAGTCAATCACATTAGAGTCACACATTAGAATCACACATTAGAGTCACACATTAGAATCACACATTAGAGTCACACATTAGTGTCACACATTAGAGTCAATCACATTAGAGTCACACATTAGAATCACACATTAGAGTCACACATTAGTGTCACACATTAGAGTCACACATTAGAGTCACACATTAGAGTCAATCACATTAGAGTCACACATTAGAATCACACATTAGTCACACATTAGTGTCACACATTAGAGTCACACATTAGAGTCACACATTAGAGTCACACATTAGAGTCACACATTAGAGTCACACATTAGAGTCACACATTAGAGTCACACATTAGAGTCACACATTAGAGTCACACATTAGAGTCACACATTAGAGTCACACATTAGAGTCACACATTAGAGTCACACATTATAGTCACACATTAGAGTCACACATTAGAGTCACACATTAGAGTCACACATTAGAGTCACACATTAGAGTCACACATTAGAGTCACACATTAGAGTCACACATTAGAGTCACACATTAGAGTCCAATCAAGTAGAATTTCAATTTTCTTTAGATTACGTTTATCATTTTGTGCTTTGTAGTCACTTGTCGTATTTTCCTTTCTTTTGACCAGTTTGTGCATAACCTGCTGTGACACGCTATTGTTGGTTAACATTGATTAAAGGAATTTATAAGAAATGGTAGGAGTTAACATAATTTCACCGCTTTATTAGCGCAGTAAATACTAACTTTTATTTATACATTTTCTGAATATTCTTTGTGATTATATTCCTCCTTATATTATGAAAATAAATATCAGTCTCTATAAAAATACTTAAGTAAAGGTACACAATATGCATATTTTCTATTTTAGGATCTAAATATCACTTATATTCATGTTAAATTAATAAAATAAATAAATACACCCAACAGTCACATACATAGTCCTGACCCCACACTAAGATTGAGTCTTGTGTCGTGGGTATCAGGAACTACGAGAGACTTCGGTCTCACAAACACCCAGACCCGGAAGAAATATTTGTGGGCCGCACAAATATTTCTCTCGGTGCGGGGATCGAACCCGCGGCCTCTTGTTTCACAGGCGGCGTCTAACCTACCTGCGCCACTGAGGCTGTCAATACACTGTCATTACACTCTATGCAGTTAAATTTTACAGGTGGACTTAATCAAATCATAAATTATAAATAAAATTCCATAGAATGTTAGTGATACAATCAATTAAGCTACTTAATTAACTATCTTAGTAAATAAACAAAATACTATCTCTATATGCCTGTAGTTCATTCCACCCATCTCTTTTGAAGAGTACAGTCACGATTCGCAATCATTTTCAGTATACTGTTAGAGTTGCCACGAAGTGTGGTTAGGATCGATGCAGCTTTCTTCCGCATTATTGCATAAAACCATCAACACGAGCGTTAATTTGTTAACATCTATGGCGCACTACAATACGATAGCAGTCTGGATATACTTTGTATAAAACGAATAATCTCAAATATTTATTATAACTTTAAATAAATGTTTTTTTGATTGCAATTAGTGGCGAGACGAACTTCTCGTTCCTTTGATGGTAAGCGATACGACCGCTCATGAACAGTAGCAAATTCAAACAACACCTTGAACTACAAAGCAATGCTAGGCATTCCTCTGCGTTCGCCTTAATATATCCAGTTGTTACTCTGGCTGCAATGTCCTTCAATCCGAAACAAAAATTCATTTAAACTGCTGTTTGGCGGAGAAAATATACATTGCGGTCGTACCTACCCAGGCGGCCTCTCACATATGATAGACCTAACACTAGTGAAGTCTAAAAATAATAACACTACAATTGCATACAATCCAATAAATTGGTATAATTAAGTTATTTTTTCAATCTACCAACATTTAAATAATGACTTATAGTATTAAAAATAGAACATTTTAGAAAAATATACATACTCCTCGTCTGATAACTTTGACAGTCTTATTAAACTTTTTGCATGAGAACTGGCAATGGTTGATGTACGTCATGTTGTTGGACGCACACACTGGAAAATATACGTTAGGGCATTTCTCACAAGGCATAACTTCTGATAACACCGGCAGAAAGCGGTAGTACCCAGGCAAGTATTCACTATGCGTATTTCCATTGAGAAGCAGAATAAGGACAACAATGGCACCTGAAAATTAAATATTTAATCTGTATGTGCTTCTACACCATCCTATATACGTCTTACTGCAAGGCACAGGCCTCCTTTAAAATCGAGAGTACGATTGGGAGGGGTTAAACTACACATATATAGCTCACCACGTTGACCTTGTGGGGGTTGGTGCTCTTTATGTATCTTAGAAATTCTTACAAATTTCTTTGGTGTGCAGGTTTCTTCATGATGTTTTCTTTCACCAATATAGTGCATGATTGACTATCAATAGACACATGACTCCGAAAAGTCAGGGAGTCATGGATTTGAAACCATAACTACTTTCCCTACCGTTCTTTCTAACAAGAATTTTATTCGCAATATCCCCTTCAATAATGAATTGAAAAAGCTTACAAAATTCCTTCATTTCTTTAATTAAAATGTTTACTTGGCGTTTGCTTGTACAAAGAATTCAAAGTAACAGGTCGCGTGGTAATAATACCTTAATTAATCGTATTGTGCTATAAAATGTCGTCGTAAATTATAAAAGTGCAATTCATTGCGGTAACAATGGATTAAAAAGGAATTTAAAATAGCAACAGTGAAGTGTGTTTCGGAGTCGCGTGATAAAGGCTCCGTACTATAAAAATAAAACATTGCCAGGAAGAAATCGCTCAGTACAATATAGTCATCCACTGTACTATTTAATTATTTTTTTGTTATACTTATTTACTATGTAACTTGAGATGTACATTAATGAGTTTAAATAAAAAAATGATTAGGTTATGTCAACATGAAAATTAATTCAGTAAAAAAGGTTTTATAACAATAATTTATGAGGGCGATTAATGAAAGACAAGATTTTTAATAACTTAGCTTAGATTCTCACCGTTAGTATCCTATTTATCTAACTTGCCGACCAAAATACGTCAGCAAAGCCATCGGTTCATGTCACTTTTCACTGAAGTAGTAATAACAACCGGTGGACTTAACCCATTGCTATTGCAGTTCAAGATTTTGGCGGCGTCGTGTGCCGGGTCGGTCACTTCCCTATAACACGGTTGAGGAGACCGATGGCTGGCACATGCGTCATACTCGTGAGCGGGTGCTGTTTGTGTAGACTGGTCTGCTCGATTTGCTTATAATAATATAATATTAAATTACTTTTTTTTATTGCCTTTCATTGCTTTTGCTGAACAGTGTATACCGATTCCGCGGTCAGGGCGACCACACTTAACTCAGTCGTACAATATAATTATTATTATGAATAATTTATGAACTGCTCTGAATTGCAACTCCTGTACGATCACTGTATTGTAAACTGATTTTGAAAAGAGCAACGCTAGAGTTTCTTGCCCGTTCTTCTCTGGCGAAAACAGCCTTGTGAACCGGGTGTTAGTGGAAAAAAAGTTACTGAATCTAAATAGTGTATGACATTTTATGGATTCAAAAATATATTTTCATTTCATTTCATTTTAAGATAACATTACAGCACGGTTTTACTAGTCTAAACACTTTCATACACTTTGCTTGTGGGGATTGGTCTACTAATGCTTATTTTGTAATAGACTGATTATTTAATGCTTATAATATATTATTCCATGTGTTAGCGAAACAAATTGTACTGATTATTTTTCGTTCTGGGTAACTTCGCTTTATTGAGCTGTGATAAATCACGGCATCATATTTGTATTTATAAAAAAAAAAAAACTATTAAATTACTTCTTATTATGACAAATTAAATATTTTAAACTAACATGTAACATTTGTAATAATCACTAAACAAGTTTCGAAAAGAACAATACTAGTTTCTTTAGTGAAAACCGCTTTCCGATTCGGGAGGTAGAATAAAAAATGAGTAAATATAAGTTATGTCTACATTTTTATGGACTCAGTATATTTTTTTAATTTTCATTTTACCTTCACCGAAATTTTTCACTCACAAAGAACTCACGTGAAATTTCTGAGACTAGATACCGGTATACGTCAACTCGAATTGTTATGTTCTTCGTTTTTAACTGACAAACTTATAATGTCAGCACTCACGTTGTAAACTATACAAAATTACCCAACAGTGTTATTTTGTCTCATAATAATTCCGTACGGAATATGAAATTCGTGACTAATAGATTTAGTTCCCAAGTTCTGGTTTCTCTTGTGCGACTGGAGATATTCTGAATATTGTCTAATAGATATCTCATATTAGTGGATTAGTCCCGTTTCGCCCGGGTTTGACCTTACTTTTTGAGCTCATCACATAAGAAGACTTTTTAGAAAAAAAATGTTGCTTATATGTTAATTAAAGGTGTCAGCTTCCATTCGTATCAAATTCATTATAATTGGTACGGCCGTTTTTGCATGAGGAGGTAACAAAATTGCAAAAGTTTCGTTTTTTTAACATTAGTAGGATACTATTGGCACGTCAAAGTGATTGTATATTATAAAAAATCAGCTTCATATTTATTTATTTATACACTATATTGCACAAAAAAAAAAAACATGAAAATTACATTTGGCGGTTTTATCGCTCTAAGGTTATATATTGCAGATAACCATGGGATGGATTTAAGAAAAGGATAAACATACAATGCAAATTTTAGGTCTCAATGGTTACTAAGAACACAACATAACAACAATATCGCCTTTACCCATGGACCTTTACCATACGAAGACAATTAGTATATAATTAGTAAATGTGTCGCATATAACATTCAGCGTATTACTGGCCGATAAAATTATACTGTTTCAGCCTTATTCTAAGACTGTTTATAACCTATTTTTGTTATCGTATATTTACGTTTATGTATGTTTTTAGTTACCGTTTCAATTATTTTATAACCTCAAACAAAAATGAAAGAAAAAATCTACCCATTTATATATTTCTCAAAGACACCCAAAGAATAACACAATGAAAAATACACGCCAAAATGGTTAACATTAAGTTAGTAGTCAAAGGGCTCGATGAAAGTCGAGCAGACTCCAACATAATCAATTCTGACGCGATTCCGAATATTCTTTGTTTTTCGCCTGATGCGGTTCATGCAGTTCATCCAACAGATATTCGTGTAGGTCCTATGGTCGGTGCCACACACTGGGATATATATCCTAGGGCATTCGCAGTTGCGGATCTTTTCTAAAGCAGGCAGGTCGTCTACGATGGGACGGATGTACCAGTGCTGGAATAGGTTTGGTGATGCGTTGGTGAGGAGTGAATGTGCTGTGTGGAAGATTAGGCTTGCTGCAACTGAAAAAAGAAATAAAAAAATATTATAATATAAATTGACATTGACTTAATATATTTTATTCTAGACGCATAAACGCTATGTATTTTATAAAAGTACACTAACGATATGTGTGCATAGTTTATATTGTGATCCTTTTTTTTTAAATGTAATATCTAGCTTTATAATTTAAGTGTTGGCACTCAAAGTCTGTAAGTTGTAAACATATAATCTTTATTTTTTGTTGACACTGTTTGTTGTCCAAAATAAATAAATATACTGGGTATCTCAAGACTGCTACCGAAAACGAAGCCGGGTGGTAGTTTTAGTGGCTACAAACACAATGCAACTAAAAATTTCGCATAGAAACGCGACAATTATTTTTTATGATTTTTAAAATATCGTAATTTTTGGGTGGTAAATCCATAGTCTTTGCTAAAATAATAATTTAAACTCTTTTATACCTTAGATTACTTATAAATAAAAGGGTATACACTATTATTTTAGGAAAAAATGTATTTACCACCCAAATAACATACATAGGAAAAAAAAAAAAAATGTCGCTTTTTTTTGCAACTTTTTCTTTTGCATTGTGTCTGAAGTCGTTTAAACTACCACCCGGCTTCGTTTTCGGTAGCAGTCTTGATATACCCTGTATTGTCAGCAGTATTTGTTTGATCCACAGTTTTGTTACTGGTCTGAATGTTTGCGAGAACGAAAAAGTCTCTCGAAGTTCTTGATACTTACGACACAAGAATCGATCTTAATGTGGGGTGAATTTTTAAATAAAATAATACCTCGACAAGTTTCGCATTTTTGCTGTATAAAATTTCAAGCATGAACATTTATATTCCCATTCCATATTTTCCTATAGTCATTTAGCGAAATAAACATTTCAATAGTAAATGTTATTGAATCTTCAGTCTCCAAAGAATTTTCCAAGTGAAATATTTAAATTTTAAAAGAAATACGGTACAATAGAAAGAAATTGGAAATCAAAGAAAAGTATTTCGGAGCTGAGACAATCTCTTTTACGTTTTGCTCCTGTAAATGAATTTGTATACTGATTGGAACTTTTCAACTGAAATAGGAAGTGACAGTACATAGGCGACGTTTCAGTATTATCGGAAGTTTTTTCTCATTTTTCGGTATATAGAATTTAAGACTTTATTCCTACAGCTATACTGATCACTTTTGCTTGTTCACGATTCGTGTCGATCATATCTCGCAATCATTGACCTATTACCAATTGCAATTCAATATTCAGGCGCTTCTATTTATATTAATCGAGTGATTAGGAAAAGGCAGCACAATTTTGAAATATTGTTAAAATTATGTAATGAACATTTTCAACCTTAGATTCTAAATTAATTAGTATTTTATTTATACCGAAATTACGTGGTTTTCAACTAGAATGTAAATCGATCAGGTTCTGGAATAAAATTAGTATAGCTGCATTTTTTTTTTTTTATTGCAATGAATGGCGAGACGAGCAAGCCGTTCGCCTGATGGTAAGCGATACGACCGTTCATAAACAGTAGCAACATTCCACTGCGCTCGCCATCCTGAGACATTACTCTGGCTACAATGTCCTTCAATCCGAAACACAACAGTTCATATACACTACTGTTTCACGGGAGAAATAGACAAATGCAAAATATAATAAATTTAAAAAAATGTATATACGCGATTACGTTTCGAATTTGACAATATTGTCGACGGTAATATTGTTTCATACCAGTAATACTCACACAGAGAAATAAATGTTTTCCCGAAATACATTTCGCAAGCGATCGGCTTCGAAGGAAATGTAAGAAGCCAATTTAAAAGTTGATGTTATGACCGCCTTTCATGCAACGTTTGATTTATTTCAATGACTGTAATGGGTTATTTAATTTCAATGTTTATTTGTATACTAGGTTTTACAAGCGGCTTCACTCGATTTCTGTAGATTTACTTAAAATGGAAACCTGATGTCGCTCTCCTTTGGGAATGGTACTTATTTATTTGTTTATTGGTTTATTGGTACAATTGGTAAATTAACTTAAAAATAAAATAAGCGCCTACCTTGGGATCGTCACCAGAGATGGAAAAAAAGAGAGTCGATAGTGTACCAATAGGATAAAGCTTGACTGATCAACAAAAATATAATAAGTGATGTTAAATTTAAAATCACTTACTTTTTACTGTACCGATATGCGTCCCATTGCAGGACACGGGCCTACTCTATAATTGACTGATTGGGAGCGGTTAGGCCTTGTAGCCTACCACGCTGACCTAATGCGGGTTGGAGGACTTTACATACCATAGAAACTCTTGTAAATACCTATGGTATGCAAGTTTCCTTACGATATTTTCCTTCACCATTTTAGTGCTTGGTGATTGACTATCAATACACACATGACTCCGAAAAGTCAGAGGCGTGCCTTGGAATTCGAACCCGCGACCACTTTGATCATGTTAGCAGCCGCATGTCATCCGTTTCTAAACAAGCTACCACGCACTTCAAACCTATTTTGTGGATGAAAACAATTACGTCATTTTCTATATCCCTGGCAAAATGTTTGCATTTCACGGTGTTCAATTGATAATGAAATAAAATAGGGCATGAAAGCGTAACAGACAAACACACTCACATTAATATTTACCATAAGGGTTATTGATGGATTTTCACGTGACTCTGTTCGTGCAAATACCCTTTTGTTAGATATCAATTGTGTTGATAGCATCGAGTTATGTTTGCTTTGCATTGAGAATTTGTATTTAAATTACAGATAGACAATGCAATTTTTGTGATTTTTAACATGCATAAGAAACTATAAGGTCGTACTGGTGGTAGGTCTCTCTTTTGCCAGAGGCTGCCTTTATAGCTACGCAATGTCTATTTCCTGCCAAACAGCATTTAAACGTACTTTTGTGTTCCCCTTTGAAAGACATTGTAGCCAGAGTAACTATTGGACATATTGGAACTTAACATCTTATGTCTTTGAATGACGAACGCAGCGGAATGCCAAGCATTGCTTTGTAATTTATGGTGTTTTTTTTGTTTTACTGGCGTACATGAGTGGTCGTATCGCTTACCATCAGGCGAATGACATGCTTTAACCATTTCAGGCAATAAAAACGCTCTTAGAGTCTGATATCCTTAACACATGAGTTGTTTCGAAATTGGGGTCAGGTCTATTTGTACATTATTAATTATTAGCGTTAGGGTTTATTTATGTACTTATTGTTCCTAAGACACAGTAAATATGTTCTATTCTATATTTCGCAAAAATCACAGCGATCTTTTTAAAAAGGCCTTTTTAAGTCGTCACAATTCCACCATTCTTAGAAACCAACCTCTGTAACTGAGTGTTATTAATTTTTAAGAGCTCCCGCCTTAATCTGAGAACAAAAGCGCTCCTTATTTCCACTGACATCTCGTTACATTACTGACTTTGTGACGTGTAAAAACTTGTCCTTTGAATAAATAATTCAATGTAAACTTGTACTGTTTGTGCTACAGAATATTCAGTCGAGAACAAGGTTTTCTATACAGTTTTATGTTGAACAAAGGTTCACTAACGCTTTAAGATGAGGATAAAGGATTAAATAATGAAATTGTTTCTTTTGTTTGATGTTTTAATCCATTTTTTTTTTATGAAGACTAGCCTGCAATCTAGATTAATATAATCGTGTGTTAAATGTGATTGTATCGGTGGCGTAGTTGCACTACGGTATAATTATGACACTGGGGTCGCGAGTTCGAATCACAGGTAGGGAAAAGTAATTATCAGTTTATGCCCGATAGGGCAACAGGCGTGCCAATCACATCGTAGGACGGACTAAACAAAACAAAATTTTTGTATCCTGGTAGTAGATATGTTTACTTCTTCTGGGACAAAGGTGTGAGTTTATGTATGTATGTAATATGTATATGTAGTTATAGATTGAATATTTCTATATATTTGCCTTTTCGAAATAGTAGCGATCGGTTATTCGCTGCTAGAATATTTTTATCATCCTGGATAATGACCACCGTGCACAAGTAAGTTTTTACGTTTAATTATTGCGGTTTTTATAGTTTAATAATTTTGGTGTGTCTGAAAATTCAACATTCCAACAAAATAACAAAACATTTAGACTGCCCTCCATGTATTTATTTTCTCAAATCCATCCCGTAATTGCCTTTGAGCGTTACGACTGCCAATTTTACTGTGTATATATTATGTGATGCCCCGTTATTCTATTTTTTCCTCTTTGTGTGTGCAATAAAATTTTTATTAATAAATAAAATTATAGTTTCGACTGGTAGAGAATACTAACATATTAAGTCCACCTATACTCACCCCATACATGCATGTATGTACATATATACGTCCCAATACAGGGAACGGGCCGTCTCTACAATCGAGGGTTCGTTTGAGAGTGGTTCCATTCACCTATCACCATTCACCTATCACCAATGTATACAAAGTTTTTATTAACATATAAATTAAATTAAATAGTGCATGCTCAAATACTCATACATAATAGTGTTAAGAAAAGGAATAACAAACCGGCAGACAACTGAGTTCTCAAAGGCGCAATTTTCCTAATGCAAAGCGAGTGTTTCTTAGAATAGATTGTAAGGAGTTGCATAATTGTATTATTGTGGTGTCGACGAATAAAGAAACTTATTTTCTGATTTAATGGTAGAATCTCATATGTGAGAGGCCGCTTGGATTGGTACCACCGCAATGTCTATTTTTCCCGTTAAGAGCGTTTACACCTTGCGCGCAAAGTCAACTATAGGTATTTCTTCGTTAATTTCACGCACACATAAGCGACCAAAGCTGTGTGCGTAGAGCTGCCGCGTCGCCTCGCTATACAGTCAGCGCAACCAACTTTGATCCGTGCGCTTCAAATATTCAATTGAAATGTAACTGTAATATAATATCATAAAAATATTTTATTTGCATTATAAGTAGACAAATATTACTGTGCAAGCAATGAACAATACAAATTTAGATACTAATCATATTTTCGTTATTGTTACATTGTTAAGTTGCATTCAAATCAGTGTTCAATCAGTAGACACTACGGACGTTTTATTAATAATTTCGTGTTCGAACACATTGTGACGTTGTGAGAATGTCACATCTAATAGTTGCGGTCTATGGCTCAATAGTCGGCATAAAACGTATTGTCTATGCCAATCAACGCCTCCGTTGCGCTGATTGGTTGATTCAATTTCTGACATCTGTCAAACGTGACGTGCGAACTGTCATCGGCGCTTGCTTAAATACGCGTGTAACGGCGCTCGCGTCCTTTTTCCATAACCTGAAAGCCGCGTGCTACCACGCGTCTTTCCGAACCCGCTGGGGTGTGTTCTATTTGCTAACCGCTTGTAACTGCTTGTTTGTCAGTGTATTCTGTCTGCCGGGCTTGTGAGCTATCACGAGTCGCTGGCACGAAATGCAAACTAGGTTTGCATTTCTTGGACGCTGATTCCAGGTTCTTCGAGTTCTTGGCGTTCTTGGCGTTCTTCGTTTTTCGCCTACTTCGTTTGCTTCCGCCACGGAGAGCTGACTCCGTGCGTTGGCTTACTGCTAGTTTCTGCTTCGCACCGCTACCTGCCCATGCTGTGCCCGAGCCTGCGCCGCGCCGCTGTCCTGCGCACCGTATCCGGCCACGTGGCAGCAGATTTCGCCGGCGAGCTGTCGCCGGGTTCCGCCACGTGCCGAAGACCCGGATCAGTGTCCAGCGAAGGCCAGTGACTCCTGTTGCATACCACCAGCAACAGTGCCGGGTGTAAACTGTGATGCGAATTTATTAAAGCCCGAACCACGTAATTACCCTGAGTACTCATTTCCGCTACCTACCCCTACCTGCGGGCGGCCTAACCCGCCGCAACATGAATAGAGTTAGGGGCCTTACAACCCCTTACAATTACGAAATATATTTAATTTTATATTATAATACATAACATAATAATATAGCCTCGGAATTACATCCCATTATATTACCTGATACATCCCATTATATATCTGATGATATAGTTTAAATAAATAAATAAATAATTTATACTCACTACAAAATCATTGTAGGTAATAAAAAAAAAAATTACTACCAAAGTACTAAGATGTGGCAATCGCAGTCCACGCGTGGGTATTTTTACTACGCACGGCAAAAATCGACTGCAGCCAGGCCGGAGCGATGAGCGATACGTCCTCCCTCTAGAAGGCCTTGCGGCGGTCTGATTTGATGCAGGTCGGACAGCGTGTTTTATAGTGGTTTTTAAAATATTTGTAGAAAACATGAAAACTAATTTTGTTGAAATATAAAAATGGTAATTTATTGATAAGATGTTTTTCTATTATAATATGCAATTGCTATAAAAAATTATGTACGATAAGTTGGTGAAAAAAATAGGTTCTTGACGAGAGTTTCTGAATAATTTCGCATTGTTTAAATTTTTATTTTTCAGGAGCTAAACACAAAAAGATTATTTTTCTCAACAAAATCCCTCTATAAGGGTCGTATTAGTCTGATAATATTTTTATTTTCATCTTATATTTAGTAATTTCGGATACCATTTAAAGCCTAAATAACGAAACTTGTGTTCAGTAATCCTTATAGTACTCACAAATTATCCATCAATCTATAATGTTTTCCACCAAAATCCCTAGATGACAACCTTTTCTAAAATTGGTATTTTTTATTTTTCCTTTAAATTGTTTATTGGTGGCTATTAACTCGTTTGAAAAGTCCTGTTGTTAAGACAAAAAGCGCGCGGAAGGTATAAACGCTCTTAAACCGCAGTGAAAATTAACTGTTGTGTTTGGGTTTGAAGAGTTAAGAATTAAGAAAAGTATTTAATTCGAAACTGGGTTTTGTGAGACCGAAATGACTCATGACACAAGACTCGATCATAATGTGGGGCAGGACTATTAATGTGACTGTTGGGTGTATTTATTTATTATTTATTTACTTCGTGATGTGCTATATAAAATTATTAGTCTATCTTCCACCGCTGAGCACGACTCCTCTACAACTAAAGAGTTTGAATGAGAAGGATTAGGCCATAGTTCACTACGCTGGCTTAGTGCAGGTTCGTGGGCCTCACATCCCATAGAACTTTGTCTTGCTAATTCAAACATGTATATTTAAAAACAAATTAGTGCGTGTCAAGTCACCTTTGATTTATAACACACAGGGTATATCAAGACTGGTACCGAAAACGAAGCTGGGTGGTAGTCTAAGCGACTTCAGACACAATGCCACAGAAAATGTTGCAAAAAAAAGCGTCATTTTATTTTGCTATTTTTTCCTATGGTCATGTTTGGGTGGTAAATACGTTGTTTTCCTAAAATAATAGTGTATATCCTTTTATTTATAAATACTCTAAGGTATAAAAGAGTTTAAATTATTGTTTTACCAAAAAGTATGGATTTACCACACATAAATAATGATATTTAAAAAATCAATAAAAATAATTGTCGCGTTTCTTTGCGAAATTTTTAGTTACATTGTGTTTGTAGTCGCTAAAACTACCACGCGGCTTTGTTTTCGGTAGCAGTCGTGATATGCCCTGTATAGACTTTGTCGTGATAGTACAAACGTTTCTTATCGCTAGATTAATTATGATTAAAATCCGCTGCTAATCTATATACAAATATAAAAGAGGAAACTGACTGACTGACTGACTGACAGACTGACTAACGTATCAACGCACAGCCAAAACTACTAGAGTAAGAAATGTTAAATTTTGCATAGAGGTTCCTATTGTGATGTGAGTAGCACTAATATTATACCAGGTATCTCAAGACTGCTACCGAAAACGAAGCCGATTGGTAGTTTTAGTGACTACAAACACAATGCAACTAAAAATTTCCCTAAGAAACGTGATAATGATTTTTTATGATTTTTTAAATATCGTCATTTTTGGGTGGTAAATCCATAGTTTTTGCTAAAATAATAATTTAAACACTTTTATACCTTAGATTATTTATAAATCAAAGGGTATACACTATTATTTTAGGAAAAAAGGTATTTACTACCCAAATATGGTCATAGGAAAAAAATTACAAAAAAAAATTTGTCACTTTTTTTTTGCAACTTTTTCTATTGCATTGTGTCTGAAGTCGGATAAACTACCACCCGGCTTCGTTTTCGGTAGCAGTCTTGATATACCCTGTATATATGAAATACTGCAGTTTGAAAATACTTAACGCCCGAGCAACTGCATCGATTCCGTTGAAATTTGTTATACGCATACCTTGAAGACTGTAGAAAGACTTAGCTCAGATTTCATTTCAGACTAGACTGCAGTTTCCTAGAGCATTCATAGTTCAAAGACAAAAAATCAATAAAAATAATTGTCGCGTTTCTTTGCGAAATTTTTAGTTACATTGTGTTTGTAGTCACTAAAACTACCACGCGGCTTTGTTTTCGGTAGCAGTCTTGATATGCCCTGTATAGACTTTGTCGTGATAGTACAAACGTTTCTTATCGCTAGATTAATTATGATTAAAATCCGCTGCTAATCTATATACAAATATAAAAGAGGAAACTGACTGACTGACTGACAGACTGACTAACGTATCAACGCACAGCCGAAACTACTAGAGTAAGAAATGTTAAATTTTGCATAGAGGTTCCTATTGTGATGTGAGTAGCACTAATATTATATATATGAAATACTGCAGTTTGAAAATACTTAACGCCCGAGCAACTGCATCGATTCCGTTGAAAGGACAATGGCAGATTTCCATACATGATTTTAGTTGATGTAAATTTAGAGCGTTTATTGGTCAAAAAAATATAAATGAATTCCGCTGCCGTTCCTAAACAGTAATGTGTTGAGAAATACTGGTGAAAAAGTCTACATTACTTACTAAACGTTTTTAATTTATAGATTTTGAGGTTATGTTCTATTTGTAATTTTAATTGAAATATTATTGTTTTCTGAAAAATGTTATTTGGTGAACTAGGGCTATGATATAAATATTTACCGCACTTGTTTTACCAAATAAAGCTATTTTTTATAACAGATTTTGCGAGATTCAATGAAAAATATTTTTTGTCGGCTTAAAAGACCTTACGCCATTGCTGAAAAAAAACTGACTCCCATACAAAATAGTCAATAAAGCTTTTTATTTTATTGTGAATCTTAAACATCGTTACACAACTATAATTAGTATGCTGAAAAGTCACGAAAAATAATAATATTATTATTAGCAAGTATGACATTTCTAAACGCGTTGTTCATGCAAATACGATTTCGCCATTGTCCTTTGTTATACGGATACCTTGAAGACTGTAGAAAGACTTAGCTCAGATTTCATTTCAGACTAGACTACAGTTTCCTAGAGCATTCATAGTTCAAAAACCGTTATCAAACTACTTATAATAATTAGTATAATATACAGGAGCTACTTTCTCCTAAAGCCATTGTTAATTTGTTTAATATAGATCTCTGAGATTCTCTAGTTACTGTACTTTATCAGCCCCTTAACATTTTTTATATTATTGCAATGAATGGCGAGACGAGCATGCTGTTCGTCTGATGGTAAACAATACGACCGCTCATGAATAGTGGCAAAACCAACAACGCCTTGAATTACAAAGCAATGCTTGATATTCCACTGTGCTTGCCATTCTGACACATAGATGTTAAGTCTCAATATGTTCAGTAGTTACTCTGGCTACAATGTCTTTCAATCTGAAATACAACAGTGCATTACACTCTTATGTAGACTGTCTTTGACAGCCACCGTGGCGCAGGCGGTTAGACGCTGCCTGTGAAACGAGAGGCCGCGGGTTCGATCCCCGCACCGAGAGAAATGTTTGTGCGGCCCACAAATATTTCTTCCGGGTCTGGGTGTTTGTGAGACCGAAAAGTCTCTCGTAGTTCCTGATACCCACGACACAAGACTCGATCTTAATGTGGGGTCAGGACTATGTATGTGACTGTTGGGTGTTATTTATTTATTATTATTATTATGTAGTGGGAGAAATAAACATTGCGGTGGACCAACTCAGGCGACCCCTCACATATGAGAGTCTACCCCCAGTAACGTTCCACTGCAGGGCGTGGGCCTCCTCTAAATTCGAGAGAGGTAAGGCCATATAGTCCACCATGCTGGCCTAGTGCGGGTTGGTAGACAGTTGGTTGGTGGCGGGTTGGGTTGGCGGTTCTAATTACTATTGGATAAATTTTAAGTCTTTTTGCTATTTTCATGTCTATGTTTTAGACATGGCTACCTTACGTAAATCTTTTGATATCTCTATATTTTATTTGATTCGAAAATAAGGCAATACTTCTAGATTTCCCAGAGATTAATCAAAAACCAAAATAAGGGGGAAAAAGACACAACTGAAAACAATTACTATTTAGATGGGGATATGCGAGAATGTATGTGTACTTGTGTGTTTGTTTGGGTAAATTAGTATTCCGCTGCCCCTTATCTAAGATTGGGATCTAGACGAAACTAGCGTAGTTTTCAAGCCATTGTCGTAGTAATGAAGTGTTTTTTTGTTGCTTTTACTCTGATTACTATTCTATTTTCTTTTTTGTTGGTATAAAGAGTTATATTACAATTATTATAGTATAGATTGTTGTGACCACCTTTTTCTTTCTAGCTTCTTTTCAATTCAGTCCATCTAATGGTTGTCTAGTAGCAATCGCAGTAAGCGATGAGACCACCAATTGTTAATAAAGAATTTATAAAGAAATAAATAGTCATACAGATAGTCAAGACAATTCATTGAGATACCGTATTTAGTCGTGAGTGTTAGAAACAGTCTCTCTCTTTTTCTTTAGCCATAGGAAGTCCACTGTTGAACCTAGTCCTCCCCCAAGGATCTCCACATCAACATCTTGGAAGCTGACTGCATTATAAGAAATAACAAGACTTTTCGATCTTAACACCCATACCAGAACAAATATTTGTGAACTACATAAGTTCTATATAAATTATATTTAATTGTATTTTCAAGCTTTTACCTTAACTCTTTCTGTTTTTATGCGATTATCATGTTTTCTTTCTGCACCACTGAGTTGACTGGCGGAGAATGCCTGAGACATTAAGTCCGCCTATTTTTGTATAAAAAGCGTAATAAAATAAATGAAATAAGCATTTTCTCGGTGCAGAAATCGAACCTGCTCTCTTATGTCGCAGTTGCCATTTTAACCTTTCATTGGATGTCAACAACTTAGTTAACAAAATGTATTCTTAAACTTTGCAAGCAATATTTTAGCATTAATTTCCAATGAAAGCATTAGAAAATTGTAAATCCGAAGTAAGTTGCCAAATTTACAATCATTAACGATTTATAAGTGTTATGATTGTTTAGATTTGGGTTAGAGTATACTATAGATATATTAAATTGACGAAATAAGGAATTTACGAATGACATAAAGTTATTGCGAAGATACATTAATACATTAACTTTTTAATTAGTAGTTCTTTATTCTTTATTTACATATTACTGACATAGTACCAGTGAAATCTTAATATATATAATTCACGTGTCACGTTGTTTGTCCGCGATGGACTCCTAAACCACTCAACTGATTATAATGAAATTTTGTAGATATGTGTTGTTTGTTCCAACTTAAAGGTGGGATAGTTTTTATCTCGATTGAATTGACGAAAGTATAAAAAAAAGGAAAAAATATTTTGCCATACAAAATGTTCATGGGTTTGTAACTGTCAAACATTTAATGTTCATAGCGTCGATACGGTAAACTCTTCCCTAAAATTAAATAACGTATTTAAATAAAGGTTTCGAATCGACAACACATAGCCACAATATTCGATTTATGGCGTATTTTAGATTTTAAAGATGTAAATTAATGACAGTAATGAAAAGTGGTTGACATTTAAATTGATTGTCAAATATTTATGCATACGTTCAGGAATTTATTGTAAACTAAAGAGTATATTATGATGCTACATAAATATAGGACAATTAAATAAATAATATTCACATGTATTAAGTTTTACTTCTTTTCAAAATAGAATTTCACTTGAAAATGAAAAATCTTTAATAAAATAACACATAGAAATAAAAACTGAACTGAACTGAATAAAATAAAAAATGTATATAATTATGGAGAATATTGCAGGGTTTCTCAAATTAGGCGTTGCCTGTGTCTTGAAAAACCAGTTAAATATAATTGTTTCTACGTTAATTGTGTGTGTGTGTGAGTGCATTTCTACGAAAATTAATATTTCATCTCTTTATTACTAACAAGAGTAATGGCGTAATATTTTTGGAAAAACAGCATAGTGGGGGTGAAATAAGGGATGGGATATTGCATGGATAATCAAAATCGATAAAGTGTTTAGAAAGTAGAGAGAAACTGGATATAATAGAGTGGGAGGTAGGGGAGAAGACTGGGATAGCTGACAGATTTAATAGGACGAAATGTAAATGCACAGTATAAGACGGGATGGTTAATTAAGAGAAAGGACGCGACGTATCGGGAAGTGAATGAACAGACGGGATGGGACGGAATTGAGCAGGACAGTAGGATAGCTAATTCAAGTTTAGGTATACAAGAGCTTATACGAAAAATAACACGTATTTGGTGTGGAGTAAAATAAAAAAGTATCTGCACCCAGGCGAAGCCGGGCCGGGCCGCTATGTAATAATAAAATTCTCAATGTGGGTACAATTTTTACCATTTATGCATATATACCGGGTATCTCAAGACTGCTACCGAAAACGAAGCCGGGTGGTAGTTTTAGTGACTACAAACACAATGCAACTAAAAATTTTGCAAAGAAACGCGACAATTATTTTTTATGATTTTTATAAATAAAAGGGTGTACACTATAATTTTAGGAATAAATGTATTTATCGCCCAAATATGGTCATAGGAAAAAAATAACAAAAAAATTGTCGCTTTTTTTTGCAACTTTTTCTGTTGCATTGTGTCTGAAGTCGCTTAAACTACCACCCGGCTTCGTTTTCGGTAGGAGTCTTGATATACCTGTATACATATGTATATACCGGGTATCTCAAGACTGCTACCGAAAACGAAGCCGGGTGGTAGTTTTAGTGGCTACAAACACAATGCAATTAAAAATTTCGCATAGAAACGCGACAATTATTTTTTATGATTTTTTAAATATCGTCATTTTTGGGTGGTAAATCCATAGTTTTTGCTAAAATAATAATTTAAACTCTCTTATATCTTAGAGTATTTATAAATTAAAGGGTATACACTATTATTTTAGGAAAAAATGTATTTACCACCAAAATATGGCAATAGGAAATAAATTACAAAAAAAAAATTGTCGCTTTTTTTTGCAACTTTTTCTGTTGCATTGTGTCTGAAGTCGCATAAACTACCACCCGGCTTCGTTTTCGGTAGCAGTCTTGATATACCCGGTATAGTAACCGACATCATAATTTGTATATAGACCTACGGTGTTGTAATTTCCGCCTTTTTTTTTTAATTTTTTATTGCAGTGAATGGCGAGACGAACATGCCGTTCGCCTGACGGTAAGCGATGCGACCGCTCATGAACAGTAGCAAAACCAAACAACACCTTGAATTACAAAGCAATGCTTGGCATTCCACTGCGCTCGCCATCCTGAGACATAAGATGTTAAGTCTCAATATGTCCAGTAGTTACTCTGGCTACAATGTCCTTCAATTAGAAACACAACAGTGCATTTAAACTGCTATTTGACGGGAGAAATAGACATTGCGGTGGTACCCACCCAGGCCGCCTCTCACATATGAGAGACCTACCACCAGGTAAACTGACTCGGAATGAATGGTTAAGCTCTCCCAGGGTGGTACTACCGTCTCATAGGATTATCGACGTGAAACGACAGGTAAGGTGTCGCGTTTAGTTATATAAGTGAAATTACCGGATGCCCAGTATACGTTTTTTCTTCTCATCCTTGTTTCTTCCCGCTACCCTTCCGATTTGATGGACCGGCAATATCTCTATGATCCAAGCATTTTGGATGTTCATGGGAAGCAATGATCACTTACTACCATAATCTGTTTGCTCGTTTGCCATATCTATGAATAAACCATTCACATTTGAATATGCGAAAACTTGTGTCTTCTTCTTCTTCTTCTACCTGGCGTTATCCCGGCCGGTGCCAGGGTCCGCCTTCCGGCAAATTCTCCTCCATTTCACCCGATCTTCGGCATCCTCAATAGTAAGGCCATTGACCCTCATATCTTCCTTTACGACATCGAGCCAGCGCTTCTTTGGTCTACCCCGCGGTCGAGGTCCAGGAATATTGAGAACAGAGAGAATATATGCGAACACTTGTATCGTCCAACTAAAAATAAGATTGTAAACAAACAAGGTCAGAATTCAACACTACTACAGTAGAATTTGGAATATCCATAAACAAGTGAGCCCATTCACCTCCATCGCAAACACAAATAACAGAAGGGCGATAACAAAGGAGCGAGCATTTGTCCAGTCGTTCTGCGATACGAATGTTTACAGAGATTTGTTGTCACGTTTGTTACTCTTGACGGCGTTTAACTTACGGTAGGAACACAGTGCTGGCGTGTCAGGAGCATTCATGCGTTTGGTAAGGTTAAAAATGTAAGGGTTAGAACACACTGTTGTTTTGCGTCGTATCAGAAGGAAAACCATGCATTTAAAAAAGCTGGAATAACTGATGGCTTTAAGAAAGGTTAGAAGATCGTGAAATAAATTATGGATGATTGATGATGGAGATCTAATGGTGAAATATTTTGGATTTTTATCGACCCATACAGCCCACAGCATGGCGGGGGCCTCCTTTTTAATTTGGGGAACAATAAAGGGGTTAGTCGATATAGTCCACCACGCCAGTCTATTCCGGGTTAGTGATCTTTGCAAACCATCGATTATTTTTAAAATGCTTAAGTATGCAGGTTTATTCACGACATTTTTGTTGATTTGTTATCAACACACACATGACTCCGATAAGTACTTGCACCGTGAGATTTCAGAGCAGCTGCGTCTGGTCCGTTACCATTACGCCACCTTAGACATCAGTATGCATTAATTTTTAGAAGCGGAATACTTATACTATAGTTCCGACGTCAAACGTTTGAACATTCGAAGTTCAGTTTTGGAGAAGTTTGGGATCATAGAGAAATATTTCCCAGCAGCGAATGCAAATACAGACCGTTCTACGACGCAACTGTAAAAGTGTTTCACTCTTTTTTATTCAATGCGTAAAACCTACATTGTTCTGCTGCCACTCGAACTGTCATGCAATGTATTTCTACCTTTACTTTGGACCCCGTTTGTCTCCGTAATTGTTATTACTTCGAGTTACGTCGTCACAAGTATTTTTTGGCCCGTTGCGGACGGGTTTTCAGGTGTTTTATTGAAGTTGTTATCAAACAAAAAGTATCGTCTGTAAGATAAAAATGATGTGAGATAAAAATCTATTTTATGCGTTGCAATAGTATGTGACCAGATCATAGTATCAGTTATTTTTTTTTTTTATTCATTTAAGGGACAAACAAAAAGTTTCTTATTCAGACTTATAAATAAGTGAATTATAATATATTTTTAAAAAACAAATGCACATCTCATAAATTTGTCCACGGTTTGTGTAATTTACATACTAAACAACGTGTAAAAACGAGTGAAAGCAGTCAAGAACGTATTAAAAATAATACAAAAAAAGCTAGAGATATTTATTTACAAAATATTCAAACCATTACATCTTACAATTTGGCAACCACAATAATCAGTTAGGCGTTAACAGTTTTTCAAACATGAAGTTTTTAATGGTATAAAATAAGAACTACGTGGTGGTATATCAGTATTGCCTAGTCAATCTAAAATACTGGAAGGAACCGGGTGAACCCATGACATACTAAAAAAATTGAGTCTCCGGCAATCCTATTCACCGCCTATATCACAAAAGTAATTAAATTTAACCTGTATTATACCAGGAATAGGCTTGCCCCATCACATTGTAGAGCCGCAAATATAAAGCAAAACGTAGGTGTCCTGGTTATACCTCTGCCTACCCCTTTTGGGAAAAAGATGTGAGTTTTAACAGTCAAAAAAATATATATACAAAAAGAACAAAGAAAGCTACAGTTATTTATCGTTATAACGTACGTTAACAGTTTTATTTAAATATGAAAGATAGTGATATGTATATTTTTATGGCATCTCTTGAAAATCAATTATTGAAAGTGTTATTTTTATAGATTGCGCCACCTCAGCATATATTAAAAGGTAAGACTAACTTTTAAATAATAAACCAAAAATACGGTGCAAACGCCCTACGGACAGTCAGGAAGTGATGTCATAAAGCGCGCAAACGGAACACCGATAAGGCTTATGGTGGAAATCCAACATGACACATTTGGGTTAGCGCGACTACCACGTGCTAAAACGTTTTGTTTAGTTTATCTTTATTTAGGTTTGTTTTTGCCGTGCGGCTAACGAGAAAATAGCTTACCTTATCGTAAGTATGCATGTCTGTATCAGCCCATATAGGTCCCACTGCAGGGCACGGGCCTACTCTACAATCGACAATACGATTAAGAGTGGTTAGGCCATATAGTCCACCACGCTGGCCTAGTGCGGGTTGGCGGACTTACATACCATAGACATTTTTGTAAATCGCTATGGTATGCAGGTTTCCTCACGATGTTTTCCTTCACCGTTTTAGTGCGTGGTGATTGACTATCAATACACACATGACTCCGAAAAGTATCTTAAGTGATAATAAATAAATAACACCCAACAGTCACACACATAGTCCTGACCCCAGACTAAGATGAATTGCAAAGTGATGCTTGGTATGCCACTACACTCGCCAACCTGAGACATGAGATGTTAAGTCTTAATGACAGCAATCTCATATCATAAGGTTATGCTTAAAATGTGGTATCAATCTGAGCCAGGCGTTCCATTTCCATAGTAGTCTACGGTACCTGCCGTGTACTTTACTCTATCAACTCAAATATGTCCAGGGTACGAGGCTCCTCCATAGTCAAGAGTACGAGAGAGAAGGGTTATACCATATAGTCCACCACGCTGACCTAGTGCTGCCATGTTCTACCAAGAAAAGTTATCTACACAATTACATGTTATTACTTGTTAACGATCGCTTTACAAATGATATCAATTAAAAGACAATTTAAATTAAACTTTTTATTAAGAGTAATCAGTAGGGAAAACTCGGCAAGGTCCCAGTCTCACCTTCTTGACGGTTTTATTTCGTTTGGCATGTCTATTGGCATTGGCACAAGCTAGCCTACACTCACTTATGTATGTCATATTATCGTCGCCACACACAGGCAGATATACCTTGGGACATCTGTTACAATTCCCCTTAACATTAATCTTGTCCAAGTCAGGAATATCGTAAGACAAGGGAATGAAAAAGTTTCTGAAATTTTCGTAGAGAGGCGCCCGCTCCATGCCCAGACCGTCGTACATTTGTGGGTTTGAAATACCTATAGCTGTCAAATGTAAATTAATAAATACATCCAACAGAGTACAGTCAGATTCAATGTTCTTACACTAAGATCAAGTATCGTGTGTATCAGACACTACGAAAGATTTGCTCACAAACACCCAGGTCGTACCAATGGATCATACCAGCAGTGCGTGAATCGTATGCCGTTTAGTTTTATAGTCGATAATGTGATGCTCCTACCCTTAATAAAAAAAGTGCGGCCATAAATCACGCCGTGAAATGTGCTTTTGTTTTTTATATTTCTGCATTCTGCAGTCCCAAAACCGCTGCGGCCGCGGGTATGAAACGCGTTGTGGGCATCCTAAATGTGGGTATTGTACACTTTTTCTTTTGCATCATTAAATGTGGCAAAAATTGCCGGAAATGTGAGGAGGCCCAAGGAGAGAACTCCATACTATGAGTACCTTGTAATGTCTAATTTTAAAATCACTAAAATTTAAACTTACCAAAACATATCAATAAAATGAAAGTTACTTCGTCCATTTTAGTGCTCTGTAGAGACCTTGGTTTATAGTGCATCGTTTATAATGACAGTAAAATTTTAATTGCAAATTTTATGTCACCTCCCCTAATCATTTGATATATTGGGCAATTAAGTTTTATGGGTATTTAATTTCTCCTAATGACCGTACTTATTTCTGTAATAAAAATGCTAATTATCTTTATGTTTTTATAGTATTCCGGCAAATTGTCAAACAATTCAAGTGGTCACTACCGTCCATGAACATCCATAACACTCAAAAGAAGAAGAAAAGAAGAACTAAACCAAATCAAAGAAGAACTAAGACTCGATCTTAGTATGGGGACAGAACTATGTATGTGACTGTTGGGTGTATTTATTATTAATTATTAAACATATTGCTCGCCCATCAGATCGGGAGGGGGGCGGGAAGAACAAAAGTGTAACGGGTATCTGGCAATCTTATGCATTGAACGAAATGCGCCGGTAAAGTTCACTTCACTCGGCCATATTAAACATAGCGTAAACATGTTCGTATTTTATAAATGTTAAAACATATTAACAACCTGCTCTGATTTAAACCACTTGTAATAATCACCAAATTGTAAACTGGTTTTGAAAAGAACAACACTAGACTTTCTTGTCCATTCTTCTCCAGTGAAAACCACTTTCCGCACCGGGTGGTAGGTAAAAAATATATAACTGAATATAAATAATATAGAATATCTTAATAAATTCAATAAATTAGTTTCATTTTCAAAGCAGACACTTCACGTCGATTTCTTGTAAGACAGTGGTACCGCCCGGACGAGCCTGCCCATTCATTATGAATCATGATTGACAACAGCTTGGCTCTATCAATTATTAAATGTTGGATATATATCATAGGCGTATTTTTTTCTGGTACTGTAAAATGACCCCTGCTTGATACTGATAGTAAGTAATGTGCGGTCCAAGTAGAGTATCGGTACCGGTAAGAAATTACGACTTTGTCTCATCGGCCAATATTTTTTGAATACTATTTTTTCATTGCTATTAATGGCGAGACGAGAATGACGTTTGCCTGATTATAAACAGTTCGACCGCTCATGAACAGTGACAAAACCAAACAGCACCTTGATTCATAAAGAAATGCTTGGCATTCCACTGCGCTCGTCATCCTGAGTCATAAGATGTTAAGTCTCAATGTGTCTAGTAGTTATTCTGGCTACAATGGCCTTCAAATCGTAACAATGCAGTGAATTTACCCTGTTGTTCGGCGGGTGAAATTTATTTATTCATGATTCAATTATTTTCTTATTTTAATAAAATTATTGTAACTACTGAATAGTCAGTCATTAATACAAGATGTAACGTTCAATCGGTTGTGTCAGTGGTATCCAAACTAAGCATCCTTGTATCTTGGGAACCTTCTTACGAGTAAATAAACGACATATTACATTCTACAATTGCTAATCTTAGTACAACTTATTACATTCTTTGTTACTTGTTTATTGATAAATGTACATGGAACCATTTGATAATAGATATTAGGGTTACCCAACTAAGCGGCCTCACACATATGAGAGAATGGCGAGACAAGCACGCCATTTAGCTGATGATAAGCGATACGACCGCTCATGGCCAGCATTATGGTAGCCTATTCTTAATAGGTAGATCGTACAACGAGATATACCTGCATGGATCAATATAACATGTTTTTAACCACTATCTACAAAGTATAATCAGGCGGAAACGAACACCTTACCACAATGTTTAAGACTCCAAGCCACAACGACAATATCTCCAACAGCTAATCTCAAAAAACGTGCTCAGAATTTCGACACAAAAATGGAACCTATTGAATTAATTCAAAAATTCACAAACTATTTTGTATTCCAAAGGTGGTTATATCCGGTAAAAGTGGTGAACGAGACGTGTGCAATCTATAGGAAATAGTTTTTTTACCTTAGGTTCGAAGTAATTTCCAAGGGATACCGCGGACGGGCTCGCGTCATTCAAATGCGTGTCATATATGCAGGAAAAGCTTTCTTATGCCCGGCCTAATCGTTTTAACACCGTATTGTAATTTAGTTTTATTTTTATCTGTATTGGCCTCTCGCTATGGGCCTTAGTAGGAAGCTCAAAGTCACTCAACGAGCTATTGAGAGGGCTATGCTCGGGGTTTCCTTACGAGATCGAATCAGAAATGAGGAAATCCGTAGGAGAACTAAAATAACCGACGTAGCCCAGCGGATTAGCAAGTTGAAGTGGCAATGGACAGGGCACATAGCGCGGAGAACTGATGACCGATGGGGTCGGAAAGTGCTCGAATGGAGGCCACGTAGCGGAAAGCGCAGCGTGGGACGTCCACCCACAAGGTGGTTAGATGACCTGGTAAAGGTCGCGCGACGTCGCTGGATGCAGGCTGCCTCCAACAGGTCTCTGTGGAAATCATTGGGGGAGGCCTATGTTCAGCAGTGGACTTCCTTTGGCTGATGGATGGATGGATGATTTATCTGTATTGGGGCATTTAGTTTTAGATTTATGATGTAGGAGCGTCTCAAAAGTGTCCAGAAATTAAACGGTTTACCGTTTCCGCATACAATTACATATCATAGACACTGAATATATTACAAAGCTTAACACTTCTTCATAACGTCTTAGAACAACCTAAAACCCTAATCTTCTGTTCACTGTGATGGCTCGTTTACAACTGACTGGATGGCCAACCCACATCCAAAAAATATATAATTAAGCGACAGTTGTCAATATCATTAGTAAAATAATTGAATGAATAATAGTAAACTAAAGTATATTGGCAAAAGTATAAGTAAGTAAAGTATATTGGTAGTGCGTGGTGGCCTGTTGGTAAACGGACTAGACGCGGTTGCCAACATGTCCACGGTGGTCGCGGGTTCAAATCCCAGGGCACACCTCTGACTTTTTGGAGACATGTGTGTATTGACAGTCAATCACCACACACTAAAACGGTGAAGGAAAACCTGCATACCATAGCGATTCATAAGAATTTCTATGGTATGTAAGTCCGCCAACGCGTACTAGGCCAGCGTGGTAGACTATATGGCCTAACCACTCTCAATCGTACTTTCAATTGTAGAGTAGGCCCGTGCCCTGCAGTGAGACTTATATGGGCTGATACAAATACAATACAATACAAAAGTATATTGATTGAGTTTTATTTTTTTGACGGCAGTCCCATGCCAATGGAAACAATTATGCCGGCCTGGTAAGGTGTCTCTTCGCACTACGGCGGAAGGACACAGGATTATAGGAAGGAGGGAACACGTGAGACGGCAAACAATTCCACAGCCTGACGGTGCGGCACAAAAAAGAATTAGAGAACCGTTTGGTTCGCGCCGGGATGGTTTGGACCGACAAGCTATGGCTTCGCAAGCCAGCAGGCGTGGTTTTGATTAGGAATGGAGAGGAGGGGTATCAAGTTGAACAATCCCTCGGAGCATTCACCGTGATACAGGCGATAGAACACGCTTAGAGAGGCGACATCCCTCCGGAGTTGTAGCGACTCTAAGTTGCTCGTAACATCTGCATCATTCATAATGCGGATGGCCCGCCACTGCAATCCATCCAGGGCATCGAGCAGGTACTGGGCGGATCCATCCCAGAGGTGCAAACAGTACTCCATACCCGGCCGGACCTGCGCTTTATACAAACGATAAAGCTGACCGGGCGTGAAGAACCGACGCACCCTGTTCAGGACTCCAACCCATTTTTTTTTGGCAGATATTACGGCCTCGATGTGATTCCTTGGATTGAGATCACAGCGGATATCCACACCAAGGATACTCAGGTTAGAATGGGGAGTGAAGAGAACGGGGATTTTTTGCACGTGAACGCATACACCTGAGTTTTCTTGGCATTGAACTCAACCATATTCCTGGAACCCCATGTAGAAATGAGATCCAAGTTCCGGTTGAGCTCAATGACAAGATCTTCACGTCCCCTCACAGTTTCGACTCGGCAACCCGGAGGCCCGCAGTGGTATCGCCCATGAACCGTGCTGTCATGTGCATAGCAATGAATGTTGCCAAGCGAACAAAACAAGGTGGGCGACAGCACCGAGCCCTGTGGAACTCCGGCATTTACCGACAAGAGCGTCGAAGCGTGTCCGTCAACGAATACACGTATTCTACGCTCATGCAGAAAGCCGGAAATCCACGAACACAGGTTGCCGGGCAGACCGTATGGCGGAAGCTTGGAAAGAAGACCACGGTGCCAGACCCTATCAAGCGCCTTGGCTATGTCGAGGCTCACAGCAAGAGCCTCGCCACGCCGGTCAATCGCCTCACCCCAGCGATGCAGGACAAACGCTAGAAGATCACCCGTTGATCGATATTGACGGATTCCGTATTGTCTGTCACTGATCAACGAGTGATCCTCCAGGTACCGGACCAATTGAGCGTTTATGATCCGCTCCATGACCTTACACATCACTGAGGTGATAGCGATAGGGTGGTAATTGGTAGGGTCCGACCGATCACCCTTTTTGGGGATCGGTTACACATTGGCCTCCCTCCAAGATTCCGGCACAACACCTGTGCGGTAGGACGCTCGGTAGAGGCGAGTCAGTGCAGGAGACAACTCGGCTATAATAGCGTTGGCACTTGCTGAAGGATCTTTGCCCTCAAAGCAGCGTTGCCTCCAAGGGACGGATGCGAAATATTCCGCATACCATTCCAATCTGCCGACGAGTAATGCCAGACCCTCCGCTTAACCTGCACGGGACGTGAAGGTGGAGCGAAAGGTACTGACGACCCAACCAGGCAGTGATCGGAAGTGCCCAGAGGTGCACTAACGGTCACACGATACCCGGCCGGGTGACTCGCCACCAGAAGGTCCAGCAGAGAAGGCTCATGACCCGCCACATCCGGGATCCTGGTGGGCTGGTTTACCAGGTGTGTCAAGTCATAAGTCAGAGCGAATGCATGGGCAGTCCTACCAGCATGATCAGTCGTGGAGGATCCCAGCCACAATTCGTGATGTGCATTGAAATCCCCCAAGACCACCATTTCGGCCGACGGAAACTGCGCCTGCGCGTCATCGCCTGGCTAAGATACCTGAACAGCCGAGTCGTCTCCTCTTCCCCGTTGTGTGATCTGTAAAGGCACACGTAGATGCGGCTCAGGGAACCAAAATCCACGTGCATCCACAGAGCGGAGAAGGAGGGGTCCTCCATGCAGCGCAGACGGCGACAGCAGACGTCCGATCGAACAAACAAGCATATCCCGGCTTTAGGCCTGAAGTTTTCTCGTGGTCCATCCTGGGCAACGGTTCCTAACCGGCTAAACGTTCTTGACCTTCTCTGGCTCACCGGGCTGTTCCTCATGAATCTCCCGGTGCTTTTCCTGCGATATCATCATGGATCTAAACAGTCCTTTTCAGGACTCCTCAACTGCAAACAGCCCTTCTCAGGGCTCTTCTATTAGTATCAGCCCTTTACGGGATACCAGACAAATAACTCCGACAAAAACCAGAGCGTAACATCCCAAACTATCGGTCCCTCAATCCGTATTATGTAGATAAACGTATTATGGAGATAAACGTGTAGGGCTCATCCCAATCTAAGTGCGAATACCTATTCAGATTAGCACACGAGCAGAAGGTTGATGTTATATGCGTCCAAGAACACCACATTGACCAGGAAAGTGACCTGCCTCGGCGAGCCTATATTGAAGGATTTGAATTACTGGGCTACACTCAGCTATCCATATACGGCTCCGCTATCTACAACAAATGTTCGCTTACTGACTGTACCGTTTCACATGTATCCGACACAAACAACATTGAAATAAAAGTTGCACAGATTGGCTCATTAAACCTAGTCTCCGTGTATAAACCCCCTGCAACACAAATAACTAGTTTCACTTTACCTACCGTCTTGCATCCTGTTTTGTTTTTGGGAGACTTCAATTGTCACCATACGGCATGGGGATATGCCAAATCAGACAAAAATGGAGACGAACTATTGCGTGGTCCGAAATGAATAACATCCACTTAGTTTTCGACCCCAAGGGACGTCGTTCGTTTAGATCTGGGAGGTGGAAATCTGAAACAAACCCAAATTTGTGTTTTGCATCGGAAGATGCCATAGGTCGTATGCTTCCAGTAAACATGTCCATCATCGATGGCTTCCCATGGAGTTAACACAGACCATCACTTATCTCTATAGGAATTGAAATCCCACTATTGAAGCCCACGCCCAGGCCTCGCTGGAACTTTGCCAAATCTGACTGGACCACCTTTTCAGCAAAATTAGATGCAATCGTAAGGTTTATCCAGCCATCGGTCGAAAACTATAACCGGTTCGTACGAGCAATAATAGCAACCGCCAAACGCACTATCCCGAGAGGCTACCGCAAAGAGTACACGCCGGGCTGGACGACCGAGACTGAGGAGGCCTACGAAGAATTCAGCTCTACGAACGATCCCAAATCTGCCCATAAGCTACTTGTGTCATTAGATGCATCTCGGAAAGATAAATGGGAATCGTGTGTCAAGACCATGGACTTTACTCACTCAAGTAGAAGGAGCTGGAATGTGCTACGAACACTAGGCAGTGCCCCACAATATCACACAAACAGTCATCATCTATTAACCCAAATGAAATTGCCAAACGGATGCAAGATCTGACGAAGAGTGTCAAAACAGACAAACCGTTCGCTAAAGTTACTCGCAGCAAACTGTTAAATTTTTTTAACACCGCAGGTACTGACGATTTCTTCAGCAAACCATTCTCCCCTGTCGAGCTGGATACTTCATTCAAATGTATAAAAACCAATAAAGCCGCGGGGCCCGATGAAATTTACCCTGAATTCCTTCTCCATCTTAGAAAGGTGGCCAAACGGTGGCTGCTCCAGTTTTTCAATATCATCCGAGAAACAAGCATCGTTCCTAGCGCTTTCAAACAGTCTAAAGTGATTGCCATTCTGAAGCCAGGAAAATAAACAAACGAGGCTTCCAATTACCGGCTCATCTCACTACTTTCAGTCACATGCAAACTCCTGGAAAGACTAGTGTATTGTAGAATCTATCCTGCAGTCGACGACGTTATTCCACCAGAGCAAGCTGGCTTCAGGGCAAGCAGAATTGCGCCGATCAAGTCCTGGCCCTATCTTCATACATCGAAGCTGGTTATCAACGTGGGCTCAAAACTTCAGTAGCCTTTGTTAATCTAAGTGCAGCCTACGACACTGTGTGGATAGATGGTCTGCTTAGTAAAATCAGCGATATCATCCCCTGTATCAAAATGCTCCGTCTCATTAAAACTCTCCTCGGCTCTCGCCATTTTAAGGTCCATTTAGGCGAAAAAAGCAGTCGCTATCATCTTGTCAAAAATGGAATTCCACAGGGTTCAGTCCTAGCACCACTCCTTTTTAATATATTTAATATGATATGCCAACCACGAGATCCAATAAATTCGCCTATGCAGACGATCTAGCATTAGCTTACCAGTCAAGGAGCTTCGAAAAGGGAGAACTGGCACTGACCGAGGACTTGAAGACTATGGGGGACTACTACACACGATGGCGTTTACGTCCCAACCCGACCAAGACTGAGGTCTCATCTTTCCATCTCACCAACTGCCTGGCTAAAAGAAAACTTCAAGTAACCTTCTGCGGCGAAACAGTGAAGCATAATTTGACCCAAAAATACCTCGGCGTAAGGCTGCGGGCACGAAAATGGCGATGGCTGAGCGGTGGCGAGGTGATGCGGTGGCGATGCATTCAAAACATGGACAGTATGGCTGCGGGCACGAAACTAGCGATGGCCGAGCGGTGGCGAGGCGATGAGGCGGCGGAGCGGGGCGATGAAGAGTAGTATTTCGCGTGGGCACGAAACATGACGGTCGCACGTGGGCACTAAACATGACGGTCGAATTGTAAATATATGTTTAAATTAACCATATTTTTAAACAAAGGTATAATCTAGTAGCGTGGTGGAATATATGGCCTAACCACTCTCAATCGTACTGTCAAACAGCCCGTACCCTGCAGTGGGACGTATATGGGCTGATGCAGATGTTATAGTAGGATACATCAATTATAGGTACTGTTGTTTTTAAAATTGATATAATTTTGTAGCCTTAGAAGTAATTAAAAATTTATAAGTAATTAAAAATACAATATCATATTGTGTTTTTATATTTTATTTTACATTATTCAGAAACAGTAAGTAGAAACGTAACAAATATATGATGTGTAGTATCTGCAGCAATGCCGACTTGATCTATATTTCCCTGTCATAACTAAGCGACTGATCGACCGTCATGTTTCGTGCCAACGCGAAATACTACACTTCATCGCCCCGCTCCGCCCCGCTCCGCCCCGCGCCGCGATCGCTACCGTTCGGCTATCGCCATTTTCGTGCCCGCAGCCTCACACTTGATCGCTCACTAACTTTCAAGCCGCATATTGAAAAAGTCAAACAGAAGGTGAAAACAAGGATCAACATCATCCGTAGACTGGCAGGCACAAGCTGGGGAGCTTCAGCTGCAGTCCTTCGTACATACACCCTACCTCTAGTGTACTCGCCTGCAGAGTACTGTGCACCCGTATGGTACCGCAGTGCTCACACAAAGAAAGTCGACACACAGCTGAACGAAGTCATGCGCCTAATATCGGGAGTAATAAAATCAACCCCGATTCCATGGCTTGCTGTATTATCGCATATTCCACCACCCAAGCTGCGTAGGTACAGAGCAGCGGCTAACGAATGGGAGAAGTGTGTCCAGTCAAACCGCCCGAAGCCCATGCCCATCAGGGAAATATTGGACGAACTTCCTACTCGTCAGGTTCAAGATTCCCAATTTGGACGGACGAGAGGATCAAAAATAAGTTCGACCTAAACGAAGCCTGGTGTTCAGAATGGTGCCATTTTAAAAACACCAATACGAATCTCGTATCTGACCCCACCAAGAAGCTGCCCGGTTTCGATGCGGAACGCAAGACATGGACAAGGCTCAACAGATTCCGGTCCAACCACGAGAAAACTAACCACCACCTGCATAAATGGAGTCTTAGGGAATCACCACAATGCGACTGCGGAGCACCCGATCAGACCCTGTCCCATATGGTAAACGAATGCCCACTTCGCTTTTTCCCTGGTGGAATCTCGGAACTTCATAAATACACTCCTGATGCAGCAAGCTGGCTTTAGAAACCTAGACATAGAAGTTTGATCCACCCGGGATAAATGCCATACGCAATGATGCTGATGATGAAGTAAAAGATGGGATGGGTTCGGTGAAGAGGCACGACGAGCTTCAGGCCGGGCACTAAGAAGACCGAATGAGCACCGGCACGAAATAGTCGACAGGAGTGGAATTAATCCGCCGGACGGAAGAGCCCCCGTACCCTCCCGGGATGGGCCGCCGGGACCCCACATCCGGTCACCAACCGGCACGACGGACCCACCCAAGATTATGCGCGGCATGGTGAGGCAGCCTCTCGTGGTGCTTAACCACGATTGGGCCCCTGTACTGTACCGCAGGCGGCCAGCGGACAACCGTTTCTACGGGTCTCCCTGGCCGGCGGGTCAAATCCCTCCCATCGACCGCGAACCAAAAATACTCACACGGTACATCGTCATGTCCGAACTCAAGCCCCTCGAAAAAAACCGGAAAATCACGGGCTGATCCCGGAACGCGTTCCCCTTGCAGGGAACACTATGGCGGTCTATACGCCCTATGAACGGTGGTCGCTACCCGGGCGAAAAATCCTACCACCACGAACTGTGTCACTCATTTGGCACTACCCAGGGGCCACGTGTAGGGAAACTAGAGTCAAAGCCTACGGACGCGAGTGACGTTAACTCCTAAAGTTTATATAGGGTTTATGTAACAATTAATTATTCTATTATTTTAATATCTGATGAATGTATTAATCTAAACACAATAATAACATAAGGGGGAAGGTCTAAATACGAGAACGGAATGTTACAAGAAATTCCTGTATATTTCATGAGGTAATTAATCTGAATACCATCTGTTTATTCGATTTTAAAAAAAATTGTTAATTTTGCGTTGATGTTCTTCTTTAACATCCTTAATTTATTTTCTATTAATACAACTTGTAAAAAGATATTGAGCTATCTAGTACCAATAATGTCCAGAAAAGTGACATTTCTTTTATAATTCGTTTTATCACGATTCAGCCAATATGGTAAAAATCAATTACCAAAGGTATATTGGATTACTCAGCAATATCTATTAACCGTTACAAAAACATTTTATATAACGCCCCCGGGGATTCGATACAATTTATTGATTAAATTGACAGAAACTGATGTCGTTGGCCCCTCAATATTTTTGGGGATAACTTTCTAGTCTACAAATAGATGGAAATTAATATTTATGCTAGCGAACCCACAATGGTAATAACAAACAGTTGACTTCCAATTCATAAAATGAAGCTATTGAAAAATGGTTGCAAGAAGTCTCTGAATGCAGGCCGCTTCCAACAGGTCAATGTGGAAATCCTTGGGGAAGGCTTTGTTCAGCAGTGGACTTCCTGTAGCTGGGATGATGATGATGATTGAAAGATGATTCCTGTTCTTTATTTTTAACGTTTTACTTAACCGATTTTTGTTTCAAAATTTAATGAAGTTTTACTATTGCTAATATGCTATGGTTTAACAATAAGTTTGTGCTGCAAATAATAAATAAATAAATACCCCTACACTTTGAGCCATTATTATATACTAGAGAGGAAATTGAAAATAAAATCTCTTCGCATCGTTCTGGTACACACGGAAACTGAGTGAAACGAGAGCGAAGATGTGTTACAGTGTACGCGTGAAGGAGACAGAAATAGAAAGAGTGGTACGGTACCGCTCATTTTTGTTATCATTTTGTTTGCATTGTCCTCTCTAACATAATGATGTCAGTTCCCGAACGTATTGTTTTTCTCTGGGCAAATGGTTTTGCATTGAATATAGATCAAGAGCCCATGACCTCAGACTTTCGTCATTTTATAAAAGCTGAATGTATGTACACGCATGTGCCTAACATGAGCATCACGAGATCAGCTATTATGATCCTATTCTGTTCCAATTGTGGTTATTTTGGAAGTTATCAGCTTCAATGTGTCTGGCAAGATGAAAGAACCATCAAATGTGAATACCAAGGAAATATTATTTGATAGTTGTTTTGATAACATTTATAAAATTCAGCTTCTATACTATAACGCTGTCAAAATACATTTTGTTAAAATTTGAAGATATCGTCATGTTTAATAACACGTAATTCTGTATCAGCCCATAGCACCACGCTGGCCTAATGCATTTTGGCGGATTTTACATACCACAGAAATTCTTATAAATCGCTATGCTATGCAGGTTCCTCGCGATATTTTTTTCTTTCACCGTTTTGTTTAATATTTTTTGTTACACCGCGGTGTGATTGGCAGCTATTAACGGATATTCTCACGTAATGACTTCGCCTTATGCGAAGAATCCTTTAACCTTTTTGCCTTTTGACCCTTTCTGACCTTTTATACTTAGGTCAATACGTAGTACTAAGGTTTTACGTACGTGACATACGTCGTTTCAAAAATTAGACCTTCTCATTTATGCATGTGGGATTTACATCCGTGCCAGGGACTTTTCTTTGCAAATTTTATTTGATAGACAACTGGCATAGAGACGTGTTCCAAGATACATGAATAAATATGTGTATTTATTGAGATGTATTGTTTGTTCGTGTGTTGAATGGATTTAATTTTTTTTTGATATATTTGACAGCTTTAGTGGATCAGTTAGTTAAAAATCATCATATTTTTCGAAATACATATTTCATGAGTATAGTTGTGCATTAATTTCAATTAAATAGTAGTTTTTTAGTTTCTACTTTAGGTATTTATATATGCCTAAACACACTTCATCCCAATGTTTTCCCAATTCTTACTATCAGATACCATAATTATAGTCATGGGCACATGAAAGAATGGTCCAATAACCTATTTACTATTTAAAAATACGATAAATTATTTCAATAACAAATAAATTAAAACTACATATTACATTATATTCCATAATATACAGGATTAGCGGACGACCTAAAACAATTGCAAATATATTTGGGTTCAGTTTTTGCCCCATTTTCCTCGCGTGCTGTTTGACAACTCACCAATTTTGGCCACACTCTCCCCCATCTTGTAATTTGGGAATACACCAACATTAACCAAATCCCCCGGTGCAGTTATATTAATCATGACCAATTTAGTTACATCTCCCCCCGCTGTTCTACGTATCGATTTCCCCTTTTGACCAATATGGGCGTCCTTGCTATTCCTCCATTCTTTAGGTAACGCTATATCGTAATTCACCAGATTCTTTCTTCTATACATGATGCATGGTCCATCTCTAACCATTTTGTATTTCGTGTTATTGATGACGCAGAGAAGGATGCAAGCGTTAACGTATGTTACATTGTTGGAGGCGCAAGCAGGCCAGTAGACTCGAGGGCAGTAGCATTCGGGGATGTACTCTGGGTCGTACGGAGGCCGATTGGTCGGAAGTATATACGGGATGGCAAGACTGAACTCGTTGATGACGTGGTAGTACCAACTGGCGTAGGAATGGCACTCGGCTGTAATTGAAAACAATCATTTTATAATATTTTTTTAACAAATATAGTTCACCTAAATTATAAGCTGACTTTAAGCTGATTTTTTTTACATCCATCATCAGTCAAAGGGAGTCCACTGCTGAACTTAGGCCTCTCCCAATGATTTCCACACTGACCTGTTGGAGGCAGCCAGCATCCAGCGACGTCCCGCGACCTTTACCTTGTGGGTGGACTCATTTCTGATTCGGTCTCGTTATTTTAAAGCATATGAATTTTTTAGCGGTTTAAATGACTTGGAAAACTATCGTTTAACTAGCAGTCCGGCCCGGCTTCACCCTGGTGCAGCTAGTTTTGGAATCCAGTCCACTTTAGAAACACAGAAACTATTTACCGTGATAACACCTTTAAATATTAACTTTAACTTTAAGTATCAACATTACTGTCGTACTTTAAAATTACCAACCCATTCCTTTGGGATTGAAAGAATATAGAATATATTTCAATTCCATGCAAGTCCCACGGGAACACTACATTTTGTTGGGATAAAAAGTGGCCTATGTGTTAATCCTTCTATTGTATCAACTACTTCCTTACGCTTCGTGATCATGTGTGTATTATTAGTCAATCGCCATGTACTATAATGTGAGAAAAACCTACGGAAAAATTCTATGGTATTTAAAGTCTGTCAACTCGCACTAAGCCAATGTGGTCGAATATACGGTTTGTCCCTCTCAATCGTATTCTTGATTTTCGTATATAGGCTGATAACATACTTTTCGCAATATATGTTAGTTTGTTGTTTATATTAATAGCTTTCTTGGATATGTTGTGGACTGAGGTGTTAGTTATTCGCAAACTTGTATTTAAACTTTGGAAAAGTATTTAAAAATCGTAAAATAATTTGATTCATTCGAATTTATGAGCGAAAATGTAATATGTATTTATATTTATTAACTATAAATGAAAATTTGGCTGAAATTTGTGACTTAGCCTATCTTTAAATACTTTTAAAAGTTTATCCTCACTTTCTTTCCCTGACTATGCCAAAAAACCAAGCTGAAATTTTGTTAGTTTTACTCAGGATCGAGAAGACGATAGTTGGAAACTTCAAAGCACGAGTCTTAGATTGTTATTTGTTTTGAAGTTAGCTGCAAACTGAGGAAGTAATGCTGGTGGAATAGTTTCCGTCGGTTTTAATTGAGCCTCTGATAAATTAATTAAAAGGCTTCCTTTAGAAATAAGTTGACGTTTTTCTATGCTGATTATACAAGCTTACATATTTTTTTAATTTGGTTTATGAAAACGATTTAGCTAAAGGAAAAGTTGGGGGCTTGTTATTATTATGTATGTAAATATACTTAACAGTGATATACATAATAACGATCGCACATTAAACCATTGACCCATGTAAATGCCTGCCTGTAATTATATACCGGATATCTCTAGACTGCTACCGAAAACGCAGTCGGGTGGTAGTTTTAGTGACTACAAACACCATGCAACTAAAAATTTCGCAAAGAAACACAGTTATTTTTTATAATTTTTTAAATATCGTCATTTTTGGGTGGTAAATCCATATCCATAATTTTTTCTAAAATAATAATTTAAACTCTTTTGTAAGGGGGTAAGTGGTCCACCAACACCTAAGGACCAAAGTCAACCTCACCTGCTCGCGGTGCACTCTACTGACCTTACGAACGAGGCAATGGCGAACCTTTGGTTCCCAATTTATGGGTTGCGGGGGTCAGACGGCGGGTCGCCCCACGTAATACCAAAAGCTCCGTCATATCAAATGACATGGAAAAAGGGAACAGTCTTGGTACGGCTAGGGCGTCGCCGCAAAACGACGCGCAGGCCCATCGCCCTAAGCCTGTGACAAGTGGGCAAGGGCTACCGCGCACGGTACGGGCGCGGCCAAAGACGCGAGTACCAACCAAGCTCCGTTTCGCCACATGGAACATTGGCTCTCTCACCGGTAAATGCCGAGAGCTTGCAGATGTTCTCGAGAGACGTCGGGTGCAAGTCGCGTTTCTTCAAGAGACGCGATGGAAGGGTGGCAAGTCTCGGGATATCGGGCAGGGTTACAAGCTGATTTACAGTGGATCTCCCACTGGCCGGAATGGGGTTGCCGTAGTGTTGTCTTCGAGCGTTCGGGAGAGTATTCTTGAAGTCGACAGACGGAGTGACCGGCTTGTGCTGGTTAAAGTACTGATTGAGGGGGTTGTTACCAACTTGATCAGTGCTTACGCCCCGCAAGCTGGTTGTTCGGAGTCGGAGAAAGAAGCCTTCTGGACCCTTGTTGATGATACTATGCGTAATCTGCCCCAATCCGAGAGCATTGTGGTGGGTGGGGACCTGAATGGGCATGTAGGTGAGGACCGTCGGGAGAATGAGCGTGTTCATGGCGGCTATGGTTTTGGCGCACGTAACGCAGAGGGGGACTCTCTTCTCAGAGCCTGCCTTGTGGCAGACCTGGCCGTTGTGAATACGTTCTTCCAAAAGAAACCCGAACATCTCATCACATACAAAAGTGGGCCCCACTCAACACAAATTGACTACCTGCTCATAAGGAGATGCCACATCAGCAAAGTGACCAACTGCAAGGTTATCCCGGGAGAATGTCTCACGACACAGCATCATCTCCTTGTTATGGATGTGAAGGTAACACCGAAACCCAAAGTGACCGACTATCGAGCACCAAGGATAAAGTGGTGGTTGCTGGATGGACCTGCTGTGCATGGTTTCCGCGAAGCTTTGATCCCCTTATTAGAAAATAGTATGGGGATCGAAGATGTGGGGGAACTGTGGGGCGGCATTCAATCAGCAATCACCACCCTTGCGAAGTCGAAGCTCGGAACAACTAAGGGCGGTCGCACCCTTAACAGGGAGACTTGGTGGTGGAGTGGGACAGTCCGGGAGGCAATTCTCAGGAAGAAGATACTCTTCAAAAAGTGGCAAGCGACTAACTCTCCTGAAGACCGCGCTGCGTACAACCTCGCCAAATGCGCTGCAAAGCGAGCGGTGGCCAAGGCCCGACATGAGTCTCTGACTCCTCTGTATGAGAAGTTGGAGACTGTGGAGGGTCAAAAGCTCATCTATCGACTCGCAAAGACTCGGGAAAAGGCGACACTCGACATTACCAAATGTCGATGTGTCAAGGATTCCCGAGGCGCCTTGGTATGTGAGGCTAGCGCGGTGAAGGAGAGGTGGCGCTCTTACTTCCACGGTTTATTTAACACCATACCTTTGGGAGTGTCCTACCCTGGATTGCCCCCGAACCAAGGTCTTATTGCACCTATTGCACCTGAAGAAGTTCTCTGTAGTCTTCGTCGCATGAAGAACCGGAAAGCGGTAGGGCCTGACCATATTCCGATCGAGGCGTGGAAGTCGTTGGGGCTTCATGGTGTGGAGCTTCTTGCTGCGTTATTTAACCGCATCCTGAATACCAAAAACATGCCTGACTCATGGCGGTTGAGTGTGATAACTCCCGTGTACAAGGGTAAAGGCTGTGTTCAGGAATGCGGTAATTATCGTGGCATTAAGGTCATGAGTCATACCATGAAGCTCTTCGAACGCGTCATCGAGTCCAGGCTCCGCCAAGAGTGTACAGTCTCTGGGTGTCAATACGGCTTCCGTCCTGGCAGTGGTACTACCAACCCGATATTTGCACTCAGGATGCTCGGCGAGGCATACAGGGCGAAGAAGACGCCACTGCACATGGCTTTCTTGGACCTGCAGAAGGCCTTCGACTGTGTGCCGCGGCAGGCAATCTGGTGGGCGATGAGGGTGAAAGGGATACCGGAAGCCTATGTGGACATTATCAGAGACATGTACCTCCGATCCGAGTCCTTCGTTCGGACCGCCGTTGGCGATACGAATCCTTTCCCGATTGATGTCGGTGTGCACCAAGGCTCGGCGCTGAGTCCATTCCTCTTCAGTGTTGTGCTCGACGCCATTACGTCTCACATCCAGGACCCTGCGCCCTGGTTGTTGATGTATGCCGATGACATTGCACTGGTGGAGGAGGACCGGCGACTTTTGGAGCGCAAGGTCAACCGGTGGAAGGAGACGCTTTAGAGCGGTGGTCTGAAGTTAAATGTGGCGAAGACCGAGTACATGGCTTGCGGGAGTACGGACCCTCGTGATAGGGAACGAACTTGCCGTGAAGACGGACAAGTTCAAGTACCTTGGGTCCGTACTGCATGAGTCCGGTGACATCGACCTTGACGTCAAAGCCCGTATAAGCGCTGCTTGGGCTAAGTGGAGGGAGGTCTCGGGCATACTCTGCGACCGCAGGATGCCGATGAGGCTCAAGGGTCTCATCTATAAAAGCATCGTGCGGCCGGTGCTCCTGTATGGTTCTGAGACGTGGCCTGCCCTCAAGCGGCACGTCCAGGAGGTCCACGTCGCGGAGATGAAGATGCTGCGGTGGATGTGCAACGTTACGCGTTTGGACAAAATCCGTAACGAGCACATCCGTGGCAGTCTTGGTGTCCGCGATGTGGCTGATAAACTCCAGGAATCCCGCTTGAGATGGTATGGTCACGTCCTAAGGAAACCGCAGGAGTACGTCGGTAATGTGTGCCTGAGCCTCAATATTCCCGGACCTCGACCGCGGGGTAGACCCAAGAAGCGCTGGCTCGATGTCGTCAAGGAAGATATGAGGGTCAATGGCCTTACTATTGAGGATGCCGAAGATCGGGCGAAATGGAGGAGAATTTGCCGGAAGGCGGACCCTGGCACGGGCCGGGATAACGCCAGGTAGAAGAAGAAGAAGAAGAATAATTTAAACTCTTTTATACCTTAGATTATTTATAAAAAAAAGGGTATACACTATTATATAAGGAAAAAAATGCATTTACCACCCAAATATGGTCATAGGAAAAAAATAACAAAAAAATATATGTCGCTTTTTTTTTGCAACTTTTTCTGTTGCATTGTGTCTGAAGTCGCTTAAACTAACACCAGGCTTCGTTTTCGGTAGCAGTCATGATATACCCTGTATCTTCCACATAAATTTGAAAAGAATAAACGTACGTGCTTTTACTGGTGGAAGGTCTCTTATATGTGAGACGCCATCAGGGTAGGTGCCACCACAATGCCTACTTTTCCCGTTAAACTGCAGTGTAAATCCACTGTTTCAGATTGAAGAACATTGTTTATTTATTTTTTTATTTATTTATTTATTTTTAAGGAAAGCTTACAGATAAATTAACAAAATATAGGATATCAACCATAAATAAAAGAAATACCAATTACAAGCTTCCACATATAGGTAAAGATACAACGATAACAAGATCCTTGCCTCCTACGTAAAGAAAAAATATTAAAAAGAATAATAACAATAATTCATAACACTAATAAAAAGAACCAAATGGGAATATAAGAGAAAACAAATAAAAAACAAAAACAAAGCAGGTGAAAAAGCAGAGGCAACAGAAATAATAACGATAAAATAAAAAACTTACAATTCAAAAATAAAAAAATAAATAAAATAAAAGCTATACACTAAAAATTAGCTACTTATTTGAAAAACAAATAATAATAAATAAATATATATATATATATATATATATATATATATATATATATATATATATATATATATATATATATATATATATATATAAAGCTGTGAAAACCTATACTCGTATAACATATGTTACATCCACTAATTTACGTCGTTATAGTACTCACTGTTAAGAGTTTTTTTTTATATTACTTATACTGGAACAGAACAAGTCTATATCCATGTGCGGCGAGAGAGCATTATATGTTTTGGCACTACGTAGGCAAAAGGCATTCCGTCTATAATTAGTGGATGCATACGGTACACGTAGTAAAGGGCGCCTCCTGAGACTCATAGGGTTTAAACAAAGATAGATATTACTGAGCAATTCGGGACAATCAATCGATCCGTTCGCAATGTTTGCCAAAAAGCAAATGTCGTTGACTTTTCTTCTATGCTCCAATGGTAAAAAATGGTATTTTTTGCACCGTTGACCATAGTTAACCGAACATTGCTGAACTTTGAAGTCCAAAAATCTTAAAAACTTTCGCTGGATAGATTCAATGCGTTTTATATAAATGTTATATTGAGGGTTCCAGATCTGAGACGCATACTCAAGGTGGCTTCGCACATAAGAACAGTAAAGAACTTTTACTGGTTTGAGAGACCGAAAACATGAACTACTTCTAATAATAAAGCCCAAAGCCTTAGAAGCTCTTTTTACAATTGAATCAATGTGGCTATCGAATAAAAGTCTGCTATCAAATGTTACTCCAAGATCTTTAATGTAAGTGACTTTGCTTATGGGTAGATCATGTAGTTGGTATTTAGAGTTAACTGGTGATTTTCTGCGAGTGAATGATATATAAAAACATTTGTCGATATTTAACTCAAGTTTGTAGTTAAAGTAATCACGGGACATATTGAGATTTAACATCTTATGTCTCAGGGTGGCGAGCGCAATGGAGCGCGGCCGTATCGCATACCATCAGGCAAACGGCGTGGTCACAGTTAAAGTTCAAGACTAATCTTACGAGGTGTTCGGTATTTGCTATCTTACCAAAACTAAAACTCTGCTTGCAACATTTACACATCTTTTTCTTTTATAAATCCCCAAGTGTATTACAAAATAATTTATATGAAATTAATCAGGCGTAATATTTAATTAATTATTCGCCATTAAAACACTGAAAATACTCACGGAGGCCAAACAATATGACGACTTTAATTAAGCCGCTGATTGGATACACGTGCATGTTGCTTTGTAACACGACAGAAGTTCAATGGCTGTAAAGTTAATTAAAAACCATTTTAACATTAATATGCGAGGAAAGAGGTAAAAGAGGCCGTGGTGGCGCAGTTGTAAAAGGTACGAATGCATAGCTGAGGTGTTGGGTTCGATTACGGGTCTGATAAATTATTGTTGGATTATCTTATTTGATGGGACATGGTCGCCAACATGCTCGTGGTTGTTGGTTCAAATCCTAGGGCACACCCTAGGATATATTTTCATTTGTTAGCTAGTAAAGTCAATAAGAAAATTATTCCACATGTACAAGTATTATCCAATAAACATTATTTTATGCTTTGGAGCTGTATTTTTATTTTTTATTTTGATATTTTTTTTTGTTTTGAAGTCGGTTCTTATTTCTTTTTAGACTAATTTAATTACTTGTCTAAGTCACAATGCCACTTCCATCCCATTTCAGTTCCATCTTTAAGAGACGGCCATACCTATGTTGTTGGTACGGCCTGTTGGTAAACGGAATAGACGCGGCTGCCAACATGTTCACGGTGGTCGCGGTTTCAAATCCCATGGCACACCCCTGACTTTTCGGAGTCATGTGTGTATTGTGTTATGTAAGTCCGCCAACCCGCACTAAGCCAGCGTGGTGGACTATATGGCCTAACCACTCTCAATCGTAATCTCGATTGTAGATGAGGCCCGTGCCCTGCAGTGGGACGTATATGGGCTGATACTGACTTACCTATGATCTAAGCGTTGTTGATGTTCAAACAGAAACGGCTATTAATAATTTATGTGAGTCATTAGCGCGGCATGTATTGGCCACGACACGAGTCCGGGACAAACCACACGCCTCTAATTGCTCATTAACGTTTGAATAATGCACTTCTCACGGCTTTTGTACTAGAAAAGTGGGCCCTTGATCAAGGCAATGAATAGCCCATTTCGCCACAAAGATAAATGTGGCCTAGTTTTAAGTATGAATATTTTTGTTCAGACCATGTCTTTGGTTAAAAAATATTTACCAATTCGATTCGTTGAAATTATATAAAAAGCCTGTTATTTTTTGCCTGTTTACTTGTTAAAGAAATTTTCTTCTCTTATAATCCATTTTATTATTTTTGGTTACCTGGAAGTGATCGCTCATAGCCAGGGCCGGCGATAGGGTAGGGCGCGCACGGGCGACCGCCCAGGGGCGCCAGACCAAGAGGGGCGCCGCAGGCACCCCTAATATTAGCTTGTTTGTTGGGCAAGTCTCACTTATTTGAAATCCCTAAATCTAGATACAAAATCTGTCAGAATGAAATCCACTTTTCGGTTGGAGCACTGCTGATAATTTCACTAGCAATAATAGCATATACAAATCAAGTTACATATTTTTGAGTATAAATAAGATGGCCGTGAAAATCGAGCCACCTATTAAATACTGTAAGAAACAATTCAAAATAAAAAAAGCTGAAATAAATATTATAGATTTTTTTCGTAACGATGGTAAGAAATAAAAATTTTGATTTAAGTATTTTTTTTGTCATACTACAATCAACCATTTTCACTTTCGTTGTGAGCGACTACTAATTTCAGTAACGCTCAACTGTATACACTGCAGCGCCGTCCGCACCACTTACGTCAGAACATTTGCATGTCGCGTTTCTCCATGAATCGCGCTGGAATAGTGGCAAGTCTCGGGATATCAGGCAGGGCTACAAGCTAATTTACAATGGATCTTCTAAGGACCGGAACGGGATTGCCGTAGTGTTGTCGTCTAGCGTCCGGGAGAATATTCTTAAGTCGACATACGGGGCGACCGGCTTGAGCGGGTTATAGTAATTATTGAGACGGTTGTTGCCCAAGTAGTTGATCAGCGCTTACGCCCCGCAGGCGGGTTGCTCGGAGGCGGAGAGGACTTTCTTCTACTTACTACTTACTACTTCTCTAAAGGCCGGTCGATCCCCGCGACGAGATGTCTCCTCCTGCCAGTTTTAGGCTGAGGCGATAGGGCTTCGGCGTTAATGTCCTAGGGAAGGAAACCGGCCAATACACTGATTATTCGCTGCGCTATCGCTCGCTGCGGCGAACTCAGGAGGAAAACACAAAACCAAACAGTGGCCCAAACGGGGAAACCGTAAAGAGTCATAGATCGGACGACTCCCACGTACAAGCTTCGGCAAGGGATTCCGGGACTTTCGAGGTTTGGCATTCGTAATGCATAGGAGGATTCAGTACTCAGAGCCTGATTCGTGTCAGATCTGGCTGTTGTGAATACGTTCTTCCAAAAGATTCCCGAACAAGGTAACACCGTAACCCAAAGTGGCCGAGCACCGAGCACCGAGCACTAAGGACAAAGTAGTGGTTGCTGGATGGACCTACCGGGCGGGGTTTCCGCGATAATTTGGTCCCCCTACTGGAAAACAGTATGGAGACCAAGGAAGTGGGGAAATGTGGGGTGGGATTCAGTCAGCAATCTACAACCTTACGAAGTCTAAGCTCTAAACCACTAAATGCGGTCTTATGCATTTCTCAAGAAGATGACAAAAAGTATCTCATTCCTCTTATCGTTATATCTATCGGCTCGCTATTTCTTGAGAAAAGGTGACACTCAATATCGAGTAAACTCGAGGCGCCTTGTGTGGTATTTGAGGTTGGCGCGGTGAAGGAATGGTGACTGGTGGCGCTCGTACTTCCACGATTTATTTAGCATCGTATATTTGAGAATATCCTGTCCAGAATTGCCCCCGAATCAGGGTTATGTGGCAAGAACTGGAGAGCGGTAGGTAGGGCCTTATCTCCATCAGGGCGTGAAAGTCGCTGGTACTTAATGATGTGGACCTTTTTACTGCGCTATTTAACCTTATCTTGGATACTAACAACCAGATCCTTGGCGGTTCAGTGCTATAAATTCCGTATACAAGGACAAAGGCTATGTTCAGGAATGCGGTAATTTTCGTGGCATAAAAGTGCCATACCATGAAAGTTGAACATTTTCCGAAAATAAAATTCCGAAATTACTAAACAATATGATACAATCTATTATAATTTTTCAATCTATTAAACATTAAAAAAAATATTTAAAAATACGTTTTTTTTATTTGGATGCATTTCAATGGTAGCCAAGGGGCGCCGTATAAATCTCGCCCAGGGCGCTGGTACTGCTAAAACCGGCCCTGCTCATAGCCAATCAACTTATTTGTAAGGTTTCTATGTCTTATTTTTTCTGTAATTTGAGTTCAGTAAAGTGTTGTGCATATGTAACTGTAAAGGCGATTTAAACACACACAGGCCTCTCTCATTATACGCCATCGCTGCTGATTTATGCAAAATGTTAAACAAATTTAAAGATAATAAGTCATATGAAAACGCTTGTTTTAAACATTACGTGTTGATCAAGATAAGGCCAAAATTTGCATCAGAATTCTTAACTTACTAATAGGCTCACACTAAACTAAAACTATGTTACAAAGTTGTCAACGACAATTAATTATAACTAACATAAGATTTTGCTTGTTTTGTAAATTGAAAGTTGTGTCGTTCAATTAGCTCTTCCGCATTGGATTTCATTTTTATGATTGTGGACGTGAGTTTATCGGCTGTTCATGTATTTCACATGTTTATCTTACATATAGAAATAACATACTCTAAGGCTTTTAGAAGTGCGTTGGTAAATGGACTAGACGGGGCTGCCAACATGTTCACGGTGGTCGCGGGTTCGAATCCCAGGGCACACCTCTGACTTTTCGAACTCATGTGTGTCTTAGATTATATACTCGTCTAGATGACACATCACACCTCACCGCGCGGCTCAAATGAAGTCTACCAAATTTGGTAGACTCGCTTCTCACGTACGTCAGTGTCATTTGAACTACATATGGATAACGTGCTCCCGAAAAATAATTAATTATGCCAGTTTGTGCTGTCGAATTGTATCGCAATTGTGTGGGAAAACTATATAATAATACCAATATCACTTTCTATCGGTAACATTATTGTTAAACCACTATTATTTGAAGAAAACATGAACTTTTAATTCATTATTTTGAAGATGAGTTTCATTGGCCAGTGTTGTCAATTTATTACTAGGAAGATTTGTTGAAACTATGGGAGAAACTATAAAACACAAATATCATTACATAATATTTCGATCAGAATAACAACAAGAAGAATGGCATTATTTTTTAATGAGTAAATAATACTTCATCATCATCATCATATCAGCCACAGGAAGTCCACTGCTGAACATAGGCCTCCCCCAAGGATCTCCACAATGACCTGTTGGAAGCGGCCTGCATCCAGTGACTTCCTGCGACCTTAGTCAGATCGTCCGTCCACCTTGAAATAATACTTACCTACACGATATTAATGAAACCCACGACGCACTTCATAGTAATTTTATTAATTCTTTGCCTTGCGTGTGTATTACCATTCAAAATTTCACAAACGGGGTACTGCTATTGTCATCTTTGAAGGTCAAGGTATTCAAGGTCCTAATAATATTTTTAGACTTCCTACGGATTCCGTACTAGCAAATTGCTGGAGAGACATTACACAGCGGAAACGAAAAGAAGACCATTCGTAGCCTCACGTGACTTCAGAATTCTATTCGGAAACAAACACTAGGAGATGGGTTTAGATCTTTATTGTTTTTACTAAAATGCGTTATAAATATAATTAATAGTATGATTACTTTAAATAAAGAAAAAATATTTTATTTAACCTATTTGTATATCAAATAATGGGAAAAAGTTAAGTTAATTATCTGGAGTAGGCATCCCTAAACACATACACCTTGACAATTGGATTACAATAATTATACGACCGGTACTCACACATATCAACGAAAGTGAGGACATTTTTGGCGCATCGTTTGTTGACATTGTTAATCTAGACGAGTATATAATCTAAGCATGTGTGTATTGATAGTCAATCATCACGCACTAAAACAGTGAAGGAAAACATCGTGAGGAAACCTGCATACCATAGCGATTTATATAAATTTCTATGGTATGTAAGTCTGCCAACCCGCACTAGGCCAGCATGGTGGACTATATGGCCTAACCACTCTCAATCGTACTTACGATTGTAGAGTAGGCCCGTGCCCTGCAGTGGGACGTATATGGGCTGATACAGAAGGCTTTTAGATATACGTGATAAAGTTCGGTGTATTCTTTTACTAGTTCGTTTAATTTTATAGGTTAAAAAATGGCGGTCTTATCGATGTCCGCTATTTCTTTCAGAGAAATTTAAGATGGACTAGAATGAATAAAAGCACGGAATAAATGGACGGTCACAGTATAGGGAAAACAATGAAAAGAAAATAAAAGAAAATTGTTATTTTTATGCTTTTATATATTCTTCTTTAATGAAAAAGATAGACTACATAAAATATGGATACAATAGACAACGTATTTATTAGTATAATATAATGCCTCATTCTCAAATTAATTAGTTCCGTTTTCCTAAACAATACTAGAGCCAACGCCTTTTGACTGACTTGTATCGGACCTGAGTGCATATTTGATGTATTATTATTTAGTACTAGGAACCATTAGGGCTTGTTCCGCTTATACCACTATGGATTAAATTCGAAATTCTCAGAAGTAATTATTTCCGATCATTTCGCTAACAAATCTCCCCAGATTATAGAATATCTTCCTATAGTATTATGGAATATTGTATGTTTTGGTGCGCTCAATCCCTGTGTGATTTATGGAGGACCAAATGCTTTGTGTATTGATAGTCAATTACCACACAATATAATGATAAAGAAAAACATCGTCAGGAAACCTGCTTACTCTAGTTTGTATGAATTACTATGGTATGTACATTACGTAAAACCGCATTAGGCTAGCATGGTAGACTATATGACTGAGATTGAAATGAATCAATATCGATCGTACTCTCGGTTGTAGAGGAGCCCCGTGCCTTGCAGTTGGAGATCACAGGTCTAATTGAAAAAAAAAACCATCAGTACTCTGCCAAACTAGAGCACATAATACATTCAGATTAAAATATTTTATATGCAACAAATTTTCTAGTGTAGTGCGTAGGTATAGAAATATCTTCATGATGTATTTTTATCCTACAAAGATATTTATGACTATAAATGCACACGTAACTTTGAAATTTTAGGCATGGCCTATGAATGTGAGTTTTTTTTATTTATTATAATGAATGGCGAGACGAGCATGCCGTTCGCCTGATGGTGAGCGATACGACAGCTCATTAACAGTAGCAGAACCAAACAACACCTTGAATAACAAAGATATACTTGGCATTCCACTGCGCTCGCCATCCTGAGATATGATGTTAAGTCTCAATAGCACCTTAGATCTCGCAATCTTGCTTCACTCTGTATGTAGTATAACTGTCAAACACGTTGAGTATTATTACCTAAACACGGCACAAGAAGAATTTTCTAACTACAGTAGGTAAATCTCAACATAAATTTTATATATCGCGCATTAATTATGTCAAAAGTCCACTGAAATCAACGCGGCCCAGTGGTATAACAGGAGCGAAACCTATAAAAAAGTTTTCTCCATGTTCATAACTCATTCTAAGCTACGCCCAGTAGCACCCTTGAGAGAGCTAGACGGACCACCGGGAAAACGACGCTGCCTACTCATATGGTCATAGGCGACAGCGGGGTACAGAATATGTATTTATTTTGTATTTGACAGCCTCCGTGGCGCAGGTGGTTAGACGCCTGTGAAACGAGAGGCCGCGGGCTCGATCCCAGCACCGAGATAAGTGTTTGTATGGCCCACAAATAATTCTTCCGGGTCTGGGTGTTTGTGAGACCGAAAAATCTCTAGTAGTTCCTGATACCCACGACACAAGGCTGGATCTTAGTGTGGGGTCAAGACTATGTGTCATATACATACATGTTGGGTGTTATTTATTTATTTATTCAATAATTACAGGAAACGAGTAAACACGTCACCTGATGCGACAATGGAGTACAGAAGGTGCAATAAAGTTTTTTTGATTAAATAGTTCCGATAAATGAGCAAACAGGTCAACTGATGGTGAGTGATCACTGCCACCTAAGTAAACCACAAGGCTTGGATTAAATATGTTGGACATTAAATTGGGAGGTAAGTGGAAAAGAAATACATAGGAAGAGAAAAAAGATATTGGGCCATTCAGCCATTTAATCAACGCATAGTGTTCGTCACAGCAAACGAATATTACCCGATATTGATAATAAAAAGTCAGTGTCACTAAATATACTTTCACAATACAAAATGCGCTGCCGGCTTTAGGCAGGTATTCCCCCTTAAGAGTTCTACTATTGATTAGAGAATAATAAAAAAAAGAAGTAGCAAAAATAATAATTAATTATTTTTATATCCATATATTTTTTATTGATCGTGCGCTGTCGCGTCTTACTGTCTATTCTCGAAAAAGAAAGCTCATAAGAGTCGTCTGAGAACAGAAGTTATGCCGCGTTCGTAATTCACCTTCTATCAATTCGTGGTATGGAAATAAAGATAGGCGAACTCCAATTCCACTTATCCCTTCAATACTCCCATATATTATTCTAAAAAAAAATTCCCCCGCTGATCCCAACACCGTGTCTCTCATTACTAGCAGAGTATACATCACAACTGGGTCACCTGCCGTGCTTATAAATCACGACGGTACAACAGTGTCAACATTGTCAAATGTAATAATAAGCTTCCGTGCTTAGTTGCTGTACTATTGTGCAGGATTTAATTGTATTGTGACTTTACTTGTTATGTGGAAGTTTGTATCATATTTTGATATCAGTTTATATACATATGTATGTCAAGAATTTTACGAAAAATGAAGCCGTGTGGTAATTTCAGTGACTACAAACACAATGCAACTAAAAATTTCACATCGCATCAATTATTTTTTGTGATTTTTTATATAACATTGTGTGGTGGTACATCCATAGTTTTAACTAAAATAATAATTTAAATCCTTGCGCTCCATAACTTTTACAATAATAAATGGGTGTGCACTACTATTTTAGAAAAAAAGCGATGTATTTACCACCTAAATACGACGATAGGGAAAAAATAACGAGAAAATACGTCAACTTTATTGGCACAATATTTAGTTGCGTTGTGTCTGAAGTCACTAAAACTACCAGCCGGCTTCGTTTTCGGTAGCAGTCTTAATACTCTACTCTGAATATGTAATATGGTGCTAATTGAAACAAGAGCCAAGTTGTTACTCTGTAAAAATACAGGTATTTTTTGGAACGCGACATTATTTTACAAATGATTTTAAATTCGCTCCAATTTAACACTGTACTTTAATATGGGGGCACGGCAGTGCCCCCTCCAAGTCGAGCTAAAAAGCGGCACAGTCGTACCATCCTTTTCTCGAAGCAATTCAGACCATTTTCAACCCCCTATAACTTCGTTGCGGTTAAAGCAAAAAGCTTGAATGTTCAGTTACTAAGCAGGCATTGTGTAAACACGATATATTTAAAATTTCATTCAATTTGAACCAGTAGTTTAAGAATTATAACTTGTCAAACTTTCGTAATTTTGTCACTCACTGACTGACTGACCGATCATCAAAAGTCTAAGGCACTTCTAGCAGACATAAAACCTTCAAATTAAGAATGTAATTAGTATTTAGTGTCTCAATTAGGTAAAAATTTAAACATTTCATAATTTCTGTCTAATTTTCTAGATAAACCAACTGTGTGAATAACTTTGTAATCCCATATAAATGTATAGGATTACTGACTTGGCCAGTAGCATTATGTATAAATTGCACGATGCATTATGTTTTCATGCGATGGCCAAGTCAATATATTTATTTATAACGTAAATAATTTTTAATATTGATTTGATAATAACTTTACACAGAAGGTCCCTTAAGCAAGGACTAAATAAATTAATCGACTTGGTATTACATGGATCTCACAATTTTTTGCGGTAGAAAAACTGAGCTGCGAGACTTGGAATTTTTTTACAGGATGTTTTTGATGGGATACGAATTATCATTTTATGACAAACCTGTAAGAAGAAACAACATTTAAAGTTTTTTTTTTTCAATTTACAGTTTTCCGACTACAATATTAAATATTACTATTTACCTCCTAACGTATTATGGTTTTATTTTACAAAGCATGTATCACAGATCCCAAAGCAATTTTCTTTCACCACAGATTATATCAAATTGAATGAAGGATTTAAGGCGCCTCATTTACACATATAGTCCACTGCAAGAGATAGGGGTAACTCTATAATCAAGAGTTCCATGGTGTTATATATATGTCTTCCATAGCAGAGTATACTGGTTCTTCGTTTATTCGACTTCGCGTTATTCAGCCATATTAAATATAACAACACAACAAACAATCTGTTAAAACCTTGTTGATAATTCACTTGTCTCAGCTAACCTATCGTTTATACAATAAACTACGAATACGCGAAGGCAAATAATCTCAAAGTCACTTTGCATACGATTGTATAAACTATAAAAGTTGTATATATTTACCATAAACATTGCAACTTTGTAAGAATTTGTACCGGCGACTTTACCGTCGAATATAAAAATGTCATGAAAATTTTACTATCCATGATCGAGTGCACAAAATGGCTAGTAAATTTTTTTATTTGCTTATCACTTATTTAGTTTGACGGCTAGAATTTACGGCCCACATCTGCGGTGTAAAATGCGATCGCTCAGTTGGAAATTATTTTCGATGTGACTAAATTGTTTTCCGTTTTCATATTTTTATTTTGGTATACAAATTATGTAGTACAAGTTCAGAAAAAAAATGAATTGTATATCTGGCCTGCTCCGGATACTCGATTTTATTCCAAATTTTGAATTAGGATCAATAACTTGTCTTGTTAATCACTAACGAGACGTACAATTTTACTCTAGTTTACTCAAAGATCAATCATTTCGCACTAAAACCGTAAAGAAAAACATCGTGGGGAAACCTACATATCATAGAGATTTATAAAAACAATCTATGGTATGTAAAGTCCGCCAACCAATACTTTAAGGATTACAAACCTGTACGAGTTTTTAGCCTACGTAAATTTTCTGAGAACTATAACTACGAGTATACAATTTCTATGTAATAGAAAATTCATTGTGATAATTAAAAAAAAAATGTCGTTTGCTTTTTATCAGTATGGACATAAATCTTCGGCTTAAGGTTACGTGTTAAAAAAATATAATTGAGCTAATTAGATATTTGGCTACAAAGAAAATATCCCCGACATAAAAGTCTATTCGATCAGTAATATAATAAGTTAGTACGGTATTGTGAAATTAAGAAGTAAAAAGTTTCCAAAGACTTTTATTGTAAAAGCATTAAGGAATGGAGAGAATTTTGCGATATCACATTTTGCGAACTCGTCATTTTTAAAGTTTCGCTGATGGTATATGTAAAGGTTGGGCAGACGGGATATTTTTTATCGGATAAATGGCGAGACGAGCGAGCTATTCGCTTGATGGTAAGCGATACGACCGCTCATGAACAGTGTCAAAACCAAACAGCACCGTAAATTTCAAAGCAATGTTTGGCATTCTGCTGCCTCTGTCATCCCAATACATATGATTTCGATAGGCTCTCCCCCTATAATATCATGGAACGGAACACACAGAGTGAATGTCATGTGTCCTAGTTACCACTGCTTACTTCTTCTGAGAGAAAGGCGAGAGTTTATGTATGTATGTAAATGTTGGTACAGCCGATTATTTTTCTAAATAAATCATATCCATCAATCAATACACCCGACATTCACATTCATAGCCCTGACCCTTCATTAAGATCAATGAAGTCTTGTGTCGTGGGTATCAGAAGCTACAAGAGACTTTTAGGTCCTACTGATACTCAGACCCGAGACAAATACTTGTGGGTCTCACGAAAAATGTTCGTGTCTTTGTTTCGGTGCTTGAATCGAACCCATAGCCTCTCGTTTCACACTAAGTGTTTAACCAACTGCGCCACAGGGGCTGTCAATTCAAGTAATAGTCAGTAGAAATCGCAAAATCGTCGGTCTGTCTGAGACGGGAACTCTCGCTTTCAATAGGGGGGAGCTAAATTTATTTTGGAAAGTTGCTAAAACAAAGATAAATTTGAATCGGCTCCCAGAAGATTAATGTAGCAAGTTTAGATGGGCTGAGCCACTGACGAGAACGAATGTCGTGTTAATTTTCATGAGTATGAGATTGACGAAATGCTTTCTGAAGGAAATTAATACTTCGACTTGATTTTACTTAATGGAATTTATTTGATCCAAATTTATCAAAGTAAGATTTTATTTGTACAAGTTTTTTTTAAGAGTCTAGTAGTTTTTTACTTACTTAATAATACATAAATACATTTATCCGACAGTCATAAACATAGTACTGACCCCACACTAAGATCGAGTCTTGTGTCGTGAAACTACGAAAGACTTTTTGATCTCACAAACACGCAGATACGAAATAAATATCTGTATATAACGCATTTATTTGTTTCGTTGCGGGAATCGAACTTGAATAAAATTCATCCAAACAAAAATATCGAACATCAAACCTCCTTATTCATAAGAAACCGCTAATCAACCATATAAAGGTAAAATAGTAAAATCTATTTTATTTATTTTTATTTCAATCTTTATTTTACACTGATTTACTATAACAAAGGGATACTCTAAAAACAAAAGTACAAAAGGCGGTCTTATCGCTCTCAGCGATCTCTGCCAGACAACCTTTGGATGGATATAAGGGAAGGATAAAGAGAGGGCAGTGTAAGAATAAAGAGTAAATGCTCAAAAAGAAAAAAAGAAAAGAAAATAACAATAATAAACTAATTAATATACAAATAATACTATTAATACATATTCGTAACATAATACACATACGCATAATATTAATACGTACATGCTTGGATTATATACTCGTCTAGATGACACATCACACCTCACCGCACGGCTCAAATAAAGTCTACCAAATTTGGTAGACTCGCTTCTCACGTACGTCAGTGTCATTGAACTGCATATGGATAACGTGCTCCCGAAAAATAATTAATTATGCCGGTTTGTGCTGTCGAATTGTATCGCAATTATGTGGGAAAACTTTATAATAATACCAATATCACTTTCTATCGGTAACGTTATTATTTCTCTTTATCTCCATAATATTCTTTTTTATATTTTTACATATCATATATATATAAAAAAAACAATATGTCGTATAAAAATATAGAAAAGTAATGACCCTTCGGTGGCGGGGCTCAAGACCCGGTAACGTTATTGTTAAACCACTATTATTTGAAGAAAACATGAACTTTTAATTCGTTATTTTGAAGATGACATTCATTGGCCAGTGTTGTCAATTTATTACTAGGAAGATTTGTTGAAACTATGGGAGATAAAACACAAATATCATTACATAATATTTCGATCAGAAGAACAACACGAAGAATGGCATTATTTATTTAATGAGTAAATAATAACTTCCTACACAATATGAATGAAACCCATGACGTCATGCACTTTATAGTAATTTTGTTAATTCTTTCTAATATTTTTTAGACTTCCTACGGATTCCGTACTAGCAAATTGCTGGAGAGACATTACACAGCGGAAACGAAAAGAAGCCCATTCGTAGCCTCACAAGACTTCAGTCATGTGTTCCGAACATTTTACTTATGATGATTTATATTTTACATTAATACAGAAATCAGATAACAGCCCAGGCAATAATAATAATAAATATTTATTGTTTTTACTAAAATGCATTACAAATATAATTAATAGTATGATTACTTTAAATAAAGAAAAAATATTTTATATAACCTATTTTGTTTATTAAATAATGGGGAAAAGTTAAGTTAATAATCTGGAGTAGGCATCCCTAAACACACATACCTTGACAGTTGGATTACAATAATTACACGACCGGTACTCACACATATCAAAGAAAGTAAATACAGTTTTAGCGCATCGTTTGTTTGTTTCATCATATCAATATAATCTGTTCATAGCGAAAAGTAATGCTCTTTCATCAGCTTTTTGAAAGACGACAAAGTTTGAGCCTGTCTTACCACTAGAGAAAGGGCGTTCCATAATCGAATAGCTTCGACAGTGAATGATTTATCCGTAAATATAGTAGTGTGTACGGGCATTCTCAGTTTAAGATTCTCCGACGATCTCAGGGATCTCGGATGTGATTCATGAAGAGAAAGAAATCGTTCCTTAAAGTAAGAAGGGGCGACAGGATTAAACAAAATATTGTAAAGAAGGGAGAGAATGTGAGTATTCCGACGAAGCCGTATAGGTAACTACTTGAGCTTAGCACGAAACTCGGAAACATGATAAAGTCATGTGTGTACTACACACATGACTTTATTTCCACTACACACTGTGTAGTATGGTTAAGCCATATATCTTATAGGCCATATAGTTTTAAAGTTCATGAGCTGTTAAATAGCTGATAAGTGATTTTTAACGTCAATTAATACCGAGTTGAGTCAGCTTATATTAACGGTCTGCCGGCCGTAGTCGCCGCCATGGTCGGCAGCCGGAGCTCGTGGCGGGCCATGCTCTCCTTCTGCGAACGCGTTATGTCGCAGAAGGAGAGCGCCGAGCGGGATCGGGAGCAGACCGATCCCGATCGTCGCCACAGGAGACGTAGGAGGCGCCGGGTCGCCAACTAGCCCGGCGCCGCAGAGGTCACATGGGGCTGCCGTCCCTACCTTGACGGCCCCCGAGACGTGACGCTAAAAGCGGCTCATACCGCGTCGCTAAGCGGCGGTGCACAAAGAGGCGGTCCTGGCGCGTCCGCTCAACGGTAACCCGGGGCCATCTCTGAAGTGCACCGATGGTGGCCGACGCGGGGTTTTTAGTCGGTATTTCGGCGCGTAATGTGATAGGGACCCGTCCCAGCGGCCACCCGTCCACATCCACGGGCGGCACAACATCTCGCTGGGCTCGGAAGGCGCCGGTGGGTCCGACACACCTTCGCCCCTTCGCGGGTGGGATGGTCCGTAAAGGTATTTTTCACGCGAGAAAAAAAAAGCTTATATTAATAAAAGCATCCGAAAACTGTTTTAAATCCATATGAATAAGGATAAACAGCGGTGGGATTATCTTCCTTGGTTAATCTTATTTTGGTATCGAATTTTAATTTTATTTTTTTTGTTTCTCGTTTTAATGCCAAAATCTTTACTACTTACACTATTAATGCTGTTAATATGATAAATAAATTTTGCACCAATCCAAGATTAAGACAAATATTTGCAACGTCCTTATAATTGTTGGAGAAATGTAGATAACCTCTGTTGTGGTTGTTCTAATAAAACCGGAGAGTATGAAATGGTTGTGCGCTAATTTTGATGTAATATTTTTGTACTTCGTATATACTCGTGTCAGCTAAAATCATTTTACTTTTAATCTTTATCAACAAAGCATTTTAACATTTTCCAATTATGATTACAACAAAAGTCTATAGTAGTCGTATTTCATGAATCAGCTTGCCAACTTACAGTGTCCATTTATATTCCACAAAACAAATGATTGTTGCATCTAAACAACAAATTTTCCTCAGCACAAGGCTTTGTCCATCTAAATATGATACTATTGCTGTTAATCTCATAACTACAACACACATAACTCACAATGCATTCGGAGTTACGGCTACATAATCAAGACACGACTTCATGCATCCTAGTTAGTTAATGAAATACGAAGATGTACGTTGTTTGCTTGCGAAATGTAGAGGTGTTGTGGGTACCTAGTTTATTACCTATACAATAGTTTTTACACAAAATTTTACACAAAACGGCGAAGGAAAACATCGTAAGGAAACCTGCATACCAAAGCGATTTATAAAAATTCTATGGTATGTAAGTCCGCCAACCCGCAATAGTATTTTCGATTGTAGAGGGGTCCAGTGCCCTGCTGTGGGACGCATATGGGCTGATACAGAATAGCTTTTACCCGCAACTTCTTCTGGAAGATTATCTGCATTAATAATACATTTTTTGGCAGGGTCACAATAAGGTGGCAAAGTGCGCACAATGCCACGGACCCCGACCTCAGGGGCTCCGGGCCTCGGCCCTAGAGGTCGTAAGAAGAGAAAGAACCTAACTAAACTAATAAAATATCAAAAGCTATTTTATATATTTGGTAAACTTTAGTTTAATAAAATGTAGCGATTGAGAGAGAGATAAAATACCAAGGTGAATTTGTGATTTATAAAATGAAACTTTAAATTTTTCATTTTTCCTTTTCGGTACTTTTTACTTCTAAAATATCACTAACGATTTTTCTTAAAGCCTCTGTATTATGGCTTTTTCTTATTTTTGTAGGTATCAATTTATCACAAATATAGCGGATTTGATTATTAATGTTCTTTCTTTCATGGTAATTAATATTTTCGAGCTATTTAGTCTATTTATTTGCAAGTTTTTCTTCGTCATGTTTTTCTAGAAGAATGTTGTACAGTTTCATGGGCTGAATACACCCTTCTTCTCTCTATATCCCCTCCTGTTATGCCTCATATATATAGGTGCCTATCTACAACTATAATTATATCATATTATACGGTTACAATGATTGATTAACCGCAAATGTGACTTTGTAATCCCATATAAATGTATAGGATTACAAAGTTATTCATGCAGTTGCTGTATCTAGAAAACTAGACAGAAATTATGAAATGTTTCAATTTTCCCTTGCTTTAGACACTAAACTAAACACTAAATTTGAAAGTTCTATGTCTGCTAGAAGTGCCTTAGACTTTTGATGATCGGTCAGTCAGTCAGTGAGTGACAAAATTAAGAAAGTTTGACATGTTAAAATTCTTAAACTGCTGGTTCAAATTGAATAAAATTTTAAATATACCGTGTTTATACAATGCCTGCTTAGTAACTGAAAATTCAGGCTTCTTGCTTTAAGACTTGAAGTTATAGAGGGTAGAAAATGGTCTGAATTGCTTCGAGAAAAGGATGGTACGACAGTGCCGCTTTTTAGCTCGACTTGGAGGGGGCACTGCCGTGCCCCCAGATTATTATTCCCGACAATATCATAACGTTTGTATTGGTCTAATTCGCGTTGCATATTGGCCAACTTGGTTTCATTGCAAGATGATTTTAATGCTAGTAATGAAACTATGGATGTAACACGTTGCGTTATATCTAACACTGCCGACTTATTCGCCACATGCACACATTCACATGCGTGAGCCCTGATTATTAACAAGCTCATTAATTTACGACAAATAATTGGAAACATCTGACACCAAATCACAATAGTCCGCGCGGCTCGCGTCGCTGCCGTTATCTAAAGATGAAGTTTCGGTCGATTCCGATGATTGCAAACGTTTTGAACATACGGGGGAAATATAAGTTGGTGAAGTCGTGTCACTAAAAAGTCGTTTAGCCGAATTAGGTGACCTAGGTGTTAGCTTACTTTGACCGAAAGGATTGGGCCCACGGTCGGGCGGAACTTTATTTTGAGCTGACATTATTTTGCCGAAATGAAATTAAGATTTTATTATTTTTGATCGTATAAAATGACACAAACAATAAAAAAAATATTACTTTTAAAAGAAACAACAGCTAATTGTATGCCGGCCGAGCGAATTTTTTTTTACGATACCCACACTAAAAATAATATAAAGCACTTACCGAGGATAAATTGCTTAATTTCACAAAATTACGCAATTAAACATTAAAAAACTTACAGACCATTGCTCACAATACTACACCATACAACAATAAGCAACCCACGAGCCGATAAATGCACTCCAAACACACAAAATACAATTTAAAAAAAACAATTTAATTAAAAATTAAAAGACCGACTTCAATGTGCACTACAAAGTAATAAATAATATATATTTCATTGTGCTAGCACACATTGATTAATTTTCATATTGACTAGACTAGCCAACAAATCTTAAATACGTGATATTTTGAAGGCGGGTCGCCAAGTGCCAATCGAGAACAAATTTAAGTAATGTAACACAGTTGAATATTACCTACTTGTAGATGTATCGTTGGCGCTCAGTTAGGTCCATATGTATACTAGAAACAAATTAATTTAACATATTGATCCTACGTATACATTTGTTGAAATTTTAATAGAATTAATATGTGTCATATGTGTGGTCTAATTTTAATTTATTGCATATGATCAAAGATATAGTGGTCAAGGGTTTCAACTCCAGGGTACACCATTGACTTATTGGAGTCACTTGCATATTTATATGTGTATACAATTACTTTAACAGTGATAGGAATCATAGTGAGGAATGTATAAGAAAGGGAAGGGTTGTTAAGTTTGTATGTTTCGCTCGATTGTAGATAAGTCCGATGCTCAACAATGTTAATTAAGAGCTGATATATTAGGACGGGCGATTTTTCTATTATGTAGTTATCAGGACAGGGACTGGAATTTGCACCAGATATGACTATAGACTCTCGCCCCCAATCACACCGAGGGACAAAACACGCAAGGCGTAACGTGGGTGTCCTGGTTGATACCAGGAGAATCTCTGCATACCCCTTCTGGGAAAATGGCGTGAGTTTATATAGATTAAGGTAAATTAATATTGCGTGTAAAATTGCGTATTTTTCGCTAGGATGTTTTACACAAATTAAATTTAAGTGTAGGACGTCGTGTTCGTCATTTGGCGACCCGCCTTCAAAATATTACGTATTTAAGATTTGTTGGCTAGTCTAGTCAATATGAAAATTAATCAATGTGTGCTAGCACAATGAAATATATATTATTTATTACTTTGTAGTGCACATTGAAGTCGGTCTTTTAATTTTTAATAAAATTATTTTATTTATTACTTTTTAGTTTTCATAAGCATTGCAATAATGCCAAAGGTAATCATATAATGAAAAACTGGAATCAATGTATACAAAAAATGAACCACTGTGATCCTTTATGATTTCAAAAACGAAAATTAATATTTTATGATTTTTAAGGAAGCTACACTGTCATTTCGTTTTTATGATAAAGAAAATACTAAAATCGGCTCAACCTGCTAGAGATATTGAGTACACTTATGCGTGGTAATCATTCGTTACCCGTTATAAAACACATATACTTAACCTAATGGACGAAAAATCATTGCGTTTCTGCAAAGTTTTGTGGAGGTCTGCTCTGCAGATATGTACCTATTGTATATGTTAATTATATAATTCGTTTCGATTGTATAATTCGTTCCGAAGAAAAGTTATTTAAAATCATTTATTTATTGTCGCAGATATTTAGTATTTATCTTTGTATATATTCGCCCCCCCCCCCCTTCCCACGCCCCTTTCCATCCCCTCCCCCCTTGTAGTAGTAATAAACGTATACTGAACCTAATGTAAAAAGAATTATTGTTGTACTGTTCAATTTTGAGGAGTTCTGCCCTTCAGGTCCAAAGATATTCATCAGGTCTTCACAATATTTTTTTTGGTCTAACCTATCATATAATACTCTTTGACAAAAAAGTTATTTTTAAGTCGGTTAAGAACTGCCGGAGATATTGAGTATTAACAATTGTACCTATTTTCTACCCCCCTCACCCCCCACCCCCACCCTTTTCCCATTTTTACCCACCCTTTGTAATAATATACTTATACTTAATCTAACGCAAAAAGAATTAATGCTGGACCGTTTAATTTTGAGGAGTTCTGGTCGGCAGATCTTAAGATATTCATCAGGTCTTCACCAATTTTATATGGGACCAACCCTGTATATCATGCTTTCCAACAAAAAAGAAATTTTCAAAATCGGTTCACAATTGCGGGCGTAATCGCGTAACAAACATACAAAAAAAAAAATTCAGTCGAATTGATTACCTCCTCTTTTGAAGTCGGTCAATGAGGAGATCGTAAACACGTCACATCACCGTGCCCCCGCCGGAGGGGAAGCTGCTAGTACAAACTTATAAATGATAATAAAAAATTGAGGAAGGCTATAGAGTAATTTTTACTCTATAAGAATTTATATAGATATAGAAACCGTGGGCTAATATTTATAAATATTTTAGCTTTGATCTCATTTCCATTACTTGTGTTTGCAGCTGAATAAATAGTTTACTTTTTTACTCTGAGTATTAAATGAATCTTTTTTTGAGTTTATATAAAATTCAGCTAAGCCTTGATAAAAAAGTGATCCTTAATATTACCATTGATACTGAGCTATTAACAGAAATAAGTAAAAATGTATTTTAACATGACACCACCACGCTGATTTAAGTGATGTGGTAATTTAATTTACTGAGTTTCATTTCTTAACAGTCAAAGAATCCTTAGTCACAGTTTGAAAAGTCAATTAATGTGGCATAAAATACATTTAATGTCTCAACGTAGAAAATAATTTAATCCCGACGGCGATCGACAAAAGGCATAATGCTATAGCGCCCTCTATGTACAACAACAGTAAACTTCCTATACCAAAATAGCGTTTCGACTAGATAAATATTGGTACATGATGCATAAATTTGAACGCGGAATGGATTTATAACGGCCACTAATCGAATTACGCAGGGTATAAGTGTTCAAACAATTATTTTGGATGTGGTAAGACTTTTATATTTTAGACCATAAATATGACTTATCAGTTTTAAAAATACAGTATTTTTAAACCAATCTTATGTCAGTGTTCTTTTATATTAACATTGGATTGTTTAAAAAACACAAATTTTGGCTCAGCATGGCATAATGACTCCACTGTACATAACACGTAAACGACAGATACGATCAAAATGTAACCTAGAATAAACAAACCACCTAATATCACATCATATCTATTTAATACTAGCTCATTGTTCACTGGCGGCTTACGCAAATTCAGCAGTATAAAGTTGTCCGCCCCAGGGATTTCATTTAGCAAATTACAGACGCTTGAATTGAAGGCACTGGTGATACTCTGAACAATTTCATCAAATATTCATATACACTGGCGCTAATTTCTATTGTGAATATCCGCAAACGTGGATTAGTTAGTTTTTGGAGTTCTTCTTTGATTTCCACGTGCTCCTTCGTTTGTTTGTTAAGTTTGATAGGGACACGTAAGTGTGATACTGTAAGCATAGCAATAAACATGTCATGCTAAATGTAAATAAATTATAATCTTTGGATTAATTTGGATAAACTCCTAATAACACTACAGTATAAATGTATTGTTATAAGTTATAACCCCATTGTCAATTCTGATAGCATAAATATAAACCTTAGTGGTTTCCAATGTTATCTACTAACAAATATTGTATGTTTTCTAAAGCATATTAAATAAATGAAATGAAATGAACATAATATTTCTTATAAGAGTAGGTATAAGAGAATTTCTTCTTCCAGTTATTAGTAATGATTCCATACAAACAAAATTTACTATCAGTCATGTTGTAAAATTACTACTCCGGGCTTTCATGCTACGTTTTAAGTTCTTGTAAAGAATACTTATATATTTTTCTAAATCTGCCTCTTATATGTGTGAGCCATAGCAGCCTAGGTAGGCACCAATGTAATATATTTTTCTTCCACCGAACAATAGTGTAAATGCACTGTTTTCGGTTTGAAGGACATTTTACCTAGAGTAATTACTGGATATATTGAGACTTAACATCGTTTGTTTCATAATGGCGAGTGCAGTGGAATGCCAAGCATTGCTTTGCAATTTATGGTTCGGTTTTGCTACTGTTCATGAGCGTTTGTATCGCTTACAATCAGGCAAACGGCATGCACGTCTCATTGCAATAAATAAAAGCAGGCACCTTGGCTTGATAACAATCTTTTTGGGAGCAGGTCTTTTTGGGAGCAGGTCTTTTTTCTATCACGTTATTCTTTAATTATAATAATGAATTGTCACATACCTCCAAATTGATCACAGATTATATAACATATAACTCATTATAGGCACGTGTCTTCGAAAAGTCAGTATTGTGTGCCCTAGATTTAAATCTGCGCCCATTAGTTCACCAATCCAGTCCTCACCCATACAAGTTATGACTTTTATTAAAGTATATACAGGGTATATTAAGACTACTACTGAAAACGAAGTCGGGTAGAAGTTTCAGTGACATTAGGCACAATGCAGCTAAAATATTGCCAAAAAAGTGACGAGGTTTAGTTGGTAAATTTATAGTTTTTTTTTTTTGTAAAATAAAATTGTACGCCGTTTTACTTTTTCAGGCAATATAGTACGCATGTTTTTAGATAAATCTATATTTACCACCGAAACACGATGATATTTAAAAATCACATATCAAATCACAATAAAATGCGTTTCTGAGCGAAATGTTTAATTGCACTGTGTTTGTAGTCACTAAAACTGCCACCCGGCTTCGTTCTCGGTAGCAGTTTTGATAAATCTAATTATACCATGTATAATAAGATTTATTTATATTACACAATATCTAAACATGAAATAACAATTCCATACCGTATTTCCAAGTTTAATCTCTATTTTACAATAGACTACTGGCTCTATATTAAATAAGTTTATTCATCCAGCAAATATTAAATAATTACCCTTCCCAATCCATATAAATCTGCTCTAACCACTAAATTGCCTCCATTCATTGGGCAATGGATACCTCGTTCGGCCATTAACTGTTTTACTAACCAAATATCTATAACTTCTCATTAATAATGATCACAAATCATTTCATTGTCCCAACGGCTTGAGATAGGAAGGTATTAAATATCATCGGGCTGATGTCAGTGGAAGCTTTATGGACGATTAATTTATCGCTCTCTGCGATTTATCTTTGTCAGTCTCGAGGATTTGTGGAATAGAGTTGTCCTAGTTTCATATGTAGGGGTGTTTTTATAGTTTCAAGAGTAGTTCATAGATTAGAATTATATACAGAGATAAATGTGTAGTCTCAACTTTTAATTTTATTTTTCGTCATGATTTCGCCATCAGATAGCGTGCTAGGCATAAGCAGAAAAAAAAAATGTCAATATTTCTACATTTGTATCTAACCAATATCAAGTTGATATTGGTTAAATTTACAGAAGGTTTTAGCGTTGACATACAAAACATATTTCTTGGATTAGTGGCACACAACTGCTATTTAAAAATTCCATTTAAACATATACATAAAAAATGTTCGACGAACACAATGAATTTTTTAATAGTGTTGCTTTAATTGATTTTCTTTAATGCAAATTATAACCATATCATACTCTTTTTTGCCAAGTTATAAGAAGAACGGTATGCTTTTCTATGGGAAGCAAAAATATATATATATATTTGTAACACTACAACATTGACTGAAATAATTTGCCATCCATCCTATGATGTAATTGCTTTGTAAAGGGACTAACCGTCCATTCAGTCGCTTGAATATTGAATTTCTATTTACAAAGACGACACAGCTATTGACGTCCAAATGAACATGGAACAAGGGACTTAGCTTTCAGATGAATAGCAAATATTGAAGTGTCAAAGATAATGTTATTGAGTTCTTCATTGTTTTTATGAATTCAAAGGTTATTATTACCTCTTTTGATATCTGTTCAAGGCCTTGACATTATTTTTATGCTTATTTTTTGACAGCCTACCTGGTGAAGGCTGGACGCCCGCTGTGAAACGTGAGGATGAGGGTTCAATCCCCTCACCGGAAAAAATATTTATGTGATTTACAACTATTTTTTTGGGTCTGGGTGTTTGTGAGACCGAAAAGTCTTTTGTAGTTTCTAGTACCTAAGGCACAAGAATCTTAGTGTGGGTTCAGGACTATGTATATGACAGTCAAATGTATTTATTTATTTAATTACTGTCAACAATTGCCTTAATAAGACTTATGTAGGTATTCTCTCACTCTTTTTGTCTCTCTCTCTGCTGAACATAGCCTCTTCTATACATTTTCATAGAGACGTATTGAAAACATGAAGCATTATTTAAGTATTAGAACTTAGGTATTATATTTAAGGTCCCTGCACTGGGGCAACGTGGTGAACTATGTGGCCTAACCACTCTCAATCGTACTCTCAATTGTAGAGGACGTATATGGTCTGATACAGTTAAATATCTGTATCAGACCATATACGGCTTAAGAAGAAATTTATTTTTTGACACTAAAATAAACATGCGGCAAATAAAAGTTTATTTAATGAACTAATTGATGTATGTTCAGAGTATACTCCTGTTGAGGCTACTGATATTATAGACCTAACAGGGGGTGACTCACCAAAGTGCCAGCCAAGTATAAACCTACTTAGCAATAAAAAAGTCAAAAAATATATCAAAATCAATAAATTATTAAAAAAATTAAAATCAAAAAATATTAATAAAAACACCATTTTGGAACTTAGGAAAGAACGTAGGGCCCTGGTAGCTAAACTTCAAAATTATGAAATAAAGCTAGAGGACAGCAAAAATATATATGAAATAGACACTCAACGATTGCTGTCTGATATCAGTACTTTAGAAGAGCAATTGAGTTTGACCTACAGCAAATATTTGACTCAACAAACTGAAGTTCAAACATTGCTCAAAGCTTGCGAACAAAAACAAAATGACTATGCTGATAATAAATCTTTAATGTCATCTGAACTGTCCTACTCTCCAAGATATAACCAATCGATTAATGTAGGATGTGAATCATCAATAATAATTGATGACATAAATAATCCAAAAACTTGTACTGTCCCACTTACGCCCAAAAATAGTAAGAATGTTCCAAATCTCAAATATAATACTATAATGTATTCTGACAATGTAGGAAAAGGTATTGGAATATTAATAAATAAAAGTAGTAGTCATCCCCTAGTAAACTACTGTATGCCAGGGATGCCTTATAAACATATTGTTAATACTCTGTCGCAAAAAGTTTATAATGACAACATTTGTATAACAGTCTGCATTGGAGATTGTCAAGGTCTAAAAAAGCGGGACATTACTGAGAGTTTTGAAATATTATTGAAACTCAAATGTCCCAAAATCATATTGTGTGCCTTCCCATATTTAAATAATGTGTCAGATAATGTAAATAACCACACTCATGTGTTAAATAGGCACATGCAATTTTTAATAAGTCACTATAGTGACAAATTTTTATTTTTTGACACCAATATATTTATTGGTAAATATTTTAAACAGACTAGGGATACATTGTATCTACCAAATAAATATTTACATTTACTTGCTACACCTGTAGCTAATTTTTTAAACACAGTCATAAGTAATATGACGAAGACCACAGGCACTACCACTTTTAGTAATGTTACTAAAATAAATGTGGTAAATAATAATTTAAACTTTTAACTTTGACAAAAGGAAGCGGTGAAAATTATATAGTATTATCTCATCAGAATATAAACCGCTTTTCTGGCAAAATTTTAGAGATTGAACTTTTTATTGACACATTTAACATTAGTATATTATGTTTCACAGAGACCTGGTTGAAGGCGCACCTTATGAATTTCAATGTGAATGGTTTCAGGGTCGCCAGCTCGTTTAACAGGATTTCGGCGGAAGGTGGAGGTTCCTTAATTCTAGTTCGTGATCATATCACATTTAGGGAAAGAAAGGATATCTCTTGCCTCTCGGTTGAACGAGTGTGTGAGGTCGCATGTGCGGAAACTAATTCCTATGTCATATTGTGTGTCTATAGACCTCCTTCATCAAATATTTCGCTATTTTTATCAACAATGGAGGATATTTTAAATAAAATTAAAAGTAATAAAAAAGTTCTAGTCTGTGGGGACTTTAATATTAATTTACTAGTTGATTCGGTTGATAAGTGTAGGTTTGTGTCTTTATTCGGCTCATTTAATTTTACATGTTTGTTCTCGGAGCCTACTAGAATTACGTCTGAAACTTCGAGTTGTATTGACAATATCATAACAAACTTCGAAGTACTTGAAAAAGGTATAAAGATAGGGGTTAGATCTGACCATAAATGCCAATTAGTGAAATTAGAACATGCTGTAGACAAAACCAGTAGATTAATAACTTTTAGGCCGTTATCTAAGAAAATCCTCGGTCAATTTAACAGTAATGTACAATCAAAAATAGATACTTTTACACTTGATGGCAGTCCAAACGACATGTACTCATCATTATTTAAAATTATACGTAAAGAGTTTGACCAAGTATGTAAAATTAAAACTATTAAAATTAACTCTAAAATAAAATTTAGTGCTTGGGCCACTAAAGGCATTAGACGTAGTAGGGAAATTTTGTATGAGTTATATGACAAAAGGTCCTATACACCTGATGTCAACTTTAAAAAATATGTCGGATTATATTCAAAATTATTTAAAAAAGTATGTATGCAGGCTAAATCAAATTATATAAGTGAAAAGCTTAGATTGTCAGATAATAAAATAAAAACTACCTGGCAAATTATTAATACTGAAACTGGGAAAAATAAAAAAAATGACAACAAAATTGCTCTCCGCATAAATGACGACCTTATTTCAGATAAATCTACTATTGCCAATTATCTTGATAATTTTTTCACTAACATACCATTAGACTTAACTAAACATTTAGATTCATCAGTAGATTTAGCGGAATCTTTTTTAAAGGAAAATGTTCCTGGAAATATGTCTAAGTTTAACTTTCAAAAGGTAACCAGTTGTCAAATAATAAAGGCTTTCAAGCAAATTAAAATAAAAACTACAGAAGATATATGGGGACTGTCTGTTAAAGCTATAGAAGCTATTATTGTTAACATTGCACTGTTATTAGCTACTATTTTTAATTCCTGCCTAAGTGACGGTATCTTTCCCGACTTAATGAAAATTAGTAAAGTCGTACCCATTTTTAAGTCAGGATGTTCGAACAATCCGTCGAATTATAGACCCATTTCTGTACTACCGGCTCTTAGCAAAATCTTCGAAAAGCTTTTACTTAATCAAATGCTAGCACATTTTGATGAAAATAAGTTAATACATAGGAATCAATTTGGTTTCACAAAGGGTCGCTCAACTCAAGATGCCGGGACATCACTAATCACGTCGGTTTTAGAAGCCTGGGAGGCATCTCAAGATGCTCTAGGAGTTTTTTGTGATCTCTCCAAGGCTTTCGACTGTGTTGACCACCAAACACTTATTATGAAGCTAAGGTACTACGGAATCAGTGATACGTCACTTGATCTCGTAATGTCTTACTTGTCGGGTCGTGAACAAAAGGTTTCTTTGGACGGGCTCACTTCGGTAGGATCAAAAGTTAAAATTGGGGTTCCGCAGGGCTCCATTCTGGGCCCCTTTTTATTCTTAGTCTACATAAATGATCTTCCTTGCATGGTTCAGAAGTGGTCAGACATAGTTTTATTCGCTGACGACACCTCTATAATATTTAAAGTTAATCGGAAAGACGATAATCTAGATACACCTAACAATATTCTTAATTTAATTTCGGATTGGTTTTCTGCTAATAATCTACTATTAAATGCTAGTAAGACTAAATGCGTCCGTTTTGCTTTACCGAACGTGGCAAGCGTAAACACGCGTATCGAATTAAATTCAGAAATTCTAAATTTAGCTAATTCCACAATTTTTTTAGGGATCACTCTAGATAAAAAATTACAATGGGGTCCACAAATTGAGAGATTATCAGCTAAACTTAGCAGCGCAGCGTTCGCGGTCCGAAAAATAAGACAACTAACTGACGTTGCAACGGCTAGATTGGTATATTTTGCTTATTTTCATAGTATAATGTCATACGGCATTATTTTATGGGGATCAGCGGCTGATATCGAATCGATATTCATCTTACAAAAAAGAGCAGTCCGTGCTATTTATAATCTAGGAAGCCGCGATTCTTTGCGATCTGTTTTTAAAGAAAGCAATATACTAACCGTGTCATCTGAATACATCTTTCAGAATATAATGCACGTTCGTAAAAATATTAATAAGTTTTATAAGGTCAGTGACACCCACACCATTAATACGCGGAATAAAAATAAACTAGCAATACCCTCGTTTAGACTAGAAAAGTCAAAAAAATCTTTCTTGGGTAGTTGTATTAAATTTTATAATAAACTTCCCAATAGGATAACGCAGCTACCGGACAAACTATTTAGGGTCCATATTAAAAACAAACTTATGACTAGGGGTTATTATAATATTAAGGAATATATTGAGGATAAAAAAGCCTGGGATTAGGTGTTCTCTTGCACATTGCGACCTCCTGGGGCCCTGAACTATTCGCTTATTACACCACCTAATTTAAATAATTAAAAATATCTAAAATTGTGAACTCAAAAATTAAGCTATATACAATCAAATAAATCAATTAAATTATATGACGACCGATCGAAAAAATCATATAAAAATAATAATTAATATGGCAAATCCTTGTAAGACAAGTCTCAAATACTTATTTTAGTAAATTGACCAAAACCAAGCCCACTGAGTTTGACTCGCTGGATCTACTCAGAAATGGGTCGCGCCGCGTAGTATCCAGTGGTAAAGTAAAGCCCGCTGAGTTTGTTCGCCGGGTCTTCTCAGTCAGGGCCGCGTTGGATCCGGCAGTAAGCCTAAACATACGGGACGTATCGGAAATACTTATGGTCGTTGTCTTAAGTTGGACCCAAAACAAGCCCACTGAGTCTTAGTCGCTGGATATACTCAGGACTGGGTCGCGTCGCGTAGTTCCAGTGGTAGTGTAAGCCCACTGAGTTTGTTTCGCCGGGTCTTCTCAGGAAGGGCCGCGTTGGATCCGGTGGTAACTATAAACCGCTACGCACCGTTGTAATATTTATGGTCCACAAATAATATAATTTAATTTGACTAACGTAAATAATGTATTTCTTTGACAAATAAATTACTATAAAGTAAAAACTAATACTTTAAATAAAATATGAATAAAAACTAAATAAATTAAAAAAACTAATCATAAATTATAAATAAAAATAAAATTAATTTAAAAATAAATAAAATTAATAAATAAATTGATAAAAGCAAGAAATTAAAATAAGTAATAATAAGCATAGGAAATATATTGTAAATAGAGATTAAGTTCTATGTGTATTGACTTGTCATAAGAGCTCCTTAATTGCCTACGTGATCAATAAATACATTTCATTTCATTTCATTTCATTTAGAGCACACAAAGGCACATACAAAGCACGTGAGTAAACAAATAACTTAAACAATAAAAAAATATTTTTTAATCTTTTTCAAGAACTATTGAAAGACGATGATTAACGAGAAGTGACTGCAATTCTGCCTTAGAAAAAAGTATATTGATTACTCTAGGGTCGTTAGCTTAGACTTGAGAGTTGGAACAAGACTTTTAAATATACAAGAACAAAAACTAGAGTTATGTTTTTTTATAAAACTTATTTAAGTGAAGTCGAGGGCATACACGATAAACTTGACAAAGGTTGCAGAAAGTCGATTGCACGTCATTTCTTGCACAGGGTTTCTTAAACTTTTTGCAGTCACATATCAATAACTTAATTTAAAATAGTTCACGGACCTTGTCGTAAAATATTTTAGGAAGAAAAACAAACCTTGTATTGAATATTCATTTTTATTGAAATTGGTATATTGGCTTTTATTGGTAGTTTACAATAGGATAGGGTCTATGTCTGACATTAATTAATTACAACCGTCCGCCCCGTGACCACGAAAGCTGTAAAGTAATCGAAACGTCGGGAATTCAAAAAATGTAAAAATTAAACCAAGTCCGCGATAAAATCCGTAAATAATAGTTTTATTTCAATTAATTAATTAAATAAATTTCTACATCTTTGGTACTTTCCGAACCGCCTTTAATATATTAAGCATATATTTTGATTTGTTGTCTAATCAAGTTAAGAAGCAAATTAATCAGCATTTACAATGAAATATTTATTTCTTTGCTCCTCAGTGGAACTTTATATAATTATTTTTTTACTTTATAGTGGTTATTTAGTTTTGGAGTTTTTACTTTTAATTAAGACTTTTAGTTGTTTCTTTTTAATATTGATAGGAATTGAAATGATATTTTTATGATAAATATATTAAAAGTTTACTGAGCTGCTGTTGACCCATGTTACACACACACAAACAAAATATGGGTCTTCAATTAGGGCAGACTAATTTATAGCTGTGGTAAAAGTATGCCAAATATTCATTTAAATAACAAAATATTTTCACCCACATATGAGCATGTTAATGAAAATGTTTAACATGCTCTGATTACATATGCCTGTACGTTTCGGATTAATTTCTGGTATTATTTGCAAATTAATCATTGGATTATCAGTATTAAAGCGTCGAAGAATAATTATTTGCAATTATTCGGCTTTCGGTTTTTATATCAAACATGTTTTAATGGCGTCATTTATACATAAACTCACGCCTTTTTCTAAGGGGTGGGCATACTGCTATCAGAATACCCACGTTAGCAATTGGCATCAAATTGAAAATATTATCATTGGTGAAGTGGTAGCCTGTATACGATGTTAACCATGAGGCCTTGAGTTTGATTGTAAATTTGAGCATTCCACATTGTGTGAGTTTGCTGCCTGAGAAGTCTGATTTGAGTCTCATTTTGAGACGGTGATAAGAAATGCTATTTTTATAGGCAATAGTTTTACCCCAGCCTATTTATTCTATTGGATGCATTACTTTTTTTCACTGGGTATACTCATATATTCTAGTTATAGTTCTATAGTTTCTAGTGGTAGTCTAAGCCCTAAGAGTTTGTTTCACCGGGTTTTGTCAGGATGGGCCGCATTAGATCCGGTGGTAATATTTCATTTTTGTTGAAATCCTACGTGAAACGTGGGTTAAGTGGAGGTTCTACCATCAACAGTGTACTTAAACGACTAATGAAGACACTGGTGGTGTTGTTACCGTACTACTAGTTGTAAGTTTCTCATAATATGTGAGAAACAGCCTGGGTTTGTACTACCGCAATGTCTAGATCTCCCACCAAACAGCAATGAGAATGCACTGTTGTATTCCAGTTTAAAGAATATTGTAGACGGAGTAATTACTGGACATAATAACAACTTTAGTATTACATTTTGATGTGATTTGTGTTCTTAACATTCAAGTAAATAAATCCCCCTATTTTTAAACAAAGTGACTCTAAATTAAACTAATCACGCTTTACAAACAAAGCAAATCTGAGATAGGAAACAATTTAATGCGTACGAATATAAAATTATGTCCAAAATATTTATAAACGTCAAACTCGACGCACAAAGAAAAGGAGAGAGTAAAAGAAAACATGAAAAATGCCCGCCCTAAGAGAATATTTTACTTTTTTATAATTGTTTTCTCTTATCTACCGTCCCACGTAAAACATTGCGAGAACTCAGACATTTACCGCTATGGGGAAATCCATTGTTCCTGTTTCCCTTATCATTTGGAGGGAAAATTGCGAATTAAATTTTACACTCGCGATTCGTGGATGGGTTTTTGTATATGCTTTGAGGGTGCCTTGATTTTATGTTGAGTGAAACGAAGTTGATTTAAAATGCCTGTCATTCCTTTTTTTATTGCTATGAATGGCGAGACCGACATGCCTTGTTAGGACTGGTTACTATTGTGTATATAAATGAAACAATTAATTCAAATGTAGTTTGTTCTGTCCGCACTTGTCATATTCTTTTCGATGTCAATGTATGCGTATTCTTTATATATTAAATATTTTACTGTTATATCAATCCTGCTTTTAATTTGCCCATAACCCATCATGCCATTGACCGAATAGTAATGGATACGACTACTAATAGACAGTAGCAACACCGAACAATACCATGAATTACAAAACAATGCTTGGCATCCCACTTGGCTCCAGTCCAGTCCAAATGGCTTCCAGTGGTTACTAAAATACCTTTCTAACCGGAACATAACTATATTGTTTAATTATACCGGGTATCTCAAGACTGCTACCGAAAACGAAGCCGGGTGGTAGTTTTAGTGATTACAAACACAATACAACTAAAAATTTTGCAAAGAAACGCGACAATTATTTTTTATCATTTTTTAATTATCGCCATTTTTGGGTGGTAAATCCATAGTTTTTGCTAAAATAATAATTTAAACTCTTTTATACCATGGAGTCTTTATAAATAAAAAGGTATACACTATTATTTTAGGAAAAAACGTATTTACCACCCAAATACGACCATATTAAAAAAATAACAAAAAAAAAAATCTCGCATTTTTTTCCAACATTTTCTGTTGCATTGTGTCTGAAGTCGCTTAAACTACCACTCGGCTTCGTTTTCGGTAGCAGTCTTGATATACCCTGTATAGCAGCATTGCTTTGCAATTCATGGTATTGTTTGGTGTTGCTGTCCATGAGCGGTTGTGTCGCTTACCATCAATTCATAACTGCTTTTGCATTATTGTCCTGATGTTTACTTCACCCTGGGATTCAAACCCACGACCAAAATCTCGGCAGATCACCTCTATTTCCAACACGCTAGTACTTGTAATTATAAAACAAATTCTTATAATGCGATTCTTTGCTGAAAAACAATGAATGGGAACGCATGAAGGAATTAATTAGTTTTTACATTTCGCCAGATAAAATCACTGATGTAGGTAAAAATCACTTGTCTGGTGCATTTTAATTGGCTACGTTTGTACAATCCGGTATTATGGCAGGGGCAGTATTGTGCTAATGTTTTTATGTGCCTCTCTCATTACAGTATCAACTAATGAGTAACCATTATTGAGTTAATTTTTTAGTATGAATTTTGTATAAATATAGTTTGACACATTTTTTTCGATAAATAGTAGTAATACCAATCAACACATTGAATTATAAAGCAAAGCTTGGCATTCCACTGCGCTCGCCATCCTGACACATAAGATATTAAGCCTCAATATGTCCAGTTGTTACTCTGGCTTCAATGACATTTAAACCGAAACACAACAGTGCACTTACACTGCTATTTGGCGGGAGATATGGACATTGCGGTGATACCTACCCAGGCGGCCTCTCACATATTATATGAAAGACCTACCACCAGTAAACATAGTGACATAAGAGGATTATAAGAATTTGATTCTCTTTAGATAGACAGTAAACATAAAAACCTATTTTAGCTAGCGGATGTTTAGACTTCTTCGTTCAAACTGAAACGAAAATTCGTTCAAAAAGGACAAAGCATGGGATTACTTATACATACATACATACATACATAAACTCACGCCTATTTCCCATTGGGGTAGGCAGAGACTATTGAGCGTCAAGTAGGTACTACGGTCCATACATATCTCTTTCGCTTCTTCAACTGTCATTAATCTTTTCATACACGCTCGTCGGTTTCGAGGATTCCGTATTTTTCCCTTCTTCAAAAGGTCTCCTATTTGATTCTTATAGGACCGCCTCGGACGTCCTCGACCGACTTCACCGATTACTTATACTATCCATCATTTAGGGTGTCTGTATAAATTTTGTTGTCAATATTCATTATTGTGTAAGAAATGTAGAACTTATTAGTTTATTTTCAGAATTTATTGGTATATCTATTATAAACGATATTCTTCTAGATTTATACTATCAGATAAAGTAAAAGTATTTTAATGAAACTCGATCAAAGAATTTCCTAGAACAATACACCTAAATAACAATGTGTATTAAACATACAACAGAAGGATAAGCAAGACTAATTTGACTATCTTTAGTATTGCCTATTCGTAGGATCTGTTTACGCAGAAAAATCTCACAGAATATTTATCAAAAAGAAACAGTTCTTGTAATTCGATAAAAGTTTACAAAGGTTATACAAAGACAATTTTCCTGGAAAACTGAAAAAATAGATTAGCAATATCGACGTTAGCAACTACCAATATTAGGGCACATTTACATTCTTTGATAGGGTGTGGTACGCCGTGTGGGTTTTATATAAGTATGCCAATAAAGGCCAGCGCAGACTGGGTCGGAATAGCAAGGAATTTCATTTTTCGAAAGGATATAGTCAAAATCTGATGGAAATACGACATAAATGACACGAAATTAATGGTAGGTCTCTCATACGACAGAGGCCGCCCGGGTAGGTATGTCACTCCTGTCGGTATTTTATATAAAATGAATACTTCAAAACTTGATTGAAATGACTTTAATTTATTATATTTATACGACATTACAAAAACAAGTGTTCGGATCAGTAACAGGAGGAGAGAAGAATGACATGTATCAAAAAATTCAAAGTGACAGTAGCTGTCAAAATGACGTTCAGTTACGTTTAATTCTAACACTACCCCTTAAACGCAACTATACGAGTACAACTTCTTATACATTTAAAACTTAAATCTTACTTTTCACTCTATTTCTCCTCTGGGGTTGTACCAGGAACTGCCTTGGTTGGGCTTCTGTTCTTTAAATAGACTGCTGTGTTCACTGCCTCTGCCCAAAATTCATTTTTAAGTCCTGCGTCCCGCAGCATGCATCTCACCTTGTCCATAATGGTCCGGTTTGAGCGTTATGCTACTCCATTTTGCTGTGGAGAATCAGGTATAGTCTTTTGATGTTTGATCCCATGCATTTTAAGAAAATTCTGAAATTCAGCACACATATATTCTCCACCTCGGTCACTCCTGAGTACCTTTAATTTTTTGTTAGTTTCATTTTCGACCTGAGCCTTAAATTGCTTAAAATATTTAAAAGTCTCATTTTTACCTTTTAGAAAATAACTAAATTGTTTTCTTGTGTAATCATCAATAAAACTAAGGACATATTTTGCGCCACTAATAGATGCAGTCTGCATAGGTCCACACAGGTCTGTATGAACTAATCCTAACACCTCAGTTGCTCTAGTGAATGACTTCTTAGGAAAGGGCAATCTAGATTGTTTCCCCTCTACGCAACTAACACATTGCTTAAAATCAGACACAATATAATTAATGCCAATTGCCATACCTGATTGTAAGAGATGCATACTTCTCGAGTTGAGATGGCCTAGACGTTTATGCCATAATTCTTGTGACTCTAATTTCTTAGTCGTGGCCGATGTTAATAATGAACATGCTTTTTGTTGAGTACACCCTTTGTCAGACACAGTATTGAGTTGATAAACACCATTGACTTGAGTACCTGTAGCTAAAATTTCATTACTATCATAAACAGTACAAGAGTCTCTTTTAAAGGTAACAATATATCCTTTTTGTGTCATAGCACTATCCATCCATCCATCCATCAGCCAAAGGAAGTCCACTGCTGAACATAGGCCTCCCCCAATGATTTCCACAGAGACCTGTTGGAGGCAGCCTGCATCCAGCGACGTCCCGCGACCTTTATCAGGTCGTCGGACCATCTTGTCGGTGGACGTCCTACGCTGCGCTTTCCGATACGCGGCCTCCATTCAAGCACTTTCCGACCCCATCGGTCATCAGATCTCCGCGCTATGTGCCCTGCCCATTGCCACTTCAACTTGCTAATCCGGTGGGCTATGTCGGTAATTTTAGTTCTCCTACGGATCTCCTCATTTCTGATTCGATCTCGTAGGGAAACCCCGAGCATAGCCCTCTCCATAGCTCGTTGAGTGACTTTGAGCTTCCTAATAAGGCCCATAGTGAGAGGCCACGTCTCGGTGCCGTAGCCTCATAGCACTAACTGATAACAAATTACTGGTGGTAGGTCTCTCATATGTGAGAGGCCATCTGGGTACGTAACACCGCAATGTCTATTTCTCCCATGAAACAACACTGCTTAAATGCACTGTTGTGTTTCGGATTGAAGGACATTGTAGCCAGAGCAACTACTGGACATATTGAGACTTAACATCTTATGTCTCAGGATGGCGAGCGCAGTGGAATGTTGCTACTGTTTATGAGCGGTCGTATCGCTTACCATCAGGCGAACGGCTTGCTCGTCTCGCCATTCACTGCAATAAAAAAAAAATAGTATTTAAATTAGGCACATAGTAGGCGTTACTTATAGTCTTTACACAGTTCTTTAAGTTCACTTTCACTTCTCCTACTCCTTTGGATGACACTTTCTCACCATTTGCCACACTCACCATCACTGCTTCACTTGGGCAATAGTTTATCATTATGCTTTTATTATTGCACATGTGGTGTGTTGCACCCGAGTCGATATACCATACATCACTATTGACTTTAGCAGATAATGCAGCAACTAGGGCTTTTTCTTTCGGCCTATTCTGTGGCTTGTTTGAGTATTTCTCCTGACTATGATCTTTGTCATGTTTTAATTGACTTGTAGTTTGTTTGCTAGGACAATTTTTAAAGATGTGGCCTGGGCGCTTACATTTATAACATTTAAGCTGCTTACGGGTAATAAGGGCAGTAGCACCTTCTTGCTTGTCTTCTCTTCTCCGAGTTTCTTCTAACAGCTTGGCTCAGACATGCTCGGAGGACAACTTGGTACCTGCATTCTCCATGGCCATTATGAGTGGGTCATAGTCTTCAGTTAGACCACTTAACATAATAACTGCCACAAACTCATCGTCCAAGGGGCACTCTATCTCAATCAACTGATGGCAGTCTTCCTTAATTTTATTCAGGTAGCTCTCCATCGACCTTTGGTCGGTTAATTTTGTGCCAAACAAACTCCTGAGGAGACCCAGTCTCCTGCATAATCCACGACCCTCATATGCTTTTTTTAAATTATTCCATGCTTCATATGCATTTTTTGCTGAGCGTAGGTAAGGGATTACTGCGGGCTGAACAGACAGGGCAATGCGTGCCAACGCTTTGTCCGCGTTTTTCTTGTCCTGGCCATCATGTTCCACAAATTCCCAAAGTTCTTCATGTATGAGCAACATTTTCATCGAGAATTTCCATGTGGAATAGTTTTCTGAACCCTTCAATTTTTCAATGTGCATTAATTGTGAGGATGCCATTTTGCTGTATGGCACATGTTTGGTTGGTACAAAATTTCAGATAGGTTCTTTTTTCTCTCACGATCCTTCCAAAATATTAGTATTCCGGGTGTTTACACAACCACGCTCTGCTACCATGTCGGTAAATTATATAAAATGAATACTTCAACACTTGATTGAAATGACTTTAATTTATTATATTTATACGACATTACAAAAACAAGTGTTCGGATCAGTAACAGGAGGAGAGAAGAATGACATGTATCAAAAAATTCAAAGTGACAGTAGCTGTCAAAATGACGTTCAGTTACGTTTAATTCTAACAACTCCAGTGTCTATTTCTCCCGCCAAAAAGCAGTGTAAATGCACAGTTGTGTTTCGCTGTGAAGGACATTGTAGCCAGAGTAACTACTGCTATGGATCATGATTGGTTGTATCGCTTACCATCAGGCGAACGGCATGTTATTCTTGCCATTCATCGCAATAAAAAAAAAAGATATCCAATGTTCAAATTAATGTCACAGTTTTTTAGGAATGTCTTCACTGTTATAAAGCGTGGTAATTAGCTATCAATAGACATATGACTGCGAAAAATTGGAGGTGTATCATGACTTGAATATGCGATTATATTGAACATGTTGGCAGTAGCGTCTGGTCCGTTACCAAATCGAAAAAAGTATTTAACATCTATTTCTTTATTTATTTTTTTCTTTATTTCTCATTACACCGTTCTATTCCTTCAGCATTTCCATTGTCTTCTATTTTCATAGAATGCAAAAGATTTTAATTGGCCATTCTAACCGTTCTGATTAAGCAGTTGTCTTTATTAAAAGATCAAAAGCTGCGGATGGGAATGAGTTAAATACCGCCCCGGGGGCGATTGTTGACGTTTTAAACGATTTTAAATTATACTTTCCAAGCGCTTTTCAGTATCATTTTAAGGCTTGTACTAATGAGAAGTGGTGGGTAAATAAATGGGGGTAATTATAAGGCAATGTAAAATCTATTCTTCATCAAAAAATTATCTATAATTGCCCGGAATACATACATACATAAACTTACTATTTTTATCCTTTTCTTATATCCATCTAAAAGTTGTCTGTAAGAAATCGCATAGGGCGATAAGGCCGCCAACTGTACTCTTTATTTTTTTTTTGTGTGCAGTAAAGAACAAAATAAATAAACTTACGCCTTTTCCCAGAAAGGGTAGACGTAGGTGTTACCATGACCCACGCTTCGCCTTTTGTATTCCGTCCCACGATATGATAGGGGGCAATCCTATAGCCATATGGGGCACAAATTACTCACACCAGGTTGATAATGACTACAAAAATCCAAAGGAGTAATATTGGATTTTATGCGACCCGGGATTCGAACCCGAGACCGCAGTATTGTAATCGTATCGTAGTATACGCTATCAAGGTGTATTTGCGCGCGCGTCATTCAAAAGTATTCTATACTTTTGTTGTCACTGTCATTCAATTGTTTCAATTTACATGTACAGTCGACTGGAAATTATCGAGTGTTTGAAATATCAAATGGTTAAAAATTAACCTGAGACACTATTATCTTCGAATTATTAAGTGTTGATCAACTATTATTCAATCAATAGCAATCGTTAAACATTTATACTTTCTCTTTCTCTCTCTGCAACTTTGAATTGTCGAGTGTTGGAAGCCGTTTAGTTCGAATTAATGCTCCGGTTTGTTATAGCGATATTTTTTTTAGTCGAATTACCAAGCGTATAAAAATGTATCGATTTAGTTCGAAATATAAAGAGATTTTGTAGGGAACTCGTGATAACTTTGAATTATAGAGAGGTTCGAATTATCGCAGGTTTGAATTAATGAGAGTCGCCTGTAGTTGCTTTTATCTTGAATTATACATTTCATTATTTTTATGATATATTAAAGTAAGTGTACATTAATAAACTATTTATATTAAACTGGTATAATTCACGCCTATAATTATATACAGAGGCAATCGAGGCAAATTACCTACGTATATACAAAAATTTGAAACTTGTTTTGTTCGTTATAATTTTAATTTTGCTTTGTACACTTGCTCTGTTTATGTATAATTTAATCGTGAAAACTTCACTGCATCATTTACTACAAAATGTATCCTGCTTATATGTTTTAAGCTGTATATTTCCCAAAAAAATATTTAAAAAACTTGAGAGGTGTCAATATTTTTTTTATTATTAACAAATATAATGTAATATAAACTTAATCAGTAGGCTCAATTTTAGTAATAATTGGCAAAGATATAAAATCAAATGAAGGGTTGATGATTGACAGCAGGGTAACAAACTAAAATTGTAAAAAAACGATTGTCAAATGTTTTATGGTGTCGTTTTAACTTTTGGTCTTATTTTTTCCGTATAGCCGTAGTAGCGTCTAGTTTCGCAACGCGCGATAAGGAACTTCGTTCCAAAAACCAACTAGCCGAGATATTCTAAATATTTTAGCAGTGAAAGTTGACACAATTTACAGCCGGTATGCCCCCAGTTTATCAAGTTTGGCCGGAATACGGTAGTTACGGATAATGCATTCGGAGTCATGCGAAGCGCGTGACACCTCATTAAGTTACACAGCATTTTGCTGGCGAATGCTTAATTAACAGCTTTCGGTACGGTTTTTCATATAAAATACTTATTATGAATATCATGCGGCTATAAAGCAATGTTTATTTAACACGTACTCGTTAATCAAATTGGTAATGATTAAAATAGTTTATGAAATTTTAATTCTGCTAATTGAGATGAGTTGGCTATTTACCAAAATGTATTTAATAATGCAACATTTATTTTCTGATGAATTTTGCTGCTTCGTTTTTTGTAATTTGATTTTTATTCATAGTTAGCTTATTTACAATGTATAGTGAGAAGAGCATGCTATTTAGCTAATGGTAGGCGATACGATAGCTCATGAACTGTAGCGAACGCAAACAACACCATGAATTACAAAACAATGCTTGGCATTACATAAGGTTTTAAAGTCTAAATAATATAATGTTCTGTAGTTAGTCTGGCTACAATTGATTCAAAGCGAAACGCAACAGTGCGTTAACATTGTTGTTTGGCGAGAGAAATAGACATTGAAGTGGTACCTATCCAGACGGCCTCTTATATACGAGAGACCACTCACCAGTAAAGCTTATTCATAAATCGGTTTCCTTATCGGTCATGTGACAGTGTATTTATGAAATCTTCATAACTTTACTTTAAAGTACAGGGACATTATACCTACTTGGCGTATGTTTTCGGTTAGAAAAATATTAAACAAAATAAATATATTGTTCTGGAATTTCTACTTGGCGTGACCGTAGGCTAGATTTCATACATTGGGGATGAAATAAATGAAAGAAAATCAGATCGACAAACAATGACTACCTCTAGTTATAATGCTACTCACCCCTTAGGGAATACAAGCGCGAGCGTGTTTTCATAAATTTGCTACCAGATTATATCACAAACACAGACAGAATATTTTGAAATTCTGACAGTTGAGTTGTTACTAACAGTCTCATCCTAAATAATTTAGCACGCATTAGGAATAAACCTGAAAATTCTCTAAAAATACTGTATTTTTAAATACATTCTCGTCTTTTCCTCAGATGGGGTAGGCAAAGGTGCTGGTAGCAACCAGTAAACCCACGTTTTGTCTTGTTTGTTTTATCCCACGATGTTATAGGGACCTATAAACATATTGGGCACTGATTTTGGGCAGATAATTAATTGAAAAATTCATTATCACTTCGCCTGCCCTGGGGGTTCGAATCCATGACCTCTCATTTCGCAATGAAAGTCTATTTTAAAATATAGATTAAGTTAGGTTTCTTAATATCGGGTTAAGGCTGCATATTGTGTGATACATATAAAACCAACCTTCCCAAATTAAATAAATAGTTAGAAAACCGAAGACCTACTAAGTCATGGGAGAAAAAATATCATAGGTGTCAACCTTGCGTCACCTTCGGCAAATATTTGGCGCTGAGGGACCTGCCGACCCATTAACTGAATATGTTTTTTCACAAAATCCCCTTGGATTGCTGAAAATAGCTCACCGAGTCATATTACGTAAGTCGGATTAAATAAAACATCGGTTTTATTTTGAGGTGTAATACTTTTCGGTTACGCTAAACGTTCATTAAGAAAATAGTTATCGATATCAAATTAGATTTCGGATTTTGTACTGGGTTTTTTGCTTTTATTAACTTCTAAATGCGAAAATGTTGTACTCTTGATTCCGATTATTTAATATAGGGTGTTCCCATCTCAAAATATAATGCTACTATAATTACCTTCCTTAAAAAATATTAAGACACAACTTTTTGTTTCTAGGGTAAGACACAAAAAGTTGATATAGACTTTTAAACCAGAGTCTAGATTATTACTAGTTATATTTTTTTGTAATTTTTTAAGAAACTAGGTCATAGTTTTGGCTTAAACCTCTGACTTTTCGAATAGATTCAAACATTAAAGTCTCTCGTAGTTCCTGGGGCGCTACTCTGTAAATCCGAAACGAAGTTCTAAACTTCGGACGATCGCAGTTTATATACGATATGAATGTACCTACATATACTTATGGTCGTAATTAACTTATGGTCGTAACCATAGACTTATTAGAGACTGCTCCGTCCTCACACCCACCACTGTAACTCCTGAGAGCGAGGATCAACAGTGGCACGCAATGTAATGACATTGACATGACACCGAGCATTGAAGTTCGGCGAGTCTCCGGGAATGTCTGACTTGTCTTTAACCCGCAACGAAATTAATCAGAAAGTGAAATTAATAGGAGGAGTTGGAAATACAATTATTCTCCACATCCCTCCGTGCAAAGCGGGTGACAAAACAATGAAGTAAACAGGTAAATAACCTCGTGATACCCATGATACAAGACTCGATCTTAGTGTGGGATCAGTACTATGTATGTGACTGTTGGGTGTTATTTATTTATTATTTCAACGATCAAGAAAAAAATTCATAAGATCCTTCAGACCCAATAGTCTTCCATAAGAATTTTAAAAAAAAGTGAAGTTTTATGAACTTTACATAATATTGATATTATACAACCTTACATTATTCTAACGCATTAAGTTTAGACATTGTATGCAATGATACAATACCCAAAGTTATGCTAAGTTAATAGATTAGTTATAGTATTCGGAGAGGAAACCTCTAGTGGTTGTAGGTCGGTAAGTTCTCGAGTATATATAGGTAGTTGTGCTATGCATATCACGTATACTCCGGAAGTTGTGATTAGATCAGAAATATACCTCAATTTTAGTATACCGGGTATCTCAAGACTGCTACCGAAAACGAAGCCGGGTGGTAGTTTTAGTGGCTACAAACACAATGCAACTAAAAATTTCGCATAGAAACGCGACAATTATTTTTTATGATTTTTTAAATATCGTCATTTTTGGGTGGTAAATCCATAGTTTTTGCTAAAATAATAATTTAAACTCTGTTAAATGTTAGTGTATTTATAAATTAAAGGGTATACACTATTATTTTAGGAAAAATTGTATTTACCACCAAAATAAGGCAATAGGAAAAAAAATTACAAAAAAAAATTGTCGCTTATTTTTGCAGCTTTTTCTGTTGCATTGTGTCTGAAGTCGCTTAAACTACCACCCGGCTTCGTTTTCGGTAGCAGTCTTGATATACCCTGTATACAATGGAAATACCATTAGTCGCCTGTTGGTAATGGACTAGACGTAGCTGCCAACAATTTCACGGTGGTAACGGGTTCAAATCCCAGGGCACATCTCTGACTTTTCGAAGTCATGTGTGTATTAATAGTCAATTACCACGCACTGAAACCTGAATAATATAGCGATTCGTATAATTTATATGGTGCACTATATGGCCCAATCGCTCTCAATCAAACTCTCGATTATAAAGTAAGCCCGTGATCTGCAGTTAGACGTATATGGATGGGTTGGTATAGTACAGTACAAAATACATTTAGTCATATTGTGTAATTACGAAGATCTCCCGGCATCAAAAAAGTTAAAAGTAATAAAATTATTAAATATTGCTCTGTATAAGCTACTTTTGTAGCTTTAGCTCTTACAAATTCTTTGAAACTGTTATCGGCTACCTAATTGGATACAGTTGGTTATTAAGCTAATAGCACAAATCACTAATCTGCGATATTTATAGTGCGCTATGAATGTTGTTATGAGCTACGAAATCGTCATTAAAAGTTAGACAATCAAATAGCTAGTAACTACGTAAGCTACGATTCTAAATGAGCTACTAAACACTTTAAGCACTACATTTAGTATAAAATGTTCTTGTTAATCCGCAAAGCAAAAACTAGGGTCACTAGTTTCAATACAAAATTAAGCTAAAACCCAATTAAGACGCCACAATGGGGTGAAGATTAGACAGAGTAACTAAAAGCAAACACTCTGTAGTTGGTTGTTAAAATAATTGCATCGACGACAAACGGGGGAGAAACATTTTTTTGTCACTTTTAAAGTAAACAGCGTGGCAAAAAGGCCTCGGGCGTGACCCCGAAACGCCCTTTTTACTTACATTTTCCACTAGGGATGGACAATTACAACAGAAATAGCTTTCAATTAATTTTATACCAGAGTAGCATTTTATCTTGATGGCTAGAATGTTATACGTTTATTTGTAGCAATGATAAATTGAATGCCTTGGTGGTGTGGTTGTACTACGGATACAAAGCTGGGGTCTCGGGTTCGAACTCCGGGCCAGGAAAATTGATATTACATTTTTCTTTTTATTATCAGCCCGGAGTCAGGAATTTGTGCCCGATATGGCGATAAGCTCGCTCCCTATCACATCATGGGACGGAATACTTATGGCGAAATGTGGATGTCCTAGTTGCATCTCTGCTCTAAAGGCGTAAGTTTATGTATGTTTGATAAAGGGAATCTTATAATTGGTATAGAGGCACGATGTGGTGGTTGAATCGTGCCGTCCTGGCTTCAATTCCCAAAAGAGGCTGGCTTTGTGTAAGTAGTTTAAAAATATGATTTGTTCTGTACTCGATAGAGGTTTCGGTTGGAAATAAATTTCAAGAAATGCGGGTGTCGCTACAGTTACTTATATCTACCCCTTCGGGAATACTAGTGTGACCTTATGTATGTGGGAACTATATAAATAATGATCTTACCGACACCGTGCAGTATATGACTGTCTTATACTCAGCGTTATATTTATTTTATAAATTTATCGAGTTTTTTGCTATACATGGAGTGATAAGCATTCTATGCGCCTGATAGTAAGCGATACGACTGCTCATGGACAGTAGCAATGCTTAGCATACCATTGCACTCGCCATCAAAAGACATAAGATATTAAATCTCTGTATGTCCAGTACTCTGACTACAATGTTCTTGAACCTGGAACACAACAGTGCGTTTACACTGCTATTGGCGGGGAATTTGATAATGCGGTGGTACCGAGGCGACCTCTCATATGTGAGGAACCTGCCACCAGTAATATTAATAGCTACACGATAAGTTGCAGTGGGTAAAAACCTAAACCATTTACTAACCTGTTTACGCAAACTGAACATAAAAGTGTAAATTCTGGGAATAAATGTGGCCTCTTATACACCATTTGCTATGGATCTCGGATTACTTCGCAATGTTTCAAACCGTTTGCGTCCCGTTTATTGTACCGTTGCCTCATAAATGTTGCCTCGTATTGTGGATTAGATTTGCGAACCGTTTGAAAAGCGCTTTGATATTATTAAAGAAAGCCTCATTTTTTGTTGGTTACAGTCTGTATAATTAGAGGCTACGGTGATTTGATGATGATGTTTTCTACTTATATCAGCTCGTATACGTCCCACTGCAGGGCGCGGGCCGCCTCTACAGTCGAGAGTACTATTGAGCGTTTACTATTGAGAAATTACTAAAAAATATTACCACTGGTGGTAGGCCTCCCATATGTGTGAGGCCGCCTGGGTAGGTACAACCGCAATGTCTATTTCTCTCGTCAAACAGCAGTGTAAATTCACTGTTGTGTTTCGGTTTGAACGCATTGTAGCTAGGGAAACTACTAGACATATTGAGACTTAACATCTTAAGTCTCAGAATGGCGAGCGCGGTGGAATGCCAAGGACTGCTTTGCTTTTAATTCAAGGTGGTGTTTGGTTTTGCTACGATTCATGAGTCGTCGTATTGCTTACCATCAGGCGAAAGGCATGCTTGTCTCGCTATTCATAGCAATAAAATAAACTCCATGTTGAATATGCTATTTGATAAATAGTAAGCAGTTTCCAAAACGTGAGAACGTTTTTCAAATGTAATATGTCCATCGTATATCTTTTGATATTATCTTCGGCTACCCGATAGCCATTACGTGATAAGTCCTCTTTTTCGGTAAATGCGCTGCGTCACCTTCAAAAGAATGTATAGCTCGTTTTATTTGTTCTCTTGACAGTGCAATAAAGAATTTAATATAGATTTAAAGCTTTGTCTTGAAGCTATTCGTTTAATACTTCAAATATAAGACGGGTTAGTTGTTCTCGGAATATATCTTAATATATATAATTCACGTGTCACGTTGTTTGTACGCGACGGGCTCCTAAACCACTCAACCGATAATAATGAAATTTTGTAGATATGTGTTATTTGTTCCAACTTAAAGGGTGAGATAGTTTTTATCTTGATTAAATTGACGAAAGTATAAAATAAAGGAAAAAACATTTTGCCATACAAAATGTTCATGGGTTTGTAACTGTCAAACATTTAATGTTCATACCGTCGATACGGTAAACTCTTCCCTCAAATTAAATAACGTATTTAAATAAAGGTTTCGAATCGACAACATATATCCGCAATATTCGATTAATGGCGTATTTAAGATTTTAAATATGTAAATTAATGACAGTAATGAAAAGTGGTTGACATTTAAATTGGTTGTCAAATATTTATGCATGTGTTCAGAAATTTATTTTGTGTAACCTAAAGAGTATATTATGAAGCTACATAAATATAGGACAATTAAATAAATAATATTCACATGTAAGAAGTTTTACTTTTTTTTTCAAGATATAATGTCACTTGAAAATGAAAAATCTTTAATAAAATAACACATAAAAATAAAAACTGAACTGAACTGAATAAAATAACAATTTTATATAATTATGGAGAATATTGCAGGGATTCTCAAATTAGGCATTGGCTGTGTCTTGAGAAACCAGTTAAATATAATTGTTACTACATTAATTGTGTGTGTGAGTGTGAGTGTGTTTCTATGAAAATTTATATTTCATCTCTTTATTACTAACAAAAAGTAATGGCGTAATATTTTAGGAAAACAGCATACTTGGGGTGAAATAAGGGATGGAATATTGCATGGATAATCAAAATCGCTAAAGTGTTTAATGTCAAAAATTTATAAGGCACACTATTTGGATATGGATAAACGGGATATAATAGAGTGGGAGGTAGGGGAGAGGACTGGGATAGCTGACAGATTTGATAGGACGAAATGTAAATGCACTGTATAAGACGGGATGGTTAATGAAGAGAAAGGACGGGACGTATCGGGAAGTGACTGAACAGACGGGATGGGACGGAATTGAGCAGGATAGTAGGATAGCTAATTCATGTTTAGGTATACAAGAGCTTATACGAAAAATAAAATGTATTTGGTATGGAGTAAAATAAAAAAATATCTGCATCCAGTCAAAGGTGGGTCGGGCTTTTTCTCTATGCTAAATAATTGAATATAAAATTAATCATATAATAACTAAGCCATAGCGAAGCGTGGTCGGGTCAGCTATGGTATCTTTTAATTGATTTCAATGAATGTCGTCGGAGTAGTGTTATAATATCTCCGTAGCAAAATAATGATTTGAATCTGGAGAGATGGCATAGAATAGAATATAAGGTGGTTAAAATGGGACATAAGAATAGGTACAGGATGGGATTGGAATTGGATAAGCAGTTTAGACAACGGCTGTCATATTGATTTTAAATAAAATATGGACTGGAATCTGTATTTGCACCCAGGCGAAGCCGGGCCGGGCCGCTAGTATTTATATATAGGTCATAAATTCTGTCACATGTTTAATATAAAATAATTGAAACAAGTTTATTCATTATGTAACCATTTATATGTTATGGGCCAAGTGATTAATCTGGCATTATTCATAATGCCCGGGCTATATGAATAATGCCCAATAAGCGCGGGTAATGTGATTATAACCAATCAATTTATTACATTGCCCGGGCAATATGAATAATGCCAAGTGCCTATTGGGCAGAGTGATGTAAAGCGAATCAAAATCAAAACAATGAGCCGAAGCGGTAGAATTTAGAATAGGGCAGCACGAGGGGGTGGGTTGGGAGGAGTGGAGGGGGAGGGACAGTACCACTCCCATGAAAAGGTAACGCACCATTCCTGAGAAATATCTATTATAGCAACCTAACCCTTAAAACACTTGTTGTCAATACAAATTAGCTTCTGCATCGCCTCCGGTGCTACGGGAAGTTCAGCTCACCTCCGCAGCTTCGGCTTGCTGGTCGCCTCTGGCGACGAGCCTTAGCCGCTACGGCTCGCACGGTTGCCTATCCTTCGTTACAGCGGGCGGGAGCTGCTCCCCTCCGCGCCACCGGCTTTTTATATACACTCTAGGGTCGGTAGCCAAAAGACTACGTGAAGTCGGGGTGTTCCGAGTCGGTTTTTGGGCACAGTAGACCTAACTGATCCATAAAGTGGGTACACTGATTTTCTTCTGAAGATAATGTTTTGGACGTTTAAAACAACTAAGCATAAGCAGATCAATTTAACCTTTCTAATTTATGGGTCTATCGCAGATGCGACAATGCGACAGCGCACCACTTTAAAAATCACATATCAATCACATTGCCCGATCATCATGTAGCCATATTCATAATGCCCGTACAATGTGATAAATAGGTGAGTTTAGATTGTAATTAATCACTTGGCCCGATATGGCTCGGCAATATCCATACTGCCCGGGCATTATGAATACTGCCCGCATTAATCACTTGGCCCATAACATATATACCAAAATGAATTTAACAAAACATAGATTCTTATGACACTTAAGTTAATTCAAAATGACCTCCGTGATTTTGAATACAGGCCTTCAATCTGCGCGGCCAGTTGTCTATCGCAGCACGAACGAGGTCCATGTCAATATCGGCGGCTGCCTTAGTCAAGGATGTCTTGAGTGACTCCAAATTGGGATGAGGCTTTGAGCACGCCTTTTCCTCCAAGTGTTGCCATATCTTGTAATCTAACGGATTCAAATCTGGACTGGAGGATGGCCAGCCTTCGTGCCGGATGAAGTCGATTTCACGCGCCGCCAGCCAGTCTCGTGTGCGCTTCGCTCTATAAGCTGGCGCCGAATCTTGTTGGAATACCCAGTGCTTGTTATTGAACATGGTATGAGAAACAGTTTCCACAAGGTTCGTTAGGACTGTATTTTGATACACAACTGCGTTCGTTTTTACACCTTTCTCACAAAAATGTATCTCTGTTAAGCCCCAATAAGAAACTCCCAACCATACCATGAGCGAGGATGGATAATGATCCCGTTGGACACGCGGAATACGGTTGCTCGCTTCTTCACTACTGTGTGCGTACACCTTATCATTTTGTTTGTTGTAGCTCTCTTCTACGGTATTTTTTTTTCATCTGAAAAAAAGATATTTTTTTCTCGCGTACCGCTTCAACAAAGCGCGGCATCTCTTCAGTCTTAAGTCCATTAGACGAGCATTCAAAAGATGTCCTGTTTTTCTTCGATATGCCCGAAGCCCTAAGTCTTCATTTAATACCCTTTTCACCGTGGTTCTGCTTAACCCCATCTGAAGGGCCAACAGTTTCTGCTTACGTTTGCGTTTTCTTTGAATTCGCGCCTTCACAGCTTTTATCACTGCTGGAGTCCTAACAGACCGAGGGCGACCACTTCTTAACCTGTCATCTACACTAGAGGCTTCATTGTATCGTTTGATGGTACGATAAACGAATATTTTGGTTATATTCAAATTTTTCAATATGTCAAAAATTTGAATTGGCGCGTAACCGCAACGATGCAACGCAATAACTGCAATACGGTCATCTTTAAGCGTCCACTCCATATTTAAAAATGAGTAAAATTCTAATAAGTACACATTTTTATTTTCATGAACAATTCGAAATTCGAATTCAATAAACTTTTTTGTGGCCAGCATTCTAAAAGATAAGTTTTTACTGTGTGACAATATGATCTGACTGTGTATATTATATTAGGCAATCAATATAGTATATGATAGTGATTCGTCCCGGCTCCGCCCGGGAGCAGACACATTTATCAAAATGGCGGCTAAATATACAATTGCGAATATCAATTTAGAATATCGACCGAAAAAAACACTAAAAATAAAACGATATAAAATAAAGATTTCACACTACTGCTTTCCTAGCATGCATAGCATTATTCGATAAATGATCTAACCAACACAAAAATAATATTTTATTTATTATAGAACTAGTAGGTCTTGAGATTAGAGATAACAAACAAACTCTTCATAATTATATATAAGTATAGACTTTTATTTTTCATTCCTTTTTACGTTCGTTTTAGTTATTTGGTATTTATTTATGCGCCTACCTTGATTTATCGAACATCGGCGAAAATGGACCATCAACGGGAACAGTTATGAATGGTACATCACACAAAATTGTTTATAAGTTCTTGGAGTCAAAATGCAAATTTAAATTTATTTTTAAAAACCCGGATAAAAAAGAAAAACTTAAAGTTTTTTTAATAATATTGATCGCATATGATTGCGTTCTCAGTCATACTTTGAAGGTAGTACTAAAATAAAAATAAAGTGTAGGTATTTCTATGACACATGACTATTCTTTGCGCTGTCATGTTGCTTTCTTGTGATTTCCGATTTATGACTACTGTTAATTCTTTGTTTATATTTGTGACTTTAATCACGGACTCCGATATACCCTTGTATTTCTGACCACTTTGTAAGATTAACCATTGTATAACGAGAACGCTTTGTGATTTGGTTTAAAGTGTGAAGTATTACCATATTTTCAACATGAACTCGGAGCAACGGTGTGCTCCTCAACAAGTTTTCATTGTATTCAATGCAATACCAGTCTTATTATACTCATTTCTGTAATCATTGAGTGGGTCTATCCTCTAATCGAAGTTTTTATTTAGCCATGAATCTACAAGGTATCCTATTTACCATTTAGTCAATATGGTTTACTATCCTAGAGTTCCCACAGGAAAAGTGTGTGTGTTTTGATCAAAAACAACTAAGTATTGTTGTAATTATGTAGTAGGACGTCGCACAGTAATGTAGCTGAGCCCACGTCATGACTTTGACGTTGCTGTCTTTGCAGAGTACTTAGATTATATTGTAAAAAGAGAAGATGAGAAAAAATACATTAAAAAATGTTTTCTGTGTTTCATTTTATTTTGTGTTTTATTTTTGTGACCACTGCTTATTATATTCCTATATTATCATATAGGTGTAGGACAATGACATTATAATGTGCTATTTTTTATTAGTATAATCGTAACCTAAAATGTTACAAATATATGAAATATTCTAAAATCTCCGGCTTTGCAGAAATCTTTTTGTAACTGGACATCACTCCCCATGCACTATACAACACAATAAACTATATCCCAGCTGTGTAAAATATATTTCTTTGTCAGGTCCCAAAATGTATGGACGTGACCGATGTTCTTTCTCTAAACGAAGAGGAAGGAGGAAGAGAATACCTCAGGCATTGAGTCCGCCTGTATACTTTGTGTAAAGGTTATATCAAGACTACCGAAAACGAAACCGGGTGGTAGTTTAAGTGACTCCAGACACAATGAAACTAAATTTTGTATAGAAATTGTGACGAATTTGTTTTGTTATTTTTTCTATCGTCGTATGGTAAATATATCGTTTTTGATTTAATAATAGTGTACACCCATTTAATTTTAAAGACGCTATGGTACGCAAGGCTTTAAATTATTATTTTACCAAAAACTACGGTTTTACCACCCAAACACGACGATAATTAGAATACAATAAAAAAAATTGTAACGTAAACGTAAATTGCCTTGCAAATTCCAGCAAGTTAGTAAGCGTTTAAAACTGCCAACTTGGAGGATTATCCACTAACAGCCGCTGCCAATAAACTATCCATATCCAAAATTTGCCGTTTGAGATGGACAGCTCAATCTTTTTTCTAATACTGTGGCCTGGATTGTTTATTGGCAACATGGTTATAGACCAATCGAAAAGCAGAAAACAACGCCTTTGTTCCTATCCCTGTCCCGCGTTTTTTATCCACTCTCATCATATTAATATATATTTAAATTATTTATTAGAGGCTCTACGACCTACAGTCAAAACCACTTAAGTGGTTTATGTATGTAATCAGACTTAAGTTCTTGTGTAATAAATAAATAAATAAAATAATCCGGTCCGGTAAAAAATAGTCTTCAATCTAAATTTTTCGATTGATTATTGGCATCGGCCGTAAGTCTCTTGGGCTAAAATAATGACTGTTAGTGGATTTTCTAGTGATTTCCGAAAGTAATTGAAAAGTTAATTAATGCACTATTAAATCCGATACATATTTGTCATATTTAATTTTAAAATAATGTCATGAATTTCATTAAATTTAATATAGGCAATAATAATATAATCCAAACACGAGTGGCGAAGGATGGATTATTTAATTATTTTTATGGGTCTGTCAATAATATTATATGTATTAAAGTGTAGTGTTAGATTTTAATTACTTAATTTAAAGCTATTTGTAAAATGGTGTTGCGTTACAAAAAGTACATTTATTTTTAGAGCAACGGCTATTTTTGTTTCAATAAACAAATTAAGACATAAATAAACCTGGCCTATAATAGCTCAGTAATTAATACCTCACAGAATTAAATACAACGGTATTAACACAGAAATGCTCGATAAAATCACATCAAAGACAATAAACGTTATGAATATCGAAATACGTCCATTTATCAATTATATAACGTCCGCCCAAGTCGATGACACTGGGCGAATCGAAGCGATTAATTGTCGCCGAAACTGAGTACAGCATATACAGTTCCGGAGTGTGACATAATTAAGGGATTTCCAATTGTCCAGAATTTAATGGAGAGCAACTATTATACAGGGTATATCAAGACTGCTACTGAAAACGAAGGGATGGCAAATACTAGACTTTTCTTAAATAATTGTGTGCATCCTTTTATTTTTAAAGACGCTATGTTTTGCAAGGCTTTAAGTGATTATTTTAGCAAAATCTATGGATTTACCACCCAAACTCAACAATATTTAAAAAAGAATAAAAATAATTGACGCGTTTCTTAGCGAAATTTTTAGTTGCATTGTGTAGTCACTAAAACTACCACCCAGTTTCTTTTTCGCTAGCAGTCTTGAGATACCCTTTATATGAAGAAGTTGGAGTATTGTATAATTTTGGTTCTTGGTGTACATATCTGAGGTATTTTATATTTAAATAATGATAAAAAAATAGGTATATGTATATATATATATATATATATTAGTTATAAGCCTAGGGTTAGGAATTTGTGACCAATATGGCGATAGGCTCGCAACCTATCACATCGTGGCACGGAACATGAAATGTGGGTGCCCTGGCACTTGTACCAAAAGGCGTGAGTTTATTTATGTATGTATGTATATGTCTGTGTGTATTATAAGTCTTTTTTAAATCATATATATATATATTTTATATACATATATTTCCTGACCCAGTAATTTTCAGTATGCATTAAGAATATCAATACTAAGAGACCGTCAGATAGCGATTTTGAGACAAATCGAAGCCACAGCAAGTGTGCCTATGAATTTAGATTAATTGAACAATGGTTGCCTCAGATAACGGTTGTGAGATCAATGAATAACTTAAAACCACAAAATGATGACAGTATATACAATTCTGAATACGAATTCAGATTTTGTTCGGGCATTTTTTATAATTTTATATGTAGGTAGGCTACAAAACTATGGACTCGGGAGGGGCGTTGCGCCGCCCGTCACTTCGGCACTCGGTCGGCCATAAGAGATATCTCGGCGTGTGATATTTTTCAATATTTTCTACTGTACCCCTTGGGTGTGACATCGAGGCTCCATGTGTTAGTGAATCATCCAGCAAAGGGCAGTGGATATCCAGGTTAGTGGTCTCCTCATATGACTTGATGTTAAATGTCCAGACAATAGGAATACTGACCGCGACCACACCAGTTGATTGCGTAAACAGATTTTGTAATTGAAGTATAGAAAACTAAAAAAAATACAATATTTTCGAATGTATATTAAATTTATAAAGATTTCCCATCTGAAAGAAATATCTCTATTTACCAATATATTCCTAACCTATCCAACATAAAATGATTTTTCAATTGACTTACTAATTAGAGGAACAAACAAACAAACACAAATTCTTCAGCTTTATAACATAAGTATTAATTAAAATAATAATAACACATATTTTGTTAAGGAGGATTGGAAATCAGTATATACATATGTAACATAATTTTAATGATATGTAATCATCCAAATAATTATTTGGGCAGCACTACTACCTCAATAGTTAGCACTGTAGGAAGAACGATTAAGTTATTTTTGCTAAGTAAACTAAAAACGCTCACTACCATCTAGTAACTACCAAGCTAGATATTGGAAGGTAATATGCGTTCTCAAAAATTTCACTTTCTAGAGAGAGGATAAAAATACATCCAGGGGACTTCACGAACGCGGGAACTCTGTGATTGCGGAGGTACCACGCTGTGGCTACAATTCCTAGGCGAAAGCCTTATCGATTGTGGCTTATCCTTGCGGTCCGTAAAAACGGTACCGATCCTAGGGTTATAGTCCGAACGATACGGACTATGTGAAAGCGGTAAGAAATGACTATATTTCTCTTGGCCGGCCAAGAGACCTAGGATGTCTACGTGTGAGAGAGCTCCCGAAGGTGACTGACATGACGCGAACTGAGTCAACGCAATTTCCTACCACCGCTTCCTAGTGTTATCGCTGAGTAGAAGAAGCGGCGCAACAAACTTTCAGCAACACATTTGACCAGTTCGCTCGGATCATTCAATCACTGGAGCGTCTCTCACGTTGCGGGCCTATTGGGCGGGATGTCGGCAATGTTGTTCGAGGTCTCGGCAGAAGCCAAGAAGAGTTCGCGGGGCAACGGCTTGCCGTCCGGTGGTCGGGCGTGCTGAGGCGCAATGTTCTGGATGTGAACCCAGTCCGATGCGTCAGCACGCGCGAACATGGAAGTCGCAAGCCGGCGGACGAAATTGTCCAGGCTTTCGATTCGGAGATCTCTCTCGATGGTAGCATTGCTGACACCCCACGGAGCGTTAACGATTCTGCGCAGAGCCACCGATTGTACTCTGCGCAGTGCGTCCTTTTGTGACCGGCTGAGAAGCCCGTACCAAGAGGGCGCCGCGTATGTGATCCGGGGTCGTGTACGTTTTGTACACCCCCAGTTTCACTCTAAGTGGAAGGTTTGATGAGAGAATGGACCGCAGCTTCGCATTTGCGACTTTGCCGTTCGCGACGGTAGCTTTGGCGTGCCTAGCTAGGCGGAGATTCCTATCAATGATAACTCCGAGATATTTGGCCTGGAAATCCTATGGGATTTCCTGGCCGAACATCATCAGAGGTTTCACTGCCCTAGGGCCGTTCGTTTGGGCCTTCTTCGTGATTAGGGCCTGGGTTTTGCCTACGTTCACCGACATCTTCCATTTAGAAAGCCAGTCGGGAAGTAGGTCCAGACTACGTTGGAGCTTGGCGGCGGCTCCTTTTGCGGAAATGGATGACGAATAGAGAGCGATGTCATCCGCGTATAGAGCGAGATTGACGTCAATCCTGATGGGAATGTCGTCGGTATAGAGCGCGTATAGAATCGGGGAGATAAAAATACATATAATCACTACGAGTACTTATAATGAACTCTGTAAGGAAACCATACCGCGATCTAAAACAGCGGTGGTGCCACCTCTTGACAGACTAAGGGAAACGTTTGAAAGTAGGTCATGGGCGGCAGAGATCACTTGCCATCAGTTGACCTGCTTGCTAGTTTGCCGGACTTAATACATAAATAAAATTCTGGTTTTTTTTGTTTGTTTATTGCAGTGAATGGTGAGACGAGCATGCCGTTCGCCTGATAGTAAGCGATGCGACCGCTCAAGAACAGTGCAAAACCAAACAACACCTTGAATTACAAAGCAATGCTTGGCATTCCACTGCGCTCGCCATCCTGAGACCTAAGATGTTAAGTCTCAATATGTCCAGTAGTTACTCTGGCTACAATGACCTTCAATCCGAAACACAACAGTGCATTTAAACTGCTGTTTGACGGGAGAAATAGCAATTGCGGAAATATTATGAGAGACCTACCACCAGTAAATTCTCTTCTTAGATTTACGCGAAATTGGTTTAATTTTTAAATTTTTTGAGTTCCCGACGTTTCGATTACTTAACAGCTTTCGTGGCCACGGGGCGGACTGAGTTATTAGTCACCCGCTCAGTGACTGTTAATTGTAACAGTCACCTCATTGTGTCAGTACCTACACATAATTCAAAATTAAGGGTAGTTAAATTGTTAACTACCCTTAATTTTGAATTATGTGTAGGTATAGTTGTGGAGATACTGTACATTTCTATAGGCAACACTGTCACTCAGGGGCGAACCATAAAATTGTGGGGCCCTGGGCTATACGAATCAGAGGCTCTCTAATTATTCAACTAATTGCCATTGCGTCACAAAACTGCTTTGCAGACTGATCTAGGTTTACTGTAAAGAAAAAAATAGGACAATAAAATGTGTTTTTATTTTAATAAAATTCACTCATTCATTCTCTCGATTCGACTGTATTTTTTATGTTTGTTATATGATGTCGTTAAAAAAGGATCACCTTTGGACAAATTATATTTGAAAGGAGTTTTTATTCATTTTAATGTGGATACTTGAAACTTTACTTTATTTCACTTTACTGTTTCTTTATAAAATTATCTAAAAATAAACAATCACTGTTACTTAAATCGATACAAACGTCTTATGTCCATATTCTAATAAATTATTAAAAAAAAAACTATTATTTAACTAACATCGTAATACCAAAAAATATTTCCATACAAACTTTCCAACTTGGCGTAGTTAGCTTCGCTGCCTATTAGGCATAATAGATCCCACCCCTTTACAAAACTAAAAAGTTTCTCCGTCCAAGCCGCGCCCTAATTGCCCAGTTCGACTTCGGACGAGGCAAATAAATAACAGATTCGCGTAAATCAACTTTATTCACGGCCACGACATTGTCACAGAAAATTTACGATTAAATATTTTGGCCAAGAAAATAAACTTGGTATTAGAGTATTTTTTATGGGAATTAGAGCAATTTGTGGAGTAGATCTATTGTTTTCCATTGACTAAAAAATGTCTTTGTATGGTGGATTCATAAAATTGTATAATGTACATTATTAAAGCACAGTGTTGAAGTCTTGATAAATGTACCAATGAAAAATATATGTATCTGTTTCAATCCATACCGGGTATATCAAGACTGCTACCGAAAACGAAGCCGGATGGTAGTTTTAGTGACTACAAACATAGGGGTTAATCTATGCTCTGACGCGACCTTCTAAGGTTCAAAGGCACGACGTCCATGACGATACAAATATATAAAGTATTCGAATAATCTATCGTAAGTCGTAGCCATAGACTAAGTTCGGAGTGAATGATAAGTGTCCGAGATTTATCTTGATTTTTAGAAGTGGGAATAATAATTTTATACGAGGATTTCGCACGTTCGAACATTCAAATGTCGTGTCGGACCATAAAGTAACCCTACAGGACAGAGTCATCCTGTAAAAGAGTGGTGTAGTCACACCACTCTAGAACTAGAGATTATAATTATGGTCATTTATATACGCCGCGTCTTTTTTTGTCTGTTAGATCATACTCGATTTAAAAAATCTAAGACCGAAAGTCTGCGAAAATTATATCAAAATAAAATTATATTTTTTAAGACATTTTCATCTTCATACTGTTTCAATTCAGTTCTAACTTTATCAACTTAACTATTGGGTATTAGACTGAGTTAGATATTAAGTATTATTTTGCGTGCAAACACAAGTACCATTAAGATAAAATATGTTTGTTAAAATAGTACTAAAGTAGCTTGTAACATGAGGCAAATATTAGTATTTTAAATTAAAGTATGGAGTGCAGCAGGGTCATTCATCACAGGGTCAGGTACCGTCTTTTTCAATCCCGGTCACTGTAATGCGTTTTGAGCCTAGTGACGTCACTATTTTGCATCTAACTTGTAAGTTGTTTCTAATTTGTCTAATTCTGAATGTATTTATAATTATTTTAGCTATAGATTTTGGATATGGAAATATCTATTAACCTATAAATCATATTATATTATATGAGTATGTATGGATAAAGTTTCAGGAAATCGATGGATGCTTGCCACTTCCAACAGGTTAATGTGGAGATCCTTGGGGACGACCCATGTTCAACAGTGGACTTCTTGTGGCTGAGATGATGATGATATGGGTATACATAACTTTTGGTTCATACATTTTTTTTTTGTCAAATACGCTTTTCCCATTCGTTGCTCTACATACTTCAGATAAAGGCTATTACACAATAATATCACAGCCACCCAACCAGTAAAGCATACAACAAATATATGTACTTGTTTTTACCAATCCAAACGCGAAATAGGGAGAAATGTCAAAAGTTTCAGCTGTTTGGGTGCGATTGATTGACATTGTGTGACACAAGGCCGGGTCACTGCGCTTTCATTCACTATTCAAATCAGAGCTTTGGATTTCAAATAACTGTGCAAATAACCTACATATGTGTTTTTCACGTGGGCATTGGAGGTTACGCTTGTAATATTTTGTATATATACATATGTAATTCCTTTCTACATGTGTAGATAGACTATGGATGTCCACTTTGATCAATGTTATTTAATCTGTTTCGTTTACTTAAGGAAATTTTATACAAATGATGAAAAATGTGTTCTAAATAAACATTCATTCATGAATTCCTATTCTTATAGTACAGGTTCCCTAGTACAATTTTCATAATTTATTACTAACAAGCTGATTTTTCGTGAGTAGCTTCCTTTCGACTAGACGCCCAACTTTTTCCTTACAGTAACGTTGGTAAATAGTAGCTTAGTAGGGGGAGCAAGGATAAAATATGTTAACAGGACAAATTTAAAAAATTTATTAATCACCGAATTTTTCTTTGTTATTTATCGAGATAATTATCTAAATAACGTGAAAAAATATTTGTCCTACAAAATATAAGGTTTTGTTAGGGAGTCCCCCCTCTCCAACATGTATCATAAACAAGGCCATGGAAAATAATTACTAACCAGCTGATTTTTTTTATTGGTTAGCTAACATTTGTATAGGTTACTACCCACAATGTCCTACAAATTGCGTGGTATGTCTTGGTCCTACGCTCCAAAGTTGCCAATACCGCAGGACTTTTTTTTTTAATTAGTAACTGTAGGACAAATATATCACGTGATAGGTTAATATATTTTTCATCCAAATAAAACAATGTCCTACAAAAGTAAAGGTATGTTATATTAGTCCTACAAAATTTGTAATTTTTGAGTATACAAAAGAAAATGTAATATACGAGTATATATGTATACTTACAGTAGTATTCGTATACAACGACTTCGCTTATAACGACTAACCGGTTTTAACGACGATAATGTTTACTCTAGTTAGGTTTCATAGTATGGTACTGAGAAAATATCACCGTTTAGTGCGACTCCGATTTAACCAACTGCTTATAGCGACCAATAATTATAATAATACGTCCGGTTAAAACGACGCGCAATGTTTTGTTTGCACAACCTATGCACCACTACGTCGGCGCCCCAAATTTACCCCGCCCCCCGCGCTTCACCTCTCATTATTAGCGCGTGAATCCATAGTTAGTGTTTGTCACTTCTTAAGACAAGTTCTAAAAGCTGGACTAAACAGTTATTTCGGTAAAATACCGATTTCCAGCTCTCGTGTGAAACGCATCTAAATATATACCGGGTATATCAAGGGTGCTACCGAAAACGAAGCCAGGTGGTAGTTTAAGTGACTACAAACACAATGTAACTGTGTGTTGGCCGTCTGTATTTTTAGTCGTCTGTGGTCCACAGTATACAATGCTGTGCGCATGCGTTTGTGAGCAAGGATAGTAGTGTGCCTTAGCTCCAATAGCAAAATTTACAAAATAATATTTGTAATATCATAAATTTCAGCTATGTAACTGGAGGACTGGAATAACGTACCACGCAATTTGTAGGACAATGTGGGTGGTAAACTATGCAAATGATAGCTAACCAATAAAAAGAAATCAGCTGGTTAGTAATTCATTTTCATGACCTTATTTATGATACATGTTGGAGAGGGGGGACTCTCTTATATAACCTTATATTTTGTAGGACAAATGTTTTTTCACGTTATTTAGATAATTATCTCGATAATAAACAATTAAAAATCGGTTAGTTATTAATTGGGCTTATTATACATAACAAATCTAATGGACCTATTGTATCGAACATGAGTTTAAAATATTACGACAAATTATCGCGCAAATTAAAAGATTGCATTCCTTTTAAGATCAAATTAATGTTGTATGATTCTCTCGCCGAATGTTACGTTCAATGGGGCTTCAAACTTACGTAGAAAGAATTTGCAAATGAAAATTGAAGGTATTAAAATACTACCTACACAAATTAAACCACAGTATCGGGGAAATTATGTTGGACGTAAACAAAGTAAAAGACTGCCTGTACACACGAAACTGAACTACAAATTGCTGAAAGAAAAAAAATATACACAATTAACAAAAAAAAAATGATGCCGCTCGAGAACGATTACGTACAAAGCGAGCAAGTAATACAAATGGCGAATGGACTAATTTGATCCTCGGCTAAGAATTACCCTCTACATTAAAAAAGAGTTCATGCATTAAAATATTAAATCTATATTCAGATTGTATTTCCTTTACACTTAATAGCATTTACCTTTTGTTAGTAATATTTTTTTTTTTGTTTCTTTATTTTTTTAACATTATTTACGTTTACCTATCGCCTTTACTCTTGCCTCCTGTCTATATTAAATTTTATTTTTTATATGAGAGATCAGCATTCTTCAAGCTTCAATATGCGATTCAGATCAAAGCATTGTTAACAAATCTTAATGTGGTTTTCAATGCATACTATTGTGCTATTTAAAAATGATTATTTTGTAAAAACTATAACTTAATAAATAAAAATGTAGAAATATCGAATTTCGATTATTCCTGTATATTTTCGGATATAATCATGTCAGTATAAATGTCAACTAGCCAGAGATGAGTTAAAAAAAAAAGAAACAAACAAAAATAAAATAAAAAACTGTCGCTGTGAACCAGCAGTAAATGTTAGTCTCAAAAGTCACCTTAAATATACAAGCCAACGCCCCAATGTCCAGCAGTTTCAAAAGACGTAACAACTGACGATGCACAGATAAAGGACATAACTTCAAATAGTTTGACAACTATAGTGACTTGGTCTTAACAAGCAACTATATTCGTTTATCGAAGCGGTAAGACTTTGAAGGTTTGAAATGTCAAATTGTATATGAATTTCACTTTGAGAGAGAATCTGTACCCTACACACATCTGCAATTGCTACTCATGTAAGCCATGTCAACCGTGGTACGAATTTGAAACCTCCGTATATTAAAACTATCTAAATCGGGTCTTGGGCATCAATATATTATAGGAATAAATATGACTATTTTTTTAAGTTATAATTAAGTTATTATGTTTAAGTTATTTTAAATAAATTGCGGGCCTAACCATTTAACTTGGCATTTATGTAGATCTCACTTCTTTTGCCGCTGAAGTCAACGACCAAGCCATAATAATAATATTGAAGTTGGCTTTCATTCTAAAATGTTGCTGTTGAGATAATTTATTCTATATCGATTGTATTGAGTTATAATTCTTGTTATGCAGACAGACAGGCAGAAATCATTTATTTACTTTCTATGACGACATTTCAAAAGTATTCAACCGAACGCTATGTATTTTAACTTATACAGGGTATCTCAAGACTGCTACCGAAAACGAAGCCGGGTGGTAGTTTTAGTGGCTACAAACTCAATGCAATTAAAAATTTCGCATAGAAACGCGACAATTATTTTTTATGATTTTTTAAATATCGTCAATTTTGGGTGGCAAATCCATAGTTTTTGCTAAAATAATAATTTAAACTCTTTTATACCTTAGAGTATTTATAAATAAAAGGATATACACTATTATTTTAGGATAAAAATGTATTTACCACCCAAATATGACCATAAGAAAAAAATTCCAAAAAAAAATTGTCGCTTTTTTTTTCAACTTTTTCTGTTGCATTGTGTCTGAAGTCGCTTAAACTATCACCCGGCTTCGTTTTCGGTAGCAGTCTTGATATACCCGGTATAGTGTGTCCATTTTATTTCATGGAATTATAATATTTGTGATTTTTAAAGCACACTTATACCATTCTCCTTAAAATTTGAAGATTTTGATTTGTTTTTTTTTCTATTTATTATTTAGGGGTAATGGTACCCATTTGTTTTCTGCATTTTATTTTACAATTTTTGTCTCCATGAACCATACCAAATAAAAGATTTCTAGTTATAAAGTTATTAATTTAAGATAGACAGATAGACGACATTTTAAGAGTTCTTTATTTTCTACGAAACCCTAATAATTAATCAAGTTTTATGTATGTTACTTTCGTTTTATTTGTATTCTTGTGTGTGCAATGAAACAATGAAATAAATTCATAATATAAATCATTATTATCATCATGTCAACCACAGGTCCAGTGCTGAACATAGGCCCTTCAAGGATTTCCACAAATAATTTATATAAAAAAGTAAATAATAATAATAAATCATTGTAAATATACGCAATAAAGAACAGAATACAAGACAAACCAACCGACCACAAGGAGCAAAAGCCAAATGCAAACAATTCATACGTGCTACCTGATCTCTACCTCAAGTCTATAGAAATATGTACCACCTGTTGCCTGACGAAAATGATTGATAGTGCGGACATGCCAGCGATGCGAGCAGGACAAATACCAACTTGATTTACGTGTATCAAACGCAGCTTTGCGGGATTCAGCGTTATTCAGCTTTATTCAACGGTAAATCAACCGAAAACACCAAGTATATGATTTGTGGTTTTGTGTGAAATGATACGGAAAAGATAGTTGTTTCGGATTGATTTAGAAGTTTTCGAGTGAGTGAAATATTAGTTTTTGCTGGGATTTTTTTTGGTAGAGTAGTAGTTTTGTCTTGTTTCGATAGATGTCGCCATTATAAATTCACCGATTGCTTCGATTTGGTTGATAGGTCAATTAATAAATGCATGTACTTTAAGTTATGTTTACAAGTAATTTATGTTAGGAAAGTGTAATTTTGCCAGCCCCTAAATATACTGTATTAATCATGTAGCAAAACAAACGCGGGCTTTGTGAAGCAAACGAGGTCAAATGGAATTCAATTTGTAGGCCAGCTATTTTCCACTTGCCGGTAGAGACTCCTAAAATCAGCATCAAGACATTTGGATCAAACCAAGAGGAGAAACATTGAAATACGATAAATTATAAATAGAATTTAATTAGTAGTAAGATTCCAATAAATTGATGGGGACTTAGACATTATTTATAGATTTTATGTCGTGCTTAAAATTCATCTCTGGAACACAAGTTTTGATTTATAAATATATTTTAATAAGTATTTGCATCCTAAAAATAAACATTCGAACAATCGTCGATGTAGGGACACATATTCACAATATTCTAGCTGCTGATACAGCCGAGGGCAGGTGAAAGGATCTGGGTTAAAATAACAAGCAATTAAACAACAGTATAATTGATCCACTCGGTAAACAAAGCTTGCGTTTACCTTTTCCCTTGAGTAATGATTTTTTTCAAACGATTATTGCCATGCTAACGACGCTCTAATTATGTCATTTTGTTAATAGCAATGTTTCCTGCAATCGTGGAAATCTGTTTGTTTTGTTTGGATGTTTTAGGAGTGAATTTTAAAAAAATGATTTTAGTCAGTCAAATCAATTTCAACATGTACATTATATTTGTTTTTATCTTTTAAACTTTATCCTATAGGTACGCTATAGCGTGACCCTTGTTTTTGCTTCTCTAATGTCCATCCCAAGGTTATTGACAAATGATGGCCTCGAGCGATATGACCGTCTTTTTGTACTGTAATGTAATACATTGTTCAATTGTTTTTTTTTTGTGTACAAAAAGGATATAACTAATGAAAATCTTGGGTTGAGCTCATGAAGCTAAGAAGAATTTTTAAGGAGCTAAATCATTTCAAAATCATTCAGTTAACTTATGGTATGGTCAGCATCATAGATTAGTATTATTTACAGAGATACATTCGCAACTATACTTTTTATTGATTTTTCCGTGACTCCGCCATCAGAGGGCGCGCTAGGCCAACGCGCATAATTTCAAATATGTCAATATTTCAAGATATGAATATTTCAGAAAGTTCTGTAATTTTATCCAATTTCAAGTTGACATTAGTTAAATTTACAGAAGTTTATAATAGCAACATGCAAAACACATCTTTTGTGTGGCACACTACGGCCGTTTAAAAATTTGCTTTAAACTACTTACATGATCATTTTTCGTCTTCACCAAAGCGTAGCATATCTAGAATTTAAATAATTGTTTTCAAAATAAAATATCATGTGGGCCGGCATAATTATATCGAATGGCATGATACCGCCGTTTGATGCATAGTATCTGAACGGCATTTTCGCTTACCACCAGCTACAGTGCAGTCACTATGTCTCGCCAGAATAAAAAATCTAATGCTGAATAATTATTCCCTCCAGAATTTCCACAGCAACCTGTTGGCTGCGATCTGTATACAGTGACTAGTTAAAGATTTAGTTTCGTAAAATTTTGCTCTGCAGCAGCAAAAAAAAATCGCATACAATTATTCGCCAGGGGCGTGCACTCCTTGTAGGCAGAAATGCAGTGCTTTACTTGCCATTCACAGATATGTTATTACAACGTTCGTAAGTTTTAGATGTCTTTAATTTATAGTAAATAAATAAATAAACAAAATATAATAACTTAAAAACGCCTAATATTTTATAAATAGCACCTATTTGCAATCACGCAAATATTATCAGGGCCCCCGTAAGGGCTACTGGCGCCTGTGAGCGAAAAAAATTTTTGGCGCCCCTTTAGGCATTTTGAATTATCTTTTTTTATGGTAGGTAGGTGCTTGAAATAAAGCAAAGAACTGAACTTTTAAAGTCATATGTATTTGTAGATTATAATATCAAAATGAAATAATAATAATGAATTCTTGTTGACACTCATTTTAAAGCATTTACAATGGGGCACAGACACGTTGTTCATAATTACAAGAAAATAACCCAAAACTAAAAATCACATTTTTTTAGGAACAAATAACAGAAATATTGCCTCATGTCTACATGTTACTCATGTATACGTGTTATTGAGAAAGCGCAGTACCTAAAATTAGTTTGTTCATAATCGTGAGTAGAGTCGATTCCACTAATAAAAATAGGGGTCAAATTTGAATCAAAATAATATTCGTAATTCTTTTATAATCAAAATAAGTTGGCGTGTCAGGTTTTGCGCTTTTTCATTAACACGTAAATAAGTATCACTTCCTAATTATACTACAATATGCAGATACTTTAATAACAAATACCTAGGTAACTTTGTTATAAAATCAAAAAAGATATCTAGGTACAATAAAAAAATAAAAAAATAGCTGTTGTAGTAGAGTCACTACTACAATACTCTTGCTACTGTAGCGCAATTTTCCGAGACTATGCTGTTGCAAATTCGTTAATTGCATCGCTGAAATTTATACCATCAAAAATTTCTTGTTCAATGGCTAATATTGCTAGCCCAGACAATCTTTCTTGAAGCGTTGTTGACCTTAAATAATTTTTAACTTTGCAAATATCGGTCGCCAGAAGCTACAGATACAGGAAATGTCAGAAGAATTCTTAGTGAAATGCATACATTTGAAAGGGTGGATGTTAAATTGTTTTCAAATATATATTGTAAAATACTAAAAGGGTCAGGGTGAGTATCATCAGGTAATGAAAAAACTCTAAAGGTTATTCTCATATATCTTCTATACACTGACATCGACATCGACCGGTTACGATTTTATTATATGAATTGATTATTTTTGTTTTTTTTTGTTGTCCGAAGAATCGGGGAGGATACGATAACTCTGAAGTCTGGTTACCTGCTCTTCTACCGGGGGGACGACCAACAGTCCCGAGGAGGTGTCGGATTTCTTGTCCACAGGTTTCGTGTCATCAACAACATCGTATCCATCGAAAGTGTGTCGAGCAGGATAGTATACCTTATACTCAGAATATCAAAAAGATATTCGTTGAAGGTCATACAGGTATACGCGCCGACCTCGACACACCCCGATGAAGAAGTAGAGGAGATGTATGAGGATATAAGTCGGGCCATACATACTTCCAAAACTTACTTCAATGTTGTTATGAGGTACTTCAACGCAAAGTTGGGCAAGAGCAGTGATGCAGCGTTGAAAGTGGGGCAATTTGGACATGATGATGAGAAAGAGGGATTCTTTTCTATGAACTTTTTTTTTATTGCATTGAATGGCGAGACGAGCAAGCCGTTCGCCTGATGGTAAACGATACGACCGCTCATAAACAGTAGTAACATTCCACTGCGCTCGCCATCCTGAGACATATGATGTTAAGTCTCAATATGTCCAGTAGTTACTCTGGCTACAATGTCCTTCAATCCGAAACACAACAGTGCATTTACGCAGTGTTGTTTCACGGGAGAAATAGACATTGCGGTGGTACCTACCCAGATGGCCTCTCACATATCAGAGACCTACCACCAGTAAGGACTCTCTTTTTACCAGAAGCCGCCTCACAAGAAATAGAGAACGGAGGTTCCAAGTGTTTGCAAGAGACTTGTCTATTGGGCAAAGCCAGTTGTCTAGGCTGAAGATGGACGACGGCCGCGTGGTATCGACGAGGGCAGAGGTATTAAGGGAGATCAAGAGGTTCTACGGACAGCTTTACACCTCGGTTGCCCAATCTGCTGTTAGCTCAGCCGAAGAATTGAGAGTCGAGTTGATCTGACACTTTAGCGATGATATCCCGGACATCAGCTTGTGTGAGATTGAGATGGCCCTGAAGCGACTTAAAAACAACAAGGCGCCGGGCGAAGACGGAAACACTTCAGAGCTTCTGAAAGCGGGCGGCACGCCAATACTGAAAGTCCTTCAGAGGCTCTTCAATTCTGTTCTTCTCGAGAGCTCAACGCCGGAGGCATGGAGCAGGAGCGTGGTGGTCTTGTTTTTCAAAAAAGGTGATAACACTTTGCTGATGAACTACAGGCCCATCTCGCTCCTGAGCCATGTCTATAAGTTGTTTTCGAGGGTCATCACAAATCGTCTCGAACGCAGGTTTGATGACTTTCAGCCTCCCGAACTAGCCGATTTCCGAAAAGGCTTTAGTACCATAGACCATATCCATACACTTCGGCAAGTTATACAAAAAACCGAGGAATATAACTTGCCGCTTTGTTTACCGTTTGTGGACTATGAGAAAGCCTTTGATTCGATCGAGACTTGGGCTGTGCTACAGTCTCTCCAGCGGTGCCATATCGACTATCGGTACATCGAAGTGTTGAAGTGTATATACAACAGCGCCAGAATGTCGGTCCGAGTACAGGATCAGAGTACGAAAGGTATTCCACTACAGAGAGACGTGAGACAGGGAGATGTCATATCTCTGAAACACTGTTCACTGCCACGCTGGAAAATGCCTTCAAGCTCTTGCAGTGGAAAGGATTCGGCATCAACATCAACAGCGAGTATATCATTCACCTTCAATTTGCCGACGATATTGTAGTCTTGGCAGAATCGCTGGAATACCTTAGCACTAAGCTCGAAGACCTCAATCGAGTCTCCCACAGGTGGGTCTTAAAATGAACATAGACAAAACGAAAATCATGTCGAATGTCCATGTTGTGCCCACCCGAATCGGTGTTGGGAGCTCGACTCTTGAAGTTGTTGACGAATATGTCTATTTAGGACAAGTGGTCCGGTTAGGCAGGTCCAACTTCGAGAGAGAGGTCAATCGTCGAATCCAATTCGGTTGGGCAGCGTTCGGGAAACTACGCGACGTCTTCTCGTCCAAAATATCTCAGTGCCTTAAATCGAAAGTCTTCGATAGTTGTGTGTTGCCAGTGATGACTTACGGCACGGAGACGTGGCCTCCCACTATGGGCATTATTAGGAAGCTCAAAGTCACTCAACGAGCTATGGGCTATGCTCGGGGTTTCCCTACGATATTGAATCACAAATGAGGATATCCATAGGAGAACTAAAATAACCGACATAGCCCAGCGGATGAGCAAGTTGAAGTGGCAATGGGCACATAGCGCGGAGAACTGATGACCGATGGGTTCGAAAAGTGCTCGAATGGAGGCCACGTAGCGGAAAACGCAGTGTAGGACATCCACCCACACGGTGGTCAGACGACCTGGTAAAGGTCGCGGGACGTCGCTGGATGCAGGCTGCCTTCAACAGGTCTCTGTGTAAATCATTGGGGGAGGCCTATGTTCAGCAGTGGACTTCCTTTGGCTGATGGATGGATGTATGACTTTAGTTTTTTTTTTTGGCAAACTTTTTTTTGGGCCCTGGATTTTGGCGCCCCTAATGGCGCCCGTGTTTATTGCACACTTCGCACATATGGTAGCGGGGGCCCTGAATATTATGGTTGCCACGCGAAAAGCAAGCGGCGCTGCAAAGCAAAATAATGTACCTAATCAACCAAGTCATGCCGCCGCGTCCCGCATGACATTTGTTTGCATGTGTGTAGTAATTTTGGTGTCCGTGCACAGTCGCAAACGCACACAACTATGAATATTGAAAGCCGCGACTCCTGCGGCAGGCCTCGGGAGTTCGGCAGTTGTCGGGAGTAATCGTAAATGTTCGTTGCCTATAATCCGAGTAAAATTAATAGGCTGAAATCTAATAAATCACCTATGCACATTATGCATTTTTGGTTAGTAAGGTTTTATTTGTTTAAATAGAAATGTTTTGTGTTTCGCGCTGGCCATTTTGCTTTTTAATGAGTTTTTGCATTGTTTAGTATTTTATACTTAGTATGTTTGTAAAAAAAATAGATTTCTTAACGGATTTTTCATTTTAACATTCGAAAGTGTGTACATTTAACAGTTTATTACTAAGTTTCGATATTAATTGTAGTCATTTGCTTTTACTAGTGTGTTTGTTTATTTTTTCAAATGTTATTTGATTGCGAGGTTTGTGTTAAAAATTTATGTTTATCAAATGAATGAATGAGGTGGCCGAAATCTTGCGTTTATTTACATCGGGATAGGTATAGTAATCTCAACTAACCGGAACCTTGAATTTGTGAAAATTGAAAGCTGACTAGGTGATTTTTTTTATTTTAGTTATTAGAATTTCTTCCGCCGCGACGATCGATCGCTGTTTTGTCTGCGTTGCCGTAGAAGATGGACATGAATAGTAGTACATCTAAGACTTGTTATGTTGGCATGGTTTCCGACTTAGAGATCCGTCGCGTGGCTGTGGCTATGCTAAAAAACTATAAAAGAAAAAGTTTTTGTGGCCGAGTACTCCGCCGCATACACAGTGTCATAATCCTGTGCACGCCGCTGTTATTCGCCAACATCTTCTCTTGACTGGAGGCATCTTTCTCATAATTATGTTACTACCGCCACTATATCCATTTTTCCTGCTAAACAGTGTAAATGCACTGTTGTGTTTCAGATTGAAGGACATTGTAGCCAGAGTAACTACTAGACATATTAAATATTTTTTCTATATTGAGACTTAATATCTTATGTCTCGGGATGGCAAGTATTGTTTTGTAATTCAAGGTGTTTTGGTATTGCTACTGTTCATGAGCGGTCGTAACGCTTACCATTACCATTCATTTCATTCATTGCATTAAAGAAAATCTACTGCTGAACATAGGCCTCCAAGGATTTTCCTAGTTAATCGTGAAGCAGCCTACATCCACTGACTTTCAGCAAATCTGACTAACTCGTCTGCCCATATCTCGAAAATACACACCAATTTTTATAATTATTATTACATGTTGCCGTAATTACTAATAAATGTTATGATCGAGAAAGGTTAATGTAAAAATAATATTATACACCAAGTAAAGACCGTTGGGATCTTACAAATTATGGTTGTTAGTTGAGTACGAAGAGAAATTGGTGGATGCGGTTTTCCAATTTATAATTTTAGGATAGATGTAAATCTCTTTTATACAACTTTTTTTTTTCAATGAATGGCGAGGCGGGTTTGCCGGTCAGCTGATGTAAAGTAAGCGATACGACCGCTCATGGACAGTAGCAAATTAAACAACACCGTGAATTACATAGCAATGCGAGGCGAACATGCCATTAGTCAGATGAATATCGCTCATTGGCAGGAGAAAACTAAATAACACCATGAATAACATAGTAATGCTTGGCATCCCACTGCGCTCGCCATCTTAATACATAAGATGTTACGTCTCAACATGTCCAGCTGATAGTTTTAATGCACTTTCCAAATCTTTAAGTCTCATCGGCGACCAAATTTATACACTATAAGCCACGCCTATTGATTAGTTGCTACAATAATCCACTGGGCTATTTAAGCAACATTTTTACCGGATCTAAAACCTAATTTAATCTCATAGAGAAAAGAACTTGTGATACTGCCACATACTCCCAAAAATCTGTCACTTATATACCCGAAAAATGCAATGTAAAAATCTGTCGTAAACGACAAAGCGAGTGAGTTATTTCGTATTTGGCGCACACACGAAGTTTGACGTAACATGTCGATGAGGAATATCGGGTCTACATTTTTGTAACGCAATTTGTCCAAACATCACGTGTCACGAAACTAAGAAAGTTGTGTGAAAGGTAGGCATTTTTGTCGAGGATTTATATGAATAAAACATAACTGGGGCCAGTATTTATTAACTTAAATCTTTATTGTCCCCAATATTAACAAAAACAATATCAAGAAATCATAATCATATAGAACTGGCGATCCCACAGATAACCATAGGATGGATTTAGAAAAACGACAAAAAGAGGGCGTTGTAACAAAAATATAGTTAAATAATACTAATTAAGCACATAACAAAATAAATATCAACCACTCTCAATCGTACTCTCGATTGTAGAGGAGGCCCGTGCCCTGCAGTGGGACGTATATGGGCTGATAAAGGAGAATCCCATCAAAAACATCCTGTAAAAAAATTCCAAGTCTCGCAGCTCAGGTTTTCTACCGCAAAAAGTTGTGAGATGCATGTAATACCAAGTCGATTAATTTATTTAGTCCTTAAGGGACCTTCTATATAAAGTTATTACGTTAGTTATTACCATATCAATATTGAAAATTCTTTACGTTGTAAATAAATGGATCGACTTGGCCATCGCATGAAAACATAATGTATCCTACAATTTATACATAATGCTGCTGGCCAAGTCGATCTATTTATTTAAAACGTAAAGAATTTTTAATATTGATATGGTAATAACTAACGTAATAACTTTATATAGAAGGTCCCTTAAGGACTAAATAAATTAATCGACTTGGTATTACATGCATCTCACAACTTTTTGCGGTAGAAAACCTGAGCTGCGAGACTTGGAATTTTTTTACAGGATGTTTTTGATGGGATCTCACGTCTTTTTGTAGAGTCCTACTTTTTTCCTTTTCGGTACTTCTTACTTCTAGAATATCACTAACGATTTTTCTTAAAGCCTCTTTCTTATGGATTTTTCTTATTTTTGTAGGTATTAATTTATCACAAATATAGCGGATTTGATTATTAATGTTCTTTCTTTCATTGTAATTGATTGATATTTTCGAGTTATTTAATCTATTTATTTGCAAGTTTTTCTTTGTCATGTTGTACAGTTTCATGGGCTGAATACACCATTTCCCTCTCTATATCCCCTCCTGTTATGCCTCATGTATATAGATATCTATCTACAACTATTATTCCATTATATACGGGTACAATGATTCATTAACTGCAAATGTAACTTTGTAATCCAATACATTTATATGGGATTACAAAGTTATTCACGCAGTTGGTCTATCTAGAAAACTAGACACAAATTATGAAATGTTTGAATTTTCCCTTACTTTAGACACTAAACACTAATTATATTCTAAATTTGAAGGTTCTATGTCTGCTAGAAGTGCCTTAGACTTTTGATGATCGGTCAGTCAGTCAGTGAGTGACAAAATTAAGAAAGTTTGACTAGTTATAATTCTTAAACTACTGGTTCAAATTAAATGAAATTTTAAATATACCGTGTTTACACAGTGCCTGCTTAGTAACTGAAAATTCAGGCTTCATGCTTTAGCCACAACGAAGTTATAGGGGGTTGAAAATGGTCTGAATTGCTTCGAGAAAAGGATGTTACGGCCTATAGCTCGACTTGGAGGGGGCTCGGCCGCGCCCCCAGATAAGAAAATAAACATGACTACTTTCATAATTATAATAAGTTAACATAGGTTATACAGGTCTGTCAGTCTTGATATACCCATATCAAGACTTATCGAAAACGAAGCCGGATACTAGTTTTTTCATTTATTTTTAAGGAGCAACAAACAATTACACTTTGCTAATAACTATACTTAATATTAAGTTTCTTAAAATTTAATTAAAGTGCAACCAACCTCGTTGCCCAAGAATTAAACATCACAGACAGATAGTGCCAGTGAAGACACAGAGGAATGCAATACTTATTATATGATTTAGGTATTCTGTGTAGCGGTGCACGTTCGCCCGCGTTCGTTTTACAATGTGTAATAGCAAAAAGATTTTGTTTACATACTTGACGTATTGCGGTCGACGTGGTACGTGAATACGTATTTGATTTACTAGTTCATTATAGTCAAATTTATTATGACAATTTCCATATAATAAAAGTTGATCGAGGAGCAATCTTCTCATTTTAAGTGTTAGTAAAGATAATTTATATAGTAGTTCTTCGTAGGAGGATTTCGAAAGGAAACAGCGATAGTTCGTCATACGTAAAAACTTGCGTTGAACCCGTTCAATAATATCAACATATTTAGCATAAGTTTTAGTAGTTTTAGTGACTTTAGTGTCTAAAGTTTACACAATGCAGAATCTTCTTTTGTTATTTTTTTCCTATCGTCGTCACATTAATTTTCTATCACAAAAATAATCTTTTCGACATAAATTTAATTTTTTTGAAAAAAAAAAAAAAAAAAACAAAGAGAAAACATAAAAGTCTACAAAAATGCCTTCGTATTTATAGTAACAGTAAATAAAATAATATTTAAGTTGGTACTGTAAATTATTTTGACTTTGAAATAAGACTATTATTTACGGATTTTATCGCGGATTTAGTTTAATTTTTACATTTTTTGAATTCCCGACGTTTCGATCACTTTACAGCTTTCGTGGTCACGGGGCGGACGGTTATTTTGACTTGAAAACAGCGAGACTGCGTTCTGAAAAAAATCAGATTAGATTCAAAATGGCATCAAATTAAAGTGATATATAATTCTGCCTCTTAGTTAAAACTTTTTGGACAATATTACCCAATACAAGAAAACATATCAAATTCCTTTCTCACATCATTCGGTTCATTAGTAATGGTTTCTTATCACGGCTCGGTGTAATTCCATTTATTTATACCGTTCGCCTCGATACGGGCGATAGCGTCACCTATGTTATTTACGCGATTCTCACCGATATTGCCTAACCGTCGATGCCTGAATAATTTCGCTTATAAAGATTTTTATCGAGTAATTTTTCCAGTGTTTTTAATGTTGAAAGGCTAAAAAATGGACGGTGCTTGATAAATGTGTGCATTGCCGGCAGTTTATTGGCTGTTTGAAAATAGAACGTTGAGATTTTGATTTTGAAACAAGATAGGATATTCGTGGAAGAGCAATAACATTTTTTAAGAGATGTTCATGAGGGCATAAATTGATAAAACATGTCGAAGCCGTAAGAAACACAGCAGCATGAAATTCGTGTACACCTTTAAGACATACAAGTTCTGTCCACTTGTTTTCAAAGCTTCAGATTAAGCTCTAGACTATACACACATAAACTCATGTATTTTTCACGGGTAGGTAGAGGTGCTACCAGGTTACTCACGTTTCGCTTTCTGTATTCTGTCTTAAGATGTAATAGGGAGCAATATAATAGCTATTCTGTAACACGCAAGAAAAAAAAATGATATTTTTTAAATTTATACCTTCTTGATTTACAAAGCAATAAAGTCCAGATTTAGTATTTTAAGCGAAACAATGATCTCTCACTCAACACAACAATGCCTCCTTGTGACCGTATACATGGTTATTTTTAAACGACTGCACATTTTTTTCTTGAACTCAAGATTCAATGCTGATTATCGCATAGTGGTGTATAGTGAAATCTACACATAATAAATAATTTATTTCCATTTCAAAATATTCTAATTAATGGTCAAATTAATACGAATACGGTCGCCGGTCATTGAATATACAAAGACGCGCGTATTATGTGTGTGTGTGTCGTTTATGAACGCGCTTATTATGGTCGAGCGTATTGCCTAAGTATTTTGCTATGCGAGAATAAAAAATATGGAATCTTTAAGAAAAATACTAATGGAATATTCATGTATTGAAACCTGTCAATATTTAAATGCTGTAATTAAGGTCAATGTAACGACATAACTTTCAAAACTTTTACTGGTGGTAGGTCTGTCATATGTGTGAGGCCGCCTGGATAGCAACCACCGCAACGTCTATTCCTCCCGCCAAACAGTCGTGCGCACTGTTGTTTATCAGTCTGAAGGACATTATAGCCAGAATAAGTACTGGACATATTGAGACTTAACAGTTATGTTTTACGAATGGCGAGCGCTGTGGAATGCCAAGCATTGCTTTGTAATTAAAGGTGTTGTTTTGTTTTGCTGCTATTCATGAGCGGGCGTATCGCTTACCATCAGGCGAACGTCATGTTAGTCTCACCATTCAATGCAATAAAAAAACAATACATGTGTGTTGTTTTTTTTTTTTCAAAGTATGTACTGTAATTACACAAATACTTTTAAGAATCCATGTAACAAGTTTGGGGTATTCCTTTGCCCCGGGGAGCAACGCCGGTCGAATTGATGGCTAATTAGTCCGGGGGAAGGGAGAAACTTTCCAAGGAAATGTACAAGGGAGTCATTTACACAGTTACACGGACTGCTACAAGGTTTTTTACTTATGTATTTAACATGATGGTTACCTGTCCATTGTGTTATGGGATTTTTCGTACAAAATAAAATTATGTTTCTGTCTGATGCTTTCTTAAGTTTTAGTCATCTTCATTATATAAAATGATAGGAAAAAATTAAATAGACTTAAATTTTTTTAATTTAAATTGTATTATAGACAGGGATTACATGAATTCAAAAATAAAAAAGGACAGAAACAAAATTCGATTTCATAATTGTTAATCTAAATTTTATTATAGACAGAGATGCTACCAGGTCACTTTCGCCTTGTATGTTCCGTCTCAGAATATGATAGAAGGCGAGACTATAATCATATCGTGCACAGATTCATGACTTCAAGCCTATAGTTAATAGAAAAAAAAACAATATCACTTTACCCAACCTGAGATTTAAACCCGAGACCTCAGCTTTGTCGTATCGTAGTAAAACTGCGCCACCAAGGCAGCCAGGTACTAAACCACATATAAAATTAAAGAGAGTTACACCAAAGATCTACGCCTGACGCGAAGTTGAAGTCGCGGTTGTTCGCGCTGCGAGCTCGTTAAGTGATATGTCAATATAAGAATATGTAAAATATGATGCTTTCTTTTCATCATTATCAGCCCGTTGTAGTCCACTGCTGAACATAGGCCCCTTCCAAGGTACACCACAGAGCCCGGTCTGCTGCTTTATGCATCCAGTCGCTGCCGGTCCTCTTGTGCGAGTCGAGTCATCCCGCCATCTGGCCAGAGGGCATCCCACGCTACGTTTACCAAGACGCGGTCTCCACTCCAGAGCACGCTTACTCCAGCGATTATTCGTTTTGCGACATATATGGCCAGCCCATTGCCATTTCAACTTACTAACTTTCAGAGCTATATCGGTCACCTTGGTTATCTAATAGATGACTTCGTTTCAATATTTGTCCTTCAGAGAGACTCCGAGCATAGCTCTTTCCATAGCACGTTGAGCATCTTTTAACTTATGGAGTAGCCCCACAGTCAGTGTTCACGTCTCGGCTCACTACGTCATTTCAGGGAAGACGCTTTCTTTTCATTCACATAATATTCTTCAAAGACAACAGTGATATTTCTTGTCAGCATGTCGTAGATAACCGCGACGTCAACGTCACATCAGCGCAGCGTCCACGTTGCGCAGATGGAGAAACTCCAACGCTCTGATTGAGGCCTTATGTCCATCTTGATACTACGTCTATGTGTCCATCACATGGTTGCTGTCAGAAAGGGCCTTGAGCGGTAAGTACTTGTTGTACTTTTTTCGTCCGTTGATTTACCTTCTTGTATATCTTCTGTGTCAGCCCATATACGTCCCACTGCAGGGCACGGGCCTCCTCTACAATCGAGAAGTGCGATTGAGAGTGGTTAGGCCATATAGTCCACCACGCTGGCCTAATGCGAGTTGGCGGACTTGCATACCATAGAAATTCTTATATTCAATGCAGGTTTCCTCACGATGTTTTCCTTCACCGTTTTAGTGTGTGGTGATTGACTATCAATATGTATATTTAGTTTACAATAAAGCTTTATAACAAAATAAATAAATAGTTGAAAACATATACACATTGTACATAGGCGGACTTAATGCCAGAGGCATTCTCTTCCAGTCTACCTTGAGATGATGCTGAAATCACAGAAGTAGGGTCACATATGCTTTTTTGATTTGATATTACATATACATATGTATAAATACTAATACATAAATACATATATACAGCGTGATTTTGACACCCCCTACAATAAATTAAACCATGTGCATCGCGTAGTAAGTTATATTGTTTGCACGCATAGGAGTTGTCGTCGAAGAAGAAACAAAAAAGTTGATTTTTCAAACAAATTATAAGTCAAAATAATGGCATTTAATTTGAACGTCCTATAATTACACTTACCTGATTTACAGCGTCCGTACGGACCGGAGCGGCAACATCGCAATATTCCCGCGTTTATGAAAACAGCCGACCTGCTAGTACATGCAGCGCGGCGCTGCGATCGCGAGAACTATCTTCCCATGTCACAAATTGTTCATAGTAATCACAGAACAAATTAAATTGCTTTTAATATCCCGTGCACAGAAAAATATCTCACACGGAATTGCCGTGCAGCCTGCCTTATGCTCATGTTTGGGTTGTCCCGGAAGCAATTCAAAATCCGCTCCTCTAAGTTAATTCGAATACGACGGGGAGGAACATCTTCGTGCGTCTAGGGCAACAACTGAGTACTGACCACTGTACCTTAATCTTTGTACAGCTACACCAAATCTCTCACAATATGTTCTGAGGGCCAGGGCGGCGCGGCGCGCGTTTTGATTACACTCGCCATACAATAACACCATATCTGTGTATTCCACAGTACTAGAAGTATTCGTCATTGTATTAAGAATACGCGTAAAGTAAATTAATAATAAAAAAAAACAAAATAATACTAACTAAAATGTACTTATAAACACATATACTAAAACTTTAACAATAAAAAGAACACTTAAAACACTAAAACTAACACCTAATGATAACGTACTTAATTCCAATATGTGTCTCTATCACTTAAACACTTATAACTATTCACTTACTTAACACTAAATACTAATAACAACAGAATTTAAAAACTATCAAAATGGCGAGTTCTGCGCGCGCGCGTCTTTGTTTACATTACCAATTGTACCGCAGTACACCGAACACTGAGCTTACCGCCGGGCCGCCCGCGCCGCCCGCGCCACCATACATTAGGATTTGCTAAAAAATATAAGATCCTTATGGATTGATTGGATGGATTGGTTGATGCAGTAATTACGTAACTGGATTGGATAATAGTATTTCAAATGAGATACTCTGATTGGCGTAAAAAAATCTTTATGTGATTGGCAATTTAAATTAAGGGCCGTGATTAAAATATCTCGAAATCGATATCGATTATTTGTAGTTTAGTCGAATGTGTCAACTTTACTTTTCTAAGCAATTTTACCCGTAAGTAGTTAATTAATAAAACAATCTACAGCTGCGAATACATAGGTGTATTTTGTATAAAATTAAGATTTCACAAAGTTTACTTTCGAAACATTAAATATTGTCAAGTTATTGTCATTTTTCGAGATTAGTCAAATAACTTTGTGCACTTTTTTTTTGTTCAAGAGAAAAAGCTTTAAGCTCCCCTTTCGATACCTCGGGGGGGTATCGGGGGCTCGAAAGGGGTATATCAGTGTCTCTGGCCTTCCAGCCCGGTATAAAAGCGGATATTGTGGCCGAGATCGGTCCCTAACAATATCTACTCCAGAATATCCGCATGCTAAAAACCCCTCAATTAACGTCACACGCATTGTGGACGGCACCGGATATCCCAGAGCGAAGGGCACCCCGATACTCAGCATGAATGGATAGGCTCGTCCGGGGAGGTACCGCTGTCTCACAGGCGAATGATTTGAAGCGACAGCTTCGCTGTCGCGTTTCGATCGGTGAGTAAGATTGCCGGCTTTTTCCTTCCCGCTCATTCCCGTTCATGGGCGGCAGTGACCATTTACCATAAAATGATCTGCTTGCTCATTTGCTGGAATTACTTAAATTCTTATTTTTAATAATTTCGTCAATGGCAATATTACTTGACGTTAGGTGAACTTTCTACCACCCTTTACGTCAGGGATTCTTAAAAAAGAATTGAATACGGTTTGATTTTTTTTCCTTACGTTGGGTTTTAATTATTGAAGATGTTCCAAATTATTAAAATCAACCGTAAGCGACAAAAACGAATTACCATGATATTTCTGACATAATATTAAGTTTCCAGTCAACTCACACTATAGTAAAGCTTGATTTAGATCCATATTTATAATATTAAATAATATTGAGATAAAAAAAATATCGATTAAGTGTCCTCGAATAATTTCACAACACTACTTCAACAATGTTTCGTATGCTGTCACTTTCTTATAATTATACTCAATCCAAGGGCGAAAAAGGGACAGTTGCATATTATGACATAATAATAACAAGATGTATGATCTGGCAACAAGTGATTATAGTAAATATGCAAAGTACAGAAGGAACATGGCGCGTTAGGATACGTTTACGTAAAATTGTTTTGGAAATGTTAAATTGAAATATTGCGTGTTGGATTCAAACAATACTTAAAATTGACTGCAAACTGTGTAAAAACAAAGCTGAAAGAAATTTTATTCTTGATGCATAGTTTTATTCATGTATACTTATTTGGACCGATTGTCACGTGACCGATTTTTTTTTTCTTTGGTGGCCTATGATTATGATTACAATTAAAGTTTATGTATTGTGCAATTAAAATGCCGTGTATGTATTTCCAATATTCAAGAAACCTTTTAATGTGTATATTGGATTTTGAGAGTGCCTAGTAATTAGTGTATGTATTTGAGTAAATGCTTACTAAAAATACACCAGTTAATCATTATTACTTACTTATAAAATAACGATCATGTTCTAGGCTACATTAATAATAATTATTGTAGTGTAGAACATATTGAGGGATCTCTATTTCGCCAAGTTTTATGTTTGCGGGGTCAAAGTCCTTTGTCAGCTGAGCGGCAAAACTACTCGTGCATGTACAGAGTGATCGAAAATTACGAAATACAAAATCGTGATTTTTGACAAAACTATCAGGTGGATTTTTATCTAACTTGGTACAATGTTTCCTGGGGTGGTTACAAACATGTGGACGAAGTTATTTACAATATGTCAATATCACGCGGTATAAGTATATACCTACACACTTTGTAAAACTATGTCAATATATACATAATGACTATAATATATATAGATATAAATAATAAACCAATATGAACGATGACACACTAGTGTAATAATTCAGTCACTTTATCAAGTAACACCTCCCGAACCTTTCTTTTAAATACAAAACGGTTAATGGACGTCCTGAAGAAAGCAGTAGTTGATAATCTCGTCAATCAACCGCTGCCCAACCCTAAACTTCCCAGCAAATGCAGTGCTGTCACATTTCTATGTAAGCAAAGAAGAACTAGATACCCGTCATAAAAATTCCCATCGTATAAACTATTTAATCCTGGTTCCGTATTCCTTAACTCAACAAATTGTCGACGCTACCTCGCAGCAAAATCTAATCCGGGTATAAATTTTTTCCACCTACAAGCTTAACGTATTTTCTTGTAGCGAAATGACAGTAATGTTCCTAATAAAGTCGTCTATATGATAATTTTCTTTAAGCCAGGACACTTATTATTAAGGACTCCCAGTTTTTTAAGTAAAGAAAAATTTGTAATTTTCGATGTAAATCATGTTACTCTCGTACTGCACGACGGTTACCAAAAGGTTTTTAGACAGTATGCTGGCGTAGGGTTTTGAAGATATATGTGGCTGATGTACATTCATAGAGATCTGTTAAAAGCAGCCTACATCCAGCAACTATTTCTAATATTAGGTTTATCAACAGCAAACCATTAACTCTAAAGGTATGTAACTATAAAGTGCGTGGTGGCCTGTTGGTAAACGGACTAGACGCGGCTGCCCACATGTTCACGGTGGTCGCGGGTTCGAATCCCAGGGCACACCTCTGACTTTTCGGAGTCATGTGTGTATTGATAGTCAATCACCACGCACTAAAAACGGTGAAGGAAAACATCGTGAGGAAACCTGCATACCATAGCGATTTATAAGAATTTCTATGGTATGTAAGTCCGCCAACCCGCACTAGGCCAGCGTGGTGGACTATATGGCCTAACCACTCTCAATCGTATTCTCGATTGTAGAGTAGACCCGTGCCCTGCAGTGGGACGTATATGGGCTGATACAGATGTAACTATAAAAATTCACGAAAAAGGTTTTCAATTCGTTTACGGTCCAAGTATTACATGATTACCTTCAGCAAAGTAAATAATTAATACCATCATCCTACAGCGTTCACGATTGCCCGAAGGATATTAGAATCCCCAGCTTAAGGTTTCATGTCTGGCCTATAGCTCCGAGTCACGTAGCCCGTACGTGGATAGAAATATTTTTTGTGAGCCCAATATCCGAATGAAATTGTTACAGAAGCCTTTAGTTTAACTAGAAAATGCTCTGGGAATGTTTATGGCACATTATGATGATTTTATTTATGTAATTTTAAAAGGTGTAAATGTTTTAGTGTGCTTTTAATGTCTGTGAAATTTTCACGGCTTGATATAATAAATACAACCAATATCCACAAAAACCATGGTTCTGAACTTGATCTAAAACACCATGTTTTCAAAAATATTTGATTGAGCAAAAAGAAATGCGATTTCTCTTGAAGGAGGAATCGGTTTACTCAATCGTACTCTTGATTTTAAAAGAAGCCCGCACCCTGCTGTGGGACGTTCATATATAGCCTGATATAGATACAGATATAACTCAAGAAATACCTTTTGATCAATCTACCTCAACTCAACACCAAACTATAGGTTCTAAAAAAACAAATCTTCAATTTCACGGACTCCAAAAAAATTCGAAGTAATGAAATACAACGACTGTTGTAAACCAAGTAGTAATTGCGACGGCTCTGCTATTTCAAACGAAAGCTACAACGCTTCAAAGTGTGAACGCTTGTAAGAGTTTCTCAAATTGTGAAAATTACTGCTTGAGTATAATAATTTGTAAGATTTTGTGTATTTACGATTCTTGCTGGTTGAACAATTTGTAAATGAATGTTTCTAGTTTGGGTGTTTTCAAGTGAAATTAATATTTAAATACGCATCGTAATTTATCTCATATGAAATATATATATATTACTTGTAAACGTGCCGTCAGTTATTTTTTTAATTATAGTCTATTTTATTAAAATTAACCGAGCCTTTACATTTTACAATAAAAATTTGAATATTTTATTCATCAAAAAAAACAAATATATTTTTGTTTTTAAATTCTTGTTTCTACACAACCATGAAATTTATTTTAGTCCTGAATTCTTATACGTACAAAACATATTCCCAGATGCGTCAGAGATAGCAGTTCTGAGACAAAAACATTTTTCCAGCATATTTCATCCATCGTATATTTTCAGCGCTCAACTTCATCTGTTAGTGTTCACATTTTTCCGTACGTCGAACAAAAGCGCTTCTGTCAAGCGGATTTAAGCGATAGAGCGCTGAAAGGCCGTAGTCCAAGCTATCAGTAGCGCTGTGACGTAACACCTACATGCTACAAAGCGGACCTCTCAGCCACCGAGAATGGTATTTATAAATATTTTTAATCGAATTTCTCGTAAATACGGCGTGTTTTTTTCTGGAAATGGATGTAAAGATCTGCTCATAACTGCGCATACCATGATCTTGGTATGAATAAAGCATAGAAAATAAATAATACAAGGTGTATTTCTGATCCTCACAACACTAGACTCCATCTTAGTGTGGGACTAGGACTATGTATGTGGTGACTGTTGGGTGTTAATTATTTATTGTATTATTACAGAGACATTCTAAACCATTTCCATTCCTTCTATTCTGAACCATTTCTATTCTATTCTAGTTGAATTGAAAATCAATCTACACTCAAATCAACCCGGTACAAACGACTATCTAAGAGCAACAGGCAAACGATAAAAGAAAAACACGCGACCGCAATCTCATTCGTACAATACACACATTTTATTTTTTCAAGCAATAAAGAAGGTCTCATTTCGTATTCCATTCAGCACGGGAGATGTAAAATCTTCCACTTCATTTGGCCGACGTGGAATGCCGGCATTAAGACATTGAAGAAACAATTTGGCAGGGCGAGCGTTTGTACGCAAAAATAATTTTGCTGCTCGCGAAACGATTTTACTTGGGAGGCCTCTTTTGGTATTCAAGATCTGAGTGCACATACGTTGTTTTTCAATGTAAAACGGGGGCAATGAGAGTTCGGTGAGAATCGTTTACATGTGTGCCTGAAAGTCGATTGTGCAGTAATTTGGAGCTGTTTTCTTGTGACCGCTAATGTCGCATGCGATTAGACGGAGTGTCGTGTTTACCTGGGCACACAAATAGCTTGTTGTGAGTCGTCTGAGCCAGCGGTTTCTAAATGTTTTTGGAACCCTAGAGGATTTTTATGTAGATACGACTATGAGCTTAGTATAAAAAATTATAAGAAATAAAATGCGCTCAGGTTTATTAGTTTAGAAATAAATGTATAAGTTGCGTAGAAGTAATTTTTTTTCTTGATGTTTCTGACTCCAGACTCCAATTTCAGAAACTTGTGCCCGATATGCCAATGGGCTCCTTTTATCACATCGTTGAAACGATCACACAATGCGAAACGTGTGTATCCTGGTAGCGCTCTGCCTACCCCTCTTCGAAAAAGGCGTGTATATGTATGTGACTTTAATTTCAATACCGGAGAATGGTTATAATATACTTTATTTAGCATCCCATTATTTTAGACACCAATCGTATATAGCAGAGAAAATGCAAATTAAGACAGATATACTATTCCGTTCTCTTAGGATCCGAATGGCAAAGTTTGGGAGACACTGGTGTAACATATTGTTCTTACTGTTTAATCTAATCGCGGCAGAATGCAAGTTGTTGAACATAAACTGTTCCCAGGACATTCCTTAAAGTAACTGAATCTACACTTCTGATACCAAATCACTTGTACATACATACATACCAGTGGCGTGCCTAGGGTTGTGGACTAGGGCAAGCCCAATATTTTTTTAGTAAGATTATGTATTGGTTCAGGAGCAAAATGGTATAAAGAAAGAAGAGCGTGTTCATCATGCGATAGGGGGCGAGCCTATGCGATGTAATTAAATAAAAAAAAATATAGAAAACGACCCGAGATTCGAATCCGAGACCTCAACTTTGCGCCATCGAGGCAATTCTAGACCTACCACACGATCTATATAAGATTAGGATAAAAACCAATAAAATAATAACTATCTTTATCACCGTTATGAAATAATCTATTACAACAAGTTGTTTCAAAAAAATCTAATAGATGGCGCGATTTTCACGGCCATCTATTTAATATTGCCAAAATACTGAAGGGCCCATAATTCGTTTTTTTTTAAATAGATAAATAAAACAAATGTGCAAGTTAAATTACTTTTGGGCATGCATACATAACTTTATATTGTAATTATTTTGTAAATTAATAAACGGCACTACAATAGCACAAGTACGGCGCCGTGTTTAACTTCGCGGCCAGAAATTATTATTAATACATTCATGTTATGTTTTTGTGTATGCATGTGATTTTTTGATTCATCATGAGCTCTGAAAGGAAGCTAAGGAATATCTGAAAAACACTACGATTACTGTCTACGCGAGCATAATGTTTTGAAATCTCATCACATATTATGTATATGACGCATAAAGAGGTTTCTATACGCTGTTTACCGGAATTATGAAAAGATATTAATGCATTCACATGTTTTTGTCAATTACTATAAAAGTACCATTTAAATTATTTAAATCACTCTAACCGGAACAATTCCAAAAATTTAAGTACATCGTTCGTATAACTTATTAGTATGAGAACATCCAGCAATATATGTAGTTATGTGCACTGATCTATAAAATTATATTCTATAGTTTTCACTACTTTCGAGAAATACACAACAAATCAGGCGTAGGTTTTCGACCAGATACGAGTAGTTGTTTGTCTACGAAATGTAATGAATTTACCTTTTCCTCGCCGATCAACACTTGCACACACTTCAAACCATCACAAGGCACATTTTCACCCATTATTATACGTAATAAACGTAAAATACTATAATTAAAGGAAAACTAAACGTAGTTATTCAGTGGTTACTGGTTAATCGTCCGCTCGAAAGACATAATAATAAGCGTGAAGCTAGCCACAGGTCCTAAATTATGGACAATTCCAAATTAAGTATTGTAATTATATATTAATAAAAATATTTAAAACATCATTATACGGTCTCAAAAATTATCAATATATTTTGTATATTATCCAATATAAGTTATAGCAAAACATAAATATTTTTCGATAAATTTGGATCATAATATGACATGTCAAGTGCACAACTTCACTCCGCGAAGCCGGGCATTTTGCTTGGTACAAATTGCATTAAAAAATAGCTATATGTATAGGTACGTAGTGTCATGGTATATAGCAGCATTTCACCCATAGGTGCGACTGAGAGGGCAATATACGCCAAAAGCCAGGTAAAAGCACACGAGAGAGAAAAAGATAGATAATACTTTGGTGTATTCCATTTTTTTAAGATATTGCGTCACGCGTGGACCAGCGTTGATTTTGAATGAAATATTTTATATTAGTTTTAGACCGCGGCGCTCGCTTAGGCGAGTTGCGGGTGCTCCGTCACAGGCGCGGGGCTCCATTATGGCACGGTAAATTTAAAAATAATAGACGTTTTGCATTAAACTAATGTATTTTATTTAAGGAACTAATTTGCCTGTAGGATTGAGTATATGCGTATTAAGTAAGGCAAGCCGGGCTTTTGGGCTTGTATGGAAGTACCACCACTGATACCTACTTACGCTTTTATCTCATAAGGGGTAGACAGAAATGCCTGGTCACCCGCACTTCGCCTTGGAAGTTCCGGCCCATGATGTGATACGGGGCGAGCCTGTCGCCATACTGGACGCCAATTTCTGACTTCGGGCTAATAATAAATAGGAAAATCCAATATCACTTCTTCACTTCACTAGCATTCATCATCCAATTCAACGTCCAATATCATACGAGCAAGCAACTGATCTTATAAAAACTATTCACATTATTTTACTATTGTAAACTTATAACTTTCGAGGAATACCTACGAGGGAAATCCTTTTTGGAGTCATGTGTATATTTATAGTCAATCATAATGCACTATAACGGCACAGAAAAACATCTTGAAGAAACCTGCACACCGTAGCGGCTTCTAAAATTTCTATAGTACTGTCTGGTAGCCCGCACTAGGCCAAAGTTGTGGACTATATAGCCTAACCCACTCAATCGTACTCACGATTGTAGAGGAGACCCGCGCTCTGCAGTGACACAGTGCAGAAAGGCAAGATATACTAAAGGATACTACGTACAAGAGTTAATGAATCTAAAGTATTCAAAGTTTTAGTTAGTTTCTCGTGGAATTTGTCTCCTGAGTGACGTCACCGCGCTTTAAGTTTTAGAGCTAATGAATAGATTGAACGTGGATGTAAGAGTATATACAAGACTATTTTTTAAAATAACATTTTTTAAAAAATTGATCTCAAGGGAATAATACTGATTATCACATGTTGGAAATTATTAAAAATTATAGTAATAACAATTAATTTATTTCTATTTAATTGGATCCTAATCAATGTTCGTATTAACATTTACTATAAGTACGGTCGCCAGTCATTTTTATATAAATACAAACGCGCGCGCGTGTTAATGTATACAATACATTACGTTTTTCTAGACACTTTCTCCCATGTACTACAAATCTGTGGAACCAGTTTCCAGCGGCATTCCGGGCAAAAACGACCTAGTGACCTTCAAAAAATGATTCTATTCTCACCTTAAAGGTCGGCAATGCATCTCCATGCCCTATGGTGTTGCAGATGATCATGGGCGGCGATCACTTACCATTAGGTGAACCGCACGCTCGTTTGCCCTCTATAATATAAAAAAAAATATTCCACAAATTCTCGACTTCAGGCTAATAATTCATAGAAAATTACAATATTTCTTTTTTTTATTAATTCTGAATTTAAGTTTTTTTCACTAAGTGAATATGTCGCCCTGGTAATGAAAATATATGTTCATAAAAAAAACTAATGTAAACCTAAATTATCTAATTGCTAAGCATTATTGACTCATACATATGATGTTCTGGCTAAATCCCAATATCACTCGACTCAGTATTCAAACTTCTGTCCTTATCGTACCGTAGTACGACTACGCCAACAAGGCAGTCGCTATGTTGTAAATAGTTTTTCAGTAGTTCAATTACACAACTCCTGCGGCGGTACTACTTCGGGTTAAATCTAATTTAAAACTAGGAATTTTAAAGCTTCAAAATTTTCAGCACTCTATTCCTCCATTTTACTATAGATGCCATGTTCATTTGCCATCTTGAAGTCATTGTGCAAAATTGACGCACAGGAAGTCCGTTGAGTACTGCTTTTAATCATCGTTTGGAGTTTTTACATTCCTATAAGAAGTGAATAAAACTACCCCAAATTTTAATGAAAACAATATTAATTAAACTACTGCCATCAAAACTTGGCAAAAAAATACGATGCAGTGACAATTGGCATTAATGAAAAACAAATAAAAATATGTTGAATAATTTTATACGCATATTCTAAACATTTTCGTACGACGTGTTTTGTTTGTGATTTAACATAAACAGAGAAACTAGTAACAACAATAAATAAAAATGACTAGTATCTACACATTTTCCGTAATAGTATATCGGGTTGCCATATTAATACTAAAATTGATCATAGCACTTTTATTAAAAACATAATCTTTTTTGCCAAGCTATATATTGCAATAAGATTAGAATTTCGCTTGCCTGACATTGACGCTTTAGCAAAATATTTAAACCAAGTCAATTAATAAAAAAAAACTTACGCTACAGGCAGATACCTGCGATCATATTTTTTCTCAACATCGAGACCAATACACCGAATTTTATATAAAAGATAAATATTGCCATAATAAACATTTCCTTACCGCAAACCGCCATTGCTGCACCGTCATCGTTATTTTTCGCTCGAGTTAAATGTATTCCATTTTTCCTCAGTGTTTACGTTGAAATACGGACCGGTGCCGTTTCTCAGTCAAATTATGACGATGCAATGGGCGGATGAAATTTTGTTACCGCGCCTGACACAGGAATGGAAAGGATGACGAACAACAAACGGCAAGCGAAGATCGGGGCATGCCAACTGCTAATGGATAAGATTACCGAAGCTTTGCCTGTCCTGGCGGGTGTACTTCCAGTCGATCTGGAGGTGCAACGTCGCGCCGCCATGTATTACTCTACTAAGGAGAATATGGATCAAATATTTTTAACTGCACGTGAACTCTTAAAAGTCAACAGATTATTTAAACCGCTTCCTATGGTATATAGCGAACTATTAGATGAATGGCAAAATAGATGGGAGGTATCTTTGAAGGGACGGCATTTATACCAATATTTTCCTTGCGTGCGTGATCGTTTGACGAAGACATGGCTAGATGTCGATTATTGCGTATCACAGTTCCTCACGGGCCATGGTAACTTTAAGTCTAAACTATACTCTTTTAAGCTTGTGAAATCGCCTGCGTGCCCATGTTCAACAGCAAATTGCGAATATGAACAATCCGCGCATCATATACTTTGGGAGTGTAGTCTTTGGCAGAATGAGCGTAAAACCATGCTGGATAGTATGCAAATATCATCTGGAGTTGTATACTACACGGACCTTGTAGAGACTAGGACGAATTTCCGTGCTTTCCGGCGTTTTTGCCATACCTATTACTGGAATCAAGTGTAACAGCTCACATATTAGGTCCCATTTAAATGTAATAAGGATTTGATCCGTGGTGCTTTACAGCTGGCTTCTCCGGCTGTAAAAGTCTTTTTGCGAGGTTATTTACCTCTTTATTTCATCGTTTTGTCACCCGCTTTGCACGGAGGGAAGTGGACAATAATTTATTTCCAACTCCTCCTATTAATTTAACTTTCTGATTGATTTCGTTGCGGGTTAAAGACAAGTTAGACATTCCCGGAGACTCGCCGAGCTTCAATGCTCGGTGTCATTACATTGCGTGCCACTGTTGATCCTGGCTTACAGGAGTTGCAGTGGTGGGTGTGAGGGCGGGACAGTCTCCAATAATGGATAAGATATTCAAACTTATCCAGTGGGAATACGACATAAATTGCATTGTTTTAATTAATGCCGTGGCATCAAAAAGCATTTCTCGATGCCGCAACTTCTATTTGAAACCAATTAATTTATGTCGTATTCCCACCAGATAAGCTTGAATTGTCCAAAAATATCCCCTCTAACATAAACCAATTCTTATTAGATGTCAGAGGAATATTTTTCACGTAAAATAAAAAAAATATTTTCAATAAATTGATTGGATTCACCAAAGAAAGCCTGAGCGAAACCGTCACAAACAAACCTGGCGACGCACTGTAATCGATGATACCAAAAGTATTGGAGGGAGCATCAATCAAAGAGGCAGCTCAACATAGTGCTAGATGGAGAGTAACTGTGGATTTGCCTAGCTCCAGCCAGGGGACATAGGACCTAAATTAAATTATTATCGCATTCAATGGCGAAACGAGCATGCTGTTCGTCTGATAGTAAGCGATACGATCGCTCATGAACAGTAAAATCAAACAACATCTAGAATTACAAAGCAATGCTAGGGATTCCGCTACGCTCGCCACCCTGAGACATAAGATGTTGGGTCCCAATATCTCCAGTATTTAATCTGGCTACAATGTTCTTCAATCCGAAACACACCAATGCATTTCCACTGCTGTTCGCGGGAAACCCAGGTGATCAAAGTGGAATAGACCTACATAGGTATCTGTATGTATATATTATGTATTGTTTATAAAACTATAACCATCCTATTTTTTTTTAATTTATACGCCTATTTTGTTTCCTCTCTGCACCATCCAAAGGTAGACTGGCAGAGAATGCCTCAGGCATTAAGTCCACCTTTATACAATATTGTATATAAAGCATAAATAAAAACTAAAACATGTATTGACTGGCAACAAACGATCACTCTCATATTAAAGATTTTCGAGTTGGAAAAAATGTTCATCAACCATGCTGTCAGTGTATATAACACGCAATAATATTGCGGTTGTAACAGCTGTAACTGTTTCGCCAATTGGCATGCCGTGACCCGTCGCTATTAGCGTAGCACGGTATGTTTTACAAAATCTCAATAACCAATAATAATCCAACCCATTTGTGAAGTTATAATTCTTTCAGAACGTTTGAAAAAAATATAAATTCGTTATTATACATTTATATTGTTATTTGAGATGCTGGAAATAGGTCATTGCGAAAGTTCGTGATAAAAGTGTCTTCTATCTAGAAAATAATTATTATTACTTTCTACGTCCATTCGTAACTATACCCATACGTTTCTTTATATATTTTTTTATTGCACTGAATGGTGAGACGAGTATGCCGTTAGTTGAGCCAATCGCCATATCGGGCACAAATTTTGGATTCCGAGCTGATAATTAACAGAAAAATCCAATATCACTTTGCCCATAGGGATTAGAACCCGAGACCTCAGCTTTGTAACCGTACAGTAAAATGACGCCACCGAGGCAGCATATTTTCATAATTTCTTCATCATCTTAAATCTAATTAAGCCATCCTTTACTGTACCTTATGAAATAAGGAAGTGATATTTAGAGGCTCTGAATTCATTACTGGGCTGTCCTTACTCTAATTGGGAGTAATTTTATTAATTAGGTTTTTCCTTAAAAAATTGTATCATATTTTGATAATTTAATTCGTGCTTATTTATTAAAGAGCCTTGCCTATTTTTAGGCCTTCGTTTAAAATATATAATTTCTTTTTTCCAATAAAGGATTTTCAATTGCAAAATCAATTAATTTTAAGAGGTGACAAGGCAAGTATTACCAAATTATAAAAATCTAAAAAATTGATGAGAATCCGGAGATCAATAATATAACATCTCGAGACTGCCAGTGTTAAATAATTCCAAATTAATCATCGTGAAAACTGATATTATTAAGAAAAATGCTACATTCATGTTTATTTTGGGCATTCCTCGTTATGCCATATAGTCCACTACGCCGGCCTAGTGCGACCTTACACACCATAGTTAATTAACCATACAAATCGCTATGGTGTTCAGGTTCCCTCAGAATGTTTTCTTTCATCCTTATAGTATCTCATAGCCATTCATTCATATATTAGTAATCTAATAGTTATAACAAAATGTATTATGTACCTGTACGAGTAATAAAAATTGAAGAGAGGAAAACATTTTATTGCCTTACATAACGATGATTTCGGGCCACATAATACATCCTTCCTTGGCTCCTATCGCATCGTGGGGAGGAAAATACAAATCAAAACTTAAGTGTCCTGTTTGCACCTCTGCCTAACCCTCCTGAATAAAAGCTCGAGTTTATATATGCAATTTTTTTACTAGTATAAAGAATAAATATACATCCCTCTGCCGGGCGTTAGCGTCTTGTTCTTAGAACAATGTCGCGCAGGAATTTGCCAAGTTTTTTACATGTTTCGTAAAGTTGTTGCAAGTTTGCTGTTTTGTCCGAGTTGGTTGTATGATACGTATGTGGAAACTAGCAGACGAATATTTCAGAACAAAATAACGTAGACAATTTAATCATTTTGTACTTTATTTCGTTGATTGGAATTGATGAACTAGATTTATTTTCATTCTGTATCAGGCCATATATAATGCAGGGGACAGGTCTCTTCTTTAATCACGAGTATGCATTAGGTTAGGTCTTATGGTATGCTTTTCTGATGTTTTCCTTCACTGTACTGTGAAGCTTAATCTAATATTTGCACCTCAAGTCTGTGGGTGACTTAAAACATCACCATATTTATACACACATCATATAATTATTTATGTATATAAAAATAAATTCTTAAACACACGGACAAACAATTTGATACTATAAACATTATTTTTATATACCGGGTATCTCAAGACTGCTACCGAAAACGAAGCCGGGTGGTAGTTTTAGTGACTACAAACACAATGTAACTAAAAATTTCGCAAAGAAACGCGACAATTATTTTTCATGATTTTTTAAATATCGTCATTTTTGGGTGGTAAATCCATAGTTTTTGCTAAAATAATAATTTAAACACTTTTATACCCTAGATTATTTATAAATAAAAGGGTAAACACTATTATTTTAGGAAAAAATGTATTTACCACCCAAATACGGTCATAGGAAAAAAATAACAAAAAAAAAAATGTTCACATTTTTTTGCAACTTTTTCTGTTGCCTTGTGTCTGAAGTCGCTTAAATTACCACCCGGCTTCGTTTTCGGTAGCAGTCTTGATATACCCTGTATATATGCGCCGACCTATTTACATAGCGGTCCGCTCGTTTTTGTTTTAAGAAATCAGTTGTCAGTTGTGTAACATAAAATTTTGAATCGTTTCTTGGTATCGAAGAGCTGGTAGTCCACATCTCCATAAGTCACTGTTTACACCTAGTTTGGGAACCTCTGGTTCAGCTAGAATTTAAGATCTCATTAATTTTATTCATTGTTAAGTAGATTCAACTGTCTGTAATTCTATTATTTCAGTAAACATAATTTATTATTACCTTTAAATTCCATGTGGTCGGTATCAATAAACATATGACTCTGAAAACAAATATATTCCTTTAGATTTGAGAAAATACCACTGTTTAAAAATGTGCAGCCGCGTCTGGTCTAATACTAACGTACCACAACCAATTTTTTTTTGCTTTGAATGGCAAGGCGAGCATGTCGTTCGCCTGATGCTAAGGGATACGACCGCTCATAAACAGTAGCAAAACCAAAGAACATTATTATTACAAAGCAATGCTTGGCATTCCACTGCGCTCGCTATCCTGAGAAATAAGAGGTTAAGTCTCAATATGTCCAGTAGTTCCTCTGACTACAATGTCCTTCAATCCGAAAAATAATAGTGCATTTACACTACTGTTTGACGGGAGAAATTGACATTGCGTTGGTACCTAACCAGATTGCCTCTCACATATGAGAGGCTTATCACCAGAAAATTTTGAAGCCACCGGGCTATGTCAACAACAAAAAGTTGCCGGCATAGAACGTCAGGTCGGTGGCTTAAGTGCGCTTTAATATTACCCAGGGGTTTGATAGACAATCTCCACGCACTAAAACGGTGAAGGAAAACATCGTGAGGAAACCTGCATAGTGCATACGATAGCGATTTATAAACATTTCTTTGGTATGTAAGTCCGCCAAACCGCACTAGGCCAGCGTGGTGGACTATATGGCCTAACCACTCTCAATCATATTCTCGATTGTAGAGTAGGCCCGTGCCCTGCAGTGGGACGTATATGGTCTGATACAGACTCAGGGAGTTACTCTATGAAACTATATGCACATCGAATGTTCGGATATTCTACGTCCGGAGTAAGATATAAGTTTTCCAATTACAAAAATCAACACTATTGAATTTTATACTTATCATTTTCTCCATGGTCCATGGTTACGACGTATGATGGAGGATTTCCACATTTTGACAGCTTCAGTTGGTTAGAAGCCGCCTGCGAAACGAGAGGCCGCGGGTTCGATCCCACCACCGAGAGAAATGATTGTGCGGCCCACAAATATTTCTTTCGAGTCTGCGTGTTTGTGAGACCGAAAAGTCTCTCGTAGTTCCTGATATCCACGGCACAAGGCTCGATCTTAGTGTGGGGTCAGAACTATGTATGTAACAGTTGGGTGTTATTTATTTATTTTGCGGAGTATCAAGGCACGTTAGTGAAGTTTTACGTACGGCTTCCGAAAATTCGGTATCGATTCGTAGAGTAACCCCCGAAATTTATCAAGATAATTTAATCCTCTACCCCAACGTTATTTAAAATATTAATACCGAACCCATTTCGTAAACGACATTATAGTTTTAAATCGGATGTTTATTAATGTTTAATTTTATTTAATGAATGTGTATTGTATTCGAAAGTTAATTAATAATGGATTCCTTTGTTTTATATTCAAGTCTGTTTGTATGGTAAATATTTCTGTATCTGTATCAGCTCATATAAGTCCCACTGCAGAACACGGGCCTCATCTACAATCGAGGGTACGGTTGAGAAAGCTTAGGCCATATAGTCCACCACTCTAGCCTAGTGCGAATTAGCGGAATTTACATACTATACTTTTTTACCAATCGCTATGGTGTGTTGGTTTCCCCACGATGTTTTCCTTCACTGTCAGTGTGTGGTGATTATCCATTCACATGCAAATCTCAGATACGTATAAGCCGGTTGAAGAACAATCTTTTCCTATACCTACATTAATTTTAATGCAAACAAAAATATGAAAAATTATTATATTACGACAATATTTCAGTAATATTTATCAATAATAACCACTAGATCTTATATAGTGACTAGCGGCCCAGCCCAGCTTCGCCCGGATACAAATAGATTTCTGTACAATAATATTTACGTATTATTATTATACATATAAACCTTCCTGTATAGGCACGCTGCCGCCGCGCCGCCCCGGCTGGCCAGTACCGCCGCACACGCTACGTCCCGCAATTTTAAATCTGTAATATCTTCGAAAATATTCATTTAAATCTTGTACTGTAAATGACCATATAGATCTATATTAAATCAATAATGTATTTAAGCTATTTAATTGGATGAGGATTAATGCTGTATTGGTTAAAATCGCTTCGAAAATTAGCCATTATTTGGCGTAAAAAAAGTAAATGACAAAAAAATGTTATTGTGGGATATCCATAAGAGATAGACATATACCATCGCGGAGTTTTCTGTAGACCTTTTCAATGTGGACAAATATATAGTACATTATTTTGATAAATCTCGTAGGGCTCAGCCTGCGTTTGCAATGTAAGCGGAAAAAAAATGATAATTAATAGATGTTATTATACATATATGTAAACATTCAATAGATAGGTTTACATGTATGTATAATACATGTAAAGGCTTACATGTATTATACATACATGTAAACCTTTCTATTGAATTACTCTATCTATTAAAAAAAACCGCATCAAAATCCGTTGCGTAGTTTTAAAGATTTAAGCATACAAGGGGACATAGGGACAGAGAAAGCGACTTTGTTTTATACTATGTAGTGATGATTAAACTCATGGTCATCGTAATGATACTATACCGCGATTTAAAACAGCCTTAGCGCCATCTTTTGGAAGAGTCAAACAAACTTCTATTGTAACAAATAACCGAAACTGCGCCACCTTTATTACATTTAAACAATAGTCGACCAACACTCGTCATTAGATGGTGCGAAAGTCAAATTATATTGCCCAATAATTTGGTGAACGCGCATAATATTGTTTTGACAATATGTTGGGGACTGCAGTACTTGCTTTATGTGGAAAAGAGCGAAAGCCGTAAAGCGACCATCCGCGACCAACGGTCTATGCCAATAATTAATCGAATAAATTAGATTGAAGTCAATCTGGATCGTTTTCTACTTTTCGATTTGTCATTTACCATGTTGCTATAGTTTTTTCATTACTGAGATTGATTATTGGCAATATAGTATCAGAAAAAAGATTGAGCTGTCAATCTCAAACGGCGAATTTCGGATTGGGATTGTTTATTGGCAGCGGTTGTAGCAAAACACGCTTTCAGAAAAGATCCAAAAAAGAGTAAAAAATAATTGATACTGAATTTAAGATTAGACAATGGAGTAAAAATACATACATTTATTATTATTGTATTTTACTGCATTTTTAATATTAAATTCATTATCAAATATTTTTTTACTTTTTAGTTGCATCTTTCATGAAAGCGTGTTTTTGTTTGGATTATAAACTGTAATTTAATAACTTTTTCAACTACAATTGTCTAAAAATAATTTCTATCAATATCACAAAGCAATTTACGGTGCACGAAAACCGAATTCATTTCACTAATAGCAACAATCAGTCGTCAGCATAAGCCCAGATGATTACTAATTATTAAATTCATTCACCCGTTGCTAACAGCATCATAGAACCTTTCGCATTGCGCACCGGCACAAAATTGAACCAATGAATACCGAAGATTTGTACACACGTGGTTTGTCAACCGAAGCGTTCATTCCTTTTGTAAGATTGGCTGAGTTTTCAATACGTCGTATCTGAGGAAATGTTCATCGCTTTGATATCTTTTCAGGTAGAAGAACTATCTGTTTATCTATGTAGTAGGTTCCTACTATACGTAAATATTAATACAGGGTTTCTTAAAGTGGGGTCCACGGCCTCTTAGGGGTCCGTAACGTGTGTGCCAGGGGTCTGCAGCAGCTCAGTAAACTTAATATATTTATCAGTAAATTATGATTTAAATACCCATCAATGAGTAAGTATTTAATACAAGGTTTGCTTTTCTTACAAAAAAATTTTTGGCGGTGTCCGTGAACTATTTTAAATTTTGTTAGGGGTCCGCGACTGAAGAAAGCTTAAGAAACCCTGCATTAATACATTAAGGATTTCTACAGGCTTAGTCTTGGGTTCATTGCTTTTGTTTAAGAATCGTTTTTTTTAATACTGACGAATACTGCACCACCCAAACACGATGATATTTAAAACATCACAAAGAAAAATGGTCGCGTTTTTTTTTATGTGATAGGCGGGACTGCTCCATGATGGAGCATTGGGCACAGCAGCTTATGTCTGTTGGTAAGAGCGCAGTGCTCTAGCATATCGGTCCACGTCTTTTAGTTTTTGTTCCAATTGACATCTTTTACTAACAGTAACTTTTTCTCACAATTAATAATGTATGTACGGACTAGACGCGACTGCCAACATGTTCACGGTGGTCGCGGGTTCGAATCCCAGGGCACACCTCTGACTTTTCGGAGTCATGTGTGTATTGATAGTAAATCACCACGCACTAAAACGGTGCAGGAAACATCGTGAGGAAACCTGCATACCATAGCGATTCATAAGAATTTCTATGGTATGTAAGTCCGCCAACCCGCACTAGGCGGGGGTTCGGGGGTTAACGTCACTCGCGTCCGTAGGCTTTGACTCTAGATTCCCTACACGTGACTCCTGGGTAGTGCCAAATGAGTGACACAGTGGTGGTAGGACTTATGTGTCCGCCCGGGTAGCGACCACCGTCCACGAGGCGTAAAGACCGCCATAGTGATCTCCGTAAGGGGATCGCGTTCCGGGATCAGCCAGTGGTTTTCCGGTTTCTTCGAAGATCTTAGTTCCGGGCATGAGGTTGTGCCGTGTAGGTATTTTCGGTCCTCTGTCGAAGGGAGGAGAGTTGATCCGCCGGCCAGGGAGACCCGTAGAAACGGTTGTCCGCTGGCCGCCCGCGGTATAGTACAGGGGCCCAATCGGGGCTAACCACCTCGAGAGGCTGCCTCACCATGCCGCGCATAATCTTGGGTGGGTACTTCGTGCCGGTTGGTGACCGGAAGTGGGGTCCCGGCGGCCCATCCCGGGAGGGTACGGGGGCCCTTCCGTCCGGCGGATCAATTCGCTTCCTGCCGACCCTTTCGTGCCGGTGCCCATTCGGCCTTCTTAGTGCCCGAACCTAAGATCCTCGTTGCCTCTTCACCAATCCCATCCTTTCTACCATGACAGTGCAACTAAACAGAGCAGGTCCTTCAGCGGTGCTTAACCCCACCACCGCGTTCACTATGGAGTTCACTAACATCCGTGGACTCCATACGAACCTCAATGCCGTCCACCACCATCTTGAGACGGCCCGGCCTGCTTTGCTCTTCCTAACGGAGACGCAGATTCGTTGTCCGACCGATAATTCTTACCTGTTGTATCCCGGTTATTCGCTTGAAGTAAACTTCAAGCCTAAAGCCGGGGTATGCTTGTATGTTCGGTCGGACATCTGCTGTCGCCGTTTGCACTGCATGGAGGACCCCTCCTTCTCCGCTCTGTGGGTGCACGTGGATCTAGGTTCCCTGAGCCGCATCTACGTGTGCCTTTACAGGTCTCACAACGCGTACGATGAGACGACTCGGCTGTTCAGGTATCTTAGCCAGGCGGCTGATGACGCGCAGGCGCCGTTCCCGTCGGCCAAAATGGTGGTATTGGGGGATTTCAATGCTCATCACGAACTGTGGCTGGGCTCCTCCAAGACTGATCATGCTGGCAGAGCTGCCCATGCATTCGCTCTGACTCATGACTTGACACAACTGGTGAACCAGCCCACCAGGATCCCGGATGTGGCGAGTCATGCGCCTTCTTTGCTGGACCTTCTACTGGCGAGTCACCCAGCCGGGTATCATGTGACCGTTAGTGCGCCTCTGGGCACTTCCGATCACTGCCTGGTTGGGTCATCAGTACCGATCGCATCACCTCCACGTCCCGTGCAGGTTAGGCGAAGGGTCTGGCATTACTCGTCGGCAGATTGGGATGGTATGCGGGAATATTTTGCATCCATCTCTTGGAGGCAGCGCTGCTTTGAGGGTAAAGATCCCTCAGCGAGTGCCAACGCCGCCCAGGCAGAGTATCCATTGGCATGGGACTGCCGTCCGATGCCAATGGATACTCTGCCTGGGCGGCATTGGCACTTTCCATCAGGTGCAATGCCGCCACTACGCCAGGCCATTATAAAAAAAAAAAAAAAAAAGGCCTGCGTGGTGGACTATATGGCCTAACCACTCTCAATCGTATTCTCGATTGTAGAGTAGGCCCGTGCCTTGCAGTGGGACGTATATGGGCTGATACAGTAATAATGTACGTACTAACATTATGGGCTGTTTGGTCTGCAATAAAAGCTTCTTTTTTTGTAATTTTTAGTTGCATTGTATTTGTCACTTAAACTACCTACCACACGGCTTCGTTTTCGTATACGTATACCTTAAATAGGCTTCCCTGTACATTATTTAATTCTCTCTATGTAGCTTTATACCGTTCGATGGCGGTGTTCCCTTTTCTACTTAATTTTGCTTATCGCCTGATGTTTTGCGTCCTTGTCTTAAAAGCCTTTAAATATCAGTTCATGTACGTACCAGTGCATTTCTGGTATTATTTCGCTGACAAACACAAATACGTTAAAAATAAAGCCGTGCTGACAAAAAAGTATTAAAGCAGCTTGTAACATAATGCAAATATTAATATTTAAAATTAAAAAACTACACCCCTAGTAGTGGGGACATCTTGCTGTCTCTTTCACACCCGCACACTGTAAAGTGTAATAACCGTAGTGACGTACCTATCTTTGCTTTGCATTTCTTTTCTGTTACTCCCACTACAAGATTTAAAATGTTTCTTACTTGTTACATTCTTAATGGAGTTATTTCTTTGTTTGTAAGATCATAACTAATCAAAACGTATCCAACGTTTTGAAAAATACAATAAAAAATTTGGAGATAAATACCCTATTGAGAGGAGTTAGGCTATATGGTAACAAAATGACCTAGTGCCAACACCATTGGCTTTGATATCTTCCGTGGCGTTAAGTTCTTATCCTTCCCTCTCATGGTGTCTCTAAATGGTGCTTATTAAAATTTATTCCTGCGCAAGGAAGGATTAATATTCGCTTAATTTTTGGTCTATTGCATAAAATAATGTCAAAATTTTTAGATTATTTGAAGTTTTCTGAAATTGTGTTAATGGTGAATTTGGTGGTAGTACCCCATACTGAATTAATTAAAAACTTGTCTTTAGTCTAAATTGTCGTCAGTCTCTTCGAAGAACTTTCAAAGAAAATAATATATTCCCTCTTTCCCAAACTTGAAGATTTCCAAAAGAACAAAGCTTTAGTAACGCAAATCTACATTCAACTACTTTCGGAAATCATTTGAAAGAAAACCAACTTTGAACTTTCCAAAAAAGTATTTCCATTTTAATTATAAAAAGACTTGGTAAAATTTTAACACATTTGTTGGGATTGTACAAATAGCTGAAATATTACATCATATTAGGTATATCTGCTGGTGGTAAGTCTCTCATATGTGAGAGGCCAAATTTGATTTCTTCCGCCCATCAGCAGTGTAAAGTGCACTATTGTGTTCCGGATTGAAGGACATTGTAGCTAGAGTAACTATTGCGCATATTGAGACTTAACATCTTATGTCTCAGGATGGTGAGTGCAGTACAATGCTAATCATGGCTTTGTAATTCATGGTGTTGTTTATTTTGCTTCTGTCCAGGAGTGTCGTATCGCTTATCATCATGCGAATGGCATGCTCCATTCATAGTAATAAAAATAAAATAGTGCATTAAATTATTTTGCCATACTGTCATAAAATGCTAAAGTACAATCAGCAACATAAGTCGCTACACATTCACGAGATTTGGAATTGTGTTATCATCCAAAATAATTATTATTTTCAATATCGTATGGCACTTCTCAACATATATGACTTTACTTGGTTATATTTTACGACTACAGAGTAGTACGTACACATTTTAATTCATAAAAAGGTTATCGAAACATGTGAAGTGTGCAGCGACTTACGTTGCTGACTGTACGTGGTACGTCAAGGTAAAATAGCATCTAGAAATAGTTTTTTAAAAATTAGTCAGGAATGTTTTGTGGTTGAAGATTATGAAACACTGCGGTCGGGTCCGGTTCCGCCCGGGTGCATACACGCTTTAAAATGGCGGTCAAAACATTTAATTCTGACTATCAGTTTAGAATATTGACCAATCGGACCACGAAAAACGAACAAAATTTCCTCGTATTTGCTAGAAATGTCACTACTGCTTTCCTCCTATAGGTCATAGCGTGATGATATCGATAAATGGACTACCCAACACTGAAAGAATCATTCAAATCGGACCAGTAGTTCCAGAGATTAGCGCGTTCAAACAAACAAACAAACTCTGCAGCTTTATAATATTAGTATAGATTATATTTTTGATCGATTTGACTTGACAGCTTCCGTGGCGCAGTTGATGACACGAGGGTTGAGAAACGTGAGGCCACGGTTTCGATCCCTGCAACGAGACTAATATTTGTATGACCCACAGGTATTTGGTTCGGGTCTGGGTGATTGTGAGACGTGAAAGTCTCTCGTAGTTTCTGATACACACAACAGAAGACACGATCTTAGTGTGGGGTCAGGACTATGTCTGTGACTGTAGGCTGTATTCATTTTTTTTTCTAAAATGATTAATTTTGATACATTCATAAATAAATAAGTCACTTATTTTGATAAAACCGTTATTTTTAATATTTTGCTCATTTTTAACTTTTCGTTTAAGTTTTATCACTGTACAAACAAACATCTTGATAGACTTTTAAAGTATATAATCATACCGAAATGTATCTAAGAAATGTATCATTTCAAAAATTGCCAGCTATTCCAGCATCTCCTTATGATAAATCAAGAAGGAACAAAGCGGGAGAGAAACTTTTATAGCTTAAGAACTCTGCAAGATGGTTCTAGAGCGTGATTGTTAAATCTCATTTGCGCTGTGCTATCGATAAATTAAAGCATTATGATTATGTTAAATTGATTTTGTTCTGTCATCATCATGTTTCGCCATAATTTACTATTGCTTATTAAATTACACAATAACAAATATTCACATACAAGGTCCTGAGCCTACACTAATATCAAGTATTGTATCGTAGGTATCAGGACCTACAATACAATACTACAAATACTTGAAAGAAATACTTGTGACATACTTACTATACATTTTATTATTACTCAAGAAAGCTGGGTCAGGAATCATAAATACGAAAGTGTTTGTGTCCAGAATTTCAAAAGTAATATATGTTAGGCAACTAGAGTTAGGTTAAGGCTATAGCAATCAATATCTAAGTTTATGCCCAACTGTGGGACATGATTCATTCAAATTGAAAAAAAAAACACTGAAGAAGTTACATATTTTGTTAGCACTTCTCTAATCAAATCTGAAACACTAACGGCCGATGCCAATAATCAATCTAAAAAATTAGATTGAAGTCAAACTGGATTATTTTTTACTTTTCGATTTGTCATTTAGCATGTTGCCATAGTTTTTTTACTACTGAGATTGATTATTGGCAATATAGTATCAGAAAAAAGATTAAGCTGTCAATTTCAAACAGCAAATTTTGGATTGGGATTGTTTATTGGCAGCGGCTGTAATATGTTGAAATATGTTGAAAATGTGTACACTAACCCGTCCCTAACTTTAGTAAATTTCGCTCCATCAAAACGCATTAGGTTTTAATCGCTCTATTGAGACCAAGGTCCGAAAACTTTTATACAATTTGGCGGGAGTGCTGTACTTAGCTGTTTATAGACTCTAACGCTTACTAAGTGACAACAGTCATATCTGGTAGTTCTTAAAGAACATTTTTATGAGACTATTTTCATTGTATACTTTGCTCGGTGCTTAAGATAACTCTGGAACAGATATTTTTAAAATAGCATATCAGGTCATTTAAAATTACCAGATATAGCTATTTTAATTTAAGCGTTTATTTTATAGCACTGAATGTCGAGACCATCTTGTCATACGCCTTGTGGTGAATAAAACTAACACTTATGTTCAGTAATATAACCAAACAACACCATGAATTACAAAGGAATGCTCGCCAACCTGAGACATAAGATGTTATGCCTCCATATGTCGAGAAGTTACAATGTCCTCCAAATAGGAACATAACAGTGCATTGATACTGTTGTTTGGCTGAAGAAATAGACATTGCGGTGGTACCGTATATGAGACCTACTTCGAGTAAAATATTAATTTATAATATTACTTAGGATGTTGTTATGGAGCACTAAAAAATGATTTTGAGCATTGTTTACCCTCATAAAATCTGCACTCATTAAAATCAACTATATCAAAGCAAGTTTTGTTAATGCTTCTCAGAATTTGCAGATACTGGTTCAATATTTATAACCGAGGTATCATTGTAGGTACCTAAAATAATTGTTATATTATTAAATATTTGTAACTGCATTTTAATTTAAGTTATTGAACCATTTATTACTTTTAGCTAAAAAAAAAACATCGATAAGACATAATAATAATTATTGTCCAAATCCTACAGTGTAATATAAGGCTTGTATTAGTAGTAAGTAGAAAACTTCAATTAATATTCTGGCACCATTCGGAATCGGAACATTAAATTGTGAATCACACAAACATTTATCTGGGGGCGGGGATCGAACTTGCATAGTCTGCAATTTCCCTACTAGCTTTTATCATATTGCACCAGTGAAGTCGTCAATCACGTTATAATATTTTGCATTGCAAAAGTTTTCTACAGTAATTAACCTTATATAACAATACAAGTGTTTTCAATTATTTAAAATAACAAAATACAACCCAGATTCAAATCGCCAAGCCACCCGCAGGTCAACCAACAGAAGGTAAGAGTGGTGGAATATATGGCCTAATCCCTCTCAATAACAATAGAGGTTTACAGGTGGTAGGTCTCTCATATGTGAGAGGCTGTCTGGGTGGGTACCACCGCAATATCTATTTGTCCCGTCAAACAGCAGTTTAAATGTTTAACCGTTGTGTTTCGGATTGAAGGATATTGAAGCCAGAGTAACTACTGGACATATTGAGACTAAACATCTTATGTCTCTGGATGGTGACCGTAGTGGAATGCCAAGCATCGCTTTTTAATTCAAGGTGTTGTTTGGTTTTGCTACTGTTCATGAGCGGTCGCATCGCTTACCATCAGGCGAACGGCATGCTCGCCTCGCCATTCAATGAAATAAAAAAAAAAAAGAAGAGCCATCTCTTGTAATAGGACGTAGGGCTGAAATTGATACAGTTAAAGACCTAAATCCGTCCTCTAAATTATGCCTAATTTAGCCTTGATTGTCAAAAGAAGTCACAAAATACCGAAATATTGTAGAAAATTGTACATAGTGACATCTTTATTTGTTTTATTCTGGCCTTGGCGCTAACTCGCCTTGACGAAACTGTTTGAAACTAATACAACGTGAAAATATTTTATACCTCGCTCGGTTAGTGCCGACTGATTCGTCGCGAAGGAAGTTTAAAAAATCAATGATTGCTCTTTGTACACAAGTTGTTTTGTAAAGACGATTGATTTATATAACAATTTTTACATTAAATCAGTACATTACATAAATAATAATAATTTATTTGCAGCAAATAAGAGTCGTACAAAAACATTTAAAATAATTTGTATGCCAAAAATAAAGATTTAATTTAATGTTGTATTTATTTTTGTCATACTAACCAATAATTGATTTGAATTATTAATTGACAATTGACCTTCCATTGCGCTCGCCATCCTGAAACATAAGATGGTTGATGGCTACAATTTTCTTCAAACAGCAAAACAACAGTGAATTCACACTCTTGTTTGGCGTGGTACCTACCCAGGCGTCCTCTCACATGGGAGTTTAGTTAGTTTACCACGATAAACCAAAGCACCAAACACACTACCAGGAAAAAGCGATCTTGCCATTTTTCTTCATTGTTAGACGTAAAAAATTGTTGTTCGCAAAACAATAAAAAACGCCAGCAGTCTGTCGGCGTCGTGTAAAACTGTCGAAAACTTTCTGAAAATATAACTAATAAAAAACCAATAGACTCGCCGGGTCTTCAGAATATTTAAAGCGTATTTGCACTGTAATTTACCATGATATATTGTTTCTTTGTTGATTTATTGGTATTTAAAAATATAATATACTTAATAATAATTATACCGCACTGTCACAGACGTGTTTCAAATTATGAACTTAGATTAAAATTTTGTATTTATACTAGTATATGTATTACTGTGTGGTGACCCCACCCGTTGGTAAACGGTCCAGACGCGGCTGCCGACATGCTCTCGGTGGTTGCGGGTTCAAATCCCAGGGCAATACTTGGACTTCGGAGTAATGTGTCAATTGATAGTTAATCACCACACACTATACCGATGAAGCAAAACATTATGAAGAAACCTGCATATTAAATTTATTTATTTATTTTCTTACACTTTATTGTACAACACGAAATAACTTATAACTTTTTTTTGGCGGTAGGTGTAATGAGTAGACGTGTTTACGCGGCAATTTTTTAATTTATTATAATTTTTAGAAGTTTACATTATTTCATGTAAATATTCATTTAATGTATAAGTCTAAGACGCAGTGTACTTAATAACATAGTAGTACATGACTTAACTGTGAAGACATCACCTGCCAGCACAATACAATATTTTCTATTTGTTGGAATCACTATAATACCACAATGGCACAACTGGCTGAAGTACACAAAACACAGCACCAATTGGAAGAATCTTTTACACGAAGGATGGCTGACCTTGAAGCGCAACTGCAAACTGGAGGTGCGTCCAAGGACACTGTTGCTCGAGTGGCGGAAGAATTTCGGACTTTCCGCGAAATCATGCTGTCCATGCTTCGCCTGCTAAGAGAGCAGATTAATGAGTGCACTCGGATGGTAGATGTGATTGAGACCCGGCATCGGCGAAAGGCGCTCCTAGTCCTGGGCGTTGCGGAGGCTGCTGACGAGGACTGTTCCACAGCTGTTTCGGATTTATTCCGTAACGCCATGCATCTCGAATGCTTATCTTCCTCTGATATTGCAGCGTGTCACAGGATTGGGTCTCCTACTAAAGATCACCATCGGCCAATCCTGGTTAGGTTCAAGTCTGTTGACCATAGATCCTTAGTCTGGAAATCCAAATCAAAGCTGAGAGGTTCGTCATGCTCATTAAGGGAGTTCCTGACAAGGTCCCGGCAACTGGTCTTCAGCAAGGCGCGGCAGCACTTCGGCATGCGAGGGTGTTGGACGCAAGATGGCACTGTCATCGTGAAGGTCGCAGATGGATCTCGGTGCAAGCTGACAACTAGTGATGAATTAAATGCATTGGTGAAGAAGTATCCGAAACCCGCTGATTCCTCTTCGTCCGCTAATCGTCGCGTCGCTGCGGCGGCGGCTCCATCGGCGCCAAGCTCGAAGCACCGTAAGCCATGATACCAGATGTTTTAACACCTTTCACATTTATTTAGTTTTTATGTGAAAGTAACACTTTTAATGTTTTTAATATTCAATTTATTTTTTTTATTTCACTTTAGTTAGGAGCTTGTTTTATTCACCGGTCTACCCACTATTATTTTTTTATTTTGTGTTTGTTTTTATCAATTTGACAGACACGTTCACAGATAACAACTTTAGTTACGTTCAGAAACTGTCAAGCATTGTTTACTTGCTAATTTGATTCTTATTTCTGTTTACACAATTTAGTTTGTTATTTTTCGATTTATTATGGTGTTTACTTTATGAATGTTAGCTGGCAGGTGATGTAGAGTATGTTAGTAAAAGTTATTTTTTTTTTCATTCATTTTATTTTATTTTAATTTAATTTTTTTTATATATTTTAATATTTATGTGTAATTATGTTTTCAGATAACGAATCTTATTATTCTGCTACTGAGTCATCTTCTTTATGCAGCGATGACAGTTTTTGCTCTACGACTGGTAGTCTTGGGGATTGTTTGCAGCATGCTTTTAGTAGCCAAGCTCGTCATCATTTGAATGTGTGCCATATTAACGCGCAAAGTATACCCAGTCACTACAGCGATCTGTTAGATACTTTCAGTAACACTAACGTTCATGCCGTCCTGATTTCCGAGAGTTGGCTCAAACCTCACCTTTCTTCTGCTACTTATCCTCTCCCCGGTTTTCTGCTAATTCGAAACGATCGTATTGCTGGAAGAGGCGGTGGAGTGGCAATCTACCTACGTAGCGATTTCCCCTATAAAATTATCGCCTCCTTTTCCGATTCTTCTTCTCCCCCTACTGCCTCTGCAGAGTACATATTTCTTGAGGTCTGGGTCAAGGGAGCTAAAACTATCCTTGGTATAGTTTACTGTCCTCCCTCCTTAAATTACTTCTCCAGTCTTGAATTAGTTCTGAAATCCTTGGGGTCTGAATATGCACACCACATCATCATGGGAGATTTTAACACCAACCTCCTCACCCGATTTTCCCATAATTCCCGTAAACTTCTAGATGTCGTTGAGTCTGCCAATCTCAGTGTCTTGCCACTTCAAGCTACTCATCACAACATCCACGGAGAAAACACTTGGCTAGATTTAATCCTCATCTCCAACCCTTCCCTTGTGTCCTATCATAGTCAGTTTCCTGCACCTGGTTTCTCACATCATGACCTCATTTTCGTTTCCTACGTCCTTAAGCCTCCTAAATCCTGTCTTAAGGTTCTGCATATGCGTTGTTTTGGTAGCATGGATATTTCTGATTTATCTAGGGATGCCGCTAAGCTTGATTGGGCCGACCTGATTGCAGCTGGTATAGTGGATGAAATGGGCCAAATATTTAACACTAAAGTTTATGCACTCTTTGATGTCCACGCTCCTGTCAGGAAAATCAAGTTGAAGCGCCCTCCGGCACCCTGGATGATGGATAACATTCGAATGGCGATGAGACGAAGGGACAGGGCCTTTCGCAAATTTAAAAAAGACCGCACTGATATTAGCTGGTGTCGTTTTAAGGCTGTAAGGAATTGGTGTAACCAGATGGTTCGTAATGCTAAACGCCGACATATTCTTGACAACATATCTTCCTCTCCTGCTAATACCTGGAAGTTCCTTAGGACTTTGGGTATTGGTAAGGAGAAAAGCCAGGACTTCCGGGGATCAGTGGACTTGGATGAAATCAACTGCCACTTCTCCATTTCTTCTCCGATGGATTACCAAGTCAAATGTCAAACTTTGGATTTTCTCGGCAACCTACCCCATCCTGATATAAATTCCTTTAAATTTTCTCCAGTTGCTCGAGACGAAATCAAAAAGATAATCCTCTCCATCAAGTCAAACGCTATCGGATACGACAATATCACCCGTCGCATGATTGTCGTGATACTTGATCATCTCCTTCCAGCGCTGTCCCATATAATTAATGCCTCCTTAAGCATGGGAACTTTTCCATCATTGTGGCGAAAAGCCTATGTTATCCCCCTTCCCAAAGTCTCTAATCCTACCCTCAATATCCACTATCGTCCTATATCCATTCTTCCTTTCCTATCCAAGGTGCTTGAAGCATGTGCGCACAAGCAGCTTTCCAGGTTTGTGTATTCTAACAACCTGCTGAGCCCGTTGCAGTCCGTTGAATGCAGATCTGCTCAACAAACTCGACCAACTTTTAAATAACTGCATTCGATTCATCTTTAATCTCCGTAAGTACGACCATATAATATCATCCTATCGCTCTGAACTTAAGTGGCTACCTATTCGCCAACGACGTACTTTGCGTGCTCTTACAACACTCTTTTCTCTTTTCACTTACCCCTCTCCACCTTCTTACTTAATATCTCACTTCCGTTTTCTTTGCATCAACCATGAAAGAAATCTTCGTTCGGCTACTAATCTCTTGCTCTCATGTCCCTCTCACATTTCTGATTTTCTTCACTCTTCTTTTCAAATTAAAGCTATACTTCTGTGGAATGCGCTCCCTCTTGAAATCAGGACGTCAACTACCCGTCTCAGATTTAAAATGAAGGTCCGTGAAATGCTGCTCAAAGAAGTTGCAGAATAACTTTTGAGAGTCTATTGTATATAGTTTATATGTTTGTTTGTATATAGTTTATTGTATATCGTATAATAATATATGTATTAACATTTGTAATTACTTGTATAATTATGTTCTTTTTTTTTCTTTTCTCTTATCTCTTAATTAAGTATTCATACACCTACTTCTGCTCATCTCTGCATCACCTAAAGGTCGACTGGAAGAAAATGCCACAGGCATTAAGTCCGCCTTGTATACATTTGTATATGAAGCTTAATAAAATTAAAAATAAAAAAAAATAAAAATAAAAAAATACGCAATAAAAATCTTGACCTATATTTACAGTACAATGTTTGGATGGATTGGAGTGAATGGAAGTAGGAAAACGGGGGTAGACAAGTCTTACAAGTAAAAGATTTTATTAATAATATAGATGTATCTGTCATGTATATACAAACAATAATTAACATAATACGCTACTTAAATACGTCTATACATACTTTAAATACATACACATAAATATATATAATATACTACATACAAAATATTATAATGTGCAATGTAAGACAAGAGACCAGGAAAAGGCAGAGAGAGAGAAAACAAAAGCTATAGGCAGTATTAGCAAGTGGAGTATTGTTCCTTGACGAGCCTTTTAAAAATATGTAGGGATTTGGCTTAAATTTTTATGAATTTCTGTAGTATGTTAAGTCCGCCAACCCGCACTAGGCCAGCGTGTTTGACTATAATATGGCCTAAGCACTCTCAATCAAACTCTCGATTTTATAGGAGGCTCGTGCCTTGCCCTGTTGGGTTTGAATTCCGAATTTGGCCAAACTGAAATTGGGTATTTCTATACATTAATCCGGATTCAAAAGTTTATGCCTGATATGGCATTAGGCTCACCTCTTATTACTTTGTGGGATAGAACACACAAAATCTGTGTGACCTGGTTGCACGTCTGCCTACCCCTTCTGGAAATAGCTGTGAATTTATTTAAGTATAAATGTCTTTGCTGATTATTACCTTTAAAATATTTTAGAATCCGCGAGTAATGGATGGAACGCCGGGTACATAAATCAACGCGTACTGTAACAGAACGGTACCTATTGTTATATTTTCCATAAAAGTGCCTTGACTTTGGTTGAACTGGGGATGAATTAAATTAAACCTGGAAGCGACTAAAGACGTAGGGTATCATAATCTGTGGTTGGTTAGACGCCGCCTGTGAAACGAGAGGCCGCGGGTTCGATCCCCGCACCGAGTGAAAAGTTGGTGCGGCCCACAAATATTTTTTCCGCGTCTGGGTGTTTATGAGACCGAAAAGCCTCTCGTAGTTCCTGATACCCACAACACAAGACTCAATTTTAGGCTGGGGTCAGGACTATGTATGTGACTGTTGGGTGTTATTATTATTTATTATTATAAGTCATATAGTCCATAATTAGGAAAGATCAAAATGATATAATAGTCAATACTCTGAAACACTTTATTTTCATCATGTCTCGCCATATTTATTGTATTTATTTTTTATTTACAGCTGAATAGATATAATCATGGGCGTAGCCAGCCATGGGCTCAGGGTGGCGCCGAAATCACAAATAATATTTTACGTAGCAAACTATACCCGTTGTCTCACCCCGGTATGTACCCCAGTTATGTTTTTCATACAAAAAGGTTACACCCTATACCACCATGTATCTACAGGATATATCAAAATTTTGCAAAATAAGCGACATACATAACGTGACCATACGTCCCGCTTTGGGCGGGACAGTCCCGCTTTCAGGTAGTCTGTCCCGGTGTCCCCAGCAAGGCCGAGATCGTCCCGCTCTTGCAAACAGGCCAAACAATAATTTAAGATGTATTTCCCGCTCGAAATGCTTTTTTTTCTGTAGTTTAACACTTGTATAAAAACTTGTAAAAACTTTATTATTATTATTTCATTCCACAGATGTCCCGCTCTGGCATCAAAAATAAATGGTCACGTTAGACATACACCCTTTAGTTTTTAAAGGCGCTATAGTGTGCAAGGATTTAATTTATTATTTTAGCAAAGACTATAGATTTACCAGTTACTATATAAACACGACGATATTTAAAAAATCACAAAAAAGTTAGCGCGTTTTTAGCGATATTTTTATTTGCTGTGTTTATAGTGTTGTCAGCGATGCTCCTATCTAGTATTGGATATTATTGCTATTTCAAATTAACATCACCACCTTGTTATTTTTGAAGGCTTAGCATGCTCTATATTTCTACTATTGTTAATTACCCCCACAAAATTTGTAAACAAAAAAACTGACCATATATTATTATAATCATTTTTCAGATCTAAAATTATACATACAAAGTTAACTGTTCAGTTACTTTTTTCAATGGGTTCGATTTCAAGCGTAAAGTTAGGCATGAGAAGCAATGCATAGTTGAAAGTGGGGAAATTTGAACATGGGCAACGGAACCTCAGGAGTCAGAGGCTGGCCGACTTTCTGTAGAAAGAGGAACTCTTTGCGATGATCTCTTTTTTCCAGAAGCAGCCTCACAGGAAATGGACCTGGTATGAGTCCTAAAGGTTCTACGAAAAACGAGATAGATTTCATCTTAACGACGAATAGACAGATGTTCAGTGATGTCTTTGTGATCAACAGGGTGAAAACTTACAGTGATCTTCGAATGGTTAGGGGCACATTGATTATCAGTGAACAATTAGAAAAGCAGCCCTAGATGAAGTCGCTCCGACCTACTCGCGCCCATATCTAAAACCCCGAGAGCTTTCAACTTGAATTAGCGAATCACTTTGATTGCATAAGTGAAAACCTAGCAGTGGACGTGCTAAACAGCGTTTTTGTAGAAGCATTCCATACGGTGGAATTTAAGTAATTTAGACCTCGCCGTAGAGATAGAACACAAGACCCTTGATCCACACTCTTGATGATATAGTAGTCTTGTCAGAATCGCTGGAATATTCAATCAAGTCTACCAACAGGTGGGTCTTAAAATGAACATGGACAAAACGAAGATCATGTCAAATGTCCATGTTGTGCCCACCTCCATCGGAGTTGGGGGCTCGACTCTTGCATTTGTAGACGAATTATTTAGGACAATTAGTCTGGTTAGGCAGGGCCAATTTCCAGAGAGAGGTCAATCGTTGAATCCAACTAGGTTGAGCAGCGTTCGGAAAACTACGCGACGTCTTCTCGTCCAAAATACCTCAGTGCCTTAAATCGAAAGTCTCCGATAGTTGTGTGTCGCCAGTGATGACATACGGCATCGAAACGTGGTCTCTCACTATGGGCCTTATTAGTAAGCTCAGTCACTCAACGAGCTATGTAGAGGGCTATAATCGGGGTTTCCCTACGAGATCGAAGCAGAAATGAGGAGATCCGTAGGAGAACTAAAGTAACCGATATAGCCCAGCTGATTAGTATATTGAAGTGGCAATGGGCGGGGCATATAGCGCAGTGAAGTGATGGCCGATGGGGCCAAAAAGTTCTCGAAACGATGCCACGTAGCGGAAAGCGCAGCGCAGGACGTCTACCCACAAGATGGTCAGAAGACGTGGTAAAGGTCGCGGGACGCCGTTGGATGCAGGCGGCCTCTAACAGGTCACTGTGGAAATCATTGGGGAAGGCATATGTTCAGCATTGGACTTCCTTTGGCAGTTGGCTGATGGCTGATGGATGATTTATATTTATATTTTATATTTTATTTTACCGAATAGAACGGTTACAGACACCACTTATACTATTCACTATTCAACACAATGTTTATGTTAGTATGCAACAGTACAGTATTAAAACATGTATATATGTATTAAAATTTTCTTTCATACTTCCCGCTCGCAAAACCTCAGACACTCTAACATGAATAATCTTCTGTCACACGTTGGTTTTGGTCCAGGAATCTGTTTAACATTTGTGATGTGTTTATAGTCACTAAAACTAGCACCCGGGTTCGTTTACGGTCGCAGTCTTGATATATCCTGTTAAGTATAATTCGAATTGACTAAAACATTTTCTTATTGCTCACCTCCCTACACCACGAAATCATTCATCTAAAAACTGTCTCTAACTTCAGCCGTTTGGGCTCTGGGAGTATGCCAATTTGCTAATCAGTCAATTTAGAGGTTTATATCTATCTATAGGTAGTACTTTATTTTTTTAGGTCTGGGTAGGTACCTTAGAGACCAGAGCAAGGGTGGGGCAAGTGCCCCACTCTGCCCCACCGTGGCTACGCCCATGGATATAATCGGTTCTTACTCATTGGCATGAGACATTTTTTAAACTTGATTGTTAAACGCGCAGCAGGAAATAATATGGCTGGACTTATGATGATTGAGTGTTACTCTCAGATTGGTGGCATATCTGTGTCTATTTAAGAGTAGATATGATATTGTATCAACCCATACGCCCCACTGCAGGTCACAAGCCTCTTCTAAAATCAAGAGTACGGTTGAGAGGTGATAGGCCATAGACTGGTGGTAAGTCTTTCACATGTGAGAGACCGCTTGGGTAGGTACCACCACAATGTCTATTTCTTCCGTTAACCAGTGTGTGTTTCAGAGTATTGACAGCAGTGTAAATGAACTGTTGTGTTTTAGTGTGAAGGGCATTGTAGCCATAGTAACTACTGGACATAGTGAGACTTAACATCTTTATGTCTCAGGATGGCGAGCGCAGTGAAATGCCCAACATTGATTCGTAATTCAAAGTGTTGTTTGTTTTTGCCACTGTTCGTAAGCGGTCTGTTTTCTTCACCTTTTTAGTGCGTGGTAATGGACTATCAATACACACATAACTTCGAAAAGTCAGAGGTGTACCCTAGACTTTGACCCATATCTACTCTGAACATGTTGGCATTCGCGTCTAGTTGGTCATGTTTCGAGCTAATATTAAAATATAAATATTCTGACATATCTAGTAAAGCTATAACGATCTATACTATAATATTCGACAACTATGAAACACCTGGCACCGCCGCAATTACTAGACATTTGGGTATTACAAGCAAGGCTGACCTTGAATGGAAAACATAAAATTTCAAACTAACTATTCGTGGATATCAAATTAACAAATAGTATTGCTTTGTATTTTATGTTTAAAAATCGAATCTTAGGTTATATAACACACAACATTGTCATAAATAAGTATATGGACTGGACGAAGTGCGCTATTATGTTCCGACGTAAGTGGTGCGCCGCTCCGATGGCGCGTTGCTTCAATAGCGCCACTGTCAGTTGTCATCGCAACTTACAGTGCCTGATAATTTTATAACAATAAGTAAAAATAGATTAACAATTTTTATCATCGTTAACCACTGTCCTGTCGGTCATATAAAATGGCGGAAATCGCGAATGTCCTTGACTGTCCACTTTTCAAAATGGCGGATTTCGCGAATTTTCATGCCAACATTTCTTTGAAAAAATCGAATTCGTTGTCCAGACTAACATGGATATGGCTTCGTTCGAGTAATGAAATACATATTAATTTTAAAATAAAATTAATTGTATTTTTAAAATAAAATTAATTATAATTTTAAAATATAATTAATAATAAAGTTTAATATACAGTACAATAGAAAAAAATATAGAAAAAGCCTCGCCTAAACACGCACAGAGGAACGTTGCAGGCGGGTCATAATGTGTCCGTCCATTCCTTGCACACCACACATAGGCGCAGCAACTTACTCTTGCCAGCGACAGTGGCCGGATATTCGGCCAAAAATTGGATACGGGTCGAGCCCGCTTTGGGGCACAGAGGGTAAAGAACCCGATCTTCGTTTTCTAAAGGAAGATCTGTAGGAAGACTACTATTGAACATAGGCCTCCCTCAAGGATCTCCACAATGACCTGATGGAAGCTGCCTGCATCCAGCGACTTCCTGCAACCTTAGCTAGATCGTCCGTCCACCTTGTAGGCAGGCGTCCGACATTTCACTTGGCTGTACGTGGCCTCCACTCAAGAACCTTTCGGCCAAAACGGTCATCGGTTCTACGAACTATATGCCCGGCCCACTGCCACTTCAACTTGCCAATCTTGTGGGCTATGTCGGTAACCTTTGTTCTTCTACGGATCTCCTTATTTCTAATTCGATCTCGTAGGGTAACACCGTGCCTAGCCCTCTCCATGGCTCGTTGAGTGACGTTGAGCCTTTTAATGAGGCCCACATTGAGAGGCCACGTCTCGGTGCCGTATTGCCGAGTTGGATTCGACGATTGACCTCTCTCCCGAAGTTAGACCTGCCTAACCGGACCACTTATCCCAAATGGACATATTCGTCTAGAACTTCGAGAGTTGAGCCCCCAACTCCAATAGGGGTGGGCACAACATAGATATTCGACAAGATCTTCGTTTTGTCCATGTTCATTTTAAGATCCACCTGTTGGGAGATTCGATTAAGGTCTTCGAGCATAGTGCTAAGGTCTTCCAGCGATTCTGCCAAGACTACAATATCGACGGCAAATCGAAGGTGAGTAATATACTCGCCGTCGATATTGATGCCAAATCTTTTCCACTGCAAGAGCTTGAAGGCGTTTTTTAGCGCGGCAGTGAACAATTTCGGAGATATAACATATCCCTGTCTTACGCTTCTATGTAGTGGAATCGCCTTCGTGATCTGATCTTGTACTCGGACCGACATAGTGGCGTTGTTGTATATACACCTCAACACTTCGATGTACTGATAGTTTATGTGGCACTGCTGAAGAGACTGTAGCACAGCCCAGATCTCGATCGAATCGAAGGCTTTCTCATAGCCCACAAACGCTAAGCAAAGCGGCAAGTTATATTCCTCGGTTTTTTGTATATATCATCAAACTTGCGTTCGCGATGATTTGTGATGACCCTCGAAAACAACTTATAGACATGGCTCAGGAGCGAAATGGGACTGTAGTTCTTCAGCAAAGTGTTATCACCTTTTTTGCAGAACAGAGGGCTGAACGCCAGAGGCATGGAGCAGGAGCGTGGTTCTGGCGTCGAGCCTTCGAGGAGAACGAATTGAAGAGCCTCTGAAGGACTATCAGTATCGGCGTTTCGCCCACTTTCAGAAGCTCTGAAGTGAATCCGTCCTCACCCGGCGTTGTTGTTTCTAAGTTGCTTGAGGGCCATCTCAATCTCACACAGGCTGATGTTCGGGATATCATCGCTAAAGTGTCAGATCAATTCGGCTCTCGGGTCTTCGGCCGAGCTAACAGTAGGTTCGACAACCGAGGTGTAAAGCTGTCCGTAGAACGGTAGGTTTCCTCACGAAGTATTCCTTCGCCGTTTTAGTGCGTAGTTATTGACTATCAATACACGCATGACTCCGAAAAGTCATAGGTGTGCCCTGAGATTCGAACCCGCGACCACCGTGAACATGTTGGCAGCCGCGTCTGGTCCATTTACCAACAGACCACCACGCACGTAACGATAAATTTTAGTTTATGATATTATATACTTATATTTATTGTATTAGTACGTACAAATTGAAATTTTTTTGAAATTGAAAATCTTTTATTAAAAATACAGACATACAGAGACTTAATACTAATTAAAAATAATGTAATACAAAATAATGAAATCCTTATAACTAGTGTGAGCAGGGGTACCCAAACTAGGTATGGCCTGTATCTTGGGCTACCAAACAAAGATTTAGGAATGTCTGAGTACAAGATAGTTAAATACACGAGAAAAAAATGAATTAACGCTAGGTTTATTTGAAAACAAAAAAAAAAAAAACAAAAATAAAAATAATCATAATTAAAATCTACAAAAACCAGACTGAAATATCGATCTTATGTTGTATTCAGTGTTATGACTGTGGAATTCAGAATGTTTTCAGTGGTTTCGTAATCCAATTCTTTTAGGAAATCAAATATTTTGCTAGAGCACTCTTTAACTGAACACGTCTTAATGGGGCATAGTCTAAAGACTTTATTGACTTTATTAGAGAATTTATTTACAAAATTCTGTTTTCGTGAAATTTATTTTGTAAAGCTGACAACACAAACTTTTGGCGGCAGCTACGCGTTGATACAATTTTTCTAAGGGTATTATTGGTGTCTGAAGACGCTTTTCTTCCTTCGTAAAATTTAATACCTGAAGTCTAACGTTCCTAGCATTGCATTTTAAAGTTTTCGGTATTTTTCAATAGTTTTAAATAATGCAGGAAAAATAAATACATTGAGTAAACAACCAATGGCGGATCTGTCAGCGACTGGCAGGTAGATTGGCAATTTGAAATGACTTATTTGTTTCCACTTTTGGCTACCGGACCAGGTAAGTTTGTGGCTCTATAGCTTCAACCGGACTTTCCCCATATTACATTTAAACACACTGGACCTTATATAAGAACCTTTGTAATGAAACCATACCGCGATCTAATTCTACGGTGGCGCCATCTCTTAGCGAGCGGCGGTAAACTCCCGTTACACATTTATTTCCAGTTTTTTGTATTAGCTTTATTGAAAAAATTTTTAAATACATTATTTTGTAAATGTGATATTGATTCGTTGGTGGGAGAAGTGGTGGGAGGCGCCCGATGTGACGGCCCAGTGATGGCATGCGCTTGAGCTGCGCGGTACTGCAACATTAGTTTATTTTTCTACAGTAAAATATTTTTCTAAAACAAATGTAGCCTAAGTTACTCCTTATTATATGAGCTACCTGACAATAAAAGTCCCGTCAAAATCGGTCCAGCCATTTCAGAGATTAGCCGGAACAAACAGACAGACAAAAAAATTCTAAGGTCATTTTCGTTATAGGTATCGTGTATATAACGATATGTAGTAGGACATTTTCTTTTATTTTCACTTTACAAACAGACACTTCAATTTTATTTATACAGGGTATATCAAAACTGCTTCCGAAAACGAGGCCGGGTGGTAGTTTAAGCGACTTCAGATACAATGCAACAGACAAAGTTGCAAAAAAGTGATTTTTTTTAATATTTTTTCCTATGGCCATATTTGGGTGGTAAATCCATATTTTTCCTAAAATAATAGTGTGTACCCTTTTATTTATAAATACTCTACGGTATAAAAGATTATAGAATATATATTATATATATTATAGAAGATTTAAATTATTATTTTAGCAAAAACTATGGATTTATCACCCAAAAATGACGATATTTAAAAAATCATCCATACATATAAATAAAATTGAAGTGTATGTTTTAAGAGTGAAAATAAAAAAAAAATGTCCCACTACATATCGTTATATACACGATACCTGTGCAGAAAATGATATTTAAAAATTTTTTGTCTGTCTGTCTGTCTGTCTATCTGTCTGTTTCTTCCGGCTAATCTCTGAAATGGCTGGACCGATTTTGATGGGACTTTTTTGTCAGGCAGCTGATATAACAAGGAGTAACTTAGGGTACATTTATTTTAGAAAAAAACTTTTATTTTAGACAAATAAAGTAATGTTGCAATGCCCGCGCGCAGCTCACGCGCATGCCACCACTGGGCCGTTACGTCGGGCGCCTCTCACCACTTCTCCCACCAACGAATCAATATCACATTTACAAAATATTGTATATAAAATTTTTTTTCAATAAACCTAATACAAAAAACTGAAAATAAATGTGTAACGGGAGTTTACCGCCGCTCGTTAAGAGATGGCGCCACCGTAGAATTAAATCGCGGTATGGTTTCGTTACAAAGGTCGATAATTAAAATAAAAACCTGAATAAACTATTTAACTTTTTTGTTAAATTCCACGCAGACGAAGTCGCGGGCACAGCTAGTAAAAAAAAATTGTCGCCTTTCTTTGCAAAATTTTTAGTTGCATTGTGTAGTCACTAAAACTACCACCAGGCTTCGTTTTCAGTAGCAGTCTTGAGATACCCAGTTTATATAGATAGCAATAAATCAACAAAGAAACAATATATCATAGTAAATTACAGTGCAAATACGCTTTAAATATTCTGAAGACCCGGCGAGTCTATTGGTTTTTTATTAGTTATATTTTCAGAAAGTTTTCGACAGTTTTACACGACGCCGACAGACTGCTGGCATTTTTTATTGTTTTGCGAGCATAATGCCGACAAACTTTGCACGTCGAACAATGAAGAGAAACGGAAAGAAATAGCAGGATTGCTTTTTCCTGGTAGGGTATTTGGTGGTATGGTTTATGGTAGTAGTTCTGTCTTATGTGAGACGCCACTTGGGTAGATACCACCGCAATGTTTATTCCTCCCGCCAAACAACAGTGTAAATGCACTCTTGGATTTCGCCTTAAAGGACGTTACAGCCAGAGTAACTACTAGGCATATTGAGATTTAATTGTGGAGGAGGATTGTATTTGATTGTAGAGGAGGCCCGAGCCCTGCAGTGGGACGTATACGGGCTGATGCAGAAGATGTATATGTGTGTAGCCTCGCTATATTACATTAGCACATTTAATAATCAAAGAAATGTTTATGTATGTTACTCAAAAATGTTATTATTCCCAGATTTAACTATGAAAATAAAGCAATTCAATAGTAAATACGTAGATATACATACAGGGTATATCAAGACTGCTACCGAAAACGAAGCCGGGTGGTAGTTTAGGCGACTTCAGACACAATGCAATAGAAAAAGTTGCAAAATAAGCGACAATTTTTTTTTTGTAATTTTTTTCCTATTACCATATTTGGGTGGTAAATACATTTTTTCCTAAAATAATAGTGTATACCCTTTGATTTATAAATAATCTAAGGTATAAAAGTGTTTAAATTATTATTTTAGCAAAAACTATGGATTTACCACCCAAAAATGACGATATTTAAAAAATCATAAAAAATCATTATCGCGTTTCTTTGGGAAATATTTAGTTGCATTGTGTTTGTAGTCACTAAAACTACCACTCGGCTTCGTTTTCGGTAGCAGTCTTGAGATACCCGGTATAACAATTAAGGAACCGTTTCAAATTTGTGGCCAGCTAGGATGCGTTTTAAAGTGGTCGCGTACGTAATAATATGAACTCACAAAAACATATTAATTGTAATTTACCAACAAATTCCATTAATATATTCACCAAAAATATAATTTTGTTTACAGAAGCTCCGAAAATATCAGGAATGCTAATTTTCTTTTCATAACCAAATAAACATGGGCAGGATTTTCAACTAAGCCGGCCTCGACCGGGCTTAACTTGTCAACATACAAGCTCAATAAATGATAGTATGGGGCTTTGACCGACTAAATATCGACAAAACTTTTTGTCGGCCCAGAAACTGGATCATGGGCCTCGTTAATTTTGAGTGTGATTTACGGGAGGGTAGGGATAAAAAAGATTCAAATGTAAGGAAAATATTTTAATGGATACATAAAAGGAGCATTGACTTTGTGGTCTTATACACAACGTACGGCCACAGATATGTAATATGTCATATGTTTATTTGGCTAAGAATAAATAATCATTATTTGCATACTGCATTTTTAGATTAACGCGAATATTATACTTTCCATACAAATCCGAGATAAAATCATAACTTGCTCAAATGATCTTCATCGTTAAAATTGATCCAAATTTACATTTTTGAAAATATTTCAGCTCCAAAAAATAGACGTTTAAAATAATGCATGTCAATTTTGTAATTATATAATCCCACATTGTTAAGCAGGAGAGTAACATAATATGCTTGTGGATAAGACAAATTACATTCGAGAACTCGATTAACACCCGAATACTGGAACCCATTCAAAATAATTTGCTCTTAACAGCGCACGGCCCACTTAGCCAGTACATTTAAGCGGGATTAACGTAGTTAAGCGCAACTTATATTTAAGTTGCGTTCCAGTATTTGGGCGTAAGAGGCCTAAGGGCTTCGACTAACGTCCACAGCGGTAACTTATTGCCTGCTGATTTACTTCACATATTATAAACATTCCTTAAAAGCCTATATGATATTCAGATGTCATCATTATGTTTTCCTTCACTGTTAAGTGTTAATATGAATAAATAAATAATACACCAAACAGTCACATAGATAGTCCTGACCCAACAGTAAGATTGAGTCTTGTGTCGTGGATATCAGAATCTTCAAGAGGTTTTTCGGTCTCACAAACACCCAGACCCGAAACAAATACAAGTGGATCACACACATATTTGTCTCGGTGCTGGGTTTGAACCCACGGCTTCTCGTTTCACAATCGGCATTTAACCAACTGCGCCACGGAGGCTTTTCATATGATGATGGCTGACAGTATTATGAACACATTACTTTAAAAAAAATAGACATGGGCCATAAAATTCGTACCTACGACCATCCTTTCACGTCACGTTAGATTTTCTTATTACTTGTCCGTCCACCTCCTTCAGTTCTTCTTGCTATTTTTTATCTTCAATTGTTCCATTCCTCTCACTTGCATCTTAATATTCACCCTACCAAACTAACGGGGTCGATGTAGTTATATTAATATTCTGCTCGAGTCTACGACAATTAAGCCGTCTGGGGGCAAGTCTTTTGGATTTGCCTTATTTGCAAAGCAAAAGACTGTAATGAACAGTATAAATTATACAATTGTTTTGCCGGAGTGCCTGGAAACTAATCAAAATGTTAGTTTGTTCCTCGATCGGTTCGTGAGAAAAATTATAATTTTAAGGTTTGGCTGGATAGAAAGAAACCTAGATAATTTTTTTGGTTGTCCGCTAGTGGTATTATTTAATAGATAGGTATCACCGTAAGCTTTAATTTTCGAGTATGTGCTACAGTCTATATGGACAGCAATTTTGTTTAAGTTATAATGTAGATAATATAATCGCTGTGTCGTGTCAATGACCATAAATATGGTAGACAATAAGGATTTAACAAACATACAGACACATATTAAAAAATGCGATACCTTTATTAAATTAAAGGACACATATAAATGTGCAAACAGAACCATTATTCACAGTGAATATATAAAACAGAATTTGGCGAGCGATATAAATCAAAAATAATTTCAATTTTAATTTCATTTCTTGTTGCGGATCAATGCTCTACGAAATGCATTGGCAGACATTTTAAATAGGTCAATATCTGTATAATAATCATTTTAAATTTGCTTATACGACGGATTTTTTTACGGAATCCTGCATTAGTACGACAGGGAGTAAGTTAGTTGACAAATTCATTAATTTGGGCGTGTTTAAATTTATAAGTATTGAACAACAAATAAATTATCAATCGCAGTAATTCTCAAGCAACATTTAGGCATCCTAAAAGCAAATCTAGAAGTCATAACCATATGTACATTTCGTACATACAAACCACTTCTAATGGGTTGGACTGATGCGTGCCGACCAAATCGAATTTTGGCAGAGGAACATTAGTAACGAAGCGTTGGACCATTTAGTTAATTAATGTTCTGGAATATTCCCCCAATATTGCTGACAAAATGATACTCCGGGCTTGAGATAATAAAAAGAGGGTGTAATAGTGAATATGCCTCTTTTATTTCTTTCGTCATGTCACAGCTTTTAACAAACTTGATAATTTTATAGAAAGTCTGCAACCTGTTGGAGGTAATAACTAGCAACTTTTACAAAAGGCTATAGTAGTGAAAAGAGAGGTCGCGGTCCTACTCTGGGACAAATATTACACTAAGATCAAATCTTGTGTCTTGGGTAGACCCGAGAAAAAACCTGTGGATCATACAATTGTTTGTCTCGACGCGGGGATCGAACCCGCACCGTCAAGATTCACAGCCGGCGTCAAACCAACTGCGCCGCGGAGACCGAAAAACTATTTTTCATAAATGTAACACTTCAGTTTTTCGTAACAAGAACAAATCCATATTACTTTTATTTAGGACAAAATATTCATATCAGTGATATGAAGTCGGGAATTCCAATATGAATAGTGCATTCATTTTGATCGAATGCCATATGAGTGCAACTTCGGCAGTTTCATGAAACGTGACGTCATAGATAACCCGTATGAACCCAGTCACGTACTAAACCCGCAGTGTGAAGGAAATTTGTTGGCTTATTACATGGAAATGTTTTGATGTATCAAAAATGTGGGAGTTTTGGCAGCTTGTACGGGGTATTTATGAGGTGTTAGAGGGTTTTGTTTATAATAAAAAAGCATGTACAGTGTGATATGAATGTATGAGATAAAAAAAATACTTTGTACATATTACACAAGGTATGCTGCGTTGTATTACTGTTGTTGTACAGACTTCTTTTTAATGACCTAATTTCTGGGAGTGTTAAGCTGAATATAACACTCTGATAGTATACTTTTGATGTCTTAAATGGTGAAACGAGAATGCCATTCGCTTGATCATAAGGAATACAACCGTTTCTGGACAGTAACAAACCAAACAACTTTAAATTACAAAACAATGCTTGGCATTCTTCTGCTCTTGCTGTCATGAGACATAACATGTTAAGTCTCAACATGTCCAATATTTACTCTGGTAACATTGTCCTTAAAACCGAAAAACAAAAGTGAATTTATACTACAGTTTGGCGACAGAAATAAATATTGCGGTGGTACCTACCCAGGCAGCCTCTCGCATATGAGCGTAAATTACACATAAATATACCGGGTATCTCAAGACTGCTACCGAAAACGAAGCCGGGTGGTAGTTTTAGTGACTACAAACACAATGCAACCAAAAATTTCGAAAAGAAACGCGACAATTATTTTTTATGATTTTTTAAATATCTTCATTTTTGGGTGGTAAATCCATAGTTTTTGCTAAAATAATAATTTAAACACTTTTATACCTTAGATTATTTATAAATAAAAGGGTATACACTATTATTTTAGGAAAAAATGTATTTACCACCCAAATATGGTAATAAGAAAAAAATTACAAAAAAAAATTGTCGCTATTTTTTGCAACTTTTTCTGTTGCATTGTGTTTGAAGTCGCTTAAACTACCACCCGGCTTCGTTTCGGTAGCAGTCTTGATATACCCTGTATATCGATAAAGTTTACTGGATTTTACAATACCTTCCTAAGTTTTGAGGATTGATTCTATAGCTTCTGATTGCACTCATTACTTACTTAATGTGTCAATAAAAACACACTACACCAAACTGCTAAAATAACCTAATATGGGCCTAACTTGCCGTCACTGACGTCATCAAGAGGGCTAAGCTAATCATCACAGTCGAATGCTCGTCAGCTAATGAATGAAGTTAGCTAACACAGTGCTGCTTCAGAAACAGCCGTGTTCCAATTTGGGTGAAATTAGAAATTAGCTGGTAGTTTTAGTGACCCGACATAGCCCGTAGAATTGGCAAATTGAAGTGGCAGTGGGCCGGCCACATAGCTCGTAGAACTGATGGCCGTTGGAGCCGAAAGGTTCTTGAGTGGAGGCCACGCACTGGCAAGCGAAATGTCGGACGCCCGCCTACAAGGTGGACGGACGATCTGACTAAGGTTGCAGGAAGTCGCTGGATGCAGACCGCTTCCAGCAGGTCATTGTGGAGATCCTTGGGGGAGGCCTATGTTCAGCAGTGGACTTCCTGTGGCTGAGATGATGATGATGATTATAACTTGATAGTTAAGAAAGAATTTTAAGTTATTCCGTCTCAAATTCTATCAATAAAATGTTCCAGTTTACGCAGTAATAAATCAACAGCACATAATTTACGAGGCAACCTTTCTCAGGCCCTAAATTAAATTATCCCAGTATAGTGTGCGAAAAATGTAACAATTTGTTTTTGATAAATTGTCAGATGAATACACCTTAGAATTTATTTTTACGCGTTTATATACGTGAAATATCAAGATAAACGCGTTTTCAGGAAGAGCATCGTAAGTGTCAAAATACTCTTAAATGTGTTTTATCGTAAAATAATCTGATGGTTTTCCTTATTTATTTATATATACTTTGTTGTACACCATAAAAAAGGAACAATAACGCGCATGAGTCATCATCATCATCATCATCATATCAGCCACAGGAAGTCCACTGCTGAACATAGGCCTCCCCCAATGATGTCCACAATGACCTGTTGGAAGCGACCTGCATCCAGCGACTTCCTGCGACCTTAGTCAGATCGTCCGTCCACCTTGTAGGCGGGCGTCCGACACTTCGCTTGCCTGTACGTGGCCTCCACTCGAGAACCTTTCGCGCATGAGTGTGACTAAGGAAATTAAAGCGGTTCTTAAGGTAATGGGGGGTGTAGGGATGGAACAAGATACCATATAAGAGTGAGAGAATTTGAGTATTTCGGCGAAAACGTATTGATAGCTACTTGAGTTTGACTCGAAATTCGGAGACATGGTCATATTTGCGAAGACCAAATATGATATTGCACTTATTATTGCACAAATATATTTAAATACATTTCAGTGGTAAACATCTGGTATGCGTAGATTATAATTCACTAAAGACGTGAAGGAAAATACAGTGAGAAAACCTACATACCATAGCGATTTGTAAGAATTTATATGGTATGTAAAGCCTGTCAACCCGCACTTGGCAGCTTGGTGGACTATATGGCCTCTCCATTTTCAATCGTACTCTCAATTGTAGAGGAGGCCCGTGCCCTGAAGTGGGACGTATATGGAAGATACAGTATATACATTTTTGTGCTTAATATAAATAAGTCATATCTAAAACACTGCGTAAATATTTTTTTATTTTTAATTCCAAATGTCCAAACACCTACAAAATTTATACAGACATTCTTTTTCTTGCTATATTAATGAAATCGTTGCTCGAACTGGGGCATTTCCTAATATAAATATAATATCAAGCTTAGATTCTAAAGCAACAGAATCATGACCGTTATAATCTGGTGTTAATAATATACATTATGACCAAAAGTCATTAAGCAGGCAACGAATTCAAAGGGAAAGGGATAAACATGTACATTGGTAGTAAGCAGGTTGCTTACCACAGCCTGTTTAGGCTTCAAAACTTTGATTGTTACACTTCATAGCTATACTGAACGGACAATGTACAGTGGAAGCATTACATTTTCGTACATAAACACTTTACACCGGTCGCGAGGCGATGAAATTTATCATATCAAAAGATAAATTAGTTTATCGAATCAGCACACGCACGAACTCGTTTATCATATTATATCATTCAGTTATAATTAAATGATATTCAATCAACCCTGAGTATCAATGAAATATCAACTATTCTTGGTGTATGGATATCACAAATACAAATGATGAATATTCCAACAGCTTTTAATAAATAATAATTAATGTTATTGTTCTTTTTAGCCGATTACTTACTGCTAACAGTTCGTTTGAGATGTACATAAACATCATACCTTTTTCCTAGAATAGTTAGGTAGATGTGCAACCAGGACACCCACGTTTCGATTTATGTTTTTCACCCTACGTTGTGATACTGGGCGATTCTATCGCCATCGTGCACTAATAAAAAAATCAAAATAACTTTGTCCATCCGAATCCCGGATTCGAACCCGAGACCTCAACATAGTAATCGTATCGTAATACAATTACTCTACCCAGGCAGAGATTTTTGCAAAGGTTTGATAAACGAGATGTAAACGAGTAAACTTCTCACCTAATGATGACTGATCACCGCCTCGTATAAATAACCACAACACTAGAATTGAAAATACATTGTCTGCCATTAAAAATAAGAATGGACACTGAATGGAAGAAAAGAAGTGACACATACAAATGAACACTAAAGTAATAACTTTTTTCTATGTAGGTACCTGTAATTTAATTAAATAAATTCATCCAACTTCACACAAATAATCTTGAACCCACCCTAAGAGACAAGACTTATTAAGAACCAATTATCGGATCTTACAACTCTTAAATGATAAAAATATTTCAGATGCATCAATGATGGTCATGCAAACATTTGTCTCCACCGCGGCTTCTCATTTACACAAAGGTATCCTTTACCTTATCTTTTAATCACACAACTGGTCGTAAGTTTCATGTGAGAGGCCGCCTGCCGCCCATTTATTTCTCCCGCCAAACAGCAATGTAAATTCATTGTTATGTTCCGGTTTGAAGAACATTTTAGAAGTGCAGTCGAATGCCAATCATTGTTTTGAAGTTCATGGTGATATTTGATTTCGCTACTGTCCATAAACAGTCGTATCGTTTACCATCACGCGAATGGCATGAATATCTTGCTATTTACGCTTAAAAAAACACAATTCAGAATGTAAATATACAGACTAATAGCACGAACATCTTGTCATATTCGCTTTAAAAACGCAATTCTGAATGCAAATATAGAAACAAATACCCAGATTAGAATCAAAACAATAGTTCTGAATTCCATGCGGATATCCATTACGCAATACCTGCATTAATCAAGGGCTGTCTATGAGATTAACTGCCCTAGGGAGCGAACATTTCCTCAGTTATTTAATTTACAACCCTACTTCTTTGTTCGTGTGATTTGGTCTTTACTTATCGAATTTGGCTGACATTTTTCTTGGTAATGTTTTCTTTTCTGTTTATTTCGTCATATCAGAATAATAATTATTTTTTGGTATAACCTCTTTTAAAATGGAAGAAACACAATCTTTGTTGCAAATCTTAATTAATGTATATATGAAAATATAGACTACGGACTGGATTAAGCTAAGAAATAATTTAGTAAGTGTTTTCTATTTGAAAATTTCATGGCCTTGTGTAATAATAATAAAATAATAACTTCAAAATATTACTTTACATCACTAGTTTATAAATGTATCTGACGAAGATCTGACGGGTTTTAACTTTTCAAATGTAATAAGAATGTATTCCTTTGTAATTTTATTAAATAAACAGATTATCATGACTTAATGTGAACTGACGTAGAAGAAATACTTTGTAAAATTTTAATATAAATTCATAACAATAAATATATACACACCTTACTTCTGAGCGTTATACATGTTATGGAATAAAAGTGACTGACATAATAATATGTTGGCCCTCATCACATATTGGAATGAAAACAAACTTAGGCTGAGTTGCACAAACTAACTTTGCCAATACCTTTGCCTTTGAAAATGTCAACGCCATACATTTGAGACGTATTTAACCTTGTAGTACAGGTTCCCTAGAACAATTTTCATAATGTACGAGTATTACTAACAAGCTGATTTTTCGCGAGTAGCTTCCTTTCGACTAGACGCAAGGCTGCCTGGGTGGGTACCACCGCAATGTCTATTTCTCTCGTCAAACAGCAGTTTAAATGCACTGTTGTGTTTCGGATTGAAGGACATTGTAGCCAGAGTAACTACTGGACATATTGAGACTTAACATCTTATGTCTCAGGATGGCGAGCGCAGTGGAATGCCAAGCATTGCTTTGTAACTCAAGGTGTTGTATGGTTGTACTACTGTTCATGAGCGGTCGTATCGCTTACCATCAGGCGAACGGCATGCTCGTCTCGCCATTCACTGCAATAAAAAAAAAAAAAAAAGACGCCCAACTTTTGCCTTACAGTAACTTTGGTAGCTTAGTAGGGTAGCAAGGATAAAACATGTCGATTTGACGATTTTTTAAAATTTATTAATAACCGAATTCTTCTGTGTTAATTATCGAGATAATTATCTAAATAACGTGAAAAAATATTTGTCCTACAAAATATAAGGTTTTGTTAGGGAGTCCCCCCTCTCCAACATGTATCATAAACAAGGCATGGAAAATATAATAATTACTAACCAACTGTTTTTTTTTATTGGTTAGCTAACATTTGTATAGTTTACTACCCACACTGTCCTACAAATTGCGTGGTATGTCATCTTGGTCCTACGCTCAAAAGTTACTAATACTTAATGTCAAAATATTTACTATCAAGCTGAATTTTCGAGAATAGCTTCATTTCAATGAGACGCCCAAGTAATTCTTGTACGAAAATTCTCGATTGTGTCATAGTTTACCACCCCCAATGACCTTCAAATTGCGTGGTACGTTATTCCAGTCCTCCAGTTACATAGTTGAAATTTATGAAATTAAAAATATTATTTTGTATATTTTGCTATTGGAGCTAAGGCACACTGCTATCCTTGCTCACAAACGCATCCAGACATACAGACGGCCAACACACAGTTACATTGTGTTTGTTGTCACTTAAAGTACCACCTGGCTTCGTTTTCGGTAGCACCCTTGATATACCCGGTATATATTTAGATGCGTTTCGCACCGGAGCTGCAAATCGGTATTTTACCGAAATAACTATTTTGTCGAGCTTTTAGAACTTGTCTTAAGAAGTGACAAACACTAAGCATAGATTCACGCGCTAATAATGAGAGGTGAAGCGCGCGGGGCGGGGTAATGAAATGAAATGAATTTATATACTATGAAACGATATATAGCAAAATTGCTATATTTTAATTTATTAGACGAAACCAAAATATGGCTACTCCACCTGCTTTTATTGAGCAGTTGACATACACTTGTATCTATTACAAATAATAATTATATAAATAATTTAAATTAAATAATCATTTCATTTCATTTCAATGAAAATATTTATTGAATCCATAAAATGTCATACACTATTTAGATTCAGTCACTTTTTTTTCCACTACCACCCAGTTCACAAGGCTGTTTTCGCCAGAGAAGAACGGGCAAGAAACTCTAGCGTTGCTCTTTTCAAAATAAGTTTACAATACAATGATCATACAGGAGTTGAAATTCAGAGCAGTTCATAAATTATTCATAATAATAATTATATTGTACGGCTGAGTTAAGTGTGGTCGCCCTGACGCGGAATCGGTATACACTGTTCAGCAAAAACAATGAAAGGCAATAAAAAAATTAAGAAAAAAAAAACAAAATAATTTAATATTATCATTATAAGCAAATTGAGCAGACCAGTCTACACAAGCAGCACCCGTTCACGAGTATGACCCATGTGCCAGCCATCGGTCTCCTCAACCGTGTTATAGGGAAGTGACCGACCCGGCACACGACGCCGCCGCAAGCACAGACCTTTAAGCGAGCATGACGTACTCAAATTGCCTACAACTATGGTGAAACAAGTGGGATAATTATTTTAATTATATTTAACAGAGTACACACACATCCGGTTCGGGGACTTATATTATGATTTATTCCCACGCCTTACTATCTTCTAAGTATTCTGAAATTTTATAATATGCTTTATTACACAACTGTCGTTTAATATTAGATTTAAATTTTAAGTTAAGGCTTTTATGTGAGTGGGAACTTTATTATAGAAATGTATACAGTAACCCTTAAAAGATTTGCTAATTTTCTGGAGCCTGGTCTTATGACTGACTAGATTATTTCTATTTCTATTATTTCTGTCATGAATATCGCTAACCTTTTGAAATTGTTCTATATTCTTATGGACATACATTAAATTAGCGAATATAAACTCTGATGCTACTGTCATTATATTTATTTCTTTAAATTTTTCTCTCAGAGATTGTCTGGAGCCTAACGAATAAATAGATCTTATGGCTCGTTTTTGAAGAAGAAAGATGGTATTAATGTCAGCAGCACCACCCCACAGCAAAATTCCATAACTCATTAGGCTATGAATGTAAGCAAAATAGACCAATCGAGCTGTATCAATGTCAGTCAATTGTCGAATCTTGCCCACTGCAAAAACTGCAGCACTCAGCTTTTTAGCTAACGCTGTTATGTGGGGACCCCATTGCAGTTTAGGATCCAATGTGATTCCCAAAAACTTAGTAGTCTCCACAAGGCTCAACACATCCCCGTTCATAAAAATGTTGGCATTGGGTAAATTTGGGGCACCGAGGTATTGGTGCATAGGTTGTGCAAACAAAACATTGCGCGTAGTTTTAACCACAGAATACTAAACTAATAGAAGTCAACCTTCATACAAAGCGCGCTTAATCAACGCACACATAGACAGCGTTCACCGACACGATATTCCAAACCAGTCGAGACCACTGCGAGAGCGAGTTTCAACTTTTGCGCGAACGCCGAGCGTAGTGTGGCAACAAAAGTGAAGTACATACACAAGCTTGACTTCTGTTCGTACCTATTCTGTGGTTTTAACCGGACGTATTATTATAATTATTGGTCGCTATAAGCAGTTGGTCGCTTAAACCGGGGTCGCACTAAACGGTGATATTTTCTCAGTACCATACTATGAAACCTAACTTGAGTAAACATTATCGTCGTTAAAACCGGTTAGTCATTATAAGCGAAGTCGTTGTATACGAATACTATTGTAAGTATATATGTATATTTCATTTTATTTTGTAGACTCAAAAATTACAAATTTTGTAGGACTAATATAACATACCTTTATTTTTGTAGGACATTGTTTTATTTGGATGAAAAATATATTAACCTATCACGTGATATATTTGTCCTACAGATACTAATTTAAAAAAAAGTCCTGCGGTATTGACAATTTTTGAGCGTAGGACCAAGATGACATACCACGCAATTGGTAGGACATTGTGGGTAGCAAACTATACAAATGTTAGCTAACCAATAAAAAAAATCAGCTGGTTAGTAATTATTTTCCATGACCTTGTTTATCATAAATGTTGGAGAGGGGGGACTCCCTAACAAAACCTTATATTTTGTAGGACAAATATTTTTTCACGTTATTTAGATAATTATCTCGATAATAAACAAAGAAAAATTCGGTACCTAATAAATTTTAAAAAATTGTCAAATCGACATGTTTTATCTAATGTCATCTGTACCTACCCTCTTGGGACATAAGTGTGACTATAGTATATTTGATAGACACCCTTTTGGTCTCATCTCTGCATCTCCTAAAGGTTCAATGGTAGAAAATGTAGACGGCATTAAGTCCGCCTGTGCAATACGAAAACACATAAACCATTTTTACTGTGTTTTGGTAATAAATTACAATAAATATTACCTGTACTTGTAAAAAAACGCTGAAACGTACCTTTTTCACAGTTATTTAATTGATATTGTTTTCTTTTACAGTGCCGAAAATATCGTAAAGAAACTTATTATTACATAATATATTAGTCGAAATTGGTGACAAACTTTGATTTCTTCTCTCCACTACACATCTACAGATGTTTTGTAAAATACATTTGTGGTAAAAATAAACTACCCAACACCGCACAAAGCTCGTTTGGTTATTGCAAAAACAATTACCGTAATTGCCTTGTTGTCTATGACGTCTGCAGTAGTTAGCCACTCGATACCGACTCAAACTTCAGTACCCAGTTAGTGGGTAATTTGGTTTCGCATTTGATTTACAAGTCTATATAATTGTAATGTCGTTTTATGGCGGAATTAACTAAATTTATTGTTTTAAAAGTTACAATTATTTATATATTTAATTCTTTATTGTGCACAGTAAAAAAGAATAACAGTTTAGAGACAATACAAAACAAGATAGTGGCGATCTTATCGCTCTAAGGCAATTTCTGACAGACAACAATGGGATGGATATGTGACCAGGAAAAAAAAGGACACTAATAAGTTATAGAATACTGGCAATAATAATATAGTGACTTACATATCAAACTTAACTATGAAATAATTGGAACAAATTAACACTCGACAAATGCACAATTTAATTACAGTAAGTAAGTTTATCAGCAAAACCAAGTTACCAAGCTTCTCACCGACATTTGATTTGAGTCGTTTAGACTTCTTCATCACGAATACTCTTCTTCATCATATTATTTTATTGTAATGAATGGCGAGTTGAGAATGCCATTCACGTGATGGTAAGCCATATGCTTATGGACAGTAGCAAAACTACACAACCCCATGATTGGATTCTGGATGTGTTGTTGGCCCATCAAATCGGGAAGGGAGGGGAATGGAAAAAAGGATGGGAAGGGTCAAGGAGTATTGGGCATTCGGCAATATCATTTCCTAAACAAAAAGCGAGAAGAAATGTCGCTTCACGTTGGTCGTCTGTGCGACAGTGGTACCGTCCCGGGTGAGCCTGCCAATCATCCTGAGTCGTGATTGACAACAGCGTGGTTCTACCGCATTTGAATCATTCTATAAGAACGTTAATGACCCATCATGATCAATGTCCCATTATTAACGTTCTTCTGTATCAGCCCATATACGTTCTACTGCAGGGCATGGGCCTACTCTGCAATCGAGAGTACGATTGAGAGTGGTTAGGCCATACAGTCCACCACGCTGGCCTAGTGCGGGTTGGCGGACTTACATGCCGTAGAAAACGTTCTTCTATTACCCATCAATCATGATTTTTTTGCATTTATTTTATTGGCTATGTAGGCTATTAAAGAGCTTTTATGACAAGTAAATACAAATAGCACTTAATCTCTATATATAACATATTTTCTATACTTGTTATTATTTATATTAATTTCTAAAAAAATAATTTAAATAATAACAAGTATAGAAAATATGTATAATTATATAGAAAATATGTATAATAATAGATTAAAATAAATTTTAATCTATTAGTTACTACTTTATAGCTTATAGCTCATTCGCTTTCTGTGTAAAACAATTTATTGAATTCACTCCTGGTCATAAAAAATCATAAAAAGTTCATAAAATTAATTCGGACACATAATACAACATTTCGCATACTCTGCTCATTGAAATATTCTCCAAAATACATTTGGAATACAAATACGTTTCATGAATAGTTGTTTTAATGGTAGCGATTGTAAAATTATATTGTTATATTCCGGTTTATTTGAAACATACATTTAGTATGAAATCTATCCGAAATAATTCCTGCAGGAGATTTTTATAACTATTTGTTTGTGTATATGTTGGTGATGGAATGTACCAGCATGATGGAATATGGCCTGAACTCTCTCGATCGCTCTTTCAATTATAGAAGAGGTAACGTAATATGGTCTCAGGGCTGATACATATACAAACAAGGATTTTAGTTTTAGTCTTAAAAAATAACTAAAGAATTTTCAGTCTTCCAACCCAAATCAGAAAACAAACTTATGAATCTCATATTTTTATCAGCCCGGGTCTAAGCGCGTGTCCTGCAGTGGGACCTATACGGACTGATTCAAAATAGCCATAAACGTTCGAATAGTAGCCACCTTACATAATAGTAAAGAAGCATAATGACCCATTTAAGTCTCCGTCTGGATAAAATTAGGCCGGCATAATTATGTCGCAACGGGGAATACTCAATTTTCATTGAGAGAGGTTGGGCCAAATGGTCCACTCCGCCACCGACTCTTTGTAAGATTCTTTACGATGTTTTCTGAAAAGTCAGAGATGTGCCCTGGGGTTAAACCCACGACCTCCAAAACATGTGGGCAATCGCATTAAAGCCGTCACCACAAGCCACCATGCACGTATAATACGTTCCAATACCCAAAAAAATACTGACGGTAAAAAAATCTTTCACTGTGTTTTTTTTTCGGAGATGAGCAAAAAAGTCGTTCAAACCAAACACCCTAGTTTAATAGATTCTGCACTTGAAAGGCGAAATAAAACCAAAATAAAAGAGCTCCCCCATAACGAATAGAATACACTACATCTTACTGAAATGAGATATGATAGGCCAAGTTAAACTGGTTATGATTAATAATGATCATCCTGACAAGTCTCTGGATATAATGGACGAAGTTAGACAAACTTGCACCATCAATAAATCATGGGGAAACTTCGATGTTTTTTTAATGGCGTAACTCTGCTCTATGAACCGTTGTCTTGAATTAGTCTTTAAAAGAAGAAAAAATATTATATGTATTATAAATATATGACATGTCACTAACGAACTTTGAAATGTTATTAATGTATTAATGAAGCTTTCATTTAAACCAACTTATAACTTTTGGTAATAATCATTATATTGTAAACAGGTTTTGAAAAGAGCAATACTAGAGTTTCTTGCCCGTTCTTTTCTACTGAAAACCGCTTTCCAAACCGGGTGGTAGAAACAGAAAATGACTAAATCTAAGTGATGTTGAACATTTTAATGGATTCAATAAATTATTTTCGTTTTCATTTCATGTATAAGTTTGCATTTAATCTGTTGGTATTACTTATTATTCTACATACATATTCTTTGTCAAATATAGCCAGCTATAAACACAAACTATCTGAATATGTAAACGTATTCTCGTAGTATATAAACGTATCAGATTTGAGATGACAAAGAGGCAGCCTCTTCAACCTCTCAACCCGAATGCGAATTGGTACAGATTAGCCACATGAGTGTTTCATGTTCCAATCCTATACGACATGTCTAAAGTTTAACAGTACAAAGAAAATACAGTTTGGGCTTACAGATTTCATTCATAGTACAAAAATATAGTGCTTTGTGCCAAGACTGAAACAAAAAATATCTGGGGTACTGTATTTATAATATTAAAGGAGCGCTGTTATTTCAAAAACGTAGATAAAAATGGTGGTGCCGAGCTACCTTTTTCTGCTTTCCTATTGGCTGATATATGAAAGGTTGCCCAACATGTCTGAATTATTTGTAAAATGATTATAAAAATAACAGTTTAAAACTATTGCATTCCACCCAAACTTGTTTTAGACAGGTAATAACTAAATATACTTTCGGTTACCAACAGAATTTATAGCAATATGTTGAAATAAAACTATTATTTACGGATTTTAACGCGGATTTGGTTAATTTTTTTCATTTCTTGAGTTCCCGACGTTTCGATTACTTTACAGCTTTCGTGGTCACGGGGCGGACTGAGGTATTAGACGTCCACTCTGTGACTGTTACAATTCAACTACCCTTATATTACAATTATTAAATAAAAAAGTTAATTTAAATAGTTAGTCTGTATTTGCGATCCGATCTACGCAGAAGGAGCTCACAGTGTCTTGAGGTCTGGCAGTTGGTCTTTTGGGTTCCGATTTAATTAAATGTAGTGTTGGATCCCATGCTTCTGCAAGCTTCAAGCCATCTTCTCTATTGAAATTTGGATGTTTTTTTAAATTTCAATAGCCTCGCGAAACATCCTGGGCAGGAAACGGTGTTCTTTAGCGAGGACTTGGGGCTGGCCAAAGCCCCAAGTCCCAAGTCAAATGTATGTGACTGTTGGGTGTAATTAAAAAAAAAAAAAAAAAAAAAGCGGAAGTAATGCTTGGAGCCTTCTTCTATATGTTCAGCAACTGCAGACTTCGTTGAGCGTCGATGTTTGACGTCAGCTATGTGTTCTTTCACGCGGGTCCCTATGCTTAGTTTTGTTTGACCTATGTAGGAGATGCCACGGTCGCAATCTATTTTGTAAACGCCCGGTTCTTGCAAGGGTATATGGCACTTGACAGGTGGTAGAAATTGGCTAATCTTCTTGGGCGGCTTGAAGTAGGTTTTTATAGAAGCACGCTTAAGAATATAGCCAATCTTGTCCGTGACTCCTTTTATGTATGGCAAGACAACGGGGACTCGTTTAAATGTGGCTGGCTTCACTCGGTTTCTGTGACGGCGGCGTGGAATTTGGAGCTTGTTGTGTCGCAGTACTTGCTTGACGTGTTGCAGCTCAGTCGCCAGGTGTTCCTCGTCATAGATACCTCGTGCTCTTTGAAACAAGGATTTACCCACTGTAGCTAACTGCTTTGGGTGGTGGTCAGAATCACCGTCAACACGTTAAAATTAGTTTAATTTTCACTAATGTTGGAGTTACCAACATTTGAACAAAAATTATCAATATTTTTGAAGATTCAAATTTATCACAGCACTTTTAAATTTAAAATAGTTTAAATCTAATATAATTACCTAGAAAGAAATCTGATATTATGGACCTCAACATTTCAGGGCCTTGGCCGAGAGTAGACCGAAGAAGCGCTGCCATGATGTCGTCAAGGAAGATATGAGGGCAAATGACCTTACTATTGAAGATGTCGAAGATCGGTCGAAATGGAGGGCACACAGCCAGAAGGCGGACCCTGCCATAATAAAGCGCCGGATAGTACATGTTCCATTTGTTATTAATTAGAATGTAAGTGTTTTGGTTGAAATACTGTAAACTTGCATTTTCCTTAAAATAAATAAATAAAATTAAATAGCGGCGGGGACAATGCCTAAACAGAACGAATGAATGAATTATAATATATACAGGGTATATCAAGACTGCTACCGAAAACGAAGCTGGGTGGTAGTTTTAGTGACTTCAGACACAATGCAACAAAAAAAGTTGCTAAAAAAAGCGACAATTTTTATTTTTTTATTTTTTTCCTATGACCATATTTGGGTGGTAAATACATTTTTTCCTAAAATAATAGTGTATACCCTTTTATTTATAAATAATCTAGGGTATAAAAGAGTTTAAATTATTATTTTAGCAAAAACTATGGATTTACCACCTAAAAATGAAGATATTAAAAAAACCATAAAAAATAACTGTCGCGTTTCTTTGCGAAATTTTTAGTTGCATGGTGTTTGTAGTCACTAAAACTACCACCCGGCTTCGTTTTCGGTAGCAGTCTTGAGATACCCAGTAGAATAATGAATGAAATATTACCTAGAAAATGTACAGTGAACTCCCACTTGTATTGTGACATCATCGGAATCCAAAAATGTAGGAAATTCAGACTCTCTTTTAAAATAATACGAAAATATGGATATGAATGACTTATGCCTTAACTTCTGCGAAAGAACGATAGTTTTACTTATCGAGAAAGTCAGTTGAAAGTAAGCGTAGGAGTTACGTTGAAATTACAGTAATGAGAATTGTTTTGATTCAACGAATACTGATAAATACGTTTTGTAAATCATATTTTTAATTGAAAAGAGTGAAATTTTTAATGAAAGTTGTTTTCTTTTTTTTTTCTTTTATTAAAAACATATAAATGATTGTTGTCTTAGTTAAAGAATACAGAAAAGTATAATATTTTTGGATTGACCTTACTAAATTGCTGGGCTAGCAATGATTATTTTAGCTAGAAAATATTCTGTTTGCGTACAATAACACGGTATAATTAATGTTAAAGGAAATGGACATTGTCGATAGGCTTCGTATAAAGTCTCAGACCTTAAACATTACAATATCTTTTGTTATAATAATGACTGATATGACAGCCTCCATGGCGCAGTTGGTTAAACCGGCTGTGAAACGAGAAGCCAGGGGTTCGATTTCACTCTGGTGTAACTGTTTGTGAGGCCCACAAGTATTTGCCTCGGGTCTAGGTATAAGACTGAAAAGTCTCTCGTAGCTTCTGATACCCACGACACAAGATTCGATCTTAGTGTGGGTTCAGGACTATGTACTTAACTGTTGAGTGTATTATATATTTATAAATGTTTCATCAGCAATCAGTCTTGAAGACGTGATATAAGCTTATATTTAAATGTAATTGTAAGCCGTCATGAATTGCATTGTAAAAACCGCAATTTATCCATTACTTTTCAGAACAAATTATACTTTCCTGCTACGGAAATATCGCCACAGCAAAAATCTCTAGAAAATATTTATGTTTTGTTCTTTGAAATACAGTTTAAGTGGCACGTTTATCTGAGTGTTAATAAGTTCAAATCGACAATTGTTTTAAGATATTTTTATAGTAGTTTTTTTATTAATGAAACCAATCTATTTTTTACAGGTTAGTTGAAAGCTTTAAAATAATAGAAACGACGGGAGGTTACGAATTAAATCAAATCCATAGAATTAGACGGCGAAAATGTATATTTAAGACAAGTAGCCCGGTTAGGCAGATCCAACTTCGAGAGTAAAAATTATTTAATTTCAATGTTTAACATACGCTTAAATCCAAGAAACCATTGTTTTTTTTTATTAATAGGGATCATATCTTTTTCTCATGTAATTTTTGTCATGTCAAATTTTTGGTTCAATCATTTTTTTATTACTATGTGTTAAGTTTATGTAGTTTTTGTTCAATCAATCGTTTTTACTGTACTAGTCAAATGAAAACAATATAATAAGTTATAATTACAAGTTAATAACACATAACTGAACACAATGTTATAAAATGGATAAAATGAAAAGTAATAAAATACATTAAAAATTGTAGGTAAAGAAATAACTAAGATGAAAAATTACTGTAAAAATAATCTTAACAACTGTTAGTCCACCGAAAAATATATCACGGTCTAAAACCCTGAATAAAACATGATTTAATAAACTTAAAGAGAAAATACACAATGCGGAACATTTTAAAATAGTTTCACAGGGAATGTCGGGAAGCGAACTCTCACAACATCATTAAGGAAAAAACAAGACAACTCTAAGAGGTAAAGTTTAAAGGACTTGGGTCTCAGTCCCTTCAACATTTCCAACATACTTTTACAAACCGTTAATTGTTGTATATAAGATATTTTTGAAAAAGTTGATTAAAATAACATGATGATACATCTTTAAGATTTAGGCAAAATTTCTTGAATTTTATTTTATTGTTCGACGATGTATTATTACTTACAAAGAGGGAAGTGGACAATAATACATGAATGTCTAACAAATTTTTTTTGTCAGTAATGTCTTCATTGCTAAAATAGGCGTGATATGAGAGATGGATTGTACGGGTCACTTAGAGAAAATTTAGTTAGTAGAGGAGGCCCGTGCCCTGCAGTGGGACGTATACCTGGGCTGATACATGTATATATTGCACTGATATATGAACTGTGCATCATATTTAAAACGGTCTAAAACAGTCTAATCAAAACTGTAGTTTAGTCACAACTTTTTTTTCGGGTTTTTGTTTATTTTAAACATTATTCACCTGTCCTATATTTATGACGTGACTACGATTTTTCACGCCTTTTTTAATAAAATAAAATGAAAACATTATTTTCATTTAGTCACTTTTTTCTTACGTCACTACCACCCGGTTCAAAGGAGAAGAACAAGCAAGAAACTCTATTCAGAACTATTTTATAATAATGTGATTATACAGGAGTCGTAGCCTACTTGATTTCAGAATAGTTAGTTTAATAATATACGACGACTACAATTATATACCCTGAAAATTGATATCGACCAGTGCCAGATTTCATGTCTCTGAGTTAGTTCATCTCTATTCAAGCCATGGGCTTGCTAATAACAAAAGAAAGTCAAATATTATTACTATGTAACTGCACATTCATAAAACTAATCTAATTAACGAATGAATATACAAAGACGAGTTGATTGCGCGAAAGTCTTAACAGATCACTTGATGACTTCGCAAGTGAAACTTTTTTCATTAGCTACGCGGAGTTGGCTGAGGATATTGTATGATTCATAGTAATTGCTTTGTTGTAATCATACAATGAAAGGCAGACCCAAGACAATTATAATCCGACTAATAAGCAACGTCTGACGTTTTATGTTACTGAATTTTAACAACTTTGTACAGGCGTAACTCACTCAATTTCAATAACATTTCCTGTAAAATATTTAAATTGCGCATGGACGTAGTATCAAATGGACTCGACATTCGAGTTCCACCGTAAGGGACAGACATAAAGTAAAAAAAAAAGTATTTTTATTTTTTATGCAAATATAATCCTATTTTTCAATGTATTCTATGAAATACTAATTGCAGATGTTAGTAATAATGAACGTCTACATTTATTTTAACCAATATACTAAATAAAATGCACTTACCAGAGAGAGGTTATATTTTCATATTATCGTTTAGATCGGCTATCACAGCCAATAATAAAGCAGCACACCATACCTTTTGTCTTATAATCAGTTTCAACACTCTTTTACATACATTTTTGACCGCAAATATTCGTAAAATACTCAGTAATTCAAGTTTATAACAAACCGCACGTCTTATTTGTTTGGGTACACGCAGTGTTCCCCTACAAAATTATGTGAAACTATGACAAGGACCGCAAATTATGTTTTGTCACTTTCATTTTTTAAGGTTTATGCATAAGTCTAAGTGAGATGGACTATATATGTCAAATGCATGTCAAGTCTATTGATACTACGTCTATGAAATTGCGTGATTAATGCCTGTACAAAGTTGTTAAACTTCAAAAGTATGGAACGTCAAAACGTACCTATTAATTTATTTGGATAGTAAGTATATTCAGAACTAATTTATGGGCGTATTTGAATTGCTGAATACCCGATTGCTAAGTGGTCCGGATTTATTTCTAGTGCCGTTGATTTAATTCACAATATTTAAATAATATTAATATGGAATTTTAGTCCGTGATATTTTAGATAGGAGAGAGAAATATTATTCGCCTAAACAATGATTTAAAATTACAAATTGAAATCAGTTTAGCAAAAATAAATTTTCATATAAATTGCATGTGGTTAAATGATACCTTCATTTATAATTATTAATAATATTTTCTAAAATTTGGTCTTATCAATATGATAATATTATTTTATATCTATCTCGACAGATAGGTAAGAACGATCGCACACGGAAAGAGTTTTGACAGCCTCCGTGGCGCAGTTGGCAAGACGCCGCCTGTGAAACAAGAGGCCGCGGGTTCGAACCCCACACCGAGGCAAATATTTGTAATACCCACAAGTATTTGTTTTGGGTCTGAGTGTTTGTGAGATCGAAGTCTCTCGTAGTTTTTGATACCCACGACACATGACTTACGGCCGGTTTCTATAATCTATCTATATTTAACAAGAGATTTCTCTCGAAATTTCGATACATTTTTGCTTCAGTAAAGAAAGACAGAGATATTTAGATAAGGTACATATATTTATACATATCTAGGCAAGATAATATTGTATGTCTATCTTTGTTCATTGAAGCATACTGTGGTATCAACATAGTAATGATATCCATTTTAACCTCTTGTTAAAGATATATGTGATATAGAGAACGGCCGTTAATTAATCTTAATGTTGGATCAGGACTATACAGGGTATATCAAGACTGCTACCGAAAACGAAGCCGGGTGGTAGTTTAAGCGACTTCAGACACAATGCAACAGAAAAAGTTGCAAAAATAAGCGACAATTTTTTTTTTGAATTTTTTTTCCTATTGCCCTATTTTGGTGGTAAATAATATTTTTCCTAAAATAATAGTGTATAACCTTTAATTTATAAATACTCTAAGATATAAGAGAGTTTAAATTATTATTTTAGCAAAAACTATGGATTTACCACCCAAAAATGACGATATTTAAAAAAACATAAAAAATAATTGTCACGTTTCTATGCGAAAATTTTAGTTGCATTGTGTTTGTAGCCACTAAAACTACCACCCGGCTTCGTTTTCGGTAGCAGTCTTGAGATACCCGGTATATGTGACTGTTGGGTGTATTTATTTAGTTTCGAATGCAAAAGAAAATCATCTACTGCCATTGTTGATTCGAATTATGATGTAAATTAGCTTAACTGCAAGTAGTAAGATATATTTTTATTATATTTTGATATTAAGGTACAAAACAATACAAGCCAAACGTTAGACCATGGGAAAAACATATGGATTTTGACAGTCTTCAGTTCAGTTCAGTTTGACAGTCTTGAGTAGTCCTCAAATATTCACTTTAATAACAATTGCATTATATTAGTACTGGGACTTAAAAATAACCGTCAAAGAATCCCCGGGTCCCGATAAAATCGGATATCCAAGTAACATTTGATATCAGAAATGCCTTCATACGGTACCGATATTATGAAATTCCTTTAAGTTTCCGTGAAATAAGGAAAAAGTGTTCCTCTTTATCGTAAGCTAAGGCTTGGATGTGTTCGTGAAAGGGTTAGATAGCCGATGGGTTATACATTGACTATCATTAAGTTACGTATGGATATCTGGTCCTATCTCGACATTTTTAACATCTGTTTCTGGACCTTATGATATGCGGAAATTGAAGGTTTTTATGGTACGAAAATAGCAAATGAACTCTGAACTGAACGAAGAGCTGCGTCCAGGATTAATATTGAATGGATGATTGAGGATGGAGTGTGAATACATTGTTAAGATCAATCAAGCGTAGGGATATCTTGTTGAATACTGATGACAAAACTTTTGTTTACCGTCGCTTTTTGTTATTGCATTGAATGTCGATTGCGCTGGTACCTACCCAGGCGGGTTCTCGCATTTATGAGAAACCTGTCACCAGTTAAAAATATTGCATTACTATTCACCCGACGTGCGTGCGTGTAAGTGCGTGATAGCCTAGTGGTATACCGACTAGACGCGACTGTCAACATGTTCACGGTGGTCGCGGGTTCACATCCCAGAGCACAGCTCTGACTTTTTGGACGCACTAAAACGGTGAAGGAAAACATCGTGAGGAAACCTGCATACCATAGCGATTTATAAGAATTTCTAGTTATGTAAAATCCATCTACCCGCATTAGGTCAGCGTGGTGGACTATATGAGCTAACCACTCTTAATCATACTCTCGATTGTAGAGGAGGTCCGTGATCTGCATTGGGACGTATATTGGATGACACAATACCCTTATGATACCGTAGGTTTATTCACTTGGTCATATTTATTTTTGCATACTGTAAAGTCAAGACTATGAGGCTGCATTTATTTTAAATCCAAACAACCTTAGCCTCTACAAATAGTGTATTCCAAACCATTACAGTTTCTAACATGGCATAACGACTATTGACATTGGAGCGGGCAACAATGCTATTACTCGACTGAGGCACTTACGGCTCCAGATGTTCGGACACTCAGCTTGGCCGGCAATTTAGGTACTGGTACTGACAACAATATTTAATCGCTTGATCACAACGATTTAGTAACCAAAGAACGTGATCATTGGTTTAAAATATGATTTAAAATATATTTTTGGATGTGGATCGTTTGTTTCCAAATTTAAGCTTAACCCATTCAATGCGGCGCACGCCGATCGGCGTATTATTTTTTCTTACTCAGATACTGACAGCGCCGATCGGCGTAATATAGAGTTGGTTTATATTTTGCCCAAATTTGAAGTTTTAATTATAAAATATAGCGTACTACTGGGGAAATCGCATGAATTCGAAACGAATAAAATGAAATTCATAATGAAATGCTGAAAACGCCAATAGGTGTTTTATTTTTGATCCGTCAGGGGCGGCTCACACCGATCGGCGTTCACGTTAAGAAGTATGCCGCATCTGGGCAACGGGATAAAAATTTGTTGCCGCATTGAATGGGTTAAGTTATACCTTAAGATGTCATTTGTTATGGTGAAGCAGGCTCAAACACTGTCATAGATATATGTTTATTAATCTATTCTATTGATTGTATTTACGTATGTATATTATATTACTTGTGTATTTTCTTTTGTATGTATTACGCGTATAAATTGTATTATTTATTTGAGCTTTTGATACTCCCTTTATGTTATTCTATCCTGACTCTCTCTTATATATCCAATGGATGTCTGATAGAAATTGCCTTACTAGAATAAGACCTTTGATTGTAGTTTGTTATTTTATCATTTCTATATACCGGGTATCTCAAGACTGCTACCGAAAACGAAGCCGGGTGGTAGTTTTAGTGACTACAAACACAATGCAACTAAAAATTTTGCTAAGAAACGCGACAATTTTTTTTATCATTTTTTAAATATCGTCATTTTTTGGTGGTAAATCCATAGTTTTTGCTAAAATCATAATTTAAACTCTTTTATACCTTAGAGTCTTTATAAATAAAAGGGTATACACTTATTTTACGAAAAAAAATATTTAAAAATCATAAAAAAAAATTGTCGCTTTTTTTTTCCCACATTTTCTGTTGCATTGTGTCTAAAGTCGCTTAAACTACCACCCGGCTTCGTTTTCGGTAGCAGTCTTGATATACCCGGTATAGATTTTTAGAGTACCGTACCTAAAAGATAAAAATGGAACCCTATTACTGAGACTCCGCTGTCTGTCTGTCACCAGGTTGTATCTCATAAACCGTGATAGCTAGAAAGCTGAAGTTTTCACAAATTATGTAATTCCGTTGCCGCTATAACAACAAAGGCTAACAGTAAAAGGTAGACGCTTCAAATTTTCACAGAATATTTAGACATGTATTACCTTTTAAAATAAATAATGAAGTCAAAATTAAGTAAATATTATAGGGGGGCTTCAATACAACAAACGTAATTTTTATGGTTTCTTTACCATCATTTATAAATGATGGTACGGAACCCTTCTTACGCGATTCCGACTCCCAATTGGTATTTAATAAATAAAATGCTATGTGCCCTGCCCATTGCCACTTCAACTTGCTAATCCGGTGGGCTAGGTCGGTTATTTTAGTTCTCCTACGGATCTCCTCATTTCTGATTCGATCTCGTAGGGAAACCCCGAGCATAGCCCTCTCCATAGCTCGTTGAGTGACTTTGAGCTTCCTAATAAGGCACATAGTGAGAGGTCACGTTTCGGTGCCGTAAGTCATCACTGGCAACACAGAACTATCGAAGACTTTCGATTTAAGGCACTGAGGTATTTTGGACGAGAAGACGTCGCGTAGTTTCCCGAACGCTGCCCAACCGAGATCTGATGACCGATGGGGTCGGAAAGTGCTCGAATGGAGGCCACGTAACGGTAAGTGCAGAGTAGGACGTCCACCCACAAGGTGGTCAGCCGACCTGGTAAAGGTCGCGGGACGTCACTGGATGCAGGCTGCCTCCAACAGGTCTCTGTGGAAATCATTGGGGGAGGCCTATGTTCACCAGTGGACTTCCTTTGGCTGATGGATGGATGGATGGAAATAAAATGAATGAATTAATATAAGATTTTCTATTATCATTATTTGTATCGCGTAAGTATTTTCTATTTGTTATAAATGTAAATGTGAAAATACTTGTTGGACAAAAACTGTTTAATATTGTTCATACAATCATCTACTTTGTTGAACGATAAGCATGAGTATAGGATTACACACATACTCACATCATACATACTCACATTATTTAATTTGTAGAAAATAAACGGCAGAGCTTACGGGAGGCATTTGCCCAGCAGTAGGATCTTTTAGGCTATATTATAAATTAAAACTTAATCATAATCCGCTTTTACCAACGAGAACTAAATCCAAGACGAGGCTCCACTCCCCAAGAGTATTCAGAGAGGCCATTTTGTTCCAAAGTAATCAGGACTCAATCAGCGGTCTCGAATCGCGATTGTTTAAAACAATTTGCGTAAAGTTGCCCCACGCGTTCGGAGTTCGCGAACAATGGAAGGTGAGGGTGAAATTATGAGGTTTGCTACTATTTGCAAATTGTTTCCAATTTTACGCAGGAAATTCATTGCAAGTTAAGGGAATCTCAATTCTGCGGAGATTAATGCACGGAGTTTTGGTAATGGTTAAGGCATAAGCGATATGGTTGTCGAGTAATTTTATTGTTTTATTAAAAAGGGTCCCGTTATAGTACGAAATATATAAGCCTTAGTGTATTCTGTATCAGCCCATATACGTCCCACTGCAGGGCACGGGCTTCCTCTACAATCGACAGTACGATTGAGAGTGGTTAGGCCATATAGTCCACCACGCTGGCCTAGTGCGGGTTGGCGGACTTATATACCATAGATTTTTTTATAAATTGGCTATGGTATGCAGGTTTCCTCACGATGTTTTCCTTCATCGTTTTAGTGCTTGGTGATTGACTATCAATACACACATGACTCCGGAAAGTAAGAGGTGTGCCCTGGGATTCGAACCCGCGACCACCGTGAACATATTGGCAGTCGCGTCTAGTCCGTTTACCAACAGGCCACCACGCACTTGTATTGCGATGGTTAAATAAATACACTCAGCAATATGTTTATAGTTCTGAGAAACTGTAAGTAAATTTTGTTGTATTAGAAAATTCGAGATTTTTTGGATTTTCACAATATGTGTGGAAAAAACAAATATTTATCTAGATGCGGGAATCGAATGCGCAGCCCCTTGACTCACAGCTGGCTCCTAACAAATTGCGCCTCAGAAGTTGTCAAACATCATAATATTAAGTCATAGCTTACCCTACCACCAATCAAAAAAATATTTTTTTTGAAGCATCAAAACGAAAAATTATTTCAAAATTGTTATCAAAAATGAGAAATGAAAGGAATTTTTTAAACATTAATTTAAAATAGGCAAATATGAAAACATTTTTTCTGAGTTCGAAAATCTAACGCTTAAAGAATATTTGTAATCAAACCTATACTTTCTGAGATATACGCGGACAAACATACATACACTTATGAAATTTGATACGTGACCAGACTCAAGTACGTTTAGACTAACGTATCCAAAAATTATGCAATGTTGACAATATTACAATAAACAGATCGAATTTATAGTCTCATTTTTGAATTCGATTAAAAATAACACCAAATACTGATACAATGATCTTTTTGAAGCCAGCACTAAACGTCAGGTCATTAAGATGTTCCAGTTACAAATATAGAATTTCAGAAACAGCAGACAATGAAATAGACAAAGACTTCACTAAGCTTTAGAAGCATTCCTGGAACAATCACTGTTGTTAATATTAAACACGTTATTAAAATATTAAAGTAATGTTTCTACGAAAATCAGCTAAGGCAGACTCAAAGATGTCGTCAAGAAAATTATAATTTTGAGAAGTGTATACTGTTGTTGTCTATATTTTCTTATTGTTATGAATGGCGAAACGAGCTGGCCATCCGCTTGATGATTAGCGATGCGACCGCTTATGGATAGTAGTAAAAAAATACAATATATTACAAAGCAAAGCTTGGCATTCCACTTCACTCACCATCCTGTGACATAACATTTCAAAGTATCAAGTAGTTACTCTGTTAACAGCAGTATAAATGCACTATTGTGTTCCGGTATGAAGGACATTTTAGCCAGTCTAACTACTGGAGATGTTGATTCATGGCAATAAAAACATTATAAATTATTTCGGTAAGTCGTACGAGTGTGATACTTATACTAAATCTTTCTACCTACCTAAAATACAAACAATAATATAATAACTCTGAACGATTTACATTCGGGTTGTGTTGTAGCGAAAAAGACGAATTTATCTGAGACCCGTGGACCTCTATCTGGCAAATCAAATTTCGTTTCAATTCACAATTTACCCGCTCACGTACTTAATACAAAAAGGGTCTAATTTTTATAGATCCGTACCCGTATAACCGAAATCGAAACCCTATAATTTGGCTTTGTGGTATGTCGCAATTTTGAACATTGGTCGGTATGGTTGGATAAAACATGTTCGATAATCATATCTGTTATTTTAAATATTTTTTCTGCTAATGTATTATCTTAAAATATACACAGTTATTGTTTTATATTAGATATACCTACATCCACCAAGACAAAAAACCATACCATCTTTGTATTTCTTTCTATGGCACTTTCATTCTAAAGACTTGTGTACTTTATGTCCATGAGGTAATAATTTAAAAAAAATATGTATAAGTAAGGTCATTTATATTTACTAAAATAAATTTCTCTAACGTTATAATATGAACCTACAGAACCTTAAAGAGTTTTCCTTAGATCGTCGCGCTTGGCGGGTTTTTAAATGTACTCAGACAGCCCCTTTAGGTGCTCTAAAATCCGAGGTCACTTCACGTCTGGCCAGGCATTTGTCGATAATTAGGTATTTAATAATAAATTAGGTTTACAAACACGCAATTACTTTCTGTATCAGCCCACATACGTCCCACTGCAGGGCACGGGCCTACTCTACAATCTAGGATACGATTGAGAGTGGTTAGGCCATATAGTCCACCACGCTGGCCTAGTGCGGGTTGGGCAATTGGCAGCAATTACTTTAAATACCTTATATTACTTTTAGGATGAATCATTTTAAGCAGCAATTATTGTACATTGGTTTGTTGTCATGTCTGTCTGAACATTAGGTTTGATATTTTGTAGCTGTGGTATTTCAGCGCCTGGATTTTTAATTTATTGAATTCAGGATTGGTCAATCCTTTGCTCTCGTATTTGTGATAATGAGCTTAAAATGTACACTAGGATATAAATAAGTTCACACCAGTATTGTCAAAGGGGTAAATAGAGGTGATACTAGTGCGACCACAGAATACCTTGTGGTCGAAGGAAATGCGCTAAAAATTGCTATAATTTTGGTTTTGATCGTAGACATGACACAGGCTTGTCAAATAAGGAGAAGTGAAAACACAGAGATTAAAGGCATGAAGATGTACCCGACAATCTAATTCGCCGCACAGTACACTACAGCTGAGCTGTCGCATTACGACAGTTTTTTTATGGGGTATCTAATATAAAAAAAAATATCTTCAAGCCAATATAGACGAGTCTTCCTCTTGTATGATTAAGTTGCTTTCGATAGCCTCCGTGGCTCAATAGGCAAAGCATTTCTGGCCTTCATGTGCGATATTAAAAATAATTTAGCAGTTTTTAACACTAATGTAGTAAAAGTTGATCTATGTTTGTTTTTTTTTATTGCTAAACCAATCAACACCTTCAATTACAAAGCAATGCTTGACATTCCACTGTGCTCACCATCCTGATACCTAAGATGTAAGTCTCAATATGTCCAGTAGTTACTCTGGCTATAATGTCCTTCCATCCGAAACAGAGCTGCGCAATTACACTGGTATTTAGCGGGAGATATAGACACCGCGGTGGTACCTACCCAGGCCGCTTTTCACATATAGGAGACTTTATTTTTTTTTTTTTTTTATAATGGCCTGGCATTGTGGCGGCATTGCACCTGATGGAAAGTGCCAATGCCGCCCAGGCAGAGTATCCATTGGCATCGGACGGCAGTCCCATGCCAATGGAAACAATTACGCCGGCCTGCTTAGGTGCCTCTTCACACCACGGCGGAAGGACCCAGGATTGTAGGAAGGAGGGAACACGTGCGCCGGCAAACAATTCCACAGCCTGACGGTGCGGCACAGAAACGAATTTGAGAACCGTTTGGTTCGCGCCGGGATGGTGTGGACCGTCAAGCTATGGCTTCGCAAGCCAGCACGCGTGGTTCTGGTTAGGAATGGAGAGGAGGGGAGCAAGTTGAACAATTCCTCAGAGCACTCACCGTGATACAGGCGGTAGAACACGCTTAGAGAGGCGACATCTCTCCGGAGTTGTAGCGACTCCAAGTTGCTCGTAACGTCTGCATCATTCACAATGCGGATGGCCCGCCGCTGCAATCCATCCAAGGCATCGAGCAGGTACTGGGCGGATCCATCCCAAAGGTGCGAGCAGTACTCCATACCCGGCCGGACCTGCGCTTTATATAAGCGGCAAAGCTGACCGGGCGTGAAAAACCGACGCACCCTGTTCAGGACTCCAACCCTGCGTGATGTGGCAGATATTACGCCCTCGATGTGATTCCTTGGATTGAGATCACAGCGGATATCCACACCAAGGATACACAGGTCATTCCGCACTGAGAGGGGAGTACCCTGAAGAATGGGGAGGGGAGAGAACGGGGATTTTTTGCACGTGAACGCACACACCTGGGTTTTCTTGGCATTGAACTCAACCATATTCCTGGAACCCCACGTAGAAATGAGATCCAATGTCCGGTTGAGCTCAATGACAAGATCTTCGCGTCCCTTCACAGTTTCGACACGGCAACCTGGAGGACCGCAGTGGTATCGCCCATGAACCGTGCTGTGACACTAATAAATGATAAAACTAGGTTCGATGGAGATTTTTAATTTTATTTATTTTCGTGTGAAACAAATACGCTACAGCTTGCCCCTTTCTCCACAACCCAATAGACCCCGATACAGGTAAGCAATCCCGCTGCGTGATAGCAGACTCCACCCTATATTTTTGAGTTTAATAGTTTTGGGTGTAATTAATGTTTCATGTTCTAGAACTGCGTGGAACAATGTAGACAACCTTCGGAGTAGATTTGTTGCCGGGGGAAAAAGGTCGTATGTTTATTGTATTTGTGGAACAAAATATTTGTTTTCGTATTGAATTGTAAATATATATATCTCATTGGCCACAACATCTTGACAGATGATTGTTGCAGGGTTTGTGGTGTACAAAATTTATTGCGTAAGATAATAAGCAATTAGGATGCCTGTACTCTGGTGCTGACACATTTTCTTATGTGGCTGTTGGGATAAAGGCACAATACCTCAGGACATGCGCGATGCGGACATTATAACACTATACAAAGGCAAGGGCGATAGGGGCGATTGTAACAACTATAGAGGAATATCACTATTAAGCATCGCCGGCAAAGCATTCGCAAGAGTGGTTCTGAAAAAACTTGAGACTCTTGCGACAAGAGTTTATCCCGAATCGCAATGTGGATTTAGAGCCGGTCGTTCTACAATCGACATGATATTCACATTACGCCAGCTTCAGGAGAAATGCCAGGAACATCAGATGCCACTATACATGGCCTTCGTGGACTTAAACAAGGCCTTTGATACAGTAAGCAGAAATGGCCTTTATAAGATCTTGACTAAAATTGGGTGCCCACCTAACCTACTGGCCATGGTGCGTGCTTTTCATGAAGGTATGCGGGGTTCGGTTCTCTATGACGGCGATTCTTCATCTGCTTTCTATATGAAACGTGGAGTAAGACAGGGATGCGTGCTCGCGCCAACTCTCTTTGGGATCTTTTTCTCAGCTTTGCTTAATGCGGCATTTAACGATTGCAATATTGGTGTACTACTACACACAAGAAGGAACGGAAGACTATTTAATATAAATTTATTAAAATCTCATAAGAAACGCCACGAAGTACTGGCCCGTGAACTTCTCTACGCTGACGACGCTGCACTCGTTGCCAACTCTGAGCAGGATCTGCAGGATTTGGTATGGAGATTTGGTCGAGCTTGCAGACTATTCTCAATGAGCATTAACACCAAGAAGACCGTTGTCATGGTTCAAGGCACTCACTCGTTACCCGATATTACCCTGGATGGTGCGCCACTGCAAGTTGTGGACAGCTTCTGCTACCTCGGCTCTACCACAACATCGCATCTTTGCAATAATAGAGAGATAGATACTCGTATTGGAAGAGCTTCATCGACCTTTGGTCATCTCTCATCTAGGGTCTGGAACAACAACAAACTGACCTTGTCAACTAAGATCCTTGTTTACCAAACTTGCGTCCTTAGTATCCTGCTGTATGCGTCAGAAACATGGACTACTTATTCTAAACAGGAAAGACGGCTCAATGCCTTTCATATGCGCTGTCTGCGTACAATCTTAAGAGTTACTTGGAGGGACAGGATAACCAATGAAGAAGTTCTGTCACGCACCAGCAGTAACAGCATTATGGCACTTCTGAAACAGAGACGACTCCGCTGGCTTGGTCACGTTCACCGAATGGATCAGGATCGATTACCTCGTGAAGTCATGCTTGGACAGATTGCCAATGCTAAGAGACCTGTTGGGCGTCCTATTTTGAGATTCAAGGACTCCTGTAAGCGGGACATGGAAAGCTTTGGTTTGGAATTCAGGACTTGGGAAAATCTGGCCATCAAGAGACCTGAGTGGCGCAGAATGGTTGCTGATGGGATGCGGAGGCATGACGAAGTCTGGCTCGATACGATAAAGCGGAAAAAGCTTCGTACTAGAGCAGCTGTCCCTGTTCCCGATTCGCGCTTCACTTGCGACATATGCGGCAAGAGATGCCGTGCTGCCATTGGCCTTGTAAGCCACAGAAATATATATAATAGAATCTATAAATGTACATCTACGATTTTAAAGGTAAGGCTTCCTTATTTCACTACGCTGCTTAAGTGGATTATTCATAGAACAGTTAAAATTGTAAAGAACTAAGGTACACTAAATTAGATTTGTGGTATTTATGTGATGTTTTTCCTTAGATAACGATTGTGAAATAAATGTACTCATGTAACTTCTAGTCATAAATAAAATAACAGATTTTGGTGATCCATGCTCTAGGTATGAGAAGCCGGCTGACACGAAAGACTTCGAAATTATCTTAAATGCAATTGCAATTTGATATTCTGCGTCCCACCAACTCCGGTTGGACGCCGCCTGTAATTCAAGAGGCTGCTGGTTTGATCCCCGCAGAGGGACAAATGTTTGTGTGACCCACACGTATTGGTTTTAGGTCTGGGTGGTCGTAAGATCGAAAAGGGCCTCGTAGTTTCTAATAGCCACGACATAAGACTCGATCTTCGTTTAGGTCAGGACTATGTGTGTGTTTGTTGGGTGTATTTATTACTATTAATAAGAATAATTTCCTTATAATTATGATTTAGTATGACCATAAGTAGTAAATAAAATATCAGATTTTGGTGATCCACACTCAGCGTATCAGGAGTCGTCTGATACCAAAGTCGCCAAATTCGCGAAAAACAAAAACTCTAACAGTACATATAAGTATATATAAATGATATCAAATATGAATTCCTCTACAATTAAAGAATATAACGCATAACAGAGCTGTGGAACCAACGGGCTGTAAGATGATAATCTGGGCCATCGCCGAACACGATTACTTTAATGGCACCGGGATGATTAGGGAGAACAGTTTCAGCTCGATTTAACTTCGGAGCTTTTCTGAGTTGTATTTTTTATATTCGCCTTTCGTTAATTGTGTGTTATGTATTCTGTATCAGCACATATACGTCCCACTGTAGGGCACGGGCCTACTCTATAATCGAGAGTACGACTGAGAGTGGTTAGGCCATATAGTCCACCAGGCTGGCCTAATAATTGTGTGTTATTAAAATTAATTCAAAAAATGTATTGAAGGATTTATGGGAGATCAATTTGATTGGATTAATCGACTGTTGACTTTAGCCTCTCTGGAAATAATATCCCACCAACTTTAATGCTAACACACAACCACTATACGATGATGTAAAGTTAGGGCATAATGATGTAATGTACAATGGTTTTTCATTTTAGTTCTTGTACATATATTTCGAGATAAAATGCCCAATTTACACATGGAGAAATTCTCGCCTAATGGTATGTCCATTATCGTAAGGATTTAAAAATTGCATCGTGTAAACATGATTATCTCTTAGCATTCATTTCTTGCTATAATGACATACGATTCTCGCCGCGAGAAACTCTCCCCGTGTAAATGACACAATTCTTATAACATTACTTATAATCATAATTGTGTACCAGTGGACAGTATTATAATAATATAACCATGCCTCAACTGTGCATATTTTATTTTAATTATATTACACACACAAAAATGCATTATTATATAATAATTTTTCCTACTATTGTAGATTTAAATATAATTATAAGACATAAACATAACTATCACGAAACAAAACCAAGAAGAAACCTTTATGCATGACACACCAATGCTTTTAGTTCACGGGCTGATATTATGTTCAGTATTAAAGCTTAGCGTGTGAACATTCAGTTAATACACGTAAACATAGCGGGGCACGCTAGAATTTAACAACAAAAACAATTAGACGTTGAAAAATGGCTTTATCTACTCTTGAAAGTATTTTTGGTAGAATTATTTTAATGCTAAAATATTTATTAACGTAGAAAAGATTTTGTTTGTTTGTTTGCGATAGTCTCGAGAGTTACTGGTTTGATTTGAAAAATTATTTTAGTGTTGGGTAGGTTATTTGCCGAGGGAGGGTATCGGGTACATTGTATCCCAGAAAAATAATATGCGAAATTTATCAACAAAAAAAACTCATTTCCCTCAGGCCAAGCTCCAAGTAATTCTAGTTCTTAATACTATTCGAAGTGTATCGTTTATGGTCTCATGCTTTAACTAAAATTATTGTGCTATTGTATTCGAAGGTACAGAAAGTAACATAAGATACTTTTGATAAAAAAAAAACACGGTTTTGTTCTCGAGATATGGAAACATAAATATTATATTATATAATAATATATGACAGAAAATAATACGGTAGCCAGGCATCAAAACATGTTCTATCGACATTAATCAATGTTATCTTAAAACCTGGTGCCGAAATAGATATCTATGGTATCTTAGACAAAAATTTCATATCTAGAGAATATATTGTTATTGAGATATTTTACGAATGCGGGTGAAGCTGCGAGCGAAAGTTAGGTTTAATACTATACTAATATTTGATGCATACGGCTCCAAACAGGTCACCTTTCAGCTCTTTATTAAAATTGAGATTTTCAGACGATGATGATATAAATCAGTAAGATTTCTATAAGACTGATTTAGATATATTTTTTATTCAATAATTCATTTTAAATTAAAGTACATGTGCATATATTAAAGTATCACAAAAACCTTTATAGGTTTGTCATACTGAGACACTCTTGAAAAATCTTGATGCAGCATTTTGCTTTTTCATGAATATTTAAAGAAATGTATTAGATTTCGAGTCCGGTTCCGGTGTCGATAAGTCAACAGCTGTTATTGATACGCTCCCGAAAACAAATTGAAAATCACTGTTATTAACCAAGCAAACAACTTAAAACTGTAAGTAACATTAAAAGAAGTGACGAATACAAGAAGCGAAGATATATCGGAAGCTCGGAGTGCAATAATTAAAACGAAACATTTTTTTTTTCGCCGATTACATCGCTGAATAGAGGTTAGAAAATAACAATAACATTCAAGTAATACCAACCTGTCAACTACAAAACGTTGTGTTGCCATCTCGGAATTCGTGTTGCCAACTACAAACTAGTGCTGCCAGAATCAATTTAGTGTAGCCAGCTCCTATCTAGTGTTGCCAGTCGTAAATTAACTACCCGAACAAGATGGAAAAAGAAATGGAAAATTTCTGGCGAACAATGAAAGAAGAAATGGCAGCTCAGACAAGAGAAATAACCGAAGCAGTGACCAAAAAAGTAACAGAAAGTATTCAAGAAACATTGACAACTCTAATAGAAGAAAATAAAAGCCTGAAGATTGAAGTTAAGACCCTACAAAACAAAATTACGTCAATAGAAGAACAAAAAAGGAAGAATAACATCATTTTTTTCGGTATAGAAGAAGCACAGCGTAGTGAATCTCCAATAGAAACAATTATAAAATTACTCGAAAAAGACATGCACATGCACATAAGCCCCAATGAAATAAATAATGCTTATCGATTGGGAGAAAAGAAGGAAAACAAACCGCGCCCTATCCTCGTAAACTTCATCACAAACTGGAAAAGGAACGAAGTGCTTAAAAACAAAAAGAAACTACGCTCCGACATCTACATAAAAGAAGATCTCAGCAAAGAAACATTGGAAAAGAGGAAACTGCTTCTGCCTGAGCTTAAGGAAGAACGAAAAAAAGGTAAGATCTGTTACTTTGTGAAAGACAAAATAGTAATAAAACAATCCAAAGAAGACATAAGAGACAAGAGGAAAAGAGAGGGCACCAGCTCCCCAAACAAATCTCCTAATCATCAACCTACTCCAGCAGCAAAGAAGCTCAACAAAACAAACATGCTAGACTACGTGGCACGGGGCAGATCTGCATCTCTATCGGCAATACCCTCAACCCAAAAAAACGCCCAATAGACGTCGACAACGGAAAATCAAACCTTACCACAAAAAAGTACATACCCATAGAAACATGCAAAACCCACACCCCAAGACGGTTGGTCACCGCGGGGAATTGCGACCACTACCCTCCAATTACTACCTCCTTGCCTCTAATGAAAGTCTTCGTAAATAAGAAAAAAATTCCAAAAACATACATATTGCTACATACAACACACTCTCCTTAAGAACCGAAGAGAGCTTACAAGAGCTTCTATACTCCTTGGAAAGTATCAAGTGGGACATCATAGGATTAAGTGAAGTAAGAAGAAATGGTGAAGCTATCGAAGAACGTAGTCAAGTCATACTGTACCATAAAGGTGAAATTCCAGGAAGAAATGGAGTAGGGTTCCTAATCAAGAAAGAATTAAAGAAATTTATTGTAGAAATAATAGGCATATCAGATAGAATCGCTATACTGAATATTAAAATACCACCAGGGAAAGAAGTATGGTCCATAGTACAAATATACTCACCAACCGAGCAATCAACCACTTCAGAAATTGATTTTTTCTATACATCTCTTAATACCGCTTTAAAAGACCACGCATACAAAAACTGCATCGTGATGGGCGATTTTAACGCACGAGTTGGCCAGCCACGTAATGGAGAAGATTATGTACTAGGGCCATACAGTAGTGGGAAAAGAACTAGAAACGGCCAAAAACTGATGGAAATGGCATTCGAAAACAACATGAAAATAATGAACAGTGTATTTAAAAAAAAAGATTCCAGAAGATGGACTTGGATATCGCCAGATGGCCGATATAGAAATGAGATAGATTACTTTCTAACAAATAGACCGAAATCAATCAACGATTGTGGCGCCATTGCTAATCTAAATTTTAATAGTAATCACAGAATGATCAGAGCGTGCCTGAATACATCATCTAGTTTATGTTTAAATAGACCCTTCAAAATTAAATCAGCCACACCGAACAATAGAACTAGAATAGCCACCATCAAAGAAAATCTCAAATCTGTGACGGAATCATCTCTTCAGCACTTAGACACCCAACAGAAATATAACACTATAAACGAAATACTTACGGCACGATCAGAAACCAGCGGCAAAGGGAAAAAACAGATCAACAAACACATATCAGGAAAAGCAATGGAACTCCTAGAAAAAAGATCAAAATTAATTAGTATGGAAAACAAAACGAAAAGTATCAGGACAGAAATAGGAATAATAAGCAAAGAAATAAAAAGTCAAATGAGAAAAGACAGAGAACAGTTTAGACTCATGACTTTTGAAAACCACATAAATAAGACGGGAGGAGTAAAAAAGGCGCTTAAGTTCTTGTCTGATAAAACGACATGGATACCTAAAGTAAAAGATCAATACAAAACAAATACTAAAAGATCTGACATACTATCAACAGCTACAAGATTCTACGAGAACCTCTATTCGAGCAAGAACAAAATTAAAAATACAGACTTAGACAGCAACGATAATGTACCACCTATTCTAGTAGACGAAATAATTAAAGCAATCGAAACACAGAAGAAAGATAAAGCTCCCGGCCCTGATGGGATTAATAATGAATTGCTTGCTGACTGCAAAAGCGTCATTGCACCAATATTAAAATACATTTTCGACGACGTAGTAAACACGGAAAAAATTCCGACACAATGGACCACATCGTCGATCATCCTACTTCACAAAAAAGGAGACAGGGACCAAATCAACAACTACAGGCCAATTAGCCTTACGTCCAATGTTTACAAAGTTTTTGCAAAAGTGATATTATGGCGAATAACTAAAACTTTAGACGAAAATCAGCCCAAAGAACAGGCGGGATTCAGGGCGGGCTACTCGACAGTCGACCATATACATACAGTAAGACAAGTTTTCGAAAAGACTAAAGAATTTAATATGCCATTTTACTGCTGCTTTATCGATTATAACAAGGCATTCGACTCAATAGAGCACGAAAACATTTGGAATTGTTTGAAGAAACAAGGAGTCGAATACAAGTACATCAGAATCATAAAAAATATATACACCAATAGTACAGCTAAAATCAAACTAGAAAAAGAGGGGAAAGAAATAAAAATAAATAGAGGAGTAAGACAGGGAGACCCGCTTTCGCCTAAACTGTTTACTGCTGAGTTAGAAGGAATCTTCCGAAAACTAAATTGGGACCAGTATGGAATAAATATAAACGGGGAACTACTATCACACTTAAGATTCGCTGACGACATCATATTATTCGCCATTACAAAAGACCATCTACAAAGCATGCTCATAGACCTAGAAAGAGAAAGCAGCAAGGTAGGCCTGATAATGAACGCGACAAAAACAAAAGCCATGACAAACGCATCAGAAGGAAACATCATTATTAACGGAAATCAGATTGAGTTTGTCAAAGAATACACTTACCTGGGTCAACAAATATCAGTAACCGATATGATGTCAAAAGAAATAGACACAAGAATTGCGCAAGCTTGGAAATGCTACTGGGGGTTCAAGGACTTAATGAAGAATACCGAAACTAAGATGAATGTCAAAACTAAGCTATACAATACCTGTGTACTCCCAGTATTGACATACGGTTGCCAAACTTGGGCCCTCACCAAAGAACAAAATAACAAACTGAGAACCTGTCAGACAGCAATGGAACGAAGCATGTTAAATATAAGGAAATCTGATAGAATACGAAACAAAACAATTAGAAAACGCACAAAAATCGAAGACGTAACAACAAGAATTAGGAAACTAAAATGGAAGTGGACCGGTCACATAATAAGAGGCACTGAAAAGTGGACCAAAAATATAATGTCATGGTACCCAAGAAACAGTAAAAGAAATAGAGGCAGGCAGTTCCGAAGGTGGGAAGATGAAATTAAAAAGACAGCAGGAAAAACATGGAAAAGGACGGCGCTAAATAGAACGAAGTGGAAAGAAATGGAGGAGGCCTTTGCCAAAATAGGGCAAACAGACCAAGTTGTCGATGTTACTGACTCGCAAGAGTCATTAGGTTAAGTTAATAACTGTAAAAGTGTTATTTGTCTGAAATAAAGGCTTATATTATTATTATTATTATTATTAGATTTATGCTTTGAGATACTAAATTTATTTATAAAGGCACTTTTACATTATGTCTTCATTACTTTGAACAACAAGTAAATGAATTGACTTTTTAGTTGTAGTAGAATAAATATATCTTATTCATTTAATCTTTATAAGTGGAAGGGGTTATGAGAAACTTGCCCAGCAGTAGGATACTATAGCTTAAAAAAAAACAAATTGTAATAACATAACAAATCATACATTATTAGCTATTCAAGGGCATAAACAAGCATTTGCTATCCGCTCGTAAAATATCGCAATCCGAACAAACAATTTGATCCAATAGTTACATAAAGCGACATCGATCACAAATCACATGATATGGACAAAGTTTATAATAGAAATATTGATTGATCAGTAATGTTAGTGTCGCGTGTCGGAACGCTTACGTCATTGCATGTCCGTTGATAGTTAACTTTGATGTCTCGGTTATGACGGTGGAGTTAACCCTCTTCTTGAGTGTGACAATTTTCGTAAAGGAGTAGGGGTATTACTTGGCAGTCTTCATAAATTAGGAGAGGTCAGATGAAGACAAAGGTGCAGGTTCTGAAGGAGGGATCGTTTGATCCTGAAGCTAAGGCAAATAAAGGAACGGCTTTGAAATGACGTTCGATTTTCAAACAGAGACAATTTGTTGTCAGGTGGCTCTTCAGATAGAGTATCTACTAACGTGTCGATGTTATTCGAGATCAACACAATTATTACGTAATTGCATTCCGCCAACAACAAACCAAAGGTTACATTTATGTAGGTCTGGTCACTATAAGCGGTTCTTAAGTTATTTACAGTAAAAATATCATCAATAAAAGTCTATCCCAAATCATCTCAAAAATGTAAAAAAATAGCCATCAATACAGTCAGGACTTTGTATGTGGTTTTTGAGTGTATTTAGTTATAATTATTTCCAAACAATAAAAAAATGACCATCAATAAAGCCAAGACTATGTATATGGCTCTTGAATGTGTTTATTTGTCATTATTTTATTTATGTTAAACAGTAACCAAAAAACCATCAATAAAGTCCTTCCCAGATAATTACCACAATAAAGCGCAATTTATTGTATCATTAAATCTAAGTATTCAATTATTTATTTTTCCTTAAAATGTACCGAAATCTGGGCTGTTTGTCAAGGAGGCCAATAATCTGGCACGGGGGCGCTAGGCCGGACAGATTGCACGCGATTGGGAGCCCGGTGGCCGGAAATATTGGAATCCAAGATAGAAAAAGAATTTTAAAAGGAATCCTGCCTGTCGTTCTCGTGCAAATTGGAAAAAGGGCTATTTCAACTTATAGCAGACTAAAAATAAAAATGTTACAGTAATAGCTATAATAGATAGGTAGCAACACACGTAAAATGCATATTTAATTTGCTTGAAAGACTATACAGCAATGAGTATTATAAAATCTAGCTCATAGTAGAAGCAATGTGAAATTTGGCAGAAATCCTACCGTGACAATATTTGTGGGGCCCATAAATATTTGTGTCTGGTCTGAGGTTTTGTGAAAACCAAAAGTCTCTTAGTTTTGGATACACACGACACGAGATTTTATTGAACTTTATGTGGGGTCAGGCCTATTTATACCGGCTATCTCAAGACTGCTACCGAAAACGAAGCCGGGTGGTAGTTTTAGTGACTACAAACATAAGGCAACAAAAAATTTCGCAAAGAAACGCGACAATAATTTTTTATGATTTTTTAAAAATCGCAAATTTTGGGTTGTAAATCCATAGTTTTTGCTAAAATAATAATTTAAACTCTTTTATACCTTAAAGTACTTATAAATAAGAGGATATACACTATTATTTTGGAAAAAAATGTATTTACCACCCAAATATGGCCATACGAAAAAAATATCAACAAAAAAAATAGTCGCTTTTTTTGGCAACTTTTTCTGTTGCATTGTGTCTGAAGTCACTTAAATTACCACCCGGCTTCGTTTTCGGTAGCAGTCTTGATATACCCTGTATAATTATGTTTATCAATAAACATCTTAACGTTTTAACGTTGGTCATAAGTCGTACGGGTATTGAAGTAGCTAAGAATTCTCATAAATTAAATATTTACCTTATCAATTGTTATTTATAGACTGAATGACTTACACATGTGACTGTTTGGTGTATTATTTTTTTATTTGATGTGTATGGCGATAGGCTCGCCCCCTATTACGTTGATGGACGGAATGGATACAAGGCGAAATGTGGGTGTCATAGATGCACCTCTGCCTACCACTTCTGAAAAAAAAAAAACGTGAGTTTATACCGGGTATCTCAAGACTGCTACCGAAAACGAAGCCGGGTGGTAGTTTTAGTGACTACAAACATAATCCAACTAAAAATTTTGTTAAGAAATGCGACAATTTTTTTTTAATCATTTTTTAAATATCGTCATTTTTGGATGGTAAATCCATAGTTTTCGGTAAAATAATAATTTAAACTCTTTTATACCTTAGAGTCTTTATAAATAAAAGAATATAAACTATTATTTTACGAAAAAATATATTTACCACCCAAATACAACCATATAAAAAAATAACAAAAAAATAATTATCGCTTTTTTTTCCAACATTTTCTATTGCATTGTGTTTGAAGTCTCTTAAACTACCACCCGGCTTCGTTTTCGTTAGCAGTCTTGAAAACCCTGTATATGTATGTTATTTAATGTAATATAGTATTTTTTTGTAATTACCTAAAAAAAATTTTTTTTTAATATTGTGTTATGGCGAATGCCGTAATACATCATTTCAATAACGATCTAGCCTTATGACTTATAAGTTATTTAAATTTAACCTAAACTTCTAACGAGATTACTACTAAGAATATGTCCAATAACACGTTTCTTATTGTCTCTATTAAGGGGAAGACGCAATGTTCGCGTGTTCTTTTTCACTAGCACTCACTGCACTATGTTTCGCTAACTGTTCATCACTAACTCGAAAGGTTTTGTCCTTTTCAGTCTTCTCACTAAGTCCGTGTTATCAAGGAGCTGGATAGCCTCTTTTTTTACAATATTTCTAACGAAGTCTACCTTGAGGTCCCGATGAAGATCTTCATTTCTTACGTACCATGGGGCGTTTGCTATGTTCCGCAGTACTTTATTTTGAAAACGCTGTATTATTTGCATATTGCTTGGTTTGGTACATCCCCACAACTGTATACCATAAGTATATACAGGCATAAGGACTTGTTTGTATAAAAGTATTTTGTTGTGTACTGACAACGAAGAGTGTTTACCAAGTAGCCAATACATATTCCTGTAGCGAATTTCTAGCTCGTCGCGTTTCTTTTTGACGTGTGCCTTCCAGCGTAGCTTTGCGTCCAGAGTCATGCCAAGATATTTAGCCGTATTTTCATATGGTATAGTTTTACCGTTAATAAACACAGGCTCATACTTTGGCTTTTTGTTGGTGAAGTCAATATGAACTGATTTTGATTCATTTATTTTTAAACGCCATTTTTCAGTCCAATTGGAGATGGTATTGACAGCTGTTTGCACTTTATCCACTGCTTCTTCGTGAGTCGATCCTGTGGCTAAAATTGCCGTATCGTCTACGAAAGTTGTAATGGCATTGTTTTCTATTTTAGGAATATCACAGGTGTATAATAAGTACAGGACCGGACCTAGTACACTTCCCTGTGGTACTCCAGCTTCTATATGCTTAATTTCTGAATAAGAATCTTCATGTTTGATGCGAAACATTCTATCAGAAATGTAAGATTCCAGTATGTCTGAGAATTGCTTGGGAAGCATTTTCCTAAGTTTGTAAATGAGGCCGTGGTGCCAAACCTTGTCAAATGCTTGTGCCACGTCTAGGAATACCGTTGAGCAAACTTTTTTCTCTTCTAAAGCCTTTTCTATTAAATTAGTTATCCGGTGGACTTGGTCTATTGTTGAATGTTTTTCTCTAAATCCGAATTGGTAGTCTGAGATTAATTTCCGCTCTTCTATAATAGGCTTAAGCCTTTTCAAAAGTATTTTTTCATATAGCTTAGCCATTACTGGCAACAAGGAAATCGGCCTATAGGATTTCACGTCATAAGGAGGCTTACCAGGCTTGGGTATCATAATTACTTCAGCAAATTTCCAAATGTCAGGTACATATTTCAGTCTGAACAAGGCATTTATCAAAGTAGTCAGTTTGACAACTGCTTTGCGCGGTAGGTTTATCAGTACTTCTCCTGTAATCAGATCGTATCCCGGAGATTTCTTTTGATTTGTTTTTTTAAAATCATTTGTTACCTCCCTAGGTGTAACGAATTTTATTGGATGGTTGTCTTGTGAAACGTAGTCTAGGGTGAAGTCCAGTACAGTACCTACATTTCATCAAAAAAAAATTAATTGTATTTTGCTATTGTGATGAATACGAAAACATGCAATCAATTCAGTTTTATTTATAAATGTGTCAAATATAATGTCCGTAACAAGAAACCACTCTAGCAAGGTCCATGATAAAAATGACATTGTTAGTTAAGCCAGATGCGTTAACAATGGATATGTAATTGACCAAAGTTGATTAGTATTGGACTTGGACGGCCAATAGATCGTATTTACAAGCGAGTAATAGGCGTTATCACATCGAATTACCTTTGGTATATCTTATTGATTACTGTGTTTTGGACTGCCTTGGTGGTGCAGTTGTACTCGCTCTCTCTCTGTGTGTGTGTGTGTATGTGTGTGTGCGTGTGCGTGTTCGTGTGTAGGTGTGTATGTATTCAGCCCCATGAAATCCACGATGGACGACCACGTTAAGGTGATAGGTAGTTGCTAGATGCAGATCGCCTCCATCAGGTCAATGTCAAGATTCTTGGGAGAGGTCTATATTCAGTAGTGGCAGTTGTAGTACGATATCATAAATATTATAATTTTAAAAAAGTTACAAACATGGTCCTCACCTCTCACGCCTCGTTCACATATTCGCCCAACATCGGCAACTATAGGCGATGACGGTGATGCGGACGGCTTATTGCCTTTCATTGCCGATATTCGTGTACATCACGACACATATGAGCAGTGTTGCTAACGAAATATTTTTCATTCCCAAATCTGAAGAATGTAGCGGTTCCGCGAAGTATACTAAATAAAATCATATTTATGTTAAAAGTAAATAAGTAACAAATGTCGACTCGTGTAGTGTTTTTTTGTATTGCATGTATATATTTTTATTGTTAATCTTATATTATTGTAATACTTAATAAGTTGCATTACAGTGTAACGACTGATCATTTAACTCGTTATTATAAAATGAACAAATTAAATTATAAATTATTAAGATTTCCAGCAATTTAGGGATTTGTTCCAAAACTTATAACCCTGGTAAAATTTTACAACATTCGTATTCGGGGTTTTTCGCCAACTTTCGGTAATCAGAGTGAGAGTAAAGTGAGAACACCCATGTTTGCCTGTCATCGTCGACGATCCGCTAGTTATGGATTTCTAGCCACATGCTCCGTGGTTTCGTGACAGTGTATTGTTAAAGAAATTTAATTTTTATAAAAAAATATCGAAATGCAAGTTTCAGCAACAAAAGAAAGAAATAAAATTATCAAACTTCATGCATTTAGCATTTTCCGGAGCTATCAGTTACATCAGTATAATAATTGGTTCAGTTTAGTCACTATACGAAATGTATTCAGAAATAAGTACCAATATTTGAAAATTGTGATTTATATCTGTACGAATCACTCCGCTTATGACGTGCATTGCGTTTACTGAAACGCGGTCTTCTCAGAATATTTGTTCATTTAGTGTTATAAGGCCTGCCTACTTCCACTTTAGCTTGCTATTGCGGATTGATATGTCTACAATATATACCAAAAGAAAATAAGAAAACATTAAATATTTATATGTATCAGCCCATAAACGTCCTACTGTAGGGCATGAGCTTCCTCTACAATCAAGAGTATGATTGAAGGGGCTAGACTAGAGGTGCCTTGGTAATGGACCAGGCGCGACTGCCAACATATTCACGGTGGTTTCGGTTTAAAATCCCGGTGCACAATTCTTTTGCTCTGCGATAAGACGGTGCAAGAATTCCACCAAAGCTTCTGCCTGTCGTAAGAGGCGACATAAGGGGTCATCGGAGTCGCTGGGCACACGGCGGGGTGGTGCGCCCTCGCGTATAACGACTCCGAGACGTGCGATAGACCCTCATTTCTGTCATGGACTCCCATAACAACTTAAACGGGCGTCCAAAAATAGGGGTAAGTGGGGGTCTTCTGAGCTCCCCGTAATAAAATAAGCTGGAAAGCCAGATACATTGCCATACCCCTTTCGGCCTACCCCAAGATATCGAAAGAGAAGCATAATTTTTGCATGAACAAAAAAACACTTCCTAATTTTCGGGGTCATGTGAATATTGATAGTCGGTCACCACGTACTATAACGGTAAAGGAAAACATCTTCAGAAAACCTGCATATCTTTGAGTAAGAATTCATATAGTATGTTAAATCTGCAAAAGCACACTAAACCAGTCTAGTGGAGTATATGGCCTGACTCCTCTAAATCGTAGATTGGACTATTTGCAATGTTATGTATGTGGGCCGACAGGAGGAATTTTCTGTTTTACAAGTTTGTATGAGTCAGCTTGCCTGAGTACTGGTATGGATGGGTACGTGCGTGTAATGTTTAGGATATCTTCGGTTTCAATCTTTTTGGAGCCAGGATTCAATCGTGCGCTTTGCCTGATGAGTACGTTATTGATTAACGACTATATTATGTTATATGTTATTGATTTGCGGCGAAAATTAAATTGAGCGACAGTAAATAAAATTATAGATGTACAGAAAACGTTTATTTCAAACACAAATATACAATAAATACTTTAAAACAAATAAGTCGAATTATAGGACAGGGCGCGCGTGCGATTCAGCTGTATCGGCACCTAGCTTCCTGATGCAAATTCTTGCTTCGGTTTCGGTTTATTATAAAATTACACACCTTTTTTCAATTCTCCCTACAAGCAATATAGTGTAAGTAAAAAGCACAATTTCTAATTGAAATAATCCTAAATAAAGTGTTTTTACATGACCATTTAATTACACCCGATACTAAATAAAATGACCATATTTTTATATTTTTGACAAAGAAGATACAATTGACATCTGTGAATCTATACGTCTAAAAACCTTCATCGTCTATTACCAATTCAAGTTTTTAATCCAATTAATATTTGTAATTACTAACTTCGTTCTTTTATGAAATTCTACTACGAGTTTTACGAGTACATACCTGCTTTAAAAAATACTAGGAATTGCGGGCTTTGCGATTAGTTAAATGATTGACTTCCAAAATTAAAAATAAATGACATAAAATCATATGCCAGCCTTCGTGGCACAGTTGGTTAGATGTCGGCTGTGAACTCAGAGGTCGCGGGTTCAATTCCCGCACCGCCAGAAATGTTTGTGCTGCCCACAAATATTTCTTTCGGGTCTGGGTGTTGTGAGACCGAAAAGACCCACGACACAAGACTCGATGTGTGGGGTCAGGACTATGTATGTGACTGTTGGATGTTATATATTTATTATATTTATGACACCTAATCTCAAAACCAGCATTCTGTCATAGCCGATTCACCCATCGATTCGAGATCAGAAACTGCTTACCATCATCCACAACCAGGTATTAGTGGTACTTGTTATAATTCAGAGCTATGCGATGAATAAGGGTTCATCCACCAGAGTTATTTAGTTTATATTTTTTTATTGCCATGTAGGCTGAAGTGCGTGGTCGCCTGTTGGTAAACGGACTAGACGCGACTGCCAACATGTTCACGGTGGTCGTGGGTTCGAATCCCAGGGCACACCTCTGACTTTTCGGAGTCATGTGTGTATTGATAGTCAATCACCACGCACTAAAACGGTGAAGGAAAACATCGTGAGGAAACCTGCATACCATAGCGATTTATAATAATTTCTATGGTATGTGAGTCTGCCAACCCGCACTAGGCCAGCGTGGTGGACTATATGGCCTAACCACTCTCAATCGTACTTTCGATTGTAGAGAAGGCCCGTGCCCTGCAGTGGGACGTATATGGGCTGATACAAGCAAACAATTTAGGCAGACGTGCTAGCGGTCCGCCTGATGGTAAGCGACTACCGCTGCTCATAGACCTCCATAGTGCCAGGGGACCAGCACAACAAAGTCGCTGCCTACCTCGAGGAGAGTACTCTCCTTAAACCTCGTTTGAAGAAGGACAGGTCATAGTGCTGAGGAAACACCGATGCAGGGAGTTCATTCCACAGCTTGCACGTACGTAGTAGGAAAGGACGCTGGAAATGTACCATTCGGGAGCGGTACGCCTCCAGGTGGTGGGAATGAACTCTACTGCAGAAACGTGTGGTGCGATGGTACATAGGCGACGGTACCAACTCAAACAACTCTTCGGAGCACTCCCCATGGAACAAACGCTAGAACACACAGAGTGATCCGAAGTCTCTCCGCAGTCCTAACGGTATCAATTTGTCCGTGAGATCCGGATCATTGACTATTCGACAAGCTCGTCGCTGCAAGGATTCAAGTGGGTAATACATAGTTTTACGACCAGCCCTTTTTTTTTGAACAATTATAAGACTCTGCTCGTGCTGCAATGCCTCTATTCATCTTATTATCTCTACTTAATATTATAAATTCAAACGAAACTCTGTCTGTCGTCTGTCTGTTTTTATTAATGGAAAATGTTAAAACAGATCACCTGATGGTAAGTAATCACTACCGCCCATGAATATCCATAATGCTCGGATCATAGATGTGTTGCGTGTCCATGAAATGGCACAGGAGTGAAAAGGAGAAAGGATGGGAAGAAGAAAGGAGTATTGGGCATCCAGCAATCTCACTTACCGAATGCAATGAAAAAGCTGTTACTTCACGTTGATCATTCATGCTGAGCAATAACTGACATAATTGTATAAGTATATCTCCTTCTTCTTCAATATAATTGTTTCAATGATTTTTTAAATAATGTATTATTTTCTATTTTGTGTTTATAACCATGATAGTAATCGTAATCCAAATAAATAAGTTACTTTAAGGGTTGTTCTGGCTATCTACGACACTCTATTTGCATGTAAATGGATGGTATGCTAGAAAGTATGAGGCGAATAAAATAGGACAGGATTGCTTTGAGGTATGGCATCGAATGAAACGCGACAAAACGGGGTGTAACGGGAAGAAATCAGAAATGTTGATGATGATTCAAAACAACAACAACTCAAGGGCGATAATAAGAACATATTGTTTTCTTATGTAGTGTAAAATATATCCCTAGAAAAAACGCTGTTTTTTCTGTGACGTAAGTTTGGTTTTTACGATTACAAATACCTAGTTCTGTTGCGGTAAATACTTAACATCCACCATCTTCTACTTATCTGGTTGCTCGGTATTATTTGGTTTTTATAGATATTAAATATAAAAAACTCGTATCTATACGCGCTTTTTAAATATATGTCGTGGCAACCGCTAATGCATCGACGTCGATCGACGTTCATTTTTGACGACTTATCTATTGACAACTTGCTCGAATACGTGGTGAGGTGCGCAAAATTTGTGGCAATGATGCGCAAACGTGTCATCGCCAATCATCGGCGAACATCGACGATAGTGTGAACGCGCCACACACGTTAATATCAATTACGTCTTGTTCGTAGGTATCAGAAACTAAGAAAGACTTTACGGTCTAAACAAGACATGATAACGCTAAGATCTCATGTTCAAATGCGGGTATGAGCAAAGCGATGTTTTTAATTCTTATCGCCAGTCGATGAACAAACATTACTATGTTTATGTTGTTGTTTTTTACTAGTAAAAAACTTTTGTTACTTAAATTAAAAAAACCCTTTATATTTATTAACTTAAACATCGAAGAATTCTTACACATAGTGTGTGTTGATAGTTTCTTTGTGAAGCGTTTGAACTGAAAATACACTTCAATTTTCAATATTAGATTCATCAATAACATTATGGAGCTGGCTTTGAGCTACTTTCTTACTACGGCAATCCATCTCTTGAAGAAAATTTCAAGGCTTTATAAAGTCTATAATATTATTAGTTCTGAAAGTATGTGAGAGAGTGAATAAGTTTCTTTATGGAAAGTATAATAGCATTCATTATTTGGAATGATCAAATTTCAACCATTTTAATAAAATTGCCTTTAAGAATATTTATAACGAAAATTAAAAACAAACATAAAATAAAACAGAAGTATTTACAGGTGGTAGGTCTCTCATAATTAGGTGAGAGGCCGCCTGGGTAACACCGCAATGTCTATTTCACCCGCCAAACAGCAGTGTAAATGCATTGTTGTGTTTCGGATGAAGGACATTATACCCAGAGTAACTGCTGGTCATATTGAGTCTTGACATCTTATACCTCAGGATGGCGAGCGCAGTGGAATGCCAAGCTTTGCTTTGTAATTCAAGATGATGTTGGGTTTTGCTACTGTTAATGAGCAGACGTATCGCGTACCATGAATTAACGGCATGATCATCTCGCCATTTATTGCAATAAAAAAAGAACGAAATATAAACATACACCTTTATAAACAAAAATTGTGTAAGCATTTTACCATTTGAATTTCAAGAATTAGATGACCACAAAATATCCAGCATGCAATGAAATGCCCAAAGCAGTCAGAAAACAAAGAGATACAAATATCGCAACGAAGCGGTGTTCTCAAAGAACCTTTTTTATGTCATCCGTCACAACAGGGCACTATATGTCCCCGAATGCAACGCTTGACACAATTACTCCGAGGCCTTGCTGGTTTTTGGTTTGTTGGTGAGCTACTCAAACGAAACCAATTACTTAGCCTGGTACACACAAGTCGTTCATATCTCGAATCGCCAGACTTGCTCTGCAGGCTTGCACAAACAAGTATTGGACGTAAGCGATTGCTAATGCATTTAGATTTTCGACATTAAAATATTTCCATATTTTTATAGCTGTGTTACAGTATGTCTTGTGGTTAGTCTGGCTACAATGTCCTTCAATCCGGAACACAACAGTGCATTTTCACTGCTGTTTCACGGAAAAAAATAGAGATTTCGTTGATACCTACCCAGACGGCTTGCCGCATATAAGAGTCCGACCACCGATGTGTTAGCGTGGTGAGCCATATATGGAGTCGCCAGGTATATTATATATAATAAATAAATATATATTTGTGAAAGAAGTGAAAATAATTTGTAGGTCATAAGATACTATACCTAATAGTAATTTTATTGAAGTCGCTTACGAACACCCAGGTGATAATAGTCGCAGATAATCATAGGCGACAATTTAGTCTCCTATTATCACCCAGGTGATCAAAGTGGAATAGACCATAATTTACTAATAATGCATAACTTCAAAAAGCTTTATGTAATCTCAACTACACCTTTCCACAATTTGATTACTCTATCACTATTTCATAGGATATGATCAACATCGTATACGGCGGAAAGCAACATTCTATCAAGCCCACTGTCACGAGGCCTTCACATCTTCGACCACTTAGCACAACGCAAACTCAATTACCAACCACACCCATTAGCCATTTAACGTCTCCACTGTAACTTTCATTTGTCTTTGTCAAGATAGCGTTTTGGAAATGAAAATGTTCTGGTTAATTTCATTTGAACGTTACAAGATGAAATTACTTTAACGAGAATATTTGAAGGAGCAATACATTTGGGTCGGATCGGGGTTTTTATCTAAGAAATTTTAATGACTCGTTTTACATGATTTTTAGTAAAGTATAATTTTAGAAAAGAAATGTTTTGTTATTATATGGAAGATTGAGAGGGGTTAGGCCATATAGTCCATAATATATTGTAGAGGAAGCCCGTGCCCTGCAGTGGGACGTAGATAGGCTGATACAGATTATATGGACTTATAAAGCTTACAGATTACGACATCGTGACTTTTATTTATTTTTGGATCCGTGACACATGTTTTTAAATATTCATTGAGTCGTTGTATGTCTCTGTGGAGCGTACTAACATTGATTTTTCAGTCAATACGCTACATAGGTTAAAGACATTATTACTAAGTTCCTTACTTCAACATTCCTATAGTATCCTACTGAGGAAAACACGAAACATTCAATTCAGCCCATTCACAGATACATTTATTCGCCTAACTGAATTTCCTGTCAAGATACTTAATTCCTTTGAACTCCTGCCACCAGTAAAACGGTCCCAAGTGACTGAGAGATTGATTCATCGTGCCGTTGCAGATCTGACAACAATGAACTTTTTCATTTTAAAATAAAAGTTGGCGTAATGAAACGGACGACGGCCTGACACGATTCTAGTCACAATAAAACTCGTGTTTTTGTTAAACGTCCGTTTACTCAAACTATGAAACTACCTCGGACGTTTTAATTGTATTATACAGGAATTGTTCTGTGGACGTAAAGTTTTGTACAATGCAACGTTCAAAACAAAATGTTTGAATAAAATCGCTTCACTCAGTGTCGTGGCAGCGAATAGAAATGTTGTGGTCACCACAAAGTGGATTCGAATAGGAAATAAAAAGACAAAGATTCGCTTTAGAAAGAAGATGAAGATAATGATGTGGGATTATCTGAATGAAATTGCAATAGGGAATATGCACCAGACTTCAAAATAAGTCAAAATATTTTTTTTTTAATCTTTATTAATATAGAAATATATTTCTATATTAATAAAAAAAATATCTTTAGGTATACCTAAAGATATTTTTTTAAATTTATCTACTCTAAATCGGTAAAATAAATACTTAAAAAATGACATTTCAAATTTGCCGCGCATTTTTTCCGAATCGCGGTCTATTGCTTGAAAAGGAAAGTGACGACAATGGGCACGTTCTTATGAAGTTTAACTTGTTGAGTGTATTGTTTTACGTTTGTTTATGAGTTATTTTGTGCTTTCTTTATGCTATTAAATAAAATGGATTAATTTGTCACGAAATACAGTTCTGTAGCAATTCATCAAAGAAACTTAATCCAAATACTACGTTGTTCATATCGTGCCCTCTGACGTCACAGCGAGCTGGCGCCAACATGGCGTTTAAATGCTTCGAAACTGATAGCAGTTTTGATTATTTTTTTGTACTTTTTGATTGATATTTTCAAAGACTTATATTTTTTTCCGATAATGTAATAACATACATAATTGATTAAAAATATAAAAAAATGACATGCATATTCCCTATTACAATCAATACATTACAATTTTATATACAATCTTTTACCCCAATCACACGGCAAAAAAATTCTCGTGGCGAGAATCATATGCCATTGTCGCATAACAAAACCCCCATAGATTATCGTGTTCTGACAAATACAACCTTATTCACATAGCTTAAAAACATATTTTAGTTATGGAATTATTTGTCACTTTCGAAAAACTAGAAATCAGTTTGATCGAAGAAGATAAAACATTCGATACAATTATTGTCTCTGAGTAAAGCCCCTTAATTACACGATGCAACTATTTTTTATCGTTACGATAATCGTATCTCCCAGTGTAAATGGGGTTATACTTTGCTGAACCAGTATAAACATGCAAAATCTGGTAAGCTTACTATTTGAACTTAAAACGTTGCATTAAAGTCATAACCAACAAGAATGCAAGTAATGGTAAGCGAAATCGGGAAAATTCTCAAACACTGACACGGGAAGTTGACAATGAACTTTTAGTTGTAAACGGGCACTTGCAAAACTTCAAGGCAGTAATTAAACGAGTTAAAATTAAATTCATTCATTAAGGTCGAAGTTTGCTCGCTGTTTCCTAATCGACGGTACTCATGTTCGGTTTTTGGTTTCACTGAAACTTGAAACCGGATTTTTTTTAATTTGGACTTTATTAGTTTTATAATTGTTTTTGTTTGCTTCTAAAGTGATTAAGTGCATCGGCAGGCTGCCAATATTCTGGGGCTTGATTTGCAGATAAAGTCATTCTCTTTAAATACTGAGGTTTCATTCATAATCGACTATAACAGTGAAGGCAAAACACCGTGAGGAAACCTAATGCATCCATCCATCCATCCATCAGCCAAAGGAAGTCCACTGCTGAACATAGGCCTCCCCCAATGATTTCCATAGAGACCTGTTGGAGGCAGCCTGCATCCAGCGACGTCCCGCGATCTTTACCAGGTCGTCGGACCATCTTGTGGGTGCACGTCCTACGCTGCGCTTTCCGATACGCGGCCTCCATTCGAGCACTTTCCGACCCCATCGGTCATCAGATCTCCGCGCTATGTGCCCGGCCCATTGCATCAAACCGAACTAGGTCAGCGTGATGGACTATGGACTAAACTTCTCCCAATCGTAATATCGATTGTACAGGAGGCCCGTGTCTTGCAGTGGGACGCTGAATTGCTGTTATAGATGTTAAATGCTAACTGTTTTTTTTTTCAAAGAACTTAGAATCGGCAATCTTATTTGAAAATTGTAATCCAAATAAAATAAAAATGGTGGGTAAAAATCAGTTATGAAAGGTTATACTGGAGTAATGTAGATTCTAAAATGGTACATTAGACAATCAATAATTCAAGGGCGATCGTTTATTTGCAAAATCAATTTTGGTCAAGGCCAATGTTTAATAAATTAAGCCTTAATCAGGGGGCAAGGTTTGTATGAATACATGGCCACAAGGACATAATAAAAGTAAGATTATATCTTTCACATAAGAAATAATTGTTTATCATAGCATGTAACCAGCGAAACTTTAGGAGCTAAAAGGGACAAAAGTATCGTCGCTTACTTTCCAAACAATACGCTTAATTTAAATGTCTCATTCAAATTTTACAACCCTATAACACGGTTAATTTGAAGTGAAATCTTTTCGAGTGATGTCTTGATCACATAAAAAATCTCGGCGCGGCAGGTAAGCCTGAAAAAAGGGACTCTTTCCGTATCAGTGAAAACGAATTGTCAATAAAAGTGGCTTTACGACTCCCATCAGAAGAATACCTATTGTTGTTAAACTCACAGGCTTATCACTCGACAGGTAATGTGCCATTACCACGATATTGCTTACAATTTTGAATTTACAGTTTGTGAGATTTCGTATTTGATAATGAGTATTGTTTACCATATCTGACGTACAAAAGTTGTGGTATTTGTTGTCGATTATTGTTGATATTTAAAGAGATTTTGAATCTGCATGCATCTTTTGCTGGTGGTAGGTTTGATGTTATATTTATTAACAGCTGCAATATAAATATGGTGGGTGGGTGCCTGAGTGGCGTTGTTGTACTGCGGTATGATTACAAAGCTGAGGTTTCAGATTCAAATCCCGGATCGCGTAAACTGAAATTTGGTTTTTCAAGTCATTATCAGCTCGGAGTCAGGAATTTGTGCGTGGAACGGAACATGCAAGGCGGAATGTGGATGTCTTGGTAGCATATTTACCTATCCCTTTTGGGAATAAAACATTAGTTTAATTATGTGTATGTACCATATAATATTAATTTATATTACTAATATAATAAACGTGAAATGGACTTAAAATGTCAAGTACTTCTTCAACACATTAATTTAAATTAGATTATTGAAGTGCATGAACCTTAGTAGAGGTTAAGCTATGCCTTCTTCAAATATTGTGGATCAGAACTAAACTAGATGTTCAGCACTTATTGTAACAATACCCATTTATATTGCTTTCCTTGGTTTTCGTTTTGTCGGGGAGCCAAATATGTTTTAGTATTTAGTCTTTGGGTATTTTTTGTAGTTGATTACCTCTTGATCCCTACATTGACATGTTGGAAATGGCCTGCGTCCAGCGACTTCCTGTAATCATATTCAGGTCGTATTTGTAGGTCGTTGGCGGTCTTCCGATGCTGCGCTTGCCTTTACGTGGCCTCCAATTTAGAACCTTTCGGCCCCAACGGTTCTCAGTTGACGTGAATATCTTTGGGGGAGGCCTATGATCAATAGTGGACTCTCTGTGGCTGAAGAAAGTAAGAGAGAAATTAGCTTTTGCTGAAATTGCAACAGGAAATATTATGATCACAAGTACCATGTACCTAATAAAAGTTGGTTGCGTGAATTTAAAATTTAAAATCGTCATTTTAGAAACTAGGTTGCTAGAAAGTCACTGGATACACTTCTTTAAAACATATCTTTGTGGAATTGGCGCCGCTCATAAGCATTTATATAACACTTAGATGGTTAATGCGTTGACGGATTTTCAAAATGTGGTTATTCCAAGGACATATGACGGAAAGACTCTAAATCTTTAGGAAAGGGTCCAAATAGTGGAAGGAGAAAAAGAGTATTGGACTTCTAGCAATCCCACTTAAGTAGACTAAACATGATAGGAACCATAGCTTAAGCCCCATTTACACGGAGAATGTTTCTCACCTCGAAGATAAGATTATCGTAAGGAAACAGAAAGTTTAATTGTGTAAATATTTCTCATAACACGATAATCTGTGAAGGTTACCTCATGCGATAGTGGCATACGATTGTCGCCGCGAAAAACTCTGTTCATGTAAAGGGATTTAAAGATGTTCAATGAGAATTTTCTATTACAACAAGCTCTACTAAGTATCCAAGAACAAGGATATTATTATTTATATCAAATTTAAATATCGAACCACAATCTTTCAGTTTCTACCTCATGAATGCCGCTATTGCTTTGCAAATATTATAAGCCACGTTTCTTGAATAGGCCACTTTCCACCCAAAAATGACTTCTTTTGTGCTGGGCAACAATGCATGATTTATTGTCTGGCTACGTCATGCAGCCCTGACCCCGAACCTATGTATTAGAGACCGTACATTTTCGATAAAGAACGCCAGATAGGCATGCCCTTTGAAATTTTGTTCAATTAATGCCTATTTACATTTTTCGAGATTGATGAAGAAGGTACTTTGGAATATGTGTCAGGTAGTAATATAGTGTTTCTCAACGATGCGCGAATTAATGTTGAGAAACATTTTTAGTCATTGTTCTGAGGATTTTGTCTCGAAATTTATTCCGATCTCCATGGTTACTGACGGCTGTTGATTTTGAGATACTTTCTGTTGTAATCTGGGGGCGCGGCCGAGCCCCCTCCAAGTCGAGCTATAGGCCGTAACATCCTTTTCTCGAAGCAATTCAGACCATTTTCAACCCCCTATAACTTCGTTGTGGCTAAAGCATGAAGCCTGAATTTTGAGTTACTAAGCAGGCATTGTGTAAACACGGTATATTTAAAATTTCATTCAATTTGAACCAGTAGTTTAAGAATTGTAGCATGTCAAACTTTCTTAATTTTGTCACTCACTGACTGACTGACCGATCATCAAAAGTCTAAGGCACTTCTAGCAGACATAGAACCTTCAAATTTATAATATAATTAGTGTTTAGTGTCTAAAGTAAGGGAAAATTCAAACATTTCATAATTTGTGTCTAGTTTTCTAGATATACCAACTGCGTGAATAACTTTGTAATCCCATATAAATGTATAGGATTACAAAGTTACATTTGCAGTTAATGAATCATTGTACCCGTATATAATGGAATAATAGTTGTAGATAGATATCTATATACATGAGGCATAACAGGAGGGGATATAGAGAGGGAAACGGTGTATTCAGCCCATGAAATTGTACAACATTCCTCTAGAAAAACATGACGAAGAAAAACTTGCAAATAAATGTATTACATAGCTCGAAAATATCAATTACAATGAAAGAAAGAACATTAATAATCAAATCCGCTATATTTGTGATAAATTGATACCTACAAAAATAAGAAAAATCCATAAGACAGAGGCTTTAAGAAAAATCGTTAGTGATATTCTAGAAGTAAGAAGTACCGAAAAGGAAAAAAGTAGGACTCTACAAAAAGACGTGAGATCCCATCAAAAACATCCTGTAAAAAAATCCAAGTCTCGCAGCTCAGGTTTTCTACCGCAAAAAGTTGTAAGATGCATGTTATACCAAGTCGATTATTTATTTAGTCCTTAAGGGACCTTCTATATAAAGTTATTACGTTAGTTATTACCATATCAATATTAAAAATTCTTTACGTTTTAAATAAATAGATCGACTTGGCCAGCAGCATTATGTATAAATTGTACGATACATTATGTTTTCATGCGATGGCCAAGTCGATCCATTTATTTAAAACGTAAAGAATTTTTAATATTGATATGGTAATAACTAACGTAATAACTTTATATAGAAGGTCCCTTAAGGACTAAATAAATAATCGACTTGGTATAACATGCATCTTACAACTTTTTGCGGTAGAAAACCTGAGCTGCGAGACTTGGATTTTTTTACAGGATGTTTTTGATGGGATAAAGTATGTCTAAAGCTATTTAAGGTATTGCAAATAAACGTTGTGAAGTATTCTGCGAATTATTTATTATTATTTACGGCTTCTTCGCAGCCCGCGAAAAAGTCTCGAAATAGGTATACATCCTTAGCGAAGCTAAAAAAGCTTCTATAAATAGGAGAGCTTTTTGTGATATCCTCCGTGTTTTAAACAATTACTCACAATTTGCGAAAGGAGATGATAGTTTTCTCTTTTTAAAGAAAATGGTAAATATGTAATCTAAAATTAACGGGGTAATATAATCATAGTAGAAACATATTTTATTTTGTACCTTCTTGCTGTATATTATGTGTGGTAATTTATGGACAATGGTGTGGATTATGTGTGTGTACACTTGTATAGATAAATATTTTAATGTTGGTTTTAGAATATAGGTAACCATTTATTGTACCCATTTAACACATAAATGAATTAAGTGTTTCTTGGTATAAGCTGAAAGAGTCTTAAATACAGCAGTCGATAATACAACAGTATGCTATTTTTCTCGCTCGAATGTATTTAATGACAGTAATGTTAAAACTGAAACCTCTCAATACAGTTTCCTGTTCATTACGTACATAAAAATCCCATAACCTTCGATCCCAATATTGCTAACACGGTAAAGCAAAGTAAATATTCGACATTAAGTCCCAAGGCCGAATGAAAGCAGACGGGCGAAAGGTTTAACGGATTACCCGAGGCTTATGTCCAAGAAAGTACGGGCGCATAAACTTATAATATGGGAAAAGGTTACCGAATATCCACTTGTGAATCCCTGCATACAGTCACGTACAAAGCTAAATTTAGAATAGGCCATCTGTGATTCGGATGTATTGGTTTTGAATCTTGCGAATGGGTTTGATTGGGAATTTAATTATGTGAATGGGATCGGAAATAGATTTTAACTTTTATTTTAGTGTGATATTTGAATATAATTTGCCTACTTTGAGCATTATATGGCACTAGGTTTTATATGAATATTCTTGTGAACCCAATATTGCTTTTTTTCCTTGTATTATTTCTTCCTACTATCGCTTGCATTTTAACAGACTGGCAACATATGTGATAGAAGCGTTGTAGATTTTCAAGGAGGTGAAATTTTCAGGCTTTACCATCAGGTGAGCCATTTTCTCAATAACCAGATATTAGCATTAAAAAATATCGCTTGTTCTAAATCTTGCATCCAAGATAGCATTATTTTGTAAAAACAATATCACCAAAAGTCAACCCATCGCTCAAAAAATTTAAGACATCCATTTTGTATCCAACGATTTTCTGCCACTATAACAGTTTGTTCATAAACCTACAAATTTTCTAGAATGTAATTCGAAATTGAAGTAACAAGACTAATTATAAATAATTGCATCGAAGAACCGTAATAGCTTATTGTTTAACAGCAAAGGCGCTTGTTAGGAGTTAATAATAGTTTTTACAGCGCTGGAAAATAAAATATTGACAGCGATAAAACGTGAAACACTGCTGTACTGCACTCACTGATCTTACATTGTTTGTAGCTTGCAAGGGAATGTAGAACAATCGAGAAATGTCCTCGGTCTGATTGGATATATTTTAGTTTTACTGCAGAGTTGGATGTATGAAGCAGTTGGAATAATGTTCGAGTTGTTATTGCAAAATTACTGCACTACACCTGACGATAAGTTCAATATTGTCGAAATAATGTGTCAATAGGTTACAGGAAATTAAATTATGTTACTGTTTTTTTGTGATGTTTGTAAGCATTTTATCTATAAAAAAACAATTAATACGACAAACCTTGTGGTTTATTTTTTAAAAGTAACCAAAACTCCGCTGATTAAGTACCCTTCCAACTACATTAAGTATCGACCGGTATAAGATGACCCTTTACATATATGTAGGATCCTCAATTACCCACCCAGGTCCTCCCAATTTATTTCTTGATCCTTTAACCAATAATTTATTTTAGAAAAGGTTCATAAGTTAAAAAAAATATAGTGATTCCTCTACAGAACCTTTTCTGAAGTAAATATATTCATGGACAGTTCATAAACCTATTATTTATTTAATGTTACGTCCTTTTCCAAAGATTTTTGAATTCAATTTGAGCCAAGAAGACAAAACATTCAATAGCGTATACGTTTTTAAACTGACTATAAATAATCTTTAAATCAACTTAAAATCTTCATATCATATCTGAAACCTACTTCATCATTGTACATTACTGCACAGTCACAAATTATTGTCTATTCGGCAATAATGTTAAGGTGTTAAGCGTTTACTCCGGTTCATTATTAATTTATCGTGATACGGTGGAAATTATTTTTGGCAGCATTATAATTATCACTAAGGCCTGACCTACTTGTCAGTAGGGGTGTAATAGCGAGTATAATAGGCGACATTCATATTATCAATTAGGAACATGTATTGTTATTAAAATCGATGGTTTTTGTTATGGAAAACTTTATTTATTTTTTATGGGTAGTTCCACTTTTTTATTTTGTTAATACTCTATATTTCCATTTGTATCTGTGTTTATTTTTTACACTTTTTATAAAGATAAAGATAAAGATATATTTATTTTGCAAATACAGGTATTACAATGTGGTGGAAGCATATATTAATTCGAACAGCCATATTTAACCATCTACGTGGTATGCAAAATTATATTATTTTAAAGACAGAAATATAAATGTATCATAGTTATTAAGTTTAATATTATAGTATATTATTTATTATGTCATTAGTATTTTTTTATTAAATATGTCAATGCAATGTAGGTTTAAAAGAAAATAGTTTAGTATCAGTTGTTTACATCATAACTAAAGTCTTTCCGTTAAATACTCTGTCAAACTATAGTATACTTTGTCTGCTAGAAAATTTCGTAATTTTTGAAGTGAAAACTTCTTTAGCGGCGTTGAGCACTTTTTCTGTAATGGGTATAAAATCTTAAACTCGCGTCAGGACACGTGACCTGATCGTAAGACGAAAAGCGTAAGACGGATGGAGAGTAGACAGCTGTCAGTTAGCTGTCAGTTTATAAAGCTTTGATGAATTGCCAATGATTTTGAGTGGAGATTTCAACATAAACTTCGCAGACGATAAAAATCAACTATTAATTGAATTTTTAAATAATGAATTTGGTTTAACTATGTCGAATGATCGCAATCTTAGCACAACGAAATACAAAACTACTATTGATGCGGTCTTTATTAGACATTTAAATAGGTTCGAATCAAAACTGTTCGTTTCTTACTTCAGCTACCATAAACCTATCGTATCAGTTTTAGAGATTGGCGATGATAGTTCTGGTAATGATGATGGTGAAAAAGTCGTTGAAATTATGGATGAAAGTTGATTTTTCGGAGAGATAAACTTCTTAATGTAAAATAATTGTAATAGTTTTAAAGTGTTAAATTTTTAATGTAATATAAATTGTCATGTTTGTGTACGATAGCGCAATAAATGAATATTGTATTCTACCACATAAATGATAGTACTTTTATACTGATAAAGCAATTGGTGCAAAATTATTCCCTAACCATTCCAAAATATCAAACATGCTCAACGTTAATAATCAAGTTTTCACTTCTGCCGGCACTCCCGGAGTGCAACCCGTCTTTTTTTTTTTTAAATAATGTCATATTGTAATCTTTAATAGTCTTAGGCAGTTTGTTGTAAATGACCGGTGCCATACAGAAGACACTACTGCGCATGAGGCTCGTCCTAGCAGTATGCAGACGTAGTCTGCTTTTGTCGCGTCTGTTCCTGGGTACTAAATCTTCTAGGCGTTCAAAACGTTCTGGGTTGGACTTCACAAATACAGCCATTTCAAATATATAAACACAGGGCAGAGTCAGTATTTTATGTTCTTTAAAATATGGTTTACAACTAGCATTTGCTTTCAGTTGGAACATGGACCTTATACATCTTTTTTGGGTTTTAAATGCAGTTTCTTTGTCTGTTGAGTTGCCCCAAAATATAATACCGTAACGCAGGTGGGATTCAACTATACCATAGTAAGCAGTGACGAGTGCATCTGCATTGACAATTGATGATAGTCTATGTAAAGCATATGCGGATCTACTTAATTTCTTGCAAAGAGAGTCTATGTGTGGCTTCCAGCATAGCTTTTTATCTATTTCTAAACCCAAAAATTTTGTGCTATCTACTTCTTCAATATTTTCACATTTGTAACATATATTAAGCTTATTTTCTCCATAATTGCGTTGACTAAATTGTATAACTTTTGTTTTACTTAAATTGATTTTTAGATTATTATCATTTAACCATGTAATAGCAGATGTCAATGTGTTATTAATTTCATTTTCATACGTGTCTACATGTTTACGATGTATTGTCATAGTACTGTCATCGGCGAACAAAGTGATAGGATATTCTATGCTTTTAGGTAGGTCATTAATATATAGTAAAAACAATAAGGGACCCAAAACGCTCCCTTGCGGTACCCCGTATGTAACTTTACGTTCCAAGGACCTGTATATCTGTTCCGTTTTTTTATTAATATTAATTTTGCTAATTTCAGTTTTTTGCCTTCGATTGGACAGATATGATTCTATGAGACTAATTATATTCCCCCTGATGCCATAAGCATCTAATTTGTTCAAAAGTGTTGGGTAGTGAACATAATCGAAAGCTTGTGTCATATCACAAAATATAGCACAAACTGGTGTTCGTTTATCCATATAAATGATGACATTGTGCACAAAGTCATATATTGCCATATTCATTGTTTTATGTTGTCTAAATCCCTTTTGTTCATCGCACAGTACATTGTTATGTTCTATATATTTATATATTTCTTTATATATGTATTTTTCAAAAATTTTAGACATAACTGGAATGAGTGATATAGGTCTATAATTTACTAATAACTTTCTTTTTTCTTTCTTAAAAAGTGGTTTTATTATGGATGTTTTTAAGGCATCAGGATATATACCAGCACTAATACTTAGGTTTATCATGTGACTTATGTGACCGCTTATCTCATTGGCGGTTGCTTTTAATATTTCTGTGGAGATGCCATCATAGCCTACACTGTTCGTATTCTTCAAAGACATTATTATCTTATATATATCGTAAGGGACAGAAGGCGTCATGAACATTGAATTTAATTTTGGTTTTATGTTATGTTTTTTGATGCTACTCTCAACACTTAGTTTTGGCTGAATTTTATCAACAAAGTGGTTATTAAAAGCGTTGGTAATTTTGTACGGGTCCGTGATACATTTATTTCCTACCATAATTTCATTTATGTGCTTATGCTCAGGAATACTATTTTTTGATCTGTTTATTATTTGCCAAGTAGTTTTAGTTTTATTGGTTGATTGTTTTATTTTATAATTATTCTGAGCCTTTTGTGTCATACAGATTATTTTCTTATACAGTTTGCAATAAGTACTAAAATTAGTTTTATTAACATGATTCGGCTTCATTCTTAATTGCCATAAAAGTGTTCTTTTCTTTTTACTACATATTTTAATACCCCTAGATATCCATTTAGGTTTATTATTTGTTACCTTTTTCAGTCTAATGATAGGGAAACATAGATTATAGAACAAACTAAAAGTATCTAAAAAAGAATTATATGCTAAATTAGGGTCACATGTATCATAAATTTCCGAGAAAGATAGGTTTCTTATGCAGTCTTTAAATTTTGCTATGTTAACTCTACTATAGTCATGTCTAATTATGAACAAATAATCAATGGAAGATAGGTTTTGTACCGGGCATTGTAGAAGTTGCGCCGTGTGGTCTGATAATGCAAACTCTAATACGTCGGTCTTACAAGATTTGCCAAAATTGTGCGCAATATTGTCAATACATGTCAAACTGGCCATACGTGTTGGTTGTTTAAATGCTAGTTTTAAGTTACAATTTAATAGCAGACATTGGAATGCAAATGAATCATTGTTTGATTTAAGAATATCAATATTGAAATCTCCAGCAATTACAATTTTTTTACTTCATGCTTTAGATATTTCTAGAAGAAGATTTTCAAATTTATGTAAGCAAAAATTTAAATTATTAACATTTGGTATCCTATATACACATACAACAATTATTTTATACCGGATAAGTTCAATAGCGCAGCATTCAAAAACGCCTGTTGTTGACATCTTCATAATATTCGGCAATTCTTTCCAGTGATGTCCTTTTTTAACAAGGATACAGGCTCCACCTCTCTTTTTGTCTTTTCTGCTGTAACTAGCAGCCAAAGAGTAATTCGACACGTGCAATTGGTTTTCATAGCCTTCCTTGATAAAATGCTCAGTAATGCATATAACATCTACATTTATTTTCTTTTCCTTTAGTTCATCCAAGCACACTGTGAGAGCATCTGATTTCCTTATTTTTATACAAGTATGTACGAGAATTTTATTAAAATTTTCCTGATGGAATGTTGTTTGCCTTATATAAAATGATCATTGGCGAAAGAAAATCACCATTCACCATAATTACGCTACTTATGATCAAAAGTAAATTATTAAAATCATTGTTAAAACTCTGAACCTGAATGTAACAAGTTTTCCAACATCCTGTAAGATGCCCGCTATACTGGTTGTTATAAATATGAAACATCTTAATACAAGTAAATTGTATAGACTGTTCGCTTTTTAATGCATTTCTTTTGATCCGGTGTATCATTAACTTCCTTTGCAAATAAATATGTACAATATCAAGTATACTTGTGACAACCATAATGATTTTGTAGATATTCCATTTTCAGTTGATCTATAAACTGGATATCATTATTGAATATCTTCAATTCACAATGAGACTGCCTTGGTTGTAGTTGTACTACGGTACGTTTACAAGGCTAAGGTCGCGGGTGCGAATCCCGGGTCGGGCAAAGTGAGATTGGATTTTTCAATCATCATCAACATCATCTAGTGGACAATACCCTTTCTAGGAAAATGGCGTGAGTTTATGTATGTCTGTCTGTCTGTATCAGCCCATATACGTCCCACTGCAGGGCACGGGCCTCCTCTACAATCGAGAATACGATTGAGAGTGGTTAGGCCATATAGTCCACCACGCTGGCCTAGTGCGGGTTGGTTTATGTATGTATATGTATGTTATAATGAATTTTGATCTTCAGTTCAATAATAATTATATGTAGAAACGTTCCCTTATTGTAAATCTAACATCATTCCCGAAACCCAAACCTTGATTTAACATTATTATACCATATTCTCCTAGCCTACATTTTAGTTGTGCTTAAGCGTGCTAATTTACTAACCTTCACCTTACCTTTGGAAGCTAAAGTTACCTAAACGGGGCTTATACCGGGTATCTCAAGACTGCTACCGAAAACGAAGCCGGGTGGTAGTTTTAGTGACTACAAACACAATGCAATTAAAAATTTCGCCTAGAAACGCGACAATTTTTTTTATGATTTTTTAAATATCGTCATTTTTGGGTGGTAAATCCATAGTTTTTGCTAAAATAATAATTTAAACTCTTTTATACCTTAGAGTATTTATAAATAAAAGGGTATATACTATTATTTTAGGAAAAAATGTATTTACCACCCAAAAATGGCCATAGGAAAAAAATAACAAAAAAAAAATTGACGCTTTTTTTTGCAACTTTTTCTGTTGCATTGTGTCTGAAGTCGCTTAAACTACCACCCGGCTTCGTTTTCGGTAGCAGTCTTGATATACCCTGTATATAATAGGTATAAATACGAATAGTATTTTACTGAGGGCACCTGAGATCACACCCCGTATAGATACAAGGGTCGAAACCTCTGAGGAAATAACAAACATGTAAATTCTGGCATAATTAAGGCATAGTTAACTGGCAAGTGGCAACCCTTAAGCCTGACACGACTTGATAATTGAAACAGATAAAATACCTATGAAGGTTATAAGTTCCGTGTACGAGATCGATACGGAGGTTTAGCGAACGGTGCAACTAATGTTAGGGATACCACTGATTACAATTTAATTTGAGACTTCGATTTTTCGAATCAAAGCAGAGAAGTCAAGACCAGTGGTTATTTGCTCCCAGTTACATCTACAAAGCCTATGCTTTGTAGATATAACATCTACATTGGATCCACCTACAATGCTTGGATTGTGAGATCTTTACCGGCCCCTTACAAAAGAAAGTGAAAAGAGAAGGAAACAGGAAGTTAAGAAAAAAAAACGTTGAAGAAGATCAGACGATGGTGGAAGATTTGAGTTGATTGTGACTGCTTTTAAAACATATATCTGGATATCTTTCAGTGAGTTATATATTGTATTGAGAAAAATTCTTATTGATAAAGATAATTCTGACGGTAATGCTGGTTATATTACTGATGAACAAGTACACAAGTTGTCGCATTTCATTCGGTGGGTGAGATTGTTGGATGCTCAATACCCCTTTCCACATCCCAGCCTTTTTCGTTGGCGCTCTCTCTCCGATTTGATCGCCTGGCAGGGCAGAACATCCCTGATTCAAGTGGTGAGGAGTTTTATGGGCGGCAATGGTTACTTACTAGGTGACCCGTTTGCGCGATTGCAGGAAATTTCGAAAGACAAATATATACCGGGTATCTCAAGACTGCTACCGAAAACGAAGCCGGGTGGTAGTTTTAGTGGCTACAAACACAATGCAATTAAAAATTTCGCATAGAAACGCGACAATTATTTTTTATGATTTTTTAAATATCGTCATTTTTGAGTGGTAAATCCATATTTTTTGCTAAAATAATAATTTAAACTCTTTTATACCTTAGAGTATTTATAAATAAAAGGGTATACACTATTATTTTAGGAAAAAAATTATTTACCACCCAAATATGGCCATAGGAAAAAAATTACAAAAAAAAATTGTCGCTTTTTTTTGACGTGACAACGTCTTAAATTAGGTTGCGGCTGGGAGTCACTTATGAAAAAGTGTAACGCCCGGTAACGTAACGGTGCGCGCGCAGCACTAGAGAATTATTTTTCAGTTTCACCCACTTTTTCCAAAATTGTCCCATAGCCCCCCCCCTGCCTTCCCCCACCCTTATTCCGAAATAGTGCCTATTAGCCTCCCCACGAAACCTACCCCCCCCCTCCCCTACCCCCACCCCGAAAATTTACCTCACCCCCCCCCCAATCCTATCTCGGCCAACATAGGTCGTAGACCCACCGAGTTTGGTATCCTCGGAACCGTCTTGGTGAGGGCTACAAATTGACCCCGCCAGAAATCCCAAATTACGCAAAAAAATTACCCCCCCAAAAAAAAATATTTTACCTCCAAAAAATTTATTGACGTGACAACGTCTTAAATTAGGTTGCGGCTGGGAGTCACTTATGAAAAAGTGTAACGCCCGGTAACGTTACGATGAGTCACCGAACGAGAGAGAGGCCCGCCGAATGCCTTGCGTCTCTCTCCCACTCAACTATGATCGGTCTGCCGCGCGCGCAGCACTAGAGAATTAGGCGCATTGAATCGGCGCATGCTTGTGTCTCTGTCTTTGTCTTTCTCGAACGTTCTTGGCGTTGGAAAAACAAGAAAGCGTCACAATACAAGTTCACACGTGTGGTTAAAGTATCGTCAGCTGTGTCTGTAGTGAAAATATGGAGTGCTTAGATTCGTCATTACATGTACAATGTTTTAGTAAACAAAATATATTTCTATAGTTAAAATTTGTGCAATTCTTATTTTCATTCAATTCCTTGTTCCTATTGTGCAATTTAATTATATTCATATCAATAAATATTCTACCGAGAAAAAGACGTTGTCACGTAAAATCTTCGCCCGTAAAACCGACTTTACAGGCAACCATTTTTTATTTTGCAATTTTTTCTGTTGCATTGTGTCTGAAGTCGCTTAGACTATATATATATACCGGGTATATCAAGACTGCTACCGAAAACGAAGCCGGGTGTTAGTTTTAGTGACTACAAACACAATGCAACTAAAAATTTAAATGTGAAACGCGACAATGATTTTTTATAATTTTTTAAATATCGTCATTTTTGGGTGGTAAATACATAGTTTTTGCTAAAATAATAATTTAAACACTTTTATATCTTAGATTATTTATAAATAAAAGGATATACACTGTTATTTTAGGAAAAAATGTATTTACCACCCAAATATGATCATAGGAAAAAAAAAAAAACAAAAAAATTGTCGCTTTTTTTTGCAACTTTTTCTGTTGCATTGTGTCTGAAGTCGCTTTAACTAACACCCGGCTTCGTTTTCGGTAGCAGTCTTGATATACCCTGTATATGTATATATATATATATTAGCGGTTTGCAGCTTACATGCTAAGCAGTACGACCCCTCATGCACAGTGGCAAAACAAAAAAACACCTTGAAATACAAAGCAATGCTTGGCATTCCACTGCGCTCGCCATAAGACAAGATATTAAGTTTTAATATTTGCAATAATTCCTCTGGCCACAATGTCCTTCACACTGAAACACAACAGTGCATTTGTACTGTTGTTTGGCGGGAGAAATAGACTATGCTTGTTTTATTATCATTGATATTGAAATAGTTCATGCTCGATATGGCGATAGACTCGTCTTATCCCATAGTGGGACGAAAAACATAAACGAAACCTGGCTGTCCTGGTATTATTACTGTCGGCCCTTTCTGGTAACTAGGCGTTGTTTATGTATGTGAAATTAATTGAATTGCAAGAATATTTTTGGTATACTTTTATAAAAACACAACATTTAAATATTGGGCGTAATTATAAATCTTAGCACAATATATATTTTGGAATATGAACAGTAACCGGCCCCGATATAATATCCATAAAATACAAATAATTAAAATGCAAGTTCATTTAACATATTTAACATTTTCGCTGTTAAATCTGCAAAAATATTGCGGCGTATATTTTGAGTTACACACTAAAAAAATAATGTTGAATTCAAACATTAACTGTTTCTGATTTAAGAAAATCAAGATAATTATGTTGTCTGTATCAGCCCATATACGTCCCACTGCAGGGCACGGGCCTCCTCTACAATCGTGAGTACGATTGAGAGTGGTTAGGCCGCTGGCCTAGTGCGGGTATAATTATGTTTTATATTATTAAATTTTGAAGTATATGGCTAGTAACAACATGTTTACGCCCCAGTGCAAAATATAGAAATCTCAGTATTAGTCTATAATATTGGGAAAGTGCGGGTTCCTTACCAAACTGCAACGGAATCCCCCTCCATTGGTAAATGTTGAATTTGCGACATTTAACAAACATTTGTGTATCTGTTACCAACATTTGCTTTATAATTAGGACCGACTGAGAAAATAGGTCCTTTATTGAAGAAAATAAACATTTTGTAACAAGTTAAATGTTTTTATATAAGTATACCAAAAATATTCTTGCAATTCAATTAATTTCACATACATAAACAACGCCTAGTTACCAGAAAGGGCCGACAGTAATAATACCAGGACAGCCAGGTTTCGTTTATGTTTTTCGTCTCACTATGGGATAAGACGAGTCTATCGCCATATCGAGCATGAACTATTTCAATATCAATGATAATAAAACAAGCATAGTCTATTTCTTCCGCCAAACAACAGTACAAATGCACTGTTGTGTTTTAGTGTGAAAGACATTGTGGCCAGAGGAATTATTGGAAATATTAAGACATAACATCTTGAAATACAAAGCAATGCTTGGCGAGCACAGTGGCATGCCAAGCATTGCAATAAAAAAAACATCGATTTCGATTACAAAAACCTGTTTTTTTTTTATTACACTGCTGTTTGGCGTAACAAATGGATTTGTGTAAACATTATCTGATTATTTGTAAAATACTCCTAAAAAAATCACCATGATGCCTAAATACCATCACCAATTAATCCAAATCCAAACATGCATATCCTTACAAATAAAATCATCTTGCTACAATAGATCTTTACGACGCCTAAGGGCACTTAAATTAAATGAAGTTAACCGACCAAGTTCTTCAACTTAAACTGTCTTTTTACGGTTTAGTAATAAAAATCCCCTCATGGCGATTAAGTAGTAAAAAGTTCTGGCCCGCACACTCATAAAAGTTCTTTCATGGTTCGCCTGAAAACATGGAGTTGCCTCATAAATGTATACAACGTGTCTTTCCTTATATTTAGAAATTTTCTATTATTTTTTGGTTGAAATTGGGAATGTTTGCCTATTGCAGCGTGGAGGAAGTGAACTTTGAGGCTATTTTTTTATTTTCGGGTCTGGGTGTTTTTGAGTCCGAAAAGTCTTTCGTAGTTCCTGATACCCTCGACACTTGTGTCGATCTTAGAGTGCGGTTAGGACTATGTGTGTCACCGTTGGGTGTTACTTATTGATTTATGCCCCGAAAATGTATTTTTCTATTAATAAAAAAAAACAACCTAAAGTATGTTTATTATACAGTATGCTTTGATAAATTCTTTCAGATAATTAAGACGAAAAATGAATCAAGAATACTTGTATCGATTGGGGAAAGATCTCGACGACCACATAATTAGGAAAACAGAAATGGCAAATCTTAAAATTTACTTTACTTTAGTCGGGAACTCGAGCCCAATATGGCGATAGGTAATTCCCTATCACATTTTAGGACGGAACCCAAGGCGAAACTTGATTGTTAGCCTGCCTACCCTTTCTAAGATAAGGCGTGAGTTAGTGTATGTACAATTTACTTTTATTATTAAACAATAAGGTCATTGCTCGTTTCTTGAATGTAGATATTGGTGTACTAATTATATCGAGGTCTGATGTTTTATTCAAAGTATTGTATGTGCCATACATTGTAATGGTTGGCGAATTGAGTCCAGTGTTTATACGAATCGATGTTATATTAAATGTGTTAGTTATGTGATGTCTTGGCAATACGTATGGCCAGGTTAAACAAATAAGATTCAGAATACATTATAATAAACCTAGTATAGACCACACATAAAAACGCACTTAAAATATATAAAAATATTAGAAGACTTACCAAATCTACAAAGTATTGCGCAACATGGGAATCGATCCTAGAAATGTATTTACTGCACCACATATTCTCGACCGATAAGGCGATACCGCAATCAGTATTCACAGAAACGATATTTCACGACAAGTGTTTATTTGTCGAGCGATAAAACTTGCGTAAACCTCAGTGTGCTCGTAAACTTATTTCAGGAGTAATAAAATAAATTACTGATTTCGTATCCAACAGTTGGCGGAAGTTGCCTTTATGTTTTTAAAGCTGTCAAACTTTGAACACGAGCTGCTACTTCGGAAAATAGATATGTGATATACAAGATCTAACCTATGTTTCCTTCTTTTGTGAAATAAGGAAGACAAAACCCAATTATACCTCGTTTTATGGAATAAGCCGTCATGTATCGATATAATATTATGGCCTTGCTTATAGACATTTTACATTATTTTAGGTATTGAATGTTTTGTCCCTTTCGAACACTTTTAAATTTAGTTTGAGCGAAGAAGACAAAATATTAGATAGCTAAAATAGGTTTATAATATGTTTATAAATAAGGCTGGAGACCTTCGATCAAATATACACTAGATACAACATGAACGCTTAGAAAATGGCACCAAAAAAGAGTGCTTTAAGCACTCTTTTGCCTTCAGTGACGCACCGACCGTTGCTTCTAAAACGTTGCAGAACTTGAGACAATATTATATGAAAAGCTACTTTAAGCTCCAGGAATAAGGTGGAATTTGTGTTAATATATTTGGATTATGTGATCTTTTTGTTTACTTTTTTTCATGTCATGCATCGGTGCCACTTTTTAACAGAACTTTTACAGGGAACTGTGTATCTAGTGTATATTTGATCGTAGCTGGAGACTATCGAAATACAAGGTATGACATTAAGTGCAAATAGTATAGATAGACTTGTTGGGAACTGAATGGCGAGACGGCCATACCATTCGCATGATGGTAAGCGAGACGACCGATTATGAACAGTAGCAAACCAAGCAACATAATGAATAACAAAGCAATGCTTGGCATTCCACTGCGCTAGCCATCGTGAGCCATAAGATATTAAGTCACAATATATATAGTAATAATACTATTGAAATACGGTGATACATGGTTATTTACTGTAATTAGACCGTCCACTCTGATCCCGAAGTTCACAAGTTTATCTGATTTCGCAGAACATGCGAAACTTCTGTGAAAAATATCTTGTAGTTTCTGATACCCACAACACAAGACTTGATTCATCTGCATGAGCGATGTATTGCTGTAAACAAAGACATTTTTAACGACACAAAATTTAATAAAACGATATTTCCTTCATTTTTGACATCAGAGAAACAACCTTTAAATATTGTCTTTGAGTTATTAATTAATATTTTTAAAATATATTTTTTTCACACAGCAAGCCTTACATGTATTTTAATGAGGTAAAAGCAAAAGCCTTTGAGCGACTTTATCAAGATATTAATATGAAGTTGTGAAATTTTCTATGTAAAATTAGTAAAAACACGTTAATACGGTTTTGTGTAAATCCCTATTAAAGTCCTTTTGATTTATTATATAGTTATTATTTTTAGTATTTACGACAAATAAGAGGTTCACGTGGTTGTAAGTAAGTACCGACGGTTAAAAACATTTAAAAAATAATTATAAATTTGATGCCAGGCTAGTTAATATTCACATAACGTGTTTATTTTTGATCGAAACACACCTCAATAAAATTAAAACTAATCAAACTAATACTCAACAATAAAACTAAATTAAATAAATAAATGATAATAATCATATAAATAACCCCAAACACATACACACACTCATATTATAACCCTTTTATCATAATATGAGGGTGAAGTCTAGAATATTATGGCATGAAATGGGGATTGGTAGGGGATGGGGGAGGAGAGGGGGTGTACCCTCTCCGCTGGTACCACTCCCATGAAAAGATAATGCACTATTCCTAAGAAAACTTAATTAAAGTAACCTAACCTCAAAATACTTGTCATCAAAACAAAAGTTGCTTCTGCAACGTCTCCGGCGCTGCGGGAAGTGCAGCTCCTTCGCCCTTGCGTAACAAAAGATAGGCACCCACGCTCGCCTCCGCAGCTTCGCTTAATGGTCGCTTCCGGCGACCAGCCTCAGCCGCTGCGGCTCGCACGGTTGCCTATCCTTCGTTACAGCGGGCGCGGGCTGCTCTCCCTCCGCGCCTCCGGCTTTTTATATTCACTCTAGGTGGCAGGGTAGGGTAGGGTGGTAGCCAAAAGTCTACGTGAAGTCGGGGTGGCCCGTGTCAGTTTTGGGGTACAGTCGACTTAACTGGTCCATAAAGTGGGTACACTAACTTCCTTCTGAACATCTAGGACGTTATAAAACAACAAAACATAAGCAAACTCAATTCAATCTTCCTAATCGCATCGCTATCGCAGATGCGACAACTCCACCAAAAAACATCAAAAATATAAACAAAACATTCCTAAAAATTTTTGTTGACACTGACACATGACGGAAACGCGTAGTTTTTACGTTAAATTTCACGGATTTTTCTCGACATTTTACACCATAGACTATATATTTGAAATATTTTGTTTGTTTGTCAATCGCCTATAATAACGTTCCGTTTTACCTAATATGCGATTTGAGGTTAGTAACTATTTTAATTAATTTCTCGAAAACTATGCATTATCTTTTAATAAGAGTGATAAATATATAATCTGGGACCCAATCCCTACCACCTCTAATAATTTTTGCCCCTTGAATCGTGCCATAATATTCTAGACCCCGAGCTAATATGATATTTGATCGGTGAAGATTTGTTATTTGTACAGAACTGTTTCTGTATCTACCTTAAATATATAAAATAGGAAATGAAAAATTGTTGCATTGTGTCTGAAGTCACTTAAATTACCACCTTCCTTCGTTTTCGGGCGCAGTCTGGATACACCTGTATAAAATGTATATGGTAAGAATGAACAATAAATTCCACGAATTTTTTCATATTTTTTATTAGCTCGGCGGATCTTATCCGCTTTGAGTTCCACAGGGGGATTATACCTTCAATCTCTATTATATTTTCGTTGACCGCTTTGAAAATGAAATTTCTTCGTCGCGATCCTAGTACTGGAATATTAGGCTTAATATTGTACGTAATAGGTTTTTAGATTTACGCGAATGTTAAACATTGAGATAAAACTAATTAGTAAAAGCTGTATCACGGTTTTTTTTAGATTTTCTTATGGGACAAAGGCGTGAGCTTATGTACGTATGTATACCGGGAATGCAGGAAAAGGGAGCTCTTGCTAAGTTTGATACAAGGGCATAATATAAATATTATAGGATAATAAACATATAATACTTGGAATATATCTATCCGTTTTGCAGTGATGAACATTTAAAGTTTTAATTATTATCACCAATTTTTAACATAAAACCAATTGGAATGGCTAAAGAACAAAATGATATCATGTACGTATTTTTTCGTTTCGTCGTTAATTAAACGGTTTCCGGGATATACCATGAAAACCATTTTTAACATCCACAAAACTTTCATAGACTTCGTCTTAAAACTTTTTCATATAGGCGATAACATGATCTCTGAGAACTTTGGCGTATATGTTAAAGGGAAGCATGTGTAATCTTAATTCTTGATTAGTCGACATCAACCTAATACAGGTGCAAAGACGAATTACTAAAATGTATTTTTAATCTGTATCAGCCTATATACGTCCCACTGCAGGACACGGGCCTCCTCTACAATAGACAGTACGATTGAGAGTGGTTAGGCCATATAGTCCACCACGCTGGCCTAGTGCGGATTAGCATTTTTAATAGGCAGTTCAAATACTTTTAATAGATTAGACCCCAATTTTGACATTGATTTATTTTTTACAAAAATAAATAAAGTTAAACATGCATTAATAAAAGAATATTTCTCAAGTTATAATTATGGGTGACTACTACCACCCGCCTTCGTTTTCGGTAGCAGTATTAAGATACCCTGTATAACGTTTCAAAGTGTAAACTTATTTATTTGGATATTAATATATTATATTAGGTGCTACGAGTACATAGTTATTAAGAATTATAAGAAGTAACAATCGTGTTTATAAATCCACTGATTTATAATTGGCTTGTAATTAACTATAGTTATATGTAAAATCAGTTATTTGTATTTGTTATTTATCTGTTAGCTACTCTAAGATAAAATAAAAATATATCAGGAGGTGTGCATTTCTTTGGACACCCTGTATAATATAAAATTAATTCAACGTGTTGCGGTATTTCAGTACATTCGTTCGCGGTTGCAGCACGTGCGAACCTACGATGATAATCGCAAATTATTGCGACCAATACAAATTAACTTAAGCCGTGTGGTTGGTAAATTGTTAATGGAAAATGTATTTACAATTGCAATTGTTCGACTTTCCTATAATATTTTATATTACAGGCACAATTTTGGTGAATTTTAAGCTTCTTTAATCAGGATACTAAAAATACATAAATGAATTACCTTGCAATATTGATTTGGGTACGTGGTAGTCACGCTGTAACGACAACTAAGTAAGTTTTACTAGTTATAAATATCTCATATGTAAGCGACCGCATGGGTAGGTAAGCCAAACAGCAGTGTAAATACACTGTTGTGATCTTGTTTGAAGAACACGGAGTGGAGTGGAATGCATTGCTTTGTAATTCATGGTGTTGTTTGATTTTGCTAGTGTACATGAGCGGTCATCTCGCTTACTATCAGGCAAATGGCGAGCTCGTCTCACCATTCATAGCATTAAAAATATGATAGTCGGAAATTCGACGAAGAAGGGCCAGGCTGCCACGCTGGCCTAGGGCAGGTTGGCGGAATTTACATACCGTAGAAATTCTTTATAACCGCTATGGTATGCAGGTTCCTCACGATGCTTTCCTTCAACTTTATAGAGTTTGGTAATCGACTATTAATACACAAATAGGTAAATCCGAGAAGTCAGAGGTGTGCCCTGGCATTAGAACACGCGACCACCGTGAACATGTTGGCTGTCGCGTCGGGCTTATGCTATAAATTAAATACTAATGAATTTTTCAACCACTTGTTTAAAATTCCAATCACCACTAAAAATGTTGTAAAGCTGGGAATATAGAACACTTTTTGTATAAGCTAAGTTAAAAGTGTTAAAAACCAAGCTTGCTTTTTGTTATGAAAATTTTGTCTGCGGTTTACAAAGGGACAATAAAACTAAAACTAGCTAAGTACTAATAGGTGTTCGGCGAGGGTTCCTTAGTATACATGATTAAAAAATTACAGACTTTTTACCTTATGACACTTTAGTGGAAAATAACATGAAAGAGAAATAACTCTAATTGCGTCAGTATCATCATATTAAGCTTAAAAAGTATACTGCTGGACATGGACCTCCAGCAAGACTCTGGCTTTATATATCGGTATGTATGTTACTCCCTGGACAATAAGAATAACAAACGTGTCAATATTCAATGAACTCAACAATAAGACTAAGCCATTAGCCTTCAACGAGTTCTTAAGTAATTCGGAAATATAGCCCGGAAGAAGGATGATAATCTTGAGAAGGTCCTCATGACTGGTAAGATCGAAGGGAAGATACCACGAGGCCGGAACCCGTTACTATGTTCTGATCAAATTTGCGCCAACCTCGGCACCAGCATACAGGAAGCCTTACACACCGCAAAAAGCAGATCCAAGTGGCGCAAAATTATTAAAGAAAAAAATGCCAATGGTGGAGGTCTTGACCCTCAGCACCGAGGAAATCGACTAAAAGAGAGGGAGGGTGTTGAAAACAGCCGTCATTCAGCGACTTTGTTCATTTTATTTACGGCCCAGCCTGGCTCCACCCTGGTGCAAATAATTTGTTTTAAAAATATTCTATAATCTATCGCCAACTTCATCGGGGGTAATGTAGGATTCTAATGATGAAAGATTTTTTTGAATCGGTCCATTATTTTTAGAGCCTATTCAATGCAAACAAATAATCAATCTTTCGTCTTTATAAAATTAGTATGGATGCGTCTGGTGGAATTGTGGATCAGCGTGGTCGACTATATGGCCTAACCACTCTCAAACGTACTCTCGATTGTTTAGGTTTAGAAGGCCCATACCTTGCAGTAGGACATGTAAGGTCTGACATAGATAGATAGGTAGTCACTGAATAAATTTAACTATCCAGTGAATTAGGTCAATATAAATCGCAGTTTTTGTTTATTTTATATTAAGAACAGTCAAGTATTAGAATTAGACGGAATTTAGGTAATTATAAAGTCTGATACAACCTTCAAATTTTTTATGGAATTGAGAACAAAATTACTGTACCAAAAAATCCCTAAGGCAACTTTAATATTTAAAGTAATTTTTAGTTGGAAAACTGGGTAAAAGGACCTACTGTTTAGTAAGTTTAATGTTTTATTAGGCCAAGAAAAATATTTAAGATCGTAACAGACAGAAACGAAAAACTAAAGTTAAAGACATACACATATTTACAGGAGCAATATTATATATTTAAATATATCTCTTTTTTACAAGGAATCCTAAGAATTTCTGGGTTGTACGAACTTATTTACCATATATACATAATATTATGTGCTACACTGTGCCCTAAAGGTACAGGTTTACTTATTTGTGAAAACTGTATTATACGTTGAAGTAGGGCTGACATTTTTGTGTAGCTTTTTATCCATTTAAGAAAAATACAAAATCAGTATTATTACATATATTACTTACATCGATTATTTTATTATGAATGCCTTATATTTTAACAGCTCCTTCTATTTCTGTCTCTGTCACGCCTACGCAGCAACATTGTCTTGTCGCTCTCGCTTCACTTGGTGTCCGTGTGCACGCACAATACGCAGAGATTTTGTTCCCGATGTCCGCTCTTAGTGTAATACCTCAATGTTCACAAGTCTATGAAATCCCATATTTTAATTCAGAATGAATTAAATGCTAAAATAGATTTTGGTAATATTGAGGACTCAAAAATTATTCCTCAAAATCGAACTCTTGTGGTTTATTTCCGTAATAATCCAGAAGTCCTTAAAATGTTTACGGAGCCTTAAAAGGTCTTTATAAAACCGCGCTGTGGGTTGATTGTGTTTTATAACCGTAATGATCCAGGTGCCAGCGGCCGGGGACTTTTAGCGACCCGAAACAAACCTTTGCTGTCAAACGCAGCAGTCGTGAGTGGCCAGTATAAAATGACCTCGCAGAAAATACTCCCCGCTTTAAAAATTGTATTCCTGAATCATTTTGTAATTGTTGTCTGGGAGTTGTTATTGGAATTGTTTTCTTGGTAAATTGTTTTAGTCTGGTGATTATCTAAATAAGTATTATTACTTAAATGGGAAGTATGTTTATAATCTATAAATTACATAATTGGGTATATAATTATTATACGGTTAATTTTTAAAGGAACGGATTGTTTATTTCTTAATTTTTAATTTATAACATGTGTATAAGTGGAATGAATTATAAAGTCATTCTGATTCTCAATTGTAAATGAATAGATGTGTTAATTCAATTAGAGCAAAGGTACGTACGACGACGAAGACGTAACTATAACACAGTAATAAGAATGAATCAATTTTTTTTTTGAAAATGAATTTTTGAAGACACGTTTTGTTCATCTATTACTGAGAGTAAATACAATTTTCAATGTTGTATTTTAACTTATTAACACACGTCTAAAAAGAAAAGAAAAATCACTAAATAAAACCACCGAGAGTCATTATCCGTTTTGTGCCAAGATCCAATTTCCTTCAGTACCTCTCGCTCCAGTCGCTCATCAATAAAATATGTGTTTCGAATCATAATTCGCTTAACAACTGCAAAATAAAATGTTTCTGGCACTCTTATATACCAACTCAAACAGAAATGAATGGAAAAATGAATTGAGAATAAACAAGTTAAATAAAAATCCCTTTTGAAATTAGGACGTACAAGAAACGTCTCCTTGTTTAAGGTTCGAGAGATTTTGATCAAAGAAACGGAAGAGTCGTTAATTTAAATTTATCATCTATAATATATGTATATCTTATGTATCTGCAATATATGTCTACGAGAATATATACGAGCTGACGTCTCGGGTTTGAATCCCAAGTCGGCCAAAGTGATATTAGATTTTTCTATTCATTATCAGCTCGGATATTTGTGCTCGATACGGCAATAGGCTCGCCATAAAAATATATCACATATCACACATGCCTATCACATCGTGAGACGGAACATAAAATACCAAAAATGGGTGCCCTGGCAATTCTACCCTTTTTGGAAAAAATGGCGTGAGTTTATGTATGTATATATATTCATTCTTTTAGTTTAAAACACCCACTTTATCTCAACTCTGCACTTTCCAAAGACAAATAAAGGTAAGCCTTAATAGCCTATTAAAGTTAGCCTATGGCATAAAGTCCGCCTGTGTATTGTACATTAAGTTTTAAAATAGGTATCCTATTTGGGTAAAGAAATGCTTTTCCATTTAATATTCTATACATGTATGAAATATGGCTTTAATTCCACGCATAGCTACGCGTTTGCTTTTACAAACCGTTTAGCTAGAATTTTGCGGCAAGGCCTAAAATTTCTAGCATTATAATTGTATTCAAGTGTTGTTGGCCTCATATTAAATATATCAAAATTGTTTAAATATAGTCTACAAAGCTTTAGGATTAACGGATTATCCAATTAATGCTGTTATGACGATATCAAGCACTTAATCTACTTTTTCAGGATAAGGTTTTATTAATAATATTTTTAATTTTACTTTTGCAGAAATATATTCGTTAAACTCAAGTTTAAAATATTTAAATTCACTTGACGATATTTCAGGAATGAGGTCTATTTTATGGCTAAAATTTTATTTTAAAATATATATTATAATATAATTTATACCGAATATACAGTAGACAAAAGAAAACAAAAACCAAATATATCAGGCAAACGAATGCCATAAAAATAAAACTAAATTCAATTGAATGTTATTTCAATTTCTTTACATAAAGATCTTCACAAAGAGACGAGTAATGTTGTTCAAACGGTTATTTACGTTTCGCTCCCCACAGACTGCAGCATAAATCAAACAACATTCAAAAACTGTGAAAGATTAAAATTAAAGCGGCACAGCGGAAGCTTTGAATTTGAATACCCTTTAATTTTTCCGACTTACTTTCCTGTAGATTTTCCCCTTCAGCAATCAAAACGTAGTCAAACTAAACTCAGTTTCAAAGAAAAACTAAACGTATGATTGTTCCCGTTTCTCGGAGCTATGCAAAGCGGAATGCAAATGAACGGACGTCCGTTAATTTTTAGCGGAGTACAAATACTGGGGGACCAAGATATGCTGGTCATTGCTAACGACTCTTGGATTACAGATGACGGGCGGTAATTAGCTGACATCTCGTTAAGTGCAATCGAATACTCGCCACACGTGTCGTCAGCCCGCTTTGATCGTTCGATGTCTCTTTCACGACCCTGTTTATGTATTTATAAACGGAATTCATTACCTAGTACGTTTGTCTGGAAAATCGCGTCGAAATGAATTTCTATTCATTCGAAATTAGCTTTGCTTTAAAAGGTTCACTATACTGTACTTTCAAACTGTCTATCAAGTAAATTACAGAACATTTTCCCGTATCGATGTTCGACGGAAACTGGTTTATTAATTTGGATTAAAGTTGTGAGGTTTATTGGATTTTATAGAACTTCGACATATTTATTGATTTTAGAAACTTCACAAACGAGTTACAACCCTAACTAATAGAGCCTGATTCCTCCGTAAAATATGTTTTATTAGAATTTAAAACGTATACTTACGGTTCTTGAAACCCCATGAAAAGACAGCGCTAAATCTCTTGTTGTTGCAAGGTCAGTTTTCTTTGACTATAACTTATACGTAAAATATTCGTGGTTGACTATATTACCTAACCACTCGCAATCGTACTCTCGGACGGTCGGACGTACATATATGGGTTGATACAAATATGTGAAATGTAAACTTTCTTTTGGTAATAAAGTTTCTTTAATCACAAGTATCATTACAACAAAACATCAAACCAAACGAAAGCAAATTACGGATATATTACAAACGCAGTTTACTAAAATATTACAATGGGATTGTTTAGTATGTATATTACACAGAGTTTCGTAATTTAGGCGTGTTTACATTGCTGCGGCGCTTTATGTCGGTCGGTAAAATTTTCCGTTTGTTCCGCGATTTGCTAGTCGGAAAATTTTCGTTTTCACAAGTTTCGACTCGATAATGGAACTGTAACTGGGTGGAATGCATTTTCCCGATAGTAGCTGGGATAACGTTAGCTGAAATCAAGGATTGTACGTAGATGCGATTAGTAACAAAAATGTAAAAACCATTCAAAACCTTGAAAATAAATTTTAATGTTTGGACGCTGATGGCAGTATACTTTAGGTTGTAACGATCTATGAATGTACCAAAAATGTTGTCACTAAGATTAGTCGAAGGTGTGGTTAAAAAGTTGAAAAGAAGAAGTCTTTGACTCAAGAAAATAGCGTGCAATGAAACAGACTTATGCAAAACACTCAGCATAATAGACTGAAATAGTTTGATGGCCGACAAAATCAAAATATCAGTTTCTATTACTAACTCCCAAGTTCTATTATATAATATTATGTATTGTTAACTGTACGAAGCTATGGGAACTATGATTGTGTTGTGACCATTAAGGAATTAAATTTATATAATTTGTATATTTCATGTACTCAATATTCCTTACTTATATGTAACAAAAACAAATACAAGTTGTTATCCCTCCATAATTAGTTGAATGTGGGTGGTAGGTCTCTCATATGTGAGAAGCCATCTGTGTAGGTACCACCGCAATGTCTATTTCTCCCGTGAAACAACACTGCTTAAATGCACTGTTGTGTTTCGGATTGAAGGACATTGTAGCCAGAGCAACTACTGGACATATTGAGACTTAACATCTTATGTCTCAGGATGGCGAGCGCAGTGGAATATTGCTACTGTTTATGAGCGGTCGTATCGCTTACCATCAGGCGAACGGCTTGCTCGTCTCGCCATTCAATGCAATAAAAAAAAAAAATGTGGGAACACATGCCACATGACACATGCAACAAATTTAGCCGCTAGACTTTACTAAAAATAAACCTAGTTACTATCGATTATATGGCCTCGATATTTTATTATAGCACTGCCTTCGACGCCGTGGGGGGTAAATTTGATCTCTGCGGGACGTTCACTTAAATGCTTGATGGGTGTCGCGCCCTTATAGTTAATTGTATTAAATAATGTAATTAATAGGTTGTTTTGATCAATTGACAGCGTACATTGTCCTCGGTGATATTAGATCCAAGGTCCTTAAGTTACACAATCCCGATTTTCGGTATAATCTCCAGCTGTCGCAATTTAGGCGATCTCGATAGATTACGGATGTTTTAAATTGGACGAGACTGATCCGATTTTTAGCCCAAAATTAAATGGCTTGCGCGGTACTAGAATTACAGATTTTCAGGGACTAAACGAAGGTGGCAATCATTACACAATTATTGTAATAAGTATAAGCTTTGTATCCGTTTTTATAATTATCTGAATATCTATTCACATATAAAAAAATAATTTTTAATAAATAAAGCGACTTCAAACCTGTTCTAAAAATAGTGGAAACGAATATTTTAATAAATCTTAAATAACTAAATATCCCAACGGTATATAACATAACGCTACGAACTATACGGGAGACATCGCGGAGCATAGCTAGTGCTAACTGAACATTATGGCTGACACCGACCTTAAAAAATGTGTTGGTATATTTTGGTATTTCAGATTTATTATAACATTATTTTTATTTCTCTTTTTTTATCAGGGACCGAAACCCATTCTACATTACGGTACCGGTATCGGCGAAGTTCGGTTACCTTTAAGATTTTGGTAACCGCTATGACACGTTATAAAGGTTACCCTTATATACGGTAATCGTTTTAATACCGGTAACCTAAAAAGACCTTGAATGCAAAACAAAACGCGTTGTTGTTGCATAACAAATAAATATCATACTTGTCGTGTTTTTTACACAATATCGCTGGATTCGGGTCATTTCTTTTTTGGTGTGTAATTCTATTGGAAAAATAATGAAATGAGTAAAGATAAGTGTGTGATATAGTGCCATAATGTTTAGTAAAGACAAACGGCGGTATAAACACACACAGGCACTGCTCCCGCTTTGACTTATAAGTAACGGCGCATAAACCATAGAGGTAACCCTTATTTCGGTTACCGGTATGATACCGGTTAAATTCTAGAAATCTAATAAAATTGGCGTATAGGGGCTACCTTTAAACATACCGGTATTTTTTTTCGGTTGATATCAAGATATATGATATGCCGGGATTTTCGTTACTGGTTTCGGTCCCTGCTTTTTATTACAAATTGAAATGTATTAAAATATTTGTTTGTTAATATTCAGAAATATTAAAGTAATTTTAATTAACCTGATGGTATATACAGTATACTTATAGATAAAATAAGGTATACATAAGGAAATATATCTCACTAGTTCACATAAAAAACGGGGGTAGCAATGCATCTTTCAAAGTTCGTCAACCTCCCAAAACAAGTCATTTATACCCTCACTTATTTCCCAGCTAAATCTGACTTATCCGCACACAGGCACAATGTGGCAAAACAATAAATTTCTCACATAACTCGGCACATGCTGCTGAATACTGCGCTCTGAATAGACGGACAGACAAAAGCGCGAGCCGGTATTGAAGCTGTCGTCAACAGAAGCATTTGGATAGAAAATTGTGAGACATCTCTCGTCAATCAAGGCACCTAATTAATTACGTGCCAGTCTTCTGTTTAGAAAGTGGACAGGTTTGAATTATTAAATTTTTGTGTTCTAAGTCTGGGAAAATTAGAACAATAATGGTATGATTTTTTGTAGTAGGTTTGCCACGGTTTTAGGGTCTTGGATTGAAAGGACGGTCTGTTCATTTTTTTCAAGGTTGTCAATTTTGTATTAATGCTATTAAGTAATTTATTGACTATATGATTTAACTTAGTTTACGGAGGAATATTTAACTTTGTTTTCTTAATTTGTTGCCTAGTCTACAAGCGGTACATTTGATGTTGAATGATTATCATAACCCATGACCATATTTTACAGCATTGTAATATGTGATGGAACTGGAAAGGAAAAAGGACAAAAGGAGCAAAGCAAAATTGTTACTTGGAAACTTAATTCATTAATTTTTGTTGAGTTAAAACCCATACCAGTAATTTTCGCAACTTGTTACACCCTCTGTCAGGCTGCCTACCAAAGAAGCGTTCAAAGCACACCCCCCATCTTACATCAAATACGTTGTATTTCACACTTCGTTACACCGTTTTATAGAGCAAACGAGAATTATTATATAGGACTACCCACACGTAACATAAAAGGGAAAATCTTGTCAGGAACAACATGATTTTTTAAGAAAATCATGACGAACAATCCATTACTTGTATTCGATTCTGAGGATGGATAAATCATTTATATTATGGATACTTGTTTGTATGAAGCAAAAGTGTCTAGAAATAAGAGCTATTTCTTTGATGTCATAAAAAGATCGATAAAAGAAAGAAAGTGTTTGGTATAGTCTGAGGCAGTTTCTTAACTTGTTTATTCTTTTGTTTTAACATATACTATGGTGAGTATAGTGATTTCCGTTTATAATATCAAATCATGAAACGTAAATTGATATGAGGAATCTTTATCATTACGTAATGAATCGAATAAGAATATAACAAACAACAATACATTTTTATTTAAACGCCAGGAACGTATAATTTTACTCAAGAAATTATGGAAATCGAGGAGGCTACAGATCAGGCGAAATGTAGAATTTAGCTGGAAGACATATCCCTGTTACCAGAAAAAATAATTTAGATTTATTTTTATAAAAATTCTCAATATTCTGATCATTACAGGGGTGAATAAAACAAAATGACTTGGCACGTTAAATTCAAAATTGATATTTATTCTTAACTTCAAATTAAAATTAATTACATATTCTTACACATCACTCAATTAAGTATATATTTCACAGTTTTTATTTACATTTAACATTATTGTACTCGGTTGGTATACTTTTTTATTATTATTTAACTGTTATAAATTACAGTTTTCGTAAAATATAAAATATACAGGTGGGGAATTTGTATTTGCATGAAGTCAGAGAGCGAATAGCGTGAGATTATGAAAACTAGAATATCTTGAACCCTCGTCTTTTTATCATATACATCGCTTAAATCAAGAGAGAGCGAGACTATTTTTATCATACGCCGTCATTTTTTCCTTCGCAACTATACATAACATATTTTTTACTACAATGAATCATCTGTTTATGATGCGACGATGAAAATCATGCGAAGAGCTCTTCAACGCACAGACATTTTATATAAACGCAATTTTAATGTTGAAGTATGATGTATTTACTTTTATTTTTTAAATGGTTAAATATAACCTATCAAATATATTTGTTCATTTATTGAGTAGACATGTCAAGAAAATATTTGAGAAAATAAATATTCGTAATGCACTAGTCATAGGTTATTGCTATCCAATAAATATTTTTTATTCTGTCTGTATTTTTATACTTCATCCATAAGTGATAATCCTCCTAAATAAAGTAAGCTACCAATGGACAGCAGATAGTAATCTTTTGCCATTTGAAGCAATCCCAACATACTTTACTCTTATGTCACGACGAAGATCACACGATTGTAGAAACATTTACACACAAGTAAAAGACGAATTCTCAAGACGCGAAGAAACTCAACCAATTTAATTTGATCTCTTATCCGATGATTGCCATCATTTCCAGTTCTGCGTCATCTTGACGTGACGTAACGGCTTGGTCTAAATGCTTCGGCTGCTATTAAAATAAACGAGGCTCGTGTGGATTAAGCCGTGTCATTTACATCAAGTGGGAGTTGTTGACGCAATAAAGCATAATTATGATTAACCTAAACATGGAGCACTTTGAAAGCGAGTCCTATGTACTGTTCTGACAGAGATATTTGTTTTGTTTACAATTGAGTTGAAATTAAATGGAGCTGATTTTTAGGAAGTGTGCATTTTTGTACCATGTGTACAGACGACCTGGTTAAGGTTACAGGAAGTCGCTGGATGCAGGTCGCTTCCAACAGATGTGGGGATCCTTGGGGAAGGCCTGTATAGCAGTGAACTTCTTATTGCTGAAGAGAGAGATGCGTTGTTGTACTGGCACAATGGAGTGACAATTTATCTATTGGCAAATGCAATATAATCTTTGCATCAGTCAAACGTTGACTGGAAGAGAATGCCTAGGTTGTTAACTCTGCTTTTATACGCAGGCAGCCTCCGTAGCGCAGTTAGTTAGACACCGGCTGTGAAACGAAAGACCGCGGGTTCCACGCCCGCACCAAGACAAAAATGCGTGAGGCCCACAAGTATTTGTCTTGGGTTTGTTTGTGAGAATCTTAATTTGGGCTCAAGACTATGTATGTAATTGTTGTTTGTATATATTATTTATAAGCCTTGTATGAAAAGTTCAAATAAAAAAAGACGTGTGGCACTCAGAGACTGCCGCGGTAAAGCTATTGCATAGCATTTTTTATCAACTTATAATTTATCAACTTGTAAATATATATATATTTTTTATTTATTCAGTATTTTTTTCCTTTGTTTTTCTTTGATATTAATTGTACAGATATTCACTGTTGTACGTGCGAGCTTCGTAGAGTCGTACCATGAAGTAAATACAAAGAGGAGGTGCCCTAACGCCGAAACTCTAAGCAGGCATGAGTCACCAGATTGCGGGGCGAAGAGGGGGATTACGCTTGCGCAGTAACGCCGATACAACCAATGCCACCTAAAGGCGAGTTGCTGAACTAAAGAGACAAGCGTGATATTTCAAAAAGTCATTAAAAGTTCTCCTATTCAACGATAGATGGCAAAACTAAATATCGAAAGAGGTTAGATTACAATTAATCACGCAATAGCTTTGCAATTCGCATATAAAAGTACTGGCACATATTTGAATCAAAATAAAAAACTTAAGAGACAAGCGAGATATTTCAAAAAGTCATTAAAAGTTCTGCTATTCATCGATAGATGGCAGAACTAAATATCGAAAGAGGTTAGATTACAATTAATCACGCAATAGCTTTGCAATTCGCATTTAAAAGTACTGGTACATATTGAATCAAAATAAAAATATTAAATTTAAATTTCGGTCGGACTTAGGTTATTTTCGTTACGGAATTTCTGGATTCGGTCTCCACGCTCATGGCCCGCGATAGAAGTTATGCAATAGCTTAATAACCCAAGTAGAGTATTCAGCGGCGAGAGATAAACATCTCAGTCAATACGATTACATCACTGTCGAAACCATTTGCTTTTAGGTTTACCCAGTGTATATGTTATGGGCCAAGTGATTAATCAGGCATTATTCATAATGCCCGGGCAATATGAATAATGCCCAATAAGAGCAGGCAATGTGATTATAATCAATCAATTTATCACATTGCCCGGGCATTATGAATAATGCCAAGTGCCTATTGGGCAGAGTGATGTAAAGCGAATCAAAATCAAAACAATGAGCTGAAGTGGTAGAATTTAGAATTGGGCAGCACGAGGGGGTGGGTTGGGAGGAGTGGAGGGGGAGGGGGAGTGTCGCACCTCCCCTGGTACCACTCCCATGAAAAGGTAACGCACTATTCCTGAGAAATATCTATTATAGCAACCTAACCCTTAAAACACATGTTGTCAATACAAATTAGCTTCTGCATCGTCTCCGGCGCTACGGGAATTTCAACCCCTTCGCCCTTGCATAACAAAAGATAGGCACCCATGCTCACCTCCGCAGCTTCGGCTTGCTGGTCGCCTGCGGCGACCAGCCTCAGCCGCTACGGCTCGCACGGTTGCCTATCCTTCGTTACAGCGGGCGGGGGCTGCTCTCCCTCCGCGCCTCCGGCTTTTCATATACACTCTAAGGTCAGTAGCCAAAAGACTACGTGAAGTCGGGGTGTTCCGAGTCGGTTTTGGGGCACAGTCGACCTAACTGATCCATAAAGTGGGTACACTAATTTTCTTCTGAAGATAATGTTTCGGACGTTAAAAAACAACTAAACATAAGCAGATCAATTCAACCTTTCTAATTTATAGGTCTATCGCAGATGCGACCACAGATGCGACAATGCGGCAGCGCGACACCTAAAAAATCACCTATTAATCACATTGCCCGATGATCATGTAGCCATATTCATAATGCCCGGGCAATGTGATAAATAGGTGAGTTTAGATTGTAATTAATCACTTGGCCAGATATGGCTCGGCAATATTCATACTGCCCGGGCATTATGAATACTGCTCGCATTAATCACTTTGCCCATAACATATATACAGGGTGAATTCACAACGCGACAAAGTTGCCTGTGTTACTGTAACGGGTTTTTCTCTATCCTATCAATCACAGTGTGTGTGGATACCCGCAAACTATATTAGCTTATAAAGTTTTGTCACTATACATGTTGTCATGTCAATAAATATCAATATTCAACCAAAAAATGTCAATAGTAAAGAAACAGTATTAACATTTATCAATTTTTGTTAGTATAAATGTTGCCATCTTAATAATGATCATTATTCAATGATGAAACGTCAGTGGTAACGGAGGAATATTAAGATTTATCAACTAAAATATTTAAATTTATAAAATATATGTAACGTACAAAGATTATTTGTGTAAAAGTGCCAACAAAGCAAAACCGCGAATGAAAGTCACGCTGCGGGCGGTATAAAAATATTACGCCCCGATGCTTGCTCAATTATGCCATATACTTTAATATTGACATTAATAAAATAAAAGGTAAATTTGTATTTTTTGATATTGCAATAAATCAAAAGTTCAATTTGAAAAAATGCCTGAGTGTAAAATCAGCTGCCATTGCAAAATGAACCTTAAAGACAACTTCAGGCAGATTTATATTTTTGAAATTGAAATTAATCGAATGTTCAGATTGAAAAAATATTGTCGGAGTCTAAAAATATACTGCCATTGCAAAATCAACCTTAAATACAATTTCAATGTACAAATACAATTCCTCCACCTACGAAAATACAATTTTAAACGACAATATACACAGTAACTGTACAACAGAGAAACGTTATCCGAAATCATGGTGGTTTTGTATGAGAATCCTGAGGGAGATTGTAACTAGAATATATACTAGGGTCTCTAGTTCTAGTTTAGAAGCCGCGGAGTTGTTTCCGTGTTGCATTGCTGCTGGTGTTTCACCTGTGGACAATAAATACACATTAGTGACGTAATAAGACAGCCTGCGCATCGTAAAGTCTAGGTTTCGATTCCCGTGTCGGACATTCCAAAGTAAAGTCTTTCTGTTTACAAAATCTCATTGCGTTTTTGCAATCGGAATGACTTTAAGTCCCATTTGCACAAGGAGAGTTTCTCGCCTCGAAGATACGATTATCGATATGAATAAGTTGTATCGTGTAAACTTTTGCCTGTAAAATCTGCGGTTATATTTTGAAATAATGGTATACAATTAATGGTATGAATAATGGTATACGACTGCCTCGGTAGCGTAGTTGTACTAAGGTACGGTTACAAAGCTGAGGTCTCGGGTTCGAATACCGAGTTGGGCAAAGTGATATTGGAATTTTCTATTCATTATCAGCCCAGAGTCAGGAATTAGTGCCCGATATGGCGATTGGCTCGCCACCTATCACATCGTGGGACGGAACATACAAAGCAAAAAGTGGGTGTCCCGACACCTCTGCCTACCCCTTCTAGGAAAAAGGCGTGAGTTTATGTATGTATGGTATACGATTCTCGCAAGAAACTGTCTTCGTGTAATTTAGCTATTAGAATTTTCCCCTATATATCTTGGGTCGGAAATAACTTTGGAAACTGTCAATGGCCCTAGTGACATGCATGTACGTATCTGCCCAGTCCCCTGGTGACATATAGCCGTGAGATACATATACAACGATGTATATAGTAATATATAAAACTAAAGAGTTTGTTTGTTATCTCTAATCTCAGTAACTAATGATTTGAATTGAAAAATCTTTTTTCTGTCATCTGTAAGCTCAATTACTTAGTAAAATCTGTGTAACGGCATGTCATACAAACAAAAGTAATATAAATAATTTCGAAATTATAATTGAAGTAAGAAACCCTTATAAATACGAACCCACTGAAGACGTTAACAAAATATCAAATAAAGAAACAAAGACATGACAACTCCCTTGCCGTAGAAATATGCAGAAATTAAGACATAAAACGTGGCCGTATATTAACATCTAATTCAAAAGTAAAACAACAAAGCCATTCCTTTATTCAACTTTAAAGAGAAGAAAACTCACTTAAGACAAATGTGTTTTCTTCCCAACAAAAGATTTATTTAATCTCATGTCAAAGTAATGAGTAAATGTAATAAACGAAACAAAAGTTGCTCCGTCTTCACATAATTATATTTAGGAACAGGACCGCGTAACAATTCCTTTTTGTCTAATTAAACCTCATTTTAAATTCCCCATCCGAAGCGCAATGAGCTAAATTGGCAACAATTGCGAGAGGCCGGGTCCCGGGTAGATAAAATTAAGTAACTTATCGAACTAGGTTGTCCTCAAGTAAGTGCTGTTACGCCCTTTGTAGTTTCCTAGTTTGTAAAATAAATTCAGTAGATGAAAGGCTATTCAAAATCGTAACCCGGTAGTCTCGTATTGATAAAAAAATTGTATTTTTTTATTTGTTCTAATGATTAATGACTTGCCGACTTTTATAACCCATGCACATTGTCTTTTGTACGCAGATGACATTAAATTATACAAAAACGTCAATACTGAAGCCGACTGCATAGCTCTTCAAGCTGACATAGACGCTGTTTATAACTGGAGTGTAGTCAATAAGATGGAATTTAATCCAACAAAATGTTTCGTCGTAAGTTTTGGTCGCAAACGACATCCTATTACCTTTGATTACAACATCAACGGTAATGCTGTTACTAGGTCCACGCTTATCAAAGATCTAGGAGTCACTTTCGACCAAAGTCTCACTTTCCACAATCACATAATTAATGTTGCTACGGAATCTTTCAAGCGCCTCGGTTTCGTCTTACGAAATGCACGGGACTTCCAGGACACCAAAATCATTAAACTTTTATATAGCACATTGGTACGAAGTAAGCTTGAGGCAAGTTCATGCGTATGGAACCCGCACGAAAAGACATATTATTCTCTTGTTCTAGAAAAGGTACAGAAGGCTTTTCTGCGATTTCTATTTAAATTTGTCTTGGGCTACTATCCATATATGTACCCAACAAAATACCTTTTAGGATGTCTAGGATATAATTTGCTTGAGACAAGAAGAAGTTATGACTAATTGATTTGTATGATTAAAATATGCCGTAGTATGATCGATGCGCCGGATATTCACAGTGAGTTGATACAAATCTATACTCCTGACAACTATCTTCGAAATAGAAGACACAAGTTGTTTGCGACGCCTGTTTGTCGTACGGTGGCACGAGCCATGTCGCCAGTCCCGAGAGTTCTTAATCAGCTAAATGCTTTCATGGAAGCTTACCCGCAATTCGATATTTTCAACGACGAATGGAGTTTTGTTATTTTTATTATAATAGGTAATTGAATAGTGCAATTGATGTTAAATAATCGTACTGTTCAAATAAATTAATAAATAAATATACGGCTCAAAGTCACTTTACAAATGACTCATTTCCGAGGTATTACGTGAACGTTTTTATGGATAAAAGGCTTGGGTACATTGAAGGGATTTATAAATAGTCGGGGTCAGCATTTGTAAATAGTCTTTTTAAATTAACTTCTTAGTATTTATGTGTTGCTACAACTTCCTCTTCCGATAAAAGAGCTTTTCCGTAAATTTTGAATGTATGATTGAAAGCGTATTTCGTAATAAGTACTGCTTTTAAATTCATGGATATATCCATTATTACACTATCTATGTACCTCGTTTTATAGAGTATTCGAATGAAAGATTGCTTTACGGCAAATATCTTTACAAAGTTTACCTCATTGAAGTGTTCTTTTGAAAAATTTATTTCTTCAAATGATTTTAATAAATTATTTGAGGTATCTTTAAATAAATATTTATTTTAATGTGATAACCATATTTATTAACATCCAAAGGTCCCCTACCTTTGGAACGGTTGAAAAAAAGAAAGTAGGACGCATAGGTTGATAATTTTCGATATCAAGCTTTGCGGTAAGCTAATGTGGTAAGCTGAATCCTCGTCTTCCTCTTCTCAAAGTTGTTTTTACTTAGTTGAAGGGTCTGCCCAAGGTAGGTTTATTCGGTAACAACTTCGATTCGATGGCTACATCCAGCGATAGGTCTTGGATCAAGGTGTATGGCCTAACCCCTTTCAATCGTGCTCTTGATTGTAGACTAGGTCCCAATAGACTAGGCCGTATATGGGCAGATACAGCAGAGACTTGTCCATGTATACGTACAGGCAATAAGCAGACTTGTACAAACCAATTATAACAGTCTATTGAAATAAAACCGCGATAAAATTAGTTTTATTTCAATGGAACATTTGTGTAACATTAACTATTATACAACCTGCCACCGCGGTACTCGAGTAACATACCTCCCATAAAACCGGCATAAACATTATATGTAGAAAGAACATAATATTATGCTGTAGGGGGAAACATGTAAATTTTTCACTACAATAATTTCGGAGGTACGTGAAAGGTACTAAACGTATCAGGACAGTGGGGTAGACCAAAATGTTTACTTTTGGAAGGCCTAATACCAGACATACCAGACAAGAAACAGATGAGAAAGCTTGTTAGAATGAAAAAAGATGCATAAGGAAGTTCACAATCCTCAATATTGAAAGGTGCGGTGCAAGGAGGAGGAGTCTATGAAATGAAATGAAATGAAATGAAATGTATTTGAAATGAAATGTATTTATTGATCACGTAGGCAATTAAGGAGCTCTTATGACAAGTCAATACACATAGAACTTAATCTCTATTTACAATATATTTCCTATGCTTATTATTACTTATTTTAATTTCTTGCTTTTATCAATTTATTTATTAATTTTATTTATTTTTAAATTAATTTTATTTTTATTTATAATTTATGATTAGTTTTTTTAATTTATTTAGTTTTTATTCATATTTTATTTAAAGTATTAGTTTTTACTTTATAGTAATTTATTTGTCAAAGAAATACATTATTTACGTTAGTCAAATTAAATTATATTATTTGTGGACCATAAATATTACAACGGTGCGTAGCGGTTTATAGTTACCACCGGATCCAACGCGGCCCTTCCTGAGAAGACCCGGCGAAACAAACTCAGTGGGCTTACACTACCACTGGAACTACGCGACGCGACCCAGTCCTGAGTATATCCAGCGACTAAGACTCAGTGGGCTTGTTTTGGGTCCAACTTAAGACAACGACCATAAGTATTTCCGATACGTCCCGTATGTTTAGGCTTACTGCCGGATCCAACGCGGCCCTGACTGAGAAGACCCGGCGAACAAACTCAGCGGGCTTTACTTTACCACTGGATACTACGCGGCGCGACCCATTTCTGAGTAGATCCAGCGAGTCAAACTCAGTGGGCTTGGTTTTGGTCAATTTACTAAAATAAGTATTTGTGACTTGTCTTACAAGGATTTGCCATATTAATTATTATTTTTATATGATTTTTTCGATCGGTCGTCATATAATTTAATTGATTTATTTGATTGTATATAGCTTAATTTTTGAGTTCACAATTTTAGATATTTTTAATTATTTAAATTAGGTGGTGTAATAAGCGAATAGTTCAGGGCCCCAGGAGGTCGCAATGTGCAAGAGAACACCTAATCCCAGGCTTTTTTATCCTCAATATATTCCTTAATATTATAATAACCCCTAGTCATAAGTTTGTTTTTAATATGGACCCTAAATAGTTTGTCCGGTAGCTGCGTTATCCTATTGGGAAGTTTATTATAAAATTTAATACAACTACCCAAGAAAGATTTTTTTGACTTTTCTAGTCTAAACGAGGGTATTGCTAGTTTATTTTTATTCCGCGTATTAATGGTGTGGGTGTCACTGACCTTATAAAACTTATTAATATTTTTACGAACGTGCATTATATTCTGAAAGATGTATTCAGATGACACGGTTAGTATATTGCTTTCTTTAAAAACAGATCGCAAAGAATCGCGGCTTCCTAGATTATAAATAGCACGGACTGCTCTTTTTTGTAAGATGAATATCGATTCGATATCAGCCGCTGATCCCCATAAAATAATGCCGTATGACATTATACTATGAAAATAAGCAAAATATACCAATCTAGCCGTTGCAACGTCAGTTAGTTGTCTTATTTTTCGGACCGCGAACGCTGCGCTGCTAAGTTTAGCTGATAATCTCTCAATTTGTGGACCCCATTGTAATTTTTTATCTAGAGTGATCCCTAAAAAAATTGTGGAATTAGCTAAATTTAGAATTTCTGAATTTAATTCGATACGCGTGTTTACGCTTGCCACGTTCGGTAAAGCAAAACGGACGCATTTAGTCTTACTAGCATTTAATAGTAGATTATTAGCAGAAAACCAATCCGAAATTAAATTAAGAATATTGTTAGGTGTATCTAGATTATCGTCTTTCCGATTAACTTTAAATATTATAGAGGTGTCGTCAGCGAATAAAACTATGTCTGACCACTTCTGAACCATGCAAGGAAGATCATTTATGTAGACTAAGAATAAAAAGGGGCCCAGAATGGAGCCCTGCGGAACCCCAATTTTAACTTTTGATCCTACCGAAGTGAGCCCGTCCAAAGAAACCTTTTGTTCACGACCCGACAAGTAAGACATTACGAGATCAAGTGACGTATCACTGATTCCGTAGTACCTTAGCTTCATAATAAGTGTTTGGTGGTCAACACAGTCGAAAGCCTTGGAGAGATCACAAAAAACTCCTAGAGCATCTTGAGATGCCTCCCAGGCTTCTAAAACCGACGTGATTAGTGATGTCCCGGCATCTTGAGTTGAGCGACCCTTTGTGAAACCAAATTGATTCCTATGTATTAACTTATTTTCATCAAAATGTGCTAGCATTTGATTAAGTAAAAGCTTTTCGAAGATTTTGCTAAGAGCCGGTAGTACAGAAATGGGTCTATAATTCGACGGATTGTTCGAACATCCTGACTTAAAAATGGGTACGACTTTACTAATTTTCATTAAGTCGGGAAAGATACCGTCACTTAGGCAGGAATTAAAAATAGTAGCTAATAACGGTGCAATGTTAACAATAATAGCTTCTATAGCTTTAACAGACAGTCCCCATATATCTTCTGTAGTTTTTATTTTAATTTGCTTGAAAGCCTTTATTATTTGACAACTGGTTACCTTTTGAAAGTTAAACTTAGACATATTTCCAGGAACATTTTCCTTTAAAAAAGATTCCGCTAAATCTACTGATGAATCTAAATGTTTAGTTAAGTCTAATGGTATGTTAGTGAAAAAATTATCAAGATAATTGGCAATAGTAGATTTATCTGAAATAAGGTCGTCATTTATGCGGAGAGCAATTTTGTTGTCATTTTTTTTATTTTTCCCAGTTTCAGTATTAATAATTTGCCAGGTAGTTTTTATTTTATTATCTGACAATCTAAGCTTTTCACTTATATAATTTGATTTAGCCTGCATACATACTTTTTTAAATAATTTTGAATATAATCCGACATATTTTTTAAAGTTGACATCAGGTGTATAGGACCTTTTGTCATATAACTCATACAAAATTTCCCTACTACGTTTAATGCCTTTAGTGGCCCAAGCACTAAATTTTATTGTAGAGTTAATTTTAATAGTTTTAATTTTACATACTTGGTCAAACTCTTTACGTATAATTTTAAATAATGATGAGTACATGTCGTTTGGACTGCCATCAAGTGTAAAAGTATCTATTTTTGATTGTACATTACTGTTAAATTGACCGAGGATTTTCTTAGATAACGGCCTAAAAGTTATTAATCTACTGGTTTTGTCTACAGCATGTTCTAATTTCACTAATTGGCATTTATGGTCAGATCTAACCCCTATCTTTATACCTTTTTCAAGTACTTCGAAGTTTGTTATGATATTGTCAATACAACTCGAAGTTTCAGACGTAATTCTAGTAGGCTCCGAGAACAAACATGTAAAATTAAATGAGCCGAATAAAGACACAAACCTACACTTATCAACCGAATCAACTAGTAAATTAATATTAAAGTCCCCACAGACTAGAACTTTTTTATTACTTTTAATTTTATTTAAAATATCCTCCATTGTTGATAAAAATAGCGAAATATTTGATGAAGGAGGTCTATAGACACACAATATGACATAGGAATTTGTTTCCGCACATGCGACCTCACACACTCGTTCAACCGAGAGGCAAGAGATATCCTTTCTTTCCCTAAATGTGATATGATCACGAACTAGAATTAAGGAACCTCCACCTTCCGCCGAAATCCTGTTAAACGAGCTGGCGACCCTGAAACCATTCACATTGAAATTCATAAGGTGCGCCTTCAACCAGGTCTCTGTGAAACATAATATACTAATGTTAAATGTGTCAATAAAAAGTTCAATCTCTAAAATTTTGCCAGAAAAGCGGTTTATATTCTGATGAGATAATACTATATAATTTTCACCGCTTCCTTTTGTCAAAGTTAAAAGTTTAAATTATTATTTACCACATTTATTTTAGTAACATTACTAAAAGTGGTAGTGCCTGTGGTCTTCGTCATATTACTTATGACTGTGTTTAAAAAATTAGCTACAGGTGTAGCAAGTAAATGTAAATATTTATTTGGTAGATACAATGTATCCCTAGTCTGTTTAAAATATTTACCAATAAATATATTGGTGTCAAAAAATAAAAATTTGTCACTATAGTGACTTATTAAAAATTGCATGTGCCTATTTAACACATGAGTGTGGTTATTTACATTATCTGACACATTATTTAAATATGGGAAGGCACACAATATGATTTTGGGACATTTGAGTTTCAATAATATTTCAAAACTCTCAGTAATGTCCCGCTTTTTTAGACCTTGACAATCTCCAATGCAGACTGTTATACAAATGTTGTCATTATAAACTTTTTGCGACAGAGTATTAACAATATGTTTATAAGGCATCCCTGGCATACAGTAGTTTACTAGGGGATGACTACTACTTTTATTTATTAATATTCCAATACCTTTTCCTACATTGTCAGAATACATTATAGTATTATATTTGTGATTTGGAACATTCTTACTATTTTTGGGCGTAAGTGGGACAGTACAAGTTTTTGGATTATTTATGTCATCAATTATTATTGATGATTCACATCCTACATTAATCGATTGGTTATATCTTGGAGAGTAGGACAGTTCAGATGACATTAAAGATTTATTATCAGCATAGTCATTTTGTTTTTGTTCGCAAGCTTTGAGCAATGTTTGAACTTCAGTTTGTTGAGTCAAATATTTGCTGTAGGTCAAACTCAATTGCTCTTCTAAAGTTCTAACTATAAGCTATCATATGGCACATACGTAACATGGCTGAAAGACACATTGCATTGACCCTATCTATCTGTAGGATCAGGGGACGCAGATGAAGATCATAATGTTGAACACCAATGAGAGAAAATGAAATATAATAATACTTTAAGGAATCGATAAAATATCAGACATTATTTATATACAGTAACTTTTATTCACTATCAAACAAAAGGCTATTTTGACCAGAAAAGAACGGGAAGAAACTTAAGCGGTAACCCTGAACTGACGAGAACACGTGAACCTGTAGGAAGCTAAAGGAGACGAAGTGTATTTTATATGTCGATACCAAGCAAATTCTTTACCTATCCGTGAAGAATGCAGAATGTTATAGGTGTATGTACTTACTCTGCACAACATGGACTGTCACTGAAGCCGCCTTAGCGTTGGCAGGCACGCAGGTATAGTTGCCAGCATGACGAGGCTCAGCTTTGCCGATAACCAGTTCGCTGGTCTGTCGACCATTGTGCACGCTCACGCCATCTGTGTAAATAAAAAGATAATGTAACTTAATCAGCAACAGCCCAAAGACAGTCCTCTGATAAATATTTTGAATCCGACTTCAATAACGATTTTCATATTAGATTTTTAGAGCAATGAATGGCGACATGAGCTTGAAATTCGCTCGATGCCTGATACCTGATCGTAAACGGTAGGACCACTCACAAAAAGCAGCAAAACCAAACAATACCATGAATTACAAATCAATGCTGGCATTTCACTGCGCTGGCCATCTTGAGACATAAGATGTTAAGTATCAATATGTCTAGTTGTTACTCTAGATACAATGTCCTTCATATCAGAATACAACAGTGTATTTACACTGCTGTTTGGTGGAAGAAATAGACATTGCGGTCGTTACTACCCAGGCGGCCTCTTATATATGAAAGACCTACCGCCAGTTAATAATTTATTTAAAATAAAAGGTTTATATAACGTCACTTTTCAGTCCAACGTAGCTGAGAAATAAACAGAAACGACAATCAATTTAGTATTATAATATTTTGAAAAATATTAGGTATGATTTTGTACCAAATTTCTATTTAGACGTATAAATTATTTTTAAAAATTGAATGCAATCTAAAAAATCATTCATAATATTTCACAGTTTTTAGCTATACATGCGAGGCGTACTGAAATACATTTTTAGAAAGAGTTCAAGTGGAGTAAAGGTTGATTTAAAATAAGACCAGAATTTCGAGTGATTTGTAGTAAGCTAACCTAAATCATCGTGTGAAGGTAAAACGTCTTAGAACTCATCTTAGTCTTTTGTAGGATTGGTGTCAGAGTTTGAGTGATGCAGCGCACATGACCTAAATAGTTGGTATCGGTGCGTATGTTTTCACTACATTAATGATTTCAATTTCTTAGCCCATGGTCCCAGCAATATAGCCAACGGAAAGTGTCTGGGAGTATTGAAGACATATTTTTAACTATGATGTTAACACATACGTGAAAATCAGCCATGAGAATTTACATAAAGTAATGTGTTTATGTACCTTGATCACCTAATATCTGGAAATTGGTCATTTCACCAAGTTAGCAAGCAGGCATACGAATGATCGTATGCCTGCTTATGATATGTGTATGACATATCGTCCGTTAGAAAAAGTGATGTTTGGGATGGGATCTACATCTATTTTTGTCATTAACATAAAAATAAATAAATACACACAACATTCATAGTCCTGACCTCACACTAAGATTGATTCTAGTGTCATGGGTATCAGAGACTATGTAAGACAAACACCCAGATCCAAAACAAATACTTGTGGATCACACAAAAATTTGACTCGGTGCGGGAACCGAACCCACTGTCTCTCGATTTACAACCAGCGTCTAACCAACTGCGCCACGGAGGCTGTCAATAACAATATGTTTAGTTTACCTCTATATCATTGAAAGAGCTTTGTAGCCAGATCAACCCGTTTATGTATTATAGTTTCATAGATTTACGCGAATTTCACCCATTAAAATAAAATAATTTAATTTTTAATAGATTTAATTTTTAACTTGTTGTTCAGTCAGTCAATCAGCCCCGTGACCACGCAAGCAGCAATGATTGAGCACGGTTGTGTTTCGGTCTGAAATCATTTCTGCATTGATTTTTATATTGATCTCGGTATGTGCTACCACAGTCTTGTTTGCAAGCTATTTTAGTGACTACTACGGAAAGCCTATCAAAATAATCAAGTCCATGTTTTCAATTAAAACTTACACTCAAAGCGTAAAACAAATTGAACTAAATTTGGCAATCGCAATATGCGAACCTTGGTGATCAAATAAAAACTTTTCTCTTGCTTGTTCCGCACAAATTTCATTCCAATTAGCTTTAATACCCACACACAAATATCGGGTATCATAAACGCCGTTCACATTGTTTTGTTTGTTTGAATCAGTCCCCAGCCACTTGGAGATTGTACAATAAGAAATATAAGTGAACTGTGGCATCGTGCGACTTGAAGATTTCTTTCAAAATTGGGTCACTAGTTTCTATCTGCGTGGTTACAATTCTTGCATTTACTTTTATGTATTGCGATGGTTTTCAACGAAAAGTATTGTATATTTCGGGCGAGTTTTACCCAAATATTTCGGGTATAATAAGCCGGGGTCGTTATTTTTTATTGACGTTGTATATTCGATGTAAAAAGTTTTCCTTCAGTTGAACGGAGCGCTGTGGGGATAACTCTAAGTGATAAACCCGTTTGCGCGTACCGTTTACGTCGTATAGGGTATAAATGAAAGTCTTAGTGATGCTGTCTGCAGGTATTTGCCCAGCGTCCAGTTATTGCCCAATTTAAGACTAATCATAATAATATTTGCTATGAACTATTAATATCGAAACGGATATAATACTAAGTTTATTGAAAAAATAGTCAAAGAATTAAATATATTTAAAATTAAATAAAAATAATGAGATCGTAATCTCTATAGTGAGACGCAGTAATTTCTGTTATAGAAAGTAGTTCCTCTTTAGATGACGTACAAGGATTTTTGTAATTCCATTAATTTATAATATGTATTTTTTTAATAAAATATGTAAATACACCCAACGGTCCCATATAAGTCCTGACTCCACACTAAGATCGAGTCTTGTGACGTGGGTATCGAGAAAAAGAACAAAAAATAGATCACAACTCAGAGAATATTGAAATATTGTGCTCCAAACGTTGCCATAATTTTTATATGTATAATCAAATTAATACATATTTAAAAATTCTATGACACTTTTCAAATTATCATCCATAGCGAATGAACTCATGCATAAAAAACCGTTATTGTGAGCGAAAAATATTTGTTTTACAAAACCCTTTCACGAGTCATTCGCGTGAAATGCGAATGAATTTTATCATAAATTCCTAATACTGACTGTTGTTTTTACAATATTTCAAACGAAATCCCATGTGCGAAGATAAATTCGTTTGAATAGTAAAGCTTTGTGAGCGCGGTAGCAATTTTATAAAATGAAATGTATGTATTAGTAACTATTTGATTACGTCTAATTTAATTACCTCTGTGTCGCATTTATACTTCGGTATAATTACAAAGCTGAGGTCTCGGATTCGAATCTTGGTCAGGCAAAGTGGTGTTGGATTTTTCTATTATCAGCCACGAGTCAGGAATTTGTGCCCGGTATGGCGAAAGGCTCGCTCCCTATCACCACCTAAACCACACAAGGTGAAACGTGGGTGTCCTAATCGCTAGCAGGAGAATCTCTGCCTACCCCTTGTGGGAAAGCGCGTGAGTAGATGTATGTATATCTAATTAAATACATTTTTTAACTACGAAACATTGTTCATAAATAACCAAACACCAACCTAATTAAAAAAAAAAAAAACAACTTTTATACGATATATACCGGGTATCTGAAGACTGCTACCGAAAACGAGGCCGGGTGGTAGTTTCAGTGACTACAAACACAATGCAACTAAAAATTTTGCAAAGAAACGCGACAGTTATTTTTTAAGATTTTTTAAATATCGTCGTTTTTGGGTGGTAAATCCATGGAGTTTTGCTAAAATAATAATTTCAACTCTTTTATACCTTAGATTATTTAGAAATAAAAGGGTATACACTATTATTTTAGGAAAAAATGCATTTACCACCCAAATATGCTCATAGGAAAAAAATACAAAAAAAAATTAGTCGCTTTTTTTTGCAACTTTTTCTGTAACATTGTGTCTGAAGTCGCTTAAACTACCACACAGCTTCAGTTTCGGTAGCAGTCTTGATATATCCTGTATAATCAATTTTTACCAAAACACTTACATCAAACATTTGTAATAAAATATCAAATACTTCAAATTACTTTTCGATTTCCAATAAAATGTATTTCATATAATTTTGGTTGGCTTGCACTAAGCCATATTGCTCGTCTCAAAGCCTTGCGAAGGTAACATCCGAATAAGCGAAAATTTCCTGCTCCACTGGCTAAAGAAGCCTGGAATACTTTGAAGATTTAGATCACTTGAACGCATACATTATAATGTAGAATTTAAGTATTGAAGTATGAAATGACCTGGACTTATTTGGTTTTGTGATTTTTAATATCGGATTCGTAAGAACTTATTACAGAAGATTTTAATGCTACACTACTGGCCGTAGAGTCTAGCTATACAGAGTAATATTGACGTATAGTATTCAATATAAACCACAATGTACAGTCAGCAACATAAGTCGCTACACGCTCACGAGATTTGGAATTGTTATATCATCCAAAATAAAAATTATTTTCAATATCGTATGGCACTTCTCGGCATAAATGACTTTACTTGGTTATATTTTACGACTACAGAGTAGTACGTACAAATTTAAATTTATAAAAAGGTTATCAAAAAATGGGAGGTGTTCTGCGACTTATGTTACTAACTGTACCTATCCACTCCAGGTAATAAATATTAAACCTGGTATTAAAAAAAACTGCCGGGTAGTTTGGTAAATTAATCCTATTTAGTTTTCAAGGCTTTTGAATATCTCAACAGCAATAAGAAACACCATTCATTGCCTGGAAGAAATTTCCTAGTGCGATAAGGCCACCTATTGTATCATTTTTTTCATTTCTCTTCTGTAAATGTTTCTTTAATGTTCCAAAAAGGATTAAATTAATAAATAACTCTTACAGATACCGATCACTGGTCAGGTAGGTTTCCGAATCTAACTGAAGGTTAGCTACAGCCAAAAATCGTAAAACTGAAATAAAGATTATTAGTATTAGATTAATTAGAAGACATAAAATCATGTCGTTTATATTTCAAATTCTGAACAATGTCATTTGGGGTGATGAGAAACGTTTCAGCCAAATTAAATACAACATTTTAATATCACCTGTATCTAAATCAAGGCAATTTACAAGTCTTGTATCTAAAAATAAGACAATTTACAAGTATTGTAAGAAATATAACAAGTTTTTTTTAATAAACATCAATGTTTCACTAGTGATATGTGCCATACGTTCACAGTCACTTTATGACACGTGGCACCTACAGTGCAAGCATATGAAAAAGTCAACAAACGAGACGAAAGAAGCTCCCTCGATACTCGCAATAAAACATTATTGAAGGGACAAAGTATTGCGCACAACTGACGGCAATTTAAATAGAACTGCAACGAAGTCTTTACAGCTTATTTTGACCTAACACAGTAATTTGATAGCTTGAGATACTCTCAATTTTAATATCATATTGTTTTATTTTTGCATCTAAATAAAAACTTCTATGATTGATTGCCAAGAAATTGTTTTGCAGTATGAAATACGATATAAATGGCATAGCTCGACCAAATTTGTACCAATATCTTTAAGTGGCGGTTTTGTTGTCATATTTCGTTAATTAAGTCGTAGTTACACTGGCGGTAGAACCATAGGCGTGCGACTTCGTGCATGAAAAATATTGAAAACGATTATGTAGATTCTAGCGCCACGCTTTGGCGAGAACGGAAAATTATCGTGTAAGTAATTTAAATCTAATTGTTAAACGGCGGAAATGTGCCACTAAACCAGGAAATATGTTTTGTATGTTGATATTATGAACTTTCTCGATATTAAAAATAATTTCAACTTCATATTGGTTAAAATTACAAGAGGTTACGAAAGAACACATTTTGAACTATTGACATAACAAATATAACATTTCGCGCGTTTGCCTAGCGCGCCCTCTGATGGTGAAATCACGTCAGAAAATAAAAAAGTAGAGTTGCGCATCTATCTCTGTATATAATTCTAATCTATGGGTAGGACTCTCATATGCGAGAAGCCGTCTTGGCAGGTACAGTCAGCAACATAAGTCGCTACACATTCACGAGATTTGGAATTGTCTTATCCAAAATAAAAATTATTTTCAATATCGTATGGCACTTCTAGGCATAGATGACTGATGATGATTACTTGGTTATATTTTACGTCTATAGAGTAGTACGTACAAATTTTAATTCATAAAAAGGTTATTAAAATGTTAAGTGTTCATCGACTTATGTTGCTGACTGTACCACCGCAATGTCTATTTCTCTTGCCAAACAGCAGCATAAATGCACTGGTGTGTTTTGGTTTGAAGATATTGTAGCTAGACTAACTACTGGTGATATTGAGACTTAACATCTTATGTCCCAAGATGGCGAGCGCAGTGGAATGCCAAGCATTGCATCGTAATTCAAGGTGTTGTTTGGTTTTGCTACTGTTCATAAACAGTCGCATCTCTTACCACTAGGGGAATGGCTAGTCACGCCATTCAATGTAATAAAAAAAATCATATGTTTAGTGTTGTACTCTAAGCAATTTTAATATAGTTTTACTTACTCAAATCATAATTGATCATTCGGTTCTCGAAGTACCAGAACACGTATGAAGGCGGTTCAGTGGATCTCTTCACAACGCAGACCAGACGCAGCATTGAACCTTCGTGGATAATCTTCTCTGATTCACCCACGATCTCTGCATAGGCGGCTACAGGAGAAAAAATAATAATTATGTATTGATATTTATAATAATTATGTATAAATAATGTGGTAAACTCATAGTCATTTCTAAAATAATAGTGTACACTGTTTTATTTTTATAGATGGTATGATATGCCAGAGTTTAGATTATAATTTAGCAAAAACTATGTGTATACCACCCAAACAATACATATTTAAAAATCTCACAAAAATACTGTCGCGCATCTATGTGAAATTTTTATTGCATTATATTTGTAGTCACTAAAACTACCATTTGGCTTTGTTTTCAGTAGAAGTCTGGATATACCCAGTATAAGTCTATTCAGAAAACTAATTCACCATTATCAAACTTCAAATCATAAGCATTACAAAGTTTCCAAGTATACCTAGTGTTTGGTTTCAACGAATTTAGCTTAGGGTGATTAAATGAGCGTTGATCAAATTTCATAACTAATTCTTGATTACAGATTAGTTAAAAGTTAGTTGTATAAATATTGAATGGAAATAGAATTGTTCCTATTCAAAGAGATTGTTGGAAAGTTTTTCAAGTATCGGCGCAGGAAAGTTTGCAAGATGTGTTTCTTAGAATCTATTAAAAATAACTTTGCATTTTTAATAGGTTTCTTTTATTACGAGTTATGACTAACTTTCATATTGACTCTTTTAAAAAAGTCTAGATGCTCTAAAGGCAATATTCTAAAACCTATTTTAGTTAACAAATATTTTGTCTTCTTAGCTCAAACTGAATTCAAAAGTTGCCGAAAGGGACAAAACCTTTGTAACCTAAAATAGATTATAAAACTATGAATAAGGTCGTAAGAGACTTGTCAATAATTACCACGACAGGGGAGAAAAAAATAATCCAATAGATATTCCATAATTTTGAAGTTAAATTTGTGTATATCTAATTTCAAAATTGATTAATAAATAAATCTTTAAATTAAATAACAGAAAATGGTGTGAAATGATTCACATGGAAGCTTTGCCTGTAGTATTACTTGCCCACTGAAAAAAAAAATACAGAATAAAAAGTCTTCATACATACCTACTAGAACCAGTTTGAAGAATATACTAGTTGGCGGATGTGTCGGCACTTGACACTCGTAGTATCCTCCGTCCGCTGATGTTGCGAACCGTATGTGAAGCGCCCAATCCTGCAACAAACATGTTAAAAAAATCTCCTTGCTTGCTTCTCAATAGATTAGGGTAACTTGGACTTATCTATAAAACTCATACCATAATCATAAACATAATCATCATTCACATCATCACCTAAACATTATTATCTTGCCTCATTGGGGTGATTTTTATGTCTTGCTAAGTAAGCTAATGTCAGTTTAGGTTAAAGGACTTTATTTCTCAAAGGAAATTTCACTTATTGAGATATTTGTACATAAAAATATATAATCTATACATCGTCGTATTGGAAGATAGTAACTAGAATATTATAAACCTTAGATTGGATGCATACTGAAATTTAAAAAATAACAGAACAAAACACAATACAATATACAATTTTATTTTACGATCAGATTTGCTTAGTACCACCTGTATGTCCCTTGTTAAACATCTACAATTAATACAAATCATGAACTTATCGAATCTCAAAATAAATAAAAAGGTATCAGTATTAGAAATAATAGAAATTTGCGTCAGAAATTTTGCTACTTTAAGTCAATTTCCTAAACGACATTTCCTTTATCGAGCAGCGTTTATTCGCATAGTGAGAACTGCCAAACGTTCCTGTAAAGCAATTCAATAATTGACCTTATAGGCGCGTAAAATCGCTACACGTCATACCGAACAACAGAAACAATTTCGAAACCAATAAATGGAAATTAAACACCGAAATCCATTGGGAAAACGCTAGAAACAGTCTGATAGCTGCCGTTTATTGTCAAATGTTCAGCACTCAGCCGCTCCCAAGAGGTTCCGATAAAAGTTGTCTTGTTTTGTTTAATTTGCGAATTGACGCACGGCTCACTGATTGTGGTTTCAAATTGAAATTGTTTTGCGAATTTTGATTATGCTACACAAACATTTGAGTCTGATAAACTTTGAAATGTGACGAATAGATGTGGTATTTGGATGAGTGAAAAAGTTTAGGTAGTTGTGGCTCCAGAATGTGAGTTAATGGACCCAAGTGATTTATGATTGAGATGGCTTGCCCAAGCAGAATGACGGGGCAGTGACCCAAGGTTCGTCGACCCCTTAGAGTATTTATATATAGAGGGAGCGCTGGTACTTCAAAAACGTAGATAAAAATGGTGGTGCCGGGCCACTTTTTCTGCCCTCCTATTGGCTAATATTTGAACAGGTTGTGCAACATACATAAATTACTTGAAAAAAAAATAATAATAATTTAGGTCTATTTAATTTCACTCAAACTTGTTATACCTACGTTTTTCAAAATGCGAATGTATGACAGCGCTCCCTCTATATTGTAAATACTCTAAAGTCGACTCGTAGACCGCTAGGTTGATGTGGTAAAGAAAGGATTTCACAATTTCTGCTTAGAATGGTGCGATGGTACAGGATTGAGAGAGGTGGAAAATATTCGTAAGGGAAGCCAAGACACACTTAGGAATGCTGCATCATGAAAACTATTTGAAAGATAAATATTTACACACAAGTAGAATTTGAATAATATCATTACGATGAACAATCCTCCAAATTGATTAAAAGCAATAATGAAATCTGGATTTTTATAGAGGCTAAGAAGCTTATATGCTTCACGCTTTCCAGCTATCTCAAATACGTAGAACTAACGGCTACCAATCAAATCAAAAACACAGAAATGTCAATCAAAACAAGCCATGGTGTAATCAATAATGTCCGAAGCAGCATTGGCGGTAATCCAAACGACTGCCACTGCCAATAACTGAATTGGCCGGACGCTCTAATCCTGTCCTGTTCCGTTTAATGCCCGGATTACATTTCAACTGCATTTAGAGTCATAATACGTGATGTTTGTGTATTATGCTGTTGGATCCAATCGACCAACATTGGATTTGCATTGTGTGCCAAACTTGGCAGCGGGTTGTAAGGATTTGCAATATTGTGAGGACTGATTATCCCAACTTCCTATATTCCTATTTGCGAACCTCTAAAGATTTTTAGTATGTTTAAGTTTCCAATTCTTGATATTCAATTTAATATTTAATTTCGTTCCAGGTTGAAAACATAATAGAATTTTACTGAGATTTTTAAATCCTTAGTAGACATTGTCATTAAAATGCGAGCCGATGTCGAATCTAGCTTGCTGAAATTACAACTAACAAAGTTTAAGGATACTGCCAACTTGACTATTACTATAGTACTGTTGGTGAGATAGCCAAAAGTCAAACAAGCTATACTCGTCCGTTTTCCTAATTACACATAAATTCAATTAGCCCTAATTGGCAAAACCAGTTCCGAACAAAAATGAAACAAATACATGAATAATATTCTAACTTTCCGCATAAAATTCTAGCTATATTCCCGTTATTACAGAAGCGGAGCAATAAACATTTTTTTATAAAAATAGCCCTCCATTTAAACATTACCGAAGCAAACAAGCGCAGCTCCCTACTGACAACGCAGCTGCGAGATCCAAATACTTTAATTAAAACAAAAGGTTTGAAACATTTCACGCAAAAAAACAATTCTCAGTTCATATTGTTAGTAAAACAAAAGTTTGTTTTCAATTTTAATTTTAATCACGGCTGTGAACGAGGAGTACTCTTTTCGTACGACCGCGCGCTACGAGCACTTTAGAAGAGTGAGATTATTTCACACTGATTTCACACACCTTTTTTTTCGTACATGGCCAAAAACGACATTGGATCTCCGACTATGTAAAGTTATGTCGGACTCCATCTATCTAAAAACCCTAGTCTCCATCTGCACTTTGAAGACACTTCGGAACCTCAAAATAACACACACTTAAGCGTCTTCAGTTCGTGAAATAAAAAGCATTACCAGTGTACATAAGTGTAGTGTGTAGTAGATTAAGTGTGCCTTTTTTGTTAAATCGAAGAGATTACAATAGATGCGATGTTAAGACTAAGTATCACTTGCGGGTCGACACAGTCATGTTTAGATTATATCGGAATTGACATAGATGAACCTGAAATGCGATACTACGTGAGTCATTATGATGGATCCTTAAGCGCTGTACTTGTCGCATTTCGAAAGTAACGCACTACTATTCAACCCTAGTGTATTTTATCGCCTTGCATATTGAAACATACATAAACTCACGCCTTTTTCACAGGAGTAGCAAGAGGTACTAATTAGGACCTACATATCGTCTTATATGTTCCGTCCTACATAGTGATATTGTCGCCCATCGCTACATCAGGCACTTTCTGATTCTGGGTTGGGGTAATTAATAGAAAATTCGAACCCAAGATCTCAGGGTTGTAATCAAACCGTAGGGTGACTTCGCCACCGAGGCAGGCTTATTAATACTGTGCCACACATACGCACAACGGAATTCTATTTATTAGTATAATTAATTAATTTAGCAGAGATGTCGAGATGAGGTATCATTTCCTTGAACTAGTGTGGGTGAATATTAGGTGAATTTATTTATTTTTAACGTACCTTTACATGCCTTCCATGCGCTGAGAAGAACCGATTATCAGCACTGTAGGTGACTAAACCCACTGATAGTAATGAATAGTCCTTTTTCCTAATCCACGTCACCTGAAAACAAACCTTAAATTAGTTTCAAATTAAAATATCATTTGTTAAATTATTTTTACTCAATTTCTTTAATTCCTAAAAACAAACTTTAATTTAGTTTTTTATACTATTTTGTCAAGTCCATTCACAGAAGTAGCTGTCTTAACACCATCAGATATTTTGAACATATGAAGGAGATGTTCTGATATCTTAGTGCTTATAGCACAAAATAAAATACTATTTCATTGTAAAATAAAACTGAGTCTACAAGGCATAATTGTAAATATGTCTTGTGTTGGTTTACGTTACATTACGTTGGTTGTTTCCAAACTTTATAATAAGATTTTTGTATTAACAATTCAAAACATTTAATATATTATGTAGACTGCTAGATCTTAATGTCATAGGAAACCAGTGTCTTCTTAGTATAATATTTCTTTGACATTTTAGAAAAAATTACGATTGCATGGGATTTGGCAAGTACTAGGAATAATACATTTATTTAAGCTTTTGTACTTTTATTATAAATGCGGCATACTTTTGTGCACATTTTTAAATACGTTGGAAGAATCAGTACAAATTGTAATTAATAAAATTCTGAAATTCCGCGTTGAAAAAAATCTAAAATGTCTCGAATTTCCATTTTTCTTGCATGAAATTAATCTTTGTGTAAAAAATTCTGATGTTTACTCTTCAATTTATGCTCGAATTTTCAGTTTATTATTATTTGTTTCTCTGCTTTATGCTCAACTTTGTCTTTTTTTCTTAGCATCCAAAGTTATTTATAAATCTTGAAATAATTGTATAGTGATATTTATTTCTGTATTTAAAACGTCGATCAATAATATTGAATCTAGATTTGTTTGTAATAAATGTCGAGACATGTCTTTCTCCTGAAAGTAAACGATACGACCGCTCATGGACAGAAGCGAAACCAAACAGCACCTTGAATTACAAATCATGCTTGGTATTTCACTACGATTGCTATCCTGAGGCATAAGATGCAAATTTTCAATATATCCACTGGATATTATCCAGTAGTTTCTCTGGCTACAATGCACGTCAATACGAAACATAACAGTGCATTTACACTGCTATTTGGCGGGAGAAATAGACATTACGGTGGTACCTACCCAGGCGGCCTCTCACATATGAGAGACCTACCACCAGTAAAAAATCTACATTTCATTGAAGTTCCGATACAAAAAAAACGACTTTTGGTCTATGTTGCAGAATGATTTGGCTTAATTTGCGACTTTTGCATGAACCCTTTTAAGAGTCGCCATTTTAATCTGCCAAGCTAGCCTTATGCGGTTTTATCGCACTTCGAAATTCTTGGAAAAAGGCCCAGATGTTGGTTTCACAATGTTTCAACCGAAATAGTCATTGATAATTTAAAATTAACACGTAGATAAACATATTTTGTTACATGAAGTGTAAATAACATAGTATTTTGTTTCGAGGTAAATATATTTTTTGAACCGAATGAAAAAAATTGGAACTATTATGTACAATTGTATGAAGTAATTTTTAACAGCCTCAGATATAAACGTTTGTTTAGCCCATAAGCGTTTGCTTCCGATTTTTTTATAGCATAGAATGGCGAAGCGAGCATGCCGTTCTTCTATGGTAAACGATAATACCACTCATGGTCGGTAGCAAAACTAAACAACACTTTCAATTACAAAGCAATGCTTGGCATACCACTGCGCCCAACATTTTGATATGTAAAATGTTAAGTCTCAATAGGTCCATTAGTTACTCTGGCTACAATGTCCTTTAAGGATATAGGTGTTTCTGAGCCCCAAAATTTCTTTAATTTCTGATGCCTGTGGTACAAACCATATATCTTTGTGTGGAATTGGCACTATGTATATGTGACTAATGCGGAAACGTGGCCTCTCAGTATAGGCCTTATGTGACAGCTCAAGGTCACTCAACGCGCTATGGAGCGGGCTATGCTCGGTATTTGCCTACTAGATTGAATCAGAAATGAGGAGACCTGAAGGGGAACAAAGGTAACCAACATAGCCCATAGGATTAGCAAGTTGAAATGGCAGTGGGCCGGGTCCAACTTATGGCCTGTGAGGCCGAAAGCTTCTAGAAGGGGGACCACGCAAACACGAAATGTCGTATGCCCACCTACAAGGTGGACGGAAGACCTGCTTAAAGTAGTTAAAGTTTCAGGAAGTCCCTAGATTCAGGCCGCTTCCAACAGGTCGATGTAGAGATCCTTGGGGAATGCCTATGTTCAGCAGTGGACTACCTGTAGCTGAAACGACGATGATAACGTGACTATTGGTTATTTTACAAATAAAATAAATCACAAAGTCGTATTTATTTGAACAACAAATAAAATACTCGAGGCGAGGTATGTGGCTATTGAATTCAGTTGTATGCACGCCATTTCCACGGTCAAAGCATTTGTACCAGTCGGGACACAGCTGTACCGTCAAAACAACGCCCAGCAAAAACAACTTCCTTTATATGCAAATGAGGTGTTTACGTATGTAGGTTATAATCTTTATTATTTTAAATAATTCATGTAGTTTGGAGAACTATGAGATAAGGCGTTTGTTTATCAACTTTAGTATCAGCACGCTGTGGATTTATCTCTCTCTTTACTCTCTTTAGACACAGGAAGACTAAGGCTAAAATATCAACATGCCATTGTTAGAATTGTTTATAAATAATTATATTTTTAAAGCGACATTTACACGAGAAGAGTTTCTCGAGAATCATGTGCCATTAACACATGACATAATCTTTTACTAGGTTTTATTAATGTAATTTTCATGTTATGACTTCTGAAAGATACGACTTTTTTACATTCATATGTTATGCCTTAAATACACGCGATGGAAATATTTAATAACGGAGTTACATGTATTTTTACTTCCTATTATTTAGAAATATAATAACCACCATCATTCCACAGGAAGCTTAAAGTAGGCCATAATTGTAACACCATCAAAGACATTTAGACAGACAATCATAGCTTTTCAATGTCAATATAGCCGTTGTTGATTCATTCTTACAGGAGTTGCATTGGCAGGTGTGAGAGCGGGGTAGTCTCAACTTCATTTAAATGAAACATCTTTTTACTTTATTATAATTTTCTCGTAATATATACATACATAACCGTCTCTGTGGCGCAGTTGGTTAAACGCCGCCTGTGAAACGAGAGGCCGCGGGTTCGATCCCCGCACCGAGATAAATGTTTGTGCGGCCCACAAATATTTCTTTCGGGTCTGGGTGTTTGTGAGACTGAAAAGTCTCTCGTAGTTCTTGATACCCACGACACAAGACTCGATCTTAGTGTGGGGTCAGGAATATGTATGTGACTGTTGGGAATATGTGACTGTAATTTATTTATTTATAACCGTCGGTCTTTAATTGGTTAAGAATAGGTACTCTAGCGTGTTAAAGGTTTATGATGGATACTGTATTTGTATCAACCTATATACGTCCCACTACAGCATACGGGCCTCTTCTATGATCAAGAGTAATCAATTAAGAGGGGGCTAAGCCATATATTTCACCACGCTGTCTTAGAGCAGGTTGGCGGACTTGACACAGTTTATACCTACATAGTAAAAAACAAAGTCGCTTTTTCTGTTCCTATGTCCCTTTGTATGCTTAAATCTTTACAACTACGCAACGGATTTAGATGCGATTTATTTTAATAATTGATGTTTAATAATCATACTGTTCAAATAAATAAATAAATAAATTTTAATAGATAGAGTGATTCAAGAGGACACATAAACCTTTTATGTGTATAATACGTGCATATTATTGTAGAGAAATCTATATGCACCCGGGCGAAGCTGGCCCGGGCCGCTACTTCTTTTATATAACGCTATGGTAAACAGTTCGTCACGATGTTCAACATTATAGTGTATGGTGATTGACTATCAATACAAACTAATTTTATTGAGTCTATAAAATTATTTATAAATTATAGTTTCAATACACAAAGATTAATAAAGAACGAAATTTCAACAATGTTTTCAGATCAACAACATTTTCATATTTCGCAAGCTAGATGCAATTCATATTTACCTTTGCCAATATCTCTTGGCAATATTGCTGTCACTGCGATCTGCTCTAATTTATTCAAAAAATAAACATGAAAATTGAAATTGAAGATATTCTTATTGGAATCGGGATACAAATCATATTGGAGCCGATGTTATTTTACATGATCGGCCTTAGAGATCCTGGACATAAACACATAAACTCACGCCTTTTTCTCATTAGAGGTACACAGAGATGCTACCTACATCAAACCTTGTATTGTATTGTGTGTTTCATTCCACGATGTGATAATAAATAAATGTTCTTTGTAAATGATCTACTTAGAGTCAGACGTCTTTTAGTTAGATTGAATTAGATGACAACTCTGTTATTATATTTAACACATCCATGATACAGTCCAATTGTAATTCTTTGTATGCATTCTCAAAAAAGTCACACATCTACAGTTTACCGAATTCCTTAATATAGCTAATGGAGACTGTCCCGCCCTCACACCCGCCACTGCAACTCCTGTATGCCAGGATCAACAGTGGCACGCAATGTAATAACACCGAGCATTGAAGCTCGGCGAGTCTCCGGGAATGTCTAACTTGTCTTCAACCCGCAACAAAATTAATCTGAAAGTCCTAAATATAGCTAGTTGTGTACCTATCATTACATCGGTAACAAATAGAATGTCGCAACTATTTCAATTTTATTCCAAACTGAAAACACAAAGCGAGTTCCCCAGCCTGGGAGTTTAATGCCAAATCTTGTGTTTTACATCCTCTACCTTATAATAGACCTAAGAGGCGACTAATTCGATGCCATTAGTAAATGGACCTAAATTATAATTGTCCACAATCTTGGCAGATTGGTGCAGCGAACGTGACTACAGCAATTATTGGTGAACGTGCAATTAGAGCTTTGGTAATCCAATGCTAGCACATTTCCTCCTGTGGGTTACAAGGCCATTGGGTTTATGTAATAAAGGAATAGGTATTAAAATTAATAAAACTAAAAAACAACACCAAAAACTGGATAAATATGCAAAATTTCTAGTCAATCCGAATCCGTTTTGAAGTGCTCGAAAATGGATTTCAAAGATTCCGTTACATACATACAGGCGAAGTTAATAAAATCGTATTATAACACTCCTACTTAACTTAGCAACAGATAGTTACCATATAAAGCGGTCCTCTATCTATAAAACATAATTACATTATAAGAAATTCAGTCAAACAATATCTATGACGGAAATGACGAAGATTACGAAATACAAATCACGTATTGAACGAGCAGCCAAATGATATACGGTGGATGAAACAAACACAACTGCGTAAACAGTATTATATTTCCAATATGTTTTTCATGTAACATTCTTTTTTTTTATTTCGTGAGCAAACTTATGGGTTATTTATTCAACCAATAAGAACGACCCTATGTTTATAACTGTGTTCTTGTGTGTATAGATACTATTTATGAATTTGGTATTTGATATTCAAATTCGGAAAGCAATCGTTTTTTAGAGCATTTGTCTATTCCATTTAATACATATAATGCTGTACATACATAAATAAGCTTACTTTGCCTTGTATGCCCACGATGTGATCGGTGGCGAGCTTATCGCCATATTGGGCAAAAATTCCTGACTCTGGGCTGATAATGAATAGAAAAATCTAATATCACTTTGCCCAACCCGGGATTCGAATCCGAGACCTCAGCTTTGTAACCGTGCCTTAGTTAATTACTACCTCGGTGGCGTAGTTGTACGCCACCGAGGTAGTAATTTTTCATGTTGTGAAAACGTAATATGAAAATATTTTATCAATGCGGCTCGCATGTCCTTCCATGTCTCTGGAAAAATCCCTGGGAGAGGCCTATGTTAAGCTGTGATTTTTTGATAGTTGCTGAGAGAAAGAGAGAGAGAGAGAATGAATTCGTTTTACTACAATCCATGAAATAGAAATATCATTAAATTTAAGAAATCATTTTCTACCGATTGAAAGGCTTTTAAAACACAATTATCGGGTTAGAGAATTAAATTTACCATCTCGTATTCCACAAATCTATTACGACACCGCAAAATCAATTACGGCAATGAAAATAACGTATATACCACATGTTGTACTTGCTATTTTTTTTCCTGTAATATAAAGCAATAAATTTTAGAATATTTAAATCTCTGATATAATTTGTTACAAAGGTTAAAACCTATACTGATAAAACATTAAACGAATCTATCGATAAGAAATGACTTGAATTTAATTAAAAACAAAATTGCAAAAAATCTAATCATTATGGAATTCCTTAGTTGAGGTATAGACTTATAATAAAAATGAAAATGTATTGATTTAATCTAGTATTACAGAACTTCACAACGACACAATTATAAAAGAAAATCAAAACTAAAGAAGGAAAGAAATAAACAACAAAGTAGCACGGTTGTACGAACATTCAAAGTTTATATCGTACCGGGGATCATCTGCTACGCTTGTAAATTTCATACGAAACGAAATAACAAGCATTTTGGCCTGGATTTTCATAAGTTATTTAAGAGTTTCAGAAGCTTCCGACGTGGGAATGTGAACACATTTGTTTCACTATAATTAAAGATTTCTCTTAATTGCTCGAATATTTAGGTGAATTATTTTGTGCTAAATTGTTGCGGTTAATTACGTGAATGTACACTACATTCTTGCAAATAAGTTATTTGAATTTAAATGGTAGGTTATTTTTGGTATATTTGTGGCAAAATTTAGTGCCAAAAGATGCCAGCTATTAGCTGTAAGCCTTAGCTTTATTCTTATCGCTTATAAAAGATAAACATGCTGTAGCACCAACATTAATAAGATGAAATATATAATTTTTAACATTTTCCGAAAATCGATTATCTTCATATTCAAAGATTACTATTTACAATGCTATAACTTTCAAATAAGATAATTCAAAATAATTTCAAATAATAATTATGTTATTGTTACTATCTGAACAACATTAAGCAATGAGCGAAATATAATTCAATATTAAAAGGCCTTTGTTATTGAATAAACAATGTTGTTACAAAATCTATCACAGCTTATACGATCAAGCATGTACACTTTATTGAGAATTAATATCTTCAAAATGGAAGCCGCATCGACCTCGCACAAGTTCATTCAATATTTCATAACCGTATTTGTTGCACTCCAACTAAAATCCTGAAACCCAGAGTGAATTTTATCGAAATACATCACGAAACTAAGTTACAAAAGTGTATTATGGCATCGGGCTTTCCACGCGAATGGAGGCGTAAACCTTGAAATAGAAAAGATTAAGATTAAAGTACTGGAGCCAAACTTACCGTATTCTCTGTAATATCACTAACTTCACAGTGCAATATGGCAGTTGTCCCTATCTGTGCTATAACAGTGGTGCAGTTTTCAGTCAAAAATATACCACTTTTACCACTCTTCCCACTTAATTTATTCACAGCTGAACCAGCAGAGTCTCTATACATCTTCTTCACTTTATTCAAAGATTTGGATAGTGAAGTTTCATCGAACTCTTCAGGGAATTCTTTATTGTTTATCCTATTTTTATTATGTCTTCTATTCAGCTCGTTTACTTGTTCTTCTATAATGTTATCTATATTATTTACATCATCATTGTAGTCATTATCTAATGTGGAGGACGACAGACGAAGTGGTTTAGGTAGCTTGGGGTATGTTGGATGTATGTTTAGTGAATATTCAGTAGTTGATGGTATCTCAGTTGAATCTTCATTTTCAAGCGTTGTGTATACAACTGTTGTAGATGTTGATGTTGTTGTCCTTCTTCTGTGACCTGGAAGAGACCAAATAGCATTTGCTTAATGTTTATTGAATTATCATTATCAGCGCCAACATATTCATCGCTGAATTCCCTGATGCCCAATATCCGTCCTCTCTTCCCATTATTTTTCCTTCCCGTTCCCTTCCAAATTTTATGGGCTAGTACCACATCTATAATCCAAGCGTTACGAATGTATATAGGTGGCAGTGATCACTTACCATCAGATGACCTATTTATCAGTTTGCTGAACGTATTGTATAAATAAATGAAATTCTCTAAATATTTCCATGGCAACCTATTGAAAACAGCCTTCATCCAGCGAGTTTCTACGATCTTGAAATCTCTAAATTCTAAATATGATTGTATCTTTATTGAAACTTACATCAGCTGTCTGGTAAATGTTACTCCGTGTGAAACGAAACGACAGACTAGCAGTAATTAAGACGAGGGCAGATTGAAGTCTAATAAAATTTATAAGTCACGCAACTGTTACGTACTGGGGTTACTAAGGTTACATAAAATGGAATTCAAAGTCATCTTAAGGACGCGAAGACAGTTTAAGCGCGATTTTACCTACGTCGAAGAAATTTTTTCGTAAGCCAATTAGGTAAGTTTAAAATTGAATACATGTGGTTGTTGTCATCAAGATTTCTATAATTACGAAACAAAAATTATCATTAAGCTCCGTTAATATATTTTTTACGTACAAATATAAGTCGTTAAATTCTTAGCCTCTATTTTGCGAAATCAAGGCAAATTTTTCCTTCGGCGAAATCTTTTTAATCAGCTTTAAGAAAATAATATTTAATGTGCTTCGTAAAATTCCTGTAATATTGTAGCTTTATAATCTTTCATAATTCTGTAATGAAATTGAAAAGTACCCGTATCTTTAACATCAGGTAGGCGCGATTTCAATAAACTTCATTAAGTGATTTCTCAAATAACCCTGTAATTATCGAGCAAAATTTAAAGCTTTATGCCTACGAATTGGAGACTCGATAATAACAATTAATTTCATAAACTGGCACTATACAATTAAAATGATACGGGTGCGAAATGGAACTCATTTGATATTTTAGGAGTAATAAAGAGGGTTTCCCACAATTAGACTATAAACCAGAAAAGGAAGATAGACTAAACTATAACGGCTCAGTGACAAAAAAAAAACATAGTCCACGATAGCTTTCAAGAAACAGCCATTCCAGTAAACATTCAAAAAAATCTACTTTGACCACCACTTTATAGAATTGTGAGGAGTAGTTTCCTTTATTCTTATTATTATAAATAACGTTTTACAAAGTTACATCGATAAGCTTAATAACTGCATCAAAAATATTCCAAATCAAAAATATTTTCAAGAGTAATCATCAGATCAAATACCTCAACGATGTAATTTTCAATTACATTATTTAGTAGTCAAGCTCATCAAACAACATACCGGGTATATCAAGACTGCTACCGAAAATGAAGCCGGGTGGTAGTTTTAGTGACTACAAACACAATGCAACTAAAAATTTCGCAAAGAAGCGCGACAATTATTTTTTATGATTTTTTAAATATCCTAATTTTTGGGTGGTAAATCCATAGTTTTTGCTAAAATAATAATTTAAACTGTTTTATACCTTACAGTATTTATAAATAAAAGCGTATACACTATTGTTTTAGGAAAAAAATGTATTTACTATTGTTTTAGGAAAAAAATGTATTGTAATGTATTATTATTATTTACCACCCAAATATGGCCATAAGAAAAAAACTACAAAAAAAATTGTCGCTTTTTTTTTTGCAAAATTTTCTATTGCATTGTGTCTGAAGTCGTTTAAACAACCACCCGGCTTCGTTTTCGGTAGCAGTCTTGATATACCCTGTATAGTCAACTAAGCAATGATTAATCAAGTAACTCCATACTATAATCATGCACAGTCAGCAACATAAGTCGCTGAACACTTCACATTTTTTGATAACCTTTTTATGAATAAAAATTTGTACGTACTACTCTGTAGTCGTAAAATATAACCAAGTAAAGTCATCTATGCCGAGAAGTGCCATACGATATTGAAAATAATTATTATTTTAGATGATAAGACAATTCCAAATCTCGTGAATGTGTAGCGACTTATGTTGCTGACTGTACCTCAAACTAACCTCTGAGCACTCGATTAGCATAGATACGCATCGATGCATGAAGGATATTCACACAAGTTAAATTATGCAAAATTAATACATAGCAGTATAATTTATTTATTTATATACACTTTAATCCACACAAATAACATATTAACTAAATACAATCAACATGATATAAAAGTACAATTGTCAATCTAATTGCTCAAAGGCAATGTCTTACAGACAACCATTATAATGCATATGATTAATAAGAATTTATACGGTTTGCAAAGTCCGCCAATCCGTATAGGTAGTTAGTGTGGTGGCCTATGAAATGTAATCAAATGTATTTATTGGTCATGTAGACAATTAGGCAATTAAAGAGCTCTTATAAACAAGTCAATATACGGCTTAACCCCTCTCAACCGTACTCTCGTTTATAGAGGAGGCCCGATTGCAGCGTAACGTATAAGTTCTGATACGGTACTATAATATAAAGTTACCGCAGCCTTTAAAGTACCAAGACAATAATCTGTATCAGCCCATATACGTCCGACTGCAGGGCACGGGCCTACTCTACAATCGAGAATACGATTGAGAGTGGTTAGGCCATATAGTCCACCACGCTGGCCTAGTGCGGGTTGGCGGACTTACATACCATAGAATTTCTTATAAATCGCTATGATATGCAGGTTTCCTCACGATATTTTCCTTCACCGTTTTAGTGCGTGGTGATTGACTATCAATACACACATGACTCCGAAAAGTCAGAGGTATGCCCTGGGAACCCGCGACCGCCGTGAACATGTGGGCAGCCGCGTCTAGTCTGTTTACCAACAGGCCACCACGCACTTAAGAAAATAATATTCTATAGAAATATTATATTAAGCCTGAATTGAAAATGAATTTCACAGAAGTATTATCGTTTCTGGTTGCACGAACGCTCTGCATTGTAAATTGAGGTCATTTTAGTTATAGCAAAACATCGAATAACCGCCCTGCCTTTACAAGTCGCATTAATATTCAACTGAGTTTGGAATCGGTTGCTATTAAGAAATGATTGCAATACGTTTCGATTTCTGATATAAAATATAACTGTTAATAATGAGAGTGGTTCTTTTAGCCGCATTTACTATAATGTAAAATTCCAATGAGCATGAAATCTTAAGAGATTTTAAGGTAATTGTCCAATTTATTCAAACAAGATAGTTACGCCTCAAATAGTGATTTTAGTATAATATTCCAATTCAAATGAGAATAAATTTTTATTCTTATTCTAAAGTGAGAGATAGTAATTTCATTGACAATTAACTATTTTCTCTTGCATTTGCAAGCTTTTTTTTATCGCAATGAATGACGAGACGAGCAAGCCGTACGCCTGATGGTAAGCGATACGACCGCTCATAAACCGTAGCAACATTCCACAGCGCTCGCCATCCTGAGACATAAGATGTTAAGTCTCAATATGTCCAGTAGTTACTCTGGCTACAATGTCCTTCAATCCGAAACACAACAGTGCATTTACGCAGTGTTGTTTCACAGGAGAAATAGACATTGCGGTGGTACCTACCCAGATGGCCTCTCACATATGAGAGATCTACCACCAGTAAAATTATTTAGGGACGTATTCATTGCACATAATTTCGTCAATTAGATTTGATAGAAACAATAAAGCAAGTCTTTTATTTTATAATTTAATTGTATGCTTATAATAGCTGGGAAACATTATTTTTCTAAATATCAGATTCTCCTTCATTGCACCACAGATCCCTATTTCCGTCCATAAGGCATTAAATACCAGCTTTTTTGCGTCGTACGCTGGGTTTTAATATTGGACTAGTAATTTTTTTCGAGTGTTTGACTGTAATTGTTGTTTTTCTATTCTTCTGTATATTTTCTAGATAAAAGGTTTTCTATACCCTTGACAAGGTGCATGCCAAATTCAATAACGATTGGTTTAGTTGTTGGAAAGCGAAAACATAGTAAACAGACTGTTTTTACATACATAATTTAGCTAGTACTTCAAGAATCAATAAAATTGCTGGATAAAGCTGTTTTCAACAGATTAATAATTTTGGGGTGTTCTATTATAATCATCAAAGGCTTCGGGCTTAAGATTATTTTAATAGTGACTAAATTAATACTATTATTTTCTATATTTGTAAATACATAATTATGCGCAAAATTGGTACTCTTTTATCCCATAGGGGTAGGCAAAGACTATAGATCACTTTCAAGATATAATCTTTCGCTTCATCAACTTTCATCAACATATTTCTGCATTCGCAATTCAATGGTGACTTATGTGAATAAAACCTCACCTTTCTTGTGATGCCTCGTGAAATTCCCGAAGACGCTACCAAGCCTCTGTTGATTTCTAGTAGTGCACAGTTCCAATGATTTCAAATCGTCAGCGTTTTGCGCCACAAGTATGGAAGACTTTTTCGACTCCATAGCACTGCTTAGCAATTCGACTTCGAGCAAAAGAACAAGAGTTACATAAATTAGTTTCGGTTCTCTACAGCAATACATTGTTTTTGACACTTGCAACTGTCACATACGCAAATCACTCAAATTTATAGTCATTTTTACACTGTTATCTTCTTTTGCTGCCGCGTTTTGTGGGGACTTGATGGTGCATTCTGTAAAGAAAAGACAAACGTTATTATATAAATGTACTGTATTACACAACAAGTAAAAAAATCGACAAGAAATCACATTAATAAAAAGTACAATTGGCGGTTTTGTCGCTGAAAGGTAATGCCTTACAGACAACTATGAGATGGATTTAAGAATTGGATAAACAGAGGGTAGTCTAAAGTGCAAAGGAAAGAACCTTAAATCGGTCACATAATCAGAAATCTTTTGAATCCTGAGACCAAAATACTGATAAGTATTAAAAGACCTGTTTATATAAACACCAAAATTGCATGCTAGTTGAAACATTTCAATCGAACATACGATTTAAAAGTAACCTATTTTAATCTCATCAATTCTATAAAAGATCCATCTATAACGCCAACTCCTTAATATAGAGACATCTACCAACACCCATCCGAACTATTTCATCACAAACGCAATTAGTATTCTAAAATATCTTGAGAATTTTTGCAATCAATTTTATCCTTTACTAAATCGTATTGAGTCTTACACGCCCTTCTTATCTCACGCTTTGCATGCCAGTTGAAACAGTTCAAGGGAACAAGCGATTGAAAAGTAACCTATTTTATTCTCTCATTGACTCAATAAAGATCTATCTAAAATGCCAATTATCAATTCCTTAATACATAGACATCTACCAGCACCCAACCGAACTATTTCATCATAAACCTAATTAGTAAATCTAAAACATCTCGAGAATTTTTGCAATCAATTTTATCCTGTGCTAAAGCGTATTGAGAGCTTACACGCCCTTGTTAACTCACGCTTTGTACAGTACCAAAATTGGACTGGCTAGTGTATAGTTAGCTGCAGTTGCACCACCGCACTGAAACGCAATTACGGGATTTTCATTCCGTTAATGCCCCTCTACGTAACTTTTGCTAAAAACCTGTCGCAATTATGTTTTGTACTTGCTATCTACTCGTTCAAAGGTACGTTTTCTGTTTGTAGTTCAGACTTTTTAAATGTTGGTGTTAAAGAGTTATTGTATAGTTATTGAGAAGAACAATTTGAGGGTTCGTATTGATGGTGAGAAAATAATAATTCAAGCATTAACCTCTCACTATAATAGGCTTCTTAACGATGCTCAAATTTAAAGAGCTATTGATAGGCTGTGTGCGTTATTTCGCGAGGAAATAAATTTAAAAATAAAATGATACGTTGGAGAAAAATACCGTTTATGTAATAATTTTCAAACAGTAATAATTGTTGATCAAGGAAAATTCTATAAATAAACCAGTCAAATTATAAATGAGAAATGACTAAATATTTCAAACAGACATAGAACGGCGTGTTTCAATAAACCTCGCATTTGATAGGTGAGAAAATATTTCACCCAACGCAGTTCCAGTAAAAGTTGAAATAACTACAAAACATGGTCTGGAGAGAGTTTTACAGCTTTATAAAAATAGTTTTGAGAGCTTACCTAACATAGAAACGCTGGCTTATAATATTATTTTTGTTTTCTAGGGGCAGATTGCATCAACTTTCTATAACTCAGACTATGAGAACCTAAATTGAAGTATAATATTATTTATCTGAGATCTCAATTTGTTAATTTCAATTTATAAATTGTATTAGAGTATTGTATCGGCCTATCTACGTCTCACTATTGAGAACAGGCCTCCTCCATATTCACAAGTACGATTGAGAGGGGTTAGGCTATAGTTCACCACGCTGGCCTAGTGCGGATTGGCGGACTTAATTTTTTTTTTCATTTTTCTCTTTATTTTACTTTATATTATAATAATATGCACCAAAAGAAAAACAAAACTATTGCAGGTATATTGAAATTAAAAACAATAGGCGACCATATTGCACTAGGTGACCCCTTCCAGGCAACGTTTGGATGGAGATAAGAGAAAGGAGAGAGAAAAGGCAGTCATTATACATACATAAAAAAATATATATATTGGAGGAATCTTGGCTATTTATTGTTAGGAACGAACTAAAAATTTATATAGAATTATAAAATAATGAGAAATTAATTGCCAATGTACCCGATCATCACGTAATTATAGTTAAAGTAATAATAATTGTAGTTTCGTTTATATTTAATATTTTGCGCTAAGAGGAAAGAGCGTTAAAATCACATATTTCTCTTAAAAAGTATGAAAACAGGTTGTAAAATAAAGCAGCTATTAGTATTTTAAAAACTTTTGCCCACAGCACGGTAATGGCGGTGACGTCACTATCTTTATCGGCTATTATTTTTTGTTACTCAATAAGTACCCCTCCTCTAAATTTTCAGAGTCATGTTTGTATGGATAGTCAATCACCACGGACTAAAACGCGATGTAGCGATTCATTAGAATTTCTATAGTTTAAGTCCGCCAACCCGCATTTGGCTAGCGTGGTGGATTATATGGCTTAACCACTCTCAATCATACTCTCGATTGTAGAGGAGGTCCGTGCCCTGCAGTGGGACGTATATGGGCTAGTATAGAATAAGTACCCCAATTATTAATTTAGGGAAAAAATATGATTTGTTTAATTTGGAATTGATTTGAAAAAAATATTTTATTATAGATTTTGTAAAGTGTTGTTAAAAATAATAAAATATACGTAACGTAATCTATTAATTTTAAAAAGTTACATAATCCTTAATGGTATGTTTCTTAGTACAGATTAGGACTCATGATTCACTATTCCAGGCCAGTTAGTTTAAATACTACTAATCAAATCCCAGCAATACACATCTAAACAATTTTGCTACATTTCAGCCGTATAAATCAGTGACTAAATATTTAGACCGATCCACTTAATCCCTTTTAATCTAACGACAAATTTATTTAGGCACGTTTACATTCACTGCGATATTAGTTCACAGAACCCACAGAGCATACATTCATAGTCTTAACCTGACACTAAGATCGTCATTATGTCGTGGGTATCAGGAACTACGAGTGACTCTTCGGTTTTGTAAATAGTCAGACACAAAACAAAATCTTGTGGTCCAAGAAAACATTTGCTCCGGTCTGGGGATCGAACCCGGTGCCTCTCGTTTCACAGCCGTCGTCTAGTTAACCGGGCCACGAAGGCTGTTAGTTGAAAACTATAGCTAAAGCATTTAATTAAGTTGAGGTTTTATCTATCTAATAATTAATTTAAAATACATTAGTGGCAAATCGTTCGCGGCTAATTGGGTATTAAAATAGGCTATAAATTTTGGAATTGTTATAGGTACTTAGTCGATATTCAAATAACAAAATGTATACCAGCAAATTAGTCTAATGTTTTTATTTTGAGATAAGCTCTTGAACTTTTAATTAGGCAATTAGGATTTTTTGTAATCTTTGTAGGTTTTAAGTGCGTGGTGGCCTGTTGGTAAACGGACTAGACGCGACTGCCAACATGTTCACGGTGGTCGTGGGTTCGAATCCCAGGGCACACCTCTGACTTTTCGGAGTCATGAGTGTATTGATAGTCAATCACCACGCACTAAAACGGTGAAAGAAAACATCGTGAGGAAACCTGCATACCATAGCGATTTAAAAAAATTCTATGGTATGTAAGTCCGCCAACCCGCACTAGGCCAGCGTGGTGGACTATATGGCCTAACCACTCTCAATCGTATTCTCGATTGTAGAGGAGGCCCGTGCCCTGCAGTGGGACGTATAAGGGCTGATACAGTAATCTTTGTAGGTAGGCTCTTTTAGGCCTCTGATAGTAAGTGATAAGTGCCATTATATGTACATCAATTTGATCACTAGTGCGTAGACGATATTTTAATATAAGACGAGAATAAGAACGGGATAAACTAAGACGTTGTGGGTTTAAACAATCTCAAGTAACAAAATTCAATACTAAAGTGATCGCCACACTTAGCTTTTCTATTGGATAGTGGTACTCACCCAATCCAGTAAATTCGTTCTTTCAGTTGTCTTAAATGACTACGGTGTGACTTTATAGAATTCTGATTCTCGTTGTAGATTTGGTATATGGCAAGTAAAGTTAGTAATTAGCTGTATATGAATGTAAAGACTGATTTAGTAATAAAAATAATGATATATCTAGAAGTAAGGCAGTACCTTCCGCCGGCCGGCCGGCTATTTAAAAGTCGAAGGATGCCGTTTTCATCAAATCGGACTCGTGATTCCTTTCAGTATTTTTCGATATCCCTCACAGTCGGATGTGGCATTCCACGCTCATTTATAAATCACTCTATATAAATACAATTTACAATAAACACACATCCATTTGTGATATTTTGCCCCAATTTATACCCATTCATTACAATGGATGGCAGGATATATCATATAAGTATAAAAGAGATGTTTCAAAGAGTGAATGTTGAATACAGCCCCATCGCTTTATAGCGTACGGAAACGAAATAACTTTGCTAATGAGATTTACTTCCGAAATCGGAACGATGAATGGTATATCATACATTGTCAGTACGGGGAATTTGATTTTCGTATTGCGTGAATAAAAATGAATAAATTTGATTTTTTATTAATTTAATGAGTATGACAGCCAGCCAGCCAGACAGCCTCCATCGCACAGGCGGTTAGACGCCGCGGGTTCGATCCCTGTACCGAGAGAAATGATTGTGCGGGTCACAAATATTTCTTTCGGGTTTGGCTGTTTGTGAGACCGAAAAGTCTTTCGTAGTTCATGATACCCACGACACAAGACTCGATCATAGTGTGGGATCGGGACTATGTGAGTACGTAGTAGTAGTAAATGTTATTTATTTGTTATTTTTACCTATAGAATCAATGAATTCAAATACTTAATCGTATCAAAATTGGAAGTTTTTTATTTATTGCATAGGTTTGAAGACGAGTATATAATCTAAGGGTCTGACAAACGAGTAAACAGATCACTTGATCATGGTAAATGATTACTCATGAATATCCACACGTTTGGATAATGAATGTGTTACCGGCCCATCAAATCAGGAGGTAAGCGCGAAAAAAAAATGATAGGAAGAGAAAAAGAGTATAGGGCATTCGAAAATCTCACTCACCGAACGAAACTCGAGAGCTAAGCTGTCGATTCAACTTGTTTGTACTATAATTATGTATGTACTATATACATAAACCTTCCTCTTGAATCTCACTCTCTATTGCTGAAAACTGCATTAAGAACCGTTGAATAGTTTAAAAGATCTAAGCGTACAGACAGTGGATGCGACTTCGTTTTATACCAAGATTTTGTGTATTTATTTATTTATTTTGTCACGTGATAGCCTCCGTAGCTCAGATGTTTTGACGCTGGCTTTGAAAGAAAAGGCTGCGGTCTCCCGAACCGGAACTTAGTGTGCCCCAAAAATATGTCTGGATGTTGTGCAACCGAACAGTCTAATAGATTCTTAGATATACGCGAATGTTACGCATTGAAAAAATAAATATTTTGTACGTGTTTGGTTTTATTTGTAACTTATTTTAGAGTCAGGTTTATGCATGTGGCTATTAAGTGTATTAAAGAACAATGATAATCCTCCATACATTTTTTTGTTGTATTTTTTTTTAAGTGTATTGGGATGAAAAATACTTTAAAATATAGATTTTAAATTTCTTAACAATTACTTCTTAAGGTATACTATTGTAGCAAGCCTGGGAACAAAGATATTCCACTTTCAAGGTTTACAGATTTTCTTTATCTTGTCAAACTCTGTAGGTAGTTAATTTTATTTTGTTCCATTTATATTGGCGTAAGGCAAATAAAAATGAAAAAATATATTTTTCACGCAATTTAAACATCGATTACTTATTTATTTTACAAATGTAATAGTAGTATAATGTCCAATGAAGTAAACGGTAAAGAAAGAACAACTATATATAGGTATTATTAGTTGCACAATAGCGCTTTTGGGCGACAGAAGTAAATTGTTATTACTTAATTCATTAATCAGTGATTATTTTGCTGTTCTTAGTTCTCTGCGCATTTTTTTTTTATATTAATTATCTGAAAAAGATAATGAAAGAATTGGAATGAAATAACGCCTAACCAATAAAAATAAAGCAAATATCAATAGAGTTGTACGAAAACTGTGTTTTTGTAATTCAGGCTTGGTTTTGCCGTAAATTGGGCACCAAAATTACTGAGAAAATTAATTATTAATATTTTTATAAATCAAATTTATAGACGCTTAAGAATTGCATAACAATGATTTTACCAATGTTCTTTGAAACCTTGTAACTTGAATCCGGACTATGAGTAACACTTCCGTGTTTGAGTTTTGACACACGATTTTCAAGCAAAACAATGTCCATTCACTGCTTCCAAAGCAATTACTTACATAGCTATACCTGGGGACTATGGTAAATTATAGGTACGGCCTAACCTCGGTCAGTATATAGGCCATATCGACTCGCCTTGGGAGACTCGCCTGCATTCGAGGTGTATTGATGAATTTTAAATGAAGCTTATAATACACGGCTTATTTGGGCTTTTAGCATTTCAATGCGCGCTGGAGAGCTGTATGGCAGATGAAAAGTAGTACCATTCCTGCAGTGGATGTAGTTTCGTGTATTTTAGAAGTTGGAATATAGTACACGGGAGATTAAAAATAGAATTTTATTATTTGGACATTATTTCGTCAGTGTCTTTTAATCTAGTGTAACTCTAGTATTAAATATTATAAGGCAAATACCAACAAAACAAATTATCGATGAAACTATATGTATATTTATATTGTATCAATAATAGTTTTTCAACTTCACCTCATAATAATGTTATCTAATGTAATTTATTTATTTTAAAATAAACTTAAGTTTTAATGTAATAATATAATATATAATCCAGCCATACGTACTTCGTATACATACATGCAGACATACATACGTCGTACTGCAGAGAACGGATCTCCTAGATTTAAACATCAACATATAAAAAAAAATATTCGCTTATACATCGAAGCAGGGCTTTAGTTTTATAAACGCAAAGCGCGGTAGAGTGCTCGCTCTATATCTTAAATAATCTAAGACAAGTGAACATGTATGTATCTGTAGTTTGTAAATATGTAATTCTACCTGCATTCAGGTACAAACTTGTTTAATTTGGAACGGGCGTCTCCTATGAAATACTTGAGAGTTTCCAGCACTCAAACTCCTTGCGGATGGACGCTCTCGAGGCGTTCGACTTGAAATCTGTTCGAAAATCCTATTTAAAGTATAGGGAGATGACCTAGATAAAGTGAAGGTAAGAATGTTTCTGGACTGTTGTGGGAACGAATGGGCGTTGGAGAAACCAAATAATATTTATGAGAGTAACTAACGATGTTTTAACTCTACGGTTTTAATAAAACAAAGAAAACAGTTTTGTGTTGTGAAAGGAGTATTTTGTACGTTTTCTTTTTCAAAGAACATGCACGTGAACATTTTTTTAAGCCATAACATTGCCTACATTGTATTTTTTCCTTATGTTTAATATACGAGCTGCCAGGTTGTCGAATGCTTTGCCAGTAACGGTGAGACGGGTTAAAGAAACGTCCTAAGGAAACCGCAGGAGTACGTCGGTAATGTGTGCCTGAGCCTCAATATTCCCGGACCTCGACCGCGGGGTAGACCCAAGAAGCGCTGGCTCGATGTCGTCAAGGAAGATATGAGGGTCAATGGCCTTACTATTGAGGATGCCGAAGATCGGGCGAAATGGAGGAGAATTTGCCGGAAGGCGGACCCTGGCACGGGCCGGGATAACGCCAGGTAGAAGAAGAAGAAGAAGAAGAAGGTGAGACGGGTTAAATCTCTGCCCATCTTTGAAAAAATGTTTAAAGAACACTACTTTCATGTTCTATTAAGATATTGGAGTTATTCACATTTTCCTTTGTTTGATGTTATTTATTTGTATCGCTTTTATATTTATGTATATGTATACAGGGTATATCAAGACTGCTACCGAAAACGAAGCCGGGTGGTAGTTTAAGCGACTTCAGACACAATGCAACAGAAAAAGTTGCAAAAAAAAGCGGCAATTTTTTTTGTTATTTTTTTCCTATGGCCATATTTGGGTGGTAAATAATTTTTTTCCTAAAATAATAGTATATACCCTTTTATTTATAAATACTCTAAGGTATAAAAGAGTTTAAATTATTATTTTAGCAAAAACTATGGATTTACCACCCAAAAATGACGATATTTAAAAAATCATAAAAAAAATTGTCGCGTTTCTAGGCGAAATTTTTAATTGCATTGTGTTTGTAGCCACTAAAACTACCACCCGGCTTCGTTTTCGGTAGCAGTCTTGAGATGCCCGGTATTATATGTGTATATTGTGTATGTGTATGTTTATGCAACATACCGGGTATATCAAGACTGCTACCGAAAACGAAGCCGGGTGGTAGTTTTAGTGGCTACAAACACAATGCAATTAAAAATTTCGCATAGAAACGCGACAATTATTTTTTATGATTTTTAAATATCTTCGTTTTTGGGTGGTAAATCCATACTTTTTGCTAAAATAATAATTTAAACTCTTTTATACCTTAGAGTATTTATAAATAAACGGGTATACACTATTATTTTAGGAAAAAATGTATTTACCACCCAAATAGGGCAATAGGAAAAAAATAACAAAAAAAAATGTCGCTTTTTTTGCATCTTTTTCTGTTGCATTGTGTCTGAAGTCGCTTAAACTACCACCCGGCTTCGTTTTCGGTAGCAGTTTTGATATACCCTGTATGTATGTATGTTTATATATAGTATAGTAAATAGAGAACAATATAATGAATTAAATTATTTGTACACCTGAAGCTGCCGCAACTTCCGTTCGTTCTCGTTTATCCATCCCATGGTTTTCTGGCAGAGATTGCTTCGAGCAATAAGACCGCCACTTGTGCATTTTTTTTGTTTCATTTAATTTTGTCACTTTATGGTGTACAATAAAATGTTTAATAAAAATAAATAAATAATATGATGCATAAAAAATGAAACATAAAAATGAAATTCAACAGCCTATTATTAATTGGCTATTGCTGACGACATGACTCTTTAATCAGGATTTGGAATGACACATTTCGATGTAGTCAAAAATCAAAATTAAATATGATGTATATTAATCAAACCTTTCAAAAGTAACAGAGCCACGCTGTTGTCAGTCATGACTCAACGTAAATGGGCAGGCTCGTCCGGGGTACTACTGTCTCACAGGAGATCAACGTGAAGCGAAAGCTTAACTGTCGCGTTTTTTTTCGGTGAGTGAGATTGCCAGATGCCTTCCTCTTTCCATGCTTCATCCTTCCCACTCCATTTGACAGTGCTGGCGACACATCCATATTTGAAGCTTTGTGAATTTTCATGGGCTATAGTAACCACACACAATCAGGTGACCTGTTTGCTAGTTTATCGAATCGAAGCAATAATAAAAAAAATCTTTCACCAAATATAATCCGTTGAAATAATTAATCTAAGAAACCATTATACAAATACAGTCCGGCGAGACAAAGGAAATTCCGAGCCTTAACACTGCAAATTACATTCAAAATATGCTTTGTGTCAAGCAAAGCGTATATAAGTCACATGCGTAGGATAAAAATATTTGGCCCTAGAAAAACAACGCAATCCAGATATGTATCGTAATAACATCTTTGTACAAAAAATTGGACGAGGCGCTTTTCATGTTTTATTCATAGAATGTAGTAGGAATATATGCGAGCCATATTCGTGGGTAGTTTTCGTTTTACGGAAATTAATTGGCGGATTAAAGCTTTGATTTCTTTTGTTCTTGTTAAAGATCGCATTTTACCGATATTTTTAGAGATGGGCTAAAAATGTAATTAGCGTTTATTTATGCTTTATTTGACATAAAGGATTTATTGTTGTATCTTTGAAGTCTAATGACCCTTTAAAATAACCCTTGAGTAAAATTTAATCTCCCAAAAAAATACGATATGTAACTTGCAATCGTAGAATAAAAACTGTAGACTAACTGAGATCCTCCTTTTTTATAGAGGCTGCATAAAACCTCATTTTTTTTAAACTCACAACATATTGTTTACCCAATGGTAACAAGTTTCTCCTAGAAATTAATTTAAAATGCAAATTCTTTAAAATTAATGCTGAATCTTTGCTATTGTTTAGTTTATATTAAAGTATATTCACGTTGCCTTAATTCTTCACTTTTTCAGTTTTGTTTTATTTTTTATTTTAATTTGGCACTGAAAATAGTGAACATTAAATTCATTCCCCAAGCAATACTGGTCTCTAATGAAATACTATTCCATTCGCAACACGCTTCATTTAAATTCTTTGCATGCAAATGGTCTTTAAATGAGAAATTTATTCATTTTATGAGACTTACATTCATACTTTCATAGACCACATTAATATGAGTTGCGCGAAAACTTACGAACGTTTTAGAGATAAAAATATAAATTGCATAAGTTCACACCGCACAGCTTATTTCAATTATCATTTTGTATAATTTGAGTAGTTCAAACTTTGAACATTAAGTAGTTCAAATTCTTCTGCTTCCGAGAAACCGAAGTTTGTACCTTGGCAACAATAACCGTTAATTAGTTTGTTAATTTGTAATTAATGGAACGTCTTATGCTATGTTTGGAAGTTTGTAAAATTAATTATTAAGGGATGAATCATAAACCAATGCTTGGCATTCCATTGCGCTCGCCATCCTGAGACACAATATGTTATGTCTCATTACGTCCAGTAGTTACTCTGGCTGTAATGTCCTATAAAGCGGAACACAAAAGTGAATTCGCACTGCTGTTTGTCGGAAGAAGTACGAATCTCCTTTTTAATTTTTCACCGTTATTTTTTTTAGGAATAAAAGGAGTTACATAAAAGCCACTTTTGACTTAACTTTTCCTTTAAGGTCATTACTTGGGGCGCACAAAAATAGGAACAACTTATTTTGATTCCCACCAAATTACTATTAGACAAACACAATGCGACGACCTCTAGGAAACCATCAAATCCCAAACATGGATCGGAATGGTTCTGTCTCAACATAATGGAGTAAAGTAATAGATTTGCCTTTGTGCGGTGAATCTCAGGAAGCTTGGAAGTATGTGTTACTTAATGTTTCAGCACATTTCGAGTTCTGGCGATCTATTACATCACTTGGATTGGTTTAAGGTTTTACTTTTAAAATATTTTTTGGGATCTACATAGATTTTTTATGAGAATTAATGGCGAAATGAGCATACCATATATTACAAAGCTGTTTAGGGGGAGAAAGAGACATTGTGGTGGTACCTACCCAGACGGTCTTTCACGCATGAGTGACCTACCAACAGTAAAAAAAACTGTGTATAAATAAGAGGAACAAGTTTGAAATGATCAAATACAACTTGGTATACTGGTTAATAAAATTAATATCTGAATAATTTTAGTATCAGTATCAGCCCATATACGTCTCACTGCAGAGCACGGGCCTACTCTACAATCGACAGTACGATTGAGAGTGGTTAGGCCATATAGTCCACCACGCTGGCCTAGTGCGGGCTGGGAATAATTTTAGTAATAAATTATTAATATTTTTAATTAATTTATTTACTATTAAAATTTTAAATTTCATAATAATAAAGACTTATACCAAAACGTTCCAGGTCTTAAGGAAATAAAGATAATTTGTAAAAAAAAAAGTTATAGATGGTGGCCACACTTACACCATAACCAACACAGTAATTATGCAAAAAATCTCAGACTGATGATGGCAAGTTAAGAAGCTTCACCCCACACTTACCAACCTAACTCAAGCGTAATCATAAGAGGTTTTTGAAGTCAACTACGTTTAAATATCTGTATCAGCCCATATACATTCTATTGCAGGATACAAGCCTCCTGTATAGTAAGTATACGATTGAGTGGGGCTAGACTATATTAGTCCATCACACTGGCCTAGTACGAGTTAGCGGACTTTACGTACCATAGAAATTCTTACTATCGTTCTATTATGCAGGTTACCCACCCAAGTTTAGCTTCAAAGCAAGCTTATATAGCATGGTGATTGACCATCAATGCACGTGTTAAATACACAAATCAGAAAACATTCTTATTCCCAAATGTTTTTATGACGCGTTCCGCCCAAAGAATTCCTAAAGACGTATTCCAATCAATACGTTCTGCGAATGATATATGACTGTCACTGAAGGATATTTTTCACTGTCACTCAGCTTATCTTGGATGAATGGATGAGGTACGAGTATTCTGAATAAAAAAATAAATACACCCAACAGTCACATATATAGTCCTGACCCCACACTAAGATCGAGTCTTGTGTCGTGGGTATCAGGAAGTACGAGAGACTTTTCGAAATGAATGAATGCATTGTTTCTTATCTTTGTGTTACATTTGTTTGCATTTATCTCAGTCTGCCTCTATGACGCAGTTGTAATATGGTACGTTTACAACGTTGAGGTCTCGGGTTCGAATCCCGGGTCGGGCAAAGTGATATTGGATTTTTCTATTCATCATCATCCTGGAGTCAGAAATTTGTACCCGATATGTCACATTGCGGGACGGAACATACAAGGCGAAATGTGGGCAGTCGTACGAGTATTTTATCAGAAACCAACCACTCAATAACAGTATACTAAATCTTATTCAAACACTCGATAGCTTACCAAGCAGATATATCACTGGCTACTCAATCTACGAGCAGCAGAGTTACTCAAAATCAAAATATCAGTCAACAACAGAAAGATAATCTTCAAAATCCTATTGTTATTTTAATTTTTTTTATGTTACCTTTGTTTTGTGTGATATTGTGTTTTCTATGACAAATAAATATGTTTTTCTTTCTTTCTTTCAAAATCTTGAAATTTACAATCAAAATATTTCAATGTAAGTCAACCTACATTCAAATAATATTCCATAGTTCGTATATAGGTCGTGTCGTACCATTTGGCTGATGATGCGGCGGGTGGAACGGGGTGATTAACTCTTGTTTATGTGTCTGGAATTAAGCTTATATCATCTCTGGCCCATATCTGCTCGGTTAATCGCGGACCGGGCCAAGCCTAAATCATATCGACGTTCTGCGTGTTAATTACTTGTAGTGTTTGTAAATTTGACTGTCAATATGAAGTTTGTATTCGTGTGTACCTTCTTTTATAAGTTTAGTAATAAAACACAAGTAGTCTTACTTATAAACATAACATGGAGATAAAGGTTTTTACAAATAAAAATGCGGAAATACAAATGATAAATGTTGTTAATCATTTTTATTCACATTTTTAAATAAAATCTCATAACAGACATCAAAAGCTATCATATTTTAAAACCCGTAACATCTATACCCAAAAAAAAATGAATTCTAGGCTACACGAATATTTATCTCGACACATTGATCGAACCCGCAGCCTCCTTTCCAAAGCCAGTTTTTAACCAACTGCGCCACTACTTTCAGTATTATACAATACTACTTTCACTTACAGATCTATTACAATAGTACATTACCAATACTGAAGCAAAGTAAGTTCCACATCCATACGCAGCATAATCTCAAAGCCCCGAATGTTCAATACCAACACGACCTATTTTCAATCCATTGAAAGACTTGCCTATTCTACTCAACTACCCAACCATTTACTTCGTAAAACATGGAATTTCAGTAGCAGATTACCGTATACGCAATAATATTATTTTTACGCAACCTTGCTTTATATTTGAGCTCGGAAATTGTTATTTTGAAGGAAAAATAATAACTAAACGTCTTATGCATAATGCATGAACTTGTACGACATACGAAAGGTCGCCCATCTTGATAAGCCGAGGCTTTGTTTTTTACGGCTCCAAGTGGGATATCAAATATTTGATGCATAATATCTTGATGTTTGCTTAATAAAGTCGAATAACATGAATATATTACGCAATATTATGGAATTTGAGATATTAAGGTTAGGTTAAATATTCATTATTTTTAGGGTACCGTACCTCAAAAGGAAAAAACACGGAACCCTTATAAGACCACTTTGTTTTGCGTCTGTCTGTCTGTTTGTCTGTCTGCCAAGACCTTCTTTTTTTTCATGAACGCTAACAAGCGGTAACAAGCTGAAATTTGTATTACATAATTACTATCCCTTTGAGATGTATAATAATAAAAAAGATTTTTTTTTTAAGTTAAACGGTTTTATATTGCAGATAAATGTACTAAAAGCTAAAAAATAATTTTAAACATATGCAAACTAAAATAAAATCGTGGGGCACGTCCACTTTAAATGAATTTTAACCACTTTAAATATTGGACGTGCCCCTCGATTTTATTTTAGTTTAATCAATGCATATGTTTAAAATTATTTTTTAGCTTTTAGTACATTTATCTGCAATAATAAACCGTTTAACATAAAAATTTTTTTTTTACTTTTTTATTTTTAAGTTTTTAGTTTTTATTTCTCATTCTATTCAATTCGTTGAGTTCTTGACTTGGGTGGGAGATTCATATTGTAATTTTGTATAGTATACTGTATTATACTTACCAAGCCCTTTATTTTGATACCCATATTGATGGGATTGAAAAATATATTATCCGCCATTTTGTAGCAGTGGCCATCTTTGATTTTGATTTTGTATAGTGCACTGAATTCTACTTGACAAGCCCTTTCATTTGATACCCATATTGATGGGATTGAAAAAAACTAAGTTGTCCGCCATCTTGTAGCGGCGGCCATCTTGGATTCACAATAATATTGAATACGGATAATTGTATTGTCACCAGAATCAAAAGCGTATACCAAATTACAGATCAATCGGTTAACGGGAAGAGGGTTAAATTTCAATTACTAAATTTGACCCAAACAAACGGGGTGAACTAAATAAAACCGTTTAAAAATAAGGAACTTCGTTCTAAAAAAACAAATTTCTAATTCAACGCAATCAAAAGATATAGCCGCTAATGTTTTTCTCAAGGGAATCAAAACCTACAGGGTACTTCCCATGAACTCAGAATCTTGAAATATGGTACGAAGCAACGTCTTTAGGGATTGCAATCCCGCAGCTCATACAATCCCGCTGGATTGATATGCCGAACCAATCGATCCCCGCGAGATCTCGCATTATTCTTATTATGTTTTAAAACCGAATTAAAGGAAATTCTACGTTTTCTTTAAAATCAACTATTATTCAAAATGTCATTATGCAACATGAAATAACTTCTTTCCTAACAAAATAAAAATAATTAAGTTCAAGTAAGTCTTCAATCAACTTTGCCATTAAAAACTTTAATTTGCCCTAATTTTTATTCTAACAAAAGTTTAATGATATTTTTAATTCAGTCTTATTTATATAATGACTAATATTCAACACAAACTAGATGTTATTTCTATTACGAGTAGCCTATGGTGATAACTCATGAAAATATGCTCTTAAGAAACAAATGGCATTTATAGTCTCATCTCCGAGCTTGCTTCTGAGTAAACTGCAAATACATATATCCTTATGCTGAAAAGCCTCTCTCAGATCCTACGCTAGTAGGCTGAATCGTCAGGATATATTCATAGGTGAGTGTCAGGTACCCTCCTCTGGTACCATCGGACTCAAATGTCGCCATGTGTTCAAAATTTTCTAACAATCTGTTTTCTTGTTGTCTAGTTTTTTAAAAATATTTCTTACTATAACTGAATATGTGATTTGACTATACTATACCGGGAAAACCAGTGTAAGATAATATGTTTTGAATGATTCATAAATTTTAACCAATGTGAATGATTAAGTAAGGACGATCCACATACATATAATAAGCAAAACATGGTGACCTGAGTCATGAAACAGGGCAAATACTATCAGTGACAAAAATAATCCATTTCATGAATCAAATATCACAATATTTCATAAAAACAAAAATAAAAACAATTTAACCGAAATGTAAAACCTTAAAAGATAGGAGATAAAGGCAATCTCATTAATTCTTTTAATAAGATACACAGGCAAACAACCTAAAAACCTAAATTAATCCGCGAGAAACAGAGACGAGTCGACGCAAATCGCAGCGAGGCGAAAAATTTGCGGGCTTGCATATTCTACTGCATTGATCGTAATCTGAGCCGCGTCCGTATTCTATAGGTATTTTCGTTTTTTTTTTCAGTACAAAAAAAAAGAAAAAAGTTCAAAGACCACCAACCCATACTAGGCCAGCATGGTTGACTATATGTACTAACCGCTCTTAAAGGTACTTTAGATTGTAGGGGAGGCCCGTATGCTGCGGTGAGATGTATATGAGCTGATATAATGCAATGTTTAGAAGTAAATCCATCTATGAGGTGAGCAGATGGCATAATTAACCAGGATATCTTTAGATGATACATATCGAATATATTACTTGAAATTTTCTTGGAGGAAGCCTAGCATCAGTAGCCTTCCTACGACTGAAGTTTTAGACGGTGATAATCATTAGAGTGATAACAGGATCGTTTGGCTATTACTTTAGTTCTGCTGTAGGTTACGTTTTTAAGCGATGATTATTTTACTGCAGACGTGGGTTAAGTTTTCGAATTGACATAATATTATAACACAATGTTTCTATAAAAAAGAGACGTAAAGAGGAAAGGTAGTTATAATTGTATTTAATAGTAAATTAACATCGTCGTCCATGCAGACCCGTATTACTGAGTCATATCCTTACTAATATTATAAAGGTGAAAGTTTGTATGTATGTATGGATGTTTGTTACTCTTTCATGAAAAAACGGCTCAACAGATTTTAATGAAATTTGGTATAGTGATAGCTGACACCTTGGATTAACACATAGGCTACTTTTTATCCCGAAAAATGTAGTGTTCCCGTGGGATGAGTCAGGAAACCAAATATACATATTTTCTACTCTTTCAAATTCAAATTGTTGGCACGGGATGTCCTCTCCTACGGAAGGGAAATATAGTCGACGGCACGCGGGAAATATAGTTAGTAGACACGCGAAATAATATGTTCTTGATGTGGATTGGACTCAAAAACTATCTGCACCCGGGCGAATCCGGGCCCGACAGCTAGTACTAAATAATTAAATGATGAGGATGAAGCAACAGCCATGAGCCAAGATTGCAGTGTCTTCTAGAACCTCACTCAACAAAATACAACTCCAAATATAGCACACACCTCATTTTATTGCAATACCATCATCATCATCATCCATCCATCAGCCAAAGGAAGTCCACTGCTGAACATAGGCCTCCCCCAATGATTTCCACAGAGACCTGTTGGAGGCAGCCTGCATCCAGCAACGTCCCGCGACCTTTACCAGGTCGTCTGACCACCTTGTGGGTGGACGTCCTACGCTGCGCTTTCCGCTACGTGGCCTCCATTCGAGCACTTTCCGACCCCATCGGTCATCAGATCTCCGCGCTATGTGCCCTGCCCATTGTAATAATAATAATAATAATAACACCCAACAGTCACATACATAGTCCTGACCCCACATTAAGATCGAGTCTTGTGTCGTGGGTATCAGGAACTACGAGAGACTTTTCGGTCTCACAAACACCCAGACCCGAGAGAAATATTTGTGGGCCGCACAAACATTTCTCTCGGTGCGGGGATCGAACCCGCGGCCTCTCGTTTCACAGGCGGCGTCTAACCGCCTGCGCCACGGAGGCTGTCATACCATGTTATATTAATTCTGTTCAGAGCAAGATTGAATCGCAATAATATAATTTTGTTTTGATATCATCAAATATTATAGCTTTAAAACCATTCCATAAACTACAAATAAATGTAAACTTTAATCACATTTGCTACAAAGTACTAAAATTTCACCCACTTCAGCCTAATTTATTACGATATCTGAATCGGCTCTGATTCACCATTATTCGATGCAAAGCGGGCGAAACGACACATATCAATGCAGTATGTTGAATAAAACATGGCGGTTTATGAACTATGTTAACCGCGAATGTATAACCACAATTACTAAAACACACGTGATTACAAGCTCTACGGTTTCGATATGGAAAAATCTATATCTGTATCAGCCCATATACGTCACACTGCAGGGCACGGGCCTCCTCTAGAACCAAAAGTAATATTGAGATAAGTTAGGCCGTAATATAGTCAAGATCCTTAAGGTCTTCGGAGAACCCGAAACTGAAAATGCCCATGCAATCCACAGTATTCATAGACAAATCATTTACAGCCCAAGCTTTCCAACTGTGGAACTCACCTCCAGTTGAGATAAGACGGGCACGAATAAAGTCGTCGATAAATGTAGGTTTCCTTCACCGTTATAGTGAACCCGCGAACATCGACACCATGTCGGCAGCAAAGACACGTATAGATGGAAAAAAAATGTAATTATGATATGAAAAAATAGTATTTTTTAATTGGATGCTTTTTCGTTCACAAATTGGACAGCAATTTGATATGTCGCTGAAGGTTGATGCAAGCGGCTGGTTTGAACAGATCGTTCTGGAAGTATTTTAATTGGAAATTTGTATTCGGTAGAAGTGGTCTATAATGATACTGATCCTTCCTAAGATATTGGTTCTTTCCACCGTAGCGTGAAGAAGTCTCTTAGCGGGTCGGCATGATTGTATCGAATGTTATGAGACCGCCGTCTGATACCATTTGATACTCCGTCTGGACAGCATTTACGGTTACCAGCAGTCACAGCATCGTGCCCGAATATAAAGAGTTCAGCCATGGCAGAATTAGGCTTTATGGTCTTTCAATCTTTTTCTTTTTTCACAATAACGGTAAAAGCCACAAGGTCCATCTATTGGCTAAATATGAGTCTGCGCGTGAACGGCTTTGAAAGATAGATAGGGTCTTCTTTAATCAAGCTGCAGTAGTTGAAAATGGTTTAGTCGGGAACAATAATATTAATTGTAGAAAAATGAATGGTGATTTATTTGTTTGAGTTGTATTCCAAACCATGGTAAAATATCATATTGTGATCTATGTAAGATTTTTTTTTTGCTATGCAACTTACTTTGTTTCTTAGCGTCATCCTTATTCGCTTCCTCACTCAATGTTCCACCCTTCATCCGGTGTTTGACACACCTTTGTAAGACTTACAAGAAAAAGACCCCATCAACCTTATTCAAAACAGAATAGGTGTATAATAAAAACGCTGACCAAACCGTTGAGCGTACAAAGTCCTTTCTTCAATTCAATTTCTATATTCATTGATGCAAAAATATCTTGTTCCGCCCCTAGCAAACTTATCGTGAAACGTTTCGCTCAGATGAAATTCCTTAGCGAACGCTGAGATCTATACTAATATTATATAGATCTCAGCGTTCGCTAAGAAATTTCAAATTTCATAAATACGAACGAATGGATAATTCGTACTTTGTGTTGGAAAGTTTGAATCTTAAGGTTTCTTGTATGGATTACACTGGAGTTTCTGAAAGCGTTTTGGATTTAGTGCTTCATAAGCTTCGCCAGATGTCCTAATGAGTGATAAAGCGTTTTATCTTTTTTAACTGTTTTTATTACAAGGCTGCCTCCACAATTACATATGTAAAGTCTTAGGTAAATCAATTTTATTAGATAACATTTGTGAAAAAAGAATGCAAAATAATACGGGTACCGAGGATTTTGAAAGTATAAGGAGACGTGGTTATATTTCACTAGTAAATAGTATTAAACCTGTAGACAAAGCCGAACTTGAAACTCAATACTCTAGCACAGTGTTTCCTAACCTGGGGTCCGTGGACCCCTGGGGGTCCGTGGACCCCTGGGGGTCCGCGGACCGTTCTCAGGGGGTAAGCAGACAACATAAAAATTACGATAACAAAAAAAAACTTATAATAAAAAAATTGATTTATGAACAAATCGCTCTTCTCAAGGTAATTTTGATCATTTTCCTACTCTCTCGTCATTTATGCTATCAACTGGCGGGGCTATGTTGCAAAAGGAGACTCAAGAAGTAATCGTTGAGCACCTGCGAGCGTTGAAGTCTTCATTTCGAGATTATTTTCCACATTCAGACCGCGGTGACAATTGGTTTATGGACCCATTCCGTGTCAATGTTACAGACGTCATAGGCCTTACAACGGTTCAGGAAAATCAATTAATTGAAATAAGTTACGATTCGACACTAAAGAGAACATTCAAAGAATATGCATTAACAAATTTTTGGCAAAATTTTAAATATGATTAAGCAGAAGCAGTTGTCGCCTTTCCCCACAACAAATTTAAGCGAAAAGGGTTTTTAAAATACAGAAATAGACTACAACTAGAAGCAAATTTAAGGCTCCAACTGAGCAACAATGCAACAAAACAACAAATATTACAACTTTGGCCGCAAAACGGCAACATCAACCATCGCATTTTTACAATAATTTACTTACATACATAAAATCACGCCTTTTTCCTAGAAGGGGTAGGCAGAGGTGCCAGGACACCCACATTTTACCTTGTATGTTCTTTCCCACGATGTGATAGGTGCCGACCCTATCACCATATCGGGCACAACACTCGGGGCTGATAATGAATAGAAAAATCCAATATCACTTTGCCCAACCCGGGATTTTAACCCGAGACCTCAGCTTTGTAACCGTACCCTAGTACAACTACGCCACCGAGGCAGTCAAAGAAAATAAAAAAAAAAAAAATAATTTATGTAAGTAATATATCCATGGTATTTTTTGCAAATAAAAGATTTTTTTCGTATTATTTATAGGGGTCTGCTAATCATAATAAAGTGGCGCTAGGGGTCCGCACTAGAAAAAGGTTGGGAAACCCTGCTCTAGCAGTATTTCACGAAAACACTTACGATGCAATAGTCAATAGGAGGCTGGGTAGGAATATGAAATGAAATGAAATGTATTTGAAATGAAATGTATTTATTGATCACGTAGGCAATTAAGGAGCTCTTATGACAAGTCAATACACGTAGAACTTAATCTCTATTTACAATATATTTCCTAAACTTAGTATTACTTATTTTAATTTCTTGCTTTTATCAATTTATTTATTAATTTTATTTACTTTTAAATAAAATTAAATTTTTATTTATAATTAGTTTTATTTATTTATTTAGTTTTTATTCATATTTTATTTAAAGTATTAGTTTTTACTTTATAGTAATTTATTTGTTAAAGAAATACATTATTTACGTTAGTCAAATTAAATTATATTATTTGTGGATCATAAATATTACAACGGTGCGTAGCGGTTTATAGTTACCACCGGATCCAACGCGGCCGTTCCTGAGAAGACCCGGCGAAACAAACTCAGTGGGCTTACACTACCACTGGAACTACGCGACGCGACCCAGTCCTGAGTATATCCAGCGACTAAGACTCAGTGGGCTTGTTTTGGGTCCAACTTAAGACAACGACCATAAGTATTTCCGATACGTCCCGTATGTTTAGGCTTACTGCCGGATCCAACGCGGCCCTGACTGAGAAGACCCGGCGAGTCAAACTCAGTGGGCTTGGTTTTGGTCAATTTACTAAAATAAGTATTTGTGACTTGTCTTACAAAGATTTGCCATATTAATTATTATTTTTAAATGTTTTTTTCGATCGGTCATCATATAAATTAATTGATTTATTTGATTGTATATTGGTTAATTTTTGAGTTCACAATTTTAGATATTTTCAATTATTTAAATTAGGTTAGGTGATGAATTAAGCGAATAGTTCAGGGCCCCAGGAGGTCGCAATGTGCAAGAGAACACCTTATCCCAGGCTTTTTTATCCTCAATATATTCTTTAATATTATAATAACCCCTAGTCATAAGTTTGTTTTTGATATGAGTCCTAAATAGTTTGTCCGGTAGCTGTGTACCCAAGAAAGATTTTTTTGACTTTTCTAGTCTAAACGAGGGTATTGCTAGTTTATTTTTATTCCGCGTATTAATAGTGTGGGTGTCACTGACCTTATAAAACTTGTTAATATTTTTATGAACGTGCATTATATTTTGAAAGATGTATTCAGATGAAACGGTTTGTATATTGCTTTCCTTAAAAACAGATCGCAAAGAATCGCGGCTCCCTAGATTATAAATAGCACGGACTGCTCTTTTTTGTAATATGAATATGGATTCGATGTCAGCCGCTGATCCCCATAAAATAATGCCGTATGACATTATACTATGAAAATAAGCAAAATATACCAATCTAGCCGTTGCAACGTCAGTTAGTTGTCTTATTTTTCGGACTGCGAACGCTGCGCTGCTAAGTTTAGCTGATAATCTCTCAATTTGTGGACCCCATTGTAATTTTTTATCTAGAGTGATCCCTAAAAAAATTGTGGAATTAGCTAGATTTAGAATTTCTGAATTTAATTCGATACGCGTGTTTACGCTTGCCACGTTCGGTAAAGCAAAACGGACGCATTTAGTCTTACTAGCATTTAATAGTAGATTATTAGCAGAAAACCAATCCGAAATTAAATTAAGAATATTGTTAGGTGTATCTAGATTATCGTCTTTCCGATTAACTTTAAATATTATAGAGGTGTCGTCAGCGAATAAAACTATGTCTGACCACTTCTGAACCATGCAAGGAAGATCATTTATGTAGACTAAGAATAAAAAGGGGCCCAGAATGGAGCCCTGCGGAATCCCAATTTTGACTTTTGATCCTACCGAAGTGAGCCCGTCCAAAGAAACCTTTTGTTCACGACCCGACAAGTAAGACATTACGAGATCAAGTGACGTATCACTGATTCCGTAGTATCTTAGCTTCATAATAAGTGTTTGGTGGTCAACACAGTCGAAAGCCTTGGAGAGATCACAAAAAACTCCTAGAGCATCTTGAGATGCCTCCCAGGCTTCTAAAACCGACGTGATTAGCGATGTCCCGGCATCTTGAGTTGAGCGACCCTTTGTGAAACCAAATTGATTCCTATGTATTAGCTTATTTTCATCAAAATGTGCTAGCATTTGATTAAGCAAAAGCTTTTCAAAGATTTTGCTAAGAGCCGGTAGTATAGAAATGGGTCTATAATTCGACGGATTGTTCGAACATCCTGGCTTAAAAATGGGTACAACTTTACTAATTTTCATTAAGTCGGGAAAGATACCGTCACTTAGGCAGGAATTAAAAATAGTAGCTAATAACGGTGCAATGTTAACAATAATAGCTTCTATAGCTTTAACAGACAGTCCCCATATATCTTCTGTAGTTTTTATTTTAATTTGCTTGAAAGCCTTTATTATTTGACAAGTAGTTGTCAAATAATAAAGTCAACCTTGTGAAAGTTAAACTTAGGCATATTTCCAGGAACATTTTCCTTTAAAAAAGATTCCGCTAAATCTACAGATGAATCTAAATGGTTGGTTAAGTCTAATGGTATGTTAGTGAAAAAAATATCAAGATAACTGGCAATAGTGGATTTATCTGAAATAAGGTCGTCATTTATGCGGAGAGCAATTTTGTTGTCATTTTTTTTATTTTTCCCCGTTTCAGTATTAATAATTTGCCAGGTTGTTTTTATTTTATTATCTGACAATCTAAGCTTTTCACTTATATAATTAGATTTAGCCTGCATACATACTTTTTTAAATAATTTTGAATATAATCCGACATATTTTTTAAAGTTGACATCAGGTGTATAGGACCTTTTGTCATATAACTCATACAAGATTTCCCTACTACGTCTAATGCCTTTAGTAGCCCAAGCACAAAATTTTATTTTAGAGTTAATTTTAATAGTTTTAATTTTACATACCTACTTGGTCAAACTCTTTACGTATAATTTTAAATAATGACGAGTACATGTCATTTGGACTGCCATTAAGTGTAAAAGTATCTATTTTTGATTTACATTACTGTTAAATTGACCTAGGATTTTCTTAGATAACGGCCTAAAAGTTATTAACCTACTGGTTTTGTCTACAGCATGTTCTAATTTCACTAATTGGCATTTATGGTCAGATCTAACCCCTATCTTTATACCTTTTTCAAGTACTTCGAAATTTGTTATGATATTGTCAATACAACTCGAAGTTTCAGGCGTAATTCTAGTAAGCTCCGAGAACAAACATGTAAGATTAAATGAGCCGAATAAAGACACAAACCTACAATTATCAACCGAATCAACTAGTAAATTAATATTAAAATCCCCACAGACTAGAACTTTTTTATTACTTTTAATTTTGTTTAAAATATCCTCCATTGTTGATAAAAATAGCGAAATATTTGATGAAGGAGGTCTATAGACACATAATATGACATAGGAATTTGTTTCCGCACATGCGACCTCACACACTCGTTCAACAGAGAGGCAAGAGATATCCTTTCTTTCCCTAAATGTGATATGATCACGAACTAGAATTAACACGTTGAACGCCACGCGGCCCACCGGTGGGCGATTCAAGCAAACCCGTTCGGGCCAAGTGGAAATCATCATCATACCGGCTCTTAGCAAAATCTTCGAAAAGCTTTTGCTTAATCAAATGCTAGCACATTTTGATGAAAATAAGGTAATACATAGGAATCAATTTGGTTTCACAAAGGGTCGCTCAACTCAACATGCCGGGACATCGCTAATCACGTCGGTTTTAGAAGCCTGGGAGGCATCTCAAGATGCTCTAGGAGTTTTTTGTGATCTCTCCAAGGCTTTCGACTTTGTTGACCACCAAACACTTATTATGAAGCTACGATACTACGGAATCAGTGATACGTCACTTGATCTCGTAATGTCTTACTTGTCGGGTCGTGAAAAAAAGGTTTCTTTGGACGGGCTCACTTCGGTAGGATCAAAAGTCAAAATTGGGGTTCCGCAGGGCTCCATTCTGGGCCCCTTTTTATTCTTAGTCTACATAAATGATCTTCGTTGCATGGTTCAGAAGTGGTCAGACATAATTTTATTCGCTGACGACACCTCTATAATATTTAAAGTTAATCGGAAAGACGATAATCTAGATACACCTAACAATATTCTTAATTTAATTTCGGATTGGTTTTCTGCTAATAATCTACTATTAAATGCTAGTAAGACTAAATGCGTCCGTTTTGCTTTACCGAACGTGGCAAGCGTAAACACGCGTATCGAATTAAATTCAGAAATTCTAAATCTAGCTAATTCCACAATTTTTTTAGGGATTACTCTAGATAAAAAATTACAATGAGGTCCACAAATTGAGAGATTATCAGCTTAGCAGCGCAGCGTTCGCAGTCCGAAAAATAAGACAACTAACTGACGTTGCAACGGCTAGATTGGTATATTTTGCTTATTTTCATAGTATAATGTCATACGGCATTATTTTATGGGGATCAGCGGCTGACATCGAATCCATATTCATATTACAAAAAAGAGCAGTCCGTGCTATTTATAATGTAGGGAGCCGCGATTCTTTGCGATCTGTTTTTAAGGAAAGCATTATACAAACCGTTTCATCTGAATACATCTTTCAAAATATAATGCACGTTCATAAAAATATTAACAAGTTTTATAAGGTCAGTGACACCCACACTATTAATACGCGGAATAAAAATAAACACAAAACAATAAAAAATACTAAATTTGCATATTTAATTTGATTAAAACAATTTTTCGTGATATTTTCTTAAGAAAATACCACGAAACAAGCCACGCGTTCCACCGGTGGGCCGCGTGGCGTTCAACGTGTTAAGGAACCTCCACCTTCCGCTGAAATCCTGTTAAACGAGCTGGCGACCCTGAAACCATTCACATTGAAATTCATAAGGTGCGCCTTCAACCAGGTCTCTGTGAAACATAACATAATACAGGGTATATCAAGACTGCTACCGAAAACGAAACCGGGTGGTAGTTTAAGCGGCTTCAGACACAATGCAACAGAAAAAGTTGCAAAAAAAAGCGACAATTTTTTTTTGTTTTTTTTTCCTATGGCCATATTTGGGTGGTAAATACATTTTTTCCTAAAATAATAGTATATACCCTTTTATTTATAAATACTCTAAGTTATAAAAGAGTTTAAATTATTATTTTGGCAAAAACTATGGATTTACCACCCAAAAATGACGATATTTAAAAAATCATAAAAAAAAATTGTCGCGTTTCTAGGCGAAATTTTTAATTGCATTGTGTTTGTAGCCACTAAAACTACCACCCGGCTTCGTTTTCGGTAGCAGTCTTGAGATACCCGGTATATATCTTAAAACACATTGAATACCAGGCAATCTAGTCAATTATTTTTATCAGCCTTCTCTGGTAAAATAGTTTGCGGGCCGCCTTATGGTAATCGTCACCACTGCTCATGGACCTTTGCAGAGCCAGGGGCCCAGTACCACCAGGTCGCTGCCTACCGTAAGAAAAGTGCTCTTTGTAAGCCTCGCTTAAAGGGATCAGGTCATAGCTCTCAGGGAACATCGAAAAAAGGAGTTGAGATACTTCTTTCAAACGTACTTTCTGTTCCAAACAACTGCCAGCCTCCGTGGCGCAGTTGGGTAGACGGCAGCTGTGAAACGTAAGGCCACGGGTTCAACCTCCACACCGAGACAAATATTTGTATGATGCACAGCTATTAGTTTCGGGTCTGGTGAATGAGACTGAAAAGTCTCTCGTAGTTCCTGATACCCACGACACAAGACACGATCTTAGTGTGGGGCAAGACTACGTATGTGAATATTTATTCATTTAATTAAACTTAGCTATCATAAAATAATACCAACAATATCAAATCAATTCAAAACGAGAACAATTACAAATCCTTCAACTAAACCCGGAAAATGAACACTAGACTAGGCAATGAATTGAAAACTTCAATTACTTAATAGTTCCCGGAATAAAGTTCGGCACGAGGCGATGTTTTATTTATTTCTAGCACTACCCGAGTTCGCTACAAAATACAGGTAGAAATTACGTAATTTTAGTGTAAGGAATTATTTAGAAGTAGTTGAATGGCGAACATTTATGGGTCTTGGGAAATATTGTGCTTGAAGCACGAACGGTTTTAAATGTTTTTCTTGCTTCCTTGTAGTTTCAATTTCGTTAGTTGATGCTATTTGCTTTCACATACAGGGTATATCAAGACTGCTACCGAAAACGAAGCCGGGTGGTAGTTTAAGCGACTTCAGACACAATGCAACAGAAAAAGTTGCAAAAATAAGCGACAATTTTTTTCTGTAATATTTTTCCTATTGCCATATTTTGGTGGTAAATAATTTTTTTCCTAAAATAATAGTGTATACCCTTTAATTTATAAATACTCTAAGATATAAGAGAGTTTAAATTATTATTTTAGCATAAACTATGGATTTACCACCCAAAAATGACGATATTTAAAAAATCATAAAAAATAATTGTCACGTTTCTATGCGAAAATTTTAGTTGCATTGTGTTTGTAGCCACTAAAACTACCACCCGGCTTCGTTTTCGGTAGCAGTCTTGAGATACCCGGTATATACGTTAGTTGAGTTTCCAGTGGAATAGACTGAAAAGTTTACTCCTAAAAAGTTAATATTAGGTTACTTCTAAATTACAAGTAAAATGATTCTACGACATGGATTAAATCATCACGGGCCGATATCATATAAGCGAGAAATATAGTGTAAGCGTAATATTAAGGTACTTTCCGTCGATTACAAAAATGTGAAGTAGTATTCATAAACTCACGTTTTTTCCCATTAGGGATAGGAAGAGATCCCATCTGAACCTACGTTTGGCCTTGTGTGTATCGTTCCACGATGGAATAGGCAAGTCTATCATTCCTTTATTCATATTTTTCGTGTTAATGAAACAATGTAGGTATCTATTATATAATTCCGATATTTAAGTATTAATAAACGGCATATATAATTTACTGTGCCCGGATCTATCAACCTGATAGCCTTATGCATAGTTTTATGCATAAAATAAATTATGAATGTGCCTTAAATTTCAAAATGAAATATTGGATTTTTTAGAGAATTGATTGACAATACAGTACCCGGTATCCAACACTGAAATACTCATTGTTTTTGGGTTTAAAAAACATTAATGTTATTAAGAGCTTATTAATTGTTGGAAATAGTAGATAAAACCTTTTTACAAACCAATTTCCGGGAATGAAGTGGTTCGATAAAATTAAATTCAATGATTAATTAATACCTATGAAATAAATTGTGCGTAGTAGCCTGTTTGTAAATGGATCAGACTCGGCTATCAACATGTTGGTCGCGGATTCAAATCTCAAAGATACATCTGACTTTTCGGAATCATCTTTGTATTGATAGTTAATCATCACGAACTATAAAGGTGACAGAATATACGGTGAGACTGTCCCGCCCTCACACCCACCACTGCAACTCCTGTAAGCCAGGATCAACAGTGGCACGCAATGTAATGACACCGAGCATTGAAGCTCGGCGAGTCTCCGGGAATGTCTAACTTGTTTTTAACCCGCAACGAAATCAATTAGAAAGTTAAATTAATAGGAGGAGTTGGAAATAAAATATACGGTGAGGAAACCTGCAAACTATAGCGATTTGTAAGAATTTCTATGGTATGTGAAATCCGCCAACTTGCACTAGGCCAGCGTGGTGGACTATCCAAACAAGTAATCGTTGGAGAGTAAAAGAAAAGGCATGCAAGATAAAACTAGTGACGTCACTAGGCTTAACATGCATTACAGTATGCGTGTGAAAGAGACTGTAAGATATGCCCACTACACTTCCGCGATTCAATTTAAAATATTAATATTTGTCTCATGTTACAAGCTACTTAAATATTGTTTTGACAGAAATGTTTTATTATAATGGTATTTGTGTTTGTGGTGATAAGGCCGCCTATTATAATCATGTCTTTATTTTTAACTGTTTTGTAAGCATATTTCATTTCGGTATAAAATAAAGCATAGCCTTGAAACGTAAATTTTGCGTTTTTTTTTTTTTTTTCACAAAAATTTCAGGCAGTTTTTATTCAAACTTGGTATAATGTTACCCGGGGTGTTTCGGATCATGTGGCCTAAATTAAATACCATATGTCAATATTCAGGTATATGTAAATAAATAAAATCCATCATGGACTACGGACTAAGAAAGACATCAAAAGGGCAATATTATCTTTCAAATGAGTCTTCTGATCGTGTAGGCGTACAGCAAAACATTTTTCCTTGAGATTACGACAAATTATATAAAACGGACACAAAAGGCACTCTAAATGCATGAGATTGATTAGCGAGGTGGCAAAAGGGATGGGAGGAAATATGTTTTCCCTTTTTTTCTCGTAGATAAGTTTCTAGTGAGCTATAGTCACGGGGAAAAAGTGAAATGGATGACCGACCCACAAGGGCAGTGATTTTAAGAGGCAAAACACATTGCGAAGGTTTTCAAGATACGTAATTATAAAAGCTATGCTAAAAATGTAGGGAAAATTATAAGAAAAATAGAATTTTATTTGTGGTGTATGTATATAAGTAATTTGTTTATAACATATTCATCACCGCCGTGAGAGTCACGATTTACTTTTATGAAAATCCAACTATAGTAGCCCGCGTTATTGTCGCGGATTTTCTGTTCATTCTTTGAATCTTAGATTACAATCAAGGCAGCATACATGTGAAAAAGAGCAACTTATAACGATATCTATATTATGTATGTATATCTGGACCGCAATGCTCTCTCTCTCTCTCTCTCGCTCGCTCTCTCTCTTTCTCTCTCTTTCTGTCTCTACAGCCACAGTTAGTCCACTGTTGAACATAGGCGTCACCCAAGGGCCATCACATTGACCTGTTGGAAGCGGTTAGCATTCCAGGCTCATCCGCTGTCCATTCCGTCTGCAACCTTAGTCAGGTGACAGGTAGTCCATCCTTGTGCCCTGCACTTACCTCAGACTTGCCTTCGTATTCGTCGTATAAAATATTGTCATGCTGTTCATTAAAAGCAGTTTGAATGACCCCCGACTCCTGCCGATGTAAAACAAAACTTACCAACATTATATTGTAAAGTCTCACTTTATAAATTTTAATTAAAATGTCATGCGTGTAGGATAACCACACATAAAAGTTCAGCAGGAAAGTTTTAAATAGGAAAGCTGGTCGGTACACATAAATTTGTAATTTATAACTGTTCTGGTTGTGTAGGTAGAATACAGGGTGCACCCACGATCTTTTGAATATTCAAATCCAGGTGCCGTTTATGAAAGTTATGTTTTGTGTCAGCCCATATACGTCCTACTGCGGGACACCTACCTCCACTTCTATCAAAGAACGATTGAGAGGGGCCTCATGACATGGTAAAGGATATAATTCACCACGCTGGCCTAGTGCAGTTTGGCCGACTTTATCATAGAAATACTTACAAATCAAAATTACTTACTACGTATATATAATACATGTTCCCTTAGGATGTTTTCCTTCGCCGTCATAGTGCATTATTATAGACTCTCAATACATCCATTACTTCGAAAGTCAGAATTAAAATTTTTATTCGCGACCACCGTGAACATGTTGGCAGCTGCGCCTGGTCTGTTACCAACTGACCACCGCACACGAATAGAAGCATCAATATTATTTTACTGGCCTTATAAAGTAATAACAACCCACATGATATTAAGTGCAATGGCAGTCCAATATAATATTCGAAGGAATCATGACCATATAGCGCTAATAATTATTCTAATTTAGTCAAAACTATACACAAAGGCTGAATCTGAAACGCGACATAATTGTGTAGGTCGTCTTTGAAAAGATATCCTAACGTCTACTTATGAGTTTCTTGCCATCTCATTCACCTTACTTTGTTTATTGCGAATTATAGTTTCTATATCCTAATGGAAAGTAATATAACCGCTCATAGACAGTAGTAAAACTGAACAAAACCATTGATTGCTTTGCATTACACTGCGCTTACCATTCTGAGACACACATTGCTAGGTCTCATCATATCCAGTATTTACTCTGGCTATAATGTTCCATAAAATGAAATATCCAAATATATATCAAATAACAACAAGCAGCCATGAGATATGAATAAAAATAATAATAATAAATCTTTATTTAAATAACATGACATGAAACAAATTGTATTACCAGAGGTATCCAAACTAGGCAAAGCCTGTGAACCAAAAAACAATTACAATATTTGAATTATCACATTAGTGGGCCCATTTAAGGACTATTTTTAAACAACATAAAAAATCAAAAAATACTAAGACTAAGTTAAAAAGTATGTGATATATATTCCGTTTTGTCCATATAAGGTATTTATTATTTTTAAATGAGTATTTGAAATGTTATGTTAAGCTTACAATTATCCAATATAAATAAAGAGGAGTGGTGTAACACATAGAGAAAATTAAATAGGTACATATACAAACATACATACATATTACAAATTTTATCATAAAAATAAAAGTTAATAAGATATCAAAATAGTGTCTGTTGCCAATCGCTCTGTTTCCTCATAGTGAAGAGTTTCCAGTCAACTAGAAATTTTATTTTTAGCTCTCTTAACAGGATCATTCTTTATATTGCAAAATTTTAAAACATTATTGTATATTAATAAGTGAGAATAATGAGGGAATCTTTTCGCAAAGTTTGAGTTGATTGATGGAAGATCAAGTCTATAATCTACGTGTTAGTAAAATGTCATGGATCGGAGAGTTAAGAGTCAATTTGTGAGCGGAAAGACATGCTTTGAGTACATAAAGCTGGCGGACCCTTAAAACCTTTATTTCTCCGTAAAGGGCATTAGTGGGGAACCTGAAAGATTTAAATAGCATGGCTTTAAGCACGGCACGCTGAGCTCTTTCGACAGGTAGCAAATGAGTTTTGGCTGCGCCGCCCCAAACTCCAATACAATATGTGAGCAGTGACTGACACAGAGCGTAATAAATGAGTTTGCCAGTATCAATGGGGGCTGACCAGCGTAACATCTTCATTATGCTTATAATTTTTCGGACTCTATTTGCAAGGGTGGCTAGGTGACACTCAAAGTTCAGTCGTTCATCCAAGGTAAAACCTAGGTATTTTAAAGTTTTTGATCGCTCAATTGTAACACAGCCACAATTTGATGGGGAGGTGAAGTCGCATGTATGAATTTTGCAGTCAGGTTGTGTTCTGGGAGACTTGTGAAAACACATGTACTTTGTTTTGCTAGTGTTGAGTGATAATAGGTTTTGCTGCATCAATTTAGAAATCAAGATCAATCCCTTTTCTGCCGCAGTTTGCATTATTCCAACCTCGGCCATAAAACATAATCGCAGTATCGTCAGCGTAACATACTATATCAGCGGATTCTAAGTGGAGATCATGGATATCGTTCATGTATATAATAAAAAGTAGTGGTCCGAGTATACTACCCTGGGGCACGCCGAAGGTGATAGGATGAGTGGAACTGTGTAGTTTATCTATCTTAACTAGCTGCCGTCTGTTGGATAGGTAACTGTGAAACCAATCTAGACTGGCACCGCGGATTCCACAATTTTCCAGTTTTCGTAATAGAATTGGTACTGAGACAGAGTCGAAAGCCTTGGCGAGATCGAGGAACACGCCTAAATAGTTAAGACCTTTATCCAAATTAGAAGCTATACAGTTGGCAAGCGTTTCCACGGCGTCTTCTGTCGACTTGCCTCTTCTAAAACCAAATTGCCGCTGTGATAACAAACAGTGATCTTCCAAAAATCGAGTCAAACGTTTGTTCATGATTTTTTCTAGCAGTTTGGAGAACAAACTCAAGAGCGATATTGGTCGATAATTGCTAGGCTGGTCTCTAGCCCCTTCTTTGTGAATTGGTGACACCGAAGCAACTTTCCAAGCATCTGGGAAGCATACTTTGCAACAGTATACAACAGTGCATTTACAATTATATGTAGCAACAGACATTGCAAAGTACCTACCCGCTACCCAGGCAACATTCCATAGAAAGAGAGATCTATAACCCGACTTTCCGTCAATATCGTTGGTTTTCTGTGTACAAGTGGTATCTCCCTAGTAGATACAACATATTTGTACTATTGCTTGAAGGTTCTAAGGCATAACTCTGCAACTCCCGTAAGCCAGCATCAATAGTGACACGCATTTTAATGAGAACAAGCTCTGACGCTCAGCGAGTTTCTAGGAATGTCTAACTTATCTTTAACCCGCAACGGAATCAGAATGTCAAATAAAAAATTAAATTACTGTCCCACTATAACGCTGTCTTTGCAAAACTACGACCACCAACCCAAAATACATCGCAATTTTTCTTGACAATAACCCTCTCTCTCTCTCTTAAAGAAACTCTTCTAAAAGTTTTGCATATTATTATTAGTTGAAAAAATAAACCAGTAAAGTCCAAAAAAACTCTCAAAGTATGGCGATCCTACAATCACGTCAATTGATATGAGTGTCACGGCTGTACTACGAGTATTAAAACTGTCCCAACTCGCGTTCATATTGAAAACTGACATAAATGACTGCATGACAATTCAATTACTTTTACGTTTCAGTATTAGGTTAACAATATTCGCTGTCAATTAATACGAATTTGTTATTCGGATGGACACGCTTTTTAAAATTCGGACATGGATTGATAAATCAAATGCGATGACAAAGCTTTTTGAGCATCATACTTAATTTTTAATCATTACACAATGACTGTATTGAACTCACAATATAACATCTAGTCTTTTGCCTAGGGTTACAGTAACTTCAAGGGATATTTTGGTCTTAAATTCTCAATAAATCCAAACCAAAAAAAAACGTGGGTCACAAAATATATCCCAGGGCGAAGACCGAACTCGCTTCCTTGTTTCGCTTCCGCTTGTTTAACAACTTGCTCTAAACCAACTTGTTACGTGGTATATACATACATACATAAACTTACGCCTTTTTCCCAGAAAGGGTAGGCAGAGATGCCAGGGCACCCATATTTCGCTTTATATGTTCCGTCCCAGGATGTGATAGGTGGCGAGCCTATCGCTATATCAGGCATAAATTTCTGACTCTGGGCTGATAATGAATAGAAAAATCCAATATCACTTTGCCCAACCCGGGATTCGAACCCGACACCTCAGTTTTGTAACTGTACCTTAGTACAACTACGCCACCAAGGCAGTCACGTAGTATATAACATAAATATATAAATATATGATGTACATAGTAATTAACTCTAAAGTCAAACCAAAAATTAATTAAAACGTTAAGTACGTCTGAAAAGCGAGGACTCGTAGGCTTTCCAACGTTGATTTCACGAATATATTCCCTTATTTTAGCTACATTTTACAGATAATTTCTTAAACGAAGATTTAGGCTTTCCAAGGGCGTGATTTACCGTTGCAAAGACGTTGATATTCGTCGGATGTTATGTTATGTTAGCTATGTTCACTTCGCTGAGTTTCAAAAGCAAGAAAGATTTGTTTATTTATTTTTTATTGTATTTAATGGCGAGAGGAACATGCCGTTTCCCTGAAAATAAGCGATACGACCGCTCATGAACAGTAGCAAAACCAAACAACACCTTAAAATACAAAGCAATGTTTGACATTCCTCTGCGCTCGCTATCCTGAGACATAAGATGTTAAGTCTCAATATGTCCATTAGCAGCGGCGTGCACAGGATTATGACACTGGGTATGCGGCGGAGTACTCGGTCACAAAAACTTTTTCTTTTATAGTTTTTTTAGCATATCCACAGCCACGCGACGGATCTCTAAGTCAGAAACCATGCCAACATAACAAGTCTTAGATGTACTAATATTCATGTCCATCTTCTACGGCAACGCAGACAAAACAGCGATCGATCGTCGCTGCGGAAGAAATTCTAATAAGTAAAATAAAAAGAACTCACCTAGTCGGCTTCAATTTTCACAAATTCAAGGTTCCGGTTAGTTGAGATTAATATACCTATCCCGATGTAAATAAACGCAAGATTTCGGCCACCTCATTCATTCATTTGATAAACATACATTTTTAACACAAACCTCACAATCAAATAACATTTGAAAAAGTAAACAAACACACTAGTAAAAGCAAATGACTACAATTAATATCAAAACTTAGTAACTGTTAAATGTACACACTTTCAAAAGTAAAATGAAAAATCTTTTAAGAAATCTATTTTTTTTACAAACATACTAGTATAAAATAGTAAACAATGCAAAAACACATAAAAAAAGCAAAATAGCCCCCGCGAAACACAAAACATGTCTATTTAAACAAATAAAACCTTACTAACCAAAAATGCATAATGTGCATAGGTGATTTATTAGATTTGCGCCTATTAATTTTACTCGGATTATAGGCAACGAACATTCCCGAATATTCCCGACAACTGCCGAACTCCCGAGGCCTGCCGCAGGAGTCGCGGCTTTCAATATTCATGGGTGTGTGCGTTCGCGACTGTGCACGGACACCAAAATTACTACACACATGCAAACAAATGTCATGCGGGACGCGGCGGCATGACTTGGTTGATTAGGTACATTATTTTGCTTTGCAGCGCCGCTTGCTTTTCGCGTGGCAAACATAATGTTTGCGTGATTGCAAATAGGTGCTATTTATAAAATATTAGGCGTTTTTAAGTTATTATATTTTGTTTATTCATTTATTTACTATAAATTAAAGGCATCTAAAACGTACGAACGTTATAATAAAATATCTGTGAATGGCAAGTAAAGCACTGCATTTCTGCCTACAAGGAGCGCACGCCCCTATCCATTAGTTATTCTGGCTACGATGTCCTTCAATCCGAAACACAACAGAGCATCTAAACTGATGTTTGGCTTGTTAAATGGATATTACGTTGGTACCTACACTGGCGGGCTCTCACTTGAGACACCTACCACCATTGAAGTTATTTTGTCTTTGTAAATTAGTCACAGCTAGGAATGACGAAGACAAGCAATCCTCCGATGATGGATAGCAATGTCAGCAAAAATCTTGAAGGGCTTACCCTAACCGAACTGCTACTTAAGCACGGTCACTTGTAAATATTGACAGTAGACCCCAAAGGGTGAAATGCTCATATTCAGCATTAGATTTATTAAAGACTAGCGACCCAGCTTGGCTTGGCAAGGGTTCAGATACACTTTTTTTGGAAATATGATATCACCTTTGTTCATCAGGAATAATGTAGGATTCCAATGTTGAAAGAATTGTTCAAATCAATCCAGAAGTTTCAGAGCCTATTCAATACAAACAATCAATTCTTTCCTTTTTACAATATTAGTATACATAACATTCTAATATTACTTTCAAAAGCGCTTGACCAAAATAAAATACGAATACAACATAAATTTCCACAAAAGCAATAATATAATCCTTCAATACGGTAAGCTTGGATCAATCATGTATGTTCTATTGGCCGTCAAAATATAGGACCTAACCGCATTACGTTTGGTAATCTCTTAATAACATTAGCTCAGCTTTATTTACATACGCAAAGCATAAAACGCGACGATTTATTAGGGCGTGTTATACCGGTGTTCGTGATGTATGTTTACGAGCATACCTTTATGGAAGTAGCGAACAAAAGATAAATATCTTGTTTTTGCTTATGTTCGTGACGCGTGGTGTTGCAGTTGTACTAGGTACGAATACTACACAACAAAACAAACCTTCTTTTTTAATCTCGTGTCAGGCAAAGTGGTATTAGAAATTTTAATTTATTACCAACCAGAAATCAGGAAGAACCCCGGAGTCAAGAATTTGTGCCTGATATGGCGATAGGCAATTTACATCATGGGCCGAAAGATACAAGGCAATACGTGGATTTTATGGTACCACCGCTGCCTACACCTTCTAGGCAAAAGGCGCGAGTATGTGTGTCGTATCCGCCCATGACGAAAGGTAAATCTCGCCTTTCTGACGTAAGTGGTCGCTTTAAAGGATGACCCAGTGTCGACAGACTAGTCGTCGTGTCTGATATTCGATGTATAACTTGGCCCCACTTTAGATGTAGTATAGCGTAGTGGCATGCAGTTTTAGTTTAAAAAAAGTTTTTTTTTTAAATGTGAATCGACTATAATGGAATGAAATGATTATTAAGTTATGTATATGTTATGGGCCAAGTGATTAATGCGGGCAGTATTCATAATGCCCGGGCAGTATGAATATTGGCGAGCCACATCGGGCCAAGTGATTAATTACAATCTAAACCCACTTTTTTATCACATTGCCCGCGCATTATGAATATGGCTTCATGATGATCGGGCAATGTGATTAATTGGTGATTTTTTACGTAGTGCGCTGCCGTATTGTCGCATCTACGATAGACCCATACATTTCAATGGTTGAATTGATCTGCTTATGTTTTGTTGTTTTTTAACGTCCGAAACATTATCTTCAGAAGAAAATTAGTGTACCCACTTTATGGATCAGTTAGGTCAACTGTGCCGCAAAACACCCCGACTTAACGTAGTTTTTTGGCTACCGACCCTAGAGTGTATATAAAAGCCGGAGGTGCGAAGGGAGAGCAGCCCCCGCCCGCTGTAACGAAGGATAGGCAACTGTGCGAGCCGTAGCGACTGAGGCTGGCAGCAAGCCGAAGCTGGGGCTGAACTTCCCGTAGCGCTGGAGACGATGCAGAAGCTAATTTGTATTGACAACAAGTGTTTTAAGGGTTAGGTTGCTATAATAGATATTTCTCAGGAATGGTGCGTTACCTTTAATGAGAGTACCAGGAGAGGTGCGACACCCGGGGGGTGTCGCACCTTAACCACCTAACCCTTCCAACCCACCCGCACTAGGCACTTGGCATTATTCATAATGTCCGGGCCATGTGATAAATTGATTGGTTATAATCACATTGCCCGCTCTTATTGGGCATTATCCATATTGCCCGAGCATTATGAATAATGTCCAATTAATCACTTGGCCCATAACATATACACACGTTACTTCGAAAAATTTGATTTTTTCTTTAGTGCTAAATATGCGTATACCACTCATATAAGTTGCTTTTTTTGTATTTTTATGCGTTTGAATCACCCAAATATAAAACACTTAAAAATAAATTATCAGTGTATAAAAATAAGAAACCAAAACACTCTCAGCAATTCTAATTGAACTACCAAAGTCAATCTATAATAATTCAAAAGTATGGGATGTAATATCTTAAAAATAATTTTCACGTTTCCCAAAACAACAAATACATAACTGATCAATATTTTTTTTATTGCATTGAATGGCGAGACAAGCTTGCCGTTCGCCTGATGGTAAGCGATGCGACCGCTCATGAACAGTAGCAAAACCAAACAACACCTTGAATTACAAAGCAATGCTTGGCATTCCACTGCGCTCGCTATCCTGAGACACAAGATGTTAAGTCTCAATATGTCCAGTAGTTACTCTGGCTACAATGTCCTTCAATCCGAAACACAACAGTGCATTTAAACTGCTGTTTGACGGGAGAAATAGACATTGCGGTGGTACCCACCCAGGCAGCCTCTCACATATGAGAGACCTACCACCAGTGAATTTTTGAAATTTTTAACACTCCAGTATCCAATTATATTGACTCTCAAAAATCTCCTAACGACGCTGTCTCAACACATCTCCATTATACGTCAACGACCTTATGCAAGAAATTCAAAACTTCACTCACTTAAAAACTTCATCAAATTATTCCGGTTCACAATTTTTATGAATTTAAAAGCGTATGTCTGAATGCTGTGATTATTATAATTAATATTACAAGTTAGGTGTCTTGGGTGTTAATTACACTCATTATCATCTGGTACCTTGGTAATGATGCCTTCATTAGGCAAAAATTAAATTTTGGGTATGATAAAATTTCTTGTTGTGAGACAGTCTCTATGATATGTACATGTATTTTTAGTTATTTAGTAGGATCGAAGCATTTGACAGTGATGAAAACAGCGTGAAAAATACTGCATGTCAAATATTTTCTATTGGCCATTTGAGCCTAGTATACAAACACTAATTTACCGCATATAACATGGATAAACAGACAGATGAAAAAACATCTAATATTATTTCTAAAATCGTACTCTCGATTGTAGAGGAGGCCCGTGCCCTGCAGTGGGACGTATATGGGCTGATACTGATACTGATTATTTCTAAAAAGTTTCATTTCTCACCTTATTTTTTATAAAATATCTATCCAAGACAAGCTTCGCTACTTTCTATATTCGGCTCGCGTCGAGAAAGCAACAAATTTTAATGAAACAAATATTTTCTCAGTCCAGTAAAATCTAGAATAAGGTTTTTATGACATGGTTAATAAAAATACCAAGAGTTCCATGACACTTCGCGTACACGTAATTGTACTTTACTTTGATTTCCGTATCGAATTTAGTAATTATAGTAGGCACATATTATACATAGAAAAACTCAGACCTAAATTTATTTTTATACGTTGTTTTTGTCTTGTGTCAGACATCCACGTACAAGGTGGACAAGCGACCTTGCTGAGGTTGTAGAAAGACCCTGAATGTAAGAAAGCATATTTTTATCAGTGGAATTCATGTGGCTAGAGAGAGATAGAGAAAGAATGGTCGTATATATACATATTTGTCACTATTCATTCGTTAAAAATCGAATACATAAAGCGTGAAATACTGTGTTATCTGAACACAGTTTTACACGTAGCACTGAGAAGCACATGCCTCCAATACCTTTAGACATGTCACGTGCCCTGCTTGAAAGAATTTCTTAGTCAGTACAAATTGTAAAAGGTCTTTTTGCTGTTTACGACTTTAGAGATTTTTAAACCTTTGGGTCATCTATGTGCAATTTAAATTGTATTTTATTTCATGTTTATTAGCCCATATACGTCCCACTATAGGGCACGGGCTTTCTCTATAGTGGAGAATACGATTGAGAGGGGTTAGGCCATAAATAGTGCAACACGCTGGTCTAGTGTGCGTTGGTGGACTTTGTTTACAAGATATTTTACCGATCGCTATGTTTCCTTCCAATATTTTCCTTCATCGTTATATTTATGGTTGTTGTAATTGAATATTTGATTTTTACTGAAAATAATGACGGGCGCTCGCGTATAAAGTGGGCGGAAGACTTGCTTAAGGTTATAGGAAGTTGCTGGATGCAGAACGATTTTAAAAAGTGGAGGTGTAAAACCTTTGGAGAGACCTATGTTCAACAGTGGACTTGTAGCTGAAGAGAGAGAATAATTTTCTAAACGGTGTAAAAACAGCACAAATTAAAATTTTGCTAATTTTATGCATCTTATACACCTTGAAGTTAAAAATCACTTGCTGCAGCGAAAGGAAACATCGCTGAGAAACCTTTATATCTAAGAGTTCTCGACAAGAATTTCGAGGGTGCAATGTCTGCAAACCGTTTTAAGAGTGCGTGGTAGTTTAAAACGCCGACATAGTTTCATAAGTCAAATTCAGTCTGCAAGTTACCTGAAAAGGTTTTTACATTTTGTTAGTGTGGGATGTAAGTTTGTAAAGTGAACCTTATATATATGAATCAACACTTTTTAAATGATTTCTTGTAAAGTATTATCATTGTTTATCAAACTGTTGATTATAACGTGAATATCTTCTTCACTACTGTAAAAAAATACACACATACACAAACTCACACCTTTTCCCAGTCTTATTAATTACATAAAACATACATAAACTCACGCCTTTTTTCCAAGAAGGGGTAGGCAGAGGTGTCAGGACACCCACATTTTGCCTTGTATGTTCCATCCCACGATGTGATAGGTGGCGAGCCTATCGCCACATCGGGCACAAATTCCTGACTCTGGGCTGATAATGAATTGAAAAATCCAATATCACTTTGCTTAACCCGGGATTCGAACCCGAGACCTCAGCTTTGCAACCGTACCGTAGTACAACTACGCCACCGAGGCAGTCATATTAATTATAATAACCAAAATCATGATACGAACCATCCTAAGCCACGGGCTTCCGCAACAACCTAGAGTTTGATTGAAAGGGGTTTAACTATTATGCATAGTGTAAAGTTTCCCATCCCGTGCAGGCCACCGTGGTAGATTATGTGGCCTAACCATTCTCAATCCAAATTATTCTCAATTGAAAAGAGCAACACTAGAGTTTTTTGCCCGTTCTTCTGTAGTGAAAACCGGTTTCCGAAGTGGGTGGTAAATAAAAATATGACTGAATCTAAATGTTGTAGAACAACTTAATGGATTCAATAAATTATTTTCATTTTTATTTTCAACTAGCTGTCGGGCCCGGCTTCGCCCGGGTGCAGATAGTTTTTGAGTCCAATCCACATCAAGAACATATTATTTCGCGTGTCTACTAACTATATTTCCCGCGTGCCGTCGACTATATTTCCCTTCCGTAGGAGAGGACATCCCGTGCCAACAATTTGAATTTGAAAGAGTAGAAAATATGTATATTTGGTTTCCTGACTCATCCCACGGGAACACTACATTTTTCGGGATAAAAAGTAGCCTATGTGTTAATCCAGGGTGTCAGCTATCACTATACCAAATTTCATCAAAATCTGTTGAGCCGTTTTTTCATGAAAGAGTAACAAACATCCATACATACATACAAACTTTCACCTTTATAATATTAGTAAGGATCGTACTCTCGATTGTAGAGGAGGCCCGTGATCTGCATAGTGCACCATGTTGCAGGAATAAAACATAATATAATAAATATCGTACACAAAGCAATTTTGCAATGAAATACAAATTAATCTGCAGTAATCCATACTCCTCAACGATTTAACAACAGCTGTCAAAATCAATTAATATTATACACCGCTTGTGAATGAATGAACGTTCGGCAAAGCTGATAATTTACAACACGAATTTTCATGACATTTAATTCATCAGACAAAATTTGATAGTTAATAATTATCTGTATCATTTATCGATCAAATAATTTCAGCATTTTTACGTCCTGGTTGCAAATTTTTTTAATAACACGTTGAGTTTATTCGAGATTTTACTAAACATAGTCGTAATGATGTGAATAACTTTGTACATTTTCAGTTCAATGTGAAAATCCTTGGGGGAGGCCTAGGTTCGGCAGTGGACTTTCTGTCGCTGAACACAAAGAAACAGAGAGTCATAATAATTTCTTTTTATAATTATTTTTTATGTATGAAAACTGGACTACAAGGCACTTGATTACAATTGAATTCACATTAAGAATCAATTGAAAATAAATGATAAGATCACAATTGCATCAACAAAATGTTACCAATAGATCTTCTACAGACTTTTAGCGTGTGAATGCATGATTGTCATGCTGTTTTTATAATATTAGGAACAGTTACTGTGTATTTAAAGCGCTGTTTAAGATATTATTTTGTAATATAAACAAAAAGCATTTATACTCGTAATGTAATAGAAATAACATGTCAAAATAATAAAATATGTAAATATAAAACTGTTCTGTTTTGTTATCGCACGTCAAAAGACCGTAGACTATCTTTAATAAAAAACTCCTAATATTTGAAAGTTACCTTCGAACAAAAGCACGAAAACATAAGTTCGAACCTTCTGGATATAGAAATTTATAGGAATATTCAATGATATGTCAGTCAGGAAAAGCTTGCAGACGAAAGAGTTTATTATGCAAAACGCGTTGTTTTCCGCAACTCGAAATAACCGAGTTATGACAGACGATCCAAATTCATAGACTTCGAACGATTTGAATGTCAATAGCCGCGTACTGACTGACCGAGCAGCCTCGCGAGGCCTGCCGCGCGAAGCAAATGCTCGGCTAGTCGGGACGTGCCTCGCCCAAGGCAAACGCACACGCCGCCTCGCCCGAGCGTGCCGCGGCCCGAGCCGAGCGTTGTCGGTTTTTTGTCCATGCTCAAAGGCGCCTCGATACGTTTGCCGCGCTCAATCAAGACGGTTGTATTTCGCCTCGCTTGTTCGTCGCAGGTTAGCGCCATGGACAAAGAACAGTGTCGTAAATACAACTATACGGTGAATATAGAAGACTTTGGGATGCGCAATGTCCCGATTATACTAATAGAGGATTAAGAGAAGATGCATGGAGAATAAGTTAGAAAATGAATATTCCAATAGCTGACTTGAAGAAAAAATCTAATCTGTTTTGGTATAATAGTTTCATCCAAAAACGTTTAGGTTTCCGTTTTCTTGACTTTACAAGCCGTAAAATTATTAGAATGACAGTGGTGGCGGTAGCTTTCCGAACGTACTGCCTCAAAACTTCTCTTGAGCAAAACTGGCTCGGCCATTCCAAAAAATGTACACATCGAGGCTGCCTCGCGAGGCAACCGTCCCGCAGCAAACGTCTGTGGCTGCCGCGTGAGGCTGCACGGCTAGTCAGTACGCGGCTAATGATGGAATATTTACTGGTAGTAGATCTCTTATCTGTCAGAAACCACCTGGTTAGGTACCACCGCAATGTCTATTTCTCCCACCAAACATCAGTGTAAATGCGCTGTTGTGTTTTGTATTGAAGGATATTGTAGAGTAACTACTGAACATATTGAGACTTAACTTCTTATGTCTCCGGATGGCGAGCGCAGTGGAATGCCAAGCATTACTTTGTAGTTCAAGGTGCTGTTTGATTTTGCTACTGTTCATGAACGGTCTTATCGCTTACCATCTGGCGAATGGCATGTTGGTCTCGCCATTCATTGCAGCAAAAAAAAACTTAAAAGTTGTTTTTTACTACCACAACTGATAGTGAGTTTTTATGACATAGTTAACTTGGAAACGAGCTGGAAACCATTGTTTAAAGCGAGAGGAAAGCTTTTGTTTGCGTTTTTCTATAGTGGTGGTAAAGGCAATAAAGGTAATTAGTAGCTTGTTGGTAAAGGGACGCTACTGCCAACTGGTTGATGTCGCGAGTTCAAATCCCATGGCCCATAATTGAATATTCAAAGTCGTGGGTGTGTCCAAAAATAAACATTGTGGGGAAACCTGCATATACGTAGCATTGCATTTAAAATTGTATGGCGTTTTTTGGAATTATTATTGACTATGAGCGGTCGTACCATCAGACAAGTGGTATTGTCAATTCATATTCATCGCAATAAAAAAATATCAAATCGATTTGGAAGCAATTAGGCCAACTAGACTAGCTAGGTCAACTAACTAGGTCGACTTATTCGAACCACAATAACCAATAACAAGACTTCCCCTCCAATCACATTGACAAATCCAGTGGCATATTAGCAATATAAAAAATACTACAAAAATCTCACCCAATAATCTATTTGATATAAATAAAAAGACGTGCTTATTTCTCGTACAACATTAAGATTTCTTGTAAGAAAAGAAGTTTATCTAATCAAGCAGTGTAGCGGGTCGGCTTTCAGCACTTTTTTCTGTTCTATTGTTCTCGGTAATGTCCTAGTTTCTAGTAATGTTTATCAATTACTGGGTAAATGATTCTTTCTTTAATATTGTTAACACTAATGAAGTCTATTTTCTAAATTACAGAGAAAAATGAGACGAATCAGTGGAAGCTTGTATTAAAGATGTCGTTCTTTGGTAGATTTTGTAATTATCTGCCAAGTTACGAAATAAAAGCATAGCATACCCTCAATTGCATTAATCTATACCGGGTATCTCAAGACTGCTACCGAAAACGAAGCCGGGTGGTAGTTTTAGTGGCTACAAACACAATGCAATTAAAAATTTCGCATAGAAACGCGACATTTATTTTTTATGATTTTTTAAATATCGTCATTTTTGGGTGGTAAATCCTTAGTTTTTGCTAAAATAATAATTTAAGCTCTTTTATACCTCAGAGTATTTATAAATAAAAGGGTATACACTATTATTTTAAGAAAAAACGTATTTACCACCCAAATATGGCCATAGAAAAAAAAAAAACCAAAAAAAAATTGTCGCTTTTTATTGCCACTTTTTCTGTTGCATTGTGTCTGAAGTCGCTTAAACTACCACCCGGCTTCGTTTTCGGTAGCAGTCTTGATATACCCTGTATATTAATACGTGATGCAAAAACTTTGGACCCCTTTATACGAAAATTGCGCGGACGCAGGAGCATAAAATTTGGCACACTTATAGTTTATGTGTAGGAGAAGTGCAGAACGCTTATATTTTTCAATAATAATGCTTATAAAGTACATTAAATCAAAAAATAAAACATTACACACACTACCATGCATTTCACACACACATACATATACAAGTATTTGTACACGCATACATACTCTGTTGTCAAATTGTATCTTTTCTTTTTCATTTTGTTCTTCTGACATAGACGTATCAAACAAAAAGTTTTATTTGCCTCATTTAATATAAAAAAAGATTTTATAATAATGCATAAAAAGTACATTATATCAATAAATAAAACATTACACAAACCAGCATGCATTTGACACACGCATACACAAGTCGCACCCTCGGTGCAACAAAGTCACATTTGCAAAAATGCAACTTTTCAAGAAAACCATTTGAAACTTTGACATCATATAAAAATATGATATTTCAAGACATAGACAAGTCGAACAGCTTTTATCACAATATCAACTTGTAATTTAAGCTTAAAAAAATTATGACAACTAAATATTCAACAAAATATAAGATTAATTCATTATACCTTCCAACCTTGTAATTTTTGCATATGTGACTTTGTTGCAGGTTCGAGGGTGCGAAGTATTTGTATAGATAGCGCGCGAGTTGAATGCAGTCGGGGCCTGAGGTGCGGAGCGGGAGCGTTTCCGCCCGCCGTCCGCACGTCTCACCTCGCACGCCTGCAATTTAGTGATGTGCTGTCCTAGCTAATTGTACGCTTACCCTGTTATCGTGTTAATAATCAATTTGCAATCCGTGTTATTAGTTTTATTATTTTTCTGTATCAGCCCATATACGTCCCACTGCAGGGCACGGGCCTCCTCTACAATCGTAAGAACGATTGAGAGTGGTTAGGCCATATAGTCCACCACGCTGGCCTAGTGCGTGTTGGCGGACTTACATACCATAGGCATTTTTATAAATCGCTATGGTATGCAGGTTTCCTCACGATGTTTTCCTTCACCGTTTTAGTGCGTGGTGATTGACTATCAATACACACATGACTCCGAAAAGTCAGAGGTGTGCCCTGGGATTCGAACCCGCGACCACCGTGAACATGTTGGCAGTTGCATCTAGTCCGTTTACCAACAGGCCACCACGCACTTATTATATTATTAGTTTTAATCATTCATAATGACTGATCCGATTCCATCAAGTTCTGTAACAAAAAAAAAAAACAAGTTTTCCTTCATCGCCAAGCACGAGAAATGGCGAAAAAGATCCTAGATAATATGTGTGTTGAAGAAAGGCAAAACAACAATTTGGTATTTTCTTTAAACAATGCTTTTTTTGCAATTTCTAAATCTGACTATTTTTTTTCTTATTTGTTTTATTTTATTTTGATGTATAAAATTATCACTTATTAAAAATGTGTAATAATTATTACCTAGATCTTTTTTTTTATTTTGTTAACCTACTGTGAAATTAAAGTTAAAACAATGTTAAAATTCACAACATATTGTGGTCATAAATAATTAGGTCACAGCACTACCGCATTCCTAAGCTCTGCATTCAACTCGCGCGCTATCAGTACGTACTCTTTGGTCAAATTGTTTTTTTTTTGTTTAATATAGACATAGTAGACATGTCAAACAGAAAAGTTTGTTCACTGTGGTTTTATTGAATGTCAAACAGAAAAGTTTTATTTGACGAATACTACGTGAAATACTGAGCGTTAATACAAATTGTGTAGTAATAAGATACATTTAAATGTACACGGACTATCATTATATGCATAAAGAGAGATCTGTAGCAGCAATCTGTAATAACAACATATGTCAATTTGCTATTGCTGGTTCAAAGCAATTATTGTAGTTTACGATTTCAGTAATTGCATATACTTCAGAATAAATAAGTGATTTTGAGAGATACGTACATTTAAATGTGCACGAATTATCAGAATAACAACATCATAATACAGGTAAAAACTTTTTCTCTTCTTGATTTGGTCGAATTTCGACCCCTGGGCGACCACTAGTATCAGTAAATATGAGTTTTTTTTTTATTCCGTTGAATGGCGAGACGAGCTAGCCGTTCGCCAGATGGTAAGTCTTAATTACAAAGCAAAACTTGGTACTCCACTGCGCTCGCCATCCTGATACATAAGACGCTAAGTCTAAATATGTCCAGTACTTACTAAAATTATGATTTATAATGGCTAAATAAACATTGCAAATGCTGACGTAAAAAGCATACAATTTTCTGTCCATCATTTGATATTGAAATTGCCTAAAGTCTACAAATCTTGTGCCAAAACACATTTTAGGATCTTTATCAGAAAATCGAACAGTAGCCAAACATCTAAGAACGCGTTCCAAATACTTGATCTTTGCCTAAAAATAATCTCTGCGATGCAATAGGCTAAAATGTTACTTGTGATACAAGGACTTTTACTTTTTATTGCCTCGCCATCTTGAGACGTTAAGTTTCAATATATATATTCAGCCTGTCGCCGTCCACTGCTGGACGTAGGCCTCCCCAAGTACACGCCAACCAACCCGTTCTTGAGCAGCTCTCATCCATCCGCTACCCGCCACTCTTTTCAAATCGTCTACATTAGTGGACACTCAATAGCGGCCTGGTCTATAAATTTAAAGTCACTCAGCGTGCTATGGAGCGGGCAATGCTTGGCGTTTCTCTTGAGAGTAGTTTCAATATATCCATTGTATCCATATTACTCTGGCTTCAATTTCCTACAAACTGTAACACAACAGAGCATTAACACTGATGTTTGGTGAAAGAAATAGACATTGTGTACTATCATATACTACTATATTTTGCTGATCCATTAAATAATGACAGCCTCATTATATCCAGATTAACACAATCACCAATGCGCATACTAATTATAATTGTTATTCGTGTCTAGCCGAGCATATCTTAGAGGAGTAAGGACTATGTGTGTTGTTGGGTGTATTTATTAATAACTAGTTCTGCAAATTCGTTCCACTGAAGCCACTTAAACCCGCTACTTTCAAAGTGGTCCAACCCATACAGCCAATCATAATAACGTCGCGTTAATATTTTTAATTCCATTCTGAAAATCAACTTGCAAACCGTACAGGAAGGGATTTAGGTTCACAAACTAAACAGGTGGAGCACATATTATATAAGGCACACATTTGTAGAGAAATATTTATTCAATTAAATGATTATGCTGTATTAATTTATTTGATATTATGATAAAATATAACTTCACGTAATTTTTAAAATACCGGAAAACAATATGATGTTTGGAAGAATTTCTTAATTTATTTCAATTTCTATCCTGATTTAAGTACAGTGCATCCTAAGTGATTGAAAAGTTATTGAATAAACGCCATGTACCGACAAGCCCACCAAACCAAACGCTGTAACAAAATTTTAAAATCGAACAACGCATATCCTACCCGCAATATAAAATAACACGACCATACGAAATAACTTATCCCACTACAAAAGAAATATCAGAACAATAACAAAATTGAACGGAATAAATTGGAAAAACTGGAAAAAATCATTGAGGCGTGTCAGATCGCATAACGGTTCAATACACGAGTGTCCAACCGAATGGCTGTAGATTATTCCTTTTTCATTACACCATGAATTTGTATCAATTTTTGACCACAATCCGACCCTGGTCGCGTCGACCGGAGCGTGAAAAATTGCGGCGCACGCCACGTACGACCCACGTTTCTGTAAGTAATTTTTAATGAATGAAAATCCGGTAATCTGCGATACGTAAATAATCGGATTATGTTTGCTGCCGGCTTTTTAATTCTTAACTGTGGGTGTGGAATACGGGAAATGTTGATGTAAGAATTTCAGTTAGGATTTGTGGAGATATTGACGTCATTTTGATATGCGTAAGGCAAAACCTGAGGCTAAAAATATTGATATTTAAACTCTAGATGAGCTGAGTTTCGTACTTTTTATAAATGCATAGGAGGTATTTTGAAACGACTTCTCGAAAACAAGCAGTCCCATTTATTTTTTTAAGTCATAGTGTGAAGTAAGTTATATTTCACCACGCTACAAGTCCAAGCATCCAACCGAAAATAATAAAATATTTCTAAAGAAAATGTGTTTGTGGTCAGATTAATTTACAGTAGTGTTAATTAATATGGAGAATAATTGCACCCGAGGGAAGCCGAACCGAACTGGGAGTAAAACTCACAAGTTTCTAAAGTGAGGTTAAATCTTGTTTTACTCTTAGACTATGTTGTTTTTATTGCGATGAGTGCCAAATACAAATCATGGACAGTAACAAAACTAAACAACATGAATTACAAAGCAATGCTTGGCATTCCACTGCGCTCGCTATCCTAAGGCATAAGATGTAGTCTCAATATGTCCAGAAGTTATTTTGTCTACAATATCCTACAATCTGGAACACAATAGTACATTTACACTGCTGTTTGGCGGGAGAAATAGACATTGCGGTGGTACCTACCCAGGCTGCCTCTTACATATGAGAGACCTACCACCAGTACCCGTCTCATATACGTCAATGTGACTCACATAGACGCAGTATATGCCTCACGAAATAATTAGTCAACCCACTTTAATACATACCGCAAAAACTAATAACCGCTCCAAAACATTATACTCAACTCTTTAACTAACAAAATAAATTAAAATTCAATTTTAAACACAGCGGACGCAATTTTTCGACCAGTTCCGACTTATAATGGTTGAAATTAATTTTGAGGCACCTCAAGGCTTAGCCGGGATAAGACAAACCGTTTTTAAGTCTCACTTGGGCGGTGAATTTTTGAATATTTAACCTATTCGTGGTCGTTACGGCCCTAGCCAGAGGGCGAGAAATTGGACGGTCGTCGCTGTAAATGGGTTAGTTCTGGGATCGACATTTCATCAAGTATTTTACGCCTGACTTAACCCTTTATTACTTGGAAGTTTTAAGGGTACAAGATACCCTCATAAATTGTATACATTCGTTATCTTTAAGTTACATGTCTGATTTTGATGAGTTTGGTAAAACCCATAAAAACACTATCCCGTAACCTTGACTTGTTGGCGTTTTAAGCATTAAGGCATCAGATATTGGGTTCGATTACCGGGTTGAAAAATATATTTTATTTCGCTTTAAAAATTCTTTGATTTACTAACTCCCTATGGAAATTTTGATAATGTTTGAAATATTACAAATCATAATAAAAAAGCTATGTATACTCGGAAATGGAATCCGAGATAAAAAATGTAAACAAAAGTGTTACCACTACAATAAAATAATTTGTCATGGTAGTTTGTTCACAACCGTTAAAAAAAACAGGTTGGAATTATTCTCATTCGTTAAATAAGTATAAAACAAAGCCAAATAAAAATTATTTGTTATAATATTTACATAAACTACAATTTCAACTTCTTTTTTTAAGTATGTGAAAAAAATGGTACGAAAATATTTTATGCTACAGGTATTATGCAGAAATTCGTAACCTTAGGCCACTGGAATAAAACTTATTTTAAATTTCGTCTCCTTAACTACAAATACCTCGCTTTGACGCCCGCGACACCTTGCTTTAGTTCATTTAGTTGCGTAACTTGATGAATGTGCATCATGTGATAAAGTTACGTCGCCGTGATGCTGGTTTCACATTTTCTGTTAAGTTTTTATTCTATTTTGTTCCTAAGATATCTGGCGCTCGTGTTCCTAGACGAACTCATTAGTCTTTGAAAATCACTGTGAGTTAAACCCATTAGAATTTGTTTGGGCCCAAGTCAAGGGTCAATTCGACAGTAAAACATTCAAAATGTTGAAATTCAAAAATAAATATAAATAAGTAAAACATAGTACTCGCAACATTTGAATTTATTCACTAATCAAATTATACCCAATATGTTTTTGAGAAAATGTTTCATAACCCTGAAATGTCACTTTTACAATGACATTTGTTTGTTTACATTTTTGATCTCGGATTCAATTTCCGAATATAGTAATTTATTTAACGTTTCTGTTACTGGAAAAATAATTACTTTAGCGCTAACACACAAGTGCGTAGTGGCCTGTTGGTAAACGGACTAGACGCGGCTGCCTACATGTTCACGGTGGTCGCGGGTTCGAATCCCAGGGTACACCTCTGACTTTTCGGAGTCGTATGTGTATTGATAAAATCAATCAGCACGCACTAAAACGGAGAAGGAAAACATCGTGAGGAAACCGCATACCATAGCGATTTATAAGAATTTCTATGGTATGTAAGTCCGCCAACCCGCACTAGGCCAGCGTGGTGGACTATATGGCCTAACCACTCTCAATCGTATTCTCGACTGTAGAGTAGGCCCGTGCCCTGCAGTGGGACGTATATGGGCTGATACAGCTAACACACATAGATCACACATTTTTTGGGATTAAATTCAAAGAATATTATTATTTGGATTTCAGTGTTGCCTTTCACATAATATTAGATGGCTGGTACGTGCGTCATACTCGTAAACGGGTGCCGCTTTCGTGGACTGGTCAGTCTGATTTGCTTACAGTGTGAATGATTGATAGATTACTTAAGACTTTTACAATTATTCATTGCATTAGCGAAACCGAGTATGACGTCCTTTCGAAATCACTTCACTCACACATATTAAATATAACGTAAACATGTTCGTATATAAAATATAAATTATAACAAATTATTTATGAACAGATCTGATTTGTAACTTATGTAATAATCATTATAATACAAACTAGTTTTGAAAAGAGCAACACTAGAGTTTCTTGCCCGTTTTTCTCTAATAAAAACCTCTTTCCGAACTGGAGGTAGAACTAATAAACTAGAATCAAAATTACGTTGAAAATTTTAAAAAAATTAAATTATTCTTTATTTGTTTTTATTGAATTTGTATTGCATTTACATTCAGCAGCATTTCAAATTGTTCTGCCTGTGTAAAATTATGTAATAGGTAGCATAGGTACATGTTACATCTTTGAGGTCTCGGGTCCGTCAAAGTGACATTCGATTTTTCTATTCATTTTTATCTCTGAGATAGGAGTGTATGCACATATGGCCATAGGCTGTCTCGATATCACATCATAAGTCTGGACATATAAAGCTAAACGTGGATGATCTGGTAGGATTTTTGCCTACCCCTTTCGGGAAAAACACGTGAGATTATGTGTGAAGGAATTATGATTAGGGACACAAAATTATGGAAATTTATGTTTTAATAATCCCATGCCTACGTTTAATCTAAATATTGCCAAAACTTGACACCAACCTAGAGTTTTATAATTAATACTTTAAGTGCTCTTCAGCCGGACTAAGCCGCATATTTTTGTGTACCGTTGACCTGTCATGACCTTTAGAAGGCCAGCGAATTGTGGACGGGAATGAATGGAGACAAATGAAAAATGTTGAAACGTTTCAGAAAATACTTTTTATTGCTGTTAGGCATTAAGGTAATTTTAAGGATGGATTAGTTGATCCAAGTCGTAAAACAGTCGATTTGCGAATTAGCCGCATTATTATATTAGAAATAAGATATTATAGAAGAAGTAGAAAATGGTAATTAAATTTAAGTGACTATGAGAGATGTAAGAAGTGTATCTAGTTGAATATTAGTTGTGGTAGGTAATCAAGCGCGATACTATACAAAGTGCATAATAATATTATGCCTTTAGTTTATTTATAACCATTAATAACCAGTTATAACTACATAAAAAATATTTTTCAATAAAATTACCACCCTAGAAGGCCGCCACAATATGCATAACTGAAAAACATATATTTTATACTGTAGAGAAATTAGCATTAGCCCATTTGAAATCCATATTTGTCGATGAAGTTTTACGAGTTAGAGGCCTATAAAGGATGTCTTTTAAACTCATAATTGTTAATAAATAAGTTTGCGAAGTACCGAATTCTCATTTTACAATTTTTTCTTCATAATTTGTTATAAGTATTTTTTTTTTTTTTTTATTGCAGTGAGTGGCGAGACGAGCGTGCCGTTCGCCTGATGGTAAGCGATACGACGCGACGGCTCATAAACAGTAGCAACATTCCACTGCGCTCGCCATCCTGAGACATAAGATGTTAAGTCTCAATATGTCCAGTAGTTGCTCTGGCTACAATGTCCTTCAATCCGAAACACAACAGTGCATTTAAGCAATGTTGTTTCACGGAAGAAATAGACATTGCGGTGGTACCTACCCAGATGGCCTCTCACATATGAGAGACCTACCACCAGTAAAACAGTAAGTAAAAAGTAATATGTCAATTTAAATTACTCATACAAAATGTAAAACAGTTTATTTCCTCAACAAACTAATTAATAATATTCAAAACGTCAAACCTTTTTACCCCGATATAAACATTGCAATATTCAATACAAATAAAAACACTTCCACGCTGATTCCATGAAAGTTGAGTAACACGTCAACACCGTATTTCATACGATCCAACATTTCTATTGAGATACATCCCGGAATGTGCACGTGCGCTCAGAATTCTTGTACAGAACAAAATGCTTGGGCCACCTGCTGCCTTATATAGGCGACGTGACTGATCCAAATGAAAATTTCCATCCACGTGTTCGATTATAGTTTAAAATGGTGTCATTATTAGCTATAACATGGAAAAATATTAGATTTTTTTACAGTAAATATTATTATTGTGTTTTCTGTATTTTTATATTCAATATCAGAGTGGAGTGTGAAATTTATGCCTGCATAATAGGTTCACCCTCTATCACAACGTGGGACGGAACATACATAGTGAATTGTGGGTGGTTCTGGCACCTCTGCCTACCCCTTTTGGGTAAAAGCGTGTATGTATGTATGAATTTTTTTCTGTAATTATTTCTTACGTCTGAATGTTACACATTGCAATAAATATATTTTTCAGATTTTATCGCGAGTTTGGTTTAATTCTAACTTTAAAATATTAGATTAAATCTCTTCTTCAAACCAAATAATAAATGAAATAAATGCAATCTACGTGTTTTATCACAATATAAAACAATACGGTTATGTGCTGTAATATGGATAAACACGTTTGTAATAAAAAATTAAAAATGTAACCTATTCCGCAATAAAATTTACAACAGTGGTTTTATTTTACTCATAATATGCAAACATTTATGTGAATATCATGTTGTATTTTTATGCAATAGTATTTAATTTTTAAATCATATTTGTTTTCTCATTTTTTATTCTGTTTTTCTTTCAACATTTTTAACTACTACAATATACTAACTTATTTTTTTATATTTTTATATTATAGGGGAAAATAAATAAAATATTAGATTAAATAATATACTAACTATATATAGGTATAGTTTGTGTTTTACTTGGCTTATAAGTCTATTCCATTCTAGTGTACAATAAAGCATAAATAAGTACCTGTATGTATTAGACACTGCAGGGCACGGGCCTCCTCTACAATCGAGAGTACGACTGAGAGTGGTTAGGCCATATAGTCCACCGCACTGGCCTTTTGTGGGTTGATGGACTTTACATACCAAATTGCTATGGCATGCAGGTTTCCTCACGATGTTTTCTTCGCCGTTATAGTGCGTGATGATTGACTTTTAATACATACATGACGCCGAAAAGATAGAGGTATAAAATATAAGTAAATAATTTTAAGTATAAATCGAATTGAATACATACATAAAGAATAGCTAGTAGACAGCAAATCGAGCAGACAAATCAAAAATACTGAACATAGATCTTCTTCAACTGGACCTGAATTGTTGGATATGCTTGCATCCAAAGACTTCCTGTATAGCCAGGTTATATAGAATGCCGTGAATACCAAAATATTATCAAAATCTACTATAGTATCTATTTAGCCCACGTTAACAACAGATAATGTAACACAAACGATGTGACCCGACGCAGATCGATTTAATATCCGTAATCGAGGCTATTTTCTGTCTCATTGCACACTCACTCACTGGATGTGATGACGTCAGCTAGAGCACAAACACTATGAAAATCTCGTTCAAATAAGTGCTAATGATTTGTGAAATTGTCGTGGTTGGAATATCAGTTTTCTATTATTATTTTTTTGTGTTTTTTCAGTATATTTAAGACTGCGTAAATATAGCCCTAGATAAAACGTAATGATTAGCACATAGTACTGTATATTAAAGCTTCATAAAAAATAGTTTAGAATTTACATACAACAAAATACGTATACATGAAATACACACAGTCACCTAATATATTTTACTATTAGCAATTTTCCAATTTTCGCGAATTACAATATGTTTCTATAAAATTGCAATTCACTAGTGTTTCATTAATCTCTTTCATTATTCGCTACCTCTATTACACTTTTATTTTCCCTCATAATAGTGTCGTATGAGAAATAGAAGGGTTGCGTAGCAATTGTTCTACGCGACATTATGCTACGCGTGAACACGTAGAGGGCTACGGCGGAAGTTGATACTTGGCGTAGCACTTTGTATACAGAGCTCTACGATGAGCGTAGATCGACAGTGGGTACTACGCTGTGCATGCACGAGGGAAAATGGAGCTATGAAAGAGCCACTTTAAACTCATGTCATAATTACGAGTTGTTATGAAGTTGATAACAGAAAAATTACATTGTTACGCTCCAGACAGGGTATATTATTTGGTAAGATTCACTTTTACATATTAAGAGCATAATCAAAATATTAAGTTGGAGTTTTTTATGTTTATTTAATGCCATCAATTGGTAAATGTATTCCTCTCCATGAATGTATACTATGTAGTTAAGATATAAAGTATAATTTATCAGGACATCGCCATTTTTTATATTTATATTTCATTATCACGTATTTAAAAACATAAATAACACATTTTATTTGAATTTGTTGTAAATTTGTGATCGCATCATGCCAAGTAAGACATCGAAATCGACGATGTTGAAGCCATTACTGAAGTCCAGCAATACTAAGACCACAGAACAGATGAATATAGTTAGAAGGGAAATAAAAGCGTTTGACGCGTCGCAAGGTGGTGCATTAAAAGCATCACTGCCGCGGAACGGATGATTTGTCAAATTAGTCGCTGTCGAAATGCATTGGAGTGAGGTGCTCCGGCGAAATAGAGTAAAAATGCAGATTTATGCTATTTTATCTTGCAGCTCCAATAGTAAAGCATCAAATATCAAAGTAATATACAAACCAAAAATAATTACGTGCAACGCTTATGGAAAAACAGTATCATGGCGATGAAATAATTAAATATTGTATGAAAAATCAAAACCACTGAATCTATTGACGTAAAAAATCGTAATTTGATTATAATAATTGCTTATATGTATGCCTTTCCAATAGTAAAAATGTTAATACCTCACACACAGCTAAAAATCTTAAAAATCCTGTACATATAGATTTGTAAAATAGTATACAAATTAAAATGAATTTTTAATACTCGTCTCATTTATTTTCCGCCTATTGACATAATACTAATGAAATAACTGTATCAGAAAAAACTATTAAGCATATCTATAAAATAAATTCCGGTCTTATAACAAAGACATATTTTCATAATTTTATCGATACTTTAAATCGACTATTGCAAGCTATATGTATTGGATTTTGTTGAGGTTTTGTGTTCCGAAAACGACGACGCTGGTTTTCATACAATTTGACGGCTATTGCCTTTCTAACCATATTCAACTGTTCTGTGACTAAGACAGTCAGCTTGCCTTCCTCCATGCCCGACCTAATGCCATCCGCAACATGAGTTAGAGTGGTAACCGTGCTATGCCCATGACGAAACTCTGATTGGAGAGGATTAAGTAGATTGTGTTTCGAGAGGTATTCATTCAGCTGGATATGGATTAAACATTCAAGGACTTTGGATAGAAAAGGAAGAATGGATATAGGACGGAAATCTGTGAGATAGGATGCATTGGATTTCTTAGGAGTTGGGATAATATGTGCTTTCTTCCAAGCAGCTGGAAAGATGCATCATTAAGAATATGGGAGATGATAGGAAGGATTTCGTCTAGGATAGGGAGAATCAAATTGCGGCTAACACAGTCGCTTCCCGTCGCATGGGATGAAATGAATGAAGCGATTACTATATTTCAATACAAGGAAATGAAGTCAGATTTTATTTGTTGTAGTTTCTTTTGCGCCTTTGTTAACTAACCAAGATACAAAAGAAAATGGAATAAGTAATATCTAACATTTCCTCGTTTCAAATTAATATTAAAATAGATAGATATATGTTTGCCTCCGTGGCGCAGTTTTACCACGGTTCGATTACTATGCTCTAAGGTTCGGACATAGTGATATTGGAATTTTCTATGCATTATGATAGTTGTGCCCGATATAGCAATAGGCTCGTCCACAACTACACCATGGGATGGAAAACACAAAGCAAAATGCGGCTTCCTGGTAGCATTTCTGCCTAACCTTTCTGGGGTAAAGGCGTAAATTTACATATTATGTATGTACTGTTTTAACTTTTTTAAATAACAGTGAATGGCCAGACGAGCATGTCGTTCGCCTAAACGTAAGCGATACGACCGCTCATGAACAGTAGCAAAAATAAACAGCACCTTGAATTACAAAGCAATGCTTCGCATTCTACTATGCTTGCCATCCTGAGACATAAGATATGGTATATGCTATGGATGTCTGGAAGAGATCGCTATTAGCGATAAGACCGCCGGTTGTTTACTATTTGTAATTTTTTCTATTTATTTATTTATTTGTTATTTTATGTTACGTGGTGTTCAATAAAGTGTTGTGTATCTGTATCTATACAGGGTATATCAAGACTGCTACCAAAAACGAAGCCGGGTGGTAGTTTAAGCGACTTCAGACACAATGCAACAGAAAAAATTGCAAAAAAAAAGCGTCAATTTATTGTTTTTATTTTTTTCCTATGGCTATATTTGGGTGGTAAATACATTTTTCCCTAAAATAATAGTGTATACCCTTTTATTTATAAATTCTCTAAGGTATAAAAGAGTTTAAATTATTATTTTAGCAAAAACTATAGATTTACCACCCAAAAATGACGATATTTAAAAAATCATAAAAAATAATTGTCGCGTTTCTTTGCGAAATTTTTCGTTGCATTGTGTTTGTAGTCACTAAAACTACCACCCGGCTTCGTTTTCGGCAGCAGTCTTGAGATACCCAGTATAGATGTAAAGTCTCAATATGTCCAGTCTCAATATTATGTATGTATTGTGTTATATAATTGTTTGAGTTTCCTCTTATCTTGCAATTACGTATTTTTTATTTGCGTGTCTAACAAGCAAAAATTGAATTAAAATCACACTGTTTTATACTATAAAACCATATTTCAGCTCAAACAAATAACAGCGAGCCACACAATCGTGAAAGACTTCCACACACAAGGTACGACAGAAAATTCAACGCAAACCAATATGTGGATCGACCTTTGCCATTGTCAGTTTGAAAGTAATGACATATGAGCATTGATAACATCCGATGCGGGGAATAGCGTGTGAATTTATTGCTATGCCGGCCGTGGAGTGTGTAAATGCATTAGAAATTGTATTGCGGGCTATATTCTTCTGACTATTTGAGAAACGATGACTGCCTCGGTGACATAGTTATACTAAGGTACGGTTACAAAGCTGAGGTCTCGGGTACGAATCCCGGGTTGGGCAAAGTGATATTGGATTTTTCTATTCATTATCAGCCCAGAGTCAGGAATTTGTGCCCGATATGGCCATGGGCTCGCCACCTATCACATTGTGGGACGGAACATACAAGGCGAAATGTGGGTGCCCTGGCACCTCTGCCTACCCCTTCTGGGATATAGGCGTGAGACTATGTATGTATGTATGAGAAACGACTGATGCAAAACAATCAAAGAATGTCAAGGCTAATATTTTTATTGTGATTTATTTATTTATTTCAAGTAAAATGCAAGTTTACAGTATTTGAACCTAAATACTTACATTCTAATTAAATGTGATGAATTTCAAGACACGCTGCCTTTCACCTGATGGTAAGCAATACGACCGCTTATGGATTGTATAAAAACCCAACACCTACGAAACAATACTTGGCATTCCACTGTACTCGAATTAATAAGACTTAAGATGTTAAATCTCAATATGTCCAGTAGTTACTCTGGCTACAACTTCCTTCAATAACAAACACAATTGTGCATTTACAATGCTGTTTGGTGGGAGTGTAGCGGAAAGCGCAGCGTAGGACGTCCACCCACAAGATGGTCCGACGACCTGGTAAAGGTCGCGGGACGTCGCTGGATGCAGGCTGCCTCCAACAGGTCTGTGTGGAAATCATTGGGGGAGGCCTATGTTCAGCAGTGGACTTCCTTTGGCTGATGGATGGATGGATGATGGATTGGTGGGAGAAATAGACATAGCTCACTATAACACATCACCTATTCCAAGAATTCCCTATGATCACCACACATCTAGCGACTCACTGCATTCTTAACAACGTAATTTATCCATCTTGTATAACCGACTGACTCTTTGCTTACCAAACTCCTTCAAATAACCACGGAGAAAAATCCACCACCTACTAAAAAATGTAATACCGATTAACTATAAAAACAGCCAAAGTACTTAAGATTAACAAGTAACGCCAAGGAGAACTTGCTCTAAGAACAAAGCTTCCGCCCGCTTTAAAAATGTACAGAGGTAAATTGAGTACGGAACACTAGCAAACCAAAACAGTAGTGTAATATTAATCCAAGGTTTGGGTCCAACTTCATTGGTATATGGGCTGGAAGTATTTGTGGAATGCTGATAGGGTCATTTTTAGTTTGTGACAAATGTTTGTCTTATTTTTTGTAGGCAGCATGCAAATATTTTCAAAATAATGGAAAATATGACAAAGCGAAATAGATTCCTGTTGGAAAGAATAGGCTATTGGAATAGAGAGGTTTGAACAAAATTCATATGCTAGCTATCTATGCTAGTGCGGGTTGCCTAATGTTACATCATATATTAAATCTCTGCTGCCCTCTTTAGGACAATTAAACTTGAATAAACGACTGCCTCGGTGGCGTAGTTGTACTAGGGTATGATTGAAAACCTGAGGTCCATGGTTCGAATCCCAGGTCGAGCAAAGTGATAGCGGATTTTTATATTCAATATCAGCCCGGATAAAAATATGGTGCCCGAAATGGCGATAGGGTCGCCCCCTATCAAACTGCGGAATGGTACCCATAATGCGAATCGTAGGTGGCTTGGTAGCATCTGCCTACCCCTTCTGGAAAAAAAATGCTTGAATTATTTACTTATGTATGCAATTTAATAATTTACCTCGACACAAAGTAGGAGGAGTATAAAACTTATACATATATTTTTTTCCAATATTTACTTTGAGGAAAATTCTCTTCGCCAGCGCTGTTTGAATTCTACCTTTTAAATAATATTTTTACAGCAGCATGTTTTAAAAGTACTCGTACAACTACTTTGATGAAATAAGATGAAAAATCTAATGAAATGTTTCAAATACTTTCATGAAAATTCTGCTTGAAATTACGAAAGTAGACGCTTGGTTCCTCGAAGGGGTAGTCAGAGGTACATCCCAACTTAGATTTTTCAAAGTAAATATTTAATTTCAGTCTGTCTCTATAGGCTCTAATTTTAGCTCCGGGCTATATTATAATTTACAATACAATAAGATAATTCTTTATATCAAACCAAATTACAGTATTTAGCTTAAAGATAAGTTGTATTAAGTCAACACAATGGGCGGTTTTATCGCTTGCGATTTCTACTCGTACCAGACAACTATTATTTAAATATTGCAAACCGAAAGGGTCAAACCGAAAACCGAAATAGGTTTGCCTAACCTAAAATATTACTTACTACATAGGCATGGTAACATTAGACTAAAATAGCTTTTACTCACATTTACCCCAAATTCGTTATCAACTTACATACAAGCTAATTAATAAGAAGATTGTCTATTTATTACCCTAATTCTAACAAACTTCACCAGATTATGTTAGATAGGTACGGTTTACCCTAATCACGCTGCGTAAGGGAACTTACAGCAAAGTCATCTCCTGCTAATGACTACTCGGTCCATTACCAAACTGTTTTTTCTTCCCCATTCGCAGTGGGACTTTGGAAACGAATCGTCATTTCATTCATAAACGACTTTGGTCTTGAAATGATAAATGCGTATGAGTTTTTATATGACCTATTTAAAAATCAGTAGATGTTTATTAGAATCATGACGATTAAAAAAAATATGAGGGGCTTTTGTGACAAAAATTAAAACAAAAATATATGTTTTTTGGATTTTTAATTAGTCAGTTTTGTGAGGGCGTCATGCATAAAGTGCTACAAATATGAAATTCTTTTATCATAATATTATAACTGTAGCATATAAATATAGTATATCGGTACTAATGACATAATTAGCATTGAAATTACTGAACATTAAAAGTGAACACCTCATGTAGTGCTAACAAGCGCAGGGTTTAAATTTTGCAAATTGTTGCTATTGTTTATAAGCGGGCATGACGCTTTTCATCATGCTCGCTAACTACATACCTCATCATACTCGGTAGATAAAAATCGATATAGTATTATTAAATAAACCCTATAATATAACTCAATCAAAGGTACACCAAGCAACCTGGCACGTAGTACAAATGGACATACAATTAATATTTCCGGTCATTCCCAAATTCATTTTCATCTCTATCTCATTCCAATTTCAATGTCGAATTGTGCGGTATTACAGTTGAATTTATATTAGCTGAGAAATTAAGTTCTCTTAGTTGACCTGAACAATTCGACAATCCAATCTGACGCTGTTTAATATAGTAAATTACTTCTTCATTATAGTGCTGATAATTCGATATTTTATTTAAAATGTATTTCAAATTTAATCCAGATTAAGTTGGGACCAAAAATTACTTGGAACACTATTCGTTCGATTTCGTTCGGTACGTTTAATACATTACTTACTTTAAGAGACTACGTTGTTACTACGTTGCTTATTTATGTCAAAAAATTACTACACAGTTCTTTTGTACTTGCCCTACAATTTTACGATGTCTGCCTGAACGCTTCTGAGAAATATCTGACTCGGCAATCAGATGTTTTTCTTAAAAAAATTTATCAATACTATATATGAATCACAACTATAGATTTTCAGAAATTTTTCATTACTCAATATACAAATTTCTGTTTTTTAACCAATCAAATGTAAAGTAATTGTTTCTATATAAATGATTTCCTTACCATTTTTTGAAACCACGGTAGCTGGCAATTGATTACCTCGAGCGATACAACCTCCTTTTGTACTGCTTTGTAATATAATTTTTTATAGTAAAATTTATTTAGTACACATAAAATAAATTTAAATTAAATTAAATTATTTGATTTTAAATAGAGACTTACAAAAACTTAATACTACTTAACGATAAAGAAATTATGAGATCCTTATAACCAGTATTTTCAGGGGTACCTAAACTAGGCATAGCCTGTACCTTTGCATACCAATCAAAGAATTAGAATATTCGAATATAAAATCCCATCAAAAACATCCTGTAAAAAAATTCCAAGTCTCGCAGCTCAGGTTTTCTACCGCAAAAAGTTGTGAGATGCATGTAATACCAAGTCGGTTAATTTATTTAGTCCTTAAGGGACCTTCTATATAAAGTTATTACGTTAGTTATTACCATATCAATATTAAAAATTCTTTACGTTTTAAATAAATGGATCGACTTGGCCATCGCATGAAAACATAATGTTTCGTACAATTTATACATAATGCTGCTGGCCAAGTCAATCTATTTATTTAAAACGTAAAGAATTTTTAATATTGATATGGTAATAACTAACGTAATAACTTTATATAGAAGGTCCCTTAAGGACTAAATAAATTAACCGACTTGGTATTACATGCATCTCACAACTTTTTGCGGTAGAAAACCTGAGCTGCGAGACTTGGATTTTTTTTACAGGATGTTTTTGATGGGATCTCACGTCTTTTTGTAGAGTCCTACTTTTTTCCTTTTCGGTACTTCTTACTTCTAGAATATCACTAACGATTTTTCTTAAAGCCTCTGTCTTATGGATTTTTCTTATTTTTGTAGGTATCAATTTATCACAAATATAGCGGATTTGATTATTAATGTTGTTTCTTTCATTGTAATTGATATTTTCGAGTTATTTAATCTATTTATTTGCAAGTTTTTCTTCGTCATGTTTTTCTAGAGGAATGTTGTACAGTTTCATGGGCTGAATGCACCATTTCCCTCTCTATATCCCCTCCTGTTATGCGTCATGTATATAGATATCTATCTACAACTGTTATTCCATTATGTACGGGTACAATGATTCATTAACTGCAAATGTAACCTTGTAATCCTATACATTTATATAAGATTAAAAAGTTATTCACGCAGTTGGTCTATCTAGAAAACTAGACACAAATTATGAAATGTTTGAATTTTCCCTTACTTTAGACACTAAACACTAATTATATTCTAAATTTGAAGGTTCTATGTCTGCTAGAAGTGCCTTAGACTTTTGATGATCGGTCAGTCAGTCAGTGAGTGACAAAATTACGAAAGTTTGACAAGTTATAATTCTTAAACTACTGGTTCAAATTAAATGAAATTTTAAATATACCGTGTTTACACAATGCCTACTTAGTAACTGAAAATTGAGGCTTCATGCTTTAGCCACAACGAAGTTATAGGGGGTTGAAAATGGTCTGAATTGCTTCGAGAAAAGGATGTTACGGCCTATAGCTCGACTTGGACGGGGCTCGGCCGCGCCCCCAGATAATTAAGTACACGAAAATAATTTACCACTGGCAAGTGATTTTTCTTTAGTGATATTTAAAAATATATATAGACTAGCGGCCCGGCCCAGCTTCGCCTGGGTGCATATATTTTTTGATTCCACTCCACACCAAATACATGTTATTTTTCCTATAAACTCTTGTATACCTAAACTTGACGTAGCTGTCCTACTGTCCGGCTCAATCCCGTCTCATCCGTCTGTTTAATCTCTTCCCGATCCGTCCCGTCCTTTCTCTTTATTATCCATCCCGTCTTATAACGTGCATTTGCATTTGGTCCTATCAAATCTGTCAGCTATCCCAGTCCTCTCCCGTACCTTCCACTCTATTGTATCCCGTCTCTCCATATACATGTACATATAAAGATTGCCTTATGAAATTTTGACATTAAAAACTTAAGCGTTTTTTATTGTTCAATCAATATTCCTTCCCTTAATTCAGCACCAAAATGCTGTATTTCCAAATAATATTGCACGCCATTACTTTTTGTTAGTAATAAAGTAATAATAAACATTTAAAAAAAAGAATTGGCCAAATTGGTCCAGGCGTTGTTGAGTTTTGCGCTTACCAACACATTTTGCGATTCATTTTTAAATTGTAGAAGAAGAAGATATAGTCCACCCCGCTGCCTTAGTGCGGGTTGGCGGATTTTATTTGACGTAGAAATTAATCCGATAAGTCAGAGGTGTGCCCTGACATTTGAACCCGTGACCATCGTAAACTTGTTGGCAGTCGCGTCTAGTACGTTACCATATACAAATTAATAAAACCTTCATACTGCCTTACCAGGTGACGTAAGTAATAAAACAAATATTTAAAAATATAAAACTGCATATCGTTTTATTATAATGTCTAGATACGGCATCAACGTACCATTTTTTTATACTTGAGTCTGAAAACAATACTAACGCGGAATTTAAATTTGTCCCCCAGCGCATCTAAAAGGATCAATTCAAAAGACAATGTCGTTTATGAAAACGAAAAATTATAATTAGATATATTTTGGTGTACTCCGGCAAAACGCTTCGATAGAGTATACCTTGTTTAAAACTGTTGCAATAATCTAAAAAAACAATGGGCTATTTTGGTAGATATGGACATCGTTTTATTTTACATTTAACAAAATTACGCGCAAGACGCCGTATGTAGATAATATTATATACACCTGTACACATTTTTTGAATTTTGTTCTATTTCGTCAGCCGTCAATGAAAGACAATGGAAAGATAGATCATTTTACGTTGGATGGTAGTTGAAGCTGGACCGTCTTTTACGTCTCCCGTCAAATAAACAAAGATCATCCTATATTGGCTGGACGCATCACGCTTGAACGATACCCAAAAAAAAGGTTTTTAGTATCTTCCTTAGAAATTTTCCAATTTTTCTCACTCCTAAAACCTTCCCAGAACTTTTACGAATATTTCAAGACCAAAATAAGCCAAATCGGTTCAGCCGTTCACACGTGATGCCGTGACAACGCGAAACGGGTTTCATTTTTATATATATAGATAGATAGATAAATACATTAATTTAAAGTTAAACATGAATACATTAAATAAGATTATTATTACATAAATAGGATCAAACTTATATAATACCTCGGACCAGAACCTACGTCATTTCGATCGCGTGAGACCGAGTGTCGTTGTAATATACGTTAACACCAACAACCATTGTTTAATTTTACTTAATGTGAGCTAGTACGGTTTTTTCGTGTTACCAATCATTGTGCGGCTGATAAAAAAATATTATCGCTCGCTTTATTAGCGGTGAACGTTTATTTCGAGATTCTGATATGTATACTATTAATTTTAGGGAAAAAGTAAAGGTAGTATGTTCAAAACATCATCAGGAAAACTGCACAGCGCAGTGATTTCAAAGAATTTCTATGGCATATATACAGTATATCAAGACTGCTACCGAAAACGAAGCCGGGTGGTAGTTAAAGCGACTTCAGACACAATGCAACAGAAAAAGTTGCAAAAAAAAGCGACAATTTTTTTTTGTTATTTTTTTCCTATGACCATATTTGGTTGGTAAATACATTTTTTCCTAAAATAACAGTGTATATCCTTTTATTTATCAATAATCTAAGATATAAAAGTGTTTAAATTATTATTTTAGCAAAAACTATGGATTTACCACCCAAAAATGACGATATATAAAAAATCATAAAAAATCATTGTCGCGTTTCTTTGCGAAATTTATAGTTGCATTGTGTTTGTAGTCACTAAAACTACCACCCGGCTTCGTTTTCGGTAGCAGTCTTGAGATACCCGGTAGATTGCCTACCCGCATTAGGCCAGCTTGGTGGTAGGTACACTATGTGGCTAACCCCTCAAATTAATGCGACAGTGTTTTAATTTACTTCCGCTATGTCTGCACTCATTTTTTACTTTATATAATTAAAAAAATCGTAACGCCTAAGCGCTTTGTATTAATATTTATCTTAATTTGTGTGTTGTATAATAAAGTATTTATAAATAAATGGATCAGCCCATTTTACGTCTCACTATAGAACACGAGTCTCCTCTAAAATATTATTGCCGGAACTTATATACGGCAATAGTATACACTGGCCTAAAACACGTCAGTGTTCTTAAAATACTATATAATTATTGTAAAAATCTCTAAGGAATGCAGATGTCCTCACGATTTCCTTTAAATTAAACGCGGTTTTAGCCATTCATACATACACCCATTAAGCCCAAAAATCATAGATTCATTTAATTGCACACTTTTCCTCTTTAAAATACCCCAAAACCGCGTTTTCCCTACTAAAATGGATTCTATCTTACCCCAATATTGCCAACGTAAAAACATTCACAAGTATGATTTATTATGTCGGCCAGGTGGAGCATTTGCCTAGTTTTTGTAGAGTCTCGCTTACCCCGCAAACCATACGTGCAATTTTTTACCAAACCAACGTTCTGGAGTAAAAAGTAACGTACATTATCGCCAAGAGAAAGAGTTGGTAAGTACAAAGGTGTAATAAGTATGCTTCCAGTTCATAAATCTAGTAGTTTTGTAACAATTGCAATTTTATGCACTGTGAATCAGTAATTAGTGATTAATTTAATTACTTGAAAAGGAAAAGGTGTCAGTTGTATGAATGTTATTACGTATGTATATAAATATCCCAAAATAAAATTATGTTTAATTAATCATTGTCATTTTAATGTAATTTGTGTCATATATAACATTTAAAAATAACAAGTCACCGTCCAAATATGCATTATTTTGACAGCCTCCGTGGCGCAGTTGGTTAGACGCCGCCTGTGAAACAAGAGGCTGCGGGTTCTATCCCCGCACCGAGAGAAATGTTTGTGCGGCCCACAAATATTTCTTCCGGGTCTGGGTGTTTGTGAGACCGAAAAGTCTCTCGTAGTTCCTGATACCACGACACAAGACTCGATCTTAGTGTGGGGTCAGGACTATGTATGTGACTGTTGGGTGTTATTTATTTATTTTATTTATTTATTATATTACTCGCATTCTTACAAATAATATATTTGTATACATACGTTACTTCGTTTCTCAGATACCCCCTTACAATATCTCACACTGTTAATGTACGCGAGATCTTACAAAACCAAGCTCACTAAGACTGGTATTAACTGAAAATCGTCTAGAAACGGCAAATATTCCAACAATATCGTAATTGATGCAAATACTACACCGAATGAGGCAATCACGTGCCGTATTTATGCGGTTTTAGCGTAGAATATTGATGAGTTTACCCCAATTTATACTTCACCCTAATTTACTGCTGGCAACACCAAACTTCAATAGCGTTTCATTATAGTTCTCAACTCCCCACCACAAAATTAAAAGTTTTAAACGTCCTACTCTATACATTATTCATAATTAATGTTATTGTTTGTGAAAATTACTGTTTCATTTGGAAGTCTGTAGGTTCCCACGTTTGTTGTTTGGTACACCGGAATTCACAGGAATATAAACAATTTTGAAGAATTCTTGGTGGGTTTCAGGGGCTTTAACTAATTGTGTACACACAATTTTATTAGTTTAGCTTAGTAGCCAACATGCTTTACTGGAATTAAAATAATTTTAACTCTTGCAAAAAACTACAATTTGGAAGAAAAAACATGCTAGAAATTTAATTTATACTAATTAGGTATTTTTTTAATAATAAACTTAAGCCCTCTTTAGGTATGCATTTAGTTCTTAAGTACTTTATATTGTGTTCGTATATTCTTAAGATTTAAATGTATTGAGTGATCTTTAATGTTAGTCTCCCTAAACACCATAAATAAAAAAACCTGACACGTCCATAATTGTATGTAATTATTGAAAACCGATAATATTAAGGTAGCTAAAACTACCTCATTTCGAAAAAGACTTGGGTCCATAATTATCACTATCAATTACCCTCATAATAATAGTTGTCAATATTAAACACATAAAAACCAGGAAAACATAAGCAAAGCGGGCAGTAGGCACGGAGTTAGCGAAAAAACGCCAAGTACGCCAAGTACGCCAAGAACGAAGAAGAAGAACGCCAAAAACGCCAAGTACGAAGAAGAAGAAGAACGAAGAAGAAGAAGAACGAAGAAGAAGAACCCCAGCGGGTTCAGAAAGACGCGTGGTAGCACGCGGCTTTTAGGTTAGGGAAAAAAGGCCGCGAGCGCCGTTACACGCGTATTTATGCGAACGCCGATGACAGTTCGCACGTCAAATTTGACAGATGTCAGTCAGTAAATGAATCGACCAATCAGCGCAACGGAGGCGTTGATTGGCATAGACAATAGGATTTATGTCGACTATTGAACTATAGATCGCAAATATAAAAGGTGACATTCCCACAACGTCACACAGTGACAGTTAAAATCATATGGAGTTGTGTCAGTCCAAACAATAAAGCTAGTGCGATTCTGAGAACTCAGTTGATGCTTGACAATAACGGTTTTAGTAATGAAGGTCGCACTATGCACTAGAATAGACTGAACCAATGTAAATATTTATATGAAATATTAATGTTCTGAGAATTCGTCCTTGGTACTCGAAGAAACTCGTGGGGTTTTGTCTTCATATTTCATCTGTAAATTATTGTTTTACTACAGACGTTGAAAGCCTTTGTCAAAACATCGATACGTAAGATACTAAAAATATGTTGGAGAAAAATCATTACTAGTATAAAACAAAGTAGCTTCTCGTCTGTTCGTCCGTATGTATGCTTAGATCTTTAAAATACGATTTCAATGCGGTTATTTTAAATAGATGGAATGATCAAGAGGAAAGTTTATATGTTTACACATATCTGGGTGTTAATGAGACTGACAAGTCTCTCGTAATTTCTGATGCCCAAGACACAAGACTCGATCTTAGTGTGGGGTCAAGACTATGTATGTGACTACTGGGTGTTTTTATTTTGTTTATTTATATACACGCCCTGATTTGTGAAAAAATAACGTTTATCTGGTGTGGACTGGAATCAAAAAACATCTGCACCCAGGAGAAGCAAGAACAGGTAGTAAGTACTTTATGAGTCTATGCTGATATCGCAAGCGAGGTTTTCTAAGAGCAAAGCGCGTCGATAATTTTAAACACCGCATATTATATTTTTAGCTACCAGGTAATGTACCATTTGCAGCGTTTTGTATGTGTTTGTTTGTGCTCATTTGCAGCATTTTGTATGTGTTTGTTTGTGCTCATTTGCAGCGTTTTGTATGTGTTTATTTGTGCTCATTTGCAGCGTTTTGTATGTGTTTGTTTGTGCTCATTTGCAGCGTTTTGTATGTGTTTGTTTGTGCTCATTTCATCGTACCTACTACACAGATGGTCGCTTTGTAACATGTTACATTATGTTATCTGTAATATATTAATAAAAGTGCAAGTAAAAGAAAGACATTATTCACCATGACAATGTATTGACGACAGACTTGTCTAAAGGTACACGTTCGATATTCAGTATATGCGAGTGGCCAGATACATAATATTACAAGTGGCCAGATACACTACATTATCCCATAACATCGTTCAGTAAATTACATTATTGTATGAAGTACTGTTTCATTATAGTATACCAACCCGCACTAGGCCAGCGTGGTGGACTATATGGCCTAACCACTCTCAATCGTACTGTCGATTGTAGAGTACTGTGCCCTGCAGTGGGACGCATATGGGCTGATACAGACAGACAGATGAAGTACTATTGAGAGAATCTCTTATTTAGCTATTACTAAATAGCCTATTGAAACGGATTTTTCGTTTCCCGACACGACAAAGAAGTATTATTTCGGGGATGAAAATGTCCAAATAGATTACCTACCGTGTTTCGCAATCTTGATTATAGAGAAGGCTTGTGTTCTGCAGTAGGACGTATATGGGCTGATACAGTACTATACAAAGTATCTATCGACGCAACGTGGGATGGCTGTCTCTCTTTTGTCGTTACAATTATAACAACTATGTCCGTATACACACAATAAATACACCCAATAGTCACATACATACTTCTGACGCTAAATTAAGATCAATTAAATCTTGTAACGTGGGTATCAGAAACTACGAGAGACTTTGCGGTCTCACAAACACCCGAACCCGACACAAATATTTGTGGGCCACTCATAAATTGTGTCGGTGGAGAGATCGAATCTGCGACCTCTCGTCTCACAATCGGCGTCTAACCAACTGCGCCACGGAGGCTATCAACAATATGAACTTGAAAAGCTATACACTTATACGGATCAAAATGGCAAAAAATCAAATGGTTGCTACAAGCTAATAATCAGATTTAATTCATAAAAAATAATCAAGGTCAATAAACGAAAATTTAATTATTTCCCACACTTTGGGTAAAGGCATCGCAACATAATTAAGCCTTTATTTATAATGGCGGAAAATGTTTCACCTTGACGTATTACTGGGTTGTAAATTTATTAAATTTATGTCAATGGTGTAATTATTAATGTTCGCGTGACGTGAAACAATGTTCCGGCAACTGAATTACAAAATACCTAGAACATAGAATACTATGTTACACAGGGTATATACAGAATGCTACAGAAAACGAAGCCAGGTGGTATTTTAGTGACCACAGACAATATGCAACTAAAAATATCGTAAAAAAATTGAATTGTTTTTAATTTCATCGTTTTTGGTTGGTACATACATAAATTTTGCTATAATAATAAATACCATGATAATTAAAAAAATACAGTAATGAAAGTCGACGCCTTAGTTAGGAATTTTTTAGAGGTATTGTGTGTGAAGTCGCTAAATTCGTAGTCTGGATATACTCTGTATGTACTAGAGATCTGCCTGATATTGTTGAACTCTGGTCACAAAGCTTAGCGAATATCAATTCACAATTACAGCTTCAGACAAAGTAAATCTATTGCTGAACATAGGACTCTCCAAGGGACTTTCAACTTACACCAACATTTGTACAAAAGAAACAATAAAACAGATAAAAAACATTATACTAAACATCCCGTTACAATGGCGGCTTCTTCCAGGCAACCTTTGTATCGTCTAGATTAATTTAATTTAGAATTAATGGAGTAGTGCAAAAAAAGCAAAAACTGGAATATAACTTAGTGATGTCTTTATCAGATTGGCTATATTTATTTATTTGTTTATTTAAAGTAAAATGTATGTTCCCAGTACATAGACCAAAATCATTACATTGTAAGTCTTAAACATTGAAATATAATAAAATACACTGTTCATAGTAAAATTCGGGTTAACAGTACATAGACCAAAACATTTAGAATATAACTAATAGACATCCAAGTATAAATACATACATTATTTCATATGGGTAGAAGTGCTGCGTCAACGTTCTTGCTCATAATATTATAACTAGTTGTTGCAGCAGGGTAAAGTAGCTCCATCTATTGAGCAGTATACTCAAATAAAAAAATTGGATAATAATTTCAAAATTTTATAATGTATTGCCTAATAATGCGATACTTAAAGGTGAAATTCAGGGTAGTACATATAATACATAAATAAATAAATACAGCCAACAGTCACATATACCGGGTATATCAAGACTGCTACCGAAAACGAGGCCGGGTGGTAGTATTAGTGACTACAAATACAAAATAACTACAAATTTCGCAAGGAAAAGCGCCATTTTTTTATAATTTTTTTAATTTCATTATTTTTGGGTAGTAAATCCATAGTTTTTGCTAAAATAATAATTTAAACTCTTTTATACCTTAGAGTTTTTATAAATAAAAGGGTATACACTATTATTTTAGGAAAAAACTATGTATTTACCACCATATACGACGATAGAAAAATATAGCAAAATAAATACGTCACAAATTTTGCACAAAATTTAGTTGCATTGTGTCTGAAGTCGCTTAAACTACCACCCGGCTTCGTTTTCTGTAGCAGTCTTGATATACCCTATATAAACAGGACCCTACATAAAGTCAATTCTTTCGTCGTGGATATCAAAAAGAAAGAAATGTTTTTTGGTCTCACATACACCCAGACCCGGAACAAAAACCTGTGGACAACACAAATATTTGTTCGGTACGGGGATCAAACCCGCTGTCCCACGTTCACAGCCAGTGTATAACCAATTACGCCATGGAGGCTGTAAGAATAATATTCTGTATCAGCCCATATACGTCCCACTGCAGGGCACGGGCCTACTCCACAATCGAGAGCACGAATGAGAGTGGTTAGGCCATATAGTCCACCACGCTAGCCTAGTGCGGGTTGGCGGACTTACATACCATAGGTATTTTTTCTATAACTCGCTATGGTATGCAGGTTTCCTCACGATGTTTTCCTTCACCGTTTTAGTACGAAGTAAGTGAGTAAGAATAATATGCATTAGGATATATTGAGTGGAACTCAAATAGATACAATATTTCGCCGTGATGTGTTCATTATCCGTTAACGCAAGCGATAATCACTGTAAATACACAAGTTATCACTAAAATCAGATACACTAACATACACATATTTTTTATAGATTCACCGACGATTTATACCTTCATTAAAGCACATATTATAAATTTTCTGCCTGATTTCATTTTAATTTTATCTCAAAATGTTAATACTCAGTGTTAGTTCAGTTTACAATGTATATATTTTTTATTATTAATAATCTTACTTTTTTCGGATATTTCTAACATTGTTTTGCCTATGATTTTTTTAAACATTTAAACAATAATTTGTTTTTAAATAGGTACTTAAATACGAGTATATAACACTATGTATCATGTATAGTATATTCTTTTATCACAAACGGTGCAATTAGTTACCGCCTTCAATGGGTGTTACTTTTAAGCTATTTCATTTATATTTTATTAGTCTAAGTTATATTGTAACAACCACTGGCTGTCCTAAATAATTAAAACAGCACGAAATAATAGTTAACACACACTACCTAAATTAAGTCATGTTGAGATCAACTTACGACCTTCTTCGAAGCTTATCGGTAAAACTTACGCAACAAAACTCACAACATTCGCGGACGTTCGATTTTCACCTTCAACTAAAGAGTTACGTCACAACTTCCATAAATCGAACTGAACGCGCCTCCAAACCTATTATTTACGCTTCATATTTCCAAGGTAGAATAGATTATTCGAAACTTGAAAACTTTACAAAGACTTTCTTTTTATTAAAGTATACGGTCGGATGATTCTTTGTATTCTAGTTTCTTTTTTAAGTGTCGACTGCATTTGTCATTGTAATTGTAGCAAATAGTTGTATTGTTGTTTTTAAAATAAGACTATGGAGACGATTCTGTATCTGTATCTGTATCAGCCCATATACGTCCCACTGCAGGGCACGGGCCTACTCTACAATCGAGAGTACGATTGAGAGTGGTTAGGCCATATAGTCCACCACGCTGGCCTAGTGCGGGTTGGCGGACTTACATACCATAGAAATTCTTATAAATCGCTATGGTATGCAGGTTTCCTCACGATGTTTTCCTTCACCGTTTTAGTGCGTGGTGATTGACTATCAATACACACATGACTCCGAAAAGTCAGAGGTGTGCCCTGGGATTCGAACCTGCGACCACCGTGAACATGTTGGCTGCCGCGTCTAGTCCGTTTACCAACAGGCCACCACGCACTATGGAGACGATTGAATTTGTTTTATTTTATAAAAAATCGCAGATATAAACTTCTAATTTTTTTTTCCTTTTGCCTGATAGTAAGCGATACGACGGGTCATGGACAGTAACAAAACCAAACGGCATGAATTACAAAACAATTGTTGACATTCCACTGCGCTCACCATCCTGATACTTGTACATACACTGTTAAGTCTGACTACAATGTATATATACATAACAATGACACCGAGAACGTTTTGTGTCAGAATTAAGCTCGTCAAAGTACAGCTGGTATTAGTTACCTTTCTGCCGACCCTTTGAAAAAATATTTTAGCTTTTATTAAATAAATCAAATACAGGAAGGTCGCACTTCACTTTAAAGAGTAAATATTTATGTTATTTTCCTCCTTTATCACTTTATTTTGGTTAAATATTAAGGATGGTTTATGATTATTCCTTGTGCTTGGAATGTGACGCCCACGACATCTGTCGGAATTAAAACAGGTAATAGTTGTATTCGTTTAATCTTTCATTCCATTACGTGAAGTAGGCCGCTCTCTAATATCATTTGTCAAGCGAATAAGGTTGTAATATTTATGAAGCGATGTGAGATATATTGTTATACAACTTATGAAAATACTCTGTACAATCCATAAATATATTATCTGGCATGATTCATGCGTTCTATTTAAAAGATCCCTTTCACACTGTTTAAAAAATATCACACATAATAATATGATATTTTTTAAACCCACCACTTTTTTCCTCATAGCACTTTAAATCATTACAAAGCGAGGGTAGCATTAATAATAACAGCAGATGTTGTAAAAGGCTACTTAAATAAATATTATTTTGGTAGACGGTTTGATTACAAAAACCCTGACCCGGCTATTGAATACGGAACCACACATTCTACCGCTTATACTAGTGACTAAATCAATGAGATCCCAATGAAATCATAAACACAGTTTTACCACATTAGCTAAAATAAATATTTTTTCCATAAGGCAAAGAAATGTAGAATCTTTACTCTTCGGAAAATTAGAAGCAGGTTATAAAATATCAATATGTTTTTGAGTTTCTTTCGAAAAATAAGACCACCATTAAACGTTATTACCTGTGAATTGTTAGCATTAAAATAACCATTGACTTATCGCTCATCGATAAAGTTAGAAGTGTACGAATTTCTCATTCGCGTATGGATGATATGTTTTTAGTCCCTTTCGCAAAAAGTAAAAATTTCTCAATTCGACTGTTCTTTTTATAATACCATTTATTTTTAGTTTGCGTATGTGACGTATTAGTCTAGAACCTGGTTGAATAGATGTGTGAAATAGGACCTAGCCCAATACAGAATCATTTTTAAGACATTTCGCATCTAATTTTAATTATTGGTTAAGATTATGAACAAAATCATCGTGAATAAACGTATTAACTGTAAATTGTCTAAAAAAAGCAATAATTTGTGATTCCGCCAACCCGTACTTAGCCAGGATGGCGGACTAAATCCTAAATCCCTCTGGATTTAGTACTATGATCTGATAGGAAGTTTGAATGTTCAAAAGTGGTACGTAAAACTGTACGAATATGCCTAGGTAATCCACAAATACTTGAATCCTCTATCGTAAGTCGTAACCGTAAATTAAGTTCGGAAAAAATGATAAGTATCAAGGAAAAAAGAGGACGTTAATTTAAATCTATTGCATATTATATACTACTTATATATATGTCGGTTAAGTTCCTTTCGAAATATGATGATCCTTGATTATTCGGTTTTGGAAAAGAAAATACAAATAAGTATAATTCGGCCTAATTACATTTTGTTTGCCTTAATGCATCAGTAAATCAGCAATTTTTATTATAATTACGTAAGGCTAAAATATTATATTACGTACTGTAACTTAAATTGTAAGTTTTGTAATGCTCGTCCACTTTTCATTCAAATAAATTATTTTATATTATTTCATAATCGTTTTTAAAAGGACAAAACTTATAACGTCGTTCGCATAAACAAAGTTCATTTCAAATCATAGAGTCACCCTCCCTAAGTCATGAAAATAGAAAACATTAGTTTTAGCTCATTATTTGTAATAAAAGAACAATTAACTACAGACCTATTTTTGTTTCTATGACCCGAAAACGCAATCCCACGCGGGCACCCAAAAATAAGGGAGTTTTAACGGCCATTATCTTCTTCATAAATTAATGATGCCAAATGTAAACTTTAATATGACCGTCCTAGAATAATAAATATTATAATGTTAGGTTTGTAAGCTTAAATATGGATAATGTTTTCAGTTTAATATCTCGTAATTATATGTGTAAGATAGAAGAGTCCATTTTATATTTTCCTTTACTTTTGCTAGTAACATTGCTTATAATATAAGTGCATAATTGTACCGAATGGCATGAAACTATCGTCTGATGCCAATTAATAATCTATCCGGATGGCATTTGCGCTTACCATTAGGTGTAGTGAAATCACTATCCCAACCTAGATGTTGAACAAAAGTCGATACACAGCGAGATGTCTAAGAAATCTTTGTAAAAAAAATTACAACTCTATCTTAGAGGGATAGGTAGAAGTGGCACTTATGCTTATTATGCGAGTTTTTGCAAAGCCCACGAAATGTTTTATTTATAAGTTGATTGTTTCTCATTTAAGTGAATCTATGTATTCTTTGGAGAAATAAATAAATCTCAACCTTAATTTATTTTCGTCCCAAGTTGAAATATGAAGGAAGCCCATCGCTATGCTGGATAAAATTTCTTTCGCGACTAAATTATAAGGTCATTCTCAAATCAAAAATCTCACACTGATAGCTATACCCCAACTGGAATGCAAATCTGGGACCTTATCGACTAAAAGCGCAATTCCTAACTTCGTACAAATGATATATATGTATATGATACAAGTCTATAGAAAGGACTCTACCAACATCTGCCGATTCAATAGGAAATAGCCACCCAACACACAGCGTACTAAACTTAAACGACGTCCGCGACAGAATACGAAACTGTTCTAAACATAGAATTCTGTAACCCGACGTATACGCAAACATATAGCTAAACATTATTACAAATAATACTGTCTTTGCACGTAATTTTTTCATCAGAAAAGCATCAGAACTGAAAATTATCATTTCGACGCTCCTTGCGTAAACTAGCGAAACTGAAAAGTATTATTTTTGTTTCATTGCACCAATTGAAAGTAGATATTAAAATTTATAAAATCTTTACAATAAAATATTACATACACATAAATATACATTAAATGGTGTAAACAGTTTTCCGATCGAAAAAATTAATAGTGAATTCTGCAACAGCACATAAGTCCCACTGCAGGGCACGGGCCTCCTCTACAATCGAGAATACGATTGAGAGTAGTTAGGCCATATAGTCCACCACGCTGGCCTAGTGCGGGTTGGCAGACTTACATACCATAGAAATTCTTATAAATCGCTATGGTATGCAGGTTTCCTCACGATGTTTTCCTTCACCGTTTTAGTGCGTGGTGATTGACTATCAATAGTGAATAACGTAACATAATAAAATATTTAATTTGCCACATACAATGTTAGTGTTTTACGTAGGCACTGTCGATTTATACAAGTAGCCACACTGAAGGCGTTTTTTGTGGTGCATTTAAAATACAGTACGACTACAGTGCAGGGATTTTGGCTAGGCATCCCGTGTCGGGCAAAGTGATATTACATATTTCCATCCATTATTAGCCCGTAGTCAAAAAAAAATACCCGATATGACGATAGGCGAAACACACAAAGCGAATTGTGGGTGTCCTAGTAATCTCTGCCCACCCCTTCTGGGACAAATACGTGAATTATGTGCTATACTAGTATTTTTATATTGATACAACAAAGTGATTACAACGCGCCGACGGTTATATCTAAATAGATTGTCTATCAGTGAGGTTTTTCTACGGTATTGTATGATTGCCAGGATCCCACTAGATAATATGAATATTCTACCAACAGATATAATGTCTCCAGTTTTTTTTTCTCTTTCTCTCTCTCTCTATCTTTACCCATAGTTAGTACACTCCTGAACACAGATCTAACCCGTGGATTGTCACATAGACCTGTTGGAATGGACCTGCATCCAGTGACTTCCTGCGACCTTAACCAGGTCGTTCGTCTTGCATAGATCAAACTGTGTTCTATAGATTCTAAATTATATACAATCAAATCCGCAAACACCGAAAAAAATTAAGTTTATACTTTAATTATTAACTTTATACTCATTGGCTCAAAAATTATCTTTAAGCATTTTACTTTGCATACAATCCAATTTTAGTCTACCTTTTCCATTGAAACCAAGTTTATTTTATACTTGGAACTTCATCTCTAATTACTTCAAGACAAAATAAGAATTCATGAACCTGCCCGCAATAGGAAATGTAGTTGAGTACGGGCGTGCTCATAAACTGAAATTAATCCGAATTATTCACTACACTTTGCCAACCCGCACTAGGTCAACGTAGTGGACATAGAGAGAGGCCATATAGCCTAACCCGCCTTTATTGTATTCTCGAATGTATTAGAGGCTCATTACCGCAGAATTCAAATTAGAAACAGAATAATATAAGGCATAAACAATAACTGTTTAAAAACTCATCTGCACAATTAAAACGTATTTTAATTTATCAACGGATTAAACTTAGGTGACTATAATCTTACTAACAAAATATAGAAGATCTATCTATTTATATCCGAATTTTCCGATATTTTTATCAACCTAAAAGTCTATTTTGTCCTAAAACCCATCCATTGTGAAACTATAAGTTTTCCTGCCTCCCAGACTACATTAAGCTAGCACCTTAATATTTTTTCTAACCTTTGATACTTATTATCTAACACAAGTGTTTTTTATAGTTTAATATGATTATAAAACGTAATAGCAGGTTCCATTTTAAGGCTAAAGCAAGGTTGCTTTAAAATATTTATTAACGTAACATGTATTTAAACTGTTCCAACTAAATCGATTAAAAAGCAACGATATTTTTTTCATGTTCACTAAACACGAGACAGTGTAATGGATGGTAAAAATCCTATAATTAAATCGACGGGTGGTAACAAAATTACATCTGTAATATTATAAATTATATGCGTAATAATGTATACTGGAATTTTGTTTAAAAAAAAATATTACGACCGGAAATCTAGAAATACAAGACTGCTACCGAAAACGAAGCCGGGTGGTAGTTTAAGCGACTTCAGACACAATGCAACAGAGAAAGTTGCAAAAAAAAGCGACAATTTTCCTATGCCCATATTTGGGTGGTAAATACATTTTTTCCTTAAATAAAAGTGTATACCCTTTTATTAATAAATAATCTAAGGTATAAAGGGGTTACATTGTTATTTTAGCAAAAACTATGGATTTACCACCCAAAAATGACGATATTTAAAAAGTCATAAAAAATAATTGTCACGTTTCATTGCGAAATTTTTTGTTGCATTGTGTTTGTAGTCACTAAAACTACTATCCGGCTTCGTTTTCGGTAGCAGTCTTGAGATACCCAGTATAGTATATGTAGTTTCATAGAATTTTTCTTTATAATAAAAATGATACTAAAATAAATTTCATCTTATTCTTTCATAAAATTTAATTTTACGACATCCCTAAATGTATATGAACAAATAAATATAATCAAGAAATTCAAAGAAATAAATGAATTCACAATTAGTCATTAATATTTATGAGCAAAAATTATGTACTGTCAATAAACACAGAATTTTCCTCAATTTACATCAATCACTTGAATAATATCAAATTTGCTAGCAGAACATCTTTACAATGTATATGAAATGCATATTCCAACTTCGTAAAGAGACTTTAAACCGCAATTTAAATTACGTGGAAGAAAAACCGATAAGGGCTCCATTTTCCGTTTATCCGAAACAAAACCGTTGGATCGTAAAGGAAACATCATGCGCTGTCGCACTCCAAAAGAATTTATAATCGGACCCCACGTTGTCAAAGCAAGATAAAAATTGAACCCTCACATTGACAATATAGCACCTAAAAATGACTTTGACTACGAAAAGTACGCAATTATTTAAATAATCGATTTTAAAACATACCTTTAAAAAAATAACACCGTCCCTTCACTTAAATAACACAAATGTCACAAAAGTTCACATTAATTAAAATAACATTTTATCCACAAATCACTGATGTCGATTTTAAATCACGTCACTTTTTAATTTCGTCAACGCCACATACGTTTTATACGCGAACTCCGCCCGCCGACAGACGCGGTGACGTCCGGACTGCAAGGCGCACGAAAACGCACTGAGGTTCTTTGCGTTCTGCGTGCGAGAGAGACAGCAACACCCGAGCAAGAGGGGTTGAAATCTATATGGAGCTTATAACAGCTCACGAAAATTCTACGGAAGTCTTGGGCCATTCAGTTTGGACATCAATAGGCTACTCGAGAGGTTGAAAATATTTCCCGCAAGAACCATTTACTCTAATAACACACACCGTTTATGACTTTCGACTTATGATATTTCTTTTTACGCGTACTTAAAGGTTTATAACACGTGGCCGAGTTTTCACACTCATAAACTTTTAAAAGCGTGCGAGCAAATCTTTTTTTGTAAAAGCCATTTTGTTCGAGTTTGCGGTTAGAATTAAATGTGTTTAAACTATTAAACATTTCATTATACAGGAAAAGTTTTCAAGTGGCGGTTTTGAAGTATAATTTTTATGGTAGTTTAGCTGCCTTGTTATGTAGACCGTGGGTCCAGTTGCATTCTGACTTATTAACATCTCGTGTATATTGTATAAGCTCCTTTGCATCCCACTGCAGGACACGGGCCTACTCTACAATCGTGAGTACTATTGAAAGAGGTTAGGCCGTATAGCCCACCACACAGGCCTACTGCAGAATTACCTGTGTATTTATAGTTAATTATCGCTTATTGAATCTAAGATAATCACAACGTACTAATTGCTAAATAATATTTTTTGTGTGTGTAATAGTTTGCCTACGTGTTCCCCCTTTTCTATATCTCTAAGTTCTGTAGACGGGGTGAACAAAAGTAATCTTACTGACATAGGTAATTGTTTTGTATGTCAATGGACTAATTTCTAAGTAATTTAGGCGTTCGGCGCTATATTCAGGCGGTAGTGAACTGTATTCTCCATCAAGTGAATTCAACCAACTAATTCGGAGGGTCATTTTAAATCATGTATATTTCAAAATTCACCACTTTTGCTTCCCAAAAACTTATCTAAAAGGTTTTATAGTATCTACTATTGGTTATTGTTTAGGTACCTACCTAAATAAAGTGATGATCACAAAGAAAAAAACGTAATTTAGAATATCAGTTACAGTTGCTTCCAATGCTATCATATATCTTATACGTTACTATTAGATTCTCGATTATAATAAACGACATATAAAAAAAATCAGTATTTAAAAAAAACTTGTCACCTATACTGATCGCTATCTACTTATGTAACATCACGCCTGTTACTAACAGGGGTAGATTACATGAATATTCATATTGTACAATCCTGACGCACCGCATTCCCTTCTGCCTTAATTAATCATTTTAAGCATTATTGTCAATTTGGGATACTGTTCCCTACCTTTACGGCTTCTTCTATCATTTCAATTACCCGAAAGATATTAATTACTTTCAGAACGCATCTGAGTCTTCTCTTAGTGTTATTTCCTTGAAAAATATTTATTTTTGTTACTACTGGCGTATCGTAGAGATATTACATATCTTGAAAATAATCGATGCTAAGGGCAATCGTATACGATAGGTATGGACAGAAAAAAAACGAATATATGTACAAAAAGATTGATGATTCGGCCATTCATGTCAATAGAGTTTACAAGAATTAATAATTCACTAAAATTAATAGATCAAATCTATTAAAAACCATCGAGCATAATAGTATAATTACTGTTAGCAATACAAAATAAATATTTGAAAACATTGGACACATTTAAGAGTTTTATATAGAGAAATATAAAATGTGACTGCCTCGGTGGCGTAGTTGTACTACGGTACGGTTATAAAGCTGAGGTCTCGGGTTCGAATCCCGGGTTGGGCAAAGTGATATTGGATTTTTCTATTCAGTATCAGCCCAGAGTCAGGAATTTGTGCCCGATATGGCGATAGGCTCGCCACCTATCACATTGTGGGACGGAACATACAAGGCGAAATGTGGGTGCCCTCGCACCTCTGCCTACCCCTTCTGGGAACAAGGCGTGAGTTTATGTATGTAATATAAAATGTGAAGAGGAAGTAGGAAATAAAATTGAAAAGGAAGGAAACAATATGTTTTATTTTAATTGAATCCAAAGATATTACTAAGTATTTGTTAATTTTATTCATATACTTAATTTAGTGTAATAAGCATTTTAAAATGTGTAATAAAATTTGGTGATTATTTGTATAAACAGTAAATGTATTGATTTTATATGGAATGAAAGGAGGGGCGGGGCACCTTCATTAATAAAAACTGAGTGATGGGTGCATCTCCTCTGATTCCGATTTCAACAGTGTTAATGGTAACAACAATAAATATTATACAAGTACGAGTATTTCGTTATTTTTCAACGGAACTCTCTTAGATTGGAAAGTGATGAAAGTCTAATGTTACTTAACCACGATGGCCTTTAATAGCTAGATAAATAATGATAGGTAAATACGTCCAATAGTCACATACATCGTCCTGACCCCATAATACCTTCGAGTGTAGTGGGTATCAGAAACTATGATATTATTTGGTCTCACTAACGCCCAGACTCGAAACAAATACCAGTGGAACACACAAATATTTGTCTGTGTTGTGTGTTTGTACAAACATTTACATGTGACTGGATCGAACCCGCGGCTTCTCGTTTCACAACTGGCATGTAACCAACTGTGCAAAGGAGGCTGTCAGCAAAAATTGATCATTTGTTAATGGAACAATTGAAATCGTGTATCAAGAGTAGCTCCGTTGAAATCGAAAAAAAATAATTAAATTTATCAATAATTACCGATTCACAGTGCATAAAATTGCAATTGTTAAATTTCAAATTAAAGAATTAATCAGCGTCAACCTGACCTCTTTCCTGGTATAAAATATCTGTATCAGCCCATATACGTCCCACTGTAGGGCACGGGCATCCTCTACAACCGACAGTACGGTTGAGAGTGGTTAGGCCATATAGTCCACCTCGCTGGCCTAGTGCGGGTTGGCAGACTTACATACCATTGATTTTTTTTCATAAATCACTATGGTATGCAGGTTTCCTCACGAGGTTTTCCTTCACCGTTTTAGTGCGTGGTGATTGACTATCAATACACACATGACTTCGAAAAGTCAGAGGTGTGCCCAGGGATTCGAACCTGCGACCACCGTGAACATGTTGGCAGTCGTGCCTAGTCTGTTTACCAATAGGCCACCACGCACTTATTTATTAGTATTCATAAATTCAAGCATTTTTCCCAGAAGGGGTAGGCAGAGGTGACACCCACGTTTCGCCTTATGTGCTCGTCCCACAAAGTGAAAGGGGGCGAGCCTATCGTGATATAGGAACACTAATACTTGACTCCAGACTGATATTAAAAATAAAAATCTAATATCACTTTTCCTCACCCGGAATTCGAACCCCAGATCTCAGCGTTGTAATTATTTATAATTTATTTATTTAATAACTAATAAAAACATATTAAAAGTATTCTGATGATGTAATTATAAACTCAATTGAGTTTTACCGCACATCATGGTCATCGACAACATTGTCAAAAGACATACTTAATAACATTAATATTACAATAACATTTCAAGTATATATAATTTTACAAATAATGCTTATGGTAGCAAGCAATTAATGGAATATCGGTCACCGCGCTGGCTGCTGATACGAATATAACAAAGTGGTGGCGGTAGATATTTTTTCATAATTACAAAGTTGTAAACAGTATAGATTTTGGTGCTGATAGAGGTTGTTCCTTTGGCTATTATATGAATTTTTTGTTTATTATGGATGTGTAAATTTGTATGCTATATAATATTGACTGCTCTATTGTTCTTATAAGTTAATATAACTTTGTTGTTTTTTTTATATCATGTCGGTATCTGAATTTCGTAAAAAATATTGTTTAAGCTTAGGTTTTATATTTTTGTGAGTAATTTCATTCCTAATTGTTAAAGGTAGTTGGTTAATAAGGTAAGGTATTATATAATGTACTGTCCTTTTTCCGTGTTGGTTTGTATATTTTGGTAGTAATAATTTCGCATTTGAGATACTACGAGTCTCCATGTTATAATCAGGTTTTGTTTTTATTTTCCAAAGTTTATCATTAAAGAATTCTTCTGTCAGTAGAGTTAATTGATTTTTTTCATGTATAGGTATTATTTTACAAATGTGAAATAATTTATGGTAACAACTTTCATACTTTTTAATCGTACTGGAATACAAATACGCCCGCGAGGCAGGTGTTATTAAATGTATCAATTATGTAACATGTTCGAGTGCAAATAGCTTAGCTGAGTTAACGACCTATATCAATAAATAGAACGAACGGGCATTTCTAGGTTACAAGATCGTCCAAAAACTAGAGTATTAAGCATTGGACATCAGCCTGAACTGGCTGTTCACATTAAATACTTTTTTATATTGCAATAAATGGCGAGACGTGCATGTCGTTCGCCTGATCGTAAGTGATACGACCGCTCATGAATAGTAGCAAAACCAAACAACTAAACTTGTATTTGGCGGGAGAAATAGACATTGCGGTGCTACCTACCCAGGCGGCCTCTCACATATGAGAGACCTAGCATACTTTTGAATAACGTTTCCTTTTTATTTTTGCTACATATAGATATTCATTTTTAAAGTTTCAAAGCCAGAAATTGGCCATGCTTGTTTCTACGTCGTGGAAACCTCTCCTAACAAAGAATCCTGTATATTTTTTGCTTGATATCAATCTCCAAATTTGAACTGAAAATCGGTATTTTACTTCAAATTTTACAGCCTTCGTACATTCAAACATGTTGATAGATATTGAATTTTTCTCTTATTTCTTTTTATTCTAATTCTTACTGCTGCCTACCATTAAAGCTTGCCTAACTTTGACAGCCCTCGTATCCCCCCTCCCCTATTTCCTAAAATCCCTAATCCACTATAGCGTGAAGAAGCAATTAAACGTAACAATAACTCTCAAATGGCGAAAGGTTACACTAATCTGTCACAAATCGATGCCATTTTCTTTATTGCTATGAATAAGCGTGCCATTCGAATAATGGTAAGCAAATGACAAGTTATGGATAGTAGCAAAACCAAACAACACCATAAAATAAAGCAATGCTCGGCTTTCCACTGCCCTCGCCATCCTGAGACAAAAGATGTTAAGTCTCAATATATCCAGCTGTTACTCAAACACAACAATGAATTTACAGAACTGTTTGGCGGGAGCAATAGACATTGCGGTGGTACTAACCCAGGTGGCGTCTCACATATGAGAAACCTACCACCAGTATATACTCTTTCTTATCACATACTTGCAATCGTTTTGGCGACTGATTAAAAATACCTTTTGTTATACAATATCAGGAATGTATGCCACTGTTATTTTACGGACTAGAAGATTAGACAAAGAAATATTCAATAATCTAATCAGATGTGTGGAAATCTTTGTTAACATAGAGGCTATCTCAGCTTTGGCCCGATGCCTACATCGGGTATTGAACTCGTATTGTTATTTTATCAACTTGTATCTTATTTCTTTGTACTGCCAGTGTGACGTTGGTATCTAGAATGGGGATTACGTATTGTTTATGTCAGCGCATATACGTCCCAGGGCACGGGCCTTCTCTACAATCGAGAGTACGATTGAGAGTGGTAAATAAATAAATAAATAGTATAAATTCTAGTATCGTTTTACACTAAGAGTTAATTTTATTAATTTAAGTCATGGATATGGAAAAGCGGTTTACTGGTGGTAGGTCTGTCATATGTGAGAGGCCATCTGGGTAGGTACCACCGCAATGTCTATTTCTCCCGTGAAACAACACTGCGTAAATGCACTGTTGTGTTTCGGATTGAAGGACATTGTAGCCAGAGTAGCTACTGGACATATTGAGACTTAACATCTTATGTCTCAGGATGGCGAGCGCAGTGGAATGTTGCTACTGTTTATGAGCGGTCGCATCGCTTACCATCAGGCGAACGGGTTGCTCGTCTCGTCATTCACTGCAATAAAAAAAAAAAGCGGGTCTTTCTCGCACAAGTAATAAACTCAATTTAGTTCATGACTGCATCATCTGAATACTTGTAATATGTTCATATTAGTATTAAATAAATAAATGGCCTCAATCTTAGTTAATAGAGAGCGCGAATACCTATCATATAAAAATGTACGTTCCTAATTATTAAATAAATTACATATATTCTTACAATTTCATAAATAAAATAAAAATATATAGGTTTGGTGATAAAACAATTCAAAGGCTTTATGTAGATTTAACATCATAATATACCATGTTTGTTATTATTTGTAACTGGAAATAAATAATAATAAATAATTGACGACGTTCTATTTTAAATTGCGGATCCTTAGCATAATATGATGCGTCTTGAATTTATATTACTTTAAACTAACTATTAAAAAGAAACATGCAGTAATGAACAAGTCTTGAACTATGAAAAAGTAAAGCCTTTACTCTCTTCTCTTAGACTTTAGAAGAATACGTTACAATCCTGCGTTTTTCAATTAAGCTGAAGCATAAATTATCTCGAGCCTTTTTCCTTGTTTTTTCTTTGAGACTTAACTTTTCAAATCGAAGTTGGAATCAATTTTAAATTTTGAATTGCAACTTTAAGTTGCGATGGCAAAGTAACTAAGACTTTGGATGCAACTTAAAATTTATGTTCGAATTCGAATGTTTTTGTGGTACTAATTAAAGTTTTCTAGTTCTGTATACGCAATTAATGAGCTCCTAAATTTAAAGTAAAGAGTGCTATAGTTTTTCGGCGGGAGTTGAAATGCATTTTAATATGTATAGTTGGTGGATATTTGCGGTTAAAGAACCACTTGGAGTGATACGGCTTTTCTATAGTATATCTGTATCAGGCCGTATACGTCCCACTGCAGGGCACGGGCTTCTTCTACAATCGAGAGTACATTTGAAAGAGGGTATTACATCATCCAACATTCTGGCCCAGTGCCCATTGCCCATATCCTGTTTGCATTTCATTCGTTCGTTTCAGCTACAGGAACTCCAATGCTGAACATAGGCCTCCCCCAATGATCTCCACATAGACCTGTTGGAAACGGTCGCGCATCAAGCGACTACCTGCAACCTTAACCAGGTTGTCCGTCCACCTTATACGCGGGCGTCTTATTTGTCTTGAAGCAATGGCAATGGCTTTACCGTCGAAGTTAATATGCCAACTAATTTATTGTCATTCGATATACTGAAATGACTAAATTGTATCGAGAAATGGAACAAGTAAATCTGTTAATTATTATACCTAAGTTCTCATTCCGATAGCCTACGTGGCGCAGTTGGTTAGACGTGGACTGTAAAACGAGAGGCTGCAGGTTCGATCCCTGCACTGAAACAAGTATTTGTTTGCACCACAGGTATTTATTTCGGGTGTTGGGTGTTTATGAGACTGAAACCTCACGCGTAGTTCCTGATACCCACTACACAAGACTCGATCTTAGTGTGGAGTCAGGACCATGTATCGGACTGTTGGGTGTATTTATTCTACCAATTAACAAAGTGTTGGTAATTTTAGGAAGGATGGAAATTGTTTGAAATATTTACTTCACTCCAGTAGATTAAAATTTAGGTGTTCGGGATATCACAAAAGTGAAACAAAATTATTATGTCAAATGTTTACTTACCATATTTATACTGTAAAAAGGTTCTATGGAAATAAATCAGAATGGAAAGCAATACATGGCTCTGGCACAATTCTTTTTACATACTTCAGTAATGTTCTCAAAATACATATTATTTGTGAATAAATACTCTTACATCAAAGGTACGTGAGGCTGAAAGGTTAATACATTTTGACACCAACTTCTAACTCTAAATAAACGTTTATTTTCTTATTTTCTTGTGTAAGTTATAACTTTTTTAATATTTCTGTACGAATGTATTTTGAGGTTATAATTAATGACTCATCGTATATACAACAATATTATTTTGTAATAATAGTTATGTGTTTTATATATACCTCTTATTTTGTGTACAATAATGCTATGCGTCCCCTTGGGGTAAAATAACAAAATATTTAAGCTTGTAAAATCACCATCATTTATAAAATTAGATTTTTTACTTGTCTCTTAAATTAAACAACATTTTAACGCACTATGTAGTTTTTTAAAATATGATTTTACACTGTATACTAAACACCCTAATAGACATTTAGCACACGCACTACTTTCAACTAAAACCGCGCAAAATCAAAAACAAGACCTACCATAATCCTCGAATATTTTTATGAAACAAAATGTAAATACGGTACGCCGAATCCCTGCGGGATAAATCCATTTATACATATGGGGATACGCATAATCGAATCGAGTATTTTGATACGTTGGTATGATAAATTATCGCTAGTGGACTAACCCTATATCAGCCCATATATGTCTCACTAAAGGACACGGGTCTCTTCTACAATGGAGAGTATGATAGACTAGACTGTATAGCCAATAACGCTGGCTCAGTGCGGGTTGGCGGACTTTAAGTATCATATGCCTAAATTCTTATAAATCGCTGTGATATGCAGGTTTCCTCACGATGTTTGCCTTCATCGATCTTACGGATCACTTAGACATTTGTCTCCGTATGGGACTTGAACCCGCGACCTTTCGTTTCATTACCAGCGTTTATCTGTACAAAGCTTCAGTATAAAACCAAGCTACTCCAAAACTGCCACTAAAACTTTCCATGGATTGCAATCACGAATTTCGGAAAGTTCAAATTGACGTCGCGAGTGTCAAGGTGTATCCATATTTAAACAGGTTGTTATTAATTCCCGAGGCTTTATAGTACAGGCAACGAAGCATTTTTTCCTGCATAATTTGCCAGGAGTTTTTTTTTTCATGAAGAGGTGGCATATGACCCCACTAAGTTAAAAACCCAAAATACTTACAAAAATGGCGTCCGCTAGAGCCGCCATTTTGGAAAACGCGTTTGAAGCCATATCTCCGGAACCGTTCACTTTAGGCCCATCATGCTAAGGCCCTTTCTTGTAGATAATTAAATTTTCCATCTTTTTTGTTCAATATTTTTTTTTTGTACCATTAACCGTTCGCGATTTACAATGTTATTAATATTCGTTTCATGCCTTTGTGTCGATATCTTTGTTAATAATTGTTTAAACAAAAAATTGTTAATGACTAAACTTTTAAATCAATAAATTCTTAACAAATTTTCACCCATACTTTTTTTCTCTAAAATCAATATTTTAGAAGTTATCGCGCGTTGAATGGTGTACTACCGAATCAAGGTCAATGGAAACGAAGGATGCATAGCGTAATTATGAAATCCAATGATTTCTCCATGATTATCACGTAATTAATTAAATACTGATGGCATAAGGGAACAAAGCAATGAGGAAATAGTAAATGTTGTTAAAAATCCATGTAAAATTTATTGTAAAAAAGGTATAAAATGAAAATTAATCATCTTTTTCAACTCTCGTCCATTTCGCAGGTGGTGAAGATTCTATATCGATGAAGTTGTCCTCTTCCTCTTCATCTTCTTCAATGTCATACAAAGATTTCAATGCTTCCATTAATTTTCCATTGGGGTGATTCATAACATCTTCATCGTCATCGCCCAATTCTGCATCGTTCACTAGGAACTCAGGTTGATTACTACACGTTTCTTCAGAGCAGTTCTCACAAATTACAGTACAGTCCAAGCCTGCCTTTCGGCACCCACAGGCTCTACCACAACCTGTTCTGCATTTGCATGAAATGCATTCCAGTAAACTAGGTGGTGCAAATGGCATCTTTGATGCTATTGGTTGGAGACCCTGTGATGTGCGTGTCCAGCCCCATTCCTCTGGATCCAAATAATTCCCAAGCCAGGCTTGAACTTGCTGGTAAGTTCTGTGGGAATGATATTTTGCCGCTTCTTCAGTGGGTGGCAGAGATGCCAAATTGATTTTATTTTTAGTTGACAACCGAACGTAATTGCGATATCGCAGATAGTTCAGTGTCATTTCATTTGGATTGCCACCATAAAGCGCAATAAACATATTTTTGCCAGCTTGTTCCACTTCCACAGGCTGTTTTTTGGTCTCGGTGAAAATCTTCATGATATTGGTCAAATTCTTTTGTTTTCCAAGTGTATTCATCACTTTCATGACGAGTTCAGGCGTCGACTGCCTAGGCATAGAATTTTCGAAATTAATGCGCGATAACTTTGAAAATATGGATTTTAGAAGAAAAAAGTATAGGTTAAAAGTTGTAGAGAATTTATCGTTTAAAAAGTTTAGTTATTAACAATTTTTTGTTTAAACAATTATTAACAAAGATATCGGCAAAAAGGCATGAAACGAATATTAATAACATTGTAAATCGCGAATGGTTAATGGTACAAAAAAAATATTGAACAAAAAAGATGGGAAATTTAATTATCTACAAGAAAGGTCCTTAGCATGATGGACCTAAAGTGGACGGTTCCGGAGATATGCCTTCAAACGCGTTTTCCAAAATGGCGGCTCTAGCGGACGCCATTTTTGTAAGTATTTTGGGTTTTTAACTTAGTGGGGTCATATCCCACCTCTTCATGAAAAAAAAAAACTCCTGGCAAATTATGCATTGCGGACAAGAGTAACCCGTTGCTTCGTTGCCTGTACTATTTAAGAAGATTCCGCGTATTCGTGCACTTGTGTGTTCAGGACATTTCAAATGTGTTTCCTGAATATATTGTTTCGTGTTTTGTGCTAGTTAGGTACTGGAGAAATTTAATTCACTTTAGTCGTGTTGTGTATGTTTACGGTTGTCGCGAGTTCAAATAGCACGGTATACCTCTGACTCTTTGGAATCATGTGTGTATTGTCAATCACCACGTACTTTAATGGTGAAGGAAAACTGTGTGTGAGGAAGCTTGTATCCCATAGCTATTCGGAAGAATTTCTATGGTATGTAAAAGTCCACTAAGATGCGCTAGGCCAACGTGTTGAATTATATCGGCTAACCTCTCCCAATCGTACTCTCGATTGTAGAGGAAGCCCGTGCCCTACACTTGTACGTATATGAGCTGATACAGCTCCAAATAATTTTAGTCATAGTATTTATTGGCTATGGATAGTGTGGTTCTGATGCAAGGCTTATTAGACTATTGTTCACTTTGGTTTCCATAATTTAGAAAATCCCGTAACGGGTTAAAGACAATTTGGAATAACCCGGAGATTCAGCGAGCTTCAGTTGTCGATTTCAAAAAAATATCGCTTTCGATACAGCCACAGCTGTAAGTGTCGGTATAGTCTCTATAATATGAAAGTTTAAATAAAACAGAAGGAAAGTTTGTTTTTAATCTAGATGCTAAAAGTATTACGTTTGTTTACATAGTAAATGTCATGGAATTTCACACCGCCACCCACGCAAGATAAGTATTTTCTACTCTCCGAGGTGGAGACTTAATGAAACGTAAAAACATATATTCAGACTTTAGAGATATAGTTTAGAACATAGTTATATACCTATACTATGATTTTTAAATTGTATACCTATGCTATCATTTAATTTTTAAACCACGTAAAAGGGAACATTAATTAGACTATGCAGTATGCTAAACTACTGCATATTGTGTACCCTAAGAGTCATATTTGATGTAAGTTTAGAAAATAAATAATTACATAAATAAAATGGTTTAAGCCCAATACATTTTAATACTACCGCGGCGTGAAAAAATGTCTATAATAATGGTAAGCGTAATAATGGTAAAGATAATATCGCATATATATTATTATTAATATATATGCGATTATATATTATTAAATATCAATATCCAGCTTAAGCCTGCTCCTCAATTAATAAAAAATAACAGATTAAATTATAACTTTCATTACGCGGACCTATAGTCCGCGTAATGAAAGTTATAAAGTGAGAAATAAATTAGCTGAAATCGACTGGAATCAAGAACTCCTAAAAAGCCCTTCAATAGATGTTGCAGTTGATACTTTTTATAAAATATTGAGGAATGTTATTACAATATGTATACCCCTAAAATCTAAAACTAAGCTTTCATACCCTACCTGGTACTCCAGTAATCTTATAAAAATTTTAAAAGAGAAAGAAAAATGTCGTAGAAAAATGATTAAATTTGGTAACAACCGTGATGAATATGAATATAATTTACTCAAAGATAGAACACATAAAATAATTAAAGCATTGTATCGTAATTATGTGAATAATATACAAGAAAACGTTGCGAAAAATCCTAAATACTTTTGGTCTTTTATCAAAGACAAGCGTAATAATAAAAGCACAATACCTAGTGAAATGATATTCAACGGTAAAGCTGCTGATGATGGAGACAGCATTGCAAATTTATTTGCGGATTCTTTTGCATCAGTTTATGATTCTAATTGTACCACACAATATCACTTTCCATTTAAACCATTTATTTCTTCCACACACACAATACAACAAAATAACAATACAAGTAAGTTAAGAATAAGATAACAGTTAACAGGCCCATTCTGGTATTTGTTGTAATATGCGTGGAGAATGGATACCAGCTCAGTATACGCTGTTTTACAACAGCACTGATTTTCAGCTGGCTCCAAAGCCATCATAGTACAACAATTTTACTATACGTGGGGTCGAAGACTATAAAGCAACAAAAAGAAAAGAGAAGAGGAAAAAAAAAATGAAAAGAAACAGATGACATCCAAAAACCACAATTAAAAAAAAACAATATAAATAGAACAATAATAATAATTAAACAAAAAAACAAATTGTGTTATAAAAGTTACTCGTACAATTTATCCCGTCAAGACATAATTCATTTTTTACTTGTGAATCGAATTGTTGTTGTTTATTGCTTTTGAATTTTTAAAAGTTCTATTTTGATGTGTTTCTTTAAAGTCAGATGGCTTATGTTTGTACGTAGAGGTGGTGGAAGGTCATTCCATATTTTTAAGCTGCTGCATATGTAAAACAACCCTTGTATCCAGTCGTCTTATGTCGAGGTATTCGTAAATCGTTAGCTTCTCTACTTCGTGTGTTTCTATTGTGAACATTTGTCATCCATTCCATTTTTCTAAAAAGGTATGCAGGTATTGCTTTCCAATAATTAATCATGTTAATCAGGGTAACAGTCTATGTAATATATATTTATCTAAGTCTAACATACTCAAAAAATTGAAGCAATTAAATAGAACGAAGGGGGCGGGTTGCGATGGCATTCCTCCGGTGTTTTTTAAAGAATGTGCTGATCAACTGTCTGAACCACTTCATATTCTTTATAACAGATCACTAAAAGAGGGATATTCTCCCGAATACTGGAAGGAAGCAATGGTTATACCGATTCCGAAAGCGGGCCCAAGAACCGACGTCTGTAATTACAGACCAATTAGCATGCTCTGTGTCTTAGCAAAAGTGTTTGAAAGTCTGATATGCCCCTTCATTGAATGGCATATTAAAAGTATTATAACAGAGCATCAACATGGTTTTATTAAAAATAGATCTACATTAACAAATTTGGTTGCTTTTGTCGAGAGAAACCTTACTTATGTCAGTAACGGCAATGAAGTAGACGCAATATATAGCGACTTCAGTAAGGCCTTCGACAAGGTTAATCATCATATTCTGCTTCATAAACTTTCAACTATATATAATATTCATGGTTCCCTCTTGGATTGGTTCAAGTCATATTTGCAAAATAGAAAGTCTAAAGTTGTGGTTAACGGTTTCTCGTCATACAGCTTCTCGCCCATTTCTGGAGTTCCGCAAGGGTCTCATTTAGGTCCCTTACTGTTTACTATCTTTATAGATGACATAAAACATGCTATTCATAACTCCCACTTCGAATTATATGCTGATGATTTAAAATTGTCTAGAATAGTAAATTCATTTACAGACCAAAAACACCTTCAAGATGACATTGACAGATTGTGTAAATGGTGTGAGCTTAATAGCATGCAATTTAATCTAAATAAATGTTATCACATAAAGTTTTCGCGCAAAAAAAAATAAACTATGCACATCATATTCAATGAAAGGCACAATTTTGAAAAATGTTAATTTGGTTATAGATAGTCCTTGCTTGCTTAAACAAATAGGCATTAATGTGCCCAGATTGTCTGCTAGAGTTTGTAATTACAAACCTTTTGCTAATAAAAGTAGTCGAAATATTTATGGAAGTAATTCCCCTCTCTCATATGCGCTTGGAAAATGCAACGAGCTATACTATGTCAATGATATGAACATATTTTCCGTCAAATATCACTCATTTAAAAGAAACCTAAGTTTTGATGTACCTATTTTGCAATATTGAATAATCGTTACAGATTGATTTATAATATTATTTAGTAAATTTATATCATCAATTGTAATGGTAATATTAACTGTAACTTAGTCATATTTTTATTTGTATTCTTTTTTAAATCCGATTATTTTTTTTATTTATAAGATTTTTTTGTATTCTTTTTTTTTTCCTATTTAATGTATTTTTTTTTTAACTTATGTTATTGATTGAATTGTAGAGGTACTTAACAGTGTTGTACTTACCTGTAATTTAAAAGCATACATCGAAAATGTCAACTGAATTTTGCAATTGTGAATATTTGTATGTATTTTAGTTGGTAAGGCTAATAAATAAAATAAAATAAAATAAAATTAATTATTATCTTGTCGATACAATCAGTGACATTGAAAGATTCATCAAGGAACATGAAATAATCACATTTGAATTATTTATTACTTCTACAATTATTTTAAAATTATACAGAAAGTACAAATAGACACAAAGAATAAACTGAAAAAAAAACAATTATTGAACAAATTTGAACAATCAAGTACAATGAAGAAAAAAAAATTGGAACGTTGCTTATACAACGTTCCAATTGTTATTTGAAAATATGGGAACATCAAACTTTTTGAACGGATGGTAATATTTTAAACCTTTATAACCTTTATGAAAATGGTCCCACTGCTGGACAAAGCCCTCCTCTATAATAGTGAGTACAATTGAAAGGGCTTAGGCCGTAAATTCCACAAAGCTAGATTATTTCGGCTTGGCGGAATTTAAATGCCATAGAAAATCTTAAAAATCTCTATGTCTACTAACTATGTAGGTTTCCTCGCATTTTTTTCCTTTTGAAGCTGCGACCACCGTGAGCATTTACTAGCTATTAAAGAATGAACCCACTTTTTATTGATGTCATAAGCTACCTCCTTATGCCGGAGTTGGGTAAGTGTGAAGCTGAAATTTAAGTGTGCACTGCATTCGTAATAGAGGCTTTTCGCGGAAATACGATGAAAGAATACTAATTTGACGAAGGGGACGGAATTCCTGCATAGCACAGCGTACATGCGATGATGAAGAAATGTATGCCAAGAGCGGTGGATAATGCCTTTCAAGATATTTTCTAAATGAGTTCCAATTTACCAACTCATACAAATCATTTGGTTTAATATTGACAGTCGATTTCATTTGAAAAGAATTCAACTCCGATTTACGTCAAATAAAATCTATCTCACAAATATTAACAGTGTGAGCAAGACCCGATATTTAATCGTGACATGCATAAGGAATAAAATATAAAACAAAAAAATTAAAGAAATCAGTTATTAACAATTCCAAAGTGTGTTTTATGTTTTTTTTTTTTTTTGTTGCAATGAATGACGAGACGAGCAAGCCGTTCGCCTGATGGTAAGCGATACGACCGCTCATAAACAGTAGCAAAATTCCACTGCGCTCGCCATCCTGAGACATAAGATGTTAAGTCTCAATATGTCCAGTAGTTACTCTGGCTACAATGTCCTTCAATCCGAAACACAACAGTGCATTTACGCAGTGTTGTTTCACGGGAGAAATAGACATTGCGGTGGTACCTACCCAGATGGCCTCTCACATATGAGAGACCTATATTATTATGTTATTAAAACCTTATACTATTACATCCATATTATATTAAACATATATATATAAAACAAGTACACTTAGTGAACTTATCGCCGCAAGGCAATGTCTTACAGACAACCCTGAGATGGATTTAAGAATAGGATAAACAAATATATACTTATTTTCAATTCAACTTCTACCCTGTAATATTAAAATAAAATAAAAATATAATATAATAATATAGGGTTTATCAAGACTGCTACCGAAAACGAAGCCGGGTGGCAGTTTAAGCGACTTCAGACACAATGCAACAGAAAAAGTTGAAAAAAAAACGACAATTTTTTTTTTGATATTTTTTTCCTATGGCCATATTTGGGTGGTAAATACATTTTTTTCCTAAAATAATAGTGTATACCCTTTTATTTATTAATACTCTAAGGTATAAAAGAGTTTAAATTATTATTTTAGCAAAATCTATGGATTTACCACCCAAACATGACGATATTTAAAAAATCATAAAAAATAATTGTCGTGTTTCTTTGCGAAATTTTTAATTGCATTGTGTTTGTAGTCACTAAAACTACCACCCGGCTTCGTTTTCGGTAGCAGTCTTGAGATACCCGGTATATATTATTTTATGTTTATTACTATTATTTACCTTTAGTAAACGATTTTACTTTATACCGGCCGTGGTTATCGGAACTAAATAAAATTGAGTACCAACAATTACAGCTGGCATTATACAAACCAGTCTAAATTTATTTCAAAATATATTAAATGCGCTTTGATAATGTATCGTCAATTCATAATAAAGTCATTATTCACAATAAAACAATGTCTCTTGCAATTTTTTGATCTAAATCTGACCTCAATATATTCAGAGATGTATTCCATATTTTTAGTTTCAAATCGATATTTACTGTTCTGTAGAAGTTACAATAACACCCACGATACTAATATACAAGTATTATAAAATTAACCAACCAATCCAAAACTAGCTACTAGAGTTTAAACGCTTAAGCTTTTACGTGCACTACACGCTAAAACCACCAGCCAACCGACACAACCAGCCGGTCTCGAAGGAAAGAGTCGTGTCTGCAACAACCGTCGGCACGTTTCGCCTGCCGACACGTTGACGACATGTGTCATGTCGGCAACGCAAGGGCTTAGCTCAGTTGCTTGGCGAAAATCTACAACGTCATAAAAAAGTTTGTCACGAATTATGCCTAGAGCGTGCCGGAGAAGCTTTTAACAATAGGACGGTTCAACACTTGTATTTCAAATTGATTTACAATGGTCATTTTTCTACACAATAGGCCAGCACTGGACCAGTTGACTATTAAATGCCGTGTAAATGATGGAATTTCAACTACACGATGGCAATATTCAGATGTTAAAACGCACTAGCTTTTATGTGCGCCGGAAAAACATCGTGAGGAAACCTGCGTACCGTAGCGATTTACAAGTATTTCTATGGCATGCAAAGTGCGCAAACCCGTATTAGGCCAGCGTGGAGGACAATATCACCGAACCACTCTCAATCGTATTGTTGATTACGGCACGGAAGCCCGTGCCCTGTAGTGGGACATACATATGTGTATGGGTTGATACACTTTTAATTAATTGTAATTTGTTGTACTATAAATAAAGAGTTGTAATATTAAAGGTTCGTATGTTATTCTAATCTACAGGTTGAGCATAATATGTATCGTCATATTAGCGGTTTTGACGTGTATTTTATAGTACGCTTAAAATTTATCTAGGCCAATTCACCAAAACATACAAATTCACTCGCTAAACTACAACATTGTCCCCATGCATTTAACGTTTTATCCGAACGTAAAGCATTAAAAGCGATCTCACCTTATTGTTTTATTGTGTGTGTGCGATAAACGCACCGTTTTGCGGTTATTATGACAAATAGCCGGAAAGGTGACGGTCGTTATTCTTCATAATGCCCGCCATCAATCGTGCTCAGGTTTTTAGTTAGATTTTTTTAGAATCCATGAAATATCTTATGGCCGGTTTTATTTACGAGGGTATTTTTATGTTTTGTTGGTAATAGTGGCATTTTTCAAACTGGGCTGTTATGACCGTTGCTTGGGAAAGGAAAATTGAATTTTAAGGGATTATAAAGCTTGACATATCACAAATATTCTATACTAAAAGTAGGCGCACATCGTTGCAACTCTTTATATTTAATTGAAAGAGTATAACTTAGCTTTACATCGCAACACCTGATTATAATTTTGATATCATGAAACTTTTAACACATAAATGGTTTTTATACTATACGAAAATTAAAATTCGGATAATAATTTCAAAGGCAATAAAACAAAATGTAGCAAAATCTCTAAGCTCCAAGACAAAATTAAGCTCGGTAAAACGTATCTTTTCATATATGTATGTGAACTTACTAATAAAATGCATATACTACCAGCAAAATACGAACATATTGAATCCCTAATTACCTCATCAGAACACCAATATCTTCCACAACCGAAGCGAGTCCGCCAAATCAAATGAACTGCAGATTTCATTACCAGCTTTTTGAATTTCCTGAATCGATACTAATCTACACTTTCTTCCGAGCTGCTCTTTGTACATGCCTCGTTAGTGTTGCTCAGTATTCAGGGCTTTCCCGTTTTCTATTCATTTCGAGTAGAACACGATCCTTTGTACGATTCTGTACAAAAACTTGACCGTCAAATGCTATTTGAGCTTGGACAAGGTTCCGATTGGAAGGGATTGATTTCGGTACGGGGTTTCGGGTTCACCTATTTAATTTGTGGGGTAAGATTACATATTATTATGAGAGATAAGTAGGAAAGCAAGGTTTTCATGTAGGCAAAGATGGGTTATGATTATAGGAAATAGGACGGTGAATGTTAAGGATGTGAGTCCTTTACATCACAAAGATCTTCACAAGATTTTTTGAGTTAGAAATAGAATTAGAGAGTAAAATTTTCCATTCAAATCTGGAGGGGAGCGGGACATATAAAGGCTGGGAAGAGCAAGGGGGTATTGAACATTCGGTAATCTAACTCAGCGAACGAAACGCGACAGCTTGGCTGTCGCTTCACGTCGATATCCTGTGAGACAATGGTGCTACCCGGACGAACCTGACCAATCATGCTGAGTTGTAACTGACAACAGCTTGGCTCTACTACAACAGAAACATTATGACAAGGAAAAGAGGAATAACGATAATTACTCTTACATAGACAATATATAGACATAGATTTTATACTTAAATATAGATAGCACACTGACTTTTCGGAGTCATAATGATTCATAATCAATCACCACGCACTTTAACAATGAAGGAAATATCTTGAGGAAACCTGCATACTATAGCGATTTATAAGAATTTTTATGGTATGTAAAGTCAGCGTAGTGAGCTATATGACCTAACCACTCTCAATCTTATAGAGGAGGACCGTACCCTGCAGTAAGACGTATATGGGCTGATACACATACAGACAGACATAGATTTACCAACAATCCTAAAAGAGCTTATTCGCCATGATATTCACAACCTGGAAATTTGATTATGGAAGCATTATCGATATGATCGGTGACATAATTTTGCGAGGATATTAAGTGATTATATATAAACTGCTATTTACCATATCAAATTTGAATAGAATTGAATAATTATAATATTGATTGCCTTGTTCCGACGATTCATTTGAATTGGTATCGTATTGAAATAGGACGGTCGATGTAAGTTGTGCAGATAGGCAGTGATTTAAAACCTTACCGCCTCATTCATATCCTCATTTTATCTGATGTTTTGTCCCTTTTAAAAGGCCTTTGAATTTAGTTTTTAAGAACACAAAATATACGATATCTAAAATAGGTTTTTATAAATAATAAATAACACCCAGCAGTCACAGACATATTCCTGACCCCACACTAAGATCCAGACTTGCCTCGTGGGTATCAAGAACTACGAGAATTTTCGGTCTCACAAACACTGAGACCCGAAAGAAAGATTTGTGGACAGCACAATATTTCTCTAGTTGCGAGGATCAAACTCGTGGTCTCTCGTTTTACAGGCAGCGTCTAACCGAATGCGCCACGGAAGCTGTCATTATCGAATATTTTGTCCCTTTTAAACAACTTTTGAATAAAATTTGTACAAAGAACACAATATATTCAAAGAACAAAATAGATTTTTATACTATCTAATAATTGTATTATGAAACTTTTGTATGCTAAGGGTATTAATAATACCCTACTAATACTTTGTCTGATTTATTTGATTTATTATGGCATTAGAAAAAATATTGGCAAAAGGAATATTGGCAATAATGTAGTGTTGCAAATATTTTCGTTATGTTGGAAATGTTCGACGAGTTCATAAAATTTTGCAAACTGTTGAGCTTGTTAGTAACTATTTAGCAATCGATTTTCCGATAACTTATTGGGAAAATTGATTTTTTGTGATAATAATTATCACTTATTAAATCCTTCAGCTTGCCAACAGTATTATGTTAATTAAAAACGTAAGTTGTAAGTACGCGATGTGTAAGAATGTGTTTACGCGTATTTGTATAATATATCACATAACTAAGTCTCCCTTTAATTCTCGCCCTTCTCTCGAAGTTACATAATTGCTAAATAAATAAATAACACCCAACAACACACACATAGTCCTGACCCCACACTAGGATTGTGTATTGTGTCGTGGGTATTAGGAAATACGAGAGACATTTCGGTCTCACAAACACCCAGACCTGAAAAAAATATTTAGGGAATCAAACCCGCAGCCTCTCATTTCGCAGGTAGCGTCTAACCGACTGCGCCACGGAGGCTCTCGTGCCAAATGTTACAAACTCAGAGATTTAGCTTAGCTAGATTTAATTTAGCTAGAAACATAACATCTCATGTCTCAGGATGGCGAGCTCAGTGGATGCCAAGCATTTACTTTGTAATTCATAGCGTTGTTCGATTTGCAATTGTCCATGAGCAGTCATATCGCTTTTTATCAGGCTATGATTTAAATGCTTGTTTCGTTATTTAGCGTAAAAAATATATTATATTATTTGATGATGATATATCTTAGATCTTACACTGAATCACCCTGATCCTGTCATTAAAATAAGACCTTTAGAGAATATAATTAAAAGCATTTATCACTAGCAAAAATAACGCAAATATCCTACATTGTTAATCACTTCATTCTTCCTGAACAATAAATTCCGCACCGCACCGATTCCACCCAGTTGGCGTTTACAAAAGATTTTTATAGCAAACGTCAATGTGAAAGACAGCCATTGTTATAAATTGGGCCGATTAATCCAATATAGGATCGATTTACGGTTAAAATGTAAAAAACATTCAACTCTCACAAGCTCGCTATCGGATTATTCAAATTAACTTCATTAAAGCCGAGAAATGAAATATAAAAGTCACATTGGTACGGAGAGGTATTCGAATTGTACACACGTATCAAGCGCTATCACATTTTATTCTTAGCAGTTAAATTTAATTTTTGTAGTTTGTGATATTGAATTTTTCGTTTGTTACATATATTCATAAACTCATGTCTTTTTCCCAGAAGGGGTAGGCAGAAGTGCAACTAGCCCAGCCATATTTTGCCCTGTATGTTCTGTCCCACGATAGAGGGCGAGCATGTCGCCATATCAGGCACAGATTCCTATTTGATAATGAATTGAAAAATCCAATATCATTTTGCCCGACTCGGGATTTCAACATGAGACCTCAGCTTTGCAACCGTACCGTGGTATTACGCCACCGAGGCAGTCGTTTTTAATCTACAATTAAAAACTAAAAAAAAACTATAAACTTTGTTAACACTTATTTTTTTCTGTTCAAACGTTTTATTTTGTTGTTAAAGCTATCTGTCAGTAAAAGTCCCGTCAAAGTCGGTCTGGCCATTCTCGAGATTAGTGGTTACAAACAGAACGATAGACAGGCATACAGACAAAAAAATAAGGTCTTTTTGGTATAGGTATCGTGTAAATAACGATATACAGTAGGACATTTTTTGTTCATTTTATAAACACTTCAATTTTATTTATAAGTACAGTATGTGGTTTTTTAAACACTAATTATTATTATTATAAACAAGCCAACTAACTAGATTTCCTAAGCCTGAATAAAAAATAAAACCACCAGTGTCCTGAATTTTATACAATAGTTACCCAGAATCCATTACCGACCTTTGGCTAGCGACACATATCCGATTCGCGAAAAATCTCTGGTACCAAAGGATTATGGGATGACAAGTCGACAAGGGTGTATGTCGCCGTACTTCGTGACGTAGGGTTTCATTCATATCAAATAGTGTGCTTAAAGGAGATCAGATTACTGATGTAGTGAGCGGTAGTAATGGGAATTATTGATATTTCAAATTAACATCACTACCTTGTTATTTTTTAAGCTTAGCATGCTCTGTATTTCTGCTATTGCTAATTTCACTTCATAGAATTTGTAAACAAAAAAACTGTCAATTTATTATAACCATTCTTCACATTTAAACTCACTCCAAAAAGATTGACCTAACAATTTCATTTTTTAATTGATTCCTTCCATTGGTTCCATTGGTTCGAATCCCAGGGCACACCTCTGACTTTTCGGAGTCATGTGTGTATTGATAGTCAATCACCACGCACTAAAACGGTGAAGGAAAACATCGTGAGGAAACCTGCATACCATAGCAATTTATAAAAATTTCTATGGTATGTAAGTCCGCCAACCCGCACTAGGCCAGCGTGGTGGACTATATGGCCTAACCACTCTCAATCGTACTGTCGATTGTAGAGGAGGCCCGTGCCCTGCAGTGGGACGTATATGGGCTGATACAGAATTGGTTCCTAAGTAAAACCTGGCTCCTTTGTAGATTACATGAGATCGTACAAAAAATATTTGCCGATCGGCTTTATGAATCACAATCACAAATAGCAAAATTGAGCTTATTAATATAACTTGTGAAATGTTATTATCGACTTCACTTCCTGTTTATGATTGCTATTTATTCCAACACTAGTGAGCGGGTTTAAGATATTTTTGTACTATTTTTTACATTCATTCATAAAACATCGCTTTTTACCCAAAAGGAGAAGGCAGAGGTGCCAGGACACCCACATTTCGTCTTGTATGTTCCGTCTCGCGACTGGATAGGGGCGAGCCTATCGCCATTTTGGGTACAAATCCCTGACTCCAGGCTGCTAATGAATAGAAAAATCCAATATCACTTTGCCCGACAGGAATTCCAACCCGAGATCTCAGCTTTGTAACCGTACCGTAATACAAATACGTGACCGAGGCAGTCAATATCTATATAATGCTTTTTTTTTATTACAATGAATGACGAGACAAGCAAGCCGTTCGCCTGATGGTAAGCGATACGACCGCTCATAAACAGTAGCAACATTCCACTGCGTCATCCTGAGACATAAGATGTTAAGTCTCAATATGTCCAGTAGTTACTCTGGCTACAATATCCTTCAATCTGAAACACAACAGTGCATTTACGCAGTGTTGTTTCACGGGAGAAATAGCCATTGCGGTGGTACCTACCCAGATGGCCTCTCACATATGAGAGGCCTACCTTTTTCTTGGTAATTAATGTTATGAAGTTAATAGTTCATTACATCAAATGAAACCAGTAACGTAATCTATTGACAATGTTATGCACAAAGAGTGAAAGTAGTCAATTTCATAATTTGTCTTTTTAATCTGCCTGTAAATTGTATTTATTATCTGTTTATTCTAAATTGTGTGAATGAATGCATAAATAACAAATAATAATACAGTAACTACTGGACATATTGAGACTTAACATTTTATGTCTCAGGATGGCGAGCGCAGTGGAATGTCAAGCATTGGTTTGTAATTCGAGGTGTTGTTTAGTTTTGCTAGTGTTTACGAACGGCATGCTCGTCTAGCCATTCATTGCCAATTAAAAAAAAAAACCTGTTCTTTGCCATCGTTGAATCAACTTGTCCTTATTTAATTTCATAATACAATGCTTTCTGAATAGTGTGTTTTGATGAGATAATAATCTCCAATTATGTTTGTATTATAATTAACGATTATACACAGGTTCACCGTAAAGAGTTTTGGTGCAGAGGTTTGATGCAAACGTCCAAATCTGAAATCAGAATTCACGTCTAATTACTACTACATATAAATAATAAATAAATACACCCAAAAGTTACATACATAGCCCCGACCCTAAACTAAGATCCAGTCTTGTGTCGTGGGTATCAGAAAATACGAGAGATTTTCCGGTCTCTTAAACGCCCAGACACAAATACCTGTGGATCACTCCAATATTTCTTTCGGTGCGGGAATGTTACTTTCTGCGTTAATGTATATTTTCCACAACCATTGCTGCAATGGCACTTACACCGATGTTTACATTATAAACTAAGCACAATATTAATTATACCAAAACAGCTGCATTAGAAAAAAATATAATTTGACTTGAAAATTTTATGTAAATACTATAATTTAAGCCAGTAACACCTACGGTGAAGTGTGATTTATTTCAATGTGATTTGGAATCATGTACGTAGGATTTCGTACCATATGCGTATAATACTGATCTAGAAAATACAAGTGCCATTATAACCACTTTTTTTTATATTCTTGTCTGTCTGTTCTGAATTGTTATTGTGTTACACAAAATTTTAAATTAGTAGTTTTATGTGCATGCTGTGTTTGCCTGTAATTGTTTGTTGCAACAATTTTATTTCTGTGCTGTTATTTTTTATTATATGTATTGTTGTAAACAAACGTTGGTAGACCCAATAAAAAGAAAATAAAACTGTTGATTTCTTTTAATTTATGTACTATGATATTAGCTTCTTCCAAAATTTATCATTCTAAATGGGCAGTATCCTTTATATATTTTTGACAGAACTGTAGGCAGAGAGGTGTAGAGCGAATTAATATAATATAAGCGAAGCGATTTAATATTAAAGTTTTTCCACTTTCAGTAGTAGTAAGGATCCCTTAAAACCGTATTTAACCGTCTTAGCAAATGTTGCTAAATCACTATACCAAACGATGTAACTTTGAAATATGAGTTATGGCATAATTTTTTTAGACACGAAAAAATGCTAATATCTAAAACGGGCGCTACTTTGTATTAACACCTTGTTTTCGGACCGTTGCTATAAATTTCGTTGAACTTTTTACATTAATTTCGTGTTTAGCGTTTATTGCAATGCTCTCGGGTCCCGAATTTTTAATGTATGTATTTTTATATTTTATTTGGTAGTTAATGTTTGTTTTGTAAGGTTTAATGTTGCTCGATTTTATACAGCCGTTAATATATTTTTCAAAGCTTTACTGCTGTCCTGGTCTCTCTATAAAATGCGTGTTTCGTGTCATATTAGAAAATAATTTTTCATCCGTAATTAATTCTGCCTTTAGTGTTTAAGTGTCTTTCATTTTGGTGTACAATAAAGCATGTAAGTAAATAATATTGAAACCAAAAATATAATAGCTTTATTTAATAACTTCCCAATACACTAAAAAGTCACCGCAGCAAAATGATTCTCGAAAAACAGTAAAGCTAACCATCCACGCACCATATTCCCAAGCCCTTATAGGAAATGACTGTGGCGTCATTCCAATTGGCGTATCGGGCGTGACGCGTGTCCCGCAGTCATACACACGTACACTGTTCCGAGATAAATAACCTCTTGTATCGGATTTCTAACGCGATGTTCCCCTGTCAGTGGCACCCCAGACGGAGACTGGCGCGGATTATATTTGGCGCGCGGTAGACGAGCGTTTTCTGGTATTTTATAAATATATGTTTTTTTGTGATGCATTAAGACCCATAGATGCGTATCTTTAATATTTTCTAGTAGTGTAAGGGGTGAATGATTGTAAAAAAGCGACAGTAAACGAATAGGTGTTATTTGTACCCGTCGACACTCATATCTAGACTACAATGAACTGTCAAATACTTTGTAGTAAATTTCTTGTACTAGTATAAAAAGACTAAAATGCCAATTCAACAGTAATATTCAAAGATTGTCAAAGGCCCTTCTCCTTCTTCTCACTTACACGCTACTTTTACATGTGAGTTCAGAAGCGGTTGTCATGTACTCTACCAAGTGTGTCGATTATTTTAGTTATTTCTGCGTATTAAACTGGAATGATATGTACTCTTCGACACTAAACAAAAAACGCCATCAAAAGCGTCCAAAAACCCGCCCGTGTACAAAATAACAGTAGGATTCAATAACGATCTGCTGATAAATGGGACGGCAGCCCATTACGATTTATGGTTGGTTTACTTTATCTTCGCGGACGTGCATTGCGGTTTGTGGCTTGTGCTAATAAAAATTGACAAAGTACGAACTCCTTAGAATGTTTTGAGGTTCCGTATAAGTTATTTTGAGATATATACTATAATTTTATATTAACTTTAAAATGTTAACTTATTTTACTTAACCATTGTATTTACTCTTTGTGTATGTTGTATGTTATAATGTATTTTTTTCCCTTTATTGATTTCTGTTTAATTTTATGTATGATTCATTGTAGACCCAATAAATAAAATAAAATAAATAATATTTGCCTACAGAAGCAGCTTTGTTTCTAATTCATTTTTGTGTCAAAATAATGTTTAAAATTATCATGATTGTTGGTTATACTTTCAAATCGTTTTTAAGTACATTCGGCAAGCATAAATATGAGTATGTAAGTCATTAATATGTATAAATGGAATATTTGATCACATGCATGAAAATCGCTATCGCAAATTTAAATGAGCCATCTTATCGTCGATATTCGTAGCTAAACAAAGTTTACAACTGAGCTAAACACTTTTCTGAAGATTTCTTTGCGTGGGTAGCAGCGTGCATCCAGTGACACAGTAAATGAACACCCTACATCGGTGTTTCCTGACTGCTATGACCTGTCCTTTTTCAAAAAGAAGCTTGAAGAGAATACTCTCTTTAAGGTAATCAGCAAATTTATTGTCCTGGTCTCCTGCCACTGCAAAGGTCCATGAGCAGCGGTAGCCACTTACCATCAGGCGGGCCGCTGACTCGTCGACCTATAAAGGCATTAAAAATGGTACAATTTTTTTTTGTCTTAATGTGTAACACTCACGTAAATCTAACTATTAATTACGATGCTTATAATAACTTATACCGCCACAACAACTCCATAATAAATTCAGCTGGCGTGATGAAAGTTCAACCTGCTTCAAATAATTAAATTATGTCAGTCATTATGCACCCTTGTTATTGTAGATTTTACGACACGATATTTACACACACGCATTTTAGCTAGTATTTAAATAAGGGTGTTTTTTTTCGGTTTTTGCTTTCAATATACTTAGTTACATTAACAATATGTGTTTAAAAATTAGTATATTAAACCAAATATTGAAAATTATCTTCATTGTAGAGTTGTTTGGGTGGCTGTTCAGCGGCCAGACTTCTTATGTCTGAAGATTATTTTATTTGGTAATTTATTTAAAATTTTAAAAATAATTTTAAATTTCCAAATACCATATTTACCACGTTGTTATCAAAATTGTAAATTCTATGTACCTAATGTACAAGAACGTAAAAATTCGAATAAATTTTATGCGGACCCCTAAAAACTATCAGGGTTCTTGATGGTTTCATTAACTGCGTCGTGATCTCTTATGCTATAAATTGTTTTGCTGATCGGTAAAGATTTTTACTGCACTGATTTTATACTGCAAGCGTAAATCATACGGGCTTGCGACGTTTCGAGAAGATTCAATCTCAACCTCGATAGAAGGAGGAAGCCACTGATAAAATTGAACAAGTAATATTACATAGTGGCGACAGGTTGAAAGGAACCTTCTTAAAACCCCATTTATACGAGAGTTTCTCGCGGAAAGAATCGGATACCATTATCGAATGACATCACCGACAAATTTAATGTTTACACGATGTAACTTTTTAAATCCTTACGATAATCTCTTTCCGTGTAAAAGGGGCTTAAGATGTTCGTCCTTTAATCTTAATATAACTGTGGCCACAGACTCAAAGATACATGCGTCTTCATGACGCCAAAATTGATAGATAAAAAATAATACACACTGATTTTGTTAAAAATATATCATCTAAATTGTACTAATCATAAAACATTGTATTAATGTGACAGATAACGTCATTAACACAATAAAAAATAATGCATTTTAATGATCTATTTGAATATTTTTTAACAGTGTATCACTACCGCCACATTCGGTGTTGAATAATTCTTGGACCACAGAAGCGTTACCTCTCGAAACAGAAAAAAGGTTTAAATAAATAATTAAATAACAGCCTCTAACAAAATAAACAATATTATATTTATTCTTTATAATAAGCAAGTAAACATACGTTGCGGTGAATGCATAATCTGCTACTGGGCCGACATTAACACAAATATTTCCCTTGTATCTCGCCATTGTAAACAACTGCTTGACTCTGCGAGCCCGTACCACGTATAATTATGTCCAAATATGAGAAAAAATTTAACGTTTTCGCGTAATATTTACAGTTTGATAAAGTATGACTTTGTGTGTTTATGTGTTTCTTAAGAGATACTTTACTCTGATACTTCACTAGAAATGGTTAACTTGGAAAATGTCGTAAGAGGTAACATTTCAACACATATATTCGAAAATCAATTCAATGATAGATGTAAAACTACTACAGGTAATATTTACTCGAAAAATATTTATTTTCTATGTTATTCAACTGATTCTCTTCTATATTTTCTATTATTTTTTCATTATACAGTAATTAAATAAAATAATAACATACTGACAAAAGTTCACATCTCAGCATTTTCTTTTTGTATTATTACCGAATCTACTACAGGTGAAATACCTCTGGCGTCTTTAAATTGAAACCACAGAAAACGGCATTTCATGATCTATAATTTCTTACCCCTCTTTTTAGCTATATAAAGTCCACTGTTAAACACACCTAACCCTTCTCCTAATTCTCTCTTTGGCGACCTCTCGGAAGTGACATGCATCCAGCGACTTCCTGTATCCATACCTAGGTTGTTTATTAATATTGCCTTCCTCCAATAAATGGATAATACTATTACCCAGATTCCACTATAAATCGACAATCTATAGATTCCTGATAGTTCAACACCGTCAATTTGTCAACAACGATATGTATAGGTAGTTCTACAATTTGGTTGAACAATGGCCGTTAACTATTCCTTCAAAACACAACCAATATTCGTACTTCCAAACAGTATGAAAGTTGGAAATTTTAGAAAGGAAAGAATTATTTAGTCCTGGTATAAATAGCGCACATGAAGAGAGAAAATAAAAATAACAATAAAAAATCTAGAAAAGGATTACAATTAAAATTTCTTATGGTGCAATACTCAATTATAAACATACATTTTTATTACAATTTTACAATATTTGACTGCTCCAGTGGCGCAATTGTACTCTGATACGATTACAATGCTGTTTTTTTTTTATTGCAATGAATGACGAAACGAGCAAGCCGTTCGACTGATGGTAAGCGATACGACCGCTCATAAACAGTAGCAACATTCCACTGCGCTCGTCATCCTGAGACATAAGATGTTAAGTCTCAATATGTCCAGTAGTTACTCTGGCTACAATGTCCTTCAATCCGAAACACAACAGTGCATTTACGCAGTGTTGTTTCACGGGAAAAATAGACATTGCGGTGGTACCTACCCAGATGGCCTCTCACATATGAGAGACCTACCACCAGTAAACTGATGTCACGGATTCGAATCCCAGGCGCAAAGTGGTATTGGATTTATTATAAATTTGTTTGATTTGATATAATTTGTACCGGGATCGTACTCACGGCCTCACGTTTCACAGCCGGCGTTTGACCAATTGCGCTACGGATGCTGTCAATATGATATTAACGTTTAACTTCTATGCTAAATATAAACATGGTATAGGAAAAAGTTTAAGAAAAACTCTGTGTACAAAATACTCTACTACATTTTAAATACAATATTTTGTAATTATCTGCAGGTCAAAAACACGCCACTATGTAACATATTCTAATTCAAATACCTATATCTGCAATCTCTTCGACTGTAATATGTTATGATTTCTTTGACATGTAATTTATTAGCATAACGAGACAAATGAGTAGCGGTAAGGCCTCTGGCAACTTAGCGACTTTTACCATCAGCGATTATAACCTTTTTACTAATGATCAAATATATAGAAATTTTTTAAATGAAGTTTATTGTCACGTAGGCAATTAAATAGCTCTTAGTAGTCAAAACACAGTACTTATTATCTATTTACAAAATATTAGGTCTAACTTATTTATGTCATATTTATTTGGTGATGGCTTTCAAACTCTTTCGTAATACTATGTAAGTATTATTATTTTGATTATACTTTATTGTACAAACAAATAAAGAATATAGAAAGAGGCTTAATTATCACATTATTGGTAGTACAAGTGGTGGTCTTATCGCTAACAGTGGCGATCTTTTCCAGACAATCTTTGGATGGAGTGGAAAAGAGCATAAAGTAGGAATACAGGGTAGTGGTTATGATATGTATATGTTGCAACAATTGAGACGCTTTTCAACCGCTGGAATAAGCGACACCATTCAGATTTTCAGTCTCCGTAGCGCAGTTGGTTAGACACCGCCTGTGAAACAAAAGACCGCGGGATCGATCCCTGCACAGAGACAAACATTTTGTGCTCCATCGGCATTTGTTTCATGTCTGGATGTTTGTGAGACCGAAAGATCTCTTAACTTTGTATACCAATCAGGCAAGACTAATGTAGGCAAGACTATGTATGTGATTATTGGGTGTATTTTTTTTTTTAATGAGAGATATATTTTGAACGAAGCTAGTCGCTAAATCGTAATGCCGGCCCAGAATCGCGAATCGTTGAGTTAAATTGGTAGTTTGCCGGAGCCCTAATTTACAATTAACGCAAGTTTTATTTATTCAAGAATTTATGAAAAACAGTTCGTGACTCTGAATATAGTTTAGGTATTATGCTCTTAAATGTACTTATACCAAAATCTGAGTAGTAGACGTACAAGTTCACTAGATGTTTTTTCTTCTAAACATAATACGAGTATGTAGTTTGCTGAAATGTTTACTTTGTTCGCCTATTCTTTAATTAAATTTGCTTTTAATATTTGCTTTCACTTATTTGTTGGCCAAGTGATACACATGATTTAGTTATGCTTAAATATTTACATTCCAATCTAAAACGCAATTAGACTTTAAATTTTTTTTTACTTACTTACTTTATTCAATATCAGCGACTAGCTTTATTAGTTATTTTTAAGACCACTTAAATTATACATATCCATTAGGGATATAGATTTTTATGTAATATTATTGTCTGCGTAATTTTTTTTAGAGCTAAATATGACGATAACAACATTAAAAAATGTACATCAAAATTTTTCAAAAACAACATACACAGCAACGCGCCATCATTAGTTTTATATAAAATTATAATATTCCCTTGTCCTTATGTTAACACCTCAAAAAACTATTCATTTTTAGCCTTTCAAGTACTTTACTCGACTGATGTCAAGATTGACCTTAATAACAAACGAGTAGACAAATACGAATTCAAATTCTAAATAACCTCAAAAACCTAAAACGATCATGGATAAAACTAAAAATGTCTAGAAACCCTATTTTGTCAAATTTTATCAGAATTTCACAAATTTTCACATTAAGAATTCAGTCCGAAATCCTTTTAAGCATTCAAGAATCGATCCATTGCGCGAGGGAAATTGTCGTTTAAGCGTCTATGCTGCTAGATTCGATATATCACCGCGTGGACAATGGGCCTAGTCGATATTTCACATCGACGCCTTTTGTTCGTCCATCCATTGTCAGCTGTAGAAATTAAGACGACGAGGGAAATCAGAAATTCGGAGGCGCTTTTTTGATTGTTTTAATTTTTTATGCTGGTTCTTTTAATTTTGCTACTATCATTAAAAATAAGCTTGATATTACCCTTAAGACTGATTTTTAAATTCATCTATTGAGTGTTTAGTTTCCAGTCTTAAACTTATCTGTTATATTATTATTACTAAATTTTTCAATGACATTAGTGTTATAAGATCCAATCCAACTAAGTATTTTAGATTATCAATAAAAACTTAAGTGAGATAGCTCTCAATTTAACTTAATTTTTAATACAATAATCTCGACACTTATGTATATAAAGTATATAGAACACTTAAATTAAACAAACGACAACAGATTATTTGTTCAAAAATTAGAATAGAGAGAAAATAGAAACTGAATGTTTTTGCGTATATTTTCAACCAATAGATTTTAATGAGAGTTCAAGTTTTAATGAATAAAATATGACCGTCTCGGGTAGTTGAGATTTGGGAGTGAAGAAACATTTAACGAAATTCCGGCAGACGGACAGAAATAAAAACTTTTAATAATCCTGTGTTATGAGAAAAAGAAACAATATTTGTACAAAATTACTTAACCTTTTTATAACTGAAAATTATGGAGGCCGCAAACACAAGAAATAATTTAATATATTTTCATGATGAAATCTGATTAATATCGTTATGAAACATTTAGGATTGCTCTCTTCACTAAAACACTCCCTTAGGTCAAAATAACCTTAAGATTTTAATTATTAGAAACCAAATCTTCAGAAATTACTGGCGTTTTAAGTTTCACAACCACTCAGACGCATTAACAACAGCCTCAGTGCAGAAATCGAGCCCGCATACTCTCACTTAACAGGCTCGTTTTGTTGGGTCTAGTTGTCAACTGCGCCTCCCACTGTCAGAATTAAATAAATATACTCAACTGTCACATAGATAGTCCCCACACTAATATCTAGTCTTATAGTGGGTATCAAAAACTATAGAGACTTCTCAAACACCCAGACCCGAAACAAATACAAATCGACGTATTACCAACAGCACCACTGAGGTTATTAAAATAACTCGCTAAAAATGTAACTCGTCGGCAAATATTGATCTAAATATACCTCTGACACTCTCACTTTTCACGCGAAAATCCTATTACCTTACTGGCAAACCAATTCGCAACATTGGCAATTTGACGCTGCAAATTTAAAATACACCTCCAAAGGTAAATGAGAATTTATTTTTCAATGTTCCCCGCGGACCAGCCGATAAATTACCGTATATGGTATTTTTTGTTTTCGAATTACATTTTCGCGTATTTGTTAAAGGTAAAACGTATTCGTGTCGCATTACGCGATTAATTCTCCAATAATATTTTTAGTTTATTTGAAATATATCAGAACCTTTCGTTCTGAAGTGGAGCTCGCGTACAAATAAGCAATTGAAGTTTCGGACCATCCACGCGATGGACGGACATCCTAGTTAAGGTCACAGAGTAACTTTAATCAGGGTTACAAAAGGGTCACTGGGTGCAGGCCACTTTGGACAGGTATACCTGTCCATCCAGATCCATGGGAGAGGTCTATAATCAGTATTGGGCTTCGTGTGGCTGAAGAAATTCGTAACTAGAACTACGCGTGCTGACTTGCGAAGCCATAGCTTGTCAGTCCACACCATCCCGGCGCGAACCAAACGGTTCTCTAATTCTTTTTTGTGCCGCTCCATCAGGCTGTGAAATTGTTTGCCGTCTCACATGTTCACTCCTTCCTACAATCCTGGGTTCTTCCGCCATAGTGTGAAGAGGCACCTTAGCAGGCCGGCATAATTGTTTCCATCTGCATGGGTGGCATTTGCGCTTACCATCAGGTGCAATGTCGCCACTATGCCGGGCCAGAGTAAAAAAAAAAGATAGAGAAAGTTAGAATCGAACTCCTTATACTGGTATCTGTACCGTATAATAACCCACTCTATTAAAAGCTCTCTAGCCCATACCATACACGTCCATTGCAACTCCTTTAAAAACCAAAATCCAGTATAAAGAAAAACGAAAATGATGGTTATTTTTGCCTAAAAAATAGTCACAGTCTAGAAGAAGTTGGAAAGATCTTCTATGCCTGTATACGAGTTTCATGTCCTTGTGAATGCAAAATGCGAAATCGAGATTATCAAGTTGGCTACGTTTTTCCAATTTACGGCAATAAATAATATAGTATTTTAAATTATGTGAAGGCTTTAGAACGTGGTTCGCTACAATAGCCCTAAGGGACTTGTCACATATAGAACGATGTCAGACTAGAAACCTCGGTTGTATCGCCAGAAATATTACTTTGTTGTTTGACTGTTGAACGTTTTTCTCATTTGTATAATAATAATGGAGAATTTTTTAAAAGACAGTTTTATTACTGAAATGATAGTTTACATTTTTTATTACAAATAACCATATTATCCAAAATAAAATGCAAATGAAATCGGATTTTCTAAATGACTTGAAAATAGAATCGACCAAAGGAGAAATACAGAATTTCTGGGAGCATTCAACCCATTTACATAAGGCATTCAGCGACTATTTTGGATTTAGCCAATAGAAAAAAAATCCTTACATATTTTACCTATTTCGTGTTCGCATTTTTCTCTGAATAAAATAATAGATTTCCCCTCACAAAATCACCAACACACATATGCGCATAAGCGAATTCGCAAGAAATCTACATTTGTGACTTTTACTTATTTCGATAAGTAATATAATATTCACCGTGAAGAAGGGCTGGTTATCCATATAAAGTGGGACTGTGGTGGAGTACTTCCATTTTCGACGCACAGTTCAAGTTATGATGGTGTTGGGTCCACACATATGGGTAGTAACATCCCTTAGGAATATGATCGAGTTGCCACCCCTAGATGTCATTTTGTGTTAGTTCACCCTGCATTGGGGTGTGTTGGGGCGTGAAAGTCGCTTTTATTGCTCAGCGGTGGTCGCCGAGACAGGGGTAAATCTTTGCAAGCCGAAGCATAATGATTTAGCGAGCACGTTTAATGTTATTTCCGTTTTGTTTTGGTTTTCGGACGGTTGTATGAATTGGATATTTTATAGTTTAGTGTATATATATTGTTTACTGATTGAGACTGTAATAATGAATGTTTGTTATACCAAATATTTTAGTGTGGAATGTTGAGTAATCATATATTATATCGTTTTTAAAATTAAAATATACATGTGGATTTCTTTTCTTTTATTTGTGTGGCCATAAAACTAAAGAGAAATTTTGGGCCCAATAACACCCATTCAAAACCTTTATCTAGTTAATTACGCCGATAGAACACGCAATTTTCATTAAATAACCAACTTCTGGGCTAGAAGTCTATAAGAAAACAAGTAAATAAAATATAATACATTTTAACATTCCAAAGGTAATCCTGCCACTTACACTAATTGTAAATCGAAAAGGCCGCCGATTTTAACGTTTTTTAATAGCTATATTAGATATATATAAGTTTTTTGTACGTGAAATAAAACTAAAAGTTAAAGAATAAATAAATAAATCTATCAACTTAAAAACCATTAAAACTTAAAAGAAATATCCAAAAAAATTTATGTGTACACACCCTAAGAACCTTAGATAAAGACAAATAGCTTTACTCAACAAATCTAGATTAACATCGCACGGCTGTTTCATTATACCTAGCCTATTGTTTAACTTAAGACTTCAATAATTTTTCATTCGTGTAGATTAAGCTTGGTTGCTCGCAATAATAGACTAATTAACTCGCGGTGACAAATGTGTGAATTTAATTGTTGAGTATTTAAGCGTAAAGCAATTGTTGTTTTAATTAATATCGGCTTATTTACACATACAGTTTTAAAACCTATTTCATGTTATCGAATGTTTGTTTTTTCGCTCGAACTGCACTTAAAAGTTTATAGAAAGGGATAAAAAATCGATAGAAAAAAATAAAACCGTATATGAATAACATCGTAAGTGATCAATATACCCATTTTATTTATACTTATACTGGGTATGTCAAGACTGCTACCGAAAACGAAGCCGGGTGGTAGTTTTAGTGACTACAAACACAATACAACTAAAAATTTCGCAAAGAAACGCGACAATTACTTTTTACGATTTTTTAAATATCGTCATTTTTGGGTGGTAAATCCATAGTTTTTGCTAAAATAATAATTTAACCTCTTTTATATCTTAGAGTATTTATAAATAAAAGTATATACACTATTTTTTTAGGAAAAATATGTATTTACCACCCAAATATGGCAATAGGAAAAAAATAACAAAAAAAAAAATTGTCGCTTTTTTTCGCAACTTTTTCTGTTGCATGGTATCTGAAGTCGCTTAAACTACCACCCGGCTTCGTTTTCGGTAGCAGTCTTGATATACCCTGTATAGTCTACATTTTGTTATATTGCTTTTGGATGATAGAACTATCAATTTTCGAACCAATGTGTGTATTAAAAGGCAATTTTTGGAAACTAAAAGGGAATTCGTTCTTTGTAATACGGGATGAGAGGATTATACAAAATTGTTTGGTTTTGCTACTGTCCATGAGCTGTAGTATCGCTTACCATCGCGCGATTGGCATGTTCGTCTCGCCATTGTGTGTAGTACAATAATAATAAAAAAGTATTCGCACGAAGAACACAATCACTTAAGCTTAGCACAAAATTAAATTGAATCGAAAAACTATCAAAGAATTACCACGATACACGAATTTCTAGTAAAAAATAACTTTTAATGAACAATAATTATAAAGAACATGTAAACTACACTTTTAAGCAATCTTCACCGAAGGAAAATAACATCGCGAATAATTACAATTTGTACTACAAATTGTAATAACGTATACTAATTGCAACTAAACACCGTGTTGGGGCGCTACCCGCGCAATAATAATGTCATACTTGTGTGCGTAATGCGTATAGACACGAATGCGTACGTCACGTATACGCCAATGCGGTGTGTGTATACGCATTTCGGTCTCCGCAAGTGACCATATTGCTCATTAGCGTCTGCGTTTCTGTGGGTAAGGGACTGGGTGCACGTATTTAATCAAAATACAATGGATTTGAATTATTAAAATTAATTGTTTATTTGCACACATGTTACTTAATATTTTCTGATATTGATTATGAAATATGGTTATTCATAGACACTTTCATATAACAGGGAATTAATATAATTTAAGAGATAGTTAATTATTTAAGATAATTTTTGTACTTAGGGAATAGACTAGGATTGAAAATTGTCAGCAAAATAAGCAGTTGTGGTCAAATAATAAACAATAAGTGAATAAAATATAATTTTAAATTGTAAAATCTTTATATATAAGCCTTTGAAAATGGAGTATATTTTATGACAAAATTCACCAAAATATTATTTATTGTACCACAAACAAAAACACAACTTAAATCTTTTACAAAGTTATTGCAATTAACAGTTAAACAAAGTTTAAAACTGCATTATTAAATTTAATCTTTCCAAGTTGAAATTAAAAGTTTGTTTGATAAACTTATACTCTCAATAAACTTGAGACGTAAGTAAGGGCTTTGCGTAGTTGACACGCAAACTTGAGTTATAATGTAAAGTGGATTCCAGATTGAAAGAAAGTACTTATACTAAATAGGAAGAAAGAAAAATAAATAACAAAACACCCAACAGTTACATACATAGTCCTGATCCCTCACTAAGATCGAGTCTTGTGTCGGTCTCAAAAACACCCAAACTAAAGACGAACAAAATATTGTTGGATCGCCACGGGACCCGACGCAACGCAACACATGTTAAGTTAAATCAAATCGTACTTTTTTCTCTGACCAGAACCACACAAAAACACGTAATGCTACGTTACTTGGCAAGTCAGGCATAGCAGGCTGGCATAATTGTCTCCATGCCAATGGATACTCTGCCTGGGCGGCATTTGCGCTTACCATCAGGTGCAACGCCGCCACTATGCCGGGCCATTATAAAAAAAGTCATAAAATAGTACGATTTAATTGTGTCGTGTCGGGTCTTTTCGTGTGGCGTTTCATTCGTATGTTTGCGACCTTATTATAATACCAATTAAAATGAACTTCCACAAAATATTTAAAATAACAAACAAATACAGTAATTTATAATGTCAAAACGAATAAAGACATTAAAATCCAGACAGTTACAAAATACAAAATGAAACATGCAATTAACAAATTGGATTCCACCATGGCCTGACGCGACTAGTTACACAAAAAATCTAATTTCAACACGTCAAACTGAACTAACCGCAGTTTTAACGGGGCGAAAAACATTGAATCAGATTTTTATTTACCATGCAAATATAATTAATCATACACACTAATTAAGACAAGCCAACAGGGGAAATTACATTTTGTACAGATTCGGTTTCCAACACGCAATTTTGCTGTCATGACAGCAAAAATTTGTACAAGACTGAAAAATAAGTGTGTAGGTTCCAGTTATACCATGATATACCTATGTGTATCTCCCTATATATATCCCACTGCAGCAGACGGGTCTCCTCTACAATAGAAAGTACGGTTAAAAGAGGTTAGGCCATATAGTCCAGCACGTTGACATAGTGCGTATTAGCGTCCTTTATATAGCATAGAAATTCATACAAATCACTATGGTATTCAGGTGTGGATACGATGTTTTCCTTGACCGTTATAACAGATACCTTGGTCTAAGTTCCTCAAGGATATCATCAATAGTTGCTACTCTGGGTACATTGGCGAGCTCAGGACGTGTGACTTCACATTGATAATGTTGCTGCCCATCATCAGTCTGTCAGTTCACTACGCCATTTCTTTTATGATAATTTCGGATTCGGTTTTTCAGCAAAGAATCGTATGTTGTCTAGCAAAACACTTCACGAGCTGAAGACATTTGGCTTGTGTCTTGGAAGTTGATGGTTACAATTCTTAACACTGTATATTTGCGTACTTTTTTCAATCACAAACATACATAAACCCACATCTTTTACCTAGAATTGTTAGACTGAGGCGCTACCAGGACACCCACTTTTCCACTCATCATTCGAACCCAAGACCAAAGCTTTTTAATCATACAGCAAAACAACTGCGCCTACGAGGCAGTCACAGTTGTCATAGTCAGTTTACATAATATAATGTTGAATGACATTGTGTTTTGCATATGCCATATGGACATATGGCCTATCCTACACTTTTGCCATCATCAATCAAATATGCTGTTAGAATACACCAAAAATTTTACTTCCCTTATCAATTTTAATTGTTACACCACTAAAAGCTTCCAAACATCGTTTTTTATTCCCCATCACACTTATTAAGATAGCTATAGAACAATTTACAATTCGCTTCATTAAGAAATTACCATAAACGCTACTTAATACCCAGTGTGTTGTCACGAATAATTACAGCACACTATCGAGTGACGTGTTTAACGGTACATTAAGTCCCCGGGGTGGAGTGTTTGCAATCAGTAATAATACTGTTGGATATTAGTCATTTTAATTCGCTTTACTTGCTTGTGTTTTGATATTTCATATGGGGATCACAAAGTACATTTTACATACTAATGGGGATGTAATATCGACTTATTTATGACTATTGTTCTATTGAGAATAGGAAAATCCTTTTTATGTTGACTATCTCGTTATGATTCAAAATAATGTCTGTATGTCTGTATCAGCCCATATACGTCCCACTGCAGGGCACGGGCCTCCTCTACAATCGTAAGTACGATTGAGAGTGGCTAGGCCATATAGTCCACCACGCTGGCCTAATGCGGGTTGGCGGACTTACATACCATAGAAATTTTATAAATCGCTATGGTATGCAGGTTTCCTCACGATGTTTTCCTTCACCGTTTTAGTGCGTGGTGATTGACTATCAATACACACATGACTCCGAAAAGTCAGAGGTGTGCCCTGGGATTCGAACCCGCGACCACCGTGAACATGTTGGCAGTCGCGTCTAGTCCGTTTACCAACAGGCCACCACGCACTTAATATAATACGTAAAAATAAAATAATAATAATATAAATAATACGTAGGACATATTTTTAATCAATTCTTTAATTTATCTACGAATATAAAATGTGCAAGTACTTTTTTCAATGGAAAAATCAGTTTCAAATGAAAGGCATTTCATTGAACTTTGCAGATGGTTATGTAATATCCCACTACTGTATCGTTTAGAGAAATCTCACGAAATATAGTTACCTCAAGACGTTTTTATTTTACATTACAAGTGTTAATACTAAAGTACATATTCCCACGAGATTCATTTAGCCAGATTTATTAACGCTAAGTTCAGAACTTCGGGCCTGGATTTAAATTATGTGTATGTATTGTACATATATTTTTTTCCATACACAAAAAAGTAGGTTTCATCGAGGGACAACAATCTTCACACTGATACTGAGTTTCATAGTAAAATGGCCATTCTCCTTTATTTATAATATTTCACAAAAAGTGTTTCTGTCCAAACGCGTAAGATAAGGAATTTCATCTACATATTAAATGTTTTACGATACATTGTTATATTTGACTTCACAACACAGTTTTATTAAATAACTTTTAATCAAATCCTTTGTAAAAACTTTTGATCCTTCGAGCCGGATTAATAAAAATATTTATAATTACAAAATTGCATTAGTAAAATATATTTTTTTGTAATAAGTACATTATTTTTTTGGCCCTAATCATTGACAGTTTAAAAAAAATAGCTATCGAATTTTTTGTCTTCTTCACTCAAACTGAATTATAATTCGTTGGAAAGGGACAAAACATTCGATAACTAAAATAGATTTCACAGCTGTCTTTGAATAAAGCCGTTTATATTTGTTGGAAACCACCAGTCATTTGCTACATCAGTCGAACCACGATTCACGTGGCGCTTTGCATTATTAGATTCACACATGTCGATCGAGGGCCGGATTTGATGAATTAAATTAATTTATATTAATTTATCGTACGTCAATCGTATTGGGAAATGATTTAGGCGTGTAACACAGAATAATTAATATGTTGTTTGGTTTTTGTTGTTTCAATTTGTAAATTAGAATTGTTTGGTATAATTAAAATGGTTTTATGTGTCGATGTTGTAAATGATATAATATTTTGCAATATTGACCAATCAGAGATCAGGGGTTATTTCTGATCTCTTATCTGAGGTTATGTCTTAATATATATTTAATTATGATTACTTAATTTACATAAATAGTACATACTTGACTGATTCTTACTCAAAATTATTAGACATATGGAATCCATCAAATTGCACTTGGTCAATCATGATGAACAAGCTCTAAGACACTAGTCGTAGAGGAAATCTATGTTCAGCAGTGGATTGTTTATAGGCTGGCTTATTGAAATGTTAAAATTATTTTAGCCTCCGAGGCACAATTGGTTAGACGGCGACTGTGAATCAAACGATTTATTATATTGATATTTGAGTGAACAAGTATTTCATTCAGGTTTGGACACTTGTGAGACCGAATTTTTTTTCTTACTTCCTGATACCCACGACACGAGACTCAGTCCTAATGTGGGCTCTCAACTATGTATGTGACTGTTGGGTGTATTTATTTGTCACACAAACTAGATACAATGAACTAATATCACAAAAAATACGTACTTAACCTCAACGCACTATGAAAATACAATAAGTTTCCGTCGTCATACTGAACGTCCGTACCGAAGCAAAAAATGTTTTCCATAATATTTAGCGACCATCAATCATAATGATCGATACGTCTGGAACGGGCGATTTAATTTATTTTTAACTTCATTTATAATTAATGAATAATGTCGTATTCATCTTGACAAAAAAATTGCTTTGATGTTTTTTTATTTTATTTTCTATCGTCTATTAAACGGCGATATTATCATAGTCCCTATTTCATACTAAAAATATACCTTCAATTTATCTAATTACATAAGTACTGTTCCATTAAACCTTAATTACGTAGAGGAATGAAATATTATAAAGCTAAATCGATTTTTTACACGCGCTGATCTTAAAAACTATTGGATTTAAATAATAAATAATAATAATAGTATTGTCAATTCTGCATTTATATTTTCTTCTAGTTCTTTCCTGTGGTTTTCACTAGGCAATAAATTTATGTTTGAGTCTTCAATACAATAATGCCATATTCAAAAGATTAGTAAAACGACATTATCTTTCACAATTACATTGAAGATATTGCTTGTAATATTTGCATGTATAGCGTGTATATTATATATATATATATATATATATGTATTTTATATGTGTATATGTATATATATTCATATGTATATATTTATTTATATATTTATTAGGTTTATATACTTTATATAATATGTCCATTACCCTTTCGTACACCTCATGGTACCCCAAAACTGTTGTTCCATCTTATCCATCCAATGGTTGGTTGTCTGTAACGGCCGGGTGCAATACTCTGTCGGTCTTTTTCCACCCGTTAAAATCGCTAACTCTAGTATGAGTTCTGTCGTTTTTCTGTTTCAATAATCGTAGACAGATGAATAAATATATCTATGATTTGTATTTATCAATGGGAGGGCTCTCGCTAACCATAGTTAGAAATTTGCATAAGATTTAAAAAATACGCGTTTCGATAACGATTCAAACTACTGTAGTTATTTGTGTTTAACTAGCTGTCAACGTTTTCTAATATCGCTGCAATATGGTGGATAATACATTGAATATCCCATATATGTGGTATTTTATGGCATGGTATTAATCAACAAAATAAAGTGACATTAATATATTCAGTGATGAAAGTGATAACGAAATGTTTAAAGCTGGTGTATTTGACGCCGATTATAATTTTTGAGAACCAAAAAAAACTATGTGAATATATATTATTGAAACCGGCCGTAAGAGATCGCCTCGAGCGATAAGACCGCCTTTTGTACATTTTGTAAATTTTTTTTGTATTTTTTCTGTATTGTTAGTTTTAGGTGTACAATAAAGTTTTAAATTAATAATAAATAATACTGGGTATCTCAAGACTGCTACCGAAAACGAAGCCGGGTGGTAGTTTTAGTAACTACATACACAATGCAACTAAAAATTTCGCAAAGAAACGCAACAATTATTTTTTATGATTTTTTAAATATCGTCATTTTTGGACAGTAAATCCATAGTTTTTGCTAAAATAGTGATTTAAACTCTTTTATACCTTAGATTTTTTATAAATAAAGGGTAAATACACTATTATTTTAGGAAAAAATGTATTTACCACCCAAATATGGTCATAGGAAAAAAATACAAAAAAACATCCGTTTTTTTTTTGCAACTTTTTCTGTTGCATTGTGTCTGAACCACCCGGCTTCGTTTTCGGTAGCAGTCTTGATATACCCTGAAATCATTAAAAAGCTATTATGACAACGTATAAATACATATAATCCAACTCCGAAAGGTCAAAGCTTAGTGACTTGGGAGCAAATCCGAAATCTCTGTCGATCGATCGCACATTTTTTATACAAATTTGATCCTTATTAATTCTCATGAGTACCAGGATATTATCAAAGTAATTATCCGATCATTTTCGGATTAATTATGATCCGCTACTCTCACGGGGAACAATATTACATTTTAAAATAATCTTCAATAGATTTTATACAGAATAACATTTTCAAATTACTAGACGAAGTCCCAGGTGCAAAAACAAAGTTGAAATAAACATAAAATATTGAACATCAAATAACAATAGAGATATGACATGACTATGCTTGAAGGAGAAATTTTCACAGCGGTGTTTAATAAAGAAGTCAATGTATTCTTTGAATTAATATTCTTTTATGTGTATTGTAATTTTCCAGATTTGAATAAATATCTGACATTGGTAATGTCAGGTGTGAACAACGACAGTCTTTTTCAAATTGTTTCGTTGGCCTTCTTCATAACGTTAAAAGTAAAGTTTTGTCAGTCATGACTGAACATAAATGAGCAGCGTCGTTCGGGGCGGTACTATCTCACTCAAGAAGCTTATACCCAAATGGAGATTGCATTCCGTATATAAAAGTGAAACACAGAAATTTGACCCTGAATGCAGTCGCTGTTGCCTGCTATCCTTTTCTTTAGAGTGACAATGAATGAACATGATTTTTTGTTCATTCATTTTCATTTCATTCAGCGACGTCATTCAAGTTCAAATTGTTAAGCTTCAGTGTTTTATACGGAATGCAATCTCCATTTGAGTATAAGCTTCTTGATCTCACTGGACATCGAAGTGTCGTATGTGTGTGTAAACGTAAATTGTGAGATTACGAGATTCTTAATACCCTTCCCTTATTCTTTCTTACCCATTCTTATTTCTTCTCGATCCCCTGTCTTTTGATGGGCCAGCAACACATCCATTGCCTAAGCGTTATGGATAGTCGTAGGAGGCAATTATCACTTACCAGCATGTTTTTTTTTTTCATTTCAATTTATGGTTAGACGACCAAGCCGTTCGCCTGATGGTAAGCGATACGACCGCTCATGAACAGTAGCAAAATTCCACTGCGCTCGCCATCCTGAGACATAAGATGTTAAGTCTCAATATATCCAGTAGTTACTCTGGCTACAATGTCCATCAATGCGAAACACAACAGTGCATTTACACTGCTGTTTCACGGGAGAAACAAACATTGCGGTGGTACCTACCCAGATGATCTCTCACATATGAGAGACCTACTACCAGTAAAATGTGACCTCTTAGATAGTTTGTGCCAGGCCTACTGAAAAAAAAAACTTGATTTGGTTTCACCCCGTAAATCTGATAAAGCATAATTGTATCGACCGGCTAGACATAGCAATTTCTTATTATTTGCACTGCGCTGAAATACTGTCAAATGAATCATCTATTTTTCTATTCCTCAACATTCTTCAACAGCATTTCAAAGAAGAAAATATGAACTTTTCAACCCTATTCGAAACTAATCTCTAACCTATTTGAATCGTAAAGGAATCTCTGCTAAAATATATTCACAAAACTAACAATAACAATAAACAAACACTTAATTAAAGACATCACAAGTTACAGCGATTGGTTAATCTTCGTTTAAAATTGTTACATCAAGGGAAGGGCGCAATTAGGCGTCGCCCAAACAAACAAACTAGTTGTTACCAACTTATTTTCATGAGGGATTGTAAATATTTACATAGGACCGCAGTCATTGCCACTTCACATTTGAACTATTAAATAATGCTAATTTGTTTTCAACTGTTTTAACTTTGTTTTCCGTTTATTTAGAATCATTTTAATAACACAATTTTTTTACTCAATTTAGATTACGCAAATTTATTCTCCCTTATACGTACCCCTGCATGGTACGGGCCTCTTTTACAATTGAAAGGGGTTAGGCCATACGCTTCACCATATTGTCCTAGTACGATTTGGCGAACTTTACATAGAAACTCTTACAAATCGCTAAAGTATGCAGGTTTTCTTACTACATTTTTCTCCACCATTGTATTGCGTGGTAATTGATAACACTAAACGAATGACTCCGAAAAGTCAGAGATGGCGGGGATTTGAGCCCGTGACTATAGTAAACATGCTGGCAGGCGCGTCTGGTCCGTTTTCATGATGACTGCGGCCTACAACAACAATATCAGAAGTCTCGTAAGTCATTTGTAAGCTGATTAAATCAAACTCTAAGTACTTTTGGGTAGTCTTGGGTCTAGTTTACCTTTTAAACTATGTATGCAGACCTACAAAGTGAATTGACAAATAAATATACAGTAAGTTGTGTTCAAACGACATACTTTTTATCGTGTAATAAACTTCAGCCTTCACTTATGAATATAATTAAATCCAAATTTTAGTGTATGACAATTATTGCCTCCTAAATTTATCTTTAATTGATTTATGATTGAATTCTGTATCTGTATCAGCCCATATACGTCCCACTGCAGGGCACGGGCCTACTCTACAATCGAGAGTACGATTGAGTGGTTAGGCCATATAGTCCTCCACGCTGGCCTAGTGCGGGTTGGCGAACTTACATACCATAGAAATTCTTATAAATAAATCGCTATGGTATGCAGGTTTCCTCACGATGTTTTCCTTCACCGTTTTAGTGCGTGGTGATTGACTATCAATACACACATGACATGTTTGAATTGGAATTTTATTATTTGTTCTTTTGTATTATTGTAGTTCTTACATTTATTTATAATTTCATAGATTTGTTTAGTTTTTTTTACATATTAATTACTATAGTACAGCGGAAATTTCTTTGTTTGTTTTTAATTTAAAGTTTGCTTTTTGCACTCGCTATGTTTATGTATAATTTAAATGTAAAAACTAAACTGGATCATTTTCTATGTCCAGTTTTGTGATGAAATAAAAACAAAATATTCATAAATGTATCCGCCTAAAAAGTTTTCGTGACTTACTATTTCATGTGGATAATCAAATTGCTGTAAACATCTTTTGGGTCATTATAAAAAGTAATATTTTAAGCGAGAAAAAAAGTTAACAGTCACGATGTCATAAGTAAAGCAAAAGAAGATTTAGTCAAAGTTAGAAGGACAATATGACTATTAAACCGAAAAGACATACGCTCCATGCGAGACAACAGACTCATATCTCTTAAAAAAACTTATTATTCTAAACGGTCCACCCATCAAAACAGATGCACATAACGCTCATTTTTCCACGTCAACGGGCGCGTATCCTAAAATGATTTTCAAACATTCAAAGAATTCACTTTTGAGCTAACGAACCGTACGATTCATCAATTTGGAGTGACGGCACACAGCGGATAGAAATATGAATATTCCGATGATTCAGCGAGCCCAGTGCAATAACCCTGCATCCTGTCATTAATCATAACATTGTCAAGATCTCCCGGGAAAGAAGGTACAAGTTTAGCTTTGCTGGTGACGTAACGCGCCGACGGGATATGCAAACTTTTTTCTATATTTTTTCATTTTTGCTGCCATCTGTCGTCTTTGACTTTTGGTGGTAGGTCTACCGCAATGTCTATTTCTCCACAGTCCTTCAATCCGAAATACAACAGTGGATTTAAACTGTTGTTTGGCGGGAGAAATAGATATTGCGGTGGTACCTACCCAGGCAGTCTCTCATATATATCACCAGTAAAATTTGTGTATTTTATTGTCCACGGCTTGTCAGTAAATTACCTTTAGCAGTTGAATTATATAATACAACAAAATAGTATTTTGTAATTTCAGTAGTAAAATTCTTTCAACTAAACATGACAGCCAACAACATGTAGTTCATATATTTTCTTTTGGCATGCGACGGAATTCAGAACTACAAAAAACATTTATTAAACGCTTCGTTTGAGATATGTTTCCCTAATACATATAAACAACATGCAATATATAATCGTAATCTATTAGTGTTGATATTCATATCCAATGTAATAAAATGTGAAGAGGGAAAAACAGTTCCTTATATATTCAGAACAGCATGACAACAATGTGTTCGTACGCCAAAACAGCGTAACCAATTTATACTGATATTAAGAAGATTTATAATATCAGTGAGAGTTAATGGCAAGTTTGGTTTACGCCACTTCAAAACTATAAAAAAAGATTAGGAGACAAAATATTTTCGGCCACACATTTTATTGCTTAAGTGTGTTTATAAATGCCAAGTTATGGCGTCCCATTTGAATTGGACGCTTCTTGATATACAGCAAAAATTAATACACATCCGAAGTAAGTTTGGCTGACGGCCAAATCCGAACGCCATAACTTTTGACAAGTGGTTTCTTCGAGGCGTTTAACTGCTGTTTTACGTCGTAGCTATCTTAATATATCTAGTGTTGGAACGGTTGCATCTTTGGTGTAACTTCGTCAGTAATGTCAGGTTTTAAAAGAACCAGTGTTGTCATAGAACATGAATAAAGAAGCACCCATCAGCCACATAAATAGTCCTGACGCCACACTAAGATAGAATTGTGTCGTGGGTATCAGAAACTACGAGAGACTTTTCAGCCTCACATACTCTCAGACGCGAAATATATATAGGGGGAATACATGAATATTGACTGCTGAGACCCATCCCGCGGCTTCTCATTTCATCGTCGTGGTCTACTAATGTTCCGTATGCTTATAAGGATGGCTGTCGTCTAAGATTAAGGGATTAGATCTTTAGGCAATATGCTCGCCTAGCACCGTTTCAGTTCTACAAACTAATAAAATTCTTGGAAGGAAGTCTATATGGCAGCTTCATTAATTTATTTTCCAATAATGAAAAATAATAGTTATTATACATCTTAGTTGAGGTATTACTTCAAAAGAAATTGATAGAAATGCACGTGTTAGAATTTTTTTGGGAAAAGGTATATAAAATAATATAAACATGTATATTTCAATAGATTTATCTATAATTATATTTTTAACCATATAATTTTTAATATTTATCACTTAATACAATGGTTAATAATTATTATAATGTTACAAAATTATCAATTATATTAAATGTTATTTATATTTCTATGTTATGAAATGTTAAAACATTCTAATGGATTCATTTTAATTTTTATAAATCGTTCGGCCAATCTGACATTTCGCTTTTAATTCCCAAATTATACTCAGTTTATCCGGATATCAACAAACTCAACTAATTCTACTATTATTGAAACTTGCAGAGAACTGATATTGAGAATCTGATGGTCTCGATATTTAAAACATCAATATAAAATATAAGTTATAAAAAGGTTGACCCCACAAAATGTCGGACAACATACCACCTATTTAAATTGTAATCTGTGCTTAGCAATTAACTACATCATTTAATTACGTATTTACAACATTGTGTGAACAGTGCCGTGGCTCAAAGAGGGAATTGATCCTCTACTTGTGAAATACCAACATATTACTTCAGTTGCTTACTAACATTTGTAATATCAATTGTTGAAAAAGGAAGTCCTTTTACAAGACCAATAACTATTTTAATTCACAAATGTTTTTTTTTTGGAAATCTCATCTTAGTTGCTAGAGTGTTAAATCTGTTAAACAAATTTGCATTTCCGTCTGCCATATAATTATTTAATTATTGGTCCCTGACCCATAATCTCTTGGTTTTTTTTTTTGATAATGTGTTTAGGATACTAATTTATAAAACTTTATTTCAGTTATAAACTAAACGAGGCTCGAATTTTAAATACAACAAAATATTACTTTACTTAATTTATTAAGAATGTGTATCAATCAATGGCCAACATTGTGTTCCATTTGTAGCACACTCTAGGGTGCCTCGAAGTTTCGACTTAAGATTATTTAATATATTATGTATCAATAAAATTACTCATTTCCAAAAACTATGATTATTCCATGTTTGCAGGTGATCTCAGAATTACACGGACAGATCTGAATCAAGGTTAAGCCAAATTGCTTCAGAATATGATATTTCAGAGATGTACAAAATACTTCTCAAAAGGATTTAAATACAGAATACAAATACTTCTCCAATTTACTATTTCAAATACAAAGTTCTTCTGCTCTTAGTATTTAAGTATAAAATTCAAAATAGCTGTATTTTAATATATATTTTTTTTACTATTGGGTATGCATTGACAATTGTCAGTCTAGTGTTTGGTTATTATTGGATTTTAATGATGCAGCGCATCTAGTGGCCATTTGCTGAATCCCTAACCCAAGAATTTTATTTAAGTGGCAAAAAGTATTTTATGTTTTACACATATAAAGTATATCTCATAAAAGTAGTTCAAATAAAATACGTAATACTTCAAAAATATAAAAGATATTTAGGTACAAAATTGAAATACGTATTTTGCAACTGCACTTCAAATAAATCACTAATCTAGTCCTGATATAAGATAATATATGGGATGTTTCTAAATTCAAATAAATGTTTTCACATTAAAATATTTTTTTTTATTTTATTTCGTATATACCGTCTTGGGAATGATTTAAAAGGGCAACTTTTTAGACGAACGGTATATGAAGCAATATAGACAATAATAGTTACACCGTCTCAGAATCGACAAAGTCACAATTTAAATTACCATTTCATTGTAAAACTTGTAGTGACCTATGCAATAGTAAAGAAACTTGAAACTTTGTTCACATCGTTATTAATGGTGCTACTAATACACCACTATACATTAAATAAATCTCATAAGAACTGCCAAGTAGAATACCTCGAATACCCAATCTTTTGTTTCTTATTCGTTTCTGTAGAAATAACACAATACAAAAACAATCTCCTGTCCCACTTATATATACAATCGAAGTGCGGGAAAATATTTAAATATTCGGCGAGTTTCTTTTTCAATTATTTTAATACCCTACAAAGATGTTATTACTAAAGACTCGTCGCAGGTTCACAACGCTCGAGCCAGACTAATGCAGATCCCATCGGGCCTTACCTGCCTTAGCGACAGTCTAAACTTCTCCAACCCATTTTTAAGGAAGTCTTGTACAGGTCACTTGTGGCTGGATTAAAAGCCGGAAGTGCAGTATCGTCGTTCCGCGTAGAGGTAACAGCGTCTTTAATTTATATGTGAAGGTCTGTCAGAACGCCGTGATACATCCTTGCAACAAAAGTATAATTTGTATATAAAAAGTAATGGACACGATCCCACTTCTGATGTTAGAATTTTTTTGGGAAAAGGTATATAAAATAATATAAACATGTATATTTCAATAGATTTATCTATAATTATATTTTTAACCATATAATTTTTAATATTTATCACTTAATACAATGGTTAATAATTATTATAATGTTACAAAATTATCAATTATATTAAATGTTATTTCTATTTCTATTTATAATAATATGGTTTAATTCAAGGACAATCGATAATTACAATGTTACAGAATAATATTCAAATATTCTGAGCAATGAGCAACAAAACACCATATTAATAACTTAACTTGCCAATCCTGGTTGCTACCGGCGAGGATAAGGTCCTTCCTCTGTCGTTGTCACTCGAAAAGTGACGATCCAAGTGAGACAACGCTTTATATTACCGATTCCCCACTACTTGTGAATCATAAAAGGGTAGTTTTAATAAAATTTATAAAAATTGTTGCGGTATTTTGTGACAGTATTCTAACACACGCAATAAGTAATAAAATATTATTTTGTATCAGCCCATATACGTCTCACTGCAGGGCACGGGCCTCCTCTACAATCGACAGTACGATTGAGAGTGGTTAGGCCATATAGTCCACCACGCTGGCCTAGTGCAGGTTGGCGGACTTACATACCATAGTTTTATAAATCGCTATGGTATGCTGGTTTCCTCACGATGTTTTCCTTCACCGTTTTAGTGCGTGGTGATTGACTATCAATACACACATGATTCCGAAAAGTCAGAGGTGTGCCCTGGGATTCGAACCCGCGACCACCGTGAACATATTGGCAGTCGCGTCTAGTCCGTTTACCAACAGGCCACCACGCACTTTAATAAAATATTATGAACTCAGTACAATTAACAACCGCAATAGCATTGGTTTTAATAGATACTTTACAGAAACCGCATTTGTTAGGAGAATGGTTCATGATAGAAATAACATGGTTCGTGCTTATTTGTCTACCGTAAACATATGTTTTATGTCACAAAAGATTTAAACGGACAGCCTCCGTGGCGCAGTCGGTTAGACACCGCGTGTAAAACGAGAAGAATCGGGTTCGATCACCGCACCGAGAGAAATGTTTGTGCGGGCCACAAATATTGCTTCCGGGTCTGGGTGTTTGTCCGACCGAAAAGTCTGTCGTAGTACCTGATACCCACGACACAAGACTCGATCTTAGTGTGGGGTCAGGAATAAGTATGTGACGATTGTGTGTTATATATTTATTTAATATTTAAACAAACATACCCTGTTGCCCACCTGTTGCTTACCCACCCCACATAGCTGAAACTACATAGCTGCTTCAAGTTGGTTTTCTAAGTCATTAATACTGGATCTAGCCATTCTATTAAAGCCCTAATTGGAACTTCAACTTGTACACTACTACTACTTATTAACTTACTGGTGGCAGGTCTCTCATATGTGAGAGGCTGCCTGGTTGGGTACCACCGCAATGTCTATTTCTACCGTCAAACAGCAGTGTAAATGCACTTTTGTGTTTCGGATTGAAAGACATTATAGCCAGAGTAACTACTGGACATATTGAGACTTAACATCTTACGTCTCAGGATGGCGAACGCAGTGGAATACCAAGCATTCCTTTGTAATTCAAGGTGTTGTTTGGTTTTACTACTGTTCATGAGCGGTCGCATCGCTTACCATCAGGCGAACGGCATGCTCGTCTTGCCATTCACTGCAATAAAAAAAAAGTTTTCATAATAGCATAATCTGATATTTATGAACAGCAAACTAAATAATAGCTTTTGATAAATGAACACTCGCATAACACTATTCTTTTACATTTATTTCGTAAAACCTATCTCAACTGTATTCTGGATTATCGAGGTGGCTCATACCTTCTCCTCATACAAAATTATCCCGAAAGATGCGACGAACGGATGAATCCTCAATCCTACAGATGTTTAGAAAGATCTGAAATAATGCGCATAACATACATTATTTCTAAAACGCACGGATGACGAAATATATATATTGGAAGCATTCAACTTAATTTTCTTCCAAATAATCATATTTTTGAATTCGGATTTTTCAGGCATTTTTTGTAATCACTATTATGCTTAGCACGCGCTACTCAGCATTAGAAGGTATTAAAAAACTGTCGCTTATTATTAACCCTGAGGCTATACTGTAAGGAGATCACTTTCCAGCGACGTAATTGCTCTCTATCAGTGCGTTCCATTTGACGATCGCAACGACCACGCTCACGACCGCGATATTTACCGTTCCACTTGCTCGTGAGCGTTACGATCGCAAACCCAAGTGGAACGGGTTATATGGCGTTTTGAGCCTTTAGGCAATAAATATTTCAAAATAGCTATAAAAAGGTTACGTTGCATTATGCGCTTAAAGTAATTTTCTCCGGTGAATTTTTTTTTGTTTTGACATTTCAAAATCCCGCCAATATTCTCAACGCGCACCACGACCCACCTCTTGACATGGGTCGTCTTGAGCGTCGCGTGAGCGTTTGTCATGACGTCAATGACGTGTTCACCGCGACCACGACGATCGTGATCGTCAAACGGAACCGCAAAATGAGTGTTTTGAGCGCCGTGAATGCCAAATGGAACGCGCCCTATATGGTCGGTGGTTCTAATCTTCACTTTGATGAATGACCATTTTCTTGTTCATTTCCTTTATTAATTATTACACATATCATATTTCGATAGATTAGTTTCGTCACCTCATATTCAGTAATATATGGAATATATCAGTACGAGCAATTAAATATTCGCATATATTTTTTACTTACCATTACGTGATGAAACAATTTAGTTTCGGATATTATTCCGACAATACTATGGTATACCGGTAAGTAGCAGTGGCGGTACTTCCATACAAGCCCAAAAGCCCGGCTTGCCTTACTCAATACGCATATACTCAATCCTAAAGGCAAATTAGTACCTTAAATAAAATACATTCGTTTAATGCAAAACGTCTATCATTTTTAAATTTACCGCGCCATAATGGAGCCCCGCGCCTGCGACGGAGCACCCGCGCCCCGCCCGGCAACTCGCCTAAGCGAGCGCCGCGGCCTAAACCTAATATAAAATTATTTCATTCAAAATCAACGCTGGTCCACGCGTGACGCAATATCTTAAAAAGATGGAACACACCAAAGTATTATCTATCTTTTTCTCTCTCGTGTGCTTTTACCTGGCTTCTGGCGTATATTGCCCTCGCAGTCACACCTATTGATGAAATGCTACTACCATGACACTACGTACCTATACATATAGCTATTTTTTAATGCAATTTGTACCAAGCAAAATGCCTGGCTTCGCGGAGTGAAGTTGTGCACTTGACATGTCATATTATGATCCAAATTTATCGAAAAATATTTATCTTTTGCTACAAGTTATATTGGAATATATATAAAATAAATTGATATTTTTTGAGACCGTATTATAATGTTTTAAATATTTTTATTAATATATAATTAGAATACTTAATTTGGAATTGTCCATAATATAGGACCTGTGGCTAGCTTCACACTTATTATTATGTCTTTCGAGCGGACGATTAACCAGTAACCACTGAATATCTACGTTTAGTTTTCGTTTAATTATAGTATTTTACGTTTATTACGTATAATAATTGGTGAAAATGTGCCTTGTGATGGTTTGAAGTGTGTGCAAGTGTTGATCGGCGAGGAAAAGGTAAATTCATTACATTTCGTAATTCGTAGACAAACACCTACTCGTATCTGGTCGAAAACCTACGCCTGATTTGTTGTGTATTTCTCGAAAGTAGTGAAAACTATAGAATACAATTTTAAAGATCAGTGCACATAACTACTATAGATTGCTGGATGATCTAATACTAATAAGTTATACTGTCGGTGTTGTATATTTTTTTCAAACGATGTACTTAAATTGGAATTGTTCCGGCTATAGTGATATAAATAATTTAACTGGTAGGTACTTTTATAGTCATTGACAAAAACATGTGAATGCATGCATTAATATATTTTCATAATTCCGGTAAACAGCGTATAGAAACCTCTATAAGCGTCATATACATAACATAATTTATGTGATGAGATTTCTTAACATTATGCTCGCGTAGACAGTAATCGTAGTGTTTTTCAGATATTCCTTAGCTTCCTTTCAGGGCTCATGATGAATCAAAAAATCACATGCATACACAAAAACATAATATGAATGTATTAACAATAATTTCTGGCCGCGAAGTTAAACACGGCGCCGTACTTGTGCTATTGTAGTGCTGTTTATTAATTTACAACATAATTACAATATAAAGTTACGTATGCATGCCCAAAAGTAATTTAACTTACACATTTGTTTTATTCATCTATTTAAAACTAATGATGGGGCCTAAAGTATTTTGACAATATTAAATAGATGGCTGAGAAAATCGCGCCATCTATTAGATTTTTTCGAACAACTTGTTGTAATACATTTTTTCATAACGGTGATAAAGATAGTTATTATTTAATTGGTTTTTATCCTAATCTTATATAGATCGTGTGGTAGTTCTAGGACTGCCTCGATGGCGCAAAGTTGAGGTCTCGGATTCGAGTCTGGGGTCGTTTTCTATATATTTTTTTATTTAATAACATCGCATAGGCTCGCCCCCTATCGCATGATCAACACGTTCTTCTTTCTTAATACCATTTTGCTCCTGAACCAATACATATTCTTACTAAAAAAATATTGGGCTTGCCCTAGTCCACAACCCTAGGCACGCCACTGGTAAGTAGTAGTATTTAACTTAGAATATTCAAAGTAATGTGTGTGTATATTTAGGTCTTTGATCTAATCGCCACGCACTTTACAAGATTATCTATAGTATGTAAAACTTCTGGTCAGCCATAAGTTGAGTATGGTCTAAGCCCGCTCAATTGAACTTCGGATTATTATGGAGTTCTATACTTATTAGGCTCGTATTATAACGAGATAAACATATTTCTCATCAGAAAAAATAAAACACCTTGCAAGCTCATGTTTCGTAAAGATTATCCGAAAAATGCGTATACATTTAATTTGAATTTAGAACATCAACATTAAGATTTGAAAAGCTCATATTATTTACTATTTAACGACATTTAAACATCCTAAACATGCACAATTTTTATTAATCCTTACAAAACATAAGGTTGCAAGGTGTTTCTTTTTTCTGTAGACAAGTATATTTTTAAACTAAAAGCTAAGTATATTACAATGTTCTAAAACAATAAGTACTTTGAATCACTAATACCGATATGATTTAAAACATTTTGTTCAAATTCTCGCTGTCATATTTCAATGTCACAAACGGGATACATTATGCTGAACACTGAAATAATTTAATACGCGTTGTACAAAGCTCTAAATTATTATTTTATTACTTGTCACAGCCGTTTATATGCGGTATTTACGACTTATTCAGCCGCTTGTTTAATAAAAGTGTCATGTTTGAATTTGGCTTGTATTTAGTGTAGTGATTCGATTAAATTTGGAGTAACTTGTAAACAATAACCAGCTTATAAACATATTCCTGGTATAGAATGATTTATAAACATATTTTAGTAATAAAATATTTTGCTTCTTTCTTCTTCGCTCAAACTGAATTCAAATGATGGAAAAGGACAAAACATTCGACTAAATAGGTTTATAAATCTTATAAGCTTTAAATGTATGTATAGGGGACGACAAAGCAACAAAAGGTGGCAAAAAAACTTACTGGTGGTACTTTCATATGTGAGGAGCAGCCAAACAGCAGTTTAAATGCATTGTTGTGTTTCGGACTCAAGGAAATTGTAGCCACAGTAGCTACTGAACATATTGAGACTTAGCATCTTATGTTTCAGGATGGCAGGCGCAGTGGAATGCCTAGCATTGCTTTGTAATTCAAGGTGTTATTGGATTTTGCCGTTTTTTATGAGCGGTCATTTCACTTATCGTGCGAAATCTCGTCTCGCCATTTATTGCAATTATAAAAAATCGTTGCTTATTCTTACCTTGAATAACTATAATTTATTTTTAGAGGTTGCATATATGTATATATTCTAAATCATTTGCCGCTTGATATAATGGTAAAAGAAAACATCATACTAAATCCTATAAAACCAAATAAATGGCAAAGGGAATCTACGTGGATTTCTCTTATCTCTAGTAGGCACCACAATATAAAAATAATGTATTCACGTTTTAGGGGACTCCGACATTCCTTAAGACCGCCTGAAGTCAAAATCTCAGTATACAAACCACTATTTTATATTATCCCATAAATTACCCTATCACGTCACAATCTACCCCATTATTATAAAAACTTATTTATCCAAGTATCATCTTAGATATCGTCTAATCCCTTAGGATACGATAGCTGTCGCAACATCTTTTCGGACTAGATAATGTATATCGATTTGTACCATTGATTCGATAGGGACAAATTACCAGTATATCTTGATCTCTGCGTCGAATGATCATTACTCAGAGGAAGGAGGTGTGTGGGATCAAGCTTTATTTGACAGAGGTTGTTTTCATAGCTAACCGCAAGTAAATGATGGATCTTTGTTATCAAAACAAATTGTTTGTGTATCAGATTGGTGTTATAGGAAATGTGTAGACAATTTTGATTTTCAACTTCTCGAAACTTACAAGTGTGTTTTAAGATAGTAATGATATAATTATTGATGAAGCAAAAGAGGTATTTATGGACCGTAGCATTGGTGTTCATAGTTTCTGCTGGCCCATTGGAACACAGGCGTGAGTTTATATACCTAATTATGTATGTCTGGGTTTTAAATGAGAAATATTTTGAGAAAAAAAGTGAACATTGTTTACGTGACGAAATTAAGAAAATACGTATTTACATTCATATCAAGATGTTGTCAAATTTGTTTTTATTAAATGATTCTAGATACAATCAAATACAGTGATTAATTTTCTTGTTTATCACATTTGCCCAGGAACACATCACAACTTAGAAAATTATTCAATGCTTATCCGATAATAAAAGCAATTATTATTTTTTCAGTGTAGATATCCATGAAATAAGAGACAAGTGAGTCTGTACAAAATTATATATATCTTTTAAAACTTTTACTTTTACACCCTAATGGATAAAGAAAAACAAGCTACACGCACTTACAAATTTGCTACTCATAATTGGCCCCATAATAATGCTGAAAAATTAATGATAAGTCAAGCCAAATGTCGATTTGTACTTTAAGGGGAGGCGCATATTAAAATATTAATAAGGGCGTATACATTCCCCTAAAAATGTAGCGAAACGTGGGGTGTGGACGTCGGCTTATTTTAATTTTAAATCAACGTTAAGTTATGCAAATGGACGGAACGTATGTCGGTGCGCAGAGCCGAATAAGTTGGAAAAATTAAAAATAATTGTTTGCAGTTCTTTGTGGCGTAACATGCATCTAGTGTTTGCATTAAAATTCTGTGTTACAACCTGCTTTTTAATGTAAGTTTATGATGTTATGAACTCATCACTTTATATTCATATGAATTCTTTGTTTGTTATGTGAGGTTACTATAAAAATATAAAATTATAATCATGTGTGTGTTTTGAGTCGACCTTTATTATACTTTTTTTGCTTTATTATACGAAGATTACAGGTTACAAATAACTGTGACAAATATTTATTTCTGTCCTAATTTAACAGCTCGAATTGTGCATTATTGTGCATGGAAAACCATAACCTCATAAAAGACAATTATTCGTTAGAATACAGCCATTTTGGAAGCTCATTAATCAGGTATTTGGTGGGTCAAGGTTTTTTTTTCATATCACACGCAAGGCCTGCGTTTAGCATTAAGAGAGCAAAGTGATGCGAAGTTTCTATAACACTATAAACGTTCATAATATGTAGTATTTTTTTTTAAACTTAACATCTCTAAGACGTGACCGCTAAAAAATTACTAACAATACTTGCGGTACTAACTGGCCAACTTTGACCGGTAAAAGAAAACTAGTCTCAAAGTGTTATTTGTAGCGTCAGATACGTGGATGTAACATTCCTTTGATAGAAATATTGATAAATAAAAAGGTATTCTACATTTGCTATCGTGTTTCTACTTTAGTTTTGAAGAAAGCTACAAGCCCAGAGGATTTGTTCACAAATTACGAAAGTTTGTAGATACATATTAGACCAAACTGTTGAACTTAACTAACTTTTTAGGTTAAAACAAGAATAACAAATAATTTAATATAGCTAATATGACTGAAATTACTAAATTTACCTAATGTTAATGAGTGGCAATAGGAGCATCATTTAAAACCATAATCGATAAGAATAAAAAAAATTTTTTTTACTTACACAATTGGGAAGTGACGCCGCCGCGCCGTAAACTCGAGTAGCGGTAGGCACCAAGTGTTAAAAGTATACTGTCATAACTTTCCTTGTACTAAATTTGCTGAATATAACGCTAATCACTACCTTGTTTACCTGACTTGGTGAAACTTGAAAATTTACATTGATTAGGTTTAAATTTCGAAACCGACTCATTTAGAACTTATTGTTGAAAATTTTCTCTTAATTTTGTTTTCGTGTTCTATTTTGAAGTAATTCTAATTTTCAAATGATTCTTAATTCTGATAAATAGATGAAATGTAAATATTTTGAAAATCTAATTGACTAAATATAAGTCTGAATTTTGGTGAGTATTTCCTCGTAAATGCACAGTATCCAACATTTAAACAATTTTAGAGTATATTATCATCTATTTCGTGAAACAACATAATTAAAGCCACAAATATTCATGAAATGTGTTGGTAAATATAACACAAATTGTAAGTTAACTTATAATTTATGTATACAAATAGGAAACTGAGTATAATTCTATACAAGCTCAAAATTATTCTCTGCTGTGCTCGAGACTCTACAATCGCTGCTATTGCAAGTTATAATATATTTTGATTATCTCTATCACTATGACACGTTTTTTTGCGAATTTTTAGACGATCCTAATTCACCACTTAGCTTCATTTTGGTCGCAGCGTGGATAAACCAGTTTAATTATATAAACTTAAATTTTACAGGGCTCACCACTGAGTTTTCGGGAGGAGTCGTGTGTGTATTGATAGTCAATCACCACGCACTAAAACGGTGAAGGAAAACATCTTAAGGAAACCTGCACACCATAGCAATTTATAATAATTTCTATGGTATGTAAGTCCGCCAACACGCACTAGGCCAGCGTGGCAGACTATATGGCCTAAACACTGAATCGCACTTTTGATTTTAGAGGCCTGTGTCCTGCAGTGGTGCGTATATGGGCTAATACATACAATGTACAATATCACTCAAATCAATTTCATAAATTTCCCAACAAAATTCCACATCCCAACTTTTAAACTACCCTTCTTGCTCGAACTAAACCGACAACGGTTCAAAGCCACCCCATTATAAAGGACTTGGGGTGAACAAAAGAATGATAGTAATCGCATAATAGCTAGGATTAGCGGTTCAACATGTGTTGTCGCGTTGCTTATAATAGCCATGCAAGAGTCGGTTTTTAAAGCTGGTGATACTTAGAATAGTTTCTATAGACAAGGGATAGTAAATTAATACTTACTCCATAGGATAACACACAACAAGAGATACATATCTTTGTTCTTTTTTTTTTTGTGTCACCGAAAAGTCTCTCCTAGTTCCTGATTGGGTATCAGGAACTACGAGATATTGAAGACTCGATCTTAGTGTGGGATCAGGACCATATATATTTTAGTACTCAAAAAAAGAATAAAAATACATATCTTTATTCTTATTTGTGACACCGAATAGTTTTTGTTAGTTCCTGATTGGGTATCAGGAACTAAGAGTGACACATTACTTGATCTTAGTGTGGGGTCAGGGCTATGTGTGTAACTGTTGGGTGCTATTTATTTATTTATATCACATCTATATTCATAGTCTATTTGAGATAAAGAGAAGAACAAACTAGTCATCGTCATGGTAGAATAATGACGGATCTCACAGTTGATATAGTTTAGGGTAGAGTTGTTTTAAATAGCTTAATATATCTTTTTTTAAATAATAAAATAAATATAAAATTCCTTATGGTGCTGTAGGTTCTTAACATTCGACATTCGAAGAGTTAGGGATTAGCGGTTCAATATGTATTGTTGCCTTTACATAATAATACAGGTATATGCGTCGATTTTTGAATCGCATACACTTACATTAGTTAATTCAATACTCTCTCTCTTACTCGCTCTTCAGCCACAGAAAATCCACAGCTAAACATAGGCCTCCCCCAAGGATCTCCACATCGACCTGTTGTTAGCGGTTTGCATTCTGTAACCTAGCCTGTAACTACCTGAACCAGAGAGGCTAGCTCTCTGGTTCAGGTAGTTACAGAATAAATAAATAAATACTGAACCGTCCAGCTACGACGACTACACCCCAAAATAACTACGAATAATTATATAATATGAATTAATATTCATAATCTTTTTATTTGCCGTCATATAAAGTAGTTATAAATATTCCATTTCCACTTGTGTCTCATTTCCTTCTTTCTATATATATTTGCTAATATACCACGCTTACATACAAAATCGCCAACACTTATTCAACAAATATTCCGCCTCGATATAATTCCACAAAACAAATACAAAATCATAATATTCGCAATTCAAATCGATTGTGGAATTACGCACGGCCAAACAAAAGCGCTTTCAGCGCTAACACAACATTGCACTCCTAACAATGGCGATTTAAAGCGATTTGAGCTGGATTTACACGGAGTCCGAACACGCTATGCGCAGTGCTGTGCACAATGCAACTTATATCTTGTATTAGACTAATGGGTGAGAGGAAACTTTGGGAAGTTTGAAGGTGAAAATCTTATTTAAGATTTGTAATTATCAAGTTTGATGCAGGATAAATGGAAATAATTCAAGAAATCCTCTTTATGCAGTATTTTCGCTTTATAAATTCAGATGTAATTTGAAGAGTTTTAAGTCAAAAACCAAGAATTATAATACATACTTCAGTACAAGGTAAATAATATCTTGTTTTATAATCCTTAACACACAGAAACAGATTGATAAATTCCCTATCTACTACTTCAAATAGTCTTTGAAAATCGTCTCTCACTACAGCACTCCATCCATCCATAGATCTATCTACAGATATATTATCAGAAACAAATATTTTTTTCAATACACAACTGTATAAATATCAACTATCCGTTGTTATATCCCTTATTTTTAGTTCGTAATAATCTGTCGCTCTCGAAGGTGTTGGATAGATAAGGAAAAATGCTTTCCGCAAACCCTCAGCTGCCGCAAATGACGCCTCACTGCATTCATAATGGCACATCAAGTGCCAGGGCTCTATACTAACTGGTCATTATTATATAATGTTTAAGTAAACCTACATACCATAGCGATTTATAAAAATTTCTATGGTATGTAAGTCCGCCAACCCGCACTAGGCCAGCGTGGTGGACTATATGGCCACTCTCAATCGTACTTACGATTGTGGAGTAGGCCCGTACCCTGCAGTGGGACGTATATGGGCTGATACAGAAAGTAAATCTGTATCTTTCTCAGTATCAGCCCATATACGTTCCACTGACGGTATGCTTTCCCATTCACAATGATGTGATTCAATGATGAACGATTCACATTTCGAAGGTGGTAACATCGGACAGGAAAAAAAAAAAATTTTCATAGTAATCATAGGTAGGTCATCCTCGTATAATATTAGGGTCAAGTAAAATAGATAAGCCTGATTATCTATATCACCCTATGTACGTCCCACAGCAGGGTATGGGTCTCCTCTACCATCATGGGTACTATTGAGAGGGCTTAGTCTTAGTTCACAACGCTGGCCTAGTGTGGGTTGACGGACATTGCATACTATAGAAATTCCTATAAATTATTGTGCAGTGCGTGCGTGCGTGCGTGCGTGCGTGCGTGCGTGCGTGCGTGCGTGCGTGCGTGCGTGCGTGCGTGCGTGCGTGCGTGCGTGCGTGCGTGCGTGCGTGCGTGCGTGCGTGCGTGCGTGCGTGCGTGCGTGCGTGCGGCGTGCGTGCGTGCGTGCGTGCGTGCGTGCGTGCGTGCGTGCGTGCGTGCGTGCGTGCGTGCGTGCGTGCGTGCGTGCGTGCGTGCGTGCGTGCGTGCGTGCGTGCGTGCGTGCGTGCGTGCGTGCGTGCGTGCGTGCGTGCGTGCGTGCGTGCGTGCGTGCGTGCGTGCGTGCGTGCGTGCGTGCGTGCGTGCGTGCGTGCGTGTGCGTGCGCGTGCGCGTGCGCGTGCGCGTGCGCGTGCGCGTGTGCGTGTGTGTGTGTGTGTGTGTGGTGTGCAGGGTTTCTCGCGATGTTTTTCTTCGTCGTTATAGTTGTGGTTATTGACTATTAAAATACACATGATTCCGAAAAGTTAGTGTGCCCTGGGTTTTGAAGCAGCCACCACCGTAAACTTGTTGGCAACCGCGCCTGGTCTGTTATTTTTGGGGTTTCGTGTACGTCTTAACCATTAACCGCTATGTTTAATGGTGAAAGAAAACGTCATGCGGAAGGTCGGGTAAGTATTAGGCCAAATTATAAACTAAAACACCTACTTTTGAAACATTCCATATCAGCAAGGTAGATTCAATTAGATTTGATTATTACTCATAATTCTACAACATGGCTGCAAACGCGTTTAGTGCTCCATATGTTGGAGGATAGCAACAGATATAAACAGAAAACCCTTATGAACAATTTTTGACAAAAACAACGCACATTGCTACAGATGCATACAGATAATATTAATATGAATTGATAAATCACACAACTATATCCTCCAATACATTCAGCCATTTATAATTTCAGTATCATTAAGAATTTAGTGATAAAAACGACTCACCAAAGATTCCCACATTATTGTAGCGAGTGGTCTGTACCGAACGACCCCTAATAGCGTTGCGCGATCTACAACAGTCAATGTAGACAAAAAAACAATTCTCCCTTTGTCTTCGAACAAAGCATCGGGTGTATTTAACGATCGCTTATCCAACACATTGTATTTTACACATCCAACCGCACGCTTGTTAAAGCGATTGGGCCGTGAAGCCATCGACATTTACTAACAAATTGTCAACTGCCATGGTTACCGTGACTGAATGACGAGCCATACTACACTCATTTGCAAAAAAAACGGGCGGTTTTGATTTTAATTCTTATTTAAAAACATTTTTCTTTATAAATCAGACTTGTATAAATTGTGTATTGATTGAAATATAACATGGCAAATAAGTACGATGCGATGATATTTCGGCATTAAAGAAAAACAATTATGGCGCTACTATTAAAAATGTCATTGTGCTTGGTGATTAATTTTATATGTAGTTATTTATTTACATTTTCATATGGTTTTTTCACTTAAAATAAACAAAGAGACTAATAACAACAATTAATAAAAATAACAAATATCTAAATATTTTTCACGGTAGTATATCGGGTTGCCATATTGAAAACAGTCATTAAACACAGACTCTTTTTTGCCAAGCTATATGTATTTTTATTAAACTGCGCCTTTTTTTAAATAAGCCCGAACTCAGAGCAAATTCTGGATTGGCCTCAATTTCTTTCTGCAAGAATGTAATCTCTTCCGGTCTCTCATTTAGTTATCAAATGTTTTATCACATTTAAACGGCTTCTAATTCAATTTACTCTAATAATATAAGACATTAAAATTTTAAAATAGATTAATAAACTAACTATGATTATGGCCGTTCATCTAACTGGTGTTAATGGCTTAAATAAATTGTTGAGTGCGTGAAAATTCGATAACAAAATAAATTTATTAATCGATAAGCCTCTTCAATAGCTTCCATAAACGCAAACCCGTCCAATAAAATCACAAGACCCCACACCAAAACACTATCCACTATTACAAAGAGTATTTGCAATCAGCGCTCAATCTTACATCGGGCCCGACGCGGTGTAAAATCGTTTACCGCGGTCCCGCTAGTTCGACGTCAGAAAAACTGTACCATAATACAAACTTGCTAGAAACGGCTTCAAGTTGCCGTGAAGACGCTTTGTTCTGGCATACTAATGCTCAGTGATGAATATAAGGTTAGATTGTTCAAGCATTTTTGTTTTACCGATTGTTATTTTAGCTTGACATCTGATTAAAGTTGGGTATTGGACGCGTAACATCTCCTCTTCACGTCAATAGATGCATCTACAGATATCCGATATCCTTGGATAGGTGTTGATATCGTGAAGTGAAATGCACGGTTTATCCCATTTAATAGATTTTAATTATTATTATTCTTTATTTCGTTAATATTCTTTTTTACATTTTTACACATCATATTAAAAAAAATCAAACCATATGTCGTATAAAAATATAAAAAAATATAATAATAAATCTGGCAAATATAATAATAAATCAAGGCCAAACTGGATGTAAGAGTGGGTCGCGTGGTACTAAAGAACTCCTTCTCATAGACATGACCATTTGCCAACAGGCTCGTCAAAATCGTAGAAATTTATCAGCTGCCTGGATTGATTATAAAAAGGCATTTGATTCGGTGCCCCACACTTGGCTCATGAGGGTGTTAAGTTTGTACAAAATTGATACAAACTTATGCACCTTTCTTGGGTCTTGTATGGGACAGTGGACCACTGTCCTTAGATATCCAGGTGGTATGGTTTCTCCTGATTGTGACGAGCCAATAAGAATCAAGCGGGGTATATTCCAGGGTGACAGTCTGAGTCCACTGTGGTTTTGCATGGCCCTGAATCCTCTTAGTACTCTGTTGGTGGATTCGGGGTTAGGCTACCGTCTTCGGAGAGGGACTGAGCCTATTTCTCACTTGCTTTACATGGATGATCTCAAGTTATTTGCATCAAAACAAACAGAATTGATTGAGTTGTTAAAAATAACTGAAAAATTTAGCAACTCAATTAATATGGAGTTTTGTGTAGATAAATGTGCGATTATCCATGTAAAGCGGGGGGAAGTTGCAGTCTCTGATGGTGTACAAATCTCTGATGCTGTAAGACTCAGAGCCCTTTCCGAGACAGAAACTTACAAATATCTGGGTATACCAGAGGCACTGGGTATTTTGAGTGCAGACGTAAAACAATCAGTGAAGGAGCGTTTCTTTGGCCGCCTGGCAAAAGTTCTGAACAGTCTTTTGTCAGGTGGGAACAAGATTCGCGCCTTCAACGGTTGGGTTATGCCTGTGCTTATGTACTCTTTTGGCATACTCAGATGGACTCAGACCGAATTGGACGCCCTAGATCGTAAAGTCCGGACTCTACTGACTGCACATCGTATGCATCATCCACGATCGTCAGTGATGAGATTGTACATCCCGCGGAGATGTGGGGGCCGAGGCATCCTTAATGCTAAGGACTTGCATAATCGCGAGGTGTGCAATCTCAGGGATTATTTCCTTCACAGTGACGTGGATATGCATAGGGTTGTAGTTAAGATAGATAAAGGACTCACCCCGCTCTCTTTGGCGAATGAGAACTGGCGGAAACCACTGGTGATGAGCACGAAAGATCGCGAGGAAGTATGGAAGAGCAAAGAGCTGCATGGTCGGTTCTATCGGGCCCTCCATGGACCTGATGTGGACCGACCTGCGTCTGTATCTTGGCTACGTTTCGGTAACCTCTTTGGGGAAACTGAGGGTTTTGTCTTTGCAATTATGGACGAAGTTATTAAGACGAACAACTATAGGAAATACATCCTGAAGGACGGTACGGTCGACATTTGTCGGGCATGCCACCGTCCGGGCGAGTCAATCAGGCATGTTATCTCCGGTTGTTCGTATCTTGCTAACGGCGAGTATTTGCATAGGCATAACCTAGTAGCCAAGATCATACATCAGCAAATTGCTCTTCGATATGGGCTTGTGACTCTTGAAATGCCATATTACCAGTACGTTCCACAACCAGTTCTTGAAAATGGTCATGCAACGCTATACTGGGATCGGTCTATTATCACAGACAGGACTATTGTCGCCAATAAGCCTGATATTGTGATAATAGATCGATTGGCGCGCCGGGCTATACTTGTTGACGTCACCATTCCGCATGACGTTAACCTCGTTAAAGCTGAAAAAGACAAATTGTCTAAGTATTTAGATTTGGCACACGAGGTTACCGATATGTGGGATGTGGACTCAACAGTTATTGTCCCGATTGTTGTTTCTGCACATGGACTGATGCCAAAGAGCTTCGACCAACATCTTCAGAGGCTCTCAATTGGTCGTTGGGTCAAGAGCCAGATCCAAAAGGCGGTATTGTTGGACACGGCACGCATAGTGAGGAGGTTCCTTACTTTGGATCCCTAACCGCCGGTGGCTTGGGTCTTGAGCCCCGCCACCGAAGGGTCATTACTTTTTTATATTTTTATACGACATAATGTTTTATATATATATATATATATATGGTGTGTAAAAATGTAAAAAAGAATATTATGGAAATAAAGAGCAGTAAATCTGGCAACACCAAATACTTCTTGTGAAAAATCGTGTAAAATTGTTTTAAATTGTAAATGTACCATATAATAGATATTTTTCGCTTTTCAAAACAATATTTCAAACATTGCAATAGTAAACTATGTTTTTTGTAAGAATATTTCAGTATTTTCCATCAAATAATTCAACAAATAAGAAAGACAATCATTTTGACATGTGACACAGTGTCAATTAATAACAAGAATATCTAAGAATAAAGTGCAATTTAAGATGTTCACAAGATGATAACACGAGCCAGAAGACGAATCGCACGTTCGAGATCTCCCAGCTCGTCGAGCTCCGCGTCGTGGGCATCGGCTTCGGACGTTTTCGAGTTGACGCCGAACTTCGACGTGTCGAGCCAACACGGCGAGCTGCAGTCGTCCCCGCCGCCACCAAGACCTGCGCGGCGAAGAGGACGACCCCCTTCAGCGGTGGGCTTGGGACCTGTGGGGCCGAGTGTCCCGCCTACGGTCCCCGCTACCGGTGGAGTAGTGCGCCGCATGAGATGGACCCAAGAATTGAATGAGAATGTCATGCGGGCCTACTTTGGGGCAACAAAGGGAGGAACTAAACTCACTGCGTATCGTGCTAAAATGCTGTCTCTGTTTCAGGCTTTGGAACCAACAGTTGATGTGTCATCCCAACGACTGTCGGATCAAGTACGATTTATTCAGCGGCGTAAGTTGTTGGATGATCAAGTACTTGAGCGGTTGCGCACGGACTTATGTGTTGTCCAGGACGTCAATGTCCCGTCCGTCACCGTAGATCAAGCAGCAGACACACCACCAACACCTGCTGCTAATATCGATCTGACGGATGACATGAACAGCAATGTAAGTCCCCAAGATGAACAACGTCTGAGAGGGGCTTTTGAACGTGCGATTTCGGAATTTGTATCTCTACCCGCGTCTTGTAGACCGCGCTTGCCGCGTTTGCCGACGCATAGACGAAATTTGATGCTGGTGGGAGCTCTGGACTCCATGTTACCTACGTACTTGGAGTCCAGTCGGGATCTTGTTGATACGCATTCGATCCTTTTCTGCGCGGCCGTCGCAGCATGTCGAGTGGCTAATGTAAAATTTCCAAGTGATTTTAAAGCCACTCGAGATGTTGTGACTGTGCCTGCTTGGCAGCGTAGGATCGAGGACCGTATTAACAGGGCCCGAATTCTCATCGGCAAGCTAATTTCCTTCAGAGAAGGAAATAGCAGGCCGAAGATTATGCGTTTTGTGACGCAGGCTTTTTCGGGGACCAATACAAGTCCTCGGAATTATAGGCATTGCGTCACAGAACGCATAGACTTCTACAAACAAAAAGTCTATGCGTGGGCGAACCGCATCCGCCGCTATAGGAAGCGATGGGATCGTTTCCAACAAAATCGTATGTTCCAAAGTGACCAAAAGAGGGTTTATAGATGTTGGGAGAATTCCCAACAAGGTGTGGGAGATGGGCGGCTGCCAAGTGCTCACGAAATGCGTGAGTACTGGGCGAATATCTGGTCGTCCCCTGTCTCTCACACAGAAGCCCCTTGGTTTGGTGTTGTCGATCGAGCTTGCGAGGCAATACCGGCTATGGAAACCATTTTAATCAGTCCAGAGGATGTTCTGGCAGCGATCCGTCCAACACAAAATTGGAAGTCTCCGGGTCCGGATGGTCTGCACAACTTGTGGTTAAAATGGTTTCCAAGATCGCATGCTCGATTAGCAACACAGTTCCAGGATGCGCTTGAGAGGGGATCGCTCCCAACATTTATGACGACAGGTGTCACTCACCTGCTCTTTAAATCCGGTGTTACCACGGAACCTAAAAATTATAGACCCATTACATGCCTTCCAACTATTTATAAAGTTTTGACTTCCATTATTAGATCTAAAATTACAGACCATATTTCTTCTAATCAAATTCTCTATTTCGGCCAGACAGGTTGCATGAATGGGTCCCGTGGTACAAAGGAGCTCCTTCTCATTGACATGACCATTTGCCAACAGGCTCATCACCACCGAAGGAATTTATCGGCTGCCTGGATAGATTATAAAAAGGTTTATGATTCAGTGCCCCATACATGGCTCATGAGAGTTTTAAATTTGTATAAAATTGATACAAATTTTTGCAACTTCCTTGGGTCTTGTATGGGGCAGTGGACCACTGTTCTGAGATATCCAGGCGGTACGGCTCCTCCTGATTGTGATGAGCCGATTAGAATTAAGCGGGGTATATTCCAGGGCGATAGTCTGAGTCCACTGTGGTTTTGCATGGCCCTGAATCCCCTCAGCACGCTGTTGTTGGATTCAGGGTTAGGCTACCGTCTGCGGAGAGGCTCTGAGCCTATTTCTCACTTGCTCTACATGGATGACCTCAAATTATTTGCATCAAAACAATCCGAATTGATTGAGTTGTTAAAAATAACTGAAACATTTAGCAACTCAATCAATATGGAGTTTGGTGTCGATAAATGTGCGGTTATTCATGTGAAGCGAGGGGAGGTAGCGGTCTCTGATGACATACAAGTCTCAGAGACTGTAAGTCTCAGGTCCCTCTCTGTGACGGAAACCTACAAATATTTGGGTATGCCAGAGGCTCTTGGTATCATGGGTGCAGATGTAAAACAATCGATGAAGGAGCGTTTCTTTAGCCGCCTGACAAAAGTACTTAACAGTTTTTTGTCAGGTGGAAACAAGATTCGCGCTTTCAACGGTTGGGTTATGCCTGTACTCATGTACTCTTTCGGCATACTCAAATGGACTCAGACCGAATTGGACGCCCTGGATCGTAAAGTCCGAAATCTCCTAACTGCACATCGTATGCATCATCCACGTTCGTCAGTGATGAGATTGTACATCCCGCGTAGATGTGGGGGCCGAGGCATTCTTAATGCTAAGGACCTACATAATCGCGAGGTGTGCAATCTCAGGGATTATTTCCTTCACAGTGACGTGGATATGCACAGGGTTGTAGTTATGGTAGATAAAGGATTTACCCCGCTGTCTTTGGCGATTGAGAACTGGCGGAAACCTCTGGTGGTAGGCATTAGGGATCGCGAGGACATATGGAAGAGCAAGGAGCTGCACGGTCGGTTCTATCGAGCCCTTCATGGGCCTGATGTGGACCGACTAGCGTCTGTGTCTTGGCTGTGCTTCGGTAACCTCTTTGGGGAAACCGAGGGTTTTGTCTTTGCAATTATGGACGAAGTTATTAAGACGAACAACTATAGGAAATACATCCTGAAGGACGGTACGGTCGACATCTGTCGGGCATGCCACCGTCCTGGCGAGTCCATCAGGCATGTTATCTCCGGTTGTTCGTATCTTGCTAACGGCGAGTATTTGCATAGACACAACCTAGTAGCCAAGATCATACATCAGCAAATTGCTCTTCGATATGGACTGGTGACTTCTGAAGTGCCATATTACCAGTATGTTCCTCAACCAGTTCTTGAAAATGGTCATGCAACGTTGTATTGGGATCGATCTGTTATCACAGACAGGACTATTGTCGCCAATAAGCCTGATATTGTGATAATAGATCGATTGGCGCGCCGGGCTATACTTGTTGACGTCGCCATTCCGCATGACGATAACTTCGTCAAAGCTGAAAAAGATAAAATGTCTAAATATTTAGATTTAGCTCACGAGGTTGCCGACATGTGGGATGTCGATTCAACAATTATTGTCCCGATTGTCGTTTCTGCTCATGGGTTGATACCAAAGAGCCTCGACCAACACCTACAGAGGCTCTCAATTGGCTGTTGGGTCAAAAGTCAAATACAGAAGGCAGTATTATTGGACACGGCACGCATTGTGAGGCGGTTCCTCACTTTGTCTCCTTAACCGCCGGTGGCTTGGGTCTTGAGCCTCACCACCGGAGGGTAAATAAATTATTTTTTATATTTTTATATGTATTATTAGGGTACCGTCACAAAAATAAATAAAGTACCCTCAGATATTAGGTTACCGTCACAAAAATTTATTAAGTACCCTCGGATAATTTGTTTTTCTGTATTTGTCATCACCTATCAAACCTATAAAAGAGATCGCTCCCACTCAAAGGACACATTTCTTCGTCGGACTTTGAGCCGAACGGATCTGGTAGCGATCGACGCCATCTGCAGTAAGTTTTTTTAGATTAATATCTCTCTGTGATTTGTGATTATTTTTCTGTGTGATTTATTTGTTTTTTTATGATAAATACATTTTGGTTGCTTGTGAAAAATGAGTGTAAATTATTTAAATGTGTGATCATTGTGATTTGTAATTCAATTAAAGTGAGAAATTGCCTAATTCCAATAAAAACTGATTTTATTAAATTATTGTTTTTTTTTTTATTATAAAAACCTACTTCTGACGCTAAAAGTATATTTTTTATAATTTATATATGTAAAAATAGAAAAAATATGTTAAATAAAATAAAGATAATAATAATAATAATAATAACTCTTTATTATAACACCATATACAAAGGATAAACAAAACACAAAAACAAAAGAAAAAAGAAGAAAACAATAGTTATAGAAACATAACGTTGGTGATATAACTGGCGGTCTTATCGCTTTAAGCGATCTCTTCCAGACAACCGGTTGGTAAAGGAAAGATCCAATGGTTATGGACGGTGCTTATTATTAACAATAAACTTACATGCAATATAAATATATAAATACCGATATAAAACGAATAAATGCAAGATATGATACACTTAAATAAAATATAATACATATACATACATATATACATAAAAATAATAGTGAATGGTGATAAATCTATTGCGAAAGGTAGAAAGCTTTCACCCTTGATCTAAATATTTCCAGCGAGGACGATCGCTTAATTGTAAGAGGCAAAGCGTTCCACAGCCGCACTGCCTCAACAGTAAAGGAACGGTCATAAAATGGCGTCCTATGTGCTGGAAACTGCAACATCAGATTCTCTGATGACCTAAGAGAATGTGAATTAGCAGTATGTAGGAAATTAAAACGTTCCTGAAGCGCGGAGAAGAGGGATTAAACAGAACACTGTAGAGAAGAGACAGGATATGAGCATTTCGGCGACGACGTATAGGGAGCCACTTGAGCCTGTTACGATATTCAGAAACATGGTCATATTTATGTCTTTTTCAGCTTTAACGAGGTTATCCTCATGTGGAACAGTAACATCAACGAGTATTGCCCGGCGCGTCGATCGATTAATTATCACAATATCAGGCTTATTGGCGACAATAGTCCTGTCTGTGATAATAGACCGATCCCAGTATAGCGTTGCATGACCATTTTCAAGAACTGGTTGTGGAACGTACTGGTAATATGGCATTTCAAGAGTCACAAGTCCATATCGAAGAGCAATTTGCTGATTTATGATCTTGGCTACTAGGTTATGCCCATGCAAATACTCGCCGTTAGCAAGACACGAACAACCGGAGATAACATGCCTGATTGACTCGCGCGGACGGTGGCATGCCCGACAAATGTGGACCGTACCGTCCTTCAGGATGTATTTCCTATAGTTGTTCGTCTTAATAACTTCGTCCATAATTGCAAAGACAAAACCCATTGGTTCACCAGTGGTTTCCGCCAGTTCTTATTCGCCAAAGAGAGCGGGGTAAGTCCTTTATCTATCTTAACTACAACCCTATGCATATTCACGTCGCTGTGAAGGAAATAACCCTGAGATTGCACACCTCGCGATTATGCAATTCCTTACTATTAAGGATGCCTCGGCCCCTACATCTCCGCGGTATATACAATCTCATCACTGCCGATCGTAGATGATGCATACGATATGCAGTCAGTAGAGTCCGGACTTTACGATCCAGGGCGTCCAATTCGGTCTGAATGTATCTGAGTATGCCAAAAGAGTACATAAGCACAGGCATAACCCAACCATTGAAGGCGCGAATCTTGTTCCCACCTGACAAAAGACTGTTGAAAACTTTTGCCATGCGGCCAAAGAAACGCTCTTTCACCGATTGTTTTACGTCTGCACTCAAAACACCCAGTGCCTCTGGCATACCCAGATATTTGTAAGTTTCTGTCTTGGAAAGGGATCTGAGCCTTACAGACTCAGAGACTTGTACGCCATCAGAGACTGCAACTTCCCCCCTCTTGACATGGATAATCGCACATTTATCTACACCAAACTCCATATTGATTGAGTTGCTAAATTATTCAGTTATTTTTAACAACTCAAACAATTCTGTTTGTTTTGATGCAAATAACTTGAGATCATCCATGTAAAGCAAGTGAGAAATAGACGCAGTCCTTCTCCGAAGACGGTAGCCTAACCCTGAATCCACCAACAGAGTGGTAAGAGGATTCAGGGCCATGCAAAACCACAGTGGACTCAGACTGTCACTCTGGAATATACCCCGCTTGATTCTTATTGGATCGTCACAATCAGGAGAAACCATACCACCTAGATATCTAAGGACAGTGGTCCACTGCCCTATACAAGACCTAAGAAAGGTGCATAAGTTTGTATCAATTTTGTACAAACTTAACACCCTCATGAGCCAAGTATGGGGTATCGAATCAAATGCCTTTTTATAATCAATCCAGGCAGCTGATAAATTCCTACGATTTTGACGAGCCTGTTGGCAAATGGTCATGTCTGTGAGAAGGAGTTCTTTAGTACCACGCGAACGATTTTAATTATTATTATTTTATTTTACACAATGTTATTTCAGGACTAAGCCCTTACTACCTTACTTTCTCTCCTATTCAAAGCTCTATTTTATCCGTTCCTCCAAAAGAAGTTTATAAATTAAGAATAATAAAATAATTTATCTACAACCGAAGTGAAATAGAATAAATAAAAAATTCAACAAAATTAAATCTTTTATACTCTGCATTCAAGAAGACATTGTCAGTCTCAAGAGACAATACACATCTAATGATAAGGCGACCGCCGTTCAACTACAAAATGACTAGAAATCGAGTTGGGACCTAAAGTGCACTCGAGCGTTAGGCGGAATTTCTAATAGTTTTCTGTTCATTGCCGGTTAGCTAGGTAGAATCATTTATAAATAATATACACCGCAATATCCATAAAATCTTTTCTTTACTTTGGAAACTGCGTTGTCCTAGTTTCGGATGCCGTATTATCAAAAATTGCTCGTTCTTACAATGAATATTCTTGTCTATAATTTATTAACAAGATTTATAAACTAGTCAAACTTTATAAATAACTCGTATAATAAATAGTTGCCAATTACAGCCTGTTATTTTTTTAAAAACAATCTATAGTAATAAGAAACTAAGAATGACTTTTTAAAGTAAAAAAAAAAACAATTTCAGCAATTATGTTATGCTTTTAAATTCCAAAATGATTAAATTACAGCCAAAGAACGAAATGATATAAAATAGCCTCATTAAAATCGGAGAAAACGTTCACAAATCTAAGCATTATAAATTAAGAAGAAAATCAAATATAGCTGTGAAAACGAGCTCAATAAATCAAACATGAAAAGTGACCTCATTTTTGAAACAACAATCAGAATATCAGAATATGAGAGGCGGAACTGATGCGACGAAAGCGCACTGTCACGCGTTATTAATAAATTCCACTGAACATTACATCATCGATATTGTATTCCGATACGTACAAATTTAACGAACACAATGATTTTTAAACGAGACGGGTTGTTTCATTCAATTTGTACATTGTAATATTTAATATTGTTGTTTGTGAAATGATTCGGGAATAAATGAGCTTTGCGATTTTTAAGCAGTCAAGCGAAATTAATTATATTCATGACTTAAAGCAATACGTAATGTGTACGTCACACCGCAGGGAACGGGCGTCCTTTACAGTCGAGAATACGATGGATAGGAGGAAACCTGTATTACAGTCCACCGCTGGCCTAGTGCAGTTTGGTGGACATAACTTTTTTTTTTCAATTTATTTATCACTTAAAATAAAAATACAAATTCACATATTTAAGTATAACAAAAACCATTTACAGGTTTATCTGGATACTGAGACACTCTTAATCATTAATAATATAAGCCAATTTATACAAACCAATATGATTAAAGACTAACGTTATATAATAGGTATATAGATTTATCTTTAAACTCTATTTATAGATATTTCATTTTTCATTTCATCAACTTACCACGTAAATTCTTGGAAATCGCTATTCTACGTTTATTTTTTATTCCAATGAATGGCAAGACGAGCATGCCGTTCGCCTAATGTTAAGCCATACGACAGCTCATATACAGTGGCAGTACCAAACAACACCTCGAATCACAAAGCAATGCTTGGCATTCCACTGCGCACGCCATCCATGCCATGGCTACAATGTTCTTCAATCCGAAACACAACAGTGCTTCTACACTGTTGTATGTACATATATTTATTCCTCACTATGATTTTCTTCACCGTTATAGTCGTTGTGATTGACTGCCAATACACACTTAACTCCGAAAAGTATAAGGTGTGCTCTGATGTTTATTTAAAACAATAGAAATTAGACAGTTTAAGATCCAGGCTGCGACTGTTTTAAATGTATTTTCTGCCAACATTCTTTCTAATCCTTACTACATATAAATGCAAATGTTATATCTTTCAATCCGAATTGATAATGCTCAATATTTCGCCTACCTAATCTATAACCTGATGGTGCATTAAAATTTTAATTATACAGATCAGTACTTACGTCAAGTAGGTACTTACTAGAATTTAGAGAAAAAATAATCATCTAAGAACTAAATGGTGTAATTTACTCAGTAGATCCATTTGCGAATTCCAGAACATAATATCATATCTCTGACACCACACATCACAGCACCCCTAGGTATTCCGGTTCATAAATTGTGAATCTCGCGACTCGATACAATCTGGACCGATGGGAATATTATGCTGCGATCGTATCGCCCCAGTCTCTTCATAAATGTGTTTTTCAAAATTTCGCCAGTTAAATACGCTTTTTGTTCCATCAATTATTTTTCCATACTTAAAATTAAATACCAAATCCAAACGCATGTTTGCTATAGATTTTTTTATAGTTTTCGTATGAATAATAAACCTAGCTGATGCCTCAATTTTATTAATTTTATGGGTTTACGTATTCTAGTTAGTTATAGTTCAAATGTAGACTGGTTAAAGTTCTATAATTTTCCATAATATTTTGACAATACACAAATCCTGAGCCTAGACAAGAATCAAGTTAAAATTACTCAGTTGCTAACTCTGGGCCGATAATGAATAGAAAAGACCAAACAAACAAAGTTCGACCCGGGATTTGAACCCAAGACCTCAAAGAAATCCTTCTGTAAGACAACAGCGCCACCAAAGCAGCCAACATTACTTTAAAGTGAAAAAGATTCTGATGCACAACCGAACAAATCGAAAAACACATATCAATAATTCAGAAACTAAATTTATCACTGTAAATCTGAAGGTTACGCCTAATGCACTGCCAAACTAGGAAAATTAATCGAGATTACCATAACAGCTAATGGAGCACGTTCTACTACCACTGTGTTTTGGAGTCAAGCCGTTGAAATTAACCTCATTTGTAATATTGAGTAATGTGGGCATAAAACAAATGGCATCGCACATTAACTAGCGCAGTAGGGTTTGACAACTCAAAAAGATGTGTGCAGAATTTCTTAGATAAAAATAATTGGAAATCTGCTAGATGCTAGACGTTTATCATTTGTTTCATAGATAATGGAGATGATTTTTTTTTTGTGTAATAGTTCACAAATATCTGCCCTTTTAAAGTAAGTTATTTAAATTATACTTCTTATGTAGTTAATACCTAAACTGTACATTTAAATAACAGACCCATCTTACAAATAAATGAATACACCCAATAATTATATATGTAGTCATGGCCTCAGACTAAGATCGACTCTTGTATCATGGGTATCAGAAGCTACGAGAGACTACGGTTCGATTTTATTAATGCATTATGCATTTAAGGTGGGTTTTCATGATCCTATTAGTATGATTGCTATCACTTTGACTTCATCAAAGCTGAAAGACTGAATGGTACAATCCAGATAAAACATCAACAGCTCCCAATATTTAGTTCACTTATTCAATACTCTCTACAGATGTAACCGTCAATTTTTTTTACAAATTAAAGTTGATTGTCCATTTTGTTACATTAGTAATCTTAGTACGAGACAAACTTAAAATAATCGTAAATATAATTCAATATTCTATTCTTCAATATTGTAACACTTTATAATTATTTTTCCAGACGGGTTAGTTAGAAGTGATACCAATATACCCAGGGTTCACTGTGTATTCTATCCCACGATGTGATAGGCGACGAGCCTATCAGCATAACGGGCTTAAATTCCTGTCTTCAGGCTGATAATTATTAAAAAATACATAGTCATTTTGGCTGACCTGGGATTTGAACCAGAGGTCTCAGCTTTGTAATTGGACCATAGCAAAACTACGCCATCAGGGCATTCAATAAAATACTTTGAAGCGCAATTGATTTTTACGAACAAATAAAAATCCCACATTGCAATGAATTATAAAACTTTTGATGTGTGCGCGATTTTTGTTATTGCACTAGAAATCTCACCATCGCATTCATGACAAATTGCCTAAGTTTGTTTCAAACTATTCAAACTCGTTTTGCTTTGGTGAGAAATAAAGTAATCTTTAATACATTAGCGTCAACTATTTGGAACATAAATTACTCGTATTGTGTTATAAAAAATCACTTAATCTGATATTGTATTTGGTGTACTATATTTTCTGTTGTAAAACGGATGACGAATGACCTAAAGGTTGGTGGCGGTACATTTACAGCAATAAATTATATAGGTATAAAGGAATTGACCAGTAACATGGTCAGTAACCTAATTAGACGCTCGATCAGTCCAGCACAGGATCATTATTTCCATTTATTTACTTGTCTCGCCATTCATGGCAATAAAAAAATATGCGTAGAATTGTAAGCGGTAAGCAATCGTCGCCAGTCGACACTCTTTTTGTGCTGCACACTGCACCATCCTGCCGAAAAAATTCTGATAATTTTGTCCTGAAGAAATTTATAATAAACCATGAATGGCATGAGACAGGATTGCTGTTCGCGTGATGGGAAACGCCGGTGGCACTTATCTTAGATTTAAGATAAAGAACCTTAGATACAAAATCTAAATAACTAAAGGAGGCATATTAATTTATCCAAACTGCAGGAAACAGATATCATTTTACATGATATTTTACATTTGAATAATTTATACATCAACAGGCAACATTAAACAAAAAGTTAAATATTTTCGTTAACTATCGCAATTATTATTTTTTAATCAATAAAAGATTCTAAAATTTGTTGCGCCACTCAAACTCCGAATAACATCGAACAATAAAAAAATTATTGTTAAGATTGTAAGTCGCAAGAGATTTGAAGAGCAAACTGTATTTACTACTCCAGATATCAATCTAACAAGGCTTTAAAGTTTGCAAATGACGACTTCAAGTATTTGACTTAAATAAGGTATTACATTTCTGAATATTACGACACTGAGAACTGTTTCGGCAATCATGAGGGCTTATGGTAATTTATGTAGCAAGTTTGTGAATAAATTGTCTTCTAAACATATTTTGTTGCGCTATATCTGCAGGGCACGGCCTCCTTTATGATCGAGAGTACTATTGAAAGGCGTAAGGTAAGACAATAATATGATCTACCATACTGGTCTAGTGGTGGTTAGCGGACTTTACATACCATAATTTAAATTCTCACTAATTGGTATGATACCCAGATTTCCCACCGATATTTACCTTTACAAATCACCGTTATTTTGCGTGATGATTGACAATCAATACACATTATGCTTCCTTAACACGTGGATCGCACGGTTTGTGTCATTTATTAGATTTTAATTATTATTATTTTATTTAAGCCGTGCGTTCCACTTGACGATCTCAACACCCACCCGAAGACGACGTCTGCAGATGCATCTGTGTACGTGTACAGTCGGCATTACACACATTACTCTGAAAAGTTAGAGGTGTGCATGATATTTGAACCCGTGACTACCGCAAAAAAAGTTGACAGCCGCATTTGGTCCATTACCAACACCAGAGAGGCACCAGCTTGGTTATACTGGTACGGAATCATGTCTAAATGCTAGTTAAGTACATTCTATTCAAGCCTAGGTATGATTTTTTTGGATAAAGACGGAACGTCACACATTTCAATGGTTCTATGCAATCATGTTCTATGTCAGGCAAAGTTGTGGGCGGCGATCATAATAAAATAAAAATGTTATACTAATATGCAGCAGAACCTTGAGCAGAACTATAGTATTTGAGTTGTGGCACTATGGTATACTGTAGTTGAAACGAATTAAGTTTGCGTATAGCTTTTTTTTTATTCTCACCCGGCATATTGGCCGCATTGCGCCTGATGGCTAATGAAAAGATAACTTCAAAGTAGTAAAACCTAACAAAACACACGAAACCAACAAAAAATGGTGAACAAAAATGATAACAATGTTAAAATGGTAGGTCTGTACTGGTACTGGTGGTAGGTCTCTCATATGTGAGAGGCCATCTGGGTAGGTACCACCGCAATGTCTATTTCTCCCGTGAAACAACACTGCTTAAATGCACTGTTGTGTTTCGGATTGAAGGACATTGTAGCCAGAGCAACTACTGGACATATTGAGACTTAACATCTTATGTCTCAGGATGGCGAGCGTAGTGGAATATTGCTACTGTTCATGAGCGGTCGTATCGCTTACCATCAGGCGAACGGCTTGCTCGTCTCGCCATACAATGCAATAAAAAAAAAAAAAAAAAACACTACTGTTTGACGGAAGAAATAGATATTACGGTGGTAACTACGCAGATGGCCTCTTACATTTGAGAGACCTTCCACCAGTGAGCCAATATAGATACAAATATGATTAACCTTTACCATAATCAAAACATAAACGAAACCTTCAACCCGACTGTATTATTAATAACAAAACCATACAAACTGCCTTCAATCAGCCCTGTTACCAAAAAAGGATCACACAAAGGTGAATTAACGAGACATAATTAATCAGTTCGCGTTGAAAGCAATGTTTCAATTTGGCCTGATTTATGACAACTCGGATAAACGGAGTAAGGAAATTTGTCCGTACATTTTCCTGAAACATCAAATTATCTTGTTTGAGATAACGTGCTAATTTATTTCATTTGTCTCCAGGAATACAGTTTGGAGTCTAGTAGTTTTGTTGTTTTTGATGGATTATGTCTAGGAATTTAGCTTCTTGGAATACCTAAATAGTGCTGGCGCAAGACGATTTGAATTTATATATGTCGACGAGGTGGTATGTAAGTCCGCCAACCCGCACTAGGCCAGCGTGGTAGACTATATGGCCTAACCACTCTCAATCGTATTCTCGATTGTAGAGTAGGCCCGTGCCCTGCAGTGGGACGTATATGGGCTGATACAGATCAGATACAGATGTCGACGAGCGTCTTGTCTCGCGTTTACTTTTACAATGACACAGATGTCCTTTGATAAACATAGATAATTTCTAAGATTTTAATAGTTGGATATTACTCGTACAACGAAATTTTAAAATGTTAAGGTGATTTGGAATGCTATTTTCTACAGGACGTATTCCTTCTACTTTTATTATGAATCCTCACGTTTCTCCGAAAAATCAAAGTTGCGCGCGTATTAAGAGAAAATGTAATAATATTATCCTTGTTCAGTTTCTATTTTATCATAAATATCTCCCACAAAAAGTTTACTATATTGATCACAGCTTGTTGACATTAAAACTTCTTATACAATAAAAACAACTTATAATGCGGACCACCAAGTTTCAGCCAAATCACATCTCGAAGGAAGTTGCTAACAAGATCTCAAGGCATGATCAAAGCGGCAACTTAATAAAATAACAACTATTGATACGTCGGAAACTTGGTGGCTCGCATCCGCCATCTAAGGATGTTGACGTCAAAATAAAAGGGAATTCTGGTGTAGAAATAATAACATAAACAACATTGAGATGATTTAAAAAGGGATGCCGACTTAAAAAAAATGTTAGGTGTGATAACTGCTTACAATTTCTAAATATAAAAAACATGTTAATTTCCTGTTTTTGTTCTGAATTTAATTTTAAATCTGACTTGAAAAGTCACGGCTGTTATTTGGTTGTAAACATACATCAATCCAAAAAACATCAATCCGTGGCTGTTTACGACATAGCAAGTTTTACATTAATTTAAAAAAGTTAGCTTCATTATTATATAAAAACAAAATCGAAACGATGAAATGATACGAATGATTCCATAAATATTAGAAAATAAATAAACATTTACGGCTAGAATGTCGAACATCTTTTCCGAATTAAAAAAACACATCAAAGCGGAAAAAAATATTTAAAAAACACAAAACGTTAACGTTAAACACTTACGTTAATGCCCAGAATGATACTTTAAATAACTTAAGTACGAAACGATTTTTCGAACCATAAAATACCACACTAATACGACAATGTCCGTGGTATGTTTTTTTAGCCACAGAAATTCACATGTGCACGCAAAAACTAACCTAATGGCTCTAGAATTAAGAGGTAAAATCCGGGGAAGGAGTTCAATCACATATCTTTTTTGTGAATGTTTTCGAGTGTGGATGCAGACGAGAGAATTCTGTAAGTTTTTGGACTGAATTGACATCGATATTTTGTCATTTACTATTTTTGCGTAATTATTATGGAAATTGATTTATATTTTTGTGACGTCTTGTATAGTTATTTTGCCATTATTTTAAATTTTACAGAAGCACACTGAACAGAATCTCTTTATTGATTCAAATTCAATACAAATATATATGTAATTAGTATAATTCACAAATTATTTTTGAATAAGTTTAAAAAAAGACGTATGTAGATAATTTCATGTTCATTATCATTTTTATTTAATTATAAATGTTTCTTACTACTGTATCAGCCCATATACGTCCCACTGCAGGGCACGGGCCTACTCTATAATCGACAGTACGATTGAGAGTGGTTAGGCCATACACCACGCTGGCCTAGAGCGGGTTGGCAGACTTACATACCATAGATTTTTTTTTAAATCGCTATGGTATGCAGGTTTCCTCACGATGTTTTCCTTCACCGTTTTAGTGCGTGGTGATTGACTATCAATACACACATGACTCCGAAAAGTCAGAGGTGTGCCTTGGGATTCGAACCCGCGACCACCGTGACCATGTTGGCAGTCGCGTCTAGTCCGTTTACCAACAGGCCACCACGCACTTTTTCTTTTCTTACTACTAATGGGGCATAATTGATATTGTAAACAGTAAATACATTCGACAAAAAATCGCACTCGACCGTTCGTTTGCCACAAAACGACACGTCATTAAATTACCGCCTCATTCCTCAATAATTCACACTAACACGGCGCACGTTTTCAGAGTTTTCAAATATCTAGTTTCCAAAACATTTAGTTCGAGATTCATGGGCTTAAAAATAGAATTTAGTTTAGCTGAATATACTTTAGCTTTTTAACGGCGTGTTTTAACAGAGAATTAATCCGGAGATTGGAAGGATGTAGAATATAGCTTGAGAAATAATAGACTTCGTGTGTATAATAGATTATACTATCTTAGAAATACATAGATTATATATTGTGATACTTTATTGTCGTAGTATCTACCGTATGACAAGTTGTGAAAGGTTATGCTGATAGGTAAATAAAAAATAAGTGAAGAAAGGCGTTCTTACAATTATAATGCAAATAATTATGTATCTGTATTTGCATCTATATCAAACCCACTGCAAAGCACAAGTCTCCTCTACAATTGCGAATACAATTTAGCCATGCATAATAATCATAGTATACAAAATCAGAAGAATTAGGCTCCAATTAAATTCTTTTTTTCCTCGGGTCTAGCTTCTTTCCTACTATAATTGTGACTCAAAGCTTCATACCCTGCTACTCGCTTACATTTTTGTGTTCATAATCTGTTATTTTGTAATGAAAAGTACAACATAGCGCTGTTGCAATAATAGCACGGTTCTTCGCATCGGTTAATTGCGTCTGAAAACGCAACTTAGCCCGTTTATCAAAGTCATAAGCCAGCAGGTTATTTTTTTCTCTTTTGTTCAGTTCGGGCGCTGAGACGTCGTAGATCATAATACAAACTTTGTGCCACTATACAGAGTGGTGACATGATGTTATTAAACAATAATACAAGCGCTAAAAGTGATAAATATGTTTATTAAAACTAGATTCATACTAACGAGATTACTGGTGTTAAGTCTCTCATATTATGTAAGAGACCGCTTGGGTAGGTACCAACCGTGATATCTATTCCTCCCGTCAAACATCAGTGTATATGCACTGTTGTTGTTTTTCCAGTTTGAAATACATTATTATCAGAGTATCTACTGTACATAATGAGACTTGACGCCTTATGTCCCAGTATGGCGAGCGCAGTGGAATATATAAATAATAAACCAATATACCGGGTATCTCAAGACTGCTACCGAAAACGAAGCCGGGTGGTAGTTTTAGTGACTACAAACACAATGCAACTAATAATTTCGCAAAGAAACGCGACAATTATTTTTTATGATTTTTTAAAAATCGTCATTTTTGGGTGGTAAATCCATAGCTTTTGCTAAAATAATAATTCAAATTTATACCTTAGATTATTTATAAATAAAAAGGTATATACTATTATTTTAGAAAAAAATGCATTAACCACCCAAATATGGTCATAGGAAAAAAATAACAAAAAACAATTGTCGTTTCTTTTTGCAACTTTTTCTGTTGCATTGTGTCTGAAGTCGCCCAAACTACCACCCGGCTTCGTTTTCGGTAGCAGTCTTGAGATACCCGGTATGTCATTATTTTACAACTCTTGGTAGGTGACATAAAAATCTGAAAACAATATATATCAAGTTCCAAGAAATGCACTACAGCTCCACAAATAATCTTAAACAAAAGCAATTATATTGTTAATGGACGTGGACTAAAGAGAAAACACCATTCAACTTTTTTATTTATTTATTAAAGTATTCGTGATTTTGTTATTTTTATTTTAGAAATACACATCCCATCAAAAACATACTATAAAAAAATTCCAAGTCTCGCAGCTCAGTTTTTCTACCGCAAAAAGTTGTAAATAAATAGATCGACTTGGCCATCGCATGAAAACATAATGTATCGTACAATTTATGCATAATGCTACTGGCCAAGTCGATCTATATATTTAAAACGTAAAGAATTTTTAATATTGATATGATAATAACTTACGTAAATAACTTTATACAGAACGTCCCTTAATCAAGGACTAAATAAATTAATCGACTTGGTATTACATGGATCTCACAACTTTTTGCGGTAGAAAAACTGAGCTGCGAGACTTGGAATTTTTTTATAGGATGTTTTTGATGGGATCTCACGTCTTTTTGTAGAGTCCTACTTTATTTCTTTTCGGTACTTTTTATTTCTAGAATATATATAACGATTTTTCTTAAAGCCTCTGTCTTATGGTTTTTCCTTATTTTTGTAGGTATCAATTTATCACAAATATAGCGGATTTGATTATTAGTGTTCTTTCTTTCATGGTCATTGATGTTTTCGAGCTATTTAGTCTATTTATTTGCAAGGTTATCTTCGTCATGTTTTTCTAGAGGAATGTTGTACAGTTTAATGGGCTGAATACACCCTTTCCCTCTTTATACCCCCCTCCTGTTATGCCTCATATATAATATATATAGATACCAATCTACAACTATTATTCCATTATATACGGGTACAACGAATCATTAACTGCAAATGTATCTTTGTAATCCTATACATTTATAGGAGATTACAAAGTTATTCACGCAGTTGGTGTATCTAGAAAACTAGACAGAAATTATGAAATGTTTAAATTTTCCCTTAATGTTGACACTAAATACTAATGATAGTCTAAATTTGAAGGTTCTATGTCTTCTAGAAGTGCCTTAGACTTTTGATGATCGGTCAGTCAGTCAGTCAGTGAGTGACAAAATTGCGAAAGTTTGACAAGTTATAATTCTTAAACTACTGGTTCGAATTGAATGAAATTTTAAATATACCGTGTTTACACAATGCCTAATTAGTAACTGAAAATTCAGGCTTCTTGCTTTAACCACAACGAAGTTATGGGGGGTTGAAAATCGTCTGAATTGCTTCGAGAAAAGGATAGTACGGCTGTGCCGCTTTTTAGCTCGACTTGGAGTGCCGTGCCCCCAGATATTTTAGTGGTGTCAATGTTATTTGAAGCAAGTGTTATTATATTTGACATTTTGAATGCTGGACTTTCACATATCCTTCCAAATAATAGGCATTCTAGTTGAATTTCCAGTTACAGATACCATGCAATTTGATGCATCATCCAACTTTAGACGTCTATTCTGAAAATCCGAAATTCCAAATCGACTATGAAGTGTCGGTATATGTAGAAATCTAAATTATAAAATATTATCAGTGTACCCCCAGTTAGCGCATGAATGAATAAAGCAGTCTAAACCAGTAACTCGTCTTTGATTGACACCTGTACTTGACATGGCGCAGTCGGTGCTACTTATTACGGAAACGATTATTAATTGAATAGTACAATGGAAAGTGTCTTATCTCCTCCGAACCCGTTCTATTTTGACAAAAACTCAGTACAAATAAATAATAATGTCAGTGAAAGTTGGAACAAGTGGAGTAAAGGATTTAAAATATATTACAAGGCGTGTGAGTTACATAAAAAGACTCCTTCGATTCAAGTGAATATTTTGCTGCATATTATTGGAGAACAGTGCAGGGACTTATTTGAACATTTAAATAGAAAATGTGAAACAGTGGACGAGGTTTTAGATGTTTTCAAAAACCATTTTGATCGTAAAATAAACGTGACTGTCGAGAGGCATAAGTTTTTTATACGTAATCAAGAAGAAAACGAAAGTATAGAACAATATGTGTATGAGCTTAAGAAATTATCGAACACCTGTGAGTTTGGAACATTGTGTGATTCTCTTGTCAAAGATAGACTAATATGCGGCATCAATAATTCCGTAATAAGGGAGCGGTTACTACGCGAGTCAGACCTTACCCTCGACAAAGCATTGGAAATTTGTCAAACCGTTATAGTTTCAAAAATGTATTCGCAGAAAATTATAGCGGAACGGGATACATTGAGTGAAAACATAAATCGTTTAGAAAACGAAAACTCGCACCAAGACAATAATATATGGCAATTAAAAAATCACAATGTAGACCGTGTATTACGAAATCCAAGACAATACATAAGTTTTGAACGCCGTGCCGGTATGCGCGGGATACCGAGAGCGTTGCGAGGTGGAGCGCGCGGTGACGGCGGCGGGCAGGAGTCGAGCGAGCTGCGACGACGCGGCGACACGAGCGGTGCCGCGCCGAGGCGCAGAGCGACGCTGGCATCATCGGCGACGAGGAGCGGCCCGGCGCGAGCGGCCAGGCCACAGCGCGAGTGTAGGCAGTGCGGCATGTCTCACCAATTCAAGAACTGTCCTGCATATGGAAAACGTTGTCTGCGCTGTTCCCGAATGAATCATTTTTCTCGCATGTGTGGCGTGTATCACGTAGGGGAGTCTGATGAACAGGTAATATACTGTCTTGCTACCGAGGGCAACGAATGGTCTGTTAAATTGCAAATAAATAAAATATGTATTGATTTTATTATAGATACGGGGGCAGATGTCAATGTTTTACCTTCAATTTATTTACATAGATTAGGATTGAATAAAAATCAATTATTGGTCTCAAATACTAAGCTTCACGGGTATTCCGGAGCGCAAATAGATGTTTTAGGTAAATGTTTCTTAAAGGTATATTATAACCACAAGTTTTATTTCTTGGAATTCAAAATAGCGAATGTTAGATCTGCACCGATAATTGGCAAATACGCTAGTAAAGAAATGAATCTAATAAAACGAGTGAATACTATTAGAAGTGAATCAAATGCATACCCGTCGATTGTTAGAGAATTTAAGGACGTATTTGAAGGTTTGGGTTGTTTACCGGGTCATTATGAAATTCAACTTAAAGAAAATATCAGGCCAAAGGTGCATGCGCCTAGAAAAATACCGTTGCCCATAAGGGATAAAGTTAGAGATAAGTTGAACGAAATGGAGCAACAAGGCATTATAGCGAAAGTGGAGGGTCCCACTGATTGGGTGAATAGTATGACTGTTGTAAAAAAAAACAATGGTGATCTTAGAATCTGTCTAGACCCTAAAGAGCTAAATATGGCAATTAGGCGTGAACATTTTAGACTACCTACATTATATGAAATACTCTCAAATCTTTCAGAAGCAAAAATTTTTAGTACTCTAGATGCCACTAACGGTTTTTGGCAAGTAAAATTAAAGGACACTGATGTTTGTACTTTTAATACGCCCTTTGGACGTTACAGGTTTTTGAGAATGCCATATGGGATTAGCTCTGCGTGTGAGGTATTTCATAAGAAAATTTGTCAGAGTTTTGATGATATACAGGGGGTTTGTATGTATGTAGATGATTTATTGGTTTATGGGGCCGACAAAAAAGAACATGACGCGAGATTGAAATTGGTTTTAGAAAGATGCCGTAAAATTAATTTAAAGTTAAATTTAAGGAAATGTAAATTTGGTTTAGAGGAAATAAAATACTTAGGTCACAAGATAACCAAAAATGGTGTATTTCCTGATGATGGGCGTATTTCAGCTATTTTAAATATGCCTCGCCCGCAAAATGTAAAGGACCTTGAGAGATTTCTAGGGCTTATTACGTATGTCAGTAATTTTATTCCACACTTATCGGATAAAACTTTGTACCTTCGTGAATTATTAAATAAAAATATTGAGTGGCATTGGACCGAACATCATGATAAATCATTTATTCAATTAAAACAATGTTTATCACAAAAACCGGTCTTGCAATTTTATAGCATGAAGAAGCCTATAGTTATATCGGTAGACGCGAGTAAATACGGTTTGGGGGCGGTGTTACTGCAGAATAATTTGCCAGTGTGTTATGCGTCTAAGGCTTTGACGAAGACGGAACAGCGGTATGCCCAAATAGAAAAAGAATTGTTCGCGATTGTTTTTGCTTGTGAAAGATTTTATAGCTACATTTATGGTCGCACAGACATTACGGTTGAAACTGATCACAAGCCACTCATCACCATCATAAAAAAATCTATAGCTGATACCCCTTCGCGATTACAGCGTATGTTACTTAGGCTACAGCCCTATACCTTTAAGTTAGTATATAAACCGGGTAAATACTTATATATTGCGGATACGTTGTCACGCGCGGTCGAAATTAATAATTCTTGTGATAACTATGATGACCTCCGAGAGGATATTCAAGAGGCGGTACGTAGTGTGTGCTCTTATAACGAACTCACTGATGCCCACTTTGTTTCTATACAAAAAGAAACAGAAGCGGATAAAGAACTTCAGGAATTAAAAAGGCTTATAAAACGTGGGTGGCCAGACAATAAGATTAATATGCCAAATAGTATTAAATCGTATTGGCAATACAGAGACGAGCTTACAGAAGCGTGTGGTGTTTTGTGGAAGGGTGATAGAATAATAATACCTAAGAGGCTACAAAAAGAAATGTTAAATAAAATACATCTATCACATTTAGGTTTAGAAAAATGCAAATCAAGGGCAAGAGAATTATTTTTTTGGCCCGAGTTAAATAATCAGTTGCGTACATTAATTGATAACTGTCAATCGTGTTTAACGTATAAACGGGCTAATACAAAGGAAGAACTGGTATTGCATGAAATTCCGGATAGGCCATGGTCTAAAATCGGTGTGGATTTGTTTTATTTTAAAGGAATAAATTACCTCATAGTAGTAGATTATTATAGCAAATTTGTAGAAGTTGTAAAACTGCATAATACACTTTCTTTGTATGTCATTGAAAAATTAAAGTCAATATTTAGTTCATTTGGTATTCCAGAAACAATTATTTCTGATTGCGGCCCTCAATTTGCATGCACTGAGTTTCGGCGATTCACAACAATTTGGGGTATTAAACACATAACATCATCACCACATTATCCCCAGTCAAATGGGCAGGTTGAGCGTTCGGTACAAACTGTAAAAAATATGTTAAAGAAATGTACTCACGCAGAATCAGATTTCCGTTTAGCTTTAATAGAATATTTGAACACTCCGATTAACGCAAACATACCTTCTCCTGCTGAATTGTTACAAAATAGAAAGTTACGAAGTTTGTTACCTACACGAGAATCATTATTAAATCCTTTTTTAAATAGAAATGTTTTGCCAATGTTGAGATCTCGACAACGATCGTATAAAAAATATTATGATAAACATTCTCATAATTTAAATGATTTAGTGATTGGCCAGAGGATAAAAATTTACGATGTAAATACTAAAACTTGGAAGAGTGGGTTTGTCAAAAAGAAGTTAAGACAGAGAAGTTATGAAGTTCAATTAAATTCTGGCAGAATAGTTGTAAGAAACAGGCGACACATAAAGGTTGATTTGTCCCAATTTAAGGTAACATCCCCTGACGACATCCTGGATTATGATGATTTAGCTAGCCTGGGGAGTAAAAGTAAGACATTGACATCGCCCTCGGTGTCTTTACCAACTAACAATAATTCCTATATTACTCGTTCCGGCAGGATAGTGAAGCCTCCGGATAGATGGGGATACTAGCCAGTCGCTATGCGGCACACATTGCGAGAAGATGTGCAGTAATTATTATAATTTATTTTGTATTTTTTTTTTCATCCTATGTATAATATAAAAAAAAAATAGGTATAAGTTAATATTAATAATAAATCTTATTCAATATAATTTGACGTGAAGTGTCTAAAATGTAATTGCAATAAGAAATGTATTGTTAGTTAATTATTTACATAAATTCTTGGGAATGAAATAATGTAATAATAAAAATTACTGATTTATTTCAATATTTATTTTCATGGCTTCTTTGTACTTGTACGATTGTTTAGTTTAAGGAATAATTAGAAATAAGTAGGTCATGCATGTGTATTTGTCCATATTAGATAAACGTAAAAGATTCGATTTTTATGTTTGCATAATTGAATTTTTATTAATGTTGAATTTATTATTAAAAATAATAATGAATGAATACTAATATTAATATAATTAATTTAATTTAAAACACTTAATTTAATAATTTTTTAAACTTAATCTGTATACTTGATCTTTTTAAAATACCTAAGTTAATTGTTTCTTTATTTTATTTTTGTTTGATAAGGGAGATGTCGGTATATGTAGAAATCTAAATTATAAAATATTATCAGTGTACCCCCAGTTAGCGCATGAATGAATAAAGCAGTCTAAACCAGTAACTCGTCTTTGATTGACACCTGTACTTGACATGAAGTACCAATATCCTTTGTCATTTTCCAACCTATCTTTATGGCAATAACCCCTATATAACCGAATACCTGCTACACTATCATAAAATACACGAATTTTGCTTTATTCATAATTTGATGTACAGCTATCGCAATTATGTTCTTTTAATAAATAATTCAAAGTAATTTATTGAATTGTAATGAAATCCTTTAAACCCATAATTAAACCCTTTTTTAACCTTTCAACGAGAAATTCTTGTATATATATATAATATGAATCTCGGAAACGGCTCCAACGATTTTCATGAAATTTAATATACAAGAGGTTTCGCGGGCGATAAATCAGATCGATTTGTCGCATTTCGATTATATTTATCGATATTTGATTTATACGAGTAACTAGGATTAATTTTTAGAAAATGATTGTTTGTTCGTGTTTTCAACATTCAACTTTATCGATAATCAACTTGAACAATATGACTCTTCCTGACATCTATTAACGATTAATAATACTTGTTTTTTTTTTTGTGAGCAACTAACTGCTTTAACGATACAATAACACTACAGCTATTTTAGCAGATTGCATTGTTAAGTAACACTAAGCTAATGAGTGTTTGGTATGAGGCAAGACCAATAAAATCGATTTTTATTAGCTGTTAGGTTTATATTCGGATATATATCAAAGCTTTACACTATAAATTGTAAAAAGTGCAATAAGACGTTTAGTGGAGTAATTCCTTCAAATGAAACCCTTAGACGAACAAAAAAAAAAATACCGAGCACAGCTCGGTCATCCAGGTATACAATATAACATATAAAGCTTACATTATTACTATTACCCATTAATAAATAAATTAACTAATTTTTAACTTAACAAACATTAAACTTTTTTTTTAAAGTTTGTGTAAATTTATGACTTGGTCAGTTAGGAGTTCCTGGCACTTCGCCGTCAAAATACTGCCTCGGTAGTGCAGTTATGTACGGTACGATTACAAAGTTGAGGTCTCGGGTTTGAATGCCAGATCAGGCAAAGTGGTATTGGATTTTTCTGTTCAGGATCAGACCGGAATCAGAAATGTATACTCAGAAGTGTATGTGTATGAGCAAGGAGGCCGTACATGGTGTCCAGCTGAGTTTTCAGCTCGAAGGGAAAGTTCACAACAGAATTTACAAATATTAATTGTCATTTTTTGTCTTTTTTTTTTCTTTAAAGTTCTCACATTATTATTTCTTGTCGTCCAGTTCTTTTTAGACAGCTATAGAGAACGGTTGCGTCGTACTGTTGCTCTAGCTTGTACTCGGGTAAAGTGCTGACGCAGCAATCACGCCGTCGCGACGGGCTGCGGACCGCGATCGCCGCGATGACCAAACATTTCTGCAACGCATGCGAAATATCGCCAAAAACAACTAACAACTGTTAAGGCCAGGCTATATTAATTAGATCAATTAATATGGCAAAACAGAAAAGCACTATCACCATTAAGACTGAAACGGAACAAGTGTTGTACCAGCTGTACAACGAAGAAAAACATCTGCGTGAAAAATTGGAATGCTTAGTGAATGAGCTTCAAATAAAAGTAGAAAATCTCCAGCAACAACTGCGTAAAGCTGAAGAAGGCAACAAAAAAGAAGCCTGCGTCAAACCAGGAGTCAGTAAAGAAGTCCCCTCTGAAGTTCAATACGAAACAGACGATGAGGAACTCGCGAGAGAAACTGAGTGGATACGACAAGAGAGTAGGAAGAAAAGAAAGCGGAACCTAACACCTTCCCCGTCACAACAAGTCGAGCCCAACAAAAAAGTCCCGGAGAAGCCAAAGGAAAAGAAGGCACTTCTACCACCTTCTATTGTTGTGGAAGGAATCAAGAACTTCCAGAAATTTTATGATTTTCTCAGTGGCATTCCTTGTGAATCATTCACTATTAAAATGATGAAAGGCGATATGGCCAAAATTAATACCAAAACCGAGAACTCATACAAGGCCACCACTAAGCTACTAGTAGAAAACAAAAATCACTGGCACTCGTATGAGAATAAACAAGACAGACCGATCAGAGTAATGGCAAAAAATCTTCATCACACGTATGTGCCGGGAAGAATTATTGAAGACCTTAAAACTAAAGGTTTTAAAATAACTGAAGCGGTGAATAAACTAAGCTGGAGGACTAAAGAACCTCTTAATATGTTTATGCTATCATTCCAAAAAGAAGAAGACATAAACAATATTTATAATATCAGCTAAATTCTCGGCTGCAAAGTGGAAATACAGCCAATCAAAACATCTAAACTGATTCCACAATGCAAGAAATGTCAAGCATACGGCTATACTCAAAAATACTGTAGTAAGGAGCCTAGATGCGTTAAATGTACGGGTAAGCATCATACTCGTGACTGCCCAAAACCAGCGGATGCTAAGCCAAAATGCATACACTGTGGTGAACCACATCCTGCCAATTATCGAGGGTGCGTAGTAGTAATAGTAAAAATACAATTAAAACTCCAGACAGCAATAGACCTAAAAAACCAATAAACACTCAAAGTATTAAAAAAGATGTGACTTATTCACAAATGGCAAAAGCTGGACAGTTGCAAATACAGCCACAGGACCTGTCACAATCACAACAGAAACCACAATTACAAGAAAATAACATTGAAGACAAAATCAACAAAATTCTTAATTTTATGACTTCATTCGATAATCGCCTGAAAAAGCTGGAGCATAGCACCAAAACTGCTATCATACCAAATACCAAACAATGACTCTTAAAATCATAGCTTGGAATGCCAATGGACTACTTCAACACCTAAATGAAATAGAATTCGTCCTAACCACTGAAAACTTCGATGTCTGCCTCATATCAGAGTCGCACTGTACGAAAGAAACAATAATAAAAATTAAAGGATACAAAGTTTACCATGCCTTGCATCCTTACAACACACCAAGGGGTGGCAGTTCTCTCATAATAAAAGATAACATTTGTCACTACGAACTATCTAAGATAGAGGATGAAGACATTCAAGCTGTGGCGGTTTGTATACAGACAAAACGCTATCCTGTTACTATATCAGCTATATACTCCCCACCTAGGTATTCACTAAAGGCTGAGCGGTATATACATATGTTTAATCAACTTGGCTCCAGGTTTATACTCGGTGGTGACTTCAATGCAAAAAATACCTTCTGGGGATCTAGACTTACGACAACCAAAGGTAGAGAATTATTATCAGCCGCTAGAGAACTCAAATGTGATGTGATATCTACAGGAAAACCTACTTACTGGCCTACGGATACCTCAAAAATCCCAGACCTAATAGACTTTTTTATTTTAAAAAATCTCCCCCTCGGTACTCTACATATTGAGGAGGGCTATGTCATGAGTTCAGATCACTCACCGATCATCTTAACTCTATCCGCCGGAAAAATTCAAAAGGAGAGCCATCCCTCGTTATCAAATAGATACACTGACTGGAAAAGCTTCAAGTTAGATTTAGAATCTATAATTGATCTAAAAGTTCCGCTTAAAAATTTGGAGCAACTCGAACAAGATTTGAGACAGTTTATAGTGAATATACAGCAATGTGCCTGGCGCAACACACCTGTGGTGAAGTTAAGAGCTAGAGGCAACTCTTACCCACTAGAAATCAGGGACCTTATAGCTGAAAAAAGAAGACAAAGAAAACAATGGCAAACAAACAGATTTCCTAAGGACAAACAAATTTATAACACACTCGCAAAAAGGGTCACAAGAGAAATAAAACGCTTCAAAGACGAATCAATGAATACTTATCTTCGTGGGCTATCTAGCGATCGTATGTCAGATTATTCTCTGTGGAAAGCCACCCGAAATATTAAAAAACCAATTATGCAAGTCCCTCCCATCAAAACACCGAATGGAAACTGGGCCATAAACAATGAACAAAAGGCAAATATATTTGCTGAACACCTGGAGCACATATTTAAACCAAATGAAGGTACTGTATTGGACTTCAGCCTAGACTACGCATCACAAGACAACCATCCAATAAAATTCGTTACACCTAGGGAGGTCACAAGTGAAATTAAAAAAATAAATCAAAAGAAATCTCCCGGTTACGATCTGGTTACAGGAGAAGTACTGAACAATCTACCGCGCAAAGCAGTTGTCAAACTGACTACTTTGATAAATGCCTCGTTCAGACTGAAATATGTACCTGACATTTGGAAATTTGCTGAAGTAATTATGATACCTAAGCCTGGTAAACCTCCTCATGACGTGAAATCCTATAGGCCAATTTCCTTGTTGCCAGTAATGGCTAAGCTTTATGAAAAATTACTTTTGAAAAGGCTTAAGCCTGTTATAGAAGAGCGGAACTTAATTCCAGATTACCAATTCGGATTCAGAGAAAACCATTCAACAATAGACCAAGTCCACCGGATAACTAATTTAATCGAAAAGGCTCTAGAAGAGAAAAAAGTTTGCTCAACGGTATTTCTAGACGTGGCACAAGCATTTGACAAGGTTTGGCACCACGGCCTCATTTACAAACTTAGGAAAATGCTGCCTAAGCAGTTTTCAGACATACTGGAATCTTACATTTCTGATAGAATGTTTCGTATCAAACATGAAGATTCTTATTCAGAAATTAAGCATATAGAAGCTGGAGTACCACAGGGAAGTGTGCTAGGTCCGGTCCTGTGCTTATTATACACCTGTGATATTCCTAAAATAGAAAACAATGCCATTGCAACTTTCGCAGACGATACGGCAATTTTAGCCACAGGATCGACCCACAAAGAAGCAGTGGATAAAGTGCAAACAGCTGTCAATGTCATCTCCAATTGGACTGAAAAATGGCGTTTGAAAATAAATGAATCAAAATCAGTTCATATTGACTTCACCAATAAAAGGCCAAAGTATGAGCCTGTGTTCATTAACGGTAAAACCATACCATATGAAAATACGGCTAAATACCTTGGCATGACTCTGGACGCAAAGCTTCGCTGGAAGGCACACGTCAAAAAGAAACGCGACGAGCTAGAAATTCGCTATAGGAATATGTATTGGCTACTTGGTAAACACTCTTCGTTGTCAGTACACAACAAAGTACTATTATACAAACAAGTCCTTATGCCTGTATGGACTTATGGTATACAGTTGTGGGGATGTACCAAACCAAGCAATATGCAAATAATACAGCGATTTCAAAACAAAGTACTGCGGAATATAGCAAATGCCCCATGGTATGTAAGAAATGAAGATCTTCATCGGGACCTCAAGGTAGACTTCGTTAGAAATATTGTAAAAAAGTATGCCGAAGCTCATGAACATAGGCTTCACCATCACGTGAACGTCGAGGCTATCCAGCTCCTCGACAACACGGACTTACTGAGAAGACTGAAAAGGACAAAACCTTTCGAGTTAGTGATGAACAGTTAGTGAAAAATAGTGCAGTGAGTGCTAGTGAAAAAGAACACGCGAACATTGTGTCTTCCCCTTAATAGAGACAATAAGAAACGTGTTATTGGACATATTCTTAGTCGTAGTCTCTTTAGAAGTTTAGGTTAAATTTAAATAACTTATTAGTCATAAGGCTAGATCGTTATTAAAATGAAGTATTATGGCATTCGCCATAACACATTTAAAAAAAAAAAAAATTGTTGCTTACTAAATATTTGTTTTTGTATATCTTATTGTATATGTTGATGCCAAATAAAATTGTGTCTATGTCTATGTCTATGTCTAATTTCGGCGATAATGTGCAGAAAGAAAAACGTTTAAGTCAAAATGAGTGCTTATCCACTTCTACTTACCGAGGCTTTCCACCAGTTCTCATACATCACGCAACTCCAACAGAGAAACTCTTGAGTGGAAAGGAAATTCTAAACAAAATCATCCATCCATCCATCAGCCAAAGGAAGACCACTGCCGAACATAGGCTTCCGCCAATTATGTCCAGTACAGTGACCTGTTGGAAGTAGCCAGCATCCAGCGACGTCCCGCAACCTTTACCAGGTCAGCTGACCACAAATAAAATACAACCATGCTATCAAAAAGTTCAAAAAGCAGATCCGTACAGCCAAGTTATCAAAAACTTCATCAGCACCAACCAGAACCGGTTATGATAATTTAAATGCAGTTGACTTTTTGCTTGCACATCAAAAGAGCGGAATTCACGCAAAGATTCCGCGAAGCCGCCAGCGTGGCGACAACATCTGTGCACATTAATAAACGTCACGGGATTGCGGTTACATAGAGCCAGATTGTTATTAAAATTATTCACAATGTGCTTTTGTGCTATATTAGGATTATAATAAAGCATTGTAATTAAAATGTGATGGCATATGTTCGAATATTAGTATTAAAATGGGTTAGACTTTTATTGTTCAGAGGGTGTGACTTTGGCCTAGCATTGGTGATAAGTTGGTTGATTGGTTGGGTAAAACGCTACTGAGATTACATTTTAAAGTAATTAAGTTTGAAGACACCGCAGTATTTCAAAAAGAGTTAACATAATCTGAAAGAACAAATGGAAAATTCGAAAGTCATCTTACTATTATGCTAAAGATAAAGAACAATATACATACATACATACATAAACTCACGCTTATATCCCAGAAGGGGTAGACAGAGGTGCCATTACACCCACATTTCGCCTTGTATGTTCCGTCCCACAATGTGATAGGTGGCGAGCCTATCGCCATATTGGGCACAAATTTCTGACTCTGTGCAATGAATAGAAAAATCCAATATCACTTTGCCCAACCCGGGATTCGAACCCGAGACCTCAGCTTTGTAACCGTACCTTAGTACAACTACGCCACCGAGGCAGTCGAGATAAAGAACAAAACATTGGATTAACGCGCTACAGACCAGGAGCCCGCGATATTTAGTCATTTTAATTATAAAACCAATACAATAAGCAATATAATAACATTGTGGGTTGAAAAGTATTTAATGTACCTACAGGCCAATAAAACATTCCCATAAATTTATTACATACCACAGCCAAAATTACATTACCAAATACCAATACATTTCCGCAATATTATTATGACTATTTAATTGCGCCTGTCCTGCCAAAAGGAAAGGGAGATGCCAACGAAACTGAATTGTTTTTATTTTCAACGTTCAGTGATTGAAATATTGAACAACGTACAATAAAAAAAAAAAAAAAAAAAAACTAAATAATTATTCAAACATTCCGCGCCAATTGAAGTTTCGTCGACGCATCGCAAAACCACTTTAGTCGAGAGAATCGATGTCATTTCAAAAAATATAAATATTAATCGATTCCATAGTTTTCCGCAACAATTACCTCTGTTGTTCCAAACTAGTCTTTAACTTAATTGAATAAAGTTCTTTTCAGCCAGCACAATGTCGTTTTTGATGTTAAATCGTTCCGGACGAACAGAATCCAAATGGGCAGCAACACTAACCAGAAACGTGCGGTTAGTCATTTTGTATCTTCAAATTTATTTACGTACATGACAGCCGCTCAGCACCATTAAAACCATAAAAGATTTTAACGAAAATACACTACTTCCACTAATTAATGTCGCGGTGTTCGTTGTTTTAATATTAATTTCAATAAAACTTACTACAGCTAACATAATATAACATTTGCAAAGTGACTAAATGTGCAGTAATCCTACTAAGGGATAAATTAGGAAAAAAAAGACATAAGGATTATTCTACTGGTATGTATTATAATATTGTCTATGCCTTGGAAAAAAGGCAGGAAACCGATGCGATGTTTGTGCACTTTTCTTGTCATGTTAGTATTAAACTAGCATATCTTGGATTGGTTGTTTCTGTATCAGCCCATATACGTCCCACTGCAGGGCACGGGCCTCCTCTACAATCGAGAGTACGATTGAGAGTGGTTAGGCCATATAGTCCACCACGCTGGCCTAGTGCGGGTTGGCGGACTTACATACCATAGAAATTTTATAAATCGCTATGGTATGCAGGTTTCCTCACGATGTTTTCCTTCACCGTTTTAGTGCGTGGTGATTGACTATCAATACACACATGACTCCGAAAAGTCAGAGGTGTGCCCTGGGATTCGAACCCGCGACCACCGTGAACATGTTGGCAGTCGCGTCTAGTCCGTTTACCAACAGGCCGCCACGCACTTGGTTGTTTAATTGAACTTTATTTATACGTATATAATCTACCCATTTTCCCCTTGATTTTTGTAAAAAATAGTAATCTATGTCCTTCCCTAGATCCGAAGCTATTCTTTTGTGAAATAATTATCTAACTACAACTAATACAATAAGTGTTAATACCGCTTCTTACATCCAATTTCTCACACCCAATACTCAGCTGTCCAACTTCGTGTTATGCCAAATCCCCTTATTTCCTTAGGGATTAATGTTTGTTTACCCATTGTCCATATGTTTGTTCAAACATCACAGACTAGGCGAATACCAATTAGTGGATTTATATACTGGGGTCATATGTAATGCGGGCAAAGTAGATAATGCAATCTGTATAACGGTTTAATTAATGATTGGGTTTGCATGTAACAGGGAGCAATCAATTGCCTTGTTTGGGTTTCGGCTGAACAAGCAATTCACAACACAGATAGGGTGTAAAAATATGTTATTAAAGGCCAATTTATTTTAAGGCTAAATGAGTAAAGACATTTTTGGAAATCGCTATAGTATACAAAATTTCCTCACAGTGTTTTTCTTCAATGTAAAAAAAATATATGGTACGTAAAGTCTGCCAAGCCGCACTAAGCCAGCGTAGCAGACTATACAGTCTAACTCCTCACATTTTTAGAAATCGCTACAGTATGTAACATTGCTCACGATGTTTTCCATCACCATAAAAAATCAATGGTATGCAAAATCTGCCAGCACGCACTAAGCCAGCACGGTGATTGTCTATATGATTGCCTAAACGCTCTCAATCGTATCTTGATTGTAGAGGAGGCCCGTGCTCTGGGCTGATACAGAAATAAGTATAATAGTAAGGTATAATTATGTATACTGGAGAAAGATAATAATTTAAAACCAGCACAAGCTTTATTTGGACTGTACTGTCCTTTTAAAAAAATGCATTGTAATCGCCAAGATAAAAGTACTGGTCCATCCAATACTAAAAGAAGCTTGCAATTCAAACTAATATACTGAAATTAGCGCATTCAAACAAACACTTCAGCTTTATACATTAGTATCTATTGTAACGTCACACATCTAAAAGCATAGCTCTTTTGAATATGTTATTTGTTTTTCAATTTCATACTCTAAAAAATTCACGAACAGCTTGAAATCAGTAAATCCAAAACATCTAAACACAAAGTCAATATTTTTATTTTAAATCCCGACGAAACAGCAGTTAAAGGAGTTGAAAAATAATTAAAATTTCATCAAAAGGTGAGAGCGGGGCTTCGAGTCACTGGCAATACTTCACGGGTCAATAAATAGATTCAATCACGCCCCGCCGTCTACGGGAAGTGCAACTTTATGGAAATAGTAAGTGGTAATATCCACAAGACACTGTAAATAGCGTCAGCAAAAAAATCAAGAAAAAAAAACCTTACGGCAACACTGCGAGGTTGTTAAAAGGTAGAAAAGTTCGTATTACGCGACGTAGACTTTTGCTAATTATGTTATGTCTTAATTAAATTTAAACAGACCAATATTTGCGGGAGGTTTGTATTTAAATATAATAAACACACCCAATAGTCACACGTCCTACCTCCACACTAAGAACGAGCCTTGTACTGTGGGTACCAGAAACTACAAAAATCTTTTCAGTTTCACAAATACCCAGAGCCAAAATTAATACCTGTGGATCCCACAATCATCGGGGATCTAATGAAAAAACACAGCTAGCGTCTAACTGTGCATCGGAGGCTGTCAAATTTATTGGACCGTAGTGCATTGATAGTGATGATGTGTCCTTAAACCGTAAGTTGTTTATCATCTTATTCTCTGTATCTCTTTATCTAATTATGAGATTACGAGACTCTATAAAATGAATATGTAAACATCTTCTTCATCGTAACCACATTCTTGCGAATATTTTCCATTTAATTTCGTCTTAAAATATCCTTTGATTGTTTACAAAAAATAATTACCTATTAAAAAAATCTATTTAAATTTATGTGTAATTCTGTATCAGCCCATATACGTCCCATTGCAGGGCACGGGCCTCCCCTACAATCGACAGTACGATTGAGAGTGGTTAGGCCATATAGTCCACCACGCTGGCCTAGTGCGGGTTGGGGTAATTTATGTGTGATACTTACATTATATTTTCGTGAAAGTTTTGTAGTATTTTCATATTTTTTAGTTTTATTATTTCACCAAGCACTCTAATAATCCATAGAAAGAACATTCAGATCAAATATCACCACTTTTGCAAGGAGCCTTGATTCAATTTAATAAACATTCAGTTATTAGTCCCAGAGATGACGACCAAAACCATGTATCATAGCAATACGGTCGAAACTGTATAAAATCGTTAGATTATGTAATTCTAAACCCGACTAGGTAGATAGTAACGGTCAAAAGTGTAGCAATTGCATGTGAGGCTATTTCTGCTGTGTCCAAAAAAAAAGGCAGTCGGTATCATAGCAATACGTCTGATATTGGAAATGTACATAGATTTTATAATTTTATGACGAATAAGTTGGTTTTCAGACATTTTGCGCGTAGTATATAGCGAAGATAATTTTTAGAAAATGTCTACAAATTTAGCCGACCTGTATCATAGCAATCCGAATGAAATTTTTTTCTACCGTTCGAAAATAAGGCAAGATTTTAAAAAAATGTTTTCAGACATTTTAGATATCGCATGTACTCCCAAAAGAGAAAAGAACGTTTTGGAGTCGCTTGGCCGATGCCTGAGCGCTTCTTACGTTTCTGCTGCGGTGGCAATGGTTTTTTCGCATATTATACTCCTGCCACTCTCTTACTATACATAGTCACTCACCTGGTGTCCTAAACGTTGAAATAACGCTCAATTAAAGTGACAACAAACTATAAGTAGCTCAGGCGGACGTGGGTGTGTCGCTGGTTGTCCGAGGGCTCGCGGACGTTTTTTTTCTTCTATTCCTAATGATAAGGCATAGTTTGCTCATCTCCCATTGACGAAGTTTTCGGGGATGGAAGAGTAGTATTTTAAGAATCCAAAATTATCAATTATAATGGACGTTTTCATAGCGCAGATACGTTGTCCGCGCTTTATTTTGGTAAGACAAAAGCAAGGTGATTGCAATCAGTCACGCTTCAATACGGTCTATATCGAAAAGTTGTCTAATAAGGGAGGTGCTACACTGAATTCTTCTGATATATTTTTTTTTTACATCTGGTTAATTCATTTCATCAATTTCAACAATTTACAGACAGATTGCTATGATACCGATCGGTAAAATTCCTTAACATATTTAGAATGGTCTCAAAATTTGTTGCATCCGAATTTTCTATTTTCTATTTTCTATTTTTTTTCGTATTAACTAATCCTAATTTACCCGTAAAGAACATTTCCAGACGGATTGCTATCATCATATTTTTTGTCTCACTTTTAATTTTTCGAAATTATTTTTTGGGTTCGCTCTACACTATTAACTTCTAAAAAATATGTTTTCGGTATCTTATGGCTATTATATAACTACAGTCAGAAATTTAGACAGATTGCTATGATACAGTCCGGTAAAATTTGTTGACATTTTTGAAAATTCAGTGCGGTCAAACGCTACGCGAAAAATGTCTGAAATTGGTATTTTCGAGTTCGAAATAATCAAAGCTATCAATTTGATGCGGTTGTGGCCGTATTGCTATGAGACAAAAATTTTGGTTGTCATCTCTCGTACTATATAGAAACTAATACGTCAAGAAAAACGTATTAGTTTCTATATAATACGAGTACACAGTAGTACGAGTAAACAGTTCTATAGATCACGTGGTCAATATCCACCATAAATAACTTACGACTTTAACTTCAACAACAAATTATTTACAAAGTAAACAACGAATCTTTTAAAAATTACAGCTACGCATTTGAGTCTCGAATCCCTACAATTCCGCATAGCTTTTCAGGTCCATTCGAATACAGTTGCTAGTCACGTGTAAGCAATGTGTTCCACCCATCGCCCTCGCACAATGCCCAAGGTTAGGCGACACGCATTCTGTCAATCTCTGTCCTAAATACATTTTCTTTTTAAATTGCTTTGGCTTGTATTATTATTTAAGACCACGAATTATGTCCGACATAAATATTACTGACCTTTCTTAAGTACATGTTTTACGTTTTTATGTACCAAATTGGAATAGTTTCAAATAAATAAATTGTTGCAGTAGTTCTTGCAAATTCGGATACTGGTATCAAACATCGCCAGAATATGGTTCTTTAAAACGGATACATGAAAAAAAAAGGAGAACCAGAAAGAAATATTTCATTAGACAGGTAAAGCGACAAATATAAATATTGTATCTTATATCTTTTAACAATTAATTCTTGTATAGAAATATATAATCTGAATCTCAGAAAGGGCTCCAAAGATTTTTATGAAACTTAGTATACGGGGGGGTTTCGGGGACGATAAATCGATCTAGCTAGGATTTATGTTTAGAAAATGTTTAAAATTAACTTTATAATCAACTTAAACAATATGTATGACTCTTCCTGACATCTATTGGCGAATAATGATACTATTTTTTTTATTGTGTGCAACTAACTGCTTAATGATACAATAACACTAAAGCTATTCCAGCAGATGGCGTTGTTAAGAAAATCAATTGTTCATTAGGTGTTATATAGGTTTATATTGAGATATAATATGTAAAAACTTGAAAAATAATAAGTGAGATTGGTAATTTAATTAGGCGATTAATTTTAGATATGGCTAATTGTTTGAATCATGGATTATTAAAGATATACTGCCCGATTGAGCGAGTATTGGATTGAGATTGAATATAATAAAAGACGGTATGTTCCGCGGAGCGGTACTAGGAATAATTTGTAAAAGAGAATACGACCATGTTGAACTGTATTGGAATTATAAATATTGAAAAGTGCAAGAAGACTTTTAGTGAAGTAATTCTTTCAAGTGTCCAATTGCTTTAGTCAAAAAGAAACCAAGAAAAGCTCGGTCATCCAGGTACTTTTATATCTTATGTGTGTAAATTAACACTTGTGGCAAATAATTAATGTACTGAAGAGTTAGAACTTGAAAGCGATTGCACCGCTAAAGATTTGACTTTTTTTCAAATAAAATTTGTTTGTTCTACCTGGTGTTAATCCTAGCCGATTCCAGGGTCCACCTTTCATTTTCATTTGTAAATCATTGTTTTCGTGATGACATCAGTTCAACGATTTTATAGGCGACTTTGTCTCTGAAATCCTACTTTATTAAGACTGAGATTAACATTTCCGGGATATTCCAGTACTTTCCATAATTTATTTCTTAGACAGCCTCCGTAACGCAGCTGGTTAGGCGTCGCCTGAGACGCGAGGAGCTGCGGTTTGAATTCCCGCACTGAAACAATAATATATTTTTGTAATCCACAGTTATTTGAATCGATCTTAGTGTGGAGTCAGGGCAATATTTTATCGAGTTGGTTTTTAGATGTGTATTATTTCAATCTATACTAATGTGTAAAGCTGAAGTTTTTGTTAGTTAAAACGCGCTAATCTGTTTGGTGTATTTATTTATTTAATACATTAATGTTTTTCTGTTCTTTTTAAGACAGAATCAAACCACCTCATCGACCTGACATTCAAAATTTATAAATAGTTAATTTACAATTAATAAAATTGTTACTTGAAATGTATCTGCTATCCCTACATCGCTGCTACAATTGATTTCCGCCATGGTTATTGGCGCCGCGCCGTACTTGTAATGCGTTGTATGAACTACAGCGAGTTTGTTGTTTGATGTTCTTTCTACTTTCACTTCACGCCATGCAGACATATTGAATCAACTGCTAAGAATAAAATTAATCGTATAATGTTATGGGATTTTGAATCGATGCTAGAAGGTGGTAATGGAATTATAGGAAACGTATTTTAATGAATAGAATTTGAAGTTTTATATATTTTAATAGGAGATATAGAATTATTTTACAATTGAGAGGATAGTTTATACACAGTCAGGTCATAAGTACTGTCACACAGTAAAAACTTTTCTTTTAGAATGCAGGCCACAAAAAAGTTTATTGAATTCGAATTTCGAGTTGTTCATGAAAATAAAAATGTATACTTTTTAGAATTTTACTCATTTTTAAATATGGAGTGGACGCTTAAAGAAGACCGTGTTACAGTTATTGCGTTGCATCGTTGCGGTTACGCGCCAATTCAAATTTTTGACATACTGAAAAATTTGAATATAACCAAAAGATTCGTTTATCGTACGAATCAAACGATACAATGAAGACTCTAGTGTAGATGACAGGTCAAGAATTGGTCGCCCTCGGTCTGTTAGGACTCCAGCAGTGATAAAAGCTGTGAAGGCGCGATTTCAAAGAAATCCCAAACGTAAGCAGAAACTGTTGGCCCTTCAGATGGGGTTAAGCAGAACCACGGTGAAAAGGGTGTTAAATGAAGACTTAGGGCTTTGGGCATATCGAAGAAAAACAGGACATCGTTTGAATGCCCGTCTAATGGACCTGAGACTGAAGAGATGCCGCGCTTTGTTGAAGCGGTACGCAGGAAAAATATATCGGGAAATTCTTTTTTCTGATGAAAATTTTTTTACCGTTGAAGAGAGCTACAACAAACAAAATGATAAGATGTACGCACACAGTAGTGAAGAAGCGAGCAACCGTATTCCGCGTGTCCAACGAGGTCATTTTCCATCCTCGCTCATGGTATGGTTGAGAGTTTCTTATTGGGGCTTAACAGAGGTACATTTTTGTGAGAAAGGTGTAAAAACGAATGCAGTTGTGTATCAAAATACAGTCCTGACGAACCGTGTGGAACCTGTTTCTCATACCATGTTCAATAACAGGCACTGGGTATTCCAACAAGATTCGGCGCCAGCTCCTAGAGCGAAGAGCACACAAGACTGGCTGGCGGCGCGTGAAATCGACTTCATCCGGCACGAAGACTGGCCCTCCTCCAGTCCAGATTTGAATCCATTAGATTACAAGATATGGCAACACCTGGAGGAAAAGGCGTGCTCAAAGCCTCATCCCGATTTGGAGTCACTCAAGACATCCTTGATTAAGGCAGCCGCCGATATTGACATGGACCTCGTTCGTGCTGCGATAGACAACTGGCCGCGTAGATTGAAGGCCTGTATTCAAAATCACGGAGGTCATTTTAAATAAACTTTAGTGTCATAAGAATCTATGTTTTGTTAAGTTCATTTTGGTATATAAATGGTTACATAATGAATAAACTTGTTTCAATTATTTTATATTAAACATGTGACAGAATTTATGACCTGACTAGGTATATATGAGGATAGTTATCTAACTTTTGTTGTTTTGTGCACACTTGAATTGAAAATAATCTAAGAGGAATTAATCGGAGTATATTACGATGTCGTTCCGGTAAAAATATATGTTATTAGAGGTAAAATTCATTGCGCACCCGCACTCGCCCGATTAGTTTTTAAGTTCTCATTGCGAACATAGCAGATAAATTTTTAAGCTCATGCATTTATCCCCAAAAGCAAAGATGGTTGACAGAGATTTTTTTTATTGTACTAAATGGCAATACCAGCACGTTGTACGCCTAATGGTAAGTGATACGACTGCTCAAAAACACCAGCAAAACCAAACAACACCTTGAAATACAAACCAATGCTTGGCATGCAAGTATTGTGTCTCAGGCATGCCACTGCGCTCATGGCGGGTGCAGTGGCATGCCTGAGACACAATACTGCTACTATGTCCTTCAATCCGAAACATAACAGTGCATTCACACGGCTGATGGACGGGAGAAATAGACATTGCGGTGGTACCTACCCAGATGACCTCTCAGATGTGAGAAACCTAAAGAAAGATTAATCCACATAGTCCGCCACGCCGGCCTAGCGCAGGTTGGTGGAGTTTACATACCATATAAATTGCTACAAATTGCTATGGCATGCAGGTCTATTGAAGATGATACATCAAAATACAAATCTAATATTCGTCTTATAAATCCACGCCATGAAAGTGTGCTCATTCGTATCATTCAATTTCAAAATGTACAATGTGAACACTATTTCCTTTTTTATTAATAATGGAATATTGAATTAAAAATCGCAAGATAGGATTTCCGAGCCATATAACATAAATATTTCAGATGACTTTATTCAAATTTTATTTCTGATATTTTAATAATGGAACCCATCAAAAGAATAATTGAATTACTTAATGGAAAATTATCACTACTATCTTTTTTATGCCATAAATCCTGAGGTAATTCCAAATCTAGATTGAAATATACTTCCAGTTTAAACATTCATAAATAAATAATTTTAGTTTTGGCGGAAAGACAGCCGTGAAACACAATATAGTAAAGGTTTAAGTGCCTCGGGAAGGTAAAAGTTTTTGTTGTTGTTTTCTTTGTTGAAAATCGGCTCGACTCAGCTTAGCTGAGATTCCGATATTGTAGGCGGAACATTAATTTTGTAACATTTCATTGTATAATCCCCGGCGCGTAAGTTGAACAAAGATGGCTGACGTCTGCGCAGGTACAATAGTAGTGAGAAGTGTTACCTTGCTGTTGCACGCAAAAAATAAAAATAAATGCAACTTCTCAATCGATTGGTAATTTTGCGTTTTTTATGGGAAACAAATAATTTATACAAACATTCAAAACGATTAGTTTTGTTTTTATTTTAAAAATATACAAAATAAAAACTAATTTGAGGTTTATTTAGTTTAGTTACAATTAAAACTACCTTAACTAACATAATTTACTTTTTTAAAGACATCGTAGACCATCCTTCTCTCTTGTCTTCTTAAAGTTGGCTGCCGAGCCATGTTATTCTCAGAAAAACAAATTTGTGTGAGAACTTCCGTACGCGACAGTACTCTCGGGCGAAAGGGACGCGTGCGCGGGTGTAGGAGTACGAAAAGAGCCTAATGCGCATGCGCGCCGGTGTTTGAGCCGCATTCCCCGCGTCGCACCTCATACCGCACTTCAGTTGGGACCCGAAAATTTGTCACTGCGCATAGTTCAACTTATGCGCCTGGGACTCTACACCACTCATATCAACAAAAAATATAACACAAAGCGCTCAAAACTTGTGTAACAAACGACGGTCTTATCGTTGTCGACGATTTCTAGCAAATAACCTTAAGATGGACTGGAATGAACCAGCACGGAAAAAATAGGTCGTTACACTATAGAAAAAATCAACTTTTAAGTTTAAATAGCATTAGTATTAACTCAACAAGCCACTAATTAAACTAACCCTCATTGAATTTCCTATCGCGCGACTAATGCACTAGTTCGTCTTAAACTTTAGCAAATGGAATTCCATCCAGCAATTACCATTTTTTATTTTTTTTACAAGAGACATCAAAGCCGGCGCGAAACCACGACTTCAAACACTTAACCTACATCCTACTGAGAAAATATTTCTCATTCCAAGTACAAACAGTTTATCTTAGAAACTGGAGTTGTTTGAGAATATAATAAAAAAAACTCTAAGAATACTTCCGACTCAGTACGTAAAGTATTTAGGAGTCGACTTCAATGTTTTAATGTTCAGACATTCGTAGTAATTCTTGTGATAAACAAAAAAGTTTCGAAAATCTCTTGAGGCCCTGTGTGTTGTGCTGTGATTATTTTGCAGTCGTTGAGAAGTTCAATAATGAGAATTTTATCTAAAACTAAACACGGGATATGTAAGGAGGATATTTTTTCTTATGGGATAATCCTCATTGAATACCCGACTATCCTGATTGATCAAGAATGTCTGACTACTACCGGGATAAAAACCCAATGTCTCCATCTGCTCTTTGGAGGCATTTTTTTTTTGCAATTTATGGAAATTCGAGCATGCCGTTCGCCTGCACATAAACAGTAGCAAAACCGAATATTACCTTAAATTTCAAAGCAATACTTTTTTTTTTTTTTCTCTTTATTTAATGAGCTTGGTCACTGAGTGATCATGTCGCTCAGTAATATAAACTTACAATATAACAACAGAAAAAAAAATACTTAAATTCTATTAACAAAACATAATTTTACCATTTATACAATTTAATTGCTTTATTTGTTTTAGGAGAAGCCAAAATCAAATTACAGTAGCCGATGTCTTTCATTAAATTTCCAAAATAAAAGCTTCTTTCGGTTTCATTTCTACTACACTCTGCTAAAACATGGTACACGTCCTCAGGAACACAGCACTGCTCACAATTGGGAGATGCAACTTTTTTCATCATGAAAGCGAATTTATTCAGTGGAATGTGACCAGAACGGAGTCGTAACGCCATTATTACGTCATCTTTATTTAATAAGCAATCAATCCAAGGGGAGCTTAATGGGTGTGGTTGGATAGTTTTGTACCATATACCCTTTTCGACCGATCTCTTATCAAAGTATTCACACCACATCTCATGACATTTTATTTTAATATCCGGTATGTATTCAGTATAATGAGGAACAATATTAAGCGTGATACCGTCATGGCAGGCCTGTTTTGCTAATATATCCACTTCTTCATTACCTAATATCCCTATATGAGACGGGATCCATTGCAGTATTATTTGTTTGTTATTAGATCTAAGATTACGAATTATATCCAGAATGCTAAAGGCAATCGGTAGACCTCGTAAAGACGAGGTACAGCGAGTCAAGTGTTGCAGTGAACTTTTGGAGTCAGTCAAGATAACAGCATGTTCAAAGTCCATTGTAGTAATATATGATAAAGCTTTATAAATAGCAATAAGCTCTGCATGCATAATGGAAATACTCGCATGTGATTTAAATTTCATCGAAAATTTTGAACCCGAGTCTAAAAATGCAATTCCGATCCCGTCTATTTGTTTGGACCCATCAGTGTATATTGGTATACAATTACTATAATTTCTTTCAATATATTTTGAGACTAATAATCTCAAATTTAATGTGTTATAATAACGTTTTGCTTCTTCCATGAAATCGATGTTGTGTTTAACTATATTATCTAAGTTAATCCCTACCCAAGTCCCTAAAGAGAACATGTCTACATATTTACTGTTATAGACAAGCTTTGATTTTAAATAGGTATTTAATGAAGTTAAGAGTATTGTTTTCCTCTTCCAACTATTCAAGCGACAATAATTGTTTAAATTATCCAATAAAGTAATAGTTGAATTGTCCGTAAACGACATGGATTTTAATAAAAATTTTGCTCCTAAATACCATCTACGCAATTCTAAGGGGCAAATGCACAATTCACTCTCCATGACATGAATAGGGGTGCTTTTTATAAAACTGCCTATGATTCGCAACGCCTGATTTTGAACTTGTCTAATTTTCCCAAGTGTGTTTTACAACAATTGTCATAAAGACATAACAGCCGTAATCTAAGCGACTTCTAGTTATAGAAATATACAACTTTCTTAAATGTTTGGGGTGGACTCCCCAACCAGATCCCGTTAAAATTCTAAACACATTTAAGTAACGTAATACTTTGACATTTAATTCATTAACATGTTTAGTCCATCTCAAAGGACTATCCAACCACAAGCCCAAATATTTTACATTATCTACTAAAGGAATGGGGTCACTATTAATTTTTAGTTCCATCGGAATTATCTTCCGTCCTTTTTTGAATATACAAATTTTACATTATTCCGAAGAAAATTCTAATCCAATTTCAATTAAAAATTTGACAAATATATCTAATGCTTCCTGTAATTTTATTTTAGCTTCTAAAATATTACTAGCTGAACTAAAGACAACAAAATCATCCGCATATTGTAAAATATTTACATTAGAGATAAGTGAGCAAACTTCCAATGTGGCAATGTTAAATAATAATGGAGAAAGTGGATCTCCTTGTGCTAGCCCTCGTCCAGTGCTTCTTGTTATAACATTCTTTTCTATTTGTATTTTAAGATGTCTTTCGCTTAAAAAAAACCATAAGTATTTACAAATTTTAGATCCAACTCCTAAATTATCTATTTTTTTTAACAGGGCAGTTATATCGACATTATTATATGCATTATTTATATCTAGAAAACAACCTACTGTGGCAATATTTTTACAGAAACCAATTTGTATACTAGATACAAAAATGAAAAATGTTGTCTCAATCGTGTTGGGATGATTGTACTGAAGGCGGACAATATATAGATATTATATTCTGGAGAAAGTTACAATTAATTAAATTAACATGAATGAACTCAATTCCACCCATATTTGATACCTGACATAGTTGAGATTTTATTGAGTGATGAACCATTACAGCCACACCACCGTAAGAATCGTCTCTGTCTCTGCGATAAATAGTGTATCCGTTCAATCTAAGAGGACTACCAGGTTTCAGCCAAGTTTCACTCAATGCTGCAATATGAATTTTTTCATGTGATAGTAATTGTTCGAAAGCAGCCAACTTTGGTTTGAGGCTTTGTGCATTCCACTGTAATATATTTAATCTCACTTTTTTTTCCGTATTAGCCATTGAAAAACTTTTCAAACACATTCAAGGCATTGATATTTTTGACAACATACGATAAAATCCACTTCCCAAGTATTTGCACTATCATTTTAATTTTAGCCATCAAGTCGTATTTCTTCATAATTATCACCTCTTTTAATCGTCGCAGTAATTCTGGAATATTTCGTTCTTTCTCTTCATTGTATTTGCTAGGCGGAGTATTTGAGGGTGAAGTATCTGATTGAAGTGACGCGTTATCCCAATCATCAACCGTGTAGTTAGTATTATGAAATTGAACCTTTTGTTTCAATGTATTTTTTTTACTTTTTTCTGGTAATTTAGTTTTAGTATTTCCATTATTTGAGTCAGTATTAATATCAGGTTTGTTTATTGCAGGGTTATCGGCTGATGAAAAATGAGAAATCGTAGATGTATGTTGAATATCTTTTGTGATATGCTCACGTGGGGATGGAGGGACGTACATGTTTAGAGCCATTCTGTATGTGCAATTAAATTCTGACATCAATTCTCTTATTTTTCTCTCTTTCAAATATTCTGGACATTTTTTGTAAAGAGCCATATGACGGCCACCACAATTTGCGCATTTATAATTATTTGTTTCACAATTTGCGTGATTTTCACTACATTTAGGGCATGTGAATCTCCGAGATGGGCAAAGTTTGCCAGAATGACCGAACCGCCAACACTTGGAACATTGGGTTACTGGGAATTTGTATTGGTCTATTCTGGTTTTAATACCATGTATATAAACAAACGCTGGCAGTGTTGAACCCTTGAAGCAAATCCGAATGCATTCACTTGAAGCCCATTTCCCTTCAGCATCTCTGTAGTTAAGTCTTTTAATGGACACAATTTCAGCAGTAGGTGATGATAAACTTTCCAGGATCTCAGCCTCCTCCAACTCTACTTCACAATCTCTTAATACGCCAAATGATAGTCCTACCTCGAGAGTCTTCTGGCATCGCCATCCTTTATCCGTAAAAGATTTGTTAAGCACCAACTGACTCGCACTTTCCTCATTATTAAAAGTTACTAAAATTTTATATGGGTTAACATACTTCACTCTTATTATATCTTTAATATTGGCGGATTTAAATAATCTTGCTAATGCAAATTGTTTAGGTAGAATTTCTTTGCAGGTGATACAAACTTCTATTTTAGATTCCACAACTTCGATTGACGAATTTGTCGTTTCCACTATCCTTTTTTTACCACTTCTCGTTACTTGAGTCCATACTTCATCCTGATCCACAGTCCTCAAACGTTTTCCTCGTCTTAAATCCTCCTCGGTACACTCCTCTAAATCCATCTCTGTACTTTCATCTATCTCTGCTTGTGTTTGGTACGACATATTTTCCTCCTGCGATCCTTCTGTTTGATCAATAACTAAATTTAAATAAACTCCATCGGCGTCTTGAATTAATTCATTATGATTCATTAGATAACATAAACACCGGGCCGAGCCGCACTAGGCAGGCTCGCCGCGATCGAGCGGCAAACCGGTTCCGAGGTAAATAGATAAGCACAAAAACAATAAGCGACAAGTGATCGAGTCGAGCGTCCGACAAAAGCAATACTTGACATTCCACTGCGCTCGCCATCCTGAGACATAAGATGTTAAGTCGTAATATGTTCAGTTGTTATTCTGGCTACAATATCCTTCAGTCCGAAACACGACAATAGTAGAAACAGAAATTGCGGTGGTACCACCCAGATGGCTTCTCACATTATGAGATACCTACCACCAGCAAAATCTCTTTTGGGACCTCAAAATGAACACGCCAAACTGCCTCCAGTGGGAGACCTAAACGCCACAATAGAGGAACATCCATAAGGATAGTACTCGGAAGAAAGGGCGATTTATACCACGACTACTACGACTCTGTCTGCGATCGGAATCGGCTCTCTCATGATCACGCTTTGCATCGTTCTGATGCATTACAGCTTCTCAGTAGAGGTCACGACTTTCCACATTTATAGTATACCTATCCCGGAATAGCCATTACGTACATACGAAAAAGCTTACTAAATAGAAAATCCGTCAAAGTGACCTACGCTAGTATTGTGTTTCAACTTCACCAAGTATACAAGATAGATACACCTGGTTTTGACGAGTCCGGTATAATTCTATTTGGATTCTAAAGTTAGTACCTTATAGGTCTCTATGGAAATCCTTGAAGGAAGCCTATCATCAGCAGTACACTTCTTATGGCTGAAGAGAAAGAGAAATAGGATACTTACTGCTATCAAATGATCCATCGTCACACAATAAATAAAATGAGTCAAAATTACAGTGTCAATGCTGTCATTTATCTCTTTCTTTCTAACCCTCTACAATCTTGTCCCTACTAATAATAACCTGTTGATTAACGATTTAATTAACAAAACACGGATTAAAATTTGTTTACCACAAAGCTTTATAACTGTAAATTTATTCGTACCGTAATGCATTTTTGAGTTTGAAATATGTAGCCTAATTAGAGGTTTTGTAATTACATCGTCCATTGTCATTAGACTCTGTAATTTATTAATCATATTATTTATAAGCATTATTTATTATTTATTGACTATGATAGTAGGTAGGTTTAACTATGTGCATAAACCACTATTGCACTATCTCTCACAGATTGAAGTGTCATTCATGTTCGAAATTGTAATTATTGCTAACAAAGTTTTAAGTGTTCTTATGTACCTACTAACAAATTAACACATTGTTTCCCTCTCTATAAATGTGTATGGAACTTATCTGGATAGCAACAGTGGTCTTTCGATGGTTGTAGGGAAAAAGAGAGAGATATATGTATCATTATCATCATCATATCAGCCACAGGAAGTCCACTGCTGAACATAGGCCTCCCCCAAGTATCTCCACAATGACATGTTGGAAGCGGACTGCATCCAGCGACTTCCTGCAACCTTAGTCAGATCGTCCGTCCACCTTGTAGGCGGGCGTCCGACATTTCGCTTGCCTGTACGTGGCCTCCACTCAAGAACCTTTCGGCCCCAACGGCCATCGGTTCTACGAGCTATGTGCCCGGCCCACTGCCACTTCAACTTGCCAATCCTATGGGCTATGTCAGTAACCTTGGTTCTCCTACGGATCTCCTCATTTCTGATTCGATCTCGTAGGGAAACACCGAGCATAGCCCGCTCCATGGCTCGTTGAGTGACTTTGAGCCTTTTAATGAGGCCCACAGTGAGAGGCCACGTCTCAGTGCCGTATGTCATCACTGGTAACACACAACTATCGAAGACTTTCGATTTTAGGCACTGAGGTATTTTGGAAGAGAAGACGTCGCGAAGTTTCCCGAACGCTGCCCAACCGAGTTGGATTCGACGATTGACATCTCTCTCGAAGTTGGACCTGCCTAACCCGACCACTTGTCCTAAATAGACATATTCGTCTACAACTTCGAGAGTCGAGCCCCCATCTCCAATAGGGCAATGTCCACTGTTAATGTTGGCAACTGCCTTTAGTATGTTACCACACATTTCTATATAAAATAATCAAATTAGCGTAACACAAACTTGTATATAAGCTAGAGCGTGCACTTCCACCTCGTATATTTTCGTAAGTACGTCAAAAAAGTACAGCTAAACTCGACGAACAAAACTTTTATAGCACATAAATTATCATTATATTCGCTTTCTGCTGACGTGGGAACTTTTGTTTTCATTTATTCCTCGCTTAGGATTTAATACCTACTAGGAGTAAAAGAGGTGCTGACTTTAGGGGATATTTTTATTTGTTCAATTTATTTAATCGCAAGAAATCGGTGTATGCAGGCTGCTTCCTTCCTGATTTATGTGGCCATGAATGGGGGAGGCCTACGTTCAGCAGTGGACTTAATGTGGCTGTGTAAGAGGAAAAGAGAGTGATAATTTATTATCTACTAAATTCGAGGACACCTATTATTTTTTCGCACATTAAGAATTTCATGATGTGAAAAACGCATACCATAGAAAACTTAACAAGATTTTTTGTGGCATATGTAACCTGCCTACACTAGGTTAGCACCGTGAACTATAAGCTAGGGTAAACCCATCTCGATCAAACTCTTGATTATAGAGGACTACCGTGCCCAGCAGTGTGTGATTATAAGCTGATATAGGAAATCATTTCTCTTTTTATGAAATTATACGCTATCTGTTTCCAAAACATTCAAAAAATATTCAGTAGAAAATTCGGAAGTGATACAACCACGCTGTCAGACATGACTCAGAATGTAACATAGTCTCACAAAAAATCGACGGGAAGCGACAGCTTTGTTGTTTCGTTCAGTTCAGTGTAAATGAGATTGCCTGGATGCCCAACAACCCTTTCCTCCTCAGCAGGGAAAGATAATGCTTTCCCTGCTGTTCGCTTCCCGATTTGGTGGTCCGGCAACATATCAAACATCCAAGTGTTATAGGTGCTCAAGAGCGGCAGTGATCACTTACCATCAGGTTACCCATTTGCTCTTTGCCGTAAAAGAATTACCTCGAATGATCTCTCAAATTCTAAATTTTTCATCTAAGTCATCGGATTAAAAGCGAGAAATGTAATGTACTGTTTACATAATATCACCCTTTTCCCAAAAGCCAGAGTTACTACCAGGACACCCACGTTTTACCTTGTGTCCTCCGACCCACGAAGCCTATCTCCATATCGTTACAAATTCTTGATTCCGAGCAGACAATGAATATAAAAATCCAATATCACTTTGCCCGACCTATCATTCGAGCTCGAGACCTCAGCATCACAATCATACCTCTGTACAATTGCGCCATCGAGCCAGTCTGTTTGTAACAATAGCACATTATCAGTCAATCGCTTTGTTGTCGAGTGCAATATCGCCACAGTTTATACGCCAGAGCCGGCTTTGATGTTTGGACGCTTGACCTAATTAATATCAGTTAATAGCCTAAAATTTAGCATGCGCTACAGGTATCAAAATTGTGTGGACATTACATAAACTAACACCGGGTTGTGATTGTTTAATTTATAAAGTTTATTAATCCGTGCTTGTATTTCAGTAAATAATACATACATACATAAACTCACGCCTTGTTCCCAGAAGGGGTAGGCAGAGGTGCGAGGGCACCCACATTTCGCCTTGTATGTTCCGTCCCACAATGTGATAGGTGGCGAGCCTATCGCCATATCGGGCACAAATTCCTGACTCTGGGCTAAAATAATAAATAATACCTTTAATATACCACAGTAAAACTGTATCGTTTATAAAGGCAGACAAAGTAATTGTCTTTTTTTCTCCTTTATCAATCTATAAACGTTCCACTGCAGAGTAGGCACTGTTAAAGCATACATAACTCTGAAAAGTCAGATGTGTACTCTAGGATATGAAGATACCAACGACGTAGCATGACCGAGCGTAGATATTTGATAAAACATAATAGTCTAAACCCTCAAATTAACCCATAAAATTGAACTAAAACTACATTCTACGGATTTGATGAATTTGGTTTTTTTTTTTGTTACTCTGGCCCGGCATAGCGGCGACATTGCACCTGATGGTAAGCGCAAATGCCGCCCAGGCAGAGTATCCATTGGCATCGGACGGCAGTCCCATGCCAGCCTGCTAATTTTTCATATTTTAGCTTCCCGACGTTTCAATTACTTTACAGCTTCCAAGGTCCAAGGGCAAACTGAGGTATTATTCAACCGCTCAATGACTGTTACAATATTACTACCCTCAATTTAAATCTTAATATTTTTTTCTAATATGTAACTTTCGCGTAAATCTAAGAAACAATTTGAACCCCTAAAAATCATTCCAACCCAGATTAACAAACGCCGCTTGATGACTGTGTATTAGACCACAAAACCAGGGAAATCTCTCGACGCTCTGCCATTGTACATGTAATCTAATTGCGTTGGCCCAGTACTTAACGTAGGTAAAGGATGATTAAAGGTGTACCGAAGGGAATACGTTCACTACTCGTATCATTGCTTTGGATGTGGTAATTTGTGGGCTTGTGGTTATTTAGTGGGTAATATTTCAGTGTTCCATCACTTTCAAAAGTGGTAGAACGTCGCTGTTGTCTGAAATAACTCAGCATGAATGGGTAGGCTCGTCCGGAGCGGTGCCACTGTCTCACAGGAGGTTTTGTTCGGTAAGATTTCCGAATGAAAAATACTCCATCCATCTTCCCATCATTCTTCCCGCTCCCAATTTGATGGTTCGTCAAAACCATCCATGATTCAAGCGTTATGGATGTTCCTGTGAACCACTAGTAATTGTTTGGGGTCTCGGTGTTTTTCAGACCGAAACGTCTCTCGTAGCTTTTGATACCCAGGAGACAAGACTCGAAGTATGTTTGGTGTTAGGACTATGTATGTGACTGTTGAGTATATTTATTTATTTATCATCGGCCATTATGGATGACGTAACTTATGTAAAACTGAGAGTTTGATTTAAAGTCTTGTAAGCATTTAAAGTAGACATATTCCAATATACTGGCTTAGTGCCGGTGAGTAGACGGTAAATAAAGATTTCCAGAGCACAAAATATTTCGATAATCGTTACAATTGGGTATAACAATTTTCAAGATAAAGAAACAACGCAAGCCAAATTATAAAATCAACTACAAAGTGTATGGTGAGATGTGTGTATTGTAACTGTAAAGTCCGTTGACCGACATGGTAAAATATATGGCCTAACTCCTCCCAATCGCACTCTTGGTTGGAGGAGGAGGCGCGTGTCTTGCAATGGAAGGTATATAGGCTGATACAAATACAGAAACTAGAAACTCACCGTATTTTGGTCACTGTTATAAGTTTTACAACATTGACATGTGTTCTGCTCAGTTGCATGGTTGACTCTCAACAACGTCGAAAAATGTTCATATCATGGTGGGCGGGTGAAATTTCCTCAACAAAGTATTTCGACTTGCATTGAGTGAAGTTGCCGGCTAAGAAAAAAATTGTCAATGTGTGCTGGCGGTTCGGCGACTTCGGTGTGTAGTGCGTTATAAGTATCGCAAGAAGACCTCTCTCAAATCCAAGTGATGTGTTTTTTATATTTATTTCTTCTTTATCGACAACAAGTCCACACGCCTTCCCTAAACATATCAACAGCAACCAGTTGAAACAAACGTGATAAACGATGCATTAAGTGGATGGATCAGATCGTTACAGACTTATGAAGGACTTCATTCTACAGGATTTCAAAAATAATTAACTAGTATTATGGTGAGTGAAATTCGTTAAATATTCTTCCATAGTTTGTTATCCCACAATCTTCACCTATGTATGTCTGCCTTTGTTAACATACCTACATCCACCACGTAGGTATAATCCAAAAAGGCCAAATTGCAAAATCATGTAACACGAGATGTAGCATCCTGATACCTTTTCGGTAGGTTCCATGTTCAATTTAAGTGGTCCCAGGTTGGGCGAACCTTGGCTACGCGTTTAATTAGAGATAGGGCCTGACCTTTCTTACATACTGATTTCAAACAACGCCAACATGTTGGACCAATTAGTTTAGGTATCCGTTTTACTCCTCCACTATAAATTGAGAGATTGGAGAGGGGTTAGGCTATAAAGTCCACCACGCTGGCCTAGTGTCTGTCGGAATGGTAGGCTAGTGTCGGTGGACTTTGAACGGCCTTGGAAATTCCTAGTTCAAATCAATATAATGTGTAACTTTTCTCAAAATATTTTCCTTTATCATTTAATAAGTGATGATTGACTATCAATAAACACAAGAGTCCGAAAAGTTGTGATTGTGTGAAAGTTTACTGGTGACAGATCCCTCATATGTCAGAGGCCGCATGTACCCCGCATGTCTATTTCAGAAATTGAAACGCTCTATTTTCACTTTATATTACTAACCTATTTTATGGGAAAAATATATGACATTGTAACTAGTAGAAAGGTTACATCGAGAACTTGAGGTCAAGATTGAATATAACACTTCGTGAAAATTTCGAGTGGCCACACCCATGAATACAATAAACTGAATTTTGATTTGAATTGCTGACCAACTAAATAATCTCCAACAGTCACATACATAATGGTGTTCCATACTAAGATCATGTTTTGTGTCGTGGGTGTCAGGAACTACGAGAGATTTTTCGGTCTTACAAATACCCAGACTCGAAACAAATATTTTTTTATTATATTAGAGCGGAAATCGAACCCGCGGGTTTACGTTTCACAGCCGGCGTCTAACCAATTGCGCCACGGAAGCTGTCTGAAACCTTCTATATTTTTTAAATTAATGTCACATCTCCGTGTATTTTACCGAGCAAAAAAAGTAAATGGTATATTTTCCAAGGAGACACTCATACTAGCATTTACGTGTAAAATAAAACATACACCAAAGAATAGGAAAGGGCGAAATAAAGCGACACTTACCGTCTAACAATCAGGTCCTACAGACCCGCCATACATTCATCGCTAAAGTGCCCTTTGCACCTGAATTAAATGCACGTTGAATGAAAGCGTAGTTCGTTTTTAATGAAGCGAAACAACCAGAGATTGCCATAACGCTGTGGTTATTTGTATTAAATCATAATAATATTTAGTATGGTAAATATATATAATTTTTTCGAATTACTTATTACTACTGCTACTTTTTTGAAAATATTTATTTACTATGTTTATCAGGGATAGTATCCATCCATCCAGCAATTACCTGAAATTACAGGAAATGGGTCTAGTAATTTCAGAGCATTTTCAATGCAATCAAATAACCAAATCTTTCCTCTTTATAATAATAGTTTAGATGTAGGCTAGCGAGAAGTACCTACTAATTTATTTAATTGTGTTGCGACTTTTTTAAGATTTTAAATGCGAAACCTCTCTTAAAGATTATATACATTTGTTGCAAGGAAATCTAAGGATCTAAACCGATAAAAGCTAAACCGCACCCTTAGGTTTTTGAAAAATAAATATTATTTCCTATCCAATCATGATTCGTGGAATATAACCCGATGTCTTGATAAAAAAAGAGCACATGCTGCATTATTACATTTTCTAATGTTATTATTTACAATTTGTTTCTATTGATTTCATAGCTCTCCCTTGGCCCACAATGGCTGCACTATGCACGAATTTATCGCTTATTAACCATGAGGCATGAGTGAGGGAGTGTGAGGGAGTGCGTGGTGGCCTGGTGGTAAACGGACTAGACGCTGCTGCCCACATGTTCACGGTGGTCGCGGGTTCGAATCCCAGGGCAGATCTCTGACTTTTCGGAGTCATGTGTGTATTGAAATTCAATCACCACGCACTAAAACGGTGAAGGAAAACATCGCGAGGAAACCTGCATAGCGATTTTTAAGAATTTCTATGGTATGTAAGTCCGCCAACCCGCAGCAGGCCAGCGTGGTGGACTATATGGCCTTACCACTCTCAATCGTATTCTCGATTGTAGAGTAGGCCCGTTCCCTGCAGTGGGACGTATATGGGTTGATACAGACAGAATTAAATTTATCGTATTTGGATGAACTAATCGACAGTATGTCCCTCTTTACAGCAAGTCTACGCATTCATTTGTAACATTTCTTCATCTACTGAATATTGCAGGTGTTGAGTATAAAATTAAACTGAGTGTAGGAGCTAAATTATTATATATATATTGACTAACATAGGCTTAAACATAGATTAAGCACATAAGTTAATCGACTATTTGGTTAGATTATACTCGTATGTTTGTAAAGTTTATAAAAAATATATATTCGTTTGTTTTATGCGGAAAAATAATTGGCGAATCTCATAATTTGTTTTGCTGGAAAAAAGACGGTATATGATTTGAAAGCCCACGTGGTACAGTTGGTTGGGCGTGAGACTGGAGGGCACGGGTTCGATGCCCGCACCGAGGTAAATTATGTTTGTGCGATCCACCAGTATTCATGTTGAGTCTGGGTGTTTGTGACAAGGTTAAGTCTCTCGTAGTGTCTGATGATCAACAGACCTAGTCAAGATAACTACATAATGATTTATTTCATTATGTGTATCTGTATCAGCCCATATACCTCCCACTGAATAGCACGGGCCCCCTCTTCAGCCAAAAATACGATTGAGAGGAGTTTGGCCATTTATTCTACCACGTTTTCATCACTTTCGTATCCACTCTGAGACCACGAAACTGTAAACTAATCCAAACATCCGTAAGGATTAGTTTTATTTCCATAAAATAACAGCAGACAAAATATCTATCTCGATATTCCCATGTTCCTTCAAATTCTCATACAAGTTATTTTGATGTAAGAACACGAAGAATATATGAGTTGAGTGCAAAAAATATAATATATTAAGTCTGTATGTTGGTGTAATATCTTGGAAACGTTTCGGATGAAATATGGACGAGTTACACGCTCCTTCAGTTTTATTTTAGTCGCACAATTTATTTACTTCCTATTTTTTGTTGGGGGAAAATAGTTTCCTATTCCCATCTGAATTGTATTGGAGTATTCTCATATCTAAGTTATTGTTGCCGGCGATAAATACTCACAATGCTAAAAATTGCGGCATATTTTACTGGGATGTCTCTCTTAAGTGAGAAACCGCCAGGGAGGTTACTCTATGAAACATGCGAACACGAATGTTCGGATGTTCGACGTCAGTATTAATAAAAGTTTTCCGCTTTTAAAAATCAATACTATTCTCTATTATACTTATAATTTTCTTCAAACTTAGTCTATAGTTACGACGTACGATAGAGGACTCCAACATTTTGTGTAGTATCTAGGCACATTAGGGAAGTTTTACGTACGGCGCCCAATATTCGAAGTTCATATCGTTTCATAACCCCCCTGAGTAGGTACCATAGCAATATCTATGTCTCCCGATAAACAGTTTTGAAGTACATTATATCTAGAGTAACTACTAGACATATTTGGATATACATATATGTACATATCAGGATGCCGAGCACAGTGGAATGCCAAGCATTGCATTTTAAATCATAGTGTTATTTGGTTTTAGTACTGTCCATGAACCGTTGTATTCATCATCAAGTGACTGGCATGCTCGTTATTCCCAATAAAATAATGCCTGCTTTTGATAATGAATGGTACGAGTAAATACCTACATACATAAACATCACGACTTTATCGCAGAAAGGGGAGTTAGCCATCCTACCAAGATACCTTACGTTTTTTCTTATGTGTTCCGTCCCACTAATGAATACATTATCGACCTCGAGTCAGGAACTTGTGCCAGATATGGTGAAAGGCTCACCTATCGAATCGAAAAAGTCCAGTCATTGCCCAGTCTGGGATTCGAACCCGAGACCTAAGCATTATAAAAGTATCCCTGTACTACTTCATCACCGAAAAAGGGTGTGAAGATTTTATATATTATGTATGTAAACAAAATAAAAACTACACGGTACCCCATAAATGTTAAAGTCACGTTTTTGCCGACTTAAACATTTCACGTGCATTTTTAAACGGTTTATATGGCGGTGTAAACTTAATATTCATGTATATCCGTCCCTTTCATCTGTCACGAGGGTGGAAAGAGACAGACAGACAGCTTCATAAATCCCATAATGTCGGTAACAGGTGTGTTTGCCCGACATTGACAAAGGATTACCCATCCAAATGTTGCTTGTTAGGAGATTTTATGTTCCAAATTATTTTATGAGGTGTTGCGACATTGATGTGGGGGTTTAACCCCTAAACCTGATAAATTTAACTGTGTTGGAAAATGTTTAAAGTTCCATACTAGTAGGTCTCTCAAAAAGTGAAAAGTGAGAGGATACCTGGGTGGGTACCAACGCAATGTCTATTTCTCCCGCCAAACAGATTTGTCAGGAAATGTTGTGTTCTGGTTAGGACAATTGCGGATCCACCGTAGTGGGCACGATGGGCATGCCCACAACCCTAACGGACCTATGGTACCACACTTCCACTACAAGTATATATTGAAATCGATAGACTTAATATTATAGCAAATGCCATAATATCACCAATATAAAATCGCAGAGTTAAATCTTTATTGCGTATAACGACAATGAGCAATATCATACGCAGACTCCCACTTCGTTGAGTCTCGGGTTGCCATACTCACAGCTCTTTTTGAAAGCTGGATCCGCCCTTGGGTTAGGAGGGCATTGTAGCCAAAACAGCTACTGGATATATTGAAACTTAATTTTTTTTTCTCAAGATGGGGAGCGCAGTGGAATGTCAAGCATTAATTTCTTATCCTTGAGCGGTCTTATCACTCACCATTAATCGAATGGTTTGCTCGTGTCACCATTCATGCCTATAAAAAAAGAAAAATATTACGTTGATGAATGAAATTTAGTACATTTAAATAAAGAAATGACAAATCTTAAAAAAAATTTACAAAACATACAGTCAAATTTTTAAGTCAGTTAATGATAAATTTTGTGTGACTGTATTTGTAGAAGAAACAAACGAATATAAACATTCAAGACATGACATTTATCAAACAGATAACACAAAGTTTAATGACCTCGCCCTTGAAATTAACTCTGAAGTCTGATGTCCTAACAAATGTCACCTGGAGAGTACATTAATGACTAAATGGAACTTGCTCTGCATGTCCTAACGAAGTTCCAGCGTAGTACGAACATTACAACCCCCAGCCATCAATAGTTAACCGCTCCCCAATTTTATTAAGGGTTCGGTTAGTTTAACAGCGGGATTAAGGTTATAAATCCTAATCTTATAAATAATATTATAGGTATAAATCCACTGCAACTTAAGTAGGCGAGGTTTTTTAATTTTTACAAATAGGTAAGCCTTTTTTTGTCAAGTCGGCAATAAAATAGATCTTATGACAAGTCAATAGATAGTACTTAATCCGTATTTACAAACTTGTTTATTATGTTATTATACACTGTACTGTAACAGCCCATAGACATACTCCTCCACAGTCGAGAGTACGATTGAAAGTGATTAGGCCATGTAGTCCCCCACACTGGCTTTACAATTTACATACCATAATACCGCCTTTACTTACCAAAGAAAATCATGCAAATCACTATGAGTATGTTATGCAGGTTTCCTCACGATGTTTTCCTTCACCGTTATAATGCGTGATTATTAACTATCAATACACACCTGACTCCGAAAAGTCAAAGGTTTGCCCTGGAATTCGAACCCGTGACCATCATGAACCGGCAGCCGCGTCTTGTCCTTTTACCAACAGGCCACCACACACTTATTATATGTTATTATGTATAACTTAAATTTATTTCGTTTTTTCCCAGAAGGTGTAAGCATAGGTGCAATCAGGACACCCATGTTCGCCTTGTATTATTCGTCCCACGATGAGATACGAGCCTATCATACCACGAACAAATTCCTGACTCCGGGCTGATAATGAATAGAAAAATCCAATAACAGTTTGCCCGACCCGGAATTCAAACCTGAGACCTCAGCTATGCAGTCACACAGTAGTACAACTGTGTGAAACTGAACTGCAACTGAAGCAGTCGTCTTATTATAAGTAATGTTTTCTAAAACTCTTACAAGCAGACCGCGTCTTAATGCCGTGAGGAGTTAATGATTCGAAATAATAGTCTGAACACCACCTTACTTACGTTTAAGTGTACGGCAAATAATTTTATGCAATATGGCGATACAAATCAAGTTGCATGCTTTTGAGTACCTAAATATTATTTATTTTATGTAATATATTGTACACCACACAAATTAATAGAGATAATAAATTACAGCGCTTATATATTATGTATAACAAACGGCGGTTTTTTAAATACTTTAATATAGACACTATACCAATAGATAATATTATCTAAAACATAAAATATTAATTTAGGAGAAAAAATATTAAAGTAATCTAAAATGGTTTTTAAACATATTTAGAGATTTATATTAGATATTATTTTGTGATATAAGTATTTATTTATTTTAGCGGGTATGGTTCTAACAAAGGATTCAAACAAGGAGCCTGTGAAATTACAAGAAGCAGTGGTTTGTGTTAATATTGTTCTGAGCTATGATATGTTCATTAGGTGCTATAATAAATGTTTTAAATCATGCTATATGTGATATTAACTAATATGACAGGTGTTTGAGGGATTTTTTTTATTGCAATGAATGTCGAGACGAGTCTGATGGTAACCGATTCGATCATCATGTGGCAACATCCATCGTTTCATGCAAAATTCAATTGCTCTTGAACATAATTTAAAAATAAAAATATTACAAGAATATCAGCGATGATCAGCGATTAATCCAAGGATTAATCAAATGAATGCCATAATTTACTTCATTCACTCTCATTATGACAATGCGCAAGTGAAAGAGATGAATATACATATCATGCGAAATATCAGATATCGGTTTTTACCTGGAACACAAGTTGAGTTGGAGTTGATCACAGAGTTGATTGTTGAATGTCAAACGTCAACAATCACAGGACGTTTTGACTTTTGTTTATAAACATTACAGTACACAGTATTTTATTAAATGCAGATGATTCCAGCGTTTTTTGCATGTATCACGGTGTAAAAAGTGTGTACCTCATAAGTTCAAGTAAGTATTTTCCGTTTTATAACCTTTAGTTACTCACTCACTGTGGGCCTCATTAAAAGGCTCAAAGTCACTCAACGAACCATGGAGCGGGCTATGCTCGGTGTTTCCCTACGAGATTGAATCAGAAATGAGGAGATCCGTAAGAGAACCAAGGTTACCGACATAGCCCATAGGGTTGGCAAGTTGAAGTGGCAGTGGCCCGGCAAACATAGTTCATAGAACCGATGGCCGTTGGGGCCGAAAGGTTCTTCAGTGGAGGCCACGTACAGGCAAGCGAAATGTCGGACGCCCGCCTACAAGGTGGACGGACGATCTGGCTAAGGTTGCAGGAAGTCGCTGGATGCAGGCCGCTTCCAACAGGTCATTGTGGAGATCCTTGGGGGAGGCCTATTTTCAGCAGTGGCTGATATGATGATGACAAAAGATCCTAGTTTGATTGTTTATAGTTAAAATGAAGCCATTCTCTTACACATATTTGTGCTAAGTCACATAAATCTTAATTATATTTCTGTTGATGTATAAGCTAAAATCTTATGCATTGTAGGTATACATCATGTGTGGTAAACTTTGAGTATTTATAGTTAATATTTGAGAAAGATAAATCAAAAAAAGGCACAGGTTTTTTTTTTATTCTGGCCCGGCATAGTTGCCGCATTGCGCCTGATGGTGAGCGCAAATGCCACCCAGGCAGAGTGTCTACTGGCATCGGACGGCAGTCCCATGTCAATAGACACAATTATGCCAGCCTGCTAAGTTGCCTCTTCACACTATGGTGGAAGGACCCAGGATTATAGGAAGGACTTGAATTGTAATGAATTGAATTGAATTCCTCTCAAACTTATATGGATATTATAATAATACACTTCTGGTTAACAATTGAATTAACAGTGACTTGTTGTTTAACAATTAGTTACAATTTTACTTGTATAGCAACACTACCAACATTACCAAAAAAAAAAAAAATATTTTTTTGTATATTCAAATGTATGACAGCACTCACACTATTATAAATACTCCAAGTCGAAAAATATTTCATATTTTATTGAATGCAATAATTATACTCTGAATATAGAATGTATACAACATAATAAGGAATTATGTTACAATTTATTTCGGAGCAGGATTGCAATAAGAATTCTGGGATGGGGATATGCATCTTAATACACATATTATTTGTATATGTGGAAGCTTGTGATTAGCTATTTTCTTTATAATTATGATTGGTATCTTGTCTATAAGATTTATTCAATTCCACCCAGAGAGTATACAAGCAAAGTCATAACTAATATATTTTTAATTTTAAAGGCTTTATTTATATTATGACCTCTACGTGGATTGATGAAAAAGTGATGAAACATGATATTATTAGAGATCATATAGAGAGTATAGTGAGCCATAGTCTTTGCCTACTTGTATGCATTAGAGTATATAATTAATTAAAATGATTGTGTTCTGCTTTGGAGGGCATTGTTGACAGAGTAACTACTGGACATATTGAAACTTAACAATTTATGTCTTAGGATGGGGAGTACACTGGTATGCTTAGGATTGCTTTGTAATTTATAGTGCTGCTTGGGTTTACCACTGTCCACTGGCATGATCATATCACTATACTTTGTAAATTAAAAATAATATACCTATATATATATATATATATATATATATATTCTAGTGACAATTTAGCAACTGGGTATTATATACATTACTTTAATTTTATTTAGAAGCTTCCATAGCGCAGTTGGTTACATGCTGGCTAAGAAACAAGAGGCCGAGATTCCATTATATACGGGTACAATGATTCATTAACAGCAAATATAAATTTGTAATCCTATATGTTTATATACAAACTTATTCACGCAGTTAGTGTATCTAGAAAACTAGACAGAAATTGTGAAATATTTAAGTTTTACTTTGATTTAGACACTAAACACTAATTATATTCTAAACTAGCTGTACCCGCGACTTCGTCCGATTGGAATTTAACAAAAACTTTATTTTTCTAAAACAAATGTACAGTACCCGGCGATAAATATTGCACATCGACATTTGGAAAGAGACAATCGGCTAATTTCCGCTTCGTAGAGCGTTATCTCTGTCGCACGAAATACAAACAGTCCGGTATCTATTAGGAGCTGTTAAAACAATTTTAATTTGCTTCATTTCATTGTGATAGTCACCTGTAGTATCCGTGGATTTATACATTAAAAAGGCACCGGGTACAAAGCCTTTTTTATTTCCCGCATGAACTATTATCAAACTTTACTTATCATCACTCCAAGATTTCGCTTTAGTGTGGGATGTATGTATGTAAGACTCATCCATGTAGACGATATTTTTTCCTGTTTCGCGAAATTTGTTTGAGACTTACATCGTGCTTTTCCATTAAAACTTTTCGATTATCTTCCATTTTAGTGAACCGAAATCCCATCTCCTGAAGTACTTTCCTCAACGTCTTTTCAGACCCATTGTAATTAATAGCTTCAGATTATTTAGCTTTTAATGATTTTATTGTTGGCAGTTCATTAAATCGTAAGTGAAAATCATACACCATTCTTCGAACAACATCATAATCAAAATCGTCCATATCCAAACGAAATTGCTTTTTTGGTCTCCCTTTTTTGGAGTGCTAAACTTAATTTCAGTAGAATGTGTTTCAGTACTGACTTCGTTTAATATATTGTTCAAAGTTCTTGAAATTCCAGTGGCATTTGCAACTCGCGCTTGAACCTTCTTAAAATAACAACTTACATTTTCATCTTCATTTTTTAAATCTGTCAGCTTCGGTGACAAAATATTTATAAACATTGTAGATAAAAGTGCGTGGTGGCCTGTAGAGTAGGCCCGTGCCCTGCAGTGGGACGTATATGGGCTGATACAGATAATTTGGCGTGACTGACCTCGTAAAGGTTTTCCTCTTTTTCCTAAAGATGCCATAGTACAACTTTAAATTATTTAAATTTGAGGGTGTTAACAACTCTATATATATATTTTGAACTGGACGCGACCGCACTCTATCGCACTTGAACAACGACTGACAAAACGTCACATAGGTCACTACCCAGACTGCGACAGAGATAATGCTCTACGAAGCCGATATTAGCCGATTGTCTCTTTCCAAAGGTCGATGTGCAATATTTATTGCCGGGTACTGTAGCCTAAGTTACTCATTATATCAGCTACCTGACAATAAAAGTCCCGTCAAAATCGGTCCAGCCATTTCAGAGATTCGCCGGAACAAACAGACAGACAGACAAAAAAAAAATCTAAGGTCATTTTCTTTATAGATATCCTGTATATAACGAAATGTAGTTGGACACAGACACCGCACCGTCAGGCTGTGGAATTGTTTGCCGTCTCACGTGTTCCCTCCTTCCTACAATCCTGAGTCTTTCCGCCGTAGTGTGAAGAGGCACCTTAGCAGGCCGGCATAATTGTTTCCATTGGCATGCCTGCATGACTGCCGTCCGATGCCAATGGATACTTTGCCTGGGCGGCATTTGCGCTTACCATCAGGTGCAATGCCGCCACTATGCCGGGCCAGAGATAAAAATAATAGAAATATTTGTAGGCTGCACAAATATTTCTCTCGGTGCGGGGATCGAACCCGCGGCCTCTCGTTTTACAGGCAGCGTCTAACCACCTGCGCCACGGAGGCTGTCTGCAAATGCACTGATATATTAAATATATGACCAAGTAAGAAGAACCAGAGATCAAATCATAACCATGTGCAAGATTCTCCTTGGTAGAATTGATGCACCGGATCTGAGCTCTGAGTTGTCACGACTTTATGTTCCTAATAATTATCTGCGTGGCAGAAGTCACAAATTATTTTCCGTACCAGCATGTCGAACAATTGCTCGTGCCAGGTCTCCTATTCCGCGTGTTCTTGCAGCGCTAAATGCCCTCCTCGATACAAATTCCAAAGTTGATTTGTTTACTGATGAATGGACAGTTATCTTGTCAGCGTGTGTGGAATACTGTGAGAAGATTTGTAAATAGCCTTTCACGGTAGTTAATAAATTATAACTCAGAGGTTTGTTTAATATTTATTAGGTATTTATTTTATTTTTTTGTTTTTTGTTTTTCGTGAACTTAGTTACTATAGTTTATATATTTTTATTACCACACTGTTTGTGTTCATAAATATTGTTTATATTTTGTTGATTTGTCTAGATTTAATATATTAGATTTACTTAGGTTTAAGAATTTAATTGATGTAATTGGTGTATGCCGTTTTGATTAAATTAAAATAAATGACAAATAATTTGAAGTTTATTTCATATTCTATTGAGTTACAACTTACAAAATATAGGTTTTTACCTATATTTTGTAAGTTGCACAAATGCTGAAAGATAAGGAAGTGTTGGATAGTTTAAAAAAATATTAGACGTCACACTTCGATCAAATATGCACTAGATAGATATTAGTACAGGGCTAAAAAACGGCAAGAGAAATAAGAGCACAAATAAGCGTGTGGTCTTATCTGAGGGCACGGCGGTGCCCCCTCCAAGTCGAGCTAAAATGCGGCACGGTCGTACCATCCTTTTCTACCACCCAATAGCTTCGTTGTGATTAAAGCAAGCACCTGAGTCCTTCCGCCGTAGTGTGAGGAGGCACCTTAGCAGGCCGGCATAATTGTTTCCAATTTTCCATTGGCATGGGACTGCCGTCCGATGCCAATGGAAAATGGGCGGCACTTGCGCTTACCATCAGGTGCAATGCCGCCACTATGCCCGGTCAGAGTAAAAAAAATAATAATAAAAAAAGACTTCAATTTTATTTATATGTATAGATTTGAAGGTTCTAGGGCTGCTAGAAGTGGCTTAGACTTTTGATGATCGGTCTCATTCAGTCAGTCAGTGACAAGTTAAGAAAGTTTTTTTTTAATTTATTTATTTAGATTCGCCATCGACAGTTACACATAATTATACAATAAAATATGGTTGACTAAATACACTGGACATTGCGTACTATCATTAAAGGTGAATACAACATTCTTGAAAGTATTGTGGAAACAGATTATTATAATAGTTTAGCATGCAGTATTAATTTTTAAATGATAATGACAATTTAAAACTAACATTAAATAATAGGTATGGTATGAAAACATAAAAATAAATGTCAATACGAAAAATAATAATTTAAATAAGTCAAAAAAAAATATTGAAAAAATTATTGAAAGTGCAATACAATAGAAAAATAACATTAAAAATAAAAAAAAAAACTTTTGTAAAAAAATGGTTGCCTGTAAAGTCGGTTTTACGGGCGAAGATTTTACGTGACAACGTCTTTTTCTCGGTAGAATATTTATTGATATGAATATAATTAAATTGCACAATAGGAACAAGGAATTGAATGAAAATAAGAATTGCACAAATTTTAACTATAGAAATATATTTTGTTTACTAAAACATTGTACATGTAATGACGAATCTAAGCACTCCATATTTTCACTACAGACACAGCTGACGATACTTTAACCACACGTGTGAACTTGTATTGTGACGCTTTCTTGTTTTTCCAACGCCAAGAACGTTCGAGAAAGACAAAGACAGAGACACAAGCATGCGCCGATTCAATGCGCCTAATTCTCTAGTGCTGCGCGCGCGGCAGACCGATCATAGTTGAGTGGGAGAGAGACGCAAGGCATTCGGCGGGCCTCTCTCTCGTTCGGTGACTCATCGTAACGTTACCGGGCGTTACACTTTTTCATAAGTGACTCCCAGCCGCAACCTAATTTAAGACGTTGTCACGTCAATAAATTTTTTGGAGGTAAAATATTTTTTTTTTGGGGGGGTAATTTTTTGCGTAATTTGGGATTTCTGGCGGGGTCAATTTGTAGCCCTCACCAAGACGGTTCCGAGGATACCAAACTCGGTGGGTCTACGACCTATGTTGGCCGAGATAGGATTGGGGGGGGGGTGAGGTAAATTTTCGGGGTGGGGGTAGGGGAGGGGGGGGGGTAGGTTTCGTGGGGAGGCTAATAGGCACTATTTCGGAATAAGGGTGGGGGAAGGCAGGGGGGGGGCTATGGGACAATTTTGGAAAAAGTGGGTGAAACTGAAAAATAATTCTCTAGTGCTGCGCGCGCACCGTTACGTTACCGGGCGTTACACTTTTTCATAAGTGACTCCCAGCCGCAACCTAATTTAAGACGTTGTCACGTCAAAATCACGGATACAATCTGACTAGCAATGATGCAGTAGCGACTTTATGTACAAGGACTTAAAGGTTACGATGGACGATTTGAAGATGTCAATGTCATTTTTATCGTTACACGCTTCCATGGCACGGTTTAAGGGAGTTGAAATCTTTGTTCTATATCGGGCTTTTCTGAATGTACATTTCAGGGGGTATCTGGGAATCTTCCTTGGTACTGCTAAGTAAAGTTGGTAGAGCAAATTCGGTGCATCAATAGAACCTTTGATCAGTTTATGAACAAACAACAAGTCATGTAAATTGCGTCGGTCTTCTAGAGAAATTAGTTTGAAATGTTTCAAGCGCGTTATATAATCAACACGAAGGGGGCAGCTAGGATCTTTATGTGCTAAATACCTTGTAAAGGCTTTTTGTACCCGTTCCAAACGCACTATGTGATTTTGATAGTGGGGACTCCATACAGTAGTAGCATATTCCAAAATGCTACGAACCAGAGCATTATACAAACATAACAGTGCTGCAATGTTTTTGAAATCACGACACGTCCGTTTTACAAAGCCAACCATTTTCCATGCCTTAGAAAAAACCTTATCGATGTGTTTGATAAAATTCAACTTGCTATCCACAATGACGCCCAAATAACGAACACTAGTGACCTCCTGTAGTTGTTCTGATCCAACAAAATAACAAGTAGAATTTTTTTTTTGTTTTTGACGTGACAACGTCTTAAATTAGGTTGCGGCTGGGAGTCACTTATGAAAAAGTGTAACGCCCGGTAACGTAACGGTGCGCGCGCAGCACTAGAGAATTATTTTTCAGTTTCACCCACTTTTTCCAAAATTGTCCCATAGCCCCCCCCCCTGCCTTCCCCCACCCTTATTCCGAAATAGTGCCTATTAGCCTCCCCACGAAACCTACCCCCCCCCCTCCCCTACCCCCACCCCGAAAATTTACCTCACCCCCCAATCCTATCTCGGCCAACATAGGTCGTAGACCCACCGAGTTTGGTATCCTCGGAACCGTCTTGGTGAGGGCTACAAATTGACCCCGCCAGAAATCCCAAATTACGCAAAAAATTACCCCCCCAAAAAAAATATTTTACCTCCAAAAAATTAATTTAAGTTAGCCTCCCCACGAAACCTTCCTCCCCCCCCCCTCCCTTACCCCCACCCCGAAAATTTACCTCACCCCCCCCCAATCCTATCTCGGCCAATATAGATCGTAGACCCACCGAGTTTGGTATCTTTGGAACCGGCTCGGTGAGCTCTACAGATTGGCCCCAACCAAATCCCCAAATTCCTCCCTCTCTCCCCTAAAATATTTGTCCAGGCATAACTCCGTCATTTCTTAAAGTAAACCCCCCGTGTTTGGAGTCAGAGGAATCGTCTTGACGAGCTCGACAATCGAGAGCAGGCAAAATACGATTTTTCTTATTGACGTGACAACGTCTTAAATTAGGTTGCGGCTGGGAGTCACTTATGAAAAAGTGTAACGCCCGGTAACGTAACGGTGCGCGCGCAGCACTAGAGAATTAGGCGCATTGAATCGGCGCAAGCTTGTGTCTCTGTCTTTGTCTTTCTCGAACGTTCTTGGCGTTGGAAAAACAAGAAAGCGTCACAATACAAGTTCACACGTGTGGTTAAAGTATCGTCAGCTGTGTCTGTAGTGAAAATATGGAGTGCTTAGATTCGTCATTACATGTACAATGTTTTAGTAAACAAAATATATTTCTATAGTTAAAATTTGTGCAATTCTTATTTTCATTCAATTCCTTGTTCCTATTGTGCAATTTAATTATATTCATATCAATAAATATTCTACCGAGAAAAAGACGTTGTCACGTAAAATCTTCGCCCGTAAAACCGACTTTACAGGCAACCATTTTTTGTTAATTTTATATGCACACATTTTCCTGCATTCAACGTCATGTTGTTGACACCAATTACTTAACGCATGTAAGTCTTTTTGGAGATCTTGTGAATCTTGAGCGCAAGATACGGCTTTATAAAGCTTTACATCGTCAGCAAACAGCAGACATTTGCTGTAAACAAGATGATCTGGAATGTCATTAACAAAGAGCACAAATAGTAGAGTTAAGTAAAGTTTGACAAGTTACAATTTTTAAACTACAGGTTCAGATTGAATGAAATTTAAAAAAACCGTGTTTACACAATGCGTGCTTAGTAACTGAAAATTCAGGCTGCTTGCTTTAATCACAACGAAGCTATTGGGTGGTAGAAAAGGATGGTACGACCGTGCCGCATTTTAGCTCGACTTGGAGGGGGCACCGCCGTGCCCTCAGATAAGACCACACGCTTATTTGTGCTCTTATTTCTCTTGCCGTTTTTTAGCCCTGTACTAATATCTATCTAGTGCATATTTGATCGAAGTGTGACGTCTAATATTTTTTTAAACTATCTAGCACTTCCTTATCTTTCAGCATTTGCACATTTTACCTATATTTTGCAAGTTGTAACTCAATAGAGTATGAAATAAACTTCAAATTATTTGTATATTTTATTATTTAAATATATCAGTGCATTTGTAGACAGCCTCCGTGGCGCACGTGGTTAGACGCCGCCTGTGAAACGAGAGGCCGCGGGTTCGATCCCCGCACCGAGAGAAATATTTGTGCGGCCTACAAATATTTCTGCCGGGTCTGTGTTTGTGAGACACAAGACTCGATCTTAGTGTGGGGTCAGAACTATGTATGTGAGTGTTGGGTATATTTATTTATTTATTTAATATATAGATAATATCTTGAAGGGTTTAAGCTTGCCTCTTATAAAGCATATAAACAGTATTGTTTTCACAACAAAAGTTATTTGTTTCAGATTTTTTAATCAGCATATAACTTCAATAATATATCATCTGATATACCCGAAATGAATTCAGACAATTCTGATTTTGAAGGTTCTTTGGAAGTAACCCAAAGTAGACCTGAAGCTGTCAACAAATTAATAGAAAAATATGATCACAAATTTGACTTCGATTTAACAAAAAGAATGTATTTTGAAATGTTAAGAAAAATTCAGAAATTGGACAACGGTGGGCTATTTCAAAAATATTGGAACAAACTGTTATTGAGTGAACAAATCAAATCTGTCAAGGCCAGCGTTGACACAAACACACAAATAATTTATGAAGTAATTCAAGAAGATGGTGCAGACTTACTGATACATAAGAGGCAGAACCCCAATGATTCCGTAACAAGAATTTTATCTGCAGAAGATTGTTTTCCAATTATACTTTATGCACATAGAAATACCGTGCATGGTAATGAAAAGATAATTAAAAATAAAACCAAAGATAAGTATCACTATCCTTCATTTTGTATACCTTTAGTATTAAATTCATGTAATGTATGCAAAGAGGTTTCAGAATCGTTAAAAACTATTGAATGTACTACAAGGCAAACAGATAAAGACACATGGAAATTTCTGACACATAAAATCAAAAGAGGCAGAAATTTTAATTACATATTCACATACACTGAAGTGTGTACGGGATTTACACTAATCAGGCCCGTTAGGAAATTGACCTATGATGATGTGGGTACGGAGTTATACAAAATATTTCGCATATTTGGGATGCCACAGAAAATATTGGCACCTTGGAAGCAATTTAAGTTTATAGCTGGAACACTGAAATTTTTTTCTGCATTTGATTTTGATTTTATAAAGGTCGTTGGATGCATAGATGATTTGTTTGACATTATCTGTGTGATTGACGCTTTGTATAAATGGTCGGATGAAACTGAATCCAATAATTGGCCGATAGGAGCTGCTATTGTGCAATGGAAATATAACGCATCCCGTAGGCTTGTCACATGTTTATCCGATGGGTCAATATTGTCAGGGGTGCCATATAATCTGTTTTATGGAATTAATCCAGCAGAAAGTAGCCCCGTAAACGATATTGTAACAGAACAACTCGGTATAAAGTTTCGTAAATCTATCAAAATACAATTATTAGCTTCTAACTCGGAAGTAATAGATAAAATAGTTAATTTAGGTTCAGACGAAAGTAATACTCGAGACACGTCCAAAAGAGACGAAAATGATCCTAAATGTTGTGTTTGTAATGGAGAATTTGTCCTCTATACATGCAGTACTTGTGAAAAATTTGTACACTATGAATGCGGGGCTGTTATAGATGCTAAGGCAGACACGTGTATTTATAATCAGTTTGTTTGTTTGGGGTGCGAATGGAAGAAATAAAAGTATATCGATTGATATTTATATTTGTTTGATTTGTTACTATTCCGGGTTCTTAAAATTTTATTTACAATTTGAACCCATACCTAGTCTTCTCGTTCTTTTTGGCTGCGTTTTCACTAAATCGGAGTGGAGATGCGTAGATAACGCCCAACCATAGACCAATACAATCGGTCGATTCCACAACATCTTCGCTTAAGTGGAAATGCACTCTTACACACGTCTTATTATTTTTCCATCGCCTGCAATTCTATCCCATTTGTATCGATACTGTTTCCATTAATTCCTATTTGACATAAACATCCAATCATTGCATTGGTGGTAGTCGAAAAGGCCTTTTAATTATTTACATACATACCGGGTATATCAAGACTGCTACCGAAAACTAAGCAGGGTGGTAGTTTTAGTGACTACAAACACAATGCACTATTAATTTCACTAAGAAATGCGACAATATTTATTAATTATTTTTTAAATTTCGTCGAGTTCGGTGGTAAATCTATAGTTTTTGCTGAAATCATAATTTAAAGCCTTGCATACCATAGCTAGTATAGCAAGTAGCATAGCAAGTGTGTGGTGGCCTGTTGGCAAACGGACTAGACGCGGCTGCCAACATGTTCACGGTGCTCGCGGGTTCGAATCCTAGGGCACACCTCCGACTTTTCGGAGTCATATGTGTATTGATAGTCAATTACCACGCACTAAAACGGTGAAGGAAAACATCGTGAGGAAACCTGCATACCGTAGCGATTTATAAGAATTTCTATGGTATGTAAGTCCGCCAACCCGCATTAGGCCAGCGTGGTGGACTATATGGCCTAACCACTCTCAATCGTACTCTCGATTGTAGAGTAGGCCCGTGCCCTGCAGTGGGACGTACATATATGGGCTGATACAGTACAGTACGGAGGAGTGACGTTTTCATATTGCCTTAAGAGTATTTTAATAGATACAAGAAAAGGGAATTTGGTATCAAACTAAACAACCTTAGATATCTGTGTATTCCTGGATTTATCAAAATATATTAAATCGCAAAATATTGATAATTGCGCGTAGGCCACGTGCGATCCGGACACAGCCCATCAAACAAATACTCTTTCTATTGAAAAAAGTACCTACCATCGCACAATTACGTTAAATGTAGAACTATAGAAACCCAACATATTTGATGGAGTGTGTCTGGAATGAAAGTGATAGACAATTGAATTTTAGTAATAACAAAATATTAGACGTGGGCTTTTGTAATAGCATTTTAACAACCCCATTATCAGATTTAGTTTAGTTTCAATTTTACTTCGTAGTACTCTTTTTCACTCCTCTGTGCGCAGAATAAAATAACGCGTATTACTGTAAATTATAATACGATTTTGCTTGTTTTTTAAGCTATTGCATAGCTTCTATCGCGGGCCTTGAGCGTGGAGACCAAATCCAGAAATTCCGTAACGAAAAAACCTAAGTCCGACCGAAATTTAAATTTAATATTTTTATTTTTATTCAAATATGTGCCAGTACTTTTATATGCGAATTGCAAAGCTATTGCGTGATTAATTGTAATCTAACCTCTTTCGATATTTAGTTTTGCCATCTATCGATGAATAGCACAACTTTTAATGACTTTTTGAAATATCTCGCTTGTCTCCTTAGTTCAGCAACTTGCCTCTAGGTGGCATTGGTTGTATCAGTGGCGCATGCGTAATCCCCCTCTTCGCCCCGCAATCTGGTGACTGATGAATGCTTAGAGTTTCGGCGTTAGGGCACCTCCTCTTTGTATTTACTTCATGGTACGACTCTACGAAGCTCGCACGTACAACAGTGAATATCCGTACAATTAATATCAAAGAAAAGCAAAGGAAAAAAAATACTATATAAATAAAGTAAATAAATAAATAATTATAATTACATAAGTTGATAAAAATGCAATAGCTTTACCGCGGCAGTCTCCGAGTGCCACACGTCTTTTTTTTTAATTTATAATGAATAATACAACAACTAATAAAAATTACAAATGTTTAAGCGTTTCATGTCTTGTGTATTGGGTTGTCATATCAGTAATTAATTAGATCTAAACGCTCTCATTCAATTTATACTCTATTTTGCCAACATGAATGCATTGATTTTCATTCTAAAAAAAAAGACTGAAAAGTACTTGTGTAGGCGAACAGTTCTTGAAATGTTAAGCGACGTATGTTTCCCTTTTGGATATTCATGAGAAAGGTCACAGCCATAAAACTGTTCACGTCTTAGACGCATGAAATATTTAAATTTGGCCTACTTTCGACGACACCTACATAAAGTATTGTCTTTATTTTTGGTATAATGTTTCAAGAATCCGTGAATTGTAACCTATAAGCTGCCTAGCCTATCAATCATTTACTTAGTTACTAGGTAGTATTTTATTATTCAAATTGAGGTGACTTTCAAACATTGACCAATTAAGCCAGTAGGTAATTGAGTGTATTTTTAATGAGTTAAATATAGGTGATAAGCAAATAATGTCAGTACATTTGTAGTTCTGATAATAATTATTTTCCAATACACACCTATTTATTGCGAACTTATGCATTCAATAAAATGAAGAATATCCTAACTACTTACATAGTAATAGGTAATCCCATCCAAAACATCCTGCAAAAAAATTCTAAGTCTCGCAGCTCAGGTTTTCTACCGCAAAAAGTTGTGAGATGCATGTTATACCAAGTCGATTAATATATTTAGTCCTTGCTTAAGGGACCTTCTGTATAAAGTTATTACGTAAGTTATTATCATATCAATATTAAAAATTCTTTCTGTATCAGCCCATATACGTCCCACTGCAGGGCACGGGCCTACTCTACAATCGAGAATACGATTGAGAGTGGTTAGGCCATATAGTCCACCACGCTGGCCTAGTGCGGGTTGGCGGACTTGCATACCATAGAAAAATATTTATAAAACGGGTACAATGATTCACTAACTGCAAATGTAATCCTATACATTTATATGGGATTACAAAGTTATTCACGTACTTGGTGTAAATAGAAAACTAGGCAGAAATTATGAAATGTTTAAATTTTCCCTTAGTTTAGACACTAAACACTAATTATATTCTAAATTTGAAGATTCTATGTCTGCGTATATGCCTTAGACTTTTGATGATCGGTCAGTCAGTCAGTGAATGAAAAAATTAAGAAAGTTTGACGAGTTACAGTTCTTAAACTACTAGTTCAAATTGAATGAAATTTTAAATATACCGTGTTTACACAATGCCTGCCTTAGTAACCGAAAATTCAGGCTTCTTGCTTTAACCACAACGAAGTTATGGGAGGTTGAAAATGGTCTGAATTGCTTCGAGAAAAGGATGGTACGACTGTGCCGCTTTTTAGTTCGACTTGGAGGGGGCACTGCCGTGCCTCCAAATTATAAAGATTAGTTTGTTTTATACTTTTAATGCCAGCACCTTCGATCAAATATACACTAGCTACAACATAGCGCTTAGAAAATGGCACCATAAAAGAGTGCTTTAAGCACTCTTTCGCCTTCAGTTACGCACCGACAGTTGCTCTAAAACATCGCAGAACTTTAGACAATATTATGTGAAAAGCTACTTTAAGCTCCAGGAATAAGGTGGAATTTGTGTTGATATATTTGGAATATGTGATCTTTTTGTTTACTTTTTTTGTTTCAATGCATCGATGCCACTTTTTAACAAAACTTTTACAGGGAATTGTGTATCTAGTGTATATTTGATCGCAGGCCAGCACCATTGTAACAATTAAGTAGACTATTTCCACAATAAATAAATTATTGGACTTCATTATTGTGATTTAATGGAATAACTGACTCACTAACTACTAACTTATTGTGGAAAAATAAGATAATAAATAAAAATAAGATTATACAAACCAGATTAGAAAATAAACGTTTCTATATGTATACATAAATAAATTCAAAGGTTCCACAAACACAAACATCACACACAGAAAAATCACGTAAAAAGATCAACACGTAAATATTTGGCTTCAATCTTGCTCGTTGTCCTTTTACTTATCTTCAAAGTTTCTTACGGCTTCTAAATTGGGTACAGTCATTGATATTATACTAGAGCGGACATCGGGATCAAAATCTCTGCATATCACAGTGAAGCGAGAGCGAAGATAATGTTACTTAGTAGGCGTGACAGAGACAGAAATAGAAGGAGTGGTAAGGTACCCTTCATTTTGTTACAAACATTTTGTTTGTAGTGTCCCCTCTAGTATATTATCTCAATGGGTACAGCCCTTGGAATACGTAAGGAGCGAAGTTTTCGCCTTCAAACTTGGACGCATAATGTGATACCGGCGAAATAGTTTCATCCGATTGGAAGAAATTAACATTTCGGATTAGCGTCGAATATGTCGTTATTCACTTTGCTTGTCAAGCGTAAGTAATAGTATTGTGGCGGTTGCAATAATATAGCTTTTAAAGCGGTTGCAATACGCCAACTTATATTTAGCTTTTAAAATAACACGCTTATTAGTTGTAATTTGAACATTATTTAAACACGCATTTCATTTTAAAATATGACTGCAGATGTTTAACCATAAAACATCTGCGAGTCGTTTTATTTAAGTAAGAATTTTTGTGTACCTTATTGTATAATATTAGTTAAAAAGATGCTGTTCTAAATTATTGTTTCCTAATTGTAATGACCCGTTCATGCCGGGGCAATAAAACTGTATTATTATAGTTAAGTTCTTTAGTGGCGGTAATCCTTTGCAACAAATTTATGTTTTTTAGACAATAGTACACATGTTTGGGTAAACCTTTCTGTTTGGACAATAGCCCAGATGTTTGGGCCGACCTTAATTTTTAGTTGAAAGGATAGACCCTATTTTATGGCTTAAATATATTTTCTGGAAGATTTATCCCCACCGATCCTCATTCGGGTAGTCCTATAAAAGGGTCGGTTTATTTGGATGAAAGAAGACAGTCTGCCATCTCTCGTCACGAGCACATCTCGCTCCGAGTCGCATAATTATAATTTTACTCTGTCTGTGAATGTATTAAGTGTTAATTTACAAAATATACAATAGTTAGTTCCTGGAAGTGAGTGCTTATTCTAATACCTACACTTATAACCACCAAAGTATTTATATTACCTACTTTTGTTTTAATTGATGTGAGACTTTGTTAAAAACTATAAATTAGGGAGTGCTTGTTTTAATGTAATAAATAGTTTATTTTGGTAGTTAAATTATATTAAACTAAGCCGCAGTTAGTACAACACTCACATGCACACATTGAGAAAAATATTCAGATTAGCACATACAGCCGTTTTGGGTTGTTGGGTATCATTTATGGATGTAGACGACCTTTTTTGTTTTGGTCATAGTGTAGTGACATCTCATAATTATAACACCATGCAAATCATTCATCAAAGTTAATAAACAACTTGCAGTTCGTTTAATAAAATCCTTTATCACGAAAATTGCCCTAAAAACCATGTATTTTTAATCTCATACACGAACAAACACAGAAGCTGAAATTCGCCGTGTATTTTGACTAGAGGAAAGAAGTTCATTTCACTTACTAAATATTCTTTTGACGGCCCATCTCGTTTGCAATGGGTAAAGCCACGCGTTCGGGGTATTTCGCACGAGTTAAATAGGCGCGAATAAATGAAAGAGTTTGTTTATAAAAGAGTTGCTAGTAGGTACTTTTATACTAAAGTTTATTTATTACGTGGCACGCGTGTGTTCTTTGCTTATTGACTACGCTTTGTAATAATCTTAAATATTTGTTTTATTGCTATAAAAGGCAAGACGAGCATGCCGTTCAACTGATGGTAAGCGACACGACCGCTTATTAAAAGCAGCAAACCCTGACAACACCTTGAACTAGAAAGCAATGCAAATTTCATTGTACCATCCTGAGACATATGATGTAAAGTCTCAATATGTCCAGTAGTTACTCTGGCTACAATATCCTTCAATCCAAAACACAACAGCGCATTTAAATGTTTGGCGGGAGAAATAGACATTGCGGTGGTAGGTACCCACCCAGACGGCTTCTCACATATGCTGGACCAGTAGTTTTTATCTTTTTGTGTCTTATCTCTTTCACTTCCTTCAGCCACAGGAAATCCATGGTTGAACATAGGCCAAGGATCTCCATATCGACCAGTAGGCAGCGACCTCCAACCAACGACTTCCTGCAACTTAAGTAAGTCATCCCTCCACCTTAATCGTATTTACATGAGCATTATTTATTGAATTTATTAGGTTAAATAACTGTTTCGGTGTTCGTTCAGCTATCGTTTTATACATTACTTTATTTAATATCTATCTATAAACAAAAAACGCATTTAACAGTATAATTTCAAACAATAGGAGTTCGTAGGAACAACTCATTCTAATCTGTGAAATGGTGATCATCTTACAAACTAGGCGAGTAGAATTACTACCTGTACCCTCAAAGCAGACATGTAGGTATTCCCGGCAATCTCGGATAATTGAATACTAGGAATTGTGTATATTGATTTTTCTATTCATTATCCTGAGCCAGGAATTTCTGCACGATATGGCGATAGACTCGCCCCCTATCACATCCTAGGACAAAAATATACAAGTCGAAATGTGGATGTGCTGGGAGCACCTCAGCCTACCACTTCTGGGAAAATGTGTGGGTTTATGTATGTAGTCAGTTCTTCTATTTTTAATGCATGCCGTTACATTTGTATTAACTTATTTTGTTTCATGGTACTGTAAAAAGAAACCCGTAAGTATTAGGTGAATTTATTATGTATTCTGTATCAGCCCATATGCAGGGCATGCGCCTCCTTTACAATCGAGGGTACAATTGAGAGAGGTTATGTAAATTCTTGCAAATCGTCATGGAAGGGAGCAATCGTATCAAATAGCGTAGCATCCCTCTTACGCACATACACACTATTAACCCCACATACACTCTGCAGAGACACATACAGAACACCCGACAGAACAAAACACAGGCAGAAAAAAAACATTATAGTATGCAGGTTTACTCACGATGTTTTCCGTCGCCTTTATAGTGCGTAGTGATTGACTATCAATTCACACGACTCCGAAAAGTTAGAGGTGTTTCCTAAGATTTGGGCCCGCGACCACCGTGAACATGTTGGCTGCCGCGTCTGGGGTTACTCTATAAAAACGATACGAACTTCGAATGTTCGGACGCCATACGTAAAACTTCACTTATGTGCCTAAATACTCAACAAATTGTTGGATTGGATGAGTAACCCCTAGTCCGTTACCAATAGGCCACCACGCGCTATGTATACTTAGAATATATAACCTAATATTATGTACACTTCGCATTCAATATTCAATTACATGGTGCGTTGAATGCCATTAAAATAATATGACGATTGCTCCCTAATGAAATATTCAAAAGTGTTACTTTATGAAAGGTTTTAATTCGTGGCTTATTCCACGCACCACGCAGGACGTTTTTATAAATCACAACAACAAAAACATTTTTTATTCCCTTTCACACCTTTCTATTCAATTTTTCCACATAATGGAAGCTCTTACGTACATTTTAACGCATTTTTTCATGTCTGTCGAAATGGAAACAACGTTTTGTGAGCGCTGTACGAGCTTGTAGTAATTTACTCACGAATGAGTGTGGGTAGGTGGTACCTATGGTACTTTTTGCGACATTTAATACTGTCTTAATCTTTTAGTGAATTACGTATAGAAACCATTGAGATATATTACTAGAAAGGTATAGATAAGCTATAGCATACAAATGACGTGTTCGGTTTTGGTAAAAGTTTAAACTAAATAGCGGAAAGCGCAGCGTAGGACGTCCACTCACAAGGTGGTCAGACGACCTGGTAAAGGTCGCGGGATGTCGCTGGATGGATTGTGTTAGTGTGGTGAGTCATATGTGGAATCGCAAGGTGGGCGATTTGTGAAAAAAGTAAAAAAAAGTGTAGGTGATCATAGGATACTATAATAAAAATTTTGTCGCAGTCGCCTGTGATCACCCAGGTGATCATAATCGCAGGTGATCATAGGCGACAATTTAGTGTCCTATGATCACCCAGGTGATATCACCCAGGTGATCAAAGTGGAATAGATCAAATTTTGTCGCAGTCGCCTATGATCACCCAGGTGATCATAATCGCAGGTGATCATAGGCGACAATTTAGTGTCCTATGATCACCCAGGTGATCAAAGTGGAATAGATCATCAGGATGTAGATTTCTCGCGACCAAAAGGTCGAAAGCGCCATAAATTTCAAGGCGCTCACGCGTTTTTGACTTATTCATGTGCACATTTTTCACAAAGAACGTAGTATCTAGTGTAATATTGTATCTGTATCTGTATCAGCCCATATACGTCCCACTGCAGGGCACGGGCCTCCTCTACAATCTAGAGTACGATTGAGAGTGGTTAGGCCATATAGTCCACCACGCTGGCCTAGTGCGGGTTGGCGGACTTACATACCATAGAATTTTTTATAAATCGCTATGGTATGCAGGTTTCCTCACGATGTTTTCCTTCACCGATTTAGTGCGTGGGGATTGACTATCAATACACACATGACTCTGAAAAGTCAGAGGTGTGCCCTGGGATTCGAACCCGCGACCACCGTGAACATGTTGGCAGTCGCGTCTAGTCCGTTTACCAACAGGCCACCACGCACTTGTGATATTACACACGTGTAATATTGATATCGATGATAAAAACCTTTACTATTTCTTCAATGTGATTTCGGAGCTAATCATTCATTTGTCATAGAATAATGGAGACGGGCGAAACTTCATAGAACCTTGGGCTTAGCCTTACAGAGTTGGTTTATGCATTATTTTATAGGGATAAGATAAGTACATCGAAATTAAAATTTAAAAATCTTTGCGCCATATGGGAGTAAAGTGATAATCGGTATTTATTACAAAATAATTATATTTTGTTCAGTAACTGACATTTTTTTCATATGTAACCTTTTTAATGTATATCAATTGTGCTGGCAGTAAGAAGAAAAACGTAAAGTCAAATGTCAACGGCTGATGAAAAAAGTGACTACTGACTGAGTGACTGTACGATATGGCGTATTTTGCCTTATTTTACTCATTAGATGTTGGTCTGTGATTAGATGTTATTGTTTGATATTGTTAAAGGCACATAAAGCAATAAGAAAGCATTATTCGTTTCAATTTCATTTGTCATCTTCATCAATTAATCATTAGAATATCATCTAATCATATATCAATTTCGAATTATTTGTTTTGTTCTGTGTTGAATAAATAAATATATATTTTATTTATTTATTTATTTATTTATTAAGGTTTACTAACAGTTGTTACAATAATACATATTTATGACACCTTAAAACACTTAAACGAGTTTTGTACGTGTTGAACAACCACTTAGAAGTAAACACAACATGCAACAATATAACAAATGATTATTACATGGCAACAGCAACCTTTAGTTCGTTTTACTACAAATGATTACTATAATCATTTTTAATGCCTAGTCTTCCAACCAGACTACTATCAATCAAAATATATTTTTGCAGAAATATGAGGAGATTTTAGTGTACCCTTCAATAACCAGGCTCTATTTTATTATTATATTCGCAAATATTCGGTATACGCTAAAACATGAGTCTGAAAAAGTGATTCGTTCGACAAAATATTTTCAAATAAGAAAAGATGTTAAAATAGGAAGTTACAATATCGAAATCCAACCAATGAGTCCAACAGAATTCACACCGTACACATGCCGTACACACAGCAATTTAAGTGCATTCGAGATATTTGACATTTTTAGAAGATGGCGTGATGACAGGCCGCTATGAAATCTATTATATACTCAATGAATTATGAATTTAATATTTCCATTGTAAAACATCTTATCAGGTTTTGAGGAGAAACAAACAAAAATAAAAAAGAATATTAGTGAATCTTTCATAAGTGTAAGGTCAGGCCCAATTTCGCCCGTCTCCTTTAAATTCTATTGGCAGATATTAATAACATTTGAGTAGTTTAATCGATTGCACAAATAATTTCTAAGCAAAATTGATCAATGCTCAAGGGCCTGCATTGCAGAGAACAATACATAAAATCCGTTGCTTAAAAATAAAGATTCGTAGAACAAATTCACAATATTAATCTTACCAATTTCAAAAACTCTCTTGTGTTAAAATGTTATGTTAAGAAAAAAATCGATCGAAAATAAAAATAGGCAACATTTTCAACGCTATATAAAGCATTTTGCTAATATCTTTAATTTCTTTAATCCTCCTTGAGCAATGATTTTATTTGAGATAGACAAAATTTCCCAAGAGAAATCAATCCTCTTTCAACTCGTATGATTGTTGGAGCCACTACGCGAAACAAAATAATTGACATTGTAGAATCAATAGCTATGCTCAGTCTTTCAATTGAAGAAATAAAGCTTTGGGACTATTTTGATTGAAATACAAGAGATGTAGTGATTGTGAAAGAAAGACTTTTGAATGGAGTTTGATCGAAGGATGAATTCATCACAGATTATCCACAGAAATATAGTACTATATCAGCCCATATACGTCCCACTGTAGGGCACGGGCCTCCTCTACAATCGAGAGCACGATTGAGAGTGCTTAGGCCATATAGTCCACCACGCAAGTCTAGTGCGGGCTGGCAGAATTTACATACTGCAGAAATTATTACTTTGATATGCAGGTTTCCTTATAATGTTTTTTTTTTTTCACGAGTTATATAATGCTAAGTAACAATTAAAATAATATTTATAAAGTCTAGACACTGACGCCATATCATATAAGAAATATCAAGTAAGTACTTAAGTTCTCGAAATTGCGAAATGACTGAAAAATAGAAATATTTGAAATTTCTACTAGTGTACTTAAGAAAATCTGATCCTAACTTTTAAGAATAATTATTTCCCTTCAAACGATACTCCGAACAACTCAGCACTTTAAATCCTAAATAATAACTGCCAGTAAAAACTTTGTTTAACATTGTTCCCAATATACAGCTGGAACTTGCCAGTGTTCCATAGCGCACTGCCAATGTAAAATAAAGTGTATAAAATGGAAAGCAGGTACTGAATCGACGTGATCGCAGACTACTGTAAAATAAGGAATGCCTTTGGAGTTCTCAAGAAAATATCACGCAGTTTATCGAAGACACGAGAAATATCACGTGCGCCGTCCCAGGAGAGGCAGCAAAAAATATGGACACTCGAACAAAAAAGACACGTTGAATTCTTCAGGCTTCCCGAGTGCCTTTAATAATGTATTGTAATCAAATTATTTGGAGTCGAGTTTAAATCATACATTTTTTATTTGATGTATATTGATTTGGAACTTTAAGTGGATCTGTTATACACATACAAGATAAAGTTCACCGCAATCTTTACTTTATAAAATTTGATTGCATCAGCTCCGTTTCATATACTAAAGTTTAGTACAGATTTAAATTGATAGGGTTTCATAGATTTGAGATAATCAAAATATAAGAACCTATTAAGACGTGTTCAGTTAAAGAGTGTAAAATATTTGATTTCCTAAAAGAATTGGATAACGAAACCACTGAAAACATTCTCAATTCCACAGTCATAACACTGAATACAACATAAGATCAATATTTCAGTCTGGTTTTTGTAGATTTTAATTATGATTATGAAGTTCCTGTACACATAAATATTTTTGTTTTTTTTTTTTGTTTTCAAATAAACCTAGCGTTAATTCATTTTTTTTCTCGTGTATTTAACTATCTTGTACTCAGACATTCCTAAATCTTTGTTTGGTAGCCCAAGACACAGGCTATGCCTAGTTTGGGTACCCCTGCTCACACTAGTTATAAGGATTTCATTATTTTGTATTACATTATTTTTAATTAGTATTAAGTCTCTGTATGTCTGTATTTTTAATAAAAGATTTTCAATTTCAATTTCAATTTACCTATCAGGCATTCTGTTATGTGAATGTAAAGAATTATTTCCTATTTAGACTTTACTATAAATATTTATAGTTATCAAAATATGTGCTGTCGATTTTTCAACAGTTAGTATTAATCAGATTCGTTTAATATGCACCTTAAATATGCTCTTTGATTTTACTCATATCCTCAGAATACAAATAACACTAATGAAACCTGAACTAAATTTACTCTGTATTTCTTACCCGAATGTACTGAGCGAGTGGACCTGTCCAAAACACAAGAAACTGACAGTTTTTGTCTCCGTGCGGCCCACGGTTCATTGACTCACAAGAAATTTTGTTTATGTTCCAACATAGGCAGTAATGATATCCTAAATTCTCAGCATCATTTTGTCCCGTATTACAATGTGGTTTTGAGAATCTTGTACGGGATGTATGATTGTTAAATTATTCGAGTTCGCTTCCGATTTGGTTTTTACTTGCATATTTGAGTTGTATGTTCCATGTCTTCTGATAATAAATGACCGATCTAAAATACTTTATTTACGATGAACGAGGAAACCCACTGCACCAAGATGATAACTATGTAAAACACACAGTCAGATATAGAAAAATAAAAATCTAAAAATATCACCGACTTGGAATGATTCTCCCTCACCGAATTATGCCGGCCGTAAACAGAATCAGAAACACGATTTTTAATTTTCGTTTCTTTTTTTTTTTTTTTTTTTTTTTTTTATTGCAATGAATGGCGAGACGAGCAAGCCGTTCGCCTGATGGTAAGCAATACAACCGCTCATAAACAGTAGCAACATTCCACTGCAATTCCAAAAACTCAATTTAGAGTAGTGCAATCGGCGGTTTTATTACATTAGGAAACCCATTAAGTCTTACAAATGGATACTCTATGAAGGTAAGAGAAAGGAGAGAGACTTATCCTACTAGTAGGATTATGTATATCTTTATGTACGCGCCTATATGAAATAGTTATTCTAATTATGAATTTCCTTGCTTATAATGCATAGCGGAGGCACCAGCTGTTTCTGACCTTCCTAAATCTCGTTAATCAACATCAAGTTGCTAAGAAGCCGCCTGCTACCCCGGAGCTCAAAATATTGCATACGACAGCCTTCATATAAACATTATTTCGTAAAATATTGTTAACTACATTCGGTTTCATTGCAGCTTTGTGTGACAAAGTGTATCGTTTATCCTCGGAGAAATGTAAGGATTTTAAAATGGAAACTATTCTAAGGGATTTTGTGACTTTAACTGATACATTTAAAGCGAGCCTGTTTAATCATTTATTTCGGATAGCTCAAATTCACAAATATAATTTATTGAGTAAGAAAACAAAGTTCCAAGTTGTTATAAGCACCAACATTTTGTCGGATAACTTCACATCTTTTCACTAGTTTTAACACAATGAGAGTAAATATTTTTTTATCAATGACTAAAGGAGAATATAAAGGAGAATCCCATTCATAGTGGATATGGGTAAAAAATATGGTGGATCCAGATTCCTATCATGCTTAAAATTTATTATTAAATTTTATGGTTTGTCCTTAAACGAGACTAAATCCTGTTTTATCCCGGGTGACAGATTTAATAAAATAACGTAATTATCATCACATTTTATATCTTGTTCGCAGAGCCGAAGGCAAAAAAATATTTTTTATTGGACTTCAAGTTAATTTCTCCAAGAAATCCGGGCTTGAGGCGCAATTATGTTTCTATTAGTTGAAAATATAATATTTTCCCTACATAAAAAAATAGGTTTCATCGAGGGACAAATTTTTTTGCACGTATACTAAGTTTCATATTAAAATGGGCATACTCCATAATAATAAGTAGGTATTGCTAATGGCGGTACCTCACATTCGATCCCAGCATTACACAATTAAGTCCTCACATGAAACCAATAACAAAACGCAAAATGCGAAAAGAATGAATCGTTCTAAATTGCTAATCCAAGTCTTACGAATCTATCAAAAGGGAATCAATCAAAAGAAAATTCTAATAAAAAAATTTGAATTTCCAATCGGGCTCGTTATAATTTTCTCGTTAATATTACCATCTTTGTGGCCGGATGCTGTTGGAATATTTCAATTTTGGATTCAATACATTTTGAGGGTTTTTACGTGTATCCAATACATTAAAGTTGTTCCTCAATTAACCAAATCAGAGGTAAAGGGGCCGTCTCAACAAGCGTCTAAGTCTGAGTTAAGTTTCTGCGAACTTAAAATAAATAATATCGTTTAATTTTAAAGTACTATGAAATTAAAATGCTTCAGTAAGTCCGACATGAATTGCCAGTTCAGGATATTGCGAATTTGTAAAAAACCCATGTGAAGTTACGAATTTTATACCTACATCAAATTACTTCCTCTCCTTTTACCTCTACCATGCCCTGTGTACAAAGGCATTTTATGTACAACCTTACTGGTGGCTTCTCATCTGTGAAAGGCAGCATGGGTTGGTACCACTGCAATGTCTACATCTCCCACCGAACAGGAGTGTAAACGCACCGCTATTTTACGGTTTGAAGGACATAATAGCCAGACTAACTACGGGATATAATAAGACTTAACATCTTTTGTCTCACGATGGCGAGCGCAATTTAACGCCGAACATTGCTTTGTCATTCATTATGTTATTTGGTTTTGCTACTATAACTGAGCGGCCGTATTGTTTACAATCAGGCATAGGGCATGCTTGTCTCGCCATTTTACGAAAAAAAAAGACGTGTGGCACTCGGAGACTGCCGCGGTAAAGCTATTGCATAGCATTTTTATCAACTTATTTAATTATAATATTTTTTTATTTTTTATTTATGCAGTAATTTTTCCTTTGTTTTTCTTTGATATTAATTGTACAGATATTCACTGTTGTACGTGCGAGCTTCGTAGAGTCGTACCATGAAGTAAATACAAGGGGAGGTGCCCTAACGCCGAAACTTTAAGCAGGCATGAGTCACCAGATTGCGGGGCGAAGAGGGGGATTACGCATGTGCAGTAACGCCGATACAATCAATGCCACCTAGAGGTGAGTTGCTGAACTAAAGAGACAAGCGTGATGTTTCAAAAAGTCATTAAAAGTTCTGCTATTCATCGATAGGTGGCAAAACTAAATAACGAAAGACGTTAGATTACAATTAATCACGCAATAGCTTTGCAATTAATATAAAAATACTGGCACATATTTGAATCAAAATAAAAATATTAAATTTAAATTTCGGTCGGACTTAGGTTTTCTCGTTACGGAATTTCTGGATTCGGTCTCCAAGCTCAAGGCCCGCGATAGAAGCTATGCAATAGCTTAAAAACCTTAATCTACTTTCACCTAATCGCTATAGAAATCCTTGGGAAAGGCTTATATTCAACAAAAGACTTTCTTTGGACCATAATGTTGATAAAGCAATTACTATGTTACTAAAACGGCACAAAGAAAAAATAGGAGACAGTATAAAATACTTCTGTATCAGCCCATATGCGTCCCACTGCAGGGCACGGGCCTACTCTACAATCGAGAGTACGATTGAGAGTGGTTAGGCCATATAGTCCCCACGCTGGCCTAGTGCGGGTTGGCGGACTTACATACCATAGAAATTCTTATACATCGCTATGGTATGCAGGTTTCCTCACGATGTTTTCCTTCACCGTTTTAGAGCGTGGTGATTGACTATCAATACACACATGACTCCGAAAAGTCAGAGGTGTGCGCTGGGATTCGAACCCGCGACCACCGTGAACATGTAGGCAGCCGCGTCTAGTCCGTTTACCAACAGGCCACCACGCAATTAACTCACGCTTAACTCAAGTATTTATTGAGAAATCGAGACAACTCGACCTATTAAATTACAGAAACTGGCAAGGGCAGGAACGATTTTAATTAAAGTTTCCATTTACAGATCAAGTTACTTTAAATAATTCATTTTGAAAATAAATAATGGATATCTTTTGTCATTTAAAAGTCAGTTTTTATATTAGTTTATATCCTAATCCGCCACTGAGCAAAGCAATCTTTCAACGAAACAATTTATTATTCTGAATGTCAACCACCGAATCATATGTATATCCCAACCTGTAACATTCAATTAATAAAACAAAATAACGTTACAAAATTAGACTCAACCATATACTTTACTAAAACCACACCAGATATAGTCCGTAAATATATGAAATCATTAAACCAAAATAAAGGACCCGGCACCGATGGTATAAAAGCGAACATAGTTAAAAAAATATGCAATAAAATAGCAATAGCCATCTCTAATCTCATTAATATAAGCATAAAAAGTGGAATATATCCAAAACCTTTAAAAGAAAGTTATGTGCGGCCAATATATAAGAATCAAGGCAAAAAAACAGATTGTAACAATTATAGACCTATACATATACTTCCAATAATTGATAAAATTATAGAAAAAGTAATTTGTAACCAAATGCAAGTTTTCTATAAGAAACAAAATTATATATCAAACAAACAATACGGATTTCAAAGGAACAAAAGTACAACCCAACTATTATCAGCATTTACAGATGAAATTAACAAAAATCTAAACGACAAAAAACATATATTAATTTTATTCCTTGATTACTCAAAAGCCTTCGACGTCCTAAATCATAATAAACTATTATGTAAATTGCACGACAGTGGCATTCAAGGACCGCTATTTAAGTGGTGCCAAAACTATCTTGAAGATCGTTACTTTACAGTAAAAATAAACGAATCATACAGTAACAAAAAAATTATGTCACAAGGCACAGCACAAGGATCAGTGATTGGGCCACTACATTTTTTAATTTATGTTAATGATTTACCAAACTTGATAAAAAACTGTTCAATATATCAATTCGCGGATGATACCTGTTTGATAATATCGTGCAATAAATTAGAGGTGGCTGAAGTTAAGCTCCAAGAAGACTTTGACACAATTTTGAAATGGTCACATGACGCTGGCCTTGTCTTAAACACACAAAAAACTAAATTACTTCATATACACTCAGCACACAATAAAACTTATCATAACATAAAAATCATCGGTCACAGCCACCTATGCTTACATAATAACTCACAGTACTGCCATGCATATAACTGCAATGAAATAGAAACAGTAACATCCCAAAAATACCTTGGACTAATATTTGACAATAGGCTTTCTTGGAATATGCACATAAATAGTGTATGTAATAAATTACGAGCCTTTTTGGCTATATTATACATTATAAGAAATAAGATTCCATACAAAACACTTTTATTACTATACAAGGCTATGGCAGAATCCATAATATCTTATGGATTAAGCAGTTATGGGAGGACTTTTAAAACATACATACAAAACATACACACATTACAAGTAAGAATACTAAAAACAATAGTACCTAGGAATATAAAAAACTTATATCAAAATCAAGATAATCTACTGTTTAAATATTGTGGAGTACTGCCCATATCCGAGAAAATCAATCATGTTATACTTGCAGAAAACTACTTTGATAATAAATACACCACCGAAAATCAAACACAACACAAAATAATTACTAGAGCAGTGACTGCAAACAAGCTTAGGGTACCGCCTCACAATAATTTTTATGGTACAAGAACAAAAGAATATTTAATCCCTAAATTGATAAATGAACTACCTAAACCACTAAAAAAATCCTTAAATAAAAATAACTTAAAAGACAAATTGAAACAATATTACTTGAATAGCTTTTAACAAGTGTAAATTAATACATATAAAGGTAAATCATATAAGATAGATAAAAGTAGTATAATTGTAATTTAAATTGTTATAATTTTTAGCTATTTTATATTTTTAATGTAAAAAAAAAAAAAAAAAAAACCTTGCTTGTTATTGTATTACATTTTATTTTGTCTGAGATGTGATTAATGCATCACATACAAACCACTATAGGTTTAAGTGATGTTTTATTATTTATTTATGTGTAAATTCTTATACAGTAAAATAAAAAAAAAAAAAAAAAAAAAATATAATATTCTGCATATAGCCATTGTGACAAAAATTTAAAATTAAAAAATAACCCTCATTAATCATTCATATATGTACGTTTTATTACTATTACCACAATGTTATATCACCATGGACGTAGTATCAAATGGACTCGACATTCGAGTTCCACCGTAAGGGACAGACATAAAGTAAAAAAAAAAGCATTTTTATTTTTTATGCAAATATAATCCTATTTTTCAATGTATTCTATGAAATACTAATTGCAGATGTTAGTAATAATGAACGTCTACATTTATTTTTACCAATATACTAAATAAAATGCACTTACCAGTGAGAGGTTATATTTTCATATTATCGTTTAGATCGGCTATCACAGCCAATAATAAAGCAGCACACCATACCTTTTGTCTTATAATCAGTTTCAACACTCTTTTACATACATTTTTGACCGCAAATATTCGTAAAATACTCAGTAATTCAAGTTTATAACAAACCGCACGTCTTATTTGTTTGGGTACACGCAGTGTTGCCCTACAAAATTATGTGAAACTATGACAAGGACCGCAAATTATGTTTTGTCACTTTCATTGTTTAAGGTTTATGCATAAGTCTAAGTGAGATGGACTATATATGTCAAATGCATGTCAAATCTATTGATACTACGTCTATGTATATCACAAAATATATTTGCATGTCAAAATTTGACAAAAGTTGCGCTTTGCCAATTTGTATTAAGATCTATCCTGTACCAACTTTTAAGCAAATAAAGATTCTTATTCTTATTCTTATTGACTTATATTCTACCGATAGACGAGGCGCGTCAAAGAAATAATTTGTCCCGTATTTGTCAAAAGCTCAGTAGCGACATCTAGTACGTTTACTTGAATATTACAAATTATGATCAAAGATTATTAGACAGACAAGATAGTTCATGTCAATAATAGCTTTTCCTAAGATACTGCCAAGTATCAATACCGTCATAGCAATAATATTTTTGTATTTTTTTTTTGTTTCCGTGAATAATTCATGGAAATTATCTAAATGAAATTAAATACTCTCACAAGTGCACAAGTCAGACAGTCAGTCAATCAGTGTATAATCAGTCTGACATTTATTATAATAACATTTATGAATTTTTAACAAGCTGATAAACTTTTTTCGAGGCTACTAGATAGAAGGAATGGTACAACAGAAGTTTTCAAAAATGATTACCGCATTTGGAATATCAAAAATTTTCGTACCGAAAATGAATTGAACAAATATAGGTATGTATGTTCTGATGGTAGCCACTTATATCCGTTCCAATAATTCTGGACAAATATTATAGAGATCTCCTTTTTTCGTAACCGACGCGTAAGAATATAAAACAATTTTAAATGATATTAGTCTTCAATAACAATCAATGTAATGTGTCCATTAAATAATTCATAGTAAGAAATGGGGTCTAAATACTATGCACTATTTCAAAACATACAACACACATATTTTGTGTTACTAATTACCTAACAACATATAATTAAAATAAAATACTGAAATCAATTTGCAACATTCTTCCTACATATTTGTATTTGTAATGTATTCGAATAGTTTATGCCTATTTGGTCGACTGATATGAATGTCCCTTGAATAATCTATATCTAATATAGTTCGCCTCTCTCACTCGACGGGCAATTTTTATGCGCGGAAATGAGACATACGATTAAGGAGCTCACCTTGTATTTTAACGAGCCCTAAAATATATTTAATCCAATAATAAATAAAAGATCTATATTATCGGCATTATTCTACAATATTATATCACTTACGTTGTATTCTTTAATTAAATTGTAAATTCAGAAAATTTTGCTGTCGGTTTGACGGGGAACATCAAAATAAATAACATAAAAGTTTACCTATACAAAGAAGCGTACTGCTGCGCAGCTGTCACGCGGCAGACTGATTTGCACTGTGCGGTGTATGCACCGCACTTGGGTGGGACACGTTTGTTACAAAGAACGTCTTATCTAGTGTAACATTGATATCGATGCATATAGCAGTCTAAGTAAAAAGGAACATAAATTGTAAAAAAATATTTTACAAACGGAATAAAAACACAAAGAGAACGAACCTTAAAGCAAGCAAAATGAATTCACAACGTACCGTGTATCAATTTGATAGCGAAGTATTAGCATTTTGCTGTCGCCGCGTTGATTTCATATGAAATTTAAATTACAAAGCCACCGGTGGAACAACGTTAGCTGACGATTTATGCATTAAATATCTTTCTCTGCGACTGCAATTATTTAAGGTATAACGAACGAAGAAATCGCGGTTGAAATATAGTGAACATTATTTACTATTCCTTGGGCTTTGTTTACACTGCTGCGAAATACAAGACGAGGATCGTAACGCAATATTCTTAGATGCAATTAAGTTAGCAAGTGCAATGTCGCTTAATTGGACTAATGGCAACGAACATGTACCTACTGTGATTGTGATGTTCTACATTCTATTTTCAGACTTCAGGTTGGGTTTATTATGTTTAAGGTTTGATTCAATAAATATAAATTATCTGGGATTTTATATATCCCAAATGGATTACTTAATAAAATAGTTAAACATTCCGCTGCACGACACAGGCCCCCTCAAATATTACTAAAGGATAGCAATTTCCTCTTCTTCATCACGTAGATTTTCTTACAGTATTTGACTTCCTAATTAAAGCTAGCGATAACTAAGAATACACATATTTTAATATAGGAGAGTCAGAAGTTCCTATAAAATTTGACTCTCAACTATACATTCCAGTCCTTACATAGATTGAGTTATCACTCACTAATAGACACAAATCTATTTTTCTGAAACCAAATTTTACTTGAATCTCTAAGATTTATTCGCTGAATATCCAAAACGAATCCAGACATCACAATATCCGCAAAATCAACAAATTCAATTTTGTATAAATTGGAATAGTGTCTGATTATATAAAGAACAGGAACGCGGGGTATCTGGCGAAATACTCACTCCATTCTTTATTTCAAGCGTAGATTGTTGTTGTAGAGATTGTACGAAAAGTGATTCTGCTTCTAACATAATTTATGACGTTAAACTGGGTGAATGGGCACACGAGGGAGAATAAATAGCAACTTGTAGATTTTTGTATTGTTATCGTACAAAAGTTTTACGTATAATGGGATTGCGAAAACCATAGAATGTACAGTCAGCAACATAAGTTGCTACACATTCACGAGATTTGGAATTGTCGTATTACCCAAAATAATAATTATTTTCAATATCGTATGGCACTTCTCGGCATAGATGACTTTACTTGGTTATATTTTACGACTACAGTACGTACAAATTTTTATTCATAAAGAGCTTATCAAAAAATGTGAAGTGTTCAGCGACTTGTGTTGCTGACTGTACTTTTGAAAAAGAAAATAATATATTATCTATCTAATTGCCTTAGTGGCGTAGTTTACGGTACGATTAGAAAGCTGAGGTCTCGGGTTTGAAACCCGGGTCGGGCAAAGCGATATTGGATTTTTCTAATCATTACTAACTTGGAGTCAGGAATTAGTGCCAGATATGACGACAGGCTCCCCTGTCACATCGTAAGATGGAATAGACAAGACGTTTTTCTTTAATTCTTTCACGTGAATGTCATAGCAACACCTCTGCCTACCCTTTCTGGGAAATTTGTATGACTTGATATTTATATATTTATGTAATGGGCCAAGTGATTAATCGGGCATTATTCATAATGCCCGGGCAATATGAATAATGCCCAATAAGAGCGGGCAATGTGATTATAACCAATCAAAAACAACTAACATGGTATCTATGAATAATTATAAATAAATACACCCAACAGTCACATACATAGTCCCGACCCCACACTAAGATCGAGTCTTGTGTCGTGGGTATCAGGAACTACGAACACCCAGACCCGGAAGAAATATTTGTGGGCCGCACAAACATTTCTCTCAGTGCGGGGATCGAACCCGCGGCGTCTCGTTTCACAGGCAGCGTCTAACCAACTGCGCTACGGAGGCTGTCAATCAATTTATCACATTGCCCGGGCATTATGAATAATGCCAAGTGCCTATTGGGCAGAGTGATGTAAAGCAAATCAAAATCAAAACAATGAGCCGAAGTGGTAGGGCAGCACGAGGGGGTGGGTCGGGAGGAGTGGAGGGGGAGGGGGAGTGTCGCACCTCCCCTGGTACCACTTGTTGTGAATACAAATTAGCTTCTGCGTCGTCTTCGGCGCTACGGGAAGTTCAGCCCCTTCGCCCTTGCGTAACAAAAGATAGGCACCCATGCTCACCTCCACAGCTTCGGCTTGCTCAGCCGCTACGGCTCGCACGGTTGCCTATCCTTCGTTACAGCGGGCGGTGGCTGCTCTCTCTCCGCGCGTCCGGCTTTTTATATGTACTCTAGGGTCGGTAGCCAAAAGACTACGTGAAGTCGGGGTTTCCCGAGTCATTTTTGGGGCACAGTCGACCTAACTGATCTATAAAGTGGGTACAATAATTTTCTTCTGAAGATAATGTTTCGGACGTTAAAAAACAACGAAACATAAGCAGGTCAATTCAACTTGTCTTATTTATGGGTCTATCGCAGATGCGACAATGCGGCAGCCCACCACGTAAAAAATCACCTATTAATCACATTGCCCGATCATCATGTAGCCATATTCATAATGCCCGGGCTATGTGATAAATAGGTGAGTTTAGATTGTAATTAATCACTTGGCCCGATATGGCTCGGCAATATTCATACTGCCCGCATTAATCACTTGGCCCATAACATATATATATATATATATATATGTGTGTTTATGTATGTATAATAATGTCATCCTTAATTGTACAATTATATTTTTATGTCAAATTATTGTCTAATACAAACTGCATGGACGTTTGAATATCCTACGCAGATCGACCACGTTAGTTTCTTTGTGATGAGTTGTGGTTTTAACAAGTATATTTTCGTTTCAGATGTGGGGTGCAAGTGTACGAACCCCCTCCCTGCGCTTATGACTTATGTTTCAAAACCACTATTATAATGTTTGGAATGTCTACTCTAACTTCATGTACTTATATACTTTTGAAATATATAAGACATCGATGTCTGTTCTTGTGGATGTCTTAGGATCAATCAAGCGTCAATCGGGGGCAATGTAGGGCGTACTTATTCAACCAGGTAATCCAATACAAACATACGGATTAACGAAAAGAAAAAAACTAATTTACTGATTTTCCTAATTTTATTTTTAGTTACGCTAACTTTACGCTAAGTAATTTTTGGTGACCAAGATTCAAGCTCATCTACAGAACTAATATATTTATTAAAATCCATTTATTATACAAAAACACGACGCGTTATCGCAAGGACGATCTGTAAAGCACTGCTGGATTCCTTCAGTAAGACCTCTGAGTAATGTCGGACATCAATCAACTGGCTAATACTGACGTCACATCCCACCTCATTCCGGAAAGAGTAAAGGAGGGGCGACAACAAACAGATGGTTTTTGCAAGACATTCACAATGTTGAAGTTTTAGAATTATTTCAGGCTCTTTTTAAGAGAAAATGGGGGCGAATAACTATAGATTATTTTAGCAGGACAAACTTCACTTATGTTCCATAATAATCAATGGAATGCAATGCTTTAAAAGAAACCAATAACAATAGTATATTATTTATCTAATAAAGAAATTAGAAACTCACATAGCAAACGATTATTGTGCTATTAAAGCAATAATTAAACCTATGAAAATATTATGTATTATTTGTATTATTCACGATAGAAGGTAACTAACTGGCTGCAAACAGAACGTGGGAAAAAATAGTATTTCTTCAGATAATTATACTATGATCTTTAGTGTATGATTATGAAGTTACAGACCATCTACGATCTTTTGGCGTCTGAAAGCGTTGTGGTCATGCTGTTAAAATATTAGGTACAGTTTCTCTCTCTTCAAATTTTATAGTATTGGAATTGTTAATTCTATTAATAAAGAGTATAAAATATGCTTGTTATTTATAATAAGAAAACATAGGTATCTGAAACAATACGTTAAATGGATATTAATAAAAATGTATTTGTAGTTCCCAATTTCGCTGGAGTGTGCGCACCACTTCAAAACACTTTACGCGCTTTCCGCCCTGTCCATATATTTATATCAATGTACACCGCAAAATAATGATATGTATTAAAATTAATCGTCATGAAAAATCTTATCTCCAAAATGTATTCCATACCTCTACCTCTCTTAAGTGACTCAAATACATAAATACAGAGTGTATAAAAGTATCCATTTCAAGACGTAGTCCTGTTAAGTTTTCCGCTTCGTTGGACCGAGGAATTACCGCCGGCTGTCCCTGTCATTTCGTATTTTATTTATTCCTTTAACAGACTACAGACACTTGGAAAACGGGCCAACAAGCCTGATTAATTATTTTGTAAACAGAACCAGGAAATACTTTATTTTATATTGGCTTACGAATGGGTTTTTAGCATTTGAGTGGAATTTTCCAATTTGAGTTTTTGGTTGCCGCGAATTATAAATTCGTGGTGGCCTGTTGGTAAACGGACTAGACGCGGCTGTCAATATGTTCACGGTGGTCGCGGATTCGAATCCCAGGGCACACCTCTGACTTTTCGGAGTCATGTGTGTATTGATAGTCAATCACCACGCACTAAAACGGTGAAGGAAAACATCGTGAGGAAACCTGCATACCATAGCGATTTATAAGAATTTCTATGGTATGTAAGTCCGCCAACCCGCACTAGGCCAGCGTGGTGGACTATATGGCCTAACCACTTAATCGTACTCTATACTGTAGAGGTGGCCCGTGCCCTGCAGTGGGACGTATATGGGCTGATACAGAATTATAAATTGACAGGAATACAAATTGTCTTCAGCTGCAAATATAACAGTTATCGTCTATAAAATATATACCTAAAAAAATTGTATACTACAAAGTCAATATTTAATTATGATTATTATATTTATATTATAATTTTACAGCCAGGCTATTGAATACCTATATTTATAAAAATAGAACAATATATAACATATAAAAATATATTTTTTGATAAAATTAATATAATATTATTTCTACGATACGCGAAAAAATAAAGATTCAAAGTCTGTAAACGTTGACGGTAGCAGACGAGCAAACCACAGACAAAAGTTAGCTTTAAAATATTTAAAAAATATTTCCCTGGACGATCCATCCATACCGTTTTTAATCTAAAGTAGTTTGAATAATTTAAAAACTTTAACGAGCTATTAAGATTTATGCTGTAAAGAACAGAATAACTAGAAAAACTGGAGCAAAAATTCCATCGTAACTTCCACTACAAAATAAAAATATCTTGGTATACGCAAGGTAGTGCAATTGAAAAATATCTGGGCTTTATTGTGCTTTTACTTTTCCTTGTGCTACAGGACTGTATTGTTTTGAAAGAAATATTTACTACCATTTTCAGCTTAGAAACTTTTGATTGCAATTTACAAGATCTAGTGAATCCTTGTAAAATAAATTGTCATTGTGTTTACCTTTGGTTCCATATCTATGTTTATTTTTCTGACATTATCCATAACCGTTTCTACATCTATGTTTTAAATCAATGTTTTAAGTGCTTGTTCACTTACTCTTTCTAAGAAATTTAATTATGATATATAAATAAATATACCAAATAGTCACGTACATAGTTCTGACTCCACACTAAGATCGAATCTTGTTCCGTGTGTATCAGGAACTACAAGACGATTTTCGGTCTCACAACACTAAGACCCGAAACGAATGCTTTTGGTTCACTCAAACATAGAGAGACTGAATATTTTTCTGTTACAATATTTGTGTTGCAAATATCGTACATCTTACACCAAAACACTTCACTTCATAAAAATACTCGCACTCAGCAAAAATACCAGGAAACTTCCATCACAATTAAAACACGTAAACGGACATAACATTGTAAACGCAGAACCGACTCATCGAACCTCGAAACCACTTCACCTATCGAAAACACGGCACGGTAGTTCGCCAATTATTCTTTCATTCAATTCGGAGCTCGCAGCGGCCGATGCAGAAAAAACCAATTGCAACTTCGGCAATAAATTACATTCGCACCACTCAGCCTTTCTAATCGGGACTTTTGTTTATTCCTTTCTGATGGGCTTTGTGCATGAGATAAGAATTTGGCGATTTTATTCAAGTTTCAAATATAGTCCCATCTTTTACACAGTAATATGTTGAGGAATTGGGTTTACTAATATTTGGTTTGAATGAAACGCAAGAAATATGTTAGTTTTATTTACCAGTGAGGTAGTGGTACCGTCCTAATCAAGACTATTAAATATACTGCAATAAAGAATATCAAAAATGGTAATACTTTTTATATTAAAACGTTGAAGTAATGACTACATCTTCTGGTAGAAAATACCTTCTGAATGAAATATCACGGCAGTCGTTTGCAAGTAGACTTAGCAGGATTCTGTTTGAGTTTGTGTTGTTACTGACAAAAGAGCAATCATATTAAAAGGACAATAATTATAGCGAGTTTTACACGAGCGTAATGACTATTTGACAAGTGCGCAGTGGCCTGTTGGTAAACGGACTAGACGCGACTGCCAACATGTTCACGGTGGTCGCGGGTTCGAATCCCAGGGCACACCTCTGACTTTTCGGAGTCATGTGTGTATTGATAGTCAATCACCACGCACTAAAACGGTGAAGGAAAACATCGTGAGGAAACCTGCATACCATAGCGATTTATAAGAATTTCTATGGTATGTAAGTCCGCCAACCCGCACTAGGCCAGCGTGGTGGACTATATGGCCTAACCACTTAATCGTACTCTATACTGTAGAGGTGGCCCGTGCCCTGCAGTGGGACGTATATGGGCTGATACAGAATTATAAATTGACAGGAATACAAATTGTCTTCAGCTGCAAATATAACAGTTATCGTCTATAAAATATATACCTAAAAAAATTGTATACTACAAAGTCAATATTTAATTATGATTATTATATTTATATTATAATTTTACAGCCAGGCTATTGAATACCTATATTTATAAAAATAGAACAATATATAACATATAAAAATATATTTTTTGATAAAATTAATATAATATTATTTCTACGATACGCGAAAAAATAAAGATTCAAAGTCTGTAAACGTTGACGGTAGCAGACGAGCAAACCACAGACAAAAGTTAGCTTTAAAATATTTAAAAAATATTTCCCTGGACGATCCATCCATACCGTTTTTAATCTAAAGTAGTTTGAATAATTTAAAAACTTTAACGAGCTATTAAGATTTATGCTGTAAAGAACAGAATAACTAGAAAAACTGGAGCAAAAATTCCATCGTAACTTCCACTACAAATAAAAATATCTTGGTATACGCAAGGTAGTGCAATTGAAAAATATCTGGGCTTTATTGTGCTTTTACTTTTCCTTGTGCTACAGGACTGTATTGTTTTGAAAGAAATATTTACTAGCATTTTCAGCTTAGAAACTTTTGATTGCAATTTACAAGATCTAGTGAATCCTTGTAAAATAAATTGTCATTGTGTTTACCTTTGGTTCCATATCTATGTTTATTTTTCTGACATTATCCATAACCGTTTCTACATCTATGTTTTAAATCAATGTTTTAAGTGCTTGTTCACTTACTCTTTCTAAGAAATTTAATTATGATATATAAATAAATATACCAAATAGTCACATACATAGTTCTGACTCCACACTAAGATCGAATCTTGTTCCGTGTGTATCAGGAACTACAAGACGATTTTCGGTCTCACAACACTAAGACCCGAAACGAATGCTTTTGGTTCACTCAAACATAGAGAGACTGAATATTTTTCTGTTACAATATTTGTGTTGCAAATATCGTACATCTTACACCAAAACACTTCACTTCATAAAAATACTCGCACTCAGCAAAAAATACCAGGAAACTTCCATCACAATTAAAACACGTAAACGGACATAACATTGTAAACGCAGAACCGACTCATCGAACCTCGAAACCACTTCACCTATCGAAAACACGGCACGGTAGTTCGCCAATTATTCTTTCATTCAATTCGGAGCTCGCAGCGGCCGATGCAGAAAAAACCAATTGCAACTTCGGCAATAAATTACATTCGCACCACTCAGCCTTTCTAATCGGGACTTTTGTTTATTCCTTTCTGATGGGCTTTGTGCATGAGATAAGAATTTGGCGATTTTATTCAAGTTTCAAATATAGTCCCATCTTTTACACAGTAATATGTTGAGGAATTGGGTTTACTAATATTTTGGTTTGAATGAAACGCAAGAAATATGTTAGTTTTATTTACCAGTGAGGTAGTGGTACCGTCCTAATCAAGACTATTAAATATACTGCAATAAAGAATATCAAAAATGGTAATACTTTTTATATTAAAACGTTGAAGTAATGACTACATCTTCTGGTAGAAAATATCTTCTGAATGAAGTATCACGGCAGTCGTTTGCAAGTAGACTTAGCAGGATTCTGTTTGAGTTTGTGTTGTTACTGACAAAAGAGCAATCATATTAAAAGGACAATTATAGCGAGTTTTACACGAGCGTAATGACTATTTGACAAGTGCGCGGTGGCCTGTTGGTAAACGGACTAGACGCGACTGCCAACATGTTCACGGTGGTCGCGGGTTCGAATCCCAGGGCACACCTCTGACTTTTCGGAGTCATGTGTGTATTGATAGTCTATCACCACACACTAAAACGGTGAAGGAAAACATCGTGAGGAATCCTGCATACCATAGCCAATTTATAAAAATTTCTATGGTATGTAAGTCCGCCAACCCGCACTAGGCCAGCGTGGTGGACTATATGGCCTAACCACTCTCAATCGTACTGTCGATTGTAGAGGAGGCCCGTGCCCTGCAGTGGGACGTATATGGACTGATACAGAATGACTATTTGAGTGAATATAAATGATCTATCACCGGCATGGCTGTTCTATAGATATACGGCTTAGTTCATAGACAGTTTTAAAACCTATTTCTGTTCCTATGTTTTGTCTTCTTCGCTCAAACTAAATTCAAAAGACAGTTAGAAAGGGACAAAACATTCGATAACTGAAACAGATCTTAAAACTATTAATAATATTATAATTCTAAATTATAAGAAAGGAAAACTATTAATAATATTATAATTCTAAATTATATTACTATATGGCCTAACCACTCTCAATCGTACTTTCGATTGTAGAGTAGGCCCGTGCCCTGCAGTGGGACGTATATGGGCCGATACAATACAAAATTATAAGGAATATATCAAAATAATTTACATTTGTAATCAAGCTGGTATAACCAAAATATTTCCAAATTCCTACATCTTCTTTGACTTGTACTGCAACATTAGGTCGTTCAGTTTCTTATCTGTACTGAGCTGGGATTTGGGAGGAATCCTTTACCGGGAACGGCCAAGGTGTCCCTGATATATGTATCAAGTGGATATCATTTATCCCAGTCACTGCCGAATTGTTTTCAAACTGTGATGTAGTGTTACGTTTAATGCTATCAATCAATATGCTGGAATTTTTCATTCCTATTTTTTCTTTAAAGAATATCAAATATTCTTGTACTTATATATACTATTGTACTTATATTAACATGTTATTTTAGTAATACAATTATAAAATTTCTGTTTTCAATAGCTTTAAAGTTGGACCCTAAATGAACACAAATTAACATTCCCCTGATGCCAAGGATCTTCTTAATTCAGCTTATCTGCACCTCATGCTCTCTTTTTAGTCAGGTAGCGGCATAGCATGTTCTATTTTGCCACGAAAGCAATTTACAAAATCACAAACACTCCAGTCGTTGGCCAATCACAGTCTGGATTCTTCAGGATTTTGTTTGGTAATATATTCGGAGCATTACTAAGCTCGGAATTCATAAACACTTTTTATACTTACTGGCTCAGCATTAATGATGGTAAAGTTCCCGATGGTATCACCAATATCGTCAAAGTTGATAAATAAACACCGTTACTTCGCGTCAGTTAAACCATAAAATACGCTACTTACTCTTATCATCATCATCATCAGCCCATTGCAGTCCACTGCTTGACTTACTCTAATAAATCCTCCACAGTCAAAAATTCCCTGATTTAGCTGAAATTATTTTATCCATGAATCTATAACACAGATATCTGAAATCGCAATTAACACTTCTGCCTAGACGATTGAACAGAGTCCTTCTTAATTTGACGATTTACCTTCACTGAATGGATTCGTTAATGTTTATTAGGTGTTCTTTGTTTTGAATACAAAAGGGAAACCGGCTATTTCCACAAAACGAACTTGAGTATTTTTACCGCACAGAGCAAATTACGTTCCTGTATTGTGTATGTTTAACATTTCGTTAAATTGCTCTGGGCTTTAAAAATACGTTGAACATTTTTTGATTCGGTTTTTTTTCGTATTATCTTTTAATTGATGCCTAGTTTATCAATTACAGGCAAGGTTGGTAATTTTCCCCAGAGCACAAGCTTTGTTTAAATAACACGAGGAGTATTATACCTTCCCACTTCAGGGAACCGACATTTTTTGCATGTTCTGTCTGGCACTTTCAACTATAGTTTAGTTTTATTAGTTACATACATACATAAAAGTGTTTTCCCTAGAAGGTGCAGGCAGGGGTATACAACTAGAACATTTTTCCTGACCCGGTATTCGAACCCGGGAATTCAGCTTTAATCATGTCCTAGTACACCTAGGCTACTTTAATTGTATTGCGTTCATATTTTTACTTAATATCTTCATTTCGATAGGTAACGTTTGGATTGGTCAGATCGAATATTAATTAGATATTTCTTCTCATTAAGCGATTAAGAATTATGGCGATCGATAGATAAATATTTTCGTCAATATCTTAGTTACAATTAATAGTTAGGAGTTTATCTATTACACCTTTATTAGATCACATAACCTTGAAATATTTATGGAAAGTTTGCACATTACATAAATTTCTTTACGGTTTTTTATTGCCTTGAATAGCGAGACCAGCATGCCTTTCGTCTAATGGTAAGAGATATCATCAGTAACAAATTCAAAATATGTCATGAATTACAAAGCAATGCTTAGTATTCCAATGCACTAACCATCCTGAGACTTAAGATGTAAAGTATCAATATGTCCAGTAATTACTCTTAGTAAAATCCTTCGTTCTGTCTGGTTTTATAATTTGCCTTAAAATTCACAATCCTCTATAGCACTCATAATATTTTATGGGGGTGAGTAGTTTATAAAAAGTTTTAGAATGAATTGCTGGCACGACTATAAAGCATACTATGAGGTCTTAAGCTTACGCCCAAGTTTGAGGGCTGCGGGAAGTTTAACAGTAATTTTACAACTTCCAACAAAGGTTAGTAAGCTCACCTTGCATTTGCATTTATATGAGCCGTCATTATGGCTCCTCTGAAATTAGTTGAAACAGTAGCAGGTATCACAAAACAGGCCATGCTTTATTTTTGACAGGGTGAATTATAGGAGTTTGTAAGTGTCTTAGTTTAGTGTGTTGCGAATTATTTTTGCTGTTAAGTTGAACAAAGTGTCGTTAGGCTTGGGAATTTTGACATTTGTAGTATCGATGTCTTATGACTTTCATTTTCTACTGGTGGTAGGTCTCTCATATGTGAGAAGCCACCTGTGTGGGTACCACCGCAATGTCTATTTGCCCCGTCAAACAGCAGTGTAAATGCAGTGTTGTGTTTCGGATTGAAGGACATTTTATTCAGAGTAGCTACTGGACATATTGAAACTTACATATCCGGATGGCGAACACAGTGGAATGCCAATTGATCGGTCGTATCGCCTAACATCAGGCGAATGGCATTTTCGTCACGCCATTCATTGTAATAATGTAAGAATTACGTCTTTGTGTTTATCGGCTTCTTTTTTCTTGAATCATTGGTATCCAGATGATCCATCGCGGCTTTGTGCTCACTTGTAATGAATCCATCTAGTCTGTCTGTGTTGGAAGTGTTTCGGATGATGAGAATGTAATTAGTTGGTTTGGGCCTATTCCAATGGTCACCTCATCATTTCTTCATTTTGAACCTACTCAGCTTTCGGCAAATAGTTATATAGTGAAGACCAGTTTAAGCAAAAACAAAATGCTATGATATTGCAAGCAACCTTTTAAATCCTGCTTCAGCAAAGTTAAGTCATTACGGGTATCAGAGTTTAAACAAATAATATAATACGTGGAGTAAGAATTATTTCAATGTATGATACGTTTTGTTTGTGTACTCATTGTTGCAAGATATTTATATATTTTTACTTGAGTTCTGGTCTTCTCCTGATGATGTCAGTATCGACCATGCAGAATATCAAAACAACAATTATCTCTTGTTATTCGACATTACTACGGTGAAATAAAACAAATTTGTTAAATTTGCAAAAACCTGCGGTAAATCCGAAAAAAATAGATTTAGTTCAATGTGTAACATTGGCATAAATCTAAGAAACCATTATAATCACACTGGCTTTTAATTCGCTTCTTCATGCTACGACTTAAGAACCCCGAACTTTAGAAATTACTTCAGAATTCCAGAAGCTAAGCTATATAATCAAAATGGTCCAGAGAAAGATCTAGCTGAATTTAATTTCTTAATCTTGTGGAGGTACTATATACTTGGCAGATAAAAACTGTGTACTTTTGCGTGTGTGTATTTATGTTTCCTCCACTTGACTCTCAGAAGGTTGTATAAATGGAAGTTCACCAAAGGATTAATAAAGTCTATATTGTTCACTACTTTTACATTCACCACTTATTACATAAAATGTGTACGGTACCTAACGTCTAGTATGGCTTAGCGAGGCGAGTGACGGAAACGACTGACGATGACTGGCGGGCACGCTCCCGCGCATCTACAAAATGCGCCTTCAGCGAAATATTAATTCTATGTAACATACAGTGTGTCCCTACAATCTAAACACCGAATAATCCTAAGCAAGTTAAGTAGCGCATGTGCTTGTATCTAGAGATTGTCGACAAGAAGGAGCTCATATACGTTCACAATAGAATTAGTAGATAACACTAAGCTTGGAACAGGATTTGCTCACAGTATTTACTAGTTGTATAATTTTCAAGCTGCAAGTTTCTCTCATTACCAAGTAATTAAGGCTGCATCCGAGAATATGTTCGGATTAGTATTAGTCCGGGCTGGTCGGGTTTCTAACACACTGCTGGATAGAATAGACAATGTTTAAGAAGTAAGCCGTACAGTCAATTTACCGAGCTGGGAAAAAAAAAAGTTTTTTAGATTTTACCGGTGGTAGATCTCTCATGAGAGGCCGTCTGACTAGGTTCTAACGCAATGTCAATTTCACTGTAAATTTAATGGTAGCTGATTTCCAATACTCATGGTCATCTCAAACAATTTAATAGTAGGTGCGGTCTTACAAAATGGGGGAAAAAATTTATAACAATTGAAACTGTACGCTTTAAAAAACTTTCGTAAACACGATTTTAAAATTGTAATAAAATTAATTTCGTAATATTAATACCTTAAATTACTTTAACTGCAAAGTTGGCCAGGCTAACAAGATCTGTGTCTCCGAGAGAATCTCTTGCCAAAACGCTAATGCTGCTCAGACACCGAACCTACACTGGGGTACATAATTTTCAATCTTTTAAAGAATTTCCACTCTCGAGAATGTCTGCGGCATAAATTGCTGTTTCTTACATTTTATCGTACATATTCGTTTACGTATAGAAATTTATTTATGATATCATAAATTTCGGTCCACTTCCTTACTTGGCTCAAGTTGGATGCATTACACAACTTTTTTAAAGTATAAATTATTTTATACGTAGTAGTGGAAGCCTTGTTGTGAAATAGGAGGGCTCGGGTTAGATTTCCGAGGTATTGGATCTTTAAGATGCAAACTAAGCCGCAATCATTTTTTATTTTTCTCTCTTTTCTCCCCCTTCAGCCATGGAAAGCCTACTGCTAAATTATCGCTTCTAATGATATATTTGTGTGAACCACAAGTATTTGTTTCCAGTTTTTGAAACCGAAAAGGCTCTCGTAGTTTTTTAGAACCTACGACGCAATACGTGATCTTAGTGTGGGGTCAGGTCTATATATATGTTGGGACTATTTATTTTATCAGAGATTTTTATATTATTTTATTACGACTTGTATATTGAAATTGACATCTATCTTCATCATCAGCATTCACGATCCCACCCTTTAAGATTCTGCTGCTTGTTATAGAACTCTTTCCTTCTATGTCACTTTTCTAATTTTTTGGCATTCATATCTAGGTTCAATATTCAACTTTATTCCTATAAAGTTGGATATCCTTCTCTTTGTATTTTCATCAGCCCATATACGTCCCAGTGCAGAGCACTGGCATACAATACAATACAAGAACTCGTTATTGTAACCAAAATGAGGAAATACAATAAATAAGAAATTAAAAAAAGACACTAGTGTTACAATGGGCGGTCTTATCGCTTAAAGCGATATCTGCCAGACAACCGTGGGATGGATAGTATCGGGAATAGTGGTAGACGGTGGTCCACAATAAAGAGAACACAAATGAAGTTCGTAACTTATAACGAATCCTTATACAGGGTATATCAAGACTACTACCGAAAACGAAGCTGGGTGGTAGTTTTAGTGACTTCAGGCACAATGCAACTAAATTTTGTGCAAAAATTTGTGTCAATTTTTTTTTGTTATTTTTTTTTTCTGTCGTCGTATTAGGATGGTAAATACATAGTTTTTTCTTAACAGCATTACATTTATATTTTAGCAAAAACTATGGATTTACCACCCAAATTCGACGATATTTAAAAAACAAAAAAAGAAAATTGTCGCCTTTCTTTACGAAATTTTTAGTTGCATTGTGTTTGTAGTCACTAAAACTACCACCAGGCTTCGTTTTCGGTAGCAGTCTTGATATACCCTGTATACTAATAATACAAATAGACTAATACATATTAGATTGTGTCATCTAAACATACACTACAAATGTAAGTGGGTTTACTGGTAATTTAGATAGTGGTTCCGTACTTGAACTTTAAAAGTTTGTATGGTATTTGCACGTTTGATTTTCAACGGCAATGCATTCCAAAGGCGAACAGCTATTATACGATTAAGATGATTTAGGCCATAGTCCAACATGTTGGCTTAGTATAAGTTTTCGGAATTTACTACAGATTTTTTTTACAAATCGCCTCAATATGCAGGTTTCCTCGCGATGTTTTACTTTACCGTTTACATTGAGGGGGCTTGCTCAATACTCCAACACGAAGATCGATTGTTCGGATGTTGAACGTCAGCAATCAGCTTAATATAACATAAACATTTCTATTTCTAAAAATCAATACTACCTATTCTTTATGAAACTTATCATTGTTTCAATATTAGTATAAACATACGACTCACGATAAAGTATTCTAACACTTTGTAAAGTATGTAAGCATATTCGTACAGTTTTACCGTGCCTCGTCTTTCTTCGAGCACTCCTCCCTACTGGTGGTAGGTCTCTCATATGTGAGAGACCGCCTGGGTAGGTACCACCGTAATGTCTATTTCTCCCGCCAAACAGCAGTGTAAATGCACTATTGTGTTTTAGTTTGAAGGATATTGTAGCCACAGTAACTACTGGACATATTGAAACCTAACATCTTATATCTCTGGATGGCGAGCGCAGTGGAATGCTAAGCATTGTTTGCTAATCGGGTGTTGTTTGGTTTTGTTACTGTTCGTGGACAGTCGTATCGCTTACCATCAGGCGAACGGCATGCTCGTCTCGCCATTCATTGCAATCAAAACGCCATGGTATGCAGGTATCCTTACGATATTTTCCTTTACATTTTACAGGGTACAATAACCTTTGTTGTGCAAATACATGCATATAATAACCGACAATCTTCAATGCCTGGTAATGAGCTCATCGCGGCAACTCAAGATGCGTCGCGTGTTTATTCATTCATTACTGTTTTATTGCCTCATTTGTTTCGTGTTCTGTGCACTTTGGATGAATTTACAGATGTCTGGTAAGGTTATTGAGCGAAAATTATCAACGACAATGCTATATCAATTTAAGAGCGTTTATGCCTTCCGTGCGATTTTTGGCTTAAAAATGGTGCTTTTCGAATCATATTTTATGTAGTAAAACCTACTATAAAGACGATGTGCGACACGTCTCAAATCAGAGTCTGATTTGTCTTTTCTAGGAGGATTTAAAATAAACTCATTTGCAAAAAAAACGGGCACCTAAGCAATGAACCATTTCAAATGTTACTATTGGTTTATTTGATAATTATAGGTAGTTTTACTTTCACAATTTTGTAAATTAATAAGCAAATAATCGTTTTCGTTGGTATTATCATAAAATTTTGATAAAATTTATGGGTTTTAATGCTAAAGTTCACTAGTAGTGTATGCTCGCTAGTAGTGCATATGCTCGTGAAGTAAAAGTTAACAAAGATTTTTGTTTGTTTTTTCTTTAATAAAGTAAAAGCAGATAAATGTTTAGTATCGAGTGTGACCCCCTCTAGCTGAAATCACAGCTTGAATTCGTCTGGGTATGCTAGCGAGGATATCCCGGATACTTGCTTGCGGAATACGTTCCCACTCCGCGGTAATCACATTCTTCAGCTCTCTGATGGTCTGCGGAGTCGGTTGTACTGATCTCACGCGTCGTTTCAGAACGTCCCAGACATGCTCTATAGGATTGAGGTCGGGATTTCGAGCTGGCCAATCCAAACGACGAATGCCGGCGTCTTGCACATGCGCTTCCACATCGCTAGACCGGTGGGCGCGAGCGTTGTCGTCCATAAAAATTGAGTCTTCGTCTAAAGCGGCCAATGCGGGTTGTGCATGAGGAATTAGAACTTCCGTTATGTATCGATGTCCAGTCAGTGAGCCGTTTTCAATGAAGACTAACTCTGTACGATCCATTGAATTTATTCCTGCCCAAAACATAACAGAGCCCCCACCATAAGGTGTGATTTCTTCAAAACAAGCCTCTGCAAAGCGTTCTCATCGTCTTCGTAGTACTAGCCGACGTCGATCTTCACCGAACAGAGATATCCTGGCTTCATCGGAGAACAATACCCTATTCCAGTCTTCTTGAGTCCATGACTCACAATTTCGAAAAACCTAAGCCTGGCAACTCTGTGCTCACGGAGTAACTTAGGGCCGCGGGCCGGGCGATGACTGCGTATATTGGCCGCGAGAAGCCTCCTCCTGACCGTCCATAGACTAATATGCACATTTCTTACTTCTTCGAGGTTGTTCTTAAGGTCCACATACGAAGACTTGCGATTTCTCAATGCGTGACTCACAAGAAAACGATCATCCCGTGGTTGGGTACATGGTTTTCTTCCAGAACCAGGCTCAATCCTATACAGCATGTCTGGGACGATCTGAAACGACGCGTGAGATCAGTACAACCGGCTCCGCAGACCATCAGAGAGCTGAAGAATGTGATTACCGCGGAGTGGGAACGTATTCCGCAAGCAAGTATCCGGGATATCCTCGCTAGCATACCCAGACGAATTCAAGCTGTGATTTCATTTAGAAGGGGTCACACTCGATACTAAACATTTATCTGCTTTTATTTTATTAAAGAAAAAACAAACAAAAATCTTTGTTAACTTTTACTTCACGAGCATATGCAGCACTAGCGAGCATACACTACTAGTGAACATTAGCATTAAAACCCATAAATTTTATCAACATTTTATGATAATACTGACGAAAACGATTATTTGCTTATTAATTTATAAAATTGTGAAAGTAAAACTACCTATAATTATCAAACAAACCAATAGTAACATTTGAAATGGTTCATTGCTTAGGTGCCCGGTTTTTTTGCAAATGAGTTTATTTGTAGAAAACAGTAAACAGATGTTGTTGAAATATAATAATGGTAATTTATTAACAAGATGTTCTTCTATTATATTAAGACATTACTATATTCAATCATGTTAGATAAGTCGGTGAAAAATTATGTTTTTGACGAGATTTTACGAATAATTTTGCATTATTTTTACTCTCTTCAAGCATCAGATCTATTGCGGAACTTAGGACTTCACCATGGATTTTTACATTTGTAATTTTTTTATTGCAATGAATAGCGAGACGAGAATGTTATTCGCTTGATGATAAGAGATACGACCGCTCATGGACTCTTGCAAGTTATGCTATGCTATTCTTGGCATTCCAATGCGCTCATCCTACGATATAAGATGTTAAGTCTCAACATATCGAATAGTTTTTATGATTACAACGTCCTTTAAACCGGAACATAATAGTGCAGCAGTCAGTTTAGGGGTAAAAATTGTCATTACGGTGGTACCTACCCAAACGGCCTCTCACACATGAGAGACCTCACACCAGTAAAATATATTAGAACTATTAGAAGCGACCTGCATACAGCGACTTCTTGCAACATCTATCATTTTACACATACTCCAGACGCAGTATTTTTGTTTACATTTTCTCCTTCAAAATTACCTTTAAATAAACCTGCTTAATTTAAAGCGATATGTAAAACAGTTCCCAGACGAGCGGCCGCGAAGTATGCAAGCATTAATTAAAACATGAACCTCGAACGAAATCCCAATATGGACGGTAACGACTTTAGTTTGCATAGGCTCATTATTATGCGACGTTAGGCCAATTACACGCCTTTCGAGCGAGGCGAAATTAGCTGCCATGCCTTTAATAATGAGGACACACTGCTGCACCCCTCGGCTAATCATATCTTTACATACCATGAATTGTGGTATTTTTATCCTTGCTCGGCAAACTGCGTTACACTTGTGTAGGGTACGTAGAATATAGATTGTCTAAAATCTATTGGCTTGTGGCGAAATTTGGAACTACAAATAAAGTGCTAAAAATATATATTTACAGTGTTGTTTGATATCGTTTTCAGTTTATGAAAAACAAGCATTTATACTCTGAATATAATTGTATTTATATATTCAATATAATAAAACGTAGAGAGCGAAATATTATTCTAATTATTTTGACAACAGCGCCTTTGGTGACAGAAGGTTATAGACGGCCTGTACTTATTCATTAGAAACTATTGTCACTCATCATTCGATGCTATGATGTAGGGCTGATCATGTGCTTTCTTATTTCTTAGTCGAGGCCTTGTAAGCTGCTGTTCTCTATTAAATAATCTGCAGAATATTATTATTTGGCAAGATAGCTGTAATAAACTTGATTTGCGTAATTTTTTATTTATTATAGTAATAAAATAGTGTGTTATAAATAATCTTATAAATTTCCGGAAATGGAAAAAGGAATGACCAAATTAAAGAGTTAGCTTCGAACCATAGGGTAAATATGAACTGATCATAATGATTGCATACACCAAAATAGCGACTGAGCTAACCGACGCGATGATAGAAAAACCGTCCTAATCAACCATGCAAACTTATTTCATTCTGGACTCTGTAAACACAGAGTACATTTTACATACTAATCTGTAAATAGGTATCAATTTATAAACAGACCTCCATAATTATGACTGGCTGCAATAAATAAAAACAATTGTACCTCTAGCTAAAGACCATAACGTCCTCCTTTAAAATAGGACTGCTTAAAAAAATTATGCCGTAGGTCAAATAGCTGGCTAAAATATTATCTAATGATACAAATTTGAACCTATGGTTGTTATCCACAGAGCGCAAAGCAACAAAACAATTTCTATTATTTTCTATAATATTATTTACCCAACTACCCGACAATGTGTACAAACGAAACGTTTACTAAAAAAGTAATTATCACGTCAGGTAGGAACAGAACTTCATTTAATATTGGACAGCTGAACGGATGCGGCATTGCACAGAACCGCAACAATCAACCGATTATACATCATCTATAGTATGATAAATTATGTATTTAAGCATTAATGTACTGAAAAATTGTGGCCCTGTCCTTTATTAATGAGGCAGGGCTTTTATATTAAAAACAAGCCATATACGTACAAACAAAAGGCCTCCTGTACGAATAAAATGGGGAAGGTCATAGCCAATCACGGTGGAGGGGGGTTGGGGGGCTTCACATAGCATAGGTTTTCGTTTGAATCTATGGTAGAGTTCCACAAATATTATTCTGAAATAAGTGCATGGCAATTGGGTAATAATATATACGTTACACCGAAAAGACAGAAGTTGAGGGGCAAAACATGGGATTCGTACCCGAGACTTCGGCATTGTAATCGCTCCGTAGAACAACTACGCTACCAAAACAGTCATTAAATACAGAATAAATTAATTTATAGCTATTTAAACATTCACGCATACCAAACCACACGTAAAAAACATTACATTTGGATGTTAACAAAAACGTTATTTTAATATAAATAGTGGCTGCGCAAGCCGCGGAGCACTTAAATAAAAGTACTGGAACGCAGTTTCCATACATATTTTATGTAAAAAAAAACGTTTTATAAAAATGATTTCAAATTTGCTGGCCGCCGTTCGTAAAACCACTTTGAGGTAAGACTGCGTTTGTAGTTTAAAAAGCCGGAGTATTTTTTTCCCGATATGCAATATCGGGTATATCCAGACTGTGGCCAAAAGCCGCGTGATGGTTTTAGTGATTATAAAGCAAATCATTTTTTTACAAAAAATATTTTTATTTTTATTTTAAATGTTGCTTTTGGGAATCGAATTCGTAATATTTGCTAAAATTATAATGTAAATTCTTGCGTACCATAGCGTCTTTAAATATAAAAGGGTGTACATTATTATTTTAGTAAAAACGATGAAAAAGTGCGTGGTGGCCTGTAAAAAGTGCGTGGTGGCCTGTTGGTAAACGGACCAGACGCGGCTGCCAACATGTTCACGGTGGTCGCGGGTTCAAATCCCAGGGCACACCTCTGACTTTTCGGAGTCATGTGTGTATTGACAGTCAATCACCACGCACTAAAACGGTGAAGGAAAACATCGTGAGGAAACCTGCATACCATAGCGATTCATAAGAATTTATATGGTATGTAAGTCCGCCAACCCGCACTAGGCCAGCGTGGTGGACTATATGGCCTAACCACTCTCAATCGTACTCTCGATTGTAGAGTAGGCCCGTGCCCTGCAGTGGGACGTATATGGGCTGATCCAGAAAAACGATGTATTTATTTCTACGTTAAATTATATATGCTTTTTTTCTTAACATCTAATGAAATAATTTCGCATTAAATCATTCTATTTCAAACTCTATAATTCGAGGTTTAAAGTCCGATTTCGATGGGAGTGTAAGGTCAATTTATTTTTGAAGTATAAAGAGTAACAAAGTTAATCTAAAAAATAATTGTAATAGTAAACTAATGTAAAATAATGCAATTTGCATATTTAAGCCAATATTCATAGTTCACGCGTGTGTTAACAGCCTCTGAGCAGTATAAATAATGTTCTAGATATGTAAGTCATGTTACATTGATGCATATTTTTTTTGATAATATTTTTGCCGATGGAGCTCATTAATTAATATAATAAAATCGTATGTAAATAAAAATGGAATTTTATATTAAAAAAAATAAATCAGTAATGTTTAAAACGTGCATTTTTACACACCATTTTCCTTAATTGTAATGTGGGTAGCCGTCGAACAAATAAATGTTGAACACTTTACATGTTTAAATACACATATTTTTAAAATATAATCGTTGTATAATTTCTTTCGAACAAATTCATTATTTGGCCGTGTAAGCCATTTTCTATTTTCACTTTTTTTCTGATAAGTATCTATAATATTATATTATATTTATTCCGACTAAGAATTTTCTGTAAAAATTTAAAATATTCAAACACCACTGCAGTGCCATCAAGACGCACTTAGATATTCTTTTTATGTCCCGAGCTAAGAAGGTGTATTCCTAAAGGAATATTGCCAAGAATCATTTCGGTTGCTAATTTAAAATAGATTTTTTTAAATTGTCTCATGAGATTTTGTTTCTAAATGTAAAGAATATATTATTAGCTGTTTAATTTTTTTCAATTGGTATTATGCGAAAGTTGTATAGCTTGGCAAAAAAGAATCTGTTTTAATGCGGGCGAAAAGATCGAATTTAGTATGAATATAGCACCCGATAGACTACAACAGAAATGTTTAGATGCATGTTATTTTTATTGGTTGTTTTTAAGAGCCTATTTATTCATTTTAAATCACAAAACAAACAAAAACTTGCAAAAACTGTAAGAAAATATACGGAATCACTTACGTATAAAATCATTCAATGAGCAATATGACATTTTTAATGGTGTTGCCATAATTATGTTTCTTTAATGCCAATTGTCACCGAATCCTAGTCTTTTTGCCAAGCTATAACTTATGTTTTAGTGGTGATATGATATTTGTTGCTATGCACTTCAGCTGTATAGTATGGCTGATAACATCTCATTGTAAGTACCTATTTATTCACGTTTTGACCATCGTATGATAGATATATTGTATTATATAGTATGTGTAGTATAAATGATAGTGTGACCGTGCCTCCATATTCGGTTCGAGAGAACCGACATAATTGTGTTGAGCCATTCTTGATACAGGGTATATCAAGACTGCTACCGAAAACGAAGCTGGTTGATAATTTAGTGACTGCAGACACAATGCAATTATTTTTTTAAATTACGCAATTATTTTATCATAGTATTTCGATTCCATAGTTTTTGTTAAAATAATAATTTAAGACCCTGCGTACCATAGTATCTATAAAATAAAAAGCTTACATTACTATAGAACAAACAATGTATGTACCACTCAAATACGACAATAGGAAAAAAATCGTTGTTGCATTGTAAACGTTTTAATTGTGTCTGCAGTCGTTATAACTACCACTCGGCTTCATTTTCGGTAGCAGTCTTGATATACGTGACAATAGTATGGTTCCGGGTCAACCGCCGCGGTGTGAAGAGGCACCTTAGCAGGCCGGCATAATTGTTTCCATTGGCATGGGACTGCCGTCCGATGCCAATGGATACTCTGCCTGGGCGGCATTGGCACTTTCCATCAGGTGCAATGCCGCCACTATGCCAGGCCAGTATAAAAAAAAAAAACAACAAAGTTTCATCAGATGCTCTTCAGTACACTTATAATATAATATAATTGTAATTATTTTTTTGACGTGACAACGTCTTAAATTAGGTTGCGGCTGGGAGTCACTTATGAAAAAGTGTAACGCCCGGTAACGTAACGGTGCGCGCGCAGCACTAGAGAATTAGGCGCATTGAATCGGCGCATGCTTGTGTCTCTGTCTTTGTCTTTCTCGAACGTTCTTGGCGTTGGAAAAACAAGAAAGCGTCACAATACAAGTTCACACGTGTGGTTAAAGTATCGTCAGCTGTGTCTGTAGTGAAAATATGGAGTGCTTAGATTCGTCATTACATGTACAATGTTTTAGTAAACAAAATATATTTCTATAGTTAAAATTTGTGCAATTCTTATTTTCATTCAATTCCTTGTTCCTATTGTGCAATTTAATTATATTCATATCAATAAATATTCTACCGAGAAAAAGACGTTGTCACGTAAAATCTTCGCCCGTAAAACCGACTTTACAGGCAACCATTTTTTTATTTTTTATTTCATCTTCACGTCGTGCGTCGTCTGTCTTATCTCGTCTTGCATGCAATTCCCTACTATTCCATCCTTCCGTACTTCAACATCTTAATTATTCATCCTCTAACTCCTTCCTCACAGGAAATGGACCTGGTTGAGTCCTGACGGTTCTACGAGAAACGAGATAGATTTCATCTTGACGACGAATAGACGGATATTCAGAGATGTCTCTGTGATCAACAGGGTGAAAACCGGCAGTGATCACCGAATGGTTAGGGGCACCCTGAATATCAATGTCCAATCGGAAAGGCGTCGCTTGATGAAATCTACGCTCCGACCTACTCGCGCCCATATCCAAAACCCCGAGAGCTTTCAACTCGAGCTGACAAATCGCTTTGATTGTCTAGGAGAAAACCTTGCAGTGGACGAGCTAAACAGCGGTTTGGTAGAAGCTGTCCATACGGTGGGATCTAAGTATTTTAGACCTCGCCGTAGAGATAGACCACAAAAACTCTCGATCCACACTCTTGACCTCATGGCCGAACGTCGATCTTTGACGCTGCAGTCTTCCGTTGACGCCGAAGCATATCGGCGGCTCAATAGACAGATCTGGAAGTCCTTGCGACACGATGTCCGTGCTCACAATACTGTGAGCATTAAGGAGACAATCGAGCGGAACGGAGGCTCCAAAGTGTTTGCAAGAGACTTGTCTATTGGGCAAAGCCAGTTGTCTAGGCTGAAGACGGAGGACGGCCGCGTAGTATCGACGAGGGCAGAGGTATTAAGGGAGATCGAGAGGTTCTACGGACAGCTTTACACCTCGGTTGCCAAACCTGCTGTTAGCTCGGCCGAAGACCCGAGAGCCGAGTTGATCCGACACTTTAGCGATGATATCCCGGACATCAGCCTGTGTGAGATTCAGATGGCCCTGAAGCAACTTAAAAACAACAAGGCGCCGGGCGAGGACGGAATAACTTCAGAGCTTCTGAAAGCGGGCGGAACGCCGATACTGAAAGTCCTTCAGAAGCTCTTCAATTCCGTTCTCATCGAGGGCTCAACGCCAGAGGCATGGAGCAGGAGCGTGGTGGTACTGTTCTTCAAAAAAGGTGATAACACTTTGCTGAAGAATTACAGGCCCATCTCGCTCCTGAGCCATGTCTATAAGTTGTTTTCGAGGGTCATCACAAATCGTCTCGAACGCAGGTTTGATGACTTCCAGCCTCCCGAACAAGCCGGTTTTCGAAAAGGCTTTAGTACCATAGACCACATCCATACGCTTCGGCAAGTTATACAAAAAACCGAGGAATATAACTTGCCGCTTTGTTTAGCGTTTGTGGACTATGAGAAAGCCTTTGATTCGATCGAGACTTGGGCTGTGCTACAGTCTCTCCAGCGGTGCCATATCGACTATCGGTACATCGAAGCGTTGAAGTGTATATACAACAACGCCACCATGTCGGTCCGAGTACTGGATCAGAGTACGAAGGCTATTCCACTACAGAGAGGCGTGAGACAGGGAGATGTCATATCTCCGAAACTGTTCACTGCCGCGCTGGAAAACGCCTTCAAGCTCTTGCAATGGAAAGGATTCGGCATCAACATCAACGGCGAGTATATCACTCACCTTCGGTTTGCCGACGATATTGTAGTCTTGGCAGAATCGCTGGAAGACCTTAGCACTATGCTCGAAGACCTCAATCGAGTCTCCCAACAGGTGGGTCTTAAAATGAACATGGACAAAACGAAGATCATGTCGAATGTCCATGTTGTGCCCACTCCCATCGGTGTTGGGGGCTCGACTCTCGAAGTTGTTGACGAATATGTCTATTTAGGACAAGTGGTCCGGTTAGGTTAGTCCAACTTCGAGAGAGAGGTCAATCGTCGAATCCAACTCGGTTGGGCAGCGTTCGGGAAACTACGCGACGTCTTCTCGTCCAAAATACCTCAGTGCCTTAAATCGAAAGTCTTCGATAGTTGTGTGTTGCCAGTGATGACTTACGGCACCGAGACGTGGCCTCTCACTATGGGCCTTATTAGGAAGCTCAAAGTCACTCAACGAGCTATGGAGAGGGCTATGCTCGGGGTTTCCCTACGAGATCGAATCAGAAATGAGGAGATCCGTAGGAGAATTAAAGTAACCGACATAGCCCACCGGATTAGCAAGTTGAAGTGGCAATGGGCAGGGCACATAGCGCGGAGATCTGATGACCGATGGGGTCGGAAAGTGCTCGAATGGAGGCCGCGTAGCGGAAAGCGCAGCGTAGGACGTCCACCCACAAGATGGTCCGACGACCTGGTAAAGGTCGCGGGACGTCGCTGGACACAGGCTGCCTCCAACAGGTCTCTGTGGAAATCATTGGGGGAGGCCTATGTTCAGCAGTGGACTTCCTTTGGCTGATGGATGGATGGATGGATGAACTCCTTCCATCCATAGTACTTTCATTTATTATTCCTTTCACATAAGCTACGTTCCATAGCAGAATTCATAACTACTGTAATTGTATTATTTTGCACTTACCATCAAACGCATCATAATTTTGTTTCATTAATAATTCTTAATTTTACACAAAATATATTAAATTATACAACGAAGGGACTTAAATTTAAATATAAATACGTATAACGGAAACCTTATCGCCAAAAGCGATCTCTTCCATACAAACTTTGTATGGATTGGAATAATCAGGAGAGGGTAAGGCCCTATTCAGTACAACGCGGACGGTCCGCGCACGGATAAGTGCTTGCGTCCGTCGCGGATCACATAATCGTTCAGTTCGACGCGGAGCGCGATTGAGAGTGACACAGTGAAAACAGTAAGCCTATGAATATAAAATTGAATTTGGTGGTTGCTGCCAATTATTAAATAGTAAAAATCGTCGCTATGGTATAAGAAGATTTAAGGGGCATCTAATCGTTGCGAAAAGGCTTTACACTAGAGTCTTCTATGACTACGATAGTACTTTACGTCCGCGTCGCACGACCGTCCGCCGCGCACTGAACAAGTCTGTACAAGTGCATTACCGTACGCGCGCGGACGCCCGCGCCGCGGACGAGCAACGCAGAGTGATTTCGATCCGCGCGCGGACAGCTCTCCGCGGCGCGGGCGCTCCACGTCGCTCTGAAAGCGTTGTATAGGATTGATACATTTTACCGTCCGTCGCGGACATCCGCGTAGGTCATCCGCGTCGCACTGAAGAGGCCCTAAGGCCCTATTCAGTGCGACGCGGACGGTCCGCGCACGGATTAATGCTTGCGTCCGTCGCGGATCACATCATCGTTCAGTACGACGCGGAGCGCGATTGATATAAAATTGAATTTGGTGGTTGCTGCCTATATATTAAATAGCAGAAATCGTCGCCATGGTATAAGAAGATTTAATGGGCATCCAATCGTTGCGAAAAGGCTTTTTAAAGGAGAATTTGTAACTTTATTTTCGGAATTGCAAGAAGACGAAATGAAATTTTTCTTGTATTTGAAAATGTCCATCAAGACATTTGAGGAGTTACATGCGAAACTAGAGTTCTGTGACGACGAATAGTACTTTTCATCCGCGTCGCACGACGTCGAGCGACGCGGAGTGATTTCGATCCGCGCACGGACAGCTCTCCGCGGCGCGGGCGCTCCGCGTCGCTCTGAACGCGTTGTATAGGATTGGTACATTTTACCGTCCGTCGGGGAAATCCGCGTAGGTTGTCCGCGTTGCACTGAAGAGGCCCTAAATCGAAGATAGTTCCACTGTGATATCAATATTTAAATATGCAGGCTTGTTATTAGCAATAGTTGTTATTTATATTGTATTTCTATCATTGTTACAAGACTGTAAGTGTAATCTTCTTCAAAATAAAAATTAAAAGTAAAGAGGCTAAAATGAAAGTACAATCGTATCAATTGTACAATTCAAAAAAAAAATAATAATAATAAAAACGTTTATTAACTTATTCCGTGTTTACATATTAATAATTCCATAAACATCTCACACTAGGCTAAGCCTGTGTCGTGAGGTGTTTTTACAATGAGTATCTTAAACAACGATTTTACGGAGAAATCATCTGTACAACTAGGATAAATAAAATTAATTTATAGTAGGCATTAAGATAGCAAACAAATTACTATATTTACATTGAATATATCTAAAATTAATAAAAGTATAACTGGTTTATTATATTCTCAGTGTACTCATGAGACCAGTTCAGTAATCGCTTGGAGATTATAGTTTTAACTTCACGCATTGACAAACCTCAAATGTTAAACAATTTATTCATCTTGTTGTAAATAAGTAGTTTTATATATGGAAGAAACCTTTTAGCGAAAGCTATCTTAACGCGTATATTAGGTATTTGAAAGGAGCGTTTTGCTAGAGTGAGTTGGTACAAGCCTGAGTTAAGCGCTTCCTTGTGGGCTATTAGAGTTATTCTTAATATGAAGATTCTCCTAACACTGAGTACTTGAGTCTCCTTGAATAAATTGGTAGTTGGAAACCGGTAGGCGACCCCGATCATAGTTTTTAGTACTGCGCGTTGTGCTCTTTCCAGCTTAATAAGTTGTGTAGACGCAGCGCCTCCCCAGGCCAAAATACAATACATGATGATTGACTGACATAATGAAAAATACACAGTTTTTAATAACTTTAGTGATGCTATATCTCTTAGGAGTTTCATGAGAAATATTATTTTTCTTACCTTCCCGCATGTCACAGCGATATGTTCATTAAATCTGAGGTTTTCGTCTACAACAACTCCCAAATATTTAGTCACGCGAACCTTTCTTATTTGCAAACAGTTACATTTCAAATTACAGTTAAGATCTTTGCCACAAGAGTGAGCTATAATTCCAGCATCGTGTTGAGGAGCTGACACCGCTGATTTATGGAAACATATGTAGTACGTTTTCAATATGTTTAACGTGAGTAGATTATGGTTGAGCCATTCAGACACGTAATGAAGACCAGTTTGTGCAGTTGTGAAGACCTGACTCCAAGACGTTTCATGGAAAATAACAATTGTGTCATCGGCGTAATTAATAATGTCTGCATTTTTTAGTGTTTCCTGAGTTGATAGATCATTGATGTAGATTAGGAAAAGCGTAGGACCCAATATACTGCCCTGAGGTACGCCAAAAGTTATATCTTGTACATCACTAACAGCAGAATTAACTTTGGTAAATTGCTTCCTACCCGTGAGATAACTCTGGAAAAATTCAAGGCATATACCCCGAATGCCCATTAGTTCTAACTTCCTCAGAAGGATGGGGATCGAAACGGTATCGAAGGCTTTCGCCAGATCTAGGAATATACCTATACAGGAGGATCCTTCATCAAGGTGATTGGAAACAATACTGGTCAGTAGAGACACAGCATCTTCGGTGATCATCATTATCCAATCATATTAACTACCGTCAACCACAAGGTGGACTTATTCTGGCGAAAACCGAATTGCCTTTGGTATAATAAGTTGTTAGACTCAAGGTAATGAACTAATTGTTTATTAATAATCTTCTCTAGTGTTTTTGAAAAGTTAGTAAGAAGCGAGATCGGTCTATAGTTATTAGGATCGTCAGTGGAACCTCCTTTATGAATGGGTGTGACGGCAGCAACTTTCCAAATTCTAGGAAAGGTACCAGAAGATATGCACAGATTATATATAAAGGTTAGAGGTTCGACGATGTAATTTTTAATTAATTTTACTAATTTACTGTTAATTCCATCTAATCCGGCGGCTGTATTATTTTTCAGTTTGAGTATAAATTTTTCTACTTCAATAGTATCAGTAGGACGTAAAAAGAGAGAATTAGGGGTAGACTTTGATAGCTGCACATTCGATGCCAAATGGTTTTCTGAAACATGTAAGCGAGTCAGTATTTGATTAGCTAAACGTTGCCCCATCGAAGTATAGACAGCATTACATTGATTTAATGAGGCGGATTCAGATTCTTTACAATTACAGAGATTTGTAGAGCTTACTGAGGATGCCTGAGAATGTGTTATTGTTTTGATTGCAGTCCACAACTTCTTGGGATTGTTTTTATTTTGTTCTAGTTGGTTTGTTTCGTATTCCTTTTTTAGATTCCTAAGAAGGTCTTGGTAAAAATTCCTATATCGCTTATAAATCAACCTTTTCATTTCATTCTCCGGATGCTTTCGAACGTCCATATGTAATTTGTCTCTGTGGGCAGAACATCTTAGAAGGCCGGGTGTCATCCACGGTTTAAAGGTGTGGTTCTTGCGAGTTATTGGGGTGAGTTTGGAATGACGCTCGGTTATTGTCTTTAAAATGTTCATAAAAGTTTCTGCCGCTTGATTTGCACGAGAGTTAGCGTACACAGTCGACCAATTTACGTTTTGCAGGTCTGATACAATGGAGTTATAATCAAGCTTTAATATTTATTTTTTTGGCTTAGAGGAAGTTTATTCAACAGTGAAGTTCAGCTAAAACACAAAAATATACAGATAGAAAAATGGAACCATAGCGCAGATTTTGCAAAGGGCTTAGCTCCACACATTGGTGGCGTAAAATAAACGAAACAGTATCAGTGTGAGCGTTTTAGGAAATATATGGGGTTATAAAATCTATTTGCCGATTTTTACTTTGGCCATAAGCCAGAAAGGGAGCGTTGTTGTGTTAGAGGAATCAATTTCTCGAGTAGATACTAAATAGTTCCGATTAATTAAATTAAGTCTATTCCTGGTTTATGTTTACGAAACATATATTGTAGTAGCCATAGTAACTACTGGAAATATTGAGATTTAACATCGTATGTCTCAGAATGACGAGCTCAGTGAAATACCGAGCATTGCTTTGTAATTTGTGTTGTTTAATTTTGCAACTGTCCATGAGCAGTTATCGCTCTCCATCAGATGAATGGCATGATTTTCTCGCCATTTCTCGAAAAAATAAATATTAATAAGCAATGTTTAATAATCGGTGAAGGAAAACATCGTGAGGAAACCTGCATACCATAGCGATTTATAAGAATTTCTATGGTAAGTAAGTCCGCCAATCCGCACTAGGCCAGCGTGGTTGACTATATGGCCTAACCACTCTCAATCGTACTCTCGATTGTAGAGGAAGCCCGTGCCCTGCAGTGGGACGTATATGGGCTGATACAGAATGTTTAATTGAATAATAATTATCTTATTAGACTACAGCAATACAACTCTTTGTCTTGCATTGGTCCGGGAAACCACTAAAACGTTCACCGGATGATGTGTGATTGTGACCCATTACCATCTTAAATATTGAAATCGTAAGAGTGTTACTATTTTCTTGAAATTAAAATACAAAGGAAAATATACAGAAGTAAGGACAAATATAGCTTTGATGGTCCCCCAATAAAATCACAAAACGAATAAAAAAAGACCATAAAAGTATTGTTTAAAGTCTGGTGTTTGTAAGACAATGGAGAATACCCATGAAACCACGTTATTCCTACTGTAGTCCAAGATCTACCACTGTTGTTCTATTACTTATTTTTTTGGTAATAATAAATAAAATAAACATAAATTTATGACCTGACATAGATGTCTACAAACCGTGGTAAACTCACAAATATCCATTCAACCATTCCAAATATTTTTAGTTAGCGATATAACGTTGGATTAATTGATCTAAAAATACATTTTTCGTTGGGAAACGTACAATAGGTGTGGATTTTCGGAATTTTTCGTTAAAACAACATCTGTAAAAACTGTATGGTAAACATTTATTTCGCTGAAAAATGCTTAGCTTATGGATAGAAATTGTTAGAATGTTTTGTTACTATTTGCTTATATTTGTTACTATATGCTTTTTACATAAAAAGGATAAGTACTTCAATATATTACAAATAAACAAAAAGTATAGATGGCAGTCTTATCGCTCTAGGCGATTTCCTACAGACAACCTTTGGAAGGATAGAAGAAAAGGAAAAGAAGAGAGGGCAGTATAGAAAATAAAGGATACAAGCTCCAATAAAAAATATATATTAAGTACATAAATAACATATACTCATGCCTCTTTGTATGCAGGATGCCATTCGTCTGATAGTAAGCGAGACGACCGCTCATGGACATTAGCAAAACCAAATAACACCATGAATTGCAAATCAATCCTTGGCATTCCACTGCGCTCGCCATCCTGAAATATAAGATTTTAAGTTATAATATGTCCAGCAGTTACTCTTGATACTCCATCAAACAGGTAAACAATAATGCATTCACACTGCTATTTGGCGGGAGGCATAGACACTGCACCGCTACCTATCTAGGCGACCCCACACATATAAGATACCTTCCACTAGTTAGATTCTAAAGTAAATATCGCCAAAAGCTTACATAACACGCAAAATTTCCACATAGCGCGGGACTTTGCTATTTCAAGCACACGTCGAAAACAATGAAGAAAAACGACAAAAAATTACCTCCAATGTGGCTGGGTTTTATATTGTATAATTATGCATTCATTTTGTCATAATATCGCCATGTTAGTAAATTACTACGGTCTTATCGAAGGTTGATAATTTATATTTATTTGACCGCCTAAATGGCGCGAACGAGAGTACGTAACAAATGGCCGCGGGTTCGATCTTCGCACTGAGACAAATGTTTGTGAGGCGCACCAATTCGGGGATCGAACCCGCGGCCTCTCGTTTCACAGGCGGCGTCTAACCAACTGCGCCACGGAGGCTGTCTTTTGAATGCGACTTTATACATTACAAAAATTTATTGTAAGCGGTATAGCTCATTCTAAGAACAAGCCTCAAATGCAAGCCTCAGATGGTACGTAATGCTAAACGCCGACATATTCTTAGTAATATATCCATGTCCTCCCCTGCTAATGTCTGGAGATTCCTTAGAACTCTGGGTATAGGCAAAGTTAGCACAGACTTTCATTGTACAACCGTCGGATTGGATGATATTAATCGACATTTCTCCACTTCCACCTTAATGAGACACCAAACCAAACGTTGTACATTGGATTTTATAGCTGAGCTTCCGAGGCCTACTTCTAACCCTTTCAAGTTTTCTCCAGTTTCACCTGTTGAGATCAAAAAGAAAATCCTTGCGATTAAATCCAACGCAACTGGCTACGATAACATTAGCCGCCGGATGATAGTCGCAGTCCTTGATCATCTTCTTTCGACAATCTCCCACGTTATCAATTTTTCCCTTAGCACTGGCGTTTTCCCATCTCAGTGGAGAAACGCCTTTGTTATTTCGCTCCCCAAAATCCCCAATCCTTCTCTAGTCAATCACTTCCGTCCCATCTCTATTCTCCCTTTCCTTTCCAAGGTGCTGGGGGCCTGTGCGCACAAGCAACTTTTTAAGCACGTCCACGTTAATAACTTGTTGTGCCCACTTCAATCTGGCTTTAGGCCAGGTCACAGCACCGTCTCCGCGCTCCTCAAAGTGACTGGCGATATAAGGGCGGGAATGGAAACCGGCAAAGTCACCGTATTGGCTTTGGTGGATTTTTCTAATGCCTTTAACACTGTCAGCCACGACATCCTTTTAGCTATCCTTTCCCATCTTTTGATCTCTCCAGTGGAATTAGATTGGTTCTCATCCTATCTTCAGGGACGCCAGCAGTCGGTGCGTATAAACTCCGAGTCCAAATGGTGCAAGATTGAGTCTGGTGTCCCTCAAGGCGGTATACTCTCCGTTGTTATTTTCTATTTTCATAAACCTCATAACCCTTAACCTTCAATGTGCGTATCATCTGTATGCTGATGACTTGCAGTTATACTATCAGGCTGGCGTCGACTGTGTACCCACTGCTATGGATAGGATTAACAGAGACCTCGAACATATCAAACGTTGGTCACATAGTTTCGGGCTATCTGTTAATCCGACGAAATGCCAGGCCATCATCATTAGCAGTCCGAGAATGATTAGCAGGCTGAATTTTTTAAACATCCCTCCGGCTATTTTTGATGGCTCTGTCATACCTTGGTGCCCTAGTGTCAAGGATCTCGGACTACACATCGACGCTACCCTGAGCTGACGACCCCAGGTGACCTCCGTCAGTCAGAGAGTCATCGGTACTCTTCGTTCTCTGTATCGCCTGAAGAATTTCCTACCATTTAAAACCAAGGCTATGCTAGTGCAAACCTTAATCCTTCCGGTAATCGACTATGATGATGTGTGCTATTTTGATCTGAATGCAGATTTACTCAACAAACTCGACCGTCTTCTAAATAACTGCATTCGATTTGTATTTAATCTTCGCAAGTTTGACCATATCTCTTCCTACCGATCGCAGTTAAAATGGCTTCCCAGCCGCCAGCGCCGTTCGTTGCGTGCCCTCACTACCCTTTTTTCTATTCTAAAGTCTCCTTCCCCTCCTTCTTACCTGTCTCCCGAATTCATTTACCTCAGTGATACTCACTCTAAAAATCTGCGCTCGTCTAGCAATCTCCTTCTAAAATGTCCTCCTCATAGTTCTGACTTCCTTCACTCTTCCTTTACTATCCAATCCATTCTTCTCTGGAATGCACTCCCACTCGAAATCAGGTCGTGCACAACACGGCAGGCTTTCAAGATGAAGGTTCGGCATTTACTCCTCGCCGATGTAGCAGATTCTCACCACTAATGTAGGTATTTATTTATTTAGTTGTTTATATATATTTTAAAGTATATATATATATATTTACCGGGTATCTCAAGACTGCTACCGAAAACGAAGCCGGGTGATAATTTTAGTGACTACAAACACAATGCAACCAAAAATTTCGAGAAGAAACGCCACAATTATTTTTTGTGATTTTTAAATATCATTTTTGGGTGGTAAATCCATAGTTTTTGCTAAAATAATAATTTAAACACTTTTATACCTTAAATTACTTATAAATTAAAGGGCATACACTATTATTTTAGGAAAAAATGTATTTACCACCCAATTATGGTCATAGGAAAAAAATAACAAAAAAAAATTGTCGCTTTTTTTTGCTACTTTTTCTGTTGCATTGTGTCTGAAGTCGCTTAAACTACCACCCGGCTTCGTTTTCGGTAGCAGTCTTGATATACCCTGTATATATGTATATGTATGTGTATGTATGTATGTGTAGGTATATGTATAATAATATTTGTAAATATTAATAATTAAATTGATATATATTCGTATAAATATTATTATTTATGTTTTATATATATATATATATATATATATATATATATATTCTCTTCTCATTTATTTTGTTACAAATTAATAAGCACCTGCTTCCGTCTCTCTGCACTACCTTAAGGTTGGCTAGTAGAAAATGCCCTTAGGCATTAAGTCCGCCTGTACTATTAATGTGTACAAAGTGTTTAAATAAATTTAAAAAAATAAAAAAAATGTTCTAATAATACCCCTCTCAACTTATTTGCTTAATATCCGGAGTACTAAACATACGTTTTGTTGAGTCGTAACCTTTTCATCGCGTCAACTACAGTTTATGTCTTATTAACATTCTTCTTAGCATGTTTCTGTGTTTTACGATCTCCATAAACTAGATTGTCTCATGTTTAATAATCATTGCCGAATAAGTTGAAGAACCTAATGATTTCTTAGATTTACTTCAATGAATAAAATGAAACGCATTATTACGTATTTTAATGCGGATTTCATTTCAATTTGATATTTTAAAACTTCCTGGCGTTCCGATTATTTTACAGATTTCGTCATCAGTTCAGTACTGGTACAATTTATCTACCGTTTATTTGAATAGTTAAATTAAAATAGTTAACAAACCATAGCCATTTATAAAAAAATCTATGGTATGTAAATCCGCCAACCCGCACTAGGCCAGCGTGGTGGACTATACTTTACTTTACTGGTGGTAGGTCTCTCATATGTGAGCGGCCATCTGGGTAGGTACCACCGCAATGTCTATTTCTCCCGTAAAACAACACTGCTTAATGCACTGTTGTGTTTCGGATTGAAGGACATTGTAGCCAGAGCAACTACTGGACTTATTGAGACTTAACATCTTATGTCTCAGGATGGCGAGCGCAGTGAAATACCGAGCATTGCTTTGTAATTTGTGTTGTTTAATTTTGCAACTGTCCATGAGCAGTTATCGCTCTCCATCAGATGAATGGCATGATTTTCTCGCCATTTCTCGAAAAAATAAATATTAATAAGCAATGTTTAATAATCGGTGAAGGAAAACATCGTGAGGAAACCTGCATACCATAGCGATTTATAAGAATTTCTATGGTAAGTAAGTCCGCCAATCCGCACTAGGCCAGCGTGGTTGACTATATGGCCTAACCACTCTCAATCGTACTCTCGATTGTAGAGGAAGCCCGTGCCCTGCAGTGGGACGTATATGGGCTGATACAGAATGTTTAATTGAATAATAATTATCTTATTAGACTACAGCAATACAACTCTTTGTCTTGCATTGGTCCGGGAAACCACTAAAACGTTTATGAGCAGTCGTATCGCTTACCATCAGGCGAACGGCTAGCTCGTCTCGCCATTCATTGCAATAAAAAAAAAATATGGCCTAACCACTGTCAAGACCAGAACCGGGTAAGAGGATTAAACAATATATTGTACAGAAGAAAGAGAATATGAGCATTCCGACGAAGTCGTATGGGCAACCACTTGAGCTTAGCACGGAATTCCGATTTTTTAAATATCGTCATTTTTGGGTGGTAAATCCATAGTTTTTGCTAAAATAATAATTTAAACACTTTTATACCTTAGATTATTTATAAATAAAAGGGTATATTATTTTAGGAAAAAATGTATTTACCACCTAAATATGGTCATAGGAAAAAAATAACAAAAAAAAATTGTCGCTTTTTTTTGCAACTTTTTCTGTTGCATTGTGTCTGAAGTCGGTTAAACTACCACCCGGCTTCGTTTTCGGTAGCAGTCTTGATATACCCTGTATATATATATATTATGTATATGTATGTATTTTCTGATGTATGTATTCTTATGATCTTATATATGTATATATATATTTATGTATATGGTTATATTACATAATATGAGTATTTATGATTATTTTAATTAGTATTTTGCAATTTTTTTTCCCTTTCTAGGTAGGTTCTATCCTTTACACTTTTGACTGCCCTCTGTTTATCCTATTCTTAAATCCATCCCATGGTTGTCTGTAAGACATTGCCTTTCGGCGATAAGACCGCCAATTGTACTTTTTATATATGTAATTTCTCTCTGTATTTGTTGTCTTTTTGTGCAATAAAGTGTAAATAAATAAATAAAATAATAAATATCGCGGGAGCCATCATTGCACCCAGCGCCACAGCCAACTTTGAACCCAGCAGCAAATTCTAGCAAGCTATCCAGCAGCAAAACAAGCGTCGTGTGCAGCGGGCTTTATCAGCTAATAACAAGCATACTATCAACGAACAACCATCAATAAATAATGTAATAATAATTTTAATAAAAGGCAATAATTTAACAATTTAATAATTTAACAATAATATTGTGCATGTGGTGGCCTGTTGGTAAACGGACTGCTGAGACGCGGCTGCCCACATGTTCACAGTGGTCGCGGGTTCGAATCCCAGGGCAGACCTCTGACTTTTCGGAGTCATGTGTGTATTGATAATCAATCACCACGCACTAAAACGGTGAAGGAAAACATCGTGAGGAAACCTGCATACCATAGCGATTTATAAGAATTTATATGGTATGTAAGTCCGCCAACCCGCAGTAGGCCAGTGTCGTTCCATACACTGCTGATAAAGCGTTGGCGCTACTTGTTTCCCTAAATTTGTTGAAATTACAATATATAAACCTAAGATAATCAGTAAGCGAAAAAGGCTTTCAATTGTATCCTTCGTATTATAAATCTGGCACGGTAGATATACAAGTTTTCCTTGGTATTTGTTAATTTATTGGATTAATTTATTTTATTTGTGTCAAATTTACTAAAGATAATCGTAAAAAGAGTTTTGGGAATTATTGATTTTTATCTTTTCTTTCGAACTGCATAACTGAAAAAATTGCAGGTCGATACAGACGTTCGAAGTATACAAGTACAGTAGAACAGACCAAGATTTAGAAAAATAAGGTTTCAACGCAGGATCTAGCAGGATTTCGTAGAAATTTAGGGTTTTATAGTGCGTTCCATACATCAAAATCTAAAATATATTTTTTAGCCAAAATTATAGGGTTAAACAAAAATGTACAAAGAATGAATATTCTAAGGAATGATAATATCGAACCATTGGCGTCAAAATAAATTGGAAATTCAGAAAAAAATCGTGTCACAAAAAATTGCCATTTCGACTCAGTGGGCCGGGCCGCTAGTAATAAAGAAATCATTGCTTTTGTTCCTTAATACTAAAGTGACTTATGCAATTGTGGATGTCTCATTAGGATAAAGATGTACATAAAAAAAAACGAAATGATGTAAACTAAAAATATAAACTGTAATCTATTAAGAAATACAAACAAATAGTATCGATATCTCGTTAATAATCGGATATTTTACTAACCTATTTATTTGACATCATCCCTATTTCACAATTTTGAGATATGTCAAATGGAACTTTTAGAATTAGAAATGGTATAGTTTCTGATATCTTGGGTATCAGCCAAGACTCGATATTAGGGTCAAGACCACGTATGTGAATGTTGGGTGTAATTATTTTTGTAAGTGTAGTTCTTCGTTTCCATCCCATATGACCCTGGGTGATGAGTGCGCCGACGGCACTGTAGAGATACTAAAGTTATTTGTGAAACAATTCTCATCAGTTTTTGAACCTATCATGAGTGATCAAAGCGTACCGTTGACGAAAACATATTCTATCTTACCTGAGTTAAGTAACTTTTCTATATCTCCAGAAGCCATAGCTAAGAAACTTTCTAAACTTGATCTGTCAAAAGGCGCCGGTCCCAATAAAATACCACCAGTTTTTCTGGCTCGATGTGCTCACTCATTATCATTTCCTTTATCTAAGATCTTCAACAAATCACTTCATTCAGGCACTTTCCCAAATGAATGGAAACGGGCTAAGATTGTTCCTATTTTCAAAAGCGGTAAACGGGACTTGGTTTCTAACTACCGCCCAATTTCAATACTCTCGACTATGTCAAAAACTTTCGAGTCACTTGTCTACCCTGTTTTTTATGATCACGTTAAGAATTTCCTGTCTCCTAGTTACATATGTAAACACCATAAATGAAATAGTTGACCAAGGTCTTCAAGTGGACACTGTTTATACCGACTTTTCTAAGGCATTTGACAAAGTTAACCATGTTATATTAGTTAGGAAACTGCAATCAGTTGGTATTACTAATACTGTGCTAAATTGGTGCATATCTTATTTACAATCTAGACCTTCTACTGTCGTACTGAACAGCCAAGAGTCGGATACTCTTATTGCGACATCTGGAGTGCCACAAGGCTCAATATTGGGGCCTCTCTTTTTCAACATCTTTATTAATGCCATTTCTAATGTATTCATAAACTCCACACCCTACTTATTTGCCGATGATCTCAAATTACTTCGCGTTATCCGTAATCAACACGACACAAAACTCTTACAAGCTGACTTGGATCATCTTGGTGAATGGTGCGAAAGTAATAAAATGTTTTTAAACTACACTAAATGTTTCCACATAAAATTTACCCGCAAAAGATTAAAAACTGAATCTACCTACAATATACGGGGGAACAAATTGACTGAGGTAGACGTGATCAAGGACTTGGGTATTCTTCTAGATAATAAGTTGACTTTTAATTTACAGTACGATAAAATGGTAACCGCAGCTTACAAATCGGTTTTGTTCTACGCAATTCCAAATTGTTTAAAAAGCCGAGCACCTCAATACTTCTGTACAATAGCTACGTTAGAAGTCGACTTGAATACTGTAGTGCCGTGTGGAATCCACTGTACAAAGTTCATGAAATTAGAATAGAACGCGTACAGAAGAAATTTATAAGTTATCTAGCCTACCGATACGGAAAAACAACATCGACCAGCTCTTACAACGATAAACTCGATTACTTTAATCTGTTATCGCTTAAACATCGACGCACTATATCCGATTTAATATTTCTGCACAAATTGCTTAATAATTACATCGATTGTTCAGCGCTGCTCAGCAAAGTCTGTATTAACGTGCCTAGTAGAATGCCTCGGTACCCCTGTTCATTGCTTAAAGCTCCTCCATATCGAACGAACCTCGGCAAACAATCACCCATTGTCAGATTAACACAGGAATATAATTCGATTGTAAATTATTCGAAAGAAATTGACATTTTTAACACTACACCAGCCAAGTTCAGAAAACTAATAATGGATGTAATAAAAACCCAAGAAACGTAAATTCGGACGCACGTTTACATATTCGACTCCATATTTAACTGCACATTTGCATGTTTTCTGTATTTCTGTTTCTTTCATGTGATCTCATTTTCTTAATTAATTTAATTGTTTATAAGAACATATTTATTATAATAATTTTATGTTTTCAAATTCAAATTCAAATTCAAATTCAAAATGTTTTATTGTGGTACATAGGTAAATACATAGGTGTTACATTGGTATCTGCTTCGCACAGCTATGACCCGCCACATTGGCATACAATAATTAAGGAAAATAAAAATATAACTTTAAAAAATCAACCAAACAATTAAAATGTAAAAACATAACCAACAATATAACAAAACTACAAATTTAAAACAGAATCAAAAATAATACTACAAAAACATAAACTCAATTGGGCACAATTTCAATTATTATTAATTATTAAAAAAATAAAATAATGTGGTCCATGGTTTGGTTTGTTAACTATGACCCGCGGTGCTGACATACAATGATTTGAACTTAAAATATAATAACATAGAACCCAAAAACATATAAAGACTACTATACAAAACAAAAATATCGTGTGTTTTACTTATCATTAAGAAAATCATTTAAACTATAATAACATTTGTTATTTAGAAATTTAAATAATGAACATTTATAATTATTGAGATCATTCAATTCTCTAATTGACTTTGGCAGGTTATTATATATTTCAGGAATTAAGTAGAACACACTTTTATGAAATAATGCAGTTTTGTGGGGTATACATGTCATCTTATCATTGCGTCTGGCCCGGTTACTGAATTTAAAAAGGTGGATATTTGTTTTAGCAAAAACAGCACATTCATATATAAACATACACGGAAGTGGGAGTATCTTTAGCTCTTTAAAATATGGTATGCAGGAATCGGTTGAAACAATGTTTGTTATCGCTCGGATGCATCGCTTTTGAGCTCTAAACGCCAGTTCTCTGTTAGGAGAATTTCCCCAAAATATTAGGCCGTATCTTAAAATAGAGGATACATGGCCGTGGTAAGCACAGAGGAGGGAAGCTTTGTCTGCTTTTTTTCTCAAATTATAAAGAGCATATGATTGCTGATTAAGACGTTTGGTGACATAATCTATGTGCTTCTTCCAGTTTAGTTTATTGTCAATATATATCCCCAAAAATTTTATTTCTTCTATTTCTTCTATTGGAATGTTTTGGAATGCCACATTAAAATTTGTCGAGGTTTGGTGTCTCTGACTAAAATTCATAACTTTTGTTTTCATGAGATTTAATTTTAAATTATGTGAGTTAAGCCAATCTGTAACATCAGTTAAAAAAGTATTAATTTCATTGTTAACAATCGAATGGTTTCCAGTAAATAAAACCGCACTATCATCAGCAAATAATGTCATGAGATGATTGGTTATGTTTGGTAGTTCGTTAATATATACAAGGAAAAGTAGCGGGCCCAAGACGCTACCTTGTGGTACTCCGTAGTGGGTAATATTAAATTGGGATTGATAAATAATTTCCTCTTTTCGAGTAGGACATATCTTATTAATTTGAGTAGCTTGTTGCCTACCAGTTAAATAAGATTTTATTAAGTTATTAATGTTGCCTCTAATTCCATAATTGTTTAATTTGTTTAGTAGAATATCGTGTTGAACGTGATCAAATGCTTTTGTAAGATCCAAATAAATGGCTACAGCTGATTTACGTTTGTCCATGTTGTTAATAATAGTGTTAACAAAACGATAAATTGCTGTATTTATGGACTTGGCTTTACGGAAACCATATTGTTCGGGTGCTAAGAGATTGTTTTGTTCAAGAAAAGAGTATAAGGAAGCATATATAGCACTTTCGTATACCTTTGAGAGAATGGGAATAAGAGCTATGGGTCGGTAGCAGTTAATGTCTGTACTATCACCCTTCTTGAACACAGGTTTTATGATAGTGAATTTAAGTTTGTCGGGAAAAATACCGTGTTCAATACTCAGATTGATAGTGTGACTTAAAATTGGGGAAATTATATTTGAGACGTCTTTTACAATCTTAACTGCAATATCATCGTAACCAGTACTTGAAACATTTTTAAGATTATTAATTATTTTAAATACATCATTAATTCCTATAGGTTTAATAAAAATAGATTTTAATTGACTTTTATCAGTTAAGATTGGAGGAGCTGGAGAATTACTATGTTTACTATCAGCAACATTGATAAAAAAGTCATTAAATAGTTGAGCTATATGTTTTGGATCTGACACCCGTTGACCGTTGTTAATAATCGTCTTAATATTTTCTTTAAGTTTGGAGTTTTTATTTTTATTTATAATCTGCCAGATGGCCTTAGATTTGTTCGCAGATTTTTTAATGAAATGACTATTTTGTGACTTTTGAGTAAGATTTAATACAGCTTTATATCTCCTGTTTTGTTTAATTTTATTATTTGTTGCATTAATTTTGATTTTAATTTAGTTTGTTAATTTTTTATTTTTTATTTTGTAATTTAATTTTAATTCGTGGTGAGCATACTTTGAGCTTGTTGTGATTTCCTATAATTGAGGAAACACGCTGAATGTGTTATATGTAATATTGTTATATTAACGCTATGTGTATTCCTTGTGGGAAATCCTTTAATAAATAAATAAATAAATAAACATTCCCAAGCTTATCTTGCCGTGCTTTTATTAATATAATAATCTTTAGCGACTTTTATACCTAACATAAACTGTGCTTCAGAACTTAAGTGTCATAAAATAAAATACTCTGGAGTAGACAGCACAAGCGTTTTGACAGTCAAATTTCTTACAAATCCGAGATAAGCGGAATGACATGCAAGTCTAACAAATCCGGGCTCAGCCGATGACTCTCCCGAGACAAGTCACCGGGATATAAACTTGTTATCGCATAGGATACAGCGCTTCACTCTGATTGTAGTTTACGTTGTTAGAAATAGAAAAACGTCTATACAACTCGTAACGAGGACGCCGGATTTACGTCAGGTACTGTTTGTTCTCGAATATTCGAATTTTTATTTATGGTACTTTGACCTATAGTAAGACTGGGCTGGTTCAATAAGTAAGTATCGCTATCTCACGAAATCCAATGAGTAGTGACGGTTAAACTGTCATGCATCGCACGTAGTGTGGATTGCAGAAGAAAATAAATCGGTTTTGTACCTTTTATTTTCATTCTAAATTTGATCAAATATTCAGTCTAGAGCAAACAAGCATCATTAAAAAAATTGTGCTATTTTAAATGTCTAGTATGCAATAATTCCTTTTCTCCCTCTCTCTTTCTTCAGCTATAAAAGTCTACATAGGCCTCCCGTAAGGATTGCAACATCGACCTGTTTTTTTATTGCATAAATATCGACACGAGCATGCCGTTCACATGATAATAAACGATACGATCGCTCATGAGCAGTAGCAAAACCAAACAATATCTTGAATTACAAAACAATGCTTAGCACTCCACTGCGCTCGCCATCTTGAGACATAAGATATCTCCAGTAGTTACTTTGACTACAATGTCCTTCAGACCGCAACACAACAGTGCATTACACCGCTGTTTGGCGCGAAAAACAGACATTGCATTTAAGAGGACGGTAGACGCCGATGACCTTGCTCGAACGGGCGGAACCAAATCTTATGCACCGGCGCACGACGTGCAAGCGAGCGCGCTGCGCAATACCTATTCGGCGCCATTTTTTCGCCGCGAGCGGAACGATATATTTCATTATTTTGCTCGACGTTCCCAACGAGTACAGTTAGGAGCGGTCTTACCATAGTGAATGATTAATTCATCACATAACACAACAGCCATCGTGGCGGAGCTTTTTGAACGCCGACTAATAAACGAGAGACCGCGAATTCGATGCCCGCATAGAAACGATTTTTTGTGTTTATTTATTTCATCTATCTATACCAATATTACAAAGAGAAAATATTTGTATTTTGGCATTTTTTGTATTTTAGATTTATAATATTTGAATTTTTGTTTTTCTATTCTAATATTATAAAGAGGATACATAATTTGTGTTTTTGGATTTTGTTTTTAATGAATAAACTCAAAAATTACTGGACCGATTTCTAAAATTCTTTCACTTGATTAGTGGTATATTATCCTGGAATAACAGAGGCTGTATATTTACCTAAAGGGGTACATAGTTGTATTTAACCGAATTATGATTTTTTTACATTCATAGGTTCTTCAGTGGTTTAGATTTTCCATACAATATTTCATCCTTTATTTTACCCCCATTAGCTGTTTTTCCAAAACTGTTACACGTCATTATTTTGCATTTGTAATAAGGAGTTAAAATAATTTTCAAAAAAAAATCTTCAATGGTTTTTATTTGCCATTTTAACCCTAATTTCAACCCCTTTAGCCAAATATACATCCAATGTTACTTCAGGATAATGTCAGATTCGAAGAGTCAAAAAATGATTGAGTAATTTTTAAATTTATTCATAATAAACAAAAATCTAAAATACAAATGTTACAAAAATGCTAAAATTCAAATGTTTCCTCTATAAAATATTAGGTTAGATAGATAGATGAATTTATAACCAAAAACAAATGTATCGATGCGGGGATCGAACCCGCGGCCACTCATTTTTCATTAGGCGTCCAGCAAGCTGCGGTACGGTAACTATAATGTACGATTGTGAATGCTCAATGAATATGACGAGCGAAATAGCAATATTCAATTTACTTTGATATTGCGGACACAAGCGACATAGGTCCGTTTAGTACGTCACCACGTCCCGCACTGATTTGTTGGGCGACAACGAGGAAGTGCTCGCGATTTAGAATATCGATAATGTGAAAAAAATCGTTAAAAATAAATGAGACAGAAATTGGAAAAAATAAAAACAAGGCCTCACCCGTCTTGCATATCTTAATATCCTGATAACAATAAAATAATCCTGGTGCTCATAGTTTACGAGAAAAAACGTTGTGAATGCGAAAACAGAGGTCACTTTGCAATTTTATTTCAAGTACTTTTAATACACTTTTAAGAATTCTGAAAAAATGGGACATGCTCCATATAGTTTAGATCAACATATATATTTTTTTTTGAAGACCTAACAATAAAGATCACCAGGAAAAAACGTTGTGAAAAAGGCCATTTTACATAGACCCTCCTCTTAATTCAACAATTTATTAGGTAGGTTTAATAAAATCTTCTTCAATATGGCGAACTTTACCCACCCACCATATCGTATTTTGACTGCAGTAACCAAATATTGACAAATAGTAGAGGCAACTAGATAGTGCCTGTGGATTTCACTCCCGACCTGTGCCATCAAAACAGTAAACTGTCGTAGCGATCGACAAAGCGAAACGTTGGAAAATGCTGGTCGGTTTAAAATCTATCCCACGTTTGATAGTTGCGCTCTCAATATTTCCAAATTGCTGCCGACGCGACTGCGTGACACAAACCGACGGGTAACTTACAAGGGATTTGTGTATTCAACGAGATATTGTTTGTAACTTTTACATGCAAATACTTCTTTGGAAGAAAAAATAATTAACGGATTAATGATTTCGGAACAAAACTTACCACACGTGCCAATCAAGGCTGTCAGCTATCCCTATACCAAATTTATTCAAATCAGTTCAGCCGTTTTTGCGTGAAAGAGTAACAAACATCAATATTATGTACGATTAAAATTATAAAATTAATCAGGATACAGGGTATATTACGATTGCTACCGAAAACAATGCCGAGTGGTAGTTTTAGTGACGTCATACATAATGCAACAAAAAAATTTGCAAACATCTTGTTTTTTTTCTCCTATCTGTATTTGGGTGATAAATCCATGGGTTTTTCTAATATAATAGTGAACACCAATATACTTTTCAAGTCGCTATGGAACGCAAGTTCTAAATTATTATTTTAGCAAAAACTATGGATATACCACCTAGACATGTTTCTGTGCGAAATGTTTAGTTGCATTGCGTTTTTAGTTATAAAAACTACCACCCGGCTTCGTTTTAGGTATCATCAGGTACCAAAATTAATAAATAACTTCTACCTAATATCGACACATGCTGGCAAAATTCGGCTTTGAACAAAATACGCACACAAATCTAACGCTACACAAAACAAATACACAGATCTAATCAACCCCAAAACCTATTCATCTATTTGGAAGATATTATCTGTCAGTTTATCCACTCTGTTACACTTCGCCACTCGGAACTTGAACCCTGAAACACGATTCCAAAGCCAGTGGAGCACATAATCAGCTCGTGTGATTTATGCGCGGCCGACCGAGTTTTGAGGTCTATCTGGATGTACCGCCCAACATGAGCTAATATATCTCGGTACTATTTCACTGCCATATCAATAACCACGGGGGTTACTTTATAAAACAAATACGAATACGATACGAACTTCGAATGTTCAGACGCCGTACGTTAAGCTTCACTAATGTGCCTAGATACTAGTGGAAGGTCTCTCATATGTGAGAAGCCATCTGGGTAGGTACCACCGCAATGCAATGCAATGTCTATTTCTCCCGTCAAACAGCCGTGTAAATGCACTAATGTGTTCCGGATTGAAGGACATTGTAGCCAGAGTAACTTCTATATATTGAGACTTAACATCTTAAGTCTCAGGATGGCGACCGCAACGGAATTTTGCTACCTTTTATGAGCGGTCGTATCGCTTACCATCAGGCGAATGGATTGCTTGTGTCGCCAATCATTGCAACATAAAAAATACTCCACAAAATGTTAGATTCCTCTACCGTACGTCGCAATCTTACACTAAGTTCGGACAAAATAAGTATAATAAAGAATAGTATGGATTTTTATAAGTGGAAATTTTTATAACATTCGAAGTGCGTATCGTTTTTATAGAGTAACCCCCTATGAGAATTGGTCTATTATATTATATAAATGCGACGTAATTCCTCTTGGTTTGTGGCATAATTTAATATGATAAATTGTGAACTTTGGGGTCTTCAATTCAATTGTGCCCGTGCAATATTATTTTATAATTGAAAAAAATTATTGCCAAATAGCAGTATGGATGTATTGTTGTGTTTCGGTTTAAGAATATTGTAGCCAGAGTAACTACTGGACATAATGTGACTTAGCATCTTATGGCTCAGAATGGTGAGCGCAGTAGAATGCCAAGCATTTCTTTGCAATTCACGTGTTGTTTGTTTCTACTACTATTCGTCATTACTATTATCATACAACAAAACTAATGATTTAAATTAAATTAAAACATGAAAGGGGGAGTAAAACCAGACAATTTAGTCTCAATTAAAAATAACGTCAAAACAACCGCAATTTACATAAAACCGTCTGCCATACGACGAAATTTAGTTACTAATAATTCGTTCTATAAATACTTTTGTTAATTTGTTTAACTAGTTCCAAAGCTTTGATTTGATTAGACTGGTCCAACTAATAACATTACCCCGTTCGTTTGCTCTGTAAGATTTTGTGAGTTCATTAACCTTAGAGATGAAAGGAATGAAGTATCTTGGGAAATTATCTTTTAGCAGGTAAGGTGTTGATGTATTTGCGGCTTATGTGAGATTGGAATCGTGAGGCTCTGGATTTGAGGCGCACGTCGGAAAATTGAGTTGAATTTTTTGTTCTTTATTTTATTTTTAAAGATTATAATGTCTCCTAGTGCATAAAAAATGCATTTCGTTGACTCCATTTCTGTGTGAGATAATTTATAAAAAACGAAGAATATAAACTGAAATATATAAACTCAGGAATTTCCAACACAAAACTTTTATATCAACTTTGAGAATTCACTGATAGGACTATAAAAATAATTCGGTTAATACCCGTGTTACTCGTATTAACAAATAATTATTTATGTGAGAAAAAGAAAACGAGTGCCCTCATCGTACTATGATATTATTTAATATACTATTCATTTTACAACCTATGATGCAATTGTAGAATGTATGTTTATTATAAGCCATTTTTTTTCAGGAATATTTATTGTATTGGTTTATTCATTCAATTTAGCATTATGTCTGGTGATAGGAATTTGCTTTAGGATCATGCTTTGTAGAAGAAATATTTAAAATTGTACTCGGGAAAATATGATTTAAAGCGATAGCGTTTCTTTTTACAGGTTTATCATACAACATTTGTATTAAAGTTTACTATTAAACTCATTAGTTTCTTCATAAGTCATTTGTAAAATTGTGTATCGTAATAAAAAATACATTTCTTTTTATAAAGCAACGACTTGCCTTTTTTTTTTTCATTAAACATTATATTAAATATGTCGGTATCTGCAGGTTCAATTAATAGGTTTACTATTTTTGGCATTCATTTTTCTTGCTATCATATGTAAATATAATAGTTGAGGGTAATTGCCGTTTAGCGCTTGCGGTGTGTTATTTTATTTAGTATCGTGTCAACTTTATAACTCATTGCACGAGTTCCGCGCACATAAATATTTTTATAAATCGTTCGTTGGGCTATCTGGTGGAAAAGTGTGTTTGTGTGCAAGGACTATCAGTGTCGTTGACGTCAACCATCCAACTTCAAGATAGGGACTTCGGTGAGCTGCATTCATATGTATTTTTTTTTTTTTTGCATTATACATAGAAACGATACCAGCAGAAAATTACATTAACAAAAATACAAATTGCCTTAAAACACCAGGTAATATCTATCGCGCGACTAAAAGATGAATATGATAAACATATGCTTATCATTCCGCTGGAATACCGTTCTATTATGGTTGATCAATCACCATCATATTGTTATTTAGTCATTGAAATGTACTAGCATATTTTTAAAGGAATACGCTCAGTTTTCTCTGGGTATTTATCTAGTTCGGCCCTTTTATGGAAGACAATGTGTTGTAATCAGAAACTTTCAGACCATTTTGCTCTAAAAACAAACTTGTATCAAAAATTATTTCGAACATCTCTTTTCATTGCCGGTCGTTTCATCATGGTGTTACGGAAGCTGTAAACATAAACTCATATGAGTAAAAGTAGGTCACAAAAACAAAGAAGCAATAATTCATCATTAAATCCAACCAATCTATCCGCATAACTTTCTGATGTTTTCACATTAATGTCGAAATCCTTAGTCGAAACTCTTTCTAACACAAAGGTGTGATGGCGCACTAAACAATAAAGGTACACCATTTATCACGGTTACTCGTCATTATTATAAATTGGCCTGACAAAACTTTGAATTAAATTATGTTGTTGCAAATCATGGTAGAGCTCTTATTTGTATTACAACTGGTGGATCTAGAGGTCTTTCTATCTTGGTATATTGTGTTGTATCAAACAGCACATGAATTAATTCCACAAATGCATCGAAAGTTCAGCATTTATGTTATGAGAATATTTTCAATAAAAAAGTGTTATTAAAATTTCAATTTGAATGCAGCAATATTTTTCTTATGGTTTTTAGTTGATAAATTGCCAAAGTTTTCGAAGTAAAGTAGCTTAAAGATTGCTTTTATTAAAAACAATATATTATTTGACTCAGCGTACATAAATTATGAATAATGAATCAAAGTCCTAAAATATATATTATAATTTCACGTTATTTTAATTTTATTATTTCTAGATACACCTGATATAAAAAAAATAGAAAAAGAAATCCAACTATTGGCTAGGCTCGAGGCCCAAGCTACCTGTGGTTATCACCCCAAATTGAAGAACTGCCTCACAATATTATGCGCCGTGTCAATTAAAACTGCCTTCTTTATCTAACTCTTATGTTATTCTTATTATTATGCCCTATAGAAGTCTGAAGATGCACCTTGATTTCTCCAATATAACATGCTAATTACTTAAATATTTACAGCGCTATACATTTAATTTTATCCCTACATTCATTGCAATCCATAGAAAGTCCATAATTGAATAAATTTGACTTTAGTTATTTATGTTCGTCCAGGGCACAATCCGCTTCTATGATAGGATTCAGTCCACCCTGGGGCACTATTCTAAATTTACAGAATTTCCATACCACAGAATTTATTGTAAAGATCTTCACAGCAGGTTTTCTGTCAATTTTTTCCTTAAAGGCTCATTTTCCTGTATCAAATCTATACAGAATCATACTAATGAAATTGTCACTAGCTCAATCTAATCAGATATCTTTACTAAAACCCTCAAGGAAGTTCAACGGTAAATATTATTCCGGAATTTCTGTGGTGTGGTTGTAACTTCGGAGGACTTCAAACAAAGCTCGGAACTTACCTTAACACTCGACACTTGCAAACTTGGACTTGGGCCCACATTCGGCGTATTGTGTCAAATTTTGAAGGGTTTCTGCGAAGTCGTGTTTGCCTTGTTAAGTGTTTCGTAAAAATTCGTTGGAAAAATATATATGTTGTGTTAATTTTCTATTGGATTATAAGAATTAAATTGCTGGGTGGCCTATTGGTTACCTACGCGGAGGCCAACATGTTCATGGCGGTCTAGGTTCAAATCCCAAGGCCCAACTCTGACATTTTGGAGACGTGTGAGTATTGTATTCACATGTTATAATAGTGTAAGAAAACATCATAAGGAAACCATAGCGATTTGTAAAAAAGAGTATTTACAATCAGAGACTATAAGAGTGAAGAAAAACATCGTGAGGAGACCTGCATACCATAGCGTTTCCTAATATTTTTTTTGGTATGTAAAGTTTACCAACCCGCACTAGCCCACCGGAGACTATATTATGGCGTAATCACGCACAATCGTACTGTCTATTTGATAAAGAAGGCCCCTACACTGCAAAAGGACGTATATGAGCTGATACAGAATTCCGATTAAACATATTTGATATATTACCTTAATTAATATTTGTGCTTGAATCCAAAGAGGTTTTCTTTTCTTTCCAACTGTCTATGGTATTGTCACGTAGTTTCGTAATTTGTGAAAAAAACTTATTCTTTGAACCTTCTTCAAAAATAAATTCAAGAAACAGGAGCACAATAACAAATACAGAACGCCTATTTATTTATCAATCTTCCTATCAAAGGAACAAGGACGTATCCGAAGCTACAAACAACAGATTGAGAATAGAATTTTCTTTTGCCGTTCAACGTTGGCCGGTTAGAAACGTACTGGCCATTCTTTGGCGGTTGTTTCTTGAAGATAATCAGTTTTCATTATACCTAAATATAGATTTGTCGAAACCGATTCTGGTAAAATTTTTGGATCAAGATTCCGCTCAGTGCGTTTTTTTTTTATATAAAAAATCATAGAAGTATGAGTAATTTGAAATTAAAAAATAAAAAATAATTACACATGTTTGTATACAGGATATATCAAGAGTGCTACCAAAAACGATGCTGGGAATTCAGACATAAAACAACTAAATTTTGTGCAAAAAATTGTGACGATTTTTTTTCTATCGTCTTATTAGGGTGGTAAATACATAGTTTTTTCTTAAATAATAGTGTGCACCCTTTTATTATAAAGACGCTATGGTACGCAAGGCTTTAAATCATTATTTTAGCAAAAACTATGGATTTCGTGTTTCCTTGCCAAATTTTTAGTTACATTGTGTTTGGAGTCACTAAAACTTTCACCCGGCTTCGTTTTCGGCAGCAGTCTTGATATACCCGGTATAAAACATTGCAAATCTATACTAATATTATAAAGCTGCAGAGTTTGTTTGTTTGTTTGAACGCGCTAATCTCTGGAACTACTGGTCCGATTTGAATGATTCTTTCAGTTTTGGGTAGTCTATTTATCTAGAAAGGCTATAGGCTATATATCATCACGCTACGACCTATAGGAGGAAAGCAGTAGTGATATTTCTAGCAAATACGTGGAAATTTTGTTCGTTTTTCGTGGTCCGATTGGTCGATATTCTAAACTGATAGTCAGAATTAAACATTTTGACCGCCATTTTAAAACGTGTATGCAGCCGGGTGGAGCCGGGCCCGACCGCTAGTTAATAATAAATTGCTCTAATTTAAACCACTTGTAACTATTGTTATAATCACTATATTGTAAAATGGTTTTGCAAATAACAAGTCTCTTGACCGTTCTTCTCTAGTGAAAACCGCTTTTCGAACCGGATGATAAATAAAAATATGTATGAATCTAAATTATATGGAACATGTTAATGGATTCAATAAATTATTTGCATTTTCAAGGAATGTGAATTTCATAATGTGACAGGCTCGTCCTCTGTTGCATAATTATGTTTTGGATCAACATTAAGTTTTGAGAAATTTGGGAGCAATTTGGTACCATACCTGTGACTTCAGACACAAAAACGCTTTCATGCATGTATTATGTAAAACATACTCATACATAGACTAAAGGACACAACAAAATTACGTACCGTAGCACTAGCGCTACGAATACAACGTAGCACGCTTACGCCGTAGCTTATTAGCTACGAACTCACTGCATGCATAGTTTGCGTACTTGGTTGTATTCGGTCGAAAATATGTCCCAAATTAGTTAGCTTAAGAAAATATGATTATTAAAATACGTAGCGTGTAGCGAGCGTTATTAAAATTTCGCGTGGGTCGTTCAATAAATGTTTGTAGCTTCGGTAATGTCTCCCGGAGCTACACATGGGACGCAATCTTTTAAATATCGCCCGTGAAAGTTTTTATGTCGTTTGGCCTATAATTAGTTGAAAGTTGTGTCGTTTCCTCGTTATATTGCACCTTTGCCCTCTATGGACCCATAGGAAAAACCCATAGGGAAGTTTTTGAAGTTGATATTTTTTTCCGGAAAATTTTTACTTTTTAGGTTTTGTGATTGATATATTTTTGTTTTTCCACTTTAGATTGATAAATTATGATGTAGTTTATATTTAATTATTGTCTAGCTTAGTTAGTACTTCATTTTTGTGTTGCTTTATGGGTTTTAGAGGGTTTTAGATATAATATTACGATGTATGTATATATGTAAATATTAGAGATGGGCCGAGTAACACTTTTGCCGAGTAACGAGTACCGAGTTTTACTCGGCTCAATTTTTTTTTGACCGAATACTCGGCCGAGTAACTCGGTTCTATCAAACAAAAAGCGATTGTTTTCGGAGGCTGGTAACGTCTACGAAGAAAAGAGGAATAGGCCAGAACCAGAACGTGCAGACGTGCAAAGAGCCTTGTGCTCCTGAATTATAACTTACCTTTATTAAAATTTAAATATTGATTATTTTTATTACTGTTATCTTAATTTTGTCTCGCTAATAATTCATTCATTAGCATAATTTTGATTTTATTAATTGAGATTATCAAAGATTTCCTAAATTAGTAATAAATACTTTATGATTAACACTGTTGTTTTAATTATATCTACCTAAATAATATTGCTTTTCTTAAACAAAGTATACTCGGCATTCAAACCAAGTTATTCGGCCGAGTACGAGTATTAAAAAACCCGCCGAGTACGCCGAATACCGAAGTATCAACCGAGTACTCCGCTCATCGCTAGTAAATATGTATAAATGCAATATATATAAATGTTGTATAGCTGTATTTTGCACCACCACCACTATTATTAATTATTGCATTCCTGTCCATCACTAGGTTGTCTGGAAGAGATCGCTTAAAGCGATAAGACCGCCTTTTGTACCTACAATATTTTATCTTTAACTGTAAGTGTAACTTGTACTATTCCATAAAATATGGGTGTGTGCAATAAAGGATATATTATTATTATAGCTGGACCGTTTTACTGTTTCCTTTCATACACTAGTATAACTATATTTTTTATACTGATTTAAACATTGCCATAGTCAGTACCATACTTTAACGAAAATATAATATTTTTAACTATAAATATTTTAATTATTAGAATTGTTACGTTTTGATAAAAAGGGTAATACAATTGTATTATTATTATTTGTTATCCAATCAATTAAAAAGTCTTAAATTATACATATATAAAGTCACGCCTTTGTCTCAGAAGGAGTAGGCAGAGGTGCTAGGACACCCACATTTCGCCTTGTATGTTCCGTCCCACAATGTGATAGGTGGCGAGCCTATCGCCATATCAGGCTCAAATTTCTGAGTCCGGGCTGGCAACTAAATAGAAAAATTAAATATCACTTTGTTTGTACTTTATTTTGTTTGCACTGGCAGTAGTTATTCTAGGATGGGTGCCCAAGATACGGGCTTGCCTACTTTGGGACCCACATTTTGGATACTTAATTAATTGTAAAATGCGTACCTTGTAAATGTGTACTTTGCCTGACCTGGTATTCAAACCTGGATCCTCAGGTCTGCAGTCATACTGTAGTACAATTGTACGCAGCCGGTGTAATTGTGCATTAGTCTAGTAAAAGCACAAGCTAAAAGGTTTTATATTTTGCAGTACTCAGAAATAATTCTACCTCTTTTCATATTTTAATATAACCTAACTTAATTCACTTAACGTGTTGTAGCATTAAACAAGATAATTTTTTTTTAGAAAACTTAATATTTTTACATTTAATATTCCAGTTGCATACGTTGTTACGTTATTTAATTTGTACTTGTGAAAATATTGCCATGCATTATTTTTATTACACATTATTTAATGTGTGGCATTTTTTTATCTTTTAATAATAAAAAGTACTAAACAATAAAGGATAGGATTTTATTTTGTAAAAAAAATATAGAGGTATACAAAAAATATTATATTTAAATGGCAACGCCTGAAATATTTGACAAGGCTGTTAAATATCCTTCTTATTTTATATGTACTTATAAACTACACATTTCTGGTTGGAACATTAATATTTATGCTATGTACTAAAAAAATAGCTATACTCCTATTATGCGTTTAAAGAACAACAGTTAAGAGAGTGATATTTTCAAATTAACAAGCCTTTTTTCTGGAAGAATTGCCGTGCGTCTAGTACCTCTTTCCTCTGCCTATCCTCATTTATTTCCAGCTCCCCTCTCAATGGAATGGCTGGCAACATATATATGATCCAAGCGATATGGTTGTTCATGGACGGCAATGATTACTTACCATCGGGTGACCTTTTAGGCAATATGATAAAGAAGGGGTGCTTTCAGGACATTCCGCCTTGTATGTTCTGCCCCTGATTTGTCAGGGGGCACCTATCGATGCTGGGCATACATTTCTAACTCCAGGCTGATAATGAATACAAAAGTCCAAGATCACTCTGCCCGTGCCGGGATTCGAACCCAAGACTTAGCGTTGTAATCGGACCGTAATACAAAAGGGCCATCGAGGCAGTTGCATATTATTGATTCTAATTGTAGACAGTAGGATGCAAACAGCGAATTTTTGAAAACTTTACAATTTCGTTAGACTAATTTGTGGGTAAAGGTTTACTGTTATAATATGATTCCTCTCAAGAACATAACATTCTAAATCATTGACATTCTAAATCATGACAGCCTCCGTGGCGCAGTTGGTTAGACGCCGCCTGTGAAACGAGAGGCCGCGGGTTCGATCCCCGCACCGAGAGAAATGTTTGTGCGGCCCACAAATATTTCTTCCGGGTCTGGGTGTTTGTGAGACCGAAAAGTCTCTCGTAGTTCCTGATACCCACAACACAAGACTCGATCTTAGTGTGGGGTCAGGTCTATGTATGTGACTGTTGGGTGTATTATTTATTTATTATTTATTTATTTATTTATTCATTTGTAATTTACTGTTAATCAGTTAATGATCTAAATGAAATCGTATAGTTGCCAAATTGTACTAAAATCAATATTATATTTTACATAATCGTACTAATTAAATAAAATAAATTTAACTGTCACACATTTCTATGAACCAACTCAAATAAACTTATAAAAGTCGTGGACTTTTAGATCAACCGTTTCTTTGTATGAACGTATTACAAACTTCTTCTGGAACAAGGCTCGTTATTTATTCAAAACTAGTGAACTCCCGCGACTTTGTCCGCGTTCTATGCTAATGCCAAACAATTATTGTTAGACGGAGCTTCTTCAATGTTATGTTAAGACAAGCGCCAACTCGCACTAGGTCACCGTAGTAGTCTATGGCCTAATCCCTCTCATTCGAAGTTTTTATACCGGGAGTGTTGGAAAGTCTGTTTTGGAGTTATGACCAGTGAAAATTTTAAGTGTTATCACCACTTTTTCGCATAAAACTACTTCGAATGGCTAAATTACAAAATTATAACATCTACGTATTTTTTCGTTTCATTGATAATTAAATGGTTGTCGGAATATACCATGAAAACCATTTTTAGCAGCAACAAAACTTTCATAGACTTCACCTTAACACTTTTAACCAAAAGGCGATGTCAAATCACTCTCAGAACTTTGACTTAATTTGTTAAAGGGAAGCACATGTAATGCTATATGTAATGTAATGCAATATCCTCTAGATTTTCTTTATTGTGTATTACCACCTTCTTCTGATACTATCCGTATGAAGGTTGTCTGGAAGAGATCGCTCTAAGCGATAAGGCCACCCATTGTAATACCATGAGTCTTATATTTAATTTGTCTGATTTTGTGTGTTCTTGTATTTGGTTTACAATAAAGAGTTTTGTATTATATTGTATTACTAATTCTTGATTTCTTGGCATATTTGTTGCCTAATACACAACTGTAAAAAAAGTAACAAAACAAAGTTCATGTTGAGTAAGGTACGAAAATTAATCCTAATCTGGACGCAATCGCATTTACTATAATATATAATGTATAAAAACACCCAACCGTCACATACGTCGTTCTGACCCCACTTGTGTGGTGGGCAAGAGGAACTACGAGAGACTTTTCGGTCCCACCAACATCCAGATCCGAAACAAATACCTTTAGTTCACACAAATATTTGTTTCAGTGCGGGGATCGAACCCGCCCCTTTCGTTTCACAGCCATCGTCTAACATCCTCGGAGGCTGTATATTTTTACATACGTCATATTTTCGTTTGAATGGCTTGTCTTTGCTACAGTTTTATACAGCGACATTATTAGCAAAGATAGTAGGAATATATATTGGTTCTCACGTCCTCGCCCCTTTCATGTCGCGTTTGTCATGCCACGCCGCAGTCTCGGGACAGTGGCATCTTTATTTTACAACTCGGCGATTTCGATCGGAATGTTTCCTTTATTAATGCCAGATTTAATTTCATTCAAGGCAAAAACGAAATGGCCAGAAAGAATGATTCAGAAAAAAATGAAATGAAAAAATAGTTATTTATTTCTTTTAGTATTACCAAGAGATACATTATTTACTGCAAATATATTTAGCAAAAAAATAATACCAACAAAAATGAATATATATATTATAATAATTAAAAATTTCAAGTAAAATAAAAATATGAAAATGAAATGTACGTAAAAATTATTTTATGACTTAAATTAATTTGCAGACGGAAATATCAAATAGACTGTATATTTATTTGCTGTGTATATTATACAGCCTAATCTTTTAATTAATTTTATAGTAACAAAATTAAGTTCCATAGCGCTAGTGGTAAACTTTAAACAAAATATATTATGTAAAAACAATTTTCACCCTATAATTACTACCACAAAATTTTAGTAAAGCAACAGTTATTCAATAAATCATAACCAACAAAAACACCGACAAAATATTTTTATACCCAAAACTAACTGTAAAACAAATCCCAAAAAATAAGTCATCAAAAACGCCCAATTCTTAAAAAAAATGTTTTTGTCAACTGGCTATTCTCCACAAAGTACACTTTGAAGCGACACCCAAAAGTTTGAGGAAAAACTCGGCATGAAAGAGGCATCATTATTCAAATAAAAGTTTGATAGAGTCAATTGTGCGGCCAACGTGACTATACTTTTAACTCAGTTTCCACTTTTGTCATAAAAAAACCTGCCTGATTGACAGAACAGATCTTCTGGCTATTCTAACTATCCCTATCTATATATTTATTCGTGTCATCCCGAGTTCCGTTCGTGATTTGAATGATCGAAATATCGATGTTACATTTTATGACATGTGATAAAATTTGATTGCGTTGTTAAAATAGCTGTAATTCAAATGTATATATGGATGTTGTAAATATGAATTTACTGCTAGTAGGTCTCTTATATGTTAGAGGCCGCCTGGGTAGGTGACACCGCAATATCCATTTAGCAGTGTAAATGCACTGTTGTGTTTCGGTTTGAAGGACATTGTAGTCGGAGTAACTACTGGACATATTGACACTTAACATCCTATGCTTCAGGATGGCGAGCGCAGTGGAACGTCAAGCATTGCTTTGTAATTCAAGGTGTTATTTGGGCTTGCTACTGTTTATGAGCGGCCGTATAGCTTACTATCAGGTGAACGACACGCTCGTCTCGCCATTCGTGCAATAAAAAAATATACAAACGCATATTTCAACGACTTTTGTGAATAATTCAGTGTAAAAGTCAGACTATCGACTGAATTTTCAAGATAAAGCCTAATGTTTTATTTAGGGGAAAGGTCAACTTGACTTTTTAGATGTCATATTTATTAAAGTAAAGCGTTTGTAGCACAGCCAGACATTTTTATTAATATTAATTATTTAATCTAGGTTAATCGGCAAAAATATGTGACGAATGTCTACTATTTTAACGTACTCTAGGCAGTTAAAAAAAATCGATTTTATTAACTAATTTAAGTTAAATACCAAAACTAGTGCTAGTGCGTCAAAAGATGTCGGGTAAAGATATCATAAAGTTGGTTAAAGGTTTTACAACCTAACCCAGTTTTTATGACCTAAAATACAGAGGAAATTACCAAATAATATTTTCTGTAACATTGACTTCATATTATTATACGACGTAGTGGCCGTAAATTCCAAATAATAATATGTTTTAAGAACATAAATAAATAATTGGTGGACTGTGTGCCTAATCTCAATCGCATAGTATAGAGAAGGCCATGTACTTTTGTTAGACCTAAATGGACTGGGAATATCATAAAAAAAAATTAACAAAAAAAAATATAACCTTGCCAAATTTAGCCCCTTTCTGAAAGAAAACAGTGGATAAAAGAATCGGTAAAATTAAAGTGGATGAAGCGAAACTAAAGTCAGCAAAGTGACGGTCTATAGTTTCTGCCTACACCTATGGGATACAGGCGTGACGATTATGAAATAAGACAGTGACACTCAACTTCTATCATTCCCAATATTATTGGAGTCACACAGCCGCGTCAAGCACTCTTAATCCATTGCCATGTAACAGCTGTCACTCAACAGCCTGCGTAATGTTCTGAATAATTGTTATTATTGCTTCGCCACGAGATTGAACGTTAAATTAGAATTTGTAGAGTGAATTTTGGGGTGGAATATATTGTGTGATTTACATACTTGGATAATACTAAGATCACAAGGTCTTGTCGGCTACGGATTTACATTTTGGGTGATAAAGCAATAGTGCTTAGTATCCTGGTAATTATTCAAGATGGAAGACATGTTAAAGAAAAATAAATTCCCAAATATTCGACAAAGCTGTTATGAAATATAACTTCAAAGCTATAATTTTGAATATTCAATATGATTCCATGAAAATTCGGTTGACCATAATGTAAAAAAATATCCCCGGATAATTGAAGACAAAAATGAAATAAATATATTCATTATCATTTGACTACCTCGGCGGCGAAGTTGTACCACGGTATGATTACTACGCTAAGGTCTCACTCAGGTTCAAATCCTGCGTCGGGCAAAGTGATATTTAATTTTTCCCCCATTACATTGAAAGACGGAATGCGTAAGGAGAAATATGGATGTCCTGATAGCACCTCTGCCTACCCCTTCTGGGAAAAAGGCGTGATTGTATGTATGTAAGAACGTAATGAAATGAAATGAAAATTTATATTCAAGAAGAATGTTGTTAAATATTATATATGTATATGTACATATTTTTCTATGGTGTCCGGAATGACATACTCGTAATTGACGTGCAAATATTTTGAATAATTGATTTTTCTTGTTGTTAGAATTATACAAATAATAAACAGAAGTGTGCAAATAAAACTTATTAGCTTATCAATTAAATTTAAAAGGTGTTAATATAATTTTAATAATAATAATTTAATTTGCATTTTTTTTTAAATAAAACGTAAACAAAGTTTTAAAAAATTTAGTTTCTTTATTCAGCGACCTTCTGCAATAAATGTAATAAAAGTTCAAATGAAGTTGAAAATTTAATTCCCCTTTCTACAATTCGTCTGTTCTGGAACAAGTTGTTTACCAAACCGCTACAATTAGCCCGCGATGCTGCGGTGTCGAGACTGCGAACACTACATTTCATCAAATTTAGTGTTGTTGTTCTATCTTCTATAGGGCGAGTGTATACTTTCATTTGCGTACAGAGGCGGCTCATCCGAAAGAGCGCTGGTGCAGTGCACTCCCACGAAAATTACATGCTTAGCTAATTTAATAATTTATATCTTAATATATATAATTCACGTGTCACGTTGTTTGTCCGCGATGGACTCCTAAACCACTCAACTGATTATAATGAAATTTTGTAGATATGTGTTATTTGTTCCAACTTAAAGGTGGGATAGTTTTTATCTCAATTGAATATACGAAAGTATAAAGAAAAGGAAAAAACATTTTGCCATACAAAATGTTCATGGGTTTGTAACTGTCAAAGATTTAATGTTCATAGCGTCGATACGGTAAACTCTTCCCTAAAATTAAATAACGTATTTAAATAAAGGTTTCGAATCGACAACACATAGCCACAATATTCGATTTATGGCGTATTTTAGATTTTAAAGATGTAAATTAATGACAGTAATGAAAAGTGGTTGACATTTAAATTGATTGTCAAATATTTATGCATACGTTCAGGAATTTATTGTAAACTAAAGAGTATATTATGATGCTACATAAATATAGGACAATTAAATAAACAATATTCACATGTATTAAGTTTTACTTCTTTTCAAGATAGAATTTCACTTGAAAATGAAAAATCTTTAATAAAATAACACATAAAAATAAAAACTGAACTGAACTGAATAAAATAAAAATTTTATATAATTATGGAGAATATTGCAGGGATTCTCAAATTAGGCGTTGCCTGTGTCTTGAAAAACCAGTTAAATATAATTGTTTCTACGTTAATTGTGTGTGTGTGAGTGCATTTCTACGAAAATTAATATTTCATCTCTTTATTACTAACAAGAGTAATGGCGTAATATTTTTGGAAAAACAGCGTAGTGGGGGTGAAATAAGGGATGGGATATTGCATGGATAATCAAAATCGATAAAGTGTTTAGAAAGTAGAGAGAAACTGGATATAATAGAGTGGGAGGTAGGGGAGAAGACTGGGATAGCTGACAGATTTAATAGGACGAAATGTAAATGCACGGTATAAGACGGGATGGTTAATTAAGAGAAAGGACGCGACGTATCGGGAAGCGAATGAACAGACGGGATGGGACGGAATTGAGCAGGACAGTAGGATAGCTAATTCATGTTTAGGTATACAAGAGCTTATACGAAAAATAACACGTATTTGGTGTGGAGTAAAATAAAAAAGTATCTGCACCCAGGCGAAGCCGGGCCGGGCCGCTAGTATATTTATAAAACATAAATCCTTACATTACATTCTTTATATTTTACTACGCCTATAATAAGTCTATTATATTACCTATATAGGTACATGTAGCGTCAATTTGTAACGAGTGGAGCGCCAGCGATTGTGCTCCTATGAAACGAAGTTTAGTACGACTCTTAGTACTGTATTAAATGAGTGCGAAAGAGAGCTACGACTCGGGCTGACGCGTGAAACAAAAGATATCGTATGAGAAATTAGCGTAATCTGGAGCGCCGCTCACGCGTCACTCAGTTAATTGGCAGTTTTTTTTTAAAATAAGTATTAAAAAATAGTTTGTACGCTTAATCAATTCCATTTCTGATTTTCACAAGAAAGAAATAGATATCTTCGCACGCCAAAAAGAGCGGCGAATGGATTTTGTATACAAATATAATAAATAGTAAGCTCTAGTTTTTAATTAGTATTTTTGTGAACCCCCATCAAAAAATATTACGAGCTGCCTCTGTTTGTGTAAGTCATAAATTCAATTATATTATTAAAAATTATTTATTGAATCCCTTAAGATGTTCTACAGCATTTAGATTCAGTCATTATTTTATCTACCACCCGGTTCGGAAAGCGGTTTTCTAGAGAAGGACGGGCAAGTAAATGTAGTGTTGCTCTTTTCAAAACCAGTTTACAATGTAGTATAGAATACAAATCGGTGATGATATGTAAGTATAAAGCTTAAGAGTTTGTTTGAACTTGGTTATTTTAGGAATTATTGGTTAGGATTGACCATTTCTTTACATGTTGGACTGCCCGTTCATCGAGGAAAGCTGTACTTTTCAGTCCGGGAAAATATATAACGGGACTTCAATCCTCGCATATATTTATAACATATTTATCATTTAATTATATAGATACAAAAGCTATGCTTCATAGTTTAATTTTGAACTGTATTTATCTCTACAAAATATTATCTGTTACAAAAAACATAAACTGAAAACAGCACCAAAATGAGTCATTAAATGACAGATATTAATAATTACTAGTTTAGTGGGAATAATTGCTTTCTCTCTCCAACCTCCGCAACTTATAAACCGTAAAACATGTATTTTTATCCCTGTATATTCCCTCTACCACCAAATAGAAGCATGCAACTTATTTTCACAGATTTTAAAATACCTCATGTTTATGACCTCGTTATTTTTATTTAAAAACTCTTTTTGCTTATGATTTTGCACACAATAACCCTTCGATAATAAAATAGTAAAAATTAAGCCAATATTTATATTGTATCCACTGCCTTAATACGGAGACTACGCGCTGTTATCTGAGTTCACACTTGGCGTCGCGTTCAGTCGCCTCCGTGGACGCGACAAAGTGTGCCACTTGAAACGGTTTCGGCTTATTTTACTGCAATACTTTGTAAACATTATATCTGTCACTTATATTTAAATATTGCGACTTATTAGTGGTAGGTCTCTCATATGTTAGAGCCGGCTGGGGATACCATCGCAATGTGTGTTTCTCCCGCCAAACAGCAGTTTAAATGCACTGGTTGTGTGTCGGATTGAATGACATTGTAGCCAGAGTAACTACTGGATATATTGAGACTTTTACATCTCACGATAGCGAGCACAGTGGAATGCCAAACGATGCTGTATAATTCATGGTGTTGGTTGGTTTTGCTATCATCCATGGATGTCGTATCGCTTACCATCAGGCGAAAGGCATGTCTCGCCATTCATCGCAATAAAAAATATTTAACGCAAATTACCATATAAAACCCACAGTTCATAATTGCCTTTAAAATTTAATCGATCAATGAATAAAGCATTAATATTACACCGCAACTAATAAAATATATAATTTACGCATCTCTAAATACGATTTCACTGAAAGTGACTTACATATTTTATGACTCGGCGAGTCCATAAACGCATAAGTCATAAACATTTGATGACACCGTAAAATGACGTCATAATATAATGTACTGTAAAAAATGTTTTTTATTTCGTCTCGGAGCGACGCGGCCCGTCGCGTCGTAAAAGTAATAATAATAAACCCACTGGTGTTTTAATGAAAATCAATTGAGGCTAATTTCAAATTTAAGTGTTAAAGTTTGTTTTATTTGGGCTTTCAGTTAACTGATAAGTAATAAGTAATTATTCTGAGTTAAATACAACAAAAAATAACAAAATAGTGTGGCAAAAAAGGACGGGCAGTGTAAAGTTGTTTTGAGCATAGAGCAACACATGGCAATATTACATTTCCGAAATACATTAGCATCTATGTTCTTCATTTAGTCACGGCTTATTCGATTTTTATATAAAAAATAACATGGTGTCGAATAATAAAGTACGTTATTATGTACACAAGTGCCTAGGAATTTTAACTGACTTCTAAACAGGAGGTTCTCAATTTCACAGTATTTTTTTCCTTTTTTTTTTCTTTCAAGCTATTAAATAATATATTAATAACAAATAAACATCTTAACTTAAAAAAGGAACGCGAGCCTACATCAAGTTAACACATTTTAGAATAAAATTCACTACAAGAGTTTATTTCAAGCGTGCTCGGTACATGTGTTCGTCTGTGCGTGCAGTAAGCAAACATATGATATTACAAACACGACTGCACATTGCTTGCTGTAAACGCTTTAGAATGTAGTCTTCTATCACAGAGAGCAAGATTAATGTACCTATAGTATTAAACTTAAGGAACTACGCTATTTTAAAAATACAGATTATTTGAAACACTTCCGAAAACGAAGGCCGCTGATATATCTACCACCAATACAATAGATGGATCAGAAAAAATCGTAATCTTAGTACAGATAAATAAAATGGTAATTCACAAAAAAACACTGTACCGTACTGTCTCAGCCCATATAGATCACAATGCAGAGCACGGGCCTCCTTTACAATCAAGCGAACGATTCAGAAGGGTTAGGCCATATAGACCACCACGCTGGCCTAGTGAGGGTTAACTAAACACAATTTTGTTTAAAAATAAAAATCAGTTACGAAACACAAAATAAAAATATGATGAGCATGATAAAACATTTTTTATTTCCGGGGTATAATTTCTCATGAGTATTATCATCTGTCGTCATTTCAAGTCGGAAGCATTCCTTTAATACTCTGTATTTGAATATACAAATCTATTCACCGACTGACAGCCTCTGTGGCGCAGTTGGTTAGACTCCGCCTATGAAACGAAAGGTCGCGGGTTCGTTTCCCGCACGAGAGAAATGTTTGTGCGGCCCACAAATAATACTTTCGGGTCTGGGTGTTTGTGAGACTGAAAAGTCTCTCGTAGTTCCTGATACCCATAACACAAGACTCGAGCTTAGTGTGGGGTCGGGACTATGTATGTGACTGTTGGGTGTTATTTATTTATGTATTTATTATCGCACTCGTATTAATAACCACAAATGTAAAACTCATTACAGCGATAGTCGTAATACCAACGAGAATATACAACAAATAAAATATGAATATTATCACTATGATATCAGATAAATAATTATGTAAGCGTCGCAGCTTCGCTGGGCGAAAAAAAAAACAGAAGCAATACTTGCAAGCTGCTCCGTCGTTATTAAAATCTAGGGAAAATGTACTCGTAGAAAATAGTTTATGATTTCATTCGAGATCAAAATATCTGGAATTTATTTTACATACATACATACATAAACTCACGCCTATATCTCAAGAAGGGGTAGGCAGAGGTGCCAGGACACCCACATTTCGCCTTGTATGTTCCGTCCCACAATGTGATAGGTGGCGAGCCTATCGCCATATCGGGCACAAATTCCTGACTCTGGACTGATAATGGATAGAAAAATCCAATATCACTTTGCCCAGCCCGGGATTCGAACCCGAGACCTCAGCTTTGTAACCGTACCTTAGTACAACTACGCCACCGAGGCAGTCAATTTATTTTGGAATTTATTTTAATATGGACTCAAATTGTTACTATCAATAGAAGGGAAGATCGTACATATTTATACATATGTGTATATAGGGTATATCAATACTGCTATGGAAAACGAAGCCGGGTGGTAGTTTTAGTGACTACAAACACAATTCAACTAAAAATTAATGAAATGCACCATGTTTTGTGATTTTTTAAATATTATCGTGATTGGGTGGTAAATCCATAGTTTTTTTATATTATTTTAGAAAAAAACTCATGTATTTACCACCCAAATACGATAATAGAAAATAACAAAAAAAAAAATTGTTGCATTTGGTCTGAAATCACTAAAACCACCACCCGGTTTCGTTTTCGGTAGCAGTCTTGGTACTCTGTATACGCAATACCCGTTCCCTCTTTTCATTCTTTTTTCTTACCTCTTATTTCTTTCTCTTTAATAATAATAAAAAAAAACTTATGTTAGTAAACGGTTTCATTGCAGTAAGTGATCAAAAAGCCCCTTGGTCATAAATATAAATGCAACCATGCCAAAATAATTATGTTGATCAACGAAACAGCCATCATAGTCTTTAGATACTCAAAATAGACCGCTTTGTTTCTCACCAGCTGCAGTGTACAAATATTTAAAACAAATAGTTATTTGTTATCATCAGCCCGGAGTCAAGAATTTGTACCTATTTCAGCTGTAACCTCACCTCCTATCACATCGTAAAACGGAACATAAAATGGAAAATATGAGTGTCCTGGTTACATCTATGCCTACCCCTGCTGACAAAATAGCGAATGTATAGTTGCCAAGACTAAATTCTTTGATTCTTTTTCCGACAGCAATTCCCCCATAAATATTTCCTATAGAGTATAGCTTATTCACGCGTGTCGAACACGTTTTCCTGTCAGATCTTGATGTCCATGCGCAACCAACCGTATAATGCGACGCGACAGCATAGCCTATTATGAGACGAGATGTTCATGACACAATAGGTGATGTAAAGATAATGGAATATTCGATACGTACGATATACGAGTATATACGATATACGAGTATACGGTTGACAACCTCCATTGCAGTTTGTAAGACGTCGGCTGTGAAACGTGATTGCGGGTTCTATACTCGCACCAAAAATACATTGGAGTAATATACTGGTATTTGTTTCAAGTCTGGATGTTTATGAGACCGAAAAGTTTCTTGCAGTTCCTAATATCCACGATACAATAGTTAATGGAGCTAAGTGTGTCAAGAATAACTATTTGAGTATTGGGTGTACGTATCCACTCAGATACTGCGCATGCAAACAGAGTATACACATACTGGGTATATCAAGACTGCTACCGAAAACGAAGCCGGGTGGTAGTTTTAGTGAGAACAAACACAATGCAACTAAAATTTTCGCAAAAAATCGCGGCATTTTTTTTATGATTTTTGAAATTTCGTAATTTTTGGGTGGTAAATCCATAGTTTTTGCTGAAATAATAATTTAAACTCTTTTATACTTTAGAGTCCTTATAAATAAAAGGGTATACACTATTATTTTAGGAAAAAAATGAATTAACCATCCAAATACGACAATAGGAAAAAAATAACAAAAAAAAATCGTCGTTTTTTTTTCAACATTTTCCGTTGCACTGTGTCTGAAGTCAATAAAACTACCACCCGGCTTCATTTTCGGTAGCAGTCTTGAGATATCCTGTATAATAATATTATCAGGCCAGGCATTTAAAGCACGATCTGCCGAAACAATAGTGATTGATTTTATAGCTCACGGCAGTTCGCCCTGCAGCGACAGGGTCGGGTGGTGTAGCAGGCGCTAAAGGATTTAACCAGCCATTATATATCGTGAATTTGAACTCTTCCCCCCCCCCCCCCCGCCCTCTCTGCCACCTGACACAAGAAGTCAACTGTTGAACATAGCCCAAGCATTTCCAAAGATATCTGTTGGTGATGGTCATGTTGGCTGATTAATTATTTTTGTGTGACCCTCAAATATATCTTGCTAGTCTGGATGTTCTGACGCCAAAAAATCTGATGTAGTTTTTGATACCCACGATTCTAGACTTGCTTCGTAGTATGGAACCACTACTACATAATATTATATTACTGACTGTCAACTGTTTAAAGTTTATCTCCCTAACAGCCGGTCGCTTGAGTGTTGGACTTCACCACCGGAGGGTAAACCATTTTTTTATATACATATATATTTTATCATGTATAAACACACAAAAATATCTTTACAATTATATTCAGTATGATACATTGAATTAATTATTTAAGGTCGAAAATTGTATTTTCTAGCGAACTGAACGTAATATTCACCCCACTACTACTATAAAACAAAATAATATCGGATGCTTCGCTGATGTTGGACTAATAAATTCCTATAAATATTCACACATATTTACCATCATGTTCATATTTGTTTCACCGGGGGTTTTATGTGGAATTTATGTGAATAAATTATGGCGTACTCTACATTAAAACTCCCCTTAATTTAACTACTCTCGCACAAAATAGCTCGTATAGTCTACTCCCAAAGGTATCTGGAACTGACCTTCATTACTCTCGCTGTATGAACGTAAAGGGTCAACTGTAGAGATGTTACAACACATCCCGAAATACATTTCGGAATAGGACGCCGAAGGAGGAAAGGGGTTGCCGAAGCCGAAAGTTCAATATTAATCGACATTCTTAAAAAAACACCGAACACAATATTCATTATTTGTTATATATTTGGTCCTACAATAGGGAAAGGGAAAGGTCTTGCGTCATGGTGAAGATTAAATAGGAAAGAACCCCTGGCATTGGCCAAGAAAACGAAATAAAAAAAGAATACTCATATCATCAATAGATCATTACACAATCCGTCTGCACAAGTAAAGACCAACCCGCACTAGACTAGCGTGTTGAACCAAAATATGGCTTAACCTCTCTCAATCGAACTCTCGATTGTAGAGGAGGCATAGCCATGCAGTGGGATTTGAACTAGTGCAGATAAAGATTTAACACCATCTTGCGTATTTATTCAATAGCTTTATGCCCTCATTTTAGCACCTTTTATACGATTCGGCTAGCCTCAAATAATTCCCATCACTAACCAACATGTTGCGCCGCCAGTTCTGTCAGGCGGCTTAAGCAAGCCAGCAAGATTACTAAATTGCTTGTTTAAATTGCCTGTTGACACGAGTCGGTTTGTTATGATTTTGGCCTTTCCAAACTTGTGCTGTATTGGAGATAATTAGTTATCCTGTCATTTGGTGTTCAATGTCCTTTGTACTTTTATATATAATAAATATTTATTAAATACTAGCAACACAGCTCAGCTCCGCCTGGGTGCAGATTCACTTTTTTGAAGATATTATTTACTGGTGGTAAGTCTCTCAGTGAGAGGCCATCTGGGTAGGTACCACCGCAATGTCTATTTCTCCCGTGAAACAACACTGCGTAAATGCACTGTTGTGTTTCGGGTTGAATGACATTGTAGCCAGAGTAACTACTAGACATATTGAGACTTAACATCTTATGTCTCAGGATGATGAGCACAGTGGAATGTTGCTACTGTTTATGAGCGGTCGTATCGATTACCATCAGGCGAACGGATTGCTCGTCTCGTCATTCATTGCAAAAAAAAATGATATTATTTCGCCTATGATCATCTAAGATAATGTATTCTAATGGTAGTAGGAAAGTATTTTTCAAACCACTTCAATTGTTTGGCAGTCTATTTAATAGAAACAACCAAATCTTTTCTCTTTATCATATAAGTTTAGACAATTATACATACATAAAATATATTTCATCAGAAAAATCAAAACACCTTGATGTTTATGTTTTCTAAGGATTATAATTAGAAAAATATGTAATTTAGCAATATATGTCCAATGTCGTTTAATGGTGAATAATATGAGGTGTTCAATTCCTAATGTCGCTTATCTGAATTCAAATTTTTATACACATTTTTCCGGTAATCAGTACAAAACATAAACTTGCATGGTGTCCCGATTGTTCTATTGAGAAATATATTTTCATTTCTATATTCTTGGAGGAGTAGGAAGGTTGCGAAAATTGAAAGAAGGCAAGCCAATCGACGTACTTGAAATAAATTCTACTCCCGGGCGACTTGAAACAGGTAATTTAAAACAATATATACAAAAACTAGAGTTTGTGAATTTGATAAAAATAATTTTACCCTATTTACGTACATTAATACTAAGATAAAAAACATTGTTTAATTATTATTAGCTTATCTTTCTTTCCTCCCTGGGAATTCAATTTAATTATCAAAATAAGCTTCAGAGCGTTTTCGGGTCCTAAGCTGGCGCTAAGCCAAACGTTATTACGTTCAACAGCCAGAGATTCCTTTACAATTACAAATAACTATCCCATAGGAACATTACTTATTCTTTATTAAATGTATATGTATTTAATTTTTAGCTTATAACATCGTGTATGAAAAAATTCATAACAATCCAATCAAATTATAAAAGTGAAACAAACGAACACATTTCCGATCTTAGTGTGGGGTCAGGACTATGTGCGACATTTAAATGTATTTATTTGTTATATCTTTATATTATATAATAAACAGAATTCAAAATACAGCATAACATTTACCCAATTTATCTTAACATTCCATACAAACACTTAATATTACTAATATAATTGTAAATGAAACAGTTAATTGATTAGCCGAGCAATGAGATTAGCATAATCGAATTGAGAATGTCAATAGACCCACGTTTCAGGTTTCCCTTTAATTTATTAAGAGACAATTTGATGCTTTGTATCGGCTCATATTGGATTTAATAGTCGATATTGAGTTGTAAACTGCTTTGAAATACATCATTAGATGTGTATCGCTTTGTGGTGAATAAGTCGCAATTATACTTATTTATATAGGACTAGGTACATGAGGTTTTGCTCGCATCAAATATTTTTGCCGAGATTTATATTTTTCCAAGGTAGAAAGTATCCTACAGGATACTAGAAGGCTATAGCCTTCCTCGACAAATGAACTATCCAATACTTAAATATTTATCAATTTGAACTAATAACACAGGTCTGCGATAAAAAAGATTTTTAAATAAATTCATCGCAAATATGTATATAGATATTGGTCTGTATATAGTAAATTTATAATTTGTTTTAACGTATTACGTCACATTTTTTTTGCATATAAATATTTAGTTCGTAAAAACGGTAAATTCGGTTTTTTTACATATTTGATTCCAGGATCTATATTTTTATTTTATACTCTATGACCATTATTTTTTTTTTTGGGACTTTGACAATTAAACACGTAACGGATTAGATCTTTAATTAAAAATTAGTTTAACAATAATATACACAGTATTTAACAATACTTTTATGTGCTAGTGTAGTTTTACAAGTCACCTGCCAGTGTAAAATACTTTACGACCACAATACGCAACACTATGACTGAGGCAGTCCAAGATACAGTGTACTGAGGGAAGAATTTCATGCCAGGATGGCCAATTTCGAAGCGGAACTTAAAAAAAACGCCTGCTGTAGCCACAACCATGATCACAACTCTTGCCTCTAAGTTTAACTCCTTTAGGACCTTCATCCTCAACACTTTGAATGTCCTGCAGAGCCAAGTTGATTCACTGGCCCAGACTGTAGACAACTTGGAGATGAGTGGTCGTCGGAAGATTCTGCTCCTACATGGTATCGACGAGGCTAAGGAGGAAGATGTGGCGCAAACCGTCGTCAAAGTGATCCGCACGCAGCTCAAGTTGGATGATTTCAGTGCCAGTGATGTCAGACGATGTCACAGGATGGGTCGCCAAAGCAATGCCACTAAGCCCCGGCCAATCCTTTGCAAGTTTGAACGAGCTGTTGTCCGTGATAAGGCCTGGTCGTCAAAGAAGCTTTTGAAAGGTTCTGGAGTCACACTTTCGGAATTCTTAACCAAATCGCGTCACACTGTATTCATGGCTGCACGTCAAAAGTTCGGCGTCACAAAATGTTGGACCAGAGATGGTTTCATATTTGCTTTAGGACCGGATGGCACTCGACACCGCATAACTTCTCATGCAGAGGTTAAGTCTCTTGAAGCGGGTAGTCCAAAACCAACATCCATCGCAAAAGGTACCTCTGCGCCCAGAACCAGAAGAAATGTAGTTAGCAAGAAGTAACTTGTTTTTGGTAAACATTATTTTTAAATATTAAACACTTTAATAACTTTAACACTCGTGTCGTGTCACCGTTTTGTTATTGTGAATCATAGAGTAACTAATCACTACTTGTGAATTGTGAAGCAGACGACAGCTGTCTATTAATAGTTATTTCCTTTTTTATCTATATTTTTACACCTTGTTTATTAGTTAGTATTGTTGCATTTAATTTAGTTCTAACTTCACCGCAAAGATGGCATTGTATTCAATAACTAAATTAGATCTATTTAATTATTTTAATCACTCCATGATACTTTGCTAATTCGTTTTTAATTGTTTTAGTTTTTATTTTATGAATTCAGTTTTTTTTCTCCTTTATTGTTTGATCATTATTTATTACTATTTTATAAGCAACTTGATGTTGATAGCAGTCTTTGTTATATTTGTTTGTTTCTAATTAAAGTTACTACTTTCCTTGTTATTTTATATATTATTGGCACTGGCAGATGAACTTATAAATTGAAGAGAAAACTATAATAAATATTATTTATAATTCTATTTTGATTTATATTTTTAGGATTTTATATATATATATTTACTATTACTATTATTATTTAAATATTATGTTATCTTGTGATAGTGATAGTAACAATGATAGCTTTCACAGTGCAAACAGTGATAGTAGTTTAACAAACATACAAACATACAGGTGAAGCTAATAAAAACGTGTAAAAAGTATTCCATCTTTTGCAAACATGCTTGACAACCAATTTTCTGATGTTCTCGAGACCTTTAATGTCGTTCACATAAATGCTCAAAGTATTCCGGCTCATTTCCCAGATATGCTGGCCAGCTTTGACTGCAATAATATTCACGCCATTCTTGTTTCCGAGTCATGGCTAAAACCAAGTCTCCCTTCCATTTCATACACCCTGCCAGGATTTAACCTAATTAGAAACGATCGAGCTGTTGGCGGTGGAGGTGGAGTTGCCATATATCTCCGCAGTTATATCCAATTTCGGATAATAGACATGTCACCACAACCAACTCCGCTAAATGCTGGCGAACATTTATTCGTTGAGGCAGAAATGCGTCATAGCAAAGTCCTGGTAGGTGTCTATTACTGTCCTTCTCTTCGCATCAACTATTTCAGTTCTTTCGAAAAACTTTTGGAAGATTTAGTCCCCACATACAATCATACAATTATTATGGGTGACTTTAATACATGTCTTTTAAAAAATGATTCGCGTGCTAAGTCTCTTCTTTCGATTGTAGAATCGACTAATCTCTCTATCCTTCCTTTAGGCCCTACTCACCACCTTCCTAATTGTACCCCGTCTTTACTTGACCATATTCTCGTTTCTTCTTGCGAATATGTTGCTAAGCATGGTCAATGCTCAGCATCAATGTTTTCTCACCATGACTTGATCTTCACTTCTTATAAAATTCGTCCCCCCAAGGTAAAGTCAAAAATTCTTCTGCAGCGCAATTTTAGTGGAATGAACTTAACAGATCTTTGTGGGGCTGCTAGTAGTATTGACTGGAGTTCCCTTATTGCGTCTTCATCAATTCATGATAAGGTTAACATTTTTACGTCTCAATTGCTGCAACTTTACGACCTTTATGCTCCTGTTCGCGCCATAAAAGTAAAGCATTTTCCGGCTCCTTGGCTTACAAAAGAAATAAAGAAAATGATAAATCTTAAAGCTAAAGCCAAAGCTAGGTTAGGTAAAGTATCAACCAACAGCTGTCAATAGAGACAAGTACGTTACTATAAGGAATCACTGCAACAAGATGTGTAGGAATGCACAACGCCAAAATATCCATCAGTCCATTGAAAACGGGGATCCATCAAAGGTATGGAAATTTCTCCGCTCTATAGGGGTTGGGAAGACACGTCAGAATTCTTGTCCTAATGATTTAGACATCGAGTCGCTTATCCAGTATTTTTCCAATTCGCCCCATTGTGACGGGACAGCTAAAGACATGACTTTGAAAAATCTTTCCTCTCTTCCAACTCCTAAATATCCACCTTTTGTCTTCAGTAAATTTTCCGATTGTGATGTTAAGAAGTGCATCCTGTCCATATCGTCTAGTGCAGTTGGGAGTGACGGTCTTAGCCGTAAAATGATAACTCCTATCCTTAAAGAAATCCTACCCATTATTTGTCATATTTTAAATTTTTCTGTAACCTGCGGCGAGTTTCCACATTCGTGGAAAGAAGCCCAAGTCATTCCTTTACCAAAAAAGATTAATCCCGTGTCCTTTTCCGATTATCGCCCTATATCCATACTTCTTTTGACAGCCTCCGTGGCGCAGTTGGTTAGATGCCGCCTGTGAAACGAGAGGCCGCGAGTTCGATCCCCGCACCGAGAGAAATGTTTGTGCGGCCCACAAATATTTCTTCCGGGTCTGGGTGTTTGTGAGACCGAAAAGTCTCTCGTAGTTCCTGATACCCACGACACAAGACTCGATCTTAGTGTGGGGTCAGGACTATGTATGTGACTATGGGGTGTTATTTATTTTATTTATTTATTTATTCCATTCCTATCCAAAGTCCTTGAACGACTTACCTATAATCAAATCAATTCTTGCCTCTGTAAAAACAATCTCCTTAATCCCATGCAATCCGGTTTCCGTCCTGGTCATAGTACCGTCACTGCTCTGATCAATGTTACAGATGATATTAGGGCTGCCATGGAGAATGGAAATCTTACGGTACTTACTCTATTAGACTTTAGTAACGCCTTCAATACTGTAGATTTTGATATTCTCCTTGGTATTATGCGCTCTCTTAACATATCTCCAACGGTAATTGATTGGTTTCACTCCTACCTGTTTGGTCGCCGACAACGTATATGTATCGAGAACACCTTTTCAGCGTGGTGCGATACTACAGTTGGTGTTCCTCAGGGTGGCGTTTTGTCTCCTTTACTTTTCGCTATTTTTATAAATTCAATTTCTCAAAAACTTACTTCATCCTACCATCTTTATGCAGATGATCTCCAAATATATTCGCAGGGACCCTTAGCAGGGTTGCCGGAAACGACAGCGAGAATCAATGCTGACCTATCGGAAATTTGCAAATGGAGTAAATCGTATGGTGTTAAAGTAAATCCCATAAAAACCCAGGTCATTATTATTGGTAGCCCCAGAATGATTTCAAGATTGGACTGGACTCGACTTCCTCAAGTGTCTCTCAATGGAACAATCGTTCCATTTAGTGAGACATATGTAAAAAACCTGGGGATATTAATGGACCCTAAAATGTCCTGGAAATCTCAATTACAGTCCGTAAGTCGCAAGATTTTTGCTGCTGCGGGGTCTTTGCGACGACTCCGGAACTTCTTGCCGTTTACCACTAAAATTGCGCTTGCACAGTCTCTTCTTCTACCAATTCTTGACTATGCCGATACCAGCTATCTTGACCTCAGAGAAGACCAACTAGACAAACTTGAGCGGCTTCAAAACTTCTGTATAAGATTTATATTTGGACTTCGTAAATATGATCACGTTTCAACATTTCGCGCTAAGCTCAAGTGGTTACCAATTCGCTTTCGTCGGAATGCTCACATACTTTCTTTACTTTATAATGTATTATTCAGCCCTTCTTCTCCATTGTATCTTAAAGAAAGGTTCCAATTCCTCAGTGAAAGACATACGAGATCCCTGAGGTCATCAGAAAATCTGAAGTTGCATATACCAATCCATACCACAGCATATTTTGACAAATCTTTCACTGTTCAAGCAGCTCGGTTATGGAATGCATTACCTTTACATATTAGACTTGCTAAATCTCATATAAGTTTTAAATCACTAGTCAAAGATCACTACTTATCCCTTCTTCATTAAGAATTGTTATTATTTATTTATTTTTTACTTATATTTTATTTATGTAATATTGTATATTAGCCTATGTGTAATTTTATAGTATTTATTTATGTATGTAATTATATATGTATGTGTATATATGTATATATATATATATATATATATATATATATGTATATATGTGTATGTGTGTGTGTGTGTATATATATATATATATATATATTATTTAGTTTCTTTTGTTAATGTACTCTTGTTGCACGTCAAGCCCTATTTATTACTCCAACAATTCCTGTTCATCCAAAGGTTGCCAGGAAGAAATCGCTCAATGCGATATGGTCACCCATTGTACTATTAAATTTTTGCCTGTTATATTTATTTATTTTGTAACTTAAGATGTACAATAAAGAGTATAAATAAATAAAAAAATAAATTTTAATCTATTGTTACTAACCTGTAGTACTAGAAAATATTGCTATTTCCAATTAATATCACCACCTTGTTATTTCTGAAGCCTTAGAATGCTCTACATTTCTGCTATTGCGAATTACCCTCCAGCAGAATTTGTAAACATAAAAACTGACCATATATTATACCTATTTATCACAACTAAAATTATACACACAAAATTGTTTAGTATCTTCTTTAAATTGGTTCGTAAAATTTTGCTTTGCAGTGGTATTTTTATTATTATTTTTTACTTTTTAGTAGTGTAAGTTTTAAACTCGGTTTTTATTCGTATTGAAGTACTATATCATATAAATGTAATAAATGTGACGTGATATATATAATATGAATACCGTTTTCTATCACTTTTAAGACAGTTAAAACAAATATTATTGTTTTAACAAAAAAACATATACAATTTTTTTTTTCGCTGGCCTGTGTAATTATTGAAATTAGTGCGTTCAAGCTAACACACTCTTCAGCTATGTATATTAGTGTAGACAGATATAGACTTATTTAAATTATTTTAATATTTCATTTGCCTTTTTAATTGTTTTTCCTGTCGACAAATTACTACTTCTATTATGATTTATAATTATGAAACCAATTGGGGCGCAATGGGCCATCTTATCAATTTTAAATCTCATACATTATGTTTAGTCAGTAAGGAATTTGTGCACAATATAACTATAAGTTCACCTTTTATTACATCATGGGACGGAACACACAAGGTGAAACGTGTTGATGTTCTGGTAGCACAGGTGCCTACCCCTTCTGGGAAAAAGGCGTGAGTTTATGTATCTATAGTTTTTGCTATCCCAGGAAAAGTTTCCCGTTTCTTATAACAGTTACAACTTTTACAACCTCAATTAATTAGTGATTTAACAAAAAAAACGTGTTTAAGTTTAGCCCGCTGAGTTTGTTTTGCCGGGTCTTTTCAGTCAGAGCCGCGTGGATGCACTGTTATTGATAACACTAAATCACTAAAAATAGCGTCTTTACGGCAATAGATATGGTGTACTCAGACATTGATTAATAATGTATTTCCTTGAATACTATTTTTTCCTTACTATAAAATATTCATAAATTTTATAAACAAGAAGACTATAAAGAAGAAAGCCACATAAATGAATATATATATATATATATATATATATACCGGGTATCTCAAGACTGCTACCGAAAACGAAGCCGGGTGGTAGTTTTAGTGGCTACAAACACAATGCAATGAAAAATTTCGTATAGAAACGCGACAATTATTTTTTATGATTTTTTAAATATCGTCATTTTTGGGTGGTAAATCCATAGTTTTTGCTAAAATAATAATTTAAACTCTTTTATACCTTAGAGTATTTATAAATAAAAGGGTATACTACTATTTTAGGAAAAAATGTATTTACCACCCAAATATGGCCATAGGAAAAAAATAACAAAAAAAAAATGTTACCTTTTTTTTGCAACTTTTTCTGTTGCATTGTGTCTGAAGTCGCTTAGACTACCACCCGGCTTCGTTTTCGGTAGCAGTCTTGATATACCCTGTATATATATATATATATATATATATATATATATATATATATATATATATATAACTAAAAATTTCGCAAAGAAACGCGACAATTATTTTTTATGATTTTTTAAATATCGTCATTTTTGGGTGGTAAATCCCTAGTTTTTGCTAAAATAATAATTTAAACTCTTTTATACCTTGAGTATTTATAAATAAAAGGGTATATACACTATTATTTTAGGAAAAAAATGTATTTACCACCTAAATATGGCCATGGGAAAAAAATTACAAAAAAAAATTGACGCTTTTTTTTTGCAACTTTTTCTGTTGCATTGTGTCTGAAGTCTCTTAAACTACCACCCGGCTTCGTTTTCGGTAGCAGTCTTGATATACCCTGTATATATATATATATATATATATATATATGTGTGTGTGTGTGTGTGTTTTGTGGATAAAAAGTAAGTACTGTGTATTGAATTATCATAAGAGCTATTTCATTACCTACGTAACGAATAAAATAATTCTAATCTAATTTTAAAAAATGTTAATCTCGCCTTTAATGGACGTAGCATTCAAATAAACATATTCCTAAACGAGTTTGAATGTGTTCAAATCCTATATATGGAAGTTAATGCAATACAAACCGCAATTTATGAGCCAAACTGACCAGCTAAAGCAACGTGATGTCAGGAAAATATTTTATTGAAATAAATGGTGCAGTGCCATAGACTATAAAATTGAGTAATATACAGTCCACCGCAAGTGAAGATAAGTTTTGGTTGATATTATAAACAAATGTTTTGTTTAATTGTTTTGTTGTAATTGTTTGGTAAGCAAATAAATTCCAAGTAAATCGATTTAGAAATACTAAATAAAGGTGCATTTTGTGGTCGACCCACAAAATTAATTGGCAACGACATAAGTGTATCACTTGTATACCTAAACTCGAAGTATCTTTCCTATCGTCCCTTGTTTTTCTCATCATTCCCGCTCTGCTCAATCCCGTCATTTACATTCCGTCCTATCCCATCAAATTAATCCTCTCAGCTATCCCAATCCTATACCGGGTCTCGTCCTAACTCTATTCTACCCCATCACACAATTGTGTGCCTTATGAATTATTGATATTAAAACTTCAGTTCACTCTAACGGAGAAAGAAGTTTTAAAATTGGATCAGTAGTTGCAAAAATTGCATACAAACAAACACTTCAGCTTTAAAAAAGTATCCTAACCTAAACAATTTCTCAGTGAATGGATTATTCAACACAAAAAGAATTAAAATTTGATCATTAGTTCCTGAAATTGGCGAGCACAAACAAACTAATTCTTCAGCTTTATATATTAGTATAGATTTTCTTCCATTTATATAGTATAGATTTTCTACCATAATTGTCGATTTCACGGCGCTGTCGTCAATCCGTCAATTATAAAGGTATTAGTTTTTGCGATTGACCGACAACCCACACGTATTGACAGATTTTCATGTATTCAATATTCATGCACATGTATCCTATTTCACGAGTTCCGTTAAAATACCCACAAAAATGTAGGTGATTTCATTCAATGGAATACAACAGGACATTTCTCAGATTTTCACTATAATATTTTTATAAAATCATTTTTATTAAGTAATATAAAATCATACTACATACTGTGTATATTTTTAGATTGAAAATCTAATATCAAATAATTATATATTAAAATTAAAAATAAACATTAAAAGATAGAATACTCTAAAAAACACCAAATATTTTTTGATCGTAGTTTTTTTCTGTAAAAAATCTACTTTCACGAATTTAAGCTAATCATAATTATCAATCGTTATTCTGTGTAATCTCAATTTTGCCTAATTATTAACGGGATTATGTTGAACAATCCAAAAAACAAGGAAAGTTCACTATAATAATAATAATAATAATAACACCCAACAGTCACATACATAGACCTGACCCCACACTAAGATCGAGTCTTGTGTCGTGAGTATCAGGAACTACGAGAGACTTTTCGGTCTCACAAACACCCAGACTCGAAAGAAATATTTGTGGGCCACACAAACATTTCTCTCGGTGCGGGGATCGAACCCGCGGCCTCTCGTTTCACAGGCGGCCTCTAACCGCCTGCGCCACGGAGGCTGTCAACTATAGGGGCCGACATTACGTATGCTTCCCCAAACTAAAGAAGAAAGACAAAACTTACAATTTTTTCATCCAAGTTTCAAGTCTACGTAATAAAATAATCTTTACAGCAAACACCAAAATCACTAGGCGACCTTGGCGCGGGTTCCCGACAGCTTCCTGCGAGAGGAAATGAGCTGTGTCGTCACCACGCAGGCATATTTCCGATTTCGGGACGTCAAGAATTTACCATTATTGCTCGTTACTGTACGAATTAATTTTGGAATTTAATAGACGTTTTGTTATTAATTATATTGTATTGGTCCATATACATAACGTCCCACTGCAGGGCACGGGCCACCTCTACAATCGAGAGTATCAGTTTTAAAAAAGACATGTTTGTTTTTTATTTGTTTATAAAATATTTATTGTGTTGTTGCCACAGAACAGTTGAATATGATCATCTGTTCTGTGGTTGTTGCCTATAAGAAAATAACCGTTTCGATTCCAGGGCATTTTTGTGACATTTGGGAGTTAGTTACCCTGCTCTTAACGGTGAAGGAAAAAATCGTGATGAAACCTGCATAACATAGCGATTTTCAAGAACATCTAAATGCTAATTCTACCTTCCCGAAAAAGCCAACTCTTTGAACCAATGTCGGGTCTGTGTGTATGTAGTCTATAAACCAAAATTACTAAGCGACGGCTTCCTTCGGGAGGAAATGAGCTGTGACGTCACCACGCAAACACGACTTCGGAACGCTCCACCAATTCACTATTATTGCCTGTATACGAATGCTTGCAGTTTGAGTTTCAAATGCTTTTTATTATTTCTTTTAAGGTATGGAATTATTTAGCAATATTAGGATTTTTTAAAAATGGAATTTATATATGTATTTTGCATTTCGTTCAATATTTTTGAATATTATTTACTTAATTAAATAGATTTACATATGGGTTTCTTAGATTTACGCGAATGTCAGACATTAAGCCAAAAAATGTAAGAATCAAACCAAATTCTGGATAAAAATGGTTTTATATCAATAAATAGATTTTATTTATTTACATACATACATATATAAACTCACGCCTTGTTCCCAGAAGGGGTAGGCAGAGGTGCCAGGGCACCCACATTTCGCCTTTTATGTTCCGTCCCACAAACGTCCCCGTTATAAGTGGCGAGCCTATCGCCATATCGGGCACAAATTCCTGACTCTGGGCTGATACTGAATAGAAAAATCCAATATCACTTTGCCCAACCCGGGATTCGAACCCGAGACCTCAGCTTTGTAACCGTACCGTAATACAACTACGCCACCGAGGCACTTGATTTATTTCTAAGGTAGTTTTAATAGTCTTCTGTGCTATGTCAATAAGTATTAAAATACTGCGTACCAAGGGACTGTTCTATAACCAAGAGTTCAGTTCAAAGGTCTTAGGCTATTATAGCTATGATTATAGTTTAATTTCAATGTTAAAATCTCGATACGACTCCACAAAATAAGAGATGAACCCCTAGTATGCCAATTATCGAATACATCGTTAGCAGCTCACAATTTATTAACAACAGGATTTTTTTTTTATTGCATTGAATTGCGAGACGAGCAAGCCGTTCGCCTGATGGTAAGCGATACGACCGCTCATAAACAGTAGCAACATTCCACTGCGCTCGCCATCCTGAGACATAAGATGTTAAGTCTCAATATGTCCAGTAGTTGCTCTGGCTACAATGTCCTTCAATCCGAAACACAACAGTGCATTTAAGCAGTGTTGTTTCACGGGAGAAATAGACATTGCGGTGGTACCTACCCAGATGGCCTCTCACATATGACCAAACAATCTATACTTAAATGAAATATAAAACTGAAAATTTTGTTTTGTTTATACGTAGTAATCTCAGGAATTACTGGTTGGAATTGATCATATCTATTGTTTTTGGATAGCTCATTTATCGAAAAAGGATATAGGCAATAACATCTTGCATTATTTTATTTCGTGGTTCCGGCAAACGAGCAAATAAGTCAACTGATGGCTAATAATCACTGCCGATAAACATCCATATTGCTTGGATCGTATATGTGTAGCCGACCTATCAAATCAGGGAAAGAGCAGGAGAAAAGGTGCGAAGAAAAATCTGATATTGGGCATCCGAAAATCTCACTCACAGAACAAAACGCTACAACAAAATTTTCGCTTCATGTCGATTTGTTCCGCTATAACCGATAGGAGCATGAATATGTATCAGCCCATATACGTCCCACTGCAGGGCTCGGGCCACCTCTACAGTATAGAGTACGATTAAGTGGTTAGGCCATATAGTCCACCACGCTGGCCTAGTGCGGGTTGGCGGACTTACATACCATAGAAATTCTTATAAATCGCTATGTTATGCAGGTTTCCTCACAATGTTTTCCTTCACCGTTTTAGTGCGTGGTGATTGACTACCATTGATAGCATGAATATTAATATTGGAAATCCTTATCTCATCAATTTCCTCATTCCTCATCAAAAAATATTTGCAAACGGGCGAAGCTGAGCAAGGCAGCTAGTTACGTAACTTATATCAATTAAATATCCAGTCCAAATATACTTTGACAGTAATTAAACAAAGCCCCAGTCCTTCCTGGCGACAAGAACATTCACATCGCATACTGCATTGCGTTAGAATTATTTCTGATTAAATTTCAAACTTCCCAACAGCTAATTTAGCCGTTTCCACTCGTCTCCTTGTGGGTTGTGTATTGATATAATAAAGAGCCAAGTTTGTTTGTGAACTAATAGTAATTTCGAGTTTTCGCCTTTGATGGTTTGGTGTTTATTAATTATACTTTGCTGCATGGACAATGTTTTATTGCCTGGAAATAATTTTATATACGGGTTTTTATGACATTGTGTGTGGCGTTTTTAAAGCACCTACTGTGAAACTAAATGGCATTCGGGTTCGATCCCCGCATCGAGAAAAATATTAGTGTGATCGCAAAGTATTTATTTCTTGTATGGATGTTTGTGAAACCGAACAGTCTTTCGTAGTTCTAATAACTACGAAACGAGACCCGATCTTAGTGTGGAGTCAGGACTATGTATGGGACTGTTGGGTGTATTTATTTAAGTAGCATATTTAATTTGATTTGCTCATAATATCTTCTAACTATTCGACATATAATTCTTATATATGCTGTTCCAATTGTGACTTTAAATAAATTTTCCTCTCCACTGCCGTATTTGAGCAAGCACGTACAATTTATTATTAACCCAAAATAGCTACTTCCGAAATCAGAAGTGTGTTTATAACCGTGTAAGCTATCTCCGGTAAATATGTTATCACGTTTCACTAATTTAAAACCCAAATAGCTATTTCCGAACTCAGAGGTGTTTGTACAACCAACTAAGCCATCGCTCAACACTTCAGCAAAATAACACTTAAATAGACAAAAGCTTTTAACAATTAAATTTTTCAGCAATAATTTGGTCACTTTTCTTTGTTAAGTTGTTTTAATCATTGTTTTCACTTCCTTAAGGCAATTGCCTTTAAGTAATTACTTTGCCTCGTTGTGGGCCTTGTAAAATATGTTATTTTTGGTAATTATATTATGGCTTTGAATTGCACAACATTTGGTTTTAATAGTACTTTTGCATTACTGCCCGTAACTTTGAGGTTCAAGGTTCAAGGTTCGAGATATTTAAGTGAGCATTTAAATGACATTTTTTGTACCATTGATATTGTATGTTTAAAGAGATGAAATAACAAGACAAATACTTGCTCAAATTGAGAATCTAAGCCAAAATCTTTCGATTTGTAGCTTACGTTAAAGAGGACCATTTTTATAACAAAAGTACATAATATCAAATATGTTTATAAATAATTAAATCCCTCAGAAATCAAAAAGCTTCTTCCTTATATCATTAAGTGAAATTAGTGTAGTCCGTACATTGTTGCATCTGCACTTTACATTTGGTGTCGGGTAATGCTATACAACCTGACCTCGTTACACACTGCGCTTAAGAATAACAAACAAAATAAAATTAAATGAAATACATTTATTTTGTAAAATAAATTAAATAGTATAGTATTTTTATTTATTATTTATTTATTTATCTATTTACTTAATCCTTTATTGCCTAAAATAAAAATAAAAATACAGGCAAAAAACAACATTTTTGACAAGTGAAAAATTTAGCATCTTTGTTGTAGTGTTTTGTTGCTGTAAGCTAAATCATAAACTCACGCCTTTTTCCCTGAAGGAGTAGGCAGGGGTGCCAGGACACCCACATTTCGCCTTATATGTTTGATCTGGCGATGTAACAGGGGACGAGCCTATCGCCATATCGAGAACAATTATATGACTACGGGCTGATAATGACTAGAAAAATTCATTATCACTACCCGAACCGGGATTCAAGCCCGAGATCTCAGCTTTGTAACCGTTCCGTTGTACAACTACGCCGCCAACGCACCGAACAAAGTGGTTGGTTATATATAAAATCATGAACTAAAGATAATAATAAAAAATACAACCAACATGCCTCATGAGAATCGAAAACATCCAAATATTAATTATTGGCCTCATAATACCCAGAACCGACGTAAATATTTAAGGGCGGAAACATTTTTTTATGTCAACGAACCCGCAGGCGTTAATTGGTAACCTAAGCTACGGGAGCTATCAAATAATAAGCTTAAAAAATAAGACTTCAATAATTTGCTATTATTTATTTGAGCTTACATTCTCTTTATTTTACACTGCCCTTTCTTTCTCCTTACGTTATACCCATCTCCATCCATGATTGCCTAGTAAATAAACACAACATAAACATATAATAAACAAAAAATAAACAAAACATACATAAAAAAAAAAACAAACAAATAATGAACAAAAATTGTACAGACAATAAAAAATATATTTTTTTTAAATACTCATTATAAACCACAAGTTGCATTTGCTACCAGAATCACCTGACAGTGTATACTAGCTTTACGATTTCAGGCTCAAATGCGAAATTATGCGGATTACGTGATAACGCTAAGGGCACACTAAAAACTTATTAACGTGTTTAAAGGCGTGTTTACGACTCAACCAAGCCACGATTAAATGAGGATTAAAACTTAATGCAATAAAGGAGATATTGTTTTGAGACACTAAAAATATTTTATATACTATTTGAGCGGCTGTTTAATATTTTCGTTCGGCTAGCGTGGTGGACTATATGACGTAACCACTTCAACCGTACTGTTGCAAGTAGAGGAGGCCGGAGCCCTGCAATGGCATGTAAATGGGCTGATACAGAAAATATATTTATTGATTGAAATAAGACTAATATTATTTATGGATTTTATCGTGAATTTGGTTTATTTTTTACATTTTTTTACTTCCCGACATTTCGATTAATTTACAGCTTTTTTGTCACAGAGGTAGATTAATACGAAAACACAACCTTCTTAAGCCAAAACCGCGATAAAATCCGTAAATAATAGTTTTATTTCAATGTGTAACAATCGCGTGAATCTAATAAATAACATAAGACATAATTAAAAAACGATATTATTGTTTATTATCCATCCATCCATCCATCAGCCAAAGGAAGTCCACTGCTGAACATAGGCCTCCCCCAATGATTTCCACAGAGACCTGTTGGAGGCAGCCTGCATCCAGCGACGTCCCGCGACCTTTACCAGGTCGTCTGACCACCTTGTGGGTGGACGTCCCACGCTGCGCTTACCGTTACGTGGCCTCTATTCGAGCACTTTCCGACCCCATCGGTCATCATATCTCCGCGCTATGTGCCCTGCCCATTACCACTTCAACTTGCTAATCCGGTGGGCTATGTCGGTTATTTTAGTTCTCCTACAAATCTCCTCATTTCTGATTCGATCTCGTAGGGAAACCCCGAGCATAGCCTTCTCCATAGCTCGTTGAGTGACTTTGAGCTTCCTAATAAGGCCCATAGTGAGAGGCCACGTCTCGGTGCCGTAAGTCATCACTGGCAATACACAACTATCGAAGACTTTCGATATTGTTTATTAGTATTATTTAAATTATTGTACAATACTTAAACTAATACACAGAAACAATAAAAAAGTACAAATGGTGGTCTTACCGCTTTATAGCAATGTCTTCCAGATAATCAGTAATACAATACCAAGGCAATCAAATAATGTCCCATAGCCTAAAGCGTCCTATTATACATGCATATACTGGGTATATCAAGACTGCTACCGAAAACAAAGCCGGGTGGTAGTTTTAGTGAGTACAAACACAAGGCAACTAAAATTTTCGCAAATTTTGTTTTAAATATCATAGTTTTTGGGTGGAAAATCCATAGTTTTTGCTAAAATAATAATTTAAACTCTTTTATACCTTAGAGCCCTTATAAATAAAAGGATATACACTATTATTTTAGGAAAAAAATGAATTTACCATCCAAATACGACGATAGGAAAAAAATAACAAAAAAAAAATCGCTGTTGCAATGTGTCTGAAGTCACTAAAACTACCACCCGGCTTCGTTTCGTAGTCTTGAGATACCCTGTATGTATGTATAGTATATTATATCTACGAGTGATGCAACCCTTATGCCAGTAACACAACCGACTGTCAAACGTTCAATCATCGACATTGATACAGTGAAACTCAATCTACATCACGTTGCCCGCACTGCTCTTACATACCTACATACTAGGGCTTACATAACCACTTGAAAATCTAGCCTAAAGATACACTGAATTGTTATTATTGGTAAATGTTAAATTTAGAATTTATTTATTTTATTAATAGACACGCCATCGATTCATCACACAATTTACATATGAGAGATTCACAATTTACTTGTTTTATTATGTACTTATTCTAGGTGACGAATCATTACATATGTATACAACTCTATATATTTATTGCTTTATTACACTTTATTGCACAACAGGAAACAAATACAAAGAGAAATCATACATAAAAAGTACAATTGGCGGTCTTATCGCCGAAAAGCAATGTCTTGCAGACAACCATAGGGTAGAATATTTGGAAATTGTAGCAGTTATATTTGTGTGGAGGCTTTAGTTTTCTTTGTTTTTAGAGGTTTCTTTGTTTTAATCAAATCTATCTTCATAATAATAATATAATTAGACTTGAAAAAAATGAGAGGTTATTATTTTAATTCACTATAAATCTTGTAATACCAAACTAGATATTTTTAATCCTACAACGACATCGTTATAAAGACTAAAGAATTACATGAAATTAATTAAAATTTATTGATCATAATTAATTAATATCCCAAGATTAGCGGTCAATCTGTTTCGAGTATTCAGTTGAATCAATCATTAATGAATTCCATCAACATTTAGCACCCAGCATCCATTATCCAGGGCTGTCACACCATAGGGACATTAAACATTTATTTTATAATTTAAATCTTTATTGTACACAATAAAAAATAATTTACGGAAACAAAAATAATAAATAAAAAGTACAAATGGCGGTCTTATCGCTTAAAGCAATGTCTTACAGACAAACATGGATTTAAAAGAAGAAGAAAGGACATAACCATGTACACATAATATCTAAGCTACGTCCAAACTATTTGAGGAGTAGTTTAGTTAAATTTTGATTTCGGTATTTATTTTGAACAATTTACACCAGTACTATGTGTAGTGTATTGATAAATTCATACTCTTAGCATCTGTCGTCTCGAACTATACACTACGCGAACCAAGGGTGAGTGAGATAGTATAGAGGGAGATAGATCATAGACGTGGAGGACGGAACGGGATGAAGACGTGGTGTATAGCAAACGAGCCGATAAATATTAATAATTGTATTCTACTACAATGTTACACATATTAACCATAAATAGTGACTATTACACTATGCCAAACCTGTGTATTCTTGTAAGGTCCTTACTCCAAATGACGTATATCAGATATCACCAAAAAATAATCGGTATTTCGCATGTATACATTTTTATCCAGGAACAAGTTATTTATTTGTTTACACTTTATTTCAAACAAAAAATTAATACAGTCAGAAATCAACAAAAAAATAAAAGTACAATGGGCGTTCTTTTGGGAAGCATATAATTTTAACGCAATATTTTTTATTAACTTTAAATTAATATAAATCACGGATATTAACAGCAGGTCTCTTGATTTAATGACCCTATATTGGTTCAACCTTATACATGTCAATACGATGAAGGAATCTAAGTGCCTTCATCTTATATTTACGACTAATGACATTTCTAAGAGTGTCCTACAATCTACTAATCAACTTGTTTTGAGCTTAGAAAAAGTCTAAGATTAACAAGTACACTCTGATACTGGGGAAACAAGTGCACTAACTCGCATTAGGACAGCATGGTGGACTATATGGACAAACCCTTTTCAGTCATTCCTTAAATTGCAGGAAAGGCCCGTGCCCTCAGAGGAACGAATATGGACTGATACATTTTAAAATATAGATACTGAGATGCTGAGGAAGACAGATATCAAAAATATATGAATCTAGAAGATGAGACAGACTGTTATGAAAGAAAAGTAATATCCCAAAACTATTTTCATTCAATGTAACACTCACACAAACATAAGAAAACAAGATGAATAAACCCAGAATTATTAAGCAGAAATATATGGCGTAGTGGAATTATAATAATAACCGGGATTTACGTTATGAGATGTCAAACTAAATATTATTCTCTGTATTTGCCACTTAGGCAGAGTGGGGCGTGTGTGCTGCGAAAACAAAGGAAAATTATGTAACGGACAGTCGCATGCAAAAGCGTTTTTATGCTTTCAGTAAATAATATATACATAAATCGTCTACGATCTAATGGTGTTCGAATCTATTGTTGTCATTTATATCTCTAGCAGCTCATATACTTCCCACTGCAGGGTACGGGCCTTCTCTACCATCGATAGTAAGATTGACAGTGGTTAGGCCATATAGCCTACCACACTGGCCTGATGCGGGTCAGCGAACTTTACATACTATAAAAATTCTTGTAAACCGCTACGGTTTCTCACAAAAAAACCTCAAAATAAGGAATCATATTCCAAGTGCGTTTGTTATTGTATTATAATATAGGTAATTTTAAACCAATGATAATTAAATCAAAATTATTTGATGTCACCTATATGGCTTTGTTAACCATTTTTTTATAAAAATTGCACGTTAGTAGATAAAGATTGCCAACCCCCAGTATTTGAGCTGCAGACACCACATTCCGCGGGTTTCTTTTCACACGTGAACCACATGATCATTTGCTTACTTATTTATAAACTGCTCTGAATTGCAAATCCTGTATAATCACTGTATTGTAAACTTATTTTGAAAAGAGCAACGCTAGAGTTTCTTGCCCGTTCTTCTATGGCGAAAACAGCCTTGTGAACTGGGTGGTAGTGGAAAAAACGTGACTGAATATAAATACTCGTAACGTATGACATTTTATGGATTCAATAAATATTTTCATTTCATTTCATTTACGTAGGAATGAAGAATATATAAAAAAATCAATAACAATTGATTTTCATGAACATAAAAGCAAAACCTAAACTTAAATATCTTCGCGTCGTCAAAAATAATCCGTCTATAATTTTATTAACTCTTTCAAGATACACCAAACTAAAATTTCAACATAATAAAATTTTAAACTTTCATGTTTAGAAATTTTAAACTTATATTTTTCTGTTTTAATTGCAATTATAAAAACTAAAGTTTGTGCAACTAATAAATGGTTAGATGAGATAATAATATTAAAAATTTGGACATGTTGTTAATTGTTAAATGTGATGGATTAATTTAATGAACGTATTTTCTGCTTCGTTGATTTATTAAAACGAATTAAATTTTCTAGCGCAAATGTTTAGATAAAACAATAAAAATAAATATATTAGTTAAATAAATTCGATACAAAAGAAGAAAATTTTGTTGTAAGGATGAAGAAGAAAGAATTTAAGTGCTTTTGAAATAGCTTTAAAACATTAGTAAAATAAAATGTTCGATTTTATATGTGTATTTACAAATCTATCAGACAATGTTTATAGCAATAGCTCAAAAATATAAACTAACATAGCCTTCTTTACCAACCTACACGAACGGTACATTTCCAGAGATCTCATTTTGCCACGCACATTTGAGCTCTGGTAAGAATATGCCGGCTTGTATGTTCCTCGGGCGATATGAATTGCTCCTTTCCTCTTTGACACGTATTTATTAAATGTGTCTATTAAGTATGTATTGATAGTCAATTACCACACACTAAAAAGGCGAGGGAAAACATCGTGAGGAAACCTACATACCATAGCGATTTATAGGAGTTTATATGGTATGTAAGTCCGCCAACCCGCACTAGGCCAACGTGGTGGACTATATGGCCTGACCACTCTCAATTCTACTCTCTCTCCTCTGTTGTAGAGGAGGCCCGTGCCGTGCACAGGCACCTAAATGGGCTGGTACATATAAAAATTTATTAAATGACTCTTATGACAAGCCAATACACAAATTAATTAATCTTAAATAATAATAATAATAATCTTTATTGCAGACCCAAGATCCATATTACACGCAAACGCTATATATTGCAACAAACGCTTAAAAAATATATATTTTTATAGTTTATTATTATAATATTTTGTTATACTATTAATATTTATTACTACTTTATAGTTTTGTTTTTTTAAAGCATTACATAATTTACTTTAATAACATTCATTATCTGTCGTGCTATTATATAATAAAAAACTTTATACAATCATAAATATACCAAGTAATTTTCATAGCAATTGCTCAAATGCATTACATAAAACTTAGTATACATTTGACACGTACTTAACTTCAAACACTGAGATATACGAAACCCTATTGAAAAAAATAAAGAAAATGATTTACGAAATACAAACTAAATAACATATTCCACTTGCGTGGTGGAATGTACTCGACGCTTCTGAAATGAGCGCACTGCAGGCGTGTCCTACTGATGTTGTCACTAAATGAAATGGGATTCCGCATTCTTCAACCCTTGCCTCCTCAGAGCAATGAGAGAGCAATGGAGTTTTTGGTCAAGTGGTATATCTACCCAGATAGAGACCATCGTAAATATGGGAATACAGGTTCCGTTTGCAACCAGAACAAGATAACTGAGCAGAGATATATTTATAACCAGTGAATTCTATCGGGAAAGCCTTTTACAATATTTATTTCGTTTATGGGTGTTTGTGAGTTCGAAACGTCTCTCATAGTTTCTGGTACTCACAAGTATTGAATCAAAATATGGGGTCGGGACTGTATATGTGACTTTTGTTTACATTGGGACTATAAAAATATAAGTTTTTAGAAAATATAAGTTAAGAAAGAAAAATATAAAACACTTTTGTAATTTAATTATAAGTTTTTATTTAAACCATGTACATTTGTAGAGCATTCAAAAGTTATAATCTTCTGTAAACCTTTTCACTTGGTTGTACTATAATTGTATCTATAAAATTCCTATAAATTAATCTATACTAATATAGAAAACTGAAGAGTTTGTTATTTACCTCTAATCTCAGGAAATAATATGTATGTATGTGGTTCGAATTAAAAAAAAACCTATTTTTGTATTGAATAGGTCTTTTATCGAGGATGCTATAGGGTATATATCATCACGCTATAACCTTTAGGAGTGAAGCAGTACTGAAAAATCTAGCAAGAAGGGAGATTCTGTATTGTGTTTTTGTGGTCCGATTAGTCCTTATTCTAAATGGATAGTCGGAAATGAATATTTTGACCGCCATTTTTAAAAGTCTATCTGCATCCGAGCGGACCCGGGCTGGACTGCTAGTAAAAAACACCACTCAAAACTCGAGGTAAAAACTATTTGAGCACTATAAAACCATTCCTCCCCGTCAAATTGAGTTCCAAACTACTGCAACCTGTTCTAAGTTGATTTAAATTTTAAATTTATTGTGATTTCGCCTCGTGAGAGGTCCAACAGTTTTGTGTAATTTGCGAAGCTAGAGGCATACCTTTACATGGATAATTGACTGAAAAACTATCGTCAACTGAGTAACTTGTTACAAACTTGTTTTATCTAGTATTGGTATTTGCAAACTGGAATATTTGCTAAACTTTATTCAAATTACAATTTCTGTAAAACAAACTAAAAATTTCAATAATAATAACAGTTTATTAAAACGCCACATAACATTAAATACAGAAAAATCTGGCTAAGAGAAATCGATTCCAAAAAACCTTTCAGGAAGAAACTAGGAAATGTAAGCGGTACTTTTGTATAAAAATAAAATTATCAAAATTCAATATGAGGAGTTTGCTTTTAACTCAAATCATTTACAGCGAAAAATCAAGAAAATCTCCGAATACGAAACGTTCATTCTTAACATCTTATGAAAACCTAACAACCTCAACACTTATATAAACCATTACATTACCTATCTTATACTAATCAAATTAAGGTACAAATTCCCTCGGACAACCGTCGACCTCAGTCCGTCCGCCGATAAAATCAACGCAATCACTTTAATTAAGCTTTAAGAATTAATTAATGAAATAAATCGTGCCTTAGTCGCTTATCTGAGATTCACGAGCTGTAATGTAGTGCTCGGGGACATCTCCAATCTGTAAAGGCTTTTGTACAGAGTATTTTATTTGAAATTCAAATATTTATTGCAATAGTATATTGGGATGGGACTTGGGCGCGGTTAACGCGCTTCGTTTGAGTCATTTTTAAATTAGACATCTTGGAATATAAAATAAATCTTGATGTCTGTGAATTAAGAGGTATGCTAAAATACAAGGATTAAGTAAATTTTGACATATTTTATTAATAAATCATGGCTTTCTGCACATGTCTTTTAAATAAAAATCAATCGCGCTCAATATTAATACTCCTTACTATATTAAGTTAAGTAGTCCGCCAACCCGCACTAAGCCAGCGTGGTGGACTTTATGGCCTAACCACACTCAATCAAACTTTCGATTGTAGAGGAGGCCCGAGCCCTGCAGTTGGACGTATATGGGCTGATACAGTACACTATTAGGTAATTCATTTATCAAAAACTTTTTGATAACTTTAAGGGGTATTTTTCTTTAATTTTTAATATATTTAATGGATGTCCAAAATGATAAACAATTGAATGATGTGGCAGGTGAATGACCTAAAAGTACTGGACGATAAGCGTTCGCCATTTTTGACGTATGACGTAAATATGTATGGAGTTATCGAATTTTCTATGCATGTTGCCCTCAACATGCATGAATTTTTTTTTTTAGTCCAGCTGACGATATAACATTGATTTTGATATTTTATATTGACCGATAGGTATATTCATTCATGTGAAATTAAATGACAAAAGTCATAAGTCAAACCACAGGATTAGGGGCCTTACCCTACTCCCATCTCCATTCACACTCGAAATTAATTTGGGCGTATTTAGAACTCACCCTTAAATGATTTACTAAAGCTAAAATGTTTAGTCTATCTTCGATAAGTAATTTGACGCCTTATTAATGTCTGATCTTAATTTTTGTTTTATATCAAAGTATTGTGCGATTAAAAGATCTATTTTAACTTCTTATAAGACATTAATGTGTTTGTGTTCTTATATTTGTATTTTTTTTTGTATATTAAGATCGCTCACACAAATGTGCCTAACAACCGTTATGACCCCTTCAATCATTTTATGAGGGGAAGGAGACAAAGTGATGGTAATAATACCTCTAAAACTCAAACAGTTCATATTGCAAATGATACAAACACTAAATCATCGTGTTTGTGTCGTAAATCCATAGTTTTTGCTGTATACCATCTGTAGACAAGCTTGATTATTAGCTTGTAGTCTTTGTAGGGTTCTTTCAGGGATTCAATCGAAAGCATATATTTGTATACCAACTCAACATAGTAACTGATAAATCCTTGAAAATCACGTTTCCCGTTGTATTCCTGTACACATAAAACCGGATATACGCTTTGATAAATGTAGCTGAGCGCAATTCCGACCCGTTGGCCATTTTTTCTAACATTCACCGTCGGAAATATTATGCGGCGAAATAAAATAAACCTCCATCGTATCCCAGCCCGTTTTAATATATAACGCAGTCATTTTTCCGGATTTCCTGGTATGTATTGAATTTTTAAGCGTCAGCCACGGGATATTGGCAGTGAGCTACAACAGATAAAGATGTTTGGTTTGGGATTTAAATCATTTGCAATATGAACTGTTTGGAGTTTTAGAGGTATGATTACCATCACTTTGTCTCCTTCCCCTCATAAAATGATTGAATTGGTCATAACGGTTGTTAGGCACCTTTGTGTGGGCGATCATAATATATAAAAAAAATACAAATATAAGAACACAAGCACATTAATGTCTTATAAGAAGTTAAAATAGATCTTTTAAAAAATAATTACAAAATCAAAATTGTTACCCTACTTTGCGAAATTATTATTTGTATTGTGTTTATACTTATAGTCACTAAAACTGCCATCCGGTTTCATTTTCGGTAGCAATCTTGATATACCCTTTATACCAAGCGTAAATTCCAAAATATTTTAAGCCCTGAAAAATTAACGGACTTTATAATATCCTTTCATGGTTAAATAATCATACAAGCGACTACTGAACCAAAGAGGCAATCACTATTATATATGATTTTTTAATACAAGTAGAAAAACAATACATATGAGATTCCTAGGTGTTGACAGCTTCGGGTAAATTACTTTGGAAGTATTAATTATATTATACATAATATATTCAGCAGTAGATACCATGTAACTGAAAATAAAGAATATCATAGGTAAGGAATTCCGATACCATTTTGCTTTTGAATCAGTGTCCAATACCTCAAAATTACTACAGTTTACGGATATATTTAACGTACAAACACTCTAAATCCGTGCCTCAATGAACAGAAAATATTTAACAAGGTAAAATAGTATAAACATATGTCCCAAGATCCGAGGAAGCCGTCATAAATCATTAAGTGGGAATAAAAAAGAACAATCAAGCAGGTGTAGGACTCGCGAGACTAAGGTTCCATACTGGGGCCCTACTATTTATATTCATCCGAAATGAAGTTCGAAACTTCGGATGATCGAAGTTTATATACGATACGAATGTACATACATACATACAAAACATATACTTATGGGCGTTATTGACTTATGGTCGTAACCATAGACTTATAGTTAAAATGTACGTTATATAAATTCGAACTTTTACAGAGTAGATAAATTCGTAAATGTGCTATGCTTGGATGCTTATTTATCAATTAATAAAATACTGCCTCGTTAATAACTGTAATTGGCGGGAAACCGAAAAAGGAATCAACAATTAACATAAAAATTCTAATTTCTAACCATAGAGTAAATGTAAACTCCATGCATAAACTACACGTAAGATATAATATAGTTTCCAGGGACCGAAACCCATTCGATATTACGGTACCCGTATCGACGAATTTCGGTTACCTTTAATATTTCGGTAACCGCTATGACGCATTATAATGGTTACCCTTATATACGGTAACCGTTTTAATACCGGTAACCTAAAAAGACCTTGAATGCAAAACAAAATAAGTTGTTGTTGCATAACAAATAAATATCATACTTGTCGGGTTGTTTACACAATATCGATGGATTCGGTTCATTTCTTTTTTGGTGTGTAATTCTGTTGAAAAAATCATGAAATGAGTAAAGATAAATGTGTGATATAGTGCCATAATGTTTAGTAAAGACAAACGGCCCATATAACCATTAACAGGCACTGCCCCCGCTTTGACTTATAAGGAACGGCGCATGAAACATAGAGGTAGCCTTTATTTCGGTTACCGGTATGATACCGGTTAAATTCTAGAAATCCAATAAATTTGGCGGATACCGGTTACCTTTAAAAATACCGGTATTATTTTTTTCGGTTGATACCAAAAAATACCGGTATTTTCGTTACAGGTTTCGGTCCCTGATAGTTTCACATCAAATAACTATAAAAAATGCATTTTAAACGAATTTTACTGATCTAATCTTTTAATCCTTTGGGAAAGCCTATATTTCGCAAGACTTCCTATATTTGACAATAATGAAAAATATAATTAAAATATAGACTCTTCCATTTAAATTACGAGTTACGACACATTCTCCCTTACTAAAATCAGTCTCGGCCAATGAAGTAACCTACAGGTATTCCTATCAGACAGACCGACAACGATTTGACTCTATTAGTAAGGTTTTCATCTCTTATTTTGGCACGGTACCCTAAAAACATTGTGCAAGGCTAACGAACCGTAAGAGTGGACGATATCATCAAATATGTAAAGTCTCCTAAATATTGTGCTTTTGGACACCGCAATGCAGATGTCCAAATACACACTGACGGGAAACAATGGAAGATTAAAGAAAAATATGTCGGTATTTTGATACACTGACTTGTGGCTCAGTGGGTTTTGGGTAGATTTATTTTTTATACTACTACTTGTGCGTGAGGGTAGGAATCTAGTACAGAATTTTATATATATTTTTTAGGCACAAACATATGTAAAAAATAAATAAATAAGCCTAATGCTACGCCTGAAAACTTCTTTCAACCGAAGTTAGGTTGAAAGGACAACTACTGGACGTAATGAGACTTCTGATGTCTCAGGATGGCGAGTGAAGTGGAATGCCAGGCATTGCTTTGTGATTCAAGGTGTTATTTGAATTTGTTACTGTTTATGAATGTTGTATCGCTTACCATCTGGCAAACGGCATGCTCGTCTCGCAATTAATTGCAATTAAATATAAAACAAAAAAACATTTTGAGAAAAGGGCGTGAATTTATGTATGTGCATGTATGCTGTTGTTCGCAAAGCCCATCTATGTGTAATTATCTGTGTATGTTTCTTTAACTATTCGTTGTTTTCTTTTAGTCTTCAGTGTACTAAAAACTAGTAAAAGTAGGTAAGTGGTTAGACCCCGACTGTGAAACGAGTGGCCGCAGGTTCCATCCCCGAATCATGAAAAATGTTTGTGAGGCCCACAAATATTTGTCTCGGGTCTGGGTGTTTGTGAAACCGAAAAGTCCCTCGTAGTTTTTGATACTCACGACACAATGCTTAATTGATCTTAATGTTGGTTCAAGACTATTAATTATGTGACTATTGAGTATATATTATATATAAGGAAAAAAAAAACACGTGACCAAAAATCAACACCCACTAAAACCCTACCCATCTCTCTGTTTCAGCCATGGGACATACACCAACCAAAAAAATCGTAACTTATTAAAATTCTCTATAAAAAGCTTATGCACGATGTGACCAGTCAGATATCCATTCGGCGGATTCTATGCATACCCAATAGGTTATCTCGCATTAAGAGATCATGTTCGTTTTTCACACTGCGTTTGTACGGATATTACAATGCATAGTAATGTAATAGGGTTATACTTAATAGGATTTGTTTGTTTGGATTTTAGAGATTAGTTTGTAACATAGGAATATTGTAGGCTTATCTGACGTTGAATTAAAACGTATGCTGGGATATTACGAGTAATAAATTACTTTGAAAATAGAGGAATATTGGAAGTTAAAGAACTTAAAGCTTTTTTTATTGCAGTGAATGACGAGACGAGTATATCATTCGCCTGATGGTTAGCAGTTTGGTTTGGTTTTGCTCCAAAACCAAATAATACAATGAATTTTATAGCAATGCATGGCATTCCATTGAGCTCGCCATTCAGAGACATAAGATGTTAAGTCTCAACATATTATTCTGGCAACTAGAACACATAAGTGCGTTTACACAGATATTTGGCGGAATATTGTAGGCTTACCTGACTGTGAATTAGAACTTATGGTGCGTGGATACTATTACATGAATTTTACCGTTTTGAGAATATTTGAGAGACTTTCCCGCCTTCACACCCGCCACTGCAACTCCTGTCAGCCAGGATCAACAGTGGCACACAAAGATTTGACACTGAGCTCCGGAGCTCGGCGAGTCTCTCAGGGACACTAGCTTGTCTTTAACCCCACTAACACTAAAACTATAGGTACCATGTAATTTGTTTATCCCGTGGTGCTTAATACATCTGGCTTCTCCAGTTGTATATCTTTATATCAGAGGATACATATCTCTCGACTCAATATTTTTGTCACCCTCTTTGCTGCGGAGGGAAGTGGACAACTATTTGTTTCCAACTCCTCCTTTTGTTTTTCTTTCTGATTAATTCCGTTTTGAGAATATACGAAAATATAGAAGAGTAAGGGGAGGGGAGCGTCGCAGAAAGAATTAACGGCTACTGAATTAAGTGTTCTTGATAAATTTTACATTCACAATGATTTTTGAGAAAAATATAAAAAGGTTTGGGATAAATAATTATCTCGCTGATATAAAATCTCTTTAATTGCACAACGCTTTTAGTCCTTGTTTCTAAATAATAGAGTAGTAATAAAGTGTCATATTCATGTTTTCAGAACATCTTATCATTTATTCTAGACACTTTGATACGCCTTAATCACAGATCACTCCCAATAGATACCTAATGCAAGGCAGCGGTTGCGCCCAACACATATAAGCTATCAGATAGATATAAACCGATGCCAAATGTCGCGTCATCAGTGTCGTCCAAGTAGTGGACCCGCACATGTCGTCGCACGTTAGCGAAAATTACAATTTGGGAACATAATATTATAGTTAATAATGATTTGTTCAATAAAATGGTGTGCAAAAAAATCAAAAAAATAAAGTATCTAAAAAAACGCAATAATTTTTCATCGATAACTAATATTCTTTAAATTAATTTGGTCCCGAGCGAGCTCAATTTATACTGGTTAATGTATCAATGTCAAACAGTCGAGTTCGGATGGAGAATCAGCCGTCTCTTTTTCGCATAGCAATAACCGTAATAAGCCATCTTTTTTTGGCGAAATCACGCGTTCTTCTAGTGTTTGACGCATGTTTATAATATAATTCCCAGAAATATCGATATTGTAAAACAATAATGTAAATTAATTTTATTAAATGACAATGTCACAAAATATATATTGATTTAAATAAAAATTGCTAATTACCATAATTACGTTATTTTATGTAATTTGAAATAGTTAAATTTGTTAACAAGGTACTTTTACAATATTTTTTTTATTTATCTTTGGCGTAATTAAATTTCCTTTGTTCCCTCTAGTTGTATACGTTTTCAAATATAATGGGAGGGTATTTATCATAAGTTTTAGTAGGGATACTAAGTTTATTGAGAATCAGTAGCACAAGCTATTGCACTAATTTTAACATACGTTATATATATCATCTCAAAAACATTCATAGTTCGTCAAGTGGTTTCATCGTCACTTGTCGATATTACAAATTTACTACAGCTGCCGTCAGAATTCAAGAAACGGAATAAGTTATTGTAGCCCTTTAGGGCGTGAGGTTTAGTTATTTACTATTTCATATTTTTATCTGATCTTTTATATCAACACTTAATTTGGGTATTTCGTCATTATGGTATACAAAAATACACGGTGAATAATAGAAATAAAACCGTTACATACTAAAGTATAAATCTTAATCCTATTTTATTCGTACTTAGCGGTTGCCGGTTGGTATAATTTATCGCCGGTGAAAAATATTATCAAACATTTAACAAGTTGGTAATTAAGTTATAGAAGCGATCATAACACATGAACTTACTGGCAAATCGGACTATCGATACATTTTTTTATTTATCGACTTATGCCTCATCTCTCCAGTGAAGTCCACGTGACCGCGCTGCAACCCGCCCACCCCCCGCGCAGTTCCCTTCGTTGGCGTTTTCGGTTTAAAACAAAACTATCGTAATGCGGTATCTATTGGAAGTGATCTGTGGCCTTAATATACAATTTTTGCCATTAACACGTTCGCTGACAGTACGTCATTAGACGTGAAATTACAATAATGCGTTATGACAGCACGTCGAAGGACGGGCCACTTATTTTTAAGATTATTGGCAGTGCGTCATCCGACGATAACTTTCATATAAGAATTATGAAGAGCAGTATCCACTGTCATATTGTGAGCAATATATTTTCAATCAGACCTCGTCGACTCCCGTTTAGAGGTCCTGTCGCTTTACTTTCTGTCGACGTAGTGTCGAATTAGGGCAAGTTAACAAATGTCCAGTATGGCACTACGTCTACAGACTTGTGTCATTTAGTATGACAAATTCTACTGTCATAATGTGGTGTCAGGGTATATAGTCACTGTCAGCGAACGTGTTAAATTAACTAAAATCAATAATAAATACACAGTCAGGTCATAAGTATTGTCACACAGTAAAAACTTTTCTTTTAGAATGCTGGCCACAAAAAAGTTTATTGAATTCGAATTTCGAACTGTTCATGAAAATAAAAATGTATACTTTTTAGAATTTTACTTATTTTTAAATATGGAGTGGACGCTTAAAGAAGACCGCGTTGCAGTTATTGCGTTGCATCGTTGCGGTTACGCGCCAATTCAAATTTTTGACATACTGAAAAATTTGAATATAACCAAAAGATTAGTTTATCTTACCATCAAACGATACAATGAAGAGTCTAGTGTAGATGACAGGTCAAGAATTGGTCGCCCTCGGTCTGTTAGGACTCCAGCAGTGATAAAAGCTGTGAAGGCGCGAATTCAAAGAAATCCCAAACGTAAGCAGAAACTGTTGGCCCTTCAGATGGGGTTAAGCAGAACCACGGTGAAAAGGGTGTTAAATGAAGACTTAGGGCTTCGGCCATATCGAAGAAAAACAGGACATCGTTCGAATGCTCGTCTAATGGACCTGAGACTGAAGAGATGCCGCGCTTTGTTGAAGCGGTACGCGGACAAAAAATATCGGGATTTTTTTTTTTGAAAAAAATGAAAATGAAAAAAATTTTACCGTAGAAGAGAGCTACAAGAAAGAAAATGATAAGGTGTACGCACACAGTAGTGAAGAAGCGAGCAACCGTATTCCGCGTGTCCAACGAGGTAATTTTACATCCTCGCTCATGGTATGGTTGGGAGTTTCTTATTGGGGCTTAACAGAGGTACATTTTTGTGAGAAAGGTGTAAAAACGAATGCAGTTGTGTATCAAAATACAGTCCTGACGAACCTTGTGGAACCTGTTTCTCATACCATGTTCAATAACAGGCACTGGGTATTCCAACAAGATTCGGCGCCAGCTCATAGAGCGAAGAGCACACAAGACTGGCTGGCGGCGCGTGAAATCGACTTCATCCGACACGAAGACTGGCCCTCCTCCAGTCCAAATTTGAATCCGTTAGATTAAAAGATATGGCAACACTTGGAGGAAAAGGCGTGCTCAAAGCCTCATCCCAATTTGGAGTCACTCAAGACATCCTTGATTAAGGCAGCCGCCGATATTGACATGGACCTCGTTCGTGCTGCGATAGACAACTGGCCGCGCAGATTGAAGGCCTGTATTCAAAATCACGGAGGTCATTTTGAATAAACTTTAGTGTCATAAGAATCTATGTTTTGTTAAGTTCATTTTGGTATATAAATGGTTACATAATGAATAAACTTGTTTCAATTATTTTATATTAAACATATGACAGAATTTATGACCTGACTAGGTATATCCAAACGATCAAGATATTTAAACATACACATACGTCTAGTCTTTGCCTCGTAAAAATTACAATATGTACTACAGTACCTACCACTGCAGTGCAAAATGTAATTATTATAATTGCGACAAACCCCATCGGACACGTTTACAGCGCTGCCAGCGGATGTAATCGTGCATCTGGCCTACTAGACGCATTGCATTGTTCGTTCGGCAATAATGTTCGCGATATATCTCTTGCACCTCGCCTCACTGTGAAAGAACACGCTTTAAGGACAACGCGTTTGATACAAAGTAACAAGAGTATAATATTATCTTGACCCCAAAATGTTCATTTCATTTTTGTATATTCTTAAATGTGTGCTCATAAGCGGCGGTGATTACTTCACTGCTATACTTTTCACAAGATCGCGGGCATATGTTGGATGCGACAAACCGAAAAAGGATGAATTGGCGCCATTTGGAGGAGGGCTATGTCAAGCAGTTGATATTCAAAAGCCGATGATGTGATGTGGTACGGTGACCACGTACCATCAGACCCACTGATCATCCACAACGCGGGATCATAGATTTGTTGCCAGCCCGTCAAATTGGGACAAAGTCAGGAAGAAAAAGCGATGGGAAGGAGAAAAAGGGGAATTAGGCATTTAGACATTCGGCAATTTCACACACCGAACTAAACGCGACAGCAAAGCTATCGCTTTACGACGATTTTATAGGAGACGATGGTACCACCCTGATCGAGTCTACACATTAATGCTGAGTCATGACTGACAACAGTGTGGCTCTACCAATCTAAAAACCTTATTTCCTACCTTATTTAACTTTCAGTAATTTAGTTTCCTACTAAAAGATCAAAGGACAACTAACACGGGTCTGTAGGCATAAAATGATTACAGCAGTCCAAATATTTGTTTTTCCTTCACTTTAGCTCGTATCACCACAGACGGTGATAAAACCAGTAAAAGAACCTTAAAATAAATTCGACGTACCTAGTTTCCGTTTGAAAGGAAGTTTTACTAAACTTGAATCATATTTTTTTTAGCGCGGTTGAAGACAGTAAGTTCTTGAAACAAATATCTCATGAAAATATTTTGTAGGGAACATATTTTACCGTCAAGCTAATTTTATTTTGTAAAACCCTTCTGAGACATTTTTAGTCAAAGACATCGATGAACATACTTAGCCATTGTATGCCAATTAATTACGTGTAGTTGCAATAAAATAGATCAGAGAGTCTCCTGTCTACTCTTAACTCTCGTTTTTATTTAATTTAATTAAATACCACCGCGATCAAGCGTAACTTGCGTTGCTGTAGTTTTTAATAATACAAATATGATATAGTATAAGGTACCAACCTTATACTATGTCATATTTGTATTTATTTTATTACCTTCCAATTCTATACAGGGTATATCAAGACTGCTACCGAAAACGAAGCCGGGTGGTAGTTTAAGCGACTTCAGACACAATGCAACAGAAAAAGTTGCAAAATAAAGCGACAATTTTTTTGTGATATTTTTTTCTTTTGGTCATATTTGGGTGGTAAATACATTTTTTTCTAAAATAATAGTGTATACCCTTTTATTTATAAAAACTCTAAGGTATAAAAGAGTTTAAATTATTATTTTAGCAAAAACTACGGATTTACAACCCAAAAATGACGATATTTAAAAAATCATAAAAAATAATTGTCGCGTTTCTATGCGAAATTTTTAGCTGCATTGTGTTTGTAGCCACTAAAACTACCACCCGGCTTCGTTTTCGGTAGCAGTCTTGAGATACCCTGTATTAGAACTGATAAAATCGAATGTCATGCCGGCTTGCTACAGCTTTTCAGAACTTCACTTTAATGCTCTACTTATATAATATACTAACGCCTTTTCCTAGAAGGGGTAGGCAGAGCTGCCACCAGGACGGCCACGTTTTGCTTTTTTGTTTTGCGTTTTGATAGGAAATGCCTATCGCCAAATGGAGCACAAGTTCCTCATTCCAAGCGGAAAATACAATACCACTTTGCCCGACCCGGAATTCGAACCTGCGTGACCGAGGCACATTTAAAAAAATATAATAATTAATAATAACCATTAATAGCAGCGAATGCGGAATACGTACTCGAAATATGCATCCAATGCGGTCGCTCGGCGCAATATTTCCGCTCGCACTAGCAGATTGCATTTCATAACATTTCATATATCATTTTCGTCTCACTAACGTCGCTGGGTATTTTGTAATTTGTTGTCAAAAACTGCTGCTCCTCAAGAATATTAGGAATTGCATTTGAATAATATTAAAGAATTTTATTATTCTCTGCCATAAATCTTTTGCGCTTTATTCGATTTATCTTTTAAATGTGGAATGCTTTGTAAAAATGCCGAGTGAAATAAATATCTACCTTGAGATTTATGTATGAAAAATTTTATATGAATTTTCCGCGATTATTTGTGCTTTGAGAAATAGTTTCGGCTGACTGTATACGTTAACATATATGGCTGTCCCTGCCTGTACCACGGGCTTAAATGTTTTCCATTTTCGATAATTGAAGTAAATTAAACATGTCACCGTGTTTGATCGATTTTTCACGTATTTTAACAATTGCGTATTGTTAAAATATATAAATTGAACAGCATTCGTGGCACAGTTGGTAAACAGACGGTGGGGCGCGTATTCTATTCCCAGGTTAATCTGATGGATTTGTTTCAGCTCAGGTTGATGTAAAACCTAAATAACACAAGCCTTTTAAGTTTACTGTAGGGTCTAGACTATGTAAGTAATACAAAGCTTAAAAAATTCAAACCTGTGACCGTCTTGGCAGTTCGCATCCAACACCCAAGAAAACAAATACATCCCACACATTACCTTTCCCAAAAGTACTATCGGTAATTATACTCAACTCCGTACTAGGAATACAAACTTAATCCCAAATTGCATGTGACGTGCTGTGTTTAAAGATATTATTCAACTAGTTCTCGGGACTATATTGTTCGGTGTACGTTGCATGTAATTACCGGCAGGATGCGACCTACATCACTGGAAGATGTAAATGTAATATACACACATCAGATTTTCCCAGAAAGGGTAGACAAAGGTGCTACCAGTACACCCAAGTTTGTCTGTTCCAGCCCATTTGATAGGGAGCAAGCCTATGGAAATAATGGTTTCTTAGATTTACGCGAATGTTACACATTGAAATAAAACTATTATGTACGGATTTTATCGCGAACTTAGTTTAATTTTTTACATTTTTGACGTCCCGACGTTTCGATTACTTTACAGCCTATGGCCATCTGTATCAGCCCATATACGTCCCACTGCAGGGCACGGGCCTACTCTACAATCGTAAGTACGATTGAGAGTGGTTAGGCCTATAGATGGACTATATTTCCACCTCGCTGGCCTAGTGCGTGTTGGCCTATGGCCATATAGGGTACAAAACCCTATAGGCTAATCTGTCCGTATCAGCCCATATACGTCCCACTGCAGGGCCTCCTCTACAATCGACACTACGATTGACAGTGGTTAGGCCTATGGCCTATATGCCATATGGGCTGATAATAATAAAAAAAAAAAACAATTTCACTTTTCTCGACCCAGGCCTCGAACCCGAGACCTCAACGTTGAATTCAAATAAAATAAATAATAAATAAATAAATAATAATGTCATGTGAATGAAATGGTCATGTAAGCAACTTAAGAGCTCTTATACAAATCAATACACATAGCACTTAATCTCGCTATACAAAATATTTTCTCTTCATACAACTCGGTACTTAAATTTATTTAATAATTTATTTATTTATTTATTTTGTATATACAGGTGCGCTACCGAGGCAGTTGTACAAATACCTATTTTTATCCATCCAATATAATTCATCACGCATCAGCTTATATTCGCCTACTGCTGCTGGAGGTCAGTACAGAGGGCTATGGCCATCAAGACTGGCACGTTGGTTGATTATACATACCGTAGAAATCCTCTTAAATCGCTATGGTATGCAAGTTTCCTCCCGTTGTTTTCCCTTACCCTTACAGGGCGTGGTCATTGACTATCAATGATATGACTTTGGACAGCCAGAGGTTTGCCTAGGTATTGGATTCTGGAGACACAGCCTCAGCATCATATCAGTTTTAAAATTATTTAAAAAAAAATGTAAGTATTAATTAATTAATAAATCGATATAAAAAAGTATTTAATTAAAATTTAATTAAAATCCTCTCTCTCCCCCGTACCTTAAAAACCGATTTCAATTTCTTCACGTTACACATTTAAGATCCCTGAGGTCATCAGAGAATTTAACACTGAAAATTCCAGTGCATTCCACAAACTTTTACGGCAAATCCTTCACTGTTCAAGCTGCAAGGCTGTGGAATGCATTACCAGTCTCAGTGCGGCGAGCAAAGTCCCTACCCATATTTAAAAGACTAGTAAAGCAACATTATCTATCGCTGAATAATTGAAGACAGTGCTTATATTTTATTTATATATATTTTCCTTTTTGTTTTTGATGTGGATACATATTTATTTTATTCATATGTATATGTATCTATTTTTTTTATGCATGTTGTATGAATGTGTTTTTTAGTTTATTTTATATCATTTTTATTACATATATTATGTATTTAGATATGTTATATATATTGTCCTTTGACATCACGTACACCTCACAATACCCCACAGTTGTCTCTATTTTATCCATCCTATGGTTGGTTGTCTGGAAGAGATCGCCTCGAGCGATAAGACCGCCATTGTACTCTTTTCTTGCTTGTTAAATTGTGTTAATGTTATTTCCTTTTATTTACTGGTGTACAATAAAGCTTTAAATAAATAAATAAATAAATAAATAAATAAAATTGTAATAAAAATCTTCCATTCAGAGCCCTATACTCCAAAGTTATATCTCAAATTGAAATGATTGAAATCACAAACAAACCGGTCAATAACCAAATGCTAAACTGTTATTACGAACGAACCAAAACAATTACGATACACAATCTTCTAAATTGACGCCACTAATTAGCAAACGAGCGCGGAATTATTACTGCGGTAAATGTCGTTTAAATTGGCCATGAAGTTCAATTACTTTGTTTCACCATTGCCACGTTTTCCCATTAAATTTTCTATTGTGATATTCAAAATGTTTTTGAAAGGTAAGGCAGGTAATATTAAATAAGTATTTATATTGGTATATTTTTAGTAGCCTAAAGGAAACAAAGAAATTGCCTCTGATGTGGTTTTGTAAGTTTTGTTTATCAAATACGCCCAACAGTTATATATAGGTATATTATATATGAATATATAGTAAAATTAATATATAGTATAGTATAATTCGCCTAATATGATGTTCTGACTCCACATATAGATCGAATTTTGTGTCGTGTGTATCAGGAACTACGAGAGACTTTTCGGTCTCACAATAACCTAGACATGAAACAAATACCTGTAGTTCACACAAATATTTGTTTCGGTGTGGGGATCGAACCCGTGGCTCTCGTTTCCCAGCCAGTGCTTTATGTTACGGAGGCTGTCTCGTGTGTCATGTCATTTTATTGGCATATTTTAGACATATACATTTTTTACAGTCTTCGTGGCGTAGAACTAGCTAATAAGGTAGCTGTAGAAAAAGAGGCTTCTTTTTGCAATCCCAGTTTTGAGACAAATATTTTTGTGACTAATAATTATATTATATTTGGATCACGGTGTTATGAACTGTAAAAGTATTGCGAAGTTTTGGATACACAGGAAACAAGGCTTATGTCTGTTTGTATTCAAGTATTATTTGTAGTTAACGACACCTTTTTTCAAAACTTTAAATAGTCTCGAAATTCTGAACTACCCGTGAGATTATAATAACTGATTCTTAAACTATAAATTCAGATCCCATCAAAAACATCCTGTAAAAAAATCCAAGTCTCGCAGCTCAGTTTTTCTACCGCAAAAAGTTGTGAGATCCATGTAACACCAAGTCGATTTATTTATTTAGTCCTTACTTAAGGGACCTTCTGTATAAAGTTATTACGTAAGTTATTATCATATCAATATTAAAAATTCTTTACGTTGTAAATAAATAGATCGACTTGGCCATCGCATGAAAACATAATGTATCGTACAATTTATGCATAATGCTACTGGCCAAGTCGATCTATTTATTTGAAACGTAAAGAATTTTTAATATTGATATGATAAAAACTTACGTAATAACTTTATACAGAAGGTCCCTTAAGTAAGGACTAAATAAATAAATCGACTTGGTGTTACATGGATCTCACAACTTTTTGCGGTAGAAAAACTGAGCTGCGAGACTTGGATTTTTTTACAGGATGTTTTTGATGGGATCTCACGCCTTTTTGTAGAGTCCTACTTTATTCCTTTTCGGTACTTTTTATTTCTAGAATATATATAATGATTTTTCTTAAAGCCTCTGTCTTATGGTTTTTTCTTATTTTTGTAGGTATCAATTTATCACAAATATAGCGTATTTGATTATTAGTGTTCTTTCTTTCATGGTGATTGTTTTCGAGCTATTTAGTCTATTTATTTGCAAGGTTATTAGTAAGGGTAAGGCTTGCGTCATGTTTTTCTAGAGGAATGTTGTACAGTTTAATGGGCTGAATACACCCTTTCCCTCTTTATACCCCCCTCCTGTTATGCCTCATATATAATATATATAGATACCAATCTACAACTATTATTCCATTATATACGGGTACAACGAATCATTAACTGCAAATGTATCTTTGTAATCCTATACATTTATATGAGATTACAAAGTTATTCACGCAGTTGGTGTATCTAGAAAACTAGACAGAAATTATGAAATGTTTGAATTTTTCCTTACTTTAGACACCAAACACTAATTATATTCTAAATTTGAAGGTTCTATGTCTGCTAGAAGTGCCTAACACTTTTGATGATCGGTCAGTCAGTCAGTGAGTGACAAAATTGCGAAAGTTTGACAAGTTATAATTCTTAAACTACTGGTTCAAATTGAATGAAATTTTAAATATGCCGTGTTTACACAATGCCTGATTAGTAACTGAAAATTCAGGCTTCTTACTTTAACCACAACGAAGTTATGGGGGGTTGAAAATGGTCTGAAGTGCTTCGAGAAAAGGATAGTACGGCTGTGCCGCTTTTTAGCTCGACTTGGAGGGGGCACTGCCGTGCCCCCAGATATTCATTCAGGTTGCATTGTATAGATTCATAAGCTGATTTGACAAGATCCTTTATTTACAACCTTTCAAACTTTGCAGTCCTTTTAGTCGCACAATTCTTGATAGTAACGTCATGGAAGACGGTCGATGACCTCCCAGTGCCGGGGGAGCTAGGCTGCGATGATTGTGTGAGAGTTTACGCCCCCGTCTGCGCCTCCGACAACAAGAGTTACACCAACGAATGTCGCATGAACTGCCACAATGCCAACAAAACATTTCGAGATAAAGTTTACGTCAAAAGGTTAGAACTGGGTTGTATTTCTATAACTTTACTTTTATACTCTCTGTTTTATACGTGTCCCTTTCTTCCTATACTGAGTCCTTACAAAATACCGTGATAAAACAAACAACTTTACAGATCGGTATAATTGTATCAAATGCTATAGGATCGCTGTCTGATGCCATTGAAATGAAATGAAATGAAAATATTTATTGCATCCATAAATTTTCATACATTATTTAGATTCAGTCACTTTTTTTCCACTACCACCCGGTTGACAAGGCAACGGACAAGAAACTCTAGGGTAGCTCTCTTCAAAATAAATTTACAATACAGGATAATAATTATACAGTGATTACATTCTACAGCCTGTCTAGCATATTTAGCTGTTCTGTGCTCTGTTTGAACGGCATTGCGCTTACCATTAGATGCAGCCCAGTAAAACCGTGTTAGAAAAAAAAAAGAACTGACGAGGGTTTGAAGGAGTCGATGTTGCATTATGGGGTTATATATTGTTGCTTTTACAGATACGGCCGTTGCGTTCTAAACTACAGAAGAAATGACAAATATTTAAATTTACTAAAGAACCTTACAAACCGTCTAATAAAACTGAGGAGAAATTATGTAAAACCAGATGAAATAAAGCAGACAAAATGCAACAGTATCCATTGTTAATATTTAAAAAAAGACACATAATATTGACAATAAATTGTATTGAAATCGGTCTTTAAATGTTTAAATATTTATTTCTGAATTTTGAGATTGCCAGATATCTTATTTTTCTTCTTATTGCCCGCAACCCCAATTTGATTTGCTGGCAACACAATATATCTAATCCATCGGTTGTGGATGTCCATGGGCGGTAGTGATCACTAACCATTAGGTGACCTGTTTGCTCAATGCCCTATCTATCATATAAAAAAAACTTTATTCTTAACCAATAATCATAATGTAGTCTTGAAAGGCAAAGAATTTATCTTAGATTTTTTTTTTGAGAAAGCCAATGATGAGAAACGGACTTCATGTGCCTAAACTAAAGAGAGTCTTAAAGAGGCCAATGTAATCGAACCCTCATTTCTCTAACCCCAAAAACCATCAATGACCCTATGATACTCTAAATATATTATGGTTGTTTATGTGTGGAGATCACCTTTTATTAGATACCGACGCATTCACGTGTTGGGCTGTAAAGGCAATAAACCTAGCATACCCTTCTCCCCTCAGGTTTCATTTAAAGGTATACAACATTCCCCTCTTTAGAAAAAAGGTGAGCCGTACTATATAAAAACATAGTAATGCGCTTTTAAAACTCAACGCATTCAACACTCAAGAGAGCATTATTTCTAAATGCAAAATGGGTCTCACTCAAACATTTAAATTGCTTTTATCTTTCGCTTTTAAACAAAAAGTCAGCTCCTTTCCTGTTCACGGCATTCCAATAAAATTTAAACACGCCTTCTGGACTTCCTCAAACTTTATTGTGGAAAAAGTTAACGCTGTTGCACCTTGCGGAGTGTTTTTAACAAATATTAGCTGCACGGAGTTTTTTCAGCGGAAAGTAGTTCAACCGTTTGGCGCGAGATGGCGTTATTTTAAACCGTATATTATGTAGATTTTGAAATAAAACTATTCTAAAACGGTGCATTAAATATTTGTAAAGGCACATGTTAAGTCCGCCAATCTACATTTGGCCAGAGTACTTTACATTATAAAGAAGTCTCGTGCCCTGCAATGAGACGTATATTGGCTGATACAGACTGGCACAAAACATTTCGATAAAATCGACAATTCAAAAAATTTACAAACAAATCGGTTTTCCTCACCTCTTATTCTTCTGTTTCACACTAGACGTGCTTCGGCGTATCTGTGAAACATGTAATACGCGATGCAAAATAAATAGGCTTTAAAATTATTCGACAATATTTAACTTACTATCTACATTAACGCCTTTTGCCTTCACAGTAATATGTAATACTACTTGGCCGTCATCAAAGAGATCCAAGTACGGGTTAACAGATTAAAGCCTTGTCAGAACTTTCCAGGAACCTTACTGTTTCTGAGGTAAGTTATAACTGCTTCATAGTAGTTCAGACAGAACTACAGCTTAAGTCTCCGAGGCACAAAGGCACAGATCTACCAACAAAAGTACACATTTCAAACATGTGCACAGACAAACTCTACCCAAAAATTTCAAGAAAGTATATTATTAGTACGAATCAATCAATCAATCCTCTCAATCGTACTCTTGATTGTAGAGGAGGCCCGTGCCCTGCAGTGGGACGTATATGGGCTGATACAGACATATTATTAGTACGCTAAAAGATCTTGATTATCTTATCAACAACTTGCCAATATTAGCTCCTAAATTATTATTTATAAATCTCCTATACTCTAAATTCTAATTAAGGTAGGTACTTCGAATTTATTAAGATTTTATTAAACTGAAAATAAAACTCCGTATTTTAATTACAACGAACAAATTAAAAGCTAGGAAAACAACATTTAATATGAAACACGAGGAAGGAAAAAGTGCCCCATGGCAATTGAAAGGGTAGCCATCAGTCTTAATTTAACAGGATTTTTATTCATTATTCCCTGAAAGACGTTCACTTAGATGGATAGCCTAATAAAGCTTGCAAAAAGTCACTGGATGTAAGCATTTTCGAACAAGAAACTGAAGAAATACTCGGAAGAAGCCTTTACAGCAGTGGACCTTCTTTGGCTAAAGATGATGATAATGATGATGATTAAAATCATCGTGAGTAAACATCGCATCTATGTGATGTCCATAAGCATTCTGAAGTTACAATAATACATCAAGATGATTTCTACGGATTTGACGGAATCTTGAGGATTTTTGCGCACTCAAAAGTTCTTGTTAATGATTTCTAATGTATGTATGTAAATTGTATTAATTTAAGAGAAATTTCAAAACAGTTGACATTAATAAACTTATATTCTTTAAAATACACATTTCTAACGCACAAATAAATACTTGAGAAATATGCACAAAATTAACAACATGTGGCAAAGGAATAACTATTTACAATCGCATCAAAGATATTGTCAATTAAACAAGTTTTTTTTTTTCGCAAATACTCAATAAAAATTAAAAACTTATAATTTATTCAAAATAGCTTCAACATGTCCGGAATTAATAGATAGTTGTACTAACAAATAAACAAGACGCTTGAGACCAACAAAACGACGCAAAACATGTTGTGCAAACTTGCGAGTGCATTCGAAATAAACTTTTCTTTATTTTCGAATTCAATAAAATCGCAACTAACTCTTAGTATGCGAGGGATGTTATGCCACTAACAATGTTTCCCATTTGCGGACAGACGGAACACGGACGTAAAAAAATAGCATTGTCAGACCTTATTCGTTCCGTATTGTGTTTTTCGAAATAATTGCTCCGTGTGATTCTTTGAGTTGTAGAATTCTTATTATGCTGTTGATTTTGAAAATTATTTAGCTGAATAGATGGCTGTTTTATTTTTTATTTTGATATAGCTTTTGGTGTTGGTGTTTGGCATTTTATGGTAGCTATAACACTTTTTGCATTTCATTATTTCTCCTATTACTAGTACTTACTATAGAAGAATGAAATTGTTTAAAATACTTATGGTCCTCTCATAATAATAAAAAAAAAGTATAGGGGGCGCTTTTTACACTCAAAATGCTTGTTACAGAAGACCCGAAACAACGACAACTAAAAAAGACAAAATGAAATCACACAGTTATACTTACACAACCTCAAACATCTATTTATTCGCTAGGCTCCAGACAATTTCTGAGAGAAATATTTAAAGAAATAAATATAATGACAGTTGCATCAGAATTTATATTCGCTAATTTAATTTATAACAACAGAACATAGAACAATTTCAAAAGGTTAGCGATATTCATGACAGAAATACTTGAAATAGAAATAATCTAGTCAGTCATAAGACCAGGCTCCAGAAAATTATCAAATCTTTTAAGGGTTACTATATACATTTCTATAATAAAGTTCCCACTCACATAAAAGCCTTAACTATAAATAAATTTAAATCTAATATTAAACGACAGTTGTTTAATAAAGCATATTATAAAATTTCAGAATACTTAGAAGATAGTAAGGCGTGGGAATAGAACATAATTTAAGTCCCCGAATCGGATGTGTACTCTGTTTAATATAATTGTTTAGTATAATTATCCCACTTGTTTCACCATAGTTGTAGGCAATTTGAGTACGTCATGCTCGCTTAAAGGTCTGTACTTGCGGCGGCGTCGTGTGCCGGGTCGGTCACTTCCCTATAACACGGTTGAGGAGACCGATGGCTGGCACATGGGTCATACTCGTAAGCGGGTGCTGCTTGTGTAGACTGGTCTGCTCAATTTGCTTATAATGATAATATTAAATTACTTTGTTTTTTGCTTTTGCTGAACAGTGTATACCGATTCCGGGGTCTGGGTGACCACACTTAACTCAGTCGTACAATATAATTATTATTATGAATATTTTATGAACTGCTCTGAATTTCAACTCCTGCATGATCACTGTATTGTAAATTTATTTTCTATTCTTCTCTGGCGAAAACAGCCTTGTGAACTGGGTGGTAGTGGAAAAAAAGTGACTGAATCTAAATAGTGTATGACATTTTATGGATTCAATAAATATTTTCATTTCATTTCATCAATATAACAAATACAGTACTAAAAAAGGTAAACATCCAAGTTTCATATCGATATTTTATAACTACCAGTAATTATGATGAATTATTTTCACATAAAAATAGATTCTCCTAAGACACAAAGACTGCATCTACTAAAAAACTCCAACTAGTTTCAACGAAATCTCATCAATACTTTACAATTGAGATCTACTGATGTATAAATTGTTTCTTTTCAATTGTCTAAGAAAGCTTGGGGTGAAATAAATGCACTCGCACTTGGCTTTCAGTGGTATCCTGCGGGATAAGGCGAATCTAACATTGGCACAGTGTTTGGATACGCTCATAGAATGAATAAGGACAGACTATCCTAGGTATCTGATTGAGTGGGATTCTAAACCGAAATTGAGTTTTTAAGCTATTGGGTTTTGTTATTAAGAAGTAATATAAGACACTGATCTTATAAAAAAAAATGAAGTTATTGCTTAGGTATTAAAATTTTAAAAAGATTTTCTTTAAAATGCAAAAAAATTTGGTTACAGCTTTATAACTGCCCATATAGCAATTACCGTAAGTAATAATGCCCATTGGCAATCTATCATTTTGACTAATGTAAATGTGTTGCATAAGAGAATCGAATTATGACCTTTGATGAAGAAAGCATAATTGCTATTTTACTTAACGATGATGACTTTGTTAGAATTGTATCAAATTTACTACAAGGGATATTATTATCAAAAATTAAAATTTAAAATTAAATCTTCTTTGCGAAATTGCATTGTGTTTGTAGTCACTTAAACTACCACCCGGCTTCGTTTTCGGTAGCAGTCTTGATATACCCGGTATGTATAAAAGGCACAAAATCATATTCGCATTATTAAATGTTATATCCTTTATCAGCCATAAAGGATTTTATGCTTCATTGAGTCAGTCAATTATTATTCCAAAGCTAAACCCATACATGAAATAAAAGCCATTATTTTAATCCTTGCGTACCGTACCTCAAAACAGAAACATTTTTACATGGCAGCGAACTAAAAGGCACGGAAATATGACTTCAATTTTTTAAGCTTATTAGTTGCTTTTAGTTTGACGTACACAGCTTGGCCCGGTGCCTTTAGTGTAAGTACCCACTGCGCTACTAAATCCCTTTAACTGCATATTGTTACGGTTTGTTCGGTGATGGACTGTATGGATACTGTATTGAGGGCTTATTGCGTATCAAAGATAAAAGACTACGATTGATTTCTTGTATTATTTTGTGTACAAACACAAATGCCATAATTGTCTGAAAGAGATTTTTAGTGACAAGCCCGCCAATTGCTTCAGCAAATGTACATTTGTTTCATATTTTTATTTCATGTTGTGTGGTTAATTACAAATTGTTTATTATTTATATATTATTTACCATGAAAATAAGAAATTAAAATGTTATGTCCTTAAATGAACATATGATTATAAATTGCCAACCATTATTATGAAATATTTAGCACATTTTTTATCTGTCCGAAATGAATATCTCCCGACGCTCCCCTTACAAACTGCCATAATAGACGGTTACACTAAGCATTTCCTGCATTTCGAATAACGCTCAGTTCCACACATATTTCGCTCAAATATTGCCTGTCCGAAATGGCACTAGATTTTTGGGGCAATTCCGTTAATAGTGCGGGATACTTTCTGATATTAAGCTGTCGTGTAGTTTGTTTGCAAGTTGTGCGTTTTCTATTTTTAATTTCCAATGTATCTTTTATAAGTATTTTATTGAATATTTTTTCTAATACTACGAAATGAAATGAAAATATTTATTGAATCCATAAAATATCATCCCATCAAAAACATCCTGTAAAAAAATTCCAAGTCTCACAGCTCAGGTTTTCTACCGCAAAAAGTTGTGAGATGCATGTATAAACAGCAGCATTATGTATAAATTGTACGATACATTATGTTTTCATGCGATGGCCAAGTCGATCCATTTTTTTAAAACGTAAAGCATTTTTAATATTGATATGGTAATAACTAACGTAATAACTTTATATAGAAGGTCCCTTAAGGACTAAATAAATTAATCGACTTGGTATTACATGCATCTCACAACTTTTTGCGGTAGAAAACCTGAGCTGCGAGACTTGGAATTTTTTTACAGGATGTTTTTGATGGGATCTCACGTCTTTTTGTAGTCCTACTTTTTTCCTTTTCGGTACTTCTTACTTCTAAAATATCACTAACGATTTTTCTTAAAGCCTCTGTCTTATGGATTTTTCTTATTTTTGTAGGTATCAATTTATCACAAATATAGCGGATTTGATTATTAATGTTCTTTCTTTCATTGTAATTGACATTTTCGAGTTATTTAATGTATTTATTTGCAAGTTTTTCTTCGTCATGATTTTCTAGAGGAATGTTGTACATTTTCATGGGCTGAATACACCATTTCCCTCTCTATATCCCCTCCTGTTATGCCTCATGTATATAGATATCTATCTACAACTATTATTCCATTATATACGGGTACAATGATTCATTAACTGCAAATGTAACTTTGTAATCCTATACATTTATATGGGATTACAAAGTTATTCACGCAGTTGGTCTATCTAGAAAACTAGACACAAATTATGAAATGTTTGATTTTTTCCTTACTTTAGACACTAAACACTAATTATATTCTAAATTTGAAGGTTCTATGTCTGCTAGAAGTGCCTTAGACTTTTGATGATCGGTCAGTCAGTCAGTGAGTGACAAAATTAAGAAAGTTTGACTAGTTATAATTCTTAAACCACTGGTTCAAATTGAATGAAATTTTAAATATACCGTGTTTACACAATGCCTGCTTAGTAACTGAAAATTCAGGCTTCATGCTTTAGCCATAACGAAGTTATAGGGGGTTGAAAATGGTCTGAATTGCTTCGAGAAAAGGATGTTACGGCCTATAGCTCGACTTGGAGGGGGCTCGGCCGCGCCCCCAAATATATTTTATAGATTCAGTCACTTTTTCTCCACTACCACCTGGTTCACAAGGTTGTGTTCGCCAGAAAAGAACGGGTAAGAAACTCTAGCGTAGCGCAAGATATACGAGTGGAATGCCAAGAATGCTTTTAAATTAATGGTATTGTTTGGTGTTGATACTATCTATCATCTTTCTCGCTTACCATCAGACGATTGGCATGATCGTCCCACAAGAGCAAATAAAAAAAGTAGTAGTAGTTTTGTATCTATTAGTTTTTAGGATTGAGAATTCTCTCACCGCGAAATATTTAGTTGAGAGAATAGATCCAGTAATTTAACATTCATAATTCTCATTACGTAGAATATAAATCGCCTCACCCAGTTTAATGATATTTGGTTTGTAAGCCGTGGGGTTCGAGGTTCGATCCAGAGTTCGGACACTCCATTTCGTGCCAGTCTTTTGGTTCGACGAAACTCATATAAGTAGACTGGAATTTCTGTCGACGCGACTTTAATAGATTCTCGTGTATTAAAAATCATTTTCTTTTCGCAAACACGTTCTGAATTAAAATACACACATCAAAGACCAATTTAGACATATCACTGTATGTAATAGTAAATATATATCTACTCCGCGTCTCAATTCGTACGCTCCTTACAAGTTGGAGACCAATTTTCCGCAGATTTGAACAGCGAGAAACTTTGCTACTTCCCTGTCGTACCAATAGCAAGATTGTACATTATTGAACGTACACAGGAAATTACAAGTAATAATGAATGTAAGAAAATAACATTACAATGTTTTATAATGGATTATGATGATTTGAAGTTTTATAGAAAATTGTTACTAATGCTAGACCCCATGGGCCTCATTAATAAACTCGGATGAGGTAGGTACCACATTAATGTCCATTTCTCCTTCCAAACAGCAGTGTAAATGCACTGTTGTGTATTGGGTTGAAGGATATTATAACAAGAGCCATTATTGGACATAATGAAAGTTAGCCTTAAGGAGATGTTATACCTCAGGATGGCGAGCGCAGTAGAATGCCAAGCATTGCTTTGTAATTTCTTAGTTTCATCAGTCAGGCGAATGGCATGCAAGTCCCGCCATTCCTTGCAATAAAAAAAAACCTTGTATCAAGTGGTTGTAACCGGCCATAATTTCCGGCGAAAAATGAATGCAATTCGGGCCTATTGCAGAAATTGGTTTATTTTGTTTGAAACTTGCTGCTGCACAGAACACTACTGAACAGAAACCTCCCCCAAGAATCTATATCAACTTGTACACTATATCTTGGCACGGGATGTAGACATGCATGCATGATGGTACCTATCCAGGCTATCACATACGTATAAGAGACCACTATGTAATTAGACTAGTAATTTTTGGCCATAAGCCATCATTCTAAATTTTTTTTTCCAGACCGTGTAATTGGTAAAATTTTTACAACATTTAATTTTACGCTGTTTAAGCATTAATATTCCTGGTAATTAACAATGAACAAGGCACGGTTAAATTTTAACAGGTTTTTGATTAATCTCTTACCTGGCAACGATGTTTCGGCCGCCGGTCGTGAAGTTAACTTTAAATCATAATTAAAAGGCAATTAGGGCATTCTGCGTGGCGAAATTATTTATACAACGCACCCTTTGGTTAATCGTCCGTGTTTGGCTAAGGAAAATGTTTACTGCCCTGTATAAATACAGCTTAATAAAAACATAAAGATGTAGGGAGTAAAATGCAATTTCGAACATACTTCTGTGGAATTATATAGGGAAATTTAAGTTCAGTAGTTTGTTTTATTTTATTTATTAATTGACGGCCAACGAAGGTACACGATATAGACATATACACGTACATAATAACACCCAACAGTCACATATCGTCGTGGGTATTAGGCAGCGGCGTGCACAGGATTATGACACTGGGTATGCGGCGGAGTACTCGGTCACAAAAACTTTTTCTTTTATAGTTTTTTAGCATAGCCACAGCCACGCGACGGATCTCTAAGTCGGAAACCATGCCAATATAACAAATCTTAGATGTACTTCTATTCATGTCCATCTTCTACGGCAACGCAGACAAAACAACGATCGATCGTCGCGGCGGAAGAAATTCTAATAAGTAAAATAAAAAGAACTCACCTAGTCAGCTTTCAATTTTCACATATTCAAGGTTCCGGTTAGTTCAGATTACTATACCTATCCCGATGTAAATAAACGCCAGATTTCGGCCACCTCATTCATTCATTTGATAAACATACATTTTTAACACAAACCTCGCAATCAAATAACAGTTAAAAAAATAAACTAACACACTAGTAAAAGCAAATGACTACAATTAATATCGAAACTTAGTAATAAACTGTTAAATGTACACACTTTCAAATGTTAAAGTGAAAAATCCGTTAAGAAATCTATTTTTTTTTTACAAACATACTAGTATAAAGTAGTAAACAATGCAAAAACTCATAAAAAAAGCAAAATGGCCTCCGCGAAACACAAAACATTTCTATTTAAACAAATAAAACCTTACTAACCAAAAATGCATAATGTGCATAGGTGATTTATTAGATTCCAGCCTATTAATTTTACTCGGATTATAGGCAACGAACATTTACGATTACTCCCGACAACTGCCGAACTCGCGAGGCCTGCCGCAGGAGTCGCGGCTTTCAATATTCATGGGTGTGTGCGTTTGCGACTGTGCACGGACACCAAAATTACTACACACATGCAAACAAATGTAATGCGGGACGCGGCGGCATGACTTGGTTGATTAGGTACATTAATTTGCTTTGCAGCGCCTCTTGCTTTTCACGTGGCAACCATAATGTTTGCGTGATTGCAAATCGGTGCTATTTATAAAATATTGGGCGTTTTTAAGTTATTATATTTTGTTTATTCATTTATTTACTATAAATTAAAGTCATCTTAAACGTACGAACGTTATAATAAAATATCTGCGAATGGCAAGTAAAGCACTGCATTTCTGCCTACAAGGAGTGCACGCCCCTGGTATTAGGAACTACGAGATACATTTCGGGCTCACAAACACAGACCCGAAAAAAAATACATAATTGTGGGCCATCCAAATATTTCTCTCGGCGAGGGGATGGAACTCGCAGCCTCTCGTTTCATTAGCGGCGCGGCGTCTAACCGCCTGCGCCACGGTGGCTGTTAAATATAGTAAAGACATTAGTATAGCTTTTTTACAATTTACGTAGTGACGTGTCCTCCAACATTAAGAAACCACAGCATGCAAAGTAGTGTACTTCCTGTGGCTAAAAATGTTATTATGAATAAACAGCAAAGAATGCATAGAAGGCTATATGACATCATGTCAACTAGCCTATATTATTTATCATATAAACATTCTTCTCAGCAGGAATTGAGCCCACGTTCTTTCGTTATTTCACCTGAATCAAATAATACATAACAACGCTTAAGCTTATTTAAATATTAGAAATAGCTTAATTGAATACACGTGTTTTTAGCTTAATGACTGAATATATTGTACTTAAAGATAGATTTTAGAAGCTAAACAATAAATTCCTCCTATTTTTTTAACACATCTCAATTTGGTTATTAGTGTGATTTTTTGCATATAATTACATTTACTTGAATAAATATATAGAGATATATTCATGTTTCATAAAAACCTTACAACAAGTAAGTCTATTATTAGTAAGATTTACATCGAAATACAAGCTATTTTCTAAACAATCGTGAACAAACACAAGGATCGAGTAACTCTAATCTTTAAAGTGCATCTAGAATAACTAAGAATATTGTGTTTTAAGCACACCGCTATCCGCATCTAGACGTCAAAACAATATGAAAAAAAAACTGCAGTCGGCGAACCAGCGCAGTTTCGGTTAAAAAATATGTCGGTTGAATTTTGAATGAAAAAATATTTGCAAGGTAAAAATTCGTTTGACAGTCAATCGATCGATCGCAATGACTTTTTCTAGCTAACGACTAATGGCTTCGGTGCGGGATGCGGACAGTTACGATCTATGGGCGACAAAAGCGTATTTGCGGGCAGCGAAATATGGTACGAAATTTTGCATGCTTTTTCAATGTCTTATACTGTGGCTACAGAACAGTATGAATCAAAGAACTAAATAAAGGCCGTGACTCCTGGGTTCTAAAGAGTTCATAGCTTGGAAATTGTAATTAATTAGCCATACTTAATTCTTAAGCTGTTTAAATCTTTATATTAAAATCAATCATTAAATTAAAACTTAATTACACACGGATTGATGCCAAAAGTTAAAAAGGGCCGAAAACTTAATTCAAGCACAAATTATCCTAAAGGGTTATTCATGCTCCAATTATAAGAATGTAGATTTACTAACTCAAAGGCCGTCTAACGAATCATATCCTTTAATTAAAATATAAAAATACAACCAACAGTTACATACATAGTCCTGACTCCACACTAAGATTGAGTATTATTTCGTGACTTTTCCTACAATTACCCAGGTAAGAAACAAATGCTTGGGGATACTTACGAAAACTCATGATTTTTTTCCCAAAAAAGCTAGGCGGAAATGCTCTTAGGACACCCAAATTTTGCCATGTATGTTCCTTCCCGCAATGTAATAGAGTGCGAACCTATCGCCATATCGGGCACAAATTCCTGACTCCGGGCTGATAAGACTGTTAGACTACCAGAGAATGTCTATGATATTAAGTTAGCCTATATACAATATCTGTATTTTAAATTTAATAAATAATTAAAATAAAAAAAAAAAAACAAGGGAAAAATCCATCATCAGTTTGCCCACCACGGGATTCGAATCCCAGACTCCTGCTTGCGAACTACAACAAAAAGGCTGTTTTTTTATTGCAGTGAACAGTCAAAGTCAGTCAGAAAGTCAACGAACATGCTGTTCGCCTGAGGTAAAACTTTAGTATATTAGGCCACGATATGGGGGTTGGGAGGGAGTGAGGAGGGAAGGGGAGGGTGTCCCATGTCCCCTAGTACCACTCCCATGAAAAGGTGACGCACCATTCCCGAGAAAAACCAATTAATGTAACGTAACCTCAAAACATTTGCCAAAACAAATTTACTTCTGCAACGTCTCCGGCGCTGCGGGAAGTGCAGCCCCTTCGCCCTTGCGTAACAAAGGATAGGCACCCACGCTCACCTCCACAGCTTTGGCTTGCTGGACCAGCATCAGCCGCTACGGCTCGCACGGTTGCCTATCCTTCGTTACAGCGGGCGGGGGCTGCTCTCCCTCCGCGCCTCCGGCTTTTTAAAAACACTCTAGGGGTGGTAACCAAAAGTCTACGTGAAGTCGGGGTGCCCTAAGTTGGTTTTGGTACAAAGTCGACCTATTTTACCCACAAAGTGGGTACAAGAAAATCAATGTCCAGTGTGAGAGAGAGTAGGTCAATCGTGAATTACCTTGGTTGGACAATAACGTTTTGCGTTTGTGTCAAAAACGCGATTCGCTCTTTGCCTTATGGAAACGCGATCCTTGCAACTCCGAATTGAGACTAAACTATAATAAAACCCGTAATAAAGTCCATAGGGTCCTAGAAAACAAAAGAAACAATTACTATATAAACCAGATCAACAGCAATTTTAAAGATACTAAAAAAGTGTACAAAATTGTTAACAGCATGTTGGGCCGCGTAGGTTTATCAGTTGATGCAGCAGTTATAAAAGCTTTTCACGGACAAGGTATCAGTACAAAAAAAATAGCAGATAATTTCGCCGATGCATTTAGTAGAATCGTTAAGGATATAACACACAAGTGTAACGCAAGGTTAGTTGATCCTAGGTTTTATCGCAGGCCATCTGAGGTCAGTATCTACTTTCGAAAAGCCACAGCTGAGAAGGTACACGGGATTATACGAAAGCTAAATGAAAAAAAGTCACCTGGTGTCGATAATATTGCAGTATCAGATTTAAAACGAATCGGCCCTGGTATATGCAGCGTTGTTGCCCACTTAATTAATCAGAGTATAAAAACTGGCGTGTATCCTGATAAACTTAAAGTAGGTTGTGTAAGGCCAATTCACAAAAAGGGTAGGCGCGACGACTTACTTAATTATCGTCCCATTACACTTCTTTCTACTATTGACAAAATAGTCGAGCGTTATATCAGTGCACAAATATATGAATTTTACCAAACTCATAATATTATCTACAATAATCAATACGGCTTCCAAGCTGGGAAGGGAACCAACGAGCTCTTACTTAACTTTACCGATCAAATCAATGAAGACTTAAATCATAAAAAACAAGTACTTGCACTTTTTATTGACTTTTCTCGGGCATTTGACACTCTAAGACACAAGTTGTTAATAAGTAAACTCGATGATTGCGGTATACGTGGCCCCCTGCTGGATTGGTGTAAAAGCTACCTCAATAACCGATCTTTTACATTTAAGATCTATAACACCTATAGTAAATCTGTAACATCAACAGAGGGCACGGCTCAAGGGTCCGTATTAGGCCCGTTACACTTTTTATCATATGTAAACGACATGAGAAATATTATTGAACATTGTACATGCTACCAATTTGCTGATGACACTTGTCTCATAACTGCTGACACAGACCCGCAAAGAGCCTGTGCTCGGTTACAATCCGACTTCAATTCTCTATTAAATTGGTGCCATGATGCTGGACTCATTATAAATACTAATAAAACTAAACTTGTTATAATTAAATCCCCACACAACACTAATACACAGTCACTGAATCTTATAGCCCATGAACACTCTTGTTTGCACAACCACCACTCCAATCACAACTCATGCGACTGCCCAAACATAGAAGTTGTAGACACTCACACGTATCTTGGTTTACATATCGACAGTAAACTCAACTGGCATTATCATGTTGAACACGTCTGCTCCAAATTGAGACAATTCCTGGCAAATATTATAATATTAAAAAAACGTCTACCATATAATATCAAATTGATGTTGTGCAATTCATTAGCGGAATCCTATGTCAATTATGGTCTTAGTTGTTATGGCCGTACTTACAAAACGTATTTAAACCAAATTTATAATTTGCAAACCAAAATTTTAAAAAATATAGTATCGCATAAGATTAGAGACCAGTTTAAAGATGACTATAGAAAATTGTTTAGTTATTGTAAAATCTTACCTATTCATGTCAACGTTGAGTATACTTTACTTGTGAAATATTATTTTAATAAAGAACTGAAAACAGAAATTAACCATCCTATATATACGCGTGCCATCGCACAAAACAAGTTAGTGACGCCGCGGGCGAACAATACTTACGGCGAGCGAACGGCCTCATACCTTGTGCCGCGTTTAATTAACAGACTACCCCCAGATTTACGCGATAGTTTAACACCAAAGAACATCAAATATAAACTCAAGACTTACTTTTTAAATAATCTAAATGTAAATAAATAATAATCTTTGAATGAATCTCAAAACTCCTATTACCATTACAGTATAAATGTCTTGTCATAAGTTATAACCCCTTTGTCAACTCCGATAGCATCTATATAAACCCTAGTGGTTTCTTATGCTATTTACTAACAATTATTGTATATTTTGTTAAGCAAGTTAAATAAAAGAAAAAAAAAAGAAAGAATGCAAACAATCAAAGTCCAATGGAAAAGCCAAAGTCGTCGAAGAAATCCACAATACAAACACCTCGAAACTCACTCAATTCACGCAACTCGGGGGGAAACGGAATGAAGTATGAACCAACAAGTGAGACTGAGATATATTCGGAATTTTAAAGTTCCGTTTCATCATTTTTTAAAACCACTGACTATATTTTGACATATTAATAACGATTTATTTGTCAGTCGCCCATAATAACGATCCGTTTTACCTAATAAGTGATATGAGGTTAGAAAATGTTTTCATTAATTTCTCGAAAATTATGCATCACCTTTTAATAAGAGTGGTATTGTTGTAATCAGGGACTCAATCCCTACCACCTGTGATCACTTTCACTGCTCTCTTCGTGGCCTAATAAACTAAAGTCCAGCCGAAATAGACATTGCGGTGATACCCACCCAGGTGGCTTAACATATGAGAGACTTACGTCCAGTATCTTAATAAAATAAGACGTTGCAAGGAATAAAGGACTATTCAGTGGATAAAAGATAATACAGTTTCTGCTAACGAGGGTAGTTGGTAAGAAAAAATGACAGGTTCCATCCGTAATGGAGCCTTCGCGTTATGTTCATTAAGATTAAGATGGAATAATTTTTTTGGCTCGCTTTGTGTTTTGTACTTGTCATTGTTAGTGTATCGTGTATTAAACAATAACTATTTGACGAATGTGTGTGTAATTTTGGTGTCATTTAATATTATTTACCGTTTTGTCAGTAATTGAATCTTTCCTCTCTTAACCGGTTGTGTGGAAGAGATCGTTTGAAACGATAAGACCGCCAATTATCTCACCAATTTAATATCTGTTTTTTTTTTAACTGTTTTATTATTTTTTGTGTAAATAGTTATTATTTAAAAATGGTACAATTATTATCGAATTATAATAATTGGTAACCAAAATACAAAAATGTTAGATTATTGTATTTTGTTTAGCAATGCAATTTGTAAGGATTGCTATTCTCTACGCCAGCATCGTATATTATGAAATAGGTGACAGAACTATATACGCATTGATTTTTTTCATTGAGGATTTGAATATAACCTAATTTCGACTTCACCGCTGCATACGAACATATAATACATAATAAATATTTAGAATATAAATTTAATTCCAAAGGCGAGTTCAGAAGGCGTATTTTTGGTCGGAAGCATCAGAAAATTGAGCTGTCAGCGGCACAACTTTGGACCGCGTCCAGCGCCAAGTGATTAGATATTCACCTCTCACTTTTATTTGCATCTATTGATGACGTACGCTATCTGCATTTATACAGTGCAAAATAATTTGAATAACTGTATCTACTTTTATTTGTTTTCTTTCTGATAAATTCGATGCGGGTTAAAGATAAGCTAGTTTCCCTGATGGCCGTTTTCTATAATCTATCTATCCTTAACTAGAGATTTCATTCGTTATTTTGATGCATTTTATTTTACAGTTAACAAAAATGCAAAGGTATAGGTATGATGCATTTATTTATACTTTATTGATATCTACTGAAGATCAATGTATATGTCTTACTTTGTTCGATGACGTTTAGAATTGTATCGACATAGTAATAGTAACTATAAGCTAGTGTCGTATTTTTATGATTGATTACATCGAAAGGTTACGTTATGCAAAAATATAACCAGAAAACAAATTAAAATCTGTTAATTAATAAGCAAGTTACAAATGTATAAAAGTTAGTGGTAGGAGTAATAGAAAATAATGCAACATGCAACAGCGTGATGTTATCTTCCATAAGATGCACGCGTGCGAAAGAGACGCGCATTATTAAAAAAAAAACAGTAATTTTACATCCAATTTTGACGCTGTTTTCAAATTAACGTTTTTTTATAAAATTCCACTATCGGGCAACTTATCAAACTTATCTTCCTAAAATACTCACACAAAAAGAATACATGAATTGAACCTGGGACCACATTCCTCAGAGAATACACAACTTAGCTAATGAGGCAACTAATGTCTCAAAATACTGTCCAAACTTTTTCAACCTTGTTTCGACCTGTCATTGTAATAAGTAAACTTGCCTAGTGTTGAAAGTCAAAACTCATTTAAGCGTGCGGGTAAAAAGTTTTATGAAGATTAAAAAACTTGCGCACACTATAATTTCAATAGTAATGGCTGTAATAAGTATAATGTTATTACTATAATTATAGAATATTTGGGTAAATCATATTTATGAACGTATCCATCATAACTTGAAGTTTTATAATAGATTTCATTAGGTATAGCAATTTATTCAAGGACTATAATTTTTACTAATTTTCAATACATTAAATAAATAATAAATAAAGTGTAAAGTGCACGCGAAACAACGAAGAACACATACAATATACATACGTACATAGTTGGGCCTTGCTAAAAATAGCGTACATGCACAGTATACTTACATAACCTCACGCTTTTTTTCCAGAAGGTATAGGCAAAGGTGTTAACAGGACAGCCACAATTAACGAGCGAGCACATATTTTTGACTTCGGGTTGCTAATGAGTTTAAAAATCCAAAAACACTTGGCCCGACCAGGAATTCGTACCTAAAACCATGTTCCGTAGTACAACTGCGCCACCAAAGCAGTCCTGAATATAGTTCAAAGCATTGTTATCATTAAAATCATATAATTAATGAATATTCAAACAAATTAACAAAACACAAAAGGATTACAAAGCGTATCTGCGACGGCGTACCAACATTTTCATTTTTAACCATTTATTTAAAGCATGATCCAATGGTTATTTCCTGAAGAACCTTATCATGTGTCGTTTTTTTTTTCTATTGTATTGAATGTCGAGACGAGCAAGCCGTTCGCCTGATGGTAAGCGATACGACCGCTCATATACAGTAGCAACATTCCACTGCGCTCGCCATCCTGAGACATAAGATGTTAAGTCTCAATATGTCCAGTAGTTGCTCTGGCTACAATGTCCTTCAATCCGAAACACAACAGTGCATTTACGCAGTGTTGTTTCACGGGAGAAATAGACATTGCGGTGGTACCTACCCAGATGGCCTCTCACATATGAGAGACCTACCACCAGTCAACCTTTTGGATTCAACCTAAATTTTTATTATTGATGAGTAAACCCTATTTTCATAAGTTATTTTGTTAATCGTATGTATGTTAATTTAGTTCCGAGAAGGCGTATTTATCTGATAACAATCTGAAATGATCATCAGACGTATCAAATAATTTATAAACGCTTATCATTTTTATAACCCAACATCACCACATCAGGTTACGCATTCCAAAAAGTAGTGCACAAATAGGTAGGGTAGGTACTACCGCAATGTCTATTACTCCGCTAAACAACAGTTAAATGCACTGTTGTGTTTCGGTTTAAAGGATATTGTAGCCAGAGTACTGGATATATTGAAACTCAACATCTTATCTAAGGATGGCGAGTGCAGTGGAATGCTTAGCAATGCTGTGTAATTCACGGTGTTATTTGTTTTCCTACGGTACATCAGCGGTCGCATTGCTTAAGTTAGTTAGTCTGATGACTAAAGGCATATTCGACTCCCCCTCGATTTATCAATATAAAAAATAGGTTTTGGAATTAATAATTATATGACGAACGCAGTGGAATATCAAACATTGCCTCGTAATTCATTGAGTTGTTTGATTTTTTCAACTGTCTATAAGCGATCGTGTAACTTACCATCTGTTGAATATCATATTCGTCTCGACATTGATTAATATAAATATACAGTTTTTAAATAAATATGTTTATGATTTACATTTTAAAATTCAACAACGTTTGAATAATTCCCAAACCAAAAAATACAAGCATTGTCCACAAACTTAGAAATTTCGAGACAATGCCTTTGTTCCCTCTTACTGCCCTCAAAGTAATTTATAAATACTGGCTGAACAAAGATACTATCGCTTTGCGTTCAATAAGTACTGAATCCTTTGAGTGGCGATACAATCTTGATGTTTGGGCCCGCGACCGTCAGTAATTGGGTTGGATATCTTGTTTGTCAGAAATCTGTGCAATTGTTGCGTGGAATTACGCTTATTTCGTCTATCTGAGGCTGGCATAGATAATTTTAATTTGTAATAACACACCAGAGTATTAAGATATGCAAAGTTAGAAAGTTTTTTTATAATGCCAGGACGCAAGAATGTTTCTGACGGTAAGTGCTGAGTGAATAGAAATTTCACTAGTGGGGTGTTATTTTTATAATAGGATTATGAGTCCGTTTTGTTTATTATATTTAGCAAAAGGTTTCATATTCAAAGCCGACAGATTTGTTTATTTCTATTTCGACTTAATCAACTTAAACAACCATTTAAATCTTACAGTGAGAGTAAAAGAAAAAGGGATGCCAAACCCAACTAGTGACGTCATTAGTCTTTAACCAATATATAAACAAAATACTGGCAAGAGATTATATCTCGTCAGCAAATTATGCCGGCGTCGTTAAAACCAATGGTTGAACCCAAAACACGATGGTGATGTATTTCTCATCAGGTGGAAAGCAACATCAAGGCTGTGATTTTACGTCAGTTTTGCGTGGGACTTAGGATGGATTCTAAGAAAAATATCATCATCATATTAGCCACAGGAAGTCCACTGCTTAACATAGGCCTACCCCAAGGATCTCCACAATGACCTGTTGGAAGCGGCCTGCATTCAGCGACTTCCTGCAACCTTAGTCAGATCGTCCGTCCACCTTGTAGGCGGGGGTCCGACATTTCGCTTGCCTGTACGTGGCCTCCACTCAAGAACCTTTCGGCCCCAACGGCCATCAGTTCTACGAGCTATGTGCCCGACCCACTGCCACTTCAACTTGCCAATCCTATGGGCTATGTCGGTAACCATGGTTCTCCTACGGATCTCCTTATTTCTGATTAGATCTCGTAGGGAAACACCGAGCATAGCCCGCTCCATGGCTCGTTGAGTGACTTTGAGCCTTTTAATGAGGCCCACAGTGAGAGGCCACATCTAGGTGCCGTATGTCATCACTGGTAACACACAACTATCGAAGACTTTCAATTTTAGGCACTGAGGTATTTTGGAAGAAAAATATATGGGTGTGGAAATTAATTATGTCAAAATTGCACTTACAGCTAAACGTTTTTTTTCAAATCTTTATGATCTAAAAAATATGACCATCATTATTTTATATCATTATACAACAGAAAGAAATTCGCCGAAAAAAATTAAAATTTTCAAATTACATGTTTAAATTACGCGCAGTTCCGGGGGCAAAAAATTCCGCCCTCAAGAGTACAAATGAAAAGAGGGAATGCAGCGTTTGGTGGCCTCTCGAGACGTCACTGAAGCGCCCTCTACAGTTCTTTGACCGTAGTTTAATTTCAAACAGCTTTGTGTTAAACTGATGAAAATTTTTCATTAAAACTCTGACGTATCAATTTGAAACGTCGCGTTGGTACGCCGTCGCAGATGCGCTTTGTAATCCTTTTGTGTTTTGTTAATTTGTTTGAATATTCATTAATTATATGATTTTAATGATAACAATGCTTTGAACTGCAGTATGTAGATTTTTTAGCTTCTTATTTTCATAAAAAAATTAGTATAAGTATGTAGTACAGATTACAAGTAAATATATCTTAAGATTAAAATATGTACATTCCTACGTACTCCTGGATTACTTAATATAATTTACATAGACCGTACGGAACAATTACAAATTCAATACATAAGTACAATGGCTATGTAATAATATGTGTTTATATTAAAATAAAAAACAAACAGGAAACAAACCTTATGGAAAACAGGCATTATTATTTAATAAAAATATGTGCACTATGACAATTAAAATACGAAATAAAACTATCATATTATTGCAGCTGCACATTAAATTTTAAAATCATATTTATAATTTTTACACACAGCTTCGAAAACTTATATATTGTTATAATGATGTTTGCATTAAAATATAAAACAAAATAATCAAATCAAAATAAAATATAAAACTATAGTTTCACAATTTTTGTGTTTGTTTTACTCTTTGAAAGGAGAACGCCCATTCATAGTTTGACAGCCTCCGTGGCGCAGTTGGTTAGACGCCGCCTGTGAAATGAGAGGCGGCGGATTCGATCCCCGCACCGAGAGAAATGTTTGTGAGGCCCACAAGTATTTGTCTCGGGTCTGGGTGTTTGTGAGGCCGAAAAGTATCTCGTAGTTCCAGATACCCACGACATAAGACTTAATTGATCTTAATGTGGGGTCAGGACTATGTGACTGTCGGGTGTATTTATTTTTATTTATTTATTTATAGTATCAGTAAAAAATATCATTGTTCCAAATCGGTACTGCTTAAAAATCGAATTTTATGGTTCGTCTTAAACGTTTTCCTGTTTTATCCCGGCTGACATATTTTTATAAAATAAAGTAATTATCATCACATTTTACATTTTGTTCACAAAACCGAAGACAAAAAAGTATTAGACTTCAGGCTCATCTCTCTAAGTACTCCAGGCCTGGGTCGGAATTATGTTTATATTTATTGAAATATATATCTTTCCCCGCACAAAACATATACTAAGTTTAAATAGATATTCTCCATCCTTAGAGTATATACATATATATAGAGGGAGCGCTGGTACTTCAAAAACGTAGATAAAAATGGTGGTGCCGGGCCACCTTTTTCTGCCCTCCTATTGGCTAATATTGGAACAGGTTGTGCAACATACATAAATTATTTGAAAAAAATAAATAAAAATAAGTAGTTTTTGTCTATTTAATTTCACTCAAACTCGTTTTAAAAGGATAATAGCTAAATATAATTTCGGCTATTAAAGGAATTTATAACAATTTATTGCTAAATAATTAATTCTTATTACTAATATAGGTGCGCTACCAACATTACGAACAAGAAAATATCTACGTTTTTCAAATCGCGAATGTATGACAGCGCTCCCTCTATACCGGGTATCTCAAGACTGCTACCGAAAACGAAGCCGGGTGGTAGTTTTAGTGGCTACAAACACAATGCAATTAAAAATTTCGCTTAGAAACGCGACAATTATTTTTTATGATTTTTTAAATATCGTCATTTTTGGGTGGTAAATCCATAGATTTTGCTAAAATAATAATTTAAACTCTTTTATATCTTAGAGTATTTATAAATTAAAGGGTATACACTATTATTTTAGGAAAAAATGTATTTACCACCAAAATATGGCAATAGGAAAAAAATTACAAAAAAAAATTGTCGCTTTTTTTTGCAACTTTTTCTATTGCATTGTGTCTGAAGTCGCTTAAACTACCACCCGGCTTCGTTTTCGGTAGCAGTCTTGATATACCCTGTATATAAATACTCTAAGTCTCCATCATAAATATAATTCAGTGGAGGGTAGTTTGTCGCTTGCCTCGCGCTCGGTACGTCAATTTGTGTGGAGTCTCGTGTGCGCTCCGCCACCGATCTAAATATTGTTCTAATTCGTTCGTGAATTGTGGACTATACAGTGGAAAGTTGTGTTTTGTGTCTAGCCACCTTCGTCGTCACGGATGGATGGTCGACCCTCCGGGAATGGGGCTTCGGTGAGTTGATTTGACGTCATTGAGGTATTATACTAGAGCGGACATCAGGAACAAAATATCTGCGTATGATGCGTGCACACGGGTACACACTGAAGCGAGAGGGAAGATATGTTACTTCGTAAGCGTGACAGAGACAGAAACAGAATGTACCCTAGTAGGTATGTTATCTCAATGTTTGATGTACATATATTATTATAGATTTGATTATCGTTTGTCCCTATTGGCCTTTGTGAGTATTTCTTCGAAGTGTAATCAAAATAATTAGTATTATATTATGTTACTAAGATTAGATGAGTAGATGAAAGATCTTTTTGTATATTTTGAAGATAAAACCATAATGCTATTTTTGTTGCAATGAACGGCGAAACGAGCATGGCATGCGCCTTATGACAAGCATTACGACTGCTCATGAAAAGTAGCAAAAGCTTGGCATTCCACGTTGCTCGCTATCCTGATACATAAGATGTTAAGTCGCCATATGTATTAATTAAATATGATTTCTCGAAAGGATTGCAATAATGAAAATTGAATTTTATAGAAAGTCTATAGCGAATTGGTTTCAAGAAAACATTGCAACTACCTTACGCGATTAAAATCTTAACAAATTTACATTTTACAAATATCACAACTTTCCAATCTCAGGTATTGTTAATTGAAACAAATAGCAAAAGTAAATTGAATTTACAACAGAATCTTCGAGTGAAGCACTTTTAGTTTAAACTTGATATCTCGCTCGACCAAATGCATTAAACTAAAAACAATTGTATTTTCTGCTGAGGAATACAAAGTTGCACTCACTGTAAACTGTAAATTATTGAGAATTATTCATTCTTCTTACAAAGTTAATAATCTAAAATGTATACATGCATGATTGAGCGTCAGAAAATAATGGTAATGATTATTTAATCGTCGGCATTTTTCTAACGTAACTTTATGGAGTCATGTGTGTATTGATAGTCAATCACCACGCACTATAACGGTGAAGGAAAACATCGTGAGGAAACCTGCATACTATAGCGATTCAGATCAATGTTATATGTAAAAGTCCGCCAACCCGTACTAAGCCAGAGTGATGGACTACTTGGCCTAACCCATCTCAATCGTACTTTTAATTGTAGAAGAGCCATGTCTTCTGTAGTGGGACGTATATGGCCTGTACAATCACAAATTTAATCATTGAGTTCGAAAAAATATCTTGACAAAATTTTAAAATAAGTCTTTTGATTCTCTTCCACCATAGGTCCACTAGTATTTATTAAAGTCAAAATATTAACAGATAAAGAGTATCCTTCGTACACACGTTTCCTTCGACTAATTCCGACGAGATACGTTAACACAAATTAATCGTGGTACGTGAGAAAAAATCCTTTTGAGCGTGAAGGCTGAATGATCACTCCATAACGCTTCATCCCTTTAAAATTACTTATGATAGTGTTTTTTGATTATGATAGTGAATGTAGCGATTGATGGAAATGTCGTGAGCTGATATATTTCTATGGATACCCTCTTAAAACCAGTCATGATCATGGGACGAATGGAAAAGATTTCAAGATAATAACAAGATCGATGCTCAAACAATACTGCAATTATTATAATAAAATCAGGATTATATACCTACTCCCTCAAAGAATGCTGAGAAATGAGAGATTTTGATGTTAATATTTATATTTACATACTTTATACATACTTAAACATGGGCACAGGCGCAACCAAGACATCCACGTGTCGCCTTATATGGTCCGTCCCACGATGTGATAGGTTGCGAGCCTATTGCCATATTGGGCAAAAACTCATGACTTTGAGCTGATGAGGAATAGAGAAATCCAATATTACTTTGCCCGACCCTGGACACGAACCCGAAACTTCACCATTTTAATCGTAACGTAGTACAACTATGTCATCGAGGCAGTCATTATTATACATTCCATTTTAATAAATATTTAGGGTCATACTATCAAATCGTTAATTATATTTTATTTACAAATCTTCATTCGTGCTAGCTTATATCATGTACTCAAAGATAATTCAAGACATGTAGGTCAAGATTGTATGTTATCTGAAAGTTGATAAGTGATATTTTTACACCAAAGACAGAACTTTCTCTCTCCATACTCCCATCTCCACAGATTGTCGGTATGAGATATTTTTTGATTGCCTAGTGCAAGGCCTTATTGCATTGTGCTTACTTTATATAGAGCTGTAATTGTTATCTTTTCCTAACCTACAATAAAGAATAATTAATTATAATGGACTATTAAGCCTTCTGGCACCCTCAATAATTGTATTCTAAATTGAAGAGGCACGTGCCCTGCATTGGGACGTATATGGGTTGATACAGTACATTATAAATAAAATAGCAATCGAAATCAAATTTTTCGTCATGATAATATTTATTTCTTAAAAATAACACAATTTCTTTCTCAACAGTATGATATAACTTTTCTTAATCCACAGTACAGAAATATAAATAGTATACTGACCTCCAATCACTTTGACGCAAAATTATCACACACTGTATAATAAAAAATAAGACACCCTGTATACTATCAACTGTACTGATCATGACAATTTCCTTCACACGTACTAAACCTCTTCGTATCAAGATTTAGAATTCGTAACGCGTCCTCTACTAATGACACTACCCATTAGAGCGCCAGTCTTACATTTATCTCATTATTTTATGAAACGTGGACTTGACTAATTAGTGGGAGTAAAAAGGTTTCGCTCTAAACACTCACCTGAACTCACAATTTTAAACCTGACGTCCTTTATTAAAGGCATTAGAAACTTTAAAATCTTATGAAATTCGCTACTATACGACAAATTATAAAATTAAGCTTATCTGTTAAAATTCAGATGGTTAATGTCAAATAAATATTATTTATTGTGGATTTTACAAAGATAATCTATGCTAAGGAATAATTAATAAATAAATGAATACATAAATAAAGTAGTTCTTTGGAAGCTCCTGTAGAGGCAACTTGCCTAATTTTTGTAATACATATTATGTTCAAGGAATACATCTATGTAGATGCCAGCAGAATCATCCAGAGAACACCAAACATATGTCTGTCTCTAGAAAAATTGTCTTCAAATAATTTTAATTTCCTTCAAATCCTTGAACCTTTCTATATCAAACACGAAGAGCCCTAATATTCGGACCTTAATTCTCATGTTAAATAGCTGATAACCATCTCCTCAAAACCAAAGAAGCTATTATCACAAATTGTAATCAAAATTACTAATTCCTTTTCAATAAATCCATGAATAAAGCGCTGAAAATGTCAGCTAAATTCACAGGTGGTGAAAGGCCGCCTTGAATTTTTAAATACATAGGTCTGTTGAACTTAAATTATAATTAAGTCAGAGAATATTCAAATTAGACACGTTTCCTTAACTCAATTAGTTTTTGAATTATTCCTATAATTTTCGTTGAGACATTTGTTAAATTTAATGTCGAACAAATGTAACGAAAGTATTATAATGTAAATACCTGAATTTAACGAGGTCAAGGATTGTCTCGATGAAATTTTAATAGGACTACAACCCTGTGGTCTTGGGTTCGAGTCCCAGGTTGGGCAAAGTGATAATGAATTTTTCTATTCATTATCAGCCCGAAATCAGGAATTTGGGGATATTCTTGCAATCTATCACGTCGTAGGATGGAACCCACAAAATGAAATTTGGTTGACATGGCACCACTTCTACGAAACCCTTCTAGAAAAGGTTTGAGTTTATATTATGTCATGCTTATGTTAACCAAGGTCAAATCAATTGTCCTATGGCCTTTTCGCCTCTTCCCTATAATTTGTCTCTGCTCCCTAAATCTTAATGCACTTGTAATTTTCCTGTTCTTATATAATAGTTCATAGGTTAGCACTAATAAGTAACCATCATGTAAGCTAATTATTTTCCATTACTAAGGACTAAAACAATAATAATTATTATTGCTTCTATTTAAAATAATAATGAATTACAAGAATTAAAATTAGTTTTTAAATCTCCTCCAGGGTGGTACATTTTTTGATAATTTAAATAACAACGTCATTAAATCTGAATAAGTATACCGGGTATATCAAGATTTCTACCGAAGCTGGGTGGTAGTTTTAGTGATTACAAACACAATGTAACAAAAAAATTCGCAAAGAAACACGAGATATTTTTTATAAATTAATTCTGAAATATCGGCGAGTTTAGGTGGTAAATCCATAGTTTTTTTCTAAAATAATAATTTAAAGCCTTGCGAACCATAGCGTCTTTAAAAATAAAAGGGTATACACTAGTATTTAAGAAAAAACTATTTATTTACCACTTTAATACGACGGTAGAAAAAAAAATTACAAAAATAAAATAGTCACAAATTTTTGCACAAAGTTTCGTTACATTTTGTCTGAAATCACCAAAACTAACACCCAGCTTCGTTTTCGGTAGCAGTCTTGATATACCCTGTATAGATTTCTTAGTACTTGTAACATCGCTTTATAGCTAGTTCGTAGCAGATATTAAAAATAATATGTTATTGTTTAATCGCTAAATGATTAAAAATAACGAATGCTAAAAGATATATTTTCATCCAATAATACATAAAACTGGTTGGCAAAGGAGCGAAGCGTTGGGGCTCTCCCTTAAAATTATGAATTTAATATCGGCATGTATGTATAATTGGATTGAGATCAATAATTTTGATCTATGTATTTTCATCGTCAAATAAACTTCTGAGGCAGAAAAAAACGTCTAGATTGGAATGAAATATTAATGCGTAAAGTTGGAGTAGTTGTATTGATTTTAAAGCGCCATTTTCCATTATCCAAACATTCATATTTCTTTCTCTTCAATTTTTCAATTCAAATCTACTCGTTTGACTGGGTAATTAAAGCTGAAATAGCTATACAATTTATATTCAATGTAATGATAAAATATCGTATCAAATCGTATTAACTACAGAACTCAACGCGAAAATAGTGTTATTAATGAAAGAGCAATTATTCAAGCAGTTGCTGGCCGACGCTTCGTTAGCAGAACTGTTATTTACGTGTATGTCATTATTACGTAATCACATTAACATATCTAATGAGTGAAACACACAGACGCACTGGTTGATGAACTTGTGATTAGTTAACAGCGTACAGCATTGCTGAAATAGTACCTTAAATAGAAGAGTAGTCATTTTGATCACAATTGAAATGCTTAGTTCAAATCACCCTCATTTTCACTAGTCAACATAGGCCTTTTTAAGGGTCTCTTCAGCGTTTGATAGCAACTTTCATGAACACGACTCCTATAATATTTAATAGGTCGTCTGACTATCGTGTGATTAAAAAATAACACTAACTGCCGAACTAAGAAACATTTAATGTCAATTAAAATTAAATTATTACATAATGTAGATTTTACGAACAAAATCTTACATATATCTACTTACTAAGGAACAAATTAATTAGCAAATGTAAGTTCGACTGTTGGTCTCAGATCGAGTTTTGTTTTGTGGGTAACTATGAGATACTTTATTGTTCGACAAACATATAGACTCGAGAATAATACGTGTCATTCATATAAATATTTATCTCGACGCGGGTATCGAACCCACGACCTTTTAATTCATAGCCAGTATCTAGCTGACTGCGCTACGGATGCTATCAAAGACCCTATTTTAAAATAAAAAAGGAGAAATAAAGCAGAAAGTTTTATAATAAAAATAAATATGTTGATTACATTCATCGCTCACAGCATGTCAGAAATGTTGTTGAACCATCTGTAAAGCAATAAATTCCCAATGCGTACAGAGATTCCTTGAGCCGCTCGCCTGAATAAAACATGTGCAGTCAAAGGGCCAATCGCGGTGCAGGATTTTAATAAATAATTACACAAGAAACCTCATGTTTATTTTACACTGTCGTAAACCTCTTAGTTTTGGTCTTGACGTATGTTCTGAATTGTCAATTTTCTTCGCTTTTATTTTGCACTGAAATTGATTTTTTACGTGACATGATTTTAAGCCGCGTGTTCAAATTAAGTACATATATATATACATATTTAAACTCACGCCTTTTTCCAAGAATGGGTGGGCAGAGGAGCTACTGGGAGTAGTATTTGTGTTTCGTCTCATGATGTGATAGGGCGCGAGCGTGTCGATATATTGAGCACAAATTTCTGCCTCCAGGCTGCTTATGAATAGAAAAATCCAATATCAATTTGCCCAACCCAGTCAGTCTGATAGTCAACGTAAAAGCGAGATGAACAGACACTGAAAGTATAGGTTTTTCTTAATTTATGCTTGACAAAGAGACTAAGAAGTTTGAAGAGATCATCTTCAGTGCCACGCATTAACACCTAAAATTTTGAAGTATACGACTGTTTAAAATTTTATTTATTTATATACTTTACTGTATACCAAAACGTATGAAAAAAGAAACAATAAACAGATAAAATGCTTAAAATGAAATACATGGTAACAATTGGCGACCTTATATTATATTAACAATTTTAGCCCATTTTAACGATTTTATCGATGGTTCGAATGGAATCGAGGTTCGAATTAATACTAAAACTGTGGAAAATTTGTTATTACGCAAAAGTTATACAGTTAAGGTTTATCTGTTTTTTTTTTTGCCTCGCATATATTTTAAATCAGCGCTCAGACTGCGGCAATAAGCTGAGCTGGATCCCTTGTGAAATAGGAAGTACATTTCAGTTATTTTTTGTTTTTTAGTTACGGTACGCACGTCTAACTATAGGCCACGGGCCTCTTAAAAATATAGAGTATGATTGACATGGGTTAGACCAAAAAATATATTATATACTTCACTTACCAAAATATATTCAAATGAATCACGAACATGTTCGATCGAGCGCCTTGTAAGAAAGCGAGCTAACATAATTCGTACTTACCTTCCAAAATGGCAGCTTAATCAATATTCAGAATCGAATGAATTCCAATTTACATTTAAAAAAATCAGATCCATTTAAAAGCAATAGGGCTGAGTGCGTGAACAAGACGAGCGCTGTACATGACAGAATCATAAAAATATGATGTGGTAAATTTTAAATAAAAAGACGTGTGGCACTCGGAGACTGCCGCGGTAAAGCTATTGCATAGCATTTTTTATCAACTTATGTAATCATAATTATTTATTTATTTTATTTATGCAGTATTTTTTCCTTTGTTTTGCTTTGATATTAATTATACAGATATTCACTGTTGTGCGTGCGAGCTTCGTAGAGTCGTACCATGAAGTAAATACAAAGAGGAGGTGCCCTGACTCCGAAACTCTAAGCAGGCATGAGTCACCAGATTGCGGGGCGAAGAGGGGGATTACGCATGCGCAGTAACGCCGATACTACCAATGATAAGGCGAGTTGCTGAACTAAAGAGACAAGCGTGATATTTCAAAAAGTCATTAAAAGTTCTGCTATTCATCGATAGATGGCAAAACTAAATATCAAAAGAGGTTAGATTACAATTAATCACGCAATAGCTTTGCAATACGCATTTAAAAGTACTGGCACATATTTGAATCAAAATAAAAATATTAAATTTAAATTTCGGTCGGACTTAGGTTATTTTCGTTACGGAATTTCTGGATTCGGTCTCCACGCTCAAGGCCCGCAATAGAGGCTATGCAATAGCTTAATAAATAAATAAATACTCGACACTCCACTGCCTCGTTGGTGCAATTGTACTACGGTACGGTTTAATTGCAAAGCTGTGGCCTAAGATTCGAATCCTGGGTATGACAAAGTGATATTGGTTTTTCTATTCATTATTAAGATTCGTAGATTTGACTCCTGAGATAAATGTTTGTGTGATACTCAAGCATCACTGGCTCGTTGGCGTAGTTGTACAATGCTGAGGTCTCGGATTCGAATGCCGGATCGGGCAAAGTAATATTGGTGGTTAATATTCATTATTTGATTGAATTTGTATCATATTGTGGGACGGAACACATCAGGCAAAAAACGTCTTTTTCTCGGTAGAATATTTATTGATATGAATATAATTAAATTGCACAATAGGAACAAGGAATTGAATGAAAATAAGAATTGCACAAATTTTAACTATAGAAATATATTTTGTTTACTAAAACATTGTACATGTAATGACGAATCTAAGCACTCCATATTTTCACTACAGACACAGCTGACGATACTTTAACCACACGTGTGAACTTGTATTGTGACGCTTTCTTGTTTTTCCAACGCCAAGAACGTTCGAGAAAGACAAAGACAGAGACACAAGCATGCGCCGATTCAATGCGCCTAATAGGTAGGTAGGTTTCGTGGGGAGGCTAATAGGCACTATTTCGGAATAAGGATGGGGGAAGGCAGGGGGGGGGGCTATGGGACAATTTTGGAAAAAGTGGGTGAAACTGAAAAATAATTCTCTAGTGCTGCGCGCGCACCGTTACGTTACCGGGCGTTACACTTTTTCATAAGTGACTCCCAGCCGCAACCTAATTTAAGACGTTGTCACGTCAACATGGGTGAGCTGGGTAGTAGTGGTAGAGTGGGTGGTGGTAGTAGATAATTTATAACAAAAGCACGTTTTATTTTATTGCAGTGAATGGCGAGTCGAGCAAGCCGTTCGCCTGATGGTAAGCGATACGACCGCTCATAAACAGTAGCAACATTCCACTGCGCTCGCCATCCTGAGACATAAGATGTTAAGTCTCAATATGTCCAGTAGTTGCTCTGGCTACAATGTCCTTCAATCCGAAACACAACAGCGCATTTAAGCAGTGTTGTTTCACGGCAGAAATAGACATTGCGGTGGTACCTACCCAGATGACTTCTCACATATGAGAGACCTACCACCAGTAGACAAAGTAGGCACGTCAACAAAAAAATGATAAATTGGGTATAACGTGCAAGAAAAGTACAACAAAACAAAACAAAAATACTCATATCTAATGTCCCCTCCAAATTCATACATGTATTCCGCACTCCGCAAGCTTAAATGACTACGGTGAAAAAATGTTTTTACATAATAATTCGTAGGTGGCGTGACAGAGACGAGTAATTTGTTGATTTATATGCACCTTACACGTTATTATACGATGTACTGCGACGAGATGCGACGTGGAACATTATCTACAAAATGTTGAATGTGGAAGTGCGTGCTGGACTATTGGTAAACGGACTAGACGCGGCTGCCAACATGTTCACGGTGGTCGCGGGTTCGAATCCCAGGGCACACCTCTGACTTTTCGGAGTTATGTGTGTATTAACAGTTAATCACTACACACTAAAACGGTGAAGGAAAACATCGTGAAGAAACCTGCATACCATAGCGATTTATAAGAATTTCTATGGTATGTAAGTCCGCCAACCCGCACTAGGCCAGCGTGTTGGACTATATGGTCTAACCACTCTCAATCGTACTCTCGATTGTAGAGTAGGCCCGAGCCCTGCAGTGGGACGTATATGATACAGTACAGTTGACAGTCATGCCTTGAATTTTGATACAAAACTGAAAAAAAAATCAACATGATACTAGTGAGATCAAAATTTTTGATACTAGACTGACGGCCGGCTCTTTTTTTATTGCATTGAATAGCGTGATGAGCATGCTATGTCTGATGGTAGGCGATACGACCGCTCATGGACAGTAGCAAAACCAAACAACATCATTAATAAATGCTGCTTGACACTCCACTGCGCAAGCCATCCTGAGACATAAGATGTTAAATCTCAATATGACCAGTATTGTTTCTTGCTACAATGCTCTTCAAATTTTATCACACCATTGTAAATACACTGCCCATTTAGCGGTAAAATTTTGCGGTATTGCGGTGGTACCTACCTCTCACATATTATGAGAAATCTACCACTATGACCACCAAGTTCCAGCAAAAAAAAAAACAAATAACCTCAATAAGAGAAGCTTGTAGCTTTTAAAAATCAAAAATAAATAATACCCAACAGTCACATACGTAGTCCTGTAATAAAGAAAGAGATTGACTAAATAAAAGGAAATCAAAGTTATTCTACTTTCACAAAATTGCCGTCATTCCCGCAAGTCATGCTCGCATAAACCGGGGCACCTTTGATTTAAAGAAATTATTTAAAACCATAAACTTTTATACTCTACATTCCAGAGATAAAATCAACGCAAATCTCTGATGTTCTTTATAGCTGGTATCATAAACAAAAGAATCCAAGGTGCGCGATCTTTACGCGCTGTTTCAAGTTTATGGATCGCTTACATTTTAACTCGGTCGTAATCGTGAAAACACATGTTTATAATTTTATTGCGTGCGATCTGTTTAATGGTAAAAACATCATGATGTAACCTTCACACCATAGGGTACATACTGCCACTGAAAATGAAGCCTGTAAATGGCTGTTAAGTATTTACCACACAAAAGCGATGATAGGAAAAACTTGTCTCGTGGCCATTAATATTATGCGATTACAATGAAGTTAATACCATGGAATATCGTAGAGTAATATCTACGAAAAGGAAAAAAAACCTTTTTTTTACATATGTTTCTTTTTTATAAATTTTATTAAATAATGATATATCAATAAAACACATTAAATTCTACATAATTGTTAATTATTTTATGATAAATACATGCTTAAATGTAGATTTTTTAATTTCTACACGGTTTTTTAAATCGTTTTAACTAGATTATAATAGTAATAATGAAAAAAAAATGATAACAAATTTTTCAGCAAATCATTTCAAGTCATTTATGTTTTTACTTGAAGAAATACAATAAAGATTATTCTATGTATAAAAATGAATTAATAAAATTCACAAAAGTTAACACACAATACTTAGCTAGTAGTAGAATTTTAGAACCTATACAGGGTATATCAAGACTGCTACCGAAAACGAAGCCGGGTGGTAGTTTAAGCGACTTCAGACACAATGCAACAGAAAAAGTTGCAAAAAAAAACGACAATTTTTTTTTTGTAATTTTTTTCCTATTGCCATATTTTGGTGGTAAATACATTTTTTCCTAAAATAATAGTGTATACCCTTTAATTTATAAATACTCTAAGATATAAGAGAGTTTAAATTATTATTTTAGCAAAAACTATGGATTTACCACCCAAAAATGACGATATTTAAAAAATCATAAAAAATAATTGTCGCGTTTCTATGCGAAATTTTTAATTGCATTGTGTTTGTAGCCACTAAAACTACCACCCGGCTTCGTTTTCGGTAGCAGTCTTGAGATACCCGGTATAACAAGCACCGTATAATATAATGGCAGAAAACCTGTCATACGCTTTCAGTACAACCTATATAATTGCCTTGACCCATCCCCAGACCCGAATCAAATATTTGTGGATAGCACAAACATTTGTGTCAAACCGACACAACATTTCACAACCCTTATAAACGGAGTGCATTTATTTAAGATAATATCTGAAGTCTTTATTTTATGTTTTATATATAACGTGCTGTAAAAGAAAATACTGCTCCAATTACGCAGTACTTTAGATATTTTTGAAATAAATTTATTTAGGACTTGCTTATAATTTGTAAGTTTGCATAGAGATTTAAGAGAAATATTTAACAATGGGGTCCTTTATTTTATGGCCTTTTTCCGCCACAGTAACTGTCAAATCCTTTAAACTTAAATTATAGAGACTTTATAATATAATCCGACGGTTCTCAGCAACTTAGTTCTCAGACCAACGTTTCTCAAATTGCATGTTGACACCCCTTTACGGTTGCTAGAAGCTTTCAGGGAATCAGAACGCTCTGAGAAAAATAGAGGGCGTTGATGCTTTTTTGTAAGCAACAGTTATGTTTTTTCTGTGATGTTTCAAAATAAAAATAATTATGATAATTTTATTGAATGTGTTAGTCACACTATTACTATATTGACGAAAATTTGTTTGAGAAAACGTGCAAGTTATTTGTATATATAATTTATACTGAAAACTATGTTTAAAATATGGTATGGTGTCACTGGGTATGTTTTTAAATCAAGGGGCCTAAATTGGAACTAGTTTGAAAACCTATGCTCTAAAATGTTGATACCCAAATTACATAGTGTAGTATTAGCCGCCGCGTACCCACAAATGCATGCAGGAAGTCTGCCAGCGTAAAAGCTACTTAAACTTATACTATTTTAAATTTTCTTGTATGTATCAGAGTACCCAGTCTATACCTATATGCTAATGTCAAATATCTACACTTTTTTTTAATAAAGTAGAATACTCAACAAAGGACCAAAAAAACTTTTAAAATGTATGAAATTAAAATTTAAAATAGAAACAAATGGCAAGAGGCTATCTAAAAGGGTTATACGCTAAGCAGAGCACAAGGCCAAAAGTTTGAGAACCTCTGCCCTAAACTATTGTAGATCTAAAGAATTGTGCTCCATTTATCATCTGTTGAAAGTAGAACAGTCAATTTGCGTTATCTTGACGACGCTCTGTTGGCATACTTTTCTTGCCTTAGTACTTGTCAGTTTGAGCTGAAACTCAAAGATTGTTATTAAGGTAGTTTCCTGCGACTATTTTACTTGTGTTGAGTGCTTTAGCTTGTATTTAGAGAATATCTTAGCTCTGGAGTCGCTGTTGGCCTTTTCTCCTCGGATATTTACGGAGTGGCATGCATTTTATGAACCAACACCACTCTCAATCGAACTCTCGATTGTAGAGGAGGCCCGTGCCCTGCAGTGGGACGTATATGTGCTGATACAGATGCATTTTATGAAGACAAATAGGTTGCATCTTCTTTGACAAATACCACATCTTAAGCATTATTTAATGAACCAAGCGTTTACAATATTAATTAATTTATGGGTAATTAAGGTGACCCATTTGACACAATATCATTGATATTGACCAGTATAATAGTGACCTTTTTTTGTACCGTATGGTTTAAGAAAGCAATATTTATATTTTATACTCTTCTCAATCGTACTCCCGATTGCAGACCAGATTTGTATCAACAGTAAATGTCAAATAAATAATTATAGGGTGGATAAATAAATAATGTTATAATTAATTGCACTACGATACGGTTACAAAGCTAAGGTCTCAGGTTCGAATCCCGAGTTGGGCAAAGTGATATTGGATTTTTCTATTAATTATTTATCAGCCCAGAGTCGAGGATTTGTGCCCGATAAAACAATAGACTCGTCACCAATCACATCGTGAGACGGAACATACAAGGCGAAATGTGCGTGGCCTGGTACCTCTGCCTACCCCTTCTGAGATATAGGCGTGAGTTTATGTATGTATGTATGTAAAATTCTTATAAATCGCTAAGATATGCAGGTTTCCTCACGAAGTTTTCCTTCACCGTTTTAGCGCGTGGTGATAGACTACCAGCCATACATAAACTACTGAACATAGGCATCCCCCAAGGATCTCCACATCGATCTGTTCGAAGCGGCCTGCAACCAGCGACTTCCTGCAACTTCAGCCAGGTCGTCCGTCCACCTTGTACGCGGGCGTCCGGCACCTCTGCCTACCCCTTTTGAGAAAAAGGCGTGTGTTTAAGTATGTATGTAAATAAATAATTGTCGTGTATCCTTCATTGAAGATCCTTAAATGAATACTAAATAAATAATACCATGTGCATTACCACAAGCATTACAGTCTAGTGCAGTGTCAGAATAAATTCAATCGATCAGCAACTAAATAAACAATTCGATGCGACTCCCAGTTTTACAACCAGAACATCCAGCTATAAAAACGTAGCGCTAGGTAAATAAAAATACTGAATTAAAATCAGTATATTTATGTCCTTAAATATGTTATGTTTACCGGGTTTCAAAAGTACCAACTGAAATCAGTGTCAACCACTACACGTCTCCTCAACAATCGAGGGTACGATTGAACGGGGTTAGGCCATGTAGTCCACTACTAAATTCAGGTCTTCGGACTTTATATACCACAGAAATTCTTAAAAATCGCGTTAGTATGCTTCACTGTTATGTGCGTGATGATTGACTGTTAAAACACACGACTCAGGAATTGATTAAAAGTCAGAGGTGTACCTTGGGTTTTGAACCCGGGAGCAGTTGAATGTGTTAGTATTCGCGTTTAGTGTGGTACCACGCACTTAATAGGCAATCTAGGCTTCATTAATTCAGATGACTTCAAAACGATGTCATGAATTTATTCGTGATTTCCACGAAAAATGAATAAATGTGTAAAGGTGAATAAGTGCGAACGCGTCTTTATAAAAAAAATACCTTCATGAAGTGAAAATATACTTTATGCAAAACCTTTTTGATTCACATTTCAAGGATAAAAAAGACCTGAAATAATTGTCAGACGTGAAATCGTCAACATTGCATAATATCGATGGAGCCGTACTTGAAACAAAGAATCATATTTATGTACGTTGAAATATTTCTTGTAATAATAATAGCAATTTCGATTCTGTGCCACTTAAAACGACGAAGACAGGGTTGTAATGATCCCGAACAATAATCTTTATATATATGAAGAAATAGCATTTTTGTGAAAATGATAATACGAGTATGTTACACGAATTATATTTAAATGAAACTTTTTTTTTTATTGTGTTTCTTGACTTGTTTTCCTTGAAATTCATCTCAAATGGTGCGTGAAGCCATCCTTAATATAATTTTATGCTTGTTTCGTTCATCGATATAGAAAAACCTTTTATTTATTTACATTACGCTATTGTATTATACAACCAAACCGGCTTATTAACTAGGCGGCTAATGGCTAGACAAATAGGTTTAGATGGATGCTGTAAGACTAATTTAATTAAATATATCTTACCTTTGAATACTATTTTTAATTGAATAAAAAATATTTAATCTATCGCGAACGGGCAACGTAATAATGGGTTTTGCAATTCATTATTAGCCCGGAGTTGAAATTTGTACCTGATATGGTTGCCATAAACACCACTGCCTACCCCTTCAGGGAAAATGGCGTGAGTTTATGCGTGTATGTAATTTATACTAACTAACTAACTGCTAACTATAATTGATTTTCTATGCTCTTAATATTTATACCCTCAAAAAGGGTCAGGTCAAAAGTACCCTGAACCGACAAAAATGCATGGAGAGTTGATGTCGCGTGAGATTATGGTATATTTTTATATTTAGTTATTATTTGTAGATTATTATTTACGCCATAGACTGTCCTTTCTATCTCCTGTTTATATATCCATCCCATAGTTGCCTGTAAATTAGCTAGTGTGATAAGGCCGCCACATGTACAGTCAGCAACATAAGTCACTACACATTCACGAGATTTGGAATTGTCTAATCATCCAAAATAATAATAATTTTCAATATCGTATGGCACTTCTCGGCATAGATGACTTTACTTGGTTATATTTTACGACTACAGAGTAGTACGTACAAATTTGAATTCATAAAAAGGTTATCAAAAAATGTGAAGTATTCAGCGACTTATGTTGCTGACTGTACTAATATTTTTATTGTGTAATATCTTCTTAGTAATTCTGTACAGTGCAAAAAAGGATTATTTGAATTAATAAAATAAATAAATAAATGAAAGCAGATGAAGCGAAAGTAATATGTCATGAGCGAGCAAAGTGGCGGCCAATAGTATCTGCCTACACCTATGGGACACAGGCGTGACGATTATGTATGTAATATTTATAAACAGTGCTTTTATAAATTATAAACTTGATCTTCGATTTAAAGGGGTTAAGCCCTAGTCCATCACGCAAGTCTAATGCGGCTTAGAAGTTATAAATAGTTAGTAATAATAAATAACCTACAGGCACATACATAGTCCTAACCCTACACTAAGATCGAGTCTTGTGTCGTGGGAGACAAAAACTACGACAGACTTTTCGGTTCACAGACACCCAAACCGAATTAAATAGTTGTCACAAAAACTTTTGTTTCGGTCGGCGGGAATCGAAGTCGCAGTCTCTCATTTCATAGGCGTCCAACGGACTCCGCCACGCAGGCTGCTATAATACATATTATATCTCATTTTATTACATACTATACTTTACTTCTGTATCTGTACGAGTTTATATACGTCCCATCTACCATCAAGAGTACGATCAAGAATGGTTAGATAATATAGTCCACCACGCTCGCCAAGTAGCAGACTTTACAGCAGAAAAATACACATTCACGTAAGAACTAAATTTGTTTAAAACCACAATATTTAATCATAATCCTTAGACTGCCCTTTCTCTCTCCTGTGTCTTATCTCCATCCAAAGGTTGCCCGGAAGAGATTGCCTAGTGCAATAAGGCCGCCGATTGTACTTATTTTTAATATTGTTTTAATTTCTGTAATTGTACTTTTTTTTTCTGGTGTACAATAAAGTTTATAAATAAATAAATAAATAAATAATCCTAGATTCCTGTTCATCCAAACGTTACCAGGAAGAAATCGCTCAATGCAATATGGCCGCAAATTTTACCATATTTTTATTAGTTATATTTTATTTAAGTATATAATAAAGTGTATATAACATAACATAAAAAAATAAATACTTGGACTTTGATAGTCAAGTTGAGATGAATTTGAAATCGAATACATTTATTGCTATCATACAAATTGCTTAAACAAAATCTAAATACAATATTAATCAGTATAAAAATTACAATAACTTTAAATAAGTTGATGTCAATGATGTTGATGTAAGAAATCTACTAGAGCATTAGGTATTCTCATTGGCCGGTCGATATCTCTCCTAACAAGATCACGTACTGAAACTATTGTGGACACGACATTCGATCAACTGATGCAGCCATTTGATAAAGAGTTTTATATTTATTTACTACACTCTGTCTTGCAGATTACTTGTTTTTGACAGATGAACGTATTTTAGTCTTATTTTTTGATTATATTGTGGGGTTGACATCGTTTACACATATATAAGCGCTTTGTGTTATTATGTCTGTTCATTTGTGTGGTTTACAATAAAGTATTTATAAATAAACAAATAAAGTATGTACAACATACAGTATGTATGTATGAATTATATTGCGGATTTGATTTAATTTTTACATTTTTTACATGAACTTTTTTATTTAATAATTCTAAATTAAGGGTAGTTAAATTGTAACAGTCACTGAGCGGATGACTAATACCTCAGTCCGTTCCGTGACAAATAATGTAAAATGAAACCATATCCGCGATGAAAACAGTTATAATTCAATTTGTAACATTCGCGTAAATCTAAGAAACCATTGTACAGTGTGTATTAAAACCTATTTCGAATAGAAGCGCCGTGGTTTAGATGTAGTTCTCGGCATGTAGGTTCTCATTAATGTATTGGTTTGTGTAAGTGCATCACACAATAGGATTGCAAAACGTTGTACGTACTGAATCGGAGAATTTGCTTGGATGTACAGTTTAAGTGATGGTTTGTAATTTTTTTTTTAAGTGGTTGTTTTAAAAATATCATAGAACAGATGAATATGGTACTTTTCTGTGGTATATATAGTTGATTTGGATATTTCATTAAAGTAGCACTTCTGCCTACCCAAGAAAAAGACATGTGTTTATGTATTCATCATCATCATGTCAGCCACTGCTGAACATAGGCTGAAATGTCGGACGCCCGCGTACAAGGTGGACGGACGACCTGGCCAAAGTTGCAGGAAGTCGCTGGATGCAGGCCGTTTCGAACAGATCGATGTGGAGATCCTTGAGGGATGCCTATGTTCAGTAGTTTATGTATGGTTGGTAGTCAATCACCACGCGCATAAACGGTGAAGGAAAACTTCGTGAGAAAACCTGCATATCTTAGCGATTTATAAGAATTTTACATACATACATACATAAACTCACGCCTATATCTCAGAAGGGGTAGGCAGAGGTTCCAGGACACCCACATTTCGCCTTGTATGTTCAGTCCCACAATGTGATAGGTGGCGAGCCTATCGCCATATCGGGCACAAATTCCTGACTCTGGGCTGATAATGAATAGAAAAATCCAATATAACATTGCCCAACCCGGGATTCGAATCCGAGACCTCAGCTTTGTAACCATACCTAAGTACAACTACGCCACCGACGCAGTCATATAAGAATTTTTATGGTATGTAAGTCCGCCAACCCGCATTAGGCCAGCGTGGTGGCCTAGCGACTCTCAAACATACCGTCGATTGTAGAGGAGGCCCGTGCCCAAGAAGCTTATATCCCGTGCCCTGCAGTTTGACGTATATGGGCTGATACAATTAGGATTCTGAAGCTCACTAAAGTGGCTGTAAAATATGTTTTGCAAGCATCATTTTTTGTGCAGCACCGCCACCATTTGATTTGTTTGCCGTCATGCGTGTTCTCTCCTTCTTATAATCCTGGGTGCTTCCGCCGTAATGTGATGAGGCATTTTTTTTTATTGCTTTGAATGACGAGACGAGCAGGCCGTTCGCCTGATGGTAAGCGATGCGACCGCTCATGAACAGTAGCAAAACCAAACAACACCTTGAATTACAAAGCAATGCTTGTCATTGCACTGCGCTCGCCATCCTGAGACATAAGATGTTTAGTCTCAATATGTCCAGTAGTTACTCTGGCTACAATGTCCTTCAATCCGAAACACAACAGTGCATTTAAACTGCTGTTTGACGGGAGAAATAGACATTGCGGTGGTACCCACCCAGGCAGCCTCTCACATATGAGAGACCTACCACCAGTAATTATAGCAGGCCATCATTATTCTATCGAATGGCATGGGACTACCGTCTGATACTATTCGATACTCTGCCTGGACGGCATCTGCGCTCACCATAGGTGCAGTGCAGTCATTATGCCGGGCCAGTATAAAAAAATGTTTTTTTAGCATACCAAAAGTATTTATTTCAAATATGCTTTATGAGATTCAGTCATAAGTACTGATACCCACGACACAAGTATCTTTCAATTCAGAACTGTACATATTATAAAATTGAGAGTATTTATTATTAAAAAATGAAGTACAGTTGTTTTAACTCATTCTGCGATTTTTTTTGCTGTTTCGAAAAGAGTGAAGTTTTTGTCACGACACAATAGGGTGGCCAGGATAATGGAAATAAATATGGAGATCCGATGTTTACCGAACCGTGACGAGGTCTATTGTTTCAGACGAAATCTTCACCCCGTTTTGAATACTTTCATGTCATTTGATGATGAGCTCTCTCACAATGATGAGCTAATATTTTTAAAATGAAAAGGATTTTGAGGAAGCCTGATTTTTTTTAATACAATGGTAATATTGGTGTTTTAAAATTCAGCGGAATTAAAAAGCTGGTCTTTGTCTTTCGGTTTATAAATGGATTCAGTACTCATAGTAACGAATGGATATATTGAATATTACTTATAATTTTATGTCTCTGGATGGCGGGCGCAGTAGAATACTTAGCATAGGCTAGTTTCATACATTTTTATTTTTGTTTATAACGGAAGGTTACGTTACGCACAATCAAAATCAGAAAGAATTTTTAAAATCCGTTAAGTAATAAGCAAGTTACAAATATATGAAAGTTGGTGGTAGGAGTGATAGAAAAGGATGCAACATGCACGGCGTGACGTCATCTTCCATAAGGTGCACGCGTGCGAAAGAGACAACGAGTGTCCCCACCGTACTATTAAATGTATTAATATCTCAGTCATTTTACATTCAATTTTGATGCTGTTTTCAAATTCGTTTGTTTTTATAAACGATGCTTTTAAGGAATGATTACTTACTGCTCAAATAAAATCTTGGACCCAACCCTATTGCCCTGTAATTCTAAAATGCCGTGTAATTTTTAAGGTGTTGTTAGATTTTGCTACTATTCATGAGCGGTCGTATCGCTTGCTCATATTGCCACTGACTGCAATAAAAAAAATATTAAAAAGAAATATTCGTCTAAAAAATCACTCAAATATACAACAATGAAAACACGATCAAAATCCAGGCAGCAACGCACAACCAAAATTCATAATTTCGCCGGCAACGTACATTAGCATTTAATTTACATGACATGTTACGAGACTTCCAAGAAATAACAAAACTCGCGCGGTGCTGTTTAATCTAGGTCATAATTTAATCTCGTGGATATAGCACGTAATTTTATCGATAAATTTTAATTTTCCTTGTTTTATTATTGTGTGGAGGCGATGTCAATTTTATTCAGGCCTTGACCTTTAAATATTAAATATGTGATAAAATATTTAAATAGCGTCCGGTAATGACGAGTAAAGGTTACCACTCATAATTAATAGTTAATATTCTTTATATTAATGTATGGACATAAGCTCACTACATCAACTCCGTAACGTCACCGAATCGCCGCTGTCCACGCGTGGAGCACTCGGTGACAACTCGTTGCTCACATGCTTGTGTTGCGTTTTTGCGCATTGACAATTCACAAGTCCCGAATGATTGATTTTAATTTATTATTTGTAAAGTCACAGAGCGAATGAAATACCTCAGTCTGCCCCGTAACCGCGAAAGCTGTAAAGTAATCGAAACGTCTGAAAAGTCAAAAATGTAAAAATTTAACCAAATTCGCGATAAAATCCGTAAATTACAGTTTGTAGCGGGGACCGGACCGTGGTGGCGCCAAGACTCAAGAGCGATCAATAAGAATGCAGACAAACTGACAAATGCCTTTATTTGACTTCTTAACTTACATAAGTTTACCACATTCAAGTACACTAAGGACCTGTCGCGGATTTCAGTGAGAGATCCCAGCGTGGTGGAAGACTTTGACTTACGTCTACGGAGAGGGCTGAAGTTAGAAATGACGTAACAATATTTTGATCGAGACTATATACTACCGCCGGAGAATCTTGACACCGCGATGTACAATCTCTAGTGGCGCCATCTCTTGACGTAATCTTGAGTTATGTTGATCGCGTTACAAGTTTTATTTCAACATTCGCGTAAATCTAAGAAAGCATTATACAAGCTATTCATAACATCATAAACAGTACCTTTAATGCGGGTAGGTATTAAAGTAATGATACATCTGTATCAGCTCATACGTTCCACTGCAGGGCACGGGCCTTATCTACAATCGATAGTACGATTGAGAGTGGTTAGGCCATATAGTCACTACGCTGGCCTAGTGCGTGTTGGCGTACTAACATACCTTAGAAATTTTGTAAATCGCCATGGTATGCAGTTTTCCTCACGATGTTTTCTTTCACCGTTATCCATCCATCCATCAGCCAAAGGAAGTCCACTGCTGAACATAGGCCTCCCCCTATGATTTCCACAGAGACCTGTTGGAGGCAGCCTGCATCCAGCGACGTCCCGCGACCTTTACCAGGTCGTCGTCGGTCGTCGTTTACCGTTATAATACATGATGATTATTGAGGTGTCCCCTGGGATACATATTGATTGTAAATAATAAGGACACAAATACGTCCCACTGCAAGGCATGGGTCTGTGTTAATTTGAGGTTTTTAAATTAACTACGCTCGCGTTGGCCTATGGCATGTTGATGCACTTAGCATACCATGAATTTATGACAGCCTCTTTGGTGGAGGTGATAAGACGCCAGTTGTGAAACTATGGAGCGCAGGTTCATTCCCCACTCTGTTAAAATATTTTGTGATCCAAATTGTATAATTATTTGTTTTACAATGTTATTAAGAGATTTGAGCCGAATACTCATCATAAATTACAACAATTAAAACAAATAATAATACTAATTGGAACCCCTCTAAATCTAGACTAGCTTCATTATGAAATTTACACATATTTTCAGATACAAAGATTTTCGTTGATAAAGAATAAGGGACAAAGCCTTTGTACAAAGGGCTCAGCACAAAGACTTATAACGAGAGCTTTTGCTCATGATCACGTGACTTTATTTTCGCTACTTTTGAAGGACAATGACCTTTCAGAGTTTTATCTATTACTAGGAATACAAGATGTTAGAGAGGACTAAATTTCTAGGTTTTATAGCCAGATTAGAAAACTTTGTTGTTATGAATATTATTTAATTGAAGGGTTTTCATTGGTATTAGGTAAGATTTGATCATAATAAACCAATATTGGTTTCATGAAAGCCTCTGTGATGCATTTGTGTGATAAACGTGAGGATAGACTAGACTAGACCAGACATAGAGAATAAACGTGAGGCTATTGTGTTCCCTATTCTACAATTATCCACCGTGGAGATAAGTGTGTTTATGAACCCAAAGTACACAAAGTATATACAGATTGCGACCAAAAATGAAGCCAGGAGATAGTTTCAGTGTCTTTGGACATAACGCAACTAAAAACTTTAACATATTTTCGGTTGCAGTTTTGATATACCCTGTAGGTCTACTCTACAACTGAGAGTTCGATTGATAGTGGGTAGGCCATATAGTGTCCACCACAGAGTACATTTTACATACTAAGATAGAGACGTCACTCAATCAATTCAAGGAGCCCTCTGGCGTTAAGTAAGAAAAACAATCCCGTAATATGTCTAAACTTACTTTCATTGCGTTTATATACGAAAATAAAAGATTTAGGGAGGTTTGGACCTGAATTACATCCAACGGAATCGATTTGAATGTTGTCTATTGGAAACAAATTATTCTGTATAGAAATGCGAACATAAAAATTCTCATTTCCGCATGAGCATGAATTTTAATAAATTTAATAATTGTTTTAAAATAAACTAATCAGCAAATAAGCGAATCAATATTGTTGGAAGTAATTAAGGGCCAATAATATCCGCGTGAAATATAATCTACGTAATATGCGGAAACTCGTAAAAACCAACGATTTTTTCGCCCTCTGGTGATAAGTAAGTCAAACCAATGATTAGAATTCATCGTAATTTGTTCTAAGTTAAACCACCGTGGTGTCCACCAAGCTGGCTTAGTGTGGGCTCGCGGACTTTTGCATACCATGGAAATTTTACAAATCGATAAGGTATGCAGGTTTCCTCACGATGTTTTCCTTTATCCGCTTCTAGTTCACTACCAATAGGCCACCACGCATTTCATGTACATTCTGTATAAAGTTATAATACCTTATTTGTTTATACAACAATATATTTAATTATTTCAATGAATGGCGAGACGAGCATGCCATGGTAAGCTATAGGACCGCTTATGTACAGTAGCAGAATAAAAAACCACCTTGCATCACACTTGGCATTCCACTGCGCTCGCCATCCTGAGACATAAGAATTTAAGTCTCCATATGACCAGTAGTTACTCTGGCTACATGTCCTTCAATCCGAAACACAACATTGCATTCACACCGCTGTTTGGCGATATGAAATAAATGTTAAAGCCATGCTTTTGATTATAAAGCGTTTTTATTATTTATAACCTTTTTTATCTTGAGCGACAATATACTCGATACCTAGTCATCAGCAGTACAATTGCCAAAATCAGACTCATCCTATAAGAGTATGCTTAAGCAAAGCCGGTTAGAAACAGTAGTGTTGCGGCCGATTGTGGCGACAGCACTCACTGTCTTACATCCGTGATACAGTTCCGCCCGATATCCGATCCCGGAATGTCGAGACTCCGGTTACAAACAATAAACTGGAATCTGGACGGTTTGATGCGGGTATTGCCAAAAATAGATGCCGTAAATAATCATCAGTTTTAAACTCAAAGCAAAAACATTTTAAAGTGATGTGTATGTTTTAGTTCTAATTGTATCTGAAAATTACCATTGTCAATTTTATTCGTTTTTTCGTGACATCGGAATTTATTTCTTATTTTTAATGAATGCTGAGAAATTTATGTTTTCTGTAATTTATTTGCAAAGGTAGATGGTGGCGAAATCGTCGATTGTATAATATTGTATTTCTGTAATGGGATATTGTAAAAAAAACTGCAATATTGCGTACTAGTGACCCGGCCTGGTTCCGCCCGGAGTCAGATAAACTTTGTTGAAAATATTATATCGCCAATGTTTATCAGATATATTGTAGGATTCTAATGATAAAAGATTTTTTCAAATCAGTCCCGTAGTTTCAGAACCTATTCAATGCAAACAATCAAATCAAAATATGTAAGTCCGCCAACCCGCACCAGGCCAGCGTGGTGGCCTATATGGCCTAACCACTCTCAATCGTACTGTCGAACATAGAGGAGGCCCGTGCCCTGCAGTAGGACGTATATGGGCTGATACAGTAATCAAATCTTCATAGCATTGTTTTACTCGCTCAATTATACCTGCGTATTATTTCAACTACACTTTTTTTGACCTGACATAATAAGTTCAAAAAACCGATTATAAAGATTCACAGTCGACATAATTATGCCCTTAGATTATATACTCGTCTAGATGACACATCACACCTCACCGCACGGCTCAAAAAAAGTCTACCAAATTTGGTAGACTCGCTTCTCACGTACGTCAGTGTCATTTGAACTACATACGGATAACGTGCTCCCGAAAAATAATTAATTATGCCGGTTTGTGCTGTCGAATTGTATCGCAATTGTGTGGGAAAACTGTATAATAATACCAATATCACATTCTATCGGTAACATTATTGTTAAACCACTGTTATTTGAAGAAAACATGAACTTTTAATTCATTATTTTGAAGATGAGTTTCATTGGCCAGTGTTGTCAATTTATTACTAGGAAGATTTGTTGAAACTATGGGAGAAACTATAAAACACAAATATCATTACATAATATTTCGATCAGAATAAAAACAAGAAGAATGGCATTATTTATTTAATGAGTAAATAATACTTACCTACACGATATTAATGAAACCCACGACGACATGCACTTCATAGTAATTTTATTAATTCTTTGCCTTGCATGTGTATTACCATTCAAAATTTCACAAACGGGGTATTGCTATTGTCATCTTTGAAGAAACAGCGAGAACTTATTCAAGGTCCTAATAATTTTTAGACTACGGATTCCGTACTAGCAAATTGCTGGAGAGACATTACACAGCGGAAATGAAAAGAAGACCATTCGTAGCCTCACATGACTTCAGTTGTGTGTTCCGAACATTTTACTTATGATGATTTATATTTTACATAAATACAGAAATCAGATAACAGCCCAGACAATAAATCCAAAGAGTTAATTCTATTCGGAAACAAACACTAGGAGATGGGTTTAGATCTTTATTGTTTTTACTAAAATGCGTTATAAATATAATTAATAGTATGATTACTTTAAATAAAGAAAAAATATTTTATTTAACCTATTTTGTATATCAAATAATGGGGAAAAGTTAAGTTAATAATCTGGAGTAGGCATCCCTAAACACACACACCTTGACAGTTGGATTACAATAATTACACGACCGGTACTCACACATATCAACGAAAGTGAGGACACTTTTAGCGCATCGTTTGTTGACATTGCTCAATCTAGACGAGTATATAATCTAAGATTATGCCTTTGCAATTCAAGAAATGTATAGAAAACATCGAATAACAGTACGTTTCCTTGCATATAAAATAGACAGCACAAAGGACTTCGACTGTCTCAATTCTAGACTCGGAGTATTTTATAGCCACACTTAAAGAAACAAGTTGAATTGGGCTGTTGTCTCAAACATCTGTTACTTGAAATTGATTTATTGAAGGGAAAAAATGTTGACTCAACGAAATGAGATTTAAATTGAATTCTTGTATCTTTGTTGAGTATTGTTAAACGTCTGTGAAGTGTTCTAGATGTCTCGATTTCGAAATAATTGTGTGTATTTTCAATTGCCTAAGACTAGTGTACGGTATTCTTGATATTTTCAGTGCTTGATAGAATATTTTTATATGATAGTATTATTGTGACTCAGCCTAGAGGAACTTTAGACCTACATAGTAATTTTGCTTTTAAACTTTAACCAAGCAAATTATAATCGTTGTTACCATATCAAGCATAACATTTATCTAATGGAAATTATTTAAAATAATAGGATACATAAACTCACGCCTGTGTCCCTGAAGGGATAAGCACAGGTGCCAGGGCACCCACATTTCGCCTTGTATGTTCCGTCCCATGATGTGATAGGTGGCGAGCCTACATATCGGGCACAAATCCCTGACTCTGGGCTGGTAATGAATAAAAAAATCCAATATCACTTTGCTCGACCCAGGATTCGAACCAGAGACCTCAGCTTTGTAGCCGTATCGTAATACAACTACGCCACCGAGGCAGCCGGAAAATAATAGGATGACTAAAAAAATAATGTGACTGATATTAAGAAATGTATATACTAAATAAATGGAAATATCGATAAATTAAATCTCATCTGCTTGTTCAAGCCCAAAACAAACCTGACAAACGAATCACCCCCTTGAGAGTTAAAAACCTTCAAACCCCAAACAGGATGGGGTGCTGTCAACATCCAAATTAATCCCAAAATCAATAGACGCAGTGTTGACAATTATCCGAAGCAATTTCAAGTAAACAATAATTCGGCAATCTCAATTTAACTTAACAATGCCGTGCGCAAATAACCCACCCACCCTGTATTATTGGAATGAATTAGATTTTAGGACATCCTGTATTGCAATAATACGCTCCGTTGAATTCCATTTATCATTTTTAGTTGATAATGGCGGAGGTTTGTTTTGAATACATACATATTAAATCGGTCGTTTGTTTGAACAGTAAACAAAAATATGATAAGGAAATACTACGTACTACGGATATGTCAGTATTTTTTTACCGTAAAGGAAAATATAACGAGGAAAGCTGTGAGACATTTTTCACATGAGTAGGCTAGAGCAAAACAAACATAGTACGAAGGCCTCAGAAAGATATCTTTGATTTGTTTTGAATTAAAATTGGAACTCATAATAACATTAGTATTGAAAGTTTCGCCTCTTTAATTTTTAGTTTTCAAATAAATAAAAATATGAAAAAGATATTTTTTTTTTGTTTAAGTCAATTTGAATAAAATTTTCATTTACACTACTTATCAGCCCGCCTAAATTTTGTCATATTTAATAATACTACAACTTACTTTTCCAGCCCCGAGCAATTTCAAAACTCAAAACAATAATTTTCGAAGATGACCTCTGTCCTTCACTAATCTATGATATTGGAAAAGGATAATCTGTGTACACATTTCAGCTCGTTTTCAATGTTTAGTATTCACGTCACGTATCGCGGCAGAAGTTGTTAAGTAAACTGCCAACTGTTGGTATTAGTATTAGTAGTAAGAATGTAAATGGGAATTATTTTTGCATAGTATAATTAGTTCTTGTAATTACGAAAATTATTGTTATTTTATTTTGTAATTACATTCTTACTGCAAATGGTGTTGAGTCTGATAGTAAACCTAGATGCACCTGCTATTTGGAGTATTGTGAATATTACATTTAAAGTATTTTCAAGAGCGTAGTGGAATGCCAAGTCTGTCTGTCTGTATCAGCCCATATACGTCCCACTGCAGGGCACGGGCCTCCTCTACAATCGACAGTACGATTGAGAGTGGTTAGGCCATATAGTCCACCACGCTGGCCTAGTGCGGGTTGGCGGACTTACATACCATAGAAATTCTTATAAATCGCTAGGTATGCAGGTTTCCTCACTATGTTTTCCTTCACCGTTTTAGTGCGTGGTGAATGACTATCAATACACACATGACCCCGATAAGTCAGAGGTGTGCCCTGGGATTCGAACCCGCGACCACCGTAAACATGTTGGCAGTCGCGTCTAGTCCGTTTACCAACAGGCCACCACGCACTTTTAGAAAAATTTTAGAAAAGAAGATGTGCTTCAATATTAATACAGCCAGCGAAATAATTCTTAATATGCCTTAATCCAATCCAGTGATTCTATAAGGAAATTAAGACATAAATTAATGGAATTATGCATCACAATTCAATAAACCATAAACATAGACAACGGCCAGTATGGAAGACCACAACTCATAATTATGGAGCAATGTATGCATAAATCCGGCCCGGCGTAGCGCTTACAATGGCGTAGCAAGCTATAATTGATAAGTTGTTTGGTGCCGCATGCAAGTTGCCAAGTGCTACGAGCGATTATCGACTACGGCGCTACGTAGCCGGCTACGAGTTGCTACGCTATTAACGTGTGAACACAGCTTTTATCTATTCAGTGTTCACGATGTGCATTTAACATTTATTTGTGGTGTAGATGTTTTAGCTATTTTATACGGATAGTATGTTTGTATATTTTGTATATAGACAATATTTTAGGGTATATACCGGTTTGTAACGCAATGGGTTTAAATTTGTTTTGTGCAGGTTGCGGGTTTGATACGGGTAAGGACAAATATTTATAGACATCACATATTTCTCCGTATCTATATTTAAATATATTTTTAAAACTTATTTATGAACTATAATATATTATGGAGCATTGATGTACAAAAAATCTAAAAACAAAACAGCTCATTTACGAATGCCAGTTTTAAGTTATTTTCCCACATTTTTTTGCTTCGACCTTAGTTCATTACTCGATCCAAAGTATACTATTAGGCTAATATAGATAAATAAATATATAATGTAATGTAAATTCTCGTTCTGTGTATTGAGTTGTCACAAGAGCAATTTATTTGCCCACGTCTCCATTAAATTAAAAAAAAATACTATCAGTGCAATACAGGTAACGTAAAAAGCTATAAAAATTTGAAAAGTCTAGAATGTTCAGTCCCGCTAGTATTTTCTACGTGAGTGGTCTGTAAACACCGCCATTATTTTCCTTGACAGCACATATTTCTCCCCAGAACACTATTAAGCGTGAAAAGTGAAGGATTTGAATGGAAATAAGACGTGGTTTCGCGACAACAGATGAAAAATTTTGCCAATTAATTATTTTCGTACTTGGTTTTTTAAAGTGAATGAGAAAACTTTAAAGGAGTGCACAATAGCCTATTTTGAAAATTCTAAAGAGTGGGTAGAATTTTATAAATTTACAAAAAGTAAGGTTTTTTATATATTTATAATGATATGTGTATTTGTTAAGTACGTATATTATGCTTATGTATTTATACGTTTGATAAGTATTATTTACCTTTCATTCTTTATTTTTACACTGCCTTCTCCCTATCCTTATTTTAAATGCATGCCATGGTTTTCTGTAAGACATGGCTATTGAGGGACGAGTACGCCATTTGCCTGTCAGTATCAGCCCATATACGTCTCACTGCATGGCACGGGCTTCCTCTACAATCGAGAGTACGATAGAGAATGGGTAAGCCATACAGTCCACCACGCTGGCCTATAAGTGCTGATTGCTTTTTTAATTATTTTTTCTGAATAGAGATTTTGTTAATATTATATGTGTACAATAAAGATTTAAATAAATAATGAAAACCTGGGAGTGTTTGACGAAGGTTAAACTATTCTAACCTCTGCTTTTTTTGATACGGTACCATCAAATATTCAATATACATATATTTATTTTGTTGTTGCATTCAAGTGGTAAATACGTTTGTTTATGGTTTAAGATCTCTGCCCAGTACAACGTAGCATAATATGATTGTAGAATGAGTGTAAAAAATAAAGTAGTGAAATATATTTTTATTAACTAAATAATCATTATTCCTCTGTCTAAATTTGGTCTACACCACACAAATCAACAGCGAAAAAAATCCGGATCAAAAGACTCGTAGCTAAAGAGCAATTCACATACATGTTAAATATTTAAAAAAATCCGGAAAGCTCAGCTGTAATGACGTCACGGTAAATCATCCGTCCTATCCGGGAGGGCCGGTTATCCGCCCCGTCCGGATGAGCGCGGCCGCTGACTGATGCCTTCCGGCTCGCGACACTTAATTGTGGACCGCTTCAAATTTGTCCATTTGTGTGGAACGGGACTTGGTTTTTTAGTGGTCAGGATTGTGATCACGGGTTTATGTTTGAAGTCTTGCTGACAAAGTCCAGTGGGCCTCATTTTTTACACACTTTATATTAACATTTACTTGTTTGTTTGTATGATTGTAACTGACTCCTTTAGGCGCGATTTGAACCCACTTTAAACGGTCAGATTTCATTTAAACTTTGTAGATTTGTCGAGGACCGATGACAATACAATAATATAAAAAGTATGACACTACCATATCCAGAACCTTCAGATTTTTTTATTTTCTTTTTAACTGGTACGTCAATTACTGCACCTGATGATAAGTGTATTGCTGTCTAGACAGAACATCGAATTACCAGATGGCAACCCTACGCCATACGTTACAATTATGATGGCCCGTAAAACCGCTTCTTCACGCTACGGCTAAAGAATCTAGGATTGTAGTAACGAAAGAACACGTCAAACGATTCCAAAAACGCTGTTATAACAAGCAATTTTTTTTGTACAATGGGCGCGTCACGTATATTATGCGCTGTTATCAACTAAACCCTTTGCAGGTCAGTAACTCAATTATTTGGCGGTAGCCAATATTATTTCCTTGGAATTCCAGGCAAAACGCAAGGTGGCTGAGAATGACATCTAGAGCAACTTTAAAATTTATGAATTTGCAATAAGTTTAACAAATTTATTTTTATAATATCAATCTCCCCAAAGTGTGATGAAGGCTTTTAAAAAACGTGCGTCGCGTTTTTTAATTGCCTTGGCAATGCCGCCCACTCAATTCATAACAATGAAAACTGTAAAAAATTAATTTCAAACACAGTTCCCGCTCGAACAGCAATTACATTAGGGAGTCCATGATTCCGTTCATTAAGCACGGACGGTCCTGAAATATCGCCCTGGCCGCGGACCAAATGCGCAGCGTCCGCAAACCACTGTCAAACACTAATACAGATTCAGTGCTTCGCTTTGTTTTGACTGCTAATTAATTTCCCTGATGTGTGGTCACCCGACGCTTGAGTAAAGACGCTGCTTGGTTTAAGATTGTAGATGGTATTGTGGAATAAGGTTTATGCTGTATTATGGGATGGATTGTTTGGCTTTTGAATTGTTTTATGATGAAATATTATTTAGTTGTATTACTAACTTCTGTCTCTATATCTGAACACAGGTGCATGAGTGGAAATGATTTAAATCCAGATTACAGAGTGAATTTATTTCTTCACGAATATCGATATTTTAGCTGTTACGTAAATATGGCTAAGCTTCTGTCTACTACACAGGTCTAACACGGGTTGGGAGACATCTTATGATGCACTTTATAACCCTTAAAAAATATAAATACGTTACTTTTTAAATAGACCATTGCATCTAACCCTAAAATATCATCTTAGATTTTTCAAATCCCAACATTATCGCTCAGTTACTAAATATTCAATACGATTACATTCACTTTTTTCACTAATCGCCATTTCAATTTTCAAACGCTATCAACAGCCGAATCGATTGTTAGGTCGTCAGCAAAAATAACAAAAGTACATTCAGGCGAAACGATTCTTTGAAACGATGAATAAAATCACAATCGTTAAGTAAACGAGCTACCTAATTCAATCGATTTATAAGTGATGGCTCTCGATTAAATATATTACGTTCTGCTGTCCTTGGGCATAATCTGCTTGGTCATGACTCGTGTTTGTTAAGTTAAGTAATTGCATGAAGTGAGGTTGTAGTTTCTAAAGATCTTTGGTGGCCTATGGTCAGCAGTTGATTTCATATGCCGGAAGAGGGAGGGTCAGGTTATAGAGGCCTTGTACATTTAATTTTTGTTTGGTAGCACGACAAAATAATTTTAATATCTGATGGTTATCTTTTGTCTGTCGACATAATTATGCCAGCCTGCTAACGCATACTCAAGTGAAACGTGAGGCCACGGGTTCGACACTCGCATCGAGATAACTATTTGTGTGATCCACAGGTATTCGGGTCTAGGGTTAATGAGACCGAAAATACTCTTTTATTTAATTCCCACGACATAAGACTCGATCTCAGTATGAGGTCAGGACTATGCATGTAACAGTTGGTTGTATTTATTTTATATCCCCACAGCCTATATCAAACGCTTCCATGCATAGGTATCCCAGTGACCAATTCCAACCAATTCTAAAAACAAAACGAAAGCGCGTAAAAAATCAATCCGTATAACATTCAAAACTCATAAATGGGAGCGGGGCTACAAACGTGCTTGCCGGATAAAAACGTCACCCACGAGTCGAGCGGGGTTCAAACGTGCTTGCCCGGATAAAAACGTCAACGGCAAATGAATTCCGAGGGCACGCCCTGCAGAATGACAAATGACATTCAATATTCCGCAAATTCGATATTGATCGTGAAACGACGTAACGCGCTGCGACAATGTTGAATTAATTCTAACGTTTCGGCAATGGATTGGAAGAATCCATAACCGAAACAAAAGTAGTTCTGCCATAAATTATAAAAATACATATTATTGAGACTTAACATCTTATGTCTCAGGATGGCGAGCGCAGTGGAATGTTGCTACTGTTTATGAGCGGTCGTATCGCTTACCATCAGGCGAACGGCTTACTCGTATCGTCATTAATTGCAATAAAAAAAACTGTTGTTATACTGGGTATCTCAAGACTGCTACCGAAAACGAAGCCGGATGGTAGTTTTAGTGACTACAAACACAATGCAACTAAAAATTTCGTAAAGAAACGCGACAATTATTTTTTATGATTTTTTAAATATCGTCATTTTTGGGTGGTAAATCCATAGTTTTTTGCTAAAATAATAATTTAACCTCTTTTATATCTTTTATTTATAAATAAATGGGTATACACTATTATTTTAGGAAAAAATGTGGTCATAGGAGAAAAATAACAAAAAAAATTGTCGCTTTTATTTGCAACTTTTTCTATTGCATTGTGTCTGAAGTCGCTTAAACTACCACCCGGCTTCGTTTTCGGTAGCAGTCTTGATTTACCCTGTATATACCTATATGTATAATTACATATTTTATTGCATAGGACTGGCAAACGCGCAAATAGTTCACTAGATCACTGCCGCTCATGAACATCTAAAACATTTGGATCAGAAATCATCAAAACCATCAAATCGTAAGTGACGCGGGAAGGAAAAAGGATAGGAAGAGGAAAAGGGTATTGAACATCCGTCAATCTCACCCACCGAACGAAATGCGACAGCAAATCTGTCGCTTCACGTGAATTACCTGTCATACAGTGGCTGAGATGATGATGATGACGATGATTCAGTTTAGTTACGTAACAGAAAAAAAAATAGTTAGAGTGCACTGCAATACTTATTTCTCCCGTCTAATAGCAGTGTGAACGCACTGCTGTGTTCCGGATTAAGGATCATTGCAGCTAGAGTATACTACTGAATATATCAAGACTTAACATCTTGTGCCTCAGAAAGGCGAGCGCAGTGGAATGCCAAGCCTTTTTTTGTAATTGTAAGATCGGTCGTATCGCTTACTATCGAGCGAAAAGCATGCTCAAATCGCCATTTATTGCAAAAAAAGTGTAAATTAATACGCTGCCTCGACCACAGCTAGGTTAGGATTCCAAGAATGACCAATAAAGCGCCAGCTTGATGTCATACATTGAGAGTAATGATTCGTAAATCATAGATGTACTGCATGATTAGGCGAGTTCTGCAATTAATACCAGCTTGAGTTAATCGCGACCTAAAGACAGGAAACATTGTTTTTCATTAAAAAAAAGCCAGATGTAGAAAATCTAAACCACTAACTAAACCATCCCAAAAAAAGCGTTGAATATTATTAAATAAAATAATTATATAAGGATTTTATCACGGATATGGTTTAATTTTTACATTTTTAACTTCCCGACACGACGTTTTGATTATTACTGTACATCTTTCGTGGTCACGCGACATGGTGGTCAATGTTGAACATTCTCGGAAATCTAAGAAACGCTGGATATCAATTTTATAACTAATTAAATTAATATTACATTTATACAAATTTGCGCTTCAATAGGAACCAGTTAGCCATCAAAACGTTGCAAAGCCTGCCAAATCAGTACTCAGCAAAATTTAAATCGGTGAATCTTAATGCAGGCGCCGACGGCCGATCAATTAATCTAATGGGCAAGGATAAGCCGACAATAAACCGGAATTAATCTGCGCAAAATTGATTCTGCCAACATTCGTCAATTTTGAAATAGAGATAAGCTGGAAATATCCATGACGGAAGTTGGATGAATAATCTGTATATTGATTATAGTTTCCGGAAGATTGACTATAACGGTTCTGGTCATAAATTAATAAATAAATACACCCAACAGTCACATACACAGTCCTGACCCCACACTAATATCGAGTCTTGTGTCGTGGGTATCAGGAACTACGAAAGACTTAACAATCTCACAAATACCCAGATCCGAAACAAATACCTATGGTTTACACAAATATTTGTTTCGGTGCGTGGATCAAACCCACCACTCTCGCTTCACAGTCGGTTTCTAACCAACTGCGCCACAGAGGCGATCTTGTTATATTGACAAGGATCATTCGTGTAATGGCTATTTGAGATACAAATGTTTTGGCACCGGCATGACTATTCTTTATAGATTGTGTTTCGTTGTTATGTGAAGAAAGATTGAACGGATTGAATGACAAGCTAGTCTCGCTACTCACTGATATAAAAAGAATACGGCCTTATTCATATACAGTTTTAAAACTTAAGTTATCGAATTTTTTGTCTTCTTCGCCCAAACTTAATTCCAAAAGTGTTAGAAAGGGATAAAATATTCAATAAGAAATAAAACTAAATAAAGTTGCTTTTGTTTATAGTGCTATGGCGAGAGGAGCATGCCGTTCACCTGATAGTAAGCGATACGACTGCTCATGAACAGAACATGCCAAAACCAAACACCTTGAATCACAAAACAATTTTTGGCATTCCACCTCGCTCGCCATCCTGAGACATAAAATGTATGAACAGTAGCAAAACCAAACAACACCATGAATCAACAAGATCAATCAGAAAAAACAATTCCATCAAAAACATCCTGTAAAAAAATACCAAGTCTCGCAGCTCAGTTTTTCTACCGCAAAAAGTTGTGAGATCCATCTAATACCAAGTCGATTAATTTATTTAGTCCTTGCTTAAGGGACGTTCTATATAAAGTTATTACGTAAGTTATTATCATATCAATATTAAAAATTCTTTATGTTGTAAATAAATAGATCGACTTGGCCATCGCATGAAAACATAATGTATCGTACAATTTATACATAATGCTACTGGGTTTTTGTAGAATCCTACTTTTTTCCTTTTCGGTACTTTTTATTTCTAGAATATATACACTCAAAGGCACAATTAACCGTCCACCTTGTATTTCTTTCAGTATACAGTAGTCGTAATTTTGAAAAAAATAGTTCGCTTTCTTAAAATTTTAATTTTAATAATGGGTGTTACCACCTCGTGCCCTAATGACTTCTTGTAGCTGGTTTGGATATCCATCCATAATGTCTTGAATATCCAACTGACAGTTATTGTTCCACCCCTCTATGACAGCCGCCTTGAGCTCTTCTAAGGTCGCAGGGGCTGATACTCTTGCTCGGACACGTCTTTTTAGATTTTCTCAAATGTGTTCAATTGCGTTATAATCAGGACTGCCGGCCATGACAAAACTTGAATCCCGACCTTATCGAGGTATTGAGTGACGGATCTTGCAGTATGGTATACAGCATTATTCTAAAGTTCTCACCAATAAATGGTGCGAAAGGTATGACGTGGTCTTGTAAGACTGCCTCCACGTATCTTTGAGTGGTCATACTGCCTCTATCAAACACCACAAGATAGGTACGAGCATCGTAAATGATAGCTCCCCAAACCATTACGGACTCTCCCTAATAACCCACAGTTTCGATTATTGCGCATGGAGCAAGCCGTTCATTTTGGCACCTGTAAACACGTTGACGTCCATCTGGACCTCTTTAAGCTATTCTACTCTCATCTGAGGACACTACGTCCTTCTATTCTTCCATAGTCCAGTCAGCATATTTTCGTGCAAAGGCAAGTCTAGCTCTACGATGCTGTGGATAGTTGTGGAGCGCGAGCTGGACAAAAAACCATCAGATTACTTTCAGCAAGTCTTCTTCTAATGGTACGTTCACTTACATTGACCTTTCTCGCCTCAAACAGACGTATACGCGCTTCAGTACCGGTGCAAAAGCGATTTTTCAGCACATTACTGACAACAAAGCGGTCATCGAGAGCCGAAGTGCACCAATGTCAGCCTTAACCTGGCCTCCTCGTGTATGAACTAGCCTCCTAAAAGGGTCTGATGGCATCCCGTACCGTAGTTCAAGGTATACAAGTGTAAAACTAATGCGACATTGGCTCTACCCTGCGTCAGCTAAAGTTACTGCTCTAACAGCACCAGTTGCATCGACTGGCATTTTTTTAAGGCACAAAGAATAATCATACACTAAAAACTCAAATTAAACAATATGCGCACACTATGGCGGAGAAGAACAAGAAATGTAAAGAAGGTAACCTAAATGCAAAAATGTCAAACAGCGACTAAATACCAAAAACGCTTCGGGGATAAAAGTTTAGGCATTGAAATGACGGTATAAGTACTTAATTTATTGCTAAACTAACTATTTAATAAAAACAAAGCATTAGTTATGCTACAGTTAACATAAACAAACAGGATGACGAAAAATATAGGTGGATATTTATCACAAATATAGCGGATTTGATTATTAATGTTCTTTCTTTCGTGGTAATTGATATTTTTGAGCTATTTAGTCTATTTATTTGCAATTTTTTCTTCGTCATGTTTTTCTAGAGGAATGTTGTACAGTTTCATGGGCTGAATACACCCTTTCCTTCTCTATACCCCCTCCTGTTATGCCTCATATATATAAATACCTATCTACAGCTATTATTCCATTATATACGCGTACAATGATTCATTAACTGCAAATGTAGCTTTGTAATCCTATACATTTATATGGGATTACAAAGTTATTTACGCAGTTGGTGTATCTAGAAAACTAGACACAAATTATGAAAGATTTGTGTTTTCCCTTACTTTAGACACTAAACACTAATCATATTCTAAATTTGAAGGTTCTATGTCTGCTAGAAGTGCCTTAGACTTTTGATGATCGGTCAGTCAGTCAGTGAGTGACAAAATTAAGAAAGTTTGACTAGTTAATATTCTGAAACTACTGGTTCAAATTGAATACAATTTTAAATATACCGTGTTTACACAATGCCTGCTTAGTAACTGAGAATTCAGGCTTCTTGCTTTAACCACAACGAAGTTATGGGGGGTTGAAAATGGTCTGAATTGCTTCGAGAAAAGGATGTTACGACTGTGCCGCTTTTTAGCTCGACTTGGAGGGGGCACTGCCGTGCCCCCAGATAATACGTAACATTTAGCGTACACAATTTGTGGATAAAATAACTTGTATATTATTGACACTATTATTCATTAACAAAAACGGAATATTTTGTTGGACGGAATATTGTTCTCCAGAACCTCTTGAAAGTACCAGATAAATTACCAAATTAACATTTTATCATGCAAAATCCATATTTATGTAATATTCGTGAGACAGTTGGTTGGACGCCGGCTGAGAAACAAAAGAACGTGGTTTCGATCCCCGCACCGTGACAATTGTTTGTGAGAACCACAAATATTTGTTTTGGGTCTGGGTGTTTCTGAGCTCGAAACCTCTTGTAGTTTCTAATACTCTTAATACTTAACTAAGACTCGATCTTTGGGGTAAGCACTGTGTGACTGTATTTATTTATTTGAAGAATTTTCTTATTTGTTATAGATTTTATATTATTTTCATCATTTGAATCTTTTGCGCATTTGCTCCTATTAAAATTAAAATGGCAAAGGCATCAAATCCGCATATCATAACGCGATTCCAAACAAACTTTCCCCACACATGAGTTATATCACGTAGTCGCGCCTAACGAGAAAGACCTATCTCGGAGACGCTTCATAATATTCGCTTTATTTCGCCAAGCGCAGTACTTAATACTCATTAAAACTTTTCAAGTAACACTGTTCTGTTTTTATTGTATATGGACTTCGTTTATTGCGAAAATGTCTTCTTAAACATTTGGTGGAGTTTATTGCCGTCTTATATATCTTTATGTCAGTAATTGAATATGTTTTTATGTGTGTTTTCTTCTGATTTACGACTGTAAAATCTTTAGGATTATTTTGGATCTTCTTAGTTTCGTTTGTATCTGTAGTAGCCCATATACGTGCCACTGCAGGGAACGGATCACCTCTACAAGTAAGAGTATGATTTAGCGGGGTTAGGCCATATAGTCCATCACGCTGGCCTAGTCCGAGCATATAGACTTTTTTTAATTCCTACAAATCGCTATGGTCTGCAGGTTTCGTCACGATTTTTTCCTTCACCATTATAGTGCGTGGTTATTGAGAATCAATACACACATGACTCCGAAAAGTCAGAGGTGTGTCCTGGGATTTGAATACCGATAAGCGCAGCTCATTGAAATTTCGTAGTGATCGATTTTGGAATTCGCATCGATACATTTGAATACTAAAAACTACTAAAATGCAAGTTTTAAAAGAAAATATTTTACCTCTTCCTAGTAGCGAGTATAAATTGAAACAAACATCAGTGGAATTTAAAGTGGTTTTTGCAACTCACAGACGCGAATACAGTCGGTGTAAATAAATAAAGAACTTCGTGGTTCTGTCCTCTCTATTCCGCCGGGCAATTGGATGTAAGAGTGCACTATTTTCTTCCGTACATGTAAGTTATTTCACCGATAGGGCGATAAGTGATGTTCATAGTACTTTTTACAAGTGTTACGAAAAACTAGTGGTAGAAATTTCTATTTCTCCCGGCAAACAGCAGTGTAAATGCACTGTTGTGTTTCAAGAAAATTGTAGCCAGAGTAACTTATGGACATATTGAGGCCTAACATCTTGTTTCTCAGGGTGGCTAATAGTGGAATGCCAAGCATTTATTTGTAATTCAAGAATTTGTTTAGTTTTGCTACTATTCATGAGCAGCCGTATCACTTACCATTACGCGAATGGTATGTTAGTCTAGCCATTCATTGCCATAATAAAAACAAAGCAACTGATGTACAATATTTTTATTTCTATGTGAAAACTTGTAACTGGCAACATCCTTTTATTGGATGAGGCATTATATTTGGTTTATTTTGTCTGAAGGTTTCCTTAAAAATAAAAATAGCCACCTGAACCTTTTTAGATAGAATATTCACAGGAAAATTAATCTGAGAAACAAAACCTCGAATTTAGCGTTCAATACTTAAAGGTATGAGACCAATGACGCTACAAGATATTATATTTAATGGATAAAAAATGTTTATATATTATTTATAAGTTCTTTAATCAAACAATTTTCATATAATTTCTTCCGTGGATTTACACACGAGAAACAAAAGGCATCGAGTTGAAAACAACGCTAGAACCATTTATACAGAACGAAATTTCTAACCAAAAGTTCGTGGACGTTTCCTCAAATCCACATTCAAATTTCGGTACAAAAAAGTTCTTGGAGAACGTAGAAGTTCCGAATCTAGAAATGTCGACAAGTAAACGAACAAAACAAAATTTTTGAGAGCTTTTTACTCGTTTCCCCGTCGACTACGGGATTCCGGTAACCTATTCGAAAAATTGATAACTCGAAATTCTCGCGTTCCGATATAACTTGACGCCACCCTCTCTAGTTTATTAGTTTTTTAATTTACTTTTTTCATTTCCTTTTCCATACTGTAAAAGGTTTATTTTGATTTTAGGACCAGTTGTATCGGATTACTGCGACAGTTAAACAGTGGATTGGTCCTAGACTTATTTTTTTTTAATTTATGGAGAATCTGAGACTATTTTTGTTATGGCCTACAAATATTTCTTCTCTCAATCTAAAATTTATTTCCTCTTACTTTGGTCACAATTCCATCATCAGTAAAATCATTGATATGAGCGTGGAAAATATTCGGTTAATAGATTTTCAGAAGAGACACAATATTATTACTTCCAGGAACGAACCAGACGGTATCAATTTTATTATGCTACAGATATTTCCAAGAAAAAATATCAACTAAATGTCAATCGCATGATGAAATATTAGACCATTAATTAAGGTTCAGTTCCACGAAATTGTCATATCAAATGATTGCTTAACATACATTTGAGTTTATAATAATAGCCTAATTGATTGACAGCTACCGTGGCGCAGTTAGACGCATCTGTGCAATGAGAAGTTTTGGTTCTGTTCTCCGTACTAAGACGAATGTTTGTGCGGTCCATAGGTATTTGTTTCGAGTCTGGGTGTTAATGAGACCGGAAAGTCTCTCATAGTTTCCAACCAGTAACCAGGTTTACTACTTTCACAGGAAACGAACTTTGGGCCCGCCTGATGTTTAACAATCACCGCCTTTCATAGACATTCGCAATGCCCGGGGTCCAGCCAACTTAGAGGCTGCCTACCGAATTTATTACACATATATATTTTGTTGGCAGTCGGAGTAATTTTATTTTTTATATTTATAAATCTGTAAGTTTAATAGAAAATCACGGCGGTTGCTCTATAGTGGGATATTTGTACATACATAATATTTCCGCTAATACATAGTGCTGACCCCACACTAAGAATCTTGTGTCATGGGTATCTAGAACTACGAGTCTTTTCGGTCTTACAAACACCCAGACCCGAAACAATAACCTGTTGTTCACACAAATATTTATTTCTGTGCGGGGATCGAACCCGCGGCATCTAGTTTTACAGCCCGCGTCTAATCAACTGTGCCACGGAGGCTGTCAACAATGTAATTAATAGGAATATTTATTTTAATTAAGGTTAATTTTGTTTGTAGTTATTTGTAGTTAGTTCCACGGTATGGGAAAGTATGTAAATCCTTTGAGAAAAACGTATGGTACACAAAGACATGGGAAAAACGAGTGGGCTGTAAGGCTTCTAGGCGAACGGCATGTAACTATAAAAAATGCACAGGCATTCTCACTCACGTATCAAAGACTTTGAATAGAGTTCAACTACTAGGGTTCTGTGTGGGAAAACGTTACGATGATAGTTACTAGCTTATAATAATTAATAAAATAAAAATGTGGCTGGTGACCAGTTGGTAAAGGACCGAATGTATTCTATATTCCAACATGAAGTTCGAATATTCGAAAGCTAAACGTCAGCTAGTAAGATAAACAACAAACAAAACAAAAACAGTCCACCCCGTGACCACGAAAGCTGTCATCATCCATCCATCAGCCAAAGGAAGTCCACTGCTGAACATAGGCCTCCCCCAATGATTTCCACAGAGATCTGTTGGAGGCAGCCTGCATCCAGCGATGTCCCGCGACCTTTACCAGGTCGTCGGACCATCTTGTGGGTGCACGTCCTACGCTGCGCTTTCCGCTTTAGGTCAGGGATGCTCCTATCTTGTGGTCATGGCCTGTCCTAGTATAGGTGCTACGAGTACGTGACCTCGGCCCCCGAACTACTGCAGTCACCTTAACTTCCCTTCCGTGACTGCAGTATCCACTCCCTCAGGCCATACTCTCCTTTCCTATATACCCTCTACCTACAAATCCTATTTCCTTTCCCCGGTTAATGATGGGCAGCAGCGTCATTAACGCCAGTCCCCTACTGCGCTCGCCAACCCGCCTGCCAAGCGTGGCGAGTAACGACAAATACCGGCCCCCACAATGGCGACGAAAGCTGTAAAGTAATCGAAACGTCGCGTCGGAAAGACAAAAATGTAATAATTAAACTAAATTCGCGATAAAATCCGTAAATAATAGTCTTATTTCAAAGTAAGATAAACGTTTTCCACTTCTAATAATCAATACTATTGTCTTTGAAACGTATCATTAACTCCGAACTAAGTCTAAGATTTCGACGTGCGATACAGGAGTCGAATATTTTCTTTAAGTATTTAGGTTATTCGTACAGTTTTACGTGCGATTTTCGGACATGACGAATGTTCAAATCATGTCATGTCATGTAGGAGTACAGAGTAAATCCCCTGACTCGGCTGCCAACATGTTCACGGTAGCGAGTTTCAAATCTCAGGGCACACCTCTGACTTTTCGGAGTCATGTGTGTATTGAAAGTAAATTAATTAACAATTAACCTAGAATATGTGTATTGAAAGTAAATTAATTAACAATTAACCTAAAAAAAATAACCTAGGACTATAACAGCAAAGATAAACATCATGGGGAAACCTGAATACCATAGTGGATTTTGTTAATTTCCATATAAAAGTCCGCCAAACCGCCTAGGCCAGCGTGGTGGACTATGTAATCAAAAACCTGTCAATAGTAATCTCGATTGTAGAAGAGGCTCTTGACCCTCAGTGGGACGTATAATATGGGTTAATACATAATAAACAGATGCAGACATTCGATTAAAAAAATCGATTAAGATGGGCATATGCATAGTCCATCACGCTCATTGAGAGCAAAATTCCGCCCTCACATACTATAGAAACAAAGGCAAATCTGCGGAACAATTCGATGTAGACCCATTTAATAAAATTATTGCTTCGGTACAAACACAGAACAGTTGAATATGGTTAGAAAGGCAATAGCCGTCAAATTGTATGAAAACCAGCGTCGTCGTTTTCGGAACACAAAACCTCAACAAAATCCAATACATAAAGCTTGCAATAGTCGATTTAAAGTATCGATAAAATTATGGAATTATGCCTTTGTTATAAGACCGGAATTTACCACTGGTGGTAGGTCTCTCATATGTGAGAGGCTGCCTGGGTGGGTACCACCGCAATGTCTATTTCTCCCGTCAAACAGCAGTTTAAATGCACTGTTGTGTTTCGGATTGAAGGACATTGTAGCCAGAGTAACTACTGGACATATTGAGACTTAACATCTTATGTCTCAGGATGGCGAGCGCAGTGGAATGCCAAGCATTGCTTTATAGTTCAAGATGTTGTTTGGTTTTGCTACTGTTCATGAGCGGTGGCATCGCTTACCATCAGGCGAACGGCATGCTCGTCTCGCCATTCACAGCGATAAAAAAAAAAAAAAAAAAAAAAAAATGAGACTAGTATTGAAAATTAATTTTAATTTGTATACTATTTTACAAATCTATTTGTACAGTATTTTTAAGATTTTCATCCGTGTGTAAGGTATTAACATTTTTATTATTGGTTTGTATATTTCTTATGATACAGATTTTTGAAGTGAAAACTTCTTTAGCGGCGTTGAGCACTTTTTCTGTAATGGGTATAAAATCTTAAACTCGCGTCAGGACACGTGACCTGATCGTAAGACGAAAAGCGTAAGACGGATGGAGAGTAGACAGCTGTCAGTTAGCTGTCAGTTTATAAAGCTTTGATGAATTGCCAATGATTTTGAGTGGAGATTTCAACATAAACTTCGCAGACGATAAAAATCAACTATTAATTAAATTTTTAAATAATGAATTTGGTTTAACTATGTCGAATGATCGCAATCTTAGCACAACGAAATACAAAACTACTATTGATGCGGTCTTTATTAGACATTTAAATAGGTTCGAATCAAAACTGTTCGTTCTTTTGTCTTACTTCAGCTACCATAAACCTATCGTATCAGTTTTAGAGATTGGCGATGATAGTTCTGGTAATGATGATGGTGAAAAAGTCGTTGAAATTATGGATGAAAGTTGATTTTTCGGAGAGATAAACTTTTTAATGTAAAATAATTGTAATAGTTTTAAAGTGTTAAATTTTTAATGTAATATAAATTGTCATGTTTGTGTACGATAGCGCAATAAATGAATATTGTATTCTACCACATAAATGATAGTACTTTTATACTGATAAAGCAATTGGTGCAAAATTATTCCCTAACCATTCCAAAATATCAAACATGCTCAACGTTAATAATCAAGTTTTCACTTCTGCCGGCACTCCCGGAGTGCAACCCGTCTTTTTTTATTGTCTTCCGTTTCACGAAAATGAATACTTAGAACAAATCGTACTGGATTTTGTAGGAATCCAGTTGTCTCTTCCTATTGCCTTTATCGACTCACTCTTGGAAACGTATAAATGAATAAGTTAATATATTATAAAGTATATTCAGACACTAAAATATGTTGTTCTCAAGTTGGCAAAGGTATGAAATTAGAACATAAGGATAGGTCGTTAACGTTATCAAACGTTACCACAATGATGAATACTACTACAATGCATCAAAATTACTAAAAACTGATTAACGAGTATACGAAATCTATAACTACATCGATATAGTTACTATGTACAAGACTACAACACTACGTGACATGTGCCAATTTTCGCTGTTGACATAACAAAAATGAGTCGTATGCATTGCGTAGGAACTTGGCATTCGCGAGCATTGTATGTACGCGTAATCAGCAATGTATATTTTTGATTTGTCGTCTATCATATTATCGAATTCTTCAAAATGTCGTAATTAATAACCGCAATTTTTGAAAATAAAGGTGAAAATCAATAAATTTTGGTTGAATATTGGTATGAAATTCCTCCTCTATTGATATTTGATGCTTTAGTATTGGAACTGCGAGATAAAATAGCATAAATCTGCATTTTTACTCTATTTCGCCGGAGCACCTCTCTCCAAGGCATTTCGACAGCGACTAATTTGACAACCCATTCGTTCCGCGGCAGTGATGCTTTTTATGCACCACCTTGCGACGCGTCAAACGCTTTTATTTCCCTTCTAACTATATTCATCTGTTCTGTGGGTACAAAGGTCGCTAAGCTTTTCTTTATTTGCGAAGTAACTTAACATAAGCCGGCGACGAAATACTACTTTACTATTTCTTCTACTTACTATTATTCTGTCAAATATTCGTAAAAAAAACTGTTAATGCCCATCTTAATCTTGTCTTATCAAAACTTATTTTGTATTGCGATTTATCTAAGCTGTTGGTTTTCCAATAAATATAAATAAATAAGTAATTCTTTCATTTCCGTGCTTAATTTCATTTCAGTCCATCTTAAGATTGTCTGGAAGAAATCGCCGACAGTGATAAGATCGCCGTTTGTTACACATGGCGCTTTGAGTTAATATGTCTATTAATTTGTGTGGTGTACAATAAAATATTTTATAAATAAATAAAAGCCATAACTGAAAGCGGAACCACGTCAAACACTAGGAAATCAAGGCTGACGATTCGTTTTTTACACAGCACTACGGTATTCAAGTAATGGTTTGTTTACGCAGCTGTTGAGAATTCGTAAATACGTTTGAGAGTCCATACGGTTCTTTTGACGCGTACTTTAGTGTTTTTGAAACTAGCTCCATTTTTAATACATCGTTTTACGAAGGATATTTTCCAGTGGGGAAACGTTTTATTGCTATATACATTAGGTTGATGTTTCATCTAGTGATTATAAAATAATGATACGAGAAATATCAACAAAATAGTTTTTAACGTCTTTTAGTAGTAAATGATTTAGTATATTTAAGCGAATGTTAAACATTGAAATAAATCTACTTTTTTAAGGTCCACCCTGTTACTACAATAAATGTAAAGTATTAAAAACAGGAGGAATTAAAAAAAAACATATCAAAGAAATCCTTGATGAAATCCGTAAAAACGCGGCTTTGGGTTCTTTCTATATTTTGGACACAGACCATATCCCCTGATTGAGTTGAGTTAAGGGTATTTTGGTTGCACCTCTGTCTACCCCTTCTGAGACAAAGGCGTGATATTTATGTGTTTTCCTTCGCACTTAAATGACTTACGTAGACATGAAACCTTAAAAAGCTTACATCCTAAATTCAATTTTATAACCTTCGCATAACCCAATAAACCTTTTGCTCTATAAATAACATCAAAAATAAATATTGCTGCCTCAAAATTCATAGCAGTAACCTTTGCAACCGAGATGATAAATGTTGGCCGATGAAAAATGGTCTCTTAAATCGAAAATGGGTCTAATCCATTGCTGGGTGAGACTCTGTTGAGTAGGGTTTGCGCTGAAGTCACCGCGCTTTGTATTAGAAAGATATCAAATACGGTTATAAACTTATATAAATGGTTGTAAATAAATAAATAAGTGGGAGAAGATTGCAGGTAAGTTTGTGTGATTTGTGTTTAAATGTTTATTTGTTTATATCTAGAGGTATAATACCACCAATGTTACTTTTTATGTGTGTGATTTTTTTATTGCAGTGAATGGCAAGACGAGCATTCCGTTCGCCTGATGGTAAGCGATGCGACCGCTCATGAACAGTAGCAAAACCAAACAATACCTTGAATTATAGAGCAATGCTTGGTATTCCACTGCGCTCGCCATTCTGAGACATAAGATGTTAAGTCTCAATATGTCCAGTAGTTACTCTGGCTACAATATCCTTCAATCCGAAACACAACAGTGCATTTAAACTGCTGTTTGACAGGAGAAATAGACATTGCGGTGGTATCCACCCAGGCAGCCTCTCACATATGAGAGACCTACCACCAGTGTGATTTTTCAATGTATTCGTTTTCTTTTTAATAAGTAAATAAAATCATTTACTCCTTAGACTGCCCTCTAATTCTCATAATATTATAATATCCATCCTACGGTTGCCTGGAAGAGATTGCCCAGTGCGATAAGGCCGCCTTTTGTACTTTTTTACTATGTAATTTTTTTAATGCATCTAGTTCTATACATGGAGCAAGAAAGGCAATAGTAAGTAATTAAATAAATATAATTGCTCGGCCCGGGTACTACGAGTACTACTTCAAACAAAAATTGCAAATGCATTGAAAAATTTTGCGGTTGCGTTTCATTCCGTGAGTGAGATTGATAGTCAGCCTAAAATTATTGGAATGAGATTCTATCTACCGAAATTAATGCCACCGTACATTAAGTAACCACCTACATGAGGTATATAATTTTAGCTAACATAATTGTCGTCAGATACTTAAAAACTGGCTCGGTAGCGTAGTTGTACTACAGTGCGATTACAACGCTCGGGTTCGAATCTCGGGCAAAGTGATATTGAATTTTTATTCATTATCAGCCCGGATTCGGAGAGTTGTGCCCGATATGGCGATAGGCTTGCTCTCTATCACATCTTGCGACGGAACACCCATAGGCATCGGCAAAACATAGGTGTCCTAGGAGCATCATTGCCTACCTCTTCTTACAAAAAGGCGGGGTTTTATATACGTACACTTAAGATTGCGCTGCACTCACCATTAGATCGAGTTGGTTCTTTGTCGCATTAATTTACTAATTAAAACATAATCATCCATATCTACCTAATGTAACTTTTCAAATTCTTTATCTTCTACCTGGTGTTATCTCGGCCGATGCTAGGGACCACCTTTCGGCTGATTCACCTCCATTTTACCCGATCTTCGGCATCGTCAATAATAAGGCTATTGATTCTTGATTCTTCCGAAGACATCTAGCCAGCGCCACGCTTCTTTGGTCTACCACGGTCGAGGTCCGGAAATAAGTAAGTTTCAACTCTTAAAATAAACCAACCAAAATATACCAGGAACATTAAATCACGTAATAAATCTCGTATATAAATACAGTTTGAAACCCCGAACTTTAATACGAACCCGCGATAATTTATGCTCAGTACAAACAAAACCCACGTTTGAAACTTCATAAATCGCGAAAACGCGAAAGTTATAGTTGAAACCGACGAAATATCCGTCCTTGTGAAATATGTTTGAGGAAATTGAATCTGGAGCGCCGCGCGGCGCCACCGAGCACTTTGTCACTACATTCTTAGCGAAATGATTTTCTTGACGCTTTTTTAAATCAGTTTTTCATGAAAAATCAGGCATGAGTCAAATAATTGTTTCACTCCGCTGTGAGATCATTTTCGCTGTATTTTTAATAAATCAAAAACAATAAAGGCTGGATTTAGTGAGCGTCATGATGGAGTCACTAGAGAAAAAAGTTATATTGGTGGCAAGTTTTCCAAAATAATTTCAGTGCTCCCGGCGGATTGAGAGTCATAGTTTTGTGTGCAACATGTATTTGACATTGACCCATTCTTTTTTACTCGGCTCTACCTTTTTCCTTCTATTTAATCCATCTCATTGTTGTCTCTAAGACATTACTTTCACCGATAAGACCGCCATTTGTCTTTTTTCCCCTTTTTGTTTTTTTATGTTGTGATTTATTCGTGTACTATAAAGATTTAAATAAAATAATAAATAATGGGCAGTGGAGTATCCAATACACCAAAGCGTTGTAAATTCTTATCTATTCATTAATATTCTGTTTTTCATCTATTTTGCTAGCAAATATATAAATAGAATAATGTGTTATATACTTGCTAGCACAATTGAAGAATAATATAATCGGATACCTATAACGAATGTAGTGGTAAACATTAGAAAATGACAGTGACACTACTACTACGAGTTATGCGTAAATAAATTGTACGCTTTTATTACTCCAAAGTACTATATACCAAGTGTTTGATAGCCTTGGTGGTGCAATTTTTTTAAGAGTTTGTTGTAAAACATATGTGAAACGATAGTCCGCAATTTTGTGCTTCGTAACAAGACAATTGACTCACAAATATGTATTTCAAGTCCAGGTTTGTGAGACTTAAAGGCCTGTCGTATTTTCTGATACTCATATCACAAAGCTTGTCTCAGTGTGGGGTCAGCACCCGTACAGTCTCGCACAGTCAGTTATTATTTAAACAAATTAATAATCTAAAAAATTATAATCTCAAAAATATATAAATACAATTTAATGTCAAGACTGATCTATAATGCCAAGTATCTGGACCATTTTGAGAAATATGTCCACTATTGAGGTGTATAGGAGGAACGCTGCAAGGGCATATTCGTCCTCGTTCAGTTCAATTGCCCTTCCTCCTAGTATAGTCTGCAATTCGATTGTGAGTACCTGAAATAAAATAACGATATGAGAGTACAAAAAAACAATATTTTTGTCTATTTACGAAATATATAGAAAAAGGCTGTGTATTATATAAATTTTATGATTAATTGCTGCAATGAGTAAACTTATATTCAATGAAATATCACTTATATTGGTTGAAAATTAGTCGATCAGCTTTTATTTTTAATTCCAAATTCGACTTTTAGTTTGGCAAGACTTTTTTCATCCAATAACGGCCATGGGCTATTTTATGTTCATGTCGGGCACATATTGTATCTCACCACTATTATCTGAATGAACTAAACATAACTATTCCGACTAAGTCGATTACCTAAACTGCCAACAGAATTCCGAATATGTCCTAACATATACATGTTATCATTAAACCAATAAAATTTCAATAAACCCTAAGATCTAGTACAAAAAAGATCTATCATAGCAAGCTAATAAAAATTTATTTGATTTGATTTCTAATGATAAATGTAATTCCAAACGTCATACGCATGCCGTGGTTGTCTATAATTGTAACGGTATTTAGCATGTGTTTTAATTATTGCTTTGTTATTAGTGTAAATACACGCTATGTTGATGATTCTAATAAAATAAAATAAATAAATAAAGGGCCAAATACTCACTATAACATTTATCAAGGTGCCAACTACAAGTATGACGAGATGCACTGGCTTCATATAAGTCCCTGTCACTAGCATAGTGAGCGAAGCTATCAGAGCGATGACCGAAAACGCCACAGATATCACGACCACGTATATCATCCACTGAGTGAAGTCGAACTGAAATAAAAACCATTACTTTTATTACACACATACTTACATACATATATACATACATAGACTGATGCCTTTTCCCAGAAGAGGTAAGCAGAGGCACTACCATGATACCCACGTTTCGTCTAGTCAAGTGTGTTACGTCCCATAATGTGATAAGGGGGCGAGCCTATCGCCATATCGGGCATAAAATCCTGACTCAGGGCTGATAATGAATAGAAAGGTCCAATATCACTTTGCCTGACCCGAGATTCGAACCCGATACCACAGCTTTATAACTATACCGTAATACAACAACGCCACCGACGCAGTCCAAGCTGGGATTAAAACCATAAATTTTACTAAATCAAAATAATATTTTCAATATTAGAATATTATTATTTATATTCAGCCATTAGTGTCCCACTGCTGGGCAAAGGCCTCGTCCCTTTCCTTCCAGATTTTTCGATTTGAGATGAAGCCCCAAGAATCCTGCCTATTTCATTTCATTCTGTATATATTTTGAATACAATAAGTAATAATAAAATATATTTAATATATTAAAAAAAGTTGGTAAATAGTATCGTTATTTAGAGGTTAGTGTATTTTTGCGATCATTTTGACCACTCATGGGCAGTGGCGGAATCAAACAACACCTTGAATTACAAAGCAATGTTTGGCATACCACTGCGCTCGCCATCCTGAGACATAATATGTTAAGTCTTAATATATCCAATAGTTACTCTGGCTACAATGTCCTTCACACCGAAACATAACTGTACATTTACATTGCTGTTTGTCAGTAGAGATAGACATTGTGGTTATATCTATATACTCAAGCAGCCTTATAACCACCAGTAAACGTGTTTCCTACCACTACAAAAATTATCTGACGGTTAAAAAGTCAGATAAAAGAACTTACACTAGAACAAGCAAGCAGTATACAAACGAAGACGACAGCGCCGGTCGCCACCACGGCATACATCACGATAGTCGTGTCATATCGAACTGTTATAAACGCTGATATCACACTCATTCCCACCACCTGAAAAAAGAATCAAATATTATGCTTCCACACCACAGCTTTTGTGTGGCTACATTGTACAATACAATTTACAATTATCAAATATTGCTGAGTAACATAAGAAAAAAAATCTTAACAAATATTAACTGTGGTATGCACCATTATCCTAAGTCTCTTGTACCGATGTAACAATAACATGTGGTAATTTCAAGGTTAAAATTAGTACTCATTATAGAAATAGTTTTTTTTTTTTTATTGCATTGCATGGCGAGACGAGCATGCCGTTCGCCTGATGGTAAGCGATGCGACCGTTCATGAACAGTAGCAAAACCAAACAACACCTTGATTTACAAAGCAATGCTTGGCATTCCACTGCGCTCGCCATCCTGAGACACAAGATGTTAAGTCTCAATATGTCCAGTAGTTACTCTGGCTACAATGTTCTTCAATCCGAAACACAACAGTGCATTTAAACTGCTGTTTGACGGGAGAAATAGACATTGCCGTGGTACCCACCCAGGCAGCCTCTCACATATGAGAGACCTACCATCAGTAAATAAGTAGAATTGCTAGATGCCCCCACTTTTCTCTTCTCGACCTTTTTCTTTCCCACTCCTCTCCTCTCCCGATTTAATGGTCAGTCAACACATCCAAGACACATCTATGCATCAGAGATCATTTAAAATCATTTGACCTAGTTGCTAGTTTGCTGGACCTATACTATAAAAACAAAGAATGTATATACGCTACCTCAAGATCATGAAGTCATGATCTCAAACAACTCACCGCTAAGAACAGGCATATGAAATTGCAAGGTGGTTGTTTCACGCACGGCGAACATGCTATAGCGTAGTTTAAACAGACCATTAGTATCCTGGGAACATAAGACCACGATTAAGTACAGTCAGCAACATAAGTCGTTGAACACTTCAAATTTTTTGATAACCTTTTTATGAATTAAAATTTGTACGTCTGTACTCTGTAGTCATAAAATATAACCAAGTAAAGTCATCTATGCCGAAAAGTGCCATACGATATTGAAAATAATTATTATTTTGGATGATAAGACAATTCCAAATCTCGTGACTGTGTAGCGACTTATGTTGCTGACTGTATATATTATATTCCCCTATATCTCTCTTTCTCAATCCTTAGTTACAGGAACATTGGCCTGCCCAAAAGATCTCCAACTCGACCTATGATTGGTATAATTTTAACAAATCGCCACTATGGAGTTTCTTGCTGAATCTCAGCTTCCCAAGGTCAAATGAAATAAATACACTCAACAGACACACATATTCTGATTAATAATTAATAGTTAATAGATTTTAATGTGGGGACAATAAAATATATTAAGTCTTATGTCGCAGGTATTATAAACTACGAGAGACTGTTTCGCAAACACCCAGACCCGAAACAAATACTTTGTGACCACCTTCCTTTTTGTCGGCTGGAAAATTATATGCGTCTGAAAGTTTCCGTGTGTTACCCGCACGTTTTAAGTACAAGAATTAAATGAGATTTTTGCAATCACTTATAAAATATAAATGTACATACATGGCTGGTAAAGCTAGCAGAAAGCCCATTCTTCTGAAAGTTTCCTTCAGTTCCGGTCTGGAAAAAAATACCTTATGAAACACAGTCTTTTTAAACCTCCTTAATAATCGGCCACATTAAGCGCATAAACATGTCTAATCACTATGCTGGCTTGATGAGCTCATGCCTTTTTCTCCCAGAAGGTAGGCAGTAGTGCGACCAGGAAGCACACTCTTCGCTTTCTGTGTTCTATCCTACGATGTGATAGCAGACGAGCATATCGGCATATCAGTCACAAATCCCTGACTCTGAACTATAGAAATATCATGAAATATAATGAATAAAAAAGTCCAATATCACTTTGCCAGAGCCAGGATTTAAACCTAAGACCTCAGAGTCGTAATCCTACCGTAGTACAACTGCGCTTCCGGGGCTGTCTGTAATAAATAACACTTCGACCAATGTATTCAGTAACGTATGAACCACGCTGGGCTAGTACAAGTTGGTTGATAGTAGAACTAACTATAACATGGCGGATGCCCAACACCTCTTTCATATTCTTTTTTTTTCCGTTGTCCCCCTGATTTGATGGTCTGGCAAGACATTCAAGGTCAAGGTCAGTGGATATTCAAGGGTGATCACTTACCATCAGGTGTCCTGTTAGACCAATTGCCGGAGCTATTGTATAAAAAAATAACGTTAACATTTAACAATACTCCTAGGAAAAAAATAAATTAACTTACGATGTGAAAACAATGACATTGAACCCAGCCGTGCACATCAACATAATGAATACAATCATGAGTACAAGCATGACGAACTGGTTCCTCGTGCGAGGGTCGTAATGCAAAGCCGCGGCCGCAGGAGGGGGCGGAGGGTTACCACCTAAAAAATTGACACTCTGAATAAAATGATGATGAGACAATTCATCTAATAGTAGCATATTATCATCATCTTGATCACAAAAGAAAAATCTTGAGTCATGGGTAGTAGGAACTACCACAATTAATCGATTACGACACCCAGATTCGTGTCCATTACTTGACTAACAGCGCATATATACCCATAGATGTAAACCTTTACTATTATGGGATTCAGGCTGAACATAGGTCACGATTCCCGATTATACGGGGGAAGGAGCGTAGGAATGCGTTGGAGCATATACTGAAACTAGAGCCTTCGTTACCTATTTTAATAATGACTTACTTACCCCATTGATAAAACTGTACCCACGTCACATGTCCTGGGTTATGCTCGCCGAAAAATCCAGTTAAGTTTTTTTTGCCACAATTCGTATCAGTTGTCTCTTTGTTCACATGAACGATTTCAACATTATCTGGAGTTGTTATTTCATTTTGATCTTTCTTCTGTATATATTCAGCCTCATTAGCTTCGATATTAAGCGTAACTGTATCAGCTTTAGTAATTTCCTTGGGTGCTTCATCGTCACATTGTGTTTTATCATCTTTAATGTGTTTTGCAATGTCTATTACTATGTCGTTCATTGGTTCAACGTTTGCATAAACAATTTAACATGATGAATCAATAAAATAATTGTTTACAACAATAAAAAATAAAAATCTATAAATAACAAGACCAATCTAAAATTTTCTTCAGGTCTATTTGTGTTAAAGTGACAACGTCAAAATGTGAAGTCTTAATTTTGAAAAAAGGTTCTAAACTATCATGGAATGATTAGATTAATTTAATAGATGGCCTATGGTCTTTTGGCGTCCAGATGCATCCGGATGCTGTTTTCAAAATAGTAGGAACAGTTTTTCAGTCTTCGCGTTTATAATATTAGAGATGTTTAATAAACGTGAGGAATATAACTAACAACCCCATAATTCAGTAATTTTGAATATTGTATTGGTCTAAATTCAAAAGTTCCAAAAAGCAAAACAAATATATATATATGTATTGTGTTTCAAAATTGTGTCTCTGTATAGAGCAACAAAGAATAAAATAAAGAAACAAATATTAAGTTACTGCCCAATGGCAATAATTGTTACATGTATTAAATGTAAAATATTTTTGCAATTAAAAAATACATTATACCTACATTTCTAACTCTGTTCGTGAGTTAATCGAAGTGTAATTTTAAAAATCAGTCTGCAGAAAATGTTAATGACAGAAATATACAACAGAAAAGCACTCATAGAATAATCTGTTTCTCTTAGTTTTATTGACTGGCCTTTTAGTATATTCTGCAGTTGTAAACCAAGCATCTGTGAAAGAACATATTTTTAAATAGTAACACATTATTGAAAATAATTTACTTAGCATTAATTTTATTTTCTGTTCGATCGGTTGAAAATATCATGGCTTCACAACGATTATGGAATTGTAAAACTTTTTACACAAAGGACATTGCCTGACCTTGTAATTTAGCTACGTTTCGAACTACCAAATCTCTATTAAATAAATTGTTATATCCTTGAAATCCTAGTAACTTGAACTAACGAGAAAACGTGAAGTGAAGAGGCAAATAAAATTGATGAAGCGAAAGTAATAATCCATGCTAGAGACTATTGACCTAATTCATAGAAAATGTTACTACCCATTTTATTGAACCAACTGTTTTGTCGTCTTTACTCAAACTAAATTCAAAGGTCGTTCGAAAGAGACAAAATATTAGAATCTAAATAAAATAAATTCACTCAACAGTCACATACATAGTCCTGACCCCACACTAAGATCGAGACTTGTGTCGTGGGTATCAGAAACTACGAGAGACTTCTCGTTCTGACAAACACCCAGACCGAAACAAATAACCGTGGATCACTCAAATATTTGCTTCGGTGTGGGGATCGAACCCGCGGCCTCACGTTTCACAACCTGCGTCTAACCAACGGCGCCATGGAGGCTGTCCAAATTGGTTTGTTGAAGGCCGTATTTCTACTGATTTCCTGTATAATATGCATAATCATCTATGTTCATATAACACCAATACATCCTAACTACAAAACAAAACACACAAAAAATTAGAAAACTTAAACACGTTACAATTTGGAGATTTTTTCTATCAAACTCCGTGAACAATGTCGCAAAACTTTTATAATATACGAAATTTATATTTAAAGTTAAAGGCGTTAGTGAGCAAAAAATACGAGAAACTACGGTCTTACTCGTTGACACAGCTTGTGACGACAGCCCGTATAAATAAGTATTAAATACGTGGTTTAGTTATATCAGTGAGCATTACGAAGGTTTAACAATACAAAAAGTAGGTGAATTTATGTGAAATACAAACATATTTGGTGTGAGGACAAACTAAATGGCGTAAAAGGCCTTTCTATGTATATTTCTTACGCCTGACAGCAAAGTAAATGCCCTGTTGTAATCCGGTTTGAAGGTAGCCAGAGTAACTACTGAACATTATGAGACTTCACATATTTTTTCTCAGGATTGATCATGATTTCAGATGGAAAACACCATGAATTACAAAGCAAGGCCTGGCATTTCACTGCACTCGCCATCTTTCATAGTTACTCTACTTACTACTACTATTTTGTTACAAATCGGAACACAACAGTGAATTTACACTGTTGTTTGACGGGAGAAATAGGTTACATAATAATACATGATATAGGTTACATAATAATAATGGTCATAGGTAATAGTCATTGCGGTATTACCACCAAATGAAACCAAAGACGCAATAAAATCAGTAAAAATAAATTTTATTTCAATTAATACTTAAATCAAATACTTACCACAACTTGTAACATTGTCATACACACTAATACAAGGAATGCCGTAGGGTTCAAGAGAGCATCGATTGCTAACAATATCATTATTAAGATGATTATTGCTATTAACGCAGATCCTACCATAACCACGTATAGAATCTCACTGGTGAAGTCAAACTGAAATAATGATTATCATTTGGTTTTAGTTTTGCATTCTAATCTAATCTAATCTTTATTGCTTTACAGTAACAAATTATTAATTAATACATTTCTCAAAACACCTTATATTATGTTCAATATTTTTTCTTAATTAATTCAGGATCAAACTCGGTCATTAGTAGTTGTTTTAGAAATAATATTAATATTGTTTATGTTCCATTTTTTATTAATTAGAATGTATGTGTTGGTTCATACATACGTCCTACTGCAGAGCGTGTACAGGGGGTACAATTGAGAATATTATTGAGAGTGGTTCGGCCATTTAGTCCACCACGCTGACCTAGTGAGAGTTGACGGCTATTTAGTTATTTCTAATAGATTATTTTGATCCTAATACAGCTTATAGACCTCCAGAGTTCCAGAAGTTAGCGTGTTGAATTATATGGCCTAATCGACGATAGACGCCCGTGCCCTCCAGTGGGTCGTAGATGGCCTAATCAAACTTACATTTAACATGAAATAAATAAATAAAATAAGTTCTTATGAGAGATCATTTAATGAATTCATGGTCAATGTCTTCATTTACCCAATGATATAATGAACCGGTGAAAGAAAACATTGAGGGTACTTTAATATTCCATAGATATTTAATAACAATTTCTATGGTACGTGCAGTCCACCAACCTGCACTAAGCCAGTATGGCGAACTATGGCTCTGCCATTCTAATTTGAGCTCCCGATTGTATAGGAAGCCGGTACTCTGCCGTGCGACGTATATAGACTATTATAAAAAGACTGATAATCTTGTTGCGGCCGTGTCCACATATTATTAGAGTAAGGGGAGGGGTGAAATTGTGCATTTTGGAGGAGGCCGATGTCCAACAGTGGACAATAAAAGGCTGATGACGAGATTTGGAGGGGAGGAATAAGATCATGAAAGCTTGCAGGCTTATTATTCTCTTGATGCAGTAAGTCAATAATTACAGTGCATAGTGAGCTACTCGAAGTTTTCTTGATGTTTCCTCCTCCTATAAAATATAGCTAAGCCTATATATAATCCTTTCGTAATTAAACACATTGTACATTGTCAAAAGAAATATTTCCCCTTCAGTTTTCAGTGAAGGTAATTTGACAATTATGCCTATTCATCGCGTGAAAAGTTAAAATTAATGCCATGAAGTAAGCAAGTCTATTCTTTTATTTTCTTGTCAAATAAAATTTTTTGAAAATTTTTTAAATCAGTACAAAATGTAGTCGACCTAAAGAGGATAAATGTCCAATGAAAAGAACAAATTCGTGTAAAATTGAATAATATATTGAAGACTAATATAAAGACTAATATAAAAAGAATAATATAGTGAGGAATACACACACACTATAAAGGAAAACATCGTGAGGAAGCCTGTACATAGCGATTTAAAAGAATTTCTATAGTTTGTAAAGTCCGCCAATCCGCACTTGACCAGCGTGGTGGACTATATGACTTAACCAGTCTCAACCATACTCACGATTGTAGAGGAGGCCCGTGTCCTGCAGTGGGACGTATATGGGCTGATACAGAATCATTGCACTTTGTAATGAAAAATTGTTACTTACATCATAGCATCCTAATATAACACACACAGAGACAGCCACTGCTGTCGCAATTTCAGCATATAAGATCACATTGGTTTTGTATGCTGACGTTACTTGAGCCAATATAATAGTCACCAGGATCACCTGAAAATATTTTATAAAATGATAATAGGCTATTTGACTGTATAAAAAATATTGACTTATTTGTTTCCATTCGTGTAGATAATTTAATTTTAAAACATATTTCATTATCATACATTAAAAATATTGTATATTTTGGCTAAAAACCACAATTACAATTTAACTTATTTTGAGTTCGCGCCACGTGATCGTAAACGATTTTGACTATGACGTCATGCATTAGTATGAACTACTCACGTACAGGAAATGAATGGGATTGATAACGGCATAGATGCAAATTAAATATTAAAAATACCTTTAAAACGCGTTATTTGTCATTTATACCCGTGAATTAATAATATTATCATGTCCAATGTAATAAAATGTGAAGAAAGAAAAATAATTCTAATTTTTTTTGACAAAAACTCATTCGGACTATTGATTGATTGATTGATCTATGGTTGATTTGAGAATGAGTGACATATGCGAACGAATCTGTGGAGCGGATGTTTACAAACTGGACGCCACATTGTCCGACAGAGCGTTTTGACAGTGTAATTATTTAGTGTATTTTGTAAATATATTTTTAAATGATATAGATATAGTAATTAAAAATAACCTTTATTTGTAAGGTCTATAGACCCCACTTCATAATGTAGTATGGTTTCCAGAAACTAGTCAAAAAGCTTATTGTTGGTTATAAAAGTTTAAGTTAAAAATGTACAATTACTTAATACCGGTGGTAGGTCTCTCATATGTGAGAGGCCGCCTGGGTAGGTGCCACCGCAATGTCTATTTCTCCCGTCAAACAGCAGTGTAAATGCACTGTTGTATTTCGTATTGAAGGACATTGTAGCCAGAGTAACTACTGGACATATTGAGACTTAACATCTTATGTCTCAGAATGGCTAGCGGAGTGGAATGCCAAGCATTGCTTTGTAATACAAGGTCTTGTTTGGTTTTGCTGCTGTTCATGAGCGGTCGTATCGCTTACCATCAGGCGAACGGCATGCTCGTCTCGCTATTCATTAAAATAAAAAAAAATGAAAAGTGGTGCTGAGCAGAAATACCATCATGATTGTACCAACAAAAATAATTTTCAAAAAATCTGTTCCCGACTATCGCTTTTTGTTATATTTTCAAGTCTTTAAGAGATTTTACAGTACCGATGCACCATAATACGAAAGAAACATACAAGTAATCAAGAATAACCTCAAAAGTACCTCGAAATACAAGAAAATGAATGCACGAGGCGATTGCCTTGCACGTGGCGAGTATACCACAGCAAAGTCTAAGACACACAGCACCATTCTGAAAACAATATCGAAGTGCATATTAAAAACAAGTGCAAAATTTACGTGCTAAGAATAAGAACTAGAAGTAAAAGTCTTACAAAGCTGGAATCAGAATTGCCCACCCACCGACTTCGAGCAACTTTTTAACAGCTGGCCTGCCGACAAAACATTGGAAAACAGACGACTTGGGTAGGGGTGGTGGTAACAATCGATTTGTAAATCGATCTTACTGATGTAATCGATTGGAATTGGATTGAAAAATAATTTCGATTTATCAGACTTGTAATGTAATTGATGATAGTAAAATGAATTAGTTTAATGTAATAATAAAAATTTGAATTTATTGTTGATTTGGTGTATGTTCATGATATTTTTACGGAAACTTTCTTCTCAGATATTAATTGTTATTATATTTAAATCACGATTATATAATAACAAAAAAAATACATAAATTCTATACATCAAAACTTACAAATCGATTTTCTTAAATCGGTTCATAGTTCCATCAAATCGATTTGCCAGCCCTACATCAATACGCCTGCTATAAATAAAAAGGTAGGAAGAAAGAAAAATTTGTTGTTTGCCAAGAAGCTTTAGTGACTGTTTTCTTGCGAAGCAGCAACTTGCATTCCAAAATGACGTTCCGAGAAGCAATTTTGCATCATCTCATCCATTTAGAGACATTACGAGCAAATTGTTACCGGAATAGTGTGAAATTCAGATCTGAATTACAATTGGCTAGTTAGGAATATTGCGTTCGATAACAAAGTTTCGAACATCAGCATATCTGGGAAAATCTTCGTATCTCAAATGAAATATTCGATTCATTCTGCACTTGGATATCCTTGTAAATTGGTGATGTTCGTAATAAGAGCATACCAGAGTTACCTCTGATTTTTAAGTTGCATGTGTAACCTAATTGCATTTTATGTATTTAAACTATGAGTTTAAAATAAAACTATTTGTTACGAGTTTCATCGTGGATCGTCACTACCCCAAGACCACGAAAACTGTAAAATAATCGAAACTTAGGGAAGTTAAAAAAAAAGAAATATTCGCGATATAATCCGTAAAAAATAGTTTTATTGCAATATGTAACATTCGCGTAATTCTAAGAACCATTATGATAATTATGAGTACAATATCCGGAGGAAAATATGTGTGTAAGTACATGTGAATTCAACAAAAGACTAATTGATAGACTTTATCGATATTCCATCTTTGTCAGCTCATATACGTCCGATTGCAGGGCACGGGCCTCCTCTACAAACTCAAAGACCCGAAATAAATACCTGTGGTTCACACAGTTACTTGTTTCGGTGCGAGGATCGAACCTGCGTCCAGAAGTCGAAGAGACACAGAATACTCACGTTACTAATACAAATACTAATATTAACGCAGTAACCACAAGCATTGTCAAATTTATACACATAACCCCTTTTACAAAGGAATTTCCTATTTTTGCCTTGCATCCTGAATCTGGTGTCTTGTCCTTGGAGAAAGTAGAAGTGGATAGGATATCTGCAAAAAAAAAAGAATTGGAAATATAGTACTCTCAAAGTCATGGTATGGAATTTAACATCATTTTAACTAATGCTTTCCATGACAAAGTGATTTTACTACATCCCATGGCAAGTGCAGTTCGATCTTAGATATTGTTGTTGACGAAAGACTACTTCTCAGATACTCTTAAAATTCTATACTGCCCTCTCTTCTTATCCTTTTCTTATATCCATCCAAAGGTTGTCTGTAAGAAATGGCCTAGAGCGATAAGACCGCCAACTGTACTCCTTAATTTTATTTTTAAAATATTGTATGCTTTTTGTTGTTTTGTGTGCAGTAAAGAATAAATTAATTAATTAACACTCGGGCGGAATCTAAATTACGACCAATTTTTGGCGGCTTTGCGTGCGCTGCTTACTATTAGAATGAATATATTTGACATACCTTCAGCAACCATATTAAGTTTGTCTTTTTCCCAGAAGGGCAGAGTAGCTACCAGAAAACCTACATTTGGCATTGTATTTTACGTCGCAAAAATTTTATAAGGGGCAAATCTATCGCTCTATCCGGAAAAAACCTAAGTTCGGGCTGATAAAATTATAGAAAAATCCAATATCACTTTGCCCGACCGGGAATTCGAATCCGAGACCTCAGCGCTGCAATTGTACAATAGTATAACTTCGCCAGCGAGACAGTCTGTAAATATCAATAATGAAAAAAACATCACCCCAAGGACATTTAAAACCATCTTGTTTTGGAATATTTTTGTCTTTCTCATTTTGTTTCCCTTTTGAAAAAATATATTCGTAGGTTCCAAAAGGCCATAACTTTGTTTCCTCGGTTCTAGTAATATTAGTAGCTGTTTTATTATTTGATGACTCTGCTTCATTTACTTTTGCATCTACAGCTACAGGTTCATCCATCTTATGTCCCATTGCTATTTCTTTAATGGACACTACAATGTGCTAATATATCAAGGCAGTTTCATAATTCTTTGGTTCATTCAATACTATTTTAATATCGTCTGCTTTAATATAATTATCATTAAATACAAAATTATTAAAAACGTCAACAAGTATCTGACAGTTTTACGTCTTCTGTATTTTTTTTTTTTTATATTTCTTAGAAGACTTTGACTCCCAGTCTTTTTGTCTGATTAAATTGCGTTTTTAAATTATAATGCTATGCTACCAGAAATAAAATAATTTCGTACAGTGTATGATAATTATTGGACGAACGCAATTAATTTACAGCCTCCGTGGCGCAATTATACGCTGGCTGTGAAACGAAAGCCAGTAGAAAATATTCGCGCACCTAGACAAAAAAAATTGTGAGACCGAATAATCTCTAATAATTTATGATACTCAAAACACATCTATATGATCTTATTGTGGGGTCAGGTGGATTACTCTATACTCCGACCCGGCGGCGTATGTTCGAACGTCGTTGAAACTGTACCAATATGCCTAAATACTTTACAAAATATTCGATTCCTCCATCGTGCAACGTAATCTTAGATTAATTTCAGAGAGAATGATAAGTTTCGTCGAGAACAGTATTGATTTTTAGAAGTGGAAAACTTTTATCTCCTACATGGACGTCGAACGTTCGAACTTCGTTTCGGAGCACAGGTTTACCCCCCTCGTCTATGTATGTGATTGTTGGGTGTATTTATATATCAATTTATGACGATGCAGGGATCAAATACTTATCTTCTCTTTTCATATCTCAACCAAATACGTCACGGTTTTCAAATCAAGGATGATTCATCGATACGGGATAAGCTGCCCTCTCAGTGACTCCCACTTCTAAAGTAATCAAATTCATTCGGCTATTATCCGAGCCATTAGGCCGATCCATTCAGACGGCCCACTCGACTAATCGACCTTTTATAAAGTAACACATATACGGTTACATTTTTTTATATCACGATACTAGAGTCAATTAAAGGCTGTTAGGAAGGTGTAAACGACTTTTTCTGTATGTGTATCAGCCTACATACGTCCCACTGCAGGACATACGCCTCCTCTACAATTGAGAGTATTTTGGCCGTATAGTCCCCCACACTGACCTAATGCATAATGGGGTGGTTGACTATGTAATTATTTCTAATAGTTTATGTTGACCAAATACAATACAAGTTTAAGTAACTATTTTATAATCCTAATGCAGTTTATAGGCCTCCAGAGCTCCAGAGGTCAACGTGCTGAACTTTATGGCCTAATCCCTATTAATCGCACTCTCAATTGTAGAGGAGGCCCGTACCTTGCAGTGGGTCCTAGATGGGCTAATACAGATACACATAGGTACAGAGAGTTTGTAGACGCTACATTGCTCTTGGAGGGCTCCTTGTTACACAAGTTTCAATATTTCTATCTTTTTAGCTTACAATAATCAACTGTAAATGTACACGTTAAAGCATACCTAAAATTTTGAATACATCGTATAAATAGAATTCAGAATGATCTCAAATTACGAAGACTGCGTACAATCTCGAACCATGGCCATAATGCAAAGTTTTGTGATTTCTCTCCATTCAATACTAAAATCAATGAGAAATACCGAATTTATATTTCCACAGAGTAAATATTTAACTGGAATATGCAAAATTACAAACAATAGTAACTAAAATTGACGACGAGGGAGATTCTCGCAGAAATGTCCCTTTGATGGTAGTTGGGGAAACAATTCTATTATTTCCATTGGTACGCAAACTGAATCTGCTCTTATTTCCATTTTGGCGAAGAAAAGTAGCACCTTTTGCTTAAGGACGAGTACTTCTGTGTTGTTCTTGAGATCTTTAAGCTGCGTAAACGCGGCTAATAGGATATCATGGGTGATCAGGGACTAAACTCGTCTTCCGAGATTAAATTAAATTCTTACGTTTGTATTTTCTACACGCTCTCAATATTTATAGAAATTTTAAAAAATATGCCTTTTTAGATTTCTCATATATTTAAAAGCGCATTACGGTCTAATACAAAAATCACTGCCCACGACTCAAATATAAATGTGTTACTCGGAGTCTAATCAATCGTCATTTAATGATAATCCGTGCCATGAAATTCAAGAGCGAAAACCGATAAGTTTGTTTTGCTGTTCAGTTTCACTCGGTGAATGAGATTAAGATGACAATGTCCTTTTACCATATTTTTCTGCACCTATTTTCAAATCCCGCAACAGTTCAGATTTAGGTGTTGTAGCAATTGAGCCTTTTACTCGTTTGCCAAACATATACACAAAAAACATATTTATTTTAATTTTTATTATACACAAAAATATACAGAAAAAAGAGTACAAATCGGCGGTCTTGTCGCTTAAATAAAAATATGCAGGAAATAAATAACAAAATCCAAATGAAAAAATAAATTTAAAAAAGTACAAATCTTATCGCTTAAAGCGATTTCTTACAGGCAACCATGGGATGGATTAAAAATAAGAGAAAAGAGAGGACAGTGTAAAAAAAGAGTAAAATGTTATACACAAAACAATGATTACAGAAATATTAAGATCCAACCTCGCCCTTAATACCGGGGTGTTCTCAACAAGTTTCCGGGCAAACTTTTTCGGGCCAATGCAAAGGGCCGCACAATAAACATAATTCACCAGATAATAAGAACAATAAAAGCTTCGGATTGTCCTCCTTTAAGTTTATTTTAAAGGGAATATTTCAGCGTTGCAATACGACCGAATTGAAGACGCAGGAGAAATAATAAATTACTTGTCTTCGATGACAGCCTCGGTGGCGTAGTTGTACTACGGTACGCTTGCAAAGCTGAGGTCTCGAGTTTGAATCCTGAGTCGAGCCAAGTGATACTGATTTTTTTATTCATTATCAGCCCGGAGTCAGGAATTAGTACCCGATATGGCGATAGGCTCGCCCCCTATCACATCATGAGATGGAACGTACAAGGCGAAATGTAGGTCCAGGTACCTCTGCCTACCCCTTATGGGAAAAGACGTGAGTTTATGTATGTAGGTTATCTTCGAATATAAATCTATTTGAATGTTTTACTCGATTTCGATACTTTGGCGTCACAATCTTGCTAAGGCATATGAAAACAAAATAAGACTGATAGTCTAATCTGGATTTGTTTGAACGCAAAAAAAATCCCACAAATTTTTACTTATTGCAATCAAATTTTAAAATACGATATTATGAAAGTCGCTAAATGACTAACCTCGAACAACGAAAAAAATATGATTTGTTGGTACATTTATCAATACGGGAAAAGCGTATTTTTTATAGAAATGCATAGTGTTTTTTTTTGGTTCAACAAAGTAATTAAATTTTACCCAGAGGTTAGTGCAATGCAAAAATCAAAATGTTACTTATACTGGTGAGATTATACTCATTATTTCAAAAGAGATATTAACCGAAATTGAACCGAATATATCTCAATTCATATTCCATAATAGATATTCCACAATTGATGAATTATTTCTCAAACACGTTTCTCCAAATGAAAATTTGAATAATATACTGTATTAAAGAATATTATGCAAAGAAAGTCATTAAGTGGTTTTATTATTACTGCAGCTGAGGTCTAAAGCTTGAGAAAAGAATTTAAATGGTTATTTGAATGAAACTCATTAGACATAAAATTACTCTCCTACTGAATATTATGAATGTTATTAGAATTTGCTTGAGAATCTTCTAAATGGTATAGTATTCACGAATATTAATAAAACGTAATGTTTTTAGATCTGTTTTTTTATCTATATAAATCACACTGCAGGACACAGGCCTCTTCTACAATCCACAGTCGATTAAAAAGGGTTAGGCCGTAACCGTTCACAATTCTGGCTTAGTGGGGGTGGGTGGACACTACATACCATATAATTTCTAATAATCCACTATGGTACCTACATATATTTATATATAACGGAACTTATATACTTAATTTCTTCTTTTTCAGTGAAGGAAGTCCACACACCTCATACACTACGTAATAAGGTAAGCCCATTTAGTTTGTTTTATTTGGCCGTTTGTTAACCGTTTTGAATCTAGTGTTAAAATAAAAGCAATGTGTGTTATTTCGGAAATATTTACGATTAATTTAAATGATGACTTTATGTAAAATCTTTAACATATTTCTTTGAATAATAGTAAAAATATAAAAAATAATGTGTGCGGCCAGTGCGTGGTGGCCTGTTGGTAAACGGACTAGACGCGACCGCCAACATGTTCACGGTGGTCGCGGGTTCGAATCCCAGGGCACACCTCTGACTTTTCGGAGTCATGTGTGTATTGATAGTCAATCACCACGCACTAAAACGGTGAAGGAAAACATCATGAGGAAACCTGCATACCATAGCGATTTATAAAAAAATCTATAGTATGTAAGTAACCCACACTAGGCCAGCGTGGTGGACTATATGGCCTAACCACTCTCAATCGTACTCTCGATTGTAGAGGAGGCCCATGCCCTGCAGTGGGACGTATATGGGCTGGTACAGAATAATAAATAAACAATTAAGTACCTACTTTAAAATAATTCAAAATAAATGAATCTAAAAAAATTAGTGTATTTATATACACACCAATTACTATTTAAGATAACTATTTATAAATTAATTCATTATATTAAGACCTATTTAAAGGTATATAATTCCATACCCTGCTTTATTTTAAAACAAACGCGAAAAAACGATAAAAATTATTTTACAAATGAATATTTGTAAAATACTTTTTATCCGGGGTTTTTACTTCCCCGTTCATTATTTCGTTTCCCGCTTTACTACCGAGAAAAGTGGACAATAATTTATTTCCAACTCCTCCTATTCATTTTATTTGATTAATTTCGTTGCAAGTTACAGACAAGTTAGACTTTTTGAGAGTTTGGCCGAGCTTCAATGTTCGGTGTCATTAAATTGGGTGCTATTTCCGATATTGACCTACAGGAGTTTGCAATATTGGGTTTGAGGGCAGAATAGTCTCAAAAAGGGCGTTCTAAGGACCCTTTGAATGTGCCTTAAGCTTATAGTTGGAACAAAGGAGTGAGAAAGTAAAGTCGACCCACTATTAATGAATATTTTTTTTTATTTATTTTATTCTTTACTGCACACACAAAAACATAAGGCATACAAAATTTTACAAATTAAATTAAAGAGTACAGTTAGCGGTCTTATCGCTCTAGGCGATTTCTTACAGACAACCTTTGGATGGATATAAGAAAAGGATAAGAATAGAGGGCAGTATAGAGTTTAAAGAAAAAAACAAGCTCTTATAAGGGAATAGATAAACAAATTATTTATAGTGAATATATACACAATATCAAATACATAATTAAATAATACACTTAATATACATACATATATAAATATTAACCTATTGTTATATGTGAACTCCGTGGATGTTACCTCGTTGGCACGCACCCTCTCAAGAGAAGACGAAACACATGTGACAGTAGTTTGAAGGTCTTTGGATGATTATTGATCGTGACTTTGTGCAAAGCGGATACCTAATTTTATTAAATAATGTAAAACCACTTCTGGTAGTTTATATCAGAAGTGGGATTGCTCACTACGTCCACTTTGAAATTTTCAAAAGTCAGTTGGTTTATTTTGTTTGAGTGTCCGTGAAACACAAGGTTGCGATTGATAATCTCTGGTAAGCTTGTTTTGTATTGCTGTAGTAGAAAATGGGCCGATCCCGATCTCGTGACCGGTGTTATTCTACTACCAGCCGCTCGCGCGGCGAACGCTTGGTGAGACATCGTTCGCGCAGTTCAAGTAGAGGGTATACCCCTCCGGTAAGAAAACGACACTTTACTTGTAGTCGCAGCCGTAGCCGAAGCCGCAATGAACGTCGTGGTGAACGTCACACGCGCCGAGATCATAATAGCAGTCGCAAGAGCAGTCGCGATCGTAGCCGGAGTTGTGACTACGGGCGCAGTCGTGGCCACAACCATTACCGCTGTGATAGTAATCGGCGAAACGATAATCGTGAGTTTAGTGGTTATGAATCCTGGCACACTATAATGTCGCGTCTTCAGGCTTTAGAGTCGCAAGCGTATGATTCGCATTTATCAGGTCGATTAGCCTCTACTGAGTCACGCAACCCGAGCGGAACAGAACAGATTGTCGAAGCGATTCAATCATTGAAATCGGTAAGTACACATAGCTATTATGTGTCTAATTTTAACCCTAATATACATGACGTGGATTCCTGGTTTGAGGAAGTTGATCGGGCCAAGGTTGCAAATCGGTGGGATGAACGCGAGTGCCTCGCTCGTGTTGGTAAGTGTTTGAAAGGTGATGCAAGGTCATGGTTGGATGAGTGGGTTACCAACGACCGTTCATGGACCAACTTTAAAGAGGACTTTAGATGTTTATGTACCAAAAAGGTAGATCGGGCAACAATCTTGTATGAGGTAATGTCCACTAATTCTAATGGTTTTCGTACTTATGCTGAATATGCACGAAAATCATTACTTCAGTTGTGGGTTGTTAAGGGCCTTAGTGATGACCTAATCACCGATATTGTGCTTCGGGGTGTTACGGATCCCCAAGTTAAAGCAGCGGCTATGAACGCAAATTTAGCTCCGCGGGACCTGGTAGGTTATTTGGCTACCTTCTCAAAATCGGAAAATGCAGATGCTCGTGCTATGCGCTATCCGATTGCGCAAAGTGGTACCGAGAAAACGACAGTTACCAACCGACCGACTCCGGGAATTGGAATAGGCGTTAAATGTTATTTATGTGGTAAGTTGGGACATAAACAGTTGCAATGTTCTAAGAAGTCGAAACTTGCTGCCACTGGTTCTGCAACTGAGCCGGCCCTAAAACCGACCGTTGCTAAGATTGATCGATTCGTCTCATGTGCATACTGCAAAAAACAAGGCCATCACATACGTGATTGCTTTGTAAGGAAGCGTGCGGATTCAGGTAAAGTCAACTTTTGCTCAAGTTACTCAGCTCAAAAACAAAAAGACGTCGTTGTTGGTGTCATCAATGGAATTCCAGTTGACATACTTATAGATAGTGGTGCTATAGGGGTGTCGCTTATCTCTTCAGTGGTAGTAAATCATCTTTCTTGTACCAAGAAACCCACCAGTCGACAAATAAAAGGCGTAGGTAAGTTAATTACGCATGTTAATTTTTACGTCTCTCTCGTGGTTCAGCTGGAAGACGTTTCATTAGATGTGGACTTCTTGGTTGTCCCTAGTGAGTGTATGAATGCTCCAGTCATTATTGGCACCGATGTGCTGAATCGGGAGGGCGTCACATATGTACGTACCAAGGACTTGCAGAGAATCATACGGGCTCCTGAATGTGCTGTTTCTTCTGTGCATGATAACCGACAACGCTCGTATAAAACCAGTTTAAGCGGTCCTCATTTGGTTGATCTCAATAGGATCTTGGACGAGTTCTCCGAACACATGATTTCAGGTACGGCCACTTCCACGGTTACAACAGGTACCATGAGCATTCGTCTAAAGGACGATACACCAGTTCATTATAGACCGTACAAGATGTCATATGACGAAAAGTTGAAGGTACGTCGAATTATTCAAGATTTACTTTCGAAGGGTATCATTCGTGAGTCAGAGTCGCCTTATGCAAGCCCAGTGTTGCTTGTTAAGAAAAAGGACGGCTCTGACCGGATGTGTGTCGATTTCCGTGCGTTAAATGCCCGAACGGTAAAAGATCGATTTCCGCTACCCCTAATTGATGACCACATTGACCGTTTGGGTAAAAGCACCTACTTTACGACTTTGGACATGGCGACTGGGTTCCATCAAATAAAGCTTGATGAAGAATCCATACCACTCACCGGCTTCGTGACGCCAGAGGCCCATTATGAGTACGTAAAAATGCCATTTGGGTTAGCAAACGCGCCGATTGTATACCAGCGCATTATTAGTAAAACTTTGCAGAAATTCATCACTGATGGGAAAGTTCTGGTATACATCGACGATTGTTTGATCTTGTCTTCTTCCGTTGAAGAGGGACTGCAAACTTTGCGGGGAGTACTACAAACATTGACGGAAGCTGGGTTCTCGTTAAATCTGAACAAATGTTTCTTTTTGTGCACAGAAGTAGAATACCTGGGGCGGGTGATATCTAACGGTGAAGTGCGACCCGCTACTGGTAAGGTTCAGGCTCTTTCAGATTCCATTGCACCACAGAATGTTAAACAGGTTAGACAGTTTCTTGGGTTGGCGGGGTATTTTCGAAAATACATCCCAGAGTATTCCACCAGAACTGCTTGCATTGCGCGCCTGACTTGTAAGGACGTGCAGTTTCACTGGACTGCGGAACATGAAACTGTACGTCAAGAAATTATTAAAATTTTAACTGGTGCACCCGTACTTGCGATATTCGATCCAAGTTTACCTACGGAAGTTCATACGGATGCAAGTAGTCTTGGGTATGGTGCGGTTCTACAACAGGTTCATAGGGATGGTAGTCGGCGTGTTGTGGCCTATTATAGTCAGGTCACAAAAGGTGCTGAACCGAAATACCATTCCTATGAACTCGAAACCCTTGCGGTAGTAAATGCATTAAAGCATTTCAGGCACTATCTCATTGGTATTCAGTTTCTGGTGGTAACGGATTGTAATGCCTTAAAATCCACCCAAAATAAGAAAGACTTGTTACGGCGTGTGGCGAGATGGTGGATTTATCTACAAGATTTTAATTTCACCATTCTTTAGCGAAAGGGCACCATGATGCCGCACGTGGACTATTTAAGTAGAAACCCATGTAATGTTAACAATGTCGAACGCCCACGTAATTGGGCTCAAATTGCTCAAGCAGGTGATGAGGAGACTCAAAATATGATTCGATTGCTTGAACAAGGTCAATTGGATGCGTCAAGGTATGAAGTACACAATGACATATTATATTACCGATATATGCCGACGGGTGAAGACCCGAGGCTACTTTGCTTTATACCTAAAGGTAACCGTTTGAGCCTCCTCCGCATCTTTCATGATGAGCATGGCCATGTAGGTGCAGATAAGGTAGTGGATCTAATTTTAAGACATTTTTGGTTCCCTAGTCTTAGAAAGTTTGTCACTAAATATACTTCTCATTGTTTAACATGTGTCGCCCACAAGCGTGTACCGCGAGCACCTTTACAGCCAATTACATCCTGGGAAAAATCCGAAGTTCCCTTTGAAACCTTACATGTTGATGTTCTCGGGCCTCTCCCTATGTCTAAGGGTTATAAGTTTGTCATGCTTGTGGTAGATGCGTTCACAAAATATTGTCTCTTGACACCTATATGTCGACAAGATTTAAATGAACTGAAACGAGTATTTAAAATTGTGTTATCGTTGTTTGGTACTCCTAAGTTAGTTGTATCAGATAGGGGACGCATGTTTGAGTCGACGGGCTTCACTTCATGGATGAAGGTCCTTGGTGTACAGCTTCACTTCATAACTCCTGAAATGCATCATGCAAACGGACAGGTTGAACGTTACATCCGTACGGTCTTGAATATGCTTCGTATTGCGGTCAATCATCAAAAAGCTGAGTGGGCTGAAGAACTATGGCATTTACAGCTCATTCTTAACCTAACAAAGCAGAAAACTACGCAGACTTCTCCTCTTAACCTTTTAATTGGCCATGAAAGCGCAACGCCTGCAATCCGAACGTTGGTGCGAGATGTGGCATTGAATTTAACCAAAGGCAACCGGGAAGCAAAACGGGAAATGCTCAGACAAAGGACGGCCGAACGGTTGAAAAACAATCAGACTCGTCAAGACATAATGGTCAATGAGCGCCGGAAGCCTCCTCGTGAATTCCAGAAGGGTGACCTGGTGTTTGTTGTCAAGTTTGCTCAATCTCAGGGTAAATTGGATTCTGGCATGCGGGGGCCCTATAGGGTAGTGAAAACCCTCTCTAATCACCGATATGAGTTAAAGTTACTTGCTGGATCATATGGAAAGTCTACTTATGCGGCTGCTCAGTATATGATTCCATGGAAAGGTGAATGGACCCCTGAGACGTGTGCAATATTCTTTGAAGGTGTGTGTTCACTCTTTAAGTACCTGTCTTAGATTGAAGCTGGTACCTTGGTTTGTTCCTTTTAAAAGCTTTTCGCGAAGAGTCATCGAGGGAGTACAGTGTCCTTTTCCCTCGGTGTGAAAGCTTTCCGTGTTCGGAGAGTCGTCGAGGGAGTACAGCCTCCTTTTCCCTCGGCGTGAAAGCTTTCCGTGTTCGGAGAGTCATCGAGGGAGTACAGCCTCCTTTTCCCTCGGTGTGAAAGCTTTCCGTGTTCGGAGAGTCGTCGAGGGAGTACAGCCTCCTTTTCCCTCGGCGTGAAAGCTTTCCGTGTTCGGAGAGTCATCGAGGGAGTACAGCCTCCTTTTCCCTCGGTGTGAAAGCTTTCCGTGTTCGGAGAGTCGCTAGGGGGATTAAATGCACCCTGACCCCTAGTGTAGATTTAAGTATTTCCTCGGTAGGGGCCCATACCGAGGACCTGTGTATGTGCATATGTTTAGACTTTTATATGTTGAATGTTTTAGCTTGTATAAACTTATTTGACTTTGACTTTCTGACTGGTTTGACTTTTATGACAATCTCTAACAAATTTACTTTGTTACATGTAGCAATGGACCTCTGAAGTAATTTGGACTTTGGTTTCAGAGACTAATCATGGTGTGGATGATGAGTGTTTGAATCTAAATAAATAGATTCCAATGGGGCTGGCCCATCCTCAACGTTTGACTGAACAACTAGGCCTTTGCCACGCCTGGTTTCAACGTCTTTGCAAGAAAAGGAACTTGCCGATGGCGTTGGATCATTACTTCGGTTGATTTCTACATCTTTGGTCGACGACGACTAAGCCTGTCGGGACGCCAGGGTGTCAGGAGAGGCCGTGTTATATGTGAACTCCGTGGATGTTACCTCGTTGGCACGCACCCTCTCAAGAGAAGACGAAACACATGTGACAGTAGTTTGAAGGTCTTTGGATGATTATTGATCGTGACTTTGTGCAAAGCGGATACCTAATTTTATTAAATAATGTAAAACCACTTCTGGTAGTTTATACTATATAATATATACCGGGTATCTCAAGCCTGCTACCGAAAACGAAGCCGGGTGATAGTTTTAGTGACTACAAACACAATGCAACCAAAAATTTTGAGAAGAAACGTCACAATTATTTTTTATGATTTTTTAAATATCGTCATTTTTGGGTGGTAAATCCATAGTTTTTGATAAAATAATAATTTAAACACTTTTATCTGTATCAGCCCATATACGTCCCACTGCAGGGCACGGGCCTACTCTACAATCGAGAATACGATTGAGAGTGCTTAGGCCATATAGTCCACCACGCTGGCCTAGTGCGGGTTGGCGGACTTACATACCATAGAAATTCTTATGAATCGCTATGGTATGCAGGTTTCCTCACGATGGTTTCCTTTGCCGTTTTAGTGCGTGGTGATTGACTATCAATACACACATGACTCCGAAAAGTCAGAGGTGTGCCCTGGGATTCGAACACTTTTGTACCTTAGATTATTTATAAATTAAAGGGTATACACTATTATTTTAGGAAAAAATGTATTCACCACCCAATTATGGTCATAGGAAAAAAATACCAAAAAAAAATTGTCGCTTTTATTGCAACTTTTTCTGTTGCATTGTGTCTGAAGTCGCTTATCCATGAAAGTCGTGGCATGCACAGGCATTCTCAATTTCAGATTCTCCGACGACCTCAAGGACCTTGAATGAGACTCATGGAGAAATAGAAAACGTTCTTTAAGATAAGATGGAGTGAGAGGATTGAACAAGATATTGTAAAGAAGATTAAGAATATGAGCATTCCGACGAAGCTGTATGGGTAACCACTTGAGCTTAGCACGAAACTCGGAGACATGATCATATTTGCGCAGAAAATATAATATAAATCTAATACAGAAATTTTTAAGACGCTCAAGTTTATTAAGTTGGTCCTCGGTGAGATCGAGATAGCTGACGTCGGCATAATCAAGGATGGGGAGTAGGAGAGTTTGTGCAAGGGAAATTTTCGTGGTAATGGGGAGAAAACTGTGTAACCTCCACAAAGACCTAGCTGTGGCAAAAACCTTACGACTAACTTCCCGAAGCTGAGGACCCCGGGTGAAACACTTGTCTATATATAAGCCAAGATTTTTGACTGTATCACTATATGGAACAGTCATACCATCACAGGAAACAGATGGAAGTTGATCCTGATCCAGTTTCTTTCTATTTTCTTTTTCTTTCTATTTGAAATAATGTTATTGTTCACTCTCTTTATACCTGTGTTATTTTATTAATGTAAACTTAACGGGATTCCGTAATATACTTATCTGTTATCTACATGTGGTACTTTCTGTTTGTTTTCCAAATAAAAATCCCATCAAAAACATCCTGTAAAAAAATTACAAGTCTCGCAGCTCGGCTTTTCTACCGCAAAAAGTTGTGAGATCCATGTAATACCAAGTCGATTAATTTATTTAGTCCTTGATTAAGGGACGTTCTGTATAAAGTTATTACGTAAGTTATTATCATATCAATATTAAAAATTCTTTACGTTGTAAATAAATAGATCGACTTGGCCATCGCATCAAAACATAATGTATCGTACAATTTATGCATAATGCTACTGGCCAATGCCTAATTACTAGAAATTCAGGCTTTTTGCTTTAACCACAACGAAATTATGAGGGGTTGAAAATGGTCTGAATTGCTTCGAGAAAAGGATAGTACGGCTGTGCCGCTTTTTAGCTCGACTTGGAGGGGGCACTGCCGTGCCCCCAGATAAATAAACTATATCTCCAAGTAATCACACTAACTAAACGTTACGGGAAAATGTAGATTACAACTCAATTTCTATCAGTTTCACGTCGGTTTTGCTAACCCAATTATACTGTATACCATATTGATAAATACAAGTATTATTAACTTCGTAATTATCACATTTCTGAACCAAAGTGAGTCCACTATTGAGTTCATTATACCTTAGAAATTTCCCAACAATTGAAAGTACATATAGCAAGAATGTGTAAAAAAATATCCTAGTTACTAACCGCAATATTGAATTTAAAATTGATAGAAGGCTAAATTAATAGTGAAATATTGATCCACACGCATTAACAAAATAAAACATTGCGTGGACAGTTCATCTTATCGCTGGAAACGATCTCTTTTAGACTGCCTCAGGAAAACGCAATATGTAAAAATATCCTGCCATTATGAAGATAAAATAAACGGGCCTCCCCCAAAGGTTTCATAGTGTTCCAGTTTAAAGGATATTATATTTACAGTAACTACTGGACATAATGAGACATATCTTATGCCTCAGGATGGCGAGCGCAGTGGAATGCAATGCTTCGTAATTCATGGTGTTGTTCGTTTTTTATACTATCCATGAGCCAAATGTATGTATCACTTACCAAGCATAGCCAAATGGCATATTCGTCCCGCCATTTACCGCTTTAAAAACTGTGACACACATTTAACTTACAAATGATATATCATTACAAAAAATATAATCTAAGACAATTTATATAACAGAAATACGAAATTTTGTCCTATATCGAAGCGTTTTCGGATTCCATCCAGGAACCTACAGCCGCTGAAACGGATAGAAATAGATTTCATTATTCGATAAAACTTTCCCCTGAGTAAGACTAGAACGAATTCAACTTATAATAAACAGATATAAATCTAACACCGTCTGCTCCAAAATTCTCATTCGCTGGTAATGTAAACCGAGATATTGAATATTTTCTGTAACATTCTATTTGATAAGATTTATTCTGTATAAATAAATTTACTCAATAAGATTAAGGTGGTACCGAAACTACATCATAAAAAAGTCGCTTTAATACGATGACTGTATTAAAAAAACGGGTTTACAAAACCATTTTTGCGGTAACCTACGCTACAAGATGTATTATTAAATAAATCAATCGATTCTTCTTATTTATTTATTTTTTTCTTATTAATTTCGATGCAGGTTAATGCATTCGAGCCAAAATGGCAAGAAAAATTAAACATATTTAACAAATTTAAAAAATCTTAGTTGCAATGTGTTGTATTTTACTGCGCCAACCCAAGATATAAGATGTAAATTCACAATAATCACTGGTTAGAATTTCTATCGAAACGAAATAAGTACTACTGTGCTTACACGTTGCGGCTTAGCTAGAGAAACGATAAAAATAGTCAGGCAAATGCATCATAGCTAGTAAATTACTACTGCTACTGCCGACTGAGAGACCTACGTCCCTCATAGAGCCCGTGGCGGCCAGACCTTCGTAATTTTATAAAAGCTGAAAGTTTGTGTGCGCATGCCTCTGACATAGGCATCACACAATCAGCTATAATGAAGTTCCGACCGTGGTTGCTTTGGAAGTTATGAGCTTCAATGTTTCTGGCAATATGAAAGAACCATCCAAAGTGTCTGAATACTAAGGAAATATTTGTTTATAGTTGCATTAATAACATATATATTCATTCAATTCATCAATTCAGATTTTATACTATAACGCTGACAAAATAACATTATGTTAAAGTTTGAAGATTGCGTGATATTTAATAACATGTAATTTTGCCGGCGTTATCGTATAAAAGCTGAATTTTATGTATGTTATGAAAGCAACTATAAAAAAATATTTCCTTGGTATTCAGACACTTTTGATGGTTCTTTAATCTTGCCAGAAACATTAAAGCTCATAACTTCCAAAGTAACTACGATCGGAACTTCATAATAGCTGATTGTGTGATGACTGATGCCTATGTCAGAGGCATGCGTACACAAACTTTCAGCTTTTATAAAATTACGAAGGTCTGGCGGCCACGGGCTCTTGATCTATCATATGTGAGAGGCGGCGGGTATGTACCACCGCAATGTCTGCTTATCCCGCCAAACAGCAGTGTAAATGCACTGTTGTGTTTTGGTTTGATGGATATTGTAGCCAGAGTAGCTACAGGATATATTGAGACTGAGAGATTGGAATGCCAAGCATTACTTTGTAATTCAAGGTGTCGTTTAGTATTGCAACTGTTTACGAGCGGTCGTATCGTTTACCATAAAGTAAACGGCATGCTCATCTCGGAATTCATAGAAATAAAAATAAAAAATAAATTAAAACACACCAACAGACCAGCAATTAATTCTAAGAATAAAAATCCACTACAGATATAACAGAAAAACAAAGTTTATCTCTCGCACAATTAAAACAAAATACTACAAAGCGTTTAACACCAAGTGCAAGCTTTCAAAATTCCTGCAAGTAAATTGAACAGACAGGGGTCAACTTTAAGTGGTCATAACAAATCTCATTTGAACACGAGTAATAACTTGGCATACAGTTAAAATGCTATAAATCAGGCACAGCTGACTGAGCAAGTGAACATAACCCTTTATTAGTCCGCGCTCGCCAAATTCTATTCAGAATTCTCGGTAGTTAGCTGAAGATTGTATGAAACGTTTGGCTACAGAAGGCTCGATTGGACATGAATTTTTGTCGAAGTTTAAAAAGTATTTCAATATAATTCAATCTAATATTTGAAATAAAAAGTTTGAAACTATTGAAATAAAGTGCTCGAATGGAGGCCACGTAGCGGAAAGCGCAGCGTAGGACGTCCACCCACAAGGTGGTCCGACGACCTGGTAAAGGTCGCGGGACGTCGCTGGATGCAGGCTGCCTCCAACAGGTCTCTGTGGAAATCATTAAGGGAGGCCAATGGTCAGCAGTGGACTTCCTTTGGCTGATGGATGGATAGATTGAAATAAAATATCCACGTGGTTTTAAATAGTATGTATTTCATTAAAATTTCATCGAATTATTGAAATAAAATACCGCCCTGTGACCACGAAAGCTGTAAAGTAATCGAATACGGAAAATACAAAAATATTAAATATAATAAATTAAACCAAATTCGCAATAAAATAATAGTTTTATATCAATGTGTAACATTTGTGTAAATCTAAGAAACCATCAATCAAACGAATTTAAATGAGTATGAGAAATCGAATCATAGCAGATTATGCATATTATTTAAAATATTTATTTAATACCCATAGATCAGCTTCTCTTGAGTAGATTTATTTATTTAATTATTTTTTGCACTGTACAGAGAAACAACAATGAAATCACATCATGATAATAATAGTACAACTGGCGGCCTTATCACACTAGGGTAATTTCTTACAGGCATTACCATGGGATGGATATTTAAATAGGAGAAAGAAAGGGCAGTCTAGGGCATAAATCAAATAACAATAGATTTATTAAAAGAACATAATTGCGGTGGCTGTTCATCAAATTATAAATAAAGCGAAATAAGCTTATAATTTGTATCCACCAAGGTTCAGATATGTTTTGTTTCCAGTCCGTACCAGAAATATCTTATTCCTATTCAAAATTTAGTATTTCTGAAGTGATGTACCCTTACGGATCACTTTATTTCCCTCCTCATCCGTTGCGTGAAGACAAAGTGCGTATTTTATTATCAAGCTGTCTCTATGTGTGTCTGCTAATAATACTATTACTTAGATTTTATAAACGACGCACGTGTGAGTAATTTAATGAATCACCTTCATGAAAAGAAGTAATGGTCTTTACGATCAATATCTTCTACGTCTATCAAATACAGTAACTCTCCACTTACTACAATACTTGCGAACAAAAAACTAATGTAACTAGGTCTTCTGTTGTCAATTAGCTTGTGTCTGATGTTTGTAATGAAACCGTTCCTTCTGCAAATGTGAATGAAACGCGCATCGGGTTGGTACGTTAATGCAATGCGTCCACGTACAGACAGCATGCCACTAATTACCACTTTATATTCACATATTATATTTGTTCTCGAGTAGACGCCACCTACTGGCTAGCGAAACTTTGTCGTCCACATATAAAGCGGACAATTCTTGAGCTATGATCATTTTTGATGACTTTTGCTAACCATGACTCTTTTGGCTAAAAAAGAGAAAGATTTTGCTGGAAGGACAGTGATCCTATTCTCCGTAGGTAACACATATGTTACCTGGACCTATCGGGCTACGGTCAAAGTATCAACGATGATTTATGATAGATGCTAAACGGAGAGACCAAAATATTAAGATGAGGTAGTCAAATACGAGTCTTAATAATACTTTCCGACTAGACAATCCCTTTTTTTTGTACACTGGCTATGTCTGCATTGCATCAGTCAAGGTGTCAAGCGTAAATGACGTCAGTACCATGCCATTCTACAATTATGCCAGCCCGGTTAATACAAACTACAAAGCGGCATTGAGAAGTCTCAATTTGAATTCTTCATTACTGTAGTGTACAGTATCAGCTCATATACCAACCAAAACATAGCATGGGCTCCTCTAGGGTCAGAAGTACGATTGAAAAGAGCTAGACCATTCCACAGTCCACAGTCCTTGCTGCTATTTTGAACTGAATTTTACTTCACAGCCTGAACGCCTAAAATCACGGAAAATTTCCCTCAACAATGACCTAACAGTAAACATTGAAATGAAGCGAATGAATTTCGCGGCTTTTGAGATACCCCGCTGACTGGGTGGCTTAATTGAATCATACTTTGGCTCAAAGGGCACTCTGAATATTCGGCTGTTACTGAATGGTCGATTTTAATTCTCCATTCTTTGAAATTCCGAATTGATGTTACTTTTGTAAGTGAAAATGTTTCCTTATCAGGAAATTGACATGCTAGAGAACTTGATGACATCCACAAGAAATTGCATGAAGGTATCATCATCATCACCTGCATGCTGTAGGGTCCCACTACTGGGTACACGCCTCTCTCATATGACACTTCTCTGTTTTTTGTCAGTCACATCCAGGTTCAGCCTGCGACTTTGAGACTTAGCAACTGTTCATGAGCAGTCACATCTTACCATCAGGTGAACGGCACGCTCACCTCGCCATTCATAGCAATAAAAAATAAACTTTTTTGCCAACCCTACAGCATGCGAATTGTTATTCGAGTCACGCTAGCGAAGCGCTTGTCCGAACCAACTTACAAATGCTTCTGATTTCGCTAACGACTGGATCACGAGTCATTTCTAAACACCTATCTGTTTTAACGGTTGCGCGGAACATTTCCTAGCTATGTAATGTTCTGCTCCAATTATACTGAATAGGGAGTTAACGGATCATTTCATAGATATTGTTGGGTGTTGTGACTGTTTCAGCTGTTTATTTATAAATAAATTTCCAACTGAATTTAGGTTTCAAATGAAATACTAACTCGTTTCCATTACTATTCGGCTGAATGTTAAGCTTCAAGTGAAATTTTATACGCCATGTTATTCACATGCTTGTTTGCGTCACCTATGCGTACAACTAGCAGTACGATCACACAACACTTTTTCAGAACTTCTTGGTACATTGAGCGTAGTTCGTCTCTTTTTTATCATGGGGAAAATCTTGGATCCCTGGTTGCCTTGGAGTTAGTAGACAGGGTATACCTAAACTTCGGAATCACACGACGAACATACCAAAGCCCCATCAGGTCATAGCACTACGCGAGGTGATAAAATATTCTTTATTTCTCTTCTTTCTTCTTCGTCTCTCTCGTGTCTGCGGTATGGTTTACAACAATACAAGACGTGTTTAGTCTTTAAAAGCGCAATCATTATTAGATACGATGTCCTGACTTGAAATCAATGCTTTTTGATGGACTATGGGATGTACTTGAATAGCAGCCAACCTACAGTATAACAAGGAAAAAATAGAAAAAAATAAAGAAACTAAATAACCTCACTTACATAATTGTACTAATGACTAATGTAGTCAAAATTGTCGACGGTATCGACTTTCACTAAACCAATAAAGACTGTAACAAAAAAAAGGAATACTAGACAAAGAACAAAGAAGAATCTAACAAATAATATTTAACTCAACAAAAAAGAAACATCCTGTTAACCCTCATTTAGTCCAAACGACTATACCAGACTTGGCTTATAACTACTATTTTTTATAAGAAGACATTTAAAATCGCTGACTTTAAGCACCGCGCAATAAATCGTACTAGACGGCTGTTAGTAAAAATACATTGAGTTTGCCAGCGCCGACAAACAGATGGCGGGACGGGCGACCGGCGACAAAACGAAGATTTACTCTTCTGCGGGCTCCTACATCCTCTATCGGAACAGAAGTCTGTGGAGACGACAAAATTGGGTTAGGCTAACAAAAATCTCATCAAAATGAGTTAAAATTTACCACTTAACTTTATAGTATCTGTATCAGCCCTTATGCGTCCCACTGCAGGGCAAGAGCCTCCTATAAAATCGAGAATACGATTGAGAGGATTTAAACTACCAATTATAAAAATAAATTTAGGACCACAATGCAAATAGGTCAGCTTTTCTGATACCCAATTGAGAAATGAGCGTTCCATCTCAAAATGTCGACAATTACTTGTCGACATTTTAAAATATGAAACTGCGCTATTTATTTATGAGGTAGTCATAATTTCTCTTTAGGCAACCTAATTCAAGGTCAAAAAATAAATGAAAAGATATAATAAACGCAAAAATAAAACGAACAACATACTCCTCAGCACTCCTATTCGTAACGTAGATCTGATCTGTAAGGTCCCAATCGTATATGTATAAGTCAGCGCGCCTCCCTCACACACTCGATAGAATGGAATCAGTTCCTTAATGGCCTTAAACATTTCGTTTGTACATTATTTTATTTAAGTCCTTTGTCTCCAGTAATGAGGAGAGTATGTCACATTATTATGAAGAACCTAATCACCTTTGATTTCATTTAATTTCAAATATGATCAATTGAATTATTGTGAGTGCAAGTAAGTCCAATCACCTTCTGTGGCCTATTTTGTTTTTACTAGCTTTTAACAGCATGATAATCATCAGAGAGACGTAGTCTAAAACAACCTGATGATGGACGCTCGCCAACCTAGCCGTAAATCGAGTTAAGTATCAAAGTAGTCACAAAGCCATCCAAATTGGGTTTCTTCATTGGTCTAAACGATCAATAAAATTTCTAATAAATAATGATTGACATATCCAACGCCAACATATACTCTTGTGTTTATAAACCTCTAATTTAAATTCATCATTCTTTATTTCTTTTATTACCATCTATGATGCTACTGAAGACGATCATATCATTTGCCTGATATAATAAACGATACGACCGCTCATGGACAATGGAAAAATCTAGAATACCGTTAATTACAAAACAATGCTTGGAATTCCACTGCGATCGCCGTCCTGTGACATACGATGTTAAGTCTACAGATGTCCCGTACCAGAACTCAAATAAATAAAAATAAAAATAAATAAAAAATCGCCTATGGCGATATGACCGCCAACTGTACTCTTTAATTTTATTTGTAAAATATTGTAAGCTATATTTTTTTGTGTGCAGTAAGGAATAAAAATAATACATACCTCCTCCTATAATCAGGTCATAAATTCTGTCACATGTTTAATATAAAATAATTGAAACAAGTTTATTCATTATGTAACCATTTATATACCAAAATGAATTTAACAAAACATAGATTCTTATGACACTAAAGTTTATTCAAAATGACCTCCGTGATTTTGAATACAGCCCTTCAATCTGCGCGGCCAGTTGTCTATCGCAGCACGAACGAGGTCCATGTCAATATCGGTGGCTGCCTTAATCAAGGATGTCTTGAGTGACTCCAAATTGGGATGAGGCTTTGAGCACGCCTTTTCCTCCAAGTGTTGCCATATCTTGTAATCTAACGGATTCAAATCTGGACTGGAGGAGGGCCAGTCTTCGTGCCGGATGAAGTCGATTTCACGCGCCGCCAGCCAGTCTTGTGTGCTCTTCGCTCTATGAGCTGACGCCGAATCTTGTTGGAATACCCAGTGCCTGTTATTGAACATGGTATGAGAAACAGGTTCCACAAGGTTCGTCAGGACTGTATTTTGATACACAACTGCATTCGTTTTTACACCTTTCTCACAAAAATGTACCTCTGTTAAGCCCCAATAAGAAACTCCCAACCATACCATGAGTGAGGATCGAAAATGACCTCGTTGGACACGCGGAATACGGTTGCTCGCTTCTTCACTACTGTGTGCGTACACCTTATTATTTCGTTTGTTGTAGCTCACTTCAAAGGAAAAAAAAATTTTTGATCTGAAAACATAATTTCCCGATATTTTTTTCCCGCGTACCGCTTCAACAAAGCGCGGCATCTCTTCAGTCTCAGGTCCATTAGACGAGCATTCAACGATGTCCTGTTTTTCTTCGATATGCTCGAAGCCCTAAGTCTTCATTTAACACCCTTTTCACCGTGGTTCTGCTTAACCCCTTCTGAAGGGCCAACAGTTTCTGCTTACGTTTGGGATTTCTTTGAATTCGCGCCTTCACAGCTTTTATCACTGCTGGAGTTCTAACAGACCAAGGGCGACCACTTCTTGACCTGTCATCTACACTAGAGTCTTCATTGTATCGTTTGATGGTACGATAAACGAATCTTTTGGTTATATTCAAATTTTTCAGTATGTCCAAAATTTGAATTGGCGCGAAACCGCAACGATGCAACGCAATAACTGCAACACGGTCTTCTTTAAGCGTCCACTCCATATTTAAAAATGAGTAAAATTCTAAAAAGTATACATTTTTATTTTCATGAACAAATCGAAATTCGAATTCAATAAACTTTTTTGTGGCCAGCATTCTAAAAGATAAGTTTTTACTGTGTGACAATACTTATGACCTGACTGTGTACATACATAAACTCACGCCTTTTTCCCAGAAGGGGTAGGCAGAGGTGCCAGGGCACCCACATTTCGCCTTGTATGTTCCGTCCCACGATGTAATAGGTACAGGTAAACGAGCCTATCGCCATATCGGGCACAAATTCCTGTCTCTGGGCTGATAATGAATAGAAAAATCCAATATCAGGTTGCCCAACCCGGGATTCGAACCCGAGACCTCAGCTTTGTAACCGTACCGTAGTAAAACTACGCCTCCGAGGCAGTCAAATAAAAACAATGATATCTTAAAATAAGTAGGATTTACAATTTGAAGGTTATTCACAGATACTATTAACGTAGACTTCTTTACCAAACTACATGCACCAAACTACATTAAGTGCTAAGCGGTTTGCTGAACCCAATAAAAGAAGACGTAAAAACAGCTAATCTCCCAATTCCCAGCAGAAGTTATTCACAGACAATAGAAATAATGATATTTCAGACGTTAAAGTAATATCTTTGAATATAAACGAAAATTCTTTGAAGGTGATCCCTTGACTTTGGGTATCAGCCGAGCGTGATATATTTGTAATACAGACGCAAAATAATCCTAGCGGTTTTTAGATTTGACTATTGTAATAATTTTACCTTTATTTTATTTACTTTTCGTTATGTGACTCGGTGGCATAGATTTACTGTAAGATTACCACGCCGAAATCTTGGGTTCGTATCAGGCAAAGTGATATTGGATTTTTCTAAACCTTACCAACGTAAATGTACGAGTAATTAATTAAAGTTTTTGTCATGGAAGATGAAATCTCCTTACACAAGCAAATATTTTCTTAATAGGAGATTTAAGCAAACATTTGCTTTATACCCTGTACTGCAAATCTTTTCTATGTAATTTAAATAAATATATTTATTAATTTTATTATTAATTGAATTTATTACCAGCCGAGAGTCAAAAATTTGTGCCCGATGTGGCGACAAGCTCGCCCCCTGTCACATCGTGGTACAGAACATACAAGGCGAAACGTAGTTAGATGGATAGCATCCGTGCGTACCCCTTCAGGGTAAAATGTGTGAGTACGTGTATGTCTTATGTGATTGAAGGTAGCAGCAATTTTTTACTAACACAGCAAAACGTCTACACTTCATCTCGTAGGGAGTATAGTGTCGTCTAGACAAAGTAATAATTTTCCGTTTTTACTTTATGTCATCTAAGAGTACCTTAAGCTGGCGTGTAGCGAAATTCAGAACTACAATGATTTTTAAAGCTGTTTGACGGCTTGCATAAGATTTGTGTTCCTGATATTTAAAAAAAAATGTTTATAAAAATGTCTCTCATATGTGAGAGCCCGCCTTGGCAGGTACCACCGCAATGTGTATTTCTTCCGCCAAACAGCTGTTTAAATTAACTGTTGTATTTCGGATTGAAGTTCACAGTAGCCAGAGTAACTACTGAACATATTGAGACTTAACATCTTATGTTTTAGGAGGGCGAGTGCAGTGGAATGCCAAGCTTTGTAATTCAAGGTGTTGTATGGTGTTGCTACTGTTCATGAGCGGTCGTATCACTTACTATCAGGCGAACGGCATGCTCGTCTGGACATTCAAATAATAAAAGAAAACAGGTCTATGTTGAAACAGACGAGATGACAAGGTCAATTGGTAAGTGTCAGGCCTGTCCATAAACAACAATAACGCCATTCTATTCTCATTATTGAGCACTTAGGACTGTATTGCGCTCGTCGCCCCGGGATATTAAGTGTTAAGTGTCCTAATGCCCAGCAATCAATGTCGGTCAACCAGAACACTATAGCATTTACACACTGTTGCTTTGAGGCTTAAATCTATATCTGTATCAACACATGTACATTTCACATTAGGGCACGGGTCTTTTAGAATCGAAAGTACGATTGAGAGGGGTTAGGCCATATAGTCCAAAAATATAGTGGCATTTTTAAAATCTAAAATATTGAGTTCTTCTTTCCGCCCAGCTTAAAAGCCTTAAAAACTTAGAAAGTAGGTTGTAATTTAATTCTTTTTAAAAAATTGAATATTACTATATCCACGGTAATTAATTTGAAAAAGTCCGCCAACCCGCACTAGGCCAGCGTGGTTTAATAAAGTATATGTTAATCGTATTGTTCAGTTCAGCAGTACGTATATAAACTGAAAATAATATAGAAAATAGTTCATATTTTGCAAGAGGTTAAAACATACTAAAACCGCAGCGAAGTAGCATTTCAAAATTATATAAACAAACTTATAACAATTTGTACGAGTACTTCATAAAACGTAAGATACTGCAGTTTTTATTCATTTTATTAGTCAGTTAAGTTATTCTCGAAATTCGTCCTTCGCGTACTTTTATTACATAAAATAATTCCAATATAATCTTCTTTGTTTATTTGCATATAAAAGCAAACTACTAGACTGTAACTTGAGGAGGTATTAAAGGACTTTGAGAGATATTTTATTATAGTTTTTCCAACAAAAGTATTTTTTACTATATTGTTTGTTGTGAATTACTGGTGGTAGGTCTCTCTTATGTGAAAGGCTGCCTGGGTGGGAACCACCGCAATGTCTATTTCTCCCGTCAAACAGCAGTTTAAATGCACTGTTGTGTTTCGGATTAAAGGACATTGTAGCCAGAGTAACTACTGGACATATTGAGACCTAACATCTTATGTCTCAGGATGGCGAGCGCAGTGGAATGCCAAGCATTGCTTTGTAATTCAAGGTGTTGTTTGGTTGTACTACTGTTCATGAGCGGTCGTATCGCTTACCATCAGGCGAACGGCATGCTCGTCTCGCCATTCACTGCAATAAAAAAAAAAAAATGTCGAAATGATCATACCATTTGTCTGCGGGTCACTTAAATACGACCACTCAAATACAGTAGCAAAACCAAACAACACCATAAATTACAAAATTATGCTTGGCATTCCACTGTGCTCGTCATCCTGAGACATAAGATATTAAGTGTTCTATTAAAGAAGAAGCCAATAGTGTACTTATTAATGATTCCGCTTATTTAAAATTACGACTACTACATACATACATAAACTCACGCCTTTTTCACAGAAAGGTAGTTAGTTTGTTACCGGGACACCCTTATTTCGCTTTGTATTTCCCGTCCCACAATTTTATAGGGGGCAAGCCTATCTCCATATCGGGCACAAATTCCTGACTCCGAGCTGATAATGAATAGAAAAATCCGATATTAGTTTGCTCGATTTGAAATTCGAACCCCAAACATCAGCTTTGTAACCGCACCTTAGTACAACTACGCCACCAAGGCAGTTGTTTACGATCACTGTTATTGGAAAGTAAAGAAAGTAGAGTATAATTTATTTAATATAATAAAGAAAATAAATACGATTACGTCACCTTACAATTTAAATAAACACTACCACCACAACATTCGAATATGAATCAACATAACTCATCCTTCAAAATTCGAAAACCATAAAGTCTCATTCAATAAACCAAGTCACATACATAATCTGTCCCAAAACCTTTTATCTCACACGATAGCGGGGGTGCGGAAACACCTGAGGCGAAGGGAGGGGATGCTTCCGATGTTTTACGCTAGCCCTCACTACGTAGGGTGACAATCCTTTGTGATCACTCCGGAACAAGGTTTAGCTTGCGTAGGAATTTTGAACGCGAGTTTCGAAAAATCCACGCATTTTTGTTTTGTTTTGCAGTAGATTTTTTGAGTAGGGTGCGTTAATGAAATTTTTGAGTTTTGATGTATATATTATTTTAATTGAATGTCAAATAATTTACTCTTATGACATAAGACAAGTAAAATGGACAATTACCGACAATCTTTGTGTATTCTAGGGCATAAAATGGATATATTTCCCAAGTTGATTGGAATACATCGCTCTATACAAAAATTCTATATAAAAATGACAATTGTCTCCCTAAACTTACCTTTTTTTTCTTTTTGTTTGTTCTTTCGTTTCTTTGTTTTGTGGTACAATCCAATATTTGTATTATCTCCAAGGTCACTACAAAATGGTCAATGCAGATAAATTGTTTTAAATTATTTCAAACGTTCACCGCCTGTATAATAATATATCCACAGTTATTACCAAATCATAGTTCTCCTAATCAGACAGTAATAAAGTGTACTCGCGACGAGGACATCAGGAATTGTCATCACAGTTAGTGTCACTCTTTTGTTCCAACTTTTATGCGCAAACAAAGCGAGTTCAGACGTCGCACGTCTATAAGCAGCCTTAGGCTTATTAAAGTTGTCTCCATTGTTACGTGTCCAGAAATCTCTGTAGGGTGTTTTTTGTTTAGAATTATGTGTTAAGAGCATCTCCATCATCTGTTTAGTTCTGAACCTTATGTCTGTTTGCTTCTCTAATACAAAAACTACTGAATAGTTTTTGATGAAATCTTTCAATATACAGATTTACGCCCAAATACTGGAACGCAACTTAAATATAAATGGCGCTTAACTACGTTAATCCCGATTTAATGTACTGGCTAAGTGGGCCGTGCGTTTTAAAGAGCAACTTATTATTTGAATGGAGTTCCAGTATTCGGGCGTAAGAGTGAGTGACGGATATAATTTAATTTGTTGGGTCATAGTTTGGTGGAAACGATACAAGTGAATATAATTCAATTAAATTGTAAATATCTTGGGTTAATTGTAAAAAATCAAGGAAGTACCGAGTTTTACGTGAATAAAATATGTTGTAGTAGGCTATACATTTGCCAGATACCACATCTGTTACATTTTTTCAAGTCAGTTAAAATATTATTTGACGTCATATATTTACAGAGCATACATTACTTATATTCAACTATATTATACTTCCAATTTAAAATACAATAAACCAATCCAATAACCGTATACAATAAACGGAGATAACAGAATTTAAAATTACATTCCGCGTCGGCGCGTCACGTCGGCGCGTCGCGTCGGCTCCACGGAAACTTTTTAAAAGGATGCACTCAGAAACCGTCGGCCCTTAGAACAAAATCTTAATGTACATAAGCATTACTAGTTTTGACATTGTAGGAGGCAGACTAATAGTGACTTTAGGGCTTAGAAAAGCGCTTAGCGGAGCGATAGAGCCATATTTATGTTTTATTTTCATTTTTTGTAAAAGTCTTTCGAGATTTTGGTTTTTTAGATTTACGCGAATATTATACAATGCAATAGTACTATTTGTTTAAAGGATTTTATCGCAGATTTAGTTAAATTTAACATTCAAATGTCATAAAAATTAAGCCAAATCCGCGACTAAATTGGTTTTTCGAGAGCCCAATTAATCTTTGCCATACATAGTCCACCACGCTTCCTCAGTGCGGGTTAGAGGACTAACATACCATAAAATCTCCTCTGAATCAAACTATCAGTTGGAGACGGGTCCAAAGATCAGCTGGGGCTAAGAATAGACTGATACAATACAGTCCATTTTATTCTTTTACTTCTTTCTCGTAGTGTTTGATACCCACGACTTAATTCATCTTGATGTGGGATCACGACTATGTATGTAACTGTTGACTGTATTTATTTATTCTAGCCGTGAATTATTTCAATTATTAATTTAATACGATCGTAAAATACGCACGTTTTTGACTAAAATCACTCCCGTGTATCAAAAACAGATCATGTCAACATTATTGCTACATAAATGATCCCATATTAATATTATCTTTTACGCTTAAATTTTTTCATATACTAGCAAAATATCTGAATAAAATATACATTATATTGTAAATTAAAAATTTTCGTATATCGAGTGAACAAAGTTAATAAAAATGGAACAAATATTGCTCCTTTGTCGGGCGGCTTTTTGTTATTCTTTCGTAAAATTTATTTTGGAAAGGACTCGTCATAATCGAAATTAGAATCCTATTGAAACAAAGTTTGTGAAATGGGTTTCAAATATTCGTTATCAGAACTGTTTGTATTTATTCTTCCATCTATAACTCTCACATTAATAATTTTTTGGTAATAAAGGTTTGCTGTCATATTTTGTCTGGTCTGCGAAACTGCTTATAACCAATTAATGTTATTTGTTCTAATTTCTTTTCTCTTCCGTCTCATACTGTAACGTAATATTTAAATTTTTGTATATAAAATATTTATACAAAGATAAAAAACCTGAAGAGTTTGTTCGAGAGCAAGAATTTTGGAACTACTAGGCTGATTTAAAAAAATATCTTGATATCTTAATTATAAACATAGGCTATAGGCCAGTTTTGGGAACAAACAATCATAATATTAGAATTATGATAATTTATCCACAAAGGTCTCACCCGAAACATTCCACAGCGGATGATTATGCCAAGTAACCGTCCATCGGAAATGGAAGAAGAAATGGCAAGACAATCTATTTGCGCTCATTGCTCGGCGGTGCTCATTTTCTTAACACCATGCCATTTATGCGTCCTCCATACGTCAGCAAATGTATCTGCAGACGTCATCTTCGGACGGTTGTTGCGATTGTCTAGTGGAACGCACGGTTTCTGTCATTTAATAGATCATTATTATTTTATTTTATTCAATTTCATATATTTGTATCCTTTTATCTATCAAGCTAAATATTTTAATTATTTCCTACTTTTTTATAATTCAAGCAATATTCTAAAAGTACACTTATTCTGCCCTATTTTCATTTTCCTTCACTAAATGTCCATCCCATGGTAGTCGGTAAAAGATTGCCTTGAGCGATACGACTGCCATTTGTACTCTTATGTTAAATATAAGCTTTAGTTTAAGTATTATTTGGTGTACAAAAAAGAATAACATAAATAAATAAAATAAACCGTGCGTTCCATTTGACGATTGCATTACTCATCCGAAGACGACGTCTGCAAATGCATCTGTTGACGTGTAGAGGAGGCATTATACGATTGCAGACTAGTTTTTAGATCAAGAGCCCGTGGCCGCCGGACTTCCGTCAATTTATAATAGCTGGATGTTCGTCTGCGCATGCCTCTGATATAAGCACCACACAATAAGCTATTATGAAGTTCCGATCGTGGTTGCTTTAGAATTTATTAGCTTCAATGTTTCTGGCAAGATGAAAGAACCATCAAAAGTGTCTGAATACCAAGAAAATATTTGTTTATAGTTGCCTTAATAACATATATAAAATTCAGCTTTAATACTATAACACCAGCAAAATGTTATTAAATATTACGCTATTTTCAAACTTTAACATAATGTAATTTTGTAATGGCGAATGTCTCGTCTCCACGGGCTCTTTGTCTATTTTATTTAGAGACCGTTATAATCTTTTGAAGTCTGAGTGCGTTGTGGTCATGCTGTTGTCAAAATCTTAGATCCAGTTTTTCTCTCATCACATTTTACTAAATTGGACATATTAATATCATTAGATTACGGAAACAAATGCTTTATATTATAAAAAAATCTCAAACAATTAGGTAAATAGTAGTTTTTAAATTTTACTTGTTCTAAATTTCGCCACACGTAATTTTTTTTGAATTACTAATTATCGTTTATAATACATGATGGAACGGTTTATTGGCAAATATCCTGAGTTCTTAAACAAATATGCAAAAAGATTATTGAAATAAAACCATTTTTACGGATGTTACCCCGGATTTAGTTTAATTTTCACCTTTTAACTTTTCGATTATTTTACAACATTCATAGTCAAGGGGCAGATTCAGCCCAACCCCCGATAAAATCTGTACAAATAGTTTTAATGTGTAACATTCGCATAAATCTAAGAAACCGATATAAATATACAAATATATTATTCTTTTTAAAAAATATTTCATTTTACGGCTCAACGAAAAGTAAACAATAGTATTCATAGTCACGATACAAACAGATTAAAAGACTTATATCGGATGTCCTCAATAGCTCCTCCGTTATCTAGTTGAGAGATAAAATCTGTAAATATCCCTTGTTCCTTACTCTCCCCATTTCATTACTACAATGATAAAGGAATAAATTAACTCTGTTATTTGGGGGATCTGTACACTTCGGGACATGAAAATAGTGCATGTAATAAACATAAATGAATAATATTAAATATAAATGCACTCTTGTGTTTTGGTTTGAAGGAGATATGATAGATAGAAGTAGCCAGAGTAGCTACAAGATATATTGAGACTTAACATCTTATGTCTCAAATGGCAAGTACAGTGGAATTTCAAGCATTGCTTTGTAATTCAAGGTAATGTTTGGATTTGCGACTATTCATGAGCAGTACCTTTTTTGAGTTTCCAAACTACCAACTACTTCCTATTCTATCCCTTGATAACAGTCATTTTTCTAGATGCAAAAGTACCTTTCACTGTCTTTATAGACCTTATAATAATAAACATTATAAATAATACTGCAACAAATGGTTTGACTTCTCATAATAGCTATGTAATTGCCTACATGATCAATAAAAAAACATGTATACTAAAATTCATTATAAAACCGTAATAAAACACACTCAATTTGGAATCTATTATATTAAAATTAAGGACTGAATACGTAGAAACATAAACACGTATATAACAAGTAGACCATATATTACAGAGGGTTCAGTTCTTTTGGCCGGCATTATTCTTTACCCGACATAACTCAACCACCTAGTCCTGAGGCCGTCTTGTCCGCGGTAATTTATGACCGATTCTAATATATTTTATTACTCTATTCCGTTAGTTAAGCTGATCGACTAGCCAGTTTTGTGTTTATTCTGTTGATATAGTGTTTGTTTTATTTGTTATAATTAAATTTGTTGTAGAAGAAACTTTTTTGTTTGGTAGCCTAGTCGAATTAGTATTTTAGATTTACAAAAATTTGAAGCAGCAGTTTTCCTTCGGAATTCGTTGGACGGGTAGTTTGGTAGCCTAAATTCAAATAGTAGGGATACCAGACTTGTTGCTTCATCCGCCATCTTGATTTAAAGTGTAATTTTTTATCTCTTGAATAACTCGTTAATTTTCAATTTTACACGAGAATTATTTCCTACAATATTGGTTCTTATAATTTTTTTGTAGGATCGATATATTAAGTTTTATACTTACTTGCCGTGGCTGGAATGATAGTCAGAAAAAAAATATCTATATAAAAGGATTGATAGATTACTTTAACAGAACAATGAATACCGAGTCTGCGTTTTGGGCGACTTTATTAACTAAGCAGTTTTTGAAGTTGACTTTACCAGTAATATTATTATTCAATTAAATATTATAAATACTTTCTAAACTGCTCTGAATTAAGAGCGTTTATACCTTCCGCGTGCTTTTTGGCTTAAAAACAGGACTTTTCAAACGAGTTAATAGCCACCAATAAACAATTTAAAGGAAAAATAACTAGTACTAATTTTAGAATACGTATTAACTAATATTAGAAAATCTAGGGATTTTGGTGGAGAACATTATAGATTGATACATAATTTGTGAATACTATAAGGATTACTGAACACAGGTTTCGTTATTTAGGCTTCGAATGGCAATTTAGAAGCTTAAGATATCCGAAATCACTAAATATAAGGGAAAATAAAAATATTATCAGACTAATAAGACCCTTATGGAGGGATTTTGCTGAGAAAAATAATCCTTTTGTGTTTAGTTCGTGAAAAATAAAAATCTTAACAATGCGAAATTATTCATTGGTGTCTTCTGTCCAAGCTTCCGGCATACGGCCTACCCGGCAACCTGTGTTCGTGGATTTCCGGCTTTCTGCATGGGCGTAGAATACGTGTAGTCGTTGACGGACACGCTTCGGCGCTCATGTCGGTAAATGCCGGAGTTCCACAGGGCTCGGTGCTGTCGCCCACCTTGTTTATTCTGCATATCAATGACATGTTGTCGCTTGGCAACATTCATTGCTATGCAGATGACAGCACGGCTCATGGGCGATACCACTGCGGGCCTCCAGGTGGCCGAGTCGAAACTGTGAAGGGACGCGAAGATCTTGTCATTGAGCTCAACCGGACCTTTTATCTCATTTCTACATGGGGTTCCAGGAATATGGTTGAGTTCAATGCCAAGAAAACCCAGGTGTGTGCGTTCACGTGCAAAAAATCCCCGTTCTCTCCCCTCCCCATTCTTCAGGGTGCTCCCCTCTCAATGCGGAATGACCTAAGTATACTTGGTGTGGATATCCGCTGTGATCTCAATCCAAGGAATCACATCGAGGGCGTAATAACTGCCACATCACGCAGGGTTGGAGTCCTGAACAGGGTGCGTCGGTTTTTCACGCCCGGTCAGCTTTGTCGTTTATATAAAGCGCAGGTCCGGCCGGGTATGGAGTACTGCTCGCACCTCTGGGATGCATCCGCCCAGTACCTGCTCGATGCCTTGGATGGATTGCAGCGGCGGGCCATCCGCATTGTGAATGATGCAGACGTTACGAGCAACTTAGGGTTCTACAACTCCGGAGAGATGTCGCCTCTCTAAGCGTGTTCTACCGCCTGTATCACGGTGAGTGCTCTGAAGAATTGTTCAACTTGATCCCCTCCTCTCCATTCCTAACCAGAACCACGCGTGCTGGCTTGCGAAACCATAGCTTGACGGTCCACACCATCCCGGCGCGAACCAAACGGTTCTCGAATTCGTTTTTGTGCCGCACCGTCAGGCTGTGGAATTGTTTGCCGTCTCACGTGTTCCCTCCTTCCTACAATCCTGGGTCCTTCCGGCGTGGTGTGACGAGGCACCTTAGCAGGCCGGCATAATTGTTTCCATTGGCATGGTACTGCCGTCGGATGCCAATGGATACTCTGCCTGGGTGGCATTGGCACTTACCATCAGGTGCAATGCCGCCACTATGCCAGGCCATTATAAAAAAAAAAATTCAATAGCTTTCGTCAAGAACATTTTTTATTCACCAACTTATAGTACATAATTTTATATAGTAATTGCATACTATAATAGAAAAACACTTTATTAATAACTTAACATTTTTATATTTCATCAAAAATAGATTTTATTTTTTCTACAAATATTTTAAAAACACGCTATCCAACCTGACTCAAATCAGACCGCCGCAAGGCTTTCTAGAGGGAGGACGTATCGCTCCTCGCTCCGGCCTGGCTGCAGTCGATTATGCCGCGCGTAGTAATTTTTTATTACCTTTTTTTTTTATTGCAATGAATGGCGAGACGAGCAAGCCGTTCGCCTGATGGTAAGCGATACGACCGCTCATAAACAGTAGGAACGTTCCACTGCGCTCGCCATCCTGAGACATAAGATGTTAGGTCTCAATATGTCCAGTAGTTACTCTGGCTACAATGTCCTTCAATCCGAAACACAACAGTGCATTTACGCAGTGTTGTTTCACGGGAGAAATAGACATTGCGGTGGTACCTACCCAGATGGCCTCTCACATATGAGAGACCTACCACCAGTGAACCTTACCTACAATGATTTTGTAGTGAATATAATAATAATAATACATTGCGACAAATGTAATTCCGAGGCTAGATTATGTTATGTACTGTAATATAAAATTAAATATGTTTCGTAATTGTAAGGGGTTGTATGGTCCCTAACTCTATTCATGTGCTCCAACAAGAGCGTGTTTGTTCGAACACTAAATGATTAATAAAACGTCCGTAGTGTCTACTGATTGGAATGCAAATAACCAACTAAAAGTATGATTAGTCCCTAAATTTGTATTGTTAATTACTTGTACAGTAATATTTGTCTACTTATAAAGCAAATAAAATATTTTTATTATATTATATTACAGTTACATTTCAATTGAATATTTGATTGAGCGCACGGATCAAAGTTGGTTTATCTTACTTTACAGGGAGCCGACGCGGCAGCTCTACGCACACAGATTTGGTCGCTTATGTGTGCGTGAAATCAACGAAGAAATACCTAGTTGACTTTGCGCGCAAGGTGTAAACGCTCTTAAATTAATTGGTCATGGTCAGGGTCATGTATAATTATTTTTAAAAAACCAACGCTAGATTTTTTATGCCGATGCCGTTTAAAAGATTCAATAAAGTATTTTCTTTTTTATTTGAGTAGATAATGCCAGGCCATAATCCACCCAACCCGCATTAGGCCAGCGTGGTGGACTATATGGCCTAACCACTCTCAATCGTACTTTCGATTGTAGTACTTTTGATCGTATTTGACTGCCTCGGTGGCGTAGTTGTACTACGATACGGCTACAAAGCTGAGGTCTCGGGTTCGAATCCCGGGTTGGGCTAAGTGATATTGGATTTTTCTATTCATTATTAGCCCAAAGTCAGGAATTTGTGCCCGATATGGCGATAGGCTCGCCACCTATCACATCGTGGGACGGAACATACAAGGCGAAATGTGGATGTGTCCTGGCACCTCTGCCTACCCCTTCTGGGAAACAGGCGTGAGTTTATGTATGTATGTATGTAAGAGGCCCGTGCCCTGCAGTGGGACGTATGTGGGCTGATACAGTACACAGTATAATCCACCCATATACGAAACTTTTAAAAAAATATATACTTTTAAAATAATTACAGCTACAGGCCACCGCATTAACTGTAAATATAAATTCTAGACATATACATGTATGACAGTTTTCACAAAGAAAAATAATTTAAAATCTCACGCACGCCTGACTGAAACACGTGATAAAAAGAAAAAGGAATTAGAAAGGCCCGCTTGGTCTGTCGGACGGACAGACGAGACAATCCGTTGTATATAAATGAATCCACTGTTTATACACAAACATTTAATATGGAAGTGACAAAAGTACGCTTTCGTCCATCTAAAGCAGTGTTTCTTAACCTTTTACGTTGTCTATATCCTATCTATCTTTAACAAGAGGTTAAAATAGTTACCATTACTATGTTGAAACAATTCTACACTTTAATAAACAAAGAAATATTTAATGAAATCTCTAGTTAAAGACAGATAGATTATAGAGAACGGCTGTTAGCCACAAGGGAACATTTGACAAAAATTTGTTTATCCATTGCTCGGTTGTTTGACTGGTTTGGTTGTTAGTTAATACTGTAACAAAATATTAATAAATAAAGGGTCTTTCTTTCTATCTATAAATAAAACATGCTAAAATTATTTTAAGGATGGCTCCGCTAATCGCTTAGTATGCTTCAAAGATGATTTAAAGACAACCAGTGGTCCGCGGCTCACTGCTTAAGAACCAGAAAAAGATTAATAACATTGCAAATAATAATGTATGTGTATATATTTTTCTCACCATATGATGTACAATAAAGCATAATATTTAAACTAAAATCACACTATTTTCAAAGTTCTGCCCATAGTTAAATAAATATAAAAATACTTTATTGAATTCATAAAATACCATACATTATTTAGATTGATACTTTTTTTTACTACAACCTGGTTAAAAAAATCTGTTGTTGTGTCGTCAGAAAAGAGCGTACAAAAATCTCTAACGTTGCTCTTTTCAAAACAATTTAGTTTTACAATACAGTGATTATTCAGGAGCCGTAGCTTAATTCACAGCAGCCCATAAATAATGTATTTTAACCAAATATTCAGTGGTTCCCCAATGGCCGAAACCGACTACGTGGTAGGCCTAGAAGGAGATGGCCGGACGAACTCGATTCATATCTTCCGAACTGGCGGCAATTAGCACCTGACCGCGACAAATGGAAGGAAAGGAGGGAGGCCTTTGCCCAGCAGTGGGAATTAAAGAGCCCATAATAATAATAAATGATTAATAATCATATTGGTTACGTCATTTTGTATGTCTGAGTTAAGTGAAGTCGCCCAGAACGCGGAATCGGTTTTACAGTGTTCATACATCCACAACAGTTGCCTAGATTCAAACCCACAGTTTCCAATTTAGCAGTACAGATTCCGTCAATAGAGCGATCCCTCAATTAACAAAATATCAGTGACGAGAAACAAAATTCAAACATTGTTATAATATTTTGTTTTGGGCAAAAAATATTTGAAATCTAACAACACTGGCATTCCGAAGCGTGAAATTCGGTTCGTGTAACTAATATTTGGACACTCGCAACTTTTGTTATTTAATCTATCCGAGTTCTAACAATTCCCATATGTATTTTTTGTGTGTGTTTATTGCGGTGACAAATCACAAGTCAATTTTTAATTATTTCTTATATTTACTCGAATGTTACATTGAAATAAAACTATTTCAGCATTTTATCGTCGACAAGTTAAAAAAAGTAAACATTAAACCAAACCGCAATAAAATCTGAAAAACAGTTTTATTTTAACACAAGTTTATTCGGTGCAAATGAATATAATAACGAAACTTCGTATGAATCCAAAGAATGGTACGTAATGGAGTATTTGTACCTATTGGAGTGTGGTGATACACTACAATTAAAATTTGAAAAGTATGTATATTTAACGCATTATATTTTTATAATATAAACAACAAGCATTTGTACACGTTATCTAATAGTATTAATATGTCAAATATAATAAAATGTGCAAAGAGAAAAAACCGTATCTATTTTAGCACCAAAAGTGGAATTTTATTTAAAAAAATACACATTTAACAATAAATTCGTTTATTTACAATTTGAATCAATATTACACCAATCATAAACTATTCAAGTACAATCAACACAAAATGATTACCAAAAACCAAGTACTGCAAACTTCAATACAAATTAAAAAAAGGAAACAAAAATGGCTTACGTGACCCTAATGGCGGTCGACACAGATTATCACAAACATCCGTACAGTACGACCGATGACGAGCAAATAGGCTGTTTGTTCCGAGCGCCTTTCTTATATAATTTATCCCAAGTTGGCTGGTGGGGGTATATGGAAACTCCATACAATATATTAATGTTTAACACAGTGACAACGGCGCACAAATTTTTGCGTGGTTGTCCAAAGTTAGGCTTGCTATAAATATTACCTCGATTTTTTAATGTCAGAGATAAAATACTTCCAAAGCTTATACATCAATGTAACTTCATTTTCAAAAGGTCTATTATATTATTATTTGGGCCTCGTTTCGGCCGGCATGATTTAATTTCAAACATCTGACAAACGCCTTTCGTATTTGCATTTTTTTTAATCCGACCTCTTTTTCTTTGTCCGTCGCAAACTTTTAAGACATCCTAATTGTTTGGTAAAATATTCTTAAATTAAAACAACTTTTATGTCCGTTGAGTTAAATTTCGTGTTTCTTTAACTTTTTTAGCTATGTATAATAAATTTAATTCAATCGAAATAAAATAGTACTGTACTCAACACGCTGCTACAAGACGGAAGAAATGATCTAACTTCAAAGTTACAACGAACACTTATATGTATAATAGATCTCTATTACTCACTTACATCCGTTCTCTATAATATATCTATCTTTAACAAAAAATTCATTACCTATTTCAATGTAATATATTATGTCAGTTAACAAAAATAGAGAGGTATGCATATGATGCAAATATTTATTGACACCGTTTTAGGGTAAACAGTGAAGGAAAACATCGTTAGGAAACCTGCATACCATTTATAAAAATTACTATGGCATGTAAAGGTGAAAACACATTGTATGTTTTCGTCTACCCATATGGCCTAACCACTCTCAATCGTACTGTAGATTATAGAGTAGAGTAGGCCCGTGCCTTGCAGATGGACCTATATGGGCTGATACCTTAGAGTAATTACCTCTAGAGAGATTCACGCTGTAACCGCACATGAGACATCAATAGCTATATCTAGCAACACAAGAAAATAAGCGCCATATTGTGGCCTTGATTTAAAATAGACCCTATTTCAATGACATTAGGTTGCTTTATTGCTTGAACGACGTCGCTTTGTCTGGCGAAATTCTTTTTTCGCCCAACAACTAAACGCGGCACGTCACATGAAATAGAACATTATTTTGCATCTCATTCTGACATAAAGAAATTCGTATCGGTGTGTCTCATTTTTGCGATGTACAGTACATTTCGGCTCTCTCTAGAGGTAATTACTCTAAGGCTGATACAGATTTATTGACAGCTAGGTAACATAAATACATTATGTCTATTTATGTTTAAATACGCGTAGAATAGTACCGACATAGTAATGGCAACTTTTTTTTATTTTTTTTTTTATTGCATTGAATGGCGAGACGAGTATGCCGTTCGCCTGATAGTAAGCGATGCGACCGCTCATGAACAGTAGCAAAAAGTCTCAATATGTCCAGCAGTTACTAAAATTAAAAAAATTAAATTAAAATATGCTTTATTGTACACAAGATAACATACAATTTACAGAATAATCACACAAAAAATATGTACAATGGGCGGCCTTATCACTAATAGTGATTTCTACCAGGCAACCGTTACTCTGGCTACAATGTCCTTCAATCCGAAACACAACAGTGCATTTAATCTGCTATTTTATGGGAGAAATAGACATTGCGGTGGTACCTACCCAGGCCACCTCTCACATATGAGAGGCCTACCACCAATAAACCACCAACTATTTTAACTTCTTGTTAAAGATAGATATGTTATAGAGAAATGCCGATATAGAACATTGAAAGATCCAAGGATTTTTGGTGTGCGAATACGTGATTGCCATGCTGTTGTCAAATATTAGGAATCGTTTTTCTCTTTTCATATTTTGTTCTATGACTATGACTGCCTCGGCGGCGTAGTTGTACTGAGGTATGGTTACAAAGCTGAAGTCTCGGGTTCTAATCCAGAGTTGGGCAGAGTGGATATTGGATTTTTCTATTCATTATCAGCCCAGAGTCAGGAATTTGTGCCCGATATGGCGATAGGCTCACCTATCACATTGTGGGACGGAACATACAAGGCGAAATGTGGGTGTCCTGGCACCTCTGCCTACCCCTTCTGGGATATAGGCGTGAGTTTATGTATGTATGTATGTATTTTGTTCTATTGGCCATGTTATATATAATACTATACTAGTATTAATGATTATAATTCTTATTAAATTATTTTTTATTGCATTGAATGGCGAGATGAGCAGGACGTTCGCCTGATGGTAAGCGATACAAGCGTTCATGAACAGAAGCAAAAACAAACAACGTCTTGAATTACAAAGTAATGCTTGGCATTCCACCGCGCTCGCCATCCTGAGACATGAGTTGTTAAGTCTTAATCCAGTAGTTACTGTGTATATATCCTTCAATCCGAAACACAACGGGCATTTACACTGCTGTTTGGCGGGAGAAATAGACATTGCGGTGGTACCTAACCAGGCAACCTCTCACATATTTGAGACGTACCATCAGTTAAATATGTCTCAAACAATGCGTTAAATAGAGAAAAACCGGCATGACGACCAGGCATCCCAAGCAGCATCCCAAAACACCGTAGCCAATCTACACTATAAAATACCAATGGTTAATTTCACGCGTTCTAAACCTCAGAAATGTCGAAAGGTAGAATAAAATACATAGTGAAGTAAGTAGAAAAAGCGCCGTAATCCTTTCTTAATAGTGTCGGTGACTTATTCGCTCTCTATAAAGAAGTCGCCGAATGGAAAGATGCTCCGTAAAAGGTACACGTCACATTTATATTTGAAATGAGAAAATAGATTAGTCCATAATCTGAAAACATATTTCGTATACTTGTAAAGGGTTATTGTGGATCTTACTAATATTATAGAGATGAAAGTTTGTGAGTTTGTTACTTTTTTAATCTCAAATGGCTGGACCAATTTTGATGGGATTTGGTATGGAGGTAGGCTAACACCCTGTATACACACATGGACTTTTATACCCAAAAATATATCCCATGGGATGAGAGAGGAATCCTAATATATTTAGTACTTGAAATTTAAAGAGATGGGATGGACCCGTTCTATCCTTGACCTTGAGTGATGAGACAGAACGTGATAGAAAGGGGCGGAAATGGAAAAGTAATACAAAACACTGCAGTGACATTAACTTCAAAATCATATTTAATATAGACCAGTACCTACGCGAAATAATATGTTTTTTATGTGGACTAGACTCCACTAGAGTCTGCACCCAGGAGAAACCAAGCCAGCTTGTAATATATAAATAAATTGAAGTATAGATGTAGAATGTACTATACAGGGTATAATATAAAGAGTGCTAACGAAAACGAAGCCTAACTAAAAATTTAACAAAGAATCTATGTTTTTGTGACTTTTTCAATAAAATAGTATTTGGGTGGTAAATCTATAGAATTAGCTAAAATAAAAAATTAAACCTTCTTACCAAAGAATCTTTAAAAATAACACACCTTGTACACTATTATTTTAGGAAAAAAAAATGTAATATCATCTAAATACGACGAAAGGAAAATAATAACATAAACAATTTCTTGCTTTTTATTCAAAAAATTTAGAGTTTTATTTTGTCATAAGTCACTAAAACTATCACCCGGCTTCGTTTGCAGTCGCAGTCCTGATATACCCTGTAGAAAATAACAAACCCTAATACATTTTGAAAGCCGATCTCAACTCGGTTATTCTAGACAGGTATTACGCTTCGCGGAATAATACACACTCAGGTTCGCTAACTCTAAGGAATGACTCATCTCGTGAAATACAAGGATTACCGGCGAATTCATGTGGATTCTGTAGTTCCCTTTACTTTTGTTGCGTAAAAAGTAATATTAGATTTGCGATATCAAAATGAGTTTCACTGGTAGGTCTCTCAAATGGGAGAGGCCGTCTGGTTTGGTCCATCGCAATGTCTATTTCTCCCGTCAAACAGCAGTTTAAATGCACTGTTGTGTTTCGGATTCAAGGACATTGTAGCCAGAGTAACTACTGGACATATTGAGGCTTAACATCTTATGTCTCGGGATGGCGAGTGCAGTGGATTGTCAAGCATTGATTTGTAATTCAAGGTGTTTGGTTCTGTTGTTGTTCATGGGCGGTCGTATCGCTTACCATCAGGCGAACGACATGCTCGTCTCATCATTCACAGCAAAAAAAAAACGACTATATCTAACGTTACTGAAAATACAATCGAGTATGATCACTGCTAAAAGTCAAAATAATACAAATAATATCGTACCCAATCGGTATACATTTGAAAAGCCATTTTCCAAATTATAAATACATACGGTTTGAATTTGGTCCGGTCCATTTACGTGAAACGTGTGTATTATATCGCCCGATTTCGTCTACCTTTAGGGAATCACGAGTCCCCTTTTAATTTGGCAGAGAAATCGAAACCCACGGCCTTCGCGCGGTCACGTACTCGAAACGAATCGATGGGGCCCCGACCCACTCGATGATCATTTTTCATTTGACCGAATTTGAAACCCTTTCTCCACTGTATAGGAATTGGGGTTTTGTTTGGTGTCGATTTTATTTGACATTCAATGGATTATTAAAGTGATATGTAGTATAGTCCATTGAGCTTTGCATTTTTTAGAGGACGCAATTTTATTTTTGGGATATATGTGGGCAGTCAATAGAAGCTTAACCTCAAGTTTGTGGGGTCGCCACCCTTGTCCTCTGGCCGGCATCTTGAAAAAAGGGGTGAAATCACTTTTTTTGCGATAACTCGGAAACTAAGCGTCTTAAAAATTGTAAGAACATAATTTGTAGCAAATTGTTTTGCCTACAAATATGTTTATATAACTTTTTGCCCTAAATTAAAAATTAAAGAAGTTATAAGCAAAAAGTGAGTAAATATTTATAAAAAAATATTTTTTGCTCTATAACTTTTTATAAAAATATATTTGAGGTTAAGCTTCCATTGACCCCCATGACCCAAACATGACCCAAAAATAAAATTGCGTCCTCTAAGAAATGCAATATTAGGTCCTTAAATTGTAACATTTCAATGGACTAGTAGTGACGACTGTTTTTTAGGGATTGGATTTTTAGTAAATGTAACATTAACTCGTATTTCTTCCGCTTCAAGAAAATATCGTTAAGTCACACCAATGCCGAAAAGCATTTCAAATAAATAGTCACCATCTTTAGCCGACATTCACTACTCATTATATACAGTGAGTCCAGTACACGCTTTATCACGGATTTACGTTGTCTGCATACAAAAATAAATAAATATTGATTTATTTATTAAAAGGAAAACCAACGGCAACAATATTAAAATACTTTCAACGGGACTCGGCTTACCAACAATTCCCTAGTATTATTTGACTTCACCAACAAGCGCTCATCACTCACACAATTTTAATTTTAACACCCACAACTAATTCCTGAATCCACACCTGCGTCCGGATTACCAATGCCATGCTGCCGAAATAACGAGACTTTGACCTCCACGTTCCGTATTTAAAACGTTGGCTGTAAAGTTACCATATCGAGCTGGTTACTCGAATAATTTACTCCGAAATTCCTGTTCTATTTGCCGCTCTTAGCATTCAATAGCTTGAATATTCACGAATTGTACTAGCGCTTTTTAGAGTACCGTACCTAAAAGATTAAAATGGAACCCTATTACTGAGACTCCGCAGTCTGTCTGTCTGTCTATCACCTATCTGATAAACCATATCAACAAACGTGATTTTTAGAGTTTCTTTTATAGATGATGGCACGGAAACCTTCGTGCGCGAGTCCGCCTCGCACTTAGCCGGTTTTTTAAACCCATCATAGTAAGCCATGTAAATGTGTTGCATTTTTTCCTATTCAACTAAAATTTTAATTAAGTAAATTATTTTATTTTTATTTTATCATGCTCATATTTTTATTTTGATAGAGCCACGTTATTTTCAGACATAACTCAGCATGAATGGGCAGACTTGTCCGGGCTAATACCACTGTCTATGAGACAGACAGGAGATCGTTGGTCGAAGCTATCGCTTCACTATCCCGTTTCATTAGGTGAATGAGATTGCCCGATACCCAACATCCCTTCCCCGTTCCCATCCTTTTCCCTTCGCCATTCCCTCACCATTTGATGGATCAGCAATACATCCATGATCCAAGCGTTATGGATGTACATGGGCGGCAGTAATCACTTACCACCGTCAGGCTGTGGAATTGTTTGCCGTCTCACGTGTTCCCTCCTTCCTATAATCCTGGGTCCTTCCACCGTAGTGGGAAGAGGCATCTTAGCAGGCCGGCGTAATAGGCTATTTGACTGTATAAAAAATATTGACTTATTTGTTTCCATCCGTGTACATAATTTAATTTTAAAACATATTTCATTATCATACATTAAAAATATTGTATATTTTGGCTAAAAAACACAATTATAATTTAATTTATTTTGAGTTCGCGCCACGTGATCGTAAACGATTTTGATTGGCTATGACGTCATGCGTTTGTATGAACTCCTCACATACAGGAAATGAATGGGATTGATAACGGCATAGATGCAAATTGAATATTAAAAATACCTTCAATACGAGTTATTTGACATTAATACCCGTGAATTAATAATATTATCATGTCCAATGTAATAAAATGTGAAGAAAGAAATATAATTCTATTTTTTTTGACAAAAACTCATTGAGGTATACAACTGGAGGGGATCTAGACCAAATAATTTGGAACATTTGCAAGGGTACATGTACCCTTACGCTGACAGTCGGTTATGACAGTTGTCATTTATGCTATTTATTCTAATTGCTTTAAAAATACCGTACTCCCAACTGAAGACATGTAATAACCATTCCAGTTCACTTGAAAAAAATATAGAATTTAATTCCATACGTAAATTAACGATAATTTGAATAAAGTAGCAAAAATATTAATAAATTAGATGATGTACCAAAGCCGTTTTGACAAATGTCATATTTTAACAAAATTATAGAATAAGATTAATGTTACGGACAAATAGGTAAATATTGAAAAATTCGTTTATTTATTTTATTTAATATATTTATTATTAGATACATTGGATGTTGTAAATATATTTTTTCACTATCCATATTTTTGACACAAAAGTATTTTTTAATAGGATAACTCAATACGCTATTTGACTATTTTCTGAAAACCATACCACATTATGAAGTGGAGTCTATAGACCTTACAAATAAAGGTTATTTTTAATTACTATATCTATATCATTTAAAAATAAATTTACAAAATACACTGAATAATTACATTGTCAAAACGCTCTATCTGGCAATGTGGCGTTCAGTTCGTAAACATCCATTCCAGAGATTCGTTCGCATGTCACTCATTTTCTAATCAACCATAGATCAATCAATCAATCAATAGTCCGAATGAGGTTTTGTCAAAAAAAATAGTTTTTTTTCTTTCTTCACATTTTATTACATTGGACATGATAATATTATTAATTCACGGGTACAAATGACAAATAACGCGTTTTAAAGGTATTTTTAATATTTAATTTGCATCTATGCCGTTATCAATCCCATTCATTTCCTGTACGTGAGTAGTTCATACTAATGCATGACGTCATAGCCAATCAAAATCGTTTACGATCACGTGGCGCGAACTCAAAATAAATTAAATTATTATTGTGGTTTTTAGACAAAATATACAATATTTTTAATGTATGATAATGAAATATGTGTAAAATTAAATTATTTACACGGATGGAAACAAATAAGTTATTATTTTTATACAGTCAAATAGCCTATAGGTTAAGGCTAATAGGTTTTGTTGTTTTTAAAATCTTTATAATAATGTAGCTTTATAAGTTATTAAAAATGCATGATTATATTGGGCTTTTATATTTCGTTTTACTTTATTCTGAAACATTAGGTAACAAATGTAACAAATATATGAAGTGTCGTATCTGCAGCAATGCCGACTTGATCTATAATATAATCCGCTCCAGTTGTAATACCTCAATGCAAAAACTCATTCGGACGATTGACTGATTGATTGATCTATGGATGATTTAAGAATGAGTGATATATGCGAACGAATCTGTGGAACGGATGTTTACGAACTAAACGCCACATTGTCAGACAGAGCGTTTTGACAGTGTAATTTTTCAGTGTATTTTGTAAATTTATTTTCAAATGATATAGATATAGTAATTAAAAATAACCTTCATTTGTAAGGTCTATAGACCCCGCTTCATAATGTGGTATGGTTTTCAGAAATTAGTCAAATAGCCTATTGTATCTATCGGCATGGGACTGCCGTCTGATGCCAATGGATTCTATGCCTGGGCGGCATTTGCGCTTACCATCAGGTGCAATGTGGCCACTAGGCCGGGCCAGAATAAAAAAAAAACCATCAGGTGACCTGTTCGCTCCTTTGTCAATTATATGTAATTATACGGTTATAACAATCATATAATATATAACGGTTTATAATGTATCTGGACAAAATTAAAAAACGCATTGAAGTCAGGTGACAGTAAAATAATCTGACTAGGTATAATGAGAATACCACTTTCAATAAAATATATAGAGGACCCTTAAATCCCACATGATTTACAAGTTATAAAACTAGTTGTCTGGTATTTGGATAAGTTTGCTCAGACATACAAATTTTCTTTTGGGGTTATGCATCGCGTTGCGGCCAGTAAAACTGCGGTTTTATTGTGAATACTAAAGAGAGATGAGAGAAAACTGACTGCGCCAATGCCAATAAACACTAAACCGTGGTTACACATCATATTTTTTTTTTGTTCTTGTCCATATATTTGCGAGAAGAGCATGAGAGAGAAATAGATATTACGGTGGTACCTATCCAAGTGGCCTCTCACATAAGAGAGACGTACCACCAGTAGAGTTTTCTGTTACACTGGTACAACCGCGGTCAAGCGGACTTATTCCAGTAATCCAAAATATCGTCATTGTGTGATGTTGGGACTGGAAAACTTAACAACAATCTGATATAGGATTTAAAACTGGGCCTGCTTTTGTACGCACGTAAGAAGATCACATCAGTCAGATCACGTAAGTTTTATCACGAACTTTTGCAATAGTCTGTCATTCACCAATAAATATAATTTAAATACATTTATGAATACCTATATAAAAACCCTATGTAAGAAATTTTGCATATAGTCATGAGCTGTCACAAAAATGTAAGAATCTGTTAACTTTATTATGTCGCTTTTTGGATGTCGGAATTTACGTGCTTCGTAAAACTGTTACTCTTATGGCGCGTTCACACTATCGCCGATGTTCGCCGATGATCGGCGATGACACGTTTGCGCATCATTGCCACGAATGTTGCGCACCTCGCCACGTATTAGAGCAAGTTGTCAATAGATAAGTCGTCAAAAATGGACGTCGATGCATTAGCGATTGCCACAACATATATTTGAAAAGCGCGTATAGATACGAGTTTTTTGAATATCTATAAAAACCAAATAATACCGAGAAACCAGATAAGTAGAAGATGGTGGATGTTAAGTATTTACCGCAACAGAACTAGGTAATCGTAAAAACCAAACTTACGTCACAGTAAAAACAGCGTTTTTTTCTAGAGATATATTTTACACTTCATTAGAAAACAATATTTTCTTATTATCACCCTTGAATTGTTGTTGTTTTGAATCACCATCAACATTTCTGATTCCTTCCCGTTACATTCCTTCCCGTCCGTTCCCGTCTTGTCGCGTCTCATTCGATGCCATACCATCAAAGCAATCCTGTCCTATTTTATTCGCCTCATACTTTCTAGCATACCATCCACTTACATGCAAATAGAGCGTTGTAGGTAGCCAGAACAACTTTTAAAGTAACTTAATTATTTGGATTACGATTAATATCATGTTTATAAACACGAAATAGAAAATAATTGAAACGGTTATATTGAAGAAGAAGAATATAGACTTATACAAACAACGACGGATATTTTTTGAAATTTTCTAGGATTAAAAATTTTGCCTTATAAACGTAATAGATAACGTAACTTTACCCGGTTACACAGCGCACGCAAGGTAATCAATCTCTTGAAATAATGAATTTTGAATGTTAAACAGCCTACAGTAATCCTCGGTAAAGGAGTTATTTGACACTATTTTTTTTTTATATTTATGACTTTAGGTAAGTTGTTCCGGAGATCAGCGTATTGAAGTAAAGAAACTCATAAACTTTATAAGATATGTGATGATGATAGATTTTTATTTATTTATGAGATATGTAATGTATAATATGTAAAAATTGTATCAAATTTCATCAAAATTGGTTCAGTGGTTTAGGCGTAAAAGTATAACAGACATACACTAGACAGTCAAACAAACAGATGTGTTAGAGCCACGTTCATGTCAGTTATTGCTCAGCATGAATGATAAGCATGAAGTAGCTTTTTCATTGCATTCGGTAAGTGAGATTGCTGGATGCCCAATACTCCTTTCTTCTTCCCATCCTTTCTCCTTTCCACTCCTCTGCCATTTCATGGACACGCAACACATCTATGATCCGAACGTTATGGGTGTTCATGGGCGGTAGTGATTACTTACCATCAGGTGATCTGTTTTCTCATTTTCCATTAATAAAAACAGACAGACGACAGACAGAGAGTTTCGTTTGAATTTATAATATTAAGTAGACATAATAAGATGAACAGAAGCAGAGCAGCACGAACAGAGACGTAGAATTGTTGTTGAATTGTAAAAGGCTGATCGTAAAATTATAAACCAAATAACTCTGGTGGATGAACCCTTATTCATCGCATAGCTCTGAATTATAACAAGTACCACTGATACCTGGTTGTGGATGATGGTAAGTAGTTTCTGATCTCGAATCGATAGGTGAATCGGCTATGGTAGAATGCTGGTTTTGAGATGAGGTGTCATAAATATAATAATAATAATAATAAATAACACCCAACAGTCAATATATAGATACATATATAGATAATACATAGTCCTGACCCCACACTAGGATCGAGTCTTGTGTCGTGGGTCTTTTCAGTCTCACAACACCCAGACCCGAAAGGAATATTTGTGGGTAGTACAAACATTTCTGGCGGTGCGGGGATCGAACCCACGACTTCTCAGTTCACAGCCGACATCTAACCAACTGTGCTACGAAGGCTTGCATATGATTTTACGTCATTTATTTTTCATTTTGGAAGTCAATCATTTAACTAATCGCAAAGCCCGCAATGCTTAGTGTTTTTTAAAGCAGGTACTCATAAAACTCGAAGTAGAATTTCATAAAGGAACGAAGTTAGTATTATCAGACATATTAATTGGATTAAAAACTTGAATTGGTAATGGACGATGGAGGTTTTTGGTCGTATAGATCCACAGATGTCAATTGTGTCATCTTTGTCAAAAACATAAAAATATACGAAAATTATGGTTATTTTATTTAGTATGGGATGAAATTAAATAGTCATGTACAAACAGTTTATTTAGGATTATTTCAATTAGTAATTGTGCTTTTTACTGACACTATATTGCTTGTAGTGAGAATTAAACAATGGTGTGGAATTTTATATTAAGAAAATGAAACCGAATAAGTTGCATCAGGAAACTAGGTGCCGATCATGTGCCGATACAGCTGAAACGCACGCGCGCCCTGTCCTATAATTCAACTTATTTATTTTAAAGTATTTATTGTATATTCTTGTTTGAAATAAATGTTTTCTGTACATCTATAATTTTATTTATTGTCGCTCAATTTAATTTTCGTCGCAAATCAATAACATATGACATAATATAGTCGTTAATCAATAACGTACTCATCAGGCAAAGCGCACGATTGATTCCTGGCTCCAAAAAGATTGAAACCGAAGATATCCTAAACATTACACGCACGCACGCATACAAATACTCAGGCACGCTGACTCATACAACACTTGTAGAACAAAAAATTCCTCCTGTCGGCCCACATACTTAAGCACAAGCAGAGACCTTGGCGGAATTCTTGCAACCCTCTATCGCAGAGCAAAAGCATTGTGCCCGGGGATCGTAAACTGCAACCACTGTTAATACTTTGGCCGTCGCGCCTGGTCCATTACCACCAAGTCACCTCTAGTCTAGCCCCTTTAATCATACTCTTGATTGTAGAGGAAGCTCATGCCCTACAGTAGGACGTTTATGGGCTGATACAGATAAATATTTAATGTTTGGTTATTTTCTTTTAGTATATATTGTAGACATATCAACTCGCAATAGCAAGCTAAAGTTTAAGTAGGCGGGCCTTGTAAGAATAAATGAACAAATATTCTGAGAAGAACGCGTTTCTGTAAATGCAATGCACGTCCTCGGCATAAGCGGAGTGATATTCGTACAGATAGATATAAATCATAATATTCAAATATATAGTTTCAATCATGTATAAACACTTACAAACTATGATACTTATTTCTGAATTGATTTCGTATTGTGACCAAACTGAACCAATATTATACGAATGTAATTGATAGCTCTGGAAAATGCTAGCTGTTGTTACTAAAACTTGTATGTCGATATGTTTTTATGAAAATGAAATTTCTATAACAATACACTGTCACAAACCCACGGAGCACGTGGCTAGAAATCCATAACTAGCGGATCGTCGACGATGACAGGCAAACATGGGTATTCTCACTTTACTCTCACTCTGATTACCGACAGTTGGCGAAAAATTGCGGGAAATCTTAATAATTTATAATTTCATTTGTTCATTTTATAATAATGAGTTAAATGATCAGAGTCATTACACTGTAATATAAGTTAGTTGGTTATAATAATGTAAGATTAACAATAAAAATATATACATGCACTACAAAAAAACTCTACACGAGTTGACATTATAAATAATTTGTTACTTATTTACTCTTAACATAAGTATGATTTTATTTAGTATACTTCGCGAAACCGCTACATTCTCCAGATTTGGGAATGAAAAATATTTCGTTAGCAACACTGCTTATATGTGTCGTGATGTACACGAATATCGGCAATGAAAGGCAATAAGCCGTTCACATTACCGTCATCGCCTATAGTTGCCGATGTTGGGCGAATGTGTGAATGGAGCATTGTGTGTATCAGCCCATATACGTCCCACTGCAGGGCACGGGCCTACTCTACAATCGAGAATACGATTGAGAGTGGTTAGGCCATATAGTCCACCACGCTGGCCTAGTGCGGGTTGGCGAACTTACATACCATAGAAATTCTTATGAATCGCTATGGTATGCAGGTTTCCTCACGATGTTTTCCTTCACCGTTTTAGTGCGTGGTGATTGACTATCAATACACACATGACTCCGAAAGAGCTTGAATGGAGCATTACACTTTTCAAATGTTTTAAAAAAGTAAAAAACATAAACATAACATAAAACCAGGCCTTTTTCACAGAAGGGGTAAACGGAGCTGCAACCTTCGAATAGACAATAGACACCCACGTTACACCTTGTATCTTCTGTCCCGCAATGTGATAGGGAGCGAGCCTATCGCCATATCATACAAATTCCCAACTCCGAGCTGATAATGAATAGAAAATTCCAATAGGTGGTATACCCGACATGGGATTCCAACCTGAGAGCTCGGCGTTATAATCGTACCGTAGTACAACTGCGACACCTACGTAATAAAAAGACATATAATTTCATAACATATATTTTTCTTTAAAAAGCGTTGGTCTACTGGCTCCACGCCTAGAAGCCGTTGTGCGAGGAGTGAGTGACGCTATCTGAAATGAGTGTCTGACGCAAGGGCCAAATAAATACAAAACAACCTCCTCGCGAGCTCTGCGCGCCTGGTACACGAACTTGTAGTGCCGTTCTTAATTTTAACTTTTGTGTGTGTGTGCCTAAAATATTATTACGAGATTTAACATGGACTGAAATTATAGTTTTTTCATTTATTTAATTCATGTCTTAGGTAGTTCTAAATAGGAGAGCATTTTTCTTCAATATATTATCATTTTATTCTTAATTTACTATTGGTGTTTACGACACCATACTTTTTGTGAGCATTTTATTCATACACACTTACTTTGTTTAACACTTTATATAGATACTCTCATTTTTCCCAGAAGGGGTAGGCAGATGTTCTCCTGGTAACAAGCAAGACACCCAAATTTCACCTCGTGTATTTTATCCCACGATGGGATCCAATTGTCATACCAAGGACAAATTTCTGACTCTGAGCTAATAATAAATAGAGCAGTCCAATATCAATTTGTCGGTACCGGGTTTAAACCCGAGATGTCAGCTTTGCAGTTATTTTTCAATACAATTGCGCCACCGAGGCAGTCTTAAAAATAAATCAAAGCCTATATCTTTGAAAAAAAGTATTAAATATCTGAAACACCTAACTAAAATGAGTGAGGCAAGGGCCAAATACATAAAATCTAAACAACATCCGCCCGAGCTCTGCGCGCCTAGTACAAATTTCTTGGGCTGTTCTTAATTTAAATTTTTTGTGCCAAAGATATTCCTTACGTACACAAGATTTAGAGTGGACTGAAATTATAGTTTTATTACCAATTTAATTTATATCATAGGTACTTTCAAATCGAGCGTACGTTTGATAGGGGTTAGGCCGTATAATCCTCAAAACATGACAATTAAACAGCCTCATTTTTAATATCAGCAAAGATATAAATATATATAAAAAATATGTTATGAATATAGAAAAAGATATGATAGGTATATCAAGAGTGCTACCGAACACGAAGCCGAGTGGTAGTTTTAGTGACTACAAACGCAATTGAACTAAAAATTTCGCAAAGAAACGCGACAATTTTTTTTTTATCTTGGGGCACGGCAGTGCCCCCTCCAAGTCGAGTTAAAAAGCGGCACAGTCGTACCATCCTTTTCTCGAAGCAATTCAGACCATTTTCAACACTTGTTATTAAATATCGTCGAGTTTGGGTGGTAAATCCATAGTTTTTGCTAAAATAATAATTTAAAGCCTTGCGTATCATAGCGTCTTTTTTAAAAAAGGGTGTATACTACGAGTATTATTTAAGAAAAAACTATGTATTTACCACCCAAATAAGACTATAGAAAATAAAAAATAGTCACAATTTTTTGCACAAAATTTAGTTGCATTGTGTCTGAAGTCACTAAAGCTACCACCCGACTTTGTTTTCAGTAGCAGTCTTGATATACCCTGTATATTTATAATATAAAATATTGTAATATTTATATAATCCAAATTGTATAAATATGATATCTCTCTGCATCAGCCCTGTATACGTCTCACTGCACGGGCCTCCTCTACAATCTATAGTACGATTGGGAGTGGTGAAATATAATATATTTTTTTAGAAATATTTTATAAGGCCAAATTGCTCGCAGTGTACTGGCCAGCAATTCTACACCTATCCGCATTAATTTGCCTTAATGATTATTATAAATTCAAGAATACGGCTTACGTGCTCGGAAGCTCGGGTCCACAGATTATAAGCGTTATATCTAACTGGGATTTGAACTGCCACTAGCCAAATCACGTACCTTATGAATGAATTAAGCCATTGAAATTGTATTATAAGACCTCTTTGAAATTCTCAGATTATTTGGAGTGGTTATATTTATGGTAGATATTTGTACTGTCTTTGGTAAAATTCATCATAGAATCTCATGTTTCCGTTTTATCTTAGACATGCCCGATCTGAATGGATCATTTGGTAGATTGATTTTTACAATACGTTTTTCAACTATACGATTTTTAAATTGATTTTTGCCAATGCGATTCTTAACAAGATTCAATCATATGCTCATGAGAACGTAAGATAGAATAGAATAAATAATTTTGTGAATAAAAATGCAAACAAGTACCGTTTAATTATTTTGCGTTTAAATTGTAATTGTTTTTTTTTAAATACATATAGTAACTATCATTTTATCAATCCTAAATGTGCATAATCATATTTATTATTGTATATGTTATATTACAACCTAAACCAACTTTACAAAACAACAATCTTTGTTACAATACCGCTCGATCTGATAATTTTTTTTTTTTTTTATACTGGCCTGGCATAGTGGCGGCATTGCACCTGATGGAAAGTGCCAATGCCGCCCAGGCAGAGTATCCATTGGCATCGGACGGCAGTCCCATGCCAATGGAAACAATTATGCCGGCCTGCTAAGGTGCCTCTTCACACCGCGGCGGAAGGACCCAGGATTGTAGGAAGGAGGGAACACGTGCGCCGGCAAACAATTCCACAGCCTGACGGTGCGGCACAAAAACGAATTTGAGAACCGTTTGGTTCGCGCCGGGATGGTGTGGACCGTCAAGCTATGGCTTCGCAAGCCAGCACGCGTGGTTCTGGTTAGGAATGGAGAGGAGGGGAGCAAGTTGAACAATTCTTCAGAGCACTCACCGTGATACAGGCGGTAGAACACGCTTAGAGAGGCGACATCTATCCGGAGTTGTAGCGACTCTAAGTTGCTCGTAACGTCTGCATCATTCACAATGCGGATGGCCCGCCGCTGCAATCCATCCAAGGCATCGAGCAGGTACTGGGCGGATCCATCCCAGAGGTGCGAGCAGTACTCCATACCCGGCCGGACCTGCGCTTTATATAAGCGACAAAGCTGACCGGGCGTGAAAAACCGACGCACCCTGTTCAGGACTCCAACCCTGCGTGATGTGGCAGATATTACGCCCTCGATGTGATTCCTTGGATTGAGATCACAGCGGATATCCACACCAAGGACACTCAGGTTATTCCGCACTGAGAGGGGAGTACCCTGAAGAATGGGGAGGGGAGAGAACGGGGATTTTTTGCACGTGAACGCACACACCTGGGTTTTCTTGGCATTGAACTCAACCATATTCCTGGAACCCCATGTAGAAATGAGATCCAAGGTCCGGTTGAGCTCAATGACAAGATCTTCGCGTCCCTTCACAGTTTCGACTCGGCAACCTGGAGGCCCGCAGTGGTATCGCCCATGAACCGTGCTGTCATCTGCATAGCAATGAATGTTGCCAAGCGACAACATGTCATTGATATGCAGAATAAACAAGGTGGGCGACAGCACCGAGCCCTGAGGAACTCCGGCATTTACCGACATGAGCGCCGAAGCGTGTCCGTCAACAACTACACGTATTCTACGCCCATGCAGAAAGCCGGAAATCCACGAACACAGGTTGCCGGGTAGACCGTATGCCGGAAGCTTGGACAGGAGACCACGGTGCCAGACCCTATCAAACGCCTTGGCAATGTCGAGGCTCACAGCAAGGGCCTCGCCACGCCGGTCAATCGCCTCACCCCAGCGATGCAGGACAAACGCTAGAAGATCACCCGTCGATCGATTATGACGGAAACCGTATTGCCGGTCACTGATCAACGAGTGATCCTCCAGGTAGCGGATCAATTGAGCGTTTATGATCCGCTCCATGACCTTACACATCACTGAGGTGATAGCGATAGGGCGGTAATTGGTAGGGTCCGACCGATCACCCTTTTTGGGGATCGGTTGCACATTGGCCTCCCTCCAAGATTCCGGCACAACACCTGTGCGGTAGGACGCTCGGTAGAGGCGAGTCAGTGCTGGAGACAACTCGGCTGCACAAGCCCTCAAAACCACCGCTGGTATCCCATCCGGACCACTGGCTTTCCGCACATCGAGAGACCGTAACTCACGTCGCACATCACACTGCCTGATGCGAATATCTGCCATTGAGAAACCGCAATCAGGCAGCGTAGGCAGCGGCTGGGAACCACGGTCTTCGAGGCGGGAATTAGCCGCAAAGAGATTTGCCAGCAAGGCAGCCTTCTCTTGCGGCTTGTGGGCCAGCGACCCTTATGGGTACCTCAGCGGCGGCAACGCTGGACGGCAGAAGTTAGATTGAACGGCCCTGGCCAACCTCCAATAAGCACGACTGCTAGTTGGGTGATCGGCCAACGCACGCCCAATCCTGCTAACGCGCTGGGCATCCGCCCTAACGTAGGCCTTCTTGCAGGTCTTGGAGGCACGGTTGTAGGCTTCTTTGAGGGAACTGATATTCGGATCCTTGATGGCGCGACCCCTGATCCAAGCGCGATACGCCGCCTGTTTGTCACCGACAGCATCGGCGCATGCACGATTGAACCAGGAGCGTCCACGGCCCTTACTGGCGAGCTCAGAGGAAGGAATGTAATATTCCATTCCAAGTCTGATCTCGTCAGCAATAGCGGTGGCACTCGCTGAGGGATCTTTACCCTCAAAGCAGCGCTGCCTCCAAGAGATGGATGCGAAATATTCCCGCATACCATCCCAATCTGCCGACGAGTAATGCCAGACCCTTCGCCTCACCTGCACGGGACGTGGAGGTGATGCGATCGGTACTGACGACCCAACCAGGCAGTGATCGGAAGTGCCCAGAGGCGCACTAACGGTCACACGATACCCGGCTGGGTGACTCGCCAGCAGAAGGTCCAGCAGAGAAGGCGCATGACTCGCCACATCCGGGATCCTGGTGGGCTGGTTCACCAGTTGTGTCAAGTCATGAGTCAGAGCAAATGTATGGGCAGCTCTGCCAGCATGATCAGTCTTGGAGGAGCCCAGCCACAGTTCGTGATAAGCATTGAAATCCCCCAAGACCACCATTTCGGCCGACGGGAACTGCGCCTGCGCGTCATCAGCCGCCTGGCTAAGATACCTGAACAGCCGAGTCGTCTCATCGTCCCCGTTGTGAGACCTGTAAAGGCACACGTAGATGCAGCTCAAGGAACCTAGATCCACGTGCACCCACAGAGCGGAGAAGGAGGGGTCCTCCATGCAGTGCAAACGGCGACAGCAGATGTCCGACCGAATATACAAGCATACCCCGGCTTTAGGCTTGAAGTTTACTTCAAGCGAATAACCGGGATACAACAGGTAAGAATTATCGGTCGGACAACGAATCTGCGTCTCCGTTAGGAAGAGCAAAGCAGGCCGGGCCGTCTCGAGATGGTGGTGGACGGCATTGAGGTTCGTATGGAGTCCACGGATGTTAGTGAACTCCATAGTGAACGCGGTGGTGGGGTTAAGCACCGCTGAAGGACCTGCTCTGTTTGGTTGCACTGTCATGGTAGATTAAGGATGGGATTGGTGAAGAGGCAACGAGGAGCTTAAGTTCGGGCACTAAGAAGGCCGAATGGGCACCGGCACGAAAGCGTCGGCAGGAAGCGAATTGATCCGCCGGACGGAAGGGCCCCCGTACCCTCCCGGGATAGGCCACCGGGACCCTACTTCCGGTCACCAACCGGCACGACGGACCCACCCAAGATTATGCGCGGCATGGTGAGGTGGTTAGCCCCGATTGGGCCCCTGTACTATACCGCGGGCGGCCAGCGGACAACCGTTTCTACGGGTCTCCCTGGCCGGCGGATCAACTTTCCTCCCTTCGACAGAGGACCGAAAATACCCACACGGTACAACCTCATGCCCGGACTCAAGACCCTCGAAGAAACCGGAAAACCACTGGCTGATCCCGGAACGCGATCCCCTTACGGAAATCACTATGGCGGTCTTTACTTCTCGTGGACGGCGGTAGCTACCCGGGCGGACACATAAGTCCTACCACCACTATGTCACTCATTTGGCACTACCCAGGGGTCACGTGTAGGGAATCTAGAGTCAAAGCTTACGGACGCGAGTGACGTTAACCCCCAATTATTATTGAATTATAATATTTTACAAGAGATAACCTAGATGACATGTTCAAATATCACTTTAGAGAACAATTGCTTAATAGACAAGCAAACCCAATAGGTTATTGAACGACTGGGCTGAATATTTGGTCAAATTTGAGCAATTTAGCTATGAAATACTCATCCTTTGTTGCCACGTTGGTCCCTTTGAAATGTATTTCACAGATTTCTCATACAATAACTCAAAATCGTAAGAGACTATTGGTAGCTTTAAAATTAAGTGTTTTATTAACTTTGTTAACGATTTACTGATCATGGAAAGATCGATTCACGGGTATTCACATTCGGATCGGAAATCGATTCAAACAATGATCGGGTATCTATAGTTCAGCCTTCAGCCTATGATTACGAGTTTATGTTGTCTTGCGATAGTTATGTGATAAATAAATATGAATTTGGAGATTTTATAAAAACTTGTTGTACACCACTTGTGGTACATATTAACCAAAAAAATTGTAAACAAAAAATGTATCTGTCGAGGCGAACCCTACCAGGAAACCATACCATAGATGGATAAGACGGAACAACAATTTGGGGGTACCCATCCTGATGTGTACGCAAAAATCAACTAAATAATAATTAAACGACTGTTATTATCGTTTGCTAGTCAACACAATTATAGCATCCTGGCCTTTATTACTGTAGCCCTTATAAGTTATAACTAAAACTTGTTAACCATGACATTTTTTTAAATAAAGACTTAATTTTACTAATTTGTTTATATATATTTATTCAATAATTGGCGATGCATGCCGTTCGCCTGATGGTAACTGATACGACCGCTCATGGATGGTAACAATTCATGGCATTTCACTGAGCCTGCCATTCTGGGACATAAGATGCTAAGTTTCAATATGTCCAGTAGTTACTCTGACCGCAAAGTCCTTCAAACCGGAACACAACAGTGCGTTTACACTGTTGTTTGATGGGACGTCTCTCGCATTTGAGAGACCTACCATCAGTACAGCAACAAGCTACGTATAAATGATTAATAGTACGAACAGCTACAAATGCATGTGCTTGACGTACAAATGAAAGCATCGATGTATATCGCTTGAAATCCGCGCAGTATATAGCGCGATTTGTAACAGTCGTCGGCAAATAAGGTTCGTAAATCTACAGCTCGCTGTGAACTATGTATTACTATAATATAATATAGAGACTATTCTAGTTAGGACGTATCCGTCTGGGTAAATCAAGAAAATTAATTAAAGGATACGATCGGTTTACAAATGTAATTAACTCTAATAGGAATATTTTCGGAATTAATAAAGACTGCCTAGGTGGCGAAATTGAATGCAACGATAAGGTCTCGGCCTCGAAGCCCGGAGTCAGGAATTTGTGCTCGCTATGCCGATGGGCCCGATGATGATAAGCGATACGATCGCCCATGAACGGTAGCAAAACCAAACAACACCTTGAATTACAAATAATGCTTGGCATTCCACTGTGCTCGTCATCTTGTGACATAAGATGTCAAGTCTCAATATGTCCAGAAGTTACTCTGTTTACAATGTCCTTCAAAGCAAGTGTCCAGAAAAAGTGTGAAAAAGTGTTTGTTTTGCTACTGCTTGTGAGCGGTCGTATAGCTTACCATCAAGCGAATGGCATGCAATGCCATTCATTGCAATTAGAAAACTTGACATCTGAAATTCAAATTCACAACTAAATTAGTTTTCCTTTTCTACCACACATATTTAAATAAATATTTTAACAGATAAAAAATATAAAACTAGAACCATTGTAACTTGTTTTAAATTTTACATAACAAAAAAGACACCTTTTCCAATCTAAAACGTGAGAAAAAAGAATGTAAACTTTGTATCTGCGTTCGGAACGGTTATGGGTAGGTGTAAATCAGGAAACTTTAGCTAAAGACCGTGTAGCCGCCTCGTAATGATTGCCATGACGCGTTAAACTCTCGTTAGGCGCACGGTTAAGACTTAACTGCGACTATCTGCTGCAATGCATTCGATTTATTATTTATATTACTTTGGATATAGCAAAGGTTCGTATGTTATATTTGACCTCCGAAGTACTGCTAGAAGGATGTGAAAGAAAGAACATGGATTTGATGAAAATGAACATGGTTGGAGAAAAATGTCTTGAGTCTGGGTGTTTGTGAAACCGTAAAATGTTTTGTATTTTCTGATAGGTACGACGCAATATATCTTAGTGGGGAGTGTTTTAACCGACTTCAAAAAAAGAATAATAATAAATAATAATTTTCAATTCGACTCAATTTTTTTTTCCATTATGTTTATTACCTTTTATATTTTTCATTTATATTATAAAGCGTTTCTCTCCATCCAAAATAGCATTAAGTGAAGCTTATTATCAAAACGCTGAACATTTGGCGTGCCGATCGCGTGTTTAAACCTATTAACGGTCGAAAGTTTCCATTTTGTGAATTACACGTCTGTTAAAACGCCGACAGCGAATCGAGCAATTATTTCGTGGTAATGGTCAGTGGATAAACAGGTAAACAATTTTCTAATTATTTTAACAGTCGATAGCGATATTGCAGTTTGGACTAAATAAATTGGATTAATGAAATAGGTCTAACCGCAATGCGATTAAATTCCTGTTGCATCGAGAGGAATATACATACAGGGTATATCAAGACTGCTACCGAAAACGAAGCCGGGTGGTAGTTTAAGCGACTTCAGACACAATGCAACAGAAAAAGTTGCAAAAAAAAGCGACAATTTTTTTTGTTATTTTTTTCCTATGGCCATATTTGGGTGGTAAATACATTTTTTCCTAAAATAATAGTATATACCCTTTTATTTATAAATACTCTAAGGTATAAAAGAGTTTAAATTATTATTTTAGCAAAAACTATGGATTTACCACCCAAAAATGACGATATTTAAAAAATCATAAAAAAAAATTGTCGCATTTCTAGGCGAAATTTTTAATTGCATTGTGTTTGTAGCCACTAAAACTACCACCCGGCTTCGTTTTCGGTAGCAGTCTTGAGATACCCGGTATATACGTACATACATAAACTTAGCTCTTTTTCCTGAAGGGGTAGGCAGAGGTTACAATGTGATAGGTGGCGAGCCTATCGTCATATCCGGCATTCCTGACTCTCGGCTGATAATGAATAGAAAAATCTAATATCACTTTGCCCAACCCTGGATTCGAACTCGAGACCTCAGCTTTGTAACCGTACCTCAGTACAACTACGCCACCGGGACAGTCGAGGCATATATAAATTATAAATATACCTAACAGTCACATCATATATCCTAACTCCATACCAATATATGTGTATCAGTAACTGTGTGAGACTCATCATCATCAGTCTAACAAACTGGTCACTAAATGGCACGAAATCACTGCCGCTCAAGCAAGCAAGCTCTTCAAATCAGGAAAAGAGCGGGAAGGTAACATGATGGCAAAAGAGCCAAAACCACTTATGTTTAATCCGATAGTCTCCTTTTCTTTCTTTTTTATTTATTAAAAACCACAAAGATAAAAATCTAAAATACATTTTGAACGAAAACGCAAGAAAATGATCATTAAAACAATTTTGTCTGTGCCTATCTAAGCTTCGACCTCTTGTTTCACAGGCCACGGAGGCTGGCAACTGAGAAATTCAAATTTAAATTTCACAATATGCGCACAGTATTTGCTTGTAAAAGCGTCGTCCAGGTCCGTTTCACTGTCTGTGTTTCCAACGGCGCCGTCACTCGTCTTGATATGTGGCTTTTCAACAGATTTGAAACAGATGACAAGGATTTTGCCTTTGCCACTGGCCTCCACAATATCTTCAGTTATATTCAGGAGAGAATTTGGCAAAATGTTACTTTGAAATATGAAACTATAAGACATATCTGAAAGATTATACTGGTGTACTACAGTGAGAGGCCGCCTGGGTAGGTATGCAATGTCTATTTCTTCCGCCAAAGAGTATTGTATAGGTAAATGTACTGTTGTGTTTCGGTTTGAAGAACATTGTAGCCAGAGCAACTAGGTACCGGTCATATTGAGACCTTATGTCCCAGGATGCCGAGCGCAGTGGAATGCCAAGCATTTTTTTTTAATACAAGGTGTTGCTTGGTTTTGTTTCTTTCATGAGCGGCCGTATCGGTTACCACTAGACGAACGGTATGCTCGTTTTTCATTCATGGCTATCAAAAAAGGATTTCTGTAGAAAAATCATACCATTCTTATGCTGGCCAGCAGCTTATATAAACTGAAATTAATAATATTACTAAATATAAATCACTAGATACAGGCACAGGTCTACGTAACCAAAGCGATAAGTGGTGGCCTGTACATTTCACACGAGGCGCGGCTGGCAACATGTTCACGGTGATCGCCGGTTCCAATCCCAATCACAATGCACTAAAACGAAAGCAAACATTTAAAGAACCTGTTTACCCTAGCGATCTTCAAGAACCCATGGCACGTAAATTCCGCCAACTCGCACTAGTTAAGAGTGATGAAGTATGATCAAATTTTTCTCAATCGTACTCTGAATAGAAGACAAGGTTCGTGGCTTGCAGTGGGACTTTTATGTGTATATGGGCTGATCTGTATCACCCCATATACGTCCCACTGCAGGCCACGGGCCTCCTCTACAATCGAGAATACGATTGAGATTGTTTAAGGCATATAGTCCACCACGTTGGCCTAATGCGATTTGGTGGATTTACATACCATAAAAATTCTCTCTCTGAGACTGAAAAGTCTCTCGTAATTCCTAATATCCATGACACAAGACCCGATCTTAGTGTGGAGTCAGGACTATATATGAGACTGTTGGGTGTATTTTTTTTTTATTCGTATGAATCGGTATGGTATGCAGGTTTCCTCATGATGTTTTCCTTCACCGTATTAGTGCGTGGCTATTGAATATCAATACACACATGGACTGATACAAATTCAGAAACCTAAATTAAATAATATTGAATCTAAATCACTGAAGATAAGCCAGTCCACGTCACCGCGGCGACGCTAACGTAAGTACTCCGATTCAATTCCGCCGCAAAACTGACTTCAAATTAGTACGGAATTAAGTTTCTCTCGAGTCAGATTGCCTGCGGACGTGTGCCCCCTGGATTAGATTTTAAACTACGTCTTAACGAACCGGCTTAAGGTATAGGGAGTGGCGGGTTATCTACTGGTTTAGGTATAGACAAATATATAAACAAATGTGGAGGAAGAAAGTGCGTCGTGGCCTGTTGGTAAACGGACTAGACGCGGCTGCCATCATGCTCACGATGGTCGTGGGTTCGAATCCCAGGGCACACCTCTGACATTTCAGAGTCATGTGTGTATTATTGATAGTCAATCATCATGCACTTAAACGGTGAAGGAAAACATCGTGAGGAAACCTGCATATCATAGCAATTTTAGTGAGAATTTCTATGGTATGTAAGTCCGCCAACCCGCACTAGGCCAGCGTGGTGGACTATATGCCCTAACCACTCTCAATTGTACTCTCGATTGTAGAGGAGGCCCGTGCCCTATAGTGGGACGTATATGGGCTGATACAGATAAACAAATAAGTGAACAAGAGCTCAAACTTCAAACCAAACAACGCCATGAATTACAAAGCAATGCTTCGTATTTCACTGCGGATGCCACCCTGAGAAAAAAGTTGTTAAGTCTCAGTATGTCCAGTAGTAAGTCTGGCCACAAAATCTTTCAAAAGCGCACTACACTGCTGTTTGTATTTCTATTGACTGCCTCGGTGGCGTAGTTGTATTAGGGTACGGTTACAGAGCTGAGGTCTCGCGTTCGAATCCCAGGTCGGGCAAAGCGATATTGCATTTTTCTATTCAGTATCAGCTCGGAGTCAGGAATTTGTATCCGACATGGTAATAGGCTCTATCACATCGTGGGCCAGAACGTATAAGGCGAAATGTGGGTGTCCTGGCACCTCTGCCTACCCCTTCTGGGAAAAAGACATGAGTTTGTATGTGTGTGTGTGTGTGTTTGTATTTCTATCAATAGGATGGTTTTTCATGCATAATTCCAAGAAATGGGCAAATGGTTATACGACACATTGATCATAGTCTCTACGTTGATGGCGCTCAGTGGAATACCAATCATTACTTTGTAATTCATGGTGCTGTTTGGTTTTGCTACTATTCATGCATAGCGCATTAAGTGCGTGGTAGCCTGTTGGTAGAATTACCAGATGCGGCTGCCAATAGTTTGGGAGTGGTAGCGGGTACGAATCCTAGGGCACTTTATGTAATGTAAGTCTCAGCCCATTTACGACCCACTGCAGGGCCTCCTCTACAATTGAGAGTACGATTGAGCGGGGTTAGGCCATATAGTCCACCACGCTGACATAGAGTGGGTTGGCAGACTTTACATAACATTTTTTTTAGAAATTTGCTTTAATGTGCAGGTTCCTCACGACATTTTCCTTCATCGTTATAGTGCGTAGTGATTGACGATCATCAATAAATCGACTATTAATGCAATTGAATAATATTTAAAAACCTTCCAAAACTTTAACTACACATTCCAAAACCCAAACACTCCTCAAACTAAATATATCTAATTAAAACACACAAGCAAACATAATAAATGCAAAAGTAAATCAAAATATTGCAACATGAATCTTCACTTACAAATCCATTCGCACTCATTCCAAGTTGAATGGGACGCTAATCTCGCTTCACATGCGCCAAAATGATTAAGCCTCGCTACACAAACACACACCGAGAGGTCTTCAAATATCTTCAGACGTGGCGTGGCTGAAGAGGCACTCTTAACCATTTAATTTTACCTACCTATTTGCTTTTGTCTCGAAGATACGTGGAGGAAAATGCGTGGATTAATGTTTGACTCCGTTAATTATGTAGCTAATGTAGCCTAATTTTCAGATCTTTGTATTTTTGAATAAAACCGGAGCGCGCTGACGTCACTGAACAAGTGGCAAGATCATAAACTCAGTTAATTTTGATAGAACGCGAGACTGTTAGCTTACGTTGACGTGAATTATAGCTACGTGACAGGTTGGTGCGTTTTAGCGGAAATTTTGAAAACTACTGATTTTTTTAATTATTTGTACTATTTTTAGTCAAATTATTCTTCTCTTTTGTAAAGGGACTCTACATGGTATATCAAGACTGCTACCGAAAACGAAGCTGGGTGGTAGTTTTAGTGACTTCAGACACAATGCAACTAAATTTTGTGTAAAAAATTGTGACCAATTTTTTTGTTATTTTTTTTTCTATTATCGTATTAGGATGGTAAATACATCAATTTTTCTTAAATAATAGTGTACACCCTTTTATTTTTAAAGACGCTCTGGTATGCAAGGCTTTAAATTATCATTCCAAAAATTAGACAATATCCCTTTTGAACAAACACAAGCTTGATTTGAAATACTCGAACTCGGCAAATTTATATCTGATCTGTATCAGCCCATATACGTCCCACTGCAGGGCACGGGCCTCCTCTACAATCGAGAGTACGATTGAGAGTGGTTAGGCCATATAGTCCACCACGCTGGCCTAGTGCGGGTTGGCGAACTTACATACCATAGAAATTCTTATGAATCGCTATGGTATGCAGGTTTCCTCACGATGTTTTCCTTCACCGTTTTAGTGCGTGGTGATTGACTATCAATACACACATGACTCCGAAAAGTCAGAGGTGTGCCCTGGGATTCGAACCCGCGACCACCGTGAACATGTTGGCAGTCGCGTCTAGTCCGTTTACCAACAGACCACCACGCACTTCAATTTTCAATTTATATACCTACCACTAATCTTTTAGTTTCTGGAATTTTCACTCACCGAACGAAATGTAACAGCAGAGCTGTTTATTAAGGCAATTTCTAAGTAAAACCTATAATAATCGTCGTACGTCTCAAACATGTGAGAGGTCGCCTGGTTAGGTACCACCGCAATGTCTATTTCTCCCGCAAAACAGCTTAGTAAATATACTGTAGTGTTTCGGTTTGAAAGGAAATTGTAGCAAGAACAACTACTAGATATATTGAAACTTAACAATAGCGCAGAGGAAAGTCAAGCATCGCTGTGTAATTCGTGGTGTTGTTTTGTTTTGCTTCTGTCCATGAGCGGTCGTATCGGTTACCATCATATACCTATAGTTATATACCGGGTATCTCAAGACTGCTACCAAAAACGAAGCCGGGTGGTAGTATTAGTGACTACAAACATAATGCAAATAAAAATTTCGTAAAGCAACGCGACAATTATTTTTTATGATTTTTTAAATTTCGACATTGTTGGGTGGTAAATCCATAGTTTTTGCTAAAATAGTAATTTAAACATTTTTATACCTTTGATTATTTATAAATAAAAGGGTACATACTATTATTTTAGGAACAAATATTTTTACCACCCAAAAATAGCCATAGGGAAAAAATAACAAAAAAAAATTGACTTTTTTTGCAACTTTTTCTGTTGCCTTGTATCTGAAGTCGCTTAAACTACCACCCGGCTTCGTTTTCGGTAGCAGTCTTGATATACCCTGTATATAAATTCTCATCGACGTATTATTTAGCCTTCATTGCAGCTATCATTACCTTTTTATGTTCAATCTCCCCTTCCTCCCTGTTAAAAAAATAGCTCGATCGGGGAAAGATTATTCTCTGTGTTACCACAATTACGATTCCCGCAAAGCGACAAATATTTACATAATCAAGAACATCTCTCGAACGTATTAGGCAGCCGTTAGACGATTATTTATATTTCCCAATATTACGAAATGTAATTGAAAATACTGAGTTTTTATTTTGTTTGCAAAATGAATTAATGATAGTTTGAGCGAGGTCAACTTTTATTGGACAACATTTTTCTATTCAGTCAGATACGGTCAGTATAAAAAAATAGTAGAAGTTTCGTCTTGACGAGGAACACACGCGCGCGCAATAATGGCAGAAAAAGATAATTAAAAAGTAGAGGAAAGAGGGATTCATTCAGTATTATCGTGCAATATAATCGATCCTTTGTATTCAACGTGCATTTTCGTCTTATCTATACATCTATTTGTAAAGTGAAAATTAAAAAAATGTCCAATTACATATCGTTATATACACGATACCTATAACGAAAATGACCTTAGATTTTTTTTGTCTGTCTGTCTGTTTGTTCCGGTTAATCTCTGAAATGGCTGGACCGATTTTGATGGGACTTTTATTGTCAGGTAGCTGATATTTTACAAAAATTCTTTATTTTAGAAAAATAAAGTAATGTTGCAATGCCACCTCTGGCACTGGGCCGTCTACGTATACGTCGCGTCGGGCGCCTCTCACCACTTCTCCCACCAACGAATCAATATCACAAAGGCTGCCTTTAGGTGTTGAGTGGAGTGAAAGAATATCTCCACCCAGGCGAAGCTGGGCCGAGCCGCTAGTTGTACAATAAAATAGATTTACAATATTATTGATTCTTATAAATCATTTATAAGAATCAATACTCAAAACTCTGAATTAAACTAAGCTGCACCTTCTGTATAATTACTATATTGTAAACTTGTTTTGAAAAGAGCAACATTAGAGTTTCTTGCCCGTTCTTCTCTGTTGAATGCACCCAACAAAGAAACGGGTGGGAGAAAAAAAAACTCTAAATAATGTATAAAATTTTAAAGATACAATAAATCATTTTCATTTCGTTTCATATTGTGGCTCTAGGGACCGCCTTATTTAGGCACGTGAATTAATGTTAAATTAATGGAATCGTCATGTTATTTTAATGAATTGTTCACGGTACATTACAACACGCGAATAGAGGATCATGTTTTATGCATTATACTATGAAATAGAGCGCGATACATTCCACGAAATGTGTTAATATTTAGACAATAGTTAAGTTCTGAGCCTGTGTTTTGAAGATATTATAGAAGTCTAATCGATGATATCAAGTATCTGATTTTAAGAAAATATTTTTAATGCATCTGGCAAACAAGTAAAAGGGCTACCTAATGGTAAGTGAACATTGCCGCCTATGAACGGTTGGATCATAGATAACGAGTTTTTTTTTTTTTGGTTTGTATCAGCTCATATACGTCCCACTGCAGGGCACGGGCCTACTCTACAATCGAGAATACGATTGAGAGTGGTTAGGCCATATAGTCCACCACGCTGGCCTAGTGCGGGTTGGCGGACTTACATACCATAGAAATTCTTATAAATCGCTATGGTATGCAGGTTTCCTCACGATGTTTTCCTTCACCGTTTTAGTGCGAGTGCGTAGATAACGAGTTGCTGACTTATAAAATAGAGAGCCTCCATGGCGCAGTCGGTTAGACGCCGGCTTTGAAGCGAGAGACCGCGGATTCGATCCCCGTACGAGACAATTATTTGTATAATTATTTGTTTCCATTGGCGTGGGACTGCCGTCCGATGCCAATGGATACTCTGCCTGGGCGGCATTAGCACTTACCATCAGGTGCAATACCGCCACTACGACGGGCCATTATATATATATATATATATATAGTATATTGAAACACCCTGTTATAAGGCACTATATCTCTTTGCCCTCAATGCAGTTCATTAACCTATGAAAACGAATACATCACTAGTCAAAGGGAGCAACAACATTATTACTATAAACCATAACAAATAAACTTTAAATGCAAAAGTACGTTTTGTGACAACAAACCAAGAATTAATATTCTCGTGAGCCTGAGGCATCTAAGAGGAAAATATTCCTGTTAATATCTTAAATGAGAAATATTGTGTGTACGCTCATACATACACTAGACTAGTGTTCCGACCCAACTTCGCCCGGGCGCAGATAATTTTGAGTCCAATCCACATCAAACAAATTATTTCTCTGACAAACTATTTTATAGCTTGGCAAAAAACAGTACGATGCGGTGAGAATTGGCATTAAAGAAAAAAAATTACAACACTATTAAAAATATCATTGTGTTCGTTGAAAAATTATATACGTATGTATTTCTATACATTTTCATAAGTTTCTTGTTTCTTTTGTCATTTAAAATAAACAAGGAGAGTATAAACTACATTAATAAAAATAACAAGTACCTAAACGTTTTCCGTCGTAGTATATCGGGTTGCCATATTAATACTAAATTGGATCTAACGCCCTCACAAAAAACAGACTCTTTTTCGCCAAGCTATACATAATATACATTTGACCCGTACGTGATTGCCGTTAACATACTGCTTATCTCCATTCCATGACTCAAGGCATGCATTCTGTGCTCTTAGGTCCCATTTTATGAGCCCTATATTATATCCCATGCCACCACTTTTAGTCTGAAGGAGTAAGTCCTTACTCGTCTCCCGGTAACACTAAATTTTCCAGGATAAAAAGTAGCTGAGGTGTTAATCCAGGGTGTCAGATGCCTACATACCAAATTTCATCAATATTGGTCGTGCCTTTTAAGGCTGAAGAAGTAACAAACACATGAACTTTCGCATTTATAATTTTAGTAGGATAAATTGACGAAAAGGATGGTCTGTATATATCAATACAGAATAATTACTGCTTGGGACAACATTTACGGCTTCATTCATACAGTTTTTAACCTATTTTAGCTATCAAATGTTTTGTGTCTTCGCTCAAACTGAATTCAAAACTCGTACAAAAGGGCCAAACCGAGATAGGATTTTTAATTGTCTATAAATAAAGCCTTAAGTCGTTTGCTTTTCAGCAAGCATATATGTATGTATCAGCCCATATACGTCCCACTGCAGGGCACGGGCCTACTCTACAATCGACAGTACGATTGAGAGTGGTTAGGCCATATAGTCCACCACGCTGGCCTAGTGCGGGTTGGCGGACTTACATACCATAGAAAATTTTATAAATCGCTATGGTATGCAGGTTTCCTCACGATGTTTTCCTTCACCGTTTTAGTGCGTGGTGATTGACTATCAATACACATATGACTCCGAAAAGTCAGAGGTGTGCCCTGGGATTTGAACCCGCGACCACCGTGAACATGTTGGCAGTCGCATCTAGTCCGTTTACCAACAGGCCACCACGCACTCTAATGTAAGCATGTATACGTATGAAAAATTAAAAAAAACAGTGCGTGTTGGTGGTGGGGTTTGCACCGTCTATGGTTGCTTTACAATCCATTTATAATATGCCACCAACTATACGGTATCTGTAAATACCACCATAACCAGAAACCGTGAGGCGAAAATTTAGCAAAATCTATTTTGAAACAGACAGTGAAGAAACTACCTAGATTTGGGTTATCCATCATAATACATCATTGTAGCCACAATACAGCTTGTGGTTAAGTATTAAAATCGTTTTTTTTTTATTGTTGTGTAATATTACAATTATTTTATTGTTAAATCTTGCGGCTGTTGTGTTATTTCCTTATTCTTTTAGTTTATCTCTATTTTACAACCTTTGTTATTATATAGTAATTGTTTTTTTAATTTAATTTGTTATTTCACTTTTAAACGGTGCTCTAGATTGTTAACTATATGTGGAGACTTGTTTTTAGCAATATGGTTACCTTATATTTAAGTTCTACACATATTTGTATAAGTCTTCCTAAAAATAAAAAAATGAAAATAAATAAAATAAAAATAGAAACACCGATTCAAAATTGCTACTTTGCATTGGTTTGCACGACACAAATGTATCTCTTTCAGCGTTGAATGCCACGCATTGAATTGTAATTCATGGTGTTGTTTGGTTGTGCTATAGTTCATAAGCGCTTATATCGCTTACCATCAGGCGCACAACATGCTCGTACACACATGATTTCGAAACGTCACAGGTGTGCCTTGGGATTCGAACCTGTGACCACCGTGAGGCACCGTTGGCAGCCGCGTCTAGTCCGTTTACCAACAGACCACCACGCACTTTGAACATAATACAACTTCAAAAAAAAAAGGTGACGCCAGGGGAAAAATATTTTTAACATTATTTTGATGTAAAGAAGGGAAAACATTTTTTCTTTTAAATTCTAAGCGGCTTCTAATCGGCGCTGTAACTTCAAAGACTCGAGCTTATATCTCGTTATATGTCGATGTTTTGTGCCATTAATGAAATCTTTTCAATATTATTAAATGTATTTTGGCGATGGAAAGACAGGAGTACTGTTATCTTATTTATTTTTTATTTATTTATGATATAAAATAAATATAATCAGACAAAAATACAAACATTTTCAATTGGATTATTGGATATCTACACACATTTTATTTTAAATGGTAATGAGTAGCGCAACTATTTTAACAAATTTATTAATCTCTTTACAAAAATACTATGTAAAATTGTCTTGATACAACAGAGGTTCATATTATACATGATGGGTTATAGGCAGAGTAAAAGCAGGATTGATATAACAGTAAAGGATTTAATATACAAAGAATACACATACAATGACATCGAAAAGAATATGACATGTGCGGACAGAACAAACTACATTTGAATTAATTGTTTCGTTTATATACACAATAGTAACCAGTCCTAACACCTGCCCTTAAACTAAACAATTTGTAATCCAAGGTTATTACAAATTTTCTGCGCTGGCTGACTATCAATAAACAACACAACTTATAAAAGTGTACCTAAGCATTCAGAAAAAAAACTTCAAATAAATTTAGCTTTCTTTATAATATAATGCTATAGAGTCTGCGTCCGTGCTCGATAGTGCTACGGTTTTCTGCTTACGGCTTTCAGTCAACCATATGAAACTGTTCTAAAATCTTTTGTTTCAAGGTTTCTTGACCAAGAGTAATTTAGTAGTAAATTATTCTCCTCTTGTTTCAACCGCATTCCTAGTATACACTTAGCTCGACCAAGATCTGTCATTTCGAACTTTCTCATCAGTTTCTCCTTCAATGATTTTCTTGAACTGAAGTACTGATAGAGCTTTATCAATTTTGTCATACCAGCTTTTTGATGCTTGTTTTAGTCCATATATTGCTTTATTTAGTTTGAATACATCGTTTGCATTTGCATTCACAGCTTTCTTCCATGCAGGCAGTTGGGTCAAGGTCCAAGCTTTATTTTTCTTACATGACTGATACTCATTATTAATAGCATCCTTCCAAAGTTCCCTATCAGGTCCTGACAGCGCCTCTCCTATTGTCTGTGGATCTACACCGTGACTAGCTGCTGTCATTGCAACCACCATACTTATAGTGTCATCAATATCTTCGTAATCAGTAGATCCTTGATCCTCAGCCATATTCGGATCCCATGTGACATCATTAGGGTCATCACTATAGCTGGAATCAGAACTAGAATAAATAACAGTATTATTTTCAGTTGTTATCACATCATAATTACTGAGTGAGATTGAACTGACAATCAGTGGTGCAATTTTCCTGATTTATTTTCAAATCATTGTACATTTTACCTACTAAGAATCGTACATCTCTAGATTTGATACATTTGGAAGGATTTTCTGGATCGATTTACCTATATCCCTTTGATTCACTACAATACCCTAGAAACACATACTGCTTACTCTTTGCATCTAATTTCATGCGTTTTTCTTTAGGAATCATTGCATATGCAACACATCCAAATATTCTCAAATAAGATAAATTAACCTTATTACCAGACCATTTCTCTTCAGGAGTGGTCCCTCTCACTGCCTTACTCGGTGACTTGTTTTTAATAAATATTGCCGTATTCAATGCCTCAGCCCAAAACCTTTCGTCCAGTCCAGCATCTTGCAGCATGCATCGTCCCGCCTCCATAATTGTGCGATTAGCCCGTTCTGCTACACCATTCTGTTGTGGAGAGTACGGTATAGTCGTCTGATGCTCGATGCCATGCTCACGAAGAAAAGTCTGGAACTGTTTATTCACATACTCACGACCATTGTCTGTTCTAAGCATTTTAATTCTTAAATTCGTTTGATTTTCCACCAGCTTTTTGAAAACCTTAAATACAGGCAATACTTCATCTTTACTTTTAATAAAATAACCAAAAGTCATTCTTGTAAAATCATCTATGAATGTTAATAGATATTTACAGCCGCTAAATAAAGAAACTGGCATAGGCCCACATAGATCAGAATGTATAAGACCTAGTTTCTCAGTGGCTCTATTAAAAGATTGCTTTGGAAATGGTAATCTACTGTGCTTCTCTTTAATACACGCAATACAGGGAATATGTTTACCAGAAGTATAATTAATTCCACTTGCCATACCTTGTTTCAGTAAATCCATGCTTCGTCTATTTAAATGCCCAAGCCTACGATGCCATAAATCCTGCGATGAGTTTACCTCACTTAATTCCGCAGACTCAGTACGTTTCTTGTCCAATGACTGGATGTCCGACTTACTCAAAGTCACCGGTCGACACGCCGCTGCAGCCAGCTCGTGTTCAATTCTCGGTTGTTGACATTCCAAGTCCAATTGGTAGACGCCATTCACCATCGTAGCACTGGCAACTGCAACTTTACCATAATACATGTTACATTTATTTGCACTAAAATGTACCTGAAATCCTTTCGAAGCCATTTTCCCAACTGAAATTAAATTTGTCGACAAACCCGGAACATAAATGACATCACACAATTTTGTAGTTTTAGTGTGCCCTTCTACCAATAATTCTACATCACCATGCCCTTCACTATGCATGCTCTCTTTGTTGGCAACTGATACTACGCGAGGAGCATCCACAACATAATTTTGTAATAATTTCTTGTTGTTTGTCATATGACAAGTCGCACCAGAATCTATATACCACGCATTTGAATTAATGTCAACGGATAATGCTGTCAATATTGCTCCGTTCCACGACTTTTTATTGGATCTCGCGCTTTTGTTTATCTTCGCCGGACAGTTTTTAGCATAATGATTTGCCTTTTTGCATATTAAGCACTTGCTCTTCGAAGAAGGTTTATTTACATTTTTGCCGTTCCTGTTTACAAACATGGCACTGTCCTCGTTCTTGTCAATGTCTCTGCGTAATTTTTCTTGTAGTAACTTATTCTTTACTGTTTCGCTACACAATTTAACGTTTGAGTTTTCTAACGCCATAATCAGCGGATCGTAATCAGGGCCAAGACCACTTAATATCAACACCGACAAAAAATCATCGTCCAACGGTGCATTTATGTCACGGAGTTGTTGGTCGAGGTCTGTAATCCTCAAAAGATAGGCTTCCATGTCGTTAAATTGTTCCAGCTTCAATCCAAACATTGTGCGCAATAGTCCAAGACGTCTACACAGACCTTTGTCCTCATAAGCTGCTTTTAAGTTGTTCCAAGCCTCAAAGCCAGTGGTTGCGTTTCGTACATGCGAAAACGATGACGGCTGCACCATTAAACATATTTTTGCAAGAGCCCATTGTTGCTTGCGATCGTCTCTATTCTTAGGGACACCCAACTCGGCCTCTTTGATACAGTCCCATAGGTCTTCATGGATCAAGTACATACGCATTAAAAATTTCCAATTTCCATAATTGGATATACCGCTGAGCTTCTCAAAATTAATTGATATTCCTGAACTCGTAGCTGTAGACGACGATGATGCCGACACCGCCGGTGGCGATTGATGAACATTTTTCGGCATTTTGTTTTTAATAATTTTCTTACTACGCACACTTGTTTTACAAGAATCCTGGGCCCATAACCTGATGGGTTATAGGCAGAGTAAAAGCAGGATTTATATAACAGTAAAGGATTTAATATACAAAGAATACACATACAATGACATCGAAAAGAATATGACAAGTGCGGACAGAACAAACTACATTTGAATTAATTGTTTCGTTTATATACACAATAGTAACCAGTCCTAACAATACACATATACTCGAAAATCGAATTCGAGATCAAAAATGTAAACAAACAAATGTCATTGTAAAAGTGACATTTCAGGGTTATGAAACATTTTCTCAAAAACATATTGGGTATAATTTGATTAGTGAATAGATTCAAATCTTGTGAGTACTATGTTTTATTTAATTATATTTATTTTTAATTTTGAACATTTTGAATGTTTTATTATGCCTTTCGACGTGACCCTTGACTTGGGCCCAATCAAATTTTAATGGGTTTTACTCACAGTGATTTTCAAAGACCATAGTGCGTTCGGCTAGGAACACGAGCGCCAGAAATCTTAGGAACAAAATAGAACAAAAACTCAACAGAAAACGTGAAACCAGCTTCACGGCGTTTTAACTTTATCACATGATGCACATTCATCAAGTTAAGCAACTAAATGAACTGAAGGGAGGTGTCGCGGGCGTCAAAGGGTCAAGAGTCAAGAGGTATTTGTAGTTAAGGAGACGAAATTTAAAAAAAGTTTTATTTCAGTGGCCTAAGGTTACGAATTTCTGCATAATACCTGTAGCATAAAATATTTTCGTACCATTTTTTTCACATACTTAGAAAAGAAGTTGAAATTGTAGTTTATGTAAATATTATACCAAATATTTTTTATTTGGCTTTGTTTTATACTTATTTAACGAATGAGAATAATTCCAACCTGTTTTTTTAACGGTTGTGAACAAACTACCATGACAAATTATTTTATTGTAGTGGTAACACTTTTGTTTACATTTTTGATCTCGGATTCCATTTCCGAGTACACAAATTGTACATAAAAGCACGCCGATACCGACAGTCGAAACAATAATCGTTATATTTAAACCTAAATAACACATATTTCTTTTGATTGGTTACTTTGTTATAATTTTATTCTTATCACATTTAAAAAGATTTTCCAATAATAATAGTAAATTGTAATACGAGTATATTAAGTGAGACATGAAATAAATTTCACAATCAAAATGACATTAAGGAATTGCTTCGCAATTTGATTATTATAATTGAGCGGGTACATATCCCACACCTCGGACTTTTCGAAGTCATGTGTGTATTAATAGTCAATCACCACGCGCTGTAACGTTGAAGGAAAACATCGTGAAACCTGCATACTATAGCGATTTGTAAGAATTTCTATGCTATGTTAAGTCCGCAATATGCCGCGTGGTGAACTATATGGCCTAACTACTTACAATTGTCCTCTCGATTGTGCAGAAGACCCTTGCCCTCCAGCGGGACGAATAAGGGCTGCTACAGAATTTTATAAAAAGGATTAAGAGTAAAATTTAACATAGGCTAAAACTTGAACTATGCAAGTAGCATAAAAATAAAAATAAAATTGTTAGATCAACTCTGAAACGAAATTAAAACGTAAAGCGAAAAATAACTCAAGCCTTTAATATTTTTATTCCTATTTCTAAATTCCAATAGCCAATATTATCAAGTATTTAATAACTCCACAATCTACAGAAATACCACAGTAATTAATCTGCATTGAGCTACTCAATATAGCATTAAGCTTCCGCTGGAAATGCGAATACGTAAAAATTTAATCCCGCCATGCGCGATTGAATAATCTCCAATATATCTCTTTAACGCTTTTAAGTATATTAAGTTTTCAAATAAATATTAACAATAAATTCGGCAACATTATACGTTCAGGCGCAGTTTTACGAGCAAAGATTTAAGCGTCTATAAATGTTATTTTATGGTCTGTCTTGGTTTATGAGAACCATTAAAATGGTACTGCGTAGATGATCTTTGTCACTCGATAAAGATGTTATAATATCGGGTTTTAATGCTACATGCATACATAAACGCTTTTTGCCCAAAAGGGGTAAAGTAGAGATGCTACCAGATAATACAGGCGTGATTTCATCACATTGTCTATTTGTTTGTAGAGGTGAGTGATTTTTATTTTGCAATTATTGGCGATAAGCGATACGACCACTCGTAAACAGGAGACTGTCCCGGTCTCACACCCGCCACTGCAACTCCTGTAAGCCAGGATCAACAGTGCACGCAATGTAATGACACCAAGCATTGAAGCTCGGCGAGTCTCCGGGAATGTCTAACTTGTCTTTAACCCGCAACGAAATTAATCAGAAAGTTAAATTAATAGGAGGAGTTGGAAATAAATAATGTCCACTTCCCTCCGTGCAAAGCGGGTGACAAAACATTGAACTAAAGAGGTAAATAACCTCCCAAAAAGACTTTTACAGCCGGAGAAGCCAGCTGTAAAGCACCACGGAATTCATTATTACATATAAATGGGACCTATTGTGTGAGCTGTTATACTTGATTTCAGTAATAGATATGGCAAAAACGCCGGAAAGCACGGAAATTCGTCCTAGTCTCCACTAGGTCCATGTAGTATACGACTCCGGATGATATCTGCATATTATCAAACATGCTTTTACGCTCATTTTGCCAAATATTGCACTCCCAAAGTATATGATGCGCGGACTGTTCATACTCGCAATTAAGTGTTGAACATGGGCATGCAGGCGAATCAACGAGCTTAAAAGAGTACAGTTTAGACTTAAAGTTACCATGGCCCGTAAGGAACTGTGATACGCAATAATCGACATCTAGCCAAGTCTTTGTCAAACGATCACGCACGCAAGGAAAATATTGATATAAATGACGTCCCTTCAAAGATACCTCCCATCTATTTTGCCATTCGTCTAATAGTTCGCTATTTACTACTGAAAGCGGTTTAAATAATCTGTCGACTTTTAAAAGTTCACGTGGAGTTAAAAATCTTTTATCCATATTCTCCCTAGTAGAGTAATACATGGCGGCGCGACGTTGCACCTCCAGATCGACTGGAAGTACACCCGCCAGGACAGGCAATGCTTCGGTACTAACAGTTCTATATGCCTTACACAAGAATGTCAACGCCAAACGTTGGCTCTGGAGCAGTTTTCTTCGCACAGCACCGATAGTAGCCCTATCAGCCCATACGGGGGATCCATAACATATACACCCTAAGTAAGTTGCTCCATAGATGATTTTAAATGTATTAAAAGATAATCCCCATGTTGATGTCGATATTCTTGTCAAAGCGAAAAAGTTCCTTTTCGATTTTTCCCCGACGTTCTTAATATGCTCAAGAAAAGAAAAATTCCTTTCCAAAAATAAGCCAAGATAGCAAAAAGATTCCCTTCGCTTGACAGTTGTATTATTAAACTTGATACGTAGTGGCGATTTTAAGATCCCTTTAAGAAGTAATTGGAACGTGTTTTGTGGTGCAAACTTCCCCATTCAGATATTAATTTTAAACACGTCATACTTTCTAGTCCCGACCTACTATTGGACAGTATAAGTAAGAGGCCATCGTCAGCATAGCCCGTTAGTGAGCATCCTAATGGTAAGGGAATAGACAAGAAGTCGTCAAAGCCAAAATTCCACAAATATGGACCTAGAACCGAGCCCTGTGGGCAGCCCATTGTAAGTGGCTTCGACACGGCATAGTGGCCAAGTTTTAATTTAGTTGTTCCATGCAAGAAATACGAGTAAATAAGCGAATAAAAATTCCTAAAGCAACATCGTATTTTCAATTTAAGAAGCAGCATTGGCCACCAGGCATTATCGAATGCACTGGAAATGTCAAGAAAGATACCAAGTACATACTTGTGTTCAGATGTGCTCACCGCCCTACGGACCGATATCGCCGCGTCTACAGTCGATTTACCGATAGTAAACCCGAACTGCTTCTCGTGGAAAGTTGGACCTCCCGGTAACAGTCGAGGAACAATAAGGCGTTCGAGGAGTTTTCCTAATGACGGCAAGAGCGTAATGGGTCTGTATGATTTAGGATCTTGAGGGGATTTATCCCCTCCTTTAGGTATTATTCGTATAAAACCAAAACGCCATACACGCGGAAATACACCCTCAACAATACATCGATTAAAAACGGCTAAGGCCCGGCGCGCATTATCGGCATCGGTACGACTGAGGATTTTAGGTGGCAAATAGCAATATACTATAACATAATGGCAATAAAGTAGAAATATCCGTGATATGTGGTCGTAATAACAAAAATACCGCTTCGGTATGCTTGAGGCTGGTGTATCGGCAGCCTTGAGAATGCTTCGGGATGCTTCGGCATCCTTCGGCAACCTTCGGTACGCCGCCGACGGATAGTAACACTCGGGGGATAGTTTGCCCTGCGGGGCGAGGGGAGGCATCCGCCATTTGCATCATTTGACTCACACAACACCAAAGAGTAAAGTAAGAATAACGGAGAAGAGTGGAAACTTTATAGTAAAATTTGCATGTATGGAAAGTGCTGCCCCCTTGAGATCGGTGGTACCAAACCTTAACACTAACAATACAATTCAGACAACTAGCTTGTAACAACTCTGAGACTGTTATGATGAGAAATACGATATTGAGACGCTTCGGCAAGCTACAGGACGGTGCGGCATCCTTAAGGACGCCTCGTCGTCCCTAAGAACTTTGCAGCATGCCAAAGCATAATTGCCGATAGTGTGCGCTTGCATGTAGGATGCCGAAGGATCCTTTTCCTTGCCGATGCCGATAATGGGCGCCGGGCCTTATACGGCATCACCGGCAGATTTGCACGCTTCTTTAATCATTCTATTAGATATTTTTTCCTCGCCGGAGGCTTTATTAATAGGCAATGATCTAACAATGTTAATAAATTCGTCAAACGTTGGAAGACTCGAAATTGGAGAATTTGGCAATTCAGCTGCCCACGATCTAATGTGATTATGATATACTGTGTCATTTTCAACCGAATCGTCAGGTATTAACGAGTTTAAGAGAGCTTCCGTTGTCTCCTCAATACCAGTTGTATAACTATTGTTGATTTTTAAGTTATCTATGTAGGCTAAGTCGATTGACTTATTTGCTTTAAATTCATGGTATAGGGGAGACCACGGACCCTCTTTTTCCAACCGGGCTACAATTTTTCGCAATAAGTTACCCTTAGATTTTTGGACGGCGGCTCTATAATGTGACCTGGTAACTCTCAGTGCATTAAAAGCAGATGTAAATGCTTCATCAGTAACGCAGCGTTTTTTAAGTCTGTTAAACCGCCTACGCGCCCTGCGAAATGTTCTACGCAGATGGACTAGGGACACACTCCACCAATCACATCTACGAGTACTCACAATGGGACCCCGACCAATGGTGACGTCAGCACAATACGTAAACGTGTCCGACATAATCTCGGCACAAGATTCAGCTGATAAATCATCGCGAGCGAAGTCTTTGGCATGCTGAGCAAATAACGTGCTAAACCAATTCCAGTCAGCACCCTTTGATTTATACCTAAAATTTGAATTATTGTAGACAGGACCCTGTGTCAATCTAGGCAGGAACTCGTACACAATCAGGCGATGATCACTACATGACGCGTCCGGCAGGACGCGCCACCTATCAATACGAACGTCCCCACTAGAAAGTGTGACGTCAATAGAAGATTCGCCCGTAGGGCTACTGTAAGTAGGTGGTGCATCGGGGGTGTTGTGTATTTCTAGATTCATCTCTGCAATGAAATCTTCTACAGCGCAACGTCACTCGGTATCGGTGGAGCGATATTTGCCATACCAAAGAACAGATGACGCATTAACGTCAGCACCTATAATAATTCTATGTCCAACGAGGGACCGCAAGACATAGCGGAGATGGTGTAGGTGCGGACCCACAGGATCTGAATATTGAAAGTAACAGCTCACAACATAAACCTTACAAATCGGACTAGACACCTCAGCGACAGCACAGTGTGACGTCATTAGATTACGCACAGAAGTTACGGTAAGATTTGAGCCCGACACAAAAATACCTGCTCGTGAGTTGCTATCAAGTTGTACGACCTTACTAGATATACGCGCATGTTGCTATTGCTCCTGTACCAGTACGATATTTAACTTACATTCGCGAATTAACGTATCTAATTCCGACGTTGCTACCCTATCATTATGGAGGTTTAACTGTCCGATGGTAAAGTTATTCATATTGTGTTAGTACTGGGTCGAGAGAAATAGTTGTTGGAGTTTGTACTTGTATGTTGGACGCTCCTGAGACCCACAGCGATGATCGTGGGGTTTTTTAAAGCGTTTGCATGGTGCGCATACTGGCTTAAAGTCTGTGTTTGAACTGTGCGGACACGATTTAGTCTCGTGTTCTTCAGCACAGATGGCACATGTAGGTGTTTTTACTGTGCAAAACTTCGTAAACAGTGGCAAAACCAAACAACACCTTGCGTTACAAAGCAATACTTGGTATTCCTCTGCGCTCGTCATCCTGAGACATAAGATGTTAACTCAATATGTCCTGTAGTTACTCTGACTACAATGTCCTTTAAACAGAAACACATTACACAACAGTGCATTTACACTGCTGTTTGGCGGGAGAAATAGACATTGGCAATCTCTTACCTATTCCGTGTAAGAAGCCTTTTCTAAAAACTCTAAGCCAAACACATCTGCTTACGAAGCGCAGGTGCGAACACCTTTTCGTTAAGTTGTTGCAAGTTAAACAAAGCTAACACGCCACAAGAGGTAGTGTTGTGTGCAGAAGACTATCTTCCAATGCCTGAAACTAGGTCGGTATTATGAATTTTCGCGAAACAAGCCCGTTTCTATACCAACAAATGGGGCGTATATTTATTTATTTTTTTCAAAAATGGGCAGATAAAACCAACTTTATTAGTCACTGCAAACAACTAACAATATATTTTCAGTAGATCATTTTGGAAAAAATATTTTAAGTTGTTCCTCTACTTTTCTATTACGTTTTCTACATGACCATATTTTATTGCCATCAACTTACTATACCAGTTATCTATACCATATATACATATATAAAATCGGTATATATACATATACATATATAAAAAGGTAGGTGGTAAAACCAGGGAGGTATCATCATCATCATTATCATTTCTTTGCAGTCCACTGCTGAACATACCCCTCTCCTGGTACGCTAAAGTGCCCGGTCTGCTGCTTGATGCATCCAGTCGCTGCCGGCCCTCTTGTGCAAGTCGTCCCGCCATCTAACCAGAGGGCGTCCCAAATTAAGGTATTCTTTGTTTTGACTGTATTTTGCAATATTTTTTTATTGTATTAAATGGCGAGATGAGTATGCCGTTCAATTGTTATGGAAAGCAATATGACTGCTCATAAACATCATCAATCCAAACAACACTTTGAATTACAAAGCAATGCTCGGCATTCCACTGCGCTCGCCATCCTGAGACATCAGATGTTAAATCTCAATATGTCCAGTTACTTTGGCCACAATATCCTTCAGACCGGAACACAACATTGCATTCACACTGCTGTTTGGCAAGAGAAATAGACATTGCGATGGTACCTACTAGTATCTACCCAGGCGGTCTCTCATATGAGAGACCCACCACCAGTATTCCTAAATACAGACAACAATAAGGTAAAGACATGTTGGAGACAGAAGACGTGTGTAAATATGGAAGTTGGCAGTATAAACAGTAGTCCTTGCTCAGTATGCTCTGTGGGACGCGGGGGAGTGTTTACCTCATTGCACTAGTAAAGGTTCTCAAACTTAATGTAGCCCTCTAGAATGTCTTTTATTTTAAGATATGTTTAGATATAGAGCGTTGGCTTTACATAAAAATACAAACTCACACCATTTTCCCAGAAGGTGAAGCCAAAGGTAATAATAGTACAAAATGTTACCGTGCATGTGAGTGAATGCAGTGAGCGAAATAATAGAAATGTATTCTAGAACACATTTATCATACAACAGTTCTTATAGAACACAATAGATGGAATTACTAATATTTTGATAGAATATTAATAAGAGGTTCGCCTGGTAGCAACCAGAAAACCCACTTTTTGGCTTATTTATTCCGTCCTAGGATGATAGTGTATAATAAAATTACATTTAGAAACTTAAAAAAATATTTTTACATAATTTCGTTGTTAAAATAATACCATAAAAAAATCTAATTCCTTACTCCGAGCTGATAATTTATAGATAAATCCAATATAATATTATCATGATACTACCTAATAATCTTAAGCTGAAGACTTTCTTTGTTAGAACGCGCTAATCTTAATTGTGAAATTTTTATTTAAAAAACTACACACATAACACCACGCTATGACCAAAAGGAGCAGAGCATCATAGAAATTTGCAAAATCTGAGATTTTTTTTCTTCAGAGCTCCCATCGCGTACTCTTTGTAAATCGTTAAAGAAACACAATAATCAGTCCTCTTAAAATTTTTAAATAAATGTAAAAAATGTGCGAAAGGATATGTCTATTATTACCCTTTCAATTGTATTCAAATTTGTTTTAAAACAATGCATTATTTGCGAAGGAGTTTTAAAATTAAAATTATTATAATATAAGGGTACGGTACAACTAAAATTTACTACGGGAAACAATTGAAAATGAAATTTCAATAAAATATCTTAGTGAAGTGTGAACTTTATTTAAAACACTATTGTTTAAAACTTGCATATCTCCGTCTTTACTAAAAAAAAACGATGTGTATGGGCATATGTGGACTCTAATGGATGGTATAATGGACTTTAAACAGGGAATATAACGAGAAAGAAAATAAATAGTACAGTGAGATACTTATACCTATATAAAGTGAGTTCAAACATTCAAAAGGTAACATTTATTTCAATATATAAGGTAACACAAGAAATAAGATGTTTCTAGTGTAATCGAGAAATAATTTCATATAACCAAAGCTGGGCAATCATTTTGATTTCATTTTTTAACAATTTGTGGTTTGAGGGTATTTGGATTTATGACCGGTTCCAGAGTATATAAGCCCTCCAATTGTGTAATTTCGTTCAGTCGTTACTGAGACTCCGACGACGTCGGTCGTTGTTGAGACTGTCGCTATGTCGGTTATCCGCGGTGTTCTTTGTAGTAAATATTACCGATTAAAAGTGTATTTGTTATATCGTCATAATTACAATAATAAAAAGTGTTTGTGTAAAAAATTGAGTGTTAAAATTTGGATAGTGAAAACAAAGTTTGTTAAGTGTGTGAAGTGAACTACGTCTGACCTGCAGCCAGGTTGCCAGCATCACCGTCTGATCATCAACAATGTAGTTCTTCTGTCATCGGGTAAGTCATTTTTGATTTATTCTAATTTGGAAAATAGACAATCGTATGTCACAATTTCAGGAATATTATGTGTTTACAGCTTACACTGCGAATGCCAATATATCATTATCTGTAATAATGTTATGAACTAAAAATATGTGTATTTTTAGATGTTTTTGTCTAGCGAATAATTTCAAATTGCTGAAATATTTTGAAAAATTATTTCACCATTAGATTGCTACAATATCGCTAAGTAACATAGGATCATATATACTTTTCTTAAAGGGTTAAAATAAGAGTTGAATACTATATGAAAAATCAAAATACTTACACAAGTCATTTCTATGAAAAACAATGTTTTATTTTTATTACAAACAAAAGCAGTTGTGTTCTAAAATTTTCAATAGAAATATGTTGTAGGTTAAAATTAAGGAATGAAAAATCAAAACCGCTGAATCTATTGGTCTACATTCATAATTTAATTATTTGTTGTTGTTGCTGAGGACTAGTGTTAATTATTCGCCAGCACCAAGGCTTGAGAACCGTTGCTCTAGGATATACATACTACACTACACTTGAGCCAGAGCCAGCCACTTGATATCCAGTGCGGTTGATATCTAGTTGGAGAAGCCGTTTGAGAAATAAGGAGTTCGATTCCCGGGTAAATTTATTTGTGTTTTTTTATGTCGTGAAACGTTCCTAATATATTTGGTGTAGAAAAGTGATTCTTATTGTTTATCTCTTAAAATTTCTAGAGATAAGATTTATTTTATGGTAAGCCTCATGCCTACCCATTGGTTCTTAGTTTTTGAATGATTTTATCTTCTTCGCTCAAGCGGAATTCAAAAGTCCTTCAAAAGGGAGAACAAACACAGATGGGACGACAAAATAAGTCATTTTAAGGTATTGCTATATTACTATAATAATTTTTTTTTTTTTTGTAATCCTATGAGGGGAAAGCTCGTATAGAATTTTATGGGTAGTGTAAAAAGAAAAGTATCAAACGTCAAATCTAAATTAATATCAGCAAAACAAGGAGAAATTTTACTACTCATAACATAAATTGATAGATCCATAAACCAAAGGCAGATTTATCTATATGCTTATTGTTAGCGATCAATCGACAAATTGGTTACATTTCAAAGGAGTTTAGCACATATTAAAGCAGCATGTAGGGGCGAAATTCCCTTGAAAATTAATAGGCAAGCTCGTAAGTTAGATTATACAGAGCCACCAAAGACTGGTGTCGTAAACGTCAACATCTTTGTAAGTACTGGCCATCACAGTAGGCGCGACGCCATAAAACCCGTGGTAGGAGATAATATTTAATTACTAGCTTATCGATGCAATTTAACATGAATGCCATTCACTATGGTTTATTTTTCCAGATAGATGATTTTTAGGTCGTTGAAAAAGCGATAGTTTCTCTAGTTTTATTTTAAAAATAGGAATGACATTAGCCTTTAATCTTTATAATATAAGTTTAAGTCTCATTATTTTTCTACCATTTTAATAGGTTGTACGGTGCAACCGTGCATTTTCTTATGTCAGCGTTTACACGCGGCGCGTGTTACCCAATTTAATTAACATTTTGTAATATAAAAATGCATTTCTTTAGTTCGCAATTAGCCACTACGGGCCGCGCGCACTCGCTTATCAAATCATAATTATCAAGTGTTACATATCACATTCATCTCATTAGACTTTAGTAAATATAATTTTACAAACATTTCTTAGCATTTCAATTATCATATAAATGTGGACAATTCAACAAGGAAAGGTCACAACATAGGTGAAATAAATGTAATAGGGTGCAGGAAAATCAAGTATAAGATATTTCACTAAATATAATTACAAAAGAACTTACTAAATCAACCTGGTATAACAGTTCCCCTATTAATGTTTATGCCGCACGATCTAAGTTATAGCTTTAATAATACACATTAAAAAATTACACAAATATACCGCAGTACAATGAAAGAAATATCTGTATCTGAGCAAGTTAAATACTTTGGTATTAAAAAACATTATTCCACGCAGGCTGTGTTTTAACCCTTTCACCCATTGCATAATAAGCTTTGAGGGGCTTATCAGGGTATTGTCCACGGCATCATTGGGGTTGAAATATCACTTCAATATCGCACGACACCTGTGGGTTTTCAGCTGACATATAGATAAGCAATGAGGAAAACATTATTTATTTTGTAACGTAACCGAATATGTAATGAAACACATTGTTTTTTAAATTTACTTTTAGTTTAAATTCGGCCACGCACCAAAAAATATATAGATAAATAATAAGTATAAATATTGGGAGTGTTCTTTTGAATGATCTAGACTAAGACCGTTAGAAATAAGAGATTACAATATGGAACAAATGTGACGAACAGATACTTCGCCTAATGACCATGTATCTCTACAAACAGAACCAAAACTTTGAAACAATTAATAAACATTGCTTGACATTTCACTGGTCTCGTCACCACTAGAAATAGGGTGTTATGGCTCTTGATGCCCAACGATTACTGGTTAAGTCCTTCAAAGCGTAACTGAACTGTGACTGGAAACTGCCACTTGACGATGGGAATCGTCAAAGCAAGATTAAATATATACCTATACGTGGATCTCACCACTTAGTATAGATATTTACTAGAAAAATTGATTGAAAACGATAAGATTGTGAATATTAGTACAAAGTAATAACCAAATGAAATGACGGGTAAAATCGAATAAAGAATGACATACATAAAGAATAGAACAAGGATTATATTGTACAGTATATATTGAATATATTGTACAGAACGGAGTTTTCAACGGCTGATGTGTAGAATGGCAGAGTCGTAAGATTATTACGAAAGAAATAAATAAAAGATAGCGCTTATTACGTTGTGCTTGTTCAAGGGTGAATATTTTAGGAATTTAAATATGCAACTTATGTTGTACAAAACCTTGTTTTAATTTACATGATGCTGAAAAATAATACAGGAAATATGACCACACATCCGTCGTATTATATTAAGTTTTATAAAATACATCAAGTTAATAGAACATATTTCTCTTCTAAATTAATTAATTTACATGAAATCGCTCCCTTAATGGCCACATAGAAAGTCCAGTACTTGCTAAGGGCGCCCATAAAAGAAAGGCCTCACTATGTTTCGTCGTAAAATTGATCCTACCGAATTGAGAATAATGTTTTTGTTAGGTCGCGTCTACGACCTTGAGGACATTTGTAATGGTTAAGTTATTGATTTGTGTATACTTGGTTTTTAATCTGGATTTTTTAAAGACAGTTTTTTTGTATATTCATTCAGTTACTCTACTATTTGAGTTATTCTAGTCGGTGATATGCAACAATTTGTTTTACATTATACAGGGTACATCCTAACTACGACTGATAACGAAGCCAGGTGGTAGTTAGAGACTTCAGAGCAATGCAACTTAGAATTTTCAAAACAATGCGGCGGTTTATTTTTCTAACTCTATATTTGGGTGGTAAATACATAGCTTTCCCTAAAAAAGACGCTACGGTACGCAAGGGCTTATATTGTTATTTTAGCAGAATCCGTTTCTTGGACCAAACACGATGATGTATATTTATAACATCGCAAAAAATATTGTCGCATTTTATTTGCATTGTGCCCGTTGTGACTAACACTACCACCTGGCTTAATTATCGGTCGCATTCTTGATATATTGTATATAAAAAAATGCTTTCAACCTGAAGTAAACCACGTATTACAGAGAGGTACGTTATTTCGGCATAAGTCTCTAGCCGACATAACTCAACCACCTAGTCCTGAGGCCGTCTTGTTTGCTGTAATTTATGACCGATTCCAATATATTTTATTACTCTATTCCGTTGGTTAAGCTGATCGACAAGCCAGTTTTGTGTTTATTAGGTGTCTGCTTAAATAGTTGTAGGAAAAACTGTCTTTTTATTGCAATAAATGCCTTCGTTTTCAGTAGGAGTCTTGTTATACCCTGTATTTATTACAATCATAATAACCAAAACACCATGATCCCTCATGAATCAAAGGTTTTTTTATTGCAATGAATGGCGAGAAGAGTATGCCGTTCACCTGACGGTACGACCGCTCATAAGCAGTGGCAAAACCAAACAACACCTTTAATTACAAAGCAACGCTTGGTATGCCACTGCGCTCACCATCCTGATACATCAGATGTTAGGTCTCAATATGTTCAGTAGTTACTCTGGCTACAATGTCCTTCTCACCGAAACACTATATTTCATTTACACTGCTGTTTGGCTAGAGAAATAGACATTGCTTTGGTACCTACCCAGGCGGCCTCTCACATGTGAGAGACCTACCACTAGTTAAGGTTAAATATCGCTAAACTAATAGGTTTTAGGTTCTTTTTCGTTCTGGTTCGATGTTCTCCGAGGCCAATAATGTGGCCATCATACGGCAAATAGACAACTGACTATAATTTCATAGTTTCGTAAAATATTTCACTGGCATTGCCCAGGTCTACGAACAATGGTTGCAGAATAAAGGTCGCATTTTCAAGTCGCACAAAGTTGTTAGCACCTATCAAATGTGTTCATCGGTTGTATATTGTTTACCCGAAGATTATATCATCATCATCATCATATCAGCCACAGGAAGTCCACTGCTGAACATAGGCCTCTCCCAATGATCTCCACAATGACCTGTTGGAAGCGGCCTGCATCCAGCAACTTCCTGCGACGATTATAAAACGAAATATATAACGAAGATTATATATTATCATCATATTCCCATTTTCCCTAATGTTTTGTTTGCCCTAAAATACACACGAAACTTGTATACCATAAGATACGAGTACCATACGTATTGTTTTTCATATTTTTAATGGCGATGATGACAGTAACAACGAATTAATGAAATTATGGTTTAATATTTTTTTTTGTATTGTATCAGCCCATAAACATTCCACTGCAGGGCACGGGCCTCCTCTACAATCGAGAGTACGATTGAGAGTGGTTAGGCCATATAGTCCACCACGCTGGCCTAGTGCGGGTTGGCGGACTTACATACCATAGAAATTTTATAAATCCCTATGGTATGCAGGTTTCCTCACGATGTTTTCCTTCACCGTTTTTTTTTTATGGTTTAATATAGTAAAGTGTAATAGAAGGATACTCAAAATAAAAACTTGCTTTAGTTTTTAATTAAGATTAAATATATTTTTGCAGAAATAAAAGTACAAAATCTATGGATCCGCCATATTAGATGAAACGCCAATCAGAAGCGAGTGACGTGTTACTTTCGTGAATATTACTTAGTCATAACGCGAACTTGTTGGCTAGTTTTGGTCATTTCTATGTTATTCAGTATATTTATCTAATATTTAGTAATGCAATCTGTTTTGTGCTACCTACGAAAAAGGAACATTACTCATGGAATAAGAATTCATCGCAAATAGCTCAAAATTTGGAACTATGCGATATTCCATATCACTGTTTAATTGGAACATTAATAACGCTTTTCAGTACACATATACACAGCGATTGGCAGGATAATAATACCGAAAGGAAATAAATGAATCGTGGCTCCTATATATTTGTATTGTTATTTATGATAATTTTAAATTTTGATATGTTGTTTTCTGGACACGTCAAACATTATGAACGTTGTAAATAAAGTTATTATTTTCGTCAAAATAGTGTTCACGGAAATTAATCATCGAATTTAAGGATAAAGATCCTGGATCTTGCCTTTTCATTTTTAGCCACATATTTCTAACTTTTTATTCATTGAAACATTAATAAACAAATTGCTCGTCAAAACAGATGTTTTGACATGTAACCGGAGTGAACTCGCAAAATGTTTACTATTTGAGATTTGTTATCTTATTTAATTTATTCAATTATTTATTTTATTTTTTATTGTTCATAGTTTTAGTATATTACTTTTTGTATTATTCATAGTTGTAATGTATAGTTGTACTTTCTTGGTAAAGAACTAGTCTTCCAAGATTTGTGTAAAGTCCCGCCAGATCGCATTAGGTTTATACCTGTAAAGACTGTGTGTGTGTTGAATAAATAAATAAATAAAAAAAATATAAAAGCATGACGTCACACACGGACGCCATTACTATTACGGTGTTTTTGAGCAAATGTTAAAATGTGAAATTTAAAACGTAATTTTTCGCGCAAATCTTTACTTTTTTTCAAAAATTAAATTCATTTTAAGTATTGTTGTGTATACGAACATTCTGAAGTCGTTTTTCAAAATCAGTCATCATGCCTATTGCCATAATAATGATTAGACATAATATTTAAACGCCATAATGATTATTACACATAATATTTTAATGCCATAATAATTATTCTATGCATGGTCGAGGGTGGGCTTGGTCGACGGAGCCCCGCTACCAGGGGTTCTTACTTCTGGGTGGTTTATTAAAAAAAAAACCGAACGGGATGGCGGGGTCGTTTGAGCGAGCGAAGCCACCAAATAGACTAACCTAACCTATCCGAGTCAGGGTGCCTTAAAGTCCCGATTGCATCCAGTTTCTCCTAATATAACTGTTACACACCCAATGTCGATGGCAAATGATGTTATGGCATGTGATAATTATGGCATGTGATAATTAGGGCACGTGATAATAAGGGCTTACAATGATTATGACAAATGATGTTATGGTAATTGATTTCATGGAAAACAAAGCTTTTAGCACGTGACCAATAGCAAATAAGAGTAGATCAAATGAATATTACGTCATATAATATTATGGCTGTTGACTATTATAGCAAATGATATTAGGGCAAATAAAATTTGGGCAAACAGCGGTATACCGTGTTCATCGTATGTCTTTCTATTTGTTATAGTGCATAGTGATTGACTATCAATACACACAACACATAACGGTGAAAGAAAACTAAAAATCGTGAGGAAACCTGCATACCATAGCGATGTGTGAGAATGTATATGTGTAAAGTCCGCCAACCTGCACTGGACCAGCCTGATATATTAGTGATATAGTCTAAATCACTGTACAGGAGGCCCGTGCGCTGCATGCTCTGGAGCAGGACGTAAATAGGCTAATACAGATGTGGCTAATAAACAAGTTTTCTTTCTGTCTTTCTTTTTTGCATACCTGTCGTTCTTTTAGTGTCTCTTCTCTCTCTGCAATCATAGAAAGTCCACTATATAACTGCGACACAGTTACAACTACTGCTATGGCAACATTTTTATTGTTACTTTCTTTTTTGGTTCAGAAATAAAGTTTATTTTATTTTTTATTTATTTTACTATTGAACATAGGCCTCCCCCAAGAATCTAAACAAGCGACTAGGTCGTCCACATGTACGCTCGAACATTTCGTATGCCTCTACGTGGGCACCACTCCACAATATTACTCGTAAACAATAAAACTAAAATTAAAAACAAATAACCCTAGTTCGCAAAATGAAGCAGCCTTTACGCGAAATTGTTTGACGCCAAAAAGCAAGAAAACTATTATACGGATGTGAGTAAATCACGGGCTTTATTCGGGCGACACGGTTATGTTGTTTTTATGGGGCACGCAATCTGGCGTAATGCGAGCTCGAGTACTGCTTTACTACTTCCGATACTTATCCTACTAATATTATAAAGAAAAGTTGTATGTTTGATACTTCTTCACGCTCAAACGGCTGTACCAATTTAAATGAAATTTGGTGTGAAGGTAGCTGATATTCTGGATTAATACATAGGCTAATATTTTACTAATATTATCTTTGTATTGTTATCGCGAAAAATGTATTGTTCTTGATGAGCAAGGAATTCAAATATTGTATATTTCCTAGAAATACGCAATGCCTAGTGTGAGTATCACCGTTTTGTTAAAAACTGTAAAAGTAACTAAGCTGAATAAAAAATTATTTAGAATTAAATACATATTTATGCTACTCTCTCTTACAAGGAGAGTTTGGGATAGAATACAGGGCGAAGGAATTTGAAAAGAGCAATACTTAGTTTCCTATCCCTTCTTATCTATTGAAAATCGCTTTCTGAACCGGGTGATAGATAAAAAATGGCTGAATCTAAATGATGCAGAACATCTTAATGCATTCAATAAGTTATTGAAATAAGACTATTATTTACGTATTTTTTCGCGGTTTTGGTTTATTTTTATATTTTTGACATCGACCTTTCGACTACTGTACAGCTTTCGTGGTCACGGGGCGGACTGAGGTATTAGTCATCCGCTCAGTGACTGTTACAATTTCGCCGCTCTTCATTTACAATTATTAAATTAAAAAGTTAATTTAAGAAGTTAATCTCTTTTAGCTGTTATTTCAATGTTGTTTTATATATGTTGTATATTTGCATAAATCTAAGAATGTAATAAAAGAGGACAAGATTGCATGCATTGAGTCATGGAACAGAGAGAAGAAATAAACCGGGACTGGACTACAGTCTGCACCCGGGCCAAGCCGGGCCGAGCCACTAGTGGGAATATAAACAACGTGCAAGTACCCACTGCTTTATACGACTATTTACCCTGTAACACGCGGTTGCTAGTTTTTATACCCGGCAAAATTATAATGCATTTTATAGCTTATGCTAATTGGAGTGCCGTGTACCTACACTGGCGAATTATGGATTACTTAATGATTGACATTATTTTGCGGGCCTGGCAAACAACGCGTATATTGGTTATTGATACAAGGGCTAAATCCAAATCCTGAAGCATTTTTTGTCGTTGTATAAGTCTTTCGCTATCTTAAAAGGTGATCACAATTTAAAACAAATGAACACTTATCTTTGATAGGCTCCGTGGGACAGTTGATTAAAAGCCGCTTGTGAATCTAGAGGCCGTGGGAACGATCCCTGCACCGAAAAAGAATATTTTTGTTAACAACAGGTATGTATTTGTTTCGGATCTGGGTGATAGTAAAACCGAAAAGTCTCTCGTAGTTCCCGATACCTATGACACAACACTCGATCTTAGTGTAGGGTAAGGACTATGTGTGTGTGTTGGGTTTATTTATTTTATTTGTATTTTACTGACTTGTTTTTCCTAACGAAGTTTCTTGCATGGTTTCATCTACACAGCACACATTTCGACGAAACATATCGGTTTACAGTCCAAAAGATCTTATGAAACACTGCCTGATGTCAAAGTTTTTTTTTTTATGGTGGCCTGGCAGTGGCGGTATTGCACCTGATGGTAAGTGCCAATGCTGCCCAGGCAGAGTATCCATTGGCATCGGACGGCAGTCCCATGCCAATGGAAACAATTATTATATTATATTAATTATTATAAGTTTCGGAAACCTCCAACCTAACTTTGTTTACAGTAAAAGAACCCTGTTGGTAACGCACCAGACGCGACTGCCAATATGGTCACGATGGTCGCGGGATCAAATCCAAGGCCCCACCTATGACTTTTCGAGTCTTGTGTGTATCAATAGTCAATCACCACGCACTATAACGGTAAAGGAAATTATCGTGAGGAAACGTAATTACCTTCCACAGCGATTTGTAAAGATTTCTATGGTATGTAAAGTCTGTCAACTTGCACTTTCTCGGAGTGGTGGTTAATATGGTCGAAGCCTGTTTAATCGTACTCTATCTAGAGGACGCCCGTGCTCAGCAGTGGTACGTCTATGAGCAGATACAGTACAGAGCAAAAACAGTAAATATAAGACTGGATTTCCTTCTCGGCAAGGGAACAAAGACTCAAGTTTTTATTTTTACATTGAGGTCAGACATTAGCTGTGAAAAAGGTTATTTATAAGTGTTTTCTTTTTCAGGATAAAGACGTGAGATTACACACATGCTTGTCACAACTCATAGCCCATCCCGTAGAAGCTGCGATATTTTCAATATGTGGATTTTTTTAAATATAATATTTCATATGTTTATTATTTTCGCTTTCTCCAAATCGAATGTATAATAATACAACACGAACAGTCAGGAACTGGGTGCAGATTTGCCCGAACGCGTTAGCAAAGCCGAAGTCACGTATTTCATTTCATATTCAAATCGCTTACGGATATGAGCTAAAAGGAAATCAAATTCTTTTACCGCCGCCGCGCCGGTTACAAATCATATTTATTGGTTTACATGCGTCTGCCTGCGTTGTTTACGTATGATACAACATATGAATAGAATCTACTACCTTTTATTCATTTTAGGATCTTTTTTATTGGGATGGATGGCAAAATGAGCATGCCATTCGCATGATGGTAGGCGATACGACCGCTCTTGGACAGCAGCAAAACCAAACACTATGAATTTCAAAGCAATGCTTCCACTGCGTTCGCCATCCTGAGACATAAGATGTTAAGTGGTTACTCTCGCTACAATGTCCTTCAAATAGGAATCCAACAGTGCAATTACACAGTTGTTTAGCGGTAGAAATAGTTATAGCGGTGGAGCCCACCGAGACGGCCTCTCACGTATGAGACCCTTACCACCAGTCAAAACAAAGGATCTCTAAACAAAGATATACATATTTTACAGATAGCATTCTTAAATACACTAAAACGGTGAAGGAAAACATCGTGAGGAAACCTGCATACCATAGGGATTCATAATAATTTCTATGGTATGTAAGTCCGCCAACCCGCACTAGGCCAGCGTGTTAGACTATATGGCCTAACCACTCTCAATCGTATTCTCGATTGTAGAGTAGGCCCGTGCCCTGCAGTGGGACGTATATGGGCTGATACAGATTCTTAAATACACCTAACAGTCACATAGAAACTCCTCCATACTAAAATCAATTCTTATGTCATGGATATCAGAAACTAAGAGATGGTCTACGATCTCATAAATACAAATAAATATACAATATATTGTAGGTATCATAACATAATTGTGTTTATTTATAACAGCAGGTATCAGATATCTGATAAACAACTATAGACGCGTATTAATATATTAGTATCAACACGGTAAATATATTATTATTACCGTGGTATTAATATCTAAGCGCAAATGAGGTATTGACGGCAACTTCACAATTAATTACAGCGACATCTTGCGGTAAATCAGTGAACTTGACTGATCAAAACAATCAACTATTTTAATTACGCTAAACTATTCGTCACACCAATCAAGTATGTAATATAAAGGAACATTATATCAAAGATGCTGGCCCTTTATAAGCTATCTGAAGGCTTTATACGTGGAAGGAAGGAAGACGTGTTGTGTGTAACTCTATTATTTATTGTTTTCCTTGTGTATGAAATATTATATTGTTGTACCGGTTATTATACAACTATTTTTGGTTGCTGTATACTGTTTCTTAAGTCTTGCTGAAATATTTGGTATTTATGTTCGATCAGAACAAATATTTGTGGGAACCCTTGTGAACCAGATATTGGTTTCGGGTGTTTGTGATACCGAAAAGTCTCTGATAGAATCTTATACCTACAACAAAAGTCTCAATGGTAGTGTGGGGTCAGGACTATATACGAGTATTTGACTGTTGGGTGTATTTATTAAAAAAAAAACATATTTCATTGTTGAAAATCTATGGTGGTTGCGAGAACTCATTCTTAGTTTGGTTTGCTTCCAATTAAGAAATCATTTTTATAACACAGTATTTACGAGCTGCGAGAGGCGAGAAATAACCATCGCAGTTAGTTTCATAACTCCTTCAAAACATACAAATAACCAAACTATTTAAACGAACGAACGTGACAAAATCGTTCCAAATTACAATATGTATGTACGTTAAAGAAGTAGTCTCCATAATTTGTTCATTTTCGTTTGAATTTGCACCCATTCGTAACTGGCAGAGCATCGCCCGAAGCAATTGGAATATGTTTGCAAATAATTTTGCCTTCACTAATGCATACAAATTTGCTATAGAAATACAACGCATTCGTAATACACTAAGATTACCGAATGTATATATGAATATGAATTGGCATGTATTGAGTTGAATTGACTGATTTTATTTTAATAGTTTAAAGTCTTTTGGAATACATCAAGATTTATATTTTCAGTGCAATTGAATACCATAAGTTTCTTTGTCAAATAGAGGTTAACCATGTGCCCACTTTAACTATTTCTTAATCTTTGACGGCCCTCGTGGTGATCTTGGATCTCACTTCTTTTGTCGCCAATGTCGAAAAACGAAATGGGTATATTGTAATATTGAACTTGACTTTCATTTCACATTTATATTCATGCTGAGACTTATGCTACTTTTTTATCGAATGAATCTAGCGTTCCCAAAGGGTGACCTAAAAATCTACAAACCTAATATGCCACTATGGCGGGACTTCAATATCGTGTAACGTGTTTGCTGTCCGCTCAACTGAAACAACAACGAAATGCATATTTGCTGAAACTGTACTAAAAAGTATCTGCCGCTCGGGTAGTCACCACCGCAATGTCTATTTCTCCCGTCAACCATCAACTGCTGTATTTCGGTCTGAAGGATATTGTAGCCAGATTAACTACTGGACATATTGGGACTTAACACCTTATGTTGGCTGGATGGCTAGTGCAGTAAAATGCCAAGCATTCTTTGTAATTCAAGGTGCCATTTGGTTTTGCTACTGTTCATGAGCAGTTGTATCGCTTACCATCAGGCGAAGGACATGTTCATCTCGCCATTCATAGCAGAACACACACACGTACGTACGTACACATACATACATAAACTCAAGCCTTTTCCCAAAAGGGGTAGGCAGAGATACCAGTACTCCCACATTTCAGCGTGTATGTTTTGTACCACAATGTGATAGGAGGCGAGCCTATCACCATATCTGGCATAAATTTCTGACTCCAAACTGGTAATAAATAGAAAAATACAAAGTCACTTTACACGACCCGGGATTCGAACTCGAGACCTCATCTTTGTAACCGTACCGTAATACAACAACGTCACCGAGGCAGTACATCCAAAACATAATTCAACAACACCGAGCAATGTATCTCAATATACAGGGTATATCAAGACTGCTACCGAAAACGAAGCCGGGTGGTAGTTTAAGCGACTTCAGACACAATGCAACAGAAAAAATGGCAATAAAAAGCGACAATTTTTTTTGTTATTTTTTTTCTTTGGCCATATTTGGGTGGTAAATACGTTTTTTCCTAAAATAATAGTGTATACCCTTTTATTTATAAATACTCTAAGGTATAAATGAGTTTAAATTATTATTTTAGCAAAAACTAAGGATTTACCACCCAAAAATGACGATATTTAAAAAATCATAAAAAATAATTGTCGCGTTTCTATGCGAAATTTTTAATTGCATTGTGTTTGTAGCCACTAAAACTACCACCCGGCTTCGTTTTCGGTAGCAGTCTTGAGATACCCGGTATAGAGTTCAGTAAACTCACATAAGTAGATAGCTGACGAAGTTTCCGCCTAAGTAAAACATCAGTGTACTAGTAATTGGAAGATTAGACTGTAGAAACTATATAAGTCCAGCACAAGTTAAATATGTGCTGTAGGAAATTTAATTAGCACTTACTGAAACTGCTTGATGACGAGGAGACGATGGGCTGGAGATCGAGCCCAGAGGCGTGCCATGTGTGAGGCTTATGTCCAGCAGTGGACGCGAATAGGCCGATGATAATGATGAAACTGCTTTGGTAAAATTGAACTTACTTTGATACATTGCGCTGGAACCTTTGAAAAGTTCTTTTTCATTTACATGGTGGTATTGATTTCGCGTCTGGGTGTTTGTGAGACCGCAGATTCTTTCGTAGCTGCTGATACCCACTATACAAGACTCGATATTAGTGTTAAGACTATTTACGTAGCTTTTGGGTTTATTTATTATTTTTATACTTCTTGACGAGGTATATAACAAATTACATAGAAACCAATAATACAACACTTATCTATATTTTACTAATATTATTATTTAAAGAGGAAAGATTTAGTTATGAAAATACTGAATTGATTTGAAAACTGTTTCGCCATTAGAATCCTACAGTATCCCTGATGATCACAGGCGATAGAATATTTTCAATAAAGTGTGTAACCCGGGCAGAGCCAGGCCGGACCACTAGTATTAAACATTTTCAAGCCAAAAATATCACACTAATTGGAATTGAACTGCCGCAGAACTGAAAGCAAAACAAACTATATACACACTATATACCATAGTAGACAAAACTTGCAGAAACAAAGAAAAACATAAATTGAATTTGTCTCAGCAGAATGAAAATAAACTACTAAGCGATTCGACTCCAAGTTGCTTTAAAAGTTAAAGAGATTATGACGCTTGTGATCTGTATAATAGTCGGAGAAATTAATATAGCTGCATAATGTTTGAAAAACCTTTCAGTGTATGTAATCCTTTTCAAGTTTACTTAACAATGAACATTCATTTTCAGCTTTCTCACATTTTGTCTCTGACAGAATAAATACGAAAATAAACCAACAATTACATACAGAGTTACGATCGCACAATAAGATCAAGTTTTTGAGTGGGTTTCTGAAATAAAACTGATTCAGTTATTTTTGTTCTACAACTTACATTGAAAAGCGGTTTAGACTGGAGAAGAACGGTCAAGTCTATTGTTACGCTTTTCAAAACCAGTTTACAATACAGGGATTATAACAAAAGTTCTAAGTTGGTTTGCTTTGGTTTGGTTTCAATCTTTCACTTAACCTAGGGGACCTCTCCCAAAAACTATTAATTCTAATAATATTAGATATTAATATTTACTGGTCGTGGGTGTCTCACATGTGAGAAGCCGCCTGAGTAGGTACCACCGCAATATCTATTTCTCTCGCCAAATAGCAGCGTAAATTGAAGAACATTGTCGCCAGAATTACTACTGGACATATTGAGACTTTAGGTATCATTATGTCTCAGTATGGGGAGCGCAGTGGAATGCCATGCATTGTAATTCAAGGTGTTGTTTGGTTTTACTGCTGTTCATGAGCGGTCGTATCATTTACCATCAGGCGAACGGCATGCTCGTCTCGCCAATCATTGCAATAAACAAATTAAAAGATACAGATTTTACAACTAATTCCCCGAATTTAATAATGATTCGAACCAAACGCAAACACGTTCTTTCCAACTCTAAGTTCAAGACAATTCAAGTTCAACCGTCTTACGTCCAAACTTTTATAACATAGCGAGGGAAACTGAAGATTTACTCCGAGCGGTTAAATGCAAACGGAACGATATGTTTTACGAGGGGAAGATTGACCGGAAAGTATAAGCGCATTGTAGTGGAAAACTGCAAGCCAAGCGAAAATATTGAACGTAGGTAAGGTTCTGTGAGAATGTAAGATTAGCTGAAAATAATGTGCGTGATTTTTATACATTTACTTATATACATTTTATACTAAAAGAAACGCTCAGAAGTAATTAATTCCGGATGTTTATTATTATAAATTTATATTAATATATTTATTGAGGTGTTTCTTATAGGACGGTTTACATTTCCTATATAACAAGGCACTCTAAAAACAATCACCTATACTCCATCGGTTTAGGTACTTAACTAAATGTAAACAAACCATAAAAAAGGTTATTTAACATTGCCGTTTCTCATTTCTAAATTAATTGAAGACAAAAAAATGTTTACGTAAATGTAAAACTACATTGCATGTTCAAATTTATTATAACGATTATAATTATGAATGTGTGAGCTTGGAAACAATTAAATTATGTAAGATCATAATTAAATTATCTTAATTAATGTATCTAATTTTACATAATAAAATCTGTCTATAAAAAAAGACCCAAACAGTCAGGCATCCAAAACATTTTCACATAAGTTACAAGAAATATTATGCTACAAAATCTAGAAGTACAACTTTACCGTAATGCGACCATTTAAATGAAAGATAATGCGTTAGGTCGGATAACTAAGCATCATCATATGTTGTCTATGGCAGCCAATTATTCAAATCAAATCAAATCAAAATATTCTTTATTCAAATAGTCTTTCACAAGATCTTTTGAATCGTCCTTTTCTGCTACCACCGCTTCGGAACGTGTATTATTCCTTGCGTTAATGTACTTACTGTTTTCGTGAAGTGGTGAAGTCTTTGGAAGTGTTCATCGTTGTTCTTTACTCTGTTTTAGTTATTATTTGTTGTAAGCTGCTGTTAATTGTTGTTAATAATTGTTACTTGGTTGACTAAGAAATATCCGTAAATTGGACATTGCAATAAAATGTTGAACAACCATGCATCACGTGTTCTGGTTTGTTTACATTTAGTTAAGTACCTAAACCAATGGAGTATACTTTACAATCAATAATAATTAAAAATAACACTGGTCAAAACAAGTCTTGTTTCCTTTAAAAAAAAATCTGTTTTTGGGTATTTCTATGGCCCTGAGTATGAAAAAAATACTGGAAGATTGCTAACAGCTTCAGTTTTTGAAATATAGAGTTTTATTATTTTGATAAAAAAGTACAGAAAATTAATAAATGATGTTAACAAAATTTCTATTGAACTCCATCAAATGATCTTTTATACGATTTTCTTGAATGAACGACTTTAGGTAGATCACGTTGCAAACTCCAGCAGTAGTCTGCCATCATATGTGAGTGCCACCGCCCCTGATACCGCTCTTCCATTGTTCGAAGATCCTGATGGAATCTTTCACCCTGCTCCTCACTAAAATCACCTAGATTTTGTGGAAATCGGTCTAAATGTGAGTGCAGGAAGTGGATTTTTATGCTCATGTTGCACCCTAACTCTTGCAAGTTCGATAGCATGGACTCAACAAGCTCGACGTGGTCGTCAGATTTCTTTTTGCCTAGGAAATTACTCATAACCAAAACGACTTGACTTCCAAGCTTTGGATTCGACTTCAGTCATTGATTTGACAAAATTAGGATTTTTCACGACTTGCCTAATCTGTGGCCCATCAAAAATACCAGCTTTTAATTTTTCTGTACTTAATCCTGGAAACTTGCGTGAAAGAAAATTGAAACAATCGCCACTTTTGTCAAGCGTCTTCACAAACTGTTTCATTATGCCGAGTTTAATATGAAGTGGTGGAAGTATGATGCGATCTCGGCTAACTAAAGGCATATTTATAGCATTTTTGTACCAACTTTTAGCTCTTCCCTCATTGGCCAAACTTTTTGTGACCAATGGTGTTGTTTGTCACGACTGTCCCAGAGACACACGAAACAAGGGAACTTAGATTATATACTCGTCTAGATTGAGCAATGTCAACAAACGATGCGCTAAAAGTGTCCTCACTTTCGTTGATATGTGTGAGTACGGGTCGTGTAATTATTGTAATCCAACTGTCAAGGTGTGTGTGTTTAGGGATGCCTACTCCAGATTATTAACTTAACTTTTCCCCGTTATTTGATATACAAAATAGGTTAAATAAAATATTTTTTCTTTATTTAAAGTAATCATACTATTAATTATATTTATAACGCATTTTAGTAAAAACAATAAAGATCTAAACCCATCTCCTAGTGTTTGTTTCCGAATAGAATTAACTCTTTGGATTTATTGCCTGGGCTGTTATCTGATTTCTGTATTTATGTAAAATATAAAACATCATAAGTAAAATGTTCGGAACACACAACTGAAGTCATGTGAGGCTACGAATGGTCTTCTTTTCGTTTCCGCTGTGTAATGTCTCTCCAGCAATTTGCTAGTACGGAATCCGTAGGAAGTCTAAAAATATTATTAGGACCTTGAATAAGTTCTCGCTGTCAAAGATGACAATAGCAGTACCCCGTTTATGAAATTTTGAATGGTACATGCAAGGCAAATAATTAATAAAATTACTATTAAGTGCATGTCGTCGTGGGTTTCATTAATATCGTGTAGGTAAGTTTTATTTACTCATTCAATAAATAATGCCATTCTTCTTGTTGTTATTCTGATCGAAATATTATGTAATGATATTTGTGTTTTATAGTTTCTCCCATAGTTACAACAAATCTTCCTAGTAATAAATTGACAACACTGGCCAATGAAACTCATCTTCAAAATAATGAATTAAAAGTTCATGTTTTCTTCAAATAATAGTGGTTTAACAATAATGTTACCGATAGAAAGTGATATTGGTATTATTATACAGTTTTCCCACACAATTTCGATACAATTCGACAGCACAAACCGGCATAATTAATTATTTTTCGGGAGCACGTTATCCATATGTAGTTCAAATGACACTGACGTACGTGAGAAGCGAGTCTACCAAATTTGGTAGACTTTTTTTGAGCCGCGCGGTGAGGTGTGATGTGTCATCTAGACGAGTATATTATCTAAGCAAGGGAACTTCGTGTATCGTTACGAACATTACTGCATCTCTTTTTCCACTGGGTCATAATCGTAGACATACCACATATTTCTGGCATACAATATGAGGAACCCATGGCTTGTCCTGATTACACAATTTTATTTTAAAGTATTGATGATACGCAGTTTTAACAAAGTCCGATATAGGTTTTCGATATTTTGCAAATACATATTCACCACAAATGTAGCAAAAAGAATCAGGATTAAGTACACAACACGAAGACGAACTTCTTGACGAAGCCATATCGAAAACAACAACAAAATATATTTCAATGTCCAATAAAAAACGCAAATATAAGTAAAAATAGTAATGGAGGGTAGTTAGCTGTAACTCAAAAACAAAAGCTGTGAGAGAAAAATTGTTACCATATTTAAAAAATACACGTTAGTTTGAGATAGAAACAAACAAAAAATTAAAGGAAACAAACGATTTCATTTTTTTTGTTGACCAGTGTAATGCATTCATTACATTTGAAAAGTTCGACTGGCCAGTATACGGCTGACTGACAGAAAAGTGACAGCATAGCATTTGATGCTAAAGAACAATGGCGAATTTTTGATTGATCTTAATTTGAGCGTCTTACGCCCGAATACTGGAACGCCATTCAAATAATAAGTTGCTCTTAACAGCGCACGGCCCACTTAGCCAGTACATTTAATCGGGATTAACGTAGTTAAGCGCAAGTTATATTTAAGTTGCGTTCCAGTATTTGGGCGTTAAAGTGGCATATATACAAAACAATTTCCAATGTTTTTGTACATTTTCTCAAATAATCATATGAATTATAAAAAGCGAAAAAAAAAACCTTTAAAATGGAAAGCCATTTGAGTAATTCCGGATTTATAAACTATTATTGGCTAAGTGTTGCCATTTTATATTTATTCGACTTAAATAGTTTGCTATCTAGTAAAGTACTGTTATTCGAGATAACTTTGTCATTCAATATAATAGCAATTAGTAATATTAGCAAACTCCCGCAATTTGTCAGTTATTTTAATTTTGTTAATAATTATACGTCATTGATATTTTATTTGATTAAATAATACATAATATTTTTTCTGTATTAAATAATAAGTAAATTCAAAGTATGATATGAGCCTGGCCAGAAGACTCATACTTAAAGCAATACGATTGACATAGATAAGCCAGCAAAAAAAAAATATAGACTTTTGACTTTTCCGTTGCGTGAATTGTTGATAAATATTGAATCCAGACTGAGTCAAAAATAATTGAGGAAGAAGAATGGGAAGAAGGAACCTGATATAGCGTTGTGTGATCCGTGCATTGTTACGGACTTTTATATTTACTGTGTGTGATATGTTATGTTATAATCATCGATCTTATTTTAATGCTTGGATTCATTTATAGTAAAGATGTTGAGAATTAAAGGTAACTGTCAACTGAGACTGCGGCAGATCAACTGTAATTATTGATTATACGTGTAAATATATACTTTTTAGGCTAATATTAATAAAAACGCAAGATACTAATAGAACGGGTGTATTATTATACTTTTTATTTATTATAAAATGATATTCCTGACAACACAATACTTCATAGCACGGTCAGCCATTTTACTCGTAGTATGACGTAGTTGTATATACACAAAAATTCTGATGTAAATATCAATTTTTCCCCTGTTTCTTTAACAACAATTATTACACATGTTGTATTAGAAATTAACCCTCAGGCTAACGAGATTTTTTTCATCTTAAGACATTTAATTTTAATGTCAATAGAAATAATGTATGGACAGTTGCCATTGTTCTTTAGTGCAATCAAAATTTAATATCCGCAAACATCCGCAAATAATTATGCCGACCTGGTATAAATTCTATTTTTTTTTTTTTATTGTTTAATTAAAACAAACAGTACAACAATAATACATATAACATTAAATAAGATATAACTAATACATACACCAGTAAAGTTTTCACTAATAAATATTAAATACACCGCAACATCAAAAACAGACCAAAATTTGTTTTACAGTTAGAAAAAATAAAATACCAAAAGCAATAATAAATCAAAGAAAAAAACATCCGATTAGTAAAAATTAAAACAATATGAAAATTAGCAAAAATTAAAATCGAAACGACAAACAATCTGATATATCCTTTTTAAACTTTAAGAGGGAGGCTGTAAATACATCAACATGAGAAAACCTTTCATTATATTCATTACATACTCTAAAGATAAATTTGTTTCGAGCATAGTTAGTCCTTGTATGGGGTACATTAAACAAGAACTTACTAGAGTTACGTGTACGTAAATTTGGACATCTGAACTGCAAACAACTTAAGAGATATGGAGATTCAATAAGATTTCTTATTAATTTAAACAAAAACAATTGGTCTCTAAGTATTCGACGATCGACTAAGGACATCATAACAGGGGGGGCAACATTTAATGTGTAGGTAATGTAATTTAGATGTTTAACAAATTTTCGCTGAATTTTTTCTATAGCATCTATGTATACTTTATATTTGGGGTTCCAAATTACAGGCCCATATTCCAAAACAGATCGTACAAAGGAGTTGTATAATAGAATGAGAGTGGAATTACTTTTGAAGTCTTTACCAATTCTTGGAATGAAGCCAAGCATACGGTAGGCTTTCGCAGTCACATATTTGATGTGATAATCAAATGAAAGCTTACTATCAAGGTATATTCCCAGGTCCCTCACCTCAGTTACTCTGTTCAGAGAATTACCATCAAGATGGTAGTCATAGGTCATAGCACTAACTTTACGAGAAAATGATATGACACTACATTTCGCAACATTTAACTTTAATAAATTGTCTATATACCAAGGCTGAACTTAAAATGTGACACATTGAGGTGGATCACTAAGACAAGGTTTTAAACATCTTATACAGTTGTTGTCCGGACGAATGAAACCATTAGCATCATTGAATTATATAAATATTCTATAGCATTATTTGGAAACATAACACTTGTACTTGTAGTGCGTGGTGGCCTGTTGGTAAACGGACTAGACGCGACTGCCAACATGTTCACGGTGGTCGCGGGTTCGAATCCCAGGGCACACCTCTGACTTTTCGGAGTCATTTATTTATTTTTTATTTATTTTATTTTTATTTATTTGGGAAACAACAGATACAATATAACATAGAATTAACAACAACTAGAAATACATAATCCACAACAGTTTCCACAGATAACAATAACATAAAAGAAAGAGCTGGTGTGTACCTATACAATGATACACACCCAGACCCAGGTTACATGAGATGAAAGTTTAAAAATAAGATCACAAATTATTTAAGTACTACGTTCAATATAAATTGAGTGCAATTTTTGCTTGTATTGAGATGGAGAAAGATGGAATATATCTATACAATTACAATCATTAGCTGTAATGCTGTTATATGAGCGACAAGTTCTTTTGATAAACACATTCATGCCATAGTTTGTTCTGGAAGTACCAACGTGAAAAAGTACCTTTTTACGCGCAGACAGACGAGGACAGACATACGATATCTTGCTGACGAAATAAGGGGAGTCAATTTGATTCCTAATTATGTGATGTGTGTATTGATAGTCAATCACCACGCACTAAAACGGTGAAGGAAAACATCGTGAGGAAACCTGCATACCATAGGGATTCATAAGAATTTCTATGGTATGTAAGTCCGCCAACCCGCACTAGGCCAGCGTGGTGGACTATATGGCCTAACCACTCTCAATCGTATTCTCGATTGTAGAGTAGGCCCGTGCCCTGCAGTGGGACGTATATGGGCTGATACAGATAACACTTGTACACATTGCTCGTACAATATGTAGCAGCTTACACTATAGGACCCATGTAACTGTTAATCCCGTGGTGTTTAACATCTTCTCCAACTGTATATCATAATATCGGAAGATAATACCTCTCAGCTTAAAATTTTTTCACCCGCTTTACCGCGGAAGGAAGTGGATAATTATTTGTTTCCAAATCCTCGTGTTTGTCTTTTCTTTCTAATTAATTTTGATACGGGTGAACGACAAGATAGTGTCTCTAAGAGAGTCGCCGAGCTTCGGTGCTAAGTTGCAAATTGTATGCATGCCATTTTTGATCCTGGCTACCAGAAATTGCAGAAGTCGATGTGTGAAGTCTCCTAACTCATACAACTCTAAATCTTCAAAACATTTTGAATCAAAACACATCGTAAACATCCACAAATTGAAATTACTAAATCAATAAATAATTTCCAAGTAAGCTGTTGTGTCTGTTCTACCGCGCATTATTTCCGTTTCACAATATTTGTATTTTCAATTTAGTAAACACATTATTACTCGAACTAAACGGGCCTTTACGAATAGACGTGGGTACGGAATGGGAAAACTTCTCCCATTTAATATAGTTTCAAATACGTTGTGTTAAAGGTTTGTTGTAAGAATAACTGTTTTATTGTTTTTGTTAAATTGACAATCTGTTTTCCTCTTTCTTCCGTGTATAGATTGTCTACGATCGTTTGGCTTCCAAATACGTTGTTGTCATGCTGTTGTAAAAATATTAGGAATAGTTTGTCTCTCTTCACATTTTACGAAATCGGATATGTTAATACTATATATTAACTGTATATTCCTCCTTGCTGTAATCCTGGGTGCTTCCCCGGAAGCGTAAAACACGTCTTAGCAGGTTGGCATGATTGTGTCGAATGACAAGAGACCGCCGTCTGATTCCATTCGATATTCTATCTGGACGGCACTTGCTCTAACCATCAGTAGGGTTACTCTATGAACCGATATTTGAATGTTTGGACGCCGTACATAAAATTTCACTAATTTACCTATATACTCCACAAAACTTTAGTTGTAGTTCCAAATTTCGGCACACGTCACTAGAATTTTGATCAATTGTATCTATCTGCTTTGCTTGTATGTTTGTAGACTTCATATTGACAGCTTAAAACTTTATCTGTATCCTGAAGGGTTCCATTACCTGGACAAAACTTAACTGAAATCCCTTAATATTAATTATTTTCAGTATTCCAAATTTGTCACATATAGTCTTCACCTTAATTATTAACATGTCGATTTTTCTTAAAATATCATTACTGTCGTTATTCTAAACCATCAGAGGCCTACTGTCGATGATGACTTACCCGGTTTTGAAAGCTTTCCCTTAAAATCGAAACATAAATAAACATACAAAAACTTCTATTTTTATTACTCAACTACGAGTAATACCATAGAAACTTACTTTATCCAAAGAGATCTGAGTTAACAACAGTCTATAAGAAAGGGTTAATATTGCAAAAATTCTTCAAACGCTACCAAAATTCTCAAAGGTCGCCGGAGCGATTAATTTGTTGTGAGATTATTCCCAACTCGCAAAGTATTTAATGAACAAGAAAGCTTTATTAACATTCTAATCTCTTTTTATATCATAATTCCCATGTTTTTATCTTCGTTGTTAAACTCTTTCTTTGATGTTACATTGAAATTTTTTTGCAGCATTCAATGTAGTTTTAATGTTAATTTTTAACTACGTCAGCAGTTTTCCAGCTAAATTACAATCCATTTCTTTTGAAGGATTGTTTTTTTTTTCAATTCTGCTTTCGATAACCTAGGAGATATTTATAGGTAAATGTCGGCATTAACTTCCAAGTTCCAACCCAGAACTATTATAGATGTTATGACATCTCTACAAATAGATTTTTTGCCTTAACCTTTTGTTATTTTTTTTTCATCAAAGGTCTATGAGAACGAAGTTGTGGATGTCAGAAACTATAAACTTCTTGTTGCCATGTAACTCAGTGAAAGCGGAATAAATTTATTAAATAAAATTAATGAATAAATGCACCCAACAGTCATACATGTACATAGTACTGTACACAGTACTGATTTGTGGTTTCATATACTGCAGCTGTAGTTATACATAGTTCCCATACTAACCTAAGCTCAGTGTGGGAACTTCGTATACATTGATACACTACATTGATTCCACACTAAGATTGAGTCACATGTCGTAGGCATCGGGAACCACGAGACTTTTCGGTCTCGCAATCACCCAGACCCGAAACAAATACCTATATATAGTTCTCACAAATATTTGATATATAATATATACAGGGCATATAATGCCACCGTAAATAAAGCCAGGTGGTAGTTTAAGTGACACCCAACACAATGTAACTAGACATTTCGAAAAGAGATGCGACGATGTTTTTTTTTTGTGATTTACCACCCGACTTCGTTTTTGGTAGTAGTCTTGATAATTGTATATTGTATGTATATTGATAATCCTTGGGACCTTTAATTCTATAGTGAACTTCGAGTCGCTGAAGATGATGATGTTATACAGATTAAAATTAATCCAATAATAAAGGTTGCATGTTAAGTATTCTAGAACAAAGCAAAAGCCTGAAAAATGGAGTCGAAAGTGACAAGTGAGAAAACCAATGATCCGATAAATGTCGATCGGTAAACCAATCTCACTAAATCAGATCGTAAAGTCTCGTTTTACATACGTGGTGCGGATTTAGAAACAAGCAGGAGCAGATGGGATCCCAAATAAAAAATAAAATATTTCTTTTTTATTTCTATGTTGTTTGATTGGATATTTTGAGCGTTTTAGTGTTAAAATATTAAATTATCCGAAAATAAGAAGGGTCATTGATACATGATTTTTGGTGCTGTTTTTGTTTTACTAACCTTTTCTTTCTTTCTCTTCAAGACTAAAAACTCTTCAAACTAGGAATAGTTTAGAACCAATAGATATAAGAAAAACGTTTATTTTAAGCAGATATATGATTGACTACACGCCCAATGCGTTAACCACATTCCACGTCTGTCCTACAACCTACAAATAATTTACCAATTCTCGCAATGAATTACCCGATTTGCCCTAAACCCCTGTCATAAATTCCCAAGTCCGTCCCAAACCCATCAAGTATATTGAGTGAATTTAAACAAGGCCACGCACTGCAAGTCACGCCTCATTTCTCAGCACTTTCCGGCTCATCGCCTCCTTACCCATGCATACTGCAAGACGCACTCCAATCCCCTAATGGATTCACTTTTTAAAATGGGCCCCGGTTTTTAGTGTTATTACGCCCCTGTACAGGTGAACGTGGAAGTTAGAAGTGCAGTTTCAATAGAATTGTCTTTGTTTCCTTGCTATCTAAAGAACGTCTGATTCTGGGCCATTTGGAGCGCTAAACATTGGCAAATCGTGGAATATCTAACTTCAGTACAATTAATGTTCTTTAAAAGCCTGCAAATATTTTTGAAGTACTTGGGTTTGTTAGACGCTTATATGTTATTTGCTTATATGCGTACATGTACATATTTGACAGCCTGTGTGGCGCAATTGGTTTGGCGCTGACTGTGAAATGAGAGGCAGCGGGTTCGATCCCCGATGATCAAAAGCATTTATTTCGAGTAGGTGTTTGTAAGACCGAAGAATCACGTAGATCGGGATACCCACGATACAAGACTCGTTTTAGTGTGGGGTCAGGATTATGTATGCGACTGTTCAGTGTATTTAAGTAGATAATTAATATATATTTATATAGCCGCAAAGTGGAACAAAATGAATGTTAAAACAATTGAAAACAAGCCCTTAGAAATCTACGGGTAAAATTCCTATTATAAAAAATGAATAGAAAAATCCTATAACACTTTTCCTGACCCGGAATTCGAACCCGAGACCTCAGCGTTGCAATCGTACAACAGCTCTACCGAGCAGTTACTTTTAATATTGAATTTATTTATATATTGAACTTATCTCCCTATCTTCCTAGGCAGTCGTTAATATTCCAGTATACTAAATGTGAGAAAAAACAACACAAAAAAATACAAATTGCAACGAATCAAAAACAAAAAACAGTGCAAATGGTAATCTTTAACATAACAAACCGCGAGTAATTAGCGACTAAAACTGGCTGCAAAAGCACAAGGCAAAATAAACTAAAAAGCCTATTATGAGTTAGGGACTCTTACTCTATAGAAACGATACGAACTTCGAATGTTCGGATGTTCGCCGTCCGGAGCAAGATATAAGATTTCCACTTCTAAAAATTAATACTATACTCTATTGTACTTATCATTTTCTTCAAACGTAGTCTAAATTGCGACGTACGATAGAGGAATCAAACATTTTGTGGAGTATCTATACTCCATCGGTTTAGGTACTTAACTAAATGTAAACAAACCAGAACACGTGACGCATTTTATTGCAATGTCCAATTTACGAATATATTTTTTTGTCAACCAAGTACCAAGTATTAACAACAATTAACAGCAGCTTATAACAAATAATAACTAAAATAGAGTAAAGAATAACGATGAACACTTCCAAACACTTCACCACTTCACGAAAACAGTAAGTACATTAACGCAATGAATAATAATTGGCTGCAATAGATAACATAATATGATAATGCTTAGTTATCCGACCTAACGAATTATCTTTCATTTAAATGGACGCATTACGGTACAGTCATACTTCTAGATTTTGTAGCATAATATTTCTTGTAACTTTTATGAAAATGTTTTGGATGCCTGACTGTTTGGGTGTTTTTATAGACAGATTGCATTATGTAAAATTAAATAATTGAATTAAGATAATTTAATTATGATCTTACATAATTTTATTGTTTCCAAGCTCACATATTCATAATTATAATCGTTATAATAAATTTGAACATGCAATGTAGTTTTACATTTACTTACACATTTTTTTGTCTTCTATTAATTTAGAAACGAGAAATGGCAATGTTAAATAACCTTTTTTATGGTTTGTTTATATTTAGTTAAGTACCTAAACCGATGGAGTATAGGCATATTAGTGAAGTTTTACGTACGGCGTCCGAACATTCGAAGTTTGTATCGTTTTTATAGAGTTGCCCCCCTAGTGCGGATTCAGAGTGCGGCTCGACCTGCCAGGGTTACTACCCCTCTAAAACGGATCAATTAAGAAACAAAATTAAAAAGTTTATTATTCTGCGTAGTTTGTATTGCAGTTGCACAATACTAGCCTTTTCCGCTTATTAGTGAATGAGATTCTTTTACAATTGAGTTCGATTGACAGAGTTTAGGCCATTGGCCACACGAATCTATTCCGGATCTGTTAGCCTGTAATTAACACTTGCTTTCATTTTTTCATGGCACATCTAGCACGATAGAAAAAATGTGCGCTGCTGTAAAATTGAAGCATACCTTATATTTGTTTCTTATAAAATTGTCAAATATTTAATCTTAAGTCTGATTTTGAAATAAAATGAAGACTCGCGAATAAATAAATAGATCTAAAATGAGACAGCTAAAAAGTGAATCTGCACATATATAGCGAACTATGGTTTAAACCGCTATGTCCAAAACCTGTTCCATACTAAAACAAACGAAACGAAATAACCCCGGGACTTTCGCTTGACCCAACTTTTTGTTCTCGTGCGAAAAAGTTGACGTAAGTAGCCAGTATATAAAAAGGCTTTTGACCTAGTAATTTTAGAGCACCACTAAGAGTAAAGTTGGTGTAGCGACCTGAAAAACTAACAATAACTCTTTATTACGTTTCCGCTGGGTTTCACGCTTGCTTTCGACTTAATTTCAACACAAAGTTGGTAAGAATTAGATTGTGCATTTTAATGCGAATAGTCTTACATTATATGAAAAATGATTATGAAAATTTCTTTGTAATCAAAATATATTGATTTTATCCACACGGTGATATCATTTTGCATAAGGTGCATGCATGCGAAAGAAAAAACGAGTGTCTCCACCGCACTGTTAAAATTATTAATATCTCAGTCATTTACAATGAATTTTGATGTATTGTGTCATAATGCGAAACATGGGTGTCCTAATAGCACTTCTGCCTAGCTCTTCTAACAAAAAAAAGCCTGAGTTTAAGTATGTATGTACGGTGCATTTATGGGTTTAACAAAACTATTTTTATCACTCTCTTTATATTTAAATGGGGCCTAAAAATCATGGCTTAAATCCGGTAATATGTTTACAACTGAAAACATTCAGTCAATTGCTTCAAGTGCCACTATCAAGTTCTAGTCACAAAGCTACAGTTGCAAATCTCCAACTGTAACTTTCACTTTATTAAAGCCAAGCCAATAAAATTCGCAGAGGAACCGCGGTTCTAACCCCTAACTCAAAATGTACCCGCCGACAGATATTCATTTAATTTTTCTTTGTAAAGCGGGTTTTTTCGCGGGCAAACGTCAAAATTGGAATATTTTGGATTGCTGTGGAACCCGGGTGGACAAAGGAGTGCCACAGTAAACAATTTCTGATAACTGATGACTGCCTCGGTGGCGTAGTTGTGTTGTATATGGTATGGTTACAAAGCTGAGGTCTCGGGTTCGAATTCCGGGTTGGGCAAAGTGATATTGGATTTTTCTATTCATTATCAGCCCAAAGTCAGGAATGTGTGCCCGATATTGCGATAGGCTCTCCACCTACCACATCGTGAAACAGAACATAAAAGGCGAAATATGGGCCTGACACCTCTGCCTACTCCTTCAGGAAAAAAGGCGTGAGTTTATGTATGTATGTATCAACAGGGATCTATTTCATACTTTTGAGATTAAACAATTACCACTGCTGAATATATTGAGACTTAACATCTTGTGTCTAAGGATAACGAGAGCAGTTTAATGCCAAACATTACTACTGTCCCTGAGTGATAGTACCGCTTATCTTCATGCGAATGGCATGCTTGTGTCACTATTCATAGGAAATAGAAATGTAGTATAGCTTAGCTTCGAACCCAGATTTAGCCATTTTTTCGATGAAATGTATAGATGTCCAAATGAAAATTACAGGACAATGCTGGTTGCGGTCCGGTTGCAATTGTCGCTGTGAAATCGTTAGAGCAGGGACCTCTTGTGACTTAAGTTCTGTTTTATTGCAATGAGTGGCGAGACGAGCATGCCGTTCGTCTGATGGTAAGCGATACGACCGCCCATGGACAGTGCAAAAACCAAACAACACCGTTAATTACAAAACTATGCTTGGCATTCCACCGCGCTCGCCATCTAGTAGTAACTCTGCTGTTTGGCGGAAGAAATGGACATTGTGGTGGTACCTACCCAGGTGGCCTCTTACATATGAGAACCCTACCACGCGTAAGTAGGATAATAGGATAACTATAATTTAATAATAATTGTTAACATTGTCCGTTTCATGTATATTCACAGGGATAAAGACGCGAAAAATAAATCTTCATGGTCAAAGTTCATCCAAAAACAAAGTACGTTTAAAACCCAATAAAAATGGCACCCATGGGCCGCATAGACCCTCCTTAGACTCGTGTTAAACGACTCCGCAAAAGATGTTTATTCGCTTACGCACCCTTTTCACCTTCCAGTTGGTCATTAGGCGGTGTCGCAAAAACACATTATACGGCAAATTTAAGTGTTTTTCAACCCCACTAATTACTTACTGCCCCTAACGGCCTACCAGATTAGGTCGTATAAATTGCTCGCTACCGTTGAGGATTTTTTCATCCCGTTATTATTTTTCGCTTCCCTTTGTTACATCTATCTGATGTTTTATTTTAATTAACGCTATTTGAGTCGCATTTAATTAATATGTTTTAACAATTTTGATAATTTAATGAAGACAGTAAAAATCAGTATGATTTGACTGCGAATATTCATATCTGCATGGCTTTGTTTTGTTTAGTTGTTAATTATCCATTGTTAGACCAATCGATAGTTAATTGATACCTACTTTTTTTGCGCGCTCCCGACAGTCACATATATCGTTCTGACCGCACACGAAGATTGAGTCTTTTGTTGTGGGTATCGAAAACTACGAAAGATTACCTGGTACCTGTAAATCACACAATATTTGTTACGATGCGGGGATCGAACCCGCAGCCTGTCCTTTCATAGCCGCCGTTTGACCAACTGCTCAACGGAGGCTGCTACCCTAGTAAATCATGGAACATGTCACAGCAGATAAATATTTTGCATTAATTCCAAATGTGTGCGGCGGGTTAGGCCGCCCGCAGGTAGGGGTAGGTAGTTAAATGAGAACTCAGGGTAGTTACGTGGTTCGGGCTTTAATAATTTCGCATCACTATTTACACCCGGTACTGTTGCTGGTGGTATGCAACAGGAGTCACTGGCCTTCACTGGACACTGATCCGGGTCTTCGGCACGTGGCGGAACCCGGCGACAGCTCGCCGGCGAAGTCAGCTGCCACGTGGCCGGGCACGGTGCGCAGGTCAGCGGCAGGCGCAGGCTCGGATGCAGTCCGGCAGGAAGCGGTGCGGAGCAAAGCGGGCAGTAGGCACGGAGTTAGCGAAAAAACGCCAAGTACGCCAAGTACGCCAAGAACGAAGAAGAAGAACGAAGAAGAAGAACCTGGAATCAGTATCCAAGAGATCGGAATGCAAACTAGGTTTGCATTACACTTTCATTCCATTAGAATACTTTGCGATACTAAAGGACTCTCCAAAACTACAAGAAGAAAATTTGTAAAATAGACGATGTTAGTAAATTGCGGGATCTGTTAAGTGTCGCAGTTAATGTCATGTATTTAAAAATAAACATAATGTTAAATGTGTGAATATACATTAATATTTGTAGTTAGTAAGTTTTAAATCTTTGATGTGCCAGGTACCTAGTGGATTACCATTCATATCTTCTAAATCATATACCAAAGGTGATTTTTTAGAAATAATTTTACACTTTATAAACTTGGGAGCAAGTTTTCTATTAAAACGTTTATCTTTGTCACTTTGATAAAAAGTTTTTCTCCAAACTACATCGCCAACATTAAATTCAGCAGGTTTCTTTCTTAGGTTATAGTTAGCACTATTCCTCTTATGGGCCTGCAGGAGCAACGACTGTACTTTGTTAAAAATATTAGATAATATGCCTAAGTTTTCAGCATAATGATCTCGAGGTATGAAAATAATATCCTGGTCTGTATTAGTGTCCACATAGTGTGAGCCACAAGTGACTAATTCACGACCGTATACTAAAAATGAGGGAGTGTAGCCAGTCACCTCATTAACAGAGTTGTTAATAGCAAACTGTATTTTGGGAATCAAGAGATCCCATACTCGATGATCATTTTCAATGAATGTAGAAATAGCTGTCATAATAGTCTTGTTGTAGCGTTCGACAGTATTTACATGAGGCGTATATTTAGGTGTAAAATGAATATTTGGAATTTTATACTTTTCTAACATATTCTTTAAAGTTGAGCTAATAAATTGACGTCCATTATCCATTAGAATGGTTGATGGAATGCCATGAACAAGGAAAACATTTTCTTCTAAAATTTTGGTAATAATTTCCGCGGTAGCGCGTTTTAATGGAAAAAGTAAGCAATATTTAGAAAAACAACAAGTGACTACAAAAATTTAACAATTTTGCTTTCTAGTACAAGGGAGAGGTCCAACAATATCTATACTTAACATTTGAAATGGTCGGGAACACGACTTAGGTCTGCCCATTTCACCCAAGGTGGTGTGGTTTTGATGCTTATGAGAAATACAGGTATCACAAGAAGAAACAAATTCTACTACACTAGCATGCATTCCTGGCCAGTAGTATTTTTGTGCCAGCCTTCTGTAAGTTTTGAAGATACCAAAATGACCAGCTAAAGGGTTACTATGGTTTTCAGAAATAATAGAAGACCGAAGTTCCTGAGGTACAACTTCCTTCCACTCAAATTCAGTATTAAGTACACATTTAGATTTCATAAACCGATAAAGACGGTTATTTTTAATTATATAGTTAGGGTATGAAGTTGGTGAATTTTGACAACCGTGAAAGATATTTAGGTACCATTCATCAGTTGTTTTATTAACGTGCATGGAAGTATCAATAGTACTAGTATGCTTAGGACAAGAACGAGACAAAGCATCAGGAATAACATTATCTGCACCCTTACGATGTTTAATATCAAAAGAAAATGCAGAGAGTCGGACACCCCAGCGAGCGAGCCGACCTGTAGGGTTATTAAGGTTAAGAAACCATTTAAGAGCTGAGTGATCTGTATAGACAGTAAATTTTTTACCATTCTCTAAATAACATCTCCAATGTTCTAAAGCAACTAACGGCCGGTTTCTATAATCTATCTATCTTTAACAAGAGATTTCTCTCGAAATTTCGATACATTTTTTGCTTCAGTAAAGAAAGACAGAGATATTTAGATAAGGTGCATATATTTATACATATCTAGGCAAGATAATATTGTATGCCTATCTTTGTTTATTGAAGCTTACAGTGGTATCGAAATAGTAACGATATCCATTTTAACCTCTTGTTAAAGATAGATAGGATATAGAGAACGGCCGTAAGACTGCTAAAGCTTCGCGTTCAGTGATGCTGTAGTTACGCTCCTGTGGAGACAGTGATTTACTCATATAGGCAATGGGATGTTCTACGCCATCAATAGTTTGAGTCAGTAAAGCACCGACACCATAGTCACTAGCATCTGTGTGAACTTCGAAGGGCATGTCATAATTAGGACACGACAATATGGGAGCTTGCACTAGACAATCTTTTAGTTTATTGAAAGAATCCTGCGCCTCTGGAGACCAAATGAAGGGTTTAGCTTTCTTACTTGTAGAAGTAAGTTTATTGAGGGGACCAGCAATTGAACTAAAGTTAGGAACAAATCTACGATACCAAGATGCAGTGCCTAAAAAACGTTTGACCTCCTTAGGGTTGGTCGGTGTAGGGAAATTAAGAATGGCATCGACCTTTCCAGGATCGACTTGCAGACCATTCGAGTTAACAACATAACCTAAATATTTTAGTTCAGTACGAAAAAATTGTGATTTAGAAAAATTTATTGTCAAATTTGCATATTTTAATTTATTATAGACACGTAAAAGCATAGCCATATGATGATCAAAATTAGGTGATACAACAATGATATCGTCTAAGAAAACGAAAACGCAATTCTCAAATTCAGGACCATAGAATAAAATATCAACCAATCTTTGCTGCGTTGCAGGTGCGTTGGTAAGACCAAACGGAGTAGTGACAAACCTGAACGAACCACGTGATGGAATATAAAATGCTGTTTTATCACGATCACACTTCTCAATAGGTATTTGCCAGAAGGCTTTCGAAAGATCGATAGAACTTAAATAACAAGCGTTACTTAAATTGTCCAAAATTTCTGACATGTACGGTAATTTGTAAGCATCTTTTTTAGTAACTGAGTTAAGTTTACGACTGTCTAAACAAAATCTCAATGTTCCATCTTTTTTAGGAGTTAATAAGACAGGTGAACACCAAGGACTTTCACAAGGTTCGACAACACCGAGTGCTAACATTTCATCCAGCTCGTTACATAACACGCGTTGTTTTTCGGGAGAAAGTCTGTAATATCGTTGTCGCATTGGTTGTGAGTTGCCAGTATCAATGCGATGAGTGATGAGATGTGTTCTGCCTAGGCCTCGCTTTTCCGTAGAAATAGAACGAAATAGGTCAATAGTATTATCAGCGTTTAGACGCTGTGATTTGGTTAAATCGTCATAAGAAAATAATTTACTCTTGTTATTATTCAAATAAGAAACACTACCGGTATTAGAATCACCTAAAGTTATTGATTTTAAATACTTGGGGCAAATCTCAAACCTAGACCAGAAATCAATACCTAAAATTAAATACGATGACACTGTAGGTATCACGTAGGCTTTAAGAATATGAAAATTATTCTCAAAACTTATAGGAATATTTATATAACCTATAGGGTTTAACCGTTGGCCGCCAGCGGCAACAAAATATATGTCGTTAAGGTCTGTACACAACTTAAAACCAGCTGATAATAATAGTTTATGTGAATCGTTCCCCAGTATAGTCACTGAAGATCCAGAATCCAACAAAGCACAAAAAGAAATTTCACCAATTTTTACATTAAGATACGGGCGAGAATCATTATCCGGTTTACGTTCCCAGATTGATGTGATGTTATAGGTAGAAAAAAATATTTTAATAGTGGAAAGCCATTGTTCCCAATCTTCCTTATCAAAATTAACACTTTTAGTAGTAATATCACAACAATCTGGCCCTAGAAGTTTTTTGGTTTCGATTTAGAATGACAATTCGTACAATTAGTATAAATAACACCTTTGGTACCACATTTAAAACAAATTGGAAACCTATTTTGTTTACACTCAGCGAGCGTGTGGTCATTAGTGCGGCAGCGGGGACAATGTGAATGACTACCTGAGCGTCTTTTGTTCTCGAGCGATAAGCGAGAAACCGGTTTACTTGTACCAATAGATGTATTTAAAGTGTTATTTTGTGTATTTGTTAGTTTATTGAAATTGTAGGAATGTGTAAATTTTTTATTAAATTGAATATTAGGGTTAGTAGTGTTATTAGAGTAGGCTAAATCTGGAGCTAGCGTATTATTAGTTATGGGAGGCGGTTCACGATATTGAGCTGTCCTACATTGGATATTTTCGAAATTTTTACATATCAAACGGAGTTCCTCGATACTAGAAATTTTTGGTGAGCATGCTATAACGTTAGAGTAGCACGGACGAATGTTGTGTAACAAAATTTCCAATTTTTCCGACTCAGGCAATTCTTTAGAAAGACGAGAAAAAAATTCTGACATTATAGAAAAATATACAGTGATGTTTTCAGTTTCATGCTGAGTACGATTACGAATTTCTGAAACCAAACGATAGTCATAATCGAATTCGCCAAAATCCTCTATCAAAAATTTAGACAATTGATCCCAATCCTTGACTTTACTTTTAATGCTACGGAACCAATGTAGTGCATTGCCACAAAATATTTCTGTAGCAAAATTTAACAAATCAGAAGATGAAATACTCCTAGCGGCTTTAAAATCATCGACCTTTTGCAAAAATATACGAACGCAAGTAGAACCGTCGTATTTTAGTAGTTTGAAATCTGACAAACGAGGACGCTCGCATAGATACGTTGTAACATCTGTTTTATCAACTGATGTGGGTAAATTAAAAGTAGTCGGTTCACTGGAGTTAAGTTTTTTAAGCCTATTGATAAATGAATCATAATCAGTGTTAAATGTATGCAATAGTTTTTTATCGGCAGATGTTATCGGTTTCAATCTACGTGCTCTGTGATAAATATGATTTGCCAAAGTGGATGTACGCTTGAACATGTTTATATCAAATGAACATTCTAGGTTTGAAATTTTTGATTTTAAGTCATTAAAAGAAACATTTAAGGAATTTAGATCTATATCAAATGCTAATCCCGACTCATCAATGTCCTCAGATGGGTATAACAATGACAGTTTATGAATCTGTTTACGAAGTTGTAGCACTGTGTCGGCTGGATCTTCGCCGCGAATTAATACCTCGTAACACAGTTCATTTTTATTTAACAAAAAATACTTAATAGGGTGAGTGTCCATTATAAGTAAAATTAGTGAATTTAAAAGATAAAGAAGAAGATAAGACGGAAAAAAAATGCAAACAATGTAATTGGAAATTAGTTATCACGATTAGACTTTACCCTTCACTTACTTAGAAAAATTGACAAACCTGTTTGCACTTTTAAACCGCTCGCTTGCCCAGTTGCAGACTGCGCAACCGGACTGTGTGTGGAGTACCGGGTATAACGGTGATGCGAAAACCCACGTATTACAAGGATTTGGGCGCCACTGCGGCGGGTTAGGCCGCCCGCAGGTAGGGGTAGGTAGTTAAATGAGAACTCAGGGTAGTTACGTGGTTCGGGCTTTAATAATTTCGCATCACTATTTACACCCGGTACTGTTGCTGGTGGTATGCAACAGGAGTCACTGGCCTTCACTGGACACTGATCCGGGTCTTCGGCACGTGGCGGAACCCGGCGACAGCTCGCCGGCGAAGTCAGCTGCCACGTGGCCGGGCACGGTGCGCAGGTCAGCGGCAGGCGCAGGCTCGGATGCAGTCCGGCAGGAAGCGGTGCGGAGCAAAGCGGGCAGTAGGCACGGAGTTAGCGAAAAAACGCCAAGTACGCCAAGTACGCCAAGAACGAAGAAGAAGAACGAAGAAGAAGAACCTGGAATCAGTATCCAAGAGATCGGAATGCAAACTAGGTTTGCATTCCGTGCCAGCGACTCATGGTAGCTCACAAGCCCGGCAGACAGAATACACTGACAAACAAGCAGTAAAAAGCGGTTAGCAAATAGAACACTGAACACTCACCCCAGCGGGTTCGGAAAGACGCGTGGTAGCACGCGGCTTTCAGGTTAGGGAAAAGGACGCGAGCGCCGTTACACGCGTATTTAAGCGAGCACCGATGACAGTTCGTACGTCACATCTGACAGATGTCAGTCAGTAAATGAATCGACCAATCAGCGCAACGGAGGCGTTGATTGGCATAGACAATAGGATTTATGTCGACTATTGAACTATAGATCGCAAATATAAAAGGTGACATTCCCACAACGTCACATGTGTTTACAACTAAGCAAATTCCGTAATTCGCGAGTGCGTGGTGGCCTGTTGGTAAACGGACTAGACGCGGCTGCCAACATGTTCACGGTGGTCGCGGGTTCGAATCCCAGGGCACACCTCTGACTTTTCGGAGTCATGTGTGTATTGATAGTCAATCACCACGTACTAAAACGGTGAAGGAAAACATCGTGAAGAAACCTGCATACCATAGCGATTCATAAGAATTTCTATGGTATGTAAGTTCGCCAATCCGCACTAGGCCAGCGTGGTGGACTATATGGCCTAACCACTCTCAATCGTATTCTCGATTGTAGAGTAAGCCCGTGCCCTGCAGTGGGACGTATATGGGCTGATACAATACAAAAAAAAATCCGTATTTGTATAAGCCCCATATACGTCGCTCTGCAGGGTACGGGTCTCTCCTCTACTATAGAGAGCACGATTGAAACTGGTTATGCCATATATTCCACCACGCTTGTCGAGCCGATTGGAGGACTTTACATACAACATAGATTTTTTTATATTCTGTCAAATAAGTAAAAGTTATATCCGCACTTAAGACGGTTCTTTAAAACTTTATTTGGCCCACGAGGTGTTATCCCTAATTTTACCGCTTCACAAAAGATATGTTCGACGAATATAATTCAAATGAATTAATAAAAATGCGGCTGCGAGATCTCCGGCCAAAGCCTCCACAAAGGGCCTTCATATGACATACGCATTGTAATTAGTTTGCGGCCACTAAACCCTCATACAGTTTTAAAACCTATTGTTTTGATCGGTTGTTTTGTCTTTTTCTAAAGACTTTTGAATTTATTTCGATCAAAGGAGACAAACTATGCGATAAATAAAATAGAATAGATTTTAAAACTGTCTCTGGCTGATCAAGTCAATAAGCAAATTAATCAACATGCTTTTTTTTAATCAAAATTAATTTAGGGATTTTCAGGCTAGAGTATATAAGCCCATCAGACAGCCTCATCGTAGCCTAATATAACATCGCAAGTAATTTTAACAAGACAATAACTGCTTACTTATATCGGGAGTGCAGGAAAATGGAGCAGTTGCTAAGTTGGATGCAAGGGCATAATATTAATATGATTATAAAGAAATTATATTTGGAAAATACTTAACAGTTTTGGCTCTATGACCATTTAAAATTTTAAGTATTATTACCACTTTTTCGTGTAAACCAATTGTAAAAACCAATCATAAAACCAATAGGTAAAGAACAAAAATTGAACATACTAAATGTGTTTTTTCGTTTCGCAGTTAATAACATGGTTATCGGAGTATACCTTGAAAACCATTTTTAACAGCAACAAAACGTTCGCCTTAACACTTTTTACAAATAAGCGATTATGAACTCTCAAAACTTTTGCGTGATTTGTTGAGGGAAAGCATGATGTTAATTCTTGATTTCTCGCCATCTTTGTTATTATCAGACTAAACTTCGAAAATTAACCCTAATCTAGGCGCAATCACGATTTACTAAAATGTACATATATTAGCATGTGCGCAATTTCTTTGGACACCCTGTATAATTGGATAGCCGAGTTTTTTTCACTTTGTAGTTTTTTGAAGACATACATGTGTCACAATGCTCCCTGTACATTAGAAATACCCTGGACTAAGGTTTCATGGCCGCACCAGATGCGAGGGCCGTACATCAAATGAATGCTCTGAATCTTGACACAGTGTAATTTGCTCTGGACAGAGGATCAACTGAATATAAAATGGCCACTGTCACATTGTTACATTTGAATATATTAAGAACGATATTTACTCGCATCATGCCCACTGGCCAGATTTAAATCTTTGATATTTTCGCTCCCTTGTTCTGGGCTGTTATGAAGGGGTTCTGCTTGTAAAGAAAAAAAATTTTTTTTTGGAGCGAAGCCTTTATTACAGTTCGTGTTAACCAAATATTTTATCGTTTTTAATTGACTCGATACTCTTTAACCTAAATATTAGATGATTTTATGTGAGAAGAAACACCGGTAAACATAATGTGTTTTCAATTCCCTTGAAACATCGAATTTAAACAGTCGGTTTCGGGTTTTCAGTTAAACCCTGGTTGTACTGGTTCATTCTTATATCAGTCGAAAGTAAATACGAAGTAACTCTATCACTTTAAATCAAATGAATAAATACACCCAACAGACACAAATAGTCCCGATCGAACACAAGTCTTGTGTCATAGGTATCGGAAACTATGTATTCTTTGGTCTCATAAACGCCCAGATCCAAAACAAATACTAATTGATCATAGTCATACGAATCTCACTATCTCAACTCACGCCCTCTCGTTTCAAAGCCGGCGACTACCTAACTGCGCCACGGCGCTGTCATAATGTGAAAACCTTATAGTCGCCACCAACTGCGGCCTTAGGGGATGACGAACGGAACAATCGCTAGGGACTAGAGTTTTTGACTATAAATACATTTAAAACTTTTCACGAAAGAGAAAGGGCCTCGCAAAGACCTGCCGCCTGGAGCCTCGCAATGCGTAAGTCTGCCGCTGGTCGCTGCATAAGTAAATATATACAAAGAATATAATTTTAACGCCATAACAATACATTCAATATCTACACTACCTGCATCCAATAAGAGTTCCCATGCTCCTTTGAAACAAGACGAACTTAGCAAACTTAATAACTAACACTCCAGAATCGATCCTAATTTCCATTCAAGTTAGCATGGCGAGTGTAAACGCGTTAACCACGCTTAGTCAGTAGATTGGGCAAGTTGTAGCTCGGGCAAGTAAAACAATTGCCACGGCAAGAGGTCGCTAAACTACGGAATATTATTATCAGTTTGTGAAGTCGCAAGTAACTCGCTTTGCATGTAGTTAGGCGAAGATCGGATAGCTAATTATTTCGCTTGGTTTCATGTTAATGGGGAATGATGCTAACGCCTCTAGCGGCAGAATTTCGAGATTGTCACACTTACAAATATTCGGTCTTTATGGATAAGAAGCTGCCTGTGAAACTAGATAAATTGCTAACATCAACACAGATGTTTGTAACCAACACATATTTGTTTCGTGCTTTTTGCTCCGAAACTAAAAAATCTCTGGTAGTTTTGAATATCTACAACATGACATGGTCTATGTATGTGCTCAGAAGTAATGTGTGCCTATTCCATATTATTATTCTTTTTTTTTGTATTTATTATGTTTAAGACAAAATAACAAAAGAAATACAATTAGTCTCACAAAACCAATTATTTTGTTTGTCTGTGAGTATATAGTAGTGTTATACATACTTAATATATAGCGAGTTGCGAGTGCCTAATTATAAGGTTGATAGAAAATACTTTTTGATAGCTTTAATATTATATTTTTTGTTAATCTGTACAGCGATTTCGGAAGGGAGACCGTTTACCAAGTACAGTAATCGCTGACGTAGTGTCCTGTATGTATTGCTATTAATTTGGTTATATAGATTTCTATTTGACTTCGCATACTAAGGTATTTTGTCATTTTCACCATATTTTATACAAGATTATCTGAGGTAGATTCCGCGTATCTTCTTCCTTTTAAAACGGTGTTAGGAATAAAACAAATTATATTTAATAAGTCTTATAATTTATGTACACTACAATTATGCAACATTACCATCGTACAAGTAAGTCAGTCTTACAAATTGAAAGCCTCCGGAAGGATAGGTTGGGCAATAGCACGCTGTGATCTGTGAACTTCGCCTCTGTCATCATAACAAAACAACCTCAAAATTGTAATGGACATACACTCTTACTTTCAGATATTATAATAGAAAAGACACCATAAAGAAAATGCTCCCCTGAAAAGAACTAAACCACTGTTGGTATTATTGTCCCTTTCACTCCCACGTATCTTTCGTCTCGTTATACTGATTTTCAATGCCTGGTCCGATGCAATAAAATAACTAAATACAACCTTAGCATTTCAACCTTAAAGGCATTGATGCTGTGCAGGATATTGGGAGATAAGTTGTTCTATTATGAGGACCTTAATAATATCTTAATTCGTAAAATTCGTTTAAAAGCTATATATTATAAACTATGCTGGTACAAACTATGTATATCTAGAAAATTATTGCACGTTTGGTACTCGTTTGTACCAAGATTTAATACATAATTTGTGTGATCTGTGAAAAACCATACTAAAACTGATGCACATAATAAAATTAACTATTTCACCTACGATGAACAGTTGTATTGTTGATCAAATTATTTCACCCATTATACGTTCTTAAGAGACTTAAATCCTTATTCCGATAGAGCGACTTACACGCGAATCGACTCGCGCGTATTGGGGTATAAGCAAAACCTTATATCGCTCAGACGCATCGCGCGAATTTAATTTATTCGCGTATATTTCGCCTCTGCTGAACAGTGTAAGTATTCAAGAATTCTTTGAGTTTACCAATTGATATCTGATAATAAACTGCCTTAACCTTAATTACTTTTGTACATTTGATTTCAATACTCTGTTAAAGCCAATAGAATGACGAAAAAAGAAATATCCTAAAACCAATTTTTGGTACTTGAGTACCTAATTACGAGTATAATATCATATTTTTTTGGCACTATTATGAACATCAATGACAGCTACAGTTCATCCTAATGCTGATAAAATGTCTTCTACGCTTGAAACTGGTTTAAGTGTAGTCCTTCACGCTGGCCTAGTGCGGAAAAGTAAACTTCACATAATATAGGGGATCTTTCACGGATTCATGTTTCCTTTTACCAGGGATGGCGAACCAAGGGCACAACACCTTATATTTTGGGCACGTAACAGATCATATAAGTTAATTATGTACTGAGAAAACAAACAACTATACTATTTTCTCGAAACCAGAAACGTATTCAGCGTTTGTTTATTGTAGTATAACTAATCATTTTCTCAATAATTGAAATCATAATTATTTGACGGCCCTATGGTGCGGTACGGTACGGTACGGTCTATGGTGTTATTATTTCTTTATTTTTTGTTTATAAAACGGTATGTTGATAATATTAATTCAAGATCGCCATCCCTGTCATATACCATAGCAATTACTAATTTTAATTATATTAATTTGCTTCACTGGTATTGAATTTTTGTGCACTGGCACTACAAATACTAAATTGCCTAGTCAAATATCTGCATGAATGTGCTGTGCATTCCTAACAGGAACGGCTGATTTTTTATCTTAAAGCCTTATATACTTTAACCAAACATGTTAACATAACCAACAAACCAAGCAAAAATAGCATCAAAGAATACGTTCCGCTTACTCTAATATTCACAAGTTAATTTTAATGCCTGTCGAAGCTATTATTTAATATTATTCTTTATTATTCATAAGTAAATATATTTTTGCATATGTACGTTGACCGACGAGCTACCAACCTACAGCTGTTAAGTTGCCTATACGATGTCAAGCAGCCACCATTAAACATACGGCCACATTCATAGATATTCTTAAAACCTATATCAGTTATCAAATGTTTATCTTCTTCGCTCAAACTGAATTCTAAAGTCGTTTCAAAATATTCAATAACTAAAATTGGTTTAAAACTGTTTATGAGTAAGGATAAGACTTAAGTCTACAGACAAGTCACTGTTTATTGTGAGACAAGTCTCTACCTACCGTGAGATAAGCCACTGCCTAAAATGCGATAAGTCTCTGCCTACCGAACAAGCCGCTACCTATCTGCAATAATTTCTAAGATAAAAGATTAAACAAAATATGACTTTAATTTTGCCCAGTCACTTTTAATCTTTCAACATCACACATTAAATAAATATTTGTTTGTATAAATATTAAATACAAAATACTGACTCATATGTATACTATCAATATGATATGTTTTTTTCTTTTATACAGCCCTAACAATGTTTTGTCCGTTATCAAAAGTGGACATCCCTTTTGACAATTGAATCTACAAAATAATACAGAAAATGGTTTATCTCTTGGTTGACAGTAGTGTTTTTGATTTCCTTAAAATTTAGAATATGTATAATTTTAAATAAATTATACAATTTTTTTTTCTTATTCTGCACCACTTATCATCCCGTTAGCAGAAAAATAATAATGTTTTTATTTTTTATTCAATTCGTTAAAAATTGTAAGCAATGGATCGTATTTTAAAAGAAATGTACTGTGCTTTATTTTTTAAATTTAAATAAATGATTATTTTTAAATCACTGTTGAGGAAATATATTTGAAAGCAATAATAAAACTTTGAAAATATAAATGTATTAAATATAATAACAGTATGATAATATGACTTTTATATAGAATTAAACCATTTTAAAAATATGGACGGCGCGGTGTTTGTAGGAGAATATGTTTATTTTATTGAACTTTTAATTTTACTATTAACAGAATCTCAACTATTCAAGCAATATATAATGCCATAAAGAGTGAAATATCAAGAAAAATATGTAACTATTACTGATAAAAGTAAAAAAAATGGTCCTTCGAGGCAGATGTTGTAAAAAAGGTCAACCTCTATGAAACGACAGAAAGACGTCATCTACTAACATGGGACATATTATTTTATTATAAGATAAATCAGGGTAAATGTTATTTTTTAAGATACAAGACAAAATAGTTGAACTATTTAATAAAATATTTTTACCGTGAAAAATATAAATTCATATGGTGTCATATTTTAAGCTCATTTCTAATGTTCGGGAAATAATAATATACAGGCTTATTAATAAAATTTATTTTTACAAGCAGAAAGATAGACCTAATTATAACTACTACTGTCAACCTACATGAAAGACATAAGCCATTTTCTATATACATTTACACAACATCACTGCACTTAATTTTAAAATCAAGTGGAGGAAACAGGGGCAAAATAGAGTCATATATTTTATTTATCTATTTTAGAACCAGGTTCTAAGGTTATATTTACAGATTACTTATGACAATTCCTAATTGCCCGTATTTCCTCCCAAAACCTTATTCACAAAGCTACTAAGGCAGTCGAAAATACTTATAAAAATAGCTAAACAATTTATGCTAGAATACTATACATCTCCAATAAAATTGGTTTAAATAAATATATACAGATCTATACAAGTCTTAAAATAGTGGCAGAAAAATATAAAATCTAATTCGATTTCTGCTTTTTTTTTCAACTATTTTTATAATTGTGCACTGAACTTAAATTATTTCCTTATCTGTATTTATCCTATACAAAATTATAGACTCTACCGACCTATATACAATTATTTGCAGGTTGCAATGTTTTACAACTTATATCCCTAGTACAATCAATACAAACTGTACTATATGTGAAAACGAGGCGGTTTGCTATACTATTAACTTTGTGGACAACTTCAGTGCAAACTAATTATTTTACCATTACTTTACTTATAAAACTTAATTTGGGGTAGAAACTGACAAAAAGACAAATAATATTTTAAGCAAGATTTACTACTGAAGATTTAGATGTAAATTCAAAAATATACCAGTGAAACTGTTGGATTTATTCTATTGGTGTGTATATTTTAGCTACGAATGAATTGGTCTATATTTAATTTATACAACATACATATTATATAGAACACCATAGTCGTAGTAATGTCACAGTATATTTAATAATATTTTGTATACAATTAAAGGTTTGACTCTATCCAGCATTAATTACAGTTTCTAGAAAATACGTTTACAAAATACAAAAGTAAATATTTTTCAATTATCGTCAACCAGATTATAGTTTCTTTTCAATAAGAAATTAGTAAAAACATGTACTTAGTACTGAAAGAATAAAAAACAACGAAATTTTGATTAATATAATTTTTAAAGTCTTGCATTGTACCTACCTACAAATTTGACTTAAATAGTTATACCTTCTGGCAACAATATAATATAGTTGAGTATGTTACATAGGATCTCCAGACTAGAAAATATTGCAATAAATGTATATTATGTTTACGGAGTAAATATTTACATTATAAAATAAAAAGTCATATTTAACCTAATACGAGACTTAACAATGATGCTACGCCACGAAATAAAACAAAATATAAGCAAATATCAACCCACATTAACAAATCGTAACAAAATATTTTATGAAGTAAAGGCATCTCTTTACGTTTTATATTTTCGAATCTTGCATTTGCTATAGGGCGAGATATTTTTTTCTATTTTACAATGTAACCCAACATATAAAAAAAGATTTTTCAAAATAACCTATAGGTATGCCAATTGGTCACAATTTAAACGAAAATATACCAGAAATATTTTCACGGGAATGGCAAGGATAGTATTAATTTTATTGTGGGATAAATGAGGCATTTTGTTGTAAAATATAAAAAAAGCGCTTAAATTTTCTTAATGGACATTTTTTATCTTTAAATAATCCTTATGTCACAACAAGATACAAGTCATATCGGAACTACGACAGACTTTTCGATCTTAGAAACCTACATAGCCGAAGTTTCGTTGCGAGAAACGGCCCGGCTCCTAACCAATTGCGCTACGGAGGCTGTCAAAAATATATTTGAATTATTTTTTATTTGATCTCTACACCGTTTTGGTATACAAGACATAATAATTATATCTTTAAATATATTTTTTATTCTTTTTTCTCTTCTCCGGGCTTAACGCCTGAATAAAGCACTTGACTGTAATCGATTTTTTCATTGTTTTACGTACAAAAACAAATACCATAAAAATTAAACATTTATGTCAACACAGTATATAGTAGATTGTATCATGAGGCAAATATTAATATTTTAAAATAAGTGGTAGTGCGTAGTGGGGACATCTTACAGTCTGTTTCACACGCGCACTCTGTAATGCAAATTAGACTAGTGACGTCACTAGTTTTATTTTTCATCTCTTTTCTTTTACTCCCACTACAAGATTTAAAACGTTTCTAACTTTTTTTATTCTAAATGAAGTAGCAAAATTCTTTGTTTGTTAGATTTTGAATATACAGAGTGATATTGACATACGGTATTTAATTTAAACCACATATTCCTAACCATCCCAGGTAAAAATGTACCAAGTTTGAACAAAAGCTGCCTGATAGTTTTGTCAAAAATTGCAACTTAAGGTTTGAAGGCTTTTGATCAACCCCTAATGATACCGAGTCTTTTATCACTCAGGTAAGTTCCCGAACTGAATTGAAGGTCAGCTAAGCGTTAAAAAAATCGTATCTATATGGGATGCCCAAAAATCGTAAAATCTAAAATCACAATTTTTGACAAAAAAAATCTAATTTTTTTTTTTCAAATTATGTACAATGTGACCTGGGGTGATGAGAAACATGCAGGTTAAATTAAGTACAATGTGTCAATATCACCCTGTAGATGATAAATACAAAAAAATTTGGAATCAAATACCCCATTAATCAACGAATATTATCTACTTTATTTAGCACAATTCATTAAATATCGTAGCAATTTTGGATGATCAGTACTGACTAGAATAGGACAACTCTGTAAATATTAAATTTCCAAAAAATATCTCTCTTTGTGGATAGGATATTTCCACCACTGCCACGTCTGCAAACGCGAGTCTACAGATATATGCAAAGAATTGACGCCGAGTAGGATATCTTGGCAATGGTTTAAAAATACTGGCCTTTTTCATTAAAAAGAACATAAATTGAAGTTAATTTGCTGGGTATATTATATTCTTAATCGGTTACATATTTTCCTCTGGATTTCGGGCTACAAGTAACATCAACGAAGTTACTATGCCACAAAGAACATGAATCAAGGGTTCATTATTTGGATTTAGATTTTATAATATACCCCCTGTAAGTGGTTGTCTCATTTATGTTAAATAACGACGAGCAACACCACTAATGCATGTCTACTTTCAGTATTAATGAGCTCCAAGGACTTCATTAAGTTTAAAAATATATACAATTTATATTTTAGCGAGTGACATTAATAATATTTTTAATTTGCTCAAAATTCAATGAGAAAACAAGGAATCTACAAAATAATGTACATAACAGGCGTTTTGCATTTATTCAAAGTATTTTGTAGTTACATAATAATAAAATCTATTACATATTGCTACATTTCTGTGTTGGTGCATAAGTATATAATATTATATACATAGAATTTCATCACTCCATTATTTTTAAACTATGATAACAAATAAATCTTTGCGTAAAAGTCTTAAACGACATTATTTTACAGCCTCCGTAGCGAAGTTCATTAATATAACCACAGTAAAATTATTAGACTGCTCCCTTCTACCCACACCGATACAAACATTTGTTTGGGTCTGAGTTTTATAAGACCAAAGTCTCTCGTAGTTATTGAGACCTTTGACACAAAACTTCGTATCATACTGTGGGGTTAGAGTTGTGTATTTATAATTATTTGGAAAAACACCTGACAATGGACTTTTTATTGCTAGGTGTTTTATATATGTGTATTTTACAAATTGTTACAGAAATGAATAACTTAAAAAAAACAGAACTACTAATGATACGTAAGTTAAATTAATACTCAAGTAATCCAGGACTTTTTGTGATAATCTAATAACTTAAAAAAAAATATTTATTAGTGTAGGTAATAATAACCTATTTTAATGCTGTATTGACATAAATACTTTACTGTATTTGCTCTTGACCATAAAATAACGTATAAAATCAAACATAGGGGCTTATTCTATTATGGAACTTCTTATAGCTCTTCACATATATTATATATGATTATGGCGTACCCACTGCAATTCATATAGATACTAATTATTTTGTTTCAGCATGTGTCCAATACAAAATAATATTTGCGTGGCCTATAAGGGGCCCTACTCTGTAAATCCGAAACGAAGTTCGAAACTTCGGACGATCGAAGTTTATATATGATACGAATGTACCTACATATACTTATGGTCATTATTGACTTATGTACGTTTATTTATTTATTTATTTATTCAATCCTTTTTTGCACTGTACAGAAATACTAAAAAGATATTACACAATAAAAATAATAGTACAAGTGGCGGCCTTATCACACTAGGTAATTTCTTACAGGCAACCATGGGGTGGATATATTAACAGGAGATAGAAAGGGCAGTCTAAGGTATAAATGAAATAATAATAATCTACAATTAATAATTAAAATAAAAATATAACATAATCACACTAATAATACATATATATATATTTGTAGTCACTAAAACTATCACCCGGCTTCGTTTTCGGTAGCAGTCTTGAGATACCCGGTATATAAACTCATTTGCAAAAAAAACGGGCACCTAAGCAATGAACCATTTCAAATGTTTGTTTGATAATTATAGATAGTTTTACTTTCACAATTTTGTAAATTAATAAGCAAATAATCGTTTTCGTCAGTATTATCATAAAATTTTGATATATATAGTATAATGTAGTAACTTAGGGCCGCGGGCCGGGCGATGACTGCGTATATTGGCCGCGAGAAGCCTCCTCCTGACCGTCCATAGACTAATATGCACATTTCTTACTTCTTCGAGGTTGTTCTTAAGGTCCACATACGAAGACTTGCGATTTCTCAATGCGCGACTCACAAGAAAACGATCATCCCGTGGTTGGGTACATGATTTTCTTCCAGAACCAGGCTCAATCCTATAGAGCATGTCTGGGACGTTCTGAAACGACGCGTGAGATCAGTACAACCGGCTCCGCAGACCATCAGAGAGCTGAAGAATGTGATTACCGCGGAGTGGGAACGTATTCCGCAAGCAAGTATCCGGGATATCCTCGCTAGCATACCCAGACGAATTCAAGCTGTGATTTCAGCTAGAGGGGGTCACACTCGATACTGAACATTTATCTGCTTTTACTTTATTAAAGAAAAAACAAACAAAAATCTTTGTTAACTTTTACTTCACGAGCATATGCACTACTGGCGAGCATACACTACTAGTGAACTTTAGCATTAAAACCCATAAATTTTATCAAAATTCTATGATAATACTGACGAAAACGATTATTTGCTTATTAATTTACAAAATTGTGAAAGTAAAACTACCTATAATTATCAAACAAACCAATAGTAACATTTGAAATGGTTCATTGCTTAGGTGCCCGTTTTTTTTGCAAATGAGTTTATATATATATACATACATGCATACACAATATACGCACATACTTATTATACATACATATACATAAACATACTATATACCTATCCTAAAAATATACCAAAATAAGAATGGCCAAATTATCTCAGCTACAATCTTGTTGTGAGAGGAAATGTAGTTTGACCTTTCTTTTAAATGACAGTGTTTCAGCCCGTCGCAACTCAACTGGAAGTGAATTCCACAGTCGGACAGCTTGGACAGTAAATGATTTGTCCATGAATACTGTGGAGTGCAAGGGCATTCTCAGTTTCAAGTTCTCCGACGACCTCAAGGATCTTGAATGTGAATCATGGAGAAAGATGAAACGATCTACGAACGATGTACGTTATACAAATTCGAACTTTTACAAAGTAGGTACATTCGTATCGTATATAAACTTCGATCGTCCGAAGTTTCGAACTTCGTTTCGGATTTATAGAGTAGGGCCCAAGTACTTTTTTAGGGTCTGGGTGTTTATGAGACCGAAGAATCTATCGTAATTTCCGATACCCACGACACAAGACTTGATATCTTTGTGTGTGGTCAGGACACACACAAAGATATCAAGTATGTATGTGACTGTTGGGTGCGTTTATGCAACATCCATTTTTCTCTGCGTAGCGAAGAAGGCGAGATTTCTGCTGTGAAAGGAGACCATTGAAGCAAATGTTTGTAGGACAAATAATGAATTGTTTAAGTCAGAATGTTGCGGGATTCAAAAATTTCTCGTAGTTACCGACACGTACGACACCAAACACGTTGTTGTGGTGTTCGGATTTAGTATAACCTATTTAAGACTTAATTGTTTTTTTTTATCATTTTAACGCCTTACCTACTGCATGACTCAAAAAAATATGTATTAAAAAACTGGGTTCTCAAAATGAAACTATTTCTAAAAAGAAATTAATATAGACCTGGTTAGTGGAAGCTTCTACTTTCGGAAATAAATTATTTGTTATTCAAATCTACCAGCCAAAAGCAATCTAGGAATTATTTTTTAACGTATTGCTGGCGCTTATCCTGTCAAATTAGGTAGGTTTGACGGTACAACTGTTTTAAATAAATTAATTAGTTGCAATCTCCATAATAGTCCGTTACCGTGGATAAGTAAACGACAGACTTACTTTTCTCGTTTATTATCTCAGTACTACACTACATAATATATTTATTTTATGCAACTGTAACCGTTTCCGTGTAAAAACAAATTTTCTTTGCAGCATCTAGATATTGCTTTTAAATGCGAATAACTTTTCCTACATTGATCAGCTCAGTGATTTAAGGATATGCCGTGAATTTAAATAATTGGCTTGGCTTATGGGAGTTATAAATGTTTCTTTCAGAACCGGAACGACCATTAATTTTTGACATTATATGTATCAGTCTCTGTAAAGTGAAAACGGTGGAATTCACGATCAAAACAAGGATTGATGTGGGATTAACAAACTTTTGTTGCAAGGAGCTTTGTGGGATTGAAAATATCATGCGACATTCTGATATCCACAACGCAAGGCATTTTACTGTGGGATATTAGATATTCGTGGCTATTTTCATCTTGACTACAGAAAATAATGTAACTATGAAACAAAAACCTGTATTATGTGCCTGTTTGCTTTGCTTTTGCATTTAGTGTCGAATTAATACGTCTTTTCTTGACAGTGAATTTGTGTGCCAAAATATTATAATAGGCTCGTCATTTTAGGACGGATATATTCTCACTGAACTATAAATTGCACTAATGATAGCTCTGCCTACCTCTTCGAGGTAAAGGCGTGATATTATTTATTTAATGTAATGCCAACTGCGTAAAAAAGATTAAAAGTATAGCTGCCTTGAAATTTTCATTTACCATAGTACAAAAACTTGTATAATGCTGGTAAAAATGATATTACGTTAATAAATAGTTGACTAAATTTAAAATCAATAAGTATAATGACCTTTAAATAAATGAAAATGGAAACAACGTATATTTGTAATATTTAAAAAAAAGACAAAAAATAAATAAAAGAAAAATTTGTATTTTTTCAAAGTAGTGAAGACACGCCGAAATCTAATAAAGGAACAATTGCACGATTTTTATGCCTACAAGCAAGATGAGAATTAACTGTTGGTAATAATTAAAAAAATACAAGTAATTTATTTAGCTTCCTACATGTTTAAATGAATATATTTCTGAATAAACTCTGCTTTGACACACCAACAGGAATATTTTATGTTGGGTTTCCTCTATATAGATATATTCGAGCGAACCATATTTACTTTTCAATTCTGATGATAAAAATAAAATCTATATTTACAAACTTATAACTTTTGCTTCGCCGGGGGTCTCATATACTATGCTTACACAATTTTTACAATTTGAATAGTAGAAAGGCGGTGGCAAAACTTCGAATCTAATTTATATGTCTTTTTGTTTCCAATCCGTATTCAAAAAGTGATAGATATTTCGAAAATCTACTTCTTTATTTTTATTTTACAGTTATTATGTAAAATGTATTTACATACAATACTATACGTATAATCCGAATTAATAATACTCTGACTGAATTCGGACTTAATGCGAGACAATTATTTCTGATTCAAATCGAAAAATTGCGTAAAATCTAAGGGTATTCATAATCCATACAAACATTAACAATATAACCCATGTATTCACTCAACATAGCAAAGTCGATATAAACTAGACTCACTCCACGGTACATGTAGAATCACAGGTCACCAAAATCTCTGCGGTCTCGGACCGTTCCATCTATTTGGCGTCCTTGGGCTATTACGGGGCCAAAATGGCTGGGGTGGGGCCATCCCCTGCATCCTGAAATTAGTCCTAGGACCCCAGTTCCTAGGAAATCTCTGGTTCATAAACGGTCTTGGGGGTGTATTCTGATGTGTATTTTGATGTGTTGGGTGTGAATTTTGCCATTCACCGTCCGGAAAGTCTTTGAAGAACGGTGCTTGGTTCTGTGGGTTTGGGCTGTCCAAGCGTCTGCTACGTATATCTTCATCAAAGGAACTGTCATTTGTTTGTTCCTCCTCAAACTCCCTGTTTCTGAACTTCTGTATGGTTGGGTTGAAGCTGCTTAGTGACGGAGGCATGGCATCAAACGGATTCACCATGGCCGGTATAACTGGAGCTGACTGCGGTTCCTTCTTCTCAATGTTTTTGATCTGTATGAGGTTCATGTGGTTTTGGTCGTTGTGGAGGGTCTTGCCGTTATCCCCACCTACTAAAACTTTGTTGTTGTTGAAACTATGCCTTCTGGGTAACTCGGGAGGATTTTGTTCCAGATGATTATACATCCCGTCTGAAAATAGTATATGAAATATTATATTTAACAAGACATATAGATGATACAGTGAATATACAGACAATAATTTACATAGCTAATTCAAATTTAAGAAAATTCATATTCTGATTTCAATATTTATTTCAAAGTAGTATTTTTAACGAAAATTAATATCTGTTTTTAATAATTACATTCAAAAGATTTAGATAAATTCAATTGAGTTAGTTGCCAAAACATTCAATTATTGTCAAGTTTAAATATTTTTTTATTGCCAGTAGCTATGGACATTTAAAAATATTATATTCTTACGTTGTTCCTCATCTTCCGACAGATCCATATCAACACTTTCCACGATGTCTGACGGTGCGACTACGGGCGGCACTCTATAGTCCTGTAAAACAAACATTACACCTTCAGAGACATTGCGTAAAGTTTTCCTAGTAAAGCAAATAAACACCTTTATTTATCTAAATATATACCGGGTATCTCAAGACTGCTACCGAAAACGAAGCCGGGTGGTAGTTTTACTGGCTACAAACACAATGCAATTAAAAATTTCACCTAGAAACGCGACAATTTTTTTATGATTTTATAAATATCGTCATTTTTGGGTGGTAAATCCATAGTTTTTGCTAAAATAATAATTTAAACTCTTTTATACCTTAGAGTATTTATAAATAAAAGGGTATATACTATTATTTTAGGAAAAAAATGTATTTACCACCCAAATATGGCCATAGGAAAAAAATAACAAAAAAAAATTTGTCGCTTTTTTTTGCAAATTTTTCTGTTGCATTGTGTCTGAAGTCGCTTAAACTACCACCCGGCTTCGTTTTCGGTAGCAGTCTTGATATACCCTGTATAACTCAAAGGTGACTGACTGACATAGTGATCTATCAACGCACAGCCCAAACCACTGGGCGGCTCGTGCTGAAATTTGGCATGCAGGTAGATGTTATGACGTAGGCATCCGCTAAGAAAGGAATTTGATAAATTCCACCCCTAAGGTAAAATAGGGGATGAAAGTTTGTATAAATCTTCTTAGATTTTCGACTGAACTCAAAAGCTATATGCACCCGGGCGAAGCCGGGACCGACTGCTAGTTTAGACATAAAAAAGATGATGGAAATAATGTAAAAAGTAGCGCTGCGTCGCGGCACCGTGTGTGTCCTTAGTGTATAAACACAGTAAACACAAAGGACAACAAAAAAGTTATTCTTTTGTTTAGGGATACCAAGTATGGTACAATTTACAATTTTAACAGCCTCCGTGACGCAGTTAGTGAAATGAGAGGTGGGTTGGGGTGGGGTCAGGCCTATGTATGTGACTATTGCGTGTTATTTATTTATTTATTATTTAATTTTGATTCTATTCAATCTGAATACTATAGTCATATTTTTATTACATTTTTTTTTTCTTTGTTTAGTCCTCTTTAAGGTTATTGTGTCATTTGTTTAGTATTAGTATTCATTGTAGTTTTAGTATTAATTGTATCATTAACGACTGAACGTCCGCACGTCATGAAGGTCTCTCATCGAAAATCAGCGTTGCAGTGCTGCTTAAGTGGTGCTGCAGCATACTAGCTGAATGAGAGCTACCTTTGCTGGCGCAATATTTATTTGTTTTTATTTTACCTTAACTGTTTTTTGTCAACTCCTCTGTTATTTTCTGTGCCAGCAATAAATATTCTTTCTTTCTTTCTTTCTAATTATAAGTAACGTATTTTTCAAATAATTAAATGTAAAATAAATGCAACAGTGGGAGAACGCGTATACTGCTTGTGAACGCAGTCCTTCGCAGGTCGTCTCAGCGTGAACGCGTTGTATTTTTAGAAACAAATTATTTTATTATTAGCAGGAATATCTATGTTCGGCTCCCGCCTCCCGCGCCGCTCCCACTGTGTTTGTATACTATACTATAAGTAAAATATATTACTCACCTGATCCATTTTATTGGAGTTCATCAACCTCGGCCCTGGAATTTCTACCGACGGCTCGTGCGTTAACGGTATCAGATTTCTGTGGTCCACATCTTTAAACAAATATATTTTATTAATTATTATGCATACCCCATCTGTATCTGTATCAGTATCAGCCCATATACGTCCCACTGCAGGGCACGGGCCTCCTCTACAATCGACAGTACGATTGAGAGTGGTTAGGCCATATGTTCACTTAAAATCTAGGGCTTACAGGAATGATTCATAGGAGTATATTATTTATTTGTAAAGTAACCTGACCGCAATGTCCATTGCTCCCACCAAACAGCAGTGCAAAAGCACAGTTGTGTTTCGGTGGGAAGGACACTGTAGCCAGAGTAAACTACTAGACAAATTGAGACTGAACTTTCTATTAGTCCAAGCATATTACGGCGTGTTTTTAATCGGGACTACAGGTTGACCTCGAAAGATACTGTATATAGATAAACACTGCGCGCGCTCTGCCCTCTATCTCGAAAATGGTTGAAGATATAAAAAAAATGTTGAACATAAGTTAAAGTAAAAACAAAAGTTGTAGAGAATTTAATCCTCTACAATATTTATGAGAATACATATAACATAAAACTCATAGGAAACGATATATTTGCAATAAAAGTGTAAAAAATCGATTTTCTTTTACCTTTGAACTTGGAATATCTGTAGTCGCGGACACCCTACGATAAGTAGGTTTTGAGACAAGTTTTATGGTGTTGAAATAAAGGTTTATACAAGTTTATAGCCGACTTTCTCCCATTCCGAGGTGAAACCCCTAATACGCCTGGACTAAACTCATTTGCAAAAAAAAACGGGCACATAAGCAATGAACCATTTTAAATGTTACTATTGGTTTGTTTGATAATTATAGGTAGTTTTAATTTCACAATTTTGTAAATTAATAAGCAAATAATCGTTTTCGTCAGTATTATCATAAAATTTTGATAAAATTTATGGGTTTTAATGCTAAAGTTCACTAGTAGTGTATGCTCGCTAGTAGTGTATATGCTCGTGAAGTAAAAGTTAACAAAGATTTTTGTTTGTTTTTTCTTTAATAAAGTAAAAGCAGATAAATGTTTAGTATCGAGTGTGACCCCCTCTAGCTGAAATCACAGCTTGAATTCGTCTGGGTATGCTAGCGAGGATATCCCGGATACTTGCTTGCGGAATACGTTCCCACTCCGCGGTAATCACATTCTTCAGCTCTCTGATGGTCTGCGGAGCCGGTTGTACTGATCTCACGCGTCGTTTTAGAACGTCCCAGACATGCTCTATAGGATTGAGGTCGGGACTTCGAGCTGGCCAATCCAAACGACGAATGCCGACCTCTTGCACATACGCTTCCACATCGCCAGACCGGTGGGCGCGAGCGTTGTTGTCCATAAAAATTGGGTCTTCGCCTAAAGCGGCCAATGCGGGTTGTGCATGAGGAATTAGAACTTCCGTTATGTATCGATGTCCAGTCAGTGAGCCGTTTTCAATGAAGACTAACTCTGTACGATCCATTGAATTTATTCCTGCCCAAAACATAACAGAGCCCCCACCATAAGGTGTGATTTCTTCAAAACAAGCCTCTGTAAAGCGTTCTCCTCGTCTTCGTAGCACACGCCGACGTCGATCTTCACCGAACAGAGATATCCTGGCTTCATCGGAGAACAATACCCTATTCCAGTCTTCTTGAGTCCATGACTCACAATTTCGAGCAAACCTAAGCCTGGCAACTCTGTGCTCACGGAGTAACTTAGGGCCGCGGGCCGGGCGATGACTGCGTATATTGGCCGCGAGAAGCCTCCTCCTGACCGTCCATAGACTAATATGCACATTTCTTACTTCTTCGAGGTTGTTCTTAAGGTCCACATACGAAGACTTGCGATTTCTCAATGCGCGACTCACAAGAAAACGATCATCCCGTGGTTGGGTACATGGTTTTCTTTCAGAACCAGGCCTTCTCTCGACGGAACCGGTGTCTTGATACCGCTGCTAGGTCCTTTGAACCGTCGAGCGACTCACACTTAGCCTCTGAGCCACGAAGCATTGGCTGCAACCCTCTTCGAGCAGCGCAATAATTTTGGTAGCTTTTACCACTTTCTCTAACATTATTGAGACAGCTAAACAGCAATAAATGAAGCTTTGACAATTAAGAATATGAAATAAATTCATAAAAATTGACTAAAAGTTATGAAAACCGATATTATCTTTTGGAACTTCGCACCAAAAATGTAGGATAAAAAGTGGTTTTCTAGTACAGGCAACGAAGCATTTTTTCCTGCATAATTTGCCAGGAGTTTTTTGTTTTCATGAAGAGGTGGCATATGACCCCACTAAGTTAAAAACCCAAAATACTTACAAAAATGGCGTCCGCTAGAGCCGCCATTTTGGAAAACGCGTTTGAAGCCATATCTCCGGAACCGTCCACTTTAGGCCCATCATGCTAATGACTTTTCTTGTAGATAATTAAATTTCCCATCTTTTTTGTTCAGTAATTTTTTTTTGTAACATTAACCGTTCGCGATTTACAATGTTATTAATATTCGTTTCATGCCTTTGTGCCGATATCTTTGTTAATAATTGTTTAAACAAAAAATTGTTAATGACTAAACTTTTAAATCAATAAATTCTTAACAACTTTTCACCCATACTTTTTTTCTCTAATATCAATATTTTAGAAGTTATCGCGCGTTGAATGTTGTACTACCGAATCAAGGTCAATGGAAACGAAGGATGCATAGCGTAATTATGAAATCCAATGATTTCTCCATGATTATCACGTAATTAATTAAATACTGATGGCATAAGGGAACAAAGCAACGAGGAAATAGTAAATTTTGTTAAAAATCCATGTAAAATTTATCGTAAAAAAGGTATAAAATGAAAATTAATAACATTGTAAATCGCGAATGGTTAATGGTACAAAAAAAATTATTGAACTAAAAAGGTGGGAAATTTAATTATCTACAAGAAAGGTCCTTAGCATGATGGGTCTAACGTGGACGGTTCCGGAGATATGGCTTCAAACGCGTTTTCCAAAATGGCGGCTCTAGCGGACGCCATTTTTGTAAGTATTTTGGGTTTTTAACTTAGTGGGGTCATATGCCACCTCTTCATGAAAACAAAAAACTCCTGGCAAATTACGCATTGCGGACAAGAGTAACCCGTTGCTTCGTTGCCTGTACTATTCTGTAAAAACGAGCATCAAACGAAAATTTGAATTTAGAACGTACTGTTTTAAATTTAAACACCACGGTATTTTTAAAACCGGCCGGTAACATGTACAAATGATTGAAATCATTTTGGTACCGTATTTTTTTAAAAGAAGAATTAAAATCAAAACCACCCGTTTTTTCTTGCAAATGAGTGTATATGTCGCAGGATAGCGAGCGCAGTGGAATGCCAAGCATTGCTTCGTAAATCACGGTGTTTGGTTTTGCTACTGTTCATGAGCGGTCGTATCGCTTACCATCAGGCGAACGGCACGCTTTCATAAAAAAACAACCTCTATGAAACGTTTTTTGAATGCAAAATTCATTTGCGGTTACGGGAAATGTACGTTAAAGTAGGGGAGCCCAAGCAGGGATTTCGGAATTTACTAAAGCGCGGCAGATTAATATACAGAATACCTTGTATCCGGTTAAGTACCTCCATCAAGTATGGACCTGTTATGCTTGTTTACATGGATGCTACTATAATGTTGCCATTATAACAGAACCTCACATATAAGGGGCGGCCCGTGCAGGATAAAGGATCAGATTAGTAAAAATATTGACCATCAGAAATTCTCGAGCGCGTCAGATTAAGGTAGGTTGAGTTGATTACATGCTAAAAAGTGTATATTCTACTAATCTGACAATTTGAGAGTGACGTAAAGAAAGGGGAGGACTACTAAGTTCTAAAAAAAACGTCATCTCGACATTAGGTTTACTTATCACCCCCTAAGAAAATCTGACGCACACGATTACATTTTTTTATTTTTTTTTTTGCATCATGCAAACGATCAGATTAACATACGTACATTATTAAAAATATATAGGACATTGATGCTATCAAAATCTGACGCGCTAGAGTATGTCCATGCAATAGTGTTTTTTTACATATTTGAAAATTTATAGCCGCTTCCCCACCGATGAAAAGATATACATTAGTTAACATTTTTTCTTCTTATCGTCTAAGCTTTGCAACCCAATAGGTCTCTATGACGCTCGAGTAAATCCCCATTTAGCATAGTGCGCTCCCCTACTATTATACTATGAAAATATAAGTCGATTCTCGATAAGTAGAAACTCGATAATTTGAATCTCTCGATTATTGTTTTTTTTTTTTCTGGTCCCCTGTAATTCGTCTTATCGGGAGTCGACTGTAGAATGTTCAGCGACAATGAGTAATTGATTGTACTCAAGGGCGGATCCAGCTTTTACGCCGGGGGAGATCATATAGTTCATGTCGGAACACTGAACTCGATTTCAATACTCCAATTCAGCAGTTACAGCCGTGATTTGTGAACACACGCACACTTTTTTACTTTATTTATCGACATACAAAAAATTAATTGTGCTTATAAATTTTATCAACAGGGCAAATAATAAATTTTGTCAATCTGGAGCCAGCCCAGGAGGGGCCGGACCCCCATGACCTCCCCCCTGGATCCGCCCTTGATTGTACGAACCTTGATGCCCGGGATGCCTCGGCGGCGGTACGGCGGGAGGGGGCACCTGCGTCACGGCCGGCAACATCCGGTGGTCCACGTCTTCAATCTCTGAAACAACATGCATAACTTGACTTATGTGTGCCAAAAACATATCGCGCCCCCGGTGCAACAATGTCACATTTGCAAAAATTGCAAGGTTGGAAGGTATAAAGAAATAATCTTATATTTTTTAGAATATTACGTGGTCACAATTTAACGGTAAATTAAAAGTTGATATTGTGATAGAAACTTGTCAACTTGTCTATGTCTTGAAATATCATTTTTATACGATGTCAAAGTTTCAAATGTTTTTCCTGAAAAGTTGCATTTTTGCAAATGTGACATTGTTGCACCAAGGGTGCAATATAGAGGCAACCTTCTTGATACATCCTGTATAATACTTCTCAATTTAAAAACCTACTATTTCAGCTACATAAGTTAGACACCGCCTGTGAAACGAAAGGCCGCGGGTTCGATCCCCGCACCGAGAGAAATGTTTGTGCGGCCCACAAATATTTCTTTCGGGTCTGGGTGTTTGTGAGACCGAAAAGTCTCTCGTAGTCTCTTGATACCCACGACACAAGACTCGATCTTAGTGTGGGGTCAGGACTATGTATGTGACTGTTAGGTGTTATTTATTTATTATTTCTAACCTATTAATTAAAATGGATTTAACTTACGTCCCAACAGGGGTAGTACGGGCGGTGGCGGCGGGGGCGGTAACAACCCCCTGTGATCTACATCCGCTACTGGAGGCATCTCCTGAAATCGTTTGTATATAATTTATATACAGGATGTTATTGACATAAGTTTGAAACAAAGCTGCAGTGTAGTACGGTAAAAAATCACCATTTTAGGTTTCAATGCTTTTGAACAATCCATACAACTACGAGTCTTTTTACCGCTCAGGTAAGTTCACAAACCAAACTTTAGCTAAGATGTAAAAATACTCGTATCTAAAAATTTGAAAATATAGTCACCATCACAATTTTTGACAACAAATCATCTTGGATTATTTCAAATTTTCTACAATGTCATCTGAGGTGATGACTAACTTGTGTGTTAAATTAAATACCATATGTCAATAACACCCTGTATAAATGCCTCACAATTAAGTTTGTAAAATTTTATGTGATTCAAGCGTTTTTCTTTCAATTTGCATGCATTTTCAGGTGCTTAATTACGAATTGGTTATATACTCAAACCAAATCTGCCTTATTCATAGACAGACTCAAAAGCTATTATCGATTGTTTGATCCATTTCAAACGAATTTTGAATTCAGTTTGAGCGAAAAATACAAAACATTCTTTAGCTAAAATAGGTTTATAAACTGATTATGAATAAGGCCCTATATGTTAAATGCTTAATAAAGAATTGTACAAAAATATAAAAGCAATGTGAGCACGCCACGCACGCACGGCCAGCGTGGTGTTGGTGGACTATACGGCCTAACCACTCTCAATCGTACTGTCGATTGTAGAGGAGGCCCGTGCCCTGCAGTAGGACGTATATGGGCTGATACAGACAGAATGTGAGCACGGCTATAACTTAGTTATTAATATTGTACGTACGGTATTATTTCTGTGCATGTTAGTATTGGGGCGAGGGAATGCGGCGCGCTCGCTTTGCGGCGGAGATTCGGGACCTTCAACGAACGAACCGCCCGCCATCTGTACGCACAAATCATCATCATCATCATATTCATCATATTCATCATAGTCATAGTCATCATCATCATCATCAACATCACCTTCATCACTCGCATCTTGATTACAATTATCTTTTACCTATCATTGTGTTTGGGTGGTAAATACAAACTTTTATTTAAAATTATAATGTACTACATATTATTTTTAAAGAACCAATGGTACGCAAGGGTTTAATTTATTATTTTAGCAAAAACTATGAACTAACCAATCAAAGACAATGATAGTTCAAAAGTAAAAAAAAAGCAACATTTTTAGTTGCATTTTGTCTGAAGTCACTAAACCTGGCTTTGTTTTTGGTCGCAGTATTAATATACCCGGTATATGAATTCGTTTATATTTGAATTACAATATAACTTAAAATTTACTGTAAATTGAAAAAAAAATATACAGTTAATTTTAAGTTATAAATTGTTATTAAGAGTGGTAAGTTAATATAACATTTATCCAACGACTATAACATAAATTAGCCCGAACTACTATGAATCATAGCGACTAGCGTCGTATGGCCTAACCCTTCTCAATCGATTTGTCGGTTATAGAGGACTCTCGTTCTCACTAGTAGGCTATTATGGGCTGAAATGGTATAATAGTATGATCATAATTACCGGTGGAACATTCCATAAATTATTTCCACTCCAAGTACTATTCTGTTCTGGATGGTAAGGCTGATCTGATATGGGTTCTTCTGAAAATAAAAAATAATATTATATATTTTTTAAATATGCAGTTATAAATTAATCACAGCGTTGTAAGTCTTGTTTTGTAAATGCATTGTGGCAAATCAAACAAATAGTAAAAACTGCTTATTTTTATTTTTTTATTGCCTTGAATGACGAGACGAGCATGCCGTTCGCCTGATGGTAAGCGATACGACCGCTCATGAACAGCAGCAAAACCAAACAACACCTTGTATTACAAAGCAATGCTTGGCATTCCACTGCGCTCGCCATCCTGAGACATAAGATGTTAAGTCTCAATATGTCCAGTAGTTACTCTGGCTACAATGTCCTTCAATCCGAAACACAACAGCGCATTTAAACTGCTGTTTGGCGGGAGAAATAGACATTGCGGTGGTACCTACCCAGGCGGCTACCAGTACTCCCTACTTTCCTTGAATTTGGTGCACAATAAAGAGTTAAATAAATAAATCTTACCAGGCGTGGGGTCCATGGTTCCATAGAACGATGTGGGTGGTGGTGGGTTGCCCGTACTCTCTGGAGTCAGCAGATCCAAGCCTGGCAGCGTGTCTTGCGACTTTTGGGACATAGTCGCGCTGCCCACTGCAATTCAAAATGCACCTTATTTGTATGAGCTTTAGGTTTATTCATCTGGCGAGGATGATTAATGGAGGGTAAATAATTTCTTTGGTATGTGAAGATATTTAATAAAATAAAAAGTTGTTCAGTTTTATGATGATAACATAACGCTAAGGTTACATAAGATTAGAACATTTTACAAACTTAAAAACTAAATAGCATTAAATAAGGTAGTAATCACATTTTACTTAGAAAAAATATAAGACTTAACATGAAACTCTATTAAAAGATCGCATAGAGAAACAAAATATTGTAGCACCATTTGTATAAATTAACCCCAATGCAGACTGACTAGCGGTATTATTCATACAGTTTTAAAAACTATTTTAGCCATCAAATGTTTTGTCTTTGATCAAACTGGGGTATTGAAACGATACGAACTTCGAATGTTCGGACTTCGAATGTTCGGACGCCGTACGTAAAACTTCACTAATGTGCCTAGATACTCTACAACATGGAATTCTTTACTTTACGTCGTAACCATAGCCTAAGTTTGGAGAAAATGATAAGTATAATAGAAAATAGTATTAATTATTCGAAATGGAAATCTTATATCTTACTTCGTATCGTTTCATACAGGAATCCTTCTGAATTAAAAAGTCGTTTGTAACGGACAAAACTATTGATAACTAAAATACGCTTTAAAACTAAATAAAGCCATAGATGCTAAGATAACGGAAGAAAAATTTAGTTTCGCCTGAAATAAGCTATTCCCTTTAATAAACCGTACGACAATAATTTCCATATTCCGATCCCTATTGGCATATAAAAAAAACATGATATTCTCAATCTAAATGGCAATAACACCGGAAGAACTTGCATAACAACGACATAAAAGACTTGAAATTATAAAATAATTAAAGAAAAGCAAAACACGCGTAACTAAAAACAAAAAAAATGGCCATAGCGAAAAGAAAAACTTCAAAAGCGCGTTTTTATTCATACATTTTCATAACAATTGATACAGTCAAGCGCGCTTTTTATAAACACATATTTTACAAGCCACAACTACAAAAAAAAAACTAAGCGTCGGAAGTAAGCGACGAAGAATGCCTAACACACGTGTCCAAGCTCCATTTCATTCATTTTACCTGAATTATTATCCGAAGTGTTATTATTATCGTGCGGTATTAATGTTTTCAGGAAATCGTTTATATTAAACTCTTGTTTTTCGCTTGGCCTCGAGTTGATCACTTCAATTTTGTTCGCTGTAACACAATATAGGTATAATTCTAAATAGATTTTCCATCTTCGATACACTCCAAAGGACCTCTAATCAATATTGGTGAAGTATTTTTTCAACTAATTTATTTTAGAAAAATACTTATATTTATATGTATGATGTTAAATATTGTTTAATTCAATTTTAGCTAATAATAATAAATTATTACTTATTTCTAATTATCTAGTATATATGCAGAAAAATATTAATTTCGTAGCAGTTGCGACATTTCGTCTATCTATTGCAATTAATGTTAACCTGATTAGCTTACATGTTTTTAATATAGACACAAGCAATGCCATTTTGAATTGTCTTTCATACTATTTAAACTAGTATTTCATTTAAGATACTGTCGATATTGGCCTACACGAGTTTCTATCACATAATTTTTTAATGGAATTCTCAATTTGTAGCAAATTAATCTATACTGTTTTGATACAGAAAATGATGTTCTTAAATGTATTTTCTAGTGCTTTTTTTATACATACAATATCTATAGTATAAAAGTTTACGTCATAACGTTCAATATGCTTCAAATTTGTATGTTCCATAGACTCAAACAATTCAGATCATACTTATTTTAACTAATATCTAACAACATAACAAGTAAATATCAATTCATTGATTAACTTTCCCTTCTGTGCATTACTTAAGCCGACTAAATTATTGCAACTAGCAACACAATCCCATCTATTCACTCAATAATCTTCACCATACTTACCACCAGTATATACACTAGCTATTAATATAAAAAAAAACAACTCACTGCTATTGATATTATCTGCTGCATCAGTGAACAGTGCCATAGGATTCTCCGATGTGAGGAACGATGACAGTCCCAGGTTGTACAGTGAACCGTCCGCACCCAGTGTGGAGTTAAACGTCTGGTCAATGTTGTATGCCACTGAAACAGAAACAAAGTATATAAATAAAGAATGGTTAAGATCTGAGATACTATTGAAGGCCCTAAAACTAAAAGAATTCATTATAACTGAAATAAAAAAAAAACTTAATCATCATCATCTGCACCCTGTAGGGTCTCACTGCTGGGTATAGGCCTCTCTCATATTATGCCACTTTTCTTTGTTTTTTGTCAGTCACATTTTATGGCATTTTATTTTATTTATTTGGGAAAACTTACAATACATTAATAACAGAAACAGTAAACAAACAAAAGGTCAATTACAAGTTTCCACTTATATGAACTGAATGTAAAAAAAAAAGGAAAAAAGAAGAAGGTAAACTATAACTAGCTTAATAAAACAATTATTATATACAAAGCACAGATGGGTCATACACAAAACGAGGCGAAAAATTGTATAAAAAAAACATGGTCGGGATTTTTACAAAATCAGTCTCATTTAATATGATATTATCAGAATATTAATTTTAAAACATAAAACAACATCGTTTCCTCGATTAGGCTAAAAAATGAAATTATAATATTTTTTTTTCGAGCACAGATGGGTCTTGTGTCTACACAAAAGAACAAACATATCAAAAATAGTTACAAAGCAAGTGTCTTCATCGCTGAAATTAAAAAATGAATTTATTTTTTGTTTTTTCGATGGTGCAATTGAGTTATCTGAATCACTAAAGTTGAAGAATGATGAACGGACATCACATAATTCGCTATCATATGGAACATGGTTTTATTCCGATACTGAGTAATAATTTAATATTATTATAAGATAAATACATTACTATCGAGCCCACAGCACTCCACATCTACGTTTACAGGCAAGCAAAATACTGCGTTACTTGTTAAATCATTATTACTTAATTTTTTCTGTAGACATTGTCTTTCGTGTGGACTTATAAGTCCACAGAAAAGATGTCCACAGAAAGGACATTCTTTAAAAAAATTAGCAATGCTAATTTTGTTTTGAGGATAGCCAAGTACGTAAATTACAAAACTTAAGCTATTTCGGCAGCATGTGAATTAATAAAACTAATAATTATTTACTCAAGTACACAAGGAACATAAAAGAAGCACCGATCTTTGACAATAACACTATTAAAGATCTCAATATCCTAATGAACAACCTACGCTGGGCTCAGTCATTAAATCCAACGTGACCGATGCCACCCGTCAGTGTGGCCAGTTTAATTTTAAATTTAAATTTTATTTTATTTTATTCAGGCCAATTTATTAAGTTGAATTTAAGGTCCACAGAAAAGTCGCAGTACCGTGTAACCAACAGTTTATTGAAATTTTTGTGGATTCACTTTAACATATATTAATTTACTCAGTAAAATTTTAATAGTCAGTATATATACTAATGGTATTTAATATAACTTAAATAGATAACGCATATCAAGTATGAGAAATATCTATCAAAATGTGCCAAGTGCGTTTACGAACAGTCCACAGAAGGGGACATTTGAGGAAATTTTTGTTGTTATATTAATCATGGCTGAAGATAATTCATTATTTGGTATATGTCTTAATAGTAATACTTGTAAGTCATTTACCAAAATTCAGTCAGAGAATAAATCCAGAAATTTGAAGATAATATTCATTCTGAACATGCGTATGTGTATGACCCAGATATTACTTGTTACGTACGTGCGCCAAAGTAAATATTGCACATAGTTTTCTTAAATTGGGGTAGGTATCGATTTTTAAGAGATACATATCGTAAATACAATCAATCACGCAGACAAATGTAAAAGCTAATAAATATTACATACAGTCGTCATCATCATTGTTGTGCGGCAGGTCCAGATCTTCGTCCGGTCCCGGCGACGGCACGTCCTCGTCGCGGCGCGGCGGCGACGGCGCCGCGTGCGGCAGCGTCGGGATGAGCTCGTCCAACTTGCGCTTCAGTGTACGCACGCGCGCGCCGAAGTTCTTGTACGCCTGGTAATTATAATATATCGAGGTATTAAGTATATTGACAGCCTCTGTGGCGCGGTCGGTTAGACGCCGCCTGTGAAACAAGAGACCGCGGGTTCGATCCCCGCACCGAGAGAAATGTTTGTGCAGCCCACAAATATTTCTTCCGGGTCTGGGTGTTTGTGAGACCGAAAAGTCTCTCGTAGTTCCTGATACCCACGATATAAGATTCGATCTTAGTGTGGGGTCAGGACTATGTATGTGACTGTTGTGTGTTATTATTATTATTATTCACTTGTAGAATACTATTACCAGTGGTAGGTCTCCCATATGTGAGAGGCTGCCTGGGTGGGTGCTACCGCAATGTCTATTCCTCCCGCCAAACAGCTTTAACTTACTGTTGTGTTTCGGATTTAAGGAGATAGCCAGAGTAACTACTGGACATATTGAGACATAATATACCTGATGCAGTTGGTACACATTGAAATAAAAAAAAAAACATTTTTAGGTCCTTCACAGCCGACAATTCATTTACATTACAATAATTTTACACAAAGCTAATGACGAAATAGTCAGTAAAACAATTTAATATAATACATTAGCAAAGAGAAGACAAAACAAAGAAAAAAAGACATAAAAAATGAGAAGCAATATTTTATAAACTAATCAGTGATTACTAAATGGTTAGATTTATGAAGACAAAGTAGGACGGATTAATTTCATTGTGGTCCTAGTTTTTATAAAAGCATACTTACATAAGCGACAACCTTGACCTCCCCTCTCTGTGTGGAGTAGTACTGAGTGGCAGAATTCAGGAGGGCTAGTAACGCCTCCCTGGCGACTATCTCGCGTTGCAGTGACTGTGTGTACCGTTCCACACAAGCGATACCTTCATTCAGCTCCTTCTCTACATCGTCCTTGTGACTTCTGTCTGCAAAATATATCAGGTGTTTGTTTAACTTTTTTGCCCTGGCATCATGAATGGACTTCATAGTACAAGATGGTATGTGTATCCACAAAAACTGCTGAGTAATGGCATATTGAGAATCTGATAAGTAAGATTTGATAACTTGCCAATAATGTAGCAATTGACACACCTTACTAAAAATATTAATCAGCCAAAAAATATTAACTGTTTACAATATGGAAGAAATGTCATCAGCAAGTGACATAACATCGGATGAGCAGCAGTTCATAGTATTTTAAAAAAGTATGATTTTTGGCTGACATATCCATATTAACTTAGACTCAGTTTACAAAACTTATTTATACTATCGAATATTATGTCACCTTGAATTAGAGAATTCACAAGCCATTCAAAAGGGATAAAACAGTGGCAGCTAAAGTAGATATATGAACTTAATATGAGTTAGGATATATAGGTATTATTTTATAATATATTAGGTATTATTGTCAACAACTTAAAAAATGACATGAAAAAAAAAATTTGTTTGGCCTCTATTTAATAAAATAGATAAATATTTTTTTCTAACTCACCCTTTAAATTGGCACACAAAGCATCAGCATCAGACAGTTGCAAGTGACTATCGTGAATATACCTCAGTCTTAAATCTGTGTCCGCCTCCAACACTCCACATTGCTTTATTTTATTTACAAGTTGTTGTGGCTGAAATAAATGAAAGGAATAATAAAAAGCACTCAGAACAATCTTAATAATTAAATATTTTGTTAATCTTTTATTTATTGGAACTTGTATCCTTTATAATTTAGACTGCCCTCTCTTTTCTGTATTTTTATAAGCCCAAAGTTGTCTATAAGAAATCGTCCAGAGCTACAATAATGCATCTGTTCTTTTATATGTAGATGCAATATTTGTGTTTTTTTTTTTCTGTAGTAAGTATATCTACAGCATATGCAGTTAAGTATAAATAAATAAATTAATAAAGTAACAATGTAACAAACAAAAAAAAATTTGTTGAATTGAGAACCTCCTCCTTATTGCATCAAGCTTATATCAAGTTCTCTTGTATCAAATATTTTTTTTATTATTTTCTTTACAGCAATCTGTCAATTAGGAGACATTTAGCAATAGGTGGATAAATAAGTTGGCTTGAGAGATGCAAGTCCAGTGACTTGTTCTCAGGATGTTTACTGCTACTAAGCAGGTCTTGTGGTTTTCTATGTTTTAGTCATCTCAGATCTGTTTGATTCATAAGGTTTTGCACAAAAACCTTGTATAAAACATAAAATTTATTTTAATAAACTATGACTTAAATTCCTTCTTAAAATCTGTGATAGGTTAGGCCTTGGTATAGCAATACTGATGAAAATTATTTTCAACTATTGTTGGGTAAAAAAATCACATATTAAATATTAATAAGTAAAAGAGTACATGCTCCAGTGGCATGACAACAAATATGAATTATGTTGGGTGTTGAAATGAGATCCATGGTTGGAATTTAGATGTTTTCCACCTAACATGATGATGCAAAAATGGGTTTATATGAATGGGAATGCTTGTAATATTAGACCTTACACCTTGGGCTCATTGGGTAATTAACACGTTAAACGCCGAGCAAAAAATGGCAGTTAGTCATTTGGGCCACGGGGGACACCAGTGGGTCACACTGCATTGAACTGTTCGGGCCACGGAGGACACCCGTGACCGGAGCGAGGTGTTCACATCAAATGTTGATTACAAGCCACGGGGCATTGATATTGAATGAAAACGGTAAAGATGTGACCTGCATGGCCCTGTGTAACCACCGAAACAGCTTGGTTTTTAAATATTTAGAAAATATTAAAAATTACAGCGATTTTCTTAGGAGATGTTAGGGCTGCTCTAAAACAGAATTAAAAATGTATAATTTTTATTGTGTTTATTTGTGTTTAAAAATGGCTAACAATTAAATGACCTAAAAAAATTAAAATAGAAAAAAAAACTTATTATTAGTGAAGTTTATTGAAACAGGGCAAGCAAAGTGATGGTTTGGAGGGACATTGTTCGCAATAAGTAAATAGTAAATAAATAACACCCAACAGTCACATACATAGTCCTGACCTCACACTAAGATCGAGTCTTGTGTCGTGGGTATCAGAAACTACGAGAGACTTTTCGGTCTCACAAACACCCAGACCCGGAACAAATACTTGTGGGCCGCACAAACATTTCTCTCGGTGCGGGGATCGAACCCGTGGCCTTTCGTTTCACAGGCGGCGAAGTGACCACTTTTTGTGACTTATTTTTAGCAATCTTGCTACCCATGGTTGAAGCTATCTCTTTAAATGCGGCTAGCGGGAATAACTTACACCGCGCGAGAAAGAGCGGGGTGTGCCGCGCGGTGACCCCGCGGCCCCCGGAGACGTAATATCGAGATTTTATATTGCCAGGCCACGGGGGTCACCGGTAGAGATGTTAAAAAATAATCGATTTTTAATTTAATCGATTATTATTTTCTTATAATCGATTTTTATAATCGATTTTTAAAATACTGTTAATCGATTTTTTATAAATCGATTATATAAATTATCCATAAAAATCGATTTTTATCAACAGCTCCATCTATGTGACGTATGAAAAAACTCGAAGTAAGTTTATACTGTTCAACAGGCCCGTTCAACTCAGTACAAAAAAAGTTACACGTTAAGGATGATATGCTATCCCACTTTTTTAAATGGATGGCATGGTAGTTTCTCCGTTTACTTAAATTAGTGTGTGTGTCGTAGTAAATTTGAAATTGCTAGTTGTCAAACTGTTGTTGCGTCATAGCGTATAGCTGCCATTTTGTATTGTTCCGTGATTAAACCATAATACGGCGATTAAAATATTATTATAATCATTATTATTCCCACCGTAGATTTTGGTGCAACCGTTTGTTTTGAAGGCAGATTTTTCCTTTATTTGTTAATTTCGTTTGCTACTGTTTACGTAAAAGATAAAATAGCCTTTGGAAACCTTAGTGCTAACCGGCTCGAACGAGTAAGAGTTTAACTAATTTGTGTTAAAATACTTTATATTTTTGTAATAATAGTGTGATACTAATGGTTAATATGTGTATTGTACTTGGGTGCAGCATTCATACAGGACTGAAACATACATATTTTTCTGTTACCTTCAGAAACTAAGCAAGGTAGGAAATGTGGACACTGGTAAGGAGTTTAATTACTTATTTACAAAAGATTGCGTTTATTAAACGCAACGATATTCGTTTTTGTCATAAATGATTTTTTTCGAAAGATATAAATACGAAAAACTTAGAATTAACCTTTGTGCAATTCTGTTCATAAACTTATATACGATTTTAAGAAAAGTTTAGATAAATGCGCAGTAATAGCTTCACAGAATCTTATATTTTTAAAGCAGTTGCCTTGTGTGATAGAGTAGATCAACCAACTATAGACTAAACTAAAGTTAAAACACATGTTTTAAAGAATATTATTAAAAATATAATTTTGGAAGTTTTTTGATCTTGTTTCATAGTTAGAGCTACAATTAGTGATAAAAGCTCTGCTAATGTTGCTAATTGCTGTTCAGTCATTAATATCCAATTCCTAACTGAACATATTAAATATTGCACTAATGATATCTGTTTCAAAATTGTGTTCAAGCAAATACATGTATCAAATTAATAATGTACCTCATTTATTAAAATGATATGGTAATAATTTTTCAGAAAAATATTCTTCTTGCTGGCTATTGAAGGGCAAAGTGGGAATGTATTGAAAACATATACAAAAAGGATGGCGTTGTTGGAGCTTGAAGCACTAAACTTCTTGAGAAACACATAAATCCATTTTATTACCAAATGAAGGTAATGTCATAATTAATGTATATTATTTCTAAGGAAAGTCTGTTTTAAAGTTATCAATAGTTGTTCAACATGTTGAAACGGAGTGATATTTACTTAATATGCTATTTAATTTATACCAAGTGTTCCTAACCACACCAGGGTTACATTTTGCCAAATTTGAAAAATAATTTGAACAACCCCTACATGTATGAGACTCTACCGCTCAGATAAGTTTGCCAATTGAGCCAAAGTTCAGCTAAGTGGTGAAAACTATTTTTGATATAAAATAATCTTTTTTTGTTTTCAATTCTTGAATATCAACTAGAGGAATGATCTATAGATTTGATATTTTTTATTGTTACATAATAATAATTAGAATGTATGTACATTTCAGGTCATACTTGCAGCCCAAGTTTTTAGCCGGCAAGTGACTATATCACTATACAAGTTTATAAGGACGGCTGACATTCTACAACTCCAAGACCATGATTATTCAAGGATTAAAATGTGAATTTTGATAATAGTTTTTTCACAGCAGAAATATTTTTGTTTATAAATGATTTGCTTGATAGTTTAATTGGTTTTGGCCGGATCGGTAATAAGTTGACACATGCTATGTCCTTTGATTCTGAACATATTTAATTCTGGAATGTATGTGTAATAAATATTATCAATCTGACTTGACTCTCCCAATCAAAGGAAAGCAAAACCTCTGTTGTTGAAGAATTTTGTGCTTAATATGAATTCAATAACATATATGTGTCAGACTTGCGCTTAAGAATGGTGTAAAGTTTTTAAATTGTTATATAGGAATTGTTCCAATGATGATGACAAAATATTAGGTATATTATACAATTTTAATAATTTAATTTAACAACAAAAATTTGGTTCCTTCCCTGAACATCTTTATTCTGAAGAAAGTGAGTTTACAGAAAACTACATCCCTCATGAAAATGTATGTTAGTAAATATATATCTATTTGTCTTATTCGATATAATATATTTATTAAAGAGAAATATTGACACTACTAGCTTTATTGTATTGTATAATAGTTACTATCATTATTTTAATAGCATAATTTTTGATACTTGAAATTGAAACATTGTCTTAAAATTAAAATTGTTGAGATGAAATTTGAATGTGGCCACTCAAGTCTCCTTTCAGGGTGAAAATCAAAGTAAACCAACCTATGTTGATAAACATTCTCCTACACCCTATGACAGTTATTTTAAATTTTAAAATTATTGATTTGCAGTATCCTGTTATGGCCATTTATTTATTGTCTATTTGTCTTTAGCATGCATCTGATATTATTATATTTAGCTTTGAAGTGTGTATTTATATGATATAACCAAATACATATATTATTATGCATGGAATGCCTCACATGTCGCAATATGTTAAAATGTGTATTCTATTCATGAGTACTGTTTCATTGTATTTAAATTGAACCAAATAGAACATGTCTTAACTGTTTACATCACAACTAAAGTCATCAATGATGTATTGAATTATATAATTATTTGTTTTCTATTTATAAAAATAGTAGATATATGTGTAAGCATTGTACACAATTACACTAAATTATAAATAATCATGGAAACAATAAAAAATATGTGAGATCCATGCATGGTTAAAACTAAATGTGAGAAGGACGAAATATGTAATGTATATTTTTTAAAATAATGTAATAATAAATTATAAAATAAAATTTACTTTTCCTGATAATGATTTAATTTTTTAAAATACCTTATTAAATTTGATGCATGAGTGCAACCAGATAAACCGGTATCAAAAACCGGTAAATTTGAAGGAGCGATGTAAACCAGACATTTGGGACATCCCTAATTATTTAAAGATCGGTACTGCGGAAAAGTATCGATTTCCAGTACTAGTATCCATGTATTTATATAGATATAATCTGTATGCGAAAGAGACAAATCCATGCGTTAAGAAAATGTGCACAGGATAAAAAGAAACGACCGATTAAGACATGAATGAAATATAAACACGATATAGATATAAATTACATGTGAGTGCTTTGGTTGTGTGAGTTTTCTTAACGTGTAAAATTATTTGTATGAAATTAGCGGTCTGTCTTGTTTAATAGTCTGTGCTGTTCAATATTATTATCATGTTATGAGCACAGACTATTAAACAAGATTATGAGTGAGTTATGACGTAGCCGGTAGCATCTCTATTTAGGCTGAGTTGCAGAAAGTAACTTTGCCTGTAGCAAACGTCAAATCAACCGTCAAAGTTACAGTTACGCCATTTTCGGGTTGCAGAAATCTAACTCTTGACAAAATGACGTCACAAATAACATTACCTTTAGCTCCACAGTTTCGGGCGGTTAAGGGTTAAAGTTACAGACATGTCTGTAAAATGTCAACCACAAAACACTGATAACCTGCCATTACTTGATTTTGACACAGCGCTTTTATAGTAGAATTAAAATGGATTAATGTCTTTACTACGAGATATATTATGGGAATCGAGCTCTTCAAGTGACGATACTTCAATAAAATGTGTTGGGTTATGTCTTTGGAAGTAACATAAATGACATATTTGTACAAGATCACCTTATTACGTGGTTTTCCTTTTTTTCATCAGTCATCAGTTTTTCATGTTATGTGGCCTGCCGCATAGCAATAACAATTAATTATAATCTCTTTTTTTTTACACTCATTTGGTATTTTTTGTACAAAATTGGTGACAACCGGCATCATAATATTTGCATTGTCAACTCCCAGTATCTAAATATTGTCGATCGCAAATTCCTATAATTGAAACAGTATTACGAATTGTAAAGCACAAATTTTGATTTAAAAAATGACACAGATTCACAATTTCAAAGAAAATTGAAATTTGTATTGAAGTGTTGTCACTGATAAAAAATTACCTCTGTAGCGTTTTGGGGTGTTGAAACGTTTTTTCCCTGGTCACCCGTTTAACTTTCCCTTTAGCAATTCCTACAGTGGTGCAACAGACGGATTGTCAAATTCAGTGGGTCATGGTCAAAGACACTGCTAAAGTTAACTTTACCTCTATCTTTAGCAGGACTTTTCCTGCAACTCACCCTTAATCTGTCATCTGTGGAGCTTCTCACATATGAGAGACCTACCACCAATATTCGTTTTAGTGTTCGTTTTATATTTTAGTTTTTGAGACCATAACGGAGTCGTTAAGTTTGTTATAAGTATTTTATTTCATTACTAGTCAAATGTAAAATAGGAGTGGACATTGGTGACAATAATTACTTCTAATATTTTCATTGTTTAAACTTAAAGATTAACAAAAGATAATAATATGTTTTATATTTTCGTTTTTGAGATTACAGACAATGCAGACGTTTATTTCTTAAAGAATTTTATTTTAAAACTAGTCACATGTAAAATTATCATCATCATATCAGCCTATTGCTGTCCACTGTTGAACGTAGGCCTAAAGCTGAAAACACATTGTAGGTTTTTGTCTTACGCATAGAGTAAAGAGTACAAAACTATGGTAAAGAGTGCGACTGATATGGTTCGTACGGGTCGTCAGAAGGCCCGCGTACGTTTTTATTTCTTTTAATTTCATTGACAAAGGACGGTTTTCAGTAGCTTTAACCTTTACCAGCTTTTTAAGCCAAACTAATATAACATTTCTTAAAACTTACAATTAAATTAGAATTTATAATACGTACAAGGTATAATTTTCTTTATTCAATCTGCATACAAATTAAAATTGTTGAATACAATTTGGACATTTCTAATTATTTACATGAGGTTTGGCTGGGAATCTAACTTGACTTAATAGAAATAAACACCGCAGTTCTTTGACCAGTTGTTTGTAAATACTAGACTGGACGTAATTGACAGCCTCCGTCACGCAGTTGGTTAGACGCCGCCTGTGAAACGAGAGACCACGGGTTTGATCCCCGCACCGAGACAAATGTTTGTGAGGCCCACAAGTATTTGTCTCGGGTCTGGATGTTTGTGAGACCGAAAAGTCTCTCGTAGTTCCCGATACCCACGACACAACACATAATTGATCTTAATGTGGGGTCAGGACTATGTATGTGATTGTTGAGTGTATTTATTAATTTAATTATCAGTAATTAGCCAAAAGTTCGTCTGTGCGGTCATTTAAAAAATGGAAGAAAAACGATTAGAGTATGTGCGTAATAGAGAAATTATTTATAATGTTAAATGTAAAGAATACAAATATGCTTACTTAAAGTAAGAAGTATGGGAACAAATAGTCAGTACCTATTTGTACTAAAGATAATAAAGTATCATACTAAAGATAACAGAGTAATTTTTTATACAATCAAATATTAAGTTATTGATGTTAAAATTTCTAAATACACGCGCTGTTTTAGGAATTATAATAGGAAAAAGTTTACTTTGTTATTTGTCTTCAGGTAGTCTCTTTTTTGTTTTTTTTTTAAATGACACTGGTAGTAGAAATATATAAAAAAAAGACAACAAGAACAAGACGTGTGCTCGAAACACGATCTTGCCTACTTTGGAATTCACACATTTTATACATAAGTATTTCTAATATGTGTACACGGCATTGTTGCTTAACATTTTTCCACAGTAAATTTATTCTCAATGTGTAATCTATGTTTGCGTACAGAATTTAATAAATCATAGTATTATACATAATAGGGTATTTGACAGTTTTTTGGAAAGTATCTCAAATTGTTCATTTTACCATAATACACTTGCAATTTGATTATTTCTTTGTTAGCTGCTATATTTTCAATAAAAATCATGATTGAAGTTTGAATGATAAATAAGACCGCCAAAACGCTATAGACGCCATATGTGTGGGTCACGTGGTATTATTACGTCACTTTCTTGCTTAACAAACATTTTCATTCATTATCAAGAATAACTTTGATTAGGTTACATCTAAAAATGCCTTAAATGGTGTTGTTGCGGCATCTCTTCCATTAATTTTATAGTTTCAGTTAATTCTTCATAATAATTACACTCTAGTAAGTAGATTATTAAAATCAATTAAATAGTTAAGCATACCTAAATTATGATAATTCCTGCAGGCGCTTCGTTATAAGTGTCATTTTTGAAAATTCATTACACTTTGAACCGTTGTCGTTGCTGTTTCATTTGTAAATACTTCAGAGCCGCTCTCTCAAAAGTTGCGAAAATTATTCCCATCCATATTATCCATATTAATACAGGTGTGTAGTCTCAAAATACACGAATACATCTACTAAAACACCGGATAAAATGTTCGTGAGCATTCCAAAGAACACCAAGATTCGGGTAAAGTGGTTAAAACTCGCTCGTATAATAATGGAATGATATAATAGGGGAATACAATAATTAGGTACTTGTATTTTTCATACATTGTTAGCTTAGTTTCTTTTTTATTGCATTGAATGGCGAGACGAACGTGCCTTTCGCCTGATAGTAAGCGATACGACCGCTCATGAACAGCAACATCCAAACAACATCTTGAAATACAAAGCAATGCTTGGCATTCCACTACGCTCGCCATCCTGACACATAAGATGTTAAGTCTCAATATGTCCAGTAGTTATTTTGACTACAATATCCTTCATTCCGAAACACAACAGTGCATTTAAAATGCTATTTGGCGGGAGAAATAGACATTGTGGTGGTACCTACTCAGGCGGCCTCTCACATACGAGAGACCTGCTACTTGAAAAAGCTTTAGTTTATAATATAACTAATAGTGATATTTACATATGTATGTTTATAAGGTTTTATAATTTAATTGAGCAGCGTATAAGTCAAGGTTGTTTTAAAAAAATAGTCCGTCCACTATCGCGTCTATTTTTGCGAAGTTTTCACTGTCAGCTTTTATAGTTTAGTTTCTATCGTACAATTATTAGAGATAAAGTTCGTAGTGTGCCCTTAGTGGCGCAATGTGATCAATATTTTAGAAATTACTGCGAAAACAAAGGAAAACGCTCATGAAATGTTCTAAAAATCGACTGACAACAAGAAAGTGAAGTCACTCTAAATGAAACCAATGGCGTACGTTTTTAGTCACGTGGTCAAGCTCGAAAATTGATTTAATTTTAAATTGATTTCTTAAGACAATCCAACATTGTTTTAAACACTTTATTAGTTCATTTGGTTTAAAAAAATATTTACCGTTAGTCTAGTAACAATATGTTTCATATTTTCATCATAGTCAAATACCCTATTGATTGATGTGTGATTTAATATTAATTGAATCATTGATTTTGACAATAATAAATAAAATAAATAAATAAATAACACCCAACAGTCACATACATAGTCCTGACCCCACACTAAGATCGAGTCTTGTGTCGTGGGTATCAGGAACTACGAGAGACTTTTCGGTCTCACAAACACCCAGACCCGGAAGAAATATTTGTGGGCCGCACAAACATTTCTCTCGGTGCGGGGATCGAACCCGCGGCCTCTCGTTTCACAGGCGGCGTCTAACCAACTGCGCCACGGAGGCTGTAAAATAAAACAGTTGCAAACTCGAATGTTCTAGTACCACAGGTTATCACAGACTTAGGACTGTTTATAATAAGCGCCAACTAGGATTAATTTCATTTTTAAAAATATATTATTTATTTATTTATATAGAGATGAGATAAAGAGTACATTAAAATCGACTCTTTCATCCCTAAAAGCTTAGTCATTGGCAGACGAGAAAACCGTCCTTTGTCAATGAAATTAAAAGAAATAAAAACGTACGCTGGCCCTCTGACGACCCGTACGAACCATATCAGTCGCGCTCTTTACCATAGTTTTGTACTCTTTACTCTATGCGTAAGACAAAAACCTACAATGTGTTTTCAGCTTAAATATGAAATAGTACTGGACATTTATGGCATTTTTTTTTAATTTGATGAATATTTTAGTTTTTGAGACAATAAAGTTTTTATTTTATTGCGATGCTCATCATTTCATTTTTATTAAATAAATGATAATTGTACTGGAAATTAGTATCAATAAATAAACTTGGTTTCTTCATTCCTTACCTTGAAAGTTTAAACGAACATTCACTTTGATTTTTAGTTTTGAATCTGATATTTTTTATTCATATCAATTTATTTGATTTTTATTTGAATAAATTGTTAATATGAAAATGAGAATTATAATTGGAATATGAAAAGCATTTAGATTTTTGAAATAATGGAAAAAAAAAACGATTTTTTCGCAAAAATCGATTATTTTTCTATTATAATCGATTTTTAACGAATCGATTAATATTGAATAAAGAAAAATCGATTTTAATTTAATCGATTTTTTTCCATTAACCTCACATCTCTAGTCACCGGTGACCGATTACATGTTTCTTTAAGAAAATATCACGAAAAATTTTGTTTTAACCAAATTAAATATGCAAATTTAGTAATTTTTTATTGTTTTGTGTTGATATTAACTTTAGCGAAAAATGATGGAATTGATGATTTCCACTTGGCCCGAATGGGTTTGCTTGAATCGCCCACCGGTGGGCCGCGTGGCGTTCAACGTGTTAAAAACCACAGTTTGCATGTGATTATTGCACACCAATAACAATACAGGCTGTATGTCCCATGTCAAACCTTAAGTAATGGTACCTGAAAATCCAGTGCATCGTCATCAGCCTTTTTCTGTGCTCCAGCACTTAATAGCCCCGTCAAGTCAGATAGGAACTCATCATCATAAACTGAACGCTGCTCCCATATTTTAAATATGCGCAGGATTTTTGGCCTCACTTTTTCATCTCTGTAATAATATATTGCATATAGCACATTAGTTGGCAATAGAACACATCAAAGCTTGCTTGCATTTAAAATAATGTGTAATAAATTGATTTCATTATCAACCACAAAATTTTGAACATGTAAAACTTTTAACAATTAAACCATACTTTAAACAGTGTTTAATAAATTTGCATGCAGACAAAATGTTAAAAGTAAACAAACAACTCTTTACAATTTTGTGATTGCAAATAAAGTATTTGAAAACGAGGTAACAAGTACAAAATCTTATTATTTATAGTGCATATCCAAATTAAAACATACCACACTTTGAAATTTTGCAACATCTTACAACAACACTGTATAGTAAACTTAAGAAGATGGGATACGAAATATAGCCTAGAAAGGTGTAATATATTTGTAAACCAGACAATAAGGAAGATAAACAGACAGAGGGAAAAATAACAAGCATTATATTTGTATATAAACAAGTCACGCACCTAACCAACGGCGTCGCCTTTTGCAAGTTGAGTCCCCAGCTCTCAACAAACTCGTAGTTTTTCCTTTTGCTGTACTGTATCACATCATTGGCCAAGTAAAACAACACTAGTCTCTGTTCAACCTTTACTCTCTTCAACACGTTTAACCAACTGGATACAATTTTTTTATGGTGCACCCGCTGTCGCAAGCACCAAGAAGACAATGACTGTATGCTCTCCTGCGTATCTTTCAACTGCATCAGTCTCTTTTCGAACGCCAATGTATTGAAATCCTCAGTTTCACCCATTGTTATCAAATGAAAATTAACTCACGGTAACATTTTATTTCAACAAAAATACAATACGCTCGGGTCACTACACATATCACACATTTTACACAACAACTAATGTAATTATTATGTATTTTGTTATCACAAATACCGTATGTAACACCCGTGCTGACAAATAAACGCGGTTCGGAGCCGCGTTATTAGCGGGCTGTTAAAAAACACGTATACAGTCGATTTATTGCACAATGCAACCTTTTGGTAGCTGTTATTTACAAATAATACGTTAATACGATGTACCTGAACATCCACAATAGTTCTTTTGTAACTAATTTATGATAAATTGTACTAAACGCGGAAATGTAATTCTCAAGAAAACAGCCGCCATTTTCTAATAAAAATGGCAGACGATAACATTTTTATTCTAAAGCTGAGGCAAAGGTAACTACTGTACTGACAGCCACTAGCCAGGACCGAATCTCATTTTAATTTGATAAAATAATTTTTCGCACCTAGTGTTGGACAGAAGAAAATATTATCTTGTGTTCCCTTTCAAAACTTTCAAAATCTTATTTTAACTGACCCGGTCAATGATTAACCACTCACACGTCCACGTCACTGTCACTTATTTTGATAGAAATCTTCCGATTCCCGCGTTTTCAATATTCATAAACATAAAGCATTATATCCTCGTACCTATTCTAGCTACAGGGAAATAAAAAAAACTTTAAGTATCTAAAACTATGCAGAATTATTAAATGTGACAATTATTTTACAAATATAATTCAAATGTGTTGTAAACAAATAATAAAAATTCTATACAGATCGAATTTCAATGGTTTTTCATTTTCAAATCATGTTTTCACCCATTAAATCATATTACATACCAATAAAATCCATTTGTAAATAAAGTATATACTATAAGCTTTCTTTTGATATCCATATTTTAATACTTAAAGTTATTCTTATCTTATAAAAAACCAAAAAAATATACCCATAATCACATAACCAATTTTTGTTACGTTTGCGTTTTGCCATTATTGCTTAGTGACTCGCGAGTTCCGGGTTACGATTTAATGTTGCCAAGTAAGAACGAGATGTAAGAAAATAACACCTGGATGATCGATGAACTTTGATCGGTATTTTTTTTGTTTAATTATGTGTTTTAGAAATCATATTTAAATACAAATTACATACTGGTGAAATGATGAAATATGATTTTATAGACTATGTATGTAAGGGGCGTGCGCTCCTTGTAGGCAGAAATGTAGTGCTTTACTTGCCATACACAGATATTTTAATAAAACATTCGTACGTTTTAGATGACTTTAATTAATAGTAAATAAAAGAATAAACAAAATTTCATAGTATAAAAACGCCTAATATTTTATAAATAGCACGTATTTGCAAGCACACTAATTATGTTTGCCAGGTATTTAATGACAACGGCGCTGCAAAATAATGTATCCACAGACCAAGTAGTACTACAGACGGCCGACTCGCTTAACCCCTAGACTAGGGATGAGTTATACTTGCAAAATCAAGTACCAGGGCTTCTAAGTACGAGTACGTAAAAATACTAGGGTTCAAAACCAGGGTCTAAAATATTGTAAAAGTATTTTGTAAGTATGAGTCGGCAACCCTTCGCGTCCCAGCCGCGGCGCAGCGTCTATAAAATACTTGCATAGGAATTCAATTCGTATTTCATAACAAATAAGGAGCAAAAACGCATAAATAAAAAAAATACTTTGTATTTTCTATTCACGAATACGATTGTGATTCTTATTTATACTAAGTTAAGGATAGTTTTTCTATGGAAGTATTTTTATGTATAGTGTTCCAAGTTCCTCGCGCACCGACGTATAGCGGCGCCTAAATTTGAAAATACTTGCATAGGAATTCAACCCGTATTTGAAGGCACATAAAGAGCAAAATAGTATGAATAAAAAATACTTTGAAGTTTAAAGTATATGTTATTGACAGATACGATTGTGGTTCTTATTAATATTCTATTATGAATCGTTTTCCTATGCAAGTATTTTCATGTGTAGTTTCCAGATCTCTCCGCGCATCGACGTACTTTCATACTTATAAGTATTTTCTGCTCGTACCAGGGCGCCGTAATTCGAAGTGGTTTTAAAACCTGGTATCGTAAATACGTCTTATCTTTACCCTAGACTGTCGTTTGTCATGACTGTAGACGGTTAGACAGTCGGAAACGCCAGGCGCAGCTTCAAACAAAAAGTAACCTACTATCATTGAAATAGGGTTCATTTTAGTGTGATATAAAAAAAATAGCAAAATAATGCAATTGATGTAACTTTTTTCAAATTCAGATATTAGTATTTGTGTAGATTAGAAATAAAACCCTTCAAATGATATAAACAACTATTTATTTCATTCATACATTCAAAAGTATTCGTCGAAATATACAAATCTGTTTATTACAAATATGACATTTTAAGTTGAAATAAAGTACCTACACTTTTGCCTTACGTAGCTACAATTTTACCAAGGTTCCCAACTGGGCGTACTTGAATGGGAGGTACCAAAGATACGAAAAAATGTAAAGCCTCTTATATTGGATTATATTTACATAAGCATGTGTACTATGTTATAAGTAATATAAATCTTTCATCATAAATAAAATTAGATATTATTAAAATTCTGACATTTGGTACATTGACTTTATACATTATTCATTTAAATATTTATACGAAACTAATATGAAGGGGTAGTAAATAAACACAAAAAACGAAATCGAACAAACATGAATTTAGATAATAATAAACATTTTCAATTGAATTAATTAGGATGTAACAATAATACATGTATTTATAAAATTACGAAGTGTCTACTGTTTGTGATTGTTACATTCATAGAAATCAAACAAATATTTGGAGAGAATATTTACATTTTTGATTATTGAATTGATGAGTAATGATTTCTCATAAGTTACGAGCATTATTTTCCAAATATTCAATTGTTTCCTTGACGTCACTTACACTGCACGTTTAATACACGTATTCACTACACATTAATCACTGCACAAAGCAATCCTTTCTGGTCATTATATTTGCAAATTCACTAAAAGAAAATACAAGTAAATCTATCGACGCATTTGTTGTAAACAACATGGCGGCCCGGGGCGCAGACAGGCGCGTTATGGCTGCCATACATGCTAAGGTCGACCGGAAAGGTCCACCTGTGCAGGTATGCCTGCGCAGGTATACCGAAATGTGTGTGGGAATAGACCTGTGCAGTTTTTTGGGCCTGTGCAGGCGACCGGCGCAGAATCGAAAATCAATTCTTTCGAGTGACACCGTAGGGCGCACCAGTGCGTGTGTGCCTGTACTCCGGTCGCCTGCGCACGTCGCATCAGTTGTTTTCTAGCATGGCCGATTAACGTCCCCGGTCCCTTTAAACATTTGCGATCCTTTATGCTATCTATGCTTATACCATTGTATGACATTAGCACCCCTCGCGCAAACCTTACACACCCCGCGGTCGCCTATCGCTCTGGGGTGGCGTCTGCGCCACAGGCCGCCATGCTTGTATACAACAACTTCTGTTCACAAATATTGTGTAATGCCTCGATAGATTTTATTGTATTTTCTTGTAGTGAAGTTGCTACGAGCTACTGTAGTGAACAGAAACTATGTTTTGTGCCATGATTATTGTGCATTGAGTACATGTAATAAACATGCAGTGTAAATGACGTCAAGGAAACAGTCGTCCTCATTCGATGCCATCGCAAAAAGAACTGAAGACCGCTCCGGTACACCGTAACGTTCCCATACACGGTATCAGTGTTCGGTCTACCTGCGCAGGTATACCTGCACAGATGACCTCTCCGGTAGACCGTAGTGTGTATGGCCTACATTACACAATTAACGCTGGGTACCTCTATATTTATCGGTAGATGGCGCTGTTACACAATTAATGCTGGGCATGCATAGAATGGCTTAACACATCATTATTCGCCAATAGATGTCAGGAAGTCATATTTTCAGTTTGTATTTCAGTTTTTTTTTGCAACATTTTTTAAACAATAATCCTAATTATTAATATTCCTATTTCCTAATTAATATCCTAATTAATATATTAACATAATATTGTTCGGGTTCGATTCCCGCACCGAAACAAATATCTGTGTGAAGTAGAGGTATTTGTTTCGGGTCTGGCTATTAGTGAGACCGAAAAGTCTGTTGTAGTTCCTGATACCCACACTGATACCCACGACACAAGACTAGTTCTTTGTGTGGGGTCGAGACTATAAATGTGACTGTTGGGTGTATTTATTTATTTATTTTATTACATTTTTGGATATTTAGGAGATTGTCCCGCCCTCACACCCCGCACTGCAACTCCTGTAAGCCAGGATCAACAGTGGCACGCAATGTAATGACACCAAGCATTGAAGCTCGGCGAGTCTCCGGGAATGTCTAACTTGTCTTTAACCCGCAACGAAATTAATCAGAAAGTTAAATTAATAGGAGGAGTTGGAAATAAATAATGTCCACTTCCCTCCGTGCAAAGCGGGTGACAAAACATTGAACTAAAGAGGTAAATGACCTCCCAAAAAGACTTTTACAGCCGGAGAAGCCAGCTGTAAAGCACCACGGAATTCATTATTACATTTAAATGGGACCTATTGTGTGTGCTGTTATACTTGATTCCAGTAATAGGTATGGCAAAAACGCCGGAAAGCACGGAAATTCGTCCTAGTCTATTATTGGATATTTGATTCAATATATGACATCATATTTTCAATAAACAATGATGTGTCGGATTTGATAATGGCAGCTTTTCAATAATTTTCGCCAGCCCCCAAACCATTTAAAATCCACTAAAAGCAATGTTTCCCAACCAGGACCAAACTACCAGATTTTGTGGAAAATCCACTAAGTTGGCAACACTGGTGAAAAAAGTTTGAAAGATGGCCGCCCATGTATGTTCTTGTCCAGACGATATTTGATATAGATGTTAACCGGTTTAAAACAGCGCGGGGGCCAATAAATAAGTTACTATCTACGTGTAATAACATGAATGGAATATAAATGACTTAGTCCTATCAAATGTTAACATTGTTATACCTAGTTTTTTAATGTATTTATTGATTTTGCATTAATGAAATTTTAGCGATCGAGACATGCAAAGCTGTTATCCTTTTTTATAATGTTTGGTTTAGAAACCAAATTATAGTTTATGGTAGATTTTTAAGAAAATATCCTTAATTACGACGAGATTTGTATAGGTAAAGGTACTGGTAGATAAAGCGTAATCCATTACAATCAAAAATTGTAATAGTATTTAAAAATTACGAATAAAGGTAGGTTTTTATTTGGCCCGGCATAGTAGCCCGGCACAGTGCCTCTGCTTCGCCTCGGCTTCTGCCTCTGCCTCTGCCCGGGCCTCGGTCTCCCTGATTTCCGCACTGCCCGCTCAATGTAAAGTTCAAGTTAACTCTTAGCACTAGTTATGGTTTTTTATTTGTTTAATTGACACAAACTATGCATGCACTCTATCACTGAAATAAAAAAATAAAACACTCACGAGCATTCTTGCTTTTCCATTGATGACCTAAAATTGAAAATGTATTTTATTATTTTTCTTTTTATTTCAATAAATTTGTCCAATTGTAATACCAGTTTTGTATCAGAATAACTACGTTAGTAAAGCCGGGTACAATTTATAAGATGCGGCTGATGAACGCAGCTGAAGATATTTAGAAAATTGAAGATTCTGCCGCGCCGCGTCCAAGAGACCCTGAATATTGTACCACTCTTCAGCTGCGTCCGGCAGTCTTATAATTTGTTTTTGGCTTAATAGTAGATCATTTCAATGTTCGGATTATTCGCAGTCGCGCATCTATACTTTATCGTAATGTACGTAACGGTTTGCGGTCCCTGATGGCGGCTTCCATTCCGTATATATATATATATATTTTTAATAGCCTAGATTGTGTCCCACTGCTGGGCAAAGGCTTCCCCTTTATCATTCCATTTGACCCTGTCCTCGGCGAGCTCTTGTGATTTTGGCTCGAATGTATCCAACTCGTCTTTCCACGGTTTGGATGCATATTTGGAGAGGAAATATTGAAATATTTAAACTGAATTAATAAATTAATTCTTTGATATTGAAAATTTAAATCACCATATAATTGACTTCATCATACTTAATTTATAACAATCACATCCAACATCAAACATACCACACATTCTAGTTTGAACAAAAACTTTGGAACGCAAACTCTGTAGGGCAATTCACGTATTATAATAAGTTCAGCTGAAGTGCAGTTGCGGTTAAGTTTCGATCAAAACAGCCCTTTTCGTATTCCCGTAATTTTGACAACCGCTGTCAAATACGCTCGCGTCAAGTTCGCGTCACGCAAACGTTTTAGCGTATTCTACTGCTGCGCGTATATGTCAATCTCAAACAAATTTCATACGTCTGACGTACAGTTGACGCGCAGTTCACGCGCAGCTAAACACTTACAAGAATACCGTTTTGTACCAAAGCGTAAACTTAATTGTAACCGCACCGCAACTTGATCGGCGCGTCAAAAAGTTACGTGAATCGCACTACTGATCTTACAAAAAAATGGCGCGCGAGCGCGACTTTCTACGGAATACTGGAAATCAATTAAAATATTGAATTGTTTTGATATATTTTCAATTATCAAATGGCACCTATTTATTCTTTATGATATGTTTTCTCTCTCTAACACTTTATTTATCATTTTTTCATAGAATTAACACAGAAATATTTAATGAAAACCAACAAACAACGACCGTGATTTACTTTCGTGTCTAAAAAACTTCGAATCACGCGTCGAATATGGCTTATTTTTGGATAATTGATAATTATTAATGTAAAGGTATCTTTTAATAAACTATATAACAACAATAAGAGAGTTAAAAATCAATATTTACATTTTAAAAAATCCTGCGCACCACTCGTCGTTGTTCTTAAACAACACACGAGTTTGCCCGTTTTTTTTTAAATATGCCTATTACTAATGTCTTTTTGGCCAATGTTACATTAAAGGTACTTTATTCAAGCATTATATATATTTTTTTCATAACGCTTTTTATAATATATTTTGAATTTAGGACGCTTTTTCATTACTAGTGTATTTTCCTATGATTCGCGCGGGAACCTTCGAAGTGAAAGGCGCCAAAACCAAAATTGCCTTAAGCTACTTGCAATTTTCTTTGTATTTTAATAGTATTTCTTATAACATAACTAATTATTTGTAATTTCGCAAAGTGACAATATTGTTTGAAGAAGATGGGAGGCACGAAAAGGCGGAAAAAAGTTCCTCCCGATGGGCTGCCTTCATCGACTTCATCGGACTCCGATGATGACTCCACGAGCAAATTTGAAATCTATAAGGTACCGGGATACTTTAGGAAGTATCCCGAAAATAGCAATAAAAAAGAATTTGTAGTATTTTTAAACCATAAAGAGCAAAAGATGTTCACCGATAAAGACAGACTGTCTATTTCCCGCGCTTTACGCAGATATTGCGTCACAGGTGTACTACATCTTAAATCTATTAATAGATTTAAAATAGGAATAACATTTGATTTGTCCAATAACGCAAATGTATTTTTACAAAATAAAAAATTACTGGAGGACTCTAGAGATGTCGAATAAAAGAATATTCTCTCTTATTGGTAGTTCCCGTAATGTTATTCAAGTGAGGCGCTTCATGCGAAGAGTACGCGATGATAGTGGTCAAATAAAATACCAGCCTACGCAGACTGTGGCGGTAACTTTTGCCTCCACAGAACTACCTGAATATGTTTACTTGGACTCCTGGAGGCATGAGGTTAAAACATACATCCCTCCGGTTAAGCAATGCCTCCGCTGCATGAAATTCGGACATATTGCAAAATTCTGCAATAATGGAGATGTGTGTTCTATCTGTAGTCAGGAACATAGTTTTAAAAAATGCACTGTAGATAGTAAAAACGCGAAATGCGCTAACTGTGGTGGCAACCACATAGCGATATCCAACTCCTGCCCTCAAAAAAAACTTAAATTAGAAGAAAATAAAATAAAAACAAGAAATACTCAATACGCAGGGCTATTTAATGAAAAATCATTCCCACAATTAACTGCATCTAACATAGAAACTCAACTTCAAAATTTAACAAAATCAGATATTTCATGAACTTATTGACTCAAGCATTAACTAAAATAATCATCAATCAGAAGGACAATCCTATAAATTCAGCATCGATAAAAGATATACTACATCAAACGCTCCGAAACAGTTCCTTATTGAAAAATGGACCTTAATGTCATGCAGTGGAATGCTCAGAGTATTTTAAGTAATAAGATCTTACTAACTCAATTTTTATATGAGAAGCAAATCCACTTGGCAATCATATCGGAAACTTGGTTGACACCCAAAAAAACATTTGCAATAAGAGGTTACAATGTAGAAAGAAAAGATGTTGGCAATGAACATAATGGCGTAGCTATTTTAATTCGTAATAATATTGATTACAAAAGAATTAATACTTATTGTGATAATTCATTGCAAAATATTTGTATAAGAATTAATCTAAATAATAGAGAAATTAGTATCGTTAGCTTTTATTGTCCTACAAATTGTTCTCCATCTTTTGATAAAAATAAATTTGACTCTTTAATAAAGTCTGTCCCGGAACCTATGATATTTGCTGGCGATTTTAATGCCCATCACACCCTGTGGGGTTGTAACTCTGTTAATGCACGAGGTAGAGATATTTTGGATGTCATTGACGGCAATAACTTGATTTTGTTAAATTCTGGTGAAGTAACTACAGTTGGTTCTTTGACGTGGCGTCCAAATGCTCTAGATTTAACTTTGGTCTCTCCATCACTTGCTCTTTCTTCGGACTGGTCTGTACATAATGATCCTCTCGGTAGTTATCATCTTCCTGTAATTATTAAAGTTTTAGTAAATAATAATATACATAGTTGTGCTGCAAATAATAATGGTAGTGTGCATTTGCCCATCTACCCCAATTATAAAATGGTGGATTGGAAAATGTATACACTAAATGTAGATTCGGAATTGTCAAATTTCCAAACTCAAAGTTGCATTGAAACTCCATTGAAAATGTACACATTATTTTGTGAATTGTTGCATTCTGCGATCAATAAATCCCTTCCATATTGTAATCAACACATGATATCTCCTACAAATACACCTAATATTAACTCCCCGAGCAGGAAATTTATTAAACATCCTCCTCTTCCTTGGTGGAATAAAAAATGTTCTGAAGCAGTTCAAAATTCAAGGTATGCTTATCTCAATTTTAAAAATAATCCCTCAGATGAAAGCTATGTTGAGTTTAAAAGGTTACAAGCTCAAAAAAAACTTATTTTGAAAACAGAAAGATCAAACAGTTGGGTCCAATTATGCAGTTCTTTTAATCGGTGTACTCCTCTTTCAAAGATCTGGAAATCTATGCGGAAATTTAACAAAACATTTTCTAGTAATACTAATGATGATAGTTGGGTTAATGATTTCTTACGAAAGTTTACTCCAGATTATGTAAATAATCATCCTAATTTATCTTCTGATTCTGCAACAAATTCTGTAAATAGTTTTTTAATCAAACCTTTTTCAATACAAGAGCTAATATCTTCCATTTATTCTAGAAAGGATAGTGCTTTTGGTTTGGATGGAGTTTCTTATATAATGTTGAAACGACTAAGTCGCAAAGCTCTCTGCATTTTACTTCAAATATTCAATAACCTTTGGTTAAACAATGACATACCTCAGTCATGGAAATCTGATTGCTTAGTACCAATTTTAAAACCAGATAAACCTCGAATGAGTCCTGACTCATATAGACCCATTGCTCTTACATCATGTGTAGGCAAGGTATTTGAGCAATTACTCAAACAAAGGCTTGAATATTTTGTTGAGCATAATAATATTCTTCCAGCTAATCAATTTGGGTTCCGAAAGGGAGTGTCGGCCCATGAAAGCATAGGACTGCTTCAATTGGATGTTCATAATAGTCTTGTTAATAAGGAGTTATTGTTGTCAGTGTTTTTTGATGTTGCTGGAGCTTTTAATAGTGTTAATATTAATGTACTTTGTTCCGAATTACTTTCAATTGGAATGCCAAACAAAATAGTTCACTGGATTAAGAATTTTTTAACAGAAAGAGAAGTCTATGCAAAGTACAATGGTAAATATTATGGACCAAGACTTTCATCTGTTGGAGTATGTCAGGGGGGAATACTCTCTCCACTAATTTTTATCTTGTATATACGTCGTTTGAATCTTGTTTTGGGCACTGAAGTAAAAAATCTTCAATTTGCTGATGATTTAGTTGTTTACACCACTGGGAACAATTTGGATAATGTTACAAACATTCTCAACAAGTCTTTGGCATCTCTGTGTGCATATTTCTCTTATTTAAATCTGGACATAAATCCATCTAAATCAAAATTGGTTGTTTTTGGTAAAAGTAGATCTGTAAGTCCCTCTGTGTATTTTAATAATGTCTCTATTCCAGTTTCCTATGATGCAAAGTTTTTGGGTGTGACATTTACCCATAATCTTTCCTGGAGAAGGTATATTGAGTTAATAAGTGCTAGAGCTAATAGAGCCTTTAATATTATGAAAACTTTATGCAGAACATCTTGGGGTGCTGATCCCAAATTATTGTTGTTGCTTTATAAATCTCTAATTCATGGCCACTTTGAGTATGGGTTCCTGTCTTTTGCTGGTGATAAGAGATTGGTAGACATCTTAGATAATATACAAAACAAAGGCTTGAGGTTAATAACTGGAGCATTTAAAAGCACCCCTATTAACATAATGCAAGTTGAGTGCAATCTTGCCCCATTAAGTATAAGATTTGGTTATTTGAAAGAAAAGTTTTTATTAAAATTATACAGCAAAACAAATAATCACCTATTTTTAAATTTGAAACATACTGCTCAATCTTCTGCTTGTAGCTCCCTATATATTCTCCAAGGCTTCTCACAATATGTAAATTTTCTTGAAAATCTGCATATCCATAAATCTTCCTCTCTTCCATGTTATCAGGGAGATTTTAATAGTAAATTTCCTGAAATTGACATCATTATTGATCACAATTTATTCTCTAAAGAAGATGTATACTGTAAATTTTCTAAATTTACCAATTATAGATTTGTTTATTCTGATGGGTCCAAAACAGAGTCTGCTGTATCAATTGCTATTTATGATGGATATTTGAATTCTGGCGTTGGTCATAAAATAGACCCTCATGCAAGCATATTCACTGCTGAGGCTGTAGCTATTCTTGCTGCTTTAAGGCATATAAAACATAGTAATGATGGTTGTTATGAATGGGTAATAGTCAGTGACAGCATGAGTGTTCTTGAAAATCTTAAAAACAGTAGATTCAATGCTGACACTAACTATTTAATTCCCCGTATCAGGGAGACTTGTATGGATTTGTTCTTTAATAATATTAAGCTTGTATTTATGTGGGTTCCTTCTCATATGGGAGTGTTGGGAAATGAGAAGGCTGATTTTCTGGCCAGAACTATTACACATTTTTCAACAACTGTTCCTGACTCCAGTAGAAATCTAAATTTTTTTGTACCACACACAGATGTGGTCCCTATCCTTAAAAGAAGATCAATCGACTTGTGGACGAGGCATTGGAAACAAACAGTTGAGATTCAAAATAAAGGTCTATGGTATGCTACTTACAATGTCGCCATTGGCTCAACACCTTGGTTCTGCAAAAGTCGTTTTTATAAAAGTCGAAAATTTTACACTACCGTTTTGCGGCTTCGTTTTGGACACTGTCGTTTAAACTATCATCTATTTCGTTTGAAATTGGTGCAAAGTCCTTACTGTGACCATTGTAATGTTCAGGTTGAGCAATCTCTGTCTCATTTATTCTTTCATTGCTCATCCTTTGGCATTCAGCGCCTTGTGCTGATGGGTGAGCTGATTAAAATTTATAAAAAAACGGACTTAATTCCGCGCTCCATCCAGGCTCTTCTTGAAAATGGTTCAACGTACACAGCGTTGTTTGACTTTATTGTTGGTATTGTTGGGCAAATTTAATTGTTCGTAAATATTGAGGTTTGTAAATAGTTTCGTCTTAATGTACATAAGATCTTGGGTTTTTAATTTGATTTCTCTATTTTTATTCTCAATTATTTTATAAATTAAGAAACCACTGTAGATGATTAATAACTTATTACATATTATTAATGCACTCTGAGTATATACTTTGTAACGTTAGAATTTTGAATATTTGCACTCTTGGTTACTGTTGTGGTTCCTGTCTTGTGATTTGAACTTTCGTATTCACATTTTATATAGGTAATTTAATTTTAATGCTAGATATAGTAATTAATTTATCTCTGAATGGGTTTACAATTAATAATTTAAAGGAAGGTAAATTTTAACATAGAGCGTTTGTAAATATTTTAATTTACCCGGCATTGGCCCTTGACTGGATTTATATAATTTGATATTAAATACCAATTTGAGCGTGAAGAATTAAGAATTTTCTTTGATATATGTACTTGAGAGGTACATAATCACCAATGGAATTGTCCAATATCCACTGATGGGAAAACTTATGACATATTAATGAATACCTTTGATTTTTGACTTTAAAGTCAATAAATTGAAGCACTACTACTGAAGACATATTTTATCTTATATATTATATCAAGAATAGTCCACAAGTACTATACTTAAGAAACAAGAAATACTTTCGACTTGGCAGCATGGTCTTGGATCTTAGCCGGTTCCTTACGGAACGAAAAGAACAAAAAAAATAAAAATGTATTTTCCTATAAAAATGACAGCTTACGTCAAAATTGGAGGTCGGGACGGTCGGGACCAGGCCCGTTTAACTCGGGCTTAAAAAGTAACCCAATTTTCTTTCTCGCTTTCTCATATGCCGTTTTCGCCCCATCTCTTTCACTTTTATGAATGTGTGCGTGTGCCGGCGTGCGCTGTCGCCGCCATATTGCCGCCATATTTTTCAACAGTCGATTGCTGTTTAGTTTGGATTTGCTTATTTTATATTAATTGCATGTTATTTCATCTGTTTTGTAATCAGTAACGTAAATATTTAACAGTACAAACGTGATATAATTTGGTTTGTGTAAATCATATCTAAAAACTTGTGATTTACGTGATAATTATTAATTTTAGTTATGTGTTTTGTTCCCGAGTGCACAAACGAAAAAAACATAGAAATATCTGTGCAGCCTTCACAAACAAAATATACAAACACTTTAATAAGTGAACAGCTATGTTGGCGGAGCAAGAAATACCAAATTATTGAAATTATTGAAAAACATAAATCTAACCTCATCTGACATAATTAAGGTAAATATAATAATATGTTATTCCGCTGTGACCCTATTTCTAGTTTAATCTGCTACAGGAATATAAGAAATAACAATAAGTTGTAATAAATACCCATTAAAATACAGATTTATTAGATCTCTGAACATGTGATAAGGTTAACTTTTTGTTAGTGTCTAGAGTTGATGGATTATGTACCCTTACTCCTCTCATTCGTACTCTCGACTGTAGAGGAAGCTTGTGCTCTGCAGTGGAAAGTATAAGTCTACCCAGCACAGTACAGTGCAAGATTAAAGCTATTGGTATAGGTATTTCCAAGTTCCTAACATATTAATGTATAATTATCAGTTTTTATGGTTATATGTATCTAAAGTCAGGAAAGCAGTCAACTTCAACAGATTGTGCCCTTATAATATTTATTTTTTTATTAATTGTTTTATAATTTCTAGGCTAGACTCGGGTGAAATTTCCAGTCCAAGCAATTTGCAGGTAAATGCGTTCATCGTTGGAAATACAAAGAAAGTCTCTACTATGTCTGCAGGATCACTTTTTGTAGACTAATAGTATGTTAATATTGGTGAAGGTTAAATCACAACAGAAGTAATTATGTTCATTAATAATCTGTATATAATATTTATACTTCTTGATATAATTAAGATTCTCATAAAAATGCATTTGCTAAAGATTTTGGTTATATTTTCAAATTCAGTGCAATGCAGTTGTTTATAAGATTATATTATAGACCTATATTGTGCATACTATAATAGTAATAGCATTAACATTCTTTAAAATGACTTTATTTTAAACATATGTTCTGCCTATTCCTTTAATATATTATAATAATTAATCAAAAAAGTTTTAGTATAGCTATTATGCATTTAATGCGTTCCATGATTTGACTAATTATTTGTTAATTGATAGCTTATTTTAATTATGTATGTCTTGTTTTTGCTTTTCAATTTCTCCAAAAGTAAGCCAAATCGCTTTGTTATTTACTTAATGTCAATTGTGTCTTAGATAAAATTTGCCAACAAAGTAATCTTGTGCTGTTTCATGGTATTGTAAAATATAATTTGCAATTATTAATGTTTCCATTTAAACTTTTATTTGTCAATGCATATTTCAATTCTGTAGTCATGTTCTTAAATTTGGCATTGTTTTATTGGTCTTAAAATTAAGAGAATTTTAAGTGATAAAATTAAGAGATATTAACAAATTGAAAATGTTTAAATTAATCTGAAGATATATAAAAAAGTATTGGAGGTTATAATATTCATTAGGATAAAAATGTTTAAATAAAAGTGTTTTAATATAAAAATATAACATCAAATAAATCAGAGAATATATTATTGATTAAAGGTTTAGAATTATAACTTGGTTTTATTTGTTATTTTCATTTTGAATCCATAAATTTGAACATAAAAGCATGAAACCCAAATATAAAACCGGTAAATTTCCGGTGGTAAAAATCGGATTACTGAAAGTATAACGTACATCCCTAAATATTTCAAAATCGGTAATTTCGGTAAAGTACCGATTTCAGATCAGCTCTGGTGGGAAACGCATCTAATATATATACGTATAACGTACGAAAGAGATGGCTCAAATACGATGAACAAAATTCTTTAATACTATTGGTCAGTGACAAAATTATCAATGAAAAGAAAGAAAGATCCGATGAAGATTGAATGAATTATATATGTAGAAAAGCATGTTTGGTTTCGATGTGTGAGTTTTCATAACGTGTTAAAAAATTTGTATGGAGTTGGCCGTCTGTATTTTTAGTCGTCTGTGGTCGGGACGTTTGAGTGGATAAGTAGCAGTTTCAATACATAAGGAATTTTTAAATACTTAAACATATTACCAGTGTTGTTGACTGTGACAGTGCTACCTCATAACTCATAAGTATAATATCACTGTTTTTATTTTGCTGATTGCTGGTCGCCGCGCCGCGCCGCCGGTCGGTCAACTCACCTTCTGACGTTCTGACCTAATTAGGTAGGTACCAAATAGTTCTACTACGAAGTTGTGCAGCATTCCAGCTGTGATTAGGTATTGTGTGTGTGTTAATACATTAATACCATCATGTACATCGATTTAACAATTATTATTGTGCAATCATTATGATCAAGTGCGTGGTGGCCTGTTGGTAAACGGACTAGACGCGACTGCCAACATGTTCACGGTGGTCGCGGGTTCGAATCCCAGGGCACACCTCTGACTTTTCGGAGTCATGTGTGTATTGATAGTCAATCACCACGCACTAAAACAGTGAAGGAAAACATCGTGAGGAAACCTGCATACCATAGCCAAATTATAAAAATTTCTATGGTATGTAAGTCCGCCAACCCGCATTAGGCCAGCGTGGTGGACTATATGGCCTAACCACTCTCAATCGTACTGTCGATTGTAGAGGAGGCCCGTGCCCTGCAGTGGGACGTATATAGGCTGATACAGAATCATTATGAGCAGTCAACAGGCTAAAAAACCGTCTGGGAATCAATGGTAACACCCACTTCAAAACTTACCAGTTGCAGAAACATATTTCATTTTCTGTAGTGATTCAAATGTATTGTCAACTCTTATTATACTGTTTCCATTCGTTTATTTTATTTTTGACACATCGAGTACTGAATCAAACAGTGATGGCCTGATGCGTTATCGAATCAATTTTTTATAACAAACGATTTTATTTTTGAACAAGTTTTAATCGATTTAATACATATTTTATTTTTTGCTCCATGCATTGTTTTATAAAACTTCAGGGATATTTAAGTTACTTGATTTAATAATTATATTAAAATAAACCATTTACTCATGTTAAGTTAATATTCTTATCACTTCCGTCGGCAATAGTAATGTTGTTAAAAACAAATTGTGAAACGGCAACACTGGGCAGACAGGTGACGCGCGCCGCCATTTTGTGGTCACTCACAATGAGACGCCCGCGCCCGTGCTAGTGTTTTCCGTTCGCTGAATTTTAATTCACATTTTTCATACGTCGAGTTGAGTATTTATATTCCTGTATTGTTTTACCCGTGAATTCCTACATTTGGTTGAATTGAGAACATCGTACCTGCCTTCATCACTTTCAAAATGCCTAAAGGAAAGGTGCTTAAAGGACAAACAAGGGAGTTTGTGTTGCGACTTCATGAGTACTTTGAAAGGGAAAGCCGTAATGGTGGACCTCTTATACCAGTGACTCAAATCAGAGACCGTGTTTCAGCAGCATTAGGTATTACTGCTCCAACAGTTTCAAAAATAATTAAAGAAGGCTATGGCAGTAGTGGCATGGAACAAAACAAGCCATCTACACCTAAGAAAAAACGTCAGCCCTTTAAAGTGACAGCAATTGACAGTTTTGATGGTGATGCTATTCGTCGTCATATATACGATTATTACCAAAGAAAAGAGATTCCTACTTTACATAACCTAGTACAATCTCTGAAAACTAGTGGCTTGTTCCGTGGTCAAAAGTCTTCTTTGGCGAAGGTATTGAATAGGATTGGATTCCAATACAAAAAATGTGACAAAAGAAAAATATTGATGGAACGCAATGATGTTGCTTTGTATCGATGCGAATTTTTAAGACAAGCTAAAAAAATAGAAGACTGGTCGAATGTTGTTTTCACCGATGAAACTTGGCTCAATGCGAATCACACGGTATCAAAAACTTGGACTGACAACACTGCTAGCTCCTCGACCGCATTGCCAATGGGAAAAGGTGAAAGAATTATAATTTGTCATGCAGGAACCGCAAAAGGATTTGTGCAAGATGCTATGTTAGCTTTTAAATCAAAGAAAACAGGGGATTACCACGAAGAAATGAATTCCGAAGTATATGAAAAATGGTTTCGGGAAATGTTATTGTCACTCGAACAGCCATCAACAATATTTATAGATAATGCGTCCTATCACTCTCGGCAAATTAACAAAATGCCAACGCAAGCCAGTAAAAAAAATGAAATAATAAACTGGCTCCGTAACAATGGTGAGGAGGTGGACGAGTCCCTATTAAAAGTAGAGTTACTTAAAATATTAAAAATGAGGAAGCAGCCTAAACGATACGTTATAGATGAAATGGCTGCAGAACATGGGCACACCGTCCTTAGAATTCCTCCATATCATTGCCAGTATAATGCCATAGAGCTAATATGGGCGCAAGTGAAAGGATATGCTGCGAGAATAAATACAACTCCTCCTTTCACCGCAAACAAAATGCTGGAGTTGCTTAAAAATGCGTGTGAAAATGTGACGCCTCATAACTGGGCGAGTGTCGTAGATAAGACGAAGAAAGAAATAATGTCTGATTGGGATCGCGATGTCGCATTTGACAACTTACCCATGCACTCATTAATAATTAGTGTTACTGGGGATACGAGTGACGACGACGCCGATTCCGACGAAACAGACGATTGTTTATAAATAAAAATATTAACAAATTACCTTTTAGTTGTTTTAATTATTTAATCCTTAAAGTACTATGAATTCCAACATGGTTTAACTGTTTATTACAAGTAGGTACTAAACATTTATTTTCGTTGTAATCATTGTAATTATTTTAAATTAAACTCTTATTAAAAGTCACTTCAATACGTATACCTTTATTCATATTAATTAATTTGCAGCAAATACATTCGATCCTAATATTGGGTACTATATTACGTTTAACTGTTTTCATTAGCATTTTAATGTAATTTTATTTCAAATGATTCCGATTGATTGATTCTATTCAAAATCGTTTTTGTTATCTGTGGTCATTCGTTACGAATGGCACAACTCTAAGTGGGCGTTACCCGTCAAGAAAGTATCTACTTTTATTTCAAAATATTGTTCTACTGTAATGTCGTACTTTATAGGCGTGAACTGTCAAAAATAAAATAAACGAATGGAAACAGTATAGTTGATACAGTTGAAGGTCCATATGTAGGTACCTACATAAAATGTGCCAACAAAATGATTTTTTTTTGCCATCGTAATATTTAAATGAATACAAATAAAACTAGTATAATGAGCCTTGTGGACTGTGGTGCATTGATTAATTTATTCACCACTCTATTGTACACCAGTAAAATTAGACAACATTTCAATAAAAATGCATAAGTAGCGGTTATCTTTGCATCGATGTACTTATATAACTTAATTTTTTTTACTGAGGAAGAATAAAATAATGTAATTTTTCCTATTATTCCAATTTTCCACAATGATATACGGATGAAATAAGATATAATAAGAAATAATTTTTGATGTTATAAAGAGATGGATTTATGAGCAGGTGTGATTGTACAGATTATACATATATTTATTATACAACATATCTACACTGGGTGAACAGGCACACTGGTCTCTTAGATATATTATATCATTGATATTAATGTGGTGATTTATTTTGTGAATTTTTATTCAATGAATCCTAATGCAAAAATGTTGTATTTAATACCATACAAATTCCTTATACAACCTAAAAATAAAAACCCCAACATTTTAATTAGTATAAAATGAATTTCATTGCCTAAATATAGAACAAACTTTCACCATTATCAATAATAAATATCTTATTGAATTACAAACATTGATGTCAGTGGTACACTAGATAATACATTCTTTGCGAAAAATTACTCCCACTAGGTGCGTAAGCTCTATGAAATATACAGTACTTTCAACCTTTTGGTCGCAAAAAAACTACACCTTGGAAGCGGTCTAGTAGTGCATAATTATACTGATTGGTTAGACAACTTATTAGAAATGAGATGATTCAAGTATCACAAAAAAAGTATTACCAACTAAGAATAACTCTAAATTTTGAATTTTACTGGTGGTAGTTTTCTCTTATAATCTGAGATGCCGCCTAGGCAGGTTCCACTGTAATGTCTCCTTCTCTCACCAAACAGCAGTGCAAATGCTGTGCTGTGTACCTGTTTCGGTAAGCCAGAGTAACTACTGGACATAATATCTTATCCCACAATGGCAAGCACAGTGGAATGCCAATCTTTGCTTTGTAATTCATCATGTTGTTTGGCTTGGCTACTGTCCATGAGTGTTGGTATCCCTTACTATCAGGCGAATGGCATGGCACGCTCGACGCTTGTCTCGCCATAGAAATAAAACATAAACATGGTTCTCTGTACAGATCAAGGACTGTTTTCATATTGTGTGTCTTACGTTGTATTCGGACCTCATCATCACTTTTACAATGTACAGTCAGCAACATAAGTCGCTGAACACTTCACATTTTTTGATAACCTTTTTATGAATTAAAATTTGTATGTACTACTCTGTAGTCGTAAAATATTACCAAGTAAAGTCATCTATGCCTTACGATATTGAAAATAATTATTATTTTGGATGATAAGACAATTCTAAATCTCGTGAATGTGTAGCGACTTATGTTGCTGACTGTACAAATATTTACTCGAATTTATGAATATGAAAAATGTGTTTTAGTTTTTTTCAAAGTCTGGTGTTGGGATGAATTAATAATATACTTATTTGTATGTTTATTTTATATTTAAAAACAAGCAATTTTCTTAATTAGAACGGTAAGATTGATGGATTTGTACTACTTCCCTTTAATATATAAAATTAACATTAGAGTAATAAAATTAACATATTTTTGTACCAAGCTAGATGATTGCTATTAGATTAGTTTTGACACCTTTTTTAGTGGTATTTTTTTTAACTTTTTGTTTATACTATTTGCTTAGATATTTAATTGCTTGAGTTTGAAAAATTCGAAGTTATTTTGTATGTGGTAAAGTATTACATAATATCCTATAATAGAGGCAAAACTTCCAACAGGTATATGTAGAGATCCTTAGTGGAGGCTTATTTTTACCAGTCGACTTTCTGTCTGAAGAGTCAGAGAAATAATACTAGTTATAATCATTTTTTTTTATATTTTCAGATCATCAAGATGATTTTATTAACTGGCAAGAGTCTTAACGAGCGACATCGTGAGCTGAACAGCAAAGTGAATGAAGCAGCAACACAAGGAGTGATATTTGAAGATGTCAAACTACAAACAGAGAAATCAGACGTGGACAGGCTTTATAAAATCAAGTTGGCGGACAAGTACAGAAATGTAGAATACATCATTGAAACGCTCAAATGTGGAGACAACTTATACATTACTAAAGCCTTGAAGTGTGCATGGCTTTGCGATGAAGAATTCTCAAACATCATCAATCCAGATTACCTCGAGAAAAACATTTTCCCAGAAATGTCTTTTAAAATGAAAAGAAAGTTATTGATGATGATATCTATGCACGTGACCAATGACCGCGCGGCTAGTTTCTATAATTATTGTATGCAAATCAAATTGACAAATATTGCTTATAAGTTCCTCTTGAATACTACAGCAGAGTTTAAAATAGATGTAATAAAGGGAGGCAATATTTCTAGTATCTCTGATGAAACTATGATTGTCATTATCGGCAAATCCTTCTCTATAGCTATGGCCGTCCTAGAAAATCTTCCCAAACATAATATTGTGAAATATTTGCATAATCTTAGATACTTATATTCTGTGTCAAATGTGGAATATCTAGAACTAGTAGAAAATTATACTTTAAAACGTGAATTAACTTGGAATATACCTCAACGACTTGGTTTGAGGATCTCTAAACACATTTTAAAAAATCACAAAGAAAGAATATTACGTTGTACACAATTGTACATAAATATGCTTAATAAGGCAATGTTGGTTAAATTTTCTGGTCCTGATGACGTCAAGAAGTATGCACAGGCTTTAGTTTCTTCTAAATACACAATATTTTGGAACTTATATGGTAAATATAATTTCTTATTTTCTATAATTCCATTAAAAGAGCAGTTGCAGTTCTTAAAAACATTATTTACCTCACGTTATCCTGAAGATCAATTTGAAATGGATATACAGTTCTACAACTCTGGATTGTATAAATTAATGACAAAAGAAGAGAGAGAATCGTGGGCTTTAAAACATCTAGAAAGTGGGTTAGAACTTTTAGGTCCCGGTAAAGATTATATATGGTATAATTTTACTTCTTTTGAGAAAGCTTTGGTTGCAATCAAGAAATATATTTTAGTTGCCGCTGACAATGATCTCAGAAATGAAATTGTTCGCGTATTAATCCACAGTGCACAATCTAACCGCGAATTGGAAACTTTGTTTAATTATTACTACCAGAGGCATGTAAATGAAAAGATAAATTACAAAGAAAAATTCGTAGATGAAGTTTTAAGTAATCACAAGTACTTCAATTTTGATGAGGAATGTTGGAATGCTTTCAATAAAATATTACACAGTATGGATGTCTATGATAGTAAGAAACGTTACTCTTGCAAGAAATACTTGATAAAAGCAATGGTTTATTCTATAATTCATGGAAAAGAATTACATAGCACTATCAGACACTACATTCATGATGGAATACATACGTACGAAGTACAACAGGCGGCTGAGGAATTACCACAAGAAAAAACGGAACTAGTGTATCAATACTTACTCAATTTATTTTTGGAGGCAATTCGTCAATTCGAATTAGACGAAGACGATGATGCTCAATATGAAATCAGAAGACATATCAGATTTGTTTTGGATTTAATGGACTATTTCCATAAACCTAGAAAAGACATTCCTGATCTAGTAATGAAGCATGTGCAAGTGTATTTTGAAGAATTCAGATATCACTCTATGATTCATGAAGAAACTGCTGAAAGTCCGTGTCGTCTTACGGAAGGCGACTTAATGAAAGATTTAAAAACTGATGCGTCACTAGTTGTGTTAAAGATTCCATCAGTAAGAACTGCACTTCAAAACGGTTCATTCCGACTTAATAAATTATTTCGCAAGATACGCGTTTATTTTTCCGCAGATATAGCTTTAAAGTATACCGAGCTTTTAAAAGACTTGCTATTAGAAGATATTACTGAAGCAACGTGTAACGTGGCTATTTACGGCATATTTCAAATAGCAATGAATTCTGAACGATTAGAATTTCTCACGAAATATATACCCACAGAATCACAAATAGCTCACGACGAGATTGAGCGCAACCTTTTGTACGTTAGAACAGCTATTTGTAAGTATGTATGTTTTTCGCGTCCCATGATCCCACTACTACACGTAAAGAAGTTGGTCAGAGGTGACTATCTCAAGTTTTGTATGCCGATGATGCAATCATATGCAGCGAACCTGCAGCCTGCTGTCCTCGCAGATTTCGTCAAAATGTTATTAAACTCTCCGGCGTCAGTCCAGAAACATGGCTTAAGATTGGCATTTCAGTGCTTTAATGTTAAAGATTTGCAAGGGATAATTTCTAATATTTGGAAAAATACTAAAAAAGTGTCGCTTCGACTTACTATATACCAGGCAGTTTACAAACAAATTAAAGCTTTCAGCGATGAAGATTTGCAAACAGAGTTATCTAAGACTTTCAATTCGTTTACGCTTGATCTACGTGAGGATGACGATCAGGGAATTTTCAAAGTTTTGTGTAAAACGGATCTGCCGAATCATATCTTAGGGGATCACATATTAAGTGGTTGGAAGGCATTAAACACCTTACCTGACAAAGATAAATTTAGAGATTTTAAATGTAAATTAATACATAATATGATAACAAATATAAATTTAATGCCACAGGATTTAATTTTATCAATTGTATCTGAACATATTAATGTCATGCTAAAGGGCGACTTTAAAAATATATATGGCAGATATTCTGTTGAAAGCAAATGGTATTTGGCTGCACGTTATATTACGTATTTTCCAGACGAAGATGCTGTGGAACAAAAGCTAAAAATTGCCCACACCATTATCAAAGAATGTATAAAATTATGGGATAAAACCGATGAAAACGTATTAGTTGTTAGATCATTTTTCGCTAACTTTATTGAAGAAGTCCAGAACAATCTGTCCTTAGATGGTAGTAATAGGCATGAAATTAGGTTGATGGAGCAAATATTAAAAGATTTGCTAGATGGTTTACCGTTAATAGAGATATACGATGCAGTGTGGTCCTTGCGAGTAGGTATTATTGTAAGAAATATAATAGCTACTTTAAAAAAAGATGATAATACTCTCAACATTTTCGAAGAGTCCGTTAGTAGGTTTGCTGTTGAATTTGTAAACTTGTTGAATGAATTTATTGAGCAAGGTTATTATTTTATAACTGCCCAAGATGTCATCTCGCGAGTCTTAAAAATTAATGTCCAGTCTCTACTGAAAGCATTGCCAAACATTGAAGATAAGGGTTTGAGTGATGTGATGGTATCAATATGTGCTAAACTTGTCGAAATAGAGAAATTTGAAACCTATTATTTTGCTTTAGATTTATTGCCCTTTTATTACGATGTGAAGTCGAGTTTATATAGTAGCATCATTCGTAAAATGAAATCTTTTGATAACAACGAATTTAAACATTTATTATACAGACAACTAGTACGCCAGTTTAGCTACAATCTTGAAAGATTTAATTACTAATAACAATAAATAATAATCTAAATGTAATCTTTTTGTCTTTACATATTTCGCATTTAGTGTTAAGTTGTATACCTAATTATATTTTGTTATTAATGAAAATTATAGTTAATTTTTTCAAAAAATTATTATCTTAGCTAAGGTTAACTACCTTCTGGTCTTTATTCGGGCTGAAGAAAAAGAAGAGGGAGAAGTTTTTCAATTGTTTTCATTTTTCGTTGGTATCAGAAACTACAAGAGATTTTTCAGTCTCATAAACACTCAGACTCAAACGAAATATTTGTGGTAGTTAATGTTATGTTTTTATAAAATGCATATATTTTATTTATAAAACATTCGTTTTATTTCTCTTTCATGGTTTGTGTTTTCTATCCTACACACATACATAAACTCATGCCTTTTTTTCCCAAAAAGGGTAAGCAGAGTTGCCACAAGACGACCTGTCTGTGACTGTGTTGATAGGTATTTTTTTTAACTTAATTAACTGTTTTATTTATCGAGCTCGTTGATCAGGGTAAATATTATCTATCCGAACTTAATACAATGATAATGTATGTTAGAAATGTTGCCTCCACTTTAGGGAAGGTATTGCCACATGTAGAGATTAAAGCTGAAAACATATTGTACGTTTTTGTCTTACGCATACAGTAAAGAAGCGGCCATAAATACTAGAGCAACGCGTCTTACAGCGATCTGAACAATAGATTCTTTTGTTGTGTGCACACTGTCGGTCGAAATTCGAGGGCATGACCTTCAAAAACAAAAAACGTCTGAGACATACAGCGCAACTAACATAAATTGACAAGTGGTGAAATTAGGAACTAGAAATGAAAGTAAAAAATATCTTCAACGCTTTCATTAAAATATTCTTTCATAATTTATACAATGTACATTTATACTAGTAGTCCAATAGTACTAATGATAATAATGTCCAATGTAATTAAATTTGAAGAGAGAAAAAAATAATGGTTTCTCCGTGCACCACAGCGCTTTTGAGTGATTTGCGATTGTGGACAAACTTGAGTTTACACAACAATAGGTTTTGTAAATATGGCTACCAGCTTTTTAAGCCAAACTAATATAACATTTCTTAAAACTTACAATTAAATTAGAATTTATAATACGTACAAGGTATAATTTTCTTTATTCAATCTGCATACAAATTAAAATTGTTGAATACAATTTGGAAATTTCTAATTATTTACATGAGGTTTGGCTGGGAATCTAACTTGACTTAATAGAAATAAACACCGCAGTTCTTTGACCAGTTGTTTGTAAATACTAGACTGGACGTAATTGACAGCCTCCGTGACGCAGTTGGTTAGACGCCGCCTGTGAAACGAGAGGCCACGGGTTCGATCCCCGCACCGAGACAAATGTTTGTGAGGCCCACAAGTATTTTTCTCGGGTCTGGATGTTTGTGAGACCGAAAAGTCTCTCGTAGTTCCCGATACCCACGACACAACACTTAATTGATCTTAATGTGGGGTCAGGACTATGTATGTGATTGTTGAGTGTATTTATTTATTTAATTATCAGTAATTAGCCAAAAGTTCGTCTGTGCGTTCATTTAAAAAATGGAAGAAAAACGATTAGAGTATGTGCGTAATAGAGAAATTATTTATAATGTTAAATGTAAAGAATACAAATATGCTTACTTAAAGTAAGAAGTATGGGAACAAATAGTCAGTACCTATTTGTACTAAAGATAATAAAGTATCATACTAAAGATAACGGAGTAATTTTTTATACAATCAAATATTAAGTTATTGATGTTAAAATTTCTAAATACACGCGCTGTTTTAGGAATTATAATAGGAAAAAGTTTACTTTGTTATTTGTCTTCAGGTAGTCTCTTTTTTGTTTTCTTTTAAAATGACACTGGTAGTAGAAATATATAAAAAAAATACAACAAGAACAAGACGTGTGCTCGAAACACGATCTTGCCTACTTTGGAATTCACACATTTTATACATAAGTATTTCTAATATGTGTACACGGCATTGTTGCTTAACATTTTTCCACAATAAATTTATTCTCAATATGTAATCTATGTTTGCGTACAGAATTTAATAAACCATAGTATTATATAATTGATTGATGTGTGATTTAATATTAATTGAATCATTGATTTTGACAATAAAACAGTTGCAATCTCGAATGTTCTAGTACCACAGGTTATCACAGACTTAGGACTGTTTATAATAAGCGCCAACTAGGATTAATTTCATTTTTAAAAATATATTATTTATTTATTTATATAGAGATGAGATAAAGAGTACATTAAAATCGACTCTTTCATCCCTAAAAGCTTAGTCATTGGCAGACGAGAAAACCGTCCTTTGTCAATGAAATTAAAAGAAATAAAAACGTACGCGGCCCCTCTGACGACCCGTACGAACCATATCAGTCGCCCTCTTTACCATAGTTTTGTACTCTTTACTCTATGCGTAAGACAAAAACCTACAATGTATTTTTGAATTTTGAATTTTTATTATCAAGTGGCCAGAGTTATAATTACGAATTCTCCTATCATGCATTAACCTTCCATTGTAATGTCATGAATTCGTTTATGGACCCATAAATGAAGTTAAATAATAATATTTTTCTATTTGTAACTATAGATATTCTGTGTTTATTTTTTTATCGAACTAATTACCTTGTGGCGAATGTAAAATAATCTACCAGTGAAAATATTTTTTTTGGTCTGGCCAGCAAATGAGAAGGGATAGAAACCTCTCATACTGTCTCACTCGGTTTCGGCCTTCCTCCATGTCATTTACCATAGTAAATTAAACTTTATGCTACATGCACATGTCTTATTTCGGGATGACACCATTTTCTTCGTGCGCAATCCTGTTTATATATTACGTCCATGTGAGTGACACTATGCGTTCACTTAAGGAGGCCCTCAGGTAAAGAAACTCAACAGCTATTTTACGCAACGCATAGTGTCGATTGAAAATTGAAAACGTAAAAGTGACAGCTGTGAATGTAAATTGCAATGACGTTTTACAAATAGACACGTCATACACTAACATAATGGCACAAAAAAATGGCGCGATGCGTATTGTAATTTCAAATTGGTTCGAAGAAAGAGTAAAAAAGCAAGATTTATTTATTTATTTATTTAAAATAGGTACATCAACAGCAAACACATCAATAGCATTACAGATACATAAGGCAAAGAATATTAAATCACTGATATATGTAAAATGTACTCTGTGACTGATATGAATGCCAATTAAAGACATAGGTACACAACATTCATAAAATTTAACAAACCAACACTATACCGAATTACTACAAAATAAAACTAAAATTTGGAAACAAATAATAAAGTACAGAAACAAAACAAGTACTAATTGAAGGTCATTCAACATAACGATCATTTACAAAAATATAAAAATAGTAGACATAAAAATTTAAAAAAGAAAAAGAAAATGAGGCCTAAATTATATATTCTAAATATCCACCAGGGTTACATTTGTTCCAGAAATTTCTCTTCTGAAAGAGTAGAGCGTATCTGTACATGCACATCCACACTAGGTACAGACTTGTACAACTTATTAAGTTCTTTGCACATTCTTACTAAAGGTGAGTTTAATCCTATGTTTGTTCTACAAAAAGGGACATGAAGTACATTGCTGATTGGGTGTCTTGGAGGTTTGGAAGGGACGGAATAGCACAGGCGCTCAACTAAAGAACTTCATTTAGTTGTACCCTTCAAAATATTAAAGACGAAAATCAAATCATTCACACGTCGACGCTCTCGCAACGACATCATCTCAAAAAAGTTTAAACGCTCGTCATAGGGGCGCCGCGCCGGTGGCTTATGCCGCGGGATATGAATGCAAGATATTTGGTAAGTGATCTTTGAATAGCTTCAATTCTTTGTGAATCAACTGCATAAAAAGGATTCCATACTACACTGGAGAACTCTAACTGACTACGTACCAAGGCATTGTATAAAATAATTCTTGTTTTGTGTCGCTTGAAACCTCGTGTCTGCCGCTTGATGAAACCAAGCATTCGTGCAGATTTTTTAACAACAGAGTTAATCTGAGATTTGAAATTTAACGCGGTGTCCATAATAACTCCAAGATCACGCATCTCATCAACTTTACTGTTTATATTTGTTTTAAAAAGATTATAGGTAGATGACAAGGAGGTTCGTTTTCTTGAAAATTTTATGTGATGACATGTTTGTACATTTAAAGTCATGTGATTGATCAAACACCAATTTTCCAGTCTGTAAATCGCTCTGAATTAAATTAAAATCTTCCTGATTATTTATAGTCTTATACATTTTCAGATCGTCTGCAAAGAGTAAATACTCGCAATGTTTTATCTCGGATGTGACGTCATTTATAAACGCTATAAATAAAATAGGCCCAAGATGGGACCCTTGCGGTACCCCTGAACTTGCGAAGTATAATTGAGATGTATAATTATTGACTGCAACAAATAGTGGACGATAGGAGAGATAGGACTTAAACCATTTCAGCAGGGATCCATGCACACCATATTGCTGCAGTTTTGCTAATAGAATTGGGTGACTAACTTTGTCAAAGGCGCTGCTAAAATCGGTGTAAATCGCGTCAACTTCTTGTCTCATATCAAGCGCCCGTGATAAATCAGCTACGTACCTGACCAAATTAGTTTGTACCGACCGACCAGCTCGAAAACCATGTTGATTGTCTGACAACTTTGCATCAAAGTAATTAGCAATAATAGGGCAAATTAAAGATTCAAACAGTTTGGCAAAACATGAGAGTATTGAGATTGGTCTGTAATTAATTATATTAGTAGCATCGCTTTTTTTGTAAATAGGTACAATACGAGCTTTTTTCCAAGCGTCAGGGAATATACCAGTATCAAGAGAACGGTTGAACAGTAGACATAATGGTAACGAAAGTGCACTTCTACATTTGATTATGAAAAAAGGTGGTATTGAATCAGGAGCAGCACCTTTTGAGACATTCATTTTACTTATTTTAGTCTTTACTTGACTAACGGAGAATTTTATACTTCTAATGACGTCATTTACTTCATTGGAGCCAGGGAGTGTGTTAGAAATTGTTGAATCGGTAAACACTGAGGAAAAATGAGATGCGAATAAGTTAGCTATGCCTGATCCACTTTCAGCCACACGTTGATCCAGATGCATCTTGGCTGGGATTGTACTAGAGCTACCGCGTTTATTTTTCATATACCGCCAAAATACTTTACTATTTTTACCGATTTCCATTTCAATTTTGAGTTTATATTCGCTATGATTTCTTTGCATAAGTATGTGACAGCGGTTGCGTAGGAGGTGATAGCTAAGTTTATCTCGTGGATTATTGTATTTGTGGAATTTACGCCGGTACTTTTCTTTTTCCGACAGTAATTTAATGAGCGCGTGTGAAAACCAGACGGTATAATTAGATTTCTTTGATGTGCGTTTCGGTACATATTTATCGATTAATTCATACAGCTTATTATAAAATACAGAAATAGATACATGTATATCTTGCAAAGGCAATAATAATTCTTGGTGCCAATTAACGGCGTTTAGTTCACAAATAATATTATCATAGTTACATTTAAAAAAGTTGTGGCGGGGAATATTGTTAAATAGTAAGTATTTTGAGTCTACGTCTGATAAATGAATGAGAAGTGAAGGATGTTTTGGATCAAGTTTGCTGAGAGTATTAATTGAATTTGAGACCTTAAGATTATCTAAATTACTGACAATGAGATCAAGTATTCGTCCATCAGTATTTGTAATATGATTAAATTGATGCAAATTATTAACTGCCAGAAAATCGACCAAACTATTACCTAATATGTTGTTATAGTTGGTAGGAGTTAAAAAAGTATCACTTTTTTCTTTGGTCCATTTGATAAAGCTTAAATTGAAATCTCCCAGAATTAACACATTATCAACATGATTTAAGACATTATTAACATTATCTAAGAAACTAGTCAGTCTGTCCAATTTGATTGGTGGAGGAAGGTAAACGACACAAACAGCAATATTTTTTATGCCCTTGTTTACTTTTAGCTGTATATTTATCCATAAATCTTCATTATTACTTTCCCAACTATGATTGCGAAGCGAGTGTATATCATGTGAGACAGCTAACATGACTCCTCCACCATCTTTTTTGGAGCCACTGGTACAAAGTCTGTCTCTGCGGTAAACAGTATATCTAGAATCAAATATTTCATTATCAAAAATGCTAGAATTAAGCCATGTTTCGGTTAATGCTACGATTTTATAATTATTGATTAAACCATTTTAAAACAAATCATTAATTTTGGTTCTTAACCCTCTGACATTCTGGTAATATATATCAAGCACTTTTAAAAGATTAACACCAAAAACATTTACTGTTGATTTTATTATTACTAAAATTATTCGTTTTTGTTCAGAAGAGTCAAACTATCAGTATTACGCATCAGGATTGCAGGGCTGAACTCATCTTTACGGATGGAGATCCGCCCATTACGTACCCACACAAATTTGTAACCGAGTTCTTTGGCCGTTTTTCTAGTGGCAGCATGTAAGTGTTTACTAGATGGACAAAGGTGTTCAGCAAGGAAAACTGGCACTGGATCTCCGGCGATACCTAAATGATTCGAATTTAATTTGTCTTTAGGGTTCTTCCTGTTGAATTTGACCACCGCTGCGAGTAGATTATCACGTAGGCGCGGTGTGCGCAACTTGATGATTACGGACCGTGGCTTCGTGCTATCTTTATTTAGTTTGGCTACTCTCGTAGCATGCATGATGTCACAATCAGCGAGGGGTTCTCCTAGAGTTTTGGCAATTTGCATGGCTGTATTAATCATTAAGATACATAAGTTAGAAGAAGATGAATAGACATCGCTAGTTAAGTAACAATAAGTGTCGCACGGTTATTGGCCAAAGCGCGTGTGACGTAGCACCAAGCATGAAGTACGGGATGACGTAGCGAGAGCTGTCAAACGTCACCATGAGAGTGAATTTATTAATTTAATTTAATAAAAAATTAAATTAGTGTGTACTTGCGCACTAAATAAAATATTTTTTTGTTTCACAGTTTCAGAATCATTTGTACATTATTTTAAATCACTCTAATCTATTTTTCAGTATTTGGTTTTGAGAATACAAATAGTCAGAGAAACGTGTATTCGCGACACTGGTTCAAGCGTGACTGATTGCAAGTGCGGCAATTACCTTCCAAACGTCTTGCCATTATAAAGCTCGGACAACGCATCTATGCTTTATAAACATCCTAGGTAAATTGCCATTTCATGTTATGTATTTTGCACTAAGGTTTAGTATTAGGTTTTTTCCATTTTCAATACAATGGATTACAGCACCGAGGAGAAGTTCGACAGTTATATTGATGATCAGGGCCGGCGTTAGGGTAGGGCGCGCACGGGCGACCGCCCAGGAGCGCCGCAGGCGCCCCTTATGTTAGCTTGTTTGTTGGGCAAGTCTCACTTATTTGAAATCCCTAAATCTAGATACAAAATCTGTCAGAATGAAATCCACTTTTCGTTTGGAGCACTGCTGTTAATTTCACCAGGAATCCTAAATAATAGCATATGCTACAAATCAAGTTTCATATTTTTGAGTATAAATAAGATGGCCCTGAAAATGGAGCCATCTATTAAAAACTGTAAGAACCACTTCAAAATAAAAATGCTGAAATTAATGTTATATATTTTTTTTCGTAACGATGGTAAGAATAAAAAAACTTGATTTAAGTAACTTTTTGTCATACTACCATCAACCATTTTCAAATTCTTTGTGACCGACTACTAATTTCAGTAACGCTACACTGGATATACAGTGCAGCGTCGTCTGTACCGCTTACGTCGGAACATTTGCATGTCGTGTCTCCATGAATCGCGCTGGAATAGTGGCAAGTCTCGGGATATCAGGCAGGGTACAAGCTGATTTACAATGGATCTTCTACTGGCCGGAACGGGAATGCCGTAGTGCTGTCGTCTAGCGTCCGGGGGAATATTCTTAAGTCGATGTACGGAGCGACCGGCTTGTTCGGGTTATAGTAATGATTGAGAGGGTTGTTGCTAAGTTGATCAGCGCTTACGCCCCGCAGGTAAGTTGCTGGGAGGCGGAGAGGAAGCCTTTTGGACCCTTGTTGATGATACTATGTGCAATCTGCCCTATTTTTTTAACGAGATTATAGTTCCTTAAGGCTTGCTTCCGGTACCGCCGGCGACAATCGGAACAGGCGTATCGGAGTCTCCGGCCTTTTAGCCTGGCGCACGTGGATGTGGCAGCCAGGCTGGGTCTCCAACGAGATCTAAAAAGATCTTTTGCCGGCATACCGCCTAAAATCCTCTCGGTAGCCATCGCGCGCATTACGGACGGCAGGCGATGTGGATGGGCGAGTAGCGCCTAGTTGATTCGCCTTGCCATCCGGCGCATTGGCTCCTCACAACTTGGAAGGGCGCAGATATCCCACTTTCCCTACTTCAGACGTACATGGTCGGTGATCCGCGACAGATACGAGACCACGCGTTCTGCTGCCCATCTCAAACTTGCTCCTAACATGAGCGCACGGACGTACGCACTCTTTTGTGTGCCCAGTGACTCCGATGACTCCTATTAGTCGCCTCTTACAACAAGCAGGGGATATTGTGGTAGAATGCTGTATCATCGTCCTACATAACTTCAATTAAATGCGTGCTACCTCGAGATTCCGTTACTGGGTTTCATATTCAATTATCGATATCCGCCGCTAGAGGGCCCCACCAGCCCCTACGCCTACGCAAGTTCGGCTATTTTCGGATAACTCGAAGTCCTCCAACCAATAAAAAATCGGTGTGGAGGGGCCTTGCGGGGAACAAGGCGCTAACGGTCAAAAAAGTTTCCATAACCGACTCTCCAGCGTTTGTCCGGGCATGCAAAATCCAAAACCGTTACTAAATATTTTATCGCAAGTTTAATTTCGCTCAAGAATTCGAATTTCCTGCGTTTTCGACTGCCAGCGGCCTACATTGCTGAAACCTAAAGTTGGAATTGGCGAAGGTGGCGAACCCGAAGGCTACGGTGAGTGATAGTTGAATAAGTGCCCAGTTCTGGAACTCCGTGTAGCACGTATTAATTGAAATTCAGTAGAAGGTTCTCCCATCGGCAGCTGCCAACCAGCTGAACATCTTGTCCAGCCTCATCGCTGGTACAAATGCTGACACCCCTTAAACACTGAGCGGGGACGCCAAGTAAGCCGTTGTCATTTACCCGGCACTTCCTTCTCGGTTGTCGGCAGCAGACGGGAACGTTCCGCTCCCTGCTCTCCTGCGGCGATCATGGCCTGCCATGACCTCGTACTTTCGACCATGGAAGGAATTACGGCTGAGAGCGAAAAGTCCACTCCGGCGGCTGCGTGAACAGCTGCACACTCCTCTTCCAAGGCTGGACACTCCGAGTAAGTGTGCTGGGCTGTTTCCTCTGAACAGTTATAACGATGGTAACATATAGCGGATTCTTCCCTTTTCGCCACACTCCACAGGTATCTGCCGAAACAACCATGCCACGATTGTTCCTGCATCAGGTGGAACGTCATCGCACCGTGGCGCCTGCTCATTGGTCGAGGACAGGACGCACTGCCGCGATGATCCAAGCACCAGCACTAGATTGTCCAGCCACGTGCGCCACGCCTCCACGTAAAGGCCATACAGGCTCGATCTCTCTAAAGGCCGGTCGTTCTCCCCGACGAGACGTCTCCTCCCGCCAGTTTTAGGCTGAGGCGAGAGGGCTTGGCGTCAATGTCCCAGGGAAGGAAACCGTCCAGTACACTGATTATTCGCTGCGCTATCGCTCGTTGCGGCGAACTCAGGAGGAAAACACAAAACTAAACGGTGGCCCAAACGGGGAAACCGTAAAGAGTCATAGATCGGACGACTCCCACGTACAAGTTTCGGCAAGGGATGCCGGGACTTTCGAGGTTTGGCATTCGTAATGGATAGGAGGATTCAGTGCTCAGAGCCTGATTCGTGTCAGATCTGACTGTTGTGAATACGTTCTTCCAAAAGATTCCCGAACATCTCATCAAGGTAACACCGTAACCCAATGTGGCCGAGCACCGAGCACTATGGACAACGTGGTGGTTGCTGGATGGACCGACTGGGTGGGGTTTCCGCGATACTTTGGTCCCCCTACTGGAAAACAGTATGGAGACCAAGGAAGTGGGCAAATGTGGGGTGGGATTCAGTCAGCAATCTACAACCTTACGAAGTCTAAGCTCTGAACCACTAAATGCGGTCTCATCCTTATGCATTTCTCAGGAAGAGGACTAAAAGTGTCTCATTCCTCTGTATGAGAAGTTGGTGACCGCGGAAGTCACCGAAGTCTATAGTTAAATCTATCGGCTCGCTATTTCTTGGGAAAAGGTGACACTCAAAATTACCAAATGTCGCAACTGTCAAGGATTCCCGAGGCGCCTTGTGTGGTATGTGTGGTGGTATGTGAGGTTGGCGCGGTGAAGGAATGGTGATTGGTGGCGCTCGTACTTCCACGATTTATCATATATTTGAGTATGTCTTGTCCAGAATTGCCCCCGAATTAGGGTTGTTGCAAGAACTGGAGAGCGGTAGGTAGGGCATTATCTCCATCAAGGCGTGAAAGTCGCTGGTACTTAATGGTAGAGAATGTACACTGCTGTTTGGCGGGAGAAAACCCATGCGGTGGTACCATCGCAATTTTCTTGTTTTCATGAACCAGGCGGCCTGGCATATATGAGAGATCTGGATCTGGTGGAAGACCACCAGAATATAGGTGGTAATATATTTTTAGAGTTAAGTGCGTGGTGGCCTGTTGATAACGGACTAGACGCGACTGCCAACATGTTCACGGTGGTCGCGGGTTCGAATCCCAGGGCACACCTCTGACTTTTCGGAGTCATGTGTGTATTGATAGTCAATCACCACGCACTAAAACGGTGAAGGAAAACATCGTGAGGAAACCTGCATACCATAGCGGTTTATAAAAAGTTCTATGATATGTAAGTCCGCCAACCCGCACTAGGCCAGCGTGGTGGACTATATGGCCTAACTACTCTCAATCGGAATCTCGATTGTAGAGGAGGCCCGTGCCCTGCAGTGGGACGTATATGGGCTGATACAGAATATTTTTAGAAACATTATCAAAGTAGAGTATTGCATTTGTTCTTTTTTCACTAGTTTCGTGGTAGTCTATGAGAGATTAATGGTAGCGACAGCTTCGCAGTTTTACATTTTTACCTCATATAATGATGTTTACAAAAAATGTTGTTAGTAATTATATTATTTCCTTAGTTCTACTGTTTCTTTTTATAGTTTGTTCAATTATATTTAAAAAAATATATGAACTAAAAGTATTTCTATTACAAGAAGTGTTTTTTGTGTTCCAGTTGTATGAATAAAAGTTTTATAAGAAAGGACAGATATTATTTCTCCTTTCTTGCTAACTCCAGATTACTTTTCTACCATTAAATTTATACTTTTAAGTAGGTACCTAAAAACATTAAGTAGTATGATAATTATAAGATTATTATTTTTGATTGATAATATTGATATTATCTTTAAGCGTCTTGACAGATCTTTCTAAATATTTTTTTCTGGCGGAAGTGCCTCTATTCAAAGCAGTAGTTCGTTACACGTTTTTTCATTATTGGAATGAACTGAAGCAGTCTTGTTTTCTTGTTTAAGTGTTAACTAATATCTGGAGACGGATTTGTCCCGCTATATGCCATCAAATAAATAACAGTTTTTTCTGTTTCCTATATGTGATTTTTAGGGTTCTGTACCTAAAATCTAAAAAGGGACCTTATTAAGTTAAGCTTTCGCTGTCTGCCTGTCACCAGGATGTATCACATAAATCGTGTTAGCTAGAAAGCTGAATTTTCACAAATACGTTTTTAAATAAAAACGGGTTATTTTCTTTTTTTTTGTCAATATCAATAACGGTAACAGTTAGACGTTTAAAATTTTCACAGAATATTTAGTTGTATATTACCTTTCAAAATAACTAATTAAATGAAATATTATAAATTTAACATAAGATATTACATTAAAAAGAGGTCAATATTGTTAACCATTAGTTAATTTATAACATCGATGGCTAGTTCCTTATGTAATGTTACTTGATTGGACATAAGTCATAAGGGATCCCCACGGGTTCTTAGATCGCTCGGATTCTGACAAATTACACTCGCTATAATACTCGATAAGAATTGAGTAAAGTTTAGATGCGTATTCCTTTTAAACACCATCTAGGATAATATCGTGTTATGAAATTCCCCACAAATGCACTCTACGTGGTATGAAACATGAAATTGATACGTAGGAAAGAACAGTTACTCCTGAGATAGGAATTCATGAACAAACCGCGAGAACGTATTCAAAGTCCAATATTTTTTTGGAAACAGTCTATGGAACAGAGATGTTGCGAATATTCGCATCCGCATTCGCAATAATCGATGCGGATATTTATGCGGATGCGGACGTAATACAAGATGAGACAAGACAGAAATTTGGCGGTGCCGGCGAATGGCGCGTGCCGTTCGCACGTGACATTGACCTAAGGGAGCGAAAGAAATAGTGACATGATACGACGCGTTTGTTGTTGCTATGATGTTAGATTCTTCTAGTGAAGATGATACTCGAGAAATACTAGAAAATGAGCACTAAAACTGTACTCAAAAGAGAATTCCTTTCTAACCGCACTAAAAAAAAAGAGTCATTTTGGATGAAAATCCTCTTAAGTGGTGTTGATCGAGATGAAATTAAGATATTATCACCGCTAGCACGAAGATCTATTCCACTAATAGTCCCAGAGATGACGACCAAAACCATGTGTCATAGCAATACGATCGAAACTATATAAAATCGTTTGATTGTAGGATTCTGAACCCGACTAGGTAGGTAGTAACGGTCAAAAGTGTAGCAATTGCATGTGAGGCTATTTCTGCTGTGTCAAAAAAAAAGGCAGTCGGTATCATAGCAATACGTCTGATATTGGAAATGTACATAGATTTTATAATTTCATGATGAATAAGTTGGTTTTCAGACATTTTGCACGTAGTGTATAGTTGGAGCGAATTTTTGAAAATGTCAACAAATTTAGTCGACCTGTATTATAGCAATCCGAATGAATTTTTTTTCTACCGTTCGTAAATTTGGCAGGATAGCAAAAAAAATGTTTTCAGACATTTTAGATGTTGCATGTACTCCCAAAAGAGAAAAGAACGTTTTGGGGTCGCTTGGCCGAGGCCTGAGCGCTTCTTACGTTCCTGCTGCGGTGGGAATGGTTTTTTGCATGTCATCAAGTTCAACAATTTTCAGACAGATTGCTATGATACCGATCGGTAAAATTCCTTAACACATTTAGAATGGTCTCAAAATTAGATGCATCCAAATTTTCTTCTGAAAATATTTTTTTACCTATTATCTAATCCTAATTTATCCGTAAAGAACATTTTCAGACGGATTGCTATCATCATATTTTTTTGTCTCATTTTTAATTTTTCTAAATTTTTTTTCGGGTTCGCGCTACACTATTACCTTCTGAAAAATATGTTTTCGGTATCTTAGAGCTATTATACTGGGAGGAATCGCTTATCGTCCGGAAAATTTAATAGTGTATTGTGTATGTGAAATTAACGTTATATACAATATTTATCATTAAAAACTACAAACTATCCCATAAATAATATTAGTACATGATATCCCCAAAACACATATTATCTAATTCACCCTACACTTAAAAGTGCAACAACATGTCATACACAGACGCGCGCTTGTATGAGTCACGCCACGCCACAGTTGACTATTGGGCAGCGACCTTGAACTTTGCGCCTATTTATCGGTATTATTACTCTAAATATTACCATATAACATTTTGATTTATTTAGAATTTTAGTATGTTGGGATCATTTAAGTAAATGTAGTTGTTGGTAAGTTGTTAAGATTTACATTTTAATTGAACATATTATTTTCATAACGTACCTACTTATCTTAGAAAAAACCTGCATGTTTTTATTTAAACCTTTTAATAAAGTCGAGAATAGACGACTTCGCTGTGGAAGGTCACGGATTGCATGATTAGGAAGTCTGAACTTACCATGATCGAGTAGCATCGGATAAGTCTTTAAAATAGTTCTTGTGCTGGGAACTCGTGGATTCATCATTCATGATACCATTCCTACGCAAAGACTGCAGATGTTTTGGATCTACATACATACTTTTTGCATGACCCAAGTTTTCATTGGATCGGACATAGCATGTCATCATTGCCAAATACTTACTGTTCGTGTAATCACTCATTATGACCGTAAGAAATTAACCAATAACCAAAATAATTTCGTACAACGTCACTCGGTACCGAATTTCGCACGACTGAGGAAGTAGCAACAACCCTGGAATGCGTCGGCGGCGCGGGAGTGGGCGGCGCGGCGCGGCGGCACGCTTTGTACCTGCGCTTGCGGCGGCGCGGCGGTGAGGGCGGCTTGATCAAAGGATTTTATTACCTAGATTTAGAAGTTTCTACTCGAATTCATATTGTATAAAGTAGGGTAACAATGATGTGTATTTATGAAGATTTTTTTCATTTATATCATCTTTCTCTAAACAACGTTTTTTTATGAATAACTTATACTAAATTAGTAACTAGTAGTGGTAAATTAATTTTGCACTACATAAACAAAAAAAAAAGTATGCCAAAGTGTTCTAAGTCATGTACTTGCCATGCTCAATTTTTTTCGTGACGCTAAGCGATTCCACCCAGTAGAACTACAGTCAGAAAATCAGACAGATTGCTATCATACAGTCCGGTATAACTTGTTGACATTTTTGAAAATTCAGTTCGGTCAAACGTTACGCGAAAAATGTCTGAAATTGGTATTTTCGAGTTCGAAATAATCAAATCTATCAATTTGATGCGGTTGTAGCCGTATTGCTATGAGACAAAAATTTTGGTTGTCATCTCTCGTACTATAAGCAATGTTCCTAGCGAACAATTATTTAGTAGCGTGGGTTTAATTTAAGAACCTCTTCGTAACCGCCTTGAATCAGAAAAGGCGGCTTTATACTTAATAAGTACTAATTAACCGACTTCAAAAAAGGAGGAGGAGTCTCTCCTGCGGTGCCATTTCGACTATCGGTACATCGAAGTGTTGAAGTGTAAATACAACAGCGCCACCATGTCAGTCCGAGTACAGGATCAGAGTACGAAGGCTATTCCACTACAGATAGGCGTAAGACAGGGAGATGTCATATCTCCGAAACTATTCACTGCCGCGCTGCAGTGCTATTCTCTAAGCAATACAGCGCTGCAGTGCTATTCTCTAAGCAATACAGCGCTGCGCGCAGCGCTGTAACAGCGTCGAGACGATGCTTTGGTATTCACTAAGTTACCAATTGCGACACTAGCGCCCAAGGCTGCGACGGCCGTGAGTTAGAACTAATCAACGACGAGTAGTTTGACAGTTCTTCATAGATTTTGGTATTCCCTAAGAAAAAACAGCGTCGAAGACGCTCACAGCCTCGCTCGCAGCCTCGATTTAATCTGTCAAATCTAAAAGCTACGTTTTCTTGCGCGTAACTCATTGAATCTTAGTGTTTCTTCGAATAATTTCAACTGTTTTGTTTCTAATATTTAATCCTATTAAAAATGGCAGCTCGTTTATTGATAAAACTACAATTATTAGAAGAAGCCAAGAAAAAAGACGATCTAAATAAAGCTCGTCAGGCGAAACAACTAAGAGAGTTAAGAATTATATCCCGTGACGAAGACTTTATTCATATTTATCGTCTTTCTGAGGATTTAATTAATATATTGGAAAGTGATATAACTCCTTACTTGCGCCCACAAGTGCGCTCGAGCGGCTTGACTAATAGGCTAAAGGTTTGTTAACTGTTATTGTTTATATTATATACCTAATTATTTAAGTAACCGTTATGTAACATCTTAACAGCTTTTTAATAAAATATGATAATGTTTCAGATTTTATGCACTCTCTCATTTTTGGCAAATGGAAGCTATCAGAAAATCATTGGCAAGAATGCAGACACTTATGTATCTCAACCGTCAGCTTCTAGAGCAATACATGAAGTAGTCAATGCTCTAAATAATATAAATATTATTAGAAAATATATTCGATTCCCGCAAAGCCACAATGAACGACAAGCACTCAAGTCAAGGTAAAAATATAAAAAAAATAGATATTTAGTGGCTGTAGTCTCACAAAAACAAGAGCAATTGTTTCAAATTTTCGTTCTAATTACAGGTTTTATGAAAAATTCAATATCCCAGGAGTGTTAGGTTGCATTGATGGCACTCTGGTTTCTATGATACGTCCTAAAAAAAATGAGGAGCGATATTATTGCCGTAAAGGTTATCATGCCAGGAATGTTTTAATTGTGAGTTATTTAATTATTTTACATCATGTGGATAAATTATATTATTTTAAATATAGATATCTAGTACAAAAGCTTTGAACATATTTTATTTATTGCAGATTAATGATGCTGATTTAAACATTTTGCATGTGGATGTAACTTTTGGGGGTGCCACACATGATAGTTTTGTTTTTTCCAACACAAGTGTGAAACTGCACTTAGAAAATTTAAATAGTTCTGGAGAAATTGTATATTTACTGGGTAAGTTTTTTACTATAGAACTATCTTATTCACAGATTTGTAATTTATTCAAGTTTCATTCTTTTAATACAGGTGACTCAGGATATCCCCAAAGGAGTTATCTCATGACTCCATTCAGTAATCCAGAAACAGGCACTCCAGAGAGTCATTACAATAATATACACAGTAGTGCACGTAACAGTGTGGAAAGGACCATTGGAATACTAAAGGGGCGGTTCCGGTGTCTGTTAGTTCACAGAGTCTTACAATACGACCCTATTATGGTGGGGAAAATAGTGATAGCTTGCTGCATATTACATAACATGTGTAATAGAGCTGGGCTACCAGCTGCTAACTTAGATGAGCATGATATAGATGAAGAATATAGACTACTTGGCACACTTAATCAGCAGGCTATCACACACCATAATTTGCTAAGTGGTCAAACCAGTAGGAGGGATCTGGTGAATCAATTGTGGAGAGCCCGGCATATCTAAAATGTAGTCACACAACATCAGATGAGGGAGCCATTATTCTTAATCTTTTTTGTTTATCATGATAATATTGAATTATAGTTTGTTTACATTTTAAGTTAATATTATTATATTTTAATTATTATAGAAATAAAACATAAGAATGACTTCTTTAGGTTTACATTTATTATACAAATACATAATATCTTTTTTTACACTATTTTAAAATATGAATATAAAAATATGTAAGTATCTAAACTGACTTTTATTTAACTACAATTTTACATGTATTTAAGGAAATATATACATGTTTAATATGTTTACCATTCTTAAGCTAATTTAGTATAAAAAGTTGCAATAAAATAACAAAAAAATATAAAAGATAACTTATGAAATAAAACTATACAATTGTCATGTTCCAGGCATTTCATTGCATCCACTGATGGATGCACACAAGTCGTGCAAAGCTTGAGTTTGCCTTGACCATGATTCGCTAATATCTTTAAAAACTTCCAACATCTTCTGCTGGTTGTCAATAAGCAATCTTTCATTGTCAAGGCGTTTTTCCTCGATGGCCACAAAGCGTTCCGTTAGACTCGCCAAATGTGAGCGCCTTTGTGAAGGTGGCGAACGGTTTAGCAAACGACGTCGTGCCGTCACCAAACGACGCCTTCGAGGTGCTATAAACATAAATGGAATGCAAAAATTATTTTACAGAGTTGGACATCTGTCCAACTTTAAATTAGATTAAACCAAATATTAATAATCAGATGATTATTAACTATTTAATCTAATTTCATAGGGGACAAATATATTGCCATTTTGTAGCCACCAATTAAATGATCTTCATACAATATAAAATTATAGGTATCCAAGAGTACATAACTTCAAATAAAGTTGGATAAAAGATGTGGAAGAAAATAAATAACTCCTTACATGGAGTGGCAATTGGGGCATTATTTCTTTGAGCTCCATCTGCTGGTGGTGAGACTGCATGAGGTGGGTTATCCACAGATATATTATGGCTATACCAAGATGGGCCCGGCTGTACATCCTATAATAATTCAAATATAAACACTTATTATTAAAATTTATATTAATAATAAACAATTACAATATATATTTTATTGAACTTACTGGTAATGTAGGGGTGGACTGTTCTGTTTGGAGCAGCACTGCAGCAGGTGTGGTGGCTTCTACAGCTATTTGCACATGACTCTATAAAAAAAAATGATATCTATTTTATATGCATATACATATATGTATATGTAAAGTTTTACATAATAATTAGATGTAAATTAAATACCTGAAGTATACTTATAGACTCTGGTGTCTGTGGGCCCTCATTAATATTCTCAATAATATTCTGCATGCTCTGAAAACAAAATCTAATTTAGAAATACTTAATTTTTTAATTAAGTTAATTGTAAATTTTTCAGAAATACAGACCAACACCATAGCATTCTGCGCTTCAGGCCTATGAGCAGTAACACTTGGCCCAGGTTCATTTTCAAATGGCTAAAACAATAATATTAATAAAAGAAGTTGGATTATTATGGTAGCTCTACATAATATGGCTAGCTATTGATTGTTAGGTAAACTATACTTTACTACATAATATGTATATTAGTAATATATTTCTGAATGTGTTAATTTAATAAATTGATAAATTCAACTTAAAATACAATAAGGCATAATTAAATAAATGATAAGTACAAGCTCAATTTCTAACTCCCTATCTCCGATGAAAAAGCCTTCACCACCCATAATAGCTATGATTCTCTCCTCAATTGCAGAGAGAACCCGCTCCTCGTGTTCACCGCCACCAGTACGTTGCCTAGCCATTCTTATCTGACTAGCTTTTTTCCTGGCTGCTGACTTCTTATCCTTCCAATACTAAAACAAACATCCAATGTGGCTTAAAGCATGGTTTTTTGTTTATGTTTCATGCCAACACCTAATTTATACTAAGCATTGTTATTACAAATATACAGGCACACCTATGCACAATAGATGACCAACACCATGAGATTAATAATGCAATAAGTGAACACAAACCTTTGCCCATTGCTGCCAACTTTTAATGCAGCCACTTCCATCACTATTTAACTTGACGGCTACTTCCTTCCATGCCGCTCTTGTTAAGTCTCGGGCATGTGATGTCCGAGCGTGCCCTGTCGCAAGCCATCGCCTCTCTTCCAAACTCTCCAGTAACATTTCTACTTGCGCATGAGATGGGACCGCATTTCTTGGCATGCTGGATATAAATTATAAATGTTGATGTTTGAATACCACAATAGCAGTTAAATCTAATTATTAAAAGTTACTACATACTTATTTAAATATTATCCTAAACAGCTTCAGTATAAAATCAGTTTAATAAAATGCACATATTTAATACTTAGTTTAAAATTGCTTACACAACATTAAGTTAATACTTACATGTCAATGTATTATTGTATCCTTCCAAATCACAGAACTATGTTCGCACTTAAAATTCAAAAAGCAAATAATGTTTTATAACTTTGGATTCTACACGAGAATCCAGTGAAGCTATGCAGTCAAGTCAAGTGTTTTGTTTACAAAAAATAGCGCCCTTTCTAAGTGTCTTGAAGTAGGCAAAGAAATCGCCGTTCGGTCCCACTTCGTGTAGTTACATTATTAAATAAATTCTCTACATTTTTAAATTCGGGACTACATATGCCCTATTCGTTCAATTACTCAAATACTATCATGTATTACATGCGATAAGCCTCTTTCAACCCATAAAATACTAAGTCGAGATTCATCGATTGTGTTTTTAAGATTTTTGGTTCAAGCTTTAACTCGTCGTCGAAACAGCGCTGAGACGTTACAGCCTCGAATTCGTCGACGAGCATAACCGTGTTAGTGAATACCATTAAAAACAGCGCTGCGTGTTCGGTCGATGTCAAGGCTGTCTCGACGACGAGCTCGTCGACGAATACGGCCGAGAGATTGTGTTTTAGAGAATAGCACTGCTGGAAAATGCCTTCAAGCTCTTGCAGTGGAAAGGATTCGGCATCAACATCAACGGCGAGTATATCAGTCACCTCCGGTTTGCCGACAATATTGTAGTCTTGGCAGAATCGCTGGAAGACCTTAGCACTATGCTCGAAGACCTCAATCGAGTCTCCCTTCAGGTGGGTCTTAAAATGAACATGGACAAAAGAAAGATCATGTCGAATGTCCATGTTGTACCCACCCGAATCGATGTTGGGGGCTCGACTCTTGAATTTGTTGATGAATATTTAGGACAAGTGGTCCGGTTAGGCAGGTCCAACTTCGAGAGAGAGGTCAATCGTCGAATCCAACTCGGTTGGGCAGCGTTCGGGAAACTACGCGATTTCTCTCCAAAATATCTCTGCCTTAAATCGTCTTTTTACTGGTGGTAGGTCTCTCATATGTGAGGCTGCCTGGGTGGGTACCACCGCAATGTCTATTTCTCCCGTCAAACAGCAGTTTAAATGCACTGTTGTGTTTCGGATTGAAGGATATTGTAGCCAGAGTAATTACTTGACATATTGAGACTTAACATCTTATGTCTCAGGATGGCGAGCGCAGTGGAATGCCAAGCATTGCTTTGTAATTCAAGGTGTTGTTTGGTTTTGCTACTGTTCATGAGTGGTCGCATCGCTTACCATCAGGCGAACGGCATGCTCGTCTCGCCATTCACAGCAATAAAAAAAAAATCGAGTCTTCGATAGTTGTGTGTTGCCAGTGATGACTTACGGCACCGAGACGTGGCCTCTCACTATGGGCATTACTAGGACGCTCAAAGTCACTCAACGAGCTATGGAGAGGGCTATGCTCGGGGTTTCCCTACGATATCGAATCAGAAATGAGGATATCCGTAGGAGAACTAAAATAACCGACATAGCCTAGCGAATGAGCAAGTTGAAGTGGCAATGGGAAGGGCACATAGCGCGGAGAACTGATGACCGATGGGGTCGAAAAGTGCCCGAATGGAGGCCACGTAGCGGAAAGCGCAGTGTCGTACCGTACGCAGGACGTCCACCCACAAGGTGGTCAGACGACCTGGTAAAGGTCGCGAGATGTCGCTGGATGCAGGTTGCCTCCAACAGGTCTCTGTGTAAATCATTGGGGGAGGCCTATGTTCAGCATTGGACTTCCTTTGGCTGATGGATGGATGTATGACTATTGTTTTTTTTTTGGCAAACTTTTTTTTGGTCCCTGGATTTTGGTGCCCCTAAAGGATGGCGCCCGTGTGCATTGCACACTTTGCACATAAGTTTGCCATTTTGTACCAAAACGTAAACTTAATTGTAACCGAACCGCAACTTGATTGGCGCGTCAAGAAATTACGTGAATCGCACTGCAGTGCACAGTGGCGTAACAATAGGGTGGCAGAGTGCGCAAAATGCCACGGGCCCGCGGCCTGGGGGGGCCCCCGCGCCAGCCCGGCAGGGCCCTAGACTGACAGGGTCTCAGGCCCAACAGGGCCCTGGCTCAATAGGGCCTCGGGTTCAAGCCCGACAACGGCGTAAGCAGAGAAAAATAACATTATTAATTTGTCATTATTTATAACAAATAATTGACTACATTTTAAACATGACAAACATTTCAACATTTATATATTTGATTTCAATGTTTTCTTTTTGTTTCATTATAGTAACAACATAGTTACATACCAATAAATTATAATTTAATGAATATTAAGTTAATATATTTCAAATAAATTGAAACATTTCTTGTTCGAGAAATTATATAAGAGGTAGCGAAAACCAAATAGAAAGACGGAGCTTGAACTTAAGCCTGAGCGATAAATAAAAGTATCTAATAGACTACAAGCCCGTGGCAAAAAACGATGGGTCAAATGAACCACCAGGAGACCTATTTAGTAAGATACAGGGGCATAAAATAATAATATTCAGTCCTATGCCGTCACTTGTAAGCTGTCCGTCTCAGTGCAGATGAGACTTCAAAAGCATCAAGGAGAGGCGTTCATTTTGGTCATTTATTTTTATACGGCATTCCTACCATCGATAGGTCCATGAAAAATAATAAAAGAACACGTAGTGCCGTACAAAAATAGTGCGTCACAAAGACGGAAGATCGTTAGATATTTCGGCAAATGTGTCGGTAAATTTGGTCATTTGATTTTAAACGGCATCGGTTCCATACAGTCGCAATATCTCTTCTAAACCATTATTCCGCAACGCCGTACAAAAACCATGCGACAAGGGAGAAAAATCAGCGGTTGCAACCCACTCCCCTTCAGTGGTCCAGGAGGTGATTTGACACAACATGAGATTAATTTATTTTGAAAGTATTTTAGACATAGATAACATTTTTTCACATGCCGTACATTTTTTTGTGATCCAAAGGTCTGTAGAGCGGAAAATAACTCTTAAATAATCCATGTAACAAAACATACTTTAGGGTGATATTTACTGTACATCATTTAGACACTTTATTTGTATTTAATGCAATCGTCTATAAAAAGTCAATGCCGTACATATCTGAAGGTTCACATTGATAAAAGGTAATAAACATAACAATAACTTATAATTATTAATTCCTTTTTTTAATTTTATTTGTCCGCAAAATAAGATGACACATATTCACTTTTCAGAAGGTGATCGAGAAGATGATTCAGACGTCGATGAAGACGTTGATTCCGATACTGACTCAGTCGCTAATTCAGATATTGAATTAAAATTTGAAAGACATACCTACCTATTTTTTCATTTTTGTATATAATAAATCATTAAGTATATTTAATAACACAATTCAAAAATATGTCCATGTTTGAAGTTTATGACATCGAAAAGTTTACAAAAATACTAATACTAAGCTTGATAGTCTTCAATTTTTGGATATAATATACACTCAGTTTCACTTTAAAAGCTAGCATAATGATTTATACATGTTATCAATTATTCTCTTAAAAAATATGTTAATGCCGTGTAGTATCACATGACCATAAAGTACTCCTGAAATGGTGGTGCCATTTTAATCAGCCAAAAAATTATATTCTGCATTAAAATGTACGGCATAATTTTTTCTTCATTCGTTTACCTGAGAACTATTTAAAACAACAATAATATTTAGAAAGTTGCTGCATTTCACAAATCTACGATAATTTAAACTTTTGAAAACTCATATTTTATTTTCCTCTCAATTTCTTTTTAAACTTTTTTTATTGAATAGCAATACTATATAACAAATGTATTTAGCAATATCATGTTAAAAAAACAGGTTGCCGTACAGGATCAAATGACCTTTCAGCTTTAAAAGTCAAATTTATGAGAAATTTATGTATACATTCAAATTAACAATAATTTTGTGACGGCTTTTTTTGAAATAGTAATTTTGAGTGCTACGTAATGTTATGAAACCGTTGCCGTACTTTTTCAAATCACCTCCCGGACCACTGAAGGGGAGTGGGTTGCAACCGCTGATTTTTCTCCCTTGTCGCATGGTTTTTGTACGGCGTTGCGGAAAAATGGTTTAGAAGAGGTATTGCGACTGTATGGAACCGATGCCGTTTAAAATCAAATGACCAAATTTACCGACAAATTTGCCTGAATATCTAACGATCTTCCAACTTTGTGACGCACTATTTTTGTACGGCACTACGTGTTCTTTTATTATTTTTCATGGACCTATCGATGGTAGGAATGCCGTATAAAAATAAATGACCAAAATGAACCCCTCTCCTTGATGCTTTTGAAGTCTCATCTGCACTGAGACGGACAGCTTACAAGTGACGGCATAGTGCTGAATATTATTATTTTATGCCCCTGTATCTTACTAAATAGGTCTCCTAGTGGTTCATTTGACCCACCGCTTTTTGCCACGGGCTTGTAGTCTATAAGGCTCAATTGCACAAACTAACTTTGCCAAAACTAACAATGCCCTTGAAACTGTCAATTCCATACATTTGCAAGGTCAAATACATCTCAAATGTATGGCGATGACATTTTCATAGGCAAAGGTATTGGCAAAGTTACTTGGTGCAACTGAGCCTAAAATAAGTCAGTATTTTCGGAACGAGAAATTCATTGATGAGTATCGGAAATGATCAAATGGACGAAACTAAAAATTCCATAATAACGAATCCCGACGATAGAGAATATTCAGACCCAAAACAACTACAAGTACGAGCAAACATGTAATTGAACCATATTTAAGCGTGGAAAATATTAAATCTCCATATATTGAAGATAAGGGTAATAAAACAAATATGACGAAGTGAAACGATTTGTGATTGAGAAAATGATAATGATAATAACATCCAACAGTCACATACATAGTCCTGACCCCACACTAAGATCGAGTCTTGTGTCTTGTATCAGAAACTACGTGACACTTTTCGCTCTCACCCAGACCCAAAAGAAATACCTATATTTGTGGGCCGCACAAACATTGCTCTCGGTGCGGGAATCGAACTTGCGGCCTTTTGTTTCACAGGCGGCTTCCGATCGACTGCCCCACGGAGACTGTCAACCATTGTAAACCCAGCGGTCACCTCTTAAAAGACGGAGCCAATAAATAATAAAATAATAAACAAACGCACCAACTAGGTTTCGTTGACGATATTGTCTTGATGGCGGAATCATTGGAGGAGCTGCAACAGATGCTGGACGGTCTGGATTTAGCCCCATAGCGAATAGGTCTTAAAATTAACTTCGACAAAACCAAAGTAATGATTCACCACCACCTTGATCCAAGACCTGTCACTTTATGTAGCCAAAAGCTCGAAGTTGTTCCCGAATATACTTAACTGGGGCAGACCCTTTAGAAACAACTTTGAGAAAGAGGCTACGGGTCTTCTCGCCTTCTAAAACTTCTGCCAAAAAGCTTGAAAACGATAGTTTTCAACCAGTGCGACCTACGATGCTGAGACTTGGCCACTCACAGTACGGCTGGTCCACTAGCTTATGGTCGCTCAGCGAGCTATGGATGTGTTATGCTCGATGTCTCTATGATATATGATATGATAAGATCCCTAATGAGCTTATCGGACAGAAAACCAAAGTTATAGACATAGCACACCGGATTAGCAAGATGCAGTGGCAGTGCGCTGGCCACATCTATCCAAGAACCGATAAACGTTGGAGTAAACGTGTTCTTGAGTGGAGACCGCGTCTTGACTAACGTAGTGTAAGACACCCTCCAGCTAGGTGGAGTGACGATTTGCAAAAGGTCGCTACCACATGCTGGATGCGACAAGCTGACGACATGGCGAAATGGCGAAATTTGGAGGAGGCCTATGTCCAGCAGTGGACAGCAGAAGGCTGATGATGTATATTTGAGTTAAGGGTTATGACGTCTGGAAACAAATTGTAAATGTGATAGAGAGACACGAAACATCGAAAATTCACTTGGATTCGTGTCTTTTGTATGAACAATGGCGGTTACATTAGATGAGGAGCAACAATCAATATAAAAATTAACATTTTTGACGCCAGGAACTTACTATACTCCACCAATTTACTAGTAATTTAGCTTTTCGTGGCCATAGAGTAAGCGCAGATAGCCGCAATAAAGCAGTTACTAGCAAAATGTAATACTGATTTAGAGGAATGGTGAAATAAGTCCAAGGGCCAGATAAAATACTTAAGTCCAAAAATACCAAAAGAGCTAATTGCTGTTTTGGGCCTAAAACTACATTATATATTGCGGCGGGTTAGGCCGCCCGCAGGTAGGGGTAGGTATGTAAATGAGAACTCAGGGTAGTTACGTGGTTCGGGCTTTAATAATTTCGCATCACTATTTACACCCGGCACTGTTGCTGGTGGTATGCAACAGGAGTCACTGGCCTTCACTGGACACTGATCCGGGTCTTCGGCACGTGGCGGAGTCTGGCGACAGCTCGCCGGCGAAGTCAGCCGCCACGTGGCCGGATACGGTGCGCAGGTCAGCGGCGCGGCGCAGGCTCGGATGCAGTCCGGCAGGAAGCGGTGCGGAGCAAAGCGGGCAGTGAAGCACGGAGTCAGCTCTCCGTGGCGGAAGCAACAAAGTAGGCGAAAAACGCCAAGGACGAAGAAGAAGAACGCCAAGGACGAAGAAGTAGAAGAACCCCAGCGGGTTCGGAAAGACGCGTGGTAGCACGCGGCTTTTAGGTTATGAAAAGGAGGACGAGAGCGACGTTACACGCGTATTTAAGCAAGCGCCGATGACAGTTCGTACGTCACATCTGACAGATGTCAGATGGAATCAACCAATCAGCGCAACGGAGGCGTTGATTGGCATAGACAATAGGATTTATGCCGACTATTGAACTATAGACCGCAAATATAAGAGGTGACACTCTCACAACGTCACAGTACCCCGCCGAAAAGACCAGGATTTTACTTATAACTGAATATGAGTAAAATCCGTCTGCCTATTTAGCATTCTTGTTAGATTACACTTTCATTCCATCCTCTTACATACTTCACCCTTACAAAATGTCTAGCATCAAAATATATTATGACCAAGACCCTATAGACAAGAAAGTATGGTATAGGTGTTTTTTTTTTTTTTTTTTGTACACGCGTTGTTTTTCGGGAGAAAGTATGTAGTAGTGTTGTCGCATTGGTTGTGAGTTGCCAGTATCAATGCGATGAGTGATGAGATGTGTTCTGCCTAGGCCTCGCTTTTCCGTAGAAATAGAACGAAATAGGTCAATAGTATTATCAGCGTTTAGACGCTGCGATTTGGTTAAATCGTCATAAGAAAATAATTTACTTTTGTTATTATTAAAATAAGAAACACTACTGGTATTAGAATCACCTATAGTTATTGATTTTAAATACTTGGGGCAAATCTCAAACCTAGACCAGAAATCAATACCTAAAATTAAATATGATGATACTGTAGGTATCACGTAGGCTTTAAGAACATGTAAATTATTCTCAAAACTTATAGGAATATTCATATAACCTATAGGGTTTAACCGTTGGCCGCCAGCGGCAACAAAAAATATGTCGTTAAGATCTGTACACAACTTAAAACCAGCTGACAATAATAGTTTATGTGAGTCGTTCCCTAGTATAGTCACTGAAGATCTAGAATCCAACAAAGCACAAAAAGAAATTTCGCCAATTTTGACGTTAAGATACGGGCGAGAATCATTCTCCGGTTTACGTTCCCAGATTGATGTGATGTTATAAGTAGAAAAAAATATTTTAATAGTGGAAAGCCATTGTTCCCAATCTTCCTTATCAAATTTAACACTTTTAGTAGTAATACCACAACAATTTGGAACTAGAAGTTTTTGGTTTCGATTTAGAATGACAATTCGTACAATTAGTATAAATAACACCTTTGGTACCACATTTAAAACAAATTGGAAACCTATTTTGTTTACACTCAGCGAGCGTGTGGTCATTAGTGCGGCAGCGGGGACAATGTGAATGACTACCTGAGCGTCTTTTGTTCTCGAGCGATAAGCGAGAAACCGGTTTACTTGTACCAATAGATGTATTTATAGTGTTAGTTTGTGTATTTGTTTGTTTATTGAAATTGTAGGAATGCGTAGATTTTTTATTAAATTGAATATTAGGGTTAGTAGTGTTATTAGAGTAGGCTAAATCTGGAGCTAGCGTATTATTAGTTATGGGAGGCGGTTCACGATATTGAGTAGTCATACATTGGATATTTTCGAAATTTTTACATATCAAACGAAGTTCCTCGATAGTAGAAATTTTAGGTGAGCATGCTATAACGTTAGAGTAGCACGGACGAATGTTGTGTAACAAAATTTCCAATTTTTCCGACTCAGGCAATTCTCTAGAAAGACGAGAAAAAAAATTCAGACATTATAGAAAAATATATAGTGATGTTTTCAGTTTCATGCTGAGTACGGTTACGAATTTCTGAAACCAAACGATAGTCATGATTGAATTCGCCAAAATCCTCTATCAAAAATTTAGACAATTGATCCCAATCCTTGACTTTACTTTTAATGCTACGGAACCAATGTAGTGCATTGCCACAAAATATTTCTGTAGCAAAATTTAATAAATCAGAAGATGAAATACTCCTAGCGGCTTTAAAATCATCGACCTTTTGTAAAAATATACGAACGCAAGTAGAACCGTCGTATTTTAGTAGTTTGAAATCGGACAAACGAGGACGCTCGCATAGATACGTTGTAACATCTGTTTTATCAACTGATGTGGGTAAATTAAAAGTAGTCGGTTCACTAGACTTAAGTTTTTTAAGCTTATTGATAAATAAATCGTAATCAGTGTGAAATGTATGCAATAATTTTTTATCGGCAGATGTTATCGGTTTCAATCTACGTGCTCTGTGATAAATATGATTTGCCAAAGTGGATGTACGTTTGAACATGTTTATATCAAATGAACATTCTAGGTTTGAAATTTTTGATTTTAAGTCATTAAAAGAAACATTTAAGGAATTTAGATCTATGTCAAATGCTAATCCCGACTCATCAATGTCCTCAGATGGGTATAGCAATGACAGTTTATGAATCTGTTTACGAAGTTGTAACACTGTGTCGGCTGGGTCTTCGCCGCGAATTAATACTTCGTAACACAGTTCATTTTTATTTAACAAAAAATACTTAATGGGGTGAGTGTCCATTATAAGTGAAAATGAATTTAAAAGATAAAGAAGAAGATAAAGCAGAAAAAAAATGCAAACAATGTAATTGGAAATTAGTTATCAAGGTTAGACTTTACACTTCACTTAGTTAGAAAAAAATGACAAACCTGTTTGCACTTTTAGACCGCTCGCTTGCCCAGTTGCAGACTGCGCAACCGGACTGTGTGTGGAGTACCGGGTATAACGGTGATGCGAAAAACCACGTATTAGAAAGAATTGGGCGCCACTGCGGCGGGTTAGGTCGCCCGCAGGTAGGGGTAGGTATGTAAATGAGAACTCAGGGTAGTTACGTGGTTCGGGCTTTAATAATTTCGCATCACTATTTACACCCGGCACTGTTGCTGGTGGTATGCAACAGGAGTCACTGGCCTTCACTGGACACTGATCCGGGTCTTCGGCACGTGGCGGAGTCTGGCGACAGCTCGCCGGCGAAGTCAGCCGCCACGTGGCCGGATACGGTGCGCAGGTCAGCGGCGCGGCGCAGGCTCGGATGCAGTCCGGCAGGAAGCGGTGCGGAGCAAAGCGGGCAGTGAAGCACGGAGTCAGCTCTCCGTGGCGGAAGCAACAAAGTAGGCGAAAAACGCCAAGGACGAAGAAGAAGAACGCCAAGGACGAAGAAGTAGAAGAACCCCAGCGGGTTCGGAAAGACGCGTGGTAGCACGCGGCTTTTAGGTTATGAAAAGGAGGACGAGAGCGACGTTACACGCGTATTTAAGCAAGCGCCGATGACAGTTCGTACGTCACATCTGACAGATGTCAGATGGAATCAACCAATCAGCGCAACGGAGGCGTTGATTGGCATAGACAATAGGATTTATGCCGACTATTGAACTATAGACCGCAAATATAAGAGGTGACACTCTCACAACGTCACAATTTGATACAACTCAAGATTTTTCTAAAACAGACCAATTATGTGAAGTTTATCGGTACTGTGTGTTAGAAGGAAATGAAAATGGAATTACAAAAGCACTCTTCAATCGTTATTAGAGAATCCTTTTAAGATTTCATGAAGTGATTTATATTCAAAATCCGATGAAAAAAATTAAGCCCTGTCGTTAAAAAATTCTGTGTGTACCTACTGTATCAGCCCATATAAGTCCCATTGCAGGGCACGGGCCTCCCCTACGTACGTCACCCTTAAGTGCCATGCTGGCCTAGTGCCGGTTGGTGGTACTTTACATACCATAGAAACTCTTGCAAATCGCAATGGTATACAGCAGGGTTTCCTAACCTGGGGTTCGTGGACCCCTGGGGGTCCGCGGACCGTTCTCAGGGGGTCCGAAGACAACATAAAAATTACGACAACAAAAAAAACCTTTAATAAAAAAAATTGATTTATGAACAAATCGCTCTTCTCAAGGTAATTGGGATCATTTTCCTACTCTCTCGTCATTTTTGCTATCAACTGGCGGGGCTATGTTGCAAAAAAAGACTCAGAAAGTAATCATTGAGCACCTTCGAGCTTTGAAGTCTTCATTTCGAGATTATTTTCCACATTCAGACCGCGGTGACCATTGGTTTATGGACCCATTCCGTGTCAATGTTACAGACGTCATAGGCTTTACAACGGTTCAGGAAAATCAATTAATTGAAATAAGTCGCGATTCGACACTAAAGACAAATATATGGGACAAGCTAGGGAGCACCGGTGTACCGGCGGAATACACGTATCTCCTTAAGTATTGGTATTCTAATCAGGTAAATAATGTGAGATGGATCGATACCTTATCAGATGAATACAGATTGCAGTGTGGCGTGAGACACGGTGGATTGAGTTCACCTTTGCTATTTAATTTGTATATTAACTCGCTTATCGAGGAGCTGAGCAGCGCTCATGTCGGATGTCATGTTGATGAAATATGTCTCAATAATATCAGCTATGCAGATGACATGGTGCTGCTTAGTCCGTCGATAAGCGGCTTAAGAAAGCTACTATCTATATGTGAGAGTTACACGGAGAGGCATGGCTTAAGGTACAATGCCACAAAAAGTAAAATCGTAGTCTTTAAACCACCTAATCAGCAACCACGCCATGTACCTCCGGTCCATCTTAAAGGTGGAATTTTAGATATTGTTGATAGCTTTAAGTACCTCGGTCACATTGTTACTAATATATAATCTAACGGACGATGCCGATATAGAGAGGGAGCGTAGGATGTTGGCGGTAAGGAGCAATATGCTTGCCCGCAGGTTTTCTCGATGTACCACTGACGTCAAAATAACGTTATTTAAAGCTTTTTGTCAATCGTTCTATTCTAGTGGCCTGTGGGTGTCATATACGCGCCGAGCTTACAACGTCCTACGGGTGCAATACAACAATGCTTTCAGGATGCTTTTGGGACTACCAAAGTACTGTAGTGCCTCTAATATGTTCACTGAAAGTCGTACAGACGGCTTTCACGCATTAATGCGTAAAAAAACAGCTTCTATGTTGCATCGTTTGAGAACGAGTACCAATAGTATCTTGAAAGCGATTGCTGCAAGATTTGATTGTCCTATTCGAAAGCACTGGGTGAAATTTGTAATACGCCATGAATAATGTTTATATTGTTATTAAATAAGTATTAATTAATATTCTTAATGTAAAAATATGGATCGATGGTCTGAAATAAAGTTATATTATTATTATTATTTATATATGTACGTTTTTCTACCATTTCTGGCGCAATAATCAGTTGCACAGGCTTGTGGCCAAAGCGAAACTGATTGTAAATAAAGATAGACGTATAAAGCTGAACACGTTATTAAATATTAAGTTTCTATTGACAGAAATTTTCGGACAATACGACAGGTGTTAAGGATAACAGCTTTTTGCATGAGAGTGTAAGTCAATGGATGTATTTGGAGCATTTTGAGGCTATTGTGGAGGTATTTAGGAATCAGGCCAGTAGTCGACACTATAATAGGGACTGTACGAACAGAATTTAGACGCCACTGAGTCTTTAACTCTATCGATAAATCAGTATATTTTGCTATCGTTTCTGTGTATGCGGTTTGTAAATTATGACTATTCGGTATGGCCACATCAATAAGGAAAACTGTTTTATTTATCTTGTCATGTAATGTGATGTCTGGTCTATTGTGGTGGATTGTCTTATCGGTCATAATAGTCCTGTCCCAGTAAAGTTTATAATTATCTGACTCTAAGATGATTTTGGGTGTATATTTGTAATATGCGGTTTTATTGCTAATTAATTTATATTTATATGCTAGGTATTGGTGTACTATTGCAGCTACTTGGTCGTGTCTATGTTTATAATCAGTCTGGGTTATAGATTTACAAGCTCCGGTTATGTGTTGAATGGTTTCAGGACTACTATGACAGTGGCGACATAAATCATTTTGTGCTGTGGGGTATTTTATTATATATCTTCTGTAGTTTTTCGTGTCTATTGTCTGGTCTTGTATGGCGATCATAAATCCCTCCGTCTCGGGAAACAAATCTCCTCGCTTAAGCCATGCGTTTGACGCGTTTTTGTCAACAATCGTATTTGCTAAGTCGAGGCGATGTCTCCCATGAAGGGATTTTTGAGCCCAGGCATCAAGTTTCTGTGCAATACTGGTCTGGTTTATCTGGATGGTTGGATCTGTTAGGTTAAGAGGTGTGTATTTATTGTCAGCTAAAGCTATCGCTCGGTGTAATGATGATGTTAGTGACTTAGTTAAGAAGAAACTGCGAAGTGATTGGATTTGCTTTGTGTGGAGGTTAGATAGGTCGATAATTCCTCTCCCGCCTTCAGCTCTCGGTAACGTCTGTCGCTGTACACAAGCTCTTGGGTGATGTTTACGGTATTTTGACATAGTGGTATTGATATTTCTCTGTAAATTTTTTATATCTGTCTGGGACCACTTAATTATTCCAAAAGAATATGTGAGGATGGGAATAGCATATGTATTTATAGCTTTAACTGAGTTTCGGGCATTTAAGTGTGTGTTTAAAATTTTGTGTAACCGTGATCTAAACTTTTCCGTAAGGATATTTTTAATTTGCTTGTGGTGTATCTGCACCGTCTGCTGGAAGCCCAAGTACTTATATCCCTCTAGTATATCTAAAGGTTCTATCTGTGCGTTATCATTGAAAGTATAGTTATTGTGTTCTATTTGGCCACGTCTAACTGATAGAATTTTGCATTTATCAATGCCAAATTCCATCTGAATGTCGGAGGAGAATTTTTGTGTGATGTCTGCTAATGTGTGAATTTCTGCGAGAGAGGAACCAAACAGCTTTATATCGTCCATATATAACAAGTGTGAAAGGGTGTAGTGACTATTATCAAATTTAATCTTAAACCCTTTACTAGTGTTATTCAGTAGAGTTGACAAAGGATTTAATGACAGACAAAACCAGATGGGACTTAAGGCATCTCCCTGAAAAATTCCCCTTTTAATATTTATGAAATCTGTTTCTATTGATTGATTATTTCTGTATAATTTTATACTAGTTTTCCAGCCCCTCATTACAATTTCTAAAAATGATACTATTGTCGGGTGGACGTTATAGTGTCTCAAAATGTATATTAGCCAGGTATGTGGGACGGAATCATACGCTTTTTTATAGTCTATGAACATACTAAAAATATTTCTGTTTTTGGAGTGAGCTTGGCCACATGCTACGGCGTCTATAATAAGCTGCTCTTTACAACCCTGACTATTTTTCCGGCAACCTTTTTGTTCTTCCGCTAGGATGTTATTACTATTTATGTGGCTATATATTACTTCACTTATACAAGATGTGATTATTTTATAAAAAGATTGGAGGCAAGTTATCGGGCGGTATTTTGCTGGGTTAATAGTATCTGTCGGGTCTTTGGGTAGCATAAAAGTAATACCTTCGGTTAAATAAGGCGGCATAATGTGTGGTGTATGAATAAACGTATTAATATATTTTAATAATGGTGCATGTAAATTCGTGAATTTTTTGTACCAGTAGTTATGTAGCTTGTCTGACCCAGTGGCTTTCCAGTTGTGTGTTCTGTTAATTACGCGTCGTAAAATATCTAAGCTAATATGTTCAAATTCCATGGTAGGTACATTTTTAAATCTATCCTTATCCTCTTTAATCCATTGACTTTCTTTATGTGTTTTGGGGTTAGACCAGATACTAGACCAGTACTCTTGCAGACTTTCTTTACTGGGTATGTTAGTAGGAGTACTGTGAATAGGAAGATTATTTATATTGTTTTGACACAATCTCCTGTAAAATACTTTTTCGTTACTGGTGAAAATCCGATTCTGAGTTTTTCTGAGGGTAGTTTGCTTATATCTACGTAGTCTGCTAGCTAGAACACTCAACTTCTGTTTTAGTGTATCCAAGAAATGAGACAGATCTGAATTGGGGTTTTCGTGTTGGGAATGTACTTTATATCTAATAATAATTTCATCTACCTTATTTTTTAATCGTGGGCTCTGGTTTCCTTTCATATACTCTGTCAGTCTTGCTATATTGGTTCTGAGATTATTTATTCTTCTTTGTAAATTTTCCTGCCACTTCGGTATTTGGTCCCTGGATGGTCTATTTATATTATTAAATTTAGTTCCGTTCATTTTAGCTGCAGTAAATGCCGCGGAGTATAGAATGAGCTGTATAGTATCATAATCAGTGTCATCGGTCATTGATTTTGGTAATACAACTGAGTTGAGATAATTAACTATACTTGTTAATTTTTTCGACGGTTTTTGTCTAGGTATAGAGGTTCTTTGGGTAGGATTACTGTCTTTAAACATAGCTAACGTTTCTGCAAATTTCTCGTCTATCTGTGCTTGAATATCTGTAGGTAATGGAGATTCATACTCGTTTTCAGTTCCTACTATTTCGTTTAAAGGATGGTTTTCTGTTTCAGACGTTTCTATTGGGTGACCATCAGTTAAGAGGTTAGCGTGTTGACACGCTAGGTTATCTACTATTACATTGGGGGTAGTTACATTTTCTTCGCTTCTCACTAATTCTAACCTTATTTCTTCCTTTATTTGTGCTAATCTTTCTACTGATATGTACTTGTTATTAATGATCGCTCTGCGCTGATCAGCTACTCTCTGGACGGATACATGTGATATGCTAGGACATAATGTGATTACTTCTCGGTGCAATTGTTTACGGTAGGCTGTTATATTATTTTCAAGGTTTGTTATGCGGTAATATGTTTTTATAATAACCTCATTTATGTCATTAGTCCATTTCAATCTCTGATTATTAGAATCTATCTGCGTTTGACTATCATTTACAGGTTGACTTTTAAGATAAGCTTCTACTTCTGATTTAATTTCCTTAATTGTATCATTTGAAAGTAATTGTTTTTGTACTATGGCTCTACGTTGGTCTCCTAATCGTTGTTTACTTGCCTGCATGTGTGGGAATTTTTCATTGAATTTATTATAGAGAGGTGTTAAATAGTTTTTAATATTAGTTTCTAATGAGGTTATAATAAAATAGGTGCGCATGATAAAGATATTCATCTCTTCGGACCATTTCTTGCGCGTTTTAATTCCACCTGCGGTGGATACAGGGTTATTGGCAGTACTTGCCTCCTGTACAACATCCTCAGGGGAATGATCGGTTAGTGATGATGATGGGCTTAAAGATGCATGATGGTGAAAGGAGTCTAAGTATGATGGTGGGGAAGATGGGATAGATGAGAATAAAGATGATGATGGTGAAGAACATGACCTCATTGGGTCGTTTTGAGCTGCAGCAGTTTGAAACTGGGCAGCTTGGTGCGATACGGTGCCCTCCCCAGAGTACGCAGGGCAGCCCGAGCCCGAGGGCCCGGGGCGGGATTCTCCATCGCTATTAGCTCTGGTACCCGCCTGGGGTAATATTCTACTTCTTAGTCGCATCGCATATATTTGATTTTATTTTACTAGTGCTTCGTTGGTCATCGGTAAGTATTTAGCTATAAGCTGCCAATGTCCGCCCCTTACGTGGCATCAGGTGATCGTGCCGGACGTGAAGTTAGGTTTATAAGGGGCTTATTATTATTATTATTAAAGAGAACATTCAAAGAATATGCTTTAACAAATTGGCATAATTTAAAATATGATTAAGCAGAAGCAGTTGTTGCCTTTCCCCACAACAAATTTAAGCGAAAAGGGTTTTTAAAATACAGAAATAGACTACAACTAGAAGCAGATTTAAGGCTCCAACTGAGCAACAATGACCCAAATATTACAACTTTGGCTGCAAAACGGCAACATCAACCATCGCATTTTTACAATAATTTACATACATACATACATAAACTCACGCCTTTTTCCTAGAAGGGGTAGGCAGAGGTGTCAGGACACCCACATTTCACCTTGTATGTTCTGTCCCACGATGTGATAGGTGGCGACCCTATCACCATATCGGACAAAACACTCTCTCATCCAATATCACTTTGCCCAACCCGGGATTTTAACCCGAGACTTCAGCTTTGTAACCGTACCCTAGTACAACTACGCCACCGAGGCAGTCAAAGAAAATAAAAAAAAGTAAAATAATTTATGTAAGTAATATACAGGGTATATCAAGACTGCTACCGAAAACGAAGCCGGGTTGTAGTTTAAGCGACTTCAGACACAATGCAACAGAAAAAGTTGCAAAAATAAGCGACAATTTTTTTTTTGAAATTTTTTTCCTATTGCCATATTTTGGTGGTAAATAATTTTTTTCCTAAAATAATAGTGTATACCCTTTAATTTATAAATACTCTAAGATATAAGAGAGTTTAAATTATTATTTTAGCAAAAACTATGGATTTACCACCCAAAAATGACGATATTTAAAAAATCATAAAAAATAATTGTCACGTTTCTATGCGAAAATTTTAGTTGCATTGTGTTTGTAGCCACTAAAACTACCACCCGGCTTCGTTTTCGGTAGCAGTCTTGAGATACCCGGTATACATGGAATTTTTTTGCAAATATAAGTATGTGAGCGATTTTTTTTCGTATTATTTATAGGGGTCCGCTAATCATAATAAAGTGGCGCTAGGGGTCCGCACTAGAAAAAGGTTGGGAAACCCTGGTATACAGGTTTCCTCACGATGTTTTCTATCACCGTCATAGTGGGTGGTGATTGACTATTAATACTCACATGACTCCGAAAAGCCAGAGGTGTGCCCTGGGATTCAAACCCACGATCATGAACATGAACGGCCGCGTTTGGTCCGTTTAAAAATAGGCTACCATGCACCTTAAAAAATATTAATAAAAACGAAACTACAATGTTATTTTTTTTTACATTTACGAAGGGCCCCATTTGGTGAATTTTGCCACGGGTCCCCGATGGGGTAGTTACGCCACTGGCAGTGCATCCAGTAAAGTAAAGCTAAAATCAAACCATCGTATTACGTCTTACGCATAGAGTAAAGAAGCGACTATAAATACTACAGACACGCGTCATAGACCAATTTGAATGATAAATAGATTCTTTTGTTTTGTGGACATTATCAGTCGTACGCTTAAGTCGTGACCTTAAATTTTATACTGAACTTTATACAAAAAGAACCATTGGAATCCGTCTCAATTTTGAAGAGTTCTACTCTCAAGGTCCGAAGATAATCATCTGATATCCACCTCATTGTTATGGGACCAAAAGACAAGCACCAGCTTTCAATCAAAGAAAGAATAATCAACATCGGTTCACCCAGTAGAGTCATAACAGTTAGTAAAAAAATCATAGCGAACTGACAACCTCCTTTTTTTAACTCGGTTAAAAATAGATTGCAATTAATTTACGGCCGTTCTCAATAATATACTGACAGTTTAGCGTTAAAATATATCCCCGACAATTACGTGCCTTTTATCTTTCTTTAACCGATATTTTGAAAACAAACCCTGAACTAAAGCTTGAAGAGAAAAGTGTTTTTTAATGAGGGCGCTAAGAACAAATTTAGTATTAATATGGCAACCCGATAAATTACGGCGGAAAATCTTTATATTAAACGTGTTATGTTTATTTATTGTTGTTAATACCTACTTAATCTTAGGTTATTTTAAATCACAAAACAAACAGAATCATTCGGAAATGTATATAAATAGCTACGTATAAAATTAGTCATGTAATGTTGGATACATTAAAAAATTTAATAGAGTTCCCCGAATTGTTTTTCTTTAATGCCAGTTGTCACCGCATCGTACACTTTTTTGATAAGTTTTATCATTCTCCTCAATGACGCCAAAAAACAGTCGGGTATCGCGGATCGCCCACCGAGTAGCGAATAGCGATGTCGTCACTCGTCAGTACTCAGCGAGTAAAGTACTTTGTGGCTCAGTATTAGCAACTCATTCAAGGACAGTGGCACGTTTGTGTGGAATTTTAATAGTTCAGAATTATTAACAATACTTGTTATGTGTCGCTGTGGAGTGCTCGTGTAGTATTCGTTGTATTTGGATTTCGCTGAGCACAGTTTGGTTTTCGACATTAATAATAAAAAAAATAGGTAAGAAATTATATTTTGTTTTATTTGGAGTTACATGTCGCGACTTCTGGATTACTTTACTACATATTTGGTTACAAGTATTACAGCATTAAAGATTAATATACTTAATAGTTTCGTAATCAATATGAATCATATGGCAGGGTTAACAAATGACTAACAAATGAAGCTATATCACTATTTTCGACTTGAGAGTTTAAGAATGTAAGTACTATTAATAGGTCACAACTTATTACTATTTTTTTTATAGGCCATGATTAGTATTTTAATAGCTAAACACCAAAAACGAAAACCCTTCAAAATACTATACTGTTTCCATTCGTTTATTTTATTTTTGACACATCGAGTACTGAATCAAATAGTGATGGCCTGATGCGTTATCGAATCAATTTTTTATAACAAACGATTTTATTTTTGAACAAGTTTTAATCGATTTAATACATATTTTATTTTTTGCTCCATGCATTGTTTTATAAAACTTCAGGGATATTTAAGTTACTTGATTTAATAATTATATTAAAATAAACCATTTACTCATGTTAAGTTAATATTCTTATCACTTCCGTCGGCAATAGTAATGTTGTTAAAAACAAATTGTGAAACGGCAACACTGGGCAGACAGGTGACGCGCGCCGCCATTTTGTGGTCACTCACAACGAGACGCCCGCGCCCGTACTAGTGTTTTCCGTTCGCTGAATTTTAATTCACATTTTTCATACGTCGAGTTGAGTATTTATATTCCTCCGTATTGTTTTACCCGTGAATTCCTACATTTGGTTGAATTGAGAACATCGTACCTGCCTTCATCACTTTCAAAATGCCTAAAGGAAAGGTGCTTAAAGGACAAACAAGGGAGTTTGTGTTGCGACTTCATGAGTACTTTGAAAGGGAAAGCCGTAATGGTGGACCTCTTATACCAGTGACTCAAATCAGAGACCGTGTTTCAGCAGCATTAGGTATTACTGCTCCAACAGTTTCAAAAATAATTAAAGAAGGCTACGGCAGTAGTGGCATGGAACAAAACAAGCCATCTACACCTAAGAAAAAACGTCAGCCCTTTAAAGTGACAGCAATTGACAGTTTTGATGGTGATGCTATTCGTCGTCATATATACGATTATTACCAAAGAAAAGAGATTCCTACTTTACATAACCTAGTACAATCTCTGAAAACTAGTGGCTTGTTCCGTGGTCAAAAGTCTTCTTTGGCGAAGGTATTGAATAGGATTGGATTCCAATACAAAAAATGTGACAAAAGAAAAATATTGATGGAACGCAATGATGTTGCTTTGTATCGATGCGAATTTTTAAGACAAGCTAAAAAAATAGAAGACTGGTCGAATGTTGTTTTCACCGATGAAACTTGGCTCAATGCGAATCACACGGTATCAAAAACTTGGACTGACAACACTGCTAGCTCCTCGACCGCAGTGCCAATGGGAAAAGGTGAAAGAATTATAATTTGTCATGCAGGAACCGCAAAAGGATTTGTGCAAGATGCTATGTTAGCTTTTAAATCAAAGAAAACAGGGGATTACCACGAAGAAATGAATTCCGAAGTATATGAAAAATGGTTTCGGGAAATGTTATTGTCACTCGAACAGCCATCAACAATATTTATAGATAATGCGTCCTATCACTCTCGGCAAATTAACAAAATGCCAACGCAAGCTAGTAAAAAAAATGAAATAATAAACTGGCTCCGTAACAATGGCGAGGAGGTGGACGAGTCCCTATTAAAAGTAGAGTTACTTAAAATATTAAAAATGAGGAAGCAGCCTAAACGATACGTTATAGATGAAATGGCTGCAGAACATGGGCACACCGTCCTTAGAATTCCTCCATATCATTGCCAGTATAATGCCATAGAGCTAATATGGGCGCAAGTGAAAGGATATGCTGCGAGAATAAATACAACTCCTCCTTTCACCGCAAACAAAATGCTGGAGTTGCTTAAAAATGCGTGTGAAAATGTGACGCCTCATAACTGGGCGAGTGTCGTAGATAAGACGAAGAAAGAAATAATGTCTGATTGGGATCGCGATGTCGCATTTGACAACTTACCCATGCACTCATTAATAATTAGTGTTACTGGGGATACGAGTGACGACGACGCCGATTCCGACGAAACAGACGATTGTTTATAAATAAAAATATTAACAAATTACCTTTTAGTTGTTTTAATTATTTAATCCTTAAAGTACTATGAATTCCAACATGGTTTAACTGTTTATTACAAGTAGGTACTAAACATTTATTTTCGTTGTAATCATTGTAATTATTTTAAATTAAACTCTTATTAAAAGTCACTTCAATACGTATACCTTTATTCATATTAATTAATTTGCAGCAAATACATTCGATCCTAATATTGGGTACTATATTACGTTTAACTGTTTTCATTAGCATTTTAATGTAATTTTATTTCAAATGATTCCGATTGATTGATTCTATTCAAAATCGTTTTTGTTATCTGTGGTCATTCGTTACGAATGGCACAACTCTAAGTGGGCGTTACCCGTCAAGAAAGTATCTACTTTTATTTCAAAATATTGTTCTACTGTAATGTCGTACTTTATAGGCGTGAACTGTCAAAAATAAAATAAACGAATGGAAACAGTATAAGGCCCCATTCGCACGGGCCGGGCCGGGTGCGGCGCTGTTTCAGCGCAATGTTTTGTTTGTTTACACGAAGGCGATTTTAAAACTTGATTCTTTTTATCTAGTGCTGTCGGATTTTCAACGTTGAGCGCTGGACGTTAAATGTTCACTTCATGTGTACATAAATATTCGGAATGGGAAGAAATGCGTTAATGCCGACGCTTTTTGAGCGCCCATGCGAATGGGGCCTGAGCGTAGTATCTCTATTATAATCTTGATGAATTAGCGGGAATAATATGGTTATCATTTCATATCTAATAAATACCCAAACTTATCACTAGAATTTACTTTTATCTATAATATACTGACGAAAATATATTCTAAATACAATATCATAAATGTTATATAGGTACCTATTGCAAGATTTTTTATTGCAATGAATGGCGAGACGAGCATGCCATTCGCGTGATGGTAAACGATACGACTGCTCATGGACAAAAGCAAAACCATACTACACCATGAATTATTGAATTACAAAGCAATGTTTCGCATTTCACTGAAATGAAATGAAAATGAAAATAATTTATTGAATCCATTAAAATGTTCAACATAATTTAGATTCAGTCATTTTTTTATCTACCACCCGGTTCGGAAAGCGGTTTTCACTAGAGAAGAACGGGCAAGAAACTCTAGTGTTGCTCTTTTCAAAACCAGTTTATTACAATGTATTGAATTATTGAAAAATTTACAAGTTGGTTTAAATCAGAGCAGTTTAATAATAATTTGTTGTAAATTTACAATAAATATTTTTTGCTGCGCGCGCCATCCTGAGACAAAGGATGTTAAGTCTCAATAGGTCCAGCTGATACTTTGGCTACAATGTCCTTCAAATTAGGACATAAATTAGCATCTACACTGCTTTTTGGTGGGAGAAATAGACCTTGCGGTCAGCGGTGGTACCTATCCCGACGGCCTCACATAACACCAGTGGAGTTCTTTTCCTTATTTATTTATAGTGATCGATATCAATTTTACACTAGATTATGACAAACGTGTTCCACCTAGGTGCAGTGCATGCAACGCACAAGATTCAGTCAAAAAAAAAAACAAGCGTCGAAACAAAGCACGTTTGGCGCTATGAATTTCACGGCGCTTTCGAACTTCTCGCACCTTATAATTACAGAGACCTAACTAAAAAATCTTAAAACGCCCGTTAATGATTTGTAACATAAGAAATGGTGTACTTTGTTATGGATATACATCGAGAAAACCGAAGTATAAATTTTTCTGTCTTTCACGCGTCAATAGATCCTTCTTTAATAATGGTTCGATGGAGATAGTCATTTTTAGTCATTAAGGTAAATGTAGCTACTTCCGGCATAGTTTTTTTAAAATTGATATTTGTTTGCTCATAAATTATCAAGGTTTAATTTTTTTGGCATTGTTATTTTATTATATGTTAAACAGAGTATGAAACTTTTAAATACATTTACTAAATGTACTTTAGCTATCCAAAGAAATAAGATAAAAATATTTTTGAACATAATTGCGACCCAGGCACGGAGTTCTTCGAAAAATTGATTTGAAGAACAACAAAAAATATTTTTTTGTCTTCGGCTCTGTGAACAAAATGTCAAACGTGATGATAACAATTACTGTCGCCAACTCGCATTAGGCCAACGTGTCTATCACGGCCTAACCACTCAACAGTACTCTCGATTGTAGAGGAGGCTCTTGCCCTGCAATGGGACGTATATGGGCTGATACAGACTATGGCATATAATATCATAATCTTGAACTTGGTTCCCCTTTCACATTTGTGTTTTTGATTGTATTCAACTGTCCTTTGGCTGCAACCAAGAAGCTTATACCCAAATGGAGATTCCATTCCGTATAAAATAAACATGATTTTGTGTTCATTCATTGTCACTCTAAAGAAAAGGATAGCAGGCAACAGCGACGTCATTCAAGGTCAAATTTTTGAGCTTCACTTTTATATACGGAATGCAATCTCCATTTGGGTATAAGCTTCTTGGTTGCAACAGTTAGCGCAAAAAATTGTGGCTCGGCCGGTGTACTAATACTGCATAGCAGAAAAATGAGGCGATGACATCCGTTCTGTTGCATTTTGTTTGACTGAGAATGCCCGGGACCGAAGAGCTATCGCCAACGACACACTTCGGAAAATCTTATAATAACACGATTTATTAATTAATGCAAGGGACAATTATTAAAATAAAACCATTATTTACAAAACCATTATTTACGGATTTTGTCGCGGATTTGGTGTAATTTTTACATTTTTATTTTTACGTTTCGATTACTTTACCGCTTTCGTGATTACTGGGTGGACAATAATAACAGTTTTATTTCAATGTGTAACATTCGCGTAAATCTAAGAAAACCATTAAAGGAAATTTGCTTAAATTACTGATACATCACATAAATTAGGTACTGGTGGTAGGTCTCTCATATGTGAGAGGCTGCCTGGATGGGTACCACAGCAATGTCTATTTCTCCCGTCAAGCAGCAGTTTAAATGCACTGTTGTGTTTCGGATTGAAGGACATTGTAGCCAGAGTCACTACTGGACATATTGAGACTTAATATCTTATGTCTCAAGATGGAATGCCAAGCATTGCTTTGTAATTCAAGGTGTTGTTTGGTTTTGCTACTGTTCATGAGCGGTCTCATTACGTAGCATCAGGCGAACGGCATGCTCGTCTCGCCATTCACAGCAATGAAAAAAATTATAGAATATTTTTCTTTTGTACTATGATCGAATGTTAGGTACATACCTCCTTATATGCAATGGCAATGTTAAAAGCTGTTTTATTTTTTTATTTACAGGTCGGAAAGATGATTCTATTGACTAGCAACAGTCTTAATGAAAGACATCGTGAGCTAAACAACAAAGTGAATGAAGCAGCAACACAACGAGTGATATTTGAAGATGTCAAACTACAAACAGAGAAATCGGACGTGGACAGGCTTTATAAAATCAAGTTGGCGGACAAGTACAGAAATGTAGAATACATCATCGAAACGCTCAAGTGTGGAGATAACTTATACATTACTAAAGCCTTGAAGTGTGCATGGCTTTGCGATGAAGAGTTCTCAAACATCATCAATCCAGATTACCTCGAGAAAAACATTTTCCCAGAAATGTCTTTTAAAATGAAAAGAAAGTTATTGATGATGATATCTATGCACGTGACCAATGACCGCGCGGAGAGTTTCTATATTTATTGCATGCAGATCAAATTGACAAATATTGCTCTTAAATTCCTTTTAAACAGTACGGAAGCGTTTAAAGTAGATGTTATTAATAGAGGTAATATTTCTTTTATCTCGGATGAAAATATGATCGTCCTTATCGGCAAATCATTTTCGGTAGCTGTTGCTGTTCTAGAAACTCGTTCAAAATATGATATTTTAAAATATTTACATACTTTGAGATACTTATATTCTGTGTCAAATGTGAAATATCTTGATCTAGTAGAAAAATACACTTTGAAACATGAACTGACTTGGGAGGAACACCCACGGCTTGGTTTAAGAATTTCTACACACATTATAAAAAAATACAAGGATAGAATATTCAGTCACACTCTATTGTACATCAATATGCTTAATAAGTCGATGTTGGCCAAATATAGTCGTCCTGACGACGTCAAGTATTATGCACCGCGTTTACTTCCTGCCGAATGCTCTGATTTTTGGAGCCACAATTTTTTTGGCAAATACAATTTCTTACTCGAGTTAATACCGTTCCAAGAGAGGTTGCAATACATTAAACACATATTTACTACATGTTATCCTAATGAGCATTTCGAAATGGATATGCGATTCTACGAATCTGGCTTATACACATTAATGACAGAAGAGCAAAGAGATTCTTGGGCTTTAAAGCACGTGGAGAATGAATTAGGACATTTTGGTTCTGGCAAAGACTTTTTATGGTATAAGTTTGTTTCTTTTGAAAAAGCATTTGTTGCAATCAAGAAGTACATATTAGTAGCCGTTGATACGAATCTCCGAAATGAAATGGTTCGCGTACTGATTCATAGCGCAAAATCTAACCGTGATTTAGAAACATTATTCGATTATTATTATATGAGACATGTCAATGAAAGTAAGTATGAAAAAGAAACCTTCGTAGACGAAGTTTTAAGTAATCACAAATATTTTAATTTCGATGATCATTGCTGGAATGCATTCAATAAAATATTACACAGTATGGATGTTTACGACGGTCAAAGTTATTACTATCCCGGGAGAGGCTACATCGTAAAAGCACTGATATATTCTATAATTCATGAAAAAGAATTTCACATTGCCTTTAAAGAATATATTGATGATAGAATTAATTTGTACGTCCTAAAACAAGCAACTAATGAATTACCAGAAGGAATGGCTGAGGTCGTGTATCAGTACTTGTTTAATTATTATTTAGGAAAAATTAATGAATTCGATATCAATGAATTTGACGCTGCTAAAGATAATGAAATGAAAGAAACAATAAGAAAAAATATTCAGTACTTAATTGATTTAATGAACGAATACAATAAATCAAAATTAGAAATGCCTGAAATAGTCAAAATGTATGCCAAACTAGACTTTGAATACTACAGACACCACTTTATGTTCAGAGAGGGAACGGAACCTCTTACTCAGAATATCTTGTTAAAAGATTTAAAAAGCGACGCTTCACTAGTTGTGTCGAAGATTTCATCCGTTAGAACTAAGCTTAAAGATGACGGGTCATACCGGCTAAATAAATTACTGCGTAAGATTCGCGTTTATTTTTCCACGGAAGTAGCCAGAAAGTATATGGAGTTATTTAAAGACTTGGTAATATCAGAAGATACATCTGAAAACACATGTAACACTGCTGTTTACGGAATTTTCCAACTAGCAGAGAATGATGAAAGAATAGAGTTTGTCACCAAATATATACCCACAGAGTCAAAAATTGCTCACGACGAGATTAAGCGCAAACTCTTGTACATCAGAAAAGCTATTTGTAAATGTGTCGGCATGTCGCGTCCCGTGGTCTCACTAGTCCATGTGAAGAAGTATATCGTAGGTGACTATCTAAAGTTTTGCATGCCACTGATGCAATCATACGCAGCTAACCTGAAGCCAGCTGCATTCGCAGAGTTCGTCACATTCTTATTAAAATCTCCGGCCTCAGTACAGAAACATGGCATTCGATTGGCATTCCACTGCTTTAATATTAAAGATTTGAAAAAGATAATTTCTCAAACTTGGGAAAGTACTAAAAATGTATCGCTGCGGTTAGTCATGTATCAGGCAGTTCACGATAAAATTATTGCCCTCAGTAAAGAGGATTTGCAAACGGAGTTATTTGAAATATTCAAATCTTTTACACTTAGCGTATGTGAAGATGATGTTGACGAATTCTTCAACATTTTATGTAAATGCGACCTGCCGCATCATATCTTAGGAGAACACATATTCAGTGAGTGGAAGGCATTGAACCAGTTACCAGATAAACAAAAATTTAATAAATATAAATGTTATGTTGTAAATAATATGATTTCAAATGTCCATTTATTGCAACAGGATGTACTTGAATCCATTGTATCTGAACATATAACATTCATGTTAAAGCAAGAAAACATTAAATATTCTTATGGTGGTTTTGATGAACATAATTTAGTTAAAGCTAAATGGAATTTGGTAGCAAAATGTCTTGTGTATATCCCAAACAAGGCTGATTTGGCACAAAAAATAAAGATTATTCAAACTATAATACAAGAATTCATAAGGTTATGGGATAAAATAGATGAAAATGTATATATCGTTAGACTATTGCTAAAAACGTTCATGGACAATATAATTGACAGTACATCCTTTAAAGATAGCGATAGTTGTTTGTATGGAATTAGTTTGTTAGATGAAGTATTAAACAAGTTGCAAAAAGATTTACCTTTGATAGAGATATATGACACAGTGTGGTCACTAAGGCTAAGCATTATTGCTAGAAATATTATACTTACGGTTAAAGACGACATCCACGATGCTGATGTTGTTAATGATGATGCAAAAAATAAACTAATATTCAATAACTCTGTAAATAGGTTTGCTAATGAATTCATTGTTTTACTCAATGAGTTTATTGAGCGGGGTGATTATTATCTATCTGGTATAGGTACAATCGTAACTTGCGTTAGTAATGTTGCCTCCAGTTTATTGAACGCATTACCATACATTGTTAATAAGAATATGGATGACCTACTATTGAGTATATGTTCAAAACTTATCGATATAGAGAAAATGGAAACCTATTACTTTGCTCTAGAACTATTACCCCAAAATTATAATCCTGAAAGGAGTAGGTATCGCAGCATAGTAAATAAAATAAAATCCTTCGATAACAGCGAAATAAGACATTTTCTATATCGTAAACTTGTATGCAACAGCAATTATCAGTGTCATAGATTAAATGCTCATAGCAATGAGAACTGAAGATAATCGTTTTTTTTTTATTGCGATGACTTTTGAGATGAACACGCCATTCGCCTGATAGTTACCGATACGACCGCTCATGGAAGAAACGAAAGTAGGAAAACCAAACAACACCATAAATGACAAAATTACAAAGCAATGGTTGGCAATCCATTGCGCTCGCCATCCTGAGATGTAAGATGTTAAGTTACTTTGAGTTCAATGTCCTTCAAACCGGAACACCACAGAGAATGTACACTGCTGTTTGGTGGGAGAAAAGAGATTGCGGCGGTACCACCGCAATTTTCTTGTTTTCATAAACCAGGCGGCCTGTCATATATGAGAGACCTTCCACCAGTATATAGGTAGTAATATATTTTTAGAATCATGATCAAAGTAGAGTATTGAAGTTGTTCTTTTTTTCACTACTTTCGCGGTAATCTATGAGAGATTAATGTTAGCGACAATTTCCCAGTTTTACATTTTTACCCCATCTAATGACGTTTACAAAAATATTGTTAATAATAATATTATGTACTTCGTTATAATGTTTCTTATAGGTTACTCAAATATATTTTTTTATAAATATAAATAAGAAATATTTCTATTATAAGAAGTGTTTTTTGTGTTCTAGTTGTATGAATAAAAGTTTAATAATAAAGGGGAGTTATTATTTCTGCTTTCTTGCAAACTCCAGATTACTTTTTTACCATTAAAATTCTATACTTTTAAGTAGGTTAAGGTACCTAAAAACATTAGTATGATAATTATAAGATTAATATTTTTCAAATGATATTAGGCCTGGTTAATTTTTCTGGCGGAGGTGCCTCGATTAAAATCAGTTGTTCGTTACACATTTTTTAACCGACTTCAAAAAAAGGAGGAGGTTCTCAATTCGACTGTATGTTGCTTTTTTTTTTATGTTTGTTACCTCGTTTTTCTGTACTGTGTGAACCGATTTCGACCATTCTTTCTTTGATTGAAAGCTGGTGCTTGTCGTTTGGTCCCATAAAAATATGGTGAAGATCTGATGAATATCTTCGGACCTGGAGAGGGGAACTCCTTAAAATTAAGGAGAATTGCAATAGTTCTTTTTGCATTACGTTCATAAGAAAAGTTAAGATACAGTGAGAGAGGGAAAAAGGGGTGGGGGTGAGGGGGGGTGGGTGATAAAATTAAAATACACGTAAATTCTAATATCTTCGGCAGCTTTTAACCGATTTTAGTGATTTCTTTTTCATTGGAAAGAACGTATTAACAGGTTGATCTCAGGAACACAACATTAAGATCTGATTATCATGTTCGGACCTGGAGCGTAGAACTCCTCAAAATTTAATAGGATTTCAACGGTTCTTTTTGCATTGAGTTCAGTATAAAAGCTAGGCTACAGTGGTTGAGGGAAAAAGGGGTAGGCGCGAAGGGGGGGGGGGGGGGGTGGAGAAAAAAAATAAACATGTGAATATTCCAATATTTTTGGCAGCTTTTAGCCGATTTTAGCGATTTCATTGTCATCGGAAAGAACATATTCCTTGTGGCGTGGGGACCAAATCTTCTTCATTTAAATACCTATCAACACTAAAAAGATAAAAATAACTAAAATTTTTAATAAAAAAAATAAAAACCGACTTCAAAACAAAAATCCACTAACAACCAAAAAATAATAAAATAATAACTAACCACTTAAAGCAAAAAAATAATAATATTTATTTCATGGAACACGTGCATGTTGATTCATTTGCTTAATGACTTGACTAGCCAACAAATCAAAATATATGCGTAACATATTGAAGGCGGGTCGCCCAGTACCAAACATATAGATATTTAAATTAATATAAGGCATAGGTCCTACATGTTTGGTACTTGGCGGCCCGCCTTCAATATGTTACGCATATATTTTGATTTGTTGGCTAGTCAAGTCATTAAGCAAATGAATCAACATGCACGTGTTCCATGAAATAAATATTATTATTTTTTTGCTTTAAGTGGTTAGTTATTATTTTATTATTTTTTGGTTGTTAGTGGATTTTTGTTTTGAAGTCGGTTTTTATTTTTTTTATTTCAATATTGGGATTAACTGACGCAATATTTTTTTTAATTGAACCTATGTTAAAATATTACAATCCAATTTATATTCAATGTATCCCAGAACTAGACGATAAACTGGTAACTAGAGGTCGACCAAGCTATGGCGGCACAGGAACCAAAATAATTATAGTCATATCCCCGATATGACTTTGTCACACACCCTAGACTGACCTTTCTCTCTCCGTTCTCTTATATCCATCCAAACGTTGCCTGGCACTTGGCAGAGATAGCCTATTGCAAAAAGGCCACCGATTCTACTTATTGTATATGTTGTTTTAATTTCTGTTATGGGTGTTGATATTCTTTTTAATTATAAGTAATCCCAGTAAAAGTAATCCAATTGGTTTAAATCCGGGGAACGTGCTGGCATAGCGTGCAGGCATATATGTAATATATATATAATCATATTATTTTATAAAAATAACCGACATAGCCCACCGGATTAGCAAGTTGAAGTGGCAATGGGCAGGGCACATAGCGCGGAGATCTGATGACCGATGGGGTCGGAAAGTGCTCGAATGGAGGCCGCGTATCGGAAAGCGCAGCGTAGGACGTCCACCTACAAGATGGTCCGACGACCTGGTAAAGGTCGCGGGACGTCGCTGGATGCAGGCTGCCTCCAACAGGTCTCTGTGGAAATCATTGGGGGAGGCCTATGTTCAGCAGTGGACTTCCTTTGGCTGATGGATGGATGATGGATGATTATTTTATAAATGATTTTATATTGTAGAATTTTTTTTCACCTCGCCATTTGCGAACTTAACTTGCTAATCCTTTGGACTACGTCGGTAATCTTTATTCTCGTACAGGGGCCCTACTATATAAATCCGAAATTCGAATCTTCGTGACGTTTTTCGTTTCGAAACCTACTCTGTAATACGAAATTCGAATTTTCGGATCGAAGAATGAATGATTCGAATATATCGGCAAAGTGATACAGGCGGTAGAACACGTTTAGAGAGGCGACATCCCTCCGCAGTTGTAGCGACTCTAATTTGCTCGTAATGTCTGCATCCTTTACAATGCGGATGGCCCGCCGCTTTAATCCATCCAAGGCATCGAGCAGGTACTGGACGGATCCACACCAAGGATACTAAGGTCATTCCGCATTGAGAGGGGAGCGCCCTGAAGAACGGGGAGAGGAGAGAACGGGGATTTTTTGCACTTGAACGCACACAATCATATTCCTGGAACCCCTGTAGAAATGAGATCGAAGGTCCGGTTCAGCTCAATGACAAGATCTTTGCGTCTCCTCATCAGTGGCGGATTTACGTATTTGCTACCAGTAGGTTATTCAAATTTTGCCACCCCTGCTGGCATCTGAAATTAGGAACCTTAGTTCAAAATAAAATTAGGTATTTCATTTTTTCTACCAAGAAAACAACAACTTATCATTCTTGATAGAGCAAGGATAGATCCTTGTTACATCAACTTTTCCCGTGATCAGTGAAATTGATTACTTGATTACTTTCGAAACCTACGATTTTAAGATTCCACAAGAAATAGCTTTCACGTATATTAATTGCTAATTAACGTAAATCATAATCCTGTACCTAAGTGCTATTTTGAAATTGAGGCAAGGTATTTAATATCTATTAAATTCATTTTTTTATTAAAGAAAATATAAGAGTTCTCACTTGATGAGACGGGACAGAACGTGATTTAACGGAACGGGTGAGGAAAAGTAGTAAAGATAACGATTAGATAGGTAGATTGAGTTTAAATAAAAACAGTCAATATGCGATTATATGTTCTGATGTGGACCGAAGTCAAAAAGTATCTGCTTCCGGGCGTAGCGGAGTGAAGAAATAAACAGCTCTGGACAAATCTATGAGACTTAGAATGTCAGAGAAATGTATGTTTTTTTATAGCCTTTATAGGCCGATGAGCTAGCGGCCCGCCTAATGGTAAGCGGCTACCGCTGCTCATGGACCTCTGCAATGCCAGGGGGCCAGCATAACAAACTCGCTGCCTACCTTAAGGAGAGCACTCTCTTTAAGTCTCGTTTGAAGAAGGACAGGTAAAGAGCTCAGGAAACAGATATGCAGGGAGTTCATTCCAGAGCTTACACGTGCATGGTAGGAAAGAAAGCTGGAAACGTACCGTCCGGGAACGGTACGATTCCAGGTCGTGTGAATGAACTCTTCTTCGGTGACTGGTGGTGTAGTGGTAAAAAGACGACGATGGTACCATCTCAAACAATTCCTCGAAGCAATCCCTGTGGAACAGACGATAGAACACACAGAGAGACCTGAAGTCTGTCCGCAGTCCTAACGATTCCAATTCGTCGGTGAGATCATCGACTATTCGACGAGCTCATCGCTGCAAGAAGTCAAGTAGGTCGAGCTGGTATTTTGGGGCACCTGCCCAGAGGTGAGAGCAATACTCCACATTGGGCCGGACTTGCGCTTTGTATGGCGTCAATCTATGACCCGACGTAAATTACCGCTTGGCTCTGCTCAGGATACCTGACTTCTTGCTCGCCAGTTTGGCTTTGTCCTCCAAATGACTCCAAATGATGCCGAGAATCCCAATACATTCGGATGCTTGGAGAGAAACTCCTTGGAATTGCGGCACCACGACGAAGGGGTCTTTCTTCGCAGTGAACTAAGTTTAATGCACCCCATTCGGAGGCCCGCCCCAGAGAGCTCATTGACTTCAGACACAAGTTGAGACCATCTTTCCACAATAGAATCCGGAGAGTTCCTCGGTTGGCCGATGTATCGCGCGTCATTCGTACGTATGTTGTTGTATGTTATCAAAAAAAATGTTTTCGATATTTGTCGAATTAATAGTCTTCGTCTACTAAAATACATACAGCAGCATAGATATCATGGCGGGAATAATCAGGATAGCTTTCTCGGACCACAAAACTTTGAGGTCTAATTAAAACTCGACGTTTTAATAACGGGAGGAAAGCAATTACTTTTCTTTAACGAGAGGTAAGTTCTATAAGCTTATAGCTACCAAAATCTAAGATCTTTTCCCGGCCTACCACCTCTCGGTAGCAACGACGACGACAGGCGAAGTGGTGGGGCGAGTAGCGCCTAGTTGACTCGCCCTGCCGCCTGGTTCGCTTCCAAATATGACTCCTCACTACTTAGGTAGGCGCAGATTTTCCCAACTTTGGGCCTCCACGGTGCGATGAGCGTCCGCTACTGATACGAGGCCATGAGTTCTGCCGGCAAGGGCGTCGCCAAGGGGGGCAGGTGGGAGCAGCTACCCCCCCCCCCCCCCCAGAGGGTGGTAATAAAAATGCCAAATGTAAAGCCACCAAAATATTTGACTTTACTTGCCTACTAAACGGTAGTTTTTTTTTTGCATATACCATACTATTGTACAATAATACCTTTTGACCGTCTGGAGGCCGCGATCAAAATTGTGTACCGTTGTTATCACAATTGCCATAGATGTAAGGCTCGTACTACAAATGAAAAGCTTCATGTGCTCTTAACTTTACCTAAAATTCATATTTTTCTCATCCTCCATATTATTTGCCGCCCTGGGCCATCGGCTGGCGACGCTCCTGTCTGCTGGCCATCTTAGAGTCGCTCCTAGCACGAACACACAGCCCCCGCTGTGTGCCCAGCGATCCCGATGACCCCTATTACGACAGGCAGTTGATACCGTGGAGGAATTCTGACGCCGCTTGACCACTGGGTAGAATACAACAATAATTTCACCAAGAACAGCGATATGTGGTAACAAAAATAAAAAATAAAATAAGCTATAAAACAAGTAGGGCGATTCACGTAATTTCTTGACGCGCCGATCAAGTTGCGGTGCGGTTACAATTAAGTTTACGTTTTGGTACAAAATGGTATTCTTGTAAATGTTTAGCTGCGCGTGAGCTGCGCGTCAACTGTACGTCAGACTTATGAAATTTGTTTGACATTGACATATACGCGCAGCAGTAGATTATACTAAACTTGACGTGACGCGAACTTGACGCGAGCGTATTACGAGAATACGAAAAGGGCTGTTTTGATCGAAACGTAACTGCAACTGCGCCGCAACTGAACTTATATAATTACGTGAATCGCCCTAAAGAACATAAAGTCGAATTGAGAACCTCCTCGTTTTTTGAATCGGTTAAAAACGGTATCATAAGCATCATTTAATCTAAGAAGGACATCTCTAATGGTAATATAGTATGAAGTAACTAGTTCATTAGACCAAATAAATAAAATTACTCAAAAAAATTTTTTTTGGGTTTGTTATTAAATTAATATTTTCTGATTGTCTACAACTAAAAGTAGCCACGGGCTCCATTCATAACAAATAAAGTTTGCTTTTGTACAGTCAGCAACATAAGTCGCTACACATTCACGAGATTTTTTATTTTTTTTTATTGTAGTGAATGGCGAGACGAGCAAGCCGTTCGCCTGATGGTAAGCGATACGACCGCTCATATACAGTAGCAACATTCCACTGCGCTCGCCATCCTGAGACATAAGATGTTAAGTCTCAATATGTCCAGTAGTTGCTCTGGCTACAATGTCCTTCAATCCGAAACACAACAGTGCATTTAAGCAGTGTTGTTTCACGGGAGAAATAGACATTGCGGTGGTACCTACCCAGATGGCCTCTCACATATATGAGAGACCTACCACCACTAAAATTGGAATTGTCTTATCAACCAAAATAAAAATTATTTTCAACATCGTATGGCAGTTCTAGGCATAGATGACTTTACTTGGTTATATTTTACGACTACAGAGTAGTACGTACAAATTTTAATTCATAAAAAGGTTATCAAAAATGTGAAGTGTTCAGCGACTTATGTTGCTGACTGTACATTTTACAATGAAAAATAAATATTGTAAGATTTTGACCGAACGTTTGAGGAACAACGATTATAACACGCAAGAGGTGGGGTTGGGGGGTGCTTACGGGGGTAAAGCGGGGAGCAGCGGGTATTCTCGGCAGTACTATGCGATTCATCTAAGAACAGGACTGACCCGGCGCCATATTGGTTCGTAGTAGCTGTCAAATCGCACAATTTAGGTAGGGTGAGCAAAACAAGATTTCTTAAAATAATATTTTTGTTGAATAAAAATAATTATTTTAATATTTAATAATTCGTAAAAAAATTAATGAATGAATAATGTCGTGTTATAGTTACTTTCTGGCGAATAATTACACATGAAGTAAATAAAAAGTTAAAAAAAATTATACATTCTTAAGCTATTTATGACTAAACATTCTTGTTTATGTGACCATATAACATTTTGTAATTGTTTCAATTTATTTAGTTAATTTATGTTCAGGAATTTGACTATGTGAAAAATATATAATTGATGCGTAAATATTTTTTTTGTTGCTAACCATACTTTTCGTGTGATATTTGACAACTAAAGGTCATTGACGTTCCTATTCTTATTTGAAACGCATAGTATGTTACTCCTTAGTCTGTGATGCGCGTGAGCATTACCAAAAAACGACGCCATTTGTGTAGCGCGAAGTCAGAAGTGGCTTCCAAAAAGTGTAAAAATAACGTTAACTCTTTGTGTTACATATATGCGGCGAATTTATTAAAATAAGATCTAAAAAATTAAGTTTTTGGTCAAATATAAGACTTGGTGAAGCTTATAAAGCTTCTTTAACCTTTCTATTCGAAGTCAAAAACACATTAGAAGGTAAAACAGAGTATGCCTGGCCAATGATAAGGGATTTTATAATGGTGGGTTTTCTGGTGGGAATGCAAAGCATACACCGGATGATATTCTGATGCCATAATGCATATAAAATTAGGTCTCATGAAGCAATTTGTTAAGGCTCTTCGTCATGACTCCCCTTTAAAATATACTTAAAGAGTTTTTTTCCCTAAATTGTCAGAGGCTAAAGTTAAAGCTGGTATTTTTATCGGTCCACAAATTAAGAAAATAATGGACAGAGAAGAATTCCCAGAGTTACTGAACGCCCACGAAAAAACTAACGTGGATCAGTAGCCTTAAAGCAGTGATCCATGTCTTTCATGGCAATAAAAAAGCTGCAAATTACAAAGACCTTATTCCTAATATGCTTGATAATTTCAAACTCATGGGTTGCAGAATGTCCCTTAAAGTGCATATGTTAAATGCTCACTTAGATAACTTGGGGGCATATTCAGAAGAGCAAAATGAATGCTTACACCAAAATGTGATCAACTTTGAACAGAGAAATGAGAACATGATGGGTGACTACATTTGGAGCTTAATACGAGAAAGCTACTTATACAGAAGAAAAACAAAAATGTTCATTTTTAAAGTATTTGTCTATTTTTTAAATGTATTTAAATATTTACCTTTATTGTTCTTTGTAAATAAAAGTAATTAATATATAAATTAAAGTTCTTTTTCTTACTTTTGTATTATAAGGAATTTAAAATTTTTGATTTTATTTCAGTTTGAAAGAACAATGATAACCGTCCATACATTTTTTTGTTGTTATTTGTTTTTGTGTGTATTGAGATGAAAAATATTTTAAAATATAGATTTCGAATTCCTTAACAATTATTTCTTAAAATTTACTATTGTAGCAAGCCTAGGAAAAAAGATATTCCACTATAAAGTTTTACAGATTTTCTACATCTTGTCAAACTCTGTGGGTAGTTAATGTTATTTTGTTGCATTTAAATTGGCGTGAGGCAAAGTTATGACGCACAAATAAAAGTAAAAAAATATATTTTACACGCAATTTAAACATCAAGTACTTGTTTATTTTATTAATCTAAATTATCCTGTGCAATGAAATAAAAAGGAAACAGGGGACAACTATATATTATTATTTGCACAATAGCGCTTTCGGGCGACAGAAACAAATTGTTATTCCTGAATTAATTAATCAGTGATTATTTTGCTGTTTTGACTTCTCTGTACATTTTTTTTACATTAATTATCTGAGAACGATATGAAATGAAATGAAATGAAAATATTTATTGAATCCATAAAATGTCATACATTGTTTAGATTCAGTCACTTTTTTTTTTTCACTACCACCCGGTTCACAAGGCTGTTTTCGCCAGAGATAATGCAAGAAAGCCAGCCAAACTTATATTTTTTTAAAATGGCAACATTGAAACGACATAAAGCTGAAAACACATTGTAGGTTTTTGTCTTACGCATAGAGTAAAGAGTACAAAACTATGGTAAAGAGCGCGACTGATATGGTTCGTACGGGTCGCATGGACGTAGTATATAAACAGGACTGCGCACTGTCATCGGAAAAACGAGCCGAGCGAGAGGTGTAGGAAGGGGGGGTGTGTCCCGTTCCTATAGGGTGACCATATTTTTTGGGATATACAGGAATTTTAATCAAATTGGCTAATATAAAGTCGAATAAAGCATTTTGTTTTTGAGGTAACAAACGTGATATTGTCTAACCGTGTAAAAAAATATTTGACCAAACCAAAATATTGGACCATTAGGACCTAGCAAAAAAGTTCAAAATCATAGTTTTATACGTATACTTTTAATAGGTGAAATTAAAAATGAAAATAATAATAATAAATCTTTATTGACAGCAAAATTCAGTTAACAATCTCGTCTGTTCACAAAGTGCGTATGTTGTGTGTTATCAGTGCCAGTCGTCGTCGGGGGTGGTAGCTGGGGTCAACCCAGAGATTCTTACCACCCTCTGCCCCGCCATTACCGTGGCCGCTACCATAACCAGGAATAGCGGGGCTGCCGGGGACTGGAGTCCTGGTCCTGGTTTTAACAACTATTAGGCTTTTTTATTGTTTATGCCAATACTAACCACGCTTGGCAGGCGGGTTCGCGAGCGCAGGAGGGTTCGCGTTGATGACGCTGCTGTCCGTCTTCAACTGGGGAAAGGAAATAGAGTTTGCAGCTAGAAGATGTTATTGGAAAGGAAAGTATGGAATATAGAGATGGATACTACAGCCACGGAGGGGAAAGTTGGTAGTGATTGCAGTAGTTTGGGGGCCGAGGTCGTATACTCGTAGCACCTATTTTAGGACAGGCCAGGACCACTAGCTAGGAGCATCGCTGACCTACTTAATACCAGATACACGTTATTATTCATACCTAATCTTGTAAAACCTAACGGCAACGTAGTTGTCCTACCATCTCATACCTAACAAATATCTTAATCGAATCATTAACAAAGTTCAAAATGGCGGCGATAACTATAATTCTGAATCTCAATTTAAAGGGGAGGTTTAAATTTCGAATTTCAGACCAATCGGATGAATAACAAAAGAGTTTTTTCCTTTCTGCCATATTATTAGTGATAATTACAAAAAAATTTGATTTTATGTATAATATTTCATCCCTTATTTCGACCCCATAATACTATTTTTCTAATATTATTCACGCCATTATTTTTCATTTGGAATAAGGTTTCCATAACTGTAACGGCTTAAATTTTTATGTAACATTTCAACCCCTTTATGGTTAACTTTAAGAACATAAAGTGTGCAGTTATTTTTGTTCATAAATGAGTAAAGTTTGACATCTGTAACTTCAACATTTTAGATTTTCCATACATACTGCCATCTCTTTGTTCAACCCCTTCAAGCGTTGTCTAAATAATAAAAGGTAACCTTTTGCCCTTACCCAAAGTCTAATCTATCTCTGTATCAAATTCTATCAAAATCGGTTCAGTGGCTAAGGCGTGAAAATGTAGCAGACAGTGGACTAGTTAGTGTATTACGTTCGTGCCGAAATCTTACATCACTCAGTAAATAAAAACTATCGCAAGAAATAAATATTTTTTAATCATACTTAATTCATTATCAATTGTATTAGAAAAACTTTTATCGTGTTTATTTTCACTTAAAACATAGTAGGATGCAAATTAACGTGTATAAATTAAACATTACTTTAATAATAAAATTGTAAATAAAAAAGAACTGCTTTTAATATTCAAGCAGATTAAAAGTTATTCAATAATTCATTTGAACTTTGAATTGTCGATCAGAAAAGTTCTAAGGTGGGTTTTATTATGGTCACCGTAGCGAATGTTTGTAAACAAAAATGGTAAATCTCATGAAACCACTCACCTTTGAATCGATATACAACAACCACTATATTATTCACTTATACAAATCATTTTGCAACACTTTTTAACCAATTTCCGTTAATAAATATCGAAAATAATTTGAAATTGTACACCTGTGACATTTCGTATAAGCCAAGACATATTTTATTTTATTATCTAGTGGTCAGAGTTATAATTACAAATTATCCTATCATGCATTTAACCTTCCATTGTAATGCCATGAATTCGTTTATGGACCCATAAATGAAGTAATATTTTTCTATATGTTACTATAGATATTCTGTGTTTATTTTTTTATCGAACTAATTACCTTTTCGCGAATGTAAAATAATCTACTAGATAAAATATTTTTTTTGGTCTGGCTTGCAAATGAAAAGGGATATAACCCCCTCATACTGTCTCACTCGGTTTCGGCCTTCCTCCATGTCATTTACCATAGTAAATTAAACCTTATGCTACATGCACATGTCTTATTTCAGGATGACACCATTTTCTTCGTGCGCAATCCTGTTTATATACTACATCCATGACGGGTCGTCAGAGGGCCCACGTACGTTTTTATTTTTTTTAATTTCATTGACAAAGGACGGTTTTCTCGTCTGCCAATGACTAAGCTTTTAGGGATGGAAGAGTCGATTTTTATGTACTCTTTATCTCATCTCTATATAAACAAATAAATAATATATATTTTTAAATGAAATCAATCCTAGTTGGCGCTTATTATGAACAGTTCTAAGTCTGTGATAACCTGTGGTACTATCACATTCGAGTTTGCAACGGTTTTATTGTCAAAATCAATGATTCAATCAATATTAAATCACACATCAATCAATTATTTAATACTATGATTGATTAAATTCTGTACGCAAACATAGATTACACATTGAGAATAAATTTACAGTGGAAAAATGTTTAGCAACAATGCCGTGTACACATATTAGAAATACTTATGTATAAAATGTGTGAATTCCAAAGTAGGCAATATCGTGTTTCGAGCACACGTCTTGATAGTACTACTAAAGCTGAAAACATATTGTAGGTTTTGGTCTTACGCATAGAGTAAAGAAGCGGCCATAAATACTAGAGCAACGCGTCTTACAGCGATCTGAACAATAGATTCTTTTGTTGTGTGCACACTGTCGGTCGAAATTCGAGGGCATGACCTTCAAAACCAAAAATCGTCTGAGACATACAGCGCAACTAACATAAATTGACAAGTGGTGAAATTAGGAACTAGAAATGAAAGTAAAAAATATCTTCAACGCTTTCATTAAAATATTCTTTCATAATTTATACAATGTACATTTATACTAGTAGTCCAATAGTACTAATGATAATAATGTCCAATGTAATTAAATTTGAAGAGAGAAAAAAATAATGGTTTCTCCGTGCACCACAGCGCTTTTGAGTGATTTGCGATTGTGGACAAACTTGAGTTTACACAACAATAGGTTTTGTAAATATGGCTACCAGCTTTTTAAGCCAAACTAATATAACATTTCTTAAAACTTAAAATTAAATTAAAATTTATAATACGTACAAGGTATAATTTTCTTTATTCAATCTGCATACAAATTAAAATTGTTGAATACAATTTGGACATTTCTAATTATTTACATGAGGTGTGGCTGGGAATCTAAGTTGACTTAATAGAAATAAACACCGCAGTTCTTTGACCAGTTGTTTGTAAATACTAGACTGGACGTAATTGACAGCCTCCGTGACGCAGTTGGTTAGACGCTGCCTGTGAAACGAGAGGCCACGGGTTCGATCCCCGCACCGAGACAAATGTTTGTGAGGCCCACAAGTATTTGTCTCGGGTCTGGGTGTTTGTGAGACCGAAAAGTCTCTCGTAGTTCCCGATACCCACGACACAACACTTAATTGATATTGATGTGGAGTCAGGACTATGTATGTGATTGTTGAGTGTATTTATTTTTTTAATTATCAGTAATTAGGCAAAAATTCGTCTGTGCGTTCATTTAAAAAATGGAAGAAAAACGATTAGAGTATGTGCGTAATAGAGAAATTATTTATAATGTTAAATGTAAAGAATACAAATATGCTTACTTAAAGTAAGAAGTATGGGAACAAATAGTCAGTACCTATTTGTACTAAAGATAATAAAGTATCTTACTAAAGATAACGGAGTAATTTTTTATACAATCAAATATTAAGTTATTGATGTTAAAATTTCTAAATACACGCGCTGTTTTAGGGAATTATAATAGGAAAAAGTTTACTTTGTTATTTTTCTTCAGGTAGTCTGTTTTTTGTTTTCTTTTAAAATGACACTGGTTGTAGAAATATATAAAAAAAAAGACAACAAGAACAAGACGTGTGCTCGAAACACGATCTTGCCTACTTTGGAATTCACACATTTTATACATAAGTATTTCTAATATGTGTACATGGCATTGTTGCTTAACATTTTTCCACAGTAAATTTATTCTCAATGTGTAATCTATGTTTGCGTACAGAATTTAATCAATCATAGTATTATAAACTCATTTGCAAAAAAAACGGGCACCTAAGCAATGAACTATTTCAAATGTTACTATTGGTTTGTTTGATAATTATAGGTAGTTTTACTTTCACAATTTTGTAAATTAATAAGCAAATAATCGTTTTCGTCAGTATTATCATAACATTTTGATAAAATTTATGGGTTTTAATGCTAAAGTTCACTAGTAGTGTATGCTCGCTAGTAGTGCATATGCTCGTGAAGTAAAAGTTAACAAAGATTTTTGTTTGTTTTTTCTTCAATAAAGTAAAAGCAGATAAATGTTTAGTATCAAGTGTGACCCCCTCTAGCTGAAATCACAGCTTGAATTCGTCTGGGTATGCTAGCGAGGATATCCCGGATACTTGCTTGCGGAATACGTTCCCGCTCCGCGGTAATCACATTCTTCAGCTCTCTGATGGTCTGCGGAGCCGGTTGTACTGATCTCACGCGTCGTTTCAGAACGTCCCAGACATGCTCTATAGGATTGAGGTCGGGACTTCGAGCTGGCCAATCCAAACGACGAATGCCGACCTCTTGCACATACGCTTCCACATCGCCAGACCGGTGGGCGCGAGCGTTGTCGTCCATAAAAATTGAGTCTTCGCCTAAAGCGGCCAATGCGGGTTGTGCATGAGGAATTAGAACTTCCGTTATGTATCGATGTCCAGTCAGTGAGCCGTTTTCAATGAAGACTAACTCTGTACGATCCATTGAATTTATTCCTGCCCAAAACATAACAGAGCCCCCACCATAAGGTGTGGTTTCTTCAAAACAAGCCTCTGCAAAGCGTTCTCCTCGTCTTCGTAGCACTCGCCGACGTCGATCTTCACCGAACAGAGATATCCTGGCTTCATCGGAGAACAATACCCTATTCCAGTCTTCTTGAGTCCATGACTCACAATTTCGAGCAAACCTAAGCCTGGCAACTCTGTGCTCACGGAGTAAGTTAGGGCCGCGGGCCGGGCGATGACTGCGTATATTGGCCGCGAGAAGCCTCCTCCTGACCGTCCATAGACTAATATGCACATTTCTTACTTCTTCGAGGTTGTTCTTAAGGACCACATACGAAGACTTGCGATTTCTCAATGCGCGAATAACAAGAAAACGATCATCCCGTGGTTGGATACATGTTTTTCTTCCAGAACCAGGCCTTCTCTCGACGGAACCGGTGTCTTGATACCGCTGCCAGGTCCTTTGAACCGTCGAGCGACTCACACTTAGCCTCTGAGCCACGAAGCATTGGCTGCAACCCTCATCGAGCAGCGCAATAATTTTGGTAGCTTTTACCACTTTCTCTAACATTATTGAGACAGCTAAACAGCAATAAATGAAGCTTTGACAATTAAGAATATGAAATAAATTCATAAAAATTGACTAAAAGTTATGAAAACCGATATTATCTTTTGGAACTTCGCACCAAAAATGTAGGATAAAAAGTGGTTTTCTGTAAAAACGAGCATCAAACGAAAATTTGAATTTAGAACGTACTGTTTTAAACACCACGGCATTTTTAAAACCGGCCAGTAACATGTACAAATGACTGAAATCATTTTGGTACCGTATTTTTTTAAAGAAGAATTAAAATCCAAACCGCCCGTTTTATTTGCCAATGAGTGTATAATTGATTGATGTGTGATTTAATATTAATTGAATCATTGATTTTGACAATAAAACAGTTGCAAACTCGAATGTTCTAGTACCACAGGTTATCACAGACTTTGGACTGTTTATAATAAGTGCCAACTAGGATTAATTTCATTTTAAAAAATATATTATTTATTTATTTATATAGAGATGAGATAAAGAGTACATTAAAATCGACTCTTTCATCCCTAAAAGCTTAGTCATTGGCAGACGAGAAATCCGTCCTTTGTCAATGAAATTAAAAGAAATAAAAACGTACGCGGGCCCTCTACGAACCATATCAGTCGCGCTCTTTACCATAGTTTTGTACTCTTTACTCTATGCGTAAGACAAAAACCTACAATGTGTTTCCAGCTTAACAGTGTCAGTTTAAAAGAAAACAAAAAAGAGACTACCTGAAGACAAATAACAAGATAACCTTTTTTCCTATTATAATTCCTAAAACAGAGCGTGTATTTAGAAATTTTAACATCAATTATTTAATATTTGATTGTATAAAAAATTACTCCGTTATCTTTAGTATGATACTTTATTATCTTTAGTACAAATAGGTACTGACTATTTGTTCCCATACTTCTTACTTTAAGTGAGCATATTTGTATTCATTATATTTAACATAATAAATAATTTCTCTTTTACGCATATACTCTTATCGTTTTACTTCCATTTTTAACCGACTTCAAAAAAAGGAGGAGGTTCTCAATTCGACTGTATGTTGCTTTTTTTTATGTTTGTTACCTCGTTTCTCTGTACTGTGTGAACCGATTTCAATCATTCTTTCTTTGATTGAAAACTGGTGCTTGTCGTTTGGTCCCATAAGAATATGGTGAAGATCTGATGAATATCTTCGGACCTGGAGAGGGGAACTCCTTAAAATTAAGGAGAATTGCAATGGTTCTTTTTGCATTACGTTCACTAGAAAAGTTAAGTTACAGTGAGAGAGGGAAAAAGGGGTGGGGGGAGGGGGGGGGGGGGTGTGTGATAAAATTAAAATTCACGTAAATTCTAATATCTTCGGCAGCTTTTAACCGATTTTAGTGATTTATTTCATTGGAAAAAACGTATTGACAGGTTGATCCCAGGAATACAACATGAAGATCTGATGATTATGTTCGGACCTGGAGAATAGAACTCTTCAAAATTTAGTAGGATTCCAATGGTTCTTTTTGCATTAGGTTTATTATAAAGTTAAGCTACAGTGAGGGAGGAAGAAAGGGGTAGGGGTGAGGGGGGGGGGGGGTGTTAACGTTAAAATACACGTAAATACTAATATGTTCAGCAGCTTATAACCGATTTTAGTAATTTCTTTTTCATTGGAAAGAACGTATTAACAGGTTGATCCCAGGAGCACAACATTAAGATCTGATTATCATGTTCGGACCTGGAGAGTAGAACTCCTCAAAATTTAATAGGATTTCAACGGTGCATTGGGTTCAGTAAAAAAGCTAGGCTACAGTGGTTGAGGGAAAAAGGGGTAGGCGCGAAGGGAGGGGGGGGGGTGGAGAAAAAAAATAAACATGTGAATATTCCAATATCTTTGGCAGCTTTTAGCCGATTTTAGCGATTTCATTGTCATCGGAAAGAACATATTCCTTGTGGCGTGGGGACCAAATCTTCTTCATTTAAATGCCTATCAACACTAAAAAGATAAAAATAACTAAAATTTTTAATAAAAATAATAAGAACCGACTTCAAAACAAAAATCCACTAAAAAACAAAAAATAATAACTACTGTAGGACCTATGCCTTATATTAATTTAAATATCTATATGTTTGGTACTGGGCGACCCGCCTTCAATATGTTACGCATATATTTTGATTTGTTGGCTAGTCAAGTCATTAAGCAAATTAATCAACATGCACGAGTTCCATGAAATAAATATTATTATTTTTGCTTGTTGAGTGGTATTTATTTAAAGGAATGCATAGACGAACATTTGGCTAATTACTGATAATTAAATAAATAAATACACCCTACAGTCACATACATAGTCCTGACCCCACATTAAGATCAATTAAGTGTTGTGTCGTGGGTATCGGGAACTACGAGAGACTTTTCGGTCTCACAAACACCCAGACCCGAGACAAATACTTGTGGGCCTCACAAACATTTCTCTCGGCGCGGGGATCGAACCCGCGGCCCCTCGTTTCACAGGCGGCGTCTAACCAAATGCGCCACGGAGGCTGTCAATTGCGTCCAGTCTAGTATTTACAAATAACTGGTCAAAGAACTGCGGTGTTTATTTCTATTAAGTCAAGTTAGATTCCCAGCAACACCTCATGTAAATAATTAAAAATGTCCAAATTGTATTCAACAATTTTAATTTGTATGCAGATTGAATGAAGAAAATTATACCTTGTATGTTTTATAAATTCTAATTTAATTGTAAGTTTTAAGAAATGTTCTTTTAGTTTGGCTTAAAAAGCTGATAGCCATATTTACAAAACCTATTTTTGTGTAAACTCAAGGTTGTCCACGATCGCAAATCGCCCAAAAGCGCTGTGGTGCACGGAGAAATTATTATAATTTTCCCTCTTCAAATTTCATTACATTGAACATTATTATCATTAGTACTATTGGACTACTAGTTTAAATGTACATTGTATAAATTATGAAAGAATATTTTTAATGAATGAACATATCGCATAAGGTTTATTTTACTATGGTAAAAGACATGGAGGAAAAACGATCCGAGGGAGAAAGGTTGGAGGTTTGTGTCCCTTGTCATTTGCTAGCTATCAAAAAAAATATTTTCACTGGTAGATTATTTTACATTCGCCGCAAGGTAATTAGTTCGATAAAAAAATAAATTTAGAATATCTATAGTAACAAATAGAAAAATATTGTTATTTAACTTCATTTATGGGTCCATAAACAAATACATGACATTAAAATGGAAGGTTAAATGCATGATAGGAGAATTCATAATTATAACTCTGGCCACTTGATAATATGTCATGGCTTATACGCAATGTCAAAGGTGTACAATTTTAAAGTATTTTCGATATTTATTAACGGAAAATGGTTAAAAAGTGTTGCAAAATTATTTGTATAAGTGAATAGTATAGTGGTTGTTGTATATCGATTCAAAGGTGAGTGGTTTCATGAGATTTACCATTTTTGTTTACAAACATCCGCTACGGTGACCATAATAAAACCCGCCTTAGAACTTTTTTTCGATCGACAATTAAAAGTTCAGCTGAATTATTGAATAACTTTTAATCTGCTTGAATATTAAAAGCAGTTCTATTTTATTTACAATTTTATTATTAAAGTAATAGTATAGGATCTCGACATACATCGACCTTCACCGAGATGTTTATTTGATGAAACGTATTTTATATTCAATTTAATATGTCAATAAATATATTGTATAGGGGTTGCCTAGCAAATTTCAGTCCAGAATACGATTAATTAATTATTAAAAAAAAATAATTTTGTAAACATTTCACCTGTTTGATTATCAAACAAATTCTATACCAATCGAAAGTATGAAGCCCATAGAATATGCAAACGTTAGGTTGCCTATTTTTTTCCGGTCACAACCCTCAGGTTGCCAGGTATAAACAGGTAAATCGCTACTAGCATTTTGCACCGGTCTGATTATTGAATGAAAATTAAATGAAAATAAAGATCATTTTATTACGAACACGGTGGTATAGGGTTGCCTGCGAAAAATCAGTCCCGAATTGCGGTTGTCGAATTTAGAAAAGTGAAATATTGCTCCGAGTGACCATCCCATGCGATAGAAGAGGACACAGCATAGCAGCTGTTCGAAGTCCGCCCATTTAAAGAAAGAGGGCGCACATGCTATTTATTGTTGAGAATGAAAAGGACAGCGATAGACTCGTATATGCTGTGCATCATTTTGGAGTAGATTGTGGTTATAGTTGCAATTGAAAAAACGCGCTACTATTTATTGTTAAAAAAATGGCGAAAAAGTGTTTTTTGTGTGATTCGGATGATGATTTAATTAATTTTAATTTTTGTTAAAATGAAAAATATCAAACAGTTTTTGCATCATAGATGCTGCTGATATTTTCATTGATGAAAAAATGAAGACCGTTCAAGAATTTACTTTAATTTACTGATGGTCGACGGTTAAAAGTTTTTTTTCGGTAAAACTTTAGTGTATCTGTCCAAGATATCAGGGTTGGGAGGGAGTGGGGGGGGGGGAGGGGGAAGGTGTCCCATGTCCCCTGGTACCACTCCCATGAAAAGGTGACGCACCATTCCCGAGAAAAACCAATTAATGTAACCTAACCTCAAAACACTTGTTGTCAGAACAAATTTACTTCTGCAACGTCTCCGGCGCTGCGGGAAGTGCAGCCCCTTCGCCCTTGCGTAACAAAGGATAGGCACCCATGCTCACCTTCGTAGCTTCGGCTTGCTGGTCGCCTCCGGTGACCAGCCTCAGCCGCTACGGCTCGCACGGTTGCCTATCCTTCGTTACAGCGGGCGGGGGCTGCTCTCCCTCCGCGCCTCCGGCTTTTATATACACTCTAGGGGTGGTAACCAAAAGTCTACGTGAAGTCGGGGTGCCCGAAGTCGGTTTTGAGACAAAGTCGACCTATTTTTCCCACAAAGTGGGTACACTAACTACCATCGGAACATGATTTCCAAGTTGTTTAAAAAACAAATAAAACAACAAACATGATATAAAGTTCATTTATTGAAACTAAAATTTATCACATAATTTCTCGGAAATTATACACCACCTTTTAATAAGAGTGGTATTGTTTTAATCAGGGACTCAATCCCTACCACCTGTGATCACTTTCGCCGCTCTCTTCGTGGCCAAATAAACTAAAGTCTAAACTAAAGTTAGGTTACATTAATTGGTTTTTCTCGGGAATGGTGCGTCACCTTTTCATGGGAGTGGTACCAGGGCACATGGGACACCTTCCCCCCCCCCCACTCCCTCCCAACCCTGATATCTTGGACAGATACACTAAAGTCCATCCTTTTTTTCTTTTGGATTGTTGTTACCAAATGGTCGTTTTCCCAATAATCAACCAGAAACCGCACCAGAGCCAAAAGTTTTTAAAAATGTCATCATTAAAATTAATTAAATCATCATCCGAATCACACAAAAAACACTTTTTCGCCATTTTTTTAACAATAAATAGTAGCACGTTTTTTCAATTGCAACTATAACCACAATCTACTCCAAAAATATGCACAGCATATACGAGTCTATCGCTGTCCTTTTCATTCTCAACAATAAATAGCATGCGCACCCTCTTTCTTTAAATGGGCGGACTTCGAACGGCTGCTATGCTGTGTCCTCTTCTATCGCATGGGATGGTCACTTGGAGCAATATTTCACTTTTCTAAATTCGACAACCGCAATTCGGGACTGATTTTTCGCAGGCAACTCTATACCACCGTGTTCGTAATAAAATGATCTTTATTTTCATTTAATTTTCATTCAATAATCAGACCGGTGCAAAATGCTAGTAGCGATTTACCTGTTTATACCTGGCAACCTGAGGGTTGTGACCGGAAAAAATAGGCAACCTAACGTTTGCATATTCTATGGGCTTCATACTTTTGATTGGTATAGAATTTGTTTGATAATCAAACAGGTGAAATGTTTACAAAATTTTTTTTTTTAAATAATTAATTAATCCTATTCTGGACTGAAATTTGCTAGGCAACCCCTATACAATATATTTATTGACATATTAAATTGAATATAAAATACGTTTCATCAAATAAACATCTCGGTGAAGGTCGATGTATGGCGGGATCTTAGACTATAATGTTTAATTTCTACACGTTAATTTGCATCCTGCTATGTTTTAAGTGAAAATAAACATGATAAAAATTTTACTAATACAATTGATCATGAATGAAGTCTAACTAAAAAGGTTTATTTCTTGCAATATACTGGTGGTAGGTCTCTCATATGTGAGAGGTCATCTGGGTAGGTACCACCGCAATGTCTATTTCTCCCGCGAAGCAGTGTAAATGCACTGTTGTGTTTTGGATTGAAGGATATTGTAGCCAGAGTAACTACTGGACACATTGAGACTTAACATCTTATGTCTCAGGATGGCGAGCACAGTGGAATTTTGAGACTGTTTATGAGCGGTCGTATCGCTTACCATCAGACGAACGGCTTGCTCGTCTCGCCATTCATTGAAATAAAAATAAAATAAAATAAATAGGTTTTTTTATCTGAGTGGTGTAACATTTCGGCAAGGACGTATTACACTAACAGGTCCACTGTCTGCTACATTTTCACGCCTAAGCCACTGAACCGATTTTGATAAAATTTGATACAGACATAGATTAGACCTGGGCATAAGGTTACCGTTTGTTATATTGACAAAAATGGTGTAAATATCACTAATGATAACTTACTGACCTTTTGTTTGAACAATTTAAATTCAGTAACATATTGAAATTCGTGGCTGTCATTTTAAACTCTTTTGTTATTGATCCGATTGGTATGAACAATCGATATCTGAACCACCCCTTACACGAAAAATTTAAATTGAGAGTCAGAATTGATAATTATCGCCACCATTCTGAACTTTATGGTTAATGATTCGATTAAGATAGGGATATCCGTTAGGGATGAGACGGTAGGACAGCTACGTTGATGGTAGGTATTACAAGAGTTGGTATGAATAATAACATGTATCTGGTTTGAAGTAGGCTAGGAACGCTCCTATTTAGTGGTCATGACCTGTCCTAAAATAGGTACTACGAGCGGTGCTACGAACTTTCCCTTCCGTGACTGCAGTATCCACCCCTACAGGCCCTACTTTCCTTTACAATAACATCTTCTACCCGCATACCCGATGACAGCAGCGTCATCAACGCGAGTACCCTCCTGGGCTCGCGAACCCGCATGCCAAGCTGCCAAGAGTATTGGTATAAACCCCTAATGATTGTTAAAACCAGGACCAGGCCCCTCAAGTCCCCGGCAGCCCCGCTATTCCTAGCTCTGGTAGCAGCCACGGTAACGGCGGGGCAGAAGGTGCTAAGAATCTCCGGGTTCACCCCGGCTACCACCCCCGACGACGACTGGCCCTGGTAACTCACAACATACGCACTTTGAAAGCAGACGAGAAGATTGTTAACTGAATTTTGCTGTTAATAAAGATTTATTATTTTCATTTTTCATTTCACCTATGAAAAGTACGTAGTATGAAAAATACGTATAAAACTATGAAAATTCTTCATTCGTTTTACATTCGTATACATATACATGCGCTCTTCGTCCCAGGCTGGGCATTCCTCCAGCGTGTGCTGGGCCGTGTCCTCACGGCAGTTGCCACAATGGTGGCACACGGTGGACTCCTCGGCTCCGGCTATGCGACACAGGTACGCACCGAAGCAGCCGCGACCGGTGAGCACCTGTGTCAGCCGGTATGTCGGCGCACCGTGGCGCCTGTACATCCATTGTTCGAGGACAGGTCGCACTGCCGCGACGGTCCTCGTACCAGCACTAGGGTTCTCCAGCCTGGAACGCCACTCCTCCACAGCGGACCTGCGGAGGAAAGCCAGCATGGCCTCGACCTCTCGGAGGACCAACCTCTGCCCACGCCCGGACGCCTCCTCTCGCCGGAAGAAAGCCGACGAAAGGGTTTTAGCGTCCAGCACCCAGGGCAGAGTTCCCGCCAAAACGCAGGCCGCCTCGTGCGAGACCGTGCGGTAGCCCCTGATTATTCGCTGCGCCACCATGCGCTGCGGACGATGCAGCAGGCGGACGCAACGATCGCCCAGGGACTCGGCCCAAACAGGACACCCGTAGAAGGCCATAGACCGCACGACTCCAGCATATAGGTTTCGGCAAGGGATGCAAGAGGACCATCAGTGTTGGGCAGCAGGTGCCCCAGTGCGCCCGCCACCCTCACCAGCTTCGGCGACAACTCCTCGAAATGCGCGCGGAAATCCCATCGACTGTCGAGGACGAGACCGAGATACTTCATCCTCGGGCCGACGGGAATCCGCACGCCCTCCAACGTGATGTGGGCCCTTGGCGGTGGCCCACACCGAGGTCCGTGGAAACACACGGCCTCGATCTTGTTCAGGGCCACCGTGAGGCCCAGTCGCCGAATCCTGCCCACCACGAGTCCGGTTCCGAACGAGGCGAGCATGGCGGACCTCTGGAACGTCCTGGCCGTCACTGTCACCAACGTGTCGTCTGCATAGCAGACGACAGCGACGCCCCGAAGGTTGGTACCGCGCAACACCCAGTCGTAGCCGATGTTCCACAGGAGCGGTCCAAGAACCGAGCCCTGTTGGGGGTTAACGTCACTCGCGTCCGTAGGCTTTGACTCTAGATTCCCTACACGTGACCCCTGGGTAGTGCCAAATGAGTGACATAGTGGTGGTAGGACTTATGTGTCCGCCCGGGTAGCGACCACCGTCCACGAGGCGTAAAGACCGCCATAGTGATCTCCGTAAGGGGATCGCGTTCCGGGATCAGCCAGTGGTTTTTCCGGTTTCTTCGAGGATCTTAGGTCCGGGCATGAGGTTGTACCGTGTGGGTATTTTCGGTCCTCTGTCGAAGGGAGGAGAGTTGATCCGCCGGCCAGGGAGACCCGTAGAAACGGTTGTCCGCTGGCCGCCCGCGGTATAGTACAGGGGCCCAATCGGGGCTAACCACCTCGAGAGGCTGCCTCACCATGCCGCGCATAATCTTGGGTGGGTACGTCGTGCCGGTTGGTGACCGGAAGTGGGGTCCCGGCGGCCCATCCCGGGAGGGTACGGGGGCCCTTCCGTCCGGCGGATCAATTCGCTTCCTGCCGACCCTTTCGTGCCGGTGCCCATTCGGCCTTCTTAGTGCCCGAACCTAAGATCCTCGTTGCCTCTTCACCAATCCCATCCTTTCTACCATGACAGTGCAACTAAACAGAGCAGGTCCTTCAGCGGTGCTTAACCCCACCACCGCGTTCACTATGGAGTTCACTAACATCCGTGGACTCCATACGAACCTCAATGCCGTCCACCACCATCTTGAGACGGCCCGGCCTGCTTTGCTCTTCCTAACGGAGACGCAGATTCGTTGTCCGACCGATAATTCTTACCTGTTGTATCCCGGTTATTCGCTTGAAGTAAACTTCAAGCCTAAAGCCGGGGTATGCTTGTATGTTCGGTCGGACATCTGCTGTCGCCGTTTGCACTGCATGGAGGACCCCTCCTTCTCCGCTCTGTGGGTGCACGTGGATCTAGGTTCCCTGAGCCGCATCTACGTGTGCCTTTACAGGTCTCACAACGGGGACGATGAGACGACTCGGCTGTTCAGGTATCTTAGCCAGGCGGCTGATGACGCGCAGGCGCAGTTCCCGTCGGCCGAAATGGTGGTCTTGGGGGATTTCAATGCTCATCAATGGGCTCCTCCAAGACTGATCATGCTGGCAGAGCTGCCCATGCATTCGCTCTGACTCATGACTTGACACAACTGGTGAACCAGCCCACCAGGATCCCGGATGTGGCGAGTCATGCGCCTTCTTTGCTGGACCTTCTGCTGGCGAGTCACCCAGCCGGGTATCATGTGACCGTTAGTGCGCCTTTGGGCACTTCCGATCACTGCCTGGTTGGGTCGTCAGTACCGATCGCATCACCTCCACGTCCCGTGCAGGTTAGGCGAAGGGTCTGGCATTACTCGTCGGCAGATTGGGATGGTATGCGGGAATATTTTGCATCCATCTCTTGGAGGCAGCGCTGCTTTGAGGGTAAAGATCCCTCAGCGACTGCCAACGCTATTGCTGACGAGATCAGACTCGGAATGGAATATTAAATTCCTTCCTCTGAGATCGCCAGTAAGGGCCGTGGACGCTCCTGGTTCAATCGTGCATGCGCCGATGCTGTCGGTGACAAACAGACGGCGTATCGCGCTTGGATCAGGGGTCGCGCCATGAAGGATCCCAATATCAGTTCCCTCAAAGAAGCCTATAACCGTGCCTCCAAGGCCTGCAAGAAGGCCTACGTTAGGGCGGATGCCCAGCGCGTTAGCAGGATTGGGCGTGCGTTGGCTGATCACCCAACTAGCAGTCGTGCTTATTGGAGGTTAGCCAGGGCCGTCCAATCTAACTTCTGCCGTCCAGCGTTGCCGCCGCTGAGGTACCCAGAAGGGTCGCTGGCCCACAAGCCGCAAGAGAAGGCTACCTTGCTGGCAAATCTCTTTGCGGCTAATTCCCGCCTCGAAAACCGTGGTTCCCAGTCGCTGCCTACACTGCCTGATTGCGGTTTCTCAATGGCAGATATTCGCATCAGGCAGTGTGATGTGCGGCGTGAGTTACGGTCTCTCGATGTGCGGAAAGCCAGTGGTCCGGATGGGATACCAGCGGTGGTTTTAAGGGCTTGTGCAGCCGAGTTGTCTCCAGCACTGACTCGCCTCTACCGAGCGTCCTACCGCACAGGTGTTGTGCCGGAATCTTGGAGGGAGGCCAATGTGCAACCGATCCCCAAAAAGGGTGATCGATCGGACCCTACCAATTACCGCCCTATCGCTATCACCTCAGTGATGTGTAAGGTCATGGAGCGGATCATAAACGCTCAATTGGTCCGCTACCTGGAGGATCACTCGTTGATCAGTGACCGACAATACGGATTCCGCCGTAATCGATCGACGGGTGATCTTCTAGCGTTTGTCCTGCATCGCTGGGGTGAGGCGATAGACCGGCGTGGCGAGGCTCTTGCTGTGAGCCTCGACATTGCCAAGGCGTTTGATAGGGTCTGGCACCGTGGTCTTCTGTCCAAGTTTCCGGCATACGGTCTACCCGGCAACCTGTGTTCGTGGATTTCCGGCTTTCTGCATGGGCGTAGAATACGTGTAGTCGTAGACGGACACGCTTCGGCGCTCATGTCGGTAAATGCCGGAGTTCCTCAGGGCTCGGTGCTGTCGCCCACCTTGTTTATTCTGCATATCAATGACTTGTTGTCGCTTGGCAACATTCATTGCTATGCAGAATGCAGATGACAGCACGGTTCATGGGCGATACCACTGCGGGCCTCCAGGTTGCCGTGTCGAAACTGTGAAGGGACGCGAAGATCTTGTCATTGAGCTCAACCGGACCTTGGATCTCATTTCTACATGGGGTTCCAGGAATATGGTTGAGTTCAATGCCAAGAAAACCCAGGTGTGTGCGTTCACGTGCAAAAAATCCCCGTTCTCTCCCCTCCCCATTCTTCAGGGTACTCCCCTCTCAGTGCGGAATGACCTGTGTATCCTTGGTGTGGATATCCGCTGTGATCTCAATCCAAGGAATCACATCGAGGGCGTAATATCTGCCACATCACGCAGGGTTGGAGTCCTGAACAGGGTGCGTCGGTTTTTCACGCCCGGTCAGCTTTGCCGCTTATATAAAGCGCAGGTCCGGCCGGGTATGGAGTACTGCTCGCACCTTTGGGATGGATCCGCCCAGTACCTGCTCGATGCCTTGGATGGATTGCAGCGGCGGGCCATCCGCATTGTGAATGATGCAGACGTTACGAGCAACTTGGAGTCGCTACAACTCCGGAGAGATGTCGCCTCTCTAAGCGTGTTCTACCGCCTGTATCACGGTGAGTGCTCTGAGGAATTGTTCAACTTGCTCCCCTCCTCTCCATTCCTAACCAGAACCACGCGAGCTGGCTTGCGAAGCCATAGCTTGACGGTCCACACCATCCCGGCGCGAACCAAACGGTTCTCAAATTCGTTTCTGTGCCGCACCGTCAGGCTGTGGAATTGTTTGCCGGCGCACGTGTTCCCTCCTTCCTACAATCCTGGGTCCTTCCGCCATGGTGTGAAGAGGCACCTAAGCAGGCCGGCATAATTGTTTCCATTGGCATGGGACTGCCGTCCGATGCCAATGGATACTCTGCCTGGGCGGCATTGGCACTTTCCATCAGGTGCAATGCCGCCACTATGCCAGGCCATGATAAAAAAAAAGAAAAAAAAAATCCGCCCGACACTTCCTTACGGTGCCGCCCGTCGGCGCCCGGATACCTGTCAGAAAGGTACGAGTGCACCAGACGCCGAAGGTAGGGCGGCACCTCGTGGTAACGCAGTGCTTCTTCGATGCAGGCCCAGGGCATGGTGATGAACGCGTTGGCGATGTCGAGAGACACCGCCACCACGACTCTACCCCGGGACACCGCACTCTCCGCTTGTGCCTTCACCCGCAGAATCGCGTGGACCGTCGACCGGCCACACTGGAACCCGAACTGGCAATCGGCCAAATCCGGGCCATTCCATCCAAATGCTCGACGAGGCACGCGTGGACTACGTGCTCGAAGAGAACCTAACCTAACCTAACCTACACGCATTGACCTATTACGCCGCACTAGCGCGAGCGCGCCGAGCGCCCGATCGGATGATGCAATACCCTCCCCTCGCTCCGCTATCCCCGCTTACGCCTTGATATCTTAAATATCTTACATTTCTGATTAGTATTTAGGAAATGTAGATTTCCTAGGAAATGTGTCTTATGTAATTTATTTTACACATTTCCGGGCGATTTTAGGAATTACATAGATTTCCTAGGAATTGTATACAATGACGGATTTCATACATTTCCGTTAACATATATACCGGGTATCTCAAGACTGCTACCGAAAACGAAGTCGGGTGGTAGTTTTAGTGGCTACAAACACAATGCAATAAAAAAAAATCGCATAGAAACGCGACAATTATTTTTTATGATTTTTTTAAATATCGTCATTTTTGGGTGGTAAATCCGTAGTTTTTGCTAAAATAATAATTTAAACTCTTTTATACCTTAGAGTATTTATAAATAAAAGGGCATAAACTATTATTTTAGGAAAAAATGTATTTATCACCCAAATATGGAAATAGGAAAAAAATAACAAAAAAAAAATTGTCGCTTTTTTTTGCAACTTTTTCTGTTCCATTGTGTCTGAAGTCGTTTAAACTACCACCCGGCTCCGTTTTCGGTAGCAGTCTTGATATACCCTGTATATATAACAACAAAGTAAAATATGAACTGCAATATCCTCATAGAACCTGTAAGTAGTGTTCTTTAACCATTTTTTTGAAGATGGACGGAGTTTTAGCCCGTCTCACCGTTACTGGCAAAGCATTCCACAACCTGGGAGCTTGTAAGGTGAAAGATCTGTGTCTGTGAAGGAAGTGGAATGCGCGGGGATTTTCAGCCTTAAGATCTCCGATGACCTAAGAGACGTCGAATGTGAATCATGAAGAAATTCAAAGCGATTTTCAAGATGAGGGAGTGAGGGGATTGAAAAGTATATTACAGAGAAGAAAAAGAATGTGTGTATTCCGGCGAAGCCTTATTGGTAGCCACTTGAGCTTTGTACGAAAATCGGAAACATGATCATATTTGCGAAATCCAAATATAAATCTGATACAAAGGTTTTGAAGACGCTCAAGTTTTTTAAGTTGCTCCTCGGTGATATTAAACTGACATCCGCATAATCAAGGATGGATGGATATATAATGGATGGATGGGAAGAAAAAAACAGTGTGATGGACGGCCGCCACGTTCAGTTCAAATATAAAACAATACGCGAAATAATGTGTCTGATTTAGATTGGATTCAAAGAGTCTGCACTCGGGCGAAGCCGGTTCCTTAAGTATTAAAAACACACGTAAGTTTTACTTGTGATTCAACTTAATATGTTATACGTACGAGATCGCCAGTTCCCACAAATTGTTCGTCAAGTATCAAGGAGGCAAGGTTTGTAAATCTCTATCGTATGCAGGTTTGCTCAAAATGTTTTACTTTACATAATACGTAGTACTTGTGTGTCATTACACATAAATTGGATAAATTTAAATAAAAAAATATGAATAATAATAAAACCACAAAATATTTTGCAAACTTAATATTTAATCTACTAAAAATGCAACATTCATCAATACTCCGTATAAAAAATAATTGCAACGACAAATTGATCTGCTACGAGTTGACGCTGTACATAACGAAGCTTTGTATATCACACAACTTTACGGTTACACTCGTGTCACTGAACAAAACTAGAAGCTATATAGTACTTGTTACTTTTTGTACCACACCGATCCAATACATTTGACAATTTCAATTTTGCCAACATTTTGTTTTAAAAAATGTGGTGTATAGTGGCGAGGGCTGTTTTTATTCAAAACAGACGTGAAAGTCTCAATAAACATAGTTATAAAAAATATGTTCGATCCACGTATAAAAGGGAAGCCGATCAGAATCGGACACTTCGCAGTTCGCACAGTTGAATAAAATTATTTTGATCGAATTAGGTTGCAGATAGGTAGTAGGGGATTTCAAAATTAGTCATCATCAAATTATCAAACCTATATTTATTGATTAAAAATCATTTTATTCAATCAAATGTAACAAGTTAGACCAGGAAAAACGGTGTATTTTGGATTACGTTCCTTATATTTTCTCAAACTTATGCAGTAATTTCTCGTCATATCATCATAGCTTTATGTATTAAAAATACTTCAATTTCTATTGTTTTTTTTTTCAAAACTCTTACATTTATATCGCGATAAAATTCTGGCAACATAAATATAGTCGCAACAATAGTTATTTGAGTCCTATACCACCTTTCTGCCAACATAACCCTACATCGAAAACGATCTATCGAGCACATTTTTTCGACACATGTCAGCATTCCAGTGGTTCGATAATACATAATAATTTCATGTTATTTTCTTATCTTAATGATATACTATGCATGCTCAGTTTTACTCGACACAGCTTTCTGTTTTCACTAAATCTTCTTTTCCTTTTCTTCTATCCATCCAAAGAGTGTCTGTAAGAAATCGCCTAGAGCGATAAGACCGCCATCTGTACTTTCTGTTCATTTGTAATATATTTAAGCGGTTATCCTTTTTATTATCCTTAATAGTTTCAATATCCAATAAATAGCGGGAATTTGCGGTTTGTTATTATCATTACCAAACTATATTAGAGGGATAAGAGACTGAAATGGATTTTTTTATTTGGACTCTAATTAAATAATAAATAAATAAATAACACCCAACAGTCACCTACATATATAGTCCTGACCCCACGCTAATATCAAGTCTTGTGTCGTGGGTATCATGAACTACGAGAGACTTTTCGGTCTCACAAACACCCAGACCCGGAAGAAATATTTGTGGGCCGCACAAATATTTCTCTCGGTGCGGGGATCGAACCCGCGGCCTCTCGTTTTTCATCAATTGGATCCAATTATGTCAAAAAGTACCGCCGACGTTAGATCCTTTAAAAAAAACATTTTGTGTTCCAAAGTATAGGTAAACTTTTTAAATACTTTTATGTTTGACACATATTTGCTGTTTATTCCTCCTGCCTTCCTATGTAGTACAACCAGCAACATAACGCAACATATTTACCATATTTCTAATGGTCTTATCATACAAAATAATAATTATTTCCATTATCTTATAGCACTCCTCGACAACTACAACTTTACTTGATTATATTTTACTTAACTACAGAGTAGTAATTAGAAAATTTAATTCAACAAATTTCAAAATTTGTAAAGTGTATGACGACTTATGTTGTTGACTGTACTCCATATGGTAATAGTTTATAGGTGCATATTGGCATAACTGATTCCAATCGCAAGTACTTGTTAGTACTAATTGTATCGTATAATCGTAGCCGATTTATAAAAACACAAAAATACTTCCCCATTATTATTGCACATTTTTTTCAATTGGCCTATTTAGTTTCTGTCAGTGTACCGGGATTGAAGTGTGATGATGATATTGCATAAACGCAGTGTTACTACCGTTTAAAACTAAGCAATATTCATACACGTACACTTATTTTACAAATTAATTAAAATATAAGCAGAGCGCTCCCAAAAATTAGAGACATAATTTATGAAAAACCTAACGCTTTATTACGTTGTTTGATTAATTTACTTTAAGTATTACGAAGATGTTATATTTTCTTTTCATTATACCGTGTGTAAATTTTTAGTTTGGCAAAATATGTCTATTATTCTTCGGGAGCATTCGGCCGGTACAAAAAAGATTTATTAAATGAAAAAAAAAACCTTTCAATATCCAATTTTAAATTTTAAATTTGTAGGCTCTCACTGCGATCTGTGATATTTTGCATCAAAGTATTTATGTTTGTTAATTGACTTGTGTTATAATTCCATTAAGCAAGTGAAAATAAAAGCGTTCGTAAGAAAATATACGCAAAATATAACCGCTTTACCTATGCTATGCAAACTTACTGTTTCTATAGAATGTATTATTCTAATCGCTATAACAATTCGATTACTTAGTTCACTTCCTAACGTTTAGTTGCACGCCACAAATGCTGTACAAAAGTCATTTGGAAGACATTCTTTTTTAGATTTCGTTTTCTCAATAATGCTTAATTTTATAAATTTATTTACGAAATAATTATTATGTAAGATACAAAACGGAAGATTGTAAGACAATTATCGTTTTAGGAAAAACGTTCTGGAGAAAAAAGAATGTCACATATTCTCATATGAATTTTAGGAAATCATGCGTTCGTACTTTTAAATGAGACCTATATTTAAAAGTGTAAACCTTATGGGAGATAACATTTTATATTGAACATTATAACCCAATTGGTCTTCATAAAAATTGCGATAATCACGGCAAATATTTTTGTGGCATGCATCTAAACGCTATCCTACGTACAACGACAAGAATAATGAAGTAATTCTAGCAGTATTACAAGAATTCAGGTAAGACAAAGTTTATTATTACATTATTTACAACTACATCGGAGAAATGAAAAGCCCGAAACGTATTATTTAATTTTAAAAATATTGTTTTAATGTCGACTGTTGAAATAAAAAATCGACAACAAATGTAGTGTCAATGGTTTTTGTAAAATAAAAGAAAAACAATTTATCAGGCTTTTGACTAGTCCAATGAAATAATCAAAGTGAAGTTGAAGACACAAAAAAAAACTCAAAATTATTGTCAGACCAATTGCTTTTGTATTAGATCTTAGAAAGCACACAAAAAACATACACGACACAACGTCGCGGAACACAAAACACAGGTTAACAACATCAAAATATTTTTAAAAAATCTTCCGTCAAAAAGTGATCAAAAAGCCATCATATTCAAATATATCGGTAGACCAATATCACATTGCGTTCAAACGCACCGCAAACAGCCAATGACTATGGGTAACTTGCTAATAGAATTTTGTTACCGATTCTTCAGCGCAAGATAATAATAGTAATTGTAAACATTTTCCAAACACGGATAATAAGACGGGTATAAAGTTAAAACGTTGAAATATTAATTTTAAAAGAATATACTATGCGTTTCAAATAAGAATAGGAACGTCAATGACCTTTAGTTATCAAATATCACACGAAAAGTATGGTTAGCAACAAAAAATATTTACGCATCAATAATATTTTTTTCCACATAGTCAAATTCCTGAACATAAATTAATTAAATAAATTGAAACAATTACAAAATGTTATATGGTCACATAAACAAGAATGTTTAGTCGTAAATAGCTTAAAAAAGTATAATTTTTTAACTTTTATTTACTTCATGTGTAATTATTCGCCAGAAATTAACTATAACACGACATTATTCATTAATTAATTTATGAATAATGTCGTAATAAATTTTTTTACAAATTATTAAATATTAAAAATATTATTGAAATAAAACTATTATTTACGGATTTTATCGCGAATTTAGCGGGAATGGGGCGGTCCGCCCCGTGACCACGAAAGCTGTAAAGTGATCGAAACGTCAGGAAGATAAAAATGTAAAAAATTAAACTAAATTCGCGATAAAATCCGTAAATAATAGTTTTATTTCAATGTGTAACATTCGCGTAAATCTAAGAAACCATTATTAAAAATATTATTTTATTCAACAAAAATATTATTTTAAGAAATCTTGTTTTGCTCACCCTTCCTAAATTGTGCGATTTCACAGCTACTACGAACCAATATGGCGCCGGGTCAGTCCTATTCTTAGTTGAATCGCATAGTATATATCGTTGTTAGTTTTAAACCAAATCCCAGCGTTTTCATTGCGTCGCGTAAAAGGAAACAAAGTTGTATTTGTACAAACCGATGTGTATATAAAAGTAAGGTAAAATCAAACATCGTAGCCAGATATTTTTCAACGATAACATTACATCCATATAAATATTATTATACTGTCGATAGGCGGACGAAAACAAAATAAGTCGATACTCCAACACACTAATTAAATACATCACTACATAAAAAAAAGCCAAATACTCATACAAAAATGTTGACTAACATACTTTACTCCGGAATTAACATACAAAACTAACGCTTACAGAATCTATTCTAATAATTATCTATGTTTTATTTGTATAGGCGATTTCTATAGCAATAGTAGTGTCGGTAACTAATCGATTGTACTTCTTACACTTATCGTATTCGCGTATATAATATCGATAGTTTGACGCAGCACTTTAAAAAATGCAATTCCATATGAGCTTTTTTATAATGTGTAGAGAACAGTACTGTTTAGTCTCAATTGTTTAGCTTTAAGATACGTTTTGAGTTAATAATTCAAATCTCTTTTCGTCCTTTTAAAAAACTTTATTTTTTATTGACAATGGCATGACATAAGAATTTGAAAATAATATTGATATATTTATTAATTTTACGCGTCTATGTAGTTTACGTGTTACCTTCGTTTCTTAATATCGGGTCACTAGACGCCAAACCTAATTAATCTGTTTTGTATACTAAGCAGTGCGTAGTAAACTATCGATAGTATTGCGAGGGCACTAGTTGATACAATAGTAACGGTACCGCTCTACGTGGTTCGAGGCTTCACGTCGTCAACTTGTATAAGCTGCTCTATTGGAATGAGAGATAGTTCTCCGCCCAACATTGGAGCTGGTGGGGTCTGCAAATAAATAAAAAATAATTAATACCTTGCATGAGTTTGTTATTTTTTTTTTTTGAATTTCCTCTTTTAGACGAAACAGGCGAACGGCTCAACTAGTGGTAATTACCGCAGTTTATGAATTTCTAGATTCGAATTGAATTAGTATTGCCAGTCCGACATTTAGGAGAGAAAAGAGAACGTAAAAGGATATGAGTATTAAGGATTAAAAAGGCCTTCCGTGAATATTACTTATCGAACCAAAGACGACATCAAAACAGTCGTGTTATGTGGGTTTTCCGAGAGAGAATGGTATCATCTTAGCCCTTAACCGTCTAACTACCGCTTACAGCATCGTTACGTTTTACCCACAGATCACTTCCAATAGATACCGCATTACGATAGTTTTGTTTTGAACCGAAAACGCCAACGAAGGGAACTGCGCGGGGGGTGGGCGGGTTGCAGCGCGGTCACGTGGACTTCACTCGAGAGATGAGGCATAAGTCGATAAATAAAAAAAAATATCGATAGTTCGATTTGTCAGTTAGTTCATGTGTTATGATCGCTTCTATAACTTAATTACCAACTTGTTAAATGATTGATAATATTTTTCACCGGCGATAAATTATACCAACCGGCAACCGCTAAGTACGAATAAAATAGGATTAAGATTTATACTTTAGTATGTAACGGTTTTATTTCTATTATTCACCGTGTATTTTTGTATACCATAATGACGAAATACCCAAATTAAGTGTTGATATAAAAGATCAGATAAAAATATGAAATAGTAAATAACTAAACCTTACGCCCTAAAGGGCTACAATAACTTATTCCGTTTCTTGAATTCTGACGGCGGCTGTAGTAAATGTAATATCGACAAGTGACGATGAAACCCACTTGACGAACTATGAATGTTTTTGAGACGATATATACAACGTATGTTAAAATTAGTGCAATAGCTTGTGCTACTGATTCTCAATAAACTTAGTATACTAAAACTTATGATAAATACCCTTCCATTATATTTGAAAACGTATACAACTAGATGGAAAAAAGGAAATTTAATTACGCCAAAGATAAAAATAAATAAAAAAATATTGAAAAGTACCTTGTTAACAAATTTAACTATTTCAAATTACATAAAATAACGTAATTATGGTAATTTGCAATTTTTATTTAAATCAATATATATTTTGTGACATTGTCATTTAATAAAATTAATTTACATTATTGTTTTACAATATCGATATTTCTGGGAATTATATTATAAACATGCGTCAAACACTAGAAGAACGCGTGATTTCGTCAAAAAAAGATGGCTTATTACGGTTATTGCTATGCGAAAAAGAGACGGCTGATTCTCCATCCGAACTCGACTGTTTGACATTGATACATTAACCAGTATAAATTGAGCTCGCTCGGGAACAAATTAATTTAAAGAATATTAGTTATCAATGAAAACTTATTGCGATTTTTAGATACTTTATTTTTTTGAGTTTTTTGCACACCATTTTATTGAACAAATCATTATTAACTGTAATATTATGTTCCCAAAATGTAATTTTCGCTAACGTGCGACGACATGTGCGGGTCCACTACTTGGACGACACTGATGACGCGACATTTGACATCGGTTTATATCTATCTGATAGCTTATATGTGTTGGGCGCAACCGCTGCCTTGCATTAGGTATCTATTGGGAGTGATCTGTGGTTTTACCTTACTCACATAAAAATTAAGTCTATAATGCTATTCAGCACCGACCGCTATATCGCTTGACAAAAACTAAACTTAATTGGACAGGACGTGAGGGATTATTCGAGCCGGCACGTTCCTACTATAAAGTAAACAAATAACTTAGTAGTTTTGCTAGTGGTTAGGCCAGGGTGGAAACACAAGATGTAGTGAGTCTCACTGTGACCCTGTATGGGACTTTTTATTTGACTGTACAAATCGATGGCTCCAATGAACACTCCTCTAACTTGAAATTTTCAAATTTTCGTTTCTCGCGCGAAATGCTCCACTATTCAGCAATAAATAATAAAAGGGCTAACTTTTTATTATGTATTGCTGAATAGTAGGGCATTTCGCGCGAGGAGCGAAGGTTTGAAAATTTTGAGTTAGAGGAGTGTTCATTTAAGGTGCCTAATTGTAATACATGTGATCGTGCCTAATTTGAAATAAAATCAAACGTGCTTATCGTGCATGCGTGAAGTTATGTGCTGCCACAGTAGTCTAAGGTAACATATACAGCCGAAACATAACTACTCAATCGATATCTGAAGACACCACTGTAATGTACCATCAGATGCATTGTGTTTGCCATGTGATATCAGTATGTGTGTGTGTGCGTGTACGTGTGCGTGTGCGTGCGTGCATGCGTGTGTGCGTGTGCGTGCGTGCGCGTGTACGTACGTGTGCGCCGCGCTCGGTGTCGGCGGCGTGCGCATGCGCCTCGCGCGCGCGGCGCAGGCCCAGCGAGAACACCGCCACCGAGCGCACGCGCTTCACCAGCGCTGCCTTCGCGCGCGACCGACCTGTAAACACAACGCATGCGCATGTACTACCCCATGCATACTGAATTCATCGTCATCATCATCATCTCAGCCACAGGAAGTCCACTGCTGTACATAGGCCTCCCCCAAAGATAAATAAATACACCCAACAGTCACATACATAGTCCTGACCCCACACTAAGATTGAGTCTTGTGTCGTGGGTATCAGGAACTACGAGAGACTTTTCGGTCTCACAAACACCCAGACCCGGAAGAAATATTTGTGGGCCGCACAAATATTTCTCTCGGTGCGGGGATCGAACCCGCGGCCTCTCGTTTCACAGGTGGCGTCTAACCTACCTGCGCCACTGAGGCTGTCAATCCAATGTCAATCAAGATCTCCACATTGACCTGTTGGGAGCGGCCTGCATCCAGCGACTTGCTGCAACTTTAGCCAGGTCTATATATTATTATTATTGTATATTATTTAAATCTTTATTGTACACATTTAAAATAAACACACAGAAACAAAAAAAAACAAATAGTACAAATGTCGGTTTTATCGCTTAAAACAATGTCTTACAGACAAACATGGAATGGATTTAGAAAAAAGAGAAAGAGAGGGCAGTGTAAACTAAATAAATAAAAGAGAGGAAACTAAATAATACTAATACTAACTTAACATAAAAAATATACTACCATAACATACATACATAAATAATAACATAAATAACAATAATACTTTATTGCCAACGTCAAAAAGGAACAGGCCTAGCGCAATTAAAAAATATATTCAACCAGAGAAAACCCATTACTGAATATAGCTTATATTCCTTCTTCATAGTCTTCTGAACACTCACAGTGTTGTCCCCATACTAGCATACTAATCTAGTCAGGCATATAAGCAAAAGTATTACCAATCTCGTCCAAAACCGTATAAATACAAGTGGATAACATAAACATGTATGTGTTTTTGTCTGGCTCAGCAAAAAATATATTTTGAAAGGAACCATAAATACAATCTTCATCATCACTATTACGGTACTACTGGTAGCCAGAGTAACTTTGGAAATATTGAGACTTAACTTACGTCTCAGGATGGCGAGCGCAGCGGAATACCATGCATTACTTTGTTATTCAAGGTGTTGTTTGGTTTTGCTACTGTTCATGAGCGGTCGTATCGCTCACCATCAGCCGAATAGCATGATAGTCTCTATTTATTGCAATAAAAATAAATGAAAAATCAACACATACTGCTCTTGTCCTTAGGTTTGTCGTCTTCACTGGAGGTGGCGCTCGCGTCGATCGACGGCGCAGACGACGGGACCGCGTTCAAATCCGGCTCGGAACCGCCGGCGCTCACACTGCCTGACAGCTCCTGATAATTAAAATATCGATATTTAACTTTATGATATTCGTCCGGATGATATTGTATACATGATGAAAAACTAATACGAGTAATCCATAGAAGGGAGTCGGATTGCAGGATCAGTCACATGAAATCAAATTTCAAGCCAACTAATAAACTCATTTGCAAAAAAAACGCACCTAAGCAATGAACCATTTCAAATGATTTCCTCGCTAGCATACCCAGACGAATTCAAGCTGTGATTTCAGCTAGAGGGGGTCACACTCGATACTAAACATTTATCTGCTTTTACTTTATTAAAGAAAAAACAAACAAAAATCTTTGTTAACTTTTACTTCACGAGCATATGCACTACTAGCGAGCATACACTACTAGTGAACTTTAGCATTAAAACCCATAAATTTTATCACAATTTTATGATAATACTGACGAAAACGATTATTTTCTTATTAATTTACAAAATTGTGAAAGTAAAACTACCTATAATTATCAAACAAACCAATAGTAACAGTTGAAATGGTTCATTGCTTAGGTGCCCGTTTTTTTTGCAAATGAGTTTATATTAAAGTATTTCCATCGATAATGATGATCCATCAGTCGATAGCTTGTATACGTCACCTACGCACCCTTAATAAAGCGTGGTAGAGTTTCTGAGTGTGTCTGAAGTCGCTTACGCCCGAATATTGGAACGCCATTCAAATAATAAGTTGCTCTTAACAGCGCACGGCCCACTTAGCCAGTACATTTAAGCGGGGTTAACGTAGTTAAGCCCAACTTATATTTAAGTTGCGTTCCAGTATTCGGGCGTTAAACAACCACCTGGCTTCAGTAGCAGGCTTTTTCGGTAGCAGTCTTGATACACCCTGTATAATAAATAAATAAATAAATAAACATTACCTGTAAAGTAGGGTTGACTAGGGGTCGGTGTTGCGTGGGATGCGGGATGCAGTGCGCGGATCTGTGCAGCGGCTCATCTCGCAGACCTCTCACGCCGAGAAGAGATAGCGCCGCACCAGGCGTCGCCTCCTGTGTAACACAATCACATTACTGTATCTGTATCAGCCTATACGTCCCACTGAAGACATTAAGTTCACCTGTACTATTTAAATTGTACAAAGTGTAAGTGTAAGATATTTAATTCAGAGAAAGCTGACATAAATTAATCGACATAGTTATACAGAATATAGCTACATTATTCGATCTGAACTTCGGACGCACACACACATGCACGCTTGTACGCAAACATCATGCCTTTTTCCAAAAGAGGTAGGCAGAGGTGCTACTAGGATACACAGGTTTCGTCTTGTGTCCCATGTCCCACGATATGACAGGGAGAAGATCTATTGCCTTCTGTATCAGCCCATATACGTCCCACTGCAGGGCACGGGCCTCCTCTACAATCGACAGCACGATTGAGAGTGGTTAGGCCATATAGTCCACCACGCTGGCCTAGTGCGGGTTGGCCTATTGCCTTACAAGACACCGATTCCTGACTTCGGGCTGATAATAAATAAAACGTTCAATATCACTTTGCCCCCCACCCGAGCCCTCATCGTTAGAAGCGAACTAAACAACTGCACCATCAAAGCAGTTACAACTTAATAAGGTTTAGATTTAAAGATATTTATTCTCAATAAGTGCGTGGTGGCCTGTTGGTAACGGACTATACGCGGCTGCCTACATGTTCACGGTGGTCGCGGGTTCGAATCCCAGGGCACATCTCTGACTTTTCGGAGTCATGTGTGTATTGATAATCAATCACCACGCACTAAAACGGCGAAGGAAAACATCGTGAGGATACCTGCATACCATAGCGATTTATAAAAATTTCTATGGTATGTAAGTCCGCCAACCCGCACTAGGCCAGCGTGGTGGACTATATGGCCTAACCACTCTCAATCGTATTCTCGATTGTAGAGTAGGCCCGTGCCCTGCAGTGGGACGTATATGGGCTGATATAGATAGATAGATAGATTCTCAATAAGACAAGTACAGTCACTTACTTGAGAACTATATTACAACATAAATAATCAATTATAAAGGCCTGGTCTGGCGAAGAATACGCGCGGCACTGCGGTAAGCGGTAACGTCATGACGTCATGCAACGTAGTTCACATAACAACAAAAAAGGTGGTTCTCATATAGGTTTCACTCTGTGCGTAAAACCGTTGACCAATGGGAGAACCGTTCATTGAAAACCAACGTTACTATGGCAATTTCGTATTGAAGTTTTCTTGAATTTCCATGACAACAAATAACAATCATTTGAGTTAAAAAATATATATAATTTCTTTAAAAAAATATTTGTTCGTCATTTTAAATAAACTGGGTATATATGTTTACGAGACAATTTTCGCAATATTGATACGTGATATAAGTGGTTCCTATCATTCTATAATATAAATACGCGTGTGCTGAATACATTTTTTTCGGCTAAACAACTTATTGTCAGATCAAATTAAATTGCACTGGATTTATGTGGTTATCCTTTCTTACATTATCGTTATCGATCGTACCGTAATTGGGTAAAAATAAATTCCATAACGATTTAATTATTTTCCTATAAAATTGTCACAAGCAAAACCTGGAACAATACTGATGGTCACTTTTTAAAATAATAATTTTATTTTAGTATTTAACAGAATTCATAACACAGAGCTCAAAATATATATGCGTAGGTGTAAGTAGCACAAATTACAATATATATAGAGGGGGTTTTAATGGAATGGGAATGGAAAAAAGCGGAAAACACAGAACTTGATACTACTATGAGGAACTACATATTTAAAATTGCACCATGTCATCACATGATGCAGTCCAGGTGCTAGGAGAGTGGTGATAATTGTGTCGAACGGCGATAGTTTATTATATCTTGCAATTGGATTTTGTAAAAAACTACGAAGATAATATACAACCATTATACAACGAATGTATGTATATGGGCTGATACAAAACTCATCATAAGATTCTTTGTAGCTACTTTTTCGGGCTCATATAAAATTTGTTGTTTGTTGATTGTATTTCTTTCTATGCAAATATAGGGATAAGGCCAGCTAGCGTAGTGGACTATAGTATGGCCTAACCATTCTCAATCGTATTCTCGATTGTAGAGGAGCCCCCGTGCTCTGCAGTGGGACGTATATGGGCTGATAAAATGCCCTGCGAATAGGGATAAAGACTGAATGTATATAGATACCTACTAATAAATCGTCTCCAATTGTACCCTGATCAGTTGGGAACTAATTCCGTTGCTATATTTTGTTAAAATGCATGGGGTACTAGGTACTTAGAATAATTAACATACACTTCCGTTCGTCATTTTTATAACAATAGAATAAATGTAATTGACTCCATTTTATAATCTTGTACTTATTAAATATTATTTAATTTTACTTTTTAATTGTATCTTTTTTACCAAAGCAAGGTTTTAAGTTTTATTCCTACGTAGTGTAATATTGCGCCATTGTCATTGGGAACGTACGTGAACTGTATTAAACGTACTGTGCGGCAGCACATAGTCGATATACGCGACACAGCCTAAACAAAAGTTTAAACCAAACAAAAATTGATAAAAATATTGTCCTCAAATAAATCTATTGCGCAAATACGCTTACCGCGACGAAATGATGAGAATGACGGCACGTTGTGCGGTATATCTGCCCCGCGCTTCACCACACTTGCCCCTCTACACCGACGCATACTGTGACAGCACAAAAGACCAGTCTACCCATCACCCGGTTGACCCCTCACCGCAGACGCTGGATGACGCATACTGCGGCGGAATGTCATGTCAATGTCAATGTTTTTCATACAAAACCGAGTTTGACACCGCATTCCGCGCAACGCAACGCTGTGCGTAGCTTCGACAGACCAGGGCTTTACAAGGACAGCATAATACCTACAAAATAATACTTACTTTACGTCGCATAGGTTTAGTGGGGCTAACGTCTTGCAACAACTGCAACGAGCCTGTAGTCACAGCGGGCTCAGTTATGGACGCGGCTTTAGGTCTGAAATACATACGTACATATTCATCGACTTTTAAATAATTTGTAGTAATAGAAAATAAAGCGATGTTACACAGGATTTTACTAGAAGGAGTGCACTGAAGCTTCAAGTGATGATAGCTCATACTAAACCCGTGAGAAGCGGTGTGCTTTGAAGTCCACCTTTAAGCACTGAGGTCGTTTTCCAAAAATAATTTAATATAAAATTTCAATAAATTTTAAGTTAACACCAATATTCTTGTAGGGATAATAAAATGACACTTAGGTCAACCAGATTTCGCAGATTTTTTCCCCCACTTTTATAGAGACCGAGTCTTAAGCCATATCTCGCATAAATTTTAATTAGATCCCGACAATTAAAATTTGAAATATATTCTATCACACATTGTAGCCTTCTTTCTTTCTTCTTTATCAGCCCATATACGTTCCACTGCAGGGCACGAGTCTCGTCTACAATCGAGAGTACGATTGAGAGTTAGGCCATTTAGTCCACCACGCTGGCCTAACGCGGGTTGGTGGACCATTGTAGCATGTAGATAGTTAAAACTTAAATAAATACATATTGGTTGATGGTGTATCAATCAAATTATGATTTGTTCATACCAAAATTATTAGAAAAAGGATGATTTGTGTGAAAATCGACCTCAGATTTTAAGGATTGTGTGAAGAGTGTTTCATAGGGTGACATGAATAGTGTTGTTACCTACGTGAATGTTAAAAAAAATGTGTCGTGAAAATGAGAAAGATTATAAATAATTCAATTACCTTTCTCGTATATAAACAACAAGGTACATATTCTCGTGAAAGTGACAACTACATACACAGAGATCAAAAATTTATTGCAAAAAATCACAAAACTCGAAAATTATTTATAACAAGCTATTAGAATTAATGGAATTATTAAGTAATAATTAGAAATTATCTTTTGTCCACTACACACCCATCCACGCACATATACTTGTGTCAAATTAACTGAAAATAAAACAAACTAAATTATAATTCTAATAAAAATATTGCGTGTAGTGTCCGACTGACCATTTCTCGACCAAACAGACTTAGAAATTTCCTAATTTACTACAAAATATATTTAATTAGACACTATAGAGCCCTTAAAACTGTAAACATAGAAAAAACAAACCTTAAATTAGGTAAAAGCTACGAAATTTTATAAAATAAAATTTAATACAAAAAATTACAATATGTTTGTTTCTTAACAAATTTAAATCGTATTGTAAAATGAAGTATATTATAAAACTGTTTATTCTTCATTTTTGATCTAGAATATATTATTTCTGAATTATGAATATGGGTCACAGTTTCAATGGCTTACAGTATCTATGTCAAAAATCACAAAAAATCATTATATATTTTTTTATCATATCCAAAAGTCGATAAATCAGTCAGACACTAGTTTTGACCAATGATAATGTGCCAATTAAAATTTGCCTACAATGTATATGTATTGAGTTCTCCACGTGAAATATAAGCATCATTTCCACATGCTACTCTAACAATGAACAACAATTCTCACATATACATGAAACGCATGAGACAACATTACACAATTATTCACAAAACTCATAATAAAAATACACATAATATGCATCTTATATTTTTTGTATATGTTCACGATTTTGATATAACTTAACTGCACATTTGCTTAAAACTCTTATTAGTAGTATGTACTGATATTCATAATTCCAGTTTGATTCTGATGTACAAATCTTAATACAAAATGTATAAGTCTTGAAACATGTATAAAAATAATATTATATCGCTATGCCTTCTAAATCCTTTGTATGTGTTATCGAAAAAAAAATTTTAATTATATATTTGTCACAACTCATGTTACTGTTTCGTAGATTTATATTCTCCTCGGCAAACAACTTTCGGTAACCTCATTTTAATCCAAAAATATTATTGATCAATTGGCGTGTTAATATCGATAAAAACATATCAATATTAAATTTTTCATAACTTACAGTTAAACGGAATAGGCTTAAATTTATTTAAGCGGCCAATAATATGTTTTATTATTATAAGGAATCGATTAAAACCTCTACCGATTTAGCCTATCCAGTCAGGCTAACATTGCCCCAGTCTAATATCCAACAGCCTCATTCCTCACAACAATCACATACAAATGATTCAGCAAGCTTACTTATCTATACATGCATATACCTTACCTGAACGGCGGTATCTCTGGTATTTTCCCTATAAATATCTTCTTCTTGTCTGGTTTGTCGTTTTGTTTGGGCGTGGTCGGTGTCATTGTTCGTGGAGTGTTGCGCGATGACGGCCGGATGTCGTCTTGACTTGGACATTCCGACTGAAATAGTTGAAAAATAGGAAACAAGAGGATTATTTTTTTTGGCTATTAAGAGGTTTGAAGGAGCTAAAATGATTTATAGGTTCGTTATGATTACATTGTAAGTATTTACTTTGTCTTAGAATCAATGTGACATGACCATTGAATACAAAGTTTGTAAATGAATTTATCGAGATTACACAGCTGTTCTAAGATGGTAACAATACAATTTATTTGAAAACTTACACCGATAACAACAACATATCGACAGTGAAGTACTATTATCTCCTGTCATTTTCCAATGCATCTATTTATGGAAATACCTTCCTATGTAACAAAATTACCTTCTACACTATCATAAAATACACGAATACAATATGAGGCTTACATTATTACTATTGTGAGTTAGGTGGTTCGCCGTCGATATAAAATCACAAGCGGAGTAATCTGATTCTTATACACAATATGGTCTATAATAATAATCATCGGAAAACTACTTGGTGACAAATTACGCTCCTCCTCAGAATATAATTCAAAGCATACTTAAGAGCGTATACACCTTGCGCGCAAAGTCAACTATAGGTATTTCTTCGTTAATTTCACGCACACATAAGCGACCAAAGCTGTGTGCGTAGAGCTGCCGCGTCGGCTCGCTATACAATCGGCTCAAACAACTTTGATCCGTGCGCTTCAAATATTCAATTGAAATGTAACTGTAATATAATATCATAAAAATATTTTATTTGCATTATAAGTAGACAAATATTACTGTGCAAGCAAAGAATAATACAAATTTTGGATACTAATCATATTTTCGTTATTATTACATTGTTAAGTTGCATTCAAATCAGTGTTCAATCAGTATACACTACGGACGTTTTACTAATCATTTCGTGTTCGAACACATAAATAGTGTTAGGGGCCTTACAACCCCTTACAATTACGAAATATATTTAATTTTATATTACAATACATAACATAATTTAGCCTCGGAATTACATCCCATTATATTACCTGAAACATAATTTATACTCACTACAAAATCATTGTAGGCAATAAAAATAATTAAATATTTTACTACCAAAGTACTAAGATGTGGTAATCGCATTCCGCGCGTGGCTATTTTTACTACGCGCGGTATAATCGACTGCAGCCAGGCCGGAGCGACGAGCGATACGTCCTCCCTCTAGAAGGCCTTGCGGCGGTCTGATTTGATCCACGTCGGACAGCGTGTTTTATAGTGGTTTTTAAAATATTTGTAGAAAACATGAAAACTAATTTTGTTGAAATATAAAAATGGTAATTTATTGATAAGATGTTCTTCTATTGTAATATGCAATTGCTATAAAAAAATATGTACGATAAGTTGGTGAAAAAAAATATGTTCTTGACGAGAGTTTCTGAATAATTTCGCATTGTTAAAATTTTTATTTTTCAGGAACTAAACACAAAAGGTCAGGTCTGGTCAGGGATGCTCCTATCTAGTGGTTATGGCCTGCCCTAGTATAGGTGCTACGAGTACGCGACCTCGGCCCCCGAGCTACTGCAGTCACCTTAACTTCCCGTCCGTGACTGCAGTATCCACTCCCTCAGGCCATACTCTCCTTTCCTATAACATCCTTTACCCACAAATCCTATTTCCTTTCCCCGGTTAATGGCGGGCAGCAGCGTCATTAACGCCAGTCCCCTACTGCGCTCGCCAACCCGCCTGCCAAGCGTGGCGAGTATTGGCAAATACCCCCTTAATGGCGACACTTATAGAGACCAGGCCCCCAGTCCCCGGCAGCCCCACTATTCCTGGCTATGGTAGCAGTCATGGTTACGGTGGGGCAGGGGGTGCTAAGAATCCCCGGGTTGGCCCCGGCTACCACCCCCGACGACGACTGGCCCTGGTAACACACAACATTCGCACATTGAGGACAGACGAGAAGATTGTCGAACTGGAAGAAGAATTGAGCAGGTTACACTGGGATATTCTGGGGTTATCGGAAGTCCGAAGAATCGGGGAGGATACGATAACCCTGAAGTCTGGTAACCTGCTCTTCTACCGGGGGGACGACCAACAGTCCCGAGGAGGTGTCGGATTTCTCGTCCACAGGTCTCTCATCAACAACATCGTATCCATTGAAAGTGTGTCGAGCAGGGTAGTATACCTTATACTCAGAATATCCAAAAGATATTCGTTGAAGGTCATACAGGTATACGCACCGACCTCGACACACCCAGATGAAGAAGTAGAGGAGATGTATGAGGACATAAGTCGGGCCATACATACTTCCAAAACCTACTTCAATGTTGTTATGGGGGACTTCAACGCAAAGTTGGGCAAGAGAAGCGATGCAGAGTTGAAAGTGGGGCAATTTGGACATGGGCAACGGAACCCCAGGGGTCAGAGGCTGGCCGACTTCCTGGAGAAAGAGGGACTCTTTGCGATGAACTCTTTCTTCCAGAAGCCGCCTCACAGGAAATGGACCTGGCTGAGTCCTGACGGTTCTACGAGAAACGAGATAGATTTCATCTTGACGACGAATAGACGGATATTCAGAGATGTCTCTGTGATCAACAGGGTGAAAACCGGCAGTGATCACCGAATGGTTAGGGGCACCCTGAATATCAATGTCCAATCGGAAAGGCGTCGCTTGATGAAATCTACGCTCCGACCTACTCGCGCCCATATCCAAAACCCCGAGAGCTTTCAACTCGAGCTGACAAATCGCTTTGATTGTCTAGGAGAAAACCTTGCAGTGGACGAGCTAAACAGCGGTTTGGTAGAAGCTGTCCATACGGTGGGATCTAAGTATTTTAGACCTCGCCGTAGAGATAGACCACAAAAACTCTCGATCCACACTCTTGACCTCATGGCCGAACGTCGATCTTTAGCGCTGCAGTCTTCCGTTGACGCCGAAGCATATCGGCGGCTCAATAGACAGATCTGGAAGTCCTTGCGACACGATGTCCGTGCTCACAATAGTGCGAGCATTAAGGAGACAATTGAGCGGAACGGAGGCTCCAAAGTGTTTGCAAGAGACTTGTCTATTGGGCAAAGCCAGTTGTCTAGGCTGAAGACGGAAGACGGCCGCGTAGTATCGACGAGGGCAGAGGTATTAAGGGAGATCGAGAGGTTCTACGGACAGCTTTACACCTCGGTTGCCAAACCTGCTGTTAGCTCGGCCGAAGACCCGAGAGCCGAGTTGATCCGACACTTTAGCGATGATATCCCGGACATCAGCCTGTGTGAGATTGAGATGGCCCTGAAGCAACTTAAAAACAACAAGGCGCCGGGCGAGGACGGAATAACTTCAGAGCTTCTGAAAGCGGGCGGAACGCCGATACTGAAAGTCCTTCAGAGGCTCTTCAATTCCGTTCTCCTCGAGGGCTCAACGCCAGAGGCATGGAGCAGGAGCGTGGTGGTACTGTTCTTCAAAAAAGGTGATAACACTTTGCTGAAGAATTACAGGCCCATCTCGCTCCTGAGCCATGTCTATAAGTTGTTTTCGAGGGTCATCACAAATCGTCTCGAACGCAGGTTTGATGACTTCCAGCCTCCCGAACAAGCCGGTTTCCGAAAAGGCTTTAGTACCATAGACCACATCCATACGCTTCGGCAAGTTATACAAAAAACCGAGGAATATAACTTGCCGCTTTGTTTAGCGTTTGTGGACTATGAGAAAGCCTTTGATTCGATCGAGACTTGGGCTGTGCTACAGTCTCTCCAGCGGTGCCATATCGACTATCGGTACATCGAAGTGTTGAAGTGTATATACAACAACGCCACCATGTCGGTCCGAGTACAAGATCAGAGTACGAAGGCTATTCCACTACAGAGAGGCGTGAGACAGGGAGATGTCATATCTCCGAAACGAGAGAGACGTGGCCTCTCACTATGGGCCTTATTAGGAAGCTCAAAGTCACTCAACGAGCTATGGAGAGGGCTATGCTCGGGGTTTCCCTACGAGATCGAATCAGAAATGAGGAGATCCGTAGGAGAACTAAAATAACCGACATAGCCCACCGGATTAGCAAGTTGAAGTGGCAATGGGCCGGGCACATAGCGCGGAGATCTGATGACCGATGGGGTCGGAAAGTACTCGAATGGAGGCCGCGTAGCGGAAAGCGCAGCGTAGGACGTCCACCAACAAGATGGTCCGACGACCTGGTAAAGGTCGCGGGACGTCGCTGGACACAGGCTGCCTCCAACAGGTCTCTGTGGAAATCATTGGGGGAGGCCTATGTTCAGCAGTGGACTTCCTTTGGCTGATGGATGGAAACACAAAAAGATTATTTTTCTCAGCAAAATCCCTCCATAAGGGTCTTATTAGTCTGATAATATTTTTATTTTCATCTTATATTTAGTGGTTTCGGATATCTTAAGCTTCTAAATTGCCATTTAAAGCCTAAATAACGAAACTTGTGTTCAGTAATCCGTATAGTACTCACAAATTATCCATCAATCTATAATGTTTTCCACCAAAATCCCTAGATGACAACCTTTTCTAAAATTAGTAATAATTATTTTTCCTTTAAATTGTTTATTGGTGGCTATTAACTCATTTGAAAAGTCCTGTTTTTAAGCTAAAAAGCGCGTGCAGGGTATAAACGCTCTTAAATAATGTATAGATATAATCTCTTACCATAAGCGGCGCGTGGGCATTCTTGATAGCTTCCCGCCTTTGGAACTCCACTTTAGCCATCTCGGTGGCGAGCCATGCTGGTATCTCGGGTATGGCCAACCGTAACGCAAGCACCACTACTAATATTACGTGCTGCAATAAATATTACGGAGTATGTCATTTATTTAAATTTCTTAAGTCGTTTATTCACACAGGGTGTGCCAGAATAAAAGGATAAACTAGTAACGGAACATTACAGATCACTTCTAATAGATACCGCATGATGTCCATTTTGTTTGAATAGCTATTGAAAACAATTGCGATAAATATATTGCTAGATTGATTTTACGATATTGTAGTATTTTCGTAAAAATAGTTATGGAGTTAAGACATACCATGATTAATTAAACTTGATTTGTTTATACAATTATAAGAATTGAAAATGATCACTAAGGTCGGCTCGCACCTATTGATAAAAAATAGCCATATTCCCAATTGTTTTTATTAGCCATTGTAGTATACTTAAAAAAAGCTATGCACAACACTATGCATGTTATACCAATTGATACACGTAATGTAAATGTTAACGCAGGATGTGATTTCCAAGAATTGAAGGAACACGCAGCATAGATTAATTTGTATTATGTTTTATATGTATATTTTTGTTTGTATTCTTCCTTGGCAATCATTTGATAAGGAAGTCGCTGGACTCAGCCCTGTTGGAAGCGGCTATTGAGAAGATCATTGGGGGGAGGCTTATGTTCAGCAGTGGACTTCCTGTGGCTGATATGATGATGATGATGAAGAATCATTTCATAAGAAAATACACGAGTACGTATGTGGGTACCTCTAGCGCGACGATGACGAGCACAGTCTGCGCGGGCGTGGCGTCTGGCAGCAGGCGGTGCACGGGACCCGACAGACCAATCAGCGCGCAGTTCACCAGCACCGCCACGCCCACTATCGCCTCCATCGCGTGCTGCACACACACACACACACACACACACTGAGCGTTATTGTACTGTATCAGCGCATGTACGACTCGAGGGTACCTACGGGCCATTTCAAAAATCGTGAGTACAATTGAGAGGTTAGCAGCAGTCTACTACGTTTGCTTAGTGCGGGTTGACAGACTTTACATATGATATATGTTTTTAATAAATTGCTATGTTATGCTGGTATCCTCGCGACATATTCCTTCACCCGTTGTAGTGCGTGGTGATTGACTCGAAATTCAGCGATCTCGGTTTTGAGCCCGCGAGCAACGTGAATATATTGGCAGTCGCGTCTCCTCCATATTGCATGACAGTGCGTACAGTGCGTACAGTGTGCGTACCTGCCAGCTGCCGATAGAGTTGACGCGCTGGCCGAAGGGTCGCTGCGCCACGTGGCACAGCTTGAACAGTATGACAGTGCGTACAGTGCGTACAGTGTGCGTACCTGCCAGCTGCCGATAGAGTTGACGCGCTGGCCGAAGGGTCGCTGCGCCACGTGGCACAGCTTGAACAGTATGACAGTGCGTACAGTGCGTACAGTGTGCGTACCTGCCAGCTGCCGATAGAGTTGACGCGCTGGCCGAAGGGTCGCTGCGCCACGTGGCACAGCTTGAACAGTATGACAGTGCGTACAGTGTGCGTACCTGCCAGCTGCCGATAGAGTTGACGCGCTGGCCGAAGGGTCGCTGCGCCACGTGGCACAGCTTGAACAGTATGACAGTGCGTACAGTGCGTACAGTGTGCGTACCTGCCAGCTGCCGATAGAGTTGACGCGCTGGCCGAAGGGTCGCTGCGCCACGTGGCACAGCTTGAACAGTATGACAGTGCGTACAGTGCGTACAGTGTGCGTACCTGCCAGCTGCCGATAGAGTTGACGCGCTGGCCGAAGGGTCGCTGCGCCACGTGGCACAGCTTGAACAGTATGACAGTGCGTACAGTGTGCGTACCTGCCAGCTGCCGATAGAGTTGACGCGCTGGCCGAAGGGTCGCTGCGCCACGTGGCACAGCTTGAACAGTATGACAGTGCGTACAGTGCGTACAGTGTGCGTACCTGCCAGCTGCCGATAGAGTTGACGCGCTGGCCGAAGGGTCGCTGCGCCACGTGGCACAGCTTGAACAGTATGACAGTGCGTACAGTGCGTACAGTGTGCGTACCTGCCAGCTGCCGATAGAGTTGACGCGCTGGCCGAAGGGTCGCTGCGCCACGTGGCACAGCTTGAACAGTATGACAGTGCGTACAGTGCGTACAGTGTGCGTACCTGCCAGCTGCCGATAGAGTTGACGCGCTGGCCGAAGGGTCGCTGCGCCACGTGGCACAGCTTGAACAGTATGACAGTGCGTACAGTGCGTACAGTGTGCGTACCTGCCAGCTGCCGATAGAGTTGACGCGCTGGCCGAAGGGTCGCTGCGCCACGTGGCACAGCTTGAACAGTATGACAGTGCGTACAGTGCGTACAGTGTGCGTACCTGCCAGCTGCCGATAGAGTTGACGCGCTGGCCGAAGGGTCGCTGCGCCACGTGGCACAGCTTGAACAGTATGACAGTGCGTACAGTGCGTACAGTGTGCGTACCTGCCAGCTGCCGATAGAGTTGACGCGCTGGCCGAAGGGTCGCTGCGCCACGTGGCACAGCTTGAACAGTATGACAGTGCGTACAGTGTGCGTACCTGCCAGCTGCCGATAGAGTTGACGCGCTGGCCGAAGGGTCGCTGCGCCACGTGGCACAGCTTGAACAGTATGACAGTGCGTACAGTGCGTACAGTGTGCGTACCTGCCAGCTGCCGATAGAGTTGACGCGCTGGCCGAAGGGTCGCTGCGCCACGTGGCACAGCTTGAACAGTATGACAGTGCGTACAGTGCGTACAGTGTGCGTACCTGCCAGCTGCCGATAGAGTTGACGCGCTGGCCGAAGGGTCGCTGCGCCACGTGGCACAGCTTGAACAGTATGACAGTGCGTACAGTGCGTACAGTGTGCGTACCTGCCAGCTGCCGATAGAGTTGACGCGCTGGCCGAAGGGTCGCTGCGCCACGTGGCACAGCTTGAACAGTATGACAGTGCGTACAGTGTGCGTACCTGCCAGCTGCCGATAGAGTTGACGCGCTGGCCGAAGGGTCGCTGCGCCACGTGGCACAGCTTGAACAGTATGACAGTGCGTACAGTGCGTACAGTGTGCGTACCTGCCAGCTGCCGATAGAGTTGACGCGCTGGCCGAAGGGTCGCTGCGCCACGTGGCACAGCTTGAACAGTATGACAGTGCGTACAGTGCGTACAGTGTGCGTACCTGCCAGCTGCCGATAGAGTTGACGCGCTGGCCGAAGGGTCTCTGCGCCACGTGGCACAGCTTGAACAGTATGACAGTGCGTACAGTGCGTACAGTGTGCGTACCTGCCAGCTGCCGATAGAGTTGACGCGCTGGCCGAAGGGTCGCTGCGCCACGTGGCACAGCTTGAACAGTATGACAGTGCGTACAGTGCGTACAGTGTGCGTACCTGCCAGCTGCCGATAGAGTTGACGCGCTGGCCGAAGGGTCGCTGCGCCACGTGGCACAGCTTGAACAGTATGACAGTGCGTACAGTGCGTACAGTGTGCGTACCTGCCAGCTGCCGATAGAGTTGACGCGCTGGCCGAAGGGTCGCTGCGCCACGTGGCACAGCTTGAACAGTATGACAGTGCGTACAGTGCGTACAGTGTGCGTACCTGCCAGCTGCCGATAGAGTTGACGCGCTGGCCGAAGGGTCGCTGCGCCACGTGGCACAGCTTGAACAGTATGACAGTGCGTACAGTGCGTACAGTGTGCGTACCTGCCAGCTGCCGATAGAGTTGACGCGCTGGCCGAAGGGTCGCTGCGCCACGTGGCACAGCTTGAACAGTATGACAGTGCGTACAGTGCGTACAGTGTGCGTACCTGCCAGCTGCCGATAGAGTTGACGCGCTGGCCGAAGGGTCGCTGCGCCACGTGGCACAGCTTGAACAGTATGACAGTGCGTACAGTGCGTACAGTGTGCGTACCTGCCAGCTGCCGATAGAGTTGACGCGCTGGCCGAAGGGTCGCTGCGCCACGTGGCACAGCTTGAACAGTATGACAGTGCGTACAGTGTGCGTACCTGCCAGCTGCCGATAGAGTTGACGCGCTGGCCGAAGGGTCGCTGCGCCACGTGGCACAGCTTGAACAGTATGACAGTGCGTACAGTGCGTACAGTGTGCGTACCTGCCAGCTGCCGATAGAGTTGACGCGCTGGCCGAAGGGTCGCTGCGCCACGTGGCACAGCTTGAACAGTATGACAGTGCGTACAGTGCGTACAGTGTGCGTACCTGCCAGCTGCCGATAGAGTTGACGCGCTGGCCGAAGGGTCGCTGCGCCACGTGGCACAGCTTGAACAGTATGACAGTGCGTACAGTGCGTACAGTGTGCGTACCTGCCAGCTGCCGATAGAGTTGACGCGCTGGCCGAAGGGTCGCTGCGCCACGTGGCACAGCTTGAACAGTATGACAGTGCGTACAGTGCGTACAGTGTGCGTACCTGCCAGCTGCCGATAGAGTTGACGCGCTGGCCGAAGGGTCGCTGCGCCACGTGGCACAGCTTGAACAGTATGACAGTGCGTACAGTGCGTACAGTGTGCGTACCTGCCAGCTGCCGATAGAGTTGACGCGCTGGCCGAAGGGTCGCTGCGCCACGTGGCACAGCTTGAACAGTATGACAGTGCGTACAGTGCGTACAGTGTGCGTACCTGCCAGCTGCCGATAGAGTTGACGCGCTGGCCGAAGGGTCGCTGCGCCACGTGGCACAGCTTGAACAGTATGACAGTGCGTACAGTGCGTACAGTGTGCGTACCTGCCAGCTGCCGATAGAGTTGACGCGCTGGCCGAAGGGTCGCTGCGCCACGTGGCACAGCTTGAACAGTATGACAGTGCGTACAGTGCGTACAGTGTGCGTACCTGCCAGCTGCCGATAGAGTTGACGCGCTGGCCGAAGGGTCGCTGCGCCACGTGGCACAGCTTGAACGCGTCGGCGCGCACCTCGGCGGCGTTGTTGAGGAGCGCGCACAGCGCCGCCAGCGGGAACGCGCTCGAGAACAGCACCACGTGGCCCAGCTGCGTCAGCATCTCCAGGTACTCCGCGAACGTGCCCTCGTACTGCACATCCATACATCACACACACACATCTCATTATTTTATTTAAAATATTTACATCAAAAGCAAAAAAAAACACTGGTATGTATGCCCAATTAAATATGTAAACAACAGTCAATGTCATTATCACTCATTATTCCTTAATTTTCGAAAGGAAAGCATCTTAAGTTTCCCCTTCAATTATTGTGGGCAGGTCGAAAGGAGTACGTCAGAGTTTCTGGCCTTGCAGTCCTATGTGCAGGGACCTTTGTCTGCAGGGCACAGATGTTCCGGCCGGACTGGGTTCGTAACAAAAGTTCAACATATTCTACCACATCCTATTAAGTTTTACTCCATGCCCCAAGCTATTTTACATTTCCCTAATATCTTACTCCATATTAGTACTATCTACCCTACCTAATTTTACTTCACCTCTTTACATTCCGCCCTAAACATATGTCCATTACTTCGATTACTTTGAAATGAAATGAAATGAATTGGTCACGTAGGCAATTTAAAAGCTCTTATGACAAGTCCATACACATATAACTTAATCTCTATAAACAATATGTTTCCTATACTTAGTATTACTTATTTTAATTTCTTGGTTTAATTAATTTATTTATGTAATTTATTTATTTTAAATTCATTTTATTTGTATTTAGAATCAGTTTTATTTATTTGTTTACTTTTTATTCTTATTTTATTTAAAGTATTAGTTATGTCTTTATGGTAAATTACCTATTAGTTATTACCCCCTTAGATACGATTTTATCCCGTACCAATACATTTCAGCACACCTTACTTTCTATTCATATTATATTAGGGACATCTACGACATTGACGACACCACGCACACGCAGTGTGCCTAAAGCCCTGGTCTGTCGAAGCTACGCACAGCGTTGCGTCGCGCGGAATGCGGTGTCAAACTCGGTTTTGTATGAAAAACATTGACATTGACATGACGTTCCGCCGCAGTATGCGTCATCCAGCGTCTGCGGTGAGGGGTCAACCGGGTGATGGGTAGACTGGTCTTTTGTGCTGTCACAGTATGCGTCGGTGTAGAGGGGCAAGTGTGGTGAAGCGCGGGGCGGATACACCGCACAACGTGCCGTCATTCTCATCATTTCGTCACGGTAAGCGTATTTGCGCAATACATTTATTTGAGGACAATATTTTTATCAATTTTTGTTTGGTTTAAACTTTTGTTTAGGCTGTGGCGCGTATATCGACTATGTGCTGCCGCACAGTACGTTTAATACAGTTCACGTACGTTCCCAATGACAATGGCGCAGTATTACACCACGTAGGAATAAAACTTTAAAACCTTGCTTTGGTAAAAAAGATACAATTAAAAAGTAAAAATAATTAATATTTAATAAGTACAAGATTATAAAATGGAGTCAATTACATTTATTTTATTGTTATAAAAATGACGAACGGAACTGTATGTTAATTGTTCTAAGTACCTAGTACCCCATGCTTTTTAACAAAATATAGCAACGGAATTAGTTCCCAACTGACCAGGGTACAATTGGAGACGATTTATTAGTAGGTATCTATATACATTCAGTCTTTATCCCTATTCGCAGGGCACTTTATCAGCCCATATACGTCCCACTGCAGAGCACGGGTCTCCTCTACAATCGAGAATACGATTGAGAATGGTTAGGCCATACTATAGTCCACTACGCTAGCTAGCCTTATCCTTATATTTGCATAGAAAGAAATACAATCAACAAACAACAAATTTTATATGAGCCCGAAAAAGTAGCTACAAAAAATCTTATGATGAGTTTTGTATCAGCCCATACACATACATTCGTTGTATAATGGTTGTATATTATCTTCGTAGTTATTTTCAAAATCCAACTGCAAGATATAATAAACTATCGCCGTTCGACACAATTAGCACCACTCTCCTAGCACCTGGAGTGCATCATGTGATGACATGGTGCAATTTTAAATATGTAGTTCCTCATAGTAGTATCAAGTTCTGTGTTTTCCGCTTTTTTCCATTCTCATTCCATTAAAACCCCCTCTATATATATTGTAATTTGTGCTACTTACACCTACGCATATATATTTTGAGCTCTGTGTTATGAATTCTGTTAAATACTAAAATAAAATTATTATTTTAAAAAGTGACCATCAGTATTGTTCCAGGTTTTGCTTGTGACAATTATAAAGGAAAATAATTAAATCGTTATGGAATTTATTTTTACCCAATTACGGTACGATCGATAACGATAATGTAAGAAAGGATAACTACATAAATCCAGTGAAATTTAATTTGATCTGACAATAAGTTGTTTAGCCGAAAAAAATGTATTCAGCACACGCGTATTTCATTAGAATGATAGGAACCACTTATATCACGTATCAATATTGCGAAAATTGTCTCGTAAACATATATTCCCAGTTTATTTAAAATGACGCACAAACATTTTTTTAAAGAAATTATATATATTTTCGATCTCAAATGATTGTTATTTGTTGTCATGGAAATTCAAGAAAACTTCAATGCTAAATTGCCATAGTAACGTTGGTTGTCAATGAACGGTTCTCCCATTGGTCAATGGTTTTACGCACAGAGTGAAACCTATATGAGAACCACCTTTTTTGTTGTTATGTGAACTACGTTGCATGACGTCAATACGTTACCGCTTACCGCAGTGCCGCGCGTATTCTTCGCCAGACCAGGCCTTAACGACCCCAGTAATCCCTTTAAATCACATCACAGCAGCAGGATTACTCAGGAAGAATCATTACATCTCTGAACCTACACTTTATAGTTTGATAGCATCAGTAATAACATTTCTAAATCTAAATAGCCATAAAAATATCTCTTATCATTAAGCTGATACATAAAAATAGAAAACGCTAATCTGAAACAGGTTACAAACCTTAAACAGCTGCGACTCCAATTCCGCTTGGTGTATAGCCTTCTGTCCAGTGACGGGTTCCGAGTTACGAATGTCCGCCTCCTTGCCCTTATCAGTGCCTCCGTTCACGATAGCGTTCTCAGGTATATCACCCGCCGAATCCGTCTTCTTTTCAAACAGTTCCGTCATTTGAGCTGATGTTGGCGCTGCAATGACAAATGTTTGGAAAAATAAGAATACAGTTTGATTTTATGATAGAGAAGCATATTTGACAGGCATGAACACACTTTTGTGCATCCCGCAGTCAAGCGTTGGCGCGGCGTACCGGATGCAGTACAAACGAAAGGGCAGGGTTTCTTGCACGCTCAGTTATTTTTAAATAGACAAAAATTCTATAAGGAACGTTTAATAACTTAAGCAACTATAGAACTTACCTTTAGTAGGACTCAAAGCGCCAAACACTTCGAAACACATCTTCGCCAATCTAAGGTTCTCTATAACGTATGGCACTGCGGATTCTTTCAGATTGCCAATAACCTGACGCGTTATAAGCAACACCGCTAATTGCTGTAAATTTGAACGAGTACTTTACACTAAGAATTTTTTTAATTTTAAATATTAAAAAATACATAATGAACAACAAACCTCTTTCAATTTATCCATATCCTGTAGATAAAACGCGATGTAGAACAAACTCATAAACGAGTTCACAAATTGAAACTGAAATTGAAAATCGAACTATAAATGACTTTGCTCAACCTTAAAGAAAAAAAAATTACATCAAAAGCTGCTAATAAATTAATTATGAATAGCATTAGCGACAGTATCTCACGAAGTTTTTGGAATTCATGTGAGTAACTTTTTTCTAATTATCTGTGTTTAATTCTCACTATTTAAATCAATATTTTTATCAATATATTGTGCGCTACTTATTTTATTATTTTTGTTCTTTAGTTTGTAGTTTCGTTAATATTTAAATTACCTACTGTGATCTTAAATTGATAGGGTAGAAGACAAATGTGCAGAGTCCAAAATGATGTAGTTTAGACACTCGAATGCGACATGTATGAAATTAGCTTTATCCTACGCATTCATCATATCTTTAATTTATACTACTTACAAATAATTATTTAGCGATTTTCCTAAATTATAATAAGCATTTAAACAATGGCATTACTTATTATTAAATGTAACTTGCCAAATTCTACACTCCCCAAAACAAAATATACAGATTTGTCTTCTACACTATCAACGTTCAAATAACTGAAATATTACATTTACCATTTACGAAGTGTTTTAAATGTCATGGGATAATTAATTTCTTGTTAAAACTTTTATTAGGCGATAGTGACACAATATACAAGTAAATATGTTAAAAAAAATTGCATGCATGCTGAACAAAACGGTGCTAACAGTGGTTCTAAATACAGTAGAAATGTATTTAAATATTGTGTAACAGTAGTACCACAATACACCCGTTATATTAATGCTCTTAGTAAATGACACGATTGGAAAGCGCAATATACAAATAGATAACAGAAAATCGATTAAACAATTCATCGATTATAATATCGATTAAATTATTTTAAAAGCTATAATTTCAACTGTACAATTTATCGATTATGTCATCGATTAAATAGTATATCGATTACACCATCGATTCAATAATATATTGAATCGATGGTGTAATCGATATACTATTACTACGACTGTCCAATTGACTGATTCCTGATTAATCGACGATAGCATTGATTATAATTATTATTAATGATGTCTTGACATGTAACCAGAATGAACTCGCAAAATTTTTGTTTTTTGAAATTTGTTATATTTAGTTGTATTTATTTCATAACTAATACAAACATATTACGAGTATTCAGATGACGCAATCATAAACTCAAATGAGTTTACCGTACATCACGATCATGGAAAACACTGGGAAGACTTACTTAATTATAAAATTAAATTACTTATTCAATTATTTATTTTATTTTATATTATACATAGTTGTAATATATCGAGCCCTTACTGCCAAATTATCGTAAGCGACACTTTTGTCGAAAATGCGTTTTTTATCGAAAGTAGTATTTTAAGCCACAACGGACCCAAACCTGTGGAAGTTTCCCTCCAAAAAAAAACCGTTATAAAGTTATAGCAACTGCTAAAATTATCGTGAATACATACCGGGTATCTCAAGACTGCTACCGAAAACGAAGCCGGGTGGTAGTTTTAGTGGCTACAAACACAATGCAATTAAAAATTTCACCTAGAAATGCGACAATTTTTTTTATGATTTTTTAAATATCGTCATTTTTGGGTGGTAAATCCATAGTTTTTGCTAAAATAATAATTTAAACTCTTTTATACCTTAGAGTATTTATAAATAAAAGGGTATATACTATTAGTTTAGGAAAAAAATGTATTTACCACCCAAATATGGCCATAGGAAAAAAATAACAAAAAAAAAATTGTCGCTTTTTTTTGCAAATTTTTCTGTTGCATTGTGTCTGAAGTCGCTTAAACTACCACCCGGCTTCGTTTTCGGTAGCAGTCTTGATATACCCTGTATATTTTTAAAGCCATAACGTAAGCGACAAAAAGGTACTGGGCGGATCCATCCCAGAGTTGCGATCAGTATTCCGTACCCTGCCGGACCTGCGCTTTATACAAGCGATAAAGTTGACCGGGCGTGAAAAACCGTCGCACCATGTTCAGGACTCCCAACCCTGCGTAATGTGGCAGTTATCCCTCGATGTGATTCCTTGGATTGAGATCACAGCGGATATCCACACCAAGGATAGTTAGGTCATTCCGCACTGAGAGGGGAGCACCCTGAAGAATGGGGAGGGGAGAGAATGGGGATTTTTTGCACGTGAACGCATACACATGGGTTTTCTTGGCATTGAACTCAACCATATTCCTGGAACCCCATGTAGAAATGAGATCTAAGGTCCGGTTGAGCTCAATCACAAGATCTTTGCATCCCCTCACAGTGTCGACTTGGCAAGCCGAAGGCCCATGCATAGCAATGAATGTTGCCAAGCGACAACATGTCATTGATATGCAGAATAAACAAGGTGGGCGACCACACCGAGCCCTGAGGAACTCCGGCATTTACCGACATGAGCGCCGAAGCGTGTCCGTCAATGACGACACGCATTCCTCGCCCATGCAGAAAGCCGGAAATCCACGAACACAGGTTGTCGGGCAGTCTGTATGCCTAAAGTTTGGAAAGAACACCACGGTGCCAGACCCTGTCAAACGCCTTGGCTATGTCGAGGCTCACAGCAAGAGTCTCGCCACGCTGGTCAATCACCTCACCCCGCGATGCAGGGCAAACGCTAGCAGATCATCCGTTGATCAATTTTGACGGAATCCGTATTATCTATCACTGATCAACGAGTGATCCTCCAGGTAGCGGATAATTTGCTCGTTTATAATCCGCACCATGACCTTACACATCACTGAGGTGATAGCGACAGGACGGGTATTGGTAGGGTCTGACCGATCACCCTTTTTGGGGATCGGTTGCACATTGGCTTCCCTCCAAGATTCAGGCACAACTCCTGTGCGGCAGGACGCTCGATAGAGGCGCGTCAGTGCAGGAGACTATTCCGCTGCACAAGCTCTTAAAACCATCGCTGGTATCCCATCCGGACAACTGGCTTTCCGCACATCGAGAGACCGTAGCTCACGCCGCACATCATACTGCCTGATGCGAATAACCGCCGTTGACAAACCGCAATCAGACAGTGTAGGCGGCGTCTGGGAACCAGGGTCCGGGGAGGCGGGAATAAGCTGCAAAGAGATTTGCCAGTAAGGCAGCTTTTTCATGCGGCTTCTTAGCCAGCTTTATTAAATTATGTGATTATTTTTAAGTTCATCATCATCATAATCTCAGCTACTGGAAGTGCACTGCTGAATATAGGCCTCCCCCAAAGATCTCCACATCAACCTGTTAGAAGCGGCCTGCATCCAGCGACTTCCTGCAACTTTAGCCAGGTCGTCCGTCCACCTTATAGGCAGGCGTCCGACATTTCACTTGCCTGTACGTGGCCTCCACTCTAGAACCTTTTGGCCCAAATTGCCATTAGTTCTTCGCGCCATCTGCCCAGCCCACTGCCACTTCAACTTGCTAATCGTATGGGCTGTGTTGGTAACCTTTGTTCTCCTGCGGATCTCCTCATTTCTGATTCCATCTCTTAGGGAAATACCTAGCATAGCCCGCTCTATAACGCGTTGAGTGACTTTGAGCCGCCTCGTTAGCGGCTACGTCTCGGTGCCGTAGATCATCACTGGTAACACACAACTGTTGAAGACTTTCATCTTTAGTCACTGAGGAACGTTTGACGAGAAGACGTGATGTAGTTTCCTGAAAGCTACCCATCCGAGTTGTATTCGACGGACCTCTTTGTAAGTTATTATTTGTTAATTATAGTCACGAATGAACAAAATTATACAGGTGATATCACCACTCCACATACCAGAAGAGAATCAACCTGAAACAGTTTTTTTCCCAGAACAAGAACAAGAAGATACAGAGCGTTAGTTTTAGATCCATTCATATTAACAGACAGCAACATAATCTAATTGGTCTCTTGTTTAATATTTTTATTACTTAATTTTAGCATTTTGTTTTAAAACCTAGATGGAACAATATCTGGTCTTAAGTGAAAACTGACGAAGATAATTGGTACCAGTAGAAAAACTTTATTTCATTTTATATACCTCGTTTAACTAAGCTGATTAATCTCATTACTTCAAATATTAATACGAAAAAAATATAAATTGGTAATAATTTTTAAATATAATACGACTATTTAATTTATAAATCTTCGAAAATATTTTTTACTTATCAAATATCGTTTCTTAGTTAAGGTAATTTTAAGATATATTTTTATCGTAAACGCCAAAATAACCGTAGATTATGATAGCAAAATTAATGTAAGCGACATAAAAGGAAGAAATACTTAATATTTTTGATTTTTAATAAATTAGATATTTAAATGTATAAAAATAATTAATGTATATAAAATTTCAATTTAATTACACATTTCTTTCTAAAAATATTTAACAAAAACCTTCTCCTGTAAAATTTGTTTTTTGTCGGTTGCGCTAAAATGGCGGTAAAGGCTCGATATTATAGTTTACTTTTTTTGTAAAGGAACTTATCTTCAAGATTTGTGTCAAGTCCCGCCAGTTCGAATTGGGTATATACCTGTAATGACTGCATGTGTTGAATAAATAAATAAAATAATTCTGTATCAGCCCAAATACGTCCCACTGCAGGGCACGGGCCTCATCTACAATCGAGAGTACGATTGAGAGTGGTTAGGCCATATAGTCCACCACGCTGGAACCAAATATAAAAATACAATAAAATAATAAAAATACAAAATAATAATAAGTAAGTCGAACGTAGTTTTAGAAAATTATTATTCAATTATTGATAATTTAATGAAATTGGCATAACTCTTAACCCAGATAAGCCTGAAACATTTTTTTTTGTAAATCATCAGAACTAATGATTTTCTTTAATTTCATTACCCTCAAGACGAATAAAAAAATTTTGAAAAAATTATCTGCCATAAGGCTTTCCGGGAAATGACCGTCCTACATATAGGACAGTAGGATAATAGGTAGCAAGTATAGTTTAGCATTGATATTGATCAAATTGAATATAAAAGGTATATTTACTGATTAAAAGTGTCCTAAATATCTACATGAGTCATGGACATGAATGTCATGAAAGAAATAGTCAAATCTACCCACATAAAATTTTTAAATTTCAAGCCAATCTACTGAAAATGACTTCAGAACCTATTATTTCTGACCATATTATTTCTCTCAAGAAGCTGCCTAACTTGTCGGTTTGTTTTTGCGATTACTAATGTGATCTCTACCGTGTTGTCTTTGAACAAAGATAACTGCTACTGGAATTATTGTGTTTGTTGGCTAGTTATTCAGCGCCACATTCTCAACCACTGAGTCGTTTTTTACTCTGGCCTATCAAATTGTTCCATTGCACTTGATGTAAGCTTATCGCGATCCAAACAGGGTATCTAATGGATATACACAAGCTGATCCCTGAATGTCATCAAGGAGTTTTCCACCAGTGTATATGATGACAGCCCTAAACGGTTCGATAACCATCACCCGGCAATATGGTAATCAAGCACAATACCAGCTGTTGGTTCTTGGACAATCTCACTCGACAAATGAAACACAACAGCGAAGATGCTGCTATACAGTTCATCTGTGAGCTAGTAGAGCCTCCTTGGCTGAGGAGACATTTGTTTCGTAGCTTTAACGACTTACAGCAAAACTCTACCACTTACAAAAGTCCTTATACAAAAATCTACATTAGTGTGTCAATAAATGTTAGTTAAAAGTGATCATATATATATTGAGTTACCTCTCAGTATTTTTTCCATCATCAGAAAAGATTTCAACATTATAATCCACGCGATAATTATGACATGCGCCTGTAATAGTGTGAATATAAAGTTACCCCGTATTATCCTACCGTCCTATATATAGGACACTACTTTTTATCCCTAATTATTTCCACTTTCCGAAGTATTATATTGAGGAACGAGTTATCGAAAATAAGGAACAGTCTATCTAGAATAAGAAAAATGTGAAATATAAAACAAATCTACAGTTTTTTATACCTACCTTTCGTGCACCTTGTCTGGGGCACACTTTTATTGCGTACTTTGAAGAGAAATATTTCTATGAAATATATTTATATTCTATTTTTTTATAATAAAAAATAGTCTCCTTACTTCAAATAACAACAACTAAAATCAACCATTTAAATGGTTAGTTTAATATATTTTTTTATTTTGACTGTCCTATATATAGGACAGTAGGCTTATCTGGGTTAATTGAAATTTTGCCTAAAGAACCCCACATATTTTCTAAGTAATCAATTAAGGCCTTTGCGCAGAAAAACTATTCCAATCGTGTCACTATGTGCAAGCAGCATTTCGTTAATGACGTATTTATTGGTCTACGTTAAGCGAAGCGTGATTTAGTATTTTTTATAACGGCAATTAGTTGATTTTTACAGCATTTTCAAATACAAACCAACGCAATTTTCACAATCAGGTGGTTCTCATATTTTGTCTCGAGTCGATAATTTTCTGTTTTACGAAAACAATATTTATTACCCATATTTTTTGAATAATGTCGTATATATTTATTTGTCGTCCAGTCCCATTTGGTCAGCAGAAAAGAGAAAAAAATATATGCACTATAGTATTGTATAACTACGTTTGAGGGTAACTAATGTTTTACTGTATTCTATTTAGTTTATCGATTATACAACTATTTATAATATACATAGTTAAAGGGATTCTAAGTTATACTAAGAGAAGGAAAAACACTTTTGTAGCGTTATTATTGAGAGGAACGCCACACATCGAAATATTTTCGTATCTCTGTAATATAACTTTTCACACCTTAATGTGACACGGCATTATGCCATTACTTCCAGAAAGGTGTTATCACTTATTGCAGAGGCAATAACTCAGATGTAAATATGCCAATTTATTTCACTATTTTGAGGTTGAGTTTAGCTAAGCTAATGTGTTCTTTACGTTGCTCAAAACAAAAACCCTAAATAGAAGGCAAAATAAAAAACTTATTAATGATAATCAATTATTTGTGCTGCTAAAACTTCACTTGCGGGTAATATTTTTAAATTAAATAAAAAAATAAATTATATCTTTAACATCTTTTGAATTAAGTTCACTACAAGTTAGACAATTTTATACCTATATATTGTTTATCGATAAAAATCAGTAACATATTATGTATATTTATCATTAATCGATGTGTGGCATTCGCTCAAACCATGCAACTGTGTTCTAAATCCCAAAAAGATTACTTGTCGAATTAATTCACAAATCGCCGTCTACATTATTCGGCACAAAACCAGACAGAATAAAACTAATCAAATTCACACACTATCAGTGTTAATGTATCGATAAGTACCACACAATGACAATACAAAAATCGAAAATCTTGGACGGGTTTATTAAACTTTATAAAAATACGCTTTTAGAATGTATGTCATAAAAATGTTTAAAACATATTCCCAAGCGAAATAAAATTACTTTGAATAAACATCATACTTATATCTGTTTATGATTATCGATAAGGAAAATCACAATAATAGTACTACTGTGATAGTTGTACTATTCATTTAATTTTTAATCTCTCGAATACAACAATCTTGCAGTAAAATATTTAATGTAATTGGACATCTGAATTATATTACATTACATCACTAGTTTATTCGGCATATTTCCCAAGTTTAAGAAACCCAGTCCAGTTATTTATCACAGGTGTTAAGTAGACTAGTATATAACGTACCTTTGTCATTGAGCCACCTGGCTATTCTGGCGTACACCTCTTCTTCAACCGCTATCACGATAGCAAGAACTGCTCGAGGCACCCACGTTAGGTATGTCGTTCTACTCTCCCACCAATCCTGGGGACAACAAATGCAATTCATCGTATACAAGAAAAATCCATTGGATGTATCGATATCGATTATGTATGATCATGATTCAATGTACAAGATGCAATAAAACTTTATTTTTTAATGACTGCCTCGGTGGCGTAGTTGTACTACGGTACGGTTATAAAGCTGAGGTCTCGGGTTCGAATCCCGGGTTGGGCAAAGTGATATTAGATTTTTCTATTCAGTATCAGCCCAGAGTCAGGAATTTGTGCCCGATATGGCGATAGGCTCGCCACCTATCACATTGTGGGACGGAACATACAAGGCGAAATGTGGGTGCCCTCGCACCTCTGCCTACCCCTTCTGGGAACAAGGCGTGAGTTTATGTATGTATGTATGTTTTTAATAACTCAATTTAACATGATCACGTTTTTATGTCTTCTCCTCTAGGATTCATAATCTAGATTTAATGACACGTACGCTGACACTACCTAGAATGGCTCATTGTTAGAAGGTAACAACACTAGTAACTGCACCCGAATTATCATGATCACTTTGCTATTTTTCTTCCCCTGCTGTCCCCATAAAGCGGACTAATTTGAGTCGTGGACAGTAGTGCCACATACATAATACGCCATAGCTCCTTATAAGAAGAGACACACGAGTACATGCGCAAGCAGTATCACGTGCGCTTTTCAATTTATCTTCTTTCCTTAACTCTGTATATAGCTTTAGAGACATCGACAGTGGCGCCATCTATAGCTCCTAGTATAGAGGTAGACACGAGTACCTGAGCCCGGAGCAGCGTGAAGGTGGCAGCGGCCGCCACGCTGAGGCACAGCAACATGAGCGGCACGGACACGCAGTGGCGCCATCTATAGCTCCTAGTATAGAGGTAGACACGAGTACCTGAGCCCGGAGCAGCGTGAAGGTGGCAGCGGCCGCCACGCTGAGGCACAGCAACATGAGCGGCACGGACACGCAGTGGCGCCATCTATAGCTCCTAGTATAGAGGTAGACACGAGTACCTGAGCCCGGAGCAGCGTGAAGGTGGCAGCGGCCGCCACGCTGAGGCACAGCAACATGAGCGGCACGGACACGCAGTGGCGCCACACGCGGCGCCGCCACGACGCGTACTGCGGCTCCGGGCGCCCCGTCACCGGACTAGTGCTCATCTCGCCCTGCAACGTACATACAGGTGATATTTAAACGTACATACAGAATGATATTGAAACGTACGGTATACAGCGTGATATTGACATAAGGTATTTAATGTGGCAGTCTCCGTGGCGCAGTTAGACGCCGGCTGTGAAACGAGAGGCCGCGTGTTCGGTCCCCACAGTGCAGCGATACAAAATATATCTGTGTGAACCACAGGTATTTGTTTCGGGTACGGGTGATTGTGAGACCCAAAGTTCTCTCGTAGTTCCTGATACCCACGACACAAGACTCGATTTTAATGTTGAGTCAAGACTATGTATCTTGGGTGTATTTATTATATTTATTCCATTTAACTTATGTGCTTCTCATGACTCCAAGTAACATTGTACAAATACTGAAAAAACTCCGAGATCTTTTTTTTTGTCAATAACCGTGAATTTAGTTGTCAATATTTTGGGACAACATGTATAGATACGAATATATTTACCGCTTAGCTGAACTTCAGTACGGTTCGGGAATTAGTGATTGCAATAGCAACTTCACTCATAAAACGAAACATAAATGCAACGGACAATGTTGTGTTGGTTGTCTTTGAGATAGTTGTACTCCAAGTCTAGAAGTAGAGCTATACAGCAATTATTGTTATAGCTGACAGCCTCCGTGGCGCTGGCGGTTAGACGCCGCCTGTGAAACGAGAGGCCGCGGGTTCGATCCCCGCACCGAGAGAAATATTTGTGCGGCCCACAAATATTCCTTTCGGGTCTGGGTGTTTGTGAGACCGAAAAGTCTCTCGTAGTTCCTGATACCCACGACACAAGACTCGATCTTAGTGTGGGGTCAGGACTATGTATGTGACTGTTGGGTGTTATTTATTTATTTATTATTATTTATTTTGGACTAATCTAGGAATGTACCTTCACCCGCTGGTGTGAAGTAGAAAGTAGTTCAAAATAACTTAAGTACCTGTACCTCTTACTCATCAAGTATTATTAAACTAAACGACTAAAAATACCAACCTACATATTTAATAAAAGTACCTGAAAAAGTGGTCGAGGTTCAACCAACAAGTCATCTCTCTGGTCCAACGTTCCCCATCTGTACGCTAGCACATTTGAATATCTGGAAAAAAAGAAGTAAAATAAATACCAAAAATAAGGTTATTAAACATTACTAAACACAATGTAAATTATGTACCTTTTCCAAGTCTCTAAATAAACACACGCCCACAAAACATTGAATAACGAAAACAAAACGTAAGCTATGTCTTTCCAATTATCATTTGCAGTGCCCAGCCATATCTGAAATAAATATTCTGATAAATACAATTTGTATTTAGACTGATTTCTATCAAACTACCCAAACGCAACTTAATTATTACGTTGCACTTGACGCAAATACTGCTTAAAAAGAAGTGCTTGCCTAAGAGTAGGCCCTGCGCAGTTAGGAGCAACTTAATATTTGAATAACGTTTGAGTAGTCGTTTGAGTATGTTCAGTATCTACTGTTATATTATTTTAGGCCACAGGCTGATATTCAATACTTTTAAAATCTTTGAACATACTTTTTTTTTAATTTGATAGGTGGATATAATAAATTCGAAAAATATTGATTCAACTATTTCTTACCCAAAATACAAAACCGACTACAGCAGGCACGGTCAACGACTGTGTATAGTGTCCGAGCCAAGCGAAGTACATTGCTATCTTAACACCAAAATATTCACTTATTTCATCTGAAAAAACATTTCAGACTATACATATTATGCGTGCATGTAGTTCTATGTTTTAAATTTTTGTACAAACTTATATATTTATAGGCTCGCCCCCAATCACATCGAGGGACGGAACACAAGGCGAAATGTGGGTGTAATAGTTGCTACCCGCACCACTGCCTACCCCTTCTGGGAAAAAGGCGTGAGTTTATATATTATGTTTGTAATTATTTATTTATAGTATTTATTCTAACCTTAATCTATTATACATAAATACCGACTGACCGCATTTTTCCCTATCTTAATGTATAGTCTACAATAGTGTAAAACTTCATCAAAATACGTTTAGTCCTTTTTGCGTTCAGAGTAACAAACATACACACATGCTCTTTTATTGAACTTAATAATATTATTATGACATACCTAAAGGCTGTGGTGAAAAGAAGGTTTTGACCCACTTCCGCCTGAGGTTCTCCAAAGCAGTCCGTTCGTGGAGGGGAAACATGCTGGCCACCACACCACGACTCACACAAGCCGGCACTGGAAATATTTAATACATCATTATCATAACAATGTAGTGTTGTGAGTAATACGTTATTTAACCTAAAATTTTAAAGGGACTATCGCCCGAATACTGGAACGCACTCAAATACGAGTATAAGTTGCGCTTAACTACATTGATCCCGCTTAAATGTACTGGCTAAGTGGGCCGGCGCTGTTAAGAGCAGCTTATTATTTGAATGGCTTTCCAGTATTTGGGTGTATGAGTAAGAATATGTCCAAAACACTTTTTATTAAGGCGAAGACACAATGTTCGCGTGTTCTTTTTCGCTAACACTGCACCACGTTGCACATACTGTTCATTGCACTGACACGAAAGGTTTTGGCATTTTAGACTTCTCATTAAATCTGTGTTGTCGAAGAGCTTGATTGCCTCGACGTACGAAAGATGATGAAGCCTTCAATTGAATGCCTTCGATGAAGAATTCAATGCAAATAAACACTCAAATCTATCCTATTATAGTATTAGTATAGCTAAATAGATATACAGTATGGGAGAGACATAACTTTTAGGACAACAGCGAACATGTTGAATGCATTATGGGGTTGAAATAAGTGATGAAATATTGTATGGAAAATCAAAACCGCTGAAGTTTTTGATGTTAATAATTGATTAGGCACATTATTTGTTTGTAGAGAGATGGGGTAGGATTGTTAGAAAGAGGGACCGGATAGGACTGGGATAGCTGATCTAATTGATTTGATGGAATAGAACGGAACGTAAAGGCACGGGATGAGACGGGGTGGTAAATGACGAAAAAGGAAGGGATCTACGCGTAAGTAACAGGACTGACGGGACGGGAATAATCAAATATCAGCCCCGAGGCGAAGCAGGGGCGGGCTGCTATAAATAAAAGTAAAAAAATAATAAGTTTTTGGTACAATGAATGGAGTGCGTGGTGGCCTGTTGGTAAACGGACTAGTCGCGGCTGCTAACATGTCCACGGTGGTCGCGGTCGACACTCCTCTGACATTTCGGAGTCATGTGTGTATTGATAATCAATCACCACGCACTAAAACGGTGAAGGAAAACATCGCGAGGAAACCTGCATACCGTAGCGATTTATAAGAATTTCTATTGTATGTAATTCCGCCAGCCCGCACTGGGCCAGCGTGGTGGACTATATGGCGTAACCACTCTCAATCGTACTCTCGATTGTAGAGGAGGCCCGTGCCCTGCAGTGGGACGTATATGGGTTGATATAGAATGTTGGTACCGCTTCTATATTAGTGAAAATTGAATTAATTATTTAGGTATAAAATACTATAAATTCCTTTGTTTGAAATTATATTTAGCCATCATCCTTTTAAAACGAGTTTGAGTGGAATTAAATAGTCCTAAACAATTTATTTTTATGTATGTTGGACAACCTGTTAAATATTAGCCAATAGGAGGGCAGAAGGTGGCCCAGCACCACCATTTTTAGCTACGTTTTTGAAGTAGCAGCGCTCCCTCTATATTAGTGTTGAGTAGGACATGACTTGAAAAAGAGTTTGTAAGAGTAGCCTCATTTTTGTACTGAGCCAGTACAATGTCCCACTTCAATTGAAGTGAGGCGTACTGACGCTTATTTGTGGGTCATAACTTTGTCTCACGGCTCAAGCCAATAAAATGACATTACAGACCAAGTAGTACACCAAATATGAAGTAGTAAAAATTAAAAAGTTGAGCCGCTCTTACATTTTGACGTCATGTACGGGACAAATGCTACTCTATATTATGGATAGGTACTGTATTTTGATGTACCAGCGCTCCCTCTATATTATAAATACATCCCAATAGAAATAAATTAATAAACAGTATTCAGTCTCACCGATGCTCTGTCCGGCGCGCAGCGTGAGCGCTGGTTCGAGCGCGCGCTCGTCGCCGGGCTCGGCGCGCGCCGCCTCCAGCACGTGCTTCACTAGTGCACCGCGCTCTTGAGAGTTCAGCAGCTCTGACGCTGTGGTACCCTGCAACAATATGGACATCCAGACCGTATATAATTTGTATTTTATTACTCAACTAGCGGCCCGGCCCAACTTCGCCCGGGTACAAATAGATTTCTGTACAATATTATGTACGTATTATACATATAAACCTTCCTCTTGAATCACTCTATCTATTAAAAAAAACGCATCAAAATCCGTTGCGTAGTTTTAAATATTCAAGCATACAAAGAGACATAGGGACAGAGAAAGCGACTTTATTTTATACTGTGTAGTGATACACCGACATAAGTACCCAACAACAGTATGAACATTCAGACGGTAAATAATTTGTATTTTATTACTCAATACACCGACATTATTTTCATTTATTTGTTAATTAATACTATAATTAATAAGACTGCCTCGGTGGCGTAGATGTAGTACGGTTACAAATCTGAGGTCTCGGGTTCGAATCCCGGTTTGGGCAAAGTGATATTGGATTTTTCTATTCATTATCAGCCAATAGTCAGGAATTTGTGCCTGATATGGCGATAGGCTCGCCACCTACCACATCGTGGGACGGAACATACAAGGCGAAATATGGGTGCCCTGGCACCTCTGCCTACCCCTTCTGGGAAAAGGCGTGAGTTTATGTATGTTATGTATGTACAAATAAATTCCTAAATGTTTATTATTAATTTATTTTTGACAGCCTCTGTGGCGCAGGCGGTTACACGCCACCTATGAAACAAGAGCATTTCGCGAATTGAGGATAATTTTGTGCGGGCCACAATTTTTCTTTCGGGTCTGGGTGTTTGTGAGACCAAAAAGTCTCTCGTAGTTCCTGATACCCACGACACAAGACTCGATCTCAGTGTGGGGTTAGGACTATAAATGTGACTGTTGTTGAATGTGACACCCAACAGTCATAAACATAGTCCTGAATCTACACTAATATCAACTTTGTGTCATATATCAAAAACTACGACACTTTTTCGTCTCACAAACACCCAGACCCGAAACTAATACCTTATACATTGTGTCTCTAGTTACCAAAATTACCACCTGGCTTCGTTTTCGATCGCGTTCTGCTTACACCAGGTATATCCGACAACTGCAGAGCAACGTTATTTTTAAGATCAGGCCATTGAAGTCCATTAAATATATTTTAAATTGTGCAACTTTCTGTTCAAATTAAATACATACTTATAACGCTTAGTGCATTAGAAATTATTTTTTCCATTGTTTTAAAACCAGTAACGTTTTTTAAATACTTTGTGGAAATTAGTGCAGTAGTCTTTAATTCATGAACGTAAAAATAACACGTAATACAATACACAACAAACACTTTGTTCTATTTTAAAATATCTATGAACGATGTCGCCTCAAAGGCTTTCGTGCAACAAACACATAAACTTAACATTCCAATATAGATTTTATCGCAACAACATTACGAACGTTGCATAAACTGTGAAGCCTATGAATTCCGCTCGCATTCACGAAATCGCTCGAACGGCAGTGAATATACTGTGTAAATTCATTGTACATTAGGAATTTACAATATCCAGGAATTTCGTTAATGCAGTAAGCCACTTTGGATGAATGTAGTAATGGGCCTGTTCTACCGGAATGGTGCGGAAAAGTCGTGAAAAGACAACTTCATAGTTGTGGATAGATTGTGGTGAAAAAAATTCCGGAATGCCAAAATCCCCATATTATTTTCCTTGTGTTGTTTTTCCTTCCATTTTAAGATAAGGGTAGCGCATTTACGATGCAAGAAATCCACGTTATCAAGACGATAGTCAGTCACCACTGGTTAATTAAAATATTCTGTTATATTGATATTATATTATACTGATATATGTATATATGATTTTTCTATTAATTATCAGCTCGGAGTCAGAAATTTATACCCGATATGGCGATAGATTCGGCCTCTGTCACATCGTGGGACGGGACATACAAGGCGAAATGTGGGTGTCCTGGCACTTCTGCCTACACCTTCTGGGAAAAAGGCGTGAGTTTAGGTACACATTTAAAGGACAACAAAGGTTACCGTTTATTAGACCTCTCTGTGGAATGGAACACGGGTGGACCGCGCGTGGCCCACTCGGTGGCAACGCATGGTTCATACGGGGCTTGCGAATTGTCAATGCGCAACAACGCAATACGAGGAGTTGTCACCGAGTGGTCCACGCGTGGACGTGGACGACGATCCGGTGACGTTACGGAGTTGATGCAGTAAGCGTATTTCCATACAATTTCGTATAAAGAATATGAACAGCGCGAAGCAAGGCGGCGCCGGGTGGGTCTAATGAGTGGTAACCTTAATACCACATCGGTCGAGCCGGTCCTAGAAACACATCCTTATTATGCCGGTCTACTTATTTGCTTCTTCACGCTACGGCAGAAGGACCAAGGATTATAGGAAGAAGGGAAATAATTAACAAATATGAAGAGTAATTAAGAATATTTCAATCACTCACCCTTTGAAAACAGTGCATGTCCCGAACCGTGAACTCCTTGTAACCACCGCCAAATTCCGGTTTAAGTAATTTCGGAAGATGGATCTCTTCAGCCGTTTGGAGGAGTCTGGATAAAGAAGCAAAATGAAAATAAAGGCAACGTAATTTTGTATCATAAATTGCATTGCTCCTGGATAAAGGTATTATTGAAATACTTGTATTTGTTCCTATACTTTATTTTGTTATTATGGATATTTAAAAAAAATATACAAATATACACAGTCAGGTCATAAGTATTGTCACACAGTATAAACTTTTCTTTTAGAATGCTGGCCACAAAAAGTTTATTGAATTCGAATTTCGAATTGTTCATAAAAATAAAAATGTATACTTTTTAGAATTTTACTCATTTTTAAATATGTAGTGGACGCTTAAAGAAGACCGTGTTGCAGTTATTGCGTTGCATCGTTGCGGTTACGCGCCAATTCAAATTTTTGACATACTGAAAAATTTGAATATAACCAAAAGATTCGTTTATCGTACCATCAAACGATACAATGAAGACTCTAGTGTAGATGACAGGTCAAGAAGTGGTCGCCCTCGGTCTGTTAGGACTCCAGCAGTGATAAAAGCTGTGAAGGCGCGAATTCAAAGAAATCCCAAACGTAAGCAGAAACTGTTGGCCCTCAGATGGGGTTAAGCAGAACCACGGTGAAAAGGGTGTTAAATGAAGACTCAGGGCTTCGGGCATATCGAAGAAAAACAGGACATCGTTTGAATGCTCGTCGAATGATTAAAGTCCTGTATTCAAAATCACGGAGGTCATTTTGAATAAACTTTAGTGTCATAAGAATCTATGTTTTGTTAAGTTCATTTTGGTGTATAAATGGTTACATAATGAATAAACTTGTTTCAATTATTTTTTATTAAACATGTAACAGAATTTATGACCTGACTAGGTAATATAATATTTTACTGAACGAAAGTCACTAGCCATACTTTTTCCTTCTTAGCTTCTATCCTTTACATGTATATACACGTTTTATAAAATATTCTATAGCCCATGTTTGTCACGAATAATGTAGGAAGTTTTTAAACGTGAAAGATTTCCTATTCAATACAAACAATTAAATATTTCGACTTTATTATATTAGTATAGATTAATTTCTGATTGTGTGAATTTTTTAATCTATAAATATAAATAAAATTGAAGTGTCTGTTTGTAAAGTGAAAATAAAAAAAATATCCAACTACATTTCGTTATATACACGATACCAATAACGAAAATTACCTTAGATTTTTTGTCTGTCTGTCTGTCTGTCTGTTTGTTCCGGTTAATCTCTGAAATGGCTGGACGGATTTTGACAGGACTTTTATTGTCAGGTAGCTGATATAATAAGGAGTAACTTAGGCTACATTTATTTTAGAAAAATAATGTTTTTGTTAAATTCCACGCGGACGAAGTCGCGGGCACAGCTAGTGTTTGTATATAAATAAATCTGTATAAAGCTTTAAGTAACACGAAAATCATTAACACCCAGATATTTAGCAAACGGTTGATGTCGGCGGGAAGTGAAATTCGACGTCATGTAGTTAATGCAGAGTGCATTTAAAAAACATGTTACGCTGACCCCAAGTAAATGTAGGGCAGTGGTCGGAAAACTCATTAGTCAAAATAACTAAATAATAACGGTGCAGTATTTTTCTTTTACATGGCAAAATAATTACGCTGTACCTAATATGAAATGCAATTCCACACAGTCAGACTAACAGTAGAAAACAATTTATTACAGAAGTAATTCATGGTGTTGTTTGGTTTTGCTACTGTTCATGAATAGTTGTATCGCTTACGATCAGGCGGCCGACATGCTTGTCTCGCCATACACAGCAATAAAAAAATATTCAAAGTCCGCCACCCAGCACTAAGCCAGCTTGAGTAACCAAAATATGTCCCTAACTTCTCTAAATGGGGAATATGCACGTGATTTACGCCCGAATACTGGAACGCCATTCAAATAATAAGTTGCTCTTAACAGCGCACGGCCCAGTTAGCCAGTACATTTAATCGGCATTAACGTAGTTAAGCGCCATTTATATTTAAGTTGCGTTCCAGTATTTGGGCGTAAATATGGACAAAATATTTTTTTTTATAATCTCTATTGCTACTGAAAACACACCACACAATAATTTTTAAAATATATTTTAATTTAATAGTGAAATTTAATAACACTGGTCAACATGAAAATTGCCTTTTACTTGAAACTGCTATACATCTTTAGTATTCGACCCCCTTAATCTAAATATAGAACTTAAAATTAATAGTTAGCCCTTATTAATAATAAGTATTAATAATAATTTAATAATAATTTATGCTATATTTAAGATAATACCGGGTAACTTGGTGGATGTCACTTTATATTATGAGATTTCAAATAATTTTGTGAGTATCCGCGTTAATTTTATTATTATGCTTTCGTTTCATGTGTCTTATAGTATTAGCGTTTCATTTGTTTGTTAAAACGCGAAATTTTAAAAGTTATTTCTCATTTTCGACAAATTTCTGTTGCAAAAACTACAATTTGCAAAAACTACGGTTTGTTGGGTCTGCAAATGGGCTACACCAAGTGCTGGTGCTTCTTGTGTGGGTGGGATAGTCGGGCTAGATCGTTACATTACTTTAAAAAAGATTGGACTTGAAGACAAAGTCTGTGCCCTGGAGAAAATAACGTTAAATAGTCGATCCTCATAAAAATTTTCTCCCTCCATCGCATATGAAATTGGGATTAATGAAGACCTTGGTTAATCCTCTCAACAAAGGTTGACCAACCTTTGGAGGTTTTTCCACCTTTTTTCGCACCCACTTTGCAAGTAATTGATTACTTGCGAAGTGAATTTCGACATCTATGCGGCGCCAAAATAAAAGGGGGAGTTTTCGTCGGACCTCAAATATGAGAGATTCTTAAGGACCAAAACTTTGATCCGATTTCACAGGGCATCGAAAAAGAGGCATGGGAATCTTTTAGAGCAGTAGTAGTTCATGATTTTTTGGGCAATAGGAGATTTGAAAATTACCACGAGCTTGTGAACAATCTTCTGCAAAAGTATCAGCAAATGGGTCGCAATATGTCCCCAAAAATTCACTTTCTTCATTCTCACCTCGATTTTTTCCTCCTAACTGCGGTGATATGACTGACGAACATGGTGAACGATTTCACCAAGACTTATTGATAATGGAAAAGAAATACAACGGCCGATAGAATGCGTCAATGCTAGCGGACTACTGCTAGAACTTGGTTTAAGGTTTTCGTAAAGATAATTCCAAAAGGAAAACGAAAAAAAGAGAAATTATTGAATAGTAAAGGTTAAATACTTGGGAAATATTTTGAAATACTCAGTTTCATATAAAAAGTTTATGAAAAAGTAAAGAAAATGTCTTTTTTAAAAAATAATCGATTTATATTCTATGAAATTTTACTCTTACGTCATATATTTCGATACCAGCCATAACTTTAAAATAAGAGCTAACTTTCAAATTTGGTTTATATTTTCGTATTCAGTGACCCCAAATTAGTAAAATAATAAAGCATTTATTTTACAGATAAACAAAAAGTTAAATTTTGTAGACCAGTGTAATCAAAAAGTGGCTACGTGTTAAAATTTCCGAAACGCAAAACTGATGAAAACGTGACGTCACTTTTACACGAGAGGTCTGCTGTCAACAAGCTATTTGTATGGTTTCTTTTCTGAGGAATGATTTTTATTGTATTGTGTCGCTGTTTTTTTTTTTATATTAAGTTAATAGTTTTATGTGTTCCCAGTATTAATTAATTGTGAAGAGAATGACTGGAACCGTTTTCGTAAAAGCGCAGTCGGATAATCTTCCGAAAATCGACGTGTTTATGAAATGAAATGAAATGTATTTATTGGTCACATAGACAATTTAAAAGCTCTTATGACAATTGAAATAAGACTATTATTTACGGATTTTATCGCGGATTTAGTTTAATTTTTTGAATTCCCGACGTTTCGATCACTTTACAGCTTTCGTGGTCACGGGGCGGACTGAGGTATTAGTCATCCGCTCAGTGACTGTTACAATTAACTACTCTTAATATTGAATTATTAAATTAAAAAGTTAATTTAAATAACTAATCTGTTTTCGCGTTCCGATCCACGCAGAAGGAGCTCACTGTGTCCTGAGGTCTGGCAGTTGGTCTTTTGGGTTCCGATTTAATTAAGTGTAGAATTGGATCCCATGCTTGTGCAAGCTTCAAGCCATCTTCCCTACTGAAATTTGGATGTTTTTTAATTTCAATAGCCTCGCGAAACATCCTGGGTATGAAACGGTGTTCTTTCGCGAGGACTTGGGGCTGGTCAAAACGAAGGTAATGCTTGGAGCCTTCTTCTATGTGCTCAGCAACTGCAGACTTCGTTGAGCGTCGATGTTTGACGTCAGCTATATGTTCCTTCACGCGGGTCCCTATGCTTCTTTTGGTTTGACCAATGTAGGAGAGGCCACAGTCGCAGTCTATTTTATATACGCCCGGTTCTTGCAAAGGTATATGGCACTTGACAGGTGGTAGAAATTGACTAATCTTCTTGGGCGGCTTGAAGTATGTTTTGATAGAAGCACGCTTCAGGATATAGCCAATCTTGTCCGTGACACCTTTTATGTATGGCAAGACAACTGGGACCCGTTCAACTGTGGCTGGTTTCACTCGGTTTCCTGATCAGTCCTTAGGTCATACTGTGTATAGGAAAAAGACCCATACAGATAAATACTTGAACGGTGATTCTCACCACCATCCAACACAGTTAGCTACCGTGGGTAAATCTTTGTTTCAGAGAGCACAAGGAATCTGTGACGAGAAACACCTGGCGACTGAGCTGCAACACGTCAAGCAAGTACTGCGAGACAACAAGCTCCAAATTCCACGCCGCCGTCACAGAAACCGAGTGAAACCAGCCACAGTTGAACGGGTCCCAGTTGTCTTGCCATACATAAAAGGTGTCACGGACAAGATTGGCTATATCCTGAAGCGTGCTTCTATCAAAACATACTTCAAGCCGCCCAAGAAGATTAGTCAATTTCTACCACCTGTCAAGTGCCATATACCTTTGCAAGAACCGGGCGTATATAAAATAGACTGCGACTGTGGCCTCTCCTACATTGGTCAAACCAAAAGAAGCATAGGGACCCGCGTGAAGGAACATATAGCTGACGTCAAACATCGACGCTCAACGAAGTCTGCAGTTGCTGAGCACATAGAAGAAGGCTCCAAGCATTACCTTCGTTTTGACCAGCCCCAAGTCCTCGCGAAAGAACACCGTTTCATACCCAGGATGTTTCGCGAGGCTATTGAAATTAAAAAACATCCAAATTTCAATAGGGAAGATGGCTTGAAGCTTGCACAAGCATGGGATCCAATTCTACACTTAATTAAATCGGAACCCAAAAGACCAACTGCCAGACCTCAGGACACAGTGAGCTCCTTCTGCGTGGATCGGAACGCGAAAACAGATTAGTTATTTAAATTAACTTTTTAATTTAATAATTCAATATTAAGAGTAGTTAATTGTAACAGTCACTGAGCGGATGACTAATACCTCAGTCCGCCCCGTGACCACGAAAGCTGTAAAGTGATCGAAACGTCGGGAATTCAAAAAATGTAAAAATTAAACTAAATCCGCGATAAAATCCGTAAATAATAGTCTTATTTCAATGTGTAACATTCGCGTAAATCTAAGAAACCATTACTCTTATGACAAGTCAATACACATAGAACTTAATCTCTATATACAATATACCGGGTATCTCAAGACTGCTACCGAAAACGAAGCCGGGTGGTAGTTTTAGTGGCTACAAACACAATGCAATTAAAAATTTCGCCTAGAAACGTGACAATTTTTTTTTATGATTTTTTAAATATCGTCATTTTTGGGTGGTAAATCCACAGTTTTTGCTAAAATAATAATTTAAACACTTTTATACCTTAGAGTATTTATAAATAAAAGGGTATATACTATTATTTTAGGAAAAAATGTATTTACCACCCAAATATGGCCATAGGAAAAAAATAACAAAAAAAAAATTGTCGCTTTTTTTTGCAACTTTTTCTGTTGCATTGTGTCTGAAGTCGCTTAAACTACCACCCGGCTCCGTTTTCGGTAGCAGTCTTGATATACCCTGTATTTCTTATACTTAGTATTACTTATTTTAATTTCTTGGTTGAATTAATTTATTTATGTTATTTATTTATTTTAAATTAATTTTATTTTTATTTAGAATTTGTTTTATTTATTTGTTTAGTTTTTATTCTTATTTTATTTAATTAATAATTATGATGGCCACGTACTCGAGAAATACGATTCAACTTCTCTTTTTTCTGGCATCGGAATATATGTGGCACTACAAGGAGTAGTGCCAGTTATTAATCGTAACTTCACTTTTTTTCCATGTTCTAATGCCATTATTTTGTATTTAATATATTTTTCTGTATCCTCTTTAATATGAAACCCAGTAATAATAGAAGATTAATAAAACTAGTCTCGCACTAGCTTCTTACTCTAATAAATTAGATGTTTTTAATTATCAGTAATAGTATACTCATACATACATAAAGATAAATTTAGAATATCGAATAAGAATTCTTAATAATATATTTAGAACTTTTCGTAAACTAGGCTATGTTTTTGTTGAGAATTGTAAACAAAACAAGTAGGTGGGTAAACGTAAGAATGATTTGTATATGTATTTTACTTAATTTTAATATCCTTACTTACATCGAAATGGTCTTCACGACAATATAAACAGCTCATACACGATAGATTGTCTCTTCTCATCGCCTTGCACCACTTTATCCTTAGATTTACAACTTTTGGCTTATGGAAATATACTTTGTCAGGTGCAATTTTTATGTTATTTGGGCACATAGGAACGACACAATATTTGTAATATGGTTTTTTGTGCTTTTACATGGTAATTAAGTCGATATTCAGTCACTTTCTTTTTTGGTATTTTTTTGAACCAAACACTGCTGGTTGACATCGAACTTGTGTAATCGTGACGTCACGAGCAAGCGCGCCAAAATGGCCGCGTTTAGATCGCCCAAAATTGATAGCGCTTTTAATATTTATTTTTTTGCATAATAGTTTATATTTTGGACGTGTTATTTGTATGTTTGGTAATGTAATGACTAGTAGAATCGAATAAAAAAATAAAAAAAAAATCATGCATATTCCCCATTGTAGAGTAGGCCCGTGCCCTGCAATGGGACGTACATACATGAGCTGATAAGGAATTATAAAGGCAGTAAAATCACTCACACGTCATCATCAGCTGTGATGTAGAAGGCGGAGCATTGTGAGGAGGCATGCTGTCTCACACACACGCGCAGCCGCGGTCTACTGCCTCTTAGTTTCTGCAGCAACCACAATAGCATGCTGTCTGGCAAGCCTGAGAACAAATAAATACACCCAACTGTTTTATACATAGGGTATATCAAGACTGCTACCGAAAACGAAGCCGGGTGGTAATTTTAGTGATATGGTTGGGATACATTATTGGGATCGAATGACTTGTAAAAAATAGGGCACAAGCAAAACTATTATCACTGATCGATTTTCTGTGATATAGTAATAAGCGAGAGTACCCTTGAAGTATAAGTCCACTCATATTGTACTCTAAACTTATCGCGACGAATGTGCATCAGTTTCATAAAACCATTCACCCGAATCAACCGTTGGCGTTAAGTAAAATTTCATGCGAAAATATAGGCTGCAGTAAGTAGGTCTTACACCACCGCGTCCAGTTTATTACGATCTGAAAATACGCTATGAAGCACCTCTCAAATATTTTACATCTTTCGATATAAAACCGACCCTCGATATTTCTTCTACATATCAGCACATATAGGGGGGGAGGGGGGTACAAGCTTCTTCTACGATTATAAGGGTTTGGTTCTTAACGCCGCGCGAGTACGGATTGGTAATCTTGACATACTTTTGAGATTCTTATGGAAGTCTTTGAGGTATAAAAGTCGTTTTACTCAGCGTTAAAGTCTATTTCTTTCTTTTATTTGTTTTTGATTATATTATCTTTTGATGTATATCTATTTCATTACATTTCCGTCAATTTGAGCAAGATGCCTGAACCTCCAGAAATAATATTTTGTTTATTTATTTATTGGTCTCCAACGTGCATACTTAACAAAAATTTACACAGGATGTCGTCCTGAAATTTAAGACGCACTATGTTTATTCTTAAAATTATACCGTCGATTGAATTCTGTTAAGTATGCACGTTGGAGACCAATAAATAAGTAAACAAAATATTATTTCTGGAGGTTCACAACTCTTAAGAAATTCGAATCTGTTCGGATACCGACCAACATTCACGATAATGGAATCCGTAGTTACGGGTCCAAACTTTGTATCCCTGGTTTTACCAGACTAGTATATATTATTTGGACCAGAGAAAGACGGATAAACATAATTCATCATTGGATTCTTTGTGCACACTGTATTGCATTTACCATTATATATTTATTAGCCATTACTGGGTGTGTTCGCCAAACAGCAGTGTAAAAGCACTGTTGTATTTTGGTTTGAAGGAAATTGAAGCCAGAGTAACTACTGGACATATTGATACTTAACATCTTATGTCTCAGGATGGCGAGCGCAGTGGAATGCCAAGAATTGCTTCGTAATCCCAGGTGTTTGCTACAGTTTTGCTTTGTTTTGCTACAGTTCATGAGCAGTGGTATCGCTTAGCATCAGACGAACGGCATGCTCGTCTCACTATTCATTGCAATTATAAAAAAAAACATTTTGCCGTTCAAAAAACACTAAGTTATACCGGGTATCTCAAGACTGCTACCGAAAACGAAGCCGGGTGGTAGTTTTAGTGACTACAAACACAATGCAATTAAAAATTTCGCATAGAAACGCGACAATTATTTTTTATGTTTTTTTTAAATATCGTCATTTTTGGCTGGTAAAACCATAGTTTTTGCTAAAATAATAATTTAAACTCTTTTATACCTTAGAGTATTTATAAATAAAAGGGTATACACTATTATTTTAGGAAAAAATGTATTTACCACCCAAATAGGGCTATAGGAAAATAATAACAAAAAAAAATTGACGCTTTTTTCTGCAACTTTTTCCGTTGCATTGTGTCTGAAGTCGCTTAAACTACCACCCGGCTTCGTTTTCGGTAGCAGTCTTGATATACCCTGTATATATGTCTCCGCCCTATGTTCAAATCAGCAACTATACGATGCGTTTTTCTTGTCTGTTTTTAGATATACTAGCTCAGTTATAAGTATTATACAGGGTATATGAAGACTGCTACCGAAAACGAAGCCGGGTGGTAGTTTAAGCGACTTCAGACACAATGCAACAGAAAAAAGTTGCACAAAAAGGCGACAATTTTTTTTTTGTTACTTTTTTCCTATGATGATATTTGGGTGGTAAATACATTTTTTCCTTAAATAATAGTGTATACCCTTTTATTTATAAATAATCTAAGGTATAAAATAGTTTAAATTATTATTTAAGCAAAAAATATGGATTTACCATCCAAAAATGACGATATTTAAAAAATCTTATAAAATAATTGTCGCGTTTCTATGCTATTTCTTTTTGCATTGTGTTTGTAGTCACTAAAACTACCACCCGGATTCGTTTTCGGTAGCAGTCTTGAGATACCCAGTAGCTCACAACCTAAAAAATATTAATTTTCCCTAGTTTAAATACAAAGTTAAGCTACGAAACGATGCTTCGTCTATGAAATAACACGATAATCATTCATGTGGAGCTCGGTGACAGTTTAATGAAACTCCACGTGATACCTTAATGTTTTTATACTCATCACCAAGGCGGAAGATTTATATTAGTCTCGTCGCAGAATTATTCGGGAATATGAGCAGGGTTTAGACGCAACGTGTAATATTTTACCTACCTACAGATATTTTGTCACTTCGCTATATTTATTTTCAACACTAAGATTTTAAATCTAAACAACAACATTTTGTAAGTATAACCAAATCTCTAAAATAAAAATCTAACTAGAAACGTTTTATAACCCCCATATTTTATTGCCATATTTTCAAATTATAGGTTGAATTTTCAAAAAAGAATGCATTATTGCTTTCTGATAATTTTCTTTAATGAAATATCCGCAATATAATAAGTTTTATTTCAATTGAAAAAAAAACATCAAACAGACTAATCAGTGTGATATCAATTATTGAAAAAAATAAAAAGACTCAAATACTATGGTGAGCACATAATTCAATATATTAGTCAACTAGTTATCTCTCGTTGGTCGGCACAATTATTCCGACCTGTATCTAGAATCCGGATATACTCAGATGAACCCGAAACGACACTCATGTGGGTTAATATGACGGAATCTTAAACATTGTGAAGTGGGTACATCAAATATGTTGAAGAGTTTTAATACCAGCAGAAATGTACACACAAAAATAATATTGCTAACGCATTTTCCTCTTAAGGGTTAAGAATATTCTGGCTTCAACCCACTTATGTCCATGATGTATAATAATTCAATTTGACTTTAATTTTTGTACTGTTTCATATAGTTGCTTAAAACTAAGGTTACACATGCAAATGTTGTTGTTAAAATGGGTTAATATTTCCATAATGTATGCTAATAATGGGAATTATTGCTATTTCAATGAACATCATCTTTTTATTATTGAACCCTTAGCATGCTCTATATTTCTGCTATTGCTAATTGCCGCGCCACAAAAACACAGAATTAGTAAACAAAAAGACTGACGATATGTTATAATCATTTTTCACACCCAAAATTACATAAACACAAATTCAGTTTCTCCTATAAATGAGATGGCATAAAATTATTAACCAATCAGTTTTGTGAATCATATCATAATCATGTAGCAAATCAAGCTAAAATAACTAATACAATGCGTGATTGCGCTTACACAATTCAGTGAAAATACTCTACGTTCATCGCAAATTGCTACTGAAGTAGGAATCCAACAAATTGCTTTTTCGATTCAAAGGCTCGCTCGCTAAATAGAAGTCGTAACAAACCAACATCTGTGACGCACAAAAAGTGAACAATACAAAAACGTAGCGAGCCGACTTCAGGTATTGTGACTGTATGTTATACAGGGTGGTAGCGCCTAGTGAACTTTTTTTCACCGCTTTACGTATAATTCAGGACACAACTGAATAATTATTTATTGAAAATTCGTTGTATGTATGCATACAAACATAATAATGGATTTTTTCCGTACCATCCTTACACCCACCACTGTAACTCCTGTAAGCCAGGATCAACAGCGGTACGCAATATAATGACACCGAGCATTGAAACTCGGCGAGACTCCGGGAATGTCTAACTTGTCTTTAACCCGCAACGAAATCAATCAGAAAGTTAAATTAATAGGAGGAGTTAAAAACAAATACATAATATGTACATAATAATGGATTGTGTATTTAAAAACTATGTAGAATGCATTGATATTACTCGCAAAAGTAATTCGATGTTTTCTGTCACAATTATTGTAATTAACCAACCTTTTCGTTACAAATTTTAACACAGCCTATGTCTTTCATTAAAGATGGTGACTGTATTATACAGATGTCGCTTTATCTTAATCGGCACATCCTTCACAAAAGCTCCACGTCTAGTCGAAATAATAATAATAATAATAATAAATAACACCCAACAGTCACATACATAGTCCTGACCCCACACTAAGATCGAGTCTTGTGTCGTGGGTATCAGGAACTACGAGAGACTTTTCGGTCTCACAAACACCCAGACCCGGAAGAAATATTTGTGGGCCGCACAAACATTTCTCTCGGTGCGGGGATCGAACCCGCGGCCTCTCGTTTCACAGGCGGCGTCTAACCAACTGCGCCACGGAGGCTGTCGGAAATAAAGCCACATTTCGTAGACTCTAACAATATGATAGTTCCATTAACATTGAACATTTCTCTAATTCGAGCAAATAAACTGCGTAATGGCTCCGCGGGATACTTTTTTCGCCAAGTGATTAATCAAATTTTCATCCAGCTAGTATTTGGGGTCGACAACCCGGCATTAGGGAAAAACATACAGTAAAAACTATCGAGTCGTGTCGCCTTCTTATAGTCCAGACGTTTCCATAAAATCAGTCGATTTATATTGCTCCAACTTTATTTTTTTCTACCTTTATTTTGTTTAGGAAAATTTAATACTACTTTAATTTGGAAAATTGGGTAATATTTTTATATAAGCCTGTGTGAAATATAATAAAAATGAATGCTAAATCAGTTGATAAAATTACACTTTCAAATAAGTTGTTTATGAAATTAATCTAATTTGTGTGTGGGATAAGGTATTGGGGAAAAATAGTATTTTGCTTAAATCACCTTTTTCCTTTAGTTTGCCGCATTTTATTACTTCCTATAATTGTATATTATCGGCAACTTATCGATTTGTAATAATACAGGGTATGTTTTCGGGTTCCATTCCTCACTAGGCATATTGATTTATCAAACATCTAAGTACATAGGCAGTTTTAGTTTTTATCAAAGTCGGGCTCGTGACTCCTTTCAGCACTTTAGCCCATCCACGCCCACGTTTTTTTCTCAATAGAAAAGCTCATAACCTTTCCTTTCGGTAACCCAAGGGTAGCCGAAAGGGGTATGTTAGTGCCTATGGTCTTCTTGTGGCCTGGGTCCCTAACAAAAACCTACGCCACCATACTGACTAAAAACCTCTGTGACCGTCAGATGCATTATAGGCAGCACCGGAAATCTTAGCGCAAGAAGCGCTCTTTACATCCACGTTGGTCCTTCATTTGGCCTGAATGCCCCACAGCTCGCTGTTTCGGACGTCCGTTTGAGATATTGTGAGCGTCCACAACAGAGCCATGCGGTGTATCGCGAATCTTGCCTAATGGCCCCAATAGCGTCTTTAAGTCGCTTCTTAAGATGGGCAGGGGATATCGGGGGCTGAATTCTTGCACTCATGGAAATCTCACGGTGTACAGATCGATGCAAGCAAATACTAGCGGTCGGGCCCGGTTCCGCCCGGGTGCAGATACACGTTTCAAAACGGCGGTCAAAATGTTCAATTCCGACTGTTAATTTAGAATATCGTCCAATCTGACCACGAAAAAAAAAATTTCCGTGTATTTCCTAGAAATGTCACTACCTACCGCTTCCCTCCTATAGGTAATAGCAGGTAATAGCGTGATAATATATATCGAATAGCATTCCTCGTTAAATGCACTATCCAGGACTGAACGAATTTTTCAAATCTGACCAATTGTTCCTGAGATTAGCGCGTTCAAATAAACAAACTCTTTAGCTTTATAATATTATAGATTATCGTACCAGTCAAAAACCGCAGTAATAATTATAGTGTAAAAGCTATTCCTTTGTGTTGTACAGAATATGCGTCATGTATCTCGGAGTAATTGCCTGGCAGCTAAAGCGTAGGCGTCAGCAAACTTTGGCGTCAGCTCTCAATAGAGGATATCGAGGAGAATTACAATATACATAACATTTTGGTAGCTAAAGGAAGTTTCATTGAATTCCGCGATGATTACTTAACATACGCAAATGACGGTAAAATAATAGTATGGGATTTATTTACACAGTTTCTACAGACCCAATTGTTTAAGGAAATAATTTTACGTAAACATAATACCTATAATATTTATACCGCAACGTAAAATGCATCCAATGGCGCATGTAGTAAAATGTTGACATTAAATTCCATCTAAATTTCAATAGTTTAACAATGGCTTTGTAAGTTAAGCAGCTTGTATCGTAATTATTTTTCCTTCCTTTTGCTACCGACCTATTTTTGTAATGGAATACAAAGTGACTAGAACACTTAGTGGTAAGTGCAGACTGCAGTGCAGGTCGTATAGAGTACCCATTGTCATCGCAAAGCATCACAAAATAATACGGCCTAGAACTGTTTTTTATGGCAATGAATGACGAGGCCATATCGCGAGCGTGCCATTCGTCTGCTGATAAAAGATATAACCGTTCATGTACAGTAGCAAAAACTACAAGAATATGTAAAAATGCACCAAACTTTCGAGGAATATTTAGGAGAAAACATTTTAACGTGGAAGAAAAATTCTACCAGTGCATATAGAGAATTTTCAACAACAGGATCAAAAGCTAGTGAAATAAGTTTCATACAAAAATATCACTAAAAATTGAGTAAAGGTCTATCACTCCAACACCATTACTAAAAACTTTTCTATCTGTAACTATCACATAAACTCTGCTGAGAACTCATCTCATATTCAAAATAAAGTAGTCATGAGACAGCCAGAAAAATTGTTTATATATCGCCTTTGTATGTATTTTGACAACAATGCCTCAATACTGGTGTGTGCGATACAAAAGCCACTTTGGAATGATGCCAGATGTAGTCTTATAGGTTGCGAGTTCTGTTTGTACTGGGATATGTATTAGGGAATGGTTCCTATGCTGTGTCATCATAATTACATTAGTAATACAACTGTTCATATTTTTATTGAAACTTTATCATTCATAGGCATTTGAATATTTGCATGTGTTTTACACTAGCTTCAGTTTGCAAAAAAATATATTATCTGTCTTTCTCCCCCTCTCTTTAACCACAAGATGTCCACTTGAGAACATAGGCCTCCCATATAGATTGCCCCATAGACCTTTTGGAAGCAGTCGGCATCCAGTAACTCCCTTACCGGTAACCCGAACCACTTAATTAAAAAACCCTAACAAAAATTCTAGTAAATAACAATATATTATATATGTATAATTCCATGTTAAATTATTAATAAATAAATAAATACACCCAACAGTCACATACATAGTGCTGACCCCACACTAAGATTATTAAATGCTAATTACCAACTGTGAGGAATTAATTTATTCTTACCACAATTATGAATACAGTTATATTATAATTGATATTATTTGTCAGTTTAAATGAAGAAATAATTCTAAACAGTTAATGGTATCTGAAGCCTTAAAATTTTGACTATGTTGAAGTCAAAGCCATATTTATTAATTGAATCCTCATAAAATATATGTATGTGTACACCCAATTATTTACCTCAATTATGTATGAATCAAATTCCCGTATGAGCATCACAAATAAAATATATTTTATAAATTTGATTAATTAAAGTATGATAGGATACACTCTGATGAGACATCATGTGCTATTCTCAAAATAAATTCTCTTACCTTTTGGGAATATTAATACAACATCAGTTTGCTGTGTAGGGGTTGATTGTAGAAGAAGTCTTCTTGGATGTATGAGCCGAGCACCAAGCTGCCCTGCCATAGGCAGACGTCTTCTCAACTCCCTACCAGCTGCAAAAAATTACTTATTTGTAGACCTGCAGGGTAAATATGTTACTTACAATTTAATCTAGTCATTAACTGCATTTTATCCAAAATCAATCATTTATGAATTGATGTTGATGACAAGATGCAAAGAAAACTATAATTTTTATAATTAAATTTCTTTTCAATTTATATGGGGTTCAAGTAAGGTATATTTTTATCACTATTACAGAATGATTTAGGGCCAAATGCTTGTCTTGCAACTTCAAATATTATTTTATAGTTTTCATTTTATTTATGGGATAAGAGACAAGTAAATAAGAATTCTTCAAAACATATACTATTTTACATGTTTATTTAGTCAAGTAAATAATATGAAACCCCCAGTTTAATTGACCAATAAAACTGATACAACAATATAATTCTAGATACTTAGACAAAAAAAAACAATAGTTTTAATTTAAGAATATTATATGAGGCAGTCATTATATAAGCAAGTCTGCTTAAAGGTATTAACAATTAAATGAATCGTTAATCAAAATTAATTAATATGCAATGAGATAAATACCATCCTTATATGGGTTGTCATAAATTTAATTCAACAACATAAAAATCACATGGCAAAGAGATTCTGGCAATATAATAAAGTTCCGTAAACAGCTGATGATTGACAACAGCAGGTAAATTGATGACTAACACTACCAAGCGTTTGAGCAGGCTGCAATAATTAACTAGACCAAATGAAATCACTCTCGTGATTCTAGAAATAAACTGTTAATACAAAACAACAAAAATTACGCGAAACTCGCGAAGTTTTGAGGAAATTTGCGACACATTCATAAAAAATATTTTTTCTTGACGCGCAATTACTTTTTGAAATAAATTGCTTACTATTAAGTGGAAAATTATTAATTTTAATTGTTCCCATAAAAACAATATGTTAGTTTTATCAGTAATAACAGCATAAATGTGTTAAAATAGTTACCGCTATCGAGTTTATCTTTAGCGAACTCGGCAAAAGATTTGTGTTCCTGCGGCGTGGTATGCGAACTACTTTCATAATCTTCTTTTTCGGCATTTCCAACGCCACTTTCTTCGCCCTCCATGGTTCAAACACGTCTATAACCCTGAACTCGCACGGAAACAATAAAAGTTGCGCGCACAAAAGCTAGAAGGACCTTCAATTTCTTACATCATCGTCTACTATAGACTATCGGTAACAGTTAACTTCATTCGTAGGAATAAACGAACACTACAAAATTTACTGAATCTATGTCCATTGTCATTTATTTTACCGATGTACACCTCGTAATATATTTACTGGACAACTATCTTAAAATATGTTACAGAACAGAAACTCGAACACAAACCCAAATGTCACAATTCAAAATTGATTTTTGGCCGCCATTTTCATAATGAGTGTTGCAACTTGCAAATGTAATAAACTTTAACGTTGGTAACATTATATGATGTAACTTTGTTGTTTATTGACTTTGTGTGTTAATATTTGAGTTATATTTTAATTATTAATACAAATAGTTATAATACATTTTTGGGAATAATTGTATAATGTCAGTTGAAAGTTGCTTGGCAGATAACAATGACACTTGGCAGTTGTTGTTTTTCAATTTATCCCCATCTCATAGGCAAAGGTCTGAGCCATACCTACGGCCTAGTCTAATATGTCATTCAGTGCGTTCCATTTGACGATCGCAACGACCATGCTCACGACCGCGATATTTACCGTTCCACTTGCTCGTGAGCGTTATGATCCACAGACTACACGCAAACCCAAGTGGAACGGGTTATGGGTAGGCTTGGGCCTAACCGGTCACTACAGAGAGCGCTCAATTTAGTTCATAATCCAAGGATGAACTAGTTCGCTCTATTAGTTCATTAGTTCTTTTTTTTTAATAATTTAGTAAGAACAATAAATAAAGAAAAAAATATAGTTATGATTATTGTAAGTTTTGTTTATTTTTATTTAAAAAATACAAAGTATTACAGTAAAATTTTACACGTCCATTTATATAAAATGATATTTTTTATTTAAATTTGAAAATAAAATAATTTATATTAATGATTAGTCAACAGCTAGGCTAGTTCCTAGTATAATGTGTAATTATATTAGAATACTTGAAAAGTATGAATTTTTACAATTGAAGTTTACTTTTTTGTTATGGCACATAAAATCTTTTATCGAAATAATCGAAAACATAGAGCCACTGTCTAGTAAAGTGGACGCTAAAAGAGATATAAAAAGAACTAAGAGCGGGATTTTCAATGAACTAGTTCGCATAGTTCACCTAAAGGAGTGCTCTTCCCACCTATGTCGTTCGCGAACTACCCAAGACTAGTTATGGGGCGTTTTGAGCGTTTAGGTAATAGAACGCATTGAAGAAATATATTTTATTTTTATTTATGTCTCCAAGATTTAAATCATCAATAAAAAAATCTTGTCTATAGAATAGTTCTAGTTTAGCTGGTGTAATTTATTCTGCTAGTAATAGAATCGAACATCACATCCCAGTTGACTATCAAAAAAATTCAATAGACTTAAACCAATGATAAAAGAATTATAAAGGATGACGCACAAATGTAGCTATATATGTCAAGTTATAGTTATGTTAAGAATATCGACGCGGAATGTACATTTATGTATCTGTCTCATTTACACAAAGCTGACTTGTCCCTTAATGAAAGAGACAAATAATAATTCCTTTGTTTCGAATATGGCAATATTTTGTTCACTAACCACACTGGGACCGCCCATAGACCAAAATGACGCCATTTTAGTTATGCTTTCGAAACCACAGACTATTAAACCAAAAACTGCATGAAATGTCAAACTGTGGCGTTATCTGTCAATCGGAGTAAACAAATCTGCACAGTCAAAGAATTTCGGATTATTCATTGGTTAATCTCGTTTGTTAAGTTTGTTTAGTTTGCTTATTAGTTTAGTTGTTAAGTTTTTAAAATGCCTCAGTGTTGTGTTAAAGGATTCGAGTCGAGTTCAAGCAAAAAGGACCCTAACATTTCTTTTCATAGGTTAGTAACTGTTTTTACGAAATACTAACAAATATGTGCTAAATTTACATTTTGGGTTTATTTTTATCATTTATAAATGTATTTGGATCTTGTTGATTAAGTTTTAGACTCTTCTAGGCGTTATTTATACAAGTAGTGTAAATAACAACCTCATTGTTTGTTTACACACAAGTTTAGAGATGAGTGGATTCGATACAAAATTATTCATATCGATATTATCATTTTTAAATATTTTGATCTTTATTTTTCAAAAAAAGAAAAAAATAGTTTATATTTAAATATATATTCAGACCGACAAACAAAGTGAAATTAAAAATATTTTTTAGATTCCCTATAAACATATAAACCAGGACAAAATGGATACAAAAAATTGAAAGCTATTGGAACCCTGCAATAAATACATTTATTTGTTCATTACATTTTGAAAAAGAAAACAGCTTTCCAACAATATTCCCGGTAAGTGAAATTGTAGTAATTATGATATTTTACCTAATAATCCTATTAATAATACAACTGTTAATCAATAACAAAGATGACATGCAAGATAATTTAGACAATTGGTAGTCTATTGTCTAATGTTCTGGAGAACCTTTTAATGAACAGAAATAGTTTTATATTTTATTATTAATTATTATAATTGTTTATCTTAACCAACACTTTCATATTCATTGATTGAATTCTAAGTGAGACATAATGATTTTCCTCAGTCAAATAATAGCAATAAAAATCTACCTATGTTATTTTATTTTATTTGGTATGTATTAAATATCCTGATAGGTATTTTTGATTTTAGCAAAGAATGGTGCAACGTAATAATGAACGAAATGTATTAGATGCAACTGGGTGTTTGTCTCGACAGGTATAACCTTGTAACGGTTGTAACATGTAAATTAGTATTAGTTGGTCATATGTTTACATTATGGCGACTAAAAAAGTAACGATAATTGTAAAGTATAAGTATATTTTTAGGAATATCAAGAAATAATTACCTCCAACCGTCACATACATAGTCTGACCCCACACTAAGATCAAAATGTTTAATACATCATATTACTATTGTTTATGTAGCAGTTGCATTTTTATTAGTTTTGTTATTTATCATAATATTAATATTTATACATACATAAACTCACGCCTTTTTCCCAGAATGGGTAGGCAGAGGTGCAACCAGGACACCCACATTTCAGCCTCCGTGGCGCAGGCGGTAAGACGCCGTTTGTGAATCGAGAGGCCGCGGGTTCGATCCCCGCACCGAGAGAAATGTTTGTGCGGCCCACAAATATTTCTCTCGGGTCTGTGTGTTTGTGAGACCGAAAAGTCTCTCGTAGTTCCTGATACCCACGACACAAGACTCGATCTTAATGTGGGGTCAGGACTATGTATGTGACTGTTGGGTGTTATTTATTTATTTATTTATTTCGCCTTGTATGTTCCGTCCTACGATGTTGTGGGTGGCGAGCCTATCGCAATATTGGGCACAAATTCCTGACTGTGCTGATAATGAATAGAAAAATCCGATATCACTTTGCGCGACCCGGGATTCGAACTCGAGACCTCAGCTTTGTAACCGTACCATAATACAACTACGCCACTGAGGCAGTCAATATTTATACATAAATTAAAATCTATAGTCCACATTATTCACCGCTTGTATGTTTATGTATGTATGTACCTTATGTTTTTTTTTTGTTTGATTGAATTATTCGAAAAATATTTTTATTCTAGTGCTGATTTCCTGCCTTCGTTCGCGATGTCCGCTACAATTCCTTTATTCAAAATCAAAATCAAAATATTCTTTATAGTTTAAGTTCATTTCATTTGGCGATCTAGTGTTGTTACATAGTTTATTAAGTCTTTTAATTATTTTTATTTTTTTCGAGTTTCATATTTTTTTATATAAAGCAGCTGTTAAATAAATAATTGTCGAAAGAGACTGACTTCTGTTATACAGGGCTTCCTAGTTCAGGAGTCAGGGTGTTATTATGTTGTAAACATGTTGTAATGAAATAAAGATTAATTATTATTATTATTATTTATTCAAATAGTCTTTCAAAATATCTTTTGGATTGTTCATTTCTGCTACCACTGCTTCGGAACGTGTTGTAGCTGTGAAGAAGAAGTGGCGCAAGAAACTTCGTCAGCAACACGAACTGTCTTCTTTTTTCTTTTTTTTATATCGCCATTTAAAATTACAATAGTTCATGTCACAGAACACAATAATGTCAGTTTATTTAGTTAATTGTGTTTATTTTGTTAATTGTTTAATTTCTATTTTTACATTTTAATTGTTAATTTTGTGTAGATATTTTATTTCTATTTATATATTTAAGTTGTTAGTTTAGTGTACATATTTTCATTGTTGTTTGCTAAATGTCTGTTTTTTTTTTAGATTTTAGTTATAATTTGGCAAAAGAAATATTGACATGGTGAAAATTGGTGCTTAAGGAAAAAAGTGTGGTATATTCGAAGTCGCAACCGAATTCTAGCTATTAATAAAGTTGTATTTTATCTCACGTGTGTATTATTTGACAAATCCAATCCAATCATCAGGTAAAACTTACCCATCAAATAAATCATAGCATGAAAAAAATATCAAAACATTGACCTATTATTATCAGATTTAATTTTTAAAGACTTGACTGTCAAGTCCTAAAATCCCCTGTTTATACTCAATTGACATGTAAAGCAAAAATTAAAAATGTTATATTAATGTTAGTCGTATGCCACTGTTGATGATCGATATCGATAAAAAAATTTGGTACTAGCGTATCACTATTTTTAGGGGCGGAGCCGCCGCCATGTTTGTGAATCAAAGTGGTACGCGTCACGTGACCTTATGTTTCATCCCCTCTATTCTTTAATCATTGACTTAAACTTAATTAACAAAACTATCATTTATTTAAGTTGTACATGGTTGTACACATTGACTTATATTCTACCGATAGACGAGGCGCGTCATAGAAACTATTTGTCCCGTATTTGTCAAAAGCTCAATAGCGACATCTAGTACGTTTACTTGAATATTACAAATTATGATCAAAGATTATTAGACAGATAAGACAGTTCATGTCAATAATAGCTTTGCCTAAGATACTGCCTAAGTATAAATACCGTCATAGCAATAATATATTTGCAATGTTTTTTTTTATTTACGTGAATAATTAATGGAAATGATGTAAATGAAATTAAATACTCTTACAAGTGTACAAGTCTGTCAAGCAGTCAATCAGTGTACAATGAGTCTGACATTTATTATAATAACATTTATGAATTTTTAACAAGCTGATACAAAAATGACTACCGCATTTGGAATATCTGAAATCTTCGTGTCGAAAATAAATTGAACAAATATAGGTATGTTCTAATGGCAGCCACTTATATCCATTCCAATAATTCTGGACAAATATTATAGAGATCTCCTTTTTTCGTAACCGACGCGGAAGAATATAAAACAATTTTAAATGGTATTAGTCTTCAATAACAATGGGTTCGAATAGCCCATTAAGTAATTCATATTAAGAAATGGGGTCTAAATACTATCCACTGTTTCAAAACATACATACAACACACATATTTTGAGTTATTAATTAACAACATATGATTAAAATAAAATACTGAAATCAATTTGCAACTACATCCTTCCTACATATTTGTATTTGTAATGTATTCGAATAGTTTATGCCTATTTGGTCCACTGATATGAATGTCCCTTGAATAATCTATATCTTACATAGTTCGTCTCTCTCACTCGACGGGCAATTTTTATGCGCGGAAATGAGATACACGATTAAGGAGCTCACCTTGTATTTTAACGAGCTCTAAAATATATTTAATCCATTAATAAATAAAAGATCTGTATTATCTGCATTATTCTGCAACATTATATCACTTACGTTGTATTCTTTAATTATATTGTAACTTAAGAAAATTTCGCTGTCGGTTTGACGGGGAAAAGTCAAAATAAATTACTTATAAATATAAACAAAGAGGCATACTATTGCGCGGCCGTCACGCGGCAGACTGATTCGTGTGCGGTGCATGCACCGCACTTGGGTGGGACACGTTTGTTACAAAGAACGTCTTATCTAGTGTAACATTGATATCGATGGTTGTACATATTTCAATTACAAAACAGTAAAATTCACGTTAATAAAAATAAATATAAATATTTCAGACTAGTGAAACTAATATCTATTCTGATACGATATAGTATAGGTCTACCAGAATCTCATGGCATTTTGGGAAATTTGAATTTACGCATTGCAACACTGGGGTAATTGGGTGAAAATATTTTGATACTTTCAATAATTGTAATTAATTATTATTTCAAATTAACATTATTTTTTTAGTTCAACTTTGTAAATAAAGTACATAATGTTTTAAATAAAATATATAGGTTATTTAAACATTACAATTAGGTACATCAAAATTGTACTTTTAGATTAATAGCCAATTAAAATAGGCAAATAAGATTTTTTCAGTTTTAAATTATAATATACATACGTGCCTTACGAGTATTTATAATATAGAGGGAGCGCTGGTACTTTCAAAACGTAGATGTAGATAAAAATGGTGGTACTGAGCCACCACTTTCGTTTTAATTCTCCCTTCTTATTAGTTCTCACTTAATCAAACAACTTTCAATTTCCAAATTGTAAGTAGTTTGATTATGAGTCGTTTTTATTTAAATAATTATTAGATTAGATAAATGTTATACGAAAGATGCAAGATGTAAAATAAAAACGTATAATTTTATTTTCAATCTTCTTTATTTCACTAACACTTTAGTCAGAGCTTACTTCTAAATACTCTTTCTGTACATCTTCTGATGAAGATAAAGGAATAATAATAAAACCGTTCCTTATCTAAAATCTCTGGAAATTCCTGTAAATAGGTATTTAATGCATTACTGTTTAGTTTCAAAAAATGCTATCAAAATATATACGATAAAACACATGCACATATCTAACACTAACCAAAAAAATGAAGTATCAATACTATTCACTCCGACTTACTTGTTAAAACGACGTCGATTTTAAAATCGACGATTTAGTTTAAATTTGACCAAATTATTCACGGATCTGGCGATAAACTTTGTAAACAATGTGTCACACTTGTGATTGTAGAACTAATTTGTACATTTTCGCTAAGAAAGGATAGAAATCTTAAAATATTCACATCGAATGACATAACACAAGTTTTGAATCAGCTGTTGACCGATGGTATTGCCACATAAAAATCATTATGTTTTTTTATAATTTTATGCCATGAGATTCTGGTAGACCTATACTAAGTAATCTGTGAATACGATATCAAATCAGACACTGTATGTAACTTGACTTTTATAAATTATTATTTTAATACTAATAATTACTTCATGGAAAAACTTAATAACCGAAGTAAATTATTCCGTAAATAGTTGCAATTGATAACAAATATCCGATTGTTACATTTACACAACTTTCTTACGACTATATTGAGTGCTGTCAATTGTCATTTTATTTATTCATGGGTAGGTATGGTAACTCCCAAATGTACGTTAATGTGCGCGATATTACAAGACGTGATGAACGTTTTCAATGAATAATTTTCGCGACTTTCTCTTAATTGTAATAGCAGTGTTTTTACTAACGATAAATCTACGAGTGTAGTGCTAAAACGACCATTTGTAGCGAAAACAAATTTGAGAAAAGTTGGGAGGTATGTAAAGATTTATAATTGTAAAATGACCTTTCTTTGTACTCATGTAATCGTCGCAATTCGGAGATTCCTGAAATTTTCTTGTGTTAATCTGTCTCAAATAAGTCTCTTTTACATCTTAAACATTTCCTGATGTGTAAAATATTTCGTTGTGGCAGAGCGTAGATTTATTTACGTGTTATTTTGTGATAACCCACTTTCTTCAAAAACAGCTGTTATGTCGTCACGCCTTTGACTAAACAGCTGACGGGGGGTTTTGGATGCATTAATTCCATGTCTTTGCCAGTTTTCTCGCTGAATGCATATTATTTACGAGTTTAATTACAGTATTTAAATGTCTTTAATGTGTGATAATATTTTATTCCTTCCTACTATTACTGGTTTTCGAATCAAGTTTTTCTTGATTTTTTACGGCCTCAAATTCTACCGTTTTTGTACAAAGTTTATTAATTTATGGGTATGTCTAATCTACTTTTAAATAAAATTCTTTGCAAAATATGCCAGAGAGGACATTTTGTTTTGCTGTGACAATTTTTAAGGTCAAGTGTTTTCTAAGACGAAAATATGTTATGTGCGGGATACATATTATTTTTAAGTTTCATCCAAATTGAACTAAGTTCTAATAAAATAGTTTCTGACACTGTTATAAATATAAAAATGATTTTACAATTTTTTGCCCTTTCACAAGTGTAATATCAAGGAGGAGACTGCCACATGAGCAATTCATAATTACATAAAGTATACTTAAGCCATATTTGGCTGCCTTATATTTTAACATAATTTAAAAAAGGATTTGAATGGTATGTCTACCAAAAACATTTTATTTCATAGGAAATCAAGAAACAATGTACTCAATAGTCATATTTTCCTATTAATTGATTGCTGCTACACAATTGCTTAATGCTTAGGTACTTTGTGAGAGTCCATGTATGTTTAGAAATGTGTTTTTTTTTAGCTTGTTAAACTAGTTTTTAATACATTAGTTATAATGAGACTATAAATGTTAAAGCAGTTTATCTTTTGATAATTGATAATGAGTATACAAAATACATTATAACATTTGTGTCATAATTTTTAATCACAAAATAGGAAACATAAGAGACAAGCTGTTGAAATAAGGTATTTTCAATACATAAGTTTTCATTTTAAGACTTTGATGATTTATACAGCTGTTTTTAAGAGTTCAAAATAAAATTTATAAATCTCATTAAAGAATAATATTCTAAGTCTGATTAAGATTTACTAGGTACATTAATCAATCATAATTTAGAGCTAGTCTTAAAAATGTAGATAACTAAAATTGGTTTAAAAACAGTCTATGAATAAGGCTTTAAAGGCTTATATAAATACCATCACAAAATAAAATTATTCAATAATTTTCCTCAGACTCGGATAAATCTTGAAGTAGATTTTTGTTTAGACATCATTGTTAAGATATAGCTATGGATTCCCATAATTAATTTGTTTCTACACTATGTTTGTAGTCATACCGCATCTGATGGTAAGTGCAAGTAATACAGATGTAATGCAAATTGACTATGCATAATTATCTTAGATTTTTGACATAACTACAACAACTGGCTCTATTGCTTCTTCCTATTTTATTCAAAGGATCTACCATTATAGGAATGGAAGGTCTAAAATGTAAAGTATACCATCCTTTCTTTGAATGCCCCATATTAGAAAGACTGGCAACACATTATGTTCCAAATGTTGTGATGGTCATGCGTAGCACTGATTGCTTACCATGAAATGTCATGTTTGATAATTTTATCTGAGATTGCAACTAGATGAGTTATTTTTTACTTTTAGTGATTAGAGACATACTGCAACTAATAATTCTGCAAAAAAAACTTTTTTTTGAAGTTTTCGGTAGCAGGCTGTATATTATGTACCCTGTATAATTTCAACACTGGGCTAACAATATCTATTTTGCTTTAAGCTGGTGCGTGGATTTCATTATTTCTGTATAATAAGGTTCAATTGATCTTTACAAAAACGTTATAGCAAACACATGATTATTGACATGAAAAACATGCGAAACTGGACTGTGTCATATCAGCATCATTATTCATTATTAAATAATTGTAACCTTATTTAATTATTGAAAAATGTATAACTCTCAACAATCACATACATAGCCCTGCCCCACATTAAGATCGACTCTTGTGTCGCGACTCGCGGGTATCAAAAACTACGAGACACTTTTCAGTCTCACAAACACCCAGACCGGAAAGATATACACTCAAAGGCACAATTAACCGTCCACCTTGTATTTCTTTCAGTATACAGTAGTCGTCAAATTTAGACCACATTTGATGGAAGTTATGTTAAAAGCAACCACTAAGAATAAATAGAAACATAAAAGTCTTTAAAAAAAACCGTTTATTAAAAAAGAATATCCCAAAAATCGATTATGCAAAAAATTTGCGTAAAAATATTATGAGTTTTATTTTGAAAAGAATCGTTCGCTTTTTTTAAATTTTAATTTTAATAATGGGTGTTACCACCTCGTGCCCTAATTACTTCTTGTAGCTGGTTTGGATATCCATCCATGATGTCTTGAATATCCGACTGAGGGATATTGGTCCACCCCTCTATCACAGCCGCCTTGAGCTCTTCTAAGGTCGCAGGGGCTGGTACTCTTGCTCGGACACGTCTTTTTAGATTTTCTCAAACGTGTTCAATTGGGTTATAATCAGGACTGCGTGCCGGCCATGACAAAACTTGAATCCCGACTTCATCGAGGCATTGAGTGACGCATCTTGCAGTATGGTATCGATATTGACGTGCATTATTCTAAAATTCTCACCAATAAATAGTGCGAAAAGTGTGACGTGGTCTTGTAAGACTGCCTCCACGTATCTTTGAGTGGTCATACTGCCTCTATCAAACACCACAAGATCCACCACGAGCATCGTAAATGATAGCTCCCCGAACCATTACGGACTCTCCCTAATAACCCACAGTTTCGATTATTGCGCATGGAGCAAGCCGTTCATTTTGGCGCCTGTAAACACGTTGACGTCCATCTGGACCTCTCTAAGCTATTCTACTCTCATCTGAGGACACTACGTCCTTCTATTCCTCCATAGTCCAGTCAGCATATTTTCGTGCAAAGACAAGTCTAGCTCTACGATGCTGTGGATAGTTGTGGAGCGCGAGCTGGACAAAAAACCATTAGATTACTTTCAGCAAGTCTTCTTCTAATGGTACGTTCAGTTAAATTGACCTTTCTCACCTCAAAGAGACGTATACGCGCTTCAGCACCGGTGCAAAAGCGATTTCTTAGCACATTACTGACAACAAAGCGGTCATCGAGAGCCGAAGTGCACCAATGTCGGCCTTAACCTGGCCTCCTCGTGTATGAACTAGCCTCCTAAAAGGGTCTGATGGCATCCCGTACCGTAGTTCGAGGTATACAAGTGTAAAACTAATGCGACATTGGCTCTACCCCGCGTCAGCTAAAGTTACTGCTCTAACAGCACCAGTTGCATTTTTTTTAAGGCACAATGAATAATCATACACTAAAAACTCAAATTAAACAATATGCGCATACTATGGCGGAGAAGAACAAGAAATGTAAAGAAGGTAACCTAAATGCAAAAATGTCAAACAGCGACTAAATTTCAAAAACGCTTCGGAGATAAAGTTTAGGCATTGAAATGACGGTAAAAGTACTTAATTTATTGCTAAAGTAGGTAGGTACTTAACAAAAAACAAAGCACTAGTTATGCTACAGTTAACATAAACAAACAGGATGACGAAAAATATAGGTGGACGGTTAATTGTGCCTGTGAGTGTATATTTTGTTGGCCGCACATGCATTACTCTACTCTCGGTGCGGCAATCGAACCAGTGCAGCGGCCGGCACAGGCAGCGTCTAACCGACTGAGCCACGGAGGCTGTCAAATAAAACAATTTTTAAACAATATTATCCAAAACGTATGTGCGTTGAGATTGGAGCAATTAGTATAATAATTAATTGCATCTAATGTTAATTGAAGTGCCCCAAAAAGTGTATTCAATAGCGATAGATTAACAAAGCATCTTTAAAAAAATCGATTTGTAATTGAAAATTTTCAAATAAGTTAGCGTGTTTCAGCAAAGGCGTGGGCTTACCACCCGTCTGACCTTTCAGGATTAAGTGGCGCGTGTGGGCGGCCCCAAGTTAAATTACATCTCTTGTCTAAATCTAATTCAACTTCAATATCGCAATTTTCATTTCGTTGCCATTTTATCGAAACGAATATGAACACTTGCTATAATAAGAAAGCACAAAAATGTGAATTTCACAATCGATCGAAGCTTGACGTACTTATAGATTTTTGGAAGTGAAAAAGAAATTCTTCAACTTTAGATTACTTTTGGCGGCACTATTGAAGATTAAATCGTAAATTATATAATGTTTTTATGGTTCCAACTTTAAAATTTACGTAAAGTTCAATTTTTATTAGTAAAGCGTCTTTGTGTTTACTCTGCGATGGTGCTTTCGCGCTCGCCTATCCTAAGGGTTAAGGGTTAAGCAATAAGGATCTCTGTACATAATGCTGGAACAAATAGCAATCACAAATAGCAAGTGAAGTCGATAATAACATTTCACAAGTTATATACCTAGTCAGGTCATAAATTCTGTCACATGTTTAATATAAAATATTTGAAACAAGTTTATTCAGTATGTAACCATTTATATACCAAAATGAACTTAACAAAACATAGATTCTTATGACACTAAAGTTTATTCAAAATGACCTCCGTGATTTTGAATACAGGCCTTCAATCTGCGCGGCCACGTGTCTATCGCAGCACGAACGAGGTCCATGTTAATATCGGCGGCTACCTTAATCAAGGATGTCTTGAGTGACTCCAAATTGGGATGAGGCTTTGAGCACGCCTTTTCCTCAAGTGTTGCCATATCTTGTAATCTAACGGATTCAAATCTGGACTGGAGGAGGGCCAGTCTTCGTGCCGGATGAAGTCGATTTCACGCGCCGCCAGCCAGTTTTGTGTACTCTTCGCTCTATGAGCTGGCGCCGAATCTTGTTGGAATACCCAGTGCCTGTTATTGAACATGGTATGAGAAACAGGTTCCACAAGGTTCGTCAGGACTGTTTTTTGATACACAACTGCATTCGTTTTTACACCTTTCTCACAAAAATGTACCTCTGTTAAGCCCCAATAAGAAACTCCCAACCATACCATGAGCGAGGATGGAAAATGACCTCGTTGGACACGCGGAATACGGTTGCTCGCTTCTTCACTACTGTGTGCGTACACCTTATTATTTTGTTTGTTGTAGCTCTCTTCTACGGTAAAAATTTTTTCATCTGAAAAATGAATTTCCCGATATTTTTTTCCCGCGGACCGCTTCAACAAAGCGCGGCATCTCTTCAGTCTCAGGTCCATTAGACGAGCATCCAAACGATGTCCTGTTTTTCTTCGATATGCCCGAAGCCCTAAGTCTTCATTTAACACCCTTTTCACCGTGGTTCTGCTTAACCCCATCTGAAGGGCCAACAGTTTCTGCTTACGTTTGGGATTTCTTTGAATTCGCGCCTTCACAGCTTTTATCACTGCTGGAGTCCTAACAGACCGAGGGCGACCACTTCTTGACCTGTCATCTACACTAGAGTCTTCATTGTATCGTTTGATGGTACGATAAACGAATCTTTTGGTTATATTCAAATTTTTCAGTATGTCAAAAATTTGAATTATTGGCGCGTAACCGCAACGATGCAACGCAATAACTGCAACACGGTCTTCTTTAAGCGTCCACTCCATATTTAAAAATGAGTAAAATTCTAAAAAGTATACATTTTTATTTTCATGAACAATTCGAAATTCGAATTCAATAAACTTTTTTGTGGCCAACATTCTAAAAGAAAAGTTTTTACTGTGTGACAATATTTATGACCTGAGTGTGTAAATAAGCTAAATTTTGCGATTTGCGATTGTGATTCACAAAGCCAGTCTCATCTCATGTAATCTATGAACTATTGAATTTTTCTGACGATTCCATTTAAAGAAGAAACTGAATAGTCAATTTAGTGTGTGTAGTGTGTATATGTGAAAATAGTATATGGTTAGTTTTTTGTTTACTTATTCTGTGGGGGTCATAGTCCATTCAATTTGCAATACCGGTAATAAAGAGCATCCTTAGACTTCAAAAATAACGATGTGGTGATGTTACTTTGAAATAGCATTAAGTCCATTTACTACTGTACACTATAAATTAGGAAAATAGTATTCTGTGTAACTAAATAACTATGGTGTACCTACTCGTACATTGGCCGGGGTAATTCTTTTTGCCAGATATGCTTGAAGTACGAACATGTAGTAGAGAACAGACGCCAGGTGTCATACTGCAGTCTTAAATAGACGTTCGTTGACAGATGTCGTCAGGATGGGGCAACCTGCCACTACTTCCACTGAGGTGCATTCTTCATCACCTGAGCACGGAGGATGCGATGGCAGCGATGTCCACGTGCAACCACTGGCGCAGCGCCATTCTGCTCTATGAGGGAAGAAAGTAAGTCATATCTAGACTGAGATCTGATCTGAGATCTGTCTGTCATATCTAGACTATTAGTTTCTTATTAAGCCTTCACTGGTCCCTTTATTGACGATGAGATTTTTCCAAATAAAAGAAAAATAAATAAAAAAATAATGAGATTTTTCCATATTTTAGTCAGCTTAGTCTCGAGATGATGGGAAGGCTGTAGTTCATAAGGTTGGCCTAATGCGGGTTCGCGGACTTCAAATACTAAACATATTTCTGTCCGTAATTACCCTTGATGTTCTGTATGTAAATCATAACCTCAACCAAGTTTTTTTTGTTTACTTATAGTGTCCCATTGCAGGCCATCTAAAGGATTCAAAATAAAATTTGTATCAAAAGTGCGAATTACCCAGCAGAAGGATACATTAATAACAAATTAATTATTATTTTAGAGAAACATTGAAGATGAGAACAAGCAGCTTGGAGAGGAATCTATTCGTGGCGCGCGTGTTCAGGAAACACGTGAAGAAACTGCACATATACATAGAGCATGAATCAGATCTGGACAAATACTTCAACTACATACTGCCACAGTGAGTACATACATATATTTTTTAACCAGGTTTTGCTCGTGGTTTTCGTTTATATCATTAAAGATTTTCGGTCGATACCGTATAGCTCCACGGTAAAGCATGGTCTTCCGCTCCAATCGATACTACGATTGGGTAAGACCAATGAACAAAGCATTATTATACAACCGAAAATTGCATTTATATCCTATGGAAATATTTTTTTTCCTTTCATTCGTGTTTATAATACTAGGAATTTTGTAATAAGAATAACTGAAAACCTATACCAGAATATAGTGTCAGCAGGACATATACAATTTTTTTTACTAGACATATTGATGTTCGAAAAGTTATTTCAATTATACATTGAAATAAGACTATTATTTACGGATTTTATCGCGGATTTAGTTTAATTTTTACATTTTGGAATTCCCGACGTTTCGATCACTTTACAGCTTTCGTGGTCACGGGGCGGACTGAGGTATTAGTCATCCGCTCAGACTAAATCCGCGATAAAATCCGTAAATAATAGTCTTATTTCAATGTGTAACATTCGCGTAAATCTAAGAAACCATTATTTCAATTATATTTTATTTTTTATTTATTTTGTCTACAACAAATCACATATCAATACATAAAATTTAATAAAAATCAATAAAAGAAAAAATATAATGAAAAATATATACATTTTTCAAAGTAGACATACACACACACAAATATACATGACTTGAATGCATGAATGAAAAGTGATTTTTTTGAATATATGACTTAATGGTACGTTTATATTTGATTCGTTTCATAGCTTCAATATTTCGCTTATTGTGCTACGGAGGCTGTTTGTACAGAAGAAAGAATAGGTAATTTGATATAAAGAGATAATGGTCTTAAAGTATTGTTATTGTTTGCAACAAAGTGTGGATGTAGTTGCAGATGTGAACTTGGTTTCCTGTTTAAATAATACACAAAGAAAATGGTTGTTTGAAAAAGTATATAATAAAGGTCCTTTTGTAACAGACGACATATTATATTATATATTAATGTCCTGTATATAATAATAAATAATATAATAGATTACGCCTGCAAATTCATTGTTATTAGGTTTGGTTTGCTATTAGCTAAAGGAATTATAGAAATTATTTATTTTCGATTCATTTTATTTAAATCAAAATAATATGATAATATATCTTATAATAATAATCTAATGACGTCTTAATAATACATGATGTCATTACGTACTTTTTATTCTAAGAGTGAGCAGCGTATTTATTTATTATTATTTATTTAAGAAAGACATACCAACAACATATTTAGCTTTACAAAAACACTTATTAAATAAACGCTGATATACATGTCTGTTAGAAGTGTGTACAACATTCACAAAGCAAGAGTAATATACAGTAGTGGAAAACATTAAAAATAAACTATAATACTAACAGAAAAACGTAACATTTGGTGAAAAATAGGAAAAGTGTCAGCAACGGGAAAGTGAATCATACTTTCTAAGTCCATTCCATGGAAAGGGAAAAGTGATGTTACTTACGGTTTTCAATAATTTGTCAAACATAGAAGTGGTATTGAATTTGCGATCTGCGTAACAACACTTTATACATTGCTTCGTGTAACATTCAATCACATTATAGTAAGGAAATACTGTCAAAACATAGTACAGTCGACGCCAAACTTTATAACAACTCTAAAGTTAGTAACTTCAACCCCGTTCTACACTTTGCGTCACCCGTCTGTCTTGAACTAAGGTCTTGAAACAATACCTACACGCCACGTGTAAGCCACTTCAGACCAGTCATAATGATCGGAGTGAATTGTACTGTCATTACTCTGTTTACATCTTAGGTGAAAGCTACTCACAATAATTCGTGAAGACATATTTCAAATACACAACTTGTGTTTAAATTTTGTTATTTCGTTGACTCATTTTAATTAAATAATCATTTTGGTTATTCGATCAGTTCTATGACTTTATATTCACGTTCATTTGTGTTCTTATTGACCAACCTATTTTCCCTTATGTGTTCTTCTCTAATATCCTCCAATTTGTCTTTCTGAGCATCTACGATATCAATCATTATCATACCAACATTCAGCCGCCTACTGCTAAGTATGGAAAATAGTCCACCACGCTGTCTTATTGCGGCTTGACGAACTTCACATGTTATACCTAACAAAATATGTTATTCTGACTTCCTGACGATGTTTTCCTTCATCGTTAAAGCCCGTATAGATTCAGGACTCAGGTTCTATATCCAGTCAAGGCTGAGTCGTTTATCAATTCTAACACCGATGAATGAATGATTGCATTCAAATTGCCCGATGCATTAAGGTGCCTGTGATTGAGTGGTGCGACTCAATTGCACTATGAAGGATGTCTGATGAATAGAATGGGTAACAATAGTGTAATTTGTCAATCGATCTGTTATATTCCTGCTAATTATATATAGGACATATTTTGTATTCATACATTACTTAGCGCTTTATATAATGATAGAAAACCTGCTATAGTGACCATAAGTTTGTATAAGCAGACCAAAATAATTATTTCAGCCTGTCTGTATCAGCCCATATACGTCCCACTGCAGGCAGGGCACTGCAGGGCACGGGCCTACTCTACAATCGAGAGTACTATTGAGAGTGGTTAGGCCATATAGTCCACCACGCTGGCCTAGTGCGGGTTGGCGCACGAACAGTACAGGCGCGTTTCAGCCGGTACTGTTCGTGTATTGGAATTCATTGATCATCAGCTGATGCATTGTAGCAACTTTGCCGTGACAATGAAAAATCTCTTTGGCTATAAATAACTAAGGCATTGAATAGATCGTCAGTCTATTGATGATACTTTTTATGTAAATTAACACCACTAGTGGCAGACTGTAGGCCTTAAAGATGAAATATCCGAGCAGGAGATGCGTAGTCGGTGTATAAAACGTTATACCATCTTACATATACGTACGTTAATAATACGTTTTTGATTTATTTCTATTGCTATGAATGGCGAGATGACTATGTAGTTCGCCTGATGATAAGCGATAGGACCGTTCACCAACAGTGACAAAACCAAACAACACCCTGAATTACGAAGCAATGCTTGATATTCCAATGCATGTCATGTCTCAATATGTTCATTGGTTATTTTGGCTATAATTTCATTCAAACCGAAACATAGCAGTGCATTTACACTGCTGTTTGGCGGGAGAAATAGACATTGCGATGGTACCTACCCAGGCGGCCTCTCTAATATGAGTGACGTACCAACAAAAAATGTTGTATTTGTTGTTAAATTACTTGAACGTCACAAATTATAATTATCGATTAATTACATGTAGGATACGACATTTTGTATGTCGTCTTTGTCGTATATCTATCAACATATATCTGACCTTCATGTTTAGTATGATATAATTCAGTAAAGACTGTTCACTCGTTTTGGGTACTTTATCTTGCCAATTCCTTTCCGCTCGACAAATTCATCTCCTCTGTTTACAATTCACGACTAGTTTCTTTTATAATCGTTTCGCTCTATTTATTCCATTATTGTTATAGCAATTGTTTGAGATTTATCATCTTAACTCGATGATGTCTTGTACATATTGCGTTACGAATACTTGTGGTGTATTGTTTTAAAAATATAACTGTTATGTTTTGTTGAAATTAGTATCAATATTATTCTTATTGACGTTTTCTATTTGAGTAGTTTGATTTCAATACTAGGGAGAATAATTATTGTATTTATACTATAGGTTGTTAAAATTGTCATACAATTTTATTACAAGGCTGGCATGGTGGACTGTATGGCCTAACCTCTATCAATCGTAGTCTCGATTTTAGAAGATGCACTTTCTCTGCTTTGGTACGTACATGAGGTGATAAAGATACAGATATATTAATTCGAACGAATATTTATAGTAAACGATTTCGATCTCTCATTCTCCATATAGACCAATTAGGTCAAAGATTTATTGAGACGCCCGCTTTTGATTTGTTTTGATTGGTTTATTTTCGGGAGTGATCTTTAGATAGCAATAGGCTATTTGACTGTATAAAAAATATTGACTTATTTGTTTCCATCCGTGTAGATAATTTAATTTTAAAACATATTTTAGTATAATACATTAAAAATATTGTATATTTTAGCTAAAAACCACAATTACAATTTAATCTATTTTGAGTTCGCGCCACGTGATCGTAAACGATTTTGATTGGCTATGACGTCATGCATTAGTATGAACTACTCACGTACAGGAAATTAATGGGATTGATAACGGCATAGATGCAAATTAAATATTAAAAATACCTTTAAAACGCATTATTTGTCATTTATACTCGTGATTCCCGTGAATTAATAATATTATCATGTCCAATGTAATAAAATGTGAAGAAAGAAAAATAATTCTATTTTTTTTGATAAAAACTCATTCGGACGATTGACTGATTGATTGATCTATTATTATTTTTTTATTTATTTTATTTATTATAAATACAGAGTTAGAAACAAATAATAACTATTGTTTCCACGAAACCGGGCTTCGGTTTGACCGTGGAGTTGGTGAGTCTCATTCACACATGTACATAAAATTTGCATTAAACATTAAACAAACAAAATAACCCTTATGAAGTCAGAATTATAAACAAAAATATACAAACACTTATAAACTTTATGATATAACTATAAAATAAAATGAAACATAACTATAAACAGTAAAATGTAACAAAATATCACTTTCCAAAATTTAAGTAGAAAATAAAACATCACTTCTAAACTTATATATAAAAAAAAAATGAGAAACAATATGCATTACAACTAAACAAAATATAAATAAACTGTAACTGTAAGTATACCTAAAAAGTAAAGTAAATATGTTTATGGCTGCTAGTAGGAACATGTTAAAAGGTGGTTTCTTAATTTGTTTTTAAAATTATTGTATACCGGATCATTTCTAATGTCCGGTGGCAAACTGTTCATTATATAGGGTAATCGTTTATTAATAGTTCTGTCGCCATAATAATTGGTAACTCGGGGAACTACAAAACTACCACCGGTTACAGACCGGGTTGTATGGTCTCTGTAATATGGTATTAGATATTGGTCTTTACTGCTAAATTGTTTGGTAGCCAATAAATATTTGTGCTTTTGTCTAACGGACAAAATATTGCAGATTTTGAACAGTTTGTAGTAATCATTATTACAACTATTTTAAATTTTTTTACTAACCAGTAACTTAAGAAATCTAATTTGAAGTTTTTCTAATTTAATTAAGTGTGTTTTAAAAGTTAAACCATAACAATCGAGAGCATAACTTAGGATGGAGTCAACTAGGGACATATACAATAATCTTAATGTTTATGGTTGATTTGAGAATGACTGACATACAGCCTGACGCAACTTAGAAGAAAAACCATTTTGTATGGAGTCGGCATGGCAAATAATGGTGGATTATTGTCATAAATAAGAGTATTATCTATGGGTTATTGCTATTGCATTCATTCGGCGCGCTTCTCTTTCTGATTGCAGATGTCAACACTTGTCAGTTGTCACTCTTTGTTGTCAGCAATTTTGTTTTTAATATTTATTTTTGTACGAGTTTGTGTTTATTCCATTAAATAATTATAAAAAAGTGTGAAGTGCTTCATACAGTTCTTTGATAGATTTTCTTAAAAAGTCACCGAAAAAACGGTTTATAACATGTGAAATTTGTGGAGATCGTACTAGTAGCAAAAAAACAAGAAAATAGAAAGTTTATGGCTACATTTCCTTTGAATGAGGCTTGGTAAGCAAATTACATGATAATATTTACTGTTAGGTAGGGACACCAGGCTGTATTCAACCAAAATTTTAAAATTTTATGTTGTTCTCTATAAACTAGGGATGTTACATACTGTTATTATCGATAACTTTAAAAACATAATTAATTTAAATAAATCCCATATTTTTAAGTTAATTCCTTGCCAACTCATTTCTGCACAGGTTTTTACATAATATGTCGATATTATAAATCATTTATGAACTGCTCTGAATTAAACCAAGCTGCGACTCCTGTATAATCACTGTATTATCGAACTCGGTCGTTATTGTTCTTTGTTTTACAGATGCAAGCAGTGGGTTAAATTTGTATTAAACGAACAAGAACAAGATGTGTTTATTGAAAATACTTTACTTCATAATTCATACTAGGGATGTTGCGGATGTCGATTTTTTCACATCCGCGTAGCGGATGCGGATGCGGATTTTCAAAGGCTCACATCCGCGGATGCGGATGCGGATGCGGATGTTTAAAATCTTATATAAATATACTTTATGAATGAAGAATTAAAACAATGATCAACTAATTCACACATTTATTAATGAATAATAAAGTTAATTAACAATTTTTTTAAACTTAATTTTAGTAAGTGAAGTTAAAAATAGGAGCATTATACTTAATGAAGAGTAATATTGCCGCCTTCTCTGATTCAAGGCGGTTACGAAGAGGTTCATAAATTAAACCCGCGCTACTAAATAATTGTTCGCTAGGAACACTGGTTGGTGGAGTGGACAAAAATCTTCTTGCTATTGGCGATAACATCCTAAATTCTTCTCGATGAACACTCCACCACTTAAGAGGATCTTCATCCACATGGACTCTTTTTTTATGGCGGTAAGATACGATTTCTTTTTTGACTAAAGCTTCAATGCTATCATTTTCCGTTACTTCTTGACTCTCGTCTTCACTGGAAGAATCTAACATCATAGCCAGGTCTTCTTTTAAACATGGCTTTCTAACGAAACTTGATGTTCCTGGTTGTAGTTGTTCCAAATCCTTTTCCGTGGTATCGGTCATTCTCATTCTTTTAGCCCCCTCGGAATTGGCATAAAGAGAACCAATAACGTCATTCTTAGTATTGGTCATCATCAAAATGTCTTCTTTAATTTTCTCCTCAGTCACCGGTGTTAAAAATTTGTACTTATAGCGAGGATCTAAGTAGGTGGCGATAATATATAAATTGTTCTCTCCCAAGCTGGAAAATTTTGTTGAAAGTTCATTTTTCAAAGTCGTGACAGCTTGTCGGATTGGATCAAACTCTTGGGATCTTGTTAAGTAGTCATCAATTTTTTTATCAAGCATTTGAATTATTGGAATCACAGATGAAATAAGGGCGTGAGAGCTGCTCAGTTCCCGTGTGGCTTCCTCAAAAGGTCTTAGTAATTCAATAAAACTTTCAATTATTTTCCATTCTTCTGGCAAAATAGGGTTAATATCATTGTCATTGATGTAAAGACTTAAGGCGTCCTTTACCTTTACAAAACGCTCGAACATGTAAAACGTGCTGTTCCATCGCGTTATACAATCCTGGAACACTTTGAGATGAGGTTGATTCAGTCTATCCTGAATTGTTTTCAGTTGCTTCTGAGCAATGGTAGAATGACTAAAATGAGTCGAAATTTTCTTACATTTTTGTTTCAGTATTTTTATGTTTTCTTGAGAACTTAACGAATTGCGGATTGCAAGTTGTATTTTATGTACTGTACAATCGACGTCATTCAATGCTGCTAATCGCACAGCACGTTTCATATTGGACCCTTCATCTCTGATTAGGCAATGCACTTGTTCTTTTCTAATAATCCATTCAGAAAGCATCTGGTTAAAATTTTCAGCAATTATGTCACCAGTGTGACGGCCATCGAATGTCTCGCATTTCAATATTATTGATGATCTAACAAAGTTTTCTGTAATACCATGGCAAGTCAAGCTAAGCAGAGAAGTGCTAGAACTTGGATCTGACCAAATGTCAGACGTGAACGACATGTAATCAAATTTTTTGATTAATTCGGTAATTTTTTGAGCAACTCTACCATATAATTCTTTGCATACGAAATCAGCAAAAAACATACGTCCCCTAAAATTATATTTTGGTGCTAATTCTTGTATCAATCTGCGAAAACCCAGCCCTTCAACAAAGTTAAACGGTAAATTCTGAAGAGCAATCATTTCTCCAATAAGTTTATCAATTTTTTTCGAATTTAAATTATTAATGTCCCATTTCTTGTCTTTTAGAATTACTTCTTCTAACGAGAGTTGTTTCTTGGCTGCTTGTAGAGGAGTGGTAACTTTTGCTGAAAAAAAAACATATATAATAAACATATAATTTCGGAATAAAAAAAACTATCTACCTAAAAGCAATGACCAACAGACGTGTTTAATTTTTTATTAAAAAAAAATACGAGCTTGTTATGTTTTATAAATACCTCAAAATTTATCTAAGTGAGCAAAATAACATCCAACCTAATTTATATTGCAATAAAACATTAGATATAAGTAACATATTACGCCAAACGGACCGTTTTTTAGAAAGTTGAAATGGGATGAAAAAAATACATTATAATTGTCAATGTGTCATGTCAAACTGAGAGATGACTATAAATCAAAATAGCTACGACCTTAGAGTAATTACCTCTAGAGAGAGCCGAAATGTACTGTACATCGCAAAAATGAGACACACCGATACGAATTTCTTTATGTCAGAATGAGATGCAAAATAATGTTCTATTTCGTGTGACGTGCCGCGTTTAGTTGTTGGGCGAAAAAAGAATTTCGCCAGACAAAGCGACGTCGTTCAAGCAATAAAGCAACCTAATGTCATTGAAATAGGGTCTATTTTAAATCAAGGCCACAATATGGCGCTTATTTTCTTGTGTTGCTAGATATAGCTATTGATGTCTCATGTGCGGTTACAGCGTGAATCTCTCTAGAGGTAATTACTCTAAGTAATTAATTGCTACGACTAACGAAATGCTTAAAAGAGACAGCACTACTTACATATCGACGCAGGAAAGCGATTCTACACCAGAACCAAAAAAAATATTTAAAATATGAATAACCTCTAAACTAGAAAACTTAGGAATACCATTTCTGTAATAATAACATTTTAAAATAAAACCTTACATTTTCACGAGGAAATTCAATGCCGTATTTTTTTTTATGAATTAAATAATATACAAAACGCATATACGTATTTTTTGAGATACGACAAAATCGCTTTCCTGCGTCGATATATAAAATATGAATAATGATATGAGAAAATTTTAGACTACACATTTACTTAACATCAAAATATACAAATTCATTAACAAAGTTACGTAAAAAAATTGAAGTGATTTTATTAACATTTATTTATGACTTAGAAATATGACGGATTTATGTGGCAGCAACAAAGAATAATAATGAATGAAAACATCGCTTAACCCAAACCCTAACTAAACTATACCTCAAGGAAAACTAATTAATTAAAATTATATATAACACTTACCGGCATCAGATTTTAGCTTCTGTAATTGTTTTTCTTTACTCATGCTCTCAAATATGGAAAATTCTTCTGGGTGCATCGACTTTAGATGACTTTTTAAAGACGAGGTGGTTCGGCCCTTGCGAGAGTAGCTTTTATTGCAAATTTTACAATCAGCCTTATCGTGGTCCACTACATTTGGTTCAAAATAATTCCATATATTACTTTGTGCCGGTGGTGACATTGTTTATAAACTAGTCAGATAATATCTCAATAACGGGAACCTCGCTAGAAAAATAAAGAATCTTGTTATAAAACTAATACGACTAATATAAAGATTTCCTATTAAATAATTATTTACACACAATACTCACTGTATCACAATAATACTCCAAAATATTTATACGATAAGTAATCCGCAGCGCATACAAATACGTACTTAATGATTTATTTACAAGAAACAAATGATGCACCACAACAAACGTGTCGGATCATGTCACTATATTTTTCGCTCCCATTGGTCAATGTCACGTGCGAATGGCACGCGCCATTCGCCGGCACCGACAATTTCTTTCTTGTCGCAACTTGTATTACATCCGCATCCGCATGAAAATCCGCATTGATTATTGCGGATGCGGATGCGGATGCAGATGTCTAAATCTATGCGGAAGTTCCGCATTTGCGGATGCGGATGCGAATATTCGCATCATCCCTGATTCATACTTTGAAATATGTATGTGGAAACTACTTTGAGAGGACATATTTTAATTGGTAACAAAAACTTAAAAGCTGATCTACTTCTTTTGTTCATTCATTCCACTTCTGTAAGAAATCGCTTTGTTTCAATTACTGAAACAAAACTATTATTTACGGATATCGCGGATTCGGACTTAGGACCTCGGACTCCGTCCGCCCGAAATTTCGTTGGATTTAGTATTAATATTTTAAACGTGTTGATAGTTACTATTGTTATGTTTGTTTCCCAAAGACTAATAAAAAATATATATTAAATAAAAATAAACATTTCATAAAGGTCGTTTTTATTTTATTTCGGGTACTATTAAGCATAATATTGTATTAGGACTCTCCAATGTACAAATTTGTGGTTATAATGTGGAATTTAGTAATTCATAAAAAATGTTTAAAAATAGGCTTCATTAGATTCCGTAAATTTTATCGATATCGATTAAATCAGGCGCACTGCACGCACGAGCAGACCAGCACTATTTGCTCTGTTAGTTTGGCACTTTTGACGTAATGACAGACGTTGCTGGCCTAATGTTTGTAACAGAATGCCATGTAAATGGATAAAAAAATATGTATGGAGTCCCGTCTCTTAACGTAGTGTTTTAAATTCTCTTTGCCATATGCGAACGAATCTGTGGAGCGCAAGAAGCTTATCAAGTATGCGTGTTCACTGCGAAGAAGGACCCCTTTGTCATGGCGCCGCAATTCCAAGGAGTTACTCTCCAAGGATCCGAGAGTATTGGAATCCTTGGCATCGAAATCTCAAGCAAGGTAGAGTTTAGGAGTCATTTGGAGGACAAAGCCAAACTGGCGAGCAAGAAGTTGGGAATCCTGAACAGAGCCAAGCGGTACTTTACGTCGGGTCATAGATTGACGCTTTACAAAGCGCAAATCCGGCCCCACGTGGAGTACTGCTCCCACCTCTGGGCAGGTGCCCCAAAATACCAGCTCGACCCACTTGACTCCTTGCAGCGACGAGCTTGTCGAATAGTCAATGATCCCGATCTCACGGACACATTGGAACCGTTAGGACTGCGGAGAGACTTCGGATCTCTCTGTGTGTTCTATCGTTTGTTCCATGGGGAGTGCTCCGAGGAGTTGTTTGAGTTGGTACCACCGTCGCCTATGTACCATCGCACCACACGTTTCCGCAGTAGAGTTCATTCCCACCACCTGGAGGCGTACCGTTCCCGAACGGTACGTTTCCAGCGTTCTTTTCTACCACGTACGTGCAAGCTCTGGAATGAACTCCCTGCATCGGTGTTTCCTCAGCGCTATGACCTGTCCTTCTTCAAACGAGGTTTAAGGAGAGTACTTTCCTCGAGGTAGGCAGCGACTTTGTTGTGCTGGTCCCCTGGCACTACGGAGGTCCATGAGCAGCGGTAGCCGCTTACCATCAGGCGGGCCGCTAGCTCGTCTGCCTACAAGGCAATAAAAAAAAATAAAAAAAAATACCCAAATGGAGATTGCATTCCGTATATAAAAGTGAAGCACAAAAATTTGACCTCGAATGGCGTTGCGACTGATTGCTATCCTTTTCTTTCGAGTGACAATGAATGAACAAAAAGTCATTTTCATTCATTGTCACTCGAAAGAAAAGGATAGCAATCAGTCGCAACGTCATTCGAGGTCAAATTTTTGTGCTTTACTTTTATATACGGAATGCAATCTCCATTTGGGTATAAGCTTCTTGGTGGAGCGGATGTTTACAAACTGGACGCCACATTGTCCGACAGAGAGTTTTGACAGTGTAATTATTCAGTGTATTTTGTAAATTTATTTTTAAATGATACAGATATAGTAATTGAAAATAACCTTTATTTGTAAGGTCTATAGACCCCACTTCATAATATGGTATAGTTTCCAGAAACTAGTCAAATAGCCTATTACGGTCGCTTATTGATATAGGCCGATCGACTTATTTTCTTTGGACCAGAATGTTAAATAGCCGTCTTGTCTCCTAAGATAATTAAAGCCTAACCACTCTCAATCGTAGTGCCGATTTTAGAGGATGCCCGTGCCATGTAGTGGAACCTATACAGGGTATCTCAAGACTGCTACTGAAAACGAAGCCGGGTGGTAGGTGACTTCAGACACATTGCAACAGAAAATGTTGAAAGAAAAAGCGACGATTTTTTTGTAATATTTTTCCTATGGTCTAAAATCATAAAAAAATTGTTGCGCTTTTTTGCGAAAATTTTAGTTGCATTGTGTTTGTACTCACTAAAACTACCACCCGGCTTCGTTTTCGGTAGCAGTCTTGATATACCCGGTATAGACTGATACAGAAACAGTTCAATAGAGTGTATTTGTTTGAATGTTACGGGTTTTTCTTTAGTGGAATCAAGGTGTTAAACGATGACGTTGAAGCCTTGTAATATTACACGCTTATGTTGAAAAATATTATAAAATATGTTTTTAGAGTTCCATATTAAAAAATATCGAGCACGTATAAAATTACTTTGTTATACGTCTGTCTGTCTGTTCGTATGTCAAGAAAACATATATGGTACTTCCCATTGATCTAAAAACGTACATTTTGCCATGACGCAACGTCTATAGAATAAGTATGAGAATAAAGCTGAGAAACAACCAAAAAATTTTGTTAAAATAGAAAGTATTTTTGAACCACCACAAACATACATTTTCTTAAAAAAAAACTATTATTTTAAATAAAACAAGTGCACATATTTAAATATCACAAAACCATTTACAGGTTTGTCTGGATACTGAGACACTATTGATCATTATTAATATAAGCCAATTTATAAAAACCAATATGATGTAAGACTAACATCTATATAATATTCAATAATAGATCTTTCATTACAAGCCTCACTTCACGCAATCGTATGGTACGGAATTCCAAATACGAGAATCCAACTCACACTTGACCGTTTTTAATATTACTCACGCAAGTGTTTGCGTATAATCGAATCAGATACGCTGTTGGAAAATGTTGATAACGCCATATTACATCACGATTGAATCACAATTTATAGTGACATTTATAATGAAGTAACCTTACAACCTGGTGAAGTTTGTAAATCACTGGATGCTTATCAATTGGTAAAGCCACCATGAAACCCTGTACTACCGTATCTATAAATGCATTGGCTTGACAGGGGTGGCACAACGTACTACCTGCATCAGCTCATATACGTCCCACTGTAAGACACGTGCCTCCACAATTGAGAGTACGATTGAATGGGGTTAGGCCACTGCGTTGTTGTATTTTTATCAAGTGGAAGAGACATTGTGGGAACTTTAGAAGTTTGAACTGTAGGAATGGACTGTTCAACCGGGGTTGTATCAATTTTCTACAGGAAATGGACATGAAGCTACGGCTTTGTTGTCGTCTTTTATTAATTGATTGGGATCGCCAAAAGGCCTATTTTTTTTTTGCCTTTTCGCCTTTCTATGGATTTTTTCCTTTTCTTGCCTCTTCAAATTTGAAAAATCAGCTTCACATTGATAATCCAACTTTCAACGTTCATAGACTGCAGTATTTACACGCGAAGCTTTTATTCGCTTGCCGGAGCTATGAAATATGCATATAGGGCCGGCCTATAAATAGTATTCAGCAGCGGCCTTTCTATGTATTGCTAAGAATAGGAAGCATAGGCTAACTGAAATTATGTTTTATATTGTTAATATAGATATAAAATTAATATGGAAAAATAACTAGGAGTTTCATAAACTTGTTATTTGCACCCCCTGCAAAAATTTTGGTTAGCGTAATGATGTTCTTAACTTTAAAAATATTTAAAAACTGTATACTATTTACGTTTTCTATATACAACCCTGTTTAATGTTTAAAAATACTTTAATATTTTTACTAACTTTAGAGCATAATTGATTTTATTCATGTAGTGTTTACTATGAAAAATTGTACACTTAGCTTAATATTGTTTAGCTACATATGTTTTTACTTTTATGTAACAGTGTAACAATTGTGGTGAACCAATAAATAGATAAAAAAAATGTTCCAGTTTATATGTAATATGGCAAATTATGGAGAATCAGTCATTTGTACCTATATGGCCATTTATGGTAATTTTATAAGACTTATTTGTAGAAACAATCACATTGATTTACCTATTACTTGACATTTTTATGGTACATTTGAATTGGAATAATTATAAAACACTTATTTAGTTAATTATCGAAATCGTTTAACGGGCTTTTTGTGAAAACGTCATTTAGATTAAGGGATGAAAGTTGAATTAAATAAGCCACTATTGTGTCGAAAGACACGATTTAATTGTCTTGTCTATCGAAATTATTTCAGCGCTTACGCCCCCGTATTCTGCGAAGCCTTGTATTGTGGGACGGGCTTTAGCGTTGCGTAATGACTACGTAGCTTAGTGACGTATCAAGGACGAGGTGATGATGTGATGTGGGCGTGACTCGTCATTACATCGTTATGACGTCATTACGCGTGGGATGCGCCTACGTATTTTTGCACTTATCTACGTTAAACCATTTTATAAAATCCTATATCGTAGGCTAGACTTAAAACTATAAAGGGTATTTACAGCCTCCGAGGCATTGACGGTTAGACGCTTCCTGTGAAACGAGAGGCCGCGGGTTCGGTCCCCGCTCCAAGAGAAATGTTTGTGCGGCCTAATGATATTTCTTTCGGATCAGGGTATTTGTGAGACCTAAAAGTCTCTCGTAGTTCCTGATATCTGTCACGCAAGACTCGATCTTAGTGTGGGGTCAGGACAATGTATGTTACTGTTGGGTGTTTTTTATTATTTATTTGTTTTTTGGCGGTCAACAGACATTTTTTTCGGGTTTTTTTGAAATTGAATATACTCGAAATAAACCCGAAACACAACATATTTGCGTCTGTTACTATAGCAGCCCATATACGTCCTACTACAGGCCACGGGATTCCTTCACAACCAATAGTACGATCGATAGGGGTTAGGCCATATAGTCCACCATCCTGGCCTAATGCAGGTTGGCAAGGCGGATTTTCATTGTGTACGGTTATCGTTATCTGTGTGAATATTTTACAACCATTAACCATTTTCCGTCATATAATGTATCACGTACGTCATACTAGTCACATGCGTTCTTGAAGATAATGTGTTGATTTTATACGCTCCGTAGTGCAATAAGTTACACTGTAAAATGCTGTTTGAGTTCTTATTAAAAAAAATAAGTGAACAAAACTATGAAGAAGTGTTTCGGGTCTAGTTTGACACCAATAATCTGGAGCGAAAAAATACTGTATATGATATTCAAGATGTAGATATAGGTCTTCTGGTTAGAGGTCTCGAATATGTTTTTTATCTGAGGTTATTTATTTTGGGGCTATCTATTACTATGGGGCTAGAATCTTGTCCCCCTTATTACCATACTGCGAGTCGTAAGGATGGCTTTTTAACGTTTCGCTTTTTGATGTTATACAGTAGTGTTGGCATACAAAGCAATAGTAATCACAAATAGCAAGTGAAGTCGATAATAACATTTCACAAATTATATAAATAAGCAAAATTTTGCGATTTGCGATTGTAATTCACAAAGCCGTTCGTTTAATATCTATTTACGATCTCGTGTAATCTATGAATTTTACGAACCCTTTTAAAGAAGAAATGGAACAGTCAATTTTGTGTGTGGTTTTTGATGTGAAAATTATTATAAGAAATGGTCAGTTTTTTGTTTACAAATTCTGTAGGGCAAAATTAGCATTAACAGAAATATAGAGCAAACTAAGGCTTGAAAAATAACAAGGTAGCGATGGCTATTTAAAATAGCAATAATTCCCATTACTATTACACAGTGTATAGTTCAATGCGTTTGAAGTTGATTTAAAGTCATAAAATTAAAGTTTTCCAATGCAGCTAAATGACCATTCCGCATTGCGTTATAGAAGTCCAGCATTGATTTGTGACAAATGGCGATATGAAATAGTATACTACTGCTCAATTAATTCAAATCATACTTACCGTTATTTAAACGCGTGCTGCCCAAAAGCTAAAGGGAGTGATAATTGAAAAAAGAAAACAAAAAACATAAAGACGGACTTTGCTCACTGCGTTCTTTAGGGTGCTATGAGAAATAAAAATTAGAAATGAAAGGTATGATTAAGTAATTTAAATAATCAAAACACCTATTATTATTACGCGTATTTTTGCTTAATTAATGGTATAGGTTGTTACAAGAAGTATTGCTTATTAGGACGTATCGTTTGTCATAAGAAGGATCAATGTTTATGTAACATAATGTTTATTAAACATATTTGGTAGCGGTGCCAATGTTTTGACTGCGATAATTTTGCGCCGAGTCGCAAGAATGTGATTGCGTTCTCATGTGTCAATAATAAAAACACTAGGCACTAATGGTTGCATTGTAGGTGTTTTGTTTGTGATAATATAAATATAATAGCGGCTTGGTCCAGCTCGGATGCTGATACACTTTTTTGAAAACGCTCTATCGCCTATTTTCAACAGGGTTAATGTCGGATTATAACGGTGAAAGAATTTTCCAAGTCGGTTCAGTACTTTCAGAGCCAATTTATCCAATGCGAAAAAAGAATCAATTCGTTTTCTTATTTTAAAATTAAAATTATTCTTTATCCTGGTATCAAAAATAGAGGTTACAGCACTTGATAATATTTTAGTTCAAAAAGTCGATAAATGGCTTTGATTGATCTGTAATCCATCCAACCATCCATCAGCCAAAGGAAGTCCACTGCTGAACATAGGCCTCCCCCAATGATTTCCACAGAGACCTGTTGGAGGCAGCCTGCATCCAGCGACGTCCCGCGACCTTTACCAGGTCGTCGGACCATCTTGTGGGTGGACGTCCTACGCTGCGCTTTCCGCTACGTGGCCTCCAATCGAGCACTTTCTGACCCCATCGGTCATCAGATCTCCGCGCTATGTGCCCTGCCCATTGCCACTTCAACTTGCTAATCCGGTGGGCTATGTCGGTTATTTTAGTTCTCCTACGGATCTCCTCATTTCTGATTCGATCTCGTAGGGAAACCCCGAGCATAGCCCTCTCCATAGCTCGTTGAGTGACTTTGAGCTTCCTAATAAGGCCCATAGTGAGAGGCCACGTCTCGGTGCCGTAAGTCATCACTGGCAACGCACAACTATCGAAGACTTTCGATTTAAGGCACTGAGGTATTTTGGACGAGAAGACGTCGCGTAGTTTCCCGAACGCTGCCCAACCGAGTTGGATTCGACGGTTGACCTCTATCTCGAAGTTGGACCTGCTTAACCGGACCACTTGTCCTAAATAGACATATTCGTCAACAACTTCAAGAGTCGAGCCCCCAACACCGATGGGGGGTGGGCACAACATGGACATTCGACATGATCTTCGTTTTGTCGATGTTCATTCTAAGACCCACCTGTTGGGAGACTCGATTGAGGTCTTCGAGCATAGTGCTAATGTCTTCCAACGATTCTGCCAAGACTACAATATCGTCGGCAAACCGAAGGTGAGTGATATACTCGCTGTTGATGTTAATGCGGAATCCTTTCCACTGCAAGAGCTTGAAGGCATTTTCCAGCGCGGCAGTGAACAGTTTCGGAGATATGACATCTCCCTGTCTCACGCCTCTCTGTAGTGGAATAGCCTTCGTACTCTGATCTTGTACTCGGACCGACATGGTGGCGTTGTTGTATATACACTTCAACACTTCGATGTACCGATAGTCGATATGGCACCGCTGGAGAGACTGTTGCACAGCCCAAGTCTCGACCGAATCAAAGGCTTTCTCATAGTCCACAAACGCTAAACAAAGCGGCAAGTTATATTCCTCGGTTTTTTGTATAACTTGCCGAAGCGTATGGATATGGTCTATGGTACTAAAGCCTTTTCGGAAACCGGCTTGTTCGGCGGGCTGGAAGTCATCAAACCTGCGTTCGAGACGATTTGTGATGACCTTCGAAAACAACTTATAGACATGGCTCAGAAGCGAGATGGGCCTGTAGTTCTTCAGCAAAGTATTATCTCCTTTTTTGAAGAACAAGACTACCACGCTCCTGCTCCATGCCTCCGGCGTTGAGCCTTTGAGAAGGACAGAATTGAAGAGCCTCTGAAGGACCTTCAGTATTGGCGTTCTGCCCGCTTTCAGAAGCTCTGAAGTGATTCCGTCCTCGCCCGGCGCCTTGTTGTTTTTAAGTTGCTTCAGGGCCATCTCAATCTCACACAGGCTGATGTCCGGGATATCATCGCTAAAGTGTCGGATCAACTCGGCTCTCGGGTCTTCGGCCGAGCTAACAGCAGGTTGGGCAACCGAGGAATAAAGCTGTCGGTAGAACCTCTCGATCTCCCTTAATACCTCTGTCCTCGTCGATACCACGCGGCCGTCGTCCGTCTTCAGCCTAGACAACTGGCTTTGCCCAATAGATAAGTCTCTTGCAAACACTTTGGAGCCTCCGTTCCGCTCAATTGTCTCCTTAATGCTCACAGTATTGTGAGCACGGACATCGTGTCGCAAGGACTTCCAGATCTGTCTATTGAAGAACAGCTGAAGACTGCAGCGCTAAAGATCGACGTTCGGCCATGAGGTCAAGAGTGTGGATCGAGAGTTTTTGTGGTCTATCTCTACGTCGAGGTCTAAAATACTTAGATCCCACCGTATGGACAGCTTCTACCAAACCGCTGTTTAGCTCGTCCACTGCAAGGTTTTCTTCTAGACAATCAAAGCGATTTGTAAGCTCGAGTTGAAAGCTCTCGGGGTTTTGGATATGTGCGTGAGTAGATCGGAGCGTAGATTTCATCAAGTGACGCCTTTCCGATTGGACATTGATATTCAGTGTGCCCCTAACCATTCGGTGATCACTGCCGGTTTTCACCCTGTTGATCACAGAGACATTTCTGAATATCCGTCTATTCGTTGTCAAGATGAAATCTATCTCGTTTCTCGTAGAACCGTCAGGACTCAGCCAGGTCCATTTCTTGTGAGGCGGCTTCTGGAAAAAAGAGTTCATCGCAAAGAGTCCCACTTTTTCCAGAAAGTCGGCCAGCCTCTGACCCCTGGGGTTCCGTTGCCCATGTCCAAATTGCCCCACTTTCAACTCTGCATCGCTTCTCTTGCCTAACTTTGCGTTGAAGTCCCCCATAACAACATTGAAGTAGGTTTTGGAAGTATGTATGGCCCGACTTATGTCCTCATACATCTCCTCTACTTCTTCATCTGGGTGTGTCGAGGTCGGCGCGTATACCTGTATGACCTTCAACGAATATCTTTTTGATATTCTGAGTATAAGGTATACTACCCTGCTCGACACACTTTCGATGGATACGATGTTGTTGATGAGAGACCTGTGGACGAGAAATCCGACACCTCCTCGGGACTGTTGGTCGTCCCCCCGGTAGAAGAGCAGTTTACCAGACTTCAGGGTTATCGTATCCTCCCCGATTCTTCGGACTTCCGATAACCCCAGAATGTCCCAGTGTAACCTGCTCAATTCTTCTTACAGTTCGACAATCTTCTCGTCTGTCCTCAATGTGCGTATGTTGTGTGTTACCCGGGCCAGTCGTCGTCGGGGGTGGTAGCCGGGGCCAACCCGGGGATTCTTAGCACCCCCTGCCCCACCGTAACCATGACTGCTACCATAGCCTGTTATAGTGGGGCTGCCGGAAACTGGGGGCCTGCTCTCTATATGTGTCGCCATTGTGGGGGTATTTGCCGTTACTCGCCACGCTTGGCAGGCGGGTTGGCGAGCGCAGTAGGGGACTGGCGTTAATGACGCTGCTGCCCATCATTAACCTGGGAAAGGAAATAGGATTTGTAGGTAGAGGGTGTTATAGGAAAGGAGAGTATGGCCCGAGGGAGTGGATACTGCAGTCACGGAGGGAAGTTAAGGTGACTGCAGTAGCTCGGGGGCCGAGGTCGCGTACTCGTAGCACCTATACTAGGACAGGCCATGACCACTAGATAGGAGCATCCCTGACCAATCTGACCTGATCTGTAATACATGTAATCAATTTATTTGACTTACGTAGGTTTTCATAACTAAAAAAAGTGTCAATGATTTCTATATGTTAACGGTTCATTATAAAGACGCAATATGCTTTGAAAGGTTTATACGTATAAGCTTTTGAAGCTTTTAAAAATAATAATTCAAAGAATAATTCGTAACTTTGAATTTTAAATAATATTTAAATTCACGTGACAGCAGAAACTATCACTATAATTTAAAAAAAGACATTAATTTGCTTTCTTTAACTCAGGAAATTTAAGAAACAAATAAATATTATCTTACACTTACTGCTAAGTTTGGCATTCCTCTGCAATCACGAGTTTCAGATGGCTTTGAAGTTTAGAACACCTTATTAACATGTATTTTTATGTTGTTTTCAGATTTTTTGATTCCACGAAGTTAACCGAAGTGCTATTCATCGGACCAAGCTATGTGCGGAGTCAACATATACCCGCTGTTAAACTGAAAAGGTAAGGGTGAACCTTTTGATGTTTTGTACCCGGTGAGAGATTTCCAATTTTCATTTCTCGTTGATATTAAAATTCTCGTAGATATTGAAAGCTTTAACTATTTTGATTGCACTCCACTCACTAATAGGAGCATTGTAGTCATTATTTCGGAATATCCTACCAGTTACAGGATAGACTAGGACGAATTTCCGTGCTTTCCGGCGTTTTTGCCATACCTATTACTGGAATCAAGTTTAACAGCTTACATAATAGGTCCTTTTAAATATTTTAATAGTTTAATCCGTGGTGCTTAATTTATTATATTATCACAGGTTGTTTATCTCTTCATTGTTTGGTCACCCGGTTTGCTATTGAGGGAAGTGGACAAAAAATATTTCCAACTCCTCCTATTATTTATTTCATGATTATTTACTTCATGATTAATTTCTTTGGGAGTTAAAGACAAGTTAGAAATACCTAGAGACTCGCTGAGCTTCAATGCTCGGTGTCATTACAATGCGTGCCACTGTTGATCCTGCTTTACAGGAGTTACAGTGGCGGGTGTGAGGGCGGGCCAGTTGATTGACTATCAATACACACATGACTCCGAAGTCAGAGGTGTGCTTTGGGATTCGAACCCGTGACCACCATGAAAATGTTGGCAGCCTTGTTTGGTCCGTTTACCAACAGGCCACCACGCACTTCATACTTTTTACATACATTCCAATAAAATGAAGTATTCATATGAAATGTTTGTTGCAGGATATTAACAGAAGCGTTGGTGTTTAAACACTTGAACTCGTTGAAAAAGTTGGCGTACCTCGGCTGCGAGCTCGACAGCGGCAAGAATGATAATGATAGATACACGGTAAGTATCTTGTATCTTAATGAAAATAATTTATTGAATCCATTAAAACGTTCCACATCAATTAGATTCAGTCATTTTTTTATCTACCACCCGGTTCGGAAAGCAGTTTTCACTAGAGAAGAACGGGCAAGAAACTCTAGTGTTGCTCTTTTCAAAACCAGTTCATAATGTCGTGATTATTCAGAATTTACAAGTTGGTTTAATCAGAGCAGTTCAATAATATTTTGTTGTAAATTTACATTAAATAATTCAATACGAATATGTTTATGTTATAATTACTATGGCTGATTGAAGTGAAGTCGCCCAGAACGAAGAATCAGTATACTCTTTTTCGCCAAAGCTGCGCTTCCCAGTTTCGCCTGGGTGCAGATATATTTTAATTTTAGTTGTCTGTATTTCTTCTTTTATTTCAATAAAACTATTATTATTAATTTCACTTCATACCAGGTAACTTACTATGGTACTTGGCTTGTCGCCCTTAATGAGTCCCACATATATTTTGATTACTTGGCAAATCAAGTCAATAAGTAAATTAATCAACATGTATACAAGTACAATGAAATACATATTCATTTTTGCTTAGCAGTGGTATTTCTTTTAGTTATTTTTACTTTAATTCGGTTTTTATTTATTTGTTTAATATTTTAGTTATTTGTATATTTTAGTGTCGATAAGCATTTAAATGACGAATAGGTAGTCAACAAGGAATATGTAACTTCCCATGAAAAAGAAATCGCTAAAATCGGCTAAAAGTGGCCGAATATATAGTAGTATTCACAGACTTACTAATTTTCTCACCCCCCTCGCGCCTAACCCTTTTTGCTTCAACCACTGTAGTTTAGCTTTTAAACGGAACCCAAGAACCATTGTAATCCTACTCAATTATTTTAAAGAGTTCTACTCTCCAGATCTGAAGATGATCATCAGATCTTCACCGTATTTTTATAATTTTTACAAGCACCAGCTTTCAATCAAAGAAAGAATAATCAAAATCGATTCATCCAGTACAAAGTTATGTGGCCACAAAATAAAAAAAAATACAATGGAATTGAGAACCCCCTCCTTTTTTATGTCAGGTTAAAAATGCAAATTAATACAGTAGCAAACCTTGACCTACCTCCAGATTTTTATTTATTTATTTTATTCTTAACTGCACAAAAAAGGATAAGCACTTAAATATATTACAAATGAAAAAAAAAGTACAGATGGCGATCTTATCGCTCTAGGCGATTTCTTACAGACAACCTTTGGATGGATAGAAAAAAAAGGAAAAGATGAGAGGGCAGTCTAGAAAAAAAAAGGATACAAGCTCCAATAAAATAATAATAGACGAATTATTTATAATTAGTATTTACACAATATATGATACATAATTATATACATACACCTATTATAAATATAAATATATATATATTTCTACAGATATATATACATACATAAATAAATATACTATAAATTACTTTTAGGTTCAAATGCAAGGAATTATACTTTTCATTTTGGCTGTTCAGTTGTTCAGTTTTGTGTTGTATTTTTGTATTTTTTTTTCGAATTGTTGCTGCTTTTTCATATGATAACACATTAAAATGATCATTTTATATAATTACAGCACAGGTTGGTGGAGTACTACTCGCGCCCGTTCACATACAGCGGGATGAGTTTGCCGGGCGACGCGTTGTTGTCCATGAACAACATTGGTATACTGGCGTTCTCCTCTTTGAAGGTATGTGGTGCCTTGTAGTTTATTATTATAGAATAGGCCGGGGCAGTTTCGAACTTTATAGTATAAACCTTTGCAGTAAAACTAATTACAAAAAAAACTGGAATCACTATTTATTGATGAAACTTTCATTAAAATTCATTGGGTTAATTTTCAGGGACAGCGGGAAGCGACTTTATTTTATACCTTGTAGAGATAGATAAATCTAATAGATAGGAAAGATGGGTCTAACGATTCAGTGGGAAGCGACTTTTAAATATACTTGGTATAGATAGATAGATGTGATCACATCATATCATAGTCAATGGTGCTTGAAAAGGTTAAAGATTTGAAGGTTCTGCTAGAAAACCGATCTTGGTGTTGGCTAATGAAGGAATTATTCGTGGAAGAATTTCACAATAGATAGACCATTACTTGTAATTAAATAAGTATAGTGCAAAAAATAAATGTTTCACACATGTGTCGTTACCAAAGGCGAGCAGAGAGAGAGAAGCGTCAAAAACTGTAACTAATTTTATCAGATTGCGTTCATAAAATAGGAAATTGAGAGAAGCATGATATGGCACAAGAAAATGAGTATTAGGCCACTGGTAATCATAATTATCTAATGAAACACGACAGCTAAGTCGTTGCTCACCGTTTTAGTTAAGAATAAATACAATAAAATAATTTAGTTGGTAAGCTGTGATCCGTAACTTGGATATTGTGTCGCATGACATCTGTAGTATGATCACTTTAGAGGTCTTTCACGGCTGAATAGTTCGTCTAAGCGGATTCATACTCATTCAAATGTGACTGCCTCGGTGGTGCAGTTGTGCTACGGTATGACTGCAAAGCTGTGGTCTCGGGTTCGAATGCTGGGTAGGCCTAAGTGATATTTGATTTCATTATCAGCCCGGAGTCTGGAATTTTATTTTATAAGCTCGCCCCCTATCACATCATGGGATGCAAAATACACGGCTAAAATTGGGTGTCCACTTACACATAACAACTCCTTTGAAATTGGAATTTTTTCTTGTAGAATTTTGATGTTAAAGTAGGATTGTCCTAGCTTAAGGTTTAAGCCTTGGGCACCAATTAAGATAGTTTATTTATTTATCGTGAGGAAAACTGCATACCGTAGTGATTCATAAAAAATTCTATGGTATGTGAGTCCACCAACCTGCATTAAGCCAGTGTGGCGGACTATATGGCCTAACCACTCTCAATCGTACTCTCGATTGTAGAGGAGGCCCGTGCCCTGCAGTGGGACGTATATAGGGTATATCAAGACTGCTACCGAAAACGAAGCTGGGTGGTAGTTTAAATGACTTCAGACACAATGCAATTAAATTTTGTGCAAAAATTTGAGACAATTTTTTTTATTTTTTTCCTATCGACCTATTAGGATGTTAAATACATAGTTTTTTCTTAAATAATAGTGTACTCCCTTTTATTTTTAAAGACGCTATGGTACGCAAGGCTTTGAATTATTATTTTAGCAAAAGCTATGGATTTATAACCCAAGCTCGACGATATTTAAAAAAAATGTCTCATTTCTTTGCGAAATGTTTAGTTGCGTTGCGTTTGGAGTCACTAAAACTACCACCCGGCTTTGTTTTCGGTAGCACTCTTGATATACTCGGTATGAGCTGATAAAGAAAAAGAATATGGATTTCCGCTTACATTATCCGCAGCACATAATAGTGGACTACGAGAAAGTGACGACTGACTCGCTGGAGACTCTGTCCCGGCTTACCAACTTCCGCCATCTGTCACTCAACATCGTGTACCGCAAGCAAATGGAACTCAAGCCAATCGACTGGATGCGTCTGCACCTCACATACGCCATACCGCTCAACGTGGCCATCAATGTCGTGAGTACACTGACTTATATAAATAAATATACCCAACAGTCATATACATAGTCCTGACCCCACACTAAGATCGAGTCTTGTGTCGTGGGTATCAGGAACTACGACTTTTCGGTCTCACAAACACTCAGACCAGGAAGAAGTATTTGTGAGCCGCACAAACATTTGTCATGGTGCGGGAATCAAACCCGCGTCTCGTTCTATAGTAATACTACACTTAATTTAGTTTAAGCTTTATTGTACACCAGAAATAAAAAAAAAGTAAACAATTCGTACAAAAAAAAGGTATAATTGGCGGTTTTATCGCACAAGGCAATTTCTGACAGACTAACATTTTATGGGTATAAGAGAAAAGGACGAAAGTTGGGGCAGCGTCAGGTGTACGAATATGTACCGGTGGTAAGTCTCTCATATATGAGAGGCCATCTGGGTAGGTACCACCGCAATGTCTATTTCTCTTGTGAAACAGCAGTGTAAATGCAATGTTGTTTCGGATTGAAGGACATTGTAGCCAGAGTAACTCCTGGACATATTGAGACTTAACATCTTATGTCTCAGGATGGCGAGCGCAGTGGAATGTTGCTACTGTTTATGAGCGCTCGTATCGCTTACCATCAGGCGAATGGTATCCTCGTGTCGATATTCATTGCATAAAAAAAAATTGTTAAGTTTTTTTTTATATAAACATCATATTATGTATGTGTATATACCGGGTATCTCAAGACTGCTACCGAAAACGAAGCCGGGTGGTAGTTTTAGTGACTACAAACACAATGCAACTAAAAATTTCGCAAAGAAACTCGACAATGATTTATTATGATTTTTTAAATGACGTCATTTTTGGGTGGTAAATCCATGGTTTTTGCTAAAATAATAATTTCAACACTTTTATACCTTAGATTATTTATAAATAAAAGGGTATACACTATTATTTAAGAAAAAAATGTATTTACCACCCAAATATGGTCATAGGAAAAAGAAATGTCGCTTTTTTTTGCAACTTTTTCTATAGCATTGTGTCTGAAATCGCTTTAACTACCACCCGGCTTCGTTTTCGGTAGCAGTCTTGATATACCCTGTATATCATATGTGTATATGTGTGTTACAGATCGCACTGCCGTACAGGAGGTTCAATGATCTCATTGAAAACGTCCTCGTCGAGGGACTTACGCTGACCTCACTCAAAGTCATGTTTTGTAGATCTGTGAGTATCTCGTACTAGTGCTTTTTGAAAATATTCTGCCACCTATGTTCATCAGGGATAAGGTAGGATTGTAACGGTGAAAGAATTTGTCAAATCGTTCTATTAATTTCAAAGCCTATTTAATACAAACACACAATCAAATTATTCCTCTTTATAAAATTAGTTTAGACTAGAGGCGTGGCCCGACTTTGCCAAGGTGCAGATACATTTCTGAGTGCAGTGTGCTGCTTTACCCATCCCATTCTGTCACACCATATCCTGTCTACGCATTCTGTCCCTTTTAATCTGCACTATATTCTACCCATCCCATCCCATCCCTCTGAGTTGTAAATATTTTCTTGCTCATCTCGGGAATACTTCATGTTTTGTGGGGATAAAAATTAACCTATATTTTAATCCCCTGTCTGTGACTTTTATACCAAATTCTATCACATTTGGTCCAGTCCTTTAAGCGTAAAGAAGTAACAAAGACACTTGCAAACGTTCCCCTATAAAATATTAATAGGATAACATTTTAGTAAAGATATAAAAGACATACACAACTTGGACAACGCAGGCTGATGTGTCACACACACATATGTATGTATGTGTGTATATATGTATGCATGTTTGTATGTGTGTATGTATGTATATATGTATGTATGAACATGGCCGGAACAGTATGCTTGTTTGTCGGCAGCTGTACACGCCGGTGGTGAGCCACGTGGTGCGTCTGTACCAGGCCAGCCTGCGGGAACTGGTGTGGGCCGACACTCCGTACGACTCGGCCGATCAGTACCACCGCATCATACGACCCACCAGGCAACTGCTAGAGGTAACATTACTGTACTGTATACCATACAACATGACTTCTCAATAATTTTGCATAATTATTATCACAAGACTTCGGTTATGACCCACTCAAAAATGCTATAAATTAGGTTGTAGTAGTGTGCCTTATTTTTTTATTACTCACTTAATTGGCAGAGACGGCAATGCATAATCAAATACAATCTGCATATTTCTTTAGGGCTAGCGCAGATCGGGACGGCATGGCAAGGATTTTTTTTTACCAAAGGATATTCAATCTTATCCGATGGGTATACGACATAAATTCGAATGTTTTAAATTTATGCCGTAGCATCAAAAGGAGTTTCTTGATGCTGTGAAATCATTTTAAAACAACGGAATTTATGTCGTATTCCCACCGACTAAGTTCGAATATTATTTGGTAAAAAATTAATATCATGCTACGATATCCAAGTCTGGGCTGGCCTTTATTCTATTCTTTCCTTGCTAACGTATTATATGTGTAGTGTTGCAAATATAAGCCTACCAGGGTGATTCTCTCTCTCTTTTTCATCATTTACAGGAACCCCACTGCTGAACATCGGCCTCTCCCTAGGATCTTTGTGTCTATATTCACCACCTGCTATATTATTTTCAGCCGGACGCGTACAACGTGAATCCTTTCATCCTGCTGTGTTGGCAGTGTGTGAACCTGCAGCGCCTCGTCATACATGGTACGTTGTTATTTTTTACGGATGAAGGTGTTTGTACAGCAGCTAGACTCGAAGAGAAGTGTATTAACCGATAAAAAAGGGGTTCTCTCTCGACCAATATGTATTAAGGATTTTATATCCGTAAGTTTCTCAAAAACTAATCATCCAGTGTGAATAGAATTATTTTTTGCGCTCTGTTATTTGCAATTTTTTCATTTACGATTTTTTATACATTTAAAGGAACTTTGTAGTACTTTGTTTAATTTGTTTGGGTTTTGTGAGACTGAAATGTTTCACATAATTTCTGACTACCACAGCAGTATTGGGTACTGCTCTTCAGCGCTCAAGATTTTGTGTGATTATTATATCTAAATGACTTGGTGGTCAGTACTACGTGTGATCATTATGTGTTTGCAACAGGCTACTGGGTGTGGCAGTACGACCTGCTCGGTTTCGTGCGCCTGCGCAAGAGTCTGACGCACCTGGAGGTGTCCGCCACGTACAGCCGGCAGGACAGGTTCTCCGCCGCGCGCCTGCACGACGACGGCGCCGTGCGCGTGCTCGTGGCCGACCCGCCGCCGCAACACGACAAGGACTTTGTTAATGTGGGTACACGTACAGGTACACGTACAGGTACACGCACGCACGTACACGTACAGGCACACGCACGCGCACACGCACGCACACGCACGCACACGCACACATACGTACAGCCAAACAAGTCTTTATAGAGTAATAATAATATACGTTTATTTGGTTTAGAAAAAAGAACACTTACAAGTTTAAATAAAAATAAAACAATAACAACAAAATTTAACTAAAACAATAACTGTAATTGTATTAAAAAAATAAAACAGTATTGTACTCATAGCGTAACAAAAGGATACTGAAATATGCTCACTAAACCAAAAAAGATCTAGCTCAGCTTATTGCCCCAGCCTGAGCTACGGCGCTGGTTTTCAGCTGGGCCTAAAATAAATACGAGGTAAAAAAACATGAAAACTTAAACTTTACAACTTGCGTAAAAACAGAAAAATAAAAAAAAGTAAATCAATGTTAGTAACATACACACACACATGCACAATCAAGCAACAAGCAAGTCTTTTTTTATTTATAATGGACAAAAAACGTAATATGCTAAAACATTAAAAGAAAAATTTAAACCAAACATACAGCCCATACAATAGGGAATATGCACCAGACTTCAAAATAAGTAAAAATATTTTTTTTTGTAATCTTTATTAATATAGAAATATACCTTAAAGATATTTTTTAAATTTATCAACTCTAAATAGGTAAAATAAATACTTAAAAATATTACATTTCAAATTTGCCGCGCATTTTTTCCGAAACGCGATCTATTGCTTGAAAAGGAAAGTGACGACAATGGTCACATTCTTATGAAGTTTTAGCTTGTTGAGTGAGTGTATTGTTTTACGTTTGTTTATGAGTTATTTTGTGCTTTCTTTATACTATTAAATAAAATGGATTATTTTGTCACGAAATACAGTTCTGTAGAAATTCATGAAAGAAACTTAATCCAAATACTACGTTGTTCATATCGTGACTTCTGACGTCACAGCGAGTTCGCGCCAACATGGCGTTTAAATGCTTCGAAACTGATAGCAGTTTTGATTATTTTTTTGTACTTTTTTGATTGATATTTTCAAAGACTTATATTTTTTCCGATAATGTAATAACATACAGAATTGATTAAAAATATAAAAAAATGACATGCATGTCCACATATTGACAGACAGAATTAATGAATAGGATAGTTATATTAAACGCGGAATACTTGCCATTTAGGAAGTCTTTTTTTATTTATTACAATGAATGGCGAGACGAGCATGCCGTTCGCCTAATGGTAAGCGATATAACTGCTCATGAACAGTTGCAGAACTAAACAACACCTTGAATTACAAAGCAACGCTTGGCATTCCACTGCGCTCGCCATCCTGAGACATAAGATGTTAAATCTCAAAAAGTCTAGTAGTTACTCTGGCTACAATGTTCTTCAATCCGAAACACAACAGTATATTTAAACTGCTGTTTAGCGGGAGAAATAGACAATGTGATAGTACCTATCCAGGCGGCCTCTCACATATGAAAGACCTTTCACCAATCAAAATTAATAACCGCGCAAAAAACGAGATTCGATTCGAGAACGAGAAAGATTTTTACAGCCGTTGTACATAAATATAATGTTGCTGATGATTCATTAATCTATTCCATTCCAGCAAGTGAACACATATACGGAGTTCTCGTGGCAGCCGCTGCCGTGGTCCCGCCTGCCGGCCGGCCTGCGAGCCCGCGCGCCGCCACACTCGCGCCTCGAGTACGTACTGTCCGAGGCCGCGCACCCACTAGGCGTCACGTAAGCACACCACCACTCTACCACCACACCATAACCACGTTTGTTACGCTGGGACTACCAATAGCTTTATACCTCCTAACAACCCATATGCAGTATAATTGGGTGGGGTTTGCTAAACCCCGTTATAGATATGTCCACACTGTTTATTGAATAATTTTATTTATCACTTACAGTTAAACAGGGTGGGGTGTATGCCCCTTTTAAAATAGCCAAAGGCGTTGGATACTATATTTATAATTTAACAGTGTGGGGTCTAAGATAACCCCAATAAAAATAATCCATTCCTTTATTTGTAATGTAATTAAATGGGGTCTGCTATGGCTGCTGTTAATGGGTATGTCGTTATTATGATCTCGCCCAGTTGAACCCAATTTTTATTGCAATATAAAAGGGTCCACGAGTTACCCTGGCAAAAACGGTCCCATTCCTCAATCACATGTACCTGAATATTAAAATTTAAAAGATTGTATTGATTACAATTTTGAGGTATCAACATACCCCATTGACTGAGATTATTGTTGCAAAATTGACCGTTGGATAATATGGAATTTTGGGGTGACTCGAGACCCTATATATTAGGACCCCATAGATAGAGGTATTATAAATTACTTTATGTGATTATTATAAATGTAAAAAATATATAAATTATACATATGCGTAACAAACGTGTTGAATACAATAGAAAATTGTCAACAGTTAATTGGAAATTAGAAAAATAATGCACGAATAATATAACGGCTCGTATTATAGTTGCTCAAATGTTCATATCTTTTTTAAATCGTATGTCTTCATATAACTGCTGTGTAAATATTTTTCTAATTTCCAATAACTGAATATCTTTCTTTCCATTTGCGTAATAAATTATTGAAATACCGAAATTGGAAAATATTAAAAGGTACAATTAAATCTACAATCTCGATGTGAATTCTCAAATTATTTGTTTAAAGTGTTGTCATTATTATGACGTAGTGCCACGTATCTGCACTTCAAGTTAACGAAGCGACAAGTCCTCGCTTATAATATTTACCATATTAAATGAAAAATGTTTATATTATATCACCAAAGCATCGCTATCTTAATAAAAAAGAATATCGATTTTGCTAATTAATATTTGGATGCTTTAATTCATTTAGTGTAGAAATTGGCGAGCTATTTTAGTTTCTTTTTCTACTTATGTACACGATTTTAGTGATAGAAGTACGTCGCGTTTATTTTCAACCTTTTTGCGGTCGAATATCGATATACAATCATTGTAAAACATCAATAAATATATCTGCTTGATATTAAGAGCTTCGTAATATCGATACATCACAGGTCTGTGTGACCATATGTTAAAATATCGATAAGAAATAGGGCTGGACGGAGCGATAAATTGTCAATGGCAGTTTTATCGATTGTAAAAATATATTGATTGTGTGGTTTGTAATCGATAAAAGTTTTGTACAAGATATTTAACAGATAATAAAGACCGCGAAAGGTTGAATTTTTGGCATATGCCAAGCTATGATCTTAACATCGATTGCGGTTGCAAACGATTCTTGCATACATACGAGTTGTTTACAAATAATATTTACAAATTCTCTTTCTCTATTTAATCACACGATTACTGTTTATGCACTTTTTGTTATTCGATTCGAGGGAATTTGATATTTATTGGTATTATAAAAGTGTGCTATTTGTGGACAATTCGTATGAATATAATTGAATAGCGTGTTTCTGTGGTGATCTTCTGTGGCGATCATTTTATTATCATCAAAAAATATGCTACATATTTTTACTTACTTTTTTTTAAATACATCAGTTCAGATATCGATACAAATAAAGTATCAAAAGATTATGATCAAAAATGGGTATTTACTATATTTAATAAAACTTTGGTAACAGATGGAAATTGACAATAAACACAGCAGTGCGTAAAAAAATCTATATGATGAAAACGCATTTTGCAATATTAGTTCAAGTCGGTAATATTAGACTTGTTCTGAGGTATCGATATACATTAATTTTGCTATATCTAGTACTCGTTATTTCATTTTCTATCTTTCTTATTATTCTTCCTTCTTTCAAGTTAGTACGGAACATATTCTACAGTGTAACTTTAGTGATAAACAAAGTGCTATGTCACCATGAATATAATTTTCACGAGGAAGAAAAACATATTTTAAGATATATTGTTACGTAATTGGTGGTTTAGGGAAACAACGCATCACACCGAGGGAATTGTAAAATATGTCTTTTCTTTTCTAACAATTTTTAAGTTACACGATGTTAAGTTGTACGATTTTAATATCAACAATTTATGTACGAATATATATATATTTTACTAAATGATCGGCACAGAAGAACATCACAGGATTTAGAGTTATGCTTAATTAATAAAAAAAAAATGGTATGGGTAATCCTAGATGTTATAGATTCATTAAAATTTTAAATATATAACGTAGTTTTAAGTAAACATTTATGTAGTAATGTTTTCTGATTAATTCATCTTTAAAATTTTAAAGTATACAACTTGGAAACACTTTCCGACGCGGATTGGTTCATTTTATATGTTGAAAAATGGCCTAAAAAGTCTGTACAAATCAACAAAATGTTTTTATCAATTATAACACAATAATATTAATAAAATATTGTAACGCGCCGAAAGAAAGGATTAGCAGTTATAGGCTGCTTTATAACAAACCTATCGCTGTATTTAATGTAGTCAAATTACTGCAATCTAAAAGAAAATCTAATGTTATCATCTAAACTGCGTGTCCTTTCTCTCAGTATCGAAGTTCGATTTGCAATTTGTTTCTTATGAGAAAACGTTAAAAGTTCCTGAATAATTTTAATTCCATTATTTCAATATGACATATAAATCAAATAACTATATTAAATGTATTATTCACGATTAATATATATAATATGTTACGTCACGTCGCTTGTACATAGCTCTCAAAAAGTAGGAAATTCTACTGAAGCCAAATAAGATATCTAGTAAAAAAATGTGTGAAAAAAGTGATAGAAATAACGCATGTATTTATACAATGTACCAACGTTTGTATCTTGATCAATTTTATCGATGTCGGTGTTTGGGTAACGTCAAGGCCGGCTCTATATCGCGGCCGGTGAGATTCCCGCTGTCTCCTTACCTTGCCGAATCTATAAAAAAAATATGTGAATCAATTTAAAACATGTTTGCTTTAATGATTTTTTTCTTAGTGGTAGTACTGTATTTTATAGGAACATTGAGAAAAGCCGAATGATATGTTTACTGGCAACATCTCTCAAAATCGCGAATTTTTAATGTAGTTGTAATAAATGCAATGTTACAAAAACAATAATGCGTGCCGCAACGTGCTGTCGCTAAATCAGCTTAATGTAAATTTATCGACGATTATAGTTTATCGATTTAATCGAAACATCGATATTGGGTATGTCTCAACTTGTAATATATAGATTTGAAAGTGAAGTTCGACAAGTATGCCGTCTTATGATTTGAATTAAACAATGTTTCAATGGAATTGAGAAGATTTAGTGACGTCACGGTTGAAATGTCGCACATATATCAAAGTTATAAAATCGATTGCACAACAATCTTGCGATCATGTAAATGTTAATCAACTAGTGTGGATGTTTTATTACAAAACTATAGTTAAATATTGAAATATAATGTGATTATAAATGTATTGTGATAATGTTGACAGTGAAGATAGACCATACGAGATATTCTATAAAACGTCCACACTGCCACAGTGCGACGCAAATGTATCGATAAACGTATAAACTGTAAACATCTAGTCAAGGGACCCGCAGCCTATTGTAAATATCAACGAAACGCCAACCGCGGGTTCGGCAACATTCGAACATTGCACAAAACTAATAACAAAAGTATTACAAATACATAATTTATATCAACTTATAGCTTTAAGAGTATTAGCTCGCGATACTGTATCAAATACAGTGAGTTTGTTATACTAAGTGCCACTAATCAAATGCAAAACTTCATGAAGGAACGAGGCGAGTAGTTGTATGTATACTTGTACAGTCGAGCACCTCGGTCGCTACGTCTGTACCTCCGCACCAAGTCATCAATTATGTTCATATCTAAAAACCAATGTTTTACAATTAAGAGTATCGAATCATTTGACGAACGATATTTTATCGATAATCGACATTACGAGTGTAAGCAGTATTAGTCTCGATCTGAACGATCCGTTTAGTCTCGGCTGTTTTGGCGATACGAATGTTATTTTGTGAATTTTGTAATGAAAATATATTTAATAATTTTCCTTAAAAGCCGACGTGAGTGGAATGTGCACGAACCACCGCCGCAGTATTGTATCGACAGAAATGACACAAATAGTCCGTCCCCAGCGTACTCAATTGCATTTTGAAGGTATAGACTGAACATCGCTTCATACCGTGACATCGCCCGCTTTATACTCAATGCACGGAGCGTCAGAATTAGTTAGACGCCCGTCTTAATGTCACGATGCCCAGTTTTTCATTGCCTCTTCATATAAAGCATTTATCGACCAGTTATTATGTCGACACACAGACATCTTTGCGTTACTTTTGTAGTTTTTTGGTTAATGTTTTAGATGGTGTTGCGTACCTCGAACAATCAAAAACTGGGTGTGAAGTCACTAAGCGATATAAAACATAATCTGTTAAGATATCAAAAGGAATCCTTGAATCCGTGTTTGAAAATAATTTCTACGATAGTCACGCACAAACTTATGTGATCGTAAAAATGAATCAAAGAAGCCTTTTACGTAGTACGAACATACACATATATATATAATATATATAATTGATTCTAATTCCAAAGTATTTTCAACTTATTATAGTATTAAGGCCGTTATAAAAGGCCAATATAAAATTGTTGCTTCAAATAGTTATTAGAGCTAAGTACTTCTTGTAGATACTCACAAAATATATTGAAGAAAAGAATTTTAAATGATTTCCTTAAATATTTTTTATGACAATTTATAATAAAAAGTTCGACGCGAATGAACATATATTTTGTAAGGCAACGAAGAGACTTACCAACATACATTCCCTGAGACTGAGAAACGAATAGAAGAGGCTAAGGTCAAATAACAACAATAACATAATGTTAAGAACTAAAATATCTATATGACAACGGGTGTCAATCGAAATGTATTATTTTATAAATGTGATAGCACGAGAATACAATATGACATCGTATATTAAGAGCCAAATAACATCGTTCACTCCCGCCTCTTAGTTATTTTGTTACCATTATTTTAAACTCTGTCCCACCGGCTTCCATCGAACAACCAAAGACGCCCTCGGGAGAAACATCTATATTATAACAACATGTGCCATCGAACCTACGGCGTGGGGCAGGGTTGAAATGAGTAATTTTATTATAAACCACCAAGACTCAACAAGGCTGTGAAACAACTCAAATTCGGTTTGGCGTCTATCCCTAACGGTAAATCAATTTTTAATAGATAACCATTTGTGACATTAATATAATTAATAAACATATAAAAACTTCGGAAATTCGACGGTGGAAAGAAAATTTGGTATTTAGTTGTTCGCGACAAAATCTCACTAAGGTTGTCTTTATAGATATATACAAATGTTTAAATTATTTTTCTCAAATACAAATTTTCTTGCCGATTCGTGAGCTGTCGTCGGATGCCCGTCGTTTTTATTTCACAGGTATTTGGCACGTCGATCTAAGATTAAAAATGAGTGCCCAAGTACTAAAAAAATTCGCTAAACCGAGTTGCCTAGAATTAGATCGAAATTGTTGTACTTATCCATCAAATAGTGTTAAAATGAAGGGAATGTGGATGGAGATATCGAAGTGATAATGTTAAACAGCTGTTGTGTACAGGGGCCCACTTGGACAATTGTTTTATTATTTGTTTGTGATTTAAATTGGAATACATGTATCGAAGTTAGCGTAAGTGGACCTCAGTATTTTGTGAAATATTTTTGAAAGTTTATTTGTGTTTTATTAAAATGAGATCTGATGTTTTTGATGTGTTATGAATTCAATTTGGATGTTGTGCCGCGGAATACAATATAAACATATTATATATACACCTATGTATCGATTGATGTTTTTTCATTCATCGTTTGTAAGGAAAGTGTAATTGCATCGTAGCTTTTGCATGATTCTCAATATATTACTATAAATGTTTTATAGTTACGTGTGACGAAGAAATAAATAATGTACAATCCCCTTTGCCTTGACTGCTTTGATTGTTAAAGTAGATATAGATATATTGCATATGCTTAGAGAACAATAGTGAACACATAGATTTTGCGTATATTTTGATGTGGGTGTAAGTTTTTTTTATTATAATACTTTTTTGTCGTTTCATAGGATTTTTAAATCAATAATCTTCCACGTAGAGCTGTTGCATTTAAAATTATAATATTCACAATTTTATTGTCATACGTTAATTATTTAATTGTTGAAATTTCATTACCGCATCAGAATAATATTATTTACAATATACATCGGACCCGTACTTATAGTATATATGTATCGAAGCGGAATAATTTTAATTCGATATATTGTCTGAAATTATATCATTACATGTATGTCACGTTTAAATATATTATTCATAATATGTGTAGTAGTTAAAGTATGTTTTATTTATTCCCTGTCCTATTCCTTGGTATAAAAATATACATTTTGGTATAGTATGAATACTGACATTTAAACTGAAATACTTAGTAAGTTGAAAAAGGTACTTTATGCAGTAGAGAATATCGCAATAAACATTACAATGACACGTATTTTTGATTTAAAGAATATATTTTTAATAATTAAAATAATGCGTAAGTTATAAAATAACTACTAACAACCAATCCACTACTCATATTTTTACCTTGGTGGGAATGGTCCCTCCTTGGCTTCCTGAGTCCGTGATTAATATTTACGTAACGTGTGAATGAATCAATACACAGTATGTGTTTATACCACCCACTTGCTCTCACTGGGTGAAGGTTGCATCGATTGTGTGAAGATGCTATCTACCAACAGAAGGCATTGTGGGCGGCTAAACAAATGATTAATTAGTGGTATTAACATGATAGGTTGAGGCGTAGTGGGCGAGAGGATGGCTGTAGAACTAAAAGACAAGATTTATTTCCAACAGCCGTTTGGAAGCTGATTTTTATATAACATCACACGATAGGCCCATTAATAAATTCCGATAAACGAGGGTTTCGCCCGAGGTATTTAGAATTTATTCGATTCTTTTGAAAAGCTAGGTATTTACGACTTCATTAATAAACACGGACTGTACTTGTGCCTAGCACGACAATTCTATTATTGAAAATAAAAATAATGATCAAAATAATTGAATCGATTCTAAAGCATTGGCTTAAAGTTAATACCTCGTTCATACATGTTCATTAATATTACTTGGTAATACAATTATTCTATAATATCATCATCATATCAGCCACAGGAAGTCCACTGCTGAACATAGGCCTCCCCCAAGGATCTCCACAACGACCTGTTGAAGTGGCCTGCATCCAGCGACTTCCTGCAATATTTAATCACAAGTATTCCGATGACGGATGATGATGATAGCCAGCGTGGTGGACTATATGGCCTAACAACTCTCAATCCTGCTCACAATTGTAGAGGAGGCCCGTGCGCTGCAGTGGGACGTATTTGGGCTGATACAGATATATTCTGATGATCCCCGTCGTTAAGATTTTCATGCTTGGGCTTGCTAAATGAGGTACTGGTAAGTCGTCAACGGAATTGACGTGCATATAAATTACAGGGGTGTAATTACAGAGCAGTATCCTTCAGATGGATGATTCAATGATAATATTACAACTACGACTGTTTGTTTTGTCCAACCGCTGGGTTTGAATCTTTTCTGCTTTCGAAACAGTTTTGTTCCAATCTCGCCCAAGTAAGACCTACTTGATTATTATAATGTCGATAAAACTTGTCGGCACTGTCAATTTGTTGTTTTTCAAAATACGTTTACTCAACGATAACTTTGTAAGTGTAGAATTGAGGACAAAATGACGTAATGTTAGAAGAGAAATAGGTACATTTTCGCTATAGTTTGGGTTTTCGAATTGTACGTTTTTTGTTAATGGGGACACTGTGTGACCGCGCTGTGACCCAAAGTGCTCGCTACACAAAGAGAAGATTGATGTTAACAGAGGCCTATTTAGGTTTAATTTGTGGGGGCTGGTGTCTCCCATGAAATCCGTATTCAAACTTGGGCGATTAGTAATATAATTATCCTTGTTAATTGTTATTGAATGCTATACAATTATAAGATTGGAATAATAATTTTTCGATCATTTTTTTTAAAGTAGCAACTCCAATATACACTAACGAACTGCCCCATTTGTGTTGTTCTTTTATATTTAGTAAACGATTGGGCGGTTAATTGTTGTAAATTGTTACGAAGATATCGTTTAACTTATAAAAGATTTTGTAGTTTTTGTATTGGTTTACCCAAACACACAATGTGATAAACATTTTTGTCATTTCTGGGGGCGCGGCCGAGCCCCCTCCAAGTCGAGCTATAGGCCGTAACATCCTTTTCTCGAAGCATTTCAGACCATTTTCAACCCCCTATAACTTCGTTGTGGCTAAAGTATGAAGCTTGAATTTTTAGTTACTAAGCAGGCATTGTGTAAACACGGTATATTTAAAATTTCATTCAATTTGAACCAGTAGTTTAAGAATTGTAACTAGTCAAACTTTCTTAATTTTGTTACTTACTGACTGACCGATCATCAAAAGTCTAAGGCACTTCTAGCAGACATAGAACCTTCAAATTTAGAATATAATTAGTGTTTAGTGTCTAAAGTAAGGGAAAATTCAAACATTTCATAATTTTTGTCTAGTTTTCTAGATAGACCAACTGCGTGAATAACTTTGTAATCCCATATAAATGTATAGGATTACAAAGTTACATTTGCAGTTAATGAATCATTGTACCCGTATATAATGGAATAATAGTTGTAGATAGATATCTATATACATGAGGCATAACACGAGGAGATATAGAGAGGGAAATGGTGTATTCAGCCCATGAAACTGTACAACATTCCTCTAGAAAAACATGACGAAGAAACACTTGCAAATAAATAGATTAAATAACTCAAAAATATCAATTACAATGAAAGAAAGAACATTAATAATCAAATCCGCTATATTTGTGATAAATTGATACCTACAAAAATAAGAAAAATCCATAAGACAGAGGCTTTAAGAAAAATCGTTAGTGATATTCTAGAAGTAAGAAGTACTGAAAAGGAAAAAAGTAAGGCTCTGCAAAAAGACGTGAGATCCCATCAAAAACATCCTCTTGATATTACATGCATCTCACAACTTTTTGCGGTAGAGCTGCGAGACTTGGAATTTTTTTACAGGATGTTTTTGATGGGATTACATCTTTCTTGCACTCATTCAAATCTGACGCATCGGACGTGACGGTACGATTTGTCACGGCATCAAGCCTATATCATATTATGTCCCCCTGTCCTGAATACTAAATACGTTGTTGGTCATACCCATCTCTTTACTTTTGTTACTACAAGGTTTCTTGTGTTGTCTTACAAATGTCGCTGTCCTTGTCTTTTGTATTGCGAAGATAAGGAAGAAAGACATATTGTTCTAATCGTGGGAAAATAACTGACTCATGGCCTGTAGGATGGATTGGAGGAAAATGTTTGTAATAGTAAATGGACCTGTGATTTGAGGTCAGGCTTTATGGGACTCATGTGGTAAAGTGAAACCAGCTTAATGACTGGATAACTAAGTTATATGCGAAAATAAATACTTTATCAGAATATGCCTTCAATGTGCTGATGTATGTATCATAAAATAAATGCATACACCTCACAGTCGCATACTGTCCTGACCCTACACTACGCCACGGAGGCTGTCAAATAAAATATGGCTAACAAGAGGTTACATGTTGAATTTCTGCTTCGGAACATACGCGATGCTACCTACATGAATATGCCTTCACTGTGCTGATTACTGACCCTTTTAAAAGGAGGTGATAAAAACCAGGGGCCATAGGTTTTATCCTCGCACTGACAAAAACGCTTATGTTCATGATTACATATTTTTATCTGGAATCAAATACACAGCGGTTTGTGTATTTGAGAAGCAATTAAGGTGCAATTTTGATACACAAAGTCTACCACATTCCAAAATTATTTTCAACCTCGTTAATGGCATCCTCACATGTAGCATCCGTTCATAAACATTTACAGCAACAATTGGGTTCATCAGCCGAGTGAGGATCAATAACACCAACAGCAAATGATCGCCGTAGCCGTATTCGTCTAGGATTGGATTCATTTCACTGCCCTGGTGACGTAGTTGTACTACGGGACCGTTACAAAGTCAAGGTCTCGGGTTCGAATCCCGGGTCGGGCAAAGTGATATTGGATTTTTACTATTCATTATCAGCCTGGAGTAAGAAATTTGTACCCGATATGTCATGATAGGCCCGCCCTCTATGACATGGTGAACGGAACATACAAGGTGATATTTGGGTGTCCTGGCACCTTTGCCTATCCCTTCCGGGAAAGGCCCAGAATTTAGGTATGTATTGATTCATTCATGCATTTATATTTGGATAAGCCTCTCGTAGTTTTTGATACAAAAGACCCATTATGTGTGGTTATTATAGGCTCTAAACAATATAACACAGTTATTCCTCCACGCTTCCACCACACACTGCTTGTAAAAGCATCAGGACGATGTGCTGGTATGTTCACAGCTGTTTAATATTCACGGGGTGAACCACCGCGCCGCGACCGCTATCGCTGCACCTGGAGACCTAGTTTGTGACAATTGAAATAAAAATAATGCTCTTGCTCTATATACAGGGTATATCAAGACTGCTACCGAAAACGAAGCCGGGTGGTAGTTAAAGCGACTTCAGACACAATGCAACAGAAAAAGTTGCAAAAAAAAGCGACAATTTTTTTTTCCTATGACCATATTTGGGTGGTAAATACATTTTTTCCTAAAATAACAGTGTATATCCTTTTATTTATAAATAATCTAAGATATAAAAGTGTTTAAATTATTATTTTAGCAAAAACTATAGATTTACCACCCAAAAATGACGATATTTAAAAAATCATAAAAAATAATTGTCGCGTTTCTTTGTGAAATTTTTGGTTGCATTGTGTTTGTAGTCACTAAAACTGCCACCCGGCTTCGTTTTCGGTAGCAGTCTTGAGATACCCGGTATAATGTATAAGAGAACATATTATTATATGTGTTTAAAAAAACAGGACTTTTGAAAAACATCGTCATATACAGAGTTTCATATAGGCCACATAGGTATTTCCAAAGATATCCGCAATGATGTAAAAAGGCTCAGTATGATCTTTATCAATTTATTGTATAGGTACTCGAGAGATATACTGCCTCATGAGCCATCAGTTTTGTATTTAGTATACCAAGCCCGCTGTGTTAGATCATTTTATTCTGATGACTTCATCATCATCATCATCATATCAGCCACAGGAAGTCCACTGCTGAACATAGGCCTCCCCCAATGATCTCCACAATGACCTGTTGGAAGCGGCCTGCATCCAGCGACTTCCTGCGACCTTAGTCAGATCGTCCGTCCACCTTGTAGGCGGGCGTCCGACACTTCGCTTGCCTGTACGTGGCCTCCACTCGAGAACCATTCGGCCCCAACGGCCATCGGTTCTACGAGCTATGTGCCCGGCCCACTGCCACTTCAACTTGCCAATCCTATGGGCTATGTCGGTAACCTTGGTTCTCCTACGGATCTCCTCATTTCTGATTCGATCTCGTAGGGAAACACCGAGCATAGCCCGCTCCATGGCTCGTTGAGTGACTTTGAGCCTTTTAATGAGGCCCACAGTGAGAGGCCACGTCTCGGTGCCGTATGTCATCACTGGTAACACACAACTATCGAAGACTTTCGATTTTAGGCACTGAGGTATTTTGGACGAGAAGACGTCGCGAAGTTTCCCGAACGCTGCCCAACCGAGTTGGATTCGCCGATTGACCTCTCTCTTGAAGTTGGACCTGCCTAACCGGACCACTTGTCCTAAATAGACATATTCGTCAACAACTTCAAGAGTCGAGCCCCCAACACCGATGGGGGGTGGGCACAACATGGACATTCGACATGATCTTCGTTTTGTCGATGTTCATTTTAAGACCCACCTGTTGGGAAACTCGATTAAGGTCTTCGAGCATAGTCTTCCAGCGATTCTGCCAAGACTACAATATCGTCGGCAAATCGAAGGTGAGTAATATACTCGCCGTTGATGTTGATGCCGATGATGACTTACTATACTTATATTTTGGAGATGCCTTTTTAAATCCAAAAGATTCCGATATACGAAGAAAGTGGAATATCGCCAAGAATACCGCTTTTTGGTAGGTCAATAGTTCAACCTCTATTAGGTCGTCAGTCGACTTTATGGGTGAAGGTCTGGCGATACCCTTACCAGTAACAAATAATCTTTTGGCTCCACCAACCATTATGAAGAGAAGGTCTGAGAATTCGTTGGATTCATGCCATCCTTCGATCAACAATACCTGTGATCGAAAGTGCCAATTTATGTTAGTTAACAAATGGGGCGCAGCTATGTTTAGCAGTGGATTTTCTGTGGCTCATAGTTGACGATGAATTCATATATAGGTCAATAATCATTAACAGATTATTACTATTATTATCAAAAGCTAAGAAAATGATTAAAACCACAGATAGCAACAGATAACATCACAGCTAACTCAAGAATGATTTATTGTTCAAGTCTAGTTGCATTACAGTTAGAAAGTGGACATTACAAAACTTGTTACTACTCAATACTGAACGATTTAGATCAAAGGAAATTCAGTTCATTTTGTTGCAACAAGCGATAAATAATTTTAATGTTTCGCCATTGACGTATTTGCATACCCATAGAACTCGTTCGCGCGTCAAACTGACAGGTGTTGGTGGGGTTGCCATGTTAAAGTTTTAAATTACGATAATTTCATGTGAAATTATGTTGCAATTATTCCTCTACCGTCAACTATTGGATGAATTTACAGCAAGGAAGAAGATATACGGGTACCATTATAGGTCTACCAGAATCTCATGGCATAAAATTAAAAACAAACATAATGATTTTTATATGGCAATACCGTCAGTCAACAGCTGTTTCAAAACTTGAGTTATGTCATTTGATGTGAATATTTTAAGATTTCTTTAATTCCTTAGCGAAAATATACAAATTAGTTCTACGATCACAAGTGCAACACATTGTTCACAAGGTTTATCGCCAGATCCGTGAGTAATTTGGCCAAATTTATACAAAATCGTCGATTATAAAATCGACGTCGTTTTAACAAATAAGTCGGAGTGAATAGTTTTGATACTTCATGATTTTTGGTTAGTTTTAGATTTGTACATGTGTTTTATCGTATTTACTTTGTTATCATGTTTTGAAACTAAACAATAATGCATTGAATACCTATTTTCAGGAGTTTCCAGAGTTTTTAGATAAGGAACGGTTTATTATTAATACTTTATCTTACTAAATAAAGAAGACTGAAAATCAAATAATACGTTTTTTATTTTACAATCTTGCATCTTTCATATAACATTTTTGGAATCTAATATTTATGTAAATAAAAACGACTCATAATAAAACTACGTACAATTTAGAAATTTGTTTTTTTTTTTTTTTTATTGCATTGAATGGCGAGACGAGCAAGCCGTTCGCCTGATGGTAAGCGATACGACCGCTCATAAACAGTAGCAATATTCCACTGCGCTCGCCATCCTGAGACATAAGATGTTAAGTCTCAATATGTCCAGTAGTTGCTCTGGCTACAATGTCCTTCAATCCGAAACACAACAGTGCATTTAAGCAGTGTTGTTTCACGGGAGAAATAGACATTGCGGTGGTACCTACCCAGATGGCTTCTCACATATGAGAGACCTACCACCAGTAAAAAGGAAATTGAAAATTGTTAGATTAAGTGAGAACTAATAAGAAGAGAGAATTAAAACGAAACTGGTGGCTCGGTACCGCCATTTTTATCTACGTTTTGGAAATACCAGCGTTCCCTCTATATTATAAATACCCGTAAGGCACGTATGTATTTTGTAATTTGACAGCCTTTAAAATGACAGCCTCCGTGGCGCAGTTGGTTAGACGCCGCTTGTGAAGCGAGATGCCGCGGGTTGGTTTTGCACCTAGAGAAATGTTTGTGCAGCCCACAAATATTTCCTTCGGGTCTGGGTGTTTCTGAGATCGAAAAGTCTCTTGTATTTTCTGATACCCACGACACAAGACTCGATCTTAGTGTAGGGTCAGGACTATATATGTGACTGTTGGGTGTTATTATTTATTTATTTAGTATTGAAAAAAATCTTATTTACATTTTTTAATTGGCTATTAATCAAAAAGTACAATTTTACAAAGACAATTTTAGAAAGAAACTTTATTTACAAAGTTTTACTAAAAAAATCATGTTAATTTGAAATAATAATAAATAACAATTATTGAAAGTATCAAAATATGTTCATCCAATTACCCCAGTGTTGCGATGCGCAAATTCAAATTTCCCAAAATGCCATGAGATTCTGGTAGACCTATAGTCCCGAAAGTCAACTACAATTATATGTATAAACCGTTTTTCAAACTACAATCTACATGATAGTGAATGAGTAAATAAACATTGCATTAAATTAGTATAAATAATGTTAATATGATTGATGGAACACATGAAAAAGTCGCACAGAGCACCTCGTAATAATATCAGCAAAATTAGTACTATTAAAATTAACTGCCCTTCTCCTTAAAGTCTATTCCATGAAATTCTTTTAAATATCACCGTTAAGTAAAATATGCTGCGGTACTAAAGTGATTTCAAATTAAATCAAACGTAACAAAAATGTTATTGTCTTGGTTTTGCATAAAACTGTGCAAGTCCATTGCAATCTGGCAACCCTATTTCACATGTGTGTTCCCGCGTTTCGCTCAGCCAATCGCGCGGCAGTACCGCGCGGTGAGCCGGCGCATGCGCATGTGCACGCGTATTAAATTAAAAGTGTTTTAAGTGAACTAAATACTTTAACGTGCTGGTTATATGTTGGTTTGATTTCCATCGTCTTGTTGGTTTGTGAGTGTTTTTATTGTAAGAGGTAATATCTTTTTAAAGTAATTGTGTTTTGAAATCTGTTGAACCTGTCTGTCGATAGCTGGGTATGGAATATTTGAGTGTTTTATGGTACAATTATGCTTTAAGGAAATGAAAAATTGTTGGGTGAAGGTTGTGTCTATGTATCAAGTTGACGATGGTGTAAACAACTTGTTGTATTCAATTTTTATTAAAGGGGGTAGAAATAAAAAAAATGACTATAAATAGAAGCCTACTTTTAATTCCTTATTGATGTAATAAAAATGAATATAATTAATAAAAATCAAATAATAAAAACACGCAATAGTCACCTATATTGTGCTGACTCCACATTAAGATCGAGGAGTCTTGTGTCGTGGGTATTAGAAACGACAAGGAAATTTTCAGTCTCACGAACACCCAGATTCTAAATAAATACTTATGATGCACATAAACATTTGTCTCGATGCGGTAATCGAACCTGCAATTGCTCGTTTCATAAATGGCGTAAAAAATGCATAAAGTGCAATAAAGAAACTTAAAAAGCAACTTGCATTGTTATTCTAAGAATAAGAAACTTCAAGTCAAAGTTCAAGTATAAAAGAATAAAATACATGTTTAAAAATGAAAGTAAGTTTCAACGTAAGTCACTGCACTGTTGTAACATACTGAACAGTTCCATCTCGGTATTAATACAATTATACATTGTTATCATGTTATTAACATTTGTTTTATGTTCTTGTTTACAAATATTTGTCAGTTTTCGCGTCTGTGACTGCTACGTTAGCAAATCAATAATTGCGTACAAAAGACATCAACGAGCGTTGCATTCTGCACTATTCGATACACCTTGAATTGACTGGATGAAATCTATAATGCAATGGAATGTGGAAACAGAAATGCATTGTCAACTTCACACCACTGTTATTTTAAGTTATAAGAACTTATTGAAAATAATTCGCTGTGGATAGCGTTCTTGAATACCATATTTTTAAACTGTACATTTCATGTTATTTCTTTGTTTGTTTTCTTTATTATGACTTATGTAATTTATGATGAATTCATTTTGTTTTACTGCATTTCCTTAAATTTTGTAAAAATACACTTTTATAAACCAATATTGAAATGGTCTACAGTTAAATATTGTCTAAATAAAGAAACGAAACATCCAGCAGTCAGATAAATAATGCTGATTGTGTGCTGGGATCGGAACCGCAGCCTTTAGTTTCACAGCTTGTTTATTACCAAGTTTACCACAGGTTATTTCATATATTATGTACTTATAACTGTAAAAGATATTTGTACATAGCCCATCTCGCTAATCTAAATTCATAATATTCAAATTTAATATTATGTGCGTGGTAATTGCCCACCAATTTACCAATATACTCGTTGCAATCAACACACAGCTGACTTAGAAAAAAATGAGGTGTGCTCTGGAATTATAACAAACGACTATCGTCACAGCAGATCGACGCGGTGCAATCCTAGGGTTTTTACCAAACTTAGGGAAGCCTCATCAAGAACGTTCAATTTTTTATAGTACATACATACATAAACTCACGCCTTTATCCCATAAGTAGTAAGCAGAGGTTCCAGGACACCTATGTATATTTCGCCTTGTGTGTTTCGTCCCCAGATGTGATAGCTTTTTACTAAAATTTTGATTATTCTTTCTTGTACACCAAATAAATCTTAAACGTAACTAATATTTAATATAAGAGTACAAATCTTACCGACTACAATGGGTTGGACATATGCGAAGGAAAATAAGGCAGTCTAAAATATACTATTAGGGTAAAGTTTTAATACTAAAATAAATACCTGTTCCTGTAACACTGATACAATTTACAAAGACCCAAGATAGCGTGCAAGCGAGTGTGCAGTTTCTAGTAATTTATTATCTCTGCTTCGATAGCACCGCACCGCGCCGCGTCGCGTCGGCGAGCAGTTGTTTATTTTGTTCGTCCCTTGCTGATCGGTTCGAGATAATTCATACAAGACTCGTTTATCTCGCTAATTGCGTGCATATTGTGCGAGATATCTGCTGCGAGATAAATTATTATTGTATTTAAAAATATAATAACGTATTTTAATTAAAAATACTGCTTCGATGGCACGTTTGTACTGTAGTAAGATTGCAACGCTGAGGTTTAGTTGGGATCGGGCAAAGTGATATTGCATTTTTGTGTTCATTGTCAGCTCGGCCTTCGCAGTGAGGTATTTATGCCCGATATGGTAATAGACTTGCCCTTATCACATGGTGGGACGGAACATATAAGGCGAAACGTATGTAGATGTCCTGGTTGCATCTCTGTCTTCCACTTTTGGAACAAAGTCGTAATGTTTATGAATTTCATTTAATTATTGTTGTCTATTTGCAACTTGGTAATGAATTGATGACACATTTAATGATATTTTAACTGAAACAGGTGTTTGTGTATATGATCGAATATATAAATGTTGATTCGCCGACTATACGTCATTAATTCGTCACTTACCGTAGCTGGACATTCAACTTTCGATAATTATTTCTAAACCAGGCAACACTCCTACGCCCACGGATGCTCGTGGGCGTTAAATGCAGCCAGATTTAAGCCGTAATAGAGGAAAAATGTTTATGAAGAACAAAATATTAAAATTTAATTATTATAAGCATTCAAAAAAACCTTTACCAAATATTCTTCGATTAATATAATGTGCTGGGCTGTAGTATCGTTATTTATTTGTATATTAATTGTTAATTCATAATTTCTGCAAGATACATAGTCGTGAAGTAATTGTACCTTTTTTTGTCACATTTCTTTCGGTTTATAGAATTTATTATCGTAAAAACAATATCGTTCGCTTTATAATGAGATAACAGGTTGGTTGATTAACGCCCAAATACTGGAACGCAACTTAAATATAAATGGCGCTTAACTACGTTAATCCCGATTAAATGTACTAGCTAAGTGGGCCGTGCGCTGTTAAGAGCGTATACACCTTGCGCGCAAAGTCAACTATAGGTATTTCTTCGTTAATTTCACGCACACATAAGCGACCAAAGCTGTGTGCGTAGAGCTGCCGCGTCGGCTCGCTATACAATCGGCTCAAACAACTTTGATCCGTGCGCTTCAAATATTCAATTGAAATGTAACTGTAATATAATATCATAAAAATATTTTATTTGCATAATAAGTAGACAAATATTACTGTGCAAGCAAAGAATAATACAAATTTTGGATACTAATCATATTTTCGTTATTATTACATTGTTAAGTTGCATTCAAATCAGTGTTCAATCAGTAGACACTACGGACGGTTTATTAATCATTTCGTGTTCGAACACATAAATAGTGTTAGGGGCCTTACAACCCCTTACAATTACGAAATATGTTTAATTTTATATTACAATACATAACATAATTTAGCCTCGGAATTACGTCCCATTATATTACCTGAAACATAATTTATACTCACTACAAAATCATTGTAGGTAATAAAAATAATTAAATATTTTACTACCAAAGTACTAAAATGTGGTAATCGCATTCCGCGCGTGGCTATTTTTACTACGCGCGGCATAATCGACTGCAGCCAGGCCGGAGCGACCAGCGATACGTCCTCCCTCTAGAAGGCCTTGCGGCGGTCTGATTTGATCCACGTCGGACAGCGTGTTTTATAGTTGTTTTTAAAATATTTGTAGAAAACATGAAAACTAATTTTGTTGAAATATAAAAATGGTAATTTATTGATAAGATGTTCTTCTTTTATAATATGCAATTGTTATAAAAAAAATATGTACGATAAGTTGGTGAAAAAAAATATGTTCTTGACGAGAGTTTCTGAATAATTTCGCATTGTTTAAATTTTTATTTTTCAGGAACTAAACACAAAAAGATTATTTTTCTCAGCAAAATCCCTCCATAAGGGTCTTATTAGTCTGATAATATTTTTATTTTCATCTTATATTTAGTGGTTAAGGATATCTTAAGCTTCTAAATTGCCACTTAAAGCCTAAAACGAAACTAGTGTTCAGTAATCCTTATAGTACTCACAAATTATCCATCAATCTATAATGTTTTCCACCAAAATCCCTAGATGACAACCTTTTCTAAAATTAGTACTAATTATTTTTCCTTGAAATTGTTTATTGGTGGCTATTAACTCATTTGAAAAGTCCTGTTTTTAAGCCAAAAAGCGCGTGCAGGGTATAAACGCTCTTAAGAGCAACTTATTATTTGAATGGCGTTCCAGTATTCGGGCGTAATATAGTTACAACGCGGACACATGTATTTTATTAAAGTTTTTTTAAACTGTTTTATCGAGTCTTTTACATGGTTAAGTAATTATACAGCGACAGCTAGTACTCCCTCAAACAATATAGTTTTCTTTCCATAATTAGTGCGTACATTCATTAATAATAGTTTGTGTTTATTTCATTGAACGAGGTTGCTGATCGTACAATCTAACCTCTCTTCTTGATTATTTTTCTTGTTGTTATAACACCTAACTTAAATTCTAAAATCTTCTGGATAGGCATAAATATTGTTGACCTGCCACTCCAATATTTCATTCCTCTCCCAAATCAGAGCTGTGACAAATCCAATTACTCAGTTATCGAAGCCACCAAATGTCATATAGTAATAACGTGCTAGGTGTGGGTATTGGACACGGCACGCGTGCCTCTCGATAGCTTGCGGGATCCGACATTTAGCTTATGCGTCACGCACTGGCAGGCCGGTACGCATCCGCAACATAGTTCTACGTCACTAGCTTAATCAGGCTTGGACGATGGAATTTGTTGTTGACTTAAGCTGGTTGCGAAGTGACCGCAAGTTTGATCAACGAGGCCGGTGTCATTCGAAAAGTTGTGTCTCAAGTCTGGTTGTTGATAAGCTGGAAAATCTGTCATACTTTCTTCTTGCCACAACACAAGAATTACCTTCTAATCTGGGCTTAAGACTATGTTTCGTACTGTTAACCGCTTGGTTGTAAGTGGTGAGGGGGGGGGGGGATATCAATGATTATAGGGCCTAATATTAATTGTTGTTATGCCCATGGCAATAAATCAAATAAGTGTATTTAGACCAGCCCATATATTTTAGTCCATATAAAATAAAAAATCTATGGTATGTAAGTCTGCCAACCCGCATTAGGCCAGCGTGGTGGACTATATGGCCTAACCACTCTCAATCGGACTCTCGATTGTAGAGGAGGCCCGTGCCCTGCAGTGGGACGTATATGGGCTGATACAGACAGATATACCGGGTATCTCAAGACTGCTACCGAAAACGAAGCCGGGTGGTAGTTTTAGTGGCTACAAACACAATGCAATTAAAAATTTCGCATAGAAACGCGACAATGATTTTTAAATATCGTCATTTTTGGGTGGTAAATCCATAGTTTTTGCTAAAATAATAATTTAAACTCTTTTATACCTTAGAGTATTTATAAATAAAAGGGTATAAACTATTATTTTAGGAAAAAATGTATTTACCACCCAAATATGGCCATAGGAAAAAAAATAAAAAAAAAAAAATTGTCACTTTTTTTTGCAACTTTTTCTGTTGCATTGTGTCTGAAGTCGCTTAGACTACCACCCGGCTTCGTTTTCGGTAGCAGTCTTGAGATACCCTGTATTTTAGCAGCGACTGACGGTATAAAGCAGCCGACCGAGCTCTGTGGTATACCTTGGGAGAAGCCGATGTCCAGCAGTGGACTGCAACGGGCTGATGGTGGTGATGATATATGTACATCCTACTGCTGGACATCATATTCCACAAATGAGATGATTATAATTTACCAGGCAGACTTGTTATCTCAGCCGGTTTCTGGGTCTCCACTACACGATTGAGCCCAATCTACGGTTTGTTTGACTGTAAATATATTATCTTTGGTATCTTCTTTGACGATATTATAACTTTGATTTTAGAAGAAATTCGAGGCTTCGCTATGTTGAGGCTGAATAGGAACAAAACAATAATGAAAGTGGTCTTATTATCATTATATTCATAATTTAAATCGTTAAATTAAGAGTAGATATTTTCAAGCTTTGGTTTTTTATAAGAAGATACTGACGATAGGTGATGTGAGAAACTGATTGGGGGAGGGGGTACCACCACAATTTCTGTGTCTCCCGCCAAACAGCAGTGGAAATGCACTCTTGACTTCCGATTTGAAGGAAATTATACACAGAGTAACTACTAGACATATTGAGACTTAACATCTTATGTCTCAGGATGGCGAGCGCAGTGGAGTGCTAAGCATTGCTTTGTAATTAATGGTGTTTGGTTTTGTTACTGTCTATGTCTTATCGCCAGGTAAATGACACGCTCGTCTTGCCATTCATTGCAATAAAAAAAAAATATCACAGCTGAATTTAAAGTCTATTACCTCGGCCTACCCCAACATAAGTTGTGAGTTCATGTATGTACGTATGCACATTTTTAACACAATCAACTTTATCTTGAATACATTAAAGAGAAAACATATTATGTAACGTAGTCGTAAATAATTAATTTAACGCGTAAAGTTACGACTTAAGAGCGTTTATACCCTGCACGCGCTTGTTGGCTTAAAAACAGGACTTTTCAAATGAGTTAATAGCCACCAATAAACAATTTAAAGGAAAAATAATTATTACTAATTTAGAAAAGGTTGTCATCTAGGGATTTTGGTGGAAAACATTATAGATTGATGGATAATTTGTGAGTACTATACGGATTACTGAACACAAGTTTCGTTCTTTAGGCTTTAAATGACAATTTAGAAGCTTAAGATATCCGAAACCACTAAACATAAGATGAAAATAAAAATATTATCAGACTAATAAGACCCTTATGGAGGGATTTTGCTGAGAAAAATAATCTTTTTGTGTTTAGTTCCTGAAAAATAAAAATTTAAACAATGCGAAATTATTCAGAAACTCTCGTCAAGAACATATTTTTTTTCACCAACTTATCGCACATAATTTTTTATAGCAATTGCATATTACAATAGAAGAACATCTTATCAATAAATTACCATTTTTATATTTCAACAAAATTAGTTTTCATGTTTTCTACAAATATTTTAAAAACCACTATAAAACACGCTGTCCGACGTGGATCAAATCAGACCGCCGCAAGGCCTTCTAGAGGGAGGACGTATCGCTCGTCGCTCCGGCCTGGCTGCAGTCGATTATGCCGCGCGTAGTAAAAATAGCCACGCGCGGAATGCGATTACCACATCTTAGTACTTTGGTAGTAAAATATTTAATTATTTTTATTGCCTACAATGATTTTGGAGTGAGTATAAATTATGTTTCACGTAATATAATGGGATGTAATTCCGAGGCTAAATTATGTTATGTATTGTAATATAAAACTAAATATATTTCGTAATTGTAAGGGGTTGTAAGGCCCCTAACACTATTTACATATGTGTTCGAACACGAAATGATTAATAAAACGTCCGTAGTGTAATACTGATTGAACACTGATTTGAATGCAACTTAACGATGTAATTATAACGAAAATATGATTAGTATCCAAAATTTGTATTATTCTTTGCTTGCACAGTAATATTTGTCTACTTATAAAGCAAATAAAATATTTTTATGATATTATATTACAGTTACATTTCAATTGAATATTTGAAGCGCACGGATCAAAGTTGTTTGAGCCGATTGTATAGCGAGCCGACGCGGCAGCTCTACGCACACAGCTTTGGTCGCTTATGTGTGCGTGAAATTAACGAAGAAATACCTATAGTTGACTTTGCGCGCAAGGTGTATACGCTCTTAAGAATATCAATGCCAAATTAAGCACATTTCGAATTGTAATGGAATGAGTACGAATTCTTTTCTTTGTTTGTTATTAGTTTTCTTATAATTAAAAGTTAAATAACTACCTGTATGGCGTCAACGGAATGATCTAACTACAAAGGCACTCAGCTGATTTTTATTCCGTAGAATTATATACCTATAGTGGCATTGTATGCGCGACAGATGGGATATTAATACTCAGCCTTATCATAGATGTTTTCACCTTTTTTAGAACTTTCGATTCTTTGATTGAATGGTAGCCTTATGGAAATGTTACTTTGTTAAATCTTATTTAGTATACAGCAATATGCGCCTAGTGCCAAGTGAATTGGCCGCTGCAAAGTCTCTATAATATTTATTATTCTGTGGCAATATTAAATTATTATTTGATATTATTATTTCCAAAATGATAATTAAAGCTTCGTGGTTCTTAACCGGTGGTCCCTGGAAGCATCCCTAGTGATGAGTAAAGCCATCCTAAGGCTATCCTTAAAATAATTTTAGCATGTATTATTTATAGATAGATAGAAATACCCTTATTTATTTACATTTCGTTATCGTGTTAACAAACAACCAAACTAATCAACCGGGTGACCAATGGCTAGAAAAAATCTGGTCAAATGGTCCTTCGTGACTAAAAGGATGAGAAAAACTGGTTTAAAAAAACTGCTATTTACTAATTAACAAAAAACATGAGCAAAAAATGGAGAGCGTAAGACTTTTTTTACCAGGGAACGAAAGTGCAGTTAAAAACAAAATTCACATTAAGATTTTTTGATAAATCGGTTATATGAAGCTTCCATAATAAGATTATATCATAAGAAATGGGATAAAAGCCACTTACAAAGCTGACAAGCTCATCTAGATCGTTGATAGACATCTCTTCATAGTCGGTGATTAATGATGCATAGGCCAGGCTGGGAAACACATTATTTTGCTTTTAATGTAATTTCTCAGCATATCAGCTGTTCACGCTCTTTGTGGTTTTAAGTATTTTATTCATTTTTGAAAAATAATAGTTTAATTAGTTAGAAAATGTATACATTAAGTGTTAAGTCCTTGACTATAAATTTCTTTTTTCTCACTGCGGGATTATAACTTCGCATTTCGGCCTCTGTATGCGTGATAAAAGTGCCTTGTTCGTCCCTGTTAACATTCCACTAGTTCACATGCGTCTAACTTACTTTTCCTCCTGGTAACTTTGCAAGAAATTATAAGTCTCAAAGCAGTAAAGAAAATGAAACGGTAGTAAATGGTTGGTTGAAATAAACTTTTCATCCCAGAGTAAGAAATAATATGGCATCCTCGCCTGTTGTCATCCTCGCTTTTAGCTCGGGAGACAAAAATTCGCGGGCAAAAAAATCCTACATTTCCCCCTAGATGCGTACTATAATATGTATAACCTACAATCAATTACAATTTGGGTGCCCAATTTGAAATATCACTTTCCTCTCCCAATTTTTTTCCATCCCGCTTCTCTCCTGGTCTAGGCCGGCAATACATCCACGATCAAAGCGTCGTGGACATTCATGGGCGGCAGTGATTAGACTTGTTTGCTCATTTGCCAGATCTACGCTATAAAAAACAAATCAATGATCAAACAAATCCTGTAGTATCTTCATAAATATGTATATACAATTTACTCTGTGCCCTATACCAAAGATTCACATTGATTATCCGAGACAAAACATCACCACGCCAACCAAGCGATCCCATGAGGAACGCAATCAACTATACCATGACTATTTTTTGCTGGAAGATAATATATTCGAGTTTTGCTTGTTGATAGTCACCGCGATGGTTAGAGGTGAATAAATAACAGCGTCTTAATGATTCACTGACGCTGATTGTAATTGGTAGTGACTCATCATTATTGCAGTCACATTTGTACTTGATAAGTACCGAGTACCGACTGCCGCATATTTATTGTTTTTTTGCCATAATCAAAACCATATTCTGGTTTTTATATTTGCTGTTGATTACTTTATTTTAACTGCTAGCAGCCTGGCCCGACTCCGCCCGTGTAGAAACATTTATTAGAAAATATTCAATCGCGTATATTCAACAGGGATTATGTAGGATTCTAATGCTGAAATATTTTTTTAAAGCCAATTTTAAGCAAACATAAAATAAAATCATAACTCTTTATAATATTAGTACAGCTTTACTGGTAGTGCATTTTATGGCACTACACTGCGCTCGTCAGTACGATACGTCTCGTAATATGTTATTTAATGCCCACTTAGAAATCACTTTTAAAATGTTCTCAAAACTGAACATTATTGATTTTATACATTGCTACTTGGTGGTAGAAATAAACAGTCGAGAGTACGGGACCTTATATCTAAAAAGCTGGCTAAATGTAATTTACTAACATATTAATTTATCCTATATAATAAAGGCAATTTATGTTTATATATTCAAATAATTAATCAAATGCCTAAGGCTCAATTGTGTAGTGGGACCTGCCTTGATGTGAAAAATCTAATGTAGTTATTAATCAGTGCTTAATGCATTAGGATAGCTAAATTACAGTCTCAATGTTACGATTAACCTTCATCTAAATAAAAAGTTCATCTTGCAGATCTATTAGTATTTCGCTATAATAGAAGATTATTAAAATATTTCTTCGAAGAACTATATGTAAAACATATGTTTTTATAGACATCAAAAAATCTTATATAGTGTGTCTGAGGATTAAACCTTCGACCTACCTACCAACCTGACCTGTCAACAATTCGGTCCGCTCACAACTAAAATAAAATCGCTCAAATATTAGGCATAATAAACCTCGTTTGTACATTTTTATCTGCCCTGGGAACTATCTCTTTAAACATTACGTGACCACGTTATAAAACAATAAAAGAACATAACATTATAATTCCTGAATGTAACAGTATGGTAAGTAAGCCTTGACCTAGTATTTGCAATGGTGTTCTGAGTTAATGCCTCGCCAGCGTTACAATTACTAGCCTTACAGCTACTTACAACATTACGTCTCGTTTTCGTTCAAATCGTACGAATTGAGGCAGGTCGTGGCAATATCAAAAACATATTCTTAGAAACAAACATTATAACACTTTAAATGTTGAAATGTTTGACCTAGTGAGGTTCAACAGTGGAGGAAAACATCGTGAGAAAATATTGCATATCTTTAAGATCACTATATAAATTTGAAGGTATAAGAAGTTTGCTAAAGTTAACAAAATGCATGAGCCCTTTCAATTAATAAAGGAAATCCGGTCCTTGCAATGCGATGTATGTGGGCGTATTTGGAGTGCTAGTCTGAGGAACTAAACATTAAATTAAAAAAATATTTTAGTGTTGACTAACCCATTTATCGAGGAAGGGTTAATATACTTTTTATCTTGGGATAATATATCATAGCAGGTCTTTTGTTCCGCTAATCATTTTTCACGCGTTTGAAGCTGTTCATATGAGATAATGTAGGTTTTTAAAGGTGAAAGAATTTTTCAAATCGGTCCCGAATTTTTAGAGCCTATTCAATGCAATCAAGCACATCTTTCATCTTCTTCTTTTCAATCTTAAGATGATTAAACAAATTAATAATACTACCAAATACCAATAGTACAATACAGCTAAACATTACCAAATCATCAACAATCAAGTTCTACTTGAATCTCGTAAAACTGCCATTCACAAATCTCAGCTGTTTGTCGCGAAATGTAAATGTATTAAGTCAGCACACAGGCACGCGGCTCGTGGGCGCTCCGACACATTTACGTTCCGTTTATCTTACTTCATAAATAGCTTTGTTTTATTTCAACCAGATATAGATTTAATTCAAGTTATTTGTATCTCGGGCTAAGTATTTCTTGGCTTTACTTTTGGTCTTACCAATCGCAATCTTGGAATTCGTAATTCTATTTGTTTTTGGTTCACCTGGTTTCGGGTTCGGCAAATTGGTTGCTTGTTTGGTTTTTTAATCACAAAAACCTTTTTTACTGGTGGTAGGTATCTCATATGTGAGAAGCTGCCTGGGTGGATACTACCGCAATGTCTATTTCTCCCATCAAACAGCAGTTTAAATGCACTGTTGTGTTTCGGATTGAAGGACATTGTAGCCAGAGTAACTACTGGACATATTGAGACTAAACATCTTATGTTTAAGGATGGCGATCGCAGTGGAATTGCTTTGTAATTCAAGGTGTTGTTTGGTTTTGCTACTATTCATGAGCTGTCACATCGCTTAACATCAGGCGAACGGCATGCTTGTCTCACCATTCAATGCAATAAAAAAAACAACCTTATTATATGCAATACCTTAGTATTGAACATCCAACATCGTCTATATCGGTAACTGATATAATATGGCTCTCTTTTGACGCTATAAAACAATTTACATTTATTTGCAGCCAATGGCATAATAATTCAGTGAAAGACTATCAGATACAGACAGTTTTATCGCATGCTGAGAACCAGCGAAATATAATTTACCATAAGACAAAAACCTATGGTACCAAAACCGGTAATCTTAAATAAAAAATCCTTATCCTTGTATCAGGCACAAAAAGACGCAGAGAAAAGGTTTATGGGGACGTTCACGTCGCGTGCGGGCAAGCCGCCAGCAAACTGTTTTGAATACGGTTTTTTTAGTTCTGTTATGATGCGTGGTTTACATTTTAGTTTTCGGAGCAAACGTTAAAATTTTAGAACGCAATGTAAAAGCAGGTTAGTGTTTCATCTCATAGAGACACACATGAACTCACGCCTTTTTTCCCAGGAGTCTGTCCCGGTGTCCCCAGCAAGGCCGACATTGTCCCGCTCTTGCAAACAGACCAAACAATAATTTAAAATGTATTTCTCGCTTGGAATGTTTTACCGAACTATTACGGAACACCGTGGGGTCAAAGGGGAGTAGGTTATGTATCTGCTTGAAAGTAACGCACCTATCGAAAAAGTTTTTTCTCACATTATCAAAAGATGAAGAAGTGATAAAACATAGGTGAATGAAAGTTATTTTGATTACAAAATAAATAAAAATAAATCATGTGAAACACATCACACATCTAAAAACTAAACCCGAGGGTTTGAAACAATTTGTTCAGCCGACAAATACAAAAATACGATTTTGATTATTATTTTATGTTATTTAATCTTCTATGATAAAAACTTGTAAAACACTAAAATCTTTATTCATCATATCAGCCACAGGAAGTCCACTGCTGAACATAGGCCTCCCCCAAGGATTTCCACAATGACCTGTTGGAAGCGGCCTGCATCCAGCGACTTCCTGCAACCTTACGAGCTATGTGCCCGGCCCACTGCCACTTCAACTTGCCAATCCTATGGGCTATGTCGGTAACCTTGGTTCTCCTACGGATCTCCTCATTTCTGATTCGATCTCGTAGGGAAACACCGAGCATAGCCCGCTCCACGGCTCGTTGAGTGACTTTGAGCCTTTTAATGAGCCCCACAGTGAGAGGCCACGTCTCGGTGCCGTATGTCATCACTGGTAACACACAACTACCGAAGACTTTCGATTTTAGGCACTGAGGTATTTTGGACGAGAAGACGTCGCGAAGTTTCCCGAACGCTGCCCAACCGAGTTGGATTCGACGATTGACCTCTCTCTCGAAGTTGGACCTGCCTAACCGGGCCACTTGTCCTAAATAGACATATTCGTCTAAAACTTCGAGAGTCGAGCCCCCAACTATAATTGGGGTGGGCACAACATGGATATTCGACATGATCTTCGTTTTGTCCATGTTCATTTTAAGACCCACCTGTTGGGAGACTCGATTAAGGTCTTCGAGCATAGTGCTAAGGTCTTCCAGTGATTCTGCCAAGACTACAATATCGTCGGCAAATTGAAGGTGAGTAATATACTCGCCGTTGATGTTGATGCCGAATCCTTTCCACTGCAAGAGCTTGAAGGCATTTTCGCGGCAGTGAACAGTTTCAGAGATATGACATCTCCCTGTCTCACGCCTCTCTGTAGTGGAATAGCCTTCGTGTTCTGATCCTGTACTCGGACCGACATGGTGGCGTTGTTGTATATACACCTCAACACTTCGATGTACCGATAGTCTATGTGGCACCGCTGAAGAGACTGTAACACAGCCCAGGTCTCGATCGAATCAAAGGCTTTCTCATAGTCCACAAACGCTATACAAAGAAACTAAAAATCTTTATTATTATTATTTAATTCCACTGATGTCCCGCTCTGGCACAAAAAATAAATAAATGGTCACGTTATGTATGTAGGACATACATTCGTCTTGCGTGCTTCGTGCCACGATGTAATAGAGGACGAGCTTATCGCTATATTCGACAGCCTCAGTTTCACAGTCGGTTAGACGCCTCTTGACGAGAGGCCGTAGGTTCGAGATAAATGTTTGTGTGGCCCACAAATATTTCTTTCGGGTCTGGATGTTTGTGAGACCGAAAAGAAGACTCGATCTTAGTGAGGGGTCAGGACTATGTGTGTCATTGTTGGGTTTTACTTATTTATTTATATCGGGCACAAATTCTTGACTCCGGGGTGATCATTAATAAAAAATTGTGATTGACGTAAAACTTTTCTCAAACATTAGTTAGCATTGTAGACAAGTATTTGCTCAGCGGTGAGCGATTTTGCGCATACACGCTGCAGTATTCCATAGGCTGAAAAGTTTCGGTTAATCACTGGGATAATGGGGCCAACTAATTATCGTTTCTTCTATTCTCCAATCTATGCATCCTTAGTCTTTGATACATACATCAGCTTCCGCTGTCCTACTGCTGGGCAAAGGCCTCTCTACCCTCCTTCAATTCGTCCCGGTTCTGGGTTTGCTCCTGCCAGTCTCTTTTCCACCTGTCCAATTCATCTCGCCATATTTTTCTAGGCCTGCTGCGACGTCTTCAATAGCTGGTAATATTCCATTTTCTGTGAAGTTTCGCTTAATCACTGGGATTATGGCCATCTAATTGTTATCTTTTCTCATCTCCAATCCATTGATCCTCAGTGTTTAATAGCTGGCAATACACTTATAACTTTTCCGTTGTTGAGTGTGGCGGTAATACATACCCCGAAGCCTTGATCCCCATTAAAGATATACCTTGTGCCGTACATAAGGTATACGTAGCAAGAATACTTAGAGGTCATATAAACATTTGCAATATAGTGAGTTAAACTCTATTACATTTCAGCCGAACTATGAAAACGATCTAAATTCAAAATACACATCTTAAAATAAATGTATTTATCTAGTTCCCGACTGAAACCTTTGTTAACCCATTCACGTCACGTCGAGTCGAACAATGACCCTCGTCAGGGAGCCAGCTCACGTCGGCGTCCATATTGCGGCGACGGAAGTGTCTCTAACTGTGCACTGGACCCTATATGCGATGGAAGTGGGTTGGCTATGCAGGTTACCTGCTGCTTATCGCTCCTTCCGACACCCGAAATATTAAACTTTCTATTGCTAACTGTTAATTGTTACGGGAAATGTTTATGTCTAGATAAGTACCGTTGTTGTATGGCTTATACTGGGTATCTCAAGACTGCTACCGAAAACGAAGCCGGGAGGTAGTTTTAGTGACTACAAACATAATGCAACTAAAAATTTCGCATCGAAACGCGACAATTATTTTTTATGTTTTTTTAAATATCGTAATTTTTGGGTGGTAAATTCATAGTTTATGCTAAAATAATAATTTAAACTCTTTTATACCTTAGAGTATTTATAAATAAAAGGGTATACACTATTATTTTAAGAAAAAAATGTATTTACCACCCAAATATGGTCATAGGAAAAAAATAACAACAAAAAAATTGTCGCTTTTTTTTGCAACTTTTTCTATTGCATTGTGTCTGAAGTCGCTTAAACTACCACCCGGCTTCGTTTTCGGTAGCAGTCTTGATATACCCTGTATATCCATACTGGTAATGTTTTGTCTTCTTCGCCCTAACTGACTTCAAGTCATTCGAAAGGGACAAAAAACTCGATAGCTTAAATAAGTTTTAAACATATATATGAATAAGACCGGACATCTTCATAAAAAATAGTGGTGAAATGTGTTGCTAAGTGTGTAACTTGAAAATATTTGGATCGATCTGTGAGTCTTCTGAGTGAAAGATTTAAATTAAAATTTTACGATTTTTATTTTCCCAACGTTGTGATTAGTCTACAGATTTTGTGTTCTTGGGGCGGGTGGAATCATTGGGAAGATAAGAAATTTAAAAAATAAACCAACTCCGCGATAAAATCCTTAAAACAGATTTATTTCAAGGTGTAAAATACGCGTAAATCTAAGAAACCATTAAGATAGTCTTATACGCGGGTATCAGAAGATACAAGGAACATATAAATACATACATACATAACGCCTTTATCGCAGAAGGGGTAGGCAGAGGTGTTATCACGACACTTCCGTTTCGCCTTGTGTTTTACGTCCGACGATGTGATATCTATGATATATGGGTGCAAGTCTACCGCCATATTGGGCACAAATTTCAGACTCCGATCAACAACGAATAGAAAAATCCAATATCACTTTGTCGGAACCAGGATTTGAAACCGAGACCTCAGCGTCTCATCGAGACGTAGTACAACTGCGCCACTGACGCCCGAATACTGGAACGCCATTCAAATAATAAGTTGCTCTTAATAGCGCACGGCCCACTTAGCCAGTACATTTAAGCGGGATTAACGTAGTTAAGCGCAACTTACATTTAAGTTGCGTTCTAGTATTCGGGCTTGAGGCAGTCTGTAGTCGCTTACTCAAACAAATGATAATTTATCCACATTATAATAATGATTTGCTATGAGCAAGTACGTAAAAACAATAATTGATCTACTCAATGCATCTGCTGAGAAAATATACTCACGTTATTTTTGAACTATCCTCCTTAAAAAATGATTAATAAGAAATGAAGATAACCTTTAAATTCCACTCAACACATGTGAAGCCAGTCTTATCCGAATACCTATCGGCGACACATTTTTAAAATGAAGATTAAAACTTGTCACACAATTTGTATTCCCAGTTATCTCTATCAGAAATTCTCCATCAACAAGCATATAAACAAGGTTTTACACTTCAAGCAACTGTTCATATATACTTTTATTATTTACTTTAAAGTTTGAATTTATGTTTATGTTCTGCTTTATATACAGGGTGATATTTCAAACCATGTTCCTGACCACCCCAGGCTACATTATACCAAGATGATTTAATTTTCAAGGCTTTTGACTAACCTTTACAAGTGCGAGGCTTTTTACGGCTTAAATAAGTTTCCGAATCTATCTTAAATTGAACTAAGCTTTAAAAGTACTCGTGTCTATAAAGTGTGGCCAAAAATCACGAAAACTAAGATCATATTGTTTCCACGATGCAACTTTTTAATATCGTTACGATAATAGCATCTTTGAGATGAGGAACTCTCCCCGTATGAATGGGGAATATACATATGATTTTCAAGTAAAGGTATTTGTAAAATATACGAAACTTCAAAATATATATATATATCTGTATCAGCCCATATACGTCCCACTGCAGGGCACGGGCCTACTCTACAATCGAGAGTACGATTGAGAGTGGTAAGGCCATATAGTTCCCCACGCTGCACTGGCCTAGTGCGGGTTGGCGGACTTACATACCATAGAAATTCTTATAAATCGCTAGGTATGCAGGTTTCCTCACGATGTTTTCCTTCACCGTTTTAGTGCGTGGTGATTGACTATCAATACACACATGACTCCGAAAAGTCAGAGGTGTGCCCTGGGATTCGAACCCGCGACCACCGTGCACATGTTGGCTGCCGCTTCTAGTCCGTTTTACCAACAGGCCACCACGCACTTCATATCATTCATTCATAAATATATACAGGGTATATCAAGACTGCTACCGAAACCGAAGCCGAGTGGTAGTTTAAGCGACTTCAGACACAATGCTACAGAAAATGTTGGAAAAAAAAGCGACAATTTTTTTTGTATTTTTTTTTATATGGTCGTATTTGGGTGGTAAATACATTTTTTCGTAAAATAATAGTGTATACCCTTTTATTTATAAAGACTCTAAGGTATAAAACAGCATAAATTATTATTTTAGCAAAAACTATGGAACTCCCACCCAAAAATGGCGATATTTAAAAAATGATATAAAAATGACGCGTTTCTTAGCAAAAATTTTAGTTGCATTGTGTTTGTAGTCACTAAAACTACCACCCGGCTTCGTTTTCGGTAGCAGTCTTGAGATACCCGGTATATATATTTTTACCAAATCGTACGGATTGACACAGAAGGTATAGTATCCGTTGATTTGATCTACTGCGTACATTTACCGTATAGAAACAAAAAAAAATTAATTGAAGTAAAAAAAACTATTGCAATACGTAAAATACTTCATACAGCTCAATATAGAAGTAAACGAGGTTAAACCGTGAGGAGAAATACACACTTCAGTACCGAGATTGTTCTATAATATTTCTAGATTATTGGAGTGGAGATAACTCGGGTACGGATTTTTTATTAAATATCAAAAGTTTGTCGAAGATACCACTGACTAGCATGCCATTAACCTAAAGTTAAACGATACGACCGTTCATGGACAATAGCAAAAACAAATAACATCATAAATTACAAAGCAATGCTGGGCATTCCACTGGGTTCGCCAACATGAGACAGAAGATGTTAAGTTGCAATCTGCCCAGTAGTTACTCTGGTTACTTGCAAGTATGTAAAAAAAATGACGGCTGAATATGTGCCAATAGTGATATGGTTAGTTTGGTGTCTTGATATAGTGTCATCGAAAAGTAATTTATAGCTTTATAGTTGACAGCCTCCGTGGCGCAGTTGCTTAGACACCGGCTGTGAAATGAAGGGCTGTGGGTTCGATTTCCACTACAAGGCACATCGAATGTTTGTGAAATTCACAAATATATTTCTCTGGTCTGGGTTTTTATGGCCGAAAATTTTAACGTAGTTCCTGATACCCAACTACACAAGGCTTGATCTAAGTGTAGGGTCAGGACTATGTATGTGATTGAGTTTATTTATAAATTTATTTATTATAGTGGTCAATATTTTGATCGATTAACTGGAAACTGTTGGGTCGTGAAAAGCTAGGATAACTATACGATATGTGATACACAAGCATGAGTTCAGGATGCAAGAAGCTACGCAGCCTGTGAACTCAACTAACAATAGTGCAAACAATACAAGTATGTCGTCACAGCCGAGCGATTCTGCGTGTTCACACGCGTAATGGATCCATTGGCACCAACTTTGGCAGAAACTCTTCATACAACTATGTTGAAAAGAGCTGCTTCGTGGACAATTGTTGGATGGCTTTGAAAACGAGTTATGACTAACAAAGCCTGACATGTTTGTTTTACTGGTGGTAGGTCTCTCATATGTGAGAAGCTGGATAGGTACCACTGCAGTGTCTATTTTTTCCGCCAAAAAGCAGTCTAAATGCACTGTTGTGTTCCGGTTTGAAGGACATTGTAGCCAGAGTAACTACTGGACATATTCAGACTCAACATCTTACGCCTCAGGATAGCGAGCGCAATGAAATGCCAAAAATTGCTTTATTATTCATGTTGTTGTTTGGTTCGGTCGTATCGCTTACCACCAGATGCACGGTATGTTCATCTCGCCATTTTTGCAATAAGAATAAAAAAAATGTTCAGTCTAGGTGTTGAAGGACCATAGCTTACTGTCGCAAATTAATACGTAATACGTAATGGTCATAAAGGAGTACGTAGAGGCTAGACTTAACAAGCCTTGTATACTGTTATCCATTATTTCATGAATTCTCATCGGTTCATGTTACGATCGGACCCTTGATTAGGATGTCAGCGATAAATTTACGAAATGTTACCGACTCTTCCTTAAAACACCAAAATTCATAACTTAAGTATGAAAGCATCGGCCAATATTAGATCCAATCATTGGACATTACCGTTGGATCCAACGCATGGAGCCAGCGTAACGATTCTTATAACCACTTATTTAACACCTTACGCTCCCTCCTTCCGCCTTATAATCGGTGCGTTTAATTCATTCGAATTGGCTTTTTGTAAGAGTAATTTGTCGGTACAAGTGGAAGCACTACCTATCGGTGTGCGTTGCAATTGTTTTTATATGCTATCTGCGTTGTTTTTATCCCGAATGATTTCCTTATGAAAGCAGCTGACGTCGAACGTGACTTTTATCTATCTAGGGAGTACAGGTACCAACTTAACGGCTTCATATGAAGGATTTTTTTACAATGTTCCAGCATACGAGCAAATAACTCACTTAATCAATGATAATCGTTTATACTGATCTTAAAGCTTTGGATCGTACATTGAAAACCAGCATCTTAAAATAGGAGAAATGGGATACCTATTGGGCTTCCAGTAATTTCATTTACTTTATAAAAGCAGCTTCCGTGGCGTAGGTGGTAAGACGCCGCCTGTACAACGAGAAGCCGCGGGTACGAACCCTGCACCGCAAAATGTTTGTGAAAACACGACAACTCAACCGTTTGTTGGGCAAACAGTTACAGAGTTATCAACCCTTTAGCACTGATCCGTGCCTATTGTAGTCCCTAAACATGTAGATTGTGGCTTAACCACTTTCATCACATTAAAATATCTAGAGCGTCCGTTTTAATAAACAAATCGTGGGAGTAACCTCTCACACTATCGTCCGAATACTGGAACGTCATTCAAATAATAAGTTGCTCTTAACATCGCACGGCCCACTTAGCCAGTACATTTAATCGGGATTAACGTAGTTAAACGCCATTTATATTTAAGTTGCGTTCCAGTATTTGGGCGTATGAGAGACCGCCTGTGTCCATAGGTACCGCTGCAATGTACACATATATGTCTTCCCCCAAACAGCAGTGTAAAAATTATTTGTGTTTCGATTTGAAGGACATAGTAGCCAGATAAAATAGTGGACATATTGAGACTTAAAATTTAATGTCTTAGAATGTTGAGGGTAGTGGAATGCCAAGCATTGTTTGGCTTTGTTTCTGTCCATGAGTGGTTGCATCGCTTATCATGAGTCGACTGGCATGCTTGTCTCGCTATTGGGAACAACTTTAAAAAAATAAAAGTATTGTGTGATGAACTGTTTAAATGAAGATTGTTTTCCTCAAAAAGTATTCTATAGCTATTACCTATTTTATTACTTAATTTATTACACAGGAGTTCATAATAATGAGACACTGTCTTGACTTTTTGAGTGTATAAATATGTTTTATTTAATGTTCATAATTAATTATGATTCCTTCGTATACTCATTTAATTATAAACACAAAGACAACATTAGAATTATTTATAGCACTATTACCGACGACTGTATATGGATTGGAAAGTGCTGTTTCCAACGTGGTGTTTCGGGTTCAAAGCCCTGAGATAAGGACTTTTACTGAGGAAAGCGAGACAAGTACGGTTATACGGGTGTAGTATTGTAGATATGTTTGAGACAACGTGGGGTATTTACTAAACAGTTTAAGAAAATCGCAGATCTCATCCTCTCCTTGCTTTTATGTCGGTGTACGAAAAAAAAATACATGAGCAATGGCATTTTGAATCAGAAACAATAGCACCTAAATCAAAAAGTTCGTCTTATAGTTTTGGCACACAATTAAACTATAAGCCGGTTTGACGCACTATTCCTGGCTTTCTCTGTCACAGGGTATAGACTTACCTAGCTCCATATCTATATCAGCCCATATACCTCCCACTGCAGGGTACGGGCCTCCTCTAAAATCGAGAGCATGATTGAGAGTGGTTAGACCATATAGTCCACCTCTCTGGCCTAATTCGGGCTGGTGGACTTACATAGTTCTAGTTCCATTTAAATCCTATTATTAGGTACTATTAAGATAAATGGCAAAAGAAGTTGAAGTTGCTTGTTGCCAATCCACTATTTTATTGCATATTGTGGCGAGACGAGAATTCCATTCGCTTTTTCGCCTGATGTTAAAGGATACAACCGCTCATGGACAGTAGCAAAACCAAACAACACCATGGACAACAAAGCAATGCTAGGCATAGTAATACTCAATCGATACTCTTGTATTATTTAATTGGTCCTGTATTATATTGCACGTCAGTATCACCAGATGCATTCGATTCAAATTCAATGACTACTGGTTATTAGTTCCTATGACGTGTCAGAATTCTTATTATATATTCAATTCAATATATAATAAGTAATAAGGCCCGTGTGGCCTGTGGGTAAACGGACTAGACGCGGCTGCCCACATGTTCACGGTGGTCGCGGGTTCGAATCCCAGGGCACACCTCTGACTTTTCGGAGTCATGTGTGTATTGATAGTCAATCACCACGCACTAAAAACGGTGAAGGAAAACATCGTGAGGAAACCTGCATACCATAGGGATTTATAAGAATTTCTATGGTATGTAAGTCCGCCAACCCGCACTAGGCCAGCATGGTGGACTATATGGCCTTAACCACTCTCAATTGTACTCTCGATTGTAGAGTAGGCCCGTGCCCTGCAGTGGGACGTATATGGGCTGATACAGAATTCAATTCTTATTTGAAACGCATTATAGATACATAAAGGTTTAAATTTTATTTTAGCAAAAATTATGTATTCGACACCCACATACGATGATACTCAAAAAACTGCAAAAAAAAAACGCAATTTTGCAAAAGTTTTAGTTGCATTGTGTTTGGAGTCACTGATACTACCACCTTGTTCGTTTTCAGTCGCAGTCTGCATACTCACGATATAAAAAAGTACCCAAAGATCTATACTATAGACTTGATCGTCAGTCTTGAAGATAATATGATGTGATTGGTCTGTTCCAAACACGGGGCTATAAATTATAATTAATGCACTTAACTAATTAGATTCTATTGTGAGGGTCGTTTTCACGGCCAATGGTACATTGTGTGACAAGTGAAGCCCGCGCCCTTGCTTTGTTCCATTCGACCGAATAATGGCGAAAATTTATTGATTCATTGCTTTGCCTGCGTGGAACTTAATGCAGTTTCTGCATCAGAAAAAAATATCTTGAAGTAGATGTAGTAAATCCATCCATGGACGTTAAGCCTTGAGATTCTGAATTCGATTCCTAAGTTAAGTAATGTTTGTGTGATTTTGAGTATGAGTCATGATAAATCTAATAGCTGGAGTTGTACCCAGGATGGTGGTATGCTTTACCCGTATCACATATTGGAATGAAAATAATGTAAGTGAACATGGATGGGATTAATAAACTTATCAAGTTTGATTTAAGAGCAATAAAATACTTATTTTACATACTGCCATCAGCTAAATTTGTTTCTGGAACAATTTTCACCATTCTCATTAAAGGGCATAAATTCCTGACCCCGGGCTGATAATGAATAGAAAAACCCAATGATACTTTACCCAACCTGGCATTTGAACCTAAGACCTTAGCGTTGTAATCGTAATACAACTGCGCCACAAAGACAGTCTTTATATTATAGCTTACTTCCAATAATCAATCTCGCGCCGACCTGTTTTAGGTGTAGGAGTGAATTTCTATCAGTAGGTGGCTTTACATGTTAATGTTCTTGGTGTCTGCGCAATGACCTTTACCTACTCGCACTGCAACCGACGGGTTCTTAGAACGAAATTGTATTTATTTACCGTCTAAAATATTAGGAGATATTTTGATATCATCATAGAAAGAACTAATAAAGCGCTTTGGTATGCAGGTGTCCTCACGATGTTTTAGTTCACCGTTTGACTGTGTCGTGGTTGACTAACAATACCCACATAACTACGAAAAGTAGGAAGTGAATAAGAATTTCTATGTTATGTAAGTCCACCAACCCGCATTAGGCCAACGTGGTGTTGCTTGTGATTGTGAATGCATCATTTTAAATGAACAACCGAAAGAAAATTTCTATTTGCAACTGTAGTTACTGCGATTAATGCCTTCAAAAAAATCAAACAAACTCATCGGCTTTAAAAATTAGTATATATCGTTTTTAAAGGCCAGCGTAACTTATTCTATCTACTTAATATTTAAAAAAATGGTTATGACTGATTTTATCGAAACAGTGAGGGAAACTGCGTTTGAATTTCATGAATATTTAGTATCATCAGTTGACAGCCTCCGTGGCGCAGTTGGTTGGACGCCGCCTGTGAAACGAGAGGCCGCGGGTTCGATCCCCGCACCGAGAGAAATGTTTGTGTGGCCCACAAGTGTTTCTTTCGGGTCTGGGTGTTTGTGAGACCGAAAAGTCTCTCGTAGTTTCTGGTACCCACGACACAAGACTCGATCTTAGTGTGGGGTCAGGACTATGTATGTGACTGTTGGGTGTTATTATTATTATTATTATCATAAATTACATTAGTCATCATAGATATTATTAACTATATTTCACTACCTCGTCGAAATTGTATTTCGTCGAATCATGTACGTTGTACATGATTTGCAAAGCTGAGGTCTCGGATTTGAATTCCGGATCGAGCAAAGTGACATTGTATTTTTTATTCTTTATCAATAATAAAATAATGTTTTAGTGCGTGGTGATAGTCAATCACCACGCACTAAAACGGTGAAGGAAAACATCGTGAGGAAACCTGCATACCATAGCGATTTATAAAATTTCTATGGTATGTAAGTCCGCCAACCCGCACTAGGCCAGCGTGGTGGACTATATGGCCTAACCACTCTCAATCGTTCTCTCGATTGTAGAGGAGGCCCGTGCCCTGCAGTGGGACGTATATGGGCTGATACAGATTCTTTATCAACCCGGAGTCAGGAATTTGAGCCTGATATGACGATAGGCTCGCCCCTATCACATTGCGGGACGAAACACACAAGGCGAAACGTGGGTGTCCTGGTAGCTCTTCCGCCTATCCCTTCTGGGAAAAAGGCGTAAGTTTGTGTATGTATTAATCATATGGGGTTTTGTTATAGTTAATTTTATTAGTATAAAAAAACATTTACATATGTTATTTTTGTGGCACACATTTCATGGTAAATATCACATCAAGATTTGTTTTCCTTGTAGCAATGGTTTGGCATCTCTCACGCACCGCCATAAAGTTAAATAACACGTTTTTGTTGCGTTGTTCCCATCGAAGTGATTCTCATGGTGTCAATGTAATCCAAATGATTTGATAATGCTGAGGCTTTTTGTTCAAGACATGCTTTGTTGCACATTTTCCCATGATGCTTGTTCGTACTTCGAATGCGTACCTTTCTTACTTACAGTATTTTTTATATTTGCAAGGCAAAGTAATTACACTGAATGTAATGTTGTATAAATTAAATAATCGACAAATTATTATGTCTTAATCTTGACACTTTACAACAGTCTGTATAATTTTCAAAGGTGTTATGTTTTATTGATTGCCACGGTAACTTTTAAGAATCAGCTTTAGGTGTAGTGTATTTTTGCCGGTATAATCTGGCCACCATGCAGGTCTAGAGCCAACTCGTACTAGGTTAACCCCCTCAAATCATTATCTCGAATTTAGAAGAGGCCCATCCCTGAACCTGGGGATATATGGGAAGATTAAACAGATACATCCATGCAATATTTATTAGATCATGTGTTCACATTCTGGGTGTCTAACACTGTATATGTTGGGAGTGTAACCTCACAATACAAAATTAAAAATCGGTGATGCGATATAGGTAAAAACAAAAGCTAACATTCATATACGCAAGTAAAATTCCAATCCATTACGGAATATTTAGATTGCCATTACACAATCAGTTACAAAAGAAGTATGTACGTTTATTTATGTAAATAGGTACGCGAAGAGTATAATTTACATGAATTGCTTTATTGTGGCTTTGATTTAAATGTTTTTATAAACGGGCATGTAGATTTACAAAGGCATATCTTTGTGGTCAACGATTTGTTTGTCAGTTGCCTCACCAGACCTAGATATTTTTAATAACACATTACCAAAATTTAAACAACTCATTAAAGATGCTTTAATGAGTAATAAGAATTCCACCGAATAAATGTTGACGTAGGATTAGATAAGATTGAATCAAAAAAAAAACGAAACTATTTTTCAGAGAATTTGTCTTTTGTTCTCCTTTTGTGTTTAGTAAATATATTTTAATACATTTTAAACCATATTTAAATTTTAATGCGATAGAAATAAGTCCCTTTCTATGTATTACTTTTGTTTTTATTTTTGCCGTTGTTACTTTTTATTTATTATAAATTCTCTAAATTAATCTCATTTTCTTAATGACCATAATATTGTTATTACTATTTAATATTTTGTTCAAATGTTATTTTTTTATTATTTTCTTTGTTTTTGATTGTATTCTTTTTTGTATTTTATTTGATTGTATTTCCCACAATTTGGGCAAGATGTGTCATCCTGTAATTAAGACGCACAGAGATCATTTTTTAAAATTATGTAATTTATTGAATGTATATTATGTGTAGTCTTAGTTGGAGACCAATAAATAAATTAAATTAAATTAAACTAAGATTGGAACTTTTATTTATGGTGATTTAACTTTAAAGTGGAAGTGTGAAGTTTATCAGGCAACTCGTTAATGCTTGATCTTTTCAAAGAAGCATGAAATTGAGATGGCAGGCAAGTTTGTGTCGAGTGGTTAGTGATAGCAGTGTATGGCCAATCCATACTTTGTCTAGGGGGTGATATACCATTTCAAACATAAGATGCAGAGTATTCACTCCACTCCTGCTTTTCTTTCTTTTTCCCTCTTTTTATAAAGGCCAATTTACGATTGAAGTATCGCATGTGGTGGGAATTAATTACCTCATACCATTTGCTCATTTCCAAATCAATGAAAATAAAATCATCTACTTTGAGACTTTGGTATTATCCTGGATGAGCCCCAATCTAGGAATGATAAAAAATATTATAAAACTCAATCAAATCTATACAATTCAGCAAATATTTCCATCTCGACAGACAGGTTACGATTATCATATTATACAATTTAAAACTTCTCAAAATAAATATTAATAAATGAATATTTTTGCAGGTCATTACCAAGGTTCCGCAAACGGTGAATCGCTCTCTCAAATAATTGAGAAGATGTAGATTCAAAGACTAAGATGAAGTGTTGAAAGAATACGGAATAAGTTTGCCATGGTAATAGGATTTTAAGATGTCGACGACTAACGAGTTGAGTGAGGTGGAGGCGCCGAAGCTGCGCATGAAGCCGGCGGTCAGCAGGATATTCTGCTGCAGCGTAACTGCGGCTTCTGGATTCATAGCCGCGTATGCCTTGGTCAGTATCTTTAACTTTTTTACACCTATCTATACATATTATAATAAAGGGGAATGCCCATTCATAATATCGGTAAAATTTTACCGATCCTGACACCGATACTGCTTAAAATTCATATAGTACCTATGTTTTATGATTTATCCTCAAACGTTTTCCTGTATTATCGCGAGCGGCAGATCTTGTTAAAAGAAAGTATTTATCATCAGATTTTAGATTTCGTTCACAGACCGAGAAAAAAATATTTTATTGGACTTCAAGTTAATATCTTCAAGAAAGTCTGGAGGACCGGGGTCCGGTTCAGAGGACCTAGGTCGCAATAATGTTTATATTTATTGAAAATATGTATGTTTCCCTACACAATACCGATACTAAGTTTCATAGTGAAATGGGCATTCTCCTTTGGAACCGATCCATGTCTGTACATGGAATACAAATGAAAAAAAAACTATATATTAACGTAACAGAAGCCGGAACATAAATTTTTAGAAGACCATGATACGGGACGGGGCGAGATATAATAGTGCAGGCAACGAAGCAACGGGTTACTCTTGTCCGCAATGCATAATTTGCCAGGAGTTTTTTTTTTCATGAAGAGGTGGCATATGACCCCACTAAGTTAAAAACCCAAAATACTTACAAAAATGGCGTCCGCTACAGCCGCCATTTTTGTTAAAAATCCATGTAAAATTTATTGTAAAAAAGGCATAAAATGAAAATTAATAACATTGTAAATCGCGAACGGTTAAATATACAAAAAAAATTATTGTACAAAAAAGATGGGAAATTTAATTATCTACAAGAAAGGTCCTCAGCATGATGGGCCTAAAGTGGACGGTTCCGGAGATATGGCTTCAAACGCGTTTTCCAAAATGGCGGCTCTAGCGGACGCCATTTTTGTAAGTATTTTGGGTTTTTAACTTAGTGGGGTCATATGCCACCTCTTCATGAAAACAAAAAACTCCTGGCAAATTATGCAGGAAAAAAATGCTTCGTTGCCTGTACTATAATGGGACGGGATGGAAAATTCATAAATAATAACGTTTTCTCCTTTTGAGGGTAGAAATGGGGGTGAAATAAATTTTAGGGTAGCATCTATTTTTAAGTAGTTACATAATTATGTTGAAGAGTTTGTTCGTTTGAAGTTTGAACGCGCTTATTTTAGAAACTACTGGTTTGAATTGAAAAATACTTTAAGTTTTGGATAGTCCGTTAATCGTGTAAGGTTTTAGGGTACTTTATATCCTGAGAATATACAGCGGTATTTTTATCCCGGTAAAACTTTTTCACCTTGGTGAAGCCGCGAAGGTGGACGAAAGGCTCAGCTAAGACTGCATGAAATCCCAATATGCCGCCCCCTTCTAACAAGTAGATGTGAAAATCAAAGCAAAGGTGCCTGAACCCCTGCATGAACTTAGTCCTAACATGTTTCTTATTCAACTGCCGAAAAGTAGAGGTGGTGAACACCATAGCAGTAATGAAAACAAAGTAACGGAAACTTTTTTAAGTTAACGTATTGTAAAACGTAAACAGATGTCTTCACAAGACAAGCATACAAACGTGACCAATTCTAACCCATATGACTTTTCTTATCCATTATTAATTCAGCTTGCTAATTAAACATTCTCGAAGCGTAGCCAAGTCATTCGGAAGTCGTTAGCATGTCCAACCCAAAAAGATCCACCGCGTCAGCAACTCTCGAGTGATTCTGTTACAATATCCGCAACACGTCGGGTCCAGGTAAACTGGTTGCGAAGGCCGCGGTTATCTCACAAGATGACGAAATCGGGTGCAGCAAAAGTGAGAGTAAGCTTGGTGACTTATAGTCGCGAGAATTACCCACGGTTAGCGGATCTGATATAATACTAACATTGCTAAAAGCAAATACATTAGTTTATATGTATATTGATACATTTAAATTTTCTTACTTTTAAATTTAATTCTATTAAAAAAGCATTAAGGATAATATGATTAGTTGGTAACGAGCTAAGCAAAGCTGACGTGTTCTCAAGTTTCGGATTCGAATCCTAGTGCGCAATTCTGTCTTTTCACGTATAGGCAATTAGGTACTACTCATTTTAAAACTGACTAGAGACATAGTAAGGACACCTAATCCGCAGACATTTTTCACAATTTATAAATCATATAAGTTTACAACGTATGATCAAATTTCTAGTAAATAATTTATTGTCCAAGCGGTCCGACTAAACAACTCACTTTCAGTTGAGGTAAGACGGGCACGAATTTAATTGTCATTTGAAAAAAATATCCAAGACTTTTCCTTTTTTTTGTCCTTTCCCTACAAGATTAGCTGAGGAATTTATTTTGTCTATCCGCATCTTTTGATAAGTGTTAGGATAGATATAGTCAGCAACATAAGTCGCTACACATTCACGAGATTTGGAATTGTCTTATCATCTAAAATAATAATTATTTCAATATCGTATGGCACTTCTCGGCATAGATGACTTTACTTGGTAATATTTTACGACTACAGAGTAGTACGTACAAATTTTAATTCATAAAAAGGTTATCAAAAAATGTGAAGTATATAAGTAAAATGTACATGTTATGTAAATTTTTAATTCATATTTTTATGTATGGATATTATAGTTAGAGTTCCTACTCGATATTATACGACTTAACATCTTATGTGACTAATCATCTCAAGATGGCAGCGCAGTGGAATGCCAAGCATTGCTTCGCAATTCAAAGTGTTTGGTTTTGCTACTGTTCATGAACGTTCGTATCGCTTAATATTGGATGATGCCATGCTTATCAGAGGTATCTTTGGTGAAATTTAGATATCCCATAAAAAACCTGTACCCGAGTTATCTTATGCACTCCAACGATATAGAAATATTTTAGAACAATTTCGGTACTGAAGTATGCGCGGTTTGACCTCGTTTACTGGTATATTAAGCTGTATAAAGTATTTAATGTATTGCTATATCGTTTTTTTACTTCTCATAAATTATGCAATGTCCGTTTTTTCATGGTGATTGTACGCAGTAGATCAAATCAACAGATACTACACCTTCTGTGTGATAACGTATGATTGGTACAAACAAATCAATAAATATATGAAGTCCATCAACTCGATTTAGAATAGCATGATTGACTAGGGTCTAAACCATCTGGATTATAGAGATGCAGGCGGCATTAAATAACATTAACTATTATTATATTACGCCTTTTAACCTAAGCTCTCTCGATTAGATGGTTGTAGATGCACTATGAATTTATTCTGGGTACTATTTTTTCACTCCTTTGTTTTATTCTGCAAGGGTTTATCGCTGTTGGGTGATGTGTTTCATTTGTGGGGTAAGCAGGCTGACAAAGAGGGGATGCTCTATTTGATACGATTGCTCCCTCCTTGTCAGTCTTATATGTTGGATTGTATGGGGTAAATTTATTTGTGATTCCCACAATTCTACAATGGTTCCCATACAAGATTGTGACTCCCAAAATTTCACAGTTATTCTGGGTTCAGGATACGTGACTGTTGATTGTGTTTGTCTATTTGCAGGTGGCGTACGCGATAGCTCTGATCTACGAGATAGTGTGGGTGGTGGAGTCCCAGAGCGGGCTGCCGATACCCTCGGTACTGCTCATGGTGTGCTACTGCATCGTCATCGCGGCGACCATCACCCTGGTGCATGGACTTATATCTGTTAGTACTTGAGTTATTTATTTATACTCTTTATTGTGTATTGCAAGGGCGTTATGGCAGGGGCGTGCACTCCTTGTAGGCAGAAATGCAGTGCTTTACTTGCCATTCACAGATATTTTATTATAACGTTCGTACGTTTTAGATGACTTTAATTTATAGTAAATAAATGAATAAACAAAATATAATAACTTAAAAACGCCTAATATTTTATAAATAGCACCTATTTGCAATCACGCAAACATTATGGTTGCCACGCGAAAAGCAAGAGGCGCTGCAAAGCAAATTAATGTACCAAGTCATGCCGCCGCGTCCCGCATTACATTTGTTTGCATGTGTGTAGTAATTTTGGTGTCCGTGCACAGTCGCAAACGCACACACCCATGAATATTGAAAGCCGCGACTCCTGCGGCAGGCCTCGGGAGTTCGGCAGTTGTCGGGAGTAATCGTAAATGTTCGTTGCCTATAATCCGAGTAAAATTAATAGGCTGGATTCTAATAAATCACCTATGCACATTATGCATTTTTGGTTAGTAAGGTTTTATTTGTTTAAATAGAAATGTTTTGTGTTTCGCGGGGGCCATTTTGCTTTTTTTATGAGTTTTTGCATTGTTTACTATTTTATACTACCTATTATGTTTGTAAAAAAAAAATAGATTTCTTAACGGATTTTTCATTTTACATTTAACAGTTTATTACTAAGTTTCGATATTAATTGTAGTCATTTGCTTTTACTAGTGTGTTTGTTTATTTTTTTAAATTTTATTTGATTGCGAGGTTTGTGTTAAAAATGTATGTTTATCAAATGAATGAATGAGGTGGCCGAAATCTTGCGTTTATTTACATCGGGATAGGTATAGTAATCTCAACTAACCGGAACCTTGAATATGTGAAAATTGAAAGCTCACTAGGTGAGTTTTTTTTATTTTACTTATTAGAATTTCTTCCGCCGCGACGATCGATCGCTGTTTTGTCTGCGTTGCCGTAGAAGATGGACATGAATAGTAGTACATCTAAGACTTGTTATGTTGGCATGGTTTCCGACTTAGAGATCCGTCGTGTGGCTGTGGCTATGCTAAAAAACTATAAAAGAAAAAGTTTTTGTGACCGAGTACTCCGCCGCATACCCAGTGTCATAATCCTGTGCACGCCGCTGCGTTATGGTCTGTGGGAAATGTGAATCACAATGGTCGCGGGTTGAAATCGAAGGGTGTGTGTGTGCTCTGTGCCACAAATACACACCCACACACCACACGCATACAATAATTATAAATAAAATTATATTTACTAATTTTAGGTTTGTCTTCAGCTTGAGCACTTCTTGCGGTTAAACAGAGTATTATAGACGGTTAATTCGTTTTCATCTTTTGAGAACATAGTCACATGATTGAAAACATTGAATTTCTGGTAACTGCTTTGTATTCGATAAAATTGATACCTTATATTAAATATTTTTTGAACACTTTATTTCCTTGCATTTCAATTAGTGGAAGATTTGTTTCTGTTGTTAATCGATACTCTAACTCTACCGCATTGCACTTCCATCGGTTATAGTATAGCAATTATATTTTCAAACCAGGATAGTAATAAAAATATTTATTTATTTGATTTCAATTTATTTTCCAGAAAAACAACAAATATCTCCTTGGCTGGCTGATTGCAGTCATCCTTGTACTGATTCCAGAATGCGCTCTAGTCTTCTACATGTCCATTAGTCATTGGGTAAGTGATACTAATATACCACCATTAAATATCACCATGAAGTTATATCTTTTTATTGAAAAGAATGGCATGACGAGCATACCGTTCACCTGATGGGAAGAGTTACGACTGCTCATGTACATTAATAAAACCAAACAACACCTTGAATTACAAAGCAATGCTTAGCATTACACTGCGCTCGCCACCCTGAGACATAAGATGTTAAGTCTCAATATGTCCAGTAGTTCCACTGACTGCAATGTCCTTCAAACCGGAAGACAACAGTGCATTTACACTGTTGTTTGGCAGGAGCAATAGACACTGCGGTGGTACATACCCAGGCGGACTCTCAAATATGAGAGACCTACCACCAGTAAAAATATACCAGTAAAAGCTATTATTATAGTATTTTCGCGGTGAAATATTGTGGTCAGATGTATTACGCCCTAAATACCTGCATATATCCTTGAAGCGATTAGAGTTGTGGGGATGCACACGTCAAATGTTATATCTCAACCATGGATCTGAGCACATTGACAGCCTCTGTGGCGTAGTTGGTTGCCTGGCTGTGTAACTAGCGGCTGAGTCAATCTTCCACAGAGACAAACGTCATCATCATCATCATCATCATCATCATCAGCCTATTCGCGTCCACTGCTGGACATAGGCCTCTCCTATGGCAGACCAAAAAACGTCATTGATCATGTTAATAAATAAATAATATACCGGGTATCTCAAGACTGCTACCGAAAACGAAGCCGGGTGGTAGTTTTAGTGACTACAAACACAATGCAACTAAAAATTTCGCAAAGAAACGCGACAGTTATTTTTTATGATTTTTTAAATATCGTCATTTTTGGGTGGTAAATCCATAGTTTTTGCTAAAATAATATTTTAAACACTTTTCTACCTTAGATTATTTATAAATAAAAGGGTATACACTATTATGTTAGGAAAAAATGTATTTACCACCCAAATATGGTCAAAGGAAAAAAATAACAAAAAAAAAATTGACGCTTTTTTTCTTCAACTTTTTCTGTTGCATTGTGTCTGAAGTCGCTTAAACTACCACCCGGCTTCGTTTTCGGTAGCAGTCTTGATATACCCTGTATATATATTATTTTTGGCATTGGATTTTATGGCAGATTGGGTTTAATTTTACATTTTGTAACTTCGCGACGCGACACGTTTCGATTACTTTGCATAATCGGGAAGTTAAAAAACATTTATTTTTTTATTAAACTATATTTTACTAGTTTTTGGGCGCTGCTTTGCTCGTGGCTCCGGGTGCAGATAGTTTTTAAGAGCAGTCCACATTAAAAACATATTACTTTGCGTACCTACTAACAGTTTTATATTTCAACAAAATGTGTGCAGAGGTTGATTTTTTGAATTGCTTTTTCCATCACGTCCCGTCCCATCTCATTCAGTCCCATAAGTTTTGGTGCTGTACCTGCCTATGCTATGTATATATGTAACCTAATCTGTATTATCTGTCCTTTGTCAGTAAGTGATCAGCTTCGTCTTCATTGAGCTGTGGACCAAAATGAACCAAAGCTTCATTTGGTTTATGAGAAATGAGCGACAATTGATAGGGCTTCATAGTCATTTATAGGAATAAATAAATAAGCTGTATATCCCTCCCTTAAAGCCTAGGACCACCATCTGAGCGACAGAATAGATAGGCAAGGCCTGAAAGTTCTCGATAAAATATTTGTTTCATTAGATCCAGTTCATCAGTTCTCATTGAAGACGAATATAGGTCGATCAACAATGACAATTAGTAATATTTCGACCTGCATGTAAATCGGCCCATTGACCCGAGAAATTGATGTCACACGCAAATTAAAAGGACATTAGCCCCATTCCCGTGGACATAATTTGCGTCTATATGAAGTTAATAAAATGTGACAGCGGTAAGGCTGTGCCTATGATATCAGCGGGACACGCGCGTCGACTGGGGCGGCAGTGGTATTGCCTGAAGCGGGGAGGGGGGGCGTTTGAGGCCTGATGATAGTTACCGCTGGCAGCAAAAGCATAGTCTAAGGATTAATAAAAAAAAAACGACTATAATTGAAGACTAAAATATGCGATGGATTTTGTTCAATAAAGCACTTTTCGTGGCTTGTTGGTAAACGGACGAGACGCGGCTGCCAACATGTTCACGGTGGTCTTGGGTTCAAATTTCACACCTCTTTTCAGAGTCATGTGTGTATTGATACTCAATCACCATGATTTGCGAGAATTTCTAAGGTAAACCTAAAGTCCGCCAAAATGCTCTTTTTTTTAATTTTTTTTCTTTTGGGGAAGTTCCCTTTACGGACCATCCCACCCCCGAAGGGGCGGGGGTGTGTCGGACTCACCGGTACGCCTTCCGGCCCAGCGAGACATGATGCTGGGTCGGGTCCCTATCGTAGTCTGGGGCCTAGGGCCTGGGCCCTAGGGCCGCCAGGATAGGGAAGGCGGCCCCGTGTGGCCTCTGCGGCGCCGGGTTAGTTGGCGTCCCGGCGCCTCCTACGTCTCCTGTGGCGACGGGCGGGATCGGTCTGCTCCCGATCCCGCTCGGCGCTCTCCTTCTGCGACATGACACGTTCGCAGAAGGAGAGCATGGCTCGCCACGAACTCCGGCTGCCGACCATGGCGGCGACCACGGCCGGCAGCGAAAGGTCGCTTCCCACGACCGCGATGAGAGCGCTGCGCTCCTCGTCCCAGGCTGGGCACTCTTCCAGCGTGTGCTGGGCCGTGTCCTCACGGCAGTTGCCACAATTGTGGCACATGGCGGACTCCTCGGCTCCGGCTATGCGACACAGGTACGCACCGAAGCAGCCGTGCCCGGTGAGCACCTGCGTTAGCCGGAAAGTCGGCGTACCGTGGCGCCTGTCCAGCCACTGCTCGAGGACAGGTCGCATTGCCGCGACGGTCTTCGTACCAGCACTAGGGTTCTCCAGCCTGGAACGCCACTCCTCCACAGCAGACCTGCGGAGGGAGGTCAAAATGGCCTCGACCTCTCGGGGGAGCAACCTCTGCCCACGCCCGGACGCCTCCTCTCGCCGGAAGAAAGCCGACGAGAGGGTCTTAGCGTCCAGCACCCAGGGCAAAGATCCCGCCAATACGCAGGTCGCCTCGTGCGAGACCGTGCGGTAGCCCCTGATTATTCGCTGCGCCACCATGCGCTGCGGACGATGCAGCAGGCGGACGCAACGATCGCCCAGGGACTCGGCCCAAACGGGACACTCGTAGAGGGCCATGGACCGCACGACTCCAGCATACAGGTTTCGGCAAGGGATGCCAGGACCATCAGTGTTGGGCAGCAGGCGCCCCAGTGCGCCCGCCGCCCTCACCAGCCTCGGCGACAACTCCTCGAAATGCGCGCGGAAATCCCATCGACTGTCGAGGACGAGACCGAGATACTTCATCCTCGAGTCGACGGGAATCCGCACGCCCTCCACCATGATGTGGGCCCCTGGTGGTGGCCCACACCGAGGTCCGTGGAAACACACGGCCTCGGTCTTGTTCAGGGCCAACGTGAGGCCCAGTCGCCGAATCCTGCCCACCACGAGTCTGGTTCTGAACGAGGCGAGCAGGGCGGACCTCTGGAATGTCCTGGCCGTCGCTGTCACCAACGTGTCGTCCGCATAGTAGACGACAACGACGCCCCGAAGGTTGGTACCACGCAACACCTAGTCGTAGCCGATGTTACACAGGAGCGGTCCAAGAACCGAGCCCTGTGGAACCGCACGACACTTCCCTACGGTGCCAGCCATCGGCGCCCGGATACACAACGTACCTGTCAGAAAGGTACGAGTGCCGCACTGCTTCTTTAATGCAGGCCCAGGGCATGGTGTTGAACGCGTTGGCGATGTCGAGAGACACCGCCACCCCGACTCTACCCCGGGACACTGCACGCTCCGCTTGTGCCTTCACCCGCAGCATCGCGTGGACCGTCGACCGGCCCCGCCGGAACCCGAACTGGCAGTCCGCCAAATCCGGGCCCGTTCCCTCCAAATGCTCGACGAGGCGCGCGTGGACTACGCGCTCGAAGAGCTTGCACACCTCGTCGAGCAACACGATCGGCTGATAGGCCGACGGCGAATCTGCGGGTCGCCCCTCCTTGCGGAGCAGGACAAGCTTGCCCGTCTTCCACCGTGACGGGAAGATGCCCTGCTCAAGGCACACGGAGAAAAGGCCGCGGAGCCTCGTACCCAGCGACTCGACAGCCAGCACCCAGACACGACCGGGCACCCCGTCGAGCCCCGGGGCCGAGTTCTTGCTCCGCAACCGAAGCACTGCCGCCTCTAGCTCTTGCGGTGAAACCTCCGGGATATCCCTTACCGAAACCAACGACGATGACGCCGGTGGACGTGGCGCCATCGGTGGAGGAGTGAACTCCTCGGTGGCCAGAAACAAGGCCGCGACGACGTCCTCGACAAGATCGGTTCGGAGACTCTGTGTCAGGGGGGGGCGCCCATGGGCGGAATTTCCGCATCGCCACACGGTACGGACGCCCCCATCGCCAACCTGCTCTAGGCTAAACTTCATTTTTTTTTTTTTTTTTTCTCGCGGGGAAAATCCCTTTACGGACCATCCCACCCCCGAAGGGGCGAGGGTGTGTCGGACTCACCGGCGCCTTCCGAACCCAGCGAGATGTGCCGCCCGTGGATGTGGACGGGCGGCCACTGGGTCGGGTCCCTACCACAATACGCGCCGAAATACCGACTAAAAACCCCGCGTCGGCCACCATGGGTGCACTTCAGAGACGGCCCCGGGTTACCGTTGAGCGGACGCGCCAGGACCGCCTCATGTGCACCGCCGCTTAGCGACGCGGCACGAGACGCTTGAAGCGTCACGTCTCGGGGGCCGCCAAGGTAGGGACGGCGGCCCCGCGTGGCCTCTGCGGCGCCGGGTTAGTTGTTGTCCCGGCGCCTCCTGCGTCTCCTGTGGCGACGAGCGGGATCGGGAGCAGACCGATCCCGCTCGGCGCTCTCCTTCTGCGACATGACACGTTCGCAGAAGGAAAGCATGGCCCGCCACGAACTCCGGCTGCCGACCATGGCGGCGACCACGGCCGGCAGCGAAAGGTCGCTTCCCACGACCGCGATGAGAGCGCTGCGCTCCTCGTCCCAGGCTGGGCACTCCTCCAGCGTGTGCTGGGCCGTGTCCTCACGGCAGTTGCCACAATGGTGGCACACGGCGGACTCCTCCGCTCCGGCTATGCGACACAGGTACGCACCGAAGCAGTGCTCTAGGCTAACCTAACCTAACCACTCTCTATCGTACTCACGATTGTGACGAGTGGCTCGTGTGTTGCTGTGGGACGTATAAGAGCTGATACATAAACGCACTTTAAGTGATATTTTGCTATTTAGCAATAGTCCAAGGTCCATCGTAGCAAAATGTGTATAGCAAATGTAAGCTCAAGTCTATGCCATTGAATTAGGAAATTGCAATTGTCGGTTAATATCAACTATATCAGCTCATGTACTTCCCACGGCAGGGCACGGGCCTCCTTTACAATCGAGATGACGATTGAGAGTGGTTAGGTTATACAGGGTATCTCAAGACCGCTACCGAAAACGAAGCCGGGTGGTAGTTTTAGTGACTACAAACACTACGCAACTAAAAATTTCGCATAGAAACGCGACAATTATTTTTTATGATTTTTTAAATATCGTCATTTTTGGGTGGTAAATCCATAGTTTTTGCTAAAATAATGATTTAAACACTCTTATACCTTAGATTATTTATAAATAAAAGGGTATACACTATTATTTTAGGAAAAAATGTATTTACCAAACAAATATGGTCATAGGAAAAAAAATAACAAAAAAAATTGGCCACTTTTTTTTGCAACTTTTTTTGTTGCATTGTGTCTGAAGTCGCTTATACTACCACCCGGCTTCGTTTTCGGTAGCAGTCTTGATATACCCTGTATAGTCCATATGTGATAGGGGTGACCCTATCGAGCTAATAATTATAAATAGAAATTGTAAAATTACATTGCGCAACCTCAGAAAAAACCGCGACCTCACCGAACCAATCAATCGAGGACTATATTTCTCTATAGCTGTGTTTATTATACCGGGTATCTCAAGACTGCTACCGAAAACGAAGCCGGGTGGTAGTTTTAGTGGCTACAAACACAATGCAATTAAAAATTTCGCATAGAAACGCGACAATTATTATTTATGATTTTTTAAATATCGTCATTTTTGGGTGGTAAATCCATAGTTTTTGCTAAAATAATAATTTAAACTCTTTTATACCTTAGAGTATTTATAAATAAAAGGGTATACACTATTATTTTAGGAAAAAAATTATTTACCACCCAAATATGGCCATAGGAAAAAAATAACAAAAAAAAAATTGTCGCTTTTTTTTTGCAACTTTTTCTGTTGCATTGTGTCTGAAGTCGCTTAGACTACCACCCGGCTTCGTTTTCGGTAGCAGTCTTGATATACCCTGTATACTTATATTTGTTTATAATTGTATATATTTGTTTCCCCAGGGTTTGCAAGGAGTGTACGGCGGTGCCGAGCTAGCGTGCTACGTGGCTCGGCTGCCTGCTATCGTGTGCGGCGTCGTGCTTGTACAGTCAGCCTACGCGCTTAGAGAAGCCAGGTAATCAAACAGAATGTACAGAATAGTAATAAAAAGTAAATATACCTAGCTGTTGAAAGAGTTGAACTCCGGTGAAAGTAATGTTTAATACATATTGGCATGGGCGTAGCCAGCCATGGGTTCAGGGTGGGGCAGAAGTCTAAAATAATATTTAAGTAGCAAACTATACCCGTTGTCACACCCCGATAATTTTTTTCATACAAAAAGGTACACCCTACAATATCATGTATCCACATATATTTCAAATGTGCTACCGAAAACGAAGCCGGGTGGTAGTTTAAGTGGTAATAAAAGCGACGATTTTTTTTCTATCGACTTATTTAGGTGGCAAATATATAGTTTTTTTCTAAAATAATAATGTACACCCTTTTATTTTTTAAGGCGCTATGGTACGCATAATATAATAATAGGGTTTAAATTATTATTTTAGCAACTGTGGATTTGCCAGTTACCACCTAAACACGCCACACAAAAAAATGTCGCGCTTTTTGCGAACATTTTTAGTTGCATTGTGTTCATAGTGTAGTCGGGGGTAGTATTGGAATAAATAGCAATAGCAATCACAAATAGCATGTGAATTCGATAATAACATTTCACAAATTATATTAATACGCTAAATTTTGCGACGTGCTATTGTGATTCACTAAGCCGACCGGTTAATATTTTTCTACGATATTGTGTAGGTTGTGAAGGAGTGAGTTTTTACGTTTGTTTTTTTTACGAACCCATTTAAAAATAATAACAGAACAGTCAATTGTGTGTGTTTAATTTTAGATGTGAAAAATGGTTATTATAATTTTATTTTTTTATTTTTATTTTCATTTATTTGGGAAACAACAGATACAATATAACATAGAATTAACAACAACTAGAAATACATGATCCACAACAGTTTCCACAGATAACAATATTACAGATAATAATATAAGCTAAGGTTTATTGTTTACATATTCTGTGGGGGCAATTAGCAATAGCAGAAATAAAGAGCATGCTAAGGCTTCAAAAATAACAAGGTGGTGATGTTAATTTGAAATGGCAATAATTTCCATTACTAGTCGGGGGTGCTAATATCTAGTGGTCATAGCCTGTCCTAGTACAGGTGCTACGAGTACGCGACCTCGGCCCCTGAGCTACTGCAGTCACCCTACCTTCCCTTCCGTGACTGCAGTATCCACTCCTACAGGCCATTACTCTCCTTTCCCATAACATCCTCTACTCACAAATCCTATTTCCTTTTCCCGGTTAATGATGGGCAGCAGCGTCATTATTGCGAGTCCCCTAATGCGTTCACCAACCCCCCTGCCAAGCGTAGCGAGTAATAGCAAATACCCCTACAATTTCGACACAAACAGAGACCAGGCCCTCAGTCCCCGACAGCCCCGCTATTCCTGGCTATGGTAGGTGGTAGGTGAAACCCCCTGTTGGCCCCGGCTACCACCCTCGACGACGACTGGCCCTGGTAACACACAACATACGCACGTTGAGGACAGACGAGAAGATTGCCGAACTAGAAGAAGAATTGAGCGGGTTACACTGGGACATTCTGGGGTTATCGGAAGTCCAAAGAATCAGAGAGGCTACGATAACCTTGAAGCCTGGTAACCTGCTCTTCTACCGGGGAGACGACCAACAGTCCAGAGGACGTGTCGGATTTCTCGTCCAAAGGTCTCTCATCAACAACATCGTAAGTCGACCATCGAAAGTGTGTCGAGTAGGATAGTGTAACTTATACTCAGAATATCGAAAAGATATTCGTTGAAGATCATACAGGTATACGCGCCAACCTGGACACATCCAGATGAAGAAGTAGAGGAGATGTATGAGGACATAAGTCGAACCATAAATACTTCCAAAACCTACTTCAATGTTGTTATGGGGGATTTCAACGCAAAGTTGGGCATGAGAAGCGGCAGCGGAAGCACTCTGTCGGAGGCTGGCCGACTTTCTGGAGAAAGAGGGACTCTTGCGATGATCTCTTTTTTCCAGAAGTCGCCTCACAGGAAATGGACCTGGCTGAGTCTTGACGGTTCTAGGAGAAACGAGATAGATTTAATCTTAACGACGAATAGACGGATTTTCTGTGATGTCTCTGTGATCAACAGGGTGAAAACTGGCAGTGATCACCAAATGGTTAGGGGCTCATTGAATATCAATGTCCAAATAGAAAGGCGTCGTTAAATGAAGCTCCGACTTACTTGCTCCGTCATACTCGCGCCTATAACCAGAACCCCGTGAGCTTTCCACTTGAAGTAGCAAATCGCTTTGAGTATCTTAGTGAAAACTTTGCAGCGGATGGGCTAAATAGCGGTTTGGTAGAAGCTATCCATACAGTGGGATTTAAATATTTTAGACCACACTGTAGAGATAGACCACAAACACTCTCGATCTCTTGACCTCATGGCCGAACGTCGATCTATGGCGCTGCAGTCTTCCGTTGAAGCCGAAGCATACCAGCTGCCTAATAGATGGATCTGGAAGTCCTTGCGACACGATGTCCGTGCTCACAATACTGTGAGCATTAAAAAGACAATTGAGCGGACTGGAGGCTCCAAAGTGTTTGTACGAGACTTGTCTATTGGGCAAAGCCAGTTGTCTAGGCTGAAGACGGACGGCGGCTGCGTAGTGTCGACGAGGGCAGAGGTATTTAGGGAGAGGTTCTACGGACAGCTTTACACCTCGGTTGCCGAACCTACTGTTAGCTCGGCCGAAGCGGGTCGCCTACAGCGATGATATACCAGACATCAGCCTGTGTGAGATTGAGATGGCCTTGAATCAACTTAAGAACAACAAGGCACCGGGTGAGGACGGAATCACTGAAAGCGGGTGGAACGCCGATACTGTTTTGGTATAATAAAATTATAATTATAATTTGGCATAATTATAATTTTACTCTGTCTGTGAATGTATTAAGTGTTAATTTACAAATTATACAATAGTTCCTGAAAGTGAGTGCTTATTCTAATAACTACACTTATAACCACCAAAGTGGTGACCCCGAATCAAAAAGAGTGATTTGAGTGTAAGGTCCAACGTTAAATTAGCAATTCCATATGTAGCGATCACTGTCCCGTTGGCCGCAGAAAGCTCGTAGTTGGACTTTTTATGCGGGCCTTGGATACGATGACGAGGAAACACGCAGATTTCAGCTCCGGTGTCCACGAGGAATTGGATTTTGCTGGCTCGATCACAGACGAATAAACGGCGTGATTTCTTAGGGCAGGAGTCGTTAGCCGTCATTAACGACTGCCCGGAGCGTTTCCCATAGCCTTGCTGCATGGTGGGACACATTTTGTTGCCTTCGTATCAAACCGCCAGTGATACCAGCATAAATCACTTGGCATTGGACCGCGGCTTCTGGAACGTGAGCGAGATCGTGATCTGTTCCTATCTCGCACTCGCGCACATGAAGGGGGGTCGTTGATTTCTCGACGTAGCAAAGCGATCTCGTCTTTTAAACTGACGTACATCTTTTTCATGTCTTCCGATACCGACTCCTCTTGTTTGGTGGAAGTAGGACGAATTCCGGCCTCTGCAATAGCTGAACGCATTGGCAAGTATTCTAATGCTGCATCTGCAACTTCCGCAGCTTTCTCCAACGGTTGGTTCTTAACAGTTGCTAGGATGGGCTATAAGACCGTTGGCAATCGTCCTTGCCAAAGTGTACGGACAGTAGATTCCGACATATTCTCACCAGCTAGGTTTCGTAGATGTCGAAGAAACTGTGACGGCTTATCATCTCCCAGATCCTCGCGTTCCAGCAGCTGACGTGTTCGCTGACTCTCCGATGTACCACAACGCTTTATCAAAATCGTCTTGAACGTTGTATACGGAGCGTCTTCGGGCGGGCTTAAAATGACATCACGCATTGTGTCTATGATGTTAGTTGGTATCTTCTGTATTATCATTGCGTATTTTGATTTCTCCGAGTTGATGCGGGCGGCAGCAAACGCAGCTTCTGCTATGGCGAACCAAACTTCTAAGTCATTCGATTTGCACTCTGGTATATGTGGAGAACACGACGCAACCTCCCGGGGCAGATTGTTCGCTAACGCTTCCGGTGTTCATTATACTGCTCACTTTTTCTGATGTGTTATTCAAAAACAATGTCTCTTCCACGGAAAACTCGCGTACTACAATTTAACTTTAATACACTACACTCAAATCACTCTTTTTGATTCGGGGTCACCACTTTGGTGGTTATAAGTGTAGGTATTAGAATGAGCACTAACTTTCAGGAATTAACTATTGTATATTTTGTAAATTACTACTTAATACATTCACAGACAGAGTAAAATTATAATTATGCTCTGTAAATTAAAAGACGAGATCGCTTTGCTACGTCGAGAAATCAACGACCCCCCTCCATGTGCGCGAGTGCGAGATAGGAACAGATCACGATCTCGCTCACGATCCAGAAGCCGCGGTCCAATGCCAAGTGATTTATGCTGGTATCACTGGCGGTTTGATACGAAGGCAACAAAATGTGTCCCACCATGCAGCAAGGCTATGGGAAACGCTCCGGGCAGTCGTTAATGACGGCTAACGACTCCTATCCTAAGAAATCACGCCGTTTATTCGTCTGTGATCGAGCCAGCAAAATCCAATTCCTCGTGGACACCGGAGCTGACATCTACGTGTTTCCTCGTCATCGTATCCAAGGCCCGCATAAAAAGTCCAACTACGAGCTTTCTGCGGCCAACGGGACAGTGATCGCTACATATGGAATTGCTAATTTAACGTTGGACCTTGGCCTAAGACGAGATTTTACTTGGAGGTTCATAATAGCCGATGTCTCCAAGCCAATCTTAGGTGCTGATTTTTTGGCATATTATGGATTCCTACCAGATCTGCAACGTAGACGTTTGATAGACTCCTCCACCCTGCTTACCTACAAAGCGGAGATAAGAGTGTCAGGAACCAAGCATCAAAGACATTAATGGCTCATCACCATACCATGAGCTGCTGCAGGAGTTCCCAGATATTATTCGTCCGGATGGCGCACCCAAAACAGTAAGCCACAGCACAAAACACCACATCATTACGACTCCAGACCCACCAGTTGCGCACAAACTCCGTCGTCTTGCTCCAGACAAGTTGGCTGCCGCTAAAAGAGAATTCGAGGCGATGTTACGACTAGGATTGTGTCGGCCACCAAAAAGTTCATGGGCTTCTCCACTACACATGGTTCCCAAGAAAGGAGATGAGTGGAGACCATGTGGAGACTATCGGGCACTCAATAGTCGGACAGAACCCGATAAATACCCAGTACGTCACATCCAGGACTTTGCACAAGGACTGCACGGGAAGAACATTTTCTCCACTCTTGACTTAGTAAGAGCATTCCATGAAATACCAGTCGCAGAGGAAGACATACCTAAGACAGCCATCATTACTCCATTCGGACTCTTCGAATTTATGTACATGACTTTTGGATTACGTAACGCAGCCAAAACCTTCCAGCGCTTCATGGACGAAGTGCTACTGGGATTGGACTTTTGTTACGTGTACATTGATGATATTTTAATTGCATCATCATCACATGAAGAGCACCTCAAGCATTTGAAAATTGTTTTTAATCGTCTTAAGAAATATGGCGTCGTCATCAACCCCAGCAAGTGTATCTTTGGTCAGAAAGAAGTTCGTTTCCTGGGATATATGGTAACTGCAAGTGGTACTCGACCATTTCCAGACAGAGTTGCGGATATACAACGGTTTAAATTACCAGACACAGTCAAAAAGCTACGTGGATTTCTCGGTATGATTAATTTCTACCGCAGGTTCATATCAGGTGCAGCCGCAACTCAAGCACCGCTTAACGACCTACTCCAGGGTAACCTTAAAGGAAATGCTCCTGTGCCCTGGACACCAGCTACTACAAAGGCTTTCGAGGCGTGCAAGGAGAGTCTCGCGGAGGCTACCTTGCTTGCTCATCCTCAACCCGACGCACAGTTAGCATTAATGTGTGATGCATCGGACTACGCCGTCGGCGCAGCGCTGCAGCAGTTTGTGGATAATCATTGGCAACCGCTGGGCTTCTTCTCAAAGAAATTGAGCCCCACCGAGCAGAAATATGCAGCTTATGACCGCGAACTCCTAGCTATATATCTTGCTGTTAAACACTTCAGACACATGATAGAAGCGAGAAAGTTCACTATTTATACTGATCATAAGCATTACCTTCGCATTTCGGAAGAAAACAGACCAATGCTCACCACGCCAATTTCGACACTTAGATTTCATCAGCCAGTTTTCAACGGATATTCGTCACATTGCTGGAAAAGATAACCCTGTCGCTGATGCATTGTCTCGCGTAGAAGAGCTTGAAACAACTCTAGACTTCAAGGCACTCGCTGACTCGCAGGCGGACGACGAAGAACTTCGAAAATTGCTAAAAGAAAATACGTCTTTGCAATTGAAACGTATACTGATTCCAGGCACGGATATCCCCGTAACCTGTGACGTATCTACACAAGCTGTTCGACCATTCATCACCACGCCGTTTAAGAGAATTGCATTCAACACCGTCCATCGACTTTCGCATCCCGGAATCAATGCTACGGTCAAACTTATGACCCAGCGTTATATTTAAACCGTTTTTTTTTAGGCCGTCAATAAACTCCGATTGCAGAAAATGGGCTCGCAGCTGCATCGATTGTCAACGTACGAAGATCTCCAGACACGTATCTGCCCCTATTGGATCATTTGCTCCACCGACATCCAGATTTGAGCATATCCATATAGACATAATCGTAATGTCTATATTTGAAGGTTATAGGTACTGTCTCACAATGATAGATCGTTTCACTCGTTGGCCAGAAGCAATACCACTCCAAGACCAGGAAGCAACAACGGTGGCTAAAGCATTCTACAACCATTGGATCTCACGCTTTGGCACACCATTAAGGATCACATCTGACCGTGGTAGACAGTTCGAGTTGCACCTGTTCAGGCACCTCAATCAACTGGCAGGCACGACGCATTTCAAGACAACGGCTTATCATCCGGCGTCCAACGGTATGGTGGAACGTTTTCATCGTCAGCTGAAGGCGGCTATAAAATGTCATCAGGATACACGGTGGACTGAAATTCTCCCTACCGTGCTGCTGGGCATCCGAGCTGCTTGGAAGGAAGATTTAGAGGCTACGGTCGCCGAGATGGTATATGGTCAGCCACTGCGGATTCCAGGAGAGTTTTTGGTGCAACAGACGACAATCACCAACAGCAATAGTGCAACGGACTTTGTGAAACAACTACGGCAACACTTTCAAGAGCTGCGACCGACTTCAGTATCTCGGCATGGCGAGAAAAGAACTTTCATTTTTAAAGACCTCAACACCACTGACCAAGTCTTCGTGCGCCGCGAGGGTCCAAAAGTGCCCCTGCAGAGTCCTTACGAGGGCCCTTTCAAGGTTGTCATGCGAGGGGAGAAGACGTTTATTGCTAACGTCCGCGGTCGTGACGTTACAATTTCCATTGACCGTCTTAAACCAGCCTATGTGTTAGATGACCCTGAAAACACTTCAGCTGACGACGAACATCAAGCACCAAGGCAACGGACAACTCAAGACACTGAAGATGTTCATCGCGAAACAGATGCACACCACCAGCGAACAAGGTCCGGAAGGCGCGTCCGCTTCCCGGACTATTTCCAAAGTGGATTTTCGTGAACTGTCATTCACTGGTAGGGGGGTGATGTGGCGGTTGCAATACGCCAACTTAGATTTAGCTTTTAAAGCGGTTGCAATACGCCAACTTAGATTTGGCTTATAAAATAACACGCTTATTATTTGTAATTTGAACATTATTTAAACACGCATTTCATTTTAAGATATGACTGCAGATGTTTAACCATAAAACATCTGCGAGTCGTTTTATTAAAGTAAGAATTTTTGTGTACCGTATTGTGTAATATTAGTTAAAAAGATGCTGTGCTAAATTATAACCACCAAACTGTAAATCCTTCAGTTCCGTTCTCCTTGAGAGCTCAACGCCAGAGGCATGGAGCAGGAGCGTGGTGGTACTGTTCTTTAAAAAAGGTGATAACACTTTGGTGAAGAATTACAGGCCCATCTCGCTTCTGAGCCATGTCAATAAGTTGTTTTCGAGGGTCATCGATAATCATCTCGAACGCAGGCTTGATGACTTCCAGCCTCCCGAACAAGCCGGTTTCCGAAAAGGCTTTAGTACCCTAGACCACATTCATCCAAGCTTCGGTACGTTTTACAAAAAAACCGAGGAATATAACTTGCCGCTTTGTTTAGCGTTTGTGGACTATGGGAGAGCTATTGCTTCGATTGTTAAAATCAATTTGGACAAAACAAAGATCATGTTGAATGTCCATGTTGTGGCCACACCCATGTTCGGGGCTCGACTGTTGTAGACGAATATGTCTATTAAGGACAAGTGGTCCGGTTAGGCGGATCCAACTTCGAGAGAAAGGTCAATCGTCGAATCCAACTCGTTTGGGCAGCGCTCGGTAAACTACGCAACGTCTTCTCGTTCTAAATACCTCAGTGCCTTAAAGCGAAAGTCTACGATAGTTATAGATATTTTTTTTATAATCAGCCCCTACCAGTTCATTCGAGACGTGGCCTCTCACTATGGGCTTTATTAGGAAGCTCAAAGTCACTCAACGAGCTATGGAGAGGGCTATGCTTGGGGTTTTCCTACGAGATCGAATCAGAAATGAGGAGATCCGTAGGAGAACTAAAGTAACTGACATAGCCCAGCGGATTAGTAAGTTGATGGGGCCAAAAAATTCTCGAATGGAGGCCACGTAGAGGAAAGCATAGGGTAGAACGTCCACCTACAAGATGATCAGACGACCTGGTAAAGGTCGCGAAATGTCGCTGGATGCAAGCTGTTTCCAACAGGTCACTGTGGAAATCATTGGGGGAGGCCTATGTTCGGCAGCTTTGACTGATGGATGATGGATGATGTGTTTATAGTCACTAAAACTAGCAACCGGCTTTGTTTTCGGTCGCATTCTTGATAAACCCCGTTATGTATAATTCGAATTGACCAAAACATTTTCTTGTTGCTCACCTTCCTACCACGAAATCGTCCATCTAAAAATGTGTCAAAAACTTCAGCCGTTTGGGCTCTGCGAGCATGCCAATATGTTAATCAGTCAATTTAGAGGTTTATATCGATCTATAGATAGTACTTTACTTAGATAATTTATTTTTTTAAGTTTGGTTAGGTACCTTAGAGGCCAGAACCAGGGTGGAACTCGTGCCCCACCCTGCCCCACCGTGGCTACGCCCATGCATATTGGCAAGTTGAAATGGTAGTTGCCGATGTGTTCAAAATATTATCGATGGGATGTGGAATTGTCCACATCCCATTTTTATTTTGGGTGGACTATACTGTCTGACTCTGACTGTCCACCCAAAATGAAAGAAAGACCTCTTAAAGTTTTCAGGAAGGAGCTTGATGGTCTATCACACATATCTCTCTCTCTTGAACCATTGGAAGTCCACTACTAAAGAGAGATCTCCTTTAAGGTGGTAGGTCCTTCCTTTTTACTGGTGGTAGGTCTCTCATATGTGAGAGGCCACCTGGGTGGGTACCACCGCATTGTCTATTTCTCCCGTCAAACAGCAGTGTAGAAGCACTGTTGTGTTTCGGATTGAAGGACATTGTAGCCAGAGTAACTACTGGACATATTGAGACTTAACATCTTATGTCTCAGGATGGCGAGCGCAGTGGAGTGCCAAGCAGAGGCACCTTAGCAGGCCGGCATAATTGTTTCCATTGGCATGGGACTGCCGTCCGATGCCTATGGATACTCTGCCTGGGCGGCATTGGCACTTTCCATCAGGTGCAATGCCGCCACTATGCCAGGCCAGTATAAGAAAAAAAAAACATTGCTTTGGGATTCGAGGTGTTGTTTGTTTCTGCTACTGTTTATGAGCTGTCCTATCGCTTACCATCAGGCGAACGGCATGCACGTCTCGCCATTCATTGGAATAAAAAAATAAAAAAATTATCTCCACATCCATCTGTAGATAGCGGTCTGCATCCAGCAACTTTCTGCAACCTTAAGAGCGTTTATACCTTCCGCGCGCTTTTTGGCTTAAAAACAGGACTTTTCAAACGAGTTAATAGCCACCAATAAACAATTTAAAGGAAAAATAATTAGTATTAATTTTAGAAAAGGTTGTCATCTAAGGATTTTGGTGGAAAACATTATAGATTGATGGATAATTTGTGAGTACTATAATGATTACTGAACACAAGTTTCGTTATTTAGGCTTTAAATGGCAATTTAGAAGCTTAAGATATCCGAAATTACTAAATGGGTCATACACATACGCATGTTCAGAATGAATATTATCTTCAAATTTCTAGATTGATTCTCTGACTTAATTTTGGTAAATGACTTACAAGTATTACTATTAAGACATATACCAAATAATGAATTATCTTCAGTAATGATTAATATAACAACAAAAATTTCCTCAAATGTCCCCTTCTGTGGACTGTTCGTAAACGCACTTGGCATATTTTGATAGATATTTCTCATACTTGATATGTGTTATCTATTTAAGTTATATTAAATATCATTAGTATATATACTGACTATTAAAATTTTACTGAGTAAATTAATATATGTTAAAGTGACTCCACAAAAATTTCAATAAACTGTTGGTTACACGGTACTGCGACTTTTCTGTGGACCTTAAATTCAACTGAATAAATTGGCCTGAATAAAATACTGGATCTGGATCTGGATCAGCCCATATACGTCCCACTGCAGGGCACGGGCCTACTCTACAATCGAGAGTACGATTGAGAGTGGTTAGGCCATATAGTCCACCACGCTGGCCTAGTGCGGGTTGGCGGACTTACATACCATATAAATTCTTATGAATCGCTATGGTATGCAGGTTTCCTCACGATGTTTTCCTTCACCGTTTTAGTGCGTGGTGATTGACTGTCAATACACACATGACCCCGAAAAGTCAGAGGTGTGCCCTGGGATTTGAACCCGCGACCACCGTGAACATGTTGGCAGCCGCGTCTGGTCCGTTTACCAACAGGCCACCACGCACTCGGGGGAATAAAATACTATTTTACAAAAAAAAAAAATTAAACTGGCCACACTGACGGGTGGCATCGGTCACGTTGGATTTAATGACTGAGCCCAGCGTAGGTTGTTCATTAAGATATTGAGATCTTTAATAGTGTTATTGTCAAAGATCGGTGCTTCTTTTCTGTTCCTTGTGTACTTGAGTAAATAATTATTAGTTTTATTAATTCACATGCTGCCGAAATAGCTTAAGGGGAGTAGTTGTGGAATAAATTTACCTACTTGGCTATCCTCAAAACTAAATTAGCATTGCTAATTTTTTTTAAAGAATATCCTTGCAGTGGACATCTTTTCTGTGGATTTATAAGTCCACACGAAAGACAATGTCTACAGAAAAAATTAAGTAATAATGATTTAACAAGTAAAGCAGTATTTTGCTTGCCTGTAAATGTAGACGTGGAGTGCTGTGGGCTCGATAGTAATGTATTTAGCTTATAATAATATTAAATTATATATATATATATATTTATGTATATGTTTATATTACATAATATGAGTATTTATGATTATTTTAATTAGTATTTTGCAATTTTTTTCCCTTTCTAGGTAGGTTCTATCCTTTACACTTTTGACTGCCCTCTGTTTATCCTATTCTTAAATCCATCCCATGGTTGTCTGTAAGATGTTGCCTTTCGGCGATAAGACCGCCAATTGTACTTTTTATATATGTAATTTCTCTCTGTATTTGTTGTCTTTTTGTGCAATAAAGTGTAAATAAAATAAATAAATTATTACTCAGTATCGGAATAAAACCATGTTCCATATGATAGCGAATGATGTGATGTCCGTTCATCATTCTTTATCTTTAGTGATTCAGATAACTCAATTGCACCATCGAAAAAACAAAAAATAAATTCAGCGATAGAGACACTTGCTTTGTAACTATTTTTGATATGTTTGTTCTTTTGTGTAAACTCAAGACCCTTCTGTGCTCGAAAAAAAAATATTATAATTTCATTTTTTAGCCTAATCGAGGAAACGATCATGTTTTATGTTTTAATTTTAATATTCTGATAATATCATATTAAATGAGACTGATTTTGTAAAAATCCTGACCATGTTTTTTTTATACAATTTTTCGCCTCGTTTTGTGTATGACCCAAATATAAGATGAAAATAAAAATATTATCAGATAAAAAAGACCCTTATGGAGGGATTTTGCTGAGAAAAATAATCTTATTGTGTTTAGTTCCTGAAAAATAAAAATTTTAACAATGCGAAATTATTCCGAATCTCTCGTCAAGAACATATTTTTTTTCACCAACTTATCGTACATAATTTTATATAGTAATTGCATACTGTAATAGAAGAACACCTTATTAATAAATTACCATTTTTATATTTCAACAAAATTAGTTTTTATGTTCTCTACAAATATTTTAAAAACCACTATAAAACATGCTGTCCGGCGTGCCTAAAATCAGACCGTCGCAAGGCCTTCTAAAGGGAGGACGTATCGCTCGTCGCTCCGGCCTGGCTGCAGTCGATTTTTGCCGTGCGTAGTAAAAATAGCCACGCGCGGACTGCGATTGCCACATCTTAGTACATTGGTAGTAAAATTTTTTTTTCTTTATTACCTACAATGATTTTGTAGTGACTAGTGAGTATAAATTATGTTTCAGATAATATAATGGGATGTTTTCGGAATGTTTTCGGAATTCCGAGGCTAAATTATGTTATGTATTGTAATATAAAATTAAATATATTTCGTAATTGTAAGGGGTTGTAAGGCCCCTAACTCTTTTCATGTGTTCGAACATGAAATGATTAATAAAACGTCCGTAGTGTCTAGTGTCTACTGATGGAACACTGATTTGAATGCAACTTAACAATGTAATAATAACGAAAATATGATTAGTATCTTGTTCATTGCTTGCACAGTAATATTTGTCGAATTATAATGCAAATAAAATATTTTTATGATATTATATTACCAATATATAAATCATAAGTTACATTTCAATTGAATATTAGAATTTTGAAGCGTACGGATCAAAGTTGGTTGAGCTGACTGTATAGTGAGCCGACGCGGCAGCTCTACGCACACAGCTTTGGTCGCTTATGTGTGCTTGAAATTAACGAAGAAATACCTATAGTTGACTTTGCGCGCAAGGTGTAAACGCTCTTAACCAGGTCGTTCGTTCACGTTGTAGGTGGTTGTCCAACACTGCTTGCCTGTACATGGCACTGTCCACTCCTATTATATATTTTATATCCTAATTCTTTAGTGGAGTCCTATCACCAGCAGATAGTTTTCTGTGAGCGTAGATGATGGATTTTACGTCTTTGGCTTAAAATTGGAATTTCGCAAGTCTTTCATTTTTTCTAAGGATATTGTTATTTGAAAACAAACTAATGTGTTCTACTGTAATCGTTTTCAGGAAGTCTGGCTACGGAGGTCCCGGTGCGGTGAGTGGCAGCGAGTTTGATGCGAGCCACTACGTCCCTGACGCTCCCAGCGCCTTCACCAACGACGGCTTCTTGTCTGACAATGGTGAATGATGATGATGATGATGAACTCTTCTTTTTTCTGTATGAGCCCATATACGTCCCACTGCAAGGCACGGGCCTCCCCTACAATCGAGAATACACGCTGGCCTAATGCGGGTTGGCGGACTTAACATACTCTTGAAATTCTTGAAGTCTCCTAATTCGCGAAGTTTTCCTTCACCGTTATAGACTCTAATATACCCTGAGACCTATAATCCCTGACCACATTGGTGACTATTTTATATTGTGGCTTATTGATGTGGCATAAGCCAACAAAACTTGGAATTATATAATTTACGCTTGTTGCAAAGAAAGAAGCAAGTGTGAATTAAGAAATAAATTATGTTTTAGTCTTTTTATTTTACATTTTTTAATTACATGTTTGCAATCTGAGAAAGAAGAGTTTTTTAATTTGCAGCACACAACATAACACACAACAGACAGAGCAATCTATACAAAGCTATAAATTGTTTTGACCTTGCCTAAAATCCCACTTCTTTTCCTTTTTTTTAACTTACACGTAAGTTTAATTGGCCACAGGAAACAGGGTCTTATCTACATTCTCACAATTACCAAAGCAGATAGACATTGAGATTGAAATAACATGCTAAGCTGTTTATATCTGTCGCCTTGTTGAATAATAGATTCGAGATGAGATCGCGCGTTTGTTATCCAATAATTGCATAATTCTATTGTTTGAACATTGTTACTTCTTGGATATTTTGTTGGTATTTGTTTTAAACATTAAACTGTTTGAGTAAATATGTTGGTACGGTAACGATAAAAAATATGGAAACTTTGTGTTTAGTCTCATAGAGTTACTAGGCATAAGGATAATCAGAATAAAGTAGGGAAAAGAAACACTAGTTTATGTTCATTTTATTTAGTATCTATATTTATTTTAGAATTAAAAAGCCGAAAAAAGTATCCCTTCTTAGTAGTTTCTAGTCATAATCTTCATACTTGACATTAGTTTATTTCTTGACGACAATAACAATAAATCCCTTACCTACTTCAAAAATTTAAACATATATATTATTTTCAGGTAAGTCAGGCTCGATGCCAGACTTGCGTCGTCACCTGGCTACTCGCCAATCAATGAACCTTGGGTACCCACCACACATGATGCCACAGCCGCCGCCTGCCTACTGGCAACACCTGGCAGACAGACAATACGCTGTCAGCCTCAGAGGCTACCCCAAATCCTTCGCCGCGCCACAAATGTACGGCACATGGGTTGGTCCCAGATCGGGGCCATACGACAACCCTTACAAGCGAAGACATTCCATAGTCGGAGCCTTCTCCACAGACGAATACCCGGCTAAAAACTACGAGTATGAGGACAGAATGGACTGTAAAAGTGAAATGGCGTATCCATATTACAGATCGTATCCGTACGATCCAAGAATGTACCCGCCAGATTACGACCCCCGGTTTTATCCCGATTATAAAAGGGAGGAAGCGGCGTATGGTGTTAATTTGTTAAGACACGAACCATACCACTTCAGCGGATCGAGAGAAAGAGTTTTCTATAGTCTTAGAAACAGTCACAACTCAGTTGGAAATGAATCTGATGATCTTACTAAATATAAAGACGTTGCATTATAATACTTATATTTTGGTAGCTAGGAAAAATGAGTTATAATAGTTATCAGTTGTGAAATAAGTGAAGTGAAAACTGAATTGTAGGCTATGTTAAGCCATTAGATGGCCATATTTATCCCACTAATATAATGAATTGTGTGTAAAGTTCAATTGTTATGTCAAATTAGCAAAACCATTAGAATTAAAAATCGATATGAATCGTTTAGTGTTTACGTATAAGTTTTTTTACTTATTTCTAAGTGAATTGATTATAGGAATCGAATCGAAATTAAGTACAACTAAAAGGCGAAATCATGATGCTCTTAATAATTTTCTTTTTGTATAAAATAACATGTATAAAGTTATATTTTCAGTAAACTACTTATAGAATGACCTCATTGTATATGGATATTTGGAACGGAATCTCTGTTGTAATCAAACATAATAAGTCTTGTTTGCTAACAAATAAAATCTAGGAACTAAACATATTATCCTTGTAGTATTTTTTGACTACGTATTATTAAAAGTGGTGCTTGTCTATGTTTTCCTAGAAAGTACATAGCATTGTTAGTCTTCGCTAGTGACTTATATTAATTATGTTAGTAGGTATTATGTCATTGAGATATCATACTAGAGCGAACACTGAAAACAATGTGTTTATAACTAAAATATACGGTACCGTACTACTCTTTCTGTTTCCGTCTCTGTCACACCTATGCAGTAACATTATCTTTGCTCTCGCTTCACTGGGTTCCGGTGTGCACGCACACTAAAATCCTGTACTAGCACAATGCGCAGATATTTTGTTCCCGATGTCCGCTCTAAATAATATCTCAATGTGTTATGTTCAGTATAAAAAAAAGTATTAGCTTTAAAATGCGTCAAGTAAGAACCAGTGTACGTTAAGATAATAATAAAATGTTCGATAAGAAATTGGTATATAGACTTAAGTAGTTAAGTTACCTAATAACCAAAGGTGTATACTAATTGCTGAAAAAATTGAGTCACTATCTTTTACGAATTATTGCAATAAATAATATTTTTGGTATGGCTTGTTTTTTTTCTGGTCTCTGTGGTAGACAGAATGACGAGCTTGCTGTTCGCCTGATGGTAAGCGATATGACCGCTCATGAATAGTGGCAAAACCAAACAACACCTTGAATTTAATGCAAACAGCTATGCTTGACATTTCACTGTGCTCGCCATGCCTAGACAGTAGACTATACATTTAATATGTTAAGTCTCAATATGTCCAGTAATTACTCTGGCTACAATTTCCTTCAATCCGAAACAAAATAGTGCATTTATACTGCTGTTTGGCGGGAGAAAAAAACATTGCGTTGGTACCTACCCAGGTGGTCTCTCACATATAGTATTGCCAGGTGTCCCGCTTTACGCGGGACGTCCCGCTTTTCAGGGGTTTGGTGACGCGTCCCGATTGAACCTACGGCGGGACGCTAAATGTCCCGCTTTTTAACCACCCCTCTCAGAACGAATAAAAAACTAAATATTACACACTTTTATTTATAATCCGTACTGTATTTCGTGTTTTCCTACAATTATTTTACCTACTTAGTACCTAATTATTCAATTCTAAAATTGTTGTCCATAGGCTGATTCCAAAAACACATAGGGCTTTGAATAAGTTCTCACGGTTTGTTCACGAATTCCTAGCTAAGGACTTTCTTATTTTAGACTGTGACACATGTGCAAGGAAATACTGTTAGTGAACTTATGTCTTAGTGAATATTGGCTAGCTCCAATAAAAACTGCTTCGTAACAATTTCAAATTTCATACCGATACTCTACGACATGTTCATGAAGATGTAATTTAGAAGAAAAATACATCTTAACTTCACTTAATTCTCTTTGAGCATTATAGTGAGCATAATTTGTCAGAATTTATGTGCAAAGTCTTGTCGGAAGATATTAATTTTCATCTTGGAAATACAGATCGCTCTGGTAAATCGAAAAAGTAATAGTCTAAGAATTTAAGGAATAACTCGATGTACACCCATAGCAAACGTTAGAGGAAAATGCAAAATCGTTGCATTAAAATTTTTAAAATATTTTGAGTAAGCTAAGAAACCTCTGTCTATCCCTTCTGGAAAAAAGGCGTGAGTTTATGTATGTATACATGCTATAAAACCATGGCGGTGTATGAATTGAAGCCTCGAGACATATTATGGTAGTTGGTCTGGTTAAGCTGCGCTTCTATTATTATAATAATGACCAAAAACGGCTATTGTCTTTGAGAGCCTCTAGAGACGAGACTTTTTCGATGTGATAAGTATATGCTGCTAGAAAGAGGGAAAGTAACAACTTGTGAAAGCAAAAAAAATCTCTCTTCTCTAATAGTTGTCCCGCTGAAGAACTAAAAATCCCGCTTATTTTAATATTCTGACCCGAATTTTCAAAAACTAAACCTGGCAACACTACTCACATATGATAGAACTACCACCAATACACATCACTAACATGGGTCCCCTGGGTTTACAGAGGCCCACGTGGTGGAAACATATCCACAACATAAGCCCTTAGGTTGTGGTTGATTCTAACGGTTCACGAATACGATACCCTTACCGGAGATATTGTCCGATCCGTTCGGAACGATGCATTGGCGAGTGCTGCAGTTACTCTTGGCAAGAAAAGGGTCATAGGACGCGGGCGAGGCTACGATTGCGGATGTCTTTGTAGGAGGGAGTGCCCAAGGGTGACGAAGAATGGCTAAGTAAAAGAAGCGGCGCAACAAACTTTCACAAACATGGTTGACCGGTTCGCTTTCATCATTCAGTCTCTGGAGCACCTATCACATCGGGGCTTATTGGGCGGGTTGTCAGTAACGCTGCTTGAGGGAGAGGATTCCAAGAATGAAATGAAATGAAAATATTTATATTCCTAAATATTTTTATTTCATTTCATTTCAAGAGAAGTTCTCAAGTTAGTGGCTTGACATCCCGTGGTCGGACTTACTGAACCGCAATCTTCTGGAGGTAAAAGCAGTCCGAAACTTCAGCATGCGTGAACATGCGGCGATAAACAGAATGTCAGAATCACCAATCATTTACAACTATGATGCGTAGTAGCGCCTGATGATTTTATGATGGCAATAAGCATTAATTTATTACTTGTTGCCTTATCTTCATTTTATATTCAATATGTTTTGATCATAGAGTTAGTATTAATAGTAATTATAAACTCCATGGTTTTAATATCGTGGTATATAAAATGGTTTCTTTTAAACTCGGAAGTTTTCTTGAATTCATACGGCCGTACTCAGAGACAGTGTCAATTAAACCGTTCCTTAGTAAAGATTTTGTATGTAAAATCTACACTAAGTAATGATTTAATTGCATTGACTTTAATTGTCATTCAAATATGTCTCTGAGTACGGCAGTAAGTTTGCGGCTGAATGGAATCGAGACGTGATGTCTCGAAATTGACCAATTATAAAGGTTTAATAAATATATTGAGATGGTAGATGAGTGTTCAATTTTTACGCATTTCCGTTCGGCGCGGCGTTCAAGTCCGCTGGACTCCGTTCTAATGGAGACGCAGTCTTATTGTTCAAATCATCACTTCCTAAATCTTATCATCAGTGGTGATGATAAGCGGTATGTACTCGCTACTGTTAATGACTCTTTTTATTATAAGCTTCTTCATGTTAATTATGGTGTTTTATCGTCGTATTTATTTGTAGCATATTTTTCTACTGCCTGGCAAAAATAATGAGCAATAAAGCAAAACTTTAAATAGACTGTGCGTACGACTGTTGCTTTTATTTTAATACAGGCTTTTATATAATTTGATTTAAATTTTAATATTAATAGGCTTACTCAAATAACAAAAAATGGCAGATTTATTAATTTACCTGCTAACAGACACTAGAAATAACAGCTTAATCAGCTGTCTGTAAGTATATTTTATATTTCAAAAAAATATTACCATATTAGAATTAAAGAAACGTAAGCATGTCTGAGCATGTCATAAATATTTTATTTTAAATAACTCAATGTTTTAAATATAGATATTTATTACGACAAGTTCGACCAATTTAAAGTTTGTTCTGTTTACTCATTTACTGTCGAGCTGGTGATATGCAAAAACAAAACGCTGCACAAGAAAACTCGGCCGGCTTGCGTTGCGTATCATGCTATCTCTTTTAGTTAGTCAAAAATTCAAGAAGTCGTCGACACTACAATTTGTGAAGTTTCAAACTTTTAGATAACTCTAAAAAGTTACTTTTTTGTTACGAAATCTGTATACACGGCGGCTGTTTATCAATGCAAAGTGTAATAACAGTGTGTGACAGTTGAAAATGTTGTTTTTGTGGTGTTTTTGATAATATAACTGTTAATATTACGTGTAGGTGGCTACTTATGTATTGTGGTGTCCCAACCGATGTGAAAGTGTTTTCGCATAAAATTGAGATCCCATTGTTCTTTCCTGGTAGATGTTGGGAAAAACACGTATGCCACTTGCGTAAGGTGTATAGAACAGTTGCCGCAATGTGTTTTATTCCTTATAATTTCCACTAAAGTTTGGTAAGTACTGCATATACCAATACTGAATTATCAGCGTTTAGCTGCTGATAAGATGTGCATTAAGTTTTTAAGAATTTGTTTCTAGAGTTTTCAAATGTTTAGTTGGTAAAACATTATACATCACATATATCGGTCACTAACTCACAGTTTTATAAAAAAAACTCGTTAAATATTCGTGGTCGTTTTCAGTGCATCGACCTATACATTTGTAGTTTGTAAAGATGACATTAGATTTCCTGGCCGATTTTTTCTTTTTAAATATACTTAAGTACATAACATACTGGTGGTAGGTCTCTCATATGTGAGAGGCTGCCTGGGTGGGTACCACCGCAATGTCTATTTCTCCCGTCAAACAGCAGTTTAAATGCACTGTTGTGTTTCGGATTGAAGGATATTGTAGCCAGAGTAACTGTATATGTCTCAGGATGGCGAGCGCAGTGGAATGTCAACCATTGCTTTGTAATTCAAGGTGTTGTTTGGTTTTGCTACTGTTCATGAGCGGTCGCATCGCTTACCATCAGGTGAACGTCATGCTCGTCTCGTCATTAAAAGCAATAAAAAGAAAAAAAATGTGGAACCAATTTTTTTTTATGTTTCCTATGAATTAAAATTAAATATATATTTACTTCATTTATTGTTAAAATTAAGCAACTGTTTATTATTTTTTAAGTACATATTATTATTAATAACTAGCTGTCGGGCCCGGCTTCGCCCGGGTGCAGATAGTTTTTGAGTCCAATCCACATCAAGAACATATTATTTCGCGTGTCTACTAACTATATTTCCCGCGTGCCGTCGACTATATTTCCCTTCCGTAGGAGAGGACATCCCGTGCCAACAATTTGAATTTGAAAGAGTAGAAAATATGTATATTTGGTTTCCTGACTCATCCCACGGGAACACTACATTTTTCGGGATAAAAAGTAGCCTATGTGTTAATCCAGGGTGTCAGCTATCACTATACCAAATTTCATCAAAATCTGATGAGCCGTTTTTTCATGAAAGAGTAACAAACATCCATACATCCATACATCCATACATCCATACTTACAAACTTTCACCTTTATAATATTAGTAAGGATAAACAAATGAATGTATGTAATGTAATATTTATAAATATCTAATATATTTGCATAAAGTAAGTCTTTAAAACAATAATTAAAACAAACAGATGACAGAGCAAACAGGTGTTACTCAATGTGTTGGAACTGGCCACTTGACAATAGAGTATTGATTTTTATGCACTTTATAGTGAACATTTCGAACAGATAAGAGTTTAAGAGTGCATATAATTATATTTTGCATATGTTAAAATGTTGCATTAAAACTTAGTTTATCCAATAACATATTTATGATAAACTCATCACTTTTTGTTTGTCATTAAGGTGGTGCATTAGATCAAACACTGAACATAACCTTTTTATTGTCCATACATCAATGGTTACTATGGTTCGTTCTGTTGGCTCAGTCGATGGAATGGAATCAAATATTTGTTTATTAAAATAGGATTTAAAAGTATGAATAAAGCTGATAATGTTATTTATTGTTATTATAATGAGGAAGAAATTTAATTTTGTGCCTATATATACCAATACTGTCAATTTCAGTAAAACCAATCAACATGCATACAAATTGTGAAAATATAATGCAACTTACATGTAGGTATATGTCATTTTAAGATCCCAAAATATTTTTATTAACATACTGACTTTAGCCTTGGCTTATTATGTATTGAAACAACACTGCACATGTGGTAATCAGTCATAATTTTTACTGGAGTATACGATCATGACAATTTATTGTTTGTGTTATTTTCAGAATACTAACCGTAGTGAAAATGAATGTGCCATCACAAGAGAATGCAGGCCTCCTCTCATCCGGTAAGTCATATGTTTTTGTGTTACGTATTGTCATCAATGTATACACAAATCTGTATTTTAATTTGCTTTCAATATTGTCTAACCAAAACCATTTTCATGTCCATAATAAAGCCTCTGGTTTTTTTGAACAATCTATGGCTTAGTAAAAGTGACTACAAATATTTTATTAAGCCGTATGGGGTGCTAATAACCTACCCACACAAGCTAAATACTACATATATTGCTAATTATATACATACATGTAGCTAGAACGATGCAGTGTTAACTAAACTGTCACATGTAACAAGAAGTTTAAAATCTTGTAAGTGAGATCTTTTTACAGCATACATGGATAAGAATGCTCATTTTACTATTACACCTAGTATTGGTGCAAAGATTTTTCAATGAAACCTATTTTTTTGTGTAGGGAAAATATACATTTTCAAAATAAAAATAATTGAGACTCAGGCCGAGAGTTCTTGGAGAAATGAACTTTAAGTCCAATAAAAAATAGTTTTTCTCTTCGCCTCTGTGAATGAAATGTAAAATGAGATGATAATTTATTATAAAACCGGAAAATGTATTAGGACCATAAAAAATGCTATAATTAATTTTAAGCAGAATCAGTATTGTGATTGACAATATTTTTTACCGATACTATGAATGGGCATTGGGCATTCTCCTTTTGTAGTGGAATTTCATAAAAAAAGGCCTGATTACCTTTGGTCATATCCATTAGAGCTTGGATGTTTATTACATTGTAGGTGAAAAAAAAAGGAAAATATTTGTTTATTAAGAACTGTAAAATGGGCAGATATTGAGCATTTATATTTTATTATCAGCTTTATTTAACAGGTATGTTTAACTAATTATTTTAAATCATTCAATTTTAACACCTAATACAATAGCTATTGTGACTAAATTTGGTTAAACATTGTCTGCTGATATGCATGCTGATTATTAATACAAAGTATTTCAAGAATTCTATTGTACATACATACATAATAAGTACTTTCATTGAAGGTTGGAGGATGTCATGTTTGTATTGTTTATGTGAATGTATAAATTTTTGTCAACATTGAATTAAATAGGTTAATGGTATATAGCATTACTCTCCAAAAAAAGTAATAGTGACATTTTCAAATCATGTTGAGGATCACTTAATTTTGTTACTCAAATATTTGTGGAGTCTGGTCATTGTTGACCAAAAAGATCATAACACCCCTGATGGAAGATTTTGTATCTTGTATTTAGGTTCAGGTGTCAATTGTTTTGTGTTATTACTGTAGCAAGTAATGTATTTTTCAACCAAATGTATTGCCACTTTAATTTAAAACCTCTTTATAAAAACTTTACACCTGTTCAAAGTTCCAATGACGTTTAACGGTAGTGACGCGCACTTCCGGTCGACAGGTCCTCGCAGGATGCGGTTCTCGCCCTATTCATCACACGAATGAACATAATCGATAATTGTCTATGGCATATATCACAATAGTAATTGTTATTAAAATTTTGGGCTCCATTGTTTTACGTCGTGTGATATGAATTGTTAATGACGTTAATATCTTTGTCTGAATTGAGAAATATTATACAACTGTATCTTACTGTGGTTTCAAAAAAATATTGAATAGTATGTCTAAAGTTTCTTAAATATTTTTTGGTAAGATTTTTGTTGAATTTATGCATCTAAGTGGATGACAAAAACCGTACACCAGGTAACGGTAACCTAATAAATCCAATCATAATGTCCCAAAATTGTAAATCGTCTATATCTACTTTGAAATACGATATTCGATATATCGTGCGATTCTTCGTATTGAAATCTCCTCCGAATGATTTCGTTTTGACTACCATATCGGAGAATATTCTCTATGCGACAATTGTCAACACCATTGAATCGTTCAACAGTCGACATTAATGAACACGAATGCAGAAAAAGCTTAGAAAGAAGCAAGACGGCTCATACTTAAAAGAAGTTTATAATACGCGTAATCGCGCGATATAACAAATATCGTTGTTTGCAGTAGCTCCCCGATTGCTTTATAGTAAACTGGTAAAATAGAACCGATAGTCGAAACTCAATCACTTATCATCTTGTTTAATCGGGAATTCAAAGTCAAATCGAGCAAGATCTACATATAACTTCTTTCGATACAATATATATGGAAAATATTATAAAACTTAGACGATGATCGTCATAATTGCAACGATAGATAAACAAAAAAATATTTTTTTTACTGTAAAATATGTTTGGGTGTCCCATACAAAAAGTTATCGACATTATTCTTTAGCGCAAAAATTAGGAACATATTACCTATCGTTGTTCAGAAACGATTGGAAGAGCCAATGAAATTATAACTTTATTGCCTAATATAAACTATATTTTAAATATCGCATGAAGAAATTAATGCTATTTAGATAGTGCGCAATAATTCAAAAGTGATGCGTACGACATCAACAATAGCAGAAGAAAACATTCGCACGGAAATGACAAGCGTAGTGATTGGTTATTGGCCACCCTGTATATTGTCGCATAATTAAAAATAGGTCATCTGCGCAGGCGCATGATTGTAACTGATTTTATATGGTAGCACAATAATCAGTTAATTCTCGGGTTTTAATATATTAGATGGGTCATTTATATCCATCATACATTAATTACACACAGTACAATACACGACACAAGACTCGATCTTAGTGTGGGGTCAGGACTATGTATGTGATTGTTGGGTGTTACTTATTTATTTATTATTTAATTAATATTGCGAACATTTTGTCTTGGGTGGCAATTTATAGTTTTTGTTTGAATAATAATATCTATTTGACTATGAAATACAAGATACAAGTATTGTGTAACTACTCTCGTAGAGTTTAGGATTCTTATTTTCTTTGATCTGCTGATCCTTTGGTCTTTAGCGCACTTCGCGCAAATGACCATTCACAAGAATGCTTAGCTATCTTAAAAAATGATTTGAATGACATTATACGTTATGGAATATAGGTTTAGTATTAAAATAATTTATTTTTCGGTGGATTAAGTGATCAGTCAAATCATATCTATACTAGTTATTATAATATGCGAGTTTTGATTGTATCAAACAAAACAAGCCGACGAACCAAAAAAAAAAAGATTTTTTTTATGTCATATTAACAGAAATCAATATAAAATTCGTCTTAAAATAGTATATTATCAAGTATTTATGCAAACAATACATGCATTATTAAAACGTACATGTATCAGGTATTGATGTATACGAACCGCTAGTACATGGCCAAACTTTAGTGCTCCCGTCGGCGTACTGTGCTTGCTGAATAGTTTAACCCTGTGGAAGGCTTCAGGTGGATCGATGCCGCGCCTGCGCCCGCTCCTCGCCCCGTACAAAGGCAGGCCAGCCCGCTCGCAGCTCGCCCCTGTCAAAATAATACTCGATTTTCGCGAATTTTGCACGCCGACCTCATATTACAAACCTTAAATCTCACTGCAAAAAAAAAGTTACATAAGTGTTCTTTTTTCAAATGAAAATACAGCTCCAGACTATGGCTCTTGTTTGAAAAATGTTTTTTTAATTGTTATGTACGTTACGAACGCGCGTGTATTTTTTTTGTGGCCAGTATCTTAATTAAATTTGTGGTGCGACACTAAAATGTAGTTTCTTCTGTTTAATAATAGGTATGTATAAAACTTGTGGCTTTTACTTGTTGCGCTCAGATATGAATGTCTAGATTACGTAATGGGACATTATGTGCCTAGGTTTTTATGCCAAGTGACCTTTATGAATTAATGCACGAGAAAATTATTTTTATAACAACAACTTATCGTAGTTTCTTAGTGAATAAATGTTATTTTAATTTATTTTTATAATTGATGGGTTTCATGTTGGGCGCCACTTTGGAATTTAATATCAACTCGTCACGAATGCTTGTAAATTATTGTCTAATTTAATTTTATCAAAGAGTTGTTTAAAAAAGGTTTATTTAGTGAACATGAAAATATTTTTGTTTTTATGAATTCTTAAACTTATAATTACACATTCTAATTTATGTTATTTCATTTTATTAAATTTGATGAAAGTTTTGCTTGAAAATATTTTTGGAATAATATGTAATCTTTTTATAGTAATTAACATACTATATCATTGATAATCAATCACCACGCACTAAAACGGTGAAGGAAAACATCGTGAGGAAACCTGCATACCGTAGCGATTTATAAAAATTTCTATGGTATGTAAGTCCGCCAACCCGCACTAGGCCAGCGTGGTGGACTATATGGCCTAATCACTCTCAATCGTATTCTCGATTGTAGAGTAGGCCCGTGCCCTGCAGTGGGACGTATATGGGCTGATACAGAACATACTATAAGATAACCCAATATCTGGAATTGCAATTAAGCTAACAAATTAATTAGATATAATTAACAACACAAATTCTACCGATTTCCTAATCGCATTGATTTAGTTTTCATTTTTATAACCATGACAAAAGCAGACGAAAATTTAGAAACCTCTAAAAGTTCTGTCTCGTATGTTACGTTCATACTTGATACCTGGTTTAGGCAAGAATCAAAATTTAATCCTTCTAGCAGATAACAATGTATTTCTAACTTTGTAGGTAGCATACCCTTTCTTCCGATAGTCTTTTCCCTACTCTTTCTCCTATAATTTTAAGAGACCGCCAATGCGTCTACAAATCCATTTTTAACCGATTTCCAAAAATGAGGAGGTTCTCTATTCGATTGTATGTTTATTTTTTATATTATAACATATGGCAGCGATTATTACTTAACATCAAGTAACTTGTAAAAAAAGATATAGTCCTACATATGTTTTTCCCCAATCGATTCTAATATAACGCGCACTCATGATATAACATAAAAAAAAAACCGTAAAGAAAATGTATCCAAAAATATGGCGTATCCATAATAAATAACGTATTTAATTATGCAAGTCTATAAATATATCCTCCAACCTATGTACCAAAACTGACCCACAGTTCGCTAATCTCGTGTCGTGGGTTACCAACTTTACATACTATAAATCATGATTCACTCCTACCAGAAAAAATCGGCGGTTCACATACACTATCTTGGTGCGAGAATCGACCATACGGTCTTACATCACATAACTGGATTCTAGCCTACTTTTCCATGTTCACCAGCGATTTTTTTCGAAAATATTCAAGGGTATGTCGCTGTAACCGCATATGTTGCATTGTTCTCATAATATGTACATGTCCGCATAATATTACCCCAGTTATAGTTTGCCATTCGAGGCCCTATCTGGACGCAAATTCATTTACCCTGGAGTAAACTTTCCTGTCTCAATATATAAAAATGGTTTTAGGATTAAGAAGAGGTCTTGTCACACTAAAATTTACTAGGTCTATAGCACGAATCTTCGATATCTGGGGGCACGGCAGTGCCCCCTCCAAGTCGTGCTAAAAAGCGGCACAGTCGTACCATCCTTTTCTCGAAGCAATTCAGACCATTTTCAACCCCCCATAACTTCGTTGTGGTTAAAGCAAGAAGCCTGAATTTTCAGTTACTAAGTAGGCATTGTGAAAACACGGTATATTTAAAATTTCATTCAATTTGAACCAGTAGTATAAGAATTATAACTTGTCAAACTTTCGTAATTTTGTCACTCACTGACTGACTGACCGATCATCAAAAGTCTAAGGCACTTCTAGCAGACATAGAACCTTCAAATTTAGAATATCATTAGTATTTAGTGTCTAAATTAAGGGAAAATTTAAACATTTCATAATTTCTGTCTAGTTTTCTAGATCCACCAACTGCATGAATAACTTTGTAATTCCATATAAATGTATAGGATTACAAAGTTACATTTGTAGTTAATGATACGTCGTACCCGTATTTAATGCAATAATAGTTGTAGATAGGTATCTATATATATTATATATGAGGCATAACAGGAGGGGGGTATAGAGAGGGAAAGGGTGTATTCAGCCCATGAAACTGTATAACATTCCTCTAGAAAAACATGACGAAGATAAACTTGCAAATAAATAGACTAAATAGCTCGAAAATATCAATTACCATGAAAGAAAGAACACTAATAATCAAATCCGCTATATTTGTGATAAATTGATACCTACAAAAATAAGAAAAAACCATAAGACAGAGGCTTTATGAAAAATCGTTATAAATATTCTAGAAATAAAAAGTACCGAAAAGGAAAAAAGTAGGACTCTACAAAAAGACGTGAGATCCCATCAAAAACATCCTGTAAAAAAATTCCAGGTCTCGTAGCTCAGTTTTTCTACCGCAAAAAGTTGTGAGATCCATGTAATACCAAGTCGATTAATTTATTTAGTCCTTGCTTAAGGGACGTTTTGTATAAAGTTATTACGTAAGTTATTATCATATCAATATTAAAAATTCTTTACGTTTTAAATAAATATATCGACTTGGCCAGTAACATTATGTATAAATTGTACGATACATTATGTTTTCATGCGATGGCCAAGTCGATCTATTTATTTACAACGTAAAGAATTTTAAATATTGATATGATAATAACTTACGTAATAACTTTATACAGAACGTCCCTTAAGCAAGGACTAAATAAATTAATCGACTTGGTATTACATGGATCTCACAACTTTTTGCGGTAGAAAAAGTGAGCTGTGAGACTTGGAATTTTTTTACAGGATGTTTTTGATGGGTTTCTTATACTCATATAAATAACTCATTATATCCTTCATCCGAATAAAGAATAATGTAAAATTCTGCAAGAACATATTAACAAGGAAATAAATACATACTTTGTACACACAGTCCATTCCTTACGAATGACTAAACCAACCGTAACGCATCATTACACGAACTCTAAATCGAGTGTATCGAATCAGCTGACATATTTCAATGCGCGTTAGTTCAGTTCCTCATTCATGTTATTCTTTAAAAAAATAGCAGACGATTTGTGTATTAGTCAACTCGAAATAGACCAGCGTGGTGGATTATATGGCCTGAACCCTCAATCATACTCTCGATTGTAGTGGAGATTCGTGCAGTGGAACGTATACGTGCTTAGTATAGGTTTTTTTTTTTTATATTGGCCTGGCATAGTGGCGGCATTGCACCTGATGGAAAGTGCCAATGCCGCCCAGGCAGAGTATCCATTGGCATCGGACGGCAGTCCCATGCCAATGGAAACAATTATGCCGGCCTGCTTAGGTGCCTCTTCACACCACGGCGGAAGGACCCAGGATTGTAGGAAGGAGGGACACGTGCGCCGGCAAACAATTCCACAGCCTGACGGTGCGGCACAGAAACGAATTTGAGAACCGTAGGGTTCGCGCCGGGATGGTGTGGACCGTCAAGCTATGGCTTCGCAAGCCAGCACGCGTGGTTCTGGTTAGGAATGGAGAGGAGGGGAGCAAGTTGAACAATTCCTCAGAGCACTCACCGTGATACAGGCGGTAGAACACGCTTAGAGAGGCGACATCTCTCCGGAGTTGTAGCGACTCCAAGTTGCTCGTAACGTCTGCATCATTCACAATGCGGATGGCCCGCCGCTGCAATCCATCCAAGGCATCGAGCAGGTACTGGGCGGATCCATCCCAAAGGTGCGAGCAGTACTCCATACCCGGCCGGACCTGCGCTTTATATAAGCGGCAAAGCTGACCGGGCGTGAAAAACCGACGCACCCTGTTCAGGACTCCAACCCTGCGTGATGTGGCAGATATTACGCCCTCGATGTGATTCCTTGGATTGAGATCACAGCGGATATCTACACCAAGGATACACAGGTCATTCCGCACTGAGAGGGGAGTACCCTGCAGAATGGGGAGGGGTAGGTATAAATAGTCAAACACCGTTTACTATACTATTCTGTACCGTATATCATCCCATATTCATCCCAATACAGGGCCTCCTCTACAATCAAAAGTACGATTGAGAGTGGTTACGCTATATAGTTCACCATTCTGGCCAAATGCGGGTTGTGTCCAATAAAATAGTGAAGGAAAACATCGTGAGAAAATCTGTATACCATGGCGATTTTTAAAAATATTTTATGGCATGTAAAGTCCGCTAACCCGCAATAAGCCAGCGTGGTGGACAAGATTTAGGCCCTCTCAATAGTAATCTCGATTTTAAAGGAGGCACGTGCCTTGCATTGGGACGTATGTAATACAGTTTTAGGTTCTAGAGATTTAAGACTAGACAGAATGTTTTTCTAATTTCATATGGTTAAAGTAGGCGTTGTCAAAATCATATACTTATGAGCCATGATATCTACTATACCTACTTATGAATTGTGTTATTAATCGTACATTTTCCATAAATACAATTAAAAATTCATGAGGAAATTTGCATACCAAACATTTTTCAACAATAATTTCATGTAATTAATTCATGATGGGCTTAAAATGAACAGAAGGTTCGAGCACAGCAGTGGGATTTAAATGGGCCATTATAGTTTAATTTTAAATTAATTAGTTAATTATCTGCTCGATATGGCGATAGGTTCGCACCCTATAACATCGTAAAACGTGGGTGACCTGGTTGGACCTCTACCTACCCTTTGTGAAAAAGGCGTGAATTTATGTATGTAATTAATTATAAAATTATGTCATATTATTTCAACAAGGCACGATTATTTAAACCGCCCTGTTCTAGTTAAACTGTGTCTCTGAGATCGGCGTTGACCGATCTGTCGCTTCTTGCATGTCATGCTATTTTCATTTTAGCTACAGTAGACAGATATTTCAATAAATCATTTCATGTAAATTTTATACGGATGAATCACCTCGAAATTATTTTGCATTTTTGCATCGTTAAGTTTGTCTTTAAACGGATGACTAAGGAAGGGACATGCCTAATTGGTCTTGGGATTGTATAGTTGACTATTTAGCTGCAGTTTTCTTTAATTAGTTAGAAAAAAATAAATTATGTGCGAGTACTGGATATAAGGTGGACGGACGACCTGGCTGTAATCGCAGGCCTGCTTCCAACAGGTCGATGTGAAGATCCTTGCTGCCTATGTTCAGCAGTAGACTTTTTGTGACTGAGATGATTATGATGATAATGAGTACGGGATATTTGTGTGATATGCTTTTGTTGGGATGATCTGACCATCGAAAGATACCACGAGAAGTACGAGAGGCCCCGGTGCCAGTCTTAGGATTTTCCGAGAATAGAACCAAAATGATAATAGGACAAAAAAAAGTAGTACCATTTAATGTAAAAACCATTTAAAACACCCGTGTCTCGTGTGTTGAACAGTAATTGTTTCAGGATCCGAGGCATATGAGTTTGTCAAAAGTCTTGTCTGGACATATTGAGACTTAACATCTTATGTCTCAGGATGGCGAGTGCAGTGTAATGCCAAGCATTGCTTTGTGATTAGAGGTGTTGTTTGGTGCTGCTACTGTTTATGAGCTATCGTATCGCTTACCATCAGATGAACGGCATGCTCGTCTCGCCATTCATTGGAATAAAAAATATATCTGAACCCTAATTGGCACCCGCCACCCTGTATCACCCATCAGTGGGTATGTTATGGGCCAAGTGATTAATGCGGGCAGTATTCATAATGCCCGGACAGTATGAATATTGCCGAGCCATATCGGGGCAAGTGATTAATTACAATCTAAACTCACCTATTTATCACATTGGCCGGGCATTATGAATATGGCAACATGATGATCGGGCAATGTGATTAATATGTGATTTTTTACGTTGTCAATGCATTGTCGCATTCACGATAGACCCATAAATTAGAAAGGTTGAATAGGGAACATGCACCAGACTTATAAATAGGTCAAAATATTTTTTTTTAAATTTTTATTAATATAGAAATATACCTTAAAAATATTTTTTAAATTTATCAACTCTAAATCGGTAAAATAAATACATAAAAAATTACATTTCAAATTTGCCGCGCATTTTTCCGAAACGCGATCTATTGCTTGAAAAGGAAAGTAACGACAATGGTCACGTTCTTATGAAGTTTTAGCTTGTTGAGTGAGTGTATTGTTTTACGTTTGTTTATGAGTTATTTTGTGCTTTCTTTATACTATTAAATAAAATGGATTATTTTGTCACGAAATACAGTTCTGTAGCAATTCATGAAAGAAACTTAATCCAAATACTACGTTGTTCATATCGTGACCTCTGACGTCACAGCGAGTTCGCGCCAACATGGCGTTTGAATGCTTCGAAACTGATAGCAGTTTTGATTATTTTTTGTACTTTTTTGATTGATATTTTCAAAGACTTATATTTTTTTCCGATTATGTAATAACATACAGAATTGATTAAAAATATAAAAAAACTAGCGGCCCGGCCCGGCTTCGCCTGGGTGCAAATATAGATTCCAGTCCATATTTTATTTAAAATCAATATGACAGCCTTTCTCTAAACTGCTTATCCAATTCCATTCTCATCCTGTACCGATTCTTGTGTCCTATTTTATCCACCTTATATTCTATTCTATCCCATCTTTCCAGATTCAAATCATTATTTTGCTACGGAGATATTATAACACTGATACTACTCCGACGACATTCATTGAAATCAATTAATAGATACCATAGCCGACCCGACCACGTTCGCTATGGCTTAGTTATTATATGATTAATTTTATATTCAATTATTTAGCACAGCAAAAAAGCCCGACCAACCTTTGCCTGGATGCAGATATTTTTTTATTTTACTCCACACCAAATAGATGTTATTTTTCGTATAAGCTCTTGTATACCTAAACATGAATTTGCTATCCTACTGTCCTGCTCAATTCCGTCCCATCCCGTCTGTTCAGTCACTTCCCGATACGTCCCGTCCTTTCTCTTCATTAACCATCCCGTTTTATACCGTGCATTTACATTTCGTCCTATCAAATCTGTCTGCTATCCCAGTCCTCTCCCCTACCTCCCACTCTATAATATCCCGTTTCTCCATATCCAAATATTGTGCCTTATAAATTTTTGACATTAAACACTTTAGCGATTTTGATTATCCATGCAATATTTCACCCCTGTGTTTCAAAAATATTACACTCACACTCAAATTATTCTCAAGACACAGGCAAAGCCTAATTTGAGAATCCATGCAATATTCTCCATAATTATATAAAATTGTTATTTTATTCAGTTCAGTTCAGTTTTTATTTTTATGTGTTATTTTATTAAAGATTTTTCATTTTCAAGTAACATTCTATCTTGAAAAGAGGTATAACTTCTTACGTTATTATTTATTTAATTGTGCTATATTTTTGTAGCTTCATTATACCGGGTATATCAAGACTGCTACCGAAAACGAAGCCGGGTGGTAGTTTTAGTGGCTACAAACACAATGCAATTAAAAATTTCGCATAGAAACCTGGCAATTATTTTTTATGAATTTTTAAATATCGTCGTTTTTGGGTGGTAAATCCATAGTTTTTGCTAAAATAATAATTTAAACTCTTTTATAACTTAGAGTTTTTATAAATAAAAGGGTATACACTATAATTTTAGGAAAAAATGTATTTACCACCCAAATATGCCCATAGGAAAAAAAATAACAAAAAAAAATTGTCGCTTTTTTTTGCAACTTTTTCTGTTGCATTGTGTCTGAAGTCGCTTAAACTACCACCCGGCTTCGTTTTCGGTAGCAGTCTTGATATACCCTGTATATTCTTTTTAGTTTACACAAAATAAATTTCTGACGCATGCATAAATATTTGACAACCAATTTAAATGTCATCCACTTTTCATTACTGTCATTAATTTACATATTTAAAATCTAAAATACGCCATTAATCGAATACTGTGGCTATATGTTGTCGATTCGAAACCTTTATTTAAATACGTTATTTAATTTGAGGGAAGAGTTTACCGTATCAACGGTATGAAAATTAAATGTTTGACAGTTACAAACCCATGAACATTTTGTATGGCAAAATGTTTTTTTCCTTTATTTTATACTTTCGTCAGTTTAATCGAGATAAAAACTATCTCACCCTTTAAGTTGGAACAAATAACACATATCTACAAAATTTCATTATAATCAGTTGAGTGGTTTAGGAGCCCATTGAGGACAAACAACGTGACACGTGAATTATATATATTAAGATGACATGCATATTCCCTATTGATCTGCTTATGTTTAGTTGTTTTTTAACGTCCGAAACTTTATGGATCAGTTAGGTCGACTGTGCCCCAAAAACACCCCAACTTCACGTAGTCTTTAGGCTACCGATTCTAGAGTGTACATAAAAAGCCGGAGGCGCGGAGGGAGAGCAGCCCCCGCCCGCTGTAACGAAGGATAGGCAACCGTGCGAGCCGTAGCGGTGGAGGTGAGCATGGGTGCCTATCTTTTGTTACGCAAGAGCGAAGGGACTGAACTTCCCGTAGCGCCGGAGACGATGCAGAAGCTAATTTGTATTGACAACAAGTGTTTTAAGGGTTAGGTTGTTATAATAGATATTTCTCAGGAATAGTGCGTTGCCTTTTCATGGCAGTGGTACCAAGGGAGGTGCGACACTCCCCCTCCCCTTCCACTCCTCCCAACCCATCCCCTCGTGCTGCCCTATTCTAAATTCTACCACTTCGGCTCATTGGTTTTGATTTTGATTCGCTTTACACACAGATCACTTCCAATAGATACCGCATTACGATAGTTTTGCTTTGAACCGAAAACGCCAACGAAGGGAACTGCGCGGGGGGTGGGCGGATTGCAGCGCGATCACGTGGACATCACTGGAGAGATGAGGCATAAGTCGATAAATAAAAAAATGTATCGATAGTTCGATTTGCCAGTAAGTTCATGTGTTATGATCGCTTCTATAACTTGATTACCAACTTGTTAAATGTTTGATAATATTTTTTTCACCGGCCTGATCTGATAAATTATACCAACCGGCAACCGCTAACTACGAATAAAATAGGATTAAGATTTATACTTTAGTATGTAACGGTTTTATTTCTATTATTCACCGTGTATTTTTGTATACCATAATGGCGAAATACCCAAATTAAGTGTTGATATAAAAGATCAGATAAAAATATGAAATAGTAAATAACTAAACCTCACCCTAAAGGGCTACAATAACTTATTCCGTTTCTTGAACTCTGACGGCGGCTGAGGTAAATGTAATGTCGACAAGTGATGATGAAACCCACTTGACGAACTATGAATGTTTTTGAGACGATATATACAACGTATGTTAAAATTAGTGCAGTAGTGTGCTACTGATTCTCAATAAACTTAGTATACTACAACTTATGATAAATACCCTCCCATTTTATTTGAAAACGTATACAACTAGAGGAAAAAAAGGAATTTACGCCAAAGATAAAAATTAATAAAAAAATATTGTAAAAGTACCTTGTTAACAACTTTTACTATTTCAAATTACAAAAAATAACGTAATTATGGTAATTTGCAATTTTTATTTAAATCAATATATATTTTGTGACATTGTCATTTAATACAATTAATTTACATTATTGTTTTACAATATCGATATTTCTGGGAATTATATTATAAACATGCGTCAAACACTAGAAGAACGCGTGATTTCGCCAAAAAAAGATGGCTTATTACGGTTATTGCTATGCGAAAAAGAGACGGCTGATTCTCCATCCGAACTCCAGTCGAGTTCGGATTTGACATTGATACATTAACCAGTATAAATTGAGCTCGCTCGGGACCAAATTAATTTAAAGAATATTAGTTATCGATGAAAACTTATTGCGTTTTTTAGATACATTATTGTTTTGAGTTTTTTGCACGCCATTTTATTGAACAAATCATTTTTAACTGTAATATTATGTTCCCAAGATGTAATTTTCGCTAACGTGCGACGACATGTGCGGGTCCACTACTTGGACGACACTGATGACGCGACATTTGGCATCGGTTTATATATTTCTGATAGCTTATATGTGTGGCGCGCAACCGCTGCCTTGCATTAGGTATCTATTGGGAGTGATCTGTGGCTTTACATCACTTTGCCCAATAGGCACTTGGCATTATTCATAATGCCCGGGCAATGTGATAAATTGATTGATTATAATCAAATTGCCCGCTCTTATTGGGCATTATTCATATTGCCCGCGCATAATGAATAATGCCCGATTAATCACTTGGCCCATAACAGGTATATGTGTATGAATTCGCGCAATTCGTATCGTGAGTTACCCACCCCTTTCTAGACTAGGTTTTAGAATGTGACCTGGATATTCATCGGTTTCTCTACCTAGCTAACTAAGCCTATAAAATAGATTCCTTAAGTAGTTTATTACATAATATTTATATTTTAATAGCTATGACCCGTGTGATGACCTCATGCTGGATTCATTAGCAAATTAATATATTTTTAATTACATGCGACCAATAAAACTTAGATTGTTTGTACAAACCTATTATAATATAATACATAGACTGTGCCCTCAATAATATATTTTCTGTGCTATAAAATTTAAAAAAAAATTGTTTGCCTCTCGTAAGTACTGATTTAAAAATCCCACAAGAAAAATATATATTTATACTCGGACCCAGAACTTCTCAGACATCTATAAAAAATACGTAATTGCTAGACCAATAAGGAAATAAAATATATTTCTACATCCATTCCAAGACTAAATTTCTGCCGGCCGCATCAAACAAATCCCAATGACATTTATCAAGTCGTCAGTCAATCTCATTATACCTAGGCTATCTAAATAAGGGGCTAATTACATACAACGTGAAAAGCGCAACGTTTCGGCCGCGCGGAATAGTTGTATGAAGACCCATTTCCATACGATTTAAGCAAGCTTAAGCCTTAATCCGCAACGACTTTTCTTAGCATAGCATTACAATATGTATGTTGGAGTAAAATACCGGCGACCCAGACATACACTTCCGACTATGTCATGAAGATCAGACAGATCCCTAGATTGATTTTATAATGGAATTTATGCGTTACCTACATCATGAATTATGAAAACACGTTTAATTTCGAAAGTCAGTATGCGCTGTCAGATCGAAATCGAAATCTTAGGAAGTTCCTTCTGTATCTAAGTATTCTTTATCAAGAACCGAAACAAGAAACACTTTTTTATGTGGTCCTTACAATTAAAGTAAAATTAAGTTGAAATCTCTTCCTGGTCTTCGGTATTCTTAAGTTATAGAAAGCAATTGCAATTTAGGTTGTAGTACGATATTTATTCCTGTCCGTGTAATAACAAACATAAGTATTGTTGAAATCCAGTCATGGTGCTTGCACTCTAACACTTTTGTTTGAACAAACACTTGAGTTTTGCGTTTTGGGTTCAATCTGTATACTCGACATCAAGTAGACCAGCAACATGCACTTATATTCAGTCAGTTCAGGATTTGTGTCGTGATAACATTTTTGTGCATGTATTTATTTTATTGCAATTAATTGCTAAACGAACATGCCAATCGCCTGATGTTAAGCGATATAACATACGGTTCATGGACTGTAAAAAAAAAACTGAACAACAGCATGAATTTCAAAGCAATACGCTCCAGTGCCTGTAGTTACGATGGCTACAAAGTCATTCAAATCGTAAAAACACAGTGCAATTCACTGCTGTTTGTTAAATAGACATTTCGGTGGTATGTACGTATTAGAGACCTACCACAACGAATATGAACTACATTGGGTTTTGACAGTTCTAAACAGCGTCTTTTCCACTGCATGTACTCAGACCCTAAACAATATACCTCGTTGAAAGGTTATCGTTGTTTACGTGTAGTCTCCGTTTAATCCTAGCTTATTATATTAATAGTGCTTGATTGTGCACCCGTGGATGTCATACGTGAAGATTTATCTTATGTCCATAGTATTGTAGTTCAGTTATTAAAATATTTTATGGAAATGAGAAACGGAAGGAATGGGAATAGCTGCTGCTTGAGATGTCGTAGCGATCAAAATGTAGGTAATAAAAGTTTTAATTTTATTTCATTGTTCATAAGTAATAGGCGTAGTTATTTAAATTACTGCATAAAAGTATCTTTTTATTCGCATACGAATTTAACTATAAAGCATTATGGTAAATGTAACGAAAAGCGCAAAATATCTGTGTTTTTATCAACCCCTACAAGTCCCACTACAGGGCACGGACCTCCTATACATTGAGGAGTACGATTCGGAGGATATTTTAGTATTTTTAGTATTTATTTATTCAACACACACAGTCTTTACATGTATAAACCTAATTCGATCTGGCGGGACTTTACACAAATCTTGGAAGACTAGTTCTTTAACAAGAAAGTACAACTATACACTACAACTATCAATAATACAAATAATAATATACTAAAACTATGAACAACAAAAAATAAAATAAATAATTGAATTAACTAAATAGCGTAACAAATCTCAAACAGTAAACATTTTGCGAGTTCACTCCGGTTACATGTCAAAACATCTGTTTTGACATGGACCTCATTTATAATTTTAATCGCTCGGGTGAGAGGCGTCTTGGCCAAGAGATTGGTCCTTGCCGTCGGTACCACCAGCTGTGGTTAGGCCATGTAGTCCTCCACGCTGGCCTAATGTGTGTAGGGACTAAAATTTAATAGACAAAAATGCACATAATTTTGATGCAGTATCGTAAAACCCGATAAATATTATACAATTCGTATTCCAATTTTATTAGTAGTACAGGATATCAAACGTTGCTAACCACTTTTAATAGTGCAAAGTTTATTTGATAGGCACATCTAACATGTGGTATATTCCCACAGGACGGGGACACACAGGGGAAGACATCCATGGGTAATAAATAAACAAATAAATACACATAATAGTTCCGTAGCTCTTAACGCACACTAGGATCTAGTCTATTTGTGCCTGATGTGGCAATAGGCTCGAAAGTATCAAATGGTGGGACGGAACATGCTCGTACAAGGCGAAATGTGGGTATCCTAGTAGCACCTCTGCCTATCCCTCCTGGAAAAAAGGCGTGAGTTTATAGGATGTATGTCATATCGAGTCTTTTCGGTCTCACAAACACCCAGATTAGAATAATACCTGGGGATCACAAATATATTGTCTCAGTGCGGGTTGTCACAGTCTCATTTTTCACGGAGGCTGTCAAATTGCTTTTATCAAACACTTACGGGATTATTCATAGACAGTTTATAAACCGATTTCAGTTATTGAATGTTTTTTAACTATCATACGACACCGAGCCCCGGAGCTCGGTGAGTGCCTTAGAGACACTACTATGTGTTTTACTCGCATCGAAATTAATCAAAAAGAAAAATCAAATAGAAGGAGTTGGAAACAAATAATTTTCCACTTCCCTCCGCAGCAAAGCGGGTGGCAAAATATTGAGATGAGAAGTATTATCCTCTAATATAAAGATATACACATACAATACAACTGGTGAAACCAAATGATAAGCACCACGGGATAAACAATTATATTGATCCTATAGTGTGAGCTGCTGGGTTCAATAATAGGTATGGCAAGAGCAAAAGAGCAAAAAGAGAAATGAAATGAAATGAAATGTATTTATTGATCACGTAGGCAATTAAGGAGCTCTTATGACAAGTCAATACACATAGAACTTAATCTCTATTTACAATATATTTCCTAAACTTAGTATTACTTATTTTAATTTCTTGCTTTTATCAATTAATTTATTAATTTTATTTATTTTTAAATAAATTAAATTTTTATTTATAATTAGTTTTATTTATTTATTTAGTTTTTATTCATATTTTATTTAAAGTATCAGTTTTTACTTTATAGTAATTTATTTGTCAAAGAAATACATTATTTACGTTAGTCAAATTAAATTATATTATTTGTGGACCATAAATATTACAACGGTGCGTAGCGGTTTATAGTTACCACCGGATCCAACGCGGCCCTTCCTGAGAAGACCCGGCGAAACAAACTCAGTGGGCTTACACTACCACTGGAACTACGCGACGCGACCCAGTCCTGAGTATATCCAGCGACTAAGACTCAGTGGGCTTGTTTTGGGTCCAACTTAAGACAACGACCATAAGTATTTCCGATACGTCCCGTATGTTTAGGCTTACTGCCGGATCCAACGCGGCCCTGACTGAGAAGACCCGGCGAACAAACTCAGCGGGCTTTACTTTACCACTGGATACTACGCGGCGCGACCCATTTCTGAGTAGATCCAACGAGTCAAACTCAGTGGGCTTGGTTTTGGTCAATTTACTAAAATAAGTATTTATGACTTGTCTTACAAAGATTTGCCATATTAATTATTATTTTTAAATGTTTTTTTCGATCGGTCGTCATATAAATTAATTGATTTATTTGATTGTATATTGGTTAATTTTTGAGTTCACAATTTTAGATATTTTTAATTATTTAAATTAGGTTAGGTGGTGAATTAAGCGAATAGTTCAGGGCCCCAGGAGGTCGCAATGTGCAAGAGAACACCTAATCTCAGGCTTTTTTATCCTCAATATATTCCTTAATATTATAATAACCCCTAGACATAAGTTTGTTTTTGATATGAGTCCTAAATAATTTGTCCGGTAGCTGTGTTATCCAATTGGGAAGCTTATTATAAAATTTAATACAACTACGCAAGAAAGATTTTTTTAACTTTTCTAGTCTAAACGAGGGTATTGCTAGTTTATTTTTATTCCGCGTATTAATAGTGTGGGTGTCACTGACCTTATAAAACTTGTTAATATTTTTATGAACGTGCATTATATTTTGAAAGATGTATTCAGATGACACGGTTAGTATATTGCTTTCCTTAAAAACAGATCGCAAAGAATCGCAGCTCCCTAGATTATAAATAGCACGGACTGCTCTTTTTTGTAATATGAATATGGATTCGATATCAGCCGCTGATCCCCATAAAATAATGCCGTATGACATTATACTATGAAAATAAGCAAAATATACCAATCTAGCCGTTGCAACGTCAGTTAGTTGTCTTATTTTTCGGACTGCGAACGCTGCGCTGCTAAGTTTAGCTGATAATCTCTCAATTTGTGGACTACATTGTAATTTTTTATCTAGAGTGATCCCTAAAAAAATTGTGGAATTAGCTAGATTTAGAATTTCTGAATTTAATTCGATACGCGTGTTTACGCTTGCCACGTTCGGTAAAGCAAAACGGACGCATTTAGTCTTACTAGCATTTAATAGTAGATTATTAGCAGAAAACCAATCCGAGCAGAAAACCAATCCGAAGAGAAAAGAGAAAGCACGGAAATTCTTCGTAGATTTCACGACAATTCTTCCTACAATATGTTTATAAATTGTCTATGAATAATGCCAGTAAATTCCATATCGCCATATAAATGGAGATTGTGGATAATAAAGCTCGTTTTCATTACGAACGATATGTGCAATAAAAGTCTGGTGTAATGCGACTAATATTAGGAGAGGGCGCGTTAATTGTCTTCGTAAATCTTGTTACAACTTTTCTAATTAGATTCTTTAAATTCGGGTAAATTGTGTTAGCAAGATGTGTATAGTATTGATAATTATAACATAACTCTACCAAAGATGTATAGATATTTCTCTCTCCTCTTCTCTCTCTCTCTCTCTCTCTCTCTCTCTATCTTTTAGAAGGGGTTAAAATAGCTACCATGACTGACTATGTCGGTACAATTCCACGCTTCTTTAAGGCTGATTTTAGAGTCACGTTGAAATGTATGAGCTTCTAAGGAGCGTTTTAGAATAACGCGTTGTTGTCAGCGCTGACCTCCGTCCGTAAACTACGCGCTGAACTGTCAGCGCCGACAGTCAGCGCGCATTCAGCGTGACTCTAAAACCAGCCTAAACAAAATAGACGTATATATTTATCTAATGTAGATATTTATACATATATGCACCAAATCTATCGGTGTTAATTGAAATATAAATTGTATCGAAATATGAAATGAAATCTCTTGTTAAAGATAGATTATAGAGAACGGCTTTTATTCACAGACGTGTTGTAGTTCGATAGAGATTATAACCTCAAAAATACCCTCCTCTTTAGTTCATTGTTTTGTCACCCGCTTCATCACGGAGGGAAGTGGACAACAATTTATTTCATACTCATCCTATTAATTTGACTTTCTGATTAATTTCGTTACGGGTTCAAGACAGAAAGAAGAAAGTTAAACATCTCCGGAGACTTCCCGAGCTTCAATGCTCGGTGTCATTGCAATGAGGGCCACTGTTGATCTTGGCTTACAGGAGTTACTGCGGTGGGACAGTCTCCAACCTCAGATATACTCTCCTACCTAATATTTACGGCCTTATTCATAATCAGTTTTTAAACATATTTTAGTCATCGATTTTTTGCCCCTTTCGGACGTGTTTCGGATTCAGTTTGAGCGAAGAAGACAAAATATTTCATACCTAAAATAGATTTATAGTTACACGAGCTTAGTTGCAGGCAATTGCCAATTTGCATATAAATTCAAAACAGCCACATTCGACAGGTATAATGCGAAATCGAAGAGCTGTTCAGAAATTTAATCAATTCTCGTTGGCGCTTTTGTACCGGACTCTTTTGTTGTGATCAATTATGTCGGCTTATGTCGAGTACATTTGATTTATAGATTTCCGTGCGGTAGCGGGATTATAACTTTGTGAGGAATTAAATAATAAGCTGATACGTGGTTTCATTACACGTTATAAGGAATTAGCAGTAATCCTGTTTTTATGTTTGTTTTTAAGTCCTTCTAGTATCCCTTTCGCGCTTTTGTAACAATCTTCTAATTAATTTAATACATAAACCCAAGCCTTTTTTTCAGGAATGGTAGACAGAAGAGCTACTACAACACCCACTTTTGCCTTTCATGTGTTCCGTCCCACGAGTTGAAAGGAGGTGAGTCTATCGCCATATCGGATACAATTCCTTACTCTGGGGCGATAAAGAAAAGAACAGAACATATTACTTTGCCCGACGAGAGATTCGACCCGAGATCGCAATCATTTGAAAATGTACTATACATATATGCGCCAACGAGGCACATAATCACTACATAGTATAAAACAAAGTTGCTTTCTCTGTCCCTATGTCCCTATACCGGGTATCTCAAGACTGCTACAGAAAACGAAGCCGGGTGGTAGTTTTAGTGGCTACAAACACAATGCAATTAAAAATTTCGCCTAGAAACGCGACAATTTTTTTTATGATTTTTTAAATATCGTCATTTTTGGGTGGTAAATCCATAGTTTTTGCTAAAATAATAATTTAAACTCTTTTATACCTTGGAGTATTTATAAATAAAAGGGTATATACTATTATTTTAGGAAAAAATGTATTTACCACCCAAATATGGCCATAGGAAAAAAATAACAGAAAAAAATTGTCGCTTTTTTTTTGCAACTTTTTCTGTTGCATTGTGTCTGAAGTCGCTTAAACTACCACCCGGCTTCGTGTTCGGTAGCAGTCTTGATATACCCTGTATATGCTTAAATCTTTAAAACTACGCAACGGATTTTGATGCGTTTTTTTAATAGATAGAGTGATTCAATAGAAAGGTTTACATGTATAAAAACATCCATTAAATAGTGGAGAAATACTGTTATTTTTGAGGTTTCTAATGTGATGTCGTTAATTATTGATTTTTTTCCGCTTACATTGCAAACGCAGGCTGAACCCTACGAGTTTTATTAAAATAATGTACTATATATTTGTACATATTGAAAAGGTCTACAGAAAACTCCGCGATGGTATATGTCTATCTCTTATGGATATCCCACAATAACATTTTCTTGTCATTTACTTTTTACGACAAAAGAATGGCTAATTTTCGAAGCGATTTTAACCAATACAGCATTAATCCTTATCCAATTAAATAGCTTAAATAGATTGTTGAATTAATATAGATCTATATGGTCCTTTATAGCACAAGATTTAAATGAATATTTTCGAAGATATTACAGATTTAAAATTATGGGACGTAGCGCTTGGGGCGGTACTGGCCGGCCGGGGCGGCGGCAGCATGCCTATATAGGAAGGTTTATATGTATAACTTAGAGTATACCGGGTATATCAAGACTGCTACCGAAAACGAAGCCGGGTGATAGTTTAAGCGACTTCAGACACAATGCAACAGAAAAAGTTGCAAAAAAAAGCGACAATTTTTTTTTTGTTATTTTTTTCCTATGGCCATATTTGGGTGGTAAATACATTTTTTCCTAAAATAATAGTGTATATCCTTTTATTTATAAATACTCTAAGGTATAAAAGAGTTTAAATTATTATTTTAGCAAAAACTATGGATTTACCACCCAAAATTGACGATATTTAAAAAATCATAAAAAATAATTCTCGCGTTTCTATGCGAAATTTTTAATTTCATTGTGTTTGTAGCCACTAAAACTACCACCCGGCTTCGTTTTCGGTAGCAGTCTTGAGATACCCTGTATATACATAGAGGGAGCGCTGGTACTTCAAAAACGTAGATAAAAATGGTGGTGCCGGGCCACCTTTTTCTGCCCTCATATTGGCTAATATTGGAACAGGTTGTGCAACTTCATTAACTATTTGAAAAAAAAAAAATAAGTAGTTTAGGTCTATTTAATTCCACTCAAACTCGTTTTAAAAGGATAATAGTTAAATATATAATTTCGGCTATCAAAGGAATTTATAGCAATTGATTGCTAAATAATTAATCCAATTTTTACGCGCGCTCCTATATCAATAGGAGCGCTACCAACATTACAAACAAGAAAATATCTACGTTTTTCAAAACGCGAATGTATGACAGCGCTCCCTCTATATATAAATACTCTAAGATGTATAATAATAATACGTACATATGATTGTACAGAAATCTATTTGTACCCGGGCGAAGCTGGGCCGGGCCGCTAGTAATTAATAATTTATTAATTTAATATTCGACAGAAGCTTTTACATCGAATGTTAAACTATTTTCTTACATACCGGGTATCTCAAGACTGCTACCGAAAACGAAGCCGGGTGGTAGTTTTAGTGACTACAAACACAATGCAACTAAAAATTTCGCATAGAAACGCGACAATTATTTTTTATGATTTTTTAAAAATCGTAATTTTACACCTTAGAGTATTTATAAATAAAAGGGTATACACTATTATTTTAGGAAAAAATATATTTACCACCCAAATAGGGCCATAGGAAAAAAATAACATAAAAAAAATTGTCGCTTTTATTTGCAACTTTTTCTGTTGCATTGCGTCTGAAGTCGCTTAAACTACCACCCGGCTTCGTTTTCGGTAGCAGTCTTGATATACCCTGTATTATCTTCTCTGCTGACATGTATTCATCGCTTTCCAGGCTTTGGGTAATTTTGACAACACTAATGTTAAAAACACAAACAAGTGGGTTTTCTAACATATGCTCAAAACTCTTGGAGCTTATCTGCTCCACGGTAGACATTGGAATATTCGCCATACCTTAATATAAAATATACCTTAATATATATTAACATTTTCTGTGTGAAATGTTAATAGAAAATTGTGACCGTAACGTAAAACACGCGACGAAAGACGTCATGCGAGCGACATGTTTAAAATTAAACTTGCAAGATATTTTAATATTAGATATTTCATGCCATTTAGTATCCAATTTGCCGTGTGGAAATTTACTTGCGAGCAAAAAAACAGCCCGTCCATAAGTTTAAATTCGGGTTTCATAGCACAAGAATTAAAAAATTAACAGTTTTTGTGCTGTGGCCTGTGATAGATGAAAAACGAATGCATTATACACAACCACGCGATTTTAACACTTTTTAGTTGTGTATATTATGTTGTAGTATTGTTGTGTGTGTAGTGCATTTGTTTTCTTTACTTCGTAGGTATTTCTTTAGTAAAAAACAAAATATGGCATATAAAAAAATACAAAAAAAAAACAATTTACCCTTTGATGGCGAGGCTTGGGTCTTGCCCAAGCCACCAGCGCGGCGCGGCGGTTAGGGATCCAAAGTGAGGACGTCCCCTCTATGCGTGTCTTGACCAACAACACCGCCTTTTGGATCTGGCTCTTGACCCAACGACCAATTGATAAATTTATTTATTTATTTATGCTTTCATTTTTTATTGCTATGAATGGCAAAACGAGCAGATCATTCGCTTGATAGGCGATATGAATTACAAAGCAATGCTTTGCGTTCCGCTGCGCTAGCCATCCTAAGACAAGAGATGTTAAGTGTCAACATGTACAGTAGTTACTCCGTCTACAGTCCTTTACTGGAACACTATTTTTGTTGATTCATTTCAATTCAAATTCAATTAATATATTTGCTAGAATTTGGTATACATATTAAGGTGTTAATAATGCATTGTTTCTAAATAAACTCTACCTTATTTAAAATGGTGTGCAAATATTCGTCATAGAGACTTTGATCCTATATTATTGTTGATTATTTACTAACTAAATATTTCCACAAAACATCTAATATTTTAGAAATAAATGTAAGCGATGCAATTGGTCGATTTTTGCACGCAAGTATGTTCAAGCCACTTGATAAAGTTCACCGGCAGATATGTACATGGTGCTTGCGCGCGTCTTGAAATGTTATATCTGAGAATCTCGTTATCTGATACCCCGTTTACTTTCCCACAAGAATATCGGATGCGATGTCTCGTGATCTTATGTACTGATGTCTTTCCAATTTTATGTTTGTGAAAAGCTAAATTTAAAATTTCGGAATGATGAATGAAAAATTGTTAAGCTGAAATATTAAGTTACCAAGTAGATTAAAATGTAGAAAAATCTCAGGAACTACTGGTCCGAATTGAAAAATTATTTTTGATCTGTTTTTTATTCCATTTAATTATCATTTTAAACTTATATTCTATTTTTAAATAGACCTTTACATTTTATAGTAGAGAATAGCGGCGTCGTCTAATGTAAAGGTTACCGAGGCAGTAAAGGAAAGTTTTACGAGAACACATAATATATCACATTTTATTTGTGAAATGGCCTTAAAGAACGCGCGTCAGACAATTTTATTGCTACGTTTTGTGAACTAATGGGTATTTGTAACGTTGAAAGGATGAAGTTTGGTGAAATACTTTTTTTTAATTCCATAGATTTGTTAATGAAATGAAATGTATTTATTGGTCATGTAGGCAATTACTTAATGAGCTCTTATGACAAGTCAATACACACAGAACTTATACAAACTCTATATACAAAATATTTTTTAAACTTAATATTATTTATTTTAATTTCTTGCATTAATTAATTTATGAATTTAATTTAAATTAATTATATTTATCATTTATAATTAGTTTTATTTATTTATTTAATGTTCATTCGTTTTTTATTTAAGTATTAGTTACTACTTTTTAAACGAGCAAGTAGGTCATCTGATGGTAAGTGATCACTGCCGCTCATCGACATCGATAACACTTCGATCATAGATATGTTGCCGGACCTCTAAATCGGGAGGGGAGTGGGAAGGCAAAAGATAGGACGAGGGGATATCCTTAATCTGATATTCATATGGTTCGTCAGGCTTAACATTTTCATCACGTTTCGAGCAACCCGGCATTTTTGTGTCGACTACAGAGATGTAACCGTATCTACAGTTGATGCTCTGTCTAGACAACATTCTACAATTAGGAGAATTGTATTTATAGACTGAGTCGGGGGCGTAGTTGTACTACAGTAAGGTTATAATGCTGAGGTATCCGGTCCGAAGCCCCGGACAGGCAATGTGAACTTGGATTTTTCTATTCGTTAGCAGCCAGAAGTCAGGATTGTGTGCCCGATATGGCGATATGCTCTCCTCTTATCGCGTCTTGAGACGGAACACGTAAGGTGAAACGCGGGTGTTCTGGTTGCACCTATGCCTACCCCTTCTGGGAAATAGGCGTGATGTTTATGTATGTATATAGTCTAGTGGACCCGTCTTGTAGGTATAAAAAAGCAAGTAAATCCGCTAATTAAAATTGCGTCACAATGTCAACATATCACAGCGTTTTCCAAACATTCGGTCGTATGCGTCATCCGCCTCGTACAGGGGGTTACTCTATAAAAACGATACGAACTTCGAATGTTCGGACGCTGTACGTAAAACTTCACGAATGTGCCTAGATACTCTACAAAATGTTGGATTCCTCTATCGTACGTCGCAACCATAGATAAGTTCGGAGAAAATTATAAGTATTATAGAGAATAGTATTGATTAATTGTTACTTAGTTTTACGCGAATGTTACACATTGAAATAAGACTATTATTTATTTTTACTAATTTTTTTTTTTTTATTGCCTAGTAGGCAGACGAGCAAGCGGCCCGCCTGATGGTAAGCGGCTACCGCTGCTCATGGACCTCCGTAGTGCCAGGGGACCAGCACAACAAAGTCGCTGCCTACCTCAAGGATAGTACTCTCCTTAAACCTCGTTTGAAGAAGGACAGGTCATAGCGCTGAGGAAACACCGATGCAGGGAGTTCATTCCAGAGCTTGCACGTACGTGGTAGAAAAGAACGCTGGAAACGTACCGTTCGGGAGCGGTACGCCTCCAGGTGGTGGGAATGAACTCTACTGCGGAAACGTGTGGTGCGATGGTACATAGGCGACGGTGGTACCAACTCAAACAACTCTTCGGAGCACTCCCCATGGAACAAACGATAGAACACACAGAGAGATCCGAAGTCTCTCCGCAGTCCTAACGGTTCCAATTTGTCCGTGAGATCGGGATCATTGACAATTCGACAAGCTCGTCGCTGCAAGGATTCAAGTGGGTCGAGCTGGTATTTTGGGGCACCTGCCCAGAGGTGGGAGCAGTACTCCACGTGGGGCCGGATTTGCGCTTTGTAAAGTGTCAATCTATGACCCGACGTAATGTACCGCTTGGCTCTGTTCAGGATTCCCAACTTCTTGCTCGCCAGTTTGGCTTTGTCCTCCAAATGACTCCTAAACTCGACCTTGCTTGATATTTCGATGCCAAGGATTCCAATACTCTCGGATCCTTGGAGAGTAACTCCTTGGAATTGCGGCGCTATGACAAAGGGGTCCTTCTTCGCAGTGAACACGCAAACTTGTGTCTTCGAAGGGTTAAATTGAACTAGGTTCAATTCACCCCATTCGGAGGCCCGCCCTAGAGAGCTCTCGACTTCAGACACAAGTTGAAACCGTCTTTCCATAATGGAATCCCGAGAGTGGCTCCGTTGGCCGATGTTTATTTGTTAAAAAATGTAAAACTTAAACAAAATCCGCGATAAAATCCGTAAATAATAGTTTTATTTCAATAGTATTGATTTTTACTTTTTAGAAGTGGAAATCTTATTCCGGACGTCGAACATCCGAACATTCGAAGTTCGTATCGTTTTTATAGAGTAACCCCCTTGTTTCGTTGACAAAACAAACATGTAAATAGACTGGCATTCCACCGGCCCGCCGCCCAACTTGACTAGATCCGCTTCCCGCCCCACGAATCCGGCCGAATGAAATGAAATGAAAATAATTTTTATATCTGCATCAGCCATTTAATAGGTCGCACTGCAGAGCACGTGCTTTCTCTAAAATCGAGAAAGAAGAGTGGCTACGTATAGTAAGTGCGTGTTAGTCTGTTGGTAAACGGAGGTCGCGGATTCAAATCCCTGGGCACATCTCTGTATTTTCAGAGTCACGTGTGTATTGATAGTATATCATAGCGATTTGTGGTAGACTAAATGGCCTAACCACTCTCAATCGTACTATCGATTGTAGAGGAGGCTCGAGCCCTGCATTATATGGTCTTATACAGATATAGTCAACCAGGCTGGCCTTGGGTGGGGTGGCGGACTTTCATACCACATATATTCCTACAAATCGCTATTATGATAATATATTGCAAGTTGTCTCGTGATGTTTTCCTTTACCGTTATAGTGCGTAGTAGTAGGGCACCGGCCTGCCCTGCAGTGGGAGGGTTATAGGCATTGTTATAGGCAGATTAATTACAGTAAAACAAAAAGGAGAATTTGGAATATTTAAAATTGAGCTGTAGGTCTTGTTAAAATGGTTTTAGAGATACCGTGTAGGGTTGCACCGAGCCTTGACCTGCGCGAAGTAGGTCGCGTAGACCCCGGGCGGATAATTATGCATATTGTATGGCTCGGATGGGTCGCAACGATGTTTTTTCGCCTTTATACGCCGTTTTGTTTGTTTTACGCAGTTTTTCGTCTGTTACACAGATTGCGGTTAAGATAGGGGAAGTAATGGCGCGCTCGGAACGCTTTGTGTTCGGAGTTTAAAGCTGATTGCGCTCGAGGCATTTCGAATAGCTGGTGTGGAGGGTTAGCTCTGTTTTATAGTAAATTTAGATTGGCGTAGCTAACTTGTTGATGAATATTTGACCTAAAACTGCTTGCTTTTTCAGTTTTGGTGACTCGAATGTCGTTTGACGTATTATCTGTTATTTGCAGCTGTAAATGTTTTTTTTTTATTGTGTGTAAGGATTATGGATTTTCATTTTTTGGCAATATTTAGATGGACCGTGAGTATTACTAAAATCAAGGGTAGCGATTTAATGTCACCATTTGATTTCAAAAATTCTATTAGTTATAATTTAGATAAGAATATATTATCAAAATTGTTATACAAAATACAACAGTTTCACTGCTTTCACAGTTCAGAACTATTTATAATATTTGTATAACTATCGCAAAGTTTTTCTCATCCAGGCGTCGAGGCGGGGACATCCCGTCACATGCCAATATCCTGTTCCGTAGAACGATTGTGTGCTGTTGATAATTTCTCTAGGGAAATTATGATGGATTTATGTATACACCTTTTCATAAATTATTATGTTGCCACTATTGTATGCACTGTGAAAGTTTGTTATAAGCTATTGTGATATTCTGACAGAAAGATTTGGCAGCCTCTGTTGAGAGTTGGGTGGGAAACTTGAGGCCGCGAGTTAGCGACAGCATAGGACAAATAAATAAATACACCTAAAAATCACATAAATAGTCCTGACCCCACACTAAAATCGACTCGTGTGTCATGGGTATCAGAAATAACGACAGACTAAGCTTCGGGAAACTTTTCGGTCTCATAAACACCTAGACCTGAAACATATACTTGTGTCGATACCACTTTCAGAAAATAGCTGGTACCGTCCTTGCAAATGCCATTCATAATGTGGAATAATCAGAACAATAGATGGACAGACAATCAACTGAGATACTGTTTTGTAACTCCTAAAACGATCTCTTCTAGAATGGAATATAGCAATGAGAGTATTTTGTGTAAATTAGCCCGACAAAGCATTGCAGTCCTCGTAAGTCCTGATGGGAAGACAAAGGTATCTCTCACAACTGACATAATAATGTGGACCTGGCCGAAACTGGGGATAAAGATCCTGAACCACAAACGTGCCTTATTTGCGTGGCGCTATTAAGGATTTTCTATCATAAATGGCTATAATTTTCTGTTTGTATGTGAATATCCTACCAACAGCATTGTGGTCTCTGACAATTTCACTCAACAAGTAAAACAACAACACCACTCTTACATGAAATCGTTTTTCTGTGAGACAGCAAACAGCAGCGTAAAATGCACTTTTTTGTTTCGGCATGAAGGACATTGTAGCCAGAGTAACTGCTGGACATATTAAGACTTACCATCTTGTGTCTCAGGATGGCGAGCGCAGTGCAATGCCAAACATTGCTTTGTAATTCAAGGTGTTTGGTTTTGCCACTATTCATAAGCGGTCATATCGCTTACCATCAGCAGAACGGCAAGCTCACCTTGCTATTCATTACTAGGGATGTTGCGGATGTCGATTTTTTCATATCCGCGGATGTGATGTGCGGATGCGGATTTTCGAAGGCTCACATCGTATGCGGATGTTAAGGGTCTTATATAAATATAGTATAGAATGAAGAAAAAAGCTATAAAATAAAATAAAATTATACCTAAATACCATTGAAAGCAAAAAATGCCAAACATGTCAAACTCTAGTTTCTATAAGTTTTGTACTTGGCGACTCGCCTTCAATACATTATGCTTATATTTTGATTTGTTGGCAAGTCAAATCAATAAGAAAATTAATCAACATGTACAAGTACAATGAAATAATATTATTTTTTACTTCGCAGTGGTATTTTTATTATTATTTTGTTTTGTTTTTATTGTGTTTTTTGCTGTTTGAAATGGGATTTGTTTGCTAAAAATGTTAGTGTTGATGTGCATTTAAATGACGAAAAGGTGTCACACAAAGAATATGTTCTTTTCGATGAAAAAGAAATTGCTGAAATCGGATAAACGATGACCAAGATAGTGGAGTATTCACATATTTGTTATTTTTCTCACCCCTTTGGCCTCTTCCCCTTTTTCCCTCCTCTACTACAGCTTAGCTTTCACACCGAATCCAGTGCAAAAAGAACTATTGGAATTCTACTCTTTTGATGAGTTCTCCTCTCTAGGTTCTATGATATTCTTCAGATCTTCACTATATTTTTATGGAACCAAAAGACAAGCACCAGTTTTCAATCAAAGAAAGAATGATAAAAATCGGTTCACCCAGTACAGAGTTATGTGATAACAAACTTACAGTCGAATTGAGAACCTCTCCTCCTTTTTTGAAGTCGGTTTAATTATAAATATTTATTAAGTATAACAGCGTCTTTTTTGATCTTCGTGCCATCGGCGGTAATATCTTAAATTTCTCTCACTCTCAATTAACAAGCCACCACTTAGAGGATTTTCATCCACATAGTCTTTTTTCAGTGCGTTAAGAAAGGAATTATTATCAACATACGCGTCGGATTATGTCACTAATTCTTTCGCTCCCATTGTTCAATGTCACAAGCGAACATGCCATTCGCCGGCACCGCCAAATTTCTTTCTTGTCGCAATTTATATAACATCCGCATCCGCATCAATATCCGCATTGATTATTGCGGATGCGGATGCAGTTGCCCAAATCTATGCGGAAGCTCCGCATTTGCCGATGCGGATGCGAATATACGCAACATCCCTGTTCATTACAATAAAAAATACGACAGTGATACTACTCCGAACAAACCAGTGATACAAATGTATCGGGCATTTGTACTGTGGCTTTACGAATATACAGCAAGGCTCAGAATTAATAACTGTAACAAACGAATTCTGAAACACAGAAATAACTTAAAATTTGAAAACAACAGACTTCCAATACCGCATAACTTGCCGTCGGAGTATCTCAACTGAAAAAGAATTTATTTAGCGCTCAACAAAAATTCCCAGTATTTTTTTAAGCGTTTTATGAATGAATGCGAAGTTTTCGCAAAGCATACTTGAAAGGTAGGCAAGAAATAAGCATAATGGAATTCTACCTCGAACAATCGCAGGCGTACTGTTTCGTTGACTCGCTGAAATACTTTTTGAAACATTAAAACATTGCTTTGTTAGAATTTAAGTTGCAAACGCTTTTATTGAGATATCTTTGATGTTATGCCATAATAATTGTGTTTTTTGATGTGGTCTTAGTAAATAATGGTAAACAAACATTTAGTAAAAGGGTTTACAATAAGCTGTGCGTAATCCGATAATACTTCGACCGTTTGAGCTGTAGTAATATTTTACTCATCTTTATGAGGATCTTCAGTAGTCTATTTAAATAATATAATATTTCGTCTTATCTATGAACACTTTTTTTCATGTTATTAATGTGTTAATATGTTGTCCAGTGGCGATTAAAATATGCTTTTCTACTATCTACTACTAATTGGTGATGGGTCTCTCATATACCGGGTATCTCAAGACTGCTACCGAAAACGAAGCCGGGTGGTAGTTTTAGTGACTACAAACATAATGCAACTAAAAATTTTCCTAAGAAAAGCGAAAATTTTTTTTTATCATTTTTTAAATATCGTCATTTTTGAGGGGTAAATCCAAAGTTTATGCTAAAATAATAATTTAGACTCTTTTAGACCTTAGAGTCTTTATAAATAAAAGGGTATAGGCTATTATTTTACGAAAAAATGTATTTACCACCCAAATACGACCATATAAAAAAATAACAAAAAAAAATTGTCGCTTTTTTTTTCCAACATTTTCTGTTGCATTGTGTTTGAAGTCGCTTAAACTACCACCCGGCTTCGTTTTCAGTAGCAGTCTTGATATACCCTGTATGTAAGGCTTTCTGGGTCGGTACCATCGAAATGTCTATTCTGCGCCAAACAGCTAGGAAATGCACTGCTGTTTTCCAGTTTGAAGGAATTTGCAATCAGAGTAACTACTGGACATATTGAGACTTAACATCGGATCTCAGGATAGGGATATAGAAGAGCATATTTGGTTTTGTACTGGCCATGAGCGGTCGTATTGCATACCATCAGGCGAGAGGCATGCTCGTCTCGCCATTCATAGCAAAAAATAAATACTTATTAGATATTTCTGGAACGAAACTGAACCTGAATTTATCATTTCTTATATCATGTATTTTAAGGTTAGGATTTAGGTTGAAGAGAAGATCAGGGATAGGGCTAGACAAAAAAGAAGTAAAAGGCATATGGCAGGTTTAATCCCAAAAACAATTGCATAAAAGTGGCATATTATACATATAATCCCCACAGGTACTCCTTACTTATTATTCTATATATCAGCCCATATACGTCCCACTGCAGGGCACGGGCCTCCTGTACAATCGACAGTACGATTAAGAGTGGTTAGGCCATATAGTCCACCACGATGGCCTAGTGCGGGTTGGCGGACTTACATACCATAGAAATATTTATAAATCGCTATGGTATGCAGGTTTCCTCACGATGTTTCCCTTCACCGTTTTAGTGCGTGGTGATCGACTATCAATACACACATGACTCCGAAAAGTCAGAGGTGTGCCCTGGGATTCGAACCCGCGACCAACGTGAACATGTTAGCAGTCACGTCTAGTCCGTTTACCAACAGGCCACCACGCACTTACTTATTTAAAAAAAAACTAATATTTTCTAATATTTTGTGTATTTGTTTTCAGACGAGGGCGGCGGTAGTTCCGACATCCGCACGGACAGCAGTGAAGACGAGGTGACGGAGCACGTAACCAGGTCCACGCCGCCACCAGACATGGCCGCCGCCAGAGCACAGGTATACAAACCAATCATTTTCATCTTTACACGCAAGAATCTCCCTGTCCTGAGATGTTCCATGCCTCAGGGATTTTCATAGAGACCTGTGAGGAACATTCAGTCGATTTGCATTCAGCAGCTTCTTGCTCTTTACTTTTGTTGGCTCAAATTTTGATGATATTTTGTTTAATAATTTATGGGAAACAACAGTATACCCAACCCCCAGCAGTTACACATAGTTCTGACCTCACAAGATGCAAGTCTGGTATCGTGGGAATGGGAATAAGAAACTATGAGAGACTTTCTAGGACCGGTAGTCGTCCCATTTTCATTTCATTTTTGATTATTTCTATACCTTTTTATATTTAGTTTAAGGTCTAGCGCATTTGGTTAAACGCTGTGAAATGAGAGGGTCTAGGTTCGGTCCCCCCTAATAGACAAATAGTTTGAGTGTTGCACGAGTATTCGTTTTTGAATTGGGTGCATTAAGTCTTGCAGTTTCTGATATCCATGACACAGTACTTGGTATCTTTGTGTGTGACTGATAGGTTTTTTTTATGGTGTCCAGGTTCCAACGATAAGCGTGACGCCTCACAGCCCAGGCGTGCTGGAAGACAGCTTGCAGCAGCTGCGTCGGCTGCATGCAGCGGTACAGCGCATGCGTGCGGCGCCATTACCATTACTGGTTACTATACTTATACTTATATATTGACTTTTAGAAGCCTTTATAGCTACGGCGCCTCTACCTCTAAACCGCACAATGAAGTGACAATACGCTTCATGGTAAGATGCAGTATTAAACAGTGTGCGATGCTTGTTTCTCGTCGGTTGATGTCTATTGTATCCGGATACACACAGAATGGACTCCGAACATTGAGGTATTATACTAGAGCGGACATCGGGAACAAAATCTCTGCGTATGGTGTGTACACACGGGTACACAGAGAAGCGAGATGGAAGATAATGTTACTTCGTAGGCGTGACAGAGACAGAAATAGAATGTACACTTCATTTTGTTACAAACATTTTGTTTGCAGTGTCCGCTCTTGTATATTATCTTATCTCAATTACTCCGAAAAAATATTTCAAATATGAATGTTTCAAACAGCAGGCGACGGGCAGCAGTCGGCTAAGCACGTCTTGTCCATCGTTGTGCAAAGATGGCGTGGTCGAGGCGGAGTGCAGTTCGCCGACACACCTCGACTTCTACCCGCAGAGTCGCAAGGGAAGCGGTGAGTTATATCCCTTATATACAGTCGATCAACGTATAACGTCGTGTTTATTTTCTCTATGCAGTCGATAGTTGAAATAGTGTCACCAGTTGCCGCTAGATGTCACTATATCAATGTGACTGTTAATACTGACATGATAAAGTACGTCCCAGTACCATGGTCGATGTAGGTGACGGTAGTAGATCAGTGTATGTTACAAAAGATTATGCTACTTCAATTCCACAAAATATGAATCGTATATTGTGTAAAATTTGAAATGACAATCAATATAACTAAAAGAGAAATATAAGCTAAACATTACTGTATTCATACAAGAAAAACGTAAATATTTTTTCGTTATAGTAAGCTTTATAAGTACATCATAACGGTAATGATAATGTTACATTGTGGGTAAATCATTATACTGTCTTATGCAAAGCTACGTTATTCAGATTAAATTAACATATTCAATTACAATGGTTATTTTGATGTACATTATAGGTATAAAAGGTAGTTTTTTTACTTTGTACCCATTCGTTTAGAGTGTATTAACTAAAATATATAGATAAATTCATTATTGTTAAATAGCAGTGGTTTTACCTATTGACCGTGGAAGTCTAGGTTGCTTTCCCAGCCTCAAAATCTTCTTAGTAGAGCTACTGGTCCTAAAAGAATATCTAATAGGTGATCTCAGCTCTCTCTTAAACGCTTGTCGACATGATCTATTTTGCCCATCCTAACTTATGGCGCCCAGACGTGGTCATTAACTGCGTTAAAGCTAAAACTAAACAACACATTGAATTACAATGCAATGCTTGGTATTCCACTGCGTTTGCCATCTTGAGACATAATAATATGTTAAGTCTCAATATGTCCAGTATTTACTTTGCGGTGGTTCCTACCCAGGTGGCCTGACATATTAGATGCCACCAGTCGAAGTCAAGTTGTGTGTGTTTTTTTTTATTAATTTGTCATTGCTAGGTCCGTGTTGTGATCGGTGTGATGATCGATGATGTCAGTGTCGTGTTTCCTAGGCGAGTCTCGTCAGTGGGGCCTGTGGGAGCGCCGCGACGAGGGCCGGCGCAGCTCGTGGGCGGCGCTCGAGCCCGGCGCCAGGCTGCACGACTCGCATCGACAACGCAGGTGACTATACATTACACACATATTTATTTTATTTATTTGGAACCTCAACAGCTTATACAAAAACAGCTATGTATAATTTTATATTTAAATAATTGTTTAAACGCAATAAGAATGTTTCACGACATTACAAAAAATACGAGGTGAACTATATTACATTTTTAAAGATTATACAAAAGGAATATAACAATAATCATTAAACAGTACTAACAAAAAAATGAGTACATGGAAAAACAAACTAAATAAAATAATTAAATAGAGGTAAAAAATCAGAACTCATGGTACACCCGAAAAGATCAAAAGATGATGTTAACTCTAAATATATAAGTTGAAATGTTCAAACTACAACTTAACTTACTTACTAAATTAACACTTATTAATTAAGCAACGGCTTATTTGCCTCTTGAAGTTGTTCTAGGATAATAGAAAAATATCGATGTGAGACATACATACAAATATTCATACACGTGCATGTGTAATTGCGTATTTTCGTACTCGTTTAATTGCGTACGTGTTTGGGTGCGTAATTATTTACGTGCGTGCGTTCATGCGTGTGCATGTGCGTGTGTACGTACGTACGTACGAGTATACTTGGAAATATCTGAGGGTGGCTTATGTTTACAGTACAATTCCTGTGATTTAATCATAAATACATTCACTTCGGTTCAAACTTAATAAAACAACCAGTTTATACTACAATATTTTACCCATCCATATGGATCCATATGGCTCTCAAGGGAGCCAGAAGGCTTTATTGACAAAATTAGTTTATCTTTCTGCGCTACGCACGTATATTGTATAAGAATATTATATGTTGCAGCACGCTGAACGGTCACAGCGCGTCGCTATCTTCCATGGAGTCTGAGGGTGAAGTGCCGCGACCTGTCAGGCACTCGACTCACTCGCTTAACGACAATGATCTCGCAGTGAGTATATTGTTTTATCACTTTACTTTACTATATGCATTAAAAGATTTCTACTCGAAAGTATTGGCTTTGCATCATTGTATGCAGCGTCGAACATCGACTCATAAGGTGGACGAATAAATTAATAAATATCACAGTTGGCGAAAAAGCTTTAAAGATTCTTGGTTTGAGTTTGATTGATTTTTGAGGTTGAAGATGGTGATAGCTAATAGGAAGGGGAGAGTTCATGAAATTGTAAGTAAAAGTAAGAAACAGCAAACGATATTTATTTATTATTTTTGACGGCCTCCGTGGCGCTGTTTAAATCAAAATCAATCAAATCAAAATATTCTTTATTCAAATAGTATTTAACAAGATCTTTTGAATGCCGAAATGAACGCATTTCGGCTACCACCGCTTCGGAACGTGTTGTAGCTGTGAAGAAGAAGCGGCGCAAGAAACTCCTTCAGCAACACGAATTGTCTTTTTTTTATATTTATATGCACATATGGGAGACTTACCACCAGTAAAAGTAAAATTACAACATCTTTATAACACGTGGTGTGCAATAAAGATTAGTATTGAGAATACGTGAGTAAGTCATAAGTGTGTGTGTCCCGCAGAAGGACTTCGAGAAGGTGACGGCTGCGCTGCGCGGCGGCGCGTGCGCATGCGCGGGCGCGGAGGGCGCGCGGCTGGCGGCGCGGCTGCCGCTGCAGAAGTCCGTGTCCACGCCCAGCATCGTGGCCGCCGTGCAGCCGCCCGCGCCGCCGCCGCCGCTCAACGTGTACGTACACGAGCACGCACACACGTACACACATACACTACACGCAACATGACACGTCCTTACACACACACACACACACTATACATACTACTTGCAACATGACACGTCCTCACACATACACACTATGCGCGTTATAACATGTCATTAAACACATACACACTACACGCAACATAACACGTCCTTACAACATACATACGATCAGTGGCGGTACTTCCATACAAGCCCAAAAGCCCGGCTTGCCTTACTTAATACGCATATACTCCAATGACGTTTTACAAATAGACACGTCATACACTAACATAATGGCACAAAAAAATGGCGCGATGCGTATTGTAATTTCAAATTGGTTCGAAGAAAGAGTAAAAAAGCAAGATACACAAGTTAGAAGAAGATGAATAGACATCGCTAGTTACGCAACAATAAGTGCCGCACGGTTATTGGCCAAAGCGCGTGTGACGTAGCACCAAGTATGAAGTACGGGGTGACGTGGCGAGAGCTGTCAAACGTCGCCATGAGAGCGAATTTATTAATTTTATTTAATAGAAAATTACGTTAGTGTGTACTTGCGCACTAAATAATATATTTTTTTTGTTTCACAGTTTCAGAATCATTTGTACAATATTTTAAATCACTCTAATCTATTTTTCCGCATTTGGTTTTGAGAATACAAATAGTCAGAGAAACGTGTATCCGCGACACTGGTTGAAGCGTGACTAATTGCATGGGAGACCTTCCAAACGTCTTGCCATTATCATTGGTTTGACAGCCTCCGTAGCGCTGACGGTTAGACACCGCCTGTGAAACGAGAGGCCGCGGGTTCGATCCCCGCACCGAGAGAAATGTTTGTGTGACCCACAAATATTTCTTTCGGGTCTGGGTGTTTGTGAGACCGAAAAGTCTCTCGTAGTTCCTGATACCCACGACACAAGACTCGATCTTAGTGTGGGGTCAGGACTATGTATGTGACTGTTGGGTGTTATTTATTTATTTATTTATTTATTATAAAGCTCGGACAACGCATCTATGCTTTATAAACATCTTAGATATACTCAATCCTAAAGACAAATCAGTACTTTAAGTAAAATATATTCGTTTAATGCAAAACGTCTATCATTTTTAAATTTACCGCGCTATAATGGACCCCGCGCCTGCGACGAAGCACCCGCGCCGCGCCCGGCAACTCGCCTAAGCGAGCGCCGCGCCGCGGTCTAAAACTAATATAAAATTATTTCATTCAAAATCAACGCGTGACGCAATATCTTAAAAAGATGGAACACACCAAAGTATTATCTATCTTTTTCTCTCTCGTGTGCTTTTACCTGGCTTCTGGCGTATATTGCCCTCTCAGTCGCACCTCTGGGTGAAATGCTATTACCATGACACTACGTACCTATACATATAGCTATTTTTTTATGCAATTTGTACCAAGCAAAATGCCCGGCTTCGCGGAGTGAAGTTGTGCACTTGACATGTCATATTAAGATCCAAATTTATCGAAAAATATTTATGTTTTGCTACTAGTTATATTGGATAATATATAAAATAAATAGATATTTTTTGAGACCGTATTATGATGTTTTAAATATTTTTATTAATATATTAGAAATAGAATACTTAATTTGGAATTGTCCATAATTTAGGACCTGTGGCAAGCTTCACGCTTATTATTATGTCTTTCGAGCGGACGATTAACCAGTAACCACTGAACATATACGTTTAGTTTTTGGTTCATTATAGTATTTTACGTTTATTATGTATAATAATAGGTGAAAATGTGCCTTGTGATGGTTTGAAGTGTGTGCAAGTGTTGATCGGCGAGGAAAAGGTAAATTCATTACATTTCGTAGACAAACAACTACTCGTATCTGGTCGAAAACCTACGCCTGATTTGTTGTGTATTCCTCGAAAGTAGTGAAAACTATAGAATACAATTTTATAGATCAGTGCACATAACTACATAGATTGCTGGATGTTCTCATACTAATAAGTTATACTATCGGTGTTGTACATTTTTTTCCAACGATGTACTTAAATTTTTGGAATTGTTCCGGCTATAGTGATTTAAATAATTTAACTGGTACTTTTATAGTAATTGACAAAAACATGTGAATGCATTAATATATCTTCATAATTCCGGTAAACAGCGTATAGAAACGTCTTTATGCGTCATATACATAATATGTGATGAGATTTCAAAACATTATGCTCGCGTAGACAGTAATCGTAGTGTTTTTCAGATATTCCTTAGCTTCCTTTCAGAGCTCATGATTAATCAAAAAATCACATGCATACACAAAAACATAACATGAATATATTAACAATAATTTGTGGCCGCGAAGTTAAACACGACGCCGTACTTGTGCTATTGTAGTGCCGTTTATTAATTTACAAAATAATTACAATATAAAGTTACGTATGCATGCCCAAAAGTAATTTAACTTACACATTTGTTTTATTCATCTATTTAAAACTAATGATGGGCCCTTCAGTATTTTGGCAATATTAAATAGATGGCCGTGGAAATCGCGCCATCTATTAGATTTTTTCGAAACAACTTGTTGTAATAGATTTTTTCATAACGGTGATAAAGATAGTTATTATTTTATTGGTTTTTATCCTAATCTTATATAGATCGTGTGGTAGGTCTAGGACTGCCTCGATGGCGCAAAGTTGATGTCTCGGATTCGAATCTGGGGTCTATTTTTATTTAATTACATCGCATAGGCTCGCTCTCTATCGCATGATGAACACGTTCTTCTTTCTTAATACCATTTTGCTCTTGAACCAATAAATATTGTTACTAAAAAAATATTGGGCTTGCCCTAGTCCACAACCCTAGGCACGCCACTGCATACGATACATTCAACATGTACGTGAAAGTGTTCGTACACTCGCACCCGCATAGAAATATATACATATGTACATTAGTAATCACAAACATAAAACGTGTACGCACACACATACACACTCCACACGTAATAAATCGTTTTCACTTATACATACGACACATTCAATGTATACGTATAAGTATTCGTACACACGCACACACATAGACTTACATACACAAGTAATCACAAACTTCATAACTTAAGTATTCATCGCATTTCATTTTTACATATATTTTTATTTGTATAGTGATGAGTTGTTTAAAATCAATACATTGAGTTATGATACGAATTCCAAAATCTAAGACGAGTCATATGAACATATGAAGTGTCAGATTAATAATATTGCCAATAGCACATGGAAATAGATGTTATTCATATTTTGATTATGCATACAAACACTTTTTTTGTTAAAATGATCATTAAATATGATATAACATATATTAAACATATCGACACATTTACGGCCTGATACATCATACGCAGTATAAAACCTATTTTAGCTATCGAATGTTTTGTCGTTTTCGAATAACTTGAATTCATTTTGAATGAAGAATAAAATATTTAAATAGTTATTAGAACTTTCTATGCATAAGGCGTTTAGTGTAAGAGAGACGGCTATACAGCATGTAAAATTTATGAAAATGCTATAAATAATATTATGTTTTACATAATGATTATAGTTAGACCAGTAGACTAAAGACCCTCCAACAAAGGCGCTATTATACGTTTAAGTGTAGGCAACATTTATTTAATTTCAATAACCCATGTAAACATACACATAAATACACACACAGAAATAAATAATCAATAAACAGACAAACCAAAATTAATATTACTATAAAATTTTATATAGATAAAGCCGTGCCATTTTTTATAACGCTAGCGGCCGGCGCTCTTTTGTTTAGGCCGGTACCTGTTGCGTGACGTCACTTTGGGTTCGTTTTTTATGTATTGGGCCGTATGCGGTCGCCCGGTCAGCTGATCTACAGCTGACCGCCAGTCGCATATTATTCGCTGGGCGTCGAACTACTCGATATATAATTGTTTCGCGATAGTGATTAAGCCTTTCTTGTATTAAAATCTCCTTGTGAACTGTACTATTAAAATAGTTACCGCTAGTAGCGTGTCTAATCTGTGCATTCGACGTACCTAAATTAAGTATATTTCGTTTTCGATTTTAATAAAGCACTGCATCGTCCGCCTGATTTCGTATTATCTTCATTTCTAAATATAAACCGCTTACAGCGCCGAAGTAATTAGAACTACGCTTAATTTCTTGTTATATCGATTTAAAGAATTCATGATAGATGGCGCTAGTTGGAGCTATTCATAGTTTTGTGAATCCCAAGGTTTTTATTCTGCTGGTCAAGCTATGTAAATTACCATAATCGTTTACATTATGTGCATGCGTGAGTCAATGTTTTATTCGCACTATTTGCTTTGCTATTATATTTATTTTCATAAGTGCACAAAATCAGTGAATACTGCAAAACTGATTGATTTTTCTTCTTTTGTTTTTTTTTTGCACTTATACTGTGGAAGTAACGTGCTGAATATTCAGAAATGTCTATTTCCTTATTTTTGCTACTATAAAAACTTATTATTAAAACTTAATCAAAGAAAATAGATCGGTATTTTTAAACAGAAAATTAAAAAATAACTGAATATTATAATAATACCACAGCAAAGAGGTTGATAATAGTCGATAAAATCGATATAAGTGAACGGCATAGCACGATAGTTCCGCAACTGTACTTGTCCTGCTCGATGTTAGCTTGTCTGGCAGAGGTGTAAGCGAGACGGAAAGTGAGGAGGACGCGTCCGCCGCCACCGTGGGCGCCTCGGCCGCGCTGCCCGGCCGCAGGAATAACACGCATCAAGAACACTTGGGCTTGCACCGGCTGGCGTTCTTAGAACAGTGAGTCCTTTACAAATCATCGATTAAAATATCGATAAAGCGGCCGGCAAAAATTTAAACATCTCGATTATAATTGTTGTTATCGAATTATTTATATCGATAACAATTGATATCCCTCGGTTTGACTGGTAGGGAATGTCTCTGACGTTGAATTATTAAATATAAATACACATCGATAACCGATTATATTAACACTACAGTCTTTTACAATGCTGGATTATGTCGACGTTTAATAGTAAGTACAGTAGTACACGCTATCGAGTAAACACTTGTCAGACTTAGCATGCTAACGCACAGGCTTCGCTTAATGTGTTTGTTTGATGTTCACTAGAGATCTATTTTGAATATTCGCATGACTTGAATCGCAATACGATGTTTTAATCGTACGTTTTCAAAGTGTCAAGATTTCTGTAATATTTTTTTTTGTCAACAGAGCCGCTTACGATCATCACGCGGAGAAACGTCGAAAACGAGGCAGCTTATTCTTTAGGAAGAAGAAGGTAAAGAATATTTTTCTTTTGATTATATTTGTTCTTGTTTAATCAGTGTATACATTTTTAAATAATATAGTGTTGCAAGAACATACTTTACAGCATCTCAATTGAATGGACCCTTGTTTAGCGTTTTTCAAGTCCGGATATATATTTTCAACAAATACAGTTAAATTTTTGTAAGTTATACAATGTCTGTAAACTCATAGTTTTGGGTTTCACTTTCCTATCGTGACAATAGTCCGTATGACAGACAGTTTTCTTCTGTCTGGGTGGTCTGACGTTTAAAATAGTTTCTGACACCCACGATATAGGACTAATTAGTATAGTATGGTATGTGAGACTAAAAAGTGTGTCGTAATTTCTGATACCCACGACGAAAGATTCCATCTTAGTATAGGGTCAGGACTATGTGTGTGAATATTGGGTGTATTTATTTGTTTAAAACCAGATTTTTGTGAGACCAAAGTGTCTCGTAGTTTCTGATACCCAGAACGAAAGATTTGTTCTCAGTATTTAGAGACTGTCCCGCCCTCACACCCACCACTGTAACTCCTGGGAGCCAGGATCAACAGTGGCACGCAAAGTAATGACACCGAGCATTGAAACTCGGCGAGTCTCCAGGAATGTCTAACTTGTCTTGAACCCGTAACGAAATTAATCAGAAAGTTAAATGAATAGGAGTAGTTGGAAATAAATTATTGTCCACTTCCCTCCGTGCAAAGCGGGTGACAAAACATTGAACTGAAGAGGTAAATAACCTCGCAAAAAGACTTACAGCCGGAGAAGCCAGCTGTAAAGCACCACGGATCAAATCATTATTACATTTAAATGGGACCTATTATGTGAACTGTTATGCTTGATTCCAGTAATAGGTATGGCAAAAACGCCGGAAAGCACGGAAGTTCTTTCTAGTCTCTACAAGGTCCATGCAGTATACAACTCCAGATGATATTTGCATACTATCTAGCATGGTTTTACGCTCATTATGCCAAAGACTACACTCCCAAAGTATATGATGTGCGGACTGCTCATACTCGCAATTAGGTGTTGAACATGGACACGCAGGCGACGCAACAAGCTTAAAAGAGTATAGTTTAGACTTAAAGTTACCATGGCCCGTGAGAAATTGTGATACGCAATAATCGACATGTCTTTGTTAAACGATCACGTACGCAAGGAAAAAATTGGTATAGATGCCGGCCCTTCAAAGATACCTCCCATCTATTTTGCCATTCATTTAATAGTTCGCTATATACCACTGAAACCGGTTTAAATAATCTGTGAACTTTTAAAAGTTCACGTGCGGTAAAAAAACTTTTATCCATATTCTCCCTATTAGAGTAATACATCGCGGCGCGACGTTGCACCTCCAGGTCGACTGGAAGTACACCCGCTAGGACAGGCAAAGCTTTGGTACTAACAGTTCTATATGCCTTGCATTTGTTCTCAGTATGGAGATAGGGCTATATATGTGACTATTTAGTTTATTTTTTTCTGTTTATTGAACACACACTCACAGTCATTACAAGTATATACCCAATTCGAACTGACGCGACTTTAAACAAATCTTGAAGACAAGTTCGTTAACAAAAAACTACAAATATAATTTATTACAACTACGTATAATATAAAATAAAATAAATAATTAAATGAAACTAAACATAACAAATCTCAAAAATAAAAGTTTTGTGAGTTCACTCCGAGTTCTATTTTTCTTTTATTGTTTGCAGGACAAGTCCCGCAAAGCTTCGCACTCGTGGGCGGCGGCGAGCAACGCGGGCGACTGCGACTGGTGCTCGCGACCACTCGCGCCCGCGCCCGCCGTCTACTGCGAGAGTAAGTATATACTTGGCCGTCATGGGGCCTGTGCGAGTGGCAGCATTTAATACCTATGGCGCAGTACCAAATTCCGTATTTACTCTCACGTCCGGCGTCCTGCGTCGACACGTGAGAGCAAATGCGGAGTTTGGTACTGCACTGGCAGGTACAGAGGTCGCTTCATACATCATTAGGACTAAGCGGTATATGATGTTATTAAGTGACCTTAAAAGTAATTAAATATATCGATAATATTATTATGAGCTGACGACAGATGTCGCGGAACGGATAACCGCTGTAGTAAGCGTGCTCTGGAGTGGATACTGGCAAAGAAATTGGCAAACATAGCCGTGGGACGACCTCTGGTCAGATGGCGGGACGACTTCAACAAAAGGGCCGGTAGCGATTGGATGCATAAAGCAGCAGACCAGGCTTTGTGGTATTCCTTGAGAGAGGCCTATGCCCAGCAGTGAACTGCAACGAACTGATGATAACAATGATATTAATCTGTATCTGTATCAGCCCATATACGTCCCACTGCAGAGCACGGGCCTACTCTACAATCGTAATCGATTGAGAGTGGTTAGGCCATATAGTTAATGATATTAGTATGATTTATAAAATAATTTATTTTAATAACCCTATCGATAACACTACCGATCTAAAATCGCCATCTTTATCGATTGATAATTTAAATTTAATGTATCATCATTGTGTTTATTTCAGATTGTACATTGACGGTACACCAGCCGGGTTGTAAAGACTACATCGTTGAATGTAACAAACCAAAGTCATCTAAGGTAGTTTGTATTTTATATATTTAAAAAATCGATTGGGTCACCATGTGATATATGTTTTGAACGCAGTATATGAGCATATGTGTAGAAAATTACAGAGGTTTTAATTTTATCCTCCACAGACGTCGGTTGGTAAATCTTTAAGCGCAAACAGCGGCAAAAGCAGTAAGAGAAGCTCAGTGTCTGGACAGTCTCAAAGCAATAGGTATGTTACAATTTTATCGATATTTTAACCATTCGAAAAATATTTTAATGTAACTAAAAATCTTTTGAAGTCATATAAAAAATCTGGTAATGATTCATTTAATAACAGTAACAGCTACTATCGATATTTCTTTTGCTAATATTCAAAATAAAATTTGAATAGATTTATTGCAATTTCGATTTCGGATAAACAATTCCATTGTTAACGTTAGGGAATATTTATATTCACTAAATAAACCAATAAATAAATTTAAAAGCGCTGTAAAACATTTGACTAGCATATATTTTGCCGCTTTATTTTTGATTGTTGCAAGGGTACACTGGCATCGTGACACGATAGTGTTGCCAGTATCGACGCCATTTTACGCTAATGCATTTTGTGTTTAATTTGCGTGCGATAACGTACAAAAGTAGTCGAGGTTACATCTGAATTATTGGACTATATTACGTCTCATATATTTGAAAATATACCTTTAAAAATATCGATATATTTTGATGCAATAGTCGATAAATTGCTACATAATCTATGTAACCTCGGCATTACTTGGTAAGTCCAATCGCAAACGGGTGATGTAAGGATATACTGAACAGTTCCGTGCCATGAGGGTTTTTGTTTAGTTTTATTATAAGGATACACAAGTATGTGATAACGTCTGTTAATTTGTAAGATATTTTTCTACATGTTATTACACTTTACCGACTTCACTCTTGTTTGCTTTGTAGCATTGCTACTCTGTTTTTTCTGTATATATTATTTTGTATACTTTCGCTATACGATTATGCTATTTATTTTTCTCGAGCTATGTTATAGCTATTTACTTTATGTTTATTTTCGGTGAACGGAATATTCTGAGAGTTATAACTATGGATCTATTGAGGTGGTGGTTTCATTCAATCATCGGTTTCTATTTTAGCAAGCATCTGTATAAGAAAGTCGATCAAATTAAAAATACAGATAACAAGTTTATCCAGCAAGCTATTATTTTATTTGGTTTTGTTAACATGTGTAGAATGGTATAAACCTCAGAATAGTTTTGATTACTATATCTAACAGTTGTAATATTTTCAATATTAAAATCACTCTGTAACAAGTTACAAAAGAATAGATAGAGTCTGCCACCTTGATAGTTGTGCAAGGCTACAAGCGTGTAGCATCGCTAAGTGCCCGTGTGTTGTCGGTTGCGCCGCAGCAAGAAGGGGTCGACGGGATGTTACTCGCCGTGGCGGCGCGTCGCCACAAAGCTCGGCGTCCAGTAAGTTGCGGGAATGCTGACTCCGCCACGCCTTTCTCTCTCTCTCCATCATACATGCATTCACAGTCATCCGTTGTTTGTGTCTCTCTCTCTCTTATGTGTCAAATGTCACGCGGTCTGTCGTTTCGTAGTAGTTTCCAATCTGTCGGCGTTTATTGTTATCGATAAATTTGTCTTATCCTTAATTTAAAAAATAATAATTGGGTGAATTTGTATTTATAGTCTTTGCTTACTTTATATTTCTAGTATGAATACCTAATTCATAAGATATAATTTTAAAAATATATATTCAAAACAAGGACAGACGATTTATCGATAAAGTATTTCGTTACGGACAGTTTGAAAATTAGCTTGTCGATTGGGCGAAATGGATGCCGATTTTGACTCGGACCGTTAATTTATTTACTTTAATAGTTAATCGATATATTAGGAAATATATTTTTTATCGATTCGCTATTAAAGCATTCTTGTTCAGTATTGTCGGTTGTATGTTGTTAAATAAAAAGTAAGGTAACAGACACGATTATAAGTCGTTTCGTTAGTCGTTTTAGAAGCAATTTAATTTTAATTACGTTTTGTTGATTTAAATGCAAATTATATGTTAAGTTTATGTCACGGATATCGGAGTCGAGTCATACAATTATGTAATGGCAAATAATGCCAAATTTAAATCACTTTGTAGAATGGCAAACACTACCAGTGCTCTATATGTTTGATATTTTATAAGTAATTTAATATTTAAGTTTGTATAACTTGACTCTGATAGCAGTATCGGCTGACAACAAAGTCGACATAACACGACACGATTCTTAGGTGTTTCATCACACATTCTATACAAAAGATCTCTTCTAGATTGTTCTCGATTCATCCACAACGCCTTACTTGTGTATCTTTCTGTCTATTATCGAGGTAGTTTGGAATTTCTCTTGATAAAGTTATCGTAGTGATATGTTTAAGTTTTCGATAAGTTTCACAATTTATCGTTTCGCTTTTACGTTATGTAGGTTGAGTTTGTGTCTATTCAAGGTTTGCTACGGATTTCACAGGAATATAAATTTATTTTCTTCGGTTTGAAAACGTTTATATGGCGTTTTTTTTTTGTTTAAATATAAAATATTATGTATATATTGAAAGATAATTACACTTGAAGTTTCAAATATTCAGAGGAAGTTCCTTAATATAAAATATTGATATGCGCAAAATGAAAAGAGTAAACTTAACTGTGATACTAAACTAAAAAGGCATTTGTCAAAAAAATTAACAATTTTTTTGACTGAAACAAGGTCTGTTTTTGTTAATTAAATGATAAACAACTCATTCGTGAGTAACTTAAACGGAAAAAAATATATTCGATATCCTTTTTTTAAGATATTTTTAAATAACATGCATTTGTTTGTCTTTAGAGAAGTTTCTTTTTGTCTTGAGCTCTTTTGATTATGTTGACTTTTTTCATTTTGCCTCTTCGATGTTTCGAATCCTACGATAATCCATATATTTAGGTTGGTCGAAAACTTATTAAATACTAAATAGAAATAAGCTAGGATATATATATATAAACGTGCAGTGCAAAAATTATAGCATTTTTATAGTTTATTATGTATCACAAGTAAAGTCGATATCGACTTACCGTATCGACATCGGTAACGTGATTTGTTCCTATATCCACAAACCCTATACCTTGAACAGACAATTTTTATTGGTTTGAATTATCACAATGCTGTTCTTTTGATTATTATCAAAATTTGCATGCTTTATTTTCCACAATTCAGTGAGTCTTTATGCTTCTTCTTATAATTTAGGCTTTGCTAATAATAATTATATGTTAAAAGTTACTATGGTAAATATATTTAAAATGTTTTTACTGGAACCAACGTCATCAAACACTTGTTACGTCGGATGAGAATTGCCCCTGTCTGTATTTTTATTCGATGTTTGATGTGTATGGCAACACACAGTCTTGCATGATCGAATAATAATATCTTAAATTACTTAAATAAATATTTAAAGGTTATTGTTTTTGTAGTTATTACGTGTTGTGTTTAAATATTTTCTGTAGTGTTGCCATACTATACATAGTATTTAGTAGATTGTTGATTAAATTGTTTTATTTCAGCACGAGTCATATCTACAATGACGACAAGGATGGTTCCGACCATAAACATGATCAGAGCAAGTAAGTTGTTAATAAGATCTATATTTTTGAATGCTATAAATGAAATGAGGCCTATGTTCAGCAGTGAACTACCTTTGGCTGCAGAGAAGAGAAGAAGAAAAATTAAATTATTCACACTGCCACTTTATTCCGATCTCTATTATATGATTTTGACCTTAGTATCACAGTAACATGGCCCTTTTTCTAATTTGACACATGTATTTTGCTGCTATTTTATTTTGTAATCCCCCTTATGGCATAAGAACCTTCAGATTATTTTTCCCCAGTTAGTAACTACCAACTAATGATTATGTTCCTTGTACCAGTGCCTCCGATGACGCCGGTGCCAGCGAGTGGCCCGAGGTGTACCTGACTCCGGACCAGCTGGGCGAGGAGGCCATCATGCTGGGGCTGGGAGCTTCCGAGCCTGACACCTGGGCTGCCGGCGCGCCTAAGGGACTTGCTAAGTAAGTTATATTCATGTGGGACCAATATGTATGGATTTTTTAACGATATTGTGTGGGAGTGGAGTTAGTGTGGAATTTGTAATAGAAATTATTGCTAATTCAAATTAAGATCACTACTTTGCTATTTTTGAAGCATAAGCATGGTCTGCTAAAGCTTCAAAAATAAGCAAATGCCCATTCTTTATTACTGACTGACTCGTTCTCACTGTGTGAGGCTCGCGGGTCGTTGACAGTTTTTTATTCATTCATACTTAATAAATTACTTCCCCAACCTCATCAATTTGTGAATAAAAAAGTACCATTTATTCACATCTAATATTACGCACTAATTTGATGGTTCAGTTTATTATTTGAATGGGTGCGTAAAAAAAACTCCTAAGATATTTTTACACGAGATTGTATAAAAATATTAGCCGATCGGTTTTGTGAACCACAATCACAAACTGCAAAGTTTAGCTTATCTATCTATACATATAAAATTGAAGTGTCTGTTTTAAAAGTGAAAATAAAAAAAAATATCCAACTACATATCGTTATATACACGATACCAGTGCCGAAAATGATAATTTAAAAATTTTTGTCTGTCTGTCTGTTTGTTCCGGCTAATCTCTAAAATGGCTGGACCGATTTTGACGGCACTTTTTTTGTCAGGTAGCTGATATAACAAGGAGTAACTTAGGCTACATTTATTTTAGAAAAATAAAGTAATGTTGCAATGCCCGCGCGCAGCTCACGCGCATGCCACCACTGGGCCGTCACGTCAGGCGCCTCCCACCAACGAATCAATATCACATTGATTACAAAATATTGTATAATATAAAGAAATTTTTCAATAAAGCTAATACAAAAAAACTGAAAATAAATGTGTAACGGGAGTTTACCGCCGCTCGCTAAGAGATGGCGCCACTGTAGAATTAGATCGCGGTATGGTTTCATTACAAAGGTAAATAAAAATGCAAAAACCAAAAAAAAACTAAATAACTTTTTTGTTAAATTCCACGCAGACGAAGTCGCGGGCACAGCTAGTTTATATATATATATATATATATATATATATATTTATTTATATATATTTATAATGTTAAATGTTAATATTATCAATTTCACGTGCTATTTATGATTGCTATTGCTAATTATTCTAACACTAGTGCTCAATATTCTTGAATAATGGCCAGGTGTATTAATTTATCTTATTATTGTGTATATTTTTTGAATATGTAATTGAGCATCAGTGTCTGTCATCCAAAGTATGAAAACCAAGACATCTAAATATAAAATGACACCCCCACATCATAATTTTATTATTTCATATTTATTTTAGTCTTTGTCTAATCTAATGTATTTTTTACTTTGAGGTATAAATTTTGACATGGCCAGGAGAATTAGACATTGCATAATCATTACATTGGGCTATTTGATGTTTGCAGGTCTCTAGGCGACAGGGAAACGAAACGACAAGAGCACATATACGAGCTTATACTTACAGAAAAACATCACTGTCTCACAATACGACTTATGCAGAAGGTAAAAAAATCATTCCTTTTATAATATCTGTCGTTTTTACTACGGTACAACTTTTTTAACAGGTTATTCGAAAAATGATGACGATGGTCTTATTGTTAAAACTTGACTATGACGTACTGTTAGTATAGTATTATTTGTGTATGAAATTAGTTTTTGATCTGGTTATTATTATTTTTGAGCATTTGTGCTTTCTATTGCAGTATTATATATTTGCGTTTTATATTGAAGTGCGTGGTAGCCTTCCGAAAATAACAAGTTTATTATTTTAAGTAAACTTTTAATCAGGTCAAAAATTAATTTATATTTGAATGCAAAAGTAACTCACACTTCAATAAAGAACAAGATATAGTGGAGACGAAAATTATAGGAAACACTGTATACTTGTATTCTATGTCATTCTTTTGCCGGCTAAATCCTTTACTTAAACAAATATTTTTGTCTCATTTTGGTGTCGCTTTTTCGTTTCATCGATTTTTTAATTTTATTTATGAATGCGTGTGTGTGATGCAGATGTTCGCGGCGGGCATGGTGCGCGGGTGCGGCGTGTCTGGCGCGCAGGTGTGGCGCATGTTCCCGCGCGTGGACGAGCTGTGGGCCCTGCACGCCGCACTACTGGCGCGGCTGCGGGCGAGACAGCGCCGCGCGCCCGCCGTCGCCTCCGTCGCCGACATCCTCGCCGACACCTTCGCGCCGCCCGCGCAGGACCAACTCAAAGCGGCGTATGGTGAGTGTACTACTGCACGCTACTGCACGTCGCCTCCGTCGCCGACATCCTCGCCGACACCTTCGCGCCGCCCGCGCAGGACCAACTCAAAGCGGCGTATGGTGAGTGTACTACTGCACGCTACTGCACGTCGCCTCCGTCGCCGACATCCTCGCCGACACCTTCGCGCCGCCCGCGCAGGACCAACTCAAAGCGGCGTATGGTGAGTGTACTACTGCACGCTACTGCACGTCGCCTCCGTCGCCGACATCCTCGCCGACACCTTCGCGCCGCCCGCGCAGGACCAACTCAAAGCGGCGTATGGTGAGTGTACTACTGCACGCTACTGCACGTCGCCTCCGTCGCCGACATCCTCGCCGACACCTTCGCGCCGCCCGCGCAGGACCAACTCAAAGCGGCGTATGGTGAGTGTACTACTGCACGCTACTGCACGTCGCCTCCGTCGCCGACATCCTCGCCGACACCTTCGCGCCGCCCGCGCAGGACCAACTCAAAGCGGCGTATGGTGAGTGTACTACTGCACGCTACTGCACGTCGCCTCCGTCGCCGACATCCTCGCCGACACCTTCGCGCCGCCCGCGCAGGACCAACTCAAAGCGGCGTATGGTGAGTGTACTACTGCACGCTACTGCACGTCGCCTCCGTCGCCGACATCCTCGCCGACACCTTCGCGCCGCCCGCGCAGGACCAACTCAAAGCGGCGTATGGTGAGTGTACTACTGCACGCTACTGCACGTCGCCTCCGTCGCCGACATCCTCGCCGACACCTTCGCGCCGCCCGCGCAGGACCAACTCAAAGCGGCGTATGGTGAGTGTACTACTGCACGCTACTGCACGTCGCCTCCGTCGCCGACATCCTCGCCGACACCTTCGCGCCGCCCGCGCAGGACCAACTCAAAGCGGCGTATGGTGAGTGTACTACTGCACGCTACTGCACGTCGCCTCCGTCGCCGACATCCTCGCCGACACCTTCGCGCCGCCCGCGCAGGACCAACTCAAAGCGGCGTATGGTGAGTGTACTACTGCACGCTACTGCACGTCGCCTCCGTCGCCGACATCCTCGCCGACACCTTCGCGCCGCCCGCGCAGGACCAACTCAAAGCGGCGTATGGTGAGTGTACTACTGCACGCTACTGCACGTCGCCTCCGTCGCCGACATCCTCGCCGACACCTTCGCGCCGCCCGCGCAGGACCAACTCAAAGCGGCGTATGGTGAGTGTACTACTGCACGCTACTGCACGTCGCCTCCGTCGCCGACATCCTCGCCGACACCTTCGCGCCGCCCGCGCAGGACCAACTCAAAGCGGCGTATGGTGAGTGTACTACTGCACGCTACTGCACGTCGCCTCCGTCGCCGACATCCTCGCCGACACCTTCGCGCCGCCCGCGCAGGACCAACTCAAAGCGGCGTATGGTGAGTGTACTACTGCACGCTACTGCACGTCGCCTCCGTCGCCGACATCCTCGCCGACACCTTCGCGCCGCCCGCGCAGGACCAACTCAAAGCGGCGTATGGTGAGTGTACTACTGCACGCTACTGCACGTCGCCTCCGTCGCCGACATCCTCGCCGACACCTTCGCGCCGCCCGCGCAGGACCAACTCAAAGCGGCGTATGGTGAGTGTACTACTGCACGCTACTGCACGTCGCCTCCGTCGCCGACATCCTCGCCGACACCTTCGCGCCGCCCGCGCAGGACCAACTCAAAGCGGCGTATGGTGAGTGTACTACTGCACGCTACTGCACGTCGCCTCCGTCGCCGACATCCTCGCCGACACCTTCGCGCCGCCCGCGCAGGACCAACTCAAAGCGGCGTATGGTGAGTGTACTACTGCACGCTACTGCACGTCGCCTCCGTCGCCGACATCCTCGCCGACACCTTCGCGCCGCCCGCGCAGGACCAACTCAAAGCGGCGTATGGTGAGTGTACTACTGCACGCTACTGCACGTCGCCTCACATTTAGCCTTAGGCATCAACATAGCTTTGATCCACGGTAAGAAATGAATGTCCAGATAAATCGCTAGTGTTCTTGGCAGATCTCTTGTAAATTATTCGGGCCTGAAAATGATGACGATGAATAAACTAAAACACGTATTTTTTTAAAGCAAATAGTTGTAACATTATCTGTATGCGTTCAGGTGAGTTCTGCTCGCGGCACCGCGACGCCGTGGAGGTGTTCAAGGAGTGCTGCGCGCGGGAGCCGCGGCTGGCGCGCTTCATACGCAAGTGCCAGCAGAACCCGCTGCTCAGGAAAAAGGTAACAGAAAATACTTACATATTATCAGGGAAGAAACACTGTCTTCCAAGTATTTTTATGTTATACGCTCACTAAGAAATACTAGTATATTTTAAACTAGCTGTGCCCGCGACTTCGTCTGCGTGGAATTTAACAAAAAAGTTATTAGTTTATTTAGTTTTTTTTTTGGTTTTTGCATTTTTATTTACCTTTGTAATGAAACCATACCGCGATCTAATTCTACAGTGGCGCCATCTCTTAGCGAGCGGCGGTAAACTCCCTTTACACATTTATTTTCAGTTTTTTGTATTAGCTTTATTGAAAAATTTCTTTATACCGGGTATCTCAAGACTGCTACCGAAAACGAAGCCGGGTGGTAGTTTTAGTGGCTACAAACACAATGCAACTAAAATTTTCGCAAAGAAACGCGACAATTATTTTTTATGATTTTTTAAATATTGTCATTTTTGGGTGGTAAATCCATAGTTTTTGCTAAAATAATTATTTAAACTCTCTTATATCTTAGAGTATTTATAAATTAAAGGGTATACACTATTATTTTAGGAAAAAAAATATTTACCACCAAAATATGGCAATAGGAAAAAAATTTCAAAAAAAAAATTGTCGCTTATTTTTGCAACTTTTTCTGTTGCATTGTGTCTGAAGTCGCTTAAACTACCACCCGGCTTCGTTTTCGGTAGCAGTCTTGATATACCCTGTATACAATATTTTGTAAATGTGATATTGATTCGTTGGTGGGAGGCGCCTGACGTGACGGCCCAGTGGTAGCATGCGCGTGAGCTGCGCGCGGGCATTGCAACATTACTTTATTTTTCTAAAATAAATGTAGCCTAAGTTACTCCTTGTTATATCAGCTACCTGACAAAAAAAGTCCCGTCAAAATCGGTCCAGCCATTTCAGAGATGAGCCGGAACAAACAGACAGACAGACAGACAAAAAAATTTAAAATATCATTTTCGGCACAGGTATCGTGTAAATAATGATACATATATTGTCATCCTACACTTCACTACTAGGTACTGATTTCATCATCATCTGACTCTTCGATAATGTTTTCCTCATATGAAAAGAGAAATTTTTGTTTTTAATAAATCAATAAGTTACCTTGTTGAAAAAAGTGAATATCAAGCTCGATTACGATATGTAGTTGGATATTTTTTTATATTCACTTTTAAAACAGACACTTCAATTTTATTTATATGTATAGATAAATACGTTTATTCTGTATCAGCCCATATACGTCCCACTGCAGGGCACGGGCCTCCTCTACAATCGAGAATACGATTGAGAGTGGTTAGGCCATATAGTCCACTACGCTGGCCTAGTGCGGGTTGGCGGACTTACATACCATAGAAATTCTTATAAATCGCTATGGTATGCAGGTTTCCTCACGATGTTTTCCTTCACCGATTTAGTGCGTTATAATAATACGTAATACGTTTATTACAAGAGGCTATCGATTGGTTGTAAAAAGCCGCAGAATTGATATTTAAAGTAATTTCTTTTGCCGGAAACATACTGTTAGAACGTGGGGAAACGTGGGGAACCCATGACGTAGGATCTTGTGTTTGAAATTTGGTTCTGATCATAGAAAATAGTACGATTTGATTTGATTGAACACGCATCGAGCCTATCGCTTTTCAACGGTATGTTTTAGCCTTTACCTATACATATCGCTTTGTCTCACGCGCATTTCCGGTACCATTCGTAATATACGTACAGTCACTACGTACGCTTAAGAATGACATAACTCAGTTATCAACGAATTAAAAAAAAATCGTTTTGTAGTAACAAATCTTTCGATTCCGATTTGAATATTGCAGCTTATAGTGTTGTTTGAAACCTGTCTTAGTATTATTTGTATGTATACAGGGTGTTCCGGAATGCGTTTTGTTCGTGGCGCAGAGGCTGACCAAGTACCCATTATTACTAGAGCCGCTGTTGAAGACGGCGGGCGATGACGTCAACGAAAGAGATCTCTTGCAGAAAGCACTGTGTGGGGTTAAGGTACTGTAGAAACTATTATAATATATTAAAAAATAATAAAATCTTTATTTGAACAAAAACCCCACAAAACTAGAGTATAATTTGCTAGAACTACTGCAGTTTGTACTAGAGTACAAAAGTTTAAGTGTGTCGCAGCTAGGCGTTTGCAGCACCCGCCTCCGGGAAAATCTTAATAACAACGTACATTATATAAAGTAAATAAGAGTTTAAAGGTTTAAAGGTATTATGGAAAATCGTGATAATAGCTGTGATGAGCTATCGACAATAACGTCACATGCCATAGCTTAACTATTAACGTACCAAACGTTGAAATTGATTTAGTCATTCCAAAATAAGATTCCTAGCTCTCTGGCCCTTTTTTCAGGCATTTACATTTTAGGTTTCGTCTCTCATGATATAATGTTACATCTAGTATTACGCAAGATAAATACGTTTTTTGTCATATGTGCTATCCTATAAGAGATTTTATCCCATGCTGGCCCAATCTGTTCTATCTTGTCTCAATTCGTCCCATCTCATGTGATCTTGTCGCGTCCTATTTCCGTTGTCAGAATTTGTCGGATTATAGAGTACTGCCTAAAACCCCCTATAGTCCGATTTTTTTTACAAAAGAGTACCTTGTAATCCGACAAATTACAGGTCCACTGATAAGATTCTTTATATGTATGCAAACAATGAACACACGCTAGGCCGCACCGCTATCCTCTCGCATGTAGTCAAATTCAAACTAAGCAATCAGAATCAAAACAATACCCTACGCGTCGAGCACAATAGTGATGGTCTGTACAAGTTGTAACTTGTTCAATCATGCAATAGCGAATATTATCAAAAAAAAATATTCAATAATAAATAATAGACCATGCCGGATTAGACAGGGGCCGGATTACCGGGGGTCCACTGTAAACTTCGTTTAGTAAATTATATATTAGAACTAACAAATTACCTCAATCTCCAGGAAATCCTAGTGGACGTGGACAATCAGGTGGCGGCTAAAGAGCGCGAGGACAGAAAGCTGGAGATCTACCACCGCATCGACGCCAAGTCATTCGCCAACTTCAGGGGACGCAAGTTCAAGAAGAGCGCCATATTGCAGGGGAACAGGAGTTTGAAGTTAGTAACGTTTTATACATATAATGATCTTTATTGTATTTCTTCAAGTATTAAAATAAAAGACTTGAAGTGCGTTGCTGTAAAAATTAAAGAAACAACATTTTAAGCCTATTTATCATAAAATAATGTTTACCTTCCATCTGGTTTTATCTCGGCCATATTATACCCCGTTTTTCACATTCTTGTCTGAGATGTTGGCTCTCATATTTTCTTTAACCCCAAGCCTGTGTCACTTCGGTGCCAGTTTTTGACAGCGTCTGTTTATTCAATAGTATCATTATGAATTGCAAGGCGTGTTCAGTAACTCCTTACTAGATTGTTCTCGGAGTGTTAAACTTGACTGCGGTGCGCACACACATTGTGTATTTTACAGAGCAACACGCGTGCGGCTATCACACACTAGATATGTTATTTAGCTACATAAAAGACCAAACAACACCAATGAATATTTCATTGTTTGCACTTGTAAAGGAGAATGCCCGGTATCGGTAGAAAATATCGTTGATCCCAATATCGATACTGCTTAAAATTTATTATAGCATTTTTTATGGTTTGTCCTTACACTTTTTCCTGTTTTATACAGGGCGATAGGTTTTATAAAACAAAGTAATTACCGTCACATTTTTCATTTTGTTTGCTGAGACGAAGACAAAAAAATATTTTTATATATTAAGTTCATTTCTCTAAGAACTCAGTTCTTGGGCCGCAATCATGTTCATATTTATTGAAAATATTTTTTTTCCTACACAAAAAGTAGATTTCTTCGAGGTACAACAATCTTCGCGCCGATACTAAGTTTCATAGTACAATGGACATTCTCCTTTATTATCATTTATCATTATCAGCATGTAGCTGGATGTAGGCCTGTCCCAAGGCACGCCTCACTGCATCCAGTCGCTTGTGAATATGTTTTGTAACTAAAATTAAACATCAATCAATTCTTGACGAAGTAAACCACACTCTCTATAATACTTAATAATATAAAATCTACTGTTGAATAGTCAAAAAACTAAATGTATTCGGTTTGTAACACCTAATGTCAACAAAGTTAATGCCGACATTTTTATGAATGGGGATGTGTTGAGCCTTGTGGAGACTACTAAGTTCTTGGGAATCACATTGGATCCTAAGCTTCAATGGGGTCCCCACATAACTGCGTTAGCTAAAAAGCTGAGTGCTGCAGTTTTTGCAGTGGGCAAGATTCGCCAATTGACTGACATTGATACGGCTCGATTGGTTTATTTTGCTTACTTTCATAGCCTAATGAGTTACGAAATTTTGCTGTGGGTTGGTGCTGCTGACATTAATACCATCTTTGTTCTTCAAAAGCGAGCCATAAGATCTATTTATTCGTTAGGCTCCAGGCAATCGCTGAGAGAAAAATTCAAAGTAATAAATATAATGACAGTAGCATCAGAATTTATATTCGCTAATCTAATGTATGTCCACAAGAATATAGAACAATTTCAAAAGGTTAGCGATATTCATGATAAAAATACTAGAAATAGAAATAATCTAGTCAGTCATAAGATGAGGCTCCACAAAATTAGCAAATCTTTTAAGGGTTACTGTATACATTTCTATAATAAAGTTCCCACTCACATAAAAGCCTTAACTATAAAATAAATTTAAATCTATAAAACGACAGTTGTGTAATAAGGGTTACTATAAAATTTCAGAATACTTAAAAGATAGTAAGGCTTGGGAATGAAACATAACACTCAGCCGTACAGTAAAATTATCAATTATTTATTATTATAAATTATTTGTGAACTGCTCTGAATTGCAAATCTTGTATAATCACTGTATTGTTAACTTATTTTGAAAAGAGCAACGCTAGAGTTTCTTGTCCGTTCTTCTCTGGCGAAAACAGCCTTGTGAACCGGGTGGTAGTGGAAAAAAAGTGACTGAATCTAAACAATGTATGACATTTTATGGATTCAATAAATATTTTCATTTCATTTCATTTGCAATAATTGTGCTATTGTTTAACAGGTTTGAAGGCGTGGCGACGTTGATGCAGGGCCGCAGCAAGATGCAGACTCTACTCGTGATAGTCCTCACCGATGTATTGTTCTTCCTACACGATAACAACAATAAATACACATTCTTCACACCCGATAACAAGGTAGGTGCTGGCTCGATTTAGTACGTTTCTCAAATGGTGACCATAACTAAATAATAAAATTACAAGTGTGACGAGTTTAGCATTCAGCTTTTTTATATTCGGTTCTTTGGCAATCTCGATTCGTTATAAATAATATAATATTTTATATATAATATTCTAAGCGGATTACTGATAATAGCCAGTACAAACGTTGATTATATCAAATATCGTGAAAGATTGTTTTTAAAATTTCTGATTTGGATTTAGTGTATTCATACTAGTACACATTAGGTTAAAGTGCGGCTGAAGTAGTCCTTGAACTACTAGAGTCTCTGAATTGATTAGTGATGATGGTGATAATTATGATGATGCCAATTATTAATAAATAATTTTTAAAGCATAAGGATGCTAATGATGGTGATGATAATGATGATAAAGATGAATGTGAATATGATGATGATGATGATGGTGGTGATAATGGTGATGATGATGGAGATTATAATGATGATGCGAATGATAGCGATGATAATGATGGTGATGATGATGTTAGTAATGATGATGGCGATGATGATGATTATGATGAGCGCAGACTGGCGTGGTGTCGCTAGTGAAGCTGTTGGTCCGCGAGAAGGCGGGCGCGGAGGGTCGCGGGCTGTACCTCATCTGCAGCGGGCCCAGCGAGCCGGAGATGTTCGAACTGCGAGTGCACCGGCCCAAGGACATCGCCACCTGGATACACGCCATACGGTAACTATACATGCGGTTAAACAGCTTTATTTACTCTAAAAAAATGTGCATTTCACTCTATGAGTTATGTACAATATAGTAACTAAAACTTACAGAATATTGATCAAACTATAAATGTGTTTGTTAATTGTCATACAAAACAAAGTTGATGACAAAAACAATAAAGTAGGTAGAAGTAATAAAAATTATTTAACAAAAAGAAAAATGGCGCATTGGTTCGAATGTGACTGCCAGGTCCGTATTTAGTATTTGTTTTTTTTTTTTTTATATAGGAAATTGGTGGCAGGTCTCTCATTTATGAGGCCGCCTGAGTAGGTACCACCGCGATGTCTATTTCTCCCGCCAAACAGTAGTGTAAATGCACTGTTGCGTTTCGGATTGAAGAACATTGTAGCCAGAGTAACTACTACACATATTGAGACTTAACATCTTATGTTTTAGGATGGCGAGCGCAGTGGAATCCCAAGCATTGTTTTGTAATTCAGGGCGTTGTTTGGTTTTGCTATACTGTTCATAAATGGTCATATGGCTTATTTATTTTATTTTTTATTAAAAGATTTCCAACGTAGAACATATAAAAAATATACATAAAGAAAAAACATAATACAAATTAATATATGCTGCGTGTTCATTCAATTGAAGGAAATCACATCATGCGTTACCATTATTCGACAGTTATTTTAGCACTTAATCTAAATTAATATTTATTAATAATTACCATCAGGCGAACGGTATGCGCGTAAAGTGCGTGGTGGCCTGTTGGTAAACGGACTAGACGCGACTGCCAACATGTTCACGGTGGTCGCGGGTTCGAATCCCAGGGCACACCTCTGACTTTTCGGAGTCATGTGTGTATTGATAGTCAATCACCACGCACTAAAACGGTGAAGGAAAACATCGTGAGGAAACCTGCATACCATAGCCGATTTTATAAAAATTTCTATGGTATGTAAGTCCGCCAACCCGCACTAGGCCAGCGTGGTGGACTATATGGCCTAACCACTCTCAATCGTACTGTCGATTGTAGAGGAGGCCCGTGCCCTGCAGTGGGACGTATATGGGCTGATACAGAACGGTATGCTCGTCTCGCCATTAAAGCAAAAAAAATGGACTTGCTATACTTAAAGGTGATGATAATGATGATGTGTTGTTACAGAGCGGCAGTACAGAGTTGTCCGCAAGAGGTTGAAGAGTCGGAGGCGGGCGCGCACGCCACCTCCGCCGAGGAACGGCAGCGACATCTGGAGGCGCGACACGAGAACATAAGACTGATCACAGGTGACGCACTGTTTATACAGGGTATATCAAGAGTGTTACTGAAAACGAAGCCGGGTAGTAGTTTAAGCGACTTCAGACACAATGCAACAGAAAAAGTTGCAAAAAAAAGCGACAATTTTTTTTTGTTATTTTTTTCCTATGACCATGTTTGGGTCGTAAATGCATTTTTTTTTCCTAAAATAATAGTGTATACCCTTTTATTTATGAATAATCTAAGGTATAAGAGTGTTTAAATCATTATTTTAGCAAAACTATGGATTTACCACCCAAAACTGACGATATTTAAAAAATCATAAATAATAATGTCGCATTTCTATGCGAAATTTTTAGTTGCATAGTGTTTGTAGTCACTAAAACTACCACCCGGCTTCGTTTTCGGTAGCGGTCTTGAGATATGCGGTATATATATATTTATACGAACAAAATTCTTATCATTGAAGCGAAACACGGCTAGGGTATATAATGCACAGCTTACGGTGTTTCTTGTATTAAAATTAGGACAGAGATCATAATGGACGATAGTGGAAAGTAATAGTGGTTACATCTGCGTATGCGATTGACATCACGCCGGTAAAATTGTATCGGTGGATTCGGCGGATCTTACTGTCAGGTGTACTTGCGTAGTACAGCCAGTAAGAAAAACAAGTGTGTGATGAAAAACAAAACATGTATAATTTCAACACCTCAAGTATGATATTTTACATACATAACTAGCGGACCCGGCCACGCTCCGCCGTGGCTTATTTTATATACATATGATGAATATTATATTCATTTTTTAAGCATAGTAAAATAGCCCGACCCAGCTTCGCCTGGGTGCATATATTTTTTGATTCCACTCCACACCAAATACATGTTATTTTTCGTATAAACTCTTGTATACCTAAACTTGACATAGCTATTTTACTGTCCGGCTCAATCCCGTCTCATCCGTCTGTTCAGTCTCTTACCGATCCGTCCCGTCCTTTCTCTTTATTATCCATCCCGTCTTATAACGTAAATTTACATTTCGTCCTATCAAATCTGTCAGCTACCCCAGCCCTCTCCCGTACCTTCCACTCTATTATATCCCGTCTCTCCATATACATGTACATATAAAGATACCCTTATGAAATTTTGACATTAAAACTTTAGCGTTTTTCATTGTCCATCCAATATTTCTTTCCTTATTTCAGCACCAAAATGCTGTTTTTCCAAATAATATTGCACGCCATTAGTTTTGGTTAGTAATAAAGTAATAATAACCAATTAAAAAAAAATATTGGCCAAATTTTGCGATTCATTTTTATACTATAGAAGAAGATATAGTCCACCCCGCTGGCTTAGTGCGGGTTGGCGGATTTTATTTCACGTAGAAATTAATCCGAAAAGTCAGAGGTGTGCCCTGGGATTTGAAACTGTGCCCATCGTTAACTTGTTGGCAGTCGCGTCTAGTACGTTATCATATACAAATTAATAAAACCTTCATACTGCCTTACCAAGTGACGTAAATAATAGAACATAATATGTTTAAAAATATGAAACTGCATATCGTTCATTATAATGTCTAGATACGGCATCAACGTACCAATATTTTTTTTATTCTTGAGTCTGAAAACAATACTAATGCGGAATTTAAATTTGTCCCCCAGCGCATCTAAAAGTATCAATTCAAAAAACAATGTCCTTTATGAAAACGAAAAATTATAATTAGATATACTTTGGTGTACTCCGGCAAAACGCTTCGATAGAGTATACCTTGTTTAAAACTGTTGCATTAATTTAAAAAAACAATGGGCTATTTTGGTAGATATGGACATCGTTTTATTTTACATTTAACAAAATTACGCGCAAGACGCCGTATCTAGATAATATTATATACACGATGTACAAATTTTTTGAATTTTTTTCTATTTCGTCAGCCGTCAATGAAAGACAATGGAAAGATAGATCATTTTACGTTGGATGTTAGTTGAAGCTTGACCGTCTTTTACGTCTCCCGTCAAATAAACAAAGATCATCCTATATTGGCTGGACGCATCACGCTTGGACGATACCTAAAAAAAGGTTTTTAGTATCTTACTTAGAAATTTTCCAATTTTTCTCACTCCTTAAACCTTCCCAGGACTTCCACGAATATTTCAAGACCAAAATCAGCCAAATCGGTTGGTGCGTTCTGAAGTTATAGCGTCAGGAAGGAAAACCCGACTTATTTTTTTATCTATCTATATATACAGGGTATATCAAGACTGCTACCGAAAACGAAGCCGGGTGGTAGTTTAAGCGACACAATGCAACAGAAAAAGTGGCAAAAAAAAGCGACAAAATTTTTTTTGTTATTTTTTTCCTATGGCCATATTTGGGTGGTAAATACATTTTTTCCTAAAATAATAGTATATACCCTTTTATTTATAAATACTCTAAGGTATAAAAGAGTTTAAATTATTATTTAAGCAAAAACTATGGATTTACTACCCAAAAATAAAGATATTTAAAAAATCATAAAAAAAAATTGTCGCGTTTCTAGGCGAAATTTTTAATTGCATTGTGTTTGTAGCCACTAAGACTACCACCCGGCTTCGTTTTCGGTAGCAGTCTTGAGATACCCGGTATATAAAAATGAAACCCGTTTCGCGTTGTCACGGCATCACGTGTGAACGGCTGAACCGATTTCGATAATTCTTTTTTTTAAATGTTTGTGGAAGTCCAAGGATGGTTCTTACGGCGAGAAAAAATCGAATAATTGCCGGAAAAACCCTAAAAACAGCCCTTTTCTTTTTCCCATACAAACGTTTTCTAACTAAAACGTAAAGTCAATTTGAGCTTTATTGCTATTGTATAAAGTTCCTATTAAATTACAAGCACTCACTGTTGTTTAAACAATGTAGGTATGTTCCTAACGTCAAAGAGTCAATTTGCACTTTATTACCGCTAAACAAAGTTCAAATTCAATCATATCTATCAAAACAGTGTGCGTGATTTTCCCATACAAAATGTTCATGGGTTTGTAACTGTCAAACATTTAATTTTCACCTTGTCGATATGGTAAACTCTTCCCTCAAATTAAAGAACGTATTTAAATAAAGGTTTCGAATCGACAACACAATATTCGATTAATGGCGTATTTTAGATTTTAAAGATGTAAAATATTGACAGTAGTGAAAATGGATTGACATTTTATTTGATTGTAATTGTTTATGCATGCGTTCAGAAATTTATTTTGTATAACTAAGGAGAATATATCAAGCTACATTAATATAGGACAATGAAATAAATAATGTTCACACGTAATGGTAGATTTACATGTTGGCTGAGGCTGGGTCAACGTCTACCAATTCCAAGCTATTAACTATGAAAAACATAATGCCAGCCGAGCCAAACACTCCACGGTTTACACGCTGCCGTTGGTCGAGGCTGGCTGAGGTTGGCCAAGCGTGTAAATGCAGCATAAGAAGTTATACTTACTACTTTTCAAGATCGAATGCCATTTTTATCACGAATTTTTACAGTGGCCTTTCCTTCGCTATAATTCACTGATAGAAATGTACATCGTATCGGAGTGAGATAGGTTATATTATACCTAAAGGGGGTAAAAAAGGGTTGAAATGTTATGTCTAAGAAAATCGAAACCACTGAAGTTATGTCTATGAAATTTTATATTTCAACTCTTTATTACTAACAAAAAGTAATGGTGTGCAATATTTTTTGGAAAAACAGCATTTTGGTGCTGAAATAAGGGAAGGAATATTGGATGGACAATAAAAAACGCAAAAGTTTTTAATGTCAAAAATTCATAAGGCAATCTTTATGTGTATATGCATATGGATTTATATGTATATGTATATGGATGTATATGGAGAGAAGGGACATAAAGTAAAATAGAATGGAAGGTACGGGAGAGGGCTGGGATAGCTGTCAGATTTGTTAGGACGAAATGTAAATGCACGTTATAAAACGGGATGGATAATAAAGAGAAGGGACAGATTGGGAAGAGACTGAACAGGCGGATGAAACGGGATTGAGCCGGACAGTAGGATAGCTACGTCAAGTTTAGGTTTACAAGAGTTTATACGAAAAACAACATTTATGTGGTGTGGAGTGGAATCAAAAAATATATGCACCCAGGCGAAGCTGGGTCGGGCCGCTAGTATTAATATAGATATGCAAATAAATAATTATTAAAATGTGTATTATTTTTGCTGTACATATAATATAATACTAAATTAGGTAATAAAAGAGTAACAAATAGTAAAAATAATATTTTGTTACTGAGCAGACGACACGCCGTGGTGGCAAATCGAAGGTGACTTATAACGTGAATGTGATTCTCATATTCTATATTTATTTTGCACGAATAAGCATGTCAATGTCTGTATTCTTTCCCTAAAGGTTACCCATTGCAACTACCATGATCGTGTAATGAACGTGTCAAACAAAAAAATATAAATGCGAAAAAAAATAAAAAACATAAATCTTGTCTTGTGTCGTGGGTATCAGGAACATCATTTCATAATTTGTTTTACTGCGGGGATCGAATCCGCGCTTCTCATTTCACAGCCGGCGTCAAACCAACTTCGCCATGAAGAGTGTTATTTATTTATTCAAAATACGTTATTGCACACCACACAAATTACAGATATAATAACACAAAACGCTTATATATATGTAACAAACGGCGGTCTTATCGCTGTCGGCGATTTCTTCCAGACAACCTTAATATGAACTGGAATGAATGAAAGCACTGAAGAAATGGGTGGTTGTGATGTTACTATGCAACACTGCCCATTTAAACTTCTGTTACTAGCCTAGACATTCTATTGTCATTCTAAAATTTTTAACGTTCATGGCACGATCTTAAAACTGTATGTAGTAGGTGGACCTTAATACTTCCTATGGAGTTATGTAAAAATACTCATATTGTACAATTTAATATATTGCAATTCCATTGCCTGTGTATTCATTTTGAACATATGTGTTTTTAGGTCAAATATATTTTCTTTCTGAGATCATTTTTATGGCTTTAGCGGTCGATGTTCCTTCTAAGATGACTATTGTAAATACTTTACTTTATTTCATTTATTTAAAAAAACGATATACCCAACAGTCATAACTTTTGTATCGTGGTTATACTACACTTGATACTTTTCTTTTCACATCCAGACCTGAAACAAATATTGAATAATCCAAACATTTGTCTCGGGTCTGGAGATTTGGAGATTTTTATTGCTATAGCATTATAGATCGACTATGGTCTTTTAGCGTGCAAATACGTGGTTATCATGCTGTTGTCAAAATATTAGGAACAGTTCTTCTCTTTTCATCAAATTTTATATTATTAGACATTTTATTACTACTAGATTACGAATTGTTTATATTAAGAAAACATATCTTAAATAATGCGTTAAATAGAGAAAGTCTGTTCTTAATATTTTGTGAACAGCATGTCAACCACACATTCCAAAGCTAAAAAACCGTAGATGTCTCCATGTCAAATATTTTCCGTTTATTTCAAAACATTATATTGTATTGTTGACTTAAGTAATCATCGTTGTTCCCGCATATGACCCGTACATTGTGTCTGTTTATTCCTGTCTTGTCTTGGATGCATAACTTACATGTAATATGTGTGTATTCAAATGTCTACCATGTAAAATAAAGGAGAATGTCAAAATTACACTACTTACAATGTTATCAAGGTTTGCCATTCCATTTTGTAATTGTGAATAAATTTTTTTTGTTTTTACTTTGTGACAAAATGTTTTCTTTGCGGTAGAAATTAAATTATATCTGGCATTCCTCTTCATTTATAACTGTCGTTGTTTTAGAATTATACGTGCATCGTGCATTTTATTTCCTTGCATATTTGTTGGTTGTGTACTAAAGTATTTATTTTTTAAACAGAGGCATTAAGAGCCAAAGACAGAGAGCAGGCGGCGTTGCTGGAAGAGAAAATGGCGTTGCACATGAAACTAGTGGCGCACACCGGACCCTTTGTGTTAGAAGTGCCAAATACAAGTGAGTTTATGTACTCAGTTTGTTTTAAACGAAAAAGGAGAATGCCCATTTTACTATGAAACTTAGTATAGATGCGAATATTGTTGGGCCATGATGAAATCTACTTTTTTGTGTAAGGAAAAATATATATTATCAATACATAAAAAAATAATTGAGCCCAGGCCCGGAGTTCTTAGAGACGAACTCGAAGTCCAAAATAAATATTTTTTGTATGGGGCTCTGTAAACAAAATGTAAAATTTGTTGATAATTACTTTATTTCATAAAAGTCTGTTGCCAGGGGTAAAACAGGAAAATATTTACGGACAAACCTTAATAAATGGTACAGTTAAATTTAAGCAGTATCGATATTGGGATCATTGATATTTTTTACAGATACTATGAATAGGCATTCTCCTTTAACTATGTAAGAGTACGGATAGTGGATGTAAGCTGTATGTAGCTGTATCCAACAGGTCGCTATGTAAATACTTTGGCCTTTTTTCAGTAGTAGAGAGAGATGGGGAGAGAAAGAGAGTGAGAGAGAGCGATAGTGTGTTTTTGTGATTTAATAATATTAACTGTCCGTAATTAAAATCTTTTCAACTCAAAACAATATTTTCAGTTTCAAAAATGACATAATTTAAACTTCCACTTCCTGCATATAAGAATAATTTTGTATTGAAATAAAACTATTATTTTTATTTATTTATTTATTTTATTTAATCTTTATTGTACACTGATTTATTATAACTACAAATAGGGATACAATAAAATACAAAAGTACAAAAGGCGGTCTTATCGCTCTGAGCGATCTCTGCCATACAACCTTTGGATGGATATAAGGGAAGGAGATTGAGAGGGCAGTGTAAGAATAAAGAATAAAAGCTCAAAACGAAAAAAAAGAAAAGAAAATAATAATAATAAAGTAATTAATATACCTACAAGTAATAATATAAATACATATTTGTAACATAATACACATACACAAATATATACATGTATATACGTAAAAATACAAATAAAATACATACAATATATATATATATATATATATATATATATATATATATATAACAATAAATAAATAAAAACACATCAATATAACCTGTTCATAGCGAAAAGTAATGCTCTTTCATCAGCTTTTTGAAAGACGACAAAGTTTGAGCCTGTCTTACCACTACAGGAAGGGCGTTCCATAATCGAACAGCTTCGACAGTGAATGATTTATCCGTAAATATAGTAGTGTGTACGGGCATTCTCAGTTTAAGATTCTCCGACGATCTCAAGGATCTCGAATGTGACTCATGAAGAAAAATAAATCGTTCTTTAAGGTAAGAAGGGGCGAGAGGATTAAACAAAATATTGTAAAGAAGAGAGAGAATGTGAGTATTCCGACGAAGCCGTATAGGTAACCACTTGAGCTTAGCACGAAACTCGGAAACATGATCATATTTGCGTAATCCAAATATGAATCGAATACAGAAATTTTGAAGGCGCTCAAGTTTATCAAGTTGCACTTCGGTGAGGTCTAGATAGCTGACATCGGCATAATCAAGGATGGGAAGAAGGAGTGCTTGCGCAAGTGAAATCTTCGTGGCAATAGGTAGAAAATTGTGTAACCGCCGCAAGGACCTTGCCGAGGCAAACAGCTTACGACTTACTTCTCGAAGCTGTGGACCCCAGGTGAACGATTTATCAAAGTGTACACCAAGATTTCTCACAGTTTCACTGTATGGAACAGTGACCCCATCACAAGAAATACTTGGTAGTTGGGTAAAATCAAGTCTCGAAATCATCCTGGGGCTGCCGACAACAATAACCTGAGTTTTCGATGGATTGACTTTCAAGCCATATGCTTTGCTCCACTCACAAATATGATAAATATCTAGATTTATTGTGGTAATCGCACTTACTATTTTGTCTAAAGGCGCTCGAGTGTAAATTTGTAGATCATCAGCGTAGAGGTGGTAGGAGGAGCGAAGATGATTAGTTATGAAGTTTATAAAAACTGCGAAGAGTAAAGGAGATAGCACGCCACCCTGTGGAACGCCAGCAGATACAGTGCTCCACGAGAATAAACTTTCCTCAACACTGATGCGTTGCCGGCGTCCGTACAGATAACTTCGAAACCAATCAACAGCCGTTGGAGATATGTTAAGAGAACACAGTACGCTCAGTAGGATATCAAAGTCGACGGTATTGAAGGCATTGCTAAAGTCAAGCAATGTTAAGACTGTCAGCATGCCTTCCTCCATACCAAACCTAATGCCATCCGCAATATGAGTCAGAGTTGTAGTAGTGCTATGTCCTGGGCGAAACCCTGATTGGAAAGGATTTAAGAGGCTATTTGTGGTAAGGAAGTCATTTAATTGACTATGGATTAAACGTTCAAGGACTTTGGATAGGAATGGAAGAATGGAAATGGGACGAAAATCGGAAAGTACAGAGGAGTTGGGTTTTTTGGGAATAGGAATGATATTAGCCTCTTTCCAAGCAGTGGGAAATATCTGTGTGGAAATGGAGTGATTAAGGATATGGGTAATAACAGGAAGAATTTCGTATTATATATTTTATCGCGGATTTGGTTTGATTTTTAAATTTTTTATCTTCCCGACATCCCGATTACTTTACAGGTTTCGTGGTCACGGGGCGGACTGATTCTGTATCAGCCCATATACGTCCCACTGCAGGGCACGGGCCTCCTCTACAATCGAGAGTACTATTGAGAGTGGTTAGGCCATATAGTCCACCACGCTGGCCTAGTGCGGGTTGGCTACTAACGGGGCGGACTAATTTTGTATATTGTATGAATTATGTTTTGGTGTGTACAGATGTAAACACAGCGTTTCCGGGTGGCTTAGTGTTTCCGGACTATGTGAGGCTGGCGGCGCCGACCATGGACTCTCATACTCTTTGGCAGGAGGTCTGCAAAGTCGTCAAGGTATGGACATCATAGTATATATATTTAATAATAGTAGTATAATTAATCATAATAAAGATATCTGATCAATGTTATGCAGCCGGTAGCATATATACCGGGTATATCAAGACTGCTACCGAAAACGAAGCCGGGTGGTAGTTTTAGTGACTACAAGCACAATGCAACTAAAAATTTCGTTAAGAAACGCGACAATTTTTTTTATTATTTTTTAATTATCGTCGAGTTTAGGTGGTAAATCCATAGTTTTTGCTGAAACAATAATTTAAAGCCTTGCATACCATAGCCGCTAGCGTCTTTAAAAATAAAAGGGTTTACACTATTATTTAAGAAAAAACTATGCATTTACCATCCTAATACGACGATAGAAAAAAAAATAACAAAAAAAGATCCTCACAAATTTTTGCACAAAATTTAGTTGCATTGTGTCTGAAGTCACTAAAACTACCACCCGGTTTCGTTTTCGATAGCAGTCTTGATATACCCTGTATATAAATCTCTGACATAAATGTATTTTTTTTTTATTAATGACACATATTTTTTACTAATGAACAGAAATATTTTTGTCTGATACAAACATACATCTTGTATAGGAGTTTTCATGGTATACAGGATGATTTTTTAAGTGGGCGTGAATGTCCATATCCTAAACTATGAGGTATAGCGCGAAATATTTTGAAAACAAAATCACTGGTTATGCTTTTATAAAGCATTCGATAATGTTCCCAATAAGATTCAGGGAAGCCATGACACAGGCAAACTAAGGCCCTATTCAGTGCAACGCGGACGGTCCGCGCGCGGATTAGTGCGTGCGTCCGTCGCGGATCAAATCATCGTTCAGTTCAACGCGGAACGCGGTTGAGAGTGGTACAGTTACAACAGTAAGCCTATGGATAAAAAATTGAAGTTGGTGGTTGCTGCCTATTTATTAAATAGCAGTTTGTTTTTTTAAACCAATTTTTTTTTCTTCGCCTGAGCTATCTTCAAATTTTGGATACACAGCTTTGCAAACATCCAGCCACGCCTTTAGTTTAGCATCCTTATTTTTATAGAAGGAGTCGCGGAGATTCCAAAGACATGGTTGTAATCGTACTTCTTGTATAACCCTCTCAGTTTGCACGGTTGCAGCCATGACGACGACAGTACTTTTCGTCCGCGTCGCACGACCGTCCGTCGCGCACTGAACAAGTCTGTACAAGTCACAGATCACTTCCAATAGATACCGCATTACGATAGTTTTGTTTTGAACCGAAAACGCCAACGAAGGGAACTGCGCGGGGGGTGGGCGGGTTGCAGCGCGGTCACGTGGACTTCACTGGAGAGATGAGGCATAAGTCGATAAATAAAAAAATGTATCGATAGTTCGATTTGCCAGTAAGTTCATGTGTTATGATCGCTTCTATAACTTAATTACCAACTTGTTAAATGTTTGATAATATTTTTTCACCGGCCTGTAGGGCGATTCACGTATTATAATAAGTTCAGTTGCAGTGCAGTTGCGGTTAAGTTTCGATCAAAACAGCCCTTTTCGTATTCTCGTAATTTTGACAACCGCTGTCAAATACGCTCGCGTCAAGTTCGCGTCACGCAAACGTTTTAGCGTATTCTACTGCTGTGCGTATAAGTCTATCTCAAAAAAATTTCATACGTCTGACGTACAGTTGACGCGCAACTCACGCGCAGTTCACGCGCAGCTAAACACTTACAAGAATACCATTTTGTACCAAAGCGTAAACTTAATTGTAACCGCACCGCAACTTGATCGGCGCGTTAAAAAGTTACGTGAATCGCACTACATATCTGATAAATTATACCAACCGGCAACAGCTAACTACGAATAAAATAGGATTAAGATTTATACTTTAGTATGTAACGGTTTTATTTCTATTATTCACCGTGTATTTTTGTATGCCATAATGGCGAAATACCCAAATTAAGTGTTGATATAAAAGATCAGATAAAAATATGAAATAGTAAATAACTAAACCTTACGCCCTAAAGGGCTACAATAACTTATTCCGTTTCTTGAATTCTGACGGCGGCTGTAGTAAATGTAATATCGACAAGTGACGATGAAACCCACTTGACGAACTATGAATGTTTTTGAGACGATATATACAACGTATGTTAAAATTAGTGCAATAGCTTGTGCTACTGATTCTCAATAAACTTAGTATACTAAAACTTATGGTAAATACCCTCCCATTATATTTGAAAACGTATACAACCAGAGGGAAAGAAGGAAATTTAATTACGCCAATGATAATTAAAAAAATATTGTAAAAGTACCTTGTTAACAAAATTAACTATTTCAAATTACATAAAATAACGTAATTATGGTAATTTGCAATTTTTATTTAAATCAATATACATGGTATATCAAGACTGCTACCGAAAACGAAGCCGGGTGGTAGTTTAAGCGATTTCAGACACAATGCAACAGAAAAAGTTGCAAAAAAAAGCGACAATTTTTTTTTTGTTATTTTTTTCCTATGGCCATATTTGGGTGGTAAATACATTTTTTCCTACAATAATAGTATATACCCTTTTATTTATAAATACTCTAAGGTATAAAACAGTTAAAATTATTATTTTAGCAAAAACTATGGATTTACCACCCAAAAATGACGATATTTAAAAAATCATAAAAAAAAATTGTCGCGTTTCTAGGCGAAATTTTTAATTGCATTGTGTTTGTAGTCACTAAAACTACCACCCGGCTTTGTTTTCGGTAGCAGTCTTGAGATACCCGGTATACTGGGTGGAATCGCTTATCGTCACGAAAAAATTGTGCATGGCAAGTACATGATTTAGAACACTTTGGCATACTTATTTTAATTTTTTTATGTTTTTGTTTATGTAGTGTAAAATTAATTTACCACTACTAGTTACTAATTTAGAATAAGTTATTCATAAAACAACGTTGTTTAGAGAAAGATGCCATAAATGAAAAAAATCTTCATAAATACACATTATTGTTACCCTACTTTATACAATATGAATTCGAGTAGAAACTTCTAAATCTAAGTAATAAAATCCTTTGATCGCGCCGCCCTCACCGCCGCGCCGCCGCAAGCGCAAGTACAAAGCGTGCCGCCGCGCCGCGCCGCCCGCTCCCGCGCCGCCGACACCGAACAGGGATCTTGCCACTTCCTCAGTCGTGCGAAATTCGGTACCGAGTGACGTTGTACGAAATTATTTTGGTTATTGGTTAGATTCTTGCGGTCAAAATGAGTGATTACACGAACAGTGAGTATGTGACAATAATTACATGTTATGTTCGATCCAATAAAAAGTTGGGTCATGCAAGAAGGATGTATGCAGATACAGAACATCTGCAGTCTTTGCGTAGGAATGGTATCATGAATGATGAATCCACGAGTTCCCAGCACAAGAACTATTTTAACGACTTATCCGAGGCTACTCGATCATGGTAAGTTCAGACTTCCTAATCATGCAAGAATCCGTGACCTTCGACAGCGAAGTCGTCTATTCTCGACATTATTAAAACGTTTAAATAAAAACATATGCAGCTTTTTCTAAGATAGTAGACCTACGTTATGAAAATAATAATGTAAATCTTAACAACTTACCAACAACTACATTTACTTAAATGATCCTAACACACTAAAATTCTAAATAAATCAAAATGTCATATGGTAATATTTAGAGTAATAATACCGATAAATAGGCGCAGAGTAAGGTCAAGGTCTCTGCGCCACAGTCAGCTGTTGTGTGGCATGACTCATACACTCGCGCGCCTGAGTATTGACATGTCGTCGTTGCACTTTTAAGTGTAGGGTGATTTAGATAATATGTGTTTTGGAGATATCTTGTACTGATGTTGTTTATGGGGTAGTTTGTAGTTTTTAATGATAAATCTCGTATATAACGTTAATTTCACGTACACAATACACTATTAAATTTTCCGGACGATAAGCGATTCCACCCAGTATAAACTCATTTGCAAAAAAAACGGGCACCTAAGCAATGAACCATTTCAAATGTTACTATTGGTTTGTTTGATAATTATAGGTAGTTTTACTTTCACAATTTTGTAAATTAATAAGCAAATAATCGTTTTCGTCAGTATTATCATAAAATTTTGATAAAATTTATGGGTTTTAATGCTGAAGTTCACTAGTAGTGTATGCTCGCTAGTAGTGTATATGCTCGTGAAGTAAAAGTTAACAAAGATTTTTGTTTGTTTTTTCTTTAATAAAGTAAAAGCAGATAAATGTTTAGTATCGAGTGTGACCCCCTCTAGCTGAAATCACAGCTTGAATTCGTCTGGGTATGCTTGCGAGGATATTCCGGATACTTGCTTGCGGAATACGTTCCCACTCCGCGGTAATCACATTCTTCAGCTCTCTGATGGTCTGCGGAGCCCGTTGTACTGATCTCACGCGTCGTTTCAGAACGTCCCAGACATGCTCTATAGGATTGAGGTCGGGACTTCGAGCTGGCCAATCCAAACGACGAATGCCGACCTCTTGCACATACGCTTCCACATCGCCAGACCGGTGGGTGCGAGCGTTGTCGTCCATAAAAATTGAGTCTTCGCCTAAAGCGGCCAATGCGGGTTGTGCATGAGGAATTAGAACTTCCGTTATGTATCGATGTCCAGTCAGTGAGCCGTTTTCAATGAAGACTAACTCTGTACGATCCATTGAATTTATTCCTGCCCAAAACATAACAGAGCCCCCACCATAAGATTTGATTTCTTCAAAACAAGCCTCTGTAAAGCGTTCTCCTCGTCTTCGTAGCACTCGCCGACCTCGATCTTCACCGAACAGAGATATCCTGGCTTCATCGGAGAACAATACCCTATTCCAGTCTTCTTGAGTCCATGACTCACAATTTCGAGCAAACCTAAGCCTGGCAACTATGTGCTCACGGAGTAACTTAGGGCCGCGGGCCGGGCGATGACTGCGTATATTGGCCGCGAGAAGCCTCCTCCTGGCCGTCTATAGACTAATATGCACATTTCTTACTTCTTCGAGGTTGTTCTTAAGGTCCACATACGAAGACTTGCGATTTCTCAATGCGCGACTCACAAGAAAACGATCATCCCGTGGTTGGGTACATGGTTTTCTTCCAGAACCAAGCCTTCTCTCGACGGAACCGGTGTCTTGATACCGCTGCTAGGTCCTTTGAACCGTCGAGCGACTCACACTTAGCCTCTGAGCCACGAAGCATTGGCTGCAACCCTCTTCGAGCAGCGCAATAATTTTGGTAGCTTTTACCACTTTCTCTAACATTATTGAGACAGCTAAACAGCAATAAATGAAGCTTTGACAATTAAGAATATGAAATAAATTCATAAAATTGACTAAAAGTTATGAAAACCGATATTATCTTTTGGAACTTCGCACCAAAAATGTAGGATAAAAAGTGGTTTTCTGTAAAAACGAGCATCAAACGAAAATTTGAATTTAGAACGTACTGTTTTAAACACCACGGCATTTTTAAAACCGGCCAGTAACATGTACAAACGATTGAAATCATTTTAGTACCGTATTTTTTTAAAGAAGAATTAAAATCAAAACCGCCCGTTTTTTTTGCAAATGAGCGTATTTTGTGTTTTCATTTAATAAAATTAATTTACATTATTGTTTTACAATATCGATATTTCTGGGAATTATATTATAAACATGATAGACTACAAGCCCGTGGCAAAAAGTGATGGGTCAAATGAACCACGAGGAGACCTATTTAGTAAGATATAGGGGCTTAAAATAATAATATTTAGCACTATGCCGTCACTTGTAAGCTGTCCGTCTGGATGCAGATGAGACTTCAAAAGTACAGGGAGAGGGTGTATATTTTGGTCATATATTTTTGTACGGCATTTCTACCATCGATAGATCCATGAAAAATAATAAGAAAACACGTAGTGCCGTACAAAAATAGTGCGCCACAAATTTAGCAGAACGTTAGATATTCCGGAAATTTTCTTGGTAAATTTGGTCATTCGATTTTATACGGCATCGTTTCCATACAATTTCAATACCTCTTCTAATCCATTATTCCGCAACGCCGTACAAAAACTGCGACAAGGGAAAAAAATCGGCGGTTGGAAACCACTCACCTTCAGTGGTCCGGGAGGTGATTTGAAAAAGTACGGCATCGGTTTCATAACATTATGTAGCACTCAAAAGAACTAGTTAAAAACATGCCGTCAAAAAATATAGTTCATTTGAATGTATAAAATCAATAATACCTAAATTTATCATAAATCTAACCTTGAAAGCTGTAAGGTCATTTGATCCTGTACGGCAACTACTTTTTTAACATTATATTGCTAAATACAATTGTTATATAACATTGCCATTCAATAAAAAATGTTCTAAAAGAAATTGAGAGGAAAACAAAATACGACTTTTTTCATATTACTTGTAAAGTTTAAACTATCGTAGGTTAATGAAATACAGCAACTTTCTGAATATTATTGTTGTTTTAAATAGAACCTAGGTAAATGAATCGAGAAAAAATGATGCCGTATATTTTAATGTAGATCATATCTTTTTGCTGACTAAAATGACACTACCATTTCAGGGGTAACTTTATGGTCATCTGATACTGTACGGCATCAACATATTTTCGTAGAGAACAAGTGTTAATATGTATTAATCATTATGCCGTCTATTTAAAGCGAAACTGAGGGTATATTATATCCAAAAATTTAAAACTATTGATCTCAGTATTCATATTCTTGAATAATTTTCGATGTAATCTACTTTATACATGGACATATATTTTTTTAATTATCTTATTTTCTGATGTTTATTGATATATATACAAAAATGAAAAACAAATAGGAACCGTCAACTGCCCTAACTTTGATATTTATGCCCTTTAACGGGAAATAAAGTCTAAAATACGATCGATTTTTATGATATTTACACATATTATCATAAAAGTCGCGAATCCCATAGCACACCTCTAATTTTTCGGAGTCATGTGTGTATTGATAGTCAATCACCACGCACTAAAACGGTGAAGGAAAACATCACGAAGAAACCTGCATACTATAGTGATTTATAAGAATTTCTATGGTATGTAAGTCTTCCAACACACACTAAGCCAGCGTGGTTGACTATATGGCCTAATCACTCTCAATCATTCTCTCGATTGTGGAGGAGGCCCGTGCCCTGCAGGGGGACGGAATATGGGCTGATACCGATCATAAAAAATCCCAAAGAATGTTGTAATTTTTAAATATTTTACTCCATTTTTTTTTGTACAAGAAGTTATCGAAAATTTTTAAAAGTTAGACAAATTCAAGATCTCATGTCTGTGACATTCTAAAATGTACTTTTTTATCAAGATAATACGACACAATTTGCGTGATATATTTTGTGAGAATTTGAGGAGGTGAAATTTGCTAGGCAATGTCTGGACACCATATTGCACAATTTAAATAAATGATTAGGGTGGTCTCCTTAGTGACATATAACAATGAAACAAAATATGTAACATCTTATTTCTTTTCCAAAGTATGTATAATAAAATAGTAAAAAAGCAACTAATGTAGGTAGTGAACAAATAAAATATTCTTAAAATTATAGCAATAGTACGAGTACCAACACGTACTAGGTCAGCATAGTGGACTATACGGCCTAATCACTCTCAATCGCACTCTAGATTCTACAATCGAGATTACAATTACAGGGCACGGGCCTATTCTACAGTAGGCTCGTGCCATGCAGTGGGAGGTACTCGTATATGGGCTGATACGGAGTACGAGTTAAATAACTTTTCATTAAATTTTTCGTGGCGACCACTTAACAATATATTCCATATCACAACTTTTTATCAATATGAACATTGAGATTTGTATGGAATTGACTTTTTATGGACTATTGCAATAAAAACAAATAAAGAATCTAAATGCCGTCCAAAAATTTTCATACTAAATATCAACTTAAAGTATATAGTTACGTGGATTTTTCGAGAGTGTTTTTCGCCCTACAGAAGTTTGGACCAAAAAAAATTAACGGCATGTGAAAAAATGTTATCTATGCCTAAAATACTTTCAAAATAAATTAATTTCATGTTGCGTCAAATCACCCCCCTGACCACTGAAGGGAAGTGGGTTACAACCGCCGATTTTTCTTCCTTGTCGCATGGTTTTTGTACGGCGTTGCGGAATAATGGATTAGAAGAGGTATTGAAATTGTATGGAAACGATGCCGTATAAAATCAAATGACCAAATTTACCAAGAAAATTGCCGGAATATCTAACGTTCTGCTGAATTTGTGGCGCACTATTTTTGTACGGCACTACGTGTTTTCTTATTATTTTTCATGGATCTATCGATGGTAGAAATGCCGTACAAAAATATATGACCAAAATATACACCCTCTCCCTGTACTTTTGAAGTCTCATCTGCATCCAGACGGACAGCTTACAAGTGACGGCATAGTGCTAAATATTATTATTTTAAGCCCCTGTATCTTACTAAATAGGTCTCCTTGTGGTTCATTTGACCCATCACTTTTTGCCACGGGCTTGTAGTCTATGAGTCAAACACTAGAAGAACGTGTGATTTCGCCAAAAAAAGATGGCTTATTACGGTTATTGCTATGCGAAAAAGAGAGGGCTGATTCTCCATCCGAACTCGACTGTTTGACATTGATACATTAATCAGTATAAATTGAGCTCGCTCGGGACCAAATTAATTTAAAGAATATTAGTTATCGATGATCGAACAAATCATTATTAACTGTAATATTATGTTCCCAAAATGTAATTTTCGCTAACGTGCGACGACATGTGCGGGTCCACTACTTGGACGACACTGATGACGCGACATTTGGCATCGGTTTATATCTATCTGATAGCTTATATGTGTTGGGCGCAACCACTGCCTTGCATTTGGTATCTATTGGGAGTGATCTGTGGTACAAGTGCATTACCGTCCGCGCGCGGACGCCCGCGCCGCGGACGAGCGACGCGGAGTGATTTCGATCCGCGCGCGGACAGCTCTCCGCGGCGCGGGCGCTCCGCGTCGCTCTGAACGCGTTGTATGGGATTGATACATTTTACCGTCCGTCGCGGACATCCGCGTAGGTCGTCCGCGTCGCACTGAAGAGGCACTAAAGGAATGACGCCATTTTTAGCAACATAAATGTTTTTCTTTCGTTGCCTTTACGTTACGATATACGTTTGTGTGGCCCATCGTAGTTTTTGATACACACTACAAAACCCGATCTACGTGTTCGATACTTCGATCAAATATACACTAGATACAGGGTCCGGAACAAAATCACACGCCAAAAGTCGTCGAGGTTGCTTATACTTATACATTTGAATTTAGGACTACGAGATGTAGCAAAGTCTTAAATTATAATCAGGTAACAATAAACCTTATTCCTTTAAGTTAAGAATTATGGTTTGGACCATACTAAAATCAAATCCCATCAAAAACATCCTGTAAAAAAAATCCAAGTCTCGCAGCTCAGGTTTTCTACCACAAAAAGTTGAGAGATGCATGTTATACCAAGTCGATTATTTAGTCCTTAAGGGACCTTCTATATAAAGTTATTACGTTAGTTATTACCATATCAATATTAAAATAGAAGGTCCCTTAAGGACTAAATAAATAATCGACTAGGTATAACATGCATCTCACAACTTTTTGCGGTAGAAAACCTGAGCTGCGAGACTTGGATTTTTTTTACAGGATGTTTTTGATGGGATCTCACGTCTTTTTGTAGAGTCCTACTTTTTTCCTTTTCGGTACTTCTTACTTCTAGAATATCAATAACGATTTTTCTTAAAGCCTCTGTCTTATGGATTTTTCTTATTTTTGTAGGTATCAATTTATCACAAATATAGCGGATTTGATTATTAATGTTCTTTCTTTCATTGTGTCAACTTTCATTTCTTTCTTCGTCATGTTTTTCTAGAGGAATGTTGTACAGTTTCATGGGCTGAATACACCATTTCCCTCTCTATATCCCCTCCTGTTATGCCCCATGTATATAGATATCTATCTACAACTATTATTCCATTATATACGGGTACAATGATTCATTAACTGCAAATATAACTTTGTAACCCTATACATTTATATGGGATTACAAAGTTATTCACGCAGTTGGTCTATTTAGAAAACTAGACACAAATTATGAAATGTTTGAATTTTCCCTTACTTTAGACACTAAACACTAATTATATTATAAATTTGAAGGTTCTATGTCTGCTAGAAGTGCCTTAGACTTTTGATGATCGGTCAGTCAGTCAGTGAGTGACAAAATTAAGAAAGTTTGACATGCTAAAATTCTTAAACTACTGGTTCAAATTGAATGAAATTTTAAATATACCGTGTTTACACAATGCCTGCTTACTAACTGAAAATTCAGGCTTCATGCTTTAGCCACAACGAAGTTATAGGGGGTTGAAAATGGTCTGAATTGCTTCGAGAAAAGGATGTTACGGCCTATAGCTCGACTTGGAGGGGGCTCGGCCGCGCCCCCAGATAAGAGCACGCTTATTTCTATTGCTGTTCTTTAGGCCATTAACTTATAATCAAGCGTATTATTTATTAAAAATATATATATTAGAAAGAAATTTATAAAAATACACAAATCAACGCTTATACAATAAAATATAGTACAATTAGGTTTGCACATTAGTTCCTTGTTTACATCTAAATATTTTACCGCGTTCCGCTACTAGGCATGGATCGGGGGAAAAATAGAATATTTGACATTGAGATAATATACTAGAGGGGACGCTGCAAACAAAATGTTCGTAACAAAATGAAGGGTACCTTCTATTTCTTTCTCTGTCTGTCTCTGTCACGCTTACGAAGTAACATTATCTTCCCTCTCGCTTTACTGTGTACCCGTGTGCACACACCATACGCAGAGATTTTGTAGAGTATTTTGTACCATATGCAGAGAGTATAATACCTCAATGGGGGCCTATTATTGTTTTGTTGTGTATTATTATTAGTACTCTTTACAATTATTCTTATTGTTAGAGATATTTCTTACTAAAGAGCCCATATGTCTAATTCAGTAGCAGACTGTTCATCCTTATTCATATTGCAATTGTTATTATTGTACTAATATTGATGTTGTTAACTAACTCTGTGCTAGCTGTACTCTCCTGTAATTGAAGATACGCAGAAGGATAAATATTTAGAATATATATATATATATATATACAGGGTATATCAAGACTGCTACCGAAAACGAAGCCGGGTAGTAGTTTAAGCGACTTCAGACACAATGCAACAGAAAAAGTTGCAAAAAAAAGCGACAATTTTTTTTTGTTATTTTTTTCCTATGGCCATATTTGGGTGGTAAATACATTTTTTTCCTAAAATAATAGTATATACCCTTTTTTTTATAAATACTCTAAGGTATAAAAGTGTTTAAATTATTATTTTAGCAAAAACTGTGGATTTACCACCCAAAAATGACGATATTTAAAAAATAAAAAAAAAATTGTCACGTTTCTAGGCGAAATTTTTAATTGCATTGTGTTTGTAGCCACTAAAACTACCACCCGGCTTCGTTTTCGGTAGCAGTCTTGAGATACCTGGTATATATATATATCTTTCTGTATTCTGTATCAGCCCATATACGTCCCACTGCAGGGCACGGGCCTACTCTACAATCGAGAATACGATTGAGAGTGTTATATGATATATATTAATATATATAATTCACGTGTCACGTTGTTTGTCCGCGATGGACTCCTAAACCACTCAACTGATTATAATGAAATTTCGTAGATATGTGTTATTTGTTCCAACTTAAAGGTGGGATAGTTTTTATCTCGATTGAATTGACGAAAGTATAAAAAAAAGGAAAAAACATTTTGCCATACAAAATGTTCATGGGTTTGTAACTGTCAAAGATTTAATGTTCATAGCGTCGATACGGTAAACTCTTCCCTAAAATTAAATAACGTATTTAAATAAAGGTTTCGAATCGACAACACATAGCCACAATATTCGATTTATGGCGTATATTAGATTTTAAAGATGTAAATTAATGACAGTAATGAAAAGTGGTTGACATTTAAATTGATTGTCAAATATTTATGCATACGTTCAGGAATTTATTGTAAACTAAAGAGTATATTATGATGCTACATAAATATAGGACAATTAAATAAATAATATTCACATGTATTAAGTTTTACTTCATTTCAAGATAGAATTTCACTTGAAAATGAAAAATCTTTAATAAAATAACACATAAAAATAAAAACTGAACTGAACTGAATAAAATAAAAATTTTATATAATTATGGAGAATATTGCAGGGATTCTCAAATTAGGCGTTGCCTGTGTCTTGAAAAACCAGTTAAATATAATTGTTTCTACGTTAATTGTGTGTGTGTGAGTGCATTTCTACTATTTGGAAAAACAGCATAGTGGGGGTGAAATAAGGGATGGGATATTGCATGGATAATCAAAATCGATAAAGTGTTTAGAAAGTAGAGAGAAACTGGATATAATAGAGTGGGAGGTAGGGGAGAAGACTGGGATAGCTGACAGATTTAATAGGGCGAAATGTAAATGCACGGTATAAGATGGGATGGTTAATTAAGAGAAAGGACGCGACGTATCGGGAAGTGAATGAACAGACGGGATGCGACGGAATTGAGCAGGACAATAGGATAGCTAATTTATGTTTAGGTATACAAGAGCTTATACGAAAAATAACACGTATTTGGTGTGGAGTAAAATAAAAAAGTATCTGCACCCAGGCGAAGCCGGGCCGGGCCGCTAGTATATATATATATATATATATATATATATATATACAGGGTATCTCAAGACTGCTACCGAAAACGAAGCCGGGTGGTAGTTTTAGTGGCTACAAACACAATGCAATTAAAAATTTCGCATAGAAACGCGACAATTATTTTTTATGATTTTTTAAATATCGTCAATTTTGGGTGGTAAATCCATAGTTTTTGCTAAAATAATAATTTAAACTCTTTTATACCTTAGAGTATTTATAAATAAAAGGATATACACTATTATTTTAGGAAAAAATGTATTTACCACCCAAATATGGCCATAGGAAAAAAATAACAAAAAAAAATTGTCGCTTTTTTTTGCAACTTTTTCTGTTGCATTGTGTCTGAAGTCGCTTAAACTATCACCCGGCTTCGTTTTCGGTAGCAGTCTTGATATACCCTGTATATATATATATATATATTTATATATATATATATGTTATTTGTTATCTTCGTTGTAGATTGTAATAAATGAAAATACAATAAAATAAAAAATTATATTTGATCAGAGGACCGATGGGTGTATTGTATTGTATTGTTATATTCGAGTTAACTCGAGTAAGTCGATTTGACACATCTCTAATTGTACTGTATTCCCCCCAGGACGCGTTAGAATCGAGCAGCATCTCCCTGTGCGCCACCCCGCTGGGTTGCGGCGCGTGCGGGTCTGCGTGCGCGGCGTGCGGCGCGGGCGCGGGCGCGGCGCTGGGCCGCAGCACCAGCTCGGCGGGCGAGCGACACTCCGCCGCCTACGAGAGCCCCGCGCTGCCGCGCCGCGCCGACACCTTCGCGGGGTTCGATGCGAACAGACATCGTGGTATGTTGCATTATATTATATACATCGACAGATGCGCCTGAAGACGTCGTCTTCGGATGTATGTTTATTTTTTATTTCAATAAATGGTGAGACGAGCAAGCCGTTCGCCTGATGGTAAGCGATACGACCGCTCATGAACAATAACAAAATTCCACTGAAGATGTGATTTTTTATTACCATCAATGGCATGAAAAGCAAGCCGTCAGCGTGATGGTAAGCGTTACTGTATCTTGGATAGCAACAAAATTAAACAACACCATGAATTGCTGGCATCCCACTGCACTCGCCATCCGAAAACATAAGATGTTAAGTCTCATTGTATTCAGTAGTTACTCTGGCTCTATACTTTGTTGGTATAAACATCACTGTTTGGTGGGAGTAAAATATATTGCGGTGGTATCTATCCAGATGATCTCTCACATATGAGAAACGTACCATTAATTATGTACTTGTGTATACAAACGTGGTGATTCCAGTCCATCAAGTTTGAATTTTAATTCCCTTCTATACATAAAGGGTAAATCCTTTAGTCTTTTCGAACAAGTTTCAAATTGCTTAGGAATCCAATTATCTATCTACTTACTACACTTTACTTGTGTAGTTCTTTATTTTTTATAATTTCCTATTTTCCTTACGTTTAATTTCACTTAACGTATTTATATTCCTTTTGTGTACTTATCGACTTTCTCTATTTATTTAACCCTTATTTTCATTTAATTTCCTTTTAATCTATATTTTATATGATTGTTATTGAATTTCCTCGATGTTAGTGTGGTTTACTCTTGTTGACCAGCTGTGTGCGACCCGGCAGAGGTGCGCGCGTGCCCGGAGGCGGCGGCGGGCGCGGCGGGCGCGGCGGGCGCGGCGGGCGAGGCCGCGGGGCGCCGCCACCCCGACGCCGCCGTCAAGCTGCACCACGCCATCTACACGCTCACCTGCATCGTGTGGCATCAACTCACCACCATACACAGGTGTGTGGCTGTGTTGTTGGTGAAACTATTGAGAAAATAAGTGTAAATACTCTCTGTCAATTCTACGATCTATATTTTTTTTTATTTGTTTATTGCAAAGATTTACAAAATAAAAAAAGTACAATAGATACATTGCCCTACAAAACTGCTTCTGCAATTTGCCTGTTGGATCCCCGTGAATATTTTAACTAACAGTACAGAATAAGTGTAAAAGTACAAAAATATCAAAGATTTTCCATTATTACTTGGTATTTTGTGCAAATATTGAAAATGAATAATTTAATAAAAATAAAGTAAATATTAAAAGGGGCTCTTCAAAACTAATTTTTAAGTATATTTTAATTTTACCTTAATAAATAAGATCGTGATTTATAGGGTTTCTTTTATACATGACTAGCTTTTTCCCGCGACTTCGTCTGCGTGTTTATGTTATCATAATACGGACGTAAAAGCAATACATTATATGAAAATGTCATCCCTTATTTTACCTCTTAGTGCTATTTTTCTAAAAGTAGTTCACACCATTATTTTTCGTTTAAAATAATCGTGAAATACGAATTTTGATATCAATAACTTAAGTGTTTCGATTTTTCATACAACACTTCAACCCCTATTTTAACTGATTTAGGGTTAATTATAGGAAAAAAAATATGCAGTTACTCTTGTTCCTAGATGAGTAACCTAAGTGTCAAGTTTAATATTTGCAATTTCAACAGTTACAATTTTCCATACAACAGTATTTAACCCTTTTCACTCCCTTAGGGGTTGAATTTCCTAAAAATATTTCTTAGTGCTACTCTACATCATAATAGGAACCCTTGTGCAAAATTTCACCTTTTTAACTCCAGTAGTTCCGGCTGTGCGTTGATCCGATAGTTCGGTTCTACAAAAATTCAACCCTTATTTATACCTATTTAGGGTTAATTTTAGAATAATTAAGTATGCAGTTATATTTGTTTTAGATAGGCTAACTAACTTGCAAAGTTTGAGAATTCTAGCTTTAACGGTTTAGATTTTCCATACAACTGTTTTTAACCCATTTCACCTTCTTAGGGGTTGAATTTCCAAAAATCCTTTCTTAGTGCTACCCTGCGTTACAATAGAAATCTTTGTGCAACATTTTACGTTTCTAGCTCCAATAGTTCCGGCTGTGCGTTGATTAGACAGTCATTAAATCACCCTAGTCTCGCAACTTTTCAACCCTTATTTCAACCCCTTTACGGCTAATTTTAGACAAACAAAGTATGCAGTTAGTTTTCCCTTTACATGATAAACTAAAGTGCCGAGTTTGACAATGGTAACTTTAACGGTTTAGATTTTCCATACAACCGTTTTTAACCCATTTCACCTTCTTAGGGGTTGAATTTCCAAAAATCCCTTCTTAGTGCTACCCTACGTTACAATAGAAATCGTTGTGCAAAATCACGTTCTTCGCTCCTGTAGTTTCAGCTGTGCGTTGATACTAAATCATGTACTTGCCATGCACAATTTTTTTCGTGACGATAAGCGATTCCACCCAGGGTACGGAACCCATCGTGCGTGACTCCTACTCGCTTTTGAGTTTTTACCGTGTTGCTAACAGCTATATAGTAAGAGGCCGACTAAAGAATCACATGATCTTTTTTTAGCTTTTTTTGATCCCCCCTCCCCTTTGGTGATATGTGGTGAGATTTTAATTGACCCCCCATCTTATCACGTGTATTTTAGTACATATAAATAAGTTTGAAAAAAAAATCGAATATTATCATTAAATACGGGTATAATCCCTTTTTATTCTGTAATTATGGACCCTGATATAACAAAAAAAATACGTGTGGCACTCGGAGACTGTCGCGGAAAGCTATTGCATAGCATTTTTTATCAACTTATGTAATTATAATTAGTTATTTATTTTATTTATGCAGTATTTTTTTCCTTTGTTTTTCTTTGATATCTGGGGGCGCGGCCGAGCCCCCTCCAAGTCGAGCTATAGGCCGTAACATCCTTTTCTCGAAGCGATTCAGACCATTTTCAACCCCCTATAACTTCGTTGTGGCTAAAGTATGAAGCTTAAATTTTTAGTTACTAAGCAGGCATTATGTAAACACGGTATATTTAAAATTTCATTCAATTTGAACCAGTAGTTTAAGAATTGTAACTAGTCAAACTTTCTTAATTTTGTCACTCACTGACTGACCGATCATCAAAAGTCTAAGGCACTTCTGGCAGACATAGAACCTTCAAATTTAGAATATAATTAGTGTTTACTGTCTAAAGTAAGGGAAAATTCAAACATTTCATAATTTGTGTCTAGTTTTCTAGATAGACCAACTGCGTGAATAACTTTGTAATCCCATATAAATTTATAGGATTACAAAGTTACATTTGCAGTTAATGAATCATTGTACCCGTATATAATGGAATAATAGTTGTAGATAGATATCTATATACATGAGGCATAACACGAGGAGATATAGAGAGGGAAATGGTGTATTCAGCCCATGAAACTGTACAACATTCCTCTAGAAAAACATGACGAAGAAAAACTTGCAAATAAATAGATTAAATAACTCAAAAATATCAATTACAATGAAAGAAAGAACATTAATAATCAAATCCGCTATATTTGTGATAAATTGATACTTACAAAAATAAGAAAAATCCATAAGACAGAGGCTTTAAGAAAAATCGTTAGTGATATTCTAGAAGTAAGAAGTACCGAAAAGGAAAAAAGTAGGACTCTACAGGACTCTACAAAAAGACGTGAGATCCCATCAAAAACATCCTGTAAAAAAAATCCAAGTCTCCAAAAAATCCAAATAGATCGACTTGGCGATCATTCGATGATTGATGATTTTCATGCGATGGCCAAGTCGATCCATTTATTTAAAACGTAAAGAATTGTTAATATTGATATGGTAATAACTAACGTAATAACTTTATATAGAAGGTTCCTTAAGGACTAAATAAATTAATCGACTTGGTATTACATGCATCTCACAACTTTTTGCGGTAGAAAACCTGAGCTGCGAGACTTGGAATTTTTTTACAGGATGTTTTTTATGTTATTAATTGTACAGATATTCACTGTTGTACGTGCGAGCTTCGTAGAGTCGTACCATGTAGTAAATACAAAGAGGAGGTGCCCTAACGCCGAAACTCTAAGCAGGCATGAGTCACCAGATTGCGGGGCGAAAAGGGAGATTACGCATGCGCAGTAACGCCGATACAACCAATGCCACCTAGAGGCGAGTTGCTGAACTAAAGAAAAGCGTGAATCGTGATATTTCAAAAAGTCATTAAAAGTTCTGCTATTCATCGATAGATGGCAAAACTAAATATCGAAAGAGGTTTGATTATGATTTATCACGCAATAGCTTTGCAATTCGCATTTAAAAGTACTGGCACATATTTAAATCAAAATAAAATTATAAGTTACGGAATTTCTGGATTCGGTCTCCACTTTTTTTTTTTTTTTTATTGCAATGTATGACGAGACGAGCAAGCCGTTCGCCTGATGGTAAGCGATACGACCGCTCATAAACAGTAGCAACATTCCACTGCGCTCGTCATTCTGAGACATAAGATGTTAAGTCTCAATATGTCCAGTAGTTACTCTGGCTACAATGTCCTTCAATCCGAAACACAACAGTGCATTTACGCAGTGTTGTTTCACGGGAGAAATAGACATTGCGGTGGTACCTACCCAGATGGCCTCTCACACGCTCAAGGCCCGCGATAGAAGCTATGCAATAGCTTAAAAATAAATTATGTAGCATTTTAATCAAAATTATGTGCCTAATACAGAATAATAACAGAAGTCAAGCTTGTGTATGTACTTTACTCGACGTTCGCGCTAGGGTTGTTAACTCTGGCTTTGATTAATTTTTAAAATAAAATATATAGTAAACAATAATTGAATAAATAAACTTTAATTGTATTTATGAAGTCATTGAGAATGTTTGTCATTATTCTATGTTTTATTTAATTGTTTTTGTATAATATATGTATGTTTTTAAAGAAGTTTAATTTCTATTATTATAATCTGGTATTGAATGTTCAAGTGTAATAACTTTTATTTATTTTGCACAAGAAATATCACTATTTGCGTGCCCAAAGCAGGTGAAATTCGCGCTCACAGTGGTCTCGACTGGTTTCGAATGTCGTGTCGGTGAACGCTGTCTGTGTGCGTTGATTTAGCGCGTTTTGTATGAAGTTTAACTTCTGGGGCATTCCACGCGAAGCGGACAGGTAAAAAATCTCGATGTTTCTGATTTCAGAAATATTTGAGTATGTTCTACCTATATATGTCCTTGATTCGTGTATCAAATATTTTTTTAATATAGTGACTGGTTCAAGAATTAAGGACCTTTGAAATTTTGGCCAACTGGTGGGCATACAGTACTTCAAAGCCGATTATCTAGTCATAAAATTATTGATTAAAATAATTAAACCACTGGATTTAAAACTTCATTTAATGAGCTTTTTAATTGCATTTTTGGATACGAAAATAAATTGTTTTTTTCCATATTTTTTTATTTTATTTTTTTTAACTTCGATTTTCACAAACTTAGACCATTTCGATTCTTTTTATATTTTTTATGAAAATAGCTAGTATTGTATAGAACATCCTTGCCAAGTTTTTTTATGGGTTGGGAAGTGGTTTACGAGCTATACTGGAAATATGCGCCGCACCGCGCCAAACGCCCGTCACGTGCGTGAGCTTGCAGACATTATTTCTTTAGTACTTTGATATAATATTTAAAATAAAACGAATTATTTTTATGTGACTAACTACAAATTTTTTTACAGGCTTTTACAACTTTAAATGTCACACTGTTACTTGTGCGTGTTACCATAACACCTTCAGTAGTAGGAATGAAGGCATGATATTTTTTTGTGCCTGGTATTGTCGCTGCCGACTCAAATCTGCTTTTGAAAGACTCTTTTGTAGCATAGAAAATGTGCGTTTGTGGAATTGATTTTCTCGCCCAATGGTACAAACGTCACGGTCAGCTGTGCAATTGCTTCGTTTGACGCCGATTGTAGACTATGTTTTATTTTAAACAGGATAATGAGAGTAAGAAGCAGAATTTCATTTTCATGCCACTGCTCACGGCAAAGGGCCATGTGATGGACTTGGGGGCAACTTAAAACGTCTAGCGACTCGAGTTAGTCTACAATCGGCGTCAAACGAATAGGCTTGGGCCTAACCGGTCACTACAGAGAGCGCTCAATTTAGTTCATAATCCAAGGATGAACTAGTTCGCTCTATTAGTTCATTAGTTCTTTTTTTAGAACAATAAATAAAGAAAAGAATATAGTTATGTTTATTGTAAGTTTTGTTTATTTTTATTTAAAAAATACAACGTATTACATGAAAATTTTACACGTCCATTTATTTAATATGAGATTTTTTATTTAAATAATAAAAAACTTAAATAATTTAGATTAATGATTAGTCAACAGCTAGGCTAGTTCCTAGTATAATGTGTAATTATATTAGAATACTTGAAAAGTATGAATTAAAGTTGACTTTTTTGTTATGGCACATAAAATCTTTTATCGAAATAATCGAAAACATAGCGCCACTGTCTAGTAAAGTGGACGCTAAAAGAAATATAAAAAGAAATAAGAGCGGGATTTTCAATGAACTAGTTCGCATAGTTCACCTAAAGGAGCGCTCTTCCCACCTAGGTCGTTCGCGAACTACCCAAGACTACAAACAAAGCAATAGCACAGCTGAGCGTTTGTATCATTGGGCGAGAAAATCAATTCTACAAACGCACATTTTCTATGCTCGAAAAGAGTCATTCAAAAGCAGATTTGAGTCGGCAGCGACAATACCAGGCACAAAAAAATATCATGCCTTCATTCCTACTACTGAAGGTGTTATGGTAACACGCACAAGTAACAGTGTGACATTTAAAGTTGTAAAAGCCTGTAAATAAATTTGTAGTTAGTCACATAAAAATAATTCGTTTTATTTTAAATATTATATCAAAGTACTAAAGAAATAATGTCTGCAAGCTCACGCACGTGACGGGCGTTTGGCGCGGTGCGGCGCATATTTCCAGTATAGCTCGTAAACCACTTCCCAACCCATAATAAAACTTGGCAAGGATGTTCTATACAATACTAGCTATTTTCATAAAAAATATAAAAAGAATCGAAATGGTCTAAGTTTGTGAAAATCGAAGATAAAAAAAATAAAAAAAAAATATGGAAAAAAACAATTTATTTTCGTATCCAAAAATGCAATCAAAAAGCTCATTAAATGAAGTTTTAAATCCAGTGGTTTAATTATTTTAATCAATAATTTTATGACTAGATAATCGGCTTTGAAGTACTGTATGCCCACCAGTTGGCCAAAATTTCAAAGGTCCTTAATTCTTTAACCAGTCACTATATTAGAAAAATATTTGATACACGAATCAAGGACATATATAGGTAGAACATACTCAAATATTTCTGAAATCAGAAACATCGAGATTTTTTACCTGTCCGCTTCGCGTGGAATGCCCCTTCTGTTAGTTTCAGGGGCGTCGCCAGCCGATGGCCTAGTAGGGAGGGGCAAATATTATGATGGAGAATTAGAAAAGTGTGATTGCAATTTACACAATTTTGACGGCGGCCCCCAGACGGTCAATTTTATCGTACAACGGTATAGTATAGGTAAAAAAATACCGTATAGTAGGCAAGCCAAGTCAAAGATTTTGGTTGGGGGTTGGGGGGGTAGTAGCCCCTACCTGCCCTCCCCTGGCGCCGGCCCTGCTGAGTGCAGTATCCCGCGCAGTAATGGTGTCTGTGCGTGCAGCCTGCAGGCGCAGGTGCTGGCGTGGCGCGCGGGCGGCGCGGGCGGCGCGGGCGGCGCGGGCGGCGCGCGGCACGACGCGCAGCTGGAGGAGCTGCGCCACGCGCAGGCGCGCCTCACCAGCGAGCGCGCCGCCTGGGAGGCGCAGAGGAACGCAGACCTCGCTGCGCTAGTGCACGGTTAGTACCACTACCTTACTTGATACTGTACAACACTCACTACTCACTACTTAATACTCAAACAAATATACAGGGTGATTTGAATACACAATACCCGCTACTCATTACATACTTCACACTACTAATATACAGGGTGTTATTGACTACCCATTACTCGCTACTTATTACTTACTTCACACATGTAATATACAGAGTGATATTGACATACGGTATATAATTTAAGAACCACCGTAATACGAAGATAGAAAAAAAAAACAATTTTTTGCACAAAATTTAGTTGCATTGTGTCTGATATCACCAAAACTACCACCCAGCTTCGTTTTCGGTAGCACTCTTGATATACCGTGTATATGTCATAGCAAAAATGCAAAAAAGTACAAAAAAAATTCAAAACTTCTATGAATTTCGAAGCATTTAAACGCCCTTTTGGCGCGAACTCTCTGTGACGTCGGAGTACATGATGTCAACAACGTAGTGTTTGGATTAAGTTTCTTTCATAAATTACTACTAAACTGTATTTATTGACAAAATAATCCATTTTTTTTAATTATGTAAAGATAACACAAAATAACTCATAAACAAACGTATAACAATACATCCCACCGTCTAAAACTTCATAAGATAGTTTATCATTTATTATGTCGTCACTTTTCTTTTAAAGCACTTGGAAAGAAAATGCGGGGCAAATTTGAAATGTCATTTTTTAAATATTTATTTTACCAATTTAGAGTTAATGAATTTAAAAATATATATTTAAGGTACATACAGGGTATATCAAGACTGCTACCGAAAACGAAGCCGGGTGGCAGTTTAAGCGACTTCAGACACAATACAACAGAAAAAGTTGAAAAATAAAGCGACAATTTTTGTTTTGTTATTTTTTTCCTATGGCCATATTTGGGTGGTAAATACATTTTTTCCTAAAATAATAGTGTATACCCTTTTATTTATAAATACTCTAAGGTATAAAAGAGTTTAAATTATTATTTTAGCAAAAACTATGGATTTACCACCCAAAAATGACGATATTTAAAAAATCATAAAAAATAATTGTCGCGTTTCTTTGCGAAATTTTTAATTGTATTATGTTTGTAGTCACTAAAACTACCACCCGGCTTCGTTTTCGGTAGCAGTCTTGAGATACCCGGTATATACCAATAGAATGCCGAATAATAAAAATAGAGTCATACCCTATTGCAACCGTATTGCCACGTCCACGACTATCCGTAACGTAGCTAACCGTTCATCGTGCAAACTGTATTACATAATTATATATTCAATGAAAATTATGAAGCCATTTTATTGACATCTACAAGTCCAATTTAGTGCCCGTAAAACAATGTTTGAGGCCACATGCAATAGTTCGATATCGTTAGCAACATGAGAAAAACAGAACATGACAGAGTTTTGTTTACAGAAAGGCGTCAGTTGATGGAGGCTCGGGAAGAATTAGAGCGGCAACAGAAAGATGTGGAACAACAGAGGGAGCGACTGTATAGACGCTTGGAACGGTTACAGCAACATGGTAAGACTTTTTAAATGCATAGGAATTAATCCACATTTATCGATAATTTTGAAAAGAGAGAAAATCTATAGAAGGGTCTCGGACAAAAGTCATAATATAATGATATGCTAGGGATGGGAATCGAAACAGATGAAGACAGTGTAAAAACGGGAAGACGATCTTAAGAAATTCGTTGCTTCACTTTGGGTTCAGGTATCGTGATATGGAGAAAAATGGAAATCTCTAGGGGTGTCTGTTCGGGTTTATCCTGATGTGAATGAAGTCATCGCATGAAAACATAATGTATCGTACAATTTATACATAATGCTACTGGCCAAGTCGATCTATGTATTTAAAACGTAAAGAATGTTTAATATTGATATGATAATAACTTTATACAGAAGGTCCCTTAAGCAAGGACTAAATAAATTAATCGACTTGGTATTAAAAGGATCTCACAACTTTTAGCGGTAAAAAAACTGAGCTGCGAGACTTGGAATTTTTTTACAGGATGTTTTTGATGGGATAATAATACAGAGATATTTTCGCAGGAGGTTCTCAAGAAGAAATAGCGAGTGTGGGAACACTGTCACCAGACTCGAGTGTCAGCGATACGATGAGACGGAAGGAGCCCAAATGGCGGAGTAAGTACGGAACTGTTGAAATATTAATAAATGTAAATTATTTTTGGCAAGAAGAACTATTTATATATTAAGCAAGACTTAATATTCAGCTTCAGTTTTATTGAAGAAGGAAATCGATATTTATATATCCAAATCGTATTTCTTATTCTATGTTACTATGTTAGTGATAAAACAAAATACTATTTCAATTCTGTAACTCGTTACACCCACATCTTTTGCAGAGGACGGTCACAGCGAACCGCAATCATTTTCAAAATACTGTTAAGACGGGGAGTTTACTGTCGATTGTGCAACTACAAGTTTTTTTCTTTGAGCACATGTCGAAACGAGTATTCCATGGAACGGGTAGTGGTCCAAGGAAAAGTAGAAGGCCAAACATTATTTAAATCCACGACGTACACTCCCATCAATAAATGCATCCGCTCCGCTAAACATTTATTTTATTTTATTTATTTAAGACCTATGGAGAATACAATAACAAAGTATACATTTACATAAATATTTCATTGGGCATACAGTATTTCAAAGCTGATTTTCTAGTCATATAATTATTGATTAAAACAATTAAACCACTGGATTTAAAATTCATTTAATGAGCTTTTTAATTGAATTTTTGGATACGAAAATAAATTGTTTTTTTTTTCATATTTTTTTATTTTATTTTTTTTAACTTCGATTTTCACAAACTTAGACTATTTCGATTTTTTTTATTTTTTTTTTTATGAAAATAACTAGTATTGTATAGAACATCCTTGCCAAGTTTTATAATGGGCGTGGAAGTGGTTTACGAGCTATATTGGAAATATGCGCCGCACCGCGCCAAATGCCCGTCACGTCCGTGAGCTTGCAGATTACATTTAACATTATTATTTTAATCAATAATTGTATGACTAGATAATCGGCTTTGAAGTACTGTATACCCACCAGTTGGTCAAGATTTCAGTTCCTTAATTGTTTAACCAGTATATAAGAAAAATATTTGATACACGAATCTAGGACGTATATAGGTAGAACATACACAAATATTTCTGAAATCGAGATTTTTTACCTGTCCGCTTCGCGCGGAATGCCCCAATGGTTAAGCCATATAGTCCACCATGCTGGCCTAGTGCGGGTTGGCGGACTTTACATACCATATAAATCACTATGGTATGCAGGTTTCCTCACGATGTTTTCCTTCGTTATAGTGCGTGGAGATTGACTATGGATGATGCCCTGGGATTCGAACCCACGAACACCGTGAATATGTTGGCAATTACATCTAGACTCTAATCCGTTTACCAACAGGCCACCACGCACTTTTTAAATACCTATATTTAAATATATTTTCCAAGCAATACCTTATTTAAATGAAATGTGTGTGTGTGTGTGCAGATAACCGCGGTTCGACGGGGTCGGAGTGTTCGCTGCCGCCGCCGCAACTGCTGTCCGCACAGAACGAGACGCGCGCATCCGCTATCGCCGCGCCGCTCGCGGTAATTACATGCTTTTGTATTTTTTATTAATGCTCCGCTCTTATTGTTCATAACGTGATATTATATAGCCTTCTCCGATAAATGGGCTAAGCAACGCCAAAATATTTTTTAATTTCGAACTAGTAGTTCCCGAGATAACTGCGTTAAAACAAAATAACAATTTAGATTTACTTATATATTTAGTATAGATTGGTACGATTTATCACCTTTCAGCCACAGGAAATCCACTGTTGAACATAGGCCTCCCCCAAGGATCTCCGCAGTGACCTTTTGTCACTTGGTCAGACGTCACCCGTAAAACAAGACGCTACGGGCTCGATTCCCGCACCTAGCTAATATTTGTGCGTTCCGATTGACAATTTTTCCGCATTTTTGTGAGATCGAAAAGTGTCTCGTAGTTTCTAATAGCCACGACGAAAGATTCAATCTTAGTATTGAGACCAAAATATATCTCGTAGTTCCTGACACCAAAATACATGAACTTGTAATTTAAGTATTAATTTATTATTTTTCACCATGCAACAAAAAAACACTGATTTGAGTTTCTCAGGTTTATGAGCATACGTGGCACAAACCAACATTCTCTGTAATAAAAATACTAATTAATAAATTACAGCAAATGGTGAAGCAGCAGTTACCGTTGAAGCTAGCGAGCGGCAAGAGCCAGCAGCCGCCGCCCGGGTACCACCGGCTCCACGAGTCGCCTAGCGAGGTACATATTATTATTTGAGTTCAAAATGGCCGACTTATTATGTGGCGCTTACACAAAAACAATCGGGGAATGTTCAATTTTGGCTTGTGAATTAAAAAGTTCGATTATAACTAAAAATCAATAATTAAATTTTATAATAGAAATATTAAAAAAATGATAATTTACAATTGCAACTACATTTACTGGTGGTAGGTCTCTCATATGTGAGAGGCTGCCTGGGTACCACCGCAATGTCTATTTCTCCCGTGAAACAGCAGTTCAAATGCACTGTTGTGTTTCGGATTGAAGGACATTGTAGCCAGAGTAACTACTGGACATATTGAGACTTAACATCTTATGTCTCAGCATGGCGAGCGCAGTGGAATGCTAAGCTGTTTGGTTTTGCTACTGTTCATGAGCGGTCGCATCGCTTACCATCAGGCGAACGGCATGCTCGTATCGCCATTCACTGCAATAAAAAAAATTGCATATTAATCGAGAAAGCAATTGTCTAGGTAGGCAGGTGCCTACCTACCTAATGTTAATCTAAAGAAATAGTATTATACATAAATTTTAATCAAATTTGTGTCCTTATGATGTCCTGAAATTAGGCATTCTCCTTCATACATGTGTGGTATTGAACAGAATGTTTGTATTTCATACATTTGAACATATTATATCAGGCATTTCGGGTAGCCTAAATAATCTATAGATTATTGTTATTTGTTATCTTTAAGAAATACATTTTAAAATGAATTAACACACTCAGTCATCATTGTTTTCCTGTGTAAGTGATTGGGTATGTCATGCTCGCTACAAAGTCTGTGCTTGCGGTGGCGTCGTGTGCCAGGTCGGTCACTCCCCTGCAACATGGTTGAGGAGGCCGATGGCTGGCACATGCGTCATACTCGTGAACGGGTGCTGCTTGCGTAGACTGGTCTATCCGATTTGCTTACATTGTAACGGATTCATTGATGGATTACATAAGGCTTTCGCAATTATTCACTGCTTTGGCGAAAAAGAGTATACTGATTCTTCATTCTGGGCGACTTCGCTTCACTCAGCCATAGTAATTATTATATAATAATATTCGTATCAAAAATATTTATTGTAAATTTACAACAAATTATTATTAAACTGCTCTGATTTAAACCAACTTGTAAATTTTGTAATAATTCACTACATTGTAAACTGGTTTTGAAAAGAGCAACACTAGAGTTTCTTGCTCGTTCTTCTCTAGTGAAAACTGCTTTCCGAACCGGGTGGTAGATAAAAAAATGACTGAATCTAAATGATGTTGAACATTTTAATGGATTCAATAAATTATTTTCATTTTCATTTCATTTCATCCCAGTATCATAATTCTTTAGTTGATATCAACCAGTAGATGGACCAGATAGTATGCAAAATGATATTAATGTTGTTTATTTTTGAATGTGTAGTATAATATTTATATGAATGCATTTTTATTCATATTAACTTTTGAGCAGATTTTTCAATCTTCAAATGAAATAATTGTATGCACCATACAACATGAAGAAAAAGTAACTTATTTGACGGTAAAATGTTATCCAACGATTGAAAAATCTGTTCTCTATAACTAGATTATATATAAAACATTTGATTGTTTGCTACGAAACAGATAAAATGGTTGGTGTTTTCAGGACATCGACTATCCGAATGTATTTTAACGGCTATATTATAAAATTATCAGTGAGTAAAACGCTATTGGTGTTACGTAGATTGTTCTATCGAATTATTTTTCGACGGTGACGTTTCGAATTATTCCAAATTCTAATGTAAAATAGGTGTACCATTCTACGTTTTATTGACTGAATAAAACGTCAATATTAAAGACTGTATGATACGTTTGTTATACACAAGTTACTCCTAAAATGTAACTGTCGATATTTCTTCATCATATTAAAATATCGATAAATCTTACCTCTGAAAACTAGCAGTTATTGATAATTTGAAATGTTGCCACTTATTTTTTGTATTATATTTTTTAGAAGTTGTATTTCGATGTTACTATTTTGATGAGATGTAAGCTTTGGTAGTATTTTGGTAAAATGTGAAGTAACAATTGGCTTTAAAATATATCTATCTCTTACGTTGCAGTCGATTCTCTACAACCATTTCGTCTGTTCCGCTTAATGTGATAGCGCATGTTTGTTTAGTCTATTAACTCGTTTCAAATTCACGTTTATTAATAAAACCATAGTGTATATGGTTGTCTGAATTTATTTTAATATTTTGATATCTGATTTTTTTATCGATTAATTATTTTATTTTATAGACATTTAAAACGTCGATATTTTGAATAATAATACACATACACACAGTTTATCAAACATCTTTCTATCTCGATTCCTGGATTCTTTACTGGATGTCGTGTTTATGTACAAAAAGAGTACATATTGACGATTTATAAGAGAAGTTGGTTTTAAACTGCTAACGCCCATTTACAAATACTATTTCTGTTAACTGAAATGTGACTTAAGATTGGAAGATATGTGTGGCATGAAGTTATATAAGCGTTGTGTGTTGCAGCAACAAGGCTTAGTGATCCATCACACCCGCACTGGAAGCTCGCCCGCGCCGCTCCCCTCGCAACAGCAGTGCAACAACAAAGCCACTAGGTAAGTTTCATTATTATTACTATTTTTATTGCTGTGAATGGCGGGACGAGCATGCCGTTCGCCTGATGTTAGCAATACGACTGCTCATGAACAGTAGCAAAACGAAACAGCACCTTGAATCACAAAGCTTGGCATTACTCTGGATACAATATCCTTCAAACCTATTAACAGGTTTATTATTCCATAGCGTAAAAAGTACTCTCTTCGCCTGATGATAAGTATAAGAACACATTTCGATACATACAGATGCGATGCTGGCTTCTTAAAAAAAGAGGGGAAAGGTCAAGGGGAGTAAGAAAATTGTGTCGATCCTCTATATCCTGGGGATAAGTGATAAAATTGCTGGATCATGATTGCTGTCCATGAATAAACACAGCGTTTCCCTATTGTTTCGCACATCTTCTGTTGAATATTCCACTTTTGTATTGAAATACAGTGTCAGTGGTGCAGTTGGTTAGAGGTCGGCTGTGAAACTTGAGGCTGCGGATTTGTCCCCACACTGAGCCAAATATTTATGTGATCCACGTGTGTGAAACACACTGAGTTGTGACACCGAAAAGTGTTAGGAACTCACTGATACCCACGACACAAGACTCGATCTTATAGGCAGGACTACGCATGTAACTGTTGGGTGTTGGGTGTATTTATTCTTAATTAAATGATAAAAACTCATCGTAGCCATAGTATAAATACATAATTAGCGCAATATCCAGAACCAACACGTACCCGAAGCTCCCGGACAAGTTCCGCGTGCGTCCCGAGGCGGCGTCCCCCCCCGCGCCCGCGGAGGAGGAGGTCATCTTCTTCTGACACGCGCGCCGCCACACCACGCACTCGCGCTCCTGAGACTGCCGCCTCTCATAGACCTCCGTCACACGCCAACGTAATGTAATACACGATCATTTATCGATTTTCGCAAATCGATTATAGTATCGATAATCAATTGTATATCGATAATAATCGATTGTTTTTTTTTTGTTATCGATATCGTCTGGTTGGCTGGTAATTTTAATATATGTTGTGTTAAAGAATAAGCGCAGTAAGTAGATAACTTTGGATGATGTTGATGTTAACCTCGTCATTGAGACACGCCTGTCCTGTTTCAGCCTGTTTATAAATCGATTTTGATTCTCATTCCATACTGCTGCTAGACGATACAACGCAGATAGCTTATCGATAAGGTGTTCATATAAATAATCGATGACGTTAATGAAAAACTCGTTACAAAACGTGCATGTCGATTCGGTTCTTTATATCTGGTTTCAGAACAACATAATTGTGTCGACTGTACAGAGATAACTAGCTTGTTTGAATTGCACTTACCATCAGTATTGGCGATATCGATAATATTACTATTTCTTTTGCATATTTAAGCCTGTTATTATGATATAATTTTATTCAATTTTTAAAGGCCCCGTATATAATAGCTGCCATGACTCGAATTAGATTTAGATTTCAATTTAATTTTCAGTGTATACATAATTAAGTTTTTAATTTAGAATCAATTCACATTTGTAAAAGGGGCCGCTTTTTTCTTTAACACCTTTCATTTGGTTTTCAATTATGAAGTACAAATCAATGTTTTAATTAGCGCAGCTGAAAATGATACATTCCGTTGCAAATGATCTCTTGTTTATCGAAAATTACTACGCTAGCAGCTGTTTTTGAGGCAACTTTTGACACATGTTCCTTTACTAAAACGTTGTTGTAGGAGGGTCTAGTGAGATTGTAATGATAGGGACCTTTGTTTAGTTCCATTACCTTATATTTCGTTAAGTAGAATAATTCATATATCGATAGTGGTAATATAAAGTATCGACATTATGTCGATAGATGTGTCGTGAACGAAAGTGTTCGCGCATCGTACAAAATAAAATGTTGAATATTCAACACAGAAATACTGGAAGTAACGTTAAAAATCTAGAAATCTCAGTTGTGTAATTGGCGTTGAAATAAAGACATTCAATTTTAGACAATTAAGGAGGGTAGATAAATGCACCCTCCATCTAGAGTAGAACGGTGTAAAAACAATAAATAAATGTAGGCCTTTACGGTAGTTCAGTTGATTAGATTCGGGCTTGTATAGACACGACATTAACAAGTAGATAGTTAACAATTATAAAATAAATAAAGGGCTTAGTTAAATTAGTATTACAGTAGAGGATATTAGGTCAACAATATAGCAGTCTATAGGCGATTATAAACATTGTTATAAATAGATGTTCTTGTGAATAAATAAAAAGATCTTGTTGTTGACTTATTGGAAATATTAACTCGATGTTATTGACGACATTCGATCGAAACGTACGCTACAGTAAGCTAGAGTAAACATCACAAAACAAAACGTGTTGGTTCTCGTTTTGATCGAATGTTACTTTCGTTACGAATAAGTAATGTTCGTACAATCATAAAAACTGTTGTTAAGTGACGTTTTATATATATTCTTTATTAGGGCACTTGTTACTCGATCGGTGTCCATTAATTGTATAAGTATTTTGGTCGATTACGACTGACAATTCGAATTAAATGAAAATATAAAAAAATATATACAATTGGTGCACACACTACAAATGTTAAAAAAAAAATCTCGATCACTGTTTTATTTCAATAAGCACGCTGTATTCCGAACTAACTACATAAATGCTATTCTATTTGGAGGTAACATTTAAATATAATTATAAAGCTATATTTATCTGTACACTATTTGAAATGATTATCTAATAAACTACATTATTGTATAACTGTTATCGGTGTAAATATGTTGAAAAATGTTTATTATGTGTAATAGAATGTTATATTCGGAATTTTAGTAGATGTCTGACCGCGGCTTTGTGCACGTCGAATTCCTTCTGTTCTTGGAACTCAACTGTTTTACAATAATAATATATTTTAGCTAATTCTGACATTTGCCAATGAAATTGCACCTAAATACATAAAAAGTTATCGATAAAACAAGGAATAAATAATCGAAATTTCAAACATATTATTCTCGATACATTTTGAAATGAAATTCTTAACTTGCAATAAATAAATGTATAAATAAAATAAAATGTAATAGTAGCAATTGATGTTTAAAACACACATCAGATAATGAAGAATTATTATGATAGCGTGCTAAACATCGAGTGAGATAAGTAAGGCAGGGATTATACTTGCAAGTGATACGTTAGATAGAGCAGAAGTGTGAGTAGGGAATTAATTGGATACGATGAAATAAGCTTTAAAATTTAATAATTCAATTCGAGTGGAATTTCTATAGCAATTGTCAATCGAAATTATTGAATAATTTTGGAGTAACTTTTCGCATTTTATGTATTATTTTTTTCTAATAGCTACAGCATGTCCACTGTTAAACGTGAACCAACCCCAAAAATTAATGGTGGTGTTTTATGATATTTACGTTGCTTAGTAAGCAATTCTAATCGATTATTATTATAGTATTTTACATTATTACTTTACTTCGTGAATTAATGAACGAAATGTACTGGCTACAGTTAAATTAGTTTGTTGTTTCTTTTTCGTTGTAAATATAATTATTTGACACTATACTGAATTGTGTACAATCGTTATGGATATTCCGCTTCGTAAAACCGCTATTTTCACGAATAGAAGAACTTGCTCGTGTAATCTCGATGTATAATTGCTCGGGAATAAAAGTCGACTACACGTAATATACGACAAACAAAAAGAGCTTTCGGTGTATTTCTTTATTGTATTTATGGGGGGTTCAAGTGTTACGTCAATGAAAAAGCAATATTTTTAATATCAATGTATTGATGTAAAATGCAATAACTCTATTTACATTTTAGTATAATAATAGTTCTACAGATATCTTAACATATTTTTCAAATAATAAGGTTGTCTCTAGCCGATAAATTTCGCAATACTTGAACACTCCTATCAAATATTTATCGATAGGATTTATCGATAATTATAGAGTTCTATCGAGGCATAACCGATATAGTGACATATTAAATCAGTTCTGTTTCATAAACCATACGGTAAAGCGTTACTGGTGGTAGGTCTCTCATATGTGAAAGGCTGCCTGGGTGGGTACCACCGCAATGTCTATTTCTCCCGTCAAACAGCAGTTTAAATGCACTGTTGTGTTTCGGATTGAAGGACATTGTAGCCAGAGTAACTACTGGACATATTGAGACTTAACATCTTATGGCTCAGGATGGCGAGCGCAGTGGAATGCCAAGCATTGCTTTGTAACTCAAGGTTTTGTTTGGTTGTACTACTGTTGATGAGCGGTCGTATCGCTTACCATCAGGCGAACGGCATGCTCGTCTCGCCATTCACTGCAATAAAAAAAAAATACGGTAAAGCGTTTTCGTTTGGTGCATATTCAGTGTGGTCACGATGGCATGCAAATGTTTAACTTTTAACTCACATAGATGACTGTTGTTACAAAAACTCATAAGACTATGTAACTATTTTTCGTGCATTTACTGTAATCCTTTTTACTATTTAGTCTTTAGAGATGGTGATATTTTAAAACTATTTTCTTGTTTTAGATAAACCTTTTCATACTGAATGTATATATATTGACGTTGATGTTTGAACATATTGAGCGTAAGTATTTGTCTCTTTAAAAATGTATCGAATGAATTATTGTGTCTAGGTTTATAACGTGATGTCTAAAATCTTACATGCAATAAGTATTTAGCGTTAATTGTTTTAAATATATATAAAGATACGATGGCAGTCTTCGTATTGTTGTTTGTAGAGGTGTTTATGAAATTCGATTGAGATATTGCTTAATTTTTATCGTTTGTACAATTCGTATGTCATTGGACGATCGTTTCGATTTCAAAACATCATGACAATAAATAAATAATGTTCTATTTTTCTGAATGGGATACGTCACGTTTCGATCACATTTTGTTTGAATTTAGTTCATTTCACGAAAGTGTTTGGCCGTTGCTAGTTGTTATCCTATTGCGTTCTTACATTCCGCTGTGACGGCCAAACGAGTGCATTTAACGTAATTGTTCCTTAAGATGTAAATTTAATCATTGGGTAACTTGCTATTTTAGAAATAAGCCTAACGTTGCATTTAGTCAAATGATTGTCGACTCATAAAGGGCTTATAAAAAAATATTTTTAATTGTAAAGAAAAAAAGTTAGCGGTTCATGCGCCCGTATTATAGTAGATCTCAATATCATTTTCATGTTGTTCCATTGTAATCAAACTTTTTAAAATCTATTTCTTACAGACAATGCAGCTAAAATATTTAATGTTCCAAAATACTGGACTGTTCGCATTTGCAGCTATAATTTATTATGATAAAACAAATGTAAACTACCGTCACAAACTTTTTATAAAACTTAATAAAACCAATAATGGTTCTTATGCACTTCATTTTAGGTCGAGTTTTCAGTACGATGGTGATCAATTGCCCACAATTTATGTCTTATGTTTCATTGGAAGCATTTATAATGTTAGAAAATCAAATGATAAATGTACACGGGCGTGGATCTATAGAAATATTATTTCAAATCAGGATTGAATGTGTACGTATTTGTTTTTGAATGAATGGATTTAAAATTTGTCAATATATGATAATCTATTGTAATAATATCAGTGTTCTTCCATATGCCAAATGATTCATCCACGCCTAGTAAATAAACTACTTATCTAATACAGTTTCTTCTTTGATATACAGTATTTCTATTTATGCTAGTTTTACGTTTACGTCATTCATTACTTATAAATTGTAGTCTTATGTTAAGTTCGCGGCAATATTCAAAATTTTTGTATAAGCTTTAAAATTACTTTAGTATTTTTAGTAATGGATTCCCTCCAAATTTGTTTTCGTGTATATTTTATAGCAACGACAATACACTGCGTATTGCTCAATGTTTGCTCATTTAATCCTTATCGTCTAGTGTTTGATTGATATTATATACTTGTATATGTAAATGCGTAAATATTTTTTTCCATCCGGACTGTTCGCGATGGTTTGGTACGTTTTGTTAGTTTCGATCTGTGACAATTTGCGGGCAACGCCTGCCTTGTACTTAAAATAGATGAATGAAAATAAACATATACTTAGTATCAAGTTTTGGTTTTATTATCGCCTTCAACATACATTACTAATTGCACAATCATTCTTATCATTTTCCTTTTGTTTTGGTTGTGCTTTCATTAATTTGTTGAAATTACAAGGGTGACATAGTTTACATTAATAAAGACGTGTTTGAACGGCTGTGAAATGTGAGACTGCGAGTTCAATTCTCGCATCAAATGAACGAAGTCCAGTAGAGGTACTTCAAATATTTCAGGATAACATTTTTGCTATGCATGTTATGTATCATCCAAATTGTTTATATTGCAAAAATTAGCACCTTGATAGATTTAAATAAAATAAAATACAAAATCTTATTAAAAGGGTCATTTATTTTCTTATATTTATAAACAAGCTATACGTATACATGGACAATTTTGAATCCAATGAAAAAGGAAGAATAGAAACAACTATATTACAGCAGTCTTCAAAGGTATGTAACAAAATAATAAAGATACATTATGCACCAAATACATTAAAGGCACAATTTACAACACTTAACCAATATTTTACAACCAACCATTATGTAACTTCAAGACCATAAGGAAGATATATGAATAAATGCATAAGAGACTGTAGGAAACTAAAATATAATACTAAAACAAATTGGACATAAGTTTCCTTTAAATAGTTTTTTAGGCATATGGTCCATATTTCAAAATGTAATATAATCAGAGATGATTTATACCACAAAAAAAAATATCCTCAATGTGATCAAATATCTTACTGTGTTTCTTACAACACTTATTTACAAAACAGGCAGTGTTTGATATGATGTCATATCATGACTTATAATTGTGCTACTAGTTAATTGGAAAAATAAGCTATTGGCCTCAAATATCTTTTTGGATGGTTTGTCCCTTCATGGACCGTTATCAAACAATGTCTTAAATGCAAGTCTCTGTGTCTTTCCCATTTGATGGGAAGAAGGTGCTACTGGATCAATTGACTTATCTATGTTCTTATTCCTACACTATCTTATGAATAATATCTTCTTTCGATACCTAATATTCTGGCACAGTGTTTTGAATGGTACACATTTTAATGTAGAGAGAATTCTTGTCCCTACTTTTTTGTTATTGAAATAGATATAATACTTCTCCATAAATGCAATGCTATTTAGGTTTATTAAATAGAAAATTGTATACATTAACATACCATGAATTGGAATTTCTTAATATTATAATCGGTCATTGCACATAAATTCAAGAATATACATGATAGATAACAATAATCAGAATAAAAAATCACAATAAACATAATTCACAATCATAACATAAACATTCATAAATCTCTAACAACCTCTTGGGAGCTCTTTTCCCATATTTGGCCAGACCTGTACAGTCTATATATTTTGTTACTAACTAACCGTTGCCTGAATCTTGTCATGGCACCCTCAAACTTATGTTGAAACACATGCATTTGTGTCTGGTTGTATCCTTCACCATTTGTGTGATACATTTTCGGATCCCTGCATTCCGTATATTTATGTACTCCAAGCACATCCAATGGGACATTCTTCTTAGAGCTTAAATCTAAGATATCATCAAAGGTTCTCATTGAATCTAAATTTCTTACATAAATAGTTTTCTTTTCTTGTGGAAGTAAGTAATAATGTGTCTTCTTTATGATATCAGGATATCCATCTTCTATATCCTTATCATCATCCTGATTTAGGCAAAACAGCAGCATCTGCATTTCAAGAGATCTGACTTTTCTTGTGGGGTCCAAGTCATCAAATGCTTCTTTGATATTGCCATGCACTCTAGGCACTACAAACTCGTCCCATGCCATTACCAGAGCATGACTAGCTTTGTTTGACTCTTCTTTATCCAGTCTGAAGTGCCTGAACAAACAGTCAAGCTCCACAGCATGCCGTACAATATCATAAGACTTTGCAAATATGAATGGGAAATTCAATGGAAAGAACTGTATATTCCATTTAGTTATGTCAGATGGTAACAAATTAAGCCTTCGGATGATGTCTTCAGATATCATACTGTCATATATAGTGAAGTAATCGACACCCATCATATGATGGAATACGAGAAACTCTATAAAGGAATCTCTTGAGACTAGAGGCACTTGATTGGGTATCACACAGATTGCTGGTACAATATTATTAACAAATTTAACACTACCACTCTCTCTCGCTGCCCTCTTTGTATTGACCTGTATTAGTCTGTTGATAGGTGCATGTATAGGATTAACAGTGTAGTTGTTAACATAAAAACTGACACCATTAGGTTTCCCAAGATTCTTACTCAAAGTACACTTAAAAACATAGAGATGGTATTCTCCAGTTGCCTCAGAGATCATTTTGAAGGTAAATCTACCTGCTTTTGGTTTGTTCGCATTCTCTAACCATATATTACAACGAAAATTCGGACGGAATTTTGCTTTGCCGACGACTATAGTGTCTATCGAATGTGCATGGGTTGGCGTTAATTTATCATATTTCTGATATGAGCGTAAGAAAGATGAGTAAGTATAGAAGTTCTCGTCTATTTGTTGGAACAGTGGCGGCGTTTCTCGCACCTCCATTGATGTATTTCTAAGTATTTCGGATAACATGGTGGCATTAAATCCAGGCCCGCAGAATTCCACTGCCGACAGACCCGGTTTGCCGAAGAAATTAAGGACCTCCAGAACATACCTTAGACGGTAGTACTCATGTCTGTAGATCAATAATGTCACTACACTAACAAAACATCCAATAATGAGCATAAGTTGATAATATTTTCGCATGTCGCTTGATGTCTTTCGAGGTGTTTTCATTTAAGGAGCCCACAATATAGATTGTTTTAAGTAATTTCACAAGTCCGAAACATTCGGGGACATTAGAGCTCCCGGCGTATGCTATGTTAACTTGTAGGCACCAGTCAATTTAAAGTAATTTTCATGATATTTCATACTATGCGATTCAACTAAGAATAGGACTGACCCTGCGCCATATTGGTTCGTAGTAGCCACAGTAGTGTAGTCGTGTTATATTTGACAACTAAAGGTCATTGACGTTCCTATTCTTATTTGAAACCGTTTGAAACGCATAGTACATGATTTAGCTGCCGGCACGGATCTTGAGCGCTCGGTGACAGAGTGGGGATTGCTTTGCGCATCGTGAACTTAAGGACAAAATAAATATAAACTGATTTATTATTATTATTTTATTCTTAGTTACTTATATATATTATTATTATTTTATTTTATGGGGTGAAAGGAATATTTTATTAGAATTATGAGTATATTAAGAGATTTATTATGTCTTTTACTTTTTCACATAGCTTACTCCAGTCGATAGGACCCATTAGATCGATTTTTTTCTTTTACTAAGGCGGTCACACCTTTGACGCTCCATGTTAAATTCTTGCTGGCTACGTAACGTTTAATAGCAGCCCATGCAATTTCGATGGGATGCACGTTTGTGGCTTCTGCTATTCTTTTTTTGACTTGTTTTACATTTTTGTCGCCATCTTTTTTCATGAAACAGTTTACATGGTAAACCATTTTTCTGGCCTGTCTATTTAACACTGTATTTTTTCGTGGCATTTTGTACTATAAAAGAATTAAATTAAATATAGTATAAATATTTAATTTAACTGTCGACTGTCGACTGCCTCGGTGGCGTAGTTGTACTAAGGTACGAATACAAAGCTGAGGTCTCGGGTTCGAATCCCGAGTTGGGCAAAGTGATATTGGATTTTTCTATTCATTATCAGCCCAAAGTCAGGAATTTGTGCCCGATATGGCGGTAGGCTCGCCACCTATCACATTGTGGGACGGAACATATAAGGCGAAATGTGGGTGTCCTGGCACCTCTGCCTACCCCTTCTGGAATATAGGCGTGAGTTTATGTATGTATGTATGTAGTATGAAATTAATCCAACATATTACGAACATATTTTGTAACGTATAATAAATTATTTGAATTTTACAGTTACCAAAAAATATTTATTTATAGAAAAGTGAAATGGCTAATTAAAATGCAAGCATGTATAATTTAGTCGTAGTAAAGCACGTGCAGCAAACGCAATGAATGAATTAGGCATAACAACAATATGACGTTGCGTAGTGAACCAATCACTGGCCGATGCGATAATGCCCCCGCCCGCTTACTTCATCATACCACTAAAGAGACCCAAAAATTGACATCTGCGCAAGTAACGGCCAGCGCTCAAGATCCGTGCCGTTAGTTATACATGTTATCTATTGACAACCACAGTTGACAACCGTCAAGAACTGCAAGTGTCAACAGCGAAACGTCAGTCATTTCTTGACTGCAGTTGGTAGCAAATTCTCCCTGGACGGACAAACTTTTATTTACGGTTTATCCCCAGGTAAAGACATCACAAATTACAGTTTATACCTATATAAATAAAAGAAATAAAATTTAACATTCAATATCCTAGCTGTTAGCCAGAAAGCATCCTCTGGTCGTGACTAGTGCTACTAAAGATAGACCAAGTCAGACCAAGTGAAAGAGATTGCATTATTTAAATCCATGGACGTAGTATATAAACAGGATTGCGCACGAACAAAATGGTGTCATCCTGAAATAAGACATGTGCATGTAGCATAAGGTTTAATTTACTATGGTAAATAACATGGAGGAAGGCCGAAACCGAGTGAGACAGTATGAGAGGTTTCTATCCCTTCTCATTTGCTAGCCAGACCAAAAAAAATATTTTCACTAGTAGATTATTTTACATTCGCCACAAGGTAATTAGCCACTCACACGTCCACCTCACTGTCACTTATTTTGACAGCAATTTTCCGATTCCCGCGTTTTCAATATTCATAAACATAAAGCATTATATCCTAGTACCTATTCTAGCTACAGGGAAATAAAAAATACCTTTAAGTATCTAAAACTATGCAGAATTATTCAATGTGACAATTATTTTACAAATATAATTCAAATGTGTTGTAAATCAATAATAAAAATTCTATACAGATCGAATTTCAATGGTTTTTCATTTTCAAATCATGTTTTCACCCATTAAATCATATTACATACCAATAAAATCCATTTGTAAATAAAGTATATACTATAAGCTTTCTTTTGATATCCATATTTTAGTACTTAAAGTTATTCTTATCTTATAAAAAAACAAAAAAATATACCCATAATCACATAACCAATTTTTGTTACGTTTGCGTTTTGCCATTATTGCTTAGTGACTCCCGAGTTCCGGGTTACGATTTAATGTTGCCAAGTAAGAACGAGATGTAAGAAAATAACACCTGGATGATCGATGAACTTTGATCGGTATTTTTTTTATGTTTAATTATGTGTTTTAGAAATCATATTTAAATACAAATTACATACTGGTGAAATGATGAAATATGATTTTATAGGCTATGTATGTAAGGGGCGTGCGCTCCTTGTAGGCAGAAATGCAGTGCTTTACTTGCCATACACAGATATTTTAATAAAACATTCGCACGTTTTAGATGACTTTAATTAATAGTAAATAAAAGAATAAACAAAATATCATAATATAAAAACGCCTAATATTTTATAAATAGCACGTATTTGCAAGCACACTAACATTATGTTTGCCAGGAATTTAATAACAACGGCGCTGCAAAATAAAGTATCCACAGACCAAGTAGTACTACAGACGGCCGACTCGCTTAACCCCTAGGGCCTAGACTGTCGTTTGTCATGACTGTAGACGGTTAGACAGTCGGAAACGCCAGGCGCGGCTTCAAGTAAAAAGTAACCTACTATCATTGAAATAGGGTTCATTTTAGTGTGATATAAAAAAAAAAACAGCAAAATAATGCAATTGATGTAACTTTATTCAAATTCAGATATTAGTATTTGTGTAGATTAGAAATAAAACCCTTCAAATGATATAAACAACTATTTATTTCATTTCATTTATACATTCAAAAGTATTCGTCGAAATATACAAATGTGTTTATTACAAATATGACATTTTAAGTTGAAATAAAGTACACTTTTGCCTTACGTAGCTACAATTTTACCAAGGTTCCCAACTGGGCGTACCTGAATGGGAGGTATCAAAGATACGAAAAAATATAAAGCCTCTTATATTGGATTATATTTACATAAGCATGTGTACTATGTTATAAGTAATAGAAATCTTTCATCATAAATAAAATTAGATATTATTAAAATTCTGACATTTGGTACATTGACTTTACACATTATTCATTTAAATATTTATATGAAACTAATATGAAGGGGTAGTAAATTAACATAAAAAACGAAATCGAACAAACATGAATTTAGATAATAATATACATTTTCAATTGAATTAATTAGGATGCAACAACAATACATGTATTTATAAAATTACGAAGTGTCTACTGTTTGTCATTGTTACATTCATAGAAATCAAACAAATATTTGGAGAGAATATTTACATTTTTGATTATTGAATTGATGAGTAATGATTTCTTATAAGTTACGAGCATTATTTTCCAAATATTCAATTGTTTCCTTGACGTCACTTACACTGCACGTTTAATACACGTATTCACTGCACATTAATCACTGCACAAAGCAATCCTTTCTGGTCATTACATTTGCAAATTCACTATAAGAAAATACAAGTAAATCTATCGACGCATTTGTTGTAAACAAAATGGCGGCCCGGGGCGCAGACAGGCGCTGTTACACAATTAACGCTGAGTACCTCTATATTTATCGGTAGATAGCGCTGTTACACAATTAATGCTGGGCATGCATAGAATGGCTTAATACATCATTATTCGCCAATAGATGTCAGGAAGTCATATTTTCAGTTTGTATTTCAGTTTTCTTTTGCAACATTTTTTAAACATTAATCCTAATTATTAATATTCCTATTTCCTAATTAATATCCTAATTAATATATTAACATAATATTGTTCGGGTTCGATTCCCGCACCGAAACAAATATCTGTGTGAAGTAGAGGTATTTGTTTCGGGTCTGGCTATTAGTGAGACCGAAAAGTCTGTTGTAGTTCCTGATACCCACGACACTGGACTAGTTCTTTGTGTGGGGTCGAGACTATAAATGTGACTGTTGGGTGTATTTATTTATTTATTTTATTACATTTTTGGATATTTAGGAGACTGTCCCGCCCTCACACCCGGCACTGCAACTCCTGTAAGCCAGGATCAACAGTGGCACGCAATGTAATGACACCAAGCATTGAAGCTAATACGGCGAGTCTCCGGGAATGTCTAACTTGTCTTTAACCCGCAACGAAATGAATCAGAAAGTTAAATTAATAGGAGGAGTTGGAAATAAATAATGTCCACTTCCCTCCGTGCAAAGCGGTGACAAAACATTGAACTAAAGAGGTAAATGACCTCCCAAAAAGACTTTTACAGCGGGAGAAGCCAGCTGTAAAGCACCACGGAATTCATTATTACATTTAAATGGGACCTATTGTGTGAGCTGTTATACTTGATTCCAGTAATAGGTATGGCAAAAACGCCGGAAAGCACGGAAATTCGTCCTAGTCTATTTTTGGATATTTGATTACAATATATGACATCATATTTTCAATAAACAATGATGTGTCGGATTTGATAATGGCAGCTTTTCAATAATTTTCGCCAGCCCCCAAACCATTTAAAATCCACTAAAAGCAATGTTTCCCAACCAGGTTCAAACTACCAGATTTTGTGGAAAATCCACTAAGTTGGCAACACTGGTGAAAAAAAGCTTGAAAGATGGCCGCCCATGTAAGTTCTTGTCCAGACGATGTTTAATACAGATGTTAACCGGTTTAAAACAGCGCGGGGGCCAATAAATAAGTTACTATCTACGTGTTATAACATGAATGGAATATAAATGACTTAGTCCTATCAAATGTTAACATTGTTATACCTAGTTTTTAAATGTATTTATTGATTTTGCATTAATGAAATTTTAGCGATCGAGACATGCAAAGCTGTTATCCTTTTTTATAGTGTTTGGTTTAGAAACCAAATTATAGTTTATGGTAGATTTTTAAGAAAATATCCTTAATTACGACGAGATTTGTATAGGTAAAGGTACTGGTAGGTATAGCGTAATCCATTACAATCAAAAATTGTAATAGTATTTAAAAATTACGAATAAGGGTAGGTAAGTGGTGGTTGAAAATTAAAACAAAATAAAAATAAACAATTATTATTATTTCAATCAATGAATAAATATTTAGGAATAAATACTGACAATTTCAAATCTATAAACTAATAATTAAAGATTTGTACGATTTATTTACTATTTTTTTTTTTTTTTTTGGCCCGGCATAGTAGCCCGGCACAGTCTCTCTGCCTTTGCCTCGGCTTCTGCCTCTGCCTCTGCCCGGGCCTCGGTCTCCCCCATTTCCGCACTGCCCGCTCATTGTAAAGTTCAAGTTAACTCTTAGCACTAGTGATGGTTTTTTATTTGTTTAATTGACACAAACTATGCATGCACTCTATCACTGAAATAAAAAAATTAAACACTCACGAGCATTCTTGCTTTTCCATTGATGACCTAAAATTGAAAATGTATTTTATTATTTTTCTTTTTTATTTCAATAAATTTGTCCAATTGTAATACTAGTTTTGTATCAGAATAACTACGTTAGTAAAGCCGGGTACAATTTATAAGATGTGGCTGATGAACGCAGCTGAAGATATTTAGAAAATTGAAGATTCTGCCGCGCCGCGTCCAAGAGACCCTGAATATTGTACCACTCTTCAGCCGCGTCCGGCAGTCTTATAATTTGTTTTTGGCTTAATAGTAGATCATTTCAATGTTCGGATTATTCGCAGTCGCGCATCTATACTTTATCGTAATGTACGTAACGGTTTGCGGTCCCTGATAGCGGCTTCCATTCCGTATATATATATTTTTTTAATAGCCTAGATTGTGTCCCACTGCTGGGCAAAGGCTTCCTCTTTATCATTCCATTTGACCCTGTCCTCGGCGAGCTCTTGTGATTTTAGCTCGAATGTATCCAACTCGTATTTCCACGGTTTGGATGCATATTTGGAGAGGAAATATTGAAATATTTAAACTGAATTAATAAATTAATTCTTTGATATTGAAAATTTAAATCACCATATAATTGGCTTCATCATACTTAATTTATAACAATCACATCCAACATCAAACATACCACACATTCTAGTTTGAACAAAAACTTTGGAACGCAAACTCTGATCTTACAAAAAATGGCGCGCGACTTTCTACGGAATACTGGAAATCAATTAAAATATTGAATTGTTTTGATATATTTTCAATTATCAAATGGCACCTATTTATTCTTTATGATATGTTTTCTCTCTCTAACACTTTATTTATCATTTTTTCATAGAATTAACACAGAAATATTTAATCAAAACCGACAAACAACGTCCGTGATTTACTTTCGTGTCTAAAAAACTTCGAATCACGCGTCGAATATGGCTTATTTTTAGATTACTGATAATTATTAATGTAAAGGTATCTTTTAATAAACTATATAACAACAATAAGAGAGTTAAAAATCAATATTTACATTTTAAAAATTCCTGAGCACCACTCGTCGTTGTTCTTAAACAACACACGAGTTTGCCTGGTTTTTTTTAAATATGCCTATTGCTAATGTCTTTTTGGCCAATGTTACATTAAAGGTACTTTATTCAAGCATTATATATATTTTTGTCATAACGCTTTTTATAATATATTTTGAATTTAGGACGCTTTTTCATTACTAGTGTATTTTCCTATAAAAATGACAGCTTACGTCAAAATTGGAGGTCGGGACGTTTGAGTGGTTAGTTCGATAAAAAAATAAACACAGAATATCTATAGTAGCAGATAGAAAAATATTATTATTTACTGTCCCACAAACTTATCTGACCAGTAGTGCGATTCACGTAATTTAATAAGTTCAGCTGCAGTGCAGTTGCGGTTAAGTTTCGATCAAAACAGCCCTTTTCGTATTCTCGTAATTTTGACAACCGCTGTCAAATACGCTCGCGTGAAGTTCGCGTCACGCAAACGTTTTAGCGTATTCTACTGCTGCGCGTATATGTCAATCTCAAACAAATTTCATACATCTGACGTACAGTTGACGCGCAGCTCACGCGCAGTTCACGCGCAGCTAAACACTTACAAGAATACCATTTTGTACCAAAGCGTAAACTTAATTGTAACCGCACCGCAACTTGATCGGCGCGTCAAAAAGTTACGTGAATCGCACTGCTGGTGAGAGAGTCGCTGTTGTCGAATTTGGTGTTGCCATTAAAAATAGATATAGCAATAAAGTGGGTGAAGTAAGATTTTTCAATTCGATCAATAGTGTCAGGAAAATTAGTGGACTAGTTTCCTTTGCATGTTATTTTTCCTTCCCAAGATTTCTAACAAATCGCTCCCCATACCCTTAAACAAGTGTATCTGTATCAGCCCATATACTAGATGTCCCATTGTTGGGAACTGCCCAAATCTACAATCGAGAGTGCCATTGAGGGTGGTTAGGCCATATCATAGGCCATATAGTCCACCATGCTGGCCTAATGCGGGTTGGTGGACTTACATACCATAGATATTCTTATAAATCGCTATGTTATGTAGATTTCCTCACTATGTGTTCCTCCACCGTTTTAGTGCGTGTTTATTGACTATCAATACCCACATGACTCCGAAAAGTCAGATTTGTGACCTGGGATTCGAGCCTACGACCACCGTGAACATGTTGGCAGTCGCGTCTGGTCCATTCATCAACAGGCCCCCACGAACGTAACGATAAATTCTAGTTCATTATATGTACTTACATGTATTGTACTAGTACGTACAAAATTTTGTTTATGTGGTATTTATTTTGAAAAGCTGACAACACAGACCTTTGGCGGCAACTACGCGTTGATACAATTTTTCTAAGGGTATTATTGGTGCTTGAGATGCTTTTCTTCCTTCATAAAATGTAATACCTGAAGTCTAACGTTTCTAGTGTCACTTTATCAAGTTCTCGGCATATTTCACTAGTTTTAAATAATACAGTAAAAATAAATGCATTGAGTAAACAACCAATGGCAGCTATGTCAGCGACTGGCAGATAGACTGACATTTCAAATGACGTTATTGTTTCCACTTTTGGCCACCGGGCCAGATAACTTTGTGGCTCTATAACTTCATTTATGGGTCCATAAACGAATTCATGACGTTACAATGGAAGGTTAATGCATGATAGGAGAATTCGTAATTATAACTCTGGCCACTTGATAATAAAAATAAAATATGTCATGGCTTATACGAAATGTCACAGGTGTACAATTTTAAATTATTTTCGATATTTACTAACGGAAAATGGTTAAAAATTGTTGCAAAATGATTTGTATAAGTGAATAATATAGTGGTTGTTGCATATCGATTCAAAGGCGAGTGGTTTCATTGAATTTACCATTTTTGTTTACAAACATTCGCTACGGTGACCATAGTTAAACCCGCCTTAGAACTTTTTTGATCGATAATTCAAAGTTCAGATGAATTATTGAATAACTTTCAATCTGCTTGAATATTAAAAGCAGTTCTTTTTTCTTTACAATTTGATTATTAAAGTAATGTTTAATTTATACACGTTAATTTGCATCCTACTATGTTTAAAGTGAAAATAAACACGATAAAAGTTTTTCTAATACAATTGATCATGAATTAAGTATAATTAAAAAATATTTATTTCTTGCAATAGTTTTTATTTACCGAGTGATGTAAGATTTCGGCACGGATGTATTGCACTAACAGGTCCACTGTCTGCTACATTTTCATGCCTAAGCCACTGAACCGATTTTGATAGAATTTGATACAGAGATAGATTAGACCTTGGGTAAGGGCAAAAGGTTACCTTTTATTATATAGACAACGCTTGAAGGGGTTGAACAAAGGGATGGCAGTATGTATGGAAAAATCTAAACTGTTGAAGTTACAGATGTCAAACTTTACTCATTTATGAACAAAAATAACTGCACACTTTGTGTTCTTAAAGTTAACCATAAAGGGGTTAAAATAAGGGTTGAAATGTTACATGAAAAATCTAAACCGCTGCAGTGATAGAAACCTTTTTACAAATGAAAAATAATGGCGTGGATAATATCAGAAAAATAGCATTATAGGATTTCATTTCATTTCTTTATTTATCCGATTGGTCTAAAAATTGATATCTGAACGGGTGGTTCACACATTTACACGAAAAATTGAAATTAAGAGTCAGAATTGATAATTATCGCCGTCATTTTGAACTTTATTGTTAATGATTCGATTAAGATAAGAGGGATATTCGTTTGGGATGAGACGGTAGGGCAGCTACGTTAATGTTAGGTATTACAAGAGTTGGTATGAATAATAACATGTATCTGGTATGAAGTAGGCCACGAACGCTCCTATCTTGTGGTCATGGTGAGGTATGCGATCTCGGCCCCCCTGAGCTACTGCTGTAACTACCAACTTTCCTCTCCGTGGCTGTAGTATCCATCTCTACACTCCATACTTTCCTTTCCAATAACATCTTCTAGCCGCAAACTCTATTTCCTTTCCCCGGTTGAAGACGGACAGCAGCGTCATCAACGCGAGTACCCTCCTGCGCTCGCGAACCCACCTGCCAAGCGTGGTGAGTATTGGCATAAACAATAAAAAAGCCTAATGGTTGTTAAAACCAGGACCAGGACTCCAGTCCCCGGCAGCCCCGCTATTCCTAGTTATGGTAGCGGCCACGGTAACGGCGGGGCAGAGGCTGGTAAGAATCTCTTGGTTGACCCCGGCTACCACACCCGACGACGACTGGCACTGATAACACACATGACAGAACAGACGAGAATATTGTTAACTGAATTTTGCTGAAATTAATAAAGATTTATTAGTATTATTTTTATTTTTCATTTCACCTATAAAAAGTATACGTATAAAACTATGATTTTGAACTTATTTGCTAGGTCCTAATGGTCCAATATTTTGGTGGTCAAATATTTTTTTTACACGGTTAGACAATATCACGTTTGTTATCTCAAAAACAAAATGTTTCATTCGACGTATTACAACTGAATTATTTACCATATTAGCCAATTTGATTAAAATTCCTGTGTTTCCCAAAAAATATGGTCACCCTATAGGAACGGGACACAACCCTATCTTCCTACACCTCTCGCTCGGCTTGTTTTTCCAATAACAGTGCGCAGTCCTGTTTATATACTACGTCCATGATCTGAATTCTGAATCTATGGCATAATCTGTGACTGTTGACAGTTCTGCCAAAATTACAACAAAAAACCGAAAGCGAGCAAGTCATCGGCGTTTTCATGGGAAATATTGGAAATTACGCCAAAAATAAAATAATTCTCAATAATGTCGGCCAATAAAGAAGAAACTTTACGTCAGTTTTGCGATGTGACCGGCACGGACGAGGCACGCAGTAGGTTCTTCTTGGAGTCATCAAACTGGCAGCTTGAAGTAAGTGCAATGCTCTTTATTACACGGTTTTGTTAAATAAAAATTGTGTTACTTACAATTGTATGCTTTTTTCAGTTTATTATTACTCTTGTAATCCGGAAGTACTGGTTATTGGAAGATGTGACGCTAATAATATATGATTTGTTGACCGATAACCATATTCTAATTGGAAATCGAATGATATCTCATGTTTTATTCGACATTAGAAATCAATATTTTTGTCGCATTAGCTAAACTAAACTTAAAATGCGTAACTTTGGTGATATTATATATATTTGTTGCTGTATTCTCTCATCAATAAAAACAAAAATATTTTGTAGTGTCAAGTCTATTGCTTTGTATACTGGTTTTCTAAGTATGTAAAGCACTCATTGTTTTCTTTTAAAACTTCAATGTGCTGATACAAATAAGTAACTAACATTCAAAACATTTGTTATACAAAGATACAATCTAACTCTTACATACCCTGGTCTAGCCAGAGTATAGTATAATACTCATTTGCAGTAAACTTGCTACAGGAAATATAAATTCCGTATTTTTTTGTATCACAGGTAGCTCTATCAAGCTTTTACGAGCATGGGGGTAATGCAGATGATATAATGACTGGTGGTATGGTATCAGCTCCTGCCCCAACTCTATCAGACAGTGATGGAGAGTCACCATCAGCATCACCGCCCAAGCAACAGCCACAGAAAACTGAAAAGAAGAAAAATGTAACCACAACGAAGTTTGCTACATTGGAATCATTACACCAGGAGAGTTCAAGTGATGAAGAAGAAGGTAAATAATTATTTGTATTATTTTTCAGTTGTGCTTCGTAATGTTACTGTACTGTATCTGATGTTTACTCCAGATAGCCTATTGATTTACAATTGTTTGTTACCATACATCACAATCATGTTGACCTTCTTAATTTTTTCTTCATATTACGGTGGAAGGATGCATTATAGGCAGAGGTGAGATGGGTGTTCATGAAATGTTCCAGGACTGAAATTTGTGGTAGATATAAATTTAATTTTATTTCGAAAAAGCTTCTTCATTTAGGTTGTGATGATGAAGTGAAAATCAAATTGTGTCTTTGTAAGCCAACATGTTTGCATCTGATAAGAAAAGAAATGCTTAGTGCATTTTATTAATATCCAGAGGTGTATTACACCCATATTAATGTAAATAACTGAGTATTTATGACATACATTGCAGTATTATTTAATTACATCAAGAAGAAGTTAGTTTTGTGTTTGGGGATTCCCCTATTAATTGTTCTTCATGTTATGGGAATTACTGTAAGATAAAGTTAATCAAATAAAATATAAATAGTGCATTATGATTTTTGCAATTGACATGCCTATTTCACCCATTGACAATGGACTTTTTATATTACCATATGGCATAATGTGGGATGGTAGATTATGCATTTGTACCTACATCAGCCCATATACATCCCACTGTAGGGCACCTCCTCTACAATTGTGACTATGATTGAGAGTGGTTAGGTCATAAAGTCCACCATACTGGCCTAGTGCAGTTTGGCAGATTACACACCATATAAATTTTACATATCACTATTTTATGCAGATTTCCTCAGGATGTTTTCCTTCATTTTTACGGCAACTATCTATGCAAATCCTTAATATTAATATTGCCAAGAACTCACAGATATGTAGTGTCAATCACAATGTTTTCCTTCCATATTAAGTAGACTTGGTAATAATTAATTATACACAGTAGATTATACTTTAACTACAAAATATTTCCATTCCAAGAGTGTCCAAATGTGAATGGATAAAAACCAAAATGATGTCATACATTCAAGACTTGGTTTGTGACAAGCCATCATGTTCCCACCAGGTGACGACAACCACTCGACAGTCTGGAGACACTTTGTCTATTGATGCCTCTCCGCAAACCATCGGAGATCAGATGGACATGAGAGGAATGATGGAGGAGATTGAGAGGCTCCGGAGTGAAGTAGAGAGATTGCTGTGTGAGAATAATGAGTTGAGAGAGGAGATAGCAAGACTGAGAGAGAATGAACCAGGTCCTTCGAGATTGGGTTAGGATTTTTTGTAGTATTTTCTCATTGGGTGTTGCAGATTAGTGTAATGCCATGGTATACATGATTTGATGTAGCTATTCAATTTGATGTATATAAAAGTAATGTTGATTCTTGAAGCTCTATTTTAGGTGTTAACATTTTTCTAGACAATTGTAGATTTGATTGAACTAGTATCGGTACGAAATGATTTAAGTTCTTCCAATGACGTTTTACAAATAGACACGTCATACACTAACATAATGGCACAAAAAAATGGCGTGATTGATGATTCTTATTGTTATTTCAAATTCGTTCAAAGAAAGAGTATAAAAACGCAAGATACCTACATATGTTAGAAGAAGATGAATAGACATCGCTAGTTACGTAACAATAAGTGCCGCACGCTTATTGGCCAAAGCGCGTGTGACGTGTGCGTAGCACCAAGCATGTAGGACGGGATAACGTGACGAGAGCTGTCAAACGACGCCATGGGAGCGAATTTATTAATTTTATTTAATAAAAAATTAAATTAGTGTGTACTTGCGCACTAAAAAAATGTGTTCTTTGTCTCACAGTCTCAGAATAATTTGTATATTTATTTTAAATCACAAATCTATTTTTCCGCATTTGGTTTTGAGAATACAAATAGAGAAATGTGTATCCCCGACACTAGTTGAAGCATGACTGATTGCAAATCATGCAATTACCTTGCTTTTGTCTCGCCATAATAGAGTGCGGACAAAGTATCTATGTTATAAAAATATCTTAGAGTTCTTCACTAAGAGTGATACTGAATTGCAAAAACAGCTAACTAGGATAGGAAAAAGTTTTAGTCCTGATATCTTCTTCTTTTTCAGACCGTATCAACCCACTGTTGGGAATAGGCCTCCTCTCGATCACGCCATTCTTTCCGGTTCTACGCGAGTCTTATCCACTGTTTGCCGATATACTTTGTAATATCATCCGACCATCGAGCAGGTGGTTTGCCTCTATTTCTAAGTCCTCATTTCTAGGCTACCATTCAGTGACTGCTTTGGTCCGCCTGTTGTCTTGATATGAAAGGTTGATATTAAGCAGTTAGCAGTCGCAAAATTTTAATCCAAATCATGCTGCAACATGGTTTAATAGTCATGATGAACTCAACATTATGTGTGTAAGTATGGCATAAAGATAGGCAGAGGTTTCGAACATAATCATTTTTACACAATCAATGTCTAATGGAGGAGGCCTGTGCCCTATAGTGTATATGGGCTGATACCTGATACCCCATGAGTCAAGCTTGGTGGACTAAGAACTTAACTCTTTTCAATTATTAATAAGGCCTGTTAACAGTGGAACGTCTACAAACTGATATTAGTTTATATTCATAGATATAAGTCATAAAATCTTATTCCTAATTGTTTCAGGGCAAGCTTTCTACGCCGGCGGTTCTGAAAGGTCCGGCCAGCAGATCTTAGGTCCCGGCAAAGGCAGAAAGGATATTGTCTCAGAAATGTTCAAAAGTGTGAGAGAGTGAGTACAATATGGATTTTAAAACACACAATCTACTATTCTCCGTGGTTCATATAATTAAAAGGTTGACTGTAAGATCAGAGGTTACGGGTTCAAGACAAATCTTAAGTACGAGACAAATCTTTTGTTATCCACAAATATTAGCAATAAAGCAAATTCTTTTTGTTATTTAAGTAAATAACAAAAAGAATTTGCTTTATACAAGGGGCCACTTATAATTTGTTGCAGTATTCACTTTTTAACAACCCTGCGCTAAGCTAGGCTTGTGTTTCAGCGGCAGTGTATCATAATACTTATCCAAGATTTTATATTTTTTTTTTTTTTTTTTATTGCGTTGAATGGCGAGACGAGCAAGCCGTTCGCCTGATGGTAAGCGATACGACCGCTCATGAACAGTAGCAATATTCCACTGCGCTCGCCATCCTGAGACATAAGATGTTAAGTCTCAATATGTCCAGTAGTTGCTCTGGCTACAATGTCCTTCAATCCGAAACACAACAGTGCATTTAAGCAGTGTTGTTTCACGGGAGAAATAGACATTGCGGTGGTACCTACCCAGATGGCTTCTCACATATGAGAGACCTACCACCAGTAATATTCAAAGCAGTCGAGCATTAGTATAGCTGTAGGAAATTGTAGTATGGTCTATATTGCTCGAGCTAACAAGATCAAGTTTTGTACAGACGTATGACGTCACTTGTTTGTATTCGTTCCAGGCGAGGTGCATTGGTGTTCGACGACGAGCCGTCTTCGACCAGTCGCGGTCGCTCGGGAGTGTTCAGCGGAGTCGGATACAGACTTGGTTAGCACTCATTTATCTCTCTCTCTCTCTCTCCCCCCCCCCCCTCTCTCTCTCCCTCCTTCTCTCCCTCTCTATCCCTCCCTCTCTCTCTTTCTCTCTCTCTCTCTCTATATCCCCCCCTCTCCCTCTCTCTCCAGCTCAGGGACCGAAACCCGTTCTACCTTTACACACACACACATTATAAAGGTTACCCTTATATACGGTAACGTAAACGTACCGGTAAGCTAAAAAGACCTCGAATCCAAAAGAAAACGCGTTGTTGTTACATAACAAATAAATATCATACTTGTCGTGTTGTTTACACAATATCGCTGGATTCGGTATACATACCTTAATAGCGAATTAACAGTCTCCATGGCGCAGATTGTAAGACGCCACCAGTGAAAATATGAGAGGCCACGGATTTTATCCCTGTACACAAAATGTTTGTGTGGTTCTACAAGTATTTGTTCAACGCATGTGATATTTGAAGCCAGGACTGTATTAGTGCACTGCAGGGCATGGGCCTCCACTACAATCGAGAGTACGATTGAGAGTGGTTAGTCCATATAGTCCACCACGCTGGCCTAGTGCGGGCTGGTGGACTTAACATACCATGCAAATTTTTATAAATTCGCTATAGTATGTAAGGTTTCGACTAGTCATGCGCAAAATGAATCACTGTAAAGAAAAGAGAGATATATATCTTTTAAGTCAAAAGATATATATCACTCTTTTATATCTTTATCTCACAATGATCGATGAGCTAAAGAATGAGTTGATTAAAATTGAGTTATGAGTCTTTCTTTATATCTATATCTAAGATTGACATTTTGGTGGAGTATATCTTTATATCTCTATCTCTTCATGATTCATGAGCTAAAAGATGAGTTTCAATTAGTTGATTAGAAATTTAGTTATGAGTCTTCCACAATATTTATATCTAGAATTTGGGTGGAAGTTCGAGGCTATATTCGAGTAAAAATTGCTTTGTGGTTTAGATATAGTATTGTTACAGTGAGATAAAGAGATTAATTATTTTCTGCTGATATCTATCAACAGAAATAAATTGTGTTTAGAATTAATATAAATAAGGAGTAGTGAAATATGTAAAAATTCATGGACATTTAAACATTGCATAAACTGGATATTTTTGTAATTAAAACTTTTGTGCTATGATCACCACTGGTACAAGATATTTCACGGAAACAAAATACAAATCCGATACAAAAAAATGAATACAATATGTATATCTTTGCTAATTAGAAAACATGCTAGCGAAATTAGGCCTTAAATCATTGTAAATAGCTTTGTTTTCGCTTACACTCCATTTACTACTGTGATCGTATTCCACGATCGTACGCATGGCGCATGCATTACATTGTGAACATAAATATTCTCTTTTCCGCTCACACAAATGTTAAAGTCTATATCTGTTTCTTTCTAATCTTTGCAGTAAAATTGAACCAAAAATGATCTTTACGCGTACGGATATAATGAGTTAGTTTGAGTGCAAGGGATATAAAGATATAATAACTCCGTACGTCGGATATATATCTTTTTAGTAAATCACTCCTGAGTTACACATGTCTAGTTTCGACACGATGTTTTCCTTCACCGTTAAAGTGCATCGTGATTGGTTATCAATACACATTATATTGTTGATTTCTAATGTTAGACATTTGCAGGACAAACGGCTGATGATCACGAGCAAATCACACCCACTGGCGGTCAATCACAAGTAAGATTATAATATTTTTATAAAAACCAGAAGTGAAATTGCATTTACAAAACCAACAACCATTTATTCGTACAATTTAGATATTTCTAACAAATATTAATTTGCGTATACAATAAGACAGAATCCTTCTTGTCGCTTCAAAGGGAAAAACAATACTCCAACATTCTACCGAATTACAAATCTAGGCAAGTTTACTTTTCTAATTTAATACGGCCAGACATCCATAAAGAAGGTAAAGGTTTGTCATCTCCTCTACGTTGTGAGTAACATTTGTTTATTTATTTATTTATTTAACATTATTAACATATGAGTAACATTTGTTTCACTATTCTTCTAACCTTAGATTATATACTCGTCTAGATGACACATCACACCTCACCGCACGGCTCAAAAAAAGTCTACCAAATTTGGTAGACTCGCTTCTCACGTACGTCAGTGTCATTTGAACTACATATGGATAACGTGCTCCCGAAAAATAATTAATTATGCCGGTTTGTGATGTCGAATTGTATCGCAATTGTGTGTGAAAACTGTATAATAATACCAATATCACTTTCTATCGGTAACATTATTGTTAAACCACTATTATTTGAAGAAAACATGAACTTTTAATTCATTATTTTGAAGATGAGTTTCATTGGCCAGTGTTGTCAATTTATTACTAGGAAGATTTGTTGAAACTATGGGAGAAACTATAAAACACAAATATCATTACATTTATTCTGATCGAAATATTATTATTTCGATCAGAATAACAACAAGAAGAATGGCATTATTTATTTAATGAGTAAATAATACTTACCTACACGATATTAATGAAACCCACGACGACATGCACTTCATAGTAATTTTATTAATTCTTTGCCTTGCATGTGTATTACCATTCAAAATTTCACAAACGGGGTACTGCTATTGTCATCTTTGAAGAAACAGCGAGAACTTATTCAAGGTCCTAATAATATTTTTAGACTACGGATTCCGTACTAGCAAATTGCTGGAGAGACATTAAACAGCGGAAACGAAAAGAAGACCATTCGTAGCCTCACATGACTTCAGTTGTGTGTTCCGAACATTTTACTTATGATGATTTATATTTTACATAAATACAGAAATTAGATAACAGCCCAGGCAATAAATCCAAAGAGTTAATTCTATTCGGAAACAAACACTAGGAGATGGGTTTAGATCTTTATTGTTTTTACTAAAATGCGTTATAAAATAATTAATAGTATGATTACTTTAAATAAAGAAAAAATATTTTATTTAACCTATTTTGTATATCAAATAATGGGGAAAAGTTAAGTTAATAATCTGGAGTAGGCATCCCTAAACACACACACCTTGACAGTTGGATTACAATAATTACACGACCGGTACTCACACATATCACCGAAAGTGAGGACACTTTTAGCGCATCGTTTGTTGACATTGCTCAATCTAGACGAGTATATAATCTAAGCTTCTAACAATATGACATTTTAAATGGTTTTATTTTTATTACGATACCATGGATAATCTTAAGCGCAAGGTGTGCTGTTGGTAAAGGATCGGAAGTAATTAAGCGGAAAAAGCGGGTTCGAGACCCACACATTATTATCACAAATTATTAAATGAACTGCTCTCAATTCAATTAAGCGACGACTCCTGTATAATTACTGTATTGTAAACTTGTTTTGAAAAGAGCAACGCTAGAGTTTCTTGCCCGCTCTTCTCTGTCGAAAACAGTCTTGTGAACCGGGAGGTAGTGAAAAATGTATGACATTGTATGGGTTTAATAAATATTTTCATTTCATTTCACATAGTAAAAGATCGAATTTGTCACTTTCAATGATGGAATGGGAAGTAGCGAATTTAAAGTTGTGATAATTTTCGTAGGGCCGTCTAAATATCCGACACTAGCGGTCTGGCCTGGCTCCGTCCGAATATCAATCGATCGTTCCGTGCAGATACACTTTTCAAAGTGGCGCCCAAAATGTTCAATTTCGGCTGTCAATTTAGAATATCGATTAATCTGCAAAAACTGCCTCGTGTATGGCAATTCAATTCGTTTTTCGATTTCGATGCTAGATATTTCACTTCTGTTTCCCTCCTATAGGTTATAGTGTGATGATATACATACATACACACAACAAACCAATCATATAACAAACCAACAAACTTTTCATCTTTATATATTGTATAGATTTGTGATTGATCTAGTATTGTGTGTGTTTAGTCCGAGAGTTCTCGGCTGGTGCGGCTGTGCCTGTACCGGGAAGGGTTCACGGTGGACGCGGGCCCGCTGCGGCAATACTCAGACCCGGACAACGCAGAGTTCCTGTCCTGCGTCAGACGAGGGTAAATCACTTCATATTAACTATTATATACTTCTCATCAGAGTTGCAAGTTTGTTTTGTAAGGATTATCAGAAAAGTGTGTATAAATTAAATTTGAATTTAGAACATAAACAATAGGATATGAACCCTCATATTATTCATAGTCCATTGAAATGGTGGAGGTGCCCTCGGAGCTAGCTATCACGGATAATGAGATACAGCTTGGTGACAGACAGCGAAGTCTCGGTACCCTAAAAACTACTGTTCCCTAACATAAATTCGCGAGTATAAACAGCCATGTACGTTTGCAGCGAGGTGCCTCCGGAGCTAGCTATCACGGTGAATGAGATACAGCCTGGTCACAGACAGACAGTCAGATAGACAGACAGCGAAGTCTCAGTACCCTAAAAACTGGTGGTAGGTCTTTCATATGTGAGAGGCTGCCTGGGTGGGTACCACCGCAATGTCTATTCCTACCGTCAAACAGCAGTTTAAATGCACTATTGTCTTTCGGATTGAAGGGCATTGTAGCCAGAGTAACTACTGGACATATTGAGACTCAACATCTCGTGTCTCAGGATGGCGAGCGCAGTGGAATGCCAAGCATTGTTTTGTAATTCAAGGTGTTGTTTGGTTTTGTTACTGTTCATGAGCGGTCACATCGCATACCATCAGGCGAACGGCATGAACGTGTAGCCATTCACTGAAAAAAAAAAAACGACATGTTCCCTAACATAAAGTCGCGAATATAAACAGCTAGTTATGTTTGCAGTGAGGTGCCCCCGAAGCTAGCTATCACGGTTTATGAGATACAACCTGGTGACAGACAAACAGCAAAGTTTCAGTATCCTAAAAACGACATGTCCCTAACATAAAGTCCCCCTAGTATTTTGGTTCTCAAATTCTTCGCACTGTCAGGCTGCGGAATTGTTTGCCATCTCACGTGTTCCCTCCTTCCTATAATCCTGGGTCCTTCTACCGTAGTGTGAAGAGGCATCTTAGCAGGCCGGCATAATTGTATCTATTGGCGTGACACTGCCGTCGGATGCCAATGGATAGTCTGCCTGGGCAGCATTAGCGCTCACCATGAGGTGCAATGTGGCCACTATGGCGGGCCAGAAAAAAATAAGAAAAAAAAAGTATAAACATCCATGTAATTTTGCAGCGAGGTGCCCCCGGAGTTGTCCGGCGGCGGCGGCGAGGTGCGCGTGAGCCTGCAGGACCGCCGCCACGAGGAGTGTCCGCGCCACGTCGCCAAGCCGCAGGCCTTCAGCGGCAAGGGACATCTGCTCGGCAGGTAACATCTCTCTCTCTCTCTCTCCCCCCTCTCTCTCCCCCCCTTCTCTCTCCCCCCCTCTCTCTCCCCCCTCTCTCTCTCCCCCCTCTCTCTCTCCCCCCTCTCTCTCTCCCCCTCCTCTCTCTCTCTTTCTCTCCCTCTCCCCCTCTCTTCAGCTACAGGAAGTCCGTTGCTGGACAGTTATCCCACATTGAGTGATTTCCTGCTAACTTAGTAAGTTAATTTGTCCACCTCGTAGACGGGCGTCCAACAATTTGGAATACTACCATGAAATTATTATTACCTAGTGAACAATATACTGTAAAGTGTCCGAAAAAAGGCCTGGCAAGTATAATTTCATACATTAATGTAAAACTAGATTATAACATATTTCGTAATGAGTAAAATTTGCCATGTGCTAATGCCGCTGCATGTTAGAGGTATAATTTGAAAATAATTTTCATTGATGTGCATCGTGAACGCAAAATGGATTATACTCATTCATTCAGTTCATTTTTTACCTTGCGCTGCTGAGTTGCAGGATCAACAGCATCGCATTTTAATGACACAGAGCATTGAAGCTTACCAAGTCTCCAGGAATCTAACTTGTCCAACCTGCAACGAAATTGACCATAAAATTAAATGAAGTTGGATAATTCAAGACCCTTACGTGTATATTCACAGCCCCACGCCGCCCACAGTGGGTGTGACGGCGCCGGTCGCGACGGACGCGTCGGACCGCGCCGCCAACCAGCGCGCCGCGCAGCAAGCCGTCGCGCTGGACGACGCGCAGCCCACCACCACCGTGCAGGTCACCATGCACTGGCATTATTAACACCGTCATTACCGACATTGTCATAGTCATTACCAGCAACGTCATTACTGTCATTACATACTTAATCATCATTATTGTCTTTACCAACATCGTCATCATGATTGTCATTACCAACACCGTCATTACCATCGTTTTAATGTCATTACCAGCAACGTCATTACCATCATTACAAACATCATCATTATTGTCATTACCAACACCGTCATTACCAACATTACCATCACCAATAACATCATCATTATTGTGATTACCAGCGCCTTCATTACCAACATTACCGTGATCACCAACATCACCGTCATTACCAACATTACTATAACTACCAACGTCAGCATCATTATTGTTATTACCAACACTGGTATTACCAGCATAACCATGATCATCACATAGTCATCAATATTGTCATTTCCACCGCCGTCATTACTAACATTGCCCTCATCGCAAACATCACCATCATGATTGTCAATACCAAAACCACTAACCACCATCACCATTACGATTGTCATTAGTCATTACCAACACCGTCATTACACATTTCCGCCATCGCAACCATCACCATTATGATTGTCATTACCAACACCGTTATTACACATTTCCATCGTCACAAACAGAGGCGGCTCATCCGAAAGAGCGCTGGTGCAGTGCACTCCCACGAAAATTACATACTTAGCTAATTTAATAATTTATATATATTTATAATACATAAATCCTTATATTTATATTTTACTACGCCTATAATAAGTGTATTATATTACCTATATAGGTACATGTAGCGTCAATTTGTAACGAGTGGAGCGCCAGCAATTGTGCTCCTATGAAACGAAGTTTAGTACGACTCTTAGTACTGTATTCAATGAGTGCGAAAGAGAGCTACGACTCGCGCTGACGCGTGAAACAAAAGATATCGTATGAGAAATTAGCGTAATCTGGAGCGCCGCTCACGCGTCACTCAGTTAATTCGCAGTTTTTTTTTTAAATAAGTATTAAAAAATAGTTTGTACGCTTAATTAATTCCATTTCTGATTTTCACAAGAAAGAAATACATATCTTCGCACGCCAAAAAGATCGGCGGCAAATATAATAAATAGTAAGCTCTAGTTTTTCAATTAGTTTTTTTGTGAACCCCCATCAAAAAATATTACGAGCCGCCTCTGGTCACAAACATCATCATTATTGTCATTACCAATACCTTCATTACTATAGGTTAATGAACGACACAATTATGACTTTAATATTCCTCCTCTTCAACAAATACGTGTCTGAATATAGAGGGATATTACTTGACAAGATTGGATATATTTTTTTACAAAATTTTATTTATTTTTACAGTTCCGCCTGGCTGACGGCAGTCGCATCACGGGTAGATTCAACCACACTCATACGGTTGCCGATCTGGTTGCCTACGTATCGCGCGCGGAACCTTTATACCAGCTGCAACCCTTCGTGCTTCTCACCACTTTCCCCAGCGCTGAACTGCAAGATTCCACCGCCACGCTGGCTTCGGCCAACCTCCTAAACTCCACAGTACTACAGCGGCTCAAATAGTTATACTAAAAGGGTCTGTGTACAAACGCCCTTAAATTGTCTCCCTGCAGACCTATTTACTACAGGCAACGAAGCATTTTTTCCTGCATAATTTGCCAGGAGTTTTTTTGTTTCATGAAGAGGTGGCATATGACCCCACTAAGTTAAAAACCCAAAATACTTACAAAAATGGCGTCCGCTAGAGCCGCCATTTTGGAAAACGCGTTTGAAGCCATATCTCCGGAACCGTCCACTTTAGGCCCATCATGCTAAGGATAAGGAGATAATTAAATTTCCCATCTTTTTTGTTCAATATTTTTTTTTGTACCATTAACCGTTCGCGATTTACAATGTTATTAATATTCGTTTCATGCCTTTTTGCCGATATCTTTGTTAATAATTGTTTAAACAAAAAATTGTTAATGACTAAACTTTTAAATCAATAAATTCTTAACAACTTTTCACCCATACTTTTTTTCTCTAAAATCAATATTTTAGAAGTTATCGCGCGTTGAATGGTGTACTACCGAATCAAGGTCAATGGAAACGAAGGATGCATAGCGTAATTATGAAATCCAATGATTTCTCCATGATTATCACGTAATTAATTAAATACTGATGGCATAAGGGAACCAAGCAATGAGGAAATAGTAAATTTTGTTAAAAATCCATGTAAAATTTATTGTAAAAAAGGTATAAAATGAAAATTAATAACATTGTAAATCGCGAACGAATAATGGTACAAACAAAAATATTGAACAAAAAAGATGGGAAATTTAATTATCTACAAGAAAGGTCCTTAGCATGATGGGCCTAAAGTGGACGGTTCCGGAGATATGGCTTCAAACGCGTTTTCCAAAATGGCGGCTCTAGCGGACGCCATTTTTGTAAGTATTTTGGGTTTTTAACTTAGTGGGGTCATATGCCACCTCTTCATGAAAAAAAAAAACTCCTGGCAAATTATGCATTGCGGACAAGAGTAACCCGTTGCTTCGTTGCCTGTACTAATTGCTATTGTTAGTAATTGCGATTGGTTGATAAATAAACCAATCAAACCGATTTTGTAATCTGATTGGTCTGTAAAATTAAAACTTGGAACACTTCGATCAAATATGCTAGATACAGGGTCCGGAACAAAATCACGCGAAAAGTGCCCGAAATTGCTTATACCTATGCATTTGTACTTCGAACTACGAGAGAGAATTATAATCAACTTCAGGTAACAATATACCTTATTCCTATGAATCAGGATTTATTACGGTTTTTACCATACTAAAATCAAATAGGCCACACGCTGATTTGTGCTCTTATTTCTCTTGCTGGTTTTTAAGCCGTTACTTATAATCTAGTGTATATTTGATAGAAGTTGGAACAGCGTTTATTAATTTTAGTTTTTACTCCTTGTATAAAAAGTTGAAAGGAGAGTAAGGGGAATGCAGTGGGACATGTATAGGCGCCATGTTTGTATTAATATAATTCGGTCTTTTAGACGTCCAAAGGGATTTACTGCGACTTTTTGTAATCATAACCACGAGTTCATTTCGGAACCCAGGCCTTGATTTTAATAGAAATAATTCTATTTTTCTTAGTGAAATATAGAATACATTCCAACATTTCAATATGCAAGTTTCTTTTCGCTATTAAATTTTTGTTAGGTTACATTGTTTTGATTCAGGGAATAAAAAATAAAACACAATTGGCACTAAAAATATGGCTTTTGTACAATGCATATGTGCGGTACGGTATGGTCATCAATTAAATGTTGTATTGGCGTTTAGCGAAATTTGTAACTACAAATAAAATAATATCTATTTAAGATATTTGAGATACGTTTTCATAAAAAGGAAAAAGAAGATTTATACACAATTTCATAGCATTAACATCTGTAATGTGATAAAATGTCAATAAAGAAAAATTATTCATAAAACTTTGCTCATCAAGATCTGTTATTTTCCATTAAACTAGGCCTGTGTTCCGCAGCGGATGCAAAATGTAGTATTTTGATAATTTGTAATTCTATAGATATAACTGCGATGTCCTGTGGGATTTGTGATTCATGTGGATATTACTCGGTCAGCATTGTTCGGTGTAACATTTGATGTTTTGTACACTGAATGCTGGCCATTGCGATAAACAACTTGAATTGTAACTGTGTTTTCTTTTTTATATGTATGTTTTTATTTATTTATGTCATGATTTTTATACTGGCTCGGTGGTATAGTTGTACTATGGTACGGTTACAAAGCTGAGGTCTCGGGGTTGAGGGGTTCGAACCCCGGGTCGGCCAAAGTGATATTTATATTCATTATCAGTGCGGTGGTAGGAATTTGTGCCCGATATGGCGTAGGCTCTCCCCTATCACATCGTGAGACGGAACATACATGGCGAAATGCGGGTGTCAACAATCAACCGTTTTTTTTATAACAGTAAATGGCGACACTCGCATTCGCCTGATGGTAAACACTAACTGTTTGGAATACTTCGAGATGTCTATCAACATTTAGATCTATGAGCGAAGCCAGGAATAAAGAAATCCTAAGTGCATGATCCTTGCATACCACATCTTAATTGAATATTTTTGTTGAAAATGAAGCCTGAAGTTGCCCATATTTAAGTCTTTATTTAAGAATTAAAAAGCATCTTACAAAATAAACTCATATATTTATCTAAACTAGATTAACAAAAGTAAAAATAATGCAAAAAACTTGGTTCAAACCAACGCAATATCGAAAGGTAAGCCAAATTCCATACGTCACCATTTCGGGCTTATATACATCACCATACGACTAGGGTTTTGAGACCTTAGCAATATAAAAATTGGCAATACGAAAGATAAAACTTTACAACATATATGAAAAACATCGCCACTTATGCACTGACGAATTTCGGAGGCTTGGCCACTTGCACTGATGAATTCCGCAGGCTTGGCCACTTTTGCACTGATCAATTCCGCAGGCTTGGCCACTTTTGCACAGACGAATTCCGCAGGCTTGGCCACTTGCACTGACGAATTCCGCAGGCTTGGCCACTTGCACTGACGAATTCCGCAGGCTTGGCCACTTTTGCACTGAAGAATCCAAGTCAGGACACTTGCACTCACGTCCTCATATTTGAATTAAGCCAACTGCCAATTTGAGTAAACTAGGCACTAGTTTTGTAACAATCCTTTGAGTATAAAATTAATATAGTTTCACAAAATATCCATGTCGGCCGTATGGCAATAGATAATAAGTTAAATGGTACTACACTTTAATTTAACACAAGCACCGAAATAACCACGTGTCGTTATGTGCAACACGCCGCTTTGGGGAAGTTGCAGGCGCAAGGATCTGTCGCTATGCACTCCGCGGGGCATATGCAGTCGCAGGCTGGAAATAGTAATAAACGTATTATATAACATCAATTTTGTTTTTTCATGCAGCAAGTTGCAAATCCTATAAAACGTATGCAATTATATGCGTGGTGAACTATAGGGCCTAACCACTCAGTCTCTCGATTGTAGAGTAGGCCCGTACCTACCTTGCAGTTGGACGTATATGTATAATGGGTTGATACAGTATGCGATTAATTTAGTTTGGGGTTCAAGACAAGTTAGGCATTTTCGAAGATTTGCTGAGCTTCAATTGTTGGCGTCTAAAATGCGCGCCACGGTCAATCATGGCTTACAAGAGTTGCAGTGGTAGGTTTGAACCCGGGACAGTAATAACAACATATTTTTTGGCGAGACGGCATTCGTCTATTTATTACGCCTATTCACGGTGAGTACCGTGAATTGGTCATGTTATTTTTATTTAGTTATGTACTTTATTTATAATACACACGTTTACAGTCGCCGTATGAGCAGGGATCCATATACTGCGTGCAGTCTTCTCCAGGCGGCATAAACGATGATTTGTAGACGGTCGTGCCTTCCAACTGTACCAATAAATAATTATTAGTAGTAGTAAGCTATGGAGCACAGCATGATAGGTATAACACGCATGGACAAAGTGCCCAATAACAATATTCGCTCCATAACCAGTCTGAATCCAAGGATTTTGCACTGAAATCTGCCGAACTAAAGTAGGATTGGGCAGGCCACGTCATCAGAATTCAGATGCACCCAAAAAGGTGGGCAAAGATTGACACTCATTGATTCCTAACGATGGCAAGAGGCCGAGAGGTACATTTCGGAAAAAGTGGCGTGACGACCTCGACCAAATTTGCAGCATTTAGATGGTATCAGTAACTGATAGGGTGGATAAGTGGATGGAGTTGAAGGAGACCTTTGACCAGTAGTTTCTAGGTTAAAAAAAGTAGTAAGCTAGTATATGCAGTTTGATTAAGTGCCTTTGCCTATATTGGTGCAACCTTGTATGTCGTATTAATAAATTGTTTTAATAGTAAAAAAACGAACCCTCTGGCAAGGTTTCTGGTACTGTCCCTTGCATGCCCAGGGCGGCCGCTGTGGCGTCGGCACGCACACCGGCTGGTATGACATCTTCTGCGTCGTGTTGCTCTCCATTTTCGCTGAATATTTTTTTTTTGAATTAGCACCAGTGGTAGGCGTTCAAAGATAAATATACAACCAACAGTCACATATTCCTGACCCCATATGTGTCGTATCAAAAAATAAGGGAGACATTTCGGTCTCTCAAAAATTCAGACTCGAGATAAGTACTTGTGCGCGAGGAACCCACGGCCTCTCGTTTCACAGCTGGCGTCTAACCAACTGCACCATGGAGGCTGTTAATAACTACCCGACAGTAAAATTTCAAATGTGGAAAAAATAAAAACGCCAATGATATGATTTTAGGACTTCATATCTTCATCGTGCACGATGGAGTTATATAGTTAACTAGCGGCCCGGCCCGGCTTCGCCTGGGTGCAGATACTTTTTTATTTTACTCCACACCAAATACGTGTTATTTTTCGTATAAGCTCTTGTATACCTAAACATGAATTAGCTATCCTACTGTCCTGCTCAATTCCGTCCCATCCCGTCTGTTCATTCACTTCCCGATACGTCGCGTCCTTTCTCTTAATTAACCATCCCGTCTTATACCGTGCATTTACATTTCGTCCTATTAAATCTGTCAGCTATCCCAGTCTTCTCCCCTACCTCCCACTCTATTATATCCAGTTTCTCTCTACTTTCTAAACACTTTATCGATTTTGATTATCCATGCAATATCCCATCCCTTATTTCACCCCCACTATGCTGTTTTTCCAAAAATATTACGCCATTACTCTTGTTAGTAATAAAGAGATGAAATATTAATTTTCGTAGAAATGCACTCACACACACACAATTAACGTAGAAACAATTATATTTAACTGGTTTTTCAAGACACAGGCAACGCCTAATTTGAGAATCCCTGCAATATTCTCCATAATTATATAAAATTTTTATTTTATTCAGTTCAGTTCAGTTTTTATTTTTATGTGTTATTTTATTAAAGATTTTTCATTTTCAAGTGAAATTCTATCTTGAAAAGAAGTAAAACTTAATACATGTGAATATTATTTATTTAATTGTCCTATATTTATGTAGCATCATAATATACCATGGACGTAGTATCAAATGGACTCGACATTCGAGTTCCACCGTAAGGGACAGACATAAAGTAAAAAAAAAAGCATTTTTATTTTTTATGCAAATATAATCCTATTTTTCAATGTATTCTATGAAATACTAATTGCAGATGTTATACTGTTTCCATTCGTTTATTTTATTTTTGACAGTTCACGCCTATAAAGTACGACATTACAGTAGAACAATATTTTGAAATAAAAGTAGATACTTTCTTGACGGGTAACGCCCACTTAGAGTTGTGCCATTCGTAACGAATGACCACAGATAACAAAAACGATTTTGAATAGAATCAATCAATCGGAATCATTTGAAATAAAATTACATTAAAATGCTAATGAAAACAGTTAAACGTAATATAGTACCCAATATTAGGATCGAATGTATTTGCTGCAAATTAATTAATATGAATAAAGGTATACGTATTGAAGTGACTTTTAATAAGAGTTTAATTTAAAATAATTACAATGATTACAACGAAAATAAATGTTTAGTACCTACTTGTAATAAACAGTTAAACCATGTTGGAATTCATAGTACTTTAAGGATTAAATAATTAAAACAACTAAAAGGTAATTTGTTAATATTTTTATTTATAAACAATCGTCTGTTTCGTCGGAATCGGCGTCGTCGTCACTCGTATCCCCAGTAACACTAATTATTAATGAGTGCATGGGTAAGTTGTCAAATGCGACATCGCGATCCCAATCAGACATTATTTCTTTCTTCGTCTTATCTACGACACTCGCCCAGTTATGAGGCGTCACATTTTCACACGCATTTTTAAGCAACTCCAGCATTTTGTTTGCGGTGAAAGGAGGAGTTGTATTTATTCTCGCAGCATATCCTTTCACTTGCGCCCATATTAGCTCTATGGCATTATACTGGCAATGATATGGAGGAATTCTAAGGACGGTGTGCCCATGTTCTGCAGCCATTTCATCTATAACGTATCGTTTAGGCTGCTTCCTCATTTTTAATATTTTAAGTAACTCTACTTTTAATAGGGACTCGTCCACCTCCTCGCCATTGTTACGGAGCCAGTTTATTATTTCATTTTTTTTACTGGCTTGCGTTGGCATTTTGTTAATTTGCCGAGAGTGATAGGACGCATTATCTATAAATATTGTTGATGGCTGTTCGAGTGACAATAACATTTCCCGAAACCATTTTTCATATACTTCGGAATTCATTTCTTCGTGGTAATCACCTGTTTTCTTTGATTTAAAAGCTAACATAGCATCTTGCACAAATCCTTTTGCGGTTCCTGCATGACAAATTATAATTCTTTCACCTTTTCCCATTGGCACTGCGGTCGAGGAGCTAGCAGTGTTGTCAGTCCAAGTTTTTGATACCGTGTGATTCGCATTGAGCCAAGTTTCATCGGTGAAAACAACATTCGACCAGTCTTCTATTTTTTTAGCTTGTCTTAAAAATTCGCATCGATACAAAGCAACATCATTGCGTTCCATCAATATTTTTCTTTTGTCACATTTTTTGTATTGGAATCCAATCCTATTCAATACCTTCGCCAAAGAAGACTTTTGACCACGGAACAAGCCACTAGTTTTCAGAGATTGTACTAGGTTATGTAAAGTAGGAATCTCTTTTCTTTGGTAATAATCGTATATATGACGACGAATAGCATCACCATCAAAACTGTCAATTGCTGTCACTTTAAAGGGCTGACGTTTTTTCTTAGGTGTAGATGGCTTGTTTTGTTCCATGCCACTACTGCCGTAGCCTTCTTTAATTATTTTTGAAACTGTTGGAGCAGTAATACCTAATGCTGCTGAAACACGGTCTCTGATTTGAGTCACTGGTATAAGAGGTCCACCATTACGGCTTTCCCTTTCAAAGTACTCATGAAGTCGCAACACAAACTCCCTTGTTTGTCCTTTAAGCACCTTTCCTTTAGGCATTTTGAAAGTGATGAAGGCAGGTACGATGTTCTCAATTCAACCAAATGTAGGAATTCACGGGTAAAACAATACGGAGGAATATAAATACTCAACTCGACGTATGAAAAATGTGAATTAAAATTCAGCGAACGGAAAACACTAGCACGGGCGCGGGCGTCTCGTTGTGAGTGACCACAAAATGGCGGCGCGCGTCACCTGTCTGCCCAGTGTTGCCGTTTCACAATTTGTTTTTAACAACATTACTATTGCCGACGGAAGTGATAAGAATATTAACTTAACATGAGTAAATGGTTTATTTTAATATAATTATTAAATCAAGTAACTTAAATATCCCTGAAGTTTTAAAACAATGCATGGAGCAAAAAATAAAATATGTATAAAATCGATTAAAACTTGTTCAAAAATAAAATCGTTTGTTATAAAAAATTGATTCGATAACGCATCAGGCCATCACTATTTGATTCAGTACTCGATGTGTCAAAAATAAAATAAACGAATGGAAACAGTATAGTAATAATGAACGTCTACATTTATTTTTACCAATATACTAAATAAAATGCACTTACCAGTGAGAGGTTATATTTTCATATTATCGTTTAGATAGGCTATCACAGCCAATAATAAAGCAGCACACCATACCTTTTGTCTTATAATCAGTTTCAACACTCTTTTACATACATTTTTGACCGCAAATATTCGTAAAATACTCAGTAATTCAAGTTTCTAACAAACCGCACGTCTTATTTGTTTGGGTACACGCAGTGTTGCCCTACAAAATTATGTGAAACTATGACAAGGACCGCAAATTGTGTTTTGTCACTTTCATTTTTTAAGGTTTATGCATAAGTCTAAGTGAGATGGACTATATATGTCAAATGCATGTCAAGTCTATTGATACTACGTCTATGTAATATACTCTTTAGTTTACAATAAATTCCTGAACGTATGCATAAATATTTGACAATCAATTTAAATGCCAACCACTTTTCATTACTGTCATTAATTTACATCTTTAAAATCTAAAATACGCCATAAATCGAATATTGTGGCTATGTGTTGTCGATTCGAAACCTTTATTTAAATACGTTATTTAATTTTAGGGAAGAGTTTACCGTATCGACGCTATGAACATTAAATCTTTGACAGTTACAAACCCATGAACATTTTGTATGGCAAAATGTTTTTTCCTTTTTTTATACTTTCGTCAATTCAATCGAGATAAAAACTATCCCACCTTTAAGTTGGAACAAATAACACATATCTACAAAATTTCATTATAATCAGTTGAGTGGTTTAGGAGTCCATCGCGGACAAACAACGTGACACGTGAATTATATATATTAAGATTAACTACTTCAAAAAGCAAAAGCACTCTCAATCGTCTCTCGATTGTAGAAGAGGCCCGTGCCTATATGGGCTGATACTTATAACAAAAGGTTTGCCACCAACCTGCAGGCTTCTCATAGCATTTGAGCGGCGCGTACGACTCGGGCACGGGGATGCGACCCGGGTTTATGTACGACATGCGGTTGATGGTGCGATCTGAAAAAATATAAGACGTAATATTTAATAGGGGTTTTCGAATAGCACCCCAAATCAACCATATATGGACTCTTGCGGATGAGCTATAGAATTTTGCAAAGATACAGCAATTTTGGCCTATTTGGCAATTTTGCACCTGTAATCTTCCAAATGTGATGATGATTACACATATGTTTAAGTAGATATGTTGCCGTAAATTTACGCTAGGTCCTAGCACCATGTGTTTGCTGGGTAAGAAGTCTGGTACTCTGACTTAAAATTTAATTTTCATCCAAGACGTGAAAGAAGCTATAAACCTTTGCCCTACAAAAAGGCGTATTACTCCGAAACAAACAACTATCGCTGTGTGACAGATATGGTGTAAGACGAAAGGTTGAATGTTAAAGTATTTTACTCTCAAACGGTTGTTCGACGCAATGATATTTGTGGGCCGGCTTGAAGGATTCGCGGATGGCCGCCGGCTTGGCGACGTAGTCGTGTCGCTGCGTGGTGATGTTCTGCATGGGACCCTGACCCCACATGTCGTGGTGGCAGGGCCGAATCGACTGCGTTATGCACACTGGGTTCGGCAGGTACGATAACTGAAAAAGAAAATTAATTAGCTTTACGTCTATAATAATTAACGAAGGTTTGTTTTGGATATGAGTGTGACGACCCGGTAAAGGTCGCAGAACGTCACTGGATGCAGGCTGCCTCTAACAGGTCTGTGGAAATCATTGGGAGAGTCCTATGTTCAGAGTGGATTTCCTTTGTATGATGGATGGATGGATGAGACGTTGCGGTCTTAGTTTCTGCTGTCCTTCTATTAGCACTTGATTTTATTTAGTTTCATTGACTATATTGTATATATATATTTTTCTGTGTAAGTGATTGGGTATGTCATGCTCGCTAAAAAGTCTGTGCTTGCGGTGGCGTTGTGTGCCAGGTCGGTCACTTCCCTGCAACATGGTTGAGGAAGCCGATGGCTGGCACATGCGTCATACTCGTGAACGGTTGCTGCTTGCGTAGACTGGTCTATCCGATTTGCTTACATTGTAACGGACTGATGGATTACATAAGGCTTTCGCAATTATTCACTGTTTTGGCGAAAAAGAGTATACTGATTCTTCGTTCTGGGCGACTTCGTTTCACTCAGCCATAGTAATTATAATATAATAATATTCGTATTAAAAATATTTTTAATAAACTGCTCTGATTTAAACAAACTTGTAAATTATGTAATAATCACTAAATTGTAAACTGGTTTTGAAAAGAGCAACACTAGAGTTTCTTGCTCGTTCTTCTCTAGTGAAAACCGCTTTCCGAACCGGGTGGTAGATAAAAAAAATGACTGAATCTAAACGATGTTGAACATTTTAATGGATTCAATAAATTATTTTCACTTCATTTCATTTCATATAGTATAATATAATAAAACGTAGCGCTGCTTTAGCGCTTAATATAAACAAAATGACAAGTTTTGAATTCTGGTGTTAAAATTTTCAAGTAGGTATGTTTGATTATTTTGTACATTGGTGCGAGGTTTGTAAGTACCTTTTGCACGGTATCTCCTTCCATCTGAGCAGTAGACGGCACTAGGTTGGGCGCAGGCTTCACTGGTTGCGGTATAGCCGCCGTAGCAGGCATATAGCTGAAGACAGGTGTAAACTGTAAATACTCATTTAAGAGATACATAAAATAAATAGTTTTTTTAATGAAATACGAAATAGTGCGCTGTTCCATCTGGAAATAGACCAAACGGGTACCGTGAAAGCAAGAGCGGTCTTTTTTCATGAAAATCTTTAAAACTGGAATCGTATTTGGGTGGACTTTTATGTATTTGTTTATTGTTGTTGTTGATAGATATATTGACGCCCGAATGTCAATTAAAGTGTCCACTGAAAATCAGTGTCGTATCTTGGTTTACACCACATCATAACATAAGCTGAGTGGACCACCTACCGATCACACCCGCAACCAACCATATTTTAATTCCGTATTGCTTTTATTCGTATATTAACCATGTTGGTGTTTGTTGCGACTGTGAAAAATAAATCGTATTGCTTTCTTTATACGTTACCTCACAAAATAAGAACACAAGGAAGAAGAGTATATTGGGTCTATCACGATAGCAAAGCCGCTTGTTATCAACTTTAAGTATTATTTTTAAAATAGAAGAAATTATGAACTCAATAAAAACTCACCTGTTTTTGTAAATAGTTTGCGTTTCAAAGCGTTTCGACGCGGTGACGGGGTTCGTGCAGCTGTCGGGTATGATGGCGCGCCGGCGGCAGTCGCTCCCGGCCTCGAGGTAGCTGCAAGAGTGCATTATTGATATTCAATCTCAGTTATACACTAGCTGCCACTCAGCTTTGCCTGGGTGCCAATATTTTTGCCGGTGAAACTATTTTTGCAGCAGTGACTTTTGTAGACCTTTTTAAGTTATACAATTCCGTTCTATAAAATTTCATCTGTTTCGTAAGGTTAAGGGAACGAAAATATATTTGTATGACATTATAAATCTTTGAAATATCCTCCTTTTCTCCACAATAATATGCATGTTATAAATATAAACTTCTTCTCTAATCTATTTGGTTATAGATGAAAACTGCATTATAATCCGTTCCGTTGTTTAAAAGATCGAAGCGTACAGAAGCGGGAGGCGACTTTGTTTTATTTATTGCCTATGTGTAGGATGACTGGCTGCTTGCCGTCAGTCTTCGTGTATAATGCTGGTTTTAAATCTACATTTATCTTTATTATTGTCAATTTGCTCGATTTATCTGGTAGAGAAACAATAAATTATTCCTTTATTCTTTGCTTGAGATGAGAAAATTATATGAGTCGGTAAAAACAAATGATAATACGAGTACATAGATCCAAGAACTAAGTATAGAACCTGAAGAAAATCTGAAATTTCAAAAAAATGACCGTGTAAATTGAGTTAAAATTATATTTATGTCAATGTTATAAGCCTTATCAATTAGCAACATTGTAAGTTATATTTCGCACCATAGAATAAGGTTGGTTGAATAAAAGAGACCATGCAGTTTAGGACAAGACTCAGTTTACATGTATTGACAATTAGTGACTGCAATACATCTAATGTTATATTCGTTTACGACGGCCACAGATCACTCCCAATAGATACCTCATGCAAGGCAGCGGTTGTGCCCAACCCATATAAGCTATCAGATAGATATAAACCGATGCCAAATGTCGCGTCATCAGTATCGTCCAAGTAGTGGACCCGCACATGTCGTCGCACGTTAGCGAAAATTACATTTTGGGAACATAATATTACAGTTAATAATAATTTGTTCAATAAAATGGTGTGTAAAAATCTCAAAAAAATAAAGTATCCAAAAAAACGCAATAAGTTTTCATCGATAACTAATATTCTTTAAATTAATTTGGTCCCGAGCGAGCTCACTTTATACTGGTTAATGTATCAATGTCAAACAGTCGAGTTCGGATGGAGAATCAACCGTCTCTTTTTCGCATAGCAATAACCGTAATAAGCCATCTTTTTTTGGCGAAATCACGCGTTCTTCTAGTGTTTGACGCATGTTTATAATATAATTCCCAGAAATATCGATATTGTAAAACAATAATGTAAATTAATTTTATTAAATGACAATGTCACAAAATATATATTGATTTAAATAACAATTGCAAATTACCATAATTACGTTATTTTATGTAATTTGAAATAGTTAAATTTGTTAACAAGGTACTTTTACAATATTTTTTTATTTATCTTTGGCGTAATTAAATTTCCTTTTTTCCCTCTAGTTGTATACGTTTTCAAATATAATGGGAGGGTATTTATCATAAGTTTTAGTATACTAAGTTTATTGAGAATCAATAATAAATCAATAGCACAAGCTATTGCACTAATTTTAACATACGTTGTATATATCGTCTCAAAAACATTCATAGTTCGTCAAGTGGGTTTCATCGTCACTTTTCAAGAAACGGTATAAGTTATTGTAGCCCTTTAGGGCGTGAGGTTTAGTTATTTACTACTTCATATTTTTATCTGATCTTTTATATCAACACACTTAATTTGGGTATTTCGCCATTATGGTATACAAAAATACACGGTGAATAATAGAAATAAAACCGTTACATACTAAAGTATAAATCTTAATCCTATTTTATTCGTAGTTAGCGGTTGCCGGTATGGTTGTATAATTTATCAACGGCGGTTGGTGGTATAATTTATCAGATCAGGCCGGTGAAAAAATATTATCAAACATTTAACAAGTTGGTAATTAAGTTATAGAAGCGATCATAACACATGAACTTACTGGCAAATCGAACTATCGATACATTTTTTTATTTATCGACTTATGCCTCATCTCTCCAGTGAAGTCCACGTGACCGCGCTGCAACCCGCCCACCCCCCGCGCAGTTCCCTTCGTTGGCGTTTTCGGTTCAAAACAAAACTATCGTAATGCGGTATCTATTGGAAGTGATCTGTGACGACGGCGCATATCCTATGGCCAGAGTTTAGGTCTTTGACCATCAATATTAGATCAAGTCTGGCCGATTGTAAGGTCTCATTACATACAAAGCAATAAAAGCGCAACAGAGGAATGTTGTAATTTTACATTTATTGTATAATTGAAATTTGTTTCTAATTTCCGTTCACAGTTCTACGATTTAATAAATAAATAAATAGCTACACCCACAGAGTACATTTTACATACTAAGATAGAGACGTCACTCAATCAATTCAAGGCGCCCTCTGGCGTTAAGTAAGAAAAACAATCCAGTAATATAGATATATTACTGGATTGTTTTTCTTACTTACTTTTTCATTTCATTTCGTATATAAAGGTAATGAAAGTAAGTATAGATATACTTACTTTCATTACCTTTATATAAGAAATGAAAAGATTTAGGGAGGTTTGGACCTGAATAAGATTAACAGAATCGATTTGAATTTTGTCTATTTGAAACAAATTATTCTGTATAGAAATGTGAACATAACAATTCTCATTTCCGCATGTGTATGCATTTTAATAAATTTAATAATTGTTTTAAAATTAACTAATCAGCAAATAAGCTAATCAATGCTGTTAAAAGTAATTTAGGGCCAATAATATCCGCGTAAAATACAATCTACGTAAAATGGAGAAACCCGTACAAACCAACGATTTTTTCGCCCTCTGGTGTTAAGTTAGTAAAAACGATGATTATAATTCGTCGTTGTTTGTTCTAAGTTAAACCACCGTGGCTACACCCAACAGTCACATACATAATATGTCGTGGGTATCAGAAATGTTTATCTTGGTGTGGGGATCGAATCCGCAGCCTGATGTTCCACAACCAACTATGCCACGGGGCCTGTCAAATATGTTACCAGCTATGCTGTAGTATATTAATTGAGATTACCTCATGGTGTATGTAGTGCTGGTGTCCAGTTTTTGACACGGCTTCTGGTACTGCCCTTTGCAAGCCCAAGGAACAGATTCTTTTGGCAAGATCTAAACAAAAAATAATACTAATTATTTTCCGAGGCCTGCTTTGTTGCCTCTTGCCATCCTTAGGCATTCATCTTTGCCCAACTTTTATGGGTGCATCCGGATTACGTGACCCGTCCAATCCCAAATTCGGCTGATTTCTAGAAAAGATGGCGTGACGACCTCGGCCAATTTAGCAGCAGTTGGATGGCATCAGCATCTGATAGGGGAACATGAAAGGAGTTGAGAGAGACCTTTGCCCAGCAGTGGGATAGAATAGTATATTTAAAACAATACTTATTGTTTTAATGGTGTGCTAGACTCCTTTAAAACTAATGACTACTATATTGAGAGCTCTGAATAACAAATCGTAACAATAGACATTCGATCTTCCAACAGTATTTGGTAGGTATGTGGAGAACTAGAATCTTAATATCTTATTGAGCTAAACTTCTCGCTTCGGTTTAGCGAAACTACTGAATAATAGTTCCTTTGTCAAACTTCTGTGGCACTTCTGGGGTTACCTATTATGCCAATAGATTTGCACGTATTCAAAGAGAAGCTTCAACACGCTTGGCAATTGTGTATTGTACTCGTATAAATGATCCGACTATTACCTGTGAAGACTAAAGGACGGGTTAGACTGAAATTGTATGAATACTATATTTGACTGATTGGTTTATTTATTGTTATTGATGAATAGTCAGGCTATAGTAATAATAGAAATAAATAACCCAACAGTCACAAGCATCCAGACCCGAAAAAAATACTTGTGGTACACAATATATTTGGTTTGGTGCAGTGATCGACCCGCGACCGCGCAATTAACAGCCGGCCTCTAACTAATCGCATCACGGAGTAAATAAATGATAAATCTCATCCTACATCTAAAGAGCTAATTATTTTAAATATCTTAAAACAATTAATTTAAAGCTATTGATTTTTAATATACAGTTATACCCCAGAATTATGCGATAGGTGGGACCCAAACGATAGCTGTGTAAGTCGAATTCGCGTAAATCGGGGTTCAATTTTGTAACTCCAAAGAAAGAGTTTTTCATTTCTTTTTAGGTTCAATTTTTTTTTATTGCAAGGAATGGCGAGACGAGCAAGCCGTTCGCCTGATGGTAAGCGATACGACCGCTCATAAACAGTAGCAATATTCCACTGCGCTCGCCATCCTGAGACATAAGATGTTAAGTCTCAATATGTCCAGTAGTTACTCTGGCTACAATGTCCTTCAATCCGAAACACAACAGTGCATTTACGCAGTGTTGTTTCACGGGAGAAATAGACATTGCGGTGGTACCTACCCAGATGGCCTCTCACATATGAGAGACCTACCACCAGTAAATAAAAACTACTATACTATAAATAACTCGTTATTTGCTTTTTTGGATGGCATATATAATTGAATAGAAATATGTACTGCGTACGTAAAAAAATCCACGCGGAATATGTTCCAACTTGCCGTAAACCGAACACTGACAGGACAAAATGGGAAACCCAATGTGCGAGAAAAACCACGTACTTACCTCCGAATTCGCGTAAAATGGAGTAACGTAAGTCGGGGTATTACTATACTTCGGCATGGAATTTAGAAAAGTTATGAGTTGGTAAAATACAGTTACAATTCCAGTTATAGATATAATATCTATCTGTACCTGGTTCGGCATGAAGCTCATCTTATGAGTAGTGCAGCTGTCCATCTTAGCGGCAGGCTTCTCGTAGCATCGCTCCGGCGCAAACGACTTGGTCGGCTCCATTCTCTCCGGAGGTACGTACGACAATTTGTTTATAGTTCGATCTGAAAAATAAAAAAACACCAAGCAGTCACAATCACGCTTTAGACACAGTGGGCAGCACGGGACGGCTACGCGACGAAAGCGCGGCACTGAGGGGTCATTTGGATTTTCACGAGGTGATATGCAACAGTATCTTAAATTCTATAGTAGAATTCGATACAAAAAATATCATGCAGGTATAGGCACACTTTTAAGAAAACCATTGCACATTGTAAAATACTGGTAATATTGACAAATGGTACTTAATTAAATTATCCATGTTTCCCATTAGCCCGGGTGGCTTGGTACAAAATCGGAAAAATAAATCTTTTTTTCCGATTTTGTACTAATTTTGATCAAAGATCATAGTTTTAGTTTTCACATTTTCTGGCCAGTTCTGTTTACTTGATATAATTATTTTAAACGGTAACAAGTCTCGTACTTATACGGATTGATAAAAGCCTTGAAAGCTAAACCGCAATTGTGTACCAGTTTTTTAGCATTTTTTTTATTTATTAATGCTTTATAAACTCGTAAAAAGTATATGTACCTGGCGTGGTTACGAACATGTTTAAATACCTTAAGTCAATATTAATATATTTTTATTTCTCCATATTTAATTTTAAGAGAGATACGTACTATGCACTACAAAGGGTATATTTAGAATGCAGCTGAAAACGAAACCAAGGAGTAGTTTTAGTGACTTCAAACACAATGCAGCTAAAATTTTGCAATGAAATAATAAATTTTACAAAATCTGCGTATTTATCACCAAACACTACTTTTTAAAAAAATATTTTTGAGTGTCGCATTATTTTACAATATGTTTGGATGTATGTTGTCTGTAGTCACTAAAACTACCACCTGGCTTCGTTTTCAGTTGCAGTCTGGATATACCCTGTATCTATATATACCAGGAACTACAAACCCGCATGACGGAGTACTGTAGCATGCAGTAATATGGCCAAAGCAAGCATTGCCACTGTTTGGCACCAATGGATGTATCGCTAACACACAGGTACCCAATCGCAAACATTTGGTTTCGACTAACGCGTTGGACAGTAATTAAGACGGATTCGTTATTGGGCCGTGGGGAATGCTATATAGGAGAATGGGGATGACAGCAGAATGACAGTTCATGGTTCACATCAAGATATTTATTAAGATGAAAATATAGGAATTAAAAGTTTAGACTGCATACAATGACTGAATTCTGAATACTGAAATTCCTCCGTTAGGTACATTTTTTTATACATTTATGGACCTTTGTGCGGGTAATATTCACTCTACCATAAAATTTCACTATAATGATGGAGGAAAACATCTTGATTTGTAAGAATTTCTAGTCTGCCAACCCGCTCTAGCCGAGCGTAACCTCTAACCCGTTTCAATTGTCCTCCCGATTGTAGAAGAGGCCCATGCTCTGCAATGGGTCGTTTGTAGGCTGACACAGATATTTTAAAGAAAATTTTACGACTCACTCTCAAAAGGCTGTTCAATGGCGTGAAACTTGGGAGCAGGCTTGAAGCTCTCCCTGAGGACGCAGGGCTTGGCGACGTAGTCGTGTCGCTGCGTGGTGATATTCTGCATGGGACCCTGACCCCACATGTCGTGGTGGCAGGGCCGAATCGACTGCGTTATGCACACAGGGTTCGGCAGGTACGACATCTGAAAAATAGGTTTGAATTCTAGAGGGATGTAAGTCTTTTGTACATAATTTGAAAAGGACTGCATTTTTCATCGAGTGCATTTTCGTTCGATCGTTGTCCTTAACATAATTTACTTATTGCCTATACAGTCGACTCTCGTTAATTCAAACCTGCAATAATTCGAACCTCTCTATAATTCAAAGTTATTACGAGTTCCCTACTAAATCTCTTTATAAACTACACTACTTGCAAGATAATATTATCATCCATTTCATCCAAAATGTATAAAAACCTCATTTGACCAATTCTAGAGCAATCTCTTTGGACCATCAAGTTCCCTTTTCAGCACGTGAGTGGACGTCCAAGGCTTTACTATCTCACCTGATGGTAGGTGTCTCTCATATGAGAGGCCGCCTGGGTAGGTATCACCGCAATGTCTATTTCTCCCGCTTAACAGCTGTTGACGACGCACGCGCGCATCATCCCGCGCAGAAATAAGGAACATGTTATGTGAGGTCTCGTCACGCCACGATCTTAGTATGTGGGCGGATTGGGTGCATTCTTATAGTTTTTTGACATATTTTCTTGAATAGCTCCGCACCCACCACTCACACATTAATGATTTACATATCATTTTAAAGGGCGTGACGAGACCAATCTAGAGATATACGATAAACAATTGTACGTAGGATAATTATTAAAATGAAGAGGAAAATGACCGCGCCCCGAAGTGAAAACGGACGCAAAAATAGGAATATTTCACGGGGTTCTCCCTATGGTAACGCCTCGGAGTACTTAAGCCGGCAAGCAAAATTAGGAAATCACTGGATCCAGAAAAGCTTTCCGAGGAAGAAACGAAGAAACTTGAAGCCACAAGAAACCCTGAAGAGAAGCCCGAAGTACGAAGCGATCCGGACTGCGACATTGCTTGCCGGTGTCACTACGATCGTGTATTCCGGGGCTACCATAGGGCGGGGCGTGGTAGATTCCGCGTATATTTATATCGTGTGTTTCATTACGTTGCCCGTCCTATACAAACCGCACCTTTCGGAGCGACAATCCTAGGGACTAGACGTCAAATAGAGTGCCTGAACACGCACCAGGGGGTGCATACGCTGGGCTCCGGCGTCCGAGTTAACGACTCGGATTCTCGCCCAGTGAAGTCGCGGCGGAACGTTGGTGCCCGTCTCCGGGTTCCCGAACTCCGCACGCCTACAACAGCATTAATGCGTTCCAGTATGAAGGGTATTGTAGCTAGAATAACTACTGGACAATCTGAGACTTAACATCTTATGTGTCAGGCGAGCGCAGTAGAATGAAAAGCATTGCTTTGTAATTCATGATGTTTAGTTTTGCTACTGTCCAAGCGTGTTAAGTGATATGACCATGAGCGGTCATATCACTTAACATCAGGCGAATGGTATCTTCGTCTTGCCATTCATAGCAATAAAAGAAATGAAATGAAATTGGTTTATTGATCATGTAGGCAAGTAAATAGCTTTTATGACAAGTCAATATGTAGTACTTATTCTATGATATTTAAAAACATAATTAATTATATTACAAATTTTAGATTTATTTTTTGGTAGTCGTCTTATTTATTATTTACAACTATTTATAGTCTTATAACTATTTATAGAAACTGAACTGTAAGGATTTTTTTTTACCTTCTGTACTGTACACCCTTCCATAGGCTCACAGCTGGGCACCAGATTAGGCGAGGGTTTCCTAGCTTCACCCCTTAGGTTCTTGCAGCCGTCCACGGGCAAGTACGACAACTTGTACGTGGTGCAACTCTCTACCGGCGCCGACGGCTTCATGTAACAGCGCCGCGGAGCGTACGAGTCCGGGATTTTGGGCTGTTTGTAGCACTGGAACAAACATTTGGTGTTTTGAGAATTTTGAAATACCATATTTTGATAGGGACTTAATACTTTCGTCACTCAGCCAACGGGACGGAACGGCAACGCGACGCAAGCGCGTCGACTTTTACTTGGAACAAAAATGAATGAATGGACTCATTGGTTCTCATAGCTGTCCAAGGTATACGGAGCAGCCTTCTCCAACACCACATCTCAAAGGCATCGATCTTCTTGCTGTCGCGTTGTCTCACAGTCCACGTCTCGGCACCATATAAGAAAGCAGAGAAGACGAGCGCCCGCACAAGTCGTACCTTAGTTGTACGTCGAATACCTCTATTCTTCCAGATCTTATCGAGGTTAGACATAGCACTCTTGGCTATACCGGCTCTTCGGTGAATTTATTTAGTGCAGTCATCATCACAGCTTACCAACGATCCAAAATACACAAACTCATAGACTTTTTCATATCCGTTAAGTGCATCGGTTAAAGGAAGTACTTCAGCTCTGTTCACCAGCATAATTTTGGTTTTCAAATGGTTTATCTTAAGCCCGAATGCGGCACTTTCCTCTTCAACTTTTTTCAGAAGAATTGCCATTTCAACTTCACTTGATGCAACTAAAGTCGTATCGTCGGCATATCTAAGATTATTGACCTTGCGACCTCACACTGCAATACAGCCGTTCCAGTCATTTAGTGCTTTCCTCATAATAGTTTATCCATAAAGATTAAAAAGCTTTGGAGACAGAATACATCCCTGGCGTATGCCTCGTTCTGGTTGAAAAAGGAAATAACCTCGTATAAAGACTTACATTCATATTAACGGACACCTTTTTCCCAGAAGGGGTAGGCAAAGGTGCAACCAAGACACCCACATTCCGCCTTGTATGATCCGTGTCACGATGTGATAGGGGGCGAGCCTATTGCTATATCCGGCACAAATTTTTGACTCCAAGCCGATAATGATGGAAAAATAAAATTTCGTTTTGCCCGATCCGGGATTCGAACCTGAGACATCAGCTTTATAACCATACCACAGTACAACTACGCCACCGAGGCAGTCCCTCAACACAAATTAAAAAGTTAATCGGAAGAGTTGAAAATACAGGGTATATCAAGACTGCTACCGAAAACGAAGCCGGGTGGTAGTTTAAGCGACTTCAGACACAATGCAACAGAAAAAGTTGCAAAAATAAGCGACAATTTTTTTTTTGAAATTTTTTTCCTAAAATAATAGTGTATACCCTTTAATTTATAAATACTCTAAGATATAAGAGAGTTTAAATTATTATTTTAGCAAAAACTATGGATTTACCACCCAAAAATGACGATATTTAAAAAATCATAAAAAATAATTGTCACGTTTCTATGCGAAAATTTTAGTTGCATTGTGTTTGTAGCCACTAAAACTACCACCCGGCTTCGTTTTCGGTAGCAGTCTTGAGATACCCGGTATATCCTTTGTCCACATCCCTCCGTAGTAAACAAAATTGACAAAATTAACTAAATTTAAATTAATAATGGGATAAATTAACTGAAGAGGCCAATAACGTCGCATAAACACTGACAGTGAGAAAATACACATGTAAAACACCGCCGAACCAATCATTATAACATTTTAAATGGGATCTAATTTGTGAGCTATTACTATACTTGATTCTAGTAATAGGTATGTCAAGTGGTACCAACCGGCTTGACGATGGGTGGTTTCCCGCAGCAGCAGGTCCTGCAGGGGCACGGCGACTCCTGCTTGCCGTCGATGGGCTTACCATCCCGCAGACCAGACTTGATGCCCGCGGACAAGGCGCACGGGTCGGCCGCCGGGCACGGCACACAACACCTGGGACACATCCACATCTGTACTGTATCAGCCAAATAGCCCAGTCAAATAAGACGGAAAAAAAGGGTTATCTAGGATTGAGAGATAATAAACAACCTGTATAAACGTTTTTTTTGGTATTCTAAACAGCGTTTCAAAAATATAAAATCTCAGCGCCGCTAAGCGAGATATGAACCGTGAACATCTGTGCCGCTAGTACTTCTATTTTAATATAATTCGTTTTATTTTGTTTTTTATTTTTTAATTTAGTTTCAAATCTATGTTTTTAAAATATTATAATATTCAATTGATGTAATAGGTAGGTAACCGTGTTAATTAATTAAAAATAAAAAAGGTTAACCGTGAGTTTCGGTAAAAAGTAAGTTGTATGATGTTATTAGATTGCTAAAATTAATGTTATTTATAATAATTTGCATTTTATTACCCAATACACCAACAAAATCATATTTTCATTCACCGCACATTTATTTAATATTAATGGGGCACAAATAAGCTCCTAAATATTCAATTTAATCAAATATTTATTTTTCAAAGCCTCCGTGGCGCAGTTACATACGCTGGCTATGAAACAAAAGGGTGCCGGTTCGATCCCCAGACCTAAACAAATATTTGTATGAACCACGGTTATTTTATGTTTGTAAGACCGAAAAGACCTATCACCTGTAGGTCTCTAAATAACACTCAATCAGAAGTTATTTCGGTGTTTTTAATAAATAAAGAAGAATGAATGTTATATCGGCTCTGGCATCAAATGACGTCACGGCATATCCCTGACCTCTCTCGTATCCAGATAGCGATATCAAACTGACCTCCATTATGATATTAGTTATTTAATTTGCGTTGTGATGTGTGAAGCACGTGTGTAGTGATAAATAATAATAAATACACCCAACAGGCATATAGTCCTGACACCACACAAAGATCAGTTAAGTCTTGTGTTGTGTGTATCAGAAACTACGAGAGACTTTCCGGTCTCACAAACACCCAGACCCAAGACAAATATTTGAAGGTTTCACAAACATTTGTCTCAGTGTGGGCATCAAACGGAGATTCAATATTAAGGTAAATATTTTATCTAAATGTCGACATGCAGACAATGCCTCAGGTATTAAGTCCGCACTTAAACAATGTTTATTCTGGATCAGCCCATATACATCCCACTGCAGGACACGGGCCTACTCTACAATCGAGAGTACGATTGAGAGTGGTTAGGCCATATAGTCCACCACGCTGGCCTAGTGCGGGTTGGCGGACTTACATACTATATAAATTCTTATGAATTGCTATGGTATGCAAGTTTCCTCACGATGTTTTCCTTCACCGTTTTAGTGCGTGGTACACACATGACTCCGAAAAGTCTTCGTATAAGACTTACTACCAAATAAAAAGAAATTAGATAAATATTTCTCGAGCTCATATTTGTCTAAGTGCTCAAATCTTGCTTGCGGTTTTTTATAGAAAATATCCTAGCTGCGATTAAAATTAACTGTTGTGCTAGTGTTTATATACATTGTGTTTATGTCATATTTTGTGTTATTATTGTTTTCCATATCACAGGAAGACGAGTATATTATAATTAAAACACAGGAAATATCCTAGCTGTGATTTAAACGGCTGCGCAAGCTGTTGTCAATGTTTTATGTTTGTCATATTTTGTGTTATCATTGCCTGCTGGCTTAATGTTAACGAGATGGACTAGAGTTATCGAGACACGAGTACGAATCTCACCTCACACCTCTTGAGTTTTCTTTTAAAAGTTAATATTTTTAAAGTTTTCGTTATGTAACCTGTGCACTAGTATAATTGGTGCACACATCGGAACTAGCCCTCTACTCAAATGATCAAATATATAGGTATAATGAGTATTTACTGTGATGTGTCTTATTTAAGTTAAATAAATAAATGAACGAAAGCATCGTGGGGATATCTGCGCACAATACAGATTTGAATAAGATTTTTTATGGTATTATTCTTTATCCGCTCAATTTCGGTGGTCGAGACATTTTTACACAAAAAAAGGAAAAATACTTACTCAGGCATAATTTATCTTCTGTTCTAACCAAGGTAAATACGGACGTAAGAAATATAAACAATGTATCTAAAACTAAAATCTTATCTAAAAATAAACTGAAATGATTTTACAAATACATTGCTACTAAAATATGGAGAAAATTATATTCAAAACTGTCACTTAGTCATTTGTTTATTTGCAATTTATGAATCTAGATACAATTTAAAATTGCTTGAACATGGAGTTTTATTAAAGTTATATACATAGTCGTGACCCCCAACTAAAATAGAAGTCTTGGGTCGTGGTAACAAAAATTGAGAGACGTCTGAGCCTTACAACCACCTAGACCCGAAAAGAATACCAGTGGACTGGAGCATATACAAATTTGTCTCAGTGCGAGGAATGAATGTTATTTAATTATTTTTTTAACATTAATTATTTTTACTTTTTTCCTCACATGATTTTTAATTTTTTAGAATATTCAATTGTTTTGTTTTACTTTGCTTGTTACCTTAAATATTTCGTAAGCTAAAAATGTTTGTTTTTAACAACACAAACGCATTGGTAAAACTGTAAGTTTGTGTTGAAATTATAAATAAAAAAATAAGCCGACGCTTTAAACTCCCAGGGGTAAGCAGAAGAATTAAAATATTCATAGATTTTATTTTCGTTACATTATTAGTGAGTTTGTTTCGTTCCGTGTGACAACCCCTTCTTAATGTTACTCTCGATTTTAGAGAAGGCTCGGGCTCTGCAGTGGGACGTATATGGGCTGATACACAGTACATTCAGTAGTAAAACCCTGCATAATTTAACGTATGATAAAAAAAAAACAATCTTTTTTTTGGTGCCAGAGTTTGTGGATGTGAAGACGCAAGGTTTGATCCTTAGTTATACTCGTATGATTAAATGTGTTTGAATATTTTGATGCGTAAAACACGATTAGGTAATTTGCCTACGAACGAAACGTGCCTGCATAAATGAGTTGTTTTTATCTGTAGGTCACCTTACAAATATGAATCAGCTATAATATATGATTATTATATGCATAGGAGCTATATTTAAGTATATTTATTAACAATAAAGTTGTCTGACCGCTACAGCGTAACGTAGTATGAAAATATTAGGCGAAAATATTTTTTAAATAAATAACACCCAACAGTCACATACATAGTCCTGACCCCACACTAAGATCGAGTCTTGTGTCGTGGGTATCAGGAACTACGAGAGACTTTTCAGTCTCACAAACACCCAGACCCGAAAGAAATATTTGTGGGCCGCACAAACATTTCTCTCGGTGCGGGGATCGAACCCGCGGCCTCTCGTTTCACAGGCGGCGTCTAGCCGACTGCGCCACGGAGGCTGTCCGATATAATTCTTGCATGGTTAAAAATATTTCTTGCATGGTTTTTTTTGTGTGAATCATTATGTAAGTCATCTTGACATGTCGAAGACAGGGGGAAATGGCGCAATTTAGAGGATGCCTTTGTTCAGCAGTGCACAACTACCGGCTGATGATGATAAAGGTAATTTGATGATACGATTTTTTTATCTAATAGGAGTCAAATCGAAATAAATGTTAAGGGCACCGAACAGTACAACGGATCATACTATGATAGTGATATGAACGTCTCAGACACGGTTGAACAATATCAGAGACTATACAAAAATGCTTGTTGGCTCATAAGGGAAACGTTTAATGTATATATAATACGTGTTATGGTTATTTTTAGCGAAATTTAATATTCAAGTAACAAGGGATGTAATTAACATTTTGGGACGCCATATCAGCGAGCGAAAAAAGGGTGTACTTAAATGAATATTAATTAATATACCCAACAGACAAATGCATTATCCTGACTCCACACTAACATCGAGTATTTTGTCTTGGGTATCAGAAACTACGAGAGACCTCAGTCTGACAAAAACATAAACTCGAGATAAATACCTGTAAATCACATAATTATATCTTGGTGCCGGGATTGAATTCTGCGTTTATTTCGTCGTCATTTTTCAACAAATTTTGTTATGGAACTTTTCGTTTATTCCTCAGTCATTTTACAACCAATTTTGTTGCTGTTTTCAGGTTGTTTTGTATAAAAATATAGTGTGTAAAATGAAATAAATTAATACAGAGGGCACACCCCTTTTTTCTAATGGGTAAAATCCTCATGGAATACCCGACTATCTGGACAGACTTTTACCGGCTAAAAACCCATGTCTCCATCTGCACTTTGGAGGAACTTTGGGACCTCAATACGAACACGCCAATGGTCCCCCAGCGCTCGAGCTAAAAGCTCTTAACCACGAGAAAATCCGCAACGGTACTAGAGGGCACACCCGTATTAAATCAGTAATCATAATATGTTTATAGTATATCTTCATTTGCATTATTGTAGTGGAAAAGAACCCTAAGTAAGTACTGATAACAGAATGCAAATTATCAGCCACTTTATATGCAACATGCATTACTTGATTTCCAATTGTTTGAATCGATTAGAGTGTTGTTTGCAAATACGACTTGAAGACCTAGAGCGATAAATAAACATGTCAATACTACAATTCCATTATAACGCTGAGGCCTCGGGTTCGAATCCCGGGTGGGGAAAATTGATATTGGATACGTCTATTCATTATCAGCTTGGAGTCAAGAATTTGTGCCCAATATTATAAGACGAAACGTGGGTGTCCCCTTAACACCTCTGCCTACCTCTCCTGGGATTATGGGGTGAGTTTATGTATTCATTTGATAATTGCTGGTATTGGGTTGCTCTAACACTTTCGTAAATCAGTGTCAATAGATGAATATCGAACCAAATATTCATATCTAGTTTTTTTTTTATCATAAGGCTATGTATGTATAAATTAATGTGCATTTTCTACGTGCACCATTGTATATTGTCCGAGAGCTGCTGTTCATTTTTTTTAAACTATTCATAAAAAAATCTGTACACAATCCTAAGAAACTAATGTAATTTATTTAATAAGTATATTACGTTCGTGTGCACTGTTTAGGTTTGTGTGGTCCACATATATTTTTTTCGGGTCTGCCTGTTTGTGAGACCAAAAAAGTGTCTCGTAGTTTCTGATACCCGCGACAAAAGACTTGATCTTAGTATAGGGTCAATGAAAATGTTGGGTATACTTATTTTAATAATTAACTTACTAGTTTAGGTATTTAGAATGCATTTTTATTGGAAGGTGGTAGCAAATTGTTTACTTTGTTTAACCTTTTTTTATGGCCCATTATCATTAGTACCTTTCTGTATAGGTAATAATGACAATGTTGTTTTAATATTACTAATAATTGTTTATTAATTTCACGTGTGTTATTAATTTGTGAACTATTAAGGACTCCATAATTGTGTATCATGGAAAAGTATTCCTCTGTTCTTTTAATAAAGACTAGTCGGAAATAGTTTGTTGAATTTATTGTTTGTTGATGAATTCATAATAATTGTCATAGGCGGTAACCACTAAATTTATAATTTAATTAATCACATTTATCGGTATATTGCGAGAACGCAAAACATAGCGCGATTTATTGCAAAATTAAAAATTTCTCGAGATACTCAAGAGGTACATGAAATCCTGGTTGAGAATGCTCGTGCCTCAATAAAAAAGTCGAAAAACCAGACACCCTTAAGACAATATAAAAAATATATTGCAAGATAGTTTTTTAATTTCTCAAATAAGTTCAATAGCTCTCAGACTATTACTGATTAATATAAATCATCGCCAAAGTTCTCAATGGTTATTTATTTGCCGGCTGGCGTCTGAATCACAAGTGTCTGTAAAGTACGTTGCCCTATATTATTTTGGTTTGTATATTTTTGTTGCCTTTAACATAGTTTTCAACTGTCAATATTTGAAAAAGCGAAAAGTTAAAAACGTAAGTTTGATATTTAATCATGTGATCATTTTTAATCGTAGGTCATATATTTTAATATCTTTTATTTCTTCCAAAGTACTTTACATTTTGTGTTTTCAATATATTTATTTTTATTTTGTATTTTCCTATTTATGAGTACGAAAAGTGCCAATTTTTCTTTTCGCAAGTATTCCCGCCAATAAGGTAAGTTTTCACTTAATTGGAAATCCGAGTGATATGAGCGATGATATCATGGATAATTATAGTGATAATGCAATATATGTATATGGAAATTAATACTTGTTGGAGAGTGTTTTGTTTTGGATTTTTGATTTTCCAGGACTAGACTTTATATCTGTCATGGCGACAAGCTTGCTATTGCATTGTGGTAGGAAATAATCATGGTCAACAATTAGTAGTTTTAGGATCACCATTGCCTTTCATTTTGAGGTTATAGTCTTACGAGCTGATGATAACAAAGATGCTGTTGAAAGGAGGTATACAAGAGGTAAGTCTCTCATCGGTGAGAGGCCGCCTGGGTAGGTACCACCACAATGTCTATTTCTCCCGCCAAACAGCAGTGTAAATGCACTTTGTATTTCGGGTTGAAATAAATTGTAGCCAGAGTTACTACTGGACATATTGAGACTTAACATCTTATATTTCAGGATGGCGAGCGCAGTGGAATGCCAAGTATTGCTTTGTAATTCATGGTGTTAATTGGTTTTGCTACTGTTCATGAGCGATTGTATTGCTTGCGGAGATCCACGAGCAGCGGTAGCCGCTTACTATCAGGCGGGCCGCTAGCTCGTCTGCGTACAAAGGCAATAAAAAAAAAGACTCGTGAAATTATTTGTGATTTTTTGCTAAAATAATGAAGTAATTTTTGCGCACCTGGTAAAGGCTGTTCACAGTTATTTTAGACAAATACGATGACAGGAAAAAAAATATCTCTTTTTTTTGCAAAATAATTAGTTTCATTGTATCCGAAGTCACTAAAACTATCACCTGGTTGCGTTTTCGGCAGCAGTCTTAGTTTATCCCGTATACCATACAAATACATTTATTTTATTTTAAAATTACTACATACATACATAATCGTCACACCTGTATCTTATAGGGGCAGGCAGAGACTATAGACCGCCACCTTGCTCGATCTTGACATAATTATGAAATGACTAGGTCGTTCTTTTTTCTATTTAACTTTATATCTTTGCAGGGAAAATGAGTTGTGACTGCGATTATGTGTTGCCTGGGCAGAAGGGGATTATGCCCCACTATGACAACTGCAGGACGGTATGGGAGAAAAATAATCCGGGACGAAAATATCCGAAGTAAGTTGTAAATATACGGCTGAGTTACTTTTTTTTCGGGTGTGGGTGTTTGTGATACCGAAAAGTCTCTCGTAGTTCCTGATACCCACGATACAAGACTCGATCTTAGAGTGGGGTCAAGCGAATTTTGGGTGTTTCTTTTAAATCTATTTTTCGGGTCTAACATTCAAGTTTTCTTTTCAGGAATGAAGACGGCACCATTAGGTTGCCGAACGAACACCTCCTGAGCATGAATGTAGATATTCTGTACCATCTAGGTTTAGATACTGCAAGTTACGACATACCTGGAATTTTTCAAGATGTCAAGGTATTATTCACATTGTTAATTTATATGTCACAGTTCATGATGCAGGGAATCGCCCCGCATCGAGACAAACGTTGTGTCTTCCACAAATATTTGTTATAGGTTTGAGTGTTTGAAAGATCGAAAAGTCTGTCGTATTTTCTGATACCCATGATACAAGACTTGATCTCAGTGTGGAGTCAGGACTATTTATCATTTATTCAGATACATTAAGACTGCCATAATTGTTGACTGGGAATATTTATAGATAGTCTCATGTCGACAGATATTTTTGACTGTACTGTACTTTTTATTAGCCACATTGTAGATCAGTACAAAAATAACTACATATACTTTTGTATAAATGGAATGAGCTTCTACGAGTGGCGTTAGGCCATAGTAAACCACGCTGGTCTATTGCGGGTGTACTTCATAGATAGCATTCCTCGTATAGATCTCCATATTATGCTTTCCTTACAATGTTTTCTGCTCCGCTGAAGTAATTGACTACATGTTTTTAAATATTCAATACAGTGCAGCGGTCAGGGATTGGAATGTACCTAATCAGTTGATGCACTAATTTGACCGATAAAAATTGCATATCGATTGCTATCGGCTGCAATAAATGTTAACGTTAAAATCTCTTATCACGATTCGCCCTTCAAAAGGACATCTCCGTTAGATTATCGATAGTGTAAACAATAAAGGGTAAAAGAAAGTCATGTATCCTTTATTCGGGGAAGTTTTTGATGCTATCTTTACTTATAATATTTGAAATATTACCACTGAGAACTAAACTTTACACCATTATCTTAAGGTCGAAAATTGTTAACTTTTTCAGTTCGTATGCACCGGTGGAACTAAAATTCGTATGAGAGAGTTTGCCGAGTACATAGCGGGTGTTCTGAAGGTGCCCAAAAATGGCCCGATTAAGAATTTGACTAAGCATTCTCACAGGTACGCCATGTATAAGGTCGGACCTGTTCTTGCTGTCAGCGTAAGTATAGACATACCTTCATTATTATTTTTAAACACGGGCCGTTGACCAAAATAATGTCAGCTGACATAATATTCGCGTAAATCTAAGAAACCATAATGGGTCGTTATGATGTTTTCAATCCAGTCCAAATGTGTCCCACTGTAGGGTTCGGGCCTCCCCCTTAATCTAAACATTCATTGAGAGGAACAAGGCCATTGCCCACTACGCTGTCCAAGAGAGGATTGGCAGTTTGGCAGACTTCAAATGTATAGAAATTCTCACAAGTCACTATCGTAGGTTCCCCTGTAAGTTTTTCTTCACTGCTTAATTTTGTGCTATTTGCTCATAATTTTATTTTTATTTATTTTTATTTTTATTTATTTGGGAAACAACAGATACAATATAACATAGAATTAACAACAACTAGAAATACATAATCCACAACAGTTTCCACAGATAACAATTACATAAAAGAAAGAGCTGGTGCGTATCTATACAATGATATACACCCAGACCCAGGTTACATGAGATAAAAGTTTAAATATAAGATCACACAAATTATTTAAGTACTACTTACGTTCAATATAAATTGAGTGCAATTTTTGCTTGTATTGAGATGAAGAAAGATGGAATATATCTATACAATTACAATCATTAGCTTATTATTACAATAATACATAAACGACTCCTGAAAAGTCATAGATATTCTCTGGAATTTATCATGAACATGTTGGCAACAGCATCGATCTTTTCCCAATAGACCACCATGGCCCATGCAATTGTATCTAATATAATATATTAATTTTTCAGCATGGAATAGGAATACCCTCAATGACAACGCTACTACAGGAAATAATGAAGTTATTAGCGTATGCGAAAGCTGTGAACCCAATCATCTTCAGGATTGGCACCTCAGGAGGTCTGGGCATACCCGCCGGGTCAGTCGTCGTTTCTACCTTTGGACTTAATGGAAATTTGGAGAAGAGCCATAACATTGTAAGTATCTTAGAAGCTGTGCGATGTGGGATATTGATGCCGGTTACATAATAACACGATTTTATTAGCTTCATGTGTACGTATGTACTCGTATGTTCATTTGACCATTAAAGTAGACACCTTGCAAGACTGCCTCGGTGGCGTAGGTGTATTACGGAGCGGTTGTTAAGCTGAGGTGTCAGGTTCGAATACCGGATGGGGCAATGTTATTGGATTTTCTATCCATTATCAGCCCTGAATTCGTGCCCGATATGGCATTTATTTAACATTTAATTTAGCATTTTATGGATCTAATTGTCCCTTCCAGCCAATTCTAGGCGAAACCCGCAAATTCCCTGCCATTTTGGATACGCGGTTGAGTCAAGAAGTTCATTCTTTGGCTAATGATTCTGATGAATTTAATACTTATTTAGGAGGAACTATGGGTGCCGATGACTTCTATAGAGGTAAATAATGAATACTTATAAATTATACATGAAGTAGAGTGATTGAATGAGTAGAATGAGTACTATATTCACTTTTATTTGGACAGTAGGAACAAATATTGTAAAGTATAAACAGTATATATATATATATATATATATATATATATATATATATATATATATATATATATATATATATATATACAGGGTATCTCAAGACTGCTACCGAAAACGAAGCCGGGTGGTAGTTTTAGTGGCTACAAACACAATGCAATTAAAAATTTCGCATAGAAACGCGACAATTATTTTTTATGATTTTTTAAATATCGTCATTTTGGGGTGGTAAATCCATAGTTTTTGCTAAAATAATAATTTAAACTCTTTTATACCTTAGATTATTTATAAATAAAAGGGTATACACTATTATTTTAGGAAAAAATGTATTTACCACCCAAATATAGCCATAGGAAAAAAATAACAAAAAAAAAATTGTCGCTTTTTTTTTTAATTTTTTCTGTTGCATTGTGTCTGAAGTCGCTTAAACTACCACCCGGCTTCGTTTTCGGTAGCAGTCTTGATATACCCTGTATATATATATATATATATATATATATATATATTATACATATATATTATGTATATATATATGTATATATAAACAGTATATACAGGGTATATCAAGACTGCTACCGAAAACGAAGCATAGAAACGCGACAATTATTTTTTATGATTTTTTAAATATCGTCATTTTTGGGTGATAAATCCTTAGTTTTTGCTAAAATAATAATTTAAGCTCTTTTATACCTTATAGTATTAATAAATAAAAGGGTATACACTATTATTTTAGGAAAAAACGTATTTACCACCCAAATATGACCATAGAAAAAAAATAACAAAAAAAAAAATTGTCGCTTTTTATTGCAACTTTTTCTGTTGCATTGTGTCTGAAGTCGCTTAAACTACCACCCGGCTTCGTTTTCGGTAGCAGTCTTGATATACCCTGTATATATACTCGTATATTTATTACTTTCTTGTATCATCATTAAACTAATACAAATTAAAATTATTAAATTATGTTGAAGGCAAAAGAAAGTGGCTCACTACTGTCTTCGAAATAGGTACCGAGGTTTTTCCTAACTTCCTAAGATATTGAGTGATAGTCCCACCCCGGCGGCCTAGCAAGCGACATAACGTGATGTTTATTTATAAGGAAACCAATAAAAAAACGAGAATTTAAGACGGTGTATTATACAGACAGTTGGTATCGATAAAAATGTTATAAATATTACAGCGCCTACCTAAACGCTAATTAACTACGAAAACACAAATTGCTTGTAGTTTTTTATCGGACGCTATGTTGCAATGAGAAATAGCGCGAGAATGATTTTGCCGTTTTCGCCACAGCTTCTACGAATTCTTCACAATATTTATTACCATGAAAACTAATACTAGTAGTCAAACAGCATACAAATGAAAATAATTTTATTACATATGTTGAAAATACTACTTCTTACTTATTCTATGTTTTTATCATCCCACTGCTGGGAAAAAGCCTCCGTCCTCTTTTTCATGAGTCTTCTTATACATACTTTGTTTGCAGGATTCAATTATGCAGGTTAATTTTACGCCTTCAAGTCGAATTTCATATTCAGTCTGTGTACATTACAGTTCGGTACTTAACATGTACTTAAACAGTCTTTGTATCGGTTAGACGCCGGTGCTGAAATGTGAGGCCGCGTGTATTGTCCTCGCCCCAAGATAAATATTTACGACGGTCCACAGATATTTGTTTCGGGTCTGGGTGCTTGTGAGATTGAAAAGTCTCTCTTCGCTCGTGGTACCCACGAAATAAGACTCGATGTTAGTGTTAGGTCCGGACTATGTATGTAATTGTTGGGTGTATTTATTTATCTATTATATTTTTCAGGTCAGGGCCGCCTCGACGGTCCATTCTGCGACTATTCTGAAGAAGACAAACTATCTTACTTGAAGAAGTTGACTGAGCTGGGAGTGAGGAATATTGAGATGGAGGCGCCGGCATTCGCAGCCATAATGACCGAGGCTGGAGTGAGAGGGGGCATCGTGTGCGTCACTCTGTTGGACAGGCTGCAGGGCGACCAGGTTCGATACTCTAGTTGGGAAAAATAATTAAGGCACTAGATAATCCTCGTGGCACTGTTGCTTTAAACCAGAGGCTGCGAGTTAGCGACGAGTGACAAATATTTGAGTTTGTAAATATATTGTGTTAAGTGGCAATACTCGCTGGATGTAGGCCGCTTCCAACAGGTCGATGTAGAGATCTTTGGGGGAGGCCTATGTTCAGCAGTAGACTTCCTGTGTCTGAGATGATGATGATGAAGTGACTAAAATATTTCGCGTGGTTTCTAATACCCATAATTGTGGTGTATCTTGTATCTAAATGTCGAATCTGTGTGTGTGATTTTTGCCTGTTTATCACAAAAAAATGATAAGACGCGTATTTCGAATTGAACATTACTCTGAACTGTATTTTTCTATTTATAGGTAACTCCAAGCAAGAAAATTCTAACAGAATGGCAAAATCGTCCCATGGTTGTCGTCGGCAGATATATAGAGAAGTATTTGAATAACTAATACATATTACATAAAAATCATTAAAGAAAATCTATCAATATTATTACTAGTTTTATTGATATTGCTCTTTGCGTTTTTCGCATTCTACACTCACGTATAAGGCAGCCCCTATATCAGTTGCATAGCGCAATATTATAATAAATGCAATATTATCGGCCATAGAGGGTTAGTATTGAAGATGACGTAATGATTAATCGTTTGGATACGAAAATCAATCCACTTTTCAATCTTATTGAATAATATTTTTTTTATATTTGCTTGAATTTGTATCTATACTATAAGTACTTTTGGAAGAGCGGAGCCTCTAAACTCAAGTATTGTTATACTTAAAAGGAATACTCCAATAATGACAATTTGTATTTATTTAAGTTAAGATAATGCAAATAAATTATTTTAATTTTAGTTTAATTTTAATGTTACTGTAGGTCTAGAGGCCGCCTTGGAGTCAACTTTCAACACAATAAAGCATTTTAGAACCGTGTTATGTTATAATGAAAGTAATAGGTTCCTTCTATGTCCTTTTTTAAATTCTGGCATGGCAAAGTGACTGTAGCTTGTGGTATACGCAATGCTGTCCAGACGGAATGTCAAATGGCATCATTCGGCGGTCCCATGCCATTTGATACAATTATGCCGGTCTGTAAGGTTGCTTTTTCACACTACTGACAAATTATTATTATTATATTATTATAGCAAAGAGTGAACTAGTGTGACAGCAAATCTTTCCGCAGCTTGTGAGTGCGGCAAAAGAAATATTGGTGATTTGGTTTCATCACTGGTCTAAGCATTTAGTTAGTTCTAAGAAAAATACTTTTATTCCTGATACGTTCACAATTATGGTGAGCTCCATAGCACTGACCTTAAAGGTGAAACTTTTGGTAGGAAGATATGCTTATACATTGAAATAAACAATCATGAACTAAGCATGAAGAAGAAGCTAAATTATTGAATTAACAGTTTAAATTTAATCACATTTAAATTGAAGTAATATTATTGTGCAGTCACTGAGCCAATGACTAATACCTTAGTCCGCTCCGTGAACACTAAAGCTGTCAAAAAGAGCAATCGAAATTTTGGAAGGTTTAAAAAAATTAAAGTATACCTTCAGTTTTCAAATCACATCCAATCGATAAATGTAAAGTCCTGTATTGTCAATCTGGTTTGGAATAATTTTCATTTATTATCGCTACAAATAGATACGAATATATTATGTGTATTTCAATAAAACTTCAGTATTCTTTACAAATAGTAAGTCAACGGAAAGGGACCTTCAAATACGAGGTCAGAGGACGCGACGTGCAAACCACATGAATTGTACACCCGGGCGAGACGTGCTCACACAGATGTTATATGTCCTAGATATGTTGACAGCCTCCGTGGAGTACTGTCGGATTCCTAATACTCCTTTCCAATTCCAATCACTTTTATTTCCTGCTCCTCTGCGATTTGATGGGCTGGCCACATATTCATATCATGTTTTGTTGTTGTGGATGTTTATGGACGGCATTGATCACTTACTATCAGGCGACGAATCAGTAAAATCACAGCACGAACCAAAAGGTTCGCAAATTGTTTTGTATGCCTTATCATCAAGCTGTGGAATTGTTTGCCGTCACGCGTGTTCCCTCCTTCCTTCTTTTGGGTCCTCCCGCCGTAGTGTGAAGAGGCATCTTAGCAGGCCGGCATAATTGTATAGATTGGCATGGGACTACCATCTGATGCCAATCGATACTCTGCATGGGCGGCATTTGCGCTTATCATCAGGCACAGTGTTTTTATTATGCCGGGCCAGTGTAAAAAAAACCTGTTTGATCGTTTGCTGGACCCATTGAATAAAACAAAAATGGTTAGGCTTTGAAACAAATAGCCGGAGGCTCGATATCGAAACAAATGTTTGTTTCAGGTCTGGGTGTTAGGGGATTAGAGTCCATCGGACTTTTTGACATGCATGACGCAAGAATGGATGACAGGGCATAAATTAAAAAAAAAATGTAATAGTCTCGAGTCTGGTATCATGGGTATCAGAAACTACGAGAGTCTTTTCGGACTCACAAACACCAGGCCCAATACCTGTGGATCACACAAACATTTGTCTCAGTGCGGGAATCGAACCCTGGACCTGTCTAAACAACTGCGCCTCAGAGTCTGTCAAATATAGATTGGACAACTAGCGTAGGTCTCTCATATGTGAGAGCCCGCCTGGGTAGGTACCACCGCAATGTCTATTTCTCCCGTGAAGCAGTGTAAACGCACGGTTGTGTTTCGGATTGAAGGACATTGTAGCCAGAGTAACTACTGGACATATTGAGACTTAACATCTTAGGTCTCAGGATGGCGAGCGCAGTGGAATGCCAAGCAATATAATCATATGATCGCAAATATGATCATGTTTCCGATTTTCGTACAAAGCTCAAGTGGCTACCAATAAGGCTTCGCCGGAATACACACATTCTTTTTCTTCTCTATAATATACTTTTCAATCTCCTCACTCCCTCATATCTTAAAAATCGCTTTGAATTTCTTCATGATTCACATTCGAGGTCTCTTAGGTCATCGGAGAACTTAAGGCTGAAAATCCCCGCGCATTCCACTTCCTTCACAGACAAATCTTTCACCGTACAAGCTGTCAGGTTGTGGAATGCTTTGCCAGTAACGGTGAGACGGGCTAAAACTCCGTCCATCTTCAAAAATATGGTTAAAGAACACTACTTACAGGTTCTATGAGGATATTGGAGTTGTTCATATTTTACTTTGTTGTTATATATATATATATATATATATACATATATATATATATATATATATATATATATATATATATATATATATATATATATATATACAGGGTATATCAAGACTGCTACCGAAAACGAAGCCGGGTGGTAGTATAAGCGACTTCAGACACAATGCAACAAAAAAAGTTGCAAAAAAAAGCGACCAATTTTTTTTTGTTATTTTTTTCCTATGACCATATTTGGGTGGTAAATACATTTTTTCCTAAAATAATAGTGTATACCCTTTTATTTATAAATAATCTAAGGTATAAGAGTGTTTAAATCATTATTTTAGCAAAAACAATGGATTTACCACCCAAAAATGACGATATTTAAAAAATCATAGAAAATAATTGTCGCGTTTCTATGCGAAATTTTTAGTTGCATAGTGTTTGTAGTCACTAAAACTATCACCCGGCTTCGTTTTCGGTAGCGGTCTTGAGATACCCGGTATATATATATATATATATATATATATATATTTATATATATTTATATTTATACTTTATAGGTGTATATATTATATGTGTATTTTGTGTATTTGTATGTTTATTCAACATATATATGTATGTATGTATATATGTATGTATGTATGTTTATTTATAAAATTAACAATATTATAAATTGTAATACTCGTACACCCGAAGCCCCAACTTTCGTTCTTTTCGTTTATCCATCCCATGGTTGTCTGGCAGAGATTGCTTCAAGCAATAAGACCGCCACTTGTGCATATATTTTATCTCATTTAGTTTTGTCTTTTTATGTATATGGTGTACAATAAAGTGTTAAATAAATAAATATATGGTGTACAATAAAGTGTTAAATAAATAAATAAATAAATATATGGTGTACAATAAGGTGTTAAATAAATAAATGCCAAGCAATACATTTGTGATTCAAGGTGTTGTTTGGTTTTGCCACTGTTCATGAGCGGTCGTATCGGTTACCATCAGGTGAACGGCATGCTCGTCTCGCCAACAACAGCAATAAAAAAAATTAAAAAAAAAACGTACGGGTTTGACGAAATGTCATATATTGTTGAGTAGTGAGTACTGTTACTTTTTTTTAAGACAGTTGTGAGGCTTACTATAATGCCTGACTTGCCCGTCTAATTATTCTATCTTAAAAACATTAAATAACACGAAAATAATAACTATTATGCCGATTTGCCTTGCCCGTTGTTGTTGACTAAGGTACATTTATTTTTACTGATATACAGGGTATATCAAGACTGCTACCGAAAACAAAGCCGGGTGGTAGTTTTAATGACTTCAGACACAATGCAACTAAATTTTGTGTAAAAATTTGTGACGATTTTTTTTTGTTATTTTTTTTCTATCGTCGTATTAGGATGGTAAATACATAGTTTTTTCTTAAATAATAGAGTACACCCTTTTATTTTTAAAGACGCTATGGTATGCAAGGCTTTAAATTATTATTTTAGCAAAAACTATGGATTTACCACCCAAACTCGACGATATTTAAAAATTATAAAAAAAAATTGTCACGTTTCTTAGCAAAATTTTTAGTTGCATTGTGTTTGTAGTTCAAAACTACCACCCGGCTTCGTTTTCGGTAGCAGTCTTGAGATACCCGGTATAACTAATAATAAATTTTGTAATATAATTATTAATACATCCCGCTTATGTGTTTATTAGCAAATTCAGTGTGCTCGGCTAATATAAACACGAGCTTTCCGGCTCTACGCCGTAGCATGTAGCACCCACATAGCTACGAATGTGCTACGCGGCTCAGAGGTCGGCGGTTATGAATAAATTAGATTTAGATGAATCTGTTGTAATAAATTTTCTTTTTTTTTTGAGTGACTATATTTGCATTAATTATTTAATAGGCTATTTGACTAATTTCTGAAAACCATACCACATTATGAAGCGGGGTCTATAGACCTTACAAATGAAGGTTATTTTTAATTACTATATCTATATCATTTGAAAATAAATTTACAAAATACACTGAAAAATTACACTGTCAAAACGCTCTGTCTGACAATGTGGCGTTTAGTTCGTAAACATCCGTTCCACAGATTCGTTCGCATATATCACTCATTCTTAAATCATCCATAGATCAATCAATCAGTCAATCGTCCGAATGAGTTTTTGCATTGAGGTATTACAACTGGAGCGGATTATATTATAGATCAAGTCGGCATTGCTGCAGATACGACACTTCATATATTTGTTACATTTTTTACCTAATGTTTCAGAATAAAGTAAAACGAAATATAAAAGCCCAATATAATCATACATTTTTAATAACTTATAAAGCTACATTATTATATAGATTTTAAAAACAACAAAACCTATAATAGGCTATTTGACTGTATAAAAATATTGACTTATTTGTTTCCATCCGTGTAAATAATTTAATTTTAAACATATTTCATTATCATACATTAAAAATATTGTATATTTTGTCTAAAAACCACAATAATAATTTAATTTATTTTGAGTTCGCGCCACGTGATCGTAAACGATTTTGATTGGCTATGACGTCATGCATTAGTATGAACTACTCACGTACAGGAAATTAATGGGATTGATAACGGCATAGATGCAAATTAAATATTAAAAATACCTTTAAAACGCGTTATTTGTCATTTGTACCCGTGAATTAATAATATTATCATGTCCAATGTAATAAAATGTGAAGAAAGAAAAAAAAACTAATTTTTTTAACAAAACCTCATTCGGAGTATTGATTGATTGATTGATCTATGGTTGATTCTTAGAGTATTTATATATAGAGGGAGCGCTGTCATACATTCGCGATTTGAAAAACGTAGATATTTTCTTGTTCGTAATGTTGGTAGCGCACCTATATTAGTAAAAATTGAATTCATTATTTAGCAATAAATTTCTATAAATTCCTTTATTAGCCGAAATTATATTTAACTATTATCCTTTTAAAACGAGTTTGAGTGGAATTAAATAGACCTAAACTATTTATTTTTAATTATTTTTTCAAATAATTTGTGTATGTTGCACAACCTGTTCCAATAAGCGGTACATACTCTAAGGGTTGATTAGAGAGTGGGTGACATGCGAACGAATCTCTGGAATGGATGTTTACGAACTGAATGCCATATTGCCAGACAGAGCGTTTTGACAATGTAATTATTCAGTGTATTTTGTAAATTTATTTTTAAATGATATATATATAGTAATTAAAAATAACCTTTATCTGTAAGGTCTATAGACTCCACTTCATAATGTGTTATGGTTTTCAGAAAATAGTCAAATAGCGTATTGAGTTATCCTACTAAAAAATACTTTTGTGTCAAAAATATGGATAGTGAAAAAATATATTTACAATATCCAATGTATCTGATAATAAATATATTAAATAAAATAAATAAACGATTTTTTCAATATTTACCTATTTGTCCGTAACATTAATCTTATTCTATAATTTTGTTAAAATATGACATTTGTCAAAACGGCTTTGGTACATAATTTAATTTATTAATATTTTTGCTACTTTATTCAAATTATCGTTAATTTACGTATGGAATTAAATTCTATATTTTTTTTCAAGTGAACTGGAATGTTTTTTATATGTCTTCAGTTGGGAGTACGGTATTTTTAAAGTAATTAGAATAAATAGCATAAATGACAACTGTCATAGCCAACTGTCAGCGTAAGGGTACATGTACCCTGCAAATGTTCCAAATTATTTGGTCTAGATCCCCTCCAGTTGTATACCTCAACGAGTTTTTGTCAAAAAAAAATAGAATGATATTTCTTTCTTCACATTTTATTACATTGGACATGATAATATTATTAATTCACGGGTATTAATGTCAAATAACTCGTTTTAAAGGTATTTTTAATATTTAATTTGCATCTATGCCGTTATCAATCCCATTCATTTCCTGTACGTGAGTAGTTCATACTAATGCATGACGTCATAGCCAATCAAAATCGTTTACGATCACGTGGCGCGAACTCAAAATAAATTAAATTATAATTGTGTTTTTTAGCCAAAATAAACAATATTTTTAATGTATGATAATGAAATATGTTTCAAAATTAAATTATCTACACGGATGGAAACAAATAAGTCAATATTTTTTATACAGTCAAATAGCCTATTGTTCAATAAGAATATTTATTACTATCGGAAACATTTCTTATCTATAATATAATATGTTTTATTTAGTTATCCAAAACAATAAATTGAACACGTGTTTAGTAAAATATTTTATTTAATCATTATGTAATGTCATCAGTAATCTGATAAGTTATTAATCAAAATATTGGAGTTGGAAACAATTCTATGGCTGGACTAGAAATGCACTTAACCAAGCGTTTAGTTTGCACATAATTTATTTTAATATCAGAATAAAAAGTAAACTCGACACAATTGTGCCGCGTAGCACACAGTGCGCAAATCCCGATTTTCCCTCCAAACAGCCGCTACGTCAGTCCGTAGCGGTATCTCGTAGCGGTCGGGTCTACGCCGCTCTGTCTTCTTTCCTTTTGTTGTTACACCACTCAAATTCTTTATTAAACTCACGTCTATTTAACGCTCATACTGTGTATTATTAATTTATTTACCGTTAAATATCGTTAAACGTGTTAATTTGTTAAATTTGTGTGTTGTTAAATTGTACAGTGGTTGAATTGTGGCGTGGGATTACGTTATTTTTCGCCGACATCTGTGTTATACGTGCTGTGAAATTTTAATTATGGCAATATCGTGTGGAATCAAGAGTGAGTATTTGTTTTATTAAACATAATTGATTAAATATTGAAGTGTTTAATAATTAGCTTTGTCGTCGACACAGCTAATTATCTGCCTTTGTTATGCGGATTTGGTTTTTAAAATATATTCAACTCTTAAATATTTATTTATCTGCACACAAAAAAGAACCAAAACCATACAATACTTTACAGATAAAATTAAAGAAAAAAATTAATATGCAAATATAAATAAATAATAAGCAATTAGAATAGAACAAATTAGATATGGTTTTTTATATTTATACAATACATAATATACATGTAAAATATGATCTATAGATCCCTACGACTCGGTTCTGATGTCAAATTATTCTTTGACGTGAGCACATTTCTTCTTGTGAAAATGTTTCACCAACTGACCTATGCATTTGTCGGTAGAATATTGTAGCATAAAATTATTTCATAATTTTGTTATCCACAATGTTTGATATATCATGAGGCACTTTAATATTTAGTTAATGGACATGCTTTTTATGTTATAATAAATAACATATACTGGTATATTATTTTCGCGAAGGAATCGTGTCATAATTTGACGCCAAAATGCATCGTAATTTACTTAAATATCTACTAATTAATTTATCATTCTATTTTATTTTTCTTTTTTTTTATTGCATTGAATGACGAGACGAGCGAGCCGTTCGCCTGATGGTAAGCGATACGACCGCTCATAAACAGTAGCAAAATTCCACTGCGCTCGCCATCCTGAGACATAAGATGTTAAATCTCAATATGTCCAGTAGTTACTCTGGCTACAATGTCCTTCAATCCGAAACACAACAGTGCATTTACGCAGTGTTGTTTCACGGGAGAAATAGACATTGCGGTGGTACCTACCCAGATGGCCTCTCACAAATGAGAGACCTACCACCAGTATTATTTCTAATTAAATCTACTGGCAAAAAGTAAACAATATACGCTTTCATGTGTATAACTGACTGCTTTGACGGCTATGAGAAAATAAAACGATTTAATTACATTGAAGCTCAAGCATATTACTCCAAAGGTAGATAGGTAGAGTTGAAACCACACTCGCGTATGGTACACTGAACTTACCATTCCAAATGCGATAAGGAGCGGATCTATCATCAAGCCAAACACAAACCCTAGTCCCGAGAATTTATTATGACGCACATATATATAAACTCACGCCTTTTTCCCAGAAGGAGTAGGGAGATGTGCTACCAGGACCACATTTATCCTTTTATGTTCCATCTTACGATGTGATGCGAGCCTATCTTCATATCGGACACAAATTCCTGTCCCTGGACTGATAATGAATAGAAAAATCCAATATAACTTTGCCCAACTCGGGATTCGAACCTGATACTACAGCTTTGTGACTGTACCGTAGTAACAGCACGCCATCGCGGAAATTTATTATGAGACGTTTTTAAACCAGAAATCTCACATAAAATGAATTAATAAACTTAGGGTTTTAATCCGCATGGTTCTTAAGACACATATTTAACAAATATATTACAAATTTGAACCAATGAACAACATAACCCGCACTAGGCCAACGTGGTGGACTATATGGCCTAACCACTCTCAATTGTACTCTCGATAATAGAAGAGACCAGTGCAGGAGACGTATATTTGGGCTTATACAATGAATAATATTTTTATCCAGTAGCCATTTTGTTAATGGCTTGTAGGTTACTGAGTAAAATGACGAGTATACTAGTAACGTTGGATGCTCACAACAAATGGAAAAGTTTCTTGTGTAGATGTTTTTGGTCACTTTTAGAGTGTAATACTTTAACACTACATATTGTGTTTAGCAACTTTTAAAACTGACTGTACATACACACACCTTAAGAAAACAAAAAAAGGTAAATAAATAAACAACATTTTAATCGTTTGTTTGAATAAGGTTCGCAACAGTTATTATCCGTTCTTTAACGTTATCATAAAATTAATATTATTTTTTACTTTTATTCTCATTCGAAAGGTATTCTCAATGTAAGGTTTATGATAATGTACACAACGTTTTGACCAAGTGTAGGCTTACTGTAGTTTTTTTTTTAGATTTTTGACTCTAGTATCAGCTATTGCACTGTATACCAACCCATAATTTATAGTTAAGATAAAAAATGTTATATCAAACTATTGTAACATATTCAAGATTGTAACCTGATTTGTGCAAGAGACTCTTACTTTTTACTGGTGGTAGGTCTCTCATATGTGAGAGGCCATCTGGGTAGGTACCACCGCAATGTCTATTTCTCCCGTGAAACAACACTGCTTAAATGCACTGTTGTGTTTCGGATTGAAGGACATTGTAGCCAGAGCAACTACTGGACATATTGAGACTTAACATCTTATGTCTCAGGATGGCGAGCGCAGTGGAATATTGCTACTGTTCATGAGCGGTCGTATCGCTTACCATCAGGCGAACGGCTTGCTCGTCTCGCCATTCAATGCAATAAAAAAAAAAAAAAAAAAAAAAGACTCATTTAAAACTCTTCTTTATAATGAATATTAATAATCGCAAAAACTAGTACATGATTTACGAGCCTGAGACTCATTTACAACTCACCTTTTTATTAAATATTAATTATCACAAGACTAATACATGTCATCGAACTTTGAACAGTTTGTAAGCATTGCTGTTAAGTTGGCACGTGTGTTATTTGTTCAGTGGCTTAGCCCGCAGACACTCTGTAGACGTTCGTCTTACCACTTTGCGTTGAAGCCGCTCTGGCGACTCACGTTCCTCAAGTACTCCTATTATAACGCCTCGAATTAGTAGGGTTGTTGCGATAAGTTATACAAATAACGTTATTATTGACACAAGATTATCCTTTAAGAGGGCGATAGGATTTTTCTATTAAAACTCTCTGGGTCTATTTATAAAAAAAATGCATGATTCGTTACATTTTATTTATTGGAGATTTCTTCTGCAAATTTGAGACAGCCCTATCCATTTTATGATTGAATGTAAGAAATTACCTCATGCGGTTAAACCTCAATGTTTACTTGTTGGTATAAAATAAAACATACATTAATTTGTAAAAGGGCTAAATTGTAATTCTATAATGGTTATAAATATAATTAATGGTGTTTTAAGCAACAATCGCTACGAAGGGGTTTTTTAAATTTGACATAATGAGTAATGTTGGATTGATATTAAATATTAACAACTGGTTTATACATGGCGTACCTCACCGTTGTTCTCCTGTGCAATTTCCTCCCTAAAAATGTACAACATTCGTAAAAATATTTTTATCTAACTCGATTCCAAATAATTTGATAAGACTTGAAAGGAAAACAAATACCCAACAAATATGTAATACATAAAAATGTTATACAAAATGTGTGTCACATCAATTTCATCTCGCACACGAGCCGACATGTCCCTCAACCTTGAGGTCATTGCCCTCGAGTATACAGGATGTTACAATTACCATAGTAAATTGAAGTACATACATTTTTATGCCTCAATAACTTTTGTATAATGACCAATTTGCGGTTGAATTTGTAATTTTCAGCGATAGAGGTTTTTCGGTGCAGTTCACATATGATTTTATGGCCTAAGGATTGTTGCCTGATTTAAGTAGTTGTTCCTAATTAACATATTGCTTATCTTGAATAAAAAAAGGTTACTGAACTCACTTGTAATGTAGGAAAAACATGGAGGCAAAAAAAAAGAAGGTTAACCTATTTTATATTGGATAAACCTGTATCCCAAACCTCACATAGTAACACTTACGAGTATTTACAGCACTCAAATAACACCGACCGACGAAGCTCGCTGTCTCTGGAGATTAACTTGTCCTGAACCCCCGCAGAAACTAATCGGAAATATGAAGAATTGGGTACATTGTATAATAGGGTGGTAGTAGGACTCTCATATGTGAGAAGCCGCCTGGGTAGCTACCGTAATGTTTATTTCTCTCACCAAACACCAGGGTAAATTCAATGTCCTTCAATCCGAAACACAACAGTGCATTTACACTGATGTTTGACGGAAGAAATAAACATTGCGGTGGTACCCACCCAGGCAGCCTCTCACATCAGGGTCCTAACGATCACGGCCAAAAACATATGAGAGACCTACCACCAGTAAGTTAGCTACTGTTTATGAGCGGTCGTATCGCTTACCATCAGGCGAACAGCATGTTCGTCTCTCTATTTATTGCAATAAAAATAAAAAAAAGGATATATTATGTATACAGGTTTTATCAAGACTGCGACCGAAAATGAAGTCATGTTCTTTAGTGACTACATACACAATGCAACTAAGAATCAGCAACAAAGTGTGGTCAGGACTATGTATGTAACTGATGGGTGTATGTATATACTTATGTATACGTTTATTCATACAAAAATATTGCGTTCCTGCACATTTAATGCAAATGTCATGTTAAAGTAATGCAATTTTCCGCCATTCTCATCTGATTTCATTTATATTCATAAGTCTCGCGAAGTTATTACTCAGTGCAAAGAGAAGAATATCCAGCAACTTATATCTGCTTTTATCCCACGACAAAGTAGGATAGATTTAATATGGGGTTAGTTTATATGAATTTTGTTTGTTATCTATACTCCTTTACAAATATACAAAGCTGAAGAGTTTGTTTGTTTGTAAGTAATAATCTCAGGAACTGTTAGTTTAATTTGAAAAATATTTTATTGTAAGATAGCCTACTTATAGAGAAAAGCTAAAGCCTATACCGGGTATCTCAAGACTGCTACCGAAAACGGAGCCGGGTGGTAGTTTAAGCGACTTAAGACAAAATGCAACAGAAAAGTTCAAAAAAAAAAATTTTTTTTTGTTATTTCTTTCCTATGACCATATTCGGGTGGTAAATACATTTTACCCCCAAAAATGACGATATTTAAAAAATCATAAAAAATAATTGTCGCGTTTCTTTGCGAAATTTTTAGTTGCATTGTGTTTGTAGTCACTAAAACTACCACCCGGCTTCGTTTTCGGTAGCAGTCTTGAGATACCCGGTATAATATTGCGCTATGACTTACAGGCGCGGAGCTTTAATAAAACTCGGGCTGAACTCGGGCTAAGCCGGGCCGAGCCAGTGTATAAAATTCAATACATACAACAATTATACTAGGTTGTACATAAAATAAAATAAATTACGAGTGACTTCACAACACCTTCCCATACCCAATTTCATCATCTTTCATCTTCCTACCCTTTTTCCTATTTGATGATCCAATATCTATTATTCAAGCACTGTTCAGGAGTGGCAGTGATCACTTAACGTCAAGCGACCTGTTTGAAGCTGGAAAATCTAGAAAAAACCTAGAATCTATTTCCGCGAACAAATAATAACATTTGTCCCGACGCGAGATCGACGACGTCGACATCTATATCACAGACAAAGTTTTAACCAAATGCATCACGGCTGTCAATATGTTTACTTTTCATTTTCCGACCAAACTCAGTAAGCGTTACTTTCAAAAAATCACAGCATTTTTTCGGAACGGAAATCGATCGATCCTTTAAGATAATAAATTCTTTCGTATGAAAAAAAAATCACAAAAGATGCTTTGGCTACCTGGAAATCGAACTCTGGTTCTTACGGTCCATGACTCATATAAGATGCCACCAGACCAATCTGACTATGAAGGCCAGTGAAATGAAATGGCGGCGCGGCCATTGAAAAAATATTTTTCTTTCAAATGTAGAAATATAGGAATATTTTCATAGAGTGAAATGTTTTCTTTACATTACCAAACGGACAATGTCGGTTTGTTTCTTTTAGTTTGTTTAGAATGGTTTGGCTATGAAACATAAAATACAAACTTTTTAGCATAAGTATGTACCTATTGTTTTTATAGTCCAATTGGCTCCACGATAGTATAGTTTTTGCTTATGCGTGAGTGTTGTTTCCAACTACTCTTATTTGCTTTTTTTCTAATTATAATAAATCTATTTTTATGGATATTATCGCGGATTTGGTTTAATTTGTACATTTTTTATCTTTCCGACGTTTCGGTTACTTTACAGCTTTCGTGGTCGTTGGGCGGACTTAAATCACCAAATCATATCAGACCAAATCCGTGTTAGAATCCGTAGATAATAGTTTTATTTCAATGTGTAACATTGGCGTAAATCTAAGATACCAGTTTTCTGATTAATTTCGATGCGAGTTAAAGACAAGCTAGTGTCCCTGAGAGACTCGCCGAGCTCCGGAGCTCAGTGTCAATTCTTTGTGTGCGTGTTGATCCTGGCGGACAGGAGTTGCAGTTGTGGGCATGTGGGCGGGAAATTCTCTATATACTAAAGTTTAAATCCTGTATTATATATGTATAACATTTACAAGCCGGTATAAAGCGCAATTTAAATGGGGGGAATTTCTCCCGGAAAAATCGTATGCCATTATTGCATGATAAACGCCATAAGATTATCGTGTACTGACAATTGTTTAAACGATGCGGATTTTTATATCCTTAAGATAATCGTATCTTTAAGGTAAGCAACTCTGCTCGTGTAAATAAATAAATAAATACACCTAAAAGTCATAGTCATAGTCATAGGCATAGGCATAGTCCTAACCCCACATTAAAATCAATTAAGTCTTGTGTCGTGGGTATCAGGCACTACGAGAAACCTTTCGGTCTTACAAACACTCAGATCCGAAATAAATATTTGTGGGCCGCACAAATATTTCTATCGGTGCAGGGATAGAACCCGTGGCTTCTCGTTTCACAGGCAGTGCCTAACCACATGCCCCACGGAGGCTGTCATTTTACTACTTTACAATGTCAAATAAAGAGAGATTTTCGTCTATCTACACTCATTTGAACAACATTATATTTACCATCTTATTACTAAATTGAATATGAATGGACGGAGTTCAATACCTCTTAAACATACATCAACAAAATATATTCAAATCGATAACGACTTTACTTTTTACCAGTAATAAAAACCGTATTATAAATTACAAATGATAAATTTGCCCTTTGGGTCGAGTTTTCAGTAAGACATCGTTAAAGTAGCGCCCTCTAGCGGTTCCAGTAAGTAACTACACGACAGGGATGTCGAGTGACATTAACAAGCGTCCCGGATTCAGAAGCTGTATTTTTAAATGAACCTTTTTCAGTTGCGTAAGAGGTAAATGGAAATATATTTTTTTGGGCTTACTTTGTGGCTTTTTCGAGTAGTCTTACCTTGTATATTTTTTATTAATTTTTTTGCAGTTTTTCTTGTTATCACTTTTATTTGTACTAGCGGCACGGCCCGGCTTCGCTAGCTACACTTTCACCTCTATAATATTAGTAAGATGGATTCTTGACGTTTGTGAATTTGTAATTTTGACTCAAGTATAAAATGATAAGCCGACACTCCGTATCTACAACACTTGAATTGTCGTCAGCGAATTCAATTTGGAAGAAAACTACATACACTGAAAATACATACATACATACATCGTCCCGCCGTTTTCCCAGAAGGGCAGTCAGCAGAGGTTCTAGTGGCAACCAGGACACCCACGTTTCGACTTGGGTGATCCGTCCCACGATGTGATAGAAGGCGAGCCTATCGCTATATCGGGCTCAAATTCCGGACTCTGGGAATGAACTGAAAATCCACTACTATTTAATCCGACCAGGGATTCGAACCCGAACCTCGGTTTTGTAATCATACCATATTACAACAACGCCACCGATGAATGATTTAGTGAAAAAAAAACACAATTAAAACGAATCAACAATCTCTCGTCATTACAACTGCGCTGATTTTAAGTATTAAAGTTCGACTAATTTACCTTAATTAACAAAGTTTAAAAGAGCAAAATGTTTGTTTTTATCATTAGTACATTGTTCGTTGTTATTTGAAGTTTTGTTTCTTTTAATTTCTTGTAAAACTACAGTCCGATTGTTTCTTAACTTTGTCTCAGTTGAAAGAAACATTGATGACCGGTTTCTGTATACTATTTATCAAAAAAATATTAAAATAGCTACCATTAGTCTCTCGATGCAATTGAAAGCTTTAACAAACAAATATATATGTTATGGGCCAAGTGATTGATGCGGGCAGTTTTCATAATGCCCGGGCAGTATGAATATTGCCGAGCCATATCGGGCCAAGTGATTAATTACAATCTAAACTCACCTATTTATCACATTGCCCGAGCATTATGAATATGGCTACATGATGATCGGGCAATTGAATTTTGACAAATTGAAATAAAACTATTATTTACGGATTTTATCGCCAATTTAGTTTAATTTTTTACATTTTTGACTTCCCGACGTTTCGATTACTTTACAGCTTTCGAATCCGTAAATAATAGTTTTATTTCAATGTGTAACATTCGGGTAAATCTAAGAAACCATTATGATAGGTGATTTTTAACGTGGTGCGCTGCCGCATTGCCGCATCTGCGATAGACCCATAAATTAGAAAGGTTGAATTGATCTGCTTATGCTTAGTTGTTTTTAAACGTCCGAAACATTATCTTCAGAAGAAAATTAGTGTACCCACTTTATGGATCAGTTAGGTCTAATGTGCCCAAAAACCGACTCGGAACACCCCGAATTCACGCGGAGGGATGGGTGCCTATCTTTTGTTACGCAAGGGCGAAGGGGCTGAACTTCCCGTAGCGCCGGAGACGATGCAGAAGCTAATTTGTATTGACAACAAGTGTTTTAAGGGTTAGGTTGCTATAATAGATATTTCTCAGGAATGGTGCGTTACCTTTTCATGGGAGTGGTACCAGGGGAGGTGCGACACTCCCCCTCCCCCTCCACTCCTCCCAACCCACCCCCTCGTGCTGCCCTATTCTAAATTCTACCACTTCGGCTCATTGTTTTGATTTTGATTCGCTTTACATCACTCTGCCCAATAGGCACTTGGCATTATTCATAATGCCCGGGCAATGTGATAAATTGATTGGTTATAATCACATTGCCCGCGCTTATTGGGCATTATTCATATAGCCCGGGCATTATGAATAATGCCAGATATATTCATATAGCTCGGGCATTATGAATAATATATACAACATACATATTTATATTACCTATATAAATAAATGCAACATATTAAAATAAATATTTTTACTGAAACATATAATGCATCGAAACATCTAATGAAATCCCTGGTTATAGGCAGATTTTTAGTAGCAAAACCAAACAACACCTTTACATAGTAATGCTTGGCATTGCGATCGCCATCCTAAAACAAAAGATGTTAAGTACCAATATGTCAAGTATTCCTTCAATGCAATGACTGGATACAATGTACTTCAAACCAAAACACTGCTATTTGGTGGAAGAAATAGATAGTGCAGTGGTACCTACCCAGGCGGCCTCACACAGATGAGAGACCTGTCACCAGTTATCGAATGCTTTCTCGTCTTCGCTCAAACTGAATTCAAAAGTCGTTGGAAAGGTTGAACATGTTACATAATTTTATTTTGTATCTGTGACTAATAAATACATTTTCTTTCTTTCTTCCTTCTTTCAAAGGGACAAAACGTTCGAGAACATAAACAGATTTACCCACTATCTTTGAAAGAGGTTGTTAGTGAGATTAGCGCTTTTAAATAAATTGAACCATAATTTAACAGCTTAGAAAGTTGTACTTGCGCCGGCACATCAAACAACTGTCTTTATACTCGCGTTCATCCAATTACTTCCCTACTTCCAATGCAATGCTATTAGTATACAAAATAGTCTTTCTATGAATGCATTAGAGTCTATTATTGCACAACTTACTTACGGTAGCTGACTGCCACTGGTGTGGACGGGACATAATGCAATTATTTAACTCGGTTTCTAATATGTTGTACGTAATATTGATAAAATGTGTTAAATGGACTTTCAATTATGATTGAATTGTTTTTAATGGTGACGGAAACAGGAATATTGCATATATTACATAATAGAGTTTATTTTTATTTATTTGTTTCTTATATTGGCTACATCAAAAGCACAATTTACACAATATTCTAATAGTAAATGTAACTATTAGTCTAATACAAGAATACGTGCAAATTACAGGCGAATTCTATATTTGTTTTGACATCACTACATAGTATAAAACAAAGTCGCTTTTTCTGTCCCTATTTTTCTTGTTCGCTTAAGAGCGTATACACCTTGCGCGCAAAGTCAACTATAGGTATTTCTTCGTTAATTTCACGCACACATAAGCGACCAAAGCTGTGTGCGTAGAGCTGCCGCGTCGCGTCGGCTCGCTATACAATCGGCTCAAACAACTTTGATCCGTGCGCTTCAAATATTCAATTGAAATGTAACTGTGATATAATATCATAAAAATATTTTATTTGCATTATAAGTAGACAAATATTACTGTGCAAGCAAAGAATAATACAAATTTAGATAGTAATCATACTTTCGTTATAATTACATTGTTAAGTTGCATTCAAATCAGTGTTCAATCAGTAGACACTACGGACGTTTTATTAATCATTTCGTGTTCGAACACATAAATAGTGTTAGGGGCCTTACAACCCCTTACAATTACGAAATATATTTAATTTTATATTACAATACATAACATAATTTAGCCTCGGAATTACATCCCATTATATTACCTGAAACATAATTTATACTCACTACAAAATCATTGTAGGTAATAAAAATAATTAAATATTTTACTACCAAAGTACTAAGATGTGGTAATCGCAGTCCGCGCGTGGCTATTTTCACTACGCGCGGCAATAATCGACTGCAGCCAGGCCGGAGCGACGAGCGATACGTCCTCCCTCTAGAAGGCCTTGCGGCGGTCTGATTTGAGCCACGTCGGACAGCGTGTTTTATAGTGGTTTTTAAAATATTTGCAGAAAACATGAAAACTAATTTTGTTGAAATATAAAAATGGCAATTTATTGATAAGATGTTCTTCTATTATAATATGCAATTGCTATAAAAAATTATGTACGATAAGTTGGTGAAAAAAAATATGTTCTTGACGAGAGTTTCTGAATAATTTCGCATTGTTTAAATTTTTATTTTTCAGGAACTAAACACAAAAGATTATTTTTCTCAGCAAAATCCCTCCATAAGGGTCTTGTTAGTCTGATAATATTTTTATTTTCATCTTATATTTAGTGGTTTCGGATATCTTAAGCTTCTAAATTGCCATTTAAAGCCTAAATAACGAAACTTGTGTTCAGTAATCCTTATAGTACTCACAAATTATCCATCAATCTATAATGTTTTCCACCAAAATCCTTAGATGACAAACTTTTCTAAAATAAGTACAAATTATTTTTCCTTTAAATTGTTTATTGGTGGCTATTAACTCATTTGAAAAGTCCTGTTTTTAAGCCAAAAAGCGCGCACAGGGTATAAACGCTCTTAAAACTTTAAAACTACGCAACGGATTTTGATGCGGTTTTTTTAATAGAGTGATTCAATAGAAAGGTTTATATGTATAATAATATCCATTAAATAGTGAAGAAATATTGTTATTTTTGAGGTTTCTAATGTGATGTCGTTAATCTTATATATTATAAAAATGAATGTTTATTTGTATGATTTGGCTTATTTTGGTCTTGAAATATTCGTGAAAGTCCTGGAAAGGTTTCAGGAGTGAGAAAAGTTGGAAAATTTCTAAGGAAGATACTAAAAACCTTTTTTTGGGTATCGTTCAAGCGTGATGCGTCCAGCCAATATAAGATGATCTTTGTTTATTTGACGGGAGACGTAAAAGACGGTCCAGCTTCAACTACCACCCAACGTAAAATGATCTATCTTTCCATTGTCTTTCATTGACGGCTGACGAAATAGAACAAAATTCAAAAAATGTGTACATCGTGTATATAATATTATCTAGATATGGCGTCTTGCGCGTAATTTTGTTAAATGTAAAATAAAACGATGTCCACATCTACCAAAATCGCCCATTGTTTTTTGAAATTATTGCAATTTGAAATTTTTTGAAATTATTGCGTTGGATTCAACGGCCATATTAATTCTATTAAATTTATGCCATTAAATTCGGGTTCGGATCCCGAGTCGGGCAACGTGATTTGGAATATTTTATTCATTATCAGTCCGGAGTTAGGAATTTGTGCCCGATATCATTTTTTTTTTCGATTTGTCTCCACCTATCACATCATGGGACAGAACATACAAGGCGAAATGTGGGTGTCCAAGCACCTCTGCCTACCCCTCCTGGGAAAAAGGCGTGAGTTTATGTATGTATGTTTATGTATTAAATTGTCTTTTCAAGAAATGTCCAAATGTATGTGTAGAAAAATAAATCTTATAACACAGTTTGAAAAGAAAGAAAGCATATAGCTTTCATAATGTAAACAACGACCATTTATACTCGTAATCGAATACTAATAATATGTCCAAAAATATCTATAATTCTAGTAGTATAATATGAAGGGAGAAAAATATGTTTATTCCTATGCACACCAGCTCTACGGACTATAAATAATAAATAAATAACACCCAACACATGACATGCACATCGAGTGTTGTTTCGTGGGTACCAGGAACTACGAGAGACTTTTCGGTCTCACAAACACCCAGACCCGGAAGAAATATTTGTGGGCCGCACAAACATTTCTCTCGGTGCGGGGAACCCGCGGCCTCTCGTTTCACAGGCGGCGTCTAACCGACTGCGCCACGCAGGCTATAGGTATGATGAAAACATGAATACCAGAATACCTTAGTCATAATATAAATCCGAAATTGTATTATCAAAGACTACTTTCATAATTAATTTGGTTATCTGTTTATTAAGAGTTAATCTGACAGTATGAATGTAGCTGCCACGAGTTGATAAGATAACCGACCAACAAACAACAGACCTTAATCTTTGTTGCTTAATTGGATTGTCCCAGCCATGTCACTGTCGTACTCATTTGGTTTGGGAGAAAGAAATATTAATTTTGGATTATTAGTTTGGACTTTTATTTTCTTAGAGATAATTATGTAACCTGAGTTACGCTCTGTCCCTAGAAATAAGTTATGAAGATAACTTGCGCAGTCTAGTCGGTAGGACAAATTACTGGTGGTAGGTCTCTCATATGTGACAGGCCATCTGGGTTGGTACCACCGCAATGTCTATTTCTCTCGAGAAACAGCAGTGTAAATGTACTGTTGTGTTTCGGATTGAAGGACATTGCAGCCAGAATAAATACTAGACATATTGAGGCTTAACATCTTATGTCTCAGGATGGCGAGCTCAGTGAAATGTTGCTACTGTTCAGAAAAAGATAATAATACAGCTTGCTAAAAAATATTAGCGTTAGACTACACTGTTATGTTAGGGACCCGGCTCGGCCAGACCATCGGCATTTTGCCGAGCTGGAAGGCCTGTGTCAGTAACAAACCGTTTTGCGCCTTCCATTCATCTTAGAGATATATCGTGGTGTCTTAGATAATTATTCTCTTTTCCGTTTTAGTTCGAGGTGATTAACCATCATTAAATTAAAAAATTGTTCAAAAACGAAAATTACTGGAGTTTTGAGCAGAATAATTGTCACTGACATAATTCACAATAATATTTCAATTCGCCATCCATTTTCATTATTGCATTTTAAGAACATTGGTAAAATCATTGTTAATGCAATTCTTAAGCGTCTATAAATTTCATGTATAAAAATATTAATAATTAATTTTCTAAGTAATTTTGGTGCCTAGCTCGCGGCGAACCTAAGCCTGAATTACGAAAACACATTTTTCGTATAACTCTATTGATATTTGCATTATTTTTATTGGAGTAGCGTTATATCGTTTCAATGTTGCCATTTTTAAAATATAAGCTTGACTGGCTTTCTTACATTATCTTTCTCAGATAATTAATGTAAAAAAATTATGCAGAGAAGTGAGAAAAGCAAAATAATCACTGAGTAATTAATTAAGGAATAACAATTTGTATCTGTCGCCCGAAAACGCTATTGTGCAAAACATAATCTATATTTGCCCCCTCTTTCCTTTTTATTTCATTGTACATGATATTACTATAAGATTAATAAAATAAATAAGTACTCGATGTTTAAATTGCGTGTAAAATATATTTTTTTAGTTTTATTTGTGGGTCATAACTTTGCCTCACGCCAATATAAATGGAACAAAATAACATTAACTACCCACAGAGTTTGACAAGATACAGAAAATCTGTAAAACCTTAAAGTGGAATATCTTTTTTCCTAGGCTTGCTACAATAGTAAATCTTAAGAATAATTGTTAAGGAATTCGAAATCAATATTTTAAAATATTTTTCATCTCAATACACACAAAAACAATTACAGCAAAAAAATGTATGGAAGATTATCATTGTTCTTTAAATATCTATAATATAAAAATGAATCGCAAAATGTGTTGGTAACCGCATAATTCAACAACGCCTGGACCAATTTGGCTGATTTTGGTCTTGAAATATTCGTGGAAGTCCTGGGAAGGTTTTAGGGGTGAGAAAAATAGGAAAATTTCTGAGGAAGATACTAAAAACCTTTTTTTTGGGTATCGTTCAAGCGTGATGCGTCCAGCCAGTATAGGATGATCTTTGTTTATTTGACGGGAGACGTAAAAGACGGTCCAGCTTCAACTACCACCCAACGTAAAATGATCTATCTTTCCATTGTCTTTCATTGACGGCTGACGAAATAGAACAAAATTCAAAAAATGTGTACATCGTGTATATAATATTATCTAGATACGGCGTCTTGCGCATAATTTAGTTAAATGTAAATTAAAACGATGTCCACATCTACCAAAATCGCCCATTGTTTTTTGAAATTATTGCAACAGTTTTAAACAAAGTATACTCTATCGAAGCGTTTTGCCGGAGTATACCAAAATATATCTAATTATAATTTTTCGTTTTCATAAACGACATTGTTTTTTGAATTTATACTTTTAGATGCGCTGGGGGACATATTTAAATTTCGCATTAGTATTGTTTTCAGACTCAAGAATAAAAAAAATATTGGTACGTTGATGCCGTATCTAGACATTATAATGAAACGATATGCAGTTTTATATTTTTAAATATTTGTTCTATTACTTACGTCACCTGGTAAGGCAGTATGAAGGTTTTATTAATTTGTATATGGTAACGTAATAGACGCGACTGCCAACAAGTTAACGATGGTCACGGGTTCAAATCCCAGGGCAGACCTCTGACTTTTCGGATTAATTTCTACGTGAAATAAAATCCGCCAACTCGCACTAAGCAAGCAGGGTGGAGTATAATATCTTCTTCTATAATATAAAAATGAATCACAAAAAGTGTTGGTAAGCGCATAACTCAACAACGCCTGGACCAATTTGGCCAATTCTTTTTTTAAATGGTTATTATTACTTTATTACTAACAAAAAGTAATGGCGTGCAATATTATTAGGAAAAACAGCATTTTGGTGCTGAAATAAGGGACGTAATATTGGATGGACAATAAAAAACGCTAAAGTTTTTAATGTCAAAATTTCATAAGGCAATCTTTATATGTACATGTATATGGAGAGACGGGATATAATAGAGTGGAAGGTACGGGAGAGGGCTGGGATAGCTGACAGATTTGATAGGACGAAATGTAAATGCACGTTATAAGACGGGATGGATAATAAAAGAGAAAGGACGGGACGGATCGGGAAGAGACTGAACAGACGGATGAGACGGGATTGAGCCAGACAGTAGGATAGCTATGTCAAGTTTAGGTATACAAGAGATTAATACGAAAAATAACATGTATTTGGTGTGGAGTGGAATCAAAAAATATATGCACCCAGGCGAAGCTGGGTCGGGCCGCTAGTTATTATATAGATATCATTATAAAAATTATAATATCACGCCAGTTTTAACATTTAAAAAAGAAGCAAAGGAAACCAATTTGCAATCCAAAGACGTTAAGTTTAAAATGACCAAGACGCCTACTCATTTGTATATGTAGCAAACTTGTCAATATTATTTGAGAGTGCTCCGAGGCTTCGAAACTTCAACTTCGCGCTGGTGAGGTACTGAGCAACTTTTCAGCTCTATTATTATTTACCTACGTTGAAGTTGATATATCTTGTGTAAAATTAATATGTGTGTTGGTGTCTTGTGTTGTTTGGCAGGTGCTATGAGGCTGAAAAGTCAATGTTAGTTTGTCATTTGATAGGTGTTTGTGAGACTGAATAGTCTCGTAGTTTCTAATTTCTGCACAAGATTCTTTAAATTTATTTGTACAAAAATACAGTTGGAAAATAAAATTTTGTAGATAAAATAATATAGATAGATAATTTAAGTATTAAATTTTCAACCCATAATACATACAACCCCATAGTCGACATATTATTTATAGAAAATAAATGTAATTACAAAACGTGACTGAACTATTGTATAATGAATCGAGTAAGTAATAAGAAAATACTAAGTTCAAATAATAAGTTTAGTGAGTGAAATAAAGGCATATCATTACACCCATAGTCACTTATTGAAGCTTACTAGGTTATTTTCAATTTAACATCTTAATTAAACAGCTACTTAGTCAATTTTAACAAACATAGAACAAGCACAGTCAAAATTTTCAAAGACATTTTAATTTCGCTTCTTAACAAATGTCTCAAAGCAAATTTTATTCAGAACTCCTTAAAAAGTTACGACAGCATAAACTCAACGATGATTCTTAGAGAATGACCGCTATTTCCCGAGGTGCTAGAAAGGGATAGACATAGAAATACTGTGGGAGTGAAAGGGACAGTGTTAGAGTAAGAGATTTATCTTGCTTCTTGTGAGAACCGGTGGCGAAGGTTAAACCTAAATTGGTGGAATGTTCTTGCTGTTTGCAGTGTAAAAATGCGCAGACGAAAACGAGGTAAGCGGGTGTTTTGTTTCAAACTGGGGAATCTTTTTGTGGTAGAATACTTAAATACACACGAATAGCAACCTTAGTATCAGCCTGTAACCGTAATATCTCTGTATCAACCTTTATACGTCCCACAGGGTACGTGACTCCTCTACAATCGAGAGTAAGATTGAGAGTGGATAGGTCATATAGTCCACCACGCTGGTCTAGTGCGGCGAACATTAGATACCATTGAAATTCTTAAAAATCGCTAGGCTGGTTTCCTCACAATGTTATCCTTCACCGTTATAGTGTGTAATGATTGACCACGAATACACACATGACTCGAAAAGTCGATGTTTTGCCCTGGCCTTTGAACTCACGACTACCGTAATTATACATACAATACACATGTTGCAAAATCAAATGCAACTAACACATTTACATTTTGCTTGTGTATGTATTCTAAAATGCGTTATAGGCAAAACTGTTGAAAACCATGAAAAACATTTGATATAAATCAGATGCCAAGAATATGTAGCAAACGTCTCACTGTTATAATTTATCAGATCTTATGAAACGTCAAGTCCATAGATTCAAAAGACATTACTCCACAATTTATAACTGTGCGAACTTCAAAACATTTAACATAAAGTAGGTGTCAAGATTTGCAAAAGTATAATACTTACACTGTGAAATATTTTATCTGATGAAAGGGTATAATTCTAAAAGATCTAATTTAACAAATTATGGCAACATAATTATGTTAAATTCTTGATATAAACATGTATACAGGGTATATCAAGACTGCTACCGAAAACGAAGCCGGGTGGTAGTTTAAGCAACTTCAGACACAATGCTACAGAATATTTTGCAAAAAAAAGCGACATTTTTTTTGTTATTTTGTTTGCCTATGGCCATATTTGGGTGGTAAATACATTTTTTTTCCTAAAATAATAGTGTACACCCTTTTATTTATAAATACTCTAAGGTATAAAAGAATTTAAATTATTATTTTAGCAAAAACTATGGATTTACCATCCAAAAATGACGAAATTAAAAAAATCATAAAGAATAATTGTCGCGTTTCTTTGCGAAATTTTTAAATGCATTGTGTTTGTAGTCACTAAAACTACCACCCGGCTTCGTTTTCGGTAGTAGTCTTGATATACCCAGTATATACAGATCATCTTTTATGTTCTTTTCATTTTGTATATATTTTTATTATTTCCTTTTATTTTTTACAAAGACCTTTATATTTCATGTTTAATGTTCAATTTTACTGTTAGTAGTTTATTGTTTCTGTAATTGTTTAATTATCATTTCATGTAATAGAATAAAGTGATACTTACAAGTGAATCGACGGTGAAACCGGAACTATTCCTAACACTATAATTATATATTTTGTGATTTTACACATGAATCTATTTAATATTTGTTGGATATATATAGCAATTATACTCGAAACCTGATAGCATTACAATGCCAAATGTATTTTTGAATAAAGAAAGATATTATTTTATTATTATTTTGAGAACAGCTCTTTTATTGATAGAATATCGCTAACGACCAATGAATACTAAACGTAAAATACTCAATCATTCGATTTGTCAGTACCTTGTTTGAAAAAACAATTATGACGTGGACAAACACTTAACGAGCTTGCCGAAAATTCTTTTACCAATACATTCGCAAAAAGCGTCAGGTTGCTATTTCCTTTAGCAGTTTTTTCCCCGTCCTTTGTGCTGACAAGGTATCGAAAAGGCTTCAGTTCGTTTAGGTTACATTAAAAAGTTACACAAAGAAAGGGCTCAAGCCTTAAAAATAAGGCACTTTTAAACTTATTGTTGAAAGAATAGGGTAAACACAAGTACATTTTACATACAAATACAAATATATTGCTCAACTTCTTTTCTTATATTGCATACATTAATGCTCGGTTATACTTACAATATTAAACATAAGTTATTGCTGCTGAGATAACCAGGGTTCCTACACTAAGCTCTATGCTCAGGTTCTATGAGAGTTTGTTTGTTTGTTACCTCTAATCTCAGGAACTTTAGATTAGAATTCAGAGTCAAATTTAAAATTATTTTGATGTTCATTACGCTATGATCTATAGGAGGGAAACAGTAGTGAAAAATTTAGCAAAATCGAGGAAATTTTATTCGTTTTTCGAGCTCACATTGTTCTCAAAATCGATATCTGAGGGATCCTTTGCTCTGTCTGACTCTGTCTAAGAGACCTACCACCAGTTGTTGTGTGGTGCGAGAAATGAACATTGCGGTGGTACCTACTCAGGCGGCTTCTTATATATGAGAGACCTACCACCAGTTAAATTAAAATATGCTTACTACATCGATGGCCACCATTAGTGATTACCGCTTATCACCATTGTAAACACCCTAACAACTTGCGTTGGAAGTGGATCATAAATTCTCCGCATTTTGTTGAATAATTTACAAAAAAATTTAAAGATGTTGAATACTATTCATTTAAATATATACCTATGGATGTAATTATTCGTGATAAATTTGATCCAATTACAATTCAGAAGTCTTACCAACCAAATGGAAACATATCCTTATAAACCCAACAAAGAAAACTATACGTATTACAAACAATTTTACGAGTATAGCGTGGCAAGCTATCGCTAAATCTAATATAAGTTGAGGAACGCGAGCCAAGTTTGTACGGAAGTTGGTAGTTTTTGTTCATTTTATACCTAACTCTGGTATACAGGAACCGTTTGTCAAAATATAATAGCTTATAGAACAAAGGTCTTTACACATTACAACATAGTGTACAAATTACCATGAATGCTACAAATGATTGAGGGAACGGAAAATATTACGTATAAATCACACAACTACAACGCTTGGCCGTACAATGAAAAACACAAGTACGGAAAAAATAACAGGGTTCTACAATTCGAAGCAAAAACTATCGCCGTATCATGCTCGTTTGTAAAGTAGTTAATGACCGTATTATAAATAAATAAACTGAAGAGTCACAAACATGCTCTGACCCAACGCTAAGATTGATTCTTGTGTTGTAGACATCAGAAACTACTAAAGACTTTTCGGTCTAACAAAAACCCAGAACCAAAACTAATACTTGTGGACAAATAAAGGGTATATGCTACCGAAAACGAAGCCGGGTGGTAGTTTAAGCGACTTCAAACACAATGCAACAGAAAAAGTTGCAAAAAAAAGCGACAATTTTTTTTGTTATTTTTTTCCTATGGCCATATTTGGGTGGTAAATACATTATTTTCTTAAAATAATAGTGTATACCCTTTTATTTATAAGGACTCTAAGATATAAAAGAGTTTAAATTATTATTTTAGCAATAACTATGGATTTACCACCCAAAAATGAAGATATTAAAAAAATCATAAATAATAATCTTTGCGAAATTTTTAGTTGCATTGTGTTTGTGGCCACTAAAACTACCACCCGGCTTCGTTTTCGGTAGCAGTCTTGAGATACCCGGTATATGTCTGGGTGCAGGAATCGAACACGTGGCGACATGCATATAAGATAAGGTTTTATTTGCGAAATATTTTGTCATTACAACCTTTTTTATTTAGATTTATTCCATACTTTATTTTACACTTTTAATACACTGCCTCGGTGGCGTAGATATACTAGGGTACTGTTTTTTCTATTCATTATCAGTCCAGAGTCAGAAATTTGTGCCCGATATTGCGATAGGCTTGCCACCTATCACATCGTGGGACGGAATATACAAGGCGTTATGTTGGTGTCCTAGCACCTCTGCCTACCCCTTCTGGGAAAAAGGCGTGAGATTATGTCTGTATGTATGTTACACCAGTATTATACTTATATACTTATACTACGACACGTTGATTTTTAAGTTTTCTTGACAAATATACAGGCAAACCATCTGCTCTGCATTTGCATTTGCATCGGCTCTGTTTTAATTTTGGAACGGGATCTTAAAATCGTAAACGTACAAACTAAAAGTAGAAACGCAAATAAAAATAAAAGCAGAAACGCAAGTGGCCAGTGAGAATTTTATTGATAAATAAAAATCTTCAAAGGTTTGTTTTCGCACCGACCGGCCGCCTAATTGGAGGGTTCTCGCTGGCCAAACGTACAAATACAAAGACTTCAGCCGCCATTTTCCGTTTGTATAAATCTGCGGGAGATTTCCGCGCAGTTTGTATAACTTGTATGGCATATTGCTTTGACTGGTGGAAGGTCTCTCATATGTTAGAGGCCATCTGGGTAGGTACCACCGGAATGTCTATTTCTCCCGTGAAACAGCAGTGTAGAAGCTCTGTTGTGTTTCGGATTGAAGGACATTGTAGCCAGAGCGACTACTGGATATATTGAGACTTAACATCTTATGTCTCAGGATGGCGAGCGCAGTGGAATGTTTCTACTGTTTATGAGCGGTCGTATCGCTTACCATCAGGCGAACGTCTTGCTCGTCTCGCCATTCATTGCAATAAAAAAATATATTTACTTAATACTTTTTTACTTAGGCCATATCCTATGGTGTTGCAGATGTTCATGGGTGGCGATCACTTACCATCAGGTGAACCGCATGCTCGTTGGTCCCTATAACAAAAAAACAAAATTGATTGCTTTTACTATCCAACAAAACTCATAGGTTGACTTGAAAAATATGAAACAACTCTGAAAAGGCCTAACTCATACAATTTTAGTAACAATATTATGTTTCGTAAAACCACGGTGTATAAATTGTGGTTGAAAAGTTACAAAGTTAAAAAGTCACCCTGCCGGGACCCCACTTCCGGTCACCAACCGGCACGACGGACCCACCCAAAATTATGCGCGGCATGGTGAGGCAGCCTCTCGAGGTGGTTAGCCCCGATTGGGCCCCTGTACTATACCGCGGACGGCCAGCGGACAACCGTTTCTACGGGTCTCCCTGGCCGGCGGATCAACTTTCCTCCCTTCGACAGAGGACCGAAAATACCCACACGGTACAACCTCATGCCCGGACTCAAGACCCTCGAAGAAACCGGAAAACCACTGGCTGATCCCGGAACGCGATCCCCTTACGGAAATCACTATGGCGGTCTTTACGCCTCGTGGACGGTGGTAGCTACCCGGGCGGACACATAAGTCCTACCACCACTATGTCACTCATTTGGCACTACCCAGGGGTCACGTGTAGGGAATCTAGAGTCAAAGCCTACGGACGCGAGTGACGTTAACCCCCAAAACATTCTCATATATTGAGTACTTTTCCAGGTATGCGCGGACAAACATGCATACATTTATTTAAAAATCATATAGACTTAAATATACGAATCTACTAATGTAGTAATTTGACAATATTACATTAAGGTCGAATTGATAATCAATTTTTTGAAGTCGATTAAAATGTAACTTACTTAAATCTTATGGTCACAGGTTGCCTTTTTCCAAACGCAAATGGTTCAAAGGTTTAGCCTTGAAATAATGACAGAAAAGTTATAGCTTTTCAAAAAAGAGTCTGTTTTTAATGAGATGTGGTATGATCAAATTTAGTATCAATATGGGAACCCGATATTTGGCGACGGAAAATGTTCAAATACTTGTGAATTTCTTTAATGGGTTCATAATCTCATTGTTTATTTTAAATCACAAACACACAAAAAATGAACAAAAATGTAAAGAAATACCTACAAATACAATAATTCAACGGACACAATGTCATTTTTAATAGAGTTGCCATAATTATTTTTCTCATCGACTTATACTCTACCGATAGACGCGACGCGTCATAGAAACTATTTGTCCCGTATTTGTCAAAAGCTCAGTAGCGACATCTAGTACGTTTACATGAATATTACAAATCATTATCAAAGATTATTAGACAGAAGAGACAGTTCAAATCAATTATAGCTTTTCCTAATATACTGCCTAAGTATGAATGCTGTCATAGCAATTATATATTTTGTAATGATTTTTATTTACGTGAATAATTCATAAAAATTATCTAAATTAAACTAAAAAGTGTACAAGTTCATCACAGTTTTACAATATGATGATGAAACAACAGACAAATATTAGAGAGACCTCACTCTTTCGTAACAACGCGTAAGAATCTAAAACAATTTTAAGTGATATTTGTCTTTAATAACATTCAATGGGATCCAAATTCCAAAGTAGTCCATTAGGTAATTCATATAAAGAAATAGGCTCTAAAAACTGTCCACTGTTTCAAAACATACATACAACACCCATATTTTGTGTTATTAATTAACAACATAAAATTAAAATGAAATACTGAAATCAATTTTTAAACTACATTTTTCTACATATCTGTAAAGGTATTTGTAATGTATTCGAATAGTTTATGCCTATTTGGTCAACTGATATGAATGTCCCATGAATAATCTATATCTTATATAGTTCGTCTCTCTCACCCGACGAGCAATTTTTGTGCGCGGGAATGAGACATACGATTCAGAAGCACATCTTGTATTTCTAATGAGCTGTACAAATATTTAATCCAATAATAAATAAAATATCTGTATTATCGGCATTATACTGCAATATTTTATCACTTAAATTGTATGCTTTAATTATATTGTAACTTCAGAAAATTTCGCTGTCGGTTTGACGGGGAAAAGTCAAAATAAATTACTTATAAACACAAGCAAAGAGGCGTACTCAAGGCGTACTGTTGCGCGGCCGTCACGCGGCAGACTGATTCGTGTGCGGTGCATGCACCGCACTTGGGTGGGACACGTTTGTTACAAAGAATGTCTTATCTAGTGTAACATTGATATCGATGATTTTTCTATATTGCTATTTGTCACCGCATCATACTTTCTTTTGCCTAGGTTTTACAACAAACACTAGTGTAATGTGCTAAAATGTTTTTTATAAATTGTCCGGCTAACAAACTATACACAGTTCTTATTATACTTTACAATAATTAATCTCGATACCGATTACCGTCTCGGAATGATGACCCGGCGCGCACTGGCGCGACGTTTCATAACATTTTTGGAAGACATTCGCATTATGGTGCGATCGGGAACGGGCGGCGCGACATTGGTCGATTTGCCTACCGGACGTTGGTGGGGAATTAGTCAAATGAGTGATTGTTTTATAGGTATATATTTGTATTTATTTACAGGTTTATTGGACAGATAACAAAACAGTAATTGTATATTGTTGAATTCTATATGGAAGAGACTTGTTTTGAAACTGTAATTAAAATGAGTTAGACGTTAAACATTTACTGCAAAAGTTGATATTGTTTGGAATTTCTATAGACGTTGCGGTGTTTTGTTAACCCTGGCTTTTGTTGACGTATAATGGCGAGGGATTACGGACCATTTTTCGTTGGCGTGTAATAGTTTGTGAATTATTTAGCTTGTATTATGATTTGATGCGAAAATTATGCTGAGAGATTAGAACCCTTGTGTTTTATACAATCAAAACAATTTACACACCAAATAGGTGCTACAAATATGATTTTTTATGATTTCATAAGAAATACAGTCACTGTCTGATTATGTGGCCTAGCCACTCTCAACCGTACTCTCGATGGTAGAGGAGGCCCGTGCCCTGCAGTGGGGCGTATATGAGCTAATAATAAATTGCGAGACGGGCTATCCTGATAGTAACGATACGACTGCTCTGCTGAGAAATAAGAGGTTAAATCTCATTATGTTCAGTAGTTACTCTGACTACAAAGTCGTACTATTAAAATTAATTGTGAAATGGAAACATATGGAAAGGTTAAAAAAGTCTAAGATATTTGCTAAAAATCGACGGAAATACGAATAAAAGTATTTTTGAGGGCTTCCGTTTAAATATAAACAGTACGCGAAACAATATGTTTCTGATGTGAACTTTTGTGAAAAAGTTCTTTTTCAGTCAACTGCCATTATCTTGACTACCCACAAAGATCGAGTCTTGTGTCGTGGGCATCAGAAACGAACCAAAACCGCGGCCTCTCGTTTCACACTCGGCGATCAACCTAACGTCTAACGTATTATATCATTTGAACGAACTGCCTAAAAGCCACGTGTCTATACAACCTCGAGCATAAATTTGCAGTGTTCGTGTAATATTTATGAGTTTCATTCAAGGCATTTGAGTAAGCCGCCGCAACGCTATTATTGGTTTAATCCAAATGTTTTTTGGAGCGTATCTTTGCGTGTGGATGGAGAACTAAATATGTATTTTTTGGGTATAAAATGTAAATTATATTATCCCAAAGTTATATTGAAAATCGCGTAAACGTATTTATTCAACATGAAAGAAATACCTTAATAATATATTCGATAAGGGTTAAGCCTTAACCTGATATATAAAGTAAAGGATGCATAAAACTTATTTTACTTACATAGGACGGAGACTACCCTACTCCCGAAAGAATTGATGTCAGCTAGCCGATCGTAAAAGTATAATCTAAATGCAATAAAACTTAATATCATATCTTGACAGTCTCCGTGGCGCAGTTGGTTAGACGCCACTTGTGAAACGAGAGGTCGCAGGTTCAATCCTCGCACCGAAGGAAATGTTAGTGCGACCCACAAATATTTCTTCCGGGTCTGGGTGTTTGTGAGACCGAAAAGTCTCTCATAGTTCCTGATACCCACGATACAAGACTCGATCTTAGTGTGGGGTTAAGACTATGTATCTGATTGTTGGGTGTTATCTATTTATTTATTATTTATTTATATCAGTCGCGTAGGTTGAATTTTTACAATTTCTTTGGACATTCACCTTGCCCGTGAATTGCGTCACAAAGGTTTTTCAAATATAATCTGGGTAGGTACCACCGCGTATGTCTATTTCTCCCGTGAAACAACACTGCTTAAATGCACTGTTGTGTTAAGGATTGAAGGACATTGTAGCCAGAGCAACTACTGGACATATTGAGACTTAACATCTTATGTCTCAGGATGGCGAGCGCAGTGGAATGTTGCTACTGTTCATGAGCGGTCGTATCGCTTACCATCAGGCGAACGGCTTGCTCGTCTCGCCATTCAATGCAATAAAAAAAAAATATATAAAACTGTAAAGAGTGATATCAAAGCCAACTTGAAATTTTGGTTTGTAATCTGGGCGTTTTCTATAAGTTTCGATTCTTTTATTAATACTCGTAGGAATGGGTAAGTTTTAACACTTAATGAGATATACCGAATTAAAAAGAGATGAATTCAACAAATATAATTTTATTAATGCGACCAAATCTGTTAAAATTCTTTTCAAACACACATGTCATAATTGTTTTAATATTTATTCCTTTTCTCCCTAATTTATAACAATGCTTATTTAGTTTGCGCCTACTTTGATCTCTCTGCATCACCCAAAGGTTGACTGGAAGAGAACGCCTGAGGCATTAAGTCCACCTTTGTATTTTGTATAAATTACACGTTGTAGTGCACAAAGACCCTTATAATATAAACGATGGATCATGGAACTAAACTTGTTTCGAATAACTCTTTCAACATCTGTTACAAACGAGAAACTTGGAAAACTTTACCAATTCATTTCATCATAGATGGAACAAGAATCAATAATGTGTTTTTCAATTGGCAAAGGCATTGTTGGAACGTATGTTATTCCAAATGGTTGATATATACTATAATGCTGTCTGGACGAAGTGCTAACTAGATATTAAAATATATTTAAATTATTCGTTTTGAAGTCTGTCTAGTAGCCCGTTGTAGTCCACTGCTGAACATAAATGCATAGTTAAAGCTAGTATTTAAATAAATAGCAATAGCAATCAAAAATAGCAAGTTAAGTCGATAATAACATTCCGCAAGTTATATAAATAAGCTAAATTTAGCGATCTGCGATTATAATTCATAAAACCGACCGGCTAATATTTTTATACTATCTCGTGTAATCTATGAAGAAGGGTGAATTTTTTAAGAATCCATTTAAAGAAGAAATTGAACAGTGAATAATTTTGGATGTGTAATTTTAGATGTGAAAAATGATACTATAATATGGTCAGTTTTTCTGTTTCAAATTCAGGGGAAAGTAGCAAAAGCAGAAAAATAGAGCATGCTAAGGCTCCAAAAATAATAAGGTAGTAGTGATGTTAATATGAAACAGCAATAATTTCTATTACTCCTTAAAGCTAATTGCATAGGTAACTGAAGCAATTGGGCCTAAAAAATGTCATGCCATGCCATGTATTTAAATTATTACAAGGAATTTCTTCGAAATTGCAGCAAATTAATCAAAGCAGTTCCCGACGAGCTTGTTTCGTGGTTTTACCAAAAACCAAGAGATAAGTGAAAATGCTTTCTGTACGTGACATATTACAGAAATTGCGTTTCGGCACGGTTTCGGCCACAGTTTCGGCAGATGAAAATGGATTGCGTGTACATACTGTGACAGGTTGCCGATACAATGATGACCTGTTCACTAAGAGTACTCGTAAATTATATTGAGAATCGTGCTCCTGTAGATTAGTACAAATGTTGAAGAGATTTTGGGAGTGTGTGTGTGAAGTCTAGCTTTGTCTATTGTTCTGTAATAGTCACTATTTTATGGTTAATATGTATAAATTGTGAAGAATACAATTATTTATTTTTATCGGCTCGATTGTTATACACCACGTCTTCACACCGTTTCCGACATCAACATCTATATTTGTTCTTATTCACCCCTGGTTCGCGTTGTGTATAGTTCGAGGCGACAGATGCAAAAAGTATGAGAGATATGCGATGAATATATCAATACACTAACGTCAACATCCTCAATTAACACCCTCCATTGCGCAGTTTGTTAGACGCGGTCTATGAAACGGGAGACCGTGAGTTCGGTCCCCGAATCGATACAAATGTTTGGGTAAACCACAAGTATTTCTTTCGGGTTTGGTTTTGTGAGACCAAGAGCTCTATCTCACCAGAGCGTGGCCTTAGAATCAAAATAATCGTTTTCAATATTTTTCATGTAGGAATTCGAACCCCTATGAATGGAGGCACCACAGGAGGCATAAACTATTTATAATAACTCTAGCCTTATTTTTAGCTCTACTATCCGCCTTTTATTCCTTCTTACTGCACTGCTTGTACATTGATCGTACCGTCTTTGTTCGGAACTCTGCCCATAAATACCTCTCTCTGACAGTACCAGCCTCCAGGGAACGCCGCCAACGTTACAACTAGTTGTCTCAAATGCTCTGGAGTACCAATGTCGATTTGATGTTTAATTGCGTTACAATATGGGTATTTGCTTTGTTCTAGTTAACAAATGTTTTGTAAGAGGTTAAGTACTATGTGTGTGGACTTGTCATAAGAGCTGTTTAATTGCATGCTCATAAAATGAAATTGTCATTTCATTTTATTCATTTCAAGATTAACAGGATATTTTTTATTGAGTGGTTCCGATGGTTACATTTTTTTTTATTATGCAAGGAAAACTAACAGCTAGAGAAATATATTATTTAAATGGTAAAAGGCCAATAACAAGTTTTCACTTATAATGGTATATTACGGTATGTTAGTATCACTGGCCATGGACATTGATTATTTAAAACGATTGGATCAAGTATAATTGCATGCTGTTAAAAATTTAAGGGCAAGAGAAAGAAAAAGATGGGAATAGGGAAGGAGTATCCAAGCAATCTCGTTCATCGAATGAACTACAGTAATAAATTAAATTAAATTTAAAACAAAACTGGTAAATTATTTTCGTGTATTTAATTCTATTGATTCTATTGTACTTAGATATTCTAATTCTCTGATTGGTAGCCCAAGGTGCAGGCTAGTTTGAGTACTCTTGAAAATTCTAGTTATAATGATCTCAGATTTTTGTATTACGTAATGTAATGTAGTATTAAGTCTCTGAACGTCTATATTTCTCATAAGGGATTTTGAATTTTAATTTAATTCTATTTGAAATTATTTTTATGGATTTTATCGCCATACAATAATAAGGTCGTTACTTCAAGTCGGTTTTTAAGACGGCGGTCATTCAAGCCAACACATTCCTACAATAGTTTAAAGGTACGGTCTGTAACTGTTGTCTGGCTGTACCATTAGTTTTCTGCAAAAACCATTTGCTCTCATTGCAATGAATGGCGAGCCGAGCACCCAGTTTGGCTAATGGAAAACGATACGACCGCTCATAGATATTAGCAAAATGAAACAACAACTCATGTGAGATACCACCAGTAAATAAGTTTTTAACACACTTTTATTTACTTCACCTGTATGTATGTATGTTTTTAGGTATGTATGTATGTATGAATATATGTAATAGAATCTGTGAAGTCGATTTTTGAGCACTTCAAAACGTCGGATTGAATTGAAATTTTGCATACTTATCCAGACCGATGACAACGCAATCATTTTATAAGCCTACCTTTTCACTTGTTCCTATCATTTTGGGTTAGTTAAAATAAGATTAAAATAGTAATTAAGCATGCTTGATGTTGCCATAATTATGCCAAATAGCAAGGAATAATCGACCAGTTGCTATTGAAATGCCTGAAGTATTAAAAAAGCTGGAAATTGAGCTACGATGTAGTTTTATTAAAATTAATACAAAGGTTTATTGACCCATATATTTTGGCAAGGAACGCGTGGCGCGTCCTGCTTACAAACTGGGTAATAAAACCATTTGTTAGAGCAAGATGGGCTTATATAGTTTTATAATGTGTGACAAGGATAGGAATAACAATAAACGAAGCCAGACGGCGAATGTTACTTCATACAAATAAAGTTTGAAGAAACTTGTGAACGGAAAATCAATAGTGTGATATTTTTCGCCCATTTATAGTGCAGTTTCTTAAGAAGTTTTTTTCTGATATTGGCACGATATGCTACAATATACCTGTTGCTATGTGGATTGCAAGTGACTGCCTCGGTAGCGTATTCACTACAATACGATTACAAGGCCGAGGTTTATTTTTTCTATGAAACTTAATGTCGGTACGCAGATTTTTATCCTTCGATAAAACCTGCTTTTTGTGTAGAGAAAAGTCAAGCCAGTCCACCACGCTGCTGCATTGCACGGTTCCACATACCATAAGAAGTTTTTTAACGATCTCTGTAGTATACAAGTTACCTTGCAGTGTTTGTATTTGGCATTATATTCATTAAAATAGTACTACATACCGACAAAAGTGTTAATTACAGTACTTACACGATAAAAGTGCTAATATAACATATTCCTGTACTTTAGATTATCGCCATTTAAAATTCAGTTCTTAACACCGAAATATTATTTTAGAGATCCACCAAAAATACATCAAGGTTGACCCACCTTTCTTATTCAGTTTAATTTGTGCTTCACTCTTCACCTGGTGACATTGGAAACCGCCCCAGGCCTCATGAATGGAAACTGGCACAAGGTCTGGAAGTGACGGTGCCACACCGCACTCAAACAATAGTACAAAACTGCTCTATTTAATGCGGTATTTAATTGTGTATTAATTAAAAATCTAGTAAATATTATAGTAAATATGATTATACTGTCTGATGTGCACATGATTTCTCTAAAATATATTACGTAAGCTTACGTCATTGTCCAGTATTAATGAATAAGTTAGTCGGATCCGTGTTAAAGAAGTGATATTTTTATTTTATTTCACATTACAATCAAGTGAGAGCACTAGGGTTTAAACTTGCAACCACCACCTCCTTCGTCAATCGAGTAAAATATCACAGCAAAGCGAAGTAAAACAGCTCCTAACCATAGTTCATTAAACTTATTTCGGTTCCAAATCTGACTTGAGATTCAAACTCTGGACCTCACGATTCACTACCTATACACGCTCCCACTACACCAAAGAGGCGAGGGTTTATGCCTAACCCAAAATGAGCACGTTAATTCTGCATCATGAATAATGTATGCACAATTTGCCTGTACTAAATTGCAACCATCTTATCAGGACTTTCATGCGAATAGTTTTCGTAAACAGTGCCAGATACTATTCGTAGGTCGTTGACCTTCCTGGACACCACCCAATATTTATTTGGCGCGACATTGCTATTGACCTAATTAATAAATCCTTTATGTACTTATGTAATAGTCAAAGGTCGATGTGCAGTCTCTTCTGTGACTGGTTTATCCTAGGTTCGACTAAAGCTTCGGGCAAACCGAAATAAATTCCAATTTTGGCCAGGTTTGTAGAAATGCAAGATATCTCTTTTAACTACATTCAGGTTACCAAAAGGGGAGCTTAATAGCTTTTCTTCTTGGACAAAAAGGTCACCCGTATAGGCACCAGTATTTTTACCATCCATCAGCCAAAGGAAGCCCACTGCTGAACATAGGCCTCCCCTAGAAGACGTCGCATAGTTTTACGAACGCTGCTCAACCGAGTTGAATTCGTCAATTGACCTATATCTCTGGACCTGCCTAACCGGAACACTAGTCCTAAATGGACATATTCGTCAACAACTTCGAATGTCCATGTTGTGCCCACCCCCAAATCTGATGGGGTGGGCACAACATGGATATTCGACATGATCTTCGTTTTATACATGTTCATTTTAAGACCACTTATTGGGAGACTCGATTTAGGTATTTTTACTACTTACTTAAACGGTTAGTTTCAAGAACTTACCTGAGCGGTAAATGGACTTATACAAGGTGATCAGAATGCAATGGAAACTAAAATTAGGACTTTTGACTTATATATACAGGAGATTTAAAAAAAATGCACAATGTTACTTGAGTAGATGAAAAACACATTTATTAAAACAATGTGAACATCACAATATTACCATCGATATGTATTGTTTCCAAATTGTAGGCGTTAAGACATAAGCCATACATTTGTCTCGAGACGATCAAACCTCTTGCCTCAAAGCCGCTTCAACCAACTCAACTCACGGCTGTTCCCTATATCCTAACTATCTTTGACAAGGGGATAAAATAGCTACTATTACTATGTCAGTCCAACTCTATGCTTCATTAAACAAAAATAGACATACGTATATACGGGTATATCAAGACTGCTACCGAAAACGAAGCCGGGTGGTAGTCTAAGCGACTTCAGACACAATGCAACAGAAAAAGTTGCAAAAAAAAGCGACAATTTTTTTTTTGTTATTTTTTTCCTATGGCCATATTTGGGTGGTAAATAATTTTTTTCCTAAAATAATAGTGTATACCCTTTTATTTATAAATACTCTAAGGTATAAAAGAGTTTAAATTATTATTTTAGCAAAAACTATGGATTTACCACCCAAAAATGACGATATTTAAAAAATCATAAAAATAATTGTCGCGTTTCTATGCGAAATTTTTAATTGCATTGTGTTTGTAGCCACTAAAACTACCACCCGGCTTCGTTTTCGGTAGCAGTCTTGAGATACCCGGTATGTATCTAATCTAGCTGTGTATAAATATGCATCATATCTATGCCTCTCTATCTTTGTTAACTGAAACACAAATTGCATCGAAATATCTAACGGAATCTCGTGTTACAGATAGATAGATTATAGAGAACGGCAGAAACTTACCCACGGTACTACAGTTACTTTAAGAGCGTTTATACCCTGTGCGCGCTTTTTGGCTTAAAAACAGGACTTTTCAAATGAGTTAATAGCCACCAATAAACAATTTAAAGGAAAAATAATTATTACCAATTTTAGAAAAGGTTGTCATCTAGGGATTTTGGTGGAAAACATTATGGATAGATGGATAATTTGTGAGTACTATAAGGATTACTGAACACAAGTTTCGTTATTTAGGCTTTAAATGGCAATTTAGAAGCTTAAGATATCCGAAACCACTAAATATAAGATGAAAATAAAAATATTATCAGACTAATAAGACCCTTATGGAGGGATTTTGCTGAGAAAAATAATCTTTTTGTGTTTAGTTCCTGAAAAATAAAAATTTAAACAATGCGAAATTATTCAGAAACTCTCGTCAAGAACATATTTTTTTTCACCAACTTATCGCACATAATTTTTTATAGCAATTGCATATTATAATAGAAGAACATCTTATCAATAAATTACCATTTTTATATTTCAACAAAATTAGTTTTCATGTTTTCTACAAATATTTTAAAAACTACTATAAAACACGCTGTCCGACGTGGCTCAAATCAGACCGCCGCAAGGCCTTCTAGAGGGAGGACGTATCGCTCGTCGCTCCGTCCTAGCTGCAGTCGATTTTTGCCGTGCGTAGTAAAAATAGCCACGCGCGGACTGCGATTACCACATCTTAGTACTTTGGTAGTAAAATATTTTATTATTTTTATTACCTACAATGATTTTGCAGTGAGTATAAATTATGTTTCAGGTAATATAATGGGATGTAATTCCGAGGCTAAACTATGTTATGTATTGTAATATAAAATTAAATATATTTCGTAATTGTGAGGGGTTGTAAGGCCCCTAACACTATTTATGTGTTCGAACACGAAATGATTAATAAAACTTCCATAGTGTCTACTGATTGAACACTGATTTGAATGCAACTTAACAATGTAATAATAACGAAAATATGATTAGTATCTAAATTTGTATTATTCTTTGCTTGCACAGTAGTATTTGTCTACTAATAATGCAAATAAAATATTTTTATGATATTATACACTCATTTGCAAAAAAACGGGCACCTAAGCAATGAACCATTTCAAATGTTACTATTGGTTTGTTTGATAATTATAGGTAGTTTTACTTTCACAATTTTGTAAATTAATAAGCAAATAATCGTTTTCGTCAGTATTATCATAAAATTTTGATAAAATTTATGGGTTTTAATGCTAAAGTTCACTAGTAGTGTATGCTCGCTATTAGTGCATATGCTCGTGAAGTAAAAGTTAACAAAGATTTTTGTTTGTTTTTTCTTTAATAAAGTAAAAGCAGATCAATGTTTAGTATCGAGTGTGACCCCCTCTAACTGAAATCACAGCTTGAATTCGTCTGGGTATGCTAGCGAGGATATCCCGGATACTTGCTTGCGGAATACGTTCCCACTCCGCGGTAATCACATTCTTCAGCTCTCTGATGGTCTGCGGAGCCGGTTGTACTGATCTCACGCATCGTTTCAGAACGTCCCAGACATGCTCTATAGGATTGAGGTCGGGACTTCGAGCTGGCCAATCCAAACGACGAATGCCGATCTCTTGCACGTACGCTTTCACATCGCCAGACCGGTGGGCGCGAGCGTTGTCGTCCATAAAAATTGAGTCTTCGCCTAAAGCGGCCAATGCGGGTTGTGCATGAGGAATTAGAACTTCCGTTATGTAACGATGTCCAGTCAGTGAGCCGTTTTCAATGAAGACTAACTCTGTACGATCCATTGAATTTATTCCTGTCCAAAACATAACAGAGCCCCCGCCATAAGGTGTGATTTCTTCAAAACAAGCCTCTGCAAAGCGTTCTCCTCGTCTTCGTAGCACTCGTCAACGTCGATCTTCACCGAACAGAGATATCCTGGCTTCATCGGAGAACAATACCCTATTCCAGTCTTCTTGAGTCCATGACTCACAATTTCGAGCAAACCTAAGCCTGGCAACTCTGTGCTCACGGAGTAACTTAGGGCCGCGGGCCGGGCGATGACTGCGTATATTGGCCGCGAGAAGCCTTCTCCTGACCGTCCATAGACTAATATGCACATTTCTTACTTCTTCGAGGTTGTTCTTTAGGTCCACATACGAAGACTTGCGATTTCTCAATGCGCGACTCACAAGAAAACGATCATCCCGTGGTTGGGTACATGGTTTTCTTCCAGAACCAGGCTCAATCCTATAGAGTATGTCTGGGACGTTCTGAAACGACGCGTGAGATCAGTACAACCAGCTCCGCAGACCATCAGAGAGCTGAAGAATGTGATTACCGTGGAGTGGGAACGTATTCCTCAAGCAAGTATCCGGGATATCCTCGCTAGCATACCCAGACGAATTCAAGCTGTGATTTCAGCTAGAGGGGGTCACACTCGATACTAAACATTTATCTGCTTTTACTTTATTAAAGAAAAAACAAACAAAAATCTTTGTTAACTTTTACTTCACGAGCATATGCACTACTAGCGAGCATACACTACTAATGAACTTTAGCATTAAAACCCATAAATTTTATCAAAATTTTATGATAATACTGACGAAAACGATTATTTGCTTATTAATTTACAAAATTGTGAAAGTAAAACTACCTATAATTATCAAACAAACCAATAGTAACATTTGAAATGGTTCATTGCTTAGGTGCCCGTTTTTTTTGCAAATGAGTTTATTACATTACATTTCAATTGAATATTTGAAGCGCACGAATCAAAGTTGTTTGAGCCGATTGTATAGCGAGCCGACGCGGCAGCTCTACGCATACAGCTTTGGTCGCTTATGTGTGCGTGAAATACCTATAGTTGACTTTGCGCGCAAGGTGTATACGCTCTTAAGTCAATATAACATCTAAAATGGATTCTCAATTACCTCCGATATAACATTATAAATAGCAGAGAACACGAGATAGCAATATTAACTGGGCCAGTCGCTTTCAATACAGTGTTGTTTTAGGCTTATTTTGCACCAAATCCAGCTGAAATTGTGTTGTAAACGTACTTTCAGACAAGTCATAATTTTGCTGTGTTCGTGTAGATGTAGATTCTATGTCTGAAATTCCAACGTCTAATATAATTTTCATTGCCTTATTCATACAATTTATAAATCTATTTCAGTTAACAAATGCTGTTTCTTCATCGCTCAAACTAAACAAAAGGGAAAATATATTCGAAACTAAAATAGGTTTATTTTTTTTTTGCCAAATCTCTACTAATTTATTGTCTACATATTAAAAAACTTTTTCTTTACAAAAAAAATAAAATTAACTTTACTTGTTGTTTATTTGAATGTAAAATTGAAAAATACAAAAAAACTAAATGAAAATTATAGATAAGCATTTTAAAAGCTTGAACTTAAGCATATCAACTTGTCCTTTCAAGAAGCATGGTTAAATTATATATTTAACTTTGTTTTCTACACAAGAGCAGGTGTGCAGACTGCTTAATAAGCAAAAGGTCTCTGCAAATACAGACAAATTCGGCATCCGCAAACATTTGCTCAAATCTTTCGCTGGGGTAGCAACATTCAGTGTTTTGAACATAATTCAGGTCATGTATAGTCTAAGTATCATTAGTTATTTATTATAAAAATGGTATATATACATTATTGTCTTAAACTAATGAAGAAATACCAACTCGAACATACATACATAGACTCACGCCTTTTTTCAAGAAGTTGTAGGCAGAGTTGCTACTAGGACATTCACGTTTCGCCTCGTATTTCCTGTCCCACGATCTAATAATAGCTAGCTTATCGCCATATTGGCCACGAATTTTTGACTCCGAGCTGATTATGAATAAAAAAATCATAAATCACTGACCGCCCCTGGATTCGAACCCGGGACCACAGCTTTGCAATTATGGCGTAGTGCAAGTGGAATCTACGACGTCTTTGTTACTACTTCAAGCACCTAAATCCAATTGCAGATGTTTATTTACGGATGTAATTATTTACCATCCACTTATCCATATAGATGGTTATCTGAGAGATCGCCTCGAACAATAAGATCGTCTTTTGTACGTTTATTTTTCTCTAATTTCTATTTTGTTTGTCACAGGTGCATAAATAAAGTTTTAAAAACAAATAAAATAATTCATTTGGTCATTTGAAAGTAAATTCACTATTTTTTCCCCATGATCCAGGTTATAAAGTACGTATTCAATATTTTTGGAAACTCGTATACTATGAAAGGTACAGCAAGATCATTCTGCATTTTAATATGACGTTAATCAAAGAGTGAACGTCAGAGGCAGCAAATGAAAGGGTATGAATGGCGCTTCATACCAAGCAGAACTCTTTCATGTTTATAAACATCGACTTCAATTTCCAGAAGCACTCAAAACATTATGAATGCACACACAAATCGTATATTTTCGAGCACTGAAATCTGAAAATTTCAGTGCGGTTACAAAATACATACATAAAGTACTGTGACAGTGGTCGTGGGTTTGAATCTCCCGAGATATAAGTTTCCTCTGTCTCACACACTTTGTATTTCGGCATCGTTGGTATGGTTTTGTATTGTTAGTCGATCACCTTTTACCTTAGAACAGGAAAACATTGTGAGAAACCTTCATACAATATTATTAGGTATAGGTATCTTTACAAATATATGCTATGAGAAATCTGCCAAGCGCAGTTACTCAGCCTGGAAGCTTACGCTCTAAGCCAGTGGCTCTTAAACTTTAAGTCCTGAGGGACCATTCGACTCAAAATTTCTGTCTCGCCATTTAAGCACTTGATGACTGGTTAGTTTGTATGATAAGTATGTTTGTATGTTGAGTGTCGAAATGTAAATAAATAAAGGGTTTTGCTATTCATCAATATAAAACTATATATTTTATTTATTTTATTACAATTTATAATATAACACAGAATGAATAAAATACACAAAAGAAAAGTTAACCTATATACAGTACAATTGGCGGTATTTAGAGTACAAAAATATGCATTAAATTATTTTAACGTTGGCCTCAAGATGACTCCGTGGATGATTTGGGATGATTTCAGGATCCACCAATGGTCCCAGAACCACTTGTTAAGAACCACTGTTCTAAGCCTTCCTTATCTTTAACGAGGCTTGTGTAGTGGCTCTTTAGGGACTGATTTATATATTTTGTTAAATCTTTGTATTAGTAAACATAAATAAAGCTAATTGTAAGTTTCTAGACGCACAAGTTGTTGTTTGTAATTAAAACTCAGCAAGTTACAGATTGAGCAGTAACGGAATAAAGTGAATAATAAGGAAAGTTTCCAGTTTTATTTGTGTTTCATTTAACTTCTCATTTAAAGTCAACTTTTGTTATTTTTTTATTATTGTTTTGAATGACGAGATTAGCATGCCATTCGCTTGATGCTAAGCGGTACAACTGCTCATAAAGTGTAGTAAAACAAAACAGCACCTACAAATACAAAGCAATCCTTGGCATTACAATGCGCTCGCCTACCTGAAACATAAGTTGTTAAGTCTCAATATGTTCAGTAGTTACTCTGGCTACAATGTCCTTCAAACCGAAATATAACAGTGCATTTACATTGTTATCGATGGGAGAAATAGACCTAAAATGTAAAATACATTATATTCTATGACAGAATTTTTGATAAAACATTACTATTGCTATTGCTATGACAGAATGCAAATAAAGTTTTTAAAGGCTTCTACCACAGCCGGAATGAGGGGCACCCATTTGGGGAAGCGAGACTGAATGTTAAGATAATAGAAGAAATAACAAAAAATCCCTCTTTTCTTTAGTTTTCCATGCATCATTACTTACCAGACCCATCCCTATTAGAAACATTACCACCAATTGCATTGCCAGACTACATCAGAAAACGAGGTGGGGTGGTTTTTATAGTACCTTGAGACACAGTGCAATTAATTTTATTGCAAAAAACACGACTATTCTTATGGTCTTTTTTTTCACCCATTGGTGTGTTAGGGTGGTAAATACGCAGCTTTTGCTAAAGAAGAGGAGAAAGGGAAGAAAAATACGAGGGCACGAAATTGTTATTGAACCTTATACAATCTGATTTCACTAAACCAGACAGCAAAACCATCGCATCACGTTGAAACAGTTTTGTTACACATAAATTTCTGGTCTAATTTCATGCGATGCGTAAATGTTCGATGAATCAAATTTATAGAGAGGGTGTGACGGAATTCCAAATCACACACAGCCGTTATGTGATCACAGATTTGTACGCTTCGATGTCGGACTGTCGCCTCTCGCCAAATAGCATAAATTATGGGAAGCTTAGTATTGTTGCTGGCACTCTGAGGCAGAAATTTGCATCTTCAGCAGTAAATATTAGGTATATAAAGTATAGTATTAATATAAAGAGGAAATATTTGATTGTTTGTTTGCCTTGAATAGGCTCTGAATCTAATGGAACGATTTGAAAAAATAATTCATCTTTAGAATTTTCCATTATCCTTGATGAACATAGGCAATAGAAAATTATCAAAAAAGTGTATTTGCACCCGGACTGGACCTTTAGTAATAAATAAATTCAGCATGTTTCTACACATAGCTATAATAGACACACATTTACTGTTTTAATTAAATATATCGGCTCAAAAACGCTAAACTAGCCACTGCATTTCGCTACAATCAAGGGTTTGATTGAGACGAATGATAAAGCATGTAGATTGTCTTTCGATGTATTTATTTATCATCAAAGTTTAGTGTAGAGAAACAGATTAAAGTTTTTTAAATTGACTAAGATTAGTGCATTCGAAAGTGGCTTTGGGGGTCCTTAGATTCCAAATCGTATATACAGTTTAGATATTTCGTGTCAGATTCTTTACCAACCGCACTTAGGCCCTTACTTGATACACTTTCTGTATCAGCCCGTAATAATAATAATAATAATAATAACTCTTTATTATAACACCATATACAAAAGATAAAAAAAAGACAAAAACAAAAGAAAAAAGAAGAAAACAATAGTTATAGAAAAATAAAGTTGGTGATATAACTGGCGGTCTTATCGCTTTAAGCGATCTCTTCCAGACAACCGGTTGGTAAAGTAAAGATCCAATGGTTATGGACGGTGCTTATTATTAACAACAAACTTACCCGTATAAATCTCTGGCTGAATTTACATACTCTAGAAATGTCTAAAAATCGTTATAATGCAAATGCACCAACAGGCCACCACGCACTTACTGTTTCAATTAGAGTTAATTAAAATTCACAAATGTAATTGTTGTTCAACTTTAATTCAACTATGTAAGTAAGAGGTTTCGAATTCCGGAGCGACTGTGTTGTGTCCAACGTTGATAGCAATTCAGTCGGTGCTGGATAGAGTTTGTTAGTTCATTTGTAGAAATTAATTTATTATGTTAAAAGGGTTAAGGAAAAGGGTTGAACAGTTTAATTAACTTACAAATATACTTACTTATACAGGGTATATCAAGACTGCTACCGAAAACGAAGCCGGGTGGTAGTTTAAGCGACTTCAGACACAATGCAACAGAAAAAGTTGCAAAAAAAAGCGACAATTTTTTTTTGTAATTTTTTTCCTTTGGCCATATTTGGGTGGTAAATACATTTTTTCCTAAAATAATAGTGTATACCCGTTTATTTATAAATACTCTAAGGTATAAAAGAGTTTAAATTATTATTTTAGCAAAAACTATGGATTTAGCACCCAAAAATGACGATATTTAAAAAAGTATAAAAAATAATTGTCGCGTTTCTATGCGAAATTTTTAATTGCATTGTGTTTGTAGCCACTAAAACTACCACCCGGCTTCGTTTTCGGTAGCAGTCTTGAGATACCCAGTACATATTTATATATTTCTGGTGTACAATCAGTTCTTAAATAAATAATGATGGTCATTACTTTTTTTTTTCAATTTATTTATCACTTAAAATAAAAATACATATATTTAAGTATCACAAAAACCATTTACAGGTTTGTCTGGATACTGAGACACTCTTAATGATTAATAATATAAGCCAATTTATACACTTACGAACATAACTCCTGTAAGTTAATTACGAGTTCGATTAATGCTCTATAATTTTATTTCATTCTTTATTATTTAAAGGCGGTACAGCAAATCTGTATTTACGATAAATGACATCATTTATTAACTTAGAGTAATTACTATTAAAGTGAAGATTCAACCAGAGTTGAAAAAAAAAGACAATTAAATAAACTGATGAAGGCTGCCTTATTAAATGTTTAGTTCGGTGAGTGAGTTTGAAAATATATTTCCATGTTTTTCATAACCCTGAAAGCTCTCCAAGAGAAATCATTTTAGGCAAGGTACTTGAAATCAACCCATATCTGAAGATTAATTACTAAAATGAATTCAAATTCTGTATTTGATTTATTTTAATTTGTTCATTTTATTAAGATCCTTAGATAGATATGAGGATGAATTAGATTTCATGATAGAAATTCTTAAACCGGATTCTCAGGCTTTTAAGGCTCTCAGGGTTTTTCGACTACATTTTTTTCAGCGCTTATGCCATATTTTGTCATTTTATTTTGTTTTCGGTAGACTTCTTATTTTTAAAAATAACTAATATATGGTAAGGATAATTTTGTTCAAGGAAATGCATTATAACGTTAGTGAATGAAGCAATTAATCTCGAACAAATTAGCAAAGATGTAGATATGATTGATTTAGGCTGTCCCTCATACCAACGCATGGAACTTAGCCGTACTTTTTCTATTTCAATATATCACACGAACTGACATTCCATTACCTTTGAAAGCCGTCGCGTTGGACCGACTTGTACATTTTTCATTTGCCTTAATACGTACCTTCCTCATAATACCACTCCGGGGATGATCCCTTAAACGGCAAAATTATGCAGATAACTATATACACTTAAAAGTAAAGGAAAAAACAGGATAGTAATTTCATCGTACAGAATTTTGCTTTTATACAAAAAAATGTTATAGGTATTTAACTAAAAGTCTTCTTCATATTCTACACAATAGCTACGTTTGTTTGATTGTGAGTTTATGGGAATTTTTTGAGACTTTTTCGCAATATGTTTTATAGTTTACCCTCCGTAAACAATACAGAATTCCTTCAGGTATAGTGCATAGGTTTTTTCTTATTTCATCGAAATACAATTCTTATTCATCACTCGGCTGAGTGCGCGAATTTTTTTAAGGAAGTAAAATCATTGATTTATTGCAGTTTATTAATGAGATAAAGATAAAAAAAGTTTCAGTGTTTAGAATTTTTCGACGTCTGTTCAAAACCTGTTAGCAATAACGCTCAAACGAGGCGCGATGCCGCGAAGATAATAGCGGAAGGAATACTTGAAAATTTTGGTGAAAATAGCAGAGGTAATTCAAGCATTTTGTTCATAGTTTGTTGAGTTACTTTAAAGGGGTTAACATGGAATATTTGGGAGCCTTCTGAAGCGGGTGACGCATTCATATACAAAAAATGTATGCAATTTTGTTCAAATAATGCAGGGCTTACTAACTTAGGAATAGTAAAGGCTATTATCGATTGGAATATAAATATATTTTTTACTTTTACTATAGTATTTGATTGAACAACGAGTGGGTGTTATCTTACGTAACTCTTGCATGTATTGAATGTAGTGTTAATTAAACAAGATTCTCCCTGTTAATTTTTTGTTTATGCGTATTAAATAATTTTATAATATCTTCTAATAGAAACATGCAATTGTTGGAACGTTTCATAAGGACAAATTGTCTAGACCCAACATGAAATAGTAAAACACAATTTGACTCAACGGAATTAACATAATTTTAATGCGATTATCTGGTTCCCCGGCGGTTTGCAGGAAGTTGTGACGTAATTGCCCTGACATAACACGGCTATCCTTGCGGATGGAAATCAACATTCTGCTTGTGTAATTTTTAATATTTAAACACTGCTTAGCCCAATGCAGTAATGGAATATAAATGTACAGTGAGCAACATAAGTCGCTGAACACTTCACATTTTTTGATAACCTTTTTATGAATTAAAATTTGTACGTACTACTCTGTAGTCGTAAAATATAACCAAGTAAAGTCATCTATGCCGAGAAGTGCCATACGATATTGAAAATAATAATTATTTTGGATGATAAGACAATTCCAAATCTCGTGACTGTGTTGTTGACTGTACATAGACTTTTGGGAATGAATTTTTGAAACCTCAATTACAATTGATAAACATAATATCAGGATGTTAAGTGAACCCCCAATGTATTTAATGTTGATAAATATAGTTATTCTTAAGTCTCTTATATTTTGAGGTAGGTATTAAAGTAGGAACCAACTAAAAATTGAATCGTACTGATTTTAATTACATTCTTTTTTTAAAGTTCCCTAATTTTACTAAGAAATTACAAAACATACGTAATAAATATTCAGAGACAAAATCTATTTTTCAATCATCTGGGCACTACGGTAGAGTCGATAGAAATAAAACACAAAGGGGTAATCAAGTGGTAAAGCGTTTTCTATCAGTAATATTGTAGAATAGCCTTTATTGTGTCTGCCTGCTATTTCTCCAATGAAGCACGCATTACACAACTTTATTGATAAGCGCCTACTCGTTTTGTAATAGCAAAAGTGTGTTAATGGTAGATTGATATAATTTGACAGGCGTTCTTGTGCTCGACAAGATATCGATTGTATTACTTATTCGAATCCAATTATATAATCGAATCCATTATATATCGAATCGAATATATATCGAATTAATATATCGAATCCAATTCGATTGTCGTAGCTTATTTTTTTTTAGCTTGTGTTCTGGTTGTGGGGGAGTGAATTCGAGTCGCTGTGGAGTGTGGTGATTGATAGTGTGGGGTGAAGGGACCGGCAGAGGGGTAAGGTCTCGCTCTCTGATATGATGATGTCTCGCTATTTGATTTGATCGTAGCTATTAGGACTATAAGTTCTGTATGTTTGAGTTTATTAATAGCACTTTAGAAAAATTTGATGTATTTGGTTTGTAAATAATTAATAAATAAATACTTACACCCAAAAGTGGCATACATAGTCCTAATCCCACACTAAGATCGAGTCTTGTCCTGTAGGTGTCAGGAACAACGAGAGCCTTTTTGTCTCACAAAATCTAGACACGAAAGAAATGCCTGTGGATCACACAAACATTAATCTTGATGCCGGGATCGAACCCCCGGTCTCACGTTAAACAGCCGGCGTCTAACTAATTACGCTACGGAGACTGTCTGAAACAATTGTCTAAATTGTGAACAAATATCTGTAGAATCAAGATTGCCCTGTGTAGGTACTGATTTCTAGTAAGGTAGTCTCAGAAGAGTTCCTTGGTCTTTTTTTTTTTGTAAAAATATAACAAATGAATTTATGGGTCTAGTATATGAATATAGAAAGCGTAATCAGACAGTAGACTAAGCCAGACTTAATATAAAATATAATGAAATTAACATTGCTAAGTAAAAACTCGGCTTCCCACAAACCACAGAAAAATAAAATTTTCTTCTAAATATTGAAAGAAACACCAGAACCAAGAACCACTCTCAATCGTACTCTCGCTTGTAGAGTAGGCCCGTGCCCTGCAGTGGGACGTGTATGGGCTGATACAATACAATACAACAATTGAAAGAAAACAAAATAAAAGAGTTATCTATTGTTTTTTTTAATATGAAAAAACTTTTCATCAGTAGACGTTTTTAAATTGAAATTTTAAAAGAATATAAAGAAATAAAAAGTCTTACTGAAAGCCATTAAAAGCCGCGAGGAACGTTTGTTACTTTAGACAGAGGTTTCCAAACTTTTTTGCCTTTTAAATCCATTACACATTTGACAGCCTCCGTGGCGCAGTTGGTTAGACGCCGCCTGTGAAACGAGAGGCCGCGGGTTCGATCCCCGCACGGAGAGAAATGTTTGTGCGGCCCACAAATATTTCTTCCGGGTCTGGGTGTTTGTGAGACCGAAAAGTCTCTCGTAGTTCCTGATACCCACGACACAAGACCCGATCTTAGTGTGGGGTCAGGACTATGTATGTGACTGTTGGGCGTTATTTCTTTATTTATTTATTACCCACCATATCTTATAATTGTATAAAAACAAACCTTTTTAGTAATTATTGGATTTCAAACAGAGCAAACTCTATCAAAGTTTTCCCATCAGTTAGTATCTGTAAGATTGAAAAATATTAAGATTTACTACTAAAATATTGATATTTTATCTAAGGCCTCCGCTACTTTTAATAAATCATCCCGAAATTAAGCCCGATATTCCATCGTTACATAAAAATTATTATCCCATAAATATATTTTAACCGAATGAGTATACAAGTGATTCAATTAGACAATTTTATGAATACAATCGTCTTTTTTTAACTGTTATCTTTTGAATTTTATCCGACAAATTTTATTTGGCTTTTGGCAAATTAGGCCTTATTCCAATAGGTATTGTGAAATACATTAATGAAATTGTTAAATAAAAGACTTATACACGAGTGTATTTCTACGAGTCGTAATCTGTGGTAAGTGCGTGGTGGCCTGTTGGCAAACAGACTACACACCTCTGACTTTTCGGAGTCATGTGTGTATTGGTAGCCAATCACCAGGCACTAAAACGGTGAAGGAAAACATCGTGAGGAAACCTGCCTACCGTAGCGATTTATAAGAATTTCTATGGTATGTAAGTCCGCCAACCTGCATTAGGCCAGCGTCGTGGACTATATTGCCTAACCTCTCTCAATCGTACTCTCGATTGTAGAGTAGTGCCTTGCAGTGGGACGTATATGGGCTGATATAGATACAGAATCTGTGGCTACGATCTTTTGTCGTCAGAAAGCGCTGTTGTTCAAAATAATAAAATAATTCTATTCACATCACTTTTACATTGGAAATGTAATTACAATTAGATAAGGAGTATGAATGTTCTTTGCTCACTTTATAAAAACTTATATCAAAGAATGCGTTAAACTGTTTTTTTTTTACATTAATTTGTAGTTCCATAATTCGGCACACGCTAACATGATGTGGATGGCGTTTTCTTATGGTAATGAATGGGGAAACGAGCATGCCATTGGCCTGATGGTAAGCGATACGACCGCACATTGTTAGTAACAAAACCAAACAACACCGTGAATTACAAAGCAGTAGACATTTCACTGCACTCGCCATCCTGAGACATAAGGTGTAAGTCTCAATATGTCCAGTATTTAATCTGGCCACAGTGTCCTTTAAAGTGTTTAATTGAATTTAGCAGTCATTGTGAAGGATTAATTAAACCGCAAATGCGATTTGACGAAAAGTTTGAGCTCTTAACACATAACCCTTACTTTATTGTTTCGTTGGTAGTTGAGTATATTAGGCCTCTGACCTTTAGATCCGTTTTTACGATGTGGAACTTACTTGAGCACCGCCCGGTCATTTTTTGACCCTTGCAATGCTGTTATAAATCTTTGTTTCTGGGCCTTCGTTCTAAGTTTGTACTTTATTAAAGACTAGCTGTGCCCGCGACTTCGTCTGCGTGGAATTTAACAAAAAAGTTAATTAGTTTATTTAGTTTTTCTTTTTTGGTTTTTGCATTTTTATTTTAATTATCAATCTTTGTAACGAAACCATACCGCGATATAATTCTACGGTGGCGCCATCTCTTAGCGAGCGGCCGTAAACTCCCGTTACACATTTATTTTCAGTTTTTTGTATTAGCTTTACTGAAAAATTTCTTTACATACAATATTTTGTAAATGTGATATTGATTCGTTGGTGGGGGAAGCGGTGGGAGGCGCCCGACGTGACGGCCCAGTGGTGGCATGCGCGTGAGCTGCGCGCGGGCATTGCAACATTACTTTATTTTTCTAAAATAAAAGAATTTTTCTAAAATAAATGTAGCCTAAGTTACTCCTTGTTGTATCAGCTACCTGACAAAAAAAGTCCCGTCAAAATCGGTCCAGCCATTTCAGAGATTAGCTGGAACAAACAGACAGACAGACAGACAAAAAAAATTTAAAGATCATTTTCGGCACAGGTATCGTGTATACAACGATATGTAGTAGTATATTTTTTTTATTTTCACATTTAAAACAGACACTTCAATTTTATTTATATGTATAGATATGCAATAAAACTTCGATCAAATATCCACTAAATTATAAGTAAGGGCCTACCTAAAAATGACAAGAGAAATGAAGAGCACAAATAAGCGTGTGCTTTTATTTTATTTAAGGTCCAAAACATTAAAAATGTTTATTTAAAGGAATAAGGTTTATTGTTACCTGAAGTTGATTATAATTTAAGAATTTTTGCTACATCTTGTAGTTCGAAATTCAAACGTATAATTATTTACCATGTTATTTACACACACTACTTTTACTACACTTTTGGCGTGTGATTTTGTTCCGGACCCTACATCTAGTATATATTTGACCGAAGGGATTTAGTTGACGAGTACTTACGAACTGACTCTACTTTGTTATTTAAATATATAGTCATTTATTACAGTAGAAAACCAAGATATTTCATTAAATATCTGATGTATAAGGAATCCCATCAAAAACATCCTGTAAAAAAATCCAAGTCTCGCAGCTCAGGTTTTCTACCGCAAAAAGTTGTGAGATGCATGTTATACCAAGTCGATTATTTATTTAGTCCTTAAGGGACCTTCTATATAAAGTTATTACGTTAGTTATTACCATATCAATATTAAAAATTCTTTACGTTTTAAATAAATGGATCGACTTGGCCATCGCATGAAAACATAATGTATCGTACAATTTATACATAATGATGCTGGCCAAGTCGATCTATTTATTTAAAACGTAAAGAATTTTTAATATTGATATGGTAATAACTAACGTAATAACTTTATATAGAAGGTCCCTTAAGGACTAAATAAATAATCGACTTGGTATAACATGCATCTCACAACTTTTTGCGGTAGAAAACCTGGGCTGCGAGACTTGGATTTTTTTACAGGATGTTTTTGATGGGATCTCACGTCTTTTTGTAGAGTCCTACTTTTTTCCTTTTCGGTACTTCTTACTTCTAGAATATCACTAACGATTTTTCTTAAAGCCTCTGTCTTATGGATTTTTCTTATTTTTGTAGGTATCAATTTATCACAAATATAGCGGATTTGATTATTAATGTTCTTTCTTTCATTGTAATTGATATTTTCGAGTTATTTAATCTATTTATTTGCAAGTTTTTCTTCGTCATGTTTTTCTAGAGGAATGTTGTACAGCTTCATGGGCTGAATACACCATTTCCCTCTCTATATCCCCTCATGTTATGCCTCATGTATATAGATATCTATCTACAACTATTATTCCATTATATACGGGTACAATGATTCATTAACTGCAAATATAACTTTGTAATCCTATACATTTATATGGGATTACAAAGTTATTCACGCAGTTGGTCTATCTAGAAAACTAGACACAAATTATGAAATGTTTGAATTTTCCCTTACTTTAGGCACTAAACACTAATTATATTATAAATTTGAAGGTTCTATGTCTGCTAGAAGTGCCTTAGACTTTTGATGATCGGTCAGTCAGTCAGTGAGTGACAAAATTAAGAAAGTTTGACATGCTACAATTCTTAAACTACTGGTTCAAATTGAATGAAATTTTAAATATACCGTGTTTACACAATGCCTGCTTAGTAACTGAAAATTCAGGCTTCATGCTTTAGCCACAACGAAGTTATAGGGGGTTGAAAATGGTCTGAATTGCTTCGAGAAAAGGATGTTACGGCCTATAGCTCGACTTGGAGGGGGCTCGGCCGCGCCCCCAGATTCCAAATCACTGAAAAATTTCATTTTTTTGGAATTGCTTTTACTTAATTACGAGTATGTCTGTATCAGTTCATACACGTCACGCATGGGTCTTCTTTACAATAGAAGTTCTTTACAATAGGGTTGTGACCTGTCCACCATGCTGGCCTATTGTGGTTTGGCGGACTTTACATATTATAGAAATTGTTACAAATCGCCATAATATGCAGGTTTCCTCACAATGTTCTCCTTCACTGATTTCAATCACCACGCGATTGACTATCAATACACACATGACTCTTAAAACTGAAAAGTTAAAGTTGTGCCCTGGGGGATTCGAACCCTTGAACATGTTGGCAGCTGCGTCTGGTCCATTATCAATAGGCCACCACGCAATGTCCTATGATTTTTGGAGGAGAAATAAAGTTTATTTCTTTCAACATAAATTGCTTTAAAACAAGTTTTACTTGAGTGCATCTTTTGAGAGACGCTGATGGTTGCTGTAGGTTTAAACTTGTGCTGTAGATCACCAGGCTATCTTTCCTTTTAGGCCCTATACATATTGTTTGCAATGAAAGAAGACCTTTATACTTTACAGCTTATGTGGATGTAAATTGTACCTATATACTGTAATCAATATATTGCTTGGTGATTGGCTATCACTATTAGCACTGATTAAACAAAATTGATGCCTAATAATATGTAACTACAAACAGCTCAATCACAATTCACGATTCTGTTTATTCGGATATCTGTACATAATTAATGTTTACCCTCTAACATGTTTGGTTTGTTAATCAATCATAGCGACATGAGTTTTGAATTCGCTCGCGTTTTGCAGGTTTTGTCAACAATATAGGATGTTGAGTGATGAGTTTTTGTCAACAATTGGGAAATTTGTTGTAGTCCCTTAGGTAAATAAAATTAATTTTGCTCGATGAAAGGTATCCTATGTGGTTTTGTATACAGGGTATATCCAGACTACAAACAAAGCCAGGTGGTAGTTTTAGTGACCTCAAACACAACACATCTAAAAATGTCACGAAGCCTTTTTTGGGATTTTTTCTATCCTCGTATTTGGGTGGTAAATACATAGTTTTTCCTAAAATTATAATGTACACCCTTTTGTTTTGAACGAAGCTATGTTAAGCAAAGGTTTAAATTATTATTTTAGCAAAAACTATGGATTTACCACGCCAAAAAGGGTGACAATAAAAAAATAAAAATAAATACATTGTAGCGTTTGTTGCGAATTTTTAGGTGCATTGTGTTTGTGGTCACTAAAATTACCACCCGGATTCGTTTCCGGCCGCAGTCTGAATAAAACCTGTACACCTATATTGTAACTACATACATGAAAATATACATATTAATATATATTAAGTAAACTACAGCACCAATTCAAATAACTATACCAGTCGTAATAATATTATCTGATCAAATTATCAAACATATCACAGTCTCCTAATATGTCACAGACAATTCATGTTAGTCTAGACAATAGTTTAAAAAACTCTAAATTTCTTGGGCGAAGGCCAAACGGAGCGCTTCAAACACGGTCAAAATTCTTGTTCCTTCAAGAGGAAAGATATGACAATATATGACCTTGGGTAATGTGATAAAGAATTTTATTTGCCACGGTCTCATTGTGTATTTTATTGCTTTCAAGTATTCTGTATTACAAATTGGTTTAAAAAAGTTTAATTCTGCAATTTCTGCTCCGTTCTTTCCAGGTGAAAACTGTTTTCCAAATAGAGATAAAAGTGCTGAATCTAAAATATGTATAACTTTTTATTAATCCACTATATTATTTTTATATTATTCTTTTTCATATACTAGGTAAAATTGTATTGGATAAAGATCCTAAAGGTTCAAATAATATACAATTCATATATTTTCACAGATTTCAATTGTAATTATTCTAGCTCCTTTGTATTTCGCTTTACAATCATTTAAAAATACAACATCATTTGAAAAAGCACGAACACTTTTTATATAGGTTTTTAAAATGTGCAGCGATGATTGCTTCGATTGTTGGGCGGGGAAGTCGTTAAGATTTTTAGTCCTTGCCCGACGTCGGAGTTTTGCCTGTATTTTTAGATCGAATATAAAAAGTCTTGGCCTGTAATGAGAAAAAAGAGTTTAAATAATACATCAATATACAGAACAATAAGGCATGAAGTACTTTTTCGTGTAATTCTGAAAATATGCACACAAACGTGAATAAATAATAGTTTAAAAAAACTAAAACATACGCTTTAGTAAAAGACCCAACTAAAAAGTAAAAATAATTAATAATGAATTTAAGATTAGAAAACGGAGTGACAGACATTCATTTAATGTTTAATTAAGGGTGCTAGAGAATAAGTAATAATTGTAAGCGTCCTACACTTTAGAGATATATTTATTTATTATGACCATCAAACAAAGAATACAATTGTTAATGTTAATAAGAACATGTGTTTCCACAATGTTGTCGATGATCCTGATGTACGGTAAAACTCACTTTAGTTTATGATTGCATCATCTGAATACTTTTAATATGTATGTATGTATTAGTTATTAAATAAATAAACAATAGCAAAGTATGCATTTACACGAATACAGGTACATTTTCATCATCATCATCAGAGTAGCAAAGCGTAAAAAATAAATAATCACTACATAGTATAAAACAAAGTCGCTTTCTCTGTCCCTACGTCCCTTTGTATGTTTAAATCTTTAAAACTACGCAACGGATTTTGATGCGGTTTTTTTAAATAGATAGAGTGATTCAAGAGGAAGGTTGATGTGTATAATACGTGCATATTATTGTAGAGAAATCTATATGCACACGGGCGAAGCTGGGCCGGGCCGCTAGTATTAAAATAAATTCAAACCGTATGAATTCAAACGGAAGTTAATAACAATAAAAAACGGAACACTTACAATAACCATTACACATACACACAATAGGACATAAATACTTACGTACAGGCGAAGCTACTTATTGACTTTACTGGTGGTAGGTCTCTCATATGTGAGAGGCTGCCTGGGTGGTTACCACCGCATTGTCTATTTCTCTCATCAAACAGCAGTGTAGAAGCACTGTTGTGTTTCAGATTGAAGGACATTGTAGCCAGAGCAACTACTGGACATATTGAGACTTAACATCTTATGTCTCAGGATGGCGAGCGCAGTGAAATGCCACGCATTGCTTTGTGATTCGAGGTGTTGTTTGGTTCTGCTACTGTTTAAGAGCTGTCGTATCGCTTACCATCAGGCGAACGGCATGCACGTCTCGCCATTCATTGGAATAATAAAAAAAAGCTAATAAAAGCGTGTTTTCTGGTGGTAGATCTCTCATATGTGAGAGGCCGCCTGGGTAGTGACGATGAAGATGTTGTTTGGTTTCGCCACTGTTTGTGAACGTAAAAAAACATAGTATCAAGCAAAATAGTTCCTTAATGTGAGGATCGAACCCGTAGTCTCTCATTTAATAGCTGGCTTTCTAACCGACTGTGCCTCATGAGCTGTCAACAGACGGCAATCATCAATTGTATGTCGACAACATTCAAGTTTTTGCGAATATTTGCTGGCGTCGGGCCAAAATATTGACGAATGTTTTAACTGGTATTATTTCAACATAGATTTCACAAATGTAGCGCGTTGTGAATTAAAATTGTATAGCTATCATCAACTAGCCCTTTTGCCACCTCAAACATACAAAATCGAACACTGCAATTGTAAAAATAAATCTTTTATATTTCAGTTTAATTATGAAACATGACAATGGAAAGAAATCTTAAGCCTCATTTTCTATTCTAGGAACTTAAAAGTAAGACTTACTGAGAGTTACCGCAAGTTTTACACAATGGTTTGTTCCGTAGGCCGCTGTGACAGAGATAAGCAGATGTAATGGAACGGGGTCAATGGGGATGAGAGTCGCTTATCTTCCGATTACGTAACGCAAACGTGTGGAACCGAGTTTTGTTCAGGTAGGCACGTAGACAATATTAGGTATTACGTTGTGTGTAATACAAGCTGAAGAGTTTCTCTGAATGTATCAATTTCGCGAACTATTGGATCGTGTTTTTATTGCCATTAATGGCGAGACGACCATGCCTTTCGCTTGATGGCAAGCGATACGACCGCTCTTGGACAGTAGCGAGCCCAAACAACATGAATTACTAAGGTTAAGGTTATCCGTTCACTTTGATGTGGTTTGCATTATTACGTGAAATGTGGGTTGATTTTGTAAAAATGTTCTTATTAATATATTATTCATATGTGTGTGGTGTATAAATTCACTGTATAAAATTTGTATGTACAATAAAAATAATTAAATAAATAAAAAACAAGCAGTACAAAACTGAAGACATGCTTACCCACTATTTCATACTATGATAGTTATATTTTACTATACCACAATTTAAACAGTATAGCAGTTTAAACTGAAAGAATATTTTAGCTCGTTCGTACGATGTCTGAAACACATATTCTGAAACAACAAACATGAAGTTCACATTATGTCCACGCTAACAACATTATTTTACAATCTAGCGACGTATATAAATACTTAAGTCCTTTCTCCTCTGTGCAATTAACTCGACTAACAGGCAGCTAATCAGCTTTAGCGTTTAAACAAAATAATTTAAAGTTAAGCTTGGATAAAAAGAAAAAGTTGGCTTTGTTTATAAAACCAAGTGAGCGTTGTAATTCGATTATTTATGGTTAATACCTTTATTAATTTTATATTGTAACGGTGAAGGAAATAATTGATAGGAAACTTCCATACCATAGCGATTTGTAAGAATTTCTATGGTATGTAAAGTCAGCCAACCCACAGTAGGCTAGTGTGGTGGACTTTATACTTTAATCCCTCTCAATGGTACTCTCGATGGTAGAGGAGGCTTATGCCATATATCGGGACGTATATGATACAGATACCGATAAAATTGTGTCAGACTGAGATACATAATGTATTATAATCTCCGGAGAAAATTAAAAATATATATAAAATGAAAAATCTTTCTTAAAAATATCAATTTAACTATGAAAAATATTGCAGGGGTTCTCAAATTAGGCGTTGCCTGTCTTGATAAATGAGTAAAATATTGTTTTTATTGTAATTAAGTTTAATATCAAAATTATACTTTAAATACTTCTTCTGGAAAGACTGAATATATTCCACGAAGTTTTCTTAATGAGCCTCATTTGTTATTCAGATAAGGATTCCTCAGCAAATTTATAAAGTATACTAAACTGAGCTGCGATACAAAACAATAATATTTCAGACAAATACTTTGAACGTTTTATAAAAAGTATTTTTGTACATTCAGAATACAATCAAAGAAATATATTTTATTCAATTTTAGCTTAATTAATTGTTCTTTTGTAAACAAAAAAATAATTAAGTATTTATCTTACGCCCATATACTGGAACGCAACTTAAATATAAATGGCGCTTAACTACGTTAATCTCGATTAAATGTACTGGCTAAGTGGGCCGTGTGCTGTTAAGAGCAACTTATTATTTGAATGGCGTTCCAGTATTCGGGCGGAGTAATTTTCTATTTATTGATTTTATCGCGGATTTGTTTAATTTTTTTACAGCGGATGTGGTTCACTCTATGATCACGAAAGCTGTAAAGTAATCAAAACGTTAAAGCCAAAAAAACTAAAAAATGAGACAAATAAAAACGGTAACGGCGTTACCGTCCTTAGATTTGGATCAGTGCTCGAGAACCTTGATAGTCCAAAACCCTAATTTCCACCTCCCCTATTTTTCCATCCTTATCTTGATTTAACGATTTTATCACTAAGTGATTGACTTGCTTATGTTTCATGCAATGTCAAAAAATGCAACATTCATTTAGATTCAAGCTTGTGGTTTTAAGGTAAATAAGTTATGAAGGGGAAGCCGACAGGAATCGGGTTGTATGGACACTTTAACTAATGTATCCCGCCTAGTCGTTCGTGACACGTTAATAATGAATGCTTTCATAGTTTATAGCCTATCGTTCAGTAATTAAAATAATGGTCAGTTGCTAATTACTACGTATACCCTGGTAGTGTTCGCTTAAACGTAATTAGTTTTCGAATTGCTTAGTTTGTATTTTAATTTGTTTAATCTGCTTTGGAGACTGTGTGGACAATTAAGGAATATAAATTGTTTCGGTTGTAAAATTCTGCTGAATAAAAGTTTGTTACCTACAGGGTATATCAAGACTGCTACCGAAAACGAAGCCGGGTGGTAGTTTAAGCGACTTCAGACACAATGCAACAGAAAATGTTGCTAAAAAAAGCGTCGTTTTTTTTGTTATTTTTTTAGTATGGACGTATTTGGGTTGTAAATATTTTTTTTTCCTATAATAATAGTGCATACCCTTTTATTTATAAAGACTCTAAGGTATAAAAGAGTTAAAATTATTATTTTAGCAAAAACTGTGGACTAACCACCCAAAAATTATGATTTTTAAAAAATGATAAACAAAAATATCTCGTTTCTTTGCGAAATTTTTAGTTGCATTGTGTTTGTAGTCACTAAAACTACCACCAGGCTTCGTTTGCGTGCGTAAATGCATTGTTGTGTTCTACTTTGAAGGGCATTGTAGCTAGAGTAACTACTGGATTCATAGTGACTTAAAATGTTGTGTCTCAGGATGGCGAGCGAAGTGGAATATCAATCATTGTTTTAGAATTCAAGGTGTTGTTGGTTTTGCTACTGTTCGCGAGTGGTCGTATCGCTTACCATCAGGCGAATGGCGTACTCGTCTCACCATTCGTAGCAATTTTAGTCACACTCTAACTTAAGGTAGCTGTATTGTAAAATTCGATACTACCTACATCTTTAGATTCGTAAACAGTGTATCAAGATCACACATCTCTGTTTAAATTTTCAAAGCGTGATCTAAACTGATGTAGTATCGTGTGAAGTGTGTAAATAATATATGAAGTTCAGTTTCAATCGAGTGACGTCACATTTGTAACGTGTTTTGTATTACAAAGACATTTGGTTGATTCTGATCAAGGTACGACCGTTGAAATTAATTAAATATGAATATATTATGACGAGTTTATATTTGTTTCTGCATCAGCCCATATAAATCCGCAGAGCACGCACCTCCTTTACAATCGAGAGTACTGTTGAGAGGGGTTTAGGCCATATAGACCGCGCTGGTCTATTACGGGTTTTTTTGGTGAACTTTACATACCATAGAAATTCTTAAAAATTGATACGGTATTTAGGATTCCTTAAGATATTTTCCTTTACCGTTGTGGTACGTGGAGATTGACTATCAATTCACACATGACCCCGAAAAGTAAGAATATAATATTTTAGATATTTTTCCTCTACAATGATAAACACAAACACATTTAATTACCGAATTAATGCATGAAGATTGACTATCAATACACACACGACTCCGAAAAGTGAGAATAAAATATTTTAGAATTTTTCCTATCCAATGATAAACATTACGAAAATGTATATAGAAAAAATATTAAAAAAAATTGATAATTACGAAATTTATATGTAATCAAGTATCATTTGTAATCCAATCTTATAATTACTAAAAGATTTCCAGATCAAATGTTAAATTACCGAATGAAAGCATGAAGATTGACTATCAATACACACATGATTCCGTAAAGTGATAGAATATTGTAGATTTTATCTATCCTATGATAAACATTACCTAAATTTATATTGAAATTGAAAATTGATAATAACGAAATTAATATGATACTCCAAATTAATAATTTTAACTACAAGATTTCAAAATCAAATGTGTTCAGTAATGCAAACATAACTTGTGACTAAACTGGAATGCGGTCGTCACTCACTGGTTTAATTGGATGACGAAGGGGCAATAACGCGAGGGTCCGGCTTCAACCCTATTGATCCGCCACGCTATTTATAAAGTCCTTTACATAACTCTGTTGAGGGGCTGATCTTGGGTAATATTTATTATCAGACTATTATAGGCTTTTATGGAATGACAGGCAAATGACCAACAGAGCAATCGAGTCACTTGAGTGTAAGTTGTCTGAACTGTTCGGTGTCAGCCGTATCCAAGGCTGGATTTTGAATGATGACGAAACATGACGAAACATAGTTTTTACTAGCACCTATTTCTACCCCTTCTGAGACAAAATCTTATGAAAAACTATTAATAATTATTATACTTATAAAATATATCATGACTTCCTATGGCTCAAGAGAGAGAAAGAGAGAGAGAAAACGTAAATGAGAGGTGTCTACTTATCGCTGTTTGACGCGATTATAACACTCTTTCCGAAATAAAGGCACGTTAGGGCATTATGGGTTTGCACGCTTTGTTTTTTTATCCCTGTCGCATACGAAAATTTTGCCATCCATGCCATGCCATCTGCCATTTATTGTATAACAGTACTTTCCTTTCCAGGGTTCACCGTCAGCTAACTCCTCTTGAAAGCTGAGCTCTCACCGCCGCGGTTTGTGGCGGTGCCGCGCGACCTCGATGATCTCTTGCGTGCGCTGCGACAGCTGACCGGAGCTACATGACGTCATGTCCACCAAGAAACACTCGCCGCAACCAAGTGAGTTATTTTATTTTTATTGCAATGAATGGTGAGACGAGCAAGCCTTTGACCTTTGAGATGGTAAGCGATACGACCGCTCATAAACAGTAGCAAAATTCCACTGCGCTCGCCATCCTGACACATAAGATGTTAAGTCTCAATATGTTCAGTAGTTACTCTGGCTACAATGCCCTTCAATTCGAAACACAACAGTAAATTTGCACTGCTTATTCACGGGAGAAATAGACATTGCGGTTGTACCTATCCAGATGGCCTCTCACATATGAGAGACCTTCCAGTGTACTTATAGCATTGAGATAGTATACTAGAGGGGACACTGCAAACAAAATGTTTGTAAAAAAATGAACGGTACCGTATCGCTCCTTCTACTTCTGTCTCTGTCACGCCTACGCAGTAACATTATCTTCGCTCTCGCTTCACTGGGTTCCTGTATGCACGCAAAATACGCAGATATTTTGTTCCCGATTTCCGCTCTAGTTTAATACCCTAATGACTGATGGTAATTACCGCCGCTAGAATAAAAAAACTCATTATCATCATCACCATCATCTCAGCTACAGGAGAACTCTCTCTACTGGTGAACATAGGCCGAGAATAAAAGAAAATCACTATGCTCAGGCGTTATCCCTGCCGCCATTAATTACACACAAAAAAGACCAAAAGGAAAATGTAAAAGAGTTAAAAAAAGAAAATCTAAGTTAATAAAAGAATCTGCAATAGAAGAAGTGCATAAATGAAAAAAGTGGTAGATTTGTAATCGCCAAATTCCATCTATAATATACTAAGTACTCTGAAATTGAGAGACCTTTTTTATTTTTGTACTTAAAATCAGATAAATATTAGTAACTATCTCATTCCTCAGAAATATATAAAAAGCAGATGTTCAGGTTTATTACGAGTATTATTTAGCTTAATTTTCAATTCCAATAAAGCAATTTCATCGTAAAATCCTCAATTAACTACGAAGAAGTAATTTCAAAAAGTTCGAGTGATAGATAAATGTTGAAGCAGGTGTAACCCTTATTCGTTCCATTTAGTCCAAACTTTGCGGTATCAGCGCCATTAGTGTCTGAATATGTAATAAATTTCGTCATGTCCAATTACAACTGGCTTAGGAACTATAAATTCATCATACTGTTTTGCAAAAAGTATATTTGAATTTTGTAGTATAGGTAGTAGACTATGATTGTAAAGTTCAATAAAGGTCTATTTTTTTATGAGCGTGGTGGCTTGTTCGTAAATGGTGGTCGCGGGTTCGAATCCCAGGGCACACCTCTGACTTTTCGGAGTCATGTGTGTATTGATAGTCAATCACCACGCACTAAAACGGTGAAGGAAAACATCGTGAGGAAACCTGCCTACCGTAGCGATTTATAAAATTTCTATGGTATGTAAGTATGCCAACCCGCATTAGGCCAGCGTGTTGGACTATATGGCCTAACCACTCTCAATCGTACTCTCGATTGTAGAGTAGGCCCGTGACCTGCAGTGGGACGTATATGGGCTGATACAGATACAGATACAGATACTAGTAATAAAATGTGACTACAATGCATTTTATGGTAAAGAGAATCCAGCTTTAATTGTCTGACCATCGGCGAAGATTACGAATCTATCTATATCACTCCGTATACTTCTCATTGCAAGACTCCAGTCTCTTCTACAATCAAGAGTACAGAGTAAGTAGAGGAGACAGTGCATACATATGCAATCCACCAGGTTGGCCTGATTGCAGATTAGCGGAATGGACATACTATAAAAAATCTTACAAAAATCTCTATGATATACAGGCTTACGCAAGACGTTTTCCTTCTTCATTAAAATATGTGTCAAATGACATATTATGACTAAAACAAGTTCTCAGTAACCACTAGGGCAGCGCAATTTTAGACCATATATTTACAAATCGCATCCTTACCTAATAAGCCCGGCTTTGGATATTATTATTCATAGATTATGCGCTTCCCCGTGTAATTCCGGATCAAAATCGTCGTGGCGTGAAAGTAGCAATTTGCTCATTTGTCGTCGGATTAAATAAATCCGCTTTTGCAACATAAACGATGAAATCGTAGTTGTATTTTTCGTTGACAAGCCTTGTTTCGTTGAACGACTTATGAAAGGAAACTAGGTTATTTCGCCTTTAATTAACTCATTCTGCATTCTTAGCTAATTGTTTCTTTTAGCTTTGAAGAGAAATGTCGTAAGGAAATTTGCGTACTGGAGAGAATTAATCATTAAAGAGGTGCCATAGTTACCAAACCGTACTAAGATTTGATGAACGAAACTCTACTTAATGATTTTTTTTATTATTATAACTTTTGACTATTTTCCATCAACCGATAGCTAATTTAAAAAAAATCATTCAATGGAACAACAAGATTAAAAATTTCTCGGAACGAAAATTTCATTAAGTTGTGAACGTGCGAAAAGAAATCCGGTCTTCCTTAAAATTATTATTGAAATAAATTATGAATTACTCCGTAACTTAACAATGAATTTTGATACTGTTTTCTTATATTTTCTTTTATATAAAATATCTGCAAAAATCATCAAATATATTTAAAAAATAAGGAAAATGCCCTTTAAAGGAGGCCTATACCCTAGTAAATAAAAAATGCCCTACATAAATGGTCTGACAGGACTGTAGAAGTTAATCCTTACAGACTAAGCGAAAACATAGTAAGTATTACTGCGAATGTTATTTTAATCACTTTAAACACGCTATATTCCGTGTCGTATGTAATAAAGCCACAGTATACGCATGTAGACGAGGTACCTTCATCGTCTAGTGCAGGGGTCATAAACATTTGGCATTCATTTTTTATACTGGCTCAGTAAATAGATACTCCCAAAATTCACATACCGGGTATCTCAAGACTGCTACCGAAAACGAAGCCGGGTGGTAGTTTTAGTGACTACAAACACAATGCAACTAAAAATTTCGCAAAGAAACGCGACAATGACTTTTTAAGATTTTTTAAATATCGTCAATTTTGGGTGGTAAATCCTTAGTTTTTGCTAAAATAATAATTTAAACACTTTTATACCTTAGATTATTTATAAATAAAAGGGTATACACTATTATTTTAGGAAAAAAATTATTTACCACCAATATATGGTCATAGGAAAAAAATAACAAAAAGAAAAGTTATCGCTTTTTTTTGCAACTTTTTCTGTTGCATTGTATCTGAAGTCGCTTTAACTACCATCCGGCTTCGTTTTCGGTAGCAGTCTTGATATACCCTTTATATAATCATGACTCCACAATCATATCGAGTGCTGTGTCGTGGATATTAGAGTCTACAAGAGACTTTTCGGTCACACAAAAACCCAGACCCGAAACAAATAACTGTGCCCCAAGCAGGAACATTTGGCTCTATAGTATAGTAATCGTAATAGTAAAATTTTGTATGGGAATTTGAACAGTGCCATTGTGAGCGTATTTGGAACTAAATTATGGCAGCGGGAAACGTATACGACACTATAGTATGGTAATCGTATAGTCTAGCGATAGTTTTACTATACAAATGTATGAAAAGTGGTAGCAGGAATAATTTTTGACGTATAGTATCGTTGTAGTAATAGTATAGTAATCGTTGTCACGATACTATTACTATACGATACTTCAAAAATTTCCTGCTTGGGGCACTGTAGTTTCTATTAAGTTGTTTCACACAATGCTGTTGAAGTTATCACGTATCCGACGCAAAAGAAATGCTGTTTATTTTTATTGTGGCGTCATAACTGTCAACATATTGTGCTGAAGCGAACATCTCCGACGCACTGCAATAACGAGGTGACCCAACAATGCCCTAAACGCGTTATTTGATTCTGTATCTGTATCTCTGTATCTGTATCAGCCCATATACGTCCCACTGCAGGGCACGGGCCTACTCTACAATCGTAATCGATTGAGAGTGGTTAGGCCATATAGTCCACCACGCTGGCCTAGTGCGGGTTGGCGGACTTACATACCATTATTGAGTTATTTGATTACGTTTTGCATAATAATTTCATAATGATTTATATTTAGGTTTGGCAAACAGAAGGGAGTAAAAAATGTAACCGGACTAGCAATAAACTACACAATAATATGAAGGCCGGATAAAATACCCTTACTAATAACGCAAACACGATTGTAAGTTTGTTTAATATTCTTTACGAGAGCTTCGGATGCAATTGCCTGCTACTGTCTTGCCAGGTGGTTTATTTTCATAATATTATGTGAACATAAAGATACGAGACATAGATTTTATAATCTTATGTTTTTATTCTTATTAAGTTCCTTTTGTTATAATTTGTGTATCATTACACTATTCGTTTCAATGGACGTTTTATATTGTTCTTTTTGTATCATGAAATAATTTTATTGTGTTTTTTAACGACATGTAAGTTTAACTATGAAAATATTTTATCAGATGTAAGTAATGTTTTGCTATATATAAACTCATTTGCAAAAAAAACGGGCACCTAAGCAATGAACCATTTCAAATGTTACTATTGGTTTGTTTCATAATTATAGGTAGTTTTACTTTCACAATTTTGTAAATTAATAAGCAAGTAATCGTTTTCGTCAGTATTATCATAAAATTTTGATAAAATTTATGGGTTTTAATGCTAAAGTTCACTAGTAGTGTATGCTCGCTAGTAGTGCATATGCTCGTGAAGTAAAAGTTAACAAAGATTTTTGTTTGTTTTATCTTTAATAAAGTAAAAGCAGATAAATGTTTAGTATCGAGTGTGACCCCCTCTAGCTGAAATCACAGCTTGAATTCGTCTGGGTATGCTAGCGAGGATATCCCGGATACTTGCTTGCGGAATACGTTCCCACTCCGCGGTAATCAAATTCTTCAGCTCTCTGATGGTCTGCGGAGCCGGTTGTACTGATCTCACGCGTCGTTTCAGAACGTCCCAGACATGCTCTATAGGATTGAGGTCGGGACTTCGAGCTGGCCAATCCAAACGACGAATGCCGACCTCTTGCACATACGCTTCCACATCGCCAGACAGGTGGGCGCGAGCGTTGTCGTCCATAAAAATTGAGTCTTCGCCTAAAGCGGGTTGTGCATGAGGAATTAGAGCTTCCGTTATGTATCGATGTCCAGTCAGTGAGCCGTTTTCAATGAAGACTAACTCTGTACGATCCATTGAATTTATTCCTGCCCAAAACATAACAGAGCCCCCACCATAAGGTGTGATTTCTTCAAAACAAACCTTTGCAAAGCGTTCTCCTCGTCTTCGTAGCACTCGCCGACGTCAATCTTCACCGAACAGAGATATCCTGGCTTCATCGGAGAACAAAACCCTATTCCAGTCTTCTTGAGTCCATGACTCACAATTTCGAGCAAACCTAAGCCTGGCAACTCTGTGCTCACGGAGTAACTAAGGGCCGCGGGCCGGGCGATGACTGCGTATATTGGCCGCGAGAAGCCTCCTCCTGACCGTCCATAGACTAATATGCACATTTCTTACGTCTTCGAGGTTGTTCTTAAGGTCCACATACGAAGACTTGCGATTTCTCAATGCGCGACTCACAAGAAAACGATCATCCCGTGGTTGGGTACATGGTTTTCTTCCAGAACCAGGCCTTCTCTCGACGGAACCGGTGTCTTGATACCGCTGCCAGGTCCTTTGAACCGTCGAGCGACTCACACTTAGCCCCTGAGCCACGAAGCATTGGCTGCAACCCTCTTCGAGCAGCGCAATAATTTTGGTAGCTTTTACCACTTTCTCTAACATTATTGAGACAGCTAAACAGCAATAAATGAAGCTTTGACAATTAAGAATATGAAACAAATTCATAAAAATTGACTAAAAGTTATGAAAACCGATATTATCTTTTGGAACTTCGCACCAAAAATGTAGGATAAAAAGTGGTTTTCTGTAAAAACGAGCATCAAACGAAAATTTGAATTTAGAACGTACTGTTTTAAACACCACGGCATTTTTAAAACCGGCCAGTAACATGTACAAATGATTGAAATCATTTTGGTACCGTATTTTTTTAAAGAAGAATTAAAATCAAAACCGCCCGTTTTTTTTGCAAATGAGTGTATATTAATAAATAACAACAAGTCACATTAAATTAAAAAAACTTTTTTTTCACTTGTACGTTATATGTTATTTAATAATTCCACTTTTGTCACACGTCAATAGTTGACGACCTCTGGCCCACAACTTAATGCGAACACTTGTCAAGTAATACATCCCTGTTATAAAGGAAATGTTTTAATATATTCATATTTTATTCATGGGATTTCCATTTTATAATTGGCATCGATTTTTTATTTTTAGAGCGACTCGTGCGTGGCCTTTTGTCTTATGATAAAATATTATATAAATTTTATTTATATTCATACATACATACATAAACTAACACCTTATTCCCAGAAGGGGTAGGCAGAAGTGTTGCCGGGATATCTAAGTTTCGCCTTTTGTGTTCCGTCCCACTTATATTCAAGCGGATATAATTTTGTTGACCTTCGTCTTTCTATACGTTTAGCCTAATATGAAGTTCAGAAATACGGTTTATGATTTTTGATTTGTGGCTAAGATTATATGTCGTAGGTATCAGCGACTACGACAAACCTCTTAGTCTTATTAACACCCTGACTCTTGACTACAGATACCTGTGGATCGCAAAAACAATGATTTTCTCAATGCGGGGATCGAACTTGCGGTCTGTCATATCTAAACTATAATGCTGTTACCATCACTCGCAATTTAGTCACTCATTAGTCATTATGAAAAATACAGAGTGATATTGACATATGGTATTTAATTTAAAACACATGTTCCTTAATCCCCCTAGGTACTATTGTGCCAAATTTGAATAAAAACTGCCTGATAGTTTTGTCAAAAATCACGATTTTAGGTTTCTAGGCTTTTGATCAACCCCTATATAGATACTGAGTTTTTTTGGTTCAGATAAGTTCATTAACTGAACTGAAGTTCATCTAAGCAGTAAAAATACTCTTGTCTACTTGGGAAGTCCAAAAATCGTGAAAACGAAAATCACGATTTATGACAAAAAATCTTCTCATATTGTTTTGAAATTATATACAATGTCACCTGGGGTGATGAGAAACATGTGGGTTAATTTAAGTAACATGTGTCAATATCACCCTGTATAAAATAGAATACTGCCTCGGTGACGTAGTTGTACTACGGTACGGTTACAAAGCTGAGGTTATCGGGTTCGAATCCCGAGTTGGGCAAAGTGATATTTGATTTTTCTATTCATTATCAGCCCAGAGTCAGAAATTTGTGCCCGATATGGCGATAGGCTCGCCACCTATCACATCGTTGGACGGAACATACAAGGCGAAATGTGCGTGTTCTGGCACCTCTGCCTACCTCTTCTGGGAAAAAGGCGTGAGTTTATGTATGTATGTATGTGCGATGCATGTACTGGTGGTAGGTCTCTCATATGTGAGAGGCCATCTGGGTAGGTACCACGGCAATATCTATTTCTTCCGTGAAACAACACTGCGTAACACTGTTGTGTTTCGGACTGAAGGACATTGTAGTAACTACTGGACATATTGAGACTTAACATTTTATGTCTCAGGATGGCCAGCGCAGTGGAATGTTGTTACTGTTTATAAGCGGTCGTATCGCTTACTATCAGGCGAACGGCTTGCTCGTCTCACCATTCATTGCAATAAAAAAAAATATTACGTCACTGTGCATTTGGCTTCACGCCATAAACCAAGACTGAGTCATCGAGCCAGTCTCTGGGGAGATGCGGGCGTGGATGGATGTCTGCACTTGGTATTTCGTGTTATGACATCAAATATTACGTGTAGTAATATTATTACTTGTTATGGGATGTTTTTTTTAACAGCCTCTGTGGCACATTTGTTTGGATAACTGCTTTAATATGAGATGCCGCGGGTTCGATAATTACGCCGGGACATATTGTGTATCTATAGGTATTTTTTTTGGGTCTGAGTGTTTGTGATACCAAAAAGTAAAAGAAAGTAGAAATTAAAGAATAGTAGTAGGAAAACAAGGTGACCGAAATTTAATTACGAAAAATGACAAAAAAAAGATGTATTAAGTGGTTTTAAATTTATTCATATATATTAAATATTCAGAAGCTTAAAAATTGTATTAAGTCAAGCAATATCTCCTGAAATTGTACATGAAGTATCTGTATCAGCCCATATACGTCCCACTGCAGGGCACGGGCCTACTCTACAATCGAGAATACGATTGAGAGTGGTTAGGCCATATAGTCCACCACGCTGGCCTAGTGCGGGTTGGCACATGAAGGTATAGTAAAAAGATTTTTTTTGTGTTGTTATTTTGTTCAGATTGACTTTGGCTATAATAAATGTAATACCAAATATTGGGTAAAATAAAAATGATGTATTTATTTAATTAATTCCTTAATTTTTAACCTCCTAGTATTTTTAATAGTAATCAAAGACTTTTAACATATTTCAGTAACTTACATAGTTAATTCAATATCTGTTTATTCGTCTATATCAGCTCATATACGTTCCACTGTTGGGGACGAGCCTCCTCCTTCTATATGGCCTAACCGATCTCAATCGTACTCAAGATTGTTGAGGAGGCCCGTTCTTCAACATCATATATACGAGAAATTACAATAACAAAATATCCGCAAATGTACTGAAAATGCTTAAAAATATTTCCTGTTCCAACGTCTTGGGAATTGAACGTTCGGAAATAAAATTTAATATTACAGTCATGTCACGTCGGGTCGTGCCGCGAATGCGCGAAACGAAATTTCATTAACTATATTAGTGGGTGCAGAGATATTAGATCCATCATGAGAAAACATAATTATACACCCAAAATAATCATAGTTAAAATATGATTTGCTTATATAATTATAGGTTTTAAATAGGAGGGAGATAGAAGGAGAAAGGAATAAGAAAAGGGTATTGGGCATTAACAATATAAGTGGGTGCAGATCTGTCATCAGAAAACTAAATTGTATAATATTCATAATTTGGAACATTATTTGCATACAACCTAACATCTTTAAAATAAGAGGGAAATGGAAGGAGAAAATATGGTAGCGGTTGGAGACGATGGGCTTAATATCGAGCCCAATGGCGTCCCATAGGAGAGGCCTAGGTCCAGCAGTGGACGCGTAGAAGCTGTCGATGATGTGATGATGAAGGAGAACGAAATAAGAAAAGTATTTTGGAACCTCGGTTGTCCCACTCACTGTAAGAAACAGTAAAGCTGTTCGGTCACTTGTCTGTAAGTTGATAGTACGACGTCGATCACGCTCGCCATTTTATTGATGTCGGTAAATAAGGCTCTTTGTAGCCGTTGACAACGCTACTGAAATCTCCAATACTCTACGATTTTAGTATCTGAAAGACAATCACAACATTACACAAAAGTTAATATGTCGCTTACGATTGTTCCGTGCCACCTTAAATATTTCGGAAAGTTGTTGAGATTTGGCATTTTAAATAATATTCATGTCAGATATATTTGAATGAAGAATTGCTAAGCATATTCGCGTCTAGCAAACTGTATGTTGTATGTACGGCCCGACATTTATTCTCGACTGAGAATAGAAGAAGAATAGAAGAATTATATTGGGAGATTTCAATAGCATTGTGTACGAAAAGCTTAACTTGAAAATTAGTAGTACAGGTACGTTGCAATGCAGCATATAGCTCAATGAGGGTTCACTATTGTCTGGCCATTCACATATTATTAGCATATAGATGATCGCTTTGTATGTCTATCTACATAATTGATTTTGTTGTTATGTGTTAGCCATGCAGAAATAAATAAATGGGTCATACACATACGCATGTTCAGAATGAATAGGTATTATCTTCAAATTTCTTGATTGATTCTCTGACTTAATTTTGGTAAATGACTTACAAGTATTACTATTAAGACATATACCAAATAATGAATTATCTTCAGCAATGATTAATATAACAACAAAAATTTCCACAAATGTCCCCTTCTGTGGACTGTTCGTAAACGCACTTGGCATATTTTGATAGATATTTCTCATACTTGATATGCGTTATCTATTTAAGTTATATTAAATATCATTAGTATATATACTGACTATTAAAATTTTACTGAGTAAATTAATATATGTTAAAGTGACTCCACAAAAATATCAATAAACTGTTGGTTACACGGTACTGCGACTTTTCTGTGGACCTTAAATTCAACCGAATAAATTGGCCAGTATAAAATACTATTTTACAAAAAAAAAAAATTAAACTGGCCACACTGACGGGTGGCATCGGTCACGTTGGATTTAATGACTGAGCCCAGCGTAGGTTGTTCATTAAGATATTGAGATCTTTAATAGTGTTATTGTCAAAGATCAGTGCTTCTTTTCTGTTCCTTGTGTACTTGAGTAAATAATTACTAGTTTTATTAATTCACATGCTGCCGAAATAGCTTAAGGGGAGTAATTGTGGAATAAATTTACCTACTTGGCTATCCTCAAAACTAAATTAGCATTGCTATTTTTTTTAAAGAATGTCCTTTCTGTGGACATCTTTTCTGTGGATTTATAAGTACACACGAAAGACAATGTCTACAGAAAAAATTAAGTAATAATGATTTAACAAGTAAAGCAGTATTTTGCTTGCCTGTAAACGTGGACGTGGAGTGCTGTGGGCTCGATAGTAATGTATTTAGCTTATAATAATATTAAATTATTACTCAGTATCGGAATAAAACCATGTTCCATATGATAGCGAATTATGTGATGTCCGTTCATCATTCTTTAACTTTAGTGATTCAGATAACTCAATTGCACCATCGAAAAAACAAAAAATAAATTCAGCGATGGAGACACTTGCTTTGTAACTATTTTTGATATGTTTGTTCTTTTGTGTAAACACAAGACCCATCTGTGCTCGAAAAAAATTTATTATAATTTCATTTTTTAGCTTAATCGAGGAAACGATCTTGTTTTATGTTTTAATTTAAATATTCTGATAATATCATATTAAATGAGACTGATTTTGTAAAAATCCCGACCATGTTTTTTTATACAATTTTTCGCCTCGTTTTGTGTATGACCCAAATATATAATATTCAACAGTCACATACATAGTCCTGACCTGACATTAGGATCAAGTCTTGTGTCGTTGGTATGAGGAACTTCGAGAGACTTTTGGTTTCACAAATATCCAGACCCGAAAGAAATATTAGTGGGTCGCACAAACATTTATACCGCTGCGGGGATCGAACCCGCGGCCTCTTGTTTCACAGGCATCTAACCGACTGCGCAATGGAGGCTGTACTAATAAATAAATGTTCGTTCTTTCTTTAACTTCAACTATTTAAAAGAAGTCTTTATATAAAGCAGATTTGCTTACGAATGAACCGAGATTAACAAAGAAAGGCGACGCCGTATAACATGAAATCCTTGGCCATACATAAAGGTCAGGAAAGCCGTTGTAAGAGCAAGACAAGGCATCCCTAGATGTTTTATTCATGCTTATAAAGAGCGTATTTTGTTCATGGCATCACATATTTCTGACCTCGTTGTGTTGGCTCGCGACTCGTGATTTGGTGACGTAAACAATAACGATAAATTATTTTGGATGGTCAGTGGTGGACACAATTTAATTTATTTTTTTGATATGATTTTTATTTTCATCCTTAACATCAGTAAAATGGAGTTTCAATATACTTATTGCTTTAATTTCTTCCAGAAAACAGAAGTGTTTATAGCATGTAATTCACTTTTGTCCGAAGAATCGGGGAGGATTCGATAACCCTGAAGTCTGGTAACCTGCTCTTCTACCGGGGGGACGACCAACAGTCCCGAGGAGGTGTCGGATTTCTCGTCCACAAGTCTCTCATCAACAACATCGTATCCATCGAAAGTGTGTCGAGCAGGGTAGTATACCTTATACTCAGAATATCTAAAAGATATTCGTTGAAGGTCATACAGGTATACGCGCCGAACTCGACACACCCAGATGAAGAAGTAGAGGAAATGTATGAGGACATAAGTCGGGCCATACATACTTCCAAAACCTACTTCAATGTTGTTATGGGAGACTTCAACGCAAAGTTGGGCCAAGGGAAGCGATGCAGAGTTGAAAGTGGGGCAATTTGGACATGGGCAACGGAACCCCAGGGGTCAGAGGCTGGCCGACTTTCTGGAGAAAGAGGGACTCTTTGCGATGAACTCTTTTTTCCAGAAGCCGCCTCACAGGAAATGGACCTGGCTGAGTCCTGACGGTTCTACGAGAAACGAGATAGATTTCATCTTGACGACGAATAGACGGATATTCAGAGATGTCTCTGTGATCAACAGGGTGAAAACCGGCAGTGATCACCGAATGGTTAGGGGCACACTGAATATCAATGTCCAATCGGAAAGGCGTCGCTTGATGAAATCTACGCTCCGACCTACTCGCGCCCATATCCAAAACCCCGAGAGCTTTCAACTCGAGCTGACAAATCGCTTTGATTGTCTAGGAGAAAACCTTGCAGTGGACGAGCTAAACAGCGGTTTGGTAGAAGCTGTCCATACGGTGGGATCTAAGTATTTTAGACCTCGCCGTAGAGATAGACCACAAAAACTCTCGATCCACACTCTTGACCTCATGGCCGAACGTCGATCTTTAGCGCTGCAGTCTTCCGTTGACGCCGAAGCATATCGGCGGCTCAATAGACAGATCTGGAAGTCCTTGCGACACGATGTCCGTGCTCACAATACTGTGAGCATTAAGGAGACAATCGAGCGGAACGGAGGCTCCAAAGTGTTTGCAAGAGAATTGTCTATTGGGCAAAGCCAGTTGTCTAGGCTGAAGATGGAAGACGGCCGCGTAGTATCGACGAGGGCAGAGGTATTAAGGGAGATTGAGAGGTTCTACGGGCAGCTTTACACCTCGGTTGCCAAACCTGCTGTTAGCTCGGCTAGACTATCGGTACATCGAAGTGTTGAAGTGTATATACAATAACGCCACCATGTCGGTCCGAGTACAAGATCAGAGTACGAAGGCTATTCCACTACAGAGAGGCGTGAGACAGGGAGATGTCATATCTCCGAAACTGTTCACTGCCGCGCTGGAAAACGCCTTCAAGCTCTTGCGATGGAAAGGATTCGGCATCAACATCAACGGCGAGTATATCACTCACCTTCGGTTTGCCGACGATATTGTAGTCTTGGCAGAATCGCTGGAAGACCTTAGCACTATGCTCGAAGACCTCAATCGAGTCTCCCAACAGGTGGGTCTTAAAATGAACATGGACAAAACGAAGATCATGTCGAATGTCCATGTTGTGCCCACCCCCATCGGTGTTGGGGGCTCGACTCTTGAAGTCGTTGACGAATATGTCTATTTAGGACAAGTGGTCCGGTTAGGCAGGTCCAACTTCGAGAGAGAGGTCAATCGTCGAATCCAACTCGGTTGGGCAGCGTTCGGGAAACTACGCGACGTCTTCTCGTCCAAAATACCTCAGTGCCTTAAATCGAAGGTCTTCGATAGTTGTGTGTTGCCAGTGATGACTTACGGCACCGAGACGTGGCCTCTCACTATGGGCCTTATTAGGAAGCTCAAAGTCACTCAACGAGCTATGGAGAGGGCTATGCTCGGGGTTTCCCTACGAGATCGAATCAGAAATGAGGAGATCCGTAGGAGAACTAAAATAACCGACATAGCCCACCGGATTAGCAAGTTGAAGTGGCAATGGGCAGGGCACATAGCGCGGAGATCTGATGACCGATGGGGTCGGAAAGTGCTCGAATGGAGGCCACGTAGCGGAAAGCGCAGCGTAGGACGTCCACCCACAAGATGGTCCGACGACCTGGTAAAGGTCGCGGGACGTCGCTGGATGTAGGCTGCCTCCAACAGGTCTCTGTGGAAATCATTGGGGGAGGCCTATGTTCAGCAGTGGACTTCCTTTGGCTGATGGATGGATGGATGGATTCACTTTTGAATATTTACGTGGCAAAGGAAGTAAAATGAACTTAATGTTAATTGCAACGCAATCTGAAAAGAGTATCCATTAGTGAAGGATGGTCAATGACCTATCTCTAATGGAAGCCTGGCTAGTTACCGAAAATTTAGCTTTAAGGCACCTTGTGTTGAATACAGGTTCTTCCTAGTTCAGCAAGCGAAGATTTTAGCTAATAATATTTTGGTATCATAGCCTACTTTTGTATTCTGCTTTTTGTTACTATGTTTTTGCCTAAATTATCCTACTATATGTACATAAATGCGAAAGTTTGGGTGCTTGTTACCGCTTCACACTAAAACCACTAGACCAATTTTAATGAAATTTGGTATGGCTGACACCTTGGATTAGCACATGTCTTACTAATTTTTATCCCAACAAAATCTAGTATTCCCGTGGGATGTGCACGGAAATAAGGAATGGGATGGAAACTTTAAATTACGGCAGTAATGTTGAGTTTAAATATAACAGCTGTCACGGGAAATAGTAGTGTTCCTAAAGGCTGGTCTCAAAAAGTAAGCACCCGATTGAAGCCTGGCTGGACCGCTATTATTTCAATAAAACCATCACTGTCAACAGTTAAATTCGTACAGTCTTCCGCACTCGATAACATTGAAATATTTTACCGCCATTACAAAGGGCTAGCACACGCGACATGGCGTGATGGAATACTTATATTTTTAGTTAGGGCGACATGTATTAACTGGGGAAAACCATGTCATATTAGGGAAGGAATGGTTGGTATAAAACTGCGTACAATTCAAAATAAATATAATGCTTCGTTTATCGTCACTGTTGTAATTTGTCAACTGTGTTAATTTTAATTATTTGTCCTTTATGACAATTTATCGTCCATGCAATGTACACACACTAGACACACATCACCCACAGCCTCCGTGGCGCAGTTGGTTAGACGCCAGATGTGAAGTACGGAATTAACTAGTGGTCGGGCCCGGCTTCGCCCGGGTGCAGATAGTTTTTGAGTCCAGTCCACAGCAACATCATTTCGCGTAACACTAACTATATTTCCCATGTGTCGTCGACTATATTTCTCGTCCCGTTATATTCCGTTCGGTCCCGTCTCATTCAGTCTCATGACGAAAAGCATTCAATCCTGTCCTTTCCTATCCTGTCCCAACTATTCGAATTTGAAAGAGTAGAAATGTATAATTGGTCTCCTGGCTCATCGCGCGGGAACACTAAATGTTTCGAGATAAGAAGTCGTCTATGTGTTAATTTAGGATGTCAGCCATCACTATGCCAAATTTCATCAAAATCTGTTGAGCCGTTATTGCGTGAAAGAGTAACAAACATCCACACTCACAAACTTTCACCTTTATAATATTAGTAAGATTGATTAAATTAACGTAAACTTTTTTGTAAATTAAAATTTAGATTAAATAAAGAATAAAATTTCCTCATATTGGCTAGATTTTTCACTACTGCTTCCCTTGTATAGGTCATAATGTGATGATATAAAGCCTAAAGCAGTCCTCGATAAATGACCCATCCAACATAGAAAACAAAAATTCTTACCAATTGGAGATAACAAACGAACAAACCAACTCTTCAGCCTTAGTATACATGTAGTTGTACTTATGTATAAGCTAATAAAAACATGGGCTGTAGAATAACTACGTAATCCTGATTTTTCACAACGGGTAATTTCACAAGAATACTTTTAGTCAGCTACAGTCAATGTTTATTATGTCTTCAATCTTCTGGGATCAATGGACCTTGAATGCCCGGATCATGTTTTTGTACAGATGTTTTGTTTTACTTTAAATTAATCATGGTGTAGAAAGCTGTTTACAGATTTTCAAGCTCTTTAAATTATATCAAAGAAAAACATATCTTTTTTACTTATATTTGTAGTCAATGATTCCCCATTTAATAAAATAAATATATAACACCCCACAGTCACATAGTGACCTACATAGTCTTGATCCCACCCTAAGACCGAGTCTTGTGTATCAGGAACTATCAGAGACTTTTCGGTCTCACAAACACCCAGACCCGGAAGAAATATTTGTGGGCCGCACAAACATTTAACTCGGTGCGGGAATCGAACCCGCTACCTCTCGTTCCACAGGCAACGTCTAATCAACTGCGCCACAGAGGCTGTCAAATATGTAACTTAAGGTGGATAGTAGCCAAACTACCACCCTGAATTACTTAATTTAGCATTCCACTGTGCTCTAGACTGCACTTATAATTGCGTAGTATAAAAATAATAGTTAAAAATATCGCGCGTTAAATAGCGTATCAAAGTCGGGAATATAATATCGCAGCGCAATCACGTAGTCTATTTAATGGCTGTAATATCCATCGGATATTTTCTTTTAAAGGGGCTTATTCTGTGAAACGATACGAACTTCGAATGTTCGGACGCCGTTCAAAAAACTTTACTAATATGCCTAAATACTCTACCAAATCTTGGAATCCTCTTTCGTACGTCGTAACCACAGACATTGAAGTTCGGAGAAAATAATAACCATAATAGAGAATAGTATAGAATTTTATGCGATGTGGGAAACTTATATTTTACTCCGGACATCGAAAATCCGAACATTCGAAGTTCATATCGTTTCATACAGTAACCCACCAGTATCGTTTACTTGATTAAAAGCTGGGTTTTTCAGGAACTTACACTTTGTCATATCGGTTGATCTGAGTTTTTTTACACCGATAAAATGGCTATATTTTGCCGCTTGATTACATAAGAATTAACAGTCCATCAGTCAGCACTATAACGATGAAGGAAAACATCATAGGAAAACTTGTTGTATACCATATCAATTTGCAAGAATATCTATATAAAGTCCCCTTACCCGCAGTGAGTAAACATGGTGGACTATATGGCCTAACCCCTCTCAATCGCATTCTCCATTGTAGAATAGACGCGAACCCTACAGTGACATGTATAAAGGTTCACACACATAGAAAATAATCTAAATATTGTCAGAACAAAAGCTAGGAACATGCGCGGAATCCCCATAACAGCTGGTTCAGTTGTGCCGTTCCCGAAAACGTTACAGTATGGTAATAAGGACAAATATAGAAACGTAACGATGGTTGTGTGACGAGGGTTCTCCGCCTATTTGCGGAATCGTTTGAAGGAAAATAATTGTTTGGGACGTTTTATGAATACAAAAAGAAGTAAGACCATTGTTTTAGTTTATTTTATTTCTATTTTGTATATACTGGAACTTACCGCAATGTCCATTTCTGCCATGAAACAGCAGTGTCAATGCACTGTTGTGTTCCGGTTTGAAGGTTATTGCAGTCAGAGTAACTACTGGTCATATTGAGACATCTAATGCCTCAGCGTAGTGGGATGCCAAGCATTGCTTTGTAATTAATGGTGTTATTTAGTTTTGCTTCTATCTATGAGCGGTTGTATTGCTTACAATTAGGAAAATGGCATGCCCCTCTCGCCATTCATTCGAATCATGAAAGGAACTAACACGTAAAATAACTAATAAACATCTTGTTTATTGCAATGGAATTCAAATAACTTTCATTCCATATCTAAAAAATAAAATAACTACTGTTAAATCAGATTAATACCTTTGCCACTAAATATAATAAAGTTATTCAAATCATTTATTGAAAACCTTACAAGGCAGTATATAATAATTCCTTTTCCTTTTTCACAACAACAAAAAAGCCTTTTCCCATTGTTAAATATTTGATTGCTTCCCACATCAATACTCAAGCATGGGCCCATTCCCTTTAAAGATAAGTATTATGATCCAATCAATCAATTCAGAGTTCAATTATTGAGATGAAATTGAATCGCAGAAAGAAATACGTTCAATTAAAAGCTAAGACGGTTATCAATCAGAAGCAGACCTCGGGTTCCTTTCAGTATTATGAAATGTTTTCTTTTGAGGTTTATAAAAGTTTTGTTCGAATAATACTTTGATACCTTTCGGCTTTCTAGTAATGTTAATGTAGGAGTTTGTTTTATTTTTCTTTGGATTATTTTAGCGGAATACAAAATACTTACACTTTTATATAAAAATTTGACAATACGAGTAATAGTTTTAATTAAAACACACATTCAAATAAAACCCTTTTTAGCGAATTTTAATATAAACCAAATTCGCGATAAAGTACGTAAAAAAGTTATATTTCAAATAGTTACAATTCTATCCTGAAATCACTATAAAAGATGTATTTTACTGTTACTGTGTTTGTGTTTGGTCATTAAGAAAAACAAACAAATAGACCAGTTTATTTTCACCATTATACTTCAACACTTTAATGGTAGTAGATCTCTATGTGAGAGGCGGCCTGGGTAAATACTACCACAAAGTCTATTTCTCCCGCTAAACAGCAGTTTAAATGCACTGTTGTGTTCCGGTTTAAAGGACATTGCAGCAAGAGTAACTACTGGACATATTGAGACATAACATCTTATATCTCAAGATGGCGAGCGCAGAGGAATGTCAAGTATCGTTTTGTAACTCATGGTGCTGTTTAGTTTTACTACTTTCCATGAGCGGTCGTATTGCTTACCGTTAGGCGAAAAGCAAGCTCATCTCACCATTCAGAGTAATTAAAAAAATACAGTATATAGTAGTTATAGAGTTATAGCATATAAAAGGAGGGTCATTTTGTTTTATTACACAGTAGTAAGCTTACTGAAATTTCACAAAGTTAAGTCCAACGAATTTTTGTACAAAGAATTCCTGTGGTATATACGAGATAGCCTAGTGGGCGGCTGCCTACGCATTCAAAACCCACGCGTTTCAGCAGATTAATTACCATAAAATCTTCTTAAGTTGTTTTTAAAAATACGAACGTTATTGTCCTTAGTTTTTTGTGAAATAATATTCTGTAAAAAATATAGGAAAAAAAAATTTTTTTTCTATTTTAATTTGCAAATATGTATTGTTTAGTAGAATTTAAATCATTAAACTTAAATATTGACATTAAAACATTGACTGTCTCAATGGCGTAGTTGTACTACGGTAAAGTTATAAAGCTGAGGTCTCGGGTTTGAATCCGAAATAGAGCAAAGTGATATTGGATTTTTCTATTAATTATCAGACAGGAATAAGCTCGTTATTATACTGGGTATCTCAAGACTGCTACCGAAAACGAAGCCGGGTGGTAGTTTTAGTGACTACAAACATAATGCAACTACAAATTTCGCAAAGAAATGCGACAATGATTTTTTATGATTTTTTTAAATATCGTCATTTTTGGGTGGTAAATCCATAGTTTTTGCTGAAATAATAATTTAAACACTTTTATACTTTAGATTATTTATAAATAAAAGGGTATACACTATTATTTTGGGAAAAAATGTATTTACCACCCAAATATGGTCATAGGAAAAAAATAACATACCCTGTATAACATTATAGGTTGACAGCCTCCGTGGCGCAGTTAGTTAGACGCCGCCGGTGAAACAAGAGGCCGCGGGTACGATCCCAGCACCGAGACAAATGTTCGTGAGGCCCACAAGTATTCAGTCCACAAGTATTTCAGTCTCAGGTCTGGGTGTTTGTGAGACCGAAAAGTTTCTCGTAGTTCCCGACACCCACGACACAAGACTTCATTGATCCTAATGTGGGGTTACGACTATGTATGTGAGTGTTGAGTGTATTTATTTATAGGTGTGACCAGTATCCCATAGAAACCGATATGATATGTTTTGCTGTTTACTGTTGAGTTAAGTGATCAAAACTGTTAGTGATTTTACAGCTAGTGGTAGATGATGCAATGGTGGAAAACATTATCATAGTGACCTATTCAAATGTGTCGCATTTCACACACACACACACACACACACACACACACACACACACACACACATATATATATATATATATATATATATATATATATATATATATATAATATCCGGCCTAGCAATGAAAGTTATTGTTTTCTATCGATCAAAACAATTCATTTACCTTCAATCCGCTTTGTAATCATGTCAAGAAAGTAAAACTGGCAAGCAATGAAAATTTTTTTTCTGTATCTGAATCAGTCTATACATACACATGTCCCACTGCAGGGCGCGGGCCCCCTATACAATCGAAAGAACCATTAAGGGGGCTTAGGCCGAATAGGTTATCACGCGTCTAGTTCGGGCGAAATTTATATATCCTAGAATTTTTTGCAAATCGCTATGGTATGCTGGTTTCCTCATAATGTTTTCCTTCACCATTTTAGTGCACACACACACATGTCTCTGAAAAGTCTAAGGTATGCCTTGGGATTTGTACCCGTGACCACCGTCAATATTTCGGCAACCGTGTCTAGTCCGTTACCAACAATATTAAGTAGAGAAAATATTTTGTATCTAGAGATTAAGTGCTATGTGTACTGACTTGTCATAAGAGCTCTTTAATTGCCTACGTGACCAATAAATAAATACATTTCATTACAATACGGGTCACCACGTAATATGAAAATTATCAAATATGAATTACTAATTAGGTACGGTTATACTAAATCTCCAAAAGATATAGACTACAAGCCCGTGGCAAAAAGCGATGGGTCAAATGAACCACCAGGAGACCTATTTGGTAGGATACAGGGGCATAAAATAATAATATTTAGCACTATGCCGTCACCTGTAAGCTGTCCGTCTCAGTGCAGATGAGACTTCAAAATCATCATGGAGAGGAGTTTATTTTGGTCATTTATTTTTGTACGGCATTTCTACCATCGATAGGTCCATGAAAAATAATAGAAAGAACACGTAGTGCCGTACAAAAATAGTGCGTCACAAAGTCGGAAGAACGTTAGATATTCCGGCAAAGGAGATGGGCCAGAAATGTATGGGCCTTGGGCCGTTTGTAGTACATTACACCAAATTTACATAGTGAAATTGGCATTCGATTTCTGTATGAAATACTATTATACGTTACATATTAGCTTTATACAAAAATAAATACCAAGCCAAGAACAGCAACACTACAAGGGGACAATATGGCGTCTGAAACGGCATGTTTGACAACCGATGTCAAAACTTGACATTTATGAAATATGAAGTCGTAATTCGTTTTCCTATAAATCAAATATTATTTTTAGTCGTCTGTGCTATAAATTACTGTACTCTTTATAACTCGTAAATGTTTTTACGTCAACAGAATTAGTATCATACTTTATTGATCATCTTATATAATATAACATAATGTCTATACAATAAATTGCAACAAGTCTGTCAGAATCTCGTCATGTTTATAGTTATTTAATATTAAGAAACTGTACCTATATCTGGCCGTAAGTGCGGTGCATAATACTTGCTAAACAACCTATTTAAATAATCCACAATAAAAATCTGCTAGGCATGAGATACAGCACGGCACAGACTGATCACTTGTCGCGACTGCTAGCATCTGTATCAGCCCATATACGTCCCACTGCAGGGCACGGGCCTACTCTACAATCAAGAATACGATTGAGAGTGATTAGGCCATATAGTCCACCACGCTGGCCTAGTGCGGGTTGACGGACTTACATACCATAGAAATTCTTATGAATCGCTATGGTAAGCAGGTTTCCTCACGATGTTTTCCTTCACCGTTTTAGTGCGTGGTGATTGACTATCAATACACACATGACTCCAAAAAGTCAGAGGTGTTCCCTATGTGCATATGAACAAATAATCATTTTATTATTAGGCATATGCACTTAATAAGCTCTTAGTTATTATAGTCCATACAAATGAATACGCTATAAAAATGGAATCGAATCTGATAGCAGCCATGTTTACTTCTATACCTTAATGTCTAGTAAAAGAACATACTAGCAATCATTTCTGTACAAGCTAACATTTCAAACATTATATTTAGTCTACCCCTAGAAGTCTAATATACTTTAGTATATTAGACTTCTACATACTTAAAAATAATATTATCCTAAAGTTTAAGATATTATTTTTCAAATAATGTATTTGACATTAATTCTAACTGGTTATTTCTGAGCACACATAAGGAAAAAGTAGGATTAATTGATGAAAGAAAACTAAAATCAAACAAAACTTAAGGACAATAAAGTACAACCAGATCTTGCTTTATATTTTTTATTTATATTCGCCTAAAAATAATCTCCAGTCAAAACATCTAGGAACAATGCCGGTGCTCCTATATTGTACTATTGGTAGCCCAACCAAAAGGCTAAATACCACAGTATAATCATGGTATGAGTACAGCAACCCACTGTCCAGTATCCAGCCATGTTCCTTTCAACATGAAGCACTTGTGGGTGTTAAGTATGTCCAAAAGAATCGAGATTGATACAATCTTTTTACGGCGGAGTTGGAATAAAATCTTGCTCATTGTCTACAGCTTGATTTATTTGCAGCCAGCAGTTTGTACAGATAATTGCTCGTCCTGATAACTAAAACAAAATAAAAAAGATTTAATATTGAAGATATCGAAGAATTATGATGAATAAATAACTCTTTGCAGTCACATGTGTATGATCCCAGGTCTTCTTCTTTAAACAATAGCGGACTATTGTTTAAAAAAGCATCTTAGCAGGCCGGCCGGATAATTGTATGAAATGTCTTGGGACAGTCATCTGATGCCATTAGATATTCCTCCTGGACGGCATTTGTGCTTACCATCAGACATAGTGTTGTTGTTATGGATATAATTATAATATAATATATTATACATAACACAAGATCATCTGAGTGTCCAGAGGGAAATAAAAGAAAATGTAATTCATTTAACAATTTAAACAACAATATATAAAATATCACTTCTTACATATTTATGTACTAGTAGACTTGTCCTGTGGACACAATGCAATTCAGCTCTAACATGAATACTTTTGTAATACTCCATACTTTGTATTGACCTTGATTAATTGGCATAAAACATACATTTCCCAAATTAATGAAGAAAATAGAATACTTACTTCTTGTTCTGCCATTTCAGCAATAAAACGTTTTGAAATACTCTACACGAGAGTGAATTGGCAGCCCATGTAGTTACTAAGATTCTGTTGAATGATAGAATCCATTTCAATTTTTGATTGCAGAAGTGCAATTCAACCATTTCACAACAATTGCAGAAGTGCAATTCAAGCAAAGCGCCACTTTTGATGTGCTGAAAAGCAGAATTGTGGGTTAGAAGAGAAATATGAACATAGTAATTTTGAGTGCTACTTAATGTTATGAAACCGATGCCGTACTTTTTCAAATCACCCCCCGGACCAATGAAAGGGAGTGGGTTACAACCGCTGATTTTTCTTCCTTGTCGCATAGTTTTTGTACGGCGTTGCGGAATAATGGTTTAGAAGAGGTATTTATTTATTTATTTTATTTAAACTTTATACAATATGTACAGGCGGACTTAATGCCGTCGGCATTTTCTACCAGTCAACCTTTAGGAGATGCAGAGATGAGATTAAGGTATTGCGACTGTATGGAACCGATGCCGTTTAAAATCAAATGACCAAATTTAGCGACAAATTTGCCGGAATATCTAACGTTCTTCCGACTTTGTGACGCACTATTTTTGTACGGCACTACGTGTTCTTTCTATTATTTTTCATGGACCTATCGATGGTAGAAATGCCGTACAAAAATAAATGACCAAAATGAACCCCTCTCCTTGATGATTTTGAAGTCTCATCTGCACTGAGACGGACAGCTTACAGGTGACGGCATAGTGCTAAATATTATTATTTTATGCCCCTGTATCCTACCAAATAGGTCTCCTGGTGGTTCATTTGACCCATCGCTTTTTGCCACGGGCTTGTAGTCTAATACCTCATAAATCAAATACCCCAGGTAGCCCCTTCATCGTATTAACAAATTTAATTGTATATTGTTCATGCGAGGTTTGCCGAACCCTTTGAATTTCATTAGGGCTGTACCTGTACGAGTAGATTTTTTTTATTTCAATGAATGGCGAGCCGAGCATGCCATTCACCTGATGGTCAGCGATACGACAGCTCGTAAACAGTAGCAGAACCAAACAACACCTCGAATCACAAAGCAATGCTTGACATTCCACTGCGTTCGCCATCCTGAGACATAAGATGTTAAGTCTCAATATGTCCAGTAGTTGCTCTGGCTATAATGTCCTTCAATCCGAAACACAACAGTGCTTCTACATTGCTGTTTGACGGGAGAAATAGACAATGTGGTGGTACCTACCCAGGCAGCCTCTCACATATGAGAGACTTACCACCAGAAATTTATAGATACTGCCGACATATCGGTATGGCAATTTTCTATTGAATTAGTATGCAAGTAGTTTATATCGATATATACGTACTTTTTGCAATGCAATGAAAAAAGAGTAAAATCATTAAGTCAACTTTATTATAAGCAATATGACAAAATATTTTATCTAAAATTTGTAATTGATTTGATGTCTGCACATGGAAGATACACGAGAATAAATGTATGAATGTAATAGAACCGATAGAACGAAACTGAATTATTGTATTTTTTTTAGCTTTAAAAGCTACCAAAGTCAATTTAGTATACAGTAATATATTTAAGTGCGTGGTGGCCTGTTGGTAAACGGACTAGACGCGACTGCCAACATGTTCACGGTGGTCGCGGGTTCGAATCCCAGGGCACACCTCTGACTTTTCGGAGTCATGTGTGTATTGATAGTCAATCACCACGCACTAAAACGGTGAAGGAAAACATCGTGAGGAAACCTGCATACCATAGCGATTTATAAAAATTTCTATGGTGTGTAAGTCCGCCAACCCGCACTAGGCCAGCGTGGTGGACTATATGGCCTAAGCCCTAACCACTCTCAATCGTACTGTCGATTGTAGAGGAGGCCCGTGCCCTGCAGTGGGACATATATGGGCTGATACAGAATATATTTAATGTGGTAAATGCTGTTGATGGCATGATTAGCATAAGTTCTTTAATGACTGTGATTCGTCTCTCCCCTATTATGTCATTGTTAGTTTACCTAAATAAAGAGAAAAAAATACACGAAGAACAATTTCAGTGGTGCCGACATCGATGAACGCAGTCGATGCTTACTCGTCACAGATCACTTTACTCGTGCAGTACTAAAACTAGGATGGCGTGGGCGAGGTGCGGGTATGCGGGGCGCCCCTCCCCTATGCGTCATCTCATACCCCAATTGCCATCACGTTCTGTCGTGTACTATAAATTTGATACGGTACTAAACCAGTTAGTTGGTCGTCATCCTTTTAAATAAATGAAATGTAAACCAAAAAAGTAAAATAAATCTTGTATTCTTTTTAACATGAAAAATTGTCTAATTGTAACAAAAAATATTTCATTTCTAAAGTAGGATTTGTAACAAAGGCTCAACAAAGATTTTTTGATTTGCCAAAAGTTTCTCCCCTAATTCCGTAATTCAATGTTAATTAATTAAAATTTGGCTAGTACAAAAGCCTCTTAATTTTGTTTTCGTTTAGGATTACAGCCAACTCATTATTCAATTATATCTTTTATTTATTTTTGTCCCGAAATAATTAATAATTTTCACAGATGACTGTCGAAAGGTTGCTCGTAGTTTAACACGTTCAACGCCAGGGCGGTCATTGGTGACCGACACTAGATCATCCTAATTGATACTTTGAAAAATCATAAATTTAGTCAAATTGCATGTTTTGTTTTTTTTTTTAAATTAAAGAATAGATATGATTAAAAAAACATATGTTTTGTTAAAACCGGCACTGTTTTATTGGTTTACATCGAGATATTGTGCGTCGGTCACCAGTGGGCGTCACGGCCCAAACGGAAAACCTCACATTTTTTCTTGGCGTTGAACGTGTTAAATGTATTTTTTTTAAAATTGTTATTTCTTATTCTGTATCTTAACTAACAATACAATCATGACTCAGAAATGTATGAGAAGTATGCCGTTGGACACAAACCACCTTTTCGGCAAGTCGCATATATTTTCACTTCATCAGGCCACCACATTTTCTCATACCATACAAATAATTGAAAATCAGTGTACATTACAATTGAGAGCAACACGTATGCATGCGAATCGATAAGTTAATTAAACCCAACGTTGCTATTCTAATGTCAATATTACAGTGAACACGTTCTATCGTTGGTATTATGCAGGACTGTATTGTTGGCAATTGGCTAATACAACAGAATGGGGTAAATATGTTGGCTTAATGCAGGTCGATGGGGTGAATAGGAATAGGAATTGATATGGATTTATTCGTCTATGTGTAAGTAATGAATTGCGGTTGGTTTTATTGCGTGGTCCGGTGAAATAGCAAACGGTTCGCTTAATGGTATGTGATTATCACCTCATGGAAATATCCTATACTTGGATCGTAGGTGTGTTGCCAGTAAATTGAGTGTCTTCTTGCCTTGGGAATATCCAGTGGTGGTGGTATCCTAGGGAATATTTGTTGATATGTGCCCCGTAGGTTCTGGCGTCCCTTAGGGTGGCGTGCCATCTCCCCTTCCCCTTCGCTGTATTTATAAACTCTATAACCAACCTTTCACGCTATTCTTACCACCTCTACGCTGATGAAATCCAAATATATATTCACAATCACTTAGACAAAATAATCGATGCGATAGGTTGTATTAATATGGACATTCAATACATCTGTGATTGGAGTAAAGCTCATGGTTTGAAGATAAATCTATTGAAAACCCAAGTCATTGTTGTGGGTAGGTCTAGGTTAATCTCAAAGCTGATGGGAGTCAACTCTCTAGTGTTTATTGTGACGGGATAACCATCGCTTAAAACCGTCATTTGTTCTTTTATTATATTTTATTAGTTTCTGTATACTGTTTTTTGTGTGTGTGCAATAAAGATTCAAATAAATAAATATCACTCCACCAAACAATTTTATGTAGCAGCTTTAACTCTCAACATCGAGGTACAAAGAAGATAAAATAATGGTGTTATACTGATATGAACTAACAACAGACGACGATAAATAATGGGAGCAGTAAAAGTGATTAAGTAGGAGCGCGAACTGAGGCAGTGGCCTGAGAATAAAATAAGTATGTAATAAAGGGAAAAACAAACTATGACCTAACAAGTTAATTGTTTCATTTATATTACAAAAAACTGTATTTTGTTCGAAAATAAAGACAGAAAATTAAAGGTATCGCTTACCATAGCGCGAATGGCACGTTAGCCTTGCCATTCACTGCCGAATTGCGACATATTATGTTATAACGTAGTGTTTATTTTTTCTATGTATTATGCCTCCTCTACACTTCAACAGATGCATCTGCTGACATCGTCTTTGGATGGGTGTTGCGATCGTATCTGTTGACGTATAGAGGAGGCATTAGTCTGACGTATTGTACCACCAACTTTTGGTTTTCCGGTAATCTCATTCATCTAATGAAATACGACAGCAATACATTCATGCTAATAGCTTTAACGACTGCAAAATATTATAAACAACAAACATTTCCAGCCATCCCAGCAATTTCTGATATTAATGTGTTTTATGTGTTAGAGCTTTGTTCATCAAATAGCTCAGGGCTAAAATGATTTTCTTTTGTAGCCGGTGAGCTGCACAATATACACGTACATGTTTTCTTATATTTTTGTTATCAACAACCTATTACAATGAAATAGAAAATACGTGACTCTCTAAAATGCTAATAATTTTTGAAATTTTTATTTAGTATTATTTTTTCTACCACCCGGTTCACAATGCTGTTTTCGCCAGAGAACATGGGAAAGAAACTCTAGAATTGCTCTTTGCAAAACAGTTCAGAATACAGTGATAAAACAGGAGTCGTAGCTTGGTTTAATTCAAAGCAGCTCCTAAATGATTTATAACCAATTGAATACTGGTTAAATCATTTGGTACGTCTGATTTGGACAACCAGTCATATGTTAGCCAATAAGAGGGCAAATAAAGGTGGCCCCGCACCACCATTTTTATTTACTTTTCTGAAGTACCAGCGTTCTCTATTTTATAAGTACTCTAAGTTTACAGCATGTATTAATAATTAAAGTGTTGTTTCATATCAGAGCGGTCGGAGGCGCTCAGCGGGCGGCTGTCGAAGTCAGCGTCTGAGCTTTCCTGCTCGGCGCCGGCGCCCGCCACGCCGCCACCGCGCGCGCGCTCCGCACACCATCACACGCCGCTCTCCGTCGTGCATAGGACCACGCACTTTTTCACCAATTTGAAGGTACGTAGTATAACACTACGTATGTAGTATAGTATAGGTAGTAGTTTATTTTACACTGCCCTTTCTTTTTTCCTACTCATATATCCATCCTATGGTTGTCTGGCAGAAATTGCCTTAGAGCGATAAGACCGCCATTTGTACTTTGTTGTTTTATATTGTCTCTAAACTGTTATTTCTTTTTACTGTGTACAATAAAGAATTAAATAAATAAATATAACACATGAGTCAAACCCCAGCGACCGTATTAAATAGCGAGGCTATTCCCCTTTGTCAGCTAAGCTACCCCACATTCTGTATCAGCCCATATAGGTCCACTGCAGGGCACGGGCCTCCTCTACAACCGAGAGAGTACGATTGAGAGTGGTTAGACCATATAGTCCACCACGCTGGCCTAATGCGGGTTGGCCTAACGAAGTATGATGACGATGAATTCCTAGCCGTTTTCGGCTTCGGCAACTGTTATATTGGACACAAGAATCTTTAAATTGGACGTTGTTCTTCCGTCCTCTGGTGCGCTCTAGTGTGGCTTACGTATTCAAGTTTGTTCGTAAAAGTTCGAGCGCATTTTAGAGACGTCAACACCCCGCTAACATAGTTGTATGTGTAATTAATGGCCGCAGGTGGTCGGGCCTTTAGCACGTCACGTTTTTTGTCGAGACCTTCGCGACGTTCAGCTTCAAAGGCATCTACCTGGCTTTGAACCAGATATCTCCATTCAAGGCGTTGTTCTGCTTTGGCCTCCCATTCAGATGGATTTATATTGAATCTCTTCATATGTCTCTTCAGAAAATCCTTATATCTTAACGTACGTACGTAGTATAACACATAAGTCAAATCCTGGCCATCGTATAATAGTGAGGTATTCCTGATACCCACGACACAATACCACATCTTATTGTCGGGGTGCCTATGTATGTGACTGTTGGGTATATTTATTTATAATAATAATAAATCTTTATTTCATACCTTATTTGTTACAAATCTGTCCATATTTTGTATCTACCAGTTATATAAACTTAGAATAAACAAAATGAATAACAAAACCAAAACACATATAATTACTTTTAACTCAATACTATTAAATATTAATTAATAGTCCTCAAATGCAGGCCCAGCAATTTTTGCATAAGAAGGCTGTCAGTGTCCATTCTATATGCAATAAGTTGTAAATAGCTGTTGGAACTGGTTCGAAGTCGCCTTATCATGGATGCTGTCCTTTTGCGCATTATTGCAACAAAACCATCGACTCCCGCCATCGAAAATATTTGTGAAGCACTTCAGTGCCGCGGTAGTTTATTCATTAATCTCATATGGTGATGGTTAGTATCTCGACAGCCTTACAGAGTTTAGGAGACTGTCCCGCCCTCACACCCACCAATGTAACTCCTGTGAGCCAGGATCAACAGTGGCACGCAAAGTAATGACACCGAGCATTGAAGCTCGGTGAGTCTCCGGGAATGTCTAACTTGTCTTTAACCCGCAACGAAATTAATCAGAAAGTTAAATTAATAGGAGCCTTACAGAGTTAACATCTACTCTCTCTTTCCAACTATTAATTGCTCATATTGGTAGGTAATACATCTACAGATACATATATGAAGCACATTGTTTCCCTACTCCGTTGTCTGGAGGACATCGCATAAAGTATGAGTCCGCCAATTATGTCAGCATTTTTACGTCTTTTTGTTTTTTTTTTTTTTTATTGCATTGAATGGCGAGACGAGCAAGCCGTTCGCCTGATGGTAAGCGATACCACCGCTCATGAACAGTAGCAATATTCCACTGCGCTCGCCATCCTGAGACATAAGATGTTAAGTCTCAATATGTCCAGTAGTTGCTCTGGCTACAATGTCCTTCAATCCGAAACACAACAGTGCATTTAAGCAGTGTTGTTTCACGGGAGAAATAGACATTGCGGTGGTACCTACCCAGATGGCCTCTCACATATGAGAGACCTACCACCAGTAGTTTTGTTTGTCTTTTATTTTCTTATTGTATTTTTTGTTATGTGGTAAAATTATTAGTAGTATTATAATTATTCCTGAACCTTTAGGGATGTATATTTTTATACTGACACAATAATATGACTTCTGTATACCTGATAGCACTACTAGATGCATGAGCGGAAATCGATAGTGAACGAAAACATAACCATACAGTAAACTATAAGTTTTGATTAACAGACGTTGTTCCTTCAACTTGTTTTATTTCAGATAAATTTCAATGAAACAGAAATACTAGAACTACCATACAATAATATACTTTGGAAACTATTAACTATTAAAAAGATCAAACTGAATAATAACAAAAACATCACGAACAGTCTATACAAAGGAGGCTTCTTATCTCTTGTAATCCTTCGTGCCTGAACTACACATTTGGCGCTCCTTTCTTACATATAGCAGCCATTATACCCAAAACTTATGTAATATATTACCTTATCCCAATGGCATATTTAACGCTCTGAAAGCCAGAGTGCGTGATGTATGCGCTCGCCTCCCTAAGTTTAGCTATGCTTGGCGCAAGAAGACAAAATATATAACATAATAATTAAGGGTACAATACTTAGCACTGAGTCAACGATTAGAGAGAGAGAGAGAGAATAAGAAAGAGAGAAAGAGATTAAGTTTGAAGTCAGAAAATTTAAGGTTTTTTCATAAGTCGTATTTATTATGTTGAGATACCTACATTTATATGGTATTTTTTTGACTTTGCTAATACTTGTGTAAACATTTCTTAAAGGTTTTCAAAAGTAATGGTAGTGTACTGAAAAATGTATGAACTTATGAAGGTTGCAAAAATGTGATAGATGCAGGTCACTGTAGAAATAAATAACACCCAATAGTCACATGCATAGTCCTGACCCCACTCTAAGATCGAGTCTTGTGTCGTGGGTATTATGGACTATGAGAGACTTTTCGGTCTCACAACCACCTAGACCCGAAATAAATATTTGTGGGCCGCACAAATATTTCTCTCAGTGCGAGAATCGAATAAAAAATAATTCAAATAGATTTTCCACTTATATAGTTATTGTGTTAATTTAATCGTAAAACATTATAATGAAATGTCATAAAACTGATGATACAATCAAAGGAGACGATTTACGATTATTGCTATTCCAGTAATAAGTCTTTACCTCGGCTAAGTCCTTGCGAAGGTTACACAACTTCCTACCCGTTGCCACGAAGGTTTCGCTTGCGCAAACGCTCCTACTCCCCATCCTTGATTATGCCAATGTTAGCTATCTAGATCTCACCGAGGACCAACTAAATAAACTTGAGCGCCTTCAAAATTTCTGCATAAGATTCATATTTGGTCTACGCAAATATGATCATGTTTCTGAGTTTCGTGCTAAGCTCAAGTGGTTACCTATACGACTTCGCCGGAATACCCATATACTGTCACTTCTATACAATATTTTATTCAATCCTATCACTCCTTCTTATCTGAAACAACGATTTCTTTTTCTTCATGAATCACATACGAGGTCCTTGAGGTCGTCTGAGAACCTAAAGCTGAGAATGCCCGTCCACACCACGACATTTATGGATAAATCATTCAGTGTTCAAGCTGTTCGTTTGTGGAATGAACTTCCTGTTGTGGTGAGGCAGGCTCAAACACTGTCATCATTTAAAAAGCTATTAAAAGAACACTACCTATCTCTATAAACTGATCAGGATTATTTCCTCTTATTGATTATATTGGTAATATATATATATCTATATATATATATATGTGTGTATATATATGTATGTTTATTCGTCTATAAATGTATATAAGTATGTATATACAATATGTATTTATATGTTTTCATTTCATTTGTCTTTATTTTACACTGCCCTTTCTTTTTTTCCTACTCATATATCCATCCCATGGTTGTCTGGTAGAAATTGCCTTAGAGCGATAAGACCGCCATTTGTACTTTGTTGTTTTATACTGTCTCTAAACTGTTATTTCTTTTTACTGTGTACAATAAAGAATTAAATAAATAAATAAATAAATAAATAAGTCTTAAACAATGAAGCTAATAATTTTTCTAGCACGTGTCGTAATCAGCCTCAATCCAATTGACAATTTTTATGTTATTTTATTTTTTAAACTTTATATTGCAAACAGTATACAGGCAATCTTAATGCCAGAGGCATTCTCTAACAGTCTACCTTTAGGTGAAGCAGAAATGGAGTAAAAAAGTTTTATTTTACACTTAGATAGGGAAAAAAGGTTCAATTTTAAAACGCGGAAATAGTATTTAAGTAAATAACTCTTTGAAATGAACGTGGTGGTTACCACACCCCTAAATTAAATTCGTATCGCATAGATGTACCAAGAACATATGAGGACCAGGTGTTTGTATTCCCAGATTTAAAATCGAAGAACGAACATATGTATTAGCACAGAACAGTTGAATATGGTTAGAAAGGCAATAGCCGTCAAATTGTATAAAAACCAGCGTCGTCGTTTTCGAAACATAAAAACTCAATAAATCCAATATAGAAAGCTTGCAATAGTTGATTTAAAGTATCGATAAAATGATGGAAATATGTTTTTGTTATAAGACCGGAATTTATTTTATCGATATGCTTAATAGTTTTTCCTGATACAGTTATTAAATTAGTATTATGTTGATTGACGGAAAATAAATGAGACTACAATATTTAATCTTGAAAGTTAATTTTAATTTATATACTATTTTACAAATCTATATGTACAGGATTTTCAAGATTCTCAGCTGTGTGTGAGACATTAACATTTTTATTATTGGAAAAGCACATACATGCAATTATTACAATAAGATTATGATTTCTTTACGTCAATAGTTTCAGTGGTTTTGATTTTACATACAATAATTCATTATTTCGATGATACATTTTCACCCCGATGATACAGTTTTTCCATAAGCGTTGCCCGTAATTAATTTTGGTTTGTATTTTACTTATGATCCATTTTTTTTCACGAAAATGAATACTTAGAACAAATCGTACTGTATTTTGTAGGAATCTAGTTGTCTCTACCTGTAGCCTTTATCGACTTACTCTGAAACCTACAAACGAATGAATTAATATTATAAAGTACTAGCGGTTGGGCCCGGCTCCGCCCGGGTGCAGATAAAAGTTTCAAAACGGTGGTCAAAATGCTCAATTCCTACTTCCAATTTAGAGTATCGACCAATCGGACCATGAAAAGTGAATAAAATTTCCTCGTATTTGCTAAAATGACACTACTGCATCCCTCCTATAGGCCATAGCGTGATGATATATAGCCTATAGCATTCCTTGATAAATGTACTATACAACACTGAAATAAGTTTTCAAATCAGAGCAGCGGTTCCTGTGATTAGCGCGTTCAAACAAACAAACAAACAAACTCTTCAGCTTTATTATATTAGTATAGATATGCAGACACACATATACTGGGTATCTCATCTCAAGACTGCTACCGAAAACGAAGCCGGGTGATAGTTTTAGTGGCTACAAACACAATGCAACAAAAAAATTCGCAAAGAAACTCGTCAATTATTTTTTATGATTTTTTAAATATCGTCATTTTTGGGAGGTAAATCCATAGTTTTTGCTAAAATAATAATTTAAACTCTTTTATACCTTAGAGTATTTATAAATAAAAGGTATTTACCACCCAAATATGGCCATAGGAAAAAAATAACAAAAAAAGAATTGTCGCTTTTTTTTGCAACTTTTTCTGTTGCTTTGTGTCTGAAGTCGCTTAAACTACCACCCGGATTCGTTTTCGGTAGCAGTCTTGATATACCCTGTATGTTGTTCTCAAGTTGGCGGAGTTATGATATTAGATAGAACATAAGGATAGGCCGTCAACGTTATCAAACGTTACGAGCACTACAATTTAAAATGACTAAAGGATTTGATTTAATTTTCTTTGTTTAATGTATATGAAAACTAATTTACGAGTATACGAAATCTATTACTACATCGATATAGTCACTATGTAGATGACTACAACACTGTGTGACATGTGACAAATTTCGAAGTTGACATAACAAAAATGAGTCGTATGCATTGCGTAGGAACTTGGCATCCGCGTACATTGTATGCACGCGTAAACAGCAATGTATACTTTTGATTTGTCGTCTATCATATTATCGAATTCTTCAAAATTTTGTAATTATAAACCGCATTTTTTGGAAAAAAAGGTGAAAATCAATAAAATCAGGTGTAATAGTGGGATAAAATTCTTCCTCTATTGATATTTGACGCTTTAGTAGTGGAACGGCTACTCGCGCTACTCGCGCCGCGGACGAGCGACGCGGAGTGATTTCGATCCGCGCGCGGACAGCTCTTCGCAGCGCGGGCGCTCCGCGTCGCTCTGAACGCGTTGCATAGGATTGTTACATTTTACCGTCCGACGCGGACATCCGCGTAGTTCGTCCGCGTCGCACTGAAGAGGCCTTAAAGCATGTACGAAGGTAGTTACTGAAATTTTGCTCAACCTTTTAATTAGCTGTTTTTAATTTTGTTGCTCAGCGATTTTGCTGAGTTATTCAAGTTAACCTACGATTATATTGCCTTTTCCGCTTATCTTTTTATATTTAAGCCAGTTAACTACCTTACGTAAGGTAACTACCTTATTTTACTTTGTTGAAGTTAATTTTGTTGCCACGCTACTACCTTTGGTTGCACTTTTTGTATATTTTTAATTCAAAATATCTGTAGATAATGTTTATTGTAACGTATATCCTGGAGAGTTTATTTTTATATAAAATATACATCACATAAATTACATTAAGCATTTGTATAAAATATTAAAAGGTAAAGCGAATATGCCAATGGCTTCTATTAAACAGCTACCTATAACACTCAGGCTAATATTAACTTACGTAAAACTTAAATTTAGAAATAACAACTATACTTCTAGGAGTAAATTCAAGGATTAGTTTATCAAAATGGACGCGATAATTGGTTTGCCCGCCAAGCGTTGGCTCCTATTGAATGTTTCGCTAATCAAGCCGAGTGCCCAACGTACTGACGCTAGGTTCTATGGTGCAAAGTCGATCCGAGTTGTTCCATTGTATACTCGCTAATTATGACTTCAATATTTGCTTTCAAAGAAAACTGGTTTTTAATATAGAGAATGGCTAAACCTCATTTAAATGGGGAGAGTTTCTCGCCTGGAAGATTGGATTATCGTAAGGATATATGTAAATAGTTGCATGCTGTAAAAATTTGTCAGAACATGATAGTCAAATTTTTATAAAAAAATATTTATTATTATTTATAATGGTGATAAGTTCATACTATTCTCGCCGCGATTAACTCTCTCAGTTTAAATTGAGCTTTATCGACGTAGTTTTAAATTCAAAGTCAAGTTATTTTGCATAGTTAATGTTAAAGTGATCGAATAAAAATGAGTCCTAAAGGATTTCCAGCCTTATGTTGCCTTTTACGTCCAAATAAATAATTTCTTTCGGAAATTTTCCATCAAAGCAAAATTACAGGGAGGGAGTTTCTCGCGGAGAGAAACGTATGCCAATGGCATGACATACGGGGCTTTATTTCCTTATTCCTTAATTCATTCATTTTAATCGTAAGAATTTGATTTATAAAACAAATATATTTCCTATTACTCTATTAGTACTTTATGAGTTGATATTATTTAATATTAATTTTGAATAAGTTTCTTGCGCCGTTTTTTCTTCACAGCTAAAACAAGTTTCGAACGGGTGGTATTTGAAAAAAAATTATTTTGATTTAGATTTTTTATTGCTATCAATGACGACACGAGCGCTCAATTACAGTACCAAATCCAAACAACACTTTGAATTACAAAGCAATGCTCGGCATTCTACTGCGCTCGCCATACTAAGACATAAGATGTTAAGTCTCAATATGTCCAGTAGTTGCTTAGGCTACAATGTCCTTCAATCCAAAACACAACAGTGCATTTACACCGCTGTTTCACGGGAGAAATAGACATTGCGGTGGTACCTACCCAGGCGGCTTCTCACATATGAGAGACCTACCGACAGTAAATTTACAATAAAATGCTATATAAAAAAATCTAGTAAAGATTGTGTGCTGACGGTACACGACCACAGCTTATGGACTCATTAATGAAAGCTTTTATGCAGTAATGGAGCCATTTTCGTAACTACATAGTTAAATAGTGCTCATTCCATGGCTCTATATATACTCAAATTACGTAATATTATTTGTTTCCATACCCTACCATTAGACTTGGTCAATACCAATACTCAGAGAAAAGAGTTAGGAGGCCTTTGTCAAGTGGCAAATTTAGTTAGTAGTGCGTGGTACCCTCTTGGTAAACGGACCAACACGTTCACGATGGTCGCGGGTTCGAATCCCAGAGCGCACTTTTGACATTTCGGAGTCATGTGCGTATTGATAGTCAATCACCACGCACTAAAACGGTGAAGGATACAGCTACAGATATTTATTTATTTTATAGTTGAGCTCGAATCGTCAAGTCAGAAGCCTATTCCTTACTGATATATTAGTTAATGACCGGTCAACACCGTACATAATTTTGAGAACCTGTTTTAGTAATCCACTTTGAGCTGCGTTTCAGATTTAAACACTAATTGGGTAAGATGGGCCATTTTCTCTTCCAGTATCAATCACAAGCCCAAATTATTAATTAAAGATTTCGCGTACTGTTAACATGACACAAAGTGATTATAGAAATACATACAAAATATTACATCTGAAGAATATTCGCAACAACAATCACGCGGAAAGTGTAATTTCACAGTTCACGAGGCAGAATAATGTCTAATGACTCGACATGACGCCTGTGCCCTGGGGGCTACTACAGACGATATTCGATATATCGTGTGATTCAGAGTGTTAAAACGTTCATCTATTGCCCTCTTAATACGATTTTATTAGCCCTCTTAATACGATTTTATTAGCTTCAGACTTATGTTAGTATGTAACGGAATCTTTGAACATGATTTTGACCCCCTTCAAAACGTCGGAATGATTCGAAATTTTGCTCTTATCCAGGATCGATGATAATAAAATAGGTGATAAAAAAAAATGTGACTTTATCATAACTAGAATATTCAAAAATATATATATTTTTAAAAAAGATTAAAGGTGGGTAATTTGCACGCAGCTGTCTTCCTTTGATGATACAGTCGTAAATAGATGTTTTAGGCGAATCAGTTAAATTATATTTTAAAGAAACTAAAAAAAACACGTTTTTATAAAAAATCTAACTAACTAATGAGTTTAAGATTAACAAATGGATTAAAATACATACATACATTTTATTGTTATAAAGCATGCGGTTCTGAAGAATAAGTAAAGTTTGTAACCACCTCACAATTTGTAACAATAAAATAAAATTTTTTAGGCTATTAAATCACTCATGTCGGCTACTGAATGATTCAACAATGTTGACTAGGGTCGTATTGTAGAGGAGGCCCGTGTCCTGCAGTAGGACGAATGCAGTACAGTACAGTATAATAATTACATATATTTACTCCAATTTGCCTTACCTCTATATTAGCCTAAAAATCTTAGAAGACAGTGAATGTTATCATCTAAAAGTTACGCTTCGTTTGAACCTAGTTAAATCACCTTGGTCTGTTTTCCCTTGTCTTGAGTTTTGTTTTAACTTGTATGAGGTAACTTAGAACTTCTGCGGTTCTTACGTGAGACAATCCAAAGATAACAAACCGTATTTTCATTACTGTCTGAGTATTTTCAGTTCGTACCTTAGTCATTTGTTATTTGTCTAAATCTTGTCTTTATTTAAGCTGACAAGATTGTATTATAAAATTTATATTCTCATTTAATGTGAATTTCAATTTTGTTTATAGTAAACCGAAATATTTTTAACAGTTGTTTGTTCAGTGCACGTTATGACGCCTGACTGCAGTGCATTTAATATGTTGCCAATTTGTTTAATGAACATGATTTACGAGCAGCAATGTATTGACTACTGAATGTTTCAAATTAAATAAATAATAAGTTACAGCCACTACTAGTCGTGGCTGCCAACACGTTCACAGTGGTCGCGGGTCAGGATCTCAGGGCTCACCTCTGACTTTTCGGAGTCATGTGTGTATAGATAGTCATTCACCACGCACTAAAACGGTGAAGGAAAACATCGTAAGGGAACCTGCATACTATAGCGATTTATAAGAATTTCTATGGTATGTACAAAAGGCCGCCAACCCGCACTAGGCCAGCGTGGTGGACTATATGGCCTAACCACTGTCAATCGTACTCTCGATTGTAGAGGAGGCCCGTGCCCTGCAGTGGAACGTATATGGGCTGATACTAAAGTTACAACTATGATGTACTCAATTTTGATTGAAGCCAGAAAATGCCTCGTCCAGCGGAATTGTGGTATTATCTGACCACATAAATTTATCTCTATGGTATGTAGGTTTCTTCACGATGTATCCCCAGAAAGTTAAATTTCATTTATTTAATGATATAAAATTAATAAACACCCAGACCCGATACAAGTACTTGTAGCTCACATAAAAATCTCGATGCGGGAATTCGAACGTTTTTTTTTTTTTTTTACAATGGCCTGGCATAGTGGCGGCATTGCACCTGGTGGAAAGTGCCAATGCCGCCCAGGCAGAGTATCCATTGGCATCGGACGGCAGTCCCATGCCAATGGAAACAATTATACCGGCCTGCTAAGGTGCCTCTTCACACCATGGCGGAAGGACCCAGGATTGTAGGAAGGAGGGAACACGTGCGCCGGCAAACAATTCCACAGCCTGACGGTGCGGCACAAAAACGAATTTGAGAACCGTTTGGTTCGCGCCGGGATGGTGTGGACCGTCAAGCTATGGCTTCGCAAGCCAGCACGCGTGGTTCTGGTTAGGAATGGAGAGGAGGGGAGCAAGTTCAACAATTCTTCAGAGCACTTACCATGATACAGGCGGTAGAACACGCTTAGAGAGGCGACATCTCTCCGGAGTTGTAGCGACTCTAAGTTGCTCGTAACGTCTGCATCATTCACAATGCGGATGGCCCGCCGCTGCAATCCATCCAAGGCATGGAGCAGGTACTGGGCGGATCCATCCCACAGGTGCGAGCAGTACTCCATACCCAGCCGGGCCTGCGCTTTATATAGGCGACAAAGCTGACCGGGCGTGAAAAACTGACGCACCCTATTCAGGACTCCAACCCTGCGTGATGTGGCAAATATTACGCCCTCGATGTGATTCCTTGGATTGAGATCACAGCGGATATCCACACCAAGGATACTCAGGTCATTCCGCACTGAGAGGGGAGTACACTGAAGAATGAGGAGGGGAGAGAACGGGGATTTTTTGCACGTGAACGCACACACCTGGGTTTTCTTGGCATTGAACTCAACCATATTCCTGGAACCCCATGTAGAAATGAGATCCAAGGTCCAGTTGAGTTCAATGATAAGATCTTCGCGTCCCTTCACAGTTTCGACACGGCAACCTGGGAGGCCCGCAGTGGTATCGCCCATGAACCGTTCTGTCATCTGCATAGCAATGAATGTTGCCAAGCGACAACATGTCATTGATATGCAGAATAAACAAGGTGGGCGACAGCACCGAGCCCTGAGGAACTCCGGCATTTACCGACATGAGCGCCGAAGCGTGTCCGTCGACGACTACACGTATTCTACGCCCATGCAGAAAGCCGGAAATCCACGAACACAGGTTGCCGGGTAGACCGTATGCCGGAAGCTTGGACAGAAGACCACGGTGCCAGACCCTATCAAACGCCTTAGCAATGTCGAGGCTCACAGCAAGAGCCTCGCCACGCCGGTCAATCGCCTCACCCCAGCGATGCAGGACAAACGCTAGAAGATCACCTGTCGATCGATTATGACGGAATCTGTATTGTCGGTCACTGATCAACGAGTGATCCTCCAGGTAGCGGACCAATTGAGCGTTTATGATCCGCTCCATGACCTTACACATCACTGAGGTGATAGCGATAGGGCGGTAATTGGTAGGGTCCAATCGATCACCCTTTTTGGGGATCGGTTGCACATTGGCCTCCCTCCAAGATTCCGGCACAACACCTGTGCGGTAGGACGCTCGGTAGAGGCGAGTCAGTGCTGGAGACAACTCGGCTGCACAAGCCCTTAAAACCACCGCTGGTATCCCATCCGGACCACTGGCTTTCCGCACATCGAGAGACCGTAACTCACGCCGCACATCACACTGCCTGATGCGAATATCTGCCATTGAGAAACCGCAATCAGGCAGTGTAGGCAGTGACTGGGAACCACGGTCTTCGAGGCGGGAATTAGCCGCAAAGAGATTTGCCAGCAAGGCAGCCTTCTCTTGCGGCTTGTGGGCCAGCGACCCTTCTGGGTACCTCAGCGGCGGCAACGCTGGACGGCAGAAGTTAGATTGAACGGCCCTGGCCAACATCCAATAAGCACGACTGCTAGTTGGGTGATCAGCCAACGCACGCCCAATCCTGCTAACGCGCTGGGCATCCGCCCTAACGTAGGCCTTCTTCCAGGCCTTGGAGGCACGGTTGTAGGCTTCTTTGAGGGAACTGATACTGGGATCCTTCTTCTTACTGGCGATCTCAGAGGAAGGAATGTAATATTCCATTCCAAGTCTGATCTCGTCAGCAATAGCGTTGGCACTCGCTGAGGGATCTTTACCCTCAAAGCAGCGCTGCCTCCAAGAGATGGATGCGAAATATTCCCGCATATCATCCCAATCTGCCGACGAGTAATGCCAGACCCTTCGCCTAACCTGCACGGGACGTGGAGGTGATGCGATCTGTACTGACGACCCAACCAGGCAGTGATCGGAAGTGCCCAGAGGCGCACTAACGGTTACACGATACCCGGCTGGGTGACTCGCCAACAATCGTTTCAGTTCCCACTTGGCTTATTACCAACGGACTACCACACACCTTATTTTCCAGATCAATGGCTCCTATTTAAATTGCATCTGGTATAACATTAAAGTTCTGTCCCTTGGGTCGTGAATATGTTGGCTACGGTGAGTACTTACCTTTAGATTAACTTGTAACTACTTTCGCAGGATCTTTGTCTGGTTACGTGTAGGCTGAATTACATTGGCTGTCTATTGTAACAAAGATAAGGTTTTTGGATTAGTTCAGAGTTTGGTTAGGTGAAAATATATCTAGAATTCGGTGGTAGTTTTTGGATACTTTTAGTTATAGTGTAACAGTTTGTGCGTGAGAGTGCTATGACTCAAATGCCACTAAGAGCTACCACTTAGGTAGCTCAAAAGTTCCCAGGTTGCGACCTTCATAGGGAAGGGTGGAAATTCAAACATGTCTAAACGTAACCGGTATAATTGTGTAGATTAGTGATACGATTGTGTTCATATCAGTCATTTAGTCACATCTAAAACTCCATATAAAAATACACAATTTTGCAATTTTCACTTTTGTTTCAGAGCCGATGGCAGCGCAGCAGGAGCCGGGAGCGATGTCCAGCTGGTACTGTGTTCACCCTCGCCCCAGGTCCTGACAGCAGCGGCACGGACTACGCAGGCGACCAGAGCTCGGACCACAGCACGCCTGTCAGCTCACCACGACATCGAGTCAAACGAGGTCAGTCCTAAGTGGGTGATATTTGTCACAATGCTGTAATATGTGTGGGTGATTATCGTCAAATAAAGTCTATAAAGTCATACAAGTGTATGATTTTTGTCACAATGCTACATGTAATGATTTTTTAAACTAAAAATTTTTGAACATTAAATCTAAAACGCGCCGAAAATTATGGTAATTTGCACGAGTTAAGCTGTTATTGTATTTTACTTCTTGCGTGCGGGTAAATGATATGAGGGGACACGACTGACGACTGTATTGCAAAAAGTGTGGTAAAATACATTGCTGCTGTAATATTCTGTTATTCAATGCAATCTTAATACTAAAAGCACTCACCATAAACTCAAACAAATACAAAATAAAAAAATATGTTAAAAGCTACGAAAGTGTGAATATATTTTGTGACAATTTCACAAATACGAAAAATACAAAAAAAAAACATCGTTTCATTAGGGCTTTTGTCGCCGATATAGAATAATTTTCACCTTTTTTAACATTCCGTCGTTCCGATTGTTTATTGCTTTCGTAGTCACTAGAAGTGGATCGTAATAAAATCCGTAAAAAATGTTTTAATTCGATGTGTAACATTCGCGTAAATTCAAGAAATAATTATTATTACGTATTAATACGTTTAATTGGGCCACTGTAGTTTGCAGCAGATGTTTAATAAGTGGTTATAATGAATATTAAATAGAACATAGAAGCGGCAGGTCCCAGACAATTAAAACATTGCGATAAAATAATAAGTGTCCACTGGGAACTTTCAAGTTGGCACAGAACCTGCAAATATTGTCACGTTACAACCAATTACTTAGTGAGTTTTGCTGTAGCCTCTCGTCCTTGTTTAGAATACTTTTATCTAGATTCAGACTTTATACAAACACAATTAACATGGTGTGTTATATGTATTTTAATAGATGGATCCGTTTTATTTAAAGGTCGCTAAAGAATTATTTTTCCTCTGATGTATAATTACCAATCAATTGTACACAAACCCAAGCCAAAGATATCACATTATTACGTCTTATAGTAATATTAGAAGATAAATAAAATATGGAAATATTTAAAGCCGCCAAACAGAAGTTTAAATGCACTGTTGTATTTCGGTTTGAAGGATATTGTAGCCAGACATATTGATACCTACCATCTTATGTCTCGGCATGGCGACCGCAGTGGAATGCAAAACATTGCTTTTTAATTCATGGTGATGTTTAGTTTTCCTACTGTCCATGAGCTGCCGTATTGCTTACCATCAGGCGAATGGCAGGCTTGTCTCGTCATTCATAGTAGTAAAAAAATGGGTTTTTACGTATAAACGTAACTTGTCTTTTTAACTACATGTATTTCGTTCATGAACACAACATTTGATGTTTTTCTTCACTCTGTAGAACTTCAATACTTTACAAAATCCACGAAAATTACTTCACAATTCACATCTCTTCCATTTACCCGTAAAAGGGGACAAAGCAGGTACAATACATACATACGGCCTACTGAAATCTTAGCATTAATGTAATTTCAACAACGCTGCTCCCAAGCGATGAACAAATTCGTTTAAGCACCCATTACACAGGCTTGCTACGTGTTGTATATGTTTATGTGTACACGCCTAATATGAGAGGGTTGGCGAATTTGACAAAAAATATAAAACATACATAAACTCATGCCTTTTTCCAGAAGGGGTAAGCAGAGGTGGTATGAGGACACCCACATTTCGCCTTGTATGTTCTGTCCCATGATGTGATAGGGGTGAGCCTATCGACATATCGGGCACAAATTCCTGACAATGGATTGATACTGAACTGAAAAATCCAATATCACTTTGCTCGGCCCGTGATTCGAACCCGTGAACTCAGCTTTGTAAACTGAAAGTAGAATTACTACGTCATCCAGGCAAAATTGTACTTATTTAACTATTTTATAATTATTATATTATATATAATTTTAGACAAAGTCCAATAAGACGTAAAAGTGTGTTTTGTCATAATAATAGCGGTGGCCTTCGAATGCCGCATTTTGACTATGAAACCATATTTTTTGCAACAATTTTCATGAATGCTCTGCTCTTATTGTTCATAGCAGGAAGTTATAAAGTTTATAGCCTTCCTCAATAAATGAGCTCTCCAATACTAAAAGCAAATAAACTCTTCAGATTTTTAAACTACCAAATCTACCTAGTCAGGTCATAAATTCTGTCACATGTTTAATATAAAATAATTGAGACAAGTTTATTCATTATGTAACCATTTATATACCAAAATGAATTTAACAAAACATAGATTCTTATGACACTTAACTTTATTCAAAATGACCTCCGTGATTTTGAATACGGGCCTACAATCTGCGCGGCCAGTTGTCTATCGCAGCACGAACGAGGTCCATGTCAATATCGGCGGCTGCCTTAATCAAGGATGTCTTGAGTGACTCCAAATTGGGATGAGGCTTTGAGCACGCCTTTTCCTCCAAGTGTTGCCATATCTTGTAATCTAACGGATTCAAATCTGGACTGGAGGAGGGCCAGTCTTCGTGCCGGATGAAATCGATTTCACGCGCCGCCAGCCAGTCTTGTGTGCTCTTCGCTCTATGAGCTGGCGCCGAATCTTGTTGGAATACCCAGTGCCTGTTATTGAACATGGTATGAGAAACAGGTTCCACAAGGTTCGTCAGGACTGTATTTTGATACACAACTGCATTCGATTTTACACCTTTCTCACAAAAATGTACATCTGTTAAGCCCCAATAAGAAACTCCCAACCATACCATGAGCGAGGATGGAAAATGACCTCGTTGGACACGCGGAATACGGTTGCTCGCTTCTTCACTACCGTGTGCGTACACCTTATCATTTTGTTAGTTGTAGCTCTCTTCTAGGGTAAAAATTTTTTCATCTGAAAAAATAATTTCCCGATATTTTTTTCCCGCGTACCGCTTCAACAAGGTCGCGCGCGGCATCTCTTCAGTCTCAGGTCCATTAGACGAGCATTCAAACGATGTCCTGTTTTTCTTCGATATGCCCGAAGCCCTAAGTCTTCATTTAACACCCTTTACACCGTGGTTCTGCTTAACCCCATCTGAAGGGCCAACAGTTTCTGTTTACGTTTGGGATTTCTTTGAATTCGCGCCTTCACAGCTTTTATCACTGCTGGAGTCCTAACAGACCGAGGGCGACCACTTCTTGACCTGTCATCTACACTAGAGTCTTCATTGTATCGTTTGATGGTACGATAAACGAATCTTTTGGTTATATTCAAATTTTACAGTATGTCAAAAAATTTAATTGGCGCGTGCAACACGGTCTTCTTTAAGCGTCCACTCCATATTTAAAAATGAGTAAAATTCTAAAAAAAATTATTTTCATGAATAATTCGAAATTCGAATTCAATAAACTTTTTTTGTGGCCAGCATTGTAAAAGAAAAGTTTTTACTGTGTGACCTGACTGTGTATATTAAATTTAAAATATCGTTTTATAAGTAGATCAACAACTTAATGATTTGATGAATTCAGACAAAGAAGAAAAGGAAAGCCTCGGAGTTTGTAAATACAAATCCTTGTTCCTTAAGAAATCAAGTTCTGTTGGTTTTGCTAATGAAAGTAATCTTATTGTTGAAAGTTAACAAATTCTCAAGGATGGTAAAGGATACGTCTGCTTAGCCATAAATTGAAGCTGATTTTCAGCTATGTGTTATAATTGACCGTCCCGCCCTCACACCCACCACTGCAACTCCTGTAAGCCAGGATCAACAGTGAGCGCCCTGTGGTATGGGGGCGCTTCGAGAATCCCGCCACGGTATCCCCTGCCTGTCGTAGGAGGCGACTAATAGGGAAGTGAAGGTCGCTGGCGCGCAGTGGGGGGGCTGTTGTTGCGCCCATTGTACTCACGTACAGTGTGACCTCGAGATGTTCGGCAGCAGGAGGCGGAGGAAGCAATTGCCTGTTGCCGGGAATGAGGAGGTTTCCTAGCCTCCAACATACTTATGGTACGGGCCGCAGATTGAGCGGCATTGCGCAGGGATGGTCCCGGTAGAAGCTGGAGCGCTCTTGCTTCGGGTTCCCGGGGCCGTTCCAATTGCGCTGAAGAGGGCAACGCGGGGTTTTGGTTGGTATGCCTATCGGTGAACCCAACATAATCGCCCCACCCTCCCCCAAGGTGGGGCGTTAGCGGTAACCCGGCTTATCCGCGTCAAAAAAAAAGAAAAGAATCAACAGTGACAAACATTGTAATGACAACAAGCATTGAAGCTCGGCGGGCCTCGGGGAACATCTAACTTGTCTTTAGCTCGCAACGAAATCAATCAGAAAGTTAAATTAATCGGAAGAGTTGGAAATAAATTATTGTCCTCTTCCCTCCATGGTATAGCGGGTGACAAAAAAATGAACTAGAGATAAATAACCTCGCATAAAGACTTTGAAGCCAGCTGGTGGCTGGTGCTTTACACCACGGATAATCCATTAGTTATAATTTATGACAATTTTGATTATGACACTTTTATAACCCATTTAGTTTACTATCATGTGGTAGGCTTTTATTAAGAAGATAACTTTTTCTACCTGATAAGAGTGAAAGAGAAAAATAAAGTGCGGGAGACAAGTATAGAGACATAGCTACATACTATTTAATAAAATTAATATGAATAAAGATTCAAATAAGTAAAATTCAGTTTGCAATTTACGTACAACCCTAATTTAGGGTCGGGATTGGAAAAAGACAAGCCATATTAGACGTTCGCTTCACCAAAATTTTTCGGATACCGACATGCCTACCTTAAAAACCTTTTGGGCCGCCCATTGGGTCACCTGACCAACAGAAAACCTAAATATAGTAGCTATCCTATCGGGATTCAACCGATCTTACCCTCTCTCCTTAATTAAAAAAAATAGACCTAAAAGTGATATATTTAGTTCTGACCGCATTATAAGATTAAAGTCTTTTGTCATAGACCCTACGAATACTCGGACTCGAGACAAATACTTGTGGTCGGATAAACATTTATTTCGGTACAGATGTTGTACCCGTAGCCTCTCGTGTCAAAGTCGACGTCTATATAACTGTCTATAAAACAAATAACAAATTACACCTCTTACAATAAATACAAAACATCCACATACAAAACAATTTTGATTTTTCTTTCTTTTCCTCTTGTAAATTTTCCAACTATCTTTAAATCTTCCGGGTCGGTGTTCAGTAAGATCATCGTATTGGTTCATAAATAATAGTCATCTTAGAAACTCGTCCAAAGGCTTTGCTCGTGATACAACCTCTTTTCCCATCTTTTTTGCTTTCGAGTACCTGGTTCTTCTATTACTTCTTATTAGAAATAGCTGCAACTTACTATACACATCTTCTGTGTCCATAGGATTGTCAGCTTCCATACAGAAAACTTCCTTTTGCTGGTTCTGCAATTCTTCGATCTCAACCTCAAACAGTATTTTTGCTGATGTTTCGTCGTAAACGTCTTCAATATTTTCGTCATTACTCATCTTAATTGAATTTATTTCAACATCGTTGTGCATTGTGTACAACTGACAAATACGTTGTCATGGAGATCGCAGTTGTCGGGATTCACACCGTGAGCGCTAGGTTTGCTCTCGGTGACACTCTTAGTTCGCAAAACCTCTTTGATACAAATTTCGCTTGGAAACTCCTTTAAGATTGCTGCTTTGAAGTCTTCGTACGTCTCGAACGGATCCTCAGACCTCAACCACAAATCTGCGGTATCCGTTAGACACTTTTTCGCAACAATCAGCGTTTGTCTCGGTGTGAAATTGAACTTTTCACAAACGTCTTCAATGTCCTGCGCCCATTTGACCGACGAGTATGATATGTCCCTCCCATCAAATTTAGGACATACATCCCAACTAAACTGTCGTTTTCGTCTATCCATCTTACATCTTACCTCTTCATCTTTTCTACTTTGCGTCGTCACAATGGTCGTCACATACCAGATCCCGGCCAGCTCACGTCGTTCGTGCCAGTTTTCCAGTTACGTCTTCTTCTTTTTTTGACCCAAAATACGGAACTATCCCGGACGAGCCCCCAAAAATATGTGGAAATAGTTCCGTAAGGGGTCAAATTAAACAAAGATTGTCTTGTTAATATTGAATATATCATCGTCTTACTCGTCTTCACTTCAGCCGTCCTCTACGTCTTCCGTCTTTTACGTCTTTCGTCGTCTTCCAGACTGTTCTCTTCTATTCCGTCCTTGCATACTTCAACATCTATATCATTCATCCTCTTACTCTTTCCATCTTAAATACTTTCATTAGTCATCTCTTTCACACAAACCACGTTCCATATCAGTCATACGTCAACGTTCCATTCTACTCATCTTTCATCATAACGTTCAAATCCTACATGTATGTTTTTGCCTATTACAAAGGTATCTGTCACCCAACTATGATTTTCTAAATTTTACCAGCGATCATTTGATTTTTTTATGGAATCACCAAACAGCAGAGTAAATGCACATTTATATTCCGGATTGAAGGACATTGTAGCCAGAGGAACTACTTGAAGTATTGATACTAAAAATCTTATGTCAGGATGGCGAATACAATGGAACGGCAAACATTACTTTGAAATTAATGGGGTTTTAGTTTATATTACCATCAGGCAAATGGACCATAATCGTCTCACTATTTACAGCCGCTGCCAATAAACAATCCCAATCCAAAATTTGCCGTTTTAGATTGACAGCTCAATCTTTTTTCTGATACTATATTGCCAATAATCAAACTCAGTAGTGAAAAAACTATGGCAACATGACAAGAGACCAATCGAAAAGTAGAAAACAATCCAGATTGACTTCAATCTAATTTTTTCGATTGATTATTGTCATCGGCCGTTAATGCAATAAAAAAAAACCTTTAGCAAAACCTCGGGCTGGATCAATAGGGTTGCCAATAATTCATTTTTACCGCACCATTAAACTGTGGAATAGATTGCCGTCCCACGTAATCCTTCCTATAATCGAGGACTAGCATGATTCAACAGAATGGTACGAGATGACATCTGCTAAGGATAGTTACTTAATTTTATCAGTATTGCACTTCCCATCTAGTGTAGTAGTGTAGTGTAGTGTAGTGTAGTCTCTGCTCAGCCAGGATAAAATAAAACTAAACGGGGCAATTAATTGTTTCTTGTTTATATTTAAATTTATTATCGTTCTTTTTCGGAGAACCATCAAATTTTGGTCTCTGTATAAATTGTACACTTTTGTAATGGTATTTTGTCAATCCAAATAATATTGACGTCCCACTGCAAGGCACAGGCTTATTCTATTGTTAAGAATACGATCCAAAGTGGTTAGGGCATATTATAATTCACAACGCGGATTAGCGAATTTTACATACCATACAAATCGCTATGGTATCTAGGTTTCCTCATGATGTTTTCCTTCACCGTTGTCGTACGTGGCAATTGACTATCAATACGAAAAGTCAGAGGCGTGCCCTGGGATTCGAAACCGCGACTACCGTCAACATGTTGGTAGTCGCTTTCGATACTAACAGGCTCCCACGCACTTTATAAAAAGAGAAAATAATTATGAATATACATATGGCAACATCTTATGTATTATCTTCATATAATTTACCTAGAGTTTCTTATATCCTGAAGTCTCTATCAGGTAGATAAAAATTAAACTTTAAGCTCATGGTAATATAGTCTGTGTTTCAAGTTAACAGCTCTCATTCTCTTAAGTTCAATAATATTATATTCATGCTTCAAAAAGTTCAGTAAGATAATTAAAGTTGTCAAAGGAGACTTGGTTCAGTCAACTCAGAGTTAACTTTAATGTAAACATAGACTTAACTGCTTAGAAATTAAGGTATTTAGCTATCAAAATCTGAGGTTCGCGTAAAATAGGCATCTTAAATGGAGTTTCACGACCGATAAAAATTTTATCGTTCATATCCCATTTTAATGGCTTAATAAAATTGCGATAGGAATTGCCTAATCTCTTGATATTTACGTAAATGTTGAATAGTATTGAAGTGCATTTTTTTGAAGCTCATCTATAATATAATAAATAAATAAATATCGAAGGGTAGACAGAGGTTGGTGCGACATATAACATCTTAAACGGGCTTGCAAAAATATATATAACTAGCGGTCGGGCCCGGATCCGCCCGGGTGCATACACGTTTTAAAATGGTGGTCAAAATATTTAATTCTGACTATCAGTTAAGAATATCGACCAATCGGACCACGAAAAACGAACAAAATTTCCTCGTATTTGCTAGAAATATCACTACTGCTTTCCTCCTATAGATCATAGCGTGATGATATATAGCCTATAATAGCATTTCCCGATAAATGTACTACCCAACACTGAAAGAATCATTCAAATCGGACCAGTAGTTCCAGAGATTAGCGCGTTCAAACAAACAAACAAACAAACTCTGCAGCTTTATAATATTAGTATAGATTAGGAGTCATCGAGGCTACATAATGGAAGGACCAATAATGGTTTTGAGAGGAGCGGAAACGCGGACGTAAATCGAGGCATTAATTACATAGAGCTATAGCCATTGGCTATAGCGTATTTTGCGATTGCCGATACACTTTTTTGAAAATATTCTCTTGTCTATGTTTATCGGAGATAATGTAGGATATTGAAGGCAAAATATTGTTTTTATCGGCTCAGTTTCTGATATTATTCAATTCTAACAAATAATAAAATATTTCCTTTTTAAAATTAAAATTTGGATAATAGTGACAGCTTAATGGCCGGCATTCGTGCCGAATGCCTTTAAAACGTGAGTTTTACGAAGTTTCATATGTATAGCCCCGTTGCGGTGATACCCACCCAGGTGGACACCCATGTATGAGAGACCTACCACCAGTAAGCTTATTTGGTGACTCATCCGTAAAAAGTATCACAACGAAATCCGAAGTTCCGAATAAACATTTCCCAACCATAATTACTTACGAGTTATAATAATCACAGCGTAATATTCGAGAAGTCAGTGCTTAATACGCTTGATAAAACATTCAAAGTGTAAAGCAATCAGATATTCAATACGAAATTGGACCAAGTTAAATTGAGTGAAATCGGACGGATTTCTCATCTCGAGAATGCAAAGTGACGCCAAAGAAGTCTTAACTGAACGCTTTTCAGCGAAACATCCATTTAAGGGGCTAGTAAGATAAATTGAATGGAGGTAAACACTCCAATATATAAAGGTGTTCTTGGAATTTTCGTAAAACCTTTAGATATCAAGGATAGTGAAATTGGATTGCATGAATTTACATGGCAAAGGATGTTTGGAAATCGTGTTGGTAACAGAAAAAAAAACTATTAGTAAAGAAATGAAAAACGAAGTGTATCGGTGGCGTAGTTGTCTTCGGTACGGTTACAAAGCCAGGGTTTCGAGTTCAAATCCCGGACCGGGCAACGTGATAATGGATTTTTCTATTCATTATCAGCCCAGACTCAGGAATTTTGCCCGATATGGCGATCAGCGGCGTGCACAGGATTATGACACTGGGTATGCGGCGGAGTACTCGGTCACAAAAACTTTTTCTTTTATAGTTTTTTAGCATAGCCACAGCCACGCGACGGATCTCTAAGTCGGAAACCATGCCAACATAACAAGTCTTAGATGTACTACTATTCATTTCCATCTTCTACGGCAACGCAGACAAAACAGCGATCGATCGTCGCGGCGGAAGAAATTCTAATAAGTAAAATAAAAAAAACTCACCTAGTCAGCTTTCAATTTTCACATATTCAAGGTTCTGGTTAGTTGAGATTACTATACCTATCCCGAAGTAAATAAACGCAAGATTTCGGCCACCTCATTCATTCATTTGATAAACATACATTTTAACACAAACCTCGCAATCAAATAACATTTTAAAAAATAAACAAACACACTAGTAAAAGCAAATGACTACAATTAATATCGAAACTTCGTAATAAACTGTTAAATGTACACACTTTCAAACGTTAAAATGAAAAATCCGATAAGAAATCTATTTTTTTTTTACAAACATACTAGTATAAAATAGTAAACAATGCAAAATCTCATAAAAAAAGCAAAATGGCCCCCGCGAAACACAAAACATTTCTATTTAAACAAATAAAACCTTACTAACCAAAAATGCATAATGTGCATAGGTGATTTATTAGATTCCAGCCTATTAATTTTACTCGGATTATAGGCAACGAATATTTACGATTACTCCCGACAACTGCCGAACTCCCGAGGCCTGCCGCAGGAGTCGCGGCTTTCAATATTCATGGGTGTGTGCGTTTGCGACTGTGCACGGACACCAAAATTACTACACACATGCAAACAAATGTAATGCGGCACGCGGCGGCATGACTTGGTTGATTAGGTACATTAATTTGCTTTGCAGCGCCTCTTGCTTTTCGCGTGGCAACCATAATGTTTGCGTGATTGCAAATAGGTGCTATTTATAAAATATTAGGCGTTTTTAAGTTATTATATTTTGTTTATTCATTTATTTACTATAAATTAAAGTCACCTAAAACGTACGAACGTTATAATAAAATATCTGTGAATGGCAAGTAAAGCACTGCATTTCTGCCTACAAGGAGCGCACGCCCCTGATGGCGATAGGCTCGCTCATAAACAACATATAAGGCGAAATCTGGGTATCCAGTCTTAACCTACGCCTCTGACATCCCTAGGCCCATTACGTCACTCCAAAAAATATATTTTGTTTTGTTGTCATTTATAATTCACATAAAATTACAAATTTGATATGTAATTTGTCGGATTACAAGATCTTACGGACGGACGGATTAATTTTACGGACTATTTCGGTGATCTGTATAATCCGACAATTTCTGTAGCCGCATATCTCCCTGCAAAAGATTTATCGGATAACTGAGGGCTCGATGTATTGTGTCTTTACTCTTTACCAAATTATGAAATATCAGAACGAAACGAATCAGCAGTGTTAAATATTTCTTCACCATTTAAACTCGGATTGACCCACCCATAGTCTAAATACTCTTTGAAAAATCCATTCATAAGTAAAACCTTTGAAAACAGAAAACCACAGCGAAAAACTGAGTATTAAAAGTCTGAATGCAGTGTAGACGGTTAAGAAATCGAAAACACATGTGCCAGAGTAGTTGAATGAAAAGTGCTAAGATTGAACGCGAGGCGAACAATGGAGGCAAGAATTAATTACAACTTCCTGCTTGGAAACTTTGGAGGTATATTTCTTGGATGTGTATTTAGTCATAAATGTGTGCGTATTTGAGATGGTATTGAAAGATATATTGCAGGTTATATACACACATATTTTACTCGTGCTAGGTCTGTGATATGTGAGAGGCTACCTGGGTAGGAACCTCTGCAATGTCTGTTCTCCCGCCAAACAGCAGTGTAAATACACTGTTGTATTCTGGTGAAAAGCAGTGTAGCCCGAGTAGCTACTGAACATATTGAGACTTACTTAACATTTTATGTCTCAGGATGGCGAGCGCAGTGAGCATTGCTTTGTAATTCAAGGTTTTGTTTTGGTGTTTCTACTTTCCCTGAGTGGTCGTATCGCTTACCATACAGCATGGCATGCTCGTTCATTGTTATAAAAAAATACACACGGAGACAACTTGTTGATTTATAGAAATCTATTATTTCAGATATTTTTTTTTTGTTAAATTATATGTTATCGATCCGGCCCCGCCCGGCCCGGTGGGGATACACTATTAAAAATGGCGGCCAAAATGTTCAAAAAACAATACTGACAAATATTTTCTTTATCTGTCATTAAACAAAAACCATAAAAAGTATTCTATGTTACTGGTAATACCTCCAAAAATATGTGTACAAAGTTTCATGATGATCGGTTGAGTAGTTTTCGCGTGAAAGCGTAACAAACAAACTTACATTCACATATATAATATTAGTAGGGATGGCCAAATTACTCAATATATTTATAATATATTTCCTACATATATGAATTTTCCGACCATACGTAAAACAGAGATCATTCAATTTACCAGTTTTTGTCCTTTCAACGCACTGTGAGAACACATCAATACATAGCAACAAACAACATTTCTTAGAGAGGTGTAATCGAAGGGTACAATAGCGTGAGAAATACCATATTCCGCGAAAAATACCTCAGCGTTTGTTCTGCTATACAAATAGCTTGGGAATACCTCGGGGCTTCAGTTATCCGGCTATACAGCTTTAACTAAAGGAATTTATTTAAAGCTACTGAAGTCTGCATATTGAGACTGAAAGAAAACGCTTTTGAAAACCGATTGTAGCAAGTTGTTTGTTATTATTCTTTTATTGGTTGTTTTACAATAAGGGAAATAAATGTATAGATAGAATCTCCTTGTATTAAATCATTTAATACAATAATAATAATAATAATTCAATACAAGGCCCGAATATCGCATCGCTGGATGGAAAATATATGGTGAAACGTGGGTGTCCAAGTTGCAGCTCTGCCTACCTTTTCTGGGAAAAAGGCGTCAATTTATGTAAGTATGTATGATACAATAATATTTTTTAAATAAAAACACTCTCAGTCGTATTCTCGATTGTGGAGGAGGCCAGCCAAGAAATCGAGTCGAGGCTTCTTGGTTAATGATTGTCAACAAGTCACAAAGTCACAAGCAAAAGTCAAAAAATATATTTTAAATGTTCTTAGACCATTTAAAATCTGTTATTAACAGCTTCCCTGGCCCAGTTGGTACTACGCCGGCTAGGAACCGAGTGGCTGTGGGTTCGATCCCTGCATCGAGAATTTTTTTTGTGGGATACGTATCGCTTCAGGTCTTGGTTTTTAGAGATGGAAAGTCTCTAGTAGTTTGTGATACCCACGTCATAAGACTCGCTCTTAGTGCGGCGTCAAGATTATTTATGTGACTGTCGGGTGGTTTAATTTATCATTTATATTACCCAAATTTAGTGTAAGGTCTGGACTATTTATGTGACTGTTGGGTGTATCTATTTATTCTTGTCGGTTAGACACCTAAATCCCGCGGTAGTCTATTCGTATCCTTTATAGTCAACGTTCGCAGAGTGACGTGTTAATAAAATAGTAATAAGCTCACGCCTTTTTTCCCGAAGAAATAAACAGAGGTTCAATCGTGACACCTACACTTCACTATGTATTTTTCATCCCACGATGAGACATGATGAGAGGGAGCCTATCGCTAAATAATAATAAAATATATTTTTTTTCCTTCAATCCCTGTTTATTTTTACCTCTACATGCCCTACTTGGTAATCCAACATGACGTAATAAAAGTAAATATGAGGTGACCTCATAAAACCTTATTAAATCCACAAATAGAATTAAATAAGTCTGTGAAATAACCAGTTCGTTAGCTTGTATCAACACGAGCAAACACTGTAAAAGGAAGCTTATTAATTATATATAATAGGTTGTATCTATCAGTCCATATATGTACGTAAACACTAATCCTTATCGCAGTAGGTTAGATGCCGCCTGTGAAATGAGAGGCCGCGGGTTCGATCCCCGCACCGAGAGAAATGTTCGTTGGCCCACAAATATTTCTTCCGGGTCTGGGTGTTTGTGAGACCGAAGTCTCTCGTAGTTCCTGATACTCACGACACAGGACTCAATCTCAGTGTGGGGTCAGCACTATGTATGTGCTATGTAGGTTATAGCTAATCGTAATATATTTATAGTCTGATAAAATAGAAATCATCTATTACTAAGTAGCGGCCCAGCCCGGCTTCGACCGGATGCAAATAGATTTCTCTACAATAAAATGTACGTATTATACATACATATAAACCTTGCTCTTGAATCACTCCATCTATGAAAAGAAACAACATCAAAATCCGCAGCGTAGTTTTAAAGATCTAAGCATACATAGAGACAGACAGCGGGAAATGACTTTGTTTTATACTATGTTCACGAAAGTAGATATACCTTTATTGATTCATCCAACTATATGCTGTTTAAATAGAGCTAGAATAATTATTTTGGTCTTATGTAGAAAATAACGAAAGGAAAACAGTGACACCGAAATACCCTTTCACGGGAGGATCCAGCTTTCAAGACAGTTTCGACGAGCTAATTACATCACTAGTCTCTGGAAGAATGCCCATATGAAGAAAATTAGTATTTTTAGTCCGGACAATAATGGGTGGACGTTGGAAGACAATAAATATCATTTTAACTGGTTCGATGGGGACCAATTGCCGAATTTTTTATATAGTAGTATTCAATTTTACTCGATGATAAGATATAAAACATAGGTTAAAGAAACTTATATTTATTATTTATAAAATTTTCTCAACTCAGATCACTTTAAAATACCTTGTAATCTTCAGGTTCGATACTATTTTGTATGTAACGAATCTTTAATCTCTCTTAATTATATCGAACTGAGCAGAATTTTAGAAGGTATCGTTGTTCCATTGTGTTTACAATATTGATTCTGATAATAGTGCATTACACACACTGATAATTTTCTTCATAAATCTCAATCATTTTTATTACTTCTCTAACGGCACATAGATATCTCTCTCACACTCAAGCGTACAAATAATGACCTCGCGCTCATACACATAGCGACACTTTATGTGTGTCTGGGGGGATGTTTGACCCCTCCAATTGGTCTGGCTGCTGACCAGGGGTGTTCAAATAGTTCCCTAAGTATCATATATAAAAATCAAGAGTGAGATTATAAGTAAAAATATGTTATTTTTTTTTAAGCTTTAAAGCGTCTGGTAAGGTTAAGCGCCGATGGAAAGTGTCTAGCAATAATGATTATTAATTTTTAACAAAATTATCTAAAACATATGTAAAAATCAGCACCGAGAATTTAAGAAAAATCAGTACTGTATTTATCTACCTTTAGCACCTGGTACCTATGAATTGGCCGTCGACCCAAGCTAGCAGGTATGCACACACTCAAAGTACGTACTAACACTACTTTATCCAATTTATATTTTTTATGAGAAAATAAGTAACGTCTGGGGGCCCTGGGATCTTACTCTAGGTCGTGTTGTTGATCCAAAGAATTTATTGTACTTATTAATTTTATCAACAATATAATAATATATTCTGTCAATCTAACTACTGGACATATTGAGACTAAACATCTATATGTCTTAGGATGGCAAGCGCAGTGGAATGCCCAAGCATTGCTTTGTAATTCAAGGTGTTGTTTGGTTTTGCTACTGTTCATGAGCGGTCGCATCGCTTACCATCAGGCGAACGGCATGCTCGTCTTGTCATTCACAGCGATAAAAAAAAAATAAAAAAATCTTAAGCTAACCCAGGAGAGGTCACTACCCCCATGATCCTGGATCCACCGTTGCTGCCTTTTGGCTTTCCCTTAGTTAGTTAGAAAGGGGAGCATAAGTATAACATCCCTTGCAAAGAAAATCGTCACGTTGTCAAAAAAAATACGACTTAAGTTACTCCCAAATGTGTTATGAGTAATAAAAGCTGCAACGCATATGTCGCGTTTCTATTGCGGCTTATGAATATTTCATACAGGCCAAATTGGATAATTAACGTGTGGCGTTCACACGAAATAATAAACTTGATGGAAAGCGCGCGGCTCACGAAATATTTCTGCACGCAGTGTTTTTGTTATATTGATCCATTTTTATGTGATAAAAGGATATATTATATAATTTTTATACAATATTTCTTTAGCAGGACATTGTAGCCAGAGTTACTTATAGACATATTGAGATTTCATATCTTAAGTCTCGGTATGGCGAACGCAGTGGAATGCCAAGCATTGCACTGTAACCCAAGGTGTTGTTTAGTTTTGCTACTGTTCATGACCTGTCGTATCGCTTACCATCAGGTCTCGTATCGCCGTTCACAGCAATCAAAAAATATTTTTCTTTTGAACTACAATATATATTTTGTTGATAAAAACCAAACATGATTAGTGTTACTCGTCGGTCGTTTATTGAAATAAAATAAAAAATAGCATCTGAACTACTCAAGAAAGGAAAACCATAGGACAAGCCTTATATCCCCCGCTATTATAAACATTTTTACTCATGTCAAAGTATCACCGATTAACTTATGAGTCACAAATAAAGTGGATTACAAAGAAAAGCCTATTACACACTCGTGCCTTAATGTCATCCTATTATATTATATTGCTGAATACAGTCCTCTTATGAGTCCATTAACATTGTATTGTGTTTAACAGCCTCTCTGCCGCAGTTGGTTAGTCGCTTGCTGTGAAGGCAAGGGTTTGATTATTGTAACGAGACAAATGTTTGTGAGGCCCAAAAATATAATATTTGTGTTGGTTGGAGGTATTTGTAGAACCGAAAAGTTTCGCGTAGTTTCTGATACCCACGATAAAATATTTAAATTATTGATTTCAATATAGATGACCGCCTCCGTGGTGCAGTTAGTAAGACGCCCGCTGGCCGCGGGTTCGATGCCCGCATCATAACAAATATTTTAACATAATATTTGTGTGAACCACAGGTATTTGTTTAGGGCTTGGTTGTTTGTGAGACCGAAAAGTCTCTCGTAGTTCATGTTACCCACGACACAGGACTCGATCTTGGGGTGGGGTGTGGGGTCAGGACTATGTATGTGACTGATGGGTTTATTTATTATTTATTTTATATGGATTCAGGACTATGTACTATGTATGGACTATGTATGTGTACGTACAAGCTTGACTGTTGGGCATATGTCTTTTATCATTCCATCTTCAACCTATTTTAGATTTCAATGGTTTGTCCTGGTGTGTCTCTAAAGTTGGTGTGGTGTGGTGTGTTTCTAAAGTTAGTTTGAGCGAAAAAGACAACACATTCATTAACTTAAAATAGGTTTATAAACTGTCTATGAATAATATATTTATAAGCTTTTCTTTTTTTTTGTTGCCGCGGGGAAACCGGGTTACCGCTAACGCCCCACCTTGGGGGAGGGTGGAGCGATTATTTTGGGTCCACCGATTTGCATACCAACCAAAACCCCGCGTTGCCCTCTTCAGCGCAATTGGAACGGCCCCGGGAACCCGAAGCGAGAGCGCTCCAGCTTCTACCTAGCTAGTGCCCTTCGTGAAGTTGTACATTGGTTTAATATTAATAATCTATTACTTAATGCTAATAAAACTAAATGTATTAAATTCACACTGCCCAATGTTAGGAAATTATCTACCACTGTACAAATTAACGGTGAAGAATTGGATCCTGTTGCGTCTACTACATTTCTGGGCATTACGGTCGACGCTAAACTCCAGTGGGGGCCGCATATCAATAAACTATCTGGTAGATTAAGTTCAGCGGCATATGCAGTTAAAACCATTAGGCGTTTAACGGATGAGGCAGCGGCAAGAATTGTCTATTTCAGCTATTTTCATAGTATAATGTCTTATGGAATTCTTCTCTGGGGAAATGCTGCGGATATAAATAGCATTTTTATTTTACAAAAAAGGGCTGTTAGGGCCATTTATCAACTTGGTCCAAGAGTTTCATTGAGAGAAAAGTTTAAAGAAGTAGATATTCTTACTGTTGCATCTCAATATATTTATGAAAATTTATTATATGTTCGTAAAAATATAACTCAATTTAAGCGTGATTGTGACATACATAGTAAGAACACTAGGAACAAACATAATCTTGTCTCACACATTACTCGTCTCCACAAGATAAATAATTCTTTTATGGGTCAAAGTATACACTTCTATAACAAGCTTCCCAACAGTTTAAGAGAAATTCCAATTAATAAGTTTAAAAAAGTGATAAAAGTTAAGCTGTGTAAAAAGGCATATTATAGAATCACAGATTATGTGGAAGATAAAACTGCTTGGGAATAAATTTATCATGTTTTGCATCAAATTGACATCATTGTAACTTGTGACATGAACCATTGTTATTGTAATTGGCGATATAAAAAAACAAAAGAAAAAGAAAGGAAAAAGAAGACAGTTCGTGTTGCTGAGGGAGTTTCTTGCGCCGCTTCTTCTTCACAGCTACAACACGTTCCGAAGCGGTGGTAGCAGAAAAGGACGATTCAAAAGAACTTGTGAAAGACTATTTGAATAAAGAATATTTTGATTTGATTTGATACCGGGACCAATATATTTATAAGCTGCACTTACCATGAGGTATGCCGTTTGTCAAAATACCATACATGTGTTGCATACCAAACGCGGAAGATATCAATATTTTGCCTTCCTCATGTTATCAGCACCAAGGTATAAGATTTAATGTGAATATAAAATATGTAAGACTTGATCACAGAAAAGTCGCTCCCAATCCTCTTTAACGATACGCCACGTAACATCGGCGTGATATATGGCCGAGCCTCGCATAGGGTTGTCACTTGTACACAAATCTAATTTTACGAGTCTTTTCATGAGATTTTCTTGGATCGGGACGATAGGATCAGTATAATGTTTTCTTTCGAGCTTCTTTGACATTAAACGTTAATTGAAATCTGTGTTTATTTACTATCTTTTGAAGTATTGTATATTATTACTTTATATGAAAAGAGAATTTTAGATAGATTTACTGATGATGGCTACAAAGCTGAGGTCTCGGGTTCGAATCCCGGGGCAGGTAAAGTGACATTATTCTATTCATTATTAGTCCCAAGTCAGGAATTCATGCTTGATATGGCGATGTGCTCGCCCACTATTAATCATGGGATGGAACATAATATAATGTGAAATTTGGGTGTCCTGGTAGCAACTCTACTTACCCTCTTCGGGAAAAAGCGTGAATTTATGTATGTGTTTCGGAAGTTCAGATAAGCTATTACGAGTCAAAATCTCGGCATAAATCACATAATTCAAAAGTCATAACACACATCATATAATATGTATTATGTATGTAAACGCTAATCTTAACGCTCTTCAAGTGGAACTGCTCTAATTATTTTCTAATAATACATGATCTATAACTTTTAAAGTTATAGCAAAAGCTTTGGTAGCATTTAAATAGGGTTGGCGCGATTTTATTCCTATACTTACCACAAAAAATGTTAGCGAAACATTTTAGGATCGTCCAATAGCCTGACGTCAATATTTGATATTCAATAAATATATCGAGAATCTGATTCCACATAAATTATAGATAATGCTTTTTTAAGGGTTACTGTAATCTGTCCGAGTATACACTTTTATGACAAAATGCACACTTAAATTCAAAGCTAAAACTATCATACAAAAATACAATAAGGCTTATTATAAAATTTCATGATATTTATATGATATTATTAAATTTTATAATAAAGCTTGGGAATAGCATAAAATAAATATGTATTACTTTGGAGTGGACGTATATTCCGGTCTGTAAAGATATCCTTAATACTGTATCAGCCCATATACGTACCACTGCAGGGCACAGGCCTCCTCTACAATCGAGAGTACGATTGAGAGTGGTTAGGCCATATAGTCCATAAATATCCTATAAATATCCTTAATATTTAATATTTATTAAAAATCGTTCCTATACTAGTATCTATAGTTTCTATGTGTTTTATTTTATTTATTTTCTTTATTTGGGAAAAAAAACGTAATTACAATAAAATATATGCTAATAGTGTACATGTTAAAAATATAAGTTAAAGTAACAACCACGACATTTTCCACGTATTAATTAAATGATTAATTACATTGCTGTGTCTGGGACATGCCATAAGGCTTGGTAGCACAGTCTATCTAATAATATATATATGTGCATATATGCACATATATACATATACGCACACATACACATACATATACACACACATACATACATACACAAACACACATATATATATATATATATATATATATATTATACCGGGTATCTCAAGACTGCTACCGAAAACGAAGCCGGGTGGTAGTTTTAGTGACTACAAACACAATGCAAACAAAAATTTCGAAAAGAAACGCGACAATTATTTTTTATGATTTTTTAAATATCGTCTTTTTTGGGTGGTAAATCCATAGTTTTTGCTAAAATAATAATTTAAACACGTTTATACCTTAGATTATTTATAAATAAAAGGGTATACACTATTATTTTAGGAAAAAATGTATTTACCACCCAAATATGGTCATAGGAAAAAAATAACACAAAAAAAATTGTCGCTTTTTTTTGCAACTGTTTTCTGTTGCATTTTGTCCGAAGTCGCTTAAACTACCACCCGGCTTCGTTTTCGGTAGCAGTCTTGATATACCCTGTATATATATATATATATTGCTTATAATTAACAATTATCAGTCTGCATTACTGTCTTTAAAATTAGATTTTTATAGTTCGTTTTTGTTACGGCGAAGACATCAACATCTGTGAAATAACTATTATAAATTGTAGCAAGTCGCTGCAGAGGCGCTCGCTTACCGGCATTCGTTCGGCACGTAGTAGTCGCGAACAATGGGTAGTCGCGAACTCCACGACGCCGACTTACTCGGGGAACCACAAAGCCTACTCTATTTATTAGTGTTAGTGAATTTTGCCGTTGGGTGTATTAAGCTATTGTCCTTTCGCATCCATCCCTTTTTAAATATATTTATAGAGTAAAAACGCACCTTCAAAGTTTGTAGATGTTCTGGGACGGTAATCTAAATCAGCCGTAATTACCAGGTGAACAGTTTGCTCGTTAGTCGGACCCATGTAGTAAAAAAGCGATTTGTCCGACTCGAAGCTTAAACTAGAAGGATTTTATGTGAACCATTTTTTCATTCTCACCTGTCACTAGAATCACAAGCTTAAAAGGGGCCCCCAATCCCTCCAAAAATTGTAAACTATATGGTTACTGAATAAATAATTTATTAATATTATCTTCTTAGCTTTCAGTCTGTCAGAGGCAGCAGTAAATAGTACGAGTACCAGACAATTAATAAGATTTATTCAAATATTTCATATCTCCGAAACTCTTCACTGCCGCGCTGGAAAATGCCTTCAAGCTCTTGCAGTGGAAAGGATTCGGCATCAACATCAACGGCGAGTATATTACTCACCTTCGATTTGCCGACGATATTGTAGTCTTGGCAGAATCGCTGGAAGACCTTAGCACTATGCTCGAAGACCTTAATCGAGTCTCCCAACAGGTGGGTCTTAAAATGAACATGGATAAAACGAAGATCATGTCGAATATCCATGTTGTGCCCACCCCCATTGGAGTTGGGGGCTCGACTCTCGAAGTTGTAGACGAATATGTCTATTTAGGACAAGTGGTCCGGTTAGGCAGGTCCAACTTCAAGAGAGAGGTCAATCGGCGAATCCAACTCGGTTGGGCAGCGTTCGGGAAACTTCGCGACGTCTTCTCGTCCAAAATACCTCAGTGCCTAAAATCGAAAGTCTTCGATAGTTGTGTGTTACCAGTGATGACATACGGCACCGAGACGTGGCCTCTCACTATGGGCCTTATTAGGAAGCTCAAAGTCACTCAACGAACCATGGAGCGGGCTATGCTCGGAGTTTCCCTACGAGATCGAATCAGAAATGAGGAGATCCGTAGGAGAACCAAGGTTACCGACATAGCCCATAGGATTGGCAAGTTGAAGTGGCAATGGGCCGGGCACATAGCTCGTAGAACCGATGGCCGTTGGGGCCGAAAGGTTCTCGAGTGGAGGCCACGTACAGGCAAGCGAAATGTCGGACGCCCGCCTACAAGGTGGACGGACGATCTGACTAAGGTCGCAGGAAGTCGCTGGATGCAGGCCGCTTCCAACAGGTCATTGTGGAGATCCTTGGGGGAGGCCTATGTTCAGCAGTGGACTTCCTGTGGCTGATATGATGATGATGATGATGATTCAAATATTTTAAACATGTTTTGAAAATTCGTTGGTTTTGATCCAAGATTTACTAACATAACACATTTCCATATTTAATTTTGTCATACGAGTTATTTTAGATTATTTTTGATTTGCAATTTAAATTATATGGTGCCCTTAACAAAGGGATGTGTGTGCTTTTTCTTAACATTCTTACATTGATGATTTCTCACTAATTAGTTATTTGGTGTGCCTTGGGTTGGTGACGGATTATATCTATAAGAAATTATGGTGAAATTTTCATGTGCGTGGCGCCATCTGTTTTTAGAGGTTGTAATTCAGTCTTCAGTGAAATTATACGTTTGAAGTCCTACTAGCGCCATCTATAGTATTTAACTTGAACTAGAACGTAAGCTTCCACGAGAAAGCGACATTTTGCACAATGTTAGGAGTTAGTTCCTGGTAATTCTGTTTTTTGTATTTTTGTCCTTTGTTGCAACTGAAGGCGTTCCTTCTAATGTAAAGATTCCTCTTTATTTAAATTTATTTATGTACATTTTTTCTTTCATACAAAATCTGAGTATTAATATTTTAAAATCTATTTTTTATGTCTAAGGTAAAGACGCTTTGCATTTAGCCTTGGTATAAAATAATATCCTCTTTTACATTGAAGTGGCTTGCGGTTCTATATGGTAGTTAATTTTAATATAGATTGTCTACGATCTTTGTGCATTCTATTGCATTACTGTAATGCTGTTGTCAAAATATTATTAGGAGCAGTTTTTCTCTCTCCATATTTTATTTTAATGGACCTGTTAATACTATTATATTTCGAGTATTAATGCTTGTTCATTTTATTAAAACATATAAATATCTCAAATAAGGCTTTAAATAGATTTTACTTTTTTTAGTTCCAAATTTTGCCACACGCCAAGTAAAACATGACTTATATTTTTCGTATTTTTTACTATCATAACATAGCACGAGTTACAAATTATACTATAATCAATAGATGTTTCTTTCCATAATAAAGACGTACATTACTCACAATTATTTACGAAATATTAGCTCTATTGTCTCATAATTACATGTCGCTTAAATTGAGTGTCAGACACAGCAATTGACCTATTGTTTCACGTTACGAAATAGACCCGCCTAATATATTGTTTGTGTCGTTATGTTTTTGGTTGATATTTTTATAAAAGACTGAAAATATAGTATTTGTTTTATTAATGAAATAATATTATGCTATCGATGTATTTAGTGATAACATGAATTCGGTAAAGAAGAAGCTGATTAATATTTTCTTTGAGTATAAAGATATTATGTGATTACATTAAAAATAATATTTCTTTCAGATATACATATATGCATACGAACTTGAGGCCACGCTATATTTATATTGAGATGTAATACTTAAATTTAAATTTAATAAAGAAAACCAACAAACTCTTTAGTTTTAGTATAGATTATAATTGTAGTTTCTGTTGGTATTCCACATACATAGTAAATAAATAAATCGTGATAACATACAAAAGGCTCTTCAAGCCTTCTTCTTCTTCTCTTCTCTTCTTCATTCATTTGGTAATTACTTTTATATAGCACTTTAACCAACCTCTAACAGAAAATAATGTAGTCTATTTAAATTTAAGTAACTTATTGATACTTCAAACCCTGTAGTGAGTTATACCGGGTATCTCAAGACTGCTACCGAAAACGAAGCCGGGTGGTAGTTTTAGTGGCTACAAACACAATGCAATTAAAAATTTCGCCTAGAAACGCGACAATTTTTTTTTATGATTTTTTAAATATCGTCATTTTTGGGTGGTAAATCCATAGTTTTTGCTAAAATAATAATTTAAACTCTTTTATACCTTAGAGTATTTATAAATAAAAGGGTATATACTATTATTTTAGGAAAAAATGTATTTACCACCCAAATATGGCCATAGGAAAAAAATAACAAAAAAAAAATTGTCGCTTTTTTTTGCAACTTTTTCTGTTGCATTGTGTCTGAAGTCGCTTAAACTACCACCCGGCTTCGTTTTCGGTAGCAGTCTTGATATACCCTGTAGAATAAAAAATAACAACTTCATACAAAATGATGTCTTCTAAATCTCAAAAATATTCAAGTATATAGTAAGTTATGACGATGACGTCACTTTATGACGTCGCGGAATCTAAAATTGATTGCCTTTGACATTGTTTGCAGACGACCCCGATTGGAGTAAGGAACTGGGCCAGTCTTGATTGGAACTTGTTCCAAAGACAGCTTAGAGCTATTTCTTAAATGATTTTTTTAATGAATCGTAAAGTCTCTCCATAGCTCTCGTAAGTGTAGTGTTATCTAAATAGAGTATTCATAGAACAGTGGTCCAATTATAATCTTAAATAACATGATATAGAGGAAAGATTCAGTTGTTTGTATGCATTTAATATGCTCTGAAACTACTGGACTGATTTGAAAATTCTTTCATTAAAAGAATTCCACATGCTGTATTAGTCCATATACGTCCCACTATATGGCACGAACCTCCTCTTTAATTATGTTTTCCTTCACATGGTGATTGATTCTCAATACACACATGACTCTAAGTGACCTAGGATTTGAACCCTCGATCACCGTGAATATGTTGGCAGCCGCATCTGGTCCGTTTATCAACAAGCAACCGTGCACTTTTACATTATTTCTTATGAACATAACCGATAGAATATTTTCAAAAAAGTATATCTGCACCAAGGTGGAGTCCACCAGGGTAGTATTGTCATAAAATTATGCCAGTCTGTCAAAATTGCCGAATATCCGTATCCGTTTCTCTTTCTATTTCCTTCCCTATGATTTTCCATTTTGAGAAACTAGTGACGCGTCTACAAATCCAAGTATTGTTCACGAACAGCGGCAAGGCATTCTATTCAACATCGTGCAATTGTCGGTTGAAACGCTTTTATATAATGCCGTGATATCGGCTGAATAATTTGATATTCAAATTATTTCCCGTACAATATCGGAATACATGAATACGATCAGATTGAAGTTCGCCGTAAGATATATAACTTGATAGACGATGTTCGGACTTTGGACTTCGTTGGAGCTCTATAGAATTTCCATGTATACGTTTGAAGTCATGATAATTCAGAAATAATGATCATTTTCACATATAAGTAGTTTACGTTATTAAACACTGCTTTATATAAAACTCTACTAAGAATAATTGGGACTTGTTGGATGCAGCCTGCATCCAATAGATCATCTTGTGACTGATGCCATCTTTTCATATAGTCTCCATTCAAGAACTCTTCAGCTCCATTGGTCATAAGTTCTTCACGCTAGGTGCTCTGTCCACTGGCACTCCAATTTGCTAGTCAACTGGGCTTGGTTGGTAATTTTAATTCTCTTACATATTTTTTCCTTTCTTGTTTTATTCGGTAGAGATAAATTGACCTAACATCGTTGCATCTCCTAATAAAGCTCATATTAAGAGATCACGTTTCCATGCCGTATCTCTTTATTGGCAGTTCAAACCAAACATGGGCTTTCATAATCAGGAATGAGGAATTTGAGAGAACTAGACGTGGCCTAGTACCATAATAAATAAATACACCCAACAGTATACATAGTCCTGACCGCATACTTAGATCGAGTCTTGTGTCGTGGGTATCAGGAACTATGAGAGATTTTTTGGTCACACAAATACCCAGACTCCAATCAAATAACTGTGGTTCATAATAATTATTATATACACGTTAAAAACATAAATTACATGAACAGCAGGAAAAATAATGTGAAAATATTTTTAATAAAGGAAATGAACGATTGACAAAAAAAACAAAAAGGTTAAGTAATTTGTTTACCCCTCCGGTTGTTCGAAGACCCCGGCAATGCCGGTACTCATAAAATATTACTAACATGATTACACTCACCTCCACTTACTGCACAATTAGAGAGCTAGAACAAAATCGTCGTCAATTACTCCAATAGCAGTGTTTTACAATTCTATATCATGTACTGCCTCAGTGGCATAGTTGTACGGTACGCTTGCAAAGCTGGGGTCTCCGGTTTGAATCTCGAGTCGGGCAAAGTGATATTGGACTTTTCTATTCATCATTAGCCCAGGGTCAGGAATTTGTGCCCGATATGGCGATAGACTCGCCTCCTATCACATCATGGGACAAACATAGAAGGCGAAATATGGGTGTCCAGCTACCTTTGCCTACCCCTTCTCGTAAAAAGGCGCTAGTTTATGTATGTTATGTACGTCTATATCATATAAGTTTACATTTCTATCGTACCATTTGTGAAACAGTTTGTCAGTTATCAAGATATACTAGATATCATAAGCAAAATTAGTGCGCACTCCGAATGTACCAGTGGTTCTTGAGTCCTCCTCCCAAGGTCCTGCTCGGGAACTCAATAGAAAGAAAGGGAAAATAGTGTTACTATGTAGGTGTGACAAAGACCACAATAAATAACGATATACAGGGTATATCAAGACTGCTACCAAAAACGAAGCCGGGTGATAGTTTAAGCGACTACAGACACAATGCAATAGAAAATTTTGCAAAAAAAAGCGTCATTTTCTTTTTGTTATTTTCTTTCCTATGGCCATATTTGGGTGGTAAATAATTTTTTTTCCTAAAATAATAGTGTATGCCCTTTTCCTTATAAATACTCTAAGGTATAAAACAGTTTAAATTATTATTTTAGCAAAATCTATGGATTTACCACCCAAAATTGACGATATTTAAAAAATCATTAAAAATTAATGTCGCGTTTCTAAGCTAAATTTTTAGTTGCGTTGTGTTTGTAGTCACTAAAACTACCACCCGGCTTCGTTTTCGGTAGCAGTCTTGATATACCCGGTATATACTGTTGTTTTTTTTTTGTAACAATTTTAGTTCACTGTCCGCTCTATAAATCTCATTGTTGTCAGACTTTAATTAAGAGCGTGACTAGAAATTGTCTTTTCAATTAAATTTGTGTACACAAAGACTGTTTATCTATCTCCCAGAGACGTTGTTTACCGTAAATAGTACAATGTTGACTTGTATTTGAATATTGTAATTGACTCTTTACTGTATGATTTTAATTGCTTTCTCAAATTGAAATTCAAGCTATATTTTGACATATATTATTGTTAAAACAGAAGTCAAATTACTAACAAAAATAATATTCACTCGTTTTTTCTGTCTGGCATTATACATCATTTACAGAGGGTTCTAATCATAATAAAACAACTTCATTTAATTTCCAGTATTTGGTTTTCATAATCTTAATTATGATACGACCTGTGGTCAAACATAATCTAGTAGTTATCCATCCAATATACGTCCCCTACTTTGCTAGAGCCTCTTCTACAATCTAGAGTTCTATTTAAAGAGTTTAGGCTATAGTCGACTATGCTGGCCTAATAAGGGTCCACGGATTTCCATTATCAGTCCGGAGTTAGGAATTTATACCCGATATGGCTACGGGCGCGACTTTATGGCTATATTACATCGTGCGAACGAACATAATAATTGAAATCTGTTCTTGTAGCATCTCTGCCTACCTCCTACGGAACAAAAGCGTGAGTTTATCTTATGAAATTACAAAAACACGTTTTTCTCAGCACGATAGGTAAGAGACGCTTAATAGATCCTGTTTAAGTCACCGTGTTCCATTACCGAAGTAAATTGGTTGAATTAAGGTCCACGTGGGTTTGACATTGCTCTGTTTAAAAATATACAGTGATTTTGTCAGTTTTACAGTGCGAAGCAGTCTGAACAATTGCTTGTTTTTGTTTCTTGAGCATTATTTTATTGTAAAACTTAAATAGGACACGAGGGAAAACGACGGAGAGTCTTTAAATGCTTACTAAATATAGAGATAAAAGGGAAATAATTACAAAAAAAGTAAGGTAATTTATTGCTAAAATAAGTTTGCATTTGTATTTTGTTTTTAACTGTATGCAATTTTTCATTTATTTTTTTACTTACTACAATTTTGCAGTGATTCTATTGAAAAGCGATACCTTAAGTGCCTCATATAATTTGGTTAAACCATAATTAAAACTATAGAGTGATGTGCTTGTGTGGTGTCTATTTCTGCTGCTTACGACATTGTACGTGAGTGTATGATGTAATTATTCCTAAGTGATGACAGTGCATCGAGTACATTAAAGAATTAAATCTCATTTGTGTTAATTTGAAGTGTCACGAAATTTTATTCACAATGATGAAGCTATTGGAAGCACTGGACTTTACAACAGGTATTATTATTATTTTATTTCTTATATTTCTCTACCAATTTATCAGATATTGATAAATTATAAGAAATTAAATTAATAGACAAGGCAGTATCTGATAAATTGGTTGGTTACTACGGTGTGATTAAAATGCCAAGTTCTCGAGTTCATACAAGGGGTAGGCGGAGGTGTAGTGTATTGACATATTCATAGTCTTTGCATCTGTCGTCTCGAACTATACGAGGTAATTACTCTAAGAACTATACACAACGCGAACCAGGGGTGAATAAGAACAGATATAGACGTTGATGACGGAAACGGTGTTAAGATGAGGTGTATAGCAAATAAGCCGATAAATATTAAGAATTGTATTCTACTACAATATTGCACATATTAACCATAAATAGTGACTATCAAAAGAGGTATCCTTGGCAGCTCCTAGGATACCCATGTTTCGCCTTCCGTGTTTTATCCCGGGATGTGATCCCCGGGGGCGAGCCCATCGCCATACCGGACATAAATTCCTGACTTCAGGCTGGTAATGAATAGGACAATCCAATAGCACTTTGCAAGACCTGGAATTAAATTAATTTAAAATTACAATTCATCATCATCATTATCCACAGCCTGTAGGGTCGCACTGCTGGGTGTAGGCCTCTTTCATATTATACCACTTTACTTTGTCTCCTGTTAGTCGTATCCAGATTTGGCCTGCGACTTTGACAATGTCGTCGACCCATCTTAAAGCCGGACGGTTGTTGCGCTTACCTAGTTTTGGCTATCATTCTGTACGCGCCTCACGCCACCTGCCATCATTCCAGCCACATGCCCAGTCGACCTTCATTTGAGTCCCATACCGAACTTTTCGACACCTCTTACTTTTGTTCGGCGTCGGATATCGACAAATTCCTATCAGTCTCTTAAAACATTGAAGAATCATATTTCTTAAAAATTCTATAATTAAAACAATATCTAACAAGTAACACCCACTGGCGAATATTAGATCCACTCATACCAGCGTTGTCTCCCACACGATGAATCAAATGTCTCCTGACATTTACAAAGTAACATTTTATAGGTAACATCCAATGATATATTATACAAATACGACGTAGATATCGCACTAGCACTTCAAAAGTGAGGCGTTCAAATTCGGGCAATTGGTGTAATTTCATCTAGTCGCATAGCAACGGCGACAGAGGGAAGACCTCAATGCTGTCAACATAATTTATTTCGAAAATATTGTCTAAAGTTTCGAATTGTGTGTTTTAAAAGTGTTAAAACAATGGTGCAAAAATATGAAACTAAATTGGACCTACACACCATACGTAAGTATATAAAAACTACACAAAATTTAATTTTTATTTTAAATTAGCAAACACCGCCTTCAATTGTGTAAAAAGGATCGCCTAATACAAAGATTGTGAAGTGCAATAGGGACAAAAACCGTACGTCATAGATTGACAAGTCAGAAGCGAAACCGATCATACAGAAAATTGACGATGAAAGTTTGAATGGATTAAGTTATTTGTTATGAATTATTTTCATAATAAATAACTGAATCCAACCACGAACATTACAAAATCCATTAGCTTCCCCCAGCGGCGTGCACAGGATTATGACACTGGGTATGCGGCGGAGTACTCGGTCACAAAAACTTTTTCTTTTATAGTTTTTTAGCATAGCCACAGCCACGCGACGGATCTCTAAGTCGGAAACCATGCCAACATAACAAGTCTTAGATGTACTACTATTCATGTCCATCTTCTACGGCAACGCAGACAAAACAGCGATCGATCGTCGCGGCGGAAGAAATTCTAATAAGTAAAATAAAAAAAACTCACCTAGTCAGCTTTCAATTTTCACATGTTCAAGGTTCCGGTTAGTTGAGATTAATATACCTATCCCGATGTAAATAAACGCAAGATTTCGGCCACCTCATTCATTCATTTGATAAACATACATTTTTAATACAAACCTCACAATCAAATAACATTTGAAAAAATAAACAAACACACTAGTAAAAGCAAATTAATATCGAAAATTAGTAATAAACTGTTAAATGTACACACTTTCAAATGTTAAAATGAAAATCTTTTAAGAAATCTATTTTTTTTACAAACATACTAGTATAAAATAGTAAACAACGCAAAAACACATAAAAAAAGCAAAATGGCCCCCGCGAAACACAAAGCATTTCTATTTAAACAAATAAAACCTTACTAACCAAAAATGCATAATGTGCATAGGTCATTTATTAGATTCCTGCCTATTAATTTTACTCGGATTATAGGCAACGAACATTTACGATTACTCCCGACAACTGCCGAACTTCCGAGGCCTGCCGCAGGAGTCGCGGCTTTCAATATTCATGGGTGTGTGCGTTCGCGACTGTGCACGGACACCAAAATTACTACACACATGCAAACAAATGTCATGCGGGACGCGGCGGCATGACTTGGTTGATTAGGTACATTATTTTGCTTTGCAGCGCCGTTTGCTTTTCGCATGGCAAACATAATGTTTGTGTGATTGCAAATAGGTGCTATTTATAAAATATTAGGCGTTTTTAAGTTATTATATTTTGTTTATTCATTTATTTACTATAAATTAAAGTCATCTAAAACGTACGAACGTTATAATAAAATATCTGTGAATGGCAAGTAAAGCACTGCATTTCTGCCTACAAGGAGTGCACGCCCCTGGCTTCCCCATATATTTTGAATAACTATATTTATATATATCATTGAATGTTTCCAGATTTCCACGTGATGAGCTTTTGAGACGTAAATGGATATGCACTAAGCACAGCTCGACACTCGAACACAAAAAGAGGGGATCGTGACTGGACGCCTTTAAAACTGATTAATATTGGTTTAGAACATTTAATTATGATTAAAAATATACAACTACGACAATATATATATCCACCTAAAAACCCTGCACCATCGGTTGTAGTATCGGTTGTTTACCAGTGGCAGGTCGCTCATACGTTACCACCATGTGTAGGTACCACCGCAATGTCTATTTTTCCCGCCACACGGCAGTTTAAATGCCATGTTATGTTCCGGCTCAAAGGACATTCTCTCCCGAGTAATCGCTGATCTTATGTCTCGGGATGGCGAGCGCAGTGAATGCCAAGCATTGCTTTGTAATTTAAGGTATCTTGGTTTAGCTTATGTCCACGAGCTGTCGTATTACTTGTCATCATTACAACAACAACAAAAAATAATTAATAAGAGATCGATTTTTTAGTGCATGCTTACCATAAACTAATATAAAAAACGGCAATCAATTTATTATTTTATTTTATCAAGGTAAATCAAAGCAAATAAAAATATATTTGTTTCAGGATGGCGTACCACACGTAGATTCATGTAGCAACCTCAAAGTTAATATATTAAATACTTATAAAACCAAATAGGTAGTTTTATTTATCGTCACCCTTCTGTTTCTATCGCTTCGATTCTATGTTTGGATAGCGCAATGCTGTCTCTTTTCGTCTCGTACTTTCTGTATAATCTGTTTCATTCACTAAAATTTTCATAAAGTATTAACAAATGAGTATGTATATGCATAGCAGTACAGTTTTTAAACGTCACGCAATATGGATATGCGTCATCTTTATTAAAACATCATTGGGTAACATCTCTCATTAATGTTGTGTTTTGTAAAGTGTCCACCAGATGTCGCTGGTAGGTGTCAATTATGGATGCAAACGCGTAAGCGTGTCTCACTGTTATTCCTATATTTTTATTGTATGTGTGTTGTTTGGTTTTGCTACTGTCCATCGGTTGTATCTCTTACCATCTGGCAAATGGCATGTTCGTCTTGTCATTCATAGCAACAATAAAAAAAAAAACAGTTAAAAACATCAACTCAGGTTTTCATAACTGACAATGTTCGAAGCGAAGATCGGTGACAAAGTGTACCTAGTTATTATTACTCTCGGCGGAGAAAAGCCACCCCGAAGAATTGATTTAGGGTTGCCAATGCATAGCCCTGACCTCATTTCCAACGTCGATGAAAAAACATATTATTCAATTTCATGACAGCATACGTTGTACAAGTTATGTAAATACAATTTGTGAAAATCAATTTAAAATTGATTTGTGGAGAAAAGGTTTATTTTTGGGAATGGCTTTTTTATTGCAATGAATGGCGAGACGAGCATGCCGTTTGCCTGATGGTAAGCGATATGACCGCTCATGAATAGTAGCAAAACCAAACAACACCTTGAATTACAATGCAATACTAGGCATTCCACTGCTCCTGCCACTCAATATATCCAGTAGTTATTCTGGCTGCAATGTCTTTCAAACCGAAACACAACAGTGCATTTATACTGCTGTTTGGCGGGAGAAATAGACAGTGCGGTGGTACCCACCCAGGCGTCCTCACATATATGAGAGACCTGCTACCAGATTGTTCAAGGTGGAGTTTCAACCTAGGACCTCGCGAGATATATTTTATAGTACTCAGGTTTTATTCATCCTAACTACTCGTCACACTGCAAATAGGCTTTCTTTATTTTTCGAATGAATTATGCCATATACTAGCGTTTTAATACAATATTCCCAATTCCTAACCAGAGTCACGCGTGCTGGCTTGCAAAGCCATAGCTTGATGGTCCACGCCATCTCAACAAGAACCAAAACGTTCGCAAATTCTTTTGTGGGCCGCACCGTCAAGCTGTGGCATTGTTTGCCGTCACGCGTGTTCGCTCCTTCCTATAATCCTGGGTCCTTCCGCCGTAGTGTGAAGAGGCATCTCAGCAGGCATAATTGTATAAATTGGCACGGGACTACCATCTGATGCCAATGGATACTCTGCCTGGGCGGCATTTACGCTTACCATCAGGTGCAATGTGGCCACTATGAAGGGCCAGAAAAAAAATTGTTCTGTAAATGAAGTGGTTTATATGTTCACAAGATGGTGGTAATCACTTGTTATCAGGGGAGCAATTCGCTCAATCGTCGGAATGTTCTTAAAATGTTTGTCCATCCTTTTATTGGTTTTCTTAAGCTCTTATTAGTGGTTTTAAAGCTTATCTCGAGAAACTTTTAAGCTATAAAAGTTAACATTCCGAAAGTTTTTAGATTTACGGATATGTTCAAAACTAAGAGAAACGAAATAAGTATAATTATTATAGCCTGTATTTTTTTGTAATTATTAATATATGTTTCTGACAAACATTCATAAACTCACGCCTTTTTCCCAGAAGAGGAGGCAGAAGTGCAAGGACACCTACATTTCGTCTTGTATGTTCTGTCCCACTGTATGATAGTGGGCGAGTCTATCCCCACATCTGGCACAAATTCCTGACTCCGGGATAAGAAAAATCCAATATCACTTTGCCCAAACCGGGATTCGAACCTGCTTTGTAACCGAACCACCGTACAACTACGCTACCGAGGCAGTAATTATTGATTACATTTTTATATTACGAAATGTATTTTTTTCCAAATGACACATACGATTGACCTACTTAGAAATTGGATCCACTTAGAAATATAATTACATAAAAATAATTTGAATTTAACTCAAAAATAATCGATTTCTTTTTCCTCACCCAGTCAGTATATCAGTCAGTAATATTAAATTATACATCACGGGACCACATGATAATCAGGAGCCCAATTGGACCTCTCAAATAATTAAGGTTGGCAAACTTAATATTTTATTAAATCTAGTAAGTATTATATGGCATACAGGCTTACACACGATATTTCGAAATTGGAGTTATATAATTCACATACACATTAGTCTAAAAAGTCGGCCCGAATAACCCTTACTTATATTGACTTCATAGTTCAAAACTACAGTATTCAATAGCATATTCATTTGATAGTCAAAATCCAATAGGTATTACTTAACAAGCATACATGCTACCGAGTCAAACACTGTAGTACAATGTGGATTTTTACAACCTACGTCTGGCAACTCGATCAGTAACCGACCGGTCGCCGGGAAAAGAGGACGCTTCGCTCCTCCAACGTTCCATTTTCCCGCCATTCGAAATTTGAATTTAAATTTCGAATGCCTTTTCCCGCTGTTCGAAATTTGAATATTTGAATTTGGAGTTAGTGTGTTTGGAGTGTTAAAGTGAATAGTGGAGTGAAACGTGACTTGGCAAATGCAGTGTTTGAGAATAGTAAACGTCGAAACCCTTTGGATTTGTGAATGTAACACAGGAAGGCAGTGATTAAGGTTTAAGTGCATTTAAAACAAAATAAATATGTACTGAAAAGCCTTGGATGTCAAATTGAAACTGGCCATAAAAAAATAGATATAATTAATGAAGTACTGGCTTATTGATTGATTATAATTATCGGGAAAAATAAAGTAATACTATCTAGACTAATAGTTGGGTTTATAATTACTATTAAAATATTCAGGGACAACGATAAAAATAAGAAAAAGGCTAAAAAGGATTTTTATGTAAAATACTAAAAACACAATATAATATATTGCATATTTAATGAAAATAGCATTCATATTTAATGAATTTGTCTACATTGTAGACAAATAAATATACAATATTTTGAAATCTTAAATATTATTTATTTAAGATTAGTCGTTCATAATTTAACCAAAATCTATTTGTGTTTTTCACTAAATATTTATTATGTAAATAATAAAAAGTCTCATGAATATACCTAATTCGCTAATCGGTACATTATTTGGGATAGTAATTGTGACTGCTATGAAAAAAGTAAGAATTTTAAATAAAGATTGTCGCAGATGTTTTGGAAAAGTGTCTTTCAGATTTGAGAGGATATTTCTACGTTTCATATCATTTAAACTAATACAATGTCGTGACTGGATTGACAATTATTTCGGAACGATTTTTTCTCAAGTTGTTAATAGTAGTAAGTATATTGTTGTTTAATATTAACAAATGAAATAACGGTATTAAATAAAAAATGAAATAAGATTTCGATTTCAATGTTAAAACGATGAAGCAAAGATATTATAGACACTAAATAACATGATTCACATTAATCGTATTTTTATTGACAACTATGAATGGCTAATGTTTATTTTTGGATTATATAATCGATTGTGTAGATCGATAGGAACCGGCAGAGATAGCCATTGACCCACATTCTGATAGTATTTCCGTCCTACAATATAACCGATAGAGGGGTGGGAACAGAGGGCAATAGATACGAATCAAATCCAGCAAAACATGTAACGTAATAATATTACAAAATTGTTGTATATCCAATAAAAATATATAAAATGTATTTTATTCTTATTCGAAATTGACTTGACTACTGATTACTACTAATAAAAAAACGTGTGTATGTTTATTTTAAAATATTATTTCTTATTATGGCGGCAAGACTATGCTTACAGCTGTTGGGTGTTTTCATTTTGTTGTGTAAAATAAAGACTAAATCAGGCTCCTAAACTTATAGTGAAGTTATATAAATGTAGATTAAATTGGAATTGATTCTCAGCTATTTGATTAAGGGTTTGCCTGACCTTTACAATTCTCGTAGGTGTCATATCGCTCGTTTTGTACACACGTCTGACGCCTAGATATTACAATATCCAATTTATAATAATTCATTGATAATTTGTAACATTCCAGGAGTTCGAAAATTAATACATTTCTTAATCGTACTATCGATTGAATAGGAGGCCCGTGTCCTGCTATGGGACGTATATAGGCTGATACAGATACAGAACAATAGAAAAAATAAAATAATATCTAAAACATCTGAAATTATTGTTAGCAATCTTTTATATTTATTTTCGTCATATATAGGCAACCGTGTTGCACTATTTACTTTTATAAAATTTTATAAAAAGGATATTGTAGCCAGAAAAACTACTGGACATTTTGACACTTTACATCTTATGTCTGAGGATGGTGAGCGCAGTGGAATACCAAGCATTGCTTTGTAATTCAAGGTGTTGTGTGGTTTTGCTTCTGTTCATGAGTGGTCGTGTCGCTTAGCATCAGACGAACGGCATGCTCTTCTCGCCATCCATTGCAATAATGAAAAAAATATATAAAAAGAAAAGGGAAGTAAAAAAGATCATATGCGAATATAATTAATTACTAGATTGTCTTTATATCATGCTTACCTTCCATTAAAGCCTTTAGACAACAACTCCATTATATTTCCATAATAATATTCCATTCAGAATCCAATGACCTTTTTTCCGAAAAACGTACGAATTGGCCATTCGCGAAATGACTGGCAATTTCTACATATATTTTTTTATACTCAAGTATACCCTAAGAACGAACGTAAAATGTTACCTCCTCGCGTAAAACAATTGTACAATGTTTACAACTGTGAAATTTTTATGAGGTTATTCATTGTATGTTGCCTGCCTTCCAGGCTACGCTACTCTAATGCCCTACTTGCATGATTTGGGAATAAAAAATATAATAAATTATTCGCAGGATTGAAGTATATTTTTCTACGTAAAAATACTGATCAAGCAAGTTTTGCTACTCAAGCGACCTTTGTTTTTACATAAAAATTTACCGAGCAAGCGAGTCTTTTTTTAAATAATCCTTTTCTACATATGGGAGATCACTTGAATTAATATACAGGGTATATCAAGACTGCTACCGAAAATGAAGCCGGGTGGTAGTTTAAACAACTTCAGACACCATGCAACAGAAAAAGTTGCAAAAAAAGCGACAACTTTTTTTTTTGTTATTTTTTTCCTATGGCAATATTTGGACGGTAAATACATTTTTTTCCTAAAATAATAGTGTATACCCTTTTATTTATAAATACTCTAAGGTATAAAAGAGTTTAAATTATTATTTTAGCAAAAACTATGGATTTACCACCCAGAAATGACGATATTTAAAAAATCATAAAAAATTATTGTCGCGTTTCTTTGCGAAATTTTTAGTTGCATTGTGTTTGTAGTCACTAAAACTACCACCCGGCTTCGTTTTCGGTAGCAGTCTTGATATACCCGGTATATGGGTCTTTATTTACGACGTGGGGATAATCTATCTACCATCTTTGACGGCCTTCGTGGCGCAGTTGGTTAGATGCCGGCTGCGAAACGTGAGGCCGCGGGTTCGATTCCCGCATTGAGAGAAATACTTGCGTGATCCGCGGGTATTTGTTTCAGGTCTGAGTGTTTATTAGACCGAAAAGTCTCTCGTAGCTTTTGATACACACGACACAAGACTCGATCTTAGTGTGGGGTTAGGACTATGTATGTGAAGGTTAGGTGTATTTTATTTATTTATCTATTTTCACATAGTTGTAAAGATTTTTGTTTCGTGGTTTCTCTGCATTTTCCTTTATACCCCTCCCTTTTAATCTCTCTCGTTTCTCAGCTACAGGAAGTCTACTGCTGCACATTAACCTACGTTAAGCATTTCCACAGCTTTTTGCACACTTTCTGTTCTAAAATACTATAAGTGTTTATGAAATAAGTTTGTTTACGACCGCCCATCATAGCTACATATTAACAGCTCTATTTAGTAAAGAACATATCGATATGATTTTATTATCGCGATGAGTCCATGATTGATCGTTTAGCATAATCTGTCTTCTCTACTTAGTCTTATGTGGAACTGAAGTGCCGTTGGGATTTCCACGCTTAAAATACATTAGGGTAATGTTCCTCGGGGAACACTTCAATCTGCGTCGGGATTTTATCGGGAGGATATGTATGAATACTATATATAACTTTTTTATACACAGCCTCCGTGGCACAGTTAGACGCCGCCTGTAAACCAGAGGCCGCGGGTTTAACCCCAGCACACAGAGGAATGTTTATGAGGCCACAAATATTTGTCTCTGGTCTGTGTGTTTGTGAGATCGAACAGACTTTCGTAGTGTCTGAAACCCATGACACGAGACTTAATTGGTCATAATGTGTGGTAAAGAGTACGTATGTGACTGTTGGGTGTAAGGTATATAACATTTTTACATTGCTTTCTTTCTTAACGAACTCTGTGGAGCAATCGGTTGGGAGCCAACTATGAAACATGAAGCTGTAGGCACGTTCTAATACAGAATAATGTTTTGTTTGAGTCACTACTATTTGTTTAGGCTGTGAGAGAGGGGGTGAATTCTAACCGCAATGAGACTAAAGTTTTTGGGAATCCCAAATATTTGTTTAGGCTCTGGGTTTGAGACTAGAGTGTCTCGTTTTTGAAACGGTACACACAACAAACGAGGTTTAACAACTTGCTTATGGTCAGGACAATGTTTTATTTTATTTTAAACAAAATCATGAATTACAAAGCATGCCATTCCACTGCGCTCGCCTTCCTGAAACATAAGATGTTAAGTCTCAATATGTCTAGTAGTTACTCTGGCTACAATTTCCTTCAAAACGGAATACAATATTGTATTTACACTACAGTCACCCCAGGATGACTGTCGAGTGTATTTATTTATGTGAAGTTAAAGGAAAATATATTTTTCTGTCACTTGATACTTCCTCAACGATTAAACTTGGTTTTTTAATTATCTTTTTATTTCTATTATATGTCTTAGATAAAGTAATAATCAAACAAAAATTAAAAATATCATTCACCCACTCAAATAAGATACCTTAATTATATATATAAGTATGTTATGTAGGGTCAGTCAGAACCGACGAAAACTCATAATAAGATTCATGAAAGTCAATGAAGCGAACGGATTCAGGAAACTGGAGATCCGTAGACCTTTCCTAACCTTGTATACATACGTATGTATGTAGAACATATTATTTATTTATTTCGTTTCTTAATAACGTCTTCAAATTATACAGACGGAATTAATGCCTGAGACATTCTCTACCAGTTGGGTGGTGTAGAAAATTCGCGGTAGGCGCATAAATAAATGCCAAATAACAAAAAATAAAGTAAAAAGGAAGGAATATTCAAATAATATATTATACTGGGTATATCAAGACTGCTACCGAAAACGAAGCCGGGTGGTAGTTTTAGTGACTACAAACACAATGCAACTAAAAATTTCGCAAAGAAACGCAACAATTATTTTTTATGATTTTTTAAATATCGTCATTTTTGGGTGGTAAATCCATAGTTTTTCCTAAAATAATAATTAAAACTCTTTTATACCTTAGATTATTTATAAATAAAAGGGTATTCACTATTGTTTTAGAAAAAAAATGTATTTACCACCCAAATATGGTCATAGGAAAAAAATAACATAAAAATAAATTGTCGCTTTTTTTGCAACTTTTTCTGTTGCAATGTGTCTGAAGTCGCTTAAACTACCACCCGGCTTCGTTTTCGGTAGCAGTCTTGATATACCCTGTATAGATTGTTTGTTTATAGATAAATGTATACATATGTAAATATACATATACACAATTATAATATATACATACATATAATTATACACAGTAATTACAAATATCATTATACTGCCAATTTTTTTAAGAGCAGCTACCGAACTTTCGCTTTAAATGCCTAGCTAATATGAATGTATGTACTACAAACATCGAATGTCATGTTCGTATGACCACCTCTTAAACAGTTTACTTCAAACACGAAGGGAAGTGGCTTGAATCAATAACCTGCCTCAACAGTAATTGCATTTGCCCCGAAGTTTAATCAATTAGCAGTTTGAACTGCCTCTCTTACAGGAGTGAAACAAAGCCTTTATAAGTGGGGATTTTAAATGTCATTTAATATTTTAAAATATATTTTTAGTTGTGTTAGTGATAGCGTAAAACTTTTGGAGTCAGATTTAAATTACAAAACAGTGTTTCGCATTCCACTGCGCTCGCCATCCTGAGAGATAAGATGTTAAGTCTCAATATGTCCAGTAGTGACTCTGGCTAAAATGTCGTTCAAACCGAAATACGACGGCGCATGCACACTGCTGTTTGGCTATTTGTATTCAAATAGGTTAAATTTTACTGTACTTATCTCTAACCGACCGTATTTAGGAGTCAGGGGGTTTCAAAGGTGTAATTATTGTACGTTAACAATTTCCTTTAAAGGAGATTTAGCAGGATAATTACGATCATTAAGCAACAATTTCTAGCCATTAACTTGTTCCAAGGCGTATTTCAGTCTCTCAAAGTAATTGCCTAACCTAATCGGGATTTGATGGTATAATTTGACAAGATTAATGGGTTAAAGTAAGGGAGACGGTGCAAACGTGTACGGACTTCAGCCTACACAGCAATAACTATCAAAGATTTATCATTGAATAGATCTTTTCAAATACTCCAACTTTATCTTTTTATATTTCCAATATAAAGCTTGTCCTTACGACTATATATTTTTTAAGTTCGTTACTAGCTTAATATGTATTAATAAGTAGTATATGATAATTTAAATAAGCTATCGTTATTATTTTAAAATTGAAGTTACTTGCGATCATAATTAACTCATTCATAGGAAAGTTCATTTATTTTTGGGTAGTTAACAGGAAAAAAAAATATGTTGCAGATAGGGAATATATTGGTGAAGAAAAACATCGCGAGGAAACCTGCATACCATAGCGATTTGTAACGATTTCTATGCTATGTAAACCCCGCCCTACCTGCACTACCTTGGTGGACTATATGGCCTAACCATTCTAAATCGTACTCTCGATTGTAAAGGAGACTCATGCTCTCAGTGGGACGTATATGCGGTGATACAATTTTTTTTTACTGCAGTGAATGGCGAGAAGAGCAAGCCGTTCGCCTGATGGTAAGCGATACGACCGCTCATAAACAGTAGCAACATTCCACTGCGCTCGCCATCCTGAGACATAAGATGTTAAGTCTCAATATGTCCAGTAGTTGCTCTGGCTACAATGTCCTTCAATCCGAAACACAACAGTGCATTTAAGCAGTGTTGTTTCACGGGAGAAATAGACATTGCGGTGGTACCTACCCAGATGGCCTCTCACATATGAGAGACCTACCACCAGTGAATAATGGAAACAATTTATAATAATGGAATTTTATTAGCACATATTTAATAATAAACATATTAGCAGTGACGTGTCTACAAAATTCGATTCTTATCGGCTTCCCTTTTGTACGTGAAAAAACGTATTTTCATTTATGCCATATTTCTTTTGACCTGTTTGATTACTAAAAAAAACCCTTATCTAATTATTCAAATTAATAAAAGAACTTATTCATAAACAGTTTTAAAACGTATTTTAGTTATCGAATTTTTTTGTCCATTTCGAACGGCTTAAAAATTCAATTTGAGTGATAAAGACAAAAAATTTGATAGCGCAAATTGGTTTTCCAACTATATGAGTAAGAACTTAAGTACACATTTATATTTTTGTATATATTAATTCCCTAACTATTCCAAAGGAAAGGTTGGTTCCTTTTAGTTTCTATAACCGAAAATGGAAACATTTCATTCACAACTACATGATATGCTTTGGCCGCGATCCATGCATACTGTTGAGAAATTCCGAGACGAAACTCGACGTCTTATTTCGTTCTAGCTGTACGTCTTAAAAACTTTGACTATAAACCAAACTTTCTTATTTTATTCTCTAATTAACTGTGTGGGTTTATGCGATCCAGACCGGCTTCGCTCGGGTGCAGATATACTTTTGAAAATATCTACCAATTCGACTACGAAAAAGGAATAAAATTTTCCTCGGATTTACTACATTTTTTACTATTGCTACTGGGTCAACTATTAAACACAGAAAATATATTTCAATTCAGCACTTTCTCATTTTTGAGGTAGCGAGCAATCAAACAAACAAACTCTTCAGCTTTATATATTACTATGGATTTGCAAACTTATTCTGAAGTTTGTGGATCAGAACAAGTTGACATTTCACATCTTAACTATAAATTATTCGAAGTATATGGTTGATACTTTTTTAAACTCTTACCATGATACGAAACACAATAACTGATCTTAATATGGGGTACAATTTAAGATGAAGACTATGTATGTATTTACTTATTAATCGTTCGATATACACAAAAACTATCACAAATTTATAGAAACAGAACATTGTCTACCAAACAATATCAAAAACGATCACAAAATTAACTAACATTCACTGACGGAATAAATCGTCAGAGCATTTTCCGAATGGGAGCACGTAAATCATATGCCCGTTCAAAAGTTCAATTTCACGACGGAATTAGACGACGTATAGAAACGATCGAAGCTCAGCTGTGTGACGTCACTGTCATTCGTTGTCTAATTCGTAGCTTAATATATGTATTAAGCTCTATTGTTGGTTTAATTAGCACAAGATAAAAACTATAAAAAAAATATATATATATAAAAATTATTTTTGTTGCCTGCGTATAAATGCTAGTCCATTTTACAGTGTTTTCCGGTTTGTTTTCTGAGTGGTTTTTTTTAGAACAAGTTGTATGATGGTTTGCTTCGAATTCGTTAGAATTTTTACAGAAACTATCCAAAAAAATATTAAACTACCTAAAATGGTCCAATAAGATCCTTTTTATCAAATTTAATTTCAATTTAAGTCACTATATTTTTTTGTTTTAATTGCCTGTCAAAATATGTAGGAGCTAATACTAGCTCCGTAGGAATGTAGCTTTACTTGCAAATCACTACATAGTATAAAACAAAGTCGGTTTCTCTGTCCCTATGTCCCTTTGTATGCTTAAATCTTTAAAACTACGCAACGGATTTTGATGCGTTTTTTTTAATAGATAGCGTGATTTAAGAGGAAGGTTTATGTGTATAATACGTGCATATTATTGTAGAAAAATCTATATGCACCCGGGCGAAGCTGGGCCGGGCCGCTAGTTACATAATAATCCATTCCATTGTGAATCAAACTATGTATATGTATATCAATATATGAATATCAATCCACATAAATATGTAATATTATATGTAAGGGATGTAATTATGGAACAAGGGAGGCTTTCCGGAATTACAAAGGAAGATTATCACTATCACAGCAACGAAATTATCGTTACCTTGAACTATAGAGTATTAAGTAGCGTAAGTTACAACCCATATCCGGATAAGACCGTACTAACATAACGTAGGATTTTAGTAAAGCAATTTCGTAGCGGCAGGTAGCGTAACGCTACGAGTTATTTAATCTACGCCGCTACGGAGCTACGCGCTACATCGCTACGGAAGAGTGAGTCGGGTGATGGACTTCTGGTTGACTGGTTTTTTATTACGTTTTTTTAATTTGTATGAAATTAAAATTATTATTAAATTAATACAATGAGACATTAATTAAATTGTGCTTCGTCACGACGAGTTTGTTTTAATCAATTTAAGACGGAAAATCGTGTAATAAATTATACTATTGCTATAGTTAGGTTATGATTATTTAGGAATATTGCTATTTATTTATTAAATAATCTATTACGTCACTTAATTTTTAACTTTTTTTTTTACATTTTTATACACTATTAAGAAATAAAATAAATACATAAGAAAAATGATGAAAGAGAGATGCGTGGTGGCCTGTTGGTACCGAACCAGACGCGGCTGGCAAAATTATCACTGAGGTCTCGGGTTCAGTCCCAGGGCATACCTCTGACTTTTCGGAGTCATGAGTGCATGGATAGTCAATCACCACGCACTATAATAGTGAAGGAAAACATCATGAGGAAACCTGCATACCATGACGATTTGTAAGAATTTCTATGGTATATATAGTTCGCCAGCCTGCACTAGGCCAGTGTGGTGGATTATATGGCCTAACCCATCTTTATCGTACTCTCAATTGTAAAAGGAGCTCGTGATCTGCAGTGAAACTTATTTACGTTAATAGACTGATACAGATATTGGTATAAACGTAAATGGGTATATATATATATATATATATATATATATATATATATATATATATATATATAGTTTAAATAGTTATATATACAGGGTATATCAAGACTGGTACCGAAAACGAAGCCGGGTGGTAGTTTAACCGACTTCAGACATAATGCAACAGAAAAAGTTGCAAAAAAAAGCGACAATTTTTTTTTTGTTATTTTTTCCTATGGCCATATTTGAGTGGTAAATATATTTTTCCTAAAAAAATAGTGTATGCCCTTTTATTTATAAGTACTCTAAGGTATAAAAGAGTTTAAATTATTATTTTAGTAAAAACTATGGATTTACCACCCAAAAATGAAAATATTTAAAAAATCATAAAAAATAATTGTCGCGTTTCTATGCGAAATATTTAATTGCATTATGTTTGTAGCCACTAAAACTACCACTCGGCTTCGTTTTCGGTAGCAGTCTTGAGATACCCAGTATATATACAAAAAAGTAGTCTTATATCTTATTTTTCAGCTCTCATCCAAGTCTCAGTAAACTATAATGTCTTTTAAAGTAAGTAGGTTACTACAACTATCCGAGACAACAAATCTAGAATAACAACTAAGTTATTCCAGATATAGCTGTCTCTATCCCCGGGGATAGATTTTGATCCAGCCAAATCGATTTATCTTGTCCAACATCTAATTGACGGCTGTCTGTCGTCGTTAATTCTTGTTAGATGTGTTTCAATGGAAAGAGAAAGTTCTGGTTATATTTAATCAAATTGTGTATCTAATTAAGTAAGTATTAAATAAGTTTTGATGACATATGTGGTATATAATTTATATAAATAAATCTGGTTTTGTTTATAAATCATCTATTATCTTTTGGTCTCTGAAGAGTTTAAGGCGAAAGTCGGAAATCGTGCAATCAAACTCAAAATATTTATAATAGTAATGTGCCAACTACGAGCATTTTAAAATTACAAAGGTCGACCATATTTTATTTGACGACTTTACTTAGCTACAATAGGACTGTTATTTTCCATATATGCACAAACTCAAGCCTATTTCCAACCCACATCCTTATATGTTCTGTCTCACGATGTGATAGAGGGGCGAACCTATCGCCATATTGAGCATAAGTTCCTGACTCCAGGCAGAAAATGAATAGAAAAATCCAATGTCACTATGCCCGACTCAGGATTCGAATCCAACACTTTTTTACCGTACCGTAGTACAACTAAGCCACCGAGTCATAATTGTTACTGTAGATATGAAAAAACTACCACCTATATTTTCTGAGAATTCATCTAATTCATCAACATCCCCAGGAAATGGGATTTCCTATCTGCTAGAAAAATAAAATCGGCTCATAAGTAGGTTAGATTTAACGAGAACGGCTCTACCGTCGGTTTGTCTCTACCACAGTGTCAGAGCAGTATTGAGTAACAAAGCTTTTAAGTTATTCCGGTAGAGCCTTCCCCCGCTCTACCGACTTTCCCCGCTCTCCTCTTACCACGACTGCTGATACTCTGCCAAAGTCACATTTGATATTTATAGTGCATTTTTTATTTACAATCGTATTGGAATATTTGCTGAATATATTTTTGGGTCGTAGTATTTTGGTTGACTGATACAAATAATATCAACAATGTCTATTATTTTTCTACATCTATACGATATTAGAAAGAAGGTTTGATATTTTACGTGAATAAGCTCTGAAACTACTGGACTGATTTAGAAAAATCTTTAACCATTAGATTAGCCCTGATGGAGAAATACTTTGGAATATTTTCAAAAAAGTGTATCTGAAATATTAAAAGACCTGTGTGATTATGTCTCATTAAAATGCATTAAAATAATGTAGTTATAAGGAGAGGCTCAATATGACTTTATAATATTAAAGATTATCATGACAGATGAAAACAGTTCATGACATTTCAAGTATCTCTAAAGCCCCATTTACACGGTGAGAGATTCTTGCCTCCAAAAGCAATTGTCGTGAGAATATAAACATTTTGCATTTTTGTAAAACTTTCTCATTTTATGCAATAATGGCATATAATTCTCGCTTCAGAAACTATGTAAACGGCGCGTTACGTTATCATATTTATAACATCATGATAATAGGTAATAGGACTCGGAGGCTAATATTATGTTTGCTCGTTTAAAATAGTTGGTTGAATAAAGAATCGATCGCTATTAGATATGGAAGAATAATAAATGCCTTCTGCTGTATCAGCCCATATACGTCTCACTGCAGCGCACGGGCCTCCTCTACAATCGATAGTACGATTGAGAGTGGTTAGGCCATATAGTCCACCACGCAGGTTTAGTGCGGGTTGGCGGGCTTACATACCATAGAAATTCTTATATATTGCTATAGTACGCAGGTTTCCCCACGATATTTTCCTTCACCGTTTTAATACGTGAAAAGAAAAGTGAAAATTGAGGTGTGCTCTTTGATTCGAACCCGCGACCACCGTAAACATGTCTAGTTATCATAATAAATACAAAGTTATCTTTGTAATCGAAATATTCTTTGGTAATTTTGCGTCACCTGTATCATACAACTGGATTCCTACTTTTAGAAATTAAAACAGTTGATGTGTAGTTTCGAATCACACGACTGCCTCGGTGGAGTAGTTGTACTAAGGTACGGTTACAAAGCTGAGGTCTCGGGTTCGAATCCCGGGTTGGGCAACATGATATTGGATTTTATATTCATTATCAGTCCAGAGTCAGGAATTTGTGCCCGATATGGCGATAGGCTCGCCACCTATCACATCGTGGGACGGAACACACGGGGCGAGATGTGGGTGTCCTGGCACCTCTGCCTACCCCTTCTAGGATATAGGCGTGAGTTTATGTATATATGTATGTATAATACGCAATTATACAGTTTTATTTTCTTCCGTAAAACTCTTCCATTTATAAACTCATACTTTCTTTCCGAACGTGGTAAGCAGAGGTGTATTCAGGAGCTACATTTTCCTTTGTGTGTTCCGTCCCACCATGTGATAGGAGGCGAGCCGATCGCCATACCAATCACTCTAACTCTCAGCTGATGTAAGATGAGATGAAATCCAGCTTTGTAATCATCTGCCCATATACGTCCCACTACAGGGTATGGGCTTCCTCTACAATTTGATTGAGAGTGGTTAGGCCATATAATCCACCACGCTGGCCTAGTACGTGTTGGCGGACTTACATACCATATAAATTTTTATAAATCGCTATGGTGTGCAACCTACACACCATTTATATTTCCTCACGATGTTTTCATTCACCATTTTAGTGCGTGGCGATTGACTGTCAATACACAAATGACGCCGAAGTCAGAAGTGTGCCCTAGGATTCGAACAATCAAATTGTAAAATTCGGCTCATACTAATTCAGATTCGAAAGGCAGCGAAGCGTCATTAAAAAGTTAATACGGCAAACTAACCCTTAGCCACAATTGAATGTGGTCTCCTACAGACTTTGTATGCTGCAAATGGCGCGCGAGTTTTACTTTATATCTATAGAGAAATACTTCATTACGTTGTTGAGATAAGATTGAATTTACTATAACAGTTTCCAAGCTAAACTTTCATATAGGACATGCATCTTTGTATGCAAATATATTTTTTCTAAAAAGAACTGGTCTTTGAATGTCGCGCGTATGCCGAAAAATGCGCGAAAATATTGGGTTCGCGTTCAAATTATTGTATATTCATAGAAAAATGTTCATTACGTTAAAGAGATAAGGGTGAATTTACTATAAAACTTTATATTGACGCCTCCAAGTGCTTGATATTTTATTAGTATGTGCTGTGGTATATGCCTACTTTAACACAAACTTTTAGGAGTACAAACATTGTTACGCACACAAATCTACGAAAAAAAAAATAGGTTTACGTTAAAGCGCCGAGTAAGCTGGAACTTTTTTAAGCTTCACGAAAGTTGAAGCCAAATTAAAGTTCTCAACAGAAAGCGACATAAATCAGTCGCAACACATTTCGTAAAATGAAAAATGAATCACGACAAATATTTTAATTTTATATTATGTAATGCTAAGGAACGATTTGATATGGAAAAGTGGCATTCACAGTTATTTAAAAAAAGACATTATCGTAATTTAAAAAAAAACGACTTTGCCAAATGAAATGCCTAAAACATGCATTCGCAAAATTTTATTATTTCTATCCTATCTTCACAATTGTGAATCATCATGTACCGTGATGAATAAAGGCACAAACTAATGATATATTTATTTAATAGAACTAGGTATAGAAAAATACTATTTCGAATATAATAATACGATTTATTTATATTTATAATTTATCAGTATTACATAAATTCGATATCGAATTCCGTTCCACAATAAACCCACATGTCACGTTTCGTTGGACATTAATTATGCAAGCTCGAGATACACAGGCATTTCAGACTCGTCTCTGAAATACAACGTCTGTATTTATATTTTCTGTATTTAAATTTTAGGGTGTATTTATATTTTCCTTATCAATATTATAAAACAAATATGAGTTTCTTTGTTTATTTGGGCGCATTCGCGCTTTGATTATTCAACAGATCGTCATGATATTTTATACAAATTGTAGGGTGTATTTATATTTTCCTTATCAATATTATAAAACAAACGTGAGTTTCTTTGTTTATTTGGGCGCATTCGCGCTTTAATTATTCAACAGATCGTCATGATATGTTTTACATATTGCAGGGTTATGGAAAATAACATAACGCTGCTTTAATTTGATAGTGGCACATAACGAAATGTGTATTTTATGATAATGTTACCATTACATACATACATACATGTATGGACTGCCTCGGTGGCGTAGTTGTACTACGGTACGGTTATAAAGCTGAGGTCTCGGGTTCGAATCCCGGGTTGGGCAAAGTGATATTGGATTTTTCTATTCAGTATCAGCCCAGAGTCAGGAATTTGTGCCCGATATGGCGATAGGCTCGCCACCTATCACATTGTGGGACGGAACATACAAGGCGAAATGTGGGTGCCCTCGCACCTCTGCCTACCCCTTCTGGGAACAAGGCGTGAGTGAGTTTATGTTACCATTAAACACAAATTAATCTAAAATACTATGTGAATAAAACTCATATTTTTGATAGATTATACGGTGATTTAAGCAACTTTCAAAGAGTTGTCATTATTAAAATAAAATATATAAATAATTAATTATTTTGTTTTATTTAAACTGAAAAAAGTTCATTTTTGAGATATGTCGTTATCAAATTAAAGCAGCGATAAGGTATCATTCGTCTTTAAAATACTGTTTCTAAAGAAAATATTTTTTTTCGTTTCTATTAAAAATTTATTATCATCATCATCATAATAAACATCGATATGTGATGATGATATAGCGTTTTTGGGGATGTAAGGAATGGAAATTATCTACGCTGGCGACTAATTAGACCGACTCGGGCGTGGCAAATATGGCCATATTTTGAACAGTTAAACCCTGTACGACCATATACGTTTCGTTATCCTGTTTCTATATGATTGCGAAGGTGGGAGATTGGCCCAACAATGCTGAATAATAAATAAAAAAAACCCTCCAATAGCCCTACATAATATAGTCGTGACCCTACTTACAGATGAATCAAGTGGGAAGCAAAAACCTTAAGACTTTTTGACGTCTAGACCCGAAACAAAAGCTTATAACACAAACAAATTCTCACTGTTCGAATCCCTTACAAATTCGTCACGCAGGAAGGTACTTCGCATAATAACCTCGTTTTATTCACTAAGTTCCCCGCTCATTAAACATTCATTGTGGCTCTTCTGAAGCATAACTTTGACAATTTGGGCCCTGGCGTGACTGCGTATTAAGCTATTGAACGGGTACTAAAGATGTACGGCGGAAGAATTTCTAAGCTTACCTTTATAGTGTAGTTTGATTGAGTGTGTAGTTTTATAGTTTTACTATTTCACTGTTTTGTTACCGGTTGTGAAGCGAAGGGCCACGGGTTGATCATCACACTGAAACAAATGTTTGTTAAGCCCGCAAGTATTTTGTGGGGTCTAAGTGCGAACCGAATGTATGTGGCTTTTCGGTGTAATTTATTAATTATATCGTAGAACCTACCCTTAAGACTCGGTTCATCATCATCATCATCATCAGCCCGTTGCAGTCCACTGCTGGACATAGGCCTACTTATTTATATTTCCTAAAACACATTAATATTCAGACAAACTTGTGACACTAAAAAGTCTTTCGTAGTGCCTGATATCCACGACACAAGACTCGATCCTAGTGTGGGGTCAGGATTATGTATGTGACTGTTATTTATTAATTATACTAAAACCGAAATAATACTTACAATACTAAAATACAAAAAACAAAAATGACTAAAGCGACATCCCCAGTCATTTCGTCAATGACTTATCTAGAAGAAATATCCCATTATTTTTGTTCAATCCACATACTTCCCTCGCGTGTTATCGATTCAGGGTCAAGAGCCAGTGGCGGTATCTTGATCTGATCGAGTGTGTCAGTCGGGAATCACTAATCAATTCAGCTATATACGGTAGGAGTTGTGTATTAGTTCCAAAGTGAGCCAGAAGGTAGTTTTAGTAACTACAAATACTATGCAAACAAAAAACTGCTTTACTTACGTGATATATTTATCCATTAAATAAATCATAACCTAGTTGTTAAAGGTTTTTGAATTGGATTGAAAACATGAAATGATAAATAATAATACTTTTCATTTAGTGTTTTGCCATGGGAGTAAGTCTGACGACTAAAAATGAGCCCTAAATATTATCGTTTACATATTACTACTATTTTCAATAACACACATCAGTAAAATTGTAATTTTTTCTCAATTTTTAATATATGAAAGTAACAATGGAATAATTTTTAAAATTGAAAGGTGACTATAAATTTGTCATCATAATCTACATATGTAGATTATGATGACAAGTTTATCTACCTTTGTATAATGTAATGTATCCAGAGGAATTTATTTCCATTTTTGATATCCCTATTATGTGTATAAATACTTGAAACACTTCAGTGAGACAGTCTTGTGTCAACATCACGTAACGGTCCTTATACATTTGGCAACAACTTGAGTATTCCTGTCCACTCTCAAAGAGTGGTTTCAGGCTGTTCGCTTATTTACTTTAATATCCAGTTGTCAAGAAGGGTCAAGTTTTCTTAACAACGTCCAGTTTTCAAGACTAGAATTTATTACGATGAAATGTCGCAGACAGTTTAATACCTCGTGAAGTAGGTTTTGTAAAAATGAAACTTTAATAAATAAAAGTTTGTACGTAGTGCCCTCGGGAAGTAGCATTTAAACTAGGGCATAAATGGTTACACTCAAGCGGTTTAAAAATCAATTTTAAGTAACTATTTTAAGTTTTAACTACGCAATATCAATTACATTTTAGAATTGTAATTAAATAATACACCCAAAAATCACACATATTACTCCCGTCGATCAAACATATACTACATACAGGGTCCGGAACGAAATCACACGCCAAAAGGGGCTGAGGTTGCTCATACTTATGCATTTGAAATTCAAACTACGAGGTGTAACAAAAATTATTAAATCATAATCAACTTCAGGTAACAATAAACCTTATTTCCTCAAGTTAAGGTTTATTTTGTTTTGGACTATACTAAAATAAAATAAGACCGCATGCTTATTTGTGCTCTTATTTCTCGTTTTTTAAGCCGTCACTTATAATTTAGAGTGTATTTGATCAAAGCTGACTCCACCGTAATATAAGTCTTGTGTTGTAAATATTAAAAACATCGAAAGTATTTTCGGCATCCCACACTCCACACAACTAATATTTATGAGACACAAAAAAATCTTAAACATTCTTCATAAACCCCTCTCTTCAGTCTCAACATTAACCAAAACTATCAATTTGGACTGATTGTGGCAATCCTATAGCAACTCGGCCCGAATAGTTCGCCAACCGTTTCTCATTAAGAGTTCGCTGTTGTTGATTAAATACGTTGCAATGACTCGGACATTTCTCAGTTGATTAAACGCCTTTTGTTTCCGTAGTGTGCTGTAGAATAAAATATACATATACCTATATATACTGTTTTCCATCTTATTTAATCTAAACTGTCTATAAAAAGTTAAAAAATGAAAGATATTACAAATTTAAAAGAGTACAGATAGCGTTCTTATCGCTCAAGGCGATTTCTCAAAGACAACTTAACATAATGAATTTGAATCAAAACATACATCGAAGGTATCGTAAATATGACCATCTGAATTTAGTACAAAAGTCAAGTGACTATCTATAAGCTTTCGCCGAAATACTCGTATTTTTTCATTTTTGTTTACCAATCTTTTCCACCCCACATCTCCCCATTGCCTAAAAGTTTGTTTGTGTTTCTTAAATTTACGCGAATGTTACACATTGAAATAAAACTATTTTTTGCGGATTTATCGCAATATGGTTTAATTTTCACATTTCATAGTTTTATTTCTACACTACTATTCAAACAGCCCAAGACACGAGAAAATGCTAGTATAGAATGTTATAGCTATAAAAGCCTTGTGGTCAAGGTAACTAAAGATAATGTTATGTGTCGTAAATGGTTGAGGTAATATCCTTTTTATCTTTTTCAAGGACCTATAACAATGTCTGCAGCAGTTTTTACGTACATATTATCTTTTAAGAGACCGTTATTTTAAGTAATGTTCTTAGGTACTATGGATGTGTTTTACTTCAAATGTGCTAATACAAGACGAAATACTATAACATTTAGAGAATGATGTGTAAATGCACTGTTGTGTTTCGATTTGAAGTACATTCTAGCCAGAGTAAGTACTGGACATATTGAGGCTTAACATCGAATATCTCAGGATGGTAAGCACATTGGAATGCCAAGAATTGCTTTGTTAATCAAGGGGTTGGTGGGTTTTGACACTGTTCATGAGCGGTCGTATCACTTAACATCAGGCGAACAACATGCTCAACGCCATTCAGAGCAATAAAAACAAACTCAGACCCGAGTATTAGACAGGTAGTAAAACAGAGGGATACGAGGAGACTGTGCAAAAAAAAAAGTAAAGAAAAAAAAAAACTAACATTCGCATGTACGGCTCACTCCTGATACGACACCTGCACCGATTCCTGTGTCATGGTTATCAGTAATTACGAAAAATGTTCAGTCTCACAAAGACCCAGGTCTGAAACAAATACTTGTGGAGCACACAAAAAATTGTCTCGGTGCGGGGATCGAACCTACGACGTCTCGTTTAACAGCCATCGTCTATCCGTTTGCGCTATCGCTGCTTTCAAAACAGGCATGGTGGTTCGCAGATTTTTGTTTCTAACTGCCTTTGTAGATCCCACACTAGAATAATAAAATAAGTACCTACTAATAAAAATAATCGATGCCACAGTAACAAATTTAATACTCAAACCAAACGTAACTAAAATCTAAGTTTAAACCTATAAAGCTAGCAGCTAGACTATTCATTTACATAAAGTCAGGTCACACGACAAGCTGAAGGTCAGAGTCATAAAAACGGCGGTTAGGTTCAATAGGTAAACAATCGGAGCAACTGAGTCAATGCTTTCTGACTGAATATAATTATAATTATATTATAGCAACTGAGGCTTTATTTAGTACATTACCCTTTTAAAGTAGAAGATATTTTATTGCTATGAATGGCAAGACGAGCATTCGTCTGATGTTAAGCGATACGACACCTCATGGACAGTAGCAATGCTTGTCATTCCACTGCGCTCGCCATCCTGAAAGGTAAGATGTGAAGTCTCAATATGTCCAGTAGTTACTCTGGCTACAATGTCATCCAACCGGAACATAACAGTACTTTTTCACTACTGTTTGGCGGGAAAAATAGACATTGAATGGTTCCTATCCAGACGGCATTTCACATATGACCTCCAGTACATTATGCGTTTAAAATAGAAGAGATATGTTCAGAAAATAGTAATAATATAATAGTATAAATCGATTGTATGCAGGGGCCTCACAATATTTTCCTTCAACGTTATAGTGCGTTGTAATTGACAATCAATACACATATGTCTAATTTTTTAGATTACGCAAATGTTACACATTGAAATAAAACTATTTGTTACGGATTTTATCGCAATATTTATTTGTGACCACGAAAGCTTCATCACTGCGCTCACTATGCTGAGACATAAGATGTGAAGTCTCAATATGTCCAGTAATTACTCTGGCTACAATATATTTCTATCCGAAACACAGCAGTACACATAAACTGCTGTTTGTCGCCCGATGCTTCGTTCATTTTGTACCTATAGTCATGGTAAGAATCTGCATGCTTTTACATCGAATGAAAATCGATTTTCCATAAACCGTTTTTAGTTTTATTCATTCAAATTCAGTATAAAGACAAATTGGTGCAAAAAAATATACTTTTTTTGGTTAGTTTGTGGTGGTAAGATAATATGAAAAAATCGCAGGCACCCAAAACTAAAATAAACAATAAATATGACATAAATATTATATTATGTGTTTGAAAGAAGGGATACCGACAAAAATCGTCTTATATGTACTCCTATGCACAGTGATCATAAAAATCTTTCATAAAGATCTATGTACATAAGTAAAGTAAAGGTTACCTGGAAGAGATCGCATCTAGCGATAAGGCCGCCAATTGTAATTGTGTATGTCTTTAGTTTTAAGTATTTTATTTGTTTATTGTTACTTTTTCATAAATTTTGGTGTACAATAAAGTAATTAAATTTAAAAAAATATCAATTTCAACAAAGCCAGTATAAATATGTATTATATATTTATAACCAGCAAATATAAAGTCAATTTGTCGTGTCGGTATCAAATATTAATTTATTCGCATTAGATGCTATCCACTAGAGATACAAATCTCCAAATACACTATTTGTATCTGTATCAGCCTCTATACGTCCTACTGCAGGGCATAGACCTCCTCTATATCTGATAGTACAATTGAGAAGGGTTATGCCATATAGTCCACTAATATAACTAAATAAAAAATAAAATAAATAATAAAAATAGCTTTTATTCTACAATAATTTACAATAATTTATTATTATTATTATTATCACTGTACAATTATATAAAGCAATTATATTATTATTTACAATTATATTATTCGCGATCTAATTATTATTAATATATTTGGTTTAACATTTATGGATATATTTGTTATATTACATTAATTAAAATAAAATATAACTAAATAGACTAAACTAAATTCTATACTTTCTATATAGGTATATAAGCCGTTTAAAACACGCAAAATATCCCTCACTGGCACTCCGCTAAGCTACAACGAATTTCTATTAAAACAGACCGTAAATCCAAAAAAAAAGTAAATATCAAATAGTCTTCTTGATCCGTATTAAATTGATTGCGTTTTTATAAGCAATTTTCTATATTTTGGTTTAAGCAAAAGTGTATTGAATTTATTACAATATGAATTGAAATTCTCGTATTCAAATAAGCTATAGGGACCCACATAAGTTGAGATTTGGATCATTTAGTTTATTACTCGACTACAAACAGTACACTATACTTTTTCGTCGGGTCAAAATAGGGAAGGACAATATTTTTATTGCTATTATAAACCCAATGATGATTTTGTTTCTTGAGCATTCACGCTTATTATCATTACATACATTTAACCCATCACACATTATTAGGAAAAAACATAGAGTATGTTTCATGCAAGATACAAGTAGCTACTGTACTTGAGTATTGATGGATAGATAAATGGCCATTTCATAGTCATCGCGTTGTAAGAAAAAATATATTAATCCTGGATCAAACCTCGATCCATCGATTTGAATAAATTGCTACTTAATGCCTAAATAACAGCAAGGAGCATGTGTATCTAAAACTTTTCTATCCGAGTTATTTAAGCTGCTTGATAGGTTTTGTGGCGTATTTGCCTAGACGCCGCGCCGGCTGTGAAACGAGAGGCCGCGGATTTGATCGTCGCTCCGAGGCAAATGTTTGTAAAGCCCACAATTTGTCTCGAGTCTCGGAGTTTGTGGGAGTAATACCCACGACACAAGACTTTATTGTTCTTAATATAGTGTCAATACTATGTGACTGTTGGCTGTATTAATTTAATTTTAAAAACTATAAGCTAAATCTACTGATATATAAAAAGTAAACATTTGTAAAAATGTTCCAATTTGTAATATTTCCGCTCCAATCGCTGAACTGTAAATATATCCGCATACCAGCGATTTCGGTCATAAAATTCAATAAAAATCCAGCCCCACTAATTGATATTGCTTTCGGAATGATCGCAACAACAAACGAAACGTGTATTTTAACTACTCGGACTTTTTTATCGGTCACGATTTTGTGGGATTTTCGCTTACTGTCTAATTTAAAATTGAGTATTACTGGTGGCTTAAATAAAAATATATGCGTAGATATTGTATATATACGTATATGCGAGTGAAATTCTGGTTGCAAAACTGAACAAAGAAACATAAATAGGAGTTACAATACCGTTTATTATAGTAAAATATAGTTTACAGCACTCGGAAGTCACAACAATTTTTTAAAGTTTATTTGTAGTTGTACATGTTTTCCAATTTTAATTTTTTTTTCCTTCTAATTTTATGCAACAAAAATAACACCTAACATGCATTATATAGTTTATTTTATTTTATGCTCATAATTACTAACTTAGATGTATGAATAAATATGGTGTCTTCACGAATTAACACAGTAATAATTGCTTGTCTTAAGAAGTGTTTATATACATAGGTACACGGGATTAAATAAATCCGCCACTCGCTAGGAGTGTGAAATTTATCGCCTCCGAAAGCCAGATATTGGGAAATTGAAAACGAATCTGTGTTGAATATTCGACTTTCGCGTTGGCGCAACCATTGGCTTTACAGACCGTTGCACTTTGTAGATATTCTATTTCAGATATACAAGTACTTTACTCGAAATCTTGAAGCATTCTTTAAATAATTTATTTAAAATTGTATTTTCAGATACCATTGACTTATATTCTACCGATAGACGAGGCGCGTCATAGAAACTATTTGTCCCGTATTTGTCAAAAGCTCAGTAGCGACATCTAGTACGTTTACTTGAATATTACAAATTATGATCAAAGATTATTAGACAGACAAGACAGTTCATGTCAATAATAGCTTTGCCTAAGATACTGCCTATGTATAAATACCGTCATAGCAATAATATATTTGCAATGTTTTTTTTTTTATTTACGTGAATAATTAATGGAAATGATGTAAATGAAATTAAATACTCTTACAAGTGTACAAGTCTGTCAAGCAGTCAATCAGTGTACAATCAGTCTGACATTTATTATAATAACATTTATGAATTTTTAACAAGCCGATACAAAAATGACTACCGCATTTGGAATATCTGAAATCTTCGTGTCGAAAATAAATTGAACAAATATAGGTATAGTCGGGAAGTTAAAAATGTAAAAAATTAAACTAAATTCGCGATAAAATCCGTAAATAATAGTTTTATTTCAAATATAGGTATGTTCTAATGGCAGCCACTTATATCCATTCCAATAATTGTGGACAAATATTATACAACATGTAACAGATTTAAATGTAAAAGCGGAAAGTAGTACGTTCAGAATCAGCTACTGAACCGATATTTAAATTTTTTTTGGTAGGTATTTTTTTTCAAAATAATTAGTTAAGACCAAGTAAATTACAGACACTCTTTCATTTAGTACTCCGAACAAACGAAATTGAAACGTAACTCCAGGACATAAGATCATTTTTAAATGAATCACTAAACGAATACTCTAATAAACTACATCATGAACAAAAATGAACTTTATTTCGATAGTCATAAAGTTTATTTAAGCAATCTATCATTAATCAAACGCACACAACGATAGGCTTGAATAAACGTAATAAGCTACCAAAATAAATAACTATCATATTCTCTTTTCCACACATTTAACTACAACTAGATAGAGCAGGATGCAGCTATTGTTTAATGCAATTTGATCCATCCGACAAACGACGCGACGGCGCGCGCGGCGGTACATCAAAAGGTAATAGGGACGCGCCGCGCCGCGCCGCGAAAAAAATTACTCCCGGTATTTGCAAGACCGGGCGATCCAAATCCCGCGCAATACATGCACTTAAATGAAACAAATTAAATTGTAACAAAATCACTATGAAAAGAAACAACAAGTAGGTATTTCTATGAAAAATAATTTCGCGGAACCTTTAAATGGTGATTAAATTCGGTTTATAATTTTGCTACAATGTATGCGGAATCCCGGTGTGTCGGATATCCCGTTATTGCAATCCCTAAATGGGCACCGACAATGTGAAAAAAATCTAGTCGTGCACCGCAGTTATCTGTGTCTACTTGTGTTTAAGTGTTAAGTAGATATTTCGACAACTTTCGCGCACGATGTCTTTTCGGTATTCGAATATTGAATACACTGAAATGGTGAGAACTTCCGCACTCTGTGGTGATAATGTATCATTGGCAGGCAGGACATTTAACAACAGGCACGTCACCAGTGGCACCAGTGTAGTGTCCGACAGTATCTCGATGCTGAGTTCGGAGAGCGCTGGATAGGTCGCGGCCTGTGCAATAGCCTCCTAGGTCACCTGACTCGACGCCTCTTGACTTTTTTTGTGGGGACGTAATAAATCTCTATCGGTATACTTCAGTGAAAGTACTAATGTGGAGGAACTAAAAAGTAGAATAGTGGCAGCCTTCCTAAAAGTGAAAAGTGACACTGAAGTTTTACATAAATTACGTGAACAATTACGCAAATGTGCATCAAAGTGTATCAAGGTGGTGGACATTTCGAACTTATTTTAAAAAGAAATCGCCGCATGAGTGCGATGTAACACGTAAGTTAATTTTGTTGTATTTTTTGTGTTGTGATTCCCAATCTAGTCTTCGTTGTTAGATATTGCGTTATCTTATTCATTAGTAATGCAAAATAAATGACGCCCGTATCCTGCCGGCCTGTAGGAACTAAGTTTAGCGGAAGTGAAATTAATATAAATAATATTTTATAGCCGATTCATGCAAAATATTGTCTTATGTTAGGTTCGTACGAATTATATCTTGTAAGTAAAGTATTTAGATTTTATAGTCAAAACACAAATGTTATGCTTACATATTAAATTAATAATAATTTGTTTACCAAGCCACCAAGTAATCAGTTTACTTTGTATTTCGTTTATTGTCAGCTGTTTCTGCCGGCGCAGCGTTCGGCGTTAGGTACTCGTGTGAATGGGTCTTGTGTACATGTGTGCGTGTCCGCGAGCGTGTGTAGTAGTGCACTCTTATTTGTAACTCGTAAGGTAACCATGTTAAGTGCCTACATTTGGTATAACTAATTTCATAAATAAAAGATTTTGTAATTATGGTAGTACGATTTCGAAGCATAAACTATGATTGCAATAATATTTTAAAGTTGGGGTGTCTGAGGTTGTGAATTAATCCTGTTACACGTTGTAGAGATCTCCTTTTTTCGTAACCGACGCGGAAGAATATAAAACAATATTAAATGGTATTAGTCTTCAATAACAATGGGTTCGAATAGTCCATTAAGTAATTCATATTAAGAAATGGGGTCTAAATACTATCCACTGTTTCAAAATATACATACAACACACATATTTTGAGTTAATAATTAACAACATATGATTAAAATAAAATACTGAAATCAATTTGCAACTACATCCTTCCTACATATTTGTATTTGTAATGTATTCGAATAGTTTATGCCTATTTGGTCCACTGATATGAATGTCCCTTGAATAATCTATATCTTATATAGTTCGTCTCTCTCACTCGACGGGCAATTTTTATGCGCGGAAATGAGATACACGATTAAGGAGCTCACCTTGTATTTTAACGAGCTCTAAAATATATTTAATCCATTAATAAATAAAAGATCTGTATTATCGGCATTATTCTGCAATATTATATAACTTACGTTGTATTCTTTAATTATATTGTAACTTAAGAAAATTTCGCTGTCGGTTTGACGGGGAAAAGTCAAAATAAATTACTTATAAATATAAACAAAGAGGCGTACTATTGCGCGGCCGTCACGCGGCAGACTGATTCGTGTGCGGTGCATGCACCGCACTTGGGTGGGACACGTTTGTTACAAAGAACGTCTTATCTAGTGTAACATTGATATCGATGTCAGATACAGATACATTTTGACAGCCATTTGACATTTGCCATTTGACAGCCTCCGTGGCGCAGGCGGTTAGACGCCGCCTGTGAAACGAGAGGCCGCGGGTTCGATCCCCGCACCGAGAGAAACGTTTGTGCGGCCCACAAATATTTCTCTCGGGTCTGGGTGTTTGTGAGACCGAAAAGTCTCTCGTAGTTCCTGATACCCACGACACAAGACTCGATCTTAATGTGGGGTCAGGACTATGTATGTGACTGTTGGGTGTTATTATTATTATTATTATTATAGATACACAACACTTTATTGAACACCACAGATTACAGAGAAAAAAAATACATAGAGATACCTTACAAATAAGAGAACAATAGGCGGTCTTATCGCTATGAGCGATCTCTTCCAGACAACCAAAAATCATAGAAAGGATCGAAAATGAAAGTGGGCAATTATGTGAAATAGTAAAAATAATGAATAAATAAGTGTGTGCGTAACTTATAATGGTAATGTTAACTAACCTAGGTACTAAAAATGAGATAAATAAAATAATAATCAAAATACAGATTTTATAATAATACAATTTCTTAAACGTAGAAGAATAAAAGAAAAAAAAATAACTTACGATGACTTAGACAGAAAATGAGTTTTTATTCTATTTCTAAAAACGTTAAGCGATGGCGCTTGTCGAATTGCCAAAGGCAGAGTGTTCCACAGGCGAACAGCCTGGACCGTAAAAGATCCGTCGAAGAAAACACTTTCGTGACGAGGAGTTATTTCATATTGACGACATGAGCATGCCATTGGCCTCGTGGTAAGCGATGCGACCGCTCTTGGATGAGATAAATTAATAATGTACCCATCCTGATACATAAGATGTTAAGTGCATTTACACTGTTGTTTGACGGGACAAATAGATATTGCGGTGGTACCAACCCAGGCTTCTCACATTATGAGATACATACCTTTAGCAGTGAAGTTTTATTATACCGGGTATATCAAGACTGCTACCGAAAACGAAGCCGGGTGGTAGTTTTAGTGACTACAAACACAATGCAATTAAAATTTTCGCAAAGAAACGCGACAATTATTTTTTATGATTTTTTAAATATCGTCATTTTTGGGTGATATATCAATAGTTTTTGGTAAAATAATAATTCAAACTCTTTTATACCTTAGAGTATTAATAAATAAAAGGGTATACGCTATTATTTTAGGAAAAAAATGTATTAACCACCCAAATATGGCCATAGGAAAAAAATAACAAAAAAAAATTGTCGCATTTTTTTTCAACTTTTTCCTTTGCATTGTGTCTAAAGTCGCTTAAACTGCCACCCGGCTTCGTTTTCGGTAGCAGTCTTGATATACCCTGTATACGTAGTGCGATCAAGCATTTATATATTTTAGGGCCTAAGCCTATCTGATTTTCCAGTTTTTGACATTTTCTGGTCTAGCAATAGCCAGGTATGGGCCGGTACAGTTACAATAACTATGTCGTGCTAGTATACATCATCATCTCAGCTACAGGAAGTCCACTGCTGAACATAGGCCTCCCCCAAGTATCTCCACATCGACCTATTGGAAGCGGCCTGCATCCAGCGACTTACTGCAACTTTAGCCATGTCGTCCGTCTACCTTGTAGGCGGGTGTCCAACATTTCGCTTGCCTGTACGTGACCTCTACTCTAGAACATTTCGGCCCCAACGGCTAAAGGTTCTTAGAGCTATGTGCGCGGCCCATTGCTACTTCAACTTGCTAATCCTATGGGCTACGTTGGAAGCCTTGGTTCTCCTACGGATCTCCTCGTTTCTGATTCGATCTCGTAGGGAAATACCGAGCATAGCCTTCTCCATGTGTAGAATAAATAAATTAAAGAAGGCCATGAAAGCCAAGAAAATTGGAAGTAACATGCCTCCGCCACGGCGCGTAACTTTGATTTACAACAGCAATATACCGCACTACTATAATTTGTTTCCTTCCAAGTTTCTGATGAATTTTGTTTTGTTTTTATAGTCAATCATCACGAACGCTCTTGGAATGTGTTAGTAGTAAGTTAGCCAAAAACTGAAACGAAAATCACAGCCAGAAGGTTGAACCGAATGGATAAACGAGGCCAAGAGGTTACATACGCATGTTCTTTTTTTCTATTTATGTTTGTGCAAAATTGGGAGATTTTTAAATTATTTTTATTGCTTTTAATGGCCAGAAGATCGTGTCATTCATCTGATGGTAAGTGATACGACCCCTTATGGGCAGTGGCAAACCAAACAACACCTTGGATTAAAAGCAATGATTGGCAGTCCACTGCGCTCGCCATCCTGAAACATAAGATGTTAAGTCTCCATATGTCCAGTAGTCACTCTAATGTCCTTCACACTTTAACACAATCTAAATAATTCCTGAAGCTACCTAAATTATTGTATTGTATTTCTATTAGTCCATATAAATCCCACTGCAGGGCACGGGCCTCCTCCACAATCGATGCAACTAACACGCTAACCTAATGCTTTTTGGCGAAATCTCATCCGAGTCCATTACTTTCATAAAATTCATAATAACTCAGTGAGAGATCATAATATTATACTCCTTATACGCGAGACGTACTCCTTAAACGCGGTAGCTAGTTATTCGAGGCACGTAGGATAATACCAGACGCGTTATAGGGGCTGGTTATGACAGTTGACTCATTATACTGGTTTGTCGGAATTTCATGTCATTCTAATGCAGTAGGTGTGACGTCATTTGATTGAGTGATGTCTGTTTTCATTAAATATTTTAGTTTTTAAAACAATTAATGGCGAGACTAGAATTCTATTCACCTGCAAAGTAGGAACTATGTGACATATTTAGTACTAAATCGACAAATTATAAAAAAAAAATACATTTAAATTGATATTCATAGTACCCTGCTCCCCATAACCTCATGCTAAGATAACAATTCTATGATATGAGTATCAGGAAATACGAGAAATTTCAGTTTCACAAACACCAACCAACGTCAAACCAGTCACGAAATTAACATATTTCGTCTTAGTGGTAGGACCGAACCCGAGCCCTTTCCTTTAACAGTCGTCATCTAATCAAGTGTTCGAAAATACATTGTCTATTCCTCTCACCAAACGACAGTATAAATGCACTATTGTGTTCTGTGTTGAAGGACATTGTAGCCAGAGTAACTACTGGACCTAATATTGGGACTTAACATCTTACGTCTCAGGATGGCGAACACAGTGGATTTCAAACCTTTGATTTGTAATTCATGGTGTATATAAGTTGAATGGCAAGTTCGTCTCGCCATTCATTACAATAAAAAAATCCTAGAACTACGAGTTCTACTAAAAAATGTAATAGCAAATTACATGTACTGTTGAAACCGGATCATAATAAAACATTATGTGCGCTCGCGTCCAACCACTGATGCTCTGTATTCACATCGCGCGTGGCCTAGTTTCCCCGGGCTTCAAGACTTCTGGTTGTAAAAGGGTTTGATGTTACATTTATGCTTGGTTAGACTCATTATTAAATCATATTACTATATTGACAGAATCAGAGAATATCTATAAAAACGATAAGAACTTCGAATGTTCCGATGTTCGACTGCCGGAGTAATATATAATAATAAAAATTTATTTGCAGCATATAACAGCCGTACAATAAACACTTAAAATAAATCGTTTATTTTAAGTGTTTATTGTACGGCTGTTATATAAATATAAAATTAATTTAAAATTAATATTAATTTAGAGCAAGTGTTTGATTGAACTCTGATGCCCAAATAAAGATTTAACTTGTGGTATGGGCACCAGTGATTCCGATCGTACATGGCATTTATAAGATTTCCACTTCTAGGAATCAATACTATTCTCTATTATACTTATCATTTTTCTGAACTTAGTTTATGGTTGCGGCGTACAATAGAGGAATCCAACATTTTGTGGAGTATCTAGGCACATTAGTGAAGTTTTACGTACGGCGTCCGAACATTCGAAGTTCGTTTCGTTTTTATAGAGTAACCCCCCACGATGCAATCAATAATTATTGATTCACATATTTATGTCTGATTCGACCCATATTTACTTACACTAGTAACCCAATAACCCTTCCCTATTCCCATAATTATAGCTTCCAACTACCCTCCGAATTGATGGGCCGACAACACTCCCATGATCTAAAAATTATAAATATTCATATGTGATCACTTACCATCAGACAAATTGCTTGCTCGTTTGCCAGAACTATACAATATAAAAACTACGACTAAAATCTGTAGTAGGAACTAAGAACGGTCCTGTTCTCTGAGACTAAATGTCATGATTAATTACGAAATAAGTTCTTGTAAACTGGACATTGATATATCTTACGAGCTCTACAACTGTCAAACGAGATGAACGCAGCAATTTCTCAAATACGTGCTTTCGCTTTGAGCAGAAAATATTAGTGAATATTTCACTTGGGTACCGGAAAACCTTTATTGGAATATTATTTCATATTATATTACTAAGCAATGCCACGCCTCGGATAATAATTCTCGTACTAGTATAATTTATTACAACCAACCCGCACTAGGCCAGCGTGGTGGACTATATGGCCTAATCACTCTCAATTGTATTCTCGATTGTAGAGTAGGCCCGTGCCCTGCAGTGGAACGTATATGGGCTGATACGATATAATTTATTGTGTGCTCAACATGTTTTTATCTGGGTAATAAGAAACACAATCTTTCAGTCTGTGTAATTTTACTTGTAGTCTATTGACACGAAGAGAATTTCTCCCAACGAGAATCCTATACCATTATCGCATGAAATAATGTCATGAATGCATTAAGAGGTTGATAAAAGTGGATGAAGCGAAAGTAATATGTTAGGATCGAGCAAAGTGGCGATGTATAGTCTCTGCCTACCCCTATGGAGTATAGGTGTGACGATTACGTATTTGATTGAGTTCTGATATTTTTTTATACTCGTACAATGCAACTTTGTTAAACTTTTTTACTGAAATAAAACTATTTTTTACGGATTTTATCACGGGTTTGGATTAATTTTTATTTATTTTGTTGCTTCCCGAAGTTAACAAAACTAAACTTTACAGCTTTCGTATGACCACAATTGTGGGGCGGGATGGACTGGTTTTATTTCAATATTTAACATTCGCGTCAATCTAAGGAACCATTATGCTCACGATAAATCGAATCTTCGAGGCGAGAAACTCTAACACAAAACTCTATTAGACACTCTCTCACATTCGATTCCAACAAGCCACCACGTATATAGCTTGGCAAAAGAGTATATTTTTTATGAGGGCGCTAAGATCAAATTTGGTATTAATATGGCAACCCGATATACTACGACGGAAAACGTTTAGATACTTGTTATTTTTATTTATTGTTCCTACTAGTATATTGTTCTTTTTAAATGAATCTGTATCTGTATCAGCCCATATACGTCCCACTGCAGGGCACGGGCCTCCTCTGCAATCGACATTACGGTTGAGAGTGATTAGGCGATATAGTCCAATATAGTCCATATAGTATTTTAAATGACAAAACAAAAAAAAATACGGTACGGAAATGTATATAAAACACGTTTAAAATTATTCAAGGAATACAATTACATTATTAATCTCCCTTGTTTTTTTTTTAATGCCTATTGTGACCGCGTCGTACTTTTTGCCTAGTTATAAATACTAGTACATAACAAGTTCAAAATTATGATAGTCAAACTTTTGACGCACCTGTAAGCTAATGCATTATAAATGAGCGTGCTGTATCCATCCCTCGACGTTTTAACACAATTGTGTTTTTACAACTCAGTATACAAAGTGAAGTTATTTTTTGCTGGAATATTTCAGCGTTGGCCCCTCTGTGGAATGTGTTTGACATTGTTTAATATTAGGTTGTTTCGTAAGGTACGTGAAATAAAAATGAAAGTCAATGGTCGGTTTTAGGGGTTTTGACTCTGATGGGATATAAAAGAAAACGGGATAAAGAGGTCGCGGGTTTGATCCCCGCACCGAGAAAAATATTTGTGTCAACGACAGCCCACGGGTATTTGTTGCCGGCCTAGGTTCTTTTTGAGACCAAAAAGCCTCTCATGGTTTCTGATACCCACGATACAAGACTCGATCATAGTACTAGAGTACTGATAGATAAATAAGGTTTAATACACAAATACGAGCCGAATGTACAAATGGATATTTTTTATAATATTGAACAAAAATACCTGATTGTTTCCCGATTTATTTTATTCAATAAAATTTCAGATACTTTTATACTATTAGAAAATATATACCAAATCAAGAGAGATAAAAGCCAAAATTCACAAATCTAACTTTTCTCGACAACCTACCAACTAAAACAAACTAAATGATAACTAATACTCCTCTATGTTTGTGTATAGGATTATATTGGGGATGTATATTATTATAAAAACTATATATACTATATACAATAAAAGTTTGTTACATTATTGATACACCTAAAGCTGCCCCAACTTTCTTTCTTTTAAATATTTCCTTCCCATGGTTGCCTGGCAGAAATTGCTTTGAGCTATAAAACCGCCACTTGCACATTCTTTTATTTCTGTTATATTTTCTTGATCTTCGTGAGTAAGATCACTGATCACCTTATATCCCCTTTCCTTCCCACTTTAAAAAGCCGGCAGCGTATCCACAATCAATATGTCATAGATATGTGATGAGGTAACCCCTTACAAGCAGGTCATTGACTTGTTTCCCATGTTGTAAAAGAGAATAAAGATAAATGTTAATTACGCGACATTTTAATCCCGCAGCCGCGACTGAAAAATATCCTTCGAGGTCGTATAACTTGATGAATCATTTAGCTCTATAGCGCTAATTAACTCTTTATGTTTGGCAATTGCCTCGCCTTGTTTATAATCACAAAGTTATATGAGGTTACATTGAAGTAAAATATTTCGAGAAAACCTACATATTAATCGAAAAGTTTTATTTATTCATAAAAACAGCATTTGTATTGCATCAGCCCAAATACGTCCTACAGTAAGGCATGGGCGTCCTCTACAATCGAGAACACGATTGAGAGTGGTTAGTCAATATATTCCAACAACCTGGCCTACTGCTGACGGACTTTTATACATAACAATTCATACAAATCGCTATGGTATGCAGTTATACTCACGAGGTTTACATTCAACGTTTCAGTGTTTCAGTGCATTACATTCCGAAAAGTCAGAGGTGCGCACTGGGATTTAAAAGCTATTTAATAAAACTACATATGCAATACATACTATAGTATAAGATTTATTCAGGTAAATCCGAAGACAGGGAATTTCGATAATCACTAAATTGTTATGACTAAATCCTTTAATGGAATCCGAGTCCATCGAAGAAGGCGAGTGAATTGACAAGGCTATTTAATGAGTGCTGTTGAAACAAATTATACTGCCGTATATAGGAGAATTTGGTGATTACTGGAAAAGAGCAAATGATGATGACACGGTATCAAAAAATACATACATATATAATCTTATCCCCGATAATTTTCATGTAACAGCCATTCAAGCGAACAATCAAAATCTAGTACGATTTTTTCTTGAAAATTGTCAAGTGTAGATCTTTTTTTATTTCTATATTTCATCTAGCTTTTGTGCTTTCATCGATTTTTTGCTACAACAATAATTTATACCGTTGCGTGCCATTCCGTCTATTTTTTTTCCAAATCTAAATAAAATAATCTTTTTTTGTGAAATTATAAATTTCTTTTTCTTGATGTCTTGAAAAATATCACCAGGCTTAGTCTTCCGTCGCTAGGTATAAAGTTTTTGTAGGTATCATAAACACAAGTAACTTTTATACCAAGAATAGAGACAATAAGAAAGAAAATAAAAGATTCCACAGATAATCACAGATAACCGAACCGAAGGGGACGTAAAATGTTTATTTTCGACTGTTCCAAATCACGACTGTAGAAAGCAATCAGGCAAAAAGCATTCGCACGGAAGGTGAATATCGTAATATGACGTAACATTTTTGAGACAAGCGGGAAATGACTCGTAAAATAAATATTTTAGGTAAATTGACGGCCTCCGTGGCGCAGTTGGTTAGACGCTGGTTGTGAAAAGAGAGACGCTTTTCGAACCCCGCACCGAGACAAATTTATGTTTGTATGGCCCACAAATATTAGTTTTGGGTCTGGGTGTCTGATACCCAAGACTCAAGAATTTTACCTTAATGTCAGGACTATGTATGTGGCTGTTGAGTGTATTAGTTTATAATGTAGCACTGCCGCATTATTGCAAAACTGATTACTGAGGTCTCTGTTTCGAATCTCGGGTCGGGCAAAGTGATATTGGATTTTTCAATTAATTGTTTGCGATGGGCTCACCTCCTATCACATCATGAGATGGAAAATATAAGGCGAAAAGTTGTACGTCTTGATTGCAACTTTGCTTGTTCATTCTGAGAACGCCGCGTGATTTTGTGTATGTGCGTGTCTTTCTGTATTAATGGCATCAAACAAAATATGTTTATAACCAAAGTGTTTGTTGCCAGGTGGCAGAAATTAACGAAATTCGATTGATGTGGCGGTTAACCTCAAATTATATTAATTTGAACACGACGTTTATTTGTGTTTTTGGGATGGTTGTAATAAATCCTGCGGGATTTAAATTATGCGGTTATTTTTCGACTTATAATTGAATGAACGCGTCCAACAGTTAAATACGGTTCCAACTCCACATGAGACTACCAAATACACACACACATACCAGACTAATAAAGTTTAAAATCAAAAGCAGGCTTTTTTCAAAACCACTTATCTTCAATTTTTAAGTTCCAGAAATAATTAATAAACCGAAAATTCTTGTGTAATTTGTATCCACCAGTAGTCGTTTATTTTATGCCCTAGGTATCAGGTAAATATGATATTTTTTCAAATTACAAACAAAATCAAAATGTTTAATTGTGGTACATAGGTAAATACATATGTTACATTTGTATTTGATTTGCCCAGCTATGACCCGCTACATTTTCATAGAATAATTATAGCTAGAAAATAAAATAAAATAAAATAACTTTAAAAAATCAACAATCTATTTGTTGAACAAATATTTGTTGACGCAACTATTGTCTCGTTGCGGAACAATTATTGCTTTTCACTTCACAGAATACACCCAACAGTCATATAGATCGAGTCTTGTGTCGTATCAGGAACTACGAGAGACTTTTCAGTCTCACAACCACCCAGACCGCAAACTGTTATGGGTGTCATTACTTATATATCTGTGGTTACCACAAACATTTGTCTAAGCGCGGGGATCGAACCCGCGGCTTCTCGCTTCAGAACCGGCGTCAAACTACGTCACGAACGCTGTCATATCCAAAAAATAGTATAATATACAAATGAACATTTGCCGGTTCATTCATAAATTTTACGCGGAGACTATATTTCTCTACATATAATACACTAGCGGCCCGGCCCAGCTTCGTCTGGGTGCATATATTTTTTGATTCCACTCCACACCAAATACATGTTATTTTTCGTATAAACTCTTGTATACCTAAACTTGACGTAGCTGTCCTACTGTCCGGCTCAATCCCGTCTCATCCGTCTGTTCAGTCTCTTCCCAATCCATCCCGTCCTTTCTCTCTATTATCCATCCCGTCTTATAACGTGCATTTATATTTCGTCCTATCAAATCTGTCAGCTATCCCAGCCTTCTCCCGTACCTTCCACTCTATTATATCCCGTCTCTCCATATACATGTACATATAAAGATTGCCTTATGAAATTTTTGTGCAGCAGAAATCGTAATATTTTAATTTCACCACAACTTCAAAACCAAACGTCCAATTTTAATCATTCAAAGACCAAATATTATCAACATAAACTGTACTTATTGATGAAATTTATTTTGATAATGATTAATAGCATGAGTAAAATAAACGCGTTTAAATGTAGTCCAAAAAAAATTTCAAGATTTTTAAATAAAAATGTGGTTGTTGTGCCTCACTCGACATAGATAGGTATAGTGTGTCCCGGACTTTTTTGTAGATATTTATAAGATCTACAATTAATTATAACATTTTATGGTTCTATCTTTTGTAGTTTAGGCAGCGTACGCAAAATAAGTAACTTCTTTGGTTGATTTTTTTCAGTTTGTGTCCGAAAAATCCAAATATCTTACGGAACCCTATTTTTTTCCAAAATAAAATAAAGTCTATGTTACTCGTGGATAATGTAGCTTTCGAATGGTGAAAGAATTTTTAAAATCGGTCCAGTAGTTTTTGAGCCTATTCATTACAACCAACCAAACAAACAAACAAACAAAGTTTTCCTCTTTATAATATTAGTGTAGATATACTACAGACTAAATTTCTCTACATATAGCGTAGTCCTGTAGTCATGTAGAGTCAAGGCCAGACATTTTTCGCGTGTCATTCTCTACTAAATAACTGTTTTATAAGGCGCCACGCAAGCCTACGTATATTTAAATAGTACTGGCTTTACAAATAATTTTGTTTTTATTTGTTTTAAGATAAGAAGTACTTTTGAACTATATTTTTATTGCATATTTTGTTAGTACGTAGGTCGTAGATTGATATTTAAAGATTAGTAAGTTGAAAATCTTTTTATAAAATATAAGTTTAAAGGTCCCAATGAAATATTTAACTATATTTTATTATAATTTTTAAATAGCCACCAATAAAACTTGCAAATTTTGGATTCTACAAGTCGGCCGCAATGTTCAAGCTAGTAGGTCTATGTGTAAGATTTAGGTTGTTGCAACGGGTGTATATCTTGCAGAAGCCAACGTCTGCAAGTTTTATTGGTTATGGAGACTTGGCATAAATAATATCTAAACAATCGAGGACGCAATATTTATTTTATTAAAAAATAATGAATAAAGAGACAAATATAAACACAAGTACATATGAAATACAAATAACTACAAAATTGTACATTTGTTACAAAAAAACGTTGCAGTCTGGTACTATGCTGACCAGGGTATTCATTGCTCTGTGCGTACGACATAAGGGAGTCTTTTGGCGGGAAATAAACAATCCAATCTTTCCTCTTTGAAATATTATTATTGCTGAAAATTGAATTTGTCACGCTTTCAAGCCTTAACTCCTCAGCAAAACATGAAATTTGCATACGCGTTGTCAGAGGTAAAGAAAAGGATATACAGTACTTTTTATTCAGAAAACAGGTACTGTTCCCGAGTGTTAGAAAAATCAATGCTTATTATTAATATTACACTTTATTGTATACACAAATAAAAACAAAAACAATACACAAAGAAAAACACTTAACCTATATATAAAGTATAATCGGCGGTCTTATCGCCTTCGGCGATGTCTTCCAGATAACCTTTGGATGGAATGGACTAAACAGAAGAAGAAAAACGGGGGTAGACAGGTTATGAGTAAAAATGAATGGTCTACCTATCATGTACAAATAAAAATAAACAAACATACACTTTACTACCTAACAAACTATAAATATATAATACAAACATATTTAAATATACTAAATATATACATCTAAACAATATAAGGATGTGCAATGTAAGAACAATAGAAAAAGAAAATAAATAGGGGGAAAAGAAAAATATGTATTATCAAATTGACAAGTAATGTTCCTTGACGAGTCTTAAAAATTGGCAGTGATTTAGCTTGACGAATAGACAGCGGCAGGCGGCGGCGGCTTATTAAATAATCTTCCTAAAAAAGACTACGGCAGTACGGTATACAAACTTCGTCTTTAGATATACGTAAATTACAACTTAATGACGAACATAATATGGACATAAAACCATACAGTTTTAGATAATCTGATATGTAAAAAACATATCCGTTCCCGGATTGTCTCAAGCACGTGAAGTGACGGTAAAATACAAAATTAAAAAGAATCGCAAAGACAAAACTAAAGAGTCCTCACTGTGATTCTGTCGAATACTTGTACCAAAGAGCTCGCAGCGCTTGCAATCAAGTACTTTAGTCTTTTGTTTTGTGATTACAAAGCAGGGCTGGAATTATATTGAACTATTGAACGTTTTGTTCGTGTCCTTGTCTCGTTTTTAGTTTTTTGCCACCTAATGAAAATGAAAATGAAAATAATTTATTGAATCCATTAAAATGTTCAACATCGTTTAGATTCAGTCATTTTTTTTATCTACCACCCGGTTCGGAAAGCGGTTTTCACTAGAGACACGATCTATTTATTTAAAACGTAAAGAATTTTTAATATTGATATGGTAATAACTAACGTAATAACTTTATATAGAAGGTCCCTTAAGGACTAAATAAATTTATCGACTTGGTATTACATGCATCTCACAACTTTTTGCGGTAGAAAACTTGAGCTGCGAGACTTGGAATTTTTTTACAGGATGTTTTTGATGGGATTATAATTACTATGGCTGAGTGAAGCGAAGTCGCCCAGAACGAAGAATCAGTATACTCTTTTTCGCCAAAACAGTGAATAATTGTGAAAGCCTTATGTAATCCATCAATGAATCCGTTACAATGTAAGCAAATCGGATAGACCAGTCTACGCAAGCAGCACCCGTTCACGAGTATGACGCATGTGCCAGCCATCGGCCTCCTCAACCATATTGCAGGGAAGTGAGCGACCTGGCACACGACGCCACCGCAAGCACAGACTTTTTAGCGAGCATGACATACCCAATCACTTACACAGAAAAACAATGGTGACAAGTTACTTAATTTAAATGATATTATACAGAGCATACTAAGACTTCCGCTCCGAGATACTACGCATTTATTTAATTTAATTATATTCCCAAGCCTTGCTATCATCTAGATATTCTGAAATTTTGTAATATGCTTTATTGCATAATTTTTGCTTGATAGTTGTTTTGAATTTTGTAATAGATAAAGGCTTTAATGTGAATGGGAACTTTGTTATAAAAGTGTATACAGTAACCCTTAAAAGATTTGCTGATCTCGTGGAGTCTGGTCTTATGCGTTGCTAGATTATTCTTATTCCTAGTATTTTTGTTATGAATATCGCTAATCTTACGAAAACTTTCTTTATTTTTATGGACATAAACTAAATTTTCAAAAATATATTGTGATGCTACTGTCATTATATTTATCTCTTAAAATTTTTCTCTAAGATAATATCTAGACCCTAGCGAATAAATTGATCTTATAGCTCGCTTTTGGAGAACAAAGATATTATTAATGTCAGCAGCACCACCCCACAGTAAAATTCCATAACTCATTAGACTATGAAAATAGGCAAAATATACCAATCGAGCTGTATCAATATCAGTCAATTGGCGAATCTTACCCACCGCAAAGACTGCGGCGCTCAGCTATTTAGCTAAAGCGACTATGTGAGAGCCCCATTGAAGTTTGGGATCTAATGTAATTCCCAAGAACTTAGTTGTATCCACAAGGCTCAACTCATCTCCATTCAAAATAATGTTAGCATTAGCTTTTTTGACATTAGGTGTCACAAACCTTATACATTTCGTTTTTTGGCTATTTAATAACAAATTGTTAATGCTAAACCAATGTACTATTTTTGAGAGGGTGTGGTTTACGTCGTCAATATTAGGATTATGTCGATTTACTTTAAATATTAATGAGTTATCGTCAGCAAACAACACTACCTCACAATTGTCCCTTATAAAAAAAGGTAAGTCATTAATGTAATTTTAAATAGAAATGGTCCAAGAATCGAGCCTTGCGGAACTCCCATAGTAACGGCAGACCCAAGAGACCTTATTCCGTTGACATCAACACTTTGGACCCTATTACACAAATATGATTTGCATAATTCAAGAGCAATACCATTAATTCCGTAGTGGCTCAATTTCCTGATAAGTATATCATGGTGAACACAATCAAACGCTTTGGATAGATCACAGAATACACCTAAGGCATCCCGTGAATTCTCCCAAGCATCAAATATGTTACCTATAAGGTCCACACCAGCGTCAGTTGTGGAGCGACCGCGCGTGAAACCAAATTGTTTATTATGAAGTATTTTATTTTTTGAAAAATAAGATTGAAGTTGGAGCATTAGTTTTTCAAAAATTTTGCTTAATGAAGGTAGTACTGATTACTGAAATAGGTCTATAATTAGAGGGGTCATCTGTACTACCAGATTTAAAAAGAGGTATAACTTTACTCAACTTCATTTTATCAGGAAACAGACCACTGTTTATACAAGCATTAAAAATTACAGCTAACTGAGGAACCAAGACTGGTATTACAGAGTTTAATATTTTTGTTGAAATTCCCCAAAGGTCACATGTGTTTTTAATATTAATGCATTTAAATATTTTTATTATATCCATACTGTCAACCCAATGGAATTCAAATGAATCTCTGCTATTATCCTATATTTCCTAAATATAGGATAATAGCAGATATATTAACTGTTTTACTTTGCTATAACGCTGAGGTCTTAGATTTGAATTCCGGGTCAGGCTTGATACAGGATTTTTATATTAATTATCAGCCCGGAGTCAGGAAATTGTACCCGATAGGGCGAAAAGCTCGCCTCTTGTAACGTCGTGGACGGAATATGCAAGGCGAAACGGCCTGGCCCTTTGTCTAGCCCTTCTAGGAAAGAGGCGTAAGGTTATATATGTATGAACATATTCATGATGATGACATGTCATCTACGATCTTACTATATCGGCTGAAAGCATTGTTGTGCAACGTAATAAAACAGCTTTCCTCTCTTCACACTTTATAACATTGTACATGATATTACTATTAGATTACGACTATTTTTTACACTCGTATTTTTTTACGAGAATTTAATAAACATATTTTGATAATTGTTAAGTATATCATAACGACATAGCCCAGCGGATTAGTAAGTTGAAGTGGCAATGGGCGGGGCACATAGCGCGGAGAACTGATGGCCGATGGGGTCGGAAAGTTCTCGAATGGAGGCCACGTAGCGGAAAGCGCAGCGTAGGGCGTCCACCCACAAGGTGGTCAGGCGACCTGGTAAAGGTCGCGGGACGTCGCTGTATGCAGGCTGCCTCCAATGTCCTATGTTCAGCAGTGGACTTCCTTTGGCTGATGGATGGATGGATATCATAACGAGTAAAAATAATGTCTGATACAAATATATTTAATACTTTCATTTGAAGTGCGTGCATGCTGTTGAAAAGCTCTATTTTGAGATTTATTGACAAATATATTTTTTATCTAACGTAAAAAAATATAAAAAGCTATACTCCTAATTGAAGACTAATAGCTTCAAAAACATGTGTACAAAGGTTCAGCAGTTTTGGCGTGAAGACGTAACAAACAAACTTACATTCATATTTATCATAATATTAGCAGGGATTGTTTGACCGTGTGCTCTATTATATGATTTAACCTAGATTTTTGAATTTCTTTAGGCGCCTCAGCGAAACAATAGAATTACTGGGTTAGACATTACGGGTTCATTTCACACAATGTGGAAGAATGGCGTGGCTTTACCAAGGCGATGTTTATGGACTAAAATAAATAGACAGACTTTTACACTCTTTTGTTTCGATTTGAAGGACATTTAAGCCGGAATAACTACTGGACATATTGAGACTTAATATCTTATGTCTCAGTATGGCGATAGCAGTAAAATGCCAAGTATTAATTTGTAATTCAAGGAGTTGTTTAGTTTTGCTGCTGTTTATGAGAAGTCGTATCGCTTACCATCAGGCGAATGACATGATCGTCTCGCCGTCCATTGCTATAAAAAGACACTTAAATATTACCAGTGTATCTCAAATCCCAGGGCTCATACCGCGGACTTTTCGCAGTCATCTGTGTATTGATAGTCGATCACCAGGTACCATGATCGTTAAAGAATATCAGCAGTAATCCTGCATATCATAGAGAAATGAAAGAATCTCTATGGTGTAAAAAGAACCCTATGTAGTATAAAATTCAATGTATCTTTAGTAATTTGATAGCGCCCTTGACACGTTGGCGTTGTTTCAAAGTTTTAAACATGGAATCATAACTTTCAGCAATAACATGTGGTATATACAGGGTATATCAAGACTGCTACCGAAAACGAAGCCGGGTGGTAGTTTAAGCGACTTCAGACACAACGCAACAGAAAAAGTTGCAAAAAAAAGAGACAATTTTTTTTTTGTTATTTTTTTCCTGTGACCATATTTGGGTGGAAAATACATTTTTTTCTAAAATAATAGTGTATACCCATTTATTTATAAATAATCTAAGGTATAAAAGAGTTTATATTATTATTTTAGCAAAAACTATGGATTTACCACCCAAAATTGACGATATTTAAAAAATAATAAAAAATAATTGTCGCGATTCTTTGCGAAAATTTTAGTTGCATTGTATTTGTAGTCACTAAAACTACCACGCGGCTTCGTTTTCGGTAGCAGTCTTGAGATACCCGGTATGTATAATACGTGGGATATAAACATTTTTAATTGCATCAAATGAATAACCATAATTATTTTATTACGTCTAGTAGCTAGAGAAAATATATCAAAAATGTAAAAATTTAACCTAATCCGCGATAAAATCCGTAAATAATAGTTTTATTTAAAAAAAATACTAGTCTCTCACGTATTACTTTGACATCGCTCAAGAACAAAACAACAACAACAAAACGTCAGGAAATTAAATATTGTTCAAAAAAACTTAAAAAACTCGCTTTAATAAACGATGCAACTAAAAAGCAAAAAATAATTGACAATGAGTTTAAGATTATAAAATGGAGTAATATACATACATTTTATTGTTACAAAGCGTGGGGTGCTGGAGGATAAGTAAAGGTTGTAAGCACCCCGCCAATAGGGAGGCCAATGTCTCATAGGAAATCGACTAGAACCAAAAATAAAACAATATAATTTTGCCTGTTATTTTATTATTTTTCACCGTGTTATCTTGTCACTCGGTTGGAAATTTAAGAGCCGTAAATCAATGGGTATTTTCCGTGCCTTTGTGGCCTTAATTTGTTCTGTAAATATAAACATTGTTTTCCGTAAAGACAATGCTGGATCTAAACAAAAACACCCTACATTTTCGCTAATATTATATCATGAAGGAGCTGAACGCGCTAAAATAACAAAAGAAAATGTGGGGCAGGAATTAATATAGTGTTTTTGTTTTAATATTATAATAGTAAAGTTTCCTTTGTATAATAACATGTACTATTGCGAAATTTAAACTATAGTTCTGGCTGATTCTTCTGGAGGATATATTAGTTTCATGTTCCTCATTATATGATTTTGTCAGAAATAAATATTTTATATGTTTATGTCTTATTTACGCGATGTGAAAAATAATAATTAGGCATCTTGTTCACTACAGAGACAAAGAGTCACATGTGAAGTAGCATTTGTTAATAAATAAATACACCCAACAGTCACATACATAGTTCCTGATCCTTAAAATCAATGAAGTCTTGTGTCGTGGGTATCAACCTGCGAGAGACTTTCTCACAAATACGCAGAACTGTGGACCTTACAAACGTCTTAATCGCTTATTGGTTTAGACTATGATGTTCATTATGTACGAGTATATTCTTATTTAATATTATTTGATTTGCATGTGGTAATTGCCTGTAATTAATTGTCTCTCTTATAAATTATTATTAAGTAGTAGTCAAATATTTATGTAATGATTAGGGTAAGCAATTGTTGGCAAACCTTTTAAATAATATAACTATAATTTTTTTTTTATTGCAATGAATGGCGAGACGAGCTAGCCGTTCGCCTGATGGTAAGCGATACGACTGCTCATAAACAGTAGCAACTTTCCACTGCGCTCGCCATCCTGAGACATAAGATGTTAAGTCTCAATATGTCCAGTAGTTGCTCTTGGTACAATGTCCTTCAATCCGAAACACAACAGTGCATTAAGCAGTGTTGTTTCACGGGAGAAATAGACATTGCGGTGGTACCTACCCAGATGGCCGCTCACATATGAGAGACCTACCACCAGTAAATAAACAAACATCTGTGCGTGTATCGCGCCCCCAGCCTGCCACGGAGGCTGACAACGCGCTTGCGTGTAGGATTATGTCCTGAACCTTCTTAAACAAACTCTTGATTTTAGACGCGGCAGGACCTCATTCATAGACAGTGTTAACATTTAGTTTTGTTTCTTCGATCAAATATACACTAGATTATAAGCGACGGCTTACAAAACGGCAAGAGAAATAAGAGCACAAATAAGCGTGTGGTCTTATTTGATTTTAGTGTGGTCCAAAAATATAATAAGTCTTAATTCAAAGGAATAGGGTTTATTGTTACCTGAATTTGATTATAATTTAAGTCTTTATGCTACTTATCGTAGTTCGAAATTCAAATGTATAAGTATAAGCAACCTCGGCCATTTTAGGCGTGTGATTTTGGTTTGGACCCTGTATTTAGTACATATTTCATCGAAGCTGTTATCAAATGTTATGTCTTCTTCGCTGAAACTGAATTTTCAAAGGTTTGAAAAAGACAAAACATTCGATAAACAATAGATTTTAAAACCTATTTGGCGAATATATACGTGTATATTTACAGCATAACAACATAAACTATACATTCGCTTATCATTGTCGGTTTCAAAAACTCAGTCGCCGGATATCCCACAGCGATTGCTGAACGCCCTTGGCCTGAACATGCCAGATGAATAAACGCTATTTACCTACTTTAATATTCAATTTGTTTTTCGGTGTTTAACATAAAATAATTTGAATTTTGAACATAGGAATTAATATGCCTCCGTGGCGCAGTTGCCTAGACGCCGGCTCTGAAGCATGAGGCCGCGGGTTCGAATCTTCAGACCAATACCAATAGTTGTGTGATCCACAAATATTCGTTTTGTTTGTGGATAGTCAGGTAACTTATATCCTATCAAAAACATCCTGTGAAAAAATTCCAAGTCTCGCAGCTCCGTTTTTCTATTATCATATCAATATTAAAATTCTTTACGTTGTAAATAAATAGATCGACTTGGCCATCGCATGAAAACATAATGTATCGTACAATTTATACATAATGCTACTGGCCGTAACGTACAGAATTTTTAATATTGATATGATAATAACTTACGTTATAACTTTATACAGAAGGTCCCTTAAGCAAGGACTAAATAAATTAATCGACTTGGTATTACATGGATCTCACAACTTTTTGCGGTAGAAAAACGGAGCTGCGAGACTTGGAATTTTTTCACTGGATGTTTTTGATGGGATCTCACGTCTTTTTGTAGAGTCCTACTTTTTTCCTTTTCGGTACTTTTTATTTCTGGAATATATATAACGATTTTTCTTAAAGCCTCTGTCTCATGGTTTTTTCTTATTTTTGTAGGTATCAATTTATCACAAATATAGCGGATTTGATTATTAGTGTTTTTTCTTTCGGGGTAATTGATATTTTCAAGCTATTTAGTATATTTATTTGCAAGATTTTCTTCGTCATGTTTTTCTAGAGGAATGTTGTACAGTTTCATAGGCTGGATATACCCTTTCCCTCTCTATACCCCCCTCCTATTATGCCTGATTTATATAGATACCTATCTACAACTATTATTCCATTATATACGGGTACAACGAATCATTAACTGCAAATGTAACTTTGTAATCCTATACATTCATATGGGATTATAAAGTTATTCACGCTGTTGGTATATCTAGAAAACTAGACAGAAATTATGAAAAGTTTAAATTTTCCCTTAATTTGGACACTAAACACTAATTATATTCTAAATTTGAAGGTTTTATATCTGCTAGAAGTGCCTTAGACTTTTGATGATCGGTCAGTCAGTCAGTGAGTGACAAAATTACGAAAGTTTGACAAGTTATAATTCTTAAACTACTGGTTCAAATTGAATGAAATTTTAAGTATGCCGTGTTTACACAATGCCTGCTCAGTAACTGAAAATTCAGGCTACTTGCTTTAACCACAACGAAGATATGGGGGATTAAAAATGGTCTGAATTGCTTCGAGAAAAGGATGGTACGACTGTGCCGCTTTTTAGCTCGACTTGCATGGGGCACTGCCGTGCCCCCAGATTCGAAAAATAACGTTGCAATTTTGACATATTTTGAATAGGATTTCTTAATATGTGAAAGTTACTCATTCTATATATACGTGGTTACGTGTATATTAAAAATAAGTCCTCTGTATAGCAGTAATACCCATCCATATATTTAAATCCAATTATAATCCAGCTTAGAAGTTGGTCCGCAAGCGCCACTAAGCTGCCCCAGTTCTTTGCTCACTGTCAATTTGATTGCAAGAAACTTTTCGTAATATCATTAATGCTGGGAACTGTTCATTCAGTTTTCTATTATCAACAGTTATTACTGCTCTTATTCTGTATTGTTTGTTAGTAGCCAATAATAATGAAGTCAAACTGTGAGGGCATAGCTTCGAGATCTTTATAAGAGTTCTCATGTAAATTGTGACAATAGCAATAGGGTAGCGTTTTGTAATAATGCATAATATTATTGTTAATTTTTTCCATTTTGCGCCTTAGACTAACCCTTATATTTTAATATTCTGTGGAATGTATAGACAGTGGGAGTATTTTTTTTTAATCTCTCTCTATACCTTGTAACGTCACGCGTTGTATTTCGTTATAGAAACAACTTGTTTTTAAACAAAAAGATAAATCGCTACAATAACATAAAAAATTTATTGCTTACATTATGTAGGTGCAATATGATAATTTTTAAGAAGATTACCGTTTAGCTCGCGGCCCGGTTTTAAGCAGAATCTTACCCTCGGCGAAGTTAACTGTTATAATATAGGTTACTCCTTACTGCAATTAATATTTGAACTACTGAATACATCCAAAGGGTTTCTGACGCCATGTTATTATATCATTAAAAATCAGGACTATCATTAGTGTGTAACAAGAAAACTATAGACGTTGGTATAAAAAAAACATCATGAATACCCACGACCATTAATTCTACAACAATTGTGCTAATACCCTAAAATGCGTATGTAACAATGCAAAAACCTAGAATGGATAAGCGAGGTGGGCACAATCGATAGATGTGTGCAACATGGCGGCAACGTGTAGTGTTCGCCCTGCTCAGCTGCGCTCTCATGAAGAAACTTAAATCAGCTGTTAGGAAGTGGCGGAGAATGCGCCTCTTCCGAAAGAGGGATGGTAAGGAATGAACTTGGTTGATGCATATTTTTATTTCTTTACTTCTGATTCAGGGTTACTCTATACTCCGACGCGAAGTTTGAATGTTCAGACGATAAACGTCAACATATAAGATAAAAGTTTTGCACTTCTAAAAAGTATTGAAATTATTCTATATGAAACTTATCATTCACATCGAATTTAGTCTAAGATTACGACGTAGATAAGATTCGAACATTCTGTAATATACATAAACATATTTGTACATTTTTGTCGGGAACGTCTTCTGAAAGATATTACGAGCAAAGTTTTTTACCGCAGGAAATTTATTCCTGGCTGTCTTGTGCCTTGAAGGATTGTTCTTTTAATAATATTATAGTGACCTAATTAATGTTTCTATGACACTACACATAAATAAATTGATTTAAACAATTTATGACCGACAAGCTTAATTTAATAGTAGCATAAAGTAATTAACGTGTATGTTGATCATTAGAGCCAGCAGCGCCTGCTGAAAATGTTACATGTTGCTATTAATTTTCGAGCAGGCGCTACAAATTTAAGTAGTTAAATTTTCCAACATAAATACGTTTATTGCTTTTAAATTAATTTTAAAATCCATAATTAAATTCTTTTGAAATTATTAAAGATTTTTCACTTAAAATGAAATATCTTCAAACAATTGCAAACGACAATAACTCAAAAAACAATAAGCTAAGACCAGAAGAAAAATATCTTCGGCTAGATGCTATCAACAATAAATCTAGTATTGAACTAATCGATAGCACACAATACATTTTGAGCTATTATTTGTGGATAGGCGCCGTATTTTCTACTATGTTCGGAAGCACATTTTGTCATTTTATATAGAATCTCCTTGTCTACTTTTGTGTCATTATATCCCGTAGTCCCTATTATGTAAGAGTTGAGCTATTCAAGCCTTAAGTTCCTTTTGCAGTTTCAAACGATACAACTATCTGAATCTAATTGATTTGTTTATATAGTCAACATCTCGTAGTCTTTACTGCTGCATTATGCATACAATATTACGACTTGTTATTTTTTTTATTCACCCACTGCAATAAGTTTAAGTTATGTCAGCGATAAAAATCCAACACACCTACTTATAAAATGAACGCATGAACTTCCATTTGGCTAAAATCCTATAAAACTTGGTGGAAAGTCTCAATGAAGTCTGTAATAACTCATTTAAACTCTTACGACTTGTAGCGAAATTGAGATGACAGTCAAAATTTAAAAAAAATTCTTTATAGCGCATTGAAAGAGATATGTTTTCATATAATAAATAACAAGCATTTATGTTCATAATCTAATAATATTAAACATATCCAATACAGCAAAATATGAAGACAGAAAAACCGTTATATTTTGACACCTGCAGCGTATTTGGACGCCAAAAGATCATAGACAATCTATAACATAAGCCTGTTGTTTTCAGACTCTTCGGTGACACGGCAAGTGTCAGCTGATCCCGTTCCGTCGACCTCCGGCACCCCAGCACACCTTCCGAGACCACCCCCTGCAGAGCTACTGCAATTAGTACGTATTATATTATATGGAGATCCTTGGGGGAGGCCTATGTTCAGTGGTGGACTTGTGATGATAATGATATTATACATATATGGTTTACATACATTGGTATGTATTTTAACGGGTGACAATCCGTCCGATCTAGAAAGGTGTTATCAGGCTTTATTAATGAATTCCATTTTGATGATAATATATCCTTCATAATACTAATAAAAAATCAGAAAAACTCACATTACTCTGCTAACAACGTGTTGTTGCTATAATTTAAAAAAATACTAGATTTTAGTGTAATATTGATACTAAAATGTGTATTATAATTTCCATTATTTATGTTATCCTTTATTATTGTTTTCCTATTGTATTTAATACTACAATTGAGGTACTCAAATGCACGTCTTAGATCGGACAGGGTATATATAGTATATAAACAAGAAACATTATTTGTTAGGTGACCACGTGTCAATATTGATGGACAAGTTATCAGAAGTTTTAGCTTTGTAATTTATTATAAGAATTAGAATTGAAAAGAGACAATGAAATATTCAATCACAAAGCTTACCTAAGTTATACATTGATGTTTTCTTTATACTAAAATGTACCCAGTATCGCCTATTCCAAAAATCTCAGCAATAACGCCGGAGTGCAAAATCTTAAATTATTAATTTTGTATGAAATATTTGTATTAAAAAACGGGCATTAAATAAATACCCATAAACACTAATATAATTTGTAAATTATACTATGTTGAACATTGATAAAATGTGCAAATATTGTTATTGCATATTTTGAATAATCATATTTGTTATAATTAGTACACCTAATTAATATTTAATCATGAATATTGTTAATTATCCGTAAGATTTGTAAACAAGCCACCTGAAGGAACTAAATCAACTTGTTTTTCTAGGAACCCGACGAAGGTCAGAGATTAAGAGAGCAGCAATTAAGACTGTATTCATTTTTCCAACTGAGAGTACATCTCAAACGCGGGCAAAATTTAGTAGCTATGGACAAGAACGGTGAGTTCACGACTCCTGTCACCTCACACACTCACTCAAACAAGATCACATTATCACAAATCAGAGATTGCGAACCTTTGCCACATTTCGAAAACTGAAAAATAGAGAACGTATTTGCTGTCAAAATTGTCGATAGATCATCCAATTTGAAAAAAAGAACTTCCATTTTGCGATTCAACAGTCGTATTTTTGAAAATGGAATCAATTGAAAAAAGGTTCGCCATCTCTTGCATAGGCTATGCAGCACCGAATTGAACACGAAAAGAAAAGCTTTTTAATTACGTTGAATTACGAAGGTTAGTTGAAAACTCGGAAACAATTCGGGGCGCCTCTAGGGGATTGTGCAATTTATTTACCCGTATACATTACACGCGGAAGAACGAAAGAATATAAATCTTTAAAAGTAAAAGTGCTGTTTCTAACTACACTACTGACTTGAATTTAAGAGTTAACAGCAACTATAAACACTTTTTTTCTATTCCTAGTTCGATTATAAGACGAAAAAACTCAACTGATTTCACGTGCGTTTTCCATGAAACGAAGTCGATTCATAGAAATACTTACAAAATATTACGACTGAGGATAATTCATGGCACCAGCATGGTCAGAAGACCATGTAATTGAGTATAGAACAATCAAGAAGAAAGAAAGAAATAAAAGAAATGTTACAAATTTAAGGAGGAAGAGAGGAAAATGTAATTTCACAGCTCAAAGAGTAGGATAATATTTAATTCGTCGATATAACGCTTAGAGTAGGGGACTTCTACAAATAAAGACATTCTATAGACCATGCGAATTGTACGTTGGAACCTACTATATGCCTTCTTTACACTCCTACCGAATGTTGAACGATTCAACAGTTTTGATGAGTGCCAAATAGAGAATATAATGTATATTCTAACATACTAAAATGTCTATAGGAGTAAATTTCAATACGAAGAATCGGACGATATATCGAGTATCGTGTTTAAGAGTTGCTCCCCCCTATAGAATGACGGTTATAATGTCGGTTAATAGATAACCTAGAGTAAAGGAATTTATAGCAGCTAAGATTTTATTGCCCACTTCAAGGTCCACTTTGAAGAATTTAATAAAGGTATTATGATCTGAACTTCTAATGAATATAAAGGGATATAATTGCAGTCGTTCTAAGGTTTCTTATTAAATAAAAATGCATCGGTAGTGTTTACATACTACAAATAGTTTGTTGCCTTTTACTACGATGAATAAATACTAAATAATAAATACTGACTGCCTTGGTGGCGTAGTTGTACTACGGTACGGTTATAAAGCTGAGGTCTCGGGTTCGAATTCCGGGTTGGGCAAAGTGATATTGGATTTTTCTATTCAGTATCAGCCCAGAGTCAGGAATTTGTGCCCGATATGGCGATAGGCTCGCCACCTATCACATTGTGGGACGGAACATACAAGGCGAAATGTGGGTGCCCTCGCACCTCTGCCTACCCCTTCTGGGAACAAGGCGTGAGTTTATGTATGTATGTATGTAATAAATACTATTTATTGAAATAAAAATAAACACTATTTGTGTTTTTGGATTACCTACGATAAGAGTGCCTTCCCTATCATAGATTGAATTGAATAGTGGTCGAGGGGCGAAACAAAGCCGCCATGGCGTCTTCTGACTTTCGAAAGAGGGGACTTAAAGGAGTTATTGAGGTGGCGGGATACACTGTGGAGATCGTACGTACTTATAGCATCCCCGTGATGGGTAAGAGCAAGTGACATCATAAATCGTGGTTGCCCATAACTCATAAAGCGGGATTCTAAAACAAAAGCAATGAATCGTCTTATGATCTGTTATAATCAGAGCGAATGGCATAGGTATTACTGCATGGTCTGTGGATGGAATGCACTTCTGAAGATATACTTCTTCAAATATTACATATGATGGCTAACGAAGAGTTGAAGCCGATATAACATAAATATTCGATATTTTATCGCAGTGGAAGCCTACTAATATTGGCAAAACCCTTTTAACCTTCCCGGTACCGAAAGAGAAGTAACTTTCCTCTCGTACAAAACAAATTTCGGTTGTTATAATCATAGCTATCTTTTGTATATGCATAAATTCACGTTTACCCAACCCTACACTCAAAGGGTTTATACAAGCACATAAAAAAGAAAAATATTACTTATTTTACGTTTCTCTTTACCTTTTCGTATTATGAAAAGCAAAAAGGGCTCTACTTATTGAAATATGTGTATGGTTATTAAAGTATCCTGGCTGAGTTATATCAAAATGTACGAACAAGCTGTCGACGGAAGTAAGTTTGAATCCCGAAAGGGAACGACGACTATTTATTTATCTTCTATCACACACACACATTCACTCTACACAATAATCACTATTTAATATTATTTTTTCTTTGCATGTTTTATTATTTTATTTGCTATCAAAGTAGTGCTTTTGCTTTGTTAGATATAAATTGAAATTGAATTTCGTAGTTTGAATTCGACCATTATCAAATAAATATTTCATTTGAATAACTTAACGAACTGTAAATTGAATTATCAATATTAAATTACGACTCGTTTCAAGAAAAATTGCTCTTTTCAAAGCATTTTAAAGATAAACATTCTCTCGATCCGATAAATGTATTTACATTTACTACATACCGTTCTATATTCGAATTCATTTAGATTTTCTACATTAATTGTCATAATTACATAATAATTTAAATTATATTAACATTCCAAATTCGAATTCATTTAAATTATCTGCATTAGCTGTCATGATTAACGTTCCATATTCGAATACATTTAGATTGTGTAACATTAGGTTTTTCTTTTATTTTCGCTTCTTACCTCTTCTAACTGCGCCATTTGTGGGGTCCAAAACCAGGTTTGTTATCAGGCACCAGTGATCCTTACGTGAAGTTCAAAGCTGGCGGAAGACTACTCCACAAGTCGAGGATAGTTTACCGGGATCTGAACCCAGTGTGGGATGAATGCTTTACAGTGCCTATTGAAGATCCTTTCCAACCTGTTCAGATAAAGGTGAGTGATAATTTGATTTGTTTAACCTATGGTAATTGCTGCTAGAAGTCACTGGATGTGTAAGGCTAAGGAAATCCTTGGAAGGGCCCTTTGTTCAGTGGTATTCTTCCTGTGGCTAAAGAACACGGAACTTATGGCGTTGAATGCTTTGCCTTGGCCTTTAATTTAATTATTTAGTGGACAGTTTATAATCTGCAGATATTTATGTAGAGATCCTTGGGAAGGTTTGTTCAGCAGCGGACTTCCTGTGGCTGAAATTATGAACTTCAATTAATATTGTTTAAGGTTTTTGAGGAACTCAAAAAATATAAAGGTTTGCAAATAAAATGAAATTTCCGTATATTCTAGTTGACGGCTGGTGTTCAGAGCAGCCTGTGTAAATCCGTTTCCGACTATGCGGGCAAAATTGTGTCGACCTGCTAGATATAGCCATTTCTACTACTAGATATTGTATTGGGGTAATATTGTAGTTAAATACATTGTAATATAATATACTAGCGGTCTGGCCCGGCTCCGCCCCGATGAAGATAATGATTTTTTTAAAATATTCTTTCGCCTTTGTTCATCAGAGATGATGTCTTACAAATGGTAAAATAATTTTTCGAATCGGTACAGTAGTTTCAGAGCAAACAAACAATAAAATATTTCTTCTTTGTAATATGTATAAGTATAGATTGAGATACAAACATAAATTATGAAAATCGGTCAAGAAAAATATTTTTATAAGACCTAATAGCTTCAGAAGTACCCATTATTTATTAATATTGAGCCTACGAAATCTCAGACTTCGGTTTTTATTATGAAATGTTTATTCGTTTGATAAGAACTGTTTACAAATAATAAATTATTTTTATCAGGAAAGAATTTATCACTTTGTTGCCTTGAGATATCGCTCACTCATTGTTATTAGTTGTGGAATATTCAAACTGTGATCCTTGAGGTTCTAAATTTGATTTCCAGGTCGGGTCTACTTCCTGCAAGTTTTTTATAGGACATGATTTGCCCGCAACTAATTTTCTTGACCATACTAGGCAAATGATTCGATTAGTAAAAAAAACTCACAAAAAGAGATAAATGAGTTCTTAGAAATGAAATCATTAATATTAAATACCAAGAACAATATTTCATAAACATGTGAAACAAAAAATCTTATTTAAATTCCATTAAACTACGAAACTCCTAAAACAATAAAAAAAATATCAGATTCAAAATTGCGCACCAAAATTCAAACGATACATTGAATTTGCATGCAAATATAATCGTCTAGTATACAAATTTGATGCGGTAAAACGGCTCCTCCATAAAATGAATAAAATTGAATATTTACGCCCAAACCTTGCGAAGGTATTGGCTGGGCTGATTTGAGGAAGGAAAGCCTTATTTTGGGTGTACCTTGAATTGAGTGCTTATGTTTTATTCACGGATTTTAGTCATGGTAGGTACTTATGGGATATTATAAGTGATTATATATATATATTATAAGTCAGGTTAAAAGTACCCTGAACCGACGAGAATGCATGAAGACGTTGATGAAAGTGGATGAAGCGAAAGTAGTATGTCAGGATCGAGCAAAGTGGCGGTCTATAGTAGGGATGTTGCGGATGCCGATATTTTGACATCCGCGGATGTGAATGCGGATGCGGATTTTTGAAGGCTCACATCCGCGAATTCGGATGCGGATGCGGATGTTCATGATCTTATATAAATATAGTATAGGAATGAAGAAAAAAACTATAAAGACAAAATAAAATAATTAAATAACACTGCAAAGCAAAAAGTGCCAACATGTCGGACCTAATATGACTAATGTTAAAACTCTAGTTTCTATATGTTTGGTACTTCCCGACCCGCCTTCAATACGTGATGCTTATATTTTGATTTGTTGGCTTATTAAATCAATAAGCGGATTAATCAACATTTACAAGCACAACGAAATAAATATTATTTTTTGCTTTGCTGTCTTATTTTTATTAGTATTTTATTTTGTCTTCTAGTGTTTTTTTGTTGTTTTAAAGTCGGTTTAAATTCCTCTCGATGACACTAATTAAGAGAATTTTCATCCACATAGACTCTTTTTAATGCATTAAAAAGGAATTCTTTTTTGAGTACAGCTACAGTGTTATTATTTTCTGGTATTTATTAACTGTCATCTTCACTAGAAGAATCTAACATGCATAGCAACAATGAATGCATCGGATCATGTCACTAATTCTTTCGTTCCCATTGGTCAATGTCACGTGAGATCAGCAACCGCCATTAGCCGGTACCGAAAAATTTGGGGCCCTACTCTAAAAATCCGAAATGAAGTTCAAATCTTCGGACGATCAAAGTTTATGACGATACGAATGTACCCACTCTGTAAAGAACAATGATAAACCTCCATACATTTTTTTGTTGTTTTTTTTTGTGTGTATTGAGATGAAAAATATTTTAAAATATATGTACATTTCGAATTTCTTAACAATTATTTCTTAAGATTTACTATTGTAGCAAGCCTAGGAAAAAAGATATTCCACTTTAAAGTTTTACAGATTTTCTATATCTTGTCAAACTCTGTGGGTAGTAAATGTTATTTTGTCCCATTTATATTGGCGTGAGGCAAAGTTACGACCCACAAATAAAAGTAAAAAATATTTTTTACACATAATTTAAACATCGAGTACTTATTTATTTCATTAATCTAATAGTAATATCATGTGCAATGAAATAAAAAGGAAGGAGGCGACAACTATATATTATTATTTGCACAATAGCGCTTTCGGGTGACAGAAGCAAATTGTTATGCCTTAATTAATTTTTCAGTGATTATTTTGCTGTTCTCACTTCTCTGCTCTATTTTTTTATATTAATTTTCTGATAAAGATAATGCAAGAAAGCCAGTCAAGCATGTATTTTAAAAATGGCAACATTGAAACGACGTAACGCCTCTCCAATAAAATTAAGGCAAATATCAATAGAGTTTTACGAAAAATGTGTTTTCGTAATTCAGGCTTAGGTTCGCCGTGAGCTAGGCACCAAAATAGGGTTGTGTCCAAGATTTTATTTGAGCAGTAAGTAATCATTCCTTAAAAGCATCGTTTATAAAAACAAACGAATTTGAAAACAGCTTCAAAATTGAATGTAAAATGACTGAGATATTATATTAATACATTTAAAAGTACGGTGGGGACACTCGTTGTCTCTTTCGCACGCGTGCACCTTATGGAAGATGACGTCACGCCGTGCATGTTGCATCCTTTTCTATCACTCCTACCACCAACTTTCATGTATTTGTAACTTGCTTATTACTTAACGGATTTTAAAAATCTTTCTGATTATGATTATGCGTAACGTAACCTTCCGTTATAAACAAAAATAAAAATGTATGAAACTAGCCTATTACTTAGAAAATTAATTATTAATATTTTTATACATGAAATTTATAGACGCTTACGAATTGCATTAACAATGATTTTACCAATGTTCTTTCGGTTTCGCATAACGTATATCGTAACCATAAGTCTATGTAGGTACATTCATATCGTCATAAACTTCGATCGTCCGAAGATTCGAACTTTGTTTCAGATTTATAGTAGGGCCCTTGTTTCTTGTCGCAATTGTATTACATCCGCATGCGCATGAATATCCGCATTGATTATTGCGGATGCGGATGCGGATGCAGATGTCCAAATTTATGCGGAAGCTCCGCATTTGCGGATGCGGAAGCGAATATCCGCAACATCCCTGGTCTATAGTCTCTGCCTACCCCTATGGGATACAGGCGTCACGATTATGTATGTATGTATGTATGTATAAGTGATTTTATAAATGACGACTTGATTCCTTTCATTATACTGTTTACTGGTTGTAGGTCTCTTATATGTGAGAGGCTGCCTGGGTAGGTACCACCGCACTATCTATTTCTTCCACCAAATAATAGTGTAAATACACTGGTGTGTTCCGGTTTGAAGCACATTCTAGCCAAAGTAATTACTGGATATAATGAGACTTGAAATCTTAAGTCCCAGGATGGTGAGCGCAGTGGAATGCCAAGCATTGAATTGTAATTCATGGTGTTGTTTGATGTTACTACTATCCATGAGCGGTCGTATCGTTATATGAGGCAAATGACTTGCCCGTCTCTCTATTCGTTGCAATAAACAAAGAGACAGAAAGTACGGATAATATAAATAACAATAAAAACTGTACTAATGTTGCAAATACAATTCTTATCGTAACACTATAAATACAATTTATTTAATTCTACCATAAAAAATTTAGTCTCAAAATTAGGGCAGAAATAAAACGCAATTATTGTTATGAAATGTAACTGGAGTACTCGCTAAAGAATTAAATGCCAGGAGCAATTAAGCTTTCCGAAATTTATTTAATTCATGGACCACGTACCGCGAGGGATAATTGAGGGACTCGGTAATTTAAAAAGGTTTTATATTGTATTTCGTATTGTTAAAGTCCTTATGCTCAATATATAGACATATTTCAAGATTATAAACATAAAATTGCTTCGATGGCGTAGTTGTACTACGGTACGGTTACAAAGCTAAGGTCTTGGGTTCAAATCATGGGTCGAGCAAAGATATTTTGGATTTTTCTATGCTTTATCAGCCTGGAGTAAGGATTCAGTGCCTGATATGGCAATATATTCGCCCCAATCGCATCGTGGGATGGAACATACAAGGCGAAATGTGGGTGGCCTTGTTGCACATCTGCCTACACCTTCTGAAAAAAGGCGTGAGGTTATGTATGTATACCGGGTATCTCAAGACTGCTACCGAAAACGAAGCCGGGTGGTAGTTTTAGTGGCTACAAACACAATGCAATTAAAAATTTCGCCTAGAAACGCGACAATTTTTTTTTTATGATTTTTTAAATATCGTCATTTTTGGGTGGTAAATCCATAGTTTTTGCTAAAATAATAATTTAAACTCTTTTATACCTTAGAGTATTTATAAATAAAAGGGTATATACTATTATTTTAGGAAAAAATGTATTTACCACCCAAATATGGCCATAGGAAAAAAATAACAAAAAAAAATTGTCTCTTTTTTTTGCAACTTTTTCTGTTGCATTGTGTCTGAAGTCGCTTAAACTACCACCCGGCTTCGTTTTCGGTAGCAGTCTTGATATACCCTGTATATAAATATATCCGCAACATTACACAATGGCCAAATCTTCTCTGACATCTAATTAAAAATTTAGAACTGATCACATTACTCCGATGAAATTGAACATTTTTTGTAGACCTTTTACTTGAGTCCCTTAGATTTTGTATGGATTATAAGACGAGATAAGGGTACTCGAGGCCATCTGATAATAAATAGTGCAGTTTAAGATAGTGTCTAGTAGGTAGAAATGGTTATCGACAGAATTATGTCTTAAATACACTGGCTGTACGAAAAATAAAAAAGTATGTGGGTCCCTATGATGGGCTATGTAAACTTGTGTACGACGATATCAATTCGGATGAATACGTAAAGCTTACCATCATCTTTAGGATCTTTGTCAACACTACATACTCGTATATTTCGCGTTTCTGTTTGTTCTCAGTATCTTCCAGTTTAATCTTATATCTTTAAACAAGAAATTCTTGTATATATTCTCTGAATCTCTGCAACGGCTCCAACGATTTTCATGAAATTTTGTATACAGGGGGTTTCGGGGGCGATAAATCGATCTAGCTAGGATTCATTTTTAGAAAATGTTATAAACAATAAAAATATAAACTGATAATATTACTCTTCCTGACATCTATTGGCGAATAATAATACTATTTGTTTTATTGTGTATAACTAACTGCATAACCATACAATAACACTAAAGATATTCCAGTAGATGGCGTTGTTAAGCAACGCTAAGCCAATGAGTGGTATTAGCTATTAGGTTTTATTGGGATATAATATGTCAAAACTTTAAAAATAGTAAGATAAATTGGTAATTTGGCATTTAATTTTGGATATGGCTATTTGTTTGAATTATGGATTATTAAATATATACTGCCGGATTGAGCGAGTATTGAATCGAGAGAGAATATATTATATAAAGTACGGTTTATTCCGCGGAGCGTTACTAGGAATAATTTGTAAAAGAATAAGACCATGTTGAACTGTATTGGAATAATAAATAGTAAAAAGTACAAGAAGACTTGTAGTGGAGTAATTCCTTCAAGGGTGCAATTTCTTAAGTCCAAAATTACCAAGCAAAGCTCGGTAATCCAGGTACTAATTACTTGTTTAGTAATTAGTTCTACAGATATATTTTTGACGGAGAATCCGTAAAATTGTTTATTTCTGCCCAGCTCCTTTTGTTCAAAGCGTGATGTTACACAGTCTTCAGCCTTCCTCGATAAATGGACTATTCAAAACCTAAATAATTTTTAAACTTTAACATTATTCCCTGAGATTAGCGCGTTCTAGCAAACAAATGAACTCTTCAGCATAATAATTATATGAATATAGATTCTACAATTAATTACTTTACTAACATTTTAGGTGTTTGATTACGACTGGGGCCTTCAAGATGACTTCATGGGATCCTGTAACTTGGACCTCACTGCTTTAGAGCTAGGACGGACTCAGGACTTGGTGCTATGTCTCCGGGACCCGAACAAGCCGAATCAAGATATGGGGGAAATAGTCCTGAATGTCACCCTGTGGCCGAAATCGCAAGAGGACAAAGAGCAGGTAAGAAATGTTTTATTTATTCCAACAATTTTCTCTACATAGGTAATGGAAGATTCAGGTTTGTTTGTCGACAAATGTAATTTCTAGAACTGAAAATTATAATATGATGGATACGAATTTTAAAGTTAGGGATCCTCAAATTTCAATGAAGTCTCACATGGACCATCTCGAACAAGGGATCTGTATTTTGATTCATAGTAAGTTCGTTGCTTCTGATACATCACACTTAATGCGACTATTTTATTATTATTTTTATTTGAGTATTATAAAGTGTGGTATTCGAATTGAATTTGTTGACACTTTTCCCCAGCGGTGAAAAATCAACTTTTTCCTGTCCTAGTCAAAACTTTAATAACCCTATACTTTAGTATAGTATGCAATAGGAATAGTATGCTGTAGGGTTTCTATAAATATGAGAAAACTGACCGTACTTTGACTATAAATTATGGACTCCTAGTCTAGAAATACTGCAAAAATAACTTAAATTCAATTCAGTTTAAATTACATTTCCGTTTAGTTTTGCTGTTCAGAGTCTGTAAGTTCTCAGTGAGAATTGTTCCAACTCTGCCTTCAAAGTAAGAAATAACTGATATTATTATAGGAAAAACTACCATTTTCATAGGTATTTTGTCGGGGGATAGTGTTTTAAAATTGCGCAGCATCTAGTAGCATCGGTGCATAGTTATTATGTCGACGCGGAATTAAAAAGATAATATTGATGTTTCAAAACCTTATTTCGCTTAACTTGAATGTACTTTTTAATAAAATAATTTTTAAGAAAGATTTCATAAGAAAATAGTGACGGGAATATAAAAGACTCAAAGCAAATATGATGGCGAGGTTTTTCTGTCTTTATGAGTCATGATCATTTACATAAGGGAGGGACTGGCTGGTAAGGATCTGTAGGTATAGAAAAAAGTAAAAAACAGAATTCTATTTATACTTATACCATTTTATTTTTGACATTAACATTAGTCACAAATAATTAAGATAAAATAAGACGTGTCTTTAGCGTGATTTTTAGTATAACGCGCTTTGCACAAGGTGACCTGACTACTCCTGGATCTTAATCGCAATTGCGGAACATCCAAATAACTCGATTCCGATGAGCTTTTGTACATACGACTACAATTACAAATATCTGTTTTAATACTTCGTTTTAAAATAGCGTCTTTTTCGAAAAAATTGCACCCTTTGACACTGCTTCTACTTAAAGTGGAGAATAGTAAATAAAAATATGCAAAAAGTACAAATCAGAGATGCAAAACAAATTGAATAATGGCATAACAAGCATCCGCTCTCAAGTTTTCAAAGAATTCATTCCATCCTTTGAGATCCGAAGAAATTCACAGTACAATTTAAAATCTGGGATCGTTTGTCAGCGTGGTCGGATAAGCGATTTAGACGCCTCAACTTGTGACAGTAAGGACTTGACAAAACTACGAAGAGATTCTGCAAAGTTTAAGTGAAACGGGGTTTATGCTAACACTTAGTAACACAAGCTTAGGCGCTATCAAAACTTAAATCTTTTGAGGGTAATCTAAACTGGATTTTAGGTTCACTTTTAGTAGGGGAAGGCCGGGCAAAGTGAATACCCCGGGCAAAGCGAATACTCCCCACTATTCCTAAATTATTATTTCTTCATTCAACACGCCACCACTGTTACGTTTGGCCATCTTGGTTTAATACGCGGCAAACATCGAAGCGAGGGGCCGCGTCGTGTCTCATCCGCGGAGTGGAGATTTGTGTTTTCGTAAATAAAAGATTGATTTTACGCGGTAAGTACATTGATCAATTCTCCTGTATTACTAGTTTTTGATTTATAGGAATGTCTTCATTTGGTAGTATATCACAGTAGTTTTTTATGGTATATTTAACAGAAAGTCAAAATTATTAGTTTCTGTATAAATAGTGTTAACCTCAAAACTGACCTAGTCGGGCAAAGTGAATAGGGCAAAGTGGACCATATCCACTTTGCCCTATTCACTTTGCCTCCCATTTCTTATTGGTGACTTATTATCTAAACATGTCTTTTATTTGTTTCAGATGGTGAATGAATATAAAAAAAAACTAAGCAGGAGCAGAAAAGTGGGATAAAAATGCTATGCAAACGGCTATTGATTTGTGCAGAGTTGGAGAATCAATAAAAAGCACAGCTAAAACGTATGGTTTGGCTTATGCGACCTTGTATAGGATTTTTTTTTTCAGTTTATCTAAGTTAGTTTTATGTTTTCAGAGATTGAATATGGGTTTATTACTACTAGCGCTGCATGGTATTGAACTGCGCTAGTAACCACGATTTATTATGTAGGACTGGCTACAATTCCAAAGGCAAGATCATGCAAAAAGTTTTGGTAAAGATAGTAAGTCTCATATATGTGAGAGGCCGTCTGAGTAGGTACCACCGCAATGTCTATTTCTCCCGTGAAACAGCAGTGTAAATACACTGTTGTGTTCTGGTTTGAGGGATATTGAAGTCAGATTATCTTCTGAACACATTGGAATTAACAATTTTTTTAATTTCTTATGTCTAAGTATGGCCAGCGTAGTGGAATACCAAGCACTGCTTTATAATTCACTGTGTTATTTAAAGTAATAATACTGTGAGGCAACCTGCACCAAGTCATTTTACGCAAGAAGTAGTGAATGGTTCTACCGACTATCATGTTTAGAAACAGTTGGCGGTTGGCGCAACATTATTCAGCACAGAGTACTGAATATACGACAAGGCAGTTTATCATGTTTCTATATTCTCTACACAATCATCAATACATGAATGGATATTATCAATTTACTGACTCTTAAAATTTTTTAAGTTACATTCTTTGCGTAATTCGGGTTTGTAAGTTATATATTAATATTATAAAGTTTAATCAAAATTTGCTTTTTTTTATTGCACTGTGACTGCCTTGCGTCTGGCGGTCAGTGCAAATGCCGTACATTTTTGCATGAAAGTAGAAAATAACCTCATACTTCATGTCTGAGTTGATATTTAATATTCATTATTACTTTGGACAAGGACAAGGATGTTATTTCTTTGACTTAAATGTTATGCAAAAATAACATTTGTATCCAAAAAGTTAATTATGTACAGTATGTCTTATTTCTATTGGTCCCAAACTAAGCGTGCCTGTATCTTGGGCTTTGGATCTTGGACATTGTTGGAATATTTTTGATTCACACACACATTCACACACAATAATCATGGGATATTGTTATGTTCATATAACTTCTTCCACAGGAGATTACAAGTAACTCAAATGGTTAATATGTAAAGCCATTAATTTAAAGGATCATTTCAACATATATCATGAAAACAATTATATCCGCAACGCGGAAATATTTAACAGAGCACAAAACGTGACCTCACGATTTATCGCCATTAGGGTCAAGGTTACATAAACAGAACCCGCCATGTTTACAAACATGAGGCATCTTTACGCTCCGGGGATCAGAAATAGTAACATTAAGCTTCGCACATTAAAGCTGAAAACACATTATAGGTTTTCGTCTTATGCATAGAGTAAAGAAGCGGCCATAAAAACTAGAGCAACGCGTCTTACAGCGATCTGAACAATGGATTCTTTTGTTGTGTGCACATTATAGGTCATACGCTTAAGACGTGACCACAGACTACATAGAAAGAACCTTGCTCAGAACAATGAATAACATAGAATGAGTGTGAAACATATACCCATATACTTATCCTGTTTTTTCCAATGGGCCAATATATGGGAGAGAATGAGACAAATAATATGTGCTAATGACGGCTCATGTTCACTGATGAAACGTCAAATTGCTATGTTGGGTATGATTACGCGACCGAATTAAAAAATGCAGTTATGTCAAATGTTACAAACGGCCAAAACGCCGACACAATTTAGTTAGGACATATTCAATAGTGATTTGCTGCACATTTTATCGATAATATAAATAATGTATATTTTAGTTTACTAGCCATATTACATAGATTGGCTTGTACTTTAAAATACCTACCCGGTAGTGTAGTGGTAAAAAGCACTCGGGCACTGCGCGAGGGCTGTGGTCTAGGATGCCATATGATATTAACTTCTGTATCATATTAAAATGCCTTCATTGCAGATTCTCTACAGATGACGACATTAGGCAAAATTGGATTCGTGCTGTTGCGCGTACAAATTTCCAATGGGAAAAAAACAACACCGTATTTGTTAAAGATTGAAGAGAGAGAATGAAAGAGAGATAATCATATCCCAAATAGGCATAAAAGTAGGCCATATAGTTTTACCAATCGAATAGACTGCATATTATATTCTTTATTTTTCTTTCAATATCTACCACTGTGTCTACGAATTTGCTATAAATAAAGTTCATCTATCGACATCGATAAACTATCAGAAGAGATCACAGCACAATTATTTCTTGTCTGTCTGTCTTGTCAAAATTAGAGTGTACGTTGAAATGTCAATAGCGCTCCTTCTATGTTACTCATTGTTCTGAGGAACCTTGTACGTTCCATTGTCCTGATTGGTCAGTTGGCCCCGCACTTACCGCTCTTTACTCTATGCGTAAGACGAAAACCTATAATGTGTTTTCAGCTTAACTGTATCAGTTTCATCTAAGGATGTCCAATGGTCCAAATCGATTTTAAAATCGATCACAAGGTTGTGGAATCGATAATAATGAAATTAAATGAATTAAAGATCTTGTCACGAATAACTCGTAAAATGACATCAATATTCGGGGTAAATAAATATAAATATACTAAAATAAAGTTATTAACGAGCGGAGCCAAACACAAATCCGACTTCAATAAAAAAAATATACCTTTAAAATATATTTATTATACCATCACAAATTTCAGTTTAAAAAGGCCTGTAGTGAACACTTACCTGTCTCAAAGTATTGATTTTAATTTTTAAAATATGTCGTATTCTTTTTGTTATACCGGGAATATAAAAGCAAAGAAGCTATAGTTTTATTCTTAAATGTAATTAAATTTATGATACTGAAATTATCATTAAATTAGTCTGAAAGGCATAAAATTTTCCTTTCTGGTTTACTAACTAAGCGTAACAAATTAATACAAAAACAGCTATAACCAAAATCGTTTACAAGTCAAAGAATCGATGTTTAATGAATCGATTTCTCACCGTCATGCCTAGTTAACTCGGCCGTATTACTTGCAGAGAATGTTTTTAGTCATCTGCGGCGCGCCAATTGCAGAACACGCGTGCAGTAAAAATATCTCGATACCGGCTTGCGAATTGTGATACAATACAAAGGCTACAGTGTTTAGTGCTGTGTTATATTTACAGTGCGTGAAGCATAATCGATTCTTAATTTAAAAATTAGGTTACCATTGGACCTTGGCTTGGATCATTCGGTATTTGCAATTTAACTGTAGGTACTAATTCTGTTTTCGTTACTCGTCGTACAGTATAATGTTAGGTTATTTTTATTTTATGTTGATAAACCGTTTGCAACTTTGAAGGACGAAAATGAAAGTATGATTTTCAGAGTCCCGTGGTCAACACTATTCGTAAAGTTTCGCCATGTTTTGACTGTGCGCGGCTTTGTACAGAGTTTGTTACGGCCCTATTCATAAACAGTTTTTAAACCTATATAAGTTATCGAATGTTTTGTCTTCTTCACTCAAATTTAATTCAAAAATCGTTCGATAGGGACAAAATATTCTACAGTTAAAATAGGTTTCAAAATGGTTTGTGAATTAAAGTTAGTATTTTGATAAAAAAATAAAACAGTGGAAAAAACAGAGGATCTCATTTAGTATAGAGGGGATATTTATTTTTCTCGCTATCCCACGATATTTACTAGGTCAGGAAAAAAATATTACGTGTGTACAAAACTTATTAAATATTTATAGAATCAGAAAGCGATTCGCAAAATTTCGAGTTAAAAGATAATTTTCCTTTCATTTTGCAAATTATGGGCTCGTAGTTTTTGATGGTCATACAAAAAGCTATCCATAAATTGACAATTAAAATGATTACGTATGATACAAGATAAAATACGGAATACAGCTGCTTTTAGCAGGTAGCGGTTCATATTATTAAAACAGAATAGTTTTGAATCTAGGTACTTTAATTCCGGTATATGCAATATAAGCGAAGAGTTTAGTGCAAATACCGTTAGCAAACAAAATTTACAATATGTTTTTGGTTAGATTATATATTATGATATTAAAGGAAAGATATTAGAGTAAATAAGGAAATATTACCCAAATAATAATGTCATGTTTGTTTCACATATTATATAGGTATAAATACATACTTTATTTAGGATATTAATATTTCAGACAGTTAGAATTTGTATATTTCGTAATACCATCACGTATTCCTGAGGTTTGTTTTGCACAGACAGACAAACCGACAGACGGAAAAAAGACAGCATATTAGGTTTTCTTTTTATTTATTGGCTGCATTCACTCATTCAGGTCCTGTATCCCCTGGAGTCTGGATGCGGCAAAAGGCATCCACAGTGTCTCTCTATTTCCCACTGTCTTGACCTGTCTTCTGAATGTCGCTCCAAAACTTTCCATCACTTCTAGACGGACCCTAAAACAATCAGAATCAATCAATGACACTACAATATGGACAACTAATGTATAATAAACATATCATAAAAATTCAATAAGAATGACTAATACTGTGTCGTGTTTGGAATATAAACAGTACTTATTGTCCAATATTGTCAGAAGTTGTATTGTACATCTACAGATATTTTTGTTTAAGTTTGTGCTATTTTTGGCATTATTAAGTCCGCGTTTTCATTACTTATTTTTATTTATTAATTTGGTCTGTTCATTGGTCTACTGACGATATTTTTAGGTTGTGAACCGTAAGATCTAACATTAAATTTCCACTAGGGGCTTTAATTCCCAATTTGTAATTCCCATTATACTACGTGAGATCAGCAGTTTTAAAAATTCAACATGAATTGCCTCAAAATGACCTTTGGGACCATAATGGCAATAAAATGATGACATTTTGGAACAGACATAAATTTTAAAACCATGAATGATACTTTACATATAAATAGTTTTAATATGAAACGTCAACAACATAGCTCCGCCAAATGATAAAAGAAAGTTTATTTAAAGATAAAGAAATAAATAACAAATAAACATAATCCATGAGCACTGATACAAAAACGGGGGTTACTCTGTACTCCGACACAACGACGAATGTAAATCTACGAGTATGCCTTAATACTTAACAAAATGTTCGAATTTCGAAGTGAATGATAAGTTTCATAGAGAATAGTAGTGATTTTTAGAAGTGGAAAACTTTTAGATAGAAATAAATATGCTTTTATAATCGCGCAATTGCCGCGTACAACACAGTTCATTTATAATAATGCAACAAAACAATAAAGTAACAAAAAGAGTACAAATATAAAAAAAGAAAGAAAAAAACAGCTGAATATGTTTTATCTTTTCGGATTATAGAGTAACCTATCAGAGTAATGTTGGGATATTCATATACATTAGTGTCGCCACCGCACACGTTAATGGGAAACCTACGCAAGCGTATCGCGCTTCGCGTATACTAAATATGACGTAGTACCTAATTACCTATTGTATAAAGAATACATGCATAGTCATGTACATAGTCCTGATCCCACTTGACACAAGTCTTTTGTCGTGGGTATCAGAAGCTGTGAGTGACTTTCGGCCTCACAAGCACCCAGACCCGAGACAAATATTTGTGGGATTCACGAGCATTTGTGTCGGTATGGGGATCGAACCCACGGCCTTACGTTTCACAAACTGCATCTAACCAACTGAGGCTGTCATAAATTATCTTGGAAGTATCAAATAATAATATTTAATGTAACCTATATCGTAATGCCTAATCCGATAAGGTGGACGGATGACCTGGCTAAGGTTGCAGGAAGTCGCTGGATGCAAGCCGCTTCCAACAGGTCGATGTGAAGATCCTTGGGGGAGGCCTGTTTTCAGTAGTGGTCTTCTCATAGCTGAAGAGTGTGATAGAAAGAAAGAGAAAGACTGCCAGAAGTGTATAAGTGTTTATTGGTCTAATGTATATTTTAAGATGTATGCAGGGTCAACACATCTGCTATGTAGTAAGAAATTGAAACTAGTACTTAAGCGTTTAGCCTCACTATAGATAAGTGTAAGGTTAAATAAACTATGACGAAAACCGATAGTAATGCTAATACAGATAATTCTCTTCAACTAGTGCTAATATTTACTATGCTTAAAAGTATGCATGTTTTAAACCAGTCGTAAATGAAAGAAGTGTGATTAGTTCGTGGCATGTTTGCTTAAGTATTTTCTTTCCATGGAGAAAATCCTGTTAGATTATCGCATTCGGTAGAAACCGGATTTTTACCAGATAATATCCGTTTGGAGAAGTGTGTCGAAACCTTTTGGTAAACGGACTAGACGCGACTGCCAACATGTTCACGATGGTCGCAGGTTCGAATACCAGGACACACCTCTGACTTTTCGGAGTTATGTATGTATTGATAGTCAATGACCACACACTACAACGGTGAAGGAAAACATCGTGACCTGCATATCATAGTGATTTGTAAGAATTCTCACATGTGAGAGACCTGCCACCAATAAATTTTCTTCATGGGCAACACGAAAGTTGGTTCTGATTACGCATAAGAAATGAAATTCCCAACAGCAAATAAACTCAATATCGTTCATTAAATGAAACGGAGTGACATTGTTATTCTTCGATCTTCTTTGAGTTTAATGTTTATAAAATTAAAGAGAACATACATGTGTTAATTGGCAGAATCACAATGTATTTTTGTAATCTGGAGCTTATGTGATTATTTTTAGAATAATTGATTTGTTGTTCATCAAAACCTCTGTGAATAATTTCGTGTCTTTTTTTTTGTTTCTCTTCGCTCAAAGACAAATATTTACTCACAAAACCTCTTTAATGTATCTATTTTCATACGATAGGTAAAAACATATAAAAATTGTCACTTTTATTTCCTATTTTTTTCGGTGCCTTCTTTATGTCACTAAAGCTACAGCTTGACTTCTTTTTCGGTCTGGATATATCTTGCATATTTTATAGTCATTAAGAAAAGTTTCTGTCCTCTGGTGTTACTGCTCAGTAATTAAATAATCCCAAGGCTTCCTCACAACGCGGAACATTATCTTGTATTAACAATGATTGCATATTACCACATCATGATGTAATTAGCATGGAAAGGATAATTCCCTGTTATTGTCTATGATCCATCCAACAGTTTCCTATTTCATCATATCCTTAAATAGTTTGTCCAAATTTAATTTACTATAACCGTCAAACTGAAACACAATAGTGTATTTACACTGATATTTGGCGGGAGAGATAGAATAAATAGATATGGTATAACAAACTTTTGAGGCCGGGATAATTGTGAAAATAATAAGAGTTATCACTAATAAGTCACTCATAATATCTCGCCGGATGTTGCCCTATTTGGTAAAATTGCAGCTACTGTAATTGGAGTGATTTTGTCCTCCCAATACATACATATTAGATACATTAGCATCACAACTTCAAAGAAATAATATGCAAGACACTACGCTAACCTAGATCCTAGTACCAGCCTGCACTAGGCCAGCGGAGTAGACTATATGGCCTTACCACTCAATTGTACTCTCGATAGTAAAGCAGGCATGTGCCCTGCTGTAGGACATATATGGACTGATATAGATAGAATATGCAAGAATAAATAAAATATTTTATGAGAGCTTCGTTCTAACCACGATACCTGCGCCACGCCTCGGTGCGTCTTCCTGCCTCGGTTAACATAAAGCATGTGCTATAGTTTTTATTCTATTTTTATCCTACTCCATGTGGGTGTAATAATAAATACAGTCACACATACACTGCAATATCAACAAGCATACAGTGAGAGGCCAGTGACACGCCATACCTATTTTAACCTCTCTCGGCGCACTAAGAGGGGAGCTTAGAAAGAAAGAAAGAAATAATATTTATTGCTGGCACAGTAAATAACAGAGGAGTTGACAAAAAACAGTTAAGGTAAAATAAAAACAAATAAATATTGCGCCAGCAAAGGTAGCTCTCATTCAGCTAGTATGCTGCAGCACCACTTAAGCAGCACTGCAACGCTGTTAATGGATTTGCTAATAAAATAGTCACACATCTATATACCACCTACTTTTCTGCTCCACAATACCCACGCCCTATACATATACGTTTTAAAGTCTACTTGGCGCAAATGATTATACGCTGGCTTTAAAAGAGACTGCGGGCTCGATCCCTGCACAGAGTGTTTCACATGTTTCGGGTCTGGGTATTAGTACTCGTAAAAGGCGTGGCCAAAAAATCGCTCGTAATTTCTGATACCCATGACAAGAGAATTGACATTTTCGTGAAATATGTACATATATGTAACATGTTTCTTACATACGTACATACACAAACTCAGGCTTTTTTCCCAGAAGGGATAGTCAGAGGTGCTAGCAGAATACCCACTTTTCACCTTGTGTGTGCCGTCTCACGATATGATAGGCGGATAGTCTAAATTAATTACATATTTTATATACTTCCAAGAAAACACATAAAAGCATACGTACGAGCAATTTAAAAGGTAAAATATCCTAAATATATACTTTGAAATTTTTAAAACGTTATAAAAAGTTTTTATCGCCATATAAATACACCAAGCGATTACTCCAAGAACCTACCCTGTTCTCAAAGGCACTTCAATCCGGCCTTAACCATTTCCAACGCAATTTCCTTGCATATTTTATTAAATGGCTTTCTTCCACCTTTACCTTATAGAAATATCATTTAATCTCAAAGTTCAAGCGAGTTCAATCGCCATTCATGCTCGTTTTTATTCGTACCTCTTATGACTTCAGGTCATTCAAAGGTCGAAACTATTCAATTTATTTTTATACCTTGCCTTCCTTCTCTTTAACAATTCCAGGATTTTATATTCAAATCTGTTGAAGTATTCGGGACTTACTGTATCAGCCCATGTACGTCCCACTGCAGGGCACGGGCCTCCTCTACAATCGACAGTACGATTGAGAGTGGTTAAGCCATATAGTCCACCACGCTGGCCTAGTGCGGGCTGGCGGACTTACATACCATAGGAATTCTTATAAATCGCTATGGTATGCAGGTTTCCTTCACCGTTTTAGTGCGTGGTGATTGACTATCCGATATCCTTAGATTGCCTTTTTAAAATGCCGGCCAATCAAAGGCATTATTATGTGCAAACACAGCAAGATGTAAAATTATTGTTAGCGTTAACAAGGGCAATATTAAGAAAATATACCTGAATCAACAGTTTGAGGACCCAATTAAATTTATACCTCTCCTTTACATCTTCCTTATTTCATGATTTAAAAAGAACAAAGAGTCTCTCGATGGTATTTTCACTTTCATCAAGCGAGTAGTTTAAATCAGATTTTATTACCAATAGAGCTGATTTGGAGGGGGTAATTAACAAGTACGTGGTGGTCTGTTGATAACGAACCAGACGCGGCTGTCAAAATGTTTACGGTAGTCGCGGATTCAAATCCCAAGGCTCGCCTCCTGACTTTTCGGACTCATGTGTGTATTCATGGTCAATCATTAGGACCTATAACGGTGAAGGAAAACATCGTGAAGAAGCTGAAAAACGATGATGAATATGCATGTGATAATTTGCAAGTTTATAAACATCGATGAACCTGAAAAATGAATGAGTGGGATTTGCAGGTAAAAAAAAATACAATTAAAAATCTCGAATTGGACAACCCTAATAACATTTCTAAACCTGAATTATAAATACGAATGTGATAAGGACTAACATGAAAACATCGTACCTCATGTTGTAACAATGATGCTTTTTACTAAAAGGAACATCCATAACGCAAACATAAAAACCTTTACACCAAACGTAAACAGTTCGCACCTTTTCCTAGTCCCAAAGTTTATCGAAATAGCAACGCATGGGACGTATCCATCTACGTAAATAGGAGTGTTTGCTATTTACGAGAAGCGTAAAGAAAACAAGCATGGGGGTTATTCTATAAAAACGAAACGAACTTCGAATGTGCGGACGCAGTATATAAAACTTCACTAATGTGCCTAGATACTCTACAAAATGGACTCCTCTATCGTACGTCACTACCTTAGACTAAGTTCGGAGAAAAATATAAGTATAATATAGAATAGTATTTATTTTTAGAAGTGGAAATCTTATATCTTACTCCAGACGTCGAACATCCGAACATTCGAAGTGCGTATCATTGTTATAGAGTTACCCCAGAAACTTATTAAGGTCCATTTGGAATCATTCCAGCGTTTTTTACTAGGTGCGTAACTTAGTTCTACATCCTCGTTTTTCGTTATTAAATTCTTTGTTACTTCGGCTACTGTGGAGTTTACTGCAAGGACGTTAAAGTTAAATATATCTTTACTAGGAGGAAGGCCATTTGAGCAAGCACCAACTGTATTTCTGTTACAACCGTCTGGCAGTAGATAATCATTTCTTTTTTGTTTCGATAAAAAGGTCATTGTTACTGGTGATTACTACACATTATGATTATTAAAACTTGATTTCGTAGATTAAGAAGTGCCAGGCAGTGTGATGCTGTGCACAGTAAGTTCTGAGTAATGTTGCTTTTGTATACAGGCTTAATAAAAAAACACCGAACATTTACATACATAGTACTGACCCCACACTTAGATCGATTCTTGTGTCATGGGTATCAGAAACTACGATAGACTTATTGGTGTCACAAATACCCAGGCTGGAAACAAATAACTATAATATAAGAACTGTGGATCACATAAATATTTTTCTCAATGCGGGGATCGAACCCGCGGCCTCTCATTTCACAGCCGGTGTCCAACCAACTGCGCCACGGAGGCTATAATGGGTAGCTATGGTATATCTCAATGGTATATCTCAACCTTCACGTCTCGTCACTCTTGCTATAAAATCTTAATTTAATTTCATAAATATGTGCAATAACTTGTTTATACTGCTCCTCAAATATATTATGAAGAAATTTCTTGATAGTGTGATAGCCAAGGTTTAACTACTGTTGCTATTATATACCGGGTATCTCAAGACTGCTACCGAAAACGAAGCCGGGTGGTAGTTTTAGTGACTACAAACATAATGCAATTAAAATTTTCGCATAGAAACGCGACAATTATTTTTTATTATTTTTTAAATTTCGTCATTTTTGTGTGGTAAATCCAAAGATTTTGCTAAAATAATAATTTAAACTCTTTTATACCTTAGAGGATTTATAAATAAAAGGGTATACACTATTATTTTAGGAAAAAATGTATTTACCCTCGAAATATGGCCATAGGAAAAAAATAACAAAAAAATTGACTCTTTTTTTTTGCAACTTTTTCTGTTGCCTTGTGTCTGAAGTCGCTTAAACTACCACCCGGCTTCGTTTTCGGTAGCAGTCTTGATATACCCTGTATTATTAGCCAGATTCATCTCATGATCAAGAATTATGAAGACGCTGTCTATTAAATCATCTAAAGATATTCAAATCTCGCTTTGTATGCATAAATTTTCGTAAACTATATCCTGTAGTAAACGTATTGACGTATTGTTTTGTTATTGCCTTTAATTTGTATTTTAACAGCTGTAACCACTTTGTACTGTTTTCTAACTGTAAATAGCCATGACTTTATATTCGCGAAATATCCGATCACTACATAGTATTAAATAATAATATTACGTCGAAACATAACAGGAAAATATATAACCAAAGTTGGCGCTGAATCATGTGTAAAAGTTAATTTTATTACGTCATCGAGAACGTCCTACGTCATAAAAGCAGAAATGTTTTTTACATTTTCCGTTATTACGTTTGCAAATGATGAATTAATTCATTTCGTATTTAAATGCGAAAGAGCTGCCTGCATACGTACGCTTGTTTATTTCTTTTTCTGCCTCAATACTTGACTGTTTTTTCAACCATGGCATTTCGACTGATGCTAGTATCCATTTTTCTAATTAGCCTTGGTCATTTCGTCGAATATGAAGATTCCTCGACTATCAGATCGTTGGCTCCTATATCTTCCAAGGCGACGTCTAGACAGCGCTTGTTGGCAGTCTTTGGGCCCTAGATTTATTGGTGATTATTTTTTCAAACTTATTGAGGTCGGTATAAAAACCGATGGTCTGATGGTCCGGCGACACATTTATAATCCAAGCGTTGAGGATATTCATGGCTGGCAGTCAGCAATTACCATCAGGTGACATGTTGGCTAGTATGCCGGCCGATGCTATGAAAAAAAATACAGTTGCTTCACGTTAGTACGTACAGTCTTAAGGGTGAATATCAGCCCACACTAAGATCGAATCTGGTTCAATGGTTACTAAAAACTATGAGAGATTTAATACAAAAACAAAAGATCCATAGTAAATTGCAGTGGATCTTAGTTCTAACTAAACTGTACTATATCTGCCCACATCCTACCGCAGGGCACGGGTCTCCTCTACAATCGAGGTTAAGATTAAGACTTATTAGGGCATATGGTGGACTAGGAGATTCTCACTATCTTTTTTGCCCATTATACAAAATGTTACGCCTAAAATTCCAACACGACTTACAATATACACGATCACTCACGCAAATATCTAGACGTTTATTGCAATCTTGGCCTATTTAAAACTCGAACACGTTCAAATTATCTAAATAACGCGCAACCATTTTTCTCTATCGTGTTTCCGCGTAGATCCGTTGATTCAATTTACCGCTATTGCACAGTCTTGTGTTCTCATTAGTGCTGCAATATTTTCATTTTACGGAGTAATTGTTCTATAAATAAATTTTTAACTAAGGTAGATCGAGATGCATCTATTTATTGATTTGACAGCCTCAGTGGGTCAGTTGGTTAGACGCCGCTTGTGAAACGAGAGGCCGAGGATTGGATCCCCGCAACGAGACAAATGTTTTTGTTCACCACAATCGTTTGGTTCGAGTCTAGATGTATGTGAGACCGAAAAGTCTCTCGTAGTTCCTAGTATCGACGACAACAGACACGATCTTAGGGGTCAGGACTATGTATGTGACTGTTGAGTGTATTTATTTACTTTTATTTAATTATCTTGCGCTAATAATCAACCATGTCTGAAGTTTACTGGACTGAAATAATGCGTACTTTGACATTCATTTCCTTAATATAGTACAGTCGATTGGTTGTGTAGTATCTGACAAGTGCAATGTATTCCAAATAGAGCATTGCAAGAGACAATCCTGTCTCGATGACTGACCAAGGTACGCATGACTGCTCAAAACCATCTGATCCCCAATATAAACATCTCATTGCGGCTTGCTATGCAAATGTATATCTTATGGACAATAGTTGAAAATTCTACTTACTGGTGGTAGGTCACTCATAAGTGATAAGTTATTTGATAAGTGAGAGGCCATCTGTGTATACCTATCCAGACCTATTTGACGGATATTTCGGCATTGCGATGGGGATGGTACCCCATCGCAATGCCTATTACTTCCGTCAAACAGCAGTTTAAATGCACTGTTGTGTTTCGGATTGAAGGACATTGTAACTAGAGTAACTACAGGACAAATTGAGACATAACATCTTATGCAGTCATATGCAGTGGAAGGTCAAGCATTGTTTTATGTTAACAATCGTGCTGTTTGGTTTTGCTACTGTCCATGCGCGATCATATCGCTTACCATCAGGCGAACGGCATGCTCGTCTCGATATAAATTGAAATATAAAAATGAAGGAATGTCCTGACGGATAAGAATATTCTGCCTTTAGGGTATCAATTGAAAATCTTGTAGCCTAACTTAATTTATAGCAATATTTTGAAAAGGGAAACGGTGAAATTCTCTATACACTTGGGTTGAAAAATTATGACACATTACTCTAACTCAATTGTGTATTTTGTCATGATATTGAGTGTTTTTAAAAATAGGCAGTCAATTTTATACAATAAAAACTTGTTTTCAATATTATTATATTTTTTTTATTGCTTTTAATGACGAGACGAGCATGCCGTTCACCTGATGGTAAGCGATGCGACCGCTCATGAACAGTAGCAAAACCAAACAATACCTTGAATTACAAAGCAATGCTTGGCATTGCACTGCGCTCGCCATCCTGAGACATAAGATGTTTAGTCTCAATATGTCCAGTAGTTACTCTGGCTACAATGTCCTTCAATCCGAAACACAACAGTGCATTTAAACTGCTGTTTGACGGGAGAAATAGACATTGCGGTGGTACCCACCCAGGCAGCCTCATACATATGAGAGACCTTCCACCAGTAGATTAATTACTTTTATGAGTAATATTCGAATGTAATAAATAATTTTAGACTCTCCAAATGAATCAAAAGTATGAAGTCAATCAAAACACTGCCGATTCCTGCAACTCATGAGTTATTTACCTTACCTCAGTTAACAAAAACAGAAGTTTAACATCTAAAATTAGCGGAGAATGTTCAAATCATTTCTGTTTAGTCTGTTTAATGTTTTCAAGCAAACTTTGTGTTACATATTCTTAGCGTTTGTACATTATCTCCTGGTGTTTGGTTAATAGTGTGTTTATTGCCTTTTCATATCTGCGAACCCATCGTACTTGGAAAAAAAAGTACTTTTTATAATTCAAACAAAAAAATATATGAGCGGGAAGTTATAACAATTATACGAACATTCATAATGATGAAGGTATTAAATAGGAACATCACTGTAAAGATCATTTCCACAGCATATTTAATTATGGATATATTATACAAGACCAAAACGTATGAAGAAGTAAATAATGATTTTAATGAATAACGTTTATGTTATTTTAATAACATATATCCTTACTAATATTATAAACGTAAAGTTTGTGAGTATGGTTGTATGGATGTTTGTGACTTTTTCACGCAAAAACGGCTCAACAGATTTTGATGAAATTTGGTATAGTGATAACCTGTATTAACAAATAGGGTATTTATTATCCCGAAAAATGCAGTTTTCCCGTAGGATGAGTCAGGAAACAAAATATACATATTTTCTACTCTTTCAAATTCGAATAGTTGGCATGGGATAGGAGAGGACAGGATCGAATGCTTTTTTTCATTAAACTGAATGAGATGGGACAGAACGGGACGGGAAATATAGTTAGTAAATACACGAAATAATATGTTATAGATGTGGACTAGACTCAAAAACTATCTGCACCCGGGCGAAACTGGGCCCGACCGCTAGTTATTTATAATATTGCAAGTTTGTCCACAATCTCCATACACCGTTAATTTTTAACAATAGTTCTCCATGACAATTTTCCACAAAGTTCAAAGTCTGCTAAAAAATCAGGTTTTTACGAACTTGAATCGACATTATGAGTCACGGCGATCCTTGGAGCGTGGCGTTGGCACAGATGGCCTCGGACGATAACCATTCAAAATGCATTAAATCATTGAGTATTACATACAAATGCTCTTTATTGTAAACCAACGTGACTTACTCGGTGGAGTAGTTATACTACGGTACGGTTACAAAGCTGAGTTCGAATCCCGAGTTGGATAAAATAATATTGGATTTTTCTGTTAAATTATCAGACTGGAAATCTGTAAATTATTATCTCTTGGAAACAATAATTTATTTTAAGATTAATAATTGTACCATGTCTTTTTATACCGGGTATCTCAAGACTGCTACCGAAAACGAAGCCGGGTGGTAGTTTTAGTGACTACAAACACAATGCAACTAAAAATTTCGCATAGAAACGCGACAATTATTTTATATGATTTTTTAAATATCGTCATTTTTGGGTGGTAAATCCATAGTTTTTGCTAAAATAATAATTTAAACACTTTTATACCTTAGATTATTTATAAATAAAAGGGTATACACTATTATTTTTGGAAAAAATGTATTTACCACCCAAATATGGTCACAAGAAAAAAATAACAAAAAAAAAATTATCGCTTTTTTTCAAATTTTTTTGTTGCATTGTGCCTGAAGTCGCTTATACTACCACCCGGCTTCGTTTTCGGTAGCAGTCTTGATATACCCTGTATACTTACCAAGAATACTTACAAACTTTTGACAACTTTTATGCAATATACCATAATGATCTTTTGAATATAGAAAACGTGATAATTTGACAGACAATCTCGTTTTTAGATTTATAATATCGGTAAGAATATTGAAAATGTTAAAAGTAATATTCTTAAAACAAAAAAACAAAAATTCTTAATGAGTTTTATTTCAATCGGTAAATATTCCTAAGTTCGAAAGCAGCATAGTATGCCGTGTTTATTGTACATAAATACATAATTGTATATCTAAAGGAATAGGCGATTGTATTCTGTATCAACCCATATACGTCCCACAGCAAGGAACAGGCCTCTTCTACAATCGACAGTACGATTGAGAGCGGTAGGCCATATAGTCCACCATGCTGGCCTAATGCTGGTTGGCGGACTTACATACCATAAAAATTGTTATAAATCGCTATGGTAGGCAGGGTTCCTCATGATGTTTTTCTTCCCCGTTTTAGTGCGTGATGATTGTCTATCAATACATACATCACTCCGAAAAGTTAGAGGTGTGCCCTGGGATTCAAACCCACGACCACACATGTTGGCAGCCGCGTCTGGTCCGTTTACCAACACGCCACCACGCACTTCAGGCAGTTGTATTACTTTTACTGTTTTAAATGTTCGTCTAGCTTAATTCTGTCCCAAGATGTGATAAATACCGGGGCTTAATAGGCAAATTCCAGTCCCAGATATTTTTGTGATTATATGATTTTTCAAACCGCAAATATCACGTACACTAGCCTACGAATCAATTAGAAGACAGGCGAAAAGGTGACTTAAAATTACGAAACACCAAGTTATGTGAACCTAAAAATATAGCATACATACATACATACATAAACTCACGCCTTTTTCCCAGAAGAGGTAGGCAGAGGTACCAGGACACCCACATTTCGCCTTGTTTGTTCCGTCCCACGATGTGATAGGTGGCGAACCTATCGCCATATCGGACACAAATTCCTGACTCTGGGCTGATAATGAATAGAAAAATCCAATATCACTTTGCCTAACTCGGGATTGGAACCCGAGACCTAAGCTTTGTAACCGTACCCTAGTACAACTACGCCACCGAGGCAGTCGAAAATATAGCTATAGGACATTATGAAGACTAGTTTTAAACTATATCATTTAATTGAATTAAAATAACAAGGTAAAATACTGTAAAACTAAAAATTAATATTAAACCATTATATATAAGGAAAAATTTGTTCTTGCCACATAATCAAAATATTTGCGTGAGCAGTATGATTAGTATATTCCCAAATTTGTACATACCTAGTCAGGTCATAAATTCTGTCACATGTTTAATATAAAATAATAGAAACAAGTTTATTCATTATGTAACCATTTATATACCAAAATGAACTAAACAAAACATAGATTCTTATGACACTAAAGTTTATTCAAAATGACCTCCGTGATTTTGAATACAGGCCTTCAATCTGCGCGGCCAGTTCTATCGCAGCACGAACGGGGTCCATGTCAATATCGGCGGCTGCCTTAATCAAGGATGTCTTGAGTGACTCCAAATTGGGATGAGGCTTTGAGCACGCCTTTTCCTCCAAGTGTTGCCATATCTTGTAATCTAACGAATTCAAATCTGGACTGGAGGGCCAGTCTTCGTGCCGGATGAAGTCGATTTCACGCGCCGCCAGCCAGTCTTGTGTGCTCTTCGCTCTATGAGCTGGCGCCGAATCTTGTTGGAATACCCAGTGCCTGTTATTGAACATGGTATGAGAAACAGGTTCCACAAGGTTCGTCAGGACTGTATTTTGATACACAACTGCATTCGTTTTTACACCTTTCTCACAAAAATGTACCTCTATTAAGCCCCAATAAGAAACTCCCTACCATACCATGAGCGAGGATGGAAAATGACCTCGTTGGACACGCGGAATACGGTTGCTCGCTTCTTCACTACTGTATGCGTACACCTTATCATTTTGTTTGTTGTAGCTCTCTTTTACGGTAATTTTTTTTTCATCTGAAAAAAGAATTTCCCGATATTTTTTTCCCGCGTACCGCTTCAACAAAGCGCGGCATCTCTTCAGTCTCAGGTCCATTAGACGAGCAATCAAACGATGTCCTGTTTTTCTTCGATATGCCCGAAGCCCTAAGTCTTCATTTAACACCCTTTTCACCGTGGTTCTGCTTAACCCCATCTGAAGGGCCAACAGTTTCTGCTTACGTTTGGGATTTCTTTGAATTCGCGCCTTCACAGCTTTTATCACTGCTGGAGTCCTAACAGACCGAGGGCGACCACTTCTTGACCTGTCATTTACACTAGAGTCTTCATTGTATCGTTTGATGGTACGATAAACGAATCTTTTGGTCATATCATTGAGTTACACAACTGGAGGGGACATCAAGACCAAATAGTTTGGAACATTCGCAAGAGTACATGTACCGTTAGGCTGTCAGTCGTTCCTGACGTTTCAGCGAAGACGGACCTAATTAGGTGTAAATATAATTGGTCTATAAATGCCGTATTGCGTGCTAAAACATGCAAAAACCATTCCAGAACAATAGGAAGAAAAGATGGAGTTTCATTCGATAGGTAAATCAACCGTACTTTAAATAAAGAAGCACGAAATTAAATTTAAGAAATTATTGACCGGAGTCGTTTTGACAACCGCCATTTTTGAATGAAATTATAGATGAATAGTAATGTAGTGACAGATAGGTAAAAATTGAAGTTTTCATTTAGGGATAGTGGATATTGTATATGATGATACGATATATATTTTTAAAAATTCTAATTTATTTCTAATACAAAAATATGGCATATTTGGACATTTTAATTATAGTTTCCGTTAACATTATATATTTAATTAATTGGTTAATTGTATATTTATTGCTATAATGTTTTTTTTTTCCAAATAAAGAAAATAAAATAAAACTTTAAATTCAATATAAGAATTTATAGGCTCTATCAGGCGTATATAGATATAGGTAGAAATTTCTGAAGTGTCGCATCTGCAACATTGCCGACTTTATCTATACTTCACTGTCATATTGAAATGAGCACAATTTTTCTTCTACGTGTCCGCTCCAGTTGTAATACCTCAATGGGTCATATTCAAATTTTTCAGTATGTCAAAAATTTGAATTGGCGCGTAACCGCAACGATGCAACGCAATAACTGCAACACGGTCTTCTTTAAGCGTCCACTCCATATTTAAAAATGAGTAAAATTCTTCATTTTTATTTTCATGAACAATTCGAAATTCGAATTCAATAAACTTTTTTGTGGCCAGCATCCTAAAAGAAAAGTTTTTACTGTGTGACAATACTTATGACTTGACTGTGTATATATCCTAGAAACAAAATATATATTTAGACCTACAAGGCTACACATCGAAATAATATATGTATATGTCTCTTAAAAGTTTCGCTGTTTGGTGTTTATCATATATTATTCGTATTTGGCGAAATGAGAACAGAGCAATATATATTTCTGTGCCAATACAAGAGCACGCACATCAAAGTTTAAAAGTGTTTCATAAATCATTGAATAAAGTGAAAGTTTCAAAATGTCGGACAAAGAAAACAAAATGGGCAGACTGAAGAACAGATTAATAAAAATACAGGGGAAGATACAGGACAGGATGGACGATATACACGATCAAATGCAAAACAAAATTGAACGTTCGAAAATATCGCGGTTCCTGTCACATATATCTTCAGAAGAAAAGAGTTCTTTTGACGAAAGCTCAATAGAAGATAAAGGACCAACGGAATCTGATGAAAATATTCCTGAGATGTTCAGAAATCGTATACCATCTGTAGTGATTGATGAACCGATTGATGTGACTCAAGATCCTAAAGAGGTTTGCCAAGACTTTCTCCATATTGAAAGAGATTGTGTTTTGTATAAAGGGAGAAGTCTTTCTGCAAGCAATCTTGCTTATGACGATGAGACAGGCTCCAGCGATTCTTGTTTATCGTGTTTGTCTTCCAGCGATGAGAGGTATGCTTTTATTGTTATCTATAACGTTTCATTTTAGTCTATCATTATCATTTTCAGAACATAGATTCATAAGAATTCCTAAGGTGACCGACAAGGAAATACGTTCAAATAAATTATAATGATTATAAATATTTAGTCCCTGTAAATTACTAATTATTTTAAAATTGTTGAAAGTAGTTTTGCAAAATGCTGTTCAGAATGCTTTGTTTCGTCAATTTTAATGTCATCAAGCAAGTAGCAACATTTTTCGTGACTGCCTATTGGATGAGCTAACTTTCATTTACTTAGAAGTTATGGAATTGATAAAACTCTGAATCTCTCTCTGAAATCTAATGGTACCTACTATTTTTAACGAATGCTCCTTTCAGATTCGTTTTTATTTCAACTTCTATAATATTGTTCTTATTTTATATTTCCCAAGACATCGGGAATTTACATTTATCATTCCTTAAACATCACAGACCACCGGAGATAAGGCCACGAGCTGGAAGTCTTCCACCTGGAACACGCCTAGACGTCCCATCTGCCTTCAACTCCTGTTCCGATTTCATTGAGAAAATCGGGAATCATTTCCCATCTCTGCGAAGTAAAGGGGATAGACTTCACAGGGTATTGAAACGATTACATTTGGTGGTGGGTTAGCATGATGTGTTTGCTTTTAAGATATGTGAGTGTTAATTTTGACGTATATTGCGTCAGATGATGTAAATAATGAATGTTCAGCTGTTGAAAACTGCTTTTAGCGTTAATTCATTAATTCTACTAATAAATTCAAAGGCGTAATGGGGGTATGCTGGTAGCTTTTCTGTCTACCCCTTCTAAGAAAAGGCTTGACTTAATGTATGTATGTAATATTTTTTTATTTTTTCGCTAGTGCAGTCCTACTAAAACTACTACTACTACTGGGTAAATTCGTCCTTTAATGGAGATTGGACTCTAATATCGTTTCGTTTAGTAAATTGGGAATTATCCACGATTTGAGTTCGGGAACCCAATCGGGAGATATACGTAGAATCTATCCATCAACTTAATGCTTAATATTGCCCGCTGGTGGACCTTGGACTTTTGATTGTTCATCAGAAAAAACATCTGCGAACCATATTACACTATGGCATGGGATGGAAGCAAAATAAATTTTAGCTTAAGACATAAAAAAAGGAACTTACTTTCATCATCGTTTCCACGCATTTTTCCTCGTATGGATTTCCTTCCTTTCTTTCCTTTGAAACATATTACGATTTTAATTTTTTATATGTCTGAATATTATTAGATATAAATGAATTTTCATTTTCTTTTAATTAACCGACACAAACAAGCTTACGTCAATACTTATGTAGCTAGACACCCTACCGAATTTCAGTTGCTCCATAAAATTTTATGAGCCTCAGGAGGGTTACAAAGTAGCTGATTGCGCAATATCTACAACATTCTACCTTAATTTCGTAAACACGTTGAGGTTAAACAGATTCTTGATCTTCGTTGAAGTGTTTTATGTGGTTTTCTTAGTAAAAAATAATGTTTTGGTTAGTAAATTTTGCGATTGATTTTCTGTGTAAACTTGTATTACCGTAGAGTACGTACATTTGTGGTTTTTCCATAAAAATAATGAGGCAAATTAAGTAAATGATAATTTGTGTAATGTATAATAGGTTGTGTGGAAATATATATAATTTCATAGAACATTATCTTTTTTAAACTCGTAACAGCAGACAGCACGACAAAGTGATTATGAAGCACGTGATGTGTAATTATAGTGCATCTAAATAGAGTATACAAATATTTCCCTTGCTAGTCGCCAAGTAAAAAATACATGTTTCCGAAACTCAATATGACGAGGTTTCCACTTTTGTATATATTTCTATTTCTGTATAAGCCCATATAAACCCCACTGCAGACCACGGGCCTCCTCAATCGAGAGTATAATTGAGAGGGATTATTCTGTATAATCCACCACACTGGTCCAGTGTGAGTTAGTGGAGTTTACATACCGTAGAAATTTTTATAAATAACTATAGTATGCGGATTGCATTACGATGTTCTCCTTCACCGTTTTCACTTTAGTATAACTGGTAAATATCGTAACAATAGCAGGATAAAAATTCATATTACTTTAGAATCGAATTCCCTGAATATTTTGTTTATGTTAACAAAATATTCACCCCCTAAGAGATGGCACCACAGTCGAATCAGATCGCAGTCTGGCCTCGTTACAAGCGAGTACCAGCCCAAAGATTCCACGAAAATTCAGGCGTGTACCTTCTCTGATCAAGAATGCATACATGCTATTTGAACAAATTAATAATTCCTGATAGGCCGCTATTCATTAAACATTTTGACAGCCTAGTTTTGCTCGTGTTAAGTGTCCGGTCCCTTTAGAATTAGATTTACTAAGACGATAGGCGGCAGTAATTTTTGCAACGAAGTTCCTTATCGCGCGTTGCGAAAGGGGGCTAGACGGAAAAAATTAAGACGAAAAGTTGTAACGACACTTTAAAACATTTGACAATCGCTTTTTACAATTTTAGTTTGTTACCCTGCTGTCAATCATCAACCTTTCATTTGACTATGTATCTTTGCCAATTATTACAAAAATTGAGCCTAAAGATTGAGTTTATATTACATTATATTTGTTAATAATAAAAAAATATTATAGGTAATAACTTCAAAGAAATAACACTTCGTTCCATCTTTTTATATTTTCGTAAACGTTAATATAATTATTCTCTTCGTTTTACTTAAACATCTGTATAAATAAAAGGGATGATAAAATATACATTAATATTATATAAAATAAACCAAGATTTAACAAAAGCATATTATTGTATTATTTTGTAAGTCGCCATTGCCGAGAAAAAATATTTTTCCGTATTCCAAGCTACGTGGTGGAAGAAATGTATTTCGTTTACGCAACCCCTCAAGAGGTGGCGCCACGGTCGTTTTAGATCGCGGTATGTTTTCGTTACAAGCATTAATAAGAATTATATAAGGCTGAAGCTTCTGACTGCTTTATCATAAAAGGTCCTGCTATAGCGAAAAGAGCAATTTTTGACATGACGTATCGAATCGGCATTTTATTTTACCAACCAATTGGGCTAATTTCGCCCTGGTGTAAAAGTTGTGCCGTGTAGACTAGGGATGTTGCGAATGCCGATTTTTTCACATCCGCGGATGTGAACGCGGATGCGGATTATTAAAGGCTCACATCCGCGGATGCGAATGCGGATCCGGATGTTTAAGATCCTATAGAGGAATATTATGTGAATAAATATTGAAATAAAACTATTATATACGGATTTTATCGCGGATATGGTCAAATTTTTAATTTTTTTTACTTCCCGACGCGATGTTTCGATTGCTTTACAGGATTCATGGCCACGGGCAGACTGAGTTATCCGCTCATTGACTGTTACAATTTAACTACCCTTAATTTATAATTATTAAATTAAAAAGTTAATTTAAAAAGGTTATCTGTTTTTGCGTTCCGATCTACGCAAAAGAAGCTCACTGTGTCTTGATGTCTGGCAGTTGGTCTTTTGGGTTCCGATTTAATTAAGTGTAGAATTGGGTTCCATGCTTGTGCAAGCTTCAAGCCATCTTCTCTATGGAAATTTGAATTCATCACTTTCGTTTTGACCATCCCCAAGTCCTCGCAAAAGAACACAGTTTCCTGCCCATGATGATTCGCGAGGCTATAGCTAGGCTATGCTAAGAACCATTGGAATTCTACTCAATTTTGAGGAGTTCTCCTATCTACGTCCGAAGATATTCATCAGATCTTCACCATTGACCTAATGACAAGCACCAGCTTTCAATCAAAGAAAGAATACCTAATCAAAATCGGTTTACCCAGTACAGAGTTAGGAGGTAACAAACTTAAAAAAAATCATACAGTTGAATTGAGAACCTTCCTTTTTTGAAGTCGATTAATTAGTACTTAGTATAACGCCGCCTTTTCTCATTCAAGGCGGTAAGAGGTTCGTTAATTTAACCTACGCTGCTAAATAATTGTTCGCTAGGAACTTAGTGGAATAGATAAAAATCTTCGTGCTATCGGCGATAATATCTTAATTTCTTCTCGATGAACATCACTTAAGAGGATTTTCATCCAAAAGGACTCTTTTTTTAGTGCGGTAAGAAAGGAATTCTCTTCTGAGTACCTACAGCTTCAGCGCTCATTTTCTGGTATTTCTCGAGTCTCATTTTCACTAAAAGAAACTAACATCATAGCAACAACAAACGCGTTGATCATGTCACAATTTCTTTCGCTCCCTTAGGTCAATGGCACGTGCGAACGGCACGCGCCATTCGCCGGCATCGCTAAATTTCTGTCTTGTCTCATCTTGTATTACATCCGCATGCGCATAAATATCGGCATCGATTATTGCGGATGTGGATGCGGATGCAGATGTCCAAATCTATGCGGAAGCTCCGCATTTGCGGATGCGGATGCGAATATTCGCAACATCCCTGGTGTAGACATAGAAAATAGAAATAAGGATTTATTTATTTGCTTAACCACAGCCTTACAATCGAACAAGAGAATAAAAAATGTAATGTTATATGAATTTAAAGTACAGAAGCAAAAACCAGAATTACTTACTAAATAAGATTAATACAATAATAGATGGAAATAAAACTATTATTTACCGATTTGATTTAATGATAAAAAATGTAGCAATCAAATAAAACCTGTAAATAATAGTTTTGTTTCAATATGTAACATTCGCGTAAATCTAAGAAACCATTATTAATAGATATAAACTTTCTTCCATGTTGACTTTATATTATATTACAATAATTATATTACATTCAAACCGTTTACAGTTTAATGACCGAAATATATATGTATCTTATTCTTTATGTGAGGATGGATTTCTACCAATCAAGACAAATTAAATGTGGGCATATATTCATTAAAATTCGATTGTTCTATTTTTGGTTTATATTTTAAATATGGACTAACGAACGTATTCATATACAGTTTAAAACTTATTTTAAGTATCGAATGTTCTGTCTTAATAGCTCAAATTCAATTCATAAATCTTTTGAAAGGGACAAAACATTCGAAAATTATAATAAGTTTTAAAAATGTCTATGAATAAGGTAAAATCGTTTAATTACTTCAGCCATTAATGAAAATAATTATATGGGGTAACAATATGGTTGTCTCACTTCTCTTAAATCTTGGTGATGTAGGTACGACTGTATTTGCTTTTTTGTCGTGACTAATTACTGACTTTTTGACCCACGGTATAAGGCTATGTTTCCCTTGAAACGATGACAATAAGACCGGGGGGTCACTCTATAAAAACGATACGAACTTCGAATGTTCGGACGCTGTACGTAAAACTTCACTAATATGCCTAGATACTCCACAAAATGTTGGATTTCTCTATTGTACGTCGCAATCATAGACTAAGTTCGGAGAAAATGATAAGTATAATAGAGAATGGTATTGATTTTTAGATGAAATCTTATATCTTACTCCGGACGTAGAACACCCAAACATTCGAAATTCGTGTCGTTTTTATAGAATAGCCCCTCGGATGCATAGAAAGGCTAAATAACATTAAACCTGTACTTCATTATTGATACGACGAATATTTGACATTGAGCGATTCCTACTAATCTCCGATCCTTTTGTGTCCGCTTTTGTGGAAACCCAGCCTAATTTTAGTACCATTACTTAAACATAGTATGAATGTGGTGTGGGCTTAACGTTTATTAAGTCCAATGTTATATTTCCAAATTGATATGTCACTGTTTTCAGTACCTCCTCAAGAATACGAGGCTGAGTGACGTCAACAAGCGTCTGAAGGCGCAGATATGGAGCTCCGTCGTTACCATAGTACTGGTGGAAGCCAAGAACCTTCCTCCCATGGACTTGGACACCCGCTCCAGTGATCCTTACTGTAAGTTTAGGTGGGTGACAATTTTAATTTACAATTGTATCTATATTTAAAAAGCCACGTGAGGAAACCTGTATATCATGGAGGTTTTCAAGAATTTTTGTGGTATGTGAAGTCCACTACCACATAGGTCAGGTTGGTGGACTATGGCGTAACTCCTTTCAATCGATTTCGCAAGTGTTGAGGAGACGTGTATTAGCTGATGTTACTATCATTTATATAAAGCCCATTGCAAAACTTCCTTCATCATTGAGAACTTAGTCCCTAGATCGATACTCTGTGTTCTTATTATTTAAATACACAATTAATTCAGTATTCCCAGAGGGTTATGACCTGTCTTTTCTTAAATGAGGCTTATTGGAACTTCATACTGATATTTTACCAGTGCAATAAAATCTCTGTAACTATAGTTGACAGCCTCCGTGGCGCAGTTGGTTAAACGCCGGATGTCAAACGAGAGACTGCGGGTTCGATCCCCGCACCGAAACAAATATTTATGTGAACGACAGGCATTTGTCTCTGCTCTGGGTGTTTGTTAGACCGAAAAGTCTCTCGTAGTTTCTGATAGCTATGTCACAATACTCGATCTTCGTGTGGGATCAGAACTATGAATGTGACTGTTCGGTGTATTTATTATATGGCAGAATTATTTGGCAAAATTTTTCGACTGGCTATCTCCCTTACATATCCTATTGTGAGCATCCAGTAAGTATTTTAGTCTACCAATCTGTTAATAGACTTAAAATACATTTAATATTGTTATGGAAAACTATTATGCGGATTTTCTCACAATATTTTCAAATCCTGTCAAAACAAGTAATAATTACCTAAAAATGGATACGAAACTTTGAAAAGTGGTGTGTGCAAGGTTTGAAGTTAATTTATGGATATAAACATGAAACATTTATTTTCCAAGAGACTGGTTTCGAAATTCAAATCGATCAAAGTTTTGCTAACGACTCTTGAACTCAGCTCAACAAAGCCAAAGGCAACTCTTAAACTAAATACGGGCTTCCTTTGTAGCGTTGGGCTATCTTTATAAAGTATATACTTTCGCACCTATGTTGCTTTATATGTATGAATTACATATAAACCTTCATATACATAAGTCTAGCTGTGTAGAGACAGGGTAGGTAGAGAGAGAGAGAGTAGAGACCTATCCTCGTGTAATCTATTTTCATCATCATCATCAGCCTAAACTGTTGTCCACTGCTGGACATAGGCCTCCTCCAAGTTGCGCCATTTTACCCTGTCTTCGGCTTGTCGCATCCAGCATCTGTCAGCGACCTTTCGCAAATCGTCACTCCACGTAGCCGGTGGGCGTCCTACACTACGCTTGCCAAGACGCGGTCTCCACTCAAGAACACGTCTGCTTCAGCGGTTGTCGGTTCTTCGACAAATGTGGCCACTTCCACTCCAACTGCCACTTCAGCTTGCTAATCCTATGTGCTATGTCTACGACTTTGGTTCTCTGTCGGATAAGATCGTTACGGATCCTATCCTTCAGAGAGACTCCAAGCATAGCACGCTCCATAGCTCGCTGAGTGACACTGAGCTGGCGGACCAGTCGTGCTGTGAGTGTCCAAGTCTCAGCACCGTATGTCATAACAGGTAGGACGCACTGGTTGAAAACTTTAGTTTTCAGGCATTGTGGTAGGGGTGACGAGAAGACTCGACGTAGTTTGCCAAATGCTGCCCAGCCCAGCTGGATCCTCCTCGTAGCCTCCTTCTCAAAGTTGTTCCTACCTAGTTGAAGGATCTTTCCAAGGTAGGTATATTCGGAAACAACTTCGAGTTGGTGGCCACATACAGCGACAGGTCTTGGATCAAGGTGGTTTTATCCAAGTTCATTAATTGAAGACCTATTCGCTGTAAGGCTGAAGCCAGGCCGCCATTAAGACTATATCGTCTGCGAAACGTAGGTGCGAGATGTGTTCGCCGTTTATGTTGATGCCCATACCGTTCCAGTCCAGCGTCTTGAACATATCCTCCAGTGCGCTTGTGAACATTTTCGGGGAAATAACATCCCCCTGTCTCACCCCTTTGCGCAACTGGATGGCCTTAGATTTCTGGTTCTGTAATTGGACATACATAGTGGCCGATTCATATAGACATCTCAGCACCTCGATATAGCGACAGTCTACTTGGCAACACTGTAAGGACTCCCAAACAGCCCAGGTTTCGACGGAGTCAAAGACCTTCTCATAGTCCACAAATGCAAGACACAGGGGCCGATTATACTCCTCCGACTTCAGTATAATCTGCCTTACTGTGTGGATGTGGTCTATGGTACCATATCCTCCTCGAAACCCGGCCTGTTCCGGAGGCTGAAACTCATCGAGTCTTCTTGCAAGGCGATTCGCGATGACCCTTGAGAACAACTTATAGACGTGGCTCAGGAGTGAGATGGGTCTATAATTCTTAAGAAGGGTTTTATCACCCTTCTTAAAAAAGAGAACAACCAAACTCCTGTTCCACGCCTTTGGAGTTCTCCCACAAGGAAGAACGGTGTTAAACAGGCTTTGTAGCTCCTGTATAACAGGGGTTCCTCCTGCCTTTAGGAGTTCTGAGGTAACTCCGTCTTCTCCGGGGGGTTTCTATTCTTAAGTTGCTTCAAAGCCAACACGATTTCGCCTTGGTCGATGTCTGGCAGCTCGTCAGAATAATGGTGTGTCAGGGTGGCTCTAGAATCTTGGTCGTCACGCTCAGGTCGAGGAACATGTGTGACGTATAAACGGCCATAAAAGTCCTCGATCTCGGCGAGAATCTCTGGCCTTGACAAAACGGTTTTTCCCTCACGTGTCGTTAACTTTGTCAGGTGGTTCCTTCCAAGTTGCTGAGTGAACACCTTAGACCCTCGGTTTCGCTCTATAGCGTCTTCAATAAAGCGCGTATTCGGGCTCCGAAGGTCCCGGCGTATCATCTTCGCATTACGCTTGTTTAGGTCTGACCTCTCTGATAAAGAAATCTGAGTTCCTTCCCGTCTTTTTGCCATAAGCCGTAGAGTCTCATCCGAGAGTTTTGACTTTCTGCCTCCACGCTGCATTTGGCAGAATTTGATGCCCTCGCTCCTCAGCGCTTCGACTAGATTTTGTAGGGTCTCGTCTATTTTAGGAATCTATTTTAGGAATATAAAAAAGCTTAGTGGTATTAAACCGGGTGGATGTATCCAGACCGCGACCGAAAACGAGGCCAGTCGAGAAAGCATGTAAAACTTTCTTAAAAAAAGTTAGGATCTTTTGTCATCGTTTGGAATGGTAAACATATGTATAGTTGACTTGATAATTGAAAAGCTCACATTTTATTTAAAAGAATGAAATGTTACGCAAGGATTAAAAGTATTATTTTATAAAAAAATCGATTTATATCTTGACTTTAATACCTTTTGTCAAGGCAAAAGAGTATGCCGTATTTTAAAATATATGAAAAATATGTTGTTCTTTGTCACAATGTTTTTATAACGAAATAGTTTTAATACAAATTACGGTTCGTTAAAACCTAACATTTATTTCTGACTTTACAGATATTTAAAATATTTTTAGAACCGCCTTTGTTATCTATACTTATAAATAAAATTGAAGTGTCTGTTTGTAAAGTGAAAATAAAAAAATGTCCAATTACATATCGTTATATACACGATACCTATAACGAAAATGTCCTTATAATTTTTTTGTCTGTCTGTCCGTCTGTCTGTCTGTCTGTTTGTTCCGGCTAATCTCTGAAATGGCTGGACCAATTTTGACGGGACTTTTATTTTCAGGTAGCTGAGGTAGCTGGAGTAACTTAGGCTACATTTATTTTAGAATAATTCTTTTATTTTATAAAAATAAAGTTTTTGTTAAATTCCACGCGGACAAAGTCGCGGGTACAGCTAGTTTTAAATAATAACATTCATAATGTTTAAGACACAATATGCTCTGTTCGCAGTCTGCTACCTATGTTACTTTGAGATGGCAAATATGACTATAATTTCTGTTAACTGATGTTAAACCATTTATAGAACATTTATGGGTCAAAAATGGGCATTCCTCTTTGAATATAGTTATCAAATGCACTAAAGCAACCCTCAAATTAAAATCATCTAAATTCTTCAAAATATTTCTTGTTCACAGGTTAGGTAACGAGAAATACAAAAGTAAAGTGGTATGGAAATCCCTGCATCCGTCATGGTTAGAGCAGTTCGACTTGCATCTCTACGACGATCAGGAGCAGATCCTCGAGGTCACAGTATGGGACAAAGACAAACAGACCAAGGACGACTTTCTGGGAAAGTAAGTACCAAATTAAATAAAATAAATAAAAAAAAATCAATTTATTGCTAAATAATTCTAAAACAAATAATTATGATACAAAAAACAAATCATTAAGACAAAAGGAAGTGGCTCAGCCTGTGCTAGCCAGTGCAGTAGTCCAAATAGCGCTGATTTTCAGCCAATACAGAAAGAATGGGGTGTTACATTTAATTTATTATTTCATTTATTTTGAATGGCGAGGCGAGCATACCATTCAATGGCAAGCAATACAGACTGTAGTGAAACCACAAAACACTACGAACAACCAATAATTGACATTCCACTGCGCTCGCCATCCTGAGACATAAGATGTTATGTCTCATTATGTCCAGTAGTTACTCTGTATACAATTTCCTCCAAACCGGAACCCAATAGTGAATTTACACTGCTATTTGGCGAGATAAATAGATATTGCGGTGGTGCGGCGGCCTCTCTTAAATGAGTATGAGAGTATACCATCAGTAAAACAGTAATGTAACAACAGTACACAAGGACATTTTAACAACGTTATAAATAGTACTAATGTCGGTCTTAGAGCTTTAAGCAATTTACAGACGACCATGGAATGTATATCACTATCACTACATAGTATAAAACAAAGTCGCTTTTTCTGTCCCTATTTTTTTGTTTTTTTTTTATTGCATTGAATGGCCATACGAGCAAGCCGTTTGCCTGATGGTAAGCGATACGACCGCTCATAAACAGTAGCAACATTCCACTGCGCTCGCCATCCTGAGACATAAGATGTTAAGTCTCAATATGTCCAGTAGTTGCTCTGGCTACAATGTCCTTCAATCCGAAACACAACAGTGCATTTAAGCAGTGTTGTTTCACGGGAGAAATAGACATTGCGGTGGTACCTACCCAGATGGCATCTCACATATGAGAGACCTACCCACCAGTAAAAGTATTTCCCCTTGTTTGTTTAAATCTTTAAAACCACGCAACGGATTTTGATGCGGTTTTTTTTAATAGATAGAGTGATTCAATAGAAAGTTTTACATGTATAATAACATCCATTAAATAGTGGAAAAATATTGTTATTTTTGAGGTTTCTAATGTGATGTCATTAATTATCAATATTTTTCCGCTTTCATTGCAAACGCAGGCTGAACCTTACGAGATTTATCAAAATAATGTACTACATATTTGTACACATTGAAAAGGTCTACAGAAAACTCCTCGATGGTATATGTCTATCTCTTATGGATATCCCACAATAATTTTTTTTTGTCATTTACTTTTTACGACAAATAATGGCTAATTTTCGAAGCGATTTTAACCAATACAGCATTAATCCTTATCCAATTAAATAGCTTAAATTCATTGTTGATTTAATATAGATCTATATGGTCCTTTATAGCACAAGATTTAAATGAATATTTTCGAAGATATTACAGATTTAAAATTGCGGGACGTAGCGCTTGCGGCGGTACTGGCCGGCCGGGTCGGCGGCAGCGTGCCTATATAGGAATGTTTATATGTATAATAATAATACGTACATATTATTGTACAAAAATCTATTTGTACCCGGGCGAAGCTGGGCCGGGCCGCTAGTAGACTATAGAAGAAAGATATGGCCGTCTAAAGCGTATGTTGGGATAAAGCTTGAATGAATCAAGGAACTTGACAGCCTCCATGGCGCAGTTGGTTACACGCCAACTGTGAAACTAGAGGCCGCGGGTTCGATCTCCGCACCGAGACAATTTTTTGTGAGATCGTCAAGCATTTGTCTTTTGTCAGGTGTAGGTGAGAAGTCTCCGATAGTGTCTACTGTCTGATACCCATGACACAAGACTTGATCTTAGGGTGAGATCAATGCACTGGAAGCTTAAACGCTACTAGCCCACTACCGATCGCCAGCTTAAACTTATATTAACAGAAAAGTACGAAACACTACACATACATTATTAATTGTAATAGCTCACAGACTTCGTTCTGGGCACTTTCCAACAAACAAATTCTACCACCTTATGAGGAAAAAACCCAGCCCTAATTGTATAGAATGTGGTATACTTGAAGATGTCCATCACATTTTGCTGGAATGTTCCAGGACGAGGTCTGAGAGAGAGATTCTGATAAAATCTCTGGGTATAAACCTTATGGATGTTGGTATTGTACAAAGTATTTTGTCGAAGCCTCTGTCTGACCCAGCTATCCAGTTATATAAGTTAGCAGTTAAGGTCTAGTTTAAATTGCTCGCAATGTAATATTAGGCTATGATGGGGCTGTCATAGACTCTTGTCTAAAAGCCCCTAAATAAATAAAGATTAAAAAAAAAAACTACACATACAATGAAAAATGAGCCATATCACATATCCCATATTACATTTACTTTAATGGAGGACTTCATCCATTACCGAGCCATTAACTATCGGACACTATGCATTATCTTATCCGACTACAACTACGACTACTACCATTTAAGAATCGATTTTATGTTATCGCGAAGTGACAAGGATAAGCTTAATTTGTATAAGATAATAAATAAATAAACAAACCCAGTAGCCACATACATAGTCCTGACCCACAGATAGTGATCTGTGTCCTGACCCCACCTAAGGTCGAGTCTTGTGTCGTGGGTATCAGGAAGTATGAGAGATTTTTCGGTCTCATATATACCCGAAACAAATATTTGTGGTCCACAAAAACACTGGTCGCGGTGCGGGGATCGAACTTGCCACCTCTCGTTTCTCAGATGGCTTCTAACCAACTGCGCCACGGAGGCTGTCAAACAATGAAGAAAAGCAGTATTTAGATAGGTCTTAAAAATAAAACTTGTAGGTATCTCGATTTAATTCAGTTTCATGTGTTAGCTTTTATAATTATTTATATTTATTTTGTCCTAGTTTTACTCGTATAAGAAAACGTACCTAGAATATCCTTTTATATCTCACAATGTGCGTGTTCGCATATCAGATGTGGTATTGATCCATCCGTCATTCACTCGAGTGATTAATCATACTCGCTCTTCACTCTGACGTTCATTCATTCGTTCGTTCCCGGAAATTCCCGCGAGAGAACCTAGGAGATGCGAACACGCACCGTAGTGGTGGTAGTCTGATACCGTAAACAACCAATTACTTAGTACAAATATTGTGAAGCAATTAATAAAAGTAATTGTAGAAACAAGTGAACTATTATTTCTACCTGAAGAGCTAATACATGTAATTGAAGCTTATATGACTGACTTAGGATTTTTAGATTTTTTTGAAAAAACATATTTTCCCTACTAATAATAATGATTGGCATCATTAATATATTTACACTCTATATTATTAGAAATAAACTTAAAAAGAGGGATTTAATTAGCGCATTCATAGGGAATGAAGTGAATATTCTTTCAATGCAATCTAGACTAATTTGACGTTTAATTTGACATAACACTACGTCACGCCGTAATATCAACTATTAAATATGGCGGTCTTTATGAGAAACTTTGTTCCAGATGCACAATAGACTTATCATCATTAGAAAGAGAAAAAACACACAGCATATGGAAAGAGTTAGAAGATGGAAACGGACAAATATTTTTACTATTGACAATTAGCGGGACTACTCAGTCAGAAACTATAACCGATTTGACGAGTTATAAAGAAAATCCACGCGACAGAGAGATTATTGAAAGGAGATATGTAAGTATTGCATCATACATAAGATTATTTTATGCTATACAGGTGTGAAGGGGTAGGCAGAGGCGATACCAGGACAACAGGACAAGACGTATTTTTTAAATACTCTTACGAAAAATTCACTACTAATAACCTGATGGTAATTATATTACATCTGCATTAGCCCATTTATATATGTCCCACTGCAGAGCATAACGCTCCTCTACAATCGATAATTCAGAGTACGGTTGAGAGGAGTAGAGGAGTAAGGCCCTATAATTCACTGATGGTCACTGGTTGTCCAAATAGAGTACCCACCGATTTAAGATTGTTTTCTCTCACTGAATGACGTAATTATGCTGAAAATCAACACACGTGGTGGGCGGTCGCTATCCAACTGGATTCGAAGATCTTACCACTAGGAAAAATAATAGATCTTTAAAAATAGCCATCCACCTTAGATTCCTTTCAAATTAAGATCCACTTTTGTCACTATACACCATAAACCTCCCTTTCTGTCTCCTTTCTCTTAAGTCCATCCAAAGGTTGCGTGGACAAAGTTACCTAGTGCAATTACGCCGCCGATTGTAATTACTTTAATAGAGTCCTGACTCATCATGAATGGGCAATCTCATCTGGGGCGGTACCACTGTCTCATATGTGATCAACGTGAACAGCACAGCTTCTCTGCCACATTTTGTTCGGTGAATGACCTAAACTTTTTCCTTCCCGCTCACCTCCCAATTTGATGAACAACAATGATCCAAGCGTATTATGTTAGGATGTTCATGGGCGGCAGTGATCACTTACCATCAGGTGACCTGTTTGCACGTCTTCCCGACCTATGCAATTAAAAAAATTATGCACTTTTTGTTTTCCTAGTGTACAATAAAAAAACATAAATAAGTGAAATAAATTCGTTGATTGCTATAGGTTCTTCTCTATCAGCTCATATAGGTCCCACTGCAGGGCACGGGCCTCTTCTACAATCAAGAGTACGATTGAAAGTAGTAGGTGCTTAAGTGGCTTATTACTTCCACCTACGTAAGCCACTAACTACGACTCGCATAAAAGTAAATGAGTAAATTAGTTTCATCATTACTACTCTACACACGTTATTTCACTAAACGCTATTACATCTTAATGTACCTACTGAAGGTTATCTTAACGACTTTGCGCATAGGAGTAATGAACAAGAAGAAATTACTTAGAAAACGATTTAGATAAAAAAAAAAGGATTGGATATTCGTAATTGAATTCGTTTGGTTAGAAGCTCAACTTCTTTTACAAGGATTCATTTCAAACCAATAAAGACCAGGCATAAAAATATTTTTATTCGCGTTGCTGATGAATTTGGCTCACGTCTTTTCAGTTACTTTGGTGTCATAAGCTATTTTGAGGAAATCCTCTTTCTGATTATAAACTCATTTGCAAAAAAAAAAACGGGCACCTAAGCAATGAACCATTTCAAATGTTACTATTGGTTTGTTTGATTATTATAGGTAGTTTTACTTTCACAATTTTGTAAATTAATAAGCAAATAATCGTTTTCGCCAGTATTATCATAAAATTTTGATAAAATTTATGGGTTTTAATGCTAAAGTTCACTAGTAGTGTATGCTCGCTAGTAGTGCATATGCTCGTGAAGTAAAAGTTAACAAAGATTTTTGTTTGTTTTTTCTTTAATAAAGTAAAATCAGATAAATGTTTAGTATCGAGTGTGACCCCCTCTAGCTGAAATCACAGCTTGAATTCGTCTGGGTATGCTAGCGAGGATATCCCGGATACTTGCTTGCGGAATACGTTCCCACTCCGCGGTAATCACATTCTTCAGCTCTCTGATGGTCTGCGGAGCCGGTTGTGCTGATCTCACGCGTCGTTTCAGATCGTCCCAGACATGCTGTATAGGATTGAGCCTGGTTCTGGAAGAAAACCATGTACCCAACCACGGGATGATCGTTTTCTTGTGAGTCACGCATTGAGAAATCGCAAGTCTTCGTATGTGGACCTTAAGGACAACCTCGAAGAAGTAAGAAATGTGCATATTAGTCTATAGACGGTCAGGAGGAGGCTTCTCGCGGCCAATATACGCAGTCATCGCCCGGCCCGCGGCCCTAAGTTACTCCGTGAGCACAGAGTTGCCAGGCTTAGGTTTTTTCGAAATTGTGAGTCATGGACTCAAGAAGACTGGAATAGGGTATTGTTCTCCGATGAAGCCAGGATATCTCTGTTCGGTGAAGATCGACGTCGGCGAGTGCTACGAAGACGAGGAGAACGCTTTGCAGAGGCTTGTTTTGAAAAAATCACACCTTATGGTGGGGGCTCTGTTATGTTTTGGGCAGGAATAAATTCAATGGATCGTACAGAGTTAGTCTTCATTGAAAACGGCTCACTGACTGGACATCGATACATAACGGAAGTTCTAATTCCTCACGCACAACCCGCATTGGCCGCTTTAGGCGAAGACTCAATTTTTATGGACGACAACGCTCGCGCCCACCGGTCTAGCGATGTGGAAGCGTATGTGCAAGAGGTCGGCATTTGTCGTTTGGATTGGCCAGCTCGAAGTCCCGACCTCAATCCTATAGAGCATGTCTGGGACGTTCTGAAACGACGCGTGATATCAGTACAACCGGCTCCGCAGACCATCAGAGAGCTGAAGAATGTGATTACCGCGGAGTGGGAACGTATTCCGCAAGCAAGTATCCGGGATATCCTCGCTAGCATACCCAGACGAATTCAAGCTGTGATTTCAGCTAGAGGGGGTCACACTCGATACTAAACATTTATCTGCTTTTACTTTATTAAAGAAAAAACAAACAAAAATCTTTGTTAACTTTTACTTCACGAGCATATGCACTACTAGCGAGCATACACTACTAGTGAACTTTAGCATTAAAACCCATAAATTTTATCAAAATTTTATGATAATACTGACGAAAACGATTATTTGCTTATTAATTTACAAAATTGTGAAAGTAAAACTACCTATAATAATCAAACAAACCAATAGTAACATTTGAAATGGTTCATTGCTTAGGTGCCCGTTTTTTTTTGCAAATGAGTTTATTACATTCCTTGCGAATTCAAAAACGCATACGCAGCGACTTTTGCAATCCCACCTGAGGTATTTTCTACCTGGCGCGTACAAGCTCTGGTATGAACTCTCTGCATTGGTTTTCTCCGAGTGCTAAAGCATGTCCTTTTTAAATTAAAAAAAAAAAGAAAAAGAAGCAAAAAAGAGCGTCTTGTCTGCCCTCTATATTATAAAAAAATAAGATCAAGACAGTGTACTCACCACGTGACAGACAGTGGTTTGGCTGTAACCCTGGTAATGCAAATTTCATGATTGGCGATGAGCACTTAACATCAGGCGGCCCGCTAGCTCCTTTGCTTACACGAGCAATAAAATACCTAGAGTCTGATTATTAAGAGTCAAAGAATATTTTGACTATTAATCAACCAACTATCTTTTTTTCTTCCCACTCCCCTCCTAATTTGATGATCTGGCAACATACCGATGATCTAAGTGTTGTAGATGTTCATGGGCGGCATTGATCACTTATCATCTGGTGAACTGTGTGCTGTTTTGCCGGACTTATTGAAAAAAAAAAACAATGATATAACTACTTTGTGTTCAACATCCAATATCCCAAGTTCTAAATTTTCCTCCAGACATGGTATAGATTGAACGAGACGTCGAGTGGTGTTGGATGGTTGTGCGTGAAAGTGTATGGTGCCAAGGGTTTGGCGGCTGCCGATCTGGGTGGGAAGTCAGACCCGTTCTGTGTGCTGGAGCTGGGCAACGCGAGGCTGCAGACACACACGGAGTACAAGACTTTAACACCTAACTGGATGAAGATATTCACTTTGTAAGTATTCATATCGCACTTTTAGAATTAGAGTGACCAAACTCAACAATTCTTATTTTTAGGGAAACTTTCAAGAAAAATTTGTAACATAAGACATTTTGAACTTATGGAAGATAAATCTAGAAGATCGATTTACACATCTCTCTGCCTTTCATGCGTCAATAGGTTCTTCTTTAATAATGGGACGATAGGGCATTTTGAGCCAAAATATGATTAAATGCCAAAATCTATTTTTTGACCGACTTCAAAAGAGGAGGTAATCAATTCGACTGTTTTTTTTTTTTTTGTATGTTTGTTACGCGATTACGCCGGCAATTGTGAACCGATTTTGAAAATTTATTTTTTAACGGAAAGCATGATATACAGGGTTGGTCCCATATAAAATTGGTGAAGACCTGATGAACATCTTAGGATCTGCCGACCAGAACTCCTCAAAATTAAACGGTCCAGCATTAATTCTTTTTGCGTTAGATTAAGTATAAGTATATTATTAAAAAGGGTGGGTGAAAATGGGAAAAGGGTGGGGGTGGGCGGTGAGGGGGTGGAAAATAGCTACAATTGTTAATACTCAATATCTTCGGCAGTTCTTAACCGACTTAAAAATAACTTTTTTGTCAAAGAGTATTATATGATAGGTAAGACCAAAAAAATATTGTGAAGACCTGATGAATATCTTTGGACCTGAAGGGCAGAACTCCTCAAAATTGAACAGTACCGCAATAATTCTTTTTACATTAGGTTCAGTATAAGTTTATTACTACAAGGGAGGGGGGGGGGGGTGGAAAGGGGAAAGTAGATAGGGGCGTGGGTGGGGGGGGGAGGATATATACAAATATAAATACTAAATATCTGCGACAATAAATAAATGATTTTTAATAACTTTTCTTCGGAACGAATTATACATAATGTTGGTCACATAAAATATGGTGATAATCTGATGAATAGGTACATATCTGGAGAGTAGACCTCCACAAAACTTTGCAGAAACGCAATAATTATTCGTCCATTAGGTTAAGTATATGTGTTTTATTAAAAAATAGGAAGTGAAAAAGGTGTAGAGGTGAGGGGGTAACGAATGATTACCACGCATAAGTGTACTCAATATCTCTAGCAGGTTGAGCCGATTTTAGTATTTTCTTTATCATAAAAACGAAATGACAGTGTAGCTTCCTTAAAAATCATAAAATATTAATTTCGTTTTTGAAATTATAAAGGATTACAATGGTTCATTTTTTATATACATTGATTCCAGTTTTCATTATATGATTACCTTTGGCATCATTACAATGCTTATGAAAACTAAAAAGTAATAAATAAAATAATTTAATTAAAAATTAAAAGACCGACTTCAATGTGCACTACAAAGTAATAAATAATATATATTTCACTGTGCTAGTAGTAGTAGTACACATTGATTAATTTTCTTATTGACTAGACTAGCCAACAAATCTTAAATACGTAATATTTTGAAGGCGGGTCGCCAAGTGACGAACACGACGACCTACACAAAAAATTTAATTTATGTAAAACATCCTAGCGTAAAACACGCAATTTCACACGCAATATTAATTTGTCTTAATCTATATAAACTTACGCCATTTTCCCAGAAGGGATACCCCTTCTTCATTTTCCCAGAAGGGGTATGCAGAGATTCTCCTGGTATAAACCAGGACACCCACGTTACGCCTTGCGTGTTTTGTCCCTCGGTGTGATTGGGCGAGTCTATAGTGATATCGGGTGCAAATTCCAGTCCCTGTCCTGATAACTAATAGCAAAATCGCCCGTCCTTAATATATCAGCTCTTAATCAACATTGTTGAGTGTCGGACTTATATACAATCGAGTGAAACATACAAACTTAACAACCCTTCCCTTTCTTATACTTTCCTCACTATGATTCCTATCACTGTTAAAGTAATTGTATATAAATATGCAAGTAACTCCAATAAGTCAATGGTGTACCCTGGAGTTGAAACCCTTGACCACTGTATCTTTGATCGTATGCAATACATTAAAATTAGACCACACATATGACACATATTAATTCTATTAAAATTTCAACAAATGTACACGTAGGATCAATATGTTAAATTAATTTGTTTCTAGTTTACATATGGACCTAACTGAGCGCCAACGATACATCTACAAGTAGGTAATATTCAACTGTGTTACATTACTTAAATTTGTTCTCGTTCGTCACTTGGCGACCCGCCTTCAAAATATTACGTATTTAAGATTTGTTGGCTAGTCTAGTCAATAAGAAAATTAATCAATGCGTACTACTACTACTAGCACAATGAAATATATATTATTTATTACTTTGTAGTGCACATTGCAGTCGGTCTTTTAATTTTTAATTAAATTATTTTATTCTTGATTAGAACACTCTAATTCTAAAGAAGTAATTCGATTTTTATGAAGTGGAAAGGATTCGTATTAACCTGAATCTAATTATCTTGCGGGCTGTCTTTAGCGATATTAAAAAAATCTAGTAAGTCTTAATGGAATTCGAATACCGATTGAAATCTAGGAATTATTTCACTTCTATGAATTTTAGCCCTATATCATACTGGCGGCAGGTACTCTTATTTTTTTTTATTTCCATGAATGGCGAGACGAGCAAGCGGTTCGCCTGATGGTAAGCGATACCAGCGCTCAACAGTAGCAACATTCCACTGCGCTCGCCATCCTGAGACATAAGATGTTCAGTCTCAATATGTCCAGTAATTACTCTGGCTACAACATCCTTCAAAACCAATACACAACAGTGCATTTACACTGCTGTTTGGCGGGAGAAATAGACATTGCGGTGATACCCAGGTGGCCTCTTGGCTCTCACAATATGAGACACCTACCAGATGTAAATAATTTTTAAATAAAAGTTTCAACATAATTAATTTTCAATTGAGATAAACCTCAGCTATAGGTTTTCTGTGCTGAAAGATGCATGTTGTTCTAAAAATATCCATCCTCTATTCTCTAAATTGCATCCAATACAAAATATCTGTATCAGCCCATATACGTCCCACTGCAGGGCACGGGCCTCCTCTACAATCGAGAGTACGATTGAGAGTGGTTAGGCCATATAGTCCATCACGCTGGCCTAGTGCGGGTTGGCAAAATTACAAAATATACTATAGTAGTATAGTAGTTACTCTGGCTACAATGTCCTTCAATCCGAAACACAACAGTGGATTTACACTGCTGTTTCACGGGAGAAATAGACATTGCGGTGGTACCTACCCAGATGACCTGTCACATATGAGAGACCTACCACCAGTAGTCTTATAATATGTGAGAGGCCGCCTGGGTACGTACCACCGCAATATCTATTTCTCCCGCCAAACAGCAGTGTAAATTCACTATTGTGTTCTGGTTTAAAGGAAATTGTATTCAGAGTAACAACTGGACATATTGAGACTTAAAATCTTATGTCTCAGGATGGCTAGCGCAGGAGAATGCCAAGTATTGCTTTGTAATTCATGGTGTTTGGCGTTGTTACTGTCTATGAGCGGGCGTCTCGCGTCATTCCATCTGGCGAATGGCAAGTTCATCTCGCCATCCATTTGCAATTTAAAAAATGACAAACAATTTGAATAATTATGATACCTAAAAGAATTTCTCATTCACACTCCGTACGAAAATAGGTTGTTGTTTTATTTAGATCTTAAACTAATGAAAAAGAAAAGCCTGTATACAATAGACGATGGTCTTATCGCTGTAAGCGAGCTTTACTTAGGAGCTTTAATTAAAATCCTTATTGTAATGAAAAATGGCCAGGCTGTGGACAATAGACTAAAACAACCTTTTATCTGTATAATAAATGTATCAAAAGTATATACCAAATTATATATAAACACTTAGTGTACTCAGTATCTAAAACCTAATGTTATAATTTCGTCACAAAAAGCGTACCAAAGTGTATTTTAGAAATTATAATTAAAAAGCTTCTATGCTAAGTAAATTCCTAATTCTAATTTAAAGTGATGTGAAGTGAAGTATGTGTACCAGTCCAAATATGACCCACAGCAGGAGTCAGGCCTCCTCTACAATCGAGAATATGACTGAGAGTGTTTAGGATATACAGTATGATAAACTTTAAAAGAATACAATAAGATTTAATATTACAAAATTTAACAAAACTTGAACAAAAACGAAAGATATAAGAGTTGAAAAAGTAAAGAATAAAAAATAAAGTAACAATGTTTTTTGCTTTTAGCACGGTGAAGGATATAAGTTCGGTGTTAGACATAACTGTATACGACGAAGATCACGATCATAAAGTGGAGTTCCTCGGTAAACTGGCTATACCTCTGCTTAGTATAAGAAACGGTGAGAAGAGATGGTATGCATTAAAGGACAAGAAGATGAGGGCAAGAGCGAAAGGGAATTATCCGCAAATATTGTTGGAAATGACAGTTATATGGAATCCGGTGAGTCTTCCAAAATACATCTACTTATACGAGCAATTATCATAGAGAACTAAGGGTGAATATTGTTTTAGATATCGATCGATAGCTGTATTGCTCGTGATTCAAAATATTTAGACGTAGAATCTTTAACATAAAGAAAGGTACAACACTAAAACAATTTAAAGAGTGTTGTTTATTTAATCGTAATATAGGGAATAATTTGATTTCAATTCATTATAAAAAAGTCATGATTTCCTAAATTTCCTTTTCAATCCCATCTTTGTCCTTTTACCTTTATTCTTAACCTGCTATGGCTATATTTAATTACTTATTTAATTAATTCCGCAGTTGAAGGGAGCCATCAGGGTAATCAACCCAAAAGAACCAAAATACATGCACCAAGAGGCTAAATTTAAGAGACAATTATTTATAAGGAACGTAATGAGGCTAAAAGCCATTATAATGTGGTTTATAGAAGTTGGGAAAATATTGCAGTAAGTAATATATTCTTTCATGTAAATTATGATGATGAATTTTAATGACTAAGAAATTCAAAGTAACGTTTGTATTTTTATCCCTATCATGATCCTCGATGATTATAAAAGAGACATTGATGCAGTGCCTTAAAACACATACAAGCTTTTCGGCACCATAATAGAAATAAAAGCTATAATACATTGACCTGATAAAATATTTTAAAAAAACTTTGCCTCCAAAATATTGACTTCTCTCATTACTTTAGAAACCATAAGTGACAATCAATTGTCTTTTTTCAGAGACTGTTTTGAATGGGAGTCAAGAATACGGTCATTTCTCGGTTTACTGGCGTGGTTGGCATTCTGTTATTACTATCAAATGTGGATGCTACCGTTATTACTTCTAATGTTTTTCACAAGAAACTGGCTCGTCTACAGGCTAACAGGTATCTGTTTCATTTCTATATAAATCGTTTATATTTATTTCTTTTTGTTTCGATTCCAGAGCTGTTATATTTGTTTCTTTGTGAATGCTTGTACCTTAGACATTTGTTTTATTTTTATAGTTCGATTGAAACGTTCTGTAAAATTGTTTCGAAGCAATCCGAAGGCGTATCTGTCTCAATTGTTTTCTCGTAAGTTTAGTGAATGTTGTGCTCGCATGTTATTGTTTAACACTCAGTTTTGTAAGAAAATTATTTATAGCCTACACCGTATGTGATATTTTCTTTGTTTGTTACATGAATAATATATCAAGGGTTTTCAAAGTGGAGATGGAATATAGCATAGACATCTTATTATTTCAAATAATGTCATGTGATTAAAGAAACAAAAAATATTTAAAAGTTTTCTTTGAGTGATGTAACTTAAAATATAAAAGTAATATTGTGTTTTATAAGTATAAATACACAGAATTAAATTCATGATTGATTAGAGTATAATTTAAGCTTATAGAATAAATGTGTGATATTAGAAAATGACAACTGATATGTGGTTAAATAAAATAGACGTATCAGAGATTGGATTCGTTTAAGATTGTAGATAAAAATAAATTTGATAGCCATGGTTAATGACGTCATTATTCTTGCAGGAGGAAATCCTTTGTTAATACCAGTAGATGATGAAGATCTACTAGCTGAAGAAGATGATGACGAGGAAGCCGACAAAGTAATTAATATATTTTCGAGTACTCCATCTCTTTTCAATATTAAATACATTGTAGAAATTGATATGAATACGACCTATCGCTTTAAGATGAACATTGTCCATCTGCATAAAGCTTTCTTAGATTTACGCGAATGTTACATGTTGAAAAAAAAAACTATTATTTACGGATTTTATCCTCATTATAAAATTGAAGGCATGAGAAAACGTTATCTGTCGTATTTTAAGATAATATGTATATTGAAATTAACGCTACGTAACAATAAGATATTAAAGGTAAAATACCTATTACAGGAAGAAAAGAAATCACTAAAAGAGAGACTGCAGGCGATACAAGAAGTGACACAAACGGTACAGAATGCGATTGGATACGTCGCATCGTTGGGAGAAGCTGTTAAAAAGTATGTTTATTTTTTGAATTGATTGCCTGGTCTCCGATTCTATTCAGCAGTTTTACCACAAAGCAAAACGTTTTAACGACCCCTACAAATAAGAACTAAAATATAATTAATTAATAGTTTTCCATAGGAATTTTATATTATGGAAGGTTAGAGGAATTCATGAGTAAAAAAATCTTGTAAAGATCCCTTTACTAAGCAGGTTTTCTTATTATATAGTAATACTAGGATTCAAGCAAGAGCAACAGTACGAAATATAAAAAATCTAAATGTTTTTTATTTCTTGCAGCTTAATGAACTTCACAGTGCCATATCTGAGTTACTTAGCGATAATAATGTTGGTGGGAGCAATGTTAGTGCTGTATATGATACCGTTGAGATATCTACTTATGGCTTGGGGTGAGTCATACATATTTTAATTCTATAATAGACAACGTCATAGAAATTACCAGCGACTCGCTGAGCTTCATTGCTCAGTGTTAATATACGTGCTGTAGATCTTGGCTAACGAAAGTTGTAGTTACGTGTGCAACGACAAGTAAAATTTGATCAGATTTCACTGGTGGTACATCACTCATGAGTGGGTATGTACCACAGCAGCAATGTACATGCACAGTTATGTTCCGGTTGGAAGACCATTGTAGCCAAAGTATCGTAAAGTCGTATCACTTACCAAAAGGCGAATAGCATGCTCGCCTCACCATTCATTGGTATATATATATATATATATATATATATATATATATATATATATATATACCAATGAATATGAATAATAATATATATATATATATATACCTAGTCAGGTCATAAATTCTGTCACATGTTTAATATAAAATAATTGAAACAAGTTTATTCATTATGTAACCATTTATATACCAAAATGAACTTAACAAAACATAGATTCTTATGACACTAAAGTATCCATTTTTATTTTCATGAACAATTCGAAATTCGAATTCAATAAACTTTTTTGTGGCCAGCATTCTAAAAGAAAAGTTTTTACTGTGTGACAATACTTATGACCTGACTGTGTAGTGTGTATATATATTTGTATATTAAAGTTATTCTTCCTATGCAGTTATAGTTATTCGCTATTCATAGCAAAAAAGAAGTCTCTTAAAATCAATATTTAATAACTAAAGTGGATTGTAAATTCAATGAAAAAACTGAATGCCAGTAGATGTAAGATTTATTAGCCACAATAGACAAGTTAATGATTCAGATGAAAGATTAATTGTTTCAACATTTATTTTCTCAAGTGTTTAATGAAAATAATTTTATTGAAGTATGATGTTTAAGTTTTTTTATTGAATAAAATTAGGTTAAAAATATCGGAAGCTCTCAAATAAAATACGCAAGCAATGTTTTAATAATTCTAAATGCCTTTTTTGCAGGAATAAACAAATTCACAAGAAAAATTTTAAGACCACATACAATACCCAACAATGAAGTTCTAGATCTGTTATCAAGGGTGCCTGATGATGAAACACTGGTAAGTGAATGGAGTGACCAAATAATTTATATTTCATTTTGATGTTCATAAGTTTAAATAAAATAGTATTTTTTTCTTGATCACTAGCATTAGAAGACGCCCTAACAGTGATATTCTTACATTTGGAAATCACTGTACTGTACCGTATCAGCCATATACGTCCTACTGCATTGCACGAACCTCCTCTGAAATTCAGAGTATGATTGAGTGGTGTTAGGTTATATAGTCTACACCCTAACTTAGTGTGGATTGGCGGGTTTGATATAGGTACCATAGAAATTCTTACCAATCCCCATGGCATGCAGGATTCCTCGAGATATTTTCCTGTTCGTAATAGTGCGTGGTGATTGCCTATCCATTCACACATAACTCGGGCAACCGACTCTGGTCTGTTACCAATCATCACGCATTTTTAAATGTAGTTACTCTCTCATTCTTTAAAACTTTTTTTAGAAGATGTGACTTAGAAGATGATAACTGCTTTTTAATGTGGAAACTTACGTAGATAAGTACTGTACGTTCTTATATAGGAAATAGTATCCGAATTAAATGCAGCAGTTCGGTAGCCTACGTAGCGGAACCGATGTGGGTGACTTGATTAAGATGTTACGTTGCAATAATAGGTATAGAAATAATTAAAAACTTTTAGTTTAATGTCGGTAACTAAATATAATCATTTTATTTCGCTGGTACGATATTATACAATCGGCTCTGTAATCGTTAGTTACTCACCTAGATAAACGTTAAGGATAAATTTCCAAATGCTGACTTCTTAATAATTAATTGCATATTTGTTTGAAATTAAACCAAATAGACAACATCCCATGCATTGATTTAAATCTATTTATTTCAAGGATCCCATGCTATAAAATGGACAAATTACATAATATACATAAGACGATTTCTTACATTTACGCGAATGTTACACAAAGAAATAAAACTATAATTTAAGGATTTTATCGCGGATTTGGTATATTTTTTAAGGTCCCAATGTTTCGATGACTTTACAGCTTTCTGGTGTTAGTTTCATTTAAATACATAAGATATCACGTTATACATATTTCTAGTTTATGTAACAGAGCGCTTTATCATGTGTTGTTTCCAGTTGGACTGTCGGGAACTAAAACCACACCCGCCCACCGAACGAAGGGACGCGAGAAAGAAACACAAAGCTGCGTAACACATCTCAGAGAGGATCCGAAAAAGGATAAGACAATGCGTGGCCAGTGATCGATTTAAGAAATTCTAGAAAGTTCTCTTCTTTTACGAAATAAGTTCCGGATGGTTCTGGATTTCTGGATATATCCGAAAAATTGGAACTGCGAATATGATTTTCTTTTTTTTATTACAATTGAAACATCATTCTTTTGATTTTCATAACACAAATACTAATAACTCATGTTATAATTCGTAAATGAATTCATTAGGTTTAATTATTTTTTATACCTACATAATTATGTCACAAATTGGAATATAATCAAATCTTACATTCATTGGAATGACCAAAAATCGATTGTATAGATTATCGATGATGTAGCTACTGTTTTTAAAATCAATTATATCATCTTAAGTCTGTATTAATATAGAACATATTTGTTTTAGAAAAGAATAATATGTTGTATACAAAATAAAATTTTTGACTAAAATCACATCTCGAATATAATTAGTCATTTTTTTGTAAATAAGATAATGTTTGTGAACATTTTTATCAAGTTATCGATATAAAATCTGTGATTCGATTGTTCGGTGATGAATGTTAAATGTTAATTTTATTATGTATATTAATAATAATATAACACCAAATACATAGAATTTTAAGTAAAACGTTTAATAGTTATTGTTGATCTGAATAATTTAAGTGAATTATTAATTCTTCCATTACTTTCCAATATTAGCTTAGAGCGTGCTAGTTGAGTCCAAAGGAGTTATTTATAAGCAATCGTAATATAAAAAAAAGCATGAAATGACAATCAATTTCACAAATTGAAAACAATAAATATCGATTGTCGATTCGATTGATATTATGATCGATCTCTATCAATAGCCAGCTTAAAGAGACATATTTTGTTTTATTCCGCGGTCAAGGAAATTTGTTTTAAAATATTCGATGTCTCAAATAAAGTAATTAAAGATTTTAATTGTTGTAAAATTGATTGTCATATAGTTAATGACATGTGTGAGGTTCTGAAAATTGTATTCATAAAATATTTAATCAGAGAAGGCTACGAAATAAAAATATACGGTTTATAAAAACGTTTAACAATCTTCATAGAATTGCATTTTATGCGTCATTATGTATAAAATCCGATAGATTTATTATAAATTATACGGTAGATAGGATTTTTCAATAACGCCATTTTTGTAAATGAATAAAGATTAAGTTTTTGTTACGTTTGAGTCGGTATAGATATTTCATTGTTGGTAAATATAGCTGATTCATTCCGCATCTCATACACAATCTATCAAAGTGATTTAGTAAATGTACAATGTTTGTGGGCTGGCAATACCAGCAACCTTTTTTTTATTATTCCGGTTTAGTATCTGTATCGCAACTGAAATTTATAAGTTCAAATTTAATAGCACCACAGTTATGAGCGATGTAAATTATGATTTCTTGTACTGGTAGAAAATATCTAGCGTAATAATTTGTGAAAGTCGCATTGGGAAGATTTATTCATACGGTCATGATAAAAATAATCTTTTCGAAATCGATCATTATTTTGATTCTTCAATGATTAATTAAAATATTTTTTTTAATGTTATATTTTATTGCTGCAACAAAAAATTGTATATTCGCTAATTCTCAAATCTTTTATCTTTAAGACTGAGAGACCAATCTCACAGATTAACCAACATATTAGATAGATGAAAATTGTTTATAGGTACTATCGAATCTTAGGTCTATTTAGATTTCTTAGCTATTTTATGCTGTGTCATATAAAAGAAGGATAAAATTGTGTCAATGCCTCAGGGCTCTAGAGAGTTAAAGGTTTCGGGGCAGCACCTCTTTTACTTTAACCTGAATACCCAAGTTGAAATCCCAGAGTGACCAGTTTATAACAAAGAATGAATACATTAGAACATGACACTTTTGTTTCATGACAAGTTGGTTAAAATTATGTGTGCTAATAAAATATATCCCGTCTATTAAATACCTATTTTAAAAACTTCTTCCATTCCATGAAAAACAAAGTATAAAATATTCAATAGAGTACCTATTTCAGTATTCTATTTCACTTAAACTTTGATAATAATCACTGTAAGTACGGCCTTTCTTTATATTTTGAGTAAACTAAGGCGTTTAAATGTCGACTCGTAAATTCTTACTTCATTTCTAAAGGATTAATAATGTTATTTTATACAGACAATTGTGTAGTATGTTATTTTTATCTAATATATTTGCAAAAGAATCTTAATCCTCTAGGTTCTTTACGTACTAATAAAACGTAATTCAACTAAAATTATGAATATTACGTGCATTAGATCTTTTTCTTCTCCAATTTGTTACGTCACGACACATTTTTGTATTTTTTGTACTTACCACTAAAAATATTTTGTAATATACTAATCTAAGATTTAAACCTCATAGAAATTGTATTTCTAGTATGACTTCTTGTGTTTTCTATATTCTTATAAACTAATAGATTTTACTCGAGGCAATCTATTTTCACAAACCTTAAAATCTATATCGTTGTTAAACTTGAAATATCTAGTCATATGCTTCGTCTTTAAGATTTATGTTCCTTTAGCTAGGTCATTAGATTGCCCATCATTTAAAAGGGCACAATAAAATCTGTCCACATACGAATTGGTGTATCAGGGATTTCCAAAAGTTTGCGTGTTCATTTAACGAAGTTGTATCTTTGAGGAACATAGCCCGTTACAGGCAAATGTCGTTAATTAAACATTTATTTACAGTTTACACCGTCAAAATAAAAGTAAGTACAATTGGCGGTTTTTTCGCTCAAAGGCAATGTCATAGGCTGTTTGTCCACCGCCGCCGTCACCGGACCGTCACCGAGAACGAGACGACGGCGCCGATATAGCGATACATACATTTACTATGGCCATGTGTCCACCGACCACCCGTCACCCGAGATCCGTCATCCCGGCCGCCGATGTTTCGAGTACTTCGGCGTGACCGCTACAACTCGGCACGGTTTAATGACGGGTCGGTACTTTTTTTTTGTTTATCATAAAATTTGTATAAAAAATAAATAAAACGATATGTATGCGCGGTGGACACACGATCGCCGTCACGTCATCTTAAATACGACCCGAAATAATCTCGTTTTCGGTGACGGTCCGGTGACGGTGGCGGTCGACAAACGGCCTAACAGACAGCCATGGGATGGATATAAGAATAGGATAAACAGAGGGAATCTAAATTTTAAAGGTTATTGTGTTACTGTTGTTGTTTTTATGTGAATTACATTTGTATCGTGTACTTTAAATTTACTTAATATATCTTTGTTACTTTTTATAGAGATATTTACACGTTTGATCAAATTGGACCCCCTGTCATACATATACAATTTGACAGCCTATGGCGCAATTGGTCAGACTATCTGCCGTACGTGAATCAAGAGGCCACGGATTCGATCCCCGCACTGAGAGAAATGCGGCCCGCAAATATTCCTTTCGGGTCTGGGTGTTTATGAGACCGAAGTCTCTCGTAGTTCCTGATACCCACGACACAAAACTCGAAACTCGAAGAAACGATTATCGTAAGGATTTAAAAAAGTGGTATGGTGTAAACTTTTGTTAGAACACAATAATCTATGCCGGTTTTGTCATGCGTTAATGGCATACGATTCTCGTCGCGAGAAACTATCTAAAAATTCTAAAATTAAATCCGTACCAACTTCTATCTAGGACACGCCAACTTTTGGAAGACCCATCTAAACGTAGATATAGAACATGTATTATGCATTTTTATCTGGTATTCAAGGAGTAACAATTTCTATTGGCAATATATTATACATATATCTATTTTCCCGTTGCCTCGGCATAGTTGTATTAAGGTAGGATTACAAAGCTAAGGTCTCGGGTTCAAATCCAGGGCCGGGCAGTGATATTGAATTGTTCTATTCTTTATCAACCCGAATTCAGAATTTGTATCCGATATTGTGATAGGCTTGCGATTATCACATACACAAGTTGAAATATTGATATCCTGGCCGTACCTCTGCCTACCCTTTCTGGGAAAAAGGCTTGAGTTTATGTATTTAATATTTATGTATTTTTTCGTCATAAAGAAACTTATCTACTTAGTTTGATGTCATTTATAAATCGGATTTAGTATTACTGAAAATTCATTACCTATTTAAGTAAACTAAAAAAATCCTGGCAATGTGCAAATGTCTTCTATATCTACAATATTAAACAATTCAAATCAAATTAAATAATAAAGAAATATTTTGCTGATCAAATCACTTATATAATTATGTACAATTGATATAATATCTTTATAATACAAAACTAGCTAAAATATAATTTTATAGGAAAGATGATACATCTTAAGGTTTATTTTGTACTGCTCTAAAATTAATGTACGGCACTCACTTATCACATTTTCTATCTCATTAGATCACACGTGCACAAAATATAGGTATAAAGTTTGGGTGCTAACGTTTCAATATTCGGTAATGTGTAAAGCATTTTATTTAAGTACCTAACTTGCAAAAAGCAGCGAAAATCATAAAAATTGTTTGCTACACGAATCATGTCCTCCAGTCATTTCGTTGAATATATTAAATTATGTTTATTAAGCACAAAAATGATGTTAACGCTTTACATATTTTAAAAGATTAAATATGAATATAAAATTGATTTATTTGTTTTATTTTCACCGTTGATACCTGGAATGTAGGTAGGTATAATTAATGAAAATAATAATGATAGAGTCAGATCAATTAAATTAATTTACGTGAAATATTTATATATTATTTTATATCGAGTTAAAAATTCAAAATTTATTGCTAGGTATATTTTTTTTTGTCAAAATTCGTGATTGTAGTTTTCACGATTCTTGGCCACCTTAGAAATCAGAAAACGAGTTTTTTTTATTTTTATTGCAGTTTAGCGAGACGATAATGCCGTTTGCCTGATGGTAAGCGATACGACCGCTCATGAACAGAAGCAAAACCAAACAACACCTTGATTTACAAAGCAATGCTTGGCATTCCACTGCGCTCGCCATCCTGAGACATAAGATGTTAAGTCTCAATATGTCCAGTAGTTACTCTGGCTACAATGTCCTTCAATCCCAAACACAACAGTGCATTTAAACTGCTGTTTGACGGGAGAAATAGACATTGCGGTGGTACCCACCCAGGCAGCCTCTCACATATGAGAGACCTACCACCAGTAAAAATAACAATTTACTTCCCTTTATCTACGTCTATACAATCAGTTAAAAATATAAAATTATTTAACTTATATATACCAAAGTATAACAATACAATATAAAATAGCTAACTAGAATTTTAGTATTCAAAGGTCTGGTTTACAGATGGCTATTAAAATAAGCACATATTGGGATTTGTCTTTTCATGCCATTACGTTGCAGTGTGTAAGCACTTTAATCTTCCGGTTGACCATTGTATTTAATAATTAGCCGTCGTTATAGGACTTAGCATCTATAGCCTATATTAGTATAGGTGTAACAAGAGCACTGCAGTGCTATTATGATATTTCAAAATATGTTCTGAGTAAAGATTGTAGTATGCGTAACGCAGGTGATACCCCGAAAGTCATAAACTCGTCTTTAGCATACCTATTATGAAATCTAACATGATTATCTCTTTATCACCATGATATTGGTCTTGATTGATGTTATACAGGATATATCAAGACTGCTACCGAAAACGAAACCGGGTGGTAGTTTAAGCATGGTTTAAGCGACTTCAGACACAATGCAACAGAAAATGTTGCAAAAATAGCGACGATTTTTTTTGTTTTTTCATATGGTCGTTTTTGGTTGGTAAATACATTTTTTTCCCTAAAATAATAGTGTATACCCTTTTATTTATACAGACTCTAAGGTATAAAAGAGTTTAAATTATTATTTTAGCAAAATCTAAGGATATACCACCCAAAAATAATGAAATTTAAAAAATGATTTAAAAAAAATCGCGTTTCTTTGCGAAATTTTTAGTTGCATTGTGTTTGTAGTCACTAACGCCCAAATACTGGAACGCCATTCAAATAATAAGTTGCTCTTAACAGCGCACGGCCCAGTTAGCCAGTACATTTAACCGGGATTAACGTGGTTAAGTGTAACTTATATTTAAGTTGCGTTCCAGTATTCGGGCGTAAAACTACCCGGCTTCGTAATCGGTAGCAGTCTTGATATACCCGGTATAATTGATACTTAATAACTCAGAACAAGAACTATGCATAGAAAGAGTCTGAACTCAGAACAATAACTAAAGCATAGAAGAAGCCTGAAATATACTCATATACTTATCCTGTTTTTTCCAATGGGCCAACATCATGGGAGGATGAGACAAATAATATGTGCTAAGGACGGCTCATGTTCACTGATGAAACGTCAAATTGCTATGTGTGGTATGATTACGCGGCCGAATTAAAAAGTGCAGTTATGTCAAATGTTACAAACGGCCAAAGCGCCGCCACAATTTAGTTACGACATATTCAATAGCGATGTGCTGCACATTTTATCGATAATATAAATAATGTATATTTTAGTTTACTAGCCATGTTACATAAATTGGCTTGTACTTTAAAATACCTACCCGGTAGTGTAGTGGTAAAAAGCACTCGGCCACTGCGCGAGGGCTGTGGTCTAGGATACTCTTTATAATTTTCGATATCATCATATCCATAGCAAAAAAAAATCTCTTTAGAGGCTTTGCGTACTAGCAGAGTAACGTAATCACACATGTAATGTTTTTTTACATTTACATGCGGAAGTTTCAACTGCTAATTTAAAATGGGTTTTCATGTTATCTTATATTTTTGCTAGTTTCTTTTTTTATCTTAGTAACAACTGAGGACATCAGAGAACACCTTTTCAAAAAATGTAGATCATCGTATTATATTTTTGTTCTGTAGCTACAAAGATAAGATACAAGCTTTTAATAAATAAAAAAATGGCTATGGATTTGAAATAAATAATAATGATTCATGTATGAATATCTACCACTGTGTCTACGAGTTTGCTATAAATAAAGTTCATGTATCGATATCGATAAACTATCAGAAGAGATCACAGCACAATTATCAAAATTAGAGTGTACGTTGAAATATCCCCTCAACCGTCGGAACCGGAAGCCGGTTCCTTCCGGTTTCAAGCAATAAGCAACCTAATATCATTGAAATAGGGTCTATATTAATACGGCTCATCGGATTTCAAGCAAAAAAGCAACCTAACGTCATTGAAATAGGGGCTATTTTTGAATCAAGGTCAGTAGGCGGCGCTTACGACAGGCTAAGGGATATCAGTAGCGCTACTTCTATGTTACTCGTTGTTCTGAGAGTCTGAAACATAATCATATACTTATCCTGTTTTTTTCCAATGGGCCAACGTCATGGGAGAATGAGACAAATAATATGTGTTAAGGACGGCTCATGTTCACTGATGAAACGTCAAATTGCTATGTGTGGTATGATTACCCCCTCAACCGTCGGAACCGGAAGCCGGTTCCTTCCGGTTTCAAGCAATAAGCAACCTAATGTCATTGAAATAGGGTCGATATTAATACGGCTCATCGGATTTCAAGCAAAAAAGCAACCTAACGTCATTGAAATAGGGGCTATTTTTGAATCAAGGTCAATAGGCGGCGCTTACGACAGGCTAAGGGTTACGCGACCGAATTAAAAAGTGCAGTTATGTCAAATGTTACAAACGGCCAAAGCGTTGACACAATTTAGTTACGACATATTCAAAAGTGATGTGCTGCACTTTTTATCGATAATATAAATAATGTATATTTTAGTTTACTAGCCATGTTACATAAATTGGCTTGTACTTTAAAATACCTACCCGGTAGTGTAGTGGTAAAAAGCGCTCGGCCACTGCGCGAGGGCTGTGGTCTAGGATACTCTTCATAATCATCATTTCAGGGTCCATGGCAAAAAAATTCTCTTTAGAGGCTTTGCGTACTAGCAGAGTAACGCAATCACTTATGTAATGGTTTTTTTTTTACATTTACACGCGGAAGTTTCAACTGCTAATTCAAAATGGGTTTTCATGGGAGTTATCTTATATTTTTGCTAGTTTTTTTTATCTTAGTAACAACTGAGGACACCAGAGAATACCTTTTCAAAAAAAGTAGATCATCGTATTATATTTTTTGTTCTGTAGCTACAAAGATAAGACACAAGTTTTTAATAAATAAATAAATGGCTATGGATTTGAAATAAATAATTATGATTCATGTATGAATATCTACCACTGTGTCTATAAATTTGCTATAAATAAAGTTCATGTATCGATATCGATAAACTATCAGAAGAGATCTCAGCACAATTATTTCTTGTTGTCAAAATTAGAGTGTACGTTGAAATGTCAACAGCGCTACTTCTATGTTAATCATTGTTCTGAGCTTAATAATTTCTAAGTGGAAACAATAGACAAAAAATGAATAAATTAAAATGCCACTCGCTGGATAAAATATATCGCGATGCCAATATTTAATATTTTAGTAATTAAAGGGAAATAAAACATGCATGCATGTTACATTACAGCTATATAGGTCTACCAGAATCTCATGGCATTTTGGGAAATTTGAATTTACGCATTGCAACACTGGGGTAATTGGGTGAAAATATTTTGATACTTTCAATAATTGTAATTAATTATTATTTAAAAATTGACATTATTTTTTTAGTTCAACTTTGTAAATAAAGTACATAATGTTTTAAATAAAATATATAGGTTATTTAAACATTACAATTACATCAAAATTGTACTTTTAGATTAATAGCCAATTAAAATAGGCAAATAAGATTTTTTCAGTTTTAAATTATAATATACATACGTGCCTTACGAGTATTTATAATATAGAGGGAGCGCTGGTACTTTCAAAACGTAGATGTAGATAAAAATGGTGGTACTGAGCCACCACTTTCGTTTTAATTCTCCCTTCTTATTAGTTCTCACTTAATCAAACAACTTTCAATTTCCAAATTGTAAGTAGTTTGATTATGAGTCGTTTTTATTTAAATAATTATTAGATTAGATAAATGTTATACGAAAGATGCAAGATGTAAAATAAAAACGTATAATTTTATTTTCAATCTTCTTTATTTCACTAACACTTTAGTCAGAGCTTACTTCTAAATACTCTTTCTGTACATCTTCTGATGAAGATAAAGGAATAATAATAAAACCGTTCCTTATCTAAAATCTCTGGAAATTCCTGTAAATAGGTATTTAATGCATTACTGTTTAGTTTCAAAAAATTCTATCAAAATATATACGATAAAACACATGCACATATCTAACACTAACCAAAAAAATGAAGTATCAATACTATTCACTCCGACTTACTTGTTAAAACGACGTCGATTTTAAAATCGACGATTTAGTTTAAATTTGACCAAATTATTCACGGATCTGGCGATAAACTTTGTAAACAATGTGTCACACTTGTGATTGTAGAACTAATTTGTACATTTTCGCTAAGAAAGGATAGAAATCTTAAAATATTCACATCGAATGACATAACACAAGTTTTGAATCAGCTGTTGACCGATGGTATTGCCACATAAAAATCATTATGTTTTTTTATAATTTTATGCCATGAGATTCTGGTAGACCTATATTATATCCAATGATTATAGAATAGAGGGGATAAAGCATAAGGTCACGTGACGCGTACCACCAGGCCCGTTTAACTCGGGCTTAAAAAGTAACCCAATTTTTTTTCTCGCTTTCTCATATGCCGTTTTCGCCCCATCTCTTTCACTTTTATGAATGTGTGCGTGTGCCGGCGTGCGCTGTCGCCGCCATATTGCCGCCATATTTTTCAACAGTCGATTGCTGTTTAGTTTGGATTTGCTTATTTTATTTTAATTGCATGTTATTTCATCTGTTTTGTAATCAGTAACGTAAATATTTAACAGTACAAACGTGATATAATTTGGTTTGTGTAAATCGTATCTAAAAACTTGTGATTTACGTGATAATTATTAATTTTAGTTATATGTTTTGTTCCCGAGTGCACACACGAAAAAAACATAGAAATATCTGTGCAGCCTTCACAAACAAAATATACAAACACTTTAATAAGTGAACAGCTATGTTGGCGGAGCAAGAAATACCAAATTATTGAAATTATTGAAAAACATAAATCTAACCTCATCTGACATAATAAAGGTAAATATAATAATATGTTATTCCGCTGTGACCCTATTTCTAGTTTAATCTGCTACAGGAATATAAGAAATAACAATAAGTTGAAATAAATACCCATTAAAATACAGATTTATTAGATCTCTGAACATGTGATAAGGTTAACTTTTTGTTAGTGTCTAGAGTTGATGGATTATGTACCCTTACTCCTCTCATTCGTACTCTCGACTGTAGAGGAAGCTTGTGCTCTGCAGTATAAGTCGACCCAGCACAGTACAGTGCAAGATTAAAGCTATTGGTATAGGTATTTCCAAGTTCCTAACATATTAATTTATAATTATCAGTTTTTATGGTTATATGTATCTAAAGTCAGGAAAGCAGTCAACTTCAACAGATTGTGCCCTTATAATATTTATTTCTTTATTAATTGTTTTATAATTTCTAGGCTAGACTCTGGTGAAATTTCCAGTCCAAGCAATTTGCAGGCAAATGCGTTTATCGTTGGAAGTACAAAGAAAGTCTCTACTATGTCTGCAGGATCACTTTTTGTAGACTTATATGTTAATATTGGTGAAGGTTAAATCACAACAGAAGTAATTATGTTCATTAATAATCTGTATATAATATTTATACTTCTTGATATAATTAAGATTGTCATAAAAATGCATTTGCTAAAGATTTTGGTTATATTTTCAAATTCAGTGCAATGCAGTTGTTTATAAGATTATATTATAGACCTATATTGTGCATACTATAATAGTAATAGCATTAACATTCTTTAAAATGACTTTATTTTAAACATATGTTCTGCCTATTCCTTTAATATATTATAATAATAAATCAAAAAAGTTTTAGTGTTTAGTAATGCATGATGCATTTAATGTTTTCAATGATTTAAATAATTATTTGTTAATTGATAGCTTATTTTAATTATGTATGTCTTGTTTTTGCTTTTCAATTTCTCCAAAAGTAAGCCAAATCGCTTTGTTATTTACTTAATGTCAATTGTGTCTTAGATAAAATTTACCAACAAAGTAATCTTGTGCTGTTTCATGGTATTGTAAAATATAATTTGCAATTATTAATGTTTCCATTTAAACTTTTATTTGTCAATGCATATTTCAATTCTGTAGTCATGTTCTTAAATTTGGCATTGTTTTATTGGTCCTAAAATTAAGAGAATTTTAAGTGATGAAATTAAGAGATATTAACAAATTGAAAATGTTTAAATTAATCTGAAGATGTATAAAAAGGTATTGGAGGTTATAATATTCATTAGGATAAAAATGTTTAAATAAAAGTGTTTTAATATAAAAATATAACAAATAAATCAAAGAATATATTGTTGATTAAAGGTTTAGAATTATAACTTGGTTTTATTTGTTATTTTCATTTTGAATCCATAAATTTGAACATAAATGCATGAAACCGAAATATAAAACCGGTAAATTTCCGGTAGTAAAAATCGGATTACTGAAAGTATAATGTACATCCCTGAATATTTCAAAATCGGTAATTTCGGTAAAGTACCGATTTCAGATCAGCTCTGGTGGGAAACGCATCTAATATATATACGTATAACGTACGAAAGAGATGGCTCAAATACGATGAACAAAATTCTTTATTACTATTGGTCAGTGACAAAATTATCAATGAAAAGAAAGAAAGATCCGATGAAGTTTGAATGAATTATATATGTAGAAAAGCATGTTTGGTTTCGATGTGTGAGTTTTCATAACGTGTTAAAAAATTTGTATGGAGTTGGCCGTCTGTATTTTTAGTCGTCTGTGCGTACCACTTTGATTCACAAACATGGCGGCGGCTCCGCCCCTAAAAATAGTGATACGCTAGTACCAAATTTTTTATCGATATCGATCATCAACAGTGGCATTCGACTAACATTAATATAACATTTTTAATTTTTGCTTTACTTCTCAATTGAGTATAAACAGGGGATTTTAGGACTTGACAGTCAAGTCTTTAAAAATTAAATCCGATAATAATAGGTCAATGTTTTGATATTTTTTTCATGCTATGATTTATTTGATGGGTAAGTTTTACCTGATGATTGGATTGGATTTGTCAAATAATACACACGTGAGATAAAATACAACTTTATTAATAGCTAGAATTTGGTTGCGACTTCGAATATACCACACTTTTTTCCTTAAGCACCAATTTTCACCATGTCAATATTTCTTTCGCCAAATTATAACTAAAATGTAAAAAAAAAACAGACATTTAGCAAACAACAATGAAAATATGTACACTAAACTAACAACTTAAATATATAAATAGAAATAAAATATCTACACAAAATTAACAATTAAAATGTAAAAATAGAAATTAAACAATTAACTAAATAAACACAATTAACTAAATAAACTGACATTATTGTGTTCTGTGACATGAACCATTGTAATTTTAAATGGCGATATAAAAAAAAGAAAAAAGAAGACAGTTCGTGTTGCTGACGAAGTTTCTTGCGCCACTTCTTCTTCACAGCTACAACACGTTCCGAAGCGGTGGTAGCAGAAATGAACAATCCAAAAGATCTTTTGAAAGACTATTTGAATAAATAATAATAATAATAATAATTAATCTTTATTTCATTACAACATGTTTACAACATAATAACACCCTGACTCCTGAACTAGGAAGCCCTGTATAACAGAAGTCAGTCTCTTTCGACAATTATTTATTTAACAGCTGCTTTATATAAAAAAATAAGAAACTCGAAAAAAAATAATAATTAAAAGACTTAATAAACTATGTAACAACACTAGATCGCCAAATGAAATGAACTTAAATTATAAAGAATATTTTGATTTTGATTTTGAATAAAGGAATTGTAGCGGACATCGCGAACGAAGGCAGGAAATCAGCACTAGAATAAAAATATTTTTCGAATAATTCAATCAAACAAAAAAAACATAAGGTACATACATACATAAACATACAAGCGGTGAATAATGTGGACTATAGATTTTAATTTATGTATAAATATTGACTGCCTCAGTGGCGTAGTTGTATTATGGTACGGTTACAAAGCTGAGGTCTCGAGTTCGAATCCCGGGTCGCGCAAAGTGATATCGGATTTTTCTATTCATTATCAGCACAGTCAGGAATTTGTGCCCGATATTGCGATAGGCTCGGACCCACAACATCGTAGGACGGAACATACAAGGCGAAATAAATAAATAAATAAATAACACCCAACAGTCACATACATAGTCCTGACCCCCCACATTAAGATCGAGTCTTGTGTCGTGGGTATCAGGAACTAAGAGAGACTTTTCGGTCTCACAAACACACAGACCCGAGAGAAATATTTGTGGGCCGCACAAACATTTCTCTCGGTGCGGGGATCGAACCCGCGGCCTCTCGATTCACAAACGGCGTCTTTCCGCCTGCGCCACGGAGGCTGAAATGTGGGTGTCCTGGTTGCACCTCTGCCTACCCATTCTGGGAAAAATGCGTGAGTTTATGTATGTATAAATATTAATATTATGATAAATTTATTTGTAACAAAACTAATAAAAATGCAACTGCTACATAAACAATAGTAATATGATGTATTAAACATTTTGATCTTAGTGTGGGGTCAGACTATGTATGTGACGGTTGGAGGTAATTATTTCTTGATATTCCTAAAAATATACTTATACTTTACAATTATCGTTACTTTTTTAGTCGCCATAATGTAAACATATGACCAACTAATACTAATTTACATGTTACAACCGTTACAAGGTTATACCTGTCGAAACAAACACCCAGTTGCATCTAATACATTTCGTTCATTAATACGTTGCACCATTCTTTGCTAAAATCAAAAATACCTATCAGGATATTTAATACATACCAAATAAAATAAAATAACATAGGTAGATTTTTATTGCTATTATTTGACTGAGGAAAATCATTATGTCTCACTTAGAATTCAATCAATGAATATGAAAGTGTTGGTTAAGATAAACAATTATAATAATTAATAATAAAATATGAAACTATTTCTGTTCATTAAAAGGTTCTCCAGAACATTAGACAATAGACTACCAATTGTCCAAATTATCTTGCATGTCATCTTTGTTATTGATTAACAGTTGTATTATTAATAGGATTATTAGGTAAAATATCATAATTACTACAATTTCACTTACCGGGAATATTGTTGGAAAGCTGTTTTCTTATTCAAAATTTAATGAACAAATAAATGTATTTATTGCAGGGTTCCAATAGCTTCCAATTTTTTGTATCCATTTTGTCCTGGTTTGTATGTTTATAAATCTAAAAAATATTTTTAATTTCACTTTGTTTGTCGGTCTGAATATATATTTAAATATAAACTATTTTTTTCTTTTTTTGAAAAATAAAGATCAAAATATTTAAAAATGATAATATCGATATGAATAATTTCGTATCGAATCCACTCATCTCTAAACTTGTGTGTAAACAAACAATGAGGTTGTTATTTACACTACTTGTATAAATAACGCCTAGAAGAGTCTAAAACTTAATCAACAAGATCCAAATACATTTATAAATGATAAAAATAAACCCAAAATGTAAATTTAGCACATATTTGTTAGTATTTCGTAAAAACAGTTACTAACCTATGAAAAGAAATGTTAGGGTCCTTTTTGCTTGAACTCGACTCGAATCCTTTAACACAACACTGAGGCATTTTAAAAACTTAACAACTTAACTAATAAGCAAACTAAACAAACTCAACAAACGAGATTAACCAATAATCCGAAATTCTTTGATTGTGCAGATTTGTTTACTCCGATTGACAGATAACGCCACAGTTTGACATTTCATGCAGTTTTTGGTTTAATAGTCTGTGGTTTCGAAAGCATAACTAAAATGGCGTCATTTTGGTCTATGGGCGGTCCCAGTGTGGTTAGTGAACAAAATATTGCCATATTCGAAACAAAGGAATTATTATTTGTCTCTTTCATTAAGGAACAAGTCAGCTTTGTGTAAATGAGACAGATACATAAATGTACATTCCGCGTCGATATTCTTAACATAACTATAACTTGACATATATAGCTACTTTTGTGCGTGATCCTTTATAATTCTTTTATCATTGATTATATCACATGCTGGGTCAAAGTTACAAGACTCCGTTCATAATAATGGTGTAAATTTTATTTTGTTCACTGGCAACACCAAATCCAACCGCCATTACATTTCTGTCATGCAATTATTTGTCAAACAGCCGTGGTCGTAGATTGCCTACCGAAGTGCCAATTGTTAAACCGAAACCACCTAAATCCACACACCACCATGGCTGCCAAATTTCAAGAATACAAAGACACAATTGAGAGCAGCCTGAACGACAAAAGCAAACCGTGGACGAAATATTTCGAAAAAGCCGAACAAAAAACCGGCGTCAACCGGGTATACCTGTTCATCGGTGAGTACCAAGTTTTTTATTTGCAATTTATTTATATCTTTAGCGGTGGATTGACGCGTATTTTGTGTTGTAGGCTTGGTCGCGTTCACCGGTTTATATTTAGTATTCGGTTTCGGTGCTGAATTGATATGCAACTCAATCGGATTTGTCTATCCGGCATACATGTCTATGAAGGCGCTGGAGTCTCCACAGAAGGATGACGACACCAAGTGGCTCACATACTGGGTGGTGTACGCGTGTTTTTCGGTCGTGGAGTACTTCTCAGACTTCATTGTGGGTTGGTTTCCGCTCTACTGGTTGATAAAGGTTAGTACAGAACGGTATGTTATAACGAACATTATAATACTGATGGTTATAACTTCACTGCGGCTCGGAACAACTATCCGTCTGAATCGGCCTTATATGCATATCATATTGAAGATATCGCGCCAAGTGTGGAAAACGCAAAAAAGTTACGCCCGTAAAAAAATGTGTGTGTTAGCCACAGTTTATGTGTTAAAATGTGTGGACTTTATACATAATTTGAACTTTACTTGCATACTTGTTTAATTCCTCCTGGCTGCTAAATTGGTATTAAATCACTGCAAGTAATCAAATATAATAAGGGTATCAGCTGAGGAAAAAATTGCCATTATTTCCTCATGCAATCAGTTGCTGGTTCCTATTTCCTATTTCCTGGTTCTTATTTCCTATACATAAAAATGATTGTGTGATTTTATAAAAGTTGGGTTTCCTGTTGTAATCAATTTATTCAAATGGCCACATGTTCTCACAGATAAAACTAAATATGCCACATTTCACATTATGCATACATTTGGAACATTATCATTAAGATTCATGATAAGTTTATTATGAAACACAACTATTAAAAATTAAATATTTAAATAGTAGTCTTATATATATACTTTTCTACACTAACTAGACAAAAAAAAACATATTTCTAAAAAAAGTTGCTTTGCATAATATCTAGTATGCCACACTAGTTCTTACAACTCCAAATAAGCTAAAATGTCTGAGGCCAAAGTCCAATATGAAACCAATTTGAGCAGAATTAAACAAGTACCCAGAGCAGAACATTTAACACACCTTTATGTAACTGTATGCTATAATTAACTTTCACTTTATTGAAATTAAAAACTTTCATTTGTCAAAGTGGTTTGCAACTGTAGATCTGAAAAATTGATAGTTCATTTAGTCTATCTAAATTTAAAAGGAAGCTCTTATTGCCATGGGCATACATTTCATATCAATTTGAAAGTTCCTTGCTAAGTGTATGGTGACCTGTAGGAATCAGACCAGACATTGGCAAATATGTTCATAGTTGTTGCGGGTTCAAATCCCAGGGCATAGGTTACATTTTGAAATGTACGTATTGATAATTAATCAACATGCACTTCAACAGTGAAGGAAAGCATTGTGATGAAACTTGCATACCATGATTTATAATAATTTTGATGGTATGTGAAGTCTGCCAACCTGCACTAGACCAGCATGGTGGACTATGTGGCCTAACCTCATCATTATACTCTCAATTGTAGAGGAGTCCTGTGACTTGTAGCGGGACATATACGAGCTGATACAGTACAGTATGGGTTTTAAGAAGTGAATTTATACTAAGGGGTCAAATTATAGCAGTTGATTTTCTCTATATGTAGCTGTTAATTAAGATTGGTTTTTATATTAGAATAATAGTAGTACTTAATATGCCAGATTTTTATATCTTTATTTCTATATATTGACACTAAAGATACATATCTTATCTATGCATAATATTAACTATCTGTGGCATCTCTGATTAATACGGGCTATTCAAGTAAATCTCCCATATGCATGTTACAAAAAATATGTATTTTGCAATCTATACTGAATTGATGACTAAAATTTAAATGTTGTGTATTTAGTGTGTTAATATTAATGAATGATGGGGTTCACATATTTGTATCAGCGCATATTGGTCCCACTGCAGGGTACAGTCCTCTACAATGGAGAGTAAGGTTAAGAGGGTAAGGCCATATAGTCCACCATGCAGGCTTAGTGCGTGTTCTCTAACTATACATACAATAGAAACTCTTAGAAAAAGCAATGGTATGCAGGTTTCCTCACAATATTTTCCTTCACTATTGTAGTCCTTGGTGAATGACTGTCAAAACTCTCATGATTCCGAAAAGTCAGATGTGGTGCCTTGGGATTTGAACCCGGGAGCACCATATACATGTTGGCAGCCATGTCTGGTCTGTTACCAACAGACCACCAGGCACATATATAAAAAGATAAGTAACTTTATGATAACCCAATTGCACTATGTAAAAAAAATTGTATTATTATTGTATGTTAAATGCTCATATTGTTTCTAACATCATTATAATATAATCATAATGCACTGCCTAGTGACACACTGCTAATAAGATAAGCATAATCTATATAGATTTATTACACTGTATTAAATTATGATATACACCATCATAAGTAATGTAAAATTAACATCCATTTCATCATATTCTGCCACTGGATATACACTGTTGAACATTAGCCTTCTCCATGGATCAGCAGAAAATAATTATGCACATCCAGAAAATTCCTTTACATTCTCTTACTTTATAAGTTTTCAGTCCACCTTTTCATATTCAACAAACATTTATTTAATTATAAATTAAAATGGAGAATTTACACCATAATTAGATTTCATAACGGATTGAACTATATACACTATATTGATAGCTTCCGCAACACAGTTGGCTGCAGGTGCAATCCCTCCCTGCAACAAATGTTTATTATACACAGGTATTTGTTTCCGGTCTGGGCGTTTGTGTGACCAAAAAGCCTCATAGTTTCTGATACCCACAACACAATATGTTTTAAATGTGGAGTCAGGACTAAGTATGGAATTGTTGCATGTATTTATTATATGAGAAATAATACATTACAAGACACGAAAAGTTTTGCAAGACTACTTCTACTATCTATACATATAAATAAAACTGAAGTGTCTGTTTGTAAAGTGAAAATTAAAGAAAATGTCCAACTAGATATCGTTATACAGGGTATATCAAGACTGCTACCGAAAACGAAGCCGGGTGGTAGTTTAAGCGACTTCAGACACAATGCAACAGAAAAAGTTGCAAAAAAAAAGCGTCAATTTTTTTTTTTATTATTTTTTTCCTATGGCCATTTTTGGGTGGTAAATACATTTTTTCCTAAAATAATAGTATATACCCTTTTATTTATAAATACTCTAAGGTATAAAAGAGTTTAAATTATTATTTTAGCAAAAACTATGGATTTACCACCCAAAAATGACGATATTTAAAAAATCATAAAAAAAAATTGTCGCGTTTCTAGGCGAAATTTTTAATTGCATTGTGTTTGTAGTCACTAAAACTACCACCCGGCTTCGTTTTCGGTAGCAGTCTTGAGATACCCGGTATACACGATACCTATAACGAAAATGACCTTAGATTTTTTTTTGTCTGTCTGTTTGTTCCGGCTAATCTCTGAAATGGCTGGACCGATTTTGACGGGACTTTTTTGTCAGGTAGCTGATATACAAGGAGCAACTTAGGCTACATTTATTTTAGATAAATTCTTTTATTTTAGTAAAATAAAGTAATGTTGCAATGCCCGCGCGCAGCTCACGCGCATGCGCCACTGGGCCGTCACGTCAGGCGCCTCCCACCACTTCTCCCACCAACGAATCAATATCACATTTACAAAATATTGTATATAAAGAAATTTTTCAATAAAGTTAATACAAAAAACTGAAAATAAATGAGTAACGGGAGTTTACCGCCGCTCGCTAACGGCCGTTCTCTATATCTTATCTATCTTTAACAAGAGGTTAAAATAGATACCATTACTATGTCGGTACAATTCTACACTTCAATAAACTAAGACTGAAATATTGGTTTATCTTACCTAGCTATCTTTAAACATGTGCACCATATTTATATCTCTCCATCTTTGTTAACTGAAACATAGACTGTATCAAAATATCTAATGAAATCTCTAGTTAAAGATAGATAGATTATAGAGAACGGCTGTAAGAGATGGCGCCACCGTACAATTAGATCGCGGTATGGTTTCGTTACAAAGGTTGATAATTAATATAAAAATGCAAAAACCAAAAAAGAACTAATTAACTTTTTTGTTAAATTCCACGCAGACGAAGTCGCGGGCACAGCTAGTATCTAAATATGCATTTACCTACACAGGTTGGATACAATAAGAATGTAGTTTGGACACAAGTAACTGATAAGATTATTTAGAAAATAATTTAAAATTATCTGAAAATGTCTCAAAACCAATTTATCAGTTGAAATCTTTATCTTTATTAGTTGTGTCTGAGTGTAAACTATTTTTATTTTATCGCATTGAAGTGAGACGAACATGCCATTCGCCCAATGGTGTACCATCGCGCATGTATTACAAAGCAATGCTTGGCATTCCACTTTGCTCACCAGCCTGAGATACATGATGCTAAGTCTCAATATGTCCAGTAGCTACTCTGGCTACAACATCCTTCAAAACCAATACACAACAGTGCATTTACACTGCTGTTTGGCGGGAGAAATAGACATTGCGGTGATACCCAGGTGGCCTCTTGGCTCTCACAATATGAGACACCTACCAGATGTAAATAATTTTTAAATATAAGTTTCAACATAATTAATTTTCAATTGAGATAAACCTCAGCTATAGGTTTTCTGTGCTGAAAGATGTATGTTGTTCTAAAAATATCCATCCTCTATTCTCTAAATTGCATCCAATACAAAATGTACTATAATGACTCATGACTTAAAAACTACAATTAAATATGAATGTGCATTTTTGCTGAAAATGCTCATTGTGTATACTATAAAATCTATGTACTAGCGGCTTAATTCAAAGACAGTTTTAAAGCATATTTTATTTATTGAAATTTTTGTCTTTGCTCAAATTAAAATCAGAAGTTGTTTGAAAGGGTCAAAACATTTGTTAACTAAAATAGATTTAAAATTGTAGGAATAAGAAGTAATGTTTAAACATATGAGAAGCAAATTAATGTGGGTTGTTCATAAGATCATTGGGGTCACTTAAATTAAGAGGAATCTTGCTACTGCTTAGGTAATTCAGAATGTACATTTGGGTTACATTCTGTTATGTCAAACAGCCGAACCATTATATTGTAGATAATTCCACATAAAATGTATTTTAATATTTTTTTGTCCTGATTGTATCAGTCAGCTTAGAAGTAATTTATTGTAACGAAAAAAAATCCATACATTAGTTTCTCAGCAATGAAAAAGGGCATTTTTTTTTTGACTTAGTAACGTCTGTACTTTTTGTTCATCACTACATAGTATAAAACAAAGTCGCTTTCTCTGTCCCTATGTCCCTTTGTATGCTTAAATCTTTAAAACTACGCAACGGATTTTGATGTTTTTTTTAAATAGATAAAGTGATTCAAGAGGAAGGTTTATAATGTATAATACGTACATATTATTGTACAGAAATCTATTTGTACCCAGGCGAAGCAGGGCCGGGCCGCTAGTAATAAATAAATCCAATATCACTATGCCCGACCCGGGATTCGAACCCGAGACCCCAACTTTTCAAACATTCTATAGTACAACTGCGCGACCGATACAGTCTAAGAAGATAACACAATATATCACAGAGTTTTTTTTGTGTGATGAAACATTCAAGTACATGAAATCATATTCTTTGTCCCTATGCTAATAATGAAGTGTTGTAATTATAGCACCCAGCATGAGCAACAAAGAAATGTTGAATCTAAACTATTTACATTGCACTGTAAATCTTTCGCTTTGTCTACATTGAGACACTAAAATATAGACAGTAGACAATGAAAAAGGATATTGGCACGGAGCCAAAGGAAATAAACCTAAAACCAGACATACAACAAAGATTATTTGTATACTTTCACACACAAATTAAATGACTGTTGGTCATTTATGTGCATGATTAAGTAGATCTTTCTAGTTTGTTGTTACTTAAATGGTATTTATTTATTTAATTCTTTATTGTACACAATAAAAAGGAATAACAGTTAAGAGATAATACAAAATAACAAAGTACAAATGGCGGTCTTATCGCTCTAAGGCAATTTCTACCAGACAACCATGGGATGGATATATGAGCAGGAAAAAAGATAGGGCAGTGTAAAATAAAGATAACGAAAACATGGAGACATAAAAAAAAAACATATAAATACAATATATATAAATACATACCACATATACATACATATTATATATACATACATAAGTATTATACATATACATACTTATATAAATTTATATTCTGATACAATAATTTCATGAAGTTATTTCGTTATTCTCTATACCAGGGGTCGGCAACCTTTTGCGTCGGAAGAGCCAAAAATGACAATTTATAACATTTCTAAGTTTTTAAAATTCCACAATTTTTTTCTGACTATTGTTACGACGCCTGTCACTGGTAGGGGTGCGGTAAAAAGTGAGGACAAGTGGCTGAGAGATAGAAATAGTGCCTAATCCTGATTAATCGATTCAAGATGATATACTACTTCTTTTAATAAATTGTATTGGCGTATGGAATTGAAGAGCCGAAGCTTCACATCCAAAGAGCCGCTTTTGGCTCACGAGCCGCAGGTTGACGACCCCTACTCTATACTAGAGAATTAACTATCGCAGCTATCCTACGGGAGTTACTAATCGTTACGCATCGATCCTTCACACGCGACGGATTAAGTTAGTACTTATAAAAGTAGACATTGGACCTTATTCATAGACAATTTAAAAACATATTTTAGTTATCGAATCTTTTGTCCCTTTCGAACGAATTTTAAATTCAGTTTGAGCAAAGAAGACATACATACATACATACATACATAAACTCACGCCTTGTTCCCAGAAGGGGTAGGCAGAGGTGCGAGGGCACCCACATTTCGCCTTGTATGTTCCGTCCCACAATGTGATAGGTGGCGAGCCTATCGCCATATCGGGCACAAATTCCTGACTCTGGGTTGATACTGAATAGAAAAATCCTATATCACTTTGCCCAACCCGGGATTCGAAGAAGACATAACATTCGATATTTAAAATAGGTTTAAAAACTTTATGAATACGGCCGTTATAGTTCATGTTATCTTATAAATTATAGTAAAGATATATATAATATCCTTTCGTGATTTATATAAATAATGAAGCAATTATATTTACCATTAGAATTATACCATTTGTACCATTTGTAATTATGCCATATGTATTTTGTTGTTTTGTAATGTCCCTAAACTGTTATTCCTTTGTACTGTGTACAATAAAGAATTAAATAAATAAATATACCGAAGTATCATCTATTAATAGGGACGTGAAAGAAATGAACTTCTAAAAGGTTGCCATGTAAAATATTAGAATCGCCTGGTCCCCCTTGCCTCCGTGGCGCAGTTGGTTAGACGCCGACTGTGAAACGAGAGGCCGCGGGTTCGATCCCCGCACCGTAAAAAATATTTGCGTGTACCACATGTATTTGTTTCGGGTCTGGGTGTTTGTGAGACCGAAAAGTCTCTCGTAGTTACTGATACCCACGACACAAGACTCGATCTTAGTGTGGGGTCAGGACTATATATGTGACTATTGGGTGTATTTATTTATTAATGATTTTGCGTAGAGGCATGTTAAGTTTCTTAAGAATCAAATAACTAACAAACACAAATGATCTTGCTATTTCATAATTGAATTCATACTTTACGTTCCAATTAACATCCGTTAGTGCACTAGTCATTATTGTTTCCTCCTCACATTGTGTAGTTGTGACGTCATTAATACGTTGAATAATCAAGAATTCATTTGTTATAATCTCTTGAGAAATCATTATGAACACAGTGACCAACGGTTTAGAAAGAAAATAGGTTTGTGAAATGTGAGCTGAAATTGTACACCTTTTTTTGCTGTTACGAAACTTCTTGATCTAGTTTTCACACTTATGTGAACAGTGCTTTTTGAATCTTATTGTTGAATTGACAGTATACTGATAATCTTTTTTGTCAGTAGAATGATCAGTAGAAAAATAGGTGTTTTATTTGATATTACCAGTTTATCTAATTAATGTCTCCTTTTATAATGTGACTGATATTTAAATATTTAAATGATGCAGAGAATATGCTTACTCTAATATAATTTTTTATTTTTAATTATGTATGGATTAATGAAGTTACTGTAAATACACGAGCTACTTTCATGATGTCGATTGAAAATGTAAACATTTCGATTTACTATCATAATTTTTGTTGTTCTTAATTTGTGTTAAATCTTTGTATTTAAACATGAAAATAATATTTATTCAATTTTAAAATGCATATAACCATGTTAATTGAATAATAATAAATAAACACCATATATTTTAATAGTGTAACATGATGATAAAGCGACATTGTGCAGAATTATGTAAATGTTTGAGTTATCAAAAATCTAAAATTAAGTTAATTATGTTCATTAAAACTATTGGCAGTTCATGAAGTAAAATATTGCACTATAACCACATTCTATCCCGACTCCGATTTTATATTTGATTTTGAACCTGCTTGGTTGTTTAAAAAAAAACTGTATGCCTTTTTATCGTGCATAAAATCATACGTGACTTTGTTATACGCGTATTGATAAGAATTATATTTTATTGTCATCTATGTACTAGACTCATAAAATTTTTCCCTAACAACAAAGATAATGAATGAACGAAAATGCCTAAAAATGGATAACTGACACTTTTTTCCTGAGGATTCAGTGCTAATAAGGCAATAATTAGCCTATCTCCGGTATTGATAAGTAAATGTGATACCTACAACGCGAGACTTCACAAGGTGATACAATAATCGTATAATTCAAATATCCTCTTACCATTTGTCCAATGATTGATATAATAGTTGCAGTTTTTGACGTCTTAAACATATTTCTTTAAGGACTTAAATATTTATATGGATCAGGTGATAGGTCTCTCATATGTAAGAGGCCTATCACGGGCAGGGGTAGATACATACATAGGCAATGTATGTTTCTCCCTGCAAGCAAAAGTGTAAATGCACTGTTTTGTTCCGGTGTAAAGGAATTTGTAGCCAGAGTATTTATTGGGCATAATGAGACTTAACAGCTTATGTCTCAGGATGCCGAGTACAGTGGAATGCCAAGCATTATTTTGTCATTCATGGTGTTTGGTTTTGTTCCTGTCCATGAGCGATCGTATCGCTTACGATCAGGCGAATGGCATGATCGCCTCGCCAATTATAGATAAAAAAATATCTAGAAATCGTTCCTGTAAAATTAGCGATTCTTGAAGTAATGTTACATGTCATATTCTCATAATCAATACATAGAACAGCATTGCTTGTCGATATTTTAAAAAATCCCTTTGTTAATTGTCACACTGTGTAATCTTTTTTGTTCAATACGTAATAACGTCGTGTTAGTCTTTCAACCCTTTGAATTCTGAGGTCTAGCGAAGAGTATTAAAAATAATAAAAAGTATTAAAAATATTATTTTAAAGTAACATAAAACCCACACTAGGGCGTCTGAAATATTATGTTCCATACAGTAGTGCAATTTACATCGTAATTGTGAGTGGGCGTCTATTGTTCTTTGTTCATTATCCGTCGTACATTGTTTACATTACTTATGTACATGTAGCATATGACAGTGACACCGTTGTGCAAACGTGTTGATTAATATATTCCAATGAAATATTTAATTATGATAATAAACTTAAGTATTTGGCAAAGATCCAATTTGTAGTTCTTTAGAGATATGCATTAGAATTCGTCCGAAATATTGTCAATGTTAGTTATAAGTTAAGAGAAATGAAATATCTCCTAAAATTTAAAATTAGCAAGGCCACGCTTTTGTCAGTCATGTTTGGGTAGGCTTTATTGCTTTCTTACGTAATTAAAAAATTACAAATTAATGCTCTCAAATTATGTAAAAGGCAAAAAGGAGGTGGGTCTGCTCGAGCTGACTGGGACATAGATACCCAGCTGCGTTGTTTTTTCAGTCTCCTAACTGCCTAAGTTGTTAAGCGGAAGTACCATACCGACGACCTATCAAGCGACATAAGGTTAACATATAAAAAAAAAGTGAGCGCGAAAAAAAAGATTAGTAATGACAAAAATATGACTACTTAACGATGATGGTTGATTAGTACAACTATATAATAAAAAAGACAGTTGAACGATCATCGTAAGGATATAAAAAAGTTGCATCATGTAAAAAATGGTCAGAACACGATAATCTATGGCGGTTATGTCATGCGCTAATGGCATGATTCTAGACACTATTCGTGTATATAGGGATTTATTATAATGATCATAATAATTAATATACCCAACAGAAACACAAAGTCCTTACCCCACACTGATATGGGTTATATATATTCATAAAGACTTAACAGTCTTCAATTAATTTGATAGATTCAAAAACGCTATTCACAGATGTGAAAAATCACAAATAATTATTTAACAGCTAATTAACTCTAAAATAGCCGAGATTTCTGGTAGTTGGACGCACAGGACGTTAAATATTTCTGTCAAGTGAATGATTTTTTTTCTATGAAGTGGCTATTTTACTTAAAATATATAGAAAGAACTATTATGGATAGTAAAAAGTGTACGTTATAATACGATTTAAGTAATTTACGTTAATATTGTTGATTAGTGATTTTTTATGAATATAGGTGGTACATCACTAACATTTCAGTTACAATCTCTTACTTCTGTATCACAACACCTAGGTGTAAAACAAAGATTTGTAACCACGACAATATTTATAGTTATTTAGGTGCATGGGTTGAACCCGCGCCACTAAAGCCAAAATAAAACCCAGATTAAACATTTTTTAATAAGACAATAGCGTTAATATGTTACTTTTGTAATTTACAGTGCATTTTCATCATCTGGTGCTACTTGCCAACGGACTTCAACGGTTCTCTGATCATCTACAACCGCATCATCCGTCCCTACTACCAGAAACATCATAGCCGCATTGATGACATGGCCAACTCAGGTATTGCATGATAAATTATATACAATCTGTAGGCGAATAGAATAATTTGGCTTTAAAAAGCAGTGGTACTTTCAATATCGTATTATTTTTTCCTTCTGATATTAGCTAAGGAAGATAGTTTATAAATATTTTTGTGGTTATAACTATTTATAATGAATAGATACTTCCTTAAATTATTAACAAAAAAAAAACAGTATTCAATATCTCACTCATTCATTAAAATGTCAGTAATAAAATAAATTGGGAATTTTGATTAATGACAGGAGGAAATCACTAATGAAATGGGCATAATATAATATTTATACCAGTGACAATGATGCAAAAATGTTGTAATAGCAGATAAACATCTCAATGTCTAGATAATGATAAAAAATGAGTAAAGTTGATACAATTTGTATAACAGTATAGGTAAGCAGATAAGACTGATCTTGGTTATTCATGCTTTAGGTGTTTTGACTACAATTAACGGGGTGAATTGGGACTCGATTTATGGGATTATATTGGGATAATAGGAACCGAATTGTTCGGGTGTTAAACTATGAAATATGATATTTTGTGTAACGGAAATCATACATGCGTTAATTTGTAATTTCTGTCAATCTGATAGTTTCTGGCTAATTTATTTCCTGTTCACCTCGTAAGTTAGTACATTTTTGCCATTCGATTTCTCTTATTTGGAAGTGGTTTTCTAGTAGATTCAAAAGGTTTTTCACGGCCATTTACTAACGGGTAATATTGGCATTATTTGGATAGAATTTGGTGTGGTAGGCCGCATGCTAGGAGTTTCGGTATTTTCTTTGCTTTGGTGGGGTAACTTTTGGACGAAAATTGTTTTTTAAAAGTATTCTATTCTATTCAAAATTTAGCAATTGAAAAAGTAGTGAAAATTACAAAATACTCTTGAAAAATAAAATTAACTTTATCCATTTTTTATTGCAAAAAATGTTATTGGGTAAATTAATATCCCAAAACAATACACTTAAATTATTCAGGCAACGCAACTTTTTTAAAAAACACAATATACATTGGTAAAATGCCAAACAGTAAAAGCAATGCTGTGTCGGAATGAAATTTTCTGTCGAATGACCTGGTGTTTCGTTATTTTACGACATTTTTCAGTTCAGTGTGTACAGCCAATTTCGAATGTTTTGCAATTCTGTCCACTTTTGATTATCAATACGATATTGGAATTTTAGGTCTGAATGATGTTGTGAAAGACCTCAAAGGGTCCATTAAGGACACGGTAAAGGCATTCAATAAAACCATTAAGGAGCTACACAAAGATTAGTCAGCCACAAATTATTCAGGTATTATTAGTCAAACCGCTTTGCATGGCGAAGGGTACAGAATGCTAACATTGCCTCACTGTGGTGTAACTGGGTTAAAACATGTCCTATGTACAATCCTTTAGATATATTTATACATATTTTTTTTATATACCTGTGTGTAAATCCTAGGAATGTTTGTGTGGGTTTTAGTATTGATATTGATAATTGAAGTTTAGTATTGATAGTCAGGAATGGATATGTACCCGAGCGTGCGTGTAGTGCGTACGTACCTGCGTGCGTTATTATGCACATTTATTATTTTATATCTTTTGAATCACATTAACACGTTCACTGCGGAGCGAAGTTATTAACAAACCTTATGTGTGGACCAGTAGTCATTTCTAGATATTTTACAATATAATTTAGGCATTTAAAATATACCGTGTGTGTGCGCCGCAGTCAACGTGATAAAACTATTGTTACACATATTTTTAATTTAGACAATTCCACACGTTTAATAGAATTTACCAATATTTTTTGCTTAAGTTTTAATATGCTCTTATTTATGTTTACTGCCTTGCAAGAGTTATCGACAACAAATGTCCAAAAGTTGGTGCAACGTGCAAATCTCAAGATAGATCGTTCATTGAAAAAATTGACAGAATGAAATCATTACTTACTCACATTCATTGTCAAGATTTTTCCCCTGTAAAGCAATGTATGTTTTTGTTTTTTTTTGTCCTATCACACACCACTTAAGTAAATCATGTAGTTTTACCAAAACTATATACAAATAGTACAGTGTTCCGTATGTATTAAAATGTCGCTGTATTTTAACAATCCCTCACTGATTTATAGGTAAACAAGACTAGAGGTGTTATATTCATATTGTAGAAATTTGGTGAGTATGTAAACAGACGCTTACATTGTCAAGCTGTGTTTGGGAGCATGTGCTTCTTTGACATTAACATTGAATTATCTGGCAGGAAATGGCAAATATATGTATATATTTTTAACATATCTATATGTTTTAACACAATATTATATTTATATTTATAGATTGACATTACTTATCAGTTACGGAAGGATATTTTATGACTTTAAATATCATTTGAATGTTTGTTATGATTATTATTTATGTATGGGCATATCATATAGCCTATTTTTTATACATAAGTTAAAATTATGTGATGCATATCAGGCGAATAAGAGCTATGCTAGGGTGCTTTATTTTATCAATCTACAGGTGATATTTTTTTATTTTGTGAATGTATATTTTCTTATTAAATAACGCAAAATAATAATAATATTGGAATCCTATAGGTGACCATGGAAAATGATTTTATGTCCTTTTTACACAATCATTCTAACTCATTAATATCTCCATATAAGTATATTATATTTTTATAACTCATAACATAAGTTGTTGATTAAGCAAATAGAAAATTTTAGTTACTATTTAGAAATAACAAATTCAATATAGTTTCGTAACAAAAACATTTCAAACACACATTAACAATTAAATTAATTATAAAAATATCTGCATAAATGCACTAACTATTGGACTAAATACTGGTAGAGGCGTAGGCAATTTTTCTGCCAGATTTTTGTATTAAAACTGAAAATTCATATTGTCTTAAAATTATGTAATAATATTACTAACAGTTTACGTACTTTCTGAATATTGTATATTTTGTAACAAATAATTTGAAATATAGTTAAGGGGCCATCCATAAATGACGTCACACGAATTTCATGTTTCTGCGTACCCGCATATCCGGTCACACCTAGTTTCATTTCTGAATCCGCCGCCCTATATCACATCGTGTGATGTCACGTATTTTGCAATTTACTGGTGGTAGTTCTTTCATATGTGGGAGGTCGTCAAGGTTGGTACCACCGCAATGTCTATTTCTCCCGCCAAACAGCATTGTAAATTCACTGTTGTGTTTCGGATTGAAGGACATTGTAGCCATAGTAACTGCTGGACATATTGAAACTTAACATCTCGTGTGTCAGGATGCCAAGCATTGCATTTTCAAGGGTTTGTTTGGTTTTATTACTGCTCATTAGCGGTAATATCGCTTCAGGCGAAGCGTATGCTCGTCCCGCCATTAATTGCAAAAACATATTTTTTCTGCGATTAGAGTAGCAACTATTTTTATGTCATTTAAATGTAGTGTTGTAATACTTAGATGTAAAATAATGTGATGTCACAAAATGTTGGTCCTATTCGGGCCCTTCTCACACAATATTACACTTCGTCGACCTCCTCCCTCCCCCTTAACGTGTGACGTCATTTATGGATGGCCCCTTTGATGATAACATTTATAATAATGTAGATTAGTTTTCCTATTGTATATTCACTGCTTTTAATAGCCCAATTACGCGGAGAGTTTCTTGCGGTGAGAATCATATGCCACTATCGCGTGATATAACCACCGTAAGATTATCGTGTTTTGATAAAATATCATTACATGATGCAACTTTTCTATATCCTGACGATACTCGGTATCTTCAAGGCGAGATACCCTCAACGTGTAAAGGAGCTTAAATCTGTATTATATCATCAAATTTGTAAAAATAATGACGCAAATATCGTAACTACCCACACTTATTATGCTGTTTACAGTAAATCGTAAACAATATATGCCGGTTTGGGGCTTGCTTGTGTCGCTTTAATATATATAAAAAAAAAAAGGGGACAGTTAAAAATTATTACTGTGTACTTACCGATTTTTTTGTTTTTTTCAGCTTCGCGTCTTGTAGCGGATGCAGTAAGGAAGAATAATTAAGCCTCAATAAATATTAAACACCATTTGGGAGTGAAAGTACAAAAATCTATCTGCACTCGCTTAGTACACGGGCTTTGCGGCACTTACATGGTATAAATGCATTGTTATTTGGCACATATATGGGCCCTATCTTGCCTGCCTGAAAATTGACACCCCATATTTTTTGTGTGGGAAAAAAATATAGAATCTATGGTTGAGGTTAAAAAAATAATCTTTGATTAACATCACTGTGGGTCGAAGTTATTTACTACATTGCATTTATATTTTTTAATTATGAATAATGCGATTTTGGCTACATTTGACCAAATCTCCGAGCCTTTATGAATGCATTTTGCTTTGATCCAGGTTTGACGTCATGAAATCCATACTCTCGACATAGGTTTTTTATCCTTATTACCAATAACCTTTAGCCAGTAGAAAGCCATAATATATAGCCAATATCTTTGTAAATGACAATTTAAAAACATTTTGGATGTTATTAAAAGAGATAGGTGATTTGTTCAAAAGGATTTTTTTTATCATGAACTTGTATTATTAGTGTAAGCTTTTTTTTGGAAATTGTGACACATTAATTAAATTAGGTTCTTTTTACCTAGTTTAAGTTAAAATTATTAGTTGAATCTATATTTCCCGGTTAACCTCTGAGGGATTGAAATGTGTAGATTAAGTTTTCTTGGTATTTTTTATCTTCCCTATTTTAAGATCTCTCATATAGAACAATGAATTTCTTCAGATTATTTCTTTAGATTTTTCTTTATAGATTTGCTCAAGAGTTGTAGTTTATACAGGGTATATCAAGACTGCTACCGTAAACGAAGCCGGGTGGTAGTTTAAGCGACTTCAGACACAATGCAACAGAAAAAGTTGCAAAAAAAAAGCGACAATTTTTTTTGTAATTTTTTTCTTATGACTATATTTGGGTGGTAAATACATTTTTTCCTAAAATAATAGTGTATACCATTTTATTTATAAATAATCTAAGGCATAAAAGTGTTTAAATTATTATTTTAGCAAAAACTATGTATTTACCACCTAAAAATGAAGATATTTAAAAAATCATAAAAAATAATTGACGCGTTTCTTTTCGAAATTTTTGGTTGCATTGTGTTTGTAGTCACTAAAACTACCACCCGGCTTCGTTTTCGGTAGCAGTCTTGAGATACCCGGTATATATTGTAAAGTAGGAAATTCTGTTCAAGTTTTTTTATTGTTAGTTTAATGTGTTTCTGACAGTTTTTGAGTGTTACCATGTACTTTGCGTTATAAAATTTCAATGTGTGAGATGAATAGAAATATTTTTGTCACTAGTGTATAGACCCCATGTTTACAATAATCATGTTTGAGAATTTTAAGCTTGTGATGTAAATTCATGTGCCTTCAATATTTGGCTGCCGCGTTGTTTGTATTCACTGAAGGGTTTGTTAAACTTGTCATTTTTTCACATAATAAAAAAAGGAATTCATTGTATGATCGTTTTATTTATAGATTTATCATTATAGTATACAGAATCTAATTCCCTATAGCAAATCAATTTTTTTTTATTGATTGGCAAGACAATCGCCTGATGGTAAGCATACGACCGCCGAAAGACAGTGGAAAAACCAAACCACATCCTGAATTACAAAGCAATGTTTGGCATTTAACTGCAAATAGATGTCTGATGCTGCAAATAATTCTTGAGTGCTATATTCAGACAAGACTAAAGGTTATACTAGGGGTCCATCTACAAGATGGATTGAGGAATAGCATGCTTGTCTCTCCATTCACAAATATAAAAAAACCGAAGCCGTTACCAACCAGGTTGCAATCGAAATTCTCGACGTCTCGGCCTACATTCAATATTGCACTTTCAGAGAGGTTACTTAATTCCCCGACACGAAGTTCAACATCCATGTATTAATTTTCCACTCCAAAAATCAATACAATTCTCTATGGAACTTGCAGTCTAAGGTTACGGAGACAATAGAGGATTTGAACATTTTGCAAAATATTTAAGCATATTCATATAGTTTTACATAAAACGATCAGACATTCGTTGTTGTGTCAGATTAACGAGTAACCCCCCAGTGACTGAAGAAGAGAGGGAAAGAAGACAATAATACAACAAGTTTTAATTAAAAGTATTTACTAAATCTAACATTAACAAATAATAACTAATACATTCACACTGTGGCTGCCTGTTCAGTGTTTTCAGACTCCTGTTTGGCTAGTTTTTCTCTTTCAGCCTGCCTGTTCCTCCAAGCTGTCATGTAGGACCTCGGATGTATGGGGAAGAAGCCTGAAAGACCTGGAATAAGTATTTAATTATTTGGAAATCTGCAGTATACATAGAAATTTATATTTAAATTAAAAATTAATACTATATGCTAAACAAGTTTTATGCCCAAATACTTGAATGCCATTAAAAATAATAAGTTGCTTTTAACAGTGCATGGCACACTTAACCACTACATTTAAGCGGGATTTATATAGTTACATGCAACATAATATTAAAGATGCGTTACAGTACTCGGGCGTAAATCTTTAATATTTAAATCTTACCAAGTAGTTCACTAACAGGAGGACTGACATGAGCACCTTTTCCGAGCCAATACTTTATTCTTTCCAAATTCAATGCAACTAGTTTCTCATTGTTTATATTTGGCATTGGGTCATAAGAACCCAGTTGTTCTATAACTGGAAGAATGTTTGGACGCCTTCTCTGGAAACAAATGTTAAGAAATTAAATTAAGACCAAATAAATATTAAATAGCAATAAGTGGGCATATAATATCCTAATATGACTAATAACGTATAAAATACTTAATAAGTCTAGTTTGTAGAATAAAGCCCCGTGTAAGTATAAAGTAGAAGAAAAAACTTGGTCTTGCAGTTAATATTTTTGCCTGAAATTGAACTTGATAACATAAAATTGATGTATATTATGTTTTCAGCATATCGTTTTGTAACATAACAATCAAAACACTTCCAATAACAAACATAGTAACAATAAACCACAAACTTTTCAATTCAAATGATTTTTATTGGGAAACTTACATGAATTACGGAAATGTGAAAGAATGGTCTGTTTGTACAGCCATGACGTATCAATCGGATAGATTTTGCAGCTTTGGCGAAGCATCTACCAGTACCACTTGAAGGGGCTAACGGCATTTTGATATATTAATTTGTAAATCGTTTTTATTGGTTTTTATTATTACGGCTAACCTTAAAAATCACAGACCTAAAAAATATAATCTGACATTTGACAGCATAATGTTCGTTCGGAAATAGATTTTTTTTTTTTTTTTTGTTCTTTTCGTTCCGTGAGGAACCGGCTAAGATCCAAGACCATACTGCCAAGTCGAAAGTATTTCTTGTTTCTTAACACGTTCACTGTGCATGCCCCACCGATGGGGCATTTTGAGATCCTCACCATACGTGAATGCACCATCGGTGGGTCATGAGCCCCTCGCAAGTTTAAAGGCTTGTAACTCTATGCACGTGTGAGTTTATACACTTATATCAACTTACACGTGTGAGCAACGAACTAAAAGAGAGGTTAACGTGAAAACCGGAGAACTTTTTTAATAAGGATTGCCAGTATTCACTATCAAAAGTGCGTGAATTTTGGATGAAAATAAAACAACAAAGTGTTAATAACATTTATTTGTTTTTATTATTTATTTTTAATGGCAACTGTTAAAACAATTTAAACATAAGGCTTTATTGCAGTTCAGACACTCCAGATCCGTTTTTTTTTGCTTTGCGGGCTGCTTCCACTGCTGTGCGGCCTTCTTCTATCAAAAGTCTGTAACAGCCAGTGCAACGTTTCCTGAATATTCTTTTTGGGTTACGTCTAGGAATTTTTGTAAGGGAATGGTTTGACTTAGAAGTTCTAGCTTGCTCAATTGTTAAGCTAGACCTAGAAGAATGTGTAGCCGATAACATTTCAGAAGGCTTAGGATCTTGAAGGTTGAGTAGTTGTTTAACTATTATTTCGTGGCCTTTGAGCACAGTCATTTTACTTTGTGGATTCTTTTTCTACTTTGTGGATAATTACTGCGTTGATTACACAAATCGAAATCAGATCTCCAGCAATTTTCTTGTACCAAAAGCAAGTTTTGCGCACAGGCGAATTATAACTGGCGAGCTGGTCTGCTATATCAATCCCTTTTTTGCCACGATTATACTCCAGTACTATTTTGGGCTTCAAAAGTGGTCTAAATCCAGTAGACATTTGCATTTGATGATCATGACATGTTGACATAACCAATACATCGCGTTGGTCCTTCCACTTCGTTACAGTTAGGAAACTATTTTGTTTTGCAGCAATTTCACCCTTTTTAAGATTTATGTTAACCACATCTAGTGGAAGATCTCGTCTATTTTTACGTACAGTTCCACAAAAGTCTGTTCTGCGTTCTTTCAGATATCTAGCCAACGGGACACTAGTATAATAATTGTCCGTCACCAATAACCTGCCCTCGTTTAAAACATCTTGAGCTAACATAGCTACCACTGATCCTGGTGTGTCAAGACCTTCGACTACTGTATCTTCTCCTGAATACACCTTATAACTCCATGTATAGCCCGTATCCGTGCACAATTTATAAATTTTTAACCCATATTTGCTGCTTTTTTGAGGATTGTAGGTACGAATGTTTAATTTTCCTCTAAACCCGACTATGGATTCGTCAACAGCGAGAGTGTCGCCAGGTGTAAAAACTTTTCGTGAGTTTTCAATTACTATGTCTATCAGGGGTTGAATTTTGTAGAGTATTCAGCAGTGTTGTCTGCAAAATGCCAACATCTTAGAATGAGGCAAAATCTGTCGTAGGACATAGAAATTTCGTGAAGAAGTGGATGGAAGTACAGCCTATCTTTCTTCCAATAGCATTCAGTTGTGGGAAAATCAACAAGACCCGTAAACAGATAAACACCGATAAACTTGAGCATTTCATCTGCAGAAACTTCTTTCCAACGTTTTATGCGCGAATGCGGTTTCACCGTGGGAAGAAGCTGTAACTGTGCGGCGTAAATATTGGTTTGAATAACCATCAATTGTATCATTTTGTCATCTACTATTGATCGAAATATGGTCCACAAGTTTACGTTTCCGCCAAAAATTTGATCTTGACGCTTGCCATTGTCGTATCCTGTGAAAACCTCTCTTTCCAAAGGCTGTATTTCAAAAGACCATGCAGTAGGCAATATATGAGAATTCATATGAGGTGTTCGAGAATGTTGGAGCTTGTTCTTGTATGCTAGGGTGAGGTGAGGGTGCTAGGGTAGCTTCGTCGGCCATCGGCAATAGCAACACAGCAGGTTCGTTATCAAATAATGGCGGCAAAATTCGTTCATGCGAGGAAATGCAAGGCTCTCGTAAAGCATCGGAAATATAAGCAGATGGCATAGCAGGCGATTCTTCAATATTATTACCAATATATCCTCTGATATCCTCCACCGATTCAATATTTTCACCAAATAACTCACCACAATTTGAATCTTCCAAAACCTCCACGAGAAATTCTTCTTCATCACTTTCTTCTAATATACGACGTAACTCCTCATCCGAAAGCTTCGCTAAAGGTCTGCATCGTTCCATTATTAAGCCAAAACAACAATAAGAAAATAATACTAGTCAACTAACGTCTAACACAAAAGTACGTTACGAAAACTTTTTGAGTTTTTCACCAAAGAGAATTTAAATCACTACGTTATTTTTCACTATGACAGATATTTCTTTTTATTTGTTCCGCAAAGAACCGGCTAAGGTCAAAGACTATGCTGCCAAGTCTTAAATAATGACAGATAATAATTTGACAATAACTTTGACTTGACCATTGGCATAGAAAAAGAGGTCATACGTGTATGACCCACGGATGGTTCATTCGTATAAAATGGTTATTTTTTAATGAATAATGAATAAAAATAAAAAATAATGATATGTCATTTTTATACCTAACACTGCATATTATTCCCAATTTGTGTTTGCACTTATGGAGTTGCCTCCGTAACTATAGCTACACAGTTAACGTGTTAAGTATAGTACTTGTGGACTATTCTTGATATCTTAATATATATAATTCACGTGTCACGTTGTTTGTCCGCGATGGACTCCTAAACCACTCAACTGATTATAATAAAATTTTGTAGATATGTGTTATTTGTTCCAACTTAAAGGTGGGATAGTTTTTATCTCGATTGAATTGACGAAAGTATAAAAAAAAGGAAAAAACATTTTGCCATACAAAATGTTCATGGGTTTGTAACTGTCAAAGATTTAATGTTCATAGCGTCGATACGGTAAACTCTTCCCTAAAATTAAATAACGTATTTAAATAAAGGTTTCGAATCGACAACACATAGCCACAATATTCGATTTATGGCGTATTTTAGATTTCAAAGATGTAAATTAATGACAGTAATGAAAAGTGGTTGACATTTAAATTGATTGTCAAATATTTATGCATACGTTCAGGAATTTATTGTAAACTAAAGAGTATATTATGATGCTACATAAATATAGGACAATTAAATAAATAATATTCACATGTATTAAGTTTTACTTCTTTTCAAGATAGAATTTCACTTAAAAATGAAAAATCTTTAATAAAATAACACATAAAAATAAAAACTGAACTGAACTGAATAAAATAAAAATTTTATATAATTATGGAGAATATTGCAGGGATTCTCAAATTAGGCGTTGCCTGTGTCTTGAAAAACCAGTTAAATATAATTGTTTCTACGTTAATTGTGTGTGTGTGAGTGCATTTCTACGAAAATTAATATTTCATCTCTTTATTACTAACAAGAGTAATGGCGTTATATTTTTGGAAAAACAGCATAGTGGGGGTGAAATAAGGGATGGGATATTGCATGGATAATCAAAATCGATAAAGTGTTTAGAAAGTAGAGAGAAACTGGATATAATAGAGTGGGAGGTAGGGGAGAAGACTGGGATAGCTGACAGATTTAATAGGACGAAATGTAAATGCACGGTATAAGACGGGATGGTTAATTAAGAGAAAGGACGCGACGTATCGGGAAGTGAATGAACAGACGGGATGGGACGGAATTGAGCAGGACAGTAGGATAGCTAATTCATGTTTAGGTATACAAGAGCTTATACGAAAAATAACACGTATTTGGTGTGGAGTAAAATAAAAAAGTATCTGCACCCAGGCGAAGCCGGGCCGGGCCGCTAGTAATATATAAGATAAAATATGTCTTCAGTATTAGTGCTTCAATTTCTTGACTTTAAAGTCAAAACTCAAAGGTATTCATTAATATGTCATAAGTTTTCCCATCAGTGGATATTGGACAATTCCATTGGTGATTATGTACCTCTCAAGTACATATATCAAAGAAAATTCTTAATTCTTCACGCTCAAATTGGTATTTAATATCAAATTATATAAATCCAGTCAAGGGCCAATGCCGGGTAAATTAAAATATTTACAAACGCTCTATGTTAAAATTACCTTCCTTTAAATTATTAATTGTAAACCCATTCAGAGATAAATTAATTACTATATCTAGCATTACTAGTACCTATATAAAATGTGAATACGAAAGTTCATATCACAAGACAGTAACCACAACAGTAACCAAGAGTGCAAATATTCAAAATTCTAACGTTACAAAGTATATACTCAGAGTGCATTAATAATAAGTAATAAGTTATTAATCATCTACAGTGGTTTCTTAATTTATAAAATAATTGAGAATAAAAATAGAGAAATCAAATTAAAAACCCAAGATCTTATGTACATTAAGACGAAACTATTTACAAACCTCAATATTTACGAACAATTAAATTTGCCCAACAGTACCAACAATAAAGTCAAACAACGCTGTGTACGTTGAACCATTTTCAAGAAGAGCCTGGATGGAGCGCGGAATTAAGTCCGTTTTTTTATAAATTTTAATCAGCTCACCCATCAGCACAAGACGCTGAATGCCAAAGGATGAGCAATGAAAGAATAAATGAGACAGAGATTGCTCAACCTGAACATTACAATGGTCACAGTAAGGACTTTGCACCAATTTCAAACGAAATAGATGATAGTTTAAACGACAGTGTCCAAAACGAAGCCGCAAAACGGTAGTGTAAAATTTTCGACTTTTATAAAAACGACTTTTGCAGAACCAAGGTGTTGAGCCAATGGCGACATTGTAAGTAGCATACCATAGACCTTTATTTTGAATCTCAACTGTTTGTTTCCAATGCCTCGTCCACAAGTCGATTGATCTTCTTTTAAGGATAGGGACCACATCTGTGTGTGGTACAAAAAAATTTAGATTTCTACTGGAGTCAGGAACAGTTGTTGAAAAATGTGTAATAGTTCTGGCCAGAAAATCAGCCTTCTCATTTCCCAACACTCCCATATGAGAAGGAACCCACATAAATACAAGCTTAATATTATTAAAGAACAAATCCATACAAGTCTCCCTGATACGGGGAATTAAATAGTTAGTGTCAGCATTGAATCTACTGTTTTTAAGATTTTCAAGAACACTCATGCTGTCACTGACTATTACCCATTCATAACAACCATCATTACTATGTTTTATATGCCTTAAAGCAGCAAGAATAGCTACAGCCTCAGCAGTGAATATGCTTGCATTAGGGTCTATTTTATGACCAACGCCAGAATTCAAATATCCATCATAAATAGCAATTGATACAGCAGACTCTGTTTTGGACCCATCAGAATAAACAAATCTATAATTGGTAAATTTAGAAAATTTATAGTATACATCTTCTTTAGAGAATAAATTGTGATCAATAATGATGTCAATTTCAGGAAATTTACTATTAAAATCTCCCTGATAACATGAAAGAGAGGAAGATTTATGGATATGCAGATTTTCAAGAAAATTTACATATTGTAAGAAGCCTTGGAGAATATACCGGGTATCTCAAGACTGCTACCGAAAACGAAGCCGGGTGGTAGTTTTAGTGGCTACAAACACAATGCAATTAAAAATTTCGCATAGAAACTCGACAATTATTTTTTATGATTTTTTAAATATCGTCATTTTTGGGTGGTAAATCCATAGTTTTTGCTAAAATAATAATTTAAACTCTTTTATACCTTAGAGTATTTATAAATAAAAGGGTATACACTATTATTTTAGGAAAAAATGTATTTACCACCCAAATAGGCCATAGGAAAAAAATAACAAAAAAAAAATTGTCGCTTTTTTTTGCAACTTTTTCTGTTGCATTGTGTCTGAAGTCGCTTAGACTACCACCCGGCTTCGTTTTCGGTAGCAGTCTTGATATACCCTGTATAGGGAGCTACAAGCAGAAGATTGAGCAGTATGTTTCAAATTTAAAAATAGGTGATTATTTGTTTTGCTGTATAATTTTAATAAAAACTTTTCTTTCAAATAACCAAATCTTATACTTAATGGGGCAAGATTGCACTCAACTTGCATTACGTTAATTGGGGTGCTTTTAAATGCTCCAGTTATTAACCTCAAGCCTTTGTTTTGTATATTATCTAAGATGTCTACCAATCTCTTATCACCAGCAAAAGACAGGAACCCATACTCAAAGTGGCTACGAATTAGAGATTTATAAAGCAACAACAATATTTTGGGATCAGCATCCCAAGATGTTCTGCATAAAGTTTTCATAATATTAAAGGCTCTATTAGCTCTAGCACTTATTAACTCAATATACCTTCTCCAGGAAAGATTATGGGTAAATGTCACACCCAAAAACTTTGCATCATAGGAAACTGGAATAGAGACATTATTAAAATACACAGAGGGACTTACAGATCTACTTTTACCAAAAACAACCAATTTTGATTTAGATGGATTTATGTCCAGATTTAAATAAGAGAAATATGCACACAGAGATGCCAAAGACTTGTTGAGAATGTTTGTAACATTATTCAAATTGTTCCCAGTGGTGTAAACAACTAAATCATCAGCAAATTGAAGATTTTTTACTTCAGTGCCCAAAACAAGATTCAAACGACGTATATACAAGATAAAAATTAGTGGAGAGAGTATTCCCCCTGACATACTCCAACAGATGAAGGTCTTGGTCCATAATATTTACCATTATACTTTGCATAGACTTCTCTTTCTGTTAAAAAATTCTTAATCCAGTGAACTATTTTGTTTGGCATTCCAATTGAAAGTAATTCGGAACAAAGTACATTAATATTAACACTATTAAAAGCTCCAGCAACATAAAAAAACACTGACAACAATAACTCCTTATTAACAAGACTATTATGAACATCCAATTGAAGCAGTCCTATGCTTTCACGGGCCGACACTCCCTTTCGGAACCCAAATTGATTAGCTGGAAGAATATTATTATGCTCAACAAAATATTCAAGCCTTTGTTTGAGTAATTGCTCAAATACCTTGCCTACACATGATGTAAGAGCAATGGGTCTATATGAGTCAGGACTCATTCGAGGTTTATCTGGTTTTAAAATTGGTACTAAGCAATCAGATTTCCATGACTGAGGTATGTCATTGTTTAACCAAAGGTTATTGAATATTTGAAGTAAAATGCAGAGAGCTTTGCGACTTAGTCGTTTCAACATTATATAAGAAACTCCATCCAAACCAAAAGCACTATCCTTTCTAGAATAAATGGAAGATATTAGCTCTTGTATTGAAAAAGGTTTGATTAAAAAACTATTTACAGAATTTGTTGCAGAATCAGAAGATAAATTAGGATGATTATTTACATAATCTGGAGTAAACTTTCGTAAGAAATCATTAACCCAACTATCATCATTAGTATTACAAGAAAATGTTTTGTTAAATTTCCGCATATATTTCCAGATCTTTGAAAGAGGAGTACACCGATTAAAAGAACTGCATAATTGGACCCAACTATTTGATCTTTCTGTTTTCAAAATAAGTTTTTTTTGAGCTTGTAACTTTTTAAACTCAACATAGCTTTCATCTGAGGGATTATTTTTAAAATTGAGATAAGCATACCTTGAATTTTGAACTGCTTCAGAACATTTTTTATTCCACCAAGGAAGAGGAGGATGTTTAATAAATTTCCTGCTCGGGGAGTTAATATTAGGTGTATTTGTAGGAGATATCATGTGTTGATTACAATATGGAAGGGATTTATTGATCGCAGAATGCAACAATTCACAAAATAATGTGTACATTTTCAATGGAGTTTCAATGCAACTTTGAGTTTGGAAATTTGACAATTCCGAATCTACATTTAGTGTATACATTTTCCAATCCACCAATTTATAATTGGGGTAGATGGGCAAATGCACACTACCATTATTATTTGCAGCACAACTATGTATATTATTATTTACTAAATCTTTAATAATTACAGGAAGATGATAACTACCGAGAGGATCATTATGTACAGACCAGTCCGAAGAAAGAGCAAGTGATGGAGAGACCAAAGTTAAATCTAGAGCATTTGGACGCCACGTCAAAGAACCAACTGTAGTTACTTCACCAGAATTTAACAAAATCAAGTTATTGCCGTCAATGACATCCAAAATATCTCTACCTCGTGCATTAACAGAGTTACAACCCCACAGGGTGTGATGGGCATTAAAATCGCCAGCAAATATCATAGGTTCCGGGACAGACTTTATTAAAGAGTCAAATTTATTTTTATCAAAAGATGGAGAACAATTTGTAGGACAATAAAAGCTAACGATACTAATTTCTCTATTATTTAGATTAATTCTTATACAAATATTTTGCAATGAATTATCACAATAAGTATTAATTCTTTTGTAATCAATATTATTACGAATTAAAATAGCTACGCCATTATGTTCATTGCCAACATCATTTCTTTCTACATTGTAACCTCTTATTGCAAATGTTTTTTTGGGTGTCAACCAAGTTTCCGATATGATTGCCAAGTGGATTTGCTTCTCATATAAAAATTGAGTTAGTAAGATCTTATTACTTAGTTAGTTCATGAAAAAATCTGATTTTGTTAAATTTTGAAGTTTAGTTTCTATGTTAGATGCAGTTAATTGTGGGAATGATTTTTCATTAAATAGCCCTGCGTATTGAGTACTTCTTGTTTTTATTTTATTTTCTTCAAATTTAATTTTTTTTTGAGGGTAGGAGTTGGATATCGCTATGTGGTTGCCACCACAGTTAGCGCATTTCGCGTTTTTACTATCTACAGTGCATTTTTTAAAACTATGTTCCTGACTACAGATAGAACACACTTCTCCATTTTTGCAGAATTATGCAAAATGTCCGAATTTCATGCAGCGGAGGCATTGCTTAACCGGAGGGATGTACCTTTTAACCTCATGCCTCCAGGAGTCCAAGTAAACATATTCAGGTAGTTCTGTGGAGGCAAAAGTTACCGCCACAGTCTGCGTAGGCTGGTGTTTTATTTGACCACTATCATCCCGTACTCTTCGCATGAAGCGCCTCACTTGAATAACATTACGGGAACTACCAATAAGAGAGAATATTCTTTTATTCGACATCTCTAGAGGGACAGAAGTAAGTACGCCAGTCGCCTCTGTGTCACCAGCAGGTATAGATGCTTTTAGCTCGAGTTCCTCCAGTAATTTTTTATTTTGTAAAAATACATTTGCGTTATTGGACAAATCAAATGTTATTCATATTTTAAATCTATTAATAGATTTAAGATGTAGTACACCTGTGACGCAATATCTGCGTAAAGCGCGGGAAATAGACAGTCTGTCTTTATCGGTGAACATCTTTTGCTCTTTATGGTTTAAAAATACTACAAATTCTTTTTTATTGCTATTTTCGGGATACTTCCTAAAGTATCCCGGTACCTTATAGATTTCAAATTTGCTCGTGGAGTCATCATCGGAGTCCGATGAAGTCGATGAAGGCAGCCCATCGGGAGGAACTTTTTTCCGCCTTTTCGTGCCTCCCATCTTCTTCAAACAATATTGTCACTTTGCGAAATTACAAATAATTAGTTATGTTATAAGAAATACTATTAAAATACAAAGAAAATTGCAAGTAGCTTAAGGCAATTTTGGTTTTGGCGCCTTTCACTTCGAAGGTTCCCGCGCGAATCAGCCAGCATAATGTTCGTTCGGAAATAGATTTTGTTTTTAAACTTTTCCGATTTGTTAGGAACGCAAAGGGTTCTTGCCCATACAGCCTCGTCATTTGTAGTAGTCGGAAATAGATAATTTCAATTCAAAACATTTTTCTAATTTAGTTAATTTCATAAATCATTAAAGCAAATTGAAATAAAAGCTAACCCATATAAATATGTTTAATTAGCTAATCTCTATTCTTCAATAAAACATAGACCCACACATAGAATATTTTTAGTTTAAATTTTTCTTACGAAGTGGTACTTTAAAATAGGTATAAAGTAGGTATATTTAATATGTTTGTTTGTAAAATAATAAAAGTATTACACGAGTTTTTCTTTCCACAATAGTAAGCTATTCTGTATACCGTGCTTCGAAAAAAGTGTGCGGTGGAGTTTTCTTCTAGAGTCTAGACTCTAGACCGACGCTTTTACCGAGCTATCTAGCCTATCGCTATCAGATAATATGTATATATGTGGAGATTTGAGGTCATTGAGAATAATCTGACTGGGTTTCAGGTGCATGACAAAAGTTAAAACGACTGTATTGATTTACAAGAATACTTCGTTTCAAGATTAAGGAGAGCGGCTCCCTAATCTTCAGAGTACCTATTTCATTGTCGACGCGAAATTAACTAGTTAGTAACTGCTTGAGTTTACATTAACGGGCGAACCGCACTATAGAGGCGCGGCACTGCACTGCAGCGGGGCCGCGCGGCTCTTTCTAACCGCATTAGCGTGACAATTGAGCGGAGCGGCGCGACGCGACGCGACACTTCTGTTCGCAGCCTTTGCGAAGCAGCGCGGTTTTACCAGTGATACTTTCACAGCAAAAAATCATGTAATTTTTACTCTCCATATCGTACAATTCAGGCTAACTCCTGACGAGACAATTATTTTTCGTCGTCCATCGTGCGAGCCTTGTTTGGGCGTTGTTCGTGAGCAGACTGAAATGAATAATGTGCCGCACCGCGCCGCGCCGCTCCGCTGCCTTAAGCTATAACGCACTGGCGCAAGAGACGCGGCGCGGAGCGGCGCGGTGAGGCAGAGTTGCCTCTGGAGACAACAGTGTCGCGCCGTGCCGCGCCTCTCCGCTGCCGTGCCGTTCTAATGCGGTTTATGTTATACAAACTCATATAAACTATATTGGTCGCGCCACGCCGCTCCGCTGCAGTGCAGCGCCGCGCCTCTATAGTTCGGTTTCACCTTTAAAGAATCACACTGAATTTCACCAGGCCAAAGTTGTCACTTTGACAAATGCAGATACGGCGAAACATATTATTTAATTAATGCTTAAATTTCCGTGAATGGATTTCAGCGACGGGTAATCATTTTGAGTGATACATTCGAACAATTCAGAGTAGCTATAGTCGCAAAAAGACTTTCCATAAGTAAGCATCTTCTCCCTTCGGCATGTCATAAATACTACATCCATCCATCAGCCAAAGGAAGTCCACTGCTGAACATAGGCCTCCCCCAATGATTTCCACAGAGACCTCTTGGAGGCAGCCTGCATCCAGCGACGTCCCGCGACCTTTACCAGGTCGTCTGACCACCTTGTGGGTGGACGTCCCACGCTGCGCTTTCCGCTACGTGGCCTCCATTCGAGCACTTTCCGACCCCATCGGTCATCAGATCTCCGCGCTATGTGCCCTGCTCATTGCCACTTCAACTTGCTAATCCGGTGGGCTATGTCGGTTATTTTAGTTCTCCTACGGATCTCCTTATTTCTGATTCGATCTCGTAGGAAAACCCCGAGCATAGCCCTCTCCATAGCTCGTTGAGTGACTTCGAGCTTCCTAATAAGGCCCATAGTAAGAGGCCACGTCTCAGTGCCGTAAGTCATCACTGGCAACACACAACTATCGAAGACTTTCGATTTAAGGCACTGAGGTATTTTGGACGAGAAGACGTCGCGTCGTTTCCCGAACGCTGCCCAACCGAGTTGGATTCGACGATTGACCTCTCTCTCGAAGTTGGACCTGCCTAACCGGACCACTTGTCCTAAATAGACATATTCGTCAACAACTTCAAGAGTCGAGCCCCCAACACCGATGGGGGTGGGCACAACATGGACATTCGACATGATCTTCGTTTTTTCCATGTTCATTTTAAGACCCACCTGTTGGGAGACTCGATTGAGGTCTTTGAGCATAGTGCTAAGGTCTTCCAGCGATTCTGCCAAGACTACAATATCGTCGGCAAACCGAAGGTGAGTGATATACTCGCCGTCGATGTTGATGCCGAATCCTTTCCACTGCAAGAGCTTGAAGGCATTTTCCAGCGCGGCAGTGAACAGTTTCGGAGATATGACATCTCCCTGTTTCACGCCTCTCTGTAGTGGAATAGCCTTCGTACTCTGATCTTGTACTCGGATCGACATGGAGGCGTTGTTGTATATACACTTCAACACTTCGATGTACCGATAGTTGATATGGCACCGCTGGAGAGACTGTAGCAGAGCCCAATTCTCGATCGAATCAAAGGCTTTCTCATAGTCCACTAACGCTAAACAAAGCGGCAAGTTATATTCCTCGGTTTTTTGTATAACTTGCCGAAGCGTATGGATATGGTCTATGGTACTAAAGCCTTTTCGGAAACCGGCTTGTTCGGGAGGCTGGATGTCATCAAACCTGCGTTCGAGACGATTTGTGATGACCCTCGAAAACAACTTATAGACATGGCTCAGCCCTCGAGAAGAACAGAATTGAAGAGCCTCTGAAGGACCTTCAGTATTGGCGTTCCGCCCGCTTTCAGAAGCTTTGAAGTGATTCCGTCCTCACCCGGCGCCTTGTTATTTTTAAGTTGCTTCAGGGCCATCTCAATCTCACACAGGCTGATGTCCGGGATATCATCGCTAAAGTGTCGGATCAACTCGGCGCTCGGGTCTTCGGCCGAGCTAACAGCAGGTTGGGCAACCGAGGTGTAAAGCTGTCCGTAGAACCTCTCGATCTCTCTTAATACCTCTGCCCTCGTCGATACCACGCGGCCGTCGTCCGTCTTCAGCCTAGACAACTGGCTTTGCCCAATAGACAAGTATCTTGCAAACAATTTGGAGCCTCCGTTCCGCTCAATTGTCTCCTTAATGCTCACAGTATTGTGAGCACGGACATCGTGTCGCAAGGACTTCCGGATCTGTCTATTGAGCCGCCGATATGCTTCGGCGTCATCGGAAGACTGCAGCGCTAAAGATCGACGTTCGGCCATGAGATCAAGAGTGTGGATCGAGAGTTTTTGTGGTCTATTTCTACGGCGAGGTCTAAAATACTTAGATCCCACCGTATGGACAGCTTCTACCAAACCGCTGTTTAGCTCGTCCACTGCAAGGTTTTCTTCTAGACATTCAAAGCGATTTGTCAGCTCGAGTTGAAAGCTCTCGGGGTTTTGGATGTGGGCGCGAGTAGGTCGGAGCGTAGATTTCATCAAGCGACGCCTTTCCGATTGGACATTGAAATTCAGTGTGCCCCTAACCATTCGGTGATCACTGCCGGTTTTCACCCTGTTGATCACAGATACATCTCTGAATATCCGAAATCTATCTCTCGTAGAACCGTCAGGACTCAGCCAGGTCCATTTCCTGTGAGGCGGCTTCTGGAAAAAAGAGTTCATCGCAAAGAGTCCCTCTTTCTCCAGAAAGTCGGCCAGCCTCTGACCCCTGGGGTTCCGTTGCCCATGTCCAAATTGCCCCACTTTCAACTTTGCATCGCTTCTCTTGCCCAACTTTGCGTTGAAGTCCCCCATAACAACATTGAAGTAGAAAATTTGGAAGTATGTATGGCCCGACTTATGTCCTTATACATCTCCTCTACTTCTTCATCTGGGCATGTCGAGATCGGCGCGTATACCTGTATGACCTTCAACGAGTATCTTTTTGATATTCTGATTATAAGGTATACTGCCCTGCTCGACACACTTTCGATGGATACTATGTTGTTGATGAGAGACCTGTAGACGAGAAATCCGACATCTCCTCGGGACTATTGGTCATCCCCCCGGTAGAAAAGCAGTTTACCAGACTTCAGGGTTATCGTATCCTCCCCGATTCTTCGGACTTCCGACAACCCCAGAATGTCCCAGTGTAACCTGCTCAATTCTTCTTCCAGTTCGATAATCTTCTCGTCTGTCCTCAATGTGCGTATGTTGTGTGTTACCAGGGTCAGTCGTCGTCGGGGATGGTAGCCGGGGTCAACCCGGGGATTCTTAGCACCCCCTGCCCCACCGTAACCATGACCGCTACCATAGCCAGGAATAGTGGGGCTGTCGGGGACTGGAGGCCTGGTCTCAATTTGTGTCGCCATTGTAGGTATTTGCCAATACTCGCCACGCTTGGCTAGGCGGGTTGGCGAGCGCAGTAGGGGACTGGCGTTAATGACGCTGCTGCCGTCATTAACCGGGGAAAAGAAATAGGATTTGTGGGTAGAGGATGTTATAGGAAAGGAGAGTATGGCCTGAGGGAGTGGATACTGCAGTCACGAAAGGGAAGTTAAGGTGACTGCAGTACCTCGGGGGCCGAGGTCGCGTACTCGTAGCACCTATACTAGGACAGGCCATGACCACTAGATAGGAGCATCCCTGACCAAATTATTCGGTGTCATAACCCGATTACGATTACTTCGAGGAAGAATTTCTCGCCTCGTAGATGCGACTATCGTAAGGATAAAAAAAAATGCATCGTGTAAAAAATTGTCAGTACACGATAATCTTATGAGTTATGGCAGTTATGTTATGCGATACTGGCAGTCGAATCTCGCGAGACACTATCCGCATGTAAATAGCGCTTTACTATGTAGATATACGTTGGTAGTTGGTACCTAAAGATCATAAAACTGCCAAAAAGCTTTTGATTGCCAAGACATCGTGCCGCAAGGGTCGACCATTCATCAACATTTTACAAATAAACTATAAACCAGAAAATGAGCACGCATTATGTGGATCAATAATTTTCGCCCTGTTGTTATATATTTTTTAATATCGCGCATGTACCAGGAGAATATAAAGCAGAAGAGTGCTCGGTAAACCCAATTCCACGGCGTGCGGTGGCGCCGCGCCGCTAACGACCGCGACACATCGTCGACTATCGTGTCATTTTTTACTGGCGCACACTGTTAGCGATTCTCCGCTTTTCATTCATCGTCCTCTAGTATTAGAGCTGGTACTTGAAACTATCGATAAAAACTTTGTTAACAGCACATTGTAGTAGGAAGCAGTTTAAGATTTCATATGACGTTTATTGTTTATTTATGTAATAATCTTCGCCTGAAACGTCAAGGTGAAATCAGTTTAACTGTCTTTAATTCGACCTGTACAGTCTTGGGCGTATTAAGAATCATTGTGTACAATATATTGCTTTCAGAACACTTTGTACTGAAATTCAGATAATAGATTTAAACAGTTATTTTACAAGCCTTTCCCCGACATGAAGTCTAATAAGTCCTTCCAAGTACATCAGCTATGCAAACAGCAAAAAATCGATAGCCTCAATTTAAATCGATGTTTTAGAGTTGTTTTTTAAATCGAGCAGCGCTAAAGAGCGTCCCTATGCTCTTCCCGATCGCTAGCAGCGTCTGACCGACATAAGCCGACCTTAGTATAGTTAGAGATAATAGCACGCTCCTCTAATGTGTGCGACAAGGACGACATACGTAACTGGGTCACGGGATGAGAGCCGTCTCCGAGCCAGCGGTTTTATTAAGCGCTGGAATTCTGAAAAACTTCAACCCAACGTAATGGCCGGTTGAAAATACTCGCCTATAAATAGACAGCTATTTTTTTATGTATGCTATAATTAATGAATTTATTATGGTAATGAAAAATCGCATGTTGAGATTTTATTCAGGTTTTGAGGGCTGATTAAAATAAATTTACATTTTACACGGTACGGTCAGGCTTTAATGTACATAAAATATTAACGTATTGAGACTTTATTAGAACGAACTTATTCATGATTTAGGGCGTGCTTATGCAACACGATTGTTTGATACATCAAGAATATTTCAAAGTAAGAAGTACAATTCATGCTTGGTTAATCTATGGCTGGATATAGAAATAAAAATATTCGTGCACGAAATGCTTGCAAAAAAATCTAAAAACGGTCCAGAAGTGCAACGTCGGAAATAGATCTCGATTAATTGAATGATAACCGAGGGCGATCCCAGATGTCGGCGACACCGGCGGCGCGGCGGCGGTGGCGCGGGAATCAATCGGTAGCGCTGGAGCGGCTGAGTTGGTGGCGGCGCGCGCATGCGCTCGTCCAGGAGCGATCGATGTGTCGGGTGGAACGCTCAGTGGTCGCGGAGCCGTCGCGCAGACCAGTGCACAATGCATAGCCAGTGAGGCGGGAAACGAGTCAAGCTGTATCTCCGCGAGTACGCCGCGGAGGAGGAGCGGCCGGCGTGCCGGGAGGAGTGGCGGCGGGGCGAATGGGCCGGCGGCGCGCGAGGCCGCCTGCCGCAGGTGGACCGCAGCCCCTCACGCCGCAGCCCCTACCTCACGCGCGATGACGAGCCGTCGCCGGCGCCCGACGAGCGCGGGCGCTCCGCGTCGGCCGGCGCGCACCACCGCGCGCGCCCGCGCCCGCTCCGCTACCAGTCGCTCGAGCGCGACTACGACCGCTCGTACGCGCCGCCGCCGCCGCCCGAGGATGACTACTATCGCCGCGAGCCGCCCCCCCTCTTCCTCGGAGAGCTGCAATCTCAGAATTCCGATCTGCAGCGGGAGCTGGGCAACCTCAAGAAAGAGCTCGAACTGACCAACCAGAAACTCGGCTCCAGCATGCACAGCATAAAGACCTTCTGGAGTCCCGAGCTGAAGAAGGAGCGGGCGCTGCGCAAGGAGGAGAGCGCCAAGTACAGCCTCATCAACGACCAGCTCAAACTGCTCAACCAAGAGAACCAGGTCAGTAGCACGCTTACTATCTTACTACACTAGTACACCCCTGCCCCCGCCGCCCGACCGCCCCCTATGCATTACTAAGTAAAGTAGTCTCTTTAACTTACCAATTTCCTGTTCTTCCGTGACCGTGAAGTTTTAGACCTGTTTTCGCAATCTGTCCTTTGTCTTACTCCTCTCCTGCATATCCATAGTAAAATTGTACTATAGACAGATATTTCTATAGTTTACTCGACGCCTTTACTACGCTCCTATCTGTCTACTCGATCTAGCAGATCAATACGCCAATACGTCAACCCAGCCAAGGTCCATTGTCCAAATATGTCAGTGAAATCAACAAACAAGATGATGATTCACGTCGAGAGCGGCGGGCGGCGACGACTCGCGTTGGTTACGTCACACGCATGCTTGGAAGATTCCTCTGTTCATTGATGTGATAGGTCAATGGAAGCGCCGTGCTCCATCCATTACATCTCCTGGCCAGATTGATGTTTTATAGATTAGCCAACATTTTTGGAAAGGATTTTATTTCGTGTACATACTTTGTCTGAACGACGAAGATATTTATAAAGGATTTGTAACTAAAACGATACGATTGCCATGGCAGTAATTTTAATATTGTCATATTTCCTTCTCAGGAATGTAAATTATAACGTAGTATCTTCTACCAAGCTCACTAAATTGTTTTTATATTCTGAGCTTCTCAAAAAAATATATTCGTATTTCAAAAGAAAGTATTCAAATATCGAAGGTTTATTTCCTAATAATCGGTTTAAACAAAATAATCAAAAACTGATTTCATAAAACCTAAAATCTAAGAAAAATTCAATGTTCAATATTTTTTTAGTCTCTAACAGTCCAATAGCTGGACTAAGGATTCCTTATTTTTCAACTATTCATTTCATGTTCGGTCATTAGAAAAATATAACAAAAAATAAATACTATAAAAATTTGGACAGCCTCTGTGGCGCGGACGGTTAGACGCCGCCTGTGAAACGAGAGGCCGCGGGTTCGATCCTCGCACCGAGAGAAATGTTTGTGGGGCCCACAAATATTTCTTTCGGTTGTGGGTGTTTATTTTTTTATTTTTATTTTTTTATTTTTTATTTTTATTTATTAGGATCTCCAGCAAAGAATACACTTTACAAGCTTTGCTAATGTACTGTTGCAGTTTAAACATTGTGTTTCTTCAATTAGAGGAGATCACAACATGCAATAGTACTGTACAACAGGAAAGAACTATGACATAACTTTTCCATAAACTATCTATATAAAATTAAACGACAAAATTTAACGACAAATTAGGAAAAAAAAATATTTTAACATAAAAAAAAACAACATAAGAATTAAAGACAAAACAAAAGAGAATACAAATATCAATGAACGAGCATAAAATTAAAATTAAATGAGATTAAATGAAGTACCAAACACTCAACATATACATAAAAATAGTTACATAATTTAAGTGAACAACAATGTAGCTAATATATTATAACATAGTATAGACACATCAACATTTACACATTGGTTAATTGTTTAGATATAAGATACTTAAACTTATCTAGTGTATTGGAAAATATATCGACATCCTTCGAAGAGCTGGCTACTGAATTGTATTTGTGAACAATTCTTGCGATGGCCGAGTGTTTTCCTAAGTTACTCCTACAACGTGGAGCTTTAAATAAAGGTCGAGGAAAACGTGGTACTCTGCTCGGTACGCTCAAACATATTTTGCTTAGCACTTCAGGAGAGTCAATACTGTTATTAAGTAGCTTATACAAGAACAACAGATCTGAGACAGTGCGGCGCGATTCGAGGGATATGAGTTTGAAATGTGATAATTTCTCATGGTAGGATTTGATGTTCTTGAGTTTAAGTCGAAAAGTTAATTGGCGTAGTAGTCTTTTTTGCAATCTTTCGATTCGAGTAATATGGATCTGGTAAGATGGGTTCCAAACGGTGCTACAGGGTGTTTGTGAGATCGAAGTCTCTCGTAGTTCCTGAGTCCCACGACACAAGACTCGATCTTAGTGTGGGGTCAGAACTATGTATGTGACTGTTGGGTGTTGTTTCTTTATCTGCCTTCTATTTTTTTTAACATTATCGCGCTCACCATTTTTGCCTTTTAGAATATTATATTTGCAGAGAATATACTCGTAATTTTTCAAATGTGTTTATCAGATATCCTAAATATTAAGCATGAGTTACCAAATGACTAAAAATATCTACAAATTAAACTACCCAGGCCGTTTTACTACATAACCTAGGACTGAAAAGGTATGAAGAGAGTTGTACTTGAAAACTTAAAATGCAATCAGGATGGCGATTCAGGTATAAGCTGGTATTGTCTATTCGAGAGATTTGGTAATCATGTAAATCATACAAATTCTACCTTACAAACATTTTGAGAATTATCTCAATACTTACTCGAATTTGTCGCAAATAAAGGCTAATTTGTATTCTTATTGGTGGTATCCTAATATAAATTACAGATGTGCCCTCTGCAACTAATAGCTTATTGCCATGAACTTCCATCGAAATCGCAGATGAAGCTCCATATTCCTTGATAATAATCCAGAATATTATATGAATGTTCCCTTTCTTTTCCTCAATATGTCTTTATTTCACATTTGAAGGGGGTCATTTGCACAAAGTATTAATGTTGAAGAATAATTTGACTTTTAATATGAAGGATCTTCTACTTGTCATTGATTCTTTCGAATTCGATCCTGAACTAGCTTTGTGGTGGTTAAATTGATAGAATTCATATGCCTCGTGGTTAACAATCAGGTTTATGGGTTTCCTCACGATATTTTCTTTCAGTATTCGTTTCAGTTTAAGTTGTTAAACCTGAATAAATATTTTAGGAATGTGGTATAATAAACTGCAGATCATATTATGTTATTTAATATTTGTAAATTATTCTCATCATTAGCCTTTTATTGTCCACTGCTGTACATAGGCCTCCTCCAAATTGCACCACATCAACCTGTCTTTCATTCCAAATAGCACACGTATTTTAAAGAAATTACAGAGTAAAATGAAAAAAAGTTATAATACAACACAACATTTGCACACAAGCAGTCATGCAATTTGCTTATTTTGCATACAAATGGAGAAAACGTTTTTAGGCTTATATTTTTTGCAATATTGTTACATTGAAGTAATAAGTGCTAAGAAGAAAAAAAATATAGCGCGCTTCTCAGATATTTTTAACATAAGTAACCACATTTAATAAATTTTCTTTACATATTGATGACGAGCGCAGTGGAATGCCAAGCATTACGCTATCGCTTACCATCGCCATTCATTGCAATAAAAAGCTACTGTTAAAAACTGCAAAAATCTTTCAAGCAATTTTCCTTACAACATTTTCATTTGCAATCAAATACAAAACAAGAACACTGTTAATATAATTTATTATAATATAAAAGACCGAACAAAAGGCATTGATACTGGAGTAGAATATAATAAAAGCAGGTACATTAAGGCTCGGAGACACAAAGCTATCGCAGCAGATTATCAAGCCAACATTGATTAGTACGGCTCTGATATAACGTACAGCCAATCACTGCGATAAAACTTGCTTTTACCGCCTACGTGAAACAAAAAATAAGGGGTTTATCACTATGCATTATTTTTTATCGATTTAGATTTTAATGCGTGGCCTGTTGGTATCAGAGCATACACGGCTGCCAACATGTTCATGGTGGCAGTGGGATCATATCCAAGGACACACCATTGACTTTTCGGAGTCATGTGTATTGATAGTCAATTACCAAGCACTATATGTGTAAAGGAAAATATCGTGAAAAAACCTGCAGAGCATAGCGATTGTAAGAATTTCTATGGTATGTTAATTCCGCCATCCCGCAGTAGGCCAGCGTGGTGGACTATCTGGACTAACTCCTCTCAATCTTACTCTCGCTTGTAGAGGAGGCCCATGTCCTACAGTGGAACGTGTATGCACTGATATGATACAGGCTTTCTGGTATAAATATGTCGCGGCTAAAGACGGCCATCTCGCTTTGATTTTTTTTACGATGAATGGCGAGGCGAGCTTTCCATTCGCCTATGGCAAGCGATACGAACGCTTATGGACAGAAGCAACAACAAACGAAATGAATTAAAAGCATGGCATTCCACTGCGCTCGCCATCCTGAGACATAAGTACCGGGCGCTCGTAACAACCTGTTAAAAGAAGCACCTCTGACGCGCGCGCTCCGCACTCTCAACCTCATTGCTAGGGAGTGCGATTTATTCACATGTACGATGAGTGAATTCACAAGGATAGCCACATGGCTAATTTGTTATACATAAATTATTGTAAGATTGTCGGTACTACAACCTTTGGGCAAATCCTGTAAGTGGTATTGGTTGGAAAATAAATAAATAAGATGTTAATCCGGTGTAGTCAGATTGTACAAAAAAACAAAAACTTGAATATCGTTAAAGCGACAGTAAATTGAAAATCCCATCATAGTGATCCATTCAAGTGTTCCACTTCGGGTTTATTGAAAATTGTGTCGATTGGCATTGGTATTTTTTTAATTTGCACTAGCGGCACGGCCCGGATCCACTCGGGTGCAGATACTCCAATCCATATCAGAAATATAATATTAATTCGCGTAATAAATGGTTTATATTAAAATTCAACGTGACTGCCGTGCTCTACTGTTTTTTCCATCACGTCCCGTTATATCCTGTCATGTCCCGTCTTATTAATTCCTCATAATAAAGATGCGCACACAAAACTTGAACATTATTTTTCCACGCAGATATTTTAAAAGTGATAAATATCCTTTTCATCGTATTTAAAAGTCCGCCAATCACACTAAGCCAGCGTGGCTATATAACCTAACCACTCGCAATCGTACTCTCGATTGTAGCGGACACCCGTGCCCTGCAGTGGGACGTATATGGGCTGATACAACACAATACAGTTGAAAAGTGTTAAAGCCTAAGTAATGATAGTTTTAACCACGGCTTCTGTAAATGGTTTCATTTGAAAAACTGGCGTGAGTGAGAAAACATGTAATAGCTGCATTGACATAAATAAATGGACAGAGCGAAGAATTATTAGCAGATTTCTTTACAGAGTTTTCCTTCAAAAGGTTTTGGTCAAAGTGATCAATAAAAAATAAAAATGTTTTAAATTCTTCTTCTTCTATCTTCTTTTAAAACTATGCTTGATTTCCCAGATACGCTTGTTACTAAGAAAGAAAACGTTGTTCCAACAGCGTTCGTAATTCGCAGTAACATTTAATCCAATTACGATAAGGTATGTGTTGCGACTTAAAGAAATGTTCGCAAAATCTATTTCCTATTCATACATACATAAACTCACGCCTTTTTCTCAGAAGAGGTAGGTTGTGCTGCTTATTAAATTGCTGACTCCAGGCAGGCATGATTAGAAAAATCCAATTTAAATTTGTCTAACACGGGATTCGAACCATACCATAGTCGAACTGCGACACCAAGGCACTCATATTCAACATATTATCGTTTTATTTAACGATTTCAATACGTTTGTATTTTGAGTATGAGTAAGCATTCCCGAATACTGTCTGTATCAAAACGTGTAAGACTAAACATTGTTCAGCATACTTCGAGTGTTTACTTGAAGCGTTAATAAACACTTCAGGTTTATAGCTATATCGGACTCTGGAATAAATTATTATATTACTCTTGTAGATCGTTTTGGAGATATGGTTATTTATTAGTTGTAGGAAACGTGGAAATATTTATTGAAGTTGATTATTGTAATACTAGGACGGTAGTGGCCAACTTAACTAATAACTTTTTAGCCTTTTACTTAATACAGATTGTAGTTATTTACAAAACGTATACATAAGCTCACACCTTTTACTCAGGAGAAGTAGTGAGAGGTGAAACTACGACACTCCCTTTTCCCCTTGTTTGTTCCGTCCCACAATATGATAGGGGGCGAGCCTATCACCATATTGGGCACTAATTCCTGTCTCCAGGCTGATAATAAATAGAAAAGTCCAATATCACTTTGCCCAACCCGGGGTTCGAACCCAAAACTACAGCTTTGCAATCATAGCGTAGTACATACAACTGCGCCAACGATGCAGTCAAGTACAAAAAAAACTTTCAAAATATGATTCAGTAGTGAAGTCAGCGTATTGAGATATGAAGTAACATAATCCGACGCGACCACACATCGCGATGAAGGCAAAGTACATCGGTAAGTGTAATAAATTCCATTCCCTATTCAAACGATCCGTCAAGGGCTCAGCCCAGACTCGGCCTAAGGACAACGAACTTCGCTTTTGATATTTCAAATTATAGCCGGCAAAATGATGAACATTGCAATGTTTCATGTCGAAATAAAATATTTTTATACACAATTTCAACTTGATAAACGATCTTTTAGACTTCGATTTTGTTTGATAAAATTAAGCGATCATGCCAAATAAATGAAATGCCAAAAAATGCCTATTTACAAAGTTATTTAGAGCGTTTTAAAGCAGCTTAATATATATAAAATTAACGACTATCTTGACGGGGAATAAGAAACTGCGTTTTCTTCAATAGCTGTTAACATTATTTCAGAGTATAGGATCTTTATGATCGTCCTGTGCCAAAGCCAGTTGGCACGTTGTCAAATAGAGGAGTTAAATCAGGGTAAGTAATTTTTGGTATCCGTATTTGGCAATCATTCATGGCGGCTCCTGTCGGGCTAGACGGCCTATGACCTCCTTGGCAGATGTTACGTCATTGTTTAAGCGTTCATTTTTCATAGGCAGAAATAAACAGTTTTTTCTCCTTGGAATAAAAGGAAGGACTTTTTATTAATAGGTGTTCGTTGGATATGTTGTATGGTATGCAAATATAGAATGTTTTCTATTCTTGGTATGTTATAGCCTCGTTGTAAATAAATACGCAGATTTTTTATTGATAACGTAGTTTTTAAATTTATTTTAAATTTATTTGAGATTCTTAAATCAAACAGTAAAATTGATTGTGTTTTATTACAATTAATTAATTTATTTAATTAAAATGAAAAATAAATTAATTTGACTCAATAAAAAAACTGTCGAAGTATAAAGCTGGAAGAGGCAGTTTTACTTCTTTTTTAGGTTAACACCCAAGAATTTTTCTGAATTTAATGTACCGAATACAATTAATATTAAAGCTTATTACGTAGATACTAGCGGTCAGGCCCGGCTTCGCCTGGTTGCAGGCGCTTTTTGAGTCCACTTTAGAAACATAGGAACTATTTGCTTGATAATTAATTAACATGTTCAAAGCTTCCCCTCCTGCGGGGTGTAATATTTGTATATATCCCGTTGTAAAGTAACTGTACAAATCTAGTTACGAGTTACAGCAAATTCAATGTTTGCCTCAACTGTACTGCAATCATTCAGTTTGATTGACTTTCAAATAAACATGTTTGCCAATCTGTTGACTGGCGTATTTTAAAAATTGAATACTTTTTTTGCGAAATACAAAGATAAATTTATGTTTAGTAGCAAATTTTAAAACCACTTCGTTTTTCAGTAGATAGGTACTTCTCGATTGGTTATTTAGTAAATTACTATAGCTCATAGTATATTTATCAGCGGATTAAATTATGAATCGGCTTGACCGGGATACCACTGACTAACAGAAAACCTAGATGAAAAGCTTTGCTATAGCATTTCGTTCAGAGAGTTAGATTGCCAGAGAGCTAAAAAAATAATTGTAGGGATACTTTCCGTATTAATAGAAACCATACTCGATTGGAAAATCATTATATTATCTTTCAAAAAGATGGTTAAAGATTATTATCTTTCCCTATAAGCAGCTGCATGAAGAAGTTTTATTTCCTATTTTTGTCTCAATAGGTAATTTATAGTATGTATATAATTATGTATGTCTATCTATAGAAGTATTTATATATGTATGTATATAAAATATATTATATAAATATATATCATATATTGTGTATAATATATTAATTATAAATAATTTGTTTATATATTCCTTTTTTTTAGAGCATGTTTACCTTTAAATTCTATACTGCCCTCTCTTCTTATCCTTTTCTTTTATCCATCCAAAGGTTGTCTGTAAGAAATCGCCTAGGGCGATAAGACCGCCAACTGTACTCTTTAATTTTATTTGTTAAATATTGTAATATTTTGTTCTTTTGTGTGCAGTAAAGAATAAATAAATAAAAAAATAAATAAATATACGGAGAGAATTCTCTTTCTCTCGCCCCGAAAATGCGGTTATTTTAAGGATACAAAAAGTTGCATCGTGTTATTATTTATCAGAACTCGATAATCTATAGCAGTTATATCACATGATAATGGTATACGATTCTCGCAGCAAGAAACTCTCCTTGTAATTGGGCTGTTAAGATGTGAATACGGGACCTAATATACAATATTTAAGTGTTACCATCTAATATATATTTCAAATTATATGTTACAAAATATACAATATTCAGAAAGTACGTAAACTGTTAGTAATATTATTACATAATTTTAAGACAGTATAAATTTTCAGATTTAATACAAAAATCTTTCAGCAAATTTGCCTACGCCTCTACCTATATTCAGTCCAATAGTGCATTTATGGGTGCATCTGCCTTTGTAATTTGCGTTTTAGTTACTCTATTTGGATTCAGGATTGCATTTACCAAGTGCAGAAATGTTTCGTTCCGTATGTCCCAATATATAAGAAATCGATGTATTGTTTAGGAGCTAAGAACTCTCGATACGTTTGCAAAGTGCTGCTCGAGTGAAGTCTCTCGATGTCTCTTGGTTTGAGTCCCGTCTACAATACTGATTGCTTTGACGCTACATTTTTCAGTACCCTTTGGTTCTTTGTAGTTCTATCACTACTTTCATGTTTCGTCACCTCATTTAGTAGCACGTCTACTTGGTGTTAACCTGAATTAGTTTTAAACGGTCAATTGTCGAAGGAATTTTGGATGTGACATATTTTGATTGCGATTATTACCTACTGTGGGGTTTGATATTCTATGATGATTTTTAGAATTCAAATGGTGGCTTTTGTTGTAGTTCACATTTAAATTTGGAATATTGCATCACAAGATCAATAATTCTTCATCTACAGGAGGATACCAGGATACGTAAGATACTTAGAAATACAGATTTGTCAATCTTACCATTTTTTATTTGTCATTATGTAAGCTGGTTCGGTTTCTATTCGGTATCTTGGGTATTTTAAATATGCTATAGAGTACCTAGAACTGTGATTAGGCGAGGGGTGCGCGTGCCTCAGCTATTCCATACACAATCTTGTAGGAGTAATGCGGGGGCGCGAGTGCCACTTCGCCGTCTCTTACACAATTACAACTCACAATTTGCCCATGCAGATATATTTTCTCTCACTAACTCAAAATTTCGAAAAATGTCTCCAATTAAAAGGTTAATACTCATATTATAATAAAACCATAGTAGTAGTGGACGTATAGTATATACCTTCGTGCTTTATTTTATTCTATCTCGTAATCTGTGGACAATGGTGTGGGTTATATGTGTGTAAACTCGTTTAGTTATATTTTTTTTATGTTTGTTATTAGCATGTGACCGTTTATTATCCCATGTAAATAAAATAAAAATGAAAAGTCACGAACATGTATGCGCTTTAATAGCTTTCCAAATTATCCCAAAATAATAAGTACTGGACATAATTATTGAGACTTAACATATTATGTCTCAGGATGGTGAGCGCAATGGAATGCCAAACATTGCTTTGTAATCCATGAGCGGTCATATCGCCTACCATCTCGATACTCATTGTAAAAAAGTCATCGAAAAAAATAACTTACAATATTAGTCAAAGACATTGATTCATATTATAACATAACACATCTTAAAATTATTACAAAAAACACAATCGAAATATCAAAGTCACTTTTAATATTAGCCAAAAACACTGATCAATTTAACACATGTTAACATTATCTAACTGATAACCAACAACAACCAGATAATTCACATACAAATCGATTAAGTGTTTAGACCACTCATTAGGTATTCATACTAAAGCCAACAGGTACATGAGGGGTCTTCTAACACTGGTACTAGATCTGGCAGCAAGCCAAAACAGACAGCGGTAATAGGCTCAGGATTCACAAAGCAAACGCGATTATGCCATGATATAAAGTTAACGTCTTGGGACTACAGAAGCAGTAAATTTCGACTAACTGTATAGTAAATATATTTTAGGTGGTAAAAACATTCTGTAGCTTGGAATGTAGTACGAATGGGTGGGCTCGAACGGAATGGCAATACTGTTTTTTTATTGTTATGAATGGTGAGATCAGCATTCCATTCGGCTGATGGTAAGCGATACTATCGCTCATGGACAATAGCAAAACCAAACAACACCAATTACTGGTGGTAGGTCTCTCATATGTGAGAGGCTGCCTGGGTGGGTACCACCGCAATGTATATTTCTCCCGTCAAACAGCAGTTTAAATGCACTGTTGTGTTTCGGATTGAAGTACATTGTAGCCAGAGTAACTACTGGACATATTGAGACTTAACATCTTATGTCTCAGGATGGCGAGCGCAGTGGAATGTTGCTACTGTTTATGAGCGGTCGTATCGCTTACCATTAGGCGAACGGCTTGCTCGTCTCGTCATTCATTGCAATAAAAAAAAAACATTGTTGAGTAGGAGTATGCAGAGTGACGTATATGGGCTAATACAGTATCCCGATCTTAAGCAGCACGCATTCATCCACGGTATATATAGGTAATGTATGCAGAGAAACATTTTCTTACAAAATCTTGTAGCATCTCTTACCAACGGAAACATCATGACGGTTTCTACCGTGTGTCGGATGTTCGCCAGCATTGCCTTCAGCAACTGTGACGTCAAATAAGAAAACGTCAATACCGTCTTTAGAGCTGAACGGTATATTCACTGACACCTTATACGAGTATATGTACATGAGGGAATAGTTCCGTCTCGGGTCAAATCAATCGAAGATCGTCTTGGTAATCTTCAATATATTTAATGTTAAATAAAACTCGTCTTCACTGCATACGTCTTCCGTCTTTCCTCCTCTTCCAGACTGTTCTCTTCTATTACGTCCTTCCGTACTTCAACATCTTAATCATTCATCCTCTAACTCTTTCCATATTAAATACTTTTATTAGTCATCTCTTTCCCATAAACTACGTTCCATATCAGTCATTCGTCTAACGTTTCATTCTACACATTTTTCTTCATAACGTTCAAATCCTACATACATATATTCTGTATCAGTCCATATACGTTTCACTGCAGGGCACGGGCCTCATCTGTATTCGAGATTACGATTAACAGCCGCTGCCAATAAACAATCCCAATCCATAATTTGCCCTTTTAGATTGACAGCTCAATCTTTTTTCTGATACTATATTGCCAATAATCAATCTCAGTAGTGAAAAAACTATGGCAACATGACAAGAGACCAATCGAAAAGTAGAAAACAATCCAGATTGACTTCAATCTAATTTTTTCGATTAAGTAGAGGGGTTATGCCAGATAGTTCAATACGCTGGCCCAGTGCAGGTTGACAGACTGTACAATGTACATACATACAATACCGATTAGTAAAATATGTTCGATTAGATATATTTAAATAAGGAATCGGGAATTTATTGTAACTTCCACACTTGCCTTGGAATGCTTTGACTTGATACTGTGGTGGCAGAGTTGTCCTACTAGATATAAAGCCGAGGTCTCGGGTTCAAATCTACGGTCAGTCAAAGTGATATTGGATTTTTCTATTCATTATCATTCAGCAATTTGTGCCTGATATGACGACAGAATTGCCCCCATTACAATGTGAAGCGGAAAATACAAGGCGAAACGTGGGTATCCTTGTTGACCCCTGCCTAACCCTTCTGGGAGAATGGCGTGAGTTTATACAGGGTATATCAAGACTGCTACCGAAAACGAAGCCGAGTGGTAGTTTAAGCGACTTCAGACACAATGCAACAGAAAAAGTTGCAAAAAAAAGAGACAATTTTTTTTTGGTTTTTTTTTCCTATCGCCATATTTGGGTGGTAAATACATTTTTTCCTAAAATAATAGTATATACCCTTTTATTATAAATACTCTAAGGTATAAAAGAGTTAAAATTATTATTTTAGCAAAAACTATGGATTTACCATCCAAAAATGACGATATTTAAAAAATCATAAAAAAAATTGTCGCGTTTCTAGGCGAATTTTTTAATTGCATTGTGTTTGTAGCCACTAAAACTACCACCCGGCTTCGTTTTCGGTAGCAGTCTTGAGATACCCGGTATGTATATATTTCTAAATTGGACTTGGTAAAGTCCCTCGTTTTCACAGGTCTCTAGTCACTCTTGGGCAACATAAATATTTTTTTAACTAGATACGGCGCTTCATAAATGTAAAAGGTTAAAGCAACGTAAAGACTAGTAGAACATTGCCGTGACTTCGTAAATCTCGTCAACGGCTTTTTAAAATTAATCTTTTATTTGTAAGGTTGCAGTGAATGGTTTCAGCATTTTGAATGCAACAGTATAACAGCTCACATAATAGGTCCCTTTTATATTTAATGATTTGATCTCTGGTGCTTTACAGCTGGCTTCACTGGCTGTAAAAGTCTTTAGGCAAGGTTATTTACCTCTTTAGTTCATTGTTTAGTCACCTGCTTTGTCACGGAAATAAGTGGACAATAACTTAATTCCATTCGTAATTGAAATGTTCGTGCTATTTTTTTTACCAAGAACCCACATCTAAGTTAAGCTTTTCGACGTAGGTTAGAATTTAAGATCTGTATTTTTAAATGTCACTTAGCCACTTTCTTTTATTTTGTTTACTCCTACGTAAATATATCCTCCTACGTAAAAATATATCCATTCATTTATGTCTCTAAAGAAAATAACACAAACCCACGCCAAAACAAAGCTTAAAACTTTCACGAAGCGCTCCTAGCGACTATTTTGCACAATTGTTGTACAATTGTGTTTTAGAACAAATAAGTGGAATATAAACCTTAATAGAACAACAGTCCCTTTATTTAAAATCATGCAGTGTACGAAGGTACGGTACTCCCACGCTTTAAGGGAAGGGTTTCATTGAGCGATTTTAGGGACAGAAAATTAAGTAGCCCTTTTAAAGGCTAACCTGCTATGCGAGAATCAGGCAAAATTATAAAAAAAAATAAACGAAAACGAGTGTAAGTATATATCAGATAAAACAGACACATTTCGGCTTTCCCCGGGACATTGAAAATGGAGTTTAATAGCTGTATGTACACTTGCAAAAAAAACTAAGATAAGAAAGAAAATCTCAATGTAATATTATGTATATTTACGAGATTATATTATAACCACACATACGATCAGTCATATCCACATAGTTATCTAACTAATAAACAACTCAAAATAAAATTAAAATTGAACCAACTTACGCTAGAATACTCATTCGCCTTTCGAATATTAAGTTGTACTTATCTATCCACGTCCCACTTAGTCAGTACATTTAAACAGGACTTGTGTACATTCATAACTAATATTTATGTGGCGTTTGAGTATCCCAGCGTTTAAAGTTTAAAAACAAACGGGTTGTTAATGGCCGTGTGATTGATAAAAATGAACACGAATACTCAGTTTTTGGCGAAAACACTAGTTGTTGTAGAGCAAAACATGACCTTTAACATTTTGTGTGTAATTGAGTCTACGAACTAAGGAATGTTTAATAGATGCGTTATGCTATTTTCGCGTTTTCACGTCATAAAGTCATGATGGACGGCGTTTGGCAATAAGTGGGCAGCGAACGTGTTGTAATGGACCATAACTATTCCATTATGTTTTATATTGCGGTATTTGTTCTTGGTTGACACTAAAAGTATTTCAAGCGTGTGCCAGTAGATGGCACTTTATGTAAATGACAATAACACTCCGAATTTTCTTACATGAAATAAAAATAAACATATTTTTAATAAACTAAATATTTATTTATTTACTAAATATCACTTTATAACTCGGAAATTAGAATGTTGATAGTACTCAGTACAGCCTTTGACAAAATGGTTACAAATTGATAAGGTTGCAGACAGAGAATTAAATAATAATAACGTTTTAACAACTAAGTATATACATTACGAGTGATTGTGTTTGTTTCAGTATACTAACTATGTTGCCACAATTTTGTATATAAATTTCACTGTCGAATCAATATTAACAATACAGTAGGTAGTTTGCAACCAATAATAAATATCACACACGTGTTCTCACCACACATCTGACACTGGCAGAATTGTCTACAACGACATATATTGTCATAGAGGAAAAAAAATAATAATAAAGAAAACAAAAATATTTTATGATGATAGGAATTGGTGTATTTTCGAGGATCTCTTTCATAAGGAAAACTACAAACTCGATCCAATTTACTCCAGATATTCCCAGAAGCGCAATATATAATTTATAAAATAATATTTACTGCACAAATAGTTCGCATCTCTGTAACACGATCATATTTCAATTTTCATAACATACATTATTTATTTTAGTGAGGAGAACAAACATTTGCACATTGAAAGTAAAACAAATATTTTATCTCTGTACATTATTAATAAATTCCTATGAGAGATTAATTTTAGTCCAAGGGCTTGACTCAATATTATTCAATATCAAAGTATTCACCACTTCACTACATAGTATAAAACAAAGTCGCTTTCTCTGTCCCTATGTCCCTTTGTATGCTTAAGTCTTTAAAACTACGCAACGGATTTTGATGCGGTTTTTTAAATAGATAGAGTGATTCAAGAGGAAGGTTTATGTGTATAATACGTGTATATTATTGTAGAGAAATCTATATGCACCCGGGCGAAGCTGGGCCGGGCCACTAGTAATCAATAAATAAGGATGTATTTCGGTCTAAAATATAAAAGGATCCTTTTATGGCAAATATTTTAAAAGTAAAAAGAATGAACACAATCTCTGAGTCGATTCTAAAGACTTGCGGCATTATCCATAGTTAATTTCAAATCATGCAATCCTGTTCTCTTATATCCCATTTCATTCGCCTTTGTTTTAGTAGGAAGTAGGATAGGACATAGTTCTAAATTTCGCCACACGTTATAGCCAGAGTAACTACTGGACATATCGAGACAACATCTTATGTGTCAGGATGGCAAGCGCAGTGGAATGTCAAGCATTCCTTTGTAGTTCAAGATGCTGTTTGGTTTTGCTACTGTTCATGAGGAGTCGTATCGCTTTCCATCAGGCTTATGGTATGCTCATCTCGCCACGCATAGCAAAAAAGAAAACACTTACAAAATTTTGATAAAGTTTATTAAACGCTATCTCTTATACATCGGACCACACAAGCACTTAACAAACTGTTTTAATTGAAATGTTTTGGTATGCTCCATAATAAATGTGGTTTACGAGCCCAGTGCTTGGATAGATCGATGCATTGAAAATTTATATTATGATGAGATCCAATTGATGTAGTTTTGAAATAGTTGTTATTTTGTATAGCAATAGAAGGGAGAATATTAGTTAGGGGAATAAAACTAGTGTTTTATATTATTACGATGAAAACGTGATGAGTATGCCATTTGCCTTATGGTAAGCGATACGGTCGCTCATGGACATTAGGTAAACCAAACGCCACCCTGAATTACAAAGCAATGCTTGGCATTAAGATGTAAAGTCCCATTATGTCTTAGTAGCTACTCTGGCTACAATTTCCTTCAAACCGAAACACAACAGTGTATTTACTCTGCTGTTTAGCGGGAGAAATAGATATTCCGGTGGTACCTAACCGGCGGCCTCTCACATTTGAGAGACCTACCACCAGTAAATATAGGTAGGTATATATGAACGCCAACCCGTAGTAGGCCAGCATGGTGGACTATATGGCCTAACCACTCTCAATCGTAGTGTTGATTGTAGAGGAGGCCCGTGCCCTGCAGTGGGACGTATATGGGCTGATACAGGATATATTATTTGGGAAAATAACATAATATTTGCTTGAAACAGTATATTCTTAAATCAAAATACTCTGATATTAAATCATAAAGCTTCATTTTATGTAGGTTAAAAATTCAGAGAGAAATTTCAACTAGACAATATTTTTGCATTGCGGAGGTAATTATTTTAACAGAGCAGTGCAGTATGAACGCAATTAAGCTGAAAATATGATAGTTGATTTGATACAGAATATTTATTTATTAAAAGCATTCTGTGGCAGAATTTGGCAGAGCTACGGTGTAGGACTGCAATACCTTCACTCTTCAGTACATTTTACAAGTTGTATTTTGGAGGCAAATGAGCGTACTGAAAAACATGAATGGTAGCTTGTAATATCTATTCTTAGATCTGGACTCTTTTTGGTTGAACCCCTGATTAATCAATAATTGAACTGAAATTACTTTTTACGGATTAAAACGCAGATTTAGTGTGATTTTTATTTTTATGTAATAATGTGTAATGTTCGCGTAAATCTAAGAAACAAATAATCATTAAAACATAATCACCAAACAAAATATTTAAAAATCAACCATACCCGTAACTTTTTGTCACGAGTTGTCCAAACATTTACGAAAGAAATAATATTGAAAGAAAACAAAGTATTAGGTAAACCATAATTCGATGTCTGCAGAAAAACTCTTAAACACTTGAATCAACTTTTCTCATTTATAGCACAAGTGCAATTATTCGTGCCAACTTGAAAACTACGGAATTACTTCAATCATCTTTGTGTTCCAACTGAAAGTTTCAGTTCTAAGATAACTTGGAGATTTAGCTCTTATTGCTAATAACGTTTAAAGATATTATCCTATGAATATATATGGGGTACTTGCTACTTTTTTGTACTGAAGTTGATTTGGACTTTTATCGTAGACTTTAATAGATTTTGTTTAATGATTTCACGTAAGATTTTGATAAGTCTCAAAGAAGTAATGTGATAAATAAACGGCAATATGTTTAAAGTTTGTAAAGACTTACTTATTGAAAATATTCATATTTTATTTTTTCTTAAGTATAAGAGTAGGTTGACAGGTTCTCCTTTTAGCCACATTATTTATAATTCAAAAGTATAAACGACAAACAAGACGTGGAGCAAGTTCCATTAATAATTTCAGACATAAAGAGCTAAAAATAAACGTTTCGGGCCCTATTAGACCTTTGGGCTCTGACTAAGCACTTTATGTTGCGAGGTCCCTTTTATGCTAACAGAAAACGTCTACGAGCATAACAACAAACGCTGATCTAACAACCGAACAACATACATTATTTTACTTATGTTGGCATGATATGATTTGGTGGTAAAATGGCAAAGAAATACTTTGCAACCTTTTATTTTTGTATTCTTAATATTTTCTCTCAGCATGGCTAGTGTAGTGGAATACCAAGCATTACTTTGTAATTTATGGCGTTGTTTTGTTTCGATACTGTATATGAACGGTTTTATAGCTTACAATCTGGCGAACGATATGCTCGTCTCACTATTTATCACAATAAAAAAAAATATGGTGCTGGCGCAGATGGCGCACCATGAGTTTTCACCTACAGATCATTAGGAACTCTTCGGTCTCGCAACAACTAAACTTAGTTAATCGTAGATTAATGATTTATAAATTATATAAATAATAATAGCTAAATACTTATTTATACAATTTATAAATCATTAATCTACGATTTGATGTCCACGTGGGATGTTTAAACTTTATAGTCATACAGATATGATTAGTTTTCGATTTAAAATCACATTGATGTTGTAAAACATTTTAATTCGAAATGCAAGCAAGATATTTACACTTCACCAAACAAATACAATAGTTAGAACGCAATACCGCTCCTTAAAAAAACAATAGTTTTACCTTTACAATTCTGAGATCATTGAGCCATGGATCACTAGCGTGGGACCAAACACTCAAGGCGATACGTAGTGTCCAAAGGGGTTACTCTGTAAAAACGACACGAACTTCCAATGTTCGGACGCCGTACATAAAACTTCACTCATGTCCCTAAATACTCCACAAAATGTGGGTTTCCTTTATCGTATGTCGCAACCATAGACTAAGTTCGGAGAAAATCCTTACTAATATTATAAAGGTGAAAGTTTGTATGTATGTATGGATGTTTGTTACTCTTTCATGAAAAAACGGCTCAACAGATTTTGATGAAATTTGGTATAGTGATAGCTGACACCCTGGATTAACACATAGGCTACTTTTTATCCCGAAAAATGTAGTGTTCCCGTGGGATGAGTCAGGAAACCAAATATACATATTTTCTACTCTTTCAAATTCAAATTGTTGGCACGGGATGTCCTCTCCTACGGAAGGGAAATATAGTCGACGGCACGCGGGAAATATAGTTAGTAGACACGCGAAATAATATGTTCTTGATGTGGATTGGACTCAAAAACTATCTGCACCCGGGCGAAGCCGGGCCCGACAGCTAGTACTATAATAAAGTGTGCCTCAAAATATTCTTGCCAAAAATTAGTTAAAAAATGGCTCAACACTATTAATTACGAGGAGACCGAAAACCTTTTCTTCACCTAAACCCCACGCAATGTACTTAACATTCTACCCCCCCCCCCCCCCCACACACACACGCACGCACGCACGCACACACACACACACACACACACACACACACACACACACACACACACACACACACACACACACACACACACCACACACACACACACACACACACACACACACACACACACACACACACACACACACACACACACACACACACACACACACACACACACACACACACACACACACACACACACACACACACCCACACACACACCCACACACCCACACACCCACCCACACACACACCCACACACACACACATACATACAAACACACAAACGCTACATCACAATAACTGCAAAACAATTGTAGATCTTATGTAATAAACGCTAATCCAACTCAGGCACCCAAAATACAAGCATTGTGCTTAGTTTGGGGCCACAGACTGTTAAATTAGTTACAGTGCTACGTTACATTTGTAAATTGTTCTGATTAGCTATTAAGGCAAAATTTTGTAACGCAGTTTTCAAATAAATTTTATTATTATTATTTATTAAAAACCTTTTATATTTCTTATTACAACCCAACGTTTTGTGAACTCATTTCTTCTTAATTACATGCATAACAACAATAATTAATAATTGTAGAGAAAAGTGCGGAATTTGTTATCGCTATTTACAATTGTAAATCTTTTAATAAGTAAATGTATTGATTCTTGCAGTATTAATAAGATAATTTATGCGTAGCCCCAAAACTGGGTATTTTCCTTTCCAAGTGCATTTCAGCTGGTGTGTTCATAAAGTGCAACTTATGCTTAAATTAGACGCACCCGCGGCCGCTTTGTGTTTGGGCACTAAGTGCACCTTAAGCCTAGAGTTGGCATGTCAAGTAAATTGCATCTGCAACGTACTTAAACATTTTAGTAATAGTCTACGCTCATATGCATTCCTTGCAGAAGTTTGATCTAAGTATTACAGACAATGTAGTTTATGCTAACTCGGTAACAATGTACACTGTTTTATTTGTAATGATAAAAATAACTACTTTCATTATAGTTTTGCCTTCAAAGAAAATGTCTTTGTTGTGTGTTTACTTGGAAGAACGAGAGATCTAAATCAGCCCAATTAATGGGTTAAATGGGTTAGTTACTGTTAAAAAAACATAAAGTTTTCTGCTTATTTCGAAATAAAATTAACACGATGTTTATCTTGGATTTTTGCAGATATCTCGTTAGAAATCTACAAATAGCAGATTTCTAAGAAATGCCAAGAGTTTAAGACATGTCACTTAAATAAAACAAGTTACATAAAATTTGCATAGAACCGAAAGGATCTTATAATACCCAAAAATAGATACGAGGAATAAGATTATGCCTATAAAAAATGGGTTATTAAAACTACTTACATGAAGACTCAAAGCAGGTTGCATTTCAAAGCGCAGTGTAGCGGGTAGGAGCCTCAGTCTGTCTGTTCTCGTGCGCGTCGCAGCCAGCCTGGCGAGTGCAGCGCGCAGGGAGCCCGCGTCCCGACGCGCCGCCCACACTCGAAGCCATACCGTACGGGCGTTGTTGATATCCACACCACTGGAAGTGTGTATGTTATCCGTACATACTGGTGGTAGATCTCTCATATATGAGAGGCCATTTAGGTAGGTACCACCGCAATGTCAATGGCAATGTTTATTTCTGTGTTCCGTTGAAGGACATTGTAGCCAGAGCAACTACTGGACATATTGAGAATTAACATCTTATGTCCCAGGATGGCGAGCGCAGTGGAATGCCAAGCTTTGTTTTGTGATTCAAGGCGTTGTTTGGTTTTACTACTGTTCATGAGCGGTCGTATCGCTTACTATTAGGTGAACGACATGCTCGTCCAACCATATCATGACATAATAAAAAAAACGGTTCATATGCTATACTGCTGTTTATTATATACTGCTGTTTTAAGTTTCAAGGGATTATCATCGTTATCCTTTGGTAAAGAGATCCACTATTGAATACAGGCTTCCAGAAGATTTACATAGTTATCGGTTAAAAGCGGTTCGCATCCAGCGACACACTGCAACCTTCAACCAGAAACATGCAATTGAAACTTTCGACGTAATGTATCATCTTCATAAAATATAACTGGTTAATACGCCCAGGGCTTGTAGTTAATGCTGATGGACTTGCTCTGCACTGAATATCCACATGAATTTCAGTTTAGAGTTTAAAAATATTATAAGCAGTTCCTTGTACTCAAATGATTTTACTTAAAACAATCACTTAATATAGTCACCTAGGACCCTAATTAAAAAGCAGCGCTGTGGTACTGTTTAAGCCATACCACAGGCCATACTGAACTAAGAAGCTGAATAGCGGTACCAGTTGGCACAATTAGCATAATAAAATACCTATAATGGTTTGTACTATAATTATTATTTGACATTGTATCTCACTATTATTATTTCTTAAATATACCACTTTATTTATTTTTTGTTAAATGTTATTCTTATATTGTTTCTCTTCATGTGTGATATTTGTACCAGCATTAAATTAATCTTTCTTTGTTTCTTACTTACATTTTTTCTAGTGTAATCTCAACATTTCACACATAAAAAATGACGGTAAATGACTTGTATCAGTTCAGCGGATCTACAATCTTTACTACCACCTACTAAGCTCCTGGTTTAAGAACACTAGTCCAAGCTCCTAAGCTATCTCATGAATTTTTCAATTTGTTGCACACTTGATGTTGAAATAAAGAATTCATGGACGTTAAGTACATTTAAAAGTAGTACTAACATTGCTAGTTCACAGAGTAAGTGCAGAGTTTATCTGTCAATCCTTACTAATATTATAAAGGTGAAAGTTTGTATGTATGTATGGATGTTTGTTACTCTTTCATGAAAAAACGGCTCAACAGATTTTGATGAAATTTGGTATAGTGATAGCTGACACCCTGGATTAACACATAGGCTACTTTTTATCCCGAAAAATGTAGTGTTCCCGTGGGATGAGTCAGGAAACCAAATATACATATTTTCTACTCTTTCAAATTCAAATTGTTGGCACGGGATGTCCTCTCCTACGGAAGGGAAATATAGTCGACGGCACGCGGGAAATATAGTTAGTAGACACGCGAAATAATATGTTCTTGATGTGGATTGGACTCAAAAACTATCTGCACCCGGGCGAAGCCGGGCCCGACAGCTAGTGATAAATATAATAGAGAATAGTATTGATTTTTAGAAGTGGAAATTTTATATCTTACTCCTGACGTCGAATATCTGAACATTTTAACATTTGTAGTTCGTTTTTATAGAGTAATCTCTCTGGTAAAACCTTTGCCTATCCCTTCTGGGAAAAGGCGTGAATTTATATATGTGAAGTTCTTATATAGGAAATGAACATAAAAATAAAGAACTGGTACGTTACATAGCATCGGAAGTAGATTTCCTCTTTCCTTACATTCAGTGGGGTGTTTTATACTGCGGATGTAATGACATCCGTGTTGTTTTCCGGATATAATAGTAATCGTAACGCAGCCTATGTTATTTTATTTTATATTTATTTGAGAAACATACAGAACAATAAAACATATGAGCAAGGTACAGTTTTTAGTAAATGATCCAGTGAAGTTTCCACCATTAAGTTATACATAAACAAAGCAAGACAGTACGTGTCTACTCTACGAGTATAATCGATTGGAAGGGAGGAAGTAACATGTTAGTTAGGCCATGGTCTACCACGCTGTTCTGAGGCGGGATGGTGAACCTCATAACCTTTATAAATTCTAGACTTTTACCCTAAGCTGGTGAACCACAGGTATTCGTTTCTGGTCTGGGTGTTTGTGAGAACGAAAAGTCTCTCGTAGTTCCTGATACCCACGACACAAGACTCGATCTTAGTGTGGGGTCAGGACTATGTGACGGTTAGGTGTATTTGTTTATATTATGTAAGCAGCATTAGATATTACATATTACCCTTGTATTTGTAATGTACATATAGCGGCATATGCAGTTAAAACCTTTAGGCGTTTAACGGATGAGGCAGCGGCAAGAATTGTCTACTTCAGCTATTTTCATAGTATAATGTCTTATGGAATTCTTCTCTGGGGAAATGCTGCGGATATTAATATATTATATAATCTTATCTCTGTGATCATCAAATGTGGAGGACATTACATATTATCTTCTATAATAGATGATCCATCGTACATTTGGTTGTCTGGAAGAGATCGCTAATAGCGATAAGACCGCCAGATACTATTTCAAAAAAATGTGAACTATTTTCTTGTATATAATATGTGGTGAACAATAAATTTCATCTATCCATCTATCTATTAATGTCGTTGCGGGTTAAAGACAAGTTAGACATTCCCGGACACTCGCTAAGCTTCAGTGCTCGGTCATTAAAATTTGTACCATCGTTCCTCGTTTAAAAGAGTTGCAGTGGTGGGTGTAGGGCGGGATAGTCTATCCATGCATGGAATTAACCTCTTTATTTGCTATTTCATCTGTATAGACGAGAAAACACTACATACATTTAACAACTGAGTTGATTTCAGTTTAAACTAATATATTTATTTATTACTGCCGCCCGGGCACATACATTTTTTTTAAATGAAATGAAATGAAATTGGTTTATTGATAATATAGGCAATTAAATAGCTCTTATGACAAGCCAATACATAGTACTTTTTCTAAATTAAAAAAATGCTTGATACCATTATTACATACATTTTATTTAGTTTTGGTAGTCGTCTTGTTTATTATTTATTACTGTTAATTATAGTATTTAAAATGCTTTTAATATTCTATGTCCTATGATTATTAGGGATAATTGGATTGTAATGGTAAAATATTTTTTTCAAATTGGTCCAGTAGTTTCAGAGCTTATCTAATGCAAACAAACAATAAAATCTTTCCTCTTTATAATATTAGTACAGATTCTTTTTCAACTTTCCAAAACAATATAAAAAGTTTCTTAAACAATTTATTTTTAACACGATTAAAAATTATGTAATACTTACTGGACTTATGTTCCAACTGAACTAATTGGCACCATTTGAAGTTTCATACTTTTCAACTTTTTAATTGTATTTATTTTTATTGTGCAAGTTCGTAAAACCATGGAATTATGGTTTTACGGAATCTGTATCAGCCCATGTACGTCCCACTGCAGGGCACGGGCTCCTCCACAATCGACAGTGCGATTGAGAGTGGTTAGGCCATATAGTACACCACGCTGGCCTAGTGCGGGTTGGCGGACTTACATACCATAGAAATTCTTATAAATCGCTATGGTATGCAGGTTTCCTCACGATGTTTTCCTTCACCGTTTTAGTGCGTGGTGATTGACTATCAATACACACATGACTCCGAAAAGTCAGAGGTGTGCCCTGGGATTCGAACCCGCGACCACCGTGATCATGTGGGCAGCCGCGTCTAGTCCGTTTACCAACAGGCCACCACGCACTTTTACGGAATATCTTATTGAAATTGTTTGTGTTACGCCTACAGAAAGTTGTTTAAACTTGAAAAGTTTGAAACGTTAATCAGCACTTATAAGTTTAGTTGGGTAGTAACTCTACCAGTCAAACCTAGGGTGATGCAGAGATGAAAAGATACAGAGGTATTTCGTTTATTTATATCTTTATTGTACATACATTTATAAACCAAAACAAAAACAATTGTAGCTATATTTTAAGAAGTATTTTCAGTACTTTCATCGTCTTGAGCCTAAATTTTACCATCTGTTTAATTGGACTCCACAACACAATAATGAAGTACCCGAAAACTAACTAAGAATTATGATTTTCTCATATTTTTTTTAATTTTAATAGTTTTTATTTACGATATCGAAGCTTGGCAGGTCGGTCATTAATATTTTAAGAGCATTTTGTACTCTCATATCCGAACGTGGATTGTAACCACAGCCTTTTAGCGCAGAGATACATGTAAAGGAAATAAGGGTTTTTGTATTAAGATCAAATAACCGTTATACTAATTGTGTCGCATTATCCTAAGGTTGTCAGAATGTTTTTAATTAACTATTCTTAAGTCATATAGTGAGTGTATATAGTATATTATAAGTGCGTGGTGGCCTGTTGGTAAACGGACTAGACGCGGCTGCCCACATGATCACGGTGGTCGCGGGTTCGAATCCCAGGGCACACCTCTGACTTTTCGGAGTCATGTGTGTATTGATAGTCAATCACCACGCACTAAAACGGTGAAGGAAAACATCGTGAGGTAACCTGCATACCACAGCGATTTATAAGAATTCCTATGGTATGTAAGTCCGCCAACCCGCACTAGGCCAGCGTGGTGGACTATATGGCCTAACCACTCTCAATCGTATTCTCGATTGTAGAGTAGGCCCGTGCCCTGCAGTGGGACGTATATGGGTTGATACAGTTACAGTTACAGTTACAGTTACAGTTAAGTCATATAGTCTTACAAAATCTTTTGAATAGTAGATTAAAACTACCGTATTGGAACATGTTTTAGATGTCAAGAAGAAACCAAGCAAATAAACTCCTTCTTAAATGTCAAATCACTACAATGCATAAAACAAAGTCCCTTTCTCTGTCCCTATGTCCCTAAGTCCCTATGTCCCTTTGTATGCTTAAATCTTTAAAACTACTAATAAGATTTAATATATAGATAATAAACTAATAGAGTGATTCAAGAGGAAGGTTTATGTGTATAATACGTGCATATTATTGTAGAGAAATCTATATGCACCCGGGCGAAGCTAGGCCGGGCCGCTAGTGTCTTATAAAATCTATACTCTTCCATATAGTCATTATCTATTTGTTACAATGCAGTATACTTTAGTAACATTGTGAGGATACAAAAAATATAATGTTGAATATAAAAATAAAATGCGGAAGAAAGACAATAAGGTCACATATTGTACCCAACAGCTGTCGGAATCGTAAATTTCCAATTAAAAATTATGAATCTTAAATTGACCGTTAATATATTTAAGTTATTCTCAGAACTCATTACTCACTCGGCTGAATTGACATATCAAAAACGATGCGCTTACGCTTAAAGGAACGCCGGCCGGAAATGCTTATGGACCCAAAACAGTCGCTATTTTCGATGACACTTCTATTTATATAAATGCAGAATATTAATGTTATGTTTTTCTTGATATCTATACTATACAACGTGTTACAAAAGTACCCGTAAAGCTGAAAGGAGGTTAAATGGGGCCCTATCACGAGATAATTCACAATATTTAAGACCTGTAGTAGCGCTGTATAATATACTATAAAAATAAAAACACTGATGTGTTTGATTTTCAGTAAAATTAAAGAGTAAACTACGCAGAATACCTACATTTCTGCCTAATTTGGGCTATCATTGAGAGAGGGGAATCAATAATTTTCCTTTCAGCACATTCTTGATGTCTAAATCATGTTAACTGGTGGTATGCTCGTCTCGCCATTCACAGCAATAAAAAAGGCATACCGATATCCGGCCTTCCAGCCGCGCCCTGTGTAACGTCTATACAAGGTGACAAAAAACTGTATTAGGCTCCCAGTCGATCTTTCTCCAGGATACCTCCGGAGTGAACCTTTCGATCACTGCAAAGATACTTAAGAGCTCTTCTCTTCTTCTCATCGTTCCCTCACTACTGAGAATCGCGACCACACGTGATGTTCCTCCAATGTGTTCGATCCTGGGTGGCATTGACCGCGTGGTACACCTTTTATTAAAGGCATACATTGGTCCTCCTCTTGCCGTCAATAATCGATACGAGGCCACATATTCTGTCGGAATAGTAGTTAGCAAAATAGCGGAGTATGCACACTGGCCAGTGAACTACGATACAACCACTTTAGGTCGCACCGTACGATAAACAACTTAAGGTAGAATTATTGTCACTCTAACCAACTCTAACAATGATTAAGCCCAATATTTATTAATTTTTGTATTAGGTCTAAAATAAATTATCAAAAACAAATAAAAAAAAACAAAGTAGACACAATTGTTGAGCATAGGAATCCTCTAAAACCGACATGTCGATTGAGTGGGCTTAGGCCCCTGTGTCCAAAAGAAGGGAAATTGAGCAGGCTGCCAAAACTGGCTGACAATTATATCCAATGGCGAGAATTAATGAATTAAACGCTTATCGCTTCTTAAAACTTATAACAGTGTTTTATTTATTGGTCTGATAGGCGAGACGGTTATGCCGTTCTTATGGTAATAAACATAAGCAGTAACAAAATCAAACAACACCTTGAATTACAAAGCATTGCTTGGCATTCCACTGCGCTCGTCATCTTGAGACTTACGATGTTAGGTCTCGATATGTCCAGTAGTTACTACTACAATGTCCTTCAATCCGAAACACAACCGTCCATTTACACTGCTATTTGGTGGGAGGAATAGATATTACCTACCGCCTAGATAAGTCCCACCGCACTGTAACTTTAACCGTTAAACTCTTCGTATTATTTATTACCAGAAGACACAATTTTACATCCAAGCATGTATTACGTAATATCCGATATACATCACCTCTCAGTGTTGCACAAACGTCTAGCTTTTGCAAAACGCAATTTATTTAGAGTGCAGCAGAATAGATTGCAAGATTAGGACAAAGCACCACTGACGCCATCTGCCGACGGAGGAAATAAAGCAAATCGCTTTGAGAATCTTGTGTAGATGAACTTACTAGATGCATCGTGTAACACATTATCTACTTTAAAGAATTCAAGACTACATACACAATAAAATTAAATTAAGTAGAAATGAAATGAATTAATAAGAAATGTAATAACACAGTGAAATAAAATCCGCTTGTCCAATAATTATCAATAAATAGGCGTATCAAGGCCCATAATCCTTTGTTTAAAGTAAGAAGAGTTCGTAGCCTGTCAATTAGATGTCTGAAGATCTGTCTTTAATTCATATTGCCCTGATTAACGTTATTTTTACAATTAGAATTTCTTATAGTAATAAAATTTGACTGGTGGTAGGTCTCTCATATGTAAGAGGCCATCTGGGTAGGTACCACCACAATGGCTATTTCTCCCGTGAAACAACACTGCGTAAATGCACTGTTGTGTTTCGGATTGAAGGACATTGTAGCCAGAGTAACTACTGGACATATTGAGACTTAACATCTTATGTCTCAGGATGGCGAGCGCAGTGGAATGTTGCTACTGTTTATGAGCGGTCGTATCGCTTACCATCAGGCGAACGGCTTGCTCGTCTAGCCATACAATGCAAAAAAAAAATTTTGTCCCATTCATTTTAAAACAGGATGTAAAATCCTACGTCATCAAAAATACAATCGTCAAGTCAGAATTAGCCACACAATTCCGAAACAATCGAGTAAATATTACATCCTCCTACCATTGAGTCTCTTACATAATTTACATAACCATTAAACTTCCAGAAACAGAAACATCAAAGGCTGCTAAAAATATGCAAAACCTTGAATGACGGTTACGTAACAAGCAAAATTAACCGTGCACGCGGTAGTAATATGAAACAAGCTGCCCTCGTATTCTCCCTGTGTATTATAAGACCAGTGGCGCCTCCAGCAATCGCAAACGTAACGTTGTCACTCTGTACTATTTCGAGTTTCCCAAACGGTGTGGATCAATGAAACGGACGCAAAGCGCCATCTGTCGGCAGGGGTGGGCCAACGACCCCTTGCATAGTATTTTCGCCCTTATAAACTATGTCACAGATTCAGCGGAGTTATTTCGGATTCATTATAGCTGTTTTCGGATGGTTGTTTGAGGAAATCCGGCTCGAAGGATCATTTTCTTGTGCAATTAAATATGTATTGGTGCGTAATGAAAAGGTAGTTTATAGAGTTTAAGAAACTCGAAAATCGGGTCGGTTTATCTGATTTGATTTTTTTGTGACAGAGATATACATAATAACTTAGATATGAAATCGTTAAAAAATATTCGAATTGTTGTTTAATATTAGTTCTGTACGGTACTGTATCAGCCCATATACGTCCCACTGCAGAGTATGCGCCTACTTTACAATCGAGAATTCAATTGAGAGTGGTGAGGCCATTCTTCACATTTTCTTCCTCTTCGTCCTCTTAATGCAATCATCGTCAGAAATATAGCATACCATCACATGTGAATTGTTTTTTCTTTTCAAGTTTTTATTTTCTTCTTCTTAATCTTTTTTCTGGGGACTATCAATTCTAATTGGTTGTCAACGTACTTTTTGTATCTGGAAACCATCAATAATTTCCAAATCAACCCAAATTTAGTTTTAAAAGAAATAATTGCCTATTATTTACAAACTTGTGACGTAACACTCAAACCAAGTCGCAGGCGAAAGCCAGTGTAAACAGTGGCTTTACCAGGACGCATTAATTAAGCCACCTCCCCGTGGGTGTCAAGTATCATGAACTTTATTAATTACGATTTTACGCAGGGCTTCACCTCCCTAATAAAATATATGGATTTAATTTACTTTGTACGTTCTAGGAACCGTATTAATTGTGTGATGAAAATATTACGTGTTGATTTGTTGGCTGGTCAAATCAATAAGAATAAAGATAAATAAATTAGTAAAATGAACAAAGTAAAATGTACTAATGTAATGTAGTAATGAAATGTAAATGAATGAATAAAGTAAAATGTACTAGAATAATTTAATACTGGGTATCTCAAGACTTAATTGCATTGTGTTTGTAGCCAATAAAACTACCAGCCGGCTTCGTTTTCGGTAGCAGTCTTGATATACCCTGTATAATATTTGTTACATTGTAGTGGCACATTGAAAAATAATGTATAGATATTATTGATCTAAAAAAATAGAAGTGGTTAGAACATTCAGTTAGACGAAATGCCTAAAAAAGTTACAGTATGGTGGTCTAAAGGGGGCAAATATATGTAATAATGATAGTTCGTAGTACTTATATAATATTTACTCCCTGGTACTGTATCAGCCCAAATACGTCCCACTGCAGGGCACGGGCCTTCTCTACAAATAAGAATACGATTGAGAGTGGTTAGGCCATATAGTCCTCCACGCTGGCCTAATGCGTGTTGGTGGACTTACATACCATAGGAACACTTTCAAATCGCTATGGTATGCAGGTTTGCTCACGATCTTTTCCTTCACCGTTTTAGTTCATGGTGATTGACTATCGATACACACATGACTCCGAAAAGTCAGAGGTGTGCCTCGGGATTCGAACCCGCGACCACTGTGAACATGTTCGCAGTCGCGTCTGGTCCGTTAACCAATAGGCCACCACGCACTCCCTACTACTCCTACTAGGTTATATCACGAGGTAGATTTATATGCCTTGTTGGTAAGCAAGCCGAGCGTGCGACGTATGAGAACCATGTCGGCGCTTTGCGAGGCAATATTTACGACATACGTGTAGGGTTGCCAATCACAAAAAAGGTTTATTTTACTCCTTTTTTTAGAATCATATTACAAATTAAATAAATCTTCTGATTTAAGCTGCTAATAATAAAATTATACCGGCCTATTCGGAACCAATCGAAAAAACAGGATTAACTTGAGACCAGGCCTCAATGTATGACCACTATAACGGGTTTACCACTAGGTCTCTCACAATAGTACACATGTTTGGGTAAACCTTTTTTGTTGAACGGATAGACCCTATTTTATGGTTTAAATATATTTTCTTTAAGATTTGTCCCTACCGATCCTCACTCAGGTAGTCCTATAAAAGGGTTGGTTTATTTGGATGGAGTCTGCCATCTCTCGTCACGAGCACATCTCACGCTCCGAGTCGCATAGTTATAATTTTACTCTTTTAATATACAATATGGTGTATACTCTTAGTAGTATAGTATTATGTAGTATAGTATACTCTTTTAATATACAATAATAATGGTGGGTCCGCCAACCCGCACTAGGCCAGCGTGGTGGACTATATGGCCTAACCACTCTCAATCGTACTTACGATTGTAGAGTAGGCCCGTGCCCTGCAGTGGGACGTATATGGGCTGATACAGAACAGAATATACAATAGTTAGTTCCTGAAAGTTAGTGCTCATTCTAATACCTACACTTAAAACCACCAAAACTGTAATTTTCTCTTGCAAAAATTCTCTACCAGTTTAAAAAACCTGATTTTCATACCAACAGACTAGCAGCAAGTATTGTCATCCATAACAAAAAGGCAGGACATCTCACGCTTTTTAAAATCCTTTTCATTCGCCAGCCCTATGCGTCGCGTGTTTTCCACACTTGAGAGCGCCATGCCTGCTCTTTTTAACGCTCCTTTATTAAGCAGCTTCATATAGCGTATTTTCAAAATAGAATTTGTCGGATGCTTGAAAAATTTCGTGCTTCTTTATTAATTTTAATTGTGTAAAGGCATTTACATGGTTTCGAACGTGGAAATATTTTGGAATGTTTTATTTAGAATTACTATGTTTGTTATTTATGTTACTGGCGGTTTTGCTTTAATGTTTTTGTGTGGATTTTTTTGACTTTTCAATTGATTACGAGTAAATATTCTCGTAATTGTAACCATATTTACGAGGGCAAATGTTTTCAGGATCGGTGATTATATTTTATATACGAATGCTGAAAATATGTTATTATAATTAGAAAAAAATAAGTAAGCTATTGTAACGCCATCAAATCATACAAACTTATCATTAAATTATATTTAATGATGTTCTTAATTATTTTTGACAAAGATAGACCTCTCTTAAGAATTACTGCACCAATTTTTCAGTTCATAAACAGGGTCTTTATTGATGACAATTCTTTAAGGATTACCCCTAACATAATTTCTATAGTAATATATAAATACATTTCATTTCAAATACATTTCATTTCATTGACAATTCTTTAAGGATTACCCCTAACATAATTTCTATAGTAATATATAAATACATTTCATTTCAAATACATTTCATTTCATTTCATTTCATTGACAATTCTTTAAGAATTACCCCTAACATAATTTCTATAGTACGTACTTAGGTACTAGGTACCTAGGTGAAGTCGGTCAACCTTACTAAGCCAAAGCGTTATGAATTATGACTACGGCCTAAATATTCTGTCCCGAACTCTTGATAGAGAAATTATAAATGCCATAGTTAACAGTAGTGTAAATGCACTGTTATGTTACGGTTTGAAGGAAGTAGTATACACTGGGTAGTACTGGACATGTGACTTAACATCATGTCTCAGGATCAGTGCAGTCAAATTCCAAGCCTTGATTTATAATTAATGATGTTTGGTTTTACTACTTTCCTTAAGCAGTCATATAACCATCAGGCGGATATCACGCTTTTTTTTAACAAATAAATAAATAACACTCAACAGTCACATACGTAGTCCTGACCCCACACTAAGATCGAGTCTTGTGTCGTGGGTATCAGGAACTACGAGAGACTTTTCGGTCTCACAAACACCTAGACTCGATAGAAATATTTGTGGGCCGCACAAACATTTCTCTCGGTGCGGGGATCGAACCCGCGGACTCTCGTTTCACAGGCGGCGTCTAACCGACTATGCCACGGAGGCTGTCATATTTGTGTGCTTGTCTCATCATTGCTATGAAAATAATGTTCCGTGCTCAGCATAAATCGATACTAGCCGGGAATCTGATACAACACACTAACATACATAACTGCCAATTAAATTCCACACAACAATTAGAACAAACAAAACTTTCCTAATTAAACTAGGTAACACATTTATACTTGTAGTTCAGTAGTAACAGTTCACGTAAAATCGATACGCGATCGCAACGACTTGCTAGACGCTCCGAGAGGGTGAAGGAGGGGTGGGGGTGGTTTCCACCCCCTCCCAAGGGTGGTAAGAATCAAATGTCGCTTATAATTTAAATGTTATAAATTGAGGATAACAATTTATTCTTAAGGATCTCTACGTACGTAATTGTTTGTTGGAGGTAAATAAAATTGTTTTTTATTTGAAATACTATTATTTTTTAGTATGAATTAGGTTGTTACGTTGGCATAATATTTACATTTAATAGAAGAAAAAAAACGCAGAATAATGTTACGTAAGTATATTATGTTCAGATTATACAGATGAATATTAATATAAAAATACATATTTTTTAAATCCCCACACTAAATGCGAGCTCAGAGTTTTTCTTCGGGCATCGGCTCAATTAAATCATGAAAACTATTGTATCCTGACCAACCCTTATTTTTTTCCAAAATATTGCAGTTTGTCGAATTCAACATCCAACTAAGATTTAAGAGTTCATACTAACAGCTTAGCCCATACCGCCACTAAACCTTTCACCTAATTAAAATAAAAATACCCTATAATGTTCTGTAGAGTGATTGATTTAACATAAATTCACTTAGGAAATCACGACAGTAAATACCTACAACTAGAACAATTTAAGTTTTTGCATGTGAAGAAAACATTTTGTTGCACGACATAGTGACGTCAATGTAGCGGATATTTGCAAGAAATCTTAAAGAGCCAAGATGTCTTACTAGACACAAATATGTCGGCCTGAGAAGTTTGTATTATTTGTGTAAATACAAGTGATATTAAAATATTAATATGATATTTACTTTAGCTCATAATATGTTTCTTAAAGCCTAGTTAATATTGCACATGTTGTGATTTGTGGCCACCCTGTATGGATACTAGTAATTTTAAAAAAATAAATAACACCCAACAGTCACATAATTATATAGTCCTGACCCCAAACTAAGATCAAGTCTTGTGTAGTGGGTATCAGGAACTACGAGAGACTTTTTGGTCTCACTAACACCCAGACTCGAAAGAAATATTCTTAACTCTTAGCTAAACTACAGTTCAATTCGAAAACTTACCAGAGCTGAAAAAAACCTATAGTGATTTATCAAAAGATTTGAAAACTAAAATCGCGGTTTTAGAAAAAAATCTAAACTACCAGATAGTACTTTTTTAAAACTTGGCTCAATGTTACCTGGGTTAATTAGAAACAACTAACAAGTGGTTGAAATTAAATACCATATTTCAATCTCGTGTGTCATTATGTTCCTTAAATACGTGTACGGTAATTATCCGAACAGATCCAAATTCCCTACAATATAAGAATCAGAATTCGTATCCACATCCACTCAGCTGATTGAAAAAAGAACAAGAAAAATCTTCAAAAGGCCGTAAGGGGTGACAATGCGCCCTCATCCTCTAGGGGGTGTTAACCCTTGAATGGCATGTGTATAGTGACCAGTCACTTAACGTAATCTGCCGGAGCGCGAGAACTAGTAATATAGTAGTGCTACAGCGGTTTAACGAGGTTATTTGTGTTGCATTAACGGGTTGAGTATGTTCTTTAAAATAAGTTGTACTGTATCAGGCCATATACGTCCTACTGCAGGGCATGGCCACTTCTACAATCGAGAGTACGATTGAGTGGTTAGGCCATTAGACCACAAGCCCGTGGCAAAAAGCGATTCGTCAAATGACCCACTAGGAGACCTATTTAGTAAGATACAGGGGCTTAAAATAATAATATTCAGCACTATGCCGTCACTTGTAAGCTGTCCGTCTCAGTGCAGATGAGACTTCAAAAGCATCAAGGAGAGGGGTTCATTTTGGTCATTTATTTTTATACGGCATTCCTACCATCGATAGGTCCATGAAAAATAATAAAAGAACACGTAGTGCCGTACAAAAATAGTGCGTCACAAAGTCGGAAGATCGTTAGATATTCCGGCAAATTTGTCGGTAAATTTGGTCATTTGATTTTAAACGGCATCGGTTCCATACAGTTGCAATACCTCTTCTAAACCATTATTCCGCAACGCCGTACAAAAACCATGCGACAAGGGAGAAAAGTCAGCGGAAAATAAAATCGACATACAGTCCACCACGCTGGCCCAATACGGGTTGGTAAAATATGTTGACTTGCAGCCTAACCACTCTCAATCGTATTTTCGATTGTATATGTGGTCCGTGTTCTGCAGTGGGACGTAAGCGTTTGTCACTGTTGCGATCGATAATCCGCTAATCATTGATGTCTTTGCTTTCATTGTCTTTAAACTCTGATAAATCCAGGCGTAATGTCTTTTCTACGGCTTCGTTTATGGCTTAGACAAAAGATTAAAAACTAAAGTAAACCAAATTTTGGGACATCGTATTTATCTCTTGGGTTACCTTTCAGCAATTAAATAAAATTAACTAAAGAAGTAAGAAAATAAACAGTGCAATAAAAATACTTGTGTATAACAAATATCAAATTATCTATATTATTTACATAAGTTTTATACATTAACATAAATACATACACATATAGGTATATTATATCATAATCAACATAATTAACGAAGGAATACCCCTAATCAGTATAACTTTTTCTAAAAAGACGTGGTTCCTTTTAGTAACTTCTTGAATGAAAACAGTATTTGCGCCAGCCTCACTACAATAGTATAATATATACAACACTCACCTAACACCATGCTTTCCACAAACGAACAACATAGAAAGTTAAAGATTTAGCTCTAAATGTCGTGTGGGCTGACATTCTCAGCTTTAGTTTCTGTGACAACCTCAAGGTCCTCGTATGTGGGTCATGAAGAAAAATGAGTCATTCTTCAACGTAAGAAGTGATTGGATTGCACAAAATATGGTAAAGCAGAGAAATAATGAGAGTATTTCGACGAAGTCGTTTAAGTAACCACTTCAGCTTAGTACGAAATTCGGAAACATTAACATATTTGCGTCGATTAAGTATGAATCTTATGCAATAATTTTGAAGACGTTCATGATGGTTTCTTAGATTTACGCGAATGTTACACATTGAAATAAAACTATTATTTACGGATTTTATCGCGGATTTGGTTTAATTTTACATTTTTTGAGTTCCCGACGTTTCGATTACTTTACAGCTTTCGTGGTCACGGGGCGGACTGAGGTATTAGACGTCCGCTCTGTGACTGTTACAATTCAACTACCCTTATTTTACAATTATTAATAATTTATATTAATAATTGTAAAATATTAATTTAATAATTGTAAAATAAGGGTAGTTGAATTGTAACAGTCACAGAGCGGACGTCTAATACCTCAGTCCGCCCCGTGACCACGAAAGCTGTAAAGTAATCGAAACGTCGGGAACTCAAAAAATGTAAAATTAAACCAAATCCGCGATACAATCCGTAAATAATAGTTTTATTTCAAAGACGTTCATGTTTATTAATTAGTCTATAAGGAGATCTAAATAGATAAGACTGGCATCATAATGGATGGAAAGAAAGAGCGCTTGCGCAAGCGAGTTCTTCATGGTAAAGAGAGTTGTGTAACCTCAGCAGGGACTTAGGCGAGCTTTCGACATGTGATGCATTTGTCTATGTGCAAATCTAAATTAGCATCGCTATAAGAGATGGCAATACCATCACAAATAACACTTGGTAATAGGGTCGTATCCAGTTTAGAGATCAACCTGGACCTACTGAAATTACTGCTTTGAATTTTATTTGGATTTTCTATCAGACCATGGGCTTTGCTCCAGTCGCATAAGCATTGGATATCTAGGTTAATGGTTGGAATAGCTTGTACCATCCTGTCTAGCGTAGATTTGGAGATCATCAGCGTAGAGCTGATAGGAAAAACGAACATTTTTAGTAATGGAATTAATACAAAAAAGTGAAAAGTAGAGGAGAAAGCACGCCGCCTTTTGGTACGCCAGCAGACACGGAACACCGGGAGGAAAACTTATCCTCAAAACAGATGCATTGCCGGCGCCCATACAAGTAACTTTGAAACCAATCAAGTGCCGGTAGAGATATGTTAAGAGAACACATTACCCTAAGTAGGACGTCGAAATTGACGGTGTTGAAAGCATTACTGAAGTCTAGCAATGTCAAGACTGTCAGCTAACTTTCTTCCATACTCGACCTAATGCCATCCGTAATATGAACTGGAGTGAGTGTGAGTTGTACTGAAAATAAGACAGAGATTATAAGATCGGACAGAGTTCAGAGAGGAAGAAGAATATCGGTCGTTCTTGAGGAGACAGTAATTAAAGTTACCCATGATTATGGGTTGACTGTACGACGTGATATAATTAAAAAAAATATATCGCGAAACTAGTGCTGTTAGGATGACTATGTTAGCTTATAAATCGTTTGTTAACCTAGATGTTAAACATATTTCTGAGTAACATGCAAAAACATACATACATAAACTCACGCCTTTTCCCATAACGAGAAGGCAGAGATTTCCTTGGTAGCAACCAGGACACCCATGATCACCTTGTGTGTCTGTCCCACGATCTTTTAGAAGGCGAGCCTATCACCATATCGGGCATAAGTTCCTAACTACGGGCTTAAAATGAATAGGAAAATCTTATATCACCCAACCCGGGATTTGACCAGAGACCTTGGTGTTTTAACCGTTCCATAGCACAACAACACCGGCGAGGCAAACGAGTGCAAAGATATTAAAACGTGTTGAAATATTAAAAAAGTTGGATGCCTCATAACTCATTGTTATTATTAAATAAATAACTCTTTTGTCAATTTTTTACGATGAAAAAGGCTCAAACAACACTGATTGATTAATCCACGACAAAGCCTTCTTTAAGGTCAAATTTTCAAATAACAGACATTAAACATTAGGGGTAATGGTTTTACATAATAAATTATTCGAATTAAAGTATAGATACTATTGTCAAGGGGGAAGAGATTAAGAACAAATCTAAATTTTACTCGAGCAGAGGTGTTTTTAACATACTTTTATTAGCTTTGCCTGTTCGTATGTATGTTACGGAATATTTAAAGTTGATTTTTGAGTACTTCAAAACGACGGATTGACTTGAAATGTTGAATACTTGTCTTCAAAGTTCGGCGTATTTACAACAATAATTTGTCCTCAATGTTGGACAAAAAATAATTATGATTCAGGTGTAAGTTTTTTTTTTCTTTTTTCATGAAATTGTTGATCATAAATTATAATAAATTATTAATCACTACATAGTCCTGACTCGACTATAAGATCGACCCTTACGACGTGAAAAGACTTTTCAGTCTTAAAGTATATTTTTATAAAAAAGTATTAATAGCCTTTATAAGATTGCTTAAAACACATGCATTTCAGAAAAAATCCTGCCCTTATTTATTAATATTAATTATACTGCCATTCTGGTACGCGGATGTTTTCGTTCGGCCCGAATGAATGTTTGATACGAACAAACGATAGTAGGCCTTGGAAGTATCGATTCTGACGAAATTAAGGGAGAAAATAGGACAAAGGGAACGTGGAAGGGTCGTGTGGGTAGGGGCCTTGTTGGAACAAGCGAAGCGGAAAGCGGAATTGAATTTTGCTAAAAATCATCCATCCATCCATCAGCCAAAGGAAGTCCACTGCTGAACATAGGCCTCCCCTAATGATTTCCACAGAGACCTGTTGGAGGCAGCCTGCATCCAGCGACGTCCCGCGACCTTTACCAGGTCGTCGGACCATCTTGTGGGTGGACGTCCTACGCTGCGCTTTCCGCTACGTGGCCTCCATTCGAGCACTTTCCGACCCCATCGGTCATCAGATTTTGCTAAAAATGCTGCCTTTTAAAAACCTTTAGTTGTGAGGGATTTTGTATTATTATAATTTAACTGAATGAATGTGTATAAAATGTGAAGTTTTTTTTACTTATCTTCGCCTCCTTTTCTTCAGAGTATAGTAATGTATCCAACATTACAAAATGTTAAAATTTCTCACCCAGTTTAATTTTTCTCTTGTATAAGAAATTGCATTACAATTAGAAAAAGAATTTGCTGGATAGTGGTAGTTTTTATTTTCACATAGTTATAAGTGCATAATTATTTGTTAGTAGATAGTAGACCTTATTAGAAGATATGGCATACGAAACGGTGATCGTGAGTTTAAATTCCACATCTTAGCTTTTAAGTCATGTGTATTAATCTATTTATTTATCAGGCAAAGTCCAGGGCAAAAGTCGCAAAGATCGATGTCCCATCAATTGGTCGGACTATCCTAAGGATAGGAACAGATGGTGCAGCATATCCAGAACAGATATAGATCCATGTTCAGAATATCACAACCATCAGCAATGAGGAAAACGATAAGATTAGGTAGGGTGTATTAATAGACAATTGCCACACATTTTGACGATGAAAGAAATCACGAGGAAAGAAGAAAGAAATCATCAACCCGCATACCATGAATTTCTACAGTATTTAAAATCCACCAACAACTAATGTACTGCCAAGGTAATGGATATTATAATATAAGCCTTACCTTTTTGACTCTAGATTGCCACAAACAACTTTGACTGCTTTTTAATCGAGCTCTCGACTGTAAAGGAGCCTCAAGCCCGATAGTTTAATACGAGTTGGATTATTCATACAAACATTACAATTTCCTCATTATTCCGTAAACCCAATATTTAGCCAAATTCCGTCACAAGCGTTGGCGATATTCCGCCAACCGCGGAATCTGTCACCGTATGCTGTCTGTACCGTTGTCACCGCGTTCCAACAGAGCCGTGTTATTGCCCGTACGAGGGCCCTACACAAATATGTTTGCTGTTCTGGCTATGAAAACATGACGTAATGCTCCGTGACTATCCGTATGCTGACGTGAATTTGTGCTTTTCGCTAAAATTGCGACCGCTAATGGTTAATAAAATACAGGCTGATAAAGATTGCAGTGTAATGGGATGAATTAATAAATGTTTTATGAGTGTCAAATGATAGATCTTGAATTCAGCCAATCAAAATAAGACACATGTGTCGTGAAATCTTGGATGAGACTAGTCTAATTATTCGTTCGCGATTGAGATCGTTTAATAATTTTGATCGTATGGATGGAAATCAATTAGTTAATGATAGGATATTCGTATTCGCCTGAATGAAAGTACAATCGATGACAGGTTTATCATAAAGATCCACCCAAACGTGGCGTTTCGAATCCAACCTAATTTACTTTAGTTTTATGTGGAATAATTGTGGTGAAATAGAATAATAAAATAAACTCCTCAGACGAAGCTCCGGCAGATTATTAAAGGTCTTAGATTCTAGACTAGACCTAATCAAGTTGTAACAGGAAAACCTGGAGAAAAACTATACAACAGGCTTTAAATGAGAAAGACAGATGAAGCCTTAATTACAAGGAATATTCTTTAGAAGCAGTCGCATGGCTAATTAATTAGGTTTTGCAACTTGTCGGCATTATTACAAGGACTAGTAGGGTTTGTTTTAAATGTCCAGCTTTGGCTGTAAATATTGTAAGTAGCTAGCACGTATCATTGCCAGTTATGATTTTTATTATTGCGTATCATATTGTAACTGCAAAAGAAAGAAGAGATGTAACTAAAGCAGGCAGTTACGCGCAAATTACCTACATTTTAGTTTAAAAAAGCTGAAGTTTATATATAACATACTTTTAAAATTATTGTATCGTCATCGGTTCTTAAGTTGTAGGTACTCGCTAGATGCAGGCCGCTTCCAACAGGTCAATGTGGAGAGCAGTGGACTTCCTGTCTCTGAAATGATGATGATAATCATGATGCAAAATTTCAAGTCTTCAAAATTGAAAGACTAAAGATTTCGTTACATACATATTACATCGCCTGTATGTACACTAATAAAATCCTGTTAAAATAATCAAGCCAAATAATAATCATGTGTAAATTCAGACTACCAGCACTCGCAGCGACGAGAACGAAATACAAAATGGCGCGATAAATAATACATACGCATACCAAGGCTGCGATAGGATGAAAACTAATAAAACTCTGTACGTACGATCTGTGAATACTAAACGATAAGGGTTGACTCCGGGTTCGGTTTCACGAAATTCAACCGTTTACGGCAACCATAAACGTCGTGTTACAAAGCGAATATGATAAAACAACTCGATGTGAGTTGGCGAAATGCTTTTGTTTTTAAGCTATTGCATAGCTTCTATCGCGGGCCTTGAGCGTGGAGACCGAATTCAGAAATTCCGTAACGAAAATAACCTAAGTCCGACCGAAATTTATATTTAATATTTTTATTTTGAAAGTAAAAGTGGGTGGTGGCCTGTTGGTAAACGGACTAGACGCGACTGCCAACATGTTTACGGTGGTCGCGGGTTCGAATCCCGGGGCACACCTCTGACTTTTCGGAGTCATGTGTGTATTGATAGTCAATCACCACGCACTAAAACGGCAATAGCTTAAAAATATGCATAAAATATTAACAACGTGTGACATCATTAAAAGTTCCTCTGAAAAAGTATATTATACCAACATGCCGCAAGAGTACAATTTGTACTGATTACGACGTGAAACAGAAATCAATGAACATTTTCATGTAGTATTTTCTTTTTAAAAGAATGTAAGTACTAAAAAATTACTGCCATGTCAGTATTTAAAACAGATCTCCAAAAAATCTTCGCAACTAAATAAGAAGAGGGATTGGTTTGATTTCATAATTTGTCTCTTTTTGTATTGCAATGAATAGCGAGATGAGCATGCCGTTCGCATAATGATAAGCGATTCTACATAATGACTCATGGAAAATAGCAAAATCAAATACCACAAAAAACACAGCAATGTTTGATTTTCAACTGCTCTTTTCATCTGAGAGTACATTTTACATACTGCTCGTCATCCTGAGACATAAGATTTTAAGTCTAAATATGTCCAGTAGTTACTTTGACTACAATTTCCTACAAATCGCAACGCAACAGTACACTAACACTGCTGTTTGACGGGAGAAATAGACATCTTATCTAGCAATCTAATCCTCAATCAAAGGTACCCGACCTTTTATTTTATTTAACACATATTAGAATTAGTATATGAGGAAGACATTTTATTTTACATAAAACTATGGCAAGAGGTATGAGGTCTTAAAGGTCATAAAAAGGATATAAAATATAAAGCGGATACGTGGTAAAAGATTGGAAATAAAATAATAAATGTATAAATCTAACTTTAAATATTAAATAAATCGATCTATCAACTTATAAATAATAAATAAATCTAATTTTTGATAGCTTTTACTGAGTTGGCCACTGATTGCAGAAAATTGTAATTAACGTAGACATACAATCTTTTGCCAACGACCTGTGCTATATAGCATCTCACCAATATTAATTCTTTCTCTTTCTCTCCCTACCTCTTTTCAGCCGTAGGAAGTCCACTGCTGAATATTGGCTTCCCTCATGGTTAGCCACTTAGACCTGTTGGACCAATATCAATTATTTCACCTAAAAATCTACTAAGTATTCAATTGGACTTTACAAGTGGCCTAGTGCCAACCCGCACTAGGCCAGCGTGGTGGACAATATGGCCTAACCACTCTCAATCGTACTGTCGATTGTAGAGGAGGCCCGTGCCCTGCAGTGGGACGTATATGGGCTGATACAGTTACAAGTAGAACATACCAGTAAACCCATAGCTCAACAGACAAATATATATACTGAAGCTCTGGAAGAAATTGTGTATACTAATGCAAACTAAACGACATTGTAACCACGTCGGTGGCAACACACCGAACTAATATCGAGGCATTGATGCCAAAAACTTAGTATTAAACTTGCAAGATTCTTCGTCCATGTTTTACTAAAGATTTATGCTGTGTTATTGGTAAAGTACTGAAATGAGTTCCAGACCGCTCGCGATTTGTTTGATACGAAAAGCAATCAAAGATGTTCTGCCAAGTTTCAATATTTGCTGTGGTGTTTGTGGATTTCTTGTACAAATGTAAAGGAAAAGTTAATCGAAATGTTATTAATAACTATTTGATTTATTGGAGTAAAATTGCATCATCTGTTCAAGATTTCTATTAAAAATATAACCTTCAAGTTAAAATCTCTTTCCAAACCTTACTAAAAGAGCTCTAAGATTGTTTGCTTTATTTCAATTACAATTTGTGTTAATTTATTAAAGTAGAAGGTTGAACTATCACCTACAATCTAATTTTTATTTCACGTGTATTTTTTCTCCTGTGTTTGTGATAAATAAGCAAAGCACAGAATTAATTAATGAGCAGTTACGTCAAGAGCCACATATACTCGTAGATGGCAGTATGGCTTGACACGGCAAGTATACTGAGGAGATTCCTCACTTTGGGGTCCTAACCACCGGTGGCTTGGGTCTCGAGGCTCGCCACTGAAGGTAGCCCGTTGATATTTTCTTATATTGCATAATGCATTCTTTGTCATTTCAATATTATTTCTGTTCTTTACTAATAAATATATTTCGAATCTAATTAAATTTGCTTTTATAACAATTTCAAACTAAATACGTCATCTGTATTCATTACAATTTAGCGTCGAACTTATGTCTTTAATATTCACAAATTATGAATCATACAAAACCATGCTGTTAGAAAGTAAAATCGCAAATAATTTAGTCTCAGGAAGTCCACTGTTTTGAACTGAATTACTGAAAATATATATGCACCCAGAAAATCCATAATTATAAACCTATTTTATCATATTTATTTCTCTTGTTTCAGAAACAAGCGATGCTAGTACGACAACTGGAGGAAGAACTAAGACTGCGCATGCGCCAACCCGCTCCTGAATTACAACAACAACTTGAGGCTTTGTTTGCGGAAAATGAACACCTACAGAGAGAGATAGCTATATTGAGAGATACAATAAAGGTGAGATAGCTGGATGTTAGTTTTGTAGTTTAGAAATACCATACTTTACTTTTATCATCAATTAACTCCGTAATTGTAAATGATTGTATTGAAACTACGGATGTAGATCAAAACAGCCTTTAAAAATGCCATTTAACAACCCGACATAAAATAAATTCAGAATAATTTATTGCAGAATGAATGTACAAATGTATAAATTGGACCACGGGAAATTTATTGTCTGGGCGTTGTTTAGTCTTTATGCTCAGTTAAGAAATGAGCACAGAAATAGAGATAAATAAATTATTAAAAAAGATGAGAGCATTCTCGAAATAATAAAAAAATAGTCTTTGGTAATTTATCCAAATTATACAAATGTTTTAATGAACAATAAACGCTTTAAACAGGAACTTGAGTTACGGATCGAAACACAGAAACAAACACTACAAGCTAGAGATGAAAGCATCAAAAAGTTACTCGAAATGCTACAAAACAAGGGCATGGGTACGTAGTAAATAATCCATGGCATATATTGGCCCTGAGTGGACAAAGGCTTGTACAAATTCGAAATACTTTCAGGTAAAGAGGAAGAGCGGCAAATGTTCCAACAAATGCAGGCCATGGCACAAAAACAGGTGATTATTGTGTCGACGTACAAATATGGATGTGCTGCATGCGTTCATAGCACAATTTCCATTCCTGAAATGGACGCTTTGTTGGAAATTTTGCTATGGACTACAATCGTCGCAAAATTTAGTTAGTGGTATATTGTGCACGTCACACTGCTTCCTTACATTATGTACCGTAAACTAGCGTAAACCACATGGGCGTTTTATTTTGTGATACCTTTATCATCGTCACTGTGTCTGTTAGCATTGCTCTTGATAGTTTCATTTCATTCATTTCTGACTCTTCAGCCGAATGTGACTGTCGTGACGCCTTGTGTTCAGTGGCGACACTCTCGCTTCACACTACCATACTAACTCTCGCTTACCACCTCGCGGACTTTCGACCTTACTGTCAGAGCTTGTACCCTCAGCACCATATCGTTTTCTTATTCCTATCCTGCCACCTACACGTCGACTATTCGATACTACTTTTATATAATACCAAACCTGAAACATTCGATTCGGCCCGAACACGAAGAAAATAAAATCCAACACAAACACGTCAACTTCACGACATTGCATGTTTAGCAGCTCATTATGTCCCCGTCACACGAACCTTAGAAGAGACCGTCTCGTGTAAAGTATATTTATTGGACGTTATGTTGAGCATTCATTTCTTTAGAGGCCAAAATTTTGTTTTGAACCGCCTTGACCTGGGGCTGCGTCGCGTCGACGACGCGTCGCGTATGCCGCTCGAATGCCGCTCGTATGCCGCTCGCATGCCGCTCGCACAGTCGTCTAGAGGTTGAGTGTAGTAGCGCGCGGCGGGTGGTCGCGGCGGCGGAGCCCCAGCAGCCAGCGGCGCGGCGAGACGCGTACGTAGGGCGTGTGCCGAGCGGAGCCGGCGGCGGCGGCGGCTGACCTCTCGCGTGACTGGCAGGAGCTCAAGGCGACGGCGGACACGCTGCGGGCGCTGCAGGCGCAGCTGGAGCGCGCGCTGGCCGCGGCCGGCCTGCCGGGCGGCAGCGCGGGCGCCACGCTCACCGCCGTGCTCGAGACCAAGGAAGCGCGCATCGCGACGTTGGAGCGGCAGGTCGCGTTGCTCGAGAGCGAGCTGGCCGCGCTCGTGTCGCCGCCGCCGCCCTCGCTCGCGCCCTCGCACGCCTCGCTATACGATAAGGCCGAGCCTCCGTTCAAGAGACAAGTAAGTTTTCTGCTGAACGACGTGCGCGTGATGAAGGACGGGCGCACGAGCGCGCCGCCGGCACGGCCGCGGCCCGCGCTGCGAGCGCCTGCGCGCCGCTCGCCCTACTGTAGTGCCACCACTCTGTGACTGCGCGCCGACGAGCCGACGATACACCATACATCACTACCGTGTCAATTTATCGCTTTAAGTCCGAACTTAGCAGAAGTCGTCGCCGACTGTGTTGAATCGTTATATTTTTATGTGAAACTTGTTCGTTGTTAAAGCTATTTTTATTAAAATTAGAGGAATTATATTCTTGAACAGATGTCGATGGAAATATTTTTGTTAACTAGGGCCTTAGTCGAAGCGAACTAGACTTAGATGTTAACTGTACGTTAGGCGGAGCGTGCTGCGTGCGAGCTCGTTGCGATGGCACCTCGACCCTCCGCGCCGCTCCACGACATATGTACTCGTAGAGATAGACTGTTATCGAACAAAAGACTGTGCCGCTAGACCTTCGAGTACGTGTATTGTACCTGTTCGTACTATAGCGTGATATGTATTATGATTTGGTCATGTTGTGCTTTCGGTGTGTCATGTGGGCGGTCCCCGGTCCGCCGCTAGCCGCTCGCGTCACCACACGTCACGTCATGTCAGCGTCATCTACATTATAGCGTAGCCCATCACAGTCCCGACCTCTCTCATGTAGTGGTCATGCCATCAGTCTGTCTCACAGTAACGGTAGATAAATGTATCACAACGTTGGCGCCCGTGCATATCAACATATTTATGTCCAACTTGGTTCTATTAGCCGCTCGAGCTTGGAAAACTTTCTAGCCGCTCATCGAACCTACCGACCATCCGAAAAAAGTGTTTAGAGTAGAAAGTTTTCCAGCCGCCTACATTTACCGAGAGATCTAATACTTGTTATACGACAGTATGCATGTTGATAATAACGTGTGGTGTAGAGATGTGCTCCGCTCCGCCGTGTTTCGGTGCGGGAGCCGTTTCCTTGTACTTATGATAATATTAAGGTATAGCTTGCGTCGCTTCTCATACATCGATAATCACCATATCGGTCGCCGTGACGGCCAGTACTAACGAAAAGTATTGAGTAGATTGATAATTTTTAACATCAGTATCATTTTCGCCATCACTATTGCCTAAGTAGATAGTTTCTTTTGATATGAATATTTGATGGTGTCTTCCAATACGTTTTGTTCTACTAATGATATGTTTGGATTGATCTAATTCTACATCGACTTGGGATGGATGGAATGATGAGCAGCTGGACGAGTTCCGGCTTGAGATCCAGCGCAGAGACCAGGAGATCCTGGCCATGGCGGCCAAGATGAAGGCTCTGGAAGAACAGCACCAGGACTACCAACGCCACATAGCCGTGCTCAAAGAGTCACTCTGCGCTAAAGAGGAACATTACAGCATGCTGCAGACAGATGTACGTATAGCTAGACTATTACAAGTAGCTCAGTAATAAATCAGATTTGATAGAATTTTAAATACCATGTTGTTTCAAAGATCAAAAATTTAAATACCTTCAATGTTTTTTAGTAACAAGACCCTAATTAGATAGATCAATATCAATAACTATGATTTCAAAACTAAGTAACTAAATAAAAATATATAAATGCATGAGATTCGACGATTTCATGAACCGAATAAAAACAAATTTTAGTCACGCTACAATCTGAAATGGAATTGCATTATCTGTTAAATTTTGAAAGTAATTCCACTAAGGAATGTTCATTCTAATACAAAGTAACTTGTTCATCATTCACAAGTATTTCAATTTTTATTTGGAAGAGATAAAATTCGTTTAGTAGATCTTTTTAACATTTATGATAAGCGCACCAAATTCTATAGGAAAGATCTTCTTACACAGGTTGAAGAATTAAAGGCACGTTTAGATGAGAAGAGCAGATTGGTAGAAAAGAAAACAGCTGCTGCCCTAGCTGCCGCACACGAACTGGCAGAACTACGAGACCATTCAGAGATAAAAGATAGAAAGATAAATGTGCTGCAAAGAAAGGTGAGGAAATATATCAGGGTTGAGTATGTAGGTAATGCCAGTGAAATAGCCATTGTCAGATGTGTATTTAATTCCATAAAAGATAGAATGATAAATATGCTAGAAAAAAAGTTTGGGAAAGATAACCGTACGACTATATTTAAGTACTTTGCTAATGCTGATGTAATTGCTATAATTCCTATGCTAATTCCGCCCAAGATTTGCTAGTTATGAAATTATACGTTAGACTTGACACAGCAAAATAGCTTGTATTTTATACAACTTAAACATAAATTTTATAAGAACATAATTAAATGAAAGAAAAGAAAAGAAAGAAAGAAAAGTTTATTGTTGGTACAAATACAAAAGTAAAACAAAGAAATTAATATTAATAATAAAAATAATCCAACCCTAGAAAATAAAAGATTAAGGTATTTTAAATGTTAAATAGTTAATACTTTATCATTTTATTATGTTTTTTTTTTCTGAAGATTGAGATCTATTTTTGCTAATTAATAGTCAAGCCAAAGTGATGTATACATGATATGTATGTAGGATAAAAAAACCTAAAAGAAAAATGTTACCTATTACTTTATTTTTAAGAGCACACGTGATGAAATACGCGAATATATTTTTATAAGACTTTAAAAGAATCTGTGACTTTTTATATTTTTTACAGGCACGCAAAAATGGTCTGTTTTAAAATCTAAGCTTACAAATTCTGGCTTTTACGGCGGCACTGGATTCAATGTAGTATTGCTTTCAATCGGGCGAATGGCATACTCGTCCCGCCATTCAATACAATATACATGTATATTTTTTTGAATACAGAAAATATTTTAAAATTGTGTTTCCGTCGTTTATATAATTAATTTATGTGATGGATCATTTTGCATTTTTGACTTCGGAATCAGCAAAATATTCAAGAATTGATAAGCGAACTTCTTGAAACAGACCATTTTGCGTAACTATTATGTTATATGTTTTCTATTGCTTCTATTACATTTACTTTTTATACTTTTATGCTTTCTTATTTAGATTTTCAAAAACAGTAAGCTATTAATATTTATCAAAGTTTATCTTACGTCTAGGCTCGTGCTAGACGGTTTTAATTAAAACTGGTACAGATGAAGTTTATAGAGTTTTTACATTTTAATAAAACCTCGCCTTTTGTAGAAGTATGTCAGTTTCATTCAGAACTGTTAGTGACAGGCCGCATACTGAGATGGACAGGTTGGACAGTACAATTTAATTACAAAAAAGAAGTTTTATTTCCAATAAAATATTTTACTCAAGTATTTTACTCAATGGTAATTAATTGTAAATGTAAGTCTGTTTTGTCACTCTTTGTCATGGTTTTTTAAAACATCACTGCTAAGGAAATACCCTTTTTCATTTATTTTAAATGATATCGATCTACATATAACTATCTAAAGAGTGTCTTGAAGGATCTGTTAATTACAAAACAATTTTATTGTCTAAGTTTCGACAGTATTCTTTCAGTAAGATTTGTGGTATTCTTTCGCAGAAGAACTGTCCAGTCCCCTCAACTGTCAAACAAGACTTATATTTTTTTTTAATTTTTCAGTAGTTTAAACAAACTAGAATAAACTGAATATTTCAAAGTCTCAATATTATTGTTCTTGCTATTAGATGTAGCGATATTTTTCTCCCGAGACAAAAAAGAACTATAAAAATGTATATTTAAGAAATACATGACATAAAACGTAACAAGGAATATGTCTTAAACATACGGCATATCGGTGGCTTTAATAAAAACCAGGTCATACTCGTACAGCCACTGCGCTCGAGTGACGTACTTTTAAGGCAAGCCAAGGCGAAACGTTTCGTGGTTCGAATTTTAAATAGTTTGTTCCTCAGGAATTGCGTTAAGCTGCTGGAGATTTTCAAATGAAATTTCTTTTAAGTCCTGGCTGAATTAATAATTGTTGCAGTATGTAACTGGCCAGTGCTCATTCTATATTTCAAATTTGAAATTATAGCTTTTTCTGTTGAGTCCGAATTAATTATTACAGTATATTACTGGCTAGTTCTTATTCTATATTTTGAATTTCAAATACTAATACATGAATTGTGACAGAAATATAATTTATTCCGTCCTTTTAATAAGGCCAACAAAAATTATCTTGTAAGTATAACAATACCAAAATCAGACCACACCTAGATTGTAAAACATCTGCTTATCTCGAGTGTTCTTTCTGACGAAAAAATGTTCGCTAACAAATAACTTCATGCTGACGAAAAACTTCGTGCTGACAAGTAACTTCGCATATCCCCGAATAACCTATCAAAAACAGGATTAGATTCCATATTAGTGTAAGCATTTGGTTCCGCAGAATCTGATCAGATTTAAAATCGTTCAATCGTTCAAACTCGTTCAACTGAGTGATTCAATCACGTACGATTCCGATCCGATCAAACGGCCAGATACTACAAATAAACTGAACTTGGATCGTAGTTTTTTCATATGTTTTGCATACAATTTACGGGATTGATTATCGCAGCGATTTCAAAGCAGAATGTGGTTAGTAAATCTCCAACACAAATAATCGTGTTTATAAAAAGGTCTGCGGTCTATACATTTATATCTTTTACGAAATTATTAATATTTCGGCTAAATAATTGGGCTTATTTATCAAGTAACAGCTGACCTATATAAACCTAAATATCAATTAGCATTTTAGTTCAGGAACCACGAATTGGATTAATTTTCGCAAGGATCGATAAATCCTTGATACTGTAGCAACATGCCCACATCCATCAAAGCATATTAGGATGTGATCTATATTCTTTGGTATTATTTCTGTATATGAAGATAATCAGTCTAATCCATAGACAGATCAAAAACCTATTTTAGTTATCAAATGTTTGTCTTCTTCGCTCAAACTGAATTCAAAAGTGGTTCGAAAAGGACAAAGCATTCGGAAACTAAAAAAGGCTTATCAATTGTTTATGAATAAAGACGAATATCTCTAACCTAATATTTTATCTCCCAACTCATTATCGTGGATCCTTAAGCTTCAACTGCTATTTCTGTTCTTTCTGATTAATTCATTTGCAGTTTTAAGTTAAATTATTGTTCTGTTGAGGCTCTCCAAGCTTTCTTTTAATAGTGCTATTAATCATTATAATTATTGTCATTTAATAGTAGGTCACTATAAAATATTTAATCAAACAATGAACAAACGTAGATACCGTGAATCTAAAATGTTAAGCTGAATTCAAATTATATGATATATGCAGCCAGTAATTTCGAAGATAATTTCAAAGTTATATCTAAAGTTACCGAACTCGTCGCCATGTTTTATCGAGATATCACCAAACCAAGTTAAGATTGTATATTCCTGAACGTACCAAATTCCGGCTAAAATTTAATTTACTTGAGGACTACATGGAATAAATTTAGCTTAGTATCTTTGATCGAATTAATTACGTCTCGAATTGGTACGTGCTTCAGGCCAGTCATTACTTATAACGTGAACGTACTTCAGTTAATCCTGTTGTCCATAAACATTGGCTATAGAGACATAGAGATAACGTAGACATTTCCCTTTTACCTCGCCAATTACCATCATTTTATAATCCTTTTGTAGTATTTGTTTATTTATCAAATTCCCGTACCCGTAAACCTGAATTATTTTATTGTATTTACAGTCCACGTATTTGTGTATGTGCTATTTTGTTTTAAGGTATGTTTTTATTTTTGTTTATTTGTTTTGCTTTTATTTATTTTTGCCTCATTATTGTGTGCAGTATAAAGCTCCCATTTTATAGAAAAGTTAATTTTCAGATCGAAAATCTAGAGGATTTATTGAAAGAAAAAGATAATCAAGTAGACATGGCTAGAGCCAGATTGAATGCCATGCAAGCACACCATTGTTCTTCTGAAGGCGCCTTATCCTCTCTCGAGGAAGTCATAGGTGATAAAGAAAAACAAATACAACAACTCAGAGAACAAAGGGACAGAGCCGAACACGAGAAAAACGAAGAAAGAGAACTGCACGAAAGAGAGATAGCCGAATACAAAATGAAACTCCACGCTCTCGAGAGCGAGGTCGAAAAACTTGGCGCCAGACTCGAAAGAGCTCAGGCAGAGAAAGACAGACTTGAGGCGAAATTAGAGAGCTCGCAATCTGAACTTGGAAAGTCTAAGGCAGAGTTAGACAAGGCAGCGAGTGAAGTGGGCAGATCAGGTGCTGACTGGGAAGCAGCTAAACAACGTTTAGCCAGACTTGAGCTTGAAAACGAGAGACTCAAGCATGAACTTGAACGCTCACAGACAACGTTTGGCAGAAGCACATTGTCCACTTCGCAAGAGCTCGATAGAATACAAGAAAAGGCGGATAAGAGCGCTGCGGAACTCAGACGCACCCAAGCGGAATTAAGAGTGACGCAAGCTGATGCAGAGAGAGCTAGGGTGGAAGCTGGTGCCCTGCAGGATAAACTGGAGAAATCTCAGGGTGAAGTGTACCGTTTGAAGGCTAAGCTGGAAAATGCACAAACTGAACAAGACAGTCTGAAAGAGGAATATGATCGGTGAGTCTTAGAATTTAAAACAGTCATTTGTATGAAAATACTTTTATGCATCAAGTAAATATTATAATTTGCTACGAATTGATGACTACCCAATTATAATGATGACACCAAAAAAAGAAGTTAATAACGGTTATAAATCACACGATTACCTGAGAATATAGCCTCTCTGATATTCAAAACAGGGCATAAAATTATCACTTCTATGACTCCTTTATGGCGATGCTTAAGTATATTTATTTCATTGTATAGGGCCAATTACATTTTTATGACAGTTATTAACTTTTTAGAACTTGATTGAGTTCTTTAATTGATAATGATTTATATAAATTCTTTGGTTTTTAATATTTTGTTCTTTTTTCATCAACAGTCTCCAATCGTCAATAAGTCGTCTGCACTCAGAGCGCGACAAAGCAATAGCAGAATTAGACAAAGCGAGGGAAGAGCTCGAAAGAACTCAGGCTACTCTTGGCAAAGCTCAGCTCCAACAAGATAAACTGCAGGCGTCACTTGACGCAGCTCATTCTGAGATCGATAAACTGCAAGAAAAACTCGATAAGTCAGCTGTTGAAGTTAGAAAGGTGAGTGGACTTCACTTGAGGAATTTATGTAGGAGTTATGGACAAAATGAGGAAAGGTGCTGGAAAACATGAGTTTTTGACAAGTTACTAAAGCAATTTTAAAGGAATTTCTAAATTTATTTCACTGGTGAGAAACATGTCCCCAATGTTTTGTCTAGACAGAATTTCACAGTTTTCACTTCCAGATAAAGACATTGGGTTTAAATACTATATTTACTCCCACAGTTGCAAGTTGACCGAGAGAAGCAAGCGTACGACTTCGAGTCGATACAGTCGCAACTAGACAAAGCGTTGGGACAAGCTGCGAGGTTGCAGAAGGAGAGAGATACTGCTCAGCTCGACGCAGAGAGATTCCGAGACAAGCATGAAAAGGCACAGGTAAGCAACTTCTTAAGGTTTTTTTTTTAAATCAACAGGCACCTAACTGAACTGGTTACGTAATAGTAAACGAAGTGATGGATGCCCAACCACAAGGTGAACGGACGATCTAGTTAAGGTCGCAGAAATATGCTGGATACTGGCCGCTTCCAACAGATCTATGTGGCGATCCTTGGGGGAGGCCTATGTTCAGAAGTGGACTTCCTGTGGCTGAACAGAGGGTGAGAGGGGGAGCGAAAGCAGGCAACTGATGGAATGATGAAGGTTGAACTCTTGCATTGAGCAGTGTGTGTTTCAATTTATCGACTTACTAAGAGGGTAAATATTTCAAGGAACTTAAGAGTTAAATACGTGAATAATAAAGGTATGTGAATTCGGCTAATCTGTATTAGACAAGATATGATTAAAACTAACGAACACAATATTCTTCAATAAAAGGATGTTGATTTCCGATAGAGGAACATATAATAATAGTGATGATACATAACATGTTAGATACATCCAGCCTTGGGAAAAAGTATTAGGCACCCTAACATTTATTGAATTACGCATAATTTAGGCGAAAAATAAAGCTAATTTTGTTGTTTACAGACATATAATTATAAAATCAACAAATTAAATTAATATTTAGTGGGCCCTCCCTTGGCCTTTATCACTACAGCGATCCTTTGCGGCAAGCTGCGCACTCGGGTGTGGATATAGCATACCACTCGTCTCTTAAAGCTTTTTTAATGCTGTTTTTGATATCTTGCGCTTCAGTACACCTCAAAGATGTTCGATTGGGTTAAGGTCTGGCGACTGTGCAAGTGTGCACCGCATAGTGATTGACAATTTATGACAGGGAGCATTGTTTTGTTGGAATTCACGTCATCTAAGTTGGTGTCGCCAAACATACGCATTACATACGGCATTAGAACAATTTCAAGCACATTTAAGTACTTTTGACTGTTCATGCAGCCCTCATAAATGAACATTTCGCCGACGCCACAGGCAGCCATGGAGCCCCAAATCGTAATGCTGCCGCCTCCGTGTTTTACAGCAGGCACCACACAATCGGGATAGTATTCCTCGGTTATACGACGCCTCACAAAAGTCACAGCCGGCGTTCCAAACGCTTAAAATAGAAACAAAACACTTGTTTTAGATATTTTATCAATTTTGCTAGATGATAATTACTTATGACGTAATTTTTGTTATTTTCCTGTGCGATGTGTGGTGTAAAACTTACGTCAAAGTTTGATTCATCGGAGCATACCACATTAGACCAATCATCTTCAGTGTACTATTAATTGTACTTTAGAGGCCATTGTAGTCGGTACTTTTTGCTGTCGTCGGAGAGCCATGGCTTCTTTCTGGCTATACGGCCTCTTAGGCCTGGTTCTGTGAGTCTTCTTCTTGCCGTTCGCGAACTTATTGGTTTCCCAATGTCTTGTAACAAAGCAGCAGCGAGCTCGGAAGATGTTTTTTTACGGTCCTTGAGGGAGTTGCGTATTACTTTTCTGCCCTGGCGGGCAGTTTGCAACCCGATATTTTCTTATTTGTATGGGAGCTAGTTGCAGCAAACGTTTTCAGTGCAGATTGCACTGCACAGCGGGAACATTTTAATTGTTTGACAATTTCCATCTGAGTCTTGCCCTCTTGGTGCATATTGCATTTTTATCCTTTCTTCAATATCAAGTTCGCGATTTTTCGGCATTTTTAACGATTAACTTTCTCTACTTCACAAAAAGAAAACACAGACAGCAGCTACTTAACACGACCGAGGTGAAAAATAGACTAATAAGATACAAAAAATATTCGTCAAAAAATCTCCTGAGCTACTTTTGCGGATCAGATGTTTTAGGTACCTTAAATTACCCTATGAATGCTTTCAAATGAACGTTTAATATTGCCCTTCACTCTATTGCTAAACAAATTAGTTGTTTTTAAATATGTATGAGTTGCACTTGTTTTATAGGGGTGCCTAATACTTTTGGCCAAGGCTGTACATAAAAATTATGCCACCGCGGCAGTGATATAATCATAAAGAAATATACATAAATTCGTGTGAGTATTGTCAATCACCACGCAGTATAACGATGTAGGAAATCATTCTGATGAATCCTGCACCCCATGGCCTTGGTCAGGGATGCTCCTATCTAGTGGTCATGGCCTGTCCTAGAATAGGTGCTACGAGTGCGCGACCTCGGCCCCCGAGCTACTGCAGTCACTAAAAACATTCCCTTCCATGACTGCAGTATCCACTCCTACAGGCCATACTCTCCTTTCCTATTATATCCTATACTCACAAACCCTATTTCCTTTCCCCCGTTGATGATGGGCAGCAGCGTCATCAGCGCGAGTCCCCTCCTGCGCTCTCCAACCCGCCTGCCAAGCGTGGTGAGTATTGGCAAATACCCCTCAATGGCGACACAAAAATTGACCAGGCCCCCAGTCCCCGGCAGCCCCACTATTCCTGGCGATGGTAGCAGCCATGGTTACGGTGGGGCAGAGGGTGCTAAGAATCCCCGGATTGGCCCCGGCTACCACCCCCGACGACGACTGGCCCTGGTAACACACAACATACGCACTTTGAGGACAGACGAGAAGATTGTCGAACTGGAAGAAGAATTGAGCGGGCTACACTGGGATATTCTGGGGTTATCGGAAGTCCGAAGAATCGCGGAGGATACGATAACCCTAAAGTCTGGTAAACTGCTCTTCTACCGGGGGGACGACCAACAGTCCCGAGGAGATGTCGGATTTCTCGTCCACAGGTCTCTCATCAACAACATCGTATCCATCGAAAGTGTTTCGAGCAGGGTAGTATACCTTATACTCAGAATATCAAAAAGATATTCGTTGAAGGTCATACAGGTATACGCGCCGACCTCGACACACCCAGATGAAGAAGTAGAGGAGATGTATGAGGACATAAGTCGGGCCATACATACTTCCAAAAACTACTTCAATGTTGTTATGGGGGACTTCAACGCAAAGTTGGGCAAGAGAAGCGATGCAGAGTTGAAAGTGGGGCAATTTGGACATGGGCAACGGAACCTCAGGGGTCAGAGGCTGGCCGACTTTCTGGAAAAAGAGGGACTCTTCGCGATGAACTCTTTTTTCCAGAAGCCGCCTCACAGGAAATGGACCTGGCTGAGTCCTGACGGTTCTACGAGAAATGAGATAGATTTCATCTTGACGAATAGACGGATGTTCAGTGATGTCTCTGTGATCAACAGGGTGAAAACCGGTAGTGATCACCGAATGGTTAGGGGCACATTGAATATCAACGTCCAATTAAAAAGGCGTCGCTTGATGAAGTCTACGCTCCGACCTACTCGCGCCCATATTCAAAACCCCGAGAGCTTTCAACTCGAGTTGACAAATCGCTTTGATTGTCTAAAAGAAAACCTTGCAGTGGACGAGCTAAACAGCGGTTTGGTAGAAGCTGTCCATACGGTGGGATCTAAGTATTTTAGACCTCGCCGTAGAGATAGACCACAAAAACTCTCGATCCACACTCTTGACCTCATGGCCGAACGTCGATCTTTGACGCTGCAGTCTTCCGATAACGCCGAAGCATATCGGCGGCTCAATAGACGGATCTAGAAGTCCTTGCGACACGATGTCCGTGCTCACAATACTGTGAGCATTAAGGAGACAATTGAGCGGAACGGAGGCTCCAAAGTGTTTGCAAGAGACTTGTCTATTGGGCAAAGCCAGTTGTCTAGGCTGAAAACGGACGATGGCCGCATGGTATCGACGACGGCAGAGGTATTAAGAGAGATCGAGAGGTTCTACGGACAGCTTTACACCTCGGTTGCCGAACCTACTGTTAGCTCGGCCGAAGACCCGAGAGCCGAGTTAATCCGACACTTTAGCGATGATATCCCGGACATCAGCCTGTTTGAGATTGAGATGGCCCTGAAACAACTTAAAAACAACAAGGCGCCGGGTGAGGATGGTATCACTTCAGAGCTTCTGAAAGCGGGCGGAACGCCGATACTGAAAGTCCTTCAGAAGCTCTTCAATTCCGTTCTCCTCGACGGCTCAACGCCGGAGGCATGGAGCAGGAGCGTGGCGGTACTGTTCTTCAAAAAAGATGATAACACTTTGCTGAAGAACTACAGGCCCATCTCGCTCCTGAGCCATGTCTATAAGTTGTTTTCGAGGGTCATCACAAATCGTCTAGAACGCAGGTTTGATGACTTCCAGCCTCCCGAACAAGCCGGTTTCCGAAAAGGCTTTAGTACCATAGACCATATTCATACGCTACGGCAGGTTATACAAAAAACCGAGGAGTATAACTTGCCGCTTTGTTTAGCGTTTGTGGACTATGAGAACGCCTTTGATTCGATCGAAACCTGGGCTGTGCTACAGTCTCTTCAGCGGTGACACATAGACTATCGGTACATCGAAGTGTTGAGGTGTATATACAACAACGCCACCATGTCGGTCCGAGTACAGGATCAGAGCACGAAGGCTATTCCACTACAGAGAGGCGTGAGACAGGGAGATGTCATATCTCCGAAACTGTTCACTGCCGCGCTGGAAAATGCCTTCAAGCTCTTGCAGTGGAAAGGATTCGGCATCAACATCAACGGCGAGTATATTACTCACCTTCGATTTGCCGACGATATTGTAGTCTTGGCAGAATCGCTGGAAGACCTTAGCACTATGCTCGAAGACCTTAATCGAGTCTCCCAACAGGTGGGTCTTGAAATGAACATGGATAAAACGAAGATCATGTCGAATATCCATGTTGTGCCCACCCCTATTGGAATTGGGGGCTCGACTCTCGAAGTTGTAGACGAATATGTCTATTTAGGACAAGTGGTCCGGTTAGGCAGGTCCAACTTCGAGAGAGAGGTCAATCGTCGAATCCAACTCGGTTGGGCAGCGTTCGGGAAACTTCGCGACGTCTTCTCGTCCAATACCTCAGTGCCTAAAATCGAAAGTCGAGAACGAGATCGAATCAGAAATGAGGAGATCCGTAGGAGAACCAAGGTTACCGACATAGCCCATAGGATTGGCAAGTTGAAGTGGCAGTGGGCTGGGCACATAGCTCGTAGAACCGATGGCCGTTGGGGCCGAAAGGTTTTTGAGTGGAGGCCACGTACAGGCAAGCGAAATGTCGGACGCCCGCCTACAAGGTGGACGGACGATCTGACTAAGGTTGCAGGAAGTCGCTGGATGCAGGCCGCTTCCAACAGGTCATTGTGGAGATCCTTGGGGGAGGCCTATGTTCAGCAGTGGACTTCCTGTGGCCGATATGATGATGATGATGACTGCACCCCATAGCGCTTTGTTAGAGTTATTAGATGTTAGAATATAAATTCTGCTGTATGTAACGTCCACCAACCAGCACTAGGCCGGCGTGGTCTAATCGTACTATCGATTGTAGAGGAGGCCTTAAGAACCCTTAAGTGAGACATATATTATGTACTAATACAAATATACAAAGATACAGAGAATTTAAAAGTAATTTAAGCATCCGGTTCTCACTACGGATGTATCCATATAAATTATATAATTCAATGCTTTTTTTAAAAAACAAATATGACCAACAGTCACATACTTAGTCCTGACCTCACACTAAGATCAAGTCTTGTGTGTTTTGAATATAATACTACAAAATTTGAACAGATTTAATTTTAAAACCAAAAAAAAAAAAAACAATTTATTTGCATAAAGAACAAAACATTAATGACGTAAATAAAAAGTAGACGTATGCCAATATTTTATTCCAATGCCCTAAATACGGGTATTAAAATAATAAAATAAAAGTAATCCCGTAATTATAGCAGGATTTAACTTCCACAAAATAAATTGCAGCTGACGGCATACGAACAACATGTAAACATTCGTAATAATTTAACAAACGTTATGAAGCAGTGTCAAATGGACAATTGAATGAAATTGTGGTCCGTCTGAATAACTGTATGGCAGGTTACATAAACTGTATGCAAATTTGATGCAAATAGGTGCCGTAACGGACTAATGGGGCTCAGAAATGTGGGAGATATTCAATCATCTACCAATTAAATTACTGATGGCTACTGTCTTTAGTACTTCCTTCATTATGAAATCGTAATTGATTTTGTTATTGATATAATATCTACTAATTGGATTCTTTTCATTGATGATTTTTGGTGTAATATTTTTTTTTTCTGTTTCTTTTTTATTTAGGCTAAAGGTACAATTTAGTCGATTAAAGACGATAGTAAAATAGAAATCCCACTTTCTCACACCATGGAGCTCTCGTGGTCACAGTGAAGGCATATAGGTTTGCATGTTTCCTATAGGTTCCTTTCAAATGTTTATGAAAATAATATTATGTTAACCAAAGCAGAGCCTTGCTGCAGTTCCTTTGGTTGAATTAATGGGCTGATTTAGTCCGGTTGCCTCTACTACTCGTATCCTATATAAACAGAGGTGAAGTAACAGCTTACGTGTTTCGTCTAACGAATGTGATTGCCAAAGGCCCATGCCATCTGTTTCTCAACGATAGTCAAACCAACGGATCTAATGTAGGAACTGATTTTTATCGGCGTCATACGTACTACCAGGCAAGCCGCTCACTCGTTTGAATTAATCAAGAAACTATCGTCAATTGTTTTAAAGACTGCAAAGTTTTATACGGTTCACTTTTACCCAGAAAATTTAATGGTTCTTGAGAGACAGATCTAGATATTTCAAAGGTAGATCCAATAGGTTTGGAAAAAAATTCAATTGAGCCAGTTAGTGAATTTCCAGCGCAAATATTTCGAGGAACTATTGAGGTCAGACTGTCAACCGCCCGTAAAACCGAAAACCGAAACTTGGCTACAGCATTAATAACAACATGTTGCACGATTCCAGAGATTTCATACAAACGTAGAGAGATTTCGCATCTGAATTTTGATATACGGAATGTTATGCTGTTTTTGGAACGAAATTAACTGAAGCCTTGTTGTTTAAGATTATAAAGCCAGTGAAGAAAAGAAAATCAGCAGATCGGGCTCTGTGGATTACTTTGGAAGAGGCCTATGTCCAGTAGTAGACTGCAACGGGCTGATGATGATGATAATGATGATTTTGAAGAAGAAAAGGAAATAAGAAATATATAAATATTTTGCATAATAAAATTATTTGAACAAGTTCAACAAGTTCTGTAAAAGTATGTTGGTTGTGCCATCGACTGCTAAAATGCGTGGCATCAATAAATATAATTGGTTGCTTTATATTGCTGACTTGCAAAATATCGAACCACAGAAACAACCAAAGTATTCGGAGTAATGGGGGATCATTAACTATCGTTTTAACTTCTATCCTTTCCCAGCTCCTGTGTAGGTTTCCAATATTTTCCAATTTAAAACCAATTCTGAAATTAAATTCAAACCTGTTTTCCTTCGTAGTTGTAATTTTATTTGAATGAATTTCAGTTATTTATCTTTAAATCAGACCAAAGTTGTCAACTCAAGACGACTACACAATGCTAAGTTTGTAGTCAATGCCTATTTTAGAAGTATGCGCAGATTTCAGCTTTTACAAATTGACGAATATCTAGCGGCTGCGTGCTCTTGGTCTAATATTTTATCTAGATAACACCACTGATTTGAATTTAATATAATTAACCTAATAGGTTCTTGAAAATTACTGCTTTGTGTTACAATGTATGAGTGAATTTAGCAAATAAATTTATTGTCGACGCCATCCATCAAATTTGTCCCAATATATCCAATATGCTTCAAACCCGAACAGTGCATTTTACACTACTGTTTGGCACGAACAAAAGATATTGCACTGCTACCTACCCAGACAGCCTCTCACATTTCAGAGTTACCCGTGTATAATATGGTAGATTAATTATATCTGCTTAGTAAGATATCAGCATTGAGGCAAATTGTAATTTCCCTATATAAAGCTAGAGTTTTAATTTGGTTACATTAAAGACCAATTTAATTTGCAAATTATTATCTAATTCAATCTTGTAGGAACCAAGCAAAGAATCAAGTAAAAAGTAGCCTATTAACTCTTCAGGCCAAACCAACGCTCTGTAAAAACAATTCATGGTTATTGTATAAACTCTTATTTAAATGATTGATCACATCTTCCAAGGTAATACTTCGTAGAATTTTTACCACCATTTCAAGTGTAGTAACAACAATTTAAGAACAAAGAAACAGAAGTTGCTCATTTAAATCTTCCGAATATCTCATCGCTTGACGTTACAGAATGAATTCATGCCAGATATTTTTAATGTTTCTCTATGAAAAACCTCTCCACAATCTGAACAATACAACAATGAGGACGTCTTCGATGAAAACTGGGGCAAGCATTTTTGCTATACGTAACCTCTGTAATTACTGAGGTATATTATTTATTCAATGTACATCAGTTGGTTGGATCGGTCTAGACGTTTCGGCGCCGGTCGCTCAGACTTTATGTTCGTTGAGATTTATCGAGGATCTTTTACTTACTGTCTGCAGTCGGTATTGGATTTTATGTGGCTAGTTTTAAAAGTTTTAATGTGGAAATTCTATTAGATCATCGTATCTCTAAGAAGTTAAAGTTTTATTTAAACTTATGAGTCATACTGTAAGACCAAGATCTTAATGGTAGAAATATTAAATCCGAATTATCTATAGGAGGGATTATACGGATTATTATGCATGTAGTGCATCTACATGCATAATAACCTTAATAAATCTATTACTCGTGTCTAGTATTAATTTTTACTGACTTCCTCGATGGCGTTTTTGTACTACGATACGGTTCCAAAGCTGAGGTCTCGAGTTCGAATCACAGATATATTATCAGTCATTCATTATCAGTCTATTCATTATCAATCTGGAGCAGAAATTTGTGGTCTATATATCAATAGGCTCGTCTCCTATCACATCGTATGACGAAAAATACAAGATGCATTGCTTACCCTTTCTGGTATAAATGGCGTGAGTTTATGTATGTGTGATTTTGACTTTAGCATCTGTTGCAAATTACTTGTCTTTCACATTCAATATTCCACTCCAAATCTAAGTAAACTTTGATTACCTTAATCTAGTAAGTAAAATATTTAAAGCTTTACAAGGGACCGTCAGTCTTACTTCAAAGGTAACTCGATGGTATAAAATATTAACGATACGAGAACCGAAATAGCCTGTGGCGTACAAAAAGAACGAGGTACCTGGCGCCGTCTATTATACACAATGCGATCGAAGTAGATTCGATTTACTTGTTCTATCGATTGGTATCATTGTTCCGTAAAGTTCTTGATATCTTGTCCATATCAAATTTAGTTTTGTTTATTTTATACATAAGGGATTAGTTTTGCAAGGGGTCAAATCAAACGAAGATGAGAGATGAGATGAGACGTCTTAGTGGTTGCCGCATACATCTTCCGTCCTTCTTCATCTTCCAGACTCCTCTATTCCGTCCTGTCGTACTTAAACATCTTAATCATTTATCCTCTAACTCTTTAAATTTTAAATAATTTAATTAGTCACCTTTTTCACAATTACCACGTTTCATATCACTCATTCGTCTATCGTTTAATTCTTCTCATCTTTCTTCATAACATTCAAATCCTACATCTATTACACTTTATAGTACAAAACAAAAAGAGAAAAATACGCACCAAAAAAGCCTATAATGAAAGTACAGTTGTATTATCGTTGTCGGCGATATCTTCCAGACAACCTTTAGATGGACTGGATTGTTTTTTTTACATAATATTATATTGTGGCGGTAGCAATACGCCAACTTAGATTTAGCTTATAAAATAACACGCTTATTATTTGTAATTTGAACATTATTTAAACCCGCATTTTATTTTAAGATATGACTGCAGATGTTTAACCATAAAACATCTGCGAGTCGTTTTATTAAAGTAAGAATTTTTGTGTACCGTATTGTGTAATATTAGTTAAAAAGATGCTGTGCTAAATTATTGTTTCCTAATTGTAATGACCCGTTCATGCCGGGGCAATAAAACTGTATTATTATAGTTAAGTTCTTTAGTGGCGGAAATCTTTAGCAACAAATTTATATTTTTAGACAATAGTACACATGTTTGGGTAAACCTTTCGGTTTGGACAATAGCCCAGATGTTTGGGCAGACCTTAATTTTTAGTTGAAAGGATAGACCCTATTTTATGGCTTAAATTTATTTTCTGTAAGATTTATCCCCACCGATCCTCATGCGGGTAGTCCTATAAAAGGGTCGGTTTATTTGGATGAAAGGATACAGTCTGCCATCTCTCGTCACGAGCACATCTCGCTCCGAGTCGCGTAGTAGTATATATAGTCATCTTACTCTGTCTGTGAATGTATTAAGTGTTAATTTACAAAATATACGATAGTTAATTCCTGAAAGTTAGTGCTCATTCTAATACCTACACTTATAACCACCAAAATATAAATAAAGTTACCATGTAATAGGTTATAATTTTGGTAAAAGTTATATAGCGTTATAAATTAGTCAATGAAATACAAATGGAAGGCAGAAAATATTAGTTATGGAGAGTAGGTCGTTAAACTACTCTACAATTCAATGTTGCAGCAACGGAATGAAATAGCAAATCTCTCGGTTCAGGCCCAGATGATGTTGACCACTAAACTGTGGCTTTACCAATTGGGAAATAGCTCAATGAAGTTTCCTAAACTAGTGCTCATGCAACATGGAACGGCACTTACCTTGCTCTAGCTTGTACTTACCAAATTACTAATCGGGTGCTTTTTGGTCCTTAATTTTAAAGAGTTTTTTTTCGTAACAATCAACTTCCAACAATGAAACCTATCTAAACAGCTATCGCATTCATGATCTTCATCATGATAAAATTTTATTGTATCGTAATTTACGTAATTTATAAATGAACCCGATATTAAAACAATTAAAATCCAACATTGTATATAGCTAATAACAGTGTGAATGACATAAATGTACAGCCAATTCGGAACATTCTAGCTGGTATTAAATACGCCATCAACGAAAAATACATTAATGTATTGAATGATAAATCGCTCGTCAATAATAAAGCGGTACCTGAAGCCGGGTGGACTGTATCAATCGGAAAGCTTTTTGTGGTTTAAAATACGAGCACGAATGTGCCATCGATACTGGTAAACGTTGTTTAAAACCGTGACTATTTGTCAACCCATTTCGTCTATTCGCTTGGGAATATATTCGGCTTTTTATTTGTCTGGTCCCAATTTGCTTTTGATATCGTTGCTTTTGGTTTACTGTCAAAAGTAATTTTTTGTTCGTGATTGCTTTGATGCCGTTTCAATATTCATTGCTATCAATGATACGTTAATTTTGATGAAATGTTGGTTTGTTTTAAAAGATATTTAATACAGATAGCAAAGGCGAGATAAAGAACATATATAGATAGAAGATATTTTATATTCTTCCACTATTATTAATTGGTTTGAGCTCTTATTCTATGTTAAATTAAATCTACACTAATATTATAAAGAGGAAAACTTTGTTTGTTTGTAATGAATAGGCTCAAAAACTATTGGACCAATTTAAACAAATCTTTCACCTTGAAATAAAACTTTATTTACGGATTTTATCGCGGATTTGGTTAAATTTTTACATTTTTGAGTTCCCGACGTTTCGATTACTTTACAGCTTTCGTGGTCACGGGGCGGACTGAGGTATTAGACGTCCGCTCTGTGACTGTTACAATTCAACTACGAAACATCGAAACGTCGGGAACTCAAAAATGTAAAAATTAAATCAAATCCGCGATAAAATCCGTAAATAATAGTTTTATTTCAATGTGTAACATTCGCGTAAATCTAAGAAACCATTAAATCTTTCACCATTCGAAAACTACATTGTCCACGAATAGCATGGGCTATATATTTGCCTAAAGGAGTAATGGAAATTGAAAATAAAAATCACGGGAGATATTTCTTTGAAAATTTATATTTTAGTATGCTCATTACTAACGAAAAATAATCGCGTGCAACAATTTTGGAAAGACAGCTTATGAGGGTAAAATAAGGGATGAAATATTGTATGGAAAATCAAAACAGCTGAAGCTACGAAAAAACAACATGATTTGGTTAAATACAACTAACGAAAAATAATGCCATGGATAGTTTTCTTTAATAGCTCTGAAGAAGCGAAAAAGGGCAGATTTTTGAAGGAAGTTTCTTAAAACCGTTTGGGATAGGAATAAATTGATAAAAGTCATTAGGATACGAAAACATTTTTTACGTTTATATTGATTGTATAAATTCGAAAAATATATGAAGTTTAAAATTTGCTATACTTTTTAACCGACTTCTCTATACTTTAAACATGCAAGTTCATAGTCAGAATTGGAATGTTGGCGGCACTTCTGAACTAATTCGCTATTGATCTGATTGGTCTAAAATCGATATCTGAGGCACCCTTTGTTTGAATAACCTAAATCCGGAGTCAGAATCGAAATTTGTTATTGATATAATCCGATATGTATGTTGTAATTACATCTTTTGATTTCTATGAATGTCGGGGTAGTAACAGTTTAATAATATCTCCCCAACAAAATAATGATTTTAATCTGGAGAGATGGGTTGGAATAGAATATAAGGTAGATAAAACGGGACAGAAGAATACAAGACGGCATTGGATAAGCAGTATAGAGAGAACGGCAGTCATGTTGAGTTGAAATAAAATATGGACTGGATCTGTATCTGTACCCGGGCAAAGCCGGGCCGGGCCGCTAGTTGTATACAAGGTATATCAAGACTGCTACCGAAAACGAAGCCGGGTGGTAGTTTTAGTGACTACAAACACAAAACAACAGAAAATTTTGCACGACGATTTTTTTTGTATTTTTTTTTTAATATTGTCGTATTTGGGTAGTAAATTCATTTTTTTCCTAAAATAATAGTGTATATCCTTTTATTTATAAAGAATCTAAGGTATAAAAGAGTTTAAATTATTATTTTAGCAAAAACTATGGATTTACTACCCAAAACCGATAATATTTAAAAAATGATAAAAAAAAATTGTCGCGTTTCTTTGCGAAATTTTTAGTTGCATTGTGTTTGTTGTCACTAAAACCACCCGGCTTCGTTTTCGGTAGCAGTCTTGATATACCCTATATATAATTACTTTTTAAGTAATGAGTTTGATAAGTTTTTCTAAAATTCACTTAGAGAGAAGATCTACCTACTTATCAAGTTATTGTAAACGTTGTATTTTTTTTTCAAAACTCAATATATTAAGTTAATCAATAAATCTATAAATCATTTTAGCTTCCTAAAGTTCAAGTAGTGTTTTTTAAATTATGTATAAAAAAATGGAAACTGAACATATCTTAAGATATTACCCATTTACATATAAACTACTCGTATATAGACAAAGATAATTTTGCAAAAACCAACTGTGGTATGTAAGTTCAGATTTGATCAATGACCGCCGAAACCCGATATGAATCTTCTTGCTCAGAAAGACATTGTGATTGATGGATTGGCAGCTGTTGGCACTCATGTTGCGTTCAAACAGAACGCGACCTTATTGATGTCTTAATTGAAGAAAATTGAAGATGATCAATTTATTTCTTTTATTGCGTTTCTACAGACAAATGGGTCATGTTATGATAAGTGATCCTGTTGAATGTAAACAATATCCATTTGTTAAATATTAAGAATTGTCGTGGATTGGTGAAATGGCTAGGAAAGATTAGCGAGAATTATAGATTATTGAAAAGTATAGATTATTGTACATTCAATAATATCCCCGTCAACAATCTTACTTTGTCTTAGTACATCTTACGATTCTTTGAGATGAGAGTTGCAGTGGCGGGTATTGTTAATCTTTGCTTATCATCAATGGACCACAAAAAATACTAAGTACTAAAACGTATATTTGACCGGTAGCAAGAAGGTAATTCCTAAATTTAGAATTATTGGAAAACAATGATACTTTATGAGCAATTTATTTTTTTGCACACCTTTCGATACATCATTCCTTGTATCCGCTAAACCAGCCATAAAACTACCCGAAACGCGGAGTACCTATAAATCTAACCGGCATAAACCGAATACGAGACCAAGTTTCGTTCGTCGACAACCGATGTTTATTGCCAATAAAATATTCGCCACGTATATCCTTCAGACATGGAACTTCGGTGGAATGTTGCCAACCTACGCTACCCTTTAATGTGCATATTCGTAAACAAAACTTTTTATTTGTTGTATTATTTATGTCGAGATTCTGACAGTTTGGGAATGGATATTTGGAGCTGGCAAACCTACAAGTGTTGCTAAACTGTTATGTGTAATTTAAATATAAAGGCAATTTTTCATCAGGCATAATGGCTGTCGAAAATGTATTTTCGTTAATGGGCTGATTTATTTTTACAAAAAGTCCAAAACAGCAAATACCACGATACTTTTTGATATACATATTAGTGACGGGATCGTGTGATATAGAATCTTTTTTTTTTACTGCAACGAATGGCGACACTAGCATGCCGTTTGCCTGATGGTAAGCGATACGACCGCTCATGAACAGTAGCAAAACCAAACAACACCTTGCATTACAAAGCAATGCTTGGCATTCCACTGCGCTCGCCACCCTGAGACATAAGATGTAAAATTTCAATATGTCTCGTAGTTACTCTGGCTACGATGTCCTACGAAACACAACAGTGCATTTAAACTGCTATTCGGCGGGAGAAACAGATGTTGCGGTGGTACTCACCCAGGCGGCTTCTCACATATTACTGACCTACCACCAGTAAAGTATCTTGTCAGTTGGATCTTCTCAATTACTGAAGAAATCATAAATATATATTTTCGATGTAACGCAAACATACGTACATAACCTTTGTTTCATGTTTGTTATTTCTCCCAAAACTATTTAGGGAACAAATACTTATTCAATTGGAACTTGTTGCCCCAGGAGTGGTTATGACAATTTGTCGCATTACGGTTCCCCTTGAATCTAATAATCATTTTGAACTATCATGGTAGGCGTTAAAATTATTGTTATACTGCTTATACTTCTTTTGATTGATTTATCCATCCAATTCGCCTTTGTGAATTGTTGAAAAAAAATTATGTATTTTTTTCCATACATTAAATAAACAGTTTTTAAGCAACAATGTAATAAAATTGTAAAATTAAATTTTAAAACCTGTGACCCAATCTACTTCGGCATTTAAAACACTTACTTTTAACAAAATATTGCAATTTACCCTATAATATGACACTGTTAGCTACTTCCTCCTCCTTGCTGCGTAGATCGGAACGCAAAAACCAATTAACTTTTTAAATTTATTTTTTTAATTGGAAAATAAGGGTAGTAAAATCGTAACGGTCACAGAGCGGATGACTAATACATCAGTCCGCCTCGTGACCACGAAAGTTGTAAAGTAATCGAGACGTCGGGAAGTCAAAAATGTAAAAAATAAACCAAATCCGCGATAAAATCCGTAAATAATAGTTTTATTTCAATGTGTAACATTCGCATAAATCTAAGAAACCATTAATATATGTTTCTTATACAGGATATACCAAGACTGCTACCGAATAGGACGCTGGGTGGTAGTTTTAATGACTTCAGACACAATGCAACTAAATGTGCAAAAATTGTGACGTTTTTTTACTATCATCGTATTAGGGTGGTAAATACATACTTTTTTTTCAAAAACAAGTAGTGTATACCCATTTATTTTTAAAGGCATTATGGTACGCAAGGCTTTAAATTATTATATTAGCAAAAACTATGGATTTACCACCGAAACTCGACGATATCTAAAAAATTATTTAAAAAATTGTCACGCTTCTTTACGAATTTTTTAGTTACATTGTGTTTGTAGTCACTAAAACTACCACCCAGCTTCATTTTCGGTACCACTCTTGATATACCCGATATAGCCGTCACTGCCAACAATATCATTCAATCAAGTGCCATAAACGTAAGGAACTAAAATAAAAAATTAGGATCAGATCTGAGATGTGTATGATGGATTTGCGTGTATGGTAGATTTTTTTTCGAGCTAAAAATAATAATAAGTGTGGAGGAAATATTTATAATCTATCAAAAGTACTACTAGCTTCGTGACATTGACCATAGCAGGTTGAATATGATGAAATATAAGATTTTTCCTAGAATAGCCAGCAATAGCAGAGCGTTATATGTTTAACTCTTTGGTTATATTGCTTCAATCTACAGAATCAATCAACGACTTTGGTCCCGATGTCATTTAATGGCCAATACATTTCTTGCCACATTGAGCTATTCCGTGATATTAACAATATGCATATAAACAATTTCTCAATCAGTTTGACCACTAATAACTGTAAATTGTTTTGGTTTCCCGCGATTCAGGTTCGCCTAGTGCGGGCCCGAAAATGTTATTATGTTAACCCTGTACTTTTATCAAATAAATGATTTGATTTGAATAATTTCAGGCCCTCATAACCCGCATCCAGAAAGAGCGCGACGCATCCCTAGCCGAAGCTGCCAGCTGTCGCGAGAGGGCTGAGGCCGCGGCCGCCGCTGCTAACAGGGCTGCCAGGGATAGAGACAGCGCTGCAACTGAGCTGGACGTCCTCCGGGAACGATGGGAGAAGGCACATCAGCAACATCAGAAACTCACGGTGAGATAGCTGAGCTGAATAAAAAGAGATCGTTTGGGGACTGTCCCACCCTCACACCCGCCACTGCAAGTCCTGTAAGCCAGGATCAACAGTGGCACGCATTGTGATGACACCGAGCATTGAAGCTCGGCGAGTGTCCGAGAATGTCTAATTTGTCTTTAACCCGCAACGAAATTAATCATGAAGCAAATAATAGGTGTTGGAAATATTTTTGTCCACTTCCCTCGTTACAAGAGATTGTTTTTTGCCTATTGATGGTCCTAAACGAGCGTTGTAGACTTTGACCTAAATTATCTTAATCGAAATATATAGAGAAATTCCGTGCTGTGCAGTGGGAGACCAGAGGTTGATATGGCATAGTCAATTTACTGTACCAATATAAAAACTACAATTTGCAGCCATTGTAGATCTTTCTTTATTCTATATACCTTAAAAATCTTTAAAGTGCGATCGGCGCGATGTAACACAGTCATTCTTATTGATATAGCTAAAAAAATGTCGTTTTAAAACGCCGGGGGTAAATCCTTAACGGGTGCTGCCCCGACCGATGAAATTAAATATTCAGAAGCAATTCTCCTGATTAAATCGATTTGCTTAGATTACCCAATTACAATTGATGGGATAGATTAAAGATAAATAAAAGCTTGTCGAAAATTATCCGTTAGCCTATCCTCCTATATATTATCCTAATGAAGATGTATTGTTGCAGATGGAAAGGGACGACGCCTTAACGGAATTGGAAATATTGAAAGAGAAACTCGACAAAGCCCTGTATTCTACACAAAAGACCATTGAAGAGAAGGAGACTGCGCACAAAGAATACGAGAAAATGCTCGAAAAGTATGATAGGTACATTGTGCGCTAGTTGTCGTCGTGTGTTGGTGGCGATATTTGTAGTATTTTTTTTTTATGTAATATACTTAAAATATACAGTACTGCAACTATTTCTTCAATTTCCAGGTCTCAAAACGAAATCTACAGACTTCAAAATAAGATAGACATATTGGAAGCGGACAAAGATCGCATTGAGCTGGAATTAGAAAAGCAAGTGCATTTGTCAACAAAATCGAGGGAGGACCAGAGAAAGTTACAAGACGAATTGGCTAGATTGCAGGAAATGTATGATAGGGCCTCTTTACAGCTTGGCAGGACTAAAGAACAGGAAGAGAAAGCTAAAGAAGACATGGACCGACTGAGTGTTGATATCGAAATGGTTCGAGAACGTTACGAAAAGAGTCAGATTGAACTACGAAGGTTCCAGGCTGAAAAAGAAACGTTAGTTGCAGATAAAGAACGGCTGCAATTTGAATATGACCGAGCTATGACGCAATGTGGCAAAGCCCAGGCTTCCAACGAAAAGACTCAAGAAGAGATGGCTAGAGTACAAATAGAACTTGAGAAAATGTACGACAAACATGACAAGGTGTCCGCTGAACTGAGGCGAGTGCAAGCAGAGTTAGATAAAGTGAAACAAGACGCTAGTGGAGCGAGGGAAGAAGCCGAAAGATATGCGGCGCGCTACGGCAAGTACCATGACACTAAGGAAGAACACGAGAGAACTAAACTGGAGGTGGAACGACTGCGCACAAGGCTAGAGAAGACGACGCTAGAGCTGGAACGAGCGCGCAAGGCCGAGGAGGAAGTCAACCGTCTGCGCTCCGAGTTGGAGCGTGTCGAGAACCTCCGAGGTAAATACCAATTCGAACAGGATAAATGGACCAGTGAGGTTACTAAAATGCAGGCGGAACTCGAGAAGCAACGCGAACGTTATGAGGCTTCACAGGCTGACATTCAGCGTCTACAGGGTGAAAAAGAACAGGCGGAAACTAAGTTCCACGAAATTAACATACAATTAGAGTTGTCTAAGGGAGAAGTTACTAAACTCAGTGCAGCGTTAGAAAAGCAGCGTACAGAACTAGAACGTGCTCATATTGAGTGCGAGAAATTCAGGGACCGGTGTGAGAAGCTTAAGTTGCGTTCAGAGCAATTAGACAAAGACAACGAGAGACTTAAAGGAGAACTGCAACAGATCGAAAGGATGAAACTCCAGGCCGTTGCCGGAGATAAAGCTAGGACTGAGGATAGACTTGAGATTGAGCGTTTACGAGATAAGTTGGAGAAGGCTATTCAGGCAAGAGATGCTACAGAAATGGAGGCGGGACGCTTAGCAAAGGAACTTGAAAAGTCACAGATGCATTTGTCAAAATACCAAGAAACGAACGAAACGACGAGAGTTGAATATGATAGGATGACCAATGAATTGGGCAGAATGCACGAGCGCTTAGAAAGAACTATCTTAGAAATGCGACAGATTGAACAAGAACGAGATGCGCTCAGAACTGAAATACAGAACACAAGACGCAACGTGGAACAACAACAGAGAACATTGGATCACAGAACCCAAGAAACTCTTGTGAAACTCCAACAAGAATTAGCGCAGTCAGTACGAGACAGAGAAAAGATGGCTTCTATTTTAGAACAGCGGGACAAACAGGCCGATGCTATAGAAAAACAGATTGTCAAGTTAGAAGCGGATACAAAACAGTTGACTATAGAACGGGATCAACTAGTGGCCCAGTTAGAAAAATCACAAGACATGCTCGTAAACTTCCAACGAGAGCTTAATGGTTCGGAAGCAGAGCTGCAGAAACAGCGTGAAGAAGTGCGTAGACTGAAAGAGGAACAAAGAAAAATGGCCCAAGATTCCGAACGTGGCGCCAAAGCCGTTCTTGAAAATCGTGAGAGAGAAATCGCTAAGTTGCAACAACAAGTCCAAGGACTCAGCAAAGAAAGAGATAGTATCAGACAACGTGCAGAAAAAGCCGAAAAGGAAGCTCAGAAAGTTGCAGAGCTTGATAAATGGCGAGCCGCTGTTGAAGCCGAGAAAACAAAAGCAATCGCAGCAGAGAAGGCTCTGTCTGAATGCCAACAGCGCTTACAATCTCTGGAGAAACAGTTCCAGGCACAACAGCAGCAATTACAGCAGCTTCAAGCACGTGGACCGTCCGACGTGCGCGAGGTTCAAAAGCAGCTTGAAGCGGCGCAAGCGGAATCTCGAGCGCTCGCCGTGGAGCGGGAGCGATGCCAGTCGCAGCTCGAGATGCTCGTTCAGGAATTGGAGAAGAGCCAGGTCAGTTGGAGGATCGCCCGGCGACCAGCGGCTGTCGGAAAACAACGTGGTTGAATCGAGTTTTGTTCCCCATCCAATTTGCTAATGATATATTATGCTTTTAAACGACACTTAAACTCGATTGAACCTCGAAACGATAACGTTGTCTGCTTAAGTCATTGCACCGGTGTTACCGAGTAGATTTTGTTTTGGACGTTTATACATATTTTTGTTTTGGATCATCATCGCCGGTTGTCACGTACATTGTCGTTGTATAGTAGCATGTCACCCACAGCCCGCTGGGCATCCTCCAACCCCTCATTGTTCGTATTTATTTTTATTAGTTTCATCATCGCAGTGTTTTGGACGTGAATAAACATCATCGGAATGTATGTTATGTTCGAACATTGAGCAAAATTGTTGCACCCTACATTAATTTGTACGGTGAGACTGCACTGATCCAAGCGCGATCTCGACGTGCCTTGTAATGTTCGGTGCAAGAAAATTGCAATAAAAGCTTTCTATACATGACGATATGTTAATTTTATTGGTCTTTTTTCAGCCGTGCTCGCTAATGTACTGTGTATTATTGGCAATATTTTTCATTGTTCGTCGTCTTGCAAATTGAATATTTAAGGAGCTCACGTTGAATTTTTTGCTGATGAATAAAATATTATGTTTTGCAAAGTTGTTTGTAAAAAGTTATGCTTCTCAAAGTGAGCTAATATTGTATGTATATGCGTCGCCGTTACAGCTTTTACGGGCTTACTTCACTGTATCGTCTACGTTCCTTCACTTTGTAATGTGTTGCTTTGTATAACAGCTCGATCTCCGCGAAGCGAACAAGAAACTACAGGCGGCTGGCTCTCAGAGCGCGAAAGCTGGGGAAGACGCAGCCCAAGCTAAAAAGCAGCTGCAAGACGAATTCAAGAAGTTAGAAGACGCACGAAAACAGTTCGAAGATCACAGAAGAACATGGGAAAACAAGAGAAAAGACGTGGAGGAGAAGGAGAAATCGCTGACGGAATTGGATCGACAGTTAAAGAAGAGAAAAGAGCAAATGGACCAAATGGAAGCATCTTTGAGGAAGGTAAACTATCCTAGCTTTAAAAACACTAATACTCTTATGAAACCATAATTTTTTTCAATTCCTATTATTTATTATGAATTTTTCATCCATATGTAATAATAACATAATTTCTTCACTTACCAACTTTTGCACCATTTCAGGCCGGCGGCAGTGCTGCGGCGGTATCAGAGCTGAACCGTAAGCTGACGGACTCGCAGAAGGAGGCGGACCAGTTGAAGCAGCAGCTCGACCAGACCAAAGAGGAGGCGAAGCGCCTCACCACCGAGACGGAACGATTGCTGCAGCTGGTGCAGATGTCGCAAGAGGAACAGGCGCAGAAGGAGAAACAGATCATGGATTTGCAGCAGTGAGTATTGATAAAAACTTTTAAAAAGGTGATACTGTAAGGGGTTTTACTCTGTGTGTTAATTGATGTGAATGTGTCGTTGAAGAGTATGGTGATACCTTTGGGAGGATGCTATGGTTAATAGTAGATAATTTCTACATAAATTACAAATTGAACCAACACAATTTTGACCTATTTAACGATAATTAATACGCTCCTAATAGCCTAAAGTATATATGGAAACACACTAAAGCTCAAAACACATTATAGGTTTTCGTCATACGCATAGAGTAAAGAGCGGTAAGTACGGGGCCAACTGACCAATCAGGACAATGGAACGTTCAAGGTTCTTTCTATGTAGTCTGTGGTCACGTCTTAAGCGTATGACCTATAATGTGCACACAACAAAAGAATCCATTGCTCAGATCGCTCTAAGACGCGTTGCTCTAGTATTTATGGCCGCTTCTTTACTCTATGCGTAAGACGACAACCAATAGTGTGATTTGACCTTAAGATCAAGACAAGTTCATCATAAGGATCAGAGACTATTTTTGTTGTCTAAAATTCTAACCCAAAAAAATACAAGAACTATGGACGACATAAACATTTATCTTATTGTAAACTTTTAAAGCAAAATAAAGGGCGGTGAAAGAAATTTAAAAAAAATTGAATTCTTCGAAAATTTAAACATTTTCCGCAATTTTTCGACGAATTGAATAATTAAATCATTTCTATTTCAGGTCTGTACGAAACCTTCAAGCCAAACTGAAAAGTCAGCAACAAGCACAAGCACAAAGAGAAGAGGTAATTGTCCATTTATACCATAATAGTGTAACTAACCAACTAAGGTTTAAATTAACTTTTACCTTACATTCTGCATACTTGGAACAAGGAAAAAATATTTATTACTATAATTTTTCCTTGGCACTATTATTAGTTAGATGATGATGACCTGGCGTTTGAAAATACTTCGGAAAATATTTTCTTAACATGACACACCGAAAAGATTCAAATCTTTTCGCATTTATGTATGCAAATAATATAATATGTAAACAAAAACTATGTTATTCGTATTTTCAATAGGCTATTTGACTGTATAAAAAATATTGACTTATTTGTTTCCATCCGTGTAGATAATTTAATTTCAAAACAAATTTCATTATCATACATTAAAAATATTGTATATTTTGGCTAAAAACCACAATTACAATTTAATTGATTTTTAGCTGACCCCACGTGATTGTGAACGATTTTGATTGGCTTTGACGTCATGGATTAGTATGAACTACTCACGTACAGGAAATGAATGGGATTGATAACGGCAGAGATCCAAATTAAATATTAAAAATACCTTTAAAACTCGTTTTTTGACATTTATACCCGTGAATTAATAAAATTAACATGTCCAATGTAATTCTATTTTTTTTTTGACAAAAACTCATTCGGACGATTGATTGATTAATTGATCTATGGTCGATTTGAGAATGAGTGATATATGCGAACGAATCTGTGGAGCGGATGTTTGCGAACTAATCGCCATATTGTCCGACAGAGCGTTTTGACAGTGTAATGATTCAGTGTATTTTGTAAATTTATTTTCAAATTATATAGATATCATAATTAAAAATAACCTTTATTTGTAAGGTCAATAGACCAAGTAAGTAAGTAAGTAAGTCAAATAGCCTATTGTATTATCAGAATGGATATCTAAATATACATTGATAAAAAATGCGTCACCTGTAATTACATTAAGTTTTCTGTATGACGTACGGTACAGAGTACTAGTGCTAAGGTCGTCGCATCACTCAATTTTATCACTTTTGTAGTGATCATTGAGATATACTAGAGCGGACATTGAGAAAAAAATATCTGCCCATTATTCCGGTACAAGGTGTGCTTACACACAGGAATCTAGTGAAACAAGAGCGAAGATGATTTTACTCTGTAGGCGTGACAAAGACAGAAACAAAAGGAGTACGGTATCGTTTATTTTTGTTACAAATATTTTTTTTGCAATGACCCTCTAGCATAATATCTCAATGGTGGTGATGATGGTTTTTGTTTACATATTGTATAAGAGATGTTAAATTAAGCTATTAACACGTACTAATCCAACTAATATTTCTTTTCCATGCTGCACCAGGCCGGACCCGCTGGCTTCCTCAAAAGCTTTTTCTAAGTTAGTCCTTAGCACCAAGACTGTCGTTCTTTTATTTGCTCTCTTCATTTGAATTTTCTTTAACAGTCGATTTGATAAAGATTCAGTAAGCGATCACTCCGTTATCCACGTGTTTTCTATACGAACATGACACGTAAGCAACATCACTTCAAGTGTTTATATTTACATTAAATATAAAGTGTTCAGATAAATCACGGTCTGCCCATCGTTCAACTAGATTGAGTAATGCGCATTCAAACGTGATTACCTTACTGCTACTTCAGTTACACACTGTAAAAGCACACAATAAGATAATTATTAGTTTAGATATATATAACATATAAGCGATGTTTAACAAATGAAATAATCGTGTTCAGCGGGAATTATTTTTTAAGTATTGATAAAAAAATAATAAACTAATAATACAATATTGTAAAACTGTTAAGTATTCATGTATCTAGATAGAACGAGTAAGATGTCCACTAGTCGACCTGTTACCCAGCTTCGAAACTTGTTATGCGATATATATAACTACAAATAATATTAAATCTATGTTGACCTTTCTCCACTTATTTTTTGGGTTTATATTGTTGACATTTTTGTTGTTGAAGTAAATTTATTTGATATTTTTCAATTTTCATTTATTTTCACTTCTGTTTGTTTTCATCTTTCGATCCCTGTCGGTAGGAACTGAATAAAGCGAGACAAAGCGAAATAGCGGCTATTGAGGATCTGACCAAGACTTTGTCAGAGAAAGACCAGTTGAAATCAAAGTTGGAGGAGAAAAAGATGAAAGTAATAGACTTAGAGATAGAACTGAACGAATCGTCACTTATACTTTCGGAGGTACTAAAGATATCAGATAGTCAGGAGTTAACGAATATCAAGAGAAGTAAGAGCTTTTTTGAATTGCAAAAGAGTGGTAAGGTAGTGGATAGGATTGACAAATGTCGATTTAGCAGGAGCGATAACAATCTGAGCGTGCATAGGGCGGACCAAAACACACCAAATATTAGTAAACTCACAAAAAAAGTAGCAGAACTGACTAAAGAAATAGCAATCAAGAATTCTAAAATAATCGAGCAGCAAAGATGCATATCTATTCTGGAAGAAGCGTTGAGAGAGAACAATAATATAGCTGAATTTGAACAACTATTAGCGGTTGTAAGGAGTAAAGATGAGAGGATAGCCGAACTGGAACAATTAGTGAACAAAAAATGTGGTGCTGCGGCTGCTGATTGTAAAGACAAAAGGATATTGGAACTGGAGGAGGCTTTGAAAGAGTCCTTTATGGTTGCTGCGGAGCGGGAAAAGGTTTTCTACGAGGAAGAACAGAGGAGAATTGAAACTTTGCATAAGGTAATTATAATTTTCTTGATAATATCTAAGATAATAAAGTTAAAACGCTTTAGATACATTTCTTAGGCAGATGAGATAACACAAATACTTACAATGAATATTAGTTCTCGATGTATAAACAGTTTATGTCGTTTTTGAAATCAATGAAAGCAAATTATATAGTACAGGTTCCCTAGTACAATTTTCAACATTTATTACTAACAAGCTGATTTTTCGTCGTTCTACCCACAACACAACATTTGTGAATAAATCGTTTTGACGAGGTAATTACTCCAAGGCCTAAGGGTTAGACACACACGTAAATAATGAACTTTATTTTTATTGTTTTGACTAAAGGATATTTACAATTGACAATTACAGTGTTATAGGTATGATTATACTTCTTACAGATGAGGAAAATGGAGCAACGGATACGTTCATTACAAAACGCATCGGCACTAAGCTGCGAGACCTGTTCATCTGTTTTAAAGCGCTTGAAGCAGCTTGAGACATCGTTGCAGGATTGTGAAAAGACTAAGGACGTTGTATTGCGACAACTATCGCATGTTATGTGAGTATTTCAATATTTACTAGTACTAGTACATATTATGTCCACAGGGTGGATTTATCCAGCCACCGTGAATGGCCAAATCCAATAGTACGAGGAATAACGTAAAATACTTAATGGAGTGGCCTCATTTTGATGAAAAACACATTCTGCAGTACTCAGAGACTCGTATCATGTCAGTTAAATTATTAATTAGTGTTGATTTTAATCCTTACTAAGGAACAATTTAACTAACTAACGTTATTCGTCTCTGAGGGTGGCCCATAGCCATACCCACCTACTTAAAATAATTTACCTGTACGAACATATATCAGTCTACACAATATGATCAAAACTGAGAAAGGAACTCTGGAACAATCGATAGTTCGAAAATTATTCAAGCTATAGTGTACCACGTACAGATACCGAGCAGTAGTGCGATTCACGTAACTTTTTGACGCGCCGATCAAGTTGCGGTGCGGTTACAATTAAGTTTACGCTTTGGTACAAAATGGTATTCTTGTAAGTGTTTAGCTGCGCGTGAACTGCGCGTGAGCTGCGCGTCAACTGTACGTCAGACGTATGAAATTTGTTTGACATTGACATATACGCGCAGTAGTAGAATACGCTAAAACGTTTGCGTGACGCGAACTTGACGCGAGCGTATTTGACAGCGGTTGTCAAAATTACGAGAATACGAAAAGGGCTGTTTTGATCGAAACTTAACCGCAACTGCACTGCAGCTGAACTTATTATATTACGTGAATCGCCCTACAGGTGGACTTTATACAACAAAAAATCTGACATGAAGTAATTGAATTGTGAATAGTAATGTGGAAATTTATACACATAATGTTTTTCAAAGCTTAAATTCATCCTAATGTCCTTAAAAGAATAGTAAGAGGCTAATAATGAGCAATTAAATAAACATATTGTAATACACGATAATCAGTTTGGTTTCCGACCACAACTGTCAACAGAAAGTGCAATATTGTCCTTAAAGCATACCATCAAATACTACACAAAAAGAAAAACGCCTGTTTATGTATGTTTCTTAGATTTGTCCAAAGCTTTCGACCTTGCTTCCTACGAAATTCTTTGGAAAAAGTTGCACAATACAGGGTTGTCGAAAGAACTCATTAGTATATTCCAGTACTGGTATTTGAATCAGCTAAATTATGTAAGATGGGCAAATGCAAAGTCAGACCTATATCGGCTCGAATGTGGCGTGAGGCAGGGTGGTTTGACATCACCGACATTGCTTAATCATTATATAAACGAACTCATTGAGTAGCAACCATGTTGGCTGCCATGTAGATGATGTCTGCGTCAACAATTTAAGCTATGCTGACGATATGGTGCTGCTGAGCGCTTCAGTCTGTGGATTAAGGAGCTTATTACGCATTTGTGAAGAATACGTCTGTGAACATGGCTTAAAATATAATGTTAGTAAAAGTCAGTACATGGTGTTTGAGGCCGGTGAAAGGTTGCCCTCTAATTTACCGGACGTCAGACTCAATGGCGTCGCCATTGAAAGAGTGCAAAAATTTAAATACCTGGGGCATATACTCACTATTGATCTCAAAGACCATGAGGACATCGAAAGGGAGCGAAGGTCTTTGCGAGGAAATATGATAGCCCGCAGGTTTGCTCGCTGTTCGCGAGAGGTGAAGACTATGCTTTTCAAAGCATATTGTACATCCCTTTACACATGTAGTCTGTGGGCTGACTATACAAAGAAAAGTTACAGTGACCTTCGCGTCCTTTATAATAATGCATTTAGAGCAGTAATGGGACTGCCCCGATTCTGCAGTGCGTCGGGCATGTTCGCTGTGGCACGGACAACCTGCTTCCACGCAACGATGCGTAAACGATGTGCATCCTTAGTGTGTAGAGTGCGAGCTAGTACTAACTCAGTCCTGGCAATGATTGCCAGCAGGTTGGACTGTCCCTATATACGGCATTGCTGCGACAGACATATTGCAGTAACGCCGCCTGCTAGGATTTATTGATTTTGTTTTGTTTTCATATTAATTAATTTCTCTTCTTTTAATGATTGAATTTTTTGTGATATTTATTTTTATTTTATTTTGGTTTCTGTATATTTGTCCTGTTTTGAGTAATTTTGTATGGGTTTATTTACCTGAAATAAATGACTTATTATTATTATTATTCTCTTTATTTTATTTAACATATTTTTTCTATTTTTACATATATAAATTATAAAAAATATACATATAAAAATATAAAAAATAATTTATTTACCCTCCGGTGGTGAGGCTCGAAACCCAAGCCACCGGTGGTTAGGAGCCCAAAGTGAGGAACCGCCTCACAATACGTGCCGTGTCAAGCAATACTGCCTTCTGAATCTGACTTCTGACCCAACAGCCGATTGAGAGCCTCTGTAGATGTTGGTCGAGGCTCTTTGGTATCAACCCATGGGCAGAAACGACAATCGGGACAATAATTGTTGAGTTGACATCCCACATGTCGGTAACCTCGTGTGCCAAATCTAAATATTTAGACATTTTGTCTTTTTCAGCTTTGACAAGGTTATCGTCATGCGGGATGGTGACGTCAACAAGTATAGCCCGGCGCGCCAATCGATCTATTATCACAATGTCAGGCTTATTGGCTAGAATAGTCCTGTCTGTGATAATAGATCGATCCCAATACAGCGCTGCATGACCATTTTCGAGAACTGGTTGGGGCACATACTGGTAATATGGCACTTCAGGAGTCACAAGTCCATATCGAAGGGCAATTTGCTGGTGTATGATCTTGGCTACTAGGTTATGTCTATGCAAATACTCGCCGTTAGCAAGATACGAACAACCGGAAATAACATGCCTGATAGACTCGCCAGGACGGTGGCATGCCCGACAGATGTCGACCGTACCGTCCTTCAGGATGTATTTCCTATAGTTGTTCGTCTTAATAACTTCGTCCATAATTGCAAAGACAAAACCCTCGGTTTCCCCAAAGAGGTTACCGAAGCGCAGCCAAGACACAGACGCTAGTCGGTCCACATCAGGCCCATGAAGGGCTCGATAGAACCGACCGTGCAGCTCCTTGCTCTTCCATATGTCCTCGCGATCCTTAATGCCTACCACCAGAGGTTTCCGCCAGTTCTCAATCGCCAAAGAGAGCGGGGTAAATCCTTTATCTACCATAACTACAACCCTATGCATATCCACATCACTGTGAAGGAAATAATCCCTGAGATTGCACACCTCGCGATTATGCAAGTCCTTAGCATTAAGAATACCTCGGCCCCCACATCTCCGCGGGATGTACAATCTCATCACTGATGATCGTGGATGATGCATACGATGTGCAGTCAGGAGAGTTCGGACTTTACGATCCAGGGCGTCCAATTCGGTCTGAGTCCATTTGAGTATGCCAAAAGAGTATATGAGTACAGGCATAACCCAACCGTTAAAAGCGCGAATCTTGTTTCCACCGGACAAAAAACTGTTAAGTACTTTTGTCAGGCGACTAAAAAAACGCTCTTTCAACGATCGTTTTACATCTGCACCCATGATACCTAGAGCCTCAGGCATACCCAAATATTTGTAGGTTTCCGTCACAGAGAGGGATCTGAGCCTTACAGTCTCTGAGACTAGTATGTCATCAGAGACCGCAAGCTCCCCTCGCTTCACATGGATAACCGCACATTTATCTACACCAAAATCCATATTGATTGAATTGCTAAATCTTTCCGTTATTTTTAACAACTCAATCAATTCGGTTTGTTTCGATGCAAATAACTTAAGGTCATCCATATAGAGCAAGTGAGATATAGGCTCAGAGCCTCTCCGTAGACGGTAGCCTAACCCTGAATCCAACAACAGAGTGCTGAGGGGATTCAGGGCCATGCAAAACCACAGTGGACTCAGACTGTCGCCCTGGAATATACCCCGCTTGATTCTAATCGGCTCGTCACAGTCAGGAGGAACCGTACCACCTGGATATCTCAGGACAGTGGTCCACTGCCCCATACAAGACCCAAGGAAGTTGCATAAATTTGTATTAATTTTATACAAATTTAACACCCTCATGAGCCATGTATGGGGCACCGAATCATAGGCCTTTTTATAATCTATCCAGGCAGCCGATAAATTCCTTCGGTTGTGACGAGCCTGTTGGCAAATGGTCATGTTAATGAGAAGGAGCTCCTTAGTACCACGGGACCCATTCATGCAACCTGTTTGGCCGGAAAAAAGAATTTGGTTAGAATTTATATGGTCTGTAATTTTAGATCTAATTATGGAGGTCAAAACTTTATAAATAGTGGGTAGGCATGTGATGGGTCTATAATTTTTTGGTTCCGTGGTACAACCGGACTTAAAGAGAAGGTGAGTGACACCTGTTGTCATAAATGTTGGAAGGGATCCCCGCTCAAGCGCATTCTGGAATTGCGCTGCTAATCGAGCATGCGAACTTGGAAACCATTTTAACCAGAAGTTGTGCAGACCGTCCGGGCCCGGCGACTTCCAGTTTTGCGTCTGTCTAATTGCAGTTAGCACATCTTCTGGACTGATTAAAATGGTTTCCATAGCCGGTATTGCCTCGCAAGCTCGATCTACAACACTAAACCAGGAGGCTTCAGTGTGAGAGACAGGCGACGACCAGATATTCGTCCAGTACTCACGCATTTCGTGAGCACTAGGAAGCCGCCCATCCACCACACCTTGTGGAGGATTCTCCCAACATCTATAAACACTCTTTTGGTCAGTTTGGAACTTGCGATTTTGTTGGAAACGATCCCATCGCCTCCTGTAGCGACGAATGCGGTTCGCCCACGCATAGACTTTTTGTTTAAAGAAGTCTATGCGTTCTGTGACGCAAAGCCTATAATTTCGAGGACTTGTGTTGGTCCCCGAAAAAGCCTGCGTCACAAAACGCATAATCTTCGGCCTGCTGTTTCCTTCTTTAAAAGAAATTAGTTTGCCGATGAGAGTTCGGGCCCTGTTGATACGATCCTCGATCCTACGCTGCCAGGCAGGCACAATCACAACACCTCGAGTGGCTTTATACTCATTTGGAAATTTTATATTAGCCACTCGACATGCTGCGACGGCCGCGCAGTAAAGGATCGAATGCGTATCAACAAGATCCCGACTGGACTCCAAGTATGTAGTTAACATGGAGTCCAAAGCTCCCATCAGCGCCAAATTTCTTCTATGCGTTGGCAAACGTGGCAGACGCGGTCTACAAGACGCCGATAAAGACGCAAACTCCAAAATCGCACATTCCAAAGCTCCTCTCAGTTGCTGTTTAGCTTGGGGACTTACGTTGTCATCCAAATTGTCCGTCAGCTCGAAATCAGCAACAGGTGTTGGTGTTGGGCCTGCCGCTTGATCTCCACTGACGGGTGACACATGGTCATCCTGGACAAAACACAAGTCTGTGCGTAACCGCTCAAGTGTGTCATCATCCAACAACTTACGCCGCTGAATAAATCGCACTTGATCCGACAGTCGTTGGGACGATACATCAACCGTTGGTTCCAAAGCCTGAAACAGAGACAGCATTTTAGCGCGATACGCAGTGAGGTTAATTCCTCCCTTTGTTGCCCCAAAGTAGGCCCGCATGACATTCTCATTGATTTCTCGAGTCCATCTCATGCGGCGCACTACCCCACCGGTAGCGGGGACCGTAGGCGGGACACTCGGCCCCACAGGTCCCAAGCCCACCGCTGGAGGGGGTCGTCCTCTTCGTCGCGCAGGTCTTGGTGGCGGCGGGGACGACTGCAACTCGCCAAAACAATTTTTTTATTATTATTATTATTAATAAGGCCTCCCACAATTTATTGAGGTTATTTCTATCTAAAACCTTATGTGGCAATGTCAGGCAGGAAAATACCAGTCCAAAAAATGCACTATAAAATTAAAACATTTTAAATAAAACCGTTTATGATCATTTCAGCCAAGACATATTGGAGGCAGCAATCAGTGAGAAGGACTCTCAAATTGCCGAGCTTGAAGTTAAAGGCGTTTTGGATGAAAGCGAGACGATGAGATGCGATTCGCTCAAGAGCGAAAAAGACAGACTGCTCAATAGACTGAAGATGGAGGTGAGGATTGCAGATTACAATCATTTTTATTTGCCACAAAACGTCAGTGATAGAGTCTTGTTGATAGTTTTAAAATCTACGTCAGAAATGGGTCGGTTCGACTTAGAAGTAATTAAACTTTTATCGTAAGTACGAACTATCGACGTGAATTTATCTTTTCAGTTCCGGTTTTTTCGGTGATTAGATATTTTTGAAGTTTGTGGAAAGAAAAGCTTAATATTTCTTTGCAGTTTAGTTGTTATGTAACCAATACGTTTCTCTTGGTGCCTAATAACCAAGATACGAATCTTGTAACTCGTATAAAGACTTGCATTTTCAGTCAATTATCAAGCACTTTGAAATTTAAAGAAGCTTAATAAATATACATACGATTGAGATTACAATAAAAATGCTTGTATTAAAATCCACCAATCCTAAAAAGCCAGCGTGGTGAACTATGGCCTACGCTCACTCAAACGAAATTTTAGATTTTAGAAGGATTTACATAGGCTGATAATTTTATTTTTCAGAACGAGCGCATAGTGGGACTGCGGGACGGGTACCAGGCGCCCATAAGTCAGGAGGAGCGTGGGTCTCTGCCGGTCGACCTCACGCTAGCCGACGGCCTCATAGACGTCTACGGCGACAATGTAATTGTTTGGGTAACTCGCAGGAACGTATTGAGAACGGTTTGGCTTGGGTAACTTTGTGCCAAATGTCCCGTCACTTATGCCAAACTAAAGCTGAAAACACATTGTAGGTTTTCGTCTTACGCATAGAGTAAAGAGTACAAAACTATGGTAAAGAGCGCGACTGATACGGCTCGCACGGGTCGTCAGAGGGCCGACGTACGTTTTGATTTCTTTTATTTCCATTGACAAAGGACGGTTTTCTCTTCTGCCAATGACTAAGCTTTTAGGGATGGAAGAATCGATTTTTATGTACTCTTTATCTCATCTCTTCATAAACAAATAAATACATTTTTTTTTAATGAAAGCAATCCTAGTTGGCGCTTATTATAAACAGTTCTAAGTCTGTCACAACCTGTGGTATTATCAAATCCAAGTTTGCAACGGTTTTATCGTTAAAACCAAATTCAATTAATATTAAATCACACATCAATCAATTATATAATACTATGATTGATTTCTGTACACACACAAACATAGATTACAGATTGAGAATAAATTTATTGTGGAAAAATGTTAAGCAACAATGCCGTGTACATATATTAGAAATACTTATGTATAAAATGTGTGAATTCCAAAGTAGGCAAGATCGTGTTTCGAGCACACGTCTTGATATTACTACTACCAGTGTCAGTTTAAAAGAAAACAAAAAAAAGACTACCTGAAAACAAATAACAAGATAAAAAAATCCTATTATAATTCCTAAAACAGCGCGTGTACTTTGAAATTTTAACATCAATAACTTAATATTTGATTGTATAAAAATTACTCGGTTATCTTTAGTTCAGTACCTATTTGTTCCCATACTTCTTACTTTAAGTGAGCATATTTGTATTCTTTACATTTAACATTATAAATAATTTCTCTATTACGCACATACTCTAATCGTTTTTATTCCATTTTTTAAATGAACGCACAGACGAACTTTTGGCTAATTACTGACAATTAAATAAATAAATACACCCAACAGTCACATACATAGTCCTGACCCCACATTAATATCAATTAAGTGTTGTGTCGTGGGTATCGGGAACTACGAGAGACTTTTCGGTCTCACAAACACCCAGACCCGAGACAAATACTTATGGGCCTCACAAACATTTATCTCGGTGCGGGGATCGAACCCGCGGCCTCTCGTTTCATAGGCTGCGTCTAACCAACTGCGCCACGGAGGCTGTCAATTACGTCCAGTCTAGTATTTACAAACAACTGGTCATAGAACTGCGGTGTTTATTTCTATTAAGTCAAGTTAGATTCCCAGCAACATCTCATGTAAATAATTAGAAATGTCCAAATTGTATTCAACAATTTTAATTTGTATGCAGATTGAATGAAGAAAATTATACCTTGTATGTATTATAAATTCTAATTTAATTGTAAGTTTTAAGAAATGTTCTATTAGTTTGGCTTAAAAAGCTGGTAGCTATATTTACAAAACCTATTTTTGTGTAAACTCAAGTTTGTCCACAATCGCAAATCACCCAAAAGCACTGTGGTGCACGGAAAAATTATTATTTTTTTCATTATTATCATTACTACTATTGGACTACTAGTATAAATGTACATTGTATAAATTATGAAAGAATATTTTAATGAAAGCGTTGAAGATATTTTTTACTTTCATTTCTAGTTCCTAATTTCACCACTTGTCAATTTATGTTAGTTGCGCTGTATGTCTCAGACGTTTTTGTTTTTGAAGGTCATGCCCTCGAATTTCGACCGACAGTGTGCACACAACAAAAGAATCTATTGTTCAGATCGCTGTAAGACGCGTTGGTCATTTATGGCCGCTTCTTTACTCTATGCGTAAGACGAAAATCTACAATGTGTTTTCAGCTTAACTCTTCTTATACATATGAGTGAGAGAGATGGATATAGTTTCTCAGTAGTCTTATCCAGCTCACTGATATTTTTTCTGGTTTTATTAATTTTAAAATACTAAAATTACAGCTGTGTGATGAATGACCAACTAAATTCTTAATAAATTGCTCAATACTGCACAGTGTGCGCATGTGTGTGAATTGAGATGTTTTAAAATACCAAAAAAGTCCAACCGTTTTTGTTAATTCAATTAAAAGTCGTTTGTTGCTAAAATTCGCATCTTACCATAATTGGGAGTTCATTGGCATATGTATTACGCATACATAATATATCCTAAAAAAAAGCTTAGAAAAAAACATCCAATTTTCGCCGAGGCAGCTATTTTGCTAAGCCTAGTAAAAAAAAATGAATATTTACCAAAACAACAACGACGCCACTTATTTCATAGCATTAAGGGTCAAAATTCGATGTATATTTAGGCTTTAAATGTGTTCTTAGGCCTTCAGGTCGATGGTTCATTTTACATCGAATTTCAATTATTCTTGAAAAGTAAAAATATTTTTAAGAAAGTTTACTAATATTTTTAGATTTTGTGCAAACTTACATCGTTTTTTATGAGTTTAAATATCATAAATGCATTTTAATGTGTATATAACTACTTATATTTTATACATAGTTTTCCTTATTCATATTGGTGTGAAATTGGGAGAAATATTCAATTCTCGCAGAATAATTATTCGATCAAATTTCGTCCAACAGCACATGTTTTTGGACCAAAGTTCGTTGTAGTTTAAGCCAACAAAAATATTGGCAAATATAAAACGAAATTCTGTCATAAACTTGGCATAAATAAAGATTATGAGTATAGCAAAGTAAAATGATGTTATCGTAAAATCAGTCTCAATCTATACAGATTTGGAAATATTTGCATTTTGGAATGAATATTCCAAACCGCAAGATTTTACGAAATACTAATCTGTTTTTTTTTTGCATTTTTATGTAAAATACGCTTATAACAGATGTTCGTGCTTACAGAAATAAGATTGTACTGTGTTATAACATTGCTATCGATGACAGGAGGAGGACATCCCGGCAACAGTGCTCTGACGTCAGCAAAGCTAAGTCGAAAACCTAAATGTGTTTTGTGGCCTTAGCGTCATCGCATTAGTCACATCACCCGCTACCTTACCATGCTTACTACACCTATATCGCATCTACTCGCAGTTACCGAAAATTCGAGACTACCTCTTCGCTTGCCACTCGCGACAATAGTGCCATAAGACCAAAGATGTTCATTTTGATTTCATTTTGTAAATAAATCTTGTTTTTATTTTTATTGTATGGGTTTTATTTTCTGTTTCTCCTTTTTACGAAGGTCAAAGGTGAATATTTTTTTAATACAATCGAAACGGAACCAAATTTTTCTCAAAGCACTTGTTAAACAAAAATGTATACTTTAGCAATAACTCTAGGTGAAACAATTCTGTGTCTATTTTTAACGAACACTAAACATTTATATTGTATTGTTTATTAATCTAACTTAATCAGTGATCTAAATACAATATGTAGTAATTCACTTAAAATAATCTTATTATGAACACGTTATTTTTATTTAGTTTTGATCACTTTTTTCAGTATAAACCACTGTGTACTGGCATGGTGTTAATCAATTACGTATTCATAATAAGATATTAGTAATTAGAACCGTTTGATTTGTTTAAGAGCAGATTACAAAACTCTTTCGAGCCTACTGTGTCTACTTTTTAGGTAATATAGATTATTCAAAGTTTAAACATTAGATCAAATTAATTTTGTTCTAATAATGTTGTAATAGAGTTTGTAAACGAAATGCTTAGATAATTTAATTTATATAAGTATATTGTCGTCACGTTAGCAAATTGCAAACTTACGGTTTATATTGTTAGCGAAATTAATTTTCTAAATAAACATATCATGCACAAAAATACTATCATTCGAAAGCGGGCTGCATATCATTGTATAATATTAGCTTCTCGAAAAATTGTTTAACGTAGTTCTTTTAATTTAAGCAACGTTACTGTCGATTACGCAATACGTTCCTAAATGAATCTAACATGCCTCTGCTGCGGGCTATCTACGTCGGCTTCACTTCTTGAACTGGTTATATGGAATTAATGTTCGAACTGTTATTGAAAACGCTTGTAAAATTACATAAAAAGCACTGCCTTACATTATAAATAACATATGAGTAGTTTATTGTGGGAGAACGCTTCGTTGCGCGTGGGACGTGCGCGCCGCTCGGGCGCCGGCGCTGCACTGGGCCGCGCGGGCTCGTCGCGCCACCACGTCGCCTCTTCCTTGACGGCAGCTGTCTAACTACACGATGGCCGATAGTGTATTTCTGTATTTTGAGCTTTTTTACAACGTGCGGTTTACATACAGTATTGAATTCGTGATAAATCTGAATCCGTTGACAAATAATTTGATATGTGAATGTAACATTCGTGACTTCTGATGTTGTTTGTTTTAAATATAACATAAGTTTTATCCAGTTATGCTTAAGACGTCATAGAGGTTTATTGATGTTTTACTCTGTCTTTTTATATTTTTATAAACATTTCGTCCCGGAGATGAAGATAAACGCTGTTACTATATTTTACCATACGTGAAATCGATTAGGGGCGATGAAGATTATTCCCATATGTAATCGATGAGTCGGGTTTGCGTTATATATCGTTCACTAGTTGTACTTCCCTCGATCACAATATATCTTTGTTGTTTAATTTATTCACATTTTATAGTATGTTGGCAATTTAACGGCTTTATTCACAAATGCTGTAGTGTGTTGGTGTGAGTTGCGATAGACGAGTTAATATTGAAGCTGCAATATCTCGTTGGCGTCGCCATTTGTATCTCTGTCGATTCCTTCCAGACGTTTCTTGTATTTTAAGTGTTGTTCGAGCATTGTTTGATGTGTAAGCATCGATTTATTGCAGCTGTGAGCGAAATAAATGTTTTGTATCGAATCAAATGTGTGTAGTTGAAATGTATGGTTGAATCACAATAATTGTCGGTATTAATAATAATATTAGTGACTTGTTACATAATATAATGGTATATAAACAGTGAGTATTGTTTCACACGTTGTATTGACCGAAATTATGCTGAAAAATAAAAAATACATGTTCTTTGAAAATATAATATCTTCATATACGGACGCTGCAGTGTTTTATTATCCTTGTGTTATAGAAAAAAAATATGAATTGTTAGGACAAAGTGAACTATGGACTAATAAAAATCGCTGAAAGTTGCTAGATGCAAGCCGGTTCCAATAAGTCGCTGTGGATATCCTTGGGGAAGTCTATGTTCAGCAAAGAACTTCTTGCGTGCTTGACTATCGATATACATGGACACATGGTTCCAAAAAGTCAAAGGTGTGCCGTGGGATTTGAAAACGTGACCACTGCCAACCTATTCGGCAGCTACATCTAGGGGGTTAGTCCATGATCTGAAAATAAGTTCGAATTTTCGGACGATCGACGTGTGTAGCAAGTTATAAGTTATCCACTTCTAAAAATCAATAAATGCTCGGAACTTCGAAGTCCGTAGTAAGTTATATAGTCTATTAAAATAAAACTATTATTTACGGATTGTATCGCGAATTTAGTTTAATTTTTTACATTTTTGATTTATATAGTCATTCTCAGCGTTAAATTAAAATTATAAATAATGGAGATAGAGTTCCAGGAGTTAGGAGTTTTTTGTTGGAAATTTCCTCTTCTTTCAGAATCTATTTTTTAAATTTCTTTAATATTAATAGTCTATTAAATATTGGCAAAAAACGAAATGCCATTTTTTTTTCCTCTTTAATTGTTTATAACTTTTCCAATTTTTTATGTGCTAATACACGCTTTTGGCACATTTTTCTAGACGTCATTCCGGATCCAATGAGCTATCGCACATAATTTTAAGAGCAGTATCTCTATTTTGTACCATTTTCAACTTGTCGACTAGACAGTATGTAAAATGTACTCTGTGGACTAGACTAATAAGTCACTACTAGATTTCAATACTGTTTTCATGATACTATATCATATATCAATGAAACTTATAATTCACTCCGAACTTCGTCTATGGTTGCCATGATAGAAAATTTCGTTTTTTTTTTATTGATGAGATTGCAAACATTTTCTGAAGTATGCACCTAGGCACATTCGCACAGTTTTACGTACGACGTACGAAGTTTAAATTTTCTTTTTTATCCCGGTATTCGATAAACAATGAGGGTATGAAATAATCATAAGTTTATTAAGCTGTATTTGTGGTAGAGCCACAAAAATATTGGTAACGAATCTGACGCGGCTGCGGTAACAGTGGTCGCGGGTTCCAATACTACACGCCTCTGAACTTACGGGGTCACTTGCATTCAATGGTCACTTGTGTAATAAATACGCACTTTAACGGCGAAGGAAACCAATACAAACACACTTACAAAAATATAAAATATACCATGTACGACAACGTTTTTCAACTATAAAATGAAATGTAAAGCAATAACAAGCATTAGTATATTAAAGTATTACTTTATTTTAAGTTAAATGTGAAGGTACCGATTTAGCGCCATCTATTGATAAATAGTTGAACCAAATAGTGAACAATACAATGACGAATTAAAGTTTAACGCTACATAACTACTCGTCACTAGATTGCGCGCAAAAGTGCAAGTTAATAAAATAGCGGTATATTTAAAAAAAAATTAAAGAAAAATTAAAGAAAAAATATTTTTTAAATAAATCAATATTTTTAGAATGAAGTCAAGTCAAATATTTAAATATTTTTATTAGAAATTTAATCTCCATATTTTATGTGCAATAGGCAGGGTACTTAAGAAGATAACATAATTAACTTTGATTATTCTATCTTTAGACGTAAACAGAGTCGCAGAGTACTTTGTTATATCAGAGTTATGCCGGATTTTCCCAAGCCATCACTATTCTCAGCTCAGGAGCCTTCAGCTGAAAATATGTCGTAAGGATTTCCGTGCCAACCTTTAAGAAGCAGTTTGCATCCAGAGACCTTATTTTCCCTTTGTAGGCAGACGAGCTAGCTGCCTGCCTGATGGTGACTACCGCTGCTCATGGACCTCTGCAGTGCCCGGGGACCAGCACAACAAAGTCGCTGCCTACCTTAAGGACTCTCTTTAAGCCTCGTTTGAAGAAGGACAGGTCATAGCGCTGGGGAAACACCGATGCAGGGAGTTCATTCCAGAGCTTGAACGTGCGTGGTAGGAAAGAACGCTGATGTACAGTTTAAGATCGAACCTAGCACCCCTCGTTTTTCAGCCAAGTTTTTTTAACCAACTGTGATATGAAGATTGTTTTAACCCTGGTTACTGACCAAAAATGATGTATTTTTTTCTATCAACAGTATTTTTTTAAAAAAGAAAATGATAGTCATATATTTTTTTGTAAGGCCCCCTCAGAATATGTTTTTTTGAGAATTAAGATAACAAATCTAGTTTTTTTTGTAAGGCCCCCTAATACATTGTCCCCTACGGTTTGCATAGCAACTGTTGAACACGACGGAAGACCGCGGCAGGAAACAGGTGTGTTCGAATTCCGGCCGGTACCGCACCGATGCACCGCTACTATTATCAATCTTATTGCCTTAGTAATACAGTACAAAATCCTATAAACTGTATCTAAAAACTAAAACATAGATCGACTAAATTTTGTTTGGAATTATATGTCTTATATTTATTATAATAAGGTTAATATTACAACTAAAATAATGATAAAACTTTGAATTTTGATGTCGTTTATAACTTTTATTTTTATTGCAATAAGATTCAAATTCCTATCTTGTTATTTTATTGGCAAAAAGTGAATACTTTCACTTGTTTTTAGGGCTCGAAAAACGTTTGCCAACTGCCGCAGGTATTAGGGTTCGAGATCCCAATTAGTACTATTGTACAAATAGAGTAAGTTCTGGAAGAAAAAGGACATTGGTCTTCTTAAAATAGCCACAACTAGACGTTGCAACTAAAAATAGCAAAATACAAAAATAAATAGTATAAATAATATGACAATACAATAATCCTTAGTGAATCATAGTAAATCACACATAATAATTAATAAATATTTGATGATTACAGAAGTAACAAATTAACACTAGAAAAAAGATCACTAGAAAGTTCACCCATGAATCGAATCTTGCACCTCACGGTACAACCACTAGATGACTAGACCCACGGTCATTTAATTGGAGAAATATTTCAATATGTTTCTAGTATTTATATATTCTAGAATTTATATTTTTTTTAGTATTAATTTATTTAAGTAATAAGAATAAATATCACTGGAAAGTTTACCCATGAATCGAATCTTGCACTTCACGGTGTAACCACTAGATCGACGGTCATTTAATTGGAGAAATATTTTAATGTTTAGACGAGGCTAATTTTACGCGACTCGCAAACCGTCGATCCCAAAACCTGTTATTATGTAATTTTCTACAATTTACAATCGATCAGAATGTTGAACAAAATATTAAGATAATAGCTTTTTAATCCGCTCGCGCCGATACAACAGTCCAGTTAATGTTGTTGCATTCGTCCCGTTGAATAAAACATGTATTTCAAATAATTGTTATAAAAAAATAAAAGGTATTGTTAATTAACACTTTTGTATGTGCGATATTTCAGGTGATTTATGACTGGACTCTCGTATTCATATCTAGTGTACATCATTTGAAAAGTATGCATTTTTAGTTAATAAGCATAGGCCACTGAATTAAAAGTAACGTGTGTATTCTCGATTAACAATAGTTTGTTAGCTCAAGCATCTGAACGAGAATTTATTTTCTTTATTCCTTTCCTTATGAAATCAATAAATCTTTTTAAACTAAATAATCTCGTTAATTTATTTTCACAAGTCACTACCACGACTCTCATACTTATCAAAATATATTATAACATATTTTTAAGCCTCCAAAATGATTTCAACAGGTCGAATACATCGTATTTACCGCGCCTGCTCGAGTGAAGAATAAAGATTTAGTTAGCCCGCAGCGGTGGCCGACGCATCGCAATTAGGATAAACATAACCTGCCTTAGATACCTATATACACCTATATAGCTATATAAGTATACTAGCGGCCCGGCCCAGCTTCGCCCGGGTACAAATAGATTTCTGTACAATAATATGTACGTATTATACTTATAAAGTGCGTGGTGGCCTGTTGGTAAACGGACTAGACGCGACTGCCAACATGTTCACGGTGGTCGCGGGTTCGAATCCCAGGGCACACCTCTGACTTTTCGGAGTCATGTGTGTATTGATAGTCAATCACCACGCACTAAAACGGTGAAGGAAAACATCGTGAGGAAACCTGCATACCATAGCGATTTATCAAATTTCTAAGGTATGTAAGTCCGCCAATCCGCATTAGGCCAGCGTAGTGGACTATATGGTCTAACCACTCTCAATCGTACTTTCGATTGTAGAGGAGGCCCGTGCCCTGCAGTGGGACGTATATGGGCTGATACAGAATTATACTTATAAACCTTCCTCTTGAATAACTCTATCTATTTAAAAAAAACGGAACAAAATCCGTTGCGTAGTTTTAAAGATTTAAGCATACAAAGGGACATAGAGACATAGAGGCAGAGGAAGCGACTTTGTTTTATACTATGTAGTGATAAGTGTACATATTTGTATTTAATATAATATAATAGCATATTTATTAAATGCATGTTAAATATTGATACTGGTAGAGTTTGGGTAGAGCGGCGCCACGCCACCGCAGTGTCATTGCTCTATCGCTCTACCTATCTCTACGTAACTTTATCTGCAATGAAAAATATGTCGTAGTTGCTTTGAGAACGGAGGTCGTTTTTGAAATTGTCTGGGTTTTTAAAGAGTTCAGAATTGGAGCTAATGGATACCCTGACGGTATGAATATGCCCATGCACAACTGCTAGTAAATAAATAAAACTCAACAGTCACATTCACAGTCCCATACCAATATCGAATCTTGTGTCGTGAGATTTTTCGGTCTCACAAAGACCCAGACCCGAAAGAAATATTTGTGGGCACAAACATTTCTCTCGGTGCGAGGATCGAACCCGCGGCCTCTTTTTTTATAGGTGACATTTAACCCACTGCGCTACGAAGGCTGGATACTTGTGAATATGAACTCAGTACTCAAACCCGTGTTTTTTGTTTCACAGCCGGTATTTTAATCATATGTAAAGAAAATATATTTCCTTTATTTTATTGTTCTAAATTATCTAGTTTAAACCTATGTTTACAAAAAAATTGACATAGATGGCGCAGTATGTACGCAATACGATTACTATAATATTATTGTCTGTGGTACTAGTAGTCATGCTAAAGAAAGGATTATAAGCCTGTCAGAAACAAGGAACGCGTATAATTTGTGACACAGTAATTGAAATTATAGAGCATTAGTTATAAAAGGGAATTTGGAATTCAAATAATACACTTTAATCGTAAATATTACTTTTTGTGCTAAAATAAAATCTTTGTTTTTACAGAGCAACACGTGGTTATTATTTAGACCAATATTCCCAAAGAAACGCATTATACATATATTCTTCACGACATTTTATGTACCACCCCGGTCGACCGATCTATAACATAACTTAACCTATATTCTCTTTAACTAGGTCAGCATGTACAAAAATAATAATTTTAAATAATCTTTTATTACTGCTACACTCGCAATGTAGCGTGTCAACAAAATATAATATATTTAATTAGGTATTACGTGTGATGAATGAAATTTAAACATTACCGCGACATAGCACATATGTGCTGGACATAATGCGGGCTGGACTAGGCCGGCCAGCTGTTACAATATTGATACTTGAATAATATTAATATTAAAATTATCATTACTTTTTTATATTTATATATGAATTATTGTTTTTTTTATATTATGTATAAAAATGTAAATAATACCTACGAAATAAAAAGAACTAAAGAATATTCAAATAGTCGTCAATGCATCAAAATACATATACATAGGAAGTAGTTGGTTTTATTTATGACGAAATTGTACAATATTATTATTTTTATTATAAAATGTTGTACAACTGTATAATTTTAGACTTTTGATTCAATGTATTATGTTTTTTTGCCTGAAATAAAATCATTTTATTTATTATTATAAATAAGTAACGGACCAGACCCAGCTGGCAATAAGTTCATGGTGGTCGCGGGTTCAAATCCCAGGGCACACCTGACTTGTCGGAGTTATGTGTGTATTGATAGATGATCACCACGCACTATAATGGTGAAGGAATACATCATGAGGAAACCTGCATACAGTAGATAATGATTTTTAAGAATTTCTGTAGTATCTATGTAAAGTCCACCAAACCGCACTAGATCGTGGTGGTCGGCCTAACCACTCTCAATCGGACTCTCCATTGTAGAGGAGGCCCGTGCTCTGCAGTGGGTTATAATTGGGTTATTCTGTATTTAGTACGATAAGATTGTGAAAGGTATATCCCACCACACTAGCCTGGTCTGGTTGGCAGACTTTAACATAATAAAATGCGTGACAATGACACACATGACTCTCAAAAATCAGATGTACTCCGGGATTGAACCCGCGCCCATCGTCTCGACAGCTGATTAATTACCAAAAATAATAAATAAAGTATCAATACTATCCGATCGTAGTATAATGGACGCGACACGCATGTGTGAAACTATATACACGATTTTAATACGTAAATAAGTTTTCACATATTGTATTATTTTTGAATATGTGTGTTAATACCTAGTGCACACAACATTGCGTATTTGTATAAAACAATATTTAAATACGAAGTTATTCATGTTTCTTTCCATAGTTTATCCTTCCCGATTTGATGGACCAATATGATGTGAAAGTGATGTGGATGTTCATTTGCAGTGATCAATTATTATCAGGTGACTAACTTTAAAAAAACCATGAATGGAGAAACGAGAATGTCCTTTACCTAATGGTAAGCGATACAACCTCCCAGCACAAAACCAAACAATTAATTACAAAACAATGCATGGCATTCCACTGCGCTCGCCATCCGGAGACATAAGATGTAAAGTCTCACTATGTCCAGTAGTTACTCTGGCTGCAATGTTTCTTCAAACCAAAACACGAAATATCTGTAAATGTCTTTTTCGGTTTAAAAAACCCTATATAAGTTGCCCGGGACTTGAATTTGTTCCCCACATGGCGATAGACTCACCCCTACAACTTTTCGGGAATAACATCGGCGAACTGTGGGTGGCCCTATTGACCTCTGCCTACCCCTTTTGGTATACAGCTCTGTATTTATTTATATATATTTTTCACTTCTATGATTTTGGATAGTGTTATAAATTGTAAAATAGAAACGGCTTTGGATTAATTTGCCTTTGTAAGCATATTATGGTAAAAACTAAAAATCGATAATATTTCAGCTCATTTTTATTTTCATGACCATAGATACTAAACCGTTGCCTATTCATACTATAGTATGAATGAAGGCAGTACAAATGTGTAACTGCTACTGATTCTCCAACGTGGAAAGGTTAGTAAGAACACTAAAACAATACATACTGTAATTGTTTTTTATGAGCAATGAACATTTAGAATTAACGCCACTTGAACGGCCACTAGGTATAAGGCATGTGCCCATAAAAAAATAACAAAAAAAACTGTTTTACTTGTTGGTTAAGTTCATATAGTTTTGAAATTATAAGCACTAAAATCTTGTTACCAAAAATCCAAATACATATGCATACCCAAAAAGCAACTCTACAATTTATTATTTAATAATATTTTAAACGTAACAAAGACTCATGACAGCATTAGAAAAACCTGTGTTCCAATTTTAAATATTCGAAATTGCCCATTCCAAATTCAAAATGATAAATTCGAATATTAGTACAATGTGTTTTTTTTTAATTTATTTCAAACAGGGCTAAGACGGACGGGAACGAAAAAACATATACCTACTGTATAACGCATACAGGGCCGCACGAAAGTTACTGTTATCTTGGCATATCCTCTCTAGGCGAAACGTCTATAAAGTATGCAATTTATTATCTCCAACGCTCCGAACACCGGTATACGGTACTTGATGCGCGCGCCGCTCCCCCCTTACTGCTATTGTTACGAAGCTCCCATAAAGTATCGTATTTGAGGTACGGAATAATTCCATCTCTGGTCTCAGTTTCCATCGCTAATAACTCGAAAAGTACAAATAATTCCGAGTATTACTTTATACGGTTTTATTTGTCAAAAAATTACAATTTTTTTGATATATGACACGACGTATATAATTAGAGCTATGTGGGTAAAAACAAAACTCTTAAATAAATTCCTTATCTCTCTGACGTGTATTTTAAATGCGGTACTTTATGCGCGCGCACGCTCATGTTGTAGCTTATTTCGCAGCGCGGCGGGCTGAGAGGAGAAACTCGGTACTTTCTGAGTCTCTGAGCAACCCTTCGTCTTATTCTCCGTCCTTGTCTTGCACGACGGTCGGCTGCGCTCCTCTACGTTCTATACTGGTGTTCCACTGAGTTTTACTCTATGGCTATTTTTTAATAATTTTATATTTAGTTTAAAATGTAAAGTTTATATTATTGGACATTTCTACGACCTCTGTGTAACCTTTATAGCATTATAAGTGTTTCAATGCCAGAAAAGTACGAAAGAAGATTATTGAACCTTCCTATTTTTACTTCAGGTTAATTTTTCGTGGCATTGCTTAACAACTGCGATCGAGCCGGATAGTATAATGCTAAAGATAAAATAAGCCGTAATACAACGTTTTTCACACAGACTAATAAAGTCATGTGGGGAAAAAAATATCTCCACCAACTTCATGTGTCAGGAACACATACATGTCTATTTTCTTATAGCAACAACACATGATACTTTTCTTACTTTATTATTATTTATTATTATTTAAATCTTTATTGTACACATAACAAAAAAATACAACATACAGAAACAAAAAAAAATTATAAAAAGTACAAATGGCGGTCTTATCGCTTAAAGCAATGTCTTACAGACAACCATGGGATGGATTTAAAAGAAGGAAAAAGAGAGGGCAGTGTAAAATAAATAATTAAAAGTGAGGAAACTAGATAATACTCATACTATCTAAACATAAAAATACACCAAAATAACATACATACATACATAATAAAAAGCATAAATACATACATCTATATATTATATAAAAATGAAACCCGTTTCGCGTTGTCACGGCATCACGTGTGAACGGCTGAACCGATTTCGATAATTCTTTTTTAAAATATTTGTGGAAGTCCAAGGATGGTTTTTACGGCGGGAAAATTTCGTATAATTGCCGGAAAAGCCCTAAAAACAGCCCTTTTCTTTACCCCCATACAAACGTTTTCTAACTAAAACGTTGAGTCAATTTGAGCTTTATTGCTATTTTATAAAGTTCATATTAAATTACAAGCACTCACTGTTGTTTAAACAATGTAGGTATGTTCCTAACGTCAAAGAGTCAATTTGCACTTTATTACCGCTATACAAAATTCAAATTCAATCATATCTATCAAAACAATGTGCGTGATTTTCCCATACAATATGTTCATGGGTTTGTAACTGTCAAACATTTAATTTTCACCCTGTCGATATGGTAAACTGTGCCCTCAAATTAAAGAACGTATTTAAATAAAGGTTTCGAATCGAAAACATATATCCACAATATTCGATTGATGGCGTATTTTAGATTTTAAAGAAGCAAAATATTGACAGTAGTGAAAATGGATTAACATTTTAATTGATTTTAATTGTTTATGCATGCGTTCAGAAATTTATTTTGTATAAACTAAGGAGAATATATCTAGCTACATTAATATAGGACAATGAAATAAATAATGTTCACACGTAATGGTGGATTTACATGTTGGCTGAGGCTGGGTCAACGTCTACCAACTCCAAGCTATTAACTATGAAAAACATAAGGCCTGCCGAGCCAAACACTCCGTTTACACGCTGGCGTTGGTGGAGGCTGGCTGAGGTTGGCCAAGCGTGTAAATGCAGCATAAGAAGTTATACTTACTCCTTTTTAAGATCGAATGCCATTTTTATCACGAATTTTTACAGTGGCCTTTCATCATCATCATCATCATCATCATCATCAGCCCGTTGCAGTCCACTGCTGGACATAGGCCTCTCCCAAGGTACACCACAGAGCCCGGTCTGTAGCTTTACGCATCCAGTTCTTGCCGGCCCTCTTCTGCAAGTCATCCCGCCAGTGGCCTTTCCTTCGCTATAATTCACTGATAGAAAGAACTTAAAGGGGGTAAAAAAGGGTTGAAATATTATATCTAAGAAAATCGAAACCACTGAAGTTATGTCTATAAAAAAATAATATTTTAACTCTTTATTACTAACAAAAAGTAATGGCGTGCAATATTTTTTGGAAAAACAGCATTTTGGTGCTGAAATAAGGGAAGGAATATTGGATGGACAGTAAAAAACGATAAAGTTTTTAATGTCAAAAATTCAAAGGCAATCTTTATATGTATATATATATATATATATATGGATGTATATGGAGAGAAGGGACATAAAATAAAATAGAATGGAAGGTACGGGAGAGGGCTGGGATAGCTGACAGATTTGTTAGGACGAATGTAAATGCACGTTATAAAACGGGATGGATATTATAGAGAAGGGACGGGACGGATTGGGAAGAGACTGAACAGGCGGATGAGACGGGATTGAGCCGGACAGTAGGATAGCTACGTCAAGTTTAGATATACAAGAATTTATACGAAAAATAACATGTATTTGGTGTGGAGTGGAATCAATAAATATATGCACCCAGGCGAAGCTGGGCCGGGCCGCTAGTATATAATACTACTAACATATACATATATAAATATATAATAAATACAAATTTAAAACTATTTAGAAGTAGGAAATAATATTATCTACTAAAATCTGTTTATTTAGAGAGAGAGAGGTAATGTTCTTTGATTTACCTTTTGAATGAAGACAGCGATTGCGCCTATCTCACCACAACAGGAAGCGCGTTCCACAATCGAACTGCTTTGACAGTAAAAGACTTGTCCATAAATGTCGTGGTGTGCACAGGCATTCTCAGCCTAAGATTCTCGGACGACTTCAAGGACCTCAAATGTGAGTCATGAAGAAAATAAATCGTTCTTTAAGATAAGATGGGGTGAGAGGATTGAACAAAATATTGTAAAGAAGACAGAGAATGTGAGTATTCCGACGAAGCCGTATAGGTAACCACTTGAGCTTAGCACGAAACTCAGAAACATGGTCATATTTGCGAAGACCAAATATGAATCTTATGCAGAAATTTTGAAGACGCTCAAGTTTATTTAGTTGGTCTTCGGTGAGATCTAGATAGCTGACATCGGCATAATCAAGGATGGGGAGAAGGAGGGTTTGCGCAAGCGTAATCTTCATGGTAACGGGTAGAAAATTGCGTAATCTTCGCAGAGACTTGGCTGAAACGAACAGCTTACGGCTTATTTCACGAAGCTGAGGACCCCAAGTAAATGACTTATCAATAAGTAAGCCCAAATTGCGGAATAAACACTGGGGAGTTGATTCCAATCCAGCTTCGAGACCATCCTAGGGCTACCGACAACAATGACTTGTGTTTTCAAGGGATTGATCTTCAAACCATGAGCTCTACTCCAATGATATAAGCAATTGCATCGACCATCTTGTCCACGGGTGCCTGAGTATATATTTGGAGATCATCTGCGTAGAGGTGGTAGGAAGAGCGTAAAAAGTTGGTTATTGAGTTAATAAAAACAGTGAAGAGAAGAGGAGATAGCACGCCGCCCTGAGGAACGCCAGCAGCTACGGGGCACCAAGAGGAAAATCTAATAATCTATCTGGACGAAACCCAGATTGGAGAGGATTTAAGAGGTTGTTCTTGGAGAGGAAATCATTAAGTTGGGAATAGATTAAACGTTCTAGGACTGGAAAGGAAAGGAAGTATGGAAATAGGACGAAATTCGGAAGGCAGCGATGCATTGGATTTCTTGGGAAGAGGGATAATGTGGGCTTCCTTCCAAGTAGTAAACTACTCCATCTCCACTGGGATCTTTCCATCCCAGTGGAGATGGAGTAGTTTAAGATGTGGGAAATGATGGGTAGGGTTTCGTCTAAGACATAGATAATTATGTTACGACTAACGTTATCGCTACCCATAGCATTTGATGACAAAAGAGTAATAGTCTTCTTAACATCACAAGTGGCGAATTGTTTGAAAACAAAGGTAGAACAAGTGGGAGTGTTAAGGGTGGAAAGATGCTTAATGGTGTTATTTTTAGTCATCCCATCAAAATAGGATGGAGAAGAGAAGTGACGGTTTAAGGAGTTTAAATCTATAGATTGGGGAATAGAATCTTGTGGTGATTTACCCACTCTCAGTGTTTTTAGAAATTTCCAGACTTTGGCTGGGTCACCGTTTTCGACTGACTTGTGAATGTATCGGCGTTGAGCATTTCTACACACCTTACTGCAGTGATTCCGAATAGCTACATACTTCAGCTAGTCCGATTCAATTGGACGACGATTATATTTACTCTTGGCCGACGCTTTTTTTGATAGTAATGCCTTGATGTCAGCAGTAAGCCAAGGTGAGGGTTGGTGCTTACTTTATATGCAACAGCGTCTTTTAAATGTACGCGATTAGATTTAAACCATATTACCATTGAAACTACAAAACTGGCACCAATATCCATTAAATAATGTAATCAGATCCAACTTTCATTCACAATTATCACCCATTCTCAAATCATTTCACATGTGTCATACATTTACCAACAACGCTTTCTCATAACAATGCGACTTATTATATCTGTCAGTGGATGCATTGCGTTAAGCCCGCGCCGTCCCGGCCGTAGTGCGCGCCTACCTACTTATAGCGCGAATGTACTTTTGCCCACTTTGAAATATCTCGCTCCAAGCGACCACGCACGCAACTGTACTTCCAATAGTACACGCGGGTTTGCTTTGGAACGCACAGTGACGATAAAAATAATTTATTGAATCCATTAAGATGTTCTACATAATTATATTCAGTTATTTTTCTATCTACCACCCGACTCGGAAAGCCGTTTTTCTAGAGAAGAACGGGCAAGAGGTTATTTCTTTTAACATCCCGGTTCGGAAAGCAGTTTTCACTAGAGAAGACACTCAAGTGTTGCTCTTTTTAAAACCAGTTTACAATTTAGTGATTATTATAAATGTTACAAGTGGTTTAAATCAGAGCAGTTTATAATAATTTGTTATATTATACAGCAGTGGAACTCCCCGGCGTTCTCCGGCAAGGTATAAATATATTTTTATTGCTAGAGTTTTGTACGATCGTATTGGACTTGAGCAGAGAATGGCGCAGCGCACTTGGTCCGTAGAGAATACTGTGAGATAAGTTAAAGGATCTTCACATCATTCTCAAACCCGGAGCAACCAACCTTATTGCAGAATGCACTGCTGATGCGCGCTGAGTTTGCTAAATACAGTACTCCAACCAGGTTGATTTGTTCTCGTGCTCACTCAAAGAGTTCATAGAGGCCGCTAGTGTATTTATTAGTATTAGTTCTCTTGTCTTGAGGGAGGCCTATGTTCAACAGGGTAGAGAAAGAGAGAAACAGAGAGTATTGTATTTTAATGTAATATAATTTCCTACTCTATTATATTGGATGTAGCCTGTAAATAGTAATGACTGTGTTGAGTAAATAAATAAACAAGATCTGTGTATGTTATGGACACTATATCAATACCTCCTGGCGAATTGCCTTATTAGTTCTACAGTATGTAGAAATAATCGTGCTGAGTTGCGTATCCATAGCTAAATTTTGTTTAAGTTAGAATCAAGTTTTAGGCGCGATTCCTTGGCATTAAAGGACTTAACACCTAAAGTCTCGTGGTAACGAAAGCAGTACAGAGGTTAACATTAAGAAAACGTTTTAAGTAGTTTGGTTTGTTTGTCCATGGAGGAGTCATGCTTGCTGTTAGGTATTATGTTGTATAACATTGTGCGAGTCACGTGTCCTCTCATAATCTCTTTTTATAATCCTCAGGTGTTTACGTAAGCTAGAATATGCAGAACATGCTCACACATTGGTGGAAAAAGGTGAGAGGTAAAATATAATTGTGTCAGCAGAATTCTGTCTTTACAGCACTCGCCATGAAGTGTGCAGCAGATATGGGGCTTGTGTTAAAGTATTTTTGTGTTTGCATCCATTTAGGAAGTGGGTAAATCGAACACTATCTCAGTTCAACTCGGTTATGTTTCAAGTATTGCTTAAGCAATGTTAGCGGTTCCTATAATTTTTCTAGGCCTTGCTCAAATCCTCTATAAAAATTTTAAGTTTGTTTGTCCTTAAAAAATAATATAAAATTGTATAAATTTTAGTTAGGCAGTTATCCAGATGGCGCGTGACAGGCTGTCTAGAAGCGGGCGCTTTTTTTACACGAGCCGAGAGCCCATCCGACGAACGGAAAACAAAAAGCCCGGATTTATATATATTATTTATTTTTTTATTATTTTATTTATTCCCTTTTATTCGTTTTATTCCGGTAAAAATTTTTGCATATCGCCGCAGTCGCTGCGGTTATTGTTTGTTGACGTTTTGCGAGCATTTTACCATTTACGAATACGTCATACGTTTGATAAAGGTTTCGTTTAAATATGGTACACATTTATTTGAATTTATATTTGGAATATTGTCTGCAATATAGGAATATTTAAATCATAAATCGCTTTAGGAATTATGACGTAATTTATGAATAGAGAAATAATAACTGCAAATATTTTTCATACAGATATCGACTAGCAAAGTTATGAACACAATATCGTAGGATGTTTGAAATCGAAGCAGAGCTAAATTAAAGGCAAAACAACTACACGGGAAAGACTTTCATATCATATTGTTAGGGTTCCAAAACGAAAAAATACAAGTAGTTTATTGTACATACTTTACATTTGTACACTCTTTATTAGTAAGATAACAGGTATATTGCCAAAAATCCTTTACCTTCCGTACTAGTACTAGACTTTGTTACGACAAGGTAATGATAATTTCTTTATTTCATTGAGATAATCCTCTTGGCACCTCTGCCTACCCCTTCTGGGAAAAAGACATGAGTTTATATATGTATGTATTTAGATATTACACCAAATACAACCCATATATGGACATCCTGCAACCAATAGGCGTTTACAAATTAGCTTTAAGTTTGACCTCCATACTGCTAAATAATTAGTTGCAATACATAGTCGTTTCGGTATGGCCGGTTTCCTCACGATGCTTTACTTCACCATTATAGACGAATTATAAAAAAAAACACTGACTTGGATTCGTTCAAATTAACATACATAACATATACCGGGTATCTCAAGACTGCTACCGAAAACGAAGCCGGGTGGTAGTTTAAGCGACTTCAGACACAATGCAACAGAAAAAGTTGCAAAAAAAAAGCGACAATTTTTTTTTGTTATTTTTTTCCTATGGCCATATTTGGGTGGTAAATACATTTTTTTCCTAAAATAATAGTATATACCCTTTTATTTATAAATACTCTAAGGTATAAAAGAGTTTAAATTATTATTTTAGCAAAAACTATGGATTTACCACCCAAAAATGACGATATTTAAAAAATCATAAAAAAAAATTGTCGCGTTTCTAGGTGAAATTTTTAATTGCATTGTGTTTGTAGCCACTAAAACTACCACCCGGCTTCGTTTTCGGTAGCAGTCTTGAGATACCCGGTATAAACGTAATGACTTCTTCCCAGAACGGGTAGGCAGAATTATACCATCAGGACACCCACGAACCCATTTCTTCTTGTGTGTTCCATCCCACGTTGCGATAGAGCAAAACCTTGACTCCAGGCTGATAATAGCAGATATAATAATATCACTTTGCCTAACCTGGGATTCGAATCCGAGACCTTAGCATTGTAATACAGTGCAGCGTTACTGATATTAGTCTTCGCTAGCAACTATTTTGAATACCTGTGGATCAGATAAATATTTGTCTAGGTGAAAATCGAACCCCCGGCTTCACGTTTCACAGCAAGCGTCTAAACAACTGCGCCACGGAGGCTGTCGTAACTACAAAAATAGTTACCAGACGTTACCAGAGACTTGCTAATCTTTAACTAGCGGCCAGGCCAGCTTCGCCGGCGTACAAATAGATTTCTGTACAATAATATGTACGTATTATACATATAAAACTTCCTCTTGAATCACTCTATCTATCAAAAAAACCGCATCAAAATCCGTAGCGTAGTTTTAAAGATAGGGATAAGGATAAGGGATAAGGGACATAGGGACAGAGAAAGCGACTTTGTTTTATACTATGTAGTGATGTAAAGTCCGCCAACACGCACTAGGCCAGCTTGGTGGACCAGGTATATATGGCCTAACACCTTTCAAATGCACACTTGAGGAAGATACCCATGCCCTGCTGTAAGCATTATATGAACTGATACAATACAGAATTCAATTTAATTTTACATATCTAGACTTCATCACACTTGAGTTCTGTCAATAGAAAAATATTATCGTTTTTACATGTATAGAATATTTTAGCGAATGAAACACGTGTACTGTGTAGGTAGGCAGTTGTTTACAAAGCGACGGATGTACAAACAAACTGTTTATGTACACAATGGGACTGTCAAGGAGAAAAGTGTAAAAGAAATGGCAGAGAAAACTAATCTGAGGCGGGAATACGTTCGATGTTCTATGGCAGTAGTAGCTTTTCTTCCTTTCCCTTTAAGGATATACGCGTGATAATATACTATAAATTGGTACAGGGTATTGTTCCAGGTCTGGGTGTTTGTGAGACCGAAAAGTCTCTCGTAGTTCCTGATACCCACGACACAAGACTGAAGACTCGATCTTAGAGTGGGGTCAGGACTATGTATGTGACTGTTGGGTATACTTATTTATTTAAACAGGTTTATGTAAATGGGTATTGGATGCAACTTTCCAACAGGTCGCTGCAGAGATCCTTGGGGGAGGACTATGTTCAGCAGTGGACGTCCTGCAGCTGAACTGAGCTGACTGGTGGTAGATCTCTCAATTGTGAGAGGCTTCTTGGTTGGGTACCGCCGCAATGTCTATTTCTCCCGCCAAACAGCAGTTTAAATGCACTGTTGTATTTCGGATTGAAGGACATTGTAGCCAGAGTAACTACTGGATATATTGAGACATAACATCTTATGTCTCAGAATGGCGAGCGCAGTGGAATGCCAAGTATTGATTTGTAATTCAAGATGTTGCTTGGTTTTGCTACTGTTCATGAGCGGTCGCATCGCTTACCATCAGGCGAACGGCATGCTCGTATCGCCACTCATTGCAATTAAAAAAGAACTGAAGAGAGAAATATAGAGACAGCTGAACCACTTGTATTGCATGATCAAAGGATACTTCTCCCCCACCACACTAAGATCGAGTCTTGGATCATTGGTATCAGAAACTACGAGAGACTTTTCGGTCTCACAAACATCCAGAACCGAAAAAAATATTTGTGACCCACACAATTTTCTCTCGGTGAGGGGATCGAACCCGCGGCCTTTCGTTTCTCCAACTACGTCCAACCGATTGCGCCACGGAGGCTATTAATATTATTCGTTTAGAATTTATTGATACATTTATGCTATCGACGGTAACTGTTTATTATACAGATTGCAAGGTAGACGCGTAGACAAATAGCCCCGAACACCCTATATACTGGCCAGTCAATATGCCAGAATACTATGCCTAATGGGTTCCTTTCATAAAGCAGTAGTGAAAAATTTACCATATACGAGAAAATATCATTCGTTTTTCGTGGGCTGATTGGTCGATATTTTAAATTGATAGTGGGATTTGAACATTTTAGGCGCCATTTTGAACATTGTAGGTGCCTGTTCGGAGTTGGGCCGGATCGCCAGTCCCATAATAATATATTTTGACACTATCTTATATTTTTGTATTATTATTATGATCCTGTAGCCTCCCACTGCAGGACAAAGGCCTCTCTTTCCGCCTTCCATGCATCCCGGTTAAGAGCTTCATATGACCATTCCTTCCAATAGGTGAACGTTCAAAACGCTGATTTTAATATTAGTTAAATAATATTGTCTATGCCACGTGATGACGTAATTTTGCATCGCGTGCAACGATCAGGTGGCCATTGTGATCTGTTGTCTACGGAACGGCTTATTACGTGCAGCTTTTAGTTCCCCTTCCATTGGATACAATTAAAATTACCAGTTACACCGAATGTGCGTGGAGGAATGAAATTTGGGATGATGCTTTTTAATATTTTTTACGCATTTTTTTGTAATGAATGGCGAGCATGCCGATGCCTGATGGTAAGTAGAGTTAAGCTTGAGTTAGAATACCATTGGTTTGGCTCTGTCTCTTAATCTATAAGAATCATCATCATCATCATCATCATATCAGCCACAGGAAGTCCACTGCTGAACATAGGCCTCCCCCAATGATCTCCACAATGACCTGTTGGAAGCGGCCTGCATCCAGCGACTTCCTGCGACCTTAGTCAGATCGTCCGTCCACCTTGTAGGCGGGCGTCCGACATTTCGCTTACCTGTACGTGGCCTCCACTCAAGAACCTTTCGGCCCCAACGGCCATCGGTTATGTCGGCTACGAGCTATGTGCCCGGCCCACTGCCACTTCAACTTGCCAATCCTATAAGAATACTACTGCTAAACATGGGCTTCGACAAACGAATCGATATCCACATCGACCATGTTGGAAGCGGCACCCAGTGACTTCCCGCAACCTTCACCATTGCCTCACAGAAAACCGATGTAAAGTAACTTCTTCAGTTATCATTTTGTTAGCAAAGCAAATAAACATTGCCACATCCAAAGCGAAGTGTGCACACAACTTTCGTAACATTGTTTACTTCACGTTGAAACTTTTTTGCATCGCGTGCCGTGTGACAGACAGACAGACAGACAGGGTAATTTATAATATGTCCCTATCGAGCGATCTTAACACGCCACATCCAACCAGCCTATGTAGACACCTCTCTATGAAAAATTCTCATACGTTTGAACCAAAGCGAAAGGTCTGTCATAACTGGATTATAACGATAAAAATACTCCTCGTTTTATACTCACGAAAAGGGTTTGAATTTTAGGTTTTTTAGCAAATGACTCATTGGGAATATCTTCAAATTATACCCATAAGGCACACTTGTCTATGGTTTTAAAATTTCGTTTAATTTACGTATCACGCGATGCGGTTATTGAAAAGGCATTCTAATTTTTATCGAAATTATAACCGAGTAGCGAAAGTTAAGAGTTTGGTTTTCTAAAAAAATCACAGATAAGGAAACTTTATGTGGTGCGTTATGTATAGTGGGTTACCCTAAGGTAGCAGGTTCCTATTCATTCGGATTTGTAGCAATAAGTTTATAGATATAATAAGTGATAGTTTCACTCCCCGATGGTTTAATATGATTGTATTTAATATTATCATTGAAGTCACTTTATCGCGTCATACCCGTACAGAAAAATCTACATTATGTTTTGGTTTGGTGAAAACATTATCTAATATGAATAATTTAAAATAATCTATTCTAATATTATACATAGGCATTAAGATATTTTGATTGATTGCGTTGAACAGGCCTTGAAAATAATGAACCGATTTAAAAATTCTTTCGTCAATAGTATCCAACATTATGCTTTATGACCATAGGCTATGGACTATTTAAAAAATAATTGTGTCTGCACCTGGGCGGAGCTGGACCGCTAGTTTAATATAATTTGCTCACATGACTAATTAACAAATAAAATAAATGTATATAGTTCCTAAACCAAAAATTATCCAGCTCAGCTTAATGCAGCAGCTTGAGCTAAGGCGAACCCGAACCGTAAAATTTCTTAATCTTCTGTTTTGGTATAAGAAAAAGAAGAAAATAAAACATCTTGACCTAGATTATCTACCATCCTACTTTTGCCAAAGTGGCGGGTCATAGTCGAATGAATCTTATTGTACCTATGTTCCACAATGAACATATTTGATTTCATTGATTTGACAAGGAAGAAGAAACAAATTCAATAGTTTCCATAATTCACTTATCATAAATCACCATAATACACACTCACATAACATAAATTAACATGAAAAAACAACAGAACATAAAAAGAAAATTGCGCGTCGCGACGCTGGAACACTTAGGTGCTTTGACTTTTGCTAATATACCGGGTATCTCAAGACTGCTACCGAAAACGAAGCCGGGTGGTAGTTTTAGTGGCTACAAACACAATGCAATTAAAAATTTCGCCTAGAAACGCGACAATTTTTTTTTATGATTTTTTAAATATCGTCATTTTTGGGTGGTAAATCCATAGTTTTTGCTAAAATAATAATTTAATAAATAAAATAAACTCTTTTATACCTTAGAGTATTTATAAATAAAAGGGTATATACTATTATTTTAGGAAAAAAATGTATTTACCACCCAAATATGGCCATAGGAAAAAAATAACAAAAAAAAATTGTCGCTTTTTTTTTGCAACATTTTCTGTTGCATTGTGTCTGAAGTCGCTTAAACTACCACCCGGCTTCGTTTTCGGTAGCAGTCTTGATATACCCTGTATGTAAAAAAAGTTTCCAATTCTACTTATTGTTTTCACACTTACTGTAATTTGAACTAAGCACCGATAATAATTACTAATTTATTGAGACTATTGAGATCTCTACTTTGATTTGCACGACACAATAGTTGACTGGGGGAGAATGCCTCAGGCGTTAAGTGCGCCTTGATACTTTTTATAAAGCATAAATAAAATAAAATAAACTATTTTCTACAGCCCTATTACGAAGCAATTCTAAATACTTTATTGGCTGTTACATTACATACCGACAGTAGTAAATATAATCTTAAAACAACATAAAAATACTTTTAAAAATATTTCAATATGTAAAATTTATACAAATATTCCTTGAAGTTTTTCTTATTATATCTCGGCGTGGGGTGCAAGAATTTCGTAGTTTTTAATAAATTCCCGTGCGCCGGGAAAGCGGGGGTCATTTTTCATTCTTCTCATTACTTGCAACCCTTTGCTATTCCTCCCGTGTAGCGTCGGCAAAAAAAGCAACGCTGCTTTTTAATTTACTACAACAAGAACCGGTAATGTAATAAAATGGGAGAATATATTATGTCTAATACTGATTGATATTGTTTTTTTTATAGTGCGAATATGACATAATTTTACGGGATTTTTCACGAGAATATTCTTTATATTTATTTCACAAGATTATTGTCTTCTTGTACAATTACCAAACTATGTGCAATCGTAAGTGAACAAATAATTTTAATCAAATGATCATAATAAACAAAAGCATGTTTATGTTCTGGCTTCTGCTGGGTCGGTATGGTCTAGGGGGTCTAGGTGACGTGATGCTAAATTCAATGTATTACAATAAAAATGGGGGAGTAGTCTTTGTCGAGTGAACTATTTTTACAGGATGCTTGCTATTCATAAAATTAGTTACTGTTTTTTAATTATTTTGGAGGGAATGCATTACCTAAAACACAATTTAAAGTACCTAATGCCCCTTGTGTATCAATAATAAATTAGGACTATTTTATACAAGAAAATTCCAAATGTTGTTGCTGTCAGTATTGCAATGTTCCCGCCCGCTGTACAGCAGGGTCCCGCAGGCATTTTTCATTCCGACTTGATTAAATCCTCCCGCGGAGCGTTAATATATGAGACCTGTGTATTGCAACTATAGTCTGCCGACTACCGACACCGACTAGTGACTAGCGACTACCGACTACGTCATACTAGGCTTCTATTTTTGAATTTATCACTAGTACCTACTGGCAGCTTGCAGCTTCAATATTTGTAAATTGTGTACTGCTACTATTATCTATCGCCCGACTACTGCACTACCGACAAGAAACTACGTCCCATTAGGCTTCTATTTTTGAATTTATCACTAGTACCTACTGGCAGCTTGCAGCTTCAATATTTGTAAATTGTGTACTGCTACTATTATCTATCGCCCGACTACTGCACTACCGACAAGAAACTACGTCCCATTAGGCTTCTATTTTTGAATTTATCACTAGTACCTACTGGCAGCTTGCAGCTTCAATATTTGTAAATTGTGTACTGCTACTATTATCTATCGCCCGACTACTGCACTACCGACAAGAAACTACGTCCCATTAGGCTTCTATTTTTGAATTTATCACTAGTACCTACTGGCAGCTTGCAGCTTCAATATTTGTAAATTGTGTACTGCTACTATTATCTATCGCCCGACTACTGCACTACCGACAAGAAACTACGTCCCATTAGGCTTCTATTTTTGAATTTATCACTAGTACCTACTGGCAGCTTGCAGCTTCAATATTTGTAAATTGTGTACTGCTACTATTATCTATCGCCCGACTACTGCACTACCGACAAGAAACTACGTCCCATTAGGCTTCTATTTTTGAATTTATCACTAGTACCTACTGGCAGCTTGCAGCTTCAATATTTGTAAATTGTGTACTGCTACTATTATCTATCGCCCGACTACTGCACTACCGACAAGAAACTACGTCCCATTAGGCTTCTATTTTTGAATTTATCACTAGTACCTACTGGCAGCTTGCAGCTTCAATATTTGTAAATTGTGTACTGCTACTATTATCTATCGCCCGACTACTGCACTACCGACAAGAAACTACGTCCCATTAGGCTTCTATTTTTGAATTTATCACTAGTACCTACTGGCAGCTTGCAGCTTCAATATTTGTAAATTGTGTACTGCTACTATTATCTATCGCCCGACTACTGCACTACCGACAAGAAACTACGTCCCATTAGGCTTCTATTTTTGAATTTATCAATAGTGCTGGCAGTTTGCAGCGCTAATATAATATGATACCTGTGTATGCTACTATTGTTTGTCGACTAGCTACTACACGCACCGACTATTACAGACTATTGAGCTTGTATACATGATTTTTACTGTTAAGCCATGCAAGTTCCAGACTAAAAATTAAATAAATCAAAAATGCTTAGACTAAGATGACAATAATGGGAAACAGCTGGTGCTTATACTAGGATAACCAGTAAAATGAACACCAAAACCAAACTGAAAATAAAAGAAAACCCACAAGGAAGTGTATAAAAATCTTGTAACTGAATTATGAGTCACAAATCAGCCATCGCGTCCACTGTAGACATTGTGTAAAAATGTCAATGGCTATTTAAATAAATGGGGCGTAATATTAATACGTGGAATATTTGTTTATCCGCATAAATTATGTCGCACTATAAATATGCGGACGTAGGTGGATCTTTTCGGGGTGGGGGATGTATTTGGGATATGGAACGGGAGATTTTCATGTCCCGAAATTATCCATTATTGTGATTGTAAATTTTTGTGGGTGTTTGTGAGACTGAAGTTTCTCGTAGTTTCTGATAGGTGGGTAACACAACACAAGACTTGATTGATCTTATTGTGGGGTCAGAACTCAGAACTATGTATGTGACTGTTGGGTGTATTTAGTTTGGTATTAAATATGTGTGTTTTATTGCAAATATGGCATTTATAATAAAAATAATTTATTTCTGTAAAATAATAGGTAATTTTTATAAGTGCGTGGTGGCCTGTTGGTAAACGGACGACGCGACTGCCAACATGTTCACGGTGGTCGCGGGTTCAAATCCCAGGGCACACCTCTGACTTTTCGGAGTCATGTGTGTATTGATAGTCAATCACCACGCACTAAAACGGTGAAGGAAAACATCGTGAGGAAACCTGCATACCATAGCAATTTATAAAAAAATTAAATGGTACGTAAGTCCGCCAATCCGCACTAGGCCAGCGTGGTGGACTAAATGGCCTAACCACTCTCAATCGTACTCTCGATTGTAGAGTAGGCCCGTGCCCTGCAGTGGGACGTATATGATACAGATACAGATACAGAATAGGTAATTTTACTAATAGCACATGCAATCAACTCTTACTCATGCTCGTAAATGAGTTATGCTTTATGTAAGTTTTTTTTAAACACCATTATTTTGAACCCTACAAAAAGATAGAAAACCTTAAAGTTCAGGTACTTTACAGGGTGAGAGTTTCTCGCGGCGGGAATCGTATACAATTATCGCATGGCATAATCACCAAAAGATTACCGTGTTCTCATAAAATATGTTTACACAATACAACTTTTTATATCCATACGATGATCGCCTCTCCGAGGCGAGAACCTCTCCCCGTGTAAATGCGGTTTAAGTCATGGTTCATCTGTAACGGTTTTATTAATAGACAATTGTCAAATCTGTTTAAGTATACGAATGTTTAGTATTCTCCACTCAAGCTCTATTTAAAGTGTAGTTCGAAAATTACAAAACATGTGATAACTAAATTATAGTTAAAGTCTGTATGAATAAGGCCTTATGAGTTCTTTTTTCGTAAAAATATGAACTCTCATTTCATTGAGTCAAAACCAACTGCAACAAACCGTCATAGCGCTTATCAATTCAAATCGCAAAAAGTCCCCAAGTATAACCTCACAATTCCGCCCCATAGGAAATAAATACGAACATGTGAGTCGAAAAATTATCCGACATTGTAAAGTATAAATATCTTCACGCTTAATAATTGTCAAAAGTAGACAGGGTTAAAAAAAATATTTCATTGAGTGGCGTGACTAGCTGCCACTTGCCTGATGGTAAGCGATAAGACCACGTATGGATAGTAGTAAAAACAAACAAAACCTTAAATTACAAAGCAATGCTTAGCATTCCACTGCGCTCGCCATCCTTAGAGATGTTAAGTCTCAATATATCCAGTACCATAAATGTACAGGCCTGTCCGGAGCGGTACCGCTGCATCACTGGATTTCGACGTGAAAAAACAGCTTTGCTTTTGCGTTTCGATGAGCGAGATTGCTACTGTTCGTGAGAGGACGTATCGCTTACCATTAGGTGGACGGCATGGTCGTCTCGCCACTCATTACAATAAAAAAAATAGTGAGTCAAGGCGGAAAATAGCATGGCTGTACTTTTAATTTTTTTTAACACTTTTGATGTAGATGTAATGTATCCATTTGAAAGGTCTTCTACTATATTATAAGTAAAAAGAGACAAAAACACATACACACAACCATTCTTCATGAGACTCGCCCAGTTTCAGAGCTCAGTGTCAATTCTTTGCCTGCTGTTAATCCTGGCTGACCTTCGATCAAATAAATACTAGATACAGGGTCTGGAACAAAATCACACGCCAAAAGTGGCCGAGGTTGCTTATACTTATACATTTGAATTTCTAACTACGAGATGTACCATAGTCTTTAATAATTATAATCAACTTCCTTTAAATTAAGATTTATTATGTTTTTGGACCATACTAAAATCATACAATAAAAAAATAAGACCACACGCTTATTTGTATTCTTATTTCTCTGGCCGTTTTAGGTCGTTACTTATAATCTAGTGTATATTTGATAGAGGATCAAGGGTGTGAGAAAGATATGACATAAAATGTTAATAATCATTACAAAAACAAGTAAAAATGTAAGTAAATCTCACCTGAAGATAATGGATCCGAGGCGATAACAATTTTAGGAAGATGTTGAGGTCAGAGGCTTTATAAAAATCATTTCGTAATGTGGCATTTGATAGCAAACTGCCGGGTGTAAAATTGATGCTAAAATACATATTTTTTCACATTGGCAAACGCTGGTATACTCGACTTTTGACGCTTGTTTAATTAAAGAGTGTCTTACGTGTTGGAACTGCCAAGACAAGGCTAAGACGGCGGTAGATATGCATAGGGATACCTCCAATTTCTTAAGATCATAATTATGTGTCAATAGAAAAAATAATGTGAAGGTAAGTGCTTAATTTGGATGGTATATAAAGTCTGCAAAACTACAAATTAACGTGGTTGACTGCGTTTGTATAGTATATAGGTACACGGATTGTTTTTTAATTAACACTTATTTTAGTTGTGAGTGGTGTTGTTTAATTTAGAGTGGACATAACGCTTACCGTCAATCAAACCATTTACTTTAAAAGTACCGTGAACCGACGTGATTTCATGAAAATAATGAAAGTGGACGAAGCGAAAGTAGTATGTCAGGATCGAGCAAAGTGGAGATCCATAGTATCTGCCTACCTCTATGGAGTATAGACGTGACGTATATGCATGTATGTAAAAAATGATTTTTCGTAAGTACAAAAATCGACAGTCGAGTATACCCTCGCCAAAGCCCATAACTGTGAGGCCATAAAATTATTTACGGACTTACCTGGCCGTTTAACGAGCCGGCCCTAAAGTGAAAAGTATTTTTACGGCCAGTTTACGATCTGGAGCTTGGTTATAGCCTCGAGCTCCTGACTCATCGGCCAGACTAAGGTTTCCACCAGTTTAGTACAATTGTAATTGTAGATGAATAGTTGATATTGTTTTTGGGATGAATGGTTGTGTTGTTTTTTTTTTAATTTATTAAAAATGTATAATTGTTTCTTAGATTTACGCGAGTGTTATACATTGAAATAAAAATATTACTTACGGATTTTCAAATTATTTTTTTTTTGTTTTTTTTTTCTCTTTTGTTTTAGATAATTATGAATAAAGAAAAGGCGAACAGTCGAACAAAGTCTGATGTCCTGGGTATCAGAAATGTCTGTAATTTTGCAGTCTCAAAATATTTGCACATAACATAGGTAGTCGTCACTTATTTTTGCTTGTATTTGCATTGTGTCTGCAGTAAACTACCCTTTGTTTAGTTTTCGGTTACAATCTGGGTACCTTACCCTTATAAATACTATCGAATATAGATATCTAAGAAACTGGAAATTAATACATTATTGTACTTTACTTTTAAACACATTCTAAACACCTGACATATATTATATCCTATAGTATAAAATAGTACGTTGGAATTTCAAGACGCTATCTATAGATAGATATAATCTGTTAGTTTCAAAAAAATATTTAATATGAATTCAAATTTTATACAGCGAAATATTTTTCCAAGATATTCTTAAATATTTCACATTTATTGTAAACAAATAACCAAATCAACATACCAAATAATTCAAAACCATAAGTAGTTATTTATTACTGTTGAAAGCATAATAAAATATAACGATACAATAAAAATATCTACAATCGAAATACAATAACATATTAACATTTAATTTCGGCATTCACAGTAGATTTCTCAGTAAAGATAATAAAGCACATAGGTTAATTCCTAGTAAATGATTGTGAGTTCTTTTTAGCAGAAATCTAAAAACTGCCGGTCGTCTAGACTCTAGACTACAGACATGGTATAAATGCTTTCTCTCGTTTAACTATACGTAGAGATGTGTGTACGTAAACCACACGATGAATTACGGTGCAATCTTTTTGTCATTTGTTTTTTATAAACATACACATTTTTCTGATAATCCTTAAAAAATATAAACTAGCAAAGTGTTTCCATTCTTCTGATGAAAACTACCTATACTTGTATAATTATACTTTGTTGCACAATACAGAAATGATTAAAATGCATACCTATTTTAACTGGTGGTAGTTCTTTTATATGTTAAAGGCCGCTTAGGTAGGTATCACAGCAATGAGTTATTTCTCCCGCCAAACAGCAGTGTAAAAGCTCCGTTGTGTGCCGGTTTAAAGGACATTGCAGTCAGCGTTACTACTGGATATATTATGACTTCAGATCTTGTGTCTCAAGCCGGCGAGCGCAGTGGAAAACCAAGTATTGCTTTGTAATCCATGGTGTTGTTTAGTATAGCTACTGTCCACGAGTGGTCGTATCGCTTACCATCAAGCGAATGGCAAGCTCGTCTTGCCATTCGTTGCAATATTAAAGTAGATACAAAAAGAGTGCAAACTAAGTGTCAGAATTTTTTAAACACAGGGCTTAGGTACAGTGTTTCTCTTTTTTATATTATTAATTTCTACATCTTTCTTTACCATGCTTTCTTTCCATTCAATTTAAACCTGCTATGTTTAGATAATATAAAGTGAAGCGTAATAAAAATTATATGCTGTGTTTGTTGTTGCATAAACTTTGCCTATTCGTTCAGCACTAAAACGGTGAAGGAAAACATAGTGAGGAAACCTGCATACCGTAGCGATTTATAAGAATTTCTATGGTATGTAAGTCCGCCAACCCGCATTAGGCCAGCGTGGTGGACTATATATGGCCTAACCACTCTCAATCGTACTCTCGATTGTAGAGTAGGCCCGTGCCCTGCAGTGGGACGTATTTGGTCTGATACAGATTCGTTCAGCAAATACTTGTTTATTTATACTTTGTTGCACAATACCAAAATGATAAAAAAATACATACCTAACATCAAGTATAAACCTTGGTATCATATTTCAAAATAATTTCTCATAGACAACAGTGTGCTTTAACAGTTTTGTACATGCTAATAATAACTACAACAAAAAAAATGCACTTGTTCTTTTTCGTTTATAGATAACACCCAAGATTATTACGTATACGTGCACTGTAGTCAGCCGTATATGCTATAATCTGAGCGTAGACACTGCGATGTGGCGTGCATGTTCTGTCCGATACAAAAACGCCGGCACGGACATCAAACGCGGCCGCATGAGCTCGCCCAACACAGCCTCAGTAGGGCTGCCAACAATCAAGGGAAAATACGCCTTAAACTTTACAGAAAAGAAAAGTAGAAAGTATTTAGGATCATTCGAATTGTACATACAGATAGTTTTATTTTATTTTTTATTATTTAATTCACATAACTGGTGTACAATCTTATATGTTAAATAAAAGGTAAAAAAATAGAAACACCTGATTGACACCTACTAGATGTGAATCCCACATGCTTTATTTATAGACACTTTAAATTATTATTTAGATATTACTATTCTGACTTTTTTATATTATGGAAACTAAGAGTTATTATTTATTTTATTTATTTATACTTTATTGTATACTATAAAAAAAGAACAATAACAGATTAAATACCTAAAACTAAAGACATAGTAACAATTGGCGGCCTTATTATTATAAAACATAAACAAACAAGAGAAGCACAAAAAACGGAAAGTCCTTAATCAAGTAATTAATTTACTGAGCTTTGACCTTATTGAGGCTACAGAACTAGTAAAAATATCTGTATCGTTACGAACATAGTTGGCAAAAGATAGCATACGAGAAACGGGTGAGAAATAACCTAAAATTCGACTATGAGATATAGGATAGTATAGGGTGTAAAGTTTTGCATTTAAAAAATAGCCGGGGTGGCTGGCTACACCCATGGTCTCACCTACATTATTATTTTACCATATTTACCATGTTAACGCCGTGCATTTCAAATGCCTAAGATATAACATTTTACGTTGTCAAAGTTCAAGTTATCAGTTGATGCAACTAGGCCTCAATGTCGACAACCCTAGTTCCGTGTCACATGTCAGCGACCAGCCCCGCTCTCCTGACTTCGGCTTTATCTCAACCTTTTAGCTCATTTGATTTATTCACAACGCTCGTCACTTTAATTACCCCGGCGTCGGATAAGGGCGACGGTACCTATCTAATGTGATGTAGCCTATTTAGAATTAGTGCTTTTCGGTATATCAATATTCTATTTTCGATCTATTGGCTATCGTCCCCATTTTATTTCGCACCCCCGGTGCAACAATGTCACTTATGCAAAAATTGCAAAGGTTGGAAGATATAAAGAAATAACTTATATTTTTTAGAATAGTACGTGGTAAATTAAAAGTTGATATTGTGATAGAAGCTGTTCAACTTGTCTGTCTTGAAATATCATATTTTTATATGATGTCAAAGTTTCAATTGCTTTTCCTGAAAAGTTCAATTTTTGCAAAAGTGACATTGTTGCACCGGGGGTGCGATATGTATCTTTCTGCAATCTTCAATGACAGGAGAGTACAGCTTGCCAATTTTCAGCCTTAGGTAGTTGGTGAACTTAGGATGGCGGGCGCAGTGGAATGGCAAACATTACTTTGTAATTCAAGGTGTTGTTTGGTGTTGATACTTAATAAGCGGTCGTATCGCTTACCATCAGGTGAACGGCATGCTCGTCTCGCCATTCATTTTAATCATTGGAATAAAAAAAAACAAGACTTCAATTTCGTTGATTTGTTGGAATCGTCCAGCATCTAGTTGATCCCACTCTCAATCTATTTATTGGCTATCGTCTCGATTTTCAGCCTTGGTAGTCGATTGGTGAACATAGAACTTCTAGTGAATCCAACTAACGAATTCTTGGAAACCGAAATCTAACTGCTTTGCAATATTTATTAAGCCGTTGGTTTAAATTTCAGGTTGAACAATGCAAAAATATAATTTTAAATATTCTACATTATCTGTAGTTTTTCAGGATAATTCTTTAACAGTCCATTAACGTCCCACTGCAAGACCCGGATCTCCTCTAGTCGAAAGCACGATTGACAGAGGTAAGGCCATATAGTCCACAACGCTGGCTTAGGGAAGATTGATTCAGAAAAATGAATGTTGGTAATTTTTCATCTTATAACATATGCCTATACGGAAAATTATTTAAGAGTAGTCAATATAAAAGTCTACATACCAATATATTATGTACTAAAAATGTACCCATAGGTTAACTATTCTAGCTTAATACTTACAAATATTATTACTGAACTTTTTGTAAATTGTGTGGGCGAGAAAAAAGCAAACAGTTTACATGATGCTAGGTAATTACCGATGCCCCTTAATTATGCAACATCTGCTTGGATTCCAGTCGTGTTCTAGGCCTTTTAAAATGGGAAAAGAGGAATGATCTTCTGAATCGACTGTTGTATGTAAGTTACATAGCCCTTACTTATGTTTAGCCGACTTCAAAAAAGAAGGGTCTCAATTCCACTGTATGTTAATGTTATGGGCTAAGTGATTAATCGGGCATTATTCATAATGCCCGAGCATTATGAATAATGCCAAGTGCCTATTGTAAAGCGAATCAAAATCAAAACAATGAGTCGAAGTGGTAGAATTTAGAATATGGCAGCACGAGGGGGTGGGTTGGGAGGAGTGGAGGGGGAGGGGGAGTGTCGTACCTCCTCTGGTACCACTCCCATGAAAAGGTAACGTACCATTCCTGAGAAATATCTATTATAGCAACCTAACCCTTAAAACACTTGTTGTCAATACAAATTAGCTTCTGCATCGTCTCCGGCGCTACGGGAAGTTCAGCCACTTCGCCCTTGCGTAACAAAAGATAGGCACCCATGCTCTCCCTCCGCGCCTCCGGATTTTTATATACACTCTAGGGTCGGTAGCCAAAAGTCTACATGAAGTCGGGGTGTTTCGAGTAGATTTTGGGCCACAGTCGACCTAACTAATCCATAAAGTGGGTACACTAATTTTCTTCTGAAGATAATGTTTCGGACGTTAAAAATCAACTAAACATAAGCAGATCAATTCAACCTTTCTAATTTATGGGGCTATCGCAGATGCGACAATGCGGCAGCGCACCACGTAAAAAATCACCTATTAATCACATTGCCCGACATCATGTAGCCATATTCATAATGTCCGGGCAATGTGATAAATAGGTGAGTTTAGATTGTAATTAATCACTTGGCCCGATATGGCTCGGCAATATTCATACTGCCCGGGCATTATGAATACTGCCCGCATTCATCACTTGGGCCATATCATTAATACCAAATATAACTCATTATGATCCATATTCTGATTCTCGTAAGTTTCACTTTAGTAAAAGGTATCAAAATTAATTACAACATATTATATCCACATCCTTTATATACATTACAGTACATTTATACAAGTCTTAAAAATAATTAACATTTAGCACTAAGTTGTAACATCCACACATTCCTTCGAAGTCCAGACAATCCTTACAAAAATAATATAAGTCTGCCGATGAGTTGGTCAAGTTATCGTCCAACCAATCGACCAACTGACGACAGACTTATTACATTTCTATCAGACTTTCTTATCGTTTAATATAAACAATATAATAAATATTAAAATAATACATTCATTTTCATATTGTTTTAAATTGTAACCCAATAAGATTATTCCGAGTTTCGTTTGGTCTAAATATCTTAGGCTGAGTAGCATCAAATAACTTTGGCGATATATTTCACTTTGGATGTATGGTTGACATGGCCAAGTCAAACTTATCGTCAAAGTTCCTTGACAACCGAACCTAAAGACAATAGGGAATATGCATGTCATTTTTCAAGCAATACATCGCGTTCCGGAAAAATGCGCGGCAAATTTGAAATGTCATTTTTTAAGTATTTATTTTACCGATTTAGAGTTGATAAATTTAAAAAATATCTTTAAGGTATATTTCTATATTAATAAAGAGGACAAAAAAATATATTTTGTAATTTGTTTTTAAGTGTGTGCACCAGGCGTGTTCCCTATTCCCAATAGTACAAAATTTTATTTACGTTGCCTCCGATAATACCCATAGCAACACTGACTCATTTAGTTTTTTTAATCGCAATTTACATCCATAAGTCATGCATTCGCTTAGTAAATTATTTTCCCTCCCTACATTGAGATATTATACTAGAGGGGACACTGCAAAGAAAACGTTTTTAAAAATAAATTTAATATTATTTTATTGTAATGCATGGCGAGACGAGCATGCCGTTCGCATGATGGTAAGCGATACGACCACTCATGAACAGTGGCAAAACCAAACACTTTAAATTACAAAGCAATGCTTGGCATTCCACTGTGCTTGCCACCGTGAGACATATTATGATGTTAAATCTCAAAATGTTCAATAGTTCCTCTGGCTACAATATCCTTCACACCGAAACACAGCAGCTAATTTACATTGCTGTTTGGCGGGAGTAATAGACATCGCGGTGGTACCCAGTCGACCTCTAACGTATGAGAGACCTACAACCAGTAAAATATGAACGGTACTGTACCACTCCTTGTGTTTCTGTCTCTGTTACTCTTACGCAGTAATATCGTCTTAGCTTTCGCTTTATTGGATTGGATTGGGAATTATGTACCAGCACAATGCGCAGAGATTTCGTTCCCGATGTCCGCTCTAGAATAATACCTCAATGCCTCCAAAACATGGTCATGTGTCATTCAGGGACAACAATAAATTTATTATTTTTCCCTCTGACACAAATTTCCTTCTGCGTATTAAAAATATAATTAGAGTACACAATTACGCATTATTCGTATTATTACTCGTACATTTGTGTCAGTCACTCCGTTATCCTTACTAATATTATAAAGGTGAAAGTTTGTATGTATGTATGGATGTTTGTTACTCTTTCATGAAAAAACGGCTCAACAGATTTTGATGAAATTTGGTATAGTGATAGCTGACACCCTGGATTAACACATAGGCTACTTTTTATCCCGAAAAATGTAGTGTTCCCGTGGGATGAGTCAGGAAACCAAATATACATATTTTCTACTCTTTCAAATTCAAATTGTTGGCACGGGATGTCCTCTCCTACGGAAGGGAAATATAGTCGACGGCACGCGGGAAATATAGTTAGTAGACACGCGAAATAATATGTTCTTGATGTGGATTGGACTCAAAAACTATCTGCACCCGGGCGAAGCCGGGCCCGACAGCTAGTATCTAATAAATTATCCACACACCAGTCAATTAATGAAGAATAAAATACACAATAGAACAAGAGCCTGCGCATGGCATGCGCAGACAAACTTTCAGGTTTAATAAAATGACGTATATCTGGCGGACACGGGCTCTTGGTCTACAGCTTAAATTTAAAATAAATACTTAGCTGAAGCATGGAACACAATTTAGGGGCGTGTGGTGAATTCAAGTCTAATAAAAACGGAAGAACGGTTTGCATACATCTGCCTGTATAACTCAATGGGGATGAATTATTTGGAAGCGGTAGAGAATAAAAACTTGTTTTATTCTTTCAGTCTAGTTAATTGACTTTATGATATTTTAATTGTTACATAAAGTAAAACATCGCCGAGGAATTTGCATGTCTGGGTATTCTGCGCAAAAATTTTGAGTTACGACATGACCAAAGAACTTTTCACACTTCAGTTTAAAATAATATATATATCTCTATTGCAAATTCGACAACTTGCCAAATGTCAAGAATTGGAGAGCACGAAATATCATTCAACGTAAGTTCTCACACGTCCTCACTTGTTGTGCTGTCAGTATCAAAGTTCAAAGAAATATATATGATATATTGACTGTTGTGTACCTCCTTTAAGTCGTTTATGCATCAGAATGTAACTATATTAAATAATGTCTTGGTGTGATAATGTATATACCGTTGGAGAAACTCAATTTAATAAAATAAATAAATCATCCATCCATCCATCAGCCAAAGGAAGTCCACTGCTGAACATAGGCCTCCCCCAATGATTTCCACAGAGATCTGTTGGAGGCAGCCTGCATCCAGCGACGTCCCGCGACCTTTACCAGGTCGTCGGACCATGTTGTGGGTGGACGTCCTACGCTGCGCTTTCCGATACGCGGCCTCCATTCGAGCACTTTCCGACCCCATCGGTCATCAGATCTCCGCGCTATATGCCCTGCCCATATTTTAATAATTAAAAAATAAATAAATATATAAAAAAAATACGTTAGCAGCCCGGCGCGGTTGTCGCTGGATAGTCTAGGACATAGTTAACTAGAGCCTATATTAGATACCTAGGGGCATAGACAAATGTCACTTTTCTGTTGGCTTCTCAGAACAATAACTTTATTATACTGAAGTTGATCTCCGCGCTATGTGCCCTGACCATTGCCACTTCAACTTGCTAATCCGGTGGGCTATGTCGGTTATTTTAGTTCTCCTACGGATCTCCTCATTTCTGATTCGATCTCGTAGGGAAACCCCGAGCATCGGAGCGCGGAGATCTGATGACCGATGGGGTCGGAAAGTGCTCGAATGGAGGCCGCGTATCGGAAAGCGCAGCGTAGGACGTCCACCCACAAGATGGTCCGACGACCTGGTAAAGGTCGCGGGACGTCGCTGGATGCAGGCTGCCTCCAACAGGTCTGTGTGGAAATCATTGGGGGAGGCCTATGTTCAGCAGTGGACTTCCTTTGGCTGATGGATGGATGGATGGACTGAGGTTATCAAATGTAATTTTCAAATAATTTTGACTTTCCACAGGCGTTTACGCCACCAGAAAAGTGACATTTGTCGAGGCCTCCTGAACATCCTCTGCAGTATTCTATTGGTTATCATTATGCCATATTCCCAGTGGTTTTAAGACTTCATAATGTATTTTAAAAATCTATCCACCGAGCTCGTCTTTATTCGCGCGTATTCCCGCCCTAATTTATGCATATTTTCTTAGCATTTTACTTCATACGATAACGGACCATAATAATAGAAAAGATCTTTCGAGATGAATAATTGTTTTCTAAAAATTTATCCCCATTGAGTTAACATTGCCTATGCCCTAAACTGTCTTGCTTGAATAATTTATATTATGAAACGTTCACAACATTGAAATGTGTTTTTCAGTATTACAAAAAATAATATGTCTGGAAAATAACTTTTCATATTTTTGCTCGGTCTCGAAAAATTATTTTTTACCCGAGGGTAGATTCACCGAATTTTATAACTAGGGGTCAAAGGTTATTTTAAGTTGTAAAAGCTTCTCACAGACCCTGGTTATATGGAAATTAATATACACACAACAATATAGGAAACAATATACACAAAATATACAGTAAACGTTTTCCACACATTACAATATGTTGTCGACTTTTTCCCGACAAAACCTACACTAGAACATGACGTACAAACTTTTTTTTACGATAGATACACATATCGACAGTTTTTAAAACGAGGAAGACTGTAATGGAATCGCTGATAGGTTATTTAAAAATTCAGGCTAGATTTTTCAACCGTCAAATTTCATGAGTATTCTAATCACCTTTTTACTAAGATGGGAGTTTATAATAGGAAATCCGAGGCAGCACAGTAACTAAGTGTAGAATGGAAGTTATATTGGAAGAATTTAAAATAAATCATATTTTGAAAGTCTGGAAAATATTCAAAATATTTAACTACAAAAAATATTTTAGTACACGGAATTTTCTAACCTATAAAACAAAACATTTATATTGCTGTCGATAGGTGTACCTTTCGTATAATTTCATCGGTTAACAGTATTTAAATTTAGCCTATTTACTTTTTAATATTGGATGCAAAATATAATTTCCGATTATCAAAATGTATTTAATGGAAGCGAGACCATGTCTACACAGGCACTCATTATGAATTGAGACTAGGAAGTTTTTAATGAGGGTAGTTTTTTCTTTCTAGAACTTCAACTTTATTCATAAGTCAGGAAATATATTAGGTATAATTGCTTTCTGCTCATTGTGCCACCCATCAAGGTTTTAAGTGAGCAATATGAGATACAGGAATAAATAGAATATCATGTTTGGCAAATAATTAAAACTAAGGCCCCAATGGCATACAAATGCTTGTTAGGTGTTAAGGAAGTTACAAGACCAATGCTCTTACAATCTATTCTAGGTTACCAAAGACCAGAAGAAATTAATTTTGACTTTAAAATCCTATCCTTGTACCGACTGAAATAATAGGTACTGAACCAATGTAGAAATACGCCTCGCTTCCCAAATATCAAATGTTTTGTATATTATAACTTGTAGTAAATTCAACTGTTGGTGAGTAAAAATTATTTGTTTCCCACAATACTGCTTCTGAATTTGTGCGTTTACATGTATACTTAACATCTAATTGTAGGGCGTACCCATCACCTTAGGAAACCCTCAACGAACTATGGAGTCAGGGGGATTATCTATGATTCGAAACGAAGTTCGAATGTTCGAAGTTCAACGTAAGTTAGTATTCCATTTTTAAAAATCGATACTATTCTCTAGATACTTATCATCCACTCCGAACTTAGTCTATGGTTACGACGTATGATAGAGGATTCAAACATTTTGTGGAGTACCCCAGGCACATTCTTTCTGCTTTAAGTACGACGTTCGAACATTCGAACTTAGGTTCGAAGCATAAAATAGACCACCAGTAGACAATCGATTATCCATATTGTAACAAAATAAGACGTTTGTTATAACTGTCCATATCCCATCCCTATGTGGTGTTTATGAAAATCAACTTATCAAGAATACTTTTAAAAAATATAGATGTAGATGGCAAACTGCAAATTTAACATTACATTTAAGACTCTAAAAACAGACAAAATGCTCTCTCTCTCTCTCTTTCTCTCTCTCTTCCGCGTCAGTTTTATTCTCATAGTACAGTGAGAAGCTTATTAACAAAAAAAAACAAGTCGGTTCCAAAAACATCGCAATGTTTAAAAAATAAGCGTTCATAAACAGTGCTGCAGTAATTCGGGTAATCGATAGATACGACAATAATCGAAATACGGATAATCGATTATCTACTATTACCAGAGAGGAACATTAATCGATTAAGTTTGGACACATAAAACAAATATATACTTAATAAAAATAACACTGAAAGCGCTCACTTACCTTCTAAGTAATAGCCATTTGTGACCTGAAGGAAGCTACTGGAAGATTGAAAAAGAAATTGATTGTACGTACCATAGACAAAGAACCGTTTTATACAAACGAGCTCTCTGGTTATGGTCGATACTCCTTTAAACTTTTTGAAGTCAATACGTCATTAATTATAGCATAATTATTCTTATTACTTATTCGAGAAATCATTCATTACTTGGCTATTAAATCTATACAAATCGACTATTTACTCAATTGTCTAAATATTACAAGATACTTCACACAATCAAACTTGCCTGAGACGTATTCACTTCAAATCTTCTATAAATAATCATGACAAATCCAATTTTATACACGAAATATTACCTACAATATACAGAACGTTACACGTTCAATACTTATTGACGAACCTATTGTACAATCCATCTACACTACGCTAAATATACACGATCAAACTTAATTGACAATAAATATTGAACGTGTAACCCCATTAGCATCATACCTACCGCCAATGTCTTCGAGTGTATTTACATCATTTTGGCAGTGACCCAGCTGGCCTTCTATATACAATCAATCCATCAAATTTTAATAATTTTTATTCAAATTCATTATACAAAAATAATGTTCACTACATGCTATAAAAATAATAAATTAGCGAGAGAATAAATGGCATTACATAAAGCTTAGTTACATATGTAAATAAATAATAATAGGTACGTTACATTTTCATATTAATGTTCACAATAAATTAATGTGATGATTTATTTTATTATTATAAAAAAAACTTATCGCTGTTTTTTTTTTGTATAAAAATACACCTCATTTTAGAGAAATACAGTACCCGTATTTTCTAATGGTTCGACGTGATTCAACCATTTTTGGATTTCGTGATTATCGATTATACTATATTTTGTGACACTATTTTATGTTTTTTTAGTGTTGTTTTTCACGACCATTACCAAAAAAGGTAGGCATTATCTAATCACTATTCGGATATCTTCGATAATTCTAAATCCAGTAATAAAAACACATCTTTTCGTGTTTTAACCGACTTCAAAAAAAACGAGGAGGTTCTCAATTCGACTATATTTTTGTTTTCAGTGTTATTGTTTGGTAAAATACAGCGATTTTCAACTTCATTACCGATCGTAGTCCCTAAATTCATCAGAACGTCATCCTATCTATACTTTATATATCACGTCAGCCTCACTAAAATGTGAATAATGTGACAGTCTTCACTGAAAGGTGAAGAATTTGGAAAAATCTTCACTTCTTCTCATTGCTTTTAAGATTATATTTTTCCAGAATTTTAAACAATATAGTACATTTTTGTATGTTAAAAAACTTAAGAAAAATAGGATAAATTCAACGAAATAATCAACACAAAAATCGAAAAAACAATATAAATAAAAAGAGAACGAAAAAGTTAAGTTGATAGAATCGTAAAGTAAAAAACTGTAAGATCAATATTATGCATACGTCAGTAACTTATGAAAATTCTCTGACATAAAATATACTATATTTATTGTTATCGATTTTATTAGAGTTTTCTCTGCCATCAACTATGTTCTATATCGCTTATATGTTGAAACACAATGCCGTTGACTCAGTACTATCGAAACGAAATAAGTGTTCTATTTTTTATCGATATCATTGTTGTTGTGCTATCGATGTTAGTTATAGTTAGTATATGTAAATAGTTCTCGATCTAATTCAGAAAGTAGGGCTGATTTACATTCCAATTTCAAATTAGTGTTCTTCAATCTCAACTTTTAACATTTTAATCGACATTACTGATGTTTTCATTTGGACATTTTATAGCCTTTTTCTATCGATTCAATAGTTTTAATTTTTGGCGGGGATCAAGGGCGTGTATCGTTTGAAGACTCGACATCGCTGGAACTGCTTGATACTGATTTTTTCGGCTTGTATTCTGTTATCACTACTGTCACTCCGCTGACGGTTACCTGATGAAAGAAAATTCGATAAAGAAACCTGAAAAAAATCGAAATTCTTTTTTTTTTTTCTAGAAGCAGGTGTGATGTCAACTATTTAGATAAATTGAAAGCTGAGCGTTTTACGGATTGAATAAAATGATGAACTTCAAATCTAGTGATAGCGGCGTCAACTTAAGACACTTCAAGCTTTAGCATTTACCATCATGTGTGAGTGTCATAGTGATAGGATTAGCAAAATGTTCTTGGGCACTCGATATCCCTCCAATTGGTACCCGCTGGGGTACTTGAGTGGAATCCGGGACTTGGCAAGCGTATTGTAGGACATCAGTTAAACGAAGTGATCATTTGCTAAAGGTCAGCAGGAGGTGGTTACGAAAACCGGGAAGACAGCTTAAAATGGAGCACAATGGAGGTTACTGAACTGTTATAGGCTGATGATCACAATAAACACATCCACTTAAATACACCACTAAATTACACAGTCCTGATCGCATAATATAATACTAATTCTGTGTCAATGTAATCAGAATCTACGGGACTTTGTGGTGTCAAACACTCAAAACTGAAATATTTATAAGCCGCACGAAAATTTATTTCGTTGCAAGGATCAAACCCAAAGTAAGAGTCCTATCCATACGGTAGGCAGCAACCTGGCAGTGCTGGATCCCTGGCATTGCGAAGGTCAATGAACGGCGGTGATCGCTTACCATCAAGTGGGCCGCATGCTCATCTGCCTACTAATGGCCGATTAGAAGTGCAACATACTGCATACTGGTGGTAGGTCTCTCATATGTGAGAAGCCGTCTGGGTTGATATCACCGCAAAGTCTATTCCTCCCGCCAAAAAGCAGTTTAAATGCACGGTTGTGTTTCGGATTGAAGGACATTGCAGCCAGAGTAACTACTGGACATATTGAGACTTAACATCCTATGTCTGGGGATGGCGAGCGCAGTGGAGTGCTAAGCATTGCTTTGTACTTCAAGGTATTTGGTTTTGCTGCTGTTCATGAGCGGTCGTATCGCTTACCATCAGGCGAACGGCATGCTCGTCTCGCCATTCATTGCAATAAAAAAAAAACAGGCTGTCAGTGAGATTTGTGTTACCTCTCTAGTCTGCGCCGAGCTGCGGTCGACGTTGCTAAGTCGTGGCGGGTGGCGACGTTTCTTCTTGAGTGAGTTCGCGGAGCGAGGCCGCTTCTGTGAGCTGGTGGGCGCGGTCCCGGCCGCCTGCGCTGCCACCAACGCGGGGTTGATGCGTGGCTTGCGCGTCGACGTGCCTACGTAACACGCAATGTATACAAGAACGGTTTTAAATTATTTTTATTATTAATTAGGTTCGCCCATAACGCAACATACAGGGTATATCAAGACTAATACCGAAAACTAAGCTAGGTGGTAGTTTTAGTGACTTCAGACACAATGCAACTAAATTATGTGCAAAAGTTGTGACGATTTTTTTTTTGTTATTCTTTTTCTATCGTCGTATTAGAGTGGCACATACATCGTTTTTTTCTTAAATAATAGTGTACACTCTTTTATTATTAAATACGCTATGGTATGCAAGACTTTAAATTATGATTTTAGCAAAAACTATGGATTTACCACCTAAACTCGACGATATTTAAAAAATATTACAAAATAATTGACGCGTTTCTTTGCGAAATTTTTGGTTACATCGTGTTTGTAGTCACTAAAACTACCACCCGGCCTCGTTTTCGGTAGCAGTCTTGATATACCCGGTATTAATGCACTCATGAGGTATAACAATAACGTGTAAATCCGATATGTGCGCCAATTACAGGTGAACACATAGTTTACAAAAGACAGCAAATGAAAATATTAAAAAAATATCACAAAAATATAATCAATTGAGCTAAAATTAGAATTTTAAATCACGTAAATGATCTCATTATGTAGTCGAGGGTGTTAAGAGACCGAAAAACAGACATTGGTGTCGGTCAGGATAATGTTAGGGAGAGAGAATTAGTGGCCGCAAAGATTTCGTCTCCAATGAAACCAAGATGGAAGGAGTGGAATATATAGCAGTAATTAGCAGTTAACCAATCAAAATAATAAATTTAAAAAAATATATTTCTTTCTTTCATCATGATGTATTGATTTTTTTATTCTGTTTTCATTTTTTATGGAAAAAGAGTCTTAGTGCGATCGGATGATATGTTTGCAAGTTGGTTATTTTACTTCATATTTTAATTGTCTTGAAATGTTCTATACACGTCAACAGAGGTATCGAAAAGGATTTACTATATCTTTCATTCCACAAAATTCTATTCCTATAATACCTATTAACACACTTATATATTTAACATCGATATTCTTTTCCTACCGGCAACCCGACCTACAAGTCACCTACTACAGAAATCCGCGGAAAAAATACTAGCAAAGATTTCACAGCATTTTCTCTACAAATCAGAACAAAAGATTTTAAGTTAGTACGGGGGCATGATTGTAAGGTTCCCGGGCTTCGTCGGGTACGGGCATGTTGCCCCTGGGGCTGCGTAACCGTGGTGTATGCATCCCAAGCGTCTGGTGGCGCAATAGCTACTATGAGAACTCGACTCGAGATTTTTTATCGTAAATTATTTAGATTTTTTTTCTAGATGCATTATATGGTAGCAAGTTATATCACTACCATATAATGCACTATCACTATCACATCGTGGGACGGAACATATAATGCGGTAATATTATCAGTATTTTATTTTAATTTTCTTTATTCTCCTAAAAATCTTTTCAGAATCATGTGTGTATTGATAGTCAATCACCACGCACTAGAACGGTGAACGAACACACCGTGAGGAAACCCGCATACCATAGCGATTTATAAGAATTTCTATGGTATGTAAGTCCGCCAACCCGCACTAGGCCAGCGTGGTGGACTATATGGCCTAACCACTCTAAATCGTACTCTCGATTGTAGAGGAGGCCCGTGCCCTGCAAAGGGACGTATATGGACTGGTACAGAATGCCGTTTATTATGAATGTATGTGTATTTACCATGTTTGTACGTTTTATTACTGTGATGATTGCAACAGTAAATCTATATACTGAAAATGTATTCAAATTAATTCATTTGAGCCAATACTTAGGATTTTATTATAGGGTTGATTCATAATATTTTTGCATAAGAATTCATCAGTAACAATTGGATGTACATATTTCAAAAATGGAACACGAAAATTCTCACAACTATCTCACTCGAAAAGTCACTTTACAAAAAGCGGATTCGAGTTACCATAGTAAGATAACGGGGCTATGCATGGTATTCGTCAGAAATAGCTTGCCTACTTGAGAACAAAAGGCGGTACAAGCAATGTTAAAGGGCTTCTGTTCGTAAATCCACATAACGGTGTACATACATCGGGTTATTTTGTAACCGTTTACATATTACACAGGGCATTTTATACTTATTTAACAAGGGAAACTAAATAAGTCTTATTTAAATGCTTAGTTTTACTTGCGGTGAGAAAATAGACGTATTATTTATTTTTATTGCAATTATGATTCGCCTGATGGCAAGCGATACGATCGCTCATTGACAGTAGAAAAACCAAACATCATGAATTACAAAACAATGCTTGGCAATCTACAGCAATTGCCATCCTGAGCCAGAGATGTTAAGTCTCAATATGTGAAATAGTTACTCTGACTACAATGTAGTTCAACCAGGAAAACAACAGTGCATTTACATTGCGGTTTGGCGGGAGAAAGGGATGTTGCGGATGTGCATACCCAGGCGATTTTTTAGAATACCTTTAGCATGTAATGTTCGGCAAGCCGCAGTAGGCCCGCGGGGCGGACTATATGACCTAGCCCCCAATCGTGGTTTCGATTGTAGAGGAGGCCCATGCCCTGCAATGGGATGTATATGGGCTAATAGAGTAAAGTACATTTTTGTGGATGGAAAGTACCCATGCTCTTTTCTGATCCCAGACAATATGTATGCAAAATTTCATGATGGTCGATTGATAGCACAGCAACGAAAATGTAAAAAAAACAAGCTTATATACATACTAAGAGTATTTACACAGTCAGGTCATAAGTATTGTCACACAGTAAAAACTTTTCTTTTAGAATGCTGGCCACAAGAAAGTTTATTGAATTCGAATTTCGAATTGTTCATGAAAATAAAAATGTATACTTTAGAATTTTACTCATTTTTAAATATGGAGTGGACGCTTAAAGAAGACCGTGTTGCAGTTATTGCGTTGCATCGTTGCGGTTACGCGCCAATTCAAAATTTTTTACATACTGAAAAATTTGAATATAACCAAAAGATTCGTTTATCGTACCATCAAACGATACAATGAAGACTCTAGTGTAGATGATAGGTCAAGAAGTGGTCGCCCTCGGTCTGTTAGGACTCCAGCAGTGATAAAAGCAGTGAAGGCGCGAATTCAAAGAAATCCCAAACGTAAGCAGAAACTGTTGGCCCTTCAGATGGGGTTAAGCAGAACCACAATGAAAAGGGTGTTAAATGAAGACTTAGGGCTTCGGGCATATCGAAGAAAAACAGGACATCGTTTGAATGCTCGTCTAATGGACCTGAGACTGAAGAGAAGCCGCGCTTTGTTGAAGCGGTACGCGGGAAAAAATATCGGGAAATTCTTTTTTCAGATGAAAAATTTTTTACCGTAGAAGAGACCTACAACAAACAAAATGATAAGGTGTACGCACACAGTAGTGAAGAAGCGAGCAACCGTATTCCGCGTGTCCAACGAGGTCATTTTCCATCCTCGCTCATGGTGTGGTTGGGAGTTTCTTATTGGGGCTAACAGAGGTACATTTTTGTGAGAAAGGTGTAAAAACGAATGCAGTTGTGTATCAAAATACAGTCCTGACAAACCTTGTGGAACCTGTTTCTCATACCATGTTCAATAACAGACACTGGGTATTCCAACAAGATTCGGCGCCAGCTCATAGAGCGAAGAGCACACAAGACTGGCTAGCGGCGCGTGAAATCGACTTCATCCGGCACGAAGACTGGCCCTCCTCCAGTCCGGATTTGAATCCGTAAGATTACAAGATATGGCAACACTTGGAGGAAAAGGCGTGCTCAAAGCATCGTCCCAATTTGGAGTCACTCAAGACATCCTTGATTAAGGCAGCCGCCGATAGGGACATGGACCTCGTTCGTGCTGCGATAGACAACTGGCCGCGCAGATTGAAGACCTGTATTCAAAATCACGGAGGTCATTTTGAATAAACTTTAGTGTCATAACAATCTATGTTTTGTTAAGTTCATTTTGGTATATAAATGGTTACATAATGAATAAACTTGTTTCAATTATTTTATATTAAACATGTGACAAAATTTATGACCTGACTATGTATAATATAGAGAGCTGGTACTTTGAAAAATAAATAAGTAGTGCCGGGCCACCTTTTTCTGACCTCTAATTGGCTGATATTTGACAGGTTATCCAATATGCAGCTATTAAATAAATTAAAAACAATAGTTTAGGATTATTTAATTCCACTAAAACTCTTTTTGAATAGATCATAGCCAAATATACCAATTTTTGGTTACCAATGAAATTTATAGCAATTTATTGTTAAATATATAGTTCAACTAGCGGCCCGACCCAGCTTCGCCTGGAGGCAGATATTTTTTTATTCCACTTCACACCAAATACGTGCTATTGTTTTATATAAACTCTTGTATACCTAAACTTGACGTATCCTACGGTCCTGTTAATCCCGTCCCATCGCGCTTGTTCAGTCACTTCCCGATCCATCCCGTCCTTTGTCTTCATTTTCCATCCCGTCTTATACCGTATAATTTACATTTCGTCCTATCAAATCTGTCAGCTGTCCCAGTCCTCTCCCGTATCTCGTATTCTATTATATCCCATCTCTCCATATCCGAAAAGTATGCCTTGTACATTTTTGTCATTAAACACTTTAGCGATTTTGATTATCCATGAAATATTCCATCCTTTATTTCACCCCCACAATGCTGTTTTCCCAATATTGCACGCCATTACGTTTTGTTAGTAATAAAGAGTTGAAATATAAGTTTTCATAGAAATAACTTCAGTGGTTTCGATTTTCTTCGTCATAACATTTCAACCCTTTTTGACCCCCCTTTAGGTAAAATAAAGCCTACCTCACTCAGAGACGATATACATTTCTATCAGTGAATTGTAGCGAAGGAAAGGCCAGTGTAAGAATTCCTGATAAAAGTGACATTCGATCCATGTTGGATCTTGACTAGAAGTATTAATAACTGAACATTATTGAATTTTTAATAATATTCAATATTGCCATAATTGTTTTTCGTTAATGCCAATTGTCACCGCATCGTACTCTTTTTTGCAAGTTATAACTGTCCAATATTTATGTAGCTTAATATATACTCCTTTGTTTACATAAAATAAATTTTGAACGCATGCATTAATATTTGACAACCAATTTAAATGTCAACCACTTTTCATTACTGTCATTAATTTACATATTTAAAATCTAAAATACGTTATTAATCGAATACTGTGGATATATGTTGTCGATTCGAAACCTTTATTTAAATACGTTATTTAATTTGAGGGAAGAGTTTACCGTATCGACGGTATGAAAATTAAATGTTTGACAGTTACAAACCCATGAACATTTTGTATGGCAAAATGTTTTTTCCTTTATTTTATACTTTCGTCAATTTAATCGAGAAAAAAACTATCTCACCCTGTAAGTTGGAACAAATAACACATATCTACAAAATTTCATTATAATCATTTGAGTGGTTTAGGAGCCCATTGAGGACAAACAACGTGACACGTGAATTATATATATTAAGAAGATATTCACTACTATAGAAGTGTTACAAATATTATGGAGTAAATATATAAAGGTTTTTGAGGACAAAAATGTATGACAGACCATGGGCGTAGCCACGGTAGGGCAGGGTGGGGCACTTGCCCCAACCTGGCTCTGACCTCTGAGGTACCTAACCAAACCTAAAAAAAAAATATCTAAGGAAAGTACTGTCTATGGATAGATAAAAATCTCTTAATTAACTGATTAACAAATTGGCATACTCCCAGAGCGCAAACGGCTGAAGTTAGAGACACATTTTTAGATGGAAGATTTCTTGGTGTAGGAAGGTGAGCAAAAATAAAATGTTTTAGTCGATTCGAATTGTACATCACAGGGTATATCAAGTCTGCGACCGAAAACGAGGCCGGGTGCTAGTTTAAGTGACCAAAAAACATATCATCCATCCTCCATCAGCCAAAGGAAGTCCACTGCTGAACATAGGGCTCCTCCAATGATTTCCACAGTGACCTGTTGGAGGCAGCCTACATCCAGCGACGTCCCGCGATCTTAACCAGGCTATCCGACCACCTTGCGGGTGGACTTCCTACGCTGCGCTTTCCGCTACGTGGCCTTCGTTCGAGTACTTTTTGGCCCCATCGGCCATCAGTTCTCCGCACTATGTGCCCCGCCCATTGCCATTTCAACTTACCCATCCGCTGAGCTATATCAGTTACTTTAGTTCTCCTACGGATCTCCTCATTTCTAATTCGATCCCGTAGGGAAACCCCGAGTATAGCCCTCTCCATAGCTCGTTGAGTGACTTTGAGCTTCCTAATAAGTCCCAAGGTGAGAGGCCACGTCTCGGTTCTTTATGTCATCACTGACAAGTGACAACACACAACTAACGAAGACTTTCGATTTCAGGCATTTAGGTATTTTGGACAAGAAGACGTCGCGTAATTTTCCGAACGCTGCCCAATCGAGTTAGATTCGACGATCGACCTCTTTCTCGAAGTGGGACTTGCCTAACTGGACCACTTGTCCTAAATAGACATATTCGTCTATAACTTCAACAGTGGAGTCCCAAACTCCTATGGGGCTGGGCACAACATGGACATTTGACATGATCTTCGTTTTGTCCATGTTCATTTTAAGACCAACCTGTTGGGTGGCTCAATTGAGGTCATCGAGCATAGTGTGAAGGTCTTCCAGCGATCCTTCAAAGACTACAATATCGGCAAATTGAAGGTGAGTGATATACTCGCCGTTGAAGTTGGTGCCGAGTCCTTTTCACTGCAAGAGCTTGATGGCGTTTTCCAGCGCGGCAGTGAATAGTTTCGGAGATATGATATCGGATATCTTCAGACTTCCGATAACCCCAGAATGTCCCAGTGTAACCACTCAATTCTTCTTCCAGTTCCATAACTGGTGGTAGGTCTCTCATATGTGAGATGCCATCTGGGTAGGTACCACCGCAATGTCTATTTCTCCCGTGAAACAACACTGCTTAAATGCACTGTTGTGTTTCGGATTGAAGGACATTGTAGCCAGAGCAACTACTGGACATATTGAGACTTAACATCTTATGTCTCAGGATGGCGAGCGCAGTGGAATGTTGCTACTGTTTATGAGCGGTCGTATCGCTTACCATCAGGCGAACGGCTTGCTCGTCTCGCCATTCAATGCAATAAAAAAAAAAAAAAATTCTCGTCTGTCCCCAACGTGCGGTTGTTGTGTGTTACCGGGGCGAGTCGTCGTCAGGGGTGGTATCCGAGGTCAACCCGGGGATTCTTAGCACCCCCTGCCTCACCGTAACCATGACTGCTGCCACAGCCAGGAATAGTGGGGCTGCCGGGGACTGGGGACCTGGTCTCTATTTGTGTCGCGATTGTGGGGGTATTTGCCGAGATTCGCCACGCTTGGCAGGCGGGTTGGCGAGCGCAGTAGGGGACTGTAAAATTTTTGCAAAGAAACGCGACGATTTTTTTGTGATTTTTTAAATATCATCTTGTTTAGGTGTTAACTGGTAATCTATAGTTTATGCTAAAATATTAATTAATTCCTAGCGTACCATAGCGCCTTTAAAAAAAGGGTCTACATTATTACTTTAGAAAAAAAAACACTATTTATTTGCCAAACAAATTTACAAAATTACACATTAAAAAAATTCGTCGCTTTTTTTGTAAATTATTTAGTTGCATTGTCTGAAGTCACTTAAAATGCAACCCGGTTTGGTTTTCGGTGGCACACTTGATATACCCTGTAGATACATGATGCTCTAGAGCCGTGGTTCCTAACCTGGGGGTAATTACCCCCGCGGGGGTAAAACTGGTATTTTGCGGGGGTAACATTGAGCTGTTTGTCTTAAGTGAAACAAAACCTAATATTACCAAACTTATAGATGCGAAGCAGTACCACCAACCTTCGCATTAAAAATTATAAAAAAAATTAAGGTTCAGAAGCAGAAATTTCAAAAACATAATAAGTTAAATAATAATAATAAATGCGGGGGATATATCACACACGGCCATCTGATCTGCCATCTGGCCAAAGTAAACCAGTTAAAGCTTGTGTTATGGGTATCGGGCAGATGGTCTATAAGCATACATTTATAGATATGTACATACAAGTAAGATAAATAACAGGCAAACACAAGTATTCATCATACCAATGTATGCCTAAAACTTTTAACTGATTATTTTAAAATCACTCCAAGTTATTTTATTTTTAGTTATTATTCATCGTTTTAGGTTTTAAGTTTAGTAAAGTCCATGTATAAGTATTAACACGAATTGTTTGAGATCATCGTTGGGAGGAGGGGTAAAATCAGTCACCCTAGTTAGGTCATAGGGGTAACGGACCTAAAAAGGTTAGGAACCACGGCTCTAGGGTGTAACCTTTTTGTATGAAAAAAATAACCGTGGTGAGAAAACGGGTATAGTTTGCTACTTAAATATTATTTCAGACTTCTGCCCCACCCTGAGCCGATGGCTGGCTACGCCCATGTGACAGACTCTCTATTTATTATAAATACTGTAAGCATACATATTAATAACATTCATTAGAACGATTATGAAGATGCATAAAGAATAGTGATAATGAGTAGTCTCATATGGAGATCATTCTACAAAATATCTTCTTGGAAACAGTAAATAATTACTTCACCACTATACACAGTGGTACTAGTAGCTTAATAAGAATGAGATGGATGGGAGATATCATAGACAGCAGGAAAATTGGATGAATATGGCTACCAACAAGGACAAATGGAAGAAGGCGGCTTTTTATAGGATTTTACCCTAATGCGGACCAAGCATGAGGAAAAAAAGAAACAAAATTACTTAACTTAAAATTGAAATGTTTATACAACGTTGATGCGACCGATGGGCATTAAATTACACTATGTATGCTATACGTCCTTGGTATTAATTCGGCACGGCACAAAAATTAATAATACAAAAAATGAGATTTTGTTTGTTTCAAACAAACTAAATAGCTTCCAAAAAAGAGTAAAACGCAACCATCCTGTGTAAATAAATTTCATTGACCTGCAGATACGAATAGATAACAAATCGGCAACGTCGCGCGAGGCGCGTGTTATTGTCGTGTACTTATTATTGTGTGACTTGTGTAAGAGCGGCAACAACGCGCAGATTTTAGTACGATCTATCGTTTTAAGGTGAATGACCATGCGTTGGGCCTAATCAGCTGTTAGAAAAGCTACATCGTGTTCAAATGGGGCAAAAACATAAAAAATCATTTATGACTAAACTACTGCTCCTATTTAATTGATTTTTAGTAGAGAGCTTCAAAATGGTACCTAGTATATGCAGTTTAAGGAAATGCCCATCGGTCGCATCAACGTTGTATATGTGTTACATGTGTAGAAAATAGTGGCTTTAATAAATATGTATTTAAGTAAAATAAAAAAATTAGTGCTTCCTTAACATTGATTACCTCAACAGAGCTTATTCAATTGACCATATACCACAGAATCACCATATACCACAGAATGGGTACTATTGCGCCATTGGCCATGTAGAAGGAGATTAGTGGAAAGAGGAAGGAGAGGCTTTTGCTATGCAATGGGACATTACAGACTCATAATAATAATTGTTAGTAATAAAAAAAATAATATAGAGAATAAAAACATATGTGCATAATAGGAATACATGTTGAAAACAAAAATCTCTATATGGACAGAAAAGTTCCTAAAATACTCTTTAGAGATTGATGAAATTTTACTTCAATAACATATCTTATTCAAACACTGAAGAGTTTGTAGAAATCATCATAGTTTATTATACTAATTGAAATCTTATAAAATTCCATTTCCAACAATGAAATGCATAGCTTACACCATGCAATAATGCAGTATGCAAGCAGTTCAGATGCTAGTAAATTTCATTGGAAAAAGGGTTTGTGTACTAGTCCTAGATAGCTTTCATTGGCCTAATTAGTAAATGAATTTAGATACTATAATAATTTTAATATCAACTAAATGTTATATGTTAACTAAAAATATAACATTTGTAAAAGTTGTTTTTAGTAGTAATTTCATATAGCATAAAAATTGGTCTAATTTGAAATCAATACATTATTACCTTTTCTATTGTAATTAAAATTAAATAAATTAATTAATATATTACAAATGTTCATATTGTAAGAGAATAATATGTCTGAAATCATTACTAATAATTTTATTGTTGCCAATACTTTGTTTACAATTCAAATTAATGATACAAAATGTATGATAAAATAGAAATAATTTTATATGGTTACTTCCATTTCAAATAATCTATATATATAAAAATGAATGTTTATTTGTATGTCATTGATGAACTCAAAAACTACTGGACCAATTTGGCTTATTTTGGTCTTGAAATATTCGTGAAAGTCCTGGGAAGGTTTCAGGAGTGAGAAAAGTTAGAAAATTTCCAAGGAAGATACTAAAAACCTTTTTTTGGGTATCGTTCAAGCGTGATGCAGCCAATATAGGATGATCTTTGTTTATTTGACGGGAGACGTAAAAGACGGTCCAGCTTCAACTACCATCCAACGTAAAATGATCTAGGTATCTTTCCATTGTCTTTCAATGAGGGCTGACGAAATAGAACAAAATTCAAAAAATGTGTACATCGTGTATATAATATTATCTAGATACGACGTCTTGCGCGTAATTTTGTTAAATGTAAAATAAAACGATGTCCATATCTACCAAAATAGCCCATTGTTTTTTGAGATTATTGCAACAGTTTTAAACAAGGTATACTCTATTGAAGCGTTTTGCTGGAGTACACCAAAATATATCTAATTATAATTTTTCGTTTTCATAAAGGACATTGTTTTTTGAATTGATACTTTTAGATGCGCTGGGGGACAAATTTAAATTCCGCATTAGTATTGTTTTCAGACTCAAGAATAAAAAAAATATTGCTACGTTGATGCCGTATCTAGACATTATAATGAAACGATATGCAGTTTTATATTTTTAAATATCTGTTTTATTACTTACGTCACCTGGTAAGGCAGTATGAAGGTTTTATTAATTTGTATATGGTAACGTACTAGACGCGACCGCCAACAAGTTTACGATGGTCACGGGTTCAAATTCCAGGGCACACCTCTGACTTTTCGGATTAATTTCTACGTCAAATAAAATCCGCCAACCCGCACTAAGCCAGCCGGGTGGACTATATCTTCTTCTATAATATAAAAATGAATCGCAAAATGTGTTGGTAAGCGCATAACTCAACAACGCCTGGACCAATTTGGCCAATTCTTTTATTTAAATGTTTTTTTACTTTATTACTAACAAACAGCATTTTGGTGCTGAAATAAGGGAAGGAATATTGGATGGACGCTAAAGATTTTAATGTCAAAATTTCATAAGGCAATCTTTATATGTACATGTGTATATGGAGAGACGGGATATAATAGAGTGGAAGGTACGGGAGAGGGCTGGGATAGCTGACAGATTTGATAGGACAAAATGTAAATGCACGTTATAAGACGGAATGGGTAATTAAAAGAAACAACATGTTAACTCATAAGCTACAGACTGATTTATTGACCAACTATTAGCAATTACCCACATTAGCATTAATAATTTTAACAAATATATGACATATCTTTCTTTCTTAACCTTAGGTTAGTTAATTACAATTATACATCATAACAATTTAACAATCATATAATCAAGATTCATTTGGTATGCCAATGATTTCAGGCCACATTTCAGGAGGAGGAATATCTATCAGTGGTTCTGAATCTAAATCTATTTCTGGTGATCTGCGGCTTGGTGCAGTATTTAGTTCCACAGGTTGATTCTCTCTCCGTGACAACATCTGGTCCACATGCCTCCGTTGCAACTCACCATCTTCCGTCCTCACCATATATGAACTGGGACCTTCTACCACCTCTACTACAGCCTTTTTCCATTTCTCACCAGGTCCATACACTCGAATCAGTACTGGTTGATCAACTTTAAATGATCTCTTCGGTGAGCCTTGCGCTTCACTATCCAATTGAATGTCAGAGCGACTTGGTACAGCATCTGGATGTAAAACAGATATAGCTGTCCTGAATTTACGGCCATTCAACAATTCTGCAGAACTTTTACCAGTACTAGAACATGGCACTGTGCGAAGATAATATAATACTTTAGAAAGTTTCTCATTCCAAGACAAATTAGAATCTGACATCTTCTTTAATTTATTCTTAAATGATTGTACAGCTCTTTCAATCTGACCATTTGTAGCCGGATGGTATGGTGGAGAATACAAATGCTGGATTCCATTTTTTTTTAAAAACATATTAAATTCACTTGAAATAAAAGTTTTCCCATTGTCAGAAACTAACGTATCGGGTAATCCCTGAGAGGCAAAAATTCTTCTGAGAACATTTATCACTATGGTACTGTTCAGTGACGGAATTATCTCTGCTTCAAGCCATTTACTATAGCTGTCTATTAGCAACAGGAAGGTTTTGCCCTGAAAAGGGCCAGCAAAATCGATATGCAGTCTTTTCCATGGCTTATCAGACACAATCCATGACTGTGGAGTTTTAGGTGGATTATTCCTCACCATTTGGCAGCGTTCACATTCTGATACAACATTCTCTATCTGTTTATCCATTCCGACCCACCAGACATATCCCCTCGCGTATGCTTTCGTTTGCTCTATTCCAGCATGCGGAGCATGTAATAATTTTAGCACTTCCTTTTGTAGCGATGCTGGAATTATGACTCTATTGCACCACAATAAACAATCTTTACTGTGTGAAAGAGCCTCTTTACGCAGATAAAATGGTTTTAGGATTGGATCAGTATTCATACGAGGCCATCCATGAAGCAGGTGGAACATCACCTTCTGTAGAGTTGGATCTGATTTCGTCTCCGAAGCCACTTTATTAGCATCCAAGGTCCAACCCGGTGGTGCCTCATCCAATAACAATACATCTTTGAGGGGTTTTTCCAATGTAGTTCCTGTGGGGGCCGTCCATCTGCTCAAAGCATCTGCATTGCCAATTAATTTTCCTGCCCTATACTTAATAGAGTACTGGTAGCAACTTAATTTTAAAGACCAACGTAACATTCTTGGAGATATTTGATCTGGAATAGGTTTAGCCGGATTGAATAATCCAATTAACGGCTTATGGTCTGTAATAATACAAAAGCGACGTCCTGCTAAATACTCGTGGAATTTTGATAGGCCAAACATTATAGCTAAAGCCTCTTTATCTATTTGGCCATAACGTCTTTCATGCTTTTGTAATGTCCTTGATGCCATCATTATTGGTTTCTCAGAACCATCGTCCATAACATGAGCTATAATTGCTCCCAAGCCATAATCAGAGGAGTCACATATGAGAAGCAATTCTCTCTCAAGTTCATATCCCACTAATGTCAAATCTGAAGACAGCAAGTTCTTGGCTGTATCAAAAGCCACCTGTTCTGATTTGCCCCATCTCCAAGGTGCTTTAGTATCCAGCAACCGATATAGTGGTTCTAATAATGTGGCTCTGTCTGGCAAAAACTTTTCATAGAAGTTATATAAACCCAGAAATGCTCTTAATGTTTCTCTATTTGTTGGAGCTGGCTTTTCACGAATCTCCTTGACTTTCGCTGGTGCAGGATGTAAACCATTTGCATCAATCATGTGACCAAGAAAAGTAATACATTCAGCAGCAAAAATACATTTTGAAACATTCAGGCGAAATCCCATATTATTTAATTTATGCAGAACTTCATAGAGACGTTTTTCATGCTCGGCTTTATTCCGTCCCATAATTGCAATATCATCCAAAAGACAAGCAACACCCTCCATATCTGCAAAAGCTGTAGACATTACCCGCTGAAAAATTGCTGGTGCTGCATTTACACCAAATGCTAGTCGATTCATTTTCATTAATCCAATTGGCGTATTTAGTGTTAAAAGCATAGCTGTCTTATCATCTACTTTCAACTGGGTATAAGCCTGTTTCAAATCCAGCTTACTAAAAATACAACCACCACTTAATTTAGCGAAAGCTTCAATGGATTTAGGCAGTGGAAATGAATCAACATTGATTGCTGCATTAACTGTTGCTCTATAGTCACCACATATACGCAGAGTACCATCTTCTTTCTTAACAATTCGCAATGGGGTCGCCCAATTGGAATAATTCACTGGAGTGAGGATACCCTGATTGACCATCTTATGCAACTCTTCATTAACTAATTGTTTCATTGGGAATGGTATGGGTCGCGCTTTCATGAATCTTGGTACCGCATCAGCACGTACATGTAAGGACACTTGTGGACCTTTATACTCTCCAAGACCATCAGCAAACAAGTCAGGAAAGTCAGAGACTAATTTCGATATCCGATCTTCAGACCAATTGAGACCAGCAATCTCAATATTCAGCATGTGAAACCAATTACGTCCCAAAAGACTTGGCCCATTACCCGATACCACTATCAAATCACATTGGGCTTCTTTTCCACCCAATTTTACATGTACATTTATTAGACCAAGTACTTTTAATGCCTCCCGGGTCCATGTCACAAGTTTAATATTGGTGGACCTTAATGGGGGAGGAATGGACCATAGTTTCCTATAAGCACTTTCAGATATAATACTTCTTGATGCTCCAGAATCAATTTCCATGACTAATTTAGCACCATCTATGATAATGTCCGCTGTTATCGGTGGTTGATAAGTTTCAGAGCAGGCATATATTCCCATCATAGCATCATTATTCCATGTTGACTTCTGACTACAGTTCTCCAGCTTAGATATCTCATTCAATTTTCCAGATCTTTTAGTACAAGCAGCTACAATGTGTCCAAATTTCTTACAGTAGTAACATCGAGCTTTCATAAACTGACATTTTTCTCCGGCTTTATGTACACGTGCACAATGTTGGCACTCATTTGCTCGTATTTTACCAATCTCCATAGGTTCATTCATGTGATCTGGGGTTGGTTTGATGATATCAGTATTAGGATATAGATCAGGGAATGTAGCTTGGAAATTAAGGCACATCTGCAATGCTGACTCATAAGTGAGATTTTGAGTTTTTAATAATTCTCTTTTTAAGCGATCATCACATAATCCTAAGACCAAACGGTCTCTCAGCTGACGTTTTAAATAATTAAAATTGCATGTAACACCCAGGGTATGTATCGCCGAAACAAAATCTTGCACGCTTTCGCCATGTAATTGTTGACGTTTGTGGAATTTTCCTGCTTGCAGTATTTCGTTAACCTTAGGCTCATAAAACTGATCTAAAATACGTAGAATTTCTTTAAATTCCACATCGCTTGGCCGGTTTGGAATCAGAAGCGATGCAATCAATGAAAATGTCTGTTTTCCGCATTGAGACAAAAATACAGAACGTGCTTTGTCGATGTTGTCTTTGTTATAACCGGCGGCATCGAGAGCACACAATAATTGTTCTTTGTAATCACTCCACTTATCAGTTTTAGGGTTAAATTCTCCAGGAAATACTATGTTCGCAGTTTTTGACGCCATTTTCCACACAATTACATTAATTTTCCGCAGTCGCCAATAAAAGAAACAACATGTTAACTCATAAGCTACAGACTGATTTATTGACCAACTATTAGCAATTACCCACATTAGCATTAATAATTTTAACAAATATATGACAGTAATAAAGAGAAAGAACGGGACGGATCGGGAAGAGACTGAACAGACGGATGAGACGGGATTGAGCCGGACAGCAGGACAGCTACGTAAAGTTTAGGTATACAAGAGTTTATACGAAAAATAACATGTATTTGGTGTGGAGTGGAATCAAAAAATATATGCACCCAGGCGAAGCTGGGCTGGGCCGCTAGTATATTTATAAATGTTTATAGATACAATATGTAACTGAATACTTCTATAAATAATATAACAATAACAAGTGACACAGATGTTTCCATGCATCTAATAAAAATTCTGTACTTAATTTAACATTGATAGGTCATTGTATATTCTAGAAATCTAGACGTCTGGCTGTCTAGCTAACTTATAAGGTACCTAATCAATAATTAAGAGTACATTTTATAGGTTAGGTTTTGTACAATACCAATAACAGACTTAGCATCTATTTTAGGCATTCTGACGACCATATCCAGACAGTAGACTATAAAAAGTTCATTGCATTCAAAATTATGGCCAGTGACATGCCTGGTTACGTGGTATGTAAAGTTCGAGACAATCGCGTAAATTAAATAGACAAAGGGAACGAATTGTTGGATAATAAAGGGCGTATTTACCTTTTCGGACATCGCACATGGAACATTTGAAAGCCTCTGCGTTATTTCTGTACGTACAAACGCTACAATCCCAATAATTTTCCTCGAGCACTTTAGACGGCCTCTTGGCTCTCCTAATGGCATTTTTCTTGTCCATTTTAACGCTCACACACTCAATGACTTAACAACACACGTTAATCATGATATTTTTGTTTTAAAACAAGAGTTTTTAGTGCACGAACGTATATAATTATATCTGAGAATCATTATTTTTGTTTTACTGTGCACAAAAATTGTACACTTTTACGCCATGACAGTTTGTCGATGTCAATTGTCAAGCGGCGAGCCGGCAAAACAGCACCACTTTCTTCATCTACAAATGTGGTTTGAAATTAAGGCAACAGATGGCGGTAATCTACAAATACCGTACAAATACATTTTTGCATTTATTACACTTTGATTACACTACTTGTTTGAAACTTCGGACATACTCGTACTTCTGCGGCGTGTAAATTAAATATATAGTTTACAAAAACAAAACACCTATGTGTGATGTTATAAGCTTATTACAGGAGACTAATGAATAAAAGATTCCTAAGAAAAGCTTGTAGAGCAGCTTTTACGGGAATATATTTATGGAAAACACTCCTCTTATTGACTCCTCTACACTAATTTAAACGTAAGCTTTGGCAATACCCATTACCTACTTTTTATTATTTCAGATTTACGGTATTATAATATTGTAATTTCTTTAAAAACAACTGCTCTATTAATTAAATCTGTATCAGCCCATATACGTCCCACTGCAGGGCACGGGCCTCCTCTACAATCGAGAGTACGATTGAGAGTGGCAGTGGCGTAACTACACCATTGGGGGCCCGTGGCAAAGTTCATCAAATGGGGCCCCTTCGTATATGTAAAAAAAATAAGATTGTGATTTCGTTTTTAAGAATCTTGTGTTATGGCAGATATTAAACCCTTGATGTGATTTCTTAGAATGAGATCACAGCGAATAATCAGATCATTCACCAAGAATAATCAGGTCATTCCCCGTTGAGAGTGGAGCACCCTGAAGTAAGAGGAGGGGAGAGAACGGGGATTTTTTTTGCATGTGAATGTATACACCTGAGTTTTCTTGGCATTGAACTCAACTAAATTCCTGGAAGTCCATGTAGAAATAACATCCAAGGTCCGGTTAAGCTCGATAGCAAGATCTTCCCGGAAGCCCATAGTGGTATCGCCCATGAACCATGCTATCATCTGCATAGCAATGAATGTTGCCTAGCGATAACATACCATTGATATGCAGAATAAACTGGGTGGGCGACAGCACTGACCCCTGAGAAACTCGAGAATTTACTGACATGAGCGCCTAAGCGTGTTATCGACGACGATATGTATTGTTGATGACGACATGATACGCCCATGCTGAAAGCCGGAAATCCATGAAGACAGATTGTCGGTCAGACCGATGCTGGATATTTGGAAAGAAGACCACTGTGCAAGACCCCATCAAACTTCTTGGCTAAGTCAAGGCTCACAGCAAGAACCTCACCACGCCGGTCCATCGCCTTACCCCAGCGATGCAGGACAAATGTTAGAAGATCACCCGTAGATTGATTTGGACGGATTCTGTATTGTCTGTATAATCCGCTCCATAATCTTACAAATCGCTGAGGTGGTAGCGATAGGACGATAATTGGTAGGGTCTGACCGATGACTTTTCTGGGGATTAGTTACACATTGGCCTGCGTCCAAGATTAAGGATTTAGGCACAACTCCTGTGCATGGGACGCTCGAAAGAGACGAATCAGTGCAGGAGACAACTTCGCTGCACAAGCTAAGAGCTTGTAACCACAACCGGTATTCCATCTGGACCATTGGCTTTCCGCACATCAAGAGACCGAAATTTATTCATTTTCATTCTTTTTTTGTCCGCTGCTGGACATAGGTGGAAGAAGGCGCAATGGAACTTTGCCACTGTGTATGAGCGATCGTATCGCTTACTATCAGGCGAACGGATTGCTCGTCTCGCCATTCATTGCAATAAAAAATATATCTATGGACATTTTATATTTTCTACAAAAAAAAATAAAACAAAATAAAATTGAACCATATGAATAGGAATTCATATGGTTCAATTTTATTTTTGTTCATAGTTGGTTGTGATTGTTTTGAGTCTGAATATTGATTATCACCGAGATTCGCTATTACGGAATTTTTAGTTTTATACATTCGGTCATTTCTGGGATTCTGTTTACTCGCCTTTTCATCAATAAATAGCTGGTTACTAACGTATAAGTGAGTACTTTAGATAACATTTTACTTATTGCTTTAGACTTCTTCCTCTTTCGGTCTTCGCTGCGATTTTTGTTCTTATATTTATTTAGAAACTATTACCTTAATATTCATTAAATTGTAATATCGGTTTTTAACTAAGATTATACTTTGAAATAAAACTATTATTTACGGATTTTATCGCGGATTTATTTAATTTTTACATTTTTTGAGTTCCTGACGTTTCTACGAGTCCCCGTTGTCTTGCCATTCATAAAAGGAGTCACGGATACGATTGGCTATATCCTGAAGCGTGCTATATTATATCTATAAAAACCTACTTCAAGCCGCCCAAGGAGATTAGCCAATTTCTACCACCTGTCAAGTGCTATATACCTTGCAAGAACCGGGCGTTTACAAAATAGATTGCGACTGTGGCCTCTCCTACATAGGTCAAACAAAACGAAGCATAGGAACCCGCGTGAAAGAACACATAGCTGACGTCAAACATCGCCGCTCAACGAAGTCTGCAGTTGCTGAACATATAGAAGGCTCCAAGCATTACCTCCGCTTTGACCAGCCCCAAGTCCTCGCTAAAAAACACCGTTTCCTGCCCAGGATGTTTCGCGAAGCTATTGAAATTAAAAAAAACATCCAAATTTCAATAGAGAAGATGGCTTGAAGCTTGCACAAGCATGGGATCCAATACTACATTTAATTAAATCGGAACCCAAAAGACCAACTGCCAGACCTCAATACACTGTGAGCTCCGTCTGCGTAGATCGGATCGCAAATACAGACTACTATTTAAATTATTTTTTTAAATTAATAATTGTATAATAAGGGTAGTTGAATTTAAGTCACAGAGCGGACGTCTAATACTTCAGTCCGCCCCGTGACCACAAAAGCTGTAAAGTAATCGAAACGTCGGGAACTCAAAAAATGTAAAAATTAAACGAAATCCGCGATAAAATCCGTAAATAATATTTTATTTCAAGTTTTATTTCAAGGTGTAACATTCGCGTAAATCTAAGAAACCATTATAAGATTATACTATAATGAAACAAATACAAAACATTTAAATCAAATATTGTAGTGAAACGCTTGCCATGTTTAAAATGTAATCAAATTAATTTGTATTAATTAATTTTGTTATTGATGTTACATTATTCTCTGCTTACACCCTGTCGGGCTTGAGCCCGAAGCCCTATCGAGCCTGAGACCCTGTCGGACCAGGGCCTTGCCGGGCCAGGGGCCCCCTAGGCCGGGGGCCCGTGGCATTTTGCGCACTTTACCACCCTATTGTTACGCCACTGGAGAGTGGTTAGGCCATATATTCCACTACGCTGGCCTAGTGCGGGTTGGCGGAATTACATTTTTTTAAAAATGTAAGTCCGCCAACTCGCATACATAGACTTACATTTTATTTAAGGAACTTTATTTAATTAATAGGAATTACATTACTATTAATTAAATAAAGTTCCTTAAATACGAAGTTAAATTTTAAAAAATAATCTAGAAATTTGTGGAGATAAATTCTTCAATATGCTACATCTTTATTTACCGAAAGATAGAGAACGGTCCAAAATTTGCTCTAGATTTTTCTTCCTTAATACTCACTGTTAAGATTTATATTACACTGATTTTCAAGAGTTTATTACGAAATATTTTAGTTGAAGTATACAAAGGTCCCTAAAGATTTGTCGGAGGCAAATTCTTGGAAATTTCGATCCTTTTTTTTATACGCACCAACAGTCGTGAATGGCTTTCTACCTGAGGTTTCAAGAAATAATTTTGTTTGATATTTCGTAACCTATGTTACTTATAGCTATATTTTGTGCAATGATGGTAAAAAATACAAAATTAGCGGCAAATAATGAAACGGTAGTACTTACATCTTTTATGTTTTTAAATTTCAAATCTGGGGTGCTTTAAATTCAATTGTAAATGAGATGTTCTGAAACAAACAAAGCCCTGATTTTAAGAATACCACTTTATTATAAATACCTACTTAAAATATTTTGTAAAGAGCAAATGTAGAGTTTCTCACTTTTCCTATGTAGTGATTCCAATCCAATGAATTATTTTCGTCTTTATTAATTCAAGAGCCAAGCCCACCCAAGTCGATACCAATTCTGCCTACACTATTAAGTCGTCTATAATTAAACATTCAATTTATACAAGAAATAGATCAGCCACTTGACTAATATTTTCAAGTGCTAAAACTTGTGCATATTACACGTGTTTCAGCTAGCCCAAAATCAAATTTTTTTCGAAGAACCATGGCCATTTTTTTTTGTATGAGATAAATATGGTGATAGTATGAGAATATGGAAGCCACTATAAATGGTGGGGGAGGACATTGCTGCCAAGCGAAGATAGATGTTTAAGCGCCCAAAGATTCATTGACCCCATGCGAGTATTTTTGTTTTCATTTATTGGATACAAAAGAAAATTAAACATAAATCATAACATGAACAGCATCAATAAAGCTACTAAGGTTTATACCAGAGCTGACACGAGTTAACAACAGCACAGTAATACTTAATAATTAATCTTATTGATATTACGATCTTACAATTAACATAATACAGCAATATTGGAATGTTACATTATAACAATGTTAAGTGTTAAATTCTCCTTTCCGTACCCCTAGGGAAGCCGACAGAGATATGACATGACATGTCTCTGGCCTTCCAGTCCGAGGCTCTGCGAAGGTCGCAGCCAAGCCAGGTCCCTAACATCTTAGTGTGGTGTCAGGACTATGTATGTGACTGTAGGGTGTCATTTATTTATTAACAAATCTTACGCCCAGATACTGGAACGCAACTTAAATATAAGTTGCGCTTAACTACGTTAATTCCGCTTAAATGTACTGGCTAAGTGGGCCGTGCGCTGTTAAGAGCAACTTATCATTTGAATGGCGTTCCAGTATTCGGGCGTTAAACTCAAAAACCCCGCAGGGCGCAGATGCTGAAGGGGTGAAAATAAGACCAGAACAATTTTTGAATACATTTTATTTTTATTTTACATGCAATTATAGAAGCAACGCGTGCATTAAAAAGTAGTTACATATGAATATTATCATATTGCCTTATGTTTCCGGTATCAGTGTAATAATACATTGAACATTGCACAGCCTCTGTGGCGCTGTTGCTTAGAAGCTTGCAACTTGCAGGCAAACGAGAGGGCGCGGTTTCGATTCCCGCACCGAGATAAATATCCGTATGGCTCTTAAATATTGTTTTACGCGCCTAAGTATTATGAGATAAGTGTAAATATCGCAAGAAATTAATGAATAATAAATAAAGGTACAATTTCACTAATTTTTAAGGTGAATTTGCTGAAAGTACTACAAAAATGTGCTTAATATGCCAGTTGTATTTAACTTTTATACATTGTTTGCAGAAGCGCGAAGTATGACCACGCCGTACTCAGCACCTAAACATAAAGATATAATTTAGAAGTAATTATTCGCACACCCCGGAGAATACCCATTCATAGTATCCGTAAAAAATATCAATGTTCCCGATACCGTTACTGCTTCAAACTAATTATGCCATGTTTTATGGTTTGTCCTTAAACATTTTCCTGTGTTATCCCGGGTGACAGATTTTTTAAAATAATTACATTATCATCAAATAAATTTCGTTCACAAAGCCCCATAAAAAAATATATATTTTTATTGGATTTCAAGTTCATTTCTCCAAGAACTTCGGGCTTAGGTCTCCAATGTGTTTTTATTTATTGAAAGTATGTATTTTTCCCTAAACAAAAAGAAGGTTTCATCGAGGGACAACAATCTTCGCACCAATACTGAGTTTCATACTAAAATGGGCATTTTGTATGAAACTTCAAACTGTACCTATTAGTTTACTTGGAGTACGTACCCTGACAATTAAATTAATGCTACCAAATACTATTTAAGTCCACAGAAAGTTACGTACTCGCATGAAGGCTCGAAGGTTGACGTCAGCGAAGCCAGCTGCAGTCAACTTGCACGCCTCCTGAGCTCTGAGGAAATATTTTTCAATATTTTTTTAAATACATTATAAAAATAACATCGAATCGTTCTGCAATTATCATAAAAGTTATATCCATGTGATATTCTAATTGATTAAAATAGATTAGAGAAATCCTTTATTTGATTATTAAAGTCAATCAATTATTATTTATTTATTTATTTTCCCTCACTATTTGCACTAAGTACCTTATATTGCAATATCATAATAATCCAGTCCATCCAAAAGTTGCCGGGAATAGATCAAGCTAGCGATAAGGACGCCTATTGTCACTATGTCTTTAGTTTTTTAAGTATTTTGTATGTGTGTTTACAATAAAGCATATACTGGGTATATCAAGACTGCTATCGAAAACGAAGCTGGGTGGTAGTTTTAGTGAGTAGTATTAGTGAGTGAGAACACAATGCAACTAAAGTTTTTTATGATTTTTAAATGTCGTAATTTTTGGTTAGTAAATCCATAGTTTTTGCTAAAATAATAATTTAAACTCTTTAATACCTTAGAGTCCTTATAAATAAAAGAGTATACACTATTAATTTAGGAAAAAAAATGAATTTACCATCCAAATACGATCATAGGAAAAAAATAACAAAAAAAATAGTCGCTTTTTTTTCAACATTTTCTGTGCAATGTATCTGAAGTCACTAAAACTACCGCCCGGCATCGTTTTCGGTAGCAGTCTTGAGATACCCTGTATAAATAAATAAAGTACACATACAAACATTTATAACTAAAATAACTGAATTAAAAACCTTATTACTAAAATAAATTGTAAAACAATAGACCTTTGGGATCCTCGGCTATTTTATTGTCTATGCATTTCTACACCAACAGAGCACATATAACGGTAAAGAAAAAAACCTGGTGAGGAAACCTGCATACCATAACGATTTTTAAGAACTTCTGTGGTATGCAAAGTCCGCCAATCCACACTAGGCTAGCGTGGTGGACGATATGGCCAAACTATTTTCAATCGTACTCTCGGTTGTAGAGAAGAGCTCTGATTTATCTCGTGCATAATTTAAAATATTGTACTCGTATTAATAACAGTACCTTATATGTACCAACAAGATGTTCTTCCCGAAAGATTTGTTCCGCAAATACCATTTGCAGTTGTAAGCAGCGTCGCTTACTTCCACACTCTGCAATAAAACATCACTATAATCACTTATGCGTGGTAGCCTGTTGGTAAAAGGACCAGACGCGGCTGCCAACATGTTGACGGTGATCGGGGGTTCAAATCCCAGGGCACACCTCTGACTTTTCATGTGTGTATTGATAATCAATCACCACGCACTAAAATGGTGAAGGAAAACATCGTGAGGAAACCTGCATACCGTAGCGATTCAGAAGAATTTCTATGGTATGTAAGTCCACCAACCACTCTCAATCGTACTCTCGATTGTAGAGTAAGTCCGTGCCCTGCAGTGGGACGTATATGGGCTGATATAAATGCAGAATCACTTATCGCAGGCCGGCATAATTGTTTCGAGAAACAAAAAATATTTACTCTATTTAAATGGCTATCTATTTATAAATACAATTTTAAAACTGCAAGAAAGTCTTGCTGCCTCACACCATAATTTACACGCTTGGAAAACTACGACGAAAATAATTATACTCAAGTAAATATTAAAGCAGAGTGAAATATCGGTCCCGATATCGATCCGGCTTAATATTTATCATAGCATTTTTTATGGTTTGTACTTGAACGATTTCCTGTTTTATCCCGGGAGACAGATTTATATAAAATAAAGTAATTATAATTACATTTTACATTTTGTTCACAGAGCCTGAGAATGGACTTCAAACTCTTTTATCCAGGAACTTCGGGCCTGGGTCGCAGGTATGTTTATATTTATTGAAAATGTATACCGGGTATATCAAGACTGCTACCGAAAACGAAGCCGGGTAGTAGTTTTAGTGTCTACAAACACAATGCAACTAAAAATCTCGCTAAGAAACGCGACATTAATTTTTAATGATTTTATAAATATCGTCATTTTTGGGTGGTAAATCCATAGATTTTGCTAAAATAATAATTTAAACTGTTTTATACCTTAGAGTATTTATAAATAAAAGGGTATACACTATTATTTTAGGAAAAAAATGTATTAACCACCCAAATATGGCCATAGAAAAAAAATAACAAAAAAAATTGATACTTTTTTTGCAAATATTTTTATTGCATTGTGTCTGAAGTCGCTTAAACTACCACCCGGCTTCATTTTCGGTAACAGTCTTGATATACCCTGTATTTTTCCATACACAAAAAGCAGATTTCATAGAGGCACAAAAATCATTGAACCGACGCTAAGTTTCATAGCAAAATAGGCATTTTCCATTATTTAATATTGGGTACCAAAATTATTGGTAGGTTTGTATAATGCCGTCAATAAATCTACAGATTTTTAATCAAAATCAATATTTGCTTACCGCACTTCTCATCATATCAGCAAACAAACAAAATACGAACACTTGTATCAGTCCCATGCAGAGAAAAGTGACGTATATCATTATCATTGCAGCATCGTCTCCCACCTGACAAGAATTAAGGATTTTTTACAGTTATACAATTATTTAAAATATTACAGAAAAGAAAAAACAATAAAATTATCATACATGAACTATACAACTAATTATAAACAAACAGAACAAGCACAAAAAAACACAATTAAAAGCTGTAGGTAAGTATAGGAAACACTATTATTAAGATTGTATATTTAGGTAATAAACCTGTCTACGGTATAAAAAATAATATTAAATTACCGTGACATTAAATCCAGTAAGGCAGATGACAACGGAGCTCGATAAAACGTTGCAAAGAGTCGATTTGGAGTAGATATCTTCAAGGATGCATGATGACCTGTGACATAATATAATATAAATATCTAAAGCAATACGTGCATATAGCTCTCATATTATAAATTTTCCTTCTGTTATACATGAGAATATACACATCATCATGCCATCAAACTAGGTAAACTCTAAACAGATAAACTTTACTCGATCTTGATTTATTACAACATCATTTATTTATATATAATTGTTTATTGTATATTCTTAAGAATAGTATAAAGAAAACAAACCTGTTTTCAATAAGTGGGACAATCGGCAGTCCTATCGCTATGGGCGATTTATTCCAGAAAATATTTAGATGGACTAGATTTAAAAGAAGCAAGGAAGATAACACACAACACAGAAGACAACATATGCAGAAAAAATGATAAATAAAATATAAAGAATAAGAAAGAAAGGATAGATAAAGAATAAAAATATAAATAAAAAAGAAAAAAGAAAGTAATAATGCATGTACAAAAGATTATTCGAACTACAACCCAAATCCTGGTTATGAAAGGCCTTATTCAGTCAGTTTATAACCTCTTTTAGTTATCGTATGTTTTGTCCCTTTCGATTGACTTTTAAATTCAGTTTGAGCGAAGGCGACAACATTCGATTACAAAAATAGGTTTATAATCTGACTATGAATAAATTTTGAACGGGAAAAAAATATATAAATAATATACGTACTCAATTAAACGCTGGTGACGCTTCACCAATTCATTAAATTTAATTTGTTCCTCGCTGTCATTTTGTGAGGCGCTGTCATCAGGTATCAAGTTTTCAAAATCGTATTGCAGCAGACGAAATTGTATACGAATGTGTGTACAGTAAGCGTAAAAGAGACAGTCGGCTGCTGCCATATCCAAGAGAGAGACCACCTCTGAAATTTAGTAGGATAATAACATAAAATTAAAATAATTGAATTAAAGAGTCGACATCTCGAACAAAATCTATGCGTACAGCGCGTGTAACGGAACCGGGGGAGCTGCGTAAGAAGGAAAGCGACGGAAGTAGACACAGTGGCGTGTACCTCTCTACTTATTAGTCACATTTTGTTCCCAGTGTCGTGTTTAGTATAATATTTCAATTCTTATAGTCTTTGATGATGGATGAATATGTGTTTGAGACTCAATCGTTACACTTGCTACTGTTAATTTTATTTTCGTGTACTTAATTCTCTTGTACTTAGTTATTGTAATTCTTTGAGTGGTAGCCCAAAGTACAGGCTACGCCTATAATACTACTAGTATTATATATATAATACTAGTTATATGGATCACATATTTTTGTATTACATTATTTTGAAGTATAAGTAATATAATAATATATAGTAAGTACTTAAGTCTATGTAATATTTTTAATAAACCATTTTAAATTATAATTTAAAAAAAGACATAAAAACAAGGCAATAAATGGCGAAAATCTACAGTAACCTGATTATATAATCAGAATAATTTTAAATTGTATAGATTTCCTTCGATTTGAGTAGGCCGGCAAAATTGTGTAGATTTGTGAAAGCCAATCACTTCACACCGTGGATACTTTATGTGGTCTATGTTCTACTCACCTGTGCTCAGTCATGTCAGTACAAATAAATAAATATTGAATGCTAGACAATTAAAAATACACACACATTTATGCTTGTTAGTTACCACGGCCGAAGTCTAATAATTCTACTACACAAACGTAATAATTCACTCCCCAGTCGTTCGATTGTAAATAAATCCATTTACGTGGGCATAAATTTCACCGTTTTCAGCACAAGTCAATAACAAACAGTTCTACATGGAACAGACTATATAGAAAATGTCGACAGGGAGTGTTTAGTATCATTACTGTTTTGAAATTCATTGGTGCGAGCTTCACAAACAGCCAAGGATCAATAATTGCCCATACGCGTAAGGACTTTATTCGTCGTTTCTTTCCTGCACTGGAAAATAAGTGCTACCATACCTCATAGAAATTCAGTCCCACTTAGGAAAAACCTCAACTCTTAAAAATAATAAGATTGGCAGTTAAGATTGGAGGAGCAGGGATAAATGAGGAAAGGCCCCGAAAAGCAGAAAGAAAAAAAATACAGGGTATCTCAAGACTGCTACCAAAAACGAAGCCGGGTGGTAGTTTTACGGCCGGTTTCTATAATCTATCTATCTTTAACAAGAGATTTCTCTCGAAATTTCGATACATTTTTTGCTTCAGTAAAGAAAGACAGAGATATTTAGATAAGGTGCATATATTTATACACATCTAGGCAAGATAATATTGTATGTATATCTTTGTTTATTGAAGCATACAGTGGTATCGACATAGTAACGATATCCATTTTAACCTCTTGTTAAAGATAGATAGGCTATAGAGACCGGCCGTTGTTGTGTGTATGTAAAATGTTAAAAAAAGCGACTTTTTTTTTCCTATGGTCGTATTTGGATGGTAAATTCATTTTTTTCCTAAAATAATAGTGTATACCCTTTTATTTATACGGACTCTAAGGTATTAAAGGTAATTAAATTATTATTTTATATATAATAAGGTATTTAAATTATTATTTTAGCAAAAACTATGGATTTACCACCCAAAAATTACGATATTTAAAAAATAAAACTACCACCCGGCTCCGTTTTCGGTAGCAGCCTTGATATACCCGGTATACACCTGGTACTCCAAAGATATTCCTTAAAGGCAACCTGTAAGACTGAAATGAGAAATATTAAAATCTGCGGTTAAAATTATTTCAAAAGCAACATACCTGACCATATCTGATGTATGTAGTTCATTAACCAATACCCAAACGTGCACGGCATGAAAAGACACACATCTATATACGGTAAAAGCGTTTTGAATTCTCCAGTGTTGATATAAGTTATTGCTATCGATACCAAAGGTGTCATGTCAAACACCCCGAGCATAGAAATGATCAAAAAGAACAGCACATTCAGCACTGCATGTAGGAACCCCAATTCTTTAGTGACTATACTTTCTTTTTCTTTAACAATTTCTTCATTATTCACTTCAAGTGCCTTTAAGTTATCATTTAATATTATGATATTCTCCTCATGTACAAAGTGGAATAGTGATTTGATAAGTGCCAATGTCGCGAAAGTTACACACGGTGCAATACTCATCACTTCTACTACCATCCCTTCTGAAATTGCAAAAGTAATATAGACTGTTGCTACAACTGACGCTGAGACTACCGATAGAACATTGAATGCAAAAAGCGATCTACACTTTATCTTCTCAAATAAATTATTAATTTTATAAACATTCATTCCTGAATATTTGAACAGGATGTTCATTTTTTTTAATGATTTCTCGAATGGCAAAGTGGTAGCCATTTTTGCGTATCAGAAGTGAAGTGGATGAAGAATGAGTAAAATTGTTTTATATACGGAGTTTTGTAGTTGGAAAGTTCATTATAAGTTTTAATAAAGAAGGACCGCAGGTAGATAATTCCGAATGGGCTGCAAAATAATTATGAATTTAGAATAGATTAGAATAGAATAGAAGCCACATAAAAATATAATGGTATTTCATAAGTATTGGAATCTATGGGAAGCTATCGGGCCCTACAACGGCCAAGAAAATTTATTTGGGTGACTAAAAATATTGTGTCGTTTTACAGCCGATTTTTCACTACGAACGCTCTAATAAAATTAAATGTAGGAATTCCATTAATTGATATTCTTATTTTTTTCGTTCTTTTATAACTACTACAAAAAATAAATGCAGAATGCTATAGCAACTTAGATATAGCAAGATATTCTTAGACACCGGGGAACGAAGATGCTTCTATAATGCAACACAATTATATAGTTTTTTACGTATCTATAAAAAAAAAAAATGCCTTAGACCAAGCGGATATTGAGAGGTGTGAGGGTGGCTTCTTAGCTAAGGATGCACGAAATCGCAGGATGCAGGCAGCATCCGACTGATATGTACGCAAATCCTTAGGGAAAACATATTATTATTCATTGCGCTGGCGAAGCAAAGGATCAGTATCCCTTCCTTCGTTCGATCGACTTCGCTTCACTCAGCCATATTAATATAAGGTTCATATTTAAAATGTTTTAACAAATTACTAATGAACTGCTCTGGTTTAAACCTATTGTAAACTTTGTAATAATCACTAAGCTGTAAACAGGTTCTGAACAGAGCCACATTAGAGTTTCTTCCCCGTTTTTCTCTAGTGAAAACAACTTTTCGAACTGGGTGGTAGATATAAAATGACTGAATCTGAATTATGTAGAACCTATGAATGGATTGAATAAATAATTTTTATTTCAGTAGTTTTTATGAGTATAGAGAGAGAGAATCGAATTTCCATACAGACTCTTAGAGGTTATTTAAAAATATCCTTATAGATTCTGGTGTTAAATATTGCTTGATTTCGTATTCATGGCGGTCGCGGGTTCAAATCCCAAGGCATATCACTGACTGGACAAAATCATGTGTGTATTGATAGTCAATCACCACGCAATATAACGGTGAAGGAAAGCATCGTGAGGAAACCTTGCATATCATAGCGTGCTCTAAGGATTTATTTGGCAAGCAAGCTGGAATATATGCCTAACCCCTCCCAAACGTAACATTGATTGCCCGTGCCCTGCATTGGGACATATTTAGGGTACATCAAGACTGCTGCCGAAAACAAAGCTGGTAGGTTTAGTTACTTTTTTACCAAACCGTTTTTAAAAATAAAAGACTTTTATAATATTCGAAAAAACTTTGAATTTCCACCGAAATACGACTATAGGAAAAATTACAAAAATATAGTCGTATTTTTTTACCGCTTCCAACAGGTCAATGTGGAGATCCTTGGGGGAGGTCTATGTTTAGCAGTGGACTTCCTGTGGCTGATATGATGATGATGATGATGAATCGTATTTTTTTTAATTTTTAGTTTCATTGTTTTTGAATTCACGGAAACTATCATCTAGCTTGGTTTCGTTTCGTTCGATAACAGTCTTGATATACACTGTATTGGCTGATACAAATACTGTATCAGCTCATACATGTCCCACTGCAGGGCACGGCTTTCCTCTACAATCGAGAGTACGATTGACAGTGTTTAGGCTATATAGTCCACCACGCTGGCTTTATGTGATGCACATACATATCCCAATGCGATACACGTCATACAGATTGCTTTTCTCACATGCCACCTATCCAAGTTTTGTTGTCTCTACATTAAAACATAGTACCCTTGAAGTATCGCCGGTTTAATTATAGTTTTTGTTCTATCTAATAAATTTTGTATTAGCAGTTCCTACACAGCAGCAATTAGCAGCAATCTTGTGCAATTAAAATGCATTTTGTTTGACGCGATGAAATTTCTTGAGCGTCGGCAAAAAAGTTACTTATTTCATGCTGCTGCTGCTTTTAATTAAATTAAAAGAGGAAATAAGTTCTTTGAAATAAATTAAACTAAGTACTAAACTATATATTATATTTATAAATTAACAAAGGACTTCATGGCCCAGTGTGGCGTACAGCCTACTTCTACTATTTTGCAATAAGTTTTTTTTTTACCGCACTATATAACATGTCTATAGATGTGTGTATTGATAGTCAATCACCACGCACTAAAACGGTGAAGGAAAACATCGTGAGGAAACCTGCATACCATAGCGATTTATAAGAATTTCTATGGTATGTAAGTCCGCCAACCCGCACTAGGCCAGCGTGGTGGACTATATGGCCTAGCCACTCTCAATCGCACTGTCGATTGTGGAGGAGGCCCGTGCCCTGCAGTGGGACGTATATGGGCTGATACAGACAGATAGATAAATTATGAAAAAATAAGAAAATAAACATCAATTAACTATTTTAATATTAGTTTTATTTATTTTATAAATTCACTATAATCGAAGGTTTAAGCAGTGTTACAATTCTAAACCATACATATACTGCTGCTTTCCTAGATTACGAGGCAGGAAAAAATGACGAAAGGAGATCGAAGCTAATATTAGTATTATACAGGGTATATTAAGACTGCTACCGAAACGAAGCCGGGTGGTAGTTTTAGTGAAACTGTGACGATTTTTTTTGTTATTTTTTTTCTATCGCCTTATTAGGGTGGTAAATACATAGTTTTTTTCTTAAATAATAGTCTACACCCTTTTATTTTTAAAGACGCTATGGTACGCAAGGCTTTAAATTATTATTTTAGCTATAACTATGGATTTACCACCCAAACTCGACGATATTCAAAAAATAATAAAAAAAAATTGTCGCGTTTCTTTGCGAAATTTTTAGTTACATTGTGTTTGTAATCACTAAAACTACCACCCGGCTTAGTTTTCGGTAGCAGTCTTGATATACCCGGTATACAGAAAAAATCTGCAAATCTACTTTTTTATTTTTGTTCGTGATTACGCCTTCAAACTTCTTCAAACTAGGTGAACGAGCGAAATTTTGAATTTGTTATGTTAATAATTCAAAATTTGTATCTTTCATAATCCCCTATAATTTAACTCAATATCATGTTGACATTGGTTAAACTTGCAGGATATTATAATGTCAACATACAAAAACATATTTCTTGATTTATTAGCATACTACGGCACATAAACAATTTAATTTAAACTACTTACACGATAATTTCTCAAAAAAATCTTTTTAAATATTTTTCATGTACGAAGTCGCATCCCTCTGTATCGAATGAAGACAGTTGATCCTCGTGATTAATATCTTTTGTGTGCGATTTTAGTACCATCCCGATTTAGCTAATCAATCACTGATCACAGTGTAACTAACGTGGTGATGAATAAAAATAATATACCGGGTATATCAAGACTGCTACCGAAAACGAAGTCGGGTAGTTTTAGTGAAAAATTACAGTTTTTGATAAAATAATAATTTCAAAAATAAAATGGTGTACATTATTATTTTAGGAAAGAGTTATTTGTATTAGTATTTTTGACCACCAAAATAAGAGAAGTTAAGAAATTAAAAAAAAAAGAAGTTTTATTTGCAAATTTTTTAGATTCGTTGTGTCTGAAGACACTGAAACTAGCATCAGGCTTCGATTTCGGTAGGAGTCTTGATATACCCTGTATATATATGTAGGTATTATGAATACATAATAATTTTTGTCGTATACAAACAGTTCAGAAACATTCATGCTATGTGTCTATTGTGAGTAGTTTGTAGTATAAAAGAGTTTAAATTATTATTTTAGCGAAAACTATGGATTTACCACCCCAAAATGACGATATTTAAAAAATCATAAAAAATAATTGTCGCGTTTCTATGCGAAATTTTTAATTGCATTGTGTTAGTAGCCACTAAAACTACCACCCGGCTTCGTTTTCGGTAGCAGTCTTGGGATACCCAGTATATGACTGTTGGGTGTATTTATTTATTCACAATTTATGTTATTTATTACTCCGAAGAGTACAACGTTTTAAGCAGAGCGAAGTAGGACCACGAAGTACTCAAAACCTGAAAAAAGGATCAAATTCTTTAATACATACATAAATAAATGTAGAGAAATACTTGTAAATGCTTTTGTATAGGGTTGAACAAACAGAGGGACATGCGATAAGGCGGTGGTTAATATATGGGCTCCATGCCAATTGCGAAAAGTAAAAAAAAATATGAATAACTATTCTCAAACACATTAAGAGCGTTTATACCCTGCACGCGCTTGTTGGCTTAAAAACAGGACTTTTCAAATGAGTTAATAGCCACCAATAAACAATTTAAAGGAAAAATAATTATTACTAATTTTAGAAAAGGTTGTCATCTAGGGATTTTGGTGGAAAACATTATAGATTGATGGATAATTTGTGCGTAATATACGGATTACTGAACACAAGTTTCGTTATTTAGTCTTTAAATGGCAATTTAGAAGCTTAAGATATCCGAAACCACTAAATATAAGATGAAAATAAAAATATTATCAGACTAATAAGACCCTTATGGAGGGATTTTGCTGAGAAAAATAATCTTGTTGTGTTTAATTCCTGAAAAATAAAAATTTAAACAATGCGAAATTATTCAGAAACTCTCGTCAAGAACATATTTTTTTTCACCAACTTATCGTACATAAGTTTTTATAGCAATTGAATATTACAATAGAAGAACATCTTATCAATAAATTACCATTTTTATATTTCAACAAAATTAGTTTTTATGTTTTCTACAAATATTTTAAAAACCACTATAAAACACGCTGTCCGACGTGAATCAAATCAGACCGCCGCTAGGCCTTCTAGAGGGAGGACGTATCGCTCGTCGCTCCGGCCTGGCTGCAGTCGATTATGCCGCGCGTAGTAAAAATAGCCACGCGCGGAATGCGATTACCACATCTTAGTACTTTGGTAGTAAAATATTTAATTATTTTTATTACCTACAATGATTTTGTAGTGAGTATAAATTATGTTTCAGGTAACATAATGGGATATAATTCCGAGGCTAAATTATGTTATGTATTGTAATATAAAACTAAATATATTTCGTAATTGTAAGGGGTTGTAAGGCCCCTAACACTTTATTTATGTGTTCGAACACGAAATTATTAATAAAACGTCCGTAGTGTATACTGATTGAACACTGATTTGAATGCAACTTAACAATGTAATTATAACGAAAATATGATTAGTATCCAAAATTTGTATTATTCTTTGCTTGCACAGTAATATTTGTCTACTTATAATGCAAATATTTTTTTTTATGATATTATAAACTCATTTGCAAAAAAAACGGGCACCTAAGCAATGAACCATTTCAAATGTTACTATTGGTTTGTTTGATGATTATAGGTAGTTTTACTTTCACAATTTTGTAAATTAATAAGCAAATAATCGTTTTCGTCAGTATTATCATAAAATTTTGATAAAATTTATGGGTTTTAATGCTAAAGTTCACTAGTAGTGTATGCTCGCTAGTAGTGCATATGCTCGTGAAGTAAAAGTAAACAAAGATTTTTGTTTGTATTTTCTTTAATAAAGTAAAAGCAGATAAATGTTTAGTATCGAGTGTGACCCCCTCTAGCTGAAATCACAGCTTGAGTTCGTCTGGGTATGCTAGCGAGGATATCCCGGATACTTGCTTACGGAATACGTTCCCACTCCGCGGTAATCACATTCTTCAGCCCTCTGATGGTCTGCGGAGCCGGTTGTACTGATCTCACGCGTCGTTTCAGAACGTCCCAGACATGCTCTATGGGATTGAGCCTGGTTCTGGAAGAAAACCATGTACCCAACCACGGGATGATCGTTTTCTTGTGAGTCGCGCATTGAGAAATCGCAAGTCTTCGTATGTGGACCTTAAAAACAACCTCGAAGAAGTAAGAAATGTGCATATTAGTCTATGGACGGTCAGGAGGAGGCTTCTCGCGGCCAATATACGCAGTCATCGCCCGGCCCGCGGCCCTAAGTTACTCCGTGAGCACAGAGTTGCCAGGCTTAGGTTTGCGAAATTGTGAGTCATGGACTCAAGAAGACTGGAAATAGGGTATTGTTCTCCGATGAAGCCAGGATATCTCTGTTCGGTGAAGATCGACGTCGGCGAGTGCTACGAAGACGAGGAGAACGCTTTGCAGAGGCTTGTTTTGAAGAAATCACACCTTATGGTGGGGGCTCTGTTATGTTTTGGGCAGGAATAAATTCAATGGATCGTACAGAGTTAGTCTTCATTGAAAATGACTCACTGACTGGACATCGATACATAACGGAAGTTCTAATTCCTCATGCACAACCCGCATTGGCCGCTTTAGGCGAAGACTCAATTTTTATGGACGACAACGCTCGCGCCCACCGGTCTGGCGATGTGGAAGCGTATGTGCAAGAGGTCGGCATTCGTCGTTTGGATTGGCCAGCTCGAAGTCCCGACCTCAATCCTATAGAACATGTCTGGGACGTTCTGAAACGACGCGTGAGATCAGTACAACCGGCTCCGCAGATCATCAGAGAGCTGAAGAATGTGATTACCGCGGAGTGGGAACGTATTCCGCAAGCAAGTATCCGGGATATCCTCGCTAGCATACCCAGACGAACTCAAGCTGTGATTTCAGCTAGAGGGGGTCACACTCGATACTAAACATTTATCTGCTTTTACTTTATTAAAGAAAAAACAAACAAAAATCTTTGTTTACTTTTACTTCACGAGCATATGCACTACTAGCGAGCATACACTACTAGTGAACTTTAGCATTAAAACCCATAAATTTTATCAAAATTTTATGATAATACTGACGAAAACGATTATTTGCTTATTAATTTACAAAATTGTGAAAGTAAAACTACCTATAATTATCAAACAAACCAATAGTAACATTTGAAATGGTTCATTGCTTAGGTGCCCGTTTTTTTTTGCAAATGAGAATATTACAGTTACATTTCAATTGAATATTTGAAGCGCACGGATCAAAGTTGTTTGAGCCGATTGTATAGCGAGCCGACGCGGCAGCTCTACGCACACAGCTTTGGTCGCTTATGTGTGCGTGAAATTAACGAAGAAATACCTATAGTTGACTTTGCGCGCAAGGTGTATACGCTCTTAATTACCTTGTCCATCTACACAGAATATAGGAATATGAAATCTAAACATTCCTATAAGAAATTTGTAACCGATCGATGTCTGTACATGGAAAATAAATGAGAAACCTAAGATGGGGGACTATGTAAACGTAATAGAGGCAATAAATTGGTTGTAAAAAATTTTGTGTGCCTTGTGCAATCTGGTAAATTGCTCCTGAAACTACTACTTCGATTTGACAAACTTTTTAGATTTAATTTAATGCATAAATAGTGCATTCATGCATAAATTCTCGGCTTTGCCCAGAAAGGGTATACACTAAACCGAGATGTTACCACAACACCCAGTCTCGACCTTTGTGTTCCGTCCCAGGAAGTGATAGGGTCGCCTATCACCATACCCGCCCGTCACACACTGATGCTTGGCTGATATAGAACATAAAAATTCACTATCACTTTACACAACCCGAGAACTCAGCTTTGTTAATTGTGATCGTACCTTAGTACAACTGCGCCAATAAGGTAGTCATAGTATAATAACATGCATTTTGCATATGGTTTGATCATTGATGTAATTCCTCTCTGTTAGATCAACCCCGTGTAATAATATTTACCTTCATAAACGCTCTGAGACTAACGTCAGCAAAGCCGAAAGCCGTTAGTCTGCAAGGATTCTGTGCACTGAAAATAATAAAAAAATCAATGATTTAAAACCTAAGTATAGACCCTTCAGAAAATTTGGTGTTTTAAGAAGACGACCGTGAAAATAGCGCTAAAATAAATATTAAATAAATTTAATAGATTTCGTCTAAATGGTGATGAGAACTTCATTTTTATTAGAGATCTTCATTTTTATTAAATTTTGTGTATAAGCAAAATCTCAATAAATTGAGTAAAACTCCACTAGAGATATACTGGAGCATGCGCACCACTTACGTTTGAACACTTTACGCGCTTTCGCCTTTCAATTCAACATGCCGAGTATTACTTACCGAGTTTGAATGAGAAGCAAACTCTTTCGCGTTCTAGATGCAGCTAAATACCATTTGGAATTGTAGACTGCATCGCTTACTTCAATACTCTAAAACATAATTACAAGGAATTAACAAGATTTTATAAACGACTTAAAAAATAGATACTTACGCCTGAATACTTGAACGTCATTCAAATAATAAGTTGCTCTTAACAGCGCACGGCCCACTTAGCCAGTACATTTAAGCGGGATTTACGTTGTTGAGTGCAGCATAATATTTAAATTGCGTTCCAGTATTCGGGCGTTAGTCCATTTCGAATATTCATCAACATTCAAGAACAGTTGATCAATAATATACTGATTTAATTCGTTATCTAAATTGAATAGACACGTTTTGTGAATCAATAAAGTCACTCCAGTTGGAACTAACTATAATAGTTCTACTATACTCTAGGGTAGACTAAGTTTGGTTCTGTCTCTATAAGAGGCATTATTATTTTAGAAGCATCTTACCGCGTCCATCAACATGTCACCAAAGAAGCATAGGAAGAATATCTGCATTAAACCCATGAGTAGGAACGTAAGAAACGTTAGAATAAGAGCCACATCTTTGTTTTCCTGCAAGACATATACAGACAAAATAGTCGCATGCATTCCTATAATATATCGTATGTTTTAAAAACTATAGATTGTCTACGATCTCTTGGCGTACGTATAAGTTGTAGTCATGTTGTTCAATCAATATATTACATACAGATTTTCACTCTTCACATTTAAGTATATTAGACATGTTAATACTATTACATAATGAGAGTAAATACACATCTCAAACAATTCATTCACTCCATTTTCTAATCCTAAACTGATTATCATTTTTTTTTTACTTTTTATTTCGATCCATTATAAAAGCGTTTATAAAAGATCCAAAAATTTAAATTAGACAACGTTACCATCAGGTATTCTAGGAACATTGTGTAGTCATTGCAAAAAAAAAAACGATTTATATGGAATCGATATTGATACTTTGTGTTTCTTGATAGTACCTATCGCTCAAAATGTTTAATTAATAACATATTTTTTTCAGAAGGGTTAGGCAACCTTTCGCCTTGTATTTTTTGTTCCACGATGTCCATATCGGACACATATTCGTAACTGCGGGTCGATAATTATATCATATTGCCCCACTCGTGATTCGAACCCGAGACCTGAGCGTTGGAGTCGTACCGTATTATAACATCGGCACCGAGGTAGATTTTAAATATATACTTGAGAAATATGTTTGTATTCCTTACCGTCACATTGAATCCAGTTAGACAGATAATAACTGAGCTAGATATAAAATTATACAGCGTAGACTTTGCGTAAATAGTTTCTAGTAAATGTACACACCTGAAACAAAGCTTAAATATCAAGATATATTTAATGATAGTATAAAGTCAAAATAGTTCAGGTCTGATTTTATACAGGGTATTTCCAGAGTAAATGTAACTAAAACTTTCGCGAAAAAACATGCGATCTCGTAGTAAGCTGATAGATGCAGCCCGCTTCGATCTGATCGATGTTGAAAATTATTGGTCAAGGCCTAAGTTCTGCAGAAGCCTTTCTATGGCTGAAGAAAGAGGGAGACAAAGAAAGTGTTAAACTTATATAAAATAGTTGTACCATATCAATTCCTGATGCCATTTTATAATCTCAATCAATTTAGCCCGTACTGCATGGTCAGGAACTATTCCTTCGGAAGGTTTAGACTCAATCAAATTCTCGATGTCGTGCTGAAGTAGACGAAACTGAATTGTTATGTACGAACAGAAATTGTAGAGCATAAAGTCAGGGACGCATATGTTGAACACTACAAGGATTTCTGTAAACAAATGTATTTAGATTAGAAAATATAATTCAAACGTATTTATATGAAGAATTTATGTTAGTATATTCATTACCTAATCTTATTCCAAAAGCATATGTTCCAAAGAGATTTGAAAGTATTTCTCAGGCTTATTTATTTATTTAACACTTTCTTGTACACCATATCCAAAAAATGACAAAACAACATGAAAACAAAAAAATATATATGCACAAGTGGCGGTCTTATTGCTTGAAGCAATCTCTGCCAGACAACCATGGGATGGATAAACGATAAGAACGTAACGTTGGGGCTTCAAGTGTACGAATAATTCAATTTTTATAATAATATTACTAATACTTATATAATATTATTAAGTGTATATATAAACATACCATACATACATATATATATACAGGGTATATCAAGACTGCTACTGAAAACGAAGCCGGGTGGTAGTTTAAGCGACTTCAGACACAATGCAACAGAAAAAGTTGCAAAAAAAAGCGACAATTTTTTTTTGTAATTTTTTTCCTATTGCCATATTTTGGTGGTAAATACATTTTTTCCTAAAATAATAGTGTATACCCTTTAATTTATAAATACTCTAAGATATAAGAGAGTTTAAATTATTATTTTAGCAAAAACTATGGATTTACCACCCAAAAATGACGATATTTAAAAAATCATAAAAAATAATTGTCGCGTTTCTATGCGAAAATTTTAATTGCATTGTGTTTGTAGCCACTAAAACTACCACCCGGCTTCGTTTTCGGTAGCAGTCTTGAGATACCCGGTATATTGAATAAACATACAAATACACAAAAGCTTACAGCTTTTGATAAACATTTTGTAAATAAAGATAGTTTTGTTCATACATTTATTGCTTCCAAAATGTTTGACTCATCATATGTAAAACAACTTACCTGACCAAATCTGTCGTACGTATATGATAGGCCAAATGTTAATATTGTAAGCATCAAACGGATATACCACTAGAAACGGCAGTATCAATTCCAACTCATTCGTTTTCATGTACTTCAAAGCCATTAGAGTCAATGGGTGTATCGCGAACATCACCAGCAAAGCTATATTTAGAACGTATAATACATTCACAACCAGATTCAGAAAGTTCACTCCTTTATCAATGATTTGTACTCTTTCTGGTGTCTTACTACGATTGTTTTCTGTATCCTCCATAGCTTTTAAATTGACAATTAGTTCATAAACTTCCTTTTCGTAAAATATGATAAAGAAGGATTTTGCATTAGCCAGAAAACTAAGGGTAACACAGGGAGCGCCGTAAGTAAGTTCTGTGAAATTGTCTCCATTCTTTACTCCTCTGAGGATGAAGCCAAATGCTCCAAACACATCAATGTTTAGCCAAATCATGTTAAATATGTATATTAAACGATTTTTAGCAGTCTTTGTTGGTCTTTCTTCGCCGATAGCAATATTCGTTCCAGTCCATCGGATTAAGACGTCCAATTTCTTCAGAGTTTTGTCAAAGTAAAGCTTTCCAGACATTTTGAAGTGTTTTATTGAATAATAGTTATGTGAGTATATTTTCTTATTCGTCATTTATATATTTTGTGAATATAAACATGATAATTAAAGTTTCATTTGCAATATGTTGAGTATTAGTAAATGTTACCACGGGTGTTATTAGCAGCAATTTTACGTAATTAAGATAAATTATCCTCGATGCGGTGTAATTTGTTTATACAACAGTGATATGAAATATGGTAACTTAGGAATATGTATTTTCTAATGCTGTAGCATTCGTATCTGTTCAGATATCAATCAATTTTATCCTAACAGCTTTATGATAAATAAAAAGTTTTAGTTATCGAACATTTTGTCTTCTTCGCTCAAACTGAATTCGAACTCGTTTGAAAAGGACAAAACATTGAAAAAAAGGAAAATATGTAGGTTCTATGAATGTCTATGAATAAGGTTGTTAATATGAAGTTAAATAAGTCAATCTGGGGGCGCGGCCGAGCCCCCTCCAAGTCGAGCTATAGGCCGTAACATCCTTTTCTCGAAGCAATTCAGACCATTTTCAACCCCCTATAACTTCGTTGTGGCTAAAGCATGAAGCCTGAATTTTCAGTTACTAAGCAAGCATTGTGTAAATACGGTATATTTAAATTTCATTTAATTTGAACCAGTAGTTTAAGAATTGTAGCATGTCAAACTTTCTTAATTTTGTCACTCACTGACTGACTGACCGATCATCAAAAGTCTAAGGCACTTCTAGCAGACATAGAACCTTCAAATTTATAATATAATTAGTGTTTAGTGTCTAAAGTAAGGGAAAATTCAAACATTTCATAATTTGTGTCTAGTTTTCTAGATAGACCAACTGCGTGAATAACTTTGTAATCCCATATAAATGTATAGGATTACAAAGTTATATTTGCAGTTAATGAATCATTGTACCCGTATATAATGGAATAATAGTTGTAGATAGATATATATACATGAGGCATAACAGGAGGGGATATAGAGAGGGAAATGGTGTATTCAGCCCATGAAGCTGTACAACATTCCTCTAGAAAAACATGACGAAGAAAAACTTGCAAATAAATAGATTAAATAACTCGAAAATATCAATTACAATGAAAGAAAGAACATTAATAATCAAATCCGCTATATTTGTGATAAATTGATACCTACAAAAATAAGAAAAATCCATAAGACAGAGGCTTTAAGAAAAATCGTTAGTGATATTCTAGAAGTAAGAAGTACCGAAAAGGAAAAAAGTAGGACTCTACAAAAAGACTCTCTCTACCAGCAGCATTATGTATAAATTGTACGATACATTATGTTTTCATGCGATGGCCAAGTCGATCCATTTATTTAAAACGTAAAGAATTTTTAATATTGATATGGTAATAACTAACGTAATAACTTTATATAGAAGGTCCCTTAAGGACTAAATAAATAATCGACTTGGTATAACATGCATCTCACAACTTTTTGCGGTAGAAAACCTGAGCTGCGAGACTTGGATTTTTTTACAGGATGTTTTTGATGGGATGTAATTAATCCTGAAAGAGCTGATGTAATCTTATTTGAAATTGAATTAGAAAAACGGGAGCAAAATTATTGTAATTTAAGATAAATTCAAATGTTACATTCATCTCTTATCTCTTTTGCGGTATGCAACGTTTTTTAGACTTGAGGTCACTAATGTAAGGCATGAAATAATATGTACATATATATTTCCGCCAAACAGCAGTGTAAATGGACCGTTGTGTTCCAGTTTGAATGATATTCTAGCCAGAGTAATAACTGGACATATTGATAGCATGTATTTCTCAGGATGGCGTGTGTTTCATTATGTTGTTTGGTTTTGTTACTGTCCATGAGCGGTCGTATCGCTTGCAAGCGAATGGCATGCTCTTCGCTATGCTTTGCAAATTCAATATAATATGAGAAAGCTTATTACCCACCTTATAGATTCAGAGGTTATAAAAAAAAACAACAAAAAACGCAACAAATATTGTAATGTACAGAGTAACTAAAGCATCTTTATTATAATACATTATAGTTTAAAAAAGCACTTCCATAAACGATCCAATAAAAAAGTAAAAAATAGTTGATAATGAGTTCAGATTGGGTTTTTTCATTTTTTTAAACAATTATTTAATTACTTGCACTAAAACATCTACATCTATGAAGATAGATGTAGATGTTTCGGCTGTTCCAAGCACTTCCTTCGAAAATCGACTTCACAGATTCTGTTCATACATTCATACATACATACAGGGGAAGTTAATAAAAGCGTGTTAATAATAGGTATAACTAATATAAAAGATTCAGTCATTACGAACATAACGTACTGGTTCACACGTGATAATTTAACACAACTTCACCACACGTAATATGAATATCAAAGTAATTGCAATATAATATAAAGATGTTAATGTGTTAAAGGTGTTTGTTTCTTTTAAATTACATATTGTAAAGATTATTGTTTACTGAGAGTAGGTTTCTATGTGGGAGGTCGCCAGGGTAAGATACTGATTCTTTATTTGTTCTTTCTTCACTGGGCCATATTAAATATAAAGTACATTAAAAAAAAAACACTGGTTTTGAAAAGAGCGACACTAGAGTTTCTTGCCCATTTTTCTCTAGTGAAAACCGCTTTCCGAACCGGGTGATAGTAAAAAAAAGACTGAATCTAAATGTAGAACATCTTAATGGATTCAATAAATTATTTCCAATTTCATTTTCATTTAAGTACCACCGCAATGTCTTTTTCTCCCGCCTTACAACAGTGTAGATGCACTGCTGTGTTTCGGATTGAAGGACATTGTAGCCAGAGTAACTTTACATACTGAGACTAAACAATTTATGTTTCAGGATGGCGAGCGCAGTTGAATGCCAAGCATCGCTTTGAATTATTATTAATTCATGGTCCCGTTTGTCCATGAGCATATTGCTTACTGATCGGTTATAGGCAGAGTAAAAGCAGGATTGATATAACAGTAAAGGATTTAATATACAAAGAATACACATACAATGACATCGAAAAGAATATGACAAGTGCGGACAGAACAAACTACATTTGAATTAATTGTTTCGTTTATATACACAATAGTAACCAGTCCTAACACTTACCACCAGGCGAATGGCACACCCGTTTCTCCAAACAAAGCTATAAAAAAAAACTACAAAAATATGAATATAAAAGCAAAGGAAAGTAGTGGCAGTAGTAAATCTTGGGATAGGTACCCTAAATTCATCATTAGATTGTATTAGTGTTGAGTGTTTTAATTTATTAGATTATGCTTAAATACGTTACGGCACCGTATTCAGATAACTTACAGACAGTGTATTAGAGACTTACTAGATCTCGTAATTGTCCTAATCCTTAGTTCTCCTTAGATACCCTTAAGATCTCCTAACGCACTGAACGTGTTAAGAGGAAATTTAATGAAACTGCTTAGTCAATCAAACATCTTTACTATACTTTTTTTTGTGACCGTATAGATGCTTCACTACTAAACAACGTGCAGTAACACAAATAAAATATGTTATTATTTGCTGTCGTGCGTAGAAATCTTCAGTTACCATAAAGCGTTTGGAGTAACGCGAAGTAGGACCATGCCGTGCTTAAAACCTGGAATAGAAAAACATATTTAAATATCTAGTAGATCTTCGGGCTTGTTCATTTTTTTGTGTACCTTGGTAGCACAATTTTCTGAACGGTAGCATGATAAGAACTTTGAGTTTATGGGCTCCAAAATGTGGGGGCAAAGTGATTTGGATTTTTCTATTCATTATAAGTCTAGAGTTAGGAAATTGTGCCAGATATGATGATACGCTTGCCCCCTGTCCCTACTGGGACTTTTTAAATATATGTTTATATTTTGTGCTGTCGGCAATTTATACTACAAAAAATGTTTTAATTCGATATTATTCAACCAACCAGATCCGCTCAATGTTATAAATTAACGAGGGACAAATATATATGTTTCTCTATTAAATACTGTATTTTAGCTTCCACTGCAAACACTTATCCCCCTTGAATATAAAAACATCATAATTCAATAAAGGCATCTCCATAAACTTTCATATTTCAATTACATTCTTTGAAAAATATTGCATATCATTTTTATTCCATATGAATTGAATGGAAATAAAATTTTCAACAGTTGAATCGGAAAAACAAGCGGAAAAAATTACCCTCATGAATGAATTGAGATTGACGTCGGCAAACCCCCACGCTGTTAATTTGCACGGCTCCTGAGCTCTGAACAAATAAAAAAATATATTTACTGGTTTCAATGAAAATATAGACATTTTTCTAAAGTTTTGAAGTGGTAGAGGCACGCTGCCTGGACTGCAATGCGAATGGTTCAGATGGACCAGGGTGGTCTGTCTGAATCAGCCCATATACGTCCCACAGCAGGGCACGGGCCTCCTCTACAATCGAGAGTACGATTGAGAGTGGTTGTGGTGGCCCAATTTGCTTTCTCTGTTTCTCTATCTCTCTATATATTATGTCTTCAACCACAGGAAGTCCAGTAAACATAATGAATCACCACTTAGACTTGTTGGAAGCGGCTTGCATCCAGTGACTTTCTTCGACTTTAACCAAGTTGTTCATCCAAATTGTGAGTGGGCTAGTTGCTAGTGATAGGATATTCGTATCCGCCCGGATAACTGTACGCTGAAAATCTTGTCACAGGTATTCCCAGAAGTATGACGCTTTCCGGGATCAACCAATGTATAAAGTATTGATTAGACTGATTAAATGTTGACGGTTGGAAAATTGTCACCGTTTTTCCTTGTCGATTCTACCCTGTCTACTTATATTGGATTATACATGCATACATAAGATCACGGTGAAGTTTCATTGCAATGCCAGTTCAAATAATAGCAGATTTTTGGATATTTGGAATAATACCTCGATGATGATTGGTATAGAATTTAAAAATGTTATATTGTTTACCTTGTTTGTACAAGTAACAATTGTTTCCCAATACTGGCGTCAGCCATATACCACTGGCTGTTATAAACAGCGTCGGCTACTTCGGTACTCTAAAACCAAAATGTTTTTTTTATATCAAATTTCGTCAAAATTGGTTTAGCAGTTTCAAGAGGTAACAAACACACAAAACGTATTTATAATATTAGTAGGATGTATGTAATTTGTCAACGCCTTAGATATTTGTCTACATTATCGTGGTAATCACTTACCGATTCCAGTAGTAAATCAGCGAAGAAACACAAGAAGAAAACTTGCACCAAGCTCATGAATAGGAAACTGAGAAACGTCACCACGAAAGCGAAGTCGTTTACTACCTGAAATCATAAGAACTACATAATTTATCCGACAATTTTTTTCACGCGACTTTTTCCACATAGCACTCTAACTCGCATAAATTTTTGAAAACCTGAAGCCCAGTTTTGCGACAGAAATTATAATAACATATTTTATTCGAATACTAATGCCCGGTTTAATCCCAAAAATTGTAACAATATATATATATATTTTTTTTTTTTTTTAATTTATTGGGACAAAAAACAGTTGAAAATACAGGTTAGTAGAACATAATAACATACATTGAATATACAAATCTTCAACCAACAACATTGTCCACAGATTATTTAAACACAATTATTGTATGTATTTACAAATAGTGAACAAACTATTGTACATTGCATCGAGTACGTGACTAATTAGGTTATGACTTAACAATAAGTTTACGAGTGACATTCTTCTTAAATTGGTACTTTGATAAGTAGAAAATATCAACATCGATAAAATTCCTGTTATAATCATCCACAAGTCTGCGGAGGGGAGCGCGTACCCCGGCATTAGTTCTACACGTGTCGATGTGAAACAACCTGGGCACGCGCACACCTCGTCTCACAACAGCTCTGGGCACAGTATAACATAAATCATTTATAACTCCAGGACAGTCAAACCTATTGTTGCAAAAACCATGCAGCAGCATGGCACCCAGCAATAAACGTCTTGATTGCAGACTTAAGATATTGAAGCGCAATAGTAACTGATCATAAGATATTTTAGATTTAAAACATCTAAAGTTCGCAGCACGCAAGAATTTTTTCTGGACTATTTCAAGTCTAGTATTGTATTTGTCATAATAAGGATTCCAGATCGAGACAGCATATTCTAAATGAGGCCTAATCAAAGTTTTATATAATAAAAGAAACGTGGAAGGTCGCACAAAGTCACATGATGACCTCATGACAAAACCGTACATACGGAAGGCTTTATTGACGATGTTATCAATATGTAAATCAAAATGTAAACTGGAGTCTAAAATGACGCCTAAATCGCGAACTGAACTAACTTTATTTAAAATCTCAGAGTTAATGGAGTAATTAAATTGGATAGCATTTTTATTTTTTGTGAATGAGATGGCATGACATTTAGAGATGTTGAGACACAATTTGTTATTTGAACAGTAAGTATAGAGTCTATTAAGGTCGTCTTGTAGTAATAAGCAGTCGTCACGGTCTTTGCAGGCTTTGTATATTTTCATATCATCTGCGTACATTAAAAAATTTGAATGCAGAAAACAGCGCTTAATATCGTTGACATAAACAAGAAAAAGTAGAGGGCCTAATATAGAGCCCTGAGGAACTCCAGACGTAGTGGTTATATAGTCGGATTCAGAGCCGTTAACTACTACTTTTTGTGTGCGATTGTAAATATACGAGCTGAACCAACGAAGCAAGTTGCCACGAATTCCGTTAAATGCAATTTTTGCTAGAAGTACTGAGTGATCCACCCTGTCAAAAGCCTTTCGAAAATCCGTATACACTGCATCGACTTGGACTCGTCGATCCATATTCTTAAAAAGGAAGTTAGTAAATATCATGAGGTTAGTAACTGTAGAACGTCTTTTTACAAACCCATGTTGTTCAGGTATTATAAGTTGGTGAAAGTGTGGATACAGAGAGTTATGTACAAGGCGCTCAAAAAGTTTAGACAGTGTGGAAAGTATAGAGATCGGGCGGTAATTTTCTATATTATTTTTATCGCCGCTTTTATAAATATTTTATCTGATAAATTAAATTATATTTGTCTGATTTCCAATTCCGTTCAAATTCGATTCAATTTTTAAATATGTACGATTCGGGAGTATCTTCTGTTACCCCGATGTTGTTGAAATTACATTGTTGAAACAATTTCCTCTTTATTTTCGTTGGTCACTCCTAATTCCCTTCATTTTCAAAAAACACAAAACTACCAAATTACAAAATTATTTAAAATTTACACAATTTTCTAACAAATAAAGATTATGTTTATTTATTTACCGTAACATTAAATCCAGTGAGACATATAATGAGTGAGCTTGACATGAAATTAAATAAAATTGACTTCGAATACACTGTTTCCAATAAAGTCACTGACCTGAAGCAAAAAATAATAATAATGTATAAGTAAAAGGACATAATGAATATTATTTTTATCTAAAGAAAAATATTAAACTTACTCAATTGTATCTTGGTGCCACTTAATCAATTCCACAAACTTGGCTTTGAACTCCTCATTTTGACTGAAGCTTTCGTTGTCGTCCGGTACTGACATGATCCTTTCCAAATAGTGTTGCAGAAGCCGAAACTGTATTCTGATGTAGGTGCAACATGTCATGAACAAATGATCTGCTGAGCAGATGTCAAGAGAGACCACACATTCTGGAAGGTAAGAATTTTTTGATTTCTTTTGTGACATGACAGTTTCTTAGATTTACGCGAGTATTACACATTAAAATAAAACTATTATTTACGGATTTGGTTTAATTTTAAACATCCCGACGTTATATTGCACCGTGACCGTTAAATCTGTAATATAAAAATTAAACCAAAGTCACGATAAAATCCGTGAATAATTTTACTTCATTTGTGACAGCTGGCTATCCTTGCGCCAAGTTAAATGTTTGTGCGGTTCTCGATTATTTGCCTCGTGCTTGGGTTTTATAGTGAGTAGTATTTTTATTTTCTGATTCCCTATCGCAACAGTTAGTATCATAGTATGGAGCAGGAATATGTATGTGAATATTGTTTTTTTTTTTCACCAATGAATTTTCATCACTTGTTATTTGTAAGTTGATACTACATCGAGCTTTGAATGTTTACCATCACGTTCAGTAAATTCACTTTGTAATCCAAAAAATAAGAAAAACATTGCAATCATAACATATACCGGGTATCTCAAGACTGCTACCGAAAACGAAGCCGGGTGGTAGTTTTAGTGACTACAAACACAATGCAACAAAAAATTTCGCAAAGAAACGCGACAATGATTTTTTATGATTTTTTATATATCGTCATTTTTGGGTGTTAAATCCATAGTTTTTGCTAAAATAATAATTTAAACACTTTTATATCTTAGATTATTTATACATAAAAGGATATACACTGTTATTTTAGGAAAAAAAAATATTTACCACCCAAATATGGTCATAGGAAAAAATAACAAAAAAAAAATTGTCGCTTTTTTTTTTGCAACTTTTTCTATTGCATTGTGTCTGAAGTCGCTTTAACTACCACCCGGCTTCGTTTTCGGTAGCAGTCTTGATATACCCTGTATATATATACACTTACCAGACCAAAATTGATGAAGGTACACGAATGGCCATACCTTAATCTTGAACGGGTCAAAGGGATACAATATGAAAAACGGCAATATCAACTCCACCTCTCCCGTTTGCATGTACTTAATCCCTATAATTACCAACGGGCTCAAAGCGAAGGTCATTATCAGCACCGCATACAGTATATTAATCGCCTTTATCACGTAGTTTAGGAACTTCGTCTCTTTGTTTATAATGTCTTCCTTCTCAATCGATACCGGCCGATTATTTTCCTTCATCTCCAATCCACGCAACGTTTCAATCAATTTATGAACGTGTTTCTCCGAGAATATCAGGAAAAGAGATTTGATATTTGCCATAGAGCTCAGCGATATACAAGGGGCGATGTAGGTGAGGCCAATAAAATCTTTACCCTTTTGTACTCCGTCTATAAACCAGAAAATACTGCCGACTATATCTATATTGAGCCAGAAAAAGTTCAGCAAATACATGCAGCGACATTTTATTGCATCCTTAGCCGTTCTTTCCCCGCTTTTGATATTTATACCGGCGTAACGGAATAGGAATTCAAATTTTTTCAAAGTGTTGTCGAAGTGAGTTGAAGACATTTTTCCCTACAATGTTCTCTGAGTAGATGGTTTGGAATGAGAGCGTGAATTTATGTTAAACTAAGTATTTATTCGAGCTACTAATTGCAGCGATAAAAGTATCAGTGTCAGTTTGATATGTACGATGTTTCTGCGAATGAAAAATAAATTAGCTTTTTAATGACTTAAGAATGGTGAAGACAAGACTAGATTGGTGGTAGGTATAACTCATATGCGAGAGTACCACGCCAATGTCTATTTCTCCCGCCAATTAGTTGCGTAATTGTATTGCTGTGTTTCGGCTTAAAGGACATTGTAGAAAGAGTGTCTACTGTACATATTTATACTTAATATCCTATGTCTCAAGATGGTGAGCACAGTGGAATGCCAAGCACTGCTTTGTAATTCCTGGTATTGTTTGGTTTTGCTATTGTCTATGAGTCTCGTGTCGTTTACTATCAGGCGATAGTAAACGACACGAGAAGGCGAATAAAGAAATATGTGTACGCTTCCATGCTGAACGTCTACCTTATTTAATATAAAGTGGTTTTAGACCTAATTATACATGGGCATAACTACACTGGGCACATACATTTTAATTCTTCTCGAGAATTCATAGATATGAAAGTTTCTTTTTAAAAAATCTTTGCTTCTGTTTATTTCAGCTAAAGGCCGAGCAGAGATCTCTCCCAACAATTTTCACAAAAACCAGTCGAAGGCCACCTGCTTAGAAAGTCATTTTTTTTTAATACGCCCCACGGTCTCTTCCTTGTCTCAGTACGGGTATCGAACCTGCGGTCTCTCGTTTCACAGCCGGCTTTTAATCAACTGCGCCACGGAGACCATTTTGTACTTGTCCTCTTTTTAGGTAGTCTCATTCCCAAATACAAAATTTCGAAAGTATATTTATTTATCTAATTGGCAGATCTACTTTTTTCATATCTCTACATCTGAAGTAAATGAAAATGAGTCAAGATTTCTTAATGCGAAAAAAATGTGAGTGTAATTAAAGAGGGTTGACTCTAGAATGACAACGGAGGTCGCGCGAAAATTATAGCTTTTTAATAAACACTATTTTATGGTGTAAAGTACTAATTGATACACTTATAAATTAGTTAGAAAACGTGAATATTTTATATTTTTGTTATTAAATATTAAACCAGTAGAAAATAACTTTATCTAATAGTGGGAGATCCTAACTTGTGCATCTACTTAATCAGCATCTTTGTAATCCAGAGGTATCCTATTTGTGAACATAGGCCTCCTCCAAGAATATCTTGGCGTGGCGAAAGGTAGCAACGTGTTGGAAGCGGCCTGCACCCAGTAGTCAGAACCTATACAGCCTATCGACAAACACAGATCAGCCATACGATAGAAATACGGTATAATAAATGTTTCAGAAAATACCTATATTTACTTCAGACCAAAATATACCGTAGTATATAAAAGTAGTAAGTCTATAATGTGCACATACAAACACACATACACAATCATTTTCCATGCTTAGTTTGCTGATTTTGATAAATAATATTTTTTTTTAATTTTTAACTTACATAAAAAAAGGGAGGTTCTTAATTCAACTGTATGTCTTTTTGCTCAACTTTCTTTAGGTTATTATATAAGTTGTACTTGGAAATGCAAATCCGCCATTGGCTGTAGGATAAGTATATTAGCTGTATCAAAGTAGAATATGTAATAAATTAATATATTTATTGCTAAGGTTACAAAGAATCCGTATCTATTTGTTATTATTACCATCCTGAGCCACGAAACGTTGACTGGTGAATTCAAAGTAATTTTTCGCTCCAACCACATACTTGCCTTATTCAAATACAGTTTTAAAACTTCTTTTAGCCATAGAATATTTTGTCTTTTTCGTTCATTAAATTTAAAAATCATTCGTAAGGGACAAAGCATTTTAAAGCTAAAATAGGTTTTAAATCTTTCTCTGAATGAGGCCTATAAAACAAAATTCGATTAATATTTATAAATTTCCACATTATTCTTAAATTCGCATCCGCTTATCGCCACACAAATTGGCTCTTTATTAAATCGCGTACAAACAGAATCAGGAACGAGTTGCAACAGTAAACAATAATAAAAAATGTCTCCGACAAAGCTGTGGAGTGTGAATTTTAGATGAATGTCGCGACTCTCGTACATTTCCGTGAACAGCGGCCAACGTACAAAAGTGCGAGTTTTGTCGCGTCTGTCATGAATCTTTCGAGGGATGTTCAATTTGGGCCTTTTAGTTTGCAATTGTTAGGTTTCATTGTATTAAGAATAATGGTGAAAGAAAGTATTGTTGTTACTGTAGATTTAAATATTTTTACTGTATGTAAAAATATGATGTTCTAGATTACAGTCAAAGCCCTCATGGTATAGCTAATGATGTGCCCAGAATTGGACGTGTAATGGTATGAATCACCAAATATTAAAGGTTTTTATTAGATATCAAATGCTGACGTAAATCACAATTACAATTAATAAATGGCATCAAATCAATGACCCAGAAGTGATGTTTGATTACGAATACTTAATTATTATTTTACGAATAAGGGGAAATTGATAAACAAATAACACGTTACTCGTGCTACTATTTATTCTTAAATATGTGCATAAATATAAATTACCATTTGTATTAATTAACGAATGTACTAGAATTTTATTTGCTCTTTTATAATAATCTATTGTGCGAACAACTCATTGAAACAATATACTTCGTCGGGTTGAAAATATACTGACAAAAATCATTCTCTTTGCGATCCGTTGAGAGTTTGCAGCAAAGCGAAGTAAGACCAAGCTGTACTTAATATCTGAAAATAAAAAAATCTTATGTATATCAAATACTAGCGGCCCGGCCCAGCTTCGCCTGGGTACAAATAAATTTCTGTACAATAATATGTAAGTATTATACATACAGGGTATCTCAAGACTGCTACCGAAAACGAAGCCGGGTGGTAGTTTAAGCGACTTCAGACACAATGCAACAGAAAAATTTGCAAAAAAAAGCGACAATTTTTTTTATGTTATTTTTTTCCTATGACCATATTTGGGTGGTAAATACATTTTTTCCTAAAATAATAGTATATACCCTTTTATTTATGAATAATCTAAGGTATAAAAGTGTTTAAATTATTATTTTAGGCAAAAACTATGGATTTACCACCCAAAAATGACGATATTTAAAAAATCATAAAAAATAATTGTCGCGTTTCTTTGCGAAATTTTTAGATGCAATGTGTTTGTAGTCACTAAAACTACCACCTGGCTTCGTTTTCGGTAGCAGTCTTGAGATACCCAGTATAAACCTTCCTCTTGAATCCACTCCATCTATTAAAAAAACCGCATCAAAATCCGTTGCATAGTTTTAAAGATTTAAGCATACAAAGGGACATAGGGACAAAGAAAGCGACTTAGTTTTATACTATGTAGTGATTCGCCTGACAATAGCATAAGTAGCTACTTTACCTTCATAAACGCTCTCAGATTGACGTCAGCAAACCCGAAGGCGGTCACTTTGCAAGGTTTTTGAGCTCTGAAATTAGATAAATCCTTACTAATATTATAAAGGTGAAAGTTTGTATGTATGTATGGATGTTTGTTACTCTTTCATGAAAAAACGGCTCAACAGATTTTGATGAAATTTGGTATAGTGATAGCTGACACCCTGGATTAACACATAGGCTACTTTTTATCCCGAAAAATGTAGTGTTCCCGTGGGATGAGTCAGGAAACCAAATATACATATTTTCTACTCTTTCAAATTCAAATTGTTGGCACGGGATGTCCTCTCCTACGGAAGGGAAATATAGTCGACGGCACGCGGGAAATATAGTTAGTAGACACGCGAAATAATATGTTCTTGATGTGGATTGGACTCAAAAACTATCTGCACCCGGGCGAAGCCGGGCCCGACAGCTAGTACATTAATAATTCACTATTGTCTTATAGCTTAAATATTAGAGTTTTTCTAACATCACGTGATTCGTGACTACAGAAACATCATAGGGTTTTTGAAATTTCGTGGGATTATAAAAAAAACCTAACAATGGAAAAGGTGATGAATGGTTGTAAAACAATAATTAAACGTAGAAAATAATGAAAGGACATCAAATTAAGATAGTTACCGTAAGACAAGAAAGAAAAAAACAATCTTAATATTATAGTTGAACACTGTTTTTATTAATTGCAATGAATGGAGAAACGACCACGCCGTTCACCTGATGGTAAGTATTACGAATGCTTATGAACAGTAGCAAAACCAAACAACATCATGATTTACAAAGCATTGCTTTAAGTTCCACTGCGCTCTGAGACATAAGATGTTACGTCTGAATATGTCCATAAGTGCGTGGTGGCCTGTTAAGTGCGTGGTGGCCTGTTGGTAAACGGACTAGACGCGGCTGCCCACATGTTCACGGTGGTCGCGGGTTCGAATCCCAGGGCACACCTCTGACTTTTCGGAGTCATGTGTGTTTTGATAATCAATCACCACGCACTAAAACGGTGAAGGAAAACATCGTGAGGAAACCTGCATACCATAGCGATTTATAAGAATTTCTATGGTATGTAAGTCCGCCAACACGCACTAGGCCAGCGTGGTGGACTATATCGCCTAACCACTCTCAATCGTATTCTCGATTGTAGAGTAGGCCCGTGCCCTGCAGTGGGACGTATATGGGCTGATACAGATGGTCGATTCTTACCTCGTTTGAATTATAAGCAAATGTTTGCATATCTTTTGGTGCGCTAAATACCAGCTTGTATTGTAAATGGCGTCGCCTACTTCCATACTCTAAAAAATCATCACTGAATGTACATATATCATTAATCCATACCGAACATTTAAGAGAATAGTTATTCTAGACTGGTATTCTAAATAAATAAACGCATTTTCATCTATTGCCTGACTTGATGGCAAAGTTATGGTAGGGGTACAATGTTGACTCTGGTTCGAATCCCAGGTCGGGCAAGGAGTATTGGAATTTTCTATTTATTATCAGCCCCTATTACATCGTGGGATGAAATACATACAGCAAAAGGTGGTTGAACCTCAGCCTACCCCTTCCGGAAAAAAGGAGGATTTTTTATGGATTTCTGCATTTTCATGCATTTTCCATTCCTTTTTGGAGTAGCGACCAATTAAAATCTCCGTAATTTATCGCCGTGCTTAAGACTCAGGTTACAAATATGTGGTGCTAGGATCGTCAACATGTACCTACTAAAAAAGTGAAATATTATGGCCTGTGCCTTCTAAATCAAACTTTCAATTTAAGATTATTCTCGTGCTCAGAATATCAATATAAATCAATAATATGGGCTGATAAAATGATACTAAGGATATAATCAACCACAAATATAATATTTTCCAGGACAATACTTACAGCCTGCATCAACATGTCTCCGAAGAAGCAGTGGAAGAATATTTGCAGCAAACTCATGAAGAGGAAAGTGAGGAATGAGATGGCAAGTACAAAGTCATTAATCGCCTGCGAAGATAAGAGGTTGGTTACATATAAAATTCAGTATACTTTATACTGCCGTGCGATTGTAGAAAACTAATCAATCATCAAGTAATTTTGCTAGATACTCCGTTGATTAAGTTAGCTATAATTAAATTTATTTAATGGTAAAAAAGTATCATTGTAATAAAAATTAAAAACAATACTACCGTCACGTTAAATCCAGTAAGACAGATAATGATAGAACTGGTAACAAAATTCCATAAAGTAGAATTCGTGTAAAGTTTTTCAAGCAGTTCTGTTGACCTGAAAAGGTATCTGAGATAAACAAATTACGTCGCATATTACTTTACAGAATAGGTACCATAGGTACGGTAATATGCCAAACGGTAAAAAAATTGTAAATTGTATAGCTGCATGTGAGTCTTTCTATTGTACGTTAATAAATTGTAATAATCTTTAGCTTCTCCCACTTCATCTCCGCTTCATCACTTTACTTTGCGACAGCCTCCGTGGCGCAGGCGGTTAGACGCCGCCTGTGAAACGAGAGGCCGCGGGTTCGATCCCCGCACCGAGAGAAATGTTTGTGCGGCCCACAAATATTTCTCTCGGGTCTGGGTGTTTGTGAGACCGAAAAGTCTCTCGTAGTTCCTGATACCCACGACACAAGACTCGATCTTAATGTGGGGTCAGGACTATGTATGTGACTGTTGGGTGTTATTATTATACTGCTCTTTATTTCCATAATATTCTTTTTTACATTTTTACACACCATATATATATATATATATATAAAACATTATGTCGTATAAAAATATAAAAAAGTAATGACCCTTCGGTGGCGGGGCTCAAGACCCAAGCCATCGGCGGTTAGGGATCCAAAGTAAGGAACCTCCTCACTATGCGTGCCGTGTCCAACAATACCGCCTTTTGGATCTGGCTCTTGACCCAACGACCAATTGAGAGCCTCTGAAGATGTTGGTCGAAGCTCTTTGGCATCAGTCAAAGAGTTCCTGATACCCACGACACAAGACTCGATCTTAATGTGGGGTCAGGACTATGTATGTGACTGTTGGGTGTTATTATTATTATTATTTATTATTACTTATCAATAAGCCAAAACAAACAATAAAAATAATAAATTAAAACATTGTTTAAATTGCAGCCACTCTCTTCTTTACCAACAACACCTCTCATATAAATAACACAAAAAAAATAGATTTGGGAATACAAATAACAATACCAAATTAATTCCTTATGCCACTTGATTATTTCAATCAATTTTGTTCGAAAGGTTTCATCATAAACAATTCTTTGGTTGGTATTCTTCTGAGCTTCGATAATCCGTTCAATATTGTATTTCAGCAGCTGAAACTGCAGAGTTATATGAGTGCAGAAGACGTAATACAAGAAATCTGCCACAGCTACGTATATGACGACTACGACTTCTGAAAAACATAAAGGACGAACTATCAGTAAAAATCTTATCATGATCATCGTCATAACAATTAGCCCTTCTGTGTCCATTGCCAGACATAGACCTCTCCTATTGCTTGCAAATGGGCTCGATCTTAAGCCCATCGTATAGTATGGATCCAAAAAAATATTTAAGAATACAGAAATAGTAAATTTTAAATAATTGGATCAATCTGTATTCAGCAGTGGGTTTTTTAGCTCAAGATGACGAAGGTACTCGTAACTTAAGCAGCCTTAGCGCTATGATGCGTTAAGATATTTTTGTGTACCATTCCTTTTAAAATACAAGTGGCTCTAATAAAAAACATGTAAGATATCCTGTTCTAAAGTTTTAAAATATAATTTAAGAGTTGTACCAACCTGACCAAATCTGCCTTACATAGACTATTGGCCAAACTTTAATGTTATAGGCATCAAACGGATATATAATGAGGAAAGGCAGTAGAAACTCTACTTCATTAGTTTTATTATACTTCAATCCCATTAGAATCAAAGGGTGTACGGCAAATGCTACCAACAGAAGCGCATTGAGAGCATACAACACCTTTAATACAAGCTTAAGGAAATTTACTTCTTTTTGTATTATTTTGTCTTTATCATCATTCTTTTCGCGTCTGTTTTCTTTCATATCCATGTTTCTCATGTTATCAATGAGTTGGTAGACATCTTTCTCGTAAATAACGAGAAAAATACTTTTAACATCTCCTAAAAAACTTAACGTGATACATGGACCCACGTAAGTCAATTCAGTTAAGTTTTTTCCAAGCTGTATTCCCCTGAGAAGCCAGCACACACCACCAAGAGCATCCGTATTTAGTAGTATAAAGTTTAGAATGTATATAAAATGGTTTTTTTTAGTATTAGCTGGTTTATCTCTGTCAGCAGTAATATTGATACCAGATATTCTGAAAAGAAGTTCCACTTTACTCAAAGATTCGTCAAATATAAGTTTTTCCGACATTGTTACGTCTGGTCACTTTGAAAGTTTAAATGTTTTTAGTAATTGTAAGCCTTTAAGTAATGCGCGAGTATGTAATTAAAGAAAATAAAAAGTTAATTATTAAATATTAATCATAAAAATTAGACGGACGTGTTTGGAATACATGGTGTTCGATTATATTACTTCACTATAATAATGTCATTCGAAAGATACTCATACTCATACTTACTTGATAATTTTCATCACTTTTTTATAATACTAAATGCTCTCTATCTCTGTCTGTCCTTATATAATAATTATTTATTAGTCCTTATATATTTTTTCCATTAAGTAAGTTTCTGCTTTATTTTTTATATAGTGTAAATCATATTTTTTTATTTTGCTTATTTTCTTCTTTTCTTGTTTATTGATATTTATTTTATTTATTTATTTATTTAATTCTTTTTTGCACTGTACAGAAATACTATGTAGATATTATACAATACGAAAAATAGTACAAGTGGCGGCCTTATCACACTAGGTAATCTCTTACAGGCAACCATGGGATGGATATACTAACAGGAGATAGAAAGGGCAGTCTAAGGCGTAAAAGAAATAATAATAATCTACAATTAATAACTAAAAATATAAAATAAACACACAAAATATATATAAATATCCATATACATACACATATACAAACATACCTATAATATATACATATACATAAACATATTATATACCTATCCTAAAATATATTAAGAAGAGAATGGACAAATTATTTCAGCTACACTCTTGTGAGAGGAAATGTTCTTTGACTTTTCTTTTAAATGACGACAGTGTTTCAGCCCGTCGCAACTCAGTTGGTAGAGAGTTCCACAGTCGGACAGCTTGGACAGTAAATGATTTGTCCATGAATACTGTGGAGTGCAAGGGCATTCTTAGTTTCAGGTTCTCCGACGACCTCAAGGATCTTGAAAGCGAATCATGGAGAAAGACGAAACGATCTTTAAGATACGAAGGCGTTAGAGGATTAAACAAAATTTTGTATAGAAGTGAAAGAATATGAGTATTCCGACGAAACCGGATGGGTAACCACTTGAGCCTAGTACGAAATTCTGAAACATGGTCATATTTGCGAAGCCCAAATATGAATCTGATAGAGAGATTTTGGAGACGCGCAAGCTTATTAAGTTGGTCCTCGGTGAGATCTAGATAGCTGACATCAGCATAATCAAGGATAGGGAGAAGGAGAGTTTGCGCAAGTGAAATCTTCGTGGTAATGGGTAGAAGATTGCTCAACCTACGCAAGGACCTTGCCGAGGCAAACAGCTTTCGACTAACCTCACGAAGCTGCGGACCCCAAGTGAGAGACCTATCAATAAATAAACCTAAATTCTTGACGGTTTCACTGTATGGGATGATAGTGCCATTGCAGGTGATGGATGGTAGGAGATCCCAATTAATTTTGGAAACCAATTTAGGGCTACCGACCACAATCACCTGGGTTTTGGATGGATTAACCATCAATCCATGGGTCCGGCTCCAGTCACAAATATGTTTCATATCAGTGTTGTTCAATCAGTGTTTCATATCCAAGTTGTTCAAGGGCGCCCGGGAGTAAATTTGCAGATCATCTGCGTAGAGGTGGTAGGAGGAGCGAATTTGGTCAGTGATGAAATTTATAAAAACAGCGAAAAGTAAAGGAGATAGCACGCCGCCCTGTGGAACGCCAGCAGATACGGGGCACCAAGAGGAGAAATTATTCTCAACACAGATGCGTTGCCGGCGTCCAAACAAGTAACTACGAAACCAATCAATTGCCATTGGAGATATGTTAAGAGAACCAAGTACGCTGAGTAACACATCAAAATCGACAGTGTTGAAGGCGTTGCTGAAGTCTAGCAGTGCTAAGACTGTCAGCTCGCCATGCTCCATGCCCGATCTAATGCCATCCGTAATATGAGTCAGGGTGGTAGTGGTACTATGCCCAGGACGAAATCCAGACTGGAGAGGATTCAGGAGGTTATTACTGGAAAGGAAAGTATTAAGTTGGATATAGATCAGGCGTTCGAGGACTTTAGAAAGAAATGGTAAAATAGAAATAGGACGGAATTCAGACAGGACTGAGGCCTTAGGTTTTTTTGGAATGGGGATGATATGGGCTTCTTTCCATGCAGTAGGAAATATCCCGGTGGAAACGGAATGGTTCAGGATGTGACAAATGACAGGAAGGATTTCGTCTAGGATAGGAAGAATCATATTACGGCTGACACAGTCGCTTCCCATGGCATTTGATGAAATAAGCGTAATAGTTTTCTCAACATCACAAGCAGCAAATTGTTTAAGAACGAAAGCAGAACATTCAGGAGTCTTAATGGTAGAAAGATGCTTAATAGTTTTATCTTTGATCGTCATGTCAAAATAGAATGGACAAGAAAAGTGACTATTCAGAGAATTTAGATCAATGGTTTTCGGAATTGGGTCTTGTGTAGGTTTACCCACTCCTAATGTCTTGAGAAATCTCCAGACTTTAGCTGGATCTCCGTTTTCAACAGAATCATGGATATGTCGGCGTTGAGCATTCCTACACACCTTACTACAGTGATTCCGAATGGGTACGTACTTCAACCAGTTCGACTCGTTGGGACGGCGTTTATACTTAGACTTGGCTGAAGCTTTTTTACACAGTAACTCTTTAATTTCCGTGGTAAGCCATGGCGATGGTAGGTGTTTAAGTTTTATTTTTCGAAAAGGTGCATGCTTATCATATAAATTTGTTAATTTACTATTGAAGAGATCAATCTTGGCATCGAGGCAATCGGACTGAAAGAGCGCACTCCAGTTAATGTCGCCGGCATCCTTACGAAGCCTAACAAGATTCATACCACGAAAATTTCGCTGCAACAGAACTTTAGGTGAAGGTTTAGGAGGACGAATACAATACGATAGGAATATAAGGTCGTGATATGAAAAAGCGTCAGCAGAACATTGACCATGTTTTGCAACGAGGTTAGGAGAGGAGACAAAGATAAGGTCTAGGAGATTTATTATTATCATAAGTCCTTTAATTCCCGTTGCTGGGCAAAGGCCTCCCTATTATTTATTTATAATAACGTAAAATTCCACGAAAACAAAACACCAAAAGATCTCAAGCACAAATACCTCATATCGGGAACATATCAATCGTGAAGTCGCAGGGCGCGGTTGCACCGCCCTCGCACCCCTAACACTTGTTGCGTTTCGCGTAGGTATTGTGCAACTGTTATTGTGGTAGCTCTGCGGGACTGCTTGTTACCTGTCAAACGCTTTGTCCCGCTGACGGCTAATGCTGCAACTGTCTTGACAATTCTAATTTTAAGTTTTGAATTTCCAACGACTTTTGTTTTTGTATGGTCTCAGATCTGAAATTACTCTAGGATTTTCGAAACAACCAGTTGATAAATTTCGGAGGCTGTACATAATAATTAATATTATTGCTTGGAGTATTGACGGTATGATTCTTCAATTTCTACAGTTTATAATAAAAAAAGAACGTATCTGGGGGCGCGGCCGAGCCCCCTCCAAGTCGAGCTATAGGCCGTAACATCCTTTTCTCGAAGCAATTCAGACCATTTTCAACCCCCTATAACTTCGTTGTGGCTAAAGCATGAAGCCTGAATTTTCAGTTACTAAGCAGGCATTGTGTAAACACGGTATATTTAAAATTTCATCCAATTTGAACCAGTAGTTTAAGAATTATAACTAGTCAAACTTTCTTAATTTTGTCACTCACTGACTGACTGACCGATCATCAAAAGTCTAAGGCACTTCTAGCAGACATAGAACCTTCAAATTTAGAATATAATTAGTGTTTAGTGTCTAAAGTAAGGAAAAATTCAAACATTTCATAATTTGTGTCTAGTTTTCTAGATAGACCAACTGCGTGAATAACTTTGTAATCCCATATAAATGTATAGGATTACAAAGTTACATTTGCAGTTAATGAATCATTGTACCCGTATATAATGGAATAATAGTTGTAGATAGATATCTATATACATGAGGCATAACAGGAAGGGATATAGGGAGGGAAATGGTGTATTCAGCCCATGAAACTGTACAACATTCCTCTAGAAAAACATGACGAAGAAAAACTTGCAAATAAATAGATTAAATTACTCGAAAATATCAATTACAATGAAAGAAAGAACATTAATAATCAAATTCGCTATATTTGTGATAAATTGATACCTACAAAAATAAGAAAAATCCATAAGACAGAGGCTTTAAGAAAAATCGTTAGTGATATTCTAGAAGTAAGAAGTACCGAAAAGGAAAAAAGTAGGACTCTACAAAAAGACGTGAGATCCCATCAAAAACATCCTGTAAAAAAATTCCAAGTCTCGCAGCTCAGGTTTTCTACCGCAAAAAGTTGTGAGGTGCATGTAATACCAAGTCGATTAATTTATTTAGTCCTTAAGGGACCTTCTATATAAAGTTATTACGTTAGTTATTACCATATCAATATTAAAAATTCTTTACGTTTTAAATAAATAGATCGACTTGGCCAGCAGCATTATGTATAAATTGTACGATACATTATGTTTTCATGCGATGGCCAAGTCGATCCATTTATTTAAAACGTAAAGAATTTTTAATATTGATATGGTAATAACTAACGTAATAACTTTATATAGAAGGTCCCTTAAGGACTAAATAAATTAATCGACTTGGTATTACATGCACCTCACAACTTTTTGCGGTAGAAAACCTGAGCTGCGAGACTTGGAATTTTTTTACAGGATGTTTTTGATGGGATTGTACTTGTCTAGAAAGAGAATCGAATAGAGCACAGAAGCGTAGAATGAACAAAATGTTATGTCATGTCAATGGAGTTTTACACAAATTAACACTTAAACAGTTGATCACGTACTGGGTGCGGGTGGAAAGGCGCGGTTTTTTTTATTGCAATGAATGGTTAGACCAGGATGCCGTTCGCCTGATGGTAAACGATACAACAGCTCGTGAACAGTAGCAAAACCAAACAATGCCTTGAATTACATAGCAATGCTTGATATTTCACTACGCTCGCCATCCTGAAACACAAGATGTTAAGCCCAGTAGTTCCTCTGGCCACAATATCCTTCAAACCGAAACACAACAGAGCATTTACACTGCTATTTAAGGAGAAATAGACATTGCGGTAGTACCTACCCACGCGGCCTCTCACGTTTAAGAGACCTACAATCAGTATTGAAAATAGTCAGCTGTTAAAGTGTTTATAAAAATCTAAAAATCTCCAACACCACATCGAAAACTGATAACAATATCGTCCCCGCCTGTACTACGATCGTTTTGTCCGTTTTCTAGTCGGGTTAGATAAACCCCTCCCGACGAGCCCAAATGATTAATGGATCGGATGCATTCGTTCACAAGAGCTTTACTCTTTTTTGGCGCTCAACAAGTTGTTACGTTGGCCAAGATTCATGTTCGCGTTTTGTAATTCTATTACATATTTTGCTTGGTTTTTGGTTACAAATTGTCGTTTATTGTTTACGAATTATAGAAATATTATATTTAAGGTTTTTGGATGTGCGGTTTGATATAAAAGGAATGGAAGAATAAAATAATAATGCATACATCCAAAATACATAGTCTCGAGACTCGACCCCACACCAAGATCGAGTTTTGTGTCGTGGGCATCAGGACGAGAGACTTTTCAGTCTCATAAACACCCAGACGAAATACTTGTACCACAAATAGAAACGTACAAGGTTTTCATAAACATTCGTTGTGGTGATGGAACCCGCGGCCTCTCGTTTCACATGCAGCGCTTAAGCAACTGCGCCACGGAGGCTGTCAAAGTTGAGGCGGAGAAGAAAAAGAAGCAAGGGGGGCGCAGCTGGCTAGAATGTTATGACGGTTGTGAACGAGAGGCTAAAGGTTCAATTCTCGCTCTGGGATAAAATATATTTGTACGACCCAAAAATACAAATATTTGTTTCCTGTATCAGTTGTAGGATGAATGAGTCTCTAGTAGTTTTTTTCATCCATAAAGGCCTTGATTCTGCGTGAAAATAGTTGTAACCTTCAGAATTGGGCAACAATCATTCTTTGCATGTCGCTGTTGATATTCGATATCAGATGTGGTAACCGTTGGTGATTATCATTATTTTATTTGATACTAGCGCCTCGGCCCGGCTTCGCCCGGGTTAGTTAGTCCAGTCCACGTCAACAATATACAGGTTATATCAAGACTGCTACCAAAAACGAAGATGGGTGGTAGTTTTAAAGTGAATAAAATGAGGTTTTCAAACTTAATGTTGATGTTCTATATTCAATTGAATTAAGCACTTTTTTCTTATTCCTTACAAAACATAAGTATGTCGCGTCACAGGTAGCCAAAGGCAACATAACTTGATTTTCTTCTTCGGCGCTCATAATTGTTAATCCTTTTTATAATTCGGTTGGAAATAAAACACACTTTCACAATAATAATGCGGTTACAGACAAATACTCGAAGAACGCCCGATCACGACCAACTTTAGAAAATTCACCACCAACCATTTCCGAACTTCTTCGAGGTTATGTCCAGGGCCATTAATTTTTTTAATTCTTATTGAATTAACCAATCAATGTCACCTGCGTTACCACTTCCTTTTTAATAAATTCTATTTTAACATCTAAATTACGTACTTAGTAAAAATAAACAATCATTGAAACACAAAGTAATTAAATCTTTACAAATTAAAGCAATTGGAAACAATTACAAAGAAAATAATAATTGAAATTAAATTTAGAGAAGTGATGTCACTCGCCATTGAATCTGCCACAGCAGCGCCATCTATTTCCGACAAGTATGTAAGGTATTTCCATTTATCTGATGAGAAGTATATTATACACCCTTTGTCACCCGTTGCTTCTGTAGCTAACCAACAGTGAGACATTTCTTTAAAATGTGGAGCCTATTCATTGGAAACAAACAATAAAATCTTTCCGATTTATAATATTAGTACCTATAGATCTTAGAGTATTTATAATATAAAGGGAGCGCTGTCATACATTTGGGTCTTCAAAAACGTAGATATTTTCTTCATGGTTATGTTGGTAGCGCTCCCATAATAGTAAAAGTTGAACTCATTACTTAACAACAAATTGTTAAACATTACTTCTATACCTTCTAGTGCGTGGTGGCCTGTTGGTAAACGGACTAGACGCGACTGCCAACATGTTCACGGTGGTCGCGGGTTCGAATCCCAGGGCACACCTCTGACTTTTCGGAGTCATGTGTGTATTGATAGTCAATCACCACGCACTAAAACGGTGAAGGAAAACATCGTGAGGAAACCTGCATACCATAGGGATTCATAAGAATTTCTATGGTATGTAAGTCCGCCAACCCGCACTAGGCCAGCGTGGTGGACTATATGGCCTAACCACTCTCAATCGTATTCTCGATTGTAGAGTAGGCCCGTGCCCTGCAGTGGGACGTATATGGGCTGATACAGATACAGATACTTCTATACCGGAAAGTATATTTAACTATTACCCTTTTAAAAAGAGTTTGAGTGGTATTAAATAAACCTAACAATATACTTTTATTTTTATTTCTCAAATAAATACATTCGTGTATGTTGGACAACCTGTCAAATATCGACCAATAGGAGATCAGAAAAGGTGGCCCGACACCACCATTTTTATCTACGTTTTTTAAGTACCAGCGCTCCCTCTATATTATAATTCTCTAAGGTGGAGATATAATGTAATATTATACAGATTCAAAGCTACGGCATTGAGTCGTCGCGTTCGACCGCCCAGGGTTTTTCGCTGTTTTTTTGCAAGAGTTGAAATGATAGGGGCGGTTGTAGCAATCTCGATAGCACTGGAAGTGCTAAAACCAGCAATGGGTAGTAAAACCCTAGATTGTTTTTAAACCTCAATTTTAGTACAACTGTCATATTTTTTATAATTTTTGAAGTGAAAACTTCATTAGCGGCGTTGAGCACTTTTTCTGTAATGGGTATAAAATCTTAAACTCGCGTCAGGACACCTGACCTGATCGTAAGACGAAAAGCGTAAGACGGATGGAGAGTAGACAGCTGTCAGTTAGCTGTCAGTTTATAAAGCTTTGATGAATTGACAATGATTTTGAGTGGAGATTTCAACATAAACTTCGCAGACGATAAAAATCAACTATTAATTGAATTTTTAAATAATGAATTTGGTTTAACTATGTCGAATGATCGCAATCTTAGCACAACGAAATACAAAACTACTATTGATGCGGTCTTTATTAGACATTTAAATAGGTTCGAATCAAAACTGTTCGTTTCTTACTTCAGCTACCATAAACCTGATACGATATCAGTTTTAGAGATTGGCGATGATAGTTCTGGTAATGATGATGGTGAAAAAGTCGTTGAAATTATGGATGAAAGTTGATTTTTCGGAGAGATAAACTTTTTAATGTAAAATAATTGTAATAGTTTTAAAGTGTTAAATTTTTAATGTAATATAAATTGTCATGTTTGTGTACGATAGCGCAATAAATGAATATTGTATTCTACCACATAAATGATAGTACTTTTATACTGATAAAGCAATTGGTGCAAAATTATTCCCTAACCATTCCAAAATATCAAACATGCTCAACGTTAATAATCAAGTTTTCACTTCTGCCGGCACTCCCGGAGTGCAACCCGTCTTTTTTTATTATAGGTATTTGGTACACCCACGGCACAGTATAATATTCTTAAGTAATTGTAACAATTGGTGTAATACAAGTATACGTGCCAATAATAGACGAACACAACATTTTTTTGACATTTATAATATATACTCTACAAAAATAAATTTTATAGCCATAGAGGCATAAATAAAAAATGTTAACTATGAAATATAATATAACATAACTAAAATTTTTAATAAAAAAAATAAAAACCGACTTCAAAACAAAAATCCACTAAAAACCAAAAGTAATAAAATAATAACTACCACTCCAAAGCAAAAAAATAATATTTATTACATGGAACTCGTGCATGTTGATTAATTTGCTTAATGACTTGACTATTCAAAAAATCAAAATATATGCGTAACATATTGAAGGCGGGCCGCCAAGTACCAAACATGTAGGACGTATGCCTTAAATTAATTTAAATATCTATATGTTTGGTACTAAAAATTTTAGTTATTTTTATCTTTTTAGTGTTAATAGACATTTAAATGAAGAAGATTTGGTCCCCACAAGGAATATGTTCTTTCCGATGACAATGAAATCGCTAAAATCGGCTAAAAGCTGCCAAAGATATTGGAATATTCACATGTTTATTCCCCCCCCTTCGCGCTTACCCCTTTTTCCCTCAACCACTGTAGCCAAGCTTTTTTACTGAACCCAATGCAAAAAGAACCGTTGATCTCCTATCAAATTTTGAGGATTTCTACTCTCCAGGTCCGAACATGATAATCAGATCTTAATGTTGTGTTCCTGGATTCAACCTGTTAATACGTTCTTTCCAATGAAAAAGAAATCACTAAAATCGGTTATAAGCTGCTGAAGATATTAGTATTTACGTGTATTTTAACGTTAACACCCCCCCCCCTCACCCCTACCCCTTTCTCCCTCCCTCACTGTAGCTTCACTTTTATAATAAACCTAGTGCAAAAAGAACCATTGGAATCCTACTAAATTTTGAAGAGTTCTAAGCTCCAGGTCCGAACATAATCATCAGATCTTCATGTTGTATTCCTGAGATCAACCTGTCAATACGTTTTTTTAAAAGAAAAATAAATCGCTGAAATCGGTTAAAAGCTGCCGAAGATATTAGAATTTACGTGTATTTTAATTAATTAAATAAAAGCATTTAAAAGCAAATTATTATCATTACATACGAATACATTACTCCTAGGCAGAAAAGGTACACCCTTTATACATTTTAAAATATTTAATCCCACTTTAGTTAAACGAAAACAATTTAAATAATTATTAAACCCAATGCCAACATAATACAAGGACGAATTATAAATAATTATACGAATTAATTAATTCTTAATGTACACAGTCAGGTCATAAGTATTGTCACACAGTAAAAACTTTTCTTTTACAATGCTGGCCACAAAAAAGTTTATGGAATTCGAATTTCGAATTGTTCATGAAAATGAAAATGTATAGTTTTTAGAATTTTACTCATTTTTAAATATGGAGTGGACGCTTAAAGAAGACCGTGTTGCAGTTATTGCGTTGCATCGTTGCGGTTACGCGCCAATTCAAATTTTTGACATACTGAAAAATTTGAATATAACCAAAAGATTCGTTTATCGTACCATCAAACGATACAATGAAGACTCTAGTGTAGATGACAGGTCAAGAAGTGGTCGCCCTCGGTCTGTTAGGACTCCAGTAGTGATAAAAGCTGTGAAGGCGCGAATTCAAAGAAATCCCAAACGTAAGCAGAAACTGTTGGCCCTTCAGATGGGTTTAAGCAGAACCACGGTGAAAAGGGTGTTAAATGAAGACTTAGGGCTTCGGGCATATCGAAGAAAAACAGGACATCGTTTGAATGCTCGTCTAATGGACCTGAGACTGAAGAGAAGCCGCGCTTTGTTGAAGCGGTACGCGGGAAATAAATATCGGGAAATTCTTCTTTCAGATGACAAAAAATTTACCGTAGGAGAGAGCTACAACAAACAAAATGATACACACAGTAGTGAAGAAGCGAGCAACCGTATTCTGCGTGTCCAACGAGGTCATTTTCCATCCTCGCTCATGTTATGGTTGGGAGTTTCTTATTGGGGCTTAACAGAGGTACATTTTTGTGAGAAAGGTGTAAAAACGAATGCAGTTGTGTATCAAAATACAGTCCTGACGAACCTTGTGGAACCTGTTTCTCATACCATGTTCAATAACAGGCACTGGATTCGGCGCCAGCTCATAGAGCGAAGAGCACACAAGACTGGCTGGCGGCGCGTGAAATCGACTTCATCCGGCACGAAGACTGGCCCTCCAGTCCAGATTTGAATCCGTTAGATTACAAGATATGGCAACACTTGGAGGAAAAGGCGTGCTCAAAGCCTCATCCCAATTTGGAGTCACTCAAGACATCCTTGATTAAGGCAGCCAGCGATAGACAACTGGCCGCGCAGATTGAAGGCCCGTATTCAAAATCACGGAGGTCATTTTGAATAAACTTTAGTGTCATAAGAATCTATGTTTTGTTAAGTTCATTTTGGTATAAATCGTTACATAATGAATAAACTTGTTTCAATTATTTTATATTAAACATGTGACAGAATTTATGACCTGACTAGGTATATTATTTCAGTGTGCCATAGTCCTGTTGAAAGCAGACTGGATTGCTTACACAGGTAGCGGGTTCGAGTCAAAGGCAGACACTTACTTACGTAACTGATAACTAACACCCAACAGTCACATAGATAGTCCTGACCCCACACTAATATCGGGTATTGTGTCGCGGGTATCGGAACTACAGAGACTTTTCGGTTTCATAAACACCCAGACCCGAAATAAAATATTTGTGGGCCGCACAAACATTTCTCTCGGTGCGGGGTCGAACCCGCGGCCTCTCGTTTCATATGCAGCGTCTAACCAACTGTGCCACGGAGGCTTTACATAATTAATATTTGTGGTCATTTAACAGACAGTGGATTGCAATCATGTCAAATTATTTTAAAAAAGGTGAAGTGCCGTAGATGCCGTTTTGTTCTTCTTGAAGGAAAATATCGTAAGTTATTTTTATCACTAAGTTCTCCATAGGAATGTTCAAGGTAAACATATAATATATATAAATAAATTTAAAAAAACATCATATAATTTAGGTAAACAGACCCATATATATAAACTCACGTCATTTTCCCAGAAACGGTAGGCAGAGGTGTTACTAGGACACTCACATTTCACCTTGTATGTTTCCTCCCACGGCGTGACGAGACTATCGCCATATCGGGCATAAACACGCCCCCTATCAGATCTTGGGACGGAATATGCAAGGGGAAATGTGGGTGTCCTCATTGCACCTCTGCCTACCTCTTCTGGGAGAAAGGCGTGAGTCATCATCATCATCATCATCATCAGCCTATTCGCGTCCACTGCTGGACATAGGCCTCTCCTATGGCACGCCACTGGGCTCGATCTTCAGCCCAACGTCTCCAACCGCTGCCAGCCATTTTTCGGATGAGTATAGGCGTGAGTATTCCACTTATATAAAACTACTGGGTATATCACAGGGGCGTGCGCTCCTTGTAGGCAGAAATGCAGTGCTTTACTTGCCATTCACAGATATTTTATTATAACGTTCGTACGTTTTAGATGACTTTAATTTATAGTAAATAAATGAATAAACAAAATATAATAACTTAAAAACGCCTAATATTTTATAAATAGCACCTATTTGCAATCACGCAAACATTATGGTTGCCACGCGAAAAGCAAGAGGCGCTGCAAAGCAAATTAATGTACCTAATCAACCAAGTCATGCCGCCGCGTCCCGCATTACATTTGTTTGCATGTGTGTAGTAATTTTGGTGTCCGTGCATAGTCGCAAACGCACACACCCATGAATATTGAAAGCCGCGACTCCTGCGGCAGGCCTCGGGAGTTCGGCAGTTGTCGGGAGTAATCGTAAATGTTCGTTGCCTATAATCCGAGTAAAATTAATAGGCTGGAATCTAATAAATCACCTATGCACATTATGCATTTTTGGTTTATTATTATTAGCCTTTATTGCTGATACTAAACAATGAACAAATTGTTTTAACTTAAACCTAGTACATCGGGTTTCCCGGTTTAGTGGTCAGCGTGTCCAGTGACAGATAGGCCTCTTCCAGCTGCTTCCATTCTTCTCTATTGGTAGCTTTTCTTGACCAGATTGTCCCTCCAATCATCTTGATATCATCTGCCCATCTTCTAGCTTGTCTACCTCTTTTTCTTTTGCCATCACGTGGCTGCCATTCTGTTATAATTTTAGTCCATTTCATTCTGCTTTCCCTTGTCATATGTCCTGTCGTATTCCACCTTTGTTGTAGATCTAATGTCTGCTGCTTTTTTACGGTCTTTTAGCGTCACCCCCAACATACTCCTTTCAATTTCTCTTTGACACGATCTTAGTTTTAAAAGATGTTTTTGAGTCAATGCCCATGTTTGGCACCCGTACGTAAGACCAGTATCTTTTCCAAGCACAGGCCACTCTGCTTTTTATTTCTATATCTGTCCGGTCTCTAAAAGATATTAATTGCCCTAAGTATCTATAGTTTTTAACATATTCAATATCTTCATTGTCCACTTTTATGAATATTTCTTCTCTGTTTGTCATTACATTTGTTTTTGATTTATTTATAGTAAGACCAACTACTCTGCTTGCCTCAGTTAGCTGTTGTAGCATATGTTGTGGGGTTTTCGCGTTGTCAGCTATTAGGACTAAGTCATCAGCGAACCTTAAGTGGCTAAGTTGTCTACCGTTGATATTCATGCCAAAATTGTCCCACTCAAGATTTCTGAATATGCTTTCCAAGACTGCTGAGAAAAGTTTTGGCGACAGCGGATCTCCTTGCCTCACACCTCTGGCTATTGGGAACTCTTCACCGGTTGATTCCAGTTTTATTTGCGCCGTGCTATTTGCGTATATATTTTTAATTATACGTATGTATTTCTTTGGCACTCCCTGCTGGATTAGAGCCCTCCAAAGCGAATCGTGTTCTATAGAATCAAATGCTTTACTATAGTCCACAAATGCGATGTACAAGGCTTTACCGTATTCTTGACATTTTTCTATTAGCTGTTTGATGACATGCATGTGATCAGTGGTTGAAAACCCCGCCCTGAAACCAGCTTGTTCTATAGGCTGATGTTCATCCATTATTCCTGTTATTCTGTTCAATATCAATTTGGAGAACACTTTATAAATATTCGACATGAGGCTTATAGGCCTGTAGTTTTCTATAATGTTTCTATCCCCTTTTTTGTGTAAAAGAATAATTGTGCTCTTGGCCCATTGCGGTGGTATACATTCTGAGCTTAAAATGGAATTGTATATTTCCGTGAGTTTTCCTAGATTTTCCGGTACTCTAATTGAGATTTTGATCATTTCATTTGAAATCTGGTCTGGTCCAGGAGCTTTGTTGTTTTTTTGACTGTTGACAGCTTTTTCTATTTCTGATTGTAGGAAAACTGGTATGTCTTCGTCCATGTCGTCATTATCGAGATTTATAGTTAAGTCTCTAGTATTTCGTTCTGTTGCATAAAGTGTTCTATAGAAGTCAGTTGCTGTCTGTATTATAGCTTTTCTGTCGTTTCCTGTTTTCCTGCTTTATTTTTAATGTTTGGGATCCATTTTTTCGCCTCTATCAGTTCTTTCAAAGCTTTTTTAACTCCTCCTGTCTTGTTTATATGGTAATTGAGTGCATTCGTTCTTTTCTTGGTTCTGTCTTTTTTGATGCTGTTACTTATTTTTTTACTTAATTCTGCTATGATTTTCTTTATCTTTTCCAAGTTTTAAAAGTTTTCTTCTTTCTTCTATTAATGTTTTAGTGTCATTTTCGGTATTGGTTGTCTTATGCTTTTCGAATTTATTGAACAGTGGACCAAATATTTCTTTTATCTCATTGTTATATTTATCTTCTATTTCGTTTTTTGGTGTATTTATGAAAAATTGTTGTTGTTTGTTTATAAAGTTAGATTTTGCATTGTATTTTTTTCTACTCTTTTTAGGTTCAGTGATATTTATTACTGCTCTCACTATCCGGTGGTTGGTATTAAAGTTGAATTGGTTTAAAATGTTTGTTTTTGGCCCCCGCGAAACACAAAACATTTCTATTTGTTTAAATAGAAATGTTTTGTGTTTCGCGGGGGCCATTTTGCTTTTTTATGAGTTTTTGCATTGTTTGGCATCGTTTAGCAAGTACACACACAGCCCTACCTACGTCACATACCTACTTATAATTTGACAGGCCATAAATTAAAAGAACCTGTTCTCAGAGGGTAGTACTTTGTCACTTATAGTCGGTGTTTTATTTATAACTAACAATTGAATAAAATGAACTTTAAAGCTTTGTAATACGGGTCATCAAATTCTTCATCAATGATGACTTTAAAAAGTAATAGCAACCTTATAATTAATAGTTTAAGAACTATTTTGGTACCAAGTGTGTCGATGTAAGAATTAAAGAGAATTCTTGAAATAGCGTTTTTAATAATCACAAATGTTAGGATTGTGTTAATTCTTTGAAATACAGTCGTTATACTAATAAGAAGTTGTTATGATATTCTTAGAAGATAGTTTGTTTTTATAAAATTCCTCGTCTATTTCTCTTAGTTTATTTTATTTATTTTTGTGTCAAATTGAATGAAAAGTGGCAGAGCGACAATTACCTTGGATATTGAGAATGGCCTAAGCCAACCCAGGCGGTAGGCGGTACTATCTCCACTATATTTGTGGAACGCCCTACCAGTTGTGGTAAGACGGGCGAGGTCACTATCATCGTTTAAAAAAATGGTCAAAGATCACTACCTGTCTCCTACATTTACACATTGATGTGGATAACTTTCCTGTTTGTATGTACTGATACTCTTATATTATATATAAATATGTATTTATTTATGTATGTATTATTAGTTATATATATATGTATGTATTGATGTATTTATATATATATATATACATATACAGGGTATATCAAGACTGCTACCGAAAACGAAGCCGGGTGGTAGTCTAAGCGACTTCAGACACAATGCAACAGAAAAAGTTGCAAAAAAAAGCGACAATTTTTTTTTGTTATTTTTTTCCTATGGCCATATTTGGGTGGTAAATACATTTTTTCCTAAAATAATAGTGTATACCCTTTTACTTATAAATACTCTAAGGTATAAAAGAGTTTAAATTATTATTTTAGCAAAAACTACGGATTTACCACCCAAAAATGACGATATTTAAAAAATCATAAAAAATAATTGTCGCGTTTCTATGCGAAATTTTTAATTGCATTGTGTTTGTAGCCACTAAAACTACCACCCGGCTTCGTTTTCGGTAGCAGTCTTGAGATACCCGGTATATATATATATATATGTATATATATTTTATTATTATTTAGTAATTATTTGTTGTTCTTATAATTTTTTTTCCGTCTTAACTCCTATTCTTTACACTTTACGACTGCCCTCTAATTATCCTTTTATCAAATCCATCCCATGGTTGTCTGTAAGACATTGCCTTTGAGCGATAAGACCGCCAATTGTACTTTTATGATTGTAATTTTCATTTTATTTGTATTTTTTTTGTGCAATAAAGTGTATAAATAAATAAAATATATTCTCCGACACAAAGTTTGAATTTTCGACGTCCACATACCGGATATATCAAGAGTGCTACCGAAAACGAAGCCGGGTGGTAGTTTTAGTGCCTATAAACACAAAGTAACTAAAAATTTCGAAAAGAAAGGCGACAATTTTTTTTATTGTTTTTTAAATAATGTCGAGCTTAGGTGGTAAATCCATAGCTTTTGCTAAAATAATAATTTAAAGCCTTGCGTACCATAGCGTCGTTAAAATAAAAGAGTATACACTATTAACTAAGAAAAAACGACGTATTTACCACCCTAATACGACGATAGAAAAAACAAAAAAAAAATTCGTCGCAATTTTTTGCACAAAATTTAGTTGCATTGTGTCTGAAGTCACTAAAACTACCACCCATTCGTTTCGTTATCGATAGCATTATTGACATACCCTGTATAAGAAAGTGTTCCACTATTAAAAATTCAATACTCTAACGAACTTATCATTCACTCCAAACTAAGTCTAAGGTTACGATGCGATAATGTTGTACGAAACACGACAGCAAAGTTGTCGTTTCATGGCAGTTTAATGAGACAGTGCTGCCACCCGGGCCGATCCTTCCCATTCCTACAATAGCCCAAGGGAACAGTGGAGCTCTACGGTATACAATGATTGTACTCTTTTACATAAAAACCTACAGTCGCTACCAGACAATGCGTAGGTACAGGCACGATGAAAGTAAATGAATACATATGAATATTCAGTCATTGCGGCCGATACATTTGCATATAATTGCGTTTGTCACAATTACTTACCACAATGCGTGGGCGGTACAGTGCCGCACCTGGGATTCAATCCATTTTCATATTCACGCCTGTGTGCATGAGGGTAGGTAGTCATTAGTGCCTACCCGCAAATAATGAGGAAAATAAATAGATGGAAATGTTTCGACTGGTTTTAAAACGATACTGTGAAATTAATCTGGAAAACCTGTTTTTTTTATTAATAAATAAAATAATATAAAATAAGTAGGTTTATTGTTACCTGAAGTTCATTATAATTTAAGACTTTTACTACATGTCGTATAGTTCGAAATACAATTGTATAAGTTAAAGCAACCTCGGACACTTTTGGCGTGTAATTTTGTTCAGTACCCTGTAGTATATATTTGATGAAAGGTTACAAATAAAAATGTATCCTAAATACAAATTCAAATGTGTTTCAACCACAGGTTTCAACTTACTGCTTCTGGAACTCTTCGATTGTCCATAAATAATTATATAAAATATCATATTTATAACTTAACTATTTATTTCTGGAACTCTTCCATTGTCCACTTCCCTCCATAGCAAAGCGAGACAAATCTGTCCAACATACCCATGCGCTTATTTTCCCACGTCAAAAATTTCACCCGACACTTTCTTCGATCAGAATGCGTTATCGGTAAAGTTTTTCATCGTAACCTGAGCCTCACGAATACTTGTTTTTATAAAAATACGTAAAAAGAGTTCGTGTATCGTGCGATACAGATTTCACGAAGAAAAAAAAAACAAAAAAAAGTAAAAGAGAAAAAAATGAGACAAGCGGCCGGCCCCGCCCGCCCGGCTCATGTCAAGCGACGGTGAAGTGTCGCGGTGCACACGAGCTCACATTTCACGAGATATTTATATTAAAATTAATTTATTTCGAACTTGTCGATATCGGCATCTTTGTATTTTGCTATTTTTCAAAACTATTTCTTTTAAATTACATATGTGTATAATATGTGTTGACAATATTCTCCAAATGTTTGATTGTTAAAACATGCAAATGTAATATTATTAAGCAAGTGTAAGGCAGTATTTTTTTTTTAATTTGTTCATATTTATTTAAAGGACCGGCTTATCAACTAGCGGACGATGGTATCCATATACCATAACAACTTTTTATTTTTAATAAACTGATTAAAAAGTGACTTGAGTTATAATATTACGATTGCTTGACATCAGTTCTTTCTGGAGTACAACTTTCTGCTAGTTTAGTTACTATATGTTCATCCTATGTCAAAGTAATGACAAAAAAGGCAAGGTTTGGTAAGCATGTGTAAAATATATGATGATGAATGACACACGAAAATTAGTACTACCATTAATTTTCATTCAAATGATAAAAGTATGTGAAATTGACCAGTACAATCTTCAAAAAGATAAATGATTTCATGAAATGCAAATTACTTGTAAGTAGTCCACGCATAGGCGTGGAGCGATAACTACTTACAAGGCATTTTGCATAAACGACAAGACACCTGCGTTGATAACTCCAAATACTAACCGAGAATATTCAACGACATAAATATTTAAATGTTTTTATAATTTATGTAAAAGTGTCAACCATATGAAGTTATTTTGCATTTTGCGTATTTTCGACGGAAACGTTATTCATTATTTATTTGATTGTATCTGGTTTTAAAGGAACATGTTCATTATTTGCCTACGTTCGTTATTAAATTTACATATTGGAAGGCAAACGACAAAATTAATAAAAGTAGCAGTATTTATATTTAAGTATACTTTGAATTTAATATATCCGTCCCCGGGCTCTTAATGTCAAGTATAGAAAATTTATAGAATATATTTTATAAGGAAGTAATAATAGTCTTTTAAGTTTTATCTTTATTAATGAATATCAAGTAACAAAGTGACAGAAATCGTTTTTTTTTATTGGTTTTATGCTGCTTTCAACCTAATTCAATAATATATTTATGACTGAAAAACATATCATACCAAGTCTATAAAATACAAAAGAAAAAAATATACTTTACGTGTAGACCATCATCGAAACATCAAATATCTCAGCATCATAAGATCCCACAAAACATTTTCTCATGTATACCACGCAATCCGTTATCGTTGCATGCCGTCGCACTCGGGTTCCTGCTGTCGTGTCCCTTCACAAACCGCCATTCAAGCCAATCCATTGCAATATAATCCTTATACCCTCCACATAAAGACCCTTTTACCCGCATACCCAACTTTGCAGGCCAGAACAGTCTCACAAACTTAATAATCACAATCTGATAAATTCGAAATGGACATTATTGCTTCGAATTGCGGTACTAAAACGATACATATTTAATTTCGTCGCGTATGATTTGCATTCGAAAATTCGAAATTTAAATTCACCTCTAATTCTATGTAATAAGGCTAGATTGGATGCATCTATAAATGTGTTGAAATGGAACGGTTTATTTTTGTTAGTGCAAGCGATTTTGAACCTTATTTTTAGAGGGATAACGTTGATGAGATGTTGATGTGATAATCTGGGAAGCTACCTGCAGTTTTTGCAACCATAAAGCATTGTCTTCCAAAGTAGTCCCACGTTTAACTGAATATTAGACTATCAATGTATTCATTGAATCATAGCTCGGGTGGGAAATTATGAGAGTTTTAGTTAGAGACTCTCAAATTGATTACTGTTGGTAAAACAGTCCGATATTTATAATCAATTAAGTTTCATATACTTTACGCCCGAATACTGAAACGCAACTTAAATATAAGTTACGCTTAACTACGTTAATCCCGCTTAAATATTTTTTTTTTTTTTTATTGCAATGAATGGCGGGACGAGCAAGCCGTTCGCCTGATGGTAAGCGATACGACCGCTCATAAACAGTAGCAACATTCCACTGCGCTCGCCATCCTGAGACATAAGATGTTAAGTCTCAATATGTCCAGTAGTTGCTCTGGCTACAATGCCCTTCAATCCGAAACACAACAGTGCATTTAAGCAATGTTGTTTCACGGGAGAAATAGACATTGCGGTGGTACCTACCCAGATGGCCTCTCACATATGAGAGACCTACCACCAGTAATACCGGATAAGTGGGCCGTTCGCTGTTAAGGGCAACTTATTATTTGAATGGCGTTCCTGTATTCAGGCGTTAATTCCTTTGGAGTCTGGATGTGTAAAAACCGATAAGTCTCTTGTAGTTTCTGATACACAAGACAAGTATCTTGTATCTTGAAGCTGTGTGATTGTACATCAATATTCATGTATATTTTGGTCTGTAGCTAAATCGCCGGTAGCGCAGTTATACTACGGTGCGCTGCTGAGGTCTCAAATTTGAATCTCGGGTTGGGCAAAGTGATATTACATTTTTCTATTCCAAATCAACTAACTTCCAGTCACAGTTTCCATACAACCGTTCCGCAGTACCAGACGCAATAAATCTATAGCTATATATACATAATACAACAGTAGTTAGTATGCATCGCCGTATCCACGCGGTCGCCTACTCGCCCCAGTCGCGCTCACTATGTAGGCCCACCGGTAAACCCGTCACCTTCCGTTCTAGACACACTAGATTTATAAACTTCTCATCAGAAAACACCGAGACACCTTACAAGTTTCTGTTTTGTAATAAGAAAAATGTGCGTATTTAGGAATATCAAATGTCCTTTAACATGAGGTTTTCAAATCCTCATGTTGACGTTCTAAATTCAAATTAAATTTCTAAACATTTTTCTGTCATGGTAAATTGTATGAACCTGGTGGTAAACGTAATGATTGTTTTGCAATGGAAGGCGAGACGAGCATGCCAATCACATCATGGTAAACTATACGCCCGCTTATGGACAGTAGCATTGCTTGACATTCCACTGCGCTCGCCATCCAGAGATATAAGATAGTAAGTCTCAATATGTCCAGTAGTTACTCTGGCTACAATGTCCTTCAATCCGAAATACAACAGTGTGTTTACACTGCTGTTTGACAGGAGAAATATACATTACGGTAGTACCTACCCAGGCAGCCTTTCACATATCTACCATAAATAAAATTACATCTACAAATAAGATTGTTTACAATTCCCCCATTTCTTTGTTGTAATTATTAAATAAAAGATTTGTAAAGCTATATTATAGGCAGCGGTATAAGTTTTCCTATGTAGATGTGGGTTTCGATAGAACCCCGACTGGTCACGTAACACAGTTGAATAAGAAGAAAGGTTTTATTCCGTCCACGCATAAATTAAAACTTTAAACGTAACAGTAACTATGTAAGCTCACGCTAGTATTCCTGTAAGGGTAGGCAGAGATGGAACTAATGCTACACAGAGGTCGCTTTTATTTTCCTCCAAAATATAATCATAATCATCATCATCAACATCCAAAAACTTTAGTGTCCCACTGCTGGGTATAGGCCGCTCTCATATTATGCCTTTTTCTTTGTTTTTTTCCAATCGTCTCCAAAATATGGTAGGGTTTAAACTGTAATAATTTATGATCAAATCATTTGAAATAGAATATTTAAATAAAACTAAATTTTACGGATTTAATCGTGTATTTGGTTAAATTTTTTAAATTTTTATCTTCCAGACTTTTTTGATTTTACAGCTTTCCTGGTCAAGGCGGACTATCAAGTCCATAAAAATACATCTTAATGTGTAACTATCGCGTAAATCTAAGAAAAAATATATTTCAATGGAATAGTTCGCAGATTGGAGTGGTCAAACCGGGAATCAAAGCCAGGACTTCATGGTTTTTAGCCTTTATACAATGACATTAGTCACTACGGTCACAGTGTTTTTAGTATATGTATTTGACAACACATCCGCAAATATTATGATTCATCTATAAATATATCTCATGAGGTTAATTGCGCAGTTTTCCTTCATTTTAACTCGGAATGTATTGTAAATAAAATAACATTTACTGGTTACTCACATTATTCATTGTAAAAGATGCATCAGCCCATTTACGTCCCACTGCAGGGCACGCGTCTCTTCTACAGTCGAAAGAATGATTGAGAGGGGTGAGGCTATAAATTCCACCACGCTGGCCTAGTGCGGGTTGGCGGACTTTACATACCATCGATTTTTACAAATATAGTATGAACGTTTCCTCACGATGTTTTCTTTCACCGTTATAGTGCATGGTGATTGAGTATCAATGACTACAAAAATACAGAGATTTATTTGAACTGTAAACATGTTGACAGCCGCACGTCTCTCATTTGTAGTCATCCGACTGGGTACCATCGCAATGTCTATTTTTTCCACCAAACAGCAGTATTAAGGCACTATTGTGTTTCATTAGACATTGTAGCCAGAGTTAACTGGACATATTGAGACTTTACACCTTATGCCTCAGGATGGTGAGCGCAGCAGAATGCCCTGCAATGCTTTATAATTTAAAGTGTTGTTTGGTTTTGCTATTGTTCATGAGCGGCATCACTAGTATCACTTACCATCAGGCGAACGGCATGCTCCTCTTACCATTCATTGGATAAAAAAGCCGTATCTTGTCCATCACCAACAGGCCACCACGCAATACTTTGGTCTACCCAAGCAAAATATTTCATAAACTGCGATAAACGAAGATAAAAATGATAAATGTTTATATTATAATAGGCAAGCGCCCTACATATTATTTCCCTACTAAGTGCTCCCAGATTGGGTTAATGTCAGAACGTTGACGTTTCGCACCTGCTCCCCGCTTCTATTAATACCACAATTAATACATAACATATTTTACATTCACGTGGATTTTTACGTTTAGTTTTGGCAAATCTTGGTAGGGGACAATGAATCGACTAAAATATTAGAGAACCTATTCTAATACTACTGGTGGTAGACCTCATATGTGAGGGGTCACCTGGGTAGGTACCACCGCAATGTCCTCCGCCAAACAGCAATGAGATGCACTGTTGTGTTTCGGTTGAAGGTCATTGTAGCCAGAGAACTATTAGACATATTGCATTTAACATCTTATGTCGTAGGATGGCGAGCGTAGTAAAGTGCATTGCTTTGTAATTAAAGGTGTTGTTTGGTTTTACTACTGTACATGCGCGGTCGTATCGTTTAGCATCAGGCGAGTAGGATGCTCGTTTCGCCATTCATTGTAATAAAAAAAGACTTTATCTCAATTCGCGTGAGTAAAATATAGTTTTGACAGTTTTGACAAATCTTGGTAGAGGACAACGAATCGACAAAAACATTTGAGGGAATTCCTTTGAATCTATAATAGGCTTTAGACAAGTAAAAGTATGCATATAATATGCTGATTTTCCTAAACGCATACTCTTATTACTTTCTCACAGAAAACCAATGATCATCGCTTGAAAATATGTCTAATTATGAAGACTCGACAGCAGAAACTTCTACGGCAATATATTTAATTTTGAAAATGAAAAAAATACCACTACATACCGGTGCCACCATGCTATGCAACATCTATTGACCAATTGATTTGCACAAAAAATAACCACTACCAGATTTTAGTACGTATTCCATCAAAAATTCTTTCAAACGGAAATTGCATCGGACTCTCAATATCTTCTTAACATGCAATTTGCGCAAATTGACGTATCAAAAGTTACTTACTTGCCGTTACTTGCCACAAAATTCGCAATTACTAACTAATGCACCTTCAAGAATTTAATAAAATCTTATTTAGTACTAAAAAACACAAAACATATAAAATAGCCGTGGGAATGAGGTATTTAAATAGATGACAAATGGTCTGAAGTTTTTTGTTTTGCTGTCGGTCGGAAACATTGCAACGTAGGCGAAAGAATAGTAGATGTAGGTTATTTAAAACTGGTCGCTATTGCAATCTTTGAGAGATTTTTTATTACAATGAATGGCGAGACGAACGTGCCATTCGCGTGATGGTAAGCGATAAGACTGTTCAAGGACAGTAGCAAAACCAAACAACACCATGAATTAAAAAGCAATGCTTGGTGTTCCACTACGCTCGCCATCCTGAGATGTTAGTCAAGTCTTAGTATGTACATTGTACAGTAGTTACTCTGGCCACAATGTCCTTTAACTCGAAACCAACAGTGCATTTAACAGCTTTTGGCAGGAGAAATTAGACAGACATCGACGATGCATAATTTTGTTTAGTACTAGACTTCTTGTGGCCTAAGACGAGATATTATATTGATTTTTGATACAAATGTAATCTTCGATTAAAAAAGAAGCTCTGATGCTAAGACAATATTTATTTAACATTAATTTAATAGCATAAAGACATAACATTATTTAGATACATGCCTATATTAGGATTCAATGTGATCAGTGCCAAAGCGTGCTTGTAATTAGCTTTACTATTTCTTATTTAACTATTTATGTTTCCTATATTTAGTTACGTTTTTATTTAGTTAATTTACATCTTGTATGGAGTCAAATTCTCCAGTTCCATATTAATTAAAACTTTCAGTCAGGTCAGGCAAACGAGCAAACAAGTCACCTGAATGGGTATTGGAAATCCAATCCCACTCACCGTTCCGGACAAGCCTGCCCATTCATGCTGAGTCAGACTGACAACAGCGTGGCTCTACCACTTCCAAAAATGTAATAATAAAAGAGTAAAGTCTTTGTCCAAAAGTGATATGCGGAATTACAATAACGATATTATTCATTAGGATACCTGAAGACGTTCTATTCTTAGACATTACTAACTAAACTTTAATAATATGAAAAAGTACTAAATTCTCTGCTAAATGTATTTATACATATACGGTGCAAATAACATATTTTGTTTCAACTAGAAAACATACATCAACATAACTTCAGCGCAAATCGTAGATTGAAACCCACATTTGAATGAAAGAGTTGTAGCTTCCTCGTTAAATCATCGACCAACTAATGTAGAAATATATTAGTATCTTGAAATCAGTTGTAAACGGTCCTTAGAAGCGCGAACAGCGACCACGAACGGCTCAATATCTGCAAAACACCACATATTTTCTAATTATGTTTATTTAACTTCTCATTAATGAGTTAATTAAGTTAATTTGTTAGAATCACTTCGTAGAGTAGTGAGTAAGAACACTAAATTACCATCGTAAGGCGTTGAATCACTAGTGAGTTTTTGTTGATAATATTTCGCCTCAGTTGTTCATTATCGTGAGTTAACTTTATACAAAACTAGCGACCCGGCCCAGCTTCGCCCGGGTACAAATTGATTTCTGTACAATAATATGTACTTATTATTATTATACATATAAACATTCCTATATAGGCACGCTGCCGCCGCCCCGGCTGGCCAGTACCGCCGCAAGCGCTACGTCCCGCAATTTTAAATCTGTAATATCTTCTAAAATATTCATTTAAATCTTATGCTGTAGAGGACCATATAGATCTATATTAAATCAACAATGTATTTAAGCTATTTAATTGGATAAGGATTTATGCTGTATTGGTTAAAATCGCTTCGAAAATTAGCCATTATTTGTCGTAAAAAGTAAATGACAAAAAAAAAAATTGTGGGATATCCATAAGAGATAGACATATACCATCGCGGAGTTTTCTGTAGACCTTTTCAATGTGTACAAATAATTAGTACATTATTTTGATAAATCTCGTAGGGTTCTGCCTATAATCAGCCTGCGTTTGCAATGTAAGCGGAAAAATATTGATAATTAACGACATCACATTAGAAACCTCAAAAATAACAGTATTTCTCCACTATTTAATGGATGTTATTATACAAGTAAACCTTTCTATTGAATCACTCTATCTATTAAAAAAAACTGCATCAAAATCCGTTGCGTAGTTTTAAAGATTTAAGCAAACAAGGGGACACAGGGACAGCAAAAACGCCTTTGTTTTATACTATGTAGTGATAGCGCAGTTATCACATTTTTTCACGTTTACATGATATATACGGCCTAATTCATACAGTTTAGTAACCTAATTCATCCATCGAATGTTGTCTCTTTCGAAAGAATTTTGAAGACGGTTTGAGCGAAGAAGACAAAACATTTGATAGGTAAAATAGAATCAGGCACTCAAAAAATGTAAAAATTAAACCAAATCCGCGATAAAATCCGTAAATAATAGTCTTATTTCAAGGTAAAATAGATTTATAAATTCATATTAGATGTAAAAAACAAGAAAAATATCTATGCAGTCATTTAGCTACTGGATTAACTTGTTTATTAAATAATTTCCTGTGCTGTATCAGCCAATTATGGGTCTTTAATAAGAAGTAATGACTCCCTTTACAATCGAGAGTTCGATTTAAGTATCAGTTAGGATAATATGTAGTATTGGATCCCATGCTTTAACTATATTTTATTAAATCGGAACCCAAAAGACCAACTGCCAGACCTCAAGACATTGTGAGCTCCTTCTGCGTAGATCGGATCGCAAATACAGATTAACTATTTAAATTATTTTTTAATTTAATTATTGTAAAATAAGGGTAGTTGAATTGTAACAGTCACAGAGCGGACGACCAATACCTCAGTCCGCCCCGTGACCACGAAAGCTGTAAAGTAATCGGAACGTCGGGAACTCAAAAAATGTAAAAATTAAACCAAATCCGCGATAAAATCCGTAAATATAATAGTTTCACATACGTGAGTTATAAAGTCATCAATTTATTATTAAACTCGTATTTTTATGATTGCTTTGACAGGTCACAATTCAGTAGGTAATTAACTGTAACTTCAATTGTTTTCTTAACAATTTTGTTTATTAAAAGCGTTTATAAAATATTAATTCCAAAATACTCTATTCTAGATTTTATGCGATCTATTGATTGGAATTCGATACTTTCAAATTCAATAATCTAAACCTTGTATCTAGAAAACTTAATTTATAAATGTATAAACACAAAGCAGAACAAAAATAAAACCACTCAACCATTAAAGTACCAAATACGCGAACTATCCATAAAGTCAAACAAGACTGCAAGATTGTTCTAAAAATAAACCACACTCACCGTTGTGAACGCGTTTAGGTTCAGATCTGTGAAGTTGGCCGCAGTCAGCTTACAAGGATTCTGGGCCCTGGAATACGTCACTTAAATAATTATACCGTAGTAAAGATATTGTACGGATGAAGGTCGTTTTAAACATGACAACGCGTGAGAAAATCAAGAAGCCAACAATTTTTGATATTTTAATGTTCTTAGTAACTCTTGAATTAAGTCACCTATGCATATTTTCAATTTAATCAATTTTCTTTTTAAATAAGGTACGTAATAGGTATTCAATGCTGATAAATTATTTTTCAATGTATTTAAAGATTTTTTATTACTTGTCTGCACTCCATTATGCATTTGATGGTAAATTCAAAACAGTCTAGAAAGAATATATTGTGTAAATACTAATTATAAATAATTCGTCTATTATTATTTTATTGGAGCTTGTATCCTTTTTTTTTCTAGACTGCCCTCATCTTTTCTTTTTTTTTCTATCCATCCAAAGGTTGTCTGTAAGAAATCGCCTAGAGCGATAAGACCGCCATCTGTACTTTTTTTTTCATTTGTAATATATTTAAGTGTTTATCCTTTTTTGTGCAGTTAAGAATAAAATCTTATATATAAAAATGAATCGCAAAATGTGTTGGTAACCGCATAATTCAACAACGCCTGGACCAATTTGGCTGATTTTGGTCTTGAAATATTCGTAGAAGTCCTGGGAAGGTTTTAGGGGTGAGAAAAATAGGAAAATTTCTGATGAAGATACTAAAAACCTTTTTTTGGGTATCGTTTAAGCGTGATGCGTCCAGCCAATATAGGATGATCTTTGTTTATTTGACGGGAGACGTAAAAGACGGTCCAGCTTCAACTACCATCCAACGTAAAATGATCTATCTTTCCATTGTCTTTCATTGACGGCTGACGAAATAGAACAAAATTCAAAAAATGTGTACATCGTGTATATCGTGCATATAATATTATCTAGATACGGCGTCTTGCGCATAATTTTGTGAAATGTAAATTGAAATCATGTCCATATCTACCAAAATCGCCCATTGTTTTTTGAGATTATTGCAACAGTTTTAAACAAGGTATACTCTATCGAAGCGTTTTGCCGGAGTACACCAAAATATATCTAATTATAATTTTTCGTTTTCATAAACGACATTGTTTTTGAATTGATACTTTTAGATGCGCTGGGGGACATATTTAAATTTCGCATTAATATTGTTTGTAGACTCAAGAATAAAAAGAATATTGGTACGTTGATGCCGTATCTAGACATTATAACGAAACGATATGCAGTTTTATATTTTTAAATATTTGTTCTATTACTTACGTCACCTGGTAAGGCAGTATGAAGGTTTTATTAATTTGTATATGGTAACGTACTAGACGCGACTGCAAACAAGTTAACGATGGTCACGGGTTCAAATCCCAGGGCACACCTCTGACTTTTCGGATTAAATTCTACGTGAAATAAAATCCGCCAACCCGCACTAAGCCAGCAGGGTGGACTATAATATCTTCTTCTATAATATAAAAATGAATCGCAAAATGTGTTGGTAAGCGCATAACTCAACAACGCCTGGACCAATTTGGCCAATTCTTTTTTTATTTTATATTGGATGGACAATAAAAAACGCTAAAGTTTTTAATGTCAAAATTTCATAAGGCAATCTTTATATGTTCATGTATATGGAGAGACGGGATATAATAGAGTGGAAGGTACGGGAGAGGGCTGGGATAGCTGACAGATTTGATAGGACGAAATGTAAATGCACGTTATAAGACGGGATGGATAATAAAAGAAAAAGGACGGGACGGATCGGGAAGAGACTGAACAGACGGATGAGACGGGATTGAGCCAGACAGTAGGATAGCTATGTCAAGTTTAGGTATACAAGAGATTAATACGAAAAATAACATGTATTTGGTGTGGAGTGGAATCAAAAAATATATGCACCCAGGCGAAGCTGGGTCGGGCCGCTAGTAAATAAATAAATATTTATTTCCTTTCAAGAATCAGAGATGTATTGGACATGTTAATACTATGAAATTAAGATTATAAATGCTTTATGTTTATACTAAGAAAATATTACTCAATCTATGCCTTAGATATTCTTTTCATTTAATTTGTAGTTCCAAATGTCGCCACACTCCAATAGATGATGGATGACCTGTATTAGTATTTCACAAATTATTAGGAAACAAACAATGCCGTCAATGAACAAAAAAACAAATTCAGAAATGTGAAATTTCGCAAGTCTTTCTTAAACAAAATACAAAAGTGCGTCACCTCACCCTTACCCTTACAATTTAACAATTTCTTTCCCCTTTTGATAGGTTTCTTTTTCTGCTTATTGTTTAACGCAAGTTGTGTGGAAACCGCAAGAACAATTTAAAACAGGACTGCTATTACAAAATGCATACATATACAGACTTACGCCTTTTTCCCAGAAAGGTATAGATGCAGTCAGTACACTATAATTTCGCATTGTATGTTCCGTCCCACGATGTGAGTTGGGGCGAGCTTATCGCCATATTGGGCACAAATTCCTGACACTGGGCTGATAATGAATAAAAATATCCAATATCACTTAGCCCGACCCGGGATTCGAACCCGAGACCTCAGCTTTGTAAACATACCGTAGTACAACTACGCTAGCAAGTCAGTCAAACTACATTAGTAGGTATTTAAAATAAACTCTTCATTAGAAGTATCACTGGAGAGTGGGAGTATACATACATAATCGTCACGCCTGTATCCCATAGGGGTAGGCAGAGACTATAGACTGCCACTTCGTTCGATATTGACATATTACTTTCGCTTCATCCACTTTCATCAACCTCTTCATGCATTCTCATCGGAAAAAAATTCTTGTGGTAATTAAGCTTATGAATATTTAGATTTTGGATTTGAATCCCAGTTCGAATAATTCACTTTGTTATCTAGTGCTTAAGGCTTATTTTCTTCGACTCATATACTAAAAATATTGAAGATGGGTATTTATTTACCTTAGCAGTACTAAGACAATTCCTTTCTTGGTGGATTCGTCGAATTCATACCACTTGCATTTGTAGATAGCCTCGCTCACTTCTGAACTCTGAAAATAAAGACAGTACAATTTTTTTTGGAGACTATGAATCCACGCTTTTGGCCCGTGGTCTGCAGGGGGACTTATATGAGCCGGTATCTATAACCGTATATTTACGATCTTATCCATCACTTCTGGGTTTAATTTTATCAATATCTTCCATAATTGATCCCATTTCTCTCTTTTAAATCATCCATGCTCTTAATTTAAGGAATGATATAAATTAAATTATATTACTGCAAATGAATTCGATATCGATATTTACAACCGCCTCTGTAGCATTTAGTTGATTAATATGTAAAATGAGAGGCTTTAGTCGTCTGTTGTATGAGAAATAGTTGAGAGTTTTAACTCATATTTGTTTACAAATATACAGGGTATATCAAGACCGAACTACCACCCGGCTTCATTTTCGGTAGCAGTCTTGAGATACCCGGTATAAACCTGATGGTAAGCACAAATGCCGTTCTGATAAAGTAGAGCCATTCGTGATTCGATACGATTATGCCAGCCTGCTGAGATTTATACTTCACACTGCGGCGGAAGGACCTAGGATTATAGGAATGAAAATGTGTGACGGCAAAATATTCCTAAGCATGACGATGCGTCACAAAAAAGAAATGGCGAGCGTTTTGGTTCGCGCCGATATTTTTCATCAATATACATATTTAGAAAAATGCTTGAGTTAATTACTCAAGCATTTTTCTTAAAAGGGGTAGCTGGAGGTGCTGCCAGGACACCCACATTTCGCCTTGCATGTTCCGTCCTATGATGTGATAAAGCGAGACTAACGCCATAACGGGCACAAATTTCTGACTCCGGGCTAATAATGGATAGAAAAATCCAAGCTTAAACATATTATAAGTACACCAACGAGGCTTTCAGTTTATTCATCAAAACTGTAATTTATACCATCACATGCATTTAACTATCTTTATCGTGTTACACGTGTGCCCTTCTACTTATGATTCTGGGTCCTTCCACAATAAAGTGAAGAGGCATGTTAGTGGTTCGGCATGATTGTATCAAATTGCATGAGACCGACGTGTGAGGTCATTGTCATACTTTGTCTGGACGGCATTTAAACCTACCACTAGATTCAAAGCAGTAACTGTGACATTAAATTTATTTATTTAACTAATACGATTAATACCATTACATTAATTGCTTAAAGTTCTCGGTCAAGCACCTCGCTCGCAGAACCTCAAGCACTCATTTAATATCTCTGTCAACCCAATATAAAAAAAAATATCAATATCGATACATCGCATCACTAATCGCAGACTATTTTGGAATACAGATACATATTTAATTGGATTGTCATCGACCAGCTCTGATTCTATTTTGGTTTTGTTAGTTTTATGGAGTTTCCGTGTACCTGCCACGGGCTCTGCGAATCAATAACGATGCGCATCAATGCAGATATTTTGAATTCATTTCTGTGTACTTTCTATCTGTGTCAGTAATGTCTTTTTTTTTTATTTTTCCCTGAATGGTGAGACGAGCTTGCCTTTTGCTTGATGGATACGACACCTCATGGCTAGTAGCAAAACCAAACAACACTTTGACTTACAAAGCAATGCTTGGCATACCACTGCTCTCACCCTCCTGAGACATAAGATGTTAAGCGTCAATATGGCCAGTAGTTAAGAGATGCTATGTTAGTATGAGAGGTCTTTTAAAATAAAATACTTTATGCATACCTTGATTTCGTCAAAATTACGTCAACTTTATCTAAGTTTCGTATTAATTGTAAATCTTACCGCTTGCATGAGGTTATCAGAATAGTAGCAAATGAAGAATATCTGCGACAGGCTCGTCAGAAGAAACAGGAAGAAAGTCACGCATAAGTTGAAGTCTTCGGAAACCTGGAAAAATGAAACATGTTATGTTATATCATAGAGAGTAGATGTAGGATTTGAATGTTATGAAGAAAGATGAGTAGAATGAAACGTTAGACAAATGACTGATATGGAACGTAGTTTGTGTGAAAGAGATGACTAATGAAAGTTTTAAAGAGGAAAGAGTTAGACGATGTATGGTTAAGATGTTGAAGAATGGAAGGACGGAATAGTCTGGAAGACGGTTAAAGACTACGGTTGAAGACGTGCAGTGAAGACAAATCTATAAGACGAAATTAAATTGAAGAATATCTGAACAATTTTTGTTTCATTTGACCCGAGACGGAACTATTCCCACATATATTACCACTATTATTTATTCAGGGTGAAATGCCGCAATTTGGAGGAGGCCTATATCCAGTAGTGAATAACAATATGATGATAATGATGCAGCGACCTGATTATGTCATATCCCTGGTACTATGATGCCATGAGCGTCGGTGACCACTTATCATCAAGCGGGCAAAAGCTTGACTGCCTGCGAAGGCAATAAAAAATGTTTTTATGTGATCTAGCATGGCCTTCGCTTAATGGTTAGCGATACAACCGCTCATGGATAAGCAAAACCAAGCGACACCATGAATTACAAAGCAATGCTCGGCATTTCACAGCGCTGGCCATCTTGAGACAAAATATGTCAATATCTCCAGTAGTTGCTCTGGTTACAATATTTTTCAAACCGACACACATTAGTGCATTTACGCAGCAAAAAAATGTATTTTGTAATAAGCTAATTAAAAAAAAAAACAGTTCATGATTTTGTATAATTCATGATTTAATATATTTTTTGTTTTTATGTGAACCTTCTTGTTCTACTCGTAGTTTCAAGCCAAACCTACAACAAATATACAACGCTAGAAACTAAACTATGACCTCATTAGGCGAATGAATGAATTAATTGTTTAAGTATGCAAATAGGACGACTGTACAAGACGGTCACGATATTTTTACGAGCACGGAAATTATTTCTTAACGTGAACAATACACATTAATATGCACACTTGAATTATATATTTTTTATTGTTTTCACAAAGGAAACTATAAAATACAGCCGTAGTAACAAATAAATAAAATTCTTCTTTTTTTTGTGTGTGGTGAATTTTGGAACTAGAAATAAAATTTTAAAATACATATTCAACGCACTGTTTGAGATATATTTTCCTCAAATAAACAAAAAGCATTTTTTTATTGCACTGAATGTTGAGACGAGCGTACCGTTCGCCTTATGGTAAGCGATACGACCTCTCATGACCAGAAGCAAAATCAAACACCTTGAATTACAAAGGAATGTTTGGCATTCCACTGCGCTCGCCATCCTGAGACATAGGATATAAAGTCTCAATATGTCCAGTAGTTACTCCGGCTACAATGTCCTTCAATCCGAAACACAACTGTCTATTTAAACTGCTGTTTGGCGGGAGAAATAGACATTGTAGTGCCACCCAGGCGGCCAAATGTGAGAGACCTACCACCAGTACATTTATTTTTGCAATGTGAAAAAAAAACCTTTGCCTATAACTTACAGGTTAATAATACACAATGTGATGGTACCAATCACGCACAATGTACGAAATAAAAATCTCTAAAAATCTAGACTTTTTTTACGATATCGACAATACAATGAGCCTTTTGTATTTATAAAATACCTACAATTTGGTTCTGAAGCTAAGTGTTCTTCAACGTGAATTATGCAAGTCATGGTTTTTAGAATTGAATCGATTTTCTAGTTTTTTTTTGTAGTAAATGTTGAAGGAATAAGCAGTTATTTTTGGTCGTTTACACTTTATCAAGTTTTGATAACGAGTGGTAGAAGGAAACGAAGAATATAATACATGCTTAGTTTTTGGGTAGAAAATAAAGATAAATTATGTATACGACAGATAATATTAAAACTTGATGGTGAGAAAAAAAAGAAAATAAGATTATCAACATTGTTGTATACAATATTACGCTACTTATAAACAAACTTGTCCTAAAACCAAATACAAATTATTATCAGTATGTTAATGCTCAAATGCTACTTTGTATTGTGATCATATTTTAAACAGAAATGCGATTCTAGTTATCTATGACCGCGTTTCGAATTTCTCACGCGTCGAATTTTATACTTCATGAGTTGAGCTTGCAAGAACATTCACTTAGTAACTTACAGCCGCTGCTAGAGACGTTTAATGTAGGTTTTTATTTTTTATTTTTTTATAATTACAATGAATAGCGAGACTAGCATGCCGTTCGCCTAATGATAAGCGATACGACCGCTCATAAACTGTAGCAAAACAAGCATTCAATTACAAAGCAGTTCTTGGCATTCCAGTGGCAGTTAGAAAAAACTTTTCACTTATTTTTCACATTGAATGTTTTGTCTTCTTTACCCATAAAGAAATTTAAAGTCGTTCGAAAAGGACAGAACATTGGACAGCTAGAATAGATTTCTATATTGTCTATGAGAATAGTTACTATAGTATCTCACTATAAAAAAAAAACAAAGTATTTTGGCATAAGATTATTTTCTACTATACCTTTAAAGGTAGTTCCACTGGAGAGGATTAATTTCAATAAATACGTGATTCAGACAATGTTTTACACGCCGAAAACCTACGAGTAACTCTTTCACAGTATAACAAAATCTATATCATCTATTGCTTGTATGTTCTTTATCATTAATTTGTCTCAATTGTACATTGTTGTTATCAAAACGCAAATCAATGATGACCTGCTAGGTCATTGACAGTAGTTTACAACCTTGTATCAAATACATGCGTTTTTATCGTCACATCTCGAGGGCATTTACAATGTCACTTATCGATGAATATCAAATTTTGCTAAATTCATGGTGCAATTTTTTGTATTAAGCAAATTGTTTTGCATCATATTGTTGTTTTCCAGACAAGTGTCTTTTCCTTTTATTTGCTCTTGTCTATTTTACATCCGTCTTCGAACAGGTCAATATAACGTCTCTTATACAAGGTGAATTTTAAGTGGGCCTGGATGGCCAAATCCGAAAATACGAGGAATAGCGAAAAATGCTTAAAGGACTTACGAGCCCGATTTTGATAAAAACTAAAACTGCATACTTAGATTTTTGATAAATCAACAAGCCTAGCTAGGAATCGAACCTAATGATTTAGAAAAAATAAAACACGAGCTGTATTACAACACCATTTGATAATTATGCTAATCAGGATCAAATTCGGGGCAACATTCAAATTTGTCTTCAGTTTTTAGCATCTGACCTCCCTACGTTGGAAGAGGATTCTAGAATTTTAGAAAAATCATGTGCGTAATATCTTATCTTACTTTATTGATGGGAGCGAAAATATGACCGCGTACCGACATCGCAATGTCGACTGTGAGAACCTTAAGTTACGAGATTAAGGTCACAAGTTTCACAGGTATGCTAGAATTATGTTTGAAAGTGAGCCTAGATAGGTATAGTCTAGGCAAATCTAGCTTTGGCAATCAAAACAATCGTCGTTGCATCATCTTTCATAGATTCGTCAAACGAGCTAGCCGTAAAACTTTTTCAAAGATGTTGAATTTACATCCGGTTTTTTATACATTAAATAATGCCTGAAATATCCCATAAGTGCTGTAGCAGTCATACTATACAATATAATATCATAAACTACATGGGGGTAACACAGCTTTTAGTAACAAAAAATATAATATTTACCGTCAAATAAAAGGCACTGAAGCAAATCAGCAAAGAACTAATGATAATGTTACCCAACATGGCATATGTGTGAATGTATTCAATCTGGTCGACCAAACTGAAAACAAAAAGGTACGGAAACATATATCAAACATTAAAAAAAGGACTTCACCAAACAAAACATAAAAAATAAATTGAACTTTTTAATCTCGATATTAATTCAATTTGATTCCATTATTTGTATTCCAGATTAAGCTGAGGCAAGTGCAAATGTTAATTTGAAAAATTAAGGATAAATTATATTGGTATAATATAATTTTACAACTTCACTTACTAAATCAACTCCTGATGTCTCTTAACACATTCTGAAAAATGTTTTTTTGTTTCTACCTTTGAAGAGGCACTTAAGTTCTCCAATTTGCCACACAAGAGTTTAAAATGTATCTCTATGTAAGTGCAAAATGTATAGAACAATGAATCCGTTCCCAGAACATTCACGAACACTATATATGCTGAAAAAAGAACCAAAAACCTTGCTATTCTGTATATTAAAGTATAATAAAGATAAAGTAAATTATAATTGTAATAAATAATGTGTTAAAAGTTACTGTTAGAATATGATAATTTTTTTATCTTTATTAATTTTGCTTCATAACTATTTTATAATTTTTGGGTGAAATCGTAAAGTTCGAATCTTAATTGTACACGGTCTCCTACGATTATTCAAACATACAAAAAATAATAAAACTAGGGAGAAAAAAATACTAACTTGATAAAACATGATGTACATATTCCATATACCAGTAAGGTGGTTTGTATACATCGAAGAAGTACTTCACTAAAAACGGAAATTGGACTTCTAAATACCCATTTTTGTAGTATCCAATGATCATCAGCGTCATTGGTGCAAGTACAAACATTGTGCATACACCACCACCCGTTCCTACTAGAACGGTCACGTATCTTTTCAAAAGTGCCACTCTATCTTTTGTTACCTTATCTTCTTCAGCTTTCCTTATATCTCCAACTTCAATAAGTTCACGTTCATTGAATACTTTGACATGCAACTCCTTAAGTTTGTTAACAATCTCCGATACTATAAAGTTGTTTTTATACAGAAAGCATATTTTGATTGAACCAAGGAGGCTTATTGATAAGCAGGGCATCATTGTAGAATGTTCTATGAAACTACCTCCCTTGCTTATAGCGTCTACTGCGAAGTAAATTTCAGCAGTCAAAAGCAAATGTAGTAGAATCGTGTTTACGTAGAATGTAATAAATTCTAACCATGATGTTTTGAACAAATCATTTTTTTGGCAATACAGATTGACCCCAGACAGCAGTAAACTAACTTTGGATACATTAATGGTGTCTTCGAATTCTTCTAAGGGCGTCATTTTCTTAAATTATTTTTCTTTTATAATACATTTAAAACGCGGTACCAGCTTTTATACGCGTGTAAAAAGAAAAAAATATTAATAAGGCTTCACAAAGAGCAAATTGTAAATGCCACTAATTCTTGCTAATTTAAAGGCTCTTTGACGACACTTTTCTTGAATTTACAAGAAGGCTTTGATATACAATGTTTCGATCAATAGGACGGAACTAGAAATAATTTTATACTACAACCGTTTGTGCATATTTAATATCATTAGAGTTGCCGGTAAAAATTGTGAATCCTCATGATATACTGAATATAATTTTAATGTGCATTTTCATCATGAAATATTGATTCTCAATCATATTCACTATGTCCACATTTCGTTACCTTTTGGCTCTGCTTTTAATTTGTCAGAAAAGAAATTAAACTATTGCCTAACCATCCAAAATTGAAACCTTGTCTATATATACAGGGTATATCAAGACTGTTACCGAAAACGAAGCTGGGTGGTAGTTTTAGTGACTTCAGACACAATGCAACTAAATTTTGTGCAAAAAATTGTGATGATTTTTTTTGTTTTTTTTTTCTATCGTCTTATTAGGGTAGTAAATACATAGTTTCTTAAATAATAGTGTATATCACTTTATTTTTAACGCACGGTACGCAAGGCTTTAAATTATTATTTTAGCAAAAACTATTGATTTACCACACAAATTCGACGATATTAAAAAAAAAAATTGTCTCATTTCTTTGCGAAATTTTTATTTACATTGTGTTTGTACTCACTAAAACTACCACCCGGCTTTGTTTTCGGTAGCAGTCTTGATATACCCGGTATATTAAACAATGGTGGCAGGCCCCTCATATGTAAGAGGCTGCCTAGGTAGATACCACTGCATTACGCAATGTCTATTTCTCTCCCCAAACAGCAGTGTGAATTCACTGATGGGTCCCAGGTTGAAAGACATTGTAGCCGGAGTGACTACTGTACATATTGAGACTCATCTTCTTAAGTCTCAGAATAGCGAGTGCAGTGAAATACCAAGTACAAGTATTGCTTTATTTAATGGTGTCGTTTGGTTTTGCTACTGTCTGGTATGTTCGTCTCGCGATTGACACATTCGCCCACATGACTGAAAGTCCGAGACGAGACGTGGCCTAGGATTCGAACTAGCGTATTACCAATCAGTTAATATAAAATGATATTTCAATTATATTATGACTAAGAATATTCTAGAAATGTAATATCGATAAGGCAGTGGAATATAAACCCAATCCCTAGTAATATAAGATAGTCATTTCACCGTTTTTCTTTGAACTATATGTGTTTAAATGTAAGGAAAAATATAGACTTTATTTTTATACTTTGAAATACCGTTAAAATGAATATTGTGGCTGCCATTTTGAACTTTTTGGTCATGAATCCTATTAGTCTCAAATTCGATATCAGGAACCCTTTCTTTCCATAATCTAAATTCATAGTCGTAATTGAAAAATTTGGACGCATTTTTTTGCCTTTTATTCATCTGATCTATCTTAAATTCGATATCTAAGCAGCCATTAGTTTCGATATTCTAAATGGATGATGAGAATTGAAAACATTGTCCGCAACCTCAAAAAGTTTGTCATAAATACGTTTGGTCGCATATTCGAAATTGATTTATGCGGGGATCGAAGCCGTGGCTTCTTATTTCACAGTCGACGTTTAACCAACTGCGCCACAGAGGGTGTCAAAGTTAGTTACTTTTTCATACTAGTACAAAACAAAACTAAGCAAACTGCAAAGTGACACATTTCCCTATATTAATTTGGGAATTTATGGCATAAAAAGTGTCTCATAGTTATTGATACGCACGACGTTAGTCTTCTAGACTTGTATATTAAGGGTCAGGATTATGTGATTCTCGGATGAATTTATGGATAGACATCGGTCAGATGACACATCTTAAAATATCACACATACTACTTTTAGAACACGTAAAACAAATCTACTTTGTCCAGAACAAGAAGCAGGAGTAAGTAAAAGAAAACACCTAAATAGGGAGCGACGACATTGCATTACATTTTTATTAGTACATCCATTGATTTTAAACAAAGGATAAGCCCATCAGGACATTTGGAGTTTCATAAAGATGGCCGTGAATACAGCGCCAAAATAAATATTAAATTAACTTAAAAGATTTCGTCCAAACGGTGATATAAATATCTTCATTTTTATCAAAGTATCTGTTATAATACAAGCAAGTATTTTCAAAATCGTTTCAAGTGACGACTAATTTCAGTAACGCTCCACTAGAGATGCAGTGGTGCACGCGCACCACTTTAATCTTAACATTTTATGCGCTTTCCGCCCTGTCCATATACTTTATGTCAATGAGTACATCGTAATTGTTAAGTTAAATTAGATATTCATAGATAACTGACATTGCAAATGCCCTCCCGTTTTGACGATAAAAAACGCTCGCACTTGATAGGTTGTAAACGAGTGTCAATAACCTGGGTCACCATTGATTTGTGTTTTGCAAATTTCAATGTACGGTTGGGACAAAATCATTATAATAATTATAATAACATACTGTAATTAGTATGTTCTTTCTTATTTACTGATTATGATCAGTAGAACAATACATGACGTAGGTTTTGTTGTAGAACAAACATTCATGATACCGATGTTGTTATTACTGTGAAAGAATTATGTATCTGCATCAGCCCATATACGTCTCATTGCAGGGCACGGGCCTACGCTACAATGGAGAGTAAGATTCTAAGTGGTTAAAGAAAGAAGAAAATTCATTAGTTTTTCTTATATTCTTATAATTTTTTTCAAAATAAGTTTTAAGTTTCAAACCTCACCTGTTACGATGGCAGCAAAAAATAGACTGTCTACAATTATTGCAATGTGACATGATAACCTTGAATGAAAAGATTTAAAATAAAGTTACTAGTTTTTCAAATTTAAATAACAAAAATATATTTACCGTCAGACTAAAGGCACTGAAGCAAATCAGCAAAGAACTAATGACAATGTTACCCATCATCGCATATGTGTGAATGTATTCAATTTGGTCGACCAAACTGAAAACAAAAGTTACGTAAACAAATTTATCAAAACTTTATAAAAAGAAATATGACTTTACCAAACAAAGCTTAACGAAAATACGTCCAACTTTTTTACCGTACACCTAAAAGAAATTACAATATTATTGGATCAATTCATTATAATACAAGGCATTGCTTATACTTCAGATGAAAATTAATCAAAAGCAAAAGTTAATTATCAAAAATAATACCTTTTTTGAATAATAATTTTACAAATACTTTTACAAATTCACTTACTATATCAACTCTTGATGTCGCTTTACACATTCTGAAAACTGTTTTCTTATTTCTACAGTTGATGAGACGCCTAAGTTCTCCAATTTGCAGCACAGGAGTTTAAAATGTATCTCTATGTAAGTGCAAAATGTATAGAACAACGTATCAGTTCCAAAAATATTCAGAAACACTGTGTATACTGAAAAAAATACATAAGATTTCTATTCTGTAACTAAAGTGTTAATAAAAAAAGTGTCAGAAGAGACACAAGTTCAGCTTTGAACACATATTATTCTGTGAAAATTATAGTCGCGGGTAGAAAATATACACACGGGAGCAAAAAAATCGACTCAGAGCGCATCTTTGCACTAAAATGTCTCTAGGACGAAAACTTTAACATAAAATAAATTTTTGGGTTCATCACCTTACAGTACTGAGTCTTACCTATAAGGTCATACCAAAATTTGCAGTCTCATCTTTTCTGCTACTCAATAGGCCGCTGTGATAGGTCAAGAGAAGATATTACACTCGTCAGCCCTGCATTCTTTGTGAGTTTATGAGTCCCATAAAAGCCCATCTGTTAGCCTAATCTCTATCAGGTGCCCTTTAAACGTCACCCGGTACACATGTGCTTAATTACGAGTAAACAATATTACTTGGAAATGGACACAACAAGTGAAATTGCGGCCCAGGTGGTTGCATTATTGGAAGAAGGAAAGACACAACGCGAAGTTGCTCGAGTGCTGCACATAAGTCAGTCGTTTCAAGAGTATACAGAAGAAACCAGGATACTGGAAGCTTTAGTCGTAGAAGAGGTTCTGGCAGACAGCGGTCCACATCAGAGAGAGAGATGACCGATTCATTGTCAGCACTTCACTGAGAAATCGGGCTCTATCAGGCGTCCAAGTTCAACAACAACTCAGAGAAACGCGGGGTTTATCTGTCAGTAGGTGGACAGTAAGAAGACGACTCAAGGCAGCCAACCTTACCCCAAAACGACCAGTGAGAGGCCCCAAACTAACCACAGCCCACCGTGCAGCTCGTCTTCGTTTCGCTAGAGAACACGTTGATTGGACATACGATCAATGGCGCACCGTATTATTCTCTGATGAGAGCAGAGTCTGTCTGCATGGCAGCGATAGAAGAGGACGAGTGTATAGAAGGCCAGGAGAGAGATTTGCACAATGCTGCATAGCTGAAAATGTTGCTTTTGGAGGAGGGTCTTGTATGGTGTGGGGTGGCATTTCAATCGAAGGGAAAACCGAGTTGGTTTTTGTAGAAACTGGGGGACGGCAAAGAGGTCTGACTGCAGAACGATATATTGAAGAAATTTTGGGAGAACACGTTATTCCTTACGCAGGATTTATAGGCGAAAACTTTGTTCTGATGCACGACAATGTGCGTCCACACACAGCAACCTGCGTACGACAATACCTACATGAAGTGCAAATGTAGATGTAAACGCAATCAAAATGTTATAGCAAGAATTTAATACATTTCAAAATAAGAAATCGATACAAAATAATACAATTTCAGTTTACTGACTTTTTCACTTCATAACACTTGTATAAAATTTGTATCTAGTTAACTGACATCAAACTATTTTGTACATGGTATGATCATTCAATTATCTATTCAAAGACTAAGTAAACAACATAAGAGACATTATTAAAACAAAAGTGTGTACTAACTTGCAAAAACATGATGTAGATATTCCATATACCAGTAAGGAGGTTCGTATACATCGACGAAGTACTTCACGTAAAACGGAAATTGGACTTCCAAATACCCATTTTTGTAGTATCCAATGATCATCAGCGTCAATGGTGCTAGCACGAACATTACGCATACACCACCACCCAATATTACCACAAGGGTCACGTTTCGTTTCAAACGTGTCACTCTATCTTGTGTTATTTTATCTTCTTCAGCTTTTCTTTCATCACCTATTTCACTTACATCACGTTCATCGAAGACCTTAAGGTGCATCTCCTTGAGTTTGTTAACAATCTCCAGTAGTATATGGTTGTCTTTGTACAGAAAATACACTTTGATTGAACCGAGGATGCTTATTGACAAGCAAGGCATCATTTCAAAGTGTTCGATTAAATTACCGCCGTTGCTTATGGCGTCTGCCGTGAAATTTATTTCAGCCGTCAATAGCAAATGCAGTAGAAACAAATTGACATAAAACGGAATTAATTCCACCCACGATGTCTTGAACGAATCCCATTTTTTGGAATACAGATTGACCCCAGACAGAAGCAAGGCAACTTTTGTTGCTTTAATGGCGTCTTCGAATTCTTCCAAAGGCGTCATTTTCTTTACTTGAATTTCGTTTATGATACATTTGAAATGTGTACCGAGGTTTTATAAGTGTATAACAATGGAGAAGTAATTGAAAGGACTTTACAAAAGTCATATAGTAAATGCCACTAATTCGTACTAATTCAAAGGCTCTTTGACGACACTCTTTAGAATGCAATTAGGCTTCGATACAAAATGTGCCGAACAATAGCACTGTACTACAAATAATTTTATTCTACGACTGTAAATGAATATTTAATATCTTTAGACTTGTGGGAAAAGTCGAGAATCCTCATGATAAATTGAAATTTTGTAACTGTGGATTTTTAACAATGGTAAAGATATTGTTCCTTTTGGCTTTTCTTAAATATAGTCAATAATAAATGTTCGAATCGTTTATGATACGATGTAACTATACACTAAGTTTGGAGGTGATGATAAATATCATATGGAATAGTATATTTTTATAAGGGGAAAACTTATAATTCACTTCGGACGTCGAATGTTCGAAAATTCGAGTTTCGTTTCGGATCACTAAGTAACCCCCTTCTTCAATATACTTTAGCCGAAATCATAGTATGGTATTACGTCTAACGCATAGAGTAAAGAAACGGCCATAGATAGTAGATGCGTCTAACTGGCTAAACAAGAACAAAGGAATATACAAGGTCAGGAGTCAGGACTTACGACTGATAATGTGCACATAACGTAAGAATCTATTATTAAGATCAGTCTATGATGCGTTTCTCTAGTATCTATGGCCACTTCTTTACTCTATGCGTAAGACGTAATACTATAATAGATAGTTTGATTTCGGCTTTACCATCGTGTGTAATTACCGTACCAGTACCGTACATTACGATCGGTTTCGATTTTTTTATTAACTGGTAGTTGGTCTCCCATATGTGAGAGGCCACCTGGGTGAGTACCATCGCAATGCATATTTCTCCCGTGAAACAGCAGTTTAAATGTACTGATGTGTTTCGGATTGAAGGACAATGTATCTAGAGTAACTATGGACATTTTGAGACTTAACATCTCATGTCTCAGGATAATGAGCACAGAATGGCAATCACTGCTTTGTAATTCATGGTGTTGTTTGGTTTTTATTCTGTCTATGAGCGGACGCATCGCTTATCCTCTGGCGAATAACATTCTTGTCTCGCCAATACAATAAAAACAACTATTTCAGTGATATTAACTGTACGGTGACAGAACAATAAAATCATAAGAATAATTACCATCATATTGATTGCGCTGAGGCAGATTAGCAGTGAGCTTGTGATGTAGTTGACGAGCATCGAATTGGAAAAAAGTTCTTCGATTTTGTTAACCAAACTGCAACAGAAAATCATTAATCAAAATATTATAATAATTATGTTAGATGAATATAGTAAAGAAATGTATTTAGGAAAGATTATAGCAGCAACATACATTCTACGATATGTTAATCGTTATTAATGATTGTGGCCGCAACTTTGATTAGGCCAATGAAACTCGGTATTTTTGACCGAATATTAGCTTGGCTTTTAGTCGTAACACATTGAATGAAAAGTTTAAAATAGAAGAAGGTTGGAAACCATTTATGCCGTAGAAAATTAAGGAACAAAATATTGAGCTACGATTTATCATAATAAATACGTGTAAAACAAATATTATATACCGGTCGTGTTTTGTTTTCCACCGGATGCCCAATACCCCGTTCTTCTTCCCATCGTTTATCCTCCCCGCTCCCCTCCCAATTTAATGAGCCGACAAGACATCTATGATCCAAACGTTGATGTTCATGGGCGTCAGGAATCAATTACCATCATATCATGAGTAAGCTGATGTTCCATGAAAAAAAAAATTGAAATTAAATTATAGTTTAAAGAACTAAAAAAACACACTTTCATAAAAAGATCCAACTAAAATGTAAAAAATAATTGATAATGAGTTTAAGATTAGAAAATGAAGTAAAATTCATGCATTGTCTTGCTATGCGTGGGGTACTGGAGAAAAAGTAATTGCTGTAGGGTTTTAGTTTTTTAAACTATAATTTAATTGCTTGCACTAAAAACACATATCTACTGGACGCAAATTACCCACTTTTTTTTCAAAAATGTTAAATATTCTGATGATTCTGGATAAGATAATGTCATATATTTTTTTTAATTTCGAGTCATTCCGACGTTTTAAAGTGCTCGAAAATCGACTTCAAAGATTCTGTTACATTCATAATACACACATACCTACATATAAACACACATACAGGCGATGTTAATAAAAGCGTGTTAATAAAATCGTAACTCTTACTTAATCAATTCCTGGTGTCGTTTCACAATTTTTTCCAAGCCGCTCCTTGCTCTTCCTTCTGGCGACATGGCTATATTCTTTGCATCACGACACAACAGTTTAAAATGCATTTCAATGAAAGAGCACAATACTTGAAACAACGTATCAGCCCCTTCAACGTTTACAACAACTATGAAAGCTGAAATAAACAGTTACCTAATAAAAAAAAATATTATTATATTTATCAAAATATTTTCTGAAAGTGATCCACTTGTACAATCATTTGTTACTTGACCTGATTTTTCTACATAGAAAGCACTAAATGGACTAAATCTCAAATTACCAATGAATCTGTCAGTCCATCTTAAAATCACGCACGAAAGTAAATGTTATGGATATTACTAACCTTAGTATTATATTTTAAGCACTTGAAAAGCAACACCATAGCAAGAAAGATGAAATGAAGAGAAAGATAGAATAAAAACCATACTAACTTGAATAAACTTGATGCACATATTCTAAATACCAAAACGAAGTGTTGTAGACATCATAATTATATTTCACCAAAAATGGATACTGGATCTTCAAAACTCCTTCATTGAAATATCCATAGACTATGAGTACTAATGGCAATAGGCAGAACATTGTAATTATACCCACACCCAAGCTTAGCATTACAAACACATTTCGTCTAAAAATCGCCATTGCTTCTTTTGTAATTTTCTTTGCAGTAGTTTCCTCTTCTATAGGTTCTGCAAAATCATGTTCTATTGAATCTGTAGGATGCATTTCCCTTAGTTTACCAACGATTTGTACTATAACATCTTTGTTTAAGTAAAGGAAACACACTTTCACTGTCCCCAAATAGCTGATAATAATACAAGGCAGCATCAGAGAATGTTCAGCAAAATTTCCACCGTTTTGTAAAGCATCTGTCAGGAAATATATTTCACCTATTAAGACGGAATGTAGTGTTACAATATTCAGATAGAATATTAACGATAGAACTAGGCGTTTCGTAAAGAAACTCCTTTTGTTATCGAGATTTATCCCTGAGAATTGTAAGGTCAATCTGGTAATTTTTACAGTATTTTCAAACTCTTCTAAAGGCGACATGTTTGTCAAACGTAGCAACATAAATTAAATGTTAAAAAAAAGGTCAAATAAACAGGAAATGTTTAAGTATGTTAATGCTATTACTAATTCAAGAGTTGTTTGATATTTTAATTCGTAGCTATCGAACATCAAAAGTTTCTTTAAAAGGTGTAAAGTAGTCATCAATTAATTTTATTTTTATCAATATTGATGTCGGGTTCAAAATGTCTTGTCTAAAATGTGTTTGTTTTCCGCCTGCCATTAAAGCTTTTATCAGAATAAGTAAAGAAACATATTTATTTTTATTATTATAATAAATAGCAAGATGACCGTGCAATACACCTGATGGTAAACGATACGACCGATCATTGACAGTAGTAAAACCAAACAACACCTTGAATTTCAGCAATACTTGGTATTCCATTGCGAGACTTCAGATGACAGACATCTTGAGACTTAAGATGTTAAGTGTCAATATGTCCAGTAATTGCTCTGGCTACAGTGTCCTTCTAACCGTAACACAACAGTACGTTTACACTGCTGTTTGGCGAGAGATTAGAGATTGCATTGGTATCCAACCAGGCGGCCTCTGACATATAAGAGACCGACCACCAATAAAAAATTGCAATGAAATATTATTGGTTATTCTTTTCCATGCCTTAAATTCTGCAAAGATATTTTCTCTATATTGCTTAAATTTAAAACACTAATTGTGATAATTACATATTATATATAATTAGATAATGTAGATGATTCATTGTAGATTATTACACATATAATTTAATTTATGATCTAGACTACCGTTTCTTTCTCCTACTTAAATATCTATCCCATGGTTGCCTGTAAGAAATTGCCTAATGTGATAATGCCGCCACTTGTATTATGTGGCTTCTTTGTTATTTCTCTGTACGGTGCAAAAATTTTAAATAAATAAATAAATAATATTCACCCGTTTTGTCTGGATAACATACCACCATAATTATTATAGTACTAGATATCAGAAAACATGATAATTGCTGCCCATTACACCGTTTCATCATCTTAGCATTCCACAGGAATTCATACAACCACTTTTATGCCTGATACCTTCATGGGCATGGTATGCTACGTATTAGGCAAAGAAGGGACAAACAGTTATGATCGATTGAAATGCAGTGTCACTCTATTCTTAGAAGCTGTCTCGATCGGTTCTCGGGAATGGTCATAAAAAAATCACAATTCACACCCATGTTTGTGTCATTTGTGGGTTACGGTATGATATTTACATTTTATTTAATGTTCTATGAACGAGTTGATGTCTCTTTCCATAGACTTGTCCCCAGATGAGAGGATATAATGATGAAAATGCAAATGCTTTAGCTAACATCGCATATAACCTTCCTATTTATTTAAACAGATTTTAGTAGATATTTGCTACATCTAAATCATTTTACAATTCGTATTTAATAAATTTATACATATATAAATATATATATATATATATATATATATTTATAATTTATATATATATATATATATATAAATATATATATATATATATATATTTATAATTTATATATATATATATATATATATATATTTATAATTTATATATATATATATAATTTATATATATATATATATATATATATATATACATGTATTTGTTTATGCGTCTATATATTTATTGTGAGTATATATGTTATGTTGGTGTGTTTTTATGTTAAGTTAATATTAGTATTATTTGGTTTCCATTTTTATTTTATTTTTTTACACTCCCTCTCTTTCTCCTTCTTTTAAATCTATCCCACGATTGTCTGTAAGACACAGCTTTAAGCGATAAGACCGCCATTTGTACTTTATATTCTTTTTTTCTGTATATTGATTTTTTATGTGTAGGATTTAAATAAATAAATCGGTAAATAATAGTTTGAGTCATAAAACAGTTATCTAACATAACAATAATTGTCTTCAAATATCGTCGTTGTAAAAACTATTAACTTGTACTTAATTAATGGTCTAGTTTACGTGTTTTGTAAATACACACATTAACATTGTATATTTCATACATGACTTTTGATTGTTTGGGACGATTTGAAAAAAAAAATGAAAGTATACTTTTTAAGATGCGCGCGCACACCAACATCGATAAAGCGACATGATGAAGTTTTGAGTACATGAATGTATATTGAGAATTATCTATGTAATTTTGCAATTCAAACATCTTGCTTCCGAAAATACATGGCTTTATAGCAATACATTTTTTTAACATTAATATAACCTAAGAGGACGTCCGTCAAGAAAAAAACTATGACTTTAATGGACAATAAGGAAATATAATAAACTCATTTGCAAAAAAAAACGGGCACCTAAGCAATGAACCATTTCAAATGTTACTATTGGTTTGTTTGATAGTTATAGGTAGTTTTACTTTCACAATTTTGTAAATTAATAAGCAAATAATCGTTTTCGTCAGTATTATCATAAAATTTTGATAAAATTTATGGGTTTTAATGCTAAAGTTCACTAGTAGTGTATGCTCGCTAGTAGTGCATATGCTCGTGAAGTAAAAGTTAACAAAGATTTTTGTTTGTTTTTTCTTTAATAAAGTAAAAGCAGATAAATGTTTAGTATCGAGTGTGACCCCCTCTAGCTGAAATCACAGCTTGAATTCGTCTGGGTATGCTAGCGAGGATATCCCGGATACTTGCTTGCGGAATACGTTCCCACTCCGCGGTAATCACATTCTTCAGCTCTCTGATGGTCTGCGGAGCCGGTTGTACTGATCTCACGCGTCGTTTCAGAACGTCCCAGACATGCTCTATAGGATTGAGCCTGGTTCTGGAAGAAAACCATGTACCCAACCACGGGATGATCGTTTTCTTGTGAGTCGCGCATTGAGAAATCGCAAGTCTTCGTATGTGGACCTTAAGAACAACCTCGAAGAAGTAAGAAATGTGCATATTAGTCTATGGACGGTCAGGAGGAGGCTTCTCGCGGCCAATATACGCAGTCATCGCCCGGCCCGCGGCCCTAAGTTACTCCGTGAGCACAGAGTTGCCAGGCTTAGGTTTGCTCGAAATTGTGAGTCATGGACTTAAGAAGACTGGAATAGGGTATTGTTCTCCGATGAAGCCAGGATATCTCTGTTCGGTGAAGATCGACGTCGGCGAGTGCTACGAAGACGAGGAGAACGCTTTGCAGAGGCTTGTTTTGAAGAAATCACACCTTATGGTGGGGGCTCTGTTATGTTTTGGGCAGGAATAAATTCAATGGATCGTACAGAGTTAGTCTTCATTGAAAACAGCTCACTGACTGGACATCGATACATAACGGAAGTTCTAATTCCTCATGCACAGCCCGCATTGGCCGCTTTAGGCGAAGACTCAATTTTTATGGACGACAACGCTCGCGCCCACCGGTCTGGCGATGTGGAAGCGTATGTGCAAGAGGTCGGCATTCGTCGTTTGGATTGGCCAGCTCAAAGTCCCGACCTCAATCCTATAAAGCATGTCTGGGACGTTCTGAAACGACGCGTGAGATCAGTACAACCGGCTCCGCAGACCATCAGAGAGCTGAAGAATGTGATTACCGCGGAGTGGGAACGTATTCCACAAGCAAGTATCCGGGATATCCTCGCTGGCATACCCAGACGAATTCAAGCTGTGATTTCAGCTAGAGGGAGTCACACTCGATACTAAACATTTATCTGCTTTTACTTTATTAAAGAAAAAACAAACAAAAATCTTTGTTAACTTTTACTTCTCGAGCATATGCACTACTAGCGAGCATACACTACTAGTGAACTTTAGCATTAAAACCCATAAATTTTATCAAAATTTTATGATAATACTGACGAAAACGATTATTTGCTTATTAATTTACAAAATTGTGAAAGTAAAACTACCTATAATTATCAAACAAACCAATAGTAACATTTGAAATGGTTCATTGCTTAGGCGCCCGTTTTTTTTTGCAAATGAGTTTATTTCTAAATTATATATTGTTAAAATTAAAGGCAACAGTTATAAACTAAAATACAGTTTGCAAACAATAAGTTAACAAAAGCAGTAATTACAAAGAGATGATTATGGTCCCAAATTCTATTCGGAAACTTTAACAAGTCCGTAATTTTAGTTCGGCAAGACGTTTCGGCGTCTTTTGATCCCGAAGACCTTCGGCTTTACGAAATACACACAAAAAATAATTTCTAGCTATATTCTATTATTTCGGCGATCTTTTTATGTTCGCTTGACGGTTTGGTGACCGATCTGACGTTTGGGAAAAAATGTCGGGCTGTGTACTTGTGACTTGTTTAGTACGGAGGGTTCCGTATACATTTTAATATATATTCTTGAAGTGATATAAAAAAAATATAGTTTTTGTTTGACACAGTTTTGCTTTAGATGTTATAAGATGTTCGTATTCCTTTCTGTATCAGTACATATACGTCCCACTGCAGGACACGGGACTCCGCTAGAGCCGAAAGTACGATTGAGAGTGGTTAGGCTATATAGCCTAACTAACTGAACTATATAGTTCACCACACTGGCTTTATACGGGTTGGCGGACTTATAAACCATTGAAATTCTTATAAATCGCTACGGTATAGAAGGTATGCAAGTTTTCTCATTATGTTTTCCTTCACCGTTTTAGTGCGCGGTGATTGACTATCAATACACACATGACTCCGAAAAGTCAGAGGAATTTCCTGGTACTCTAACCCGCGACCACCGTAAAAATGTTGGCAGCCCCGTCTGGTTATAATACATACTATTATCTCTCTATTAATGTATTTTTGTACATTAATTAAATAAATGACAATGAACCTAAAATGGGACATGTAACTTGATGATAATTAAAAATGTCACAGACCACAGCTCCAATGCAATACTGTAAAGCATTAATAAGCATATGCCAACATTTTTTACCTTCATTCAGAAATACGTGTGATTTCATCTTTAAAATAAGAGTATAAAAAGGCTTAAATAACTTAATCTCTTCTATATCCAATATACTTTTTTATAATAGATTTATAAATTTTATAAAACAAAAATTGTGCAACTATTACGTAATTTAAAAAATAAAAAATTACACGCAAAAACCATTCGAACGCCATAAGGAACCCTAAACAGTCGGCACCGACAAAGGGGACCCTCGGCTTAGGGATTTATCGTCCGTGGGGAGCGATTCATGAATATGTACCCGTTTGTACCGTTACGTGTATGACAGGACGTAGACCAAGGTTATCTCATACTTCACTACCTGCGTAGATTATATGGTATAAGTACTACAAATAACTTTGCACTAGTTTAGGAAGGGACTAAATAAATATGGATCACCTTTTTTTTAATTTTGAAGAACGATGAGACGAACCTGCCGTTCGCCTGATGGTGAGCGATATGAGCGCTCATAGACAGCAGCAAAACCAAATGCTTAAACTGCTCTCGACATCCTGAGACATAAGATATTCAGTCTCAATATTTCCAGGGGGTAGACTGGGAAAACTTTTACTTTTTTCCTGATGGTAGTGATGGTGTCTCTTATTTGTGAGAGGCCGCCTGAGTAGGTAACACCGCAATGTCGATTTCTCCCGCCAAACAGCAGTATAAATGCTTTGTTGTGTTTCTTATTGAAATACATTGTAGCTAGAGTAACTACTGGATATATTGAGACTTAACATCTTATGTCTTATGATGGCGAGCGCAGTGGAATGCCAAGCTTTGTAATGTAATGTGTTGTTTGGTCTCGCTACTGTTCATGAGCGGTTATATCGATTTTTCGGTTTTAAAAACACCCAGACCCGATAGAAATATTTGTGGGCCGCACAAACATTTCTCTCGGTACAGAGATCGAACCAGTGGCCTCTAGTTTCACAGACAGCGTCTAACCAACTGCACCATGAAGGCTGTCAAACACTGAACAAAAAGCCTTGTTTTTGTTCCCTTTAATCTCGTACCTGCGTATTTTTTCGTACAGATGCGTCAAGAAACTTAGAGGCGACTGGAAAGGTTACCGCGTATCTCTGTTTGTTGTTTATTTAGGTTTAATTTTAGTCGTGTTACTTATAATATTTTAGAAGGTCAAATTAACGAACACGTGAAAGTCATTTTATTTATAGTATGGCAAAGATAATACTGTATTAGTCCATATACGCCCCACGACAGGGCATGGGCCTCCTCTGCAATGGAGAGTACGGTTGAGAAGAACATATAGTCCACAATACTGGCCTAGTTCAGTACAATACAAATAGTATATCCAACGAGAGAAACCTAACAGAAGATAATAATAAGATAATAGCGATCCACGTAATAAAATAAGTTCAGCTGCACATTGAAATAAAACTATTATTTACGGATTTTATCGCGGATTTGGTTTAATTTTTACATTTTTTGAGTTCCCGACGCGGTTTTAATTACTTTACAGCTCTCGTGGTTACGGGGCGGACTGAGGTATTAGTCACCCGCTCAGCGACTGTTACAATTCAACTACCCAATTATTAAATTAAAAAAATATTTAAATAACTAATCTGTATTCGCGTTCCGATCCACGCAGAAGGAGCTCACTGTGTCTTGAGGTCTGGCAGTTGGTCTTTTGGGTTCCGATTTAATTAAGTGTAGTATTGGATCCCATGCTTGTGCAAGATTCAAGCCATCTTCCCTATTGAAATTTGGATGTTTTTTAATTTCAATAGCCTCGCGAAACATCCTGGATAGGAAACGGTGTTCTTTCGCGAGAACTTCGGGCTGGTCAAATCGAAGGTAATGCTTAGAGCCTTCTTCTATGTGCTCATCAACTGCAGACTTCGATGAGCGTCGATTTTTGACATCAGCTATATGTTCTTTCACGCGGATCCCTATGCTTCTTTTGGTTTGACCAATGTAGGAGAGGCCACAGTCGCAATCTATTTCATATACGCCCGGTTCTTGCAAAGGTATATGGCACTTGACAGGTGGTAGAAATTGACTAATCTTCTTGGGCGGCTTGAAGTATGTTTTGATAGAAGCACGCTTCAGGATATAGCCAATCTTGTCTGTGACACCTTTTATGTATGGCAATACAACCGGGACCCGTTCAACTGTGGCTGGCTTCACTCGGTTTCTGTGACGGCGGCGTGGAATTTGGAGCTTGTTGTCTCGCAGTACTTGCTTGACGTGTTGGAGCTCAGTCGCCAGGTGTTTCTCGTCACAGATTCCTTGTGATCTTTCAAAGATTTACCCACGGTAGCTAACTGTTTTGGATGGTGGTGAGAATCAAATCCGCGATAAAATCCGTAAATAATAGTTTTATTTCAATGTGTAACATTCCATAAATCTAAGAAACCATTAAGTTCATCTGCAGTGCAGTTGCGGTTAAGTTTAGATCAAAACAGCCCTTTTAATATTCTCGTAATACGCTCGCGTCAAGTTCGCGTCACGCGAGCGCTTTTGTGTATTCTACTGCTGCACGTATATGTGAATGTCAAACAAATTTCATACGTCTGACGTACAGTTGACGCGCAGCTCACGCGCAGCTAAACATTTACAAGAATAACATTTTGTACCAAAACGTAAACTTAATTGTAACCGCACCGCAACTTGATCGGCGCGTCAAAACGTTACGTGAATCGCCCTACTGTTGTCACACAAACATTTTATGTCTCAAGATGGCTAGCGCAGTGGAATGCCAAGCATTGCTTTGTAATTCATGGTGTTATTTGCCTTTGCTACTGTACATGAACTGTCGTATCGCTTACCATCAAGCGAATCGTCCTCGACATCGTCTCGCCATTTTTTGAAATAATTTTACAAAAGATAAGAATATTTTGGAAGTGGGAGAGCCGAACAGGCACGCCCGGAGCGGTACCACTGTCTCATATGAGATCGACATGAAGTATAGCTTTGCCGTTGCGTTTCGTTCACACTATTATTCCTGATTGAAACTGGATATACACAATAACAGTTGATACCAAAAACCATAATGAAAAAAATACAATTAAAAATAAATCAACATTTATAGATTCAGATCCAGGCTTACCATCATCACTGTTGTCACTTTATCGTATACTAGCGGCCCGGCTTTGTTCGCGTAAAAATACACTGTTTTAAAATTATTCCACAGCCTATATTATATATAGTCAGCCGGGATAATGATTTCAAATCAGTCTAATAGTTCCAGAGCCTTTTCAATTTAAACAATCAAATCAGCCTCCGTGCCGCAGTTGGTTTGAAGCCGCCTGTGAAACGAGACGCTACGGGTTCGATCCCCACACTGAAAGAAATGTTTGTGCAGCCCACATATATTTCATCCGGTATTGTTTGTGAGACAGAAAAGTATCTCATAGTTCCTGATACCCACGACACAAGACTTGATCTTAGTGTGGGGTCAGGACTATGTATGTGACTGTTGAGTGTTATTTATTTTAAACTTTTCTCTTTATGTTATTAGGTATAGTTCATTTATATTATATTGATGTACGTTGTTATATAACCGCCTTAAACAAATTGCAAACATATCACATATTTATTGAAGACAATCAGGTTCGTCGTTGAAATCAATTTCTATTGTGAATCTCGCTCCGAGCAATTACTATTCATCTTCAATTAAATCCATTGTCGCCTCATCGGTCTAGTAAAGTTTGGACTGTGTGCTTTGAAGGCCTGGATTCGATTCCCAAGTTAGGTAATGTTCTGTGCATATTTTATTACGTGGCAAACATAAATAAATAGTTTTTAATTTTTGTTTTTTTCTATATTTATTTTGTGTGTATTAATACATTTGCTGTTATTAAACTCTCTCTCTCTCTCTCTCTCTCTCTCTTTGCTCTTGATATAATCAGTTTATTCATAAATTTAAGATACATGTCTACGATGGGCTTGATGTTGAAATGCCATAATAAAATTAAATCTGTTTTTGGTCAATCAAGTATGTTTAGTAGCGAATAAGCCGAGATCTCAATTTTGATCCTACAAAGCTATTTGTAGGTTTTACTTCTCAGCTGAAATGTATCTAGTTTTTTAAAGGTACTTTTTAATTATTTTGCTGAGGGCTCGGGATTTAATTATACAGGACTGCTACCGAAAACAAAGCCGGGTGGTAGTTTAAGCGACTTCAAACACAATGCAACAGAAAAAGTTGCAAAAAAGTGACAGTTTTTTGTTGTTATTTTTTTCCTATGGCCATATTTGGGTAGTAAATACATTTTTTCCTAAAATAATAGTGGATTTATTTGCCCATTTCTAGCCTATGACTATTTCCCACTGCTGGGCAGAGGCCGTAATTAAGAGTTTTAATTTATATAGCATGATAAAGCGTTTGAGCGACATGCCAGACCTTGGCTCGTCGAGGTCCAGTCGGCATGAAGTTTTTTGCCCACTCGTTATAAACCTTGAGACAATGCCGTGTCAAGGCCAGTTGGCAGTTGTTTTTTGTAGTTTCTATCACGCAATACAGTTTCCCCGTAATTGTTTTAACAATGGCTTATTTTTTTTTTTTCTATTTATTATTTATGAGGGTTTGATCACATAGATAATGCCACCCTCGAAGATACACTTAAAATGACAAACATACAATATGCTTAATATGCTACACTTAATAATTATGATAATATATGCTTATTTTCTACGTCTCATAGCCGTAATTACAAATTTGGACAACAATTTTGCTTCTTCCGATAGTGGGAAAGAACAATGGCTTATTTTGGAAATCGTAGTTCTATATAGGCAGTTGATGACAGGCATTTGAAACTCTAGTGTCAAAAAATACTGATGATATTGTGCTGTATAAATTAGGTAGTAAAGTAAACGGCTCATCAAATGGTAAGTAATTACAGCCATAATTACAGCCAGTCCATGACCATATTTACACATATTTAAATAATGTTAGTCTAAATTAGGAATTGCCACTGACTCACAGAAAAACGATGATTTGCTATTGTATTTTATTTGGTGAGTGAGACTGCTGGACATTCTCCTCCTGTTCTTTCCTCCTTCCCTTTCAATGTTGAACGACTGGTGAAGCCCTTAGGATCCAAGTGTTATACAGGGTACCTGCTGCTGTGGTTTCTGCGACCGAAAACGCCCCTGGTGGTAGTTTTAGTGACTACAGACACAATGCAACCCTGCAGTGAGATATATATAAGTGAATACAGTACAAATATTTTTTTACTGACGATTTATAAAATGACGGGCACAGTAATATCATTTCTTTATTATGTTGTAGCTGTTTAAAATCAGGTAAGCGACTAGGGTTGCTAGTCATTCTTCAAAAATATTCATATTTTATATTATATTTGCCTTTTTATTCCAACATTAATCAATTTTACAATTGCAATACCTACATTAAAAAATTGGTGGTTGTCGCATGTTCAGCCACCATTGAAACTCCTGAGTCGCAGGATCAACAGTGGCACGCAATATAATGACACCAAGCACTGAAGCTCGGTGAGTCTCCGGGAATGTATAACTTGTCTTTAACCCGAACGAAATCAACCACAAAGTTCAATTAATAGGAGGAGTTAGAAATAAATTTGTGTCCACTTCCCTCTATGATAAAACAATGAACTAAAGAGGTAAATAACCTCGCAAAAAGACTTTAACAGCCGGATAAGAGCTGTAAACCACCACGGATGAAATCATTATTACATTATAAAAGTTTTACACCTAATACTTATAAGAATGCGAGTGAAAATCCAGTATCTACTATAAACACCGCTGTTGCAAAACCTCTGCAGAACTCAACTAAGCAAAACCTAAGATTATTATCGCTAGTAGGCGAAACCAGTCAGTTGACACGGGCTTGTGGGCAGCATTGGATGCAAAAATACTCTTTTATCTAACTCAGAGGATAATCAACCTTATGTTTATACAAATAAGGGGTACTAAGCCGTATAAATAAGTTAGTATTTTGATCTATTGTACCGTGCATGCGGCAAAAAAGATGCATTCTCCATGTTTCTCAGTAGTTCCAATCGCTACAATCTGTTGTATTACGGGAATCTAATAAATAATATTTTTATACCGGTTCGTAGTTTATTTAATTCTTTATTGTACACAATAAAAAGGAATAACAGTTTAGAGATAATACAAAACAACAAAGTACAAATGGCGGTCTTATCGCTCTAAGGCAATTTCTACCAGACAACCATGGGATGGATATATGAGCAGGAAAAAAGATAGGGCAGTGTAAAATAAAGATAACGAAAGCATGGAGACAAATAAAATCATAAAAAAAACATATAAATACATTATATATATATATACCACATATACATACATATTATATACACATACATAAGTATTTTACATATACATACTTATATACATTTATAGACAAATAAACATACGTACATACATACACATACATATACATACCGGGTATCTCAAGACTGCTACCGAAAACGAAGCCGGGTGGTAGTTTTAGTGGCTACAAACACAATGCAATTAAAAATTTCGCCTAGAAACGCGACAATTATTTTTTATGATTTTTTAAATATCGTCATTTTTGGGTGGTAAATCCATAGTTTTTGCTAAAATAATAATTTAAACTCTTTTATACCTTAGAGTATTTATAAATAAAAGGGTATATACTATTATTTTACGAAAAAATGTATTTACCACCCAAATATGGCCATAGGAAAAAAATAACAAAAAAAAAATTGTCGCTTTTTTTTGCAACATTTTCTGTTGCATTGTGTCTGAAGTCGCTTAAACTTAACCACCAACTTAAAACCACCCGGCTTCGTTTTCGGTAGCAGTCTTGATATACCCTGTATATATGTATATATTACCAATATCATCAATAAGAGGAAATAGTCCTAATCGGATTATCTGTTTATAGAGAAAGGTAGTGTTCTTTTAGTCGTTTTTTAAATGATGACAGTGTTTGAGCCTACCTCACCACAACAGGAAGTGCGTTCCACAAACGAACAGCTTGAACACTGAATGATTTATCCATAAATGTCGTGGTGTGGACGGGCATTCTCAACTTTAGGTTCTCAGACGACCTCAAGGACCTCGTATGTGACTCGTGAAGAAAAAGAAAACGTTCTTTGAGATAAGAAGGAGTGATAGGATTGAACAAAATATTGTATGGAAGAGACAGTATATGAGTATTCCGACGAAGTCTTATAGGTAACCACTTGAGCTTAGCACGAAACTCAGAAACATGATCATATTTGCGTAAACCAAATATAAATCTTATGCAGAAATTTTGAAGGCGCTCAAGTTTATTTAGTTGGTCCTCGGTGAGATCTAGATAGCTAATATCGGCATAATCAAGGATGGGGAGTAGGAGTGTTTACGCAAGCGAAATCTTCGTGGCAACGGGTAGAAAGTTGTGTAACCGTCGCAAAAACTTAGCCGAGGTAAAGAGTTTCCGACTGATTTCACGAATCTGCGGACCCCATGTGAGGCACTTATCTATGTACAGACCCAAATTTTTCACGGTATCGCTGTAAGGGATGTTAACACCTTCGCAAACAACGCTTGGCAATTGGGCCCAGTCCAGTTTAGAGATTAATCTGGGGCTGCCGACAATAATGTTTTGGGTTTTACAAGGATTAACCGTCAAACCATGAGCTTTGCTCCAATTGCATATGTGTTGGATATCGAGGTTAATCTTTGAAATAGCTTCTGCCATTCTGTCCAGAGGTGCCTGCGTGTAGATTTGGAGATCATCAGCGTAGAGGTGGTAGGATGAACGAAGATTATTAGTGATGGAATTAATGAAAATAGCGAAAAGTAGAGGAGAAAGCACGCCGCCTTGTGGTACGCCAGCAGACACGGAACACCAGGAGGAAAACTTATCCTCAACACAGATGCGCTGCCGGCGCCCATACAAGTAACTTTGAAACCACTCAAGTGCCGTTGGAGATATGTTAAGAGAACACATTACGCTCAGTAGGACATCGAAATCGACGGTGTTGAAAGCATTGCTGAAGTCTAGCAATGCCAGGACTGTCAGCATACCTTCTTCCATGCCCGACCTAATGCCATCCGTAATATGAGTTAGAGTGGTGGTTGTGCTATGCCCAGTACGAAATCCCGATTGGAAAGGATTAAGGAGATTACTCTTGGAAAGGAAATCATTCAGTTGGGAATGGATTAAACGTTCAAGAACTTTGGAAAGGAATGGGAGAATTGAAATGGGTCGAAATTCAGAAAGTACAGAGGCATTAGGATTTTTAGGAATAGGAATGATGTGTGCTTCTTTCCAAGCGGTAGGAAATATGCCCGTGGACACGGAATGTTTAGGATGTGGGTAATGGCGGGAAGGATTTCGTCTAGGATAGGGAGAATCATATTACGGCTAACATGGTCACTCCCCACGGCATTGAAAGATATGAGCGTAATGGCTTTCCTAACATCACAGATTATACCGGTTCGTAGTTGTTCATATAATATGTAAATTTGTCATATAACTGCTATTTTCCTTGACACAAAACAGGTAAATATAGATAAATGAAATATAAATAATATACGTCCCAATGTACGTAATTAGGACCGCACAGAAACTATATATGCGTTCTTATAAACTATAATTATACAGACACTAGCGGCCCGGCCCAGCTTCGCCCGGGTACAAATAGATTTCTGTACAATAATATGTACGTATTATACATATAAACCTTCCTCTTGAATCACTCTATCTATTTAAAAAACCGCATCAAAATCTGTTGCATAGTTTTAAAGATCTAAGCATACAAAGGAACATAGAGACATAGGGACAGAGAAAGCGACTTTGTTTTATACTATGTAGTGATTATGATACGTAGGTCTCTCATATGTGAGAGGCTGCCTGGGTGGGTACTACCACAATGTCTATTTCTCCCGTTAAATAGCAGTTTAAATGCGTGTTTCGGATTGAAGGACATTGTAGCCAGAGTAATTACTGGACATATTGAGACCTAACATCTTATGTCTCAGGATGGCGGGCGCAGTGGAATGCAAAGCATTGCTTTGTAATTCAAGGTGTTGTTTGGTTTTGCTACGGCTCATGAGCGGTCACATCGCTTACCATCAGGCGAACGGCATGCTCGTCTCGCCATTTATTGCAAAAAAAAGAACTCTGTAGTCTGCGTATACTTTGGTAATACTATTTTTTTTTATTTCATAAACACAAAAAAAACAGCTTTGGTTTTAAAATCCAGGCTGATATGAAAATATTTATTTTAAGCCACGTGTTTCTTAACTATCCCAGGCATTTTTGTATCGAGTATGAAAAAACTCCTTGGTAGTTTTGTCAAACATCGATATTTTATTTTCAAGGCTTATGATCAACCCTATCTATAAACTTTATTCGATAAATTTAGCGGTAAAAATACCCTTATCTGTATGGGGTGGGCAGAAATCGCGAAAACAAAAATGATTTTCTATACAATATCTCGGATACCGTTCAAATTTTACAATGAATGAACATGTGGTTGAAATTAAAAACCTACCAAATGTCAATATCACCCTGTATATTGCCATATTACATATATAATTTCCGAAACGTATACAAATAATCAGGTTTTGACGAGAAAACGCTGCGACTTGTGAGGCAACGCGCATATTATTTGAATAAATTCTGAGGCGTGCGTAAGCGGTCACTTAATGGGTACTACAACTAACTTTAAAGATGAGAGTCGATTATGTAAAGAGCTATTTGAACAAAACTTGACCAAAATCGGCTTAGCAGAGTGTTGAGTTCAAGTTTCGTTTATAATTTCACTTGCAAGCGAAAATTGTCTCACAATACTTCACATTGAACAAGATATTAAACTGGAATCAATATACTGTCGTATATATTAGTGTATTGTTATGCTGCGTCGGTGGCGTAGTTATCTACTTTATTTTTATTTAATTATTTATTTTGAAAGGCAATATACAAGATCATATTCTGTGAAAATTTCAAGCATCTACCTGTTACCGTTATTATTGAGCAAAAATGTACGGAAAAAAACTCCTTTATTTTATAAGGACCCTCCTTAATTGTTTTATTTTTAGCATTTATTGTTACCACAGCAACGGAAATAAATAATTTGTAAAAAATTCAGCTTTCTAGCTATCACGGCTTATGAGATACAGCTTGGTGATAGATAGACAAACGAACAGATAGCGAAGGAAATGAAATGAAATGAAATGTATTTATTGGTCACGTAGGCAATTAAAGAGCTCTTATGACAAGTCAATACACATAGAACTTAATCTCTATATCTGTATCTGTATCTGTATCAGCCCATATACGTCCCACTGCAGGGCACGGGCCTACTCTACAATCGAGAGTACGATTGAGAGTGGTTAGGCCATATAGTCCACCACGCTGGCCTAATGCGGGTTGGCGGACTTACATACCATAGAAATTCTTATAAATCGCTACGGTGTGCAGGTTTCCTCACGATGTTTTCCTTCACAGTTTTAGTGCGTGGTGATTGACTATCAATACACACAACTTTTTTTATTTTTTTTTGTTTATAATTAGTTTTATTTATTTATTTAGTTTGTATTCATATTTTATTTAAAGTATTTGTTATTACTTTATGGTAATTTATTTGTCAACGAAATACATTATTTACGTTAGTCAAATTAAGGCTTAGTAACAAGGTCCCGTTTTTACCTTTTAGGTACAGAACTCTAAAACTAAAGTATACTGAACAGTGAACATTAAACTTAGCATATCGACATAAACCGCCACTATTCTTAATTAATGACAAAAATAATGGGCATATAAACGACATAATAATTTATTTAGGCCAATTCAATTGTGATTTTTCACACTTGATCGTGATAATTGCTGTTGACGGTTGCTCCAAGTTTGTCGGCCAACTGGATGTCAAGGTCGTGACGTGTGTTTAAACTGTCAATTTACAAACTATTAGATATTGCTGTTACGTATACATTTATTGAATGATTTGATGTCATTGTTTTGGCCAATATGGTGTATTAAGTTCTTACATGTCATATGAATAGACCCTTTCCTAACATTGGAGAATTTAGAATCAAAAATTAAATTAAATCAAAATATTTTTTCTTCCAATAAGCATTTACTAAGTCTTTTAATTTGTTTTTATTGCAATGAATGGCGAGCCGAGCCTGTCATTCGCCTCATGGTAAGTGATACGAATTACGATCGCTCATGGACAGTAAAACACCACAAAACATCATGAACTACAAAACAATGCTTAGTATACCACTGCGGTCGCTATCTTGAGACATAAGATGCTTAGTCTCAATATGTCCAGTAGTTACTCTGGCTGCAATGTCCTTCAAACCGGAACACAATAGTACATATACAATACTGTTCGGCAAAAAAAAAATTACATTACGTTGATAACTATACAGGCGGCCTCTCACATATGAAAGGACTACCATCAGTAGGTACACGAACATAATATTCTTCAGTTCAATTCTGTATCTGTATCAGCCCATATACGTCCCACTGCAGGGCACGGGCCTCCTCTACAATCGACTACCGATTGAGAGTGGTTAGGCCATATAGTCCACCACGCTGGCCTAGTGCGGGTTGGCGGACTTGCATACCATAGAATTTTTATAAATCGTCATGGTATGCAGGTTTCCTCACGATGTTTTCCTTCACCGTTTTATTGCAGTTCAATTCACTTCAGTTCAAATTCGTACGTACGTAGAGAGAGTTACGGGTATATTAATATGTTTATATGCCTTGCCTTGTTGCCTATATGTATTGCCTTGACTGCCTCGGTGGCTACACAAAACTGTAGTCTAGGGTTCAAATCCCGGGTTGGGAAAAGTGATATTGAATATTTCTATTCATTATCAGCCCAGAGTCGGGAATTTGTGCCCGATATGGCGATAGGCTCGCCACCCTTAGATTATATACTCGTCTAGATTGGGCAATGTCAACAAACGATGCGCTAAAAGTGTCCTCACTTTTGTTGATATGTGTGAGTACCGGTCGTGTAATTATTTTAATCCAACTGTCAAGGTGTGTGTGTTTAGGGATGCCTACTCCAGATTATTAACTTAACTTTTCCCCATTATTTGATATACAAAATAGGTTAAATAGAATATTTTTTCTTTATTTAAAGTAATCATACTATTAATTATATTTTTAAGGCATTTTAGTAAAAACAATAAAGATCTAAACCCATCTCCTAGTGTTTGTTTCCAAATAGAATTAACTCTTTGGATTTATTGCCTGGGCTGTTATCTGATTTCTGTATTTATGTAAAATATAAATCATCATAAGTAAAATGTTCGAAACACACAACTGAAGTAATGTGAGGCTACGAATGGTCTTCTTTTCGTTTCCGCTATATAATGTCTCTCCAGCAATTTGCTAGTACGGAATCTGTAGGAAGTCTAAAAATATTATTAGGACCTTGAATAAGTTCTCGCTGTTTCTTCAAAGATGACAATAGCAGTACCCCGTTTGTGAAATTTTGAATGGTAATACACATGTAAGGCAAAGAATTAATAAAATTACTCTGAAGTGCATGTTGTCGTGGGTTTCATTAATATCGTTTAGGTAAGTATTATTTACTCATTAAATAAATAATGCCATTCTTCTTGTTGTCATTCTGATCGAAATATTATGTAATGATATTTGTATTTTATAGTTTCTCCCATAGTTTCAACAAATCTTCCTAGTAATAAATTGACAACACTGGCCAATTAAACTCATCTTCAAAATAATGAATTAAAAGTTCATGTTTTCTTCAAATAATAGTGGTTTAACAATAATGTTACCGATAGAAAGTGATATTGGTATTATTATACAGTTTTCCCACACAATTGCGATACAATTCGACAGCACAAACCGGCATAATTAATTATTTTTCGGGAGCACGTTATCCATATGTAGTTCAAATAACACTGACGTACGTGAGAAGCGAGTCTACCAAATTTGGTAGACTTTATTTGAGCCGCGCGGTGAGGTGTGATGTGTCATCTAGACGAGTATATAATCTAAGCTCGCCACCTATTACATCGTGGGACGGAACATACAAGGCGAAATATGGGTGCCCTGGCACCTCTGCCTACCCCTTCTGGGAAAAGGCGTGAGTTTATGTATTTATGTATGTCTGTGTTTATATTAATTATATATCACATTGACAGCCTCCGTGGCGCAGTTGTAGACGATATCTGTGAAACAAGCGGCCGCGGGTTCGATCCTCGTATTGAGGAAAATATTTTTGTGATGCCCAAGTATTTGCACTCGGGTCTAGGTGTTTGTATGACCGAGAAGTTTGAAGTTTCTCTTAGTTTATGATATAAGTCTCGATCATAGTCAAGAATTATGATGTGACTATTGGGTTTATTTATATATATATATATATATATACCGGGTATCTCAAGACTGCTACCGAAAACGAAGCCGGGTGGTAGTTTTAGTGGCTACAAACACAATGCAATTAAAAATTTCGCATAGAAACGCGACAATTATTTTTTATGATTTTTTAAATATCGTCATTTTGGGTGGTAAATCCTTAGTTTTTGCTAAAATAATAATTTAAACTCATTTATACCTTAGAGTATTTATAAATAAAAGGGTATACACTATTATTTTAGGAAAAAACGTATTTACCACCCAAATATGGCCATAGAAAAAAAATAACAAAAAAAAATTGTCGCTTTTTATTGCCATTTTTTCTGTTGCATTGTGTCTGAAGTCGCTTAAACTACCACCCGGCTTCGTTTTCGGTAGCAGTCTTGATATACCCTGTATATATATATATATATATATATATATATATATATATGTATATATATATATATATATATGATAATGTAATATAAACTATAAATATATGTAAAATATTATTTATCTATAGAATTTAATGCTGCAAAGTTTCATACAAAACTAGTACAACTACTACTCTGTACTTTTTGCACGAAATATCCATGCTTCATAAAGTTTGATAATATTGTTTGTTTATTAAAATTAGTAAGATGGACCGACCATTAAAAAATGTTAATTTATTCCGTTCGGATTGAGTGGGCGATGTTTAGGCACTGTAGTCTAGGTATTATGTATCTAGGACAAGGATATATCTAGACGGTGCAGACTACCTAGATCTTTATCCAGTATAAAAAGTATTCGGAATAACTTAATTCTTTTTAAATATTTATACGCATGGTTAAAATATTATATTCAAGTTGTTTGACCCATTAGTCTAGAGCAGGGTTCCATAAACTTTTTGCAGTAACGGACCCCTAACTAAATTTAAAATAGTTCACGGGCCCTATAAAAAATATTTTAGAAAGAAAAACAAACCTTGTATTGAATACTCATTTTTATACAACATGGACTTTTTTTGATTTTCAATAGTTTATAATTATAATTGTGTACTTTATAGTGATTTATTAGAAGAAGAAGATTATTTTGAAGTTTTTACTTAAAATTTTAGTTATTTGTTTCTTTTTATATTGCTAGGCATTAAAATGATAATTTCCTGATAAATATATTTAAAGTTTACTGAGCTGCTGTGGACACCTGGCACACATGTTACGGACTCCTAAAGGGTCCGTCGACCCCATTTTAAGAAACCCTGGTCTAGAGGCTACGTGTCTAGACTATGAACTGTGAAGTCATAAGTTTGAATGCTAGGTAGAGCAATCCACTTTATGATTTAACATGGCTTTTGACAGGAATTTACGTCTGGTAGAACAATTTGCTCGGCTTATATCATATTTTGAGATAAAATAAGCATAGAATAAACACCAAATCGTGGTATTATATTTTTATTTTCTGCCTATATGCGGTAAGTACTAGGAAGATATAGAGATTACAAATTATTCGTTTTTGAATAATAAACAGACTGTTTTCAATAGGTCTATTTGGAAATTCTTGAGAGAGGCCTGTCATCAGCAGTGGATTTCCTGTGTCTGAAAAGAGAGAGACAGATAGATAGAGAAAGAAAGAGAGAGAGAGAACAATTGCAGTTATAAAAGTGCTATATTCATTTTATGTGCAATGTAATAAAGTAATTTCCCTCACCATTGTCAAAACAGATCAAAGTACACAAATGCAGCGAAACAATGTCTTAAAATAGAACATTTAGTTAATTACAGGGCGTTCGTCGGCGCCTTCCAAACAGTCGCTGGATAATAAAACAATAAAGGAATATTAAAGAAGAAACGAACCGTTTACGACTTTTAACTTTTAAAGTTATTGCGTTAGTTAAAGGTAAATTACTTAACCGTTATGTAATGGAATGCGAAAAGTAAACATATTTAAAGTAAAATTACTTAATCTTTAAGTTATGGAACAAGACAAATAAGGCCATTTGGATAATTTTTGCAATTACCAATGAACAGTTATAGGTAAAAAGGCTGGAAATATTGTCATAAACATATTTAGTGTATAATTAGTTAATATGTAAGATAAGAAACAAGACAAATAAGGCCATTTGGATGATTTTTGCAATCGCCAATGAACTGTTATCGGGCCAAAGCTTGGAAATATTGTCAATTTCTCAATAGAAACTATTTTCTCAAAACTGCAATATTAATTTTCAGCATTCTTTCCTACACACGTGTAAGCTCTGGAATGAACTCCCTGCATCGGTGTTTCCTCAACGCTATGACGTGTCCTTCTTCAAACGAGGCTTAAAGAGAGTGCTCTCCTTAAGCTAGGCAGCGACTTTGTTGTTCTGGCCCCCTTACACTGCCTTACCTTACACTTGTCCATGAGCAGCGGTAGCCACTGCGTAGGTTGAATCTATATGAATTATTAATTTTATATAGGTCCATGTAAGTTTTGCAATACTGTACTTATCCATATTATATTCCTAATAAATTTATGATTATATAGTCAGACACAAGTTTAAGACAAGTTTATCATTTCTAGACATATCAAGTATGAAAAAAAAAAAACGAATCATTTATTTGCATTGTATTTGTTACTAAAACTATCACTTGCCTTCATTTTTGGTCGTTGTATGTATACACCTGGTACACATATTTCTCTGTATATCTGCGGCCTGGTCACTATGAAAGGACATAATACCCAAAGTATTGGAATCATGTCGCTCGCTTCGGTTCACTAACTCGGCTGCTCGTTTGAGCGGAACCCGTCATGTCCGAATTCCTGACTGCATTAGTCACTTACTCAGTTTTTTAATTTCAAGGTGTGGCTTTAAACTTATTTTATTTATTTTTAAAAAGAGTGACGGGCAAATATGAATACTGTTTTATTGTTTGAGTGAACGTTTTGGTAAAAACTAATATACACGACTCAATTTCTTATATATCAAGACTGTTACCGAAAACGAAGCCGGGTGGCTAGTTTAAATTTATTTATTTTTTTAAACCTTTTGAACATATAAATAGTACAAGCGGACTTAATGCCTAAGGGCTTTTTCTACCAGTGAAATTTAGGGTTGTGCAGAGAGACGGAAGCAGGTGCTTATAAGAAAATAAATGAAATATATATAAATAATTTTAAATATAATTTAAGTTATTACAAACTCATTACAACTAAAAACCGCGACATTTTTTTTGCTTTTTTAAATATATCTCGTGTTTGGTGGTGAATAAGTTTCTGCTAAAATAATAATATGAATCTTTGCATAACTTTGCATCTTTCTTCTAGTTATTTCTTCAGTCTTAATATGCCCTGTATATCGGAAATTCATAATAACTGATCGTGTGATGCCTATGTCAGAGGCAGGCGCAGACAAACTTTCAGCTTTTATAAAATGACGAAAGTCTGGCGGCCACGGGCTCTTCATCTATCAATTCTTAGCGTGGTGGACTGTATGGCCTAACGACTCAATCGTACTCTCGATAGCAAGGGAGGCCCGTGCCCTGCATTGGGACGAATGTGGGCTGATACAGTGGTTGCTAACTTGTGATCCACGGACCACTAGTGGTCAATGGAAGCATCCCAAATGGTCCACTGAGCCATCCTAAGGCCATCCCTAAATCATTTTTTCTCATGTTTTATTTGTGGATATAAAGTAAAACCCCTTTCATGCATATTTTATTTATACATATATAGAAAAACCCTTTACATTTCTTCACTGTATTAAAATACAACCAAACCATTCAAGCAATAGGGAATATGCACCAGACTTCAAAATATATTTTTTCCGAAATGCGGTATATTGCTTGAAAAGGAAAGTGACGACAATGGGCACGTTCTTATGAAGTTTTAGCTTGTTGAGTGAGTGTATTGTTTTACGTTTGTTTATGAGTTATTTTGTGCTCTCTTTATACTATTAAATAAAATGGATTATTTTGTCACGAAATACAGTTCTGTAGAAATTCATGAAAGAAATTTAATCCAAATACTACGTTGTTCATATCGTGACCTCTGACGTCACAGCGAGTTCGCGCCAACATGGCGTTTAAATGCTTCGAAACTGATAGCAGTTTTGATTATTTTTTTGTACTTTTTTATTGATATTTTCAAAGACTTATATTTTTTCCGATAATGTAATAACATACAGAATTGATTAAAAATATAAATATAATAAAATGACATGCATATTCTCTATTGGGTGGTCCATGGTCATGACTAAAAGATTAAGAATACTACATAAAACAACGACAAAGCGCTTCAAGAGAAGATAGGTCTCTTGCTCTCCGCCTGCTCGTCTTATCCCCAGATAGAAATCCTATTCTCTTTAGATATCTTTAAAATATATTTCAAAAGGCTACGTGGCGCAGTTTTTTAGACGCGGGCTGTAAAACGATTTGATTTTTGTGTGAACCACAGGTATTTGTTTCTGGTCTGGGTGTTTGTGAGAGCGAAAAGTCTCTCGTAGTTCCCACCCACGACACAAGACTCGATCTTAGTTTGGGATCAGGACTATGTATATGACTGTTGGGTGTATTTATTTATATTTCATCATGATTGCCATAATCCTCAAGTTACCTACATTAATCGACTTTCTACCAATGAGGTCTGAAATATGTTTCATCTTATTTAATCTTTTTACATAGGCTATTATAATTTATACCGTTATGACAAAATCGACATGTTTCTATTACAAAATAAGTTTATGGTTGACATAGAAGAAAGTGAAAGTACCAATATTCATGAGATTACTTGGACAAAAGACTTTTATTACTAAACTGGCAACCTTTGTTAACACGAATTTTATTTTTCTCTCATTGTTATGACTTTATGGGTGGCATATTTTCTTTTATTTTATTGCTTTGAAGATATAAGTTCATGTTATTTTTAATTTGTATATTGTCACGAGCTCGGGGATTAACTGTTTATTTATAATAAAGCTTTTGTCTTTAAAGTATTTTAAAGTTATATTGCAGTTTTTCAATACTTATGAGTTTTAGCTTATTCTTTTGTATTAAATGTTCTTAAAATATATTTTTATATTGCTTATATATGTTTTCTAAGTACCTAGTTAAGTTTTAAGCTTAAAACTTTGCGCTTTAGGCACTCATGTGGGCTAAGGCAACTTTGAAAAAGCTAATATTAAGTAAGAAAAGGACATCAAATTTATTACTAGTTGGCATCATGCATTTGATTATAAAGGTTTAGTGGGTGTTTATTTTGTGAGTGTTTGACGTAGTAGGTGTTAAATTGATTACTTTCGATCATTAGGGTCGATTTCTCGTTGTCCTTTACATCATAACCTCACACCTATATCACAGAGGAGGTAAGCACAGATGAATCAGTTTGCTACTTTTTCCTATACTGAGTGTAAGGGGAGATTCTGTAGGGATGCCAGCAGCCAGACACTTTATTGGTGGTAGGTCTCTCATATGTGATAGGCCGCCTGGATAGGTACCGCAATGTCTTTTTCTCCCGCTAGACGGTGTAAACGCACTGTTGTGCTTCGGTTTGAAAAGATTTTGTAGCCAGAGTGACTGGACGTATTGTGACCAGACATCTTATGTCTCAGGATGACGAGAGCAGTGAAATACCAAGCATTGCATTAAGGTTTTTGGTTTTGCTACTGTTCATGAGCATTCTCTGGTATGCAGGTTTCCTTTCGATGTCTCCGTTAAAGTGCGTGGCATTGACTAAAAGCACCCTTCACAATCGTACTTTCGATTGTAGACTCCTGCCTTGCAGTGGGAAGTTAATGCATTGTAAAATCCAATATCACTATACCCGAAGTAGAATTCAGGCCCGAGACCTCAGCTTTAGAACCATACAGTAGTACAACTATGCCATCTAGGCAGTTTAAGGTAATAATTATTGTTACATTGAAATTGCTTTCTAGAGGCGTCTTACTTCTAATTAACACAAAAAGAAAGAGAGGAGAGAGAGTAGGGGAAATTAGGAAAGAGTAGGTGAAATTAATCATCATTTTGTGGCGAAAGGTGTCGACATGATGAATTGATCCAACACTGTATTCCATCAAACCATATACGCCCCATTGCAGGGCACGAGCCTCTACAATTGAGGGTGGTTAGGCCATATAGTCGATCACACTCGCATGGTGCGGGTTAAGGGAATTTACATACTACAGAAATTCTTGCAAATCGCTATGGTATGCTGGTTTCTTCCCGATGTTTTCCTTCACCGTTATAGTGCGTGGATTTACTATCAATACACACATGACTCCCCATAGACAGAATTGTGCCCTAGGATTCGAGAAATAATAATACAAATAAATACTAATACGTTAAGGTACACTATCAATCGACCTAACCGCCTCAGTACAAATGTTGCAAAGAAATGGATGGAAGTGGCAGTTTTGCAACATTCATTTCGATGAGTCAATTTGCCGGAGACCTAAAACTGGATGTAGGATGTTCGTATGAACTAAGATATGCGTCCTACGTGCAAGATTTTAGAAACCTAGTCATCGTACAGGTAGTACATCATGTACAGTCAGCGACAAAAGTCGTTGAACACATTCAAAACGCCAAAAGTCTTGCACACATGAAGCAACAGAAGCGGTTGATCAGGGTCGGCCACAAAAATTCGTGAACACCTTAAGGTTACAAAAGTTTCTGAACAACAAAAGCAACAAAATTCCTGAACACGCAAATACGCAAAAAAGTCAGTAATTTTTTTGATATCTTTGTATTGCGCACGTCCACCGACTTCGATATGAACCAGTTAGCTGTTAATATCTGGCGAATTTCCGTGACAACTCATAACAATATTCAATGTAGTTTCTCAAAATATTCCTAAAGCCATAACGCGTGTTTTATATCAATGGAGACAATTAAAAATAATAATTATTAGTCTGAACGGAAAATACTTTTTCAAAAGTTTCTGAGCGACAAAATACCTGAACACACCAATGGTACATAAGTTTCTGAACACCTATTAAAAGCAAGTTTGCCGCAGATGTGTTCAGCTACTTTTGTCGCTTTGTTATGCATTCATTGTAAAATGTTATTTCATAATTTATATTTTTTGCTTTTCTCTGCATTTACTTATTGTAGTCTTCTTTTTTTTATTGCAATGAGGAGCTAGACGAGCATGCCGTTTGCCTGATGGTAAGCGATACGACCGCTCATAAACAGTAGCAAAACCAAAAAACACCTTGAATTACAAAGCAATGCTTGACATTCCACTGCGCTCGCCATCCTGAGACCTAACATGTTAAGTCTCAAAATATCCAGTAATTACTCTGGCTACAATACCGTTCAATTCGCAACATAAAAGTGCATTTACACTGCTGTTTAACGGGAGAAAAAGACTTGCGGTGGTAACTACCCAGATGGCCTCTTACATATGAGAAACTTACCACCAGTGTTATTGTGAAATAACATTTATTTATGAGAAGTTTTTGGCATGTTTTATATCAGTGGAGATAATAAATAACAATAATTTTATTAGTCAGAATGAAAATAGTGGCCGCAATTTTGAACTTTTTAGATATTGGTCAATTGGTCTCGAATTTTATTTCACGGTTTATATTTTTTGCTTTCCTCTGCATTGACTTATTGTCTTCTGTTTTTGTGAAATAATATTTATTTATGAGAAGTTTAAATGTCTTGTTCATCTGTTATTGGCACGAGATATTAAACAATACATTGTAAGATTAAAAAAACATTTATCTCAAAAGATTTTTCTATATTTCACTTCATGAGATATAATAATTGTATAGGTAAAATTATGCTAGTATCAGACAGTACTAATCTATAATTTAATGATGTGGGTAAGACAGTTACAATGTGCTTATATTAGAACAATAACACAGTAAAATACCTACATGTCAATTCACAAACCAAGTCTTGCTGCCAGGGCCGCATTCAAAGCTTTGATTTTTGTTTAAATAATTTAATTGTTGTCTTGGAAATACGGAAGTTATCTTTTTCTTTTATGATTGTTGGCAAATCGTTTTACATCTGTGCCCCTTCATATCTAATACTTTTTTCAATGTAATTTGTGCGTGGCGTCGGCATACAAATGTTACTTGAATTTATAAATACTCTAAGGCAGAGTTATTTTTATTTTGAAAGGTTAAATTTGAATTAATTTTATTTACTATTAGTTTTCTTATTAAAATGCAAGTGTTGAATTTATGTGAATAATCAATATTTAATATAACATATACGATAAATTATTAAACTTCTTGAGTTTTTATGTACTCTTGTTTTTATGTGGACCTATTATTGTCTAAATCGTACGTATCGTTTTCCATTGATCTTACAATTTAGAATATCGGAGCGAAGGGTCTCTCAGATATGTATTCTGAACCCAATTTAATCTAAAAAGTTCAAAAATGCTGCCACTATTTTCTTTCTGAATCTAAGAATAATTATTATTTATTTACACCACTGATATAAAACACGCTTAAAACTTCTCATAAATACATTGAGGTATTATACATAAATAAATATTATTTCACAAAAACAGAAAACAATAAGTCAATGCAGAGAAAAGCAAAATAAAAATTATGAAATAACATTTTACAATGAATTCATAACAAAGCGACAAAAGTAGCTGAACACATCTGCGGCAAACTTGCTTTTTATAGGTGTTCAGAAACTTTTGAAAAAGTATTTTCCATTCTGACTAAATTATTATTTTCAATTGTCTCCATTGATATAAAACACGCGTTGTGGCTTTAGGAATATTTTGAGAAACTACATTGAATATTGTTATGAGTTGTCACGGAAATTCGCCAGATGGTTAACAGCTAACTGGTTCATATCAAAGTCGGTGGGCGTGCACAATACAAAGATATCAAAAAAAAACTGACTTATGTACAATTTGCGTGTTCAGGAATTTTGTTGCTTTTGTTGTTCAGAAACTTTTGTAACCTTAAGGTGGTCACAAATTTTTGTGGCCGACCCTGATCAACCGCTTCTGTTGCTTCATGTGTGCAAGACTTTTGGCGTTTTGAATGTGTTCAACGACTTATGTCGCTGACTGTACATCGTACAAGTACAAAACAGTATAACAGCCTCCGCGGCGCAGTCGGTTCGATCCACGCACCGAGAGAGATGTTTGTGCGGACCACAAATATTTATTTCGGGTCTGGGTGTTTGTGAGACCGAAATGTCTCTCGTAATTCCTGATACCCACGACACAAGACTCGATCGTAGTGAGGGGTCAGGACTATGTATGTCACTGTAAAAAAATCTCGACTGCCTCAGTGGCGTAGTTGTACTAAGGTACGGTTACAAAGCTGAGGTCTCGGGTTCGAATCCCGGGTTGGGCAAAGTGATATTGGATTTTTCTATTCATTATCAGCCCAGAGTCAGGAATTTGTGCCCGATATGGCGATAGGCTCGCCACCTATCACATTGTGGAACGGAACATACAAGGTGAAATGTGGGTGTCCTGGCACCTCTGCCTACCTCTTCTGTGATATAGGCGTGAGTTTATGTATGTTTATGTATGTATGTAAAAAAATGAAAAGAAAACGCGATTGTGTCGTGTTTCGAGTTCAGCTTGCCTGTAGGTTTCGAGCTAGCCGACATAATAATTATATAGGAAGCTTTTTTGGATAAAATAATTATTATTTTAACCAAAAAAGCTTCCTTCGCATTATAACAATTTTATGATACTCATATAAAAAAATATAACAAAATAATTAAATTCAGCCGAATTGATAACCTCCTCCTTTTCTAAGTCGGTTAAAAGTCAACTCTTGAAATCCTACTTCTTAATACGTTTTTTGTGTTTGTTGCTTCTTCACGAACAAACCACTAGACCAATTTTAATGAAATTAGGTATGAAGCTTGCTGACACCTTGGATGACAAAGGCTACTTTTTATCTCGACAAAATGTAGTGTGCCCGTGGGATGGAGACTATCTCGCCCTCACAACCACCACTGTAACTTCTGTAAGCCAGGATGTAATGAGACCGAGCATTAAAGCTCGGCGAGTCTCCGGGAATGTCTAACTTGTCTTTAACCCGCAACGAAATGAATCAGAAAGTTAAATTAATAGGAGGAGCTGGAAATAAATAATTGTCCACTTCCCTCCGTGCAAAGCGGGTGACAAAACAATGAACTAAACAGGTAAATAACCTCGTAAAAAATCGTGCCTTTGGGCTGTCAAATGTGCAAGGAATTGAAATACATTCGATCCTCTTTCAAACTCAAAGGAATGAGGATGGGAATGGGAAGTTTCAAATACGGCATTGACGTTGAGTTTAAATATTTAAATTAATTAACACGCTAAAATATAGTTCCTGTGTTTCTAAATTGGACTTAACTCAAAACGTATTTGCACCCGCTATATTTATATTTACTATTATTTAGTCTAGCTATATTTACAACTGAGATTCACAAACGAGTAAACAAAACTGAGATTTATATTTCTAAGGCTCAGTAGCACAAACTTTGCCAATACCTTTGACCTTGAAAATATCAATCCCACACATTAAGGTCAAATACGTCTCAAATGTATGGCGATGACATTCTCAAAGGCAAAGGTTGGCAAAGTTAGTTTGTGCAACTCAGCCTAAATGTCACACAAGATGTCAGTGACCGACATTGATTGTTTCACGGTCGCGTTCATAAATAATTAATATTTAACTACAGAGAATGACGCATTTCGACTGACACATGTTATTTTATAGTATGGAAAATTCAATCTGAGTACTTTAAAGAAACGGGGATCAAGGAAGTGAAGTGTATTGAATTTAGCGGCTCTGGGGTCAGGCTCTTGTAGTGGCTATAATCTGTACCCCTCAATCATCTAAATAAAGGAGGTGACTCTGTAATTCGCAAAGAGGTGCGAATGTTCGAACGTCGTACGTAAAACTGTACTGTGCCTAGGTACTCCACAACATGTTTGAGTACTCCACCGGGCAAGAGATACGCTCTTAACCATAAAAAGATAAGACCGCCATTTGTATTTTTTTTATTTTGATTTCTGTATAGTGGTTTAGTTTGTGTACAATAAAGATTTAAATAAATAAACAAGTTCGTGAAAGTGAATGATAAGTATTATAGAGGATAGTATTGATTTTTAGAAGTAGAAAGCTTTTATCATTCTTAGGACGACGGACGTCCGAATATCCGCGTTTCGTTCCAAATCACAGATCACCTCTGTCTACACCGATAAAGCTTTACTCATCATTCACTCCGCACTTAACATTTTGTGGAGTACCTACCATTAGTACAACCCCCCTGAATCGGCTCTTCAATTCACGCCATTGCCAAATGCAGCATTATAACTATATCCTAAGGTATGAGTGAGAAATAAGTAAAACTCCAGTTGTGTTGAATGTATTTTGTCATTATCGTACGCCTCTGCTATTTAATAAACAATTCATATCTTATATGTGTTCTTGTACATTGAATTCAGCTATCTTAAGATATATTTTGTAATGAACATTACGATAGGACAAATTCTTTCGTGACGTCATATTTTATCTAATTATCGATTGTAGAGAAGGCCCGTGCCATGCAGTGGAATGTTTAAGCCATATGGGCTGGGTTGTATTATTATTTTAATGTGCGAATGAGAAAATCTTAATAATGTATTTGAACACATAATTTAGAAATTAAAAATAGGTGCTAAATAAATAATAAATAAATACACCCAATAGCCACATACATAGTCCTAACTCCTGACCCCACACTAAGATCAATTAAGTATTGTGTCGCAGGTATAAGAAAAGGTAAAAAACGAGGGACTTTTCAGTCTCACAAATACCCAGACCTATATAGTCTGAATACAAGACTACTTATACATATTACTCTTTTTACTTTCATAATACCCTGACATTAAAACTGCATATTGTTATATTATCTACATATGTATGAGGTAGGATAAAATGATCAATTCGTCGTCAGTATATAATGAATACGATTAAGTAGGCGGCGTTCAATAATTATTTACAATAAGTTTTTGCCTGAAACATTCATAGCATGGCGTGTAGTAGGTACGTTGTCGTGGGCAAAAAGTGATACCCTTAACTTTGGTAAAAAAAAATTCTTTGCATGGCGGGACGAGTATGCCATTCGTCTCGCAAAACCAAACATCTTTAATTACAAAGCAATGCTTGATATTCCACTGCACTCGACATCTTGAAACGTAAGATGTTAAACCTCTTTTCGTCCGGTAGTTATTTGGCTACAATGTCCTTAAAACTGGAATATAAAAGTGCATGTACACTGCTGTTTGGCGGGAAATAGATATGGCGGTGGTCTAACCCTAACATGTCGACGACTATATAAAAATAATTATACGAGTATATACGGGTATTGACAAACAGGATGAACGCACGGAAAGTCCGAATGATAACCGTGTTTAGGGAAACAGGAACCTAATACTTGTTGTGGTATTGTGAGTCACAGAAACATTGTTATTATCTGGGGCGTGCCCCCAGAATTAATCGACTTGGTATTACATGGATCTCACAACTTTTTGCGGTAGAAAAACTGAGCTGCGAGACTTGGAATTTTTTTACAGGATGTTTTTGATGGGATATTAAAATTAAACTGATAATAATACAGGCGAATGTTTGAGTGTTTGTTCACGCTCAAACGGCTAGACCAATTCAGATGAAATTTGGTGTGAAGGTAGCTGACACCCTTGATTAACGCTTGGATACCCGAAAATGTAGTGTTCTTGAGAGATGAGCAATATATTCTACTTATTATTTTCAACTTTTCAAATTCAAAGGGATGGTTTGGAATAGAATACAGGGCGGATAAAATGGGATACCACAGAACAAGATTGTATGCCTTGAATCATGGAACTGAATGAAACAGGACAGGACAAGAAAAGCTATACAAAGGACGGCAGTCACGTTGAGTTTGAATATAAAACTGTTAGTACCCTATAGAATATGTGTATGATGTGGACTGGGCTCAAAAAGTGTCTTTACGCGGGTGAGGCCGGGTCGTGCTGCTATTATAGTGATAAATGTTTGGTACGAGATAAAGAATTCATACTTTAGTCAGTACTTCGGGCACACAATTTTTAAGTATTCCAATAAAAAATAACAGTATTGTAACATGCAATATTAAATACGTCTTCGTCATTTTATGGTAGCTCTTATTACTATTATGTAAAAGCCAGATGCGATTTTGTATGAAACTTTGGGTATTCAATAAACGAATGAAAATTATGATTTTAACCGAGATGCATATAAACGTATTAAAAAAACTAAAAAGACTGGTCTGAAATTTACAGACAAATTGAAACAAAAACGAGGAAAATTGTTGAATATAAAAAAGATATGCACTACTCGTATAACCAGCCAATCTCAATCGGTAATATATTTGCACGACTAAAAATATATATAATAAAGATTAGATAAAAATAACAACGTAAGATGGATGTCATACATATTACCATAAAAAAATTCGTGCTACCATTGTATTCTAATTCTATTAATAATACCATAATAATAGGCTGTTTCCTTATTATATTTTATCACTTGTCTCTGGAAACATTAGTATATACTCTTTTAACTCTATTTTGATTTTGTAACACTGTATGTTCCCTTAAAATAAAATAATCATAGTAGGTTTTAGCATAACCATTATGAAAGTTTACACGGACTTTGGTGAAATTGCATAATCTTAAGGAAAGATGATACGAGCTTCTACGAAAATACTTCAGCGCTCTCACTATAAAATATTGAAAATACAAAATAAAACCTATGCAGCAATATAATGTATGACGCCTTGTATCTGTATCTAATAAGGATTAATCATTCAAGAGAAGCGATATTCTGTGGCAGCCGGTTACCGCGGGAGTCTTTATTATTATTATTTCACATTTTTCTCTGATCTTTCAAACTTTATTGGAGTGTTTCGGCTTTATAGTATACAAAAACTAACACAATGAAAGACTTAACCCAAACAATCCGATGGTTTGTCTTATTTAACAAAGGATAACTGATATTAAAGAAATCCGGATAATACTTTTTTCTTCCCTTATTTACTAATTTTAAATCCTTAGAAAAGTAATAAATATTTCTATATGTCTTAATCCCCCAATTTATTTTGTCCATCTCAAATCCTTAGACACATAAATAAATTTTATAATCCCCTAAATTAGAGCATTGACATAATGCAGGATTAGAATTAACCATTATTAGGAACAATAAAGTCCCCTATTATAATTTTAAGTTTAAAGTAGTCTTGTCCGTTTATTTATTTGGTTCGTTTCAACAGAAACTCAAATACATTCGATATAATTTATTACAGCTGTTCTCAGATGTGGGTGACGTCATTAATGATAAAGCGACGGTACTATGAACTACACAATTCAGGTCAAGTATAATATAAATATTCCATGAAAGGAATCATTGAAATATTAATTGATTTTGAAAAGTTCCATGCTGTTTCAGAAGTCCAAGGTCCAATGACGATGAAGTTAGAATGAGACCAGCATTAACGATGATTCATTAATTCTGGATAATCTGGGCTGAAGTCCAGAAATGGTAGAGAAATTGGTGAACATAAGACAAACATATATACAGCTCAACTGAGAACATCCTTTTTCAAGTCGGTTAAAACCTATGGGCTGCCTCGGCTGTGGTTTTGGGTGCGAATCCCGTATGGGGTAGTCATGTTGGATTTTTCTATTAATTTGATAATGACGGGTTGATACCCGGAGTCAAAAATTAGTGCCCGATATCGCGATAGGCTCGCCTCTATCGCATCGTGAGATGAAAAATACATGTCGAAACTTGGGTGTCCTCTCTTGGGTGGGTTACACCTCTGCCTACTCCTTTTGATAAAATAAGTTTCATGTCTGGCTCCTTTACCACTGAGTAGTATTTAATAAATGTGACCGAAGAAAAACATTGTAAGGAAAGTTGCAGACGGTGGACTCTTCACACAATATTCCATGTTTTGTGGGGACATCAACTTGCACGAAACCAGTGTGGATGATAGTGGAAAAAGCGAGAGGTACGTCATGATTGAGCATACAGAACAAAATATTTTAAAAAAATCCGTGATGTATTAATTTCATAATGTAGTTACTATTAAAATATTTCCTGCGCCTAATAACTTCATTTATCATGATGTTGATGAAAGTGGGGAAAGCGAAAGTAATGTCAGAATCGACCTAAATGGCGGTCTAAAGTCTGCCTATGGGATATAGGCGAGACGATTATGCATGTATGTTTAGAGTGTAATATCAGAGGGTCCGTATAAATGTTCAAATTTGGGATCCTTAAACAAACCTTGTGATACTGATGGACTGATAGATAAGCATAATAAAGTACAATTTTCTTTCTCATACGTAAACTAATTAGGTTGCACCTGATGGTAGGGTCAATGTTATTTCCCTTATTGAGTATTATTTTTTTAATCTTTTATAATCTCAAGAAGGCTTAACTATTATCATTTTTGTTTTGGGTTACAAACGGCAGTTTTATGAATTCATTGATATAATCTTTTTTATTAATTTGGATTTGGAAGGATCCATATTTAAGTATAATTATTTTTTTATTCGTTTTCATCGTCTTTTGTTTAATGTCTTGCATGCGAGAATAATATCATAAAAAAAAAAACAAATAGTCTTTTATAAGAACTTTTGACTTGTGTCTTTAATTCGCTTTTAAGCCTGTTAAAGTTGAAAAGAAACGGCACAAGAATCTCCTTTTATAATCAGCGACAATTCTTTCAGTTTGAAATACAATTTTACCAAATCGTCTTTATTTAACTTGCTGAAATCAAAGGCTTTGTATCTTTTCAGGTAATATCTTCATTTCTACTGCCTCGGTGGCGTAGTTGTACTAAGGTACGGTTACAAAGTTGAGGTCTCGGGTTCGAACCCCGGGCTGGGCAAAGTGATATTGGATTTTTCTATCCATTATCAGTCCAGAGATAGAAGAAGTCAGAGTCAGGAATTTGTGCCCGATATGGCGATAGGCTCGCCACCTATCACATTGTGGGACGGAACATACAAGGCGAAATGTGGGTGTCCTGGCACCTCTGCCTAGCCCTTCTTGGGATATAGGCGTGAGTTTATGTATGTATGTATGTATGTATGTATCTTCATTTCTAATATTTTGATTTTTTTAAGAAAGTACTATCAATTATTATTAGTGACTAGCTGTGCCCGCTACTTCTTCCGCGTGGAATTTAACAAAAAATTGTATTAGTTTATTTAGTTTTTTTTTGGTTTTTGCATTTTTATTTTAATTATCAACCTTTGTAACGAAACCATACTGCGATCTAATTTTACGGTGGCGCCATCTCTTAGCGAGCGGCGGTAAACTCCCGTTACACATTTATTTTCAGACTTTGTATTAGCTTTATTGAAAAATTTCTTTATATACAATATTTTGTAAATGTGATATTGATTCGTTGGTGGCAGAAGTGGTGGGAGGCGCCCGAGGTAACGGTCCAGTGGTGGCATGCGCGTGAGCTGCGCGCGGGCATTGCAACATTACTTTATTTTTCTATAATAAAAGAATTTTTCCAATATAAATGTACCCTAAGTTACTCCTTGTTATATCAGCTACCTGACAAAAACAGTCCCGTCAAAATCGGTCCAGGCATTTCAGAGATTAGCCGGAACAAACAGACAGACAGACAAAAAAAATTTAACCATCATTTTCGGAGTAGCTGTCGTGTATATAACGATATGTAGTAGGAATTTTTTTTTTATTTTCACTTTAAAAACAGACACTTCAATTTTATTTATATGTATAGATTTCATTGTAAGTAGCATTTCTAAAAAACACACTAATGGTCTATGAAACTATTATAAAGTAATTTTAATCTAGCAAAACTATGGAATTACGAAATTCTTTCCGTTGATTAATATGTTTTTTTGACATTTATGTGTCGTACAACAGACCCAAAGCGCGATTATTCAAAAATTAATCAAAAGGTATGGGTTAAATGAAATGTCAGTTTAATTTGTAACTTAAACGATGATTTTTAATACATTTTCTATATTACATTCGTTTTTGTACAAAAAACAATGTATCCATGAAGTATACAACGTGTTTCCGTTCTCAATTCGACCTTAAGCGACAATAAAAATGTATAAAAACAATTAAAAACCTAATTCTAATATCAAAATTACGTATAACCGAGATCTTGAACAATTGAGAGATTTGCAAATAATTTAAAAATGGAACATCCAACAACTTGTACTTATTCAGTGGGGTAAAGCCAAAAACCATTGCTTTTTTGGAAATAAATCCCATGCTCTGCAATGAAACATAATGCAGACTAAAAGGGTTATAAAATAACAGATATGGCTTCATTAATGCTTGAATAACATCCATAACTGTGTTCCCTGTGGTAAGGGAGCCCGTCTTACATTTTTCTTTCTACTAAGCCTTATTCCGACCGGAGCCAGGGTCCAATCTGGCCGCTTTCCTATTAAATCTTTGCATCGTCTTTGGCATTCTCTATTGTAAGACCATTCTCCGTAACTGGCTATTTTATGGTCTTTCCAATCTTGGAAAATAACACATTCGCTCATTTCACGAGTGAGTTAGATAAGCTTAGCTCCGGAATTATACATTTTTTACTTGTAATATTCAATATAAATGTGTTTTTTGAATCGTATATATTCACCACCTGATAGAGTATAAAGAATGCCGAAATATTGGCGATTTGTACAGCTGGCGCTCGACATGTGTACACACACCTTTACTTCCAATGCTGGCTTAAAATAAATTCAACAATGTCTTTTGATATGGTTTTTGTATTTTAATAAAGAGACTTTTAGTAAAAAAAGGGAATCAAAGCAGTCTTTAGGCTTGAAGAACATTATATAACATATAATTTAATAAATCAATAATAACAAGATGCAACATCTTTTGTTTTCATAATAATGGCCGTTTTAAATAGATTTCAAATCATAAAAAGGTGTTTATTGGTAATGCTACAAAATTTGGCCTCTTTGTTCATCACTACATAGTATAAAACAAAGTCGCTTTCTCCGTCCCTATGTCCCTTTCTATGCTTAAATCTTTAAAACTACGCAATGGATTTTGATGCGGTTATTTTAATAGGTAGAGTGATTCAAGAGGAAGGTTTATATGTATAATACGTACATGTTATTGTGCAGAAATCTATTTGTACCCGGGCGAAGCTGTGCCGGGCCTCTAGTTTTCAATAAAGCAGAAGTAAAAAATCTAAAACAAACAACTTCTCAAACAATTTGAATTGAGGAAGACAAAAATATTTTATATTTTAAACATTACTTTAAATTTTTCAATCGAATCAACCGAAGCTCATGAAAAATGAGAAATCAGTCTTCTCAAACCACTTATTTACTTATCGAAATAAATCAATGCTGTAGATTTGTTTTTATGTTTTCCCTATACTCATTTGTGCGGGCAAGGTTTAGCAATGGATCTGTTATATGGACAAGAATGTTTTTCATATAGTATGAATAATCTGTTTGTTATTGCTTCTTCGAACGTAAATACAGATGTTATGTTTACACTTTCGCATATCTCCCAATCAGGTGTTCCGTTACAAAAACAATTATACCAAACCTAACCTTTATGATACCTCACATATCCTTAACACGGTCGCTTTAAGGTCGAATTGAAAACAATTAATTAGAAGAATGACTAAATATATACCTAACTAATGGAGCGTTTGTATTGAACATCAGATCTTTTCAAACGTTCACAAAACTACAGAAACAACCCAACTTCAATTAACAATAGTAAAAATAATACAAAAGGCAATTCAAAAAGATCTGACTCAACGTAGCGACTAGGCGTTGGGGTAACTTTCTTCAAACAAACATAGCATACAATATACAACGTATCACGGTATACAAACAGACTACACAAAACAACATACAACTGGCCAAATTAACGTAACGCTCCAAAGAAAGCAACCCCGTGTCCTAACGTATAATTCGATAGTGTTAATATCTTAAAATTGGTTAATTCCTTTATAGAGTGTCCACAGTATACAACCTTGGCGCTCGATCACTCGTTCACTTCAACATGGCCGTCGGCCGTCACATCTCACTCACACAGATGCAATCATTGCACACATACACGGTATCTAGCGTGTGTGGTCACCGCACATGCCACAGGCCGAGGTTAAGTACGTTGAGCCGCGGCAACTTCACGATGTGGTCCAAGCCTTGCGGCGTAATACACGTACACCCGTACAAGTCTATCGCCTTAAGGTTGCGCAGGCCCTCGGCGAGCGCTCGCAGGCCGCGGTCCGTGACGCGCGTGCACTGCCCGATGTTCAGCGTCTCCAGCTGCGACAGCCTCGCGACACGCTCCAGCCCCTCGTCAGTCAGCCGGCACGCGCTCAGTGACAGCGAGCGTAGCCCCGTCAGTCCCATGGTGATGTGCGTCATCGCCTCGTCGCCCACCTTGTCGCAGAACGATACGTCCAGCGCCCGCAACCGCCCGCTCTCCGCCAGGTGCGCCACACCGGCGTCCGTCACGCCGTCGCAGGCGCGCAGGTTGATGTCCTCCAGGTGCGACAGCCGCGCGAGATGCCGCAGCCCCGCGTCCGTCACCGCCACGCAGAACGACAGGTTGATCGACTTCAGCTTCGGAAGCCCCGTCGCGAGGTGTTTCAGCGCCTCGTCCGTCAGCCTCTGGCAGTCCTGCAAGCCCAGGTGCTCCAGGTCAGGGGTGCCGCGCGCCTCGCCGCCGCCGCACAGATGCGCTATACCCGCGTCGTTGACATGCCAACATGACCTCAAGTTCAGTCTACGTAACTTCCTCAGTCCCCAGGCTATGAGCAACAAGCCCGTGTCGGTTATATTGCAACATCCGCCCAGCTCCAATTCTTCTAAGTTTTTGAGCGACTGAGCTATTCTACCTAGTGAGGAATCTGTCACCTGTTTACATAGAGACAGGTCGAGTCTCCTGAGTGCTGGCAGCTCGGCGGCGAATGCGCTGGCCAGCGCCGCGTCCGTCACGCTGTAGCATCCGCTCAGGGACAGCGACTCAAGGCCAGGCAGGGCCGCGACGGCGTCTCTCAGGCCCCTTCTCAACGACAGTACCTGCAGTTTCCGCACTCCCCGCCTTGCGAGAGATGCGAAGAGCACCGGTGCTGGCCTTCTGAGATGCAGGGCAGCCTCTACTCCTCGCCACACCGAGCGCCTGTCGGCGGCGTCCCGCCAGGAGCGACATACCTGAGCGGCCCGGCCGCGATCCCGCACAGGAAGTCTCTCAAATATCAGCGCCAACAACTCCGGGTACAGTCTCGAGATGTGAGTTCCCAGAGGCTCCGGCGGGGGCTCGGACACGTGAGCGGAAGGCAAATGCGGCCGGTGTAGTCTGTAAGGCGCACTGCGTTGTTTTCTTCTCGTCGTGCTACTGGGCAGCTCGGTGAGGCCCAGCCGCTCGTCCCGCCAGGATAACACTTCCTCCGTCCACGCACTCATCGCAACCGCACTGCACATGCACACTTATAACATGTCACGATGCATCCGACCGGTTTTCGGTGAAACTCGTATAGGTGTAGCCGGCGCGACGTACGTGCGTCCCGCGCGGCTGCTCCTCGTGCACTGGCGGTCGGCGGAGAGTGTCCGCCCTCCCCGCCGCCCGCGCCCGTACCCGCCGCGCGCCCCCCGCGGCCGCCCGAGCGCGGCTATTGGTCGCGGTCGGCGGCACGTGACGCGCGTCGTATCGATTCGGAGGCTCTGCGGCGGCATTTTTAAGTTGGCGGTCCGAGAGCCCGCCTTCGTCCCGCGCGGCCCCCTCTACCCGCGCTATAGAATAAATACCACACCGCTGAACAGACGATACAACAGCATAAGTGAACATTTTACATAGATTGAAGATCCTTCCTCAATATTTGTCTGCTACAGTTCTATATATTTTTATTGTACAATAATTTCACAATACTTCAAAGACAAATTGCCGGCAATTAAGACCAAATTAGTTATAATGATTCACTTTCACTACTGCATACTGCGGTAATTACGCATAGTTACAAACGAAATAAATGATAAACATTAAATCAAAGCCAGTTTTAAATTTCCTAATGACGACCAGTCATTCATCATAGAGACAGTATGAATTAGGCATGTAAAAAAATTGAAAAATATTTGTGTAATCTTTGCTCCGAGTGATAAGGCGGCAAAACAACTCGGCTCGCCGTATATTTTCGTTCGCGCTGCACTTGCCGACGACTTCTGGCCACTTTAGGAAGAACCTTTGTCAACGTCTGCGCTGTACCTTATCGCTTTCGCTATAAAGGAATGCTCGTGTTGTGACATAGGTCAAAGTAAACTGGTCCTTTGATAACACCAGCCAACTATTACAAGGGCGACCGGTTGCGAGCGTTCCAAATATGAATTTCGAATTTAAACGTGTTCCAGAATGGAACGCGGATCGAGTCGCCGACTTGGGACAAAGCGGCTTAGGAAATTAACGGGTTTTTAGAAATTGTGAATTTTATTATTTCATGTCTATTGGATTTCTGGAACTATATTAGACGATTTTGTAAATGTTTGGCGCTACCGTTTGTTACAATAAAATAAAAAAATATATAATTATAAGTAATATTAATTGAAAGTGGGCAAGAATGTCAAATGCTAAGGCGAAAGGCACGACTCCCAGACATCCATTTTTGGATTTATACAGGGTATATCAAGACTGCTACCGAAAACGAAGCCGGGTGGTAGTTTAAGCGACTTCAGACACAATGCAACAGAAAAAGTTGCAAAAAAAAAGCGACAAATTTTTTTTGTTATTTTTTTCCTATGGCCATATTTGGGTGGTAAATACATTTTTTCCTAAAATAATAGTATATACCCTTTTATTTATAAATACTCTAAGGTATAAAAGAGTTTAAATTATTATTTTAGCAAAAACTATGGATTTACCACCCAAAAATGACGATATTTAAAAAATCATAAAAAAAAATTGTCGCGTTTCTAGGCGAAATTTTTAATTGCATTGTGTTTGTAGCCACTAAAACTACCACCCGGCTTCGTTTTCGGTAGCAGTCTTGAGATACCCGGTATGTAGGAAAAGAATACAGTATTCTGGTAAACATCAAGATATCTAACATGAATCAACATACGGATCACAAGAATTTCAAAGGTCTATAAAGAGACCCGCGTGCATTGGAATATTGGGAACCAATACTTAGGCATTGTTCCACAATTAAAAAGGTTAGCCTTTTTAATCACCTAGGAGTTCTATATTCGGTAGTGAGACAGAGTTTGGCAAAGTTTGGATGACCGGCTTCACAATCCAAATATATCTTCAGAAAAATATGTTACTTGTATATTGTCATTATTATGGTTCAAAAACCATTTGACAATTTTTATGGGAGTTATGTGTTGCCGGACTTTCGAATAGATATCGGAAAAAAAAGCATGGAAAGAGGAAGTATTGGGCATTCGGAAATCTCACTTACCGAAAAACCTGTCCAACCAACTAAGCTGTCCCTTCACATCGATCTCCTGTGAGACAGTGGTACCGTCCTGGACGAACCTATTGATGCTGAGTCATCAAGGTGGCTCTACCACCGTGAAAGGATGACTGGGAACAGTGGCGGCATTAGGGGTGGCGAACGGCATAATTGCCCGGGGCCAAGCCAAGCCAAGCAAACTAAAAAAATTGTTTTTAACGATTGTTTTTTAAATTAAACATTATTTTTTAAAATATCCATCAGACCTACTGGCGCATAAAAAACTTTTCACGAGGGACAAAACGCCTTGCAAAGACCTACCGCCCAGAGCCTCGCAATGGGTGAGGCCGCCGCTGACTGGGAGAGAATGCCTCAGGCATTAAGTCCACCTTTATACGTAGTATATAAAGCATTAACAAATAAATAAAGGCTTTAAGCATTGATTCACCATACTGGATTATTGAGAATTGGCAACTATACATACTTTTGAATTTTTTTTTTATTGCAGTGAATGGCGAGACGAGCAAGCCGTTCGCCTGATGGTAAGCGATACGACCATCGCCATCCTGAGACATAAGATGTTAAGTCTCAAAATGTCCAGTAGTTGCTCTGGCTACAATGTCCTTCAATCCGAAACACAACAGTGCATTTAAGCAGTGTTGTTTCACGGGAGAAATAGACATTGCGGTGGTACCTACCCAGATGGCCTCTCACATATGAGAGACCTACCACCAGTGATACATTTCTCTCACGACATTTTGCCTATGAAAATAGCAATGGAAAGTACAAAGGAATGTAGAGGTTAGGAGTATTGGTATCCGGATTATTAAAATACCGTCGTATAATTTTAAAACGGCAATAAAATATATTGAAAAAACAATGAAAAAGAACAATAAATATGACTATACAATGAACAATAAATTTTATGAGGTTAATGACATCAGGATTTTTATAATTTTCTCTGAGAAACACACGTAAACATATTTGTGTGTGTGTGTTTGTATGTGTGATCTTAAAATGAACTCTGACTTGAGATTATTAAAACCACTACGTTGGCTTCTGATATCAGATCGGTAATTGATAAATGTAGTGTATTGTGTTTATAGTTGCAGTTAAATTAAATAAGGTGTATCAAGGTTAGATTATGTATAAAAATATATTCTTATCTCTTAGGTCTTCAAACTCCCCCAAATTACATATTATTTTATATATCTTATGATCCAGCGTGCGTTTGGTTGTCTGGAAGCGATCGCTAATCGCGATAAGAACGCCAGTTGTGACACTATTTCAAAATAATGTAAATTGAATAAATCCATATAAATACACCCAACAGTCATATAGTCCTGACCCCACACTAAGATCGAGTATTGTGTCGTGGGTATCAGGAACTACGACAGACTTTTCGGTCTCACAAATACCCAGACCCGAAACAAGATCGAACCTGCAGCTTCACGTTTAACAATCGGCGTCTAACCAACTGCGCCACGGAGGCTGTCAAATTGTTCACTTGTATGTAACCTGTGGTTAAAAATAAAGTGTTATTTATATATTTAAAATCTTCCAACAAATATGGAGCTATTCTATAGGTCCCTGGGACTATTATAGGAAAGAGATCGACCTGTCTACAACTGTCTCACAGAAAACATACGCGAAGCTACTTTGAATTCGTATTTCGTTTAAGGAGCTTGACAGAGGTCCAATAATATTTTATTATTACATAATATTTTCCTCGCACCTTTTTAGTTCCTTTTTCCTCTCCCGTTTTAAGAGACAACGCGTCTGTTACTCACAGTGTACATACATACATACATAATCTCACGCCTTTTTCATAGAAGGGGTAGGCATAGGCTGTGGTACCTGCTACACCTACATTTCGCCTTGTATGTTTCGTCCCACGACATGAGGGGTGGAACCTATCACAATATCGGGCATTTTTTTAACTTCGGGCTGGTAATGAATTGAAAAATCCACTATCACTTCGCCGTATCCGGGATTCGAACCTGAGGCCTCAGCTTTGCAATCGTACCTTAGTACAATTAAGCCACCGGAGCAGTCGAGGCAGGCAGAGAGTATTCACAATATGCGTATAATAAAAATAAATAAATAAAAACACTAATATGAATGGGGAGAAAATACAAATAAATTATGCAAAAAGAAATTTAGACATAAAATGTTTGATAAAAGCAGACACAATTAAATATCTAACGCCCGAATATTGGAACGCCATCCAAATAATAAGTTGCTCTTAACAGCGCGGCGCACGGCCCACTTACAGCTGCTGCCAGTAAACAATCCCAATCCAAAATTTGCCGTTTTTGATTGACAGCTCAATCTTTTTTCTGATACTATATTGCCAATAATCAATCTCAGTAGTGAAAAAACTATGGCAACATGAAAAGAGACCAATCGAAAAGTAGAAAACAATCCAGATTGAATTCAATCTAATTTTTTCGATTGATTATTGGCATCGGCCATACATTTAAGCAGGATTAACGTAGTTAAGCGCAAGTTATATTTAAGTTGCGTTCCAGTATTTGGGCGTTAGTATTATATTATGTATGCATCAGTAAATTTTAAATTAAAAAACTTTAGTCTATAGCCGACATAAAAAGTAAAAAACTGATATTTGAAACAAACACTGGTTTAACAGGTTTTTAAGTCGCCAATGGCCGATTTATATACGCATATAATTAATAAATAAAATAAATATTATTATATTGGTGGACCAGTTGGTTGGAACTAACTATGTTTTTAGTCTTGAAGTTATTTCCCAGTTATATTTGAATTATTTTTCTATTGAATTTTTACTAATCACGTTATTGTTTAATAATTTATATTATTAAATCAATTAGTAAAGTAAAAGAGCATGTTTAACCCGAGATTGTTCTGTCGCTAGTAGAAATAATTATGTCAGCCTACTCACAACCGAATTCACCTACATAGGGCAAATCCAAAAAATTGACTAGCGCTCGAAAACTCGAACGCCATTCAAATAGTAAGTTGCTTAATAGCGCACGGCCCACTTAGCCAGTATATTTAAGCAGGATTTACGTAGTTAAATGCAACATAATACTTAAGTTGCGTTCCAGTACTCGGGCGTTAAAGGCGCTGTTGCACAAACTAACTTTGCATAACTTTGAATTTGAAAATGTCTTCCCCATACATTTGATAAGTATTTGACATTGCTAATGTGTATTTGAAATTTTCAAAGTCAATGTTTGAGCACAATTTATTGGTGCAATTGGGCCTAAGTAAAGGATAAAAAGACAATTGGCAGGTTTTTCGACCATGGCGTACGATAATGCGAAGTGAATACGATTATTGTCATTTGCAGGCAATTCCAGATTTGTAAAGTATGAGAATTATTATTACGGCATTAATAAATAAATGCACTAGTCAAAGATTATTTATAATACTGATAAAATATAAATACCTACTGCAAAAAAATTAGATCAGAGCTCTTAGAACTTCTGCATTAAATTAGGTGAATCATGTAACATAGTACAATTTTCTCTTGCTAATATTCGATCTAAACATGTTAAAATGACAATCAAGCATGATAATAATTAATGAAATTGATTATTTTATTTTATATTTTGCGAATGGAAGTGACATCTAGTGATGGAAAGATATAACACTTTTAGTTTGAAATTATGTGATTTTACTGCCATCTAGCGGCGAGTAGGATTAAGTAAATAAACACAATACTAATTTTGATGGTGATATTCAAATGATTAACTAGGTGGCGCTATATTTGAAACAGGTGTTTTAGACAAATACTATATATATATAAAAATGAAACCCGTTTCGCGTTGTCACGGCATCACGCGTGAACGGGCTGACTGATTTGGCTGATTTTGGTCTTGAAATATTCGTGGAAGTCCTGGGAAGGTTTTAGGGGTGAGAAAAATAGGAAAATTTCTGAGGAAGATACTAAAAACCTTTTTTTGGGTATCGTTCAAGCGTGATGCGTCCAGCCAATATAGGATGAACTTTGTTTATTTGACGGGAGACGTAAAAGACGGTCCAGCTTTAACTACCATCCAACGTAAAATGATCTATCTTTCCATTGTCTTTCATTGACGGCTGACGAAATAGAACAAATATCATACCATACATCATACCATATCTACATCATACCATATCTACCAAAATCGCCCATTGTTTTTTGAGATTATTGCAACAGTTTTAAACAAGGTATACTCTATCGAAGCGTTTTGCCGGAGTACACCAAAATATATCTAATTATAATTTTTCGTTTTCATAAACGACATTGTTTTTTGAATTGATACTTTTAGATGCGCTGGGGGACATATTTAAATTTCGCATTAGTATTGTTTTCAGACTCAAGAATAAAAAAAATATTGGTACGTTGATGCCGTATCTAGACATTATAATGAAACGATATGCAGTTTTATATTTTTAAATATTTGTTCTATTACTTACGTCACCTGGTAAGAGCGTATACACCTTGCGCGCAAAGTCAACTATAGGTATTTCTTCGTTAATTTCACGCACACATAAGCGACCAAAGCTGTGTGGGTAGAGCTGCCGCGTCGGCTCACTATACAATCGGCTCAAATAACTTTGATCCGTGCGCTTCAAATATTCAATTGAAATGTAACTGTAATATAATATCATAAAAATATTTTATTTGCTTTATAAGTAGACAAATATTACTGTGCAAGCAAAGAATAATACAAATTTTGGATACTAATCATATTTTCGTTATTATTACATTGTTAAGTTGCATTCAAATCAGTGTTCAATCAGTATACACTACGGACGTTTTATTAATCATTTCGTGTTCGAACACATAAATAGTGTTAGGGGCCTTACAACCCCTTACAATTACGAAATATATTTAATTTTATATTACAATACATAACATAATTTAGCCTCGGGATTACATCCCATTATATTACCTGAAACATAATTTATACTCACTACAAAATCATTGTAGGTAATAAAAATAATTAAATATTTTACTACCAAAGTACTAAGATGTGGTAATCGCAGTCCGCGCGTGGCTATTTTTACTACGTACGGCAAAAATCGACTGCAGCTAGGCCGGAGCGACGAGCGATATGTCCTCCCTCTAGAAGGCCTTGCGGCGGTCTGATTTGATCCACGTCGGACAGCGTGTTTTATAGTGGTTTTTAAAATATTTGTAGAAAACATGAAAACTGATTTTGTTGAAATATAAAAATGGTAATTTATTGATAAGATGTTCTTCTATTGTAATATGCAATTATTATAAAAAATTATGTACGATAAGTTGGTGAAAAAAAATATGTTCTTGACGAGACTTTCTGAATAATTTCGCATTGTTTAAATTTTTATTTTTCAGGAACTAAACACAAAAAGATTATTTTTATCAGCAAAATCCCTCCATAAGGGTCTTATTAGTCTGATGATATTTTTATTTTCATCTTATATTTAATGGTTTCGGATATCTTAAGCTTCTAAATTGCCATTTAAAGCCTAAATAACGAAACTTGTGTTCAGTAATCCGTATAGTACTCACAAATTATCCATCAATCTATAATGTTTTCCACCAAAATCCCTAGATGACAACCTTTTCTAAAATTAGTAATAATTATTTTTCCTTTAAATTGTTTATTGGTGGCTATTAACTCATTTGAAAAGTCCTGTTTTTAAGCCAAAAAGCGCGTGCAGGGTATAAACGCTCGTAAGGCAGTATGAAGGTTTTATTAATTTGTATATGGTAACGTACTAGACGCGACTGCCAACAAGTTAACAATGGTCACGGGTTCAAATCCCAGGGCACACCTCTGACTTTTCGGATTAATTTCTACGTGAAATAAAATCCGCCAACCCGCACTAAGCCAGCAGGGTGGACTATAATATCTTCTTCTGTAATATAAAAATGAATCGCAAAATGTGTTGGTAAGTGCATAACTCAACAACGCCTGGACCAATTTGGCCAATTCTTTTTTTAAATGGTTATTATTACTTTATTACTAACAAAAAGTAATGGCGTGCAATATTATTAGGAAAAACAGCATTTTGGTGCTGAAATAAGGGACGGAATATTGGATGGACAATAAAAAACGCTAAAGTTTTTAATGTCAAAATTTCATAAGGCTATCTTTATATGTACATGTATGTCGGAATAAATAGAAGAAAACAGTATCAATGTTTAAGAAAAAGTATTCATTTAAGTTATTATGCAACCTTTTTAATTGGATTAGATTTTAAAAGTAGATTGTCAAGAGGTTGTTCGATGACGGAAGACGTAAAGATATTTGCTTTTGTAAGAATGTTTCCTTAAAATTAGAGTATTTTCCGAATAAAGTGATTCTGGATGCTTTTGGCTATTAATATCCCTACAACTTTTGGGGGCTCGTCCGGGTTATGCCAAGGGATATGTAGTAACGTGTCTGTATGCAGTTAGCCCCGAAGATGAACAAAGATTTACTGATGATGACGTCATGATATATTGAAGACGAATTAAGAAGACGGTTGAATATGAAGATGTTTTAAGACAAATTTTATAAGACGGATTTTTACGATTAGAAGACGAATTAGACGTAAAAGATTCAGCGAGTTGTTGCTTGAAGTCAGTATACGTCAGACGAAAGATGCCACCTAAAAGAGACAGAGAAGATGAAGAAGGTTCCAGATCTTCGGGACCGAAAATATCTTTTAGCGATTTAGAGAAATCTATGATTACGTTTACGGGTGATGACACGTATCCGATTTCCACCTGGATCAATGATTTTGAAGACACCGCAGATATTATGGAATTGTCCAAAATTGAGAATTAGTTTATGCAAAAAGACTACTTGACGGCACTGCTAGATTATTTTTACGATCTTTAGGAAGCGTTAGAGACTGGATTAGTCTGAAGAATTTGCTGATAGAAGAATTTGGCCCAAAACTGAATAGTGCAATGATTCACAAAAAGCTAGTTTCGCGTAAAATGAAAAGGGATGAAACATTTCAGCAGTATTTCTTGAATATGAAGGAACTCGCTTTACATGGAAACATACCAGGCTTTAATGGAGTATGTTATTGATGGTATTCACGACTTGGAGACTAACAAAGCTATACTATACGGTGCTTCGGATATGAAAGAATTTCGTAAGAAGTTGGACATCTACAGTGAGTTTAGGAAGAAGGCGTCTCTTAAAGCTGCACATCCTGTACAAGCTGCTGCGTCATTTGATCAGACTTCAAACAGAAAGAAGTTACGTGTGCACAGATGTTACAACTGTGGAGATTTAGACCATGTATCATCGAACTGCCCAAAAGGAGTAAAATGTTTCAAGTGCAATGTCTTCGGTCACAAGTCTACTGAATGTACCAATCAGCCTCTGAAGACGCTAAATATTCATAACAAAGAAGAAGAAGAGAAAGTACCTTACAAAAGGTTAAAGATTAATGACAAAGATGTAGTAACCTTGATAGATACTGGAAGTGACGTTAACCTTATTACGAAGTCAGAGTTTGAGAAAATTAGAGAAGATGTTAAAGACTACAAAACAGAAACAACGTGTATTACCGGATTAGCGAAAAATGAAGTATTTATAGCGAATGTACAAATTGATAATTATTACACAGAAATGAAGTTTCACGTTGTTATAGATAATGATATACCTGTTACCGCAATAATTGGAAACCCCATTTTGAAGGACTTTGAACTTCGCTTCACCCCTGAGGGTATCTTCTTTCAAAAGATTATGCATCTTACACTTCAAATAGAGGATAAACACCGTGAAGATTATGACGAACGGATTCACAAGATGTGTGAAGATTATAAACCTAATGAAAAGAAGAAAGACAATAACGTTGAATTGTCTGATTTTACAAGCCCTGTAGTTCTGACTAAAAAGAAGGACGTAGTTCTGACTAAAACGAAGGACGAAGTTCTGACTAAAAAGAAGGACTTACCTCCAAGACTCTCACGTAGCGCCCTACTTCTAGAAGATTATGACTATAAGATAGAACACCGACCTGGAGCTAGAATGAAACATGCTAACGCCATGAGTAGATACTCTGTATATCCGATGCTCACAGAGACTACCACTCGTATAAGAAAAACACAGATTGAAGACGAACACATAAGATTAATAAGGAAGATTTTGGAAACTGACGATTATCAAGACTACATGGTTGAAAACGAGATATTGTATAAGATGAAAGATGGAACTAAATTGGTTGTTATACCAAAGTTGATGCAGTATGTGAAAATCAGAAGAAACCACGAAAAAGGACATTTTGGAGTAATAAAAACAGAGGAATTAATCAAAGAGAATACTTTATTGATAATTTACCTGAGAAGATAATAAAAGTCATAATGAGAGATAAAGATGATGAAATCCAGAAGCTGATAGATGGAGAAAATTCTCAAAATGTTATGGATCAAAGACAAGAATTAAGAAAGAATGCTAAAGGATCTATACAAAACATACAGGAAGAGAATATCAGAGACTACAAGAGGAAGCGAAAGAAAGCAGATGAATCATCTGAGGCAGATGATTGAACAGGATGGCCGTGTCGGAATAAATAGAAGAAAACAGTATCAATGTTTAAGAAAAAGTATTCATTTAAGTTACTATGCAACCTTTTTAATTGGATTAGATTTTAAAAGTAGATTGTCAAGAGGTTGTTCGATGACGGAAGATGTAAAGATATTTGCTTTTGTAAGAATGTTTCTTTAAAATTAGAGTATTTTCCGAATAATGTGATTCTGGATGCTTTTGGCTATAAATATCCCTACATGTATATGGAGAGACGGGATATAATAGAGTGGAAGGTACGGGAGAAGGCTGGGATAGCTGACAGATTTGATAGGACGAAATGTAAATGCACGTTATAAGACGGGATGGATAATAAAAGAGAAAGGACGGGACGGATCGGGAAGAGACTGAACAGACGGATGAGACGGGATTGAGCCAGACAGTAGGATAGCTATGTCAAGTTTAGGTATACAAGAGATTAATACGATAAAATAACATGTATTTGGTGTGGTGTGGAATCTAAAAATATATGCACCCAGGCGAAGCTGGGTCGGACCGCTAGTAATCTTATAATTTCGCATTTAGACAATTTTTAAATTAACTCTATTTTCTGGCAGTAAGGTTTCAGGGTAGAGCAAAGTCCAAGAATTCGAAAAGAGGACTCGGGATACGAACCAGGGATCTCAGGTTTGTAATTGTACTGTAGTACAATTATGCCACTGAAGCAAACCAATACCATGGCATTGATACTATTTATTATATTGCGCTTTATACACAGTTACACCGAGACTTGTTTGTGTGTTCACAGGCATTTGTTTCGGGTCTGGATGTATCTTAGTTATATTAGAAACTACGAGATACTATTCGATCTCGCAAACATCCAGACTCGAATCAAGTACCTGTGTACACATGAAAAAAAAATATGAAAAATCTTTATGAAAAAGTAGTAATTTTACATAACATGAATAATTTGTCGTAATGCAAGTATCGAATTTGTAACCTCTCATTTTTTAATTTCTTGTTGACATCCAAATTCGATCCGACCTCTCCCCGGGATTTGTCAGGCTATTGAATCTGTAGTTGTCAATAGTTCCTCTCACAATAATTTTAATATCCTATCTATTGAGTAGAACGAATCAACCGCATATTAAACAAGTGAAGAGGACCTTAGCTTGCTTGCGGTGCGTGTAAACGGCTCTAGACTCCAACACGACGGCATTACGATATGAAAAACCACTGGGGCGGAGTTAGTAAACCGAATAAAACCTTTTTACATATTTCAATACTTATTAAAAGAAATAGAGAGAAAGAAAGACTGCCTCGGTGGTTCAGGTGTATTTCGGTATGATACGAAGCTGAGGTTTAGGGGTCAGGCAAAGTGATATTAGATTTTTCTGTTCATTATCAGCCCAAGATCCGAAATTTGTGCCGATATGGCGATAGGCTCGCCCCCTATCACATCGTGAGACGGAACTGCGGCGGGTTAGGCCGCCCGCAGGTAGGGGTAGGTAGTTAAATGAGAACTCAGGGTAGTTACGTGGTTCGGGCTTTAATAATTTCGCATCACTATTTACACCCGGCACTGTTGCTGGTGGTATGCAACAGGAGTCACTGGCCTTCACTGGACACTGATCCGGGTCTTCGGCACGTGGCGGAACCCGGCGACAGCTCGCCGGCGAAGTCAGCTGCCACGTGGCCGGGCACGGTGCGCAGGTCAGCGGCAGGCGCAGGCTCGGATGCAGTCCGGCAGGAAGCGGTGCGGAGCAAAGCGGGCAGTAGGCACGGAGTTAGCGAAAAAACGCCAAGTACGCCAAGTACGCCAAGAACGAAGAAGAAGAACCTGGAATCAGCGTCCAAGAAATCGGAATGCAAACTAGGCTTGCATTCCGTGCCAGCGACTCGTGATAGTTCACAAGCCCGGCAGACAGAATACACTGACAAACAAGCAGTTAAGCGGTTAGCAGTTAATATTACACAGAACACTCACCCCAGCGGGTTCAGAAAGACGCGTGGTAGCACGCGGCTTTTAGGTTAGGGAAAAAGGACGCGAGCGCCGTTACACGCGTATTTAAGCGAGCACCGATGACAGTTCGTACGTCAAATTTGACAGATGTCAGATGGAATCAACCAATCAGCGCAACGGAGGCGTCGATCGGCATAGATAATAGGATTTATGCCGACTATTGAACTATAGATCGCAAATATAAAAGGTGACATTCCCACAACGTCACATACAAGGTGAAATGTGGATGTCTCTGTAGCACCTCTGCCTACTTCTTCTGGGAAAAAGGGTTGAGATTATGTGAGTGAGTATTAAAAGAAATAAAGAAAAAACTGTTTAAGAACACTAGATCTTGTCAAAGCAAAATATACTCACCTAAATCAATGGGAAAGAAATGAAGCTCTCAATTTGAATGACGTGTACAATTGTTTGAAAATACGCATAGTTTAGATTTTTTATTATTAGAAATAATAGTGAAAATGGGATCCCACAAAAGATTATGATTGAGTAAGATGGATATTGAATTTCTTCAAAAAACATAATCAATGTGATTTTCTCTCAAATCATTGCTCTACATCACAATATTCAACATACAAAAAACAAAATACAAATAAAGAATACCACAATTCAAACAAATCTTTTGTTCTGTCAATTACATGGAATACAATAAGGACAATTTAAATGTAGATACGTGTTTGTGTACTTTTCCTAAAACAACATAAGGTAAAACGACTGTCCCTACGCAAATTATCGAAACTGAAAAATGACATTCTAGTTTTGTTGCACTATAAATTGCAAGTAGAGATTTATAATTCTATAAAATAAGTAGATCCAAAATTTTATACTCTAATTGTTTTTCAATATAGGTAATGAAAATAATGAAAGGTCGAATTTGAAATATTCAATATTATTGGTGCAAACCCAAATTGAATATTGAATTCATCAAACAGAAACATCGATTCCCTTACGGCAATCGAACCTTGCTATCAAGTTTACAGCCAGTATTATGACCAACTGCACTGCGGAGACTCAACATAATATTATATTCTTTAAATACGGAATTCAAGGGGTGTATAGGGATAGCACTGAGAGTTCTATTATAAAATATCACATTTGATTAGTTGAAACTGGAAACCATGAATTTGTTTTGTATCCTTGTATGTAAAGAGATAGTTGAAAATATCAAATAAAACCACTTTTATCGTACAACAACACAACTAACTTCACCTTTGCCCCTAAATTTATAATTCATTTATTATTTTATTAATTTATATTATACCTCTACTTGTTCATTTCTCTCGCCAAACAGCAGTGCAGCAGCAATGCGTTGTTATATTTCGGTTTGAAGTATATTGTATTTAGAGTAACTATCATAATACTGGAGATATTGAGTCTTAACATCTTATGTCTCAGGATAGCAAACTCAGTGCAGTGCTAACTATTGCTTTGTATCGCTTACTATCAGGCGAACGGTATGCTCGTCTCGCCATTCATTGCCATAAAAAGCCTCATTAATTCAGGCAAATTAATCTCCCATTTATACCTGCGTTCCTATTCACCCATTACGACAAATATTTTATTTCTAGCAACTCGTAATACGGCCCACCTGTTACTGAAGATATGTTAGTACTCCACTAGAAGCAAACACTAGAATAAAACGATAGAGTTGAAAGCAAACACTCCACTTGTTAACTCGTCACTACAAGCCCGGCTTGAAAAAAGCCTCGAGATAAGGCTTGGTCTTACATCGTTGGCTAGTATACAACATCTAATAAATCTTGTAAGCACGCGACCGCTATGGTATAACTTTTTTTGTAAGGCTTCGACAGAAATCGGTTTGACCACTTTCAAAATACTGCCATACATTGTAGTAATGTATAAAAAAATAAATAATAAATAAATAACACCCAACAGTCACATACATAGTCCTGACCCCACACTAAGATCGAGTCTTGTGTCGTGGGTATCAGGAACTACGAGAGACTTTTCGGTCTCACAAACACCCAGACCCGGAAGAAATATTTGTGGGCCGCACAAACATTTCTCTCGGTGCGGGGATCGAACCCGCGGCCTCTCGTTTCACAGGCGGCGTCTAACCAACTGCGCCACGGAGGCTATCCGCTGAGGATGAATATTTTATATATCAGCCCAAAATCAACACATTAAAAGGAATAATATTTATCCAATGATGTAAGGAATTTTCGAGCAAGTATATTGAATTCTTCTTCTTTTCAATCCATCCCATGGTTGTCTGTAAAAAAACCTTTTGGTACAATCATCATCATCAGTAATATTGTCAACCCGCACTACGCCAGCGTGGTGGACTATATGGCCTAACCACTCTCAATCGTACTTTCGATTGTAGAGTAGGCCCGTGCCCTGCAGTGGGTACGTATATGAGCTGATACAAAACAATACAAATATTGAATTCTCCTTCTTTTAAATCCATCACATGGTTGTCTGTAAAAAAACCTTTTGGTACAATCATCATCATCAATAATATTGACATCTTTAACATTATTAACAATTATTCTGTATCTTTTGCGACACTAATCCCATATTCCTTTTCTATTCTGACAAGTCAATACAAAACTATCTAACAGCATTAATTTATCTCTCATTTGATTTTAATTGGCTAGTTCCTATTTTTTATCTGACATGTCCAGGCGAACCTGTTTCAGATTACGTTATCTTAGACTGGTTCTTTCATGTCTCAGAAAGAAATACGGCCTGTACTGTACTTCGTTAATCAATTCAGGTAGTTTCTCTATCTTTATCGGGGGCTAAGTAATGGGTAAATCTTGCTATGTTGACGTTTTAGGGACGTTTCTTAAGAGTACTGTCGAGCAATTTAGATATATTTTGGTGACAAATACTTTGATACAATGGAGGGTAAATTTACTGGATAAATAAATAGAATATCTATTACGTCACTGCTCACAAACGTCACTGCACGGCAGGGGCCTTGTCTACAAAAGAACGATTGGGAGCGGATAGCCCATATAGTTCATGGTAATTTATAAAGTTGTACTGATATTATTATACCGGGTATCTCAAGACTGCTACCGAAAACGAAGCCGGGTGGTAGTTATAGTGACTACAAACACAATGCAACTAAAAATTTCGCAAAGAAACGCGACAATGATTTTTTATGATTTTTTAAATATCGTCATTTTTGCGTGGTAAATCCATAGTTTTTGCTAAAATAATAATTTAAACACTTTTATACCTTAGATTATTTATAAATAAAAGGGTATACACTATTATTTTAGGAAAACAATAATTTACCACCCAAATATGGTCATAGGAAAAAAATAACAAAAAAAAATATCGCTTTTTTTGCAACTTTTTCTGTTGCATTGTGTCTGAAGTCGCTTTAACTACCACCCGGCTTCGTTTTCGGTAGCAGTCTTGATATACCCTGTATAAAGAGAAAAAAAAAGTTTGTTTACTTCGAACCAGCTTGAAGCCACTGGGTCGATTTAAAAATCTCTACATTATTCTTGATGAACATATGCGATAGAATATTTTCAAATTAGTGTTTGCACCCGAGAGGAGTCGGCCGGGTTAGTAAGTATATAAATAAAGCATTCATTACGATAGACCATAAGGTTTTCATAAATTTCCAATCATTATTTGCCAATTATGTATATTCGGATTCAATTAGGCTGACATAAATAAATACAGGGGGGCTACTTTATATTCCGACATGAAATTCGAATGTTCGAATGTTGAACGTCAATACATGAATAGTCTCGTAGTTTCCGATACCCACGACACAAGAATCAATTATACTGTAGGATCAGGATTATGTATGGGACTGTTAGGAGGATTAATTTATTTATTTTAAGGTCACCGCTTTCTATCAGGCCAACTCATTTTCCTAAAATAGCAATATAAATAGCTGAAATCAACTAGTATAAAACGGAGCAAATCAAGATTATCTATGGACTACCATGACAAGAAATAGCCCGTTCTTAATTACAATAATCATTCATATAAATTACGATCATATGTTGATTGTGGTAGATTTACGAGGCGGGTATCGAGTCACAACAGAAATGATTTAGTACTCTTACATGGAAATTACTACGCGAAATGTTATATTTTTATTATTATTTTCTTTTAAGGTTCAAATAAGTGTTATCAATCAAAATTAGTCTGTGTTAGTATTTCATCTATATACCGGGTATCTCAAGACTGCTACCGAAAACGAAGACGGGTGGTAGTTTTAGTGACTACAAACACATTGCAACTAAAAATTTCGCATTTTTTCCTAAAATAATAGTGTATGCCCTTTTATTTATAAATACTCTAAGGTATAAAAGAGTTTAAATTTTAAATTTTAGCAAAAACTATGGATTTACCACCCAAAAACGACGATATTTAAAAAATCATAAAAAATAATTATCGCGTTTCTATGCGAAATTTTTAATTGCATTGTGTTTGTAGCCACTAAAACTACCACCCGGCTTCGTTTTCGGTAGCAGTCTTGATATACCCGGTATAAAACAAAGTCGGGTTTGTTACAACACTTATAACTCGAGATCGGCTAGACCAATTTTCATGGTTTTTGGTTGGTTGGATTTGTCCCCGCCCCGAATAGCAGAATACATCTTAAAAATAATGAAAACTCGACGAAAACATAATTATAAAAGGTGAATCATTTTCCCTAAATGTTACTTTGTTTACTATCTTTCCATTGTCTTTCATTGACGGCTGACGAAATAGAACAAAATTCAAAAAAATTATACATCGTGTATATAATATTATCTAGATACGGCGTCTTGCGCGTAATTTTGTTAAATATAAAATAGACCGATGTCCATATCTACCGAAATAGCCCATTGTTTTTTGAGATTATTGCAACAGTTTTAAACAAGGTATGCTCTATCGAAGCGTTTTGCCGGAGTACACCAAAATATATCTAATTATAATTTTTCGTTTTCATAAAGGACATTGTTTTTTGAATTGATACTTTTAGATGCGTTGGGGGACAAATTTAAACTCCGCATTAGTATTGTTTTCAGACTCAAGTATAAAAAAAATATTGGTACGTTGATACCGTATCTAGACATTATAATGAAACGATATGCAGTTTTATATTTTTAAATATTTGTTCTATTACTTACGTCACCTGGTAAGGCAGTATGAAGGTTTTATTAATTTGTATATGGTAACGTACTAGACGCGACTGCCAACAAGCTAACGATGGTCACGGGTTCATATCCCAGGGCACACCTCTGACTTTTCGGATTAGTTTCTACGTGAAATAAAATCCGCCAACTCGCACTAAGCCAGCGGGGTGGACTAAATCTTCTTTTATAATATAAAAATGAATCGCAAAATGTGTTGGTAAGCGCATAACTCAACAATGCCTGGACCAATTTGACCAATTCTTTTTTTTAAATGGTTAATATTACTTTATTACTAACAAAAAGTAATGGCGTGCAATATTATTTGGAAAAACAGCATTTTGGTGCTGAAATAAGAGAAGAAATATTGGATGGACAATAAAAACGCTTAAGTTTTTAATGTTAAAATTTCATAGGGCAATCTTTATATGTACATATGTATATGGAAAGACGGGATATAATAGAGTGGAAGGTACGGGAGAGGGCTGGGATAGCTGACAGATTTGATAGAACGAAATGTAAATGCACGTTATAAGACGGGATGGATAATAAAGATAAGAGCATTACTTTTCGCTATGAACAGATTATATTGATGTGTTTTTTATTTATTTATTATTATTATTATTATTATTATATATATATATATTGTATGTATTTTATTTGTATTTTACGTATATACATGTATATATTTATATATATAGTGTATGTGTATTATGTTACGAATATGTATTAATATTATTATTTGTATATTAATTAGTTTATTATTATTATTTTCTTTTCTTTTTTTCGTTTTGAGCTTTTATTCTTTATTCTTACACTGCCCTCTCAATCTCCTTCTCTTATATCCATCCAAAGGTTGTCTGGCAGAGATCGCTCAGAGCGATAAGACCGCCTTTTGTACTTTTGTATTTTAGAGTATCCCTTATGTATTTATAATAAATCAGTGTACAATAAAGATTGAATAAATAAATAAAAATAAAGAGAAAGGACGGCACGAATCGGGAAGAGACTGAACAGACGGATGAGACGGGATTGAGCCGGACAATAGGATAACTACGTCAAGTTTAGGTATACAAGAGTTTATACGAAAAATAATGGAGTGGAATCAAAAAATATATGCACCCAGGCGAAGCTGGGTCGGGCCGCTAGTATTTTATAAAAATATATGCATTGATACATGATTGATACATAAACTAATATGTTGTCAAGGGAGATACAATATGAGAGCCAATGGCCTAATTATTAAGGATTTTTTTATTATCTAGGTTGTTTTTTTAGGTGCTATGGCTTCACGTCATTTTTAACCGACTTCAAAAAAAGGAGGAGGTTCTCAATTCGACTGTATGTCGCATTTTTTTTTATGTTTGTTACCTCGTTTCTCTGTACTGTGTGAACCGATTTCGACTATTCTTTCTTTGATTGAAAGCTGGTGCTTGTCATTTGGTCCCATAAAAATATGGTGAAAATCTGATGAATATCTTGGGACCTGGAGAGGGGAACTCCTTTAAAATAACAAAATAATAAGTACCACTGCAAAGCAAAAATATTATATTTATTTCATGGATCATGTGCTTGTTGATTAATTTGCTTAATGACTTGACTAGCCAACAAATCAAAATATATGCATGACATATTGAAGGCGGGTCGCCCAGTACCAAACATGTAGGACCTATGCCTTATATTAATTTAAATATCTATAGTCAAGTCATTAAGTAAATTAATCAACAAGCACAAGTTCCATGAAATAAGTATTATTTTTTTGATTTGCAGTGGTACTTATTATTTTGTTATTTTTTGGTTTTTAGTGGTTTTCTTATAAGATAATGATACCGCCCTGGACAAGCCGCCGATTCATTCGGAGTCATGACTAACAACATCGTGCTCTACCACTTTGAAAAACACCAGTAGAGTATCTTCTGGCAAGGTCTATAATTATGCCAGCTTATTGGAAACCGTACTGTCGTAGTGATTCCGCGGAAGTTACTTTACATCTCAGAAAACGCCTGGCAGAATTCAAACATTTATTGTTATGCTAATCGATATTGGTTACAAATGTTTTAAAAACAACACAAATTTCTAAGAGCAGATTTCATGTTGCAATATTTGTGGTTTGATGGTATTTTTTTATTTTTGTCTTGTTGATCGACTGGACTACTGAGGCGTAGGTTTGAGTCCAGTGCATTGCATATATTTCATTTCTAAGAATTCGAGTATTTGCAATGAATTAGCGCTCACTTCACAAATACGAGTAATTTTAAGGAAAATTTTGGAAATTTTTATAGACGCGGAGGTCTCGGGTTCGAGTCCCAGGTCAGGCAAAGTGATATTAGATATTTTGGTCATTATCAGCTTGAAGTCAGGAATTTCAGTCCAATATGGCGAAAACTTTGTTCCCTATTTTATCATGGGACTGAAAACAGAGGACGACATGTGTATGACCTTGCAGCACCCTATGCCTACCCCTTCTAGGAAAAAGGCGTGAGTTATATGTATATTAAATGATCGTAGATATTTTTTTCTGAGTTAATAAACGGCACAAGATAGGTGTAGGTTTGAGTCTAGAGTACATTTATTATTTTGAATAATGCGTTTATTAATCAGCGCTCAATTCACGAACCACGAGTAACTATGAAGGAATATTTGTCCAAACACTTATTAGAGACAGGAATGTGAAAGTTATGTTAAGTTTAGTGAGTGAGGTTATCGGAACCCTGAAGCCTGGTGGTGTGGTATCGCATCCGATAGCAATTACCATTTGCGAAGAAAACCCTACAATTATACCATACTGGTCGAGCCTTCCCATTCGCTCTATAGTTTCAACGATCTTGGTAAAGCCAAAAGACACTTCAAGAACTTTGAAATCGACTCAATTCATCAAATGTAAAAGATTCGAGACTATCAACCATTAAACCGAAAAAACCAGCGAAACCTAATCTAAATAAAACTTATTTTTTTATTGCATTGAATAGCGAGACTAAGATACCGTTCGCATGATGGTAAGCCATCCGACCGCTCATGAACAGTAGCAAATACAAACTACGCCTTGCAATACAAAGCAATGCTTGGTACAGTCAGCAACATAAGTCGCTACACATTCACGAGATTTGGAATTGTCTTATCCTCCAAAATAATTATAATTTTCAATATCGTATGGCACTTCTCGGCATAGATGACTTTACTTGGTTATATTTTACGACTGCAGAGTAGTACGTATTTTTAATTCATAAGAAGGTTATTAAAAAATATGAAGTGTTCAGCGACTTATGTTGCTGACTGTACTACACTGCGTTCGCCATCCTGAGACATAAGATGTTAAATAAATAAATAATACGATGTTAAGTACAGTAAAAGCTCCTTATTCGCGCTTCCTTCATTCGCGTTTTCACTATTCGCGGATTAAAAAATTGTGACCCAATTCCTATATTCCCGGCAAAGAATTTCTTTATTCGCGGATCTAATCGGTACATAGTACATGCATATTAGTAAAAATAAATCCAATATGTATCCAACCAAAAATCCTTTGTAAACGGGCCGATAAATGGACTAATAAAGAAGTAAAATAGACCTTATTACAACAATGTAATAAGTATGTTAGTTATTAAATGATATCGCCGCTGCATTGGATAGGCTTTTGACATAAACCGCCTTCGCCGCGGTCGGTGTTTTTGAGAATGAAATGAAATTGAAATTTACTTAAAATAAAGAATTTATACTTTAAAGCGGTAGTTTTAGACAATACACCAGGTCATCCTCGCGAACTTGAAACTACGCATCCAAATATAAAAGTGACATTTTTACCTCCCAACACGATCGCTTTGCTTCAACCTATGGACCAAGGAATAATCCAGGCCTTTAAGATCTATTACATTAGACGAACCTTCAAAATAATTTTGGAATGTGATCCTGATATGAATGTTATGGAATGCTGAAAGAAGTTTGACACAGCAAAATGCATCGTAAACATAAAAGAATCATTGAATGAACCATGAAGCCATACACATTGAAATCATGCTGGAAAAAACTGTGGCCTGCTCTGACTGCAGAAAATGTGACGAAGAATCTGTGCAAATTCAAACTTTGACTCCTAAAATAGCTGAAATTGCGAATGGAATAGGACGAGATGGGTTCGAACAGATAGAATCAAGTGACATTCAAGAATTGCTTGAATCGCAAGATGAAGATTTGACTGAAACCGACTAGGAGGAGATGTTAAATGCACAGCCCATTGAAGAAGAGGCTTCAACAAACACTGGAAATGTGACATTTAATCTGAAAAATCTTAGTGAAGGTTTAAGAATGGCAAATGAGCTTTGTGATTTCTTTATGAAAATTGATCCGTCTCTGGAACGAAGTCTTATTTTTAAGAGGCAAATTGTTAATGCCACTGCTGAATATCAGTTTGAACTGAAAGAACTTTTAAAAACTGCCAAGCAAGAAAAAATTACAAAATTCTGTAAACCGTTGCCTAAGCCTGAAGAAAACAATCAATAAGTATGGTCAAAAACTTCAATTAATTTGTTTTTTTTTTAATGTTTTTTTTTTTATTTTGTCACCAAGGTACGTATCCCCTATAATCCCATACAAAATACCGTTCCATATACACGGTTTCTGTATTCGCGGCATATTTACGGAACATATACCCCGCGAATAAAGAGCTTTTACTGTATTTATATGTCCAGTAATTATTCTGGATACAATATCCTTCAATCCTAAACACAATAGTGCATTTAAACTGATGTTTGGCGGGAGAAATAGACATTGCGGTGGTACCTACCCTGGCGACTCTCTCACATATAAAAGACCTACCACCAGTAGTTTACCATTAGTACAATTTTCGCGTATTATCGATGATTAATGGACCAGATATAAGTACTATCTCAAAGAAATGTTTGGTTTTGAAGTAATTGATAGAACCAGATTTAAAATAAAGAAACCATGAATATAAGAGGCGGTTTTGGTATGAGGAACTTATAAAAAAGTCTATGAAATGGTCTTGAAGTAGGTTAGTAATTATCTTAATAAATAAATAAATGCACCCAATAGTCATACACACAATCCTGACCCCACACTAAGATCTAATCTTGTGTTGTGGGTATCAGGAACTACGAGAGACTTTTCGATCTCACAAACACCCAGACCAGAAATAAATACTGATCACACAAATATATGTCTCGGTGCGGGAATCGAAACCGCAGCCTACCGTTTCACAGCTGGCGTCCAACCAACTGCGCCACCGAAGCAGAATCTTAAAATGCTTATTATTTTTTATATATTATGGGAGATCCCTCGAAAGCGACACGCTGTCTGGGTATGGAGTTTTGTCTATTTCTGCCTAATTGCACGGACAAGACAAGACAAGAAAAAAGTTCCGAGCCTCTGTTTATAATCAAGCATAACATTTCTCATCAAGCGAGTCACTCGTCTCGATTCTAGCAAAATACTTTTTGACAGCCTCCGTGGCGCAGTCGGTTAGACGCAGCCTGTGAAACGAGAGGCCGCGGGTTCGATCCCCGCACCGAGAGAAATGTTTGTGCGGCCCACAAATATTTCTTCCGGGTCTGGGTGTTTGTGAGACCGAAAAGTCTCTCGTAGTTCCTGATACCCACGACACAAGATTCGATCTTAGTGTGGGGTTAGGACTATGTATGTGACTGTTGGGTGTTATTTATTTATTTTGCTGACAAAAATACCTGATTATTGATTGAAGGGCAGTATCATTCCTCTTTTTCTGGAAGTATTAATTTTTATATAGGATAAGCTGGGTCTTTCAAAGACACAGAGTATATTAAGACTGCTACCGAAAAACAAATCGGCTGGTAGTTTTAATGACTTTAGTTGCAATGCAACTAAATTTTTTGAAAAAGAAAAGCGATGTTGTGTTTTGTTTTTTTTTCCTATCGTCATATTTGGGTGGTAAATACTTTATTTTTTAAATAATAGTGTAAACTCTTTTATTTTTAAAGTCGCTATGGTACGTAAGAGTTTAAATTATTATTTTAGCAAAATACTATGGATTTACCACCTGTACACGATGATAATTAAATAATCAACAAAAAAATATTCGCGTTTGTAGTCAAAAAAACTGTCACCCGGTTTTGTTTTCGGTAGCAGTCTTGATATGCTCTGTATAGTTATATTTATAGCATTTTAGAGTGCTAATAGTATAGTTATAGTTTGTTGTGTAATTTCAAAGCACATTAAATCTATTTTTACTAACTACGCCATAAACACCACTTCATGACAATTGTTTATCACAAACACATAAAGTTTTAGTTAAGAATTAAGGCTTTTATTCCACTTCATATCAAGTGAATGGCTTAGCGTTAACTTAACTCAAGTTACTTAACTTAAACAACGGCAGTCAGTCTGGTTCCAAACGGCGCGCGGGACGCACGTAACTTACCCGGTATATTTAACTTAATCGTAACTTGAATCGGTGTTAAGTGTAACAATAATAGTTGTTGTGTGTTTGTATGTGTTTTTTAAACGTATTCAGAGTGCATTCTATGCGAAAACAGTGTGTTGAACCTGCGTATCGAGTTGGCGTGTTTTGACTTGTTCTTTTTTGATAAGGAATGCATGAGATATTCTTAAATAAGTCTGTACCTGTATTTTATTTAATTTTATGTTTCGATCAATTTGCACGATGCAGTGGCGTTATGTAAATAATTGGACAGTTTTGATGAAGTTTATGAAAACATTTATAAAGATTTGTGTTTTTGCAAAAAAAAAATGTTGTAATGTGATAAAGTTCCTTGCGTTATCTTATCGTTTTAACTTCAAATTATTTAAATTAAAAAGTGAAAACATAATAGTGATTTCTTAATATTACTCGTTAATAAATAATAATTATATTCAATTTTAAGAAGACCCGTGAAATAAAAAATATTTTGTTAAATACTATAATAATATTTTAGAGCTAATAAAATCCCGCGTCATTCCTCCCTTTATAATTTCAATTTCAAATACACAAAGGAATAGTCAAAAGCGTAACTAATTTCAGTATGGGAGCGACAAGCGTAGACTTTTCGACTGTTTTAGTGTATACGACACGATACCGACACGATTTTTGTATACTAGCAAAATATGAAGAAAAAAAAACATAATAAAAAAAGGCAACTAAAGCATACTTAAAATCTTTTAAACTAGCCCATTTTATATAAATTTACGTTTGAGTTCCTAATTAGCAAATGCCAATTTTAACAGTAAATAACACAACTACGGCTTATTGCATGTTATTAAAAATAAATAAAATAGAAAATATAATTCCAGTGCTTTCCTTAGAAATTTTTATATTAACTTAAAAGTTCCAATAGATAACGATTATTCTATCATCTAATAATTCTCATATCATAAATATAATATAAATATAAGTGCGTATATCTTATTATAATCACATCATATCATACCCATATACATATATCGCACATTAATTTAATCCTTCGAGTAATTTGACCCCATTCTTTTAACTACTCCGCGGTTGCAGTTTTACCATTAAGCTTACGGTATGGTATAACAACTTTCTATAGTGATAACAAGGTATGTAATTAATCATTTCTTTCCAATTACAAAATGTTATATTTAGTTTATTTATTTAACATTTGGAACTACTAAATAGTTTAGGTGGACTTAATGCGTAAGGGCATTTTCTCCCAAACAATCTTAAGGTGGAGCAGACAGGCAGAAGCAGGTGCTATTATTTACATACATACATAAACTCGAGCTTTTTCCCAGAAGAGGTAGGCAGAGGTGCCAGGACACCCACATTTCGCCTTGTATATTCCGTCCCACGATGTGATAGGTGGCGACCCTATCCCCATATCGGGCACAAATTTCTGACACTGGGCTGATAATAATAGAAAAATCCAATATCACTTTGTAACTGTATGCTAGTACAACTAACTACGCTACCGAGGCAGTCTGCTATTAATGACACAAGACTCGATCTTAATGTGGGGTCAGGACTATGTATGTGACTGTTGGGTGTTATTTATTTATTTATTTATTTAATTAGTATGTAAATAACTGAAAAGAAATATAAAGAGAATAAAATATAGTGAGATTATAATATATTTATACGAAAACCGTGGTCTAATTTCAAATGAGATATGAGACGTCTAGATACTAAGCTTGTTCAATATCAGTAACATCTTATATTGTAACAGAAAGAAGTGGGGTTATAGGGTGGATAATACTAGAAATAAAGATAGTATTAAATTACTAGATTGGTAATGAATCAAATATATAATGCTTAAAATGTACACCAATCCTAGTTACGTTTGTTTTTTTTTCTCATATTATATGTAGACGTCACAATTTTAACGCTACAAAATGAAATTACGGTTTTTTTTATAAATATACAATGTACAATTAATTTTCGGGATAAATCGGCATTGATTAATTAACCAAAGTTTTGTTTTCGCTTATAACTCTCAGGTTTATAGGCGGTACTTTCTTCACTAATAAATAAAGCTAAAATCTTACTTACTTATTTTACGCGTAAAAGATTTTCACTTATTTATTTACAAACCCTACCTTAATTAATGTATAGAAGCGACATGATATTTTGACAACTCCAACTGAACAATGTCGTGCAGTGTAAACGTCCTTTATCAAAATAATATCACGCTTATTTTTGTTCATAACAATAATAGCGTGGCTCTTTTGTTATTCCTCTGGATTCGATCGTGTGTAATTAACATCGAACTTATCTCACGGGGCGTTTGTGTGAGATTTCTTTGGGTGAAATGCTTTGTATTTTATTTCTCGAGTGCACTGATATGTTAATTGGCCGTATAAAAAACTATTGTACAATTAATTTTTATCAGGCTTTACATTTGGGATCCTTAATTAAACATAGGGTGCAAAACATCGAAACAAATTATTTTAAAGTAGGTATTGCGACTGGTGTAAAGAGTAAAATAGGGCTTAAGTCCAATAGAAATCCCCGTTTTAGTGGAGTTACGTATTTAACAGTGGGCAACAATGGGGTGGTTGATACAGTATAAAATGGTTTTATATTTTTATTGCGATGAATGGCAAGGCAAGCAAGGCAAGGCAAGGCAAAGGTTAGCCTAATTGAAAGCGATACGACCTCTCATGGACAGTAGCAAAACCAAACAACACCATGAATTACAAAACAATACTTGGCATTACACGGCGCTCGCTATCCTGAGATACAACATGTCAAGTCTCATTATGTCCAGTAGTTATGCTAAAATGTTCTTCAAACAGAAATACAACAGCACATTTACACGACTTTTTGCAGTAGACATAAAACAACCAAAGGAAATATTTTTGTTGCATGCAGTCTCAAGAAATACTACCCCTGTAATTATTGAGTGTTATTTATTAGTTAGAGTAATGACAGACAAAATATGTACGTGGTGTCGTTACATGAATACAAAAATATCACTTTAAGTCTTTTGTTTTGATTGACTTAGTACATATACTGCAGAACACTAGATCTGCTCATAATTGTCTTTACAATCGAAAGTTTGATTGTATACTTAGCTCATAAATCCATGACACTAATCTAAAGCGGGTGGAACCTCACATTTCATAGAAGTTCTTTTAAAATCTCTATGGTATGCAGATCTACGCACTCTCAATCGTACTATTGACTGTAGAGGAGGCCCGTGCCCTGCAGTGGGACGTATATGGGTAGATGCAGATTCAGGTTTGCCCTAGATATTTTCCTTGACCATTAAATAACGATGTAACTGACTCACAATACATGACTCCTAAAATTCTGTGTTGTGTCCCGGGATTCAAACTTGCAACCACTGTGTTTTTTTTTATTTTATTACATTGAATGGCGAGACGAGCATGCTGTTCGCCTGATGGTAAGCGATACGACCGCTCATAAACAGTAGCAAAACCAAACATCATCTTGAATTACAAAGCAATGCTTGGCATTCCACTGCGCCCGCCATCCTGAGACATAAGATGTTAGGTCTCAATATGTCCAGTAATTACTCTGGCTACAATGTCCTTCAATCCGAAACACAACAGTGCATTTAAACTGCTATTTGACGGGAGAAATAGACATTGCGGTGGTACCCACCCAGGCAGCCTCTCACATATGAGAGACCACCAGTGTGTTGGCAGTAGTCGCCCGTTTATCAACAAAGCCACTGCTCCAAGGCTCTAGAACTTCATAGTAAAAAACTCACGCCTTTTTCCCAGAAGGGGAAGGCAGAGATACAACCAGGACACCCATGTTTCGCCTTGTATGTTCCGTCCCACATTGTGATAGAGGGTGACCCTACCGCCATATCGGGCACAAATTTCTGACTCCGAGCTCATAATGAATCAAAATTTAAATATTACTTAACCCGACTTTGCATTCAAGACCTATAAACAGGGTATATCAAGACTGCTACCGAAAACCAAGGCAGCTGGTCGTTTAAGTGACTTCAGACACAACACAATGCAACTAATAACATTTAAAACATATGCTGTTTCCTGTTTCTTTTTGTTTTTTTTTTTTTCGCATCCTCGTATTTGGGTGGTAAATGCATAGTTTTTTCAAAATATTTGTGTACACCCTTTTATTTTTAAAGACTCTATAGTAAGCTATGTTATAAAATATCATTATTTTAGAAAAAATGGATCTACCACCCAAACACGATAATATTTAAAAATCAATAAAAAAATTACACATTTCTTTGTGATATTTTTAGTTGTATTTGTAGTTACTAAACTACTGCCCAGCTTCGTTTTCGGTAGCAGTCTTAATACACTCTGTATATTCTATAACTTCATATTTTATATTATCATAGCCCTTATTAATCAAATGCCTTATCAGATCCGCAGCACGGTCGGATAGTATAAAATCTATATTTATAATCTCCATTATAAACTAGCTTTTTAATCTTATCTCGAGAGTCGCACGCATCTTAGAGTCTGAGAGTAATTTTTATACATTAGAGATGTTATTAATAGACAATTTAAAACCTATTTTTGCTGCCGTGTATTTTGTCACTTTCGTGCGACTTTTGAATTAAATTTGATGGAAGAAGACAAAATATTTGGTAATGAATATAGGTTTTAAACTTTCTATAAGTAAGCCGGTAAAAGATTATCATCAATAGTTCTTCGGTTTTTCGGGCTGATAATTAATAGGAAATCCAACCATTTTGCACGACACATGATTCGAAAGACTATACCTCGATGTTGTAATTGTACCTCAGTACAAATAGGGTAGTACCGTACAAGTTAAAATATTAGTTTAAAAGGTGGCATCTTTTATAAAATAGGATTTAAATACGAATAAAATGAATTACGGAAACAAAGGCATTAAAAAAGGTAACATTTTCATTGATCGTTGTGGTCTCGTAATGGTACAAAGTATTTGTCTATTATTTATGTGACTGGATGATTTAATTGATATACATATGATAAGTCATCCCATTAGTTATCTAGGGTTAAAATAACTGCAAGATCATACAGTCATGTTAAAAAAGCGTAGGCGATGGAGAAACTCCGGTATGCAACAATGACTGACGAGGGAATTAACCATGAAACGTGTCATAAGACTTGATTACATTATGTATGCGTATTAGCTTGACGATTCAGCTTTTAACATCTCAAACATAATGAGCGCTTTTATATTTAGTCACTAATATTTGTGTGGTGTATAAACGATTTATAAATATATGAATGGGCGGGCGTAAAGTTTGAGGATAGCATAATATTTAATGATATGTAACTTTGCTAGCTTTATAGTATAGAAGCTGAATTTCATATATTTTATACAATTTTTTATGCAACTATCAAAGAAAAAGAAAGAAAAAGAGACATTGGAAATCAACTACCTACTACAACTAACAAGGTACTATAATAACAACTTAAAATAAAATAAGGCATAATTCAAATTAAAATTATAGCAAAAAAAAAACAAGAAACAAAAAATAATGTATAAACACAAATAAAAATTATAAAATTATGTGTAAAAATAATACATAATACGTAATATTCTAATTATTGTTTGTGTCAAATGTTGTTTCCTTGATAGTCAGACGCTTGATGGTTCTTTCGTCAGATACATTGAAGCTAATAACTTAAAGCAACCACGATTGGAACTTCATAATAGCTCATAGTGTGAGGCTTATGTTGGAGGCATGCGCAGACATTCTTTCAGCTTCTATAAAATAAGTAAAGTCTGTAGGCCACGGGCTCTCGATCTAACTGTACAGTATACTTACCATCATATATCAGTAACTTTGCCGTGTAATTAAATACATAAACTGACGCCTTTTTCCCAAAAGAGGTAGGCAGAGATGCTACCAGGACACCCACTTTTCCTGTGTGTTCCGTCTCACTATGTGATAGAGCGCAAATCCACCATATCGAGCACAAATTCATGACTTCGGGCTGATATATAATTATTAATAGGAAAATCCACTACCACTGTGCAAGATACAGGATTCTAATCCAATACTTCTGCGTTGTATTTGTACCGTAGTACAAATATGGTATTCCCGTGCAAGTTAAAATCAATTGTTAATAAAAACACTTAATTCCGATTCGTAACTTTAAAATCCATCCTTCCCACGCTAACATTTCTCCAATAACAATGGACCTTCTAAGGTAATTTAGATCAAACCTACGCGACAGCCGAAATCGGCTTGTAATCAACGTAACTTTACTTAAAATACCTTTTCTAGTGAAAGAAATGCTTTGTTCTCTCTAAAAGGCTTGTAAATCTATTTAAAGAGATCCTATTACTGTACTGCTTGTCTAACTATTAAGGTTTAATGTGAATTAGGCTTCAGCTATTATTTACATACATACATAAATTCACGCCTTTTTCCAGAAGGGGTAGGCAGAGGTGCCAGGTCACCCTCATTTCGCCTTGTATGTTTCACGATGTGATAGGTGGCAAGCCCATCGCCATATCGGCACAAATTTCCACTCTGGGCTGATAACGAATAGAAAAATCTAGTATCACTTTGCCCAACCCGGAATTCGAACCTGAGACCTCAGCTTTGTAACCGTAGCGTAGTACAACTACGCCACCAAGGCACCGATTTATTTACACCCGGAATAAAACACGCGCCCCCATCAAATCTTGGGACGGAAATAAATATACTGCAAATTTATAGAAACTGAAAACGGTCTTAACGACTGTCGAGAGTCGTGGGTTTGAAACTTAAGAACATTCACATGACTTTAACTCTACATGAATTAAACTTATTTCGGTGGCATGTGTTTATTAGTGATCTACCAACTATAATGATGAAGGAAAATATCTTGAAGAAACTATACTACTCAGTGACACTTAAAGTAAAACTTAAGACGTTTTAGTCTTCTCTTCAGCTACAAGAAGTCTACTGGTGAACATAGGCCTCCTCCAAGGATCTCCAGTAATCTTTGGTGCTTTATACGAAGTAATCTGAGTGTTATATAAAATTTCCCTTAAAATTATATTATTTTAATATCTGTTAAGTAGTTAGCTATAGTTTAGTCATAGATAAAAATATGTAAACATGAAAATGGACGCAAAATCATCATTGAATAAAACTAAGGATAGGCCCCATCAATACATATAGATTTACAAAAAGATGAACATGAAAATAATGCTAAAGTAAATGTTAAATTAACTTAATTTAATAGTTCGTGTAAATGGCGATAACAATTGTTGTTTTTATTTTTTTGTCATAATACAAGCAAATATTTTCAAAATCGTTTCGAGCGATGACTAATTTAAGTAACTCTCTACTAGAGATGTACTGGAGTGCGCGCACCACTTACGTCGGAACACTTTACACGCTTTCCGCCGTGTCCATTTATGTCAATGAGGACTACATACCGCACTGGTACAAAAATCCGTTCGAATGAACCATAAATATTTCAATAATATCGTCTCTTTGTCACCAATTTACAAATCCGTATATCTTGCGTCAAAATTCAATTTGCATTTACACCATTAACTTTACGTTGGAGTAAATCGGAGCGATTATCGACCGAAGAATTATCTTATTACAGCCAATGGTAGTCTCAAACGGGAGATTTTATTTACATTCTTTGAATGTTTAAATATTTTAAAAATAATTGTACGGACTGGTTACCTTTGCAGTACTTTTTTTTTATTGCAGTGAATGGCGAGGCGAGGATGCCGTTCGCTTGATGGTAAGCGATATGACCGCTCATGAACAGTAGCGAAACCATACAACACCTTGAATTAAAAAGCAATGCTTGGCATTCCACTGCGCTCGCTATCCTGAGACATAAGGTCTAAAGTCTATTGTGACTAGAGAGATATATTGATATCCAGTAGTTACTATGACTACAATGTCCTTCCATTTGAAACAAAATAGTGCATTTAAACTACTGTTTGACCTACCAAATTAACTACAAATTAACTTGAAATATCAGGGACATTTTTAATATATTACACCTCTTTTTTAATATGCTTAATTCTCAACTGAAATCTTAACAACGCATATAATAGGTTTTCAAGTGTAAAAGAGTATGATATTTGAACCAAGTCTAAACGAACAGTAGTGTACTGTATCAGCCCATACACGTCCCATTGTAGGGCACAGGCTTCCTCTACAATCGTGTGTACGACTGAGAGAAGTAATGCCACAATAATCCACCATGCCGGCCTAGTGCAGGTTGGACGACTTTACATACCATAGAAATTCTCACAAATTCGCTTTAGTATGCAAGGTTACCTCACGATGTTTTCCTTAATCCATAAAGTGCTTGGTGATTGACTATCAATACACACATATCTGCGAATAGTTAGAGGTGTGCCCGATTTGAATCCGCGAAAACTGTGAAGATATTGGCAGCCGCGTCTGGTCCGTTTACCAACAAACCACCACGCACTTAGTCTAAACTAAACTTTGAGTTTTTTTTTTTATTTCTTCATGATAAAGTAACTAGGATGAACATAGTACTTGCAATGCAGTCTGATCCACCAATGTGAGATATGTATATGTTATTGGAACAAAGATTAGTTGCGTTCAATTTAATTTCGTTTCAAAAACTGATGGTATGAAGTCACTATCTATGGTCGCCTTAGGAACCCCTATTGTCCTACCTCCAGAAAGATTCCCTGAGGATGAATATCATAAGAAAATTTGTATTATGCATTAAAATATAAGGAAATTATTTTACACGTTTCTGTGAAGTTGTCGGGTGGAAACCCTATTGAGTTTCACTGCAAAATGCTATAGCTTTATTGAATGACTGACGGACTATACAGATCCTTAAATAGTGTCTACCACAGACCAATCAGTGTCTACTAGTTTAGGCTTCGTTTTTTTACTTCTAAAAGCTAGAAGTTTTCAAATTATATTTTTTATATCGCCTTAAATATATCAATATTATAAAATTAATTTACACTAACAATGTAGGTACTTACTTAGTTTTAGTTTTCTTTTCAGCTACGGGAAATCCACTGCTGAACGTAGGCCTCCCCCAAGGATCTCCAGTAATATTTGGTGCTTTATACGGAGATTCTGAATGTAATTTAAACTTTCCCTTGTAGTAACAATGTAGGTACTTACTTAGCTATTTCTACGCCCAAAAACGATACAATTATTAAGACTGCTAAAATTTAAAAAATGTTTGTATCGCAGATGCTTGTAAAAATCATATTAACTAAAAATTGTGAAATCTAATACACTATGACCTTGAAAGAATTCCCTTCAAGTCCCAGAAACATCCGTATCGTGTTTATTACGTGACCTGAATAACTATACAGGCCTCAAAACTAGTTCTTTATTATATGTGTCGAGATGTTGCACTAATATCGTACATCTCATTGTGAATTACTGTCAGGGTGTCTATCCAGTACATGCTACGCTATACGTCAGATATAATCACTAATGAGCACGGAACTCAGTTACAATCGAGGGTTTTATTGAATTCTGAGTAGTCAATACAAGCCTAGTACGTATTGGCGGAATTCACAAAATTATTTTCGAAATCTGTAGGGAATTTAGATTTCCGCTCAATGTTTCCTATAGCAATATACATAATAAGTTTCTAAAAAATCAGAAATGTGCCTTCAGAATTAAGCCAGAAACTACTATGACCGCTATGAATAGCTGTAGATCATTCTATCAATAAGTAATAATATTTATTTCATTCTCTCATAGTTAAAAAGGTACAGACATGTTAAAAAGTACATATTGGATGTAAGACTGGTGTCTGATATATGCAGGGCCTGTGTTTAAGATCATCAGGATCTCCACGATATGGGGTTACATTTTGCTTGCAGTACGTTAAAAACATTCAAAATGGATACATAAATCTGTGTATGCAACAGTAAATCAATGGAATGGTCTCGTGGGTAGTTCTCCATACTAATACTATAATAAGTAGTTAAGATTGTATTTCCCTGATAAGTACATAGCACAATATACGATAGAATATAGTGCAGTGGACTCTGATCCTTACATGAATAAAAAGATCTACTCGTAACTGCCCGGGCTATCTATTACGTAGATAGCCCGGGCAGGCTTAACATTTTTACGAAATATTTAGTTGCATTTAATGGCTGTATTTACGAATTCTGGCGACAATCAAATGTTTGCGAGACCGAAGAGTCTCTGGTAGTACCTGATACCCACTATACAGGACTCAATCTTGTGACTTTTGGGTGTATTTATTATTATAATCCTTTAAAAAATATCGTTGTTCTGTGCCCTGTGTAATCTGTCTAGGTATACACTAATTATATTAGCATAAATACTCTAATTGAATTAGAAATTTTTAAATCTCCTTAACGTAGTCCATTAAGCTACATAATAATTTCAGGTCTAGATCTCGACAGTCTCTCGATGTTTCTATTACCCTTGAAAAAAACTTGTATACCCAGTGTTACATCTAGATCGAGCAAAGTGGCGGTCTATAGCCTCTGCCTACCCCTGTGGTATAGAGGCGTGACTATTATGTATGTAACTATAAAACCTTTACAAAATGTATGACGCGAAAATTATCACAGGCTACAAAAAAATATTTACATATTGAATTTAGTTCACACGATTCACACGTAAAGGTTCCCACAATTCGCATTGCAACATTGTCCCTTCGAATTTTAAGAAGTCTCTTGTTCCTATAATTCCAAGTAAATATTTATCACATGTGTTAACCGGCAAAATACAAATGTCATGTGAATAAACTGTAGCTAACCTGAAAGTGGTTTATAAGTGACTTTCTAGTTCCGAGGTTTATTTTTGGTTATAGAGTCAACAGTATTCAGTCAGCATTGTGTTGATTTATTTCACGTCTCATTAGTTTCGCATATTTTGAGTAGATTCGTGAAGTATTTGGTTAAATCTAATGGCTGGCTCATTTGCAACCTATTTTAAACTTCTAACAGAAATACTTTATATTAATTATATTTTCTTGAGAAAAAGAAAAGCTTAAATAATTTGTAAAATCGAATATGGGAAATTACTCTGTCAGGCGACATTTCAGCCTAATTAAAGCCTAGCAAATAAGGCGAGTGCATTCAATTATAAATCATGATCTATGTATCTAGTTAGTAGTCCATCTTTCTAGTTTCCAGTTTGGGGAGTTACTCTATACATCAACACGACGATGAAAAATAAAATTTTCTCGTAGTTGCTAGATTTTTCACTATTGCTTCCCTCCTATAGATCATAGCGTGATGATATATACCTACATAGCTCTGTATTCTGTATCAGCCCATATATGTCCCACTGCAGGGCACTGGCCTTCTCTACAAAGAAGAGTACGATTGACAGTGTTTAGGCCTATAGTCTACCACGCTGGCCTAATGCGGGTTGGCGGACTTTACTTACCATAGAAATTCTAGCATTCCTCGATAAATGGCCTATCCAACACTAAAATATTTTTTCAATTCGAACCAGCAGTTCCCGAGATTAAGGGTAACAAACTCTTCAGCTTTATATATTGGTAAATATGTGGACGTAGAACATTCGAACATTCGGATTTCGAGTCGAAGTATAGAGTAACCCCTTGAGTTCTCATTAAAGTCTTATCGTAATTGCTCCGGCGAGTTTTACAAGTGTAACTTATCTGCTAATGTTGGTTGTAATCCGGATTAGTGCACACGGGCAAGCTCACGTAATACGCAGCTTAAGCGTGTAAATAAGTATTGGAAATTAAACGTACTGTACCGTTTAAATGCGAATATCATGGGTTTGAAAGTGACCAGGGTCATAAAACAAGTTTTTTTTTTATTGCAATGAATGGCGAGACGAGCCTCCCGTTCGCCTGATGGTAAGCGATATGACCACTCATGCACAGCAGCAAAACTAAACAACACCTAGAATTACAAAGCAATGCTTGGTATTCTATTGCACTCGCCATCCTGAGACATAAGATTTTAAGTCTCAGTATGTCCAGTAGTTATTTTGACTACAATGTCCTTCGATCCGAAATACAATAGTGCATTTGCACTGCTGTTTGGTGGGAGAAATAGACATTGTGCCAGACAAATATTCTTTTTGTAGTCTCAACTGTAGTTTGCAGACGCAGCATGGCTCATTTAATCCAAGTGACGTGAAAATACCTATACCTTCATTGAGTATATCTAGCTTACGACCGGAGAAAAAGCCAAAAAAAAATAAAGAGGAGTTTTACAGCATTTCCTCTTGACATAATAAACGACCAGACAAAAAAAAACCATCTAAACCATAAGTTTTGATTTCATAATATTATGCCACATGTTGCTCCCTTTATTGATGTCCGTGTCCGTGACGCTTAAATATCCGCGTTCAGTCGTTAAATATTAATTTAAAGGAAGGTTAATTAATCACCGAATGGACTACATTTTGTTTCGGTCAACGACACTATATGTTTCGATACATTTTGTGACATCATAATATTTTTATTCGACTGAATTATTTATTGTCTACGTTCTCTTGACGTCCGAATGTATGGTTGTCATGCTGTCAAATTATTAGGAACAGTTTTATTCTCTTCACACGTTTTTTCTATTGGACATGTTAATACTATTACATTACGAGTATACAGGCTTATTCTTTATTATAGGACAACATAATATCTCAAACAAAGCTTTCAATAGATATTTTTTAATTTTTATTGTTAGTTCCAAATTCCACCACACACCAATAGAAAATAGACTAATTATACAAAGGTCTCGATCTAAAATCTGAGTTTAAAAATAATATTGAATCATGAAATTTATTCTTTAAAGCAATTGTAGTTGTGCGAAGACAGTTTTAACAATCGACACATTAAAAAATGTATTGTATTTCGTACTTGGTAAACTTCATTTACAATAGTAGTAATGCTAATGATTTTGTGAAAACAATTAGTGCTTTTACTGTAGTCGAAACCGCGTATTACCTAATGTAATAACATTTACTTTTTGCTCAATTCTCTCTTTTTTAATGATCCAAGGCCGATCCAAATAAATCGATTACTATAATTCGGGCCTATTCGATTTCAACCATTTCAGTTGTGGATTTTAGGAATATTTATTTAGAATCCCGATGTAGATTTACAAGTTGCTACTGATTGAGTTGCTCAATATGACAACGAATACTCTAGAGATGAAAGCAAATTTCTCGGAATCTTTTTATATGTATCCTACTGATGAGAATGAAATCAGTTCAATTATTAAAAATCTCAAAACAGATTCTGCTCCTGGATGGGATGGAATACCTAATAGTACCTTAAAGAAAGCAAGAAACCATCTCTTACAACCAATTACTCATATATGTAACTTAAGTTTGGCATCTGGAAAGGTTCCTTCTCAAATGAAAATCGCAAATGTATGTCCGATATATAAATCAAATGCGACAACTTTGGCGTCTAATTATCGGCCCATTTCTCTTCTTACTTCTGTCTCAAAAATCTTGGAGAAATTGGTAAACAATAGACTTTTAAAATTTCTGGAGAAAGGCGAATTATTATCATCCAATCAATACGGCTTTCGCAATAACAAATCGACTACAGACGCTGTTACTAGCTTAGTTGATTTTGTAGTAAGTAAACTTGACCAAGGCGAGAAATGTTGCGGTATTTTCTTAGATCTTGCGAAAGCTTTCGATACCGTATCAAGACCAATTTTATTAAAGAAGATGGAACATTTTGGAATAAGAGGGATTACATTGGATTGGTTCAGATCGTACCTCTCAGATCGCTTACGAAGGGTATGTCTAAAAGATATCATGAGCAACTTTAAAAAAGTAGATTATGGAGTGCCCCAAGGTAGCGTCCTAGGCCCAACCTTATTCCTCATATATATAAATGGCTTGTGCTCACTGGAACTACATAAAACACAAATATTTGCCTATGCCGACGATACTGACATCATCTTTCATGCAAGCACCTGGAACGAAGCATATAATACATCTGAATCTGGAATGAAGAAGGTTGGTCAATGGCTAGATCACAATCTACTCACCTTAAATGTAGAAAAATCTAAAATTGTTAATTTCAAAATTACGAAAAGAACAGCAGCTCCAAATGAATTGAAATTATTACACCACACCTGTAAAAGAAACCAAACTGGAACCTGCACTTGCAAAGCTTTTGAACGAGTAAATACTATAAACTACCTTGGTGTCCATATCGATGATCAGTTGACTTGGCATAAGCATATCGAATCAATACACAGCCGGTTAAAAAAAAATAGTTTACGTATTTAAAAAAAAAAATAGTTTACGTATTTTTTAAAAAAACATACTTTACGTATTTTTTTTTATGCCTTGGATGGATTGCAGCGGCGGGCCATCCGCATTGTGAATGATGCAGACGTTACGAGCAACTTAGAGTCGCAACAACAACAACAACTCCGGAGAGATGTCGCCTCTCTAAGCGTGTTCTACCGCCTGTATCACGGTGAGTGCTCTGAAGAATTGTTCAACTTGATCCCCTCCTCTCCATTCCTAACCAGAACCACGCGTGCTGGCTTGCGAAGCCATAGCTTGACGGTCCACACCATCCCGGCGCGAACCAAACGGTTCTCGAATTCGTTTTTGTGCCGCACCGTCAGGCTGTTTGCCGTCTCACGTGTTCCCTCCTTCCTAGTCTACAATACTGGGTCCTTCCGCCGTGGTGTGAAGAGGCACCTTAGCAGGCCGGCATAATTGTTTCCATTGGCATGGAACTGCCGTCCGATACTCTGCCTGGGTGGCATTGGCACTTACCATCAGGTGCAATGCCGCGACTATGCCAGGCCATTATAAAAAAAAATTTAAAAGGCTAAGACCAGTAACATACGAGAAAATAACTAAAACGATATATATAGCTCTATGTCAATCGGTACTGAACTACTGCATTATCTCAGGGGGGGTCGGCTCGGAAAAGCTATCTCATTAAAGCTTATAGAAAAGAATTACGCTACTCTACAGCTGAGTTGTATAGAGAAACTGAGGTGTTAACAGTACGCAAGTTATACATCATAGCAACTATCTTAAAATTTCACAAATGCTCGCTTGATAATAGAATCGTGACTAAACGTTCGCAGAGAATATATAAATGGAGCAAACCTCCTTGTAGAAGAAGTTTTGGCAAACAGTGTTACCTCCAGATGGGTTCGCATCTATATACTAAATTAAATTACCAATTGAATATATTATATCAGACTACCCATAACTGCAACAAAACTGTAACCAAATGGCTCGCAGATCTGAGCTATTTGGATACTCAAAATCTAATTAAATTTTTTTGATAACTACCATAGTATCTCCTCTCTCTACGTTACACACGCACGCACTCTCACACACACACACACACACACACGCACACGCACACGCACACACACACGCACACGCACACGCACACGCACACGCACACGCACACGCACACGCACACGCACACGCACACGCACACACAAATTTTGTAAATGTACCTTATTTTTATTTATTTTTGCTATGTTAACTTACATGTATCCAAACTGTTTTGGACGAATGACTAGATCCCACAACACGGGGAATCCTAGTGTGGGGTCTAGTGCTTTTTATCTATATCTCTGTAGGTACCTTTTGATGAAAACAAACAATAAACTTATTAAAAAAAGTGTCTTATATTACAACTGATATAGTTACTGAAATAAAACTATTATTTACGGATTTTATCGCGAATTTAGTTTAATTTTTTACATTTATACGTCGGGAAGTTAAGTTTTATTTCAATGTGTAACATTTGCGTAAGTCTAAGAAACCATTATTATATAGTAACTGCTGGACATAATATTGTGTCCTAACATCTTTTGTGTCAGGATGGCGAGTGCAATGGAATGTCAATCATAGTTTCATTTATGGTGTTGTTTGATTTTGCTTCTGTCCAATCCATGAGCGGTCGTGTCGCTTACCATCAGACAAATGGCAAGCTCGTCTTGCCAATCCTTTTCATAAAAAATGTACAACACACAAGAGACCATAATATTGATAATAAAGTACATCCCTTGAAATCTTTGTAATATGATATAGTCGCCTGCGAAAAATTATTATGAATAAATTAAAAATAGTACATTTCTACCACTTACCGCAATCTCGATACTAAAGCTGACTGCACAAAAACAATGATTGTTGTAGCACTCAACAACACTTTCTATTCTGTCCTACTATATTTTCCACTAAATAATTGAAGTAAAACTATTTTTAATGATTTTATCGTCATGTTTAATTTTTACATTTTTTAACTTGCCGACGCGACTTTTCAATTACTTTACAACTTTCGTGGTCACGGTTTTGACTAAATCTAAATTAGCCAACTCTAGCGCAACAATGCAGCACGCGTCATGGTTTTACATATTGTGTTCACGATAAACTGAACTATTAGTCCAGTAATATGACACAATGTAACTGCAATAACTACCCTCCACTGGATAACATTTTGTATTAAAAATATCGAAGATATTAGTTTTGCTGTTAGAGCTAGGCTGTTGTTTGTTATGACTCAGCATGGAAGGGCAGGGGGATTACTACGACACCAAATTCGAATATTCGAACGCTGAACGTCAACATATATGATAAAAGTTTTCCATTCTCTATGAAACTAATCATTCACTTCGAACTTAGTCTAGTTTAGCTTTACGTGCGATGTTAGAACTTTGTCGTGGTGTTCGAGTAGTGCTATGTTAGAACATTAATTATCGTCGTGTCGGAATACAGAGTAAAACAGCCTCGTCCGGGGCGGTACCATTGTCTCATAGGAGATCGACTTAAAGTGATAGATTTTCTGTCGTGTTTCGTTCGGTAAATAGGATTGCTGCATGCCCAATACCTCTTTCCTCTTCTCATCCTTTTTGCTTTCCGCTGTCCACCCGATTTCATGGCCGGCAACATATCTATGATCCAAGCGTTGTAGATTTTCATGGGCGACTGTGATCACTTAGGTACCATCAGATGACCTGTTTGCTCATTTGTTAAATGTATTGTATAGAGACTCTAAGATTATAAAAAATGTTAAACGAGTTAGAGCTAATATCACGGATTTTAACGTAGTAAATCTAGATTTGACTATAATGCCTGCATCGTATAAATTGAATCGAGCATCCTAGAATAAGGAAATAACATTAAATGACTAATAATTATATATTTTAACAGATAATAAATTTAAAAATATCTTAGAATGTTAAAAACTACAAACAACAAATAGATTCAAATGTGATTGCCAAGGAAATGTGACTGAAGTGAAAGATGTGAGGTCCGCCATTTTGTGAACTTTCAATTCAAGATGGCGTGGAGTGGTGTGTTCAGATTTCTCGTGCTGTTGGCAGCATTAGTGTGGATAGTGGCGGAAGAAAAGAACGTCACGAGAGGAAGACGAGAACCTTGGACTAATGGGAGTTGGTTGTAAGTATATATTTTATGTTTATTTATTTACTAGTGGTCAGCCCGAGTTCATATACACTTTTCATAATGACAGCCAAAATGTTAAATTCCGATTATCAATTCAGAAGCAAAGAATCCTTCAGCTATCGATTTTTCGACCAATCCGACCACGAAAAATTAGTAAAATTTCCTCGTATTTGCTAGATGTTTCACTACTGCTTCACTCCTATAGGACGTAGCGTGATAATATATAGCCTATAGCATTCTTCGATACATGACCTATGCAACATATTTTTTTTCTATTGGAACCAATAGTTCCTGATATTAGAGGTAACTAACAAATAAAGTCTTCAGTTTTATATCTTAACAAGCTTTTGCTCGCAACTTTGCCTGATCAAACTGTATTTACAATACGTTTTCTTGTCTTTTTTCATTCTCCTTTTGTTTTAAAAGACCAGCAAAGCCACTATAATCCAAGTTATAACTAATATTATAAATGCAAAAGTTTGTGTCTTTGTTATCTCTTCACGGTCAAACCACTGGACTAATTTTGATGAAATTTGGTATGAAACTAACTGACATCCTCCACTAACACATAGGTTACCTTATATCCCGATAAAATGTAGTGTTCCAGTGGGATGTGCGAATAATTTAATTATTTATTCGATACTCTTTCAGACTCATAGGAATAGGATGGGCAGTTTAAGTAAGGCAGTAACACTGATTTTAAATATGTTAATTCCTTATCACGTGAAATAATTCCTGTTTCTAAATTGGACTTAAAAAGTATCTGTAGCCGGGCGAAGCCGGGCCGGACCTCTAGTTTACCACAAACCATAAAACTACTTACCTTTACTTTTTTCTGAACCAATGCCATAAAAATGTGCCACCTTATTATTATTTTTAGCTTTAAAAATACTCACAATTCCAATGTGAATATCATACAGAACTAGATAGTGTGAAATTATTTATTTATACATCTCCCCTTATTCCCACAACGCTATCCAGAAACACATGCTATCCCAATCCGTGCAGGTAACAGTTTAATATTGATCGAATATTGTATGAACGTTTTTATTACAAGTCTAGACGAGGACTCAGGTGTTAGAGCCGGTAATAACATCGCCTTTAGAACTCGACCCCTTATTGCGCCTGATGAAAATATAACAGCAAATACACGGTAATGAATTGTATTCAATGAGTTCAACCAATGTTTTGTTTACTTTGCTATTCATGTATTTGTGAAAGCTCAATTGTACACCAGATAAATAACAAAAATGGAAATAATAAAAATTAAAACGTACAATTGGCAAAATTACAAATTTTATCGCTCAAGGCAATTTGTGCCAGACAACCATTCCATAAGATTTTTATTTTTCATATTTTACAAAAAAACGTCATGTGCTAATTAATGATTCATTAAAAACACAGAGCCTTTGCTCAAAAAATACCTTAATTACTAGCTACTAATTAAATCTACATGTGTTTAAAATAATTTTGTAGTTGAAGAAATATCAACGCGAAAATATTATTATAATCTAAATTATTGTGAAATATGGATGTACAATAATGACGTGGTGACTCGTTTGATCCGACACCTAGCTCGGAGAGCGGAATTCACTAGAGAAGAACGGGCAAGGTAATCTAGTGCATCTTGTTGCAAAACCACAATTACAATACGTGATTATTACATATATTTTTTTAAATTAAACTAGTGAATTAATACTTTGTTATAATTCAAGATTTAAGGGTTCAAAGAAAACATTTTAGGAGTCTCACAAGTTTATCTCGTTTCGGGGATCGAACCAGTGATCTCTAGTTTCAGAGTCGGCTTATTAAACAAGTACGCTACGAAGGATATAATGAAAAATATATTCTCAGTTCATTTAAAACGAGAAGTTGAACTTTTAAAGTAAAATAAGCCAAGTGGAGCACAAGAGATCTTCATTTAAATATTTTAACTACACACACAGCAGTTATTTAATAATGAATTATGATAAAGAATGCTTGATTTCAAATTCCAAAGAAACTTAATTAATATTTCTAAGATTCATATAAAACTATAATTTACGGATTTTATCGCGGATTTGTTTAAATATTTACACTTTTTAAATTACCGAAGTTTCGATTACTTTGCAGCTTTCGTGGTCACGGGACGGACTAATAATTAATATTTCTAAGATCTAAAAATGTTAACTCTCTACCCGGGTACAGATACACATTTTGAAAATATTCTGTCGCCTATGTTCATCAGGAATAATGAAAGATTCTGTTCGTGAAATAATGTTTGAGTCGGTAAAGTAGTTTCAGAGCCTATTCTATTCAAACAATTAAATCTTTCCTCTTTATAATATTAATAATGTTGACAATTATCAATTAACTAGCGGTCCGACCCAGCTTCGCCTGGGTGCATATATTTTTTGATTCCACTCCACACCAAATACATGTTGTTTTTCGTATAAACTCTTGTATACCTAAACTTGACGTAGCTATCCTACTGTCCGGCTCAATCCCGTCTCATCTGTCTGTTCAGTCTCTTCCCGATCCGTCCCGTCCTTTCTCTTTATTATCCATCCAGTCTTATAACGTGCATTTACATTTCGTCCTATCAAATCTGTCAGCTATCCCAGCCCTCTCCCGTACCTTCCACTCTATTATATAAGTAAATAATTATTTACATATAGTCCACCACGCTGGCCTAGTGCGGGTTGGTGGACTTACATACCATAGAATTTTTATAAATCGCTATGGTATGCAGGTTTCCTCACGATGTTTTCCTTCACCGTTTTAGTGCGTGGTGATTGACTATCAATACACACATGACTCCGAAAAGTCAGAGATGTGCCCTGGGATTCTAACCACTCTCAATCGGTAGTCGATTGTAGGGGAGGCCCGTGCCCTGCAGTGGGACGTATATGGGCTGATATAGAAGAAGAAGAAGAATTATTTACATTTCGTCCTGTCAAATCTGTCAGCTATCCCAGCCCTCTCCCGTACCTTCCACTCTATTATATCCCGTCTCTCCATATACATGTACATATAAAGATTGCCTTATGAAATGTTAACATTAAAAACTCAAGCGTTTTTAATTTTCCATCCAATATTCCTTTCCTTATTTCAGCACCAAAATGCTGATTTTCCAAATAATATTGCACGCCATTACTTTTTGTTAGTAATAAAGTAATAATAACCATTTAAAAAAAAGAATTGGCCAAATTGGTCCAGGCATTGTTGAGTTATGCGCTTACCAACACATTTTGCGATTCATTTTTATATTATACTAGCGGCTCGACCCAGCTTCGCCTGGGTGCATATATTTTTTGATTCCACTCCACACCAAATACATGTTATTTTTCGTATTAATCTCTTGTATACCTAAACTTGACATAGCTATCCTACTGTCTGGCTCAATCCCGTCTCATCCGTCTGTTCAGTCTCTTCCCGATCCGTCCCGTCCTTTCTCTTTTATTATCCATCCCGTCTTATAACGTGCATTTACATTTCGTCCTATCAAATCTGTCAGCTATCCCAGCCCTCTCCCGTACCTTCCACTCTATTATATTCCGTCTCTCCATATACATGTACATATAAAGATTGCCTTATGAAATTTTGACATTAAAAACTTTAGCGTTTTTTATTGTCCATCCAATATTACGTCCCTTATTTCAGCACCAAAATGCTGTTTTTCCTAATAATATTGCACGCCATTACTTTTTGTTAGTAATAAAGTAATAATAACCATTTAAAAAAAGAATTGGCCAAATTGGTCCAGGCGTTGTTGAGTTATGCGCTTACCAACACTTTTTGTGATTCATTTTTATATTATAGAAGAAGATATTATAGTCCACCCTGCTTGCTTAGTGCGAGTTGGCGGATTTTATTTCACGTAGAAATTAATCCGAAAAGTCAGAGGTGTGCCCTGGGATTTGAACCCGTGACCATCGTTAACTTGTTGGCAGTCGCGTCTATTACGTTACCATATACAAATTAATAAAACCTTCATACTGCCTTACCAGGTGACGTAAGTAATAGAACAAATATTTAAAAATATAAAACTGCATATCGTTTCATTATAATGTCTAGATACGGCATCAACGTACCAATATTTTTTTTATTCTTGAGTCTGAAAACAATACTAATGCGAAATTTAAATATGTCCCCCAGCGCATCTAAAAGTATAAATTCAAAAAACAATGTCGTTTATGAAAACTAAAAATTATAATTAGATACATTTTGGTATACTCCGGCAAAACGCTTCGATAGAGTATACTTTGTTTAAAACTGTTGCAATAATCTCAAAAAACAATGGGCGATTTTGGTAGATGTGGACATCGTTTTAATTTACATTTAACAAAATTACGCGCAAGACGCCGTATCTAGATAATATTATATACACGATGTACATATTTTTTGAATTTTGTTCTATTTCGTCAGCCGTCAATGAAAGACAATGGAAAGATAGATCATTTTACGTTGGGTGGTAGTTGAAGCTGGACCGTCTTTTACGTCTACCGTCAAATAAACAAAGATCATCCTATACTGGCTGGACGCATCACGCTTGAACGATACCCAAAAAAAAAGGTTTTTAGTATCTTCCTCAGAAATTTTCCTATTTTTCTCACCCCTAAAACCTTCCCAGGACTTCCACGAATATTTCAAGACCAAAATCAGCCAAATTGGTCCAGGCGTTGTTGAATTATGCGGTTACCAACACATTTTGCGATTCATTTTTATATTATAGAAAAGAAGATTTAGTCCACCCCGCTGGCTTAGTGCGGGTTGGCGGATTTTATTTCACGTAGAAACTAATCCGAAAAGTCAGAGGTGTGCCCTGGGATATGAACCCGTGACCATCGTTAACTTGCTGGCAGTCGCGTCTAGTACGTTACCATATACAAATTAATAAAACCTTCATACTGCCTTACCAGGTGACGTAAGTAATAGAACAAATATTTAAAATGTCCCCCAGCGCATCTAAAAGTATCAATTCAAAAAACAATGTCCTTTATGAAAACGAAAAATTTTAATAATATTATATACACGATGTAATTTTTTTTTTGAATTTTGTTCTATTTCGTCAGCCGTCAATGAAAGACAATGGAAAGAAAGTAAACAAAGTAACATTTAGGGAAAATTATCCATCTTTTATAATTATGTTTTCGTCGAGTTTTCATTATTTTTAAGATGTATTCTGCTATTCGGGGCGGGGACAAATCCAACCAACCAAAAACCATGAAAATTGGTCTAGCCGATCTCGAGTTATAAGTGTTGTAACAAACCCGACTTTGTTTTATATACTGGGTATCTCAAGACTGCTACCGAAAACGAAGCCGGGTGGTAGTTTTAGTGGCTACAAACACAATGCAACTAAAAATTTCGCATAGAATCGCGACAATTATTTTTTATGATTTTTTAAATATCGTCATTTTTGGGTTGTAAATCCATAGTTTTTGCGAGAGTTTAGAGTATTTATAAATAAAAGGGTATACACTATTATTTTAGGAAAAAATGTATTTACCAACCAAATATGGCCTTAAGAAAAAAATATCACAAAAAATATTGTCGCTTTATTTTGCAACTTTTTCTGTTGCATTGTGTCTGAAGTCGCTTAAACTACCACCCGGCTTCGTTTTCGGTAGCAGTCTTGAGATACCCAGTATATAGATTAACTGTCTCGAAAATTAAACATCACACGACTTGGTTGGTATTTAAAGACAGTGCAGTTACTTTGCTTAGAATTAAAAAATATAATTCCATAAAAATACCGATTTTTCGCCACTTAAGCCATTTTCACACTCGCACTAGTTATTTTGATTGCTGATTCTACAAAAGGCCAAAAAATAAATACATAAACAAAAAAAATCTTCGTGTCTTTTGGTTTTATTTAACACATTCTGTTGTTAACGTGCGTCATGGATATGTCTGTGAATCTGTTCCGCGGAACTCCGTACAGCCAGAACTGGTAGAACAGAGTCGATATGTTGCTACACAGGAATGTCAGGGTTATAGTATCCTGAAACAAAAATAATTAATTATTTATCCTGTGATAAGACATTACTATTTATTTATTTATTTATATAAGATTTATTGTACACCATAAATAAAACAAAACTAATCAATTCAAACTAGAAATAAAAAGTACAATTGGCGGTCTTATCGTACAAGGCAATTTCTGACAGACAACCATTTGATAGATATAAGAGAAAAGGACGAAAGTTGGGGCAGCGTCAGGTGTACGAATAATACCTATAGATATTATAGTAGTGTTACTATTGTCAGAGGCGGACCGTGAAAAATGAAAATGAAAATAATTTATTGAAGCCATTAAGATTTTCTACATCATTTAGATTCAGTCATCTTTTTATCTACCACCTACTCTATAAAAACGATAAGAAATTCCAATCCGTTTGGATCTTCGACGTCCGGAGTAAGGTATAAGATTTCCACTTCTAAATATCAATGCTATTCTCTATTATACTTATGATTTTCTCCGAACTTAGTCTATGGTTGCGACGCACGATAGAGGAATCCAACATTTTGTGGATTATTTAGACACATTAGTGAAGTTTTACGTACGGCGTCCGAACATTTGAAGTTCATATAGTTTTTATAGAGCAACCCCCCCTGGGCTAATACGACTCAGAGTCCCTCTAATTATTGAACTAATTGTTGTTGCGTCACAAAACTGTTTTGCAGAGTGATCTAGGTTTACTGTAAAAGAAAAAATAGGACAATAAAACGTGTCATTTATTTCAATAAAATTTACCCATTTATTCCTAATGATTTAGCGCTGTTTTATATTGTCGTTATTTAAAATTAAAATATTAAAGAAGTTAGGCCTGGGGCCTATTATATCTACGGGGCCCTGGGCTGCAGCTCAAAAAGCCTTTAGGTAGATCCGGTCATGTCTACAGTGCACCTAATGGTGAAAGGAGTACTACTGAAGCAGAAATAATATGAATATAGAAATGAAATAAGGAGGTTGACTCATGTTATAAATTAGCGCAAATTGATTTTTTACACATGAAAGATATTATTTTAAAACCTAATATAATTTTTTGCGGGCCTAATACACATTTTTCTGATACTCATAATCCTTACAAAACATAAACTTGTAAGATGTTTCGATTTTTCTGATTAGGACAATATATTATTAAGATCTGAAATATGTGAGGCGGGTGTATTTATACGTGTATGACTACTGTAACAACTGACTAGATCCAGTTTATTTTACGAGAATTAAGAAACGCCAACATTGAAATTTCACATTTATTCCTCTCATTACTGAGTTGAAATTTTATGATCCAAATACAATGTTACGTTTTATGATTGCGTAATAACAGAAATGCAAAGATTTCCGTTTTTATGTTGGAGATTAACTTCCTTACTGTCGTTTTATTCAATCTTACATTTTAACTAATAATCGACAAACATAATGATTTTAGTTTTCCAGGTTTTTGACATGTAAACTGAATTACAGCCTTCGAGGCGCAGTCGGTTAAACGCCGCCGGAGAAACGGGAGGCCGCGGGTTCGATCAGCTCACCGAGAGAAATATTTCTGTGGCCCACAAATATATCTTTCCGGTCTAGGTGTTTGTGAGACCAAAAAGTCTCTCGTAGTATAAAACTACGAGAAACATTCGAAGTTCGTATGGTTTTTATAGAGTCACCTTCCCTACCTGTCACATAAAATACAAAATCCGGAACCGAATTTGATATTTTATCTGACATACCAGATAGCTATTAACTACTTTATCAGGAACTGGTGAAACCGGCCTTAATACTTTTAAGTTAATAAATATATTACATCTAGAAATTACAAATTTTCATTTCTTATTTTATTTTTATTTAAATTGTTGTAACTAATTAGCCGTATAATTAGGTGTACACATTTGTACAATAATAATATGTAATGCTTCCAGACATCAATTCCAATCTCAAGTCTTAACAATAGATAAAAAAATAACACGAAAATCTTTTAATTATGATAAGTATGAGTGATCAATTTTATTTTAAGTACGAATTAATTAACTTATTTCAGGTAACTAAAAACAAAACAGAATTTTGATATCGATATTGCCACACAGGTAACATCGCAATGTCTATTTCTCCCGCCAAATAGCAGTGTAAATGCACTGTTGTGTTTCGGTTTGAAGGACATTGTAGCTAGAGTAACTACTGGAGATATTGAGACTTAACATCTAATGTCTCAGGATGACGAGCGCAGTATAATGCCAAGCGTTGCTTTGTAATTCAATTTGTTGTTTGGTTTTGCTACTGTTCATGAGTGGTCGTATTGCTTACCGTCAGGCGAACGGCGGCATGTTAGTCTCGTCACTCACCGCAATTAGTATTGAAAAAAGCAACACTAGTTTCTTTCCCGTTCTTCTCTAGTGAAAACAGCTTTTAGAAGCGGATGGTAGATAAAAAATACTGAATTTAAATTATGTAGAACATCTTAAGAGCGGATACACCTTGCGCGCAAAGTCAACTATAGGTATTTCTTCGTTAATTTCACGCACACATAAGCGACCAAAGCTGTGTGCGTAGAGCTGCCACGTGTCGGCTCGCTATACAATCGGCTCAAACAACTTTGATCCGTGCGCTTCAAATATTCAATTGAAATGTAACTGTAATATAATATCATAAAAATATTTTATTTGCATTATAAGTAGACAAATATTACTGAGCAAGCAAAGAATAATACAAATTTAGATAGTAATCATACTTTCGTTATTATTACATTGTTAAGTTGCATTCAAATCAGTGTTCAATCAGTAGACACTACGGACGTTTAATTAATCATTTCGTGTTCGAACACATAAATGGGTCATACACAAAACGAGGCGAAAAATTGTATAAAAAAAACATGGTCGGGATTTTTACAAAATCAGTCTCATTTAATATGATATTATCAGAATATTTAAATTAAAACATAAAACAAGATCGTTTTCTCGATTAGGCTAAAAAATGAAATTATAATAATTTTTTTTCGAGCACAGAAGGGTCTTGAGTTTACACAAAAGAACAAACATATCAAAAATAGTTACAAAGCAAGTGTCTCCATCGCTGAATTTATTTTTTGTTTTTTCGATGGTGCAATTGAGTTATCTGAATCACTAAAGTTAAAGAATGATGAACGGACATCACATAATTCGCTATCATATGGAACATGGTTTTATTCCGATACTGAGTAATAATTTAATATTGTTATAAGCTAAATACATTACTATCGAGCCCACAGCACTCCACGTCTACATTTACAGGCAAGCAAAATACTGCTTTACTTGTTAAATCATTATTACTTAATTTTTTCTGTAGACATTGTCTTTCGTGTGGACTTATAAATCCACAGAAAAGATGTCCACAGAAAGGACATTCTTTAAAAAAAATTATCAATGCTAATTTAGTTTTGAGGATAGCCAAGTAGGTAAATTTATTCCACAACTACTCCCCTTAAGCTATTTCGGCAGCATGTGAATTAATAAAACTAATAATTATTTACTCAAGTACACAAGGAACAGAAAAGAAGCACCGATCTTTGACAATAACACTATTAAAGATCTCAATATCTTAATGAACAACCTACGCTGGGCTCAGTCATTAAATCCAACGTGACCGATGCCACCCGTCAGTGTGGCCAGTTTAATTTTTTTTTTTTGTAAAATAGTATTTTATTCAGGCCAATTTATTCGGTTGAATTTAAGGTCCACAGAAAAGTCGCAGTACCGTGTAACCAACAGTTTATTGAAATTTTTGTGGAGTCACTTTAACATATATTAATTTACTCAGTAAAATTTTAATAGTCAGTATATATACTAATGATATTTAATATAACTTAAATAGATAACGCATATCAAGTATGAGAAATATCTATCAAAATATGCCAAGTGCGTTTACGAACAGTCCACAGAAGGGGACATTTGAGGAAATTTTTGTTGTTATATTAATCATTACTGAAGATAATTCATTATTTGGTATATGTCTTAATAGTAATACTTGTAAGTCATTTACCAAAATTAAGTCAGAGAATCAATCCAGAAATTTGAAGATAATATTCATTCTGAACATGCGTATGTGTATGACCCAAATAGTGTTAGGGGCCTTACAACCCCTTACAATTACGAAATATATTTAATTTTAGATTACAATACATAACATAATTTAGCCTCGGAATTACATCCCATTATATTACCTGAAACATAATTTATACTCACTACAAAATCATTGTAGGTAATAAAAATAATTAAATATTTTACTACCAAAGTACTAAGATGTGGTAATCGCAGTCCGCGCGTGGCTATTTTTACTACGTACGGCAAAAATCGACTGCAGCTAGGCCGGAGCGACGAGCGATATGTCCTCCCTCTAGAAGGCCTTGCGGCGGTCTGATTTGATCCACGTCGGACAGCGTGTTTTATAGTGGTTTTTAAAATATTTGTAGAAAACATGAAAACTAATTTTGTTGAAATATAAAAATGGTAATTTATTGATAAGATGTTCTTCTATTATAATATGCAATTGCTATAAAAAATTATGTACGATAAGTTGGTGAAAAAAAATATGTTCTTGACGAGAGTTTCTGAATAATTTCGCATTGTTTAAATTTTTATTTTTCAGGAACTAAACACAAAAAGATTATTTTTATCAGCAAAATCCCTCCATAAGGGTCTTATTAGTCTGATAATATTTTTATTTTCATCTTATATTTTGTGGTTTCGGATATCTTAAGCTTCTAAATTGCCATTTAAAGTCTAAATAACAAAACTTGTGTTCAGTAATCCTTATAGTACTCACAAATTATCCATCAATCTATAATGCTTTCCACCAAAATCCCTAGATGACAACCTTTTCTAAAATTAGTAATAATTATTTTTCCTTTATATTGTTTATTGGTGGCTATTAACTCATTTGAAAAGTCCTGTTTTTAAGCCAAAAAGCGCGTGCAGGGTATAAACGCTCTTAATGGATTCATTAAATTATTTTCATTCATTTCATTTTCAATAAAAACAAAAATATTATAACCAACTCTTATACAAAAATAATCGCTGATTAGATAAGTCATTTTTTAACATCACAAACAATATTCAATTGGACTCAAGGAAAGGTGGGACTAGTCACTAGAGGAATCAGGGTCGTCGGTTCGATCCTAGGGTCCTAATAAAGTTTGTAAAGTCTCTGGATACTGGGTGCCTCCAACAAGGTCCTATGAAGATTCTTGGATACCTATTTCGTGGTGCATAATTAAGTACACACTAACTACAGTCTACAGGAGTATGTAAGTACATAGTCCTGACCCACCACTGACAAAAAATATTGTGTAGTGGAAAACAGGAATTAAGAATCATTTTCGGTCTAACACCCAAACCCAAAACAAATACTTGTATTCAATTTTTTTCTCGTTGCCGGCATCGAACCCGTGGCCTCTTATTTAACAGTCTGTGTCTCACCAACTGCACCCCGGAGACTATCAAATAGTATAAAAAGTATCCCATCAAAAACATCCTGTAAAAAAATTCCAAGTCTCGCAGCTCAGGTTTTCTACCGCAAAAAGTTGTGAGATGCATGTAATACCAAGTCGATTAATTTATTTAGTCCTTAAGGGACCTTCTATATAAAGTTATTACGTTAGTTATTACCATATCAATATAAAAAATTCATTACGTTTTAAATAAATGGATCGACTTGGCCATCGCATGAAAACATAATGTATCGTACAATTTATACATAATGCTACTGGCCAAGTCGATCTATTTATTTAAAACGTAAAGAATTTTTAATATTGATATGGTAATAACTAACGTAATAACTTTATATAGAAGGTCCCTTAAGGACTAAATAAATTAATCGACTTGGTATTACATGCATCTCACAACTTTTTGCGGTAGAAAACCTGAGCTGCGAGACTTGGAATTTTTTTACAGGATGTTTTTGATGGGATCTCACGTCTTTTTGTAGAGTCCTACTTTTTTCCTTTTTCGGTACTTCTTACTTCTAGAATATCACTTACGATTTTTCTTAAAGCCTCTGTCTTATGTATTTTTCTTATTTTTGTAGATATCAATTTATCACAAATATTGCGGATTTGATTATTAATGTTCTTTCTTTCATTGTAATTGATATTTTCGAGTTATTTAATCTATTTATTTGCAAGTTTTTCTTCGTCATGTTTTTCTAGAGAAATGTTGTACAGTTTCATGGGCTGAATACACCATTTCCCTCTCTATATCCTTCTCCTATTATGCCTCATGTATATAGATATCTATCTACAACTATTATTCCACTATATACGGGTACAATGATTCATTAACTGCAAATGTAGCTTTGTAATCCTATACATTTATATGGGATTACAAAGTTATTCACGCAGTTGGTCTATCTAGAAAACTAGACACAAATTATGAAATGTTTGAATTTTCCCTTACTTTAGACACTAAACACTAATTATATTCTACATTTGAAGGTTCTATGTCTGCTAGAAGTGCCTTAGACTTTTGATGATCGGTCAGTCAGTCAGTGAGTGACAAAATTACGAAAGTTTGACACATTATAATTCTTAAACTACTGGTTCAAATTGAATGAAATTTTAAATATACCGTGTTTACACAATGCCTACTTAGTAACTGAAAATTCAGGCTTCTTGCTTTAACCACAACGAAGTTATGGGGGGTTGAAAATGGTCTGAATTGCTTCGAGAAAAGGATGTTACGGCCTATAGCTCGACTTGGAGGGGGCTCGGCCGCGCCCCCAGATTAAAGATGACCTTATAGCACTGGTTAATTTCTTCTATTTAACCTTGGGATGTAATAAATAGGAGAATGAGACAGTCTAAAAAGTAAATAATTATCTGCACTGAACAATCATGACTTTTAAATAGATAATAACACAATAATATATATATATATTTTTTACAAAATTAAAATGTCGCATATTTTTCATGTATGATTTTGTGTTACTTGTTCATATCTATATTTATGTATGTGTATTCGGAGTATCCATTAATTTTCATTTTTAAGATTATATAATCCAATTTTGATATGAAAAAATATATATTTTATTATTCTTTTTCATTAGTGAAGCTTTGTCCTACTACATTACTGACTGCCCTTTTTTTACCATCTCTTATGCCCATCCCAAGTTAGTCGGTAAGAGATGGCGTCAGCCGTCAAGCGATACGACTGCCTTTTGTACTGCTATGTACTCGTAATATTATATTCTATTGTTAAGTATCTTTATGGTACAACAAAGAATATAAATAAAAGACAAACAAAGAATATAAGTGATGACTTTCGGCACTCACTATGGGCCTTATTAGGAAGCTCAAAGTCACTCAACGAGCTATGGAGAGGGCTATGCTCGGGGTTTCCCTACGAGATCGAATCAGAAATGAGGAGATCCGTAGGAGAACTAAAATAACCAACATAGCCCATCGGATTAGCAAGTTGAAGTGGTAATGGGCAGGGCACATAGCGCGGAGAACTGATGACCGATGGGGTCTGAAAGTGCTCGAATGGAGACCACGTAGCGGAAAGCGCAGCGTAGGACGTCCACCCACAAGGTGGTCAGACGACCTGGTAAAGGTCGCGGAACGTCGCTGGATGCAGGCTGCCTCCAACAGGTCTCTGTGGAAATATTTGGGGGAGGCCCATGTTCAGCAATGGACTTCCTTTGGCTGATGGATGGATAGATTAAATATTCATTACTCACATTATAAATTCCTCCTGAACTAATGTACCCTCTGCTTTCAGATCCATCTAAATGTAGATATACTTTGAACCCCACAATGATGAACTGATCAAAAGATTCAGGATAGGCCAGTCGTGTCTGTAAAACAAAGCAAATTATATTTTTATTTACTATATTAAATGAATTAATTATGTTATCGTTTTGATACAAAAATGTTCGTCGTATCGTCGTCGTATATACCATCAGACTAACGGCATGCTCATCTCGCCGTTCATAGTAATAAAAAAAACTCTAAAAAGCATAAATAACGTGTACGATACATAAAGTAATAAACTTTACATAATTTAATGCCTACAACTAAACCACAACTATATACTTTTGCTATGAAGAACACAGCAGGCGCTTTTTGATTTTATTTTTACGGCCATATTCATAGAGAGTTAACAAACCAATTTTAGAAATCGAATATTTTGTACTTTTCGAACAGCTAATTAATTCAGTTTGAGTGAAAAACTAATTAAATTATTAATACACTTGTTTAATTAGATAGCTAAAATAGTTTTTAAACTGCCTATGAATAAAGTTTTATTTTTTATTATCGAGTGACTTATTTTCTGCTTAGGAAATTGCTTTCATAAGTATCTATTATAGGTAAAGTCAATATTTTAAATATACTATTTCATAATAATTAGTACTAAATAATGAGTGTCATATACTTGGTTTTATTAGAACCTAATAAGATGTAATTTTTAGGATTCCGTACCTAAAAGATAAAAACGGGGCCCTATTACTAAGCTTCCATTGTCTGTCGGTCACCAGGCTGTATCTCATAAACCGTGATAGCTAGAAAGCTAAAATTTTCACAAACTATGTATTTCCGTTGCTGCTGTAATAACAAAAACAAAAAAAACCAAGGGGGTCCCCATACAATGTTTTTTCGTACTTTTTGCTCAATATTAATGACGGTAACAGACGCTTAATATTTTCACAGAATATTTAGTTGTATGTCCTTTCAAAATAAATAATCAAAGTAAAATAAAATAAATATTATCTAAAGGGGCGCTATATATATATCCCATACTACAAACGTAATTTTTAACTCGATCTTAAACAGGAACAAACGTGATTTTTATGTTTTTTTTATAGATTATGGTATGGAACCCTTCGTGCGCAAGTCCGACTTACACTTGGCCGTTTTTTTTTATAATTTACCGTCGCCTCTTAAATTCTGAAATACTTTATCTTGAAATCGAACTTAGGGCCCCTTAACACACCGACCCGGATGCAAACTTGAAGCTATGCTTTGCTATTTCTGTCAAATGCGTCAGAAGATAATTAATGGCAATAAGCGGATAAAAATAACGATAATATTACACTTAACACCTGGTGACATTTTTTGAAAATTACCTTATCAGAATCTTTGAGAAGCATGCTATAGCGTAATACAAAATAGTGTAGTAATAAATTAGAAACAGTAAGGGGATAGTAGGTTCAATTCCAGCTTATTTACCAAAGGGAATAATTTTAGGTATGACGCAATAATTAGTTCTATCAATGCTCTGGCTTAACGCAAAGGATACTATTATTAATGGTTTCATAGATTTACGCGAATGTTTCATATTAAAATAAAGGTACTATGTACAGATTTTATCACGAATTTGATTTAATATTAACATGTTTTGACCAGCCCCAAGTGCTCGCAAAAGAACACCGTTTCCTGTCCAGGATGTTTCGCGAGGCTATTGAAATTTAAAAAAAATCATCCAAATTTCAATGGAAAAGATGGCTTCTCAGAGAAGAATGATTTTTATGTTTTAGTCGTTGAATTTAAGTCAAGGTCCGACACTCTTATTGTTCCGGCTAATTAATTTAAGTCACAATACGCAAAATCAATGTAAAATAACAGATTTACCAGATGTTTCGGTTACTAAGTTTGGACGCCCGATAATCCCCTTCGTATAATTGGGCGCCTAAAAAAATACCCGCTACGGTTATACTATTAACCAGGTGTTTTGAACGCTCATAAGCATTACAGAACGTTTCATCCCTTGAATCAATCGCGCATGTTGTCATATCAAAAATATATTATATTACTAGCGGCCCGACCCAGCTTCACCTGGGTGCATATATTTTTTGATTCCACTCCACAGCAATGACCAAATACATGTTGTTTTTCGTATAAACTCTTGTATGCCTAAACTTGACGTAGCTATCCTGCTGTCCGGTTCAATCCCGTCTCATCCGCCTGTTCAGTCTCTTCCCAATCCGTCCCGTCCCTTCTCTTTATTATCCATCCCGTTTTATAACGTGCATTTACATTTCATCCTAACAAATCTGTCATCTATCCCAGCCCTCTCCCGTACCTTCGATTCTATTTTACTTTATGTCCCTTCTCTCCATAAACATCCATATACATCTTATATATAAAATAGGAATTATTAAAATTTAATATGAGAGTTACACTGAGATAGCAAAATAATAATTGTCAACGTTACTACTACACTTGATGCATAAACAATAATCGTATTGTGTGAGAGAAACAGGAGACCGGCTTCGTTCTCATCCCTACTCCGTGCTGTTTACTGGGTCAGAAGTGACACCTGTAGACATCTGGCGGGGATAACTAATTAAATGACGATTGATCAGTTTTCGACTGGAGAGGAAAAATGATTAAATTACTAAAATGGCTATTAAAAAATAAGGGTTGATCGTAGAAGGGTGAAAATTGAGTATTGTATGTATTTTTGTATGTTGTATCATAAAAAAATAGAAATTAAAAATTTTGTCTAAAAAATAAAAAATAAAATTTAGGGGTGGACTACCCCTAACATTTAGGGGGATGAAAAATAGATGTTGGCCGATTCTCAGACCTACTCAATATGCTCACAAAATTTCATGAGAATCGGTCAAGCCGTTTCGGAGGAGTTCGATTACGCACCCCGTGACAGAAGAATTTTATATATTAGATTAAGATAGATACATATCAGCGATTTTATTGTGATACATATCAAATGAATGCACGTGCAATTGACTTATATTTAAATAATCAATTATTTATTTTTATTTTAATATAGTTGTGCCCGCGACTTCGTCCGCGTGGAATTTAACAAAAAAGTGTATTTTTTTAAAGGTATTTTTTAAATAAAATAAATTTTCTAAAACAAATGTAGCCTAAGTTACATCTTATTATATCAGCTACCTGACAAAAAGTCCTGTCAAAATCGGTCCAGCCATTTCAGAGATTAGCCGGAACAAACAGACAGACAGACAGACAAAAAAAATCGAAGGTCACTTTCGTTATAGGTATCGTGTATATAACGATATGTAACTGGTTTTTTTTTTAATTTTCACTTTACAAACAGACACTTCAATTTTATTTATACCGGGTATCTCAAGACTGCTACCGAAAACGAAGCCGGGTGGTAGTTTTAGTGGCTACAAACACAATGCAATTAAAAATTTCGCCTAGAAACGCGACAATTTTTTTTTATGTTTTTTTAAATATCGTCATTTTTGGGTGGTAACTCCATAGTTTTTGCTAAAATAATAATTTAAACTCTTTTATACCTTAGAGTATTTATAAATAAAAGGGTATATACTATTATTTTAGGAAAAAAATTATTTACCACCCAAATATGGCCATAGGAATAAAATAACAAAAAAAAATTGTCGCTTTTTTTTGCAACTTTTTCTGTTGCATTGTGTCTGAAGTCGCTTAAACTACCACCCGGCTTCGTTTTCGGTAGCAGTCTTGATATACCCTGTATGTATAGATATAAGCTTAGTCATTGATAACACAAGTTTGGATTTAAAAGTCGATTCTTCTAATTAGATTTTTTTTTCGCAAGAATATAAAATAGATTGACTTTTGACAGCCTCCGTGGCGCAGTTGGTTAGTCGCCGGCTGTGAAACGAGAGGCCGCGGGTTCGATCCCCGCACCGAAACAAATATAATATATATTGATTGTCCCCTAGGTCTTTGTTTCGGGTCTGGGTGTTTGTGAGAAAAGTCTCTCGTAGTTCCTGATACCCACGACACAAGGCTAGATATTACGTGTGGCGTCAGGACTATGTATGTGACTGTTGCATTTATTTATTTATTTTATACTAACAATTAGATATTAAGGCTTAGGATGGCGAGCGCAGTGGAATGCCAAGCGTTGCTTGGTAATTCATGCTGTTGTTTGGTTTTGCTTCTGTCAATTGCGGTCGAATCGCTTACCATCAGGGGAATGCTCGTCTAGCCATTCATAGCAATAAAATACAAATAAGGCGAAATACTTACATTAGCCGTAGGGTATGCCAGGGTTACATTCACATCCTGTCGCGGGAATGACCAACCTTTTGAACCGTATATTAATAGAACCGTATCTGTAAAAAAAACAAACACAAACTCACGTTTTTTTCTTACAGAGGGTAAGCAGAAGTGCTATCAGGACACCCACGTTTCGCCTTGTGCGTTTGCCATGATATAATATAACGAGTCAAGCTTTGCCTGACCCGGGATTCGAACCCGAAACCTCAGCTTTGCAATCATATCGTAGCACCACCGCTCCACTGAGGTAGTATGCAAAATAAAAAATATTTAAATAGCTTTAGGAGTTCTGGCCATCTCACTGAAGAAAACAAAAACAAATCCACCGATAGGCTCCGTGGCACAGTTGGTTATACGCCGATTGTGACATTAGAGGTCGCGAGTGTGATTCGGCGCTATAACAAATGATTGTGCGGCCCACAAATATTTCTTTCGGGTCTCTCGTAATTCCTGATACCCACATCACATAGTTTCTGATGCCCACGACTGAAGAAAAAAATAGGAAAAACCCAAAACCGAGTGGTAGTTGTGAATTCAGACAATGCAACTAGAAATGTTAAATAAAAGTGACGATTAAATTTCTTAACTTCGTATTTGAGTAGTAAATATATTCTAATATAATAGTGGTATACCATTTTACTTTTAAAAACGCAAGTGTTAAAATTATTATTTTAGCAAAATGTATGGATTTTATTTTGACCACCCAAAAAAAATTTATAAATCACAAAAAAAATTGTCGCGTTTCTTTGCAACATTTTTATCTGCATTGTGTTTGCGGTCACTAAAAAAATCACCCGACTTCGTTTTCGGGAGCAGTCTTGATATACCCCGTATACAACATTTGCGTAAACATATACAAAATAGTAACTTTATCCGGAGATATGTATACAAAAAAATATAATAACGCCGCATGCCACGCTTTATCACGAACTGATAACAATCCGCACGCCAAACCATTTAGCAATTGATTACAGAAAGAGATTACATATCACTACATTTTTCCATACGCTTTAGTACAGTTTGAACGCGTTTTGTGGCATAGGATTTAAAGGTTTGTAAATGGTTAGGATCTGTATCGGAATTTCAAATAGCTTAGCTATGAAAGTGACAGGCAAAATATATTTCTATACATTGCTATGCAAGGGTGATAGACCTATCTAGTTGGCAACGTCACATTAGTTGAATAAATATATTTTGCCTGACACGATCATAGCACGGTCAAGTTATACTTTACAGTGGGCAGAATACCATTCTAAATCCCGAACACTCAAACGCTACTTAAATTATAAGTTTCGCATATGTGTGTCCCACTTAATTAGTAAATTACTGACCTTGTGTAGTCCAGTAGGAGTTAATAATTGAGTGAAGTTTATGTATTCTGACAAAACTCATAAAGGTACTTACCATTCACGTTTTCAGAACCACAATAGTACTTCTTCAATGTCTTATAAACCGTCGTATTCATTTCATTCGAACGAAGAAATGAATTAGGATCTGTATAGTCCTCAATTTCCACCGGTTCTATAAACGTACTGTTACCAAAGCACACGTGAAGCAACGCATTCAAAAGTATTATAATATACATAATAACAAATAAAAATTATTGTTAAACATTTGGCGTGAATATCGTGCAATAAAACAATGAGATTAATTACCTACGATTACAAATAATTAGCTCTGTATAGATATGGAGTGATATAACCGATAAACATTTGATTTGGATATTATCAGGCTCTTTTACAATGGCCGTCATATTCGCGAATTTGCTAGTTCTACAATACAATTATTCCTGTGAAGATAACAATATCCCATCAAAAACATCCTGTAAAAAAATTCCAAGTCTCGCAGCTCAGGTTTTCTACCGCAAAAAGTTGTGAGATGCATGTTATACCAAGTCGATTAATTTATGTAGTCCTTAAGGGACCTTCTATATAAAGTTATTACGTTAGTTATTACCATATCAATATTAAAAATTCTTTACGTTTTAAATAAATAGATCGACTTGGCCAGCAGCATTATGTATAAATTGTATGATACATTATATTTTCATGCGATGGCCATCGCACAATAGTACAATGCTCGATCGCACACAGCATGAGCAACTTTGGCGATCCTAGACGAAGCGAATATCCAGGTTTTGGCGTGGCCTGCCAACAGTCCTGACCTGAATCCGATTGAAGAACTCTGGGATCAATTCAAACGATGGGTTAAGGCAGCTCAAGAAGATGTGCATAGTCACCAGCAGCTAATAAACTTATTAAAAAGTTGTTGGAAAGAAATATCTGATAACAGAGTCAAAAATCTTGTGGAGACATGGCTTTCAAGGCTCCAAGAATGCATTTCAAAAAGAGGGAGACTTACCCGATATGAGAATGTAAAAAAAAAACTGCTTTTTATATACCTATTAGTTAAAATTTTAATATTAATGTTAGGCATAGATTTCAAAAAAGTTCTATAAAATATAAAATGTTACAAATACAATTAGTTTGTAATTAAATTGAATTTAAAATAATTTTATGACATAAATAATAGTTTGTTTTATTATATATAGACAATTTCTAACCTTGAATCCTGATCAAAATGAATTAATATCGAAAAATAGTGGTGGCCCTTATTTTGTTTTGACGAGTATAGTTGACACGGAAAATTTACGCTTAATATACACTTTTATACCATGTCAACTACTAGTTGACATGGTAGAAAAGTCAACTACTAGTTGACATGGTAGAAAAGTCAACTACTAGTTGACATGGAGCACTCATAGGGTTATTCACGCAGTTGGTCTATCTAGAAAACTAGACACAAATTATGAAATGTTTGAATTTTCCCTTACTTTAGACACTAAACACTAATTATATTCTAAATTTGAAGGTTCTATGTCTGCTAGAAGTGCCTTAGACTTTTGATGATCGGTCAGTCAGTGAGTGACAAAATTAAGAAAGTTTGACTAGTTACAATTCTTAAACTACTGGTTCAAATTGAATGAAATTTTAAATATACCGTGTTTACACATAGCCTGCTTAGTAACTGAAAATCAGGCTTCATGCTTTAGCCACAACGAAGTTATAGGGGGTTGCAAATGGTCTGAATTGCTTCGAGAAAAGGATGTTACGGCCTATAGCTCAACTTGGACGGGGGCTCGGCCGCGCCCCCAGATTTTAATATAATATAAACGTATCTCTAACATAAAACTATTATTTACGAATTTTATTCGTATTTGAAAAAATATTTTAAAATCTGGAAAATAAAATATGTTAAATAGAAACAAATCCGCGATAAAATTAATAAATAATAGTTTTATTTCTATATGTAAGATTCACGTAAATCTAATAAACTATGAATAAAAGTATCAATTAAAGTAGGGTACTAAAATGTGGTATGAAATAATAAATATTGTGTTACTTTTATCCCGATAAAATGAAGTGTTACCGAATAATGAGTCACATAAAAAGTCCTAAGCCTGTAAGCATATGGGTCTTGTGTAGTGGATATCAGAAATTACGAGAGAGAACGTCTTAGGGCTGAAACTGCGTTAAGCGGGCACTCGCACAGTTTCATACAAAAGTGCTCCGTCGCGGGGAGCCGAGCGCGCGTCCGTCACGGGAACGTGCGTCCCGCACCCGCGCGGCGGGGCCCGCCTCCGTGCGTCGGAACCCGTCGCGGGGGCACGCGCGGTACAGCGCGCGGTGTTCGCCAGCGGTAACATGACGGTGATGACATACGGCACCGAGACGTGGCCTCTCACTTTGGGCCTCATTAGAAGGCTCAAAGTCACTCAACGAGCGATGGAGAGGGCTATGCTCGGTATTTCCCTACGAGATCGACTCAGAAATGACGAGATCCGTAGGAGAACAAAGGTTACCGACATAGCCCAAAGGATTAGCAAGTTGAAGTGGCAGTGGGCCGGGCACCTAGCTCGCAGAACCGATGTCCGTTGGGGCCGAAAGGTTCTAGAGTGGAGGCCACGTACAGACAAGTGAAATGTCAGACCTTCAAGGTGGACGACCTGGCTAAGTTTGCAGGAAGTCGCTGGATGCAGGCCGCTTCCAACAGGTTGATGTGGAGATCGTTGGGGGTGGCTGATGTTCAGCAGTGGACTTCCTGTGGCTGAGATGATGATGATGATGAATATACTTGAGCAAAAATAAAGATTTTTTACTTACCACAATGTTATTGCCAGCCTTTCCATTAGTGATATGACTGATAAAGATTTTACTCTTAAATTATTGACCTTTAAATATGGTTCCAGTTTCGAAAATAATTCGTCATAGACCGGTATCGAAACTTTAAAATATTTGTAAAATTAGTTTTCATTATCTCTTAATTTACTGAACTTTACAACAAATTCTCCGCACAGCAACCTCGATACAATAAACGGGCTTACTGGCTGTCGTTTTTTTTTTGCTAGTCGTTGTTTTGCTGTGTAATAATATATTAAGTTCTCCATCGACACGACTGTACATGCACAATTTAAAATTGAATCAGCGACACTGCGTAAATCCGGTCTCCGCGATGGGTACCCGCGACGGGGACCGTCGCGTTCTCACGGAGCCCGCCCGCGTGTCCACGCGAGGAGACGCGCGACGGTTGCCCGTCGCGGGCGCCCGCTTAACGCTGTTTCAGCCCTTAACAAACGCGCCACGGAGACGGTCAAAATATACTTTTCATCAGAAAAATCGAAAAACCTATCAAGTATATGTTTTTTAAGGATTATCAGAAAAATGTGTATACATTTAATTTGAATTTGGAACATCAACACTAGGATTTGAAAACCTCATATTATTCACTATGTCCAGCAGTGGACAACAGTTTAGGCTGATGATGATGATGATGATGATGATGATGATATTATTCACTATTAAATGACATTTGACATATTCCTAAATATACACATTTTACTGATTAAATTCTTAGAAAATATAAACTTGAAAAGGATTTCGATTTTTCTAATGAGAATTGTATGTATGTGTCACATAAGTACCCACGTATTTTATTAAAAAGTCACTGAATATTCACACATCGCATTAAACTTTATCTAAAGTAAAAATACATTATTTTAGATAGAAAGAATAATTGATAGAGGTACCAAAATGTCCGAAACCGGTTGGGCACAAAAAGGGAACACCCTTTTGATCTCTGGGACCCCTCATTAGGGCTACTTAAATACTATTATGGGCTATTATATTCACGCCCAGCCGATACTGTGAGATGTGGTAATATACGAAGATAAATTGTTGGGACACTTTAAGAGGGGTTTTTGGGTGTGTTTTATCTTTATTTAAGCGTGACAAAGTGATTCATGTTGGATTGTTAACGTCTAATTTGGCTTGATTTATGATTCTGTGAAGTCATTCTATTGAATAATGGCTATTGACCATAGATAAATTAAAAATTCAAACTATATATTCATATATGCTTGGTTTCATATTACGTTTAGCAAAGCCGTTTCGAAAAACAACAACTGTCTTATTGCTATATAATGCCTTAATTAGGAGCTCACTGGAGTATTCAAATCTATTTATTTTAAATCTTTATTGTACACATAAAAAAAAATACAACATACAGAAACAAAAAAATATATATATAAAAAGTACAAATGGCGGTCTTATCGCTTAAAGCAATGTCTTACAGACAACCATGGGATGGATTTAAAAGTAGGAAAAAGAGAGGGCAGTGTAAAATAAATAATTAAAAGTGAGGAAACTAGATAAAACTCATACTATCTATATATATAATCTAAACATAAAAATACACCAAAATAACATACATACATACATAATAAAAAGCATAAATACATACATATATAATACTAGAAACATATACATATATAAATATATAATAAATACAAATTTAAAATTAATTAGAAGTAGGAAATAATATTATCTACTAAAATCTGTTTATTTAGAGAGAGAGAGGTAATGTTCTTTGAATTGCCTCTTGAATGAAGACAGCAATTGCGCCTGTCTCACCACAACAGGAAGCGCGTTCCACAATCGAACTGCTTTGACAGTAAAAGACTTGTCCATAAATGTCGTGGTGTGCACAGGCATTCTCAGCCTAAGATTCTTAAGAGTATTGTTCCAGCATATGGTCTCCTTTTTATAATATTCATATTAACAGTATTGAAGCGGTCCAAGCACGATTTGTAAGATGCATCTCGATTAAAACTGGTGTTCGCAAAAGTATTAAGGACTATGCTGAGAGATTGCGGCATTTTAATATGATGAGTTTAAAAGAAAGACGTACATTAACCGATCTCCTACTACTCTACAAAATAATAAACGGTTCTTTGGATTCACAATTAATTAACTATTTTTGTTTTAAAATGAATAATCGTGTTATGCGTCAACATCGGCTATTTGATATTCCCTTTGTGGTTTTAAACACATCGTACAATAACCCTATAATACGTATGTCTAGGCTTTATAACGAAATATCAATCGCCATTAATGAAATTGATGTCTTCTTAATGAAATTTGGTGCATTTAAACGACTTTTATATCAGCATTTGTTTTCTATTAGTAATTTATAATGTGTTGAATTATTTATTAATTTTAAGTTGTAGTCTCTAGTTAATATGTATGTTTTGTGTCTTTTCTACTGTTCTATTCGTCTAATCAATACTTTATAATGTTATGCATGCCTATAAAATACGTTATGCTGTGTAATGTGTCATTTTTTTAATTACTCTTAGTCTAAGTTACTGTATGCGTAATGTAGTTGGTATGCTTATTAAATAAAATAAAAAAAATATTTCAACAGGCTTTCTGATAGTTGTTTTATAATGTAACTATCAACTTAAGTAATTTTTTTGTTATACTGTTCACCAGCAACATCCTTATGACTGATGATCAAGTTGATGCTAATACATTAAAAACTAGTCAGTAAATGCAAATGTAAAGCGGAAATATGAGCTTTACATTTAACTTTTGGCCCTCATTCCTATTCTATGCTAAGCCTAAAAATACGTACGTGTGGTGTAACTATAAATGACATTCTTAATGAATAAGTAAAATGTTTTTATTTACAATTTATCCACGAAACTGTGCACTTCATATTTAACAAAATACCCCTTCTCAATCGTATATTTATTGCAGAACAGGCCTGAGCTCTGCAGTGGGATATAGGCTGATAAGACATAACAAAAAATACTTTTAGGAATATACAGAGTTACAATCATCAACTCTATATAGATCCGCGCAGTGGCAACAAATCAAGTGCAGTATCTCTCGAGTTAAGTTTTATTTGAATTCACCTAGCGTAATAAATATAAGACTTTTTTTCTTTACAATTTATACGGACCAACGCGTCTTGATTTATTATTATTTATTGCGCACGATCTGACTTTGTTTTGTACCGAACTGACCGGTTCACTGTTACTTTCTTTTATTTAAGTAGTATAATAATTAATTTTGTTGCCTCGGCGTAGTTGTACTACGGTATGGTTACGAAGCTGAAGTCTCGGGTTCGAATCCAAGGTCGGGCGAAGTGATAGTAGATTTGATTTTCATTATCAGCCCGGTGTCAGAAATTTATGTCCGATAAATATCTCATCTATCTCATATCTCCTATGACATCGTGGGACGGAACGTACAAGGCAAAATGTGGGTGTTCTGGTACCTCCTCTGCCTACCCCTTCTGAGAAAATGGCGTGAATTGATATAGTGAAGTTTTCAGTGGAATATTTACTTCTGAAATAATTTGTCAAAATATTTTTGTTCGCCCTGGGATTTTATTAGCCCCGTTTTACGGCATACCACGTTTCAGCTTTAAGCCTAAGCTATGGACATCTGATTTTTCGAATCGATAGGCGAGATGACACCATATTTCCCCTATGTATATTATAGCTTGGGCTCATCATCATATTACATAATTATGACGTATACCTTCATAAAAAATAGTAAGTACACATGTAGTAATTTTTTAAAATAAACCGCGTCTCTACTAACACAACTATGACGTGTATGCAAATTACTATTTTAACGTTTCAATGACCACCAATTTGTCCTCATTGTGGGCGCATGTCTTGTGAACGTTTCTTGTAATACTTCCCGTTCCTTCGCGTTTTCCTTATTAAGATGGTCTACTATTCTATGGACCTTTGCAGGTAATTTAAAAGACATTGATAGGCATATTACATCGTTATTCATAGACTGTATTAAAACATGTTTTAGTTATCGAATTCTGTATCAGCCCATATACGTCCCACTGCAGGGCACGGGCCTCCTCTACAATCGTAAGTACGATTGAGAGTGGTAAGGCCATATAGTCCATCACGCTGGCCTAGTGCGGGTTAGCTAATTATCGAATGCTTTGTCTTAATCTCCCAAACTGGGGGACGACAAATATTCGTACACCGTACTTTAAACGGTACCAATATCCCTAAATATTTAACAAAATGTTGGAATCCTTTATCGGACGTCGTAACCCGATTTTTTATGATACTAACATTTGTGTCAATGCATAGTTTGTACCTAAGACCACCCATTTGACCGTCGCGTCGTCTGAATCAAATGCTTCATGGAAGCTAAGTGATGCAGTCCAGATAAAGCATTTCCAGTCGACAGATCTACGTTTATTTTGTGTAATAAAACGCACTATTGTGTTCCGTTTTGTAGGAAATTGTAGCCAGAGTAACTACTGGACATATTGAGAGTTACGTCTTATATTTCAGGATGGTGCGCACATATGAATGCCAAGCTTTGCTACTGCCTATGATCGATCGTATCGCTTACCATCAGACGAACGGCAAGCTCGTCTCGCCATTCATAACAATAAAAAAAATTATAACAGTAACATAATATTAAAATATCTTGTGATTATAATATCAGTACTAATAACCCACTAAGATATGAAACGTAATAACTCATTCAAGCAGGTTGAAAAATACCAACATTTCTATTTTTAAACATGATTTATAAACGGACTGTCTCGGTGCCGCAGTACTACGGTACGATTATGGCGAAGTCTGGGGTTCGAATCCCGGGTCGGTAAAAGTGATATTGGATTTTTCTATTCCTTATCAGCCCGGACTAATACATGCCTTATTTGTTTTTTTTTTTAACATTACTGTTAAACCTACCTGTGCTCTAGGCTCTAGCATTTCGGCTCATAGAAGTGGAAAACCAGAAGCAAAAAAGGTATTTTCTCATCTGCTAGTACTAATCTCTAATACACTTTTGCTTCCAAAATAAACAATGCATTGCCATGAAGAAAACAAAAAACCAAGGCCCTGAAACATATTTATTTAGAGTACACATCAATCTGGAAGGTATATCCTTCGCCCCGAGGACTCATTAGTTTGATAACAACGCCACTATGGCCGATCCCTCCACTGACGATGTAGCTAATTCCATCTCCTTTCAGGTCTTGCACGTGGATAGCCTTGATTTTCTCGTCTCTAACAGCGTGAACTGTCACTTCTTCATCGCGCCGCATGAATGGAATGCCGAATTTGTCATGGGTGTCGTGGTAGATCAGGTTGGCTCCGGTTTTGTCTCCCAGCTCGATATTTCCTCTCGCGTCTCCCAGTGTTGCCAGCGCACATAATACTACCACAATTAGTAGCTTCATTACGAAAGTTGTCCAGTTGAATTCTGCAGGACTATTGAAGAATATATTGACGGTCAATTGATTATATAGGTCCATTAATTGCTGTTGGTATTTGTATTTTGATGAGTTTTAAAGTAGGAAAAATCTATGATAAAGTAATTTTGACATTAGAAGTATTTGATTTTAATTATTTTGAATTATAGAGATAATTAGTTGTTATTTGCGCACTTATTTAATTTATCTGTCTGGATCGCTTACGATTCGTAAAGAACAGAAGGAAGAATTTAGTATCTATCATTTTTGGTCATTAACATCTACGTGAGATTATTAAATAACGTTTATTGGAGATGTTAGGATTGGAAAGTACAACTAGAATGGTGACTACTTAGAGCGATTCGTATACTAAGGATAATTATATCTTAGCAAGATAGTAGCATTGAACGTTTCAAGTTATACTACAGAGAAGAACTAAACAGGTATGCAAATAACAAATGATTATTTACATCATTCATCAATAATTCAAAACAAATCTATCTAACAAGAACATTGCCTTATCACCATGTTTCACATTAAAAACTCATCTGTAAACCACAAGAAATAATTATGAACTAAAAACCTATATATAACCAATCCACTGTTTGTATCTCTCAGTATTTCTACGTAAGTTTAACCAGCAAACATCGAAATGAAACTACTAATTGTGGTTGTATTATGTGCGCTGGCAACACTCGGCGACGCGAGAGGGAATATAGTTCTTGGCGATAAAACCGGAGCTAGCCTGATCTACCACGACACTCACGACAAGATCGGCATTCCCTTCATGAGTCGCGACGAAGAAGTCACAGTTCATGCTATTGGAGACGAGAAAATCACGGGGATAGTTGTCCAAGACTTGAAAGGAGATGGAATGAGCTACATAGTGAGCGGAGGAATTGGACACAGCGGCGTCGTCATCAAACTCATGAGCCCAAGAGGCGAAGGATACACTTTCATAGTCGATGTTTACGCTAAAGTACCTGCTGCACCCAGCATCGCGCGGAGTGCTACTCATTAATTGATTATATAATATATATATATATTCAAGACTGCTACCGAAAACGAAGCCGGGTGATAGTTTTAGTGACTTCAGACACATTGCAACAGAAAATGTTGACAAAAAAAAGCGACGAATTTTTTTTTTGTTATTTTTTCCTATGGTCGTATTTGGATGGTAAATTATTTTTTTCTAAAATAATAGTGTATCTTATTTATAAGTCACTGAAACTACCACCCGGCTTCGTTTTCGGTAGCAGTCTTGATATACCCGGTATATATATATATATATATATATATATATATATATACCCGGTATATATATATATATATATATATATATATATATATATATATATATATATATATATATATATATATATTTAAATCTTTTTTATTTTGTGACTTATCCAACCAAGTTACGTCAGTCCAATTGTACGCTAAACAATCACAATTAGTAAAATAATATTTACATAATATTAGAATACATGTTGTATAATATACTTCCAGCTCTATTCATGGACAGTTTAAAAGCTATTTTATTTATTGAATATTTTGTCTTCTTTACTAACTGAATTCAAGGGCCCTACTATATTCATCCGAAACGAAGTTCGAAACTTCGGACGATCAAAGTTTTTTATACGATACGAATGTATCTACTCTGTAAAAGTTCGAATTTGTATAACGTACATCGTAACCATAAGTCTATGGTTACGACCATAAGTATATGTAGGTACATTCGTATCGTATATAAAATTCGATCATCCGAAGTTTCGAACTTCGTTTCGGATGAATATAGTAGGGCCCCAAAACTCGTTCGAATGGGACAAAACATTTGATAACTAAATTAGGTGTAATAAATTTAATACAAATTCAATATACGAGTACAAATGGGTAACCTATAGATGTAGGATTTGAATGTTATGATGAAAGATGAGTAGAATGGAACGTTGGGCGAATAATTGATATGGAACGTGGTTTGTGTGAGAGAGATGACTAATGAAAGTATTTAAGATGGAAAGAGTACGAGGATGAATGATTAAGATGTTGATGTATGCAAGGATGGAATGAGAAGAGTCTGGAAGACGTAGAGGACGCCTGAAGTGAAGACGAGTTTTAAGACGATAATATATTTAATATTACCAAGACGATCTTTGTTTAATTTGACCCCTTACGGAACTAATCCCACATAAATATAATGGGCATATCAACACTGCTGCCGCGAACGAAGCCGGGTGGATTTACTGATTTCGGACACAAAGCAAATACATTTCTTGCAAAAAAAATGCGACAATTTTATTTCCTAACGTCCTGGTAAATAGTGTACACCCTTTTATTTTTAAAACGCTATGATACTGCGGCGGGTTAGGCCGCCCGCAGGTAGGGGTAGGTAGTTAAATGAGAACTCAGGGTAGTTACGTGGTTCGGGCTTTAATAATTTCGCATCACTATTTACACCCGGCACTGTTGCTGGTGGTATGCAACAGGAGTCACTGGCCTTCACTGGACACTGATCCGGGTCTTCGGCACGTGGCGGAACCCGGCGACAGCTCGCCGGCGAAGTCAGCTGCCACGTGGCCGGGCACGGTGCGCAGGTCAGCGGCAGGCGCAGGCTCGGATGCAGTCGGGCAGGAAGCGGTGCGGAGCAAAGCGGGCAGTAGGCACGGAGTTAGCGAAAAAAACGCCAAGTACGCCAAGTACGCCAAGAACGAAGAAGAAGAAGAAGAACCTGGAATCAGCGTCCAAGAAATCGGAATGCAAACTAGGCTTGCATTCCGTGCCAGCGACTCGTGATAGTTCACAAGCCCGGCAGACAGAATACACTGACAAACAAGCAGTTAAGCGGTTAGCAAATAGAACACTGAACACTCACCCCAGCGGGTTCAGAAAGACGCGTGGTAGCACGCGGCTTTTAGGTTAGGGAAAAAGGCCGCGAGCGCCGTTACACGCGTATTTATGCGAACGCCGATGACAGTTCGTACGTCAAATTTGACAGATGTCAGTCAGTAAATGAATCGACCAATCAGCGCAACGGAGGCGTTGATTGGCATAGACAATAGGATTTATGTCGACTATTGAACTATAGATCGCAAATATAAAAGGTGACATTCCCACAACGTCACAATACCCTTAAATTATTATTATTTTAGCATAAACCATGGATTTACCACTCAAAGAAGACGATATTTAAAAAAATACACAAAAAATCGCCAGCGGTATTATGTATAAATTCTACGATACATTGTTTTCGTGTGATGGCCAAGTCGATCTATTTATTTAAAATATAAAGGTTTTTTTAATGTTGTTTTGATAATAGCTGACGTTATAACTTAAGACATAAGGTTCCTTGAGCAGCTTCGATCAAATATGCACTAGATACACAATTCCCTGTAAATGTTCTGTTAAAAAGTGGCACCGATGCACTGAAACAAAGAAAGTAAACAAAAAGATCACATATTCCAAATATATTAATACCAATTCCACCTTATTCCTGGAGCTTAAAGTAGCTTTTCACATAATATTGTCTAAAGTTCTGCGACGTTTTAGAAGCAACTGTCGGTGCGTGACTGAAGGCGAAAGAGTGCTTAAAGCACTCTTTTTTGGTGCCATTTTCTAAGCGCTCATGTTGTATCTAGTGTATATTTGATCGAAGTTAAGCAGGGACTAAATAAATTTACCGAATTTGTATTACATGGATCTCACAACATTTTACGGTAGAAAAAATGAGTTTGAGACTTAGTTCTTTTACATGATGTTTTTGATGGTACGATTTGATAAATACAAGAAAAATTGGAGTCAAATATTCATAAACATATGTCACAATATTGTTTCTCTAGCAAATACATAGCTTATATATACCTTAATATCCTTACTGACCTACTTAAACGCAATGACGCAATATTCAAACATTATATCCTATTTTAGTGAGCGCTTTCTGTTACGCTCTTTCTTCTGAGAGACAAAAAAAGCTGGACGACTCGACGACGAAGTTCGATCAAATGTGCTAGCTTAATGTTTTCAAGGAACTAATTATATTAAATTAATGTGTCGATGTAAATAAAGCACTGAAAAGGAATTATAGAAGAATACCGAAGCAGCAGATAGATCTCGGGATGATTTCGGAATATAGTCCATTTTTGTTTTGTATTTTTTTGCATGTTACCTTACGTTGTGTGAGTTGTGCGATGTATTGTTTGTGGCCATTGTTTGTGGCAATAAATCTTTTGTTATTTCTTCCTTCTATTTATTTTTAGTTATTAACATCGATATCAATGTTACACTAGATAAGACGTTCTTTGTAACAAACGTGTCCCACCCAAGTGCGGTGCATGCACCGCACACGAATCAGTCTGCCGCGTGACGGCCGCGCAATAGTACGCCTCTTTGTTTATATTTATAAGTAATTTATTTTGACTTTTCCCCGTCAAACCGACAGCGAAATTTTCTTAAGTTACAATATAATTAAAGAATACAACGTAAGTTATATAATATTGCAGAATAATGCCGATAATACAGATCTTTTATTTATTAATGGATTAAATATATTTTAGAGCTCGTTAAAATACAAGGTGAGCTCCTTAATCGTGTATCTCATTTCCGCGCATAAAAATTGCCCGTCGAGTGAGAGAGACGAACTATATAAGATATAGATTATTCAAGGGACATTCATATCAGTGGACCAAATAGGCATAAACTATTCGAATACATTACAAATACAAATATGTAGGAAGGATGTAGTTGCAAATTGATTTCAGTATTTTATTTTAATCATATGTTGTTAATTATTAACTCAAAATATGTGTGTTGTATGTATATTTTGAAACAGTGGATAGTATTTAGACCCCATTTCTTAATATGAATTACTTAATGGACTATTCGAACCCATTGTTATTGAAGACTAATACCATTTAATATTGTTTTATATTCTTCCGCGTCGGTTACGAAAAAAGGAGATCTCTATAATATTTGTCCACAATTATTGGAATGGATATAAGTGGCTGCCATTAGAACATACCTATATTTGAAATAAAACTATTATTTACGGATTTTATCGCGAATTTAGTTTAATTTTTTACATTTTTAACTTCCCGACTATACCTATATTTGTTCAATTTATTTTCGACACGAAGATTTCAGATATTCCAAATGCGGTAGTCATTTTTGTATCGGCTTGTTAAAAATTCATAAATGTTATTATAATAAATGTCAGACTGATTGTACACTGATTGACTGCTTGACAGACTTGTACACTTGTAAGAGTATTTAATTTCATTTACATCATTTCCATTAATTATTCACGTAAATAAAAAAAAAAACATTGCAAATATATTATTGCTATGACGGTATTTATACATAGGCAGTATCTTAGGCAAAGCTATTATTGACATGAACTGTCTTGTCTGTCTAATAATCTTTGATCATAATTTGTAATATTCAAGTAAACGTACTAGATGTCGCTACTGAGCTTTTGACAAATACGGGACAAATAGTTTCTATGACGCGCCTCGTCTATCGGTAGAATATAAGTCAATGGTTATTAATTATCAAAATATTTGGTAAGTTGTAGATGCTTTTTGCTTTAGAGATTCAAAAATTTAAGAATTGATAAGTTACAAAATTCAGAAATTTTGAAACCGAATTTTGTATTTTATCTGACAGATGAGTGCCAGATAGTTGTTGGGGACTTTTTCAGGAATTTGTGAAACGGGCCTCATTGGTTAATAAATTTAGATATAACACTGTTTTTAAGAGCGTTTACACCTTGCGCGCAAAGTCAACTATAGGTATTTCTTCGATAATTTCACGCACACGTAAGCGACCAAAGCTGTGTGCGTAGAGCTGCCGCGTCGGCTCGCTATACAGCCAGCACAACCAACTTTGATCCGTGCGCTTCTCGTGCGCAAAATTCTAATATTCAATTGAAATGTAACTTATGATTTATATATTGGTAATATAATATCATAAAAATATTTTATTTGCATTATAAGTAGACAAATATTACTGTGCAAGCAATGAACAATACAAATTTAGATACTAACCATATTTTCGTTATTATTACATTGTTAAGTTGCATTCAAATCAGTAGACAATACGGACGTTTTATTAATCATTTCGTGTTCGAACACATGAATAGAGTTAGGGGCCTTACAACCCCTTACAATTACGAAATATATTTAATTTTATATTACAATACAGAACATAATTTAGCCTCGGAATTACATCTCATTATGTTATCTGAAACATAATTTATACTCACTATAAAATCATTGTAGGTAATAAAAAAAAAATTTTACTACCAAACTACTAAGATATGGCAATCGCAGTCCGCGCGTGGCTATTTTTACTACGCACGGCAAAAATCGGCTGCAGCCAGGCCGGAGCGACGAGCGATACGCCCTCCCTCTAGATGGCCTTGCGGCGGTCTTATTTGATCCACGTCGGACAGCGTGTTTCATAGTGGTTTTTAAAATATTTGTAGAAAACATGAAAACTAATTTTGTTGAAATATAAAAATGTTAATTTATTGATATGATGTTCTTCTATTATAATATGCAATAGCTATAAAAAAATATGTACGATAAGTTGGTTAAAAAAAATATGTTCTTGACGAGAGTTTCTGAATAATTTCGCATTGTTTAAATTTTTATTTTTCAGGAACTAAACACAAAAAGATTATTTTCTCAGCAAAATCCCTCCATTAGGGTCTTATTAGTCTGATAATATTTTTATTTTTATCTTATATTCAGTGATTTCGGATATCTTATACTTCTAAATTGCCATTTAAAGCCTAAATAACGAAACTTTTGTTCAGTAATCCTTATAGTCCTCACAAATTATCCATCAATCTATAATGTTTTCCACCAAAATCCCTAGATGACAACCTTTTCTAAAATTAGTACTAATTATTTTTCCTTTAAATCTTTTATTGGTGGCTATTAACTCGTTTGAAAAGTCCTGTTTTTAAGCCAAAAAGCGCGCGGAAGGTATAAACGCTCTTAAATTCTCAAACATAAAATATGCAATGGAAGTGCAGCTTTATTAAGATTTGAAATAAACGTAATGCAACACTTGTAAATATTTTGATTTTATTTTATAAAATATAATTTTTGTCGCTATTAATACATACAAAATATTATTTTTCTATCATCGCTATTCTCCGAATCACACTCCGAATTATAAAATTTAAATACGAATGACTTTTCCAAACAATGAAAGTATGAAACGAATGTTTATACCATATTTATTTTATGTTTGTAATGTTCTCAAAATTCACATAAATAACAATTATTAATATATATAACGCTCAAAATTCACATAAATAACAATTATTTAGCGTAAACATCGACTATGAAAGTGTATCCTTCGCCTCTTGGGCTCATGAGTTTGATGACGACGCCGCTGTGTCCAATTCCTCCGCTCACTATGTAGCTCATTCCATCTCCTTTCAAGTCTTGGACAAATATCGCCTTGATTTTCTCGTCTCCAATAGCATGGACTGTGACTTCTTCATCGCGCCGCATAAAGGGGATACCGATCTTGTCATGAGTGTCGTGGTAGATCAGACTAGCTCCTGATTTATCACCCAAAGAGATATTCCCTCTCGCGTCACCGAGTGTTGCCAGCGCACATAATACCACAACAATTAGTAGTTTCATTTTGACGTTTGTTCGGTGACTTCGGAAGACACATTGACGAAAATAAACCCTTGATACATTATATAGGTTCGTTAATTGCTATTGATTAATAATCTGTAGTTTTAGATGTGTTTTAATGTAAGAAAATCGATGATGAAATGATTTTGTCATTAAGAACTAGTTTTGATATAATGATGGTTAGTGGAACCAATTACTTGTTACTATTTATTTAAATAAATTTAAATCTAATATTAAACGACAGTTGTGTAATAAAGCATATTATAAAATTTCAGAATACTTAGAAGATAGTAAGGCGTGGGAATAAAACATAATATAAGTCCCCGAACCGGATGTGTGTGTACTCTGTTAAATATAATTAAAATAATTATCCCACTTGTGTCACCATAGTTGTAGGCAATTTGAGTACGTCATGCTCGCTTAAAGGTCTGTGCTTGCGGCGGCGTCGTGTGCCGGGTCGGTCACTTCCCTATAACACGGTTGAGGAGACCGATGGCTGGCACATGCGTCATACTCGTGAATGGGTGCTTCTTGTGTAGACTGGTCTACTCAATTTGCTTATAATGATAATATTAATTACTTTGTTTTTCTTTTTTAATTTTTTTATTGCCTTTCATTGCTTTTGCTCAACAGTGTATACCGATTCCGCGGTCAGGGCGACCACACTTAACTCAGCCGTACAATATAATTATTATTATGAATAATTTATGAACTCTGAATTTGAACTCCTGTATGATCACTGTATTGTAAACTTATTTTGAAAAGAGCAACGCTAGAGTTTCTTGCCCGTTCTTCTCTGGCGAAAACAGCCTTGTGAACTGGGTGGTAGTGGGAAAAAAATATGACTGAATCTAAATAGTGTATGACATTTTATGGATTCAATAAATATTTTCATTTCATTTCATTTCATTTCATATTAACGCCGTTATATGATTGTGTATCTGCATCATCTTAGGTTCCACGTTCAATAAATATTGTAAACCGTCTACTGTTTAGCTGCCTACATTGATAGCTGCAGACATTGATGTTTTTAAAGTGTAAGTATATCAAGAAATAATACCAGATTTGAAGGCTAGAAGTCTTATATTAGGTTGAATCTTTCCCATTAGCAAAGTTACTTTAAAATATATTAAAAAATGACGATATTTAAAAAATCATAAAAAATAATTGTCGCGTTTCTTTGCGAAATTTTTAGTTGCATTGTGTTTGTAGTCACTAAAACTACCACCCGGCTTCGTTTTCGGTAGCAGTCTTGAGATACCCGGTATATGTCAAATGCATGTCAAGTCTATTGATACTACGTCTATGTTTTTAATTATGGAGTGGGCGCTTAAAGAAGACCGTGTTGCAGTTATTGCGTTGCATCGTTGCGGTTACGCGCCAATTCAATTTTTTGACATACTGAAAAATTTGAATATAACCAAAAGATTAGTTTATCGTACCATCAAACGATACAATGAAGACTCTAGTGTAGATGACAGGTCAAGAAGTGGTCGCCCTCAGTCTGTTAGGACCCCAGCAGTGATAAAAGCTGTGAAGGCGCGAATTCAAAGAAATCCCAAACGTAAGCATAAACTGTTGGCCCTTCAGATGGGGTTAAGCAGAACCACGGTGAAAAGGGTGTTAAATAAAGACTTAGGGCTTCGGGCATATCGCAGAAAAACAGGACATCGTTTGAATGCTCGTCTAATGGACCTGAGACTGAAGAGATGCCGCGTTTTGTTGAAGCGGTACGCGGGAAAAAAATATCGGAAAATTCTTTTTTCAGATAAAAAAAATTTACCGTAGAAGAGAGCTACAACAAACAAAATGATAAGGTGTACGCACACAGTAGTGAAGAAGCGAGCAACCGTATTCCGCGTGTCCAACGAGGTCATTTTCCATCCTCGCTCATGGTATGGTTGGGAGTTTCTTATTGGGGCTTAACAGAGGTACATTTTTGTGAGAAAGGTGTAAAAACGAATGCAGTTGTGTATCAAAATACAGTCCTGACGAACCTTGTGGAACCTGTTTCTCATACCATGTTCAATAACAGGCACTGGGTATTCCAACAAGATTCGGCGCCAGCTCATAGATCGAAGAGCACACAAGACTGGCTAGCGGCGCGTGAAATCGACTTCATCCGGCACGAAGACTGGCCCTCCTCCAGTCCAGATTTGAATTGGTTAGATTACAAGATGTGGCAACACTTGGAGGAAAAGGCGTGCTCAAAGCCTCATCCCAATTTGGAGTCACTCAAGACATCCTTGATTAAGGCAGCCGCTGATATTGACATGGACCTCGTTCGTGCTGCGATAGACAACTGGCCGCGCAGATTGAAGGCCTGTATTCAAAATCACGGAGGTCATTTTGAATAAGCTTTAGTGTCATAAGAATCCATGTTTTGTTAAGTTCATTTTGGTATATAAATGGTTACATAAGAATAAACTTGTTTCAATTATTTTATATTAAACATGTGACAGAATTTATGACCTGACTAGGTATATTATACATTTTAGATCTATTTTGATTTAATAATATTTTAATTCTATGTCTAAAATATATAATAATAAATATATTAAAGTATATTTTGATCTTCATCATCAATAATACAACAGTCCTCTACTAATTAGAGAGTTTTTCCTTAAATAAAAACTTACCTATTATTTCTTGATCAATATCCGGAATCCATCTTAAGTCGAGCACCAGTCTTTCCTGCCTTGTGTCAGCGTATTTCCGCTTCCCTCTCCGTTTTACCCCCCACATCATCCCCACTGTGGCATTGCGCACGTGCCAGGTGGAGCTCTGATTTTTAATCATTATGGAACTCATGATGCACCAGGTAGCCCTTACCTGGATTCCGGATATTAATCAAGAAATAATAGGTAAGTTTTTATTTAAGGAGAAACTCTCTATTATTTGCCTAGTATCAATACATCACTCAAGATGGATTCCGGATCAATATCCGGAATCCTTAAATATGTTATCCTTGAGTGATGTGTTTGTTATCACCTGGTGCGCTATAGACGTTATAATGTGTATAAAAATGGTTAACGAATAATTGAATAAGTAACGAACAAAATAGAGACTATTTACAAATTGGAGCCTCATTGCGCGAGTTCGAAATATTTGAAAATGATTTCAAATAGTTTTATGTACCCGGATCTAAACTAATCGATTCTCTTTGGTAATAGTTTCAAAATACATGAATCGTAACTTTGTGTCGTTAGAATTCGGTCAATGGGAAATTCTCCACCAAGTTACATGTGGATACTGCGGATCTAATAGATGCTGGATTTGCAGTAAGCCTGCCGATCTTAAATAAATAAAATTATTTAATTATTCACAGTCCTACAAACAAGGCTGACATCACCCAAGGTTTTACTCAATTTGCTCCAGAGCAAAGTCCAGGTGAATGTCGTAAGCCGTCTTATAAATTGTTAATGTAAGACGGCAATTGTTTTCGACCAAAATGCTGGCCACAATAACGGATTCTGAGCTTGAAGCAAGTGGGCCCACACTCTCATATCTCAGAGTACGCGATATAGGTCTGGAATTTTGTATAAAGATTCCTGTGCTCGGCGTTGAGCACCCGCGTGCTAAAACACTTGGTTCAATTTCAGAGTGATCAAAATATGTTTTTCGAATCAGATGTCAAAGCACTCTGTGCACGTGGCTTGGCCAAGGGCATTACAATGCTCGGCCGTTATGCCACTGGTTACAAATCGCGCTGTAACCTCAAGATTCGCGAACCTACTAGTTCACAGAAATGTACCTGTGTACCACATGGATTGTTTATGTCTTGGACGCAAAAGGGTTTATTTCTTGTGTGCCTCACATCTGAAAAATTGAATAAGTTGCCGTGCTGGTTACCCATTCACAACACTTTTGGGACAAAGAGCGTTCATTTCAGTATTGAATCTAACGTTAATATAATGTGCCGTCAGATCTATTGCATATCCCCTTGATCCAGAATGTGAAGAAGTTGTCGGGTTTGATTCGGCAGTTTGTTTTTGTACCGCCGTCACTGTTTAAATAGAACACACTAGTCCGATTGTCTGTTGGAAATAGTTTCTGAGCAGATTGTGTTGATGTTGTTCTACTCTTATTTCTGCAAAAAATAAACCACGCACCGATAATGCGACTCCTCAGAAATTCCTCCAATCAGTTGGCCATCGAGGCGAATGTTCTTAGTACCGACCATAGACCGATAAACAGGTAGGTTTGGAGCAACTGATCCTACTTCGGATCTGGATGATAACACTTAATCCAGGAATATGTGATGTTGTTAGGCTATAGTCACATAAAATTAAGCCTGGCTCAACCCCACGTTTGCCATCCATTCCAAATTTAGAACAAAGGTAGGCACTCAAAAATGGTTGGATAATTGGTACGGGTTAGTCATGACAATTGATTCAGCTGTCGCAGGATGATAATTTGGGGAACATTTTGGTACGGTATGAGCACCAAATAAATAAAGTGGAAGGTAGCTGGGACTTTGTTCCACGTGTTTTATTAGGCCAGATAACAACATAGTTTGTATGTGTGCGGTCATGTCAAGAGTTATTTGTTTTGTAGGATTGCAAAACTCTCGTCGCATTAGTTATGAGCCACCGCCGTGAAATAACAGTCATGGCGTTTTTTATTCGATGTAAGTACATTCGTTGTACGTATCTTTGTGCGTAAGTGCGTGGTGGCCTGTTGGTAAACGGACTAGACGCGACTGCCAACATGTTCACGGTGGTCGCGGGTTCGAATCCCAGGGCACACCTCTGACTTTTCGGAGTCATGTGTGTATTGACAGTCAATCACCACGCACTAAAACGGTGAAGGAAAACATCGTGAGGAAACCTGCATACCATAGCGATTTATAAAAAATTCTATGGTATGTAAGTCCGCCAACCCGCACTAGGCCAGCGTGGTGGACTATATGGCCTAACCACTCTCAATCGTACTCTCGATTGTAGAGGAGGCCCGTGCCCTGCAGTGGGACGTATATAGATACAGACGTATCTTTGCATGCTTATAGGTTTGTCACGATAGACTTACCTTTGCGATTTGGTCGCCGATGTGACCCTTGCTATTCGTGGTGTTTTGGCGAAAAAATATCTTCAATTTGTAATTGAAGGTTTTTGGTATTGATAAGAAACATTCTGATAAGAATGAATATGACTGAACTGAATTCAAGAGGGTGCAGATAATTTATTCACACCATCCATTTTTTTTTAAATAACTGCAAGGCATTGTTATCAAATAGGTATTCCGAACTGGTTGAATTTTACCCACTACATATTGAAGAAAAACATCAAAATATGAAGTAGTAGGCGTAAATGTATAAAATCAGCTCGTCTTCCACACAATTTATACCAGCTCATCAGAAACTTTTCTGTATTCGGAATCTTGGGAAATAAGGATTTTACTTTGTCCACAAGGAAATATAAATATGAATAATATAGTATATAGATGCTCCAAAACGCTTTAATTAGTCGTTTATTTCGAGCTCTATAAAACTAGAGTTATGAGAATTTTTAATTCTTGTAGGTACTAATCTCGGACAAAATATTAAGTTTCATATTGTTGTCCACATTACATATTAGGTACTCGTATGTCGGATTTCTGCACTTGTCAAATCCGTATATTTATCATCACATTGTTATTCAAAAAGATGCCAAGAAGACCACTTGCAGCAAAATAAATTGTGAATAACTTACAGATTATTCAGTTCTCGCTGAGTACTTAAATCCATGTCCGTTGATGAATCAGCATCCGAACTCAACGAAGAATTTACTCGTCGTCGTCGTACGTTCGATTTAAACTTACCCACTTCATCTATTGCTTCTCCATAATAACCGGAGAGGGATTTCAAAATCACAATTATGAAACTAAATACAAATACAAAACAATTGTGAAGTACCACTTTAATAATAATGTGTTCAAGGTATGATTTTGAGTTGTATTTAATGGTTCCTAAAAACATAAATTTCTAAAACAGCATCCTTGTTTGCATTGCTTGTAAAATGACTGAGATATTAATTTTATTAATAGTGCGGTGAGGACACTCGTTTTACTCCTACTTATATACGTTTATATATTTTAAATCTTCTTAAAACTAAACGGATTTAAAAATTCTTCCTGTTTATGATTATGCATAACGTAACCTTTCCATACAAATAATAATAAAAATTGAGGATTTGCCTAATATTTTGATTTAGTATAGTTTTGAGGTCTTTAAAATTTCTGATAATACGCTTGTATAAAAATTATTATTCAAACATTTGGGAAAAATCAAAGCATGAATTTTAATAAATTAATAAAACAGAAAAAGTGATAATAGAGTTGTATTGATATTAAAAACACACATTGACACATTTACCTTTTTTTTTTAATTATGAATGATATTACTGATGTTTTGCTATAATTATTTATTAAATAGTCACTCGAATTACAATAATGTCAGTATAAGAAAAACAGTTTCATAAAAATTTTGTAATAATTTATCACTTTATTATGTACAAACAAACATTTCAATAGACTGATGACACTCGTTAACTAGAAACATTTTTTAAAAAGTATAAACGTCAACGATGAATTTGTATCCTTTGCCCTTTGGACTCTCTAGTCTTATTGTGACATTATTTCGGCCAACACCTCCTCCGGTTATGTAGCTAATTCCATCTCCTTTCAAGTCCTGAATGAGTACAGCTTTGATCAATTCGTTCCCAACTCCTTTCACAGTGAATTCTTTGTCCCGGTGCATCAAGGGTATTCCGTATTTCTCATGAGTCTCGTGGTAGATAAGTGTTCCTCCAAAGCTATCACCTAAAGCGATATTCCCTCGCGAATGTACTAGGGTTGCCAGCACACACAATATTAGAACAAACAGTAGTTTTGTCATCTTGTTGTATGGTAGAATTTGGAAGAAATAATGCGAGATGTGAAATGTAAAGTGCTTTATATAGGTTCATTTATTACCGTTTTTTGTGGTTTTCTAATGAGTTTTTAAGTGGTTAATATGATGATAACTACATTATCATTAGCAATTGATTCATAATATTGCTGGTGGGCGCATTTTTACCCGCTTTGTACGCCACACCTGTATGTAACGTGTAAATCTTGGACAGTTTGGAAGAAAACAATTTAAATGTGGAGGGAGCGTACTGGGCAATAAGTGGTGGAATTAGGTGTGTAAACAATGACTTGTTTAATTAATTAAACAAGTCATTGTTTACACACCTTCATAATTACATTTTTTTTAAAATCTCAAATTCGATAAGAAGGATATGTCGCAGGTATTAATGGTAGTTCTTGGTTATGCATTGTATAAGGATCGAAAATAAATGAATTAACAGCGGGAGAAGTGTAAGAAATATTTTTCAGTAATTATATTTGCTGAAGGAATTATGACCATCACAATATAGTAAATTCGTATTTGTACCAATGTTCTGGTGTATATTTACTGTCAAACTAACCTACATAATTCAAATGATAGTTGCGCAGTTGCAGCACCGTTTGTATAAAACTGATGTTTTGAAAACAACCATCGTTAAGCAGTGACGTCCTTACTGGCGCTAGTGTACTACAGTACGATTATAGCGCCTAAGTCTCGGGTTCGAATCCCGGGTCGAGCAAAGTGATATTTAATTAATAATGATCAGTCCGAAGTCAGGAGTATGTTCCCCATTGCTTTCTTGGCACCTATCACACCGTTGGACGGAACACACAAGGAGAGACGTGGGTGTTCTGGTAGCACGTATGCTTAGCCCATACATAAGTGAAAAAGGCATGATCTTTGTGTGTGTATAAGTGTTAAATAAACTACTGTTGGTAGGTCGCCCATACGTGAAAGGCCGCCTGGGTAGGTACTACCGCAATGTCTATTGCTTCCCGCCAAACAGTAGTGTATATACACTGTTGTCTTTAGTTTGAAGGAAAACGTAGCCAGAGTGACTACTGGACATATTGAGACTTATCCTGTCTCAGGATGCTGAGCGCAGTGGAATGCCAAGCATTGCGTTGTAATTCATGGTTTTGTTTGGTTTGGCTACTGTTCTTGAGCGGTCGTGTCGCTTACCATCAGGCGAAGGGCTTGCCCATCCCGCCATTTATTGCAATTTAAAAAAGTAAGACGTGACGAGCTTATTGCACTCGATTTCATTTTCAAAAGTGGTAACGTAACTTTTACTCACAATTCCCCAAATCAATTATGCCCTTGGGTAGATTTTACAGGTAGAACTGAGGACACAATATCAATTTATCAATAATCATCAAATTATGCAAGGGCCTTGTTCTGGACTCTTTAAATTCAGCGATAAACAACGGTTTTAACCAGCGTTTCATGTAAAGCAATAAAAACAGGGTTATAAAAAAATATTTTCTTTAATAGTAGATTTTTTTTAATGTGGCAATCATGTTTAATCTATATCAATACCGATACTTATACTATTAAACTTACATTATAAATATATACATATTTTACACAGTGTAAACATAAACTAGGAATTTGTATCCCTTTCCTTAAGGACTCTTTAATTTGATAGTAGATAACAGAGTTCTGTCCAACGATGCCATCTCCTTTCAAATCTTGTACCAAAATAGATTTGATTCGTTCATTCCCAACAGTTTGAATAATAACTTCTTCGTCACGATGTAATGTAGGTATACCGCGCTTTTCATGGGTCTTTTGGTAAGTAAGGTGTGCTCCAAAACTGTCACCCAACGAAATATTTCCCCTTGCGTCTCCCATTGTTGCCAGCACAAATAATATCAATGCAATTAGTAGTTTCGCCATGTTTGTTTGGTAAATTTCGGGAGAAATAATGAGGAAAATAAATTACCTTTAGGCTATAAGTATATGCGATAATTCATTTAATTTATTAATTGATTTTAAATGCGTTTTGGATTGGGAAAAACGGTGATAAGGCAATATTATGTTATTAGTAAATTGATTTCTAATATTTTTGATACAAGACCATATTTTTATCCACCCGGAAGTGAATAGTGTTCAAGGAGAAACTGTATCAAACCAGTCGCTTCATGTTAGGTTTCTGTAAAATGGTGGTCCATTACTAAAGTAAGGCTCTACCGATTAAATTAACCTAATTTTTACTGATTTTATTGTGTATTTGGTTTAATTATTATATTTATTAACTTCCCGACACTAATAAAAACCTTATCGTAAGTATTAGAAACTACGAGAGAACCCAATACATTTATTTTTAGGCCACACAATCATTGGCCCTGACTTCTGAACTTACGTAGAACCCCTAAAATCACATTACAATACAGCTATCAACCAGCGCCAAGGATTTTTATTGCAGTGAATGGCGAGACGAGCATGCGGCTCGGCTGATAGTAAGCGATTCGACTGCTCATAAACAGTAGCAAAACAAAACAACACCTTGAATTACAAAACAATGCTTGACATTCCACTGCGCTCGCCATCCTGAGACATAAGATATTAAGTCTTCATATCTCATTACTCTGGCCACAATATCCTTCTAATCGAAACACAACAGTGCATTTACTTTGCTGTTAGGCGGGAGAAAAAGACATTAACTTAGTTTCTTTGACTTGATTGACTAATTATGAGTGTTTATGAGACCGCAAAGTTTCTCGTAGTTTCTTAAACTAAAGGACGCGATGTTTGCGTGAGGTCAGTAGGGCGATTCACGTATTTTATTAAGTTCAGCTGCAGTGCAGTTGCGGTTAAGTTTCGATCAAAACAGCCCTTTTCGTATTCTCGTAATTTTGACAACCGCTGTCAAATGTACGCTCGCGTCAAGTTCACGTCACGCAAACGTTTTAGCGTATTCTACTGCTGCGCGTTTATGTCAAACAAATTTCATACGTCTGACGTACATTTGACGCGAAGCTCACACGCAGCTCACGCGCAGCTAAACACTTACAAAAATACCATTTTGTACCAAAGCGTAAACTTAATTGTAACCGCACCGCAACTTGATCGGCGCGTCATAAAGTTACGTGAATCGCACTACAGGATGTGATTGTTGGGTGTATTTATATATTATATTTTACATCATATTTCAAATCTTTCCGCCAAATACTGTCAAATATTGACATTTAGATGCTGCACGTAAAGCATACTTGTACAAAAAGCCACAATTTCACACTGTCTGTATGTGCCACAGTAAAACCAAACATTTGCCTAAATATTAATTGCTAGTTCACGAATTGGTTGTAGCACCCATTAGTTTAATTAATTGGATCGCGTGTGTTACTATTATTACCCTTATTACCGTGTGTTAGAGTTCAAACTCGCACCGTTGGTAGTAAATTGGTGTCTACAGATTGTATGTCCTATGGTCAGCCTTGTTGATACGTTCAGTACAACGAGCTAATGTGTATTAAAAACGTTTCGATGGGGATTACATGGATCTGTAAATTACATAGCTTTTTTCGTTTTAAATTAATGTTCAAAATCATAAATGTTAATTTTGATAGTTACAAGGAAATATTTGTAACAATATCTGTATGGACAACTATTTAAATTTCAGAAATATGTCAGCCAGCTTCAAATAAGCCACATGCAGGGAGTTCATTCCAGAGCTTGCACGTACGTGGTAGAAAAGAACGCTGGAAACGTACCGTCCGGGAACGGTACGCCTCCAGGTGGTGGGAATGAACTCTACTGCGGAAACGTGTGGTGCGATGGTACATAGGCGACGGTGGTACCAACTCAAACAACTCCTCGGAGCACTCCCCATGGAACAAACGATAGAACACACAGAGAGATCCGAATTCTCTCCGCAGTCCTAACGGTTCCAATTTGTCCGTGAGATCAGGATCATTGACTATTCGACAAGCTCGTCGCTGCAAGGAGTCAAGTGGGTCGAGCTGGTATTTTGGGGCACCTGCCCAGAGGTGGGAGCAGTACTCCACGTGGGGCCGGATTTGCGCTTTGTAAAGCGTCAATCTATGACCCGACGTAAAGTACCGCTTGGCTCTGTTCAGGATTCCCAACTTCTTGCTCGCCAGTTTGGCTTTGTCCTCCAAATGACTCCTAAACTCGACCTTGCTTGATATTTCGATGCCACGGATTCCAATACTCTCAGATCCTTGGAGAGTAACTCCTTGATATTGCGGCGCCATGACAAAGGGGTCCTTCTTCGCAGTGAACACGCAAACTTGTGTCTTCGAAGGGTTAAATTGAACTAGGTTCAATTCACCCCATTCAGCTCTCGACTTCAGACACAAGTTGACTCCGTCTTTCCATAATGGAATCCCGAGAGTGTCTCCGTTGGCCGATGTACCGCGCGTCACTCGTACTATCATCTGCATAACAATGCATGCTATCAATGGACAACATGTCATTGATATGCAGGATAAAGGGTGTCGGCGATAGCACCGATCCTTGTGGAACACCAGCATTAATGGTCTTGGTCTCGGAGCAACAGCCGTCCACTACGACTCTTATGCTCCGACCATCGAAAAAGCTGGCGATCCATTTGCAGAGCCTCTCAGGAATTCCATACGCAGGTAGCTTCGCCAGAAGGGCGCGATGCCACACTTGGTCGAACGCCTTCGCAATGTCAAGACCGACCGCAATCGCCTCACCCCCACTCTCCAAAGCCTCCGCCCAACGGTGTGTGAGGTACACAAGAAGATCACCAGCCGAGCGACCGTGACGGAAACCGTACTGACGGTCACTAATCAACTGGCGATCCTCAAGATACCTCAGGAGCAGAGTGTTTATAACTCGCTCCAAGACCTTGGAGAGTAGGGATGTGACAGCAATCGGCCTGAAACTCGAAGGGTCCGAACGGTCACCCTTTTTGGGGACAGGGTGTACATTGGCGACCTTCCACGAAGCCGGTACCCGGTTGGCTTTATAGGAAAGACGGTAAAGGCGCGTGAGCACGGGTGTCAACTCAGGGGCGCACGTTTTAAGAACCACTGCGGGGATACCGTCTGGCCCACTCGACTTATGGACGTCTAGAAGCCTGAGCTCCCGTCTGACAGCACGCTGGGTGAGTATATCAATTAAATAATATAAGTTATATAGTATATAAGTTATCAATTCAAAAGTATAGTTTTCATAATATATAGTATAACCCACACTTTAAGCTGAGCCTATATCCCTACAGTTTGATGTTGTACTGCATTGTAATGTATCAGCTCATATACGTCCCAGTGAAAGGCACGGCCTCCTCTACAAGCGAGGTTACGATTGAGAATAGTTAGGCCATATAGTCCGCCATATGATATGGACTATATCATTTATTACAAAAATATAAACTTTAAATACACTCATATGCCTGGGCACGAGCGTACTTTAAAACAAAGACGTTTTTAATTTTTATGGTTCGGTCTCAGTTCAAAATAGTCGGTTAGTGCTAATAGGCGGACCACACGTATCTTTGAAATTTAGATATGCAGTGTCATTACACTGCATATTAAACACATTTGTTTAATAACACATACAAACGTTATTGAAAAATCATAGTAAAAACGAGGTCTAAGTTGCCTCCGACCTCAATTACATCTACCCGGTTTACTGTCAATAAGGCAATTTCAAACTTATATGTATAATTTATGTTAGCCGTAGAAAAAGACCATAATCGAGTTTGCTCGAGATTGGCACTATTACACCACCATATTCATCTGTTCTGTAATTACACCGCCGGACAGGAATTAATTTGGCAACCCATGTCATTAATGTACCTCTGCCTAGCCTTTCAGGGACATAGTCGTGAGACTATATAAGTAAACATTCCTTATCCGACAATTCCGCGAATCAAAAATAAGGAAAATTACAACATATTCCATGTACGCCGCGTCTAATGTCCGTGCATTGCTCACAAGTACGACATTTGACCTCCCACTCTGGCATCTCATTTAAAAACAACCTTCTCACTCACACAGTAACTCACCGCCCGACAAACCGCACGCATTATAGCAAAATGTTTAAACTAATAACTATATTATGTCTTGTGAACTTTGTGTACTCGAAAAGTGTAATTGTCGGTCAAGTTTACGACTATGGGCCGGTCCATAAAGTGTTCGAAAAAGTTGTGGATAGTTCAGCAATTCCACTTTTAAAGAGGGAACAGGAGGTGTACTTCGAACTGCCAACACCTGATCAGAGGATCAAAGGCATTGCCATCAAGGATTTGGAGAATGGCCTCGCAGAACCGGCTATCAATCGAGGCGGGTTGGGCTTCAACTTCGTAAACATGAAGATTAAGAGTGAGAGGGGATCCGGTTTTAAATTCCTCGTCGAGATCTACGCATGATTGTGATATTTTAGTTATTAAATTTTATACTCAAAGTGCTTTGTTTTACTTCCCATTGTTCAGTGGTGAAGACGTGAATTTCTTGTATATAAATTAAAAATATTCTTAAAGTGAGTAGTTTTATTGTGGTTTTATTTAACAATTTTAATATTAAAAACATTTTTCACAACTTTAACTTATTATTTTATAAACACATAAGACAGCTTCCGTGGCGCAATTGGATAGAAAATGGCTGTGACGAAAGCCACGAGTTGAAATCCCGCACCGAGACAAATGTTGTACAGTCAGCAACATAAGTCGCTACACAGTCACGAGATTTGGAATTGTCTTATCATCCAAAATAATAATTATTTTCAATATCGTATGGCACTTCTCGGCATAGATGACTTTACTTACGTACAAATTGTAATTCATAAGAAGGTTATCGAAAAATGTGAAGTGTTCAGCGACTCATGTTGCTGACTACAATCCACAGATATTTGTTTTGGGGGTGTTTGAGAAACCGAAATATCTCTCGTAGTTTCTGATACCTACGACACAAAACTTAATTGATCTTATTTATTTATAAATACATTATTGTACACCACACAAATTGACAGAAATAATAACAGAAAGCGCTTATAGTGTGTAACAAACGGCGGTCTTATCGCTGTCAGCGATTTCTTCCAGACAACCTTAAGACCTATTTATTTAGGGGTCAGGAATATGTATGTGACTGTTGGGTGTAGATTATAGTTTTATTATTTATTTATAAGGAGAGAGAGATTATTTATTTATATATCAGGTGACTAGTTTACTGAGAAAGCTATACAATTAACTAACGAATATAAAGCCATTAAATATATAAATTAATATCTCATTTGGATGAAAAGTATTAATTTTAAGATATTATTATAATATTATAAGATGATTTTAAAAATTTTGGTTGATCTGTGATTGTGTTATGTTTTAATATCGTCATTACTCTGAAGTAATATCATCTTATAATATAGTAATAATATCTTAAAATTAATACTTTTCATCCAAATGAGATATTAATAACTTCGATAAAATCCAACAAGTCATTGTTCAGTTCAACAAGCGAAAAGTTTATTGTTTTGCGATAACCCAATGAGCCAAAGTAAATTATGTAATTCCTACGTTAATATGATTGTATAAGAAGTGAAATAGGCATTCAAAATTACGATTCAGGTTTTGTGTTCAAAATTTCGATGCTTAGGATTATAAATATATTTTTTAAATTAATTATTATTTATTTTTTTAAATCTTTATTGTACACGAATATTAACAAGAAAAACATTAATATTTCATAATAAAGAAAACGCGAAGATATACAAATAGAATGCTACAATCTTCGATCAAATATGTACTAGATACACTATACAGAGTCCGGAACAAAATCATACGAAAAAAGTGGCCAACGTCGCGTCGCGTCGCGCGATGTAGCAAAAATTCTTGAATTATAATCAACTTCAGGTAACAATAAAACCTTATCCCATTAAATTAAGATTTATTATGTTTCCTAACATACTACAATCAAATAAAAGCATACGCTTATTTGTGCTTTTTCCGTTTTTTTTAGACCGTTTCTTATAATCTAGTGTATATTTGATCGACGACTACAATGCGTATTTTTTTTTAGAAATTGGATATTTGTTTTCAATACAAAGAAATAGTGACAATATAACGTGTATACAAAAAAGATGTTTAAACTTGGCAAACAATTTATAGACAATTATTTTATAATGTTTATGATGTGTGTTACGTGTGCTCTGACTGGATCGTATTGTTGATCGAGTGACCGGATGAATAAAAAATAAATTGTATCAATTTTAATATTATGATAATTCTCAGTTCTCACAAAGTCGCGGGATTCCCCCTTTTGTGTCAGCTTGTAACAAAAGCTAAATCTTTATTTGGGCACCAGAGTTCAATATGACACTTGCGTTTAACTTTATTTTGTTTTCTTTCCTGTGTGTACTTTAGTTTTATTTATTTTAGTTATTTAATCTTTATTGTACACAAACAAATAATATTGTAATAAGTTTAAAATACCTAAATATACTAACAATATAAAGAAATAACACAAATTGAAAATACAAAAGGCGGTGTTATCGCCAAAAAGCGATCTCTACCAGACAACCTTTGGATGGATATAAAAGAAGGAGAAAGAAAGGGCAGTGTTTTTTAAATTAAAATTATTTAAAACTGTATTAAAAGTATATTATTATTAATATTATATAAGTATAATATTATATAACATAGAAAGCTACATCGGTCTTACAGAAAGAGTCGCAATCCTAAACATGGTATTTGAAGATACCCGTTTATCAATTATACAAGTCTATGCCCCTACCGAAAAAGCAAACCAAGCTGAAATTGACAATTTCTATTGTATACTCAACAAAGCGATCGAAATATCATATAAATATTTTATACTAATGGGAGACTGGAATGCGAAAATTGGGATCCCAAAAAAAGAAGAATATCTAATCATGAAACCGAATGGCTATGGTGAAAGGAATGAGAGAGGCCAGAGATTGATAGAATTCGCTACGGAAAACAGGTTGTCAATTTTAAACACATTCTATAAGAAAAAATCAAAAAACAAATGGACATGGATTTATCCTGATAAAAAATACAAAAACGAAATAGATTTCTTTATATCAAATCGTCCCCAAATATTTCAAAACATAGAAGTACTAAATATAAACTACCCTTCGGACCACAGGGCAGTTAGAGCAACGATAATATATGAAAAACAAAAAAAAAAGCCGAACAAAATACAATAACCGTAAAAAAATAATAATAACTAATGAAGACGATATCTCAAAATTCAACGAATATATAAATAAGACACTTAGCGCACCGTTAAATAAATCAGTTCAAAGATATTACAACAACATTGTCAAAGCTATAACCAGAGGCCTGCAAGTAATTCAAAACAAAAATAAAGAACATAAAACCCATAAAATTCTGTCAGAGCGCACGTTACAGCTTATAAAGAGGCGGAAGGAACTTCAAAGGACAAACAACAAATCTAGAGCAATAAAAAATGAAATCTCTGCCCTTTACAAGCTGATAAGCAAATATATTAAGAGGGATTACACAAACCACAGACACTACACTATAGAAAAACACATAACTCAAACGGGAGGGACAAGAAAAGCTTACAAAGAGTTGAGAACGAATAATAAGTGGATCGAAGGATTGAAACAAGGTGAAGAAATACACAACAACCGTAACGACATTATTACTATAGCAACAAACTTCTATAAAAATCTATACAGTGCTAGAGAAACGACATGTACGGAAAATAGAGATCAAAACCCAAGCCTCAACGACAGAAATTCACCTGTACCTCAGATCGAAATAAACGAAGTAATAAGAGCAATAAAAGACCTTAAGACAGAAAAAAGCCCAGGTTCTGATGGCATAACAAATGAAATACTAAAAACCGGTTTAGCAACCCTTACTACCCACCTTACTGAACTGTTCAATCTTATTATTGAAACTGGAGAGACACCCAGCCAATGGTCTGAATCCCACATTATTCTCATTTACAAAAAAGGCGACCCAAAAGATATAGGGAACTATAGACCTATAAGCCTGCTACCTACCATCTACAAGCTCTTCTCCTCAATAATAAATAAAAGAATAAAATCTACATTAGAATCACATCAACCTATTGAGCAAGCTGGATTTAGGAAAGGATACTCAACAATTGATCACATACATACAATAGAACTTCTTATAGAGAAATACCGAGAAAAAAATAGACCGCTTTATATTGCATACATTGATTACCAAAAAGCATTTGACTGCGTATCACATAAAATCATATGGGAAACCCTAAAAACACAAGGGATAGAAGAAGAATACATTCGTGTGATCAAGAGTATATATAATAACAGCAAGAGTAGAGTAAAACTAGAGACCGCTGGACCTTGGTTTGCAGTCAATAGAGGAGTAAGACAAGGCGACCCTCTCTCCCCACTGCTGTTTATCGCAGTACTGGAGTCGACTATCAGTAAACTTGATTGGAAAAGCCGAGGTATTAAGATAAAAGAAGCCCACCTAAACCATCTAAGATTCGCAGACGACTTGGTCCTACTATCAGAAACTGTACATGACATTCAATATATGATAGAGTCACTCAACGCTGCCAGTAAAATAGTAGGCTTGGAAATGAACCTGTCCAAAACAATGTTGATGACCAACTACACAAAAAGAACAATATATGTCGGAAGCGAGCCTCTCACATATACAGACAAATATATATACCTGGGTAAACAAATTAGTTTCGACCAAAATAGTAACGAGCAAGAAGTAGAGCGAAGGACACAGTTAACGTGGAACAAATACTGGGCTCTGAAAGACATATTCAAAAGTAACATGCCAGTTAAACTAAAAACTAAGGTATTAAACTCATGCCTTATACCATGCTTAACGTATGCTTGCCAAACGTGGAAGTTTAATAAAACAATTAAAGAAAAAATTATTTCATGCCAACGAGGAGTAGAGCGCAGCATGATGAATATTAAAAAAATTCAAAAAATAAGACACACAAAAATCAGAAACATCACCAAGGCAAGGGACGTATTGGTCCATGCCAAAGCACTAAAATGGAAATGGGCTGGACATGTGGCGCGCCTGCGAGACAAGAGATGGACGAAAAGGGTGACTACTTGGCCAGGCCCACAGGGGAAAAGAAGAAGAGGCAGACCTTTAACAAAGTGGGAAGATGATACTATAAACATTGCCGGACCCGACTGGATTAAAGTAGCCCAGGATAGAGAACACTGGATGTCTTTGGAGGAGGCCTTCACCTACAGAGGGGTTCTTGCAGAATAGTAAACATAGATAAGTAATAATATATTAAAACTAACAAACCAGTGAACTAATACATTAACAAAAACTCTAAATATGTACTACTTGTAATATTACAACCAAACTGTCATTTTTTTTAACTTTTCAATCTTGTAATCTGCATGAATAAAAGGCTTTTTTATTTTATTTATTTATTTAAGTATAATAAAATTAAATTTGTATGTAACTATGTTTAAGTACATTTTTAGTATCGATTTATTCAACCACTGTATCAGCCCATATACATCCCACCGTAGCGCACGGTTCTTCGCTACAATCGAGAGTACGATTGTGAGTGGTTAAGCAATATACTATCAAACTTAACTTATAGCAACCGTTTGACATTTCATATTTATCGAGTCAAACAACTTTGTACAGGCGTAGCTTACATCATTTTAGTGAGATTCCGTACAACTATGGAATTGTGGTTTTACCGAAGATGTTATTGAAATTGTATGATAACTCATAACGCCTGAACAAAGTTGTTTCGATTTGAAAAATATGAAATGTAATAAGAACCCTACTTATAATACTACATTAATCGTTTGATTTTTGCTTCCGTAATGTTTATTTTTATTTTCAACACCAGGAAAAGATAAGTGAATATTACGCCAACTCACCAGAATGCAGATAATGTGTCGCACGTTATTATTCTCATATTTATTCATTTCTGCTGAGGGCTTCGTAAGGCTGAATAAAAATAAGCATATATTACCACATTTTATCGATTTTACATACTTCGTGATAGTTGGCTTAACAAAGAAATTGGTAGTATCAGTTTTAATTACTAAAACATAAATGAAAAGAATAAAAACAAAAAAAAAACGATTTGAAAATTGTAATGAAAAGAGAGAAATAAACCTACCTTTTAATAAATTTAAAATATTAAATATACTCACAATGTTTTTGAGGTGCATTAATGTTTGGGGCTAGTTTTTCACCATGATATTTCCTGCATAGTTCGTACTTCGTAGCGTGATGTTCTATCATCGACCTTATACAAAAAGTAAATATATTTAGGTATTTTATATTTATACGCACTAAAACAGTGAAGGAAAACATCGTAAAGAAACCTGCATACCACCGCAAATTCGTAAGGATCTCTACGGTATGTAAGTACAACAACCCGCATTAGGCCAGTGTGGTGGACTATATGGCCTAACCACTCTCAATTACTCTTGATTGTAGAGCTGGCCCGTGTCCTGCAGTGGTACGTATATGGGCTGATAAAGAAGAAAAGAAGAAGAAGATTTATTAAAAGATTAGGTTTATTTATCTCCAATTATTACTTTGAATTTACTAATTTTGAAATGAGTTAAATTTTTATTATTATTTTTTATTTTGCCTAAAATTTTCTTATACGTCTTGGCCATTTTAAAGATCATAAGTTTTTAAATAACAGATTAGTCTTTTTTGAGAAATATCTGATTAACGCTAAGTATGTCTTCTCTTAAAAAGTATTAACTAATTTAAATTTATATGCTTGATAAGCGGTTTTTTTTTAATTCAATTTATGGCGAGACGAGCAAGCCGTTCGCCTGATGGTAAGCGATACAACCGCTCATACACAGTAGCAAAATTCCACTGCGCTCGCCATCCTGAGACGTATGATGTTAAGTCTCAATATGTCCAGTAATTACTCTGGTTACAATATCCTTCAATCCGAAACACAACAGTGCATTCACACTGCTGTTTCACAGGAGAAATAGACATTGCGGTGGTACTTACCCAGATGACCTCTCACATATAAGAGACCAACCACCAGTAAATTTCTTATGAATCACTACATAGTACAAAACAAAGTCGCTTTCTCTGTCCCTATGTCCCTTTGTATGCTTAAATCTTTAAAACTACGCAACGGATTTTGATGCGGTTTTTTTTAGTAGATAGAGTGATTTAAGAGGAAGATTTATATGTATAATATGTACATATTGTTGTACAGAAATCTATTTGAACCCGGGCGAAGCTGGGCCGGGCCGCTAGTAGATAATAAATAAAGGTTTCTTATGAATAAGGGGAATAGATTAATGTATGAGAGGATGATATAATGCTCAGATATAATGTGACATGAATAAATATGACGGGTGATGAATCACTGAATCTCAGAATTCTATCTTAGGTCACCCCTACATGCAACCCACAAACACTATGCCCGTAGGAGCTAATAATACTTGAAACTTATTGATTCAACATATTATATGACTCCTTTTGTGTCTTAACTCATTTGTAAAAATATACATGATGTGCTAACTTTGCTGTTGTGTTTATACGCTGCCGGAGTGGCGCAATAGTTACACGCAAGCTTTGAAGCGATTGGCCATGGGTTCAATCTCCATACCTAGACAGATTTATGTTTATACCCCAAATCTTTGTTTCGGGTGTGGATGTTGTGGGATCAAAAGTCTCGCGTGAACTACTTATAAAAATAAAAAATAAAATAAAATAATGTTTATTGCCTTAAAATTAACAAATAATACAACTTTAAGCTAACAATATTATCGAAAGACAAAAAGAAATGACTCAGTATATGCTGACCGAAACTAGAGTTTAGATCAGTGCTGGTTTTCAGTTACCCCTACTACTACTACTACTTATACCCACAACACCAGTTTTCACAGCCTCCAGGTGCGACGGTTAGACCTTGGGTTAGGTTGAGAGGCCGCGGGTTCGATCCCCGCACCGAGAGAAATGAGAATATTTTGTTCGTGTCTGGGTATTAGAGAGACCGAAAATTTTTAGGCACTAGACTCGACCTTAGTGTGGAGTCAGGACTACGTATGTATTATAGTTCACCAATCAGCACTTATCTAACATGGTGGACTTTATAGCCTGACCCTTCTCTATCTCTTGAGTGTAGAGGAGGCTCGTACCCTGCAGTGGAACGTATATGAGCTAATAGAGATAAAGATACATCTAATGCTATCGCCTTTCCTCTCAAGCGGGGACGTCCCAGATCGACCTCATTTCATTACCACTATGTGATAAGGATACAACATCATCAATGTCAAAGAATACGGGGATTTTTGTGTATTTCAACAATTACTTTACACAACATAGATTTTTTTTATATTTATGACTTCATTCTTAAGCACAAAAAGAAAAACACTTATGGGAGTACGGGGTGCTTACTTACTTTACTTATTTCAATAAAATTTCTTATACATGTTATTAATTTTCTCTTCGTAAAATCTACATTAACTAAAGATTTAATGACAATAAATTTATCAGCTGTTAAAGGTATTATAAATAACACAGTACAGATGCCGATCTTATCGTTCATGCGATTTCGTACAGACAACCTCTAAATAGTTTTGTTTATAATTTTCCAACAAAATTGCAACAAAGCAGAGCAGGACAAATATAGAACATACTATTACTCATTCGTGCCGGGATCGAACCCGCAGCTTCCCCCATAAACAGATAACCATACACAATTCGTCAGTAGGTCTTTAAATAATACTATTATTATGTTCTAAGAATAAGAACTACTCAGAGTCACAGAGCTCACAAATGCTTACTTCACGAAACCAATTTGAACGCTAATGGTTTTCACACGCAATGGAAAATCAAACTAAATATGCAAACAATGGTTTATTTCACTCAACAACAACAAGAAGAATATAATATATACATAAACTCACGTTTTTTCCCAGAATGGGGTAAACAGAGGTGCTATCAAGACACCCACGTTTAATAGGAATAACATGACACTAAAAAACATTAAAATTCTCAGAACTGAATATACAATTAATTAAAACTAATTGATGTTACTTTGCGGAACCCGTAATGTTTTATCTGACTTTATCCTACACGTATGAGGATTCATATTACATAATATAATTTATTTGAATAAATATGATAAGATGTAGTGAAACAAAATTATATCATAGGATTTTATATGAAATCATCAATTTGTAATTTAACGATCATATTTTTAATATAAATCATCATATTTTTAATTAAAGAAAAGATATCGTATTCTAAAAATATATATAAAGATAAATAAATGATAGTGTCATCTGTAATAGTTAACTTAACTTACAACATTTACACACAAATCCGAAATATAAATTACATAAAAATATTGCTGAAACAAAAACTTAAGAGAACACACAACAATATCAGGGCATCACAATATAGTCACTTTTTCCCGTGGTTATACATGAAATATCCTGTTTGGATAGCATACACCTCCACCCAGAAGTTATATCCTCTGAAAATCCCGGGGCTATCCAGCTCAATGGTGACGTACCTCTGGCCTATCCCACCACCCTTGATGTAGGCCTCTCCCCACTTATCCTTTCTCATATCGATAATCTTGATGGCATTGATGACCTCATTGTGGGAACAGTTGACGGTAAAAGTATCCGACCTCGTCCAAATCGCGGGATTTTCCTGATGCACTTGGCTGTAGATCAGCTGAGAGGACAGATCAGGATATCCGAGGTACAAATCGTGGCATTGCACAGACACCAGCACAGTTAGAAGAAAAGCTACTAACGACTTCATGTTAATACGTCTTTTACCATAGAAATCGAAGGTAGAAGTGTCTCGAAGATCACGGTCAATGCCAAGGAAGTCAATAAATGTGTACAGTTAATTATCATTGCCACGAGAAACGCTGCTTCTATGAATGGACACAGCGACGTAAACAACCCAAAAGTAATTGCCAGTAGAACTACTTTGACAATCCTATTAACATCAATCAATAATGTTATGTGAGGTGTGACGTAATTTCCTCGTAAGATTAGACGCTGGACTTTAAAGGTGTTTAACATTAGCAACTTCATGTCAATAGTGCATTACTCAGAAGTGATATATGGTCTAATGGTGTTAATTCGATTGCTATATAAGCGCCAACTAGAATCACTAGTCCTCATTTGAGTATTGATATTTGTGCCTGTACTAAAATGTGTGCTGAAATTGTGATTGCTCTGGTTTGCTTGGCATCTCTTGCCAGTGCAAACGACATCAGACTTGGAATAGCAACTCCTCAGTCACAGAAGATAATTAGTGAAATCAAAGAAGCAGATCCAGCTTTGTGGAAGAGGACAGACGATGTGATAGTCAACGCGCCTGCTAATGAAGTTATCAGCGCTGTGTATGTTACTGATTTGAGGGACGACAAGGATGGAGAAGCATATATTGAAAGCGGTGGCATTGGAACCAAAAGCGTCACTATTGCGTTGAAGAGCCCGACAATTTTGAGAGGATATAAATTCTTGATAGAAGTCTATGGTAATAATCCCAATGCTGGATTCTTCAGTAAAGGGCTCTATTCTCAGCAATATTACGGCGGCAGCCAATACCCTAGGACGTACTAGAAATTGTAATATACTTTTATAATCAATATAATTTATTTGTAATATAATTTCGTTTTTATTTAATCCTTCGATGATTATATTAGTGAAGCTGATGTCAGAAACATTTCAGTGTTTTGTAATATACCTAATTTTACTTTATTACAATCTATTTTAATTGTTATATTTAGGATTAAAGCTGTATTTTATTATTTGTATATACCAATATTTGTCATCTCAAGTTGTTCAATTCAACAAACAACATTCATTATTATGGTGACATCATATTATATTCCTTTTACGTATCTTACAATAACATGGTTTGCCTTAGTATTCCGTCATGTTATTGCGGAATGGTTATTATCTATTACTAATACAATGCCAACTTCAGCCGCAACTACATATATAGAAATCTTAAATACGTACTTTTCTCAAGGCTGTGTTCCGAAAGTGATTATAATAGAGATTATAAATATATAAAAGGAAATGTCGATTTAATAATGAATCTTCTAAATATATATCGTATATTTTTTATTACTATGTAGGTATGGCGAGACGAGCATGCCGTTTGCCTGACTTACGGCCGTTCTCTATATCCTATCTATCTTTAACTAGAGATTTCATTAGATATTTCGATACAGTTTGTGTTTCAATTAACAAAGATAGAGGGATATAAATATGGTGCATTTACAGATAGCTAGGTAAGACAAACTTATATTTCAATCTTAGTTAATTGAAGTGTAGAATTGTACCGACATAGTAATGGTATCTATTTTAACCTCTTGTTAAAGATAGCTAGGATATAGAGAACGGCCGTTAAACGATACGACCGCTCATGAATAGTTACAAAGCAGTGCTCGACATTCCGCTGCGCTCGCCACACCGAGATATAAAATGTTAAGTCTCAATATCTCCAGTAGTTTCTCTGTCTATAATGTCTTTCAATCCGAAACATTACAGTACTTCTATAGATATTTCAAGGTCACAATAGACTTTTTTAAATTGACACTCCAAAGTAGCTTACAAAATATATTTCTAGAAACCCTGCACTTTGCAACGTCCGCGATATCTTATCAGTCACGAGTAAGAGAAAATGCAAACAGGCTGATAATAATAATGGATCTTTGTGTAATAACCAATTAGTAAACATATTTTCGCCAAATTCGCTGTAATCGCTATTACCTCATACTAAAATAGACGAAAAACATTTAAAATTAAATATAACTAACAGTTGCATACATAGTCCTCCCCACACTAAGATCAAGTCTTGTGACGTGGGTATCAGGAACTACGAGGGACCTTTCGGTCTCACAAATAACGAGACACTCAAAACAAATAGTTGTGGATCACACAAATATTTATTTCGGTGCAGGGACCGAATCCTGGGCCCTAGTTTCACAGCCGACTGCAAAACTTGTTTAGTTGCTAAGGGATATATTTTACGATCCGCAAAGTTCAGCGTGTCTTAAAGACGGTAGCTTGTTACAGACAGTTGTTTGTGAGACCAAAGTCTCTCGTAGTTCCTGATACCCACGACACAAGATTAGATCTTAGTGCGGGATTAGGAATATGTATGCGACTGTTGGGTGGTATTTATGTATTATTATATTTATTAGTTTATTTTTAACCGCAATGAGATTAATCATTAAACAAATAGGAGAATTTGTCAAAACATCGAGTATTCTGGGCAACAATAAGGGAAACCTCATGTTTGCACAATGTGACTGCAAAATCTATTCACTTATCAATTGTTCTGCTAAAGATTTCTGTATTGTTTATTCTATTAAATGTAAAGCCAGCTCACAAGCTGGCTTTATACCACAGTATGATATCATTCCAGTGAACGTCATTTCAAATTCAAGTAAATTTCTAGATTGACGATTCATTAGGCAAGCGTAATAAGTGTCGCGCCTTATTTCAGGTAACTACAACACTATAAAACCCGGCAATAGCAGTAAATACTACAACTTAATTTATATTGATCACCACGCCATTTTTATTCCTCTTTCTTGCCCTACTACGACATTGGCAAAATCATTGAATGCCGATGGAGCCATGTATGTATTAACCCATATACGTCCCACTGTAGGATACGAGCCTCCTCTACAATCGAGAGTACGATTGAGAGTGGGGGTGGATGGAGCCATGCAACTTTTAAAATAAGAATAAGAAGAAGTGTCGCGCCTGCTCAAAAACAAAAGCAATACCATTCAATAATTACCAAGCAACTGCATACACTCAATCAACTGAGTTAGTTACACCCACATATTTATGTTATTGAAGTTCAGAATAAAAAGATATTGAGACTTAACATGCAATGGAATAGTATAGTATTGCTTTGTAATTCAAGGTGTTTGGTTTTGCTTGTAAGCGGTAGCTTACCATTAGGTGAACATCATGCTCGACTCGCCATTTATTGCAATTTAAAAAACAGGCGGATTTAATGCCAGGGGCGTTCTCTTTCATTCTACCTTCAGATTGTGAGAGAGAGATGAAAGAAGTTGAGATACATATGTGATATGCTTATTTCGTTAGATAACTATGAATTTACATAAATATAAATAATACATACATATATATAAATATATCAGGTTTGCAGTCTCGCTAGGAATCAATCAAATGAGGTAAATAACCACTCGAATCTACGCACTGGCAGACGAATCGTCGGATGTCTACCTACAAGATCAGATAACCTAGCTAAGGTTGCAAGAAACAGCTGGATGCAGGCCGCTTCCAACAAATCTAATTACAAATCTTTGGAAAAGCCTATCCAGCAGTGAACTTACTGCGGCTGAAAAAAGAGTGTAGAAAATCCTTATTTACATAATTGTTTCTTAAAACGCGAATGTTACACATTGAAATAAAACTTAATAGTTTTTTTCATTTTTGACTTCCCGACGTGTCGATTACTTTACTGCTTTCGTGGTCACGGGGTGGACTGTAATTGTGTTAGTGGCCGCAGTATTTGGTTTAATTTTTGGTTTTATGTAAAATTTAAAAATTAAACCAAACTCGCGATAAAATCAGTAAAAATAGGTTTATTTCAACTTTATTTAGTCCACAACTATATTCAACTATTCGGTACTTTTCTCTTTATTTTCCTCCTATTTAGACAGCCAGTATAACGTATGAGTCATTTCCTTTACTTAATATCTCAAAGCGTGCGTCTTATGTATGTTTTAGAGCAAACATTACCTTATTTAATTTACAAACAAAAGATAATTTTCCGAGAAACAATTTGAACGTCGTTGGATGAAACAATTAATTTGTTCAGTTGTATCAGATAACGCAATTAAACAATACAATACATGACTTTTCAGTTAGCAGAGCGAATGTTTGATATCATTGTTTATCAACATGGCATTTTCAAGGCTTTATATCTTTAGATATGTAGTATATGGATATGGCTACTAAGATCTCGGTTTACATGGCGATTGTGCTGCCAAACCTTCTCTATTCTTCCGAGACCTGGTGTGTGTATCGTCACCATATACGCACTCTCGATCGATTCCACCTAAAATGGCTGCGCTCCATCATGAAGATCAGATGGTCCGATCGGATGCGTAATACCGAAGTTTTAAGACGCGCCAATGTTGGTGGCATTGAGGCATATTTGATGCGTCGGCAACTACGGTGGTGCGGTCACGTATCACGAATGGTGGAGGAGAGAGTGGCGAAGCGCATCTTTTACTCTGAGCTAGAGGAGGGCAAGCGAAAGCATGGCGGACAACTCCTCAGATATAAGAATGTTCAGAAACGTCACATGAAAAGATACAATATAGAGCCCTCTCGCTGGGAGAGTTTGGCAACACAACGACCGGAGTGGCGCGAGATGGTGAAGAAACCAATTCGCGTATTTGAGGAACAGCGTTTAACTGACCTCGACGCCAAGCGCGATGAGCTTAAAGCCTGTCCACTCGCCGCTATTCACTTCAATTATGAAAGCGGTAAGCTCACATGCCCACTTTGTGCAAGGGAGTTTGTTGCGAAAATCGGCTATATAAGCCATCTCCGGGCGCATCAGCGCCAAGCTCTATAAGGGGTCGAAGTGGTCACCATGGCTGTAATCGGTCGGATTACATTATTATTATTATTTATATGGATATGTAAAAATACTCCTAAATTGGCTATAAATCGCGTCACATTCCGCTAATAGATACTCTTTAACTGTTAGAACCTCTATATTAGATCGATTTCGTTGTATACATAGACGTCACGTCTGTATCCCATAGAGGTAGTCAGAAGCTACAGATCGTCACTTTACTCGATACAAATATATTACTTTCGTTTTATGTACTTTCATGAATGCATTCTCGATTCAAAGTACCTTTGATCTGACCCGTGTTAAGCTTTACTGACAAGGTTTAAAACTTGTTCAGGCCATACCGGTATCCAGAGATTTAATAATTTGACTTTCTTAATTTTGAGAAAACAAGATCCTTATTCCATTTCTAAGAAGGTTTGACACAGATGGTAAGGCTTTTCGAAATAACAATCTTATTAGCGCCGAATATACCTGAAATTTTTAATGCAAGAGCGAGTATATATTAATAATAGGTTGGTAGGTAGGTTGTAGTGACTTCAGACACAAAGCAACAATATATTTTGCTAAAAAAGGATGATTTTTTTACCATCGTCATTCGTCAAGTTTAGTTGGTAAATACAAAGTTTACACACACTCTTATATTTTTGAAGGCTAAATGGTACGCAAGGGTATAATTATTATTTAAAAAAATATGGATTTGCTACCCAAACAAGATGATATTTAAAAAATCCTTGCGATACACAATGGTTTGTTACAGTCTTTATACAGGGTATATCAAGACTGCTACCGAAAACGAAGCCGGGTCTTAGTTTAAGCGACTTCAGACACAATGCAACAGAAAAAGTTGCAAAAAAAAGCGACAATTTTTTTTTGTTATTATTTTCCTATGACTATATTTGGGTGGTAAATACATTTTTTCCTAAAATAATAGTGTATACCCTTTTATTTATAAATAATCTAAGGTATAAAAGCGTTTCAATTATTATTTTAGCAAAAACTATGGATTTACCACCCAAAAATGGGGATATTTAAAAAATCATTCTTTGCGAAATTTTTAGTTGCATTGTGTTTGTTGTCACTAAAACTACCACCCGGCTTCGTTTTCGGTAGCAGTCTTGAGATACCCAGTATACCCTGTATACATAATGTTATAGAATAAAAAAAATGTATCTTAAAGACGCTTAATTAAGTAAGATTACTTACCAGTATAAATATTAGCGACTGGTCTTACACTAAACCTTTAGATCAAATTAGCATTTTTCATTTCACACACTATTTCTCTCTCTCTCTCTCTCTCTCTCTTCAGTCAGTCCCTCATTATTGAGGATCGTGACTCTCAGTTCTCTTGATGACCTCTCTCCACCGGCTTCGGTCTTCTGCTTGATGTAATGCTGCATTAATAACTATTTAATACACACTATTTAATGGGGAAATTTCGAAATACGTGTACTTACAAGATAAGATTCATCAACGGAGGAAAGGCGAGATTGAGTAAACAGTTTGTTTGTTTTAAGGTAACATTGAACACGTCATATGACATACGTCTTGATGGATTCCTCTGAAAATTATTTCCACCAGTATTATGCGATAAAGAACCAAGAAACTTAATTACGCCTTAATTATGTAGTGTATATGGGAGATTTCTGTTTTTTTTAATTAATTTATTTAAATATGCTTTATTTTACACCAAAATGAAAGAAGCTTATAAAACAAGTAACAAACTTTAAAACTAAATTAAATTCTATGTTCTTTTGCAAAAATATTTTTGTATTAACAGTATGTAAATAAATTTCAAATAAAATGATATATGTAGTTATTTTTATTTTAAACGTAAAAGTTTTGGAAACATATCACAATTTTTTCATAATGTAGCGCGTTTTCTTTTTCTATTACTTGACACTTAGTCAATCAAATTACCAGATCTGAATTGATTTTTACTAACCTAGTTCTGAATAGATTTACAAAACCTTGTACCAAAACTAAAAAAGAAACAAATATGAAATACCCAATAGTTATGTGTTCAGGTAACAAATTCTTATTCCATTCCAAATTTCTATACCAATAATACATTTCTCGTCAGAAATTCTAAACACTTTACATTTTTCAAGTTTATGTTTTGTAAAGATTATCAGAAAAATGTATATTTAGGAATATATGTCAAATGTCGTTTAATAGTGAATAATTTGAGGATTTTAAATCTTAATGTTAATGTTCTAAATTCAAATTAAATTTATAAACATTTTTCTGATAATACTTACAAAACATAACCTTGCAATTTGTTTCGGAGTATATTTTGAAATACTGTTTACAGCTTGCCACACTCTCGCATAATACATCCTTAAACAAAAGCCTTATATAAATGGCGTATAGAGAAAAGTGCTTCAGTACGAACGAACGAAAATGCGCGCGCTGACACTATTCGGTTTGCTTTTCTTGGTCGCGGCCGGTTATGGCCAAAGCCATGATTTGTACCTCGGGCACATCATGTACAGAGACGTGCCTTTGTACACAGTCAACGACTACAGATACGGGTTCCCGCTATTCGTGAGATCCAACATCATTGAATATCCTGAAGAAGGGATCAAGAATTTCGCCTACATTACTGCTATTGTCATTAAGGATCATTACACCGATGGAACTGGTGGTTTCGCCACGGTCGTTGCCGGTGGAGTGGGACAGAGGTTCGCCAAAATCAAGCTGAAGAGCCAAAGGAACCATGGATACAATTTCACAGTGACTATTTACGGAAGATTCTGACTAGATGCCAAGATGTAGACCAATTATGCCAATTATGTTATTCATAACGTAAATTCAATTGAGAAACAATTGTATATTTATCCTCGATCTTTAAAAGGAAATTATATTTATACAGATGTTCTATACAATAGTTTTTTAAAGGATATTATAGCCTGAGTAACGACTGGACATAGTGAGACTTAACATCGTATGTCTCAGGATGGCGAGCGCAATGAAATGCCAAGGATTGTTGTGTGTTGTTTGATTTCCCTGATGTCCATGAGCGTTCGTATCGCTTACTATCAGGCGAATAAAAGGCTCGTCTCGCCATTCATTGCAATAAAAAATGTATTTTCTAGGACATATAATATATTTCCAAGTGATATTATATTCTCGTTAAAATCTATATAATAATTGTTTATGAAGTAATCATGTATTTTGCCATTCAATTGTGAGATTAGGTTATAATGTACGGCTGTAAATATGTGCCAAATATATTTTTGTTAAGTATTTTATTTATTTTGTAACCAAATTAAAGCTTATTAGCATAATGTGTTGTATTATTTATCCTAATTATTATCATAAATACCAGAGCGATTCTGTTTGTTGCGTCATGTCTGAACCGCTGAACTGATGTACATAAATTTTCTTAAAGATGTAACTTTAGAAAAGGACATTCACTGGTAGGTCTCTCATATTTCTTAGGCCGCCTGGGTACCACCGCAATGTCTATTTCTCCCGCCAAACAGCAGTTTAAATGCACTGTTCTGTTCCGGATTGAAGGCCATTGCAGCTAGAGTAACTACTGGACATATTGATACTTAACAACTTATGTCTCAGGATAGCGAGCGCAATGAAATGCCAAGCATTGCTTCGTAATTCAAGGTGTTTATTAGCAAAACCAGACAGGTTTTGCTAATGTTCATGAGCGGTCATATCACTTACCATCAGGCGAATGGCGCTTGGCTCGTAATTCACCAATAATAACCTCTGTCTCAATGCTAATTGAACCAACCAGGTCAATGTTTAAGATATTAATATCCTACCACAATTAGTAACTTATCCCCAAATATTTCTTTCATGTCGGGGTAAAGAGACCAGAAACGTCCCGTAGTTATACCACGTATATTGATTGATACCACGCCTCAACTCTTGCATACAATACAATACAAATAATTCTTTATTGCACAACAAATTACAGTAATTTAATTTAATTTATTTATTGGTCTCCAACTAAGACTCACTAATAATCTTCGTTCATCCTACCACCTCTACGCTGATGATCTCCAAATTTACACGCAGGCACCTCTGGACAGAATGGCAGAAGCTATTTCAAAGATTAACCTCGACATCCAACACATATGCAATTGGAGCAAAGCTCATGGTTTGACGGTTAATCCTAGTAAAACCCAAAACATTATTGTTGGCAGCCCCAGATTAATCTCTAAATTGGATTGGGCTCAATTGCCAAGCGTTGTTTGCGAAGGTGTTATCATCCCTTACAGCGATACTGTAAAAAATTTGGGTCTGTACATAGATAAATGCCTCACATGGGGTCCGCAGATTCGAGAAGTCAGTCGGAAACTCTTTACCTCGGCTAAGTCCTTGCGACGGTTACACAACTTTCTACCCGTTGCCACGAAGATTTCGCTTGCGCAAACACTCCTACTCCCCATCCTTGATTATGCCGATGTTAGCTATTTGGATCTCACCGAGGACCAACTAAATAAACTTGAGCGCCTTCAAAATTTCTGTATAAGATTTATATTTGGTTTACGCAAATATGATCATGTTTCTGAGTTTCGTGCTAAGCTCAAGTGGTTACCTATACGACTTCGTCGGAATACTCATATACTGTCTCTTCTATACAATATTTTGTTCAATCCTGTCACTCCTTCTTATCTCAAAGAACGATTTCTTTTTCTTCACGAGTCACATACGAGGTCCTTGAGATCGTCTGAGAACCTGAAGTTGAGAATGCCCGTCCACACCACGACATTTATGGCTAAATCATTCAGTGTTCAAGCTGTTCGTTTGTGGAACGCACTTCCTGTTGTGGTGAGGCAGGCTCAAACACTGTCATCATTTAAAAAACGATTAAAAGAACACTACCTCTATAAACAGATAAACCGATTAGGACTATTTCCTCTTATTGATTATATTGGTAATATATATATGTATGTACGTATGTTTATTCGTCTATAAATTTATATAAGTATGTATATGTAGAGACTTTCCCGCCCTCACACCCGCCACTGCAACTCCTGTCAGCCAGGATCAACAGTGGCACACAAAGATATGACACCGAGCTCCGGAGCTCGGCGAGTCTCTCAGGGACACTAGTTTGTCTTTAACCCGCATCGAAATTAATCAGAAAGAAAAAAAAAACAAAAGGAAGAGTTAGAAACAAATAGTTGTTCACTTCCCTCCGCAGCAAAGCGGGTGACAAAAAATATTGAGTCGAGAGGTATGTATCCTCATATATAAAGATATACAACTGGAGAAGCCAGATGTATTAAGCACCACGGGATAAACAAATTACATGGGTCCTATAGTTTGAGCTGCTAAATTTGGGTCCAATAATAGGTATGGCAAAAGCGCCGGAAAGCACGGAAGTTCCTCCTAGATTCCACGAGGTCCGTATAGTATGCAACACCAGAAGTTATTTGCATATTGTTCAACATTATGCCGCGTTCATCGGACCAGCGATCACACTCCCAAAGTATATGATGTGCAGTTTGTTCGTACTCACAGTCAGGTGTAGAGCATTGACACGCAGGCGATTCAACCAGCTTAAAAGTGAATAGTTTGCTCTTAAAGTTGCCATGTCCAGTTAGGAACTGTGATACACAGTGATCAATTTCTAGCCACGATTTTCTTAAGCGATCGCGAACGGACGGAAAGTATTGATATAAGTGACGCCCCTTTGAGGATATATCCCACCGGTTCTGCCATTCGTCAATTAATTCAGTGTACGCAGCAGAATACGGTTTAAATAATCTGCTAATCTTTAAAAAGTCTCGGGATGCAATAAAGTTAGTGTCTATTGTCTCTCTATTTGAATAATATAATGCGGCGCGTCTTTGCACCTCCAGATCGACCGGAAGCACACCCGCGAGAACCGGCAAAGCCTCTGTACTAACGGTTCTGTAAGCCTTACACAAGAATATCAAGGCCAGGCGTTGACTCTGGAGCAACTTCCTACGAACAGCGCCAACAGTAGATCTATCGGCCCAAACTGGAGAACCGTAACAGATACAACCCAAATAAGTTGCTCCATAGATAACTTTCAAAGTATTAAATGATAATCCCCACGTTGCCCTTGATATTCTCGTTAAAGCATAGAAGTTATTTTTCGATTTTTCTCCGACGGTTCTAATGTGTTCAATAAATGAGAAATTTCTCTCTAAAATTAATCCGAGGTAACAAACTGATTCCTTTCTTTTAACTGGTACATTGTTAAATTTAATACGCAGGGGTGTTTTTAAAATCCCTTTTAACAACATTTGAAAAGTTTTTTGAGGTGCGAATGTTAGTCGATTTCGTTCACCCCAGTTCAAAATTAAACGCAGACTCGTGTCAGCCGAACTCTCGAGCCCGGCTCTACTATTGGATTGTATAAGTAGGAGTCCGTCATCTGCGTATCCAGTTAAAGAACAACCCGGCGGAAAAGGAATTGAGAAAATATCATCGAACCCCAAATTCCATAGATATGGACCGATAACCGAGCCTTGAGGGCAGCCCATAGTCAGCGCCTTCGATACGGCATGGTGGCCAAGTTGTAATTTGGTTGACCCATGTATGTATATGTATAATACTTATGTATGTATATATAATATGTATGTATATGTGGTATGTATTTATATATAATGTATTTATATGTTTTTTTTATGTCTCCATGTTTTCGTTATCTTTATTTTACACTGCCATATCTTTTTTCCTGCTCATATATCCATCCCATGGTTGTCTGGTAGAAATTGCCTTAGAGCGATAAGACCGCCATTTGTACTTTGTTATTTTGTATTATCTCTTAACTGTTATTCCTTTTTATTGTGTACAATAAAGAATTAAATAAATAAATAAATAAGACTACACATAACACACATTCAGTAAATTACATAATTTTAAAAAATGATGTCTGTGCGTCTTAAATTACAGGATGACACATCTTGCCCAAATTGTAGGAAATACATTCAAATAAAATACAAAAAAGAATACAATCAAAAACAAAGAAAATAATTTAAAAAAAAACATTTGAACAACATATTAAATAATAATAACAATATTATGGTCATTAAGAAAATCTGAAAAAAGATAATTATAAATTATGTTACTTTCATTAAGTTATCTTTAATTAAACAAACCAAAAATGTTAATGAGATAAATTTAGGGAATTTATAATAAATAAAAAGTAACAACGGCGAAAATAAAAACAAAAAAAAAATCAAAAGTAATACAAAGAAATGGACTAATTTCTATCGCATTAAAATTTAAATATAGTTTAAAATGTATTAAAAAATATATTTATTAAACACAAAAGGAGAATAAAAGAACAAATGAACAAATTCTCTTAAAATTAGTAGTATTCAGGTTAAAGATAAGTTATGCTTGGTAATACAATGGGCGGTCTTATCGCTTACAGCGATTTCTACTAAACAACCGTGGGATGGATAATATCGGAAATAGTGGTAGATGGCGGTAAACAATAAGCATAAAGAACGAAAGCAAAAAGGTAAACTATTAAATAGCATACTAGTACTTAAATACCAAAATCAAATAAACTTATACATATATAAAAAATAATAATAACGAAATACATAAATAACGACAAGAAAGGTGATAATATAGACTTTTCAAATAGTGGTCTCGCGCCTGATTATTAAATGCCCGACAGTTTTTGAGCGTATTTGAGTATCAAAACTGGACAAATTACTTTAATATCCTCATTTGTTTCAGCAACATGGGCCTGCTAGAATTCGAGAAGTGGTCGAACCAGCCTGACCTGTTCTCGGAGAAGTCCAGGCTTTGTGCTCGCATCCGAGGCCTGACGCCAGGCCAGAGGCGCATCTGCCGACGTCACAAGGACCACATGCCCGTGGTCAGTGCTGGAGTGAAGAAGGGCATCACGGAGTGCCAGTACCAGTTCAAAGAGAGGAGGTGGAATTGCACCGTTACGGGGGATGAGACGGTGTTTGGACCTCTTACTTTGATTGGTAAGTCTGTATTTGATTATGCTTTTGTCTAATTATTCACGATTTTGGCAACCTTTTTATTATATAATTTTAAAGTAGTCTGATGGACTCGTAGCGATTATTTTGTATTTTGACGCCACGGAGGCTCCGTGGCGCAATTGGTCAGACGCCGGCTGTTAAATAAGAGATCGAGACAAATGTTTGTGTGAGCTATTTGTTTCGAGTCTGGGTGTTTGTGAGACCGAAAAGTCTCTCATAGTTCCTGATACCCACGACACAAGACTCGATCTTAGTGTGGGGTCAGGACAATGTATGTGACTGTTGGGTGTATTTTATTGGGGGTGTGTATTTAAAATCATCTCAAGTCTAATAATGATAAATAATTTGTATTGACTCGTAGCTATTATGTTGTATAGCTTATAATCATACTTCTACTATATATAAAGGACGAAATTACAATGATTAGAAGCATCATGCGAACCATATACACTTAAAACGATACCCAAGAAAGAAAAACTCGCCCTACCAATAACTTGTAACCAATAAAAGTCACATAAAGCAAGCCTATAGGAATTCCCGCGTTCTCTTTGTGAGAAATTACAAGGCCGAAGTAATAGACATGAATCAAGATAAATGCAGAATAAATTCCATTAAAGAGAACAAAAGACGTCGTTGACTTAATAAAATAACGTAAAAACAATATTCGGGGCGCTAGCTATATCGATGAAAATATTAAGTGGGACAAAAACAACTGAAAATGAAAAATGAAAATGAAAATAATTTATTGAATCCATTAAAATGTTCAACATCATTTAGATTCAGTCATTTTTTATCTACCACCCGGTTCGGAAAGCGGTTTTCACTAGAGAAGAACGGGCAAGAAACTCTAGTGTTGCTCTTTTCAAAACCAGTTTACAATGTAGGAATTATTACAAAATTTACAAGTTGGTTTAATCAGAGCAGTTCATTAATAATTTGTTGTAAATTTACAAAAAAATATTTTTATATGAATATGTTTATGTTATAATTACTACGGCCGAAAGTAGCGAAGTCACCCAGAACGAAGAATCAGTATACTCTTTTTCGCCAAAGCAGCGAATAATTGCGAAAGCCTTATGTAATCCATTAATTAATCCGTTACAATGTAAGCAAATCGGATAGACCAGTCTACGCAAGCAGCACCCGTTCACGAGTATGACGCATGTGCCAGCCATCGGCCTCCTCAACCATGCTATAGGGAAGTGACCGACCCGGCACACGACGCCACCGCAAGCATAGACTTTTTAGCGAGAATGACATACCCAATCACTTACACAGCAAAACAACTGCAAAAGTTACTTAATTTGAATGATATTATACAGAGCACACCAATACCTCCGCTCCGAGATACTACACATTTATTTAATTTTATTCTATTCCCAAGCCTTGTTATCATCTAGATATTCAGAAATTTTATAATATGCTTTATTGCATAATTTTTGCTTGATAGTTGATTTGAATTTTGTAATCGTTAAGGCTTTAATATGACTGGGAACTTTGTTATAAAAATGTATACAGTAACCCTTAAAAGATTTGCTGATTTGAACTGGATTTAAAACTATTCTGCTGACAAAGATACATGAAGAAATCTTTTACTAGTGGTGGGTCTCTCGTATGTGAGAGGCCGCCTGGGTAGGTACCGCCGCAATGTAGACATCTTCCGCCAAACAATAGTATAAATGTACTGTTGTGTTTCGGTTTAAAGGAAATTGTAGCCAGAGTAACTAACGGAAATTTTGAGACAACATCTTACGTCTCAGGATGACGAGCATTATTTTGTAAATCATGGTGTTGTTTAGTTTTGCTACTGTTTATGAGTGGTCGTATCAGGCCAACAGCATGCTCATCTTGCTATTAAAAGAAAAAAGAATATAATCCAATTAATTGGTATACCTCTGATGTAATAATACTAATAGGAATCAAATAAATTGTGAGTTGTATAAAAATATAAAGTAAAACACGCAAAGTCACAGGCGACATCTAGTATGTACATAAAGATATGATTTTCGTATAAGGAAACATTTTTCCCTCGTAAATCTAGAATTATAACAAGAATCAACACGTGGTCTGCTATTTACAATAGTTTTATCATTTATGCTACAAGGAAGCGAATAATAATTTTTCCGCAAGTTTATATGGCCTACACACTCTCAATCGTGCTCTCAATTGTAGAGGAGGCCCGTGCCCTGCAGTGGGACGTATATGGGCTGATAGAGAATTGACCTTTGAATCTATATTCACACAAGGCTGACCTAGAAATCGAATCTAAGGGCTTTGCAACGATCCATTTCACTACTCGGTCACTCTGCTTTCTTAGTACACCATCAATTATGCAGTATACGTATGCACTTCACTAATTGATTGCCGAAACAATGAACGCTGATTCGACGAGGTATTGGCGCATGGATAAGCTGTAGGCTCAATACTAAAAGGAAGTGTTCGAATCCCTGAAGGATGAAAGTAATCAACATGTGTAATTTTTTATTACAATGAATGGCGAGGCGAACGTACCATTTGCCTGATGGTAACAAAACTAACTGTAATAGTCATTATGGTTAATATGTGTAACATTGTAGTAGAATACAATCTATACTAATATTATAAAGCTGCAGAGTTTATTTATTATTTATTTATTCAATCCTTTATTGCACATAAATAAAAATACAGTGAAGAAACAACACAATAATAATAGTACAAGAGGCGGCCTTATCACTTTAGGTAATTTCTTCCAGGCAACCTTTGAATGGATATTGAGATAGGAAAAATGAGCGGGCAGTCTAAGGTTTATAAAATAGTAATATATATAGATATATATATATATATATATATATATATATATATATATATATATAATATACATACGTATATACGAATACATACCAACAAAATATATTAAAATACACATACATACAACTTACCATATACATAAATATATAAACCTATCCTAACATTTACCAAAGAGGCGAATGGACAAGATATTCCTCAGCTATGCTCTAGTTGAGAAAGGAAATGGTCTTTAATCATTTTTTTAAAGGACGACAGTGTTCGTGCCCGTCTTATCTCGACTGGAAGTGAGTTCCACAGTCGGACAGCTTGGACTGCAAATGATTTGTCCATGAATACTGTGGAGTGCATGGGCATTTTTAGTTTCAGGTTCTCCGACGACCTCAAGGATCTTGAATGTGAGTCGTGGAGAAAAATGAATCGATCTTTCAGGTAACGGGGCGTAAGAAGATTAAACATTATATTGTATAAAAGTGAAAGAATATGAGTATCCCGACGAAACCGGATGGGTAACCACTTGAGCTTAGTACGAAATTTAGAAACATGGTCATATTTGCGAAGGCCAAATATGAATCTTATACAAAAATTCTGGATACGCTCAAGCTTATTAAGTTGGTCCTCGGTGAGATCTGGATAGCTAACATCGGCATAATCAAGGATGGGGAGTAGGAGAGTTTGCGCAAGTGAAATCTTCGTGGTAATGGGCAGAAGATTGCTTAACCTTCGCAAGGACCTTGCCGAGGCAAACAGCTTTCTACTAAGTTCACGAAGCTGCGGGCCCCAATTGAAGGATCAATGAGTAAACCTAGATTCCTAACTGTGTCGCTAAATGGGATGGAAGTGCCATTACAGTAGACGGATGGTAGTTGGTTCCAGTTTATATTTGAGATTAATCTGGAGCTGCCAATAACAATGAGTTGTGTTTTGGATGGATTGACCATTAATCCATAGGTCTTGCTCCACTCACAGATCAGCTGTATGTCAGAGTTAATTCTCGTAATAGCTTCAACCATCTTATCCAAGGGCGCCCGGGTGTAAATTTGGAGATCATCACCGTAGAGGTGGTAGGAAGAACAGAGATTATTGGTTAAAGAATTTATAAAAACTGCGAAGAGTAAAGGAGACAACACGCCGCCCTGTGGAACGCCAGCAGATACAGGGCACCAAGAGGAATAACTATCCTCAACCCGAATGCGTTGCCGGCGCCCAAACAGGTAACTACGAAACCAATCAATTGCCATTGGAGATATGTTAAGAGAACGTAGTACACCAAGTAACACATCAAAATCGACAGTGTTGAAAGCGTTGCTGAAATCTAGCAATGCTAGGACTGTCAGCTGGCCTTGTTCCATGCCCGATCTGATGCCATCCGTAATATGAGTCAGAGTGGTAATTGTACTATGCCCAGGACGAAATCCCAATTGGAGAGGATTTAAGAGGTTGTTACTGGAAAGGAAATCGTTAAGTTGGGTATGGATCAGGCGTTCGAGGACTTTGGACAGGAAAGGTAGAATGGCAATAGGGCGAAATTCAGACAGTATAGAGGGCTTAAGTTTTTTTTGGTATGGGGATTATGTGGGCTTCTTTCCAAGCAGTAGGAAATGACCCACTGGAAACGGAATAGTTCAGGATGTGGCAAATGACGGGAAGGATTTCGTCTAGGATAGGAAGAATCATATTACGGCTGACACAGTCGCTACCCATGGCATTTGATGAGATAAGAGTAATGGTTCTCCTAACATCACAAGTGGCAAATTGTTTAAATTTAAAAGCTGAACATTGAGGAGTTTTAATGGTAGAAAGATGCTTTATAGTATTATCTTTGGTTTTCCTGTCAAAAAAAGATGCACAGGAGAAGTGATTGTTTAAGGAATTTAAATCAATGGATTTCGGAATTGAGTCTTGTGTAGGTTTACCCACTCCTAATGCCTACAGAAATTTCCAGACTTTAGCTGGATCTCCGTTTTCAACTGAGTTGTGAATATGTCGGCGTTGAGCATTCCTACACACCTTACTGCAGTGATTCCGAATGGCAACGTATTTAAGCCAATTTGATTCATTGGGACGACGTTTATACTTGGACTTGGCTGACGCTTTTTTACGCAACAGATCTTTTATTTCATTGGAGAGCCAAGGTGACGGAAGGTGTTTTATTTTAACTAAAAGAGTTTGTTTGTTTGTTTGTTTGAACGCGCTAATTTCTGGAACTACTAGGCTATATATCATCACGCTATGACCTATAGGAGGAAAGCAGTAGTGATATTTCTAGCAAATACGAGGAAATTTTGTTCTTTTTTCGTGGTCCGATTGGTCGATATTCTAAACTGATAGTCAGAATTAAACATTATGACCGCCATTTTAAAACGTGTATGCACCCGGGCGGAGGCGGGCCCGACCGCTAGTTATTAATATTTATCGGCTCGTTTGCTATACACCACGTCTTCACTCCGTTCCGTCCTCAACGTCTATGATCTATCTCATTCTATATCTCATTCACCCTTGGTTCGCGTAGTGTATAGTTCGAGACGACAGATGCTAAGAGTATGAATTTATCAATACACTACACTAACCAAACCCAAAATTGACAACCACAATAGGGTATTTGACTCAATTTTTTTTATTGTATTTATCAAAACTTTTCCACAGCTATGGTCTAACAAACAAAGAAATTTATAAATCCATTTAGAATTAAACAAGTTAGAAACGTTTTAAATCTTGTAGTGGGGGTAACAGAAAAGAAATGCAAAACCAAGATAGTGACGTCACTAGGGTTATTATACATTACAGTGTGCGGGTGTGAAAGAGACAGCAAGATGTCCCCACTACACCTCCACTCTTTAATTTTAAATGTTAATATTTGCCTTATGTTACAAGCTACTTTAATACTTTTTTGACAGCAAGGCTTTATTTTTAACGTATTTGTGTTCGTAAGCGAAATAATACCAAAAATCGATAATAGTTAAATACTCTATTATAAAAATACGAAAAACAAAATGCATTTAAAGGGAAGTTTTAAAATGTTCATACAGATCTTCACAGTGCGAGCTGAAATTCCGAACAGCTCTTAAATCACAGCGGAACAGTGCTGACACTAACTGATTTATAGTGACGCCGCCATTGTTACAAATGTCTTGTAGTTCCACTGTAGATATAACTCTAAATGCTCACATGCTTTGCTGTAGTTTTGAAAGGTAGTTTAATTGTTATTTTAATAAAAAATATTTATTTCTTTTGTTTTACTTTGCTTGTTACCTTAAATATTTCGTAAGCTAAAAATGTTTGTTTTTAACAACATAAACGCTTTGGTAAATACTGTAATTACAAAGCAATGCTCGTTATTCCATTGGGCTCGCCATGCTGGGACATAAGATCTTAAGATTCAATATATGTACATATTCACGTAGGTTGTAATGGGTTTATAGGCCGATACGAATGGTACTCTACTCTGGTACTGGACTCTCATATGTTTGAGGTAGGGTAGGATAGGCACCACCGCATTGTCTATTTCTCCCGCAAAATAGCAGTGTAAATGCTCTATTATGTTTCGGATTGAAGGACATATTGAGACTTAACATCTTAGTCTCAGTATGGCGAGCTCAGTGGAATTCCAGGCATTGCTTTGTAATTCAAGGCGTTCTCCCTCCCTCCGTATAACGTCGTATACTTATAATGACGTTTTATTATATGACTGTTAAATTAACGTGATAAAATAATGTAACAAAACCACAAATCAAAATTTAAACAAACAAGAAAGTATGAGTGTAGGTGTGTGTGAATGTTTGTGTAGATATAAACCACTTACATTGACATCATATTATTGTTCTGTTCTTCCCCAGCGTCCCGAGAGACAGCGTTCACCCATGCCATCACAGCTGCTGGAGTGTCGCTGACAGTCTCCCGCGCCTGTCGCGATGGCAGGCTGGCTAGCTGTGGCTGCGGACGCTCGCCTCGACCAAGGCATCTGCACAATGACTGGGTGTGGGGCGGGTGTGGAGACGACCTCGAGTATGGATACAAGTATGTATTCAAATGTATTTATTTTTATTAATTAAAATCTGCAATGAAGGTAGCACGGTACAATGTTTAAGAACAAAATGTCCTTCAGCGTAAATAGTAAATGTATTAATTTATTTTCTGCTACTAAAGATGGAACTATAAATGACATATTTTTGTAATTAGCAAAAAACCGAAAGTATAACTTTCTTACATATGACATATGATTTTTCTAGTACTAGTAAAAACAAAACAAAAATGTTAACGGCGGTATTTAGCAAAAAAAAAATAGGTGCGTGGTACTTTTCGCCCTACAGCAATAATGATTATAAACACACTGAATTGAAATGTCAACTTGGATTAAATGGATTTTACGCTAATTAAATATATATTTAAGATATATAATATTACATTAAATCTACTAATAAGAGTAGGCCAGCATATATATTTTTTAAGTTAATGGATAGCATCAAGATAATGTCAAATCTACAGTGAAAACTATCGCGAAAAAATTACGAATCATGCTTCATACAAAACGCTATTTTAATTACTATTTGTTTTTTAAATATTTATTTCAGTTCTACGATTACTTTGCATTTTACACAATTTTGTTGCGTGAATTAGGAATTTTATTAAAAACATGATTTATGAATTAACTTTTTTATTTATGTAATTAATATTATTTAAACTTCTAACATTTTAAACGCCTCTTCTTCAATAACAATCGCTCCCTATTTCGCGGTAGAAATCCCAAAGAACACGTCACAGTGTATTCTCATGTAGAAATAAGTTGTTTGAACTTGCAATGGAACACGCAAACTGTGTAAACATCTCGGAGTCTATGCTCTCCTAGTATCCCCAACTATTACACACTACAACTAATATTTAGTTCGACGCACACCACACTATTATGCGGTCTCGAGTATTTTTAATTCCGCCCCCGCCCTCACTCGATCTGTACTGAGGCTAATAACGATCTCCTCAAGACTCATGTTCTCCTAGTACTTTTCCCCCACCTTATCGAAATTTTTCCCCGCGGAAAAGCCGTGACGATTTTCACCAGATAGTTTCAGGTGAGGAAAAACTAAATTGCTAGTTTTCGCATCTTATTTTATCATATTTTGTTTCTAATTTTTTTTTATATTTCTTTTTTTGCTGAAACCACAATATTTAATACATCTAAATTCAAATAAAAATAAACTATTATTCGTAGATTAATTAAGAATTAATGTTAATAATTATTATCCCTCCTTTGCAACCGATCAATTAATTTACCTGAAAACGGGAGTTTCAGGTGGAATCCACGTGTCTTACACCGTACCTGTGTACTAGGGTATCAGAGCTCAGGTGAAGTTGGTTTACCTGGCGCGCGCACACGAATATCCGTACAATGCCGGCCAGGTGAGCTGTGTCTGTATGAACATTTGACGTCATCACGCATTTCTCCCCTACGTCGTGTTTCATGAGCAGGTTGGGTTCAGTGTGGCAATGTACGAATATTTCCCATTTATTCTCGAGTTTTACGGCGTTATTGGACTTGAAATATTCACAGCCTAATCATGGACAGTTTAAATACTTATTTTGGCTCTCGAATTCAGTCTTCTTGGCTCAAACTGAATTCAAAATTGGTTCAAAATGGACAAACATTCGATGACTAAAATGGGTTTATAAATTTTCTATGAATAAGGAAAAGCATTGCGTAAACTTATGGTGTTGTTGGGTTTTGCTACTGTCCATGAATGATCATAACTCTTACCATGAGGCGATAGCATGCTCGTCTCGCCAATCATTACAATTAAAAAAAACGACTGTTAGACCTACTCGAATATTTTCTATACCGGGTATCTCAAGACTGCTACCGAAAACGAAGCTGGGTGGTAGTTTTAGTGACTACAAACACAATGCAACTAAAAATTTTGCTAAGAAACGCGACAATTTTTTTTTATCATTTTTTAAATATCGTCATTTTTGGGTGGTAAATCCATAGTTTTTGCTAAAATAATAATTTAAACTCTTTTATACGTTAGAGACTTTATAAATAAAAGGGTATACACTATTATTTTACGAAAAAATTTATTTACCACCCAAATACGCTCATATAAAAAATATATAAAAAAAAATTTTTCGCTTTTTTTTCCCACATTTTCTGTTGCATTGTGTCTGAAGTCGTTTAAACTACCACCCGGCTTCGTTTTCGGTAGCAGTCTTGATATACCCTGTATAAACTAAAGCTTCTTCAAATTCTATATTAATATGCCCTGCATTAATTGTATGAACTTATTTTCTAGCAATGAAAGATAAAGTAATAAATAATATTGAGGAAATCATGATACAAGGTTTGGGTAATTGTGTCTACCGCGGAAAACTAATAATTTCTCAGTCAATTACGGCAGGCATTTGCCAAGTTAGTAAAATTTCCATCAAATATACCACATATTTTTCCCGGTACCTTAAGTGTCTAATATAGCAATACTAACAAGAGCACTGAAAGAGTAGGAAAATCATTCCCCTTCTCACGTTCACAATGTTACAATGTGCGTTTTCCTTCCCTATTTTATAGCGGGTTGTGATTTGGATTTGTGTGAGTGTACCTTTTGTGAGGTAAAGGTAGAATATTGTTGAAACATCTCTTGCTGTGTCATTATACCCTAGTATCCAGGTGAGACGTAAGACAGGTGAAAAATCCACCTGCTCTCTTTCAACCGTCGTGTTTACCTAAACACCTTAATCTTTTCTTGATAGTAAATGAACAAGTAATCTATTTAACAAGATTTCGGGAATTGAAAAATTATATTTAGTAAATATGTGCATATTTATTATTGTTGATACAGTTTAGGGAAATGAAGCTTTTCGCTATTGATTCATTAATTTATTAGATTAATTAATAACGAAAATAATTTATTTAAATAAGTATTCTAACAAAACATTTACTAACAATACTATTAGTTTATCATAAAAATAATTCCTCAAAAGTTATGAAACAAAATATATCAAATAGCTAAAGGTAAAAAAAGGTGAGGAAATAAATAAAGGTAAGTTAGAAATAATAAGGAGCTGTCAATTGCGCTTCACGGGGTGTCAAAGCGTGGAAGAAGACAGCTTTGGTACTAGGCTCGCATATATGTGGAGAAGTTAACCGACCCGGTGTGACGTAGCAACGTAGCGCCCAATCACGACAGCTCTACGAACATGACTCGGTTCAGGAAAACGGGAGCTACTGAATTGTACATTCATTCCAGTATTGAATATTAATATATAAATGAGTTAAGTTAGCGTTAGTTATATTTTAATTAAAACTGTTCCTGGTATTTTTGTTATTTCCTTCTTTGATTAATGAACTGTATTTAAATTATAATTAAACCAGACTGAATGGAAAAAAATAATACATTATAATATCGACTTAAGGTCGGTTATACACATGCTTAATCTGACCGTAATTTAATATAATAATAATTTTATTTCATGAATCAATATTGCTCATTTAGGATATGTCTTATGGACAAAACTTGATAAGAATAATTTTGAAACTGTGGAACATTATTTATTAAGTGTGTGGTGGCCTGTTGGTAAGCGGACCAGACATTGTTGCCACATGTTCACGGTAGTAGCACATTCAAATCCTAGGACACACCTCTGACTTTACGATTTCATGTATGTTTTGATAATAATCAATCACTCAATCACACAATTATAACGGTGAAGGAAAACATCATGAGGAAACCTGAATACCAAATCGATGTTTAAGAATTTCTATGGTATATAAAGTCCGCCAACCGTCATTAGGCTATCGTGTTGGAATATATGGCCAAAACACTCTCAATCGTATTCTTGTCTGTAGAGTCGTGCCGTGCAGAGGGGCGTATATGGGTTAATATAGGTACAGGTCCATGTATCATCATTTGTAAATTGAATGCCATATTGAGCAATTTAAAAATTATGCCAATTAAAGTTTTCCTTAAAACTGGATGTAGAAAATCTGTTCCATATTTCTGTACCATGTTACCTTAGCTACGCTCTCGTAGAATACCTTCTACGAGCTCATGTTTCCCTGGACCTGTTTCACGCACTGAAAGGGTTAGATTGACGCCTGAAATTTTCAACCAAGCAATGACATAAATGAAATCTTGTTTTCGATAGTTTAATTTATTTTTCAATAATAAGAAATGTATATATGTATGTGTTATGGGCCAAGTGATTAATGCGGGCAGTATTCATAATGCCCGGGCAATATGAATATTGCCGAGCCATATCGGGTCAAGTGATTAATTACAATCTAAACTCACCTATTTATCACATAGCCCGGGCATTATGAATACGGCTACATGATGATCGGACAATTTGATTAATAGGTGATTTTTTTACGTGGTGGGATGACGCATTGTCGCATCTGCGATACACCTATAAATAAGACAGGTTGAATTGACTTGCTTATGTTTAGTTGTTTTTTAATGTCTGAAACATAATCTTCAGAAGAAATATAGTGTACCCACTTTATGGATCAGTTAGGTCGGCTGTGCCCAAAACCGACTCGGGACACCCCGACTTCACGTAGTCTTTTGGCTACCGACCCTAGAGGGTATATACTAGGGGCGAAGGGGCTGAACTTCCCGTAGCGCCGGGGACGATGCAGAGGCTAATTTCTATTGACAACAAGCACGCACCTCCCCTGGTACCAACCAGGGCAGGTGCGGCACTCCCCCTCCCCCTCCACTCCTCCCAACCCACTTCCTCGTGCTGCCCTATTCTAAATTCTATCACTTCAGCTCATTGTTTTGATTTTGATTCGCTTAACATCACTCTGCCCAATAGGCACTTGGCATTATTCATAATACCCGGGCAATGTGATAAATTGATTGGTTATAATCACATTGCCCGCTCTTATTGGGCATTATTCATATTGCCCGGGCATTATGAATAATGCACGATTAATCACTTGGCCCATAACATATGTACTTTTATGCTTCAAAATGGTACGTTTGCGTAAAATAGAGGGATTCTGCTGCTATATTAACTGGTAATTTAAATTAACGACGCAGAGATACTGGATTCTAGATACACGATTTATCGGCGTGATAGAAATTCCAGCATAAGTTCTAAAAAAGAAGGCGGCGGCTGCCTTATCGCTGTTTCCAACCGTCTGAAGTCGTCCCGTTTAGAAGTGTGGCAAAGCGACATCGAGGATCTGTGGGTTTCGGTGCGGACATTGTCCAACGAAGATTTAATTCTAGGCTCTGTTTATATACCACCTAATGCTCCTTCTACAATGTATGATGCATTCTTCGAGTCAATTAGTGATAAATTACCTTTTAGTAATAATAAGTGCATCTTGTTCGGTGACTTCAATATTGCTGGGATACATTGGACATTAGATGACAGCGGCCTGTACACAAATCCATCTGTGTGTAGATCTCAAATTGCTTATTCACTTTTTGATTTTATGTGCCATAATAACATGTATCAAATAAATCATATTACTAATTCACATAACAGAATACTGGATTTAGTCTTAACAAATTTCATTGGCCCCACTCTTAGTGAAACAATGAGTTCATTGTGCAATACTGATAGTCACCATCCTGCATTGGAGGTAAAATCTGACTGTTTTAACACCTTGCGCAATCACAAAACTCTATTGCCGAAACAATTTGCTAGCTATAATTTTAGTAAAACTGATTATCCATCTCTTAATGCTTATTTGAGCAGCATTGATTGGCATGTTACCTTAGACAAATTCGATAATGTAGACGACATGGTTGCAGCATTATATCAGCACTTAAAAGTTGCCACTGAACAAAACTGTCCCAAGACTAGATCAAGGCGGTGGAAATATCCCAAGTGGTTCTCTGCTAGCTTGATTAAGATGATTAGAGAAAAATATAAATGTAGATCGAAATATAAAAAGAACCATAATCCGAGAGACCTGCTAGAGTTTGAGATACTAAGAGAGAGGGTGGATAAGAGGATTAGGAGTGATTATAATAAATACGTAGCTCTGATTGAAGATCGCATAACAGGCAATCCTAATTTGTTTTGGTCCTTCATTAAAGACTCTAAAAACTTAAAATCACAATAGCCATCTACTATGCACCTGAATAATGTTACGGCACACAGTAATGTCGCCATGTGCAATTTATTTGCCGATCATTTTTCATCCACATTCTTATCACCTGTGCCCTCTATTCTTATTAACCCACTGCTGTCCCCTCCCTATGGTCTATAATCCGGCCGCTCAGAGAATGCGTTCCTGAAAGGTTGTAATCGAACGGACGACGTAACTTTGAAGTGTCGTTGCAAATGCAAAGACAGCAAATGTAAATACATTATCGAACAATTTTATTTATTTACCCTACTTACGAAATAAAACATCATAAAAAATTAAATAATATGTAAATTTAGGTTAAATTTTATCACTTTGGACTAAATTTGACGGTTAATAAAAATAAAAATATTATATTTATAAGTTCATACCACGCCGTTACAAGGTTATGTCAACTGTTCATTTCTGGAGTGATGTGGCCAAAAAATAGCAGATTATTATAACGTTATTTTCTGTTATAATATAAAATAATACATTTGTGTTTTTAATAATGTATAACGTAATAATTAAACGGATCTAACTCTTTATTTCACCTGGCAGCAATATAATATCTTTCACATTTGTGAATTTTATTTAAATTTGGCATTGAAGTTTATTAAAATATTTTAAATAAGAACATTTAATATTAACTTATATTATTTACTTATAATTGATTTAATAATAATAAGAATCAGGTGCTCGCGAAATGCGTGAGTACTGGACGAATATCTGGTCGTCGGCTGTCTCTCACACCGATAACCTACGACGAATAACCACCGACGATAACCTTGTCAAAGCTGAAAAAGACAAAATGTCAAAATATTTAGATTTGGCTCACGAGGTTACCGACATGTGGGATGTCGACTCAACAATTATTGTCCCGATTGTCGTTTCTGCTCATGGGTTGATACCAAAGAGCCTCGACCAACATCTACAGAGGCTCTCAATCGGCTGTTGGGTCAGGAGTCAGATTCAGAAGGCAGTATTGCTTGACACGGCACGTATTGTGAGGCGTTTCCTCACTTTGGGCTCCTAACCACCGGTGGCTTGGGTCTCGAGCCTCACCACCGTTGGATAACTTTTTATATTTTTATATGTATTTAATATAAAATTATATTAGATAAAATGGGACAGAAGAATAGGTACAGATGTGATTGGAATTGAACGAGTAGTTTCGACAACGGCTGTCATATTGATTTTAAATAAAATACGGGCTGGAATCTGTATTTGCACCCAGGCGAAGCCGGGCCGGGCCGCTAGTAAAATATAAAATGTGTTGCATTATTAAGATAAGTTAGTAAAAGACAATAATATTTGGTATTTTTATTTACATTTATATATATTGTAACTATTATAATGATCTTTTTTTTATTGCTTTGAATGACGATACGAGCAGTTCGTTCGCCTGATGGTAAGCGATACGACCGCTCATGAATAGTAGCAAAACCAAACAACACCTTGAATTACAAAGCAATGCTTGGCATTCCACTGCGCTCGCCATCCTGAGACATAATATGTTAAGTCTCAATATGTCCAGTAGTTACTCTGGCTACAATGTCCTTCAATCCGAAACACAACAGTGCATTTAAACTGCTGTTTGACGGGAGAAATAGACACTGCGGTGGTACCCACCCAGGCAGCCTCTCACATATGAGAGATCTACCACCAGTATCTGGATCTGAAAGAAGTTTTGAGTTTTTATTTATTGATTAAATGTAACAAAACAGGATCGGCTGTCCTTGTGCAGCGTGTGACGTCACAATGTATAATTTTATTAATTTCTGCCACTAAGATCATTCACCAATTGTAAAGTGTGACGTAAATTTTAAAAAGTCACGTGACCAACCGTTTTGGTGACAATATTTTTAGTAATAAAGAAAAACATGTTTATTCGTTATAAAGATCTCTTTAAAAATATATTAACGGTTGGAAGATTTAAAGAATGATTATACCTAGATTTTAAAACACTTTATAGAAAATAGTCATCCAATTATTCTAACTTGCTACTTTTACTGGGAATAATTCAAAAGTTTAGCAAAATGATAATTATTTCCCATCACTACTCATGATCAACTGACATGTGTCAGGAACGCATTCTCTGAGCGGCCGGATTTTAAACATGTTGTCTAAAATATATCTTTCTTACAATTCTGTATTTAGAAAGCTCAAATCACTTAAACCTAGCAGAAGTAGCGGTCCTGATGGTTTCTCATCATTTTTTGTGAAATCCTGTGCCACTGGTTTAGCTGCTCCTTTAACAATTATTTTCAATAAGTCCCTTCAATCTTCAACTTTTCCCACTCACTGGAAAAAAGCTTTTGTTGTTCCTATTTACAAAAAAGGAGACAATTGTTTAATCACCAACTACAGACCAATATCACTTTTATCATGTTTCTCAAAGGTCTTCGAGTCTCTTATTTGTCCCTTTTTATCGTGGCATATAAAAGAAATGTTATCTCCTTCGCAACATGGGTTTACGTCTCGCAAATCCACTACCACTAACCTAATGACTTACGTGAACGAAGTGTCTGCATCTATAGACTCTGGTTCGCAGACCGATGCAGTTTACACTGATTTCACCAGCGCGTTTGACAGAGTGGATCATGTGATATTATTACGGAAATTGGAGCATAGGTTTGGCATTTCAGGCAACTTGCTATTGTGGTTTAGATCCTATTTGTCCAATAGATCCCAAGTGGTGGTCAAAGATGGACACTTCTCCAAAATATATTACTCAACTTCTGGAGTACCCCAGGGATCACATTTAGGTCCTATACTATTTAATTTATTTATAGACGACATAGTTCAGCATGTAAAATATTCCAAATGCTTACTGTACGCGGATGATTTAAAATTATATAGGACCATTCGTTCCCGGGAAGATTCTCATCTCTTACAGGCCGACTTATCTAGTATTGGGAACTGGTGTATTTTAAACAACATGTCACTAAACGCTAGTAAATGTTATCACATCAAATTTACTAAGAAATTAAATGCTCTTGATTCTACGTATACTTTGGACGGTGTAAACTTAGAAGAAGTTAATAAAATCAGGGATCTGGGGGTTATTCTTGATAGTAAATTAAACTTCATAAGCCATATTGATCATATAGCTCAGAGTAGTAACAGAATGTTGGGTTTCATCAAGAGAGTTGGGAAGCACTTCAAAAGAACTAAGACATTAAAGATGCTGTATTGTGCCCTTGTCCGTAGCCGCCTTGAGTACTGCAGTCAGATTTGGAACCCCTTCTATAGAATCCGCATTGACAGGTTGGAAAGAATACAAAAGTATTTCACAAGATTTCTGGTCTACAAGGCGAAGTGCAATGGTAATACCACCATTTGCCTACGTGCGGACTATGATACGAGACTCGACCACTATAAAATGAATTCACTGGAAAAAAGAAGATCTTTACTTGATGCAACTTTTCTGCATAAACTTATTAGTGGTGCTATCTCAGAGTCTTTTCTGCTGGGGGAGCTGAATTTCAATATTCCTAATCTGAATAAAAGACCTAGTCGCATTGATAGGAATACGTTCCGTACGCGCCGATATCGATCCAATGTGGGGAAGTTTTCGCCAATCAATAGATTACAGAGTAATTTTAATGACCTTCAAAGTTCTGCGTCTGTTGATTTATTTTGAAGGTCTGTCCCTTGTTTTAAAAAACAAGTGCTGCAATCAGGTCTGTCAAATTTTAATTCATGGCTTTAATTTTCATAGTTGTATAATTATTTTTTCTTATTATTTTCTATATTGTGCAGTTATTTTATGTGTAGTTCTGAAATTTATGTTTGTTATTCTCTGTTTTTTTTTGTTATTGTATAATTCAATTGTAATACAAATGCTGTTTCATACCTGTAATTAGTGAGTAGACTAGTCCATAAATTGTACAAGTTGTAAAATGCATGTTTAGTTTATTAACTGTTGGTGTGTCATTTAATAAATAAATAAATAAATAAGTAATAATATAATATTTTGAGGAATATATAATATATTCAAAACTATTTATTTATGAAAATAATAATTTCTTAATTGATGACAGGTGGTCTATTTGATTAGATGTTTATTGTTTGTAACTTCTATAAAAATCTATATATTTGGTTTTAGTTTTATTGTTTAAAAATGTTTTATGTATAAGTATTCCAACTACTAATTACACACAAAATTTAATGCGTCTATGCAAATATTAAAACATCTGGCATATTAGATACATGCTCCTAAATAAATAGCTCAGGTACATCGTATTTGAAATATTCTATTTTTAGGTAAATATTTTTTAGCTACAATGCCAATATCTAATTCATGTTTACTATTCTACACTTATAAACAAAGAGATAATATATTCGAGACAACTAAATTGCGATCTAACAACATTTCTTAATTATTATAATATTTTATGAACTTCAGTGACATTTAGGGCTCAATGAATTCGCTTGTGCAATAATAATCAATATTAATACAGTATTATTAATGCATGTATTTTTGTTTCACTCCTGAAGTTCACACACACACACATAACACACAATAGAAAAGTAATTCCAAACATTCCAAACTCGTAAAACAAAAAAAAGTATGGATTTTTTCTGCACATTTCGAACACGATGTACTAGGAATGCAAAAAGAGTAGAATGTTAGAAGGGATTTAGACACGCCCACATTTTTTCAGTACTGTTACGTCATCGCTTTGAGGCTATTTTACCAGGCTAGCAGAACACCACAAGAGTTCTAGCGCAAACGCGACCTACGTCATGTCTGCACCACATTTTTCCAGTTAAGGGGCTAGCCACTATAAACTATATTTTATTATATTCATTTATATTATATTTTATTTATTTATATGTAAAATAAAATAATACATAGTCGATTAATTAGTAGTTAGATATTCCAATTTAATGTTATTTAAAAAATATTTACATCATTTTTTTTTCGTTTAATTCCAATAGAAAAGCAGTCTAAACTAAGATGTAAGGTACATTTGAGAAAAGACATTTTTTACAAGACGCCGCTTTATAAAAAAATACCAGCCTTAGCTACCAGGAACTCATGAACAACCAGCAGTCAAGTCGCATTGGACAAATGAAATAAAAAAACCTAATCCAGGCCAGTTTGTATGTGTGCAGTGGGCGGGGCTTCACCTATAAAGCTTTTCACGGGGGAAAACCGCGGAAACTTTTTAACTTTTTTACAAAAAGAAAAATTTTAAAAAAGCTTTTCCGATTTGTCTGTTTGAAATTTCTGCACTAAGGCAGCATAAGTGTTAGGAGTAGTGTTACGTTTGGAATGCGAATGGCACGCGCGGAGCGACTATTTTGCCCGTGGAATGCGAGTTCATTCAGTGCATAGGGGATATTTTCCCGCATTCGGGTATTTTTGCCACCAGGCGTTCATGAGGTTCGTGGAGATTCAAAAGATTCCAAGTATTCGAGGTATGCCGCAGATTTGGGTAGGGCCGATTTATTGCGGGATTTCTTTGACCTTTACAAACGATTTTAAATGAACTTAATTTTCAATTGTGATTATTTTATTGTATTTTGTGTTATTGTTTGGCCATTTTTTGTAAGGATTCATTCTCGATTTAATTACGTTTAATTTAATACATTAACATTTCACTTTTGGCGAATTACATAAAACGTTAAAAACAGAAGTTATTAAAAAAAACTTATTAGAATTCTAAACATTATTATTGCCCACACTGTTCAAAAATACAATGCTTAGAAGACGAACTTATAAAAAACATCAACTACACCCGCCCGGTTTAAGTCCCCTCGGCCCGGATAAACCCGGTTAACCCGGGTTAAGAACGCCTTAATTCGACAACAGTTACCAGGAGAACACGAGAGCGAAGAGACAGTTAATCCACTTCACCCGGTTTTCGTCTCACGCACACTAGGATACATTTTAGTGTGCGCACACCCTTAATGGTACCGAGTGTATTGAGGCCACGAAAAAAAAGAACATACAGTCGTATTGAGAACCTCCTCCTTTTTTTAAAGTCGTTTAAAAATAGAATACCACGTCTAATTGCGATATAATTAAATCTGTTACATACTTTATAATTTTCACGCCTGTATCCCAGGGGGGTAGGCAGAGATCACCACGTTACTCGATTCTGACATACCAATTTCGTTTCATGCACTTTCTTACGTCTTAGGACGGCGCACGCAGTAGAGTACCAAGCATTGCTATGTAATTAAAAGTGTTGTTTGGTTTTGCTACTGTTCATGAGCTGTGTCATATTACTTACCATGAAGCGAAGGGTATCCTTGTCTTGCCATTGATTGCAATAAAAATATCTATTAATGCGTCATTATTTAACGCAGACAATAAAATATTTCTCCAAGGTACCTCCATGATATTATATCAAAAACTAATCAAAAATACTAAAACATTACAAATTACTTTTGTTTCAGAGTACAAAACCGCTTGCCGCTCATAAAATAAACCTTTAATATTAGTACAAATTACAAGCGAATATTTCTACATTTCGGGGCCCAATTGTCTACCCCTCAATTCAGGCAATGCAATGAATAGCTTATCCAGAAAACCTTAAGGTCTTAGATAGCATAGCACGTGACACGGCTACAAATCGATATCATCGTAGCACCCTCGTACGGCGTAGCAATTTGGAGTAGTGTGATTTTAACCGTAGTGATTTTAACCAGCTATCTTTGTCTATCTTTTGTCTCTCTTTCGTTAGGGGATAGTTTTGCAGAATCCATACTTATCCGGATTCCGTACTGGGGTAGGATAGTTAACGAAGTTAATTTAATTAAAATAATTTTATTACACAAACGCATTAAAAACATACCACAAACATTTTGCAATTAATATTGTTCTAAAATAAATTAACATATTATGTAAATAAACTCACGCTATTTTCATTCTAAGTTGTTGTTCATTTTAGGTTGGATTAAGTACCATGTGTCAAAATCACCCTATTTTTATTTTTCTCTGTCTATGTTTATTTGATGGAAGTTCAACCCCGCAGGTTCACGGAAGGCTTTGTGGATATCCGTGAACGGGAACGCAAGGTAAAGCGCGGCAGTCGGGAGCAGGGCCGCCAACTCATGAACCGACACAACAACGAGGCGGGGAGACGGGTGAGACGTTCTACTTATACATATATTATATATACGTAGGTATTATACTAGAGCGTATACTTCTACGTATTATACTAGAGCCGACATCAGGAACAAAATCTCTGCGTACGGTGCGTGCACACGGGCACACAGTGAAGCGAGAGGGAAGATAATGTTATTTCGTAGACGTGACAGAGACAGAAATAGAATGTACCGTTCATTTTGTTATAAACATTTTAATTGCAGTCTCCCCTCTTGTGTATTACCTCAATGACTTATACTCATGAATTTAATTTTTAATGTATTTATTATTACTAGTGGTCGCCTAGTGGTCGAAATTCGACCAAATTAAGAAGAGAAAAAGTTTTTACCTGTATGATGATGTTATTCTGATAATTCGTGCACATTTAAATGTACGTATCTCTCAAAATCACTTATTTATCCTGAAGTATATGCAATTACTGAAATCGTAAACTACAATAATTGCTTTGAACCAGCAATAGCAATTTTTTTTTGTACCTGAATGTTGTTATTGCAGATTGCTGCTACAGAACTTTCTTTATGCATATAATGATAGTCCGTGTACATTTAAATGTATCTTACTGCTACACAATTTGTATAAGCGCTCAGTATTTCACGTAGTATTCGTCAAATAAAACTTTTCTGTTTGACATTCAACTATGTCTATATTATACAAAAGAAACAATTTGACCACAAAGTATGTATACGTTTACAAATACTTGTGTATGCGTATGTCAAATGCTTGCTGGTTTGTGAAATGTTTTATTTATTGTTTTAATGTACTTTTTATGCATTATTATTAAAATCTTTTTTTTATATTAAATGAGGCAAATAAAACTTTTTTTTTATATGTCACTCTATGTCTATGGACAAAATGAAAAACAAAAGAAACAATTTGACGTGTACAAATACTTGTGTATGTATGTGTGTGTGAAATGCATGGTAGTGTGTGTAATGTTTTATTTATTGATTTAATGTACTTTATAAGCATTATTATTGAAAAATATTAGCGTTCTGCACTTCTCCTACACATAAACTATAAGTGTGCCAAATTTTATGCTCCTACGTCCCCGCAATTTTCGTAAAAAGGGGTCCAAAGTTTTTGCATCACGTATTAATATATAGATTTGGGAAGCAAACAGAAAATGTAACATGTACATAACAGACGAATGTTTTGCAGAATCCAGTAAAGTATCCACTAATAAAATAACACAGGTGTGAGGAGAGTGAACAATAACATTACTTAAAGTAAAATGGAAGAAAAAAGTAAGAAGAAAGAAAACACAGAGATAAACTAAAATACAAAAGTACATAAATTATTTATAATTGAAATGAATTTTATCATTTATATATGCATATATATATATACCTATATATTTGGAGAGATTATCCTAAAAGGAGTAGAAGCATAATATGGATGGCCGCGACAAGCGGTACCTATTCCCGTCCGAAAAAATAATGAGTGGGCAAGCCTAGCGTTACATTGGGCACGAATTCCAGTCACGATCAATTAGAAAAATAGTATACAAACTGAAAAAAATACCTCGAAGTAGTTTTCCTAACCGAAACTCAAACCTACACGCTTACAGTCTACCGGACACATTCGCTGTTATAGAGCACAGTAAGTAAGCTTTCCTTTGAAAAAAAATATTTATGTCATAAACATAATATTTTATCTCACCCCTCAGTGAACCTGTAGCTTACCGGATTACAACCAGTTCTCCCATAGGTCGTAAACCGAATACTTTTGCATTTATGTGGTATTAATGCGAGTAATATTTCCAGTTTAAAGGATTATTTCAATAAGCGCGAACGCAGTGGGCTCTCGACCTAATGTCTGTAATCTGCTACTTATAATATTTATCGACGAGGCCACTAACACAGCGTTGAAATTTATTAAATAACACAGTACGTAAAACAAATTTAAAATTGGCAGAATTTATATTTTCTTCTTACCTGTATAAAAAGCGTTAATAAATAATTTTGTAATGAAAATATTAGTAAGTGTACTTATGTTTTTTGAAAAGCAGTACCCACAGTGTCTTTATAAATTCGTTATACTGCAGATTAATTATTAAATTGCTGCAGTAATAGATTTAATTGAAGAAACACAGAAGCGAATGAAATGTTTATTTGAATCTATCGAGATTTAAGACATGGATATTTTACATAATTCTTTATTTGCGTTTAAAAAAGACCATATTTCTCTTGTTATTGAGATAATATTCTAGAGTGGACATAACAAACAAAATATTTTTATCAAAAAATAACATTCCTTCTGTTTCTGTCTCTGTCACGCCTAAGCGGTAATCTTCTGTAATCATGGCACAGCTATCCGCTCTATTATAATACCTTAATGAATTTTTTGAACCTAAATCAACAGTATAATGCAAAGAATTGACATTGTGCACATTTTATTTATTATTTTTATATAAAAAACATTTTTCTACTAAAATTCTCAAAGGGTATCAAAGGTAAATGAAAATCGCCAATGCAGTAGCGTTATCCGATAGTAATACAAGTTCCAATACAGAAAACATGGCCGTAACTTATGATTACTAGTCGGAGTTGTACGCTAAGACAGGTTTATGTCACTTACTTAATTGTTTCCGAACGGATTTATCGCTCGACGAACTTGCGTTTTATAACCTGACTGACGAGCTGTAAATAATGGATTAAGTTCATTAAGTTTCAATGTTTCTTTATGGGATGGATGTAGTAAATACCCTTCTTTAAATAGTTTTTTTATTTCTCTGATTAGCGAGTATAGCATGACATTCACCATGGTAAGCGATACGACAGCTCATGGACAGTCAAAACGAAATAATATGAATTACAAAGGCAATTGGCATTCCACTGCGCTCGCCATCCTGAGACATGAGATGTTAAGTGTCAATATGTCCAGTAGTTACTCTGACTACAACGTCCGACTAACCGAAATACTATGTCGTTTGTCGACATAATTCTTAGTCAGTCAGAAGAGTATTTAATCGGGTATTTGACTCCAATTATTTATTTATTTTATACAGTATTAAAACGTATCCATAGCTATGGTCAAACAAACAAAGAAATGTATAAATCCATTCAGAATGAGACAATTTAGAAACGTTTTAAATCTTGTAGTGTGAGTAACAGAAAAGAAATGCAACACCAAGATAGTGACTTCGCTAGAGTTATTATACATTACAGTGTGCGCGTGTGAAAGAGACTATTCTGCTACTAGTCTTTAATGTTAAATATTAATATCTGCCTTTTGTTACAAGCTACTTTAATACTTTTTTAAATAGTACCAAAAGTCGATGATAGTCAAATACCCTATTGTTCCAGGCGGTGATAGCCAAGTCTCGGGTGACGTGCAAGTGTCATGGCGTCTCTGGGTCTTGCAGTCTCATCACCTGTTGGCAGCAACTGGCGTCGTTCAGAGAAATTGGTGAGAATTTTCTATATCTATACCTTCTCCTATACCGGGTATCTCAAGACTGCTACCGAAAACGAAGCCGGGTGGTAGTCTTAGTGGCTACAAACACAATGCAATTAAAAATTTCGCCTAGAAACGCGACAATTTTTTTTTATGATTTTTTAAATATCTTTATTTTTGGGTAGTAAATCCATAGTTTTTGCTTAAATAATAATTTAAACTCTTTTATACCTTAGAGTATTTATAAATAAAAGGGTATATACTATTATTTTAGGAAAAAATGTATTTACCACCCAAATATGGCCATAGGAAAAAAATAAAAAAAAATTGTCGCTTTTTTTTGCAACTTTTTCTGTTGCATTGTGTCTGAAGTCGCTTAAACTACCACCCGGCTTCGTTTTCGGTAGCAGTCTTGATATACCCTGTATATTGACAGCCTCTGTGGTGTAGCAGAAGAATTGAAATGACAAGTGTGAAAGAATGATAGAAAGAAAAAAAAGAAAGAAAGTGAAATGAGAGGCCGCGAATTCAATCCCAAGTAATGTTTGTGCGGCTCACAAATATTTCTTTCGGCTCTGGGTGTTTGTGAGACCGAAAAGTCTCTCGTGGTTCCTGATACCTACGTTACAAGACTCGATCTTAGTGTGGGGTTAGGACTGTGCATGTGGCTGTTGGGTGTTATTGAATATTTATTTATACATATTATATCTACATATAAGTAATTTGTAACTAGTCGATGTCCGTGCATAAATGATATAGGAGAAAAACTATTATATGGGGACTGTATTAACGTAATAGAATCCAAAACAATTACTGATAAAAAAAATTCTGTTTATCTTTGTGCGCGCTTACCCCAGAAACGACTTATTTAAATTCACTCAAATAAACCCTTCTAAACGAACCAAAATTAGTCTAATGGGGTTAGTGACGTCACACATACATCATATTCTACTGACAAAGGCATGCCATTATACAGGGTGCATACGTATATATTCTCCTTCCCGAATAGACGAACAATACCCGATCATTTGGCTAGTGATCTGACTAATTGACACGGGCCAGTGGCTTGCAAAGCATTCTATCTGATTATGATGTTAAACTAAACGTCTATACACTAGGTGACAATATTATAATATTAAATATTACATAGGTTAATTTTTGGATTGTATTCTAATACACTTACGAGTATTAACACAGCTTTGTATCAATCTAATTTTAAAAAAATCCATTTTGATTTATGTAGATATTCTGTCAGGACAGCCATACCATCATACGTGGTGTAGTCACTTTTTCAAGCAAGTCTTAAACTATCCGGACCATGCAGTATTAAAATGAGCCTTATGAATGATTATATTTATCGATATACCATCATAGGGCACACACTCCTCAAATATTGTGTCTAATGAGCAACCGCTTCAAATAATTTTCTCGTGAGGACATGTAGGTATGACATAAGTCCTCTCCACAGTGTTATAAAACAAACAAAATGTTTAGAAAAAACAACGGCGAACTCTAATCATATCGGTTTGAGTTACTCAACACCAGAGAGCGAAAATCCTTTAGTTTTACGGGTTTCTCTATTTTACTTAGATAATATTTTACGCAGATCGTATAAGCCCTGAATTACTTCTGACAGCATCGATTATCGATTTTAAAACTTTTATTGTTTATGAATATGCTTATGCATGCGGAAATGAGAATTATTATGTTCGCATTTCCATACAGAATAATTTGTAACTAGATAAGTATTTCAAATAGACAAAGTCCAATCTGTAAGTTGTATTTCAGTTTCAAGTCTCCCCCCTCTATAATAAATAATATATCTTATTCTTATCAATAAATAATATTATATGTTAGTATGCGTATATTCCTGAATTATTTTTCTTACCTACCGCTAGAGAGCGTTTTGAATTGAATGACTGACTTCTCTACCTCAGAATGTAAAATGTACTCTGTGGCCTTCTCAATTAAACGCGATTTTAATGGAATACTGTTCTCATCAATTACACCTAAATATAATATATCTATTACAACACAAGAACCAAAAGATATTTATTGCAACCGACTTGACATCTACGAATAGTCTCGTTTGTACAAAATGACTTAACTTTTTGCCGCCATTGTCTCGGGTTATGCAAATAATCTTCTAAGTCTTAGCTAATGCTGCAGTGAAGTGTCCGTCATCTAAATGCACAAGAACAATGGTGAATTAATGCTCTTACATTAGACCTTCGCTCTTCGTAAATTATAAGGGGACTGGGGGTTACCCTATACATAGACACGAACTTCGAATGTTCGGACGTTCAACTTCCACTAATTAAAATGATTTCCACTTCTAAAAATTCATTCTATTCTATAAGAAACTTATAATTCAGTCCGAAGTTGGTCTATGTTTCCTGCGTATTATAAGGGTCCCAGCATTTTGTAAAGTATTGAGGCATATCCGTACTGTTTTAGGAACGATGTTCGAACATTCTTCGTCGTGTCTGATTATAGAGTAACCCCCCTTGTGCGATTTGGTAAATTTATATCGACGGACGAATTTTAGTCAAATTCTAATGCGCTAAAACTGTATTGCTGTGTGCGAAACCTTTTTTTTTTTAATAGTTAGCCATACTATTGGTTTTCATAGATAGAATCATCATCCTAAAGTAATGAAATTGATTCACTATTTACAATAGTAATGTTACCAATCTCGTAAATGACATATTGACAAAATATAAAATTAAATTTAGTATTTGGAAATACACGTGTATTTTGACACCATTAATAGCATGTCAAATATAACTATTACAAATCCAATAAAGCACTCAAAACGACTATTATTAACGGGCACTTAACCTACCTAATATTTCCACTTGATTAAGTCACCGTTCACGCTGTTATTATTTATGACCACTTAAAAACTGTTTACGGCAACTAAAACCGAACGACATTTTTATTTTACGATCTTATAACGTTTCATGTTTTATACAAGAGTAGTAAAATGAAATTTCTTTATTTTTATTATGTTTTTGATGGGCTTTCATATTATTGTGTTTTCGATATTTACGATGTGAAAAATGGGCATTTAATTTCATTTGGGTGGTCTTTAGTGTTAAGCGGCTAATTTGGATTTGTATGAACCACGCTGAGATTTGATTACTAGAGCTGTTCTTTATTTATTATTTATTAAATTCTTTAACACAGTAAAAATAAATAACAGTTTAGAGACAGAATAAAACAACAAAGTACAAATGGCGGTCTTATCGCTCTAAGGCAATTTCTGCCAGACAATCATGGGATGGAGATATGAGTAGGAAAAAAGCAAGGGCAGTGTACAATAAAGACAAATGAAATGAAAACATATAAATACATATTGTATATACATCATCCATCCATCCATCAGCCAAAGGAAGTCCTATACTTTTTAGAATTTTACTCATTTTTAAATATGGAGTGGACGCAAAGAAGACCGTTTTGCAGTTATTGCGTTGCATCGTTGCGGTTACGCGCCAATTCAAATTTTTGTCATACTGAAAAATGTTCAGTACCTATAACCAAAAGATTCGTTTATCGTACCATCAAACGATACAATGAAGACTCTAGTGTAGATGACAGGTCAAGAAGTGGTCGCCCTTGGTCTGTTAGGACTCCAGCAGTGATAAAAGCTGTGAAGGCGCGAATTCAAAGAAATCCCAAATGTAAGCAGAAACTGTTGGCCCTTCAGATGGGGTTAAGCAGAACCACGGCGAAAAGGGTGTTAAATGAAGACTTAGGGCTTCGGGCATATCGAAGAAAAACAGGACATCGTCTGAATGCTCGTCTAATGGACCTGAGACTGAAGAGATGCCGCGCTTTGTTGAAGCGGTACGCGGGAAAAAAATATCGGGAAATTCTTTTTTCAGATGAAATTTTTTTTACCGTAGAGGAGAGCTACAACAAACAAAATGATAAGGTGTACGCACACAGTAGTGAAGAAGCGAGCAACCGTATTCCGCGTGTCCAACGAGGTCATTTTCCATCCTTGCTCATGGTATGGTTGGGAGTTTCTTATTGGGGCTTAACAGAGGTACATTTTTGTGAGAAAGGTGTAAAAACGAATGCAGTTGTGTATCAAAATACAGTCCTGACGAACCTTGTGGAACCTGTTTCTCATACCATGTTCAATAACAGGCACTGGGTATTCCAACAAGATTCGGCGCCAGCTCATAGAGCGAAGAGCACACAAGACTGGCTGGCGGCGCGTGAAATCGACTTCATCCGGCACGAAGACTGGCCCTCCTCCAGTCCAGATTTGAATCCGTTAGATTACAAGATATGGCAACACTTGGAGGAAAAGACGTGCTCAAAGCCTCATCCCAATTTGGAGTCACTCAAGACATCCTTGATTAAGGCAGCCGCCGATATTGACATGGACCTCGTTCGTGCTGCGATAGACAACTGGCCGCGCAGATTGAAGGCCTGTATTCAAAATCACGGAGGTCACTTTGAATAAACTTTAGTGTCATAAGAATCTATGTTTTGTTAAGTTCATTTTGGTATATAAATGGTTACATAATGAATAAACTTGTTTAAATTATTTTATATTAAATATGTGACAGAGTTTATGACCTGACTGTGTATATATACAGGGTATATCAGGACTCAGTTTATGGAGATAGGTAGTGTTCTTTTAATAGCTTTTTAAATGATGACAGTTCTTAAATGACAGATAAATAAGTTTCGTTTGTTAAAATGTATGTATTTACTCACTGACTTATAATGCATTAAATTAATGTTTAATTTGAATCGTACCCCATGTGTTAGTATTTCAATATTATAATTGCCAGAATTGCCTTAATCTAAAACAATGTTTAATAACAATTATTTAAAAATAATAAATAACACCCAAAAGTCACATACATAGTCTAAGATCGAGTCTTGTGTCGTGGGTTTCAGAAACTACAAGAGACATTACGGTCTCACAAAGACCCAGACCCGAAAGAAATATTTTTGTGCCACTCAAACACTTCGGTGCGGGGATCGAACCCGCGGCCTCTCGTTTCACATGCGGTGTCTAACCGCCTGCTCCACGAAGGCTGTCAATGGCAAGAGTGAAAGACTCAATATGTAATTTTTCCTCCAGGCGATTACTTGCGAGACAAGTATGAAGGAGCGACTGAAGTGAAGGTCTCTCGTCGAGGCAAGTTGAGGCTCAGCAACCCGCACTACAGCCTGCCCACAGCTCAAGACCTGGTGTACTTGGAGGAGTCACCTAACTACTGCGTCAAGAATGAGTCTTTGGTAAATCATACTTATTTATTCAATTGAAGGATAAGTTCTCAAATACGTCGGCAGAGTTTATAGCCTCGAAGATACGACTCTCCTAAGGATTTAAAAAAATTGCATCGTCTACACGTTTGCCAGAATACAATAATGTAATAAAAAAAAACAAATAGTTATATTACGTGATTATAAGAACAAACCTTTGTGTGTCTCACAACATAGTTGTTTCGGGTTTGTCGAGTTTGTTAGTACACAGGTATTATGGGCCTAATTTTTTTTTTTAATTTATTTATTGTACTTTAATTAAAACGGTATCTACCAATTACATTAATTAAAATCTTAAGAGCGTATACACCTTGCGCGCAAAGTCAACTATAGGTATTTCTTCGTTAATTTCACGCACACATAAGCGACCAAAGCTGTGTGCGTAGAGCTGCCGCGTCGGCTCGCTATACAATCGGCTCAAACAACTTTGATCCGTTCGCTTCAAATATTCAATTGAAATGTAACTGTAATATAATATCATAAAAATATTTTATTTGCATTATAAGTAGACAAATATTACTGTGCAAGCAAAGAATAATACAAATTTAGATACTAATCATATTTTCGTTATTATTACATTGTTAAGTTGCATTCAAATCAGTAGACACTACGGACGTTTTATTAATCATTTCGTGTTCGAACACATAAATAGTGTTAGGGGCCTTACAACCCCTTACAATTGCGAAATATATTTAATTTTATATTACAATACATAACATAATTTAGCCTCGGAATTACATCCCATTATATTACCTGAAACATAATTTATACTCACTACAAAATCATTGTATGTAATAAAAATAATTAAATATTTTACTACCAAAGTACTAAGATGTGGTAATCGCAGTCCGCGCGTGGCTATTTTTACTACGTACGGCAAAAATCGACTGCAGCTAGGCCGGAGCGACGAGCGATACGTCCTCCCTCTAGAAGGCCTTGCGGCGGTCTGATTTGATCCACGTCGGACAGCGTGTTTTATAGTGTTTTTTAAAATATTTGTAGAAAACATGAAAACTAATTTTGTTGAAATATAAAAATGGTAATTTATTGATAAGATGTTCTTCTATTATAATATGAAATTACTATAAAAAATTACGTACGATAAGTCGGTGAAAATAAATATGTTCTTGACGAGAGTTTCTGAATAATTTCGCATAGTTTAAATTTTTATTTTTCAGGAACTAAACACAAAAAGATTATTTTTCTCAGCAAAATCCCTCCATAAGGGTCATATTAGTCTGATAATATTTTTATTTTCGTCTTATATTTAGTGGTTTCGGATATCTTAAGCTTCTAAATTGCCATTTAAAGCCTAAATAACGAATCTTGTGTTCAGTAATCCTTACAGTACTCACAAATTATCCATCAATCTATAATGTTTTCCACTAAAATCCCTAGATGACAACCTTTTCTAAAATTAGTAATAATTATTTTTCCTTTAAATTTTTTATTGGTGGCTATTAACTCATTTGAAAAGTCCTGTTTTTAAGCCAAAAAGCGCGTGCAGGGTATAAACGCTCTTAAGCCTAATTATATGTATGTTACAATTAAATTTATACAAATCAACAGAATATAAACAGTATTCAAAAACAAAAACAATGCAGTAATAAAAATATATAGACTATAATTAAAACATCACAACAAAAAAATCTTACTAAATATTTAACAAACGTCTGAGGTGTAATTTATTTTCTGAGGTGAAAGGCTATTTACAGCTCTTCTCACAGAATTCCACACACGCCGATAGGATAACTGACCATTTATCAGTGAACAAATCAACCTTCGAATTTGTTTCAAGGAGGGCATTTAGCGCTGCCAGAACACGCGGAATAGGAGACCTAGCACGAGCAATTGTTCGACATGCTGGTACCGAAAATAATCTATGACTTCTACCACGTAGATAATTATTAGGGACATAAAGTCGTGACAACTCAGAGCTCAGATGGGGCATCAGTTCTACCAAGGAGAATCTTGCACATAGTTATGATTTGATCCCTGGTTCTTCTTACTTCTAGGCTATTAGGTATAACCCAAACAACCTAGGAGAAATTTGGTTGGGTACATAAAAGGATATACATTATATTTTAATTTGTAATTATACCGTAAAAAAGCCTTTTGCACCTTTTCCAATAGAAGGCTGTAGGTGCTTTCATGTGGATGCCATACACAAGAACTCGTTTCCAATTTACTACGGACAAGCGCATTAAACTGTATTAAACCATACTGTAAAATCCAAATTTACGGAAGGCTTCAATGGCTTCCCATAGCAGCTGCTTGCTTTTAATGCGTTTTTTTTATTTGAAATTTATTTAAAATTTTCCATTTGAAAAAAATTAATTTTTCGGAATAAAAACCTGTGCTCAACAGTATGTCTACTGAAAGTTGGTTTTATTATTTATTTGTGAAATCAGAAAGTGAGTTTCTCAATGTGAAAATATTCTGATTTATTCAAAACATACAGTTTTAATGCAGTTTTTATGAGTTCAGAGTTCATACTCACGCCTTTTTCCCACACGGGGTAGGCAGAGGTGCCACGACACCCACATTTCGCCTTGTATGTTCCGTCCCACCACAGACGTCCCACGATGTGTATAGTGTATATGATAGGTAGCGAGCCTATCGCCATATCGGGCACTTTCTGGCTCTGGGCTGATAATGAACAGAAAAATCCAATATCACTTCGTCCAACCCGGAATTCGAACCCGAGACCTCAGCTTTGTAACTAGAATAACTACGCCACCGAAGCAGTTTATTCAAAACAAGTGGTATAATTCATCTGATTTATGACTATGTTCCAGGGGTCTCTAGGCACATCAGGGCGTGAGTGCAACAGAACATCCTCCGGCATGGACGGATGCTCGCTGATGTGCTGTGGTCGAGGGTACAACACCAAGCGCGTGGTGGTCAAGGAACGCTGCCACTGCAAGTTCCACTGGTGCTGTCGCGTCGAGTGCAACACATGCGTCAGATCCACTGAACTGTATACTTGCAAATAGTCTGTCTCGCTTACACGCGCTGTGTGTTATGTATATATTTGTCTCAAGTTTAACCCGTTGCTCTATTTTGACACGTGTCAGATTGAGAGCTGTGTACTTGCAAATATCCCGTCTCCCTCACACGCGTTGTGTGATGTATATTTGTCTCAAGTTTGTATATTTTGTTCGAACAGAAGTTATTGATTGTAAAGGTTTTTGTAGGTTATGTACTTATAGCGTAGAGTATATCTATACTAATTACTAGCGGCCCGGCCCAGCTTCGTCTGGGTGCATATATTTTTTGATTCCACTCCACACCAAATACATGTTATTTTTCGTATAAACTCTTGTATACCTAAACTTGACGTAGCTGTCCTACTGTCCGGCTCAATCCCGTCTCATCCGTCTGTTCAGTCTCTTCCCAATCCATCCCGTCCTTTCTCTTTATTATCCATCCCGTCTTATAACGTGCATTTATATTTCGTCCTATCAAATCTGTCAGCTATCCCAGCCTTCTCCCGTATTCCACTCTATTATATCCCGTCTCTCCATATACATGTACATATAAAGATTGCCTTATGAAATTTTTGTGCAGTAGAAATCGTAATATTTTAATTTCACCACAACTTCAAAACCAAACGTCCAATTTTAATCATTCAAAGACCAAATATTATCAACATAAACTATACTTATTGATGAAATAATTTATTTTGATAAGGATTAATAGCATGAGTAAAATAAACGCGTTTAAATGTAGTCCAAAAAAATTCAAGATTTTTAAATAAAAATGTGGTTGTTGTGCCTCACTCGACATAGATAGGTATAGTGTGTCCCGGACTTTTTTGTAGATATTTATAAGATCTACAATTAATTATAACATTTTATGGTTCTATCTTTTGTAGTTTAGGCAGCGTACGCAAAATAAGTAACTTCTTTGGTTGATTTTTTTCAGTTTGTGTCCAAAAAATCCAAATATCTTACGGAACCCTATTTTTTTCCAAAATAAAATATAGTCTATGTTACTCGTGGATAATGTAGCTTTCGAATGGTGAAAGAATTTTTAAAATCGGTCCAGTAGTTTTTGAGCCTATTCATTACAACCAAACAAACAAACAAACAAAGTTTTCCTCTTTATAATATTAGAGTAGATAAAGCTGAAGAGTTTGTTTCTTTGTTTGTTAACTCTAATCTCAGAAACTACTGGTTCGAACTGAAAAATGATTTTGTGTTGGATAGGTTATTTATCAAGGATTGCTATAGGCTATATATCATCACGCTATGATCTATAGGAGGGAAGCAATAGTAAAGAATGTAGTTAATAAAAGGAAGCTAAGCTAGTTTTTCGTCATCCGATTGTTCTCAAAATCGATATCTGAGGGATCCTTTGCTCCGATATTCTAAATTGATAAACAGAATTGAACATTTTTGCCGCCATTTTGAAAAGTGGATCTTCACCCGGTCGTAGCCGGGCCGGACCGCTAGTATTACCTATAATATAGAGCGAGCGCTGTTAGGACCGCTGTCATACATTTGTATCTTCAAAAACGTAGATATTTTCTTGTTTATATTGTTGGTAGCGTTCCTATTTAAATGAAAATTGAAGTAATTATTTAAAAACAAATTGCTATAAATTATTTTGGAAACCGAAAGTGTATTTAGCTAATATTGTCCTTTTAAGATAAATTTGAGTTGAACCCCATGGTTGAACCTTAAACTATTTCTTTTTCTTTTCTAAGTATTTCGTACATGTTGGAAAACTTGTCAAATATCAGCCAATAGGAAGGCAGAAAGGTGGCCCGGCACTACCATTATATGTATAACAAAATAGCAATATTGATAATAAACAAAACAGTAAACAGACATGAAAGAGGAGAAATCTGATAAATTTGCTTAAAGCTTATATACGACATAAAGACAAACCTCGTAATAAATTAAAGCCTTTAAAAAGGATTGACGTGATAAAACATCAAGTATTATACAGCCTGAGCAGCCATTCATGGAGAGCGTATAGAAACAACAATTTATATCAGAATAACCATCACAAACTCCCGAATTTAATTAAATGAAACACTATTTTATATCGACATTATTTATAAATGCATAAAGCCTTTTAAATCCTTTCATACAATTTATATAACTTTATTTAAATTGCGAATGTAAAATGCAAAGCAAACCGCGTTATTCAAATTCCCGCCATAACCCAAAGACAATGTTTTTTTACTTCTCTACTTACGGAGTATGCTAATGGTACAGCGTAATAAAAATGTATTTTTTGAATTAATGTACGTTATCGATGTAAATTGTTTTATTACAATAAAATTCTAACTGTTAAGTTGTTAACTGACGATTAAAAGTAAACCTACGTACTTAGCGACTTTAAGTTCTAATAAAATGAAGTATGGTGCGTTGGGGTAACACAAGGATGGAAGGGGTACCGGGTAAGAACGTAAACTCCTATATTAAATATGAGTTTACGTTCGTACCCCAACGCACCTTATGAAGTTTATTAACCATATATTAATATAAAATAATGTGGTTGCCAAATTATAAGCAATACTATAAAATAAAATATATGTAATCAAGTAGCAATAATGCTTTTATGTATAAGTCCACGATGTTATGATCTCAACGTAGATTTAGTTTAATATAATAATTAACTTTAATCAAAAGCCTTTATTAATATATTTAACTTAACCAATGTCAAATATTCCAATCTGATGCATTCCATAATTATAAATAATGTAATATTCAACGAGACTCCTTCTAGAAATACACGTGTAAAATATTTATTACAAAATGGTTAAGTATAAGAATAAATTATTTATTATGTGATAGTATTATTCTTTGAATAACACGTCAATTTCCCTGGCTTAGATTACTGTCCCACAAACTTATCTGAACAGATATAGCAATAAAGTGGGTGAAGTAAAATTTTTCAATTCGATCAATAGTGTCAGGAAAATTAGTGGACCAGTTTCCTTTGCATGTTATTTTTCCTTCCCAAGATTTCTAACAAATCGCTCCCCATACCCTTAAACAAGTGTATCTGTATCAGCCCATATACTATATGTCCCATTGTTGGGAACTACCCAATTCTACAATCGAGAGTGCCATTGAGGGTGGTTAGGCCATATCATAGGCCATATAGTCCACCATGCTGGCCTAATGCGGGTTGGTGGACTTACATACCATAGATATTCTTATAAATCGCTATGTTATGTAGATTTCCTCACTATGTGTTCCTCCACCGTTTTAGTGCGTGTTTATTGACTATCAATACCCACATGACTCCGAAAAGTCAGATTTGTGACCTGGGATTCGAGCCTACGACCACCGTGAACATGTTGGCAGTCGCGTCTGGTCCATTCATCAACAGGCCCCCACGAACGTAACGATAAATTCTAGTTCATTATATGTACTTACATGTATTGTACTAGTACGTACAAAATTTTGTTTATGTGGTATTTATTTTGAAAAGCTGACAACACAGACCTGTGGCGGCAACTACGCGTTGATACAATTTTTCTAAGGGTATTATTGGTGCTTGAGATGCTTTTCTTCCTTCATAAAATGTAATACCTGAAGTCTAATGTTTCTAGTGTCACTTTATCAAGTTCTCGGCATATTTCACTAGTTTTAAATAATACAGTAAAAATAAATACATTGAGTAAACAACCAATGGCAGATATGTCAGCGACTGGCAGATAGACTGACATTTCAAATGACGTTATTGTTTCCACTTTTGGCCACCGGGCCAGATAACTTTGTGGCTCTATATATACTCGTCTAGATTGAGCAATGTCAACAAACGATGCGCTAAAAGTCAATGATATAAAAGTGTCCTCACTTTCGTTGATATGTGTGAGTACCGGTCGTGTAATTATTGTAATCCATCTGTCAAGGTGTGTGTGTTTAGGGATGCCTACTCCAGATTATTAACTTAACTTTTCCCCATTATTTGATATACAAAATAGGTTAAATAAAATATTTTTTCTTTATTTAAAGTAATCATACTATTAATTATATTTATAACGCATTTTAGTAAAAACAATAAAGATCTAAATCCATCTCCTAGTGTTTGTTTCCGAATAGAATTAACTCTTTGGATTTATTGCCTTATCTGATTTCTGTATTTATGTAAAATATAAATCATCATAAGTAAAATGTTCGGAACACACAACTGCAGTCATGTGAGGCTACGAATGGTCTTCTTTTCGTTTCCGCTCTGTAATGTCTCTCCAGCAATTTGCTAGTACGGAATCCGTAGGAAGTCTAAAAATATTATTAGGACCTTGAATAAGTTCTCGCTGTTTCTTCAAAGATGACAATAGCAGTACCTCGTTTGTTAAATTTTGAATGGTAATACACATGCAAGGCAAAGAATTAATAAAATTACTATGAAGTGCATGTCGTCGTGGGTTTCATTAATATCGTGTAGGTAAGTATTATTTACTCATTAAATAAATAATGCCATTCTTTTTGTTGTAATTCTGATCGAAATATTATGTAATGATATTTGTGTTTTATAGTTTCTCCCATAGTTTCAACAAATCTTCCTAATAATAAATTGACAACACTGGCCAATGAAACTCGTCTTCAAAATACTGAATTAAAAGTTCATGTTTTCTTCAAATAATAGTGGTTTAACAATAATTTTTGACAGCCTCCGTGGCGCAGTTGGTTAGACGCCGCCTGTGAAACGAGAGGCCGCGGGTTCGATCCCCGCACCGAGAGAAATGTTTGTGCGGCCCACAAATATTTCTTCCGGGTCTGGGTGTTTGTGAGACCGAAAAGTCTCTCGTAGTTCCTGATACCCACGACACAAGACTCGATCTTAGTGTGGGGTCAGGACTATGTATGTGACTGTTGGGTGTTATTTATTTATTTATTTTAATAATGTTACCGATAGAAAGTGATATTGGTATTATTATACAGTTTTCCCACACAATTGCGATACAATTCGACAGCACAAACCGGCATAATTAATTATTTTTCGGGAGCACGTTATCCATATGTAGTTCAAATGACACTGACGTACGTGAGAAGCGAGTCTACCTGGTAGACTTTTTTTGAGCCGTGCGGTGAGGTGTGATGTGTCATCTAGACGAGTATATAATCTAAGTTCCCTGGATCTCAATCAAACTTAGTTCTTTGCATGATCAGTATCAGTAATAAATTATTTAACACCATTATTAATAAGAGTCCTAAATATTTCAAACTTATGTTCTTGAATATAGTTTTTTGTAAAATAGAGTGCAACAATTTACGAACCACGAACATTACAAGTGAATTAAAATTAAATATTGTGTTTTATTTTGTCACTTAATATTTTAATAAATAATGAACACGTGTTTATTCTAAATTAAAAATACACTGTCCAATACTGGGATAAAATGTTAAACGAATAAACCTCTGTGTGGCTCAAAAGACCAATACCCCTCATTAAGAAAAATAAGATTCGGCTGCCATTTTTATAAAGTGAACAATAATTATTTGTTTGGATTTTAATTTTTGAATATATTTCACTATTAAATAACTTTGTTTACCCTCAGTTTCAGCAGTAACAAAATTTTATTTCGTGATATTCCAATATTTTAGTAATTAACAGTTTTATAACCTAACAATGGGAAAACCATCGTCCGTAATATCCGTTAGTTAAACTTTTCCTACTACAATTTCGTAGTTTGTTTTTAATGAAGGTAACATGTCACATAATTACGTGCACGGAGTGTTTCGGGATAATGTGGTGCTTACATTATTTTGCCTTTATGTCTGCTTCCGACAGTGCTTTAACGTCTTTTGCTTGCACTTACAGACACCTTAAGCTAACATAGTACTTATGACTAATTGTGGAGGACCTAACCATTACTAGGATGTTAATAAGTGTCAAACAAAAGTATTGAATAAGCTTTGTGCACATTTACATATATTTTCTGCTTCTAATGTTTTTGTAGGATTAATTTAAACTCAATTTAATTTGCATTCCTAATACTTTTTCAGAAGAAGTCTCGATCTAGCTCTAATACGAGCAGATCCAGCATGAATAAATCAATAAAATTACCAAAAATGATGGCCATGAAGAAAAAGAACCAGCGAAAAACCAGAAAAAATATTAAAACACTGTTTGACAAGTTACGAAGTCAAACCAGTGTATATGACAACAGCTTAGAAAGTATATGTACCCTTGATAATACATCGGAGACTATTAATCATACCACAATAAACAAAAAAAGAAAATTAAATATAGAGACAAACAACAGTGGAAAAAGAAGAAAATCTGACAGTGTTATTATAATAAATGATGATGACTTAGTAACTAATGAAACTCTGTGTAATAATACACCTAAGAAAGAAAGTAAAATACAATGTTCAACCCCAATCATAAAAAAGGATAACAAAACATTATCAGAGCTTATAGTCAATACCTTTCCAAACAACAATTCAAATACAATACCCAATCTTAATGATAATGCTGTAAACTTAACAAAACAGATAAATAGAGACTCTTATTACACTATAGATTTAACCGGGAATGATTCTACCAAAAGTAAGAAAATACTAGACAAAACAGCTGATGTAACTGAAGAATCTCAGAATACAGTCATTGATTTAATAAATACAACCGATGTACATGACTGCTCAATAATATCCGTCATTAAACCCGACCTATCTGAATATAGTTTAAGTGGAGAATCTGATGTGACCATATTACGGAATCAGCGAAATGCAAAATCACAAATGCATAAATTGGTAAAAGGTATTGCTGAGTTAAATGGCTCTGAAAAAGGTCACATCCTTGAATACATTACGCAGACAATATTTAATGGTTGCAATATGAAGAATAATGCAAAAACAGGCTTGACTAATGTAAAGGTGCGTAAAATACTTACTTTACTTACCAGCTCATTTAAGCACACATATACATAAAAATATATATTTTTTTATTGCAATGAATAGTGAGACAGTCATGCCATTTCAAATCATCCCCATATAGAGAGATATCAATATACAAATATCTCCTACAATCCTAATTCTGTTTATTTACCCTAAATATCTTAAAATGTTTGTAGAGTACAGTGAATATTTAAAACATCAAAACTTTGGTTATGATAAAATCCAGTTTTACTTGTATATGAGTTTGTTTACACATATAGTACCACTGAACACAATACACAAGCGAACATACTGACCCATTGAGTTTTGCAATTAATTATTACATACCAATCTCTGGCTGATTAGGACTATTTCTTATTGGGTGTTGTAGAATTTTTTAAGAAGACCTATATTTGTTAACATTTACTTTGAATAAAGATGTAGCTCATCTGTATTTTAAAATTAAATGTTATAGGAGACAATATCAAATACAGAGGGTAATGCAGAAAATGAATACATCAAGCAAATGTTAATAGGAAAATCACCATCAAGGAATAGTGTTGGCAGCAATATATACCATCCCAACAGAGAAAATAAGAACAAAAGTGGCCTACGAATGATTGTGATAGACGGTAGCAATGTAGCTATGGAGTAAGTTATAATAATGTCCTCTATCAGTATAGGCCATTAAGTCCCACTACAGGGCATGTGGCACCTCTAAAATCGAGAGTATGATTGAAAGTGGTTAGGTCATATTGTCCACCACACTGGCTGAGTGTCAGTTGGGAGACTAAACATATCCATGTCCACAAATCTCAGTTGAATACAGTATTAGTAGAATATCTTAATACTGTGTACATAAGACAAGCATACCATTTGCCTTACGGTAAGTGACACAACCGGTCATGGACAATAGGAAAACCAAACAAACAGAAATCATAGATGTCTGGTTTGTAAAATGGATTGAAAATAATCTATTTGTGTTGCATTTACCATGAAGTGTATTATTATCATTTGGTTTGCCAGTTTAGAAATAATGTAGTCCAAAATGTGTGATTGTATGCATGATTGGCAAAAATAACTTCTATGTTCTACCTGTGCATATATACACTAAATAATCATGGGGCTGGCATATCTTTAGTCATACTTGACAAATTGTGATGATTAGAGTTGCTGAAACCCGACATTTTTTTATATTGCAATAATTGACGAGAAGACCATGCCGTTCACCTGATAGTGAGTGATACAACCGCTCATGAACAATGGCCAAACCAAACGACACCTTGAATTATAAAACAATGCTTGGCACTCACACTGCGCTCGCCACCCTGAGTCATAAGATGTTAAGTCTCAATATATCAATATACTCTGGACACCAAATTACAATTGTGTGCATGTAGATCATAGTCCAACATGATGCTCTATTGCGAGTTAGTCCGGTTAGTAATATAAACTCATTTGCAAAAAAACGGGCACCTAAGCAATGAACCATTTCAAATGTTACTATTGGTTTGTTTGATAATTATAGGTAGTTTTACTTTCACAATTTTGTAAATTAATAAGCAAATAATCGTTTTCGTCAGTATTATCATAAAATTTTGATAAAATTTATGGGTTTTAATGCTAAAGTTCACTAGTAGTATATGCTCGCTAGTAGTGCATATGCTCGTGAAGTAAAAGTTAACAAAGATTTTTGTTTGTTTTTTCTTTAATAAAGTAAAAGCAGATAAATGTTTAGTATCGAGTGTGAACCCCTCTAGCTGAAATCACAGCTTGAATTCGTCTGGGTATGCTAGCGAGGATATCCCGGATACTTGCTTGCGGAATACGTTCCCACTCCGCGGTAATCACATTCTTCAGCTCTCTGATGGTCTGCGGAGCCGGTTGTACTGATCTCACGCGTCGTTTCAGAACGTCCCAGACATGCTCTATAGGATTGAGGTCGGGACTGCGAGCTGGCCAATCCAAACGACGAATGCCGACCTCATGCACATACGCTTCCACATCGCCAGACCGGTTGGCGCGAGCGTTGTCATCCATAAAAATTGAGTCTTCGCCTAAAGCGGCCAATGCGGGTTGTGCATGAGGAATTAGAACTTCCGTTATGTATCGATGTCCAGTCAGTGAGCCGTTTTCAATGAAGACTAACTCTGTACGATCCATTGAATTTATTCCTGCCCAAAACATAACAGAGCCCCCACCATAAGGTGTGATTTCTTCAAAACAAGTCTCTGCAAAGCGTTCTCCTCGTCTTCGTAGCACTCGCCGACGTCGATCTTCACCGAACAGAGATATCCTGGCTTCATCGGAGAACAATACCCTATTCCAGTCTTCTTGAGTCCATGACTCACAATTTCGAGCAAACCTAAGCCTGGCAACTCTGTGCTCACGGAGTAACTTAGGGCCGCGGGCCGGGCGATGACTGCGTATATTGGCCGCGAGAAGCCTCCTCCTGACCGTCCATAGACTAATATGCACATTTCTTACTTCTTCGAGGTTGTTCTTAAGGTCCACATACGAAGACTTGCGATTTCTCAATGCGCGACTCACAAGAAAACGATCATCCCGTGGTTGGGTACATGGTTTTCTTCCAGAACTAGGCCTTCTCTCGACGGAACCGGTGTCTTGATACCGCTGCCAGGTCCTATGAACCGTCGAGCGACTCACACTTAGCCTCTGAGCCACGAAGCATTGGCTGCAACCCTCTTCGAGCAGCGCAATAACTTTGGTAGCTTTTACCACTTTCTCTAACATTATTGAGACAGCTAAACAGCAATAAATGAAGCTTTGACAATTAAGAATATGAATTAAATTCATAAAAATTGACTAAAAGTTATGAAAACCGATATTATCTTTTGGAACTTCGCACCAAAAATGTAGTATAAAAAGTGGTTTTCTGTAAAAACGAGCATCAAACGAAAATTTGAATTTAGAACGTACTGTTTTAAACACCACGGCATTTTTAAAACCGGCCAGTAACATGTACAAATGATTGAAATAATTTTGGTACCGTATTTTTTTAAAGAAGAATTAAAATCAAAACCGCCCGTTTTTTTTGCAAATGAGTGTATTAGAATTGTTGAACCAACACTACAAGTTGAAACTGCTATTTTTCTGTCCATTATAACTAAGAGGAAGTCTTGTAATATCAAAGCCCAACTTAAGATTGCATGATATGGAAAAAATAACTTATTTAACCACTTTCTAATACAGATCTCCAGACAGCCTCCGTGGCGCAGTTGGTTAGACGTCGCCTGTGAAACGAGAGGCCGCGGGTTCGATCCCCGCACCGAGAGAAATGTTTGTGCGACCCACAAATATTTCTTCCGGGTCTGGGTGTTTGTGAGACCGAAAAGTCTCTCGTAGTTCTTAATACCCACGACACAAGACTCGATCTTAGTGTGGGGTCAGGACTATGTATGTGACTGTTGGGTGTTATTTATTTATTTATTTATTTATTTATTTATGAGGAAATTACCTGTTCGACGCTATAAACATACCATAGCATTCTATATACCCTAGAAATCATATGAATATGGTCACACTACCTAGTCAGGTCATAAATTCTGTCACATGTTTAATATAAAATAATTGCAACGAGTTTATTCATTATGTAACCATTTATATACCAAAATGAACTTAACTCTCTGCAGTCTCAGGTCCATTAGACGAGCATTCAAACGATGTCCTGTTTTTCTTCAATATGCCTGAAGCCCTAAGTCTTCATTTAACACCCTTTTCGCCGTGGTTCTGCTTAACCCCATCTGAAGGGCCAAGAGATTCTGCTTACGTATGGGATTTCTTTGAATTCGCGCCTTCACAGCTTTTATCACTGCTGGAGTCCTAACAGACCGAGGGCGACCACTTCTTGACCTGTCATCTACACTAGAGTCTTCATTGTATCGTTTGATGGTACGATAAACGAATCTTTTGGTTATATTCAAATTTTTCAGTATGTCAAAAATTTGAATTGGCGCGTAACCGCAACGATGCAACGCAATAACGCAATAACGGTCTTCTTTAAGCGTCCACTCCATATTTAAAAATGAGTAAAATTTTAAAATTCTAAAAATTCAATAAACTTTTTTGTGGCCAGCATTCTAAAAGAAAAGTTTTTACTGTGTGACAATACTTATGACCTGACTGTGTATATGGTTACTTATCAAACTTATCAGAACTTATCAAAAGCTGGATACATGCTATTAGCAATCAATCATAATGCTTTAAAATTGTTAGATGGCTTTTTTATATATTTATTTTTAATTTTATACATTTGGCAACAACGGAACAGGTCACCTGATGGTGAGTGACTACAGCACATCCCAAACGCTTGGATAATGAATGTGTTGCCAATTGGACCGTAGGATGTTTTTTTTTTAATATACTGCTTGGATTCTTCTAAATCATTTGAAATTGTAATTGTTGTTTAATGTTTTTGTTTGGAACAATCTATTTTTTATTTTATATTATTCTATCCAACATCTTGTATTGGATTGCGTTGTCTTTTTGTCCCAATATATCTTTATCTCCTTGTTGGCTTTGTGTATAGAAGTTTTAGCTGTAACAACGAAATTGACCAAACATTTTACATTTTCCACCTAAAAGAATGTGTACATGATCTAGTAAATGTTGCAGGAATTCTTTAAATATCCTATTTTCAGTAAAAATATATTAATGGCTAAAGATGATATATGACATAGTAAATGTTACTAGATGAAATGGCCGATGATTGTTGGGATAAAGGTTCTAGAGTGGAAGCCACATACTGGCAAGCGAAATGTCTGACACCCACCTACAATGTGGATGGACGATCTGGCTAAGGTTTCAAGAAGTCACTGGATGCAGGCCGCTTCCAACAGGTTGTGGAGATCCTTGGGGGAGGCCTATGTTCAGCAGTGGTTTGCCTGTGGCTGATATGATGATGATGAAATATTACTAGACACATTTATGAAAGTTTATTATTGCAGGCACGGGAAACACAGGGTATTTTCTGTGGAAGGATTGAAAATATGTATAGATTATTTTATAGGGCGTGGACATAGAGTGAAAGCATTTGTGCCGAGATTCAGGTAATTATTTGAATGTGATAATACATATATGAATTTTCGAATAAAGATTTCAACAGCCTCTGTTGCGCAGTTGGTTATACGCCGGCTGTGAAACGAGAGACAAATGTTTGTGAGACCGAAAAGTCTCTCATAGTTCCTGATACCCACAACACAAGACTTAATTGATCTTAGTGTGGGGTCAGAACTATGTATGTGACTTTTGGGTGTATGTATTTATTTATTGTTACTGTTCGATTGAGTGACACCAACAGAAATAAATTCAATGATATACTACATAGATGTAGCAGACTTACCATTAATAGACATAAAACAATTTTAAAAAAATATTGTATTATACATTGATTTAACTGTTCCTACAACTTAATATTAACAAAACAAACCATTAGGAGATAAAGATGATGAAATAAGAAAGTAGTGAAGTTATGTATTTTTATATAATGTTCTATCTTAATATATCATTATATAGCTAATTTATAAAACAATGTTTTTGAGAATAAAATATTCTTTATTTATTTTCAACAAGATTGAAACATTTTTTTATTGTAACGAATGGCGAGACTAGCACGCCTTTCGCCTGATAGTAAGCGATACCACCGCTCATAAACAGTAGCAAAACCAAACAACCCTTTGAATTACAAAGCAACGCTTGGCATTCCACTGCGCTCGCCATCCTGACACATAAGATGTTAGGTCTCAATATTTCCCGTAGTTACTCTAGCTACAATGTCCTTCAATCCGAAACACAAGAGTGCATTTACACTGCTATTTGACGGGAGAAATAGACATTGCGGTGGTACTCTCTCACATATGATAGACCTACCACCAGTGAATTTTATGATAATAATTATGCTATGGTGTATTTCAGGTGTAAATTCGGTAAAAGCACCAATCCTCGACTTTTGGATGATTTGGAGAGAGAGGGCACTGTTGTGTACACGCCTTCCAGGGAAGTTAAAGGCAGGAACATCACCCCTTATGACGACAGGTTTGTTCCATTGCCATTTTTATCTATGCGTATATATCAAGCTAAAGACATAAAGGGTGTTTTTTTTAATCTTATGGCAACTAGTTCTACCTTAATGTATATAGGGTGTTCACATCGAGTTGGATGTACACACATTTGCTATTTTTTAGAAACATAATTTAATATTATATTGCTTTTTAAGAATCTTTCTTTAAAATATTATATTTCTAAGAATTATATATTATATAATATATTTCTAAGAATCGTCTTTAAAATATCACGTTTCTGAAGATTAAAATAAACTTATTAAGTTTTTGTATTGAATTGTACTTACCTCCAAATGCCCTGCAGTCACTTGGTTGAGCCAATAAAAAAAACTAAACCTATAATAACACCATTTAAACATTAATATGTCAGCTTCTGTGGCGCAGTTGGTAAGACGCCATCTGCGAAACATGAGGCCGCGAATTCGTTCCCGTTCCGAAATAAATGTGTGTGTGATCCACAGGTTTTAGTTTAATGTCTGGGTGTTTGTGAGACCGGAAAGTCTCTCGTAGTTTCTAATACCTACGACACAAGCCTTAATGTTAGCGTGGAGTCAGGACTATGTATGTGACTGTTGGGTGTATATATTTATTTAATTAAAAAAATATTGTTTGCTACTTTTTTTTTTATTCCAATGAATGGTGAGACGAGCATGCCGTTCGCCTGATGGTAAGCAATACGACAGCTCATGAACAGTAGCAGAACCAAACAACACCTTGTATCACAAAGCAATGCTTGGCATTCCACTGCGCTCGCCATCCTGAGACATAAGATGTTAAGTCTCAATATGTCCAGTAGTTACTCTGGCTGCAATGTCCTTTAATCCGAAACACAACCGTGCTTCTACACTGCTGTTTGATGGGAGAAATAGACAATGCGGTGGTACCCACCCAGGCGGCCTTTCACATATGAGAGACCTACCACCAGTTAAGTTATTTTCTTGTAACGACCTGCTTACTTTAGATCCCATAATCCATATGGTGTTTTAATTTATATTATTGTCTCTTCACCATCTCGTATACAGATTTTATTGTGCCTTTTGGTCCCAAGATATAATTACTTAATTGTATCCTTTGAATAATATAAGTATGAGTATGACTGTTGGGTGTATTTATTATTTTATATCAACCAATTATATTGTTATACCAGTATATAAATGTACTGGAGTGTACTGTATATATTTTTTTTTTATTTTTTATTGCAATGAATGACGAGACGAGCAAGCCGTTCGCCTGATGGTAAGCGATACGACCGCTCATAAACAGTAGCAACGTTCCACTGCGCTCGTCATCCTGAGACATAAGATGTTAAGTCTCAATATGTCCAGTAGTTACTCTGGCTACAATGTCCTTCAATCCGAAACACAACAGTGCATTTACGCAGTGTTGTTTCACGGGAGAAATAGACATTGCGGTGGTACCTACCCAGATGGCCTCTCACATATGAGACCTACCACCAGTAGAATATGCCCATATCCGTCCCACTTTGGGGCGCGGGTCTCCTCTATAATCAAGTCTACGATTGAGAGGGTTTAGGCCCAATAGTCCACCACGCTGGCCCAGTGCGGTTTGGCGCAATTTACATACCATAGAAATTCACACAAATCACTATGGTGTGCAGGTTTCCTCACGATGTTGTCACCAATATTTATATAATTTAATTAAATTGCAGGTACATAATACAGTGTGCGGCTGAGTTTGATGGTGTTATAGTAACAGGAGACAATTATAGAGACTTGATACACGAAAATGCAAAATGGAGATTTGTCATTGAGAACCGCCTGTTACCTTTCACATGGGTCGATGACATGATTATGTTCCCTAAGGATCCATTGGGAAGAAACGGACCTACTCTGGAACAATTCTTGAGGCATCCAAACAACGAAACAGTCATAAAAATTACTTAAAATTTACTTTTTCTTTTAAATGGATTTAATTCGAACATCATCAGTCAGATGTTTTTATCTATATATTCAGCAAATAAAAATGTATACTATGCATTTATATATTTTTATTTGTAATGAATATTGGTATTAAAAAGATGTCCGTTTTAATAAAGCTATGTGTTTTATAAACAATAGTTACGAGTTGCAGACTTTTATTCTACATGCATAAAAAAGTACAAATATATACATATTTATATGTTTTTTTAAGACTGAAAGTCTGCAACTATACTCCATCGGTTTAGGTACTTAACTCAATGTAAACAAACCATAAAAAAAGGTTATTTAACATTGCCATTTCTCATTTCTAAATTAATTGAAGACAAAAAAATGTTTACGTAAATGTAAAATTACATTGCATATTCAAATTTATTATAACGATTATAATTATGAATGTGTGCGTTTGGAAACAATTAAATTATGTAAGATTATAATTAAATTATCTAAATTAAATGATCTTATTTTACATAAAGCAATCTGTCTATAAAAAAAATACCCAAACAGTCAGGCATCCAAAACATTTTCATAAAAGTAACAAGAAATATTATGCTACAAAATCTAGAAGTACGACTTTACCGTAATGCGACCATTTAAATGTAAGATAATGCGTTAGGTCGGATAACTAAGCATCATCATATGTTATCTATGGCAGCCATTATTATTCCTTGCGTTTAATATAATTACTGTTTTCGTGAAGGGTTGAAGTGTTTGGAAGAGTTCATCGTTGTCCTTTACTCTGTTTTAGTTATTATTTCTTATAAGCTGCTGTTAATTTTGCTTATATTTGTTACTTGGTTGACTAAGAGAATATTCGTAAATTGGAAATTGCAATAAAATGTTGAACATCCATGCGTCACGTGTTCTGGTTTGTTTACATTTAGTTAAGTACCTAAACCGATGGAGTATAGGTAAATTCTACTATAGTTATATTTATGGTTTATTAGTACACTATTATGTTGTGTTAATTTGCTAAGATTTTGTCCAAAAAAGGCGAATTATGAGTAAAAAGGTTTGCATAATGAAGAAGCTTTATAATATGCGGCGTTTTGTATACTTTGTTTTTCGCCTATGAAATATCGCTAGTCGATTCGCCTGGTTTGAACAATGTCTTATGTCAAGTTTTTAAAGATAAATTATACTTGTCCACAATGTTGTAGTGAGTATGTGGTTTTTAATATTCAGTTTTTTAATTCGATTTGTAGCGGGTGTTTTTTTTTAAATAAAATTAGTAAAAGTGGACAATGGGCACATACTATTTTTTATAATATTTAAATATTAAATATTTTTAATAATTAACTACTTTTAATAATAGTTTTAATAATGTATTACTGGAACACAAAAAATAACAATTGTGAGTTACCAGTTTGTCAAATAGATTCTTTTTCTTTTGTCAACAATTTTAGGTTTTATTTTGATACTAAATTAATTATCTTGATACATATAAATTGTTTTAGAACTAATAAAGGTCACCATAGTGGAACTTGGTATGACACTTAATATGCGGAAAAATATTTTTCATAGTTTTTATTGAATTTTATTGCTTTTAACAAAAAAAAGTTATTAAGATAAGTAATACAGGCAAACAAATGTGCCAATGGATGTTCGAAAACATAACTTAAATGTTTTAATATATTTGGATGGAATTTATTTTCATATTGACTACAATACTAAACCTTTGACAGACCAGATAAAATTATTGGGCCAACATCGATATGTTATACTCGAATCGATTGTACGGACAACAAAAATATGCATGGCAAAATGACCAGGATAATAATCCTCTTGTATTCATATATTGTGATTAGAAAAACTCAAGTTTCCTTAAATCTTACTAAAATTTGGGCACTTTTTAGACGCCGCCTGTGAAACGAGAGGCCGCGGGTTCGATCCCCGCACCGAGAAATGTTTGTGCGGCCCATAAATATTTGTTTCGGGTCTGAGTGTTGAGACCGAAAAGTCTCTCGTAGTTCCTGATACCCACGACCTGAGTGTGGGGTCCGGACTATGTATGTGACTGTTGGGTGTTATTTATATTTATTTTTTCATTTAACAACCAAGAATTTTAACATTGTGCATTTGAAGTTTTCCATGAATATTTCTCGAGACAAGTTGTGGATTGTTCTTCGAAAAATATATAAAAATAAGGAGCTAAATAAATGTGAATATAGTGAAGACAGTTTATATATTTTGTTCGCAAAAAAAAACTTGTACATCTGAACCCTAAGTAGGTAGTATTTTTTAATGTAAATTTTGATACTATTTTGTACATAAAAGTATCAATTAGTATCTTAGTATGTTTTAATGGTTGGTAAGATCGCGCAATGATGATGTTAGTTTGTGATTAATGTCATACTTAATATTAATTTAACAATTTTGTGATCAATAAAATGTGCTTCAACAAAAACACTACATTTAATAATAATGACAGAATTAATAAAACAAAAGAAATTGCTTAAAGAGAAATAGAGTATATTTGAAATAAAACAAGTGTAACATGACTATCGTTCTAAAGTCTCTGCCTACCCCTATGGGATACAGGCGTGACGATAATGTATGTATGTATGAAATAAATGTATTATTTACGGATTTTATCGCGGTTTTGGTTTAATTTCAATGTGTAAAATTCGCGTAAATCTAAGAAACCATTATATATATTTTTTCGATTTTAAACCTTTTTAGTCAATGTAACTTTTATTTTCTTTACATTAAAATATGTGGACAATTTTATCCTTTGGTATAAACTATCATTGGATAGGATTTAGTGTTGCCTTTGAGCCTATGTGTAGTATTTCAGTAGTCTGTATTTGGCCTGATAAAAAAACTGGCTCATCGTTTAAAAAATTGTTGATAAACGCTGGGACACTGTAAAAATTTGTGATATTGTTTAAGAAGTTTGTGATATTTTTCTTCATAAACGTGTTTTCTCATCTCATGCGTAACAATCTTACAATAAATGTTGATTATTTAAATCGTGTTTTTCTTTACAGAAATATTTTTTAAGTTTTAAATATATAAATAGATACGGAAATGTAGGCGCAATGAAACAATTTGATACAAAATTTACTAATTTATTGAAACAAAAATGTTTTGGGCGTATCATCATTGGTATATTACAAGTTTAATAATATGCTGAAAAAAAATCTTGCAATTTCACATAATTATTTAGTAAACCGTGCCTTTATTTTGTTTGATTGCCCCGCAGTATAAAAAATAACATTTCCTTGATTTTTATATGATTGTTTAATATTATCATTAATTTATTGAGTCGTAATTGAAGTGTAATCAATGCAAATCATTCATCTCATTATGAGGAGTACTTTAGGAGCAATCAAACAAAACGATTAAACATTAAAATCTTTTAAGGATCATTAATAACTAAATATGGTTAAAAACCAACGTCAAGTGAAATAATTATATTAAAAAAAGGCATAAGTATTTACATTTTCTTGTGATTAACGAACCCATTTACAAAATACCTGTGATATCTTTTTTAGATTATATTCTTATTATTATAATCCTTAAAAGACTATACGAATTAGGCGCGGCGCGGCGTTTCTTTCGCAATTGACATAAAAATAAATAACTCAGTTACAACAGCGATAACACTTGTAAAAATATAATTCGCAATTATAAAAAAATAACAATACACCTTAACTTTAGTCTCACTTTCCTTCGCCAAGCTCTTAGCTTACTCTATGTGTACAGTCTTACCATTTTTTTTGCAAATTCTGCGTCCACAAAGCAGTTCTACTGACAATTGAAATTTTATGTACCTATTGATAATAATACATAATGTTCCATGGACGTAACATGAAGTCAGAGATGAGATAAAAGAAAAAAACAACATGAGAAGTGACAGGAATTTAAAATTTTATTTTCATTTGTTGTTTTATAAATTTCATTTTTCAATACTACTGTGTTAAAAAACTAATTGAAATGCATTGTTGAAATTTCTTCTGAACGAATTATTGAAGTTTATTGATTTAAATCTATTTTTAAAGAATTTTATTGGGAATTTTGTTTGATTTGCACATTTTTTAAGTTTCCGACGTTTAATAGTTTTAGTTAAATCTAAGAAACAATTATTTTATTTTATTTAGGATTTTTTTACCTTGAAGTCACGGTGGAGTATGGAGACATTGCTCCACTTTATGTACGCCCATATATTATATTATATCCATGTATGTATTGTATATTATTATAACTGCTATGTGGTAGCACCTAAACAGTTGCGCATTACCGAAACAAATCAATTGGTGATACCTGAATTCTTACCATTTGTATCATAATATGAAATATATTATTCCAATTAAATTAAACAACAATAAAATCATATTGTTATAAAACATTTTAAAATCAAAATTTTTTTTGTTATAGGTATTTACTATACATGCGTCTTTCTGGCAATTAATTAGGAATGCATTTGGCAAAAACAATATAAAATTTACATCTGCCTTATTAAATGCTCATATTTTTAGCATACCATAGAAAAAATGGTTAGTCAGACAAAAGATTTGCATTTAGTCTGGTGTAAATGAAAAATGATATACCATAGTGGCACAATACAATTCAAAAGTTTAAACATTAAAATTCCAAGCAATATGCTTTTATATGCCAATTTTTTTACGCCATGGAAAATTCCTATTGAGGCAATATTCAAGGCATACTTTTACAAATAACATTTTATAAGTTAGTAACACTTTTCCCTTTAAAAATTTACATGATTTTAAAATTTGTCTTTTTTAACATCCCTTTGTCGTAACTACCCACAATTTAACTTATTATGACGCGTTAACATGTACTTACTTTAAACAAACGAAGGACGGCTTGGGTTAGCCTTCATAAGTCTTGAACAATTTCATCTAAAGTTTAATATTGCAACTACAAAAATCCAACTATTTTCGTTGAAAAAGGAAGATATTTGGCACTACATACACTAAAAACATACAAATCGATACATCAAACTAGATTAGCTTTACTGTTATGCTTCGAACTACAATTTGAAGAATATATCTACTGAAAATATTTCAAGCTGGGGAGTAAATACAGTCGTATGTATGAGTGAAACAAAATGATCTTGCGGTCAAATTTTCTTTCTACCTTATGAATTCTCTGAAAATATTGATCCTACTATCCACCTAAATGTATGTAGCTTTGAGATCCTGTAAAAATTTGATTTATATTTCACAATCGTAGAAGTTACGCTACATTAGAAATAGGTTTATGTTTTGTAGACTAACTTAATAGTCTTTTAATAACCCCTTTTCTATATGTTTGGTAGACGATAACCCAAAATCCCCCCATTTAAAATGGGGGAGGCCTATACCCACCATTAGATCATGTAGCCACAGATCGTACATAGAGCAAGATGGGGATTGTCAAATTTTCGATTTCATCATTCAAAATAGTTTGAATCACCCATCTTGCGAAAAAATTGCCAGTCATTAAGATTTTATACAAATAAAATATCGCTCACTTTAAGGAGAGATTAGAGAGATATTTGTGATCAGTGAATTTTAACACGCTTCAGGCCAGCATGGTAGACTATGGCCTAAGCCTTCTCAAACGAAGAAGTGGCTTAGGCTGATTTTAGTAATCAAAAAGAATTTCATACACGAGCCCATACATTGTTATTTTTATGAAATCATTTAGGTTTTGATACCGGATGGAACATTTTTTTAGATAATACTTATCCTAATGTTATAAATGTAAGAGTGTATGAAGATGTATGATAAAAACTTTCAAGCTTTTGATGAGACTTTCCATAATACAGATTTCCGGTTAGTTTTGATATTAACTTGTACTAAATCTTATCAATTCAAATGCAAATTTCGTATTAGATAAAGACTAATTAGCATTTTTTATCTTATCAAAGATCCCTTATATAAACAGTTAGCAATAGTATATAACACGCCTATGTCGCTAGTTATAAGCCAAGCTCAGAAGGAATTAATTAAATTTCGTTACCATTATATCACAAAAAGAGGCTACTTATTTCACAATTACAATTATTCAATTAATTTACCGGTTTTAATATTATTTTGTGACGACTAGTTCTTTTGAAAATATATTTAGATTATTTGTTGTTTTCAAATACAGCGATTACGATTTTGTTAATTATCTTGCCCGCTTTTTTACAGCCTAAAGTCCGTCTAAGACACACAAAATCGACTGTGGAATGTGATTTCCTATATTAATATTACATAACAGTACTTTATTTTATATTTAGTAACTGGAATGCCTCCAAATCGTACCATTTCATTAAATTCAATTCATACCGTGTTTGCCATCATATAAGCGTATCAAAATTTGATGACGTACCAAAACCTTGATGCCAAATCAAAATCTTGATGCCGGACAAAATCCTTGATGCCAAATCAATATCTTGATGCCGCACCAAAATCATGCCATATCAAAATCAATTCCTTGTGCAGAACACTGGGCAAAATCCAGTCCAAAGCTTCAGTCACGCTTCATCTTTGGGCAGCATTTGGTCCAATTTCATCTGTTCCAATTGCAATTGTCTCCGTATTGAGCCCAATTGGGTCAAAATACTGATATTTTTGCCTTCATCGTTGGGCAAACTCTTCAATATATTCTTCTGTACGGCAGGCACTTTCCATTTATCATCAACAATTTTCATTGCATCACTTAAATTATTGTTGTCCGTACAATCAGTGGTTGATATAGGTGAATGCCTTAACACTGGTATTGGGAGAGAATCTTCAATAATATACAGACTATTTTTATCTTTCTTAAATTCCTTATTATTGTTATCTTTTAGATAATTTTGATTTTTATCATTCTCTTTAATGCTGTAATTCAAGTTTCTTCTCAAGTATGAATCGACATCATAGTTGGGGGAGAATAGGGATTTGTCAGATATATTGATTGAGTATGGTTTTCTGTTGTCGTCTGTTCGGGGGTAGTTTTGGGGTGGTTTTGAGGGTACGTTGTCGCTTTTTGTGTTACGTTTGTAGCGCGTCGGTTGTATCTTAACTCGTGTTAATTTTTGTTGCTCACTATCGATTTCTTTCTGCAATTCTGTGCGTTTGTGATTGTATTCCGATGTGTTTTCAACCATCTGCAATTTATTTATTATTGCTTACCACACAAACCATAACAGAGAAAAATACTTATAAACTAATGAGAATCATATAAAATAATCAAAATCAAAAACAATTTAACCTTTTGTATTAAAATTATTGTAGGTATAACAGAAAAGGATGCAAATATCGCGCTCTGACGTTATCTCCTATAAAATGCGTGCGTGTGAAAGGGAAAACGATAGTCCTACTCCTAAATAATAATTATCTCATTATCATCCAATGGAGAATGCCCATTTTCCTATGAAACTCAGTATCGGTGCGAATATATTTATCCCTCAATGAAAACAACTTATGTGTAGGGAAAAACATATATTTTAAACAAATATAAACATGATAGCAACCCAGGCCCGGAGTTCTTGGAAAAATTAACTAACTAAAAACAGGAAATCGTTTAAGGACAAACCATAAAAATTATATAAAAAAATTTAAGCAGTATCGGTATCGGAATCAACATTATTTTTTACCGATACCATGAAAATTCTCCTTTGATGCAGTTTCGATATATATTTTTTTATAAAACTATTATGCAGTGCTCATTAAATAAATAACCTGTGCAGTGATGTCCCTTTGTCTGCCCACCTCTCGGTCTTGCGCCATTCGCAGCATCCGCAATTGTTCTTCCAACCGACGCATCTCCGCTTGCTCCAACAACCTGAGATAATTAAAACAAGTTTTCATCATTTTGGCCCGCCAAACAGCAGTGTAAATTGTTGTGTTTCAGATTGATGGACATTGTAGCCAGAGTCATATTTTATGGTGTGAAGGTGTTGTTTGGGTTTGCTGCTGTTCATGAGCTGTAGTATCGCTTACCATCAGGCGGACGGCTTGCTCGTCTCGCCATTCATTGCAATAAAAAAAAGCTTTATTTTTGTCCATACTATAACATAGCATCTTAAATAAAAAGATAACCATTAATCACATTAATTAATGATTGTAATAAATATTGGCGATAGGCTTGCCTCCTATCACATAGTGGGACGGAAAATATACGACCGAACGTGGGTGTCATGATTCCTCTGCCTACCCCTTCAGGGAAAAAGGCGTGAGTATATATATAAGTATATAATAAATATTACTTCTCTCTGGTTTTTCTCTCTTCTTTAATCCTTTGCTGTTCCTTTATTTGATTTTTGAGCTCTTGTTGGTAGAACTGACGTCTTTCTGCCGCCTCCTGAGAAAATGTTAAGTATAATATTATATATAGACATTAGCATTGACCGTTTTATAGTCCCGGTCTACACCGAAGTGAAATAAGCGTGAGTTTATGTATATAAAGAACATCGGCGAAAATGGACCATGAACGGGACCAGTTATAAATGGTACATCAAAAATTTTCATAATTTATTAGAGTCAAAATGCATATTTCAATTTATTTTATAAAACCCGGATAAAAAAGAAAAACTTAGTGTTTTTAATAATATTGAACGCATATGAGTGCGTTCCATCAGTCATACTTTGTTTTAAAATAAGGTTTCAACTACAACGTTGAAGGTAGTACTAAATAAAAAGTGTAGGTATTTTCTATGACACATGACTTTTCTTTGCGCTGTCATTTTGCTTTCTTTTGATTTCCGATTTACGACTTCTGTTAATTTTCTGTTTATATTTGTGACTTGGCTTTAATCACGGACTCCGATATACGCTTGTATTTCTGACGACTTTGTAAGATTAATCATTGTATAACGATAACGCTTTGTGATTTGTTTTAAAGTGTGAAGTATTACCATATTTCCAACATGAACTCGGAGCAACAGTGCGCTCCTCAACAATTTGTGCATTGTGTTCAATGCAATACCCGTCTTATTATACTCATTTCTGTAATCAGTGAGTGAGTCCACTAATCGAAGTTTTTTTAGCCATGAATCTACAAGGTATCCTATTTACCCTTTAGTCAATATGGTTTAGTATCCTGGAGTTCCCACAGGAAAAGTGTGTGTGTTTTGATGAAAAACAATGATGCCAAACTTCCAAATCAAGGAGCGACGGAATTACTAAGTATTGTTGTAACTGTGTAGTAGGACGTCGCACAGTACTGTTGCTGTGTCCATGTCATGACTTTGATGTTGCTGCCCCTGCAGAGTTCTTAGATTCTATTGTAATAAGAGAAGATGAGAAATAATACATTTAAAAATGTTTTCTGTGTTTTATTTTATTATGTGTTTTATTTTTGTGACCACTGCGTATTATATTCTTATACTAACATATAGGGGGATTTTTCAAGTGTGTGTAGATGGCCAAATACGAAACTATGAAGAATAGCGGTAAATACTCAAGTCTAGTAAATTCTGATAAAATTCTGCGAAATAATGACAACAAAATACTACATTTTCTCTCATTACCTTAAGGTAACACAGGTATGGTGTACACCATATTCAACGGTTAATTAGTTTTATGACAAGGGAAATTATAGAGCATAGTAATTACTAAGCCATCATAATGATTTAGTACACTTTTTTCCTAGGTACCTGATAACCATAAGACCACCCTACATTAGGTATATTTGACAATGACAATGACATTATAATGTGCTATTTTTTATTAGTATAATCGTAACCTAAAAAGTTACAAATATATGAATAATTCTAAAATCTCCGGCTTTTTAGATATCTTTTTGCAACTGGACATCACTCCTCATGCACTATACAACACAATAAACTATATCCCAGCTGTGTACAATATATTTCTTTGTCAGGTCGCAAAATGTATGGACGTGACCGATGTTCTTTATGTCTAGATAACGTGTCAAAATCACATTGCAAAAAGCCGCTATCTGGCGTAACTACTAAACATATTGAGACTTAACATCTCATATGTCAGGACGTCGAGCGCATTGGAGTGCCATTCATTGCGATAAAAAAAAAACATTTACCTTACAATGTTGCTTTGAACAACCTACTGTATACATTCATTTTGAAATAATATATGTACCTACTTTGGTTTGCAATACAGCTAATGATTTTGATTAAATCACGAATATATTACAAATACATACATATATAAATACAGGTCGAAAACATAACTTCCTTTTTGATAGTCGGTTAAATTATATGTAAAGCTTACTTTTTCAGCCTGCAAATTCCTGAGTTGTATGGCGTCTGCGTCGAATATGGAAGGCATGTATGTGTGGCGTAGATCAGACAGTAACTTCTCTTGGTTGGATCGCTTTATCAGGTTAGCTGTTAACGGCAGTTCTGGAATAATCAATAAAATGATATAAACATTATTAAATATATACTATAGGCCTGTTGGTAAACGGACCAGACGCGACTGCCAACATGTTCACGGTGGTCGCAGGTTCGAATCTCAGGGCACACCTCTGACTTTTCGGAGTCATGTGTGTATTGATAGTCAATAACCACGCACTAAAACGGTGAAAGAGGTGAGGAAACCTGCATACATGAGCGATTTATTAGAATTTTTATGGTATGTAAGTCCGCAAACCCGCACTAGGCCAGCGTGGTAGACTATACGGCCTAACCACTCTCAATAGTACTCTCGATTGTAGAGGAGGTCCTGCAGTGGGACGTATATGGACTGATACAGATACATACCCTGTATCTGTATATCCAGACTATGACTGAAAATGAAGTCAGGTGGTAGTTTTAATGACTTCAGATACAATGCAACTAAACATTTTGCAAAAAAACGCGCATCATCATATTGGCCAACCCCAGCCCCAAAATCTCGCGTGCCATAGAGTCTTTAAAAATAAAAGGGTGTACATTATTATTTTAGGAAAAATTATGGATTTCCCACCCAAGAACGATTGTATTAAAAATCACAAAATAAAATTGTCGTGTATTTTTGCGAAATTTTTATTTGCACTGTTTCTGTAGCTGTCACTAAAACTACCACACATGGTATCTTGGTTAAAATATAAACAATGCTAAATTTAATTGTCACCTGATCTCGAACTACGTTCAGTTCGTGGTTCGTGACGAGGTTCGATCCTTGGTTCGGAGCGAGGTTTGGCGCGCGGTTCGGGGATCGGTTTTGTTGCAACAGAAAGTTCCGCGTGATGTTCGGCGGCCACTCTAGGAGATAGCTCCCGTTCTGCCTGTGTCATGCCGCATGGCGCTGTCCATGATACCTACAAATAGTTTTTTTTTATATATACATAACTTTTAAATATGTAATATACTGGGTATATCAAGACTACTACCGAAAAAGAAAGTGGTGAAAACATTTTTCTTGTTTGAGTGGTAAATACATAGTTTTTTTTGTATTTATAAAGACGCTACTGTACGCAAGGATTAAAATTATTGTTTTAGCAAAAACACAACCATATTTCACACGTCACAAAAAAATGATTTTTATTTGAATTGTGTCTGTAGTCATTAAAATTACCACCCAGCTTTGTTTTCAGTAACAGTTTTGATATACCCTGTATACAAAGTGTAGCCAAAATGCTAAAAACATAGACATTTAATAGCAATTGGCTAAGCGAATCGCATAATAACTGAATAAATATGCTATCCCGAAAGATATTAGAATTAAAATGAAGAATTTTACAAAAATATGTTTCAAACTTTAAATTATGTTTTCAGAATGAGCAAGTGATGCGGTAGTTGGAATTTTAAATCAATCATTAAGATATAAAAAAGTAAATAAAATTACGAGGTAGGAATTAAGTCTCGTATATTATCTATACTAATAATATAAAGCTGAAGAGTTTATTTGCTTGAACGCGCTAATCTCAGGACCCGCTGGCCCGATTTAAAAAAATATTTCATTATTGGATAGCACATTTATCGAGGAATGCTAAGTATATATCATCACGCTATGACCTACAAGAGGGAAGCAGTAGTGACATTTCTAGCTAATACGAGGGAATTTTATTCGTTTTTCTTGGTCCGATTGGTCGATATTCTAAATAGTCGGGATTGAACTTTTTAAACGCTAGTTAAACATACCCTATAGATATCTGCGTCGTCTGTCTGTACGGCGACCGACAGCGGCTGAGTGAGACCGTTCACTTGCACACCAGTGTCCACTTTGCTGTAGAATTCAAATAAAACACCGATGTAAGTCGAGGATTTGGTGACATTTGAATAAAATATTCAGAAACAAATACATATTATGTTTGTCACACATGGGCACATTAAAATTTACAGCAGTCTTCTAAAATACACAACACTCATGTTGTGTATTCTTTCTCTCTCTTTCACACAGTCATAAAATACCAAAACCAACTATGTTTAGTTATAATGAAAATCTATTTTTTAAGAAATAAAAATTAGTATTATTCTAAACAGTTTTACAAATTTAAACAACAATTTATTCTAATTACTGATTATTTTCCAAAATATATTAATTTATTACTTTAATATTATGTGATATGCCATGTTACTGGACACATAAACATTCATCTCAGATAAAATTTGAGCCTCAATCACTATAAAAGCAGCCGTCTTTGTGCCGTGAGTTCTTTCTCTCTCTTACACAAATGAGAAAGGCTATATGTCAAAATGGCAAATGCTAAAGGCTATATATAATTACGCTACAACTTATAGAAGAGAAGCAGTAGTAAAAAATCTAGCAAATAAAATATCCTTAATTTTATTCGTTTTTCGTGGTCCGATTGATCAATATTCAAAATTGATAGTCAGAATTAAACATTTTGGCCGTCATATTGAAAAGTTTATCTGAACTCGGGCAGAGCTGGGCTTGACCGTTAGTCTAATATAATATACTTACGTAGAACCATGCGTGTTGTTGTAGTTGAGGCTGGGTCGGCGCACGGGACTACGTCTCTCTCGCTCTAACAGCAGCCTCTCTCTTTCCCTCTCTTCGCGCAGTCTCTCCTTCTCTTCTCGCTCGCGGCGCTCTTTCTCTGCCTGCTCTTTTGCTTCTTGCTTCTTTTTTGCTTGCTGGAATGAATATTTATATGATTATGAAAAATGACAAGAAATGTATTTAGTTATTAGTGAATATGGATTTCCACCAAAGATTTCCACATCAACTGTTGGAAGGGACGTCGACAGCGTCATTTTTTTTATTTCAATGAATGACAACTAGAGCATGCCGTTCGCCTGATGGTAAGCGATACGAAAACTCATGGACAGTAGCCAAACCAAACAACACCTTGGATTACAATGCAATGCTTGGTATTCCACTGCGCTGGCCATCCTGAGACAAAAGATTCTAAGTCTCAATATGTCCAGGAGTTGCTCTGGCTACAATGTCCTTGAAACTGAAACACAAGAGTGCATTTACACTACTGTATGGCAGGAGAAGTAGACATTGCGGCGGACCTACCCAGATGGCTTCTCACATATGAGAGACCTACCACCAGGAATCAGTCATCCAGGGTATACAAATATCTAAACCCTCCAAGGCAGAATTTCAACATATTAAATTAATTTACTGTAAAGAATAAATAACAGCAAAGCTCGAATGATATTTTTTATTGAGATTATAGTGACTACCCGGTACTTATTAGAAAGTGCAAACTATAAATAATTTCTTGCTTGATGCTCATCCCTCATTACGAAACTACAGGGGCGGAGAGAAATAAGATTCCATAGAGGCTAGCGGGCTGAATATCAGTGGGGGTAGGCAACAGCTTGCATTTACAATTCACCTGTCACTGTCATAAATCCTTGTTTCCTTTCCTCTAGCTTACAAATACAAATACATGACGTATTTGTACAAGATGGCGCAGGCCTTGTCAGTGTATTCTTCTGTTTCCTGATTCATTATAAGGTTTCGAATTCTATAAGCCATATTGCGTGCGCAGTGCATGGTGGCCTGTTGGTAAACGGACAAGACGCGGCAGCTAAAATGGTCACGGTAGTCGCGGGTTCGAATCCCAAGGGCACGCCTCTGACTTTTCGAAGTCATGTGTGTATTGATAGTCAATCACCACGCACTATAACGTTGAAGGAAACCTGCATACCATAGCGATTTTAAATTTCTGTGCTATGTAAAGTCCGCCAACCCGCATTAGGCCGGCGTGGTGGACTATATGGCCTAACCACTCTCAATCTTACTCTCGATTGTGGAGGAGGCCCGTGTCCTGCTGTGGGCTGATACATTATAATACTCCATATTTACCCCTTTAGCTTCTGCAACATACCTCATCTAGATAGTCTTTGTACTGCTGTTGCCTCAATCTTCGCAAGGTGTTTCTTCGTCTCTCATATTCTCCCAATGCGAGTAGTACATCGCCTGTGTGCCTTTCCCCGCGGACCAACGGGTTGTTGGGGGAATATTCACCTGCCTTCAGCATAACGGGTAGACCTACGTACCGCTGCAAAAATATAATATACTCGTACATATTATAATCATACCGGCTCGCTACCTATCACATCGTGGAGGCAACATACAAGGCGAAATGTAAGTGTCCTGGCACCTCTGCCTACCTCTTCTATGATATAAGGCGTGAGTTTATGTAAGTATGTATATATGTAATAAATAAATAATAAATAAATAAATATGTATAATTGTGTTTACATTGTTCAGATATAAGCTGAGTGACCTAAGTGTTACAGCGATGCGACTCAAACTTCGTGCATATTACCTTATGTTGTTTGAGTTGTACGATGTATTGTTTATGACAAATAAATCAGTTTTTCTTTCTTATAAAATTGGCTGATTATGGAGTATCCCACAGTAGGAGTAATTTAGCTGATGGCAACACATTCTATAAGGGCAACAGTCACATACATAGCCTAAACTCCTGAACCCACACTAAGATCGAGTCTTGTGTCGTGTATCGAAAACTACGAGAGACTTTTCGGTCTCACGAACACCCGTAAAAAATACCTGTGGCTCACACAAACATTTGTTTCGGTGCGGGATCGAACCCCCAGCCTCTTATTTCAAAGCCAGCGTCTAACCAACTGCGCCACGAAGGCTGTCAATATTAGCTGATTGTGGGGTATTAATTCCACATTGAGACACAATTCGCTGATATTCGTATCGAGCAGGATAAAGAATACCATGCAGTGGTTAAAATCGATGTATGTGTGTTATTTCAGGTCCATAAATTACCGGGTAGAATCAAACAGATGCAAGTGCGTCCACCTGCGACAGATAATCGTCCCACGTTGGTGTTTTTGCGATGGTGAGACACGCAAAACAATACAACGTAAACACCCATCTATTGCGTCGCGAAATTACGAGAACCTTTTAGATCCGGCCACAAAATATATCTGTTGACACACTCATTCCTTTATTTAATTAAAATTATTTAAATAATGAGATTCACAGATTATAATCTCATGTAAAATGACATCATGTAGGACAACAATAAAATAATTCAAAGGTGACTAGCGCGTAACACTGAACAATAACCCATTGTTTTGAGACCTACATAAAAATACATAATTATTGCAAGGTATGTGGTGTATTTTTATTATTTCAGGCATAATTCGGATAACAATTAAAAATAGTTGCAAATAAGCCCCTATCTATCTATAATAAATATCTTACGCTCCGCTTTCCATCACTACATAGTATAAAACAAAGTCGCTTTCTCTGTCCCTATGTCCCTTTGTATGCTTAAATCTTTAAAACTACGCAACGGATTTTGATGCGGTTTTTTTAATAGAGAGTGATTCAAGAGGAAGGTTTATGTGTATAATACGTGCATATTATTGTAGAGAAATCTATATGCACCCGGGCGAAGCTGGGCCGGGCCGCTAATATTATTATAACCCATAAATACATATTTTTTACTGAATCCATACAATTTACACATTTATTTGTCTGTCTCCGGATTTGAAAGACCGTTTTTACTAGAGAAGAACGGGCATGAAAGAAAATACAAGGTTCTCAACTCTTCTGCTTTCAAAAGCAGTTTAAATTATAGTTATTATAACTGAATTCGCAACTTGTTTTTATTCAAAGCTGGTTTAAATCATTTGTATGTTTTGACAGACTTCGCTTTATTGGAGTGAATGTCCAATGTCTATACGTAGTTTTTTATGACAATGTAATTTGCTTAATTTTTGTTTCTTTTTCATATTTTTTTTTTGAAGCAGATAACACTTGTTTGCATGCATGTTTGTTAATTTATTGACTACTAAGACGTGTTAATTGCTAACGTTGCACGGAAAATATACAAATATTACTTTCCTTTAGCTGTTTTAAACATTTGAATGTTATTGTCAACAGACTTTTTAACACAGTACGAAACTTCCTAAGATGATATTCGTCGATTTTTTTAATACTGGCCTATTGACTTTACTGCACCTGATGGTAAGCGCAAATGCCGTCCAGGCAGTGTATCGAATGGCATCAGACGGTAGTACCATGCAACTCGATACAATTATTCCAGTCTGCTAAGATACCTCTTCACACTACGGCGGAAAGACCCAGACTCCGATACAACACGAGACAAATATATTTTTTTATTCAACAGATCCGGCAAATGAGCTAACAAGTCATCTGATGGTAAGTGATTACTGCCACCCATGAACATTCCCAGTCCCCACTGCTTTGCTCATAGATGAGTTGCTGGCCCATCAAATCGATAGGATAGTTGGAGGAAAGAAGCATGAGAAGAGGAAAGGGGTTTTGGACATTCGCCAAGTATTTTGAAACCCATTAGTATTTTATTCGGGCTTGAGGGGTTACTCTATACTCCGACACGAATTTCGAATGTTCGGACGTTTAACATTCATTTCCACATATAAGATAAAAGTTTTCCACTTCTAAAAATCAATACTCTTCTCTACGTCTTAACTTAGTCTATTTTACGACGAACGGTAAAGGATTTCAACATTTTATAAAGTATTTATTTAGGTATGGTTAAATTTTACGAACAATATACCGGGTATCTCAAGACTGCTACCGAAAACGAAGCCGGGTGGTAGTTTTAGTGGCTACAAACACAATGCAACTAAAATTTTCGCATAGAAACGTGACAATTATTTTTTATGATTTTTTAAATATCGTTATTTTTGGGTGGTAAATCCATAGTTTTTGCTAAAATAATAATTTAAACTCTCTTATATCTTAGAGTATTTATAAATTAAAGGGTATACACTATTATTTTAGGAAAAAAATTATTTACCACCAAAATATGGCAATAGGAAAAAAATTTCAAAAAAAAAATTGTCGCTTATTTTTGCAACTTTTTCTGTTGCATTGTGTCTGAAGTCGCTTAAACTACCACCCGGCTTCGTTTTCGGTAGCAGTCTTTATATACCCTGTATGTAAGTAACAAAAATTTTTCGTTTTGACTGAGGTCTTGTTATTTCTAATATGTACCCACAACACAAGACTTTAATTTTATTGTAGGGTCAGGACTCTGTATGACCATTCGGTGTATGTATTTACTAACACTACACAATAGACTGCTTGTACTTAATATTTTAACAAATTAAAAGAATTTGCGCCACGTTTAAACACACAATCTTTGAACATACATATGTAATGTGCGTAATCCATTGTACAGTCAGCGACATAAGTCGCTGAACACTTCACATTTTTTGATAAGCTTTTTATGAATTAAAATTTGTACGTACTACTCTGTAGTCGTAAAATATAACCAAGTAAAGTCATCTATGCCGAGAAGTGTCATGCGATATTGAAAATAATTATTATTTTGGATGATAAGACAATTTCAAATCTCGTGAATGTGTAGCGACTTATGTCGCTGACTGTACGTTAGTTACCTAACATTACATTTGTGGTTATAAAAATATCTGGTACGAAACGTTAAATGTACCGAAACGACGCGAACGCGACGCTAGCTTCGCACGCATTTTTATAACCGCAAATATAATTGTATGTTATTTTATAATTGTACTTTGTTGTAGAGTAATTCAGGCCGACATAATTTTATTAAGTAAGTTGTGGTGACACTTTTCGATATGTATCAGGTGTAGTATACATTTTGCACAAGGCGGAAAAAAATTAAACATGTAAGTAGAGAAACAAAAATAAATCTGGAGATATATATGTAATGTAAGTAGAGAAACCAAAATAAATCTTGAGATATATATGGCCACTACTGGAAACTGTCCCACCCTCACACCCACCACTGTAACACCTGTGAGCCAGGATCAACAGTGGCACGCAATGTAATGACACCGAGCATTGAAGCTCGGCGAGTCTCCGGGAATGTCTAACTTGTCTTTAACCCGCAACGAAATTAATCAGAAAGTGAAATTAATAGGAGGAGTTGGAAATAAATTATTGTCCACTTCCCTCCGTGCAAAGCGGGCGACAAAACAATGAACTAAACAGGTAAATAACCTCGTAAAAAGACTTTTACAGCCGGAGAAGCCAGCTGTAAGCACCACGGATCACATCATCACTACATTTAAATGGGACCTATTATGTGAGCTTTTAGACTTGATTCCAATAATAAGTATGGCAAAAACGCCGGAAAGCACGGAAGTTCTTCCTAGTCTCTACAAGGTCCATGCAGTATACAACTCCAGATGATATTTGCATACTATCTAGCATGGTTTTACGCTCATTATGCCAAAGACTACACTCCCAAAGTATATGATGTGCGGACTGCTCATACTCGCAATTAGGTGTTGAACATGGGCATGCAGGCGATTCAACAAGCTTAAAAGAGTAAAGTTTAGACCTAAAGATACCATGGCCCGTGAGAAACTGTGATACGCAATAATCGACATCCAACCAAGTCTTTGTCAAACGGTCACGAACGCAAGGAAAATATTGATATAGATGTCGTCCCTTCAAAGATACCTCCCATCTATTTTGCCATTCATCTAATAGTTCGCTATATACCACTGAAAGCGGTTTAAATAATCTATCAATTCTTAAAAGTTCACGTGCGGTTAAAAAACTTTTATCCATATTCTCCCTAGTAGAGTAATACATGGCGACGCGACGTTGCACCTCCAGGTCGACTGGAAGTACACCCGCCAGGACAGGCAAAGCTTCAGTACTAACAGTTCTATATGCCTTACACAAGAATATCAAGGCCAAGCGTTGGCTCTGGAGCAGTTTTCTTCGCACAGCGCCGATAGTAGCCCTATCAGCCCATAGGGGAGATCTGTAACAAATACATCCTAAGTAAGTTGCTCCATAGATGATTTTTAGTGTATTGAAAGATAGCCCCCATGTTGATTTTGATACTCTTGTCCAAGCAAAAAAGTTCCTTTTCGACTTTTCCCCGACGTTTTTAATATGTTCAAGAAATGAAAAATTCCTTTCCAAAATTAAACCAAGATAACAAACCGATTCTTTTTTCTTAACAGTGATATTATTAAATTTAAATCGCGGCGGTGATTGTAAACTTCCTTTTAAAAGTAATTGGAACGTTTTATGTGGTGCAAACTTTAAGCGATTTCGATGGCCCCAATCACATATAAATTTTAAACACGCGTCTGCACTATTATCTAGTCCCGACCTACTGTTTGATTCTATGAGCAAGAGGCCATCGTCCGCATATCCGGTCAAAGAACACCCTGACGGTAAGGGAATCGTAAAAAAATCGTCGAAGCCTAAATTCCACAAATAAGGACCTAAGACTGAGCCTTGTGGACAACCCATCGTCAGTGGTTTCGACACGGCATAGTGTCCAAGTTTAAGTTTGGTTGTTCCGTGCGAGAAATACGAGTAAATAAGTGAATATATATTTTTAAAGCAACCTCGTAATTTCAACTTAAGAAGCAGCATTGGCCACCAAGCGTTGTCGAAAGCACCGGAGATGTCCAGGAAAATACCAAGTACATATTTGCGCACCGATGTACTTACCGCTCTTCTAACCGAAACTGCCGCGTCGATGGATATAAAGGGTGTCTCAGAATGTTTTTCGTTTTTGAATTGACTACTACGTGTCAACCGCAGGTAGCAGGGGGAGGGGAGTGATCTCAATCGCTTGGCCGGCTTGTTAAGTTTAGTAGCCATGAATCGTTTCACGGGACCGCAGCGCGCGTTTTGTTTGCGAGCGTTTTATAAAAACAACGATTCCTACACTGTTGCTCGTCGTCTCTACAGGACACATTTTAATTTAACAAGCTTAAGACATGTGCCAAGTGCCAATTTAATTAAGCATTGGGTGTGCAAGTTTGAAGAGACTGGGAATACAATGCCGGACAAATCGTCTGGGCGCAAAAGGACATCAAGAACGAGCATGAACGTCGATCGCGTTCGACAGTCTGTTATGGACGACCCACGACAGTCGTTAAGATTGCGCGCAGCTTCTCTTAATTTAAACAAATCTACGGTTCATCGCATTATTTCGAAAGACTTACATTTTCACCCATATAAAATTGTTATTGTTCAAGAAATTAAGCCTGATGATCCTGATAAACGAGTCGAATTCTGCAGGACAATGAAAAACCGTTTTAGGAGTTTCAATAACATGTGGTTCTCCGATGAATCGAATTTTCACATCAACGGTCACGTGAATAAACAAAATTGCAGATACTGGGCTTCCGAGAATCCGCTAGAACTGCATCAGAAGCCCTTGCACTCGCCAAAAGTTATTGTTTGGGCTGCCATATCAAGTCAAGGAATTATCGGTCCTTATTTTTTTGAGGATGATCGAGGTCGAACTCAGACCGTTAATTCTGATCGATATTGCGATATGATCCGGACTTTTTTAGCTACAGAAATGCAAAACCAGTATGGCTACAACCGCAACACCTTTTTCCAGCAAGATGGAGCCACTTCTCATGTTACAAATGACTCATTAGCGGCTCTTCTCGATTTATTCCCTGGAAGAGTGATAAGCCGCCGAGGAGATATCAACTGGCCACCGAGGAGCCCTGATTTAACGCCTGCTGATTTTTTTCTATGGGGCTACCTAAAAAGTAAAGTTTACAATCCATTGCCATCCAACCTGAATGTTTTGAAGCAAAGAATCACTGAAGAAATCAACTCTATTCCAAAAGCGATGCTCAAGCGAGTGATTGAAAATTTTAGCTCCAGGTTGAATGAGTGTGAAGAAGCGAATGGTGCGCATTTGCAGACGATTGTTTTTCATAAATAAACTTCAAGAACTGTTCTTTAATTTAACAATAAATAAAACGAGTTTTATTGGATATTGTTGTTTTTTATTTAACATCTAAAAACGAAAAACATTCTGAGACACCCTTTATATGGCCGTGAACTATATAATTAAATAATTAATTAAGCTTATTGGTGTCTGTATATTTTAACATTAGAATTGCTCGTGTAAAAAAATCCATGCCTGCATGAAAAAGTTCAGGCTTTTTTTGATAAATCACACAATCCAACACTAAAATATTTTTTCAATTCGAACCAGCAATTCAAATTAGCGGGCAAACATACTCTTCGCCCCTTTAAAAAAGTATCAAGCTTAGATTCACTAAAGGTAAGCCGAAAAGAATCGAGCCTATATAACCTCAACAAAGGGTAAACACCTACAAAAGGGAAATTGAAACGGCATGCAAATAACACGTTGGGACTTGTACCGTCACCGTTTCGCGTGACCACCGACCATTACTCGAGACAACACTTCAATTAGCTCACTCACTGCGTGCGAAATATTTTCTACCCGCGGAAAAACTGCAACACGCGAGATCAAGATACGATTTGTTTACAAGTTCCCGAAAGATATGTTGATTTTTTTGCAATGTTATTTGTTTGCTGTTTAGATTATTGCAGATACTTGCATAATGTTTACTTGATTTTGTAGAAATACGTAAATATATTTCGATTTATTTCTGTGATGGTATGATAGAAACTATGACGTAATAGAAAATGTTGTATGTGTAGTAATGAAAACAGAGATTATTGGATAATAAAAAGAATCATATGTATATCATCATACGCTCAATACAAAAATTATGGCGGAGAATTGATAATACGAGTTGAAAATTTAAGGCTAAATTTATCGTTAGCAAATTACATGTAAGTACACCAAAAATGATTAATTTTTACTACAAACATTGCTATTGGACGCATTATTTTTGCTTTCGTTTTACGAAGCTCTTAATCTTTTACTAATGCTCCAATAAAAATAGACTCATGACCCTATTCTCAAGATGATAGCTAGCTATCACACAAACTTCAAATCAAATCAATAAATCTTAAGGATGCATTTTACTTGCATTCTCCTTTTACTTCTTTTAGAGCATGAACAACCCTCGACAAGCCCGTAGCGGCAAAAGTGGACAATGAAAAGATAAATTTATGCATGCACTCATTAACATAACCTTTATTAATTATTCTACACGTCGTGATAAAAACCTTCCATTAAACTTACTTTAATCTACTGCATAAAAATCTAGCACACAGCGTTTAACCTCATTCAGTAAAAACCTACATTACGTAGAAAGTCCGAAACATTATTTCCACCGAATTGATTACGATCTGAAACATTCCAAGTCCTTGGTTTCGCCCCAACTACGGGAGTTTCGCAAAATCACTCAATAGGGTTGATAAAATCTTTTTATTAGGGCAGTAGAGATGAGATAGTCAAGGGGAATATGTGGTGTAAGCTTGTGTGACAGAGTGCGAAATAGCGTGGTGATGAAAACTTGTGCAGTGAAAGAGGATATAGTGACGAGAATTGAGAAAGGAATGTTACGATGGTTTGGTCATGTAGAGAGGATGGATGAAAGGAGAATTACGAAACAAATACATAATGCGAGTGTGGACGGAAGAGTCGGTAGGGGTCGACCTCACCGAACATACACCATCCAAATCGGTGAAACCCTCAACAAGGGTCAGGTTAAAAGTACCCTGAACCGACGAGAATGCATGAAGACGTCGATGAAAGTGGATGAAGCGAAAGTAGTATGTCAGGATCGAGCAAAGTGGCGGTCTATAGTCTCTACCTACCCCTATGGGATACAGGCGTGACGATTATGTATGTAGAATCTTTCAATTGCCGAAGTCAGTGTGTTATTTTGATAGCTAACTAAAGATCGATTCAAACACAAATCAGGTCAAAGATTTACCGACACGCCCGTATTTAACTTAGTTTTATCATCATCTCGGCCACAGGAAGTCGACTGCTGATCATAGGCCTCTCCCAAGGATCTCCACATCGCCCTGCTGTCGTCGGCCTGCATCCAGCGACTTCCTGCAACCTTAGCGAGGTCGTCCGTCCACCTTTTAGGCGGGCGTCCAACAATTCGGTTGCCTGTATGTGGCCTTCTAATTTAATTTGATTGGTATATTTTCGGGATCGTTACTTGAATAAGGATTGAGATAGTATGTTTAACTTCGCCGTCAGATAGATATTCATTTGTTTTACTGGAAAAGTAGTGACTACACCTGATGGCAACTGTAGATAAAACTAAATAAAGCACATACACTGGATGCATAAAAAAATCATCTCATAGTTAGTTTCCCGATATCCTGATTAAGTTAAACAGTCCTGAAGGTTGTGGAAACGATTATATATGTTTGAAACTAGCACAAGAGAACACTGGGAAACACGACACATTACTATTGAGGGATAAAAATAAATACAAATTTATCTAACAGTTTAAAACCGTAGTCCTTACTTACCCTTCATTAACACACAAGTATTTGGCCGTTTAAATAAAAAATCGAATATACTTTTCGATATCACAATACACAATATAACAATGATTGTGGAACACTCCGACACATGGCACGGTGAAGTGTAGAATCAGATTCTCATTCCACCACGCTAGGCTGAGTGTTTGACTTGAGAACTTTTGTGGTAGCAGTCTGGGCAGATAGCAATAATCTTTAACATTTTAATCGTCTTAAATATTAACATCGATTGTGTAGCAATTAGAATGAAATTAATGTTACTGCCCTTATCTATGTGCCTAAAAGAAATAATCGTAAATTAAGATGTTTAATAATATAAAACTAAACTATTAGGCACCGTTTGACGTTCCATATTTCTTTTCAACTTTATGCAGGCGTATCTCCAAAAATTTCAACAACATTTACATAAAACAGTGGACCACAATTCCACTGTTTTACGTACGTTATACAAAAAATGATATTAAAATTATGTAAGTTACGCGTGCACAAATTTGTTTTAATTATAATGATTATTCTTTGTGGAAAAAAGCACAAAACTTTATTTGAAATTCCTCTTGCTCCATTGCCTACTTCGCCAGCCCTGTTATGCAAATATGCTAAAGCTACTCATCGCCACATCGGCGCCAATTAGTATGTGCCAATAAAAGGGATGGCTATTTCTTTAATTTACCGATGAATTAATGAAACGTTCAATAATAAGCTCACAATCCACCCGACTTCAGATTTACAACATCATGGCCAACAATTTTTTTTTCTGCCTTTGCTTTGGTATGAAGTGGACATAAATATCTCTGACTCCTCTTATATATTTTGCCATTGCGCTCTGTATCAGCCCATATACATTCCACTGCAGGGCACGGACCTCCACTACAATCGAGAGTGGTTAGGCCATCACGCTGGCCAAGTGGGAAAGTCAATACCGTCTATTTAGACCCGCCAAATATCAGTTTAAAAGCACTCTTGTGTTTTGGTTTGAAGGACATTGTAGCCAGAGTAATTGGATGCCAAGCATTGCTTTATAATTTATCTTGTTGTTTGATTGCTACTGTCTATAAGCGATCGTATCGCCTACCGTACTAGTCTCGCCGTTCATCGCAAAATAAAAACCTGTTTATAGTATAATATTTATGTATGTTCTAAATATATTAAGTAAAATGTGTTGCATAGTTATAAATTTACTTCCAGTGCTAACATATTTCCTTACGCCTTACAACCCTAGTCGATCAGACAGTTCCGTAACTCGCAAGACGTTTTCCATTCTAGTGGTTAAGGGGTGGGGGTTGGCTCGGCGCCATCAAGTAACTTAATAGACGTGACACAGCATACATACACCAATTACCATCAATTACAATACACCAGAGAGGTAATCCTTCATTAAGAATCTAAGGAACATATCCACATACATACATGCATGGCAGAAACTCGGAAATGTAATAAATCGGCACCATTCATTCACAAACAGTTTACATCACAAAAAGAATACACCTATACTCTACATATCCTATTTATTTGTTTTTTTATTCGTTGCACGTCTAAGTTGAGCTAGTATCCCTAAAATGGATATATAGCCTACGATATTAATAATCTCGTCAATCAATACTGATCTTGATATATATTTTATAGGAGCTGCAGAGGTGGAAAAAATAATACATAAAGCGTGTCGGTGCACGTAATCTAAACTAATATTATAACGAGGAAATATTTCATTGTTTATTTGCATTGAATAGGCTTTAAAACTACTGGATTGACTTGAAAAATTCTTTCACCATTCGTATCCTACATTATCCCTGATGAACATAGGCGATAGAATATATAATAAAAGTGAATGCACCCAGGCGAAGCCGGACCGGGCCGCTATGATAATTTAAACACTTCCCTTGCTTTCCCTAAAATTCCTATGCACCCATTATTCGACCAGTACCACATACGTTTATACTAGAATAATTTATTAATATATATAATTTTACCTACAAAACTCTGTATTACTCTTCATTAAAGGAATGATAGCAACATGAAATAAACAGACTTATAACATGACAGACAATGATAAACGTGCAAAGAATCAAAATAATTTGCCTTGGAATACTTACGACTCGCCTAACAACATAAGATTTGTCAAGCCAAATGAATAGTTGGCGACATTAAATTCAAATCAGCACAATTGTTTTCACTTTGCAACACGTTGGAAGTGGGAGTCGGCTTATCCAGAATTTAAGTGGGAAGTAAATGGCTCAAGGATATCTCTAAGAGCTGCTTGCTATTTATACAGGAGACACGTATCTAGGTATTAATGTTAACTTTTTTATGATATTATTGGCGAGGTAAGTATGCCATTCGTCTGATGGTAAGCGTTACGCTCATACACAGTAGCAATGCTTAGCATTCCTCTGAGTTAAGATGATAAATCTCAATATGTCCATTAGTAGTACCCTGGCTACAAAGTCTTTTAATTTTTTTCACATTTTCTTTATTATAGCCTTTATGCAATGCGGAGGGTATACTCTGGAAACCTCGCTAAAGATGGTTCGGTCGCTTGATGAAACCACAGCAGATCTTTGGCGATGTAAGCCCAGGCTTCGTGAGCCAAACCAGAGGCTTAGAGGTCGACCAAGGAGCGCTGATTTTCAAAGAATTCGTAAAAGGCAATCTTATGATTGATAGTACCAAAGATAGGGGGAAATGGAGAAGACTGAACAGAAAGACGGTGCCTGGCACCAACTAATATCACGTTAGTTAAAAAGTAGATCGGTGGAATAGTACGGCATGTGCCACGCGATAAATTCAGTACCATAATACAGACAAATGTGAAAACATTTCACCTGATGTTTAGTAACTTCCATAATCAATCAAAACGTCTACGGAATTGCTGACAACTTTCCTTTCCTCAACAGCCTAGCATATTATATAAAATAACAAATGAAGAAATACAATAAAGACTCAAGTCTAAATTGTCTTTAACCTTTGTGCCCACAGTAATGATTGTCTGCCTGTAAACAGGAATTGATTGCATCAAAAATCTTAGTTGGCACTGCCAACTGCGCATTACCTAAGTCTGTACAAAGGAGTCGGAATAGACACAGATTAAGTATTATTGCAGACTACAAAGCAGAACAATCTATCATAAATAACAGGATTAAAGATTAGCCTTCCTCACACCCGCTCTGTAAGCCAGTAAGCCATTCCTATAAGCCAGGATCAACAGTGGCGCGCAATATATTGACATCAAGCACTAACTCACCGACTCTCTTTAAATTTCTAACTTGCCTTTTACCCGCAACGAAATCAATCCTAAGTGAAATTAATAGGAGTCGAAAATATTGTTGTCATTATCGTTAGCAGACAAAGTTTACTGCGCAATAACAATGTAATTTGGGTAATGTTTTTGGGTGATAGCCGCACCTCAAGCCGCTCCCATCGCGTGCACCGCACCCCATCATGACATCGTCGATCTAAATATAGCTATTAATTAGGGTAGTTTGTGAAAATAGTTCTCGTGTAATAAGTTGGTCAATTCCCACAGGTTGATTATAATTGACTGCACAAACGAAACAAAAACACTACGAAGGGACAACAAGTAATATATTCAGAAAGAAATAAAAATTCAACAATTATAAAATATTCCCTAGCACGGGAAAATAAATCAACATATTTTTAAAATCGTTTAGAGGCACTGGTGTATCGGAATATCAAAGCCAAATAAAATACCCCAATAACTGTTTGATCCTTGGAGACGCAAATCCGAAAGAAATATTTGTGGTCCAGAAAGGTATGGTTGTCGGAGTAAACCTAATCGGTTTATAGCAAGAGTTTCATCCACTACTCTTGTTGGATCAAGAATTTCAAGATGCTTTATGTGTAAAAAGATTAGATGATAGAAGATTGACAAAGTAGATAGCACAAGGGGAGTATAGATTGATAATGGAAATCCATAATGTTCAGACATAGTTTCAGGCTACATTAAAATTCTACTTACGTTATTTACATGTATCGACGGTAGCTTCATGTTTCAAATCACACTCGTCACAAGTCAACAACACATTTCACTGTTAACATAATGTTCATCAAAAATTCAGGGATCTTCAAAAACCGCACTCACAATGTCTTTGGATTTTGAGGCGGCTTATGAGCCGTGATTTCCAAGAGTAGAAACTATATGAACGACATGATATTTTACTGCCTTTGCCATAAAAATGTATATTAAAAAATCACTAGCGTCGTCTCGCTGCAAGACTCGATGCGCGTCTCAGAGCAACAACAAGCGCGCTCTAGAAAGAACTTCCCTGCTTTTATAATTGTACACAAAAGGGTATTGTTACATTTGACATTTTAATTTCCTCTATGCAAACCATTAATTAGTTCGCAATTGACGGTTAAATTACCGAGGGGATGGTAGGATTACGTTTAAAGCAGTTGCAGTTGACTAAGGTCAGGCTTTACCATCGATTTTTTTATCGAAACGTAATGTGTACCAGAAACGTCGCGTTATCAAATATAGACGTACCTATTGCCGGTGAAATGAAGTGCACTAATACATTCTGAAATATTTAATGGCTTGAAAGTTAGTGACGTATTTGTGAGGGTCAACATTAATTCGGTACACAGCCTTTAGTCGGATTGTACATTTTATAAAATTACTAAATTATTTATAGAAATAACGCAAAAAAATATTGGAGTCATTTTAATAAAAATAGATTGTGTGGGTGCACAGAATAGAGTTATGATCTAAAATGGTAGAAAAAAGGAGTCATTTTAAAAAAAGACAATGAAAATTCTTACTAAAAATTTAGTTCTTCTGTACACCATTAGATTGAGTAATCTGTAACCACAAACAGTTACCGGAGATAATTTTGATAGATTCGTTTTATAACTTTGAAAACATGACACGTTTTCTATTAAACAATCAGGCCTTTCAATAGTAAACACGCCTTCATTGGGGACAGAAAAAATCTATATGGACATAAATAGCTCATAATTTTTTTAAACCGAATTCAACTAAAGCCAAAACTCTAATATTTCGTAACACAAATCTACTACCTATTTTCGACGTTCCCTTTCTATACCGACGAAATATTACTGCTAAGATGTTCTAGCGTGCATAGCGGTGACCGCGTATCTAGTTCTACATTTACGAGTGAGTCTGCCAGTCTTCGATGTACTACTGTTATGGTCGCTGGATGCACTAATTTGCAATCCTACGCAACCGCTGTATACTCAAGAGCGAATTGCTCACGATTTGTGCAATTTTAACTCGCTAAAGATTTATGTATTGCAATTTTTGGTTTAGTAATGCCTCGAAATTGTTAGTTCATTAGACGCAGTCTGCTTTTAACAAGTTCTTGAAAAGTTTTGGGGATGGGTTAAATAAGAAAGTAGATTTTATGGCTGATGATATTGAAATTTTTAGATAGTGATTGTTTTTGGCTGAGCTGATAGTTTCAGAAACTTTGATAGCAAGAAAACTGTCAGCTAAAATTAACTATTCATCTGTTACGCCGCAATGGGTCGTCAGAATAGCCATGAGCAGCAATAGGACGTATAATTTTAGGCTGAAATAGAAACAGAACCCGAATAGTTTAAGGATGCTTTATATTAAAAACAATGTTAAATAAAATCGATCCATATCCATGCATTAATTAAAGTTGTATAAGTAGAAACGACGCGTGAGATCAGTACAACCGGCTCCGCAGACCATCAGAGAGCTGAAGAATGTGATTACCGCGGAGTGGGAACGTATTCCGCAAGCAAGTATCCGGGATATCCTCGCTAGCATACCCAGACGAATTCAAGCTGTGATTTCAGCTAGAGGGGGTCACACTCGATACTAAACATTTATCTGCTTTTACTTTATTAAAGAAAAAACAAACACAAATCTTTGTTAACTTTTACTTCACGAGCATACACTACTACTGAACTTTAGCATTAAACCCATAAATTTTATCAAAATTTTGTGATAATACTGACGAAAACGATTATTTGCTTATTAATTTACCAAATTGTGAAAGTAAAACTACCTATAATTATCAAACAAACCAATAGTAACATTTGAAACGGTTCATTGCTTAGGTGCCCGTTTTTTTTTGCAAATCAGTTTATTTTTATTACTTGACAAGCGCTTCAGTCGTCGACAGTCCTAAAGATTATTATGAAGAATAACATAGTAACATAGAAACGTCGGGAATTCAAAAAATGTATAAATTAAACCAAATCCGCGATAAAATCCGTAAATAATAGTTTTATTTCAATAACATAGTTGTTAATTCTACTTGCCAGATTCTAGATATGAGCCTAAATTACATGTATGTCTTTACTTAAAAAATACTTCTTTATAAAACGTTACACTATACGTAATAACTCATGTATCATAGGTGCTTTTACATCCCCATTTTCATTTCCCTAAACAGCTTGAAGGAAATTGTAGCTAGAGTAGCTACTGGACATATTGAGTCTTTGATTGAGATTTAACATCTTGTGTCTCAAGATGGCGAGCGCAGTGGAATGCCAAGCATTACTTTGCAAGTCATGGTATTATTTGGTTTTGCTACTGTCCATGAGCGGTCGTATCGCTTACCATAAAGCGAATGGCATGGTAGTCTCGCCATTCATTGCAATAAAAAAGCAGAAACTATTAGTTTGCGTAGTTTATGTACCCCTGTTTTATTCATTTATGTTGATTTACCCCGAAATTTCGGGAATATGAAACCAATTTTTAAACTACTCAATTATGACCGACCTTTAACGCCCTCTGTTGTAAAATTATTGTTTCTCAATTTCCTATATCTTCCTTGAGATATATTGAAATTGAGAAATGATTAATCAAAAATTAATCTGAAATGTATTTTCGTACAACTTTTGTAATATAATTGGGTAATGCATTACATATAGACGTATACGCGCGGGTGAATTATTAATTTATTACCCTTTGTGCCCATTGTGATCGATTTTACTGTCGATCTGAGGACAAACAGCGCACGAAGAACGCAGGCAAAGCAACCCTAGATATAATTACGTAATGGATATTTTTGAGTCTCTTTCTGATCTCTCTTTGTGACGTCAAGATCCTCAATGGGAAACGAAAGGCCGCGGCTTCGCTTTCCAGTCCGAGATATGCTTATGATCCACAATTGTTTTGGGTTGAGGTGTTGTTGAACTAAAAGCTCTCGTAGTTTCTGATACTCATAAGAGGTATATGTTGTTATGGGTAGTAAACATTTGCGCGACCAATCTTTATTATATCGAATGGTGTGTGATTATCGCTGACCATCGCTGATCGAAACCCTTATCGTTTTTTTCTTGGAATGAATGGCGAGACTGAATGAATTATAAAGCAATGTCTGGCATTCTATTGCGCTCGCCGTCCTGAGACGAATGATTTTAAGTCTCAATATATCCAGTAGTTACTCTGTTTATTATGTCCTTCAACCCGGAACACAACACTGCATTTACACTGCTGTTTCGCGAGAGAAATAGAGATTGCGGAGGTACTTACCCAGACGGCCTCTTACATATGAGACTTACTATCAAATGTGGACTTCCAAGCTAGTAAAAATCATATTATTCTTAATACACACAACTGCATAAAGTATTATTGAGTAAATGTACCATCCTAAGTACTTTATAACAAGCTAATGCTTGTTTAAAAAAAGTAATCGTGGCGCGGGCGTTGGACAATTCTGGTTTATTGCTCTTTAGTTGATATGGCATTGACAATGGCAATATTATCTAAGGCAAACATTTAGACTTAATCATAATGCCGGGTATATCAAGAGTTCTATCGAAAACTAAGCTGGGTGGTAGTTTTAGTGATTTGAGACACAATGCAACTAAATTTTGTGCAAAAAATTGTGACGAATTATTTTGTTATTTTTTTTAAGTCGAATTATGGTGTGAAATTAATAGTTTTCTTTCCGAAATTTTTAGTTATATTGTGTTTGTAGTCACTAAAGCCACCACCCGGCTTCGTTTTCGGTAATACTCTAGATATACCCGGTATAATCAAAGACGTTACTAGTTTAAATATCGAAAATGTTCCATGGTAGTAAAAATTCTACCTGTACGTAAGTAAAAGAAGCATAGTTTTAGTCCGTTATGATCCTAATATTATATTATTTATACACATCACCACACCATATTTACACACACCAGGTTTTCAATGGCACTGGCCTATCCTTTTTAAATCAATGCCCATAACAAATATAATGCTACATAGATAACACAACAAATGCATCAAGATACGAATAAAACCCAGCCGAGCTCAGTGCAATTAACCACCCTGTGCACCCCAAAGGGAGATTTAAAAAATTCCGTCAGACAAGTCTATGTAGGGGGGATGTATAGCGAATCACACTAATGCACATTTTAATTACTGGCGAAGGGGTTGCGTCGATTCACAGTATTCGGATTTGGGGCCCTACTCTGAACATCCGAAACGAAGTTCGAATCTTCGGACGATCGAAGTTTATGACAATACGAATGTACCTACATAGACTTATGGTCGTTGTTGACTTATGGTCGTAACCACAGATGTATATGGTTACGATGTACGTTATACGAATCGGAACATTTAGAGAGTAGGTACATTCGTATCATCATAAACTTCGATTGTCCGAAGATTCGAACTTCGTTTCAGATTTTCAGAGTAGGGCCCTTGTACACGTATTCACTAACGAGCTAGTGCTAACTAGTAGACTAGCACTAAATTAATCCGCAATTCCCCTTTACGGTTTTTTTAAAACTCGGCAATGTTGTTATACTTCTCTTGATAAGTGCGACTGATATCGTCTAAAAAGTGCCGGTTGACAAAAGAAGATCGTTAGCTGCAAATCGAATATTTAGCCTACGAATGATTCAATACATCGGACCGATAGGTCAAACCAGTAATACTAAATTAAATCTACTTAGCGTCGATTTTAAGAGGACAATCTTTACTAAGGAAGAAATTAATTTACATTAAATGTCTCTGAGTACGCTCTTTAGACCATCAACGAAAACGCAGGTCGTAGGCAAACGCTCGGAGGCATTTGATATGTGGACTTATAGATGTCTATTGTTCATATTTTGGACTCAAAAAGTTACTTAAAACGAAGTCCTACTACGAGTTGGTCAAAACCGCAAACTTTTGAAGACCACCAAGCAAAGAAAAGTTGATCGTTTAGTACTCGTTCTTAGGCCTGATTAGTGCGAGTTCCTTCAACTTATAATGATGAGAAAAGTAAGTGGTAAAAGGAAAGTCGGTCGGAGGAAAAAATTATGACTACAGAACATCCGAGATTGCACAGGGATTGCGAACACCACTGAACTATTTCACCTGGCATGAGAGAAAGGGCAATATACCGATTCCTGAGCTGCTGAAAAAGCTCTTCGTATCTGATACATATTGTTCGTAGTTTCTAATACCCACGAATCGATACTTCGTATTCTGTGGTCTCAGAAGTATGTACATAATTGTTGTCTGTATTATGGAATCTATTACAAAAACCAAGGGTACATACATAAACTCACTCATCTTTCCCAGAGGGAGTAGGCAGAGGTGCAATTGTTCTCGCCTTGTATTGTGCCACAATTTGATAGAGGATGAGCCTAAGGCCAAATCGGCCAAGTCACTAGTATCATTCCATTATTAGGGTGTTATAACTCATACATAACATACTTAAAGCTGGTATTTAAGACTTACCCTGATATATCTCTCTAAATCTGGTGGTATGTGTTCTTCCAGGTCATACAGGTTGTTGCCGTCTCTTTCTTTCTTGTTGTCTGCACCATCTTCTATTTCACTCACTACTGATTTCTTTGCAAAGTTCACCTGCTTCTTGTTTTTTTCTGACTCATATTGTTTTACATCCTACAAATAAAATAAAAACTGTTTTGTTGTAGCCTCTAAAAACTTTTTTTTAATGTATATTAAATATTACATTATGTTAAATATTTTGTGAATTTAATTGACATTTTATGTATTTATTGTACTGATAAGGTTGAAGTCCCACAAGCAGCAAATCATAACATTATAAGCTAAATAATTCTGCAATATGGAGTCATTTTTCTTCACACCCATGATCAAAATGATGGGCAAAAACTTGAACTCAGAAATTGCAGCTATAGGTCAAAACTTTTGACTGTTCATTCAACCACTAGACACAATTTTTTTAATATATTAATATAAAACTTTTACACAATCTGTGTCCAGTCATGAGTTTTAATATTAAATAGACAATTCTACTTATATTAATGATTCAGTAAACATAATTCAGCTGGCCTACTCCTTTAATGGGTAATCAATAACCACATTTGATGCCTTGTATTCACAATGTGTAAATAAATAATGATATGGACCTGCTTCAGGCACACCTCGTTTTTACATAATTGTCAACATTGCAATGCACAATACATTTTAATAAAAATATATTTTATTAAAACATATTTTGCAAATATATTCAAGTAAGTAAAAAAAAATTGAGTTAATAATAGCTGAATTTATTTGGTTTCACATATATAAAAATAATGATAGAGTAGGCTATAGAAAAGCTTTGTATAAGCAAAAGTATGTTTATACAGGGTATCTCAAGACTGCTACCGAAAACGAAGCCGGGTGGTAGTTTTAGTGGCTACAAACACAATGCAATTAAAAATTTCGCATAGAAACGCGACAATTATTTTTTATGATTTTTTAAATATCGTCAATTTTGGGTGGTAAATCCATAGTTTTTGCTAAAATAATAATTTAAACTCTTTTATACCTTAGAGTATTTATAAATAAAAGGATATACACTATTATTTTAGGAAAATATGTATTTACCACCCAAATATGGCCATAGAAAAAAAAATAAAAAAAAAAATTGTCGCTTTTTTTTGCAACTTTTTCTGTTGCATTGTGTCTGAAGTCGCTTAAACTATCACCCGGCTTCGTTTTCGGTAGCAGTCTTGATATACCCGGTATAATGGTAATGTACAATAATAAAAAATATATATAATGGTCATGTTAATGGTACACAAAATCAGAACAATAACACACAATTCTTATAAAATTTCATAACAAACAGCTTTCCATTTCATAAGAGCACAATGCGCTGGAAAATAACGAAAAGTTTACGTACGAGCTAAAACCGTAGCCTCATTAATTAAAAAGTTAAATGCAGAGTGTCGTAATATTTAAATAATATAGTACCTTAATAGATGTTAAAAACCACAGAAACTACATATAAATTAAATATATTCACAGCGATTCGTGTAAGGAACTGTGCGGCGTGCGACTGCGGATAGCGGAATCAATACTACTGCACTTATCCACAGAAACTGACTGAAAATCAATAGCAAGTTTCCCGCCATACATCAACAGGTGTTTTGTCTTATTTTACTCACGTGTGTAGCCTCTGCAGTCGCGGAAAGGCCGAGACATGTTTTCTCCTTCTCAATCTCACGCCTTTTCACGGCAATTAGCCTTTCTAAATCTGTTGTTGATAACATTGTGATCGCGGGAAAGTTTCGCTTTCGTCCGCGGGAAAACTACTCGTTGTTAACAAAGGTGTTAATTAATGTATTTACTATTAAGTAAGTGTAAGTAAGTGTCTGTACTTTCGTGTTTGAATTTTGATCACAGATTGTTATTTTGGAGTTCAATTTAATTTATAAAACTTTGTTTGGGTATAAAAAATCGTTTCTAAGGCGTTTGAATTTTGACAATGACAATTCATTTCGGTGCTACCATTGTTATAAAGTTTGCAAATATGGTGTTTAGTTTTAAACTTAAGTACATATGAACTATTGTAAACATAAGATTGCATAATAAAATCTAAAATGATTAATTGAGTTTTATTACAATATTCATTAATATAAATCTCAATCAAAAATTCCTTTTCGCTATTGGCAACAATGTTGAATAGTGATGTGACATTTCAATGGAATCGATTTCATGCAATCGATTAATAATAATACATTATTATTAAAAATATATACATATTTGTGTAGGGCAATCATAGCACACCATATTATTTTATTTACATTTGCTAATGTAATTTTAAAAAATCTAAAATTAATTACAGTATAATTATTTTAATATTAATATGCTAGATACATTTAATATCTAGACAGCCTCTGTGTCTCTGTGTCTGTGCAGTCGGTTAGACGCCGGTTGTGAAACAAGTGGCTGCGGTTTCGATCCCTGCATCGCAACAAATAATTTGAGAATCACAAATATTTGTGCCGTGTCCAGGTGTTTATGAGACCAAAAGTGCCTCGTAGTTTCAGATACCCACTACACAAGACTCAATTTTAGTGTTGGGTCAGAACTATGTATGTGACTGATAAGTGAATTTTAAAATAGTTTTTGGATACGATGCCGTCCAAATAGTTTATTTGCTAATCTACTGCCACATAATTTACTGGTGGTAGGTCTCTCATATGTGAGAGGCTGCCTGGGTGGGTACCACCGCAATGTCTATTTCTCCCGTCAAACAGCAGTTTCAATGCACTGTTGTGTTTCGGGTTGAAGGACATTGTAGCCAGAGTAACTACTGGACATATTGAAACTTAACATCTTATGTCGCAGGATGGTGAGCGCAGTGGAATGCCAAGCATTGCTTTATAATTCAAAGTGTTGTTTGGTTTTGCTACTGTTCATGAGCTGTCGCATCGCTTACCACCAGGCGAACGGCATGCTCGTCTCGCCATTCACAGCAAAAAAAAAAAAAACAGGCGTCAAACAGTCTACAATTATTATTCCTGTAAATATTTTGTTTTCTTTAGTGTTAACGAAAATAAGTAATTATGGAGTTCAGTATAGTTGTGCTGATTGACAGGAGATGAGTTTGCTAGCAATCGAGGCTTTATCTAGGCAGCATTGTGCTTTTGCAACTTTGCAACTTTGCTGAGCTAAGATTAAGATATGATTAAAATAAGAACAAAATAATAAAAAGAAGAAGAAGAAGCAAAAAAAAACAAAATGCAATTGTTAAGTTAGATAGCAATAAACGAAATTCGATTATTCTTCATTTTGCATCTATACATCCCTGTCATGATATGACATGCGTCAATGAAGTCATGTGCAATGATAAAAGAATTATAAAGGATGACGCACAAATGTAGCTATATATGTCAAGTTATAGTTATGTTAAGAATATCGACGCGGAATGTACATTTATGTATCTGTCTCATTTACACAAAGCTGACTTGTCCCTTAATGAAAGAGACAAATAATAATTCCTTTGTTTCGAATATGGCAATATTTTGTTCACTAACCACACTGGGACCGCCCATAGACCAAAATGACGCCATTTTAGTTATGCTTTCGAAACCACAGACTATTAAACCAAAAACTGCATGAAATGTCAAACTGTGGCGTTATCTGTCAATCAGAGTAAACAAATCTGCACAGTCAAAGAATTTCGGATTATTCATTGGTTAATCTCGTTTGTTGAGTTTGTTTAGTTTGCTTATTAGTTTAGTTGTTAAGTTTTTAAAATGCCTCAGTGTTGTGTTAAAGGATTCGAGTCGAGTTCAAGCAAAAAGGACCCTAACATTTCTTTTCATAGGTTAGTAACTGTTTTTACGAAATACTAACAAATATGTGCTAAATTTACATTTTGGGTTTATTTTTATCATTTATAAATGTATTTGGATCTTGTTGATTAAGTTTTAGACTCTTCTAGGCGTTATTTATACAAGTAGTGTAAATAACAACCTCATTGTTTGTTTACACACAAGTTTAGAGATGAGTGGATTCGATACGAAATTATTCATATCGATATTATCATTTTTAAATATTTTGATCTTTATTTTTCAAAAAAAGAAAAAAATAGTTTATATTTAAATATATATTCAGACCGACAAACAAAGCGAAATTAAAAATATTTTTTAGATTCCCTATAAACATATAAACCAGGACAAAATGGATACAAAAAATTGGAAGCTATTGGAACCCTGCAATACATTTATTTGTTCATTACATTTTGAAAAAGAAAACAGCTTTCCAACAATATTCCCGGTAAGTGAAATTGTAGTAATTATTATATTTTACCTAATAATCCTATTAATAATACAACTGTTAATCAATAATAAAGATGACATGCAAGATAATTTGGACAATTGGTAGTCTATTGTCTAATGTTCTGGAGAACCTTTTAATGAACAGAAATAGTTTTATATTTTATTATTAATTATTATAATTGTTTATCTTAACCAACACTTTCATATTCATTGATTGAATTCTAAGTGAGACATAATGATTTTCCTCAGTCAAATAATAGCAATAAAAATCTACCTATGTTATTTTATTTTATTTGGTATGTATTAAATATCCTGATAGGTATTTTTGATTTTAGCAAAGAATGGTGCAACGTAATAATGAACGAAATGTATTAGATGCAACTGGGTGTTTGTCTCGACAGGTATAACCTTGTAACGGTTGTAACATGTAAATTAGTATTAGTTGGTCATATGTTTACATTATGGCGACTAAAAAAGTAACGATAATTGTAAAGTATAAGTATATTTTTAGGAATATCAAGAAATAATTACCTCCAACCGTCACATACATAGTCTGACCCCACACTAAGATCAAAATGTTTAATACATCATATTACTATTGTTTATGTAGCAGTTGCATTTTTATTAGTTTTGTTATTTATCATAATATTAATATTTATACATACATAAACTCACGCCTTTTTCCCAGAATGGGTAGGCAGAGGTGCAACCAGGACACCCACATTTCAGCCTCCGTGGCGCAGGCGGTAAGACGCCGTTTGTGAATCGAGAGGCCGCGGGTTCGATCCCCGCACCGAGAGAAATGTTTGTGCGGCCCACAAATATTTCTCTCGGGTCTGTGTGTTTGTGAGACCGAAAAGTCTCTCGTAGTTCCTGATACCCACGACACAAGACTCGATCTTAATGTGGGGTCAGGACTATGTATGTGACTGTTGGGTGTTATTTATTTATTTCGCCTTGTATGTTCCGTCCTACGATGTTGTGGGTGGCGAGCCTATCGCAATATTGGGCACAAATTCCTGACTGTGCTGATAATGAATAGAAAAATCCGATATCACTTTGCGCGACCCGGGATTCGAACTCGAGACCTCAGCTTTGTAACCGTACCATAATACAACTACGCCACTGAGGCAGTCAATATTTATACATAAATTAAAATCTATAGTCCACATTATTCACCGCTTGTATGTTTATGTATGTATGTACCTTATGTTTTTTTTTGTTTGATTGAATTATTCGAAAAATATTTTTATTCTAGTGCTGATTTCCTGCCTTCGTTCGCGATGTCCGCTACAATTCCTTTATTCAAAATCAAAATCAAAATATTCTTTATAGTTTAAGTTCATTTCCTTTGGCGATCTAGTGTTGTTACATAGTTTATTAAGTCTTTTAATTATTATTTTTTTTCGAGTTTCTTATTTTTTTATATAAAGCAGCTGTTAAATAAATAATTGTCGAAAGAGACTGACTTCTGTTATACAGGGCTTCCTAGTTCAGGAGTCAGGGTGTTATTATGTTGTAAACATGTTGTAATGAAATAAAGATTAATTATTATTATTATTATTTATTCAAATAGTCTTTCAAAAGATCTTTTGGATTGTTCATTTCTGCTACCACTGCTTCGGAACGTGTTGTAGCTGTGAAGAAGAAGTGGCGCAAGAAACTTCGTCAGCAACACGAACTGTCTTCTTTTTTCTTTTTTTTATATCGCCATTTAAAATTACAATAGTTCATGTCACAGAACACAATAATGTCAGTTTATTTAGTTAATTGTTTAATTTCTATTTTTACATTTAAGTTGTTAGTTTAGTGTACATATTTTCATTGTTGTTTGCTAAATGTCTGTTTTTTTTTAGATTTTAGTTATAATTTGGCAAAAGAAATATTGACATGGTGAAAATTGGTGCTTAAGGAAAAAAGTGTGGTATAATCGAAGTCGCAACCGAATTCTAGCTATTAATAAAGTTGTATTTTATCTCACGTGTGTATTATTTGACAAATCCAATCCAATCATCAGGTAAAACTTACCCATCAAATAAATCATAGCATGAAAAAAATATCAAAACATTGACCTATTATTATCAGATTTAATTTTTAAAGACTTGACTGTCAAGTCCTAAAATCCCCTGTTTATACTCAATTGACATGTAAAGCAAAAATTAAAAATGTTATATTAATGTTAGTCGTATGCCACTGTTGATGATCGATATCGATAAAAAAATTTGGTACTAGCGTATCACTATTTTTAGGGGCGGAGCCGCCGCCATGTTTGTGAATCAAAGTGGTACGCGTCACGTGACCTTATGTTTCATCCCCTCTATTCTTTAATCATTGGTCATGTGGGCTGTGGCTGTCACTGTCATATGTCAATTATATGTCAAATGCATGGACGTTATTACGTCTATGGTCAAATGTAATAGGGTCAATTAAAAAATTGTTTAAAATGTATTATCAATTTTACCAAAATTATTAATTTTGTAACACGTGGATTGTACACATATCTTAGGTTATATATATTGTATTTGAATATATTTTTCTATTTCTAACCTAAAATGGATGAGGATTATAATAAAAAAGTTGCCGAACTAAAAAGTAGAATAAAAAGCTTTCCTGACTTCCCTAAAAAAGGGATATTATTCTGGTAAGAAAGTAGTGTGGTTATAATTATAAATAAAAGTGTTATATTTTAATAGTTAGTTTTTTAAGGTTTTATTTGTGAAATCTCTACCTGCTATTGTTCAGCAGCTATTTGAACAATATTAACTATCAAAATTATATCAAGAGTATCCCATAAGAAACTAAAAAATATATCTGCACTTATGTAGCAAGATTATAATAAATAGTAATTATCATTACATCAAAAGATTCTTAGTTTGATATATAAGTCCCAAGATTGTCAAGTACAGATAGCTCTTAAAGATAAAATCACTCATTGTACCTTTAAAATATCATACAAATTTTATCCGCATATTGATATTTTCGATTTAACAGTTAAAATAATTCTTGTTCTAATTTTGTTGTCTAATTTTGAGTAGGATAATTATGAGGAGTTTAAACAACTTTTGATGAATCATTTTTCATTGTAGGGATATCTTCTCGGCAATAGCTGATGGAAGTAGTTGCAAGCTATTACAAGACTTACTGGTCAAAAGCATCAGAGCCAAATACCCTGAAGTAGAAGCTGTGGTGGGTTTGGAGTCTCGTGGGTTTCTGTTTTCATTCTCATTGGCAGCTGAGCTGGGTGTGGGATGCCTGCCTGTGAGGAAACCTGGGAAACTTCCTGGTGAAGTAATCTCATATAAATATGATTTGGAGTATGGATCGGTAAGATTTACTAATATGGTTTGGCCATTCTGGGTTCCTAAGAAAATCAAATATCATATACTACATAAAGTAGTAGTTTGGAGATATTTTCTATTTATTTCGATATTTAGTTCTTTAGTTACAATATTAATATAATTTAATTATTAATTGAATATTTATTAGTTACAATATTAAATAGTGAAATAGTAATATAAAGTAATATAGTAAGTATAAAGTAGTAAGACCACAATTCTTGTGCCACAAAGGAATTTGTTATGCAAATCTTTATTATTCTTGTAACATATTTACATGGTTGATAAAATATTTTCATTTGAGATAGGTAATATCAATTGTACCATGTGTAGTCAATTGCTTTGTAAACCATCAGAGTTTGCAACCCTTTTTCCCACTTTATATAGAAGAGGCCTGTGACCACCAATGATAGCAATATGGGCTGAATTACTTAAGTTTCATTCATCCAAACCTTTTGTTATGGTACACCATAATTATAAATAGGAAATATCCTCAAATCTTTGTGTCTTACCTTGAGGCATGAAGCATTAGTCACTATACCGGGTATCTCAAGACTGCTACCGAAAACGAAGCCGGGTGGTAGTTTTAGTGGCTACAAACACAATGCAATTAAAAATTTCGCCTAGAAACGCGACAATTTTTTTTTATGATTTTTTAAATATCGTTATTTTTGGGTGGTAAATCCATAGTTTTTGCTTAAATAATAATTTAAACTCTTTTATACCTTAGAGTATTTATAAATAAAAGGGTATATACTATTATTTTAGGAAAAAATGTATTTACCACCCAAATATGGGCATAGGAAAAAAATAACAAAAAAAAAATTGTCGCTTTTTTTTGCAACTTTTTCTGTTGCATTGTGTCTGAAGTCGCTTAAACTACCACCCGGCTTCGTTTTCGGTAGCAGTCTTGATATACCCTGTATGTGGAGAAGTAGTTATTCTTTTTGGGTTTTCCTTGTCCCTACAAGGTGATAAAAAGTATAATGATGCCTTTTTTTTTTGTTAATTAATTTTACATGCTTATTTATTAGACAATTTATGAAATCTTATAAGATCCAAATTGGCATCACAAATATCTGTTTCTTTTGTAGGACACGTTGGAAATACAAAAGAACACAATAAAACCAGGCCTGAAATGTGTCATAGTGGATGACTTGATAGCTACAGGGGGTTCTATCGGCGCTACTGTCAATCTACTCAAAAGTTGCAAAGCTGATGTCTTAGGGTGCCTTGTTGGTATAGAACTGGAGTCATTGAATGGCCGACGCAACATACCTGAAGGTATTCCAGTACATTCTTTGATTAAATATGACTAAAATATACTTTTTTATATACTTGTGTCAGACATACCATTAGATATACCCATAAGCTGGACAGATTCTAATAAAGATTGCAGGAAGTTGCTGAATACAGGCTTTCCAACTGGTATTTGCTCCTAACTGCAAATCCTTTGGAGATCTATATTCAGTAGTGAACTTCCTGTGAAATTATGTCAATATATCTACTTATTGTTAAATAAATTGATGTTTGTAATTAAAGACATTTAAATTTTTCTCTTACTATGGACATTACAAAGGTGAATTTATAGTCTGGCATCAATGTCGGAAAGGGGTGCCGCAATTTTAATTACATATTGTGCACATTTGCAACCACCAAAGTTACATTTTTGTATAAGTTTTTAAACTTACCTAGATGAATAACACATAATATTAATTATTTTATGTGGTATTTAGATGTATAAAACACACAACATAGATAATAAGACAATACTTATATAGAGTGATTTGTTGCGGCAGCTAATGTATAAAATATGATATTTTCTATAAAACATTGATATATTGTACATGTTTTTTATGAGTTGATATTTTTATGATTTTACCACTCAAATAAGATTTTTTAAGATAAAAATATATTTATAAATATAGACCATATCATCATCATCATCATATCAGCCACAGGAAGTCCACTGCTGAACATAGGCCTCCCCCAAGAATCTCCACAATGACCTGTTGGAAGCGGCCTGCATCCAGCGACTTCCTGCAACCTTAGCCAGATCGTCCATTCACCTTGTAGGCGGGCGTCCGACATTTCGCTTGCCTGTACGTGGCCTCCACTGAAGAACCTTTCGGCCCCAATGGCCATCGGTTCTACGAGCTATGTGCCCGGCCCACTGCCACTTCAACTTGCCAATCCTATGGGCTGTGTCGGTAACCTTGGTTCTCCTGCGGATCTCTTCATTTCTGATTCGATCTCGTAGGGAAACACCGAGCATAGCCCGCTCCATGGCTCGTTGAGTGACTTTGAGCCTTTTAATGAGGCCCACAGTGAGAGGCCAAAGACCATATCTGTCTGTCTGTATCAGCCCATATACGTCCCACTGCAGGGCACGGGCCTACTCTACAATCGACAGTACGATTGAGAGTGGTAGACCATATGCTAACAATTAATTCTTTGGAATACTCAATTAATATATGAGAAAACAAAAACCATTACTTGGACATATCTTATGTTAATTATTGAATAATTGCATTTATTAGACACTAAAATGTCAATATAAAATATTTTATGTGGTCAATTAATCAGTGCCTTTTTTCTAGTAGGTAATACCAAAAAATCCTATTTTTTAACTACACTTATCAAAATTAGGAGCGGACTTTAGTTCAGGGCAGCACGAGTTGAGGGCTAAATGGGATCATAGGTGATAGGAAATGAGTTCCTAATTACAACGTTATCACTCCTATTCAAAGGAAATGCATAGTTTTCGAGAAATTAATATAAATAGTTCCTAACCTCAAATCACATATTGGGTAAAACGGAACGTTTTTATGGGCGATTTACAAACAAATCATCAGTAGTGCGATTCACGTAACTTTTTGACGCGCCGATCAAGTTGCGGTGCGGTTACAATTAAGTTTACGCTTTGGTACAAAATGGTATTCTTGTAAGTGTTTAGCTGCGCGTGAACTGCGCGTGAACTGCGCGTGAGCTGCGTGTCAACTGTACGTCAGATGTATGAAATTTGTTTGAGATTGACATATACGCGCAGCAGTAGAATACGCTAAAACGTTTGCGTGACGCGAACTTCACGCGAGCGTATTTGACAGCGGTTGTCAAAATTACGAGAATGCGAAAAGGGTTGTTTTGATCGAAACTTAACTGCAACTGCACTGCAGCTGAACTTATTAAAATACGTGAATCGCACTAATGTACTAAGTCAAATATGTACACTCCCTCTCCCCCCCCCTCCACACCCCGCACCCCATCACATCGTGCTACCCTATTCTAAATTTTACCCAAAATTAGAGTTTATATTTCAGATTGAAGTATATTTTTTTCATGGAATCCTAAGTAAATCTAAGCATACATATAATTCATGGAATTAAAATATTTTTTGCGTTATTTTTTTGGCACAATGTCTTTTTTTATGCATTTATGGTAGGATATTTTATAAGTAAGACAATATTGAATTTAAACTGCTTTATTATTTTATAGCACAACACTTATTTCGACTAAAGTAAATAAGACATTTTGGTAAGTTAGTTTAAAGTTTTAACTGAATAAAAACATGTTTTCAGTTATTATTAAGCAACGAATAGTTTTGAAAAGACAAATTGTAAATAACATGCTCAATGACATTTTATGATGTTAAGAATAATGTACAAACTAAGAGAAATGTAATATTTTTTTTATTTATGACATATACACATTTCATTCCATTTTGTAATGTACATTGTACAATTTACTGTTACTTTTTAAACAATAAATAATCTTAAACATATTTTAGTTTTTTTGTAAGTACTTATAACAACCTAGTAATCTCTGAAACTCATAACTAAGGAATCTTAGTGTGAGATCAGAATTAAATCTGAATATGAAAACTAATGTCATTCTACTTACTTAATTTACGTCTATTTAATCATGGCATTATTTATATACAGTTTAAAAACCTATTTCCATTTCGGACGACTTTTGGATTCAATTTGAGTGGAGAAGACAAAACATTCGATAGCTAAAATAGGTTTTAAAACTATTATGAATAAGACCGTCACTATTTAATTATAGGTAATTATCACACATATTCACTGCAACTTTGCTGGATCTTATTATTAAAACTTAAAGTTACAATAATCTTACTTCTTAGTGGTTGTAGGGCAAAGGCACCATTGCTGGGTTATTCTTAACTGCAACATTGTCGGCTCCAATAGTCTTTGGTGGTGCTAAATCTTTGTTGGTTCCAGTAGGCTTGATTGTGTCGGCCCAGGGGGATTTCACACCCCAGTTGTAATTAGAAACGAAGTGAATTTCCGTCGAGACTTCATCTTCGGCCGAAGTGCTATCTTTTACTTCAGTTGTAGATTCCTGGCCTGTTGTAGACAGGACAGTCGTAACATCACTTTCAGTGGTGCTATCTTCAGTTTGGCGCACGTTTCTTCTTGTGTCTTTAATCAATCCCTCATTGGAGATTTCTTGCGGATGGATTGCGGACTTTTCTGTTGCTTTGTCGGCACCTTTGGCATTTTCAGTGTTGTTTAAATGAGTTGGTTGATGACCTACTAAAGTAGGGTCAATAATGTCAGATTCACCGTTATTTTCGACTTGTTGGTTTATTTTTTCTGTGGATGATACCTCTGTTTTGATATCCTTGCTAAAGTCAATGGGGATGCGGAACTTTTGGCCGTCATTTTCTTTGGTCACGACTGGACTTGCACTGCTTGATGTTGGTGTCGGATTGCTTGGGACTGACGTGGGATAACTCGGAACTGGAGTGGGATTGTTTGAAACTGGCGTGGGGTTGCTCGAAACTTGTGTTGACTGTTGTACGGGTGTGGACGGATTCGTAGAAGCTTCGTTGTTCACAAACAGTTTGGGCGTTACATTGTCTTTCTGCTGCTCCTGAGCTGCACGTTTCCTCAAATTATCATCTAAGTCATCACCGCCAACAGATATCGGAACTTGCGGGTCATTTTTCTGACCTTTTGATGTTTCTTCCGATTTTGGCAGGTCAGTGACCACACCTTGTTGAGTTTGATCCGGCACGACATACACTTGCACGTTAAATTCAAATCCTCTGAAAACGGCGGGGCTCTTCAACTCAATGGTGACATTTTGATGACCCTCACCACCTTCTACGATTTGGGCTTCTCCGTCCTTAAGTGGTCTTAAGTCAGTAATAACGACACGACTTATTACATCGCCTTTGGTCGCATTAACTGTGTAGTTTTTGTCTTGTCTCCAAATTGCGGGACTGGCTTCAAGTTTTTGGTCATAAATCTTTGTGCCATCGACCACAGAACCTACGGTGAGGTCGTTCCCGGCGACCACCGCTACCAAGGCAAACACTCCTATGAGTTTGTACATCTTCAAAAGTTTGCGCGTGACTGACAAACATCGTAATATCCCCGCTTTATATAGAGCAACGGCTTAAGGAAAAATTTTACATATCAAACCACAATATTGTAAGTCACCTCCACATTTTTTTATTAATGTAAATGAATGGTTTCCTACAGGAAAATTCTATTATGTACAGTCAGTGACGAATTCGAAATGGTGTATCACATTCAGAGGAAGAGAACTGAGGCCGACGGCACTGCGGCTGTATTTTGTTTATTGTGTGCGAATTCTTAGAAGTATTTGATAATATTAATTAACGTTTGTATTGTTTGCTCTGGAGGTTTCCTCTGTGTAAATATTCCACTGCTATCACTACATACCTATTCTAATAAACTAAGTGCTTCAGTCTAACACAGCAATGACAGTCATCAATTATTTAAAAAAAGGAATTATACAGTTGGTTTTGCAAAATGTAAAACTTCATTCCTTACACATCAATATAGTTTCAGAGATAAGCTCACGCCTACATCTCCGATGGGGTAGGAAAATATTGCCTTCAGTGTTGACTCCATATCAACAAATTTATCATTCCAAAATGTGATAGGAGGTAAGGCCGATAGGAACTCATTTTTTTCGGTTGAGAGGGCAGTGTAGTGCTTAGTTATAATAAGTTTTGCGCCTTTTATTTGGGCCAGCGTCCTTCATCTTTTCATATTCGCCGAAAAATAAGTTTCTGCCCGTAGTTACCTCACAGAATTTTCTAGAAGAATCTTATGGTAAAATATGACCTTTAGTGGTGAAGATGATTTGTGTGGTTGTCAGTACAGGACGGCATACGTGATTCTTATCGATAATTTATCTGGCGCGTGGATCGAATAGGAATTAGGGCAAACGTGGAGATAACAACGTGAGACTCCGGTAGCCAACGACGCATCATTTTTTCAAACAGTTTCGTTCGTCTTCTGCCAGCAAATGCGTCAATTTTAACCTAGAACCATTAGAACCAACGAAGTAACTTAGTACTTGTTATATTTTGTATTACTTTCATGCCTAGGGTTAATTTTAACCAACTTTATAAAATATATTGTGTATTTGAATCGAAGTATGTATGTTTGTAAGTCAGTGATTTTCCAAAATCTGGTCAGTTTTGGAAGGAGTTTCAATGTTCATCAATGTGTTTCAAGGTGCATCAATAATATAAATTATTACCGTTCTAATCAGTAAAATAAATAAATAAATAAAAAGCTTTTATAGTTTTAGTGATCCACGTAAGTATAATACATATTATATTGGTTCAGTATAAGTAAGCTTATGGATTAGAGATGTATATTACACTGAAGTCTAAACTTATCATGAGGTATTTTGTAGACACTTTGTGGTGTTTTGTAGAAACACACAATACATAACAGTTTCTTAGAGCATTGCGTATTGCTGATCTGGGGCCTGATTGCGGCTACAATATCCTACATAATATGTATTCGTATCAGTTACCTGCATCGACGTTATTTTTAGAATTGTTTTGTGTTTATTGAAGTCAAAATACGCATTTTTAACTATTTATCTAATTATCTACAGATATTACTATTTATCTACAGATATTTGATTTCAATCGGGGTTTCCCCTAGTTTCTGATCTCCACGACCAAACATTAATATCTTACGACGTGACGACGTCGAGAATAACTAGGTATAGGTAAAATTATTGAACATCATAGTTTTTTAAAGAAAAGATTTTCAAATAAATTATTATATTAAATAAACTAAGTGTGAGTATGTGCAACAGATAAAGTGTCGCCACTAAGGAATCTAGACTACATCTATTTTCCATACTCATCTCATTTACCATCAGATGCGGCGCAGTTATTTTTCCTCGCCAGTTTAAAAACAATCGTAATTTCCTAAAGATCTCAATCTGCACCATTCAACACGTCTATATTCATTATTCCCATCACACCATCCATTGACGCACGTGAATCAGATGAGTTTATGCGGGACATTTACGATGCAGCAATGCGTTTGTGAATTATGACATCATCGCACGTGGTACTGCCCCGATGTCTCATTCAGCTAGACGCATTACAGCCAGTCATACTGTTTTGTTGTTAGTTGTTACTGTATGACGGCAAAGAAATATAATGCGAGCCCTTATAATTATGTCCAATTGTTGGTCACTGGCCTCCAAGATTATAAGGAAATTAGGCATTAGTTCATTAACCCATTAGTCATAGACAACGGCGGATCCAGGGGGGAGCTTAAGGGGTCATGACCCCCCCTTGGCTGGCTCCAGATTGAGAGAATTTATTATCTTGTTGATAAAATTTGTAACTACATATGAATTCTTTGTAAGTATGTCGATAAATAAATTAAAAAGGTTCTGTGTGTTCACAAATCACGGCTGTAACAAACTTTAAAATATGATTTAGCCAATTCAGTTGATACCTAAGTGAACAAAATTGTTATCAAGTTTTTCAGTTTTCAAATAGGTAACTTTATTTAGGTACTAAAATTATGGCTTGAATTTCGAATCCTTAAATGTAGTAAAATCAAATCTTGTAAAAAATTTATAACTTTATTCAACCGAATATAAACCTCACAATGTAAATTATCGATATTAGAATTTTGTATCAAATCACACGGCGTTACTTGCAGTAATCTGGTTTGGAGCACGGACACTTCTCGCGTATCTTCAGACCTTTTGCCATCTGCTTCATGAACGGATGCACCTCCTCGCTGAAGAATGGACTGTAAACAATATATTAAAGATAAAGATTGTAAAGAATATTATTGACGTGGATGGATTATAGTCAGAAGACTCAATCGACCTCTCTTTTGTTGAGAAGTCCCATGCTCATCAGTATGCATGAGCCGATTCAGTAGATACTAAAATATTATTAGAAAAAATGTTTATGTATCTTTTAAGGTACCTTGGCCCAACCTCAATCGTACTCTCGATTGTAGAGGAGGCCCGTGCCATGCAGAGGGCACTATATGGACTGATAGAGTACAGTTAATGTACTTATTTAAAAATACACGGTCTCGTACATATCGTCTTTTATAAACTTAATTATGAATAAGTTAATGACTATAAAATATGTAGGTATTATTAGATTTCAGAGGAATTTAAATAATACAATAACATTTCGGCTGGCCTTGAGGGCGCATCTACAAGTACTACAGACTAGTACAAAACCCTGACTCACAGGTCATAAAGCGTTTTGAGGTTATCGCCACAATAAAAAACTCGCTCGATTCGATGCAGCAAAACGTGATGTCAGTAATTGTTAAGCGTGCTTACTTATAATGTTATTCTTTTATCTTGATCATTTATTTTATTTATCAGATCATTTTAAATGTATGTTGTTTTAATATAAAGCTAGACTCAAAGGTTTAAGTAGGTACTTTACGAAAAAGAATGGAAAGCTTCTTCGTCGTAGGTAGTACCTTAGCATTATTAAAGATAGATTTCTTAAAGAAAATGTCCTACAACAGCCTCCGCGGCGCAATCGTACAGACGTAGGCTGCGAAACGAGAGTCCTGCAGGTTCGATTCCCGCAATAAGACAAATGTTAGCGCGGCTCACGAATATTTCTTAAGCGTCTGGTTGTTTGTGAGACCGAAAAGTCTCTCGTAGTTTTTGACACGCAAGACACAAGACTTATTGAGGGTTCGGGACTTTGTACATAGGTATATAGCCATTAGATATAAGTATTTATTAACTCTATAAATTAAATTTGTTTCGTTTTATGCTGTCTCCTACTATTTTTTTTCGGAATAGATAATATGTACTTACATATGTATATGCACTAGGGAAGTACTTATGGCCAAGTTTTTGGCGTCGTCACTAAGCGTAATTAATTTAGGTACCTATTGGTAACTATGACTGTTAAAGGCTATTGTACTTGTTCTGGAATGTATCATTGCTACGACTAAATAGAAAACCCCTTGTCAGATGACTCCTTACCCGCAAACGTGGATGTAACAAAGGTTGGAGAACGTCGTAAGCAAGACGTTTTGCGTATAAAGGAAAGGAAGTATACCGGGTATCTCAAGACTGCTACCGAAAACGAAGCCGGGTGGTAGTTTTAGTGACTACAAACACAATGCAACTAAAAATTTCGCAAAGAAACGCGACAATTATTTTTTATGATTTTTTAAATATCGTCATTTTTGGGTGGTAAATCCATAGTTTTTGCTAAAATAATAATTTAAACTCTTTTATACCTTAGATTATTTAAAAATAAAAGGGTATACACTATTATTTTAGGGAAAAATGTATTTACCACCCAAATATGGTCAAAGGAAAAAAATATTTAAAAAAAAAATGTCGGTTTTTTTGCAACTTTTTCTATTGCATTGTGTCTGAAGTCGCTTAAACTATCACCCGGCTTCGTTTTCGGTAGCAGTCTTGATATACCCTGTATAATAACGTAATACAATTTTGTAATACGTGTTTTGTAGGCAAGAAAACTCAGCGGAAAGAATGGCGAATGTCAACGTACGAGTATTAAGGTTGCGGAAATAAGTGCGTTTTGGAAAAGTTGGAGGTTTTATTGTAAGACTTCAACTTTAGCTTTGAAAATTACCGTTTTTGAAATAACGTATTCTTTATTTTCAAAGCTTCAATAAAATAGGCATAAAAACCATATTATATTATTACAGTCGGCCATTACTGAAATGATTTAAACCTGATATACAAACGACACTTACGGTCATTATAGAAGGAAAACATAAAAATATAGGTATAATATATAATAGATAAATAAGGTAAACAAAGTAATATACAATTAGAGTAGGTATTTATAATATAGAGCAAGCGCTGTCATACATTTGCGTCTTCAAAAAGGCAGATATTTTTTTGTTCATAATGTTGGTAGGGCCCCTACATTAGTGAAAATGAATATTTGGTGGTTATAAGTGTAGGTATTAGAATAAGCACTCACTTCCAGGAACTAACTATTGTATATTTTGTAAATTAACACTTAATACATTCACAGACAGAGTAAAATTATAATTATGCGACTCGGAGCGAGATGTGCTCGTGACGAGAGATGGCAGACTGTCTTTTTTTCATCCAAATAAACCGACCCTTTTATAGGACTACCCGAATGAGGATCGGTGGGGATAAATCTTCCAGAAAATATATTTAAGCCATAAAATAGGGTCTATACTTTCAACTAAAAATTAAGGTCGGCCCAAACATCTGGGCTATTGTCCAAACAGAAAGGTTTACCCAAACATGTGTACTATGGTCTAAAAAACATAAATTTGTTGCAAAGGATTATCGCCACTAAAGAACTTAACTATAATAATACAGTTTTATTGCCCCGGCATGAACGGGTCATTACAATAAGGAAACAATAATTTAGAACAGCATCTTCTTAACTAATATTATACAATAAGGTACACAAAAATTCTTACTTAAATAAAACGACTCGCAGATGTTTTATGGTTAAACATCTGCAGTCATATTTTAAAATGAAATGCGTGTTTAAATAATGTTCAAATTACAACTAATAAGCGTGTTATTTTAAAAGCTAAATATAAGTTGGCGTATTGCAACCGCTTTACAAGCTATATCTAAGTTGGCGTATTGCAACCGCCACAAATGAATTATTTAACAAAACAGGTCTGTATATTTCTTTGATAACCCAAAGAATCATGCTATAATCCTTTTAAGGAGGGCAGAATAAGGTGGCCCGGCACCACTTACCACTATTTTTATCTCGTTTTTGAAGTACTAGCGCTCCCTCTTTATTATAGGCTTAGAGTAATTACCTCTAGAGAGAGCCGAAATGTACTGTACATCGCAAAAATGAGACACACCGATACGAAGTTCTTTATGTCAGAATGAGATGCGAAATAATGCTCTATTTCATGTGACGTGCCGCTTTTTTTTGTTTGGCGAAAAAAGAATTTCGCCAAACAAAGCGACGTCGTTCAAGCAATAAAGCAACCTAATGTTATTGAAATAGGGTCTATTTAAATTCAAGGCCACAATATGGCGCTTACTTTGTTGTGTTGCTAGATATAGCTATTGATGTCTCATGTGCGGTTACAGCGTGAATCTCTCTAGAGGTAATTACTCTTAGACATTGACTTATATTCTACCGATAGACGAGGCGCGTCATAGAAACTATTTGTCCCGTATTTGTCAAAAGCTCAGTAGCGACATCTAGTACGTTTACTTGAATATTACAAATTATGATCAAAGATTATTAGACAGACAAGACAGTTAATGTCAATAATAGCTTTGCCTAAGATACTGCGTGAGTATAAATACCGCCATAGCAATAATATATTTGTAATGTTTTTTTTTATTTACGTGAATAATTCATGGAAATGATGTAAATGAAATTAAATACTCTTACAAGTGTACAAGTCTGTCAAGCCGTCAATCAGTGTACAATCAGTCTGACATTTATAATAATAACATTTTTGAATTTTTAACAAGCTGATAAACTTTTTTCGAGACTAATAGACAAAAGGAAAGGTACACCAGAAGTTTACAAAAATGACTACCGCATTTGGAATATCTGAAATCTTCGGATCGAAAATGAATTGAATAAATATAGGTATGTTCTCATGGTAGCCACTTATATCCATTCCAATAATTCTAGACAAATATTATAGAGATCTCCTTTTTTCGTAACCGACGCGGAAGAATATAAAACAATTTTAAATGATATTAGTCTTCAATAACAATGGGTTCGAATAGTCCATTAAGTAATTCATATTAAGAAATGGGGTCTAAATACTATCCACTGTTTCAAAACATACATACAACACACATATTTTGAGTTATTAATGAACAACATATGATTAAAATAAAATACTAAAATCAATTTGCAACTACATTCTTCCAGCATATTTGTATTTGTAATGTATTCGAATAGTTTATGCCTATTTGGTCCTCTGATATGAATGTCCCTTGAATAATCTATATCTTATATAGTTCGTCTCTTTCACTCGACGGGCAATTTTTATGCGCGGAAATGAGATATACGATTAAGGAGCTCACCTTGTATTTTAACGAGCTCTAAAATATATTTAATCCATTAATAAATAAAAGATCTGTATTATCGGCATCATTCTTCAATATTATATCACCTACGTTGTATTCTTTAATTATATTGTAACTTCAGAAAATTTCGCTGTCGGTTTGACGGGGAAAATTCAAAATAAATTACTTATAAATATAAACAAAGAGGCGTATTATTGCGCGGCCGCCACGCGGCAGACTGATTCGTGTGCGGTGCATGCACCGCACTTGGGTGGGACACATTTGTTACAAAGAACGTCTTATCTAGTGTAACATTGATATCGATGCTCTTAGATTATAGGTACAGTCGACTCTCATTAATTCAAACCTGCGATAATTCGAACCTCTCTATAATTCAAAGTTATCACGAGTTCCCTACAAAATCTCTTTATATTTCGAACTAAATCAATACATTTTTATACACTTGGTAATTCCAACTAAAAATCATAGCTATATAACAAAACCACGCGTTAATTCGAACTCAACGGCTTCCAACACTCGACAATTCAAAGTTGCAGAGAAAGAAAGAGAATGTATAAATGTTTTTGACAGCTTCCGTGGCGCAGTTGGTTAGACGCCGCCTGTGAAACGAGAGGCCGCGGGTTCGATCCCCGCACCGAGAGAAATATTTGTGAGGCCCACAAGTATTTGTCTCGGGTGTGGGTGTTTGTGAGACCGAAAAGTCTCTCGTAGTTCCCGATACCCACTACACAAGACTTAATTGATCTTAATGTGGGGTCAGGACTATGTATGTGACTGTTGGGTGTATTTATTTATTTATTTTTTATGTTTGATGATTGCTATTGATTGAATAATAGTTGATAAACACTTAATAATTCGAAGTTTTATAGTGTCTCTCGTAAATTGCGAACCATTTGATATTTCAAACACTCGATAATTCGTAATATTTTAAGAGTCCCTCGAGTTTCGAATTAACGAGAGTCGACTGTATATACTAATCTTGTTTTGAACTACAACAGTAGGTACTTATAAAACAACGTTATTGACTAGCGATCGTATTCATAGAGAGTTTATAAACCTATCGAATGTTTTGTCCCTCCCTAACGACTTTTCAATTCAGTTTGACATAAAAAATCGAAATCATAAACAGGTTTAATGATTGTCTACGAATAAGGCCGTAAGTATTTACACATCTTGACAGCGATATCAGTATAAGATCTAAATTGTGTTGTTTGGTACATGACTCATAATGTTTATACCTAGATACATTTATGGTAATAGTATGGAGACCGAATTAAATAAACGACACACGCTGAATCAAGGTCGCCAGTGACGCAGACAAGTATAAGGGGAATCCTCGCAATAAAATTATAATCTAAAGCTATATGAATTAACATGGCAACTGGTTGATAAAATTTAACTAAGTGTGTATAAGTGTGTGACAGCCTCCGTAGCGCAGTTGGTTAGACGCCGCTCGGAAAACGAGAGGCCGCGCGTCCGATCCACGCACTGAGACAAATGTTTGTGAGGCCCATAAGTATTTGTCTCGGGTCTCTGGGTGTTTGTGAGACCGAAACGTCTCTCGTAGTTCCTGATACTCACGACATAAGACTTAATTGATTTTAATGTGGGGTCAGGACTATGTATGTGACTGTTGGGTGTATAAAAAGGAAAAAAAAATACAAATACTCAACAATCGTTTTATCGGTATCCAAATATTGATAAATCAAATATACATTTAATTAGAAATGAGAGATTTTTACAGGGGTAAGGTAGGAGTAGCGGTAGTTAAAAAAAGGGTGAATTCACATTTAAATACATGCAAAAACTTCTCTGTACTCGTGCAAATTCAAGACGACGAGTAAGTACCTAGATACGGCGGGAAAGCGTTACAAACAAACAATACGTATCAACATATTAGTTAAACTTAAGATTATTAGGCTTAAGATTTATTCTTATTACTTACTCGTAGCGATATTCTAGGGCCCTACTCAATGATGTTTTAATAAAGATGACGCATATCCATATTGCGTGACGTTTAAAAACTGTACTGCTATGCATATACATACTCATTTGTTAATACTTTATGACAATTTTAGTGAATTAAACAGATTATACAGAAAGTACGAGACGAAAAGAGATAGCATTGCGCTATCCAAACATAGAATCGAAGCAGTAAAAACAGAAGGGTGACGATAAATAAAACTACCTATTTGGTTTTATAAGTATATAATACAGGGTATATCAAGACTGCTACCGAAAACGAAGCCGGGTGGTAGTTTAAGCGATTTCAGACACAATGCAATAGAAAAAGTTGCAAAAAAAAGCGTCAATTTTGAAGTGAAAACTTCTTTAGCGGCGTTGAGCACTTTTTCTGTAATGGGTATAAAATCTTAAACTCGCGTCAGGACACGTGACCTGATCGAAAAAGCGTAAGACGGATGGAGAGTAGACAGCTGTCAGTTAGCTGTCAGTTTATAAAGCTTTGATGAATTGCCAATGATTTTGAGTGGAGATTTCAACATAAACTTCGCAGACGATAAAAATCAACTATTAATTGAATTTTTAAATAATGAATTTGGTTTAACTATGTCGAATGATCGCAATCTTAGCACAACGAAATACAAAACTACTATTGATGCGGTCTTTATTAGACATTTAAATAGGTTCGAATCAAAACTGTTCGTTTCTTACTTCAGCTACCATAAACCTGATACGATATCAGTTTTAGAGATTGGCGATGATAGTTCTGGTAATGATGATGGTGAAAAAGTCGTTGAAATTATGGATGAAAGTTGATTTTTCGGAGAGATAAACTTTTTAATGTAAAATAATTGTAATAGTTTTAAAGTGTTAAATTTTTAATGTAATATAAATTGTCATGTTTGTGTACGATAGCGCAATAAATGAATATTGTATTCTACCACATAAATGATAGTACTTTTATACTGATAAAGCAATTGGTGCAAAATTATTCCCTAACCATTCCAAAATATCAAACATGCTCAACGTTAATAATCAAGTTTTCACTTCTGCCGGCACTCCCGGAGTGCAACCCGTCTTTTTTTTTTGTTATTTTTTTCCTATGATCATATTTGGGTGGTAAATACATTTTTTTCCTAAAATAATAGTGTATACCCTTTTATTTATAAATAACCTAAGGTATAAAAGTGTTTAAATTATAATTTTAGCAAAAACTATGGATTTACCACCCAAAAATTATGATATTTAAAAATCATAAAAAATAATTGTGGCGTTTCTTTGCAAAATTTTTAGTTGCATTTTGTTTGTAGTCACTAAAACTACCACCCGGCTTCGTTTTCGTTAGCAGTCTTGAGATACCCAGTATATTAACTTTGAGGTTGCTACATAAGTATATATGTGATACGCCATCCTGAAACAAATATATTTTTATTTGCTTACAAACATGAAAAAATAAAAAAATAAATTGCCGTTTTTTATATTAGTTTATGGTAAGCAGGCACTGAAAAATAGATCTCTTAATAATATTATTATTTGTTGTAATGATGACAAGTGATATGACCGCTCGTGGACATAAGCGAAACCAAGATACCTTAAATTACAAAGCAATGCTTGGCTTTCACTGCGCTCGCCATCCCGAGACATAAGATCTTAAGCATAAGTACAGCGATTACTCGGGCGAGAATGTCCTTTGAACCGGAACATAACATGGCATTTAAACTGCCGTGTGGCGGGGGAAATAGACATTGCGGTGGTACCTACACATGGTGGTAACGTATGAGCAACCTGCCACTGGTAAACAACCGATACTACAACCGATGGTGCAGGTTTTGTTAGGTGGATATATATATTTTCGTAGTTGTATATTTTTAATCAAAATTAAATGTGCTAAACCAATATTAATCAGTTTTAAAGGCATCCAGTCACGATCCCCTCTTTTTGTCCGAGCTGTGCTTAGTGCATTTCCATTTACGTCTCGAAAGCTCATCACGTGGAAATCTGGAAACATTCAATGATATATGTAAATATTGTCATTCAAAATATATGGGGAAGCTAATGTATTTTGTAATGTTCGTGGTTGGATTAAGTTATTTATTATGAAAATAATTCATAACAAATAACTTAATCGTTTTAAATATGATTGAATTAGAAACAAATATACAATTATCCAAATCCATTCCAACTTTCATCGTCAATTTTCTGTATGATCGGTTTCGCTTCTGACTTGTTAATCTGTGACGTACGCTTTTTGTCCCTATCGCACTTCACAATCGTTGTATTAGGCGATCCTTCTTACACAATTGAAGGCGGTATTTGCTAATTTAAAATAAAAATTAAATTTTATGTGGTTTTTATATACTTACGTATGGTGTGTAGGTTCAATTTAGTTTCATATTTTTGCACCATTGTTATAACACTTTTAAAACACACAATTCGACACTTTAGACAATATTTTCGAAATAAATTATGTTGACAGCACTGAGGTCTTCCCTCTGTCGCCGTTGCTATGCGACTAGATGAAATTACACCAATTGCCCGAATTTGAACGCCTCACTTTTGAAGTGCTAGTGCGATATCTACGTCGTATGTGTATAATATATCATTGGCCCTACTACCTTCATCCGAAACGAAGTTCGAAACTTCGGATGATCGAAGTTTATATACGATACGAATGTATCCACATACACTTATGGTCGTTATTGACTTATGGTCGTAACCATAGACTTATGGTTACGATGTACGTTATACAAATTCGGACTTTTACAGAGTAGATACATTCGTATCGTATAAAAAACTTCGAGCGTCCGAAATTTCGAACTTCGTTTCGGATGAATATAGTAGGGCCACTAGTTTAATTTACTAAGTAATTTTCTTACCTTACCACTTAATAACCTTCAAGGGCCTTATGTTTACGTAAAGATTTCACGTTCATAAATAATTCAATACACTTACCGACACATCATTCTGTTGATCTCCTGTTGATACTCCTCGGTTGCTATTTGGCATTTCCTTATCTGATCCAGTTCCTCTTGCCTGGCTTGCTCCTACAAATATAAAACATGCGAAAAACCTATTTTACGCATCATAAGGACCGTTTTCGTCACGGAATTCTCCGTGTTTTGCTTTTGATGCGCGTGTTTTGAACACTAATAAGGATATTAATTACGTTCTCGTGTGCGAATTGGTTTGGTAGGTAAGTAATATATTTTCTAGTGGTAGCTTATGTTTTAACTCTTATTAATATAGTAACAATCCTGCTGCTGTGGCATTATTATTATTATTTCATTTTTCTAATCGATCTCCTTATCGATAGGGTTTCTATTCTGTGGGCTTTTAGCGGAATGGGAAGTGCAGAAATAATAAATTATCTGCAGGTGTTTAAAATAGCAGCTTTTGGCAACCTGGCTTCGTTTTCGGTGGCAATCTTGGTATGCGTATGTGAATGTTGGGTGTATATGTTTAACCATTTTATGTAATTACCTTCAGTATCCTATTATACTCGATTTGTTCTAGAAGGTTCTGCTGGTGTTTCTTCCTCGCGTGTGCGTCTGTGAGTGCAGGATCTTAAACTATCGATTTATGTGAATGTGGGCTGTATATGTTTATTAAATATTTTATATTATTACCTTCAGTATCCTGTTGTATTCGATTTGTTCTAGAAGGTTCTGCTGGTGTTTCTTCCGCGCCTGTGCGTCTGTGAGGGCCTTGTGCTTCACCAACTGTCCAAGCTGCGAGTACAGCTGCCTCTGGTACTCGTCTTGCTCCTCTTTCTGATGCTTGAGGGCCTCGCGAGCCCTCTCCCGGTCCTTGATCTGATCCACCATGGCTTTGCGCACATCCTGGGGAGATAAGGATGTTTTTTATAATCCTTGTGACGTAAAAAACATCTAATTTAAATTATAGAAACGATCAGAGGTAATATTATATTCAAGTAGTTGGTACATACTACATACCTACCTAAGATCGTAAAGCTGTTGATAAAATATTCTTATCTCGTATTTACCAAAGTAGAATACTCATATAAAATATTTAGTTCGGGATAGGAGACTAATTATAGTTACCATTGAATGCTGCTGTTGCATACAATAACACCCAACAGTCACATACACAGTCCTGACCCCACACTAAGATCGAGTCTTGTGTCGCGGGTATCAGGAATTACGAGAGACTTTTCGGCCTCACAAAAACCCGTTGGAAATATTTGTGGGCCACACAAACATTTATCTTGGTGCGGGGATCGAACCCGCGGGCTCTCGTTAAACAGGCGGCGTCTAACCGACTGCGCCTGCGACATTTTATTCATACGGTCATAATGACTTTTAATGGAAATAAGTGAAATCTAGAAAGAACAGGCCCACATGGCAGCTGCCCTGTGGCAAGGGGGCGTAAAGAATTCCACCACGGTATTCCCTGCCTGTCGTAAAAGGCGACTAAATGGGACCACCGGGATTACTGGGTGCTTTTGGGGGGCACCCACACCAAAAAGTAATCCCGAGATGAACGCCCGAATGGGGCTAATGATTATGGAGAGAGGAGGGGTCTCCTCCATAGGTCTCCGAACTGCAAAGGATGACTGCGGAATAGTACCGGGCGAATTACGCTAGCAGAGACCGCAGCCATCCTAATATGCGCGAAGAGGGCCATCGAGGGGTTTTGGTCGGTATGCCGGCGTAGGATATCAACGTTAGGGACCCAGCTCGGCATTTACATCCAAGCGCCGGGCTGGAAGGCCGGTGACCCCGACACATCCTTCCTGCGCGCCTCTCCCCCGGGGCTGCGGGAAGAGGACCATAAACAGTTTTTGCCCTCGTAAAAAAAAGCCCTTATGGCAGAATAATTGCGTTGATGAACTAAAAGAAATAAAGACAACTATTACTTTGTTAGTCTTCTGCGCCCAAAGAGTGTACTGGCAACGCTTAGTGTCTATGCTCTCTTGCCGCTTGCGAGCCTCTTCGGCAAATTCATCGTCATGTGCCGTGTCCAGCTTCGAAAACTCATCTCTTAGTTCACACATCTTCTTGTTGCATTCATCTAGTTCCCTCTAGAAGGAAGCAGTCAGTAAGATTTTTTTATTAGATTAATACAGTAGATTACTGGAAAGCTAGTTGTTGCAATGAATATTCTGCTCCCCTATTTATTTATAGATACTAAGATTATCAAGAGGAAAGATTTATTGTTTGCATTGAATAGGGTCTGAAACTACTGAAAAGTTTACATTATCCCTGATGAACATAGGCTATGGAATATTTTCAAAAAACTGTATCTTCGGCTAGTTCCTTATAAATTTTTTTTTTAATACTAGCCCGACATGATAACTACACTGCGCTTGATGGTAAGCCTAAATTCTTAGGGGTCCTTCTGCCGTGGTGTGAAGAGGCACCTTAGCAGGCCGGCATAATTGTTTCCATTGGCATGGGACTGCCGTCCGATGCCAATGGATACTCTGCCTGGGCGGCATTGGCATTTACCATCAGGTGCAATGCCGCAACAATGCCAGGCCATCATAAAAAAAAATGCGGTCCAGGCAGAATATCGAATGGCATAAGACGGCGGTCCCATGCCATTTGATACATTTATACGAAATGTCATAAATCAAAATTTTAGAGTTTCTTGCCCGTTCTTCTCTAGTGAAAACCGCTTTCCGAACCGGGTGGTAGATAAAAAATGACTGAATCTAAATGATGTTGAACATTTTAATGGATTCAATAAATTATTTTCATTTCATTTTCATTTCATTTCATTTTCAACATCATAATACAGTTTATAAGCGGAGTTACTTTAGTTTATGGGCAGGAATGCTTACTATCAAGATGCTGGCCTATTATGTCTCATCAATTATCCTCGAGACGAGAGCCAAACTCGCTGACTTTCGTTCTACAGCTAGCGTCTAATCAACTGCGTAACCGAGGCTGTTAAATAAATAAATGGTCTCAAAGGTTACTCACCTTCCTCTTCATAAACTCAAACCAGCGTCTAATCAACTATGCCACGAAGGCTGCAAATTAAATAGGTTTCATTTTCTCACCTCCTTCCTCTTCATAAGCTCAAGCCAACATCTAATCAACTATACCACGAAGACTGCTAACTAAATAGGTTTCATTTTCTCACCTCCTTCCTCTTCATGAGCTCAATCTTTGCGACTTCAGCTGCCCGTCCCTGGCCTGCTAGCGAGTCCCACGTGTCAGCGATGAGTTTCTCTTCAGCCTGCTGCCTGGCTAATGTCTCCTGCCGTTCCTCGATCATCTGCTTCCGTTCCCGGGCGGTTTCCATGCGCTGTTCCGTGCGCTGTCTTTCGGCTAGATATTGTGTTAAAGTGAACCAAGGCATTGGGTGGTAGGATATTCTTATCCATATCGTTAACCACAGTATTAAAGAACGTAAAATATTGTAAAGTGACGAGGAATACTGGTGGTCTTTCATATGTGAGAGGCTGCCTGGTTGTGTACCCCCGCAATGTCTATTTCTCCCGCCAAACAGCAGTTTAAATGCACTGTTGTGTGTCGGATTGAAGGTCATTGTAGCCAGAGTAACTACTGAACATATTGAGACTTAAAATCTTATGTCTCAGGATGGCGAGCGCAGTGGAGTACCAAGCATTGCTTTGTAATTCAAGGTGTTTGTTTTTGCTACTGTTCATGAGCTGTCATATAGCTTACCATCAGGCGAATGGCATGCTAATCTCGCAATTCATAGCAATAAAAAAACACTTTTTATGTCGTTACCTTCCTCTTCCTTCCTGATGTCCTCAGCCCACATGGCCCTGAACCTCAGCGCCTCCTGTTTCAGCATCTCTTTCTCTTTCTCTCGCTGTATCCTTCTCTGTTCGAGTTGCAAGTCCGTATACTGCTTGCATTCCACGTCTTTTCGCAAGCGTACTATTGCATCTTGCTCCATACGGGCCGCCTGGTTAACAAAAAATAATGGCAATGAAACAACCATTATTTATTTTTTAACAGCCTCCGTGGTGATTTTGTTTTTGATACCCATGGCATACTATTTAATTGATGTTATTAATGAGTTGTGTTAAACTATTTATGTTAACATTTGGGTGAATTTATTTTTTGCATTGGAATAGGTCCTACCCACAGGTATTTAGGCATACTGAACGAATTACCATTCAATATCCTTTAGATCTAGAACATTTCTAAACCAATGGCTGTTTAGAAACTGTTTGACCTTGAGGCTTTATGGTAAAATAAACAGATTCTTTCCATGTCAATACTCATGTGTTTTCAAATGAATTTGTATGCCCGACTTGTCCGAAGATGTCATAAGGAATACCAATTAATTCAAACCTTATGACTCGTATATACAATGGTCCAGCATTAGCCACTAAAGACGATGACGGCTGGTTAGCTATCTTTGCCGATGTTTGAAAACATCACAAGAGGTATGAAGTGTTGCTAAATAATAATAATAATAATAAATCTTTATTTAAATAACATGACATGAAACAAATAGTATTACCAGAGGTATCCAAACTAGGCACAGCGTGTAACTTGGAATACCAAAAAACAATTACAATATTTGAATTATCACATTAGTGGGCCCATTTAAGGACTATTTTTAAACAACATAAAAAATCAAAAAATAAATTAAGAGCGTATACACCTTGCGCGCAAAGTCAACTATAGGTATTTCTTCGTTAATTTCACGCAAACATAAGCGACCAAAGCTGTGTGCGTAGAGCTGCCGCGTCGGCTCGCTATACAATCGGCTCAAACAACTTTGATCCGTGCGCTTCAAATATTCAATTGAAATGTAACTGTAATATATTATCATAAAATATTTTATTTGCATTATAAGTAGACAAATATTACTGTGCAAGCAAAGAATAATACAAATTTAGATACTAATCATATTTTCGTTATTATTACATTGTTAAGTTGCATTCAAATCAGTGTTCAATCAGTAGACACTATGGACGTTTTATTAATCATTTCGTGTTCGAACACATAAATAGTGTTAGGGGCCTTACAACCCCTTACAATTACGAAATATATTTAATTTTATATTACAATACATAACATAATTTAGCCTCGGAATTACATCCCATTATATTACCTGAAACATAATTTATACTCACTACAAAATCATTGTAGGTAATAAAAATAATTAATTATTTTACTACCAAAGTACTAAGATGTGCTAATCGCAGTCCGCGCGTGGCTATTTTTACTACGCGCGGCAATAATCGACTGCAGTTAGGCCGGAGCGACGAGCGATACGTCCTCCCTCTAGAAGGCCTTGCGGCAGTCTGATTTGATCCACGTCGGACAGCGTGTTTTATAGTGGTGTTTAAAATATTTGTAGAAAACATGAAAACTAATTTTGTTGAAATATAAAAATGGTAATTTATTGATAAGATGTTCTTCTATTATAATATGTAATTGCTATAAAAATTATGTACGATAAGTTGGTGAAAAAAAATATGTTCTTGACGAGAGTTTCTGAATAATTCCGCATTGTTTAAATTTTTATTTTTCAGGAACTAAACACAAAAAGATTATTTTTCTCAGCAAAATCCCTCCATAAGGGTCTTATTAGTCGGATAATATTTTTATTTTCATCTTATATTTAGTGGTTTCGGATATCTTAAGCTTCTAAATTGCCATTTAAAGCCTAAATAACGAAACTTGTGTTCAGTAATCCTTATAGTACTCACAAATTATCCATCAATCTATAATGTTCTCCACCAAAATCCCTAGATGACAACCTTTTCTAAAATTAGTAATAATTATTTTTCCTTTAAATTGTTTATTGGTGGCTATTAACTCATTTGAAAAGTCCTGTTTTTAAGCCAAAAAGCGCGTGCAGGGTATAAACGCTCTTAAGACTAAGTTAAAAAGTATGTGATATATATTCCGTTTTGTCCATATAAGGGATTTATTAATTTTAAATGAGTATTTGAAATGTTATGTTAAGCTTACAATTCTGGATCTGAATCAGCCCATATACGTCCCACTGCAGGGCACGGGCCTACTCTACAATCGAGAGTACGATTGAGAGTGGTTAGGCCATATAGTCCACCACGCTGGCCTAGTGCGGGTTGGCGGACTTACATACCATATAAATTCTTATGAATCGCTATGGTATGCAGGTTTCCTCACGATGTTTTCCTTCACCGTTTTAGTGCGTGGTGATTGACTGTCAATACACACATGACTCCGAAAAGTCAGAGGTGTGCCCTGGGATTTGAACCCGCGACCACCGTGAACATGTTGGCAGCCGCGTCTGGTCCGTTTACCAACAGGCCACCACGCACTTTTTCAATTATCCAATATAAATAAAGAGGAGTGATGTAACACATAGAGAAAAGTAAATAGGTACATATACAAACATACATACATATTACAAATTTTATCATAAAAATAAAAGTTAATAAGATATCAAAATAGTGTCTGTTGCCAATCGCTCTGTTTCCTCATAGTCGAGTTTCCAGCCAACTTGAAATTTTATTTTTAGCTTTTTTAACAGGATCATTCTTTATATTGCAAAATTTTAAATCATTATTGTATACCGGGTATCTCAAGACTGCTACCGAAAACGAAGCCGGGTGGTAGTTTTAGTGGCTACAAACACAATGCAATTAAAAATTTCGCATAGAAACGCGACAATTATTTTTTATGATTTTTTAAATATCGTCATTTTTGGGTGGTAAATCCATAGTTTTTGCTAAAATAATAATTTTAACTCTCTTATATCTTAGAGTATTTATAAATTAAAGGGTATACACTATGATTTTAGGAAAAAATGTATTTACCACCAAAATAGGGCAATAGGAAAAAATTACAAAAAAAAAATTGTCGCTTTTTTTTTGCAACTTTTTCTGTTGCATTGTGTCTGAAGTCGCTTAAACTACCACCCGGCTTCGTTTTCGGTAGCAGTCTTGATATACCCTGTATTAATAAGTGAGAATAATGAGGGAATCTTTTTGCAAAGTTTGAGTTGATTGATGGAAGATCAAGTCTATATACTCTACGTGTTAGTAAAATGTCATGGATCGGAGAGTTAAGAGTCAATTTCTGAGCGGAAAGACATTTTTTTTTATTGCAGTGAATTGCGAGACGAGCAAGCCGTTCGCCTGGTAAGCGATACGACCGCTCATGAACAGTAGAAACATTCCACTGCGCTCGCCATCCTGAGACATAAGATGTTAAGTCTCAATATGTCCAGTAGTTGCTCTGGCTACAATGTCCTTCAATCCGAAACACAACAGTGCATTTAAGCAGTGTTGTTTCACGGGAGAAATAGACATTGCGGTGGTACCTACCCAGATGGCCTCGCACATATGAGAGACCTACCACCAGTGAAATGACATGCTTTGAGTACGTAAAGCTGGCGGACCCTTAAAACCTTTATTTCTCCGTAAAGGGCATTAGTGGGGAACCTGAAAGATTTAAATAGCATGACTTTAAGCACGGCACGCTGAGCTCTTTCGACAGGTAGCAAATGAGTTTTGGCTGCGCCGCCCCAAACTCCAATACAATATGTGAGCAGTAACTGACACAGAGCGTAATAAATAAAGTCTAAAGTCAATTCTAAATTTGGCGTATTCTGCATGATTCCCGAATACCAACAAGTTATTATGAAAATGTGATATAAGTAATGGCTGTGACAAAATGTGTTAGTGGCTGTGAGGTTAGTAAGAGTATGTGGAATGAAATGCACTACAAAGTGAACTCATAATAAATAATAAAATAAATAAATAACACCCAACAGTCACATACATAGTCCTGACCCCACACTAAGATCGAGTCTTGTGTCGTGGGTATCAGGAACTACGAGAGACTTTTCGGTCTCACAAACACCCAGACCCGGAAGAAATATTTGTGGGCCGCACAAACATTTCTCTCGGTGCGGGGATCGAACCCGCGGCCTCTCGTTTCACAGGCGGCGTCTAACCAACTGCGCCACGGAGGCTGTCCAACATACAGTTTAGGTATTCATATATTCCAAGCATTAGAAATCATTTGATTCAAATTATAATAATCCCCTTATTTTTATTCCAGCCGAATTCAATTTCCCGTAGATGAGGGTATTTACTTCAATATTGAAAACTCTAATAAAAAAATAATATATTGTTATGTTGCATTCGTATTTTTCGATAATGAATATTCATCATCGCCTTTCATCGTGGCCGATCCGTTTGCTAGATCCAAGGCTAGATCGTCCACAATGACAGGCGTGTGCATTCCATTTTCTTTCATTTCTTTCTTTCACGAAAAGAAAATCAACGGATGAGTCGCGTGTAGACGTTTTAGTTCATCCGATGATCGCGTGACATCGAGACTGGCCGAAACATGTCAACTTGACAATCGATAGTTCTGAAGTAATACCTAGTGCAGACGTGAGTCTTAGCGCGAAAAGACCAACCATTTCTGGTACCCATTGCGTATTTGCAATTCTATCGGCGATTCATATGGAACGCTAGTATCCTGTCAAATTGTATTGTACGAATTTATGTATGAAAGAAACCGGAGTTTCGCATTGATTTGGCATGCCTAGTAATGTTCGCCTACTGATAATTTCTAAAAACGTCCAACCTAACCAACCCAGTAACTTTCGTGCATATACTTGATTATGCAAGAAAATCTCGCCACAGTGACCTTTACGTAAGAATTTGACTTATTTATATATATGGACTGGAAGAAGATAGTCATCTCAAGTACATATAGTAGGCCTGTATGTTACATTGTATCTATAGTTGAACAAGAAACGACTGCTGCTACTGATTTTTCTATTCATTATCAAGCCAAAGTCGGGAAGACCCTCGCCTCCTAACACATCGTGGAACGGAACATACAAGGCGTGTGTGTGTGTGTGTGTGTGTGTGTGTGTGTGTGTGTGTGTGTGTGTGTGTGTGCGTGCGTGCGTGCGTGCGTGCGTGCGTGCGTGCGTGCGTGCGTGCGTGCGTGCGTGCGTGCGTGCGTGCGTGCGTGCGTGCGTGCGTGCGTGCGTGCGTGCGTGCGTGCGTGCGTGCGTGCGTGCGTGCGTGCGTGTGTGCGTGCGTGTGTGTTTGTGTGTGTGTGCGTGCGTGCGTGTGTGTATGTTCTTTTTTTTTTCCCTCTCAACCTCCTCTTCCCTCACGGACCCGCCGCTAGGCATTACTTCATGCGTGTGTGTATGTGTGTATGTGTGTATGAATGTATGTATATATGTATGTATATTAAACAAGAAATATTATCACCAAAGCGTCGGATTCCTTCATAGCGACCTCGTGCCACATCTTTTCGAACTCAATCTCCGCCATTTTCCTCGCCTGTTTCTCTTTGATCTGGTACAGTTGTATCTCTTGGGCTTCTTTCGCACGCAACTTGTAGATGCACGGTAGTACGTGGACACATTTCGACCTGGTTGGAACAAATATATATTATTTGTTACTCAAGATACTGACAATGGACCGACTAATCCTTAAATTGAATGGTGAGCGCATACTCAAGCAAGTCTTCGTCCACCATAGTAGAGATACGCTGATTTAAGTTGTAGCCTAAGAAAATTCAAAGATTTGAGTTGACTCGTCTTTGTTTGTAGTAAATAGGGCTGTCATTCTTGGGAGGATTACTCGACTTCCAAACTAAGTGACTATTCTCTATGACACTATCATTCACTTCGAATTCAGTATATGATAGAGGATTCGAAGAAATTGTGGAGTACCTAGGCATGATCGAACAGTTTTATGTAAGAAATTCGAACTTTCTAACTTCGTTTCGAATCAAATGTAACTTAACCTGAGTTTACGATGAGCTTTGTATTTATTTGTTGGTTTGATAAATGTAACTATTTTTTTTTGGATTGGATTTTTGCCTCCATATAGCAATAAGATCTAACTAAAGTAGGGAAGTCCCTCATAACATTAAAGAAACTAATAATTTTGACACACTGTGGGCAGTATTGTCACTTCTATCCTTTCCATTCGGTTAGATATAAGTGACAGTTCTGTGTATGCTTTTTTAAGCACAGTATTAAGTATAAACTAAGAAACATGTAAAGCAATTATAATTTTAACGCACTATGAGCAGTATTGTCACTTCTATCCTTCCCATTCAAGTAAGCAAGGAATGAAAGTTTATATTCTTCTTCTAGTACTGTTAAAAGTATAAACTAAAGAAAATCAAAATGTGTGACAATTGTATATACCGGGTATCTCAAGACTGCTACCGAAAACGAAGCCGGGTGGTAGTTTTAGTGGCTACAAACACAATGCAATTAAAAATTTCGCATAGAAACGCGACAATTATTTTTTATGATTTTTTAAATATCGTAATTTTTGGGTGGTAAATCCATAGTTTTTGCTAAAATAATAATTTAAACTCTTTTATACCTTAGATTACTTATAAATAAAAGGGTATACACTATTATTTTAGGAAAAAATGTATTTACCACCCAAATATGGCCATAGGAAAAAAATAACAAAAAAAAAAATTCGCTTTTTTTTGCAACTTTTTCTGTTGAATTGTGTCTGAAGTCGCTTAAACTACCACCCGGCTTCGTTTTCGGTAGCAGTCTTGATATACCCTGTATATATGTATATTATGTCTCTTCTAGTACTGTATCAAGTTGTGCTTGACTAAAGAAAATCAAAAATGTAAAATTCCAGTAATTACAGAGGCGTATCCTTATATTTCTCCTCGTGTTCCTTTTTCCTCTTGGCCAAGAGATATTGCAACCTGTTCATCTTGTCCTGCCAGATCGCTTCCGCGCCCGCCTGAGCCTGTTCCACGAATTTGCGGATATTCGCTTCCTCTTCTGCCTTGTACAGTTCTAACAACCTGGAATGTTGCTGATCAGAGGTGATGGATGGGAGAAAGGAACCCGGTATACCCTGTAGCCAGAGTAACTGGTCATATTGAGAATTAACATCTTATGTCTGAGAATAATGTGTGAAATGGAGTGCAGTGGAATGCCAAGCATTGCTTGGTAATTCACAGTGTTGTTTGGTTTTGCCACTGTCAGCTAAGATAGGTTTTAAAACTGCCTATGAATCAGGCTTGTGGAGTCTTTATGAGTCTTTATATTGCCACCAGATTCAGTTCAGTCACTTCGACTCCTTAGACCCACCCGGCACCGCCTCGCCTCGAGCGGTTAGTATTTTTTATATGAAATTGTATGTGATCAACCGTGTCACTAACAGTTAAACTGGCTTCCCACCAGATTGTATATAAAAAAAACCACTAGAAATCCACTAACAAAAATGGCGGGATTCACAAAACCATAACATTTTTGCGTGGTCCACACGTAATCCATCCGTGTTACACTTTCAACGAGGAGATGCCAGGTGGGTCTAATGAGCGCTAAACTTAATATTACAGTCTTATCCCTAAAGCAGGTACACAAATGGATAAAAACAGCTTTTAACAAGCAGGTCTACGGATTTTTTATGAAGAAGTAACTACTGTATGTATGTAATGTACCTAGATAGTTTTAAAATACAAAACCTGTTTCTTTTCTGCTTCAGATCTTCTTCGTAAGACGCCAGACAGAGGTCTACGCGACGAGCTACGTTGTTTATTAGGGATCTGAAAGTGTAACACAACAGTGATTTCAGCCTTTAGGTACATAATGAATTCCTAATAATTATGGAATGGATAGTAATATAACACAAAATTACAAAAACTTTTATTGGTGGTAGGTCTTTCATATGTGAGAGGCCGCCTGGGTAGATACCACCGAAATGGGTACCACCACAATAGGAACAAACCGCCAATCAGCAGTGTAAATGCACTTTCTTGTTACAGTTTGAAGGACATTGTAGCCAGAAAGATTGAGACTTAACATCTTATGTCTCGGGATGGCGAACGCAAGGAAATGCCATTGCTTTTAATTCCTGGTGTTGTTTGGTTTCGCTACTGTCCATGAGCGGTCGTATCGCTTATCATCAGCTCTTCTCGCCATTCAGTGCATTAAAACAAACCAGCCCGTAAGTAGTTTACATTTTATAGGATATACCGGGTATCTCAAGACTGCTACCGAAAACGAAGCTGGGTGGTAGTTTTAGTGACTACAAACACAATGCAATTAACATTTTCGCAAAGAAACGCGACAATTATTTTTTATGATTTTTTAAATGTCGTCATTTTTGGGTGGTAAATCCATAGTTTTTGCTAAAATAATAATTTAAACTCTTTTATACCTTAGATTATTTATAAATTAAAGAGTATACACTATTATTTTAGGAAAAAATGTATCTACCACCTAAATATGGTCATAGGAAAAAAATAACAAAAAAAAAAATTTTCGTTTTTTTTTGCAACTATTTCTGTTGCATTGTGTCTGAAGTCGCTTAAACTACCACCCGGCTTCGTTTTCGGTAGCAGTCTTGATATACCCTGTATGATATAATTTTTCGGAAATAGAGGCATTAGGTTAATACAGTTGAAACTAAACAGGCGGAATTTGAAATGTGGTACATTTTGCGTGGTTCACTTAACGGATTTTTTACAATTGTAAACAAAATGTACGGATTACTCACATGGTGACATCAGAAGAATAATTGACGAATGGATTTATGAAATTAACCAAAGTGTAAAGTGATTCATTTATACCGAGGCGTGACGTATTATACGTACATAAGACCTACTCATTTCATTACATGCCTTGTGATTTCACTGTTAAACGCCTTTTCCCTGTTATTCTTTGTGATGTATACCAACATACATAAGTACTCACTGTAGGTTTTTTTATGTTTTATTATTGCAATAAACGGCGAGACGAGCGTACCGTCCAAATAATGGAGGAGTTAGTACTCTTAGTAGAGAGTTCTACTCACAGTCCTATGATGAGCCGCAATTTTAATTATTTTATTATTGCCCTCCGTGGGGCTGGCGGTTAGACGCCACCTGTGAAACGAGAGGCCGCGGGTTCGATCCCCGCACTGAGAGAAATTTTTGTGCAGCCCACAAATATTTCTTTCGGGTCTGGGTCTTTGTGAGACCGAAGTCTCTCGAAGTTCCTGATACCCACGACACAAGACTCGATCTTAGTGTGGGGTCAGGACTATGTATGTGACTGTTGGGTGTTATTTATTGAATGGCGAGATTAAACTGAAGTCACTTTTGTGTGAGTAATTTTAAATAGGAAAAATGGTTATATTTCAATGTCGGTTTTTGCTTTACAAATTCTGAGAGGGCAATTAGCAATAGCAGAAATATAGAGCATGCTAAGGCTTCAAAAATAACAAGGTGGTGATGTTAATTTTAAATAGCAATAATTCCCATTACGAGTCAACAAAGAAACTTGTCATTCACTTACCTTCGATCGCATCGTATGAAGAAGTCGCTGTACTGCTGGTCTTTCAGCTCCTTGAGTTTGTTCTCGGCACCACGCCGCTGTTCTTCTTCTAAAGCGCGCAATTTCTTCACAAATTTCACGTATCGAAATGTTGAGTTGAGCACTCGGGATGTCTGTAAACGTATTTATTGGAACCTTTTCCTACAATAGAATATATTTTTGCTGATGGAAAGAGAAAGTTATTTATTTAGAATTTGCGTTATTTTCTGAAGCGTAATAAAATTACGTTTTGTTTCTATTACAACAATTGGTTTTTTCCATTTATTTATTATATTAAGACAAAATAACAAAAAAAATTACAATTAGTCCCACAAAACCAATTACTTGGTTTGTCTGTGAGTACATAGTAGTGTTTCACATACTTAATATCTAGCGAATTGCGAGTTTCTAATTATAAGGTTGATAAAAAATACTTTTTAAAAGCTTTAATATCAGACTTTTTTTTGTTAATCGCTGCCGCGATTTCGGAAGGGAGACCGTTTATCAAGTACGGTAATCGGTTTAACTCCAGTGTTACTTTTAGACCAACTGCCCGCGGCCGCACAGACTTTCGTCATTTAGTAAAAGCTAAAAGTTTGTTTGCGCATGCCTCTAACATAGGCATCACACGATCAGCTAGTATGAAGTTCCAATCATGGTGGCTTTGAAAGTTATCAGTTTCAATGTGTCTGGCAAGATGACTATAATAACATGTAGTAATTTTATATCGTTACTAGCGGCCCGGCCCAGCTTCGCCCGGGTGCATATAGATTTCTCTACAATAATACCTATGCACGTATTATACACATAAACCTTCCTCTTGCATCACTCGATCTATTAAAAAAAACCGCATCAAAATCCGTTGCGTAGTTTTAAGTTTTAAGCATACAAAGGGACATAGGGACAGAGAAAGCGACTTTGTTTTATACTATGTAGTGATAGTGGGTGCTTGTGAGATCGAAAAGTCTCTCGTAATTTCTGGTACCCACAACACAATACTCGATCTTAGCGTAGTCGGGACTGGGGTGAGGTCTAGAATACGTTGGCACGAATTGTGGGTAGGTAGGGGGTGGAGGGGGTAGGGGGGAGTGCCCTAAGCCCCGGGTACCACTCCCATGAAAAGGTAACGCACCATTCCTGAGAAAACCCAATTAAAGTAACCTAACCTCAAAATACTTGTTGTCAAAACAAAAGTTGCTTCTGCAACGTCTCCGGCGCTGCGGGAAGTGCAGCCCTTTCGCCCTTGCGTAACAAAGGATAGACACCCACGCTCTCCTCCGCAGCTTCGGCTTGCTGGTCGCCTCCGGCGACCAGCCTCAGCCGCTACGGCTCGCACGGTCACCTATCCTTAGTTACGGTGGGCGGGGGCTGCTCTCCCTCCGCGCCTCCGGCTTTTTATAAACACTCTAGGGGTAGTACCCAAAAGTCTACTACGTGAAGTAGGGGTGCTCGAAGTCGGTTTTGGGACAACGTCGACCTATTTTACCCGCAAAGGTGTTATACTAACTACCACCGGAACATATCTTCTAAGTTGTTAATAAACAAATAAAACAAAAAGCATTCAAGTTCCCAAAAAGACTTGTCAGTTTTGGAACAAATTCGACTTATTTTATCCTTAAACTTCCATCGGAACATAATGTGTTTTAACTTTTAACAAGGTTGTTATAAAACAAATAAATCAAAAGATCATTTATAAATTATTGATAATCTACCGTATTTACGTTCCGTTTCACCTAATTTTAAACTATGTACAATAAATTTGACATGTTATTATTGATATGATTGTCAATCGCCCATAATTACGTTCCGTTTTACCGAATATTGAAATTTGAGGTTAGTAACTATTTTAATTATTTTTTGAAAACTATGCATTACCTTGTAATAACAGTGAAAACATATAATCTGGGACTCAATCCCTACCGCCTCTGATAGTTTTTACTCCTCAAATCGTGCCAACCTATTCTAGACCACGACCTTCCTGCAACTTTAGTCAGTATGTAATTATAATTAATAAATGAGCTTATGTATTGATAACTTACATAGTAGCAATCGGGCACTCCTCTCGGCCCCAAGCCATCCTTAGGGATTTTTTGTCGAGGCGGCTGCGGTGGAGGTTCGTACATAATATTAATATTTTTACAAAACTCTCAAATAGTATGTGTAAAAATGACAAGGTGACACAATTTTTTTTGTCATGTTAAATCTTAAATAGGTTTTAGTGTACGAATTGAAATGCAAAAATTAATTAAAACCTCTTTTTTGTACCTATGTACAACATATTGCCAACCCGTACTAGGCCAGCGTGGTGGACTATATGGCCTAACCACTCTCAATCGTTCTTTCCATTGTAGAGTAGGCCCGTGCTGGGCTGCAGTGGGACGTATATGGGCTGATACAAAAAATACAACATATTAATTGATTTATAACCTAGCAAAAGAGTCTGTTTTGAATGCGGGCGTTAAGATTGAATTTAGTATTAATATAGTAAACCGATATACTACGACGGAAAATGCTTGAATACTTGTTACTTTTGTAAATGGTTATTCATAATCTCTTTGTTGCAGTGGCGTAACTATACCAAAATTCACCAAATGGGGCCCTTCGTAAATGTACGAGTAAAAATACTTACTTGACGTTGTAATTTCGTTTTTATAAATCATCAATAGGCCTTTTAATATTTTTATAATTGAAATGTTACATGAGCTTTGCATTTTTTAGAGGACGCAATTATATTTTTGGGAAATGTGTGGGGGTCTATAGAAGTTTAAACTCAAATTTGTGGGGTCGCCACCCTTGTCCCCCGGCCGCCATCTTGGAAAAAGGGGTGAAATCACTTTTTTCGGGATATCTCGGAACCTTACAAAAAAATTGTAAAAGTATTTGTATTTGTAAGTTCAAGAAACTGTAGAGCTAATCCACAAGTTTAAAGTTTCACGAGTGGGACAGCAATTGGATGCACATAGCAGTAGACGGGGCCAGCGGCGTAGCTAGCATAGGTGGCACCCGGGGCGGATTTTGTAGGTGTCACCCCAAAACTCAAACTGTATCTGTATCTGTATCAGCCCATATACGTCCCACTGCAGGGCACGGGCCTCCTCTACAATCGAGAGTACGATTGAGAGTGGTTAGGCCATATAGTCCACCACGCTGGCCTATTGCGGGTTGGCGGACTTACATACCATGGAAATTTTTATAAATCGCTATGGTATGCAGGTTTCCTCACGATGTTTTCCTTCACCGTTTTAGTGCGTGGTGATTGACTATCAATACACACATGACTCCGAAAAGTCAGAGGTGTGCCCTGGGATTCGAACCCGCGACCACCGTGAACATGTTGGCGGTCGCGTCTAGTCCGTTTACCAACAGGCCACCACGCAAAACTCAAACACAATGTATAAAATAAAAAGTAATAATCGTTTACGTTTTATTAAAATAAGAGTATTACAAATAGTAGTATATTATGTAAAACAGTATGCCAAAATTAAAATTTCTTCCTTCTAGCTTTGACACTTGCGAACTCCGAAATCACGTCTTCAAAATTTATATTTTGTGTTGCTTCATGTTCTATTGTTAAAATACCAAGATTATTTAATCTGGTTTCAGTCATTGTAGACCGCAAGTAATTTTTTATTAATTTCAATTTGCTGAAACTTCTCTCACATGAAGCAACTGATGCACATATTGTTATAAATAACTTTAGTGCGACCGTTAGATTCGGAAGAGATTCTGTAAAATCCCATTCCACAATGAATTTTAAATAGTCCAGTGTCACCCAATTAGAGACAGTAATATTAGCCGCTTTTATATGTCTTCTCAATCTTGGTATTTCTAAAAGTAGTTCTGTTTCTGATACTTCATCGTAAAGGTTAGTAAATTTTGATATTGCAAATTTTAACTGTTCAGTGTTTGCCGAAAGCAAAGTCTTCGACTGTACAACCTCAAATAATGAAACTACGTCTTTAATGGACTTTACTCTTGTTTCGAGTTCAATATTGAATCTGTCAAGACATTCTAACATGTCCTTTTGAAGTTCCGCTCTAAGTGTTAGTCCAGCATCTGTGGACGATGCTAACTCACCGGGCATGCGCTTCTTGCGACGAATTCGTCGTTCCATCGAAACTTTCGTACAGCAAAATCTATTGCCTCTTCTGCTAGATGCAACCGTTTCTCTCCAATGAATAGACGAAGTGCTTCTAGTTTTATGATTATTTCATCAACACATAATCCTTTGCTTTGTAATGCAATCTGAGCATAGTTCACTTCCCTTAGCACATCATTCCAGAAGAAAAGAAAACAAAGAAATGAGAAATTGCACACAGCAGGGATAAGATTTTGTGCACCACCTCTTGTTTCTAAATTTACGTCTTGGTCACATAGTTCCTCAATTGCAGATATTATTCCATCAAAATTTTCAGTCAATACTTTTACTGCACCATAATGAGCACTCCAGCGCGTTGTTGAAAGTCTTTTAACAGATGCTTTGCTGTGATTGAGGAGCACCTCCCAGCGGCTTGTGGAGGTTGAAAAAAAGTTAAATATTGTCTCCACTGCTCCGAAAAATGTAACACAAGTCACATTTTGTGCGAACGAATGCTGGCCGCATAAATTAATTGAATGAAATTTGCTTTATTGCCAATAAAAATTGCTTTATTGTTTTTTTCTTTTATAATAGCTTGCACTCCCCCGTGTATACCACTCATAACTGCAGCATTATCATAACCTTGAGAACGACACATCATAATATCTAAGCCATCGTTTTCAAGCTTCTTTAGTATTTCAGCGCTTAAATCAGCTGCTTTTTTTCCATGCAAGGGAAAAAATCCTAAGAATACTTCTTTGACTTCTACTTTTCTATTATTAATTTTTACATAACGAATTACTTCAGACATTTGATCGACATGTGAAACGTCAGGTGTTCTATCAAACATAATTCCGAAATATTTGGCCAGTTTAATTTCGTTGACAAGCTGACATTTAACGTGATTAGCTAAAACATTTATGAACTCATTTTGTATTTCGGGCGATAAATATGTTACTTTATGTGATTTTTCCTGCTCCAAATATAATATATGTTCTTTAAGTACAACATCATACTTTGAAAGCAGCTTAACTAGTTCTAAGAAATTACCTTTATTGGATGACCCTTGGGTTTCATCATGTCCACGAAATGCTAGGTTTTGTTTCGCCAAAAACAAAGTTATATCAAATAATCTAGATAACAGATTTTTCCACTTCTGTTTTTCCGTATTCATTAATTGCAAGGTTGCGTCATCTATTGTGGTGTGAGATTTTAATCTCATTTCCAGTTTTCCAATTTTCGAAATTTTCTAAATGTTCACATGAAGTTTCATGGTCCAATACTTTAGGATTTAGTTTCCACCATTTCTGAAATCCAGTTGTAAATGTTCTTTGTATGTTACTGACAGCAAATAAACGGCAGCAAAAACAGTACAGATTATTTGATATAGGAGAAAATACCATCCATGATCGTAGAATTTTTTCACCACTAGGCATCTCTTTATAAAACCATTCCTGTGAAAGATGACGAGAATCTCCTTTAATCTTTGAACCATGACGAGATACAGTAGGGAACGGTCCTTCTTTGTTCTGGAAATGTTCACTGCCCTTTTTTATTATGTCAATGCGAACATTATTGGGAACCGGTAAACTCCAATGTGAAATATCCCTCAAGTGTTGCACAGATTCTTCGAAGCTAATGCTGTCTCCAAAAGTAGCATTAACGGTGTCATTGTCATTATTTGATTTGGTTCCGTCGAGGAAATGGGTTGTCTTCAATGATTCTGTATTGTCGCTGTTGCTATCTGAATGTGAGTCTTCAAGATGTGAATCATTACTTTCGTCAACAGGAGACTCGGGTACTTTAATTGAACCTTGGCCGCTATCTGCTTTTGTGACATATTTGAAAAGAGATCCAGACATGCTCTGAATTTGATCCATTTTAGCCTTTTTGGCTTTTCTCTGTTGAAACCCGCTTTGTCTTTTCGAAGTATGAATTCCCCGAGGCATATTTCGTTCTGGGTATCCTAAAAAATATTTTTTGTTTGTAAGTGATACGTTGATTTTATAAACAAATTGTAACGGTAAATAAACACCTAGGTACACGTTACGTAACTAGCTTTGTGAAATATATATTTATATAAATTAACAATCCTGCATCTGGGTGTAAATATGTATTTAAGTAGGTATTTTTAGAAAATACTAGTTAAATACTCCACCGTTAATTGTGATATCCTTAGGTGATATCCGTATAAATACTCGTGGTAGTGCTCGAGCTACTCATCTCGGAGCCGAATCAATGTACGTGAAGATGTATGATTATAATTACCTACTTTTTATCATTAATCTAAACTTAATATAATCCGTTTGGATCAGAAAATAATAATAAATAAGTATATTAATAAGTATATTAATAATTAATAAACATTATTACCTTAAGTCTCTAAAGTATGATCGTAAAACTTGTAGATCAAAATAATCTAAGATACTGCTACTAGATACTAAACGAATTAAAAAAGTTAGTATCACCTTTAATAAAAAATACTTCACTTACCTTGTTTATTTTCTTCAAGAATCGACTATTAACTAGGTTTATTTATTATAAATATAAGATACGAAAATTGTCGTTTATAATATCTAATAATTAAAAAACACTTTGCACTAGACGTTCACACGTTCACGCAAAAGAATATTGAAATGAATGCGGTCGAAAACAAAAGAATTTGTCTAATCCACAATACAAGTGACGAGCTCTATATCGAGGGAATCCCCTAAGTAGCGTTGGTTATACGCGAACAAGAAGCTTATACCCAAATGGAGATTGCATTCCGTATAAAACACTAAAGCACAAAAATTTGACCTTGAATGACGTCGCTGTTATCTTCTATCCTTTTCTTTAGAGTGACAATGAATGAAAATGACATTATGTTCATTCATTGTCACTCGATAGAAAAGGATAGAAGATAACAGCGACGTCATTTAAGGTCAAATTTTTGTGCTTCACTTTTATATACGGAATGCAATCTCCATTTGGGTATAAGCTTCTTGTACGCGAACGGAGTATTAAATTTTAGGGGAATCCCTGATCGATTGACAGTGTGCAACGCACAGTGCATCGTGCACCTCAGATGAATGAAACTATTATTCGGATCGACTTGAAAATTTAGGATAATATTTTTGAGATGTTGTAGAAATTAAAAAGCCAAAAAAAAAACGATTTTTTGAACCCACGAAATCCCTTAATGACAAAATGGCTCACGAGTAAGGAGTACTACTATATGAAGTTTTTATTGCTCTGTCTAGTTATTCCTTAGTCTAAGGTGGGTACATTATTTGTATTTATATAGGTATCAATTTATTATGCTTGTGGTACAATACTGTACTTAGGTACCTAGATTATTTTATTAGTAGCGGTTATGGTCTCTGCCACAAATTTTTGATTTTTATAGGTAGAAGTAGAAAGAACTATAACTGATGGTCAAAGTTGGGCTCGGGTGTCACCCCTGTTGGGGTGACACCCGGGGCGGACCGCCCTTGCCGCCCCCCCCTAGCTACGCCACTGGACGGGGCTCATTGCCGTACCTTGGAAAAGGCTTGTTTCCAGCAGTGGAGTGCAACGGGCTAATGATGAATAACTTCTCTTAAAGATGTTGATTGTTCTACTTCGTGTTTTAAAGTGGATCGAAAACTGAGCATATCTTTGGGAAGCGAAAAAGATACACTGGACCATTAAGAAAAGGGGTCGGTTAGAAAATCTTCAATATCTACAAAAGTACCTTATCTAGCTTTATGAAGTAAAGACTGTATTAAATAATATTTTAATGCCATTCCTTTATTATTTCATTTCACGTAGCGTGAATGGCGGCGGATTCCGCGGACTTACACGTCGTCTCACTTCATACTATGCATGCTCGTCATCATAATCTGCCCGTTGCAGTGCATTATTGGACATAGACCTCACCCAAGGTACGCTACAAAGCCCGGTCTACTGCTTTATGTATCCAGTTGCTGCTGGCCCTTTCGTGCAAGTCGTCCGTCATCATATCAAAGAGCGTTCCACGCTACGTTTGCCAACACGCGGTGGAGACCGCGTGTTCTGGAATGGAGATTCCAGAACACGCTTACTCTAGCCGGTTTCCGTTCTGCGACATATGTGGCCAGTCCCTTTCGAGTTCAACCTACAACTTTCAGAGATATGTCGGTCACTAATATGGTTCTCTGACAGATCACTTAGTTCGGAATGTTATCCTTCAGAGACACTCATAGCATAGCTCTTTCCATTGCACTTTAAGCGATTTTAAAATTGTTTATTAGCCCCACAATCAGTGTCCACGTCTCGGCTCTGTAAATCATTGCAGGACGTACTGGATAAAAAGCTCTGTGGTATATTCGACGAAAATATTAGGTCCATCTTTCTAATCGCAGGTCAGCCTGAATCCTGAAACTGAATCCCAATATCGGGCAGTGGCGGTACTTCCATACAAGCCCAAAAGCCCGGCTTGCCTTACTTAATACGCATATACTCAATCCTAAAGACAAATCAGTACTTTAAATAAAATATATTCGTTTAATGCAAAACGTCTATCATTTTTAAATTTACCGCGCTATAATGGACCCCGCGCCTGCGACGAAGCACCCGCGCCGCGCCCGGCAACTCGCCTAAGCGAGCGCCGCGCCGCGGTCTAAAACTAATATAAAATTATTTCATTCAAAATCAACGCGTGACGCAATATCTTAAAAAGATGGAACACACCAAAGTATTATCTATCTTTTTCTCTCTCGTGTGCTTTTACCTGGCTTCTGGCGTATATTGCCCTCTCAGTCGCACCTCTGGGTGAAATGCTATTACCATGACACTACGTACCTATACATATAGCTATTTTTTTATGCAATTTGTACCAAGCAAAATGCCCGGCTTCGCGGAGTGAAGTTGTGCACTTGACATGTCATATTAAGATCCAAATTTATCGAAAAATATTTATGTTTTGCTACAAGTTATATTGGATAATATATAAAATAAATATATATTTTTTGAGACCGTATTATGATGTTTTAAATATTTTTATGAATATATTAGAATTAGAATACTTAATTTGGAATTGTCCATAATTTAGGACCTGTGGCTAGCTTCACGCTTATTATCATGTCTTTCGAGCGGACGATTAACCAGTAACAACTGAACATATACGTTTAGTTTTTGTTTCATTATAGTATTTTACGTTTATTATGTATGATAATGGGTGAAAATATGCCTTGTGATGGTTTGAAGTGTGTGCAAGTGTTGATCGGCGAGGAAAAGGTAAATTCATTACATTTCGTAGACAAACAACTACTCGTATCTGGTCGAAAACCTACGCCTGATTTGTTGTGTATTTCTCGAAAGTAGTGAAAACTATAGCATACAATTTTATAGATCAGTGCACATAACTACATAGATTGCTGGATGTTCTCATACTAATAAGTTATACTGTCGGTGTTGTATATTTTTTTCCAACGATGTACTTAAATTTTTGGAATTGTTCCGGCTATAGTGATTTAAATAATTTAACTGGTACTTTTATAGTAATTGACAAAAACATGTGAATGCATTAATATATTTTCATAATTCCGGTAAACAGCGTATAGAAACCTCTTTATGCGTCATATACATAATATGTGATGAGATTTCAAAACATGCTCGCGTAGACAGTAATCGTAGTTTTTTTCAGATATTCCTTAGCTTTCTTTCAGAGCTCATGATGAATCAAAAAATCACATGCATACACAAAAACATAACATGAATATATTAACAATAATTTGTGGCCGCGAAGTTAAACACGACGCCGTACTTGTGCTATTGTAGTGCCGTTTATTAATTTACAAAATAATTACAATATAAAGTTACGTATGCATGCCCAAAAGTAATTTAACTTACACATTTGTTTTATTCATCTATTTAAAACTAATGATGGGCCCTTCAGTATTTTGGCAATATTAAATAGATGGCCGTGGAAATCGCGCCATCTATTAGATTTTTTCGAAACAACTTGTTGTAATAGATTTTTTCATAACGGTGATAAAGATAATTATTATTTTATTGGTTTTTATCCTAATCTTATATAGATCGTGTGGTAGGTCTGGGACTGTCTCGATGGCGCAAAGTTGATGTCTCGGATTCGAATCTGAGGTCTATTTTTATTTAATTACATCGCATAGGCTCGCCCTCTATCGCATGATGAACACGTTCTTCTTTCTTAATACCATTTTGCTCTTGAACCAATACATATTGTTACTAAAAAAATATTGGGCTTGCCCTAGTCCACAACCCTAGGCACGCCACTGATATCGGGTTCCTTTTCAAAGTAGTCCTAGCCAATTATTGAGGTAGAACTCTACTCTATAATCATTGGGTAGAAGTGTCTTTCTAATTTTTGCCCAGGTCTCAATGGCTTTAAATTTGCTTCAGCCAGAGGCCGCCTTACTGCATCCAAACACAGATTGTTTACTACAGCTCGTTAATGATGATTTTTTACTTCAACAGCCGTAATAAGTGATTTCTCAAAATTTTTGACACCATATAGCGATCCCCCCGCGCAACCACGAGAAACATTTTCGGCCTGTTCCTGATTTTCGAAGATTAAATACGCTGAACTGCAGAAAGAGACACACTAACAGTTCTCGCAGTATTTCGTGTCAGTGTCGCGTCAGTGCTTACTGTGCCCATCTTGAAGCATTGTCATAGTCTTGGCAAATTCTTCACTGTTTAACGACATGACGACTTTAGAATAATACATTTTATAAGGCAGATGTCTTGTTTACATCTTGCAAATGGAAGTTAAAAAAGTAAAAATTAAACAAATCCGCGATAAAATCCGTAAATATTAGTTTTATTTCAATCTTGCAAATTACTTATTATTACTTTCGTAATTAATGTTAGATTCTCCTCTGATTACGCCCTTTTGAGCTTCAGCCCGAGGCCCTGTCAGACCAGGGCCCTGCCGGGCCGGGGGCCCCTTAGACCGGGGGCCCGTGGCATTTTGCGCACTCTGCCACCCTATTGTTACGCCACTGCTTTGTTGTAAATCACAAAACAAACAAAATCCGTACGAAAATGTAATTCAACTGACAAAATTACATTTTTAATAGAGTTGCCATAATTGTTTTCTATTGCAGATTGTACTCTGATCAAGACTGATCGTACTCTTTTCGCCAAGTTATATTTCATTATAATTGTTGTTCTCAAACAAATAGAATATAAATAAATTCCTCGATTATATGGTCAGAGCAGGTAACAGTTGATACAATAAAACTACAATTTAATCATTCGGTTTATTTCGATAAATCAACCTTAAATATAAATTCGTAACAACTTGAGATCAAAACGTAAAATTTAAGTAAGAACAATGTCAGTTAGAACTTAACAAGATAAACACAAAATAATGTATTAAGTAAGTTAATACATTTATAAAAATCATGATATTAAGAAAAAAAAAAAACAGTTTTTATGTTTTTTTTTTCTATCGAGGGCAGAACTCTCACTTAGTAAAATTTTAGAAAAGTCTTGCATGCAAAAATTGCAATGATAAAATTACGAAAAACACTAAAAAGTCAATGTGAAATTTTATGTGACTACAATATAAAAATTGTAATGTGAAATTACCACATAAAACAGTCAGCACTAACAAAAGCGATAAAAAAAATATCAGATACAAAATATTTCAACTTATAGAATAAAAAAAAAAAATAAGAAAAATGATCTTATGAACTACACAACTGGGATAAAAAGCTTTCAAAAACAATATAAGGATCATAAATCAACTATGAAAAGAAAACAAAAATATAAAAACATTCTGCATTTGTCTAACAAATTTGAACCTTATTTTTTAACGATTAAATCACAAAATTACTTCTTTCAGTCTTTCACAGCGTAAGTGTGCATGTCTTATAATAATTCAAATAGATTAACTACAGAAAAAAACTTTTTATATGAAAAAAATCCTTAAGGAAAATCCTAAGCTTAAGATACAACTTAAACTGAAGTTTTACCACCTTTTTGAATACAAAGAATAAAAAAAAACTAAAAATAAAAATAAACGTACCTTGGAGGCTTAGACAGTCAAATTCTTGAAAGCTCTAATGGATTTATTTGCAGAAATGAGAATAGCCTAACTAGTTAATCTTGGTAAACAATTTTATATTTTCATGCCAAATTTTTACTTTAACTTCTGCAGCACATTATTATTTATTTATTTTGTATACACACAGAACTACACTCCAAATATCACAAATCCAACTTAACCTATTCTCACAGGTGGGGTGATCACTTAAGTTTTTAAAAGCATCTGATTTTAAAACACAATCACTGGTATTGAACAAACATAACAACATCTATATCTTCTAATGGATGGGATCCTACCACCACTTTGGTAGGTGATTTGAGCACTAATTCTTTATTAATTAGCATTAAATTGGCACTATTGGGAAGAAGATTGATTTTGGATAGTTCTATCTGTAAGCAATTAGTATTGTCTTCACAGGATGTATCGGTGAATTCTTGTACGTCCCCCTCCCATATGTATGGTTCACCAGTCACTTTGTTGTATATTGTTATTTTACCATATCTTGGTGCCTCTCCATCTGATGTTAGGGTCTGTAATTATTTAGATTACTTATCAAATAAACTATGAATTATTTATTTTGAGTAAATACAGGGTATATCAAGATTGCTATCTAAAACGAAGCCAGGTGGTAATTTTAATGACTTCAGACTCAATACACCTTTCTTAATTTAGTTTAATGTTCATGAGCGGTCGTATCGCTTACCATCAGGCGAACGGCAAGCTCAGACAAATTCCAGGACGTGGGTTCGATCCCCGCACCGAGAGAAATGTTTGTGCGGCCCACAAATATTTATTTCGGGTCTGGGTGTTTGTGAGATCGAAAAGTCTCTCGTAGTTCCTGATACCCACGACACCAGACTCGATCTTAGTGTGGGGACAGGACTATGTATGTGACTGTTGGGTGTAAATTATTTATTAATGCAAAAACTCCACTCTCAATCGCACTCTCGATTGTAGAGTGCAGTGGTACATATACGGGCTGATACAGAATACAAAAAAAACACACTATACATACATGTAAACTGGCAACAAAGTGCGGGTGTTGGTAGTGCGTGGTGAGCAGCAACAGGTCCGTGCCTCGTGTTAGTACGCGGCGCATGCGCGGTGAAGGGCGCAGTGTACGTAGCGGTATACGCACGCACCACGACGCGGACGTATCACCCCCACCCTCCGCGCCTTGTAGAGAGCCCGCGTGCTCCTACACCAAAAGCGCGGTAATTAGGCAACGCGATACATAGCTCAATTTTTTTTTGTAACCTGAGGATACCTCAGTTTTACCTGGTTGTTTCTAAGTGTTACGGGCAATAGCCAAGTAACCATTACTTAAGACTGGGCTTGTAATGTGACGTCAAGTTCCGGGTTGTCACATTGCATAAACTTCCTGACTATTCGGCAGGTATTCAAGATTGCCGCCTTTTGTAGCAGATTGTAGGTGTGTGGGGATAGGTTATTATTATTATTATTTTTATTTTATTCAAGTAAAGAAAACAGTACAAAGTATAAAAACCAAATAAAGTGAAGTAATATAGACCAATAAAGTTTCCAATTTCTGTAATATAGGGTAAGTGGGGGGAAGATTAAATGGTATTATTTGATGAATAGTGTTTGATTTGAAACCCTCCACGCCCTGCAGAGAGCCCGCGTGCTCCTAACACCAAAAGCCTAGTGAAATTAAAATGATATGAAAAGGAAAATAAAAAGAAAATAATTTATTGAATAATTTATTAATACTTTCTTGTTAATTTATTAAATCGATTTTTTTTATTTTATACTGATAAATACGTAAATGTCTTTTATTGTTAAAATTTTAGTAATTAATAGTAATGTATATGTTCCATTTCTTATTAATTAGAATGTAAGTATTTTTGTTAAAATACTGTAAACTTGCATTATAATTGAAATAAATAAATTAAATTATTGAATCCATCAAGATGTTCTACATCATTTAGATTCAGTCAAAGCGGTTTTCACTATAGAACGGGCAAAAAACTCTAGTGTTGCTCTTTTCAAAACCTGTTATAAGTGGTTCAAATAAGAGCAGGTCATTGCTAAATAATTTATTATAACATATAAATTAGACCACGCGTTTTACGTGCCGAAATTAATATAGGGTGAGTTGGGGAGAGATTGAACGGTTTTTTGATGCTATTAATAGTGCTTGATTAGTCTACTAATTAGAGCACGCGATTTTTGATGAATAGTGATATATAGAATATTTATTTGATTTAAAACCCTGTAGAACAATACTACTTTACCTATAACAAAAAATATATATTTTCATATGCCAATTCAAGAGTACATGGTTCAATCATATCAATAACATCCTTTTATCGTCCAAAGAAGCACGAAATTTAAAAAAAATGCTGTTATTAAAACGAAACATTGGAGAGGTGAAAAAAAAGTAAAATATACCTTTCTGATGTGATGTTCGAGTATGAACTTGGGTCCAGCCCAGTCGCAGAGGACGCACTGCATCCTCACATCCATCCCTATTCGCTCCATGAAGTCCTGGAATACAGAAAACATTTTGTCTATTGACTGTTCGTAAAGGATTTAATGCTTTCATAGAAGCCTACCCGTAACTAGTAGCCGTATCTATATTCTGTGACGAATTTACGTCAATTTATGTTGTTATGTTTTGAGAATACTGTAACTGTATCAGCCCATAACCATATACGTCCCACTGCAGGGCACGGGCCTACTCCACAATCGAGAATACGATTGAGAGTGGTTAGGCCATATAGTCCACCACGCTGGCCTAGTGCGGGTTGGCGGACTTACATACCATAGGAATTCTTATAAATCGCTATGGTATGCAGGTTTCCTCACGATGTTTTCCTTCACCGTTTTAGTGCGTGGTGATTTATTATCAATACACACATGACTCCGAAGAGTCAGAGGTGTGCCCTGGGTTCGAACCCGCGACCACCGTGAACATGTGGGCAGCCGCGTCTAGTCCGTTTACCAACAGGCCACCACGCACTTACACTTTGAGAATACTACATTTCTTAGTTAGGTGTTCTCTAGGAATTATTTTTTTTTTAGGTAGCAATACTATTTTTTTGAGTAATGTTTAATCTTGTTTTTCGTCGATGATTTAATGTTTTGTTTTAATGCTGTAATGTTATAAATAATAAAGTTTTACTATTTCTTCACCCTTATTGATTAGTGTAATAAATTTTGTTAAAATCGTAGTTTCATTAGTACAAGAAACCTTTTTATGCAGTTGCAAAAACAAGACAAGGGATATTAATTAATTGTATAACTATTTAATTTACTAATAGTATATTATTGAAGTATTTATAACATATAATGATAATTTTTACAAAATAATATTATTTTTTAAGAATATGTAAATTTTAAAGTTTTTCCACATTATTATTACTGCAACTAGCAATAATACTGAAATTAAACTTCACCCCCATTATGTCATTTAAGACTACGGGCAGGGGACACTATATTTACACCTTCATAAAGTACACAACGCAAATAAATCTATACTAATATTATAAAGAAGAAACCTTTGATTGTTTGATTGTTTTTTTTTCGCCATTAGAATCGTACCTTATCTCTGATGAACATAGGCCATAGAATATAAATATATATAAATAGGCTGGTCCGCTAGTATTGAATAAAGTTACCCCATCTTGGCTGATGAGTTCAAGCGCATCTTCAACCATCTCCGGTATGGTGACGTTGGCTCCAAGATCCTGACCACTGCTTTCTGATGATGAAGGTGATGAACTAAGCACTGCAAAAAAAAATGGCATGTGCCATTTATATATGGCAGAAGTGAAACTGAAGAAAACTGGCCTACAAGAGAATTAGATAAGAGCGTTTATACCCTGCACGCGCTTTTTGGCTTAAAAACAAGACTTTTCAAATGAGTTAATAGCCACCAATAAACAATTTAAAGGAAAAATAATTATTACTAATTTTAGAAAAGGTTGTCATCTAGGGATCTTGGTGAAAAACATTATAGATTGATGGATAATTTGTGAGTACTATACGGATTACTGAACACAAGTTTCGTTATTTAGGCTTTAAATGGCAATTTAGAAGCTTAAGATATCCGAAACCACTAAATATAAGATGAAAATAAAAATATTATCAGACTAATAAGACCCTTATAGAGGGATTTTGCTGAGAAAAATAATCTTTTTGTGTTTAGTTCCTGAAAAATAAAAATTTAAACAATGCGAAATTATTCAGAAACTCTCGTCAAGAACATATTTTTTTTCACCAACTTATCGTACATAATTTTTTTTAGCAATTGCATATTACAATAGAAGAACATCTTATCAATAAATTACCATTTTTATATTTCAACTAAATTAGTTTTCATGTTTTCTACAAATATTTTAAAAACCACTATAAATCACGCTGTCGGACGTGGATCAAATCAGACCGCCGCAAGGCCTTCTAGAGGGAGGACGTATCGCTGGTCGCTCCGGCCTGGCTGCAGTCGATTATGCCGCGCGTAGTAAAAATAGCCACGCGCGGAATGCGATTACCACATCTTAGTACTTTGGTAGTAAAATATTTAATTATTTTTATTACCTACAATGATTTTGTAGTGAGTATAAATTATGTTTCAGGTAATATCATCATCATCATCATCATCATATCAGCCACAGGAAGTCCACTGCTGAACATAGGCCTCCCCCAATGATCTCCACAATGACCTGTTGGAAGCGGCCTGCATCCAGCGACTTCCTGCGACCTTAGTCAGATCGTCCGTCCACCTTGTAGGCGGGCGTCCAACACTTCGCTTGCCTATACGTGGCCTCCACTCGAGAACCTTTCGGCCCCAACGGCCATCGGTTCTACGTATATATTTGGAATTACATCCCATTATATTCAGGTAATATAATGGGATGTAATTCCGAGGCTAAATTATGTTATGTATTGTAATATAAAATTAAATATATTTCGTAATTGTAAGGGGTTGTAAGGCCCCTAACACTATTTATGTGTTCGAACTCGAAATTATTAATAAAACGTCCGTAGTGTATACTGATTGAACACTGATTTGAATGCAACTTAACAATGTAATAATAACGAAAATATGATTAGTATCCAAAATTTGTATTATTCTTTGCTTGCACAGTAATATTTGTCTACTTATAATGCAAATAAAATATTTTTATGATATTATATTACAGTTACATTTCAATTGAATATTTGAAGCGCACGGATCAAAGTTGTTTGAGCCGATTGTATAGCGAGCCGACGCGGCAGCTCTACGCACAGCTTTGGTCGCTTATGTGTGCGTGAGATTAACGAAGAAATACCTATAGTTGACTTTGCGCGCAAGGTGTATACGCTCATAAGTGTAGGTTTTAGGACAGTAATAAAATGTGAAAATTGAACTAAATTCGCGATAAAATTCGTAAAAAATAGTTGTATTTCAAGGATAATTATTATGAGATTTCCTATTTTTTTTTCTCCAGTAACAGGCGTAAACGCCACTATAAACTTACTGAATTAATGGTAAAATATTCTCAAAGAGGGTAAGTAACTAAGGTATAATTGCGGCTCAATATAGTACTGTGAGTAGATCTCTAGTGAAGATAAACTCGTTCCATTCTGTTTTTTGTCTCAACGTTAACATTTTAATAAAATATACCTTCATTGCAAGAGAAGTCCCTTTTAAAAGGCGCCAGCGTTTCGACTCGTGCATAGTCAGTTACCGGCGTAGCTACCATTGCCTCGTATAGATTATCCCGCATGCACACTGTAATTATATTAATAACATGGTTATAGGAACTTCACTGCTGAAGATAGGCTTTCAATCTATTTAATCTGTTAGAAGCAACCTGCATCCAGCGACTGCAACATTTATTAGGTTGACCATAGATTTAGTGAATGTCTGAGGTTGCGCTTGTCGGAATATGGTCTCCAATCAAAAGCTTTTAGGCTCCATCGGCCTTCGGTATTAATGAGCATAATGTTGGAAATTACTGGTTAAAAGAGAATGGGAAATGCCCACTTTTTGGTACATGCGTTAACTACAGCAAAAATAACTTAATTGATAAAAATATCCGTTGTAAATTAATATCAAATTGACCATACTCAAAGCTGACACGAATACCAAAAAACGATACAAAATTCTATATTGTAACGTGCCCTCATTTTTGGGCCCAATAAATGAATTTGGGGAAGGCCTATGTTCAGCAGAGGACTTCCTGCGGCTGAAAAGATGATGATGATGATGATGACTAAATGAAAATGGACACCCTGTATAGCGTTAGTGAAAGCGTGTGCAACTTACAAGCGTTATAGTCGTCGACAATCATCGCTGTGGTTGGCTGTTGCATGCTGAAAGCGATCGTGCAAATCAAGCGGTGCTGGTGATTCAAGCAGGTGAAAAACAAATGGACGGTAATGCGAAACAAACACCATTTATACAGGATGTATACAGACTGCAACCGATAACAAAGCCAGGTGGTAGATTTAGTGACTTTAGACGCAAAAAAAAATTTGAAAAAAAATGTGGCGATTATTTTCCACTTTTTAAAAAATTTTGGGTGATAGACACATTGTTTATGCTAAAAAAAAATATCAATGTACGATTTCGGAAGAAAATATGTATTTACTATCCAAACACGATAGTTAAGAAAGAATTAAAAACTCATTGCGTGTTTTTGAGATTTTCATTGCATTGTTTGAGGACGCTAAAACTACCGCCTGGCTTCGTTTTTGGTTGCAGTGTGGATAAACACTGAATATATAAAGCAGGCGAAAACAAAAACATATGATAGTGAAGGGAAAATTTAATTCTGCTGAGCACAACCCTCCAAAATGATGATCCACAGTTATTTATTTCGTGTCTGGGTATTTGTGACACTGAAAAGTCAAAGTTTCTTGATACCCACGACACGAGACTCGATCTTAGTGAATACACCCCCAGTATTATTGATTATAAATAGAGCATTAAATAAAGAATTTATTTAACTCACTACTTAGGTCCTATATTACTTACTAGTGTTGGAGTAAATAGCAATCACAAATAGCAAGTGAAGTGGGTAATAACATTTTACAAGTTATTGCAGAGGAGGCCCATGCTTTGCAGTGGGACGTATATGGGCTGATACAGAATTTTAGATTTGAAAAATGGTAATAATATATGGTTAGGTTTTTTGTTTACAAATTCTGTGGAGGGCAATTCTGTATCAGCCCATATACGTCCCACTGCAGGGCACGAGCCTACTCTACAATCGAGAATACGATTGAGAGTGGTTAGGCCATATAGTCCACCACGCTGGCCCAGTGCGGGTTGGCGGACTTACATACCATAGAAATTCTTATAAATCGCTATGGTATGCAGGTTTCCTCACGATGTTTTCCTTCAGTTTTAGGGCGTGGTGATTGATTATCAATTAGCAATAGCAAAAATATAGAGCATGCTAAATCTTTAAAAATAACAATGTGTGATGTTAATAGAAATATGATATACCGGGTATATCAAGACTGCTACCGAAAACGAAGCCGGGTGGTAGTTTTAGTGGCTACAAACACAATTCAATTAAAATTTCGCATAGAAACGCGACAATTATTTTTTATGATTTTTTAAATATCGTCGTTTTTGGGTGGTAAATCCATAGTTTTTGCTAAAATAATAATTTAAACTCTTTTATACCTTAGAGTATTTATAAATAAAAGGGCATACACTATTATTTTAGGAAAAAATGTATTTACCACCCAAATATGGCCATAGGAAAAAAAAAACAAAAAAAATTGTCGCTTTTTTTTGCAACTTTTTCTGTTGCATTGTGTCTGAAGTCGCTTAAACTACCACCCGGCTTCGTTTTCGGTAGCAGTCTTGATATACCCTGTATAAAATAGCAAGATGTAAAATAGCAATAATTCCTATTACTAGTACTTACGCAGAGCTAATTGTAGGTGTGCTATACACAGACTTGGTTTTGGCTTTAGGTGCAATTTGCAGTAATGGCTGGTTGGTCATAAACTGCGTTCTGAAGTTGTACACGCATTCTAGCAAACCATTATGTGGTATGTTGATTCGGGGCATGTATGTCGGTAGATTTATTGCTGAAAAAAAATGTTTTTTTTTAAATTTTATGTTAGATCTAGTGCTAGGTTTCTCATATGTGAGACGCCCCTGGGTAGGTACCACTGTAATGTTTATTTCTCCCGTCAAACAGCAGTGTAAATGCATTGGGTATTCTGGTTTGAAGGACATTGTAGCTAGAGTAGCTACTGGAAATATTGAGGCTTAACATCTTATATTTCTGGATGGCGAACGCAGTGGAATGCCAAGCATTGCTTTGTATTTCAAGGCGTTTGATTTTGCTACTGTTTATTAGCGGTCGTATCGCTTGCCATCAGGCGAACGGCATGCTCGTCTCGCCATTGAATGGAATAAAAAATTAAATAAAAATATATTATACATCATTTGAAAATCTATTCCATAATAAAATCTACTGGACATATCAATTTTAGTATTTTGGAGCTAGTTTCATATCGCCACATTTTTTGCATTTTTAATTTTTAATTAAAAAATACTTACTCCTTTCAGATTCCTCGCTAACTTCCACATGTATGGGCTGCATCAAGCTCCTCAAGTTGAGGTCACTGAACTTGCTAAACACTTCATTGATACACGGCAGTCTTTCCTCTACGGTACCCATTTGAGTTACTTTAACACTTCTGACATGTTCCGCTCTTATCTTCTTGTGATAGTATTCGGTACAGTCTTCTATATTTCTGATATCCTGATTTCTGTCATTCATTGTATAAATATTGTTATTATTTTTTAACTTCTCTTGAATTAATTCAGTCAGCTGATTGGAGTAGCATGCATTATTGTCAGTGAGAACATTTTGTGAGGTTTGTTCGTCAACTTTATAAGTGTTTGGTACAGTAACTGGATTTCTCTCTCGAGAGCATATTTGTGGTGGCAATTGTTTCTGGACTAATGCGTTGATAGTGGACATCCGTCCGTCTTGCCTTGTAAAGTGTAGGGTTGGTGTGAATTTAGGGATCTCTGGCATTGTCAACAGAGATATTCCACTTATTCTCTTTTGCCTTTTCTCTGATGATGTTACCTGAAATGTATTAGATTTTTCATTAAAAATTGCTTCAATAAAAGCGTCCGCAGCGCAGTTGGTTAAACGCCGCCTGTGAAACGAGAGGCCGCGGGTTCGATCCCGCACCGAGAGAAATGTTTGTGCAGCCCACAAATATTTCTTCTGGATCTGGGTGTTTGTGAGACCGAAAATTCTTTCGTAGTTTCTGATGTCCACGACACAAGACTCGATCTTATTTGTATTTATTATGTATTTATTTATAGATAATGATTCAATGAGCAATATAAAAAAAAAAACCACTCAGCAGTGAAATACATTATTCTGACCCTAGAAACTAAAAACGTTTTAAAGCTGGTAAAATTAAGCTTGTAAATGAAAAAAAAAAAAACTTTACCAATGACAGAGGATAAGACACCAACTGCCTATCACTGCTTAATGTTTCATTACTTTGCTTCTTAACAAAAGCAGTAACATTTAACTTAGGACGGCTTCCATCCTGGCTCACAATATTGATCTTTGTCTTGGGACTTTGAGCTTTAATAACGCCAAAAACAGTGTTACTCGCATTCATAATCCTATAATTAGGCCTATCTCGGAAACTGCGAAGCACTCTGTCACTTCTGGTATTTGATGGATAGGTTTTCAAAGAGGTGCTGTAAAGCCTGTTTTCTGGGTTGGGTTTTGTAATGGTCTTTCTGTCAGGACTGCGTGTCCATATCAGGCTTTTACGCTTAGGAGTTTGTGATATTGGCGGAGAACTGTTTGATGTTGATGTTATTTCGGCACCCTGAAAACAAATTAAGATTTTTTTTTGTAGAAGAAGCTAGATGGAAAGTTACACAAACAAACAGTAGAAGTATGTATTGCATTTGAAAATTATAGTTTCTTTATTGGTAGATCTCTCATATGGCAGAGGCCGCCTCGGTAATACCGTCTATTTCTCCCACCAAACAGCAATGTAAAGGCACTATTGTGTATTGGTTTGAAGGACAAAGTTTATGTTTTAGGATGGCAAGCAATTCGCTTAGTAATTCGAGATGTTATTTGGCTTTGCTACTGGTAATGAGTGGTTGTACATGTTGATATGCTCATATAGAAAAAAAAAAGACTGAGATAACTGAGCGCCTAAAATGCTTTTGATTATAAGGAGTCCTAATTATGGCTGACTAAACTTTTTTTCATGTATGAAAGTACTTTAGATAGTACTTTTTATACATGCTGGTATTTTTTTATACAGTAAAACCCTGTTTCTATTGACATAACATACCTGGACTCGCAATTTCTTAACTTTCTTTTTCCTGGCGAGTTGCTTTCTTTCCAGCTTGACTCTGTGGATAATATCGTTCAATTCCCTGGACGATTTGAATTTGTGAGCATTGATCAGCTCTACTATGTATATTTTCTGAAACAGACACAATGATATATCAATTTCGAAATATGTATTTTTTAAATTAGGGTTCTTCAACAGTACATACATTATTACAATTAATATTATTTTACCCGTTATAACAATTATAAAAAAATCCAAGCAATGTAATTTTTTTTGTGACATGGCACACATGTTTAAATAACAGCCAAAAAATGATCATACATAACCTACCCACTATAATAAATTCTTATTAACTAGGCATCACAAAAAGACTGTTGGATCATTGGCTAGTTAGTACTAAAATGGCCGCAGAACAATATCTTGATGAACAGTATATTTTTTATATTATGATTCTTTAATTTGGCAAAATTTCAATTCTCTATCTCATTTAGTTATAGAATAAATAAAAATAATAATAATCATGAAACTATTTTTTGTTTGAAGGGCTAAATAGAGTTAAGTAAGTATCATTCTTATCACAGTGTGTCACTTGGGTTCATCTACAAAAGCTAAGTACTGGAAGTTGAATGGGACGCTTACTCTAGTAGCATTTGTTCCTCATTAAAATAAAACTATTATTTACGGATTTTGTCGCAGACTTGCAGTCCATCCTATGACCATGAAAATTGTAAGGTGATTGAGACACTGGGAAATAAAAAATATAAAAATTTCAAATCCATGATGAACATCTTGATGAACAGTATATTTTTTATATTATGATTCTTTAATTTGGCAAAATTTCAATTCTCTATCTCATTTAGTTATAGAATGAATAAAAATAATAATAATCATGAAACTATTTTTGTTTGAAGGGCTAAATAGAGTTAAGTAAGTGTCATTTTTATCACAGTGTGTCACTTGGGTTCATCTACAAAAGCTAAGAACTGAAAGTTGAATGGGACGCTTACTCTAGTAGCATTTGTTCCTCATTGAAATAAAACTATTATTTACGGATTTTGTCGCAGACTTGCAGTCCATCCTATGACCATGAAAATTGTAAGGTGATTGAGACACTGGGAAATAAAAAATGTAAAAATTTCAAATCCATGATAAAATCTGTAAATAATAGTTTTATTACAATGTGTAACATTCACATAAATTTTCAATTTGATTGTTATGTTAATTTTATTTTATAAGTTATAGTAATTTAATTAATTGCAAAACAATAGTCTCTCTTTCTCTCTAAGAAGTGTAGGTATTAAAAGTGCAACCTACATATTGAAATACTTATTTCAATTCCAATGTGTGACCGATGATATTTTTGCAATACTTGGCAAAAAATCAGATCCAAAACAGCATTATACGATTCTTCAAAAGTTTAAACACACAACTATAAAAATAATAACTTATGAGTCATAAAATAATCATTTTAAGTTTTAATTTATTCACACAATATGTTTAGATATAATGCATAATATATATAATTACTGAGTAACTGAAAAATTTAATATTTATTTTTGCAGGACGTGTTTATATGTGAATTTTAATAAAATAAGGTAAAAAAATATCTACTTGATTGAATTCATAACTCTTAAACATTTAAATGTTGACTTATGTGTAATTGCTGAATGTAAGACATTTAGTTCAACTTACCTTTACATTAGACGGCAGTCCCATTGATTTAGCCATTTTCTGTAAATATCTATACGAGTAATTTCCCAAATTGTTGAGAGAATATTGCCCTGTATCGTCCTCCATAGCTCTTAATACGAAAATGTTTCAAATCACAAACACGTGCACTCAAATTACAACGCAATATAATAACAACTTTTATTTAAAATTACCCTCAAATAATATTGTTTAGTTATTCAATAAATTAATGAGTGCAAACTTTTGAAATTATCCGTGCAGGTACCAAAATTCAAAACTTCAAAAGTGACAAGTGACAACAAGAACAATTGTCAAACCTCAGAAGTCAAATCCCAAATGTCAACCACCGAGATAGGAGCATATTGTCCAAAGGTAAGATGGCGCTACAGAAGCAAAAGGACGAATATTAGATAAAATATTTAATTAAAATTAGAATCATTTTTTAGCCAATTTTACCAATAAATTATATTACGGCTGGTAATAACTTTAAAAATAATATGCAGCTCGCAATAGACAGTACTTTTGAGAACGCACTTTTGCTACATCAGCACCATTACAGTCCGTTTTTGAACTTATGCTTGTCGTTTTCAAGCGGACATAGTATGTAGTATGGTATGTAGTATTGTTTTAATCTTATCAGTCTGTGAAGCGGACGATATTGATACTTTTAGATAATTTAGTAGATTTTTTTTGATAACGATTTATAAATATCAGACTACATTCTATGGTATAAACATATAGGTGCATATAGGTACCTAAATCATTTTTTCCATCGTCAGTTTTTATGGTAATGGTAATCATTTACCAGTTCTTAAGAAATGACTATTTGTATATATTTTTACATCTTTTTTAGGTCCTTTGAGGCTTTGATTATAAGTAGATTTTCGTTACCTTAATTATATTTTTGTTGTATTTATTTATGCTGTCCGAAAAAATATTATATAACACACGTAAATATTTCAAGTGTTTATTTAAGTACTATATTGTTTTAATTTTAACATTGGCGTGGTCCCAACTGACACAAATATTACCTAAATACCTAACACCTTTTGGTTTTATATTATGGGCAATTGCACTGAACTGCTAGCTTCTTTTGACCCCATTCTCCGTCTAAAAGGATGAACAGGGTTGGTGCTGAAAAATGTAAAGTTATTTGTATTAATCTGCGTATTATTGAAATCACGTAGGTACCTCCATTACGCATGTGCATGTTCATAAATTGACTTTGATTTAGCTGATGATGATATTGTGGACTTCCGAGCCGTTTTCGGACTCCGTGACTGTTATGCGTTGTTGTTTCGCCTTGTGATGCGCTGTTATTAAGCACCACATACCAATAAACAAGAATAAGCACGTAGCCACGTCGTCGCCTCAAACATACAATGAGGGAAGAATTCAATAAAAAAAGACGGTAAATCATTATATTTCTCCCTAGTTACGGCAGTTCGCAGCCACTTACTCGTCATATTCAAACATACCTACAATGACGAATTCCGTCACAAAACATCACACTAGCCAATTCAAATCCTTTTGGTGCTTTGTTTTCCTAACTACTTACGTACCTTGGCTCAATTTGGCACTTTTTGAACTTTCTCTCCATGGCGTCTCTAAACATGACAGCTTTGCTTGTGAATGGCCTGTCTTTTATTTCTATTTGCCTTTGTTCCACATCCTGTAGACAAGAATCTGTTCTGTATTGTTTAAAATGCTAAAAGGTAAGTTATTCGGGGACATACAAAGATCACTGTGCACTTTCGATGACGTCTTTATGACCATCATGAATCTCAGGTTCGGTCTGCTTAAATCGGAGTTTGTCCATGACAACTGTTCTGGATGTAGTATATCCATGATGACAACACTATAATGTTTAGAATCGAAGCATGGAGATTTATAGTAATGTCTCTCCGGTGGATAACCCATAGACGTCCCACAGCAGGGCACGGACTTCGGCTACACTCGAGAGTACGATTGGGAGTGGTTAGACCATTTAGCCTACCATGCTGGCCCAGTGCGTGTTGCTGGACTTTACACACATTAGAAATTCTTAAAAATCGCTATTGCTATTGCATTGTAGGTCTGTATCTGTATCAGCCCATATACGTCCCACTGCAGGGCACGGGCCTACTCTACAATCGAGAGTACGATTGAGAGTGGTTAGGCTATATAGACCTCCACGCTGGCCTAAGCGGGTTGGTGGACTTACATACCATAGAAATTCTTATAAATCGCTACGATATGCAGGTTTCCTCACGATGTTTTCCTTCACCGTTTTAGTGCGTTGTGATTGACTATCAATACACACATGACTCCGAAAAGTCAGAGGTGTGCCCTGGGATTCGAACCCGCGAACACCGCGTTCTAGTTGGCAGCCGCGTCTAGTCCGTTTGCCAACAGGCCACCACGCACTTTGTACAGGCATTGTAGGTGGTCAATAATAAATTATACAGCGACGTGGTTGTGACTTATGACATGAACCGTTTTAATTTTACATGGCTATAAAAAAAATAAGAAGACAGTTGGTGTTGCTGAGGGAGTTTCTTGCGCCGTTTCTTCTTCATAACTACAACTCATTCCGAAGCGGTGGTAGCAGGAATTTAGGATTCAAAAGGTCTAATGAAAGACTGTGTTCAAATAAAAAGTATTTTGATTTGATTTAAAATTCTAAATACTTAAAAAAATGGCTTACCAATTGAATCTGGTTCACATGTATCTGTTTGGCCAGACTGTTTCTGTAATCCATTTGCTTTTTCATCTCAAGATTAGCCTTGTGCATATTCTCTTGAAGTTCCTTCCGGGCAGTCTGTTTTACTCGCTCCATAGCTTCACATCTATCCCATTTTGCTTTTAATAACTCATTGCTTGTTTTCTTTATGTAGTCTTTGTATTCTTTTGCGGCTCTCTAAAAGTTTTATTATACCGGGTATCTCAAGACTGCTACCGAAAACGAAGCCGGGTAGTAGTTTTAGTGGCTACAAACACAATGCAATTAAAAATTTCGCCTAGAAACGCGACAATTTTTTTTTATGATTTTTTAAATATCCTCATTTTTGGGTGGTAAATCCATAGTTTTTGCTAAAATAATAATTTAAACTCTTTTATACCTTAGAGTATTTATAAATAAAAGGGTATATACTATTATTTTAGGAAAAAATGTATTTACCACCCAAATATGGCCGTAGGAAAAAAATAACAAAAAAAAAATTGTCGCTTTTTTTTGCAACTTTTTCTGTTGCATTGTGTCTGAAGTCGCTTAAACTACCACCCGGCTTCGTTTTCGGTAGCAGTCTTGATATACCCTGTATATTATCGGCCTTATTCATAAACAATTTTAAAATCTATTTTAATTATCGAATGTTCCAAACGGACGAAACAATCGATAGCTAAAATAAAAAAAATCTATGAAAAACGTCTTATGTATAAGTAATATTTTATTTTCGCAATTTTATAGCTGAAAAGAGTCTAATATTTTCAATTGATCGCTGCAAAAATCCGTAAAACAGTGATCGCCTTGTAACTGAAGATTATTTTTAATGTTGAAAGTGTTTTTATACCGCCACTCTTGGTAATTGTTAGCTTATTGTTCCTAGTCCAGGGGTAACATTATTTAACATTAAAACCATAATAATCCTATACTGTATGTTTTTATATAAAATAACTGAATGAATGCAGCAACAGTAATTAAAAATACAATAAGAATACCCTGATTAATACTCCATTTTAAAACATTTTATCCAAACCTATTTTACAATAATATTTCCAAAATATTCTCGAGTCTTTATTTTAAAATTACCTCCTTGTTAATCCTCTGTTCGCGCGCCATTCTTGTAAAATATTCATCGGCTTTGTTTTGCTCCCGTTGTTTCCACTCGTTGGCGACGCGTTCCGTTTCCTTGTCCATAGCTAAAGCCGCTTCCTTCTGCCTCTTGTAATTTTCGAGGCAAATTTGCTTTTCAATTTGCATGTGTTGCTGGAAATGTGTCAATTGTTAGTTCAACTCTTTGGAAACACTTTTGATTGTTATTTGTACAACTATCGATTTCTGACTTGCTGATACAACGATTTAAACTTACTTTATTTTTAAGTAGATTAGTTTTAAATAGTAAGGGGAATTATTAACTAATAGGTAATTTCTCCCTTTTTCTATGTCAATTTTTTCTAGTCTCTTTTGATATTCTTATAGTTGAAGTGAAACAAGAGTTTGCAAGATCGATTCCGTGCATAAATAATGATTTGTTTAACGTTTAAATGTTTTGTTTCAAAACACTATTTTGTGGTAACGAGATAAAATAATTTTAATTAATTGCGAGATCAGGATTGTTTTTTGTTTGTTTTAGTACTTACAATTTGCCTCATCTTGAAATCTCTTTCTTGCCGCAGTTCCTCCAAAGCCTTTCTAATGGCGTTATTGTCAAACTCTCTTTCATTTAATTTCTCACTTTGGATCCTAGCTAACTTTAATTCATGCGACGTTAGAAAGTTCTTCTTGTTTGTAATTTGTTGTTGTTTCTTTCTCTTTAGTTCTGAAAAACCATGAATAATACACTCAGGTACATGCATTGTACTGAAAACATATTCAAATATAAATCGTGTATCTTGTGTATTAGAAGGTAAGTCAATTCACTTTTGAAGTATCGGCAATTTTGAAGTAAAACTATTATTTACGGATTTTATCGCGGATTTGGTTTAATTTTTTTTTAACTTCCCGACTATTCGATTACTTTCTTACTCGGACTCGCGACCACGAAAGCTGTAAAGTAATCGAAACGTAAGGAAGTTAAAAATATGTAAAAATTAAATCAAATTTGCGATCAAATTCGTAAATAATAGTTTTATTTAAATGTGTATCATTCGCGTAAATCTTAGAAGCCATTATTTGCAATATTATACAGCCTTAGGGCCGAAACTGCGTTAAGCGGGCACTCGCGCGGTTTCATACAAAAGTGCTCCGTCGCGGGGATCCGAGCGGGCGCCCAGCACGGGGAGGCGCGTGCCGCACCCGCGCCGCGGGGCCCGCCTTCGTGCGTCGGAACCCGTCGCGGGGGCACGCGCGGTACAGCGCGCGGTGTCCACCAGCGGTAACATGGCGGTGATGACATACGGCACCGAGACGTGGCCTTTCACTTTGGGCTACATTAGAAGGCTCAAAGTCACTCAACGAGCAATGGAGAGGGCTATGCTCGGTATTTCCCTATGAGATCGACTCAGAAAGGTTCTAGAGTGGAGGCCACGTACAGGCAAGCAAAATGTCAGACGCCCGCTTACAAGGTGGACGGATGACTTGGCTACATTTGCAGGAAGTCGCTGGATGCAGGCCGCTTCCAACAGGTCGATGCGGAGACCGTTGGGGGAGGCCGATGTTCAGCAGTGGACTTCTTATGGCTGACATGATGATGATGATGAATATACTTGAGCAAAAACAAAGATTTTTTACTTAGCGCAATGTTATTGCCAGCCTTTCCATTGGTGATATGACTAATACAGATTTTACTCTTAAATTGTTGACCTTCAAATATGGTTCCAGTTTCGAAGATAATTCGCCATAGACCAGTATCGAAACTTTAAAATATTTGTAAAATGAGTTTTCATTTTCTTTTCATTTACTGAACTTTACAACAAATTCTCCGCCTAGCAACCTAAATTCAATAAACAGCCTTACTGGCTGTCGTTTTTTTTTTTGCTAGCCGTCGTTTTGCTATGTAATAATATATTAAGCTCTCCATCGACATGACTGTACATGCACTCCTTTAAAATTGAACCAGCGACACTGCATAAATCCGGTCTCCGCGACGGGTACCCGCTACGGGGACCGTCGCGTTCTCACGGAGCCCGCCCGCGTGTCTACGCGAGGAGACGCGCGACGGTTGACCGTCGCGGGCGCCCGCTTAACGCAGTTTCGGCCCTTAGTTCTGTAGGAGGCATCTTATTCAATTCCATCACCTAGCCTCTCAATACATTATGAATATATACATCGCCAAATGGCGTAGCGTAATAACTTCTTACTAGTCTACTACTAGTAGACCAAATCAAGAAGAGAGACGTTTTTACCGGTATAATGATGTTGTTATTCTGAAAATTCGTACACATTTAAATGTAGTAACCTGAAGTATATGCAATTACTGAAATCGTAAACTACAATAATTGCTTTGAACCAGCAATAGCAAATTATATATTTTTTGTACCTGAATGTTGTTATTGCAGATTGCTGCTACATAACTTTCTTTATGCATAATACCGGGTATCTCAAGACTGCTACCGAAAACGAAGCCGGGTGGTAGTTTTAGTGGCTACAAACACAATGCAACTAAAATTTTCGCATAGAAACGTGACAATTATTTTTTATGATTTTTTAAATATCGTCATTTTTGGGTGGTAAATCCATAGTTTTTGCTAAAATAATAATTTAAACTCTCTTATATCTTAGAGTATTTATAAATTAAAGGGTATATACTATTATTTTAGGAAAAAAAATATTTACCACCAAAATATGGCAATAGGAAAAAAATTTCAAAAATAAAAATTGTCGCTTATTTTTGCAACTTTTTCTGTTGCATTGTGTCTGAAGTCGCTTAAACTACCACCCGGCTTCGTTTTCGGTAGCAGTCTTGATATACCCTGTATAATGATAGCCCGTATCCATTTCAATGTATCTTACTGCTACACAATTTGTATAAGCGCTCTGTATTTCACGTAGTATTCGTCAAATAAAACTTTTCTGTTTGACATTGAATAAAACCACAGTAAAACTTTTCTGTTGCCATTCAACTATGTCTATAATAAACAAAAGATACAATTTGACCAAAGAGTACGTATACGGGTACAAATGCGTGTGTCAAATGCATGCTGGTTTGTGTAATGTTTTATTTATTGATTTAATGTACTTTTTATGCATTATTATTAAAATCTTTTTTATATATTAAATGAGGCAAATAAAACCTTTTTTTGATATGTCTATGTCAGAAGAACAAAATGAAAAAGAAAAGAAACAATTTGACACCAGAGTATGTATGCGTATACAAATACTTGTGTATGTATGTGTATGTGTGAATTGCATGGTAGTGTGTGTAATGTTTTATTTTTTGATTTAATGTACTTTATAAGCATTATTATCGAAAAATATTAGCGTTCTGCACTTCTCCTACACATAAACTATAAGTGTGCCAAATTTTATGCTCCTGCGTCCGCACAATTTTCGTAAAAAGGGGTCCAAAGTTTTTGCATCACGTATTAATATATAGATAAACCAGCCAACCAACCTAGAGCGTCTTTGGTCAATATTGTAGAATACCGTGCAGACGTAGGCTGCCGTCCATTTTCGACAATACGTAACGCGATATGAAACTACCAATAAATACACCAACAGTCACATAGATTCTTGACACCTTGGTAAGGTTCAAGTCTTGCGTCGTGAGTATGAGAAATTACGACAGGCTTTTCGGTCCTCATACACATACCCGAAATAAATATTTATGGGCTGTAGACTTCGATCAAATATACTCTAGATACACAGTTCCCTGTAAATGTTCTGTTAAAAAGTGGCACCGATGCATTGGAACAAAAAAAGTTAACAAAAAGATCACATATTCCAAATATAGGGGAGAAGTGGTATGAAAGAGCCAGTTTACTAAACGGAGCAAAAATATATACTTTTAATGAAAGAAATGATGATTTTTTTGTCAAACTCTTATTTATTTATTAAACTATGTTATTTCATACGAAAAAACCTTAATCACATTACAAAAAATAGTGAAATATTCATTTCTAAAAAATGTGTCTTTTGGCTTTTTCATAACTTTTCGGTATTGAAAGAGCCACCAAAAGTTATGAATGAGCCAGTCTGTCAAAATTATGTAAAATAATAATTATTGCCCTATAAAAAACAAAAAGACAATTCTTCCAAATCCATTTTATAAACTAATGACTTTTTTAACAAATATTTAATTCTATCAGTCATTTTAAGTCATTTTAACAAGCGCTTTAATCTTAACATATTAGTCAGTCAAACTTATTATAATACTCGTATATAATATATATAATCTTAATATATTAGAGAAGGATAATTTTTTATTAATAACAAGTCTCAAAAATTAACAATAATCAATCTTCTATCAAAAACAACTACGTTAAATCTTTAAGAAATAAAAAAAAATATTCCTCACTTAAGATTCAGATTTTTTAGGAATATAATGTTATTTTCTTGAAATTAGAAATATATCTTGCAAAAGAAATTAAATTTCTCCTTAATGCCACAGGATTCATGAGCCCAACCAGAACAAATTTTGCACTTAAACCAATCTGGATCACTGTCTTCATATGTTTTGTTGCAAACTACGCAATCATCACTATTTTTCTTTGTTTTGGAGTTTGACCTTTCTCCAAAACTTCATTAACTGCTTCTTCAATTACCGATTTCGATGACAGCCTCCGTGGCTCAGTTGGTTAGACGCCGCCTGTGAAACGAGAGGCCGCGGGTTGGACCCCCGCACCGAGAGAAATGTTTGTGTGGCCCACAAATATTTCTTTCGGGTCTGGGTGTTAGTGAGACCGAAAAGTCTCTCGTAGTTTCTGATACCCATGACACAAGACTCGATCTTAGTGTGGGGTCAGGACTGTGTATGTGACTGTTGGGTGTTATTTTATTATTATTAATTTATTTTTCGGGTCTTATTCGTTTTTTTAGACCAGGCTTCTCCATAATGCAATATCTGAAGCAAATAATTTAATGGTATGTATATGAAAAAAATGCATATTTATTATTAGTATATTTTATTTACAAAATTCAAATGCAGGGTTTATGAACGAGCCGGTTATGAAAGAGCCAGCTCTTTTATGGCCCATTCACCCGGCTCTTTCAAAACTAATTCTTAAAAAAAAATATAACCTTAAAAATAACAACAATATTAAATCTTTTGGGGCTCAGCTTTTATGCAGCTGCAAAGCCAAACATATGCACAAACTCAGTCTACAATTCATGTATCTATATTTGTTTACAGTAAAATACCAAAAAACAACTTAAATGAAGTAAAATACTTACTTTTTAGTGCCAAAAACTTTAACTCAATACACCGACGTCCGTTGATTTCAGCGAACTGTCAAATGCTTGTGGGTGACGAGAAATCAGTTTTACCACTTAAAAATAAAATCCCCAACCAAATCGGTTCCTAAACTACCGAAATAATAGAAGTGGCTCTTTCAAAGCCTGGCTCCTTCATGCCACTTCTCCCCTATTAAAACAAATTCCACTTTATTCCTGGAGCTTAAAGTAGCTTTTCACATAATATTGTCTAATGTTTTGCGACGTTTTAGAAGCAACGGTGGGTGCGTGACTGAAGGTGAAAGAGTGCTTAAAGCACTCTTTTTGGTGCCATTTTCTAAGCGTTCATTTTTTTATTGCAATGAATGATGAGACGAGCAAGCCGTTCGTCTGATGGTAAGCGATACGATCGCTCATAAACAGTAATAACATTCCACTGGGCTCGCCATCCTGAGACATAAGATATTAAGCCTCAATACGTCCAGTAGTTACTCTGGCTACAATTTCCTTCAATCCGAAACAAAACAGTGCATTAACGCAGTGTTGTTTCACGGGAGAAATAGACATTGCGGTGGTACCTACCCAGATGGCCTCTCACATATGAGAGACCTACCACCAGTAGGTAGGTAGTAGCTCATGTTGTATCTAGTGTATATTTGATCGAAGAGTGTAGATCACAGAAACATTCGTCTCAATCTAGTTTCACAGCTCGCGTCTAAACAACTGCAGTATTTTTCGACAGTCTCCATGACGCAGTCGGTTAGACGCCGCCTGTGAAACGAGAGGCCGTGGGTTTGACCACAAAAATTTGTTTCGGGTCGGGTTGTTTGTAAGGCCGAAAAAGTCTCTCGTAGTTCCTGATACCCGCGACACAAGTCATCTTATTGTGGGGTCAGGACTATGTATGTGTGTTGGGTGTTATTTATTTATTTATTATTGTATAAATATACCAAATTGAATTTACCATCATAGTGGTCTTGCTCCATTTTCTGTTTCATTTTCTCCAACCTTTTATTCTCTTTTTCAATCTCCTCACGAATGGTTTGCTGTCGTTTTTTATCAGCACTTGTTATTTGTTCGTCATATGCCCTTCTTCTTTCGAGTATTTCGTACTGTCTTCTTCTTTCTTTCCATTCTTCTATTTGCGTCTACAAATAGTGGGATTTTCTAGTAAAATCAGTGTTTCTTAAGATTAAAAGAGATTAGACACCCTAAGTACTTTAACGTTTCAAACGGTAACAAATTTGAGAAGCCTGAATTCTAGAAATTCGTTATTCGTCCATCGGTAGTGCCTAGTAGTGGGAACATTAATTTGTGAAGCTGATAATACATAATATTAAGTATATAAGAAAATTGCTGGAAAAGTCATGAAGGTCTTATATTGTTTGATTATACTGCACGAAACTTCGCAATAGTTTCTGATTACCAACTATTCCGGTAACTTGTTAATGAGTAAGGGAATGAAGGAGATTACAGACGGATATCCATTTAAAACGTTGGAAAAACCTCTTAATTACCCTGCGGATTGGAACAAAATTATTTGTTCTATTTCTACCTTTCTAAGAAAGTCATCTACAAGAACTCCGTGCCACATCGACTCAATCATTCGTTCCTCGTTTTCTATTTGTCTTTTTTCATCTATTTGCATTTTTTGCATTTCTTTTAGTATTATTTCGTCTTGTTTCGTGCGTCGCATTCCTTTTGCTCTGAAATAATAATAAAATTGCATTCAAAATATCTACAGAGTCTGTAAAATTGCCTTTTATTTCATTCGGTTATTCTTTCTTTCTTTCCTTTTGCTATTAGGTGGAAAACCTGTGTCGAATTTTAGTTATATAACCAAATTAATAAGCTTAACATCTTATTTTTTTAATAATAAATTTTTTTGTCTGTAGATAACTAAAGCCATGATAATTTCCCTCTTTCCGTTTGGCCAAAAGCTCGCGGAGTAAAGAGAAAGAACCTCTGTAAAGAGAGATACTAAAAAGTAAAAATTAAAATAATAATAATACGTTCAGCTGTAATTGTTTTACTGTAATGTTTATTTGCAATTTGACTTACATTTTTTCTCTTTCGAGTGCTTTCAAACACTCTCTCTCTTTCTCCTTTTCTAATTCTTCTTCGTAATCCCGTAGTTTTTTCTCTTTCTCCTTATAATAGTAACATTCTTCCATTTGTCTTTTTCTTTCGATCTCTTGCGAATATTCATTTTCTTCTTTTTCTAAAAGAATTCGTAGTTTTTCTCGTCTTTGTCAAAGTTTCACTTCTTCGTAGTCTAATAGCTGGCTTACCTTCTCACTAGTTCTGTTTATGATTAAACTGTGGAAAATCAAAACAATTGAATAAAGGTTTTTTTGGTATTTCAGTTTTCAGAGAGGTGGATCAAATAACAGTTTTGAAGATTGTTTGTACGGGAGTATCTTTATTTTCATATGAACCTTTAATAGAATTTTATCACTTATTATCCCGACAAATTTCGTACTTAACAATTCTAAATACTGCTACATTTTTAAAAAGCTGTAGTTAATATCTAGTTGATAATACTAATTAATAACAACTTGATCCATACTTTTGTAAATGGACTGTGTCGTAATCGACGATGTCAGTTAATTTCTTCATTTCTTCTATGTCCACTTGATTTTTCATTTCTAATCTCTTGCGTTCCTGAAAATATATTTGGCATTTTAATAATAGCAACTGTACACAACCGCAGAATAGCATCATATTCAGCTGTTCTGTCTGTGAGACCGAATATGCTCACGTACGCAACGATACAAGTTTTATTTAATATAACAGCCTCGGTTATGCAGAAGACGCCAGCTTTACAACGAAGATTCGCGACTTTGGTTCCCGCATTGAACTCCACTTAGGTAATGTATAAAACTGCACAGCATTTGCCACAGACATTTGGTATAAATTCTATGCTTAAAACTATTGGTAACAAAAAGTCGGTTGATCAGAATACTCTTTTTTTATAGCAATGCATGTCGATACGAGTATGCCATTTACCGGATGGAAACCAAACTCCATAAATTACAAAGCAATGGATTGCATTCCATTGCGCTTGCCATCCTGAGACGTAGATGTTAAGTCTTATTATGTCCTGTAGTTACTCTGGCTACAATGTCCTTCAATCCAGAACACAACAGTACATTTAAACTGGCAGGAGAAATAGATGTTGCGGTGGTACCAACCCAGGCGGCCTCTCACATATTCTCGTAAGAGCAACTTCCCTTGTATGTGTCTGTTATTTCACGCTTGCCATGTATCAAATATATAAATTTAGACTAAACTACGAATTGTTACTAGTTATGTGCGTATCAAACTCTTAACTGAATGAAAATCCTATTACAACACCCATTAGACATTGTTCGACGTAATTTATATAATGCATCATCGCCTATAAAATTAAATGGGGCAGGTTATCTCCCCTTGTCGCCGCCCATTACCTCCAATAAAACAATTACGACACACCCTAGACTCACGGTATGGGACTAATCAATGAGAAAGCCGACGAATACAGTATATTGGAAGTGTAGTAGTGCATTCTTGTACGTAATTTTAGGGGATTGCTAAATCCGTGCATCGGATTTACCACAGAACAGTTGAATATGGTTAGAAAGGCAATAGCCGTCAAATTGTATGAAAACCAGCGTCGTCGTTTTCGGAACACAAAACCTCAACAAAATCCAATACATAAAGCTTGCAATAGTCGATTTAAAGTATCGATAAAATTATGGAAATATGTCTTTGTTATAAGACCGGAATTTATTTTATAGATATGCTTAATAGTTTTTTCTGATACAGTTATTTCATTAGTATTATGTCAATAGGCGGAAAATAAATGAGACGAGTATTAAAAATTCATTTTAATTTGTATACTATTTTACAAATCTATATGTACAGGATTTTTAAGATTTTTAGCTGTGTGTGAGGTATTAACATTTTTACTATTGGAAAGGCATACATATAAGCAATTATTATAATCAAATTACGATTTTTTACGTCAATAGATTCAGTGGTTTTGATTTTTCATACAATATTTAATTATTTCATCGCCATGATACTGTTTTTCCATAAGCGTTGCACGTAATTATTTTTGGTTTGTATATTACTTATGATCCAGATTTTTTTATTGTCTTCCGTTTCACGAAAATAATAATAATAATAATAAATACACCCAACAGTCACATACATAGTCCTGACCCCACACTAAGATCGAGTCTTGTGTCGTGGGTATCAGGAACTACGAGAGACTTTTCGGTCTCACAAACACCCAGACCCGGAAGAAATATTTGTGGGCCGCACAAACATTTCTCTCGGTGCGGGAATCGAACCCGCGGCCTCTCGTTTCACAGGCGGAAAATGAATACTTAGAAAAAATCGTACTGGATTTTGTAGGAATCCAGTTGTCTCTACCTATTGCCTTTATCGACTCACTCTTGGAAACGTATAAATGAATAAGTTACTATATTATAATGTATTTTCACACAAAAATATGTTGTTCTCATGTTGGCAGAGGTATGAAATCAGAACATAAGGATAGGTCGTCAACGTTATCAAACGTTACTACAATTTAAAATGACTAAAAACTGATTTACGAGTGTAGGAAATCTATAACTACATCGATATAGTTACTATGTACAAGACTACAACACTATGTGACATGTGCCAATTTTCGCTGTTGACATAACAAAAATGAGTCGTATGCATTGCGTAGGAACTTGGCATTCGCGAGCATTGTATGTACGCGTAATCAGCAATGTATATTTTTGATTTATCGTCTATCATATTATCGAATTCTTCAAAATGTCGTAATTAATAACCGCAATTTTGGAAAATACAGGTGAAAATCAATAAAATCGGGTTGAATATTGGTATGGAATTCCTCCTCTATTGATATTTGATGCTTTACTATTGGAGCTGCAAGATAAAATAGCACAAATCTGCATTTTTACTCTATTTCGCCGGAGCACCTCTCTCCAAGGCATTTCGACAGCGACTAATTTGACAAATCATCCGTTCCGCGGCAGTGATGCTTTTTATGCACCACCTTGCGACGCGTCAAACGCTTTTATTTCCCTTCTAACTATATTCATCTGTTCTGTGGGATTTACATATTATTGTCGTGTAATTGATATTCCAAAAATCTGCGATCATAGCTTATTTATTAACATACAGTTTAAAAAACTTAATTGAACATTTTCCCCTTTTTTTTTAAGTCGGTTAAAGATAGGGTAGTGATAAAATTAATTATAGAAATAAAAGTTTAATGTTGGTACAAATAGCACAAATGTAAAAACAAAACAAAGAATTATAATAGGTCTCTCATAGGTAAGAGGCCGCCTGGGTCTGCTACTCCTGCCTGGTTCTGTCTACTGCAATGTCTGGTGCCCCCGCCATACAGTGTGGCCCGGTTTGAAGGACATTGTAGTCACAGTAACTACTAGACGAATTGAGACTTAACATCTTATGTGGATGTCATCTGGATGGTGAGCGCAGTAGAATGCCAAGCATTGCTACTGTCTATCGCGATGGTTTACCATCGGGCAAATGAAACGATCGTCTCGCCATTCATAGCAATAAAAAAACAGATTTACCACGTAACATAAAAAATATCAGCATAAAACCGTACAAGACAGACGAAAAACCCAAAGGAAGTAATTACATTTTCGGATTACTGCGAAAAATGATGAGTGCAACATACAAAGTTTTTAATGAAAGCGTCGTTGAATCCGACTGAAGTGACTCACAGAATGCAGGGCGCAGTGTCGCTGTACGCCAATGGACTCTTTCACTATGAGCGGAGGTAACTGTACTTAGTCATTTACATTCTTTTGGCAGAATAGTGTAATGATTCTACGTTCTGAGCGAACTGACTTAAATATTTTAAGGTAATATTGTACTATACCGGGTATATCAGGAGTGCTACCGATAACGAAGGTAGGTGGTAGTTTAAGTGGCTACAAACACAATTCAACTAAAAATTTCCCAAAGAGACGCCACATTCTTTTTACACGTTTTATATTAGCTTCACTTGTATGTTTGTTTGTATGTTTGTAACCGACTCGCTTAAGACGCGATTTTGACCCACTTTAAACGGACAGATTTCATTCAAATTTTGCACACCTGTCAAAGACCGATGACAATACAAGAAACCAAACTAAAAAGGAGAAAATAAATAATAGTTTAAAAAAACTAAAAAACTCGCTTTATATAGAAAACCCAACTAAAAAATAGAAAATAAATTTTAATAATACTGAATTAAGGATAGTGTAAAAAATTAATAAGAAAAAAATATTTTTTATTGTAAAAAAAGCGTGGGGTGCATGTTTTCAAATAGATATAATTATTTTATCGACAGATATAAGTAGAAGGATTATCATTTTGATAATATCTTAAAAAGCACCCCACGCTTTTTTTACAATAATTTTTTTTTCTTATTAATTTTTTACACTATCCTTAATTCAGTATTATTAAAATTTATTTTCTATTTTTTAGTTGGGTTTTCTATATAAAGCGTATTTTTAGGTTTTTTGAACTATTTTTTTTTAAATATCATCGAGTATGCGTGGTAAATCCATAGGTTTTGCTAAAATAATATTTAAAAGCCTTGCGTACCAAAGAGTGTTAAAAATAAAGGGGTGTAGACTTATATTTAAGCAAAAACTATGTTTTTAGCACCATAATGCGACGATAGAAAAAAAAAAATAGAAAAAAATCGTCTGCAATTTTTTGCACAAAGTTTAGTTGCATTGCGTCTGAAGTCACAAAAACTATCAGCCAGCTTTGTTTTCGGTAGCAGTCTTGATATATCCTGTATTAGATTTTATTACTGTAAAATAATTCCATGACTTCTGTTATAATCACTGCAAAGTAAATCTTAGATATCTCATTCATTCACTTGGCTAAACGCAACACCAAATTCTTTGACAGTCTACCACCTTAATCGTGGCAACTATTTGTTTAGACTATCACAGTCCACTTTCCTATTCGAGGAGGCACATTATTAATACAGGTTTAAGAAGTTTCAGCACGATTTCAGATAAAAAATAAATACTAAGTCTTTTGGGAGTCATGTGTGTATCGATAGTCAATCATACACTATAACGGTGAAGGAAAACACCGTGAGGAAACCCGCACACCAAAACGATTTGTCTGCAGTGGTGGATTATATGGTCTAACCCCTCTCAATCGTACACTGGATTGTAGAGGAAGCTCTTGCCCTGTAGTGGGATGTATATGGGCTGATAGAGATGCAGAAATTGCTGCTATACTTTTAAGGAGCTTCGGCAAGACTTTAAACATAGAAATGAAAATTGTCACTTACCTCCCAGAAGTGTGACGGGTGTCCAAAATAAACGGGAGCATGTTTGTTCAGTTTCGCCAGGCCTGTCATTATCACAATATAATTATATAACAATAATAACAAATATTCAATATGTTTCAAAACGTGGCAAAGGCGAAGTTATTGATCCAACTTGTTAGTTATTACTCGAGTGATTGTTACCATGGTTCGTGCAAACAATAATTTTGGATTACCATGAAGTGTGAAACTAGTGATGTTTTCCATATAGTATACTTATAGTAAGAATAATATGTTTGTGTAAATAATGAATGTTAATATATTGAAATAAAACTATTATTTATGGATTATATCGCGGATTTGGTTTCATTTTTACATTTTTTTACTTCCCGACGTTTCGATTACTTTACAGTTTTCGTGGTCAAGGGGCGGACTGAAGTAATAGTCATCCGCGATAAAATCCATAAATAATAGTATTATTTCAATGTGTAATATTCGGGTAAATCTAAGAAACCAGAATGTTAATATAATTAATATTATTGATGGTTTGGGTGGATATGTTCACCTTACATTGTAGTGTCATATTATGTCCCTACAGATGGTATACATATTGAAATTCGTGACTATTGTACACCCGTCATAGTAATCTATTTGTTATTTATTGCTTTGGCCAAGCAAACGAGCAAACAGGTCCCCTGATGGCTGATGATAAATGACAAATGCCACCCATGAACATTGACCACGCTTGTATCATGGATGTATTGCCGGCACATTAATTCAAGAGCCGAGCGGGAAAGAAAAAGTATTGGAAGAGAAAAGTGGTATTGGGCAAACGGCAATCTCATACAACGAACGAAAAGCGACAGACAAGCTGTCGTTTTACATCTGTTTTGTGTGAGATAGAAGTACCTCCCGGGGCGAGCCAGCCCATTCACGTCGAGCCGTGACTGACAACAGCGTGGCTCTACCAGTTCTAAAACCGATTTTACATTTGCTGTTGTATACTGTATACTGTATCATCCCATTTACGGCCCACTGTAGGGCACGGGCGTCCTCTACAATTGGGAGTACTATTGGGGTAGGCCATATAGTCCACCACGCTGGCCTAATTCGGGTTGGCAGACTTTACATACCATGGAAATTCATGTAAATCGCTATGGTATGCAGGTTTCCTTACGGTATTTTCCTTCACGGATAAAGTGCGTGGTGTGATTGACTATCCATACACACATGACTCCGAAAAGTCCAGGTGTACTCTGGAATTTGAACCCACGACCACCGTGAACAAGTTGGAAGCCATAGCAATTCTTGTAAATCGCTATGGTATACAGGTTTCCTCACGATGTTTTTCTTCGCCGTTTTAGTGCGCGGAAATGTAATATCAATACACACATGATTATTGCATGCTGCGTTTAAAGAGCGTTTAGTATACACGAATTCTGACGCGGCAGTTTACGGCAGACAAGTCACTTGAACTGCATAATGAACTCGACTGGAGTTCTTAAGCCACCCACGACCGCACCTTGCGAAAAGCGCCTCACAATATGCAAATATACTGCGACTGCCTCGGTAGCGCAGTTGTATTAACTACTACCGTACAACGCTGAAGTCTCGGGTTTGGAACACGGGTCACTTAAAGTGTCTCTATCTGGGCCGATACGAATATTCTACTAATAAATAAATTAAATATGGAAATGGAATATTTTATATGGAATATTATACTGAAATAAGTAAATACACCCAACAGTCACATTATCGCACTAGGCCAGTCTGGTGGACTATATGGCCTAACCACTCTTAATCGTACTCTCGATTGTAGAGGAGGCCCGTGCCCTGCAGTGGGACGTATATGGGCTGATACAGACAGTCACATTATTAGTTCTGACATCATACAAAGATTGATAAACTATGAGAGACTTCTCGGTCTCGTAATCACCCGAAGCAAATACCTGTATAATTTTGACTTTGCGGGGTTCAAACCTACGGCCTCCCGGCACACCAGGCGTTTAACCAACTGCGCCACGGAGGCTGTCTATACCTTTGTATTCATAATTGTTTCTTAGATTTACGCGAATATTACACATTGACATAAAACTATTACTTATTTACGGAGATAATAGTTTTATTTCTTCATATTATTTTAAAATACACAAATCCATAAAAGTACTTTGATAAATGAAGCTTTACTCGCGTGTTAAATTCTATCGGAAGCCATTTGTTTTCCATATAAAAAGCGGCTTGTGGCGTGTCGAGGAAACTAAATGCACGCCAATTTTTAATCACATTCAGATTAACTGAACAACATTAATGTATTATTCTAGATAAGACATTATAAAACAAAATTGCGAACATAAACTATGTACATAAACTACGCCTTTTTCTCAAAAGAGGTAGGCAGAGGTGCTATGAAATAGGGTTGTCCTACACAACTATATTTCATCTTGCCAAGACGTGAGAAGGCGAGCCTATCGACATATCGGGCACAAATTCCACTCTGTATTGATAATGAATAGAAAAATCCAATATCGGTTTGCCCTTGCCAGGTTTCATAATAACAATATTAAATACACCCAACAGTAACATCCCCAAATTAAAATGAATCAGTCCTGACTCCACATTATGATCAATAATTAAGTCTTGTGTCTTAGGTATCAGAAACTATGAGACTGTTCAGTCTCATAGACCTGAGATAAATACTTATACACACGTCGGCACAATTAGAGGAACACGCACAAAAATTAGTTTTTTTTTTTAAATTTTGTTTGCTGTTTGTTTAAATGGTCGTTGTTTTTATATTTCATCACCTTTAAAAAATTAAATGATGCAAAAAGATTTTTGGATATTTAGAGTTTTATCGTTAATTATACGCTCTCTAGTGTTTTTAAGATTTTTTCACTTTCAAGTGGTTTTACAAAATTTTGTTTAATTTCATTTTATGTGACTTAAGATATTTTTATTGTTATTGTTTTTAGAGTACCTGTCTTGTAGGATATAAAATGAGTGGCTTACCTTCCACTGAAGTTGCCAGAGCGGTAACAATTATTGAAAATGGTCAAGGGTAGGATTCAGTAAGTCGCGCATTGGGTGTGTCGGTATCTGTCGTCTTTCTCAACGTTAAACGTTAGAGGCACATAGGCTCTTATGTGCGGATGCCAGGATAAGGCAGAAAGCAGTTTTGTTGTGAATTGCATAGAAGGAAGGGAGAGGATCTGGAGGTATCGAGGAGAACGTTAATCGAGGAAACTTTACTGAAAGAGGTGTGTTATGGCGGAGTGTCAATTTTGGTATGGGGTGGTATATGTTTGGAAGCACGCGCGGAGTTAATACTTATAGAAAATGGGTCTTTAGCTGCACAAAGATACGTCGCAGAGATCTTAGAGTCCCATGTATTGTCTTTTGCACCATCCATAGGCGAATATTTTTTATTTATGCATGATAATGCGCGGCCCCACACAGCGCAAATGGTTCGCGACTACTTAAATCAGGCCTAAATCGCGCAAATGGATTGCCCAGCAAGATCACCAGACATTAATCCCATAGAGAACGAATGGGACGTTATCGGAAGAAAGATAAATGGAAGAAACCAAGCCCCTAACCTAAGATCGTCCAAGGATTAAAATTCATGTTAGTGCAAGAGTGGAAGAATTTGTCGCAAAAAATGATTGAGGACATCATTAAAAGCATGAAGGATCATATTCAGACTCTTATCAGAGCCCGTGGTAGCAATACGCATTATTAATTTTCTTAAATTATTCCTGTAAGTTTTTAAAATACACGATTACATTTGACAATACAGAAATTTCATTTTACTGTATTTTCGTTTAATTGCATTTGCGTCATTAATTATAGTATTTTTTACTCAATTATAGTAATTTGTTATAAATTTTGCCTCGTTTTAAATATTGAAAAATAAAAATATTCAGTTATTATAATATTTTCTAAGAAATTCAATATTTAACGCGTGTTCCTCTAATTCTGCCGGCGTGTGTAGAAATCATGAACTTTGTCTCGGTGCGGAGTTAACACTGCGGCCTCTTGTTTCACAGTCGGTGTCTAACCAATTGCGGCATTAAGGCTGTCAAACATCAGGATTCGAACCCTACAGTGTTGTATTCGTACCGAAAGACAACTGCCTCACCTAGACGGTCGTAACATTATAAAACTAATCTGTATCTGTATTTGTATCAGCCTATATAAGTCGCACTGTAGGGCACGGGCCTCCTTTACAATCGAGAGGACGATTGAGAGTGGTTAGGCTGATAGTCCACCACGCTGGCTTAATACGGGTTGGCGGACTTTACATACCGTAGAAATTTGTATAAATCGCTATGGTATGCAGCATATCTCATCATGTTTTACTACACCCTTTTAGTGCGTGGAGATTGTGCCATGGGATTCGAACTCGCGACTACCGTGGACATGTTGGCAGTTGCCTCTGGTTCGTTAACCAACAGGCCACCACGCACTTTAATCACTTAAAAGTAATCACATTAAGGTATCAATACACTCGAGGGTACAGAGCGCTGCCCTGCATAATAAGTGCAGACAGATTTACAGCGTCGTATTAGTGTTAATTTACTTAATAGGGTTGGGTTGGGACGCGTAAACTAGGGACTCTCGTAAAACTTCAAGCAACAAGTACTAAAACATTATTTAGGCATAACTTATGTTTGTGATCTGTAGTTTGAGATTGTTGTGGGCAGATAGAATGCTTTGGAGTTTGTTTGAAAGTTATAATAAACTTTCTTATGCCGTGTTAAAGGTTTTGTGTTATTCAAAGCTCTAATTTTGTGGAGTTATGTGTTTTATTACGCAATTAACAGTGAATCGCGAGCAGCTACCAAAAATAATCTAAACAAATAAATGTAAGGCGTGTGAAGATTGAAGACCGTCAATTTGAACTGAACCAGTAGATATATTGTAGGGAATGGTCTTTAACTGTTATATCCCGTAGTAGAACCGTGGCTTGCATGAATTTTATTTTATACAATAATGAGGAAACTATTATTTAATTATTTTTTTCTGTAAGCTTTTCTGCAGTACTGCTGCTGCTAATATACTCGCGGTGGTCGCGGGTTCAAATACCACTTCACACAATCCGCACCATAACGGTAAAGGAAAACATTGTGAGGAATCCTGCATACTATAGCGAATTTGTAAGAATTTCTACGATATGTAAAGTCCTCCAACCCGCACTAAGCCAGCGTGGTGGACTATACGGCTTAAATTCTCTGAATCATATTATCGATTTTGGAGGAGGCTCATACCCTGCAGTGTGACGTATATGGACTGATACATTTAGATTATTCTCGAGAATATCTGGTAATGGTTAAGTTTATTACTGTTTAAACTATGATAAGGACTGAACTATATAACACTTCATTGTATAATAAAGCGGGATATAAAGAGAGAGCTATTACTTGATAGACTGCGTCGGTAATGCAGTTGTACTACGGTATGACTGCAAATCTGAGGTACTGGGTTCGAATCCCGGGGCAGCCAAAGTGATATTGGTTTTTTCTACTCTTTATCAGCCGGGTTTAAGAAAAAGTGCCCGATATGAAGATAGGCTTGTCCCCTATCATATAGTGAGACGGGTCTCACAAGGCGAAACGTGGGTGTACTGGTTGCTACCAGCACCTCAGACTTCTGCCTACCTTTTTGGAAAAAAGGCGTGAGTACTTGAAAGACAATACCAACCTGACTCACATAAATGAGACATCGTTAGTCATTTCAATTACAATAAATTTTCATCAGCTTTCAAATTTCAAAGTAAATGTCGTGCTGAAACATGAAGCTAAAAAAACTCGTAAACCTATGTCTGGTACTGCCAGGCACCAAATTAGCTTTAATATACCCACAATACTTATAGTATCAAAGTATTTATACCTTGTCACGTTGTCAGAGCGTGGACAAAAAATAAAATAAAACAAAACTGTCTAAGGACACAGATTATTTTAATTAAGAGCTAGAGTCCGTCAGTCCTGCCTAGTCCACTACACACACCACTCTCTCGCCTTCCCAATCCAGCACTACCACTTCCCTGATTCTGCCGTCTTCACGTGTAACCCGCGATCCCAACTGATCTTCTCTCGTCGGCGGTCTGGTCACCGATGACGATTGTAGCATTTATTTACTATTTTACTGCACTAACAAAATGAGAAAAGAAAAAAAAAATATATAAAAAGACACAAAAGATGAGGAAAGATATTGCTATGTTACAACCTCTGGAAACTTTATAAATGAGACTGCAATGAATCGATGACAACTGAAATGCTATAAAGAATGGGTATTGAAAATTAGTAAATGCATTTGAATTGTTATATACCCAATGATATATTATACAAATACGACGTAGATATCGCACTAGCACTTCAAAAGTGAGGCGTTCAAATTCGGGCAATTGGTGTAATTTCATCTAGTCGCATAGCAACGGCGACAGAGGGAAGACCTCAGTGCTGTCAACATAATTTATTTCGAAAATATTGTCTAAAGTGTCGAATTGTGTGTTTTAAAAGTGTTAAAACAATGGTGCAAAAATACGAAACTAAATAGGACCTACACACCATACGTAAGTATATAAAAACCACACAAAATTTAATTTTTATTTTAAATTAGTATACACCGCCTTCAATTGTGTAAGAAGGATCGCGTAATACAAAGATTGTGAAGTGCGATAGGGACAAAAAGCGTACGTCATAGATTAACAAGTCAGAAGCGAAACCGATCATACAGAAAATTGACGATGAAAGTTTTAATGGATTTGGATAGTTGTATATTTATTTCTAATTCAATCACATTTAAAACAATTAAACATAAAACGATTATTGTATGTATATATAGAGTACCTAAAACTAATGCGTTAAATGTGTTCTATGAACAACTAGGAAAAATATTACAAATTATATGTAAGAACAAAATAAGTAGAAATATCGTGATTGCAGGTGATTTTAACATTGACTCTCTTAAGCGTAATAATATTTTCTTAGAGTTAGAATCATTGCTCTTAAGCTATAATTTTATTTTTTTAATTACAACTAAAGCAGCCTACTCGACTCTTAAGTGGGACATGTATTGATAACTTTGCACACAATCTAGGGAGAACCGAATCCCAGGTAATTGATTTTGGCTTATCTGACCACACAGCACAAATTTTAAAAGTACCAGTGGAAAAAACATTCATAATCAACAACTGGCAAATACAAAGACGTGACTATAGTATAGAAAATATGAAAAAATTTAAAGAATATTTAAGTAATATTGCTTTTTCCGAAATTTATGAAACCGATAACTCAGACATAGCCTACAATTCATTTATCGATACGTTCACATTATTATATAATTTATGTTTTCCTTTAAGAAGAATTAATATTAAATCTAAAGTAAAATCACCGTGGTTATCGCGTGGAATAAAATTATGTAGTAAAAAAAGAGAGAGCTTATGTGGAAATATAGGCTGAATCGAAATGATGCAAATAAAATTACCTTCAAAAAGTATGCAAAGTTATTTAAAAAAAATATTCATTTAACGCAACGAGCACAAAATAATCATAGAGTAATGTCGGCAACTAACAAATCCAAAGCTACTTGGGCAATCATAAATAAATCGAAAATTAATGTACCAAGAGACATGATTACTACTATATACACAGACAGTAGAATTATAACTAGGCAACAGCAAATTACTAACGCCTTTAACAACTTTTTCATAGATAAAATAAAACCAATTCCAGGCTCTGGTAGACAAGTTACTTCGAATATAATCAAACCAACTAAGTCAATGTTTATGGCACCTAGTACCCCTTACGAAATATTACAAATTATCAGATCCTTAAAAAATACTTCCAGTGTTGGACATGATGGTATTGCCACTAAAATTGTAAAATATGTAGCCTATCACATTTGTGACCATTTAAGTCATATCATTAATTTAAGCATAATTAGCGGAATATACCCGCAATGTCTAAAAATGTCTATTGTAAAGCCACTATTCAAAAAAGGCAATAAACAAAACATGAGCTGTTATAGGCCTATCGCACTCATTCCGATATTCTCCAAAGTGTTTGAAAAATATATTTACTCACAAATATACTATTATTTAGAAGAAAATAAAATTCTTACAGATTATCAAAAAGGTTTCCGAAAAAACAAAAGTATAAACATGGCTATATTCGATTTCTTACGTAAAGTTATGGATAATGTAGATAAAAAGATATCTGTGTGTGCCATTTACTGCGATCTGACCCAGGCTTTTGATTATGTCGACCATGATATTTTACTTAATAAATTAGAAGCTTATGGTATAAGAGGAAATATACTAAAGCTCTTAGAGTCATATCTCAAGAATCGCAAGCAATATACAGAAATCTCTAATATAAACTTTAATTTAAAAAAAGGACAAGTATACACATCTAATGAAAGAATTGTTAAATATGGTGTCCCCCAAGGAAGTGTTTTAGGCCCACTGCTGTTTATTATTTATATTAATGATCTACCAAAAATAACAAAATATCCAATATCCCTTTTCGCTGATGATAGTACAGTTACCATACACTCAACCAATAATAACACTTATGAAAATGAGATTAATAATACCATAAAATCAATAATTAATTGGTTGAATAACAATAACCTAAAAATTAATTTAGAGAAAACAAAAATTATGTTCTTTAGTCAACGTCTAGCAGAACCGTCTATTAATGTTAATTACCAGGGAACAGCTATCGATAAAGTAGATATAACAAAATTTTTAGGGGTCACAATTGACAAAAATCTAAACTGGAAAGCGCACACAGAAGAACTCAACAAAAAAATTTGTTCTTCTGCTTATGCCCTGAATAAACTGGCACCTATAGTCAGTATTAATGCACTTATCACTGCTTATCCCGGTATTGTCGGCTCGGTCCTAAGATTTGGTATACTTTTTTGGGGTAATTCTACAAATAAAGAGATAATTTTTAAATCACAGAAGAGGTGTATTAGAGCTATGTTCAGCTTAAAAATAACTGAAAGCTGCAAATCATATTTTATCAAGCATAACATTTTAAGTCTACCTTCCCTTTTTATATATGAAGTTGCTAGTTTCGTCCACAGCAATTCGAAGTTATTTATGAAATTATCAGATGTCACGTTAAGAAATCTTCGCGACAAAAATAGATTATGTATTATAAAATCAAACACAGGATTAAAACATAAAAGTATATTTTGTTTGGCACCAATCATCTTAATATATATAATTCACGTGTCACGTTGTTTGTCCGCGATGGACTCCTAAACCACTCAACTGATTATAATGAAATTTTGTAGATATGTGTTATTTGTTCCAACTTAAAGGTGGGATAGTTTTTATCTCGATTGAATTGACGAAAGTATAAAAAAAAGGAAAAAAACATTTTGCCATACAAAATGTTCATGGGTTTGTAACTGTCAAAGATTTAATGTTCATAGCGTCGATACGGTAAACTCTTCCCTAAAATTAAATAACGTATTTAAGAGGAGGGTAGACGCCGATGACCTTGCTCGAACGGGCGGCACCAAATCTCATGCACCGGCGCACGCTGGCTCACGACGTGCGAGCGAGCGCGCTGCTTTATACCTATTCATTCATTATTTCGCTGCGGACAAAACGATATATTCGTAGTGTTATTTTACTCGATGTTCCCATCAAGTACAGTTAGGAGCGGTTGACCGTAGTGTATGATTAATTCACTTACAATCGTCACAGGTATCGTGGCAGAATTGCTCGAACGCTGACTGTTAAAAGAGAAGACGCGGGTTCGGTCCCCGCACTTGTAGTTCAATTTTTGTGTTTACTTATTTCATCTATGTTACATTTTAGATTTTAATATTTTTATTTTTGTTTTTCTTTTGTAATATTATAAAGAGGATAGATATATTTATATTTTTGGATTTTTATTTACAATGAAACTCAAAAATTACTGGACCAATTTAAAAAAATATTTCGATTTTCTAATGGTAATTATCCGGGATTAACAGAAGCTATATATTTACCTGAAGAGGTTGAAATAAGGGTTTAAATGGAAAATAAAAATATTTAAAAAAATTATCTCGAATGGTTTTTATTTTTCATTTCCACCCTTATTTCAACTCCTTTAGCCAAACATACAGCCAATGTTACTCCAGGATAATGTTGGATTCGAATGGTGAAAGAATTTTAAGATTAAGTCGGTCGGTTAAGTAATTTTTGGGTTTATTCATAATAAACAAAAATCGAAATATTCAAAAATCTATAATACAAAAATGTAAAAATACACATGTTACAAAAATGCAAAAAATGAAATGTTTCTTTTATAAAATATTATAGGTTAGACATATAGATGAATTTATAAACAAAAACAATTTTATCGATGCGGGGATCGAACCTGCGGCCACATCAATCATCAAGCGATCGGTCAATCCTTCGGGCCAACAATACTTACTTCTCGGTGACCAAATTACCGGTAACTATCTATTATATTAGTGCCTATTTTGGTGTTTAAATGTTACCTACTATTTCAAATATGATCGGAACATAACAATTCATTTATTTATATGTTGGGTAGGTCTCTCATAAGTTGCATGAAATTCAATTGAAATATTAAAACATCGCACGATACTTATATTTTGCTATGTAGGTACAATATTATGATCGTTAACTTTAACAAAATAAATCTACTATTATAGTACAGTTACTTTCTACTAAGAGCATAAATAATAATTTTATAAAATATGGTAGAAGATATTTTTCAAAAAAATATCTTCAATGATTTTTATTTTCCATTTTAACTCATGTCAACCCCTTTAGGCAAATATACAGCCTATGTTACTCCAGGATAATGTTGGAATCGGATGGTGAAAGAATTTTAAGATCGGTTGAGTAATTTTTGGTTTATTCATAATAAACAAAAATCGTAATAGTCAAAAATCTAAAATACAAAAATGTAAAATATAAATGTTACAAAAATGCAAGAAATAAAATGTTTCCTATATAAAATATTGGGTTAGATAGTAGATAGATGAATTTATAAATAAAAACATTTGTTTCGATGCGGGATCGAACCCGCGGCCACACGTTTTAATTTGGCATCCAAGCAACAGCGCCACAGTTGCAGTGACGTAGTATAGTGATTTACTACGGTTAGACCGGCCGTAACCGTTCTCAATGAATGTGTCGAGCGAAATAGCAATATTAAATTTACGTTGATATTGCGAAGACAAGCGACATAGGTCCGTTTAGCACGGCGGTTCGTCCCGCACTGATTTGTTGGGCGACAGCGGGGACGTGCTCGCGATTTAGAGTATCGATAATGTGAAAAAATTCGTTAAAAATAAATGAGACAGAAATTAGAAAAAATAAAAAGAAGGTCCCATCCGCCTTGCATTTCTTAATATCCTGATAATAATAAAATAATCCTAGTGCTCGTAGTTTAAGAGAAAAAACGTTGTAAATGCGAAAATAGAGGTCACTTTGCAATTTTATTTCAAGTACTTTCAATACAGTTTTAAGAATTCTGAAAAGAAGGGCCCATGCTCCATATAGTGTAGATCAACATATATTTTTTTTGAAGACCTAATAATAAAGATCACCAAGAAAAAACGTTGTGAAAAAGGCCATTTCACATAGACCCCCCTCTTAAATAAAGGTTTCGAATCGACGACACATAGCCACAATATTCGATTTATGGCGTATTTTAGATTTTAAAGATGTAAATTAATGACAGTAATGAAAAGTGGTTGACATTTAAATTGATTGTCAAATATTTATGCATACGTTCAGAAATTTATTGTAAACTAAAGAGTATATTATGATGCTACATAAATATAGGACAATTAAATAAATAATATTCACATGTATTAAGTTTTACTTCTTTTCAAGATAGAATTTCACTTGAAAATGAAAAATCTTTAATAAAATAACACATAAAAATAAAAACTGAACTGAACTGAATAAAATAAAAATTTTAAATAATTATGGAGAATATTGCAGGGATTCTCAAATTAGGCGTTGCCTGTGTCTTGAAAAGCCAGTTAAATATAATTGTTTCTACGTTAATTGTGTGTGTGTGAGTGCATTTCTACGAAAATTAATATTTCATCTCTTTATTACTAACAAGAGTAATGGCGTAATATTTTTGGAAAAACAGCATAGTGGGGGTGAAATAAGGGATGGGATATTGCATGGATAATCAAAATTTAGAAAGTAGAGAGAAACTGGATATAATAGAGTGGGAGGTAGGGGAGAAGACTGGGATAGCTGACAGATTTAATAGGACGAAATGTAAATGCACGGTATAAGACGGGATGGTTAATTAAGAGAAAGGACGCGACGTATCGGGAAGTGAATGAACAGACGGGATGGGACGGAATTGAGCAGAACAGTAGGATAGCTAATTCATGTTTAGGTATACAAGAGCTTATACGAAAAATAACACGTATTTGGTGTGGAGTAAAATAAAAAAGTATCTGCACCCAGGCGAAGCCGGGCCGGGCCGCTAGTTTATAATAAAGTCCCTAACACTATTAAACAACTGCCGACCTCACAATACAAGTTCGCCCTTAAAAAAATTCTTCTACAGAGGTGTTACTACAGCTTATCAGAATTTTTAAATGACACCAATTTAACCCTATAAACACAATAATGTATAAAATAATATTTAAATATCATAAATTAATCACAATCACGACGTTTCCTTTAATCTAATCATAATTTTACCAAATGTTTTTGTTTCTGTAAATTGTAATCAATAATAACTAGATTGTATTAGCATTTTTTTTTCTCATAATCTATACGCCTATGCGCTAAATATACATTTTGTACGCCTTAAAAGGCAAAACATGTAGCTACTTTTTTAAAAACTGAAGATCTAGTACAAATTTATTGTCACTCATGTTTCACAAAATAAATATCTTTATCTTTATCTTTAAGTTATTTGTTATGAATTATTTTCATAATCAATTCAAATAACTTAATCCAACCACGAACATTACAAAATACATTAGCTTCCTCATATATTTTGAATAACTATATTTACATTTAACATTAATTAATGTTTCCAGATTTCCACGTGATGAGCTTTTGAGACGTAAATGGATATGCACTAAGCACAGCTCGGACAAAAAGAGAAGATCGTGACTGGATGCCTTTAAAACTGATTAATATTGGTTTAGCACATTTAATTATGAATAAAAATATACAACTACGAAAATATATATATCCACCTAAAAACCTGCACCATCGGTTGTAGTATCGGTTGTTTACTAGTGGCAGGTCGCTCATACGTTACCACCATGTGCAGGTACCACCGCAATGTCTATTTCCCCCGCCACACGGCAGTTTAAATGCCATGTTATGTTCCGATCCAAAGGACATTCTCGCCCGAGTAATCGCTGTACTTATACTTAAGATCTTATGTCTCGGAATGGTGAGCACAGTGAATGCCAAGCATTGCTTTGTAATTTAAGGTGTCTTGGTTTCGCTTATGTCCACGAGCGGTCGTATCACTTGTCATCGTTACAACAAAAAAAAATATTAATAAGATATCGATTTTTCAGTGCATGCTTACCATAAACTTATATAAAAACGGCAATCAATTATTATTATTTTTATTTTATCAAAGTTATGTGCAAATAAAAATATATTTGTTTCAGGATGGCGTACCACAGGTAGAATCATGTAGCAACCTCAAAGTTAATATATTATATACTTATAAAACCAAATAGGTAGTTTTATTTATCGTCACCCTTCTGTTTCTATCGCTTCGATTCTATGTTTGGATAGCGCAATGCTATCTCTTTTCGTCTCGTACTTTCTGTATGGTCTGTTTCATTCACTAAAATTGTCATAAAGTATTAACAAATGAGTATGTATATGCATAGCAGTACAGTTTTTAAACGTCACGCAGTATGAATATGCGTCATCTTTATTAAAACATCATTGTATATACCTGTTAAAATTTAAATATATATGTTTATGTTTGTTTTATAGTTTAATAATGACCTTAGAGTGTTTTTGATGTAATTTCTTTTTCGTTTTATTGTTTTTTTTTCCTGTGTTTATAATAATGCTGTGTATATACTTGCAAAGTCTCGTTGCTTTAAATAATATAAGGACATGTTATTTTAATTATAAAACAGTATGCGAAATAATATGTTGTTGATGTGAACTAGACTCCAAAAGTATGTATATACATTACCCAGGCGATGCCAGACCCGACCGCTAGTTGTTGATAAAACGGTTATCATCAAAATGTAATTTAATAGATCTAATTTAAATTATAAGGGACAACAACCCTGATTCAAGTAATCGTAGTTTCGAGTGATACTTATGTAAATGTAAAATATGTAAGATTACTTTAGCTTAGTTTAACCCGCGATTTCAAATTAATTAAACTCGGAATTATCTGTGACAATAACAAGGAAACTTCTTTAGGAAAATACGGATAGGTTGTGTTAGAACTTAGGATTTAAAAGACTGAATGTTTATTGAGAAAGGTGGGCAGAGACGCTAGTAGGCATAGTTCGTTGAGTTTATTTCTAATCTTGATCACCAAGCTATGCAAGACACAAATAATATATGTATTATCAACAATTATGTATATGTTTGTATTAATTTCATTTTTTAAGTGGATCCAAATCGCTTTTAGTAACATCTTAAGCCTAAATGTTATAATCAGCAGACGGAAGCTAATTATCAATTCATTCATATAAATCAGTTCATCAGATGTTGGTCATAGCGTGATGATAGCCTATAGCTATATATTCCTCGAAAAATGTCCTATCCAACACAAAAATATTTTTTCAAATTGAACCAGTAGTTCTTAAGATTAGAGGTAAACAAACTCTCCAGCTTTATACAGGGTCAAGACTGCTACCAAAAACAAAGCTGGGTTGTAGTTTTAGTGACTTCAGACACAATGCAACCTGATTTTGTGCAAAAAATTGTAAACGATTTTTTTGTTATTCTTTTTCTATCGGTGTATTAGGGTGGTAAATACATAGGCTTTTCTTAAATAATAGTGTACACCCTTTTATTTTTACAGACGCTATGATACGCAAGGCTTCAAATTATTATTTTACCACCCGAACTAGAAAATATTTAAAAAAAAAATAAAAAAAAATCGCGGTTCATGCGAAATTTTTAGTTGCAATGTGTTTGTAGTCACTAAAACTACCACCCGGTTTCGTTATCGGTAGCAGTCTTGATATACCCGGTATATTAGTGTAGATTATACCAGAGACTTGTTATTAATTTGGGACAATATCTGTAGGCCATAACTTTGCATAATGTTGCGCGACGACACTGCACAGCTACTCTTATGCTTTTTCATCTCAGTCTTTTGTTTAAAGCACAAAGGGACGTAATCCCCGACTTGCTGCAGGACTGTATTTAGGTTTTTAGTTTGTGGGTGGATTTTTCTTTTTCTTTGTACTGGCATTACGCTTTTAAAATTCTGGCTTGGCGAAGTGATATTAAGGACGTGATGTTTTCTTTAGCATTTTTTTACATGATTAGCCGATACATAAAAAAAAGGTCGTAACAAACTATTTGGATTCTTTGCGTTTTACTTTGCGGATTCGATCCCCGCACCGAAACATATATTTATGTGAACCACAGGTATTTGTTCCGGGTCTGGGTGTTTGTGAGACCGAAAAGTCTCTCGTAGTTCCTGATACCCACGATACGATACGACAAATAAATAAATAACACCCAACAGTCACATACATAGTCCTGACCCCACACTAAGATAAGAGTCTTGTGTCGAGGGTATCAGGAACTACTACTACTAACTAAGTCTTTTCAAACACCCATATCCGAGACAAATTTTTGTAGGCCGCACAAACATTTCTCTCGGTACGGGGATAAAACCCGCGGCCTTTCGTTTCACAAGCGGTATACCGGGTATATCAAGACTGCTACCGAAAACGAAGCCGGGTGGTAGTTTTAGTGGCTACAAACACAATTCAATTAAAAATTTCGCATAGAAACGCGACAATTATTTTTTATGATTTTTTAAATATCGTCGTTTTTGGGTGGTAAATCCATAGTTTTTGCTAAAATAATAATTTAAACTCTTTTATACCTTAGAGTATTTATAAATAAAAGGGCATACACTATTATTTTAGGAAAAAATGTATTTACCACCCAAATATGGCCATAGGAAAAAAAATAACAAAAAAAAATTGTCGCTTTTTTTTGCAACTTTTTCTGTTGCATTGTGTCTGAAGTCGCTTAAACTACCACCCGGCTTCGTTTTCGGTAGCAGTCTTGATATACCCTGTATAACGTCTCACGGAGGCTGTCAAAATATAATATTGAATTCTCAATAAATCAGATAGTACTTCTTTTGAATTTAATAACTATTACTTTTTTAATGACCGTACCTTAGTACAACTACGCCACTAGTAACTATTTTTCTATTCATTATCAGCCCAGAGTCAGGAATTTGTGCCCGGTATGGCGATAGGCTCGCCACCTATCACATTGTGGGACGGAACATACAAGGCGAAATGTGGGTGTCCTGGCACCTCTGCCTACCCCTTCTGGGATAAAGGCGTGAGTTTATGTATGTATGTATGTACTTTTTTAATGCGGGTCATGACTTCCGCAAATTTCTTCTGAATCCCATCCAGCGCTCCCAGACAGGATAGAGAATTATCCTACTAGTGTAGTCCAAGTTAGAGTTGCGACTTTATCCGGCATTAGACGCGTTCGCCATTCACGACTTTTACGAGGACCAGCGTGAGTATGGACGGATTAACTCAATGAGGTAGCAAACGCTGGATTAACAGCGCTTTATATCGATCTGCGGGTTTTCACGTGGCTGAAGAAATTACAGAAAAAACATACAAGGCGAAATATGTGTGTACTGGCACCTCTGCCTACCCCTTCTGGCACAAAAGGCGTGAGTTTGTGTATGTATGTAAATAACAAAATAAATATATGTAACACAAACAAGAATATACTATATAACCTTCTGAGATACATGACACTAGCATTCATATTACAATTTATAAGATTTTCATGTAACATTATGTGTCTTTTCCACCGGAAGGCGACGCGACGGGTTGTAAAATTTGATCCGATTCTCGACTTTATTGCGCCGTACACTCCACCGGGCACGAGGGAGCGCCGGGTGATACCAGCTAAAAAAATAACATGAATTTACGGATTTTGTTGTTATATAGGGTATATCAATACTGCAGTGCGTGGTGGCCTGTTGGTAAAAGGACTAGAAAAACATGCATAACGCAGCGATTCATAAGCTTTGACTTTTCGGAGTAATTTCTATGTTAAATAAAATCCACCAAACCGCACTAAGCCAGCGTGGTGGACTATATGACCTAATATAATAACAGCACTGTTGGTTTTCTCTTTGGAAGAAAAAAACGAAAATATTGTTTATCACAATGCTGTAAAATTATTATTAAAATCATAGACTTTAGACGGTATTGATGGCAAAGTATGGCGATTCGAAGTTCACCGGGTCAGCTAGTTATTTATAAAAATATATTCTAGTACTATTAAATGGACAGTGATTTTTATTATTTCATCATCATCATCATCAACAACATAGGCCTTTCCAAATATAGCTGGTAGCAACTGGGTGCATTGAGCAGCAGACCGGACTCTGTGGCGTACTTTGGAAGTATCCTGTTATTGGTTATTAGACTTCAAGGCTTAAAATACTAAACCGATCTCGACGAACTTTTCTACATTTATCAGGGATACAGAAAAGTCACGTTTCATTCAGAAAGTCAAAAAAGCAGGTAATGTAGCCTTAAAACCAGGAAAATATTTGTATTTTAAATGAACCAATTCCTGTTTTTTTCTTCTGTGGTTGGCAACCCTTCCGCTATACCGAACAAGTTTCTACATTCAGTTGTAGAGGCTAGTTCACAATCAAAGTTTCTGCCAATAACGCAGCCTTGACCGTTCTATGAACGTGTCTGGCGAAAAATATTCTGACTATGATAATGGGACTTACATTCTTTGTATGAATAGAATATCCAATTAGTGCGAGATTAAGTGGTCTATGGGACAACTTTTTATAACAATCCATACGTATATTGAGTAAGCCTGGTACGTTCATAGCACCATCAAGAAATGGTTAGTTGTAATAAATAAATACACCCAACAGTCACATACATAGTTCTGACCTGACACAAAGATCAAGCCTTGTGTCGTGGATATTAGAAACTATGACAGACTTTTTGGCTTCACAAACACCCAGACCCTAAACAAATACTTTTGGATTACAGAAATATTTGTTTCGGTACGAGGATCGAACCCGCAGCGTTTCGTTTAACAGCTGCAGTCTAACCAACTCCGCCATGGAGGCTATAAAGGTCAGACAGACTGTATTTTATATAAATGATTCCCATTTAAAATAAAGCATGCAGTGCAATTTCTAATTTGTCTTAATATCATAAGATAAAATTGGTGTAGGTACAACGATCGGCTTGAAGAGCCTTTGAGAGTCTTAAGGCTAATGCATAACGAGTACTGATATCAATAACGATGATGTCAAATAAAACTTATATGAAAAAATATATGTTTTCAAAAATTCCAACTAGATTTATAGAGTGCTTGCATTAGATAACACAAAAGTATACAACAAAGGCATATAATATTGCTAAATCGGCCTGCCTGCGGATTTAGTTTGCAAAAAGTCAATCAGGCGAAAATAGTAATCCCTTGTAAGAGCATTAAAAAATCCAAAATTGATCAGTTGCAAATCAATATTATAGTATGGTTTTATACATGCATTTGTAGCGTTAGAAATGATTATTTTAATAACTAACCATCCTTTACTATTTATATACATATTACCTGGGACCTTATTCCGTTACATCGACTAGGGAGATAAAACGTGAAGAGAGAATAATAATGATTATTTTGATCGTAAACGACCTATAATAGTCCGGTCATTTTAGACATAAAACTAGTGGTGGTAGGTTTCTCATATGTGAGAGGCCATCTGGGTAGGTACCACCGCAATGTCTATTTCTCCTGTGAAACAACACTGCGTAAATGCACTGTTGTGTTTCGGATTGAACGACATTGTAGCCAGAGTAACTACTGGACACATTGAGACTTAATATCGTATGTCTCAGGATGGCGAGCGCAGTGGAATGTTGCTACTGTTTATGAGCGGTCGTATCAATTACCATCAGGCGAACGGCTTGTTCGTCTCGTCATTCACTGCAACAAAAAAAAAAATATTGGTCAAATAACAAAAATTCCGACAGAGCCAAATTTTTGTGGACAGCTTGGGTTCACCATCAGAAAGAAATCTTCAAAAGTCCCCATCGATCCCATGTGTGCTAAAAAGTTATTCGGGGTCAAATGTCAAAATTTCAGATTTATTGGATTTTTCTCGAAAATGGTAAGTTTTTCGAAAAATAACCTGAGACCAAATTTGTAGATCCAAAAATTTTCTACAAAAAAGTTTCAGTCATTTTTTTTTCTAAGAGTCACCATTTCTGAGATATCGCGACTGCAAGAGTAACGTTATACATGATATGCACACATTTCCACGCCACCTGTGAGGTAATGTACTTGACGCGTTTTTTTAACGTGGTTTCGCCACTCCACGGGTGGTAGGCCTACTCCACGAGCTGTCAAGATGTAAATTTCAGGGAAAATACTTTTTCAAATGCATAATGAATATTGATATTGATATTGATTTTTATTGGTTATTGAGTTTAAGTGAAGTTCTGATTTATTTTCATATATTTGATTCATACTCTAAAAATTCTACTTCAATAGTCATGTCTTCTTCGATTTCTTCTTCTTCCTCTTCCTGTATGTTCAAAAATTGTTCAAATGAAGATGAATCAGCTCTTTCTTCATCAAAATCACATAGGCCTTCCTCTATTGTATTCAATTCAACATTTGACTTCGGTAATTCATACACGCTAAAGAACATAGTAACCCTACTTAATGGTTTCTTAGATTTACGCGAATGTTACACTTTGAAATAAAACTATTATTTTTGGATTTGATCGCGAATTTAGTTTAATTTTTTTTAGTTAAATTTTTTACATTTTTGACTTCCCGACGTTTCGATTACTTTACAGTTTTCGTGGTCACGGGGCGGGCGGGGTCCGTAAATAATAGTTTTATTTCAATGTAACCCTACTTTCTTGCAGCCAAATTTGCCGCCGCAATCTTTTTAACAATTACAAAAAATTGAGTTAAGAAGTTTTTCTGGAGCGGGTGGCAGTAAAGTTTGAATCGGTACCAAAGTATTATCTATTATTTTCCAACCCCAGTCGTCCGGGTTCAATTGATTGCCTAGCCACGTCTGAACTTGATAATGTACCCGATACGAATGAACTTGATAAAATACCCAATACAAATGTTGAATAGCAGATGCCGATGTTGGAGGAAGACATGACAGTTGTATTTGCTTCTTGTTTCGTGTATTTTTGACAAAGGTTGAATATCGGTATTTATCAATGCAATTAATTTTTTTTGGAGCTCCTTAAGAGCGTTTACTCCTTGTGCGCAAAGTCAACTATAGGTTCGTTAATTTCACGCACACAAAAGCGACCAAAACTGTGTGCGTAGAGCTGCCGCGTCGCCTCGCTATACAGTCAGCGCAACCAACTTTGATCCGTGCGCTTCAAAATTCTAATATTCAATTGAAATGTAACTTATAATTTATATATTAGTAATATTATATCATAAAAATATTTTATTTGCATTATAAGTAGACAAATATTACTGTGCAAGCAATGAACAATACAAATTTAGATACTAATCATATTTTCGTTATTATTACATTGTTAAGAGCGTTTATACCCTGCACGCGCTTTTTGGCTTAAAAACAGGACTTTTCAAATGAGTTAATAGCCACCAATAAACAATTTAAAGGAAAAATAATTAGTACTAACTTTAGAAAAGATTGTCATCTAGGGATTTTGGTGGAAAACATTATAGATTGATGGATAATTTGTGAGTACTATAAGGATTACTGAACACAAGTTTCGTTATTTAGGCTTTAAATGGCAATTTAGAAGCTTAAGATATCCGAAACCACTAAATATAAGATGAAAATAAAAATATTATCAGACTAATAAGACCCTTATGGAGGGATTTAGCTGAGAAAAATAATCTTTTTGTGTTTAGTTCCTGAAAAATAAAAATTTAAACAATGCGAAATTATTCAGAAACTCTCGTCAAGAACATATTTTTTTTCACCAACTTATCGTACATCATTTTTTATAGCCATTGCATATTATAATAGAAGAACATCTTATCAATAAATTACAATTTTTATATTTCAACAAAATTAGTTTTCATGTTTTCTACAAATATTTTAAACCCACTATAAAACACGCTCTCCGACGTGGATCAAATCAGACCGCCGCAAGGCCTTCTAGATGGAGGACGTATCGCTCGTCGCTCCGGCCTGGCTGCAGTCGATTATTGCCGTGCATAGTGAAAATAGCCACGCGCGGACTGCGATTACCACATCTTAGTACTTTGGTAGTAAAATATTTAATTATTTTTATTACCTACAATGATTTTGTAGTGAGTATAAATTATGTTTCAGGTAATATAATGGGATGTAATTCCGAGGCTAAATTATGTTATGTATTGTAATATAAAATTCAATATATTTCGTAATTGTAAGGGATTGTAAGGCCCCTAACACTGTTTATGTGTTCGAACACGAAATTATTAATAAAACGTCCGTAGTATCTGCTGATTGAACACTGATTTGAATGCAACTTAACTATGTAATAATAACGAAAATATAATTAGTATCTAAATTTGTATTATTCTTTGCTTGCACAGTAATATTTGTCTACTTATAATGCAAATAAAATATTTTTATGATATTATATTACAGTTACATTTCAAATGAATATTTGAAGCGCACGGATCAAAGTTGTTTGAGCCGATTGTATAGCGAGCCGACGCGGCAGCTCTACGCACACAGCTTTGGTCGCTTATGTGTGCGTGAAATTAACGAAGAAATACCTATAGTTGACTTTGCGCGCAAGGTGTATACGCTCTCAAGTTGCATTCAAATCAGTGTTCAATCAGTAGACACTACGGACGTTTATTAATCATTTCGTGTTCGAACACATGAAAAGAGTTAGGGGCCTTACAACCCCTTACAATTACGAAATATATTTAATTTTATATTACAATACATAACATAATTTAGCCTCGGAATTACATCCCGAAACATGATTTATACTCACTACGCACGGCAAAAATCGACTGCAGCCAGGCCGGAGCGACGAGCGATACGTCCTCCCTCTAGAAGGCCTTGCGGCGGTCTGATTTGACACCGGTCGGACAGCGTGTTTTATAGTGGTTTTTAAAATATTTGTAGAAAACATGAAAACTAATTTTGTTGAAATATAAAAATGGTAATTTATTGATAAGATGTTTTTTTATTATAATATGCAATTGCTATAAAAAATTATGAACGATAAGTTGGTGAAAAAAAATATGTTCTTGACGAGAGTTTCTGAATAATTTCGCATTGTTTAAATTTTTATTTTTCAGAAACTAAACATAAAAATATTATTTTTCTCAGCAAAATCCATCCATAAAGGTCTTATTAGTCGGATATTATTTTTATTTTCATCTTATATTTAGTGATTTCGGATATCTTAAGCTTCTAAATTGCCACTTAAAGCCTAAATAACGAAACTTGTGTTCAGTAATCCTTATAGTACTCACAAATTATCCATCAATCTATAATGTTTTCCACCAAAATCCCTAGATGACAACCTTTTCTAAAATTAGTACTAATTATTTTTCCTTTAAATTGTTTATTGGTGGCTATTAACTCATTTGAAAAGTCCTGTTTTGTAGCCAAAAAGCGCGCAAAGGGTATAAACGCTCTTAAACAGCAAGAAGAAAGTTAATTCCTGTGGTAATTATTGTTTGAGGTAAAGAATCAGGTTCTGTAAATACTTTTGCGCAGTCAATCAAATCTTTCTTTTCAAATAATTTTAAAACTGAAATCTAGCCTCTTCTATATATTGCTGATGTAGTATCGCAGCTCCAGAAAAACTTCTTAACTCTATTTTTTGTAATTGCAAAAAAGATTGCAGCGGCAAATGTGGCTGCAAGAAAGTAGGGTTACTATGTTCTTTAGCGTGTACGAATTGCTGAAGTCAGTCTTGTTCAAATGTTGAATTAAATAAAATAGAGGAAGGCTTATATGATTTTGATGAAGAAAGAGCTGATTCATCTTCATTTGAACAATTTTTGAACATCCAGGAAGAGGAAGAAGAAGAAATCGAAGAAGACATGACTATTGAAGTAGACTTTTAAGAGTATGAATCAGATTAAAATATGAAAATAAATCAGAACTTATCGGGATACGTAATACCTATCCCATCAAAAACATCCTGTAAAAAAAATCCAAGTCTCGCAGCTCAGGTTTTCTACCGCAAAAAGTTGTGAGATGCATGTAATACCAAGTCGATTAATTTATTTAGTCCTTAAGGGACCTTCTATATAAAGTTACTAGCGGCCCGGCCCGGCTTCGCCTGGGTGCAGATACTTTTTTATTTTACTCCACACCAAATACGTGTTATTTTTCGTATAAGCTCTTGTATACCTAAACATGAATTAGCTATCCTACTGTCCTGCTCAATTCCGTCCCATCCCGTCTGTTCATTCACTTCCCGATACGTCGCGTCCTTTCTCTTAATTAACCATCCCGTCCTTTACTGTGCATTTACATTTCGTCCTATTAAATCTGTCAGCTATCCCAGTCTTCTCCCCTACCTCCCACTCTATTATATCCAGTTTCTCTCTACTTTCTAAACACTTTATAGATTTTGATTATCCATGCAATATCCCATCCCTTATTTCACCCCCACTATGCTGTTTTTCCAAAAATATTACGCCATTACTCTTGTTAGTAATAAAGATATGAAATATTAATTTTCGTAGAAATGCACTCACACACACACAATTAACGTAGAAACAATTATATTTAACTGGTTTTTCAAGACACAGGCAACGCCTAATTTGAGAATCCCTGCAATATTCTCCATAATTATATAAAATTCTTATTTTATTCAGTTCAGTTCAGTTTTTATTTTTATGTGTTATTTTATTAAAGATTTTTCATTTTCAAGTGAAATTCTATCTTGAAAAGAAGTAAAACTTAATACATGTAAATATTATTTATTTAATTGTCCTATATTTATGTAGCATCATAATATACTCTTATAGTTTACAATAAATTCCTGAACGTATGCATAAATATTTGACAATTTAAATGTTAACCACTTTTCATTACTGTCATTAATTTAAATCTTTAAAATCTAAAATACGCCATAAATCGAATATTGTGGCTATGTGTTGTCGATTCGAAACCTTTATTTAAATACGTTATTTAATTTTAGGGAAGAGTTTACCGTATCGACGCTATGAACATTAAATCTTTGACAGTTACAAACCCATGAACATTTTGTATGGCAAAATGTTTTTTCCTTTTTTTTATACTTTCGTCAATTCAATCGAGATAAAAACTATCCCACCTTTAAGTTGGAACAAATAACACATACCTACAAAATTTCATTATAATCAGTTGAGTGGTTTAGGAGTCCATCGCGGACAAACAACGTGACACGTGAATTATATATATTAAGATTACGTTAGTTATTACCATATCAATATAAAAAAAAATCTTTTCGTTTTAAATAAATGGATCGACTTGGCCATCGCATGAAAACATAATGTATCGTACAATTTATACATAATGCTGCTGGCCAAGTCTATCTATTTATTTAAAACGTAAAGAATTTTTAATTTTGATATGGTAATAACTAACGTAATAACTTTATATAGAAGGTCCCTTAAGGACTAAATAAATTAATCGACTTGGTATTACATGCATCTCACAACTTTTTGCGGTAGAAAACCTGAGCTGCGAGACTTGGATTTTTTTTACAGGATGTTTTTGATGGGATCTCACGTCTTTTTGTAGAGTCCTACTTTTTTCCTTTTCGGTACTTCTTACTTCTAGAATATCACTAACGATTTTTCTTAAAGCCTCTGTCTTATGGATTTTTCTTATTTTTGTAGGTATCAATTTATCACAAATATAGCGGATTTGATTATTCATGTTCTTTCTTTCATTGTAATTGATATTTTCGAGCTATTTAGTCTATTTATTTGCAAGTTTTTCTTCGTCATGTTTTTCTAGACGAATGTTGTATAGTTTCATGGGCTGAATACACCATTTCTCTCTCTATATCCCCTCCTGTTATGCCTCATATATATAGATATCTATCTACAACTATTATTCCATTATATACGGGGACAATGATTCATTAACTGCAAATGTAACTTTGTAATCCTATACATTTATATGGGATTACAAAGTTATTCACGCAATTGGTCTATCTAGAAAACTAGACACAAATTATGAAATGTTTGAATTTTCCTTTACTTTAGACACTAAACACTAATTATATTCTAAATTTGAAGGTTCTATGTCTGCTAGAAGTGCCTTCGACTTTTGATGATCGGTCAGTCAGTCAGTGAGTGACAAAATTACGAAAGTTTGATAAGTTATAATTCTTAAACTACTGGTTCAAATTGAATGAAATTTTAAATATACCATATTTACACAATGCCTGCTTAGTAACTGAAAATTCAGGCTTCATGCTTTAGCCACAACGAAGTTATAGGGGGTTGAAAATGGTCTGAATTGCTTCGAGAAAAGGATGTTACGGCCATGCCACTTTTTAGCTCGACTTGGAGGGGGCTCGGCCGCGCCCCCAGATTTTTGCTGAGGAGTGCCGGTCACAGGATAGGAACTAAATGGATTAAAAGACCATCTTCGCGAATAAACTATATTGTCGGGAACTAAGTAACACACTGCTACATCGACAACCGCGGAAGAGCACACGGGCCACGCCCGCGCACGCGTCTATCCCGGACAACAACCGACTCGACACTCACGAAGGGCGACGGGGTGTGAGCGCGGGCGCAACCCGTAGGCACGGTATGGTACGGGAGCCCGTGGTGCGGACGGAGGCGATAAGGGGCCCGCGGGAGCAGCAAGATGGCGCGCTATAAACTACACTTAAACTCAATAACCAATAAAAATCTATATCAATATTCATTATGCATTTAAAAAAGTATTTTCCCTGAAATATACATCTTGACAGCTCGTGGAGAAGGCCTACTGGGGAAACTACGTTAAAAAAATTTGGCTCTGTCGGAATTATTGTTATTTCAAATGTCTAAAATGACCGGACTATAATGGAGCCTGAATGTTTGTTCAGAATAATATATATTATACATATGTATGTATAGATAATTAAATTGAGTTCAACGACGCGATGTGTTAAGTAGGACATTGTCTAGTAATCGTATTATCGTACGGAGTATTGACATCTTATATAACTGCACTATATCAGTCCATAGGCGTCCATCGCTGAGCTTGGGTTTTTTATTGCGTAGGTACGGAAAAGGCCACGTACAGGCAAGTGAAATGTCTGCCCGCCTACAAAGTAGACGGACGACCTGGCTAAAGTTGCAGGATGTCGCTGGATGCAGACCGTTTCCAACATAATATCGATGTGGAGATTCTTGGAGGAGGCCTATGTTCAGCAGTGGACTTCCTGTGGCTGAGATGATGAGGTCCGGATAAAGAGCAAACAGGGCAGCTTATGGTAAGTGATAACTTCCACCCATGAAATATAACGCTTTGATCAAGGATGTGTTGCTGGCCCATCAAATCGGGAAGGGAGCGGGAAGAAATAACGATGGGAGGAGGGAAGGAGTAATGGGCATCTGGCAATCTCACTCACCGAACGAAACGCGACGGCAAAGTTGTCGCTTCACGTCAATCTCCTGTGAGATTATGGTATCGCTCCAAACGTCATGTCCACTCATGCTGAGTCATAACTGACTACAGCGTGGCTCCACTACTTTTAAACATTTTATATAGAATACGAGTGCGAAGGCTGAAGCTATAGTCTTCCTTGCTGGACTACTGCGAATGGGTGATATAACTCTTTCTCTCTAAGTCACATGAGATCCACTGTTGAACACAGGCCTCCCCCAATGATTTCCATAGACATGTATCCAGCGGCTTTCTGCAACCTTAGCAACATCGCCTGTCACATTATTAGTAGTATAACTACGTGTTATGAGTTAAAACACAGCAATGGTAGTTGTTAACTCATAATTTTCTTCAACCAAAGTCTTATGCTGAATGAAAACTGCTTTAAGGATTTTCATAGCAACTTGCAAGTAGCGGCCTGCTTCTAGCGATTTTTTGTTTTTATTTGACCGCGTGTAGAATTGATTAATTGTTATGAGCCTACGTGGCCCCATTAGTTGACAAGCGGTCAGTGAAACTCGAATCCGTGGGTTCGATTCCAACAAAGGTGGGTGTGAGTACAATAAAGATGTGTATAGGCTCTAGGGGTTTGAGACTGAAAAGTCTTTTTTCGTCTAAGATAACTGACACACTATAGTTATATTTTAATCTAGGGTTTAACTGTTGCATTTATTTATTACACCTTTTTTATTTAATAAGAATAATTGATTTTGAATAATTATAAATCATTCTCTCTTTTTCTTTAATTTCGCCCTTGGTTTTTTGTATTTTAATTTAGCTTTTTTTTACGATAATCCTCTTCTATATATCTGAATACTATCTAATAGTTATATAGTCATACAATATCTTTGTAGTTTTAATATGACGCACTTCTTTATTTAATTATTAAAACTAGATCTCTTCGGTTTTATTAACGTTTAGGTATTCCACTTTGGTCTATGCGTAATCTGAAATCAGTTTCGAATATGACCTTTTGCCTCTTTAAGCAATTGTCACGGTTATTCTATAAATATTGTAAAAATCAAAATAAAAAAAATCTGCCAAAAAACTAAATGTATTCGGTTTATAAGACCTAACGTAAAAAAAGTGAATGCCAACATTTTTATGAACGGGGATGTGTTGAGCCTTGTGGAGACTACTAAGTTTTTGGGAATCACATTGGATCCTAAACTTCAATGGGGTCCCCACATATCAGCGTTAGCTAAAAAGCTGACTGCTGCAGTTTTTGCAGTGGGCAAGATTCGCCAATTGACTGACATTGATACAGCTCGATTGGTCTATTTTGCTTACTTTCATAGCGTAATGAGTTACGGAATTTTGCTGTGGGGTGGTGCTGCTGACATTAATACCATCTTCTTCTTCAAAAACGAGCCATAAGATCTATTTATTCGTTAGGCTCCAGACAATCTCTGAGAGAAAAATTTAAAGAAATAAATATAATGACAGTAGCATCAGAGTTTATATTCGCTAATTTAATGTATATCCATAAGAATATAGAACAATTTCAAAAGGTTAGCGATATTCATGACAGAAATACTAGAAATAGAAATAATCTAGTCAGTCATAAGACCAGGCTCCAGAAAATTAGCAAATTTTTTAAGGGTTACTGTATACATTTCTATAATAAAGTTCCCACTCACATAAAAGCCTTAACTATAAATAAATTTAAATCTAATATTAAACGCCAGTTGTGTAATAAAGCATATTATAAAATTTCAGAATACTTAGAAGATAGTAAGGCGTGGGAATAAAACATAAGTCCCCGAACCGGATGTGTGTGTACTCTGTTAAATATAATTAAAATAATTATCCCACTTGTTTCACCATAGTTGTAGGCAATTTGAGTACGTCATGCTTGCTTAAGAGCGTTTATACCCTGCACGCGCTTTTTGGCTTAAAAACAGGACTTTTCAAATGAGTTAATAGCCACCAATAAACAATTTAAAGGAATAATAATTATTACTAATTTTAGAAAAGGTTGTCATCTAGGGATTTTGGTGGAAAACATTATAGATTGATGGATAATTTGTGAGTACTATACGGATTACTGAACACAAGTTTCGTTATTTAGGCTTTAAATGGCAATTTAGAAGCTTAAGATATCCGCTTATGCTTATGATCTTATATATGTATGTATATATTTATGTATATGATTATATTACATAATATGAGTATTCATGACTTTTATTACTTGTAATTTTTAAAATTATTTTAATTAGTATTTTTTTTTCCCTTTCTAGGTATGTTCTATCCTTTACACTTTTGACTGCCCTCTGTTTATCCTATTCTTAAATCCATCCCATGGTTGTCTGTAAGACATTGCCTTTTGGCGATAAGACCGCCAATTGTACTTTTTATATATGTAATTTCTCTTTGTATTTGTTGTCTTTTTGTGCAATAAAGTGTAAATAAATAAATAAACCACTAAATATAAGATGAAAATAAAATATTATCAGACTAATAAGACCCTTATGGAGGGATTTTGCTGAGAAAATAATCTTTTTGTGTTTAGTTCCTAAAAAATAAAATTTAAACAATGCGAAATTATTCAGAAACTCTCGTCAAGAACATATTTTTTTTCACCAACTTATCGTACATAATTTTTTATAGCAATTGCATATTACAATAGAAGAACATCTTATCAATAAATTACCATTTTTATATTTCAACAAAATTAGTTTTCATGTTTTCTACAAATATTTTAAAAACCACTATAAAACACGCTGTCCGACGTGGATCAAATCAGACCGCCGCAAGGCCTTCTAGAGGGAGGACGTATCGCTCGTCGCTCCGGCCTGGCTGAAGTCGATTATGCCGCGCGTAGTAAAAATAGCCACGCGCGGAATGCGATTACCACATCTTAGTACTTTGGTAGTAAAATATTTAATTATTTTTATTACCTACTATGATTTTGTAGTGAGTATAAATTATGTTTCAGGCACATCAGGTAATATAATGGGATGTAATTCCGAGGCTAAATTATGTTATGTATTGTAATATAAAATTAAATATATTTCGTAATTGTAAGGGGTTGTAAGGCCCCTAACACTATTTATGTGTTCGAACACGAAATGATTAATAAAACGTCCGTAGTGTATACTGATTGAACACTGATTTGAATGCAACTTAACAATGTAATAATAACGAAAATATGATTAGTATCCAAAATTTGTATTATTCTTTGCTTGCACAGTAATATTTGTCTACTTATAATGCAAATAAAATATTTTTATGATATTATATTACAGTTACATTTCAAATGAATATTTGAAGCGCACGGATCAAAGTTGTTTGAGCCGATTGTATAGCGAGCCGACGCGGCAGCTCTACGCACACAGCTTTGGTCGCTTATGTGTGCGTGAAATTAACGAAGAAATACCTATAGTTGACTTTGCGCGCAAGGTGTATACGCTCTTAAAGGTCTGTGCTTGCGGCGGCGTCGTGTGCCGGGTCGGTCACTTCCCTATAACATGGTTGAGGAGACCGATGGCTGGCACATGCGTCATACTCGTGAACGAGTGCTGCTTGTGTCTGCTCAATTTGCTTATAATGATAATATTAAATTACTTTGTTTTTTATTTTTCTTAATTTTTTATTGCCTTTCATTGCTTTTGCTGAACAGTGTATACCGATTCCGCGGTCTGGGCGACCACACTTAACTCAGCCGTACAATATAATTATTCTGGATCTGGATCAGCCCATATACGTCCCACTGCAGGGCACGGGCCTACTCTACGATCGAGAGTACGATTGAGAGTGGTTAGGCCATATAGTCCACCACGCTGGCCTAGTGCAGGTTGGCGGACTTACATACCATATAAATTCATATGAATCGCTATGGTATGCAGGTTTCCTCACGATGTTTTCCTTCACCGTTTTAGTGCGTGGTGATTGACTATCAATACACACATGACTCCGAAAAGTCAGAGGTGTGCCCTGGGATTTGAACCCGCGACCACCGTGAACATGTTGGCAGCCGCGTCTGGTCCGTTTACCAACAGGCCACCACGCACTTACAGGCCACCACGCACTTCAATATAATTATTATTATGAATAATTTATGAACTGCTCTGAATTTCAACTCCTGTACGATCACTGTATTGTAAACTTATTTTGAAAAGAGCAACGCTAGAGTTTCTTGCCCGTTCTTCTCTGGCGAAAACAGCCTTGTGAACTGGGTGGTAATGGAAAAAAAAGTGACTGAATCTAAATAGTGTATGACATTTTATGGATTCAATAAATATTAGTATTAGTTATTTATTCAGTCTTAGCATTGCTAGACTTCAGTAATGCCTTCAACACCGTCGATTTTGATGTCTTACTTGGCATAATGCGTTCTCTTAACATATCTCCAACAGCAGTTGATTGGTTTCGTAGTTACCTGTATGGTCGCCAGCAACGCATCTGCTTTGAGGAATGCTTTTCCTCTTGGTGCTCTGTATCTGCTGGTGTACCTCAGGGCGGCGTTTTATCTCCTTTACTCTTCGCTGTCTTTATTAATTCTATTACCAATAATCTTCGCTCCTCCTACCACCTTTATGCAGACGATCTGCAAATTTATACTCGGGCATCCTTGGACAAGATAACTGATGTGATTGGAGCCATCAATTCTGACATCCAATATATATGTGCATGGAGTAAAGATTACGGACTGAAGGTCAATCCATCAAAAACTCAAGTCATTGTTGTCGGCAGCCCTAGGATGATATCGAAAATAGATCAGGACCAACTTCCCTCTGTTTCCTGTGATGGTATCACTGTTCCATACAGTGATACAGTCAAAAATCTTGGTTTATATATAGACAAATGTTTCACCTGGGGTCCTCAGCTTAGGGAAATTAGCCGAAAGGTTTTTGCCTCAGCTAGGTCTTTGTGTAGGTTACGCAATTTTCTCCCCATTGCCACGAAAATTTCCCTTGCACAAACTCTCCTACTCCCCATCCTTGATTATGCCGACGTCAGCTATCTCGATCTCACCGAGGATCAACTTAATAAACTTGAGCGTCTTCAAAATTTCTGTATTAGATTTATATTTGGTCTGCGCAAATATGATCATGTGTCTGAGTTTCGTACTAAGCTCAAGTGGTTACCCATACGACTTCGTCGGAATGCTCATATTCTTAATCTTCTTTACAATATTTTGTTCAATCCTCTCACTCCATCATATCTCAAAGAACGTTTTCTATTTCTCCATGAGTCTCATTCAAGGTCCTTGAGGTCGTCGGAGAATCTGAAACTGAGAATGCCTGTGCATACCACAACGTTCATGGATAGGTCTTATACAGTGCAAGCCGTTCGACTGTGGAATGCATTATCAGTTGTCATAAGACAAGCTCAAACATTGACATCTTTCAAAAAAATGCTGAAAGCATAGACGTAGTATCAATAGACTTGACATGCATTTGACATATATAGTCCATCTCACTTAGACTTATGCATAAACCTTAAAAAATGAAAGTGACAAAACATAATTTGCGGTCCTTGTTATGACAATCACTATGTTTCACATAATTTTGTAGGGCAACACTGCGTGTACCCAAACGTGCGGTTTGTTATAAACTTGAATTACTGAGTATTTTACGAATATTTGCGGTCAAAAATGTATGTAAAAGAGTGTTGAAACTGATTATAAGACAAAAGGTATGGTGTGCTGCTTTATTATTGGCTGTGATAGCCGATCTAAACGATAATATGAAAATATAACCTCTCACTGGTAAGTGCATTTTATTTAGTATATTGGTAAAAATAAATGTAGACGTTCATTATTACTAACATCTGCAATTAGTATTTCATAGAATACATTGAAAAATAGGATTATATTTGCATAAAAAATAAAAATGCTTTTTTTTTTACTTTATGTCTGTCCCTTACGGTGGAACTCGAATGTCGAGTCCATTTGATACTACGTCCATGGCTGAAAGACTATTATCTTTCTCTCTAAGTAGCTGCATTAAGAAGTTTTTATTTCCTCTTTTGTCTCAATAGGTAATTTATAATTTATATTTAGTATGTATATTTATGTCTATGTTTATCTATAGAAATATTTATATATGTATGTATATTAATTAAATGTATTATATAATTATGTATTAAATATCATGTATATATTTACTATAAATAATTTGTTTACCTATTCCTTATAAGAGCATGTTTTTAGTTTTCTTTAAATTCTATACTGCCCTCTCTTCTTATCCTTTTCTTATATCCATCCAAAGGTTGTCTTCGCCTAGGGCGATAAGACCGCCAACTGTACTCTTTAATTTTATATGTAAAATATTGTATACTTTGTCATTTTTTGTGTGCAGTACAGAATGAATAAATAAATAAATAAATAAAAATAAATATTTTCATTTCATTTCATTACACATTGGCCATTTTCAGAAGCGCAGGTGCCATAGTCCACTACGGACGTCTTTATTTTTGTATTTGGTTCGATTTTTATGCATAGTCAGCATACACCAGCGCCTTGCTCTCCATGGTTTTTTCAATACCTTGTGTTTTCTGACACATAGCATGTAATAGTAGCATGTATTCACATAATAAAATCCCGCTGCAAGTTGAAACACGTCCATAGTATTGGAAAGACCTTAGCTATCTGATGCCAAATGTTTGTGTGTTTGTTATTTGTCTGCTAAGTATGGATGGTACTATTTGCCTCTATTTGCATGTTTGTCTAAATGTCATATATTTTTCCAAATACGACAAACACCCAATAGCAAATACAAACAGCCATGTGAAGTGCCAGCATAAGATTTGCCAAGGCCAAAATGCTTAGTATTAGACCTGTCTCAGAGGAAAGGATAGATTTATAATTTATTAGCAGCCCGGCTCAGCTTCGCCCGGGTACAAATAGATTTCTGTACAATAATATGTACATATTATATATATAAACCTTGTTCTTGAATTACTCTATATATTAAAAAAAAAACAGCATCAAAAACCGTTGCGTAGTTTTAAAGATTTAAGCATACAAAGGGACATAGGGACAGAGAAAGCTACTTTGTTTTATACTATGTAGTGATTTATAATTGGTCAAAATTACAAATATGGTAAGATAATAAAAATTCTATATTATCATTTTCTATGTCTAATTATTTCGTTTACATAATAAAAGCCCTACAAGAACTCATCTGAATTCGCTGTCCCAAAAATTTCGTAGTATATTTATTGAGAAAATCAATATCAATAAGATCGTTGAAATAAAAAGTTGCATACCTCTGAATTTGAAGGATAGCCTTGCGTTCTCGCTTGTTGCGGACCTACCACGCGTAATCCGTGTCAGTGGTAAAGAACATTTTCAGTATCTGCTTATTTTATTGAGTTTGTGTTGGAGAATTTGTGTAAGCCGTATATTTATTGAAAAGATAATTTTATTGCCATCACAGAGACTTTTATTAGGAAGTAAATTTCAATACAAAAAACCCCGATATGAAAAATCAAAAGACATGATTCGAAAAGATACTCAAACGAGATTATACACGGCAAACGACCGTCGTTTTAAATTATGAAATAAGATTTGAAGTTAAAAAAGGTTTCGTCTTTTCTAATACGTTCTGGCATCAATTTCCACGAGGGGTGAACAATGGGGAATGACCTTAAGGTGGTGTTACAGTGCGCATGCGTCCCGCACCCCAGCCAAACTGCCATGGCCGCTCAGTCCGTGTATCGACGCCCAACCGTCGCGCGTCTGCTCTTTAGCCCAACCAATTCCGACCCTATAAAATCAACTGACCACGATTTGTGAGTAGTGATAGTGAATATCGCCCATAGCATCGGACTTATTGGATACCGCTTCATTAATTGTGAGTAATTTATTTTTTTATCGTGTGTGGCGTGCCTGTCAGATTTCGTAATGTCTTAAATGTTTATAGTTTTTATTGATTGTGTTTTAAGGTTTCGTGCACGCCTTCAATTTAGGCGGCACGTTTCAAGTGTTTCAATTTAAGAATTTATACGTTTAATTTTTTCCACAGTTATACGAGTGTGTACGTTGTTTTACGTTGTACAATGTTTTTCATAAAAAATATGTGTATTATTAGCCGACTAATAAATTTATCGTTTATTAAGGTTCATAAAATGATTTAAGCATAACAACAAATGAGACATTTTTTTTTAAGTATAGGCAGGTATATCGACAAAAGCTTGAAGAATATTTTGGTAAAATATTTAATTAGTTAAATCAGATACGAAAATGGTATATAATTGTGAAAAGTCTATTGATAATAAATGAGGCCTTCAACCGGTCGTGTTTTGGTAAGCGTGGTGCGTTTTAGAAATAGACGGTATTTGGTAAATTTGTGAAAATATAACATTAGCTTTCAATTGTCATTTTTGTTAGATTGCCATGATGAACAAGTTTATACAATGCAAATTAAATTATGATCTTTTTTTATTTATTGGAATTTCCAACGAAGATAACACATTTTTTTTATTTAACTACTTATTATGTATCCATCTGTATGCATCTTCAATAACAGGAAAGTATAGCTTGTACGAAACGGACGATCTGACTAAGGCTGCAGGAAGTCGCTGGATGCAGGCCGCTTCCAACAGATCATTGTGGAGATCCTTGGGGGAGGCCTATGTTCAGCAGTGGACTTCCTGTGGCTGATATGATGATGATGATGATGATAGCTTGTACGAATTTGTTTAACAATATCATCATAATTAACAATTAAGGAATACTTAGATTGGTTAAATCATATAGGTAAATTTTTTTAAACTGAGTACTCATGTACGCACTTTATCATAATTTATTTATTCGTATTAGATATAATTTTTAACAAAACATATATTTTATTTTGAGTAAAAAATCAAGGCGGTCGGGTTACAATTAATCAATGTCTAGTCTTGAGATAACAAATCGAGTAAAGATGCGACAGAAACGCTTGTATCAAATGCATACGTTATCTTAAACTGTTTTACTGTAGTATTCAGAACGAATGCTTCTTTACATTAACCTGTCATATTCATTTTTAACCGACGGTAAAAATTTGGGTAATATTTTGCCTCGTATATATTGATATTACCTATGTATGTTTATATTCCATTGCATTTCGAAAAAACTGCTGATGTTTGATACATTTTGTTTGAAAGACCAGTCTGACATTTACAGAGAGGCGCGGTACTTCAGTATTTGTGTAAATGTCTGCTGTCGATCCTGGTTTATAGAGGTATCAGTTGTAAGTATGATGACAGCATAGTACCTATTCAAAATATATAGTCCTGACCTCATAGTTAGATACAAGTCTTATAACTTGTGTATTAGAAAAAGAGACCCCAGGCCGAAGCAAATACTTATGGATCATACAAACATTTGTCTTGATCAAATCCGTCTTGTCTTAAAAATCCCACATACTGAACCATTCATGTTCATTTTGGAGACATTTTCAGCAGATCAGACATAAAATAACGCTTGTCAAGTTAGCTGTATTTCGACGTTATTAATTTTGTTATGGTTTAAAGACCATACTAAGAGATTCGCCGAGATTCAGTGCTTGGGGTTAATTTTTTGTATGCTGTTGTCCTGCCTGACAACATTTGCAGTGATGTGTGTAAATGCAGCTTTATTTTAATAATTTGCTAACTCCAAACATCCATAGATTGATTGCTACGTATATTTTTTTTTTTAATCTTTATTAAATGAAAAATTTAGAGGGTTTGGTCAAACATGACCATGCCACCCCCATTGGAACATATCAAATCAAATGTGAAATAACAAACTATCTACGCTTAAAGACTAAATGCACCAACTTATATATCTTTTTGGCCTCTTCGGATAGGGGAAGTGCTAAGATGATATTACATTTCCCCAACTCTTGCAAGTCTATCCCCTGCTGCGTAAGCATCGTCCTTTCGGCCTCAACCCGAACACACTCCACTAAAACATGGTATGCATCCTCTAAAATATCGCACTCTGTACAGTTTGGAGTTAGGGATTTCTTCATAAGAAAAGCAAAACTGTTCGAAGGTATGTGACCTGATCGAAGCCGAAAAGCCGTTACAATATCAGATCTTGTTAAAGTTGATTCAGCGAACCAAGGCCTAGACATGACAGTTGGTTGTATCGTCTTGTACCATATTCCTTTAGTTCAAGATCTATTTCTCCCGTCAAACAGCAGTTTAAATGCACTGTTGTGTTTCGGATTGAAGGAAATTGTAGCCAGAGTAACTACTGGACATATTGAGACTTAACATCTTATGTCTCAGGATGGCGAGCGCAGTGAAATGCCAAGCATTGCTTTGTAACTCAAGGTGTTGTTTGGTTATACTACTGTTCATGAGCGGTCGTATCGCTTACCATCAGCCGAACGGCATGCTCGTCTCGCCATTCACGGCAATAAAAAAAAAAAAAAAAATCTTTCATTAAAGTACTCCTGCCACATGTCTTTACATTTATTTCTGACTAAGAAAATTAGATCACTGAATAGGGGCAAATACCTTGACGGTATACCATCCGTAACAGCTTCTTTGGCTAGGCGATCTACTTCCTCATTACCTGGTATTCCAATATGAGAAGGAACCCATTGTATTTTAATCACTTTGTGTTTACTCCTCATTTTGAGGAGCGAATCCAAAATGTTGTAGGCCGTCGGAATACCTCGTATATTTGAGGTACACCGAGCCAAATGAAGAATGGCACTTGCTACGTATATTTTATAGTTGACATTTTTTACACTTATTAAATTTAATTTCAATGTCATGTTTATAGAAAGTACACCACTGTTATATGGCATAGGTGTTTAAAAACAAAAATGTTTTTTTTTTTATTTTCGATATAGATAAAATCTCGCCCATACCTACCACTAAAACTACCTATAGCCAGAATCTACCACCATTTTCATGTTATATCTACAAGCATCTATTGGAAAATTGTCAATGGCATGGACCAAATAAACGCCGTGTTCATTTGGCACGTACGTTTACGAGTTGGGTTAAAATATCGGCTATCAATAAACAGCAGAAGTGCAGTTAACGAGATGCCGCAAATAAATTGAATTACAGTACGTCGACACCGAGTCGTGAAGCGTACATCGCTGTGTCACCTCGCGATCATTCACACACACACGTACAAAATAGGCAATGTATATCTAAGCTTACCTTTTGCTCACACTAAGACTAATGGTATCTAAAACCCAGTGCTGACTGTCGTTTTTTATATTTTAATAATGTAAATCTATATTATCATAGAGGGAATTGAGTATGGTAATTAATTATGTAATAGTCCGGTATTGTAGCCCGACTATACAATACTGACGAAACGGTAAAAACCAACATATAACTACATATATAATTCTAAAACCCATATATTAAAACGCGGTATACTGAGTTGTAATAGGGGGCGACTTTGAGCAGAAAAACTTACACTGGGTCACTGATCTAGGCCCTAAGATGTCAAATGGATTATTGGCAGTAGTATTAAAATCAATTATTTCTTTTTATCTAGCGTAATCCCGACCAATACCAGGGCCTGCTTTCGGCTCAAAATCTGCCATTTTGCCCTGTCTTAAGCCTCCTCAACCGTGCCATCATTAGCTTTTATATCCTTGATATCAAAACATTACGTTTTGACCTCGGGGCTTAACAATTAAATATAAAGTTCTAAATGTGAAAGAGATCGCTCATCATCGAATCATTATTATTTATATGTCATTATTATTATATTCGTTACTATGGTATTTAATAAAGCAGAGTGTCTGTATAATTCAAAGAAATCGATTCTATTTATAATTTACTAGCGGTCCAGCCCGGCTTCGCCCGAGTGCACTATACTTTTTGAGTCCACTTTAGAAACTTAGGAACTTTTTTGGTGAGATTATTAATTAACATAGGTATTTAAACTCAACATTACTTACTTACTTTAAACTGCCCATGCCATTCCTTTGAGTTTGAAAGAGTATAGAATTTATTTGAATTCCTTGCACATCCCACGGGAACACTAAATTGTGTTGGGATAATATTTAAGCTTATACGCTGATCCAGTGTGTCAGCTAGCTCCATACAAAATTTCATTAAAATTGGTCTAGCGGTTTAAGCGTGTGGAGGTAACAAACACAAACGTTCGCATTTATACACATAATATTAGTAGGATACATTTTCGTAATATTAACCTTTATCAAGTCACTTGTCGATACCGTCCACACACGAACCTTCGTCTTCGGTTTTCACTTCGCCGATTATCCATTTAAAACGTATTTTGGCACAGATTTCGCTGTCCTCACAACAAACGTGTTCAAATCGTTCCTGAAATTATACTGAAACTTCCACTCGCTTTGACCTAAAACTCGTTGTGAGGAACTTTGCAACAGTCTATATCTGGCTCGTTGGTTGTTCAAATAATCGATTCTGTCATTAAAATTGAGCGCTGGATCGATCGTCAAGTTTGGGACTTCTTTGTTAGTTGTTCCTTATAGTAAACGTTTTTGAATTCTTGTTTAGAATGTTCGTACAAGGTATAGCCAGACAGCGACGGGAAGGAAACCATGTTGTAGAGGTGACTTCAGACACAATGCAACTAAAAAATACGTTACATATGTAAAAATACGCGACGATTATTTTGGTTTTTTTCCTAACGTCTTGTTCGGGTGATAAATACATAGTTTTTCATAAAATAATAATGTACAGCCTTTTATTTTTAAACACGCTATCGTACGAAAGTGCTTAAACTATTATTCTAACAATAACTATGTATTTACCAACCAAAACATGATGATATTTAAAACATCACAAAAGCATCATCATCAGCAAAATTTTTGATTGCATTGTGCCTGTAATCACACTTTCGTTGTCTGGCGCAATCTTGACAAAGCCTGTATCAACTGAATAGCGATCATTGTAGACGAAGGTGGAAAATATTTTCTAATGACCTACTCAAATATATAACGTCTGGATCTTAGCCTATGTTATATGTATAGAGCGTCTGCGATCTTTTGGCGTAGGAATACTTTGTTGTCATGCTGTTGTTAAAATATTAGGAACAGTTTTCCTCTTCACATTTTATTAAAAAAAAAATATATATATTTAAATAGATATTTTTTTATATTTTATTTGTAGGTCTAAATAACGCCAAACGCTAATTAAAGAATTATTACATATTGGTTTCAGTTAGCCAAATGATACTACAAACAATATTGGGCTAATATGTTTAGTAAAACGTCATATCTATTGGGCATTATTGATTATAGACAAGCAAAAAATTACTAAACAGATTTAGTCCAAACTAGATTTTGGCAGACCAACATAACAAGCTATAAGTTTTTAGGCAAAAGATCGGGCAGAGTTGAATGATATCGCTAATCATTACATAGTATAAAACAAAGTCGCTTTCTCTGTCCCTATGTCCCTTTGTATGCTTAAATCTTTAAAACTACGCAACGGATTTTGATGCGGTTTTTTTTATACACAGAGTGATTCAAGAGGAAGGTTTATCTGTATTATGCATATCATTGTAGAGAAATCTATATGCACCCGGGCGAAGCTGGACCGGGCCGCTAGTATATAATAAATATTGGTATATAATATTCAGAATATAATATAATGAAGACTGCCAGCTTTCGCAGATGCTGTCATTAGTAGAAACCGGTGCTTTGTCACAACTTTGTTATCAGATAATTTGTTTGCGAGTTCGACCTCATTTCTTGATAGATTCGCCACTCGAGCCGTCCTGAAGGAAGTTTTCATACATTACACAGAGAGTTACGTTTCCTTTCAAGGTTTTATATAAGTTTCTCGATGTAATTGGAAAAATTATTTATTGTTTCCATCAGTGTCATATTGGAAAAAGCCAATGGAAAAATACATTTTGCGCGAATGTGTTGTTTATAAATTAAAATAATGGTGTTATTAAATTAATTTTGTTGTATATACTGAGTATATCAAGAGTGCTACCGAAAACGAAGCCGGGTGGTAGTTTAAGTGACTACAAAAATAACGTGATACATTTCGCAAAGAAACGCAACAATTTTTTTTATTTCTTTTAAATTTCTTCTAGTTTGTGTGGTAAATCCATAATTTTTGCTAAAGTAATAATTTAAAGCCTTGCGTACCACAGTGTGCTTAAAAATAAAAGGGTGTACACTATTATTGAAGAAAAAACGATGTATTTACCACACTAATACAACGGTAGAAAAAAAAAACATTCGTCACAATTTTTTGCATATAATTGTGTCTGAAGTCACTAAATCTACCACCCAGGTTCATTTTCGGTAGAACTCTTGATATACTATGTATAAATCATTCGTGAGTTTAGTTTTCGTTGACTTAATGTGTTTAAATTATAAAAACCAAGCATCCAATTCAAATTCGATTCACATTTATAATAAATGTACTAGAAACAAGATAATAATTAATTATAATAATCTAATATTATGCTAATTCATATTAATTTCATATCAAAATTAGATATTTAAATTATCTTCAACGGCTTAGTCGATCAGTATAGATATTTAAATAGGATACTAATTATCTACCAACGCTTGTTAAAACGAAATATAATATTTTGATTAACTTCTCCTTGATAGAGCTATGCTGTGGCGCTTCGTTTGTTGAGTGAGTTTGTCGGGTGCCTAATACCGTATCTCTCTTCCTATCCTTTATCCTTTCCGATGCCCTCCCAATTTGATAGGTTACACATCCATGATTCAAGAGTTATTGATGTTCATGGGCGGCAGTGATCCCTTATCAAGTGACCTGTTTGCTCGTTTGCCATACCTATGCAATAAAAAAAGTGTAAACAGAATAAATTTACTTAAATATTTACTTAATATTAATGATTCAATAGCTTACATATTAGAATTAATTTACCGTAATAACATCAAAGTTGTAATAATTCTCTATACTCATTTACCCAGGACTTCTCTCGACGTTTTCAAAGCGGTCTCGCCCAAAGGCTTTTTTTCCAGACGAAATATCATTTGCCCTCCGGAGATATGAAAGACTTTTTATTTTTGTTAAAGAAATTCTCACATAGTGAAAAGGCGGCGACGCGAAAATTAAATACAGGCGTACTGCGTTTGTATGTTGCGTTCTTTTTGTCTTTGAGGATGTAATGTTGGTTTTTTAAATATCTACTGATGTTTTTGTAATTCTTTGCAAGATTTGTGTAGTGGTGGACTTTTTATGGGTGAGAATGGAGATATTTTTTCCCAATGGTTTCTTAGATTAACGCGCATGTTACACATTTAAATTAAACTATAGTTTACGGATTTTATCGCTGATAAATTTTTACATTAAAAGTTATCGAAACATCGGGAAGTTAAAAAATGTAAAAATCAAACCAAATCCGCGATAAAATCCGTAAATAATAGTTTTATTTCAATGATAATTTTCTTTTTTTTATTGCATTGAATGGCGAGATGAGCAAGCCGTTCGCCTGATGGTAAGCGATACGACCGCTCATAAACAGTAGCAACATTCCACTGCGCTCGCCATCCTGAGACATAAGATGTTCAGTCTCAATATGTCCAGTAGTTGCTCTGGCTACAATGTCCTTCAATCCGAAACACAACAGTGCATTTAAGCAGTGTTGTTTGACAGGAGAAATAGACATTGCGGTGGTACTTACCCAGAGGGCCTCACATATGAGAGACCTGCCACCAGTAATAATTTTAATGATAATTTTACGTTATTAATGAATGGTACATGTGGATATTTATACTCGAAATTGATGTTCTTTATAATTAATGTATCTGTATCAGCAAGTCTTAAACTAGACCTAAAAATGTTAAAAATAAATGAGTTTTAATACTGATTTCATAAATGTTTTTTGGTTTATCGTTCTATTTTTCAAAGGATGATGGGGGTTTTGTTACCCATGTCCAATCAAAATGAATTTACACTCGTAGGATAGCTTTTTTCAAGAGAATAAAATAATAATATGGCGATAAACCTATATGCATTGTCCATTTTGAAATATAGTCGTCAGAAGATATTGGGTATACATCTATCCTAATATTATAAAGCTGCAGAGTTTGTTTGTTTGAACGCGCTAATCTCTGAAACTACTGGTCCGATTTAAAAGAAAGAAGAAGAAAGAAAGAAAAGTTTATTGTTGGTACAAAATATACAAAAGCAAAATAAACAAAGATAATAATAATAATAACAACATTCCAACTCGAGAACATAGAGATATTAGGTATTTACAAAAAATATATATTATTTAACTATATAATGAATAACAGAAAGACTATAACATTCTGTTACTATTTGTGCCAACAACAGGAACCCTCATTCAGCTTATTACTGCAGCACAGCATAAGCAATACCACAGCACTGTTTTTCAATGAGGGACCTTAGTGACATCCGGGCACTATGTCGGTGTTAAGATTAAAATCAGTATAGGTACTTGTACATATATTTTAGAAAAGACTGATAATTTATACAAAATAAACAGTAAACATAAAACATCCAGACACAAAAAAAAAATAAAAAAAAAATAAAAAAAATAAATAAAAAAATTATGAAAATTATCCAACACTGAAAGATTTGAATGATTCTTTCAGTGTTGGGTAGTCCATTTATCAAGGAAGGCTATAGGCTATATATCATCACGCTATGACCTATAGGAGGAAAGCAGTAGTGATATTTCTAGCAAATACGAGGAAATTTTGTTCGCTTTTCGTGGTCCGATTGGTCGATATTCTAAACTGAATGACCCGGGCGGAGCCGGGCCCGACCGCTAGTATGTAATAATCGACCGATTTCGTAACTGTGTAATGTGCTGAAGAGGGCTATACCGAGGCTGATATAAAGTGCGCATTTTATCGGAAAACCTATCAAGAATGTGTGCAGATATAGCTGAATTAATTCGGGAAAATGCTACATTAGAGGTTAATTGTCAATTAACTTTTTAACTTTGCTTTCCTTTTTTGTATGAATGCAAACATAATGCATATAAACTCACCCCGTTTTCCAGAAGGGGTAGGCAGATGTGCCTGGAAACGTGTGTGACCCTATATCACACACGTTTCCCGGTTTTGATTCCAGGCTGATCATGAATAGAAAATAAAATGAAATGAAATGAAAATAATTTATTGAATCCATTTAGATGATCAACATCAACAACATCAAGTGCGTGGTGGCCTGTTGGTAAAAGGACTAGTCGCGGCTGACAACATGTTCACGGTGGTCGCGGGTTCGAATCCCAGGGTACACCTCTGACTTTTCGGAGTCATATGTGTATTGATAGTCAATCACCACGCACTAAAACGGTGAAGGAAAACATCGTGAGGAAACCTGCATACCATAGAGATTTATAAGAATTTCTATGGTATGTCTGTGTGTCTGTGTATGGTAAGTCCGCCAACCCGCACTAGGCCAGCGTGGTGGACTATATCGAATAACACCTCTCAATCGTACTCTCGATTGTAGAGGAGGCCCATGCCCTGCAGTGGGACGTATATGGGCTGATACAGATACAAGATACATAATTTAGATTGAGTCATTTTTTTATCTACCACCTGGTTTTGAAAGCGGTTTTCACTAGAGAAGAACGGGCAAGAAATTCTACAGTGTTGTTCTTTTCAAAACCAGTTTACAATTTAGTCATTATTACAAAAATTACAATTGGTTTAAATCACAGCAGTTCATTAATAATTTGTTATAACATTTTTATGTTTATGTTATATTTAATATGGTGAGTGAAGCAAAGTCGAATGAACAAAGAATCAGTCATCATCGTGGAGACAATATCCTTGATAGAAACGTTAGGATTCCTAAAGGACTATTTGGAAATGCCGAAAGACGGATTCATTATACATAGATGTAAAAGGACCATACGCTGCCACTAAGACTGATGCCTGATTTTATGAACGATAAGAAAATCCCTTTGCACATATTGCTACTACACTACACTATCCCGATGATATATTTATTTTAGACCGTGGGCTAATCGACAGTTTGGGAAATATCAAAGAACATGGATACGAATACCACGTTCCTCCGACAAAAAAACTCGGGAAATGCACTCTTCATGAGAATCATTCCCGCCTGGTTACAATATGCCGATGGATAGTGGAAGTGGTTAACGGCCGAACTTAAAGATATTTAAACTATTGCGGCTAAGATATTTTGATTAATACAATTTATAATATGTTTGCGGACTTTCCGATTGTGGCAGCAATAATAAATCACTTCCACAAGCCAACTGGAGATGGTCAATACGCAGGAGCTTTACTACAAAAAATAATTGAAAAAATTGTAAATCCCAAACTTATTGTACAATTATGTTGAAGAAACCACCGCAATGTCTATTTCTCCCGTGAAACAACAATGCTTAATGCACTGTTGTGTTTCGGATTGAAGGACATTGTAGCCAGAGCAACTACTGGACATATTGAGACTTAACATCTTATGTCTCAGGATGGCGAGCGCAGTGGAATGTTGCTACTGTTTATGAGCGGTCGTATCGCTTACCATCAGTCGAACGGCTTGCTAGTCTCGCCATTCATTGCAATAAAAAAAAAAAAGAAAATGATCAAATAACAGAAGATCTGCTTTTCAGAGATTGGAAGCCAATAATGTGGCCGATTTTCCACCATTAAGTGAACAAGACATGATATTGCTGTCATTGGGGACATACCAGTTAAAACTAGCACCTAAATAACAGTTTATATCTCATCGAAACTTATAGAGAAGCTGTTATGGAGGTCATAACTGACTACAGAATTGAAGATGTGTAACTTTTGCGTGCACGTATACAGTACCGGCATGCGAGATTAAAACTATACTTTAACAATACCAGCCCATTAAACGCTCCACAGCAAGGCACGCCTCAGTAATCGAAACATCTATCAAGACGTATCAGGCCATAGTCCACGCCTGCCAAGTGCGGGTTAGCAAACTTCACATAGACAGAAATTATAGAATATCTCTATGTTATTCAGGTTTCCTTCATGATGTTTTCCTTCACCGTTAAAGTGCATGGTAATTGACTATCACTAAACACAGGACTTCGAAAAAACAGGAGTGTGCCCTGGTATTATAATAACACCATGCCAAATTGAAAAAAAAAAAAAAAACAATAAAAGTATGTGTACTTAATAATATGATATAACAAATATGTTAAACTAAAAAGTACGATTTCTTCGATTGGACAGTGAATCAGGTCTAGCGCCCTTTATATCATTAATCTACACAAAAATACACCTTTCCAACGGTGTATCACTCATTCCGATTGGAGCTGGTACCAGGTTCCATACATTTGTGCCCATTGTCCAAATGTTGAATTTGATTTTTAAGTTCGATAGTTGTGTAATAATTTCTAACTGTTCTTATAATTATACATACAAACATTGACATGTAATTATATCAATATTCGGTTATGATTTAGCTTAAGTTTTTTGCGTCGCAAACCTTTTAGAGCGGATTTTTCAAGAACCAAATAAAATTCTTTGCCTAAATTATAAAATGCGCAACGTAAAAAAAAATTATAATAGGATTGATGAATGTATTTATGTTTATATATTTATTCCCGCTATGATTTATTGCTGTTTCTATTCGAATTATTATGCTTCTCACACTATTGTTACTTACAAACGTGGTAATATTGTGCAAAACATATCTATGCTGAGTGAATTTGTGTTAAAAAAGTAGGTTTTTGTCGCAAAGCCCTTGGGGAGTGTACGCAATTGTATCGCGACACGAGTTTCCATAGTTGTTTTCCTTTGTGTATTCCCTCATAATAGTTATTACTATCATCTGTTATACCATTTTATTTTGTATTTTCAATGTAAATGCCTTGTATTGTTCGGGTGATAACACCTTAGATTTATTTTAACGTTTGCTTTGAAACTATATTGTATTTAAAATAGTTTCTTGTATTTACGTACCTACGGTTCTTCTCAGTGGCGCACGTGACAAAGCGGTCGTGGTAAAAGTAAAACATACATAAACTCACGCCTTTTCCCAAAAGGGGTAGGTAGAGGTGATGGTAGCAATTAGTACACCCAAGTTTCTCCTTATGTGTTCTACGATGTGATAGGGGGCGAGCCTATCTCCATACCGGGCACAAATTTATGACTCCGCGCTATTAATAAACAATCCACTATTACTTCACCCGACCCAGGATTCGAACCCGAGACCTTAGCTTTCTAATTATACCGTGGTACAACTACGCCACCGAAGCAGTCGGTAAAATAAAACTAGACATACAAATAAAATAGACTGTCACATTGAAGTAGATCTAGTTTTCCGGTTTACTGGTTGTGGTTTATTTTAACTTCCTGATTGTTGAAAACTTTACAGACACAAAACACGTCTCGACAAAACAAAGCTGTGTTCCGCTATATCCTAGTCTTGTCGATATTTAAAATATAAAGTTAAGAAAAAATTGATTTATGTAAGGAAAGGAAACTTTTTCTTTTAAGCACAATAAGAGAGAGAAAGAGAGAGAGAGAGAGAGAGAGGGGGAGACAGAGAAACAGAGTATATTTTTATTTGTTTATTTATTTCTTAATTGTATTGCTTTATTGCATAAAAATAAAAATAATACAAAGAGAAACATACATAAAAATTACAATAATTGGCGGTCTTATCGCCGAAAAGCAATGTCTTACAGACAATCATTATAAGTAATAAAAAATAATCGTAATTTTATTAAATTATTTGTATATATTTTTTTGTCTGCAAAAATTCTAAGCCTTAAGTTTGATTCATTCAAAAGGCAATTCTATGCAATGACTACAGATAATACTGACAACAGAATAAAGATATAAAGTCCACATATAGTCTGGCCCATACACCGATTCCATCTTACGTTGAACCAAAATGACAATGGCATGTGTTGTTCGCAGCTAGGGTTTAGAACATAGGTCCAATTTCACATGTCACTGAGCTCTCCCGTCTGGGCCTGTTACTAGCAAATTCCTAGGTTGTCTATCAACGTTTGAAACGTCGGTCTACGTCGAGACACATCCATTGTCGATTTGTAGCAACAGTTGGTTCCTCGGCTTTGATGTGTACTATTGAAACTGTTATTTACAATTTATACTAATATGTAAAGCTGAAGAACTTGTATGTTTGTGACCGCTAATCTTAAGAATTACTAGTGCGAATTGAAAAGTTATTTTTGTGTTGGATAGGTAATTTGTCTGTAAGACATGGTTGTCTGTAAGACATTGCCTTTGAGCGATAAGACCGCCAATTGTACTTTTATGATTGTAATTTTCATTTTATTTGTATTTTTTTTTGTGCAATAAAGTGTATAAATAAATAAATAATTTATCAAGAAATGCTATAGACTATATAACATCAAGTTATGACCAATTGGAGTGTAGTGGTAATGAAAAATGTTTCAAAAACAGGGACATTTTATTTGAGAGCTTCCGTTGCGTGTGCTTTGTAACCGGTTGAATTTTGTTATATTGTATGCCAGGACTATTTCCCTTAAAAAGGTCTAATGGGACAGGACGGGATGTAACGGGACGGGAATATAAATAAATTATTACACGAAATTATATGTCTTGAGTCAAATGGTATCTTCCACGGTGGGGGCGGGCCGGGCTGCTAGTATAATACATACAGTGTAGTCTGCTGTTGTTAGTAACTTTAATTTTTAAAAGTTGTACTTAAAAAAAAACGTTTGATTAATAAAAACTAATTCAATTTACGCTAAATTCATTTTTCAATGAAAGGTTTTAACGAGTTTCAAATACAGACGGTAAAAAAAATATGAAAAAATAAGACCAAATCTGCGACAAAATCCTTATAAATTAGTATTTCAAAGCGAATATATTATTACCATCAGCAAACAATCGGTTAATACGAATAAACATAGCATTTGCCTTATTACATGTCAAATACAATATCAATTCTGTCAAGGACATATGTGAGATTTCATATACAGGGTATATCAAGACTGCTACCGAAAACGAAGCCGGGTGGTAGTTTAAGCGACTTCAGACACAATGCAACAGAAAAAGTTGCAAAAAAAAGCGACATTTTTTTTTTGGTTATTTTTTTCCTTTGACCATATTTGGGTGGTAAATACATTTTTTCCTAAAATAATAGTGTATACCCTTTTATTTATAAATAATCTAAGGTATAAAAGAGTTTAAATTATTATTTTAGCAAAAACTATGGATTTACCACCCAAAAATGACGATATTTAAAAAATCATAAAAAATAATTGTCGCGTTTCTTTGCGAAATTTTTAGTTGCATTGTGTTTGTAGTTACTAAAACTACCACCCGGCTTCGTTTTCGGTAGCAGTCTTGAGATACCCGGTATCTAGAGAATATCAAAGATTAAATAATATATTTTTGTTTGAGGCAATTGGAAAATTATTGGTTAACTACATAGAAAAATTTGGTGAAGGAAAACAGAGCGAAGGAACATTGTATATCTGAGTTTACTTTTTACCATTTCTTTGATCTTGTATTATCAAACTGTGCCCAGTAGTGGGACGTATGTGGGCTGATTATAATATTATGCTACATATAAATATACCAAAGTGTGGGTAAAGCCACGCGACCACGCCATTTCAAAATAATCGAATCTTTTGTTCAATATTAATGAAAGGGAGAAAATAAATTGTTTTTCCTGAATATTTTTTGCCTCTTCCAAATTACATTAGATTTGGGCCAAGGCCTTGTGTTCGTAGAAAGAATCTTAATAGTGTAATTTGGTGGAATGGCTGTTACCTGAAATAATTAAATTTTAGTACACTGTAGAGTGAAGCGCGCTTTTGTTTTTACTTTTAACGAAAAGATTGTGAATTAATTGGGTACTTTTATATATTTTATTATTATATCGGCTCATTTAGAATAATTGATATTGAGATTGTTTATGTTGCATTGTTTATTAATTAGGATGTAAGTGTTTTGGTACTGTTCATGAGCGGTCGTATCGCTTACCATCAGGCGAACGGCATGTTCGTCTCGCATTCAATGCAATATTTTTTTTGGTTTAATGGCAGCATAGGAATCGTGAGGTCCTGAGATCCGTTCCCACGTCTAGCAACTATTTTTGTATCAGCCCATATACGTCCCACTGTAGGATACGGGTACGAGTACGATGGAGAGTGGTTAGGCTATATGTATATTCCACCACGCTGCCCTAGTGCGGGTTATGGTATACCAATTATTGTATGGCAGGTCATGGGTGTGCAAAGTAAATACCAATCTAATAACCTATGTGTCCCAATAAGATGTTTTGAATTAGATTTTTTCTCTATTTAACGCCTTGTATTGTATTTTCTTAATATTATAAACAACAAACATTAATACTCGTAATCTTATGGTATTAAATGTCCCTTAATAAAATATGAAAAGGAAAAATCACTTCCTTATATTTTGACAACAGCATGACAACGAATTCGGGCGCCAAAAAACCGTAGACGATTTATAATAATTTGATCCCAACGTCAGTAAGACCCTTTAGTAAAACCTTTAAACCTCACCTTTCGCCGTATAAATTAACTAGAAAAATCCACAAAAAGGTCTTGTAAAAATGTAGGAGATTAGCGCCTTGTGTTTTAGGGTTCTGCACGAAAGAGGAATCGTTGTAAAAAAGTTTCAACGTCGGCTTTTGGTTTTGTAAAGAAAACCTTTTGGGTGCCTTTATTAATTTAGAATGATGAAATAAAGAAACAAGATATACACGTTTTGTATCAGCTTTTTCTATTCTTTGTCTCTTCTAAACGAACAAATTCGAATAATTAAATAAGAACTGCTTATTTATTATTTGGGCTTACAAACATACTCTTGCCGTCGTAAATTCATTATTAAATGTGACGTATATTCATGTGCATCGTCTGAAATATAAAGTAAACTTCGCATTTCCATCTGATTGTTTTGTTCGTTTTTGGTCTATCGTAAATGGATTTTGTTTTTTTTTTATTCTTACACAGAACTAGATACAATCTGACTAGCCATAAACGTATGTCCTTGTACTAACTGTCCTTCAATTATTTAAAAACTAAGGATAGGCCCTTCGGTAAATTTGTAGTTTCAAAATGATGACTGAAAATCGCGCTAAAATAATTATTTATTGAATGTACTAAATTTAATATATTTCGTCTAAACGGTGATGATATTATCTTAATTTTTATTAAACATTCTGCCATAATGCAAGAATATTCAAAATTGTTGCGACTGCTAATTTCAGTAACGCTTCACTACGACTTTCGCTTTACGCGCTTCCCGCCTTGTCCATATATTTGTGTCCATGTCATTAAAAATTAAAACTAAAGATAACCAACACCTAACAACTTCTAACACCCTAATAATATCTGGTTTAAAGGAGTAGCAATATTTGTGTCTTTAATAGCGTGGGTATTGTACAGAACTCTACGTGCTCGAGTCCGATTCACACGTAGCTGTTTTTGCTAGTCATCGAAAAAAATGATATGGTGGTAGCACCGCTCATTACGGGGCACTAGGGTTGCTCTGTAATTGATTTCACAGACGTTTTGAAGCCACGTCGGACGGAAAGTTAGACTCTTAAGCTTTCGCATGTGAGACTTGCTTGCGAATTTTTTTTTCAGACATGAATAATTCACACGTCTGCGGGGTGAATAGGTGTGCAAGGATGAATAGGGAATATTTGAAACGTCGTTTAAAAAATCTTTTATCTTTTGTAGTTTTTCAGGAATTCGGAAAAACAAGATTTTCAGGGAAAGAACAGTTGACCAATTTTATTCCTATTTCTTTTAACCTTTGATTTTATTTAACCGATTTAACAAGTTAAGTTCATACGAAATAGAAACGAGATCGTTTATATATAATGATTGTATTATGAAGGAATTCTGATACTTATCTGTTGCCGGACACAGGAAACTTATGCACGACATGACATGTTGATATACTTACTCATTATATTTCGGGAGGGCTGTATATCCTATGAATTATATATAGCACTAGCGACTCTTCTGTCCACCCCTTCAGGGATATAGGCTTGAACTTACATACCCAAAAGATAAAAGAAATGTTTGTGTACATGTAATAAATGTTACCAGCGTCGTGTAAGTTATTCAACAAGCGTGCAAGCCGTATCTTACCGATGATATACAAGAAGAAATGTTGAATGAAGCAAAGGTAATACTTTTATACAGATTTGGTATATTTCTTTTTATATACTTCTAGTTCTGTCACTTAGATTACTTAGAAAAATATATTTTAATTACTCTTATATTTAGTACTGCTGTAAATGACAAATTATTAGGTTCCAACTCCTCCTGTTTGATATTTCTTTCTGATTAATTTATATGCGGTTTAAAGACAAGCTAGTGTTCCTGAGAGACTCGCCAAGCTCCGGAGCTCGGTGTCAATTCTTTGTGTGCTGTTGATCCTGGCTGACAGGAGATGCGGTGGTGGGTGTATTGACGGCAAAGTCTATAATTATTGATACTGTTGTGTTTGCCAAATTTCTACTCAATTGTTCTGATTCTTTTTTATTTATACCGGGTATCTCAAGACTGCTACCGAAAACGAAGCCGGGTGATAGTTTTAGTGGCTACAAACACAATGCAATTAAAAATTTCGCATAGAAACGCGACAATTATTTTTTATGATTTTTTAAATATCGTCATTTTTGGGTGGTAAATCCATAGTTTTTGCTAAAATAATAATTTAAACTCTTTTATACCTTAGAGTATTTATAAGTAAAAGGGTATACACTATTATTTTAGGAAAAAATGTATTTACCACCCAAATATGGCCATAGGAAAAAAATAACAAAAAAAAAATTGTCGCTTTTTTTTGCAACTTTTTCTGTTGCATTGTGTCTGAAGTCGCTTAGACTACCACCCGGCTTCGTTTTCGGTAGCAGTCTTGATATACCCTGTATGTTAAAATAGGCTCCTGGATCTAAGGAATAATTTTAATTTGTAGAGCTTGGCTGTATGTAATAACTAAAGACCGGATTAAATACAACATAAAAAGCTTGTTATATGCATGCAAATATGCATGAAAAATGCTTGAAATATGCACGAAAATTGGCAGAATATGCGAAATTAAATAATAAATTTTAGAAATCTCAAAAAAAAGAGAAAAGTAAGTATTCATTTTTTTTATTTCAAAATCAACATAAAATTAGTAAATTATTTTAAGATAGGCAATATTCTTATATATTTAATAATAGGTACAGTAACATTATATGACATAAAAAATGGTTGCCTGTAAAGTCGGTTTTACGGGCGAAGATTTTACGTGACAACGTCTTTTTCTCGGTAGAATATTTATTGATATGAATATAATTAAATTGCACAATAGGAACAAGGAATTGAATGAAAATAAGAATTGCACAAATTTTAACTATAGAAATATATTTTGTTTACTAAAACATTGTACATGTAATGACGAATCTAAGCACTCCATATTTTCACTACAGACACAGCTGACGATACTTTAACCACACGTGTGAACTTGTATTGTGACGCTTTCTTGTTTTTCCAACGCCAAGAACGTTCGAAAAAGACAAAGACAGAGACACAAGCATGCGCCGATTCAATGCGCCTAATTCTCTAGTGCTGCGCGCGCGGCAGACCGATCATAGTTGAGTGGGAGAGAGACGCAAGGCATTCGGCGGGCCTCTCTCTCGTTCGGTGACTCATCGTAACGTTACCGGGCGTTACACTTTTTCATAAGTGACTCCCAGCCGCAACCTAATTTAAGACGTTGTCACGTCAATAAATTTTTTGGAGGTAAAATATTTTTTTTGGGGGGGTAATTTTTTGCGTAATTTGGGATTTCTGGCGGGGTCAATTTGTAGCCCTCACCAAGACGGTTCCGAGGATACCAAACTCGGTGGGTCTACGATCTATATTGGCCGAGATAGGATTGGGGGGGTGAGGTAAATTTTCGGGGTGGGGGTAAAGGAGGGGGGGGGGGGGGGGGGAGGAAGGTTTCGTGGGGAGGCTAACTTAAATTAATTTTTTGGAGGTAAAATATTTTTTTTGGGGGGGTAATTTTTTGCGTAATTTGGGATTTCTGGCGGGGTCAATTTGTAGCCCTCACCAAGACGGTTCCGAGGATACCAAACTCGGTGGGTCTACGACCTATGTTGGCCGAGATAGGATTGGGGGGGGGTGAGGTAAATTTTCGGGGTGGGGGTAGGGGAGGGGGGGGGGTAGGTTTCGTGGGGAGGCTAATAGGCACTATTTCGGAATAAGGGTGGGAGAAGGCAGGGGGGGGGCTATGGGACAATTTTGGAAAAAGTGGGTGAAACTGAAAAATAATTCTCTAGTGCTGCGCGCGCACCGTTACGTTACCGGGCGTTACACTTTTTCATAAGTGACTCCCAGCCGCAACCTAATTTAAGACGTTGTCACGTCAAAAATTATTTAAAAATGTTGTAAACGTAAGCAATCAATTATTTTTCTAAATTTTCAGTGGTGAGATTGTGTCTACGATCATTTAGAATATTTTTGTAAGTGGAAAATTTTCGCTCCACATCCACTGAGGTAACTGGGCAGAATTTGAACTTGGATCCTCAATAGCTAAGCCCTTATATTTTGTGATTGTTATTAAATTTGGTCGCATTTCGAAACGCAGGGTGAGTGAAAAATATTGTAATATGCATCATAACTTGACCTTAGGTAAAATATGCTATTACCGCTGAGAATGGCTAAAATATGCAAATGCATATGGCAATATGCAATTGCATATAATCCGGTCTCTAGTAATAACTATGGTAAAAATGATAAGTCTTGTGTCCTAAGTAATTGACTACAAGACAATTAAAAATTATAAATATCGTTTTTTAGTTTTACGCAAACGTCATCATTAATATAAAAATTGAATCCACGATAAAATCCGTAAAAATAATTTTAATTAAAAAATAAAGACGTCATATTTTTTCCTAAATTCGTAAAGTTTATTTCGAGATACTGTGATATTGAAGGCACGCAAAGTCTGTTTATCCTCTCTTCCTTGGATATACGCATGAATAATAATGTGAATGTTACGGTACGCATACAATACGCAATGTATACTGAATGAACTCGTCTTTGTAAGAGACGCGGGATCTACGACATTCTGTTTAATTCTGTATGAGAATGTATTAGGGAATTTGTAATTGTTTCCTTATAGTGGTGTCTGATTTAATCCTTACGTCTCGAACACGGTGGCTTATGTTTTGAGTTGGTGATAGTGGTCGTTTCTTACCGATCGATACTCTAAGAGCCCTTCTCTATAATCTATCTATATTTACCTAGAGATTTCAATAGATATTTGGATGAATTTTATGCTTCAGTGAACAAAGATAGAAAGTTATAGATATGGTGCATTTATTTATAAATAGCTAGGCAAGATAAATATGTAATTATGTCTATCTCTGTTTAATAAAGCGTAGAATTGAACCGACATAGTAATGGTAGCTATTTTAACCTTTTGTTAAAGTCTAAACATAGATAGGATATAGAAAATAGCCGTAAGTGGACAAAATACTTACCACCAGAGACCATCACCGAATGCCTCGGTGGTGCAATTCTACTACGGTACGATTTCAAAGCTGAGGTCTCGGGTTCGATTCCTGCGTAAGGCTAATTTACATTGGATTTTTCAATTCATTATCATCCCGAAGTCAGGAATTTGTGTCCGATATGGCGATAGGCCTACCCTTTCTGAAAAAGGCGTGAGTTTATTAATGCATGTAAAAATAGGATGTTATTCACATTGTTTTAAAACCCTATATATTATTCTGTTTGATACATTTGTTAATTAAAGTTTTGTATCAACGTTTTGATTTCACTTCAATTTGCTTTGACCGGATACTTTTCGTCTGACGAAAGGTCTAACCCTCAGGCTTGACCTCTCCTAATTAATGTAAACGAAATTCAATCCATAGGTAAACATAAATAGTTGGTTACAGGATTTTCTGACCACATCATGAATATTTAAATTAATCTTCGTAAAGTTTAGCCAAGTTATGAGCCCTTATATTACCTCAAATAAGTTGTTTGCTTGGTAAAGTACATATGATTTCTTTATTGATGCTTTCAAATAATAGTACGGTAAATAGAATATATATGTAAATAAATAAATAAAATGATTAATAATTACACCCAAAATTCCTGACCTCACATTTTTTTATTGCTATTATTGCTATTTATATATTGGATAGCGAGACGATGGTATACGAAAAGTCCGCTCATGAACAGTAGCAAAACGAAACAACGCCTCGAAGTACAAAGCAATGCTTGGTTTTTTCCACTTTCCACTGCACTCGCCATCCTGAGACATAAGATGTAAATCTCAATATGTTCAGTAGTTACTCTGGCTACAATGCCCTTCAATCTGAAACACAACAATGCATCTACACTGCTGTTTGACGGGAGAAATTACGGTGATACCGGGCGACGTCTCACATATGAGAGACCTACTAACAGTAAACAAACATTAAAATAAATTAAGTCTTTTGGCGTCGGTATCAGAAACTACGAGAGACTTTTTGGACTCACAAACACCCAGATCTGAGACAAATATTTGTAGGCCACAGAAAATTGTAACCGCGGCCTCTCGTTTCTCAGCCAGCGTATAAGCAAATGCACTACAGAGACAAAGTTAAAAAATGTAAAAATTACACCAAATCCGTTATAAAATCCATGGATAATAGTTTTATTTCAATGAGTAATATTCGCGTAAATCATATCCGATTTAACAAAGGCCAGTAAGCCTAGTTTCTGACATTCACGATACAAAACTTGGTGTTTAATTGTAGGGGAAAGAATGCCACTCCGTATAAATATAATTGGCGTTTTCTAAGGACGTAAGCTAAATTGAGCACAATAAGTGATGTTTCACCATTTCCAACAAAAAACATTAAACAACTAAACAAATTATACAGCCAATAAATTTCATAAAGTATTTTGACGTATTTACGCCAGAATACTTGTTCTAACTCCAGCGTGTTTCATTTCGCCAAGAATAATCCGATGGCCCTCGACTCCACGTACCTACTTATTGGAAAAGATGTGAAGCGCCATCTAAAGAGCACTCCAAGCAAATTGTTCCAATTGGTTTTATTGCTGACTTTTCAGAGTTTAGGCCTGACATTAATGAGACACGTTTATGAAAGGTGATTGACACAATCCTTTTTCTTTTTAAGAAAGAAAATATTTTTTTCACTGTTTTACCCTACATACTGTGATAATCCAGTTCTTCCGTGCTTCCGTTCATTCCAGTCAATCTTAAGGAAAAAAGGCGTCACTATGTGTGTATGTATGTATTAAAGAACTTGAGCGAGTTTCCTTATACTGCCCCGATGAAGTTAATATGATGTCCCAGGACGTAATTACAGTGTGTTCCAGGGTTCCCACCGGTGGCTCTAAGTAATGTATAATCCAAACAGATCACCTGCATAAAATTATTATCTTTCAGCTTTTGATTTGATGCTCGAAAATAGCTTGCTCAAAACTGGGTTCACACAGGCTATTTTATAAATCTGAATTGATACATATTTGCTTAGGTAAAATTTTAATGGTTTCTTAAATTTACTCGAGTGTTACACGTGGAAAAAAGTTGTGTATTAACTTAGTGGGGGTTTAGGACTATATATGTGACTATTACAAATATACCTAATATTTGTTTGATTACATAAAAATGTTTCGCTGGTAGGAACCATTGGTAAGGTGTTAGGGTGGTCAAATTAAAAGTATTTGTATTCTCTAACACGATCGATGGAACTTAGCTTCACTACATAATGACACAAAAAATAATGTCATGATCAGGGTAGCTCGCAATATTAGTTCAGTAACTATCCAGTGATTAGGGTTGTCACCGCTGATGCAAGAAAATTTCGTCCAATTGGTGTAGCGTGGACTCTGGCGTTCCTCAAGGCGGCATACTATCTCCTATGTTATTTTCTATCTTTATTAATCTACTAACCCGAAAACTTCAGTGTGCGTATCATCTGTATGCTGATGACTTGCAAATTTACTACCAGGCAAATGTCAACTGTTTATCTTCAGTAATCGACTCGGTGAACAGGGATTTGACCCACATAAAGAACTGGTCAGATAGTTTTGGGTTGACAGTTAATGCGTCCAAGTGTCAAGCCATATTAGTTGGTAGCTCTAGGATGCTCAACAGACTGGATCCAACAACTCTCCCCTCTATTATATTTAATAATTCAGTAATTGTCTGGAGTCCAGTCGTTAAGGATCTTGGGTTACTGATTGACTCGACCCTGAACTGGAGAGCTCAGGTAACCTCTGCCTGCCAGAAGGTCATGGGAACTCTTCGTGCGCTCTATCGCCTCAAAAATTTCCTTCCTGTCAAAACCAAAATAATGCTTGTGCAATCCTTGATTTTCCCTTTAATTGACTATGGTGATGTGTGCTATTTTGATCTGAATGCAGAACACCTCAACAAACTTGACCGGCTTCTCAATAACTGCATTCGATTCATTGTTAATCTTCGTAAGTATGGCCATGTTTCTTCGTTCCGATCTCAATTAAAATGGTTACCTATTCGCCAGCGTCGCTCGCTACACGCTCTCTCTACGCTTTTCTCTATTTTTACGTCCTCTTCCCCACCTTCTTATTTAACTCCAAATTTCCAGTACTTAGGTAGTAACCATGACAGGAACCTTCGGTCAGCTAACAACCTTCTCCTTAAGTGCCCCTCTCATAATTCTGACTTTGTTCACTCTTCCTTCTTTATTCAATCTATCCTATCCTTTGGAATTCGCTCCCTCTCGATATTAGGACATCTACGACACGTTTAGGTTTCAAAATGAGAGTTCGAAAACTCTTCCTCGACAGATTGGCAGAACTATCATAACATTTTTTTTAAACATACAACGTTGATGCGACCGATGGGCATTTAATTACACTATGTATGCTATACGTCCTTGATATTAATTCGGCACGGCATAAAAATTAATAATACACAAAACGAGATTTTGTTTGTTTCAAACAAACTAAATAGCTTCCAAATTAGAGTAAAACACAACCATCCTGTGTAAATAAATTTCATTGACCTGTAGATACGAATAGATAACAAATTGGCAACATTGCGCGCGACGCGTGTTATTGTCGCGCCGCCCCCGCCGCAGCGCGACTTGTGTGACTTGTGTAAGAGCGGCAACAACGCGCAGATTTTAGTACGATCTATCGTTTTAAGGTGAATGACCATGCGTTAGGCGTAATCAGCTGTTAGAACAGCTACATCGTGTTCAAACGGGGCAAAAACTTAAAATATCATTTTTGACTAAACTACTGCTCCTATTTAATTGATTTTTAGTACAGAGCTTCAAAATGGTACCTAGTATATGCAGTTTAAAGCAACGCCCATCGGTCGCATCAACGTTGTATATACAGGGTATATCAAGACTGCTACCGAAAACGAAGCCGGGTGGTAGGTTAAGCTACTTCTGACACAATGCAATAGAAAAAGATGCAAAAAAAAGCGACAATTTTTTTTTTGTTATTTTTTTCCTATGGCCATATTTGGGTGGTAAATACATTTTTTCCTAAAATAATAGTGTAATAATAGTGTAAATGTCAAAAATATGGTCTCTTTCCGAAATTTTATTTTGAACCGACACGAATCCCACTTCTGATAACGAATTACTATGATGTAAGTTCGTTATCATGCTGGGTGTATGCTCGTCATTATGCTTCACAGCAAGTTATAGCTTAGTATTGTGGGCGTATGTGGGGATGTGTCAGATCAAATCATAGGAAATCATAATCTTACTCACGGAACGCGAGACAGTCTCCACGCTCTTACGGCACTATTATCAGATGATAATATTTACTCTCTTGATCGCAACAAAGCGTACTGCTAGCTCGCAGACCGTTGAGATGTCCCCTGACTTTTCTTTATGAAGTCCCTGACATCTTCAGTCAATATCTAGCGTAGATTCTGTCGAACGCCTATAGAGGGCGTTGGCATTCCGTTTTTAAAAATCAACTCGATGACGACATATATATATATATTTATGTATAATACATCATTTATTTATGTATATTATATCTTGTATTTATCATATTTTATATTTGTGTAGGTAGTAGTATAAGTATTGAGTATATATCCTCGATTTACGTCTCAACCCATTTTGATGCACCTTCTGAATTTATCTCTGCACCACCTGAAGGTTGGCTGTTAGAAAATGCCTTTGGCATTAAGCCCCGCCTGTATACTATTTGTATATGAAGTATCAAATAAAATAAATAAATAAAGAAAAAAACAGAAAACGTAGATATAAATTATCTAATACAGTCGTAGAAACCGAGTGTTACTTCATAATGATTAAACAATAATAAGACTATCGCAACATAAGCTCACAAGCCAGGGTTTAGGGTTGTCAACGCTGTTTTAAGAAAAAACTAAAACCGAAGATATAAATTCTTATACAGTCGTAGAAACTGATGCTTATTGGTGGTAGGTCTCTCATAAGTAAGAGAAGTCCTGGGTAGGTAGCACCACAATGCCTATTTCTCCCGCCAAACAGCAGTGTTAATGCACTGTTGGGCTTAGGATCGAAGGAAATTATAGCAGAGTTACTACTGGACATTTTGTGACTTAACATCTTATATCTCAGGATGGCAAGCGCAATGGAATGATAAGCATAGCTTTGTAATTCAAGGTGTTTGGTTTTGCTACTGTTCATGAGCGGTCGTATTTCTTATCATCAGGTGAACGGCATGCTCGTCTCGCAATCCGTTGCAATAAAAAAACAAATATAATTTTAAGAAAAAGAATAAACTAGCGTAACCCGCAATATTAGCTCACCAGGCAGAGGTTAGGGTTGCCACAAGTCGTTTCATTAGGGGTGGCCCCAGTCCGTGACGCTTCAAATGAAGAAGTTACCCTCAGCTGTGAATTGGGAAAGATTACTCGCACCAAACACTCGTTGCTGTGACGGTTGGGTACACACGTATAAGTCATGAGAGGTAGCGGGTAAATATTAGCCTGTTGGCAACTCCCAATAACTGTATATCGGACCGATAACAATAACTAACCGAATATATAATATATATTTGTCTCTGAAAACTAGTGTATTTTTATGGGTAATTGAGTAATAGGTTCATACTTTAATTATTATGGCTGTCTAGGACGTGCATATAATTTTAATACGCTTAGAATGATCATCTTTTCATTCTGAATGTAATTATAGTATATTGTGCAACAAGTGCGACAAGTTGTCGATTGCGAAACGAAAATGAAAGCGAAGTTGAACGCACGAGCGAAGCGAGTGCGGTCATTCGCTTGAGTGGGTAATCGACAACGTCGCACGAGTTGCACATACTATTTTTTATTACGAATGCGGGGATAATGGGACTATAAATATGGGGTCCAGGGGCAAAGCCCCGGTGGGGTCTAGGGGCGAAGCCCCGGTAGGGTCCAGGGACGAAGCCCCGGCAGGGTCCAGGGGCAGAGCCCCGGCGAGGGGTTGGAGGGCGGAGCCCCACCAATCAAAAAAAAAATTTAAAAGTTACAAAATTATGATTTTTTGTGAAAAATTGTGAAAAAAAGTCATTTATTTAAAACAATGAAACACAACACATTAACACAAATTGTAAACCGTAAAATATAAAGTAAACAGAATTAATATGTTAAAAACACCTCTTCAGAGAGACTTGTAATCCGTTTTGCTGCTCGCCACTGCATGAAATGTTTATATGCCGATTCATGTTTAGACCGTGATGTTGCAGGAGTAAGATTATTAATCACTTCATTTGCTCTTTTAAGAATTTCAGGCGGAATATACTCATCATATTTTGGTCTTTCATGAATTTCAGGCGATATGAACTCATCATTATCACTTTCATCACTTTCCGGAATCCAGTCGGGATTATTGCTCATGTTTCTTTCTTTTAATTTTTAATTTTGGTTTATTAAAACGCGAGTATTAATTATTTTTATTCAAATGTCAACCTCACTTCTTTGTTATAACACTTCGACTGGCGTCAATTTGCGAATTTGCGTGTGCCAATGAAAATTTGGGTGCGAAAAGTTTACTTGTCGCACTCAAATCGACAATAAATTTACTCGAAACTCGTGTGGTAATTGTGACGTGGGCAATTAGCATCTTTTCAACCCCAAAAGCAAGCGCAAAGATAGTACTTTCCCCGCATGAGTAATAAAAAATATTTTATTATTATTGCTTTGCTTTTGGACAGCAAATATATCGGATACGAAGAATTAAAAGAAATTCTGTTGCTTAAATCTTTCCAGCCTTTTTATCACCTGAGTAAAAGATAACATGGCATGTTTTGCTGTTCTAAACTCCAATATCGTTATTTACCCAGGCTTAATAGATAATCCTTTAATAGACAATTTTCCCTACGAGATCGAATCAGAAATGAGAAGATCCGTAGTAGAACAAAAGTTACAGACATAGCCCATAGGATTGGCAAGTTGAAGTGGCATTTGGCCGGGCATATAACTCGTAGAACCGATGGCCGTTGGGGCTGAAAGGTTTTAAAGTAGAGGCCACGTAAAGGCAAACGAAATGTCGGACGCCCGCCTACAAGGTGGACGGTCGAGCTGGCTAATGCAGGCCGCTTCCAACAGGACGATGTGGAGATCCTTGGGGGAGGCCTATTTTCAGCAGTGGACTTCCTGTGGCTGATATGATGATGATGAATAGATAATCCAATTTTTAAAGTATGATTGAGTTTTAATGAATTTATAATTATCGCCCCGCTCCCGCTCATGACTTGCGGCTAAAGTAATCCGCGGGATTCCTGTAACAGTTGGCCGCTACAAGTACTTGGCAGTGGGGACAAAGTACAAACCTCTCTTATTTCCGACAGTTATTACCGTACGACTCAGGGCTGTCACTCAGGGGTACTACTGAAAGGATTATTTTATTACGAGTAATTAGGAAGCTGAAGTTTTTCAGAGAAGCAATCTAGTTCTTATAGCCTCAGTAATTCAATACAGTAGTATATACCCTGTATAGATTTAAGTCCCTTCGTTGTACAATTTAATATGTTTTGTGTACAATAAAGAATTATAAATAAAAAATACTTTTTAATGCAATTAGTGGTGAAACATGCAAGTCAGTTGCCCGTAAAGGAGACGACCGCTTATGGACAGTAGTAAAATCAAACCACACATTTATTACAAAGCAATGCTTGGCAATCCACTGAGCTCGTCATTCTGAGACATAAGTTGCTAAGTCTCAACATGTCTCTGGCTCTCTCTCTCTCTTTGGACACTGCCTAGAATGCCAATGTATAAATAAAAAATAACAAAATATATCGGAATGATTTGATCCATGGTGCTTTACAGCTGGCTTCTCCAGGTGTAAAAGTCTGTTTGCGAGGTTATTTGCCTCTTAAGTTCATTGTTTTGTCACCCACTTTGCAATGGGAAGTGGACAATAATTTATTTCCAACTCCTATTAATTTAACTTTCTGATTGATTTCGTCGCAGGTTAAAGACAAGTTAGACATTCCCGGAAATTCGGTGAGCTTCAATGTCATTAAAATGCGTGCCACTGTTGATCCTGGCTGACAGGAGTTACAGTGGGTGTGAGGGTGGGACAGTATCCAAATATATTGGAAAGCATAAAACTCCATTCAATAGTTCTTTCGTGATGCTAAGCGCTAAATCATGAATCTTAACTGTATACATAGATCGTAAAATCTAAAGAATATCCATCGCCCCGGCAGTAATATTCAACGAAGGACGCTTTCCAATCCGTCGAGGGTTCCTGGCTATTGTCTGCATTTACAACTGTTCCAACTATTGTCTGTTCGTCAACCTATCTTTTATATTTCTGTTTAATTATTGTCTTTAAGAATTGTGTACTTGTGGTTTCTTTATTTATTTTAACATAACTGTACTTATGGTGTCTATATTTATTAAAACATAAATATTTAATAACTTATTGAACATTAGTTAACAAAAAGAAAAATGTAAATTAAAAAATATGTTAATAAAGAGTACAATAGCGGCCTTATCGGTCGAGACGATCTCTTCCAGGCAACCTACCATAGGATCTTTATTTTCTATATTAGATTTATCTATTATTCTATTAATTATAAGTCCAGAGTAAGGTACTTGGCAATATAGTGATAGGCTCGCTGCCCATCACATTATCTTTCATCCGACAAACAAGGCAAAATGTGAGTGTATACGTACAACTTCTTCTTACCTACCTACCTATTAATGTGTGTATGATAGAGGATACTGGGTATCTCAAGACTGCTACCGAAAACGAAGCCGGGTGATAGTTTTAGTGGCTACAAACACAATGCAACTAAAAATTTCGCAAAGAAAGGCGACAATTATTTTTTATCATTTTTTAAAAATCATAATTTTTGGGTGGTTTATCCATAGTTTTTGCTAAAATAATAATTTTAACTCTTTTATACCTTAGAGTCTTTATAAATAAAAGGGTATACACTATTATTTTAGGAAAAAAAAGTATTTACCACCAAAAAACGACAATATGAAAAAAATTAAAAAATAATCGACGCTTTTTTTGCAACATTTTCTGTTGCATTGTGTCTGAATTCGTTTAAACTATCACCCGGCTTCGTTTTCGGTAGCAGTCTTGATATACCCTGTATATTGTGGTTTATAGTAAATGCGGTATGATCCTAATAGCATATCTGCGGAGCGATGTTTGCTTGATTTAAATAAAACAGATTGTTTGGAATAGGATATACACAGTTGAATACGAAACGCGGAACGTTTGTGTGGGTGATAATAGTTATATTTAAACTTTGTATGGTGGGTGTTATCCAGGTGTATATATGTATATATATGTTGTGACATGAACCATTGTAATGTATGTTGCTGAGGGAGTTTCCTGCGCCGTTTCTCCTCTACAGCTACAACACGTTCCGAAGCGGTCGTAGCAGAAATTAACGATTCAAAAGATCTTGTGAAAAACTATTTGAATAAAGAATACTTTGATTTGATTTGATTGTATCCCACTAGCGAATTGGACTTCAAGTAATATCGCTTCCTGGAAGAAATGCAATAATTTTCGTTCGTGTTAGCTTTCTATGAGATATTAGTACCGCTTCAGTCAAGCCGATCCATTCATACCGCAATACTACAGCGTAGCTCTGCTACGGCAACGTAGTTCTACTACGGCAGCGTAGCTCTACCAATGTTAATGGAGAAAGCCCATTTTAATATCGAACTTAGTATCGGTGCGACGATTTTTGTCACTCGATGAAAACTAGGGTAGTTTTTGTAGGGAAAAATACATATTTTCAATAAATATAAACATAATTGCGTCGCAGACCCGGAGTTCTTGGAGAAATGAAGTCCAATAAAACAAAAAAAACTTCGGCTCTGTGAACAAACTGTAAAATGTGACGATAATTGCTTTACTGTATAAAAATCTGTCGCCCGGGATAAAACAGAAATAAGTGTAAGGACACATCATAAAAATTATTTAATGAATTTTCAGCAGTATCGGTATAGGTATCAACGATATTTTTTACCGATATTATGAATGGGCATTCTTCTTTGTTATTCTCCAGTTTAGTTTGGTTTATATATTTGTATTGATTGAAACATTTGTTTGTTTGTTTGCATTGAATAGGCTCTGAAACTAATGGACCAATTTAAAAATTTGTTTCACTATTATAATCCTACATTAACCTTGATGAACAAAGACGATAGAATATTTTCGAATATATCTTTACCTAGGCGGAGATGGATCACTAGCTTAACAATACACATATGACTTATGTGTATTGTTAGGCTTATACTATAATGCACCCATATACTTCAAAACTGACTAACATTACTTGAGCCAAATTTACATATAGTCTAAATACGTCAGTAGTCCTAAACTCTTGAATGTTTCTCGCGCCAACCCTGACAAGATACGGCGACAGATTGTTTAGTACGTTCCACATTCGGCATGTAGGGTTGGCACCTATACGTAACGAACTGGGCCGGGTGCCAAATTAACAGGGATGTCGCGCGGCGCGCTTTGTTTCCCGCGCGTCTGGGCTAGGTTTTTGGCATTACGCACAAAGCTCTTGGAATCTTTAGCGTTTTGAAGATAAGAATGTAGTCCGATTTAGGCTATTTTTTCGGTGTAAAATACATATTTGCGATTCAGTTCATCATTATGTTAAACAATTAATGTTACAGGGTTTTCTCCCGCTAAACAGCATGCACTATTTTTTTCCGGTTTGAAAAGTTTATTGTAGCTAGATTAAATACTAGACATGTTAAGACATAACATCTTATGTGTCTGGATGGCGAGCACAGTGGAATGCCATCATACATTGCTTTGTGAATCATGGTATTGTTTTGTTTACTTATGTCCATGAGCGGTCGTATCGTTTACCATCATGCAAACGTCATACTTGTCTCACCATTCACTGCAATAAAAAAAAACATGTATTTATTATACGAATATATTTGACAGTCTCCGTGGCGCAGTTGGTTAAACGCTGACTGTGAAACTCATTTCTCTGTCTCGAGGATGCAGTTTCGATTCCTGATTAGAGATAAATTTGTGATACCCCAGTACTTGTCTCAGGGTTGGGTGTTTGTGAAATCGAAAAATGTATCTTATCTTCTGATACCCACGACACAAGACTTCATAGATGTTCATGCAGGGTGGGGCCTATGTATGTGACTGTTGGATGAATTTATATTTATTTTAAAACATTTACTGATTTGGTACTCGTGTATCATATAAAATCTCAGCTACATTTTTTAAGTATAAACAAGCTCCAAGAACTTCTATAACAGATTGCTCGAAGCGAGTTGCAAAGCAACATTTTTTATATCGTGTAATTTCATTCGCAATCACTTCTAGTAATTGGTAAAAGAGCAAGCATAAGAAATTATAGGTCATAAAAATGCCAGTTACGGCCAATCCAAGACGACGTCACAATGCAAAGTGTATGTAAAACAGGACCATAGACAATTTGCATAAAATTGCTTTTACTTTGTCGCTTAGTTGTAACAAAACCATACGATTTTACGGATAATGGGCCACTAACTCAGCGTGTTATAAAAACCTAAAAACTTTTTAAATAATTAAAATCTTAAAGTCATATTTTCCGTACGAATTAAAGCACACTGATTTAGGCAAAATTACTTTCAAAACCAGCAGTGTTTGTACTATAAGATTAAGTAGACACATGGTTTTATAAGTAACCTTCAAATGGTAAGCAGAGGTACCACTAATGTTCATCGCCATTTGTTCAGTTCATTTCCTTTCACGAATTTAGATCTGCCCATTCATCATTCCAGTCTAACATGGTTTACAAAACCCAAAAACACAAACATCTAGGAATCGTACTTCGAACCTCACAGTAAAACCCATACGACGATTTGCCTTAGAATATATCCGTGAGATTTATCCCACATTGCTTAAAGAATGTGTCATGTCAGTTGCTATTGAAACTAGTTTAGTCATGTTAATAAACCGTTTTAACCCGAGTAATAAAGAAAATCTGGCAGAACGGCCGCCAGCGCTTCGATATTGGCAATAGGCGCTTACCCAACAGTTGCTAAAAACTTTCCAGACTCATCCGTTAGCGTTTAGCTGGGTTTCTGTTTGGCAAATCGCTTCATTCCCAGAAACTCGTAAATTTACTACAATTTCAGCGTGTTTACGTGTTATTGCTGACCTTTTCTGAATTGAGAGGCTTCGGTTACTATGTTAGCTTAGAATTGTTTTTTAAGCTTTTCTTCTACCATTATTATGAGCGTAAAATGTACATTTAAATTATGCAAGTCATGAGCAAACTTTGCCAGAAAAGTCAGAATGGCGAAAATTTCATTCACTCATCCTTCTGATATTGTAATTTGAGTTTAAGGATTTAGCGATGCTTAGCACATTTTTATGTAATTCTGTCTGAATGTGAATCAGCCATATACGTTTCACTGCAGGGCTTGGGCCTCCTCAACACAACAGTGCATTCACATTGCTATTTGACGGGAGAAATACACATGCGGTTGTACCCACCCAGGCGGTCACATATGAGTGACCTACCACCAGTGAAAGTTTCTGCCCATATAAGTTCAGTTGAGTCAATTCAAAGATTGATAAAAAAGTATTGAGTGAAAAAATTTCCTCCTTCGTAAGATTTTGCCGTCCCTTCCTCTCAGAGGGGATTTAAAAGCCCTCCAGGCAACTGTGGATTGGCTACCTGCGCCCTCTTTTGTTTTTAAATAAAAATCCCCATGGATCGACCTAGCCGGAGTTGGTCTTTTAACGATGTCGGAATAAGTTTTAGTTATTTCAGTTTCTGCATTTTGCGTCGAGAGACGATTGCTTTTCTATATTCGAATGGGCTATAACCGAAATCCAAGGTATTTTAAATTTAATAAGCGTTGTTTTTGTCTTTGTTACAGCTACGATTTAACTTTCATTTTGTTTTGATGATTACAATAATTTCTTTAAGAAATAATATTAAACAGGCGATAGTTTGTCGGATTGGTATCGTAGGAATTGCTTACTACTGGCATATTGATGTTATGCGTATGTATACTAAAATAATTCTTATTGGAATATCTAATACATTCAGCATTCTGTTCGCTGTTCTGATGACAAGTGATACGACCGCTTATAAACAGTAGCAAAACAAACAACACCTTGAATCACAAAGAAATATATAGGATAACATCTAGGTGGCGCTGTCCTGATAGTAATCTTGATATACAATCTCTATAATTCTATTTCTATTAAAAAAGTTTTACGGTTCTTTCCTGAGCAAAGTCTATATTTTACGAAACTACAAACGGTTATTCGTGAGCGCAAGTGTTATCTGCAGTGAGCATAAACGTTTAGTGCAAAAACATTAATTCATTACTCAGTGAAGTGCGTGATTAAAGCGGCTAGTTATTTAGACCTGACAAACAAATAGTGACTGTGACTAGTGCGAAATTTTTATAATTAAGAATCAAATATCGATTCTTACACTTTCTAAATTAAGGATAGTTTTCCTATTGATAATAGCTTTGGATTGTTTGGGGTTTCAATTCAACCACGGACATAAATTACCCTCTTAATAATTTAAAAACGCTTAGCGACATCTATTATTGATTTCTCGTAATGCGTGCTGGCTTTGCACTAGCCACCTAGTCGCGGTCGATAAACACTCGACATTGATCCGCTTGGTGGCGCTGTTATACAGGATATTGAAATATGAGTAATCCCATCTGCTCAATTTGCAGTAAATTTGTTAAACGCAATGACAAAATTATATGCAGTAATGTTTCTTGCGGGAAACAATATCATCTGGTATGCCTAAATATTACTGCTGAAGTCTGCAAGAAATTTAAAAACTGGATCTGTCCAAACTGTAAAAAGGTCACTACCCCACCGCAACGCAGACAGAGCAGTAGTTCCCCTAATTCAAATGCAACAGAGGAAGAATTTGGGGACTGTAACTTAAGCATTAACAGCATCAAAAGTAACATATCAGACAAAAACAAGGAACAGTCTTTGTATGTTTTGCGCTCTGAAATAGCTGATATAATTCGTTCCGAGATACGTGCTGCAATTAAAGATGTGATTAATGTCGAGTTTGCATCCATGAGGCAAGAAATGAAAGATATTGAAGAATCTTTAAAATTCATGAACAGCCAATATGAAGAGTTTGCAACCACAATGAAAATGCACTGCGATGTAACAAAATCTTTAGAAAAAGAGAACATCTCTCTCCAAAAGAAAATCAAGGATATTGAATATAGATTGATCACCTTGGAGCAAGAATCTCGACAAAATAATCTGGAAATTAACTGTCTTCCCGAAAACAAAAATGAGAATCTAATTAAAACAATAATACAGCTAAGCAATATAGTTTCTTGCCCGCTTTCTGACCTTGATATTTTGACATGTTCTCGTGTTCAAAAAAGTAACTCGGCCTCAAACCAGCCTAGAGCTGTTATTTGTAAGCTATCAAGTAAATTTAAACGAGACGACCTACTTGGAGCCATTTATAAATACAATCGGTCCAACCCAAAAAATAAAATGAACACTAAATTACTGGGGTACGGAAGCAAGGAGTCCCCTGTATATGTTGGCGAACACCTCTCACCTGCTATGAAATCACTTCACGCTGCTACAAGAATTGAGGCTAAAGAGAAAAATTACAAGTTTGTCTGGGTACGGAACGGCAGGATTTTTATCAGGAAGGATGAAGGTACTGCGGCGCAAATAATAACAAACATTGAGAATTTAAAAAAAATTGTAACTTAGCTAATTTAATTTTTCTCTTTTTCTTTTTATTATTATTATTAATCATGCAATGATTAATGTTCCTTATTAATATTAATACTAGTGGATAACATTAATATTTACTACCAAAATTCTAGAAGCATTCGTGGTAAGCTTAGTACTGCATTTCTAAATGTTCTTAATATGAACTATCACATTATTGTTCTCACAGAGACCTGGTTAAATGATAAAATTCTGGATTCAGAAATATTTGACGATCGATATCAAATTTTTAGGAGAGATAGACAGTCTAACACATTTTCTGAGGGCAGGGAGGGAGGAGGCGTACTCATCGCTGTTATGAAAACTTTGAAAGCCTACAGAAATTACTCTTTTCAGTCCAAATGTGAAGATCTATGGATAACACTTGACTTGTCAACTAAACACAAATTGAAAAAGATTCATCTTTGTGCAGTATATCTGGCCCCTCCAATCAGGTCAGAACTAATTTCATATCTCACTAACAAACTTAATAATATAATTAATAATATGGAGTCAGTACTTCTGGTGGGCGATTTTAATCTTGGTTGTTTGTCATGGGTGGATGAACACGTGGATGAAACTACTAGACACATCAATACAGTAGCCAAAATATTTTTAGATTTTTTATCCTCTAATAATCTTAAACAGTTTAATTACATAAAAAATATGCAAAATAAACTACTTGATTTAGTCATATCTGATGTAGATTCACCTATCAAAGTTTCAGCTTCACCTGATATTATCTCTAACGTTGATGGTTATCACCCACCTTTGAATATCAATATCCAGCTTAAGCCTGTTCCTCAATTAATAAAAAATAACAGATTAAATTATAACTTTCATTACGCGGACTATAGCAAAGTGAGAAATAAATTAGCTGAAATCGACTGGAATCAAGAACTCCTAAAAAGCCCTTCAATAGATGTTGCAGTTGATACTTTTTATAAAATTTTGAGGAATGTTATTACAATATGTATACCCCTAAAATCTAAAACTAAGCTTTCATACCCTACCTGGTACTCCAGTAATCTTATAAAAATTTTAAAAGAGAAAGAAAAATGTCGTAGAAAAATGATTAAATTTGGTAACAACCGTGATGAATATGAATATAATTTACTCAAAGATAGAACACATAAAATAATTAAAGCATTGTATCGTAATTAGGTGAATAATATACAAGAAAACGTTGCGAAAAATCCTAAATACTTTTGGTCTTTTATCAAAGGCAAGCGTAATAATAAAAGCACAATACCTAGTGAAATGATGTTCAACGGTAAAGCTGCTGATGATGGAGACAGCATTGCAAATTTATTTGCGGATTCTTTTGCATCAGTTTATGATTCTAATTGTACCACACAATATCACTTTCCAATAATTAATCATGTTAATCAGGGTAACAGTCTATGTAATATATATTTATCCAAGTCTAACATACTCAAAAAATTGAAGCAATTAAATAGAACGAAGGGGGCGGGTTGCGATGGCATTCCTCCGGTGTTTTTTAAAGAATGTGCTGATCAACTGTCTGAACCACTTCATATTCTTTATAACAGATCACTAAAAGAGGGATATTTTCCCGAATACTGGAAGGAAGCAATGGTTATACCGATTCCGAAAGCGGGCCCAAGAACCGACGTCTGTAATTACAGACCAATTAGCATGCTCTGTGTCTTAGCAAAAGTGTTTGAAAGTCTGATATGCCCCTTCATTGAATGGCATATTAAAAGTATTATAACAGAGCATCAACATGGTTTTATTAAAAATAGATCTACATTAACAAATTTGGTTGCTTTTGTCGAGAGAAACCTTACTTATGTCAGTAACGGCAATGAAGTAGACGCAATATATAGCGACTTCAGTAAGGCCTTCGACAAGGTTAATCATCATATTCTGCTTCATAAACTTTCAACTATATATAATATTCATGGTTCCCTCTTGGATTGGTTCAAGTCATATTTGCAAAATAGAAAGTCTAAAGTTGTGGTTAACGGTTTCTCGTCATACAGCTTCTCGCCCATTTCTGGAGTTCCGCAAGGGTCTCATTTAGGTCCCTTACTGTTTACTATCTTTATAGATGACATAAAACATGCTATTCATAACTCCCACTTCGAATTATATGCTGATGATTTAAAATTGTCTAGAATAGTAAATTCATTTACAGACCAAAAACACCTTCAAGATGACATTGACAGATTGTGTAAATGGTGTGAGCTTAATAGCATGCAATTTAATCTAAATAAATGTTATCACATAAAGTTTTCGCGCAAAAAAAATAAACTATGCACATCATATTCAATGAAAGGCACAATTTTGAAAAATGTTAATTTGGTTAGAGATTTGGGAGTTGCAATAGACTCTGAAATGCGTTTCTTTGTACATATAGATAATACAATAGATAAATGCAATAGAATGTTGGCATTTATAAACCGCAACACGAAAGAGTTCACTTCTATCCCAGCTCTAAAGACATTATACTACGCTCTGGTTCGCAGTAATATAGAATATTGTTCAATGGTATGGTACCCGAACTTTCAAAATAATATTCAACGCATAGAAAATATTCAAAAAAAAATTTGTTAGACGACTTACAATAATAACAAAGGTTAGACGTACAATTAGGGATTACTGTGACCGACTACTCTATTTCAAAATGAAACCTTTAAGATGGCGCAGGGATTTTTTGAGCTTGTGTTTTCTGTATAAAATTTTTAATCATCATATAGATAGTCCTTGCTTGCTTAAACAAATAGGCATTAATGTGCCCAGATTGTCTGCTAGAGTTTGTAATTACAAACCTTTTGCTAATAAAAGTAGTCGAAATATTTATGGAAGTAATTCCCCTCTCTCTTATGCGCTTGGAAAATGCAACGAGCTATACTATGTCAATGATATGAACATATTTTCCGTCAAATATCACTCATTTAAAAGAAACCTAAGTTTTGATGTACCTATTTTGTAATATTGAATAATCGTTACAGATTGATTTATTATATTATTTAGTAAATTTATATCATCAATTGTAATGGTAATATTAACTGTAACTTAGTCATATTTTTATTTGTATTCTTTTTTAAATCCGATTTTTTTTTTATTTGTAAGATTTTTTTGTATTCTTTTTTTTCCTATTTAATGTATTTTTTAACTTATGTTATTGATTGAATTGTAGAGGTACTTAACAGTGTTGTACTTACCTGTAATTTAAAAGCATACATCGAAAATGTCAACTGAATTTTGCAATTGTGAATATTTGTATGTATTTTAGTTGGTAAGGCTAATAAATAAAATAAAAAATAAATAAAAAATAAATGCTTGTCCACTGAACATGCCATCTTGAGAGATAAGAGGTTAGTCTCAATATGTCCAGTAGATACTTTGGATACAATGTCCTTCAAAACGGAACACAACAGTCCATTGACACTGCTGATTTGGCGGGTGAAAAAAACATTGCGGGTGGTACCATACCCAGACGGCCTCACCCATATAAGAGGCCTATTACCATATAAACAGTTATTTTAAAAATCTACTAATACACACTAGGCCGGCCTTCCTATGGCCTAGTTGTTGGAAGTAGAACAGCGAGAAACTATGATACACAAAGATTTAAACCATTATAAACCACGAAAGTGAGTCGCGTTCTAAAAACGAGCTCTTTTAAAAGAATAGAAAAACTTTTAAAAGAAAGAAAATTGCAAGAAAATGTGTAGTTTGCTAAAGATTTAACACGGCCCATAGAAATCCTAATCCACAGGGAATATGAACTAGCGTGTACCGAAATGTAGGTTGGGCAAATACGTCGTGATGGCTTACGCATAAAAGTTGCGGATGGCCTAAATTCTGTGAATGATGGGGGAACGTTAACTGGCTTGAAGGAAGTTATATTCGGTGTTATCTTACTTGACGTCATTTTAATATAGGATTTTGTAGAATACTTTTTGAATGTTAGAAACCAGTTAGAAAGTGAGTTAGATTTCGGCACCAAAGCAAACTTTTGTTCGATCTATGCACATCTAAAATATGGATGTTTTGAGACCGAAATGTCTCTAGTTTTTAATAACAAGGCTAGTATCTTGAAATGTAGTCAAGAGTATTTGTGTAACTATAAATCATGGATTGTGTCAAACACATACTGGTAAATAAGGTCTAAAATAATAAATGAAGCAGATAATCCAAATATAATATTTCTAAGGAATGCAATGACACCAAGTTACTTTATTAGGGAGTGATATATTGCTGCAAAAGGGGTAAGGTCTAAGGATAAATGCTATATTGGGGCCGCAATGGATGTGATATTGGAAGGACATCCGATTATTGAGGACCACGGTCGGATGTTTGGCGGCCATAAAATTGGACGATTGAATAATTTAATCTGATCGGCGAGTGAAGGGCCGTCTCTGTCATATATTACCCTCGAAACATTATTTGTAAAAGATTTATATGATAATAACTGCGTAGCGACTCATATGCCAGAATTCGCTGTGGTAGAACAATTTACAATAACATTAATAACCCCTCTGAATAAAATTCTCGTTTGTAAATTATTCCTATAGTCAACAGTGAATGATTTTGTACTGATACAGTACTATAACGTTGAGAATATATTTTCTTTTTTTTTCCTGATTGTTATTCTTGTCATCTTTGAGATTTTTGTCTTTATGTTTTAACTTTCCTACTTCCTTATTTCGGTTGTATATTATTTCTCTGACGCAAGTTGAAGAACCATTATGTAGGTAATTCACTTTGGATAACTTGGTAGTTTTTATCTTTTAAAAGTCATGGTGCCATTTTGAACACCGAACGCTGAAGGTCAGCGAATCTCTGAAAATGTCTAATTTGTCTTTAACTACGAGTAGCAATTTTATAAGCTGACTTATCGTTGTCAAGGGAGATATAAGAGCTAATAACCTTATTGACAATAACGTTATGAGCACGGCGAAATTTGGAAGGTTAAACAGGAATCCTAGTTTTAGGGGTATAGCTTCTATGTCTGCCTGGCTTGAAATTCTACCCATCATTAGCCTCCTCCAAGGTTTTCAAAAGTGATCTCAAGGAAGGCGCTTGCATCAAGAACCTTAACATGATTACAATTGTTAAATGTACAGCTGTATTCTTAACGTAATAGATGTCACTTTATCTACTTAAGTCTTTTAGTTTCAAGACGCTTAGCATTTATACCAACAGTGTTAAGTAAGTGAACGGCTTCTCCGGGAAAAAGGTGATAAGTGCACTTTTCACGAGAAAGTTGCAAGAAAATTAAGTTAGCGTTGTTCCCTACTTGTACCAGTTTAACTTTTGTTCAACTCAATAATAGTTTCTCAACAATACCTGCCATTAATATACAGGTTGTTTTGCTTTTATCTGGCACTACTTTTTTGTGATAACTTCTCTGCTTTTATTTGCATCGTCTTCGTCAATTTTTATGGTTTCATTTATAAATGTTATTGACTGGGAAATTATAGAGAAGAGGTAGGCCAAAGAAACGATGGATAGATGTCGTCAAGGAAGATATGAGGGTCAATGGCCTTGAGGATGAAACGAATGAGGATACCGAAGATCGGGCGAAATTGAGAAGAATTTGACGAAAGGCGCACCCTGGCACCGGCCGGGATAACGCCAGGTAGAAGAAGATGAGTAACATACGAAATTGCTCACGTTTAAAGATCATAATTGTTGTGTTTCTTGTATATAAACACTCTATCTATATTGAAATACAGTCAGCATTAGGCGCATTGTTGACATTTTAGTCCCTCTATACAAATTTAATATTTTCTAACCTTACGCCGTTATAGTCTTCAGATCCTCTAAGATTTAAGATTCATGGCAAAGATCGTCGCTCCACTTACTCTACGGGCGTCCTATTACGTATAGTACTCATTGCTCATGTCAGGGAGTAGATCGCTTTGAAATATTTTTTGTCACTTCAGTGTGGTTTTTTGAATCACCCACAGTCACTTACATAGATACCACATTAAGATCAATTAAGTCTTGACTTTTTTCATAAACACACAGACTTAAAACAAATATCTGTGGCTCGCACAAACATTTGTCTCGAGGAGAAGTGAGAAAGTGCGACCTCTCGTTTCCCATTCAGCGTCTAACCAACTGCACTAAGGAGGTTACCCTGGCTGATAATTGAAACATCTTGTAAACATATTAATTTATATCCCATATATCCCATAGCAAAAATACTCAAAGAATCGAAAATAACCGCAAACACAGGTTGTTAAAACAACAACAAAGATCTATCTTTGATTGATGAATCTCTGCCCATCTATGCATTCCAATCACAGATACTCAAACAACAAATAAAACAAAGCGAACCAAAAATCACCACCGGTTACAAGCGAAAGCCAGTATTTCTGTTAATCTCGATGAATCCATTAGACCTTTTTGTTTAGTTACATGTACAATTCAGCGTGGCGAGGTCGGAAACTAATTTCTACTCGCTTTCCACGTCTGGGCTGAGTTCTAGTCACGTTCACGAACACGCCTTTAAAGCTACGTAAAAGGCGATGTTTTAGTTTGGATAAATTGAAACATTTATTCTCACGTACGTGCATTTCTACAGTTGATGTGCAAATGGTTGGATAATATGGAATTTGTTGAAATAAAGTTATTATTCACGGATTTTATCGCGGATCGGTTTAATTTTTACATTTTTTACTTCCCGACGTTTTGTTTTGTTTTGTTCTCTAATATTTGGTCCATTTTTTTTATTGCTATAAATGGTGATACGACCTTGCCATGCGCCTGATAGTAAGCGATACAACAGTTCATGACGTAGCAAAACCAAACGCCATAAATTACAAAGCAATGCATGCCATTGCATTGCGCTCGCCATCCTGAGACATAAGATGTAAGTCTCAATATATCCAATAGTTACTCTGGCTGCAATGTCCCTCAAACTGGAACACAACAGTGTTTTTACACTGGTGTTTGTCGTGAGAAATAGACTTTATTCATAAAGTTTCTAGTAAAGGAAATATTGAAAGTTCTGTACTGTAATTTTAATAGTAGATGAAGTATTAGCATGTTAGAGAATAGTATTACCCTTCTCAGCACTCTTAAGCAGACACAAACCACCACTGAAAAATATGTAGGAAAATATACGTTTATTATAAAATAATACAATTACCACTGATTGTCATCAAATTACTCATAAAATATTCAAAATTTTAATAACAATGGACTCTACCGTTTATAACTTTGTTAATTCATCGCGATAGTTAATTGGACAGTCTACCAAAGGCATTCTTAAACAAACAATGTGTATAATGAACGTAACTTTGTGGCGCTAAATTACATTTATCTACTTATCATAACTGGGTTAATTGATATTACAATTACTTTTGTAGTGAAGTTATTAAAGTAATAAAGTGATTGACTAAGGCTGAACATTTTTTGTCTTATTTTTTATTCACACCTTCAGCGAGACATAAGTCTCTTTGATTTTTACTGGTGGTACCACAGAAATAGCTCTTTTTCCCATCAAGCAGTAGTGTAAATTTATTGATGGTTTCTGGTTTAAGGAAATTGTAGTAAGAGTAACTACTGGACATGTTGAGACAATGGAATTTCAAGCATTGTGATTGTTGTTTTACTATTGTCTATGAACGGTCGTATCGCTTACTATCAACAAAAAAATATTCGTCTAAATCTTTCTCATTATCATCAGTTGTAAACATAGCAAGACCATAACAACATTTAAAATGAATTCTAAGAAATGTATGCTGACCCGATAATAGTCTATTATTATAGGAATATTGAAGTGTCCTCCAGCTTAGTTCCAAGCGCTTTTTTTATTCGTATTCAGTATCTTTATTGAATATCAGATCGAGATCCCGTCTTAATTTATTCTGCTCTAGAAGACTCGGAACATACTGAAATGTATTTTTTCCAGGTCTGCCTAATTCTATGGATATTCTATTCGAATTGCATTGGTTACCATTACTACAGGTAACTTTACATGGTACGGGCCTCCGTTTACGGTAAAGATGGGTTGGATGTATTCCACCACTTTGGCACCAAACCCAGCCTTATTATGGGACAAAATGTACACATAAAATCACGCCTTTTCCCAGAAGGGGTAGGCAGAGGTGCCAGGACACTTACATTATGCCTTGTACGTTCCATCCCTTGATGTGATTGGAGGCGAACCTATCACCATATAGGGCGCAAATTCCAGATTGATAATTTAATAGAAAAATCCGATTTCACTTTGCTCGACCTGAGATTCGAACCCTCAGCCTTGTAACCAAACCGTAGTACAACGACGCCATCGAGGCAGTAGAAGAACAGGACAAAAGATTGAAAAATGAAAATATTCTGTATCTTCATTATAATACAGGAAATACATTTTCCCAGAGACAATATGAATAGAATAGTCGCAGAGTTGTGGGTAACAGCCAGTTGTGATATAAATAGGGTGCTGTTTGAGCTTAATGATGCGCCAGTAATGAGACATAGAGGACCGCTGCGGTTCATTGTATGTATGTGGATAGGGTTATGTAAGTTTTATTGTGATTTATATGAACAAAGAAAATGTATAAATAGCACTGATCCGGTTTAACCATAATAATTATAATCTAGCTTATTATGTGATTGGGTATAACAACAGGTGTAGTCTGTGAATAGTAGTAAGTATATTAAATAAATATATATATAAATATGTCCTGCGGCAGGCCCAGGCCTTTTCTATATTCTAGAATTTGGTTGAAAAGAATAACCTATACTACGTGGACTAGTACACTATTTGAAAATAATAAGCTGAAGGTGAGTGTGGCGGACATTGCATATTTTTTGGTTTCCTCCCGATGTTTTCTTTTCCTTTTTGTTTATTTGTAATAATAAATTTTTGGTAATAAACTATTCTTAGCAAATTCCATATCCGTACTGTACTGTATCAATCCATATACGTCTCACTGCAGGGCAGGGGCCTCCTCTACAATCGACAGCACGAACTCTATAATAAAGTGCGATAGCTACTACTACTAACTACTCTCGTAGTCAGGCCATATAGTCCACTACGCCGACAAAGTGCGCGTTGGCGGACTTTACATACCATAGAAATTGATACAAATTGCTATGGTATCCTCACGAAGTTTTCCTTCACCGTTACAGTGCGTGGTAATTGACTTCAATACACACATGACTTCGAAAAGTACTTACATCATTTCAAAATCCAGTTTAAGAAAACAGTATCGCTCTAAAAGGAAAAATCGGTTTATAAGTCTCAGAATAAAACGACGGTATCCTCACGAAGTTTTCCTTCACCGTTACAGTGCGTGGTAATTGACTTCAATACACACATGACTTCGAAAAGTACTAACATCATTTCAAAATCCAGTTTAAGAAAACAGTATCGCTCTAAAAGGAAAAATCGGTTTATAAGTCTCAGAATAAAACGACGTACATATTCTTATAGTACAGAATAAAATATTTAATTAGTTAAGAGCTTGTGCGCGTCGTGGTTTGTGACCACTCAGCAAAATGTCGCGTTGGGGCGGACCATGCCACATCACAACACGACGCTTATTATCTTGGATATATTGTTTATTTTTGTACTATTTTTAGTGCCGATAAGCGGTGATTGAATAAAGATAGGAATACAATTAAACATAAAGCTTACATTTAACGAACATGTGTGAATATTACGAAAAAAAAAAGTTTTATGTAAAAACGCAGACACATCACATACATCATTGATATTATATTATGCGACAATTATGCAGTCTAATGTACACTATTTAATATGCACATTGAATTAATAAACTTTTTGTAAGTTGATACAACAACAAAGAATTATATAACAATTATATAACATGCTTTCAAAGAATGGTTTATTTAGATTTCCGCGAATGTTACACATTGAAATAAAACTATTATTTATGGATTTGCCGCAATAAAATCCGTAAATAATCCTTTCAAAGAAATTTAAGCGTTTTTTCTAATGCCTATACCCTGCAATTGTAGGAAATAATTTCGTAGTAATCACTCAGGGGATTTCTTATAATGACCGTTAGATCTCGAAGTGCAGTCCCGCCCATTGCCACTTCAATTGATTGATCACTAAACAGACGTCCATCTTTTTATGGGTATTATTTTTTTAATTATGGTTCGACATGACTTCTTCAAAGGGACTGCATTGCACGATTTTCCCCATAATCTTGATAAAGCTATTATTATTCATAATTTTATGAGTGGAAAATACGACGGTGACAGTAATCCTCAAACGAAATTTATGTTTTTACCAGTCTACTGTGATCTCAATCATTTAAAAATATATTACATATATCTTTATATCACATTACCGCTGAATTCATAAAACTGATGATGCGTAAAAAGCAGCAAATTGAAACAGCTACACAGGCGCTGAATTACAAATTAAATGCATAAATATAATTTAAATCGAAACGCATTTTATTAAAACAGTTTTCTTCCACATTAACGTCATATTAAATGGTAAACCGACCATGAAAGCAATTAAAATCACTCGTTGACACCTACGAAACGGATGAGCGATGAAATATTGTATTAATCGAAACACATTTGGAATATACGAGTTCTGTGCTCGGTCATCGAACACCTGATTGGTTAATAGCTGCGTTTTGCGTGGTGCGAGTTTCAACCGCTTCCAATACACCGATTCGATACTAATTTTTATCGATTTTATAAACGTGAGTAATGTTTCATGCGGTTTGTATTGGATCATTTGTATGTTTCAATTGATATTGTAATAGAATGCAATGTTATTCCTGATTGTGGGTTCAGTTGGGATAATGATATGTATGTGTATTTCTTGCGGTCATTTATGTCATTTATATAGTTTTTATTTGAAAATAATCCGACACGATCTGCCAAATTCGTCGACGAAGATTTGAATTTCTGGACAGGTTTTTGACTTTTCGAAGCCGTAGCTATCTCTTTCTCTCTCATCACTATAATGCGTTTTTAACTACTACCAACGGTGACCAGTATGAATATCCTTCCACTAAAAGCACATTTATTCTCTCCCCCGTCTCTTTCTCTCTCTCATTCTATACATAATCATCTCTCTCTCTCTTCAGCAATATAAAAGCCTGCGATAAAACACAAGTGAACGCAAAAGAAATCGAAATAAGAATTGCACTCCACTTAACCACTGCTAAGTTCATCACATGCACAGCTGGTTGAATTTAAAGTACCGGAATCAGTTTATCGGCTACTGACGTTTGTGGCGCTAGTGGCGCCAGCTTACGTTCCAGCCGGTCGAGCCGTCAGCACTCGAAGATGATTGGTCGGAATCGCTCCGAATGCTTGAATCTCAATGGTTCATATTTATCTGAATTTCAAACGGCGTACAGCTGTAAATGTCGTTGCGTTTGTCACATTGTGAGGTTTTGGAATCACGATAAGTGGCTGAATTTTGTTGAGATGTTTTCTATGCTAGCTTGTGCTTGTACAAGTTTGCAAGGATGGTTTTTTTTATTAAAAAAAATGATTTGGAAGTCATACAAACTTAGGTAATAAAATTATAGAGAAACAAGTATTCAAAGATCAATAAATGCAGAGATTGGGCACTCGCTAATTTTCTCACACTCTCGAATCTTAAATAAAGCATTGCCGTCATAACTGTGTAATGCATCCTTTTTTTTAGAATCTGGCAGTTACCCATACCGTCACGTTTCTAGGTTATTTAGTAAGGATTTATAAATTTTTTCCTTTTTAAATTTCGAATAGCGTAATCTCCAGACGGAAAAAAGTTTTCTAGAAAATTCAATGTAGACGTCGGTGCAATGATTTAATTCAAAAACCCACAAAAGAACAACTTTTTTTAAATATGAAAGCAAAGGAAAGCAGAAGTGGGCTCTCGTGTTCAATTGAATAACTGTTGTATAAATAAGAGCCGGTTTCAGTGATCTTCGGAAGTGTTGAATAAAAAAAAAGTGAGAATGTTGCCTGTGATATTTTAAATACAATTTTAAAAATAGAAGCACATTAATTTGTAGATTGCATGATTTTGTATTGAAGGAGTTTCCGAATCGAAGTATTAACAAGTGGTTTTTCGGTCTCCTTGTGATAAGATTAGAAATGTTCTTCGTTTTTAGTTTGACTGTATAGTATCTATAGATAGGTATTAAGGTTGTATAAATAAACAAAAAGTGATGCCCAATGAGAAGAACTATTTATAAAATAATACACATACATAGTTCTGAGCCCGCACTAAGATCGAGGTTTTTTATCGTGGCTATCAAAAACTACGAGAGACATTTCGGCCTCACAACCCCCCAGACCCGAAACAAATACCTCTACTCTATCTACCATAATCTATTTAATCAAATATACTGCTGCAGTTTATGATCTCCGTATATAAAATTTACTCTGTGGTTTATTACATCAAACTGTAATAAAATTAAAATCGTAAATAGGCCATGTATAATTCGACACTTCACATGATTTCAAGTTATTACAATGAGTGCTTTTAAACGCCCGGCCGTAATTCATAAGCTATGTTTTTCTGCTAGTTTCATAAAAAAGTGTTAATGAAATATGTTCAGATATATTTTACTATTCAAACATACAATTATGCATATTTTATCGTCTTTCCTAGTATACAGGATGTCTCATGGCGATGCCACAGAGCGGGGAAGTACTTTAAATATTTTATATAGACACATTTACTGAGAGAAGACATCATTATAATTTTTAAAAAACGAACTGCATTCAAAATTATTTTTTTAATTGAATGACTGAATTGGGAATCGAACCCGCCTTGTTTTAAAAAACCCATCAATTTAAGATACCAATAAAACGTCCATAAGGAAAATTAAATAATTTCTAATTCTGGTTATGTCATGTTTATCGTCAAGTTAGTAGTTACGCAGGCATAAAGTCGACAATAGTTACCAAGTTCGAATCGACGACTTTGCAGGCGCGTTCGCAATAAATACGAATTAGCTATTGATCCCGTAGAGAAACGTTCATAACTTCGGAATATTTGCGCTGGATCCTGAATAGTTTGGGCGAAGATTCGGCATCGGCTTCGGGCTTAAATATAAATTTTGGATTATGCTCACGGTGAATGTCAATAATTATAATACATACTTATTTCTCTTTATATTCAGCTATAAGAAGTTCACTGCTGATCATGTTGAGATCTCCTTCAAAGCTTTTCGTATCTACATATCTGTTGTGAATTTCAAATAATTAGAAAGAAAAGAAGAAAGAAAGAAAGAAGCAGTGTATTTTTGACAAGTTTGTGAAGTTGTTTAAAAAATCTCGTAAGTTTTGTCATACTTCATATGTAATTAAACTAATAACATTTATTACATAATACCAAATCATTCATAATTTTATTTACTTTTAGCCAATTTGCACAGAATTTATTAGGTTTGTCAAACAATCAGTTTCCGCTGTTATTATGGTTATTGAACTTTTAGCTTTGGGTAGAAAGCCGGATTTTCGGTTTCGGTTTCAGTCGGAATTCGTCCTTCGGTCTCCCTTGAGGAGTCCCTTACGCTGGGGACGCATTCATCTGACGATATTTTACCAACTTTTTCCATTACCCGTAGTTCGTACAACGAAGTCCGAAGCCTTGATTGTTCGGACGCTTACAAGACCGCTTACTTAAAAATAATAAATATTAATAATAACACCCAACAGTCACACATATAGATAAATGAATAAATAAATAAACACAACAGTCTGATACGTAGTCCAGACCCCACACTAAGATCGAGTCTTGTATTGTGGGTCTCAGAAACTACAAGAGACTTTTCGGTGTCACATACACCCAAACCGAAAAAAAACCTGTGGATCACACAAATATTTGTTTCGGTACGGGGATCGAACCCGCGGCCTCTCGTTTCACAGGCGGCGTCTAACCAACTGCGCCACGGAGGCTGTAATTTATCATTTGTAATCGGATATTAGTCCTACCGTTAGGTATTAAAGTTAGGACAAAACGTGAAGTAAAATGTCTTGTAACTCTAAAGTTGCAAGTATTTTGCATACAATAAAAGCGTTTACCAGAATACCTAGTAGTAGTAAGAAACTTTCCAAATTAAAAAAAATTCAAAACTTTATGATACCTCAGTAATTTAATATGGGAAACTTCTAACAAGCATTTAGTAATCGGGAACTCTTTCTTATTTAATTATATTTACCATAAAAATTGTATTATTATTCATTTAGTACAGTCTAGAGTATTTACTAACGCGAGATCTTTTGCTGATTGCAACAATGGCGTCTAAAATTTTCCAGTCAATATATGACTAATCCAATCAAAAACAAATATCCATTCACCAGAAATTAATCCATTTATATCTGTGCTATTCAAAGCTGTATTAGCCCATATACGTCCCACTGCAGGGCACGGGCCTACTCTACAATCGTAAGTACGATTGAGAGTGGTTAGGCCTATGCTATTCAAAGATAAATAATTTATTTGTTTGAACTACAGATCCGAATTTAAAAAGATGTTTTAGTGTTGAGTAATCCATTTATCCATGAAGGCTATAGAATATATTTTATGCTACAAACTTTTTCACGCGGGCAAAGGTACGAGCAAGGTTACTGATCTATGGAAGCTTTAGATTTTGAATATCCAACGACCAGAAATTATCTTTTGTAACGTGAATCAAACAAAACTCTTAGATTTTGACTACCCCTGTAACATGAATCGTTTATACAGCTCCTACTATATATTTATAATGTGCTAAGTGTAATCGAATCGCCACAGACCATAAATCACCAGAACTGGCCAGCGGGGGCCGATAAATCTCCCTCAGGACACTCTCATTGCCTCTCGACTCCCGTATCGAAGCAATAAGCCACTTTCCTCATACAGTTAGTTTTTTATTTAATCCCATGTAGACCTTGCAGACTAACTAGGATTTGTATTTCTCGGCGTTTTTCCTGTACATATTGGAATTAACAGCAATTTTTGTTGCATTGAATGGCGATACGAGCATGCCAGTCACCTCTTCGTAAACGACAGGACTGTTCGTGGATAGTAGACCCAAACAACACCATGAATTTCAAAGCAATGCTTAGCAATCCACTGCGCCCGCACTTTTGAGACATAAGATGTTAAATCTCAATTTGTCCAGTAGTTATACTGGCTGCAATATCCATCAACATTGCAATTACAATGTATTTATTCCGTTGTGTGTTTACAGCTGGCTTCTCCGGCTGTAGAAGTCTTTTTATCTTATTACATCTCTAGTTGATAAGTGCTGTCTCCCACTTTGCTATGGATCGGATTTACTGTGATTAATTAAGCGTCATCAAAAACAAAACATTAAAGTAAATATATCATTAAAATATAAACATTGTTCAGAGACAGCGAAATAATATTTAATGGCGCATTATTGACTTTCAAAATTACATTAAAAAGTTCTCATATTTCGGACGGATTTAATCGTCGTGTTTATTTGTACAGGCGCTTCGTCGAAAAATACTTTGCGGATCCTCTTTCGCGTCTCAATTTAAAGCAAACTTATTTCGATGTAAAATGTTGGTTTAAAAATATAAATATGATATTTTTCATTTTGGAAAAAAAACTTTGCGATTTTATTACATACATACATAAACTCACGCCTATATCCCAGAAGGGGTAGGCAGAGGTGCCAGGACACCCACATTTCGCCTTGTATGTTCCGTCCCACAATGTGATAGGTGGCGAGCCTATCGCCATATCGGGCACAAATTTCTGACTATGGGCTGATAATGAATAGAAAAATCCAATATCACTTTGCCCAACCCGGGATTCGAACCCGAGACCTCAGCTTTGTAACCGTACCTTAGTACAACTACGCCACCGAGGCAGTCAGTACAACTAGCCACCGAGGCAGTCGTTTTTTTTATGTTACTTTTATAAATAAAAGTAGTAATTTTTATAGATAAAAGTCTTTGCTCGCTGCTACGTAGCATGGACGTTAAAGTGATGTATCAAACAAAAAATCCTGAATGTGGTTTTTTATGGATCTTTGCTCATGTTCCAGTTTAATTTCTGCAAGGGGCAGATATCCATATGCCTTTATAGGTTTTGATATTTTATCTTCTATACTGCATCCTACTGTTATGCTTTTGTGCGTAATAGCAACGACTACTAAATTATCTTCTTTGATCATGTCAAGTATTATTCTAGCGATTGTGGGTTTTAGAGTATTTTTTCTTGAATATTAGCGGGAAAAGTAAAAGAGCGACAGATTACGGCCGAGTGAAGAAAGAGAAAGAGACCCGAAAAGTTCTAGAGTGCAAACACAGTGTCGTACGCCCGCCTACAAGGTGGACGGACCAACCTGGTTAAAGTTGCAGGAAGTCGCTGGATGCAGGCTGCTTCCAACAGATCGATATGGAGATCTTTGGGGGCGGCCTATACTCAGCAGTAAACTTCCTGTGGCTGAAGAGAGAGAAAAAACGTGAACTAGAAAAAGTTGAATAATAAGACAGTAAGAGTAATGAAATAAAAATAATTTATTGAATCCATTAAAATGTTCAACATCATTTAGATTCAGTCATTTTTTTATCTACCACCCGTAGTAAGTAAACCACTCTTAATCGTATTCTCAATTGTAGAGTTGGCCTGTGCCCTGCAATGGCACGTATATGGGCTGATACAGAAGAGTAAGTTTCCTTCATCGGTGATTGCGTACTTGTCCCTATTTGTAAATGCAGCTAGAAGATAAGTTCCATCTTGAGGTATCGTTTAAACAACCTCAAAATACCAAAACCGCTGAACCGCTCTGTTTCAACAGATTGTCTCTTATTTGATAAAGATAAAAACCATCACACAAAGGCAGCTCACATTACGTATCAGATTTCGGCGGGTAATCTTGCCGTCGCGTCGCCCGGCGCGGCACAGTTGACAGTGCTAATTGCGAGCCATTCAGAATTTAGCACAACTGCCGCGGCTTTGCGCTGATTGGCTATAAATTTGTGCAGAGCGCGTTGATTGGTGGGCTCATTTCGTTCTTTTGTCCCTCGCGTTCAGTGTTGGTCGGCGCGGTTTTCTTTGTTCCCAACAGCCCGTTTGAATTTGGGAGCGTCTTTGACAAATGAACTGATTTACAAGCCTTGATCAGCTCATCTGTATTGAAGGAAAGTGTTCCCGTAATTTGCCTTTCTATTTTCTAGTACTATATTTTCTTTTGTGTTGTGTTGAGGATCGGCGGTGGATAACGAATTGTCTTCTCGAATAGACTATAATTAGTGGCAGTAGGCGCAGTACATAGAGGGTAGTAATTTAAATCCCATACCTGCTCTTATCTTTATAATTTTTTCTACCAATCCATTTTGTGAAATCGCGACGCATCAACTCACTAAGTGTTATAGATTCTCATGAGAAAGAGTTACCAAGTAAGTCCTTGATAACAAAAAATACCCACTGCTTTTAATATTTCCAGCAAAATAATCATAACACGTAATATAAACATTGCTCAGTGCTCACAAATTACATTCGTGTTATTTCTAGTCATGTACCTTCATCAAAAAACTTATTTGCATACGAAACAGTGCGTCATAGTGACCGGACATTTCCAATCCGATACGACGAAATTCAACGTAATTTAGGTCACGTAGGGAGTAATATCGTGTAATTTGTATGGGAATTTGGACCACACCCTGTATCATAAGAGTAGTAATATGATAGGGGTTGGTCAACTGATCAATTTATTTATTATGTAGGTTTACGAGCATACCAATGGAATGTAAATTATTGATATGAAATTAGATAGAATTGAAAATGTTGGGGTGAATGAACTGGAATTTAGGGCGTCTATGGATACGACACTGTCATAGCATTTCTTAACTTAAAAATGTAATTTATGATATAATGTTTCTTTGTGGTTTTTGACGTGACAACGTCTTAAATTAGGTTGCGGCTGGGAGTCACTTATGAAAAAGTGTAACGCCCGGTAACGTAACGGTGCGCGCGCAGCACTAGAGAATTATTTTTCAGTTTCACCCACTTTTTCCAAAATTGTCCCATAGTGCCCCCCCCCCCCTGCCTTCCCCCACCCTTATTCCGAAATAGTGCCTATTAGCCTCCCCACGAAACCTACCCCCCCCTTCCCCTACCCCCACCCCGAAAATTTACCTCACCCCCCAATCCTATCTCGGCCAACATAGGTCGTAGACCCACCGAGTTTGGTATCCTCGGAACCGTCTTGGTGAGGGCTACAAATTGACCCCGCCAGAAATCCCAAATTACGCAAAAAATTACCCCCCCAAAAAAAAATATTTTACCTCCAAAAAATTAATTTAAGTTAGCCTCCCCACGAAACCTTCCTCCCCCCCCTCCCTTACCCCCACTCCGAAAATTTACCTCACCCCCCCCCAATCCTATCTCGGCCAATATAGATCGTAGACCCACCGAGTTTGGTATCTTTGGAACCGGCTCGGTGAGCTCTACAGATTGGCCCCAACCAAATCCCAAATTCCTCCCTCTCTCCCCTAAAATATTTGTCCAGGCATAACTCCGTCATTTCTTAAAGTAAACCCCCCGTGTTTGGAGTCAGAGGAATCGTCTTGACGAGCTCGACAATCGAGAGCAGGCAAAATACGATTTTTCTTATTGACGTGACAACGTCTTAAATTAGGTTGCGGCTGGGAGTCACTTATGAAAAAGTGTAACGCCCGGTAACGTAACGGTGCGCGCGCAGCACTAGAGAATTAGGCGCATTGAATCGGCGCATGCTTGTGTCTCTGTCTTTGTCTTTCTCGAACGTTCTTGGCGTTGGAAAAACAAGAAAGCGTCACAATACAAGTTCACACGTGTGGTTAAAGTATCGTCAGCTGTGTCTGTAGTGAAAATATGGAGTGCTTAGATTCGTCATTACATGTACAATGTTTTAGTAAACAAAATATATTTCTATAGTTAAAATTTGTGCAATTCTTATTTTCATTCAATTCCTTGTTCCTATTGTGCAATTTAATTATATTCATATCAATAAATATTCTACCGAGAAAAAGACGTTGTCACGTAAAATCTTCGCCCGTAAAACCGACTTTATTATTGCAATTTTTTTATTGTACACAATAATAAGAATAACAGTTCACAGACAATACAAGAAAAAAAGAACACAAATAACGGATATATAATATCATTTTTAAAACTTTACCTACTGGATTCCAGGTTGTTGGATTGATTTGTATAAAATTCAACTAAAATCACATTCAAAACTTTGATTCCTTCACTTTGTTTCCTATTGGTTAGAATATTTAACCATTCTTTTTCTCAAATAATAAATCTTTGTCGTGAAGAATTAATGAGAAAAGCGCCAGTGAGACACCTAAGTCCTAGGAAAACTGTTTACTTTCCTAAGCTCCAATATTCAGGAGCCTAACAAACCTTCCCACAAAATGAATCGTTTTTTCGGAATTGTTCGCTTCATTTAGGCTAGAAGTGACAGTAAGACTAGCTAAGCCTTGGATTGTGCAACTAACTCGGGGTAAATAAAAATAGTCATTCATTTTGTTGGGATTTAAAAATTAACCTCGAGGAACATTGCTATTACTGTTTTCTTTTTGGTTAAAATATTCTGTGAATTTGCAGTTTTGGACTTCTGTTACTGCTTCAGAAATACTTCATAGATATTTATTTAGCGAACAGCGCTAATAGCATTCACGTATATAATGAAAATGAAAATAATTTATTCAATCCATTTAAACTGTAAAAATCTTTTAGATTCATTCATTTTTTGATCTACCACCCGGTGCACAGAGAAGAACGGTTTTAATTATTTTTAATTTACAAGCAGATAATATTTTAATACAAATATGAATTTAGTTACTTACTATAAATACCAGGAAATTGAAGCTAACCTACTAGGTAAATTAAGCAATCGCGGAAACCAAATTACTCAAATTCTAAAACGTACACGAAATTAAAATTCTGTTTTGAGAGACGAATGCCGCATGTTATAGATATTATTCTGTTCTGTATAAGCTCATATGAGTCCCAATATAGGGCACGGTCCTACTCTAAAATCGAGAGTACGATTGATAGTGGTTAGGCCATATAGTCCACCACGTTGGCTTAGTGCGGGTTGGCGGACTTTACATATCATAGAAATTCGTATAAATGACTATGGTATACAGATTTCCTCACAATGTTTCGATTCACTGTTAATTGCGTGGTGATTGACTATCAATACACACATGACTCCAAAAAGTCAGAAGTTTACCCCGGTATTCGAACCTGCGACCATCATCAACATGGTGGCAGTCGTATCTTGTCCGTTTTCACCAACAGGCCACCACGATCTTTACATATATCACTGTCGCTTAAAATTTATTTCAAGTTGTACATTTAAGTTTAATAAAAAATCTACACCTACACGTCAATATTTTGTCAAAAATCCTCTCAAAATACCTTTTTGAAGTGAAAACTTCTTTAGCGGCGTTGAGCACTTTTTCTGTAATGGGTATAAAATCTTAAACTCGCGTCAGGACACGTGACCTGATCGTAAGACGAAAAGCGTAAGACGGATGGAGAGTAGACAGCTGTCAGTTAGCTGTCAGTTTATAAAGCTTTGATGAATTGCCAATGATTTTGAGTGGAGATTTCAACATAAACTTCGCAGACGATAAAAATCAACTATTAATTGAATTTTTAAATAATGAATTTGGTTTAACTATGTCGAATGATCGCAATCTTAGCACAACGAAATACAAAACTACTATTGATGCGGTCTTTATTAGACATTTAAATAGGTTCGAATCAAAACTATTCGTTTCTTACTTCAGCTACCATAAACCTATCGTATCAGTTTTAGAGATTGGCGATGATAGTTCTGGTAATGATGATGGTGAAAAAGTCGTTGAAATTATGGATGAAAGTTGATTTTTCGGAGAGATAAACTTTTTAATGTAAAATAATTGTAATAGTTTTAAAATGTTAAATTTTTAATGTAATATAAATTGTCATGTTTGTGTACGATAGCGCAATAAATGAATATTGTATTCTACCACATAAATGATAGTACTTTTATACTGATAAAGCAATTGGTGCAAAATTATTCCCTAACCATTCCAAAATATCAAACATGCTCAACGTTAATAATCAAGTTTTCACTTCTGCCGGCACTCCCGGAGTGCAACCCGTCTTTTTTTATAATTACCCAAGCGTAGCATGACAGAGCCAAATAACGTTCCGTAGTTACCATGCAAATTCGGTGTGGCTGTATTGTTTACGAGCGCGGTAGTGGACGCCCCGACAGATAATGTGTGCTGAGAGCTTTCTTTGTGCCTGTAATGACTCCATTTTAGCATGTACCTGAAATATAACGTTATTAGGTTTATAATTAGGCTGGGAGTTGTTGAGAGGTGGTTTTGAAGGTAAATTAATCGATGAAGCGCTAGAAAAAACAAATGTATTTTTACCTTGTTACCTTGTCGATCGAAATTGAAACTGACCTATTTAGACTTGTTGGCCGGAATATGAAGAAAGACTTCAATTGTTTGATTTCAATTCAAAGTTTTACCTAGCCTAAGCTCATAATTATTATTGAGTCAATTTCTGCGAATTAACTTATATTTTATAATCTAATATTATATATCTCTACATAAATAGTAAAGTAGGTTCTTTTGTGCTTCGTAAAATAGTGAGTAACTTAAGTTTCGAAATTTTCTCTGGGCATTTTCATTTTCTTTGTCTATTCCTTCGACTAAACCTGATAAAAGTGCAGTTCGATTTAAAATTAATGACGGCCAAATGACCAGCAAAATAACTTAAAGTGTTTCAAGATAAAAAGTTCGCTGACGTAGATTAGTTGTTGCTGAAGACACACTAGTAAGGGTTGTTTTAATGGCATTTTCCAATTTATGTGTAGTTGAACGGTAAGGCAAAACATCGTGAGGAAACCTGCGACAAAGCGCTTTGTAAGAATTTCTATGGTATGTAAATTCCGCAAACCCGCACTGGGCAAATGCGTGGACATTATGACCTCTTTTCTCAATCGTAGTCTCGATTTTAGAGGAGGCCCAAGCCCTACAGTGGGACGTATACAGCCAAATATAGATACAGATGACTGTAGTTGCTGTAAATATTATTAGAATTAATACCGTCCCCTCACTATGTTTTAATTCTTGTCAGCCGTTATCAACAGCAGGCAAAGAATTCAGATTTAACACTGAAGTTGACCGAGTTTCTTAAATTTCTTTCACTATTTTGACATACGGTGCACCACCATATTATTAATCACAAACGGCTATATTGACACAGTTTAAAAACCTATCATTATATGTAAAATATATTATGTACGAGTACAACCTTCCTACAAAGGTTATCACTTCAGTGTATACCAAGCAGGTTTTTAATGACAGAAAACTTATAAATTTCTCGAAGCTGAGAGGGATTATATGAACATTATTCGTTTAATTTAAACTAATATTTTTTGTGCTTTCATTTTATAAACGCATATTGTAAAACGTAACAAAACTTGATGGCACCGCGCTTGTGGTTTATCGCAAGCGTCAGCTGACTTTAATTAGCTTCGGATTGCCTTGTTTGAAAACCACATGTAAACAGATCTTTTAGAAATTTACTCATTGCATTTAAAATTATACATAATTGTATGTTATATTTTAAATTGTATATATTTTATTTATTAAGGTTTGTTTACAGTTATAAAATATATTTAAATATTACAGAAAAGAGAACTATAAAAGTATAATATATGAACTGTAGAACTAATTAAAACAAACACAGCATGCACAAAAACTTTTGATTATGATATACCTAGTCAGGTCATAAATTCTGTCACATGTTTAATATAAAATAATAGAAAGAAGTTTATTCATTATGTAACCATTTATATACCAAAATGAACTTAACAAAACATAGATTCTTATGACACTAAAGTTTATTCAAAATGACCTCCGTGATTTTGAATACAGGCCTTCAATCTGCGCGGCCAGTTGTCTAACGCAGCACGAACGAGGTCCATGTCAATATCGGCGGCTGCCTTAATCAAGGATGTCTTGAGTGACTCCAAATTGGGATGAGGCTTTGAGCACGCCTTTTCCTCCAAGTGTTGCCATATCTTGTAATCTAACGGATTCAAATCTGGACTGGAGGAGGGCCAGTCTTTGTGCCGGATGAAGTCGATTTCACGCGCCGCCAGCCAGTCTTGTGTGCTCTTCGCTCTATGAGCTGGCGCCGAATCTTGTTGGAATACCCAGTGCCTGTTATTGAACATGGTATGAGAAACAGGTTCCACAAGGTTCGTCAGGACTGTATTTTGATACACAACTGCATTCGTTTTTACACCTTTCGCACAAAAATGAACCTCTGTTAAGCCCCAATAAGAAACTTCCAACCATACCATGAGCGAGAATGGAAAATGACCTCGTTGGACACGCGGAATACGGTTGCTCGCTTCTTCACTACTGTGTGCGTACACCTTATCATTTTGTTTGTTGTAGCTCTCTTCTACGGTAAAAAAAATTTCATCTGAAAAAAGAATTTCTCGATATATTTTTTCCGCGTACCGCTTCAACAAAGCGCGGCATCTCTTCAGTCTCAGGTCCGCAACGATGCAACGCAATAACTGCAACACGGTCTTCTTTAAGCGTCCACTCCATATTTAAAAATGAGTAAAATTCTAAAAAGTATACATATTTATTTTCATGAACAATTCGAAATTCGAATTCAATAAACTTTTTTGTGGCCAGCATTCTAAAAGAAAGGTTTTTACTGTGTGACAATACTTATGACCTGACTGTGTACTATTAAAATCCCATGAAAGTTAGTAGGTTGAAGTGGCAACGGGCTGGCCACATATGTCGCAGAACGGATAGCCGCTGGAGTAAGCGTGTTCTGTAGTGGAGACCGCGTCTTGGCAAACGTAGCGTGGGACGTCCTCCGGCCAGATGGCGGGATGACTTGCAGAAGAGGACCGGCAGGGACTGGATGCATAAAGCTACAGACTGGGCTCTGTGGTGTACCTTGGGAGAGGCCTATGTCCAGCAGTGGACTGCAACGGGCTGATGATGATGATGATGATTATGAAAATCCCATATTATCCCTGACACTGATGAACATAGGCGATATAAATAAGAACATAAGATATATTAATAAACATATATTTCAAAAACAATAACTATTTTTCGAATTTTATTCCAAAATTGTATTTTCCACCAGTCTCTCCAAAATTTTATTCGATTTCTATGTCAGTCCGCTTATATGATTAATTTTATATTCCTAAAAACACGGGTTAGGCATGTGTGTAATGAATGTATTTATGTGTAATGGTTTCCGAAACGGAAATTCACTTCGGTCAGCTTAATCTATTTTCGATATAGCATAAACACGCAAACCGAACTGTTTGGTTTAACTAGAAGATTAATAAATTTCCAGTAATCATGCAGGAATTTAGTCATTGAATTGGACTTGTTTTTGAATAAGTAGGATATACTTGAAATCCAATGATAAACAAGATTTCTATTAAACCAACTTTTAATAAGGAACACACGTTACAAGAGAAGGTATACCAAAGACAAGACAAAATAACAAAAACCAACAACCGGAAGGAAACTATTCTTTTTTAAATATATATATAACTTTTTTATTATACTACCAGTATTTAAAATTTATTTCAATAGATAAATAATAATAATAATAATAAATAACACCCAACAGTCGCATACATAGTCTTGACTCCACACTAAGATCGAGTCTTGTGTCGTGGGTACCAGGAACTATATGAGACTTTTCGGTCTCACATACACCCAGACCCGGAAGAAATATTTGTGGGCCGCACAAACATTTCTCTCGGTGCGGGGATCGAACCCGCAGCCTCTCGTTTCACAGGCGGCGTCTAACCAACTGTGCCACGGAGGCTGTCAAAAAATAGATATTTATATATAAAAACAACCGTAGTCTGTGGTAGGTATAAATATAAAGCACGTTTAAAATAGGGAGAGATACTTGTCTGAAAGGTCCGATTATCGTAAGTATATAAAAAAAAATTGCTGAATGTATGCCCTGAGGATTGTTCAACTTGATCCCCCCACCTCCATTTCTAAATATAACCACGCTGCTGGCTTAGCCATAGCTTGATGATCCAAACCATCTCGGCACGAACCAAGAGGGCCGCAAATTATTTTTTGTGTCGCACTATCAAGTCATTATGCGATGCCCGATATAAAAAGTGCATCTTGTTAAACATTTGTCAGAACACGATAATATTAATATGGCATGAGCATACGATTCTCGCGTCCAAAAACTCTCTGAATGTAAATGTCCCATTTTTAAAGCTACGTAATCATAATTGTATCACCTTTTGAAAGAAATAATGAACTTCACAGTCGGCTCAAAGATTTGTTGGCATAGCTCATAATTAATAGTTCTCGCATATGTTTATTCTTTTAATTATATAATTAATAAATAAGTATACTCATAATCAAAAGTAATACTTTTTTTTACAAGTTGCATTCAGTTGCATATACCTCATATAGGAGAACACGACACTTACAAAGTTAGACATTTGTGTTCTCAAAGGGCTGGCAAAGGTGCCACTAGTTCACTCACGTCTCACAGTGTGCCTAGGTCATTTATGTCCCAAGATAGAACGTAATACCATGTTTTGCCAAAATTCTAGACCCGAGTGACTTATGTGAGATTTTGCATATCGAAAAAACTCAACTTCCATAACTATCAATGTACGAAGATAGAAAGTATGGCTTAATGCGTAGATATTTTTAAATACCTGTAGCAATCTGTAGTTTCCAAAATAACATTTTTTTTCTTCGCCTCCCGTGTCACATCATAGAACAAAAATAATCTCGAGTTGTCCTACTCACTCTGCCTTTGTAGTGAACTTGTGAATTTAATAAAGAAACCTAAACCCCCACAGTATTTGCATTACAATCAGGACCATTTATAGCCTAATGATGTGTGCTGTTCGCGTCCCGACGGTAACAACTCGGCCGTGCAAACTGAAAAAATTCGGGAAGAAAAACTGTTTGTACGGCCGCGTAAACTCATTTGAGTAGACCATTTCACTGTTACATTTCATGACTTGGCTTCATTAAATTATTTCTTCGGTTTATTTTATTATGTGCGTAATAACTTGTCGGCAAGGTTTTCGACAGGAAACTACAGGACAGAAAAAACAGGCAAACGACCATACGACCTCTTTCATGAATTTTCATGATACTTCATGGTGTGTGGAACTAGATGAATTTTATAATAATAAATAAAAGTAAAAAGACAATATTTAGTTAGATATTAAAATCACAAAACGTGGGACTTCTAGTATCTAATATGTGTATATGTAAGAGCACAGTTAGAATAGATTTCCAGATAGATTTCCAATTCATTCGAGTTAATTAAAAGCTCTTTTCAATGCCATTCGACAATCGCACTGTCTAGCACAGTCATTTATAAAATATTTTTATTTTATACGATTAATGAATAGAGTAATAACATAACTTGCACAAATAATGTATCGAAGGACTATAAATGTACCATCAATCTTGGTATTGGCAATAGAGTAATAAAATTTCTAGAGAATGGTGATTTTTTTCCCATCGTAGATCGATGCAATTTTTCCAGTCTAACTCAGGACCAAAGGGGTTACTCTCTGATCTGATACGAAGTTCGAATGTTCGGATAGTCGATGTCCAAAGTAAGATTTAAGTTTTCCATTTAAAGAAATCAATGCTATTTTCGATGACACGTGTAATTTTTATGAACTTAGTCTATGATTACTACATACGCTCTGTCGATTCAGATATTTTGTGAAGTATCCAGGCACGTTAATACAGTTTAATGTACTACGTCTGAAAATTTTAGCTTCGTATCACATCATAGAGTAACCCCCCTGCATCGTTATGTGGAATTGTCTTAATAAATATATTAGAAACTGGGCCAATGTTACCCCAATCGACTGTAACTCGACAATCTGATTTTACAACCTTCTTCGATTGATACCGTCTCATAAAAAACCGTTCGACAATGTACGCACTCAAAATGCCATAAATCACTGGTACGTCTGTATCCGGGGCCGGTGCTCGTTGTAACGGAAACGGAAGTAGTCACGGCGCAGGATATGACGCGAGCCGCCTGACAGTTAATATCCTGTAAGCTATGCACTACTGTGGCATTTGGATCCACTGGATTTTGCATTTTCAACCGTATGCCGATGGATATAGAGTGAATTTTTGGATAGGTTCGTCTCGTGCATCGAATGGAAAGATGGTATGCAGAGTAAAAATTATATTTCAGAAGTTTGAGTTCAGAGTTTATATTGCTGTTATTCGGGTTTTGTCTATGCTGAACTTTGTATGGGAGTAATTTATGTGTTAATTCAGTATTTTGCTTAATTGAAGAATTATGAAAGTTGAATTTCAACTCAATGTTTAGTTACTTCAGTATCAAGATTGTCTTCAGCCTCATGAAGTTCATTGCTATATACGACAGCTTCTGTAGCGTAGTTAATTAGACTTCGGCTGTGAAACGAGAGGCCGCGGGTCCGATCCTCGCACGGAGACAATTTTTGTCACCAAAAACCACAAATATTTGTCGTAACAAACGTACAAATAGTTGTAATTTTTTCGGGTCTGGGTTGAGACGAAAAATCTGTCGTAGCTTCTGATACCTACGACACAAGACTCGATCTTAATGTGTGTGTCAGAGCTATGTGACTATTGGGTGTATTTCTTTATTTATAGACTTTATAAGTTTATTTCACTTGTGAAAAATAATTTGTTCAGATCATTAAGACCAGGACATTTCACTTTGTTTAATTAAAATTTCCTCAAGAATTGGTATAATTAATCAAAGTAAAATGCAAGTTAACATTACGTAGACTAAAACCCTCACTAGCAATAGACATTTATTTATTTATTTAAATCTTTATTGTACACAAACTTAACAACAACATAGCTAAACAGAAATAATAATAACAAAGAGTACAAATGTACATAAAACATTGAATTAATTAATCAATGATATATTTTTTAATTAATATTTTCTAACATTAAAAGCCTCATATTTCCTTGCCGTAATCCTTATCTACGATAGCTCCAACCAGTTTTGTCCACAGATTTGAACTCGTATAATTATTATATATTATAGTTATGTATTCAGTGTCAGCGCTTATGGATTTATATCTACTCGTCTGTGTCATGCAACTCAACCCGGGCACTTAATACCCGTCACTAGATGGCGTATGGAGACACTGACACATGGACATCATCTAGAATATTGTGTACATGCTATATTAGTATAAGGCCTGTAATGAATCAGTCCGTAATACCCCACTGGTTAGCAAGGGACAGTCGTCGTCTACATCAAGAGTTTGATTGAATGTCTATTTCTCCCGCCAAATAGCAGTGTAAATGCACTGTTGCGTTTCTGGTTGAAGGAAGTAGCTAGATTAACATATTAAGACTTAACATCTCATGTCTCAGGATGTCGAGCGCAGTGGAGTGCCAAACATTGCTTTGTAATTCAATGTTTGGTCTTGCGACTGTTCATGAGCGGTCGTATCGCTTATCAATAGGCAAACGGTTTCGCCATAAGATAAAAAAAAGTTAAAAATACTTCATAATGATACTACACATACTATAAATATCCCTATGGTTTACAAGCCGTAGTCCACTAAGCTACATTAAAAATATCTTGTTATCCGTTACACGCATTATGGCACCGAAAACCCAGGGCGAAGAGCGCCCCAATTTACGTCTGCGTAACTATTGTTAGTTCTTTCATTCTTTCATTCTTACATAAGGCTTGTATGATGGGCTATGATCTAATTCGTCTCAATCAAATCTGAAAACTATTATATGGTGTAATATGCAAGTATCCATTTGTTTGATACTAGTTTGTTTGAGCTGTGGACTGATGAGGTTCCTGCGTTGCTACGGTCAGCCTCTATACTCCAGTATGAAGCACATCATCAAAAAATAACTCTAAGATTTCTCCATCCATTCTTTGTTTCTGTAAATAATTATTCTTCTTCTTCTACCAGGCGTTATCCCGACCGGTGCCAGGGCTCACCTTTCGGCTGAGTCTTCCCCATTTCGCCCGATCTTCGGCATCCTCAAGTAAGGTTATTGACATTTGATAATTATATACAAATATTTAACTTTACCTTATTGCTTGCTTTGCTTGACTTTATAATAACTGACATTATGAAGACCAAAAACAGCGAAGGTGCCTTTGAAGTCACTGAAGCTATTTAAATAATTCCGTCGTTTAATCTGCATTATTGAGCAATCAAGAGTGGTTTGAGGATTTGTGTAATGATAATGTCTGTAAGGGGTAAAGACTTAAGAAGGATAATAAAAGAGACGGTCTTTCATGAGCCTGTTTATATCCTATTTATGTTTAGAGGCCCACGTGGTGCAAAACACCAACAGAGAAATATTTTTAAATAGGCTTCTCACAAACAGAGCATGAAACATTACGGTATCGTAGAAGATCTCGTAACTGTTTCTGCAACAGTTGCTTTCTCGTGAGTGGCAAGCTTTACTTGCAAGTTGCACTTCAACGTGGGGTTTTGAAGTGCACACACACATAAACACACGCATACACACGCATAAACACACACATCGTTGTGCGTGTTACATTTAGCGCCTTCATGGGGAGAAAATTCATTTGATGCAGACGTTTCCCTCTTTACTTATAGAGGGGTGCAGCGTTTGTTTGTGAAATATCACAAAGAACTGCGTAGCTTGTAAGTCGGTTTCGTGAGATTTTTTATTTCAAGGATTTTGTGTAAGTTAATGCCATGAAAAATTTCAGCCCAAGAAAAGATTATTTACTATGTGTTATACTGGGTATATCAAGACTGCTACCGAAAACGAAGCCGGGTGGTAGTTTTAGTGAATACAAACACAATGCAACTAAAAGTTTCGCATTTTATTTTTTAAATATCGTAATTTTTGGGTGGTAAATCCATAGTTTTTGCTAAAATAATAATTTAAACTCTTTTATACCTAAGAGTCCTTATAAATAAAAGGGTATACACTATTATTTTAGGAAAAAAATGAATTTACCATTCAAATACGACCATAGGAAAAAAATAACAAAAAAAAAATCGTCGCTTTTTTTTCAATATTTTCTGTTGCAATGTGTCTGAAGTCACTAAAACTACCACCCGGCTTCGTTTTCGGTAGCAGTCTTGAGATACCCTGTATGATACTGAGGCGCGAGATTTTCATGACATAATAAGATAAGTTATGGGGAGATTGTGCAAGTTGTGAGAAGCTAAATATTATTTTAAAACCGCCGCACTATTTATATTTTAGAAATATTTATATATTTTAATTTCATTTCATTTATTGCTCTCCAAAAAATAGTCAAATAAATTGTAAATCATAAATTTAATGAGTACATAATCGTGGACCCTGCGGTGTTCGGCAACTTAGGTAATATTTTTTGCAAATATGGTTACTAAACTTATATTATATTATAAGCTAATAATAATATTATGAGGAAACGCAGTCGATTGTACATTAAGCCATACTATATTATATATCTAGATATATTATACAATGTACAGTTGTTTGTTTTCCCAAATAAAATAAAATAAAATATATATGTTACTATTCCACATGTTGTTTGGCGATATTTTTATTAAAACACATAAGGCCAACTGTTTCGTGACTACAGTTCAGTTCCTATATTTCACTTTGACGGTAAGTTTAGTTTTGAAAATATCATCAATCAATTTGAGACCGGTTTCCAAACCGGAAAACAAAAAACTGATAAGATGTACATTTTGACGGATTCAGTAATATTTTTCCATTTGTACGTCAAAGTATTGGGGTCAAAGTTAGATGCAACTAGTCTTTAATCTGTAATTTATACTTCACATACAGCGTTGATGCGACCGATGGGCATTAAATTACACTATGTATGCTATACGTCCTTGGTATTCATTCGGCACGGCACAAAAATTAATAATACCAAAAATGAGATTTTGTTTGTTTCAAACAAACTAAATAGCTTCCAAAAAAGAGTAAAACGCAACCATCTTGACTTGTGTAAGAGCGGCAACAACGCGCAGATTTTAGTACGATCTATCGTTTTAAGGTGAATGACCATGCGTTAGGCGTAATCAGCTGTTAGAAAAGGTACATCGTGTTCAAATGGGGCAAAAACTTAAAAAATCATTTATGACTAAACTACTGCTCCTATTTAATTGATTTTTAGTACAGAGCTTCAAAATGGTACCTAGTATATGCAGTTTAAAGAAACGCCCATCGGTCGCATCAACGTTGTATAGGGTTATATTAATTATTTTTACAGTATCAATTCTGACACTGAACTTATAATCTACAGTCAAGAAAAATATCAAACCATAACAATTACGTTTACGAAGCTAACTGATCGATGGCAGTTATTTGTAAGTTTCCTATAGGGCTGCCGACAATCGAAACCCGATTCCAGTTATAAATTGCGTAGCATGCTTCACTGCGCTTACACTTCGATCGTATTTCACCTACCCTCACCCCTAACATTTGTAAGATTTCCCGAGCTGTGACGTCACACAGGGGTTGCGAATATTCCCTGCAATTCCATTAGCGATGCGTCGGGGTGTTAAGGGCCGGAAAAAAGCTTGTAATATACCTGAGAGATAATGAGTTTTTACGGAGTGCGAAATTACCCGGTTGACGAAATGTGAGGTTATGATTTCAATAATGTATTTATGTGGGTATCATATTTTTTTGGCAAAGAACTTATTTGATAGGTTGTAAATAATGGTTTGAATATTTTCCAATAAGTAACAAATTTAATTAATAGAGAAATTTATATACACTTTAATAACTTTATTATATTAATTGGTGCTTTATTTAGGCAGGTAAATCATAATGAAACTATGATCCATCCATCCATCCATCCATCAGCCAAAGGAAGTCCACTGCTGAACATAGGCCTCCCCCAATGATTTCCACAGAGACCTGTTGGAGGCAGCCTGCATCCAGCGACGTCCCGCGACCTTTACCAGGTCGTCGGACCATCTTGTGGGTGGACGTCCTACGCTGCGCTGTCCGCGAAACTATGATCAATATATATAAAATTATCGTCTGAATTAAAACGCTTACTGGTTTTATTATAGCAATTTTGACGCTTTTTAACTTTGCAGAAGTTTTCATGAGTTTTTAAGCATTTGATTTCCATATAGACTTTTATAACCTGGATATATTTTAACCTGATTTGTCCATTAATAGAATTATTAATCTTAATATCGAACTACATTGGAATTTTAAAGCTGTACAAGTTTCAAACGATGTACTAATCATTGTTAAGTAAAGATGTAAAACTAAAAACGTTTTGAAATTCTATAAATTAAATTGCAAAGATAAATATTGTTCAAAGGTTGATCGCTATTAAGTTTACAGACAAATATACCCCTGTTAAATAGGACAGAATAATTTATAAACTAGATCGAGTATTAAAGATGTATTGGAGAGGCAATAGTTGTGGAACTTCGTACAATGGAAAGTTTTGTGAGAAGACCTGCCTCATCGGGATAGAGTTATAGCGGGTTCCATTAAGCGATTGTGTGCTCATAAAGTTTTCTTGTATCAATTATGGCGAAGTTTTATTTTACCAAGTATCCTTTGGTTTGAAGCAAACATTGAGTGTTTTATTAATGCAACCCTTTAGTAGTTTTTGTTTTATCTTCTTTGTGTTTCGGGTTATTTCTGTCAGTGCTAGATTGCGATTTCAGCTAAAATTTGTTTCTTTTCGTCTGCCCTTTATGAACTTCGAATTTATGGGATATATTTGGCTTATGGGATGTATATCTGATTTTGAATAGGCCGGCACATTCGTGTTAACTAGTGAGAAATAGCCGTAATCCTAGTTACTTTGCGATCGATAATTTACTTTACTGCGTTACATTTACCATCGGGTGTCATAATGGGTGTGCGGAATCCATGTGGAGTCCAAGAATGGTTTTGGTTTGGATTATCACAAGCTATTTTTCCGAAAAATGCACCGTGTCGATATATTAGACTTAGATCGTAATTTTATACGACCTAAGACGTACAATGTAGTCCATGTATAAAACAATAGCAGATATATCAACTATGAATCTTCAATAGATAGGAAGTTAGCTAAAATCCTTCATTTTACAAATTGATAACACGGCCCTCTTCTTTATTATATCCCAGCGCGTTGTCATACAGACGCAATACGATCTAATTTCTACGAATTATTTTTCTTAGTTTTGTCTCTTCATTATCTGTTAAAAAGTATATATAGGTATAGAAATACATATAGAAAAATGAATGGAAATGAAATGTGTACGTATTTTTGTATATATGTTTATAAAGCTAGACAAACCTAATGTAAAAGGCACGTTTAATATTTTGCGTTATAAACCCCGGGATTATCTGAAAGGCACAAAGTTACACAAGGCGTCTGAATGTATATGCCATGTCGTGTTTGGATCAAGGACTGGGCTTGTGACTCGTACGTGATATGCTTCTGAATTACTTGTCTAGATGTAAGAAAATATGGATCGATGGACGCTTTTATTAGTATCTAGGTCTAACTTGTTGCCTCTATAACTTAGCCGTTTAACTGAGTAATTTGCGAGAATAGGTTCCGCGAAATCTGTTTGTTTTTATCTTAATCCTACCGCCGTTGTTGGGATATATTTCATCAATTGGTGGTGCTTTACCGCTAGCTTCTATGGCCGTAAAAGTCTTTTTGCAAGGCTATTTATCTCTTTAGTTCATTGTTTTGTTACCCGCTTTGTTACGGAGGATAGTTGCTACTAATTTATTTCCAACTCCTCCTATTAATTTAACTTTGATTGATTTCGTTGCGGGTTTAAATTATACATTCCCGGAAACTCTCCCAGATTCAATTCTCTTTGTCATCACAATGCGTGCCACTGTTGATCCTGGATTACAAGAATTGAAATGGAGTGAACGGGACAGCGTTCTAAAGAAAAATCATCGCTTTATTCATGGTGAAATATTAATTATTTTTTTCCTTAATTTTAACATAATTCGTGCTTGAAAATATTTCCGTGAAAACGTTTGGATTTCTGCACCAGGTTTTAAAAAATATGTTATGTTGATATAATAATAAATAATTAAATAATGTTACAAAAGACAAATTAGAAATGATAGAAACATTAACAGCAATGGAGTGAGAAACCCAGCCGAAGTGAGCATAAGTTAACAGCGACATAAGTTGCGCCAACCTGCAACTTGGCAACGGCTTATTTACCCTCCACTGTAAGGCTTCAGTCGCTTTGAATCCACATGCACTTGGAAGATTTATTCCACAACTTAACCACATACGTATTTGCAAATTATAGATGGTATGTTACTTCTTAGATACCCTTTATAAAGTATATCCAGATTGAGATAAAAAACGGAGCTGGGTGGTAGTTTTAGTATCTTCAAAAACAATGCAAATAAAACTTAAATAACTAAAATTTTTAATAAAAAAAATAAAAACCGACTTCAAAACAAAAATCCACTAAAAACCAAAAATAAATAAAATAATAACTACCACTCCAAAGCAAAAAATAATATTTATTTCATGGAGCTCGTGCATGTTGATTAATTTGCTTAATGACTTGACTAGCCAACAAATCAAAATATATGCGTAACATATTGAAGGCGGGCCGCCCAGTACCAAACATATAGGACCTATGCCTTATATTAATTTAAATATCTATATGTTTGGTACTGGGCGACCCGCCTTCAATATGTTACGCATATATTTTGATTTGTTGGCTAGTCAAGTCATTAAGCAAATTAATCAACATGCACGAGCTCCATGAAATAAATATTATTTTTTTGCTTTGGAGTGGTAGTTATTATTTTATTTATTTTTGGTTTTTAGTGGATTTTTGTTTTGAAGTCGGTTTTTATTTTTTTTATTAAAAATTTTAGTTATTTTTATCTTTTTACTGTTGATAGGCATTTAAATGAAAAAGATTTGGTCTCCACAAGGAATATGTTCTTTCCGATGACAATAAAATCGCTAAAATCGGCTAAAAGCTGCCAAAGATATTGGAATATTCACATGTTTATTATTTGTCCCTCAACTACTGTAACCTAGCTTTTATACTCAACTCAATGCAAAAAGAACCGTTGAAATCCTATTAAATTTTGAGGAGTTCTACTCTCCAGGTCCGAACATGATAATAAGATCTTAATGTTGTGTTCCTGGTATCAAACTGTTAATACGTTCTTTCCAATGAAAAAGAAATAACTAAAATCGGTTAAAAGCTGCTGAAGATATTAGTATTTACGTGTATTTTAATTTTATCACCCCCCCCCCCTCACCCATACCCCTTTTTCCCTCCCTTAATGTAGCTTAACTTTTATAATGAACTTAATGCAAAAAGAATCATTGGAATCCTACTAAATTTTGAAGAGTTCTATTCTCCAGGTCCGAACATAATCATCATATCTTCATGTCGTATTCCTGGGATCAACCTGTCAATACGTTTTTTCCAATGAAAAAGAAATCACTATAATCGCTTAAAAGCTGCCGAAGATATTAGAATTTACGTGTATTTTAATTTTATCACCCCCCCCCCCTCACCCCCACCCCCTTTTCCCTCTCTTACTGTATCTTAACTTTTCTAATGAACGTAATGCAAAAAGAACCATTGCAATTCTCCTTAATTTTAAGGAGTTCCCCTCTCCAGGTCCGAAGATATTCATCAGATCTTCACCAAATTTTTATGGGACCAAACGACAAGCATCAGCTTTCAATCAAAGAAAGAATGATCGAAATCGGTTCACACAGTACAGAGAAACGAGGTAACAAACATAAAAAAAAAAAAAGCAACATACAGTCGAATTGAGAACCTCCTCCTTTTTTTGAAGTCGGTTAAAAATTGAGGCCTTTTTTATATTTTTAATTATAGTCGTGTTTGTGTGGTAATTACGTAGTTTTCCCTAAAATAGTAATGCACATTTATAAAATTGTAATGTGGTTATTTGAAAAAGCGGAATGGTACGCAAAAGCTTAAATTACAATTTTAGAAAAAACTATGCATGCCACGCAAAAACAATGATACTTAAAAATTTGCATAAGAAAAGATACGGAAATTTTAATTGCATAGTTGCCATAGGTATATAGAATGTGCTCTGTGTTTTATAGCGTCGTTGTAACCAAAGCTTGAGCCAACCAAACCAACCTGCTTCGTTTTCGGCAGCAGTCTTGATATACCCTGTACATAATATAATATTACTATTTCTTAACAGTTAGATGTATTACATAGATTGCGTTTATCTTCGAAAGTGTACGATGGATAGTTCGTCAAAGTTATAATTACATTTTGTTCGTAAAGTCATCACCACCTAATAGTACTATTGGAACCTATAGTAAGTAGATAATATAATTTAAAAAAATTACCTTGTGCCCAAGGGTGTATGTTTTATTGAATTACAAGTTGGTATAAAGGGTACGGATTTAATATTTTGACAGCTTCCGTGGCGCAGTTGTTCTGACGGCTGTGAAACCTGAGGCCGCGGCTTTGATCCCCCCACCGAGACAAATATTTGCGTGAACCACAGGTATTTATTTCTGATCTGGGTGTTTGTGAGACCGAAATGTCTCTCGTAGTTCCTGATACCCACGACACAAGCCTCAATCTTGGTGTGGGGTTAGGACTGTGTATGTGACTGGTCGATATTTTTTTTTAAATTCATGACGATACATATATCGAATTTATTGATATGGCAACACAAAACACTAAGATGTAAAACTTTTAAATATTTGTACTTTTTGTTTCTTGTTGAAAAATAAGTCTTTTGTTCATTTTAAACCACAAAATAAGAAAAAACCGTTCAAGAATTTGCATAAATTCGTGTTTAAATTTGTCTGCGCATACGGCAATAATGTTTTTAATAGTTTTACACCATTTTTTGTGCAGTTCCAGGTGTTAGCGCGTCATACTTGTTTTGCAAAGCTATACGTACGTTAATGAATTACATTTTAATTAGGTATGGAAATTTTGTTAAGGCACTATATTTGACTATAAATATAAGCAGTTTTAAGATACACGAATATAAAAATGGAGGCCATCAGGAATCGAGTCGTATAACCGCTTTGCCCCTGTTATCTGGGACGAATATCCCACGGTTATAGTAAAATTAATGTAATAAATAATGCAATGTTATTATCTAGTAAGTGCGTAGTGGCCTGTTGGTAAACGGACCAGACGCGGCTGCCAACATGTTCACAGTTGTCGCGGGTTCGAATCCCAGGGCACAACTCTGACTTTTCGGAGTCATGTGTGTATTGATAGTTAATCACCACGCACTAAAAACGATGAAGGAAAACATCGCGACGAAACCTGCATACCATAGTGAGTTATAAGAATTTCTATGGTATGTAAGTCCTCCAACTCGCACTAGGCCAGCGTGGTGGACTATATGGCCTAACCACTCTCAATCGTACTCTCGATTGTAGAGGAAGCCCGTGCCCTGCAGTGGGAAGTATATGGGCTGATACAGAATAATAAATCCTTGTTTATTTCCTTAATAAAAATATATTTTATCCATCTACATTGTTTATAATTTTTTTTTTGTTATACAATAATAAATAACCTTATTGGCTTATATATTTGAGTTTCATTAAAATTATTTCAGTTTAATATATTTCATGCAACATTCAACATAAAACTACCATAATTATGATTTCATTCCATGTACTTTTTTTAATAATGTAACAAGTATTGCAATTTTATGACCTACGAACCGCTTATGATTTACCGGTCATATTTTCGAGCAGCTAAACATTTTAATCAAGGATAGGTACTAATGATTGTGACAAGAAAATGATAGATTGTACATTTATACTATACAAGCGGCCCGGCCCAGCTTCGCCCGGGTACAAATAGATTTCTGTACAATAATATGTACGTATTATACATATAAACCTTCCTCTTGAACCACTATCTATTAAAAAAAACCGCATCAAAATCTGTTGCGTAGTTTTAAAGATTTAAACATACAAAGGGACATAGGAACACAGGGACAGAGAAAGCGACTTTGTTTTATACTATGTAGTGATTATACATATACAGGCTATATCAAGACTGCTACAGCTGTAGCAGTCTTGAAATAACCGGTATAGGTACAGATACAAACCACTTTATTGAACACCACATAACATAAAATAACAATAATAATAGAGAAAACTTACAAATAGTTATTAAGGAAAATAAGGATTTGCTCTCTAAAAAAGCTTTAGCCAAATCTCGGTACAGTCGCCGCACCAATGAGGTGAATTGGCTGAACTATGTTGCCATTAGAAATCACTGCAGTAAGGTGTGTAGGAATGCACAACGCCGACACATTCATAACTCAGTTGAAAACGGGGACCCGGCTAAAGTCTGGAAATTTCTAAAGACCCTAGGAGTGGGTAAATCTCGACTAGATTCTATTCCCAAAACTTTAGATTTAAACTCCTTGAACCAACATTTTTCTTCCTCGTCGAATATGGATAAAACGACTAAACACAAAACCTATTAAAATAAATTATCTTTCTACCCTTCAAACTCCTAATTGTTCTGCCTTTGTTTTCAAAGAATTTGCTAGTTGTGATGTTAGGAAGACCATTACGCTTATCTCCTCCAATGCAGTGGAGAGTGACCATGTCAGCCGCAATATGATTCTACCCATCCTGGACGAAATTCTTCCCATAATTTCCCATATCCTTAATTTTTCCATATCCACACAGACCTTTCCCAGTGCTTGGAAAGAAGCTAATATCATTCCCATTCCCAAAAAGCCCAACGCTTCTATATTTTCCGAATTCCGTCCCATTTCCATTCTTCCATTCCTATCCAAAGTCCTTGAACGTCTAATCCATACCCAATTAAATGACTTCCTTACCAAACATAACCTTTTAAATCCTTTCCAATCAGGGTTTCGTCCAGGACATAGCACAACTACCACTCTGACCCATATTGCGGATGGCATCAGGTCTTGTATGGAAGGGGGCATGCTGACAATCTTAGCGCTGCTAGACTTCAGCAATGCCTTCAATACTGTTGACTTCGATATCCTACTAAGCGTACTGTGTTCTCTTAACATATCTCCAACGGCTGTTGCTTGGTTTCGTAGTTACCTGTACGGGCGCCGGCAGCGCATCAGTGTCGAGGATAACTTATCCTCGTGGTGCAGTGTAACTGCTGGCGTATCACAGGGCAGCGTGCTATCTCCTCTACTCTTCGCAATTTTTATAAATTCCATTACATATAACCTTCGCTCCTCCTATCACCTCTACGCAGATGATCTTCAAATTTACGCTCGAGCACCTTTAGATAAGATTGTAAGTGCAATTGCAACTATAAATCTCGACATCCATGAAATTTGTGAGTGGAGCAAGACATATGGCTTGAAAGTCAATCCTAAAAAGACTCAGGTCATTGTTGTCGGCAGCCCCAGGATGATTTCGAGACTAGATCACACCCAATTACCAAGTGTTTCTTGCGATGGAATAACTGTTCCATACAGTAACACTGTAAGAAATCTTGGTCTACACTTCGATCAGTCGTTCACCTGGGGTCCTTAGCTTCGAGAGTTAAGTTGCAAGCTGTTTGCCTCGGCAAGGTCCTTGCGACGGTTACACAATGTTTTACCCATTGCCACGAAATTTTCACTTGCGCAAACTCTCCTTCTTCCCATCCTTGATTATGCGGATGTCAGCTCTTGTCTGTATGTCTTGATCTCACCGAAGACCAACTTAATAAACTTGAGCGACTTCAAAATTTCTGTATTAGATTCATATTTGAACTACGCAAATATGATCATGTCTCTGAGTTTCGTGCTAAGCTCAAGAGGTTACCTATACGCCTTCGTCAGAATACTCACTTTCTCTTACTCCTTTATAATATTTTGTTTAATCCTCTCACCCCATCTTCAAAGAACGTTTCACTTTTCTCCATGACTCACATTCGAGGTCCCTGAGGTCGTCAGAGAACCTTAAGCTGAGAATGCCCATACACACAACGACATTTACTGATAAATCGTTTGCTGTTGAAGCTGTCCGATTATGGAACGCGCTTCCTGTTGTGGTTCGACGGGCACAAACCTTGTCATCTTTCAAAAAGCTGGTGAAAGCACACTACCTTTCTCTCTAAACAGATAAAGCATGGTATTATTTCCTCTTTTCGGATATATATATATTTTTAATTTGTAGTATAATTATAAATTATTATAGATGTTTATGTAATTATTTAAAATTGTATGTATGTATATATGTATATATTATATGACGTATGAGTATTTATTATGTCATTTATATGTATTTTTTATGATTATCTATTTTATAATTTATATCTATTGGAGCTTAACTTATCTTTGTTTTACACTGCCCTTTCTTTTTCCTTCTTTTATATCCACCCAAAGGTTGTCTGGTGGAGATCGCTTATTAGAGATAAGACCGCCTTTTGTACTTTTTATAGATGTTATTTCCTTATATTGTTATGTTCTTTTATATGTGTACAATAAAGATTAAATAAATAAATAAATAAATAGAGAGAAACTGGCGGCCTCATGCAATAGCGATCTCTTCCAGACACCCATATAGCAATAGAATAGGACATATTATTATGTATCAGTAATTTGAACTATAATCTCAAAATACTACTAATTAAACAGCTTATAAAAGGTTATTAAGTCAGTTTGCAACTTATTAATGCTAAATTCAAACACGCTAAGTTCTCACCTGTCGAGTCTTGGCAAGATTGAGTGTGCCAGACAACTTACCAGACAAACTGTGGATTTAGTTGAATGTTACGCCACGATTTAGCGCTCTTTGTATGTTTAAGTAATACTAGTTAATCTATACACATTGATTATTAAACTAGGTATGCTATTACACTGAAAAGTTGTAGGAAAACTAACAATTTGCTATCATATTTAAAATTGGTGCTAGGTCTCTCATATGAGAGAGGCGCTTCCGCCAACCAACAGTTTAAGTACCCTGTTTCGGATTGAAGGACATTGTAGCCAGAATAACTACAGGACATATTGAGACTTAACATTTATGTCTCACGATGGCAAGCGCAGTAGAATTTTAAGCAGTGCTTTGTATTTCAAGGTGTTATTTGGTTTTTCTACCGTAAATGAGCGGTCGTATCCCTTACCATCAGGCGAACAGCATGTTCGTCTCGCCATTCGATGCAATAAAAAAACCGTGACCAAATTTGGTTCTGGAGCGTATTTCGGTATTCCTAATTCGGTCTGAGAGTAAATGTGGGATCAAATATGTAGATAGAAGAAAAACCATTACAGTCCTATATTTTCCTGGAAATATTCAGCCAATGCAAGCCACAAGAATGGTACGTGCGCAAACGAATTCCGGATGAGGTATTTATGCTGGGAATTAAATGAACTTTGAGACTAAACAATTTGAAAATGTTTCGCAAATTTGTGTTGGAATATTCTGAGTGTATTAGTATATTTATAAAATTTCAAGTAGAGTTTCGGGTGCATACGATAAATAATCTCCAGTTGATATTATAGTACCTATAAAGGTAAATACGGTCTTATTCAGAGACTGGTTTAAAACCTATTTTAGTTATCGAATAATTGTCTCTTTCGAACGACTTTTGAATTCAGTTTGAGCGAAGAAGGCACAAAAACTCGGTGCTAAAATAGGTTTTTAAACTGTTTATGAATCAGGCCATTGGAATAGTAAGGAGCAAAAAGTTTTCGAGGGTTGCATATTTTATAAGAAGACTACAAAATAGTGGTAGAGCCACACTGTAATTACCTAAGTCAGCTGAAATAGCTTACAGTAGCATAAACTGACGTGGAACTTCCTTTGCTGTAGTCTTTCTTATTAGTGAGACTGCCACAGGCACAAAATCTCTTGCTCCCGTCTTGTTTTCTTCACTTTTCACATTTTGAGAGATTTGCAACGTAATTTGAAGTTTTAAATATTTCGGCCTAAAGTCGCGAGATAGCTGTTTCTCACTGGGCAACAAAATAATGGCGTCCTGATTGTCCGTATTTACAGAATAATATTGATGGTATTTCATTCAAACATATTCGCAATCAACCTAGGTAACATTGTACCAGGTTTGAAAAAAACAAAACCTACCTGGTGTTTTTGTCATAAATTGCGATTTTAGTCTGCAAGTGTTAACTAACTCGTATACGTATCACTTTTTTTCATAGGAAAGCTCCCGAACAGAATAATTAAAGTTTAAAACCGGTAAAAATACTCGTGACTATACGGGTGTCCAAAAAATCGTATAAACTTAAATCTTAAATAAAAAATGATTTGACCAAAAAAATCGAATTTTTACCAAATTTTGCACAATGTCGTTTGTGGTGATTAAAAATATATCGGTTAAATTAACTAACCCGAAACGACACTTGTTTCACTATCAAGGATAACTGCTGCAATACCATTTGCTGGACTTATATAATGAAAACACGAAAACACAAACAGGAAAACTCACGTACACAAGTATTTAAATATAAACATGGAAGCCGGGAGTTTGCGGCGTGCGTTTGACAATCAACAACTCTCCAGTTGCGAGCTTCTTGGTTTAACTTTGATCCGTACTGCGGAATTGTGTTTGAAGTGGAGCAAAACTTTTACCTTCACGTGCACGGATCACGTGGAATTTAAGTAACATACTTAGCATTTATTTAATCCTCACTTATAAAGATCAAAGTTTGTGAGTATGGAAGTATTTTTTTTTTCCAATGAATGGCTAGACGAGCATGCCGTTCTCCTGATGGTAAGCGATGCGACCGCTCATGAACAGCATCAGAACAAAACAACACCTTGAGTAACAAAGCAATGCTGAACTAGCCATCCTGAGACATAAGATGTTAAGTCTCAATATGTCCAGTAGTAACTCTGGCTACAATGTCCTTCAATACGAAACACAATATTGCATTTACACTGCTGTTTGACGGAAGAAATAGACAATGCGGTGGTGCTTACCCAGGCGGCCTCTCACAGATGAGAGACCTACCACCACTGTATGGATGTTTGTTACTCTTTCACGCAAAAACGGCTCAACAGATTTTGATGAAATTTGATATAGTGATAGCTGACACCCTGGATTAATACATAGGCTACTTTTCATCCCGAAAAATGTAGTGTTCCCGTGGTATGAGTCAGGAAACCAAATGAACATATTTTCTACTCTTTCAAATTCGAACAATTGGCACGGGATAGGAGAGGACAGAATCGAATGCTTTTCGTCATTAGACTGAGAGAAGGCGGACAGAACGGGATATAACGGGACGGGAAATATAGCCGACGGCGCGCGGGAAATACGTAGGTACGCGAATAAATATGTTGTTGATGTGGACTGGACTGAAAAACTATCTGCAACCGGGCGAAGCCGGGCCCGACTGCTAGTGGTATATAAAACAGTATACAAGCGGAAATGAAAGTTGACGCATTATCTGACGTATACGTTTGAGTTTTTTTTAATTTACCTTATGGTAAGCAATACGACTGCTCATGAATAATAGCAAAACCAAACAGCTTCTTAAAATATAGTAAAATATGTATATGTTACCGGAAATGTATGAAGTCTAGGAATTGTATACATTTCCTAGGAAATGTATACAATTCCGAAGCTGTTTAGGAAATGTATAAAATATTCTTTCAATAATTATTTTATACATACATATATATCCTGGGAAATGTATACATTTCGTAGGCATTGTATAAAATTCCAATATCGTATTAGGAAATGTATAATAATAATGGTTTCTGTAATAAAACACGTTGTTCAAATGAGAGTAATATTTTTTATCATAGGTAACAATCATAGCGTTAAATTTTATAATACTTAACTATTATAGAATTTATATTATATAAATAAATAAATAAATACTAACCTAACCTACCACTTTACTGGTGGTAGGTCTCTCATATGTGAGAGACTGACTGGGTGGGTACCATCGCAATGTCTATTTCCGTCAGACAGCAGTTTAAATGCACTGTTGTGTTTCGGATGGAAGGACATTGTAGCCAGAGTAACTACTGGATATATTGAGACTAAACATCTATATGTCTCAGGATGGCGAGCGCAGTGGAATGCCAAGCATTGCTTTGCAATTCAAGGTGTTGTTTGGTTTTGCTAATGTTCATGAGCGGTCGCATCGCTTACCATCAGGCGAACGGCATGCACGTCTCGTCATAACAGCAATTAAAAAAAAATATATAAAGAAAGCTAACCTACACGCATGGACCTTTTACGATCGGATGATGCAATACCTCGCTCCGCTATCCCCGCTTACCCCTTGATATCTTAAATATCTTACATTTCCGATCACTGTATACATATATGTTTATGTGCACTTATATATGTTTATAATAATATTATTTACGTCTTAGACTTTCATTGTCTTTATTTTACACTGACCTTTCCTTTTTCTTGCTAATATCATCCCATGGTTGTGTGGCAAAAATTGCCTTAGAGCGATTAGTCCGTTATTTGTACTTTGTTATTTTGTATCATCATTAAAACTGGTATTATTTTAATCTCTTAATAATTATAAAATAGTCTTGTAATTTTTATTTTGGTGACACGTTTGTATAGCGACTATTGTACACAGGTATAAAACATTTGTGTGTGAGTTATTCCTTTTTTTTTAAACTGGTTACAATCTACACTAATATTATAAAGAGGAAAGATTTGTATTTTTGTATGTAACGAATAAACTCAAAAAGTACTGGACCGATTTTAATAATTCTTTTTTCATTAGAAAGCTACATTATCACTGAGTAACATAGGCTATATTTTGTACTAGATTACTATAGAAATAAATAGATAAAATGATTCAAGAGGAAGGTTTATATGTATAATACGTACATATTATTGTACAGAAATCTATTTGTACCCGGGCGAAGCTGGGCCGGGCCGCTAGTGAACAATAAAAATATAATGACAAGGTTTTTTTCAAACAAAAATGATTGAATTTCCTGTATCATGTTAGGTCACTATTTTGACGGAGGCAATTATTCTATGGCGAATGGACTATTTGGCCCAACTCCTCTCAATCGTATTTTGGATTGCAGAGCAAACCCATGCCCTGCAGTGGGACGTATATGGACTCATGACCCCAAATCCTCTAACCAGGTTTTGTCTGTAGGACACAGGACACATTAATATGTCACACTTTGGAAGTAGTAGATCTACGCTGTTGTCAGTCATTTGTCAGAATGAATAGCCAGGTTTATCTAGGGGGGTATCTTACAGGAGATAGACGTAAAGTGGCAGCTTTTTTCTCAGACATCGTTCAATGCGTGAGATTACCAGATGCCCAATTTCCCTTTCCCTTTTCCTTTCCCTTTCCCAACTTTTTCTTTCCCACACCGCTCCCGATTTCATGAACTAGCAACACATCCATGATCCAAGCGTTGTAGATGTTCATGGCAGTTATCACCATAGATTAGAATTACACATATATACAGAGATAGATGCGCAAGTCTATTTTTTTTATTTTTCGACGTGATTTCGCCATCAGAGGGCGCGCCAGGCAAACGTGCGAAATTTCATATTTTTGGTTCCGATATTTCAAATTGTGTATCTCTTTCGTTACCTCTTTTAATTTTAACAAATATCAAATTGAAATTGTTTTTAATATCAAGAAGTTCATAATATCAACATACAAAACATATTTCTTTGTTGAGTGGTGTGTACCACTCCGTTGAGTGGTGTGTTCCGCCATTTAACAATTAGATTTAAATTATACTTCGATCAAATATACACTAGATACACAGTTCCCTGTACATGTTCTGTTAAAAAGTGGCACCCATGCATAGAAACAAACCAAAAAGATCACATATTTCAAATATATTAACACAAATTCCACCTTATTCCTGGAGCTTAAAGTAGCTTTTCACATAATATTGTCTAAAGTTCTGCGACGTTTTAGAAGCAACTGTCGGTGCGTAACTGAAGGCGAAAGAGTGCTTAAAGCACTCTTTTTTGGTGCCATTTTCTAAGCGCTCATGTTGTATCTAGTGTATATTTAATCGAAGTAATTACAAGAAAATTTTCCGTTCTCGCCGAGCATGGCGCTAGATTCGAAATAATTGTTTTCAATATTTTTCATGTACGAAGTCGCACCCCTATGGTTATCACTTACCATCACCTGACATGTTTACTAGTTTGTCGGTTCCATGCAGTAAAAAGACTTATATCTGTCTTATACTCGTATGTGAGGAGTTATTGGGTATAATTATTAAATTGAATTACATCATCTGAAGCTAAAGTTGTTTTTATTAAAAAACAAAGTAACCGGTCCTAAGTTTATGTGAATTTATCATATTTTTATTGTTCATTGTAACCAGTTTGAGGGAAATAAAAATGAAGTAACTAGATTCCATTAATTATATGTTGTTTTTATATTGTGATTTTCATGCCTTTAAACACAATTAAAAAATACATTTTTTTTTCTACGATGTAATGGTTTCATTGTTACAATAAAATTCGCTAGAAATTTTATAAAAAGTAGCAATTTGTTTAATCTACTTGCAATTGTCGTCTTTGTGATTATTTTTTCAATCGTTGTTAAGTGACCATAAAATCTATACCTATAGTTGAATAAAAACAATAAAAAAAGTATTAAAAATAATAATTCATCACTATTGTAAAAAATATTATAAAGACAAAATATAAACGTTTGTACTCTAATACACACATCTGAGAGATGCAAACATTATAGTACCTATTATTGTCTGTATAAATTCTATTTCCGCAATGTATCCTTCTCCCACCATACAGTTCCAGTATGAAAGACATTGTAACCAGAGTAACTACTGGACCTATTGAGACTTAACATCTTATGACTCAGGATGGCGAGTGCAGTGGAATGCCAAGCTAGGCTTTGTTATTCATGGTGTTTGGTTTTGCTACTGCCATGAGCGATGGTATCGCTACCATCAGGCAAATTTGTTTTATCTTATGTATTAAATTTGACAGCCTCCGTGGCGCTGACGGTTAGACGCCGCCTGTGAAACGAGAGGCCGCGGGTTCGATCCCCGCACCGAGAGAAATGTTTGTGTGGCCCACAAATATTTCTTCCGGGTCTGGGTGTTTGTGAGACCGAAAAGTCTCTCGTAGTTCCTGATACCCACGACACAAGACTCGATCTTAGTGTGGGGTCCGGACTATGTATGTGACTGTTGGGTGTTATTTATTATTATTATATTAATGGTATGCTCGTCTCACTATTCATAGCAATACAAATATTGAGTTTAGGAAACCTATAAAGTTGAAATATACCTACTTCTAATAAACCAGTGTCAGACATTGAGATATTTTACCACGTATAGAGAAGCTATCCCATAAAAATATCTTGTTCGATTTTGGTAATAGTTGTATTTAAATCGATGCAGCCTGGAACAAATATTAGACGTCGTCGAGACGAGCAAGCTGATGGCAAGCGATACGACCGCTCATAAACAGTAGAAACATTTTACTGCGCTTGCCATCCTGAGACATAAGATGCTAAGTCTCAATATGTCCAGTAGTTGCTCTGGCTAGAATTTCCTTCAATCTGAAACACAACAGTGCATTTACACTGCTGTTTCACGGGATAAATAGACAACGCGGTAGTACCCACCCAGATGGCTTCTCACATATGAGGGACCTACCACCAGTAAAACCGAACCAAACAATATAACCTTGCAGCGTTAGACTACTTTCAGTGTGGAGTTTTCTTGCGACCAAAAAGTCGAAAGCGCCGTGCATTTCTTGGCAATTACGTGTTTTTGACTGATTCGTGTGCGGTGCATGCACCGCACCCAGTGGGATATATTTTTCATAAAGAAAAAGACGTTATTTTTATAGTATAAAATTGATATAAGACAACATACTTCCATATCGCACATACAAAGCTATAACATAATGAACCTTACCCCAAATATTTGACACGTTCTCTCGTACATTCCTTATCGTTATTAATTTGGTATTCCACGCGGCCCGTCACTTGAGACGTCTTTCAAAGCATTAAGAGTTGAGATAATTAGCAGGGATTCGGCAAAGGGTCTCATTCATGCCGAGTCCGAGCAATTCAATTTGTTTAACCATCAGTTTGTTTACTGGAGTTAAGTTTAAAGTATGTTCGTTAGCACTTTATGAAAGGATTTCGATGTATCCAACGGTGCAGTGGCTATTCAAATGGAATGGATTTTCAGTAGTTTTTTAGTCTTAAATTGAATGTAAAATTCTTCGATTGAGGCAATCTTTTTTTTATCTCATCTTTTATCTTTTGCTTCAATTGCGACCTTTAGTTTTAGGCTATAGCGGGGATTTAATAAGACCTTATTTTTGTAACTATTATTACAGTCTCATGATAATAACACGTTTTGTGTAAAACAAGAAATATAAATAAAATAAATCAAACCAAAATTTATTGAATTAAGTAAGGAAATTATTAACTACCTACATCTTATATTATGTATTTAATAGGGCATGGAAACCAACCCAATCAAAAACTAAAAGCTTTTTTGCCGCGCCGCAACTGGTAGCCAAAATAAAAAATATGGTAAATATCCTGACTTCATATTATAGTCTCACAAACTTATCAGACCCGGTGAGGGAGTCGCTGTAATTGAATTTGACGTTGCCATTAAAAATAGATGTTGCAATAAAGTGGGTAAAATAAGATTTTTCAATCCGATCAATAGTGTCGAGAAACTGACCAGTTTCATCTGCATGATATTTTTCCTTTACAAGATTTCTAACAAATTGCTCCCCAAAATCCTTAAATAAGTGTATATGTATCCTCCTCTACAATCGAGAGTACGATTGAGGGTGTTTAGGCCATATAGTCCACCACGCTGGCCTAATGCGGGTTGGTGGACTTATATACCATATAAATTCTTATAAATCGCTATGATATACAAGTTTCCTCATGATATTTCCTTCATCGTTTTAGTGCGTATAACTAGACTGTCAATACACGCATGACTACGAAAAATCAGAGGTGTGCCCTGAGATTCGAACCCGTGAACGCCGTGAACATGTTGGCAGTCGCGTCTGGTCCATTTAGCAACAGTCCACCACGCACGTAACGATAAATTTTAGTTTATGATATGTACTTACATCTATTGTATTAGTACGTACAAAATTCTGTTTTCGTGGATATTAATTTGTAAAGCTGACAACACAAACCTTTCGCGGCCGCTACGCGTTGATATTATTTTTCGAAGGGTATTAATGGTATCTGAAGACGCTTTTCTTTCTTCGTAAAATTTAATACCTAAAGTCTAACGTTCCTAACGTCACTTTATAAAGTTTTCGGCATTTTTCACTGGTTTAAAATAATGCAGGAAAAATAAATACATGGAGTAAACAACCAATGGCGGATATGTCAGCGACTGGCAGGTATTCAAACATGACGGTATTCATACAATTCCAAATGACGTCTTTGTTTCCAGTTTTGGCCACCGGGCCAGATATGTTTGTGGCTCTATAAGTAGAATTGACACATAAGCTGTCATATTATGATAACATGTAATTAAGTTTTGCAGCGTTAAGATATTAAACATAAAGCAAGAAAAGGTCGTCATATTAAAGACTAGGAAATGTTTTTTACTACACGTTGCCATGTCACCTTTAAATGTTTACTTATCTTTACGATCTAAATTACTGTTATGCCATATTTATACACCATTTCCTTTCAACAATACGTTGAACTTAAATAACCAACAATTTTGTTAATTCTACTAATCATGCAAATGTTGTAAATGCGAAAGCTTGTATGTTTTTTACTTCGTCACGCTAACACCTAACACGGCTGGACAAATTTTGATGAAATTTGGTATGGAAGTAGCTGCCACTCTGGATTAAAACATAGGCTTATCCCATAAAATGTAGTGTTCCCGCGGGTTGAGCAAGCACACAAGTATATATGCTTATATTTCAAAAATTAAGGGATGGAATGAGCTAGAGTATAGGGAGGATGAAATGGGACATAAGAGGATAGGACTGCATTTCACGGGAAAAGTATAATAAAGTACGAAAGTTATGTATAGTTTAAATATAAATAGTACGTGAAATAATATGATTCTGATGTAAAATGGCCTCAAACAGTGTCTACGTTGAGTAATAATATGAAATACACGCAATAGTCACAGATATAATGTTGAATAACATAAATATTTATGTCTTGTATATTGTGGATAACTTCTAATTGTGGATCACACAAGCATTTCTCGCAACACTTTTGCTAAACATCGGATGGCGAGCGCAGAGGAATGCCAAGTATTTTTCTGTTATTCATGGTGTAGTTTGGTTTTGCTAATATCTAGGAACAGTCGTTTCTGTTACCACCAACCGAATGGCATACTCGTCTCGCCATTCATAGCAATAAAACATAAGGTTATCAGGATGCAACTTGGAACGACGAAAATTATTAATTTTATAAACTTACAATTAATTGTCATGAACATTATCGTCCTTAAAACTGGAAACGTTTATTTGTGCTGTTTTAAACAGTTTATTTATAAGTTGAAGTTTATATGCAAATAAGGTTATTGCCATTATGAATCCGCGTATAAAACATAAATTTAAAAATCCACTAAATTATATTATTTTTTTGCATAAAAAACGATATACTAATTGTGTAGTTAATTGCTTAATATGTCTAATACATGTGACATTTTAAAAAATAATTGTTTTTTGAATACTATAGCTTAACCTCGGTGTTGTCCCAAGAGATAAAATTTGACGGTGGCTACGCAAGGATTCTGCAAGAAGTAACCGTAAATAACTTCAAGGTGAAGCTATAAGTTTTATTGGAATAGCATGGTTTTCTTCAAAGCGAAGAATGGCGAGACTAGCATGTCATACACCTTATGGTAAGTGATATGACCGCACATGGACAGTTGCAAAACCAAACAACACCGTAAATTACAAAACAATGCTTTGCATTCTACTGCATTCGTCATTCTGATATAAGATATTAATCCAATGCGATATATTTTTTTTTTCTTTTTTTTTATTATGGCCCGGCATAATGGCTAATACCGCCCAGGCAGAGGATCCATTGACATCGGACGGCAGTCCCATGCCAATGGAAACAATTATGCCGGCCTGCTAAGGTGCCTCTTCACACTACGGCGGAAGGACCCAGGATTGTAGGAAGAGGGAACACGCGAGAAGGCAAACAATTCCAAAGCCTGACGGTGCAGCATAAAAAAGAATTTGATAACCGTTTGGTTCGCGCCGGGATGGTGTGGATCGTCAAGCCATGGCTTCGCAAGCCAGCACGCGTGGTTCTAGTTGTAGCGACTCTAAGTTGCTCGTAACGTCTGCATCATTCACAATGCGGAAATATTAAAAATATTTATAAAGAATAATTTATTAGTCAAAGTAATTATTTGTAAAATTTTAAATTCAAATAAGCGATAATATAGACTGAGACCTGGTTAAGGATATTGACTATTGGCTGAATTTAAAATTACGAATGGTTGGTCGCAAAATAATAAATCAATTAATCTTTCTTTAATGTATGTTTATAGATTAATATGGTATAGGTAAAAACCAAACACTTATAAAAAGAAAACCAAATTTAAATTGCTTAATAACATGATTTTTTGTTGAGTCGATGAATGTCCTAACCTTGAGACGTGTTATTTAGAAATCATCGCTTTTTCAAACAAGTCCCAAAAAGTGTCTTCTGTTCGAATATTTATCGGTGATATAGGTGCTCATTTTTTCCTGTGTAATTTATTAAACATTATAAAAAGTAGTATATAAACGAGATTAGATCCGTTTTTGTCGCAGTAATATTTCGCAAGGCAGCTATGAAGATTTTAATTTTGCTATTGGCATTATTTAGTGCTCTAAATGCACAGAACAATGAGCGTGTTCAACGACGCACAAAGAGCGATGACTCTGAAGTAGTGTGTGGATATGAAGAGACTGATACAATGGAGTTTCGCAAAACTTTGTACGAGTTCGCCGTAAAGATGTACAAAAGCGTGGCTCAGCATAGTGGATTACACTTTGTCTTTTCACCGACCTCGCTTTGGCAATCATTAGCTGCTATTGCAGAAGGCACCGACGGACTTACTGCACAAGAACTAAAACAATTTCTTGTCTTGCCAGAAGATGAATGTGTGCGTGAATCTTTCTACAAAATCGCCACAACTCGCGAACCAGTTGGTCATGGCGTCACCCTAGCAAGAGCCCGGCTTTTCTTCGTCGACGAAGAATTGACCGTAAACAGTCAGTGGGAAAACTTTGCTGCAACCAAATGCAATTTGATAACAACCCGGGCTCCGATAAGACGGAACCCACAAATGGCTGCGATCCAAATAAGACATGCCATTTCATCCCAACTGGCAAGTCTTAATTTGCAAGGAAATTCAGTGTTGGCAGACTCGCTCGACTACCATGGATTATGGTCGGAAGCGTTCTCCGATGCAAGTATTGTAAGGTCGCCGTTCTACGACCACAAAGGCGACCAGGTAGGATCAGTAGACATGATGAGGATGAAGAAACGCATGCGTGCCGCCTTTATAGAACAATTGAACGCAAAAGTTTTTGAATTACCTGTCGGTCATCAAGGCAGGTACCGTATGATTTTCGGCATTCCAGTAAAGGGGCACGAGGTGAGGAAGTCACTGGAGACTATTGATTATTCAGTGGTATTCGAGATCTTGGATAATTTGAAGGAGAGTCTCATACCTATAGAAATAGGAGTACCAAGGTTCTTGATCTCAAGTGAAGTTGATGTCCGAACTGTATTGGAAGATGTCGGACTGCACGGCTTGTGGACTGACGCAATGGCAACTGGGTAATTTTCTTATTGTATTGTATTGTATCAGCCCATATACGTCCCACTGCAGGGCACGGGCCTACTCTACAATCGAAAGTACGATTGAGAGTGGTTAGGCCATATAGTCCACCACGCTGGCCTAGTGCGGGTTAGCGGACTTACATACCATAGAAATTCTTATAAATCGCTATGGTATGCAGGTTTCCTCACGATGTTTTCCTTCACCGTTTTAGTGCATGGTGATTGACTGTCAATACACACATGACTCCGAAAAGTCAGAGGTGTGCCCTGGGATTTTAACCCGCGACCACCGTGAACATGTTGGCAGCTGCGTGTAGTTCGTTTACCAACAGGCCACCACGCACTTATTTTTTTTAATTACAATTTTCTTATATTTAATTCAATTTAGGCACATAAAGGTTTCATGCTAAGGTGCTCAAGTATGGGCCACGTAATGTATATCGTAGATCTGGTCGTTAACCTATTACATAGATAGACGACCAAAAATGCGGAAGACAGCTAGAGCAGGCCATTTTCCAATAGGCTGTCGGGAAACCTTTGTATTCGGTTTTTTTTATTGCAATGAATGACGAGACGAGCAAGCCGTTCGCCTGATGGTAAGCGATACGACCGCTCATAAACAATAGCAAAATTCGACTGCGCTCGCCATCCTGAGACATAAGATGTTAAGTCTCAATATGTCCAGTAGTTACTCTGGCTACATTGTCCTTCAATCCGAAACACAACAGTGCACTTACGCAGTGTTGTTTCACGGGAGAAATAAACATTGCGGTGATACCTACCCAGATGGCCTCTCACATATGAGAGACCTACCACCAGTAAAAATATATTATAATAGGGAAATATTCCATTTCTGGTATTTTAGAGATATGCTTACCATAGTTCAGAACCGGTAGGTAGATCGCCAAATTTCGCCTTTCAACCTTAATAACTTTGAACTGATCTCGAGTCCAATTTTAATCATTGACTTGTATCAGTTCTAGTAATAACCTCTGTGATTTTATTCATACTTTTTTTATCTACTTACATGGACGACGATTAAATCGTCAAACAAGATAATTTCGTCCAATTACATCACGAGCAATGCAAAAATTGACTAATTGTGTCATATTTGCATCACAATATAACTTATCCTTTATGGAACTGAACTTTTTGACCTGAATGGAAATAAGTAAAATGTGTTTATCCCTCAGGAACATATCGCAGCCAGCAGTTACGCCAAGCAGCTTCATCCAGAGAGTCCAGGTGGTCATAGACAGTTATGGAGTGAACCCTCCTATCCCAGACTACTCAACATATACCTCTTCTGACACTGGACTGGACGCTAGGATAGGGAAGGAAATAATCCTGGACAGGCCCTTCATGTTCGGCTTGTTTGACACAGAAACGTATACCAATCTGTTTGCCGCTGCTTTTACCGCTCCTACTTACAAAATATAAATTAATAGAAGATTCAATACTTTGTTCGATTCATCGGATTTAATTAAAGAGGTAATAAAAGATTACTCGTATTTCTAATCATTTAGATTTGTTATTTTCCTAGTAATGTATGAATGCTTACGCACATTTTTACGGCCTTATTAATCGACGGTATATAAATTTATTTAAGCTGTATGTGAATGTTTTATCTTCTTCGCTCGAACTGAATTCAAAAGGCTTTCGTAAGGGACAAAACATTCGATATATAAAATAATTATGATCTATCTATGACAAGGCCGTTAGGGTTTTCTTTTTGGTCTTACAAGCACCTAGATCCAAAATAAATAGGCGTGGATCACATACACACTTGTCTAGGTGGGGATCGAAGGCACGACCTCTCGTTTCAAGTCGGCTTTAAACCCACTGCGCCCCGGAGGCCATCTTGATTGTAGAAGCGTCTCGTGTTGAACAAAGGCGTACATAGTCTGATTAACTGAGAACACATTTAAATTTTTATTCCAAATTAATTCATTTTATTACCCGTGTTGTTAAAAATATGCTGGGTTATACAATTCTAAGAAACGACTACTTTTAAGAACAGCTGACATAAACAATTATAAGTGCTCAAATACTATAAATAAATAAATACATCCAACAGTTCTGACCTCACACTCATTTGTCATACATTTTTATCTGTTTTTAACATTCATAAATAATATTGTTATGATAATTATGTATGTACTTCATCTCACATAATATGTTATGTAATTTTTCAATGTAAAAAGTGGAACTGGAAGTCTGTTTCGGCTGGTATTTAATACGTGGCGGCAGAATTTGGCAACACCGCAAAAGCCAAAAACAAGTGAACTGATCCCACACTTAGATTGAGTCTTATGTCGCAGGTATCAGGAACTTCGAGAGACTTTTTGATCTCATAAGCACTCAGACCCAACACAAATACTTGTGATTCACACAAACATTATGAAACATAAAATCAATTAAACGCCGCAATAAAACGGCAATAAAATTGACAAATGGCAATATTTAATGCTAATTTAATGTGGTATTTGTAACCATATCAAATGTTCTGTTATACAATGTTTTTAATCGTATTCTTGTTTGTAAAGGAGGCCCGTGCCCTGAAGAGGGTTGTATATGAGCTGATACAGTACAATACAATTCTAGCCTAATAGCAGGCTTGCAGGTTATCAGCGATACTTACATACATACATACATAAACTCACGCCTTTTTCCCAGAAACGACCTGGCGACCTTCAAAAAACGAGCGTATTCCCACCTCAAAGGCCGGCAACGCATCTCCATGCCCTATGGTGTTGCAGATGTCCATGGGCGGCGGTGTTCACTTACCATCAGGTGAACCGCATGCTCGGTTGCCCCCAATAATATAAAAAAAAAAAAAAAGATGGTGTAGGCAGAGGTGCTAGGGCACCCACATTTCGCCTTGTATGTTCCGTCCCATGATGTGATAGGTGACAAGCCTATCGCCATATCTGGCACAAATTCCTGACTCTGGGCTGATAATGAATAGAAAAATCCAATATCACTTTGCCCAACCCGGGATTCGAACCCGAGACCTCAGCTTTGTAACCGTACCGGAGTACAACTACGCCACCGGGGCAGTCAGCGATACTTAATTTGTACATTTCTGATTTTTATTAGAAAAGAAGAACAAAATCAAAATGTGACCATAAAAAGGTTTTTCTATTTTTTGGCTTTTAATGAGTAGCCTGTACTTTCTTTCTTACTATTACCTGGCTTTTAATGATAAGGTTGAACCATTGAGGTATTATACTAGAGCGGACATCGGGAACAAAATCTCTGCGTATGGAGCGTGCACAAGGGTACACATTGAATTCATTTTGTTACATTTTGTTTGCAGTGTCCCCTCTAGTATAATATCTCAATGGGTTGAACTTACATTTCTGAGCACAGCTTATCGAAATGGTGCTTCATTTTCGACATTGCCACTGTTATTTTTGTTCCGTACTTGATTTTTAATACTGCAACTGCAGAAAAGCTTTTTTCGTAATAGAAGGACTTTGGCAATAAAGTCTGCATACCGTCATGCAATACCATTGATTCTGTCACGCCTATACAATAACAGCATCTTCGATCTCGCTTCACCGGGGTCCTGTACCAACACAATGCGCAGAGATTTAGTTCCCGATGTCCGCTCTAGTATAATAATACCTCAATGTCAAAACACTTGACTTTTTTATAGCTATCAATAAACCTCGCAAAAAAATGTTGTTTTTAGCGTATAAAACGTTCTCTTCTGGTTGACGAAGTTTTATTTGTTACTAAATACGGATAAGAAAACATGTTTTTTTATGAAGCGGTGTTATAAATAATATTTATTCAATGCTAAGGTCCTGGCACACCTTTTTCGTAATGCCTTTTGCACTTTTGACTTTTTAAATCGTTTTTCATTTCCTTATTGCTTCAGCACCAACTGCCTCAGTGGCGTAGTTGTACTGCAGTAAGGTTACAAAGTTGAGGTCTCGGGCTTGAATTCCGGGTCGGCCAAAGTCATATTGGATTTTTCCATACATTATCAGCCCGGAGTCAGGAATTTGTGCCCGATATGGCGATAGACTGGTCTACTGTTACATCGTGGAACGGAATATACTAGGAGAAATTAAGTGTTCCCGCACCTCTGCCTATCCCTTCTGGGAAAAGGCGTGAGTTTACGTATGAATGTACTGCTTAAGCGCCTAAAATTTATTTCAGGTTTATGAATAAAAACGTTACTAATTAAAGAACATTTATTGCTACAAATACATTTTTTGTTTGACATCACACCTTCAACCGAAATGTTTTTTATTATGCGATATCATTATAATTCTTGGCATATTTGACCTCTAAAGAAACATCGTATTTTTATCCAATATATTATAGATCAATAAAAATATATATTCAAAACATTTACTTCTTGAACACATAGTTGGCAGTTGGACGGCCAAAGTATGCGGCCATCGAGATAGTATAAGTCTCTGAATCGAGCAGTCCAAACATGAACGGCCTGTTGGCAATGAAGTCACATCCAAGGATTGGGTCCAACCCTGTATCGGTGGGGTTGGGATCGGCGGTGAAGAGTATTGGAATATCATCTTTGTTGGGAATGGTGCCTGGTTGGTCGAAGGTGACGGTCACTCGCTGCAGCATCGCGCTAGGCTTGGCTGCCGGCTCTGATATGTTCCTGTGGATTTTTGAAAGATGATTATTATGTTTACTTGTAAATTCTTAGTAGCGATACTAAGAGATATTGCGTTGAGAAGGTGTTTTTGATAAAGGTATATCAAAAACGTTTACTGGGAGAAATTAATTGACTATGGGATCTAATACAGGCAAATTATGGCATTAATGATTCTAGACATGGTCATCTACGATTTAGATCTACTAACGGCCGATGCCAATAATCAATCGAAAAAATTAGATTGAAGTCAATCTGGATTGTTTTCTACTTTTCGATTGGTCTCTTGTCATGTTGCCATAGTTTTTTCACTACTGAGATTGATTATTGGCAATATAGTATCAGAAAAAAGATTGAGCTGTCAATCTAAAACGGCGAATTTCGGATTGGGATTGTTTATTGGCAGCGGCTGTAAGTCTATGTTCTATAAAGTTTAAAGCAACCTGACGTTCCTCATGTACTTTTAAAATTCTCGGGCATATTTTCTTTGTTGAACTACGCACCAAAATCTAGTAAAAAATGATATAATTCCTATTACAACTATCATCATATTGAGACTTTACATCTTATGTCTCAGGACGGCGAGCGCAGTGGAATGCTAAGCATTGCTTTGTAATTGAAGGTGTTGTTTGGTATTGCTACTGTTGTTGATGAGCGGCCGTATCGCTTACCATCAAGCGAACGGCACGCTTGTCTCGCCATTCGCTGCACTAAAAAAACAATAAATAATGATAGCAAAACTATTTACCTGGTACCGTAGGAGTCAGACCAAATGCTGCGAATTCCCATCTCTTCCAAGAATGGTCGCATGTCGTACTCAGACGTCATTGTGAACCGAGGAATAGCGATGTCGATCGGGATGCGACTAGTGCGGAGACCATCCAGGATCTCAAACACGATAGTATTCCTGAACTTTTCTAAAGATTTCTGGGTGGTTGAAAGACCGAAACCTATCATCAAGCGGTAACGGCCATTGTATCCTACTGGCAGCTCTAAAACTTTCATATCCATGCCGGGGAGGTACATCATACGAACTCGCTTCTTCATTCTCATCATGTCCACAAAGCCGATTTGTTCTCCAGCGTCGTTGCAGAAGGGCGCGTTTTCAATTACAGCATCTGAGAAAGCAGTCGTCCATAAAGCCTGATAGTCTAGGGAATCCAAAAGTGCGGAGTTGCCACGGAAGTCAGCTATAGGAACACGAGCATTGATCAAATTCTTCATGACGGTTTCAGCGGCAATTCGATCGCGTTTCATTGGCACCGGAATTGTGTTCAGCAGGCAGTTGGAACGTACGTAGTTAGTCCAAAGCTTGTTCAGTTGAAGTCCTTCATCGTAGGCGAGCAAACGTGTTCTTATGAATGAGGCGTCAGGTCCAGGAATTTCAAATTTCGAAGCTATCTCGTAGTATTGTTGGCGTTGACATTTGTCTTCGGGGAGGCCGAGTACTTTGAAAATTTCGTATCTGGCAGGGCCTTCAGCGCCCTCTGCCATCGCTGCCAGCATCATCCACACCGACATGGGGGAGTAAACAGCATGAAGGTGGCTGCGAGTCGCGACTAGTTTGTAGAGTTCGGTAGCGAAGTTATACGTGGCCCGACGGTAGTCCAATGAGATGTCGAGTCCATTATATGCACACTGATCGCTGTATCGAAATTCCGGGAAAGTTAGGAATATAGGATTGTAGAGGGCACTGTAGCCGCTGGCATCTGATTCTTTGTAGGCGTATAAAGCCAGCACAAAGATTGTTATTATAGAGACCCTCATTCTGCGTACCGTGCTTTGTGTCGATTGTACGCTGAATAATGAACTCTGATAATACTTTAATTTATATAGTAATTTTGCACGCATACGAGTCGTTTGATGTTTTCCTTGAATACACATAAATACTTCAAGTGTTTTTTGGAGACATAAGCGCCTTTCACAATACCAACGTAGTCGTTGACTTGATACATTTGTGGTCTTATTTGTATAAAGATTTGAGTTTGGTTAATTTTATTGGGTAATAAAACCGCAGAAATAACTAACAATGACTTGAATAGTAAAATCATCGTAAATTATTAATAAAAATATATATCAAATAAAGCGGTCGTAAACACTAAAACATGCCAGACATCGTCATAAATGCTATAACTAGTGTGGATTTAGTATTTTCATGTTATGTTATGTAATAAGTTCTAGATAGAAAGTATACTTCAATTAAAATATATTTATTTGTCTGTATTTATATACAATTAATGTACAATTCTTAAAATTCTCAATGTGTAATTACGTACAATTCTTGTAACTATCCATATCCAACGTAACAATTTACTTCTTCAATAGAAAACTAGTGGTAGGACGCGTAAAGATTGTAGATATCAAGATGGAATTGGTTTGAGAGTCTAATAGACCGAATACGAAGGGTTTGTTGGCGATGAAGTCTCGGCCTAGGATTGTGTCTAGGCCAGTCTCAGTGTCGAAGGCTTCTGCAGACAGGAATGTAGGCAGGTCCTCAGTGTTGGGTAAGATGCCAGCACGGTCAAAAGTGATGGTGATACGTTGGAGGAAAGAGCTTGGCTTGGCGGCTGGCTCCGAGATGTTCCTGTTGATATAATTATTGGTTTATCTCTTGTTCTCATAAACTAAAGTTAACTATAAAGGTACGCTGAGAGTTTTTTTATAATCATCAGGCTGCTGTCGAGACTGTTTTAGATAAGAAGCGTATAATGACCCGAGATGAAGTGGGCACGAGAAAAATATTTGTACGTTTCACAAATTTTAGTTTCGGGACCGAAATATCCTTGTCCGCTGTGGACACATGAATATAATTTAATGATATTAATTATTAACAATGTACGGGCTACTGCTATTCCCAACTTACAAATCTATAAATAATCTATTAGACGAATGCAATTTGTTCGTGATAATCGCCTCTTACTCGCATAAGGGCACTCCACAATATTATATAAAAATAAACTCGTTTTATCTTCTCTCTCATTTCGAGATAAGGCGTTACATGAATGTATGCGCTGTTAAATTTATTGCTTGAAACACTCTTACCTGGTAGCATAATCGTCAGTCCACATCTTGTTAATTCCCATGGTTTCTAAAATCGGACGGTATTCAACTTCGGAAGTCATCGTGAACCTGGGTATAGCGATGTCAATAGGTATGCGGCTAGTGCGAAGGTTATTCATCAAATCGAAGACTATGTCACTATTGAAATTGGTGATAGCTTCCAGTAGAGATCCGAGACTGTACCCTATCATCATACGGTAGCGGCCATTGTATCCCATCGGAAGCTCTAATATCTTCATCTTGATGTAAGGAAGGTATGCCATACGAACACGTTTCTTCATCTTCATCAGATCAACAGTACCGATTTGCTGTCCATGTTCATTGTAGAATGGCGAGTTTTCAATAACAGCGTCGGAGAATGCACTAGTCCACAGACCGTGGAAATCCAAGGAATCCAAAATAGCAGAATTGCCAGTGAATTCGATGGGTAAGCGAGTAGATATCAAACTCCTCAAGGCTGTTGTCGCGGCTATTGGGTCGCGTTTTATTGGCATTGCCAAGGCGTTCATAAGGCCGGTTGAACGAACAAAATTACTCCAGAACTGGTTGAGCTGAAGGCTTTCATCGTAAGCTAGAAGTCGGGTTCTGAACATAGACATGTCAGGTCCTGAGATTTCTCGTCCAGCAGCCAATTGGTAGTACTGTTGGCGTTGACATTTGTCTTCAGGGAGATTAAGAGCTCTGAACATCTCTTGTTGCGCCGGTCCTTCCATGCCTTCAGCCATACCCGCTAGGCTCATCCAAATAGACAAGGGAGAACTAATGCAGTGCAATTGGCACTGTAGTGCAACACGTTTGAACAATTGGGTGGTAAATCCGTATAGCGCTCTTCGGAAGTCCAAGGTGGCGTCGAGGCCATTGTAGGTACACAAGTCATTGTATTTCAATTCCGGAAGGTTGATGAGAAATGGATTATAGATGCTAAAAGTCTCACTGGCCTGCGTTGAAGTCCCATATATGGCTAACGCGAAGAATGCCACCAAAGATGCCTTCATCTTGGACACCCGATTGATCCTTGAAGTTTACTTGGAGTGATGAGCACTGCACACTCATGGATATATATAGCAATTTTCCACTCATTGCGAGATTGTTTCATGTTTTCCTTGGACATGAATGTTTTTTAATATAATCTTTTTGTAATTCATCAAAATTGTTCCTTTCACAAATATCACATGCAAGTATAACTTGATTCCTTTATTTAAACAAACAAAAATAATTTATTCAGATAGTTGGCATTGAAACACCTGTATTTAAAAATAGCGAATGGATGGCTTGCAGATCACATATTTGGGGTTATTTCCTGTTTGTTTTAAGTTTCAGACACGTATATGATTTTTTGCATCACAAAATATCCCTTAAGGTATGCTTCTTGCACATCGTTCTATTTTGTAATAGATCCAAAAAGGGCTATAACCAAAAATGATTAGATACAATATTACGAAAGTCAATTAAATATTCATTAACAGCACTGTATATCTAAATCATCATTTAAATTTGTATTCTGATAAACCGCAGATGTGTAGACGTGTCTATATAAGCGTTGAAACGCCGGTAATAGGATTAGTCCTATTAAGTTGTTACTTTGATTAGTCCCGAAAAATGAGGTCCTATTCAATACTCGTGTTTATAGCAACATTGTTAATAGTCGATGATGGAAGTGCTCAAGGAATCCTGGGTTCGATTGCTTCGGCTGCATTAAACCTCCTAGGCAAAGGTACCGAGGAAGAACCAATAGACCCATGCAGTGCTGACCCAACTGATGCGTTTGCAACCGCTATTTCGGATTTTACAAATATTATGATCGGTCACGCGATTGACCATGACGTATATCACTTCGTAATGTCACCGTATTCGATGTGGATGTCACTCGCCGCGATGGCCGAAGGTGTTACCGGTCCCGCTAAAGGACAACTCTTTGATATTCTCAGTTTACCAATCGAAGAGTGTGTGCGAGATGCATTCTACGACATCGCCATTGGACTAGAAATCTCAGGAGAAGACGTACAGTTCTCAGGAGGACGAGTATTACTTCTTGATCAGCACTTAAGGCTGGATCAGCGTTGGGCTGATATCGCCCAAAACTCCGGTCTCTTAGATTTGAAATATGCAAAACTACACCCAGACCCATCGAAGCGTAAGATAAATCCCATACAAGTGGACATTGAAGGTAACTCCATTATAATGGATGACCTAAATATCGAAGCACTATGGACTACAGCGTTCTCTAACATAAGAAAAGTCTCCGATTTTTACGACGACCAAGGAAGAGTTATTGGGCAAGTGGAACTAATGACTGTGACAAAGCAGGTTAGAATGGCACATTTGCCATCTATAGATGCGAAGATTCTAGAGCTACCTGTGGGAGAGAACGGGCGGTATACGATGTTAATTGCAATGGGGTTGACAACGATGCCGATAAAGACTTTGATGACGTTGTTCCAACACTCTGGTATCGGGCAAGTTTTGAGTGCTCTTACTTTGAATCTACTTCCTATTGATATAGCCATACCAGAGATAATCATGAGTTCGGAATATGCAGTCAAACCAATACTCGGAGATCTTGGAGTAAAAGCGCTTTGGTACGACCCAAGAGCAACCAGGTATAAATCAATTTGTTTGTTGATCACCCGTTCATTCATAAATCTCATAGTCACAAGATTTTAATGGGGAAATTAACATTAGCTATTTATAAGATTACCTATTATTTAATATACGACCAGACGTAGTTAGGTGCGTTGAGTATATCATTCTTATAATTCGAAGTGTTTCAAGTTTTTAAAACCAGAGTATTCTAGGCTAGGATTCGTAGTATCAGCTCAATGAAAAATACGAAAATTCAGCCTTTATTCAAATTTCGAATAATGGATATCTCAAAATTGCTACATAGCTTGCGTGCAATAACCGTGAGCCCTTCATTATTAATACACCACAAGCATGTATAAGCGGCAATGTAAAGGTCAAATGAAAAGGTATCAATTGTCTCGATGAAAGCCTTTGTGAGTGGGCGTCGTCTAAAATATACGACCTTCGGAACATTTGTAGTAATGAGAAACGATATTTAATAATTTACAATAGTTAGATATCGCCTACTAACAATTTACAATAGGTATTATATCGAGACCACAATCTATAATTTGGGTACGAAGTAATTTCGTTGTTAAAAGGGAAAATTATTTCTATTTTCAACCTTTTGTTTAAACGATAATGTAGTAATTTGGTCATCATAATAATGTTTGTACATAGTATATAAAATATTTTCATAATTGTGAATATGTCCCATCGGACAAGCTAGGATCATGAATTAGTGATTAATCTAAAAACTATTCACGTCGTTTAGTAATACGATTTAATATACATTACAATATTTAACAATTACAATTACATTTAGTGCAATTTAATATTTTAAGACCGTAACATACTTATAACAGATCACATGACATTTAATGAATAATGAACAATTAAAAGTGTATTTTCTAAATTAACAAAACACTTAATTAGAAAATTATATCTTCACACAGGTTGATTTCTAACCCTCCAGCGCTTCCCGACAATATGTACCAGCGGATAACCGTTTCCTTGGACGCTGGTGGAGTTAACCCTGCCCCTGCAGAAAAAGCCGATAATATTCTGTCGGGTCTACTTAACACTGCAACGAGTTTGACGGCCAAAACCGCCTCATTGATCGGTCGAGACTTCATCGCCAACAAACCCTTCACATATTGCCTGCTCGATACGAACACGAAGGCAATTATATTTGCTGGGGTCTTTTCTGACCCAAATTGAATTGTGTTGATTCTCCATGTGCGTGACACGGACCCTATCAGATGTAGTTTATGAATGTAGAATTTTGAAAAATGATGCTTATTATTAATTTTTGTACAGTATAAATTACTGCCGTGGTAACTGTTTGGGATTGTACATATTTTTATAGTTTTAAGATTGAAATTATATCTCTATTTATTTTTTCCAACAGTTTTTTTTTATCTTTTACATTTGTCAATTAGTTCCTTAAAGGTACCGTTTCAATGAATAAAAATGAAAAACTTAATTAATATTATTACGGATGTTAACTCTTAGTGCGTGGTAGCCTGTCGATAACAAATCGGACTCAATTACTGATCGTAGGTTCAATTCCAGATCCCACTTCTCTCTTTGCGAAATCATGATTGTATTGATAGACAATTTCCTCAAAACATCACGGTGAGCAAGAACGCTATGAGAAGGCCGGCATACCTTAAAAAAATAAAGTAATTCTATGATATATGGTATAAAAATAGAACGTAATTGGCCAGGCGGGTTAATCTATGAAATTATACGAACTTCGAATGTTCGACGTCCGGAGTAAGATATAAGTTTTCCACTTCTAAAAATCAATACTATTATCTTTTCTCCGAACTTACGCCCGAATACTGGAACGCCATTCAAATAATAAGTTGCTCTTAGCAGCGCACGGCCCACTTAGCCAGTACATTTAATCGGGATTAACGTAGTTAAGCGCCATTTATATTTAAGTTGCGTTCCAGTATTTGGGCGTTAGTCTATTTGGAGACTGTCCCGCCCTCACACCCACCACTGTAACTCCTGTGAGCCAGGATCAACAGTAGCACGCAAAGTAATGACACCGAGCATTGAAGCTCGGCGAGTCTCCGGGAATGTCTATGCTTACGACGTACGATAGAGACACATCAGTGATGCTTTACGTACGGCGTCCGAACATTCTAAATTCAAATCGTTTCAAAAAGTAACCCGCCACCATAAAATAATAAATACACGGTTAATGCAGTACCTAAATAAATTTAATATACTATCGTCTTTACAATTTGGATTTAGAAAAGCCAAATCCACAGAAGATGCTGTAGAAGCCCTAAGCTCAATAATAACAACTCAACTTGATACGGGGAATAAATGCATTACAGTGTTTTTAGACCTCAAAAAAGCATTTGATACTGTCTCAATCCCTATCCTTGTCAAGAAATTAGAAAAAAATTGGCATAAGGGGAACACCATTAGCCCTCTTTAGAGATTATCTTTCCGGTAGAACACAGCAGGTCAAATTAGGTAAACACATTAGTGATGAGACAGAGGTATCGTATGGAGTCCCTCAGGGTAGCGTACTGGGACCTACACTAATATACATAAATGATTTATGTAGATTAAAAATAAATAATGCAAAAATATTTTCTTATGCTGATGACACTGCAATTGTGTTTACAGGTAAATCTTGGCATGAGGCTAAGGCAAATGTTGAAATAGGAATGACCCAAATAGCGAATTGGCTAAAAGATAACTTGTTAACGCTTAACACCTCAAAAACAAATTACATATGCTTTAGCATATACCAAAATACACAACCTCCTGATAATTTTCACATACAAATACATGCTTGTAATGATAACACAACTTGCAATTGCCCAGTTATAGACAAAGTTACATAAACATAATATTTGGGTGTTACAGTGGATCAAAGGTTATCGTGGTATCCTCATCTTGAACAAGTTACCGGTAGACTTAGGAAATTAACCTGGATATTCAAAACCTTAAGGTATGTTGTTCCAAAAGAAATTAGTAAGAATAAGGACTCGCCAAAGTACCTCTTAAATGAGATATATATTGCCCTGGTACAATCTATATTGACATACTGTATTCCAATTTGGGGAGGGGCAGCAAAACAAAATTTATGGAGCTAGAAAGAGCGTAAAGAGCTATAATAAAAGTAATGTACTTCAAAAAAAATAGGTTCTCTACAGAAAGGCTTTATAGTTCCTGTAACTTTAATTAAATTTAAATTTAAATTTTCTAACTGATAATATCAGTTAAAAAATTGTACATAATATACACCATAAAGAAAATTAACAAAAGATTACCATTTGACTCTGCCGCTATAGACAAAAGAAGAAAAGATTTTGTAGTTAAAAATCCTGTATCAAAAACAGTATTTGCTAGTATGCAATACAGTAAGCGCTCTATTTTACTATACAATAGGATTAATAAACATCTAAATATTTATGCAAAAAATATATCTTGGAGTGGATAACATCCTTGACGTATGAGGAAACTGAAAAACTTTTACAAGTCTTGTGACTTGATAATTTCACCTTCACATACACACGCAAGCACACTTACACAATCACAAATACACTCACACAAACATACTCAATGTTTATGATGATGATGATTGTATTAATTTATTATTGCTTTTTTTCGTCTTTTAATTGTATTCATTTGTTTTGTTCTTTTTTTAATTTTGTTTTATAAGTGCTTATTTTATTTTTAAGTTACTTACTTGTTTAAGTTAAGTTACTTACTTTTGTTATTGCTCACTATGGCGAGGCCCTTTCGCGTGATTTTCCTGCAGTCTTTAAGTAGCTATATTTTCTAAAATACAGCGATTTCGATTTTGTTGCCATAGAAGAAGTTGTAGCACCCAAAAAGACCTTTCCATTGACATATCGCTTGTCGTAATTGGTCGATAGGCTGGAGTCCATACATGTTTGCCCCTTCTCCTTTAAATAATTTCCTAAAATATTATAATAATACCCTTTACAAAAGTTTAGTTTTTATTACAAATTACTTAACAAATTAATTTGGTATCATATTCATTGATAAAAAGTTTCATTAAAATTCAAGAACCATTTTTTGAAGTAGGTCTTAGATTTATTAAAGCAGTTTTTTTACAAAGCTAATACAATCTCAGTCTTGGTTATAATTTTTTTATGCCTTGAAGGCGAAGTCAGAAGTTAGATTTTTTTTGTCTAGAAAAACTAAAGGCTCTGTAAATATTCGGTATTAAATTCTTAGACTTATCGATAAATTCTAAAACGCAACCATTGGGAATAGGAATGCTCTATTTAAAAAAGGATTTCTTAACTATTTTTATTTGGATTTTTTTAACTTTGCAATTAATGGCGAGACGAGCATACCATTTGCCTGATTCTAAATGATATGACAGCTAATAGATAGTACCAACCCCAAACAACACCATGAATTGTCATACTGCTGTCAAAATAGATAAATCATAATAAAAAAGGATAAATTTAGATTAAGAGTATAATTGCTTGTTGTTTATACTAAGAAAAGATATCTCAAACAATGAGTTAAAGAGAGAAAATTGTTCCTAATTTTTGACATCATCACATCCATTCGCAATTCAAAAGAACGCAGACGATCTATAATCAGTAACTAACTCACAGTTCGTAGGAATTGGAATTACTGCTATTTCCAATTACCATCACCTTGTTATTTTTGAAGCTTTAGCTCCATCATTCTGTTGCTAATTGCACACCACAGAATTTGTAAACGAAAAAAATGACCATAATACCTAGTCAGGTCATAAATTCTGTCACATGTTTAATATAAAATAATTGCAAAAAGTTTATTCATTATGTAAACATTTCGGTATACAAATATACCAAAATGAACTTAACAAAACATAGATTCTTATGACACTAAAGTTTATTCAAAATGACCTCCGTGATTTTGAATACTTTTTTTCAATCTGCGCGGCCAGTTGTCTATCGCAGCACGAACGAGGTCCATGTCTATATCGGCGGCTGCTTTAATCAAGGATGTCTTGAGTGACTCCAAATTGGGATGAGGCTTTGAGCACGCCTTTTCCTCCAAGTGTTGCCATATTTTGTAATCTAACGGATTCAAATCTGGACTGGAGGACATTCAAACGATGTCCTGTTTTTATTCGATATGCGCGAAGCCCTAAGTCTTCATTTAACACCCTTTTCACCGTGGTTCTGCTTAACCCCATCTGAAGGGCCAACAGTTTCTGCTTACGTTTGGGATTTCTTTGAATTCGCGCCTTCACAGCTTTTATCACTGCTGGAGTCCTAACAGACCGAGGGCGACCACTTTTTGACCTGTCATCTACACTAGAGTCTTCATTGTATCGTTTGATGATACGATAAACGAATCTTTTGGTTATATTCAAAATTTTCAGTATGTCAAAAATTTGAATTGGCGCGTAACCGCAACAATGCAACGCAATAACTGCAACACGGTCTTCTTTAAGCGTCCACACCATATTTAAAAATGAGTAAAATTCTAAAAAGTATACTTTTATTTTCATGAACAATTCGAAATTCGAATTCAATAAACTTTTTTGTGGCCAGCATTCTAAAAGAAAAGTTTTTACTGTGTGACAATACTTACCTGACTGTGTTTTCCTATGTTACAATGAGAGCAGAGGTGGGGTGGGTGAAGTGATCGTCTTTGATTTGCAATTGAATCACTTGTCGCATTTCGATTTTATGTTATTTAAGTAGGTGTGCTTTCAAAGACGCCATTTACACACAATTTCTTGGAATGGTTTGTAAAAAAAAAACTTTGTTCTATAAATATAGTTTTATTTTCTCGATTAATGAGTTTCTCTATTCAATCAACACGTTCTTACTAGCCGTACAAAAATAATGAAAATATTCGTTCGAATTTTTCCAACGAAAATCCAATTAGCACTTTAGTCGTAACATCGGAAAATGTGAAGTTCGAATAAAATGAAACTACAAAATAATAATAATAATAATAATAATAAATCTTTATTAAACAGAAATCAGTTTACAATTTGTTAAAACATAGTTAAATTCAAACAGGGAATTTCTTAAACTAAAAATACAACACTTTCTAAGGGTACCCAAACTAGGCTAAGCCTGTTTCTTGGGATGTGTGATCTCTTCTGTGTTGACCACCAAACACTTATTATGAAGCTAAGGTACTACGGAATCAGTGATACGTCACTGGATCTCGTAATGTCTTACTTGTCGGGTCGTGAACAAAAGGTTTCTTTGGACGGGCTCACTTCGGTAGGATCAAAAGTTAAAATTGGGGTTCCGCAGGGTTCCATTCTGGGCCCCTTTTTATTCCTAGTCTACATAAATGATCTTCCTTGCATGGTTCAGAAGTGGTCAGACATAGTTTTATTCGCTGACGACACCTCTATAATATTTAAAGTTAATCGGAAAGACGATAATCTTGATACACCTAACAATATTCTTAATTTAATTTCGGATTGGTTTTCTGCTAATAATTTACTATTAAATGCTAGTAAGACTAAATGCGTCCGTTTTGCTTTACCGAATGTGGCAAGCGTAAACACGCGTATCGAATTAAATGCGGAAATTCTAAATTTAGCTAATTTCACAATTTTTTTAGGTATCACTCTAGATAAAAAATTACAATGGGGTCCACAAATTGAGAGATTATCAGCTAAACTTAGCAGCGCAGCGTTCGCGGTCCGAAAAATAAGACAACTAACTGACGTTGCAACGGCTAGATTGGTATATTTTGCTTACTTTCATAGTATAATGTCATACGGCATTATTTAATGGGGATCAGCGGCTGATATCGAATCCATATTCATCTTACAAAAAAGAGCAGTCCGTGCTATTTATAATCTAGGGAGCCGCGATTCTTTGCGATCTGTTTTTAAGGAAAGCAATATACTAACCGTGTCATCTGAATATATCTTTCAGAATATAATGCACGTTCATAAAAATATTAACAAGTTTTATAAGGTCAGTGACACCCACACTATTAATACGCGGAATAAAAATAAACTTGCAATACCCTCGTTTAGACTAGAAAAGTCAAAAAAATCTTTCTTTGGTAGTTGTATTAATTTTTATAATAAACTTCCCAATAGGATAACGCAGCTACCGGATAAACTATTTAGGGCACATATTAAAAACAAACTTATGACTAGGGGTTATTATAATATTAAGGAATATATTGAGGATAAAAAAGCCTGGGATTAGGTGTTCTCTTGCACATTGCGACCTCCTGGGGCCCTGCACTATTCACTCATTACATCCCCTAATTTAAATAATAAAAAATTTTAAACTTAAAAATTGATCAATATACAATTAAATTAATCAATTAAATTATAACTAAATATATAATGATTAATTAATGCCAATTAAAATCATATGACGACCGATCGAGAAAACAAATAAAAATAATAATATGGCAAATCTTTGTAAGACAAGTCACAAATATTTATTTTAGTAAATTGACCAAAACCAAGCCCGCTGAGTTTGACTCGCTGGATCTACTCAGAAATGGGTCGCGCCGCGTAGTATCCAGTAGTAAAGTAAAGCCCGCTGAGTTTGTTCGCCGGGTCTTCTCAGTCAGGGCCGCGTTGGATCCGGCAGTAAGCCTAAACATACGGGACGTTTCGGAAATACTTATGGTCGTTGTCTTAAATTGGACCCAAAACAAGCCCACTGAGTCTTATTCGCTGGATATACTCAGGATTGGGTCGCGTCGCGTAGTTCCAGTGGTAGTGTAAGCCCACTGAGTTTGTTTCGCCGGGTCTTCTCAGGAAGGGCCGCGTTGGATCCGGTGGTAACAATAAACCGCTACGCACCGTTGTAATAATATTCATGGTCCATTAATTATTTAATTTAATTTAATTTAATTTGACCAACGTACATATTGTATTTCTTTGAAAAATAAATTACCATAAAGTCATAACTAATACTTTAAATAAAATAAGAATAAAAAGGAAACAAATAAATAAAACAAATGCTAAATAAAAATAAAATTAATTTAAAATAAATAAATTACATAAATTAATTAATTAAACCAAGAAATTAAAATAAGTAATACTAAGTATAGGAAATATATTGTTTATAGAGATTAAGTTCTATGTGTATTGACTTGTCATAAGAGCTTTTAAATTGCCTACGTGACCAATAAATACATTTCATTTCATTTCATAACAAAAATAAATACTTGAAAACAAAAACAATTACTAAAATATATTGCTTGTTTTCTTTTTAATTCACAACAAATAAACAAAAAAACAAAATGAACTTATTGCTTATAATAAAAATGACACAGTTTTATTTATTATTGAAGGTAATAACACAGATTTTGAAGTACCTACACAAATATACTTGTATACTAAAATTATAAAATAAATAATCAAGATATAAAATAAACATAAAAGCAAATAAAAGAAATCGTTAACATTGGGTTATAAAATAATATTACTATTTATTTCCATAAAGTATACCTTAATTAATATCACAATTTGCCAAAAATAGAATTGTTATTTAACTGTCTGATGGCATTCGATACTCTATCTGAACGGCATTTACACTTACCACCAGGTGCAATGCGGTTAATAAGCCGTGCTAGACAAAAAAAAATCATTTTTTCGGGATGTTCCATCTAATTTACCTCAATAGCAACTCTAGGATCGCCATAAATGATTATACAACCATGGTTTTATTGCTTTCGGCATGAACACTACACGTAGACAATAAAATATCTGTGTTGTCATGAAAATCCAGCATCTTGGTTTATAAAGGAAGTGTTATTCTCCTGGCATCGGTTCAAGACATATTTTGTATAAAACAACAATGCCTCATAAATAGCGAATATATTTTATTGATAAAGAAGAAATATAATTTAGGCATTTTTTTTTGTGGTAACATAAAAATAAGTGTAACTAGGGTCTGCGTGGTGGACTATATGGCCTAAACTCTCTCAATCGTACTCTCGATTGTAGAGGAGGCCTGTGCCCTGCAGTGGGTCGTATATGGGCTGATACAGTACAATTATAAACAAACAAAATATATTATTATAATTCATGCATTTCTGTGCTGTTTTTAAATTGTACAAATAATAACAGGAACATTTAAATAAGTTTATTTACATTAAATCTATTAAAATAATTAATAAGTACATTTTATAATTCGACGGGTACGTAAAACAAAATCATATCTGACTTATTAATAAATATATTTCAATAAATAAATATTTTACCTATTAATCGTAAATAAATAGTATAGAAACATAAAAAATACCCACTGTCATGTTTTTTTACTTGTATGTCAAATATAAATGTTTTTTTTTCATGCGATTTTGTCTTCAGTACTCCGTCAATTTGATATATTTATTTATTAACACGTTCTTATCAACAAAAATACAACAATACTAACTTTTGACTAATCATTTTCAGATTTAAAATGAACACAACAAAATAGTAAAAATCACAAAACAATGTATTTAAATGAATGCGCATAAATCAGATGTCAGACCTCTAAAATTTTTATTTTTGATTTCTGAGAACCGTTTTGAACTATTTTTTCAGCTTTCGCATTATAATGGAAACAATGTGTACAGTATGACATCTGAAAAGAAAAAAAAGTGAAACAAATAAAAAAATATACCTAACAATCTCATCCGTATTTTTCACCCCAGAAGAATGTGTCAGAAATAACGAGACATATTTCAATCGCATAAACACCCAAACCCAAAAAAAATAAAAAAAACGAGGCGGGGATCGAACCCGTGGCCTCTCGTTTCCAGCCGGCGTCTAACAACTGTGCCACGAAGGCTGTGAATGTAACTAAAAAATATGAAAATGTATTTTACATACAGCATTGGTGTCGAAAAAAAACTTTTTCATCGAGAAATAAAAAATTGCACATTTTATTTTATTAAAACACGTATTCATAATGACTAATGAATAACTCTCCTCAATCGTACTCTCGATTGTAGAAGAGGCACGTGCTCTGCAGTGGGACGTATACGGGTTGATATCAGTGTTCGGGCTGCCATAATTGTAAAGATAAATAAATACATAAATAACACCCAACAGTCACATACATAGTCCTGACCTCACACTAAGATCGAGTCTTGTGTCGTGAGTATCAAGAACTACGAGAGACTTTTCGGTCTCACAAAAACCCAGACCTGAAATAAATATTTGTGGGCCGCACAAACATTTCTTTCGGTGCGGGAATCGAACCCGCGGCCTCTCATTTCACAGGCGGCGTCTAACCAACTGGGCCATAGAGGCTGAAATATGAAATGATCGACAAGAGGTAGCCATTTGACGTTAGTAGATAAATCAGTGTGGTCTGCTTTGTTCCGAATATGGTGTTTATTGCTAATATAGCTATAGTAGTTGTATCATACTAACGCCCGAATACTGGAACGCCATTCAAATAATAAGTTGCTCTTAACAGCGCTCGTCCCATTTAGCCAGTACATTTAATCGGGATTAACGTAGTTAAGTGCAACTTATTTTTAAGTTGCGTTCCAGTATTTGGGCGTTAGTCCTTTATCTATGGTTTCACAAATACATCACGCTTTTCTACTAGAAGGTGTAGGCAGATTTTTATATGGTTTTAGAACTGACAAAAAGTTACATGTCTCAGTAATAAAAATGTACTCAATCGTTACATGCTTAACTAAATGAACTGTCAATGTCAATTGCATGAAAAAATTATATAAACGCTAGATATTAGGCACACTAAACTAAATTCGTACATATATAAACTCACGTCTTTTTCCCAGAAGGGGTAGGTAGATATGCAACTAGGTCATTCACATTTCGGCTTGTATTTAACCTTCCATGTGACTCCGGGCTAATAAATGGAAAAAAAAACAATACATATCACTTTACCCGGGATTCGAACCCAAGACCACAGCTTCGTAGTAATACCATAGTACAACTGCGCCACCGAGGAAGTCGATATAACTTCGTGAAATGGAAATTGTATAAAAATGATATACAGGGTATATCAAGACTGCTACCGAAAACGAAGCCGGGTGGTAGTTTAAGCGACTTCAGACACAATGTAACAGAAAAAGTTGCAAAAAAAAGCGACAATTTTTTTTGTTATTTTTTTCCTATGGCCATATTTGGGTGGTAAATACATTTTTTCCTAAAATAATAGTATATACCCTTTTATTTATAAATACTCTAAGGTATAAAAGAGTTTAAATTATTATTTTAGCAAAAACTATGGATTTACCACCCAAAAATGACGATATTTAAAAAATCATAAAAAAAATTGTCGCGTTTCTAGGCGAAATTTTTAATTGCATTGTGTTTGTAGCCACTAAAACTACCACCCGGCTTCGTTTTCGGTAGCAGTCTTGAGATACCCGGTATTACCTTCAGGGGGTACGGTGACTGCTATACGATCTTCTAATGTTACATTATTTAAGAATACTCCAGTAAATACATTCTGAAATGAAAAAAAAAAAACATTTTTACATACTTTTTGGTCAAATCATCAAAACAAAACATAGACGATAATGTTTTTTTTTTGTTTAAGTTTATTTATTTTTTAAATAAATCTGGCTGATCGTAATTAGTAGATTATTTGATTCCATTATTTTAAATTGTATTCATCCAAAGATTTCCACATACAAAATCTAAGAATTTTGTGAATCCGTTAAAAATTCAACAAGTAGGAATTAGATTGGAAACGTTTGGTGTCTATTATATGAAAGGCCGCCTGGGTAGGTGCCACCGCAATGTCTATTTCTACCGCCAAACAGCAGTTTAAATGCACGGTTGTGTTTCGGATTGAAGGACATTGTAGCCAGGGACATATTATAACTTAACATCTTATGTCTCTGGATGGCGAGGTCAGAGGAATGCCAAGTATTGATTTGGAATTCAAGATGTTTGGTTTTGCTACTGTTCATGAGCGGTCGCATCGCTTACCATCAGGCGAACGGCATGCTCGTCTCGCCATTCATTGCAATAAAAAAAAACATAATAGACAAATTAATACATTTATATATTATTTACTATGGATTAGGGATAAATCGGGGATTGCCTAATGAATCGTTAACGAGTTTCAACAGCGTGTGTTATAAATGCACGTTCCTTTCATCTCGTTTCAATTTATTATTCAATCGGAAATTATTCACCACATATTCAAAATCTGTTTAAATTAAATGTATATGTCATATTCAAAATTAGTATGGAGTTTAGAGGGTATTAAATGAATGTGTTAGTAGAATTAAGTCGTTTTTAAAGGATCAAATGATGCGGGTTAGTTCAAATATTACGCAGTTGCGGTTTATTAAATAAATAATAAATATTGTACAGTTTCTTGTATAAGTACATAAATATATCAATAATATCTTAATATTTACTTTAATAAATTGATTCAGTAAAAGAAATTAGAACTAAGGCTTTTCATAATTTTAAAACCAATCTGTCACAAGATTTTAATTGCCTATAGACGAGATATTTACTCCGCTACCAATTCACAAAAAATACACAGTTCACATAATTCACAAAAGTTGGCATACATCGCCTTTTTTCCAAGAGCATACCTCATAAAACCGGGACCAGATAGAGCAATCTATAAACTCCGTAATTCACGTATCCACCTTCACCTGAGTTTTATAAATCTCTTACCATAACACTGTAACCGTCTGTACAATTCAATCCATACTCCATAGGTGTGAAGGAGACGGCACTATCGACCCTCCCCATATTGACTAGTGCGAAAGAGTGAGACGGATAGCTGTCTCCCTTTCTCGGTAGATGGGCCTTTACCCACATTGTCAAAGCGTTGTGTAGCTGAAATAATAAAAGTGAATGGTGCAAATACCGTAGTCGATGGCCGGTGAAATTGTTATGTTTTTATCGATGTTTTTGATAACTGATATTTATTTGTGCTTTTCTGTTTGTCCTGCCTCTTTTGTGGATACTTGTTCGAGAATGTTCGGTTATTTGTGTGACATTTATTTTTATTGTATGGTGACATAAATATTATTATCGGCTTTGGTACGCTTTTCTCCGTTAACATATTTATAAATAACAGTGTCCTACACTTCGTAATTTATTCAGTCGATATTTTAAACATAAAATATCAAGTTAAGCCTTCACTAGAACTCTCAATCAAAAACATTTACTTTTCAAAAATTTCATATCAAATATTTTTATCTTGAATCTAACCCAAAACCTCACCATCAAATTCCCATTAACATCACTAGACAATAGACAACCGCGATTCATCACAACCATAAATTAATTCCATGAATTTAAAATTACAATCTAGTATACGCTGAAACACACGGGTATTGCAGGAAGAGTAGTAAAATTATTTACGACGTATTCAAACATGACGAGTTTTGTAACAATGTTTATCGAGAACCGCGTACTTGTATTGTTAAATATGATAAACTGGGGTTTAAATTCGGAAGTTGATATTACAATCAGCTTGGATAAAGATTATATTTATGAATGATATATCCAAGTTGTTGTCATGTCTCAGTGTGAGTGGGTAAACTCGTCCAGAGCGGTACCACTGTCTCACAGGAAATTGATGTGCTTTGCTCCCTCTTTTCGTTTGATGAGTGAGATTACCGTATGCCCATTAGCTCTTTCCCCTTCCTATCCTTTTTTTGCCTTGCTACTTCACTCCTGGTCTGAAGGGCCGGCAATACTGCGCGAAACCGTTTACCTCTTCCCATAATTTCTTCCTTCCAGTCCTCTCCCAAATGAATTGATCTTGGGCGGTATTGATCACTTATCATTAGGTGACCGGTTTGCTCGTATTAACTGGTAGCTGTTTAACGGGCCTATTGAATTTAAAAAAGTCTGATCCTTTTTGATAACCACAACACAAGACTTGTATCTTACTGTGGGGAAATTATGTGTAGTGTAGTGTGTATCAGCCCACATACGCCCCACTGCAGGGCACGGGCCTCCTCTACAACCGAGAGTACGATTGAGAGTGGTTAGGCCATATATTCCACCATGCTGTCATAGTGCGGGTTGGCGGCCTTTACATACCATAGAAATTTAAAAGTAACTATATTATGTAGGTTTCTCACGAAATTTTCCTTCACCGTTATGTGTATTAATTTATATACTTACCGAATAAGGCTTGGCCATGATCCCAAGCGGGTCTTGGGCTATTGCGATGAGATCCAAATTTTGTAAAAGAGTTTTTTCGTATGGTGTTATTCGTCTCATATCACAACTAAGCAGTAGAGGCGCGGAGAGCATAGCGTACACCGCTATATGGACGCGGGTTTGACTCTCCGTGAGGGAATCAGTGCCGAAAATCAGCTGAAATAAAATGTTGAAACTTCATCAAAATAGTGAGAAAGCGTTTAAAGACCGAATTTAAGATTTAAAAAAAAAGAAATTTTCTCAAAAACCGTAGCGGTTTTTAGCAAAATCAAGTCGGTAGTTCTTAAAAACAAATATACCATATCATCTGGGTTGATGAAAAACAAATGTGTTAAATTTAATAACATATCTCGAAATCAGCCTGTATAACAAGCATTACATATTATAATTCAAATCTCGTACAATTAATACTTGATACTATAAGACATTATTGTATCAAGATAATATTATTCAAACACTATTCACATGAGTGGAGGAAGGAGGACTCAATATGTATGCAATAGCATTCCTCAGATAATATTATGATAGGACGCAAGAAATCCTTATGAATATTCAATGCATATTCTTTGGATGTCTTGGTCTGTATTATTTTGTTATTTATTGTATTTGTAAGAGCCATGCATATGGCCTATGGTAGTAATTTTCTATATGGACCTTATCTAGCATTGTCTCAGAGCAAATTGGCGAAGGGACATTTTTGCTTCTTGCCTTTGGTCAGTGAGTTTCTTCCGATTTTACAATACAAATACAATGCAATTAAAAATTTCGCAAATAAACGCGACAATTCATTATTTTTTAAATATGGTCGAGTTTTTGAGGTAAATCCATAGTTTTAACTAAAATAATAGTTTAAAGCCTTGCGTACAACAGCATCTTTAAAAATAAAAGGGAGTACACTATTATTTAAGAAGAAACTATGTATTTACCATCCTAATAGGCAAATTTTTGCACAATATTTAGTTGCATTGTATCTAAAGTCTGTAAAACTACCACCCGGCTTCGTTTTCGGTAGCACTCTTGATATCCTATACAAAACAAAAATTTGAACATTCCCAAAATAATTACCATGTCAGGATCATTCCAATGTCCCGGGCCGTGATGCGGGGCGAACACTTCATATTGAGTCTTGTAGTATTCTATAATAGCTCGTACGGCCTGCCATGACGTCACTACGTCGTGGTAATTCCGCCACATATTGCAGTGAGGAACTATCGCTGTTAGATTCGGCTGTATAATAAAAAAATATAAATTGTTTATTAAATATTTCCTTAACATAATGTTTACTTCAATCAAAAGAGCTTTGGGTAAGTATAACAATGATAAACGGCTGGTGGTTATACTAGGTTAGCCCTTTACATAAACACAAGACCATCTTTTGTTGTAGAGTCGAGTAGCAATACAAAAACATATTTTTTACTTTTCCAAAGTATTTTAGTTATTAAAAATAATTACTCTTTATTTTACAACACTACATAATAAATACAAATAAAGATTAATATTAAATCATAAAAATAACTTGCTGCAAATCGGCTGTGTTATCGATAAAAGCGATCTTTATACTACGTGATATTGACATATGTTAATTTGGACAGCCTCCATGTAGCAGTTGGTTAGTCGCCGGCTGTGAAAGTGAGGCCACGGATTCGATCTCCGCACCGATACGAATGTTTGTGTGGCTCATAATACACCCAACAGTCATATACATAGAATATATAAAAAAAAAGACGGTGAGATCTCACAACACCCAGACCCGAAACAAATATTTGTGGGCCACACAAACATCTGTGTCGGTGCGGAGATCCAATCCGCGACACTCAAATATTAAAAACCCTAAGTGGGTTCGACGAAAACATATCAATTGTATTATAATTGTAGCTTTCTAGCTATCACGGCTAATGAAATACAGCCTGGTAACAGAAAGACAGCGCAGGCTCAATAAATGTCTAATACTTTACTGTACTGTATCAGCCCATATACGTCCCACTGCAGGGCACGGGCCTACTCTACAATCGAGAATACGATTGAGAGTGGTTAGGCCATATAGTCCACCACGCTGGCCTAGTGCGGATTGGCAATGTCTAATAAGGGCTCAATAAATCTAATAATTTTGATCCGTTAGGTACGGCACCCTAAAAACAAACTATATTAACTTACCTGCTTGTTATGTATAAATTCAATGTAATACGGCCAACTGCAAGAATACACCATAGACCTTCCAGTGCCGTTTAAATACTTCCCTAGCTTTATGTACGCTGAAATAAAAAAAATATAATATACCAACGGTCCGGCCCGGCTATCCCCTAGTGCATATATAATTTTCAAAATGGCGGCCTAAATGTTCAATTACGGTTATCAATTTAGAATATCGGAGCAAAGAACCGATTTTGAAACCAATCTGACCATAAAAAACGAATAAAATTTCCTCGCAGTTGCTAGATTTTTCATTACTGCTTCTTCCAATAGGTCATAGCGTGATATATAACCTATAGCATTCCTCCATAAATTACCTATCCAAAGCAAAAATATTTTTTCAATTCGAATCAGTAGTTCCCAAGATTAGAGGTTACAAACAAACAAACTCCTCAGCTTTGTATATTAGTACAGATTACCACCGCATTGTCTATTTCTCCCGACAAACAGCAGTGTAAATGTACTTTTGTTCCCAGATTAATACTGGACATAAATATATTTTGCAACCAGAGTAACTACTGGACATATTGAGACTTAACATATTACGTCTCAATATGACGAGCGCAGTGGAAGGAAAAGCATCGCTTAGTAATTCAAGGCATTGTTTGGTTATACTACTGTTCATAAGCAGTCACATCGCTTACCATCAGGCGAACGGCATGTTCGTCTCGCCATTCATAGCAATAAAGAATACTTCTACCCATCCCTTCCGATAGAATGAAGAACAAAATTAGCTTTATTTTTAAAGATAAACCACAATAAATTCCATCTAGCTTAAATTGATTCAAGACACTAGACACATCGAGTATCCCGGAGCATAATGGAAGTCCCATGTCCAATAGCTATATGGTGTAACCACTGGCTGACCGTCTTGAGATGCCACAATCAATAGTCGAGATGGGCTATATCTCTTATCACACTGTTAGAACGCGTTCATTCGAAAATATGGGCTTTCGTATTTGGCGTGGAAATATTATTGGTTCAAATATTACATAATAATAAATTTGTATTATTTTTTTAAGAATGTTACTCATTGCGATAAATCCTTTTATTCGTATATAGGGGAATTTAATTTGTGAAATAGTCATGTTAAATATATGTATTTAACGCCAAGTATGACCTTACTTATTGTTTCATAACTGAAATCAATATTCTGATTATTTTATGAAAGTTTCAAGAGAAATACTTTTGGGAATTACTTGATTTATAAATGTTCTAATATCTGAATCCTAACATAGACTTAGTGCTTTGAATCATGATTGTTTTCATATCATTTTGATATGTAACTCCAACATTGTCATTCTCTGTGACTAAACGCTAACCATTTATCAGACATTTCATAAACCAACTCTTAAATCCATTCATAAACGCTTACTCATTTTCTTTTGCGAATTCAAAGTTTTCGATCAATTTACCATCTAAATTAACGTGAAAATCCCTGAATAGCCATTATGCTAAGACCTCTTGAACAAAAGTGCATTTTACACTAAAAAAATTGCGCTGTCTGGGCGGCATGCAATTAAATTTTAATATGTTTACCAATTATGTGCAAGCTGGATTTTATGAAGAATTTAAATTTAGGAGAGACGAGCGAAGATTGGTATTTAGAATTTTACATAAAATAATTTAAGACGATGATGGTTTAAAAAATATCAAAATAAATTAATTTAAAATGCATAATATTCTAAAAATGTTTTAGTGCTAATTAGTTGATTTAATTTAATAAGCTTAAAAATCCATTGAGTCTTATAAAAAATGGCACTTTAATATTTCAATTTATTGCCCCGAAAATCGGAACACATAATAAACCAAGCACTTAATTAAATTATGCTTAAACTTACACTAGAAGTAATATCTATTTGTAACAATTAAGACAACTAATATAATTAATACCTCACACCTTGATTAAGATAGTTCTCTCCAACAAAACATCCATCCACTTTGAGATAATCGACTCCCCATTCCGCAAACGTTTTCGCGTCATTCCCGAAATGGTCCTTCGAGCCAGGATAATGCATGCACGTCACCTCCGCTATGTTTGTGTACATGCCGAATTTCAGACCTCGGGCGTGTATCTGAGAATAAAAATTATTATATTATGTTAATTAATAATAAAGTAATCTATTGGTACCGGACATTGTATAATTCTATACACTGGATGGTGAATGCATATTCAATGATTACACAGGGTATCACTTCAAAGAATATATTAGTATTTTGTCACTTTATATATTTTTTTGTAGATTTTAAATTTTCATGTGACACTTAATTTGATAGTTCATTAGTAATTAATTGATGGCCATAATACCAATACTGCTGTAATTACCATTTATATAACAACTCAAATTTATTGAGATCTATTTGGTTGTGATAGAACCAATTTTGCAGCTTTGCATAAGAATATACCTTATTTATTCAATAATATATAAAGATACTATACATAACAAATTATGAAACTTTAACATATAAATGAGTAGGTATGTATGTAATATCAAAAAAATATTTTTAATGTATTACATAATGAGTTACCTGTGAAGTAAAATCTGAAGATAAAACACAATGAACACAGGTGGGTTGGGAAAGCATCATCAATCAAAATCCCGACAGGGGAGATAAAATCCTTTTGTTGGCATATTTTATGTATGGGTATGTTTCCATGTTCGCTGAATTCGTTAGAAATTAATTTGGTGTTATTGCTATCTTTGTTAATTACAATCTACACACATATTACAAAAATGAAATATTATGAATAATTCTAAAAAAAATACACTACCTACTTAAATACAAAACCAAACAGCTTTTATTCAACTTCTGAAAAACTCCAAACAACTACTTACATGAGTCATTTTTTTTAAATAAATTGAGAAAGAAAATATGTATAGTGAAAAATTGTTTCTCATAAAATTTGAATATATCACATAATTAATCAACTGGTACAAGATTTCTTTCTGAGGACACTAAACAAAAATGCTATAACAGCTTTTTTCCTTTAGTCTACAATCTACTAAGTTTTCTAAAACCACTATTAAATGGGATCGTAAAACAGAAATACCAATGGTGCAGGTTTTTAGCCTAGAATTCTCCAAAAAGTGACTTACTATTGTAAAACGGACTCACATAATCAGCAATGTATTTCATTCCATGAGGGAACCTCGTTTTGTCTGGCACAAGTCTGCCGAACTCATCTCTGTACTTCTCGGACCAACAGTCATCTATAATGATATATTCATATCCTGCCTCTTGATAACCATCATTGTAAAATGTATCTGCCACTGACAATATCAGTTTTTCACTGAAATAAAAACGCATTTAAGAAAATGAATATTACTGTATCATACCTAATCAACACATAATCATTGATTTGTGATCAATGGACTTCTCTACAACCATGAGTTACATCCATAAACCCCTATCTCATGGTACCCCAAAATTGTTGTTCCCTCTTGTCCATCCCATGATTGGTTGTCTATATTTATATTTTTGAGTGATAAGACCACCTTTTGTATAGTTTTTTTTCTTCTGTTATTTTGTTATTGTTAGTCTCAAGTGTTTAATAAAGTTTTAAATGACTAAATCCTAAAGATTAGTGCCCTAGAAGACGAACAGGCAACCTAATTAAATTTGCAGGAAATTTGGATGCAGGCTGCTGCCAACAGGTGGTTATAAAATCTTTGGCGGGGCCTATTTTCAACAAAACTTCTGCAACTCAAGAGAGCCAGAAATAATAGAAACTACTTAAAAGAAATTAATTTTAAATGTGCTTTAATATTAAAAACTAAATAATCAATAGTTTTTACTTATTTCTTATTTTGAAATTGATCGGAAAAATAAAATGAAAACAAAATAAAATAAATCTTTGAGAAACAGTATATTCGCCTCGTAGTATAATATTGTTCGTGAAACACACGTTTTGGGTTATATTCAAGATAAAAAACATTATTGTAACTATTTAGCAGCTTTAAGATTGTAACCTGTTTTGTGTAAATAAAAAAAAAATAAAAATAAAATAAACAAAAACCGGCACCGGTGACTATTCCTACACTTTTATATAGAAAACTTGAATATACAAGATGACAACAAAAAAATGTTTGCACAAATATTTTTACGTAAAGAAGCTTACTCAAGGCATTTATCGGGATTCCCTTTACAATCCACGGCGCACATGTAATATCCCCAAGACATCCATCCCATGGGAGGCGAGCGAGCCAAGCCATTCTCTAAAACACGCACACTGTTCCACGCACTTGCGAAAAATAACAACAAAATAGTTCCGCTCACATTCGCCATGTTTATAAGCTAATTTCACATGTAAACTAAAGTAATATATCAAGAATTTTATCACTTATAACCGGTGTCTGCCACGTAAAACCAAACCATGTAAACATTTGTTTTGTTAATTGTTTACAAGAACACGTCAACAAGGAAGTTATGCGACTAAATTAAATCAACGTCAACTGACATATTTGCATCAGAAAAACCATGACTTTTTTATTTGGTATTATAATACGTCATGCATTTGCGTGTGACAGCTATTCATTGGTGACAGCTGACAGCTGCTAGTTAGGCTTTTTGCCGTTCTACGTGTGGTTCTACGCATAAAGTTTGACTCATAGATAAATACATGTTCTTGAATCTACTATTTATATTTTTGATAATTAAAATAATATATCGTATATTCTATGCGGTATAAACGAAGAGAGCACGTGTTTTATTAATAAAGCAAAATGAAGCTCATGCATTTAGTATCACAGATTTGTGGTTTAATTTATTAACCAACATAATAAACATTAATCATTGTTAATGTGCTTGTGTTAGGGACTAAATACAAATACGGCGCGCTCTCTATATCAGCTTAAATACGTTGTTAATCTATTTTTTAATTAAATTATTATCATACAGATCATTTTAACATTCTGTACGTACAATGATTGTTGCGTGTTTGTACTGAAACAAACAGACAGGGAAGGTAAATTTAAAGTAGGTAGTCTTCCAATTCTATTTCAGTACTACATTTGGTAAAAACAAAATGTAATCACTTAAAACACGCTTTAGACACCCACCTTTTCAGAAACACTAAAATGCAAATAAAATAAAATAAAAAACGATGCAAGAGTGAAAATAAATAGCACAGGGAAATTGTGGAAACATTTCGCAGTAAAATAAAAGCAAAAATATAAAGGTTTTTATAGTTTGCAGTCATCAGTAAATGATACTAGTTACTACAAAAATGTTTTCAGAAACGCCAAAAAACATCAAAGGCAAGGCATCACGTACTTACAGCCAATCGTACAAAATAAAAAGTAACTGGAACCCGATTCAGACGGTTTAAGTGAAGGGACGGGTGGTCCTGCGCATTACAGTTCAAAATGTACAGCCAGGGTTGTATTTATTTGATTTAAATCTGTGTGTACTATTATTAAAAGATAATAAATCGTTTTTCATCAGGCGATATCATATTCAGATGGCATTTTGTAAATTGGAGTAGAGTAGAAAAAATATTATGTTTCATTGCAACTGAGAAGAAAAAGTCTTCATTTTTTTCTTTGGCTTGTTTGTGAAACTAAACTTAGCCCATTTACATTTACTGGTGGTCTCTCATTCATAATTATGGAGAGGCCATTTGGGTAGGTACGACCGCAATGTCTATTTCTGACATGAAACAACACTGCGTAAATGCACTGTTATGTTTCGGATTGAAGGACATTGTAGCCAGAGTAACTACTGGACATATTGAGAGTTAACCTTATGTCTCAGGATGGCGAGCGCAGTGGAATGTTGCTACTGTTTATGAGGGCTCGTATCGCTTACCATCAGGCGAACGGCCACTTATTCGTTGCAATAAATATATATATATATATATACGTCCCATCATAATCGAGAGTACGATTGAGAATGGTTAGGACACATAGTCAATATATGTATAATGTCAATCATTTTTTTGAATATCAATTATTTTAAGCTTGCGCCATTAAATCTATTACCGTTTTTCGATTTTCAATAACAAATGTATTAGCTGTTAAAATCATCACAGATAAAAAATATAAATAATCAAGTGTCAACCCTACAATGCAGAAAGTTCCAAAGAATGGACGGGAAAGAAAACTTGCAGCTATAATAAAATACGTGTCTTCAGAACGCGAACTGTTGTGCTCAAGTACCATGTATTGATTGTGGGGCGAGTGCTGACTCATGGATAAGACGACATCTTGGTTTATTTATTGCTTTTTTAACATTGCATACGTACTTACATACATAAACTCACGCCTTTTTTATCCCATGATGTGACAGGGGGCGAACCTATCGACATATCGGGCACAAATTCCTGACTCTGGGCTGATAATGATTTGAAAAACCCGATATCACTTTGTCCAACCCAGGATTTGAACCCGAGACCTCAGCTTTGTAACTGTACTCTAGTATAACTACGCCACCGAGGCAGTTATTGCATACTGTGTATGAATTGTCAATTACCAGGCACTTTTACGATGAGGGAAAATATCCTAGGGAAACTTACATACCGCAAATCATAAACGATTTTCAGCGGTATGTGAAATACACTAACCCGCATTAAACCAATGTGGTGGAATCTGGCCTGACACCTCTCAATAGAATTTTCGATTTCATAAGGTTCAGTGGGTAAGTAATGTATGATAAATAATTCACAAGACCTAGATCAAGTCCGTCTCCACCATCATGATCGACAGTTTTATAACAGGCTTATATTTAAATGACTGCACGTTTTAAAAAGAAAAATAATGATTAATGCACTGTGGAAATTATTCAAAATTCATGTAATAATAAAAATAAATAAATAAAAGAATAGTTTAATAAATCACATTAAATTTAAAATTCCTTCAAAAAATACAACAATCATACGACTTTTGAATTCAGTTTAAGCGAAGTAGACAAAATATTTGACAGCTAAAATACATTTTTAAAGTGTATATGAATAAGGCCGTACGTATTTTGTTTTATGAGGATAAAAACCATTGAGTTTTTTTTAAATACATAGAGTGATTCAAGAGGAAGGTTTATATGTATAATACGTACATATTATTGTACATAAATCTATTTGTTCCCGGGCAAAGCTGGGCCGGGCCGCTAGTATTGTATAAACGTGAATTAAAGTTTCTAAAATTCGTCTACCTATCCCTTTCCTCAAAGACTTTCAAACGATGATTGCCGCTTAATTCAATACTCTAAAACGAATACTACAAAATTATAAAACGGCTTTCACTGTAATTAGAATTAATAATTCGAAGTGAAAGATATTATTAAATTATTTTAATGTTATTAATCAAGTTTAGTGGCCTTTAGGTAATAAACCATTAGCCTAAATGTTATAGTTACATTTTACCTAAATTGCTATATTTGTACGTTAGTAGCATTGATTCAAATCACAGCGGTTGTTGCTTCGTAATGTCAATACATTATAAGTTAACTATTATTACAAATTATTAAATTGAATGAATGCCCATCTCGGGATATTTATTATTATTATCATCTGCGTTCAGCATCACCAAAATATTTAATTCAGAATGAAATTTATTACCAGGGCTTTTTGGCTATTATTGCTACTACTTGGCAGAATGCGAAAGCTTGTACTCTAAAGAAGAGTATAGCTTCGTGTAAAGTAACTTACAATAACTTTGTCATTAACAATCACTATAATACATTTTGCACAGTTCACTATTTGGTATAGGTTGTAATATAATATAAAGGAAACACCGTTTGATTTCCGACAGACACATTACTCGTACGGCGCACTCGCAGCAAGTATCCGGTGAGTGCAGCCACTGCACTCCCCGCATCCCCACCACTACCGCTCGCCCTACCAGTCGATGTGTCATCATTTACTTATACATTACACATTTGATACATCAAATTAGGTTAAAGTTAAAAAAAAATTGCGACCTAAACAAGCGTATTGCGTTCCGAAATCAACCTGTGTACCTAGACCACACTTCACGCCATACCTTAATACGAGTATACCTGGAAAGACAAGCCAATCTGCTTATCCGTATCCGTAGAACAAAGAATTAGCAAGTTGAAGTGGAACTGGACACATGAAGAAATGATGCTCCATGGAGCCGAAAGGTTCTGGAGTTGAGGTCACGCAAAGACAAGCAAAGTGTCAGTCGTGCGCTTGCACGATTGTCGGACGACCTGGTTAAGGTTTAGCGAATAACTGTATTATATCAGCCCATATACGTCGCACTACAGAGCACGAGCCTACTCTACAATCGAAAATAAGATTGAGAGTGGTTTGACAACAGGGTTTGCCCACATAATCCATCGCGCTGGCCTAGTGCGGGTGGTTAAGATTGCTGAAGTCAATGTGGAGATCATTGAGAGGCCATATGTTTTTTTAGATTTACGCGAATGTTACACATTGAAATAAAACTATTATTTACGGATTTTATCGCGGATTTGGTTTAATTTTACATTTTTTGAGTTCCCGACGTTTCAATTACATTACAGCTTTCGTGGTCACGGGATGGACTGAGGTATTAGTCGTTCGCTCAGTGACTGTTACAATTTAACTACCCTTAATATATAATTATTAAATTAAAAAGTTAATTCTAAGTGTTCCGATCTACGCAGATCGTGTGTTCAGCACTTCCTAGGGCTGAAAGGAGGGAAAAATTAATAACTAAGTTTTTGTGTGCAGAAGCAGCGCGCACGTCGAGCATGGGCGGTCATGGCATGGCGTAGTGTGGAGATGGCCGCGCCGCGGTTCGCGAGCGCGTCACCGCTCGCCGCGCCGCTCGCCGCGCCGCTCGTCGCGCTGCTCGCCGCTCTGCTCGTGACAGCAACCGCGCGCGCGCCCACGCAAGACCCTGTACTGTTTGAAGCCGCTTTTCAAGGTTAGTAAACGTCCTGCGCCGACACATGAGAGCAAATGCGGAGTTTGGTACTACGCCATAGGTTTTAAATACTGCCACTCGCACGCGGCCGGTGAAGGCCAATGCGAGTGTGAGCATGTGCGGCAGGGTATACTGTTTCATAATTTTGGAATATTAACGGCCGCATTCAGAGACGTTTAGTGTCAAATTCTTCCTCAGTGAAGATACTCTTCGTAAAATCTACAATTATTAAACCTAGGCCCTTCTCTTGGAGGATCTCTTAGAGATACCTACTTCCCGCACGCTATATCCGATAAGTGATTTAGGTTTATCATGCTCGTTAAAAACTCTGTGCTTGCGGTGGCGTCTTGTGCCGGTTCGGTCACTTCCTTGTAGCATGGTTGAGTAGGCCGATGTCTTGCACTTGCGTCGTGAACGGGTGCTGCTTGCATAGACTGGTGTATCCGATTTGCTTACATTGTAACGGATTAATTGATGGATTACCTCAATTAATCCTTTCAATTATTCACTGCTTTGGCGGAAAAGAGTACACTGATTCTTTGTTCTAGGCGACTTAGCTTCGTTCTGCCTTAGTAATTATAACATAAACATATTATAAATATCATATCAAAAATACTTATAAATTTACAACAAATTCTTCATGAACTACTCTGATTTAAACCTACTTGTAAATTTTGTAATAATCACTACATAGTAAACTGGTTTTGAATAGAGAAACACTAGAGTTTCTTGCCCGTTCTTTTCTAGTGAAAACTAAGCTACGCATCTAAGATTAAAGGGTTGGTCATATTCATAGGCGGCGGTAGTAATTTAGTTACAAATAGGTGAACCGTTTATACGTATACCGAAGTATTCAAAAAAGTAAATACCGAAGTATTCAAAAATTAAAAGCAAATTGACTTCATTTTTTTATTCTGACACGGCATAATGACTGCATTGCACCAGATGGTTAGCGCAAATGTCGCTCAGGCAGAGTATAGAATAGCATCAAACAGCACTCCCATTCCATTCGATACAATAATGTAGGCCTGCTAAGGTGCCACTTCATCTTATTCTACTTACACGATACTTCAATTTTTACTATCATCAATATGCAAAAACCTATTTAAATGTCTAATAAAGACCGCATCAATAGTAGTTTTGTATTTCGTTGTGCTAAGATTGCGATCATTCGACATAGTTAAACCAAATTCATTATTTAAAAATTCAATTAATAGTTGATTTTTATCGTCTGCGAAGTTTATGTTGAAATCTCCACTCAAAATCATTGGCAATTCATCAAAGCTTTATAAACTGACAGCTAACTGACAGCTGTCTACTCTCCATCCGTCTTACGCTTTTCGTCTTACGATCAGGTCACGTGTCCTGACGCGAGTTTAAGATTTTATACCCATTACAGAAAAAGTGCTCAACGCCGCTAAAGAAGTTTTCACTTCAATAAATAAATAAATAAATAACACCCAACAGTCACATACATGCAAAAATCCAATATATCGATAAGTACGTGCAGGGGGAACGTGAAATCGTGTCTTATAATGTCGTTAAAATGGAAATATTAAAACAGTTAGGCCTGAGGCCTTTTGTATCCACGGGGCCTTGGGCTGCAGCCCAAAAAGCCCTTAGGTAGATCCGGCTATAAGTACGTGATAGCGAATGTTGATATTGTGTGTGTAGGCAGCGCAAAAACCACATTGTTTCAAACAATACCTGCCAACAAGATCAAAACGTGAGAAGTGAGAACATAACCCGTTTTTATGAATAATATTCACATTATGGCATTATTTAAACGGGAATTCAAGCGAATAACCTGTCCATAAAACCGACGCCTTTATAAGCATTTTAATAAGCGCGAATAAAAGCCATATAATTACGTACTTTGGTCCCGACGATCGCACAGAACGAGTGTTTTTAATTATTTTAACGTTTCCTTTAGCGCCAAAGTAATCCTTGTTCTTGTATAACACGCATTTAATTTCGTTTACCACGAAGAGTTTATGCAAAAATGTGAATATTAGTCTAGACTATAGGTATTAAAATCTAGATTTGCTGGTAGCAAATTGGTAGGATATAGACTACTTTAAATAATGGTACCAAATTAACTAGTGACATACACAAGTTTACGGAATTTTAATTCCAGATTATGTATTTATTTAGTAACTTTATTGTACTCTACTGACAAATATGTAAATAAAAAGATAAAAAAGGGATTAATGACGGTCTTGTATGGCACTATCTTTTATAGTTAACCATATTATGATGGTTACGAGAATATTAAAATGATGGGAAACCAAAAGTCGTGGGAAAGATGTAAAGAAAGAAAGATCTACCAGGGCAGCATAATTGTGACTGGTATCCTATTAGAATTTCGCAAGAACATGCAGCTTTGTTGTCGCGTTTCGTTCAGTGAGATTACCAAATGTCTAAACCCCATTCCTTTCCTTTTCCCGTACTCTTCCCGATCTTTTTGCTGAATTTTTTTTTACACGTAATTTGGACCTCTTGCATAAATAAATAGCTACTCGCACGGTTCATTGCATTTAAAATCACTATAGAATGCCCTTTCTTCCTCCTATTTAAATATCCATCCAATTGCAATGGTGGTCTGTAAGAAATTATCTAGTGTGTTAAGGTCGCCACCTGTACTAATATTATTATGTGATTTCTTTGTTTCCCTGTACCATGCAAAAAAAATAAAATAATGAATATAATGCCTGTGATATAAAAATGGGAAGATTCATTCTAACGTTCGTATTGACATAAAGAGCATGTTAGAGCCATTACGTGGTATAAATTTGTAGTGGGCGGGGGTTTACGACTGGCTCGGCGGCCTTCGAGTTGTAATCGATTTTCCGACTCAGTGACGTCATAAACATAGATAGTATTTCCATTGGGCTAATATGGAATATTGTTTGTTGATGTCGGAAGGTCCATCGTAGAAATGAAGGGTATAAGGATACATGGGGTACTTGGCTGATATATTACAATTATAGCATCGCATATACTTACCTAAGTGTGGAAAGGATAGAAGAAGAATAAACTTAAACTTAATTTAAAGACTTTACTCTGCAAATAATATTCCTATTTTATAATTTATATACTTTGTTGTTTGGTTTCTTTCTTTTATTTCATTAAGCAATTTACTTTTTATTATAATTTTTTGGTTTTAGTTTAAGTTTTTGTTTTAAATAAGATGTAAACATACGCCTAACGCCTCCTGTACATATGTAATCCTTATTTATCTATCCGTGGAAAATGTTGTTGATTGTATATTTGCCTATTCATTGTTAATATAACTTTATCCTGTGTACAACTCTGTAATATACAATTGTTTGTTTTCCCTAATAAATAAAAATAAAAATAAAATATGTATCATCAATGGTCTTGGACAAAAGCAGTTAATTTCGAAGTTTTTAACATAAATAAAGCTGATGTTTTTTTTTATATGATATTATATTATAAATATATTCATAGGTAAATCTCTCAGCAGATAAGCACAGTACCCTATTTCTGTCATCTCAGCGCCATCTCAAAGTAGACTGGCTGAAAAAGCCTATGGCATTAAGTCCACCTATATACCATGTCTGAATATTAATTTAAATGAAATAAATAAATAAACTACCAGCCGGATTTGGGAAAAGCTTAGATGCATTTGACAGCGTAGTTTTTAAATAATTACAAGCTGCATAAAAACCTTGGTACAACGGTAACACCGTGGGAAAACCTACATTCCATAGCGACTTGTAAGAATTTATATGGAATGTAAAGTCTGGCAACCCGCACAAGGCCTATATGGTCTATACTCTCAATAGTCCTTTTCATTATAAAGTCAAATCATCCAAATAAAAATTGTAAAATATTTATTCAATTGTGATATACACCCAATATACACCCGACAGTCACATACATAGTCCTGACCCCACACTAAGATCGAGTCTTGTGTCGTGGGTATCGGGAACTACGAGAGACTTTTCGATCTCACAAACACCCAGACCCGGAAGAAATATTTGTGGGCCGCACAAATATTTCTTTCGGTGTGGGGATCGAACCCGCGGCCTCTCGTTTCACAGGCGGCGTCTAACCTACCTGCGCCACGAAGGCTGTCATCCAAATAAAAATTGTAATACCTACATACCTATCTTAGCTTCTGTTTAATTCAATTAGTATTTTTCCCAATAATCTTAGTTTTGTAATTCATATTAAGTGATTGCAACACTCATATCTTTATTTGTAGTTAATTTAATTTAATTTAGTATCTACCTATTTTACTTTTTTTTTTTTTATTTAATAATGGGCAAACGAGCATGCGGTTCACCTGATGGTAAGTGAACACCGCTGCCCATGGACATCTGCAACACCATAGGGCATGGAGATGTGTTGCCGGCCTTTGAGGTGGGAATACGCTCGTTTTTTGAAGGTCGCCGGGTCGTATCTGGCCGGGAATGATGCCGCTGGCAACTGGTTCCACAGATTTGTAGTAGGTGGGAGAAAGTGCCGGGAAAAACGTACTGTAGTATATTTACAACCTCCAAGGTGATGTGTGTGGTATTTGGAGGTTTGTCGTGTTGTACGGTGGCGGAACTCAGCAGCAGATAATAGTCCGAACAATTCTTGAGAACACTCCCCGTGGCAAATGCGATAGAGAATGCAGAGCGAAACTACATCTCTACGCAAAGCCAAAGGATCAAGCCGGTCAGGCAGAACCTGATCGTTAATGATTCGAGCAGCTCGACGTTGAATGCGGTCGAAAGGATGAAGCTGGTACTGAGGTGCCCCTGCCCTGCGTGGGGCCGGACTTGCACCTTATAAAGTTGCATACGTTGACCCGACGTTAAATATCGCCTCGATCTGTTGAGCACACTTCTTTGAGGCCAATTTGGCCTTACTTTCAAGGTGACCGCGGAACTGAACGTCACTCGATATCTCGACACCAAGAATTCCGATACTGGCTGTGGCATTTAGAGGAGTGTCTTGAAACTGAGGTGATACGACGAAAGGCGATTTTTTTTGCGGTAAACGCGCATACTTGTATTTTTGAGGCGTTAAATTCAACCAAGTTGTGTCGGCCTCAATCCGAGACTCTGGATAGTAAGGACTCGACTTCAGACACAAGTTTGTTTCGGCACTCATAGACGTTTTCCCGAGAAATATTGGCTCGGCCAGTATATAAGGCATCACCCGTGCTGCCATCCGCATAACAATGTATGCCGCTAATTTGCAGCATATCATTAATATGTAGAAGAAATAGCGTGGGAGACACAGCCTTGAGGGACACCAGCGTTCACGGACTTGAGATCCGAGCATACACCGTCGACAGCGACCTTGATGCTCCGGTCCGCTAGAAAGCTAGCTAGCCATTTGCACAACTTCTCAGGAGGCCCGTAGGAAGGAAGCTTCGACAGAAGCGCTCTGTGACAGACTCTATCAAAGGCCTTCGCTACATCTAGACTAACGGCCAGCGCCTCCTACTCTCGATTGCCTTCGACCATCTATGTGTTAGGTACACGAGAAGATCACCAGCCGAGCGGCCCCTACGGAAACCGTATTGACGGTCACTTAATAGCTGATGATCCTCAAGGTACCCAAGGAGTTGGCTGTTGATAATGGATTCCATTGTCTTTGAGAGCGAGGAGGTAATGGCTATGGGCCTGTAGTTGGAAGGATTCGAGCGCTCGCCTTTTTTAGGTATCGGATGAACTAAAGCTGTCTTCCACGAAACCGGGACTACATTAAATATATTAATTATATACAAAATTATATACTATAATTAGTATATTTTAATTTTTAATGTGTGGTAAGCGGTGTTGATGGCATGATTAGCATAAGTACTTTAATAACTGTTATTCGTATCTCCTATTATGTCATTGTTTGTGTACTTAAAAAAGAAAAAAAAATGAGACTGAAGCCTTGCCTGATGTAGACTGATAAATAAAAAAACTCGATTCTATAATAATAAATCCCAACGCTCACCCTCAAATGTCGTGCACAAAAGCATTGTAAACAGAGCCGCTTTAGCCTGCGCTGTAATACCAAGGAGCGGGGTCAAGGATCTCGGCCGATGGGGGGAGGGGGGGTGGATTAAATGACATGATGGGGGGCGTATCGAGTGGCCAGAAGGAGGGGGTTGCATGCATTGCAAAGGATTCGGCTTTGCGGTGTATTGACCGTATTATAGAATATTGTAGTATGGGATCTTTTATCAATAAAATATGTTATACTAAATATGTTATCAATTGTGCGGAGGTGTTAGTTTATGTCTGTGTGTGTATATCAATTGTTTTGAGATTATTTCTCGAGTGTGGGTATTCTATTTGGACAGTATTCAATTGCATAAAATGCATTGTTGTCCATTCGTAACACAAAAATATTTATAACTTAGTTACGTTAGTCGCCTTCGGAAGGAGGTTTTTAAAAACACAAATTTTAATTAGGACAAAAATAAAATATAATCAATTATTACAAATTGAACTTAAACTAATTATAGTACTAATAAATTTGGTTGTCGCGACTTTCCTCGACGGCGATCGAAGAAGAAAAGCACTGCTGCCCGGTGATGGTGGTCCGACGATGCTGGTGGGTCATCGGCGTGAGTAATTCATATGGAATCTGCCGACTGTGCAGATTCGTGGGAACTTTTTGGGAGTTTCGTTAGGGGCGACACGTAACACCTCCCCTCCTAGACCGACAACTATTTGCCAATGTTTAATGCAAATGTTGCGGCTCTTCTATCTTGAGTTGACATCTCTATGGCAGTTGTGGGAACATTCTCAACAGTAAGTGCTGCAATCGCAGATTTCTTCAGTCTTCTCCGAATGTATAACATAATGATGACAGCGAATACGATAGTCAGGATTACGAAAGTGTATACTGGAACTGTGATGGAAAGAATGCTTGATGAGTCAATAACAGGTGGCTTCACTGGAATTTCCATGGAAATTTGATTTTGTATGTTATGTAATTTATCCAAATCAATTGTTGTAAGATTATATGCGACTCCAGTATTCTGAGAAATTGCAATATCTGGAAGTGACATAATTTCTATTGGTTTTCCGCGGAGCTGGTTATAGATGTTAGCCAAAGTAAACTCAGGTGTTCTTATCTTGCAGTTTTGAGGGATAGTTGCTAAGAAACTGCCTTCTAGGATATGGTGCTGCTCTTGTCCACATAATATTTGAACTTTAGTGGACTTTGGGAATGATATGATGTAGTGCTGGTTATCAAGCTCGACTAGAGCTTCCTTGTACAAAGAGATAGGCGTGGGTTTACACGTTTCATCTATCTCCTGTGAAACAATGAGATGGTGAATGCAGTCCTTTTGAGTCTTCATCTGATGATTTACTTTTTCTTCACATAGAAACCATGTATCTATCTTCGGGCATTCTGCCTCTATGTACACATATTCGTTATTATTGGTTGCCATATAAGGAAAAGGGGATAGGATAACATAATGATTTTTATTCGGGACAGGACAGAGTCTGTATAAATTGTAAGTGGAGGAAGTAGTAATTGGGAATTTAAGAACTACCACGATCTTTGATTTTATAAAGTAAGTGCCTATTCTAATCATATTATAATAATATCTTATGTCTAAATTTAAAATTTTATCTGTACTATAAATATGTTTCAATGTGTTTAACATACTCTTTATTTCATTTATTCCAAGAATTGAATGGTGTAAAGTGCCACTAATACTAAAAGCTAATATGTTTTCTAATCTGATAATTTCGTCAGACAAATCTTTGACGTTTTCACTTATAATAAGAAATAGTTGCGACAATTTCGCATAAAATGTAACTCGATCGTTACCTATACTTGTAAAATTAGTAATATAATTTAATGCCTTAATTATTTTCTATTGATTCATAGTTAAATTACTAAGTACTTCAAATTGTTTCGCGGTGATTTCTTTAAATAAGCTTATGTGTTTATTATAAGTTGTCGAAAGTTCAAGATTATTGTTCTGTAAGACTTGTAAGGAGTGTTCAAATCTTAATGCGTCATCGTGATCAAGATTCCCCGTTATGCTTTTTATAAATGTTCCAAGAGGGTTTATTAGTCCTCTCTTAATGCGAACTGGTTCTAAAGAATCGAGCTGACGAGATAACTTATCAAGCTTATCAAATAAATGTGTGATCTGATATTTGAATAGAGTAAAATTACTGTTCGATAGTTTGTTTGAGGATTTAGTGAGTTCTGAGTATAAAGAAGTAATATGATGGCGTATGATGTTAAGGTCAATTTCCTGGAGGAATGTGTGGAAATGGGAAATTATTTTGGTGGGTCCTAACTCAAAAGGTAATATGCCAGGTCCATCACGAAGACTGTTAAGTCGGATTTCTTGTGCTTGGGCCAGGGACATCAGGCTCATTGGAATCCTGTAACGGATTGGAATTATTAGTTTTAGGGAGTCTTTTTATTCTATTTTTTGCAATGCGGCCTCGTTTCTTTGAGGTGTATATATGGATAGGTAAATTCGTAGTGACTTTATCATGAGTATATCTAGCCGCTAGTTTATTTCTTTGAGCTATCGGATTTTTTATAAAAATTTCTTGATCCTGTTCGTATTCAATTACGGGATCACGCTTACTGTTACGTTGTGTCATGATTACTTCGCGATTCGATTGAGATGACTCACTGATTAATTTGTATACTATTTCCATCTTACTACGGTGGTCATGTAGGTACTGTTGTAATAGTCGTTCTGTCAAATTTAAGTCAGTTGGGTCTCTAGGGTCAAAATGTCCAGTTATGAGATTAAACGGTCTACACTTAGTTACACTATGTATCGAACTGTTGTACGCTATTAATGCGTATGGGACTAAGTTTGAGATTTGTTCATTTTTATGCTGCAGCTTAAGCAGTCTAAGGTGTTCTAGTAGTATGCCATGAAAACGTTCGATCATACCATTTTCATTTGGAGCATTTGCTGCTGTGGTGTGATGTTGGATTTTGTGCATTTTTAGGAATTCTGTTATGACTTGATTTGTGAATTCTGTACCTTGGTCAGTTGTCAATGTTAAAGGAAATCCGTGATGAGTGCAGAATGTTAAAAGTGATCTTAGAATGTTAGGGGCAGTACAGTCAGGTAATTTATAGACTTGCGCGTATTTGGAAAATGAATCTATAATCGTTAAATACTTATCATGTTCTATAGTTAAAGTGTCGGCATGTATTAGTTCAAATGGCTTCGAGGGTGAAGGTACTATTCTAAATTGTTGATTTAAGGGGTTACGTTCGTACTTTCCGCAACCGCAAATGACACATTCTTTTATGTACTGCGAAATAGTATCCTTCATTTTAGGCCAAAAGTACCGTTGAGATAGCGAAAGGAAAGTTTCATTAATACCTCTGTGATTTGTCTTTCCCTCGTGGTATTTTCGTATAATGTCTTTTTGGTTTAAGAATTGATTGACATCTTCAAGATCGCGCTTTACTAAAATTAAATTAATGGATGAACTTTTAAAGGTTTTCTGAATTATCGGAACAATACTATACATTTTATCTAAAGGTTGTACTAAAATGGCTGTTCGGATTTTTGGGTCGACATATCTTTTAATGATATTGACTATGTCGTCTTCTAAATTTCCTTGGGATACTTCAACTACTATTTTATTGTAGGTATCAAAAGGCTTCGTAATTTTTGGTTTGATGCTAGCTCTATAGGGTACTATGTTAATGACGATCTGTCTCTTGTACTTATTTATGGGATCGTCTACGATAGGTATTTCAAGGATGGGGTTTTCTACACTTGTGTGTACAGTAGAGGTCGTGTATGGTGTAGTCTTATTATTCTGATCTGACTCAATTAATGCTTTTATGCTGGGTGCTGTGTTGGTAGACGATGGACTCATAAGTGGTCTTAAACTAGGTGCAGTATCAGTAGATGATGCGCTTATCAGAGGTCTATCGTCAGGTGCTGTCACTGTGGAAGATGAGCTCTGGGAATCAGATATATTAACTATAATTGATTCTATTTCTTCATTATGGATTTCTATGCGGGAAATTGCGTCTGCGTTATAATTATTTTTGCCTTTTTTATAAACAACTGTAAAGTTAAATTCGGAAAGTTTTAATTTCCACCTAGTGAGCCTTGAATTAGGGTCTTTCAAATTCATAAGCCAGAGTAAAGGTTTGTGATCTGTCACTACTTTAAATTTACGTCCAAAGAGATAATGCCTAAAATATTTGGTAGCCCAAACTATTGCAAGGAGTTCTTTTTCGATAGTGGAATAGTTTACCTCGCTATCATTAAGAGTCCTCGACGCATATGCAATAGGTCGATCGGAACCGATGGATCCTTGAGACAGAATAGCACCAATAGCGACGTTAGATGCATCTGTGGTAAGTATGAAGTCCTTTGTAAAATCGGGATATTGTAATATAGGGTCATTAGTCAACAGTATTTTACAGTTTTCAAAGCATTTTACGTATTCGGGGGTTAAATTTATCTTTGCGCCTTTCTTTAAACATTTAGTCAGAGGTTTCGTTAATCGGGCAAAATCTGGTATAAATCTACGATAGTATCCTAATAATCCTAAGAAACTTTTTATTTGTTTTGTAGTCCTTGGTATGGGATATTTTAAAATTGCGTTTATTTTATCTGGGTTAGGTTTAACGCCTTCAGGTGTTATAATATGGCCTAAATAAGGAGTCTCATGCTTTAAAAATTCAGATTTATCCATTTGAATTTTAAAGTTCGACTCACGTAATCTTTGAAAAATTTTCTTAAGATTCACCATGTGTTCTTGTAGTGACGTGGAGAAAACCAAGATATCATCTAAATACACTACACAAATTACATTTTGGAGGCCTCTGAGTACGTTGTCCATTACCCTTTGGAAGGTGGACGGCGAGTTCTTTAAGCCCATTGGCATACGTAAAAATTCGTAGTGGCCATGGTCAACATTAAAAGCTGTTTTATGTACATCTGAGGGATCCATTTCCACTTGATAAAATCCACTAGCTAGATCTAAAGTGGTGAAATACTGACATTTGCCTAGTTTGTCCAGAATATCATTTATATTGGGAATGGGGTATTTATCATCTATTGTTTTTTCGTTAAGTTTTCTAAAATCAACTACTAGTCTCCATTTAATTTTTTCTGAGGCATCCATTTTTTTTGGCACGATCCAGATGGGTGCGCTCCAAGCGGATGTCGAGGGTTGAATAATTCCCTGGTCTAACATTTTTGAAATCTGGTTTTGGACTTCTTGCTTATGTACTTGGGGATATTTATAGCTTTTGCTAAATACTGGGTTTTCATCTGTTGTATTAATTCGGTGCTTTATTTTATTAGTGAAAGTTAGGGGTTCATCTTCTAAATAAAAAACGTCTGAAAATTCCTTACATAATTGTGATAAATTAGCTGTCTCCTCTGCGTTTAAATGGTCTGTGCGCAACTTTGATATCACTTGTCGCGTGCGCTCATTCGAGGAATTTATTACAGGTGCAAGATGTTCGTAATTAATATGTGTCTGGTTCTTAGAAATCGATGCGTCAAGTTCCTGATTGTCTGTTAAAATTGTCTGTTCGTCTAAAGTTAATATGATGTCATCACTGGTGGGGTTTTCTATTTCAATTATACCGTGGCAATTAACTACTGAAGTTATGCATTCGGGAATAAGGCAATTATTAACGGCTTGTTCCTTTATTAAAATATCTCCATCAGATACATTCAAAGGAACTCTTACGAATTTTGATGTGCGCGCCGGTATAGTTTCTTTAAAGCATATGGAATTCTGAGAAGTGTATTGCAATATCGGATTATGTGCGAATTTAGTCTTTAGTACAAAGTTTTTAAGGTCGATTTTAGTTTCCCATTTTTTCAGTAAATCCTGTCCAATAAGTCCGTCATTTAATATATTCTGGGGATCTAAATTCTGGAAAACATGGAATTGTAATAGAGTAGTTGTTTCTAGTGGTTGCGTGCACATTTGTTACTTCGAATGGATCAATATTAAGTGGTATGTCTGAAAAATACTTCTGAATGGCTTCAGGACTAATAAAGGATTGATTAGCTCCTGTGTCAATAAGTAGTTTCAAGGGTGGGTTTTGAATTTTTATATATGGTAAATGCCTTTGACTGTGTGTATTTAACTCTATTCTGGGGCATTTGAATCCGAATCCGAGTGAAAATTTGAAGAATTTTCCTGCGGGATTACAGATTCTTGATTTTGTGGGATGGGATGGTTATAGGAATTATTGTCGTAAGGTTCATACTCAAGTGGTGGGTAAAGTCCGTTGTATTCATATTGAAAACTATTATAATCACAGAATTCGTCTAAGTGGGGATCAATATGGTCATTTAAGTCATTTGTATTAATTTCCCTTGTTTTAAAATAATTATTTGGCGGTGGGTTACCATGCACTCGCCAGTCATGCCTTAAAGGAGGCAATGTGCGTGCTACGGGGTGACTGATGCCACTCATTGGCTGAGGATAGTTATTATTAGTAGGGGGTTGGGATTTGGGTGGGATTCTAAATCCTGTCGTCATGTTAGACCGTGGCAGGGATCTGAACATTTGTTGAGTCCTGGATGGTCCTTGTATGACATGCCCAAATTGTCGTTGTACATTGGGTTGTATAGTGTGACCTTGAAATTGGGGATGAAAATTTTGTGTTGGTCTAGGGTTAACGTGTAAGGGTGGTGAGTTCAGGGGGTGCGAGTAAGGGTTAACGGGTATGTAGGGTTTCCTACTCGTGTTGCTAGTGTGTGTACTTACCTGCTTATTTTGCATGTACAAAATATTGAGTTCTTCCTGAGCGTACTCTAGAGCAAGCTCTATGGTGTTAGGTCGCATGCATCGGATGCGTGAACCTAGAGGCTCTCGTAATCCTTTCAAGTAAGTTTGTAACGCTAATTTCTTATAAAGTTGCCTTTTGGCTTCTATTGTGGTAGCTAAAGTCTCATGCAGCTGGATGTACGTTGAAATAACGCTAAGTAAATTTTGGACTCGCTCATAGAAAACACTTGGGGTATCATTACCTTGTTGTAACATTGAAAGATCAGTATATAAAGATGACTCATCCCTATGATCTGAAAAAGTGTTCACTAATGTACTTCTGATACTTCGCCAATCGCTGGGGTTACCATTTGTCGCTAATGATCGCGCGGCGGGCCCTACAATCTTATTAAGTATTCCATTGAGCAATGAATAATTTTGGAGATCGTAGCCAGGCGCTATTTTTACATACTTTAAAACTAATTCGTCGCATATTTGCAGAAATCTAATGAGTACATTACTATCTCCGTTAAATTCTGGCACGAAGCGTAATGACTTATAAATCTGATCAATAGTGTCGCCTTGATTTGCTGGACTTTGCGCGACTACCTGTTGAGGCCTTTCCATTTCGTCAAAATTCTCTACTATGCTATTTAAATTACGATACCCGTCTCTTTGCTCGATGCGAAGAGCGTTTCTTCTATCAACTATAATTTCCCTACTTGATCGTGGGTGGAACATATAAATAGTAGGAATTAGGATCAATTCCTATATAGACTAAGGAAATATAACTAGGAATGACAACCAAATTTAAAAAATGTGCAACTCACAGTATGTATTTAGCAAAATACATGGTCTCGTGGTGATTGACGTCGATGTCTGGAAGTCTCACCCTGCGGGTCCTTAATCTGCGTCTGGATCCTCGATGGTCCTGCTCCTCCGATGGCTTCCCGTTCGTTGAGATAGTCGACGCGTCGACGAAACGACTATCAGCGCGGTTACGATTTATGGAAACACGCACTGACTCGACTATCCTACCGACTGCGCCAGTTACGTTAGTCGCCTTCGGAAGGAGGTTTTTAAAAACACAAATTTTAATTAGGACAAAAATAAAATATAATCAATTATTACAAATTGAACTTAAACTAATTATAGTACTAATAAATTTGGTTGTCGCGACTTTCCTCGACGGCGATCGAAGAAGAAAAGCACTGCTGCCCGGTGATGGTGGTCCGACGATGCTGGTGGGTCATCGGCGTGAGTAATTCATATGGAATCTGCCGACTGTGCAGATTCGTGGGAACTTTTTGGGAGTTTCGTTAGGGGCGACACGTAACAACTTCTCTTCATTTTAGTATGTGATTAAATAGTTTCGGTTAAAAACAAGTTAGATAGCCTTGGTGGCATAGTTTTACTACGGTACGATTCCGACGCTAAGATCTCAGGTTTAAATTTCGGTTTGCGCAAAGTGATATTGGATTTTTCTATTCATTATCAGCTCGGAGTTAGGAATTTGTCCCCGATATGGCGATAGGCTCGCCCACTATACATCATGGGACGGAACACACATTGCGTAACATGGGTGTCGTGGTAGCATCTCTGCATGCCCCCTCTGGGAAAACGGCGTGACTTTATGTATGTATGTAGTCATTTTCAGAGTCTCGCTGAGTTTCTATGCTCGGTCTCATTAAAATGCTTGCTGTAGATCCTGGTTTACAGGAGTTGCAGTGGCAGGTGTGAGAGCGCCATAACCACTTAAAGTTAATGTAGAAAAGAGGTCATACATTCAAAATGTGGCTAAATGCCAAAAAATAAGTAACTTTGACCTATTGAAAGAAAGAAAGCATTTATTTGTCACAATCAATAGTTATACTCATATTTCAATCATCTTAAGTACGTCGTACGCTTGTCACGAAACTGCTAATGCTCAGCGTGTGTCATAAAACCAATGCTGGTCTATCGTAAGGTTACAGGTAACAGGCACCCAAAACACAAATATAGTAATAACCAAACAAAACAATGATAACAAATAGCGTATGTAATCTTTTTTTTTTATTTCATTGAATGGCGAGACGAGCAAGCCGTTCGCCTGATGGTAAGCGATACGACCGCTCATGAACAGTAGCAACATTCCACTGCGCTCGCCATCCTGAGACATAAGATGTTAAGTCTCAATATGTCCAGTAGTTGCTCTGGCTACAATGTCCTTTAATCCGAAACACAACAGTGCATTTAAGCAGTGTTGTTTCACGGGAGAAATAGACATTGCGGTGGTACCTACCCAGATGGCTTCTCACATATGAGAGACCTACCACCAATGAGTATCTGTCTAGATGTGGTTAGGTGAAATATTATTATCGCACGATACGCTAACGAATGTACACAGAGAAAGGCTCCCGAGCAAATGAGCATCATCAAACAGTGACTTAAGTTTGTAATAAGAACTTTATATAACTACAATACTGCTCCAAATGTAATTTTATAAATGGATACTTATACAAAGTTATAAACGATTGTAATACGTGGTTAAATAATTATGACTTTATATTACAAGAAACACGAGATTTAACATTAACAAATTAGTGAATAATTAGGGAAGCTACCCAATAAATTTAATAGATACATACACCCAACAGTCACATACTACATAAACCTGACTCACACTAAGATCGAGTCTTGTGTCGTGGGTATAACTACTCGACACAAATACTTTTGGATCACACAAATATTTGTCTCGGAATCGAACCCGCGGCCTGTCGTTTCACAGCCGGAGTCTAACCAACTGTACCACGGATGCTAACAAAGTAACAGTCGACTTGTATGTGTGTCTTATGTCTCAACAACTAAGGATTCGATTTGAGTAAGTTTTTGAAATTCAACAACACTTAAAATTCTGTTGTAATATTCTGAGTCAATATATTCAAACTTACATCTTTCGAAGTTTGTGTGCCTACGATCTAAGTACTAAGTAGGTACTACGCGGCCTCCAGACGACCTAGGTATGCCATTGACTTTCAGACAGTACACAAACATACTGTAGTTATATTTATGTTTTGTAGTTTAGGCTGGCTTATTATTTTAATGAAATGAGACATTGTAATCAAATCAAATTTTTCTTGTATTCATAATCTACTGAACCGAATTCACTTAAAAGAATATAATGGCAAGATATTTTGTGGACGGTTATGTGTATTAATACTATTAGTTACAATCGTAAAAAAATGTTTTAATAATTAAAAATATTAGATATTATTCTAAATGCATGAATATAGGCCTCCCCCAAGAATCTTCATATCGACCTGTTGGAAGCGGCCTGCATCCAGCGACTTCCTGGAACCTTAGCCAAGTCGTCTCGTCGTCGTATATTTTTAACGAGGTATAGTTAAAATTCAATTTTGAATTTCGCACTATTAATTTCCCTTTTAAAAGTTTAAACATAAAAATAATATTCAAATTTATTTTTGTTTCTTTATGCGGAAGTATAGCGAGGAATGAGTTAAATTCGTCTCAATTATTATTAGCCCTAAATGTAAATATATTTCTGTTTTCTTTCGTTGACGTGATTTCGTTCACACCGGCTAAAACAGAAAATGTAGCCTTACGGAGAGTTTGAAATAATATTTTGTTGCGCTGCGACCTCGGAATATGCGGGAAAAATGTAAAAATACATTCTTTTCAGGAAATAAAAAGGTTTTAGACTTCTAATTATGTATGTATTTATGTACCAAGTGCTAGGAAGATGAAAATTACTCAAGAAGAAAATTAAAGTCGGTTTATAAAGAACAACTTGTAATAATATTAATAAATCATTGTTTATTTAAAGTTAAATATATTTAAGCTCCTATTGGTAAGAATAAAAATCCTAGTAAGTATTTTACTAGCATAAACTTTAATAACAAAAATCATTCAGAAATTTAAATACGATTTTTAAAAAAATACTGCTTATTCGAGAAAAATAATGTAACCGTTCAAACTTTTACACTACCACACTGAATTGAAAGCAAAAAGACAATAAAAAGGCATCACGGTTGAACCAACACAATTTGATTATGAAAAAGCAATAGGAAAACCTATTGGAGACACCGACGTGCGACCCCATTCGCCGCATACCATTGTAGTACAATAAAGCTAATATCTTGGAATCGAATGCATAAATTAAACCTTATGAAGATTTGCGTCAATATTAATTTATAATTTGCAGCTCTTGTATACGAGTAGGAAGAAAACTATTAACGTTAAAATTTTGATGAAATAGTAATGTAGGAAGGGGCGAAATAGGTAGGATTTAATTCTATGTCTCGAATTGGCTGGTAGTAATAATACTTTTACTAGAAATAAGAAATCCTGGAGACAAAGAAAATGTCTACAACGAAGTAAATAGATCAAAGAATGATGATGACACATTGCAAATAAATAAACAAATTCATCCAACAGTCACGTGCATAGTCCTGACTCTTCAGTGCGATCGAGTCTTGTGTCGTGAGTATCAGAAACAAGAGGCTTTTACGTCTTACAAACACCAAAACTTGAAACAAAAATATTTGTGGTTCTCACAAAATTTGTCTCGGTTTGGGGATCGAACCCGAGGCCTCACTTTTCACACACACACGGTGGCTGTCATTTTATATATTACATAGAAGTTAAAGTGTACTATGAGATATACTTTTAGATTCTGATACTGGACTTTATAATCTGAGGAGAAGTTAACAAATACAATTATCTTCCTTATGCAAGCTTAGTAAACTCAATAAATAAATCAAGACAGCAAAGCACGTACTCCCGAACTTATAGCAAAATATCTGAAAAATATTTTAGTATCAGAAACTCAGAGGAACAATCCAATTCCGTTTCAGTCTCATAATATCCAGAAGATCCACTAACCACGACTTTTGAGATTCTTATCCGAAATAGATTTATAAGCTAGTAGCTACCAAATTCTATTATGACTGAGGTTTGTTAAAGCCATCACATATTTAGTTTTCGTTACGAATGCGTCATATCTCCTCCTCTTTTGCTTTAAATCTATCTCTCCTTCTCTCTTTCTCTAAAATTTAAATATTAAATATCTTGTTCTTCTACTTAGCTTACTACATAAATACATACATAAACTCTTTTTCCAAGAAGGGGTCGGCAGAGGTGCTCACGTTTCCAAGAAGGAGTAGGCAAAGGTGCTACAAGGACACTCACGCTTTGCATTGCGTTTTCTGTCCCCCTATGTGATAGAGGGCACGCCTATCGCCCTATCAAGCACAAATTCCAGACTCCGGGCTGATAATGAATAGAAAAATCCACAAACATCACCGGCTGGGATTTTAAAAAATATCCACTATTACTTTTGTTTTGTGCCCATGACCTCAGCATTGTAATCTTACCTTACGTATTTATGTATCGCTTACAAAACCATATCTTGGATTAGAAATCAGCAGTTGATCTAACAGATGGAGTACCGTTCACGTCCAGCATCTGTGATTAGAGAAACACAAATATTGTTCGTGGAGCGGATAATTCAATAACTGCCGGATGTGGGTCGACGTGGATATTGACAAATGATCTGCCGCATCTCGCTGTTGTGGCCGCGTAAATCTTTTACAAATGGCAGCGGAATATTGTTCTCGAAGTTTGTTTTTGGTTAAAGGTTGTTGATATTTGACACAATTAGGAAAAATGTATCTTTAGTTATGGGTAAATTTGATCAAATACAATGATTTTTTATTTCAATGAATGGTAAGACGAGCATGCCGTTCGCCTGATGGTAAACGATACAACCGCTTATAGACTGTAACAAAACCAAACAACAACTTGAATTACAAATCAATTCTTGGCATTCCACTGCGTTCGCCAAACGGAGACATAAGATATTAAGTCTCAATATGTCCAGTTGTTACTCTGACTACAATGTCCTTCAATCCGAAATACTGCATTTACACTCCGGTTTGGTGGCAGAAATAGACATTGCAGTAGTACTTACCCAGGCGTCCTTTTATATATGAAAGACTTACCACCAGTAAAATTACTTTATGTTATTTGGCAAAAGTCTGTATTACACCGAATGTCCTTGGACATTGTTTTATGACACTAATTAATTATATTTGGCAGCCGTGACTGAATTGACTCCATCCATAAGTATCTTAGCCCTTATAGGTATTTTAACAAAAGTGAAACTAGCCCTAAATGGCAGGAGAAATTCATTGTCTTCCAATTTCGTGATAAAGGATTAAAATTAAATATCTGTGTGATCAACAGGTGCTCGTTTCAGGTCTGGATGTTTGTGAGACTGAAAAATATCTTATAGTTTCTGATACCCACAACACAAGTCTGGATCTTGGTGTGGGGCCAGGACAATCAATGAATGTCACTTTTAAGTGTATTTATTTATTTATCTTATATTTGATTTACACATTTTAGTTTTTTACTAGCGGTAAGTTATTGGTATTCTGCTCAATTCTACTTGATATACAATATTATAAAATTAAGTAAAATTATTGGTATGGCTAGTTTAATACTGGCTAATGTAAGCTCATCTTCCCATTCAGTCACGCCCATTTCACCCGTCCGTTCCTTTTGCAGTTATAAGCTCAGACTCTAATTAGCTCTTAGCCTATATAGCAATTAACTGTGGACCGGATGACGTCACCCTACCTCTATGAATACTACGTCATCCCTGACGTTATCTTTTAACAAAATGATCAGGCCAGATCCTAGTTTTGAGCGAAGCAAAACATTTTTAACTTGCTATTTTAAATTTATTTTATTATGGTTATTTCTTTATCATATAATTTGGAACAGATCTTACAAATAAAACACATTAATTATACTTGATAATCTTATTAACCTCTATCGATAGGAATTTTTTTTGACACCTGTATATCCACGTAAAAATTGTATATTAAGTGTCCCAGGCAAAGTCGCGAATATCAGTTATTTTAATTCAAAGGAGAATGCCCATTCATAGTGTCGGTAAAATATATTGTAGTCGCGGTACGGATACTGCTTAAAATTAATTATAGCATTTGTTTATTCCAGGCGACAGATTTTTATAAAATAAAATAATTATCACCACATTTTACATTTTGATTACAGAGCCCAAGACAAAAAATATTTTTTATTAGACTTCAAATTCCGTTCTCCAAAAACTCCAGGCCTTGGTCGGAATTATATTGTGTATATTTATTGAAAATATGTTTTTTTCCCTACACGAAAAAGTAGGTTTTATCGAGGCATAAAAATCTTCGCACCGATAAGTCTTACAGTGAAATGGGCATCTCTTTTGCAATATATAGTCTTTTTCATAGCGCGGACGTTTTAGCACCAACAGTGACTAATTACCAACAATATACGTAACAATAGCGAGGCTTAAATAAATAACCAGGCGGGGCCCCAATGCCAGCGACACCTTAAGACCGGTTAAGTGTAATAATTAATTAAATTATTTGATTAAATACTCGGAGAATACGAGACGACAGATGGAGCGATTGTAAATAATGGGATCCGGAAAATTTAGTAGATTTTAATGGTTGCGTGCGTGCATGCTTTTGATGCTGAAAACTTTTTTTACACCCAATAATTTATAATGTGTAAAGTGGAAATATCAATTAGGGTATGCCTATTACGATTTAAACTTTTATCTAACTCTGACTTTTCAAAGTTACTAAAATCTTTTCCCTTTTGTGTCCCATTCTAAAATTACGGCAATCCGCCACATTTCTAAATATTCATGGATTATCAGGTTATTGCCTAGATTAATTTCAACGTTTGCTTGGATGCCGGACCTACACTATAAATATCACTTTATTTATGGATATAAGAAAGAAACAAGTATGATGTACTAAGGTCAAAATTCATTCTTATAAATAAACAAAAAACAAACACTACCATTCCAACATAGAAAAAAAAAACAAAAAATTATTGTCCCTCTGCTTTTTCGTATTATGTAAAATTACCTTCTTAAACCATAGTAAAGACGATTGTATAGATTATATTCTCGCTAACAAAGCCACCGCACCTTTATCACATGACAAAAATTAGTTTAGAAATATTGTTATGGCCGTAATAGCGGTAAGCACGGAACGTTTTTATGAAGTTTTTTCCTTACTTCTTAGCAATTAAGTGAAAATTACACGTCGTTTATTTAAAGAAACAAAACATTTCTTTATATTCCTAGGGGTTTTCTCCATATTTGTTTTGCGCGTATGAGTTTCTAATAAATATAGAAAGACGGTAACAAATTAAATTAAGATGTAATGGTTTTTTAGATTTACACACTGGAATAAAACTATTGTTTAAGGATTTCATCGCGGATTTGGTTTGATTACTAATCGTAAAATATGAAGGGTAGTTAAATTGTGACAGAAACTGAGCGGATGACTAATACCTCAGTCCTTCCCGTGAACGAAAGCTGTAATGTAATACGAAGGTAAACTAAGAATGAAATCTGCGATACAGTGGGTAAAACTAATTTTATTTCAATGTGTAAAATCTAAGAAACCATTATTCAATCCTCTATTTAGAAGAGGCTTCGAAATTTTTATTAAAGCTTGTTCCTGTAAGGTATGAGTGACATTCGTGTCAGTTTTATAATAAAATGCTTTGACATCAGTTGCAAATGTTTTAATAAATTATTAATCCTGATATTCCTGCGAATTTTAGACCAGGTATGTCACAGTTTCAACGTTATCTATATGAAAATAATAGCGTGCCTTCTAACATCCCAGTATAGCCTGTCACCTAAAGACCACACAATACCATCCCTTCTATAATCCCATAGTACATAATATGAAATGTTTGTCAACCATCCAAGCGAACGATCAAAGCGGGCTTATATTAAAACCATCACTCACGATACTTCACGCTGCAAGTGACAGGCGAATGCAACAAAAAAATATCTTTGATATTTATTAATAGTTGCAGACGATCTGAGAATAATCGATAATATTATACGGGACTAAGGACCCACAATGTTTCTTTGTGGAGAAATTTCTCATTGCAAATGGTGCTGGTCTTGAAATAAAAAACGCAGATTTTTAATCACGTAATGTTGTTTACATATTTTTCTTTGTGAACAGAAACCTTAGGTTTATTATTCAATATTCTGTTTTCTATACTAACACTACAAAGAGGATAGGTTTGGTTATTTGTTTGCATTGGATAGTCTCTGAAAGTACTGGACCTATTTAAACAATTCTTTCACCATTATAATCGTACATTAGCCCAGATGGACATGGGTGATGGAACATTTTCAAAGAAGTATATATGATACCGGGCGAAGCCGGGCAGGGCTGCTAGTTATAAATAACAAGAATTGTGACTTTATGTCCGAATCTAAGGTAAAACTCATTTTCTATTCACTTGCCCAGATGTAACGGTATATAAGATTTCCTTTTTGGAGTTTCAAAAGTAGCTACACGGCGTCTATTTTTCTTGATGCTGAGTCCCTATATTTTCAATACGTTGGCATTTCAAATAAATTCTGTGATAACCGTCACTCGCATTAGGAAATTGATTATTGTGGAAGATTTGCTTAGATGCTTGTATACTTATCATTTGTGTATAAAATCTCAGTTTACATATTGGATCCGCTTTTTTAGCAGTAGGCATATTATGGATCATGATGACAAAATATAGTAGTACACAGGATGTTGCTTTTACATCAGGACTTTTGGGTTAATATTCCCTATAAATCTTGGTAAAATAACAACACTGATTGTCACTTTCAGCACTTTTTTGCACAACCTGTTGCAATTCACATCTGGGCATAGACCTCTTCCAAGGTAAACCACAAAGCTCGGTCTGCTACTTTATGCATTCAGTCGCTGCCGGCCCTCTTATGCACGTCGTCCCGCCATCTGGCTAATTCTCATGCTACGTTTGCCAAGATGCGGTCTCCACTCCAGAACCCACTTTCTCCAGCGATTATCTGTTCTGCGACATACGTGTCCAACCCATTGCGACATCAACCTAGTAACTTTGTCGATCACCGTGGTTCTGGGATCACTTCGTATCGAGTGTTGAATTTAAGCTGCCAATTTTGCTTGAGCTCATAACCTACATCAAAACAGTTCGATGATATGAAATGAACGCGATCCATGGATTGTTTAATACTTGGCGCAGCGCGTTTGGTACCTTTATACACGTTAATGTACGATTAAATCTCTACAAGCCTTCGCCTACATTGTCCAACGTTTAGGATATGAAGTAGGAATAATGATGTGATTGAACCAATAAAGGTGAAGGAAAACATCAGGAAAGTTGTATACCATAGCGTTTTCTATGGTATGTAAAGTCAACCGCCAACCCGCAGTAGGCCAGCCTGGTGAACTATATGGCCTGACCACTAAATCGTATTCTCGATCGTAGAGAAAGCTCGTGCGCTACAACGTGCGGACGTAAATGGGCTGATAGAGACAGAGAGATATTGATGTGACGTAAAGGACAAGTAAATGGCTGAAAATATATACAAAGTAGTCTATTATTAGTGTATTCATACAGGTTGTCTTTTGCGTAGAGCGATAAGAACGCCATTTGTACTTTTTTTATAATTTCTATAAAAATATTATTATATTATTTTTTCGTGTATAATAAAGGCTCAACAAATGATTTCTTGCGATGAAAACGCCTTTAAAATATTAAAAGTTCTTAACTCAATAAATGATTATTATTTGCATTTTCATTGCTCGCATGTTCAAAAACATTACATTAACCAAGTGTATAAATTTTGACGTAATTATTTTACCGCTGTTATATTTGTTTAGTAGCAACACTGAGACGCGGTTGAAGTGTTCTGAGATTGGGCTGTTACGGAAGCGACTAATGGCGGCCGAACGGGCCCTTAACGCGTTTGCACATGCCCAAGAGCCACACTTCAATTTGTGCGAAAATGTCTCATTCTTTAATTGTTCAGGGATACAAGGACCTGAACTAACTAGGCCAGTTGGGGCTTAGGAATGATTGTGATTTTGAAATTGGAATTGTGACTTTTATTTGTCTGGTTCTTTGATTGTGCAAGAATAGACTAAGATGATGGCCTACTATGTGGTTTACACATGGTTTACAATATTTCGATTTTAACATTGGAGTTGTGAATTTAGATTAATGTCGCTTTAATTAGTAATTCAAACATGACCTACAACGACCTACAATGTCAGGTTATGTTTAAAAATATCTTGAACTTGGAATCTTTAATTTTGTTTGTAATGACTTCACACCGTAATTACTCAACTGATCCACATGAAATTTTGCAACACGTGCATCAAAAAGAACACAGAGGATTTTTCATTCAGTCAATAATAAATGTTTCTGATGCATAAAACAAAGAATATTAGGCAGACGAACGAAAAAAAAAAACATACAGTGCTCTGGTATTCAAACTTGCTCTACCGATATGAGTACATTTCAGTCGAATTCCTTAATGACTAAACTATGAAACTGTTGTATTTTTGGCGAAAATCTTCATCAAGAAACAAAACTGCATTTTAGTATGTTATTAATATGGAGTTTCGTCATTTATCTATCATTCGGAAGTGTAACATGTAGGTAATATGTACTTCGGCTTTTTACTAATGACATATGGGTTGAATGCGTTCGACATTTATTTTTGTGTCGGCATTCAGAGTCGACGACCGACCCCACGTTAATCACCGTTTTTGACACTTAGACGGAGATTTTTTTGTCCTTTACTTAGCTTTCTAATGGCCGGTTTCTATAATCTATCCATCTTTAACAAGAGATTTCTCTCGAAATTTCGATACATTTTTTGTTTCAGTAAAGAAAGACATATATATTTAGATAAGGTGCATATATTTACAAACAACAAAGTAACGATATCCATTTTAACCTCTTGTTAAAGATAGATAGATTATAGAGAACGGCCATAAATGGACTATAAATTATTTATTGCTGTTTTAGTAAAAAAATTAAATCGAATTGAGCACTTGCTCCATTTTTAAGTCAGTAAAAATATGGGTACCTTGAAGATTATTTACAATATTATACTGTATCTAAATAACTAAATCATAAACCAATAGTAATCAAAGTTTGTTCAGACTGAATTATGGTAGATTCGGCGTCAAGGTTAGCCCATCAGTTCATAGATCAATTTTATTTAAGAAAAAATAAATGCAAAACGGTTGAATTGAGTTTTATGTAAAGTAACAAATTAAGTATTGTTTTAGGAGAAAATGCTTTAAGCTTTTTATTATGATATTTCATTTTCTTTTGTCCAAATCTAAAGATGAGAGCAGGATATCTGAAGCATTAAATATTTTACAACTGAACATTGAAAACAATCTCATGTGATCCCGACGTTCTATTAGCTAACAAGCGTTCCTTATAATCTATCTATCTTTAAAAAGAGATTTCATTAGATATTTCGATGCATTTTATGTTTCAGCTAAAGACAGAATGGTATATGGTGCAAATATTTATTGATAGCTAGGTAGGTTAAATATGTATGTCCATCTCTGTTTAAGTAAACGTAGAATGGTATCGACATATGAAATGAAAATGAAATGAAAATAATTTATCGTATCCATTAAAATGTTCAACATCATTTAGATTCAGTCACGTTTTTATCTACCACCCGGTTCGGAAAGCGGTTTTCACTAGAGAAGAACGGGCAAGAAACTCTAGTGTTGCTCTTTTCAAAACCAGTAAACGGACTAGACGCGGCTGCCAACATGTTCACGATGGCCGCGGGTTCAAATCCCAGGGCACACCTCTGACTTTTCGGAGTCATGTGTGCATTGACAGTCAATCACCACGCACTAAAACGGTGAAGAAAAACATCGTGAGGAAACCTGCATACCATAGCGATTTATAAGAATTTCTATGGTATGTAAGTCCGCCAACCCGCACTAAGCCAGCGTGATGGACTATATGGCCTAACCACTCTCAATCGTACTTTCGATTGTAGAGTAGGCCCGTGCCCTGCAGTGGGACGTATATGGGCTGATACAAGATAGATTATAGAGAAATGGCTGTAAACGATTAAGGGCAGTTAACCTATAAATAATCGCGTCGCGTGGTTCCAGTGGTAGTGTAAGCCCACTGAGTTTGTTTCGCCGGGTCTTGTCGGTCGGAAGGGCCGCGTTGGATCCGGTGGTATCAATAAACCGCTACGCACCGTTGTAATAATATTCATGGTCCACTAATAAATTTAATTTAATTTAATTAGAGTAACGTACATATTGTATTTCTTTGAAAAATAAATTACCATAAAGTCATAACTAATACTTTAAATAAAATAAGAATAAAAACTAAACAAATAAATAAAACTAATTCTAAATAAAAATAAAATTAATTTAAAATAAATAAATAACATAAATAAATAAATTAAATAAATAAATTAATTAAAGCAAGAAATTAAAATAAGTAATACTAAGTATAGGAAATATATTGTACCTATATAGAGATTAAGTTCTATGTGTATTTACTTTTCATAAGAGCTTTTAAATTGCCTACGTGACCAATAAATACATTTCATTTCATTTCATTTCAATGTAAGTTCGCGGTTAGGTTCGATCATCGCTTATATAAATAGTAAAATCTAAAGATATATCTAGGTCTGTATGTATGAAATTTATGTTTATAAGCTCACCCACAACACAGGACCAATTTACATTCAATTATATGGAAATATATTCCATGTACCGAGTTAGTTTTACCGCGAATCAATTTCAGTTAAAACATGCATACATTACCTTTTTCGAGGTTAATACTCGAGTGGCAATGTATGTTAAATAGTATTGTAGTGTCGAAAGAACATTGGTAAAATCATTGTTAATGCAATTCTTAAGCGTCTATAAATTTCATGTATAAAAATGTTAATAATTAATTTTCTAAGTAATTTTGGTGCCTAGCTCACGGCGTACCTAAGCCTGAATTACGAAAACACATTTTTCATAAAACTCTATTGATATTTGCTTTATTTTTATTGGAGAAGCGTTATGTCGTTTCAATGTTGCCATTTTTGAAATATAAGCTTGACTGGCTTTCTTGCATTATCTTTCTCAGATAATTAATGTAAAAAAATAGTGCAGAGAAGTGAGAAAAGCAAAATAATCACTGATTAATTGATTAAGGAATAACAATTTGTTTCTGTCGCCCGAAAGCGCTATTGTAATTGCAAATGATAATAAATTGTTGTCCCCTGTTTCCTTCTTTTTTCATTGCGTATGATATTACTATTAGATTAATAAAATAAATAAGTACTTGATATTTAAATTGCGTGTAAAATATATATTTTTACTTTTATTTGTGCGTCATAACTTTGCCTCACGCCAATATAAATGCAACAAAATAACATTAACTACCCACAGAGTTTGATCAGAGGTAGAAAATCTGTAAAACTTTATAGTGGAATATCTTTTTTCCTAGGCTTGCTACAATAGTAAATTTTAAGAAATAATTGTTAAGGAATTCGAAATCTATATTTTAAAATATTTTTCATCTCAATACACACAAAAAAAATTACAACAAAAAATGTATGGAGGATTATCATTGTTCTTTATTAAATAAAATCACGTGCAGTGTAAGTGTAATCCTAATGTATAATCCACCGTAAATAGCCAATCGATGCTATGTCGATGCCATGTACTTTCACAATGTCTTGTTAAGGGTTAAGATAGTTTATTTCTCAAAAGAATTACAAATTCACTTAAATGAGAAATTACATTTGTATTCTTAAAGCTAAAATATGAGGACGTATAATAGCACAGGTAACTTACAAATAAATGGAAATAATTACTTTATATAAACAAAAGAAAGGCGATTGCCATAAAAAAAATAACTGAACTGATCAAAGGAAAGTAAAAATAAATAAAAAAATCAATAATAAAAACAGTAGTGGGTACTCACAAGCAATATCGCAACTTGACCGAGAATCAGCTGAGCGGTAGTCGATGTAGACAACACGAAACAAGCATATCTAGATGTGGCTAGTTGATTGGTAATTTATGTCATTGAATTTGTTTTATATTACAGTGGTGTATTACTTATATGCTGTTTGAGCTTATTTTTGTATATTTGAATACTTTTTGCTTCTTTAATATTTTTTGGTAACTGATTATATATTTGTGCACCTTGGTACAGTATACATTTTTTGCCGTAGTTTGTCCGTGGCTTACGTAAACATATATTATTTGAATGACTCAGTAGCATTTTATGTATAGTATGTTTTTTGTAAATTTTAAGTGTAAAAACTTCAAAAGGTAATTTTGAAGCAATGAAGCACAAATTTTCAGCTGTCTTGGTTTTTTAATACATACATATAAGTATTATAAATATATTTTTACTGGTAGTAGGTCTCTCATATGTGAGAAGCCATCTGGGTAGTTACCACCGCAATGTCTATTTCTCCCGTGAAATAACACTGCGTAGGTGCACTGTTGTGTTTCGGATTGAAGGACATTGTAGCCAGAGTAACTACTGGACATATTGAGACTTAATATCTTATGTCTCAGGATGGCGAGCGCAGTGGAATTTTGCTACTGTTTATGAGCGGTCGTATCGCTTACCATCAGGCGAACGGCTTGCTAGTCTCCCCATTCATTGCAATAAAAAAAATATATTAATCTATTTTCATATTTTGTAAGCTCCGTGAATCCCATATTAACATGTTTGTTGAACTAGAAATTTTGTGTTCGATCGACGCACCGATTAATATATTTGTTCAAAGGTCCATCTCTTCATCTACATACGCCTAGGTATGTGTAATGACTATAAAACGGGAGGCAATTTTTATTTTTAATACCCACGACACAAGTGTTGTATCATAATGTACGTTCGTATTTCGTATTGAAGGTATTTCGTTCATTATATATGTTATATCAGTGATTATGACTTCCTCCTTAGCGCTGTTGAATTTAAATAAAAAAATGATGGATGTATGGATTGGGTATTTGCAACACCGAAACGCCTCTCGTAGTTCCTCATACCCACGACACAATACTCGACTCGGTGGGTCAGGACTAAGTATGTGACTATCGGGTGTATTTATTGAATTATAATTGTTTATGTATCTCGATAGATAGATATGTATCTGATAGAATCAGGAATGAGGTTATCCGACAGAGAACCAAGGTGACCGACATAGCCCAGCGTATCAGCAAGTTGAAGTGGCAGTGGGCTGGTCACATTTGTCGGAGAACCGACAACCGTTGGGGTAGACGTGTTCTCGAGTGGAGACTGCGCCTCGGTAAGCGTAGTGTAGGACGCCCTCCGACGAGGTGGAGTGATGATATCCGAAAAATGGCTGGCAGCGGTTGGAGACGTTGGGCTGAAGATCGAGCCCAGTGGCGTGCCATAGGAGAGGCCTATGTCCAGCAGTGGACGCGAATAGGCTGATGATGGTGATGATGATGATGATGTATCTCGTAGTTCGAAATTCAAATATATAAGTATAAGGAACCTCGGCCACTTTTGGCGTGATATTCCAAATCCGGTATCTAGTATGTATTGATTGAATGTTTTAATTTAGGGTTATGTGTGTGACTATGGGGTGTATTTACGATTGTTAACCCTGTATCTAGTATACATATATCTATATTTTATCGAATGTTTTAGTATAGTGTTAGGTTATGTATGTGACTGTTGGTTGTATTTATGACTGTTTTGTGCAGGGAGGTGCGGTGAGGGCAGTCCCTGCGAGCAGTTGTGTCGTGAGCTGCACGACGGCACGTACGAGTGCGGCTGCGGGCCCGGATATGTGCTCCATGTCGACGGCTACGGCTGTCTAGGTAACTATATCATTTGAGGTTACATTTTACAGGCTTTATTTCTTTGATAATTCTCACCTGTTGGTAAGTGATCGTTGATATCAATTTGAAAAATATAAGTTCGTTACCGATGGTAAAAATTGAGATAAAATATTAGCCTCCAATCTTAGTCAAATTAATTAATCGTTGGTCTTTCAAATTGCAAAAGAAAGATATTTAATGCTATCATAATAAGCCATGTTGCAGAATGATTTTTTGCAATGAATGGCGAGATGAGCAAGCCGTTTGCCTGATGGTAAGCGATACGACCGCTCATGAACAGTAGTAAAACCAAACGACACCTTCAATTACAAAGACATGCTTGGCATTCTACTGCGCTCGCCATCCTGAGACATTAGATTTTAAATCTCAATATGTCCAGTAGTTACTCTGGCTACAATGTCCGTCAATCTGAAACACAATAGTGCATTTAAACTGTTTTTTGGCGGGAGAAGTAGACATTGTAGTAGTACCCACCCAGGCGGCAGCCATTCACATATGGTTTACCTACTACCAATAAAATTTATAGGAAGAGTTACAAATATATTATTGTCCACTTCCCTCCATGCAAATAATCAACTTTATTCCTCCTAAAGTTTTGTTAGCATCTGTTTTAGGTTAGATTTCCAATTAGCCCAAAAAGCTTCACCTAATAGTAAGTGATTACCGCCGCCCTAAAACATCCACAAAGCTTGGATCATGTATTGCTAAACCGACAAATCTGGGAGTGGGAAGGAAAAGGATGGGAAGAGGAAGGAGTAAGGGCATCTGGCAAATATAGTATTATAGTATCTATTCCCATCAGCCAATAGGTGTGGATGACGACAAAAATAGTAAAAATAAGCATGTTCATAATAGTAAGCATACGTTAGCCGCGGATTTAAAAATATAGGAAACCACTGATCATTTTGTCAAGACCTATGTATATCGGAGCTGGCACTAAATTTTTGTCGCTTAATTACAATCTTTCAGCAGTGATTCGCGATTTTGAATTGTCTATTACAAATATTAAAGATAAATATTGTAAAAAGTTATGATGGGGTTGGCATGTCCATATGGACAAATGCCCTCAAATTTTAATTGATAAAAAAAAACACACACGACACATGTTGACCGTAGTAAACATGAAGCTGCAGATACGTATGCAGTGGATTTAAAAATATTGGCAACGACTGATCTATACACGACTGAAAATGATAAATAAGACAACGCGAGCAAAGTTTTGTGAGACACTGAGTATGTTAAGTTTCTTAATATCTACAATTCGACTCAGGAAATAATAGTATTACTTTGGAGCGGAAACAGAACCAATCGCAACGATATCAACCTGCTCTTGTATAAGAAGGGCCTCCATTCTAAAAGCATAGTAAGATAAATCAAAAGTAAATACAGGAATAGACATTAAAACCAAAAAAAGTTCGTGTTATCTATCATATTTCGATTAGTGTGGTGTTCATATACATAACTCCAAAATTCGTTAACTTGTGCTAAATCATCTTATTGCCTTTCATTTAATTGTTCAGTCTGTACAAGCTATTTTGATGACGACCTTATTTTATATTTAAAGTATTGTAAAGTCTATTTGTATTTTAAAATCTTGATATAGTTTTCTTTTTTTGCGCATATTTCTATAATCTAACTATTCAATTTAAAATAATAACTTTTTCGGCTTTAAATAATGTTGTTTGTTCTTTTGAGATTCTTAAAAAAAAATCCGACCTGGTTTTAAATTTTATCGCTTCAACTATTCATATTTAATTAATTACGTGTATTTTACGTCTAGACGGCCGGCTTCAAGAAAGTAAACTGATTTATTTAACTTCTCGTAAGACTTGGAGAGCCTTTATACAACAAATTGAATTCGCTCTTTTCATTTGTGTTGTGCCTTTTGTCAGAGCCTTCTTTCAAGTGAAGCCAACCCTAGATAGCAATCCGAGACCCGATTTTTAGCCCAATTGAATGTTCGTAGTCTCCGGGGTCTTAAACTTGTAATAAGTCCTACAAAAATATAGCTCGTCCACCCTTTCACTAAACAAACGCTGTAATTGAAAATATTACAAGTATTTTCGGCACCGTTCAACATAGTAGGAATCTTGGTTTATTTTTTTGTATACTTTTCATTTTGATTACCTGAAAGATAAATTAAAATGATGTTGATTTTATTGCCGGTTTAGAAAAAGTCCGTCCCGTGACCACGAAAGCTGTAAATCGAAACGTGTCGGGAAGTTAAAAATGTATAAATTATACCAAATCCGCGATAAAATCGGTAAATAATAGTTTTATATCGACGGTTACTTAACCGTTGATATAACACTTTGAATATTAACCTAATAGGTGGGAAAGATTATATTAGTCGCATTGCTTAAAAAAAACTGAATACATTTTCACAAAAAGAATATCTACAGGAGGTAAGAGGCACTTGAAAGATCCTTTTACGATAAAGCTCCGAATTTTACGATAGAAATATTGTTTTTGGATAGTAATAACCTAATATTCTCTAGTTGGAGTTGCTCTAGACTCATCTGAATTTCTATCGCTTTTGCATTAAGAATTACTTATAGGAATTTACTCTACTTTTTTAAAGGATTTTTTAAAAAGTTATTTCATCTGTGTCACTTCAACGTAAATATACCGGGTATCTCAAGACTGCTACCGAAAACGAAGCCGGGTGGTAGTTTTAGTGGCTACAAACACAATGCAATTAAAAATTTCGCATAGAAACGCGACAATTATTTTTTATGATTTTTTAAATATCGTCATTTTTGGGTGGTAAATCCATAGTTTTTGCTAAAATAATAATTTAAACTCTTTTATACCTTAGAGTATTTATAAATAAAAGGGTATACACTATTATTTTAGGAAAAAAATTATTTACCACCCAAATATGGCCATAGGAAAAAAATAACAAAAAAAATTGTCGCTTTTTTTGCAACTTTTTCTGTTGCATTGTGTCTCAAGTCGCTTAGACTACCACCCGGCTTCGTTTTCGGTAGCAGTCTTGATATACCCTGTATATTTTGTAGCCAGAGTAACTACTGGCCATATGAGGCTTAACTGTATCTTATGTCTCAGGGTGGCGAGCGCAGTTATTCAAACTATTGTTTGATTTTGCTACTGTTCATGAGCAGTCGTATAACTTAATATCATGCGAATGCATTATACTGCCGATTTATAGCCCATTATTTATTCCGTTTTAGTATTAATGTTTCCTTTTGTGTTTACTATGTTGCGTTTTAAACAAAAAGTTTTTATTATTATTATCATATTTGGTTATAATATTTTTACATCAATTGAGCAATGACCACCGGATCTATGAAATCATCATATATACTGATGTCCGCTGCTGGACATAGGCCTCCTCCGAATTGCGATATTTCATCCTGTCTTCGGCTTGCCGCATCAAGCATCTGCCAGCGACATTTCGCAAATTACTCCATCCAGCTAGAGGACGTCCTACACTACGCCATAAAAATACAAATCCAAAAGCTAAAAAATAGCCATCCAATCGCGCTCTCTTTTCGAGTACGTGAGGCTAAGACCCATGCACGCCAATTTAAAAAGAGATATCTAGCAGCACTCAAATCGAATTGAATGATAAAATGCACGCGCGTAGGATCCGGTACATTGGGGCAATAACGCGGACGCAGTATCCACTCCATTCGTCAGATAAATCGATTTTATCTGGAGCTCGTTGCCCGCTGAATTTAAGATACCGATGTATTTCATCGCTATCGGCTCTCGGCATTCTCTTTCGGATTCTATGTGCGTGGTATTTGGCTGAGAAGTGAGTTTGTAAGTTTGAATTTATTTCAGTTAAAAGTTACTCTTACTCTTAGATTTAATGTTTCATACCGAGAGGTCGATTGAGAGAGAGGATTTAGCACACCATGCTTGTGGGTTAGTGTCTGCCATACCATCGAATTCTTCATAAAATCTCTGACATACAGGTTTTCTAATTCGTGTTCTTAGTTAATTGCCGTCACTCACACACAATCATAGTTACGTAACATACAGATTTGAGGGGTTGATACACAAAATATATTTTTTATTACATTGGTCCCGAAAACCAGTAAAAATGTCGCCTGGTGGTAAGTGGTCACTACCGCCCATGAATATCTACTACGCTTGGATCATGTATGTATTTCTAGCCCAAAAAAGGGAGGAGAGCGGGAGGGAAATGAATGAAATGAATACTCGTATCTATAGGGAGTGACCAAAAATCCTGAAAACTAAAATCGCGATTTTTGACAAAAATCATCACAGATTTTTTCATATTTCGTACAATGTCACGACCTGGAGTGATGAGACACATGTGGGTTTAATTAAAATATACCATATTTAAATATCATTACCACCCCGATAACATTTATCTTAGTGCAGAATTGAAACCGTGACTTCTAGTTTCACAGGCAGTGAAGTATCATTCCTTCTACATTAAATTATGTAACAATTGATATATTATGACGGATTAAGCCGGGATTATTTGCTAAGATGCTTACACACCGCACTATTGTTATGTTTTAAAAGTGGATAATTCCCTAATCGGATGAGATGGAATCAAGGCAGCTTATGTTGTAACTTGTCTAGCAATGCGAAGATTAGGTCCATATGCGGGCTTCAAGTAGTCTTGGGTAGTTCGCGAACGACCTAGGTGGGAAGAGCGCTCCTTTAGGTGAACTATGCGAACTAGTTCATTGAAAATCCCGTTCTTAGTTCTTTTTATATTTCTTTTAATGTCCACTTTACTAGACAGTGGCGCTATGTGACCAACCTCAGATTTAGTTGTTGACTAATCATTTATTTATTTATTTATTTACACTTTATTGCACAAAAAGACAACAAATACAGAGAGAAATTACATATATAAAAAGTACAATTGGCGGTCTTATCGCCGAAAGGCAGGGACAACCATGGGATGGATTTAAGAATCATTGATATAAATTTATTTATTTTTCATTATTTAAATAAAAAATCTCATATTACATAAATGGACGTGTAAAATTTTCATGTAATACTTTGTATTTTTTAAATAAAAATAAACAAAACTTACAGTAATCATAACTATATTTTTTTCTTTATTTATTGTTCTTACTAAATTATTTCAAAAAAAGAACTAATGAACTAATAGAGCGAACTAGTTCATCCTTGGATTATGAACTAAATAGAGCGCTCTCTGTAGTGACCGGTTAGGCCCAAGCCTAGCTTCAAGCAGATAAATGCTCTTTCAGTTTAATTCGCAGCGCGTATTTCGGACAGTGGTTATAAATTCGACTCCCGAATCGGTTATCCACTTATTATGTTTTTTTTAAGTTGGAAAATGAAATATTTTCTATTTTGCTTTAGATAAAAAAATTAATGTCATAAATAAATTAGCCTTTTCCTTAACATGTATTAGACATATTTGCGTTACGTAAAGGACATAAAGATGAAATTGCTATGCCATCTCTTGAAATCCCTGCACTTTGTTGACCTTGTAGGCTTTGAATACAATTTTTTTATTGTGATGACATTCGCCTAATGGTAAGCGATATGACCGCTCATAGACAGTAACAGAACCAAACAACACCATCAATTACAAAGCAATGCTAGGCATTCCACTTCCCATCCTTACACATTAGATATTAAGTCTCAATAAGTCCAGTAGTTATTCTGGCGACAATGTCCTTCAAACCGGAAGACAGCAGTGCATTTACAATGTTGTTTGGTAGGCAAAATAGAAATTGCGGTGGTACCTACCCAGATAGCCTCTCACTTATGAGAGACCTACCACCAAACGTTTCCAACCTAATTCCAAGACCACCACTAAAATACATAGATAATTCCCTAACAGCAAATAATTTTTCCCCATTGCCCACAGAACTGAACTCAACAAAAGCCACTGTAACCTCGTTGGATGCAGAAGAAGATATACTCTATCAGAAGGATGTATCTTTCTCAGCCGAACTAGAAGTAGCGCCGTCCAATAGATTTAGTAAACCTACTCTAAGCTTAAAACATATCGACGAAGATAAAAGACTAACCACGCCTGCAGATGAAACGAGGCACAATTACACCTACACAGGAGAAAGATCCAAGGAGTATGATGGACTGAAGAGTTTAATTGAAGATGGGATTAGCAAAACTGACATCAATATCATAGCTGATGAGATAAAGGAACGGGTGGAGACGAGTCAAAAGGTGACAACCATTGGGCCGAGTTTGGAACAGAAGGTGAGTTTTGTTGGTTTTGAACAAGGATGTATGCTAGAGGAAAGGAGGGAATAATAAATAAATAAATAAATAACACCCAACAGTCACATACATAGTCCTGACCCCACATTAAGATCGAGTCTTGTGTCGTGGGTATCAGGAACTACGAGAGACTTTTCGGTCTCACAAACACCCAGACCCGAGAGAAATATTTGTGGGCCGCACAAACATTTCTCTCGGTGCGGGGATCGAACCCGCGGCCTCTCGTTTCACAGGCGGCGTCTAACCGTCTGCGCCACGGAGGCTGTCAAATCCGTAATCCGTGAATAAGTGAGGGAACAATGTTGAAATCAGCACATTACAGAACATTTTTGAGCCCTATATTTTTTTTTATTTTCTTGATTTTCTTTAAATATTTGCTATATCAAACACACGTCAGAGTATTAAAGAACTTTGTTTATACTGGTACTTACGAGTAACATATATGTACAAATACCTTAGATATTATAATATAAAGGGTGCGCTGCTGTACATTCGCGTCTTGAAAAACCTATATATTTTCTTGTTCGTAATGTTAGCAGCGCTCCTATATTAGTGAAAATTGAATTAATTATGTAGCAATAAATTTGTATAAATTCCTTTGATAACCAAAAATATGGTCAGTCATTATCCTTTTGAAGTGAGTTCGAGTGGAATTAAATAGCCCTAAACTATTTATTTATACTTTTCTATTCCAAGTAATTCATATATGTTGGATAACCTGTTAAATATCAGCCAATAGGAGGGCAGAAAATGGTGGCCCGGCACCACAATTTTTATCTACATTTTCGAAGTACCAGCGCTCCCTCCATGTTGTAGATACTCTAAGACAAATACTTTAACATCAGGTCCCCGGAGCTACAATGTCACCTCCTTGGACGGTGGCAGTGGAGACTTGCGGCTGCGACTCTTCATGTGGGGCTGAACGGTGTTCCTGCCATCATCCAGTCAGCAAATGCAAGTCAGGTTAGTTGAAAGTATAGAGCCATTACAACACAAAGCCCTAGACGTCCACATACATATCAAGGGTGGATCCAGCCCAACTTCCAAGCCAGAGGGCGGTATCATATAGTTCTTGTCAGAACACGGTACGATTTCAATACTTTAATTCGTTATAATAATGTTTTAAAGTTTGATAAAGCCGTGATTTGTAACATTTTAACTTTTTAAAACTTTATTCAATAAAAGAAAGACATACAAAACACTAAAACTAAAGTACACGCGGTAGGAACATAAAATAAAATAAAGTTAAAGCGCAAGTGTTAGATTGAACTCTGGTGCCCAAATAAAGATTTAACTTGTGTTATGGGCACCAGGGGTTCATTCGTTTTAGTCACTGTATCGAAGTCACTTACAAAAATCATTATTTTACAAAAAAAATATCTGTAGTTAAAATTTTTATCAACAAGATAATAAATAAATTGTCTCAATCTGGAGCCAGACCAGGGGGTCATGACCCCCTTGACCGCCCCCCTGGATCCGCCATTGATATACGGTATGACTCTCAAAATAAGTCTCCAAATAAGATGTAATAGGCAAAGGTGAGTAGGGATGTCGGTCGAGGACATCCCTAATATGTAAAGGTTAAGGGTATATTTAAAAAGGGTCAAATTAAAAGCACTCTGTACTGCACTCCTAAAGATTAATGACATTTGAAGAAGCAAAAGTGGTTCTTTGAGAATTTAAAATTTAATTTATGTCTTTAACTGTCTTGCTTAAATATTTTGATTACTTTCAAATCAATTACGTTTGGTCTATCGTCTGGGCAGTACCTTTGTACTCACATAAAAACCAAGTAATTGGTTTTGTGCTTTGAGTGTTATGAGACTAATTGTACAATTATTTTTTACTGTCTCTTAAATTTAATAAATAAATTTAAAAAAGTACATTGATATGTACTCCATCGCCAGAATCTTAAACTATTTTTAGGTCTTAGATAACATAGCAATGAGTTCAGAATTTATAAGCATCGGCCATTTTGAGTTATTGCCTTTCAAGCGAGTGGTAACGTGACGGAATCGATTTCAACTTTTTACTCCAAAGTTTTAATCAAAGCGTCGCGTCGGATCGTTATCTTTGCGTGCGGATCGTGGCGTCGAAATGTTTCAGATTTTATGACGTAAACAAAAATCAATTTTGAACAGTTTGGTATTTCGGATTTCAAATAATATGAGATTTCGTTTGGAATACCTGTAATTACACTTCTTTTTAACGCCGTAATGTATACTATAATAACAATCAAGAAATTAATATTATTAATTTCCTTTTATTATTTCACTTTCTGGTACATAAAGTTCCGTTTCCAAGGTGGCCACGTTCCCCTGATTTTCTCATAGATTCCCTGTACATCAATTCAGCATAAAACCTTGGAATTTTATTGCTTTTATAAAGCACTTTCATATTTTTGTGTAAGAAAATGTGAATTTATAATTTTAAAGCATTCACTCGATTGACAAATAAATTAACAGAAGAATACCTGTGAATTATATAAACTTTGCATTCGACGTGGTGACCGATCTCGTATCATCTCATTTCACAGCTATCGTCTTACTGTCTAATGGCAGCACTCAGAGGCGTTTAATGTCAATTAAATCGGTTCTTAGTAAAGATTATCTTCGTAAAATCTTTGATCAATGAATAAATTGATATATCTCTGAGTATGACAGCAAAACATGTAAAGCTTATCGTAACCCATAAACACTAAAATATTATATCTCTCCCACCAAACAGCAGTGTAAATGCACTGTTGTGTTTCGGATTGAAGGACATTGTAGCCAGAGTAACTACTGGACATATTGAGACTTAACATCTTAGGTCTCAAGGTAGCGAGCTCTGTGGAATGCCAAGCATTGCAGTGTTATTCGTGACATTTGGTTTTGCTACTATCCATGAGCGGTCGTATCGCTTTCCATAATGCCAATGGCATGCTCGTCTCGCCATTCATTGAAACGAAAACATAAAAAATAGCGAATTCAGTACCCAAAACGGCCCTACAAAGAAATAAAATAAAGCTGGGTGACTAAACATGAAAATAATACCTTTTGTGCCCTTTAATTACCGTGTGTAGTCATAACAATAGACGGATATTGTTCGGGATTCCATTGTTTGAAGATAAAATATTAAAGCAAAACATATACTCCTCATCAGAAAAATCAAAACACTTGCTAGCAAGTTTATGTTTTGTAAGGATTATCAGAAAAAAATATATACCGGGTATATCAAGACTGCTACCGAAAATGAAGCCGGGTGGTAGTTTTAGTGACTACAAACACAATGCAACTAAAAATTTCGCAAGGAAACGCGACATTAATTTTTAATGATTTTTTAAATATCGTCATTTTTGGGTGGTAAATCCATAGTTTTTGCTAAAATAATAATTTAAACTGTTTTATACCTTAGAGTATTTATAAATAAAAGCGTATACACTATTGTTTTAGGAAAAAAATGTATTTACCACCCAAATATGGCCATAAGAAAAAAACTACAAAAAAAATTGTCGCTTTTTTTTTGCAAAATTTTCTATTGCATTGTGTCTGAAGTCGTTTAAACAACCACCCGGCTTCGTTTTCGGTAGCAGTCTTGATATACCCTGTATTTAGGAGGATAATATGTGAAACATTGTTTATTAGTGAATTATATGCGGTTTTTAAATCCTAATGTTGATTCTCTAAATCCAAATTATATTTAAACACATATTTCAGATAATTCTTACAAAACATCCCTACCCTATAAATCCGCAACGAAGTTCGAAACTTCGAACAATCGAAGTTTATATACGATATGAATGTAGCTACATATACTTATGGTCGTTATTGACTTATGGTCGTAACCATACACTTATGGTTACGATGAACGTTACACAAATTCGAACTTTTACAGAGTGGGCACATTCGTATCGTATATAAACTTCGATCATCCGAAGTTTCGAACTTCGTTTCGCATTTACAGAGTAGGGCACCATAAACTTGCAAGGTGTTTGAGGATTTTTCTGATGAGAAGTACCTATGTGTATATTGACTGTCGAAGATAATGACATGTAATCTTCTTTCTATTTATTGGCATAATTATTTAAATTATATAATAAAATATTTACAATATAGCTTAATGTTACTAAATCTAATATTAATAAATGTATTTTTAACTCAATTGTTCACGAAATAAATATAAAGGAAATGTACATAAGCAAAACACGCGCAACAGAAAAAAGAAAACATTTGCATTGTAGATTTGGTTTGTAGCTATTGTTGTGTTGTTGTTATTGTTAGCATACAAAGAGATGTGATAAGAAAATCACATCAGGTTAATGATTTCTTAGGTTTACGCGAATGTTACTCATTGAAATAAAACTATTATTTACGGATTTTATCGCGGATTTGGTTTATTTTTTACATTTTTGTCTTCCCGACGTTTCGATTACTTTACAGCTTTCGTGGTCACGGGGCGAACCACGAAATATATATAAGATAAAATCCGTAAATAATAGTTTTATTTCAAGGATGTGATTTTGTTTCGCTTTGATTGAGAGAATGATTAAATTTTTAATTTAAACTATTATACACGTAAAGTGAAATAAAATTTTACTATTTTAACATTGATAAATCAGGTGTAAAGCGTTATCAATCATTTCAAGCAAATCCAACCAGAAAATATTATTTTCTTCTATGATAATATATCTGTAGGACGACCTAGGGATTTAACCTTGATTACTCTGTAAAAACAATACGAACTTCGAATGTTCGGACACCATACATACGTAAAACTTCACTAATGTGCCTAGATTATCCACAAAATGATGGTTTCTTTTGGAGAAAATGATTAGAATAATAGAGAATAGTATTGATTTTTAGAAGTGGAAATCTCATATCTTACTCCGGACGTCGAAATCCAAGTCGGTATCGTTTTTATACAGTAACCCACTTGGTTCAACTTGTAGACCACATCCAACAGGACAAAGTGGAGATTGGGGAAGGCCTATGTTTAGAAAAGAAATTTGAAAAGAAACAGAGAGAATAAATCTAAAAAGATATCTAGTGGCTACACACATACATATACAAGTAATTTAAAGTTTTTAGGTCTGAGTAATACCTTCTTCACTATACTCTATGGCTTTAGCCATCATCGTAATTGCAGATAGAACAAATATTTTTTATACTACACCGCAATCGATAATCTAAAAACCGATACAACTAATACAATTTTATATCGAATATAACCCAATTTACCTTAACATTCATACGAGCGCTGCGGCCATTATGAACCAACCCTTCCGGCGCAACTTCCGCCAACTTATCCCTGATAGTTGTTATTGAGTTGCCTCGTGCCTCGCGCTATAATCAACGAGTTATTCACACAACTGATAATGCACAAGTTGCCAACACAGGCCAGCAACTTGCACTGGGCCTGGACTAAATCATTATGTCTTTCAAACGTTCAACTTGAGGACATTCGGCTAAAGAGTTACCTCTTTGAAAGGTTGAAAATTTAGTTGAAATGCATGGCGGCTGATGTTTCTTATTTGATATACAGGGTATATAAAGACTGCTACCGAAAACGAAGCCGGGTGGTAGTTTAAGCGGCTTCGGACACAATGCAACAGAAAAAGTTGCAAAAAAAAGCGACAAATTTTTTTGTGTTATTTTTTTCCTATGACCATATTTGGGTGGTAAATACATTTTTTCCTAAAATATTAGTATATACCCTTTTATTTATAAATAATCTAAGGTATAAAAGTGTTTAAATTATTATTTTAGCAAAAACTATGGATTTACCACCCAAAAAAGACGATATTTAAAAAATCATAAAAAATAATTGTCGCGTTTCTTTTCGAAATTTTTGGTTGCATTGTGTTTGTAGTCACTAAAACTACCACCCGGCTTCGTTTTCGGTAGCAGTCTTGAGATACCCGGTATATTAATGATCTTACCAGTCATATCTGTAGCGCTGTTGGTAAGAAGGTAGCTGTGAATTGAGTAGCCGCAGGTTCGAAACGGGCCCTTAGACAAATGTGTGTGTATACCACAAGTATTGTTTCGAGTCGTGGTGTTTGTGAGACTTAAAAGCATCTCGTGTTTCTGACATCCATGACACAAGACTCTGTCTTCTTGTGTCGTGTCAAGACAGTAACTGTTGGTTGTAATAATTAAAAATTAGTCTTGACACAAATATGAATGCAGAATTATCTCGTAGATATTAGAAATTTATAAAGAATTTCTGGTCGTACATACATCCAGGCCTGAAAAACACTATGATACACTAGCATTTGTCTCGAGATTAGTATCGAATCTCTGAACTCTAGTCTTACAGAAAGCGTCTAACCAACTGCGCCACCGATTCCATCAAATAATAAGCAGGATGATAGAGACATAATATGATATTTAAATTTAACCACACGTTTATCATTACCCCTGGTGACATTGTACAAAATTTGAAAAAGTCTGAGATGATTTTGTGTCCAAATAATAATTTTACTTTTCATGATTTTTGGCCCTTCCGCATAAATACGAGTATTATTGCCATTTAGCTAAAGTAGATTTCTGTTCGGAAACATAACTAACCGGTAAAAGACCGAAGAAGAAGAAGTACATGGGTTCGTTAAAATCCTTAAGAACGAAAACTGCTATTTTTGATAAAACTACCAGGCAGTATTCTTTTAAACTTGGTACAATGTTTCCCGGGTAGTGTAGATCTCCATGTTCTTGATATGTGGTATAAATTAAATACCATATGTCAATATATACCTGTATACCTGAAGGCAACTATGCCGGTAAATACTCCATTTTCAATACACTACAATTGCCATCAAGTGTATTTTATTCCCTTCATCGAGGCAAAAAACGATAAATGCTCCACAGCATAGCACAGTAATAACTGCGTCCAAAAAATCATTGACAACACTCCACCCGTCGAAATATGCACCGAGCGCTGAAAGGAAAAACATAAAAAAAATCATTCTGATTACAAATTCCTCGCAAACAATGGAATCAATAAAACACCTATCGTACGAAATCGAGGTTCCCCAGTTGGTAGGATTTTTCGATTACCGACCCACCGCGTCCTAATCGACCCCGCTCAAGGAATGTCGCCCTGTAGAATTATATTAAGTGATATCGACGGGGGCAGATCTACGGTCGTTCGAGTTGAAAGTCTCTCGGTAAATAGTGGGGTCTTCATTGTTTGAATTCTTCTGTTTGTTTTATGACGGGAATGGAAGTGGAATTTAGAGTATTGGATTGGACAATAGCGTCAACTTTTATAGGAAAGATGTTGATTGTTTATTAAAAAATTATCGTCTGAAAATATCCGTCCTTGTTTCTCATGTAATGATAAATTGTTTATAGAGAGCAAGAAGTTTCAGTACAAAAATATTTTTTTTTTATCGCAATCATTAGTCAAACAAGTATGATATTCTCCTGATATACGATAGCTCAAGAACAATGGCGAAACTAAACAACACTATGAATTACAAAACAATGCTTGGTATTCTATTGCGCTCACTATCCTGAGACATGGTTATGGACAATAATGTCCCCAAGCCAAGTACCTTACCTTTAAGTATAATTAATACAATATTGCATTCAGATGGATAGCAATTGATCAGTAAATTATAATCAAATTTCTAAGCCTGTGTATCATAATCATTAGGGATTAAATTATTATACGGCTACTTCCCCATGCTTACATAATTGTGTTTGATTTAATTACAAAAACCAATCTATTACCAGTATTTTTAATAAAGTCTCAACAAACGTAGCCCTTGTCAATTAACCAGAAATGACGAATTAATTAAATAGGCTCGCAATTAATCGTAACATCTTTCCGTTCTTCAAATCTGAAGTATGATTAATTAATCGATCGATTTCTGCGTAATAAGCTTTCGACTAACAATATCAATGAAAATGTTACTTTGCAGCAAAATCAAATTATTATGTTTGGAATTCAAAACAAATATATACTTATAGACGTGGCCTCTTACTGTGGGCCTCATTAAAAGGCTCAAAGTCACTCAACGAGCCATGGAGCGGGCTATGCTCGGAGTCTCCCTACGAGATCGAATCACAAAATGAGGAGATCCGTAGGAAAACCAAGGTTACCGACATAGCCCATAGGATTGGCAAGTTGAAGTGGCAGTGGGCCGGGCACATAGCTCGTAGAACCGATGGCCGAGGGCCGAAAGGTTCTCGAGTGGAGGCCACGTACAGGCAAGCGAAATGTCGGACGCCCGCCTACAAGGTGGACGGACGATCTGACTAAGGTCGCAGGAAGTCGCTGGATGCAGGCCGCTTCCAACAGGTCATTGTTAAGATCCTTGGGGGAGGCCTATGTTCAGCAGTGGACTTCCTGTGGCTGATATGATGATGATGATGATGATATACCTAAAAAATCTAAGTCAAAAATACCTTACCTTAAAATGCAAAGACTCAACTATATAAAAACGAAAATTGACGGAATAAAGAAACATAAAATCATTTGCTAAAAAAATATTCTTTACATCGATCCGCTTCTGCGTAGTTATGTAACAAAATAAGTGAAAGTCCGAAAATAATTTCAACAATTATGATTTTTCATTGCAGCCAGAATAACTACTGCACATATTGAGACTTAACACCTTATGTATAAGAATGGCGAGCGCAGTCGAATGTAAAGCATTGCTTTGTAATTCATGGTGTTAATTGGTTTTGCTACTCATTATGAGCGGTCGTATCGCTTATCATCAACCGAACGTCATGCTCGTCTGGCCATTCGTTACAATTATTTAAAAAAAACATTCGCGTAAAAAAAGAGTGTAACAATAACAAACTTCTAGCAAAATTCAAAGGTAGTACAATCTAAACCATGTTTGTAATCCAAAACAAGCGGGAACAAGCCCTGCTCGATGTAAACGCACATGTCTTTGTCATAATTAAGAGTTGTCGCAGCGAAGCCGTGCGGGCTACGGCGGCAAATGGCTGGGAATTACCGAGCTCAGTCAAAATGCCACGCTTTCCGCCGGCTTTTACTTTAATTTCTTGATTTCCAACGTGGTAATAGGAGGTAGTAACAGAGGCAGTAACGATATGTCAACACACAATTAAATTCGCAGAAATTGCTGCGACAATTTGGGAATATTTGGTACATTATGCTATTTATAGGGGCTTTTATATAAATACATAGTTGTTCGATAAACTGTTCTGTTTCAGTTTTAAAGACGTATTGAGACTTAAAATACTATGTGTCAGAATGGCGAGCACAGTGGAATGGAAAAGAAACCCTTCGCCTGATGGTAACCGATACGACTGCTCATGGACAATAGCAAAACCAAGCAATGCTTCACATTCCATTGCCCTAGCCACCCTGAGACATAAAATTTTAACTTCCTATATATATATGCAATTACACTGCTGTTTAGCGGCTGAAATAGACTATTTATCAATCGAATTTGTAACATACAATCACTATGAAAGGACTAACAAGACTCTCCATTGCAGATACAAACATCTCAACGCCCCGGTTCTCTGGTTCGTCGTGGATAGCGTTCCATGCGCTGCGTGGAGCGTACAAGCGAGTGAGACTGCGCGTCCGCGTGCGTCCTGAGAGAGCTCGTGGAGTACTTCTACTGACTGGAGAACATGATGACCTGTCTGGAGACTATCTTGCGCTTATGCTGAGGAATGGACATGTGGAACTCAGGTTGGTGATCTTTTGATCGGTAAGGTATATCGCACCTTTACAATTAGATTGAGAGAGAGGTAGAAGAAGAAGAGAATTAGAGTGACCTAATGAAAAAAAATAGATTTTGGTTTTTAATCAGATTTTTGCTCGAAATGACCTATCGTAATTAAAGAAGGACCTATTGATGGAAGGCAGAAAGATGTATTAATCGATCTTCTAGATGTATCTTCCAAAAGTACAAAATTTCTTATGTTACAAATCTTTAATGAATGTTTCCTAAAAAATAATATTTTTTTACTTTTTAATTAATCATAATAAATATATACACCCAACAGTCACAGTTATTCGGTCGTTCCAATTTCAAACACCAAAACGTTTTAAGGATAGTCGTATATTACCTTGCAATATTGGACTAGTCAGTCTAGTATGGTAACTTATCTATTGCACTCTGCCATGACCATGCAGACACAATAAAATTAACAGCAAATCCTCAACTTACATCTAATGCTCTAATAACCTCGTCAAAACAACACAACAATCCAGGCTCAACCCTCATTTGTCTAATGAAGGCAATGGAAAAACAGTTCTAATTGATGATTTTCAATGATATCCCTTCGGGTCGGAAGCTTCGGACTAATTAACGGGCCGTGTAAGCCGCGGCTGCAATGCATCGAGACCGGATTACATTCTGCTATTAATTAACCCTCCACCGCTGTGCATTTGGATACACAGGGGTAAAAATGGCCATTGTTAACCGTAGTTGACCATTGTATTGAAATGTTCTGCTGGGTTGAGCGTATTGTTGGGCTTCATTCATGGACGAAGCAAGATGTAGTAGATATGAAGGTAAAGTTAAAGTTTATAAAAATAAACTATATAATCTGTACAATGAAAGAATGTTTAACCAAAATCCGACTTTTAAGGAATATGTAAAAAATTACTCCAGAGTTTTCAAACGAGCTTGTTCCACAGCTAAATCGTTGTATTTAAGAAATAAAATCAAAATGTCTAACAATAAAATCAAAACTACTTGGAATATTATTAATTCTGAATCTGGTAAAAACTCGGTACGTGAAAATAACTTTAATCATAAAATAAATAATAGGAGTTGTACAGCAGATCTGGAAGTAGCAACTGAATTTGAAAGATTTTTTACTGATATTCCCAAAAATACCACCCAACATCTTCAGTCATCTTCGAGATCTGCTTTATCTATACTTGAAAAACTTGTACCTAAATGTAACGTGGCGTTTGAGTTCTCGCAAATTGGGCCGCAGCATATATTAAAATTATTTAAAGAAATTAGTTTAAAAAAGACCGCAGACTTGTGGGGAATTTCTGTAATTAATATATCTTTAATCATTGAGCATATAGCACCCCACTTAGCAGAGATATTCAACCGCTGTGTGGTATCTGGTGTTTTTCCTGACCTGATGAAACAAAGCAAGGTGGTGCCTCTTTTTAAGTCCGGTGACAGCTCGGATCCGACCAATTTCCGACCTGTTTCAATTTTACCAACGCTTAGCAAGTTATTTGAGAAAATAATTCTTACTCAATTATTAACACATTTCAACACCAATAACTTGCTACACCAGAAACAGTTCGGATTTACGAGGGGTCGATCAACAATTGACGCGGGAGTATCTCTCCTAAAACAAATCTATGACGCTTGGGAAGAGTCGCAGGATACACTTGGTGTATTCTGTGACTTATCTAAAGCCTTTGACTGCGTAGAGCACGACACTCTGGTCAGGAAATTACGCCACTATGGTATCAGGAACCGAGCTCTCAATCTTTTGTCCTCCTATTTGAGCAGTAGGGTACAGAAGGTTGATATTAATGGAAAACTTTCTGGAGGATCTGCGGTCACTATGGGAGTAGCGCAGGGTTCAATTCTGGGACCTTTTCTATTCCTGGTCTACATAAATGACTTACCCTATCACGTCGGGAATAATCACGAAGTTGTGTTGTTTGCGGATGATACATCTTTGACATTTAAAATTAAAAGACAACAATTAGATTTTGATGAAGTAAACAGTGCCCTTCGTGAAGTTGTACATTGGTTTAATATTAATAATTTATTACTTAATGCTAAGAAAACTAAATGTATTAAATTCACACTGCCCAATGTTAGGCAATTATCTACCACTGTACAAATTAACGGTGAAGAATTGGATCCTGTTGCGTCTACTACGTTTCTGGGCATTACGGTCGACGCTAAACTCCAGTGGGGGCCGCATATCAATAAACTATCTGGTAGATTAAGTTCAGCGGCATATGCAGTTAAAACCATTAGGCGTTTAACGGATGAGGCAGCGGCAAGAATTGTCTACTTCAGCTATTTTCATAGTATAATGTCTTATGGCATTCTTCTCTGGGGAAATGCTGCGGATATAAATAGTATTTTTATTTTACAAAAAAGAGCTGTTAGGGCCATTTATCAACTTGGTCCAAGAGTTTCATTGAGAGAAAAGTTTAAAGAAGTAGATATTCTTACTGTTGCATCTCAATATATTTATGAAAATTTATTATATGTTCGTAAAAATATAACTCAATTTAAGCGTAATTGTGACATGCATAGTAAGAACACTAGGAACAAACATAATCTTGCCTCACACGTTACTCGTCTCCACAAGATAAATAATTCTTTTATGGGTCAAAGTGTACGCTTCTTTAACAAGCTTCCCAACAGTTTAAGAGAACTTCCAATTAATAAGTTTAAAAAAGTAATAAAAGCTAAGCTGTGTAAAAAGGCATACTATAGAATTTCAGATTATGTGGAAGATAAAACTGCTTGGGAATAAATTTATCATGTTTTGAATCAAACTGACATTATTGTAACTTGTGACATGAATCATTTTATTTGTAAATGGCGACATAAAAAAAAAAAGAAAAAGACAGAAAAAAAGAAGACAGTTCGTGTTGCTGAGGGAGTTTCTTGCGCCGCTTCTTCTTCACAGCCACAACACGTTCCGAAGCGGTGGTAGCAGAAAAGGACGATTCCAAAGATCTTGTGAAAGACTATTTGAATAAAGAATATTTTGATTTGATTTGATTTGATTTGATTTGATTTGATTATAAATTGTTAAGTTCAGTGCATTCACCAGCTAAGCAAACTAAAGTAATCTAAATTCAATTTTAGACCTTTCTAAGCGTAAACATGCATAATTTTTAATAATGGGGAGAAGTTAGAGCTATTAATATTGTAGCAATATTTCTTGAGCAATTGACATAATAGGCAAAGGAAATAATAAAAAAAATGTCCTAAATTCTCCTCATAAACAATAAGTTTCCGTAGCCGATAAAGATAATAAAATTGTCTTAACTGCTAAAATTCCTTCAGGTTCGACTGCGGGAGTGGCGCGGGGATACTTAGATCTCCAGAGCCAATTCGTCTGGGACACTGGAATACTATCTCAGTGTACCGACACAGATGGGACGCCTGGCTGCGACTCAATAACGGGAAACGGGTGCGAGGGAGATCCAAGGTAAGGCCATTTATTTAATAGCTTATGTAATTGTTTTTCTTTAACCTTTATCATTCCCTGCCACGCTATGGTCTCCGTCCTCCTTTTCTTCCGCAAGTTCCAAGCAATTTCAGGCCAAATGGGCTGGAAAGTATCCAGGTAATCAAGCCAGGGGTTTTTTGGCCTTCCGCGACATCGCTGGCCCATCGTCATCAGCACCTATTTGATCACTGTTTTAGCCCAAATCCAAAACGATCACCTGCGGAGTGTGGATCATACAAATATTTATCTCGGTGTGCGAATTGCACCCGGCCTCTCGTTTCACAACGTTGTCTTACCAACTGCGAAACTAAATATGTACCTTTTACATATATATATATTTACTGGTGGTAGGTCTCTCATATGTGAGAGGCCATCTGGGTAGGTACCGCCGCAATGTCTATTTCTCCCGTGAAACAACACTGCGTAAATGCACTGTTGTGTTCCGGATTGAAGGACATTGTAGCCAGAGCAACTACCAGTAGTTGTCCAGACATATTGAGACTTAACATCTTATGTCTCAGGATGGCGAGCGCAGTGGAATGATGCTACTGTTTATGAGCGGTCGTATCGCTTACCATCAGGCGAACGGCTTGCTCGTCTCGTCATTCAATGCAATAAAAAAAAAAAACTATAGCTTTTTATATCAACATTGTATGCCTGCGTGTATATTAGCCCATATACGCCCCACTGCAGGGCACGAGCCTTCTCTACAAACAAGAGTACGATTGAGAGTAGTTAGATCAGAGTAGTTTGAGCAATATGATCCACCACGTTGGCCAAATGCCTAGTGATTTATGCATATTGTATAAGTGCCTGCGTATACAATATTCATAAATCTACACTAAAAGCCTTGAATAAGTAAGGTAACATAACACTTCTAGTTTCAAGGCTTTTTGCACTCTCGATAATCTAGCCTGACACATCTATTTGCTTTCAGGATAAAAGGATTCGGGAGTTGGCCGCTAAAGTGCGCTCTCCGATACTACTGTATTTTTCACTACGACTGACATAGATTCTGAATATACCATAATAAATAAAGAAAATATCTCGGTGGCTTAGTTGTACTATGATACGACTACTATCCTAAGGTCTCGAGTTCGAATTCCGGATCGGGCAAAGTGATATTGGATTTTTCATCATTATCAGCCCGCCTTCAGAAATTTGTGTTTGGCGATAGATTCACCCACAATCACATTTTTAGGTGAAACAAATAAGTAAGGCAAAAAGTGTAACGCCTGATAGCACATCTGCCTACCCCTTCCGGAAAAAGGCGTGAAGTGTAAAGGTTATAAAGAAAACAGGAGTATTAGAATTGTCAAAATTAATATTGTGTCAACCCACAATATTCCATTGCTGAGCAAGGGACTCTTAAACAATTGAATATTCAATTGAAGAGTAGGCTATAGTCCAAACTCCAAAATGCTAGCCTCATACAGTTCAGTGGACTTTAAAACCTTAGTAAATCATGCTAATATTGTACGCCATCCAAACGATATTTTCCTTCACTATTAAATTTATATACTTTGAATTTAATTATTTAAAGTGCTTGGTGGCCTCTTGGAAAACGAACCAGACGCGGCTGCCGACATGTTCAAGGTGACTCTCAAGTTTCAAGGTCACCTCTGACTTTGTAGTCATGTATGTATTGATAGTCAATCACCACGTACTATAACGGTAAAGGAAAGCATGTGAAGAAACCTGCATACCATAATGCTTTATAAAAATTTCTATGGTATGTAAAATCCGCCAACCCGCACTAGGTCAGTGTGGTGGACTATATGATCGAACCACTCTCAATTGTACTCTCGATTGTAGAGGAGGCTCGTGCCCTGCAGTGAGACGTATATGGACTGATACAGAAACAGATGAAGATTAAATTACTTATCATATCAAGATTTTATTGCATTCAATGTTGCATCCTTTTAATTACAAAAAAATGTGCAACATGGTAAAATTAGGTAAGACTTTTTAATGTTTATGCTACTTAATGCTATTTTTTAATATTTACTATCGCTTCCATACCAACACTAACATAAATTAACAAGATATCACAAATAATACAAATAATATAACAATGTTATCTATTTTTATGACCTCTTAAATAATATTACTTAACAAATACTAACACGGCAACACGGAATAAATATGAATGACATTTTGTTACCAAATGTAACATTTGGAAACTTTGCTCCACATATTGTAACTGCAGATGCACCTCAGACTATAAAAACAATAGCATTTACAACCTGAATCTGGTATTTTCTAGTAAAATCTCCAACACAGCTGTAAAAACATTTATCAATTCTATCGGGTCGGCATGGTTGACTGCACGTTGGCTACTAGCCAAGGATTATGTTAACAGAGAAAGTATTGTACACGATAAAATATTTAACTTGCAAGAGAAATGATACGACCACTCTGCTTAGGAAAATAGAGGATTTCTTTTGCCATTGCATTTGTTGAGATGCGTTTTTAACCTATTAAGTTTTAAAATCTTTTGTCAACTTTGAGGACCTCAGTTATTTGAACGACGGTGTTTGTTAATTAACCTTTCAGTTAGGTTAGTCATGTTGACTCTCTCTCTGTATCAGCCCATATACGTCCCACTGCAGGGCACGGGCCTCCTCTACAATCGACTACCGATTGAGAGTGGTTAGGCCATGTTGACTAGATAAACCCTTTATACGAGTTATATTTTGCTACAGTAAATTAGACTAGAAATATAATAAGAAGGCTTTTTACTATTATGTTGAATATTTGTTTCATTGATAAGATTTATTTGATGTACAAAAAAGAATAACATGAGTGAATATTAGCCAGTAATTTTAAATTGTTAGTGTTTCTATTACGTCTAGTATTTACTATTTTTGATTCAAGGTGTAATTATCACGATTCTTATGTATTCTTATGTAACTCCGATATTATAAACCAAGTCAATCTGATTTTCTTTAGGATTTATTTAAGATTTTTCATCATCTACAAGGGCATACTATAATGTGTTGGCACCGATGAGCCCCATATTTTTAAAGTTGTAGAGCTTAGCCATCGTTTTCTCCAGCGAGTGTAATGGGCCATTGATTCCTATTACTTGTTCTTTCACGTTACTCCTAAAGATAATAGCCATTCAAAATGTTATGGTTGAATTTTCTTAGTTCATAACCAGTATCAAAGACGAAAGCGTTGTTGATTTTAATATTGTGCTAATAGATGGATATATTTGTGGTAGTCATCTCTTTTTTTAAGATTTTTTAAGATATATAAACCTTATTTCATACTCCACTCCAAAGGATTGAAAAATCCAACAATAGTGATATATTGTCAGACGTTCTAAATCTGCATGATTGACTATGATTCCTACGTTATCTATAATATACAATATTATGCCAAACAGCATTCAGACTAACTTAATACGTTATGTGTACTCTAAAATTCAACCTTTGTGTGATGTAAAGAATCCTATCTAGTGCATAACTCTCTGTTACAAAAAATATTTTACTAGGTCAGCAAAAAATGTTTCGATCCCATTTACTCCAGCCATTGTTTGTAAAAATGAAGTGACACGCGCAACGACCACCGCGCTCCCGTCAACAGTTAATGAAGTCTCGTGGCAATTATAAAGTTTTGGAGGAGTTCGGGCGGCAGCTCCGCTTTTTGTGCTAAATCTTTGCTCGGGACATTCTTGTTTTAGGACTATTGTGTTCGAAATAAAACTATTATTTACGGATTTTATCGCGAATTTAGTTTAATTTTTTTACATTTTTAACTTCCCGACGTTTCGATCACTTTACAGCTTTCGTGGTCACGGGGCATAAATAATAGTTTTATTTCAATGTGTAACATTCGCGTAAATCTAAGAAACCATTAGACTATTGTGTCGTTAATGTTGCCGATTTTAATATTTGCATGTTTTCATGTTACTTTAGTTTGTTTTTTTTTAATCTAGATCGATATGATATGAATGTATCAGCCCATATACGTCCCAGTGCAGTGAACGGGCCTACTCTACAATCGAGAGTACGACTGAAAGTGGTTAGGCTATAAAGTCCACCACGCTGGCCTAATGCGGGTTGGTGGACTTACATACTATATAAATTATTATACATCGCTATAGTTTGCAGCTTTCCTTATGATGTTTTCTTTCACCGTTTTTGGCCATGAAGGCAATTAAATAGCTCTTTTGATATATCAAAACATAGTTCTCAAACTCTTTTTACAACAATTTATTTAGTATTTTTGTCTTCTGGTTCATTAATTCCATTTCATTTTTCTTTACCAGTTTGATTTAAAATATATATACTGACATAGCCAAGTGCCTGCAAATGAACACAAATATTGTTGACACTAAAAGGCATCCTATTTTTATAGACGATGTTTGTGTACCGACTACTAAACTTTTAATTACTTTTCAATGTTATTATATAATTTAAAATATTATTAGGACTATATCACTGCTTAATAAGTAATATTATCAAAACTAATACTTCAAACGAGCTCCAAAACCCGAAATTCTAACTCGCTATAAACCATTTCAGTTCCGGCAACCGCTTTATGTATCCCCAGTGCATTTAAATGTATAAATAGCTCCATCTGTCCCAGTTTATCCTCAAAGGGTACACGGACTTCGAACACAAACACAAACAATGAATTATGAAAACGGCGGCCGTTGACAGCGAATATCACAATGGGAATTGGCGAGTACGCAAACATGCTGTTGGTATGTGATAATCGATTGTTTAGTGGAAACACGATTTGAAATTTGCACAATTGGGTTGCTCTACGAATGGTAGTTTTGTTGTAGAGATTTATCAATACACACACAAACTCACTTTTTTTAAAGGGTAGACAGAGGTGCCAGGACACCAACATTTCGCTTTGTATGTTCCGTCCCATGATGTGAATACGAGGCGAACATCGCTATCGCCATATCGGGCACAAATTACTACCTCGTGTCTGATAATGAATAGAAAAATCCAATATCACTTTGGCCGACCCGGCCGGGATTCGAACCTGAGACTGCAGCTTTGTTACTTTACCGTAGTACAACTATGCCACCGTGGCAGTCATATTAATTATTCGTTTATACGTTTAAGCTAAAAAATAATAAAAAAAGTATATAGAAAAAATCACATAAAATGAGATAGATACACAGTCAAATTTAGATAGAGAAATTTAAATATTTTGATACAAATTGATCTAATAGGTTTCGGTTTTCAAACGAACTAAAAAGAATTAAATATTTTTCCATTTTGATTTAAAAACTCGCACAAAATCCTAATCCGCTACAGTAAGCCCTGAAAAATGGTGGCAACAAATTTTGATATATTAAAATATTGGAAACATTTTATAATGTAACAAAATTAAACAATTACCGCCCATAACAAACAGAAAAGCAAAGATTTTAGTTCGCACAGTAGTAGACTAGTGATTTAACACCAATACGGAAAAGAAAACAATGAGTCTCCAGCACCCAATTTAATCGCAATCATAATCGATTCTACTCTAATCGATTAAGAAAACAATCGAGACAGCTCGAACTCGACAGAAGATCTTTTGTACAGTAATACACGGATGAAATTTTTATACAGCCGCTTAGAACAGTGCCAGGGGAGCGGAAGCGCCGCGCCGTTTGAAATGCATAATTTAGAGGATACAGAATTTTAAAGAGAAAATTCCGCGCAACGCACACATTCTCTCGGATGTAATTGTTAAATGTGCTTATGAAGTGCGCGGAATTGTTATATGAGGTACTTCAGACAATAGCACGCGCGTTAATTAAATTGCGTGGAATTTAAAATGGGTGTTTATATGGAGCACAATTAAGTGAGGTTAGTTTTAGTGAGTTGAAACAAAGGGAATTATACAAGATATAGACTTCAGATCATTTACTTGTGGTAGGTCCCTCATATGTGAGAGGCCAGCTAGATAGGTACTACGGCAATGTCTATTTCTCCCGCCAAACAGCAGTGTAAATACACTGTTGTGTGTCGGTTTGTAGGATATTGTAGCCTGAGTAACTACTGGACATATTGAGATTTAACATCTTATGTCTCAGATTGGCGAGCGTACTGGCATATCTTAATATATATAATTCACGTGTCACGTTGTTTGTCCGCGATGGACTCCTAAACCACTCAACTGATTATAATGGAATTTTGTAGATATGTATTATTTGTTCCAACTTAAAGGTGGGATAGTTTTTATCTCGATTGAATTGACGAAAGTATAAAAAAAAGGAAAAAATATTTTGCCATACAAAATGTTCATGGGTTTGTAACTGTCAAAGATTTAATGTTCATAGCGTCGATACGGTAAACTCTTCCCTAAAATTAAATAACGTATTTAAATAAAGGTTTCGAATCGACAACACATAGCCACAATATTCGATTTATGGCGTATTTTAGATTTTAAAGATGTAAATTAATGACAGTAATGAAAAGTGGTTGACATTTAAATTGATTGTCAAATATTTATGCATACGTTCAGGAATTTATTGTAAACTAAAGAGTATATTATGATGCTACATAAATATAGGACAATTAAATAAATAATATTCACATGTATTAAGTTTTACTTCTTTTCAAGATAGAATTTGACTTGAAAATGAAAAATCTTTAATAAAATAACACATAAAAATAAAAACTGAACTGAACTGAATAAAGTAAAAAATTTATATAATTATGGAGAATATTGCAGGGATTCTCAAATTAGGCGTTGCCTGTGTCTTGAAAAACCAGTTAAATATAATTGTTTCTACGTTAATTGTGTGTGTGTGAGTGCATTTCTACGAAAATTAATATTTCATCTCTTTATTACTAACAAGAGTAATGGCGTAATATTTTTGGAAAAACAGCATAGTGGGGGTGAAATAAGGGATGGGATATTGCATGTATTATCAAAATCGATAAAGTGTTTAGAAAGTAGAGAGAAACTGGATATAATAGAGTGGGATAGCTGGGAGAAGACTGGGATAGCTGACAGATTTAATAGGACGAAATGTAAATGCACGGTATAAGACGGGATGGTTAATTAAGAGAAAGGACGCGACGTATCGGGAAGTGAATGAACAGACGGGATGGGACGGAATTGAGCAGGACAGTAGGATAGCTAATTCATGTTTAGGTATACAAGAGCTTATACGAAAAATAACACGTATTTGGTGTGGAGTAAAATAAAAAAGTATCTGCACCCAGGCGAAGCCGGGCCGGGCCGCTAGTACATATATATAGACTGTTGATAACATGTAACAGAATGGTAGATGAATTAGAGGAATAGTTCAATCGTATGATGATTGGACTGTCAGGTTGAGCGCCACACTTTCCAATTAATAGCATATACAACTGACTTTTTCCATGTATATTTTTACATAACTGCTTACTATAGCGGTGAAAAAATGCATTTGTCCACAAAATTTTGAAAGATATTTACATCCTATCAACAATTTATCGTATGTGCCAAACATAAAAGGCATACTTGCAAAAAAGTTTTGTCATGGAAATTTTTGGTCATATAAATATTACACATACTATTCTGAAGTCATGGGACTTCATATTATTATAGCATCAAGTATCTTCCTTTTGCAATTTTAAAGACCGACGATAAATCAATTTGCTTTGGTGTGGGAGTTTATATTTTATCAAAATTTTTACGATCGATAATGAACTCACGTTGCCCAAATTGGTGTCAATGACAACTTACCAGGTGCGATTGCCAAAACAAATAAAGCCTGAACAAAATTCACTACAAAATTCTGCTACCTTCAACCATCCCGTATCTTACAGAAATGACTAATGGATTCTTGGGAGGATGAAATCGTCTGCATAACTAAAGCTGTCTGCAAACCAACTGAGCGTTCGCTGTCCAATATTTTATAGAACATTTGTCATTTTTGTACAACTTTATAATTTACACGATGTTAACCCGTCCAGTTAGATGTTAGCGCGTCGAGTTTTATTTTTATTGCAATGAATGGCGAGACGAGTATGCCGTTCGCCTGATGGTAAGCGATAGGAACGCTCATGAACAGTAACAAAACCAAACACCATGAATAACAAAGCAATGATTGGCATTTCACTGCACTCGCCATGCTGAGACATAAGATGTTTAGTCTCAATATGTCCAGTATTTACCTTCCTATCCTCAAAGACCTACCACAAGTAAATGTTTCTGGTTGAATCTGTGTATACCTATTTTTTTCAGGCCGTCATAATTCTCTTGATTGGATATCTAACTATCTTATATTTCTGCACTTCAAGCCAGATATGTTATAAATATTTAGTCGTACCAGAATAAAACAAAATGGGGGATGTTCTTTTTTCGTCTCTAACCAAACCGCAATGAGAAACATTTCATGTCTACTAAATAGTTGCTCTGAAAATATTTTTTCAAAGTATGTTTTTCTTTTCACGTTACGCATAATTTATCTGCTTATGAATCACTTCAGTTGTATTACTAATTTAACTCTGCAGTTAATAAATCTATCACTAATTATTAATATTATTTAAATCTTTATTATACACAAACATAAACCACTATACAGAAACAATAAAAAAAGTAAAAATGACGGCCTTGTCGCTCTACAGCAGTGTCTTACAGACAACCATGGGATGGATCTAAAAGGAGAAGGCAGTGTAAAAGATTAAGATTAGCATAAAGATTAATAAGGATAAAGATACTGTTTTATTTACTTTTCTTCCTACTATTCTAAGTTAAAAAAAATACACCACTATTAGTTTCAGAAGGTCAGGTAGAAGATACAAGTAAACAAACCGTATAAAACAGAAAATCGTCCAAGTTCTCAGAGCCACGTATATTCGTTAGGGGAGTTAAATTGATAAAAGTTGCTATATCACGGGGCTATCGCTGCCTCCCAGGTGGATAACTTTCGGGTATTTTGAGAGAATCACGACTTTTTGTTTGGTTCAATCTTTGTACCTGTTAGTTATATTTTTAATAACGTTCATCCTTGAAAAGTTTCTGGCATTAAGTTCGTGAAAGGTGAAAGGACTTCGCTATTTGATACGAGTACGCTTCATGGCTATTTTTAGTAGTTGAAACCTATTTTCAGAAACTCATTACATTCTATGCAAAGTACCTTAATAACGCATCGTTGTTTATACTATTAAAGTCACATTTTAAATTGTAGCGGCGGGTTAGGCCGCCCATAGGTAGTGGTAGGTAGGTAAATATATACTCAGGGTAATTACGTGGTTCGGGTTTTAATAATTTCGCATCACTGTTTACACCCGGCACTGTTGCTGGTGGTATGCAACGGGAGTCACTGGCCTTCGCTGGACACTGATCCGGGTCTTCGGCACGTGGCGAAACCCGGCGACAGCTCGCCGGCAAAGTTTGCTGCCACGTGGCCGGACACGGTGCGCAGTTCAGCGGCGCGGCGCAGGCTCGGTTACAGCCCGGGCAGGAAGTGGTGCGGAGCAGAAGCGGCAACAAAGCAAGCGCACGGAGTCAGCACTCCGTGCCGTGCGGGTAAAGAAGAAGATAGCGAAGAAGATACCGAAGAACACGAAGAACCTGGAATCAGCATCCAAAAAATCGGAATGCAAACTAGGCTTGCATTCCGTGCTAGCGACTCGTGATAGCTCACAAGCCCGGCAGACAGAATACACTGAGAAACAAGCAGTTAAAAGCGATTAGCAATTAGAACACTCACCCCAGCGGGTTCAGAAGGACGCGTGGGTAGCACGCGACTTTCAGGTTAAGGAAAAGAGGACGCGAGTAACGTGAAACGCGTATTTATGCTTGCTTCGATGACCGTTCGCACGTCACGTTTGACAGATGTCAGAAATTGAATCAACCAATCAGCGCAAAGGAGGCGTTGATTGGCATAGACAATACGATTTATACCGACTATTGAGCCATAAACCGCAACTATTAGAGATGACATCCTCACAACGTCACATACTGTTTGAATGTAAGCGTGATGTGGTCCGTACCACTCTCATTAAACAACGCACAACGATATGAATTGACACCTTTAACATTCAATTTCATTTAGTCAATGACATCCAAAGAGTTCAAAATCCAAAGCCCGTTATCAAATCGTGGGACAGAACATACAATGCGAAATGTGGGTGTCCTGCTTGCTACCACACCTCTGCCCTCTGTCTACCCTTTCTGGAACAAAGCGTGAGTTTATTTATGTCTATAAGGAAGCCCAAAGAGTCCTATTCTTGTTCTCCCTTTTATCGCCTTTGATCCTAACTCGGAAAATAGACTTCTTGATCCGAGAGAACTCCCAAATAACCAATTAGGTACTTAAATTAAGTTTAGCCTTTGCCGGTCGTAAGAATTAAAGCAAAAAACAAAGTTTTATATGATCCCAAATGGTATAGCATTAATTATGAACTATATTTACGATGACGCCTCAGATATTACTTTGATTAACGATTATCGCACGCCTAATAACCTATGTTACTCAGGGAATTAAATCGAAAATTTCAGGATTGGAAAATAATGCGCAAAAAATCCCCTTCATTAGCGTAGGCGTGGCGAAAACGAATCTCACTAATTACGTGCCCACCTAAAACCTTTCTATTCAAAAGTATTTACAATTAGATTGAATGAGGGTAGTTGAGGAAAACAATCTTGGACTGAAATGGCGCCCACCGTGGTGTTTTTGCCAAGTATATTGAAGGGTCATAAATGATTCCATAGCATGAAATGTATATGTCCATAATATGATCATATTATATACTAAAGATTAATAATTCAGATTTCCTTTTGATGTTTTCCGTATTGTCAAAGTCGTAAAGTTCATAATTTAGGTATATGGTTTTAGATTTGGGACTCGTGAGTTTCGGTAGTGAGATTCAACCTGTAATATCCTTTAAATTAAGCCATGCTTAACTCATGTACAATTTCATCTCAGCACATAAAAATAGCAAAAACTTTTAAAAATAAATGATTATTATTTTTAAAATATTTTTGCAAACGCCAGGTGCTAAATGGGCATTCAGAGCTATTGTCATACATTTAGGCTTTGAATGATGTTTATAAAGCAAAAACGCCGTTTTAAAATTCCTATCTCGACTCTCGGAATTTTGTTCCCATTCAGCTCTCAGTGCAAATTAAAGTTGAAACACGAAGCGAGCACGGCGCAGTACCAAATTCCACGCGTTTAAAACACTCCGGATTATTTCCGGGTGACGGAAACTAACACGATAATATGAAGCCATCAGGGGCTTTTGTTATTTCTATGCTATAGTTAATTTTTGGATCTTTTTTACTACCAATTTTGAAAATTTTCCGTCTATAATCTCTTTGATGACATTTTACTGGTTTTACACCTCATATGTGAGAGGCCCCCTGGGTGGGTACGATTGAAAAGTCTATTTCTCCCACCAAACAGCAGTTTAAATTTAAACCAAATTTATAATTTGCAAACCAAAATTTTAAAAAATATAGTATCGCATAAGATTAGAGACCAGTTTAAAGACGACTATAGAAAATTGTTTAGTTATTGTAAAATCTTACCTATTCATGTCAACGTTGAGTATACTTTACTTGTGAAATATTATTTTAATAAAGAACTGAAAACAGAAATTAACCATCCTATATATACGCGTGCCATCGCACAAAACAAGTTAGTGACGCCGCGGGCGAACAATACTTACGGCGAGCGAACGGCCTCATACTTTGTGCCGCGTTTAATTAACAGACTACCCCCAGATTTACGCGATAGTTTAACACCAAAGAACATCAAATATAAACTCAAGACTTACTTTTTAAATAATCTAAATGTAAATAAATAATAATCTTTGAATGAATCTCAAAACTCCTATTACCATTACAGTATAAATGTCTTGTTATAAGTTATAACCCCTTTGTCAACTCCGATAGCATCTATATAAACCCTAGTGGTTTCTTATGCTATTTACTAACAATTATTGTATATTTTGTTAAGCAAGTTAAATAAAAGAAAAAAAAATGCAATGTTGTGTTTTGAATTGAAGAACATTGTAGCCAGAGTAACTACAGGACATATTGAGACCGAACATCTTATGCCTAAGGATGGCGAACGCAGTGATATGCCTAGCATTGCTTTATAAATTCATGGTGTTGTTTGTTGATGCTACTGTTTATCAGCGGTCGTATCGCTTACCATCAGGCTAACAGCATGTTTGTCTCGCAATTCAACGATTCATTTGAACAGTAGTAAGACCAAACCTTGAATCACAAAGAAATGCTTGACTTTCCACTGCGCTCGCCATCCTGACACATAAGATGTAAAGTCCCAATGTGTCCAGTAGGGACTTACCATTATGTGCCAACGCTATATTGTTGTCAGTCATGACTCAGCATGAATGGGCAGGCTCGTCCGAGGCAGTATCACTGATGAAATAAACGTTAAGCGACAGCTGTTCTGTCTCGTTTCGTTCGGTGAGTGAGATTGCCGGATGTCCAATACGTCTTTCCTATTCCCATCATTTTCCTTTCCACTTCTCTCCTGATTTTAAGTGCTGGCAACTCATTATTTATCCAAGCTTGAGTGGCAGTATCACTTACCATCAGGTGATTTGAAGTCACGTTTTAAAAAAAAATTGGTAATTTAGCACATTGCTTCATATTTCATTTTGAAAAAAATGTAACTTCTAGATTTAACTATGTAGCATTTTTATCGATCGATTATTTTAAATGCTACAACACATGTAAAACGACTTAAATTCAAAACATAGTAACCACCAACACTTGTACTAGCAAAAACACACTTAACTTGGAAACATTAAAAGCGTTTTCTGCTAAATATTATGAATATAGACGCCATTTTAAACGGTATACTGCGGCAAAACACATCAATAAACGACATAATTGATTTCGCGTTCGAACTTGGCATGGAAAACCTTCAATCAACATGTTTCTCTATTAAAGTTGTACAAAGTTTTTGTAGAATAAATAATTTATATTGTTTTTTTTTTATTTATTATCATCTTGATTAATTTTATTGTTCAATTTCAAATAGCCGAATTTCAATTACCGAATTGAACAAATTCGGTTAAAATGTTTCGAAAAATGTACTTATAATTGTCTTTTATTTAATGTAAAGAGTAATATATTTTTTTAATAGTATTTAACAATGCAGCACATGTCCGCCCGACTACATAGATAGTCCATGCATTTTATGTAATTAGGAGGGCTAAGGCGACAGTCTAAATTATTTGACTTCACGTGCCATATTTTATCTAAAGCTCTCTACTAATATAAATTCCACGGTAATTGATTAAGAACACACGTGACTCCGAAAATTGAATTTATGGGTAAACATGTAGTTAATTAATAAATTAAACAAGCAAATCCACACCAAAAAGCTAGCAACAAAATAGCTTTCCGATAGTGAATCGCACAAAAGCCTCCCAAATTAACTACGACCACGCTGGACCGACATTCCAACGTCCCAAATTGAATACTTAATTACTTCTAGTTTGATTAATGGGTAATGTTTAGGAACTTTTTCATTTTGCTAATGAGCCTCGGTAGTCTTAGTTGTTACCTTGTAATTAATCATTGTTGATTTTGTTAGTGTTGAAATTATTTTCTACGGTTTTGGGGTGCGCATTTTGGTCGAATATATGGGTATATTTTGGTTGTAAAGTAATGTAGGGACTTGTTGAAATCGGTCCGCAATCTGCAATCTTAATTAGATCATCAATGAATCTTGTAAAAGGATTTCTGACCTTTTGCTTGCCTGAACGACATAAAAATTATCATGGAATATCTTAGGGCTATGTTAAGTAGTACACTTTTTATAACTGAAGATTGGGAAAGATAATGAAACATACTCATAATTGGTCTAATCCGCAGCTTTATTCAATTTATCAATGCTATAATTAAAAAAATATCTAACCCCGTATTTTTAAGATCAAACAAAAACAATGCACTCTGCAGTCCACCAAATATTTTTAGGCAAAAAAATACTTCTATCTTTTGCTGAACAAAAGGATGGCTATGCCAACATACATTTAAATGCGATTTACTAATAGATAAAACACAATTTTAAAATATTGAACTGTAGATGACAATAATCATTGGAGTAAATATATTATTACATAGACATTTCTCCATAGTGCTGTAATAATGACTAAAAATTACCACTAGAGAATTAACATCATACCCTAAAAATGTCTCATAAAATGCCAAACATCCAGAATATTACATAGTTCAAGACAGTAAAGTCTCTCGCCTTGACGTTAATTTTCCGTTTGACATAATTAACTCGAGGTAATGTCTCCGAACAATCGTCGCCGTGACTGACAGCGCTGTTGAACTTCATATCAGGAGTAATGGCTCGGGGAATGCCAAAGTATTCCTTATTTGGCGTAAGAACTAACTTCTGGTATTGGCTGGATATTATTATGGGTGGTAGAATAGGGATGTACGGGTAAGGATGTAGTAGGGTCATATTACGAGCAAAAATTATCAGAATTTGGAAATAAAGTATCGTCAACATCAATATTTTTACCCTATTCGTAGCAGAATAAAACTCTACAGAAAATATATTTTGCCTAAAACAAGCGTTAGGATCATAGCAACATTCATTTCATTCGCATCATTGATCTACTTTCATATCTTTATGATTATGAAGATTCATTAGATTATAACTTTTTTTTTATTGCTTTGAATGGCGAGACGAGCACGCCGTTCGCCTGATGGTAAGCGATACGACCGCTCATGAACAGTAGGAGAACCAAACAACACCTTGAGTTACAAAGCAATGCTTGGCATTCCACTGCGCTCGCCATCCTGAGACATAAGATGTTAAATCTCAATATGTCCAGTAGTTACTCTGGCTACAATGTCCTTCAATCCGAAACACAACAATGCATTTAAACTGATGTTTGACGGGAGAAATAGACATTGCGGTGGTACCCACCCAGGCAGCCTCTCACATATGAGACCTCCCACCACTAAAATTACCATGAAGCTCATAACTATGGGCAAAATACTTTTCGATTTCTGTATTGTATTTATCGTCAAATGAGTGGACGTTCGACACTTTTGCCAATGCACATACGTGTACAATATCTGTATCAGCCCATTTACGTCCCACTGCATGGCACGGGCCTACTCTAAAATTCACATTATTTATATTATTTATGATAAATAATACTTCTTTTTATCACTAGAATCTATCACAATCGTCTGTTTCAACATCCAACACTATATCCAGTGCATTTATAAATGTATTTTCTTTGTCACCAGGGCCTGTTCTCTCGCATGACGTTCCGGGAGCCAGTATGGGTGGGAGGGACGGGCAACACCACTGGGCTTCAGAACAAGCTGGGTTTATCTGAAGGTCTACTCGGCTGCGTCGACTTTCTTCGCATCAACGGCGATACTTACAGACTAGTGAAGGATGCAGTCGCCACTCTTGATATTGGTAAGTGAGATTAAATATTGATTCTTTTACCCTAAGTAGATATTCAGTTATTAGCAGTTCTATACCTGAAATAATTGACGAAGAAGAAATAATTATAAATGCTGATATACATACTGCCTTAAAATGTAATGTAAATAGATGTTTCGTTATTAAGCATTCATATTAACGGTTCTAGACCTAAAATAATTGTTAAAGAAGAAAAAAATATTTATGCAGGTATATGCTCCGTTTAAATATTATGAGAATTCTAAAAACAGATGTACACTCCATGTCCCTGCCGTCGGACGACTGCATAGCGCCTTTTTAATTTGAACTAGTGGTCGCCCAGTGGCCGAAATTCGACCAAATCAAGAAGAGAAACTATAAGTGTGCCAAATTTTATGCTTTTGCGTCCGCGCAATTTTCGTAAAAAGGGGTCTAAAGTTTTTTCATCACGTATTAATATATAGATTTGATATTTATTGCGCAATGCATATGCTCGCTTAGGCGTGACGCGCCGCGACAATTGGTTATACGCATGCGCATTGTGCAAACTAGTCGGTATGGCGTGTGAGGGCGGGATGGAACATTTATCTTATTTGTTTGTTAATTATATATTTATTTTATTGTATTTTGTTGATTGTATAGTATTGTGTAATTGGTATTTTTGTTAAAATGTTGTTTATTAACTTTGTATTATTTTAGTCTTTAATTATAAGTACTTATGGTAGTTTATTGGCCGGCATTCGCGTGTCACTCTAGGTGACCACTGAAAAGCAGCGTTGCGCTGTAGCTTCTGCCTCGGTGCAACATATAAGCTGAGTGGTCACCTACTTTGTCACAGCGATGCGACGTGCATTCTCGTTGAATGTTTTATTGTTTTTATTATGCATGTTCATTGTATGTGTATTTTTTGTTAAGCGAGTATGTCCGTTGTCTTGTGTGACAAATAAATATGTCTTTCTTTCTTTCCATTTAAATAATTCCCGAATTAAACGAATACAAATTAGGATTTTTATTAACCCTAAAACTTTAAAAGCTGAGTACATATCTCAAATCACATTGACAGGGTTTAGATAATAAGTCACGACATTCTCTTCATTTTAAGTCGACTTCAATAAAAATCTTCTCAATTCTTCGGAATCTATTTTTATGTACATATATTCACCGATGGAAGGAAGACGCCTGAACTGAATTGAAATTTTTGTTTTTTGGTTTTAAAGGTTTATACTTCACAAATGGCATAATATAAAAACGAAAGAACTGAAATTGAGCACGGATCCTTATTGCCATAAATTTATTATAAGAGTTATTAATGTCACATTCTTATTTTTATCATAATCCGCAAGTTTACTTCATCTTATTGGTACCTAATTCAAATCCAATGTAAATCCTATGCTATCACTATTTCGCTGTAATAAACCGAAAAAAACTTTAACTGATGGTAGGTCTCTCATATGTGAGACGTCGCGTCGCTTGGGTAGGTACCACCGCAATTTCTATTTCTTCCACCCAACAGCAGTGTAAATGCACTGTTGTGTTTCGGATTGAAGCCAGAGTAACTATATAATGAGACTTAACATCTTATATCTCAGGATGGCGAGCGCAGTGGAATGCCAAGCATTGCTGTGTAATTCAAGGCGTTGTTTAGTTTTGCTACTGCAAGCAATATTCCTTTTATGTTTGACCCAATAACTGCATCGAGGTTAAAACGAACTCAGATGCTTTCACAGAAAACGTGAAGATGCGAATGACGAACAAATTTCCATGGAATATTTGATATTACCGCTGGAATTCACGCCACATAACTTCACAAAGTTTGCTCTGAGTTATTTTATCAAGATTTTACTGTCTAGTAAGGTACGAGGAATTTTATTAAGCTTTTACTTAAGCCTTGTTAGTTACATACACTATAAGGGTCGCAAGAATTCGCTGGATGCAGGCCAATTCTAAAAGATTGTAAAATCCTTTTCAAATATATGTGTAGGAGCTTCTTGTGGGTGAAGATTATGACGATACGTTTGTATGTGACTATTGGGTATTATTTATTAACAGTGTGATCATTAAACGAATATAAAAACTCTGGATTTTTTATTTGACAATTCCACCGCGGCATTTCCATTATTATATTTCTATCCATATAGATAATCTGTAGGACAGTGTGGTGTTCTTGTTTCTGAACCTTCTTCAATAGGGTATGTTAATTGTTCAAACATAAATACAAAAACTCACGCCTTTTTTCCCAGAAGGGGTAGCCAGAGGTGCCTCCAGGACACCCAAATTTCGCCTTGTTTCGCCCCATGATGTGTTAGGGCGCGAGCCTACCACCATATCGGGCACAAATTCTTGAATCCGGACTTATAATTAATAGAAAATCCAATATCACTTTTCCCAACCCAGGATTGGAACCCGAGACCTCAGTTCTGAAACTGTACTGTAGTACAACTACACCACCGAAGCAGTAATATTAATTATTCGTTCAAGCATTTAAGCTATGCATTTCAAAATCCGTTTTGGAATCACATCCGAACGATCCAGTTATTTATGCGGATACCGGATGAGCTGTACGTTCAAATGTATGCGATATACTCCAGGGACCATACCAACTACAGTTGCAATGGCAAAGGCTTCTGAAATTGCTTAGACGCCGAACATTAAATCCCTCGGCGGTGCGCTGATTCCTGCTTCTAATCTAACATCGGATGGGTTTCTTTGTTTGACTGAATCGCGATGGGCTTTTAATTCTGCCTGAATATTTTATTCATAGAAAAGTTTAAAACGTATATTAGTTTTCGAATGCTTTGTCCCTTTCGAAAAACTTTTCTCAATTAATAAGTAGTCAAATAACAAATCTCTCTGTATCAGCCCATATACGTCCCACTGCAGGGCACGGGCCTCCTCTACAATCGACTACCGATTGAGAGTGGTTAGGCCATATAGTCCACCACGCTGGCCTAGTAACATGTAAAAAATAATGTAACGTCACGACAGTAAAAAAATGCATATATATATATATATATGCCAACCCGCACTAGGCCAGCGTGGTGGACTATATGGCCTAACCACTCTCAATCGTACTTACGATTGTAGAGTAGGCCCGTGCCCTGCAGTGGGACGTATATGGGCTGATACAGATACAGACAGATATATATATATATATATATATAATATCCGCCATAATATATTATGGACTATGTATGTGACTGTTATGTGTTTTTTTATTTATTTTATAAACTCGATAGCATTGTATTATAATACACATATAATTACTCGTATATAATTAAGGAGCACCGGGGTTTCCTAACGCCGGTAAACTATTTGTTTAAAAGGAAAACTCCAATTGAAATAAAACTATTCTTTGCTGATTTTATCGCGGATTTTGAAACACGTAATTCTGTTTCACTGTGTATAATTTAGAGAAAATCTATGCCTACCTAAGTTGTGAGGAGCCATATTAGGAAGTGCGCCGGGTGGCACGGCGAGTCAACTAGGTGTTACTCGCTCATCCGCATCGCCTATTATCCGTAATACATCCAACCTGGCTGTCAAATCTATGCGGTACGGACAATAATTGTCCCCGTGCGTCAGATTGGAAGGCTGGAGACATCGACATGCACCTTATGATTTCCCCGTAGATATCGATTTAAAAAAAGGTATTGTATTCACTCCGTTTTTAGGAAATTGAGTTTGAATCAGATCTGGAAGTTTTGACTGACAAGGCTATCCTTATAATATCCGCCATAATATCTGTGCCGCTGTATGTATGTATAATGTATATAAATGTATGTGTATGGTGTCCTACCACCAAGCATTCCAACACCTCATCTCTAGGGAAGCTACATTTTTCTTCTCCCGTAACGTCCATGTTTCAGCGGCATACAGAAATACGAGAAAGTGCTCGGACAAGCCTGATCTTTAGTAGCTTTTGTAGTAGTACGATTCCTCCATATTTTCCTGAGTTTCTCCATTGCCCCTCTAGCCATCGCCATACATCGTTTTATCTCAATGATACAACCACCATTGTTATTTTTATACAGCCCAGGATAAATATACAACTGAACCAGTCTTGGAGGAGCCCAGCGACAGTTTGTGATGTGTATTGAAATCCCCCAAGACCATTTCAGCCGATGGGAACTGCGTCCACCCATCATCAGCCACATGGCTGAGATACCTGAACAGCCGCGTCGTCTCATTTTCCCCGTTGTGAGACCTGTAAAGGCACACGTCGATGCGGCTCAGGAAACCAAGATTCACGTGCAAACACAAAGCGGAGAAGGAGGGGCCCTCCATGCAGCTTAAACGGTGACAGTAGATGTCCAACCGAATATACATACAAGCATACCCCGACTTTAGGCTTGAAGCTTTCTTCAAGCGAATAACCGGGGTACAGCAGGTAGGAATATTCGGCCGGACAACGAATCCGCATCTCCATCAAGAAGAGCAAAGCAGACTAGGCCGTCTCGAAATGGTGGTGGACGGTATTAAGGTCGTTTGGAGTTCGCGGATGTTGGTGAACTCCATAGTGAACGCGATGGTGGGGTTATGCACCGCTGAAAGACCTGCTTTGTTTAATTGCGCTGTCATGAAGTTGAAGGGATGGGTTTGATGAAGAGGCATCGAGAAGCCAACGTCCGGGCATTAAGTAGGCCGAATGGGCACCGGCATGAAAGGGTCGGCATGTCGCTAAATGTCGGCCACATCCGATCACCAACCGGCACGACGTACCCGCCCAAGATTATGTGCGACATGGTAAGGCAGCCCCTCGTGGTGGTTAGCCACGGTTGGGCTCTTGTACTGTACTGTCTCTTTGGCCGGCGGGTTAACACTCCTCCCTTTGTTAGCGATCAAAAATACGTACAAAATCACTATCAGATCACTATTACGGTCTTTACGCCCCGTGGACGGCAATCGCTACCCAGATGGACACTTAAGTCCTACCACCACGAACTGTGTCACTCATTTGGCACTACCCAGGGGTTACGTGTAGGATAACTAGAGTCAAAGCTTACAGACGTGTGTGACGTTAACCCTCAAAAGTGACGCTAATACAAAGCGTGTAAAAATGCTTAACATGGTGGTAAAATGACGTTCCTTCCCGATGTCCTGTGTTGAGTGGGCGTCTGGTTGCTAAAAATGATGATGATGATTAAAATAAAAATATAGGCAAGGGGGGGGCGGCATTTTTCAATTTTTGCCCCGCCTCGAAAAAAACCTAGATCCGGCGCTGACCGTACATTACAAGAAGGTCATTAACCTACCACATCACTCTGATAATTTGTACATAGGATGTCTTGATATCCTTTTACATATTATTTATATATTATTCATAGGATAAAATATAGATATTTTTTGTAACAATCAATTGAGTGATGTGGTAGGTGAATGACCTTTGTGTTATGTACTTTGTATGTAGTTATGTGTATTCTGAATTCTGAAAAATCTTCTATGATAACAGTATCATGATAAAATATTTCGCCGAAAAAATGTGTATGTTGAATAATAAATACATTTTAATCTCCAGTTTCCACTGCAATTAAACTATTTTTGGATAAAATTTTTATTATCAGCATTAAGTCAGGAATTTTTACCCAACATGGCGATAGGCTCATATATCACATCGTGGGACGGAACCAACAAGGCGAAATGTAGGTGTCCTGGCACCTCTGCCAATCCCAATCTGGGAGAAAGCGTGAATTTATGTATGTATGGAAAATTCAGAAAATAACAGTCCTTTTGAAGAATTCTTCACAAAAAATCCCATCAAGAACTTCTTAGTTTACATCAAAGACCTTAAATTCTCGACGCTGGAAACTTCAAACAACCCATTACACTAATACTCTGCATGTATCGTCTTAACTTCCATAATACAATTTCAAGAAAGCAAATCTGTAGTCTAAACTTGAGTTTCAGCGACATTTCTCGGCATTAGCGTCAGAGGGCGTTGCGGGCGTATCCCTCGGGATCAGATGCGATGTCCCAACAACTTTGCCTGGTTGGCCGACGTCTAAGCGTTCATGTTATGCCAGCAGGGGAGTTAAGGATTTCCTTGTTGCATATTATTTAGAAATGAATATTTATTTTGTTTTCGATTCTTTCTTAGCTTCTAAAGGAAATAGACACTACCCATGTACAGTTTACTACTAAACAGTTTTCTCAAGAAATTCCATATTAAATTTTAGAAGTCGCCTACTTCAAGCGACGCGCAATCTAATAGATTGTCTGTCCACCTTGTCAGTAAGTGTTCAATACTGTATATTTTTATTGCTTCAAAGACGACCATGTCCTTCGCCGGGTGGTAAGCAATACGACCACTCATGGGCAGCATGGTTGGCATTCCACTGCGCTCACCATCCTGAGACAAGATATTAAGTCTCAATATGTCCAGTAGTCCTTCTGGCTACAACGTCCTCCAAATCGGAACACAATAGTGCGTTTACATTGCGGTGGTACCCATCCATGCGGCCTCTCACAAATGAGATACCTATCAGTAAATAGTCTCTACTGACTCGGAAACACAAATACAATTCGCAGTCTATCGCCCGAATACTGGAACGCCATTCAAATAATAAGTTGCTCTTAACAGCGCAAGGCCCACTTAGTCAGTACATTTAATCGGGATAAACGTTACTGTATCAGCCCATATACGTCCCACTGCAGGGCACGGGCCTACTCTACAATTGAGAATACGATGGAGAGTGGTTAGGCTATATAGTCCACCACGCTGGCCTAGTGCGGGTTGGCAGACTTACACACCATAGAAACTCCTATGAATCGCTATGGTATGCAGGTTTCCTCACGATGTTTTCCTTCACCGTTTTAGTGCGTGGTGATTGACTGTCAATACACACATGACTCCGAAAAGTCAGAGGTGTGCCCTTGGATTCGAACCCGCGACGTAACGTTCGAACGTAGTTAACGCCATTTATATTTAAGTTGCGTTCCAGTATTTGGGCGTATACCAATTTGATATTCTAACATACAAAACATGCAAATGCGAGTATCGTATTCTATCCACGAGGCCCGTGATTTAAACTTGATTGCAGGGAGCACGTAGCATTTCACGCCCAGTTCACATCAGTTTCAGATACCTTATTACGTCGACACAACAAGCCTGGCGTTGTGTTCACCAAAATTATGTGCTGTGTACGCGTTTACATTGTAGATTCTGGCCTTAGATGCATTTATATGTTAAGCTGTTCATTTGCTTTGTCTTTGTGTTTGTGGGATTAATTGCTTTGTTTGTTTAAAATTAAATTATCATTATTTTATTGTAGTGAATCTTTTTATCAAAAGGATGCAGCATAAAAACTATTTTAGCATAATGGAATACGTTTTGAATAAGGGAGATTTCAGGACTATTTTGAAACGAAAATAATCCTTTAGTTATTGGGATTCTGAGTCTTTTGTATTGCAGATATGCGCTCTATTTTATGATTGCATGCCTACCAATTAACCAATAACCGAACACCAAAAAATAATATTAAATTTTTATGACTAGTATACTCGTATATTAGCTCACAATATTGTCTACTACAAGCTGAAGTCCTCTGCAATCGAAATTAGTAATAGGATATTGCTGACCTATCTTAGTTTTGTGGATGCGCACCTAAGTAGTATAGTTACAAAACAGAACGGAAAAACTTGAAAAAAAATATTTATATTTCGCTCCAGTCTTTTTACTCTTTAGATAAGAATGAACATTGCATAAAATACGTTATGATAACGTGGTTGTGAAAATAATAAATAATTCACGCAAGTCTTGTTGTTACTAGACTTCGTTTGTCATTTTTATTTTTCCTTCCACTGCTTTTGTTGTTTGTATCGTGAAAAGAACTTACAGTGCTCTTATTTTTAAATTATTTGTTCAATTCTACACAATTTTCCGGAAATCAAGAGTTTTATCGATAGAAAAATAAAGTGATCTTATATTTAATGGTAAGATTAGACCAGCTTAATACTGTCACAATATGACTTTTTTGTCGGTCGATTTAAATATGTTGGACATCTCAAAGGCGGTTAATACTTCCCTAACATTGACATTTTTTTAATTTTATTTAATAACTAATTGACAATAAAATAAAACACATATAAAACCAAGTAGAAAACCCCCATTTAATTATGCCCCCATTAAAAATCTCAAAACATGAAAAATATTTATTCCAATAACTAAATTATACACAGTGAAACAGAATTACGTGTTTCAAAATCCGCGATAAAATCAGCAAAGAATAGTTTTATTTCAATTGGAGTTTTCCTTTTAAACAAATAGTTTACCGGCGTTAGGAAACCCCGGTGCTCCTTAATTATATACGAGTAATTATATGTGTATTATAATACAATGCTATCGAGTTTATAAAATAAATAAAAAAACACATAACAGTCACATACATAGTCCATAATATATATATATATTTTTCATGTTTTGAGATTTTTAATGGGGGCATAATTAAATGGGGGTTTTCTACTTGGTTTTATATGTGTTTTATTTTATTGTCAATTAGTTAGTAAATAAAATTAAAAAAATGTCAATGTTAGGGAAGTATTAACCGCCTTTGAGATGTCCAACATATTTAAATCGACCGACAAAAAAGTCATATTGTGACAGTATTAAGCTGGTCTAATCTTACCATTAAATATAAGATCACTTTATTTTTCTATCGATAAAACTCTTGATTTCCGGAAAATTGTGTAGAATTGAACAAATAATTTAAAAATAAGAGCACTGTAAGTTCTTTTCACGATACAAACAACAAAAGCAGTGGAAGGAAAAATAAAAATGACAAACGAAGTCTAATAACAACAAGACTTGCGTGAATTATTTATTATTTTCACAACCACGTTATCATAACGTATTTTATGCAATGTTCATTCTTATCTAAAGAGTAAAAAGACTGGAGCGAAATATAAATATTTTTTTTCAAGTTTTTCCGTTCTGTTTTGTAACTATACTACTTAGGTGCGCATCCACAAAACTAAGATAGGTCAGCAATATCCTATTACTAATTTCGATTGCAGAGGACTTCAGCTTGTAGTAGACAATATTGTGAGCTAATATACGAGTATACTAGTCATAAAAATTTAATATTATTTTTTGGTGTTCGGTTATTGGTTAATTGGTAGGCATGCAATCATAAAATAGAGCGCATATCTGCAATACAAAAGACTCAGAATCCCAATAACTAAAGGATTATTTTCGTTTCAAAATAGTCCTGAAATCTCCCTTATTCAAAACGTATTCCATTATGCTAAAATAGTTTTTATGCTGCATCCTTTTGATAAAAAGATTCACTACAATAAAATAATGATAATTTAATTTTAAACAAACAAAGCAATTAATCCCACAAACACAAAGACAAAGCAAATGAACAGCTTAACATATAAATGCATCTAAGGCCAGAATCTACAATGTAAACGCGTACACAGCACATAATTTTGGTGAACACAACGCCAGGCTTGTTGTGTCGACGTAATAAGGTATCTGAAACTGATGTGAACTGGGCGTGAAATGCTACGTGCTCCCTGCAATCAAGTTTAAATCACGGGCCTCGTGGATAGAATACGATACTCGCATTTGCATGTTTTGTATGTTAGAATATCAAATTGGTATACGCCCAAATACTGGAACGCAACTTAAATATAAATGGCGTTAACTACGTTCGAACGTTACGTCGCGGGTTCGAATCCAAGGGCACACCTCTGACTTTTCGGAGTCATGTGTGTATTGATAGTCAATCACCACGCACTAAAACGGTGAAGGAAAACATCGTGAGGAAACCTGCATACCATAGCGATTCATAGGAGTTTCTATGGTGTGTAAGTCTGCCAACCCGCACTAGGCCAGCGTGGTGGACTATATAGCCTAACCACTCTCCATCGTATTTTCAATTGTAGAGTAGGCCCGTGCCCTGCAGTGGGACGTATATGGGCTGATACAGTAACGTTTATCCCGATTAAATGTACTGACTAAGTGGGCCTTGCGCTGTTAAGAGCAACTTATTATTTGAATGGCGTTCCAGTATTCGGGCGATAGACTGCGAATTGTATTTGTGTTTCCGAGTCAGTAGAGACTATTTACTGATAGGTATCTCATTTGTGAGAGGCCGCATGGATGGGTACCACCGCAATGTAAACGCACTATTGTGTTCCGATTTGGAGGACGTTGTAGCCAGAAGGACTACTGGACATATTGAGACTTAATATCTTGTCTCAGGATGGTGAGCGCAGTGGAATGCCAACCATGCTGCCCATGAGTGGTCGTATTGCTTACCACCCGGCGAAGGACATGGTCGTCTTTGAAGCAATAAAAATATACAGTATTGAACACTTACTGACAAGGTGGACAGACAATCTATTAGATTGCGCGTCGCTTGAAGTAGGCGACTTCTAAAATTTAATATGGAATTTCTTGAGAAAACTGTTTAGTAGTAAACTGTACATGGGTAGTGTCTATTTCCTTTAGAAGCTAAGAAAGAATCGAAAACAAAATAAATATTCATTTCTAAATAATATGCAACAAGGAAATCCTTAACTCCCCTGCTGGCATAACATGAACGCTTAGACGTCGGCCAACCAGGCAAAGTTGTTGGGACATCGCATCTGATCCCGAGGGATACGCCCGCAACGCCCTCTGACGCTAATGCCGAGAAATGTCGCTGAAACTCAAGTTTAGACTACAGATTTGCTTTCTTGAAATTGTATTATGGAAGTTAAGACGATACATGCAGAGTATTAGTGTAATGGGTTGTTTGAAGTTTCCAGCGTCGAGAATTTAAGGTCTTTGATGTAAACTAAGAAGTTCTTGATGGGATTTTTTGTGAAGAATTCTTCAAAAGGACTGTTATTTTCTGAATTTTCCATACATACATAAATTCACGCTTTCTCCCAGATTGGGATTGGCAGAGGTGCCAGGACACCTACATTTCGCCTTGTTGGTTCCGTCCCACGATGTGATATATGAGCCTATCGCCATGTTGGGTAAAAATTCCTGACTTAATGCTGATAATAAAAATTTTATCCAAAAATAGTTTAATTGCAGTGGAAACTGGAGATTAAAATGTATTTATTATTCAACATACACATTTTTTCGGCGAAATATTTTATCATGATACTGTTATCATAGAAGATTTTTCAGAATTCAGAATACACATAACTACATACAAAGTACATAACACAAAGGTCATTCACCTACCACATCACTCAATTGATTGTTACAAAAAATATCTATATTTTATCCTATGAATAATATATAAATAATATGTAAAAGGATATCAAGACATCCTATGTACAAATTATCAGAGTGATGTGGTAGGTTAATGACCTTCTTGTAATGTACGGTGTATGCAGTCATGTGTACTCAAAAGTTTTTCAATCCTCACAATTTTCCAACAATCTGGTCACTTCTTCGAAATTCAAAACGTTATTGCACAATACTTTCACAAGTTGCTTGGAAGCATTCTAAGGATTCAGCTTTGAAGTTGATTGAGAACAAAGCTTGCCCAACTCGACTTATCGAGCCGACTTGTACTTATCAAGGCTTTAACAAGTTCCTTATCATAATCTTTACCTTTGACAAGTATATCAGAGATTCTTGCTGTTAATTCAGTAAAGTTTCCATTCACAAGGTTTTGTTCGTGTACGTCTTTTAGAACCTTTGACCTAAATTAATACACCTTTTTGTTGTTGTAAGTTTTAATGATAATAATACCGCCGAGTATTCTGTCAAAGCAGACTTTGATTTTTATTTTTTTAATTAATGTAAAGCGCTGTCAATTTTTAGTTCAATTTGTGATATTTGCGTAGTTCAAAAAAGCTCGTCATTTATAATTTGGAGAAAAAATATTCGCGCCCAATTACTGATGCCAATCAACAAAATTATCGTTCATTAAGAGTCTTTTAAAATGAAAGTTTATTTTGTTAAAAAGCGTGGAATACAGAATATCGGGAATAACATCCAAATTACACCCATTTTTTCTGTTTTTACTCGTAAAGGCCCAATGATTTAATACTTTTAACATGCGATGTAGTGAAGCTTTGTCATTCCTCAGTATTTTTGACACTTGATTTTCACAGACTCCCAATTTATATAACAGTCTCTTCTCGAGCGATTAAAAACAAAACAATCTACCATCACACAAGATAAATTCTAAAGTGTTTCAAATAGGAGCATAAATGTTAAAAATATTCTGACCTGAAAAATGAATGTTTTTTCAAACGGTCCATTCAAAATGCATGATACTCTCAATGTTAGCCTTCCTTTTTGTGTAAACCACGTGCGGCTTAACTTTCCACTGTCGAGTGTTTTGCGGTTATAAAACAACTTTTAATAAAGAAGCTTAGTAGTAAATGTAGCACTTTGTTGCGATTTTCTGCATATGTTTAAAGCACAAAAATAAATAAAGTTACTTTGGTAAAATCTGAACTGCTTTTTTAAATATGAGATATATTTCATATATGAATATCATCTTCTGTGACTGTAGCGCTTTTGAATAGCACGCTCCTTTCACCATTCAAATCAATAAAAAAATATGACTTTTATAAGATGCTTTTATACGTCTATTTAAATCGTCAAATATAAGAAAAGTCATTATCAGCCATTCATAACGAAGGAGAAGTGAGTAAGTCTGAAATTGATATTTGCAAAGAGGCTTATCTGTCGAGACGGATTCAAAATGATTTTCTATCAAATGGAACTTGCAATAATACTTTCTTAGCATTAAATATGCGTGGAGGCTATATCAGCGATCCTCTTCGCTCCGTGCCGACATTCCGAACACGTAGAAGGCAGTCAGACAGCGTATCTAGAAATGAAATCAAAATTCGATTGTAACAGAAACAGTTGTACCAGAGTGTCTATTCTGTTTTATATTCAAAAATTTTATGTTATGGCGTACGGCCTTCATATAGCATTATATACTAAAACCTCTCAGTAGTTGCCGAAATTTGTAATTGAAATTAACCATTAGCTTAGTGTTGCTGTAACATGACTTAAAGTAAACAATATTTATTTATTTATTTTATTCTTAACTGCACATAAAAAGGATAACCACTTAAATAAATTACAAGTGAACAAAAATTACATATGGCGGTCTTATCGCTCTTGGCGATTTCTTACAGGCAAACTTTGGATGGATAGAAGAAAAGGAAAAGAAAAAGTGGCAGTCTAGACAATAAAGGATACAAGCTCCCATAAAATAATAATAGATAGACGAATTATTAATAGTTATTCTGTATCAGCCCATATACGTCCCACTGCAGGGCACGAGCCTCCTCTACAATCAACACTACGATTGAGAGTGGTTAGGCCATATAGTCCACCACGCTGGCCTAGTACGGGTTGGGTTAATAGTTTTATGTGATATTAAATAACCAGTTATAAAAATAGTTTCTGAAACTAGTGACGCGTTTCAAGAAACTATTTTCGTTTCTCAGAAAACGCATAAAGACCCATCACTACCCCTGTCATTGAATTAAGAGTTGGCTGTAAAACTAGGCGTCGTAAGTTCAATTCCAACCCCAAGATAATGATGTTGTGATCCACATGTTTCTAATTTGGATTCTACACGACCGAAAAGTCTTATGAAATATATTTCTAAATGGAACACAACAGTGCATTAACATTGGTGTTTAGCGGAAGAATTATAATTTTCTACCAACCGAAAATTCTTCGGAAATATCTTTCAAAACGGAACGTAACAGTGCATTTACAGTGCTGTTTAGCGCAAAAATAGAAATTGCCGTGGTATCTAGCCAGGCGGCCTCTCACATATGAGAGACCTACCCACCACCACTATAATATTAATTATTATATTCTCACATTTCTACTCGTTCTTTATTTATATGTTCTGACATTTGTAATGCGGTCAACACTGTAATGCCTCAGTGACATTAATCCGAGATAATGTGTGTGGAAAAAGAATTCTTTATGAGGTGGTTCATAATATATTACCTATACCTTGTATATGTACCTATTAAATTTTAGTTTCATTTATAACATTTATATTTTATAGCTATATATTGTATTCATATATATATCGTATATATTTATGTAACTATTTTTCTTATATTAGAACCATCTTTTTGATCACATTTCTGCATCTCCTAAAGCTTGACTGGTAGAAAATGCCGACGGCATTAAATCCGCCTGCGCATATTATATAAAGTTTAAATAAATAAAGCCCGGTTCCACCCGGGTGCAGATTTTGCACTTTTCGAAATGGCGGCCAAAATGTTTATTGTATTTTCTAGATTTTTTAGTACTGCTTCCCTTCTATAAGTCATAGCGTAATAATATATAGCGTTTAACATTTCTCGATAAATAACCTACCGAAACAAAAATATTTTTTCATTTCGAACAGCAATTCCTGAGATTAGTAACAAACGAACAAACTGTTCAGGTTTATATTAATAGATATCTGCGAAGTCAAATAACTAAGAATACAAGTAACATCATAAGGCTTAATTCAATTAGCTGATTTTTTTGCGAAAGTAGATGTATGAATCTAGGGGCACGGCAGTGCCCCCTCCAAGTCGAGCTAAAAAGCGGCACAGTCGTACCATCCTTTTCTCGAAGTAATTCAGACCATTATCAACCCCCCATAACTTCGTTGTGGTTAAAGCAAGAAGCCTGAATTTTCAGTTTCTAAATAGACATTGTGTAAACACGGTATATTTAAAAATTCATTCAATTTGAACCAGTAGTTTAAGAATTATAACATGTCAAACTTTCGTAATTTTGTCACTCACTGACTGACTGATCGATCTTCAAAAGTCTAAGGCACTATCATTAGTATTTAGTGTCTAAATTAAGGGAAAATTTAAACATTTCATAATTTCTGTCTAGTTTTCTATATACACCAACTGCGTAAATAACTTTGTAATCCTATATAAATGTATAGGATTACAAAGTTACATTTGTAGTTAATGATTCGTTGTACCCATACGGGTATATACATAATGGAATAATAGTTGTAGATAGGTATCTATATATATTATATATGAGGCATAACAGGAGGGGGGTATGGAGAGAGACAGAGTGTATTCAGCCCATGAAACTGTACAACATTCCTCTAGAAAAACATGACGAAGATAAACTTGCAAATAGCTCGAAAATATCAATTACCATAAAAGAAAGAACACTAATATTCAAATCCGCTATATTTGTGATAAATTGATACCTACAAAAATAAGAAAAATCCATAAGACAGAGGCTTTAAGAAAAATCGTTATATATATTCTAGAAATAAAAAGTGCCGAAAAGGAAAAAATTAGGACTCTACAAAAAGAGGTGAGATCCCATCAAAAACATCCTGTAAAAAATTCCGTGTCTCGCAGCTCAGTTTTTCTACCGCAAAAAGTTGTGAGATTCATGTAATACCAAGTCGATTAATTTATTTAGTCCTTGCTTAAGGCATGTTCTGTATAAAGTTATTACGTAAGCTATTATCATATCAATATTAAAAATTCTTTACGTTTTAAATAAATTAATCGACTTGGTATTACATGGATCTCACAACTTTTTGCGGTAGAAAAACTGAGCTGCGAGACTTGGAATTTTTTTACAGGATGTTTTTGATGGGATAGAGATTTGAAATTAAATATTAAGTATTTTATTTAGTATTTAGTCAGAAACGTAAAACTGTGATTAAATTTTTAAGTAGTAGGCGTAAAAAAATATTTCTTATTTTTCCAATGTCTTTTCAGTATCAATTGCGTCTTTACTTAAAATTTACTACCTTGTAAAACTAAATTAGACCGAGTAAAATAAGTAAGTAATTCAATAGGCAAGCACTCCGAGCATATTTTTTTTCTACACGACTTGAATTTTAAAACAACACATGTTTAATTTAAACTGCAATGTTAAACAGCTTTTATTCTAAGTATTAAAGTCATTTGAAGCTCTTTCTATTTCTTTAATATTGATTTATCGTATCTTTGGGATCCTAATTAATTTTATAAAGATTTTAGACTTATAAGTTATTGGTTCGATTCTTGCACGAAGAAAAACAAAATTAGTATCTAACCTAAGTGTGCCAATGTGTGTTGTTAAATGCCAAAATATAAATGTCGAAAAATCTCATTTAAACTGTTTATAATATAATATATAATATATATAATATAATCAGCTTTATATCAGACATTTTTTTTTTTTACATCAGTCCATCTTTTCGGTTCTACAAATTATACAGGGTATATCAAGACTGCTACCGAAAACGAAGCCGGGTGGTAGTTTAGGCGACTTCAGACACAATGCAATAGAAAAAGTTGCAAAAAAAAGCGACAAATTTTTTTTTGTAATTTTTTTCCTATTACCATATTTGGGTAGTAAATACATTTTTTCCTAAAATAATAGTGTATACCCTTTGATTTATAAATAATCTAAGGTATAAAAGTGTTTAAATTATTATTTTAGCAAAAACTATGGATTTACCACCCAAAAATGACGATATTTAAAAAATCATAAAAAATCATTATCGCGTTTCTTTGGGAAATTTTTAGTTGCATTGTGTTTGTAGTCACTAAAACTACCACTCGGCTTCGTTTTCGGTAGCAGTCTTGAGATACCCGGTATAAATTTCTAAATAAACTATACATTAAAAACAAATAACAGAACACTATTATAAATCTATTCTTAACCTAATACTAGATACTAATTACTAATTAATAGTTCTCAGATGCAGTTTCAGCCATTTTTGCATGAGAAGACTATCGGAGTCCATTCTATCCGCAATAACTTTCAAATAACTATTGGTACTAGCTAACAGTCATCAGCATCATGGATGCTGTTCTCTTGCGCATAATGGCAGCAAAACCATCCACTTCCGCCACCAGAAACATTTGTGACGCGCTACAGTACCGCGGCAGTTTTAGTAGCACCCGGAATGCATTGTTATACTGGATGCGTAAACTATTCCACGCTCGCTGTGAATGTTTGGCCCATAAACTGCATGTATAAAATGTTTGACAATATGCTTTAAATAAATTTAATTTCACATCAGTGGTGCATCGTGAAAACCTACGTGCCAGCATATTGGCCCTAACTGATAATGCCCTACGCTCCCTTTCCAAATCCACATCGTCATTAAGAGTGTCGGTCAACCAATGACCAAGATATTTAAATGTTGTGACTAATTTAAGCCTGCTATTGTCAAGTAGAACTGGAGGGAAAGTGTTATAAGTTTTGGTACCCGCCTTAAAGATCATTAGTTCGCTTTTACCTGCATTGTATTTCAGTCCATGGGCTTCAGCATAGCTCTCACACAAATTCAATAATTTTCTTAGGGCCCCGACCGACGGGCTTAGCAGTACCATGTCGTCAGCGTAACTAATATTATTAATAAAAACACCATCCACAGAGCAACCAACTCGGGTATCGCTGAGTTCACGGACCAAACGATCCATGTAAAAATTAAAAAGTCTAGGCGAGGTAAGACCACCTTGTCTCACGCCGCAATGCAACCGATACATATTTGACAACGAACCATTCCATTTTACATAGTTATTTTGATTGCCATACCAATATTTAAAGAGCGCTATTAATTCGCGAGGGAGGTCAGTATCATTTGATAGTTTTTGCCACAACTTATCATACGCGACTAAATCAAAAGCCTTCGAGAGATCAAGAAAGCAGGCGTAGATAGGTGTATTTCTACTGGTGTAGTATTGCACGGTGTGTTTGAGAGTTAATATAGCTGTCTCCGTTGATAACCCAGCCCTGAAACCGAACTGAGCGTCATGCAATGCCAGATGTTTCTCTAAGTAAGTTTCAATCACACCATCCAGTACTTTAGCTATCACGGTTGCCAAGGATATTGGCCTGTAATTTCCTAAGCTGGATGGGTCTCCAGTTTTGTTCTTCATAATGGGAACAACTAATGTTCGCATCATATCTTCTGGTAGATATGAGTGCCCAATACAAATTGTAAAAAGCATGGCCAGAACCCTTGGCAAGTGAACTCCTGCGTGTTTTAAGTGTTCTATACTCAATGAGTCATGACCCGGGGACTTACCTCGTTTCATGTGTCTTATAATGCGGCTGACCTCCTTTGACGTTATATGTATGATATATTCCCCTGGATGCTGTTCTCCTACCTCAATAGATGTTGTTCCAGTCCCTAACGTTGATTTGACCAAAAAGCGCTCTTTAAATAGGTTAGCAATCATGGTACTATCACTTCTACCTGCTATACTCACAGGGGTGCTCGACCTCGGGTTCAGCTTATTGGTTTCTTTCCAAAATTTATCAAATTTTTTGGCTTTGTGTGCAGTTGCTATTGCATCCATTTTAATTTGAGTTTGATTATTCTGACACTGTTTTAATTTTGACTTAAAATTTCTCCTTGATTCGCACATTTTATTGTAAATAAGACCATTCATTGGTTTACCAAAAGAAACCCATCGCTGAAACCAAAGCCGAGCCTCGCCATGAGCCTGTTTTACAAATGTATTCCATCCAGTAACATGTTTATTCTTCTTTCTATGAGGTACATTTAATTTGTGACAATCAGCTGCTGCATTTCTGAGTGTTGTAACTATTTTGTTATACATACTATTTATTATATTTCTATGTTCTAAATTGTTACATGTTATATCCTCACATTTTCGCAATTCAGAAGGAAAATTTATTTCTCTCAATTTGGTGGAGCATTTTTGGTGGTAGTATTTTATTTGACATCTGCTCCTCTCACCCCACCTCACAGTGTTTGGTGGATTATTATTACTAAGACTAGTATTTGAGACTAAAATATTAAAATTACATGTTAATTCTATAGGAAAATGGTCAGACCAGGTTACATTATAATCTACTCGATTATCTTTTACAGATTGTATAACAGCCTCACTTACAATTACATGATCCAACCATGAAGTAGTACCGTGAATATCACTTAAGTACGTATACGTATTTGATGTATGTCCCAAAACATCTATATCGGCACATATCCATTCCTGCTCATCACAAAAGTTCAATAGTTCTTTACCGAAATAAGTACCTGGATGAGCGTTAAAATCACCCAATATTATAACCGAGTCCATTTCACAACTGTCTATCACTGCACTAATTTCACCCAAACAGTCCGTGAACTCAGCTAAGTTATCCACAGCATCTGTTGGCATATACACCGAAAACACTAATAATTCTCTGTCTTCTAACGACACTTTGATAGCCGCAATACGCTTACTCGTACATTCAATGACTGATACTGAAGGGAATGCGCTTTTACGCCATAGAATAGCGACTCCGCCATGAGGCCTACCACGCAGTATACGCACTGATGTGTCCACAGCTGATTTAAACGTGTATGCAAATTCTCCATCAATAGATCCTAGATATGACAAATCATGTGGCATGAGCCATGTTTCCTGTAGAGCGAGGATGTCACAGGTTCTACATAATGATTTTACCCCGTCGATAGATCTTGTCACTGAACGGCAGTTGAAGCTGGTTAACTTAACGGTTTTAATTTTCTTTGGTATTATGCTTCCCATCATTGCTATATACTTCATCACGCTCATTTTGAAATACAATATCGAGTTAACTCAACTTTTATTTCATTTAAGTCATTGAATATTCAAGAGCATATTATTACCATGTACATCCGTCAATTTGAAAAAAGAGACTCCTGAAAATTCATTCTGACGGTGACTATTTGTTTTTTTTTTTTATTGCAATGAATGGCGAGACGAGCATCCCGTTCGCCTGATGGTAGGCGATACGACCGCTCATGGACAGTAGCAAAACTGAACACCACTAATTACAAAGAAATGCTTGGGAAAGGAATTTATAGCAATTTATTGCTAACTAATTAATTTAATTTTTACTAATATGGGAGCACTACCAACATTACGAACAAGAAAATATCTACGTTTTTCAAAACGCGAATGTATGACAGCGCTCCCTCTATATATAAATACTCTAAGCCTGACACATAAGATGTTAAGTCTCAATGTGTTCAGTTGTCCTTGGCTACAATGTTCATCAAACCGGAATACCACAGTGCGTTTACAATTCTATTATGCAGGAGACAAATTATTATTGATTAATTATTATTGAAAAGGCTCGTTAATTCCTAAATACAATACATTTGTACATGTTGTGTACTCTGCACCGCCCACTCATTCTTCTACTATTATATACACCCCAAGGTTGCCTGAAAGAGATTGCCCAGTGCGATAAGGCCGCTTTTTATAGTTTTTTCTTTAAATAAATAAATGTTTTATGTAAATTAAATTACGACCGAGACTATACATGATTATTTAACACCAAACGCAGACATTGAATCTGATACAATTTCCACGGAATCTATCTTCAATAAAACAATGATTGCACGAAGAAAGGATATTCTGTTATAGCGAAGACAATTCATGTGCTGAATATTTACCCGTAGTGGTCGGTGCAAGAAATTGGCGACTGCCAACTGTCGTCCGATTGTTCATTATGAGACTCGAGGAAATTGCATTTTGGCATATGAACTTAATCAATGCTTGGATTACTAAATTGGTAGCCAGGATATTCGTTTGTGGACAATTTATTTGGCACAGTTTCATATGCATAAATAAAAAGAAATTAAGTTTTTATATGTATAGTCGATCTACAAATGTATGAAGGCTTTGCATATCGATTATTTGGTATTTGGTAAACGTGACTACAAAGCGACTGCCTATATTCCATAAGACAATTCTTGGCTAGCTGGCCCATTTATTTTTGTTACTATTGCTTACACCATAGACACCTACAAACCGTTTAGCCCTAAACTTTTTTTAAATCCATAAAAAAATATATTTTATTTGTTTTACAATAATAATGTAAAAGTTGTATATTCGCAACTTATAGTTCCCAAAGTTTACATTGCAATTCTTAATTTACAATTAAAATACTGGAAGTAATTACGCTCATACGGCCGAACTATTCTCAATCGTACCCTCGATTGTAGAGGAGGCCCGTGCCTTGCAGTGGAACATATATGGACTGATACAAAAATACACCCAACTCACGATTTCGGATCATTTAAAATAAGGATTAAAATTGTTCAATTGTAAAATTCAAACCAAGCAAATAAAGTAAAAAATATAATTCACTTGGCTAATAACACAAGCCACTGTACCAGCTCAATTTCAAAATTTCCACCGATGCCAACAATTCATCTCATATTACAAACAGAACCGCTTACTATTCCGCGAGCGATATGCAAATTATTCGGCACGCTAATGATACAATGCTCATTGAATTCCAAACGAGAGCTAATAACGAGGGTAGGTTTACACTCTGTAACATACCTCGCATGTTTTACATGTTGTGATCTATTTTTTTTTAATAAATGGCGAGACGAGCATGCCGTTCGCATGATGATAAGCGATACGACCGCTCATGAACAGTAGCTAAACTAAACAACACCGTGAATTACAAAGCAATGCTGTCGATTCCACTGCGCTCGTTATCCTGACACATAGATGTTAGATGTTAGAGATGTCTAGTAGTTACTGTGGCTACAATGGCATTCAATCCGAAACACAACATTGCTATACTACTGTTTGGCGGGAGAAATAGACATTGCGGTGGTACCTACCCAGGCGTCCTCTCACATATGAAAGACCTACCACCAGCAAAATACAACTTCCTCCCACTCCCTGTCCCGAATATACAGACATAGATGATTATTATGGACTGCCATTATCAATTAGTTGCCGTTTTAGAATAATATTCTATAAGTCGGGCAATACGAAGTGATAGAGCCACGCTGATGTCAGTCATGGCCCAGCAATCAGCATGAATGGACAAGCTCGTCTGGGGCGATACAATCTCATAGGAGATTGACGTGAAATGACAGCGTTTTTGTCGCGTTTCGTTTGGTGAATGAGATTGAAAGTACAATACCAACTTCCTCTTACCATCCTGTTTTTCCCCACTCCTTATTTGATGGGCTAGCAACACATCTATGATTATGTCTTATGTTCTTATGTGTCAGGACGGTGAGCGCAGTGGAATGCCACGCATTGCTTTGTAATTCAAGGCTTTGTTTGGTTTTGCTACTGTTCATGAGCGGTCGTATCGCTTACCATCAGGCGAACAGCATGCTCATCTCGCCATTCATGGCAAATAAAAAATTAAGGAGCAAATTCCAACAAATTAAGATTCTATTCATATATATTAACATACAATAATATTTCATAGTTCATACTAATTTTACTGAAAGCTAAATATGGACTTAAATATAAATGTAATGAGTTATTCTCGGAGATTCTAATTATAAAAATAAGTACTGTTGGCAACAGATGTCGAGTAATATGAAACAAGAAAAAAAAACCTCAGTACGCTTGTAGTTTTACATAAAACTCATTCAAATGTATGAATTATTTACATATTTGTTTTACAACCGCGAGTTGAAATTGTGTTTCGTAAAATAAAATTGAATTTTACAAACATAAATGTTTACTTTTATTAAACAGGAGCATATGAATGTGATACTTTACGAAATAAATGTTAAATAAGTATTTTCATTGTTTCATTATTGTACTTTCAGTTAAATTAAACATTATAAATTATGTTTTTATATCAACAACACGATAATGACCTCTTCTGTTACAAATAAATTCACGCCTGTCACTAAGAGGGTAGGCAGAGGGGTCTCTAGTATAGCTCTGAATCGATTAACAGCCTTAGTGGCGTAGTTGGTTATACGCTGCAGTGAAACGAGAGGCCACGTGTTCGAACCCCGGACTGAGACAAATTTTTGTGAGGTCCACTAATATTTGTGTTGAGTCTGGGCATTTGTTAGACCGCAAAGTCTCTTGTATTTGTGATACCCAAGAAACAAGACTCGATCTTAGTGTGGAATCAGGACCATAAACAGATGTGATTTTTGAGTGTACTGTTTAATTTCTTTTAAATACGTGATATAGTTGCCCTTATTATGATTTTGGGCACAAATTAGTCCTGGATTATTGTAAAAAACATCTGCAACGAAATAATGTATGGTACCGATATAGCGCCCGACTTAACTATCGAACCCAAATCTCTTAGTTCACAGCCCATCCATAGCCTCTATACTAACAAAAATATTGCGGTTATTATGAATGTTACTGAATAATATTATATTCATAAACAATAACAGCACGCACGAGCGAATATTTTTACAGATTCTGAACACGTCACAATAAATAAAGTAGATCCAAATACACTGTTGTTTCCTTAATCACTGTTTATTAGATATTAATATTATAATAACAAAAAATATGGACATTATATGTCAACAACAATTCCGATCTGCCGGAAACGTAGGACCTTCAATTACTGACTAGTTCTGAGCGATAGATACTTCTTTTTGGTGTAGGTATTTAGAGTATTGTGTACGAGTAGTAGTCAAAAGGCACCTTGGCAATATGACCATTTGAGCACAGCCTACTAGACTTTTTAATTAAGGTGTGCTGTTTTAATATAAGCATATTTAAACGTAGAATATTAAGTAAGTAAATAAAGGTCGAACAAGTAAAAGTAATTTTATTTACTTAAATTCCTCTTTATTGTGCAAATAATATATAAACACCAAAAGAAAAACAAAACAATTGTAGCTATGTGTATATTTAAAGTAAGAACAATGGCCAGCCTTATAATTATTTATTCAATTTCTATCCGTGAATATACGTTCCACAAAATTGTATTAAAATCATTGCAGAATTGTTTAAGTTGCTAGTTAAATTTCCCCGAAAATTATCTGACCCCACTAAGGTGCAATATACGTACAATTTATATAAATATAATGCTAAAAGAACTATTGGAATCCTACGCCATTTTAAGAAACTTTACTCTCCAAATCTGAAGATATTCGTCAGATCTCGAACAATTTTTTACCTGTGAAGTATACCCTTTGAAACAAAAAAAGAGTTTTCCAATTCAGGCGTCTGGAAGTAATCTGGACGAATTGAGATGAATCCTCCTTTTTTGAAGTCGATTGTAAATACCCTTAAGTGACCATCCCGTCCTTCATCCGAATGTAAATAATAGATAAAACTCAGCCTCATAAATCAATGGCGCAGGGAGCCGGTACATAAATAACCGAGCCCACGTGGTGGGCAATATTAAAACTTGTTAACACCCAGACACCACTTACAAGGGATTTATTACTTACTGTACGGAAAAAACGCTTTCGGCTACGGACAGTGCCTGTAGAACGGCTGGATGGATATATTTTAACTGGAAAGTTGTTATATTTGTTGATGAGACTGTGCTTATTGAACAGTTGGAGTCAAAGCTTATGGGACTGTGTAGTGTGTTAGCAGTATCAACTTTTTTAGCCACATGTGATCTGCTCTTGAATATAAGGCTGACTTTCCCATTCACGCAAAGATATGTTTGAAACATTCTTTCAGCGACTTCCTGAAAGTTAATTAGCTTTTATTACCGCTTTGTAGACATCCGACATTGCGTTTGCTTATTCGATTTGAATTTAAACAAATTCAATAGAATTATATTTCACAGTGGGAAATATTGTGACGATTAAATGATACTAAAATAAATTGTACATAGAATGAATATAGCTGGCGTTAAAAATTTAATTTCAATAACCCACTACTCAACAAAGTGGATAAAGGAATGAATTTTACGAACAAATCTATTTTAGTGCCCGTTCGCTCGATGTTGCGAAATTAACTCCAACAAGTATTTTTTCTCCCTCGATTCAACATTTCTGGGAAGATTGTAAAATCTGAGCAATAGTAGGCCACGGCAAATCCCGATATTGTTTTCCGTTCATTAAAATTTTACTGGATTCGGGGAGTGAGAATTATTTCGTCGCCATTTCGCTCAAATTCTTTTATAACGCTTGCTTTTTATATTTCAAGTGAAAAATTGTATTCCAAATAGCTTTTGTTTAGTGAGCGATCGATTGTTACGGTTATTGGATTTTTTCTAAATTATGCTTCTTTTTTTCCTCTCTCCACGTTTAGTCTGTATTCCAAATAGCATTGCGAATATCTTGACCTCAGAACAATGAATAGCATTTTTGTTCTGAGATCTTGACCTTGTGTTTATACAGAGTATATTCAGACTGCGTCCGAAAAAGAAGCCGGGTGGTATTTTAAAGACCGGTTTCTGCAATCAATCTATCTTTAACTAGAGATTTCGTTACATATTTCGATGCATTTTATGCTTCAGCTTACAAAGATAGAGAGGTAAAGATAAGGAAGAAAACAAAGCCGGGTGGTAGTTTAAGCGACTTCAGACATAATGCAACAGAAAATGTTGCAAAAACAGCGACATTTTTTTTGTGTTTTTTTTTTATATTGTCTTATTTGGGTTGTAGATACATTTTTTTCCTTAAATAATAGTGTATATCCTTTTATTTATAAAGACTCAAAGGTATAACAGTATTTAATTTATTATTTTAGCAAAAACCATCGATTTACCACCCAAAAATGAGGATATTTTAAAAAATATTAAAAAGAATTGTCGCGTTTCTTTGAAATTTTTAATTGCATTATGTTTGTAGTCACTAAAACTACCACCCAGTTTCGTTTTCGGTAGCAGTCTTGATATACCTGGTATTTACAGATAGCTAGGAAACATAAATGTATATGTTTATCTTTGTTTATTGAAGCATATAATTGTATCGACGTAGTGATGGTAGCAATTCCAACCTCTTGTTAATGATAGTTAGGATATAGATATTGGCCGATAGTGACTACAGACACAATGCAACAAAAAAATTCGCAAGTAAATGCGACAGTTTTTTTCCAGGTTTTAAATATCATCTTGTTTTGTTGGAAAATCCATAGCTTTTGCTAAAATAATATTATAAACCCTCACGTTTAAATGTATCTTTAAAATAAAAGCGTATAGTTACATTATTATTCAGGTAAATCTATGGATTTACTACCCAAATATGACAAATATATAAAAGAATTCGTCGCATTTATTATTAAAACTACCACCTGGCTTCATCTTCGTTCACATTCTAGATATATATATAGTAAGTCGAGACCTTATGACTTCTCTTATCAACTACTTTAGAATATTGAACAAATACTTCGGTCGGAGGCCGTACTGTCCATAAGTATTGTAATTTTTCATCCTAAAATCACGATCCTCGGTTTAACTTCTCAGCCTCTAATATATTCGTCGTCTCACCTGTTTAAAATTGCTTTTTTCTGGTTCAAATCCCAGGGCACACCTGTGACTTCGGAGTTATGTGTGTATTGATAGTCAATCACCTTGTTGAAACTTGTATACCATAGCGATTTGTAAGAATTATATGGTATGTAAAGTCCACCAACCCGCACTAGGGCAGCGTGGTGGACTATATGTTCGTACAATCGTACTCTCGATTGTAAATGAGGCCTATGCCCTGCAGTGGGATGAATATGGGCTGATACACACACCTGTTATACACTAACCTTTGATAATCTCGCTCTCCTTTGCAAGGCATGTTTGCTCAATCAACTAGTTAACCATTTTATGGCCTTTGAAACTTCTTAATTCTAATATTAAGCAGAATATTATCCCCAACTATTACAAGTTGAAATTGCTTGTGTTTTTATACTATCGTCCAGATGCTGATATAGTTGGAAAGTTTTACAACTTTTAATAGGAATCTTAGCGACTTCGTTTATTTAAAGTGTTAAGCCAATAAATTTATTACGGTACTTGTCAAACTTCTGTGCCTTATATTAATTGTTATTTATTCTTATTATTAAAGATCATGTTAATTTATAGTTTTTTACGTTAAGTTTAATTACTGACTTTTTATACTAACGGCCAATTATTACATATTTTGATTGATTTTATGTTTCAGTAAACAATGACTGAGGTTAAGATTGGTGTATATATGTATTTACGAGTATCTGGGGGCACGGCAGTGCCCCCTCCAAGTCGAGCTAAAAAGCGGCACAGTCGTAACATCCTTTTCTCGAAGCAATTCAGGCCATTTTCAACCCTTCATAACTTCGTTGTGGTTAAAGCAAGAAGCCTGAATTTTCAGTTACCAAGCAAGCATCGTGTAAACACGGTATATTTAAAATTTCATCCAATTTGAACCAGTAGTTTCAGAATTGTAACTAGTCAAACTTTCTTAATTTTTAACCGACTTCAAAAAAAGGAGGAGGTTCTCAATTCGACTGTATGTTGCTTTTTTTTTTATGTTTGTTACCTCGTTTCTCTGTACTGTGTGAACCGATTTCGATCATTTTTTCTTTGATTGAAAGCTGGTGCTTGTCGTTTGGTCCCATAAAAATATGGTGAAGATCTGATGAATATCTTCGGACCTGGAGAGGGGAACTCCTTAAAATTAAGGAGAATTGCAATGGTTCTTTTTGCGTTACGTTCATTAGAAAAGTTAAGATACAGTGAGAGAGGGAAAAAGGGGTGGGGTGAGGGGGGGTGGGTGATAAAATTAAAATACACGTAAATTCTAATATCTTCGGCAGCTTTTAAGCGATTTTAGTGATTTCTTTTTCATTGGAAAAAACGTATTGACAGGTTGATCCCAGGAACACAACATTAAGATCTTATTATCATGTTCGGACCTGGAGAGTAGAACTCCTCAAAATTTAATAGGATTTCAACGGTTATTTTTGCATTGAGTTCAGTATAAAGGCTAGGCTACAGTGGTTGAGGGAAAAAGGGGTAGGCGCGAAGGAAGGGGGGGGGGGGAGAAAAAATAATAAGCATGTGAATATTCCAATATCTTTGGCAGCTTTTAGCCGATTTTAGCGATTTTATTGTCATCGGAAAGAACATATTCCTTGTGGAGACCAAATCTTTTTCATTTAAATGCCTATCAACACTAAAAAGATAAAAATAACTAAAATTTTTATTTATTTATTTAAATCTTTATTGTACACATAAAACAAATACAACATACAGAAACAAAAAAAATATAAAAAGTACAAATGGCGGTCTTATCGCTTAAAGCAATGTCTTACAGACAACCATGGGATGGATTTAAAAGAAGGAAAAAGAGAGGGCAGTGTAAAATAAATAATTAAAAGTGAGGAAACTAGATAAAACTCATACTATCTATATATATAATCTAAACATAAAAATACACCAAAATAACATACATACATACATAATAAAAAGCATACATACATACATATATAATACTACAAACATATACATATATAAATATATAATAAATACAAATTTAAAATTAATTAGAAGTAGGAAATAATATTATCTACTAAAATCTGTTTATTTAGAGAGATAGAGGTAATGTTCTTTGATTTGCCTCTTGAATGAAGACAGCGATTGCGCCTGTCTCACCACAACAGGAAGCGCGTTCCACAATCGAACTGCTTTGACAGTAAAAGACTTGTCCATAAATGTCGTGGTGTGCACAGGCATTCTCAGCCTAAGATTCTCGGACGACCTCAAGGACCTCAAATGTGAGTCATGAAGAAAAATAAATCGTTCTTTAAGATAAGATGGTGTGAGAGGATTGAACAAAATATTGTAAAGAAGACAGAGAATGTGAGTATTCCGACGAAGCCGTATAGGTAACCACTTGAGCTTAGCACGAAACTCAGAAACATGGTCATATTTGCGAAGACCAAATATGAATCTTATGCAGAAATTTTGAAGACGCTCAAGTTTATTTAGTTGGTCTTCGGTGAGATCTAGATAGCTGACATCGGCATAATCAAGGATGGGGAGAAGGAGGGTTTGCGCAAGCGTAATCTTCGTGGTAACGGGTAGAAAGTTGCGTAATCTTCGCAGGGACTTAGCTGAAACGAACAGCTTACGGCTTATTTCACGAAGCTGAGGACCCCAAGTAAATGACTTATCAATAAGTAAGCCCAAATTGCGGACGGTGTCACTGTAAGGGATGGTTATCCCATTACAATAAACACTGGGGAGTTGATTCCAATCCAGCTTCGAGATCATCCTAGGGCTACCGACAACAATGACTTGTGTTTTCAAGGGATTGATCTTCAAACCATGAGCTCTACTCCAATCACAGATGTGTTGAATATCTGTATTGATATAAGCAATTGCATCGACCATCTTGTCCACGGGTGCCTGAGTATATATTTGGAGATCATCTGCGTAGAGGTGGTAGGAGGAGCGTAAAAAGTTGGTTATTGAGTTAATAAAAACAGCGAAGAGAAGAGGAGATAGCACGCCGCCCTGAGGAACGCCAGCAGCTACGGGGCACCAAGAGGAAAATCTATCCTCCACACGGATGCGTTGCCGGCGTCCATACAGGTAACTACGAAACCAATCAACAGCCATTGGAGATATGTTAAGAGAACGTAGCATGGAAAGTAATACGTCGTAGTCCACGGTATTAAAGGCATTACTGAAGTCTAGCAAAGCTAAGACTGTCAGCTTGCCGTCCTCCATGCCGGATCTTATATCATCTGTGATATGGGTCAAAGTGGTGGTCGTACTATGCCCTGGACGAAACCCAGATTGGAGAGGATTTAAGAGGTTATTCTTGGAGAGGAAATCATTAAGTTGGGAATGGATTAAACGTTCTAGGACTTTGGAAAGGAAAGGAAGTATGGAAATAGGACGAAATTCGGAAGGCAGAGATGCATTGGATTTCTTGGGAAGAGGGATAATGAGGGCTTCCTTCCAAGCAGTTGGAAAGATCCCAGTGGAGATGGAGTAGTTTAAGATGTGGGAAATTATAGGTAGGGTTTCGTCCAAGACATAGAGAATCATGTTACGACTAACATTATCGCTACCCATAGCATTAGATGACAAAAGAGTAATAGTCTTCTTAACATCACAAGTGGCGAATTGTTTGAAAACAAAGGTAGAACAAGAACATATAGATATTTAAATTAATATAAGGCATAGGTCCTATATGTTTGGTACTGGGCGGCCCGCCTTCAATATGTTACGCATATATTTTGATTTGTTGGCTAGTCAAGTCATTAAGCAAATTAATCAACATGCACGAGCTCCATGAAATAAATATTATTTTTTTGCTTTGGAGTGGTAGTTATTATTTTATTTATTTTTGGTTGTTAGTGGATTTTTGTTTTAAGTCGGTTTTTATTTTTTTTATTAAAAATTTTAGTTATGTCACTCACTGACTGACTGACTGATCATCAAAAGTCTAAGGCACTTCTAGCAGATATGGAACCTTCAAATTTAGAATATAATTAGTGTTTAGTGTCTAAAGTAAGGGAAAATTCAAACATTTCATAATTTGTGTCTAGTTTTCTAGATACACCAACTGTGTGAATAACTTTGTAATCCCATATAAATGTATAGGATTACAAAGTTGCATTTGCAGTTAATGAAACATCGTACCCGTATATAATGGAATAATAGTTGTAGATAGGTATTTATATATATGAGGCATAACAGGAGGGGATATAGAGAGGAAAAGGGTGTATTCAGCCCATGGAACTGTACAACATTCCTCTAGAAAAACATGACGAAGAAAAACTTGCAAATAAATAGACTAATTAGCTCAAAAATATCAATTACCATGACAGAAAGAACATTAATAATCAAAACCACTATATTTGTGATAAATTGATACCTAGAAAAATAAGAAAAATCCATAAGACAGAGGCTTTAAGAAAAATCGTTATAGATATTCTAGAAGTAAAAAGTACCGAAAAGGAAAAAGGTAGGACTCTACAAAAAGACGTGAGATCCCATCAAAAACATCCTGTAAAATATTCCAAGTCTCGCAGCTCAGGTTTTCTACCGCAATCGACTTGGCCATCGCATGAAAACATAATGTATTGTACAATATATACATAATGCTCCTGGCATGGTGGCCAAGTCGATCCATTTATTTAACACGTAAAGAATTTTTAATATTGATATGATAATAACATACGTAATAACTTTATACAGAAGGTCCCTTAAGCAAGGACTTAATAAATTATTCGACTTGGTATTATGTGCATCTCACAACTTTTTGCGGTAGAAAACCTGAGCTGCGAGACTTGGAATATTTTTACAGGATGTTTTTGATAAGTATAAAGCTAGGTAAGATAAAGACATATTATGTCAATCTATGTTTATTGAAGTATAGAATTGTATCGCTATAGTAATGGTAGCTGTTTTAAACCCTTGTTAAGGATAGATAGGGGCTATACCTATATCGGGGGTAAATCATCAAGTAATTCTGAATTATTGTTTTCATTGGTATCAATCATTTATCTTGTGGCATTTACTTTGTCTGCTCGTATAACCGACTCAATTTTTTTTTAGTAATTGAATGTTTTGTTTCTTACTGAATGAATTTTGACTTTGTTTGCGCGAAAAAGACACAACATTTATAAGCTGTCTATAAAGAAGGCTGTTTACATTTTGAGGCCTTTTAATAATGCAATACAGTTTCAGAGGCTATCAATCTATATCAACTCATATACGTCCCAATGCAGGGCATGAGCCTACTCTTCAATCGAGAATACGATTGAGAGGAGTTAGGCCACACGGGTCTAGTGCGGGTTAGTGGACTTTACATATCACAGAAACCTCGACCTCACCGAAGCCTAAATGGAAAAAATTGAGAGACTTCAGAATTTCTGCATTAGATTCATATTTGGTCTTCGCAAATATGACCATATTTCCGAATATCGTATCAAACTCAAGTGGCAATCAATACGTTTTCGCCGTAATACTGGAATTCTTTCCCTTTTATACGGTATTTTGTACAATCCCTCTAGCCCCCACTATCTTAAAAACCGTTTTGAATTCCTCGGTCAAACATCATGCACGAACTCTTAAATCAACAGAGAATTTGATCCTAGAGATTCCCAAGCACAGCACATCATTTCTAAGCCAATCCTTTACAGTTCATGCTGCTCGCTTGTGGAACGAATTACCATTGTCTGTCAGACAAGCTAAGTCATTACCAAGTTTTAAGAGACTTGTTAAGATACACTATCTCTCACTGCAGTAACGTATTATCCTGTTATATATATATTTCTGATCCTCTTTACTTATATCATCATTATAGTTAGCTCAATATATATTAGTATGTATGTATGTATGTATGTTTGTGTGTATTTATATTATGTAAATTAATATAATATAGCATTTACATCAATTATTATTATTATTGTTTATTCTCTCACTATTTGCACTACCCTATATTTCAATTTCTCAAAAATCCAGTCCATCCAAAGGTTGCCTGGAAGAGATCGCAGCTAGCGATAAGGCCGCCTATTGTAACCATGCCTTTAGTTTTTAAATATTTTGTATGCGTCTTTCATTTTGGTGTACAACAAAGCATATATAAATAAAAAATAAATAAATAAATTCTTACAAATTCGCTATAGTATGCAAGGTTTCCTCACAATGTTTTCCTTCACCGTTAAAGTGCGTGGTGATTGACTATCTATCAATCGCTGATATAAATTACTAAAAAATCTTTATTTAAAATTTAAGAAATTCTCTAAATACTTGGAACATTACTAAACACCAAGTTTAACACTTCATTACCCAGTAACATTCGAATTCCCAACACAAATTCCTTTGCATAAATTAACCGAGAGACAAAAAGCAATCGCGACGAAAGCACCGACCTCGGTAAATATTGAATTATTCTTTATTGAAACTCTAGTATGAACCATTTAACTGTACTTCAATTTAAACGTTCACCAAATTCTATTGGGTGAGGTGAATTTGTTTGTCGGCCTAAGCGGATTTTCGCGGACCACGCCTGCGGAAAGATGGGCCTCAGTTGATAGAAGGAAAAATATTAATGTAATAAGAAAATGATAATAGACTGAGCCTTTTGTCGACAATGTTTGTCGTCTGAACCGTGAATACGATGTTTGTATGTATCTTTTAAGTTTGTAAGGGATCGTATTTCAGTGTTCTATGTATTAGTAAGATGTGTAACTAGGTAGATAGTGGCATAAGCTTTTTCATAATGGGTTCTTAGATTAACGAGAATGTTACATATAGAAATATTTTTTTTTACAAAACGACCGAACATAACAAGTTTACAAAGTTTATCAAATTTCCGATAAAATCAGTAGTTTTTTTAATTTCTATAAGCCTTTTTACAAATACAAATTGACACTTGTTCTTTAATCCCTTTTACATGGATAGATTGTCGCGGCTGTTTTCCGGCCACCATGTCGAGAATCGTATATCATACTATATCACTACATAGTATAAAACAAAGTCACTTTCTCTGTCCCTATGTCTCTATGTCCCTTTGTATGCTTAAATCTTTAAAACTACGCAACGGATTTTAATGCGGTTTTTTTAATAGACAGAGTGATTCAAGAGGAAGGTTTATATGTATAATACGTACATATTATAGTACAGAAATTTATTTGTACCCGGGCGAAGCTGGGCCGGGCCGCTAGTCATCTATAAAATTTACGTATTCTCATGTAGAGGATGAATGTTTCGAAGCTCGTATCTTCAAAGCGAGAAACTCACCTCCTTATAAAAGGGGCCTTATGCGCATATTTCAAAGTCGTGAAACTTGCAAGACACTAAAACTGATATTCTTGATACCAAACAGAATCGCAAAACAATCTATAAAAGCAATAACAACTAACACGAATGATAGACACTCGACTAAAGCAAATCGTATGTTAATACACAAAATACTTTCTAAATGTCGATACGACATGCACACATGAAGCCCAGCGTACCGACAGAATTGGATCTTGGAGCCTCCGTTCTCTCACAATACATTCGGCGCAAACACCGCCCAGAGGATTTTGTTTGTCGTGTCAAATGAAACGATTTAAATCCAATCGCGGCAAAAGCGTTTGTCAGATTCACTGCGAGATTGTTTAAACGGGCTAATACTAAACGGATGCGTAAATAAAAACGATTCTAACTTTGTATAGGATATATATGTTTAAATAGTTTTGGCTGTTAATGGCCGGTTTCTATAAAACAACAAAGCAATGCTTAGCATTCCACCGCGTTCTTTATCGTAAGGCATAAGATACTAAGTCTCAATATGTCCAATTTAAAGCGATTTACAGTAACTAATACAATTTTTATTTATGACCCATCGTAAACATTGCAACCTCTATGATAGGAAATGTGGCACGAAACTTCCTTCCAATGTGGACGCCTCGTACAACTTTCTTAAAACTCATTTGTTTTCTTCGAGAGCGATCGTCACTACGGACAAGTTAAAAGATTAAGCATCGTCTTGATAAATGGGATTTCTTTAAAAGTGGAAACGAAGAACTTCACTTATGTGCAACCTATCTCTGTGTAATTGAGTTCGGGCTACGTACACATAAGTGAGGGAGATTTATGCTCTTTAAAGATGTAATCATTTAACGGAAACTAGATAACTTCGATGTTTTTGGTCTGTGTTTTCTTATAAGTTGTCTGCCTACTTAGCTCTCACTACTAATATACGATCAATTGCGGCATTAAAATACATACATACATAATCTCACGCCTTTTCCCAGAAGGGGTAGGCAGAGGTGCCAAGACACCCACATTTTGCCTTGTATGTTCCGTCCCACGATGTGATAGGTGGCGAGCCTATCGTCATATCGGGCACAAATTCCTGTCTCTGGGCTGATAATGAATAGAAAAATCCAATATCACTTAGCCTAACCCGGGATTCGAATCCGAGACCTCAGCTTTGTATCCGTACCTCAGTACAACTACGCCACCGAGGCAGTCATTAAAATTTCCCATTTATAGCGTTTTAGGACAGTATCCTTTTATTTTGTATCGCTTTATAACAGGTTGTCTGTCAACTTAACTCTCACTTATCACATCACATAATTGGTGATAATATCACCAATTATTGCTGTAAAATCTCCATCTGATAATTAAAATAGCTTGAACATTTTTCCGTCTCCCTTGGGATCTTGTTCACTTTTTACAGGAATGATTGAGAAGACTCCAATAGTTAATCCTTAACAAGTAAATATTCCATGATGATATAAAAACACAAGTTAAATGACTGCACATCCCATCCACTAAAGACCAAATTCTTAACCAAAAAGTTGAAAAACTGAAATCATGTAGCAAAATATAACATTCACACAAAACCAGGAGTGGCGGATGGAGCGCAACATGTGAAATCAATCCGAATTCATATCGAAACAATCGGATTAAACGTATAAAAGATATATTCTTAACGTGTGCTGGAGTGGCATCGACGAGCGACGTACAAACGTAATTTGCGCTCGGGAACAGTAAATCGAATGACGCGACAAATTGGCGATACGAGGGAACGACTTAAGAGCCGAAATAAATACGAAAACATCCGATGGATGTCGACGCTGATGGTGACACTTGTTAGCTTTTGGTCTTTGACAGTTTACTGGATGGAAAATTGTATATTGGTTTTGATACAGGTGGGCCAATTAAGCAAGCGGTTCTTTTCTGTACTTGTATGACAGTAAAGCGATGCGCCTGATTGTAATTGCTGTAATATCGAAATACAATATTTCGCAAAGATTTAAGTCGTTGTAAATGTCTTCCGATACATTTAGGTCAGTCTGATGAAGCCGAATTGAGAACTTCCCCCTTTTTTAAAGTAGGTTAATTACCAACCCGCACTAGGCCAGCGTGGTGGACTATATGGCCTAACCATTCTCAATCGTACTGTCGATTATAGAGGAGGCCCGTGCCCTGCAGTGGGACGTATATGGGCTGATACAGATAATTAACAGAGACTGGATCTGAAATGCAACTCACATTAAGTGTTATAAATAGTTTTCCATCACCCTTGACCATTCGTAATCCACCTTGTAATGATATGGGTTTTAAATATGAACAATGTAATCATCCAAACTTAGGTACGTTTTGAATCATTCGTAGAATCAACGAATCCAGTAAAATCAACGAATGATCGTTAAATCATAAGCCAGATATTTTTTTAAATTTATTATGTATAAGAACAAGTTAGAAAAAAAATGTTCGCATATTTATGGTATACCAAAGCCGCGTATTGTAGTTATAGTACCTCGTACAGGCAAGCGCAGTCTCAGACGCCCACCTACAAGGCGGACGGACGACTTGGTTAGTTTTCCTTTTTTTCTGGCACGGCACTATGACTCCATTGCACTAGGCAGTAAGTGCAAATGCCGTCCAGGTATGTAGTTGGTAGTAGCTTGTTGCAAGCCACTTTCAACAGGTAAATGTGGAGATCCTTGGTGGAGGCCTATGTTCAGCAGTAGACTTCTTTTGTGGCTGAAGAAAGAAAACTTACCTACGTTATGGCAAAATAAAATAACGTACGAAACGACATTGGATTAATATCGTAAAGAAGCTGAAATGATGTTAAAGATTTACGCGTTTTAATCTGTCTGCATCAAGCCACTACATTTGGAAAATGTGTTTCATACATATCCTATATTACGACTAATACTATATGTAGTGGTACAATGGAATAATGAAATTCCTCGATGTCTTCAATTGAATACATAATGATTTCTCTCGCATCTTGTTTCGTGTCAAGCATTTACATGCGCATCGATATTACAACATTTGTCACGCGTTATGCCAGGGAATTTAATTAATTCTGTATGTCATATTTTATTACATTATTTGAGTATTTTCACCAGTTTATTGTCTTGGAGTAATTCTATAGTTTGTTTCAGACCTCGCCCCAGAGTATATTGATTGTGCACTGACAGAAAATAATGTTATAGTGTATATATTTCATGCCCCCAAGATCCCTGTAACGACATTTAAGTGGATAAATAATTAAATAAATAAATTGAAATATCTAGTAAGTTTTATTATCACACTGCCGAAAATTTTGTCTGGGCTCTAAATTATAACTAACATATATTCATTAATGTTGACATGTTTTATAATACTCGTTAGAGCTTGTTTTATTTTACCTTAATATAATAAAGTCGTATTTTGGTAATTAACAACATATTTTTCTAGACAGAAAGAATCAAGAATTAATATTTCGTTTCGTTCAGTTACCTCACGTCATTAACAAAGTCTTAAAATGAAATCGTGTTTTATTTACTTTATTTTGTTACTTAATTATAATTAATTATGGAATGAAGAATATTTTTCACATTTTTCATTTCTGTACAACCTTACACGATTCTCGTCTCTCTAATAATTGAGCATCTAAATATTTTATGAAATGTACGTTTCAGAGGTCTTAATAACGAGGATCTAAAATATTTCTAAAATGTTCTGTATATTTTTATAAATCTTATCGGCCTTTCAAACAAGTTATTTGTATCAAAGATAAAAGTATCCATTTCTTAAAGTTACGCGAATGTTACACATTGAAACATAAACTATTATTTACGGATTTTATCGCGAATTTGGTTTAGTTTTACTTTTTTAAATTAAAACAATTCCGCGATAAAATCCGCAAATACCTAATAGTTATAATTCAATTAATAGTATCCTCCTTAACAGACTTTATAAATATTAAAAAACTCTTGTTCCAGGCGAATGTGCTCCAACCCTAGCACCATGGAAGCCACCGAACGAAGTAACAACAATCGAGACATCACAACCCCATCCCGAAGAAACTCATTCCATCTACGACATAAATGACATCGTGCACTTTGAAGACAACGACATAGTCATGAGGGATGCGAAGAGTTACCATGATAATAACAAACTTGAAAACTCAATCGATCCACTCAGCAACTACAATCTGCCTAAACAAGATAATATCGATGATGAGATAGAAGCTAAAGATGCCAAGAGAGAAGATAAATCGACTTGTGAATGCCAGCATGGCGGTGGATGTGTCAATAAAGTGTGTCTATGCCCTCTAGGGTATGCTGGAGTTAAGTGCGAAATAACACTGGATTTGAAGGTAGGTATTTGGAATAAAATTGATAGTTGAACATGCGTAGATCCAAATGTTTTTTTTTTTTTTATAATGGCCTGGCATAGAGGCGGCATTGCACCTGGTGGTAAGTACCAATGCCGCCCAGGCAGAGTATCCATTGGCATCAGACGGCAGTCCCATGCCAATGGAAACAATTATGCCGGCCTGCTAAGGTGCCTCTTCACACCACGCCGGAAGGACCCAGGATTGTAGGAAGGAGGGAACACGTGGGATGGCAAACAATTCCACAGCCTGACGGTGCGGCACAAAAACGAATTCGAGAACCGTTTGGTTCGCGCCGGGATGGTGTGGACCGTCAAGCTATGGCTTCGCAAGCCAGCACGCGTGGTTCTGGTTAGGAATGGAGAGGAGGGGATCAAGTTGAACAATTCTTCAGAGCACTCACCGTGATACAGGCGGTAGAACACGCTTAGAGAGGCGACATCTCTCCGGAGTTGTAGCGACTCTAAGTTGCTCGTAACGTCTGCATCATTCACAATGCGGATGGCCCGCCGCTGCAATCCATCCAAGGCATCGAGCAGGTACTGGGTGGATCCATCCCAGAGGTGCGAGCAGTACTTCATACCCGGCCAGACCTGCGCTTTATATAAACGACAAAGCTGACCGGGCGTGAAAAACCGACGCACCCTGTTCAGGACTCCAACCCTGCGTGATGTGGCAGTTATTACGCCCTCGATGTGATTCCTTGGATTGAGATCACAGCGGATATCCACACCAAGGATACTTAGGTCATTCCGCATTGAGAGGGGAGCACCCTGAAGAATGGGGAGGGGAGAGAACGGGGATTTTTTGCACGTGAACGCACACACCTGGGTTTTCTTGGCATTGAATTCAATCATATTCCTGGAACCCCATGTAGAAATGAGATCAAACGTCCGGTTGAGGTCAATGACAAGATCTTCGCGTCCCTTCACAGTTTCGACTCGGCAACCTAGAGGCCCGCAGTGGTATCGCCCATGAACCGTGCTGTCATCTGCATAGCAATGAATGTTGCCAAGCGACAACATGTCATTGATATGCAGAATAAACAAGGTGGGCGACAGCACCGAGCCCTGAGGAACACCGGCATTTACCGACATGAGCGCCGAAGCGTGTCCGTCAACGACTACACGTATTCTACGCCCATGCAGAAAGCCGGAAATCCACGAACACAGGTTGCCGGGTAGACCATATGCCGGAAGCTTGGACAGAAGACCACGGTGCCAGATCCTATCAAACGCCTTGGCAATGTCGAAGCTCACAGCAAGAGCCTCGCCACGCCGGTCAATCGCCTCACCCCAGCAATGCAGGACAAACACTAGAAGATTCCCGTCGATCGATTATGACGGAATCCGTATTGCCGGTCACTGATCAACGAGTGATCCTCCAGGTAGCGGACCAATTGAGCGTTTATGATCCGCTCCATGACCTTACACATCACTGAGGTGATAGCGATAGGGCCGTAATTATTAGGATCCGACCGATCACCCTTTTTGGGGATCGGTTGCACATTGGCCTCACTCCAAGATCCCGGCAGAACACCTGTGCGGTAGGACGCTCGGTAGAGGCGAGTCAGTGCAAGAGACAACTCGGCTGCACAAGCCCTTAAAACCACCGCTGGTATCCCATCCGGACCACTGGCTTTCCGCACATCGAGAGACCGTAACTCACGCCGCACATCACACTGCCTGATGCGAATATCTGCCATTGAGAAACCGCAATCAGGCAGTATGGGCAGCGTCTGGGAACCACGGTCTTCGAGGCGGGAATTAGTCGCAAAGAGATTTGCCAGCAAGGCAGCCTTCTCTTGCGGCTTGTGGGCCAGCAACCCTTCTGGGTACCTCAGCGGCGGCAACGCTGGACGGCAGAAGTTAGATTGAACGGCCCTGGCCAATCTCCAATAAGCACGACTGCTAGTTGGGTGATCGGCCAACGCACGCCCAATCCTGCTAACGCGCTGGGCATCCGCCCTAACGTAGGCCTTCTTGCAGGCCTTGGTGGCGCGGTTGTAGGCTTCTTTGAGGGAACTGATATTGTGATCCTTCATGGCTCGACCCTTGATCCAAGCGCGATACGCCGCCTGTTTGTCACCGACAGCATCGGCGCATGCACGATTGAACCAGGAGCGTCCACGGCCCTTACTGGCGATCTCAGAGGAAGGAATGTAATATTCCATTCCAAGTCTGATCTCGTCAGCAATAGCGTTGGCACTCGCTGAGGGATCTTTACCCTCAAAGCAGCGCTGCCTCCAAGAGATGGATGCGAAATATTCCCTCATACCATCCCAATCTGCCGACGAGTAATGCCAGACCCTTCACCTAACCTGGACCGTGGAGGTGATGCGATCGGTACTGACGACCCAACCAGGCAGTGATCGGAAGTGCCCAGAGGCGCACTAACGGTAACACGATACCCGGCTGGATGACTCGCCAGCAGAAGGTCCAGCAGAGAAGGCGCATAAATAAATAAATAACACCCAACAGTCACATACATAGTCCTGACCCCACACTAAGATCGAGTCTTGTGTCGTGGGTATCAGGAACTACGAGAGACTTTTCGGTCTCACAAACACCCAGACCCGGAAGAAATATTTGTGGGCCGCACAAACATTTCTCTCGGTGCGGGGATCGAACCCGCGGCCTCTCGTTTCACAGGCGGCGTCTAACCAACTGCGCCACGGAGGCTGTCAATGGCTGTGAATGTGGCATGACTCGCCACATCCGGGATCCTGGTGGGCTGGTTCACCAGTTGTGTCAAGTCATGAGTCAGAGCGAATGCATGGGCAGCTCTGCCAACATGATCAGTCTTGGAGGAGCCCAGCCACAGTTCGTGATGAGCATTGAAGTCCCCCAAGACCACCATTTCGGCCGACGGGAACTGCGCCTGCGCGTCATCAGCCGCCTGGCTAAGATACCTGAACAGCCGAGTCGTCTCATCGTCCCCGTTGTGAGACCTGTAAAAGCACACGTAGATGCGGCTCAAGGAACCTAGATCCACGTGCACCCACAGAGCGGATAAGGAGGGGTCTTCAATGCAGTGCAAACGGCGACAGCAGATGTCCGACCGAACATACAAGCATACCCCGGCTTTAGGCTTGAAGTTTACTTCAAGCGAATAACCGGGATACAACAGGAAAGAATTATCGGCCGGACAACGAATCTGCGTCTCCGTTAGGATGAGCAAAGCAGGCCGGGCCGTCTCGAGATGGTGGTGGACGGCATTGAGGTTCGTATGGAGTCCGCGGATGTTCGTGAACTCCATTGTGAACGCGGTGGTGGGGTTAAGCACCGCTGAAGGACCTGCTCTGTTTGGTTGCACTGTCATAAAGAAAGGAAGGATGGGATTGGTGAAGAGGCAACGAGGAGCTCAAGTTCGGGCACTAAAAAGACCGAATAGGCACCGGCACAAAAGGGTCGGCAGGAAGCGAATTGATCCACCGGACGGAAGGGCCCCCGTACCCTCCCGGGATGGGCCGCCGGGACCCCACTTCCGGTCACCAACCGGCACGACGGACCCACCCAAGATTATGCGCGGCATGGTGAGGCAGTCTCTCGAGGTGGTTAGCCCCGATTGGGCCCCTGTACTATACCGCGGGCGGCCAGCGGACCACCGTTTCTACGGGTTTCCCTGGCCGGCGGATCAACGTTCCTCCCTTCGACAAAGGACCGAAAATACCCACACGGTACAACCTCATGCCCGGATTCAAGATCCTCGAAAAAACCGGAAAACCATTGGCTGATCCCGGAACGCGATCTCCTTACGGAGATCACTATGGCGGTCTTTACGCCTCATGGACGGTGGTCGCTACCCGGGCGGACACATAAGTCCTACCACCACTAACTGTGTCACTCATTTGGCACTACCCAGGACCCTGGACCCTGTACCACAAAAAGATATTATTTTTATATTATTTGTTGTTTTTGTCTTGGCTTGATGACATACTTGATGTGTCGTCTTGTGAGGAAATACAGCGGTTTCCCTGCTCGATACATTATAGCATTCTGCATATCTTTCAACAATGCTCTTAATCCACTTTCAGGTGCCACGCTTCAACGGTTCCTCGTACCTCCGTCTGCCTGGACTTGGAAATTCCGCTCAATCGTGGCTTGATATACAGGTAATAATTTTATTATTCATATAGTTATACACATTTATGTAGTCTTCAATAATCAATCCTAATATTTTTATAAAGACTGGACTCACATGTATATTTGTCCATAGAAACAGCAGTGTAAATGCATGGTTGTGTTACCGTTTGAAGGACTTTGTAGCCAGACTAACTACTGGACATTTTGTGATTTAGATAACATGTTATTTCTCAGGATGGCGAGCGCAGTGGAAAGTCAACTAATGTTTTATATTTCAAGGGGTTGTTTGGTTTTAATACTGTTCATGAGTAGTCACATCACTTATCATCAGGCGAAGGGCATGCTCCTTTCGCCATATAGTGCAATAAATAAAAATAATGCTGACCTGTAATTTATTACTATACTTCCTATCTTTTATTGTTACACTTGGTTAGGCAGAAGTGCAACCAGGACAATCACGTTTCGCCTTGTATTTCCGTCCCACGATGGGGCGAGTCCACTCATAAAATATTTTTTTTTATAATCCACACTATTACGCATACACTTACAAAAAAATATTATATCACAAACTAATGTAATTCACATCACAAACTCAGTAAACAAAATAAAACATAATTTAAAAAAAAAAAAACTTTGTACTTTAAAAGCTTTTGAACAAGTACCTGGCTGTGAGGACATTGTTAAACTTATGATAATAAATTAATATGGAGCACAGCGTACTAGCTGAATTTTAAAACGTTGTAAAGTGCAGTTACGTTCCCCGTGAAATATACTAGTTGAAATATTAAGTCTGAAATTTTACAAGCGCCCAGGAAGTTAGTTTATGGCTCTGAAATTAGTTTTATACTGATAAATGGCTCTTGGCTTGGTATTTTTCTTGAGTTTTTGATATTTATACACTGAGTAAACTGTGAAGCTTTAAAACTTCGTCGTATCAGATGCATTTTGAAATTACTATTTGCACTTACGGAGTGTATTTGGAGAGCAGTAGTTATTACTGTTAGTTGTTTGAAAATATGATATTTCGGAAAATAACTTACTAATTTTTGAGGTGTATGAATTTTACGAACCTTTTTTAGAAAGGAAATACTTCCAGAATTCCCGATACGTTTGACGTTAGACATACAGCTGATCATAAAGTATCGTAAAATTATTATGAGCTCATGCTATGTAACTGGAACAAAGACAGACAGATGGTAGATTTTTCATATGTGAAAGGCCGCCTGGGTAGATACCACCGCAATGTCTATTTCTACCGCCACATAGCAGTGTAAATGCACTGTTTTGTTTCGGTTTGATGGACGTTGTAGCCAGAGTAACTAATGGATATATTGAGACCTCATCATGGAGGCCGCAGTGGAATTCCGAACATTGCTTTGTAATTCAATGTGTTGCTTGATTTTGCTACTGCACATGAGCGATGCTATCACATACCATCAAGCGAACGGCATGCTCGTCTCGCCATTCATTTAAAAAAAAACTGAAAGAGGGGTTAATATCGATGATTTTTTTATTCTATTTATAACAGTTGTTAGCAGAGTTAGTCACTACAGGAAGAAGCTATTTTTTTATTCTGGCACGGCATATTGACTGTACTAAACCTGATGGTAAGAGCAAATGCCGTTCAGGCAGAGTATCGAATGGCATCAAACAGCAGCCCATGCCATTTGATACATTTCAGCCTGCTAAGATGCCTCTACTGATGCTAATTTATTTATCAAAGCGCCAATAGAACAAGAAATCAAAGTATTTTGTCGCCTTATTTGATTCTTCCTTGGTTCATACAGTTTAATTTTGAATAACTGTAACTAAATAAAAAACAACAAGGCTAAAACAACAAGTAAAACCTCGTCCTTTATTTGTCCCGTTCCATTTAGAAGACATAAAAACAAGTTACCTACTTGAAAAAGTTTTTAAAATTTTTATTCAGGACTTGTTTCCAAAGTTACATTTGATGTTGTTTTTTTTCTGTGAAGTGTTTTTTTTTTACAAATAGACTACTGAGTAGCTACGAAAACCCTCGGGGTAAAGATGCATTTCATTGTTATAAAAAAATTATAACAATGAAATGCAATGAGCATGCCGTTCACCTATGGTAAGCGATATGACCGCTCACAAACAACACTATGAATTTCAATGCAATGTTTGGCATTCCACTGCACTCATACTGTTACATAAGATGTTAATGGATATGAAGATATATTATCTCTAATAGACGCTTATCTTTAGATCACCTGGCAGATATTTCTTTGACCAATTGCATATAACATGACTCAAACAAATGCTACGAATGTTTCTATGAATTCATTTCGCTAGATTTGTGTTGTTAGTATAAAATTCTGAGTATTTCGAACCAGCATTGTCCTTTAATCTTTGATAAAGGGAACAAAGGTATTTGGAAGCTAATTTATAAAAATTAGAATTACATTCTTTTTTATTGCAATGAATGGCGAGACAAGCATGCCGTTCACCTAATGATAAGCGATACGACCGCTCATAAACAATAGCAAAACCAAACAGCACCTTGAATTACAAAGCAATGCTTGACATTACACTGCACTCATCGTCCTTAGACATAAGGGGCCTTATTAATAAACTCGGATGAGCGAGGGTTTAAATTTTAGCCAAAACCTTTAAAATTGACTAATTTATATTCACCGTTCCTTTTACTTTTAAAACCAGTGGATTGCCATAACAGGATTATCATGTCATGCTGAAGAATATAGTTTTTTTTTTAAATATAGTCATTACTACCTAGCTATTCATAATAATAGATTGAATTCTCTAGCCCAATGCCTAAAGTTAATCCTTTGCTCATCCGAGTTTATTAATGAGGCCGAATATGTTAAGTCTCTATGTGTCCATTATTTATTGTGGCTACAATGTCCTTTAAATAGGATCACAATAATACACACTGCTTTTTGGCGGTAGAAATAGACATTGCGTGGGTACCTACTCAAGCAGCCTCACACACCAGTAATTAATGTTTACTATGTATGTATGTATGTTTACAGATAACTCTAAAACCGACGAATGCCGACGGTTTGTTGCTGTACAGCTCGGAACACGCGAATGGCGAAGGCGACTTCTTCTCACTACATCTGAGAGACTACTTCGTTGAGTTCGCTTTGGATCTCGGGTCCGGCATTGCTATTGTCAGGTGTGTTACTCCATTCCATCATATAGGGTATATCCAGACTGCGACCGAAAATAAAGCTGGGTGTTGTTGTACCTACTATAGATACAATGTAAGTAAAAAATCCTTAAAGAAACGCGACATGTTTTTGGGATCTTTTATATACGAGTAATTGTGTTTAGTAATTTAATCCATAGGTTTGGCAAAATTATCTTTAACCCTTGCGTACAAAAGTGTCTTATATAAAAATAAAACGGTGTACATTATTATTTTAAGAAAAACTATGTATTTACTATCTAAATACGACAATAGAAAAATGGAAATTACAAAATCCAACGCAATGTAGAAACATATTATGCTGAAGTTTCAATCAATACATTTATGGTAGGGTTGTAACAGAACGGACTATGTCGAATGGTTTGAGCCAATCATCAATGGTGCATGCTGCATAAAGTGCATGGTGCAATCTTTCGTCGTATACACGTTGGTAAACCAATGAAATGGAATCTATTTTAGTCATCTGCTGTCGATTTTGATATGCACCTTATTAACTATATGTGCCTGTGTAACTTAAGTTTTAAGATAACTTTTATATGCTTTTGGAACGCGCTGCCATTGACAATTCGACAGGCGCCTTCGCTGAACGTCTAAATTAAAAAATCATTTTCTTTCCAAATTATCTCATACATAGTTCCTAGTCTGGGATTTATTTTATCGATCTTGTCTTATATAACATGCTATAACGTATGTATTAGTTTAATATTTGTTTCATATATGTGTATGTATTTATATGCTTTGTTTTTATATACCGGGTATCTCAAGACTGCTACCGAAAACGAAGCCGGGTGGTAGTTTTAGTGGCTACAAACACAATGCAATTAAAAATTTCGCCTAGAAACGCGACAATTTTTCTTTATGATTTTTTAAATATCGTTATTTTTGGGTGGTAAATCCATAGTTTTTGCTTAAATAATAATTTAAACTCTTTTATACCTTAGAGTATTTATAAATAAAAGGGTATATACTATTATTTTAGGAAAAAATGTATTTACCACCCAAATATGGCCATAGGAAAAAAATAACAAAAAAAATTTTGTCGCTTTTTTTTGCAACTTTTTCTGTTGCATTGTGTCTGAAGTCGCTTAAACTACCACCCGGCTTCGTTTTCGGTAGCAGTCTTGAGATACCCGGTATATATATATAAAATATACAAATACAATGCAACTAAAAATTTCGCAAAGAAACGCGACAATGATTTTTTAAATATCGTCATTTTTGGGTGGTAAATCCATAGTTTTTGCTAAAATAATAATTTAAACACTTTTATACCTTAGATTATTTATAAATAAAAGGGTATACACTATTATTTTAGGAGAAAATGTATTTACTACCCAAATATGGCCATAGGAAGAAAAAAATAAAAAAATATTGTCGTTTTTTTTTGCAACTTTTTCTGTTGCATTGTGTCTGAAGTCGCTTAAACTACCACCCGGCTTCGTTTTCGGTAGCAGTCTTGATATACCCTGTATATATATATATTCCTCCTAATCATTATTGTTATAAGTTACGCACACACTATAAACACCCACTATTATTTTTTCTTTAATGTCCTATTCTATTGCTATATGGTTGTCTGGAAGAGATCGCTATTAGCGACAAGACCGCCAGTTGTTCACTATTTGTAAGTTTTTCTATTTTTTTTTTTTTTTTGTTATTTTATGTTATGTGGTGTTCAATAAAGTGTTGTGTATCTGTATATGAAACAGTACAAATGATTGTCGAAAAAATAAATTATTATTTTTATTATACATACATAAACACATGCCTATATCCCAGAAGGGGTAGGCAGAGGTGCCAGGACACCCACTTTCGCCTTGTATGTTCCGTCCCACAATGTGATAGATGGTGAGCCTATTGCCATATCGGGCACAAATTTCTGACTCTGGGCTGATAATGAATAGAAAAATCCAATATCAATTTGCACAACCCAGGATTCGAACCCGAGACTTCAGCATTGTAACCGTACCTTAGTACAACTACGCCACCAAAGCAGTCGATTTTTTTATAATTTTAAGATTTTTATTATAATTAAATTTAAAAGAGAACACTTGTATAATATGATCTTTATTCTCCAGATCTTCTCACCCTCTACGGCCAAACTCTTGGCACAGCGTGTCAGTAAGTAGGTGGGGACGTCGCGCGACGCTTCGCGTGCGCAACCACGCTGGTGACGGTGGCAGCCCGTGGTGGTGGTCGCGTGTGGTGGCTAGAGGTTCAGCGCGTACGCTGTCACTCCGCCAGCCACTGCTGTTGGGTGGAGCCCCGCACCCAATGTCGCCGAGGCTGGCGCTGGGTACTTCTTTCAGTGGATGCGTTGGGCAGGTTGGTGTACATTTGGATAAACTTTATCCATAGTTTTACCTTACACCATGTTAGCTTGCCATCGTCAAAGAAGCTACGGTCAGAATTACTTGCAATTATTTAAAGATTGTCAGAATTCTTTTATTGCAAAGAAAGGCATGACTAATGGTAAGCGATACGACAGCTCATGCACAGTAGAAAAACCAACAACACTATGAATTGTCAAGCAATGCTTGGAAATCTACTGCGCTAACCATCCTGACACATAAGATGTTAAGTCTCAATATGATTTACATTGAATTCAAAAATTTAGGCTATTTCGAAATATAACAGTAATAGATATACTTAAAAAGAATTTGTAATAGTCCTTTACGTTATACATTTTATATATTACAGTTGGTGATAAACGATGAAGAACTATCAGTAGTATCGTCGGCACTCGGCGGCCTCAACGTGGACAATTGTGACGAACCTTCCAACGATACTTGCACGTATGTATCTAACTACATTATCATCATCATTATCATCATTTGTATCGTTATCATCATTATTTTCATCATCTTTATCATTATTAAAATCCTTATCATCATAAGTAGCCCTACTTGTATAGGCCTTTCATGTTTGTCTACTTCATTCAATCTTCAGTTTATCACATTCGACATTCGCTTGATCTTATATTTATGTGCATATTAATAATTTCTTCTATTATGACTATTTTTAATTAATAAACTTGTTTCTGATTTCCATCAATAACATACAGTTACACAACTCTATATACAAATATGTTTTTTTATTTAATTCTTAACCCTTGAATCTATAAATGCCTAACATTTATAAAACCATCTGTGGTACAATAACTAGTTTGCTTGTTGTAATTAACAGGATTAATGATTCATCATGCACCTCATATACAAATATGCAAAATCTCGTAGATTTGTTTCTTAGTCAACTTTTCAAAAATCTATTTGTTATTATTTCAGCGGCAATCTCTGCAAGGAAATCCTACAACCTTTCCCAGAATATCCACAAAACCTAACAGAACGCGACTCCCACCACTCAATAGTAGCGAAAAAGGGCTTCAAAAATAAAATCCACAAGACAAAAGCGAAGAAACACACACAACACACTCACGTAGAGAAGAAGAAGAAAATCGTGAAGAAGCACCAACATTACAACGAAGTGAACAGTGTAAGAGGTACAGATGGGCCGGAGTATGAGAGAACATATATGCAAGTCAAGTATATTAATGCTAATGAGATTAACTGGGGCGATACCAATACGTATCCCAGCTTTAGCGGCACTGACAGCTTCATACACATTGATGATGATGAGACGGTTAAACGGTAAGTTCTTAATAGTATTTTGTGATACTATGAATTGATTGAAGGAAGGGATAATATTGACTGTTACCCATTAGAATTTTAAAAACAATTGGCGTACAAAAACAGAAATCTGTTGCACCTTTTCCAAGCGATCATTTTATCTAAAGGTATGTTCACAATACCTTATTGAAATACACCATGACACAACTCAATATTTAAATATTATTATGGAAAGTGGCTCGAGGCTCAGCATCCTAAAGCTGTTTCTTGATCATCCACAATCTACAATAACAACGGCTGTCATATTCCCACTTACTTAAGGGTACTAATAATTCCACCCATATATTTTATCCACCTTAGAGAAGGTACCTATATTAGGGATAAGCTTAACTTCTGAGGAACTCGTAGCTCAAAGTTCAAAGTAATCACATTATTTTAAGAGCTTTTAATGAAACATGACGGGCTAATGACTTACTCGTACGCCAAACCTATTATCGACCCAAAAATGTAGTGAAAATGACCCATATCAAGCAGAAATTCCACTTCGTGGTAATTCATAGATCAACAAGATCCAGTCAAGTTGCGTTACTCAAGGTATTCTATTGAAATGTTGCAGGCTGGTGAGCTACTCTCTGGACATCAACATCAGGTTCCGAAGCGTCTCCTCACATGGTCTACTAGTATGGAGTGGATGGTCAGCGCGAACGCCGCCGAATGACTTCCTATCTCTTGCCGTGGAGCAAGGAGTCTTGGTCTTCAGGTAGAACATATTCATATCTATTACTAGACATTTAATTTGTAATTATATACAAGGACATAAAACGAAAAAGAATATTGATAGCTTATGTATCCAAAGAACGACACTGACTGGTAGATTAAATACGAAGTGGACGTTTGTCCGCTAGTACGATGACTCGAAAGACAAAATAGTAATGTATTGTTAATCCCTAAATATAAGCCTCAGCCAAAAGGAATAATTGTGGAAATATTATGACGGAGAAGCCTACGTTACCAGAGGATTTCTCATGATGGAGATCTTCTATATCAGCATAAGACCGTATCCTTGTTTATTAGTTAATTTTCGTTTTTTGGTCTCCTACTTTTCACAAAATGAATTATTTTGAAAACCTCAAAATTTACAGATACGACTTGGGCAGTGGAGAGGTAGTGATAATAGCCAACCACACTAAAGTAGACGATGGATTGTGGCACAGAGCCCGAGCTACTAGGTAAGTTATCTCACACTGAATTAAGTTTTTTTTTTTGTGTTATCATCCTACGACCTAATAAATACCCGTCATCAGCTATTGGTGAAATATCAAATGTTGAACAATATCATGTCTTTTTTTATTAAGATATTTGTACACATGCTGTCAAATCCATTAATTTAAAAAAAATCCTTTTTTTGCCACAGAAACAGACAAGCAGGAGTGTTAGAAGTGGACGGCCTCGGCTCAGTTGGCAAAATATCGCCGGGGAAACACAAACAACTCAACACTGAGAATGGACTTTATATTGGTGAGTTGCTCTACCCTATATTAATAGCCTCTCTTCTACAATAATCATATTGTCCTATCTCAGAACGTATATATTATTAAAAAACCTAGATTAATGTGCTACCCAGTTATCTTCTAATTTTATTTTAAGTATAATTATATCGTTCATTAATCTTAAAATAAAAACAAACTATTTTATATTTCTAAGAGGTGTAAAATGATAATGTTATGAACTTACATTTAAACTTATCATTATATATGTATCTACAGGGGGTCTTCCATCAATAGAGCTGACCACAATGGGTAAGTATAAGAGCGGGCTTGTGGGATGCGTATCCCAGATATCCCTCAGCGGCGACTTCGACATCCCCCTGTCACTATCGAAGCTTCCGCATACAATCACCAATAACGTGGGCCGGTGCACGCCGTGAAACTACGATAGAACTAAATGAACCGCGCCCGTTCATTTAACCCCATCGTTGGAACGACTGCTGTTCATTTATGTACATCGTAGTCAATCCAATCGAATGAATACGGTTCATTTAGATGATATGAACTGTTTTCCTGCAGTTATATGATCGAGTGCTACGACTGCGGTTCATTCAGGTAATAGAGCGTGATAAACGTGATACATTTAGACTAAATGAACCGCCCAATCGCTCGTTGTGTTAGATGTATTTCCCATTTTGTTTTCAAATTTAAAACTGAATTATTGCAATTGGATTATATTCATTACGTAAATTATGTTATTGTTCCAAATTTTTTGCACTATATGTTCGTACTGATTTTGCAAAATAAATTAAATGTATAACAATATAGATGTGAAATTTTAGTTGTGAGTAAGAGCAGTGACTCCGTACAAACATATCAGAGTGCTGATCGCAGGCGACATGATATGATGGCGCACTCGTACCAACTCGCATTTTTTCGTGGTTTAGCAATATGGACGCAACGATCAATATAAATGAACTAAATGTAAATGACGTAGATAAATAAATGTAAATTATATTGGCGAAGCTTACTCCAGAAACGAATCTAAGTGCATTTCCAATTTCATTTATATTGCCATTTGTTTTATCATTTTTTATATTTTATGTAAGTAACCTGTACGTAAATTTTTAAAGCCAGTCACGTCGTAAACTTTTTATATTTTTTTTATCGCAATATTTACAGTTTATATCCGTAATGTATTATTCATAATATAAAACTATGATAGATATATGATAGATGTATGTATAGGATGTATAACCTCTAACATTGGTTCATTTATATTGATCTAAAAGTCCATTAAATATTCTAGTCAATTTAGTCATGTAAGAGGAACTGAAGTATTTCTCGGGTGTTTGTTCGTTTTTCTGTTGATCTGTCTCCTGTACAATGGTGTAACGTTTCAAAGTGCTTTACTATCTAGTAGATATGAGAGGATACCTATTTGTAATGTTAAACTATAGACGTACGTGTGTTTTGCACATAATGACTATATCGGTTCTGTTTTACTTTGTATGTGTATACGCGGTGCTCATGTTTCGGACTGTCGCATACGCAAATGTCACCTTCGCGTTCGCATTTGCGTAAGCGAGCAAATGCTCATTGCGAAAAAGTCACGTCATTTTCTCTTGCCTTTAATTTAAATCAAATTAGATATATAGATAATTATAAATATTCCAATATAATATATCGTAATTCATATAGCAAATTAAATACATTTACATTTCAAAGTATATATTTATCATAGATTTATTTATTCGTTTTCGCATTCGCATTCGCATGTGTCCGCAACATGGCCGCCGCATTGCGAACACGAATTGTTACGTGAACGTGTTTTATATGATAGCGGTGTAAGTACACAACACATAGCGTTTGTATACAGTGACGTTTTACGATGTGCTACCCAGCCACTGGCGTGGGTAGCGCGAGCGTTTGATACTACGAGCTTTTTGTAACAGCGCCATCTAGGAGACGTGGGACGAACTATTTGGATATTGAGACGAATGTTTGTTTATCACTTTTGTATGCAGTTACACCTAAATTAATAAGCTAAAATAATGAAAATTATTCGGAACAAAATTAAAACTTTTAAGTTATGAAATTTTATTTAGAGTGGAAGTTTATGATAGTTACCAGGTCATGGTATTCACAAAAATAATTATCATAATTGACAATTTGTAATACTTTTTGCAATCTGTCTGTATTTATTGCGTTATGGAACGAAAAGTTTAGTCAACTTGTTCGAATTAAGACAGCGCAGAATTGCACATCAATGTTTCACAGTTTAGCACCACGTTTCCTAGATGGCGCCATTTTGATAAATTTAAAATTCCGGACGCCATTTTGCTTTGCTTGAAACCCCAATATCGAATAGCACCCTTCTAGTATAACATTGTCATAGATTTATATATATCGGGTAGAGTTATTTGAAAAGCGCTTTCTATGTTATCATCACACCAATCGAGTGTTTTATGAGGAAATAATATTATTTTTCTTCGGTGTCTACATTAGTTTTTGCATTTAATGGAGATCAATTTTCTTACATTATTTTTCATTTCATTCATAATTACACTTCAGTGTGTGTGCTCTTCACTTAACATATAAATATCAAATAAATAAAAAGAGTAAAGGCTTATCCGTTTTTACCTTTTTAATACACAGGCATGCCGAATCAAGATTCAATAAAAAGCCCCTTTTTGTAGGTGCAACCTTATACAACCCAATATATTATTTTTTCGGTATCAAAAGGCATAACGGTCTAATTTCCTTCGAAATTTATAAAAAAAGAATAAACATTAAACACTCGATGGTGTGCGAGTAGTAGCGAGTCGACGCGCGTCGTTCCTTTACACCAATCATTTGGTCAATTATAATGTTCCACAGGGTGTGACAATTATTTACATTTTACATATCCGCTTATTCCATTTATTTTCATTACTGGAAAATCAAATGCGTTCTTTTTCGTAAAGGTTTAATCACAAGAGATTGGTATTAATGACACTGAAAAGTATGCATACTGTGGACAAAATCTGTGTTTACTACGCATGGCCTAACCAGAGTGGTCGTAAAACAATAGAGAAAGATAAAATATAGGGTTAATATATAAGAGTGAAAGAGACAAAACACAAATAGCGGTACTGCTGTTTTTGTTACATTCATTTTGTTCGTGACATCCTCCTCTGATGCATGTCTTAATACCTCAATGTGTAAAAGCATTTTTTTGATCGTATATTCCATATGTTGTAAAAACAAACGTTATTGGGCGACTCCATTAAAACGGGTACAATATACTGGGTATCTCAAGACTGCTACCGAAAACGAAGCCGGGTGGTAGTTAAAGCGACTTCAGACACAATGCAACAGAAAAAGTTGCAAAAAAAAGGGTCAATTTTTTTTTTGTTATTTTTTTCCTATGACCATATTTGGGTGGTAAATACATTTTTTCCTAAAATAACAGTGTATATCCTTTTATTTCTAAATAATCTAAGATATAAAAGTGTTTAAATTATTATTTTAGCAAATACTATGGATTTACTACCCAAAAATGACGATATATAAAAAATCATAAAATATCATTGTCGCGTTTCTTTGCGAAATTTTTAGTTGCATTGTGTTTGTAGTCACTAAAACTACCACCCGGCTTCGTTTTCGGTAGCAGTCTTGAGATACCCGGTATAGATACATTTAAAATTTCTTATTGTTAAAAAGTACCAAATGATTTTAATGAAATTATTGCTGGAAGGACTACATTTTAACATGTTCTCTTTATATTCGTTGACATTAATTTCAATGAGTTTTTAAGTAGCCAGATGGCAGGCATATAGTGCCATCAGTGGATGATTTGTAGCATACAACCAATTCTTCGTAGTACAATATTTAGACCGCCATATTTTTAGGAATGAAAGTAAATCTACGTTTCCATTTAAATTATTAAATTTGGACCTTCTTTTTTCCTCCAATATCAAAAAAGGAACAAACAATACAATTTAAAAATTAAGTTTGTATATCGTGTACATCTATGGTATCTAAGTCCGCCAACCCGCACCAGGCCAGCGTGGTGGACTATGTGGGCTAACCACTCTCGATCACGCTCTCGATTGTAGAGGAAGCCCGTGCCCTGCAGTGGGACGTATATGGGCTGATACAATACAGTGGAATCACCCAATTATTAAACTTATTACTATGAGATACATAAGAACGACTAACTTCGTATATACACCAATACGCACGCAAGCGAATCTACATTGCAAATATTTTAAAGGTTAATATGGACACGTTAATAAAAACGTCCTATCTCTTGTGATTATTAGGTTTGCCATAATATCATTTTTATAATAAATACATTTGACAAAACCTAACATAATACCAATAAATTTATAATTTGTCATATATTTGAGAGCGTTGTTAACATAGGTTAAGATCCCTAAATAATTAAGAAACGACGATAATTTGGAATAATGACGAAGGGAAAAATAGCATCAATTTTCTACCGAAGGTGTTTGGAGCGATATCATAAAACACCCATAAGTCAGAAGGCAAGCCTAAATTAGTAAGGAATTATGTGACATTAACTGGATCTCGTGTTGTATTGGCAAGGCAAACGGCTGCATTAAAATTATTAAAACGACTGTTGCTAAAATGGATTCAAGGATATTGATGAATAAAATATGACCCCTTTATCAGACATTAAGGAAAACGGTACAAACATATAGAGCCACAAAGTTATCTGACCCGGTGAGAGAGTCGCTGTAATCGAATTTGGTGTTGCCATTAAAAATAGATATTGCAATAAATGGGGTAAAGTAAGATTTTTCAATCCGATCAATAGTGTCAAGAAAATGACCAGTTTCATCTGCATATTATTTTTCCTTCACACGATTTCTAACAAATCGCTCCCCAAAACCCTTAAAAAAGTGTATTTGTATTCTCCTCCACAATCGAGAGTACGATTGCGGGGGGTTAGGCCATATCACAAGCCATATAGACCACGCTGGCCTCATGCGGGTTGGTGGACTTAAATACCATAGAAATTCTAATCGCTATGGTATGCAGGTTTCCTCACGATGTTTTCCTTCACCGTTATAGCGCGTTTTTATTAATACAAGCATGGCTCCGAAAAGTCAGAAGTGTGACCTGAGATTCCAACCCGCAACCAGCGTGAACAAGTTGGCTGCCGCGTCTAGTCCATTTACCAACAGGCCACCACGCACTAACGTAAAATGAGACGAGTAAGATACATTTTAGTTTATGATATGTACTTACATATTGTATTCTACTAGTACGTACATAATTCTGTTTTCGTGGAATTTATTTTATAAAGCTGACAACACAAACCTTTGGTGGCAGCTACGCGTTAATACAATTTTTCGAAGGGTATTGATGTCGGAAGACGCTTTTCATCCTACGTAAAATTTAATACCTGAAGTATAACGTTCCTAGCATCACTTTTTAAAGCTTTCGGCATTTTTCACTAGTTTTAAATAATGCAGGAAAAATAAATACATTGAGTAAACAACCAATGGCGGATATGTCAACGACTGGCAGCTAGATTGACAATTTCAAATGACGTCTTTGTTTCCAGTTTTGGCCACCGGGCCAGATAACTTTGTGGCTCTATAAGTACAAAAAGCAGGAATATTACCTTTGATATAATTACAGGCCTATATCACATTTATAAGGCTAATTTTGTGTTATTATCAAACAGAATAAGATTTGAACTAATATCTCCTTTTAAATATATCATAATTGTTAAATTACAGAATTTCAATTGGATGGATTTTCTTATGCCTGGAACAATCAACGTGTTGATTTCAATTAATGTCACATACCTTTAAGAGAAAAGAACGCATAAAAAATCCACATTCCAAATTCAAACATTTTTAAAACCCATAATTCCTTAGCTGTCCATTCTTGTCCTTGTAGACGCATTCCTTTCTACGGCTTTTGGAAAATAAAAAAAGATCAATAACCGGTACCAATTAATTTGATAATTGAAATTAAAGTAGAATTTGTGACATATGGATAGCTTGACTAGTGTTAGTTTTGTATGTGAGACCTGTCCGATGTAATATACGCCGTTATTTGTACAAAATTATATCAATAAAATTACATGAAATATATTTTTTGGTGTTTCAATTGGATTAGGATTTCCTCTTAGAGTATATATATATAGAGGGAGCGCTGGTACTTCAAAAACGTAGATAAAAATGGTGGTGCCGGGCCACCTTTTTCTGCCCTCCTATTGGCTAATACTGGAACAGGTTGTGCAACATACATAAAATATTTGAAAAAAAATATAAAAATAAGTAGTTTAGGTATATTTAATTCCACTCAAACTCGTTTTAAAAGGATAATAGCTAAATATAATTTCGGCTAATAAAGGAATTTATAGCAATTTATTGCTAAATAATTAATTCAATTTTTACTAATATAGGTGCGCTACCAACATTACGAACAAGAAAATATCTACGTTTTTCAAATCGCGAATGTATGACAGCGCTCCCTCTACATATAAATACGCTAAGGATTTCCTTTATTCCTTCAGTGTCTATTCCCAAAAGCTGCATGTTTGAAGTCTTGCTTACGTGTTTGGGAGCGATAGAAATCAATTGTAATCAGGTAAGCTACATTTGATTACCTACCTATCGTGACACGAAAAAAATTACATGCTTCTGAAATGAAATGAAATGAAAATTTATTTGCAAGAATGTGGTTACATAAAGATAACATTTTTGTTCCATAGAGTCTCACAATCTGTCATAGTTGATGCAAATTTTTTAAGATGTTGTTTTACATTAATGTTAGCATTATACGTAAAAACTAGAAAAAAAAATTGAGCAAATAAAACTTTGTATGTAATCAAATAAATTTTAAAAGATGTCAATATTATTTTAATAATCATAATTTAAAATTTATTAGCTATTTAAACGAAAAACGAATATTATCTCAATGTTAATTTATATTAATATTTTTATCATTAAAATAATAATTTATGTTGTAATATAACTTATGTAGGAGTATTTGTGTCAATTTATTTTTAAATCTATTTAATTCGTTTTGTTTTATATAGTCAGGTAAGTGATTGTAAATTTTTATGCCCATACAATAAGCATTTTTATAAAAACATTGCGCCTTTGTAATGGTGTATACAATTTATCTTTTAATCTTTTGTTCTTACATCCCATATCCGCCATTGTGGGGAATAAGGAAGGGTACTTATGTACTAGAATTGATATTTCTAAGATATAGAGACATGGAAGGGGCAATATTTTTAATATTTTAAATAATGGTTTACAACTTTCCATATTATTGGCGTTACAAAGAGCTCTTACGCATTTTTTCTGTACTACGAAAATTCTTTGTATGTCTACTGAGTTACCCCATAATGGTAGGCCGTATCTCAGTGATGAAACTACATATCCGTGATATAACAATAGAGCAGCTTCTTTAGAGACGATGTTTCTTAGTCTATGCAACGCATACACAAATCTGTTCAGTTTATTACATAGGCGTTCCACATGTGCCTTCCAATCAGATATTTATCAATTTTTAATCCCAAAAATATGGTTTCATTAGTTTGTTCCACTATTTTATTTAAAATTGTATATTGATGTCAATTGTTTTACTATTGTAATTTTTGAATTGAATAATAAATAATAATAATAAATAACACCCAACAGTCACATACATAGTCCTGACCCCACACTAAGATCGAGTCTTGTGTCGTGGGTATCAGGAACTACGAGAGACTTTTCGGTCTCACAAACACCCAGACCCGGAAGAAATATTTGTGGGCCGCACAAACATTTCTCTCGGTGCGGGGATCGAACCCGCGGCCTCTCGTTTCACAGGCGGCGTCTAACCAACTGCGCCACGGAGGCTGTCTCTATGGAACAATAATTTTCGTTTTATCTATATGTCGGCGACAGAGATGGCTGAGCGGTAGAGGTGTCTTTGTCCACGTTCGGTGATACAGGATCCATCACAAAATTGTAGGTATTAGGTATCAAAATAAACTTGGTGTAGGTATAACCAAAGATTTATTATAACAAATTACAATCCACTGTAATTAGGTATACGTACTCGTTAGGTAAACCGACAGTTTCGCCTCGGAGGTGTGGACTGGTCGGTTTCTTAAACGAAAGTGCTCGTTACACAGTCCCCCATTTTCCAAAACGACTCTGTCCATGTGACTTCAAAAACAAATGACGTCACCGCGTTTACCCGTTACCACTATAATCAAATCAGCAACTTTATTTAAAAATGAGATATTATTGTTTTTCCACGACACGGCCAGCCTGACGACTTACACGTCCTCGTGTTTATCTGTAGGAAGACAATCAAATTTGAAGCATCTTTAAAAGCTCGGCCAACCTGACCGTAACGTAAAATTACATTGTTTACTCATCAGTTAACACATAAAAAAAAATACCAATTTATCTTATTCGTTCATAGACGTAAGGTTCCTCTATCCGTCATTTAAAAAAATCTTTTTTTTATTATTGACACAGTAAGATCACATACAACGCTCATGGCTCGGCTGGCTCAACAGCTAGTGACAGCTACTATTGCCACCCATATCGTCATCACCTGATATGATACGACCAACACTTCATCTAGACTCCACGAGTCCCAGGTCAATAAATGACCGACACAACAATAGTCTCGTGTGAGACCCAGGTCCCCGCCACACCACTAGCTGCCCATCGCGCCCTGAACAACTCAAGCGAGTTGCAGTTACGACTACAGACTAATGCGTGCAGTGCGACCAAATAGCCATGGTATGTGCTCTATTTACTGGTGGAGGCGCCCTCATCACCATCATCCACATCAAACAAATCTAACTCAGCAGGTACGTCAGTAAGAGGAATCTTTCGTATGCGATCGTGGGCATACTTATAGGTTCTATTACCAGACAAAGGTTTTAAGAGATAGCGATCGCCTTCAAGCAATTCTACAACTTTAAACGGTCCCTTGTATTTAGGATCTAGCTTAGTTTGATTTCTCTCCTCGTTCTGAATTAAAACCATGTCACCAATGTCAAACTTTACAATTTTAGCCTTATTTTTATCAAATCTAAGTTTGTCGTAACTCGCACTCTTTTCTATGTTCCTAGCCGCTTGCTCTCTAGTTTTGTTAAGGTCTATTTCCGGTTCCGTATCATCAATAGTTAAAAGATTTAACGGTCTAGCCACACGCCCTATCATAAGCTCGAGTGGACTAGCACCGGTCACACGATGAACAGAACAATTTAAAGCTAGTTGCACATCCTCTAATGCCTCCTGCCAAGACCTATCAGACGCCTCTACCGAAGTTAGCATACCTTTCAATGTGCTCATCACCCTTTCAACTTGGCCATTGGCACGACATGATCCCGTCGCGATTAAGTGTAAGGAAATACCGTGACTCTCACAGAAATCTTTAAAATCTTTACTGGCAAAACATCGACCTTGATCTGCAATAAGTCGTGTTGGAGCTCCAAATAAGGATACACTAGATTTTACCGCATTAATCGCGCTAGCTGCATCAATACGGAGAGTATGGTACATGAGAACAAACTTAGTAAAGGCATCTATTAAAACTATGACGTATTCTTTAGAATCCTTTTTACCACTTAGCTTGCCAGTTATGTCCACATGCACCGTATGCCATGGGACACTTATCTTGGGGATTGGATGAAGTTCAGCCTGCACACGACCCGAATGGGATTTTGATACTTTACAGGTCATACACCCATCGACAAACTTACGCAAATATTTAGCTATATGTTCGAACCAATAATGTTCGTATATCCTTTCGAGAGTTTTCTCCCATCCAAGATGCATAAGCGATTCGTGAACGTGGTTTATAACAGACCAACGGAAGGCTCTAGGAACTATTGGGAGACACCGGGTACGGTTGTTTCTCTGCACTTTGCGATGCAAAATACCCGAACGCATCTCGTAAGTCTTAGCAATATCGGGTGGGAATTGACCCTCTTTGAGTTTAGTTACCAACGACTGAATCTCTTGATCACGCAGCTCTTCTGCCAATAGCCAGTTATCTGATAAGGTTGCAAGATCAACGCGTTTTTGTTCCACCTTTGAAAAACTGGGAGAAACAGAAGATGATAAAGCATTTCGCGAAAGGAAATCGACATGAGCCATACGACGTCCCTCGCGATACCTAATTTGAAAATCAAATGCTTGGAGAAAAGCCCACCAACGATGCACCCGTGGTGTTATATCGACTTTGTTTCGTGAAGCCTTCAATGAATTACAGTCGGTAACAACCTCAAAATTCCTACCCTGTAAATAGTGTCTAAAGTGCTTCACAGCGTTTACTACAGCTAGAGTCTCCAACTCATAAGAGTGGTACTTTGACTCTGCTTTCGTAGTTCGCTTACTAAAGTACTCAACAACAAGTAACTGTTCATCTATCTTCTGGAACAAAATGGCACCATATCCTCTGGCACTTGCGTCGGTATGTAATTCAGTTGGCAGGTCTGGGTTAAAGATAGTCAACACGGGCTTAGTAGTCAAGATAGAAATTATTTTCTGTCTTATATGCTCGTGTTCGGGCTTCCAAGTGAATTGCTTATCGGTGACTAGCAAAAACAATGGTGTCATAATTTGAGAAAAACTTTTTATAAACTTGCGAAAGTATGAGGCAAGGCCAATGAACTGTCTTAACTCGTGAATATTCTGGGGGGGAGGTAATTTAGTCAAAGCTTCTATCTTTCTAGGGTTCGGTCTAAGCTCACCTGCAGTGATATTATAGCCCAAGAATTCAACATGACGCTTTAGAAAAGAACACTTCGAAATGTTCAAAGAAAATCCAGCTTTAGTCAAAGCCTCTAACACCTCACGTAGCCTACAGAGACCCTGATCCTCAGAGACTGATGGTATCAAGATATCATCAAGGTACAGCACTACATATGAGAAGACTAGTTCTCCCAAGGCACTAGATACCACTCTTTGAAAAACACTAGGCGCGTTTCGTAAACCAAAAGGCATTGCAAGGTATTCGAACTGCCCATCAGGTGTTATGAAAGCGGTACGCTCAATACTATCAGGGTCCGTGATGGGTATTTGATTAAAGCCACTAGCGCAGTCTAAGCACGTATAAAAGCTCGCTCCAGACAATCGAGCCACCTGATCTGCTATGAGAGGCAAAGGGAATCTATCTGGCACCGTGTTAGAGTTCAGTTCACGATAGTCCACCACCATACGATCAGAACCGTCACGCTTCTTCACAAGTAGTATAGGACTCGCAAACGGAGACCGACTGGGTCGGATAATGTTAGCTTCCAATAGCTCTCTAACCTTAGAACGCACTATCTGCTTTTCATCTGGACTGAGTCTGTAAGGCCTACGATAAACAGTACGATTCGGGTCTTGAAGTCTGATTATTAGTTCACCAGATGTGACACGCGTGCGGGGTAAACCGTCAATAAAAGCGTGAGAAAATTCCTTAAGCAAGAACAACAAAAGTTCTTTACTTTGAATATCTGTGTCGATATCGTCAAGATTGGACACGGATTCCGGTTCGTAAGTACAGGTAGCAACAGACCTATGTCTTGAGATAATAAGAGACGACTCAGACATGCTAATTGTAAACCCTTGTTTTAAAATTTATCGGCCAATCATTACGTCATATTTCAGACAATCATTGGGCAACACATGAAATAAAATCGATAAACGAATACCACTAATCAACACGTCACAAAGAATTTGTTCAGTACAATCTACATTAGCATGACCTATACCCTGTAAACGAATAATCGCGAATGTACGTTCCCCTGTGAAGTTACGGCTAACAGTTTGTTTAACGAGAGAGCATTCGGCACCGGAATCAAAATAAAAATAGTACGACTCACCAGACTGTTGTAATTTCCCACAAACACCGGCCACTGTACAGACATCCACGCGTCGCTCCGCTACAGTGCCGCCTCCACTGCTATGGCCAGCACGTCCCACTGAGGTCGAGCTGCCCGCGCCCGCGTTGCCATGATGACAGTTGGACGTTATGTGCCCGCTTTCGCCGCAACGAAAACAAATCACCTGTCTACTGATTCCAGGTGTGACCGTCGATGTTGATTGTCCCTTATTGGCGGAAGGCATAGTTGGTTTGATAAATTTGGAACGACAGTCAACCGCTTTATGTCCTGGTTTACCGCAATTATGACACTTGAATGTAGCACTAGCATTTTGTGATTTGAAGCGTTTCACATCCGATACGTCCGATCGTCCAACAGATCCATTGTTCCGATCGTATTTTCGTTTCAAACTTGCACTTGCCTTTACTTCTTGCAGTAATTTATTCCGTGTTGTAATTTCACTTGTAAATGCTAAGCGATACAGACATGAATCGAACTGGGCAATATGAGCCAGCACATATGACGTAGCGATTTCTTCGTGACTTAAATCCTTCCATCTAGTCAACAGCGACGTCATCAAACGACTTGCATATGCTGCGAGACATTCACCATCCTTCGGCTTGCCATTATTCACACTAATAAGCGTCGCAGCAAGTGTTTCCGTGGAATCGTAACGTGCGAGAAACAGGTCACGAAAGTGTAGCCAAGTCATACCTGCATGGGAAATCTGTGTCAGCCACGACGAGGCGCTACCCTTCAGTGCTTTACTGAGAGCTATTATGAGCGATGCTCCTTCCAGTGGACATTCATTAACGCAGATATCAATCGTAGCACACCAAGCACGTGGATCAGCATCTGGTTGCTCTGGGTTGAACTCCGGCAGAGAAATATTGGGTGACGATACTGGTGTTCGAATAGCCTCAATCAATTGCATCATATTTCTCTGCTGAATCTCAAACATTGTGCGCCAGTGGGATTCAGATCTCACTTCTGATGTCGGCGACAGAGATGGCTGAGCGGTAGAGGTGTCTTTGTCCACGTTCGGTGATACAGGATCCATCACAAAATTGTAGGTATTAGGTATCAAAATAAACTTGGTGTAGGTATAACCAAAGATTTATTATAGCAAATTACAATCCACTGTAATTAGGTATACGTACTCGTTAGGTAAACCGACAGTTTCGCCTCGGAGGTGTGGACTGGTCGGTTTCTTAAACGAAAGTGCTCGTTACACAGTCCCCCATTTTCCAAAACGACTCTGTCCATGTGACTTCAAAAACAAATGACGTCACCGCGTTTACCCGTTACCACTATAATCAAATCAGCAACTTTATTTAAAAATGAGATATTATTGTTTTTCCACGACATATATTTATATTTAAATTATTATGTCTAAGCCAATCAATGATATTTTTAAGAGATCTGCTCACTTTATCTTCAATTTCGCTTTTATCTTTGGCTTTGATAATTAATGTCGTGTCGTCAGCAAACAAAATACAGTCATCTTGAGTTGCATTTGGAATATCATTTATATATAATAAGAATAGAAGGGGTCCAAGTATACTACCTTGCGGTACTCCATGATAAATTCGCTTTTATTCTGATCTATATGTTTTTATATGCTTATTTGCTAGTCTGGTTATTTCTACGCATTGTTTACGGTCACATAAATAGCTTTTAAGCCAATCCAATATTTTTCCTCTTAGTCCATAATTATATAATTTGTTTAATAATATATCATGTGAAACAAAGTCAAATGCTTTGCTCATATCCAAGAAAACTGTTGCAACGTGATCTCCTCTATTTAAAGATTCAGTTAAATTTTTAGTCAAAGAAAAACATGCTAATGTTGTAGAACATTTCCTCCTAAAACCAAATTGTTCGTTTTTCAAGATCTTATTTGAAGTAATGAAATTGTATATTTTATTGTTAATTATTTTTTCGTAAATTTTAGAGAGTATAGGAACTAGTGCGATTGGCCTGTAATTATTAATTTTATCATATTCTCCCTTTTTAAAAAGTGGCTTAACAATTGAATATTTTAACCTGTTCGGAAAAATACCCTGTTCAATACTTATATTGATTAAATGAGTTAAAGGTTTTATTAAATACATGGCACATTTTTTTAAATATAAGTAGTTAAAAATCATATCCTGCTGACTTTTTATTTTTTAGTGAATTGATGGTCCGAAGCACCTCTAAGTCGTCGGTTGGTGTTAGAAACATTGCCTTTTCATAAAGTGGTATTATACAGGGTATATCAAGACTGCTACCGAAAACGAAGCCGGGTGGTAGTTTAAGTGACTTCAGACACAATGCAACAGAAAAAGCGACAATTTTTTTTTCCTATGGCCATATTTGGGTGGTAAATACATTTTTTTTCCTAAAATAATAGTGTATACCCTTTTTTTTTATTAATACTCTAAGGTATAAAAGAGTTTAAATTATTATTTTAGCAAAAACTATGGATTTACCACCCAAAAATGACGATATTTAAAAAATCATAAAAAATGATTGTCGCGTTTCTTTGCGAAATTTTTAGTTGCATTGTGTTTGTAATCACTAAAACTACCACAGGGCTTCGTTTTCGGTAGCAGTCTTGAGATACCCGGTATTTCGGTCAAAATGACTATTTGTTAAGATATTGGTGTTGTTAGCTATGTTTATAAAATGGTTGTTAAAAATGTTTGTAAGTGTATGTGGGTCGCTATAAATATTATTGTTTTAGTTTAATTGACTGATTTCCGTCATCTGCGTTTTATTAGAAGTACTTTCTTTTATTATGTTCCAAGTTGCTTTACATTTATTTTTATTTTTTATGATATAATTTGTGTTATCTAATTGTTGGGCTCTTTACCGGGTATCTCAAGACTGCTACCGAAAACGAAGACGGGTGGTAGTTTTAGTGACTACAAACACATTGCAACTAAAAATTTCGCAAAGAAACGCGACAATTATTTTTTATGATTTTTTAAATATCGTCATTTTTGGGTGGTAAATTCATAGTTTTTTCTAAAATAATAATTTAAACACTTTTATACCTTAGATTATTTATAAATAAAAGGGTATACACTATTATTTTAGGAAAAAATGTATTTACCACCCAAATATGGTCATAGGAAAAAAATAACAAAAAAAAATTGTCGCTTTTTTTTCGATTTTTTTCTGTTGCATTGTGTCTGAAGTTGCTTAAACTACCACCCGGCTTCGTTTTCGGTAGCAGTCTTAATATACCATGTATATACATCGCTTGAGTATTTTACTATATTTTATATATGTCGGAGAAACACTATTCTCCTCGACATCATCATTAGTGGTCACAGGTCTAGTGGGCGCCATGTGGGTTATATGCGAGCACAAAACACAGTATTCACTGTCACACACGATTTTATTATACAAAAGGCACAAACAGAATCAATTTAAAACTATTTAAATACTTAAGCCTTTAAATAGGTTATGACAATAATTACAACTGTAAAGAGCAGCGGGTTCGCGACACCAGCCTTACTTCACCAGAAGCCTAGCTCAGAATGATCCACCTCGATCGATCCTCCTTTCCACTACTACTTAATACTTTGTACACAACAACTACCATGAAACGTGGTGAAAAATAAGATGGCGCCTCGACCCCGCTCGAGGCCACCCTCTGCTCTGATTGGACGTTAAATAATACAATTAATTTGAATAAATTACTAAGATTTTGTACGATATAAAAATGTACAAAACTAAATAAAATAAAATTAAGATTTTATAAGATGTTTGTGGGAAACTAACATTCTCACTTCCGGTTTATTAATAATTACCACATCCGTCTACTTCGCTCGCTAATTAATTACAATTTATACAATTTAAAAATGAACTTAATAATAGAAAAATATTAACAAAATAATTTTAAAATAATTAAACGATCTCGCATAGTACAACCAGCAATCAACTCTGTATCCGTTGACTTCCGTTGACTTTGATATAATATGTGTTTATTTTGTTTTTTATTAGCTTGGCTAAGGTGATACTTTAGATATAGTACTCGCTTCTGATTAAATCGTATTTCATTCCGTATTTCTCTCCTTCAGTCATCTTCTTAAAAAATCCGCAACGGCAGCACAGGTACTTATATTTTAATTTTTTATTTTGTACAATAATTGCATAGTACAGGCAAAATTATTATTTATTAATTTTATATACCTATGCTTTATTTTACACCAAAATGAAAGAAGTTACAATATACGGCCTTATCACTTGCTACGATCTCTTCCAGGCAACCTTTGGATGGACTGCATTACTGTAATATTGAATTATGGGGTGGTGCAAATAAAGAGGAAAAAGAAAAGAAAACTGAATGCCTAAGAGCATTTTTTCCCCGGTCAGCCTTAACCTTCTTTTTACGAGATAATAAAAATAATTTACTTCAGGTAAGCTGTTTTGTTATACAGGCTCGTCAATACTTTCAGAACACATGAGTGCACCAAATTTAGTATCTACAGGTAGTATCTACAGTCTATCTATCTAGTATCTACAGATGGTTGGATGGAACCCAAAACCCAACTTTGAATGAGTCATCGTGGTGGGCTTTCCACTATACTCGCAGATATGCTGTATCAAAAAAAAGTGTACAAATAAAGAAATGTTATCGTTTTTTCTCTCGTTGCATTTAAATTATATAAGAATATATTTATTCGTTTTATTTATCATCATAATAGTAGGCACGTTTTGCATGCATCGAAAATAGACTATCGCGATTTTCTGATTTCGAATAGTTACTACATCGGGTAATATAATTTGTCTACGTGTATATTCGAATTCTAATTATATCCTATTTTTAACAACTGTTAAGTATTTGTCGGAGCTAGTTAGCAATAAATAAAAACAAGTAAAAGCCACTTTCAACAAATCTTATGTCGTATACTACGAGAAACTCTCAGGTCTCCTAGGCTAAATACGCCCAAAAAATATATCTAGGTTTGAGGTTTGAATCCGCGGCCCTTTAGATACTCAGCCGGCTCTCAACTTACTGCACCACAAAGGCTTTTACTGTCTTTTCCATTCCTTGCTATAACCAACTATATCTCACATCCCGTAATAAAAAATAAAAGGATTCATAATCAGCAGGACAAAATGACATAATTAATACCAATTAATAATCAAACCGCAATTCCATCCGGCGTAAAAACCATCGAAATTTGACGTCACTGACCAGAAACCTGTAGGCTATACGAATGACTCACTTGCTAGTACCTCCGTCTCGTTCAGTCACTTTCACAAGTCGCTCGCCGCTCGCTCAGTCATTCGCCGTAAACAACACGAGACGCATGTGTACAAACAATAAAAAAAGTTTGAATAACTTTATAATCTATCATAATTATTGCGTAAAACGGACCGTAAAATCAGGATTGTTTAAATAAATTAAAACTACGAAAGCTAGTGTCCAAAGTATTGTGTTGTGAAGTGATTGGTTGATTGGGATTCAACGGGCGTGTGGGATACTGTTTGTGGTGTTCGCGTTACCGGATAAGTGAGTATTGAAAGTAAAAGTCCAAATTCTTGATATTACGCGCCGTGAAATTTTATGATTCCGTGATTTTCACTGCAATTAAAAGTTGCGTTATTTCGCAACGGTAATTGAAAGTTATTTATTATACCTAACTACATCGTAAACAATATTTTAATGCCTTTTATTAAGAACTAGCGGCCCGGCCCAGCTTCGCCCGGGTGCATGTAGATTTCTCTACAATAATATGCACGTATTATATACATAAACCTTCCTCTTGAATCATTCACATTTATAATATTATCATTAATACTCTTCGCAGCGTATGCGATGAAAGACATTTTATGGCTATTTTTTTTTACACCTTCAGTTGGTTTTAATAGGAATTTCTAAAGATTTCTATAGTAATCTAGTACTAAATATAGCCTATATTACTCAGTGATAATGTAGCTTTCTAATGAAAAAAGAATTATTAAAATCGGTCCAGTACTTTTTGAGTTTATTCGTTACATACAAAAATACAAATCTTTCCTCTTTATAATATTAGTGTAGATGATATTATTTGTGAATATTTTTTTCTCAATTAATAAAAAAGAGGGTGGAAAATTAGTGAAATAATGTAATAAGCTTTGCTGTTGCCTTTCGTTTTGAAATTCGTACCGCCCAAGTACCTTCAATACTGTTTACCTGCATTTAATTGAAATGTATAAATACGAAATACATAAATAAGTAGCAATCTTTCTTTGTACATAATTTTGAAAAACCAATTGAGTGTCTCGCTATTTCTCTAGAGGATAATCCATTTGAAGTGTCCACTTAACATCGGAAGTATGAAGTATGCCACTACAAAACATCAAGGACTTAATATTTCTATACTGACAGCCTCCATGGCGCAGTCGGTTAGACGCCGGCTGTGAAACGTGAGGCCGCGGGTTCGATTCCCGAAATAATTATTTTGTGAACCATAGGTGTTTGTGAGACCGAAAAGTCAGTCGTAATTTCTGATACCCACGACACAATATTCGGTCTGAGTGGGGTCAAGACTATATATGTGACTGTTGGGTGTTATTTATTTACTTATTTAATGATACATTTTCACGCCAAAACTTTCCACAAAACAATATTAGACGAAACGAACCTGCGAACAATAGTGTCCATGCAATATTGACTGCATAATACTAATCTCTTTCTAAACCAGAAAATGTGACAATTCCCAATCCATGCCTGTCTTTGCACCCTTTTTGTAGAAACAAAAAAAAAAACAATATTTATAAACTGGGAATAACAACTTAAAATACAAAAATTAATGCGTCTACCCACAAAAATATTAAAACATTTTTATTTATTTAATTATATTTAAAATTAATGGTCTTAGTAAATAAACAAAAAAACATCATTTTAATACGAATGTAAGAACGTTTATAGTTTGGTAATATTGTGAAACTTGTGTGTCAATGATAATAGTTTTAATATCACGCATGTGATACAAGCTAATTGATTCTCGGTAGTAGAGAATGCAACTGACCTATTTTTATATAGTTTTACGGCAAGGCTACCTGGAAACGTAGGTTTTATTTTTTACTACCATGAATAGCGAGACGATCATGTCTGATCGTCGACAGTAGCAAAACCAAACTATAAATTACAAAGCAATGCTTGTCACTCTACTGCGCGCGCCATCCTGAGACATAAGATGTTTAGTCCATTAAGCGAATCAGAACAGTGTATTTACGTAGCATTATTTTTATTGTGAATTTATAACAAGATATCGTATATAGCATCATATACTTGCGGTGATTCAGTGCTCTATGTAAATTCTTTATTTACATATGTATCAATTTCTCGATGTCAATTTAATGTTAATCCTTGCTAATAGAAATTCCAGTAATGGGTGCACGGTCTTTCATTCTTCAAGTCTTATATCACTGCTAACAGTCTCTTTCTCTCTCTCTCTCTCTCTCACAGGAAGTGCACTACTGCATAATCCTTCCATTAAAAATTCAATAGTCTTCTGTTGACCGTAGGCTTTTCCTATATTGCTCATATCGACCTGATGTACAACGCTTGCAACCTTAAATAAGTCATCTGTCCAACTTGTAGGCGTATATTCGACGCTTCGTTTGCTGCTCTATGGACTCATGATCTTTTCAGCCCCATCGGCCATCAGTTCTCCACGCTATGTGACCAGAACCAAACATAAACTAGACTCGTATATCAACAAATATTGTAGGACAAGAATTTACATTGACGTCCTGGCAACTGCTTGTAAACCGTTGTTAAAATAAGACGAAATACAACACATAACATAACTTTCCTGTTGTTAGCGTATAAACTGACTTCTGAGAGCTGCAATATACTGCAAATATTTTAAATGGAACATTAAAACTTGAGATTAAATGTGTTGCCATAATTGAGTGGCATAATAATATCGAATGATTATTATCTGACGTCATAGGATTACATAGATGTAGTGTTTTTATTCAAGTGTGTATTCTTGCGGCAATAATAAAAAATAATAAAAGAAATAACAATGACAATGATGAGAAAATGCCTATTGTTTTTACTGCATGCAATGAATGTAATACACAGTTATTTTCCAAAGGCTGCATTTTTTTTTATTGAAGTCCGTAGAATAACTGATTAACGGATGATGGGAAATATTAAAGATTACACACTATAATATTCCACATTTCCATTTCTAAATATTCTGATTAGTAGTCAAATATAAATACTTAACATCATCAAATTGAAGTGGCAGTGGGCTGGTCACATTTGTCGGAGAACCGACAACCGTTGGGGTAAACGTGTTCTCGAGTGGAGACCGCGCCTCGGCAAGCGTAGTATATAGTAGCGCCCTCCAACGAGGTGGAGTAACGATATCCGAAAGATGGCTGGTAGCGGTTGGAGATAATGGGCTGAAGATCGAGTGGCCTATGTCTAGCAGAGAACGCGAATAGGCTGATGATGATAATGATACTTAACATCTACTGCTAGGATATTTACAACTGTTGCCATTTTATATCCTTGTGTGTGAATCTAACTCTAGACTGAATTCCCTACTTCGATGTTTCTTGAGCACTATGTCCTGTCCTATAATGTCTTCAAACGAGGCTTAAAAACGAGTGGTCGCCTCATTATAGTCAGCGACTTGTCTATGCCCCTGTCATTGTAGAGTACCAGGAGCATCAGCAGCGGTAGCTATATCCTCTATACACAGCAATAAAAAAACGATACATCGAATATCGTGTTTTGTAATAGCTCACCAAGAATCAGACAGTTATAAATATTACAGTCAGATTTTCGCCTAAAGCCAATATAGACACTTGAATGTCGTGCATTACGGAATATAAAACTAATTAACAACAATTGCAGGAAGTATCGGGTATAGGTAGTATATAGAATAAATGTTGACGATAACATGACATTGTAACTTTTATGTGTCGTTTAGTCATACAGTGACTTTGCAATTATCGATAATTCTCGATCTTCATAAAGCAATTGAAAATTGAAATGTACAATAATTCATAAATAGTAGGAATATATTTTACTAGAAATAGTTAGCACCTAGGTGAGGTTTTTAATCAAAACATTTGGGGAAAGCCTATTTTCAGCTATGGGTTTCCTGTATCTAAAGAAAAGAGAGAGACAATGATATACATTTTGAAAATTTGGATGCAAATGCATTGATGCAAGCCGCTTCCAACAGGTCATTGTGGAGATCCTTGGGGGAGGCCTATGTTCAGCAGTGGACTTCCTGTGGCTGATATGATGATGATGATGAAATGAAAATTATTTCATGTAGACTTTTGAACAAAGGCAATACAAAATATTTTTATATTAAATTAAATTATGTGCAGCATTGTATATGATATTAATCATATTATTTATTCAAGAAAATACTTGTTTACGTTTCCCATAACATAGGTAGTCCACGATGAACTAGATAAGACACAGAGTGATTGATGATATTACGATTTTCCTCCTAATTATTATACTAAACTTGTTTCAATTATGTTACTTGACTTCCGAGCTTATAACGAGAAATGTAATGGTAAATTTAATTTATACACCGCGTTATTGTCTTAGGGAAAATGAGTTTGTTTTGAGTGACCTACGCAAGATAGTCGCTTTTCAAAATTAAATATGTATAGCCGTATTCAAAAACAGTTTTAAAACCTTACTAGTCTTTGTAATTCTGTATCTGCCTTGTCAATGCATTCCAACGCAGTCACACTATCAGTCTCACTCCATAAAGTTCCCGTGATCGTTTTTGGTATGCGAATTCCGAACTTCGCACAAAGAACTTTGGTAAAATCATTGTTAATGCAATTCTTAAGCGTCTATAAATTTCATGTATAAAAATATTAATAATTAATTTTCTGAGTAATTTTGGTGCCTAGCTCACGGCGTACCTAAGCCTGAATTACGAAAACACATTTTTCGTAAAACTCTATTGATATTTGCTTTATTTTTATTGGCGAAGCGTCACGTCGTTTCAATGTTGCCATTTTTAAAATATAAGCTTGACTGGCTTTCTTGCATTATCTTTCTCAGATAATTAATGTAAAAAAATAGAGCAGAGAAGTGAGAAAAGCAAAATAATCACTGATTAATTAATTAAGGAATAACAATTTGTTTCTGTCGACCGAAAGCGCTATTGTGCAAATAATAATAAATAGTTGTCCCCTGTTTCCTTTTTATTTCATTGCACATGATATTACTATTAGATTAATAAAATACATGCAATAAGTACATGATATTTAAAAACAAAAATTAAATAAATTAAATTGCGTGTAAAATATATTTTTTTACTTTTATTTGTGCGTCATAACTTTGCCTCACGCCAATATAAATGCAACAAAATAACATTAACTACCCACAGAGTTTGATAAGATGTAGAAAATCTGTAAAACTTTATAGTGGAATATCTTTTTTCCTAGGCTTGCTACAATAGTAAATTTTAAGAAATAATTGTTAAGGAATTCGAAATCTATATTTTAAAATATTTTTCATCTCACTACACCCAAAAAAAAATTACAACAAAAAAATGTATGGAGAATTATCATTGTTCTTTGTTTGCAATGTCTGTTCTGTCTACAGTACCTTAATGATTCTATTTAAACGTCACTGGGAACCTATTAAAACGTCGCGTTTTCATTACTTAAGCTTGGAACTATTAACTGTACTTACACATTACTCAACCAGATGCCGTAACGCTGGCGATAAAAAATGTTATATCTTATGAAATGCACTTCAAGCTAAGTATCCAGGATGTAATATCAGTACAGTTAGAACATTATTCATAAAATTAACTGCTTGTGATGCAAAAGTGTCTAAATAGGAAGTGAATTAAAGATATAAAGGTTTAAATATCAATCGTTGAAATAAAACTATTATTTACGGATTTTATCGCGAATTTTATAATTCAACTACTAGGGGTAGTTGAATTATAACAGTCACAGAGCGGACGTCTAATACTTCAGTCCGCCCCGTGACCACGAAAGCTGTAAAGTGATCGAAACGTCGGGAAGTTAAAAATGTAAAAAATTAAACTAAATTCGCGATAAAATCCGTAAATAATAGTTTTATTTCAATGTGTAACATTCGCGTAAATCTAAGAAACCATTATCAATCGTTGATTTTTTCAAAGCCAATTTATGTGTAATTTTCTAACAAGTTTAGACTGCAAAACCTTTGACCTTAAATCACATAAAACAATGTTATCTTGGACGATGGTAACAGTGTGTAAACTACGTTGATTATAGTTACAAGTTATCACGAAAGTTTGACAGACAGTCAACATCTAACTTTATGTAATCATAATTAAAGCTAACAATGATACTTGAATATCATGCCAAATGAAAAAAAACAATACATTAACACTCTTGTAAAGAGTATATAAAAAATATATAATAATGAAATAAACCAGGAAAATATCACGACTTTGTAATTTTATAGTCTAAAAGTCTTAGTCATAAAGTGACTTAGCATTTCATAGTCTATAAATAGCAAAATATTTCGGTTCTGAAAAACTTCTAAAAATCAATAATATTATTCTCCATAACACTTATCGTTCATTCCCAACTTAGTCTTGGTTTTGCATCGCACATTGGCGATAGAGGATTCGAATATTTTGTGGAATACTGAGGCACATTCGTGCAGTTTTATGCACGATGTAAGAAAATTGGAACTTTGTTTCGGATTATATTATAGTAACCCCATAGGTCGCGTAGATTCCAGTTTTAAAGTAAGCCTGCTGAGTTCGTTTCGACGGGACTTCTCAAACACATCATTCCTGCGTTAGATCTGATAGTAGATATGAAATAATGTGTGAGGTTTCGAAAATACTCAGGTATCCCTTTTGTACATACCTACATAAACTCACGCCTTTTTCTTCCTTGTATTTTGTTTATAGTGTTATATGAACAATATAGTCATCTCGTTATTGTTACTAATAAAATATCAGCCAAATCATCCATTCTTCTACATTCGGCAAAATAAGAGGTGTGAACTAAAATCTCGGTCACATAAATACATAAATAAATTAGCACCTAAACCATTGCTTCATCATAGTCGTTTAAAGAGTCATCTATGACAACATTATCACATGTATAGCGCAATGAACAGAAACCTTAAGCATACGTTACGTGAACATTGAATAATATAATTACAGAGGCAGTTACTTAGTTAATGGATTGTGAAAATTCAAAGGATGCATTACTTAGTTTGTGAGTACAAATAAGCGGTATTGGAAACTTAATACTATTCGAAATTATTATATTGAATATCCTTACGTCCGATGAAGTTGGACTAATCGCTGAGAGTGACCGTGGTAATGTTTAAAAACATAAATTGGAATAGTTATTTATTAATGAGATAGTAGATAGTTTCTAATACAGAGAAAAAAGAATGGAATTTCAAGCATTACTTTGTAAGTCGAATTCCAAGCACTGCTTCGTAATCCATGGTGTCGTGGTTTTACTTATGTCCATGAGCAATCGTATCACTAACCATCAGGCACACTTGTCTCGCAATTAGTTGCAACAGAAAAATGGAGAAAAATATAAGTGAGACTACAGACTATACCTTCACATCTGCCACTGTCATTATTTATCTCAAGAATTTTGATTGACTTACCAGACCATAGAATAATATTAGCGCATACGTCCTTATAGATCTCCTACTGCCTTACAAACGTGGTTTCCTTACCCAACGCCCAGACATAAAAATCTAAAGCAAAATCCAAACAATGGACTGTTAGCCTCAAGTGCAAAATAAAAACAGCATGTTTTTTGGCTGCAAATGCAAAAACCACAATTCAGAAACGCCTGTTAAACCGTAAACCGTGCGAAGGCCGTATCAGTCACGCTGCTTGCCGCCGCCTCAATGACGCCGATCGGTCACATTCTGTCCTCATACAGCTGCTTAAACATCAGGCTTTTTATCACCAATAGGTCACCTAATGGTCGCCTGATGGTCACCTGAAGGGAAACACCACTGTACTTGAAAAGAAGCAGTGTATAGCACTGCACTGCGCTCATCATTCTGAGATATTAGGTATTTATTCTTAAAATTCAATACTCCTTCCCTCGTCACATCCTATATACTCCCCGCGACCCTCCCGGTTTGATGGGCCGCCAACAAATCGGTTGTGGATGTTTATGGGCGGCAGTCATCACCGAAAATCAGGACATATACTATAAAAAAAACCCAGTAATTTAACAAGCTTAAAAAGTTTTTTTCTCTCTCTCTCTCTCTGTTTACACAGCTGGCTGTAATATGCGCCACAGACGTCGTAAAAATAAAACAATTACAAATAAAAAAAACGCACTAATTGAACTGTACATCTTGGAAATCTAACCTAAAACCTAAATACTGTGTATGCTGTTTATTACGGTATAAAAAATGAACCCAAGATTAATGTTACAAGATTACTACAAGCTGAGAAGTTTGTAAAAAACAATCGTGTCGATCTACTGTATACAGACATACAATTTTTGGAGGTCGCACGTTCGCTTAATGTCACCTTTACAGTTGCATTTAGTATTATTGTGTATTTTACGTAGTGTTTCGGTGCACAATATATTATACTAAAATAATAAATTTGTCCTGAATTGAAGTACACCAGTTCTTTTTTTGTTACTGTAATAACTAAAACTCCTGTAAATGTTTCTGTATCAGCCCATATACGTCCCACTGCAGGGCACGGGCCTCCTCCACAATCGACAGTGCGATTGAGAGTGGTTAGGCCATATAGTCCACCACGCTGGCCTAGTGCGGGTTGGCGGACTTACATACCATAGAAATTCTTATAAATCGCTATGGTATGCAGGTTTCCTCACGATGTTTTCCTTCACCGTTTTAGTGCGTGGTGATTGACTATCAATACACACATGACTCCGAAAAGTCAGAGGTGTGCCCTGGGATTCGAACCCGCGACCACCGTGATCATGTGGGCAGCTGCGTCTAGTCCGTTTACCAACAGGCCACCACGCACTTAAACCTGTAAATGTGCCAAATCACAAATAAAATAAAGCTGTAAATATTAGTATTCATAAATTGGTTGCAGTTTTGTAAATATCTTATTAATCAGTATCTTATACCACAGGAATTCGACTAGTAAACATTTTCTTCCTCCAAGGATTTCTAAAGAGATTTGTTACAAGCAACCTGCACCCAGCGACTTCCTACGTCTTTAAGTCGGAATATTGAATTTTAAATATGAAATCAATATTCCATTTTTAAATACCCCCATTCTCACAATTATGGCTTAAAACCAATACAATTCTCAAGGTCTCACAACACCCAATATTCTCACAAATCTGAGTCACAATAAATATATTGTTGTGGTCTGCTTCCGTTCTGCACAATGCTTGGGAATAACGCGGAAGCATAGTTGATTCACTCTTGAGAACCTGTTGCATTGTTATTTATTTAATTAATAATAAATTCCATGGTGTCATGACCAGTTTACAAGACTCTGTTTGATTGTGAACTTGAGTAATTATAGCTTAAAAACCTTATTCATATTAAGTTTCAAAACCTATAACAGCTATCGAATTTTTTGTCCCTGTCGATCGACTTTTGAATTCAGTTTGAGCGAAGATAGTCATTGAAATGTTACAATTTAAGGACCGAATATTGCATTTCTTAGAGGACGCAATTTTATTTTTGAGACATGTTTGGGGGGTCAATAGAAGCTTAACCTCAAGTTTGTGGGGTCGCCACCTTTGTCCCCCGCCCGCCATCTTGGAAAAAGTGGTGATAACACTTTTATCGCGATAACTCGGAAACTATGCGTCTAACAAAAAAATTGTAAGGACATAATTTGTAGCAAATTGTTTTGCCTACAAATATGTTAATTTAACTTTTTGCCCTAAATTAAAAATTAAAGAAGTTATAAGCAAAATAGTGAAGAAGAAATTTCTTAAGGGAAATCTTCCCATTTCTTTTAAAAGTAGACTATTCGACTTGTATCTTACCAATTCTCACATACAGCGGTCAATCCTGGTCTTTGACCGAACTTCAGAGGTCCTGGTCCAGGTTTGTCAAAAGCTATCGAGCACAGGATGCTAAGCGTAACACGCATGGACAGAGTACCCACTAACACCTTGCGCTCCATAACCAGAGTCAAGAATGTTGTACAGAAATCAGCTAAACTAAGCTGGGCTTGGGCGGGCCACGTCACTTCACCCGGATGGACCCGAAGAGGTGGGCAAAGATTGCCAATCAATGGATGCTTTAGGATGGCGAAAGGCCACGCGGCAGGCTTCGAAAAGGTGGCGCGACGATCTCGACTAATTTAGCAGCACTTGGATGACATCGTCAACTGATAGGGATAAGTAGAAGGAGTTGAGGGAGACCTTTTCCCATCAGTGGCACAGAATAGGTTAAATAAAAATAAAAAAATAACAAAAAAGTGAGATTTTTTTCATAAAAAGTTATAGAGCAAAAAATATTTTTTTATGAATATTTACTCAGTATTGTGCATATAACTTCTTTAATTTTTAATTTATGGCAAAAATTTGTATAAACATATTTATAGGCAATACAATTAGCTACAAATTATGTTTTTACAATTTTTTCGTAAGACGTATAGTTTCCGAGATAACGTGATAAAAGTGTTATCACCCCTTTTTCCAAGATGGCGGCCGGGGGACAAGGGTAGTGACCCCACAAACATGGAACATTGGAACAGGAAGTTGCTGGATGCAGGCCGGTTCTAACAGGTCGATGATCGAGATCCTTGCGAGGGCCCTGTGTTCAGTAGTGGACTTCCTCTGGCTGAGATGATGATGCTGATGATTAAGACAAGACATTCTATAACTAAAATATATTCTAAAACTGACAATAAGCCCGGTATTCTCAAACTCTCGGTTGTAGAGTAATCCAGGCTCAGTATCGGGCAAGTATAGGCTGATATAGTACACAGTACGGAAGAGAGAAATCCTTGCTGTAGGACCGTAGAGCAATATCAGAAATGTATTGACGGTGATACCACAATCTCACAGAAAACCGATGCTAAGTAACAATTTTACTACATACATACATAAACTAACGCCTTTTAGGGGTAGGCAGAGGTTACCAGGACACCCACCTTTGACCATGTGTGTTCCGGCCTACGATCTGATAGGGAGTGAGCCTATCGCCTGATCGGGCACAAATTCCTGACTCCAGGCTGATATGAATAGAAAGTCTAATATCACTTTGCTCGATCTGGAATTCAAACCAGAGAGCATGTAAATGAGAATAAAAGTGCATTGGATTTTGTCGTGCTAACAAACTACAGCAATATTCATTAGTTGTTGAAGTTCATGAGCTTTAATTACTGTCGCTTAGTTTTTCTTCAAATTACTAATGTTTAATTATTACAATGGTTATCAATGATGTCTAATTTTATTGTCTATAAATTAACGGTAGTTATTCTTACTTTTTATTATGAGACGATTTAATACAATTTGCATATTTAGAATTATTCTCAATGATACAACAAGCTCCATGCAAATAAGATTAAATAATTAAATCAAATTATAGTAATAACAGGTTTGTCCTATTTACTACGCAGTTCGCACGCAATATATATAAATTAATGTATGCCGTTGTATTTGGTATTTTTAATAAATTCATACATAACGATTGTACACATAGGTCCAACTTAAGCCCAATTTAAACGCGGAGAGTTTCTAGAAAATTTTCGCATGGATATAAAAAAGTTGTATCGAGTAAACATTCATGAAACACACAAAATCTAATGGCAGCTATGTCATGCGATAATGGCATACGAATCTCGTGAGAACCTCTCCCCATGTAAATGCCGCTTTAAGATCAAATCTTCTATAGTGGGTATCAAAACTAACGAAAGACTTTTTCTTCTCACAACTCCCGAATGTAGAATATAGAACCGTTGACCGTTGGGGTCCAAAAGTTCTAAAGTGAAGGCCACGTACAGGCAAGCGAAATGTCGGAGCCCGCCTACAAGGTGGACGGACGATCTGGCTAAGGTTGCAGGAAGTCGCTGGATGCAGGCCGCTTCCAACAGGTCGATATGGAGATCCTAGGGGAAGGCCTATGTTCAGCAGTGGACTTCCTGTGGCTGAGATGATGATGATAATGAACTCCCAAATCCTAAACACATTTTTGTTTTGTACTACTTAAATTTTACGAACACTTAATACGCCTTATTCCAATATAACATACGATGAGTCATAAACAGGCAAAAAATATTCCTTGTATAAATTACTATGGATCGCTGCTCACAACACCGTTCCGTCACTGTCCAGTGAAGTCCTTTAGTGATTCATACAAAATATTTTTTGCCTGATTCGTTCATGGCAGGGTTATAGTACCTATGTAAAAGACAGAATACATAAATGATGCAAACGTGGCGCAGTCGGTTAGACGCTGCTTGTGAAACGAAAGGAAGCGGGGTCGATCCGATCGATATTGTGGGGTCAGGACTATTGGGTGTTATTTATTTATAAAAAATAAATCATAGCCAGCTAATTACATTTAAAAAAATAGGGAGTAAAACACCCTTACACTCGCCACTGTAAACCAAGATCGCCGTTGGCACGCATTTCAATACCACCGAGCGTTGAAGTTAAGCGAATCTGTGGAAATATCAACGTATTATTTGTACGGAATTCATCAAATAGTAAAATGAATACACCCCGAACTGAAACAAATGTTTGTAATATGATCCACGAGCATTTCTTTCAGTTCTAGGCGGTTGTAAAACTTAAAAGTCTCTTGTAGTGTCTGATTCCCAGGACACAAGACCGAATAGTCTTTCACATGATTTTTTGAATCGTTAATTTCTGCTATCACCGCTTCGGAACATGTTGTAGTTGTGAAGAAGAAACAGCGCAAATAAATCTATTGTTTATTATTTTTCTAATTCTCTTCTTTTTTAAATATTTATTTTGTTTATCCGTCAGATAATTTTGTTTCTTATTGTCCTCTCAAAAATATTGTATTTAATTACTAGCTAGCTAGGCTAGATCATAATTTGAATGACTAAATTATTATTATTATATAAATAAAGGGCATATTTTTTGTCCACTCTGTAGTATAAAGTGTGGTAAAACAAACGCGATCGCATTCCAAGTGACGAAACGCAGTGACGCAAAACCTCGTAGAACGCGCGAAGGATAACTGGTTGTTGCGGGTAGGCCACACGCCCAGCATTCAATCACCTGTGAAATACTTGGGCTTTGGTGTTGATCGAATTTTGTTTTAGCCAAGTCATTACTAAGGCCTTTTGTTGTGTTATTTTAATATGTAAATTAAGAGGAATATCCCTTTAGGTTTAAAAAATATGGGTCATCTGTAAAATACTTGGGCTTTGATCTAACAGATAATTTGTCGAATTATCTGTTAGATAAGTCATTACTGAGGCCTTGTGTCGCGTTATCTTATTATGTAAATTAGGAGGAAAACCTCATTGGCTAAAAAACATATGGGTAATTTTGTTGATTTAAAACATTCGGCATGGTTTGAACATAAATTAATAAATATTGTATTATCATAATATGTAAATTAAGAGGAAAACCCCTTTACTTTCCAAAATAATGGGTAATTTTAATGCTGAAATAAAGCATTGGTACAATTTTAATATAAAATAAATTCCCTGCAATAGATCACTCCGCCTACGAAGGTGGATCTATAAGCTTAATATTCACGAAAAAATATTATAACTTACTGCTAAAGATATTTTTTTAACTTCATGAGTTAAATATATCAAGTTGATTGAGCATTCCACCTCTTGAGTTCTTGGCGATGTAAAATTCCATAAAAAACTAGGAATATTTCATTAAAAAAGACTTACGGTTTTATACTTAATTTAATAAAAGTTTAAAGAAAAAATAAGTATCAAACAATTGCAGAGGTTATACCAACTTTTGACCAATCTTTTTATTTGAAATCAACGCACAAAATCTCTCTACAAACAGTATATTATAAGTACTCGTAAATATACGGCATTCCCCGTAGCCGCGTCGTGCGTACCAAGAATACTTTCTCTCATTTCACATAGCGTTATAAAGAAAACTACCGTGCCAGATACGTGGGTTATGTGCTGTTCACCGTAATTGTTGACGATGGGTGTAATTAGAAAATATTTGTTTAATATTGTTACATAATAGACAAAATATCAAAATTTGTGCCCCATATGGCGATAGGCTCGTCAACTATCACATCGTGGGACGTGATAAAAAGGCGTGAGTTTTTACGTATGTATAACTATTAAGTGATATCTTCAAATGACCTACATTGAAAAGGGTTTCATTCTATTAAAAAAATATATCCGCAAATTCGATAAACATAAACGCTACACATCCTGAGACACATGATATAAAATTTCTATGTTCTGTAATTACTCTAGCTATAATATCTCTCAAAACGTAACACAATTGTGCATTTACACTACTGTTCAGCGGGAGAAATAGATATTGTGATGGTACCTACTCAGGTGGCCTGTCACATATAAGATACCTACAAAAACAATATAAGCACTGAATAATCTACACAATTTTTCGTTTCGGCGAATAATTTACCCACACGTAATGTGTAATTCTGACGTAGTGCCATTTTCCACAGCTAAAAAATAAGATGGAAACCTACTCATCTTTATCCTGTAGGCCTATATAAAATAAGAAGAGATTTTGCTAAAAATTAAAATCATTTTTAACATTTCCACCATGAAAACGAGTTTAGTCGACACTGGGAAATTCCGTGTCGAAAAACTGCAAGCAATTAGATTAAGAATTAAGATTTTAAACCCAACTGTAAATTTAAGCTTAATTTAAAGGAAACTGGAAAGGAGATACAGTTACTACATCAAGGTTATGTATTCTTAGAACTAACTTTAATTTGATTTACTTTCTTCCCGGAAATGTGTTGTCAATGACAATTGTACTGATGACTGAAATAAAGCGAACTATTGTTATTTGTTTCTTCATATATTATTGTGCTGATTTTTTGTTAAGGATATTTGTGTACAAGAATTTAATTCGGTAACGACCCCAAATTTCGTTTTTGATAGATAAAGCAATCCTTAATTGGTAGCAATCTAGATTGCCTAGAAAAAGGTTTTAACAGGCGAAGTAAAACATTTAACGTTTGATTTTCCGAAATAAGGATTTTCCGGTAAATTACCGCTCTCAGCGGTAATTCATATACTCTAACTTGTTATATGTGTTAAACCAAGTCATTCCGTTGTAAATCTTAATAAAGTAACATTTGAATATTCAGGGCATATGTTGAAATACTGCTATCGTTTTGCCGAGTTTATGTCCATCCTAAAATCTAATAGATCATTGAAACAAACCCGTTTCTTCTTAACAATCTACATACGTTACTTGTGTAGAACAGATAAGTAGCTGTTGCCACACTGATCACTATTCCAACGACATGGGGGTATACGCCGTGATTGGCATTATGTTACCAAACAACCAGTTTTCAAGGGCTTGTGTGTACAGCGCACTGCTACCGTCATATCTAATTCACACGGTCCATTTAATGTTTTTAACTACTCTGCTTAACTAATAATATGAGCCTTAATACTTCACATTGGCAAATTACCTTTGTGATTTCCTATGATCATCATACATAATTATATATCGTCACGACTAAATCTCATAAAGGTAGACAGAGAATATGGATCTCCACTATGCTCGATCCTGACTTACCACGTTCGCTTCGTCAGCTTTTATCAACCTCTTTTGGTATTCTTGTCGGTTTAGGCTACCTCTGTGCTCCAAGCAGGATCATTTGGCTCTATAGTATAGTAATCGTAATAGTAAAATTTTGTATGGGAATTTGAACAGCGCCATTGTGAGCGTATTTGGAACTAAATTATGGCAGTGGGAAACGTTTACGACACTATAGTATGGTAATCGTATAGTCTAGCGATAGTTTTACTATACAAATGTATGAAAAGTGGTAGCACGAATAATTTTTGACGTATAGTATCGTTGTAGTAATAGTATAGTAATCGTTGTCACGATACTATTACTATACGATACTTCAAAATGTTCCTGCTTGGGGTACTGATCTGATCCTTTCTCAAGGTACCATGGCATTTGTTGAGGTAGATTCGATGGGGTCGACCGATAGTGGTCGGTACTCTTTCATTCTATGATCCTCATGATGGGAATAAATCATAAACAAAAATTACGATACGGTACCGATATTTTTATTACAAATAGTTTGCTCGCAGAAGCACATCTAGTGTATTTAAAAAAAAAAAAATTGCTGGTCCATTTGGAATTCGTAGACTTTAACAACTGATGACTTATGTTATGCAGTTTCCTCACGATGTCCTTCAACGTTCTATTGGAGCAACAACTAATGTAACAAAAAAAAAACTGTAGAATTTTTTAGAATCTTCTCTTATGTCGTCTGTTTCTTTGTATGTGTATGTAGCAATCCCGGGCGTATATTTTTTATTAAATTACCATGATTGACTTGCCACTTCTATCCTTATTAATTCACCTTCATTTTGTTCATTTAATTTCTATAAAGACATCATCATTATCTACAGCCACAAGAAGTTGATTGAATACTTTCCCTATCGTTACTACTACGATCATTGGAAATTAGATTAATCAATAATATCTAATTAACTTTTATTGCAATTAATGGTGAGACTAACACGCCGTTCGCCTGATGGTAAGCGATACGACCGCTCATAACGGTAGCCAAACCAAACAACACCTTGAATTTGAAAGCAATGCTTGGCATTCCACTGATCTCGCCATCCTGAGACATAAGATGTTAAACTCAATATGTTACTCCGGCTACAATGTCCTGCAAACTAAGACACAACAGTGCATTTCACTAATTTTAATGTTTAAAAGACCGGTCGTATTAAAATTAAATTTCCGCATAAACATTTTCATTTTCCACTGTCCTAAAATCCTATCTTGAATCTTCAGTATTGTCAAACACGCTTGATATCGGTTATTACTTCAAACATTTTATACCCAAATTCATTCACAAAAAAGCCTTCAAAAAGTGAGCAGCAACAATGATGAATGCACAAAGTGAAAATGTAATGTCAATGCCAAATTACTCACCGCAAACAAACCAAAAATACAATCTATTGACCCGCATTTAAACAAATTGATAACCTTAGATGACTTTAATGACAAAATTGGGTGGAATTCTCTAAAGGACCTAACGATCAAGGTCAGTATTTTAGTCACTTATTTTTTTAAATCATGTGACATTATTTTGTTCGAATTTAAATTAACAATTGATGAGCTGTGACTTTTTCATGTCAATGTTGAGAAACTGTATCAAATATTTAGCCTTGACTGTAGTATTAGGTTTTAAATAAATATGTTTCATATCGTCTACCAAAATTAGCTATTGTCCTATGATTACCCCCCTCTAAGCTAAAATTCCTTTAGCTATTTCATTATTGAATGCGAATATCTATTGAGATATCTGGCTACTTCATTGTCACGTATCTGCCGGTTCAGTGGTTTAGCTACAAAAAAATGACAAAATGATCGTTTTATCGGGGTGTCTTTTACGCACTAGTAGGTGTGAGCAAGGTGTGATATGATGAAACACATGTCTTAGAAAATAATCACTTTAAAACATACCATCCACAATTAATACAACATGATTGTCTGTAAGAAATTGCTGTAGAGATATAAGACCGCCATATGCAACTGTTTTATTATTGGTAAAACAAATAAATATACCGGGTATCTCAAGACTGCTACCGAAAACGAAGCCGGGTGGTAGTTTTAGTGACTACAAACACAATGCAACCAAAAAATGTTTCATGGTAGTTGTTGTGTACAAACTATTAAGTAGTAGTGGAAAGGAGGATCGATCGAGGTGGATCATTCTGAGCTAGGCTTCTGGTGAAGTAAGGCTGGTGTCGCGAACCCGCTGCTCTTTACAGTTGTAATTATTGTCAAAACCTATTTAAAGGCTTAAGTATTTAAATAGTTTTAAATTGATTCTGTTTGTGCCTTTTGTATAATAAAATCGTGTGTGACAGTGAATACTGTGTTTTGTGCTCGCATATAACCCACATGGCGCCCACTAGACCTGTGACCACTAATGATGATGTCTAGGAGAATAGTGTTTCTCCGACATATATAAAATATAGTAAAATACTCAAGCGATGTATATACATGGTATATTAAGACTGCTACCGAAAACGAAGCCGGGTGGTAGTTTAAGCGACTTCAGACACAATGCAACAGAAAAAAATCGAAAAAAAAGCGACAATTTTTTTTTGTTATTTTTTTCCTATGACCATATTTGGGTGGTAAATACATTTTTTCCTAAAATAATAGTGTATACCCTTTTATTTATAAATAATCTAAGGTATAAAAGTGTTTAAATTATTATTTTAGCAAAAGCTATGAATTTACCACCCAAAAATGACGATATTTAAAAAATCATAAAAAATAATTGTCGCGTTTCTTTGCGACATTTTTAGTTGCAATGTGTTAGTAGTCACTAAAACTACCACCCGTCTTCGTTTTCGGTAGCAGTCTTGAGATACCCGGTAAAGAGCCCAACAATTAGATAACACAAGTTATATCATAAAAATAAAAATAAATGTAAAGCAACTTGGAACATAATAAAAGAAAGTACTTCTAATAAAACGCAGATGACGGAAATCAGTCAATTAAACTAAAACAATAATATTTATAGCGACCCACATACACTTACAAACATTTTTAACAACCATTTTATAAACATAGCTAACAACACCAATATCTTAACAAAGTCATTTTGACCGAAATACCGGGTATCTCAAGACTGCTACCGAAAACGAAGCCCTGTGGTAGTTTTAGTGATTACAAACACAATGCAACTAAAAATTTCGCAAAGAAACGCGACAATTATTTTTTATGATTTTTTAAATATTTTTTTATATTTTTGGGTGGTAAATCCATAGTTTTTGCTAAAATAATAATTTAAACTCTTTTATACCTTAGATTATTTATAAATAAAAGGGTATACACTATTATTTTAGGAAAAAATGTATTTACCACCCAAATACGGTCATAAGAAAAAAATTACAAAAAAAAATTGTCGCTATTTTTTGCAACTTTTTCTGTTGCATTGTGTCTGAAGTCGCTTAAACTACCACCCGGCTTCGTTTTCGGTAGCAGTCTTGATATACCCTGTATAATACATAGTCACAAATTAAATATCAATAATCCAAAAAATCGTCATAGAAATTATGTTATAAATGAAACCATTGAGGTATTATACTAAAGCTGACATCGCGAAAAAAATCTCTGCACATTGGTTCAAGATTCGACCAGTTCAGGAGTCAAACCCAGTGACGTACACGAGTAATGTGCGTGACAGAGACAGAAACGGAAGGATTGGTACGGTACCGTTCATTTGTTACAAACATTTTGTTTGCACTGTCCCCTCTATCATAATATCTCAATGGCTTGAAACACAACAAGTGTGTATTCATGCCTATAACGGAACGTACTAACTCGTCAAACCTGTCAAGAATATTGTCTCGTATGTCGTTGACCTCGTCCAAATTACATTGCCGGCTTTGTACTGACTATTAGATTGCATAAACGATGACATTATGAAAGCAAAAGCTATTAAATTTATGCCTTTTAGATGTGCAAAATTGATTACGGCCTTATTCCTATACGGTATTGTAATTATCGAATGTTTTGTTCCTTTCGAACAATTTTTGAATTATGTTTGTGCGAAGAAGACAAAGGATTTGATAGGTTTTACAACTGTCGATTAATAAGTAGTAGGTATTTAAAATAATGTGAACATATATGATTTTTTTTTGTTTGTTTTTGTTTTTAATTTTGTGTGATTTTTTTTTTTGTATATAAATATCAGAATTAAAGTAAGATATTAATAGATACGTAGCCATGTTATTTGAATTAAAGCAAATAAAATAAATAAAAGACCCGAAAACCCAAATACTTATTAATACTTGATTTCGGAAACCAAATGAGCGCGCGTTAAAATCTTAATTTCGTAAATCGGATACGTGTAACAGCGCCATCTGTAGTCACGCAAGGTCACTGAAATGCCACATTAAGGCTGTACGTAGATTGGAACATGCAAATTATGAAGTAATAATGATTAGCGTGATTATGGACAATATTTCCAAGAAGACATTATGGCGTCATTTGCCGAATCGACCTTAGCTATTGTTTGACAATACAAGACAATTTGTTTAAATAATTTTACATGTGTTGATAATAATTGCTGATAATGGTTAACTCTTTGTTTTATTATGTTGGTTTATCAAGAAATTTTATAGCATACGCATATTAAAAAAGTTAAAAGACTTACCTATTATAAAGGATATATCCAGACTGTAGTTTTAGTGGCTTCAGACGCAATGCAACTAAAAATTTTGCTTATATATTTTTTTCCTATCGTTATATTTAGATATTATAAATTTGCCTAAAATAATAATGTACATCCTTTTATCTTACAGACGCTAAGTGAAAAAGGTCTTAAATTATTATTTTACCTTACAGACGCTAAGTGAAAAAGGTCTTAAATTATTATTTTATCTTACAGACGCTAAGTGAAAAAGGTCTTAAATTATTATTTTATCTTACAGACGCTAAGTGAAAAAGGTCTTAAATTATTATTTTATCTTACAGACGCTAAGTGAAAAAGGTCTTAAATTATTATTTTACCTTACAGACGCTAAGTGAAAAAGGTCTTAAATTATTATTTTATCTTACAGACGCTAAGTGAAAAAGGTCTTAAATTATTATTTTATCTTACAGACGCTAAGTGAAAAAGGTCTTAAATTATTATTTTATCTTACAGACGCTAAGTGAAAAAGGTCTTAAATTATTATTTTATCTTACAGACGCTAAGTGAAAAAGGTCTTAAATTATTATTTTAGCAAAAACTATGGATAATAATAATATACCACAAAAACAAAGGGTTGTTTTCGGTCGCGGTCTTGATATATCCTGTATTTTGATCACCTATGATTGGCCACTAATAAGAAACCATAGCCTATAAGCCCTATTTACAGGAAATTTCGCCTCGAATATGCAACTTATGTAAAGATATAAAAAAGTTGCATCGAGTAAACAATCGCCAAACACGATAATCTTATGATGGTTATGTCATGCGATAATAGTATACGATTCTCGCCGATTCCTCCACACTCCACAAGTAAAGGACACGTTACAGTTCCCTACAGCTCACTCGTACTCCTTCGCTCTAGCTCGCTTCATAGCATTTTAATAATCGAATTAACATAAAAAATATTCCGATCATCCCATCGTCGACAAAATGCAAAAGAGTGTAGCAGTATTAAAACAGCAATCAAGTTCATTAAGAAATTGATAACTTTAATTAATTGTCTTACTGATAGCACAATCACGCAATTTTTTACGATAATTATTAAAAGAAATTACATCCGCTGACGGTATTTAAACAGGAAAACGCACAAGTTTATATCAGTATTAAATGCAGTAACATAAATCGTTGCGTTAAGAGCGTTTATACCCTGCACGCGCTTTTTGGCTTAAAAACAGGACTTTTCAAATGAGTTAATAGCCACCAATAAACAATTTAAAGGGAAAATAATTAGTACTAATTTTAGAAAAGGTTGTCATCTAGGGATTTTGGTGGAAAACATTATAGATTGATGGATAATTTGTGAGTACTATAAGGATTACTGAACACTAGTTTCGTTATTTAGGCTTTAAATGGCAATTTAGAAGCTTAAGATATCCGAAACCACTAAATATAAGATGAAAATAAAAATATTATCAGACTAATAAGACCCTTATGGAGGGATTTAGCTGAGAAAAATAATATTTTTATGTTTAGTTCCTGAAAAATAAAAATTTAAACAATGCGAAATTATTCAGAAACTCTCGTCAAGAACATATTTTTTTTCACCAACTTATCGTACATCATTTTTTATAACCATTGCATATTATAATAGAAGAACATTTTATCATTAAATTACAATTTTTATATTTCAACAAAATTAGTTTTCATGTTTTCTACAAATATTTTAAACCCACTATAAAACACGCTGTCCGACGTGGATCAAATCAGACCGCCGCAAGGCCTTCTAGAGGGAGGACGTATCGCTCGTCGCTCCGGCCTGGCTGCAGTCGATTATTGCCGCGCGTAGTAAAAATAGCCACGCGCGGACTGCGATTGCCACATCTTAGTACATTGGTAGTAAAATATTTAATTATTTTTATTACCTACAATGATTTTGTAGTGAGTATAAATTATGTTTCAGGTAATATAATGGGATTTAATTCCGAGGCTAAATTATGTTATGTATTGTAATATAAAATTCAATATATTTCGTAATTGTAAGGGGTTGTAAGGCCCCTAACACTATTTATGTGTTCGAACACGAAATTATTAATAAAACGTCCGTAGTATCTACTGATTGAACACTGATTTGAATGCAACTTAACAATGTAATAATAACGAAAATATGATTAGTATCTAAATTTGTATTATTCTTTGCTTGCACAGTAATATTTGTCTACTTATAATGCAAATAAAATAATTTTATGATATTATATTACAGTTACATTTCAAATGAATATTTGAAGCGCACGGATCAAAGTTGTTCGAGCCGATTGTATAGCGAACCGACGCGGCAGCTCTACGCACACAGCTTTGGTCGCTTATGTGTGCGTGAAATTAACGAAGAAATACCTATAGTTGACTTTGCGCGCAAAGTGTATACGCTCTTAAACTACTTGTATTGTCGTATCAGCCCATATACGTCCCACTGCAGGGCACGGGCCTCCTCTACAATCGAGAATACAATTGAGAGTGGCTAGGCCATATACTCCACCACTCTGGCCTAGTGTGGATTGGCGAACTTTTACATACCATAGAAATTCATATAAATTGCTATGCCGTTTTAGTGCGTGGTGGTTTATCAATACACACATGACTCCCAAAAGCCAGATGTGTGACCTGCGATCTAAACCCGTGAACATGACTACCTTGAACATGTTGACAGTCGCGTCTGATCTATTACCAACAGGCCACCACGCAAACGTTACTCCAAAAAAGGAAAAAAACCCTTAAATACAATACTAGTATTGTTCGTAACTTTGTCCGCGTAAAAAAATCCAGAAATATTAAAAGATGTACATTTGGAAAAAGGATATTTCAGATTTCTTACATAAAAAGCCATACCATACATAATAAATTAATAACATTAAAAAAAGGATCTTTTACACGCTACAACAAATCTGGGTATTCATCAAAACAATTATAGAAACTGAAATTAAATTGCATCGGCCTTGACCACTAATCAGTACGTAATCTCACAATCATGACATCACAGCGGGTTGCACATGCAATTGTTTGCAGGAAATACACTCCAAACAATTACAATATGTGCTGTGTGAGACAATAGTCTGAGCCTTGTTTATTTATATTAAGTTTTGATATACAAATGTACGGGACATAGGTATTAATCTAGCTTTAAACCCACTTAAAAACACAGCTTTAAAAATTTAGGATTGACAATATTTTTTATTTTTTTTAAATAGATTACTAAGTGTCGTCGTTATTAACAAAGAAATTAAATGGGCAGGATTTTGCTGCTCTGGTGTCTCATATGTGTGAGACCGCCTGGGTACGTACCACCGCAATATTTATGTCTCCCGCCAAGCAGTAGTTTAAATACACAGTTGTGTTCCGGTTTGAAGGATATTATAGCCAGATTGACTACTGGACATATTGAGACTTAGCATCTGATTTCTCAGATGGCAAGTGCAAGGAATACCAAGTATTGTGACTGTCCATAAGCGGTCGTATTGCTTACCATGCTTCTCCTGTCATTCATAGCAATAATAAACAATATTTTTTTTCATCCGACAAGGATCCTCAATTAGAATAGTAGGTACAAAATCGATTACTGAGGTTACTGCACTAGTATGCACTGCCATGACATAAAAAAACGCTTTAGAATTTTTAATTGCTTTGTATCGATTTACATCAACTAATTCCTATCGAGGGCTTAAGCTTCCTCTACGACTAAAGGACTCCCTCGGTGGCGTAGTTGAACTACGGTATGATTACAAAGCTGAGGTCTCAGGTTCGAACTCCGGGTCAAAGTGATAATGTACTTTTCTATTTATTATCAACTTGGAGTCAGGAATTTGTACACGATATGGCGATAGGCTCGCTATCATTAATTTAAATATTTTAAATACAGGGTATATCAAGACTGCTACCGAAAACGAAGCCGGGTGGTAGTTTAAGCGACTTCAGACACAATGCAACAGAAAATGTTGGAAAAAAAAGCGACAATTTTTTTGTATTTTTTTTTTAAATTGTCGTGTTTGGTTGGTAAATACATTTTTTTCCTAATTAATAGTTTATACCCTTTTATTTATAAAGACTCTAGGGTATAAAAGAGTTTAAATTATTATTTTAGCAAAAACTATGTATTTACCACCCAAAAATGACGATATTTAAAAAATGATAAAAAAAAATTGTCGCGGTTCTATGCAAAATTTTTAGTTGCATTGTGTTTGTAGTCACTAAAACTACCACTCGGCTTCGTTTTCGGTAGCAGTCTTGAGATACCCGATATAAAACCTTTTATTTTTCCTCGAATACTACCAAAGGAGCTCGTAGGCAGGCCTATCAATTAATAATATAGTAGACATTACTTTCATTCACCCTTCGTGCGTAAGAAACGGGTCAAACCTATACAATTCCTTAACAGTTAATAAATTACATGTCACCTAGTTTTCACGGTGACCCGAATACAAGTAAAACCATTTATTATACGCCTAAGGAATGAAGCCCTTTGATAACAATCTAAAGCTTGTCGAATATTACACCTTTTCGTATTTCTGTTACAAAATGCTTATAAGCACTTGGAGTTCATTGACCGCTTAAAAAGGTTATTATTTTGTATCAAAATTTGAACTATTAGCCCCGTTATAAACACGAATTCCACATGCTAAAATATTCAGATATCTTAACTTCTTTCTAACTTACATTTTATTTAAACACTAGAACACATATACCCGGTAAACTAATTACCTATATCAAAAGTTGTGCTTATCCTAAACACCATTAATTAAGTCTACTTAAACTCTATAATATATCTTCTTGGTGCACCATTTCTGCTGGCGTGCCACAGGGCGGCGTGCTATCTCCCCTACTTTTCTCAATTTTTATAAATTCCATCACGAATAATCTTCGATCTTCCTACCACCTTTATGCAGATGATCTACAAATTTACTCCCAAGCACTTCCTGATGATCTAAATGACGCTATTTCATTTATCAATGACGACATTAGAAGCATTTCTGATTGGAGTAATGAGTTCGGACTAAAAGTTAACCCAAGTAAAACGCAAGTCATTGTTGTCGGCAGCCCTCGGTTAATGTCTAGATTAAACTGGCCACTTCTACCATCTATTTCGTGTAATGGAATATCTATTCCTTACAGTGACACTGTCAGAAATCTAGGCATTATTATTGACAAATCTTTTTCTTGGGGTCCTCAGCTTCGAGAGTTGAGTAGGAAACTATTCGCATCGGCTGGGTCCTTGCGGAGATTACGCAATTTTCTACCAATCGCCACGAGAATTTCGCTTGCTCAATCCCTCCTTCTCCCCATCCTTGATTATGCGGATGCCAGTTATCTCGATCTCACTGAGGAGCAACTTAACAAACTTGAGCGCCTTCAAAACTTCTGTATTAGATTCATATTTGGATTACGCAAATATGATCACGTTTCCGAATTTCGTAAAAAGCTCAAGTGGTTACCCATACGGTTTCGCCGGAATACACATATTCTTTCTCTTCTTTACTCTATTCTTTTCAATCCTCTCTCTCCCCCGTACCTTAAAAACCGATTTCAATTTCTTCACGTTACACATTTAAGAACCCTGAGGTCATCAGAGAATTTAACACTGAAAATTCCAGTGCATTCCACAAACTTTTACGGCAAATCCTTCACTGTTCAAGCTGCAAGGCTGTGAAATGCATTACCAGTCTCTGTGCGGCGAGCAAAGTCCCTACCCATATTTAAAAGACTAGTAAAGCAACATTATCTATCGCTGAATAATTGAAGACAATGCTTATATTTTATTTATATATATTTTCCTTTTTGTTTTTGATGTGGATATTATTAAGTGCTTGCATTACAGAAATCCCGCGATCGTCTAGAGTACAGTGGCAATTTTACAAGGAAAACCAGTGCTTTCCTTATAAAATAAACCGGTACTGGCAACTCTGAAACGTTATTATTTTAATGGTAAAAAAATGAATGCTTCTTGTTAAATGTACACTCTGAGTTTTTGTATTGTTATAATTTCATCGTGAGGAAACCTACATGCCAGAGTAATTTACAAGAATGTCTATGGTATGCAAATTCTGCCAATCAGTGGTGGACTATATGGTCTAACCATTCTCAATCGTACTTTCGATTGTAGAGGAGGCCCGTGTCCTGCAGTGCGACGTATATGGGACGTACATACATATATAACAACTAACATGCACAATGGAAAATATATTAAATAAATAATAAAAATAAAAACGAAAATTATTAGTGCCATATTTAAAATTGCAACAATATATATCAGTAGTGGATAATTTGCTTCATAATCTCTGTCTAAGTACATAATATATCGACATAATATATATACGTATATCCTAATACTGAAGGCATCCCTCCACATTACATCACAGATTTTGTTCTTAAGTTCTACTCATCAGCCAATAACTTCAACTCCAAGAATTTCCACAGTCAACCTGTCGAAAACTTTCCAGAATACCTTCTAAAATTCTTAAATATAGGTACAATTTTTCCTTCAAATATCGCATGAGACAAGTAAAATTCGCGTTATTTCTTAAGACATTTTATTCTTCTCTTTCCTTAACTGTTATCGTTAAATACAATGTTACCAATAAGGATGACCTATTCGCCATAATAAAAGAAAAGAGCATTTCATCCAAAACGTATAGGAGGCCCGGTCACCTTGTGGTAAGTCGCTGGTTTACCTCCATTTATGAGTGACTACAGACCAACACAACTATTGTCGGATTGCGGTGGTAAAAATGTAATTTTATTCTAAAAAAAATATAATTTGTACATATTTTACAGCCTTAAAAATAAATGTACACCACATTATTATTTTAGGAAAACTACCTATTTCCTATAGACGACGTTAATTATAAATTACAAAAAAGCGATGATTTTTATAACCAAATTTTTAGTTTCGTTGTTTTTAAAGTCACTAAAACTTCGGTCGCAATCTAAGTTTATCCTATTAATATCTGGATTTACACCATAGTCCAAGTCTTGACAAATGGATATTCTAAACAGCGAAATATTTTTGACCCATTTGTTGACTAACATTTACGAAATCGTACCGGAAAACCAATCTGTTAATTATAAAGGAAGTAACTACCAGTATTTTTAATCTATGTCCGGCAAGGGGCGATACCAGTTAGCATATGCAAATAAAATAGAAGGTCACTCGATTTCGGAAATTAGAACAAATGTTGTCCGAGGTCTTTACTGAGAAATAATTTATACAAGCGTTGAATAATAATTTGGCTGGGCGGACTAGAATTGCGATATATGTATATACGTTGAATATATTGACTGGTAATTAAAACCCGGTCTAGAAATACACGTAAAAACGAACATGTTTTTTTTTTGTTGCATAAGTCCGGCAAACGAGCAACCAGGTCACCTGATGGTGAATGATCACTGCCGCCCATAAACTTCCACCATGCTTGGATCATGGAAGAGGGAAGGAGTATTGGACATTAAGAATAAATACCTAATATCTCAGAATAGCGCAGTGCAATGCTATACACTGCTTCCGTTCAAGTACAGTCAGCAACATAAATCGCTGAACACTTCACATTTTTCGATAAGCTTCTTATGAATTAAAATTTGTACGTACTACTCTGTAGTCGTAAAGTATAACCAAGTAAAGTCATCTATGCCGAAAAGTGCCATACGATATTGACAATAATTATTATTTTGGATGATAAGACAATTCCAAATCTCGCGACTGTGTAGCGAGCAAGCAGCGTGACTGATGCGACCTTCGCACGGTTTACGGTAAAACAAGCGTGCATTTCTGAATTATAGTTTTTGCAGGAAAGAGGGAAGGAAAAGATGGGAAGAGCAAAGAGATTTTGAGCGACAATAAAGCTATAGCTTCACGTCGATTTCCTATTAGACAGTGGTACCGGCCCGGACGGGCCCGACCATTCATGCTGAATTATGACTGACAACAGCGTGGCTCTACCACTTGTAGTTGTTTATCTGTTATCATGTATTTTTTTTTTTTTTATTGCTGTGAATGGCGAGACGAGCATGCCGTTCGCCTGATGGTAAGCGATGCGACCGCTCATGAACAGTAGCAAAACCAAACAACATCTTGAACTATAAAGCAATGCTTGGCATTCCACTGCGCTCGCCATCCTGAGACATAAGATGTTAAGTCTCAATATGTCCAGTAGTTACTCTGGCTACAATGTCCTTCAATCCGAAACACAACAGTGCATTTAAACTGCTGTTTGACGGGAGAAATAGACATTGCGGTGGTACCCACCCAGGCAGCCTCTCACATATGAGAGACCTACCACCAGTAAACAATGAATAATAATAGTATATTATTTTGTCGAATAATATACTATTATTATTCATTGTTGTTTAGTGAAGGAAAACATCGTGAATAAACCTGCATACTATAGCGATTCATAAGAATTTCTATGGTATGTAAGTCCGCCAACCCGCACTAGGCCAGCGTGGTGGAAGTGTAGGGTAAGCAGGGGGAATGGCGCTCACTGGGTAATGGCGCTCACCTCTGTAACTCAGTCAGACCTGAACATAGCAACACGCCGCGTTACGTGGAGCGTGAGGGGAGGGGGCCTCTAACAGACAGCAACGCCAACGGTCAATCAGCTCGCGTCCTGTGACCATGAAGTGCGTTTCTTCGTTTGCGGCCGCGTCGATGTAATTTTAGGTTAGGTGTTTTTTGTCGGTAAGTCCAAAACTTTAATGCTTATTCATTATTAATTTTACATTTCTGACACTAAATATATTCTATTTTTCAATAATACAATCAATTTTCAACAATTATGTGTAAGTTTTTATAAATTTCAATTAATCACAAAATGGCCGTTTGGGGTTATACCGCTCATCTGAGCGCCATTACCCCTTAGTATTTTTTTTAAAACTTTTATAGATATGCCAAGAAATCGTCAAAGGACCACTGCCAAAGCGGTTTGGACCGAAGAAGACCTTCAATCTGCTAAAACTGCGATTGAAGGAGGTTTGTCGAAAAGAAAAGCAGCACAACAATATCACATACCATTTACTACTTTAAGAGACCGTTTAAAAAATTATTTGTTAAATTGAAAAAAGGCTAATCTTACGTATAGTTGATGCTGATTTGTGATTATAGATTTCATATTCATTCCATACTGTTGATCTCATTAATATTTCTTTAATTAAAATGTATCCTACTTGTTATATTCCAAATAAAATGTTTGAGCGTTATTACCCCGTACCCTGAGCGGCATTACCCAGTCAGGGGTAATGCCGCTCAAACATGTTTTTTTTATCATTTTTTCCTATTACTCGTAGATTAAATATATTATATGCTTATTTTGTTAGTTTGTTGATTACTCGATAATTAAAGACTTTGTTATTTTTCTTAATTTTGATTTATAATAAATAATTTAAAAAATACACCATATTTTCCTTAAGTGAACGCCATTCCCCCTGCTTCCCCTAGGCCCGTGCTCTGCAGTGGGACGTATATGGGTTGATACTGATTGTTTATTAGTTATCAGCCTTCGTGGTGCAGTTGGTTAGGCGCCAGCTTTGAAACGAGTTCCCTCCCGGTTCGATCCCCGCATTGATACAATGTTTGTGCAGCCCACAAATATTTGTCTCCGGTCTGGGTGTTTGTAAGACCGAAAAGTCTCTCGTAGTTTCTGATACCCACGATGCAAGACTTTACGATTTTACTTAAATAATAGTAACGAATGAATACATAATTTTCATTGAATCATCTTGTATCTGACAGAAAAAAAATGTCATTAAGGTGCAATTTATCTGGCCAGTCATCTATAAAAAATACACACACACACACATACAAATTCGAAGTAAATAACCTTAATAATAATAACCTTGCAGCTATATACGAAATTATTTATTTAAAAATACGGAATATAAATGCTATTGAAATTGCAAATATATGGTTTATGTATCCGAAATAAATTTAACTTATATGTAATAATTAAATTTAACGAAACCTCATTCCGAGCGGCATTGGAATTAACATTTCTAACGAGTAGAATGAATATGAATCTTCGATCAAATATACACTAGATACAACATGAGCCCTTAGAAAATGGCACCAAAAAAGAGTACTTAAGCACTCTTTTGCCTTCAGTCACGCACCGACCGTTGCTTCTAAAACGTCGCAGAACTTTAGACAATATTATGTGAAAAGCTACTTTAAGCTCCAGGAATAAGGTGGAATTTATGTTAATATATTTGGAATATGTGATCTTTTTGTTTACTTTTTTTCATGTCAAGCATCGGTGCCACTTTTTAACAGAACTTTTACAGGGAACTGTGTATCTAGTGTATATTTGATCGAAGATATGAAAAATGAAAATGAAAATATTTATTGAATCCATAAAATGTCATACACTATTTAGATTCTTTTTTTTCCACTACCACCCAGTTCACAAGGCTGTTTTCGCCAGAGAAGAACGGGCAAGAAACTCTAGCGTTGCTCTTTTCAAAATAAGTTTACAATACAGTGATCATTCAGGAGTTCAAATTCAGAGCAGTTCATAAATTATTCATAATAATAATTATATTGTACGGCTGAGTTAAGTGTGGTCGCCCTGACCGCGGAATCGGTATACACTGTTGAGCAAAAGCAATGAAAGGCAATAAAAAAATTAAAAAAGAAAAACAAAGTAATTAATATTATCATTATAAGCAAATTGAGCAGACCAGTCTACACAAGCAGCACCCGTTCACGAGTATGACGCATGTGCCAGCCATCGGTCTCCTCAACCGTGTTATAGGGAAGTGACCGACCCGGCACACGACGCCGCCGCAAGCACAGACCTTTAAGCGAGCATGACGTACTCAAATTGCCTACAACTATGGTGACACAAGTGGGATAATTATTTTAATTATATTTAACAGAGTACACACACATCCGGTTCGGGAACTTATATTATGTTTCATTCCCACGCCTTACTATCTTCTAAGTATTCTGAAATCTTATAATATGCTTTATTACACAACTGTCGTTTAATATTAGATTTAAATTTATTTATAGTTAAGGCTTTTATGTGAGTGGGAACTTTATTATAGAAATGTATACAGTAACCCTTAAAAGATTTGCTAATTTTCTGGAGCCTGGTCTTATGACTGACTAGATTATTTCTGTTTCTAGTATTTCTGCCATGAATATCGCTAACCTTTTGAAATTGTTCTATATTCCATTATTAAATTAATACATACATTAAATTAGCGAATATAAATTCTGATGCTACTGTCATTATATTTATTTCTTTATATTTTTCTCTCAGAGATTGTCTGGAGCCTAACGAATAAATAGATCTTATGGCTCGTTTTTGAAGAATAAAGATGGTATTAATATCAGCAGCACCACCCCACAACAAAATTCCGTAACTCATTAGGCTATGAAAGTAAGCAAAATAGACCAATCGAGCTGTATCAATGTCAGTCAATTGGCGAATCTTGCCCACTGCAAAAACTGCAGCACTCAGCTTTTTAGCTAACGCTGTTATGTGGGGACCCCATTGAAGTTTAGGATCCAATGTGATTCCCAAAAACTTAGTAGTCTCCAACAAGGCTCAACACATCCCCGTTCATAAAAATGTTGGCATTCACTTTTTTTACGTTAGGCGTTATAAATCGAATACATTTAGTTTTTTGGCTATTTAACAGTAAATTGTTAACGCCAAACTAATGTACTATTCTTGAGAGAGTGTGGTTTACTTCATCAAAATTTGATTGATGTCGTTTAATTTTAAATATCAGTGAAGTATCATCAGCAACTAGGCCAGCGTGGTGGACTATATGGCCTAACCACTCTCAATCGGTAGTCGATTGTAGAGGAGGCCCGTGCCCTGCAGTGGGACGTATATGGGCTGATACAGATACAGATCATCAGCAAACAACACTACCTCACATTTATCCCTTATAAAATAAGGCAAGTCATTTATATAAATCAAAAAGAGAAAGGGTCCAAGAATTGAGCCCTGCGGAACCCCTATAGTAACAACAGATCCATGTGATTTTTGTCCGTTGAAATCAACCCTCTGAACCCTATTGTTTAAATATGATTTACATAGTTCAAGCGCAAGTCCATTTATTCCATAGTGGCTCAATTTCCTGATAAGAATATCATGATAAACGCAATCAAATGCTTTGGATAGGTCACAGTATACACCTAAAGCATCCTGAGAATCCTCCCAAGCATCAAATATGTTGTCTATGAGCTTCACACCAGCATTAGTGGTGGAGCGACCCCGAGTAAAACCAAATTGTTTACCATGAAGTAAATTATTACTTTTAAAATAATTTTGCAACTGTATAAGCATCAGTTTTTCAAAAATTTTGCTAAATGAAGGCAGTACTGATATAGGTCTAAAATTAGAGGGGTCATCTGTACTACCAGATTTAAAAAGAGGTATTATCTTACTGAATTTCATTTTATCAGGAAATATGCCACTATTAATACATGTGTTAAAAACTAAAGCTAGCTGAGGAGCTAATATAGGTAGTACATAGTTGAGGATCTTTGTAGAGATTCCCCAGAGGTCACAAGTATTTTTAATGTTTATAAGTTTAAATGTTTTTACAATGTCATCACTGTCAACGGATTGGAATCGCCACACCCTGGCACACTTTCCTGTAATAACGTATGGGCTAAAGAAGGAGACGAATTTAAGCTTTTTGTTATGGAAACTGGTATATCTGTGAAGAACTTTTCAAAAGCCCTAGCTACTTCTATATCAGAGTTTATTAATTTATTATTAATATTTAAGCTAAACTCGGTGTCACGAGGTTTAGCTTTCCCAGTTTCCTTATTAATTACACTCCATGTCATTTTAATTTTATTTTTGGAGTTTTTTATTTTTTCTTTTAAGTATAATGACTTTGCTTTATAGCAGACTTGTTTAACCAATTTAGAATATTTTTTAACATATTTTTTAAAATGCTCACTATGATTATATGTTCTTTCCGAATAAAGATCATATAGTTTCTTCCTACTTATGTGTATGCCAACAGTGGCCTAATTATTGAAGCAAGTTTTTTTGCTTGTGGGAACAGACCTGGATGTAAAGATTGATTCAAATTCCTTACAAAATATGTCAAATACAGAATTATACAGAGTATTGGGGTTGTTACCCTGTACTAGTACATTGAATTTTTTCAACAAATTATTCTTTAATTTATCTAGCCGGATCTTTGTTACAGGAACAACATTAAGTTTTCCAATGGAAGTTTGCTGGAATTCGCTTCTAAAAGTGACTAGTTGTCCACAATGGTCAGAGTCTAACTGATTAATAATAGATTTATTTACTGGGACTATATCTGTGAACACATTATCTATGCAGGTAGCGCTAGTGTTGGTTATCCTAGTTGGCTCCAAAAATAGATTGACTAAGTCAAATGATAGAAAGAGATTTCTTAATTTTCCAGTCATAGCAGACATATCTAACAGATTAACATTGAAATCTCCACACACCAACAATATTTTATTCGATTTACTTAATTTCCTCAATGCATCTTCAAGTATTATTTCAAAAGTATCATACAAAGAGGAAGGTGGTCTGTATACACTTACAACTATGAACTGCTCTGACTCTATACATGAGATTTCTACTGTTTGCTCCACAGAGACACTCACTATATCTTTACGTTCTTTAAATTTAAATTTAATATTCTTATTCATTAAAATTAGTGAGCCACCATGTATAGCGTTTTTTCTGCAAAAGTTGCTACCAACTACATGATTCTTGAAATTGAAAATGAGCTGTTCAGTTCTCAGCCAATGTTCTGTGACACAAAGTATATCAGTATTCTGACAACTCATGAACAATTCCATTTGTAGTTCCTTACCTAGCATGAATGAATAATGAATGAATATATAACACTGATATATGTATTAATAATAGCTTTGACAGCCTCCGTGGAGCAATCGGTTAATCTCCGAATGTAAAACTATTAAGCTGCCCTTTCGGTACCCCGGGGGAGGCCGAAAGGGTATGTCAGTGTCTCTGGCCGAATGTAAAACTGACGGTCGCAAGTTCAATCCCAACTCCAAGACAAATTTTTGTGTGTTCCAGGAGTATTTATTTCGGATCTAGGTGTTCCTGATACCGAAAATTCTCTCGTAGTTTCTGCTACCCACGACACAAGACTTTATTGATCTTAATATGGAGTCGGGACTATGTGTGAGCCTGTTAGCTGTTTTTTGTATTTATATACAAAATAGTATACAGGCGGACTTGATGCCAGAGGCATTCTCTACAATCTACCTTTAGGTAGGGGCGTCACTTATATCAATACTTTCCGTCCGTTCGCGATCGCTTAAGAAAATCGTGGCTAGAAATTGATCACTGTGTATCACAGTTCCTAACTGGACATGGCAACTTTAAGAGCAAACTATTCACTTTTAAGCTGGTTGAATCGCCTGCGTGTCAATGCTCTACACCTGACTGTGAGTACGAACAAACTGCACATCATATACTTTGGGAGTGTGATCGCTGGTCCGATGAACGCGGCATAATGTTGAACAATATGCAAATAACTTCTGGTGTTGCATACTATACGGACCTCGTGGAATCTAGGAGGAACTTCCGTGCTTTCCGGCGCTTTTGCCATACCTATTATTGGACCCAAATTTAGCAGCTCAAACTATAGGACCCATGTAATTTGTTTATCCCGTGGTGCTTAATACATCTGGCTTCTCCAGTTGTATATCTTTATATAAGAGGATACATACCTCTCGACTCAATATTTTTTGTCACCCGCTTTGCTGCGGAGGGAAGTGAACAACTATTTGTTTCCAACTCCTCCTTTTGTTTTTTCTTTCTGATTAATTTCGATGTGGGTTAAAGACAAACTAGTGTCCCTGAGAGACTCGCCGAGCTCCGGAGCTCGGTGTCATATCTTTGTGTGCCACTGTTGATCCTGGCTGACCGGAGTTGCAGTGGCGGGTGTGAGGGCGGGAAAGTCTCTAAAAAAAGTCTTCCTTTAGGTGAAGCAGAAATGAAGTAAAGCAGGTTTATTTTACATTTAGATAGGAAAAAAATACATTATTTATTAAAATTAAGTATACACTATACAAAAATAAAATATACACAGACATATTGTACATACAACAACATAAAAACATATCATAATAATATAAATCTATCCGGCCTATAAATGAGTCAAAATCCGTGGGAAATCACTCCGGTTATTAGCAAACACCGTCGTGAGCAAGTGTTTCCGCATATAACAATTAAGGTAATTTAGAAGTGGACGCGTTGTCATAACAAAATGAATTAATCTGTGTAATAGACACAATTTATTGCAAATATAACCAACGCGAGAACAGAGAAATAACGACATATTTAGTATCTGAATCGGTTGATGTAATTAAAATTAATAAATTCATCCAGCAGTCACATCCATCGTTTTGACCTTACAATAAAATACCAGTTTTGTGTCGTATCTAACTATAAGATAGTTTTCTGCCTTACAAACGCCAATAGTGGTAACAAAACAAAATAACGAAAGCATTTGTGGGGATTGATTCCTCAATCTCTTGTTTCATAGTTGGCGTCTAACAAAGACTATAACAATGACCATTCCGCCTTTACGTCTCCCACTGCAAATCCTTTAAACCAGGATAGACAATGGCACGTTTTTATATAACATCAGGTACTGATACTGATAAAATTAACCAAACACTATAATTTATATATGAAAATGGGATCTTTTTCCACTACTCTCCGTAACAAAATGAATTACAACAGCTTTGTATAAAATGACTGTTTAAGCCTGATAGGTCAACTGTAAGTCACTACGGATTAAATTAATATTCCTTATACAGGATGATACTGACATATAGCATCTGAAGTCACTTTTTCATCATGCTTCGGAAATATGCCTGAGTCGTATAAAGCCGCTTACCTATACAGACTGATCAAATGCCTTGAAAAGTACGATCGCGATTTTTGACAAAACAGGCATGGGAGGCCAGGGCCAGGCATTTTCTTTCTTGGTACAAAGTTACCTGGTGTGGTTCAGAATATGTACTTCAAATCAAATAACATATTTCATATCACCCTGTATATCGAAGAATGCTAAAGTGTACAATTAATAGCGATCATGATATTATGTCATTCGCAAGGTTGACCGACGAGTTACGACCAAATGAAGGTTGCAGGAAGTTGATGGTAGGCCATTTCCAACAAGTCGCCATAATATTTTACCATGACCTATTTACCATTATTCTAAATATTTGGCATCGTGCTTAAAATACACCCGTAGGCCATCACACAAATGAAACGATGATAAACTTTTATGATCTTATAATACTACGTTCTACTCGCTGCTTCCTCGATGTTAAAGTAGGTTTTATCAATCAATTTAGATGTTCGGTCCACACAAAAATAATCAGTAGAAGAAGAAATTTTATGTATCTATCGCTCCGTAATATATCTTTTGTTTCTAAAATATCTAATTTCCTTTTCTGTACCTCTGACAACGTGAGTACAAATGATCGATTGAGTCTTTGAAGTATGAAATCATAAAAATCTGATTCGCATTTTTTTTATAAAATAAATGTTCAAAAAACTGCATACTGTTTTTACAACATAAGAACCCATACAACTTATCTCCGTAGTTAAAAGCGTCGCGCATGATCGCCATAGACCCTTCACTTCGCGTGACCTCCGCCGTTATTTGTGCCCCTTACCCACTTGTACATTATTGTATTTTCGTCTCTTTCATTAATGACGCGAACAGCAGACCTTGCTACTTGCTAATCTCCTTCAAAAACACTTAAATCAGTTATTGTTAGTTGCCATGATATGTCTGATACAGATTTTTTTTTACTTTTTGCGGTCACTCGATTTACGTAGACGCTTTGGGTTAAATATTGTTAAAGTCAAAGACTGCCACAATTCACTAAGTTAGGTTATTGCTATAGTTAACAGTCCTTTGAATAAATAACAGCAATTACACGCATAAGGAAGCTAGAAATCGCTAGTCATTAAATGCCGAAGTCTTGCAATTGATAGCATTCTTAATAAGAAATCTTCCAAAATGGAATGAAAAGGTCTACTGATCATGAACCTATTGCCATTAGTTAAAATTAGAATTATCTAAACTCATACTAATTAGTCAAGAACCTATTTCCTTAAATTCATAATAATTAGTAGTAGATTATTACAGTCGTTTGACAAACTGATTATCCAGAATAAGTTGATTACCGTCTGATATAATCGGAAGTAATTAGTTCCCAAACGCGCTTTGCGAGGTACATGTGCCAGGTCATCAAAGGTTTAACATACTGAAACTCGTCTACAAATGGATGTGTAAAGGCATTATTTTAAGATACTTGTAATCCCGTAAGTAAAACTCATTTACATTTTTTCAAATTTCAGATAAATCACAATGCTGCCGAGGAAAAGATATCTTAGTGTTGCGCTAACAATATTACTGTTAGTTCGAGAATCTACACAATATGGCTCAGGAGCGCCAGCAGGGGTAAGTGCTTTAACTACGTCGTTATATACCGAGTTCACAAAAGGAAGAAGAATCTAGTTTTTCTTATCACCATCATTGAAAACCTCGTCAATTCAATTTCTTTGCTATAAATAGGTACCTTCTATTTAGGATTTACCTCTTCAACTTATAAATATACATGTTCCTTTTTTCTTGTAAATGCACGATATTATACTCATATTAGATTTATTTTAAAGCATAATTCTTGTCTTTCTTCACTTAACAAGTAACATACAAATGAAAAGGATCTCAATGCTGAGTAATTGCTGCCAATGGCAAAACAAAAATTGGGGAAATCATAAATGAAATACTACTAAACAGTTGACTCATTTTTATTTTTGCGGCAGCATTTCAAATGTAATGTCAGCAATGCATGAACTAAACAATGGTCCATAGTTTAAAATATGTTAATGAGAATAACAAAAATACTTAATTAAAATTCTCACGAAGACGTTCTAAAAGTTTTCGTAATTCTAGTAAATATTTTTATGTAATTTACAATAGACCGTCCACTTCAAATCAACACATCCAGCATGAAGTAAATGTAATACCTACAAATATTTATCCACAGGCATGCGCGGACCAAACCCCTCGCCACGGCGGTATAGAAGGACAGACTTCAGTGCCTCCGTACATGATACAGACAACTGGCTCCCAGGTCAGACAAGGAGATTTGCTGAATGTGACTATAGGGAGCCCGGCCGGCGCCCCCGTGCCTATAGGAGGGTTTATACTGCAAGCTAGGCAGATACAGGTATATATTTTTTTTAAAGTGGTAATTTAAAAGTGCTTATTACACCCAACAGTCACATACATAGTCCTGACCCCACACTAAGATCGAGTCTTGTGTCGTAGGTTTCAGGAACTATTAGAGACTTTTCGGTCTCATAAAAACCCAGACCAGACGGTGTGGGGATCGAACCCGCGGCCTCTCGTTTCACAGCCGGCGTCTTACCAACTGCACCACGGATGGCTGTCAATTTAAACCTTAATATGACTTGCATATACTCGTACTCACCGCGTATGAACTGGTTTATACCAGAACACGTGACTTGATGTTAAGATCAAAGTCTCATGCAAATGAGTGATTATTTATTTGGTTTTACAACAACCTGACCTGAAACAAATAGGTACTTGTGAACCAAATCTGTGTGCACCGCCCACACTAGTCCAGCCAGATGGACTATGGCCTAAACCTTTACAATAGAACTCTCTTGTCGAAGAATCCCATGCTCTGCAATTATTGAGGGCTGATACAATAGAGAACATTTATCTCGGTGCGAGCATCGTGGCTTCAGGTATCACAAAAAGCAAATTGCCAATACCGAAGTTCACAAACATCAAAAATATCTTCACGACACATTTACACATTTATTCCAGAATCCTGACACGATAGTGGGTAAGTTTGTGCGAGTGCCTCCGATGACACATGTGGTGACTTGCAGTCAAACTAATGATACTGTCACTCACAACACTCCTGAGGAGAAGGGAACTTTGACCTTCCAGTGGCAGGCCCCGACTGACTTCCTTGGAGGAGTCGAATTCAGGTAATCAATATTTTTTACACTTGAAAATCAATATTTTCATGTAGAAAAATACTTAATTTACAAAGATATGTTCCCAAAGAGAACCAATTGTTTAGTTTTAGTTAAGTTGTGACAATATTAAAAAAAAAACATTTCATTCCATTTCCAATTCACAATATATTCTGGAGTCATTCAAATGGAACATAATCATTCTCAGTCCATAAAAGTAAATAATAAGTTACGTGAAAAAAAAATTGTTCACGTTTTCTTTATCGAACTATTAATCTCTTTCTCTTCAGCTGTGGGAAATCATATTAAATTATCTCAACACTTCAAACAAATCTTAACCCCCAAAACATTTTTCATCAGAGCGACCGTAGCGCAAAGTTACGCAACGTTTTGGAAGAGTGTGGAGTCTTCACTGGTCGAAGTGGTGACTCCAGATACTGACGTCAGCACCATGCTACCACCCGTCACCACTAAGTACAACACGCAGCCGCCGCCCATCATTATGGAGAATAAGGTATGCAATGAAATGAAATTAAAATCTTTTATTGACACTTCTATCTGTATGTTAATATGTATCTTCATCATCATCAACGTCCTGGCATTCTACTGCTAAACATCGTTTAGTTATACATTTAGTTACACTTCTGTAATCAAATAAATAAGTAAGCTGAACCGTTGTGGAGAATTTGAAATCCGTATTAAGTTAAAGTATGTAACTAGATCAATTCTACATCTTGGATTGAACTGCCTACATTCGAAAGTTCGTAAATATAAAAGCCTTTTGCAATACATTTTGTGCTAAATCTACACGTAAGGAGCAAAAATATATTGCATGCTCATTTTGCATCAGAAAATTAAATCCTGTAATATTGTCCACAGCCGAAAGCAACTGCACCTGCCCTAGACGTGATCTATCAGGGCTGTACCGACAACAAACTATGTTTCGGAGTTCCACAGAATTGCGTACAGAAAGGTGACTGCAAAGCAGTTGTAGCAATCTTTGTCTCTGGAGACGAATATACTTTCGAAATCCAAGGCACTGGCAACCCTAAATACGTAGCAGCTGCTTTGAGTCTTGACGCAAAGATGGGAGACGACAGTGCGATGGAATGCGTTAGGAATGACAACGGCAGAGTCAGCCTTTTCACCTCCTGGACTTATCCGAAGGTCGAGCCTTATGTACGAAGATCAGATTCACCGCAAGACATAGTCCAATTGCAGGAATCGTCGGTGATTGATGGAAAACTGTACTGCAAGTTTAAGAGAAATGTTGTTTCCACCGTGCAAGGCATCACGTTCGATCTGGCTTCGAATATGTATAATCTGATGGTGGTGTCCGGAGATTCGATGAAAGGTTAGTGCATACTTTATTCATGATTTGTTTTTTAAAATAATATCGCCCATAACCCATTAAGTAAAACTACTTCTAAATCTATACAATAGTCAACTTAAGAATGGGGCGGTTCAACTGTATTGGTAATATCTAATGGAAATTCAGGGTGTTCTTTCACGCTTAGAGAGGCGACATCCCTTCGCAGTTGTAGAGACTGAATTACTCGTAACGTCTGCATCATTTTGCAATCGATCCAAGGCATCGAGCAGGTTATGGATCCATACCATAATATTCGCTTTGATGCCGTGTTTCGTATGCTAATGAAGATTTTCGGAGACACAGTACCCCTTTACTTCAATTACCCGTTTCTTTCTCTATCCCGTCCCATTTCCCAAAGCCTCCTACATTCCAAAAGCAAATTATAATGGGCGATGATAATAAGGACTACCCATCTCATTGGCTGATGTTATGGAATTTGATAAACTGAACATTAACCTATATTCAACGTGCCTATGTATTATAATTTATATAAGAATGCTTGTACGTCATTTGTCAGATGCAGACCGCGTAGGATTCCACAACATAGCGTACGAGGCGACGGGCGAGGCGATGGCGCTGTCCAGCGTGGGCGCTGCTGCGTCTGCGTCCAAGCTGCTGCTGAAGCTGCACGGCTCCTTCATGCTGATCGCCTGGATCGCTACTGCTTCTCTTGGAATATTACTCGCGAGGTTTGTTATATTTTAGCTTATGGTACATTACTTTATGCATGGGATTGTAAAGGAAAATTAACTTAAAATAACTAGATACTTTAATGTAATAAATTGGTATTAATGTAACAATTAATAAAAAACATAAAATGATTATAATGCGTATGGACTCATTAATTAAACAACTAAAATAATTAAGAAAATGAGATCACAATATGAAAGAAACAAAAATAAAGAAAACATGCAAATGTGCAGTTAAATACGTAAACATGCGTCCGAATTTACGTTTCTTGAGTTTTTAGTGCATCCATTATTATTAAGGTTATAAATTTAGTAATTAAATACACCCAACAGTCACATACATAGTCCAGACCCCAAACTGAGACTAACTCTTGTGTCAAGGGTATCAGAATTTTCGGTCACATAGACACCCAGACCCGAGACAAATACTTGTGCCTCAGAAATATTTCTCTCAGTGCGGGGATCGAACATGTTACTGCGCCACGTAGTCCGTTATATTGTGGTTTTACATACCCCGAAGAACGGACAAAATGTTAAAAAAATTGCAGGGCTCCGATCCTGAAATTGGTAGGGATAACGTCAGGTAGAACCAACGAACAAACATTCGTTCAAAAAAGTTAGAAAAAATGGATACTAAACGTAGATTTGTCCCCATTTTGTGCCAGTATAATAATTTTATTTTTTCCTATCACAGGTATTTCAAACAAACATGGGAAGGAAAGCAGCTTGGTGGAAAAGATATCTGGTTCGCTGTAAGTTTGTATAACTTCACTACTTAATATATCTGCCAATATTTACCATTATAATTCATCCATCTTTCCATCCATCGACCATCCATCTACAGCAGGAATAAGGCCTTGCAAGTTTACGATATTGAGGGTTAATCAAGAAATATTTTTTCATGGTTACGTAAAATGCACGCTCCCTGGGCTGATGAGCGCCCGACATTGTAACCACAGTAACTGGGCATATAGAGACTTAACATCGTATGTCTCAGGATCATCATCATCATCAGCCCGTTGCAGTCTAATACTGGACATAAGCCTCTTCCAAGGTACGCCACAGAGCGTACCAGAATGGCGCAGTGGGACTCCAAGCATTGCTTTGTAATTCATGGAGTTATTTGTTTTTGCTATTGATCATGAGTGGTCGTATCGCTTACCATCAGGCGAATGGCATGATCGGCTCACCTTTAAGTTTATTAGCCTTGTCATTTAACTACTCCATTTTGTGATGTTTATCCCAACGCTTATCAGACTATAGACCCTCATCATTTGACCATATCCCATATAATACGTAAAACTAACTGGCCTTTAAAATGTATGCCTAGCTTAGAGCTAGAAAAATAAAATGTGCTAATAGTACCTACTGAAGATAACCAAATTAATCTTATTCCAGTACCACCGCATCCTAATGGTATTGACGTGGCTGCTGACGATGGTTGGCTTCATCCTGATCGTGGCGGAGGTGCGCGGCTGGGCCGGCGGAGACAACCCTCACGCCATCACCGGCATCGTCACTGTCATACTCTGCTTCATACAGCCTATTGGTATGGACTTTATTTTAAATGATAACTCAAGCCTATACAGGGTATATCAAGACTGCTACCGAAAACGAAGCTGGGTGGTAGTTTTAATAACTTCAGACACAATGCAACCAAATTTTGTGCAAAAATTTGTGACGATTTTTTTTTGTTATATTATTTCTATCGTCCTATTTGGATGGTAAATACATAGATTGCCCTTAAATAATAATGTACACCCTTTTTATTTTTAAAGACGCTATGGTATGCAAGGCTTTAAATTATTATTTTAGCAAAAACTATGGATTGACCACCAATACTTGACGACATTCAAAAAATTTTTAAAAAATTGTTGCGATTATCAGCGAAATTTTTAGTTGCATTGTGTTTGTAGTCACTTAAAGTACCACCCAGCTTCGTTTTCGGCAGCAGTCTTGATATACACGGTATACATACATCCCCACAGAAATATTCGATATACCGGGTATATCAAGACTGCTACCGAAAACGAAGTCGGGTGGTAGTTTTAGTAATTACAAACACAATGCAACTAAAAATATCGCAAAAGAACGCGTCATTTTTTTTTTCAATGTCGTCGATTTTGGGTGGTCTGAAGTCACTAAAACTACCACCCAACTTCGTTTTCGGTAGCAGTCTTAATATACCCTGTATTTCCATGTACGTCCCACTGCAAGATATGGGTATCTTTGAATAAGAGGGCTTACGCAATAATCCACTGTGCCGGCTTTTCTTTTTCTTTTTTTTATACTGGCCCGGCATAATGACTGCATCTGATGGTAAGCGCAAATGTCGTCCAGGCAGAGTATCGATTTACATCAGACGGCAGTCCCATGCCATTCGATACAATTATGCCGGCCTGCTAAGATACCTCTTCACACCACGGTGGAAAGACCGTTCATCTCAAGTTACAGGCTCTGCCACTAACTTCAACAATTAGGTTTATACGATTGTAATGTTATGTGTGATATTGTAGGTGCATACTTCAGGCCTCATCCGGGTACTGAGAAACGAGTGATATTCAACTGGGCGCATTGGTTTGTTGGCAACGCCGCACATATTCTTGGAAGTGAGTAGATTCTATTTTAGAAAGTATTTTTTTATATTATTGTTTCGTCCGTATATCAGAGAAACGATCGACACGGGATCGATCTCGCACGGTAAGAAATGGTTGTGTGATCCACAGATATTTAATCCCTGATCTTGGTGTTTGTGGAACTGAAAAATCTCTCGTAGTTTCCAATACATAAGACACAAGACTTGATTTTAGTGTGGGGTCCGGGGCTCTACTCTAAAAAACCCGAAACGAAGTTCGAATCTTCGGACGATCAAAGTTTTTGACGATAAGAATGTTCCTACTGTGTAAATGTTCGGATTCGTATAACGTACATCGTGACCATAAGTCTATGGTCGTAACATAGGTCAGATATTTTATATGTTGGTTATAAGTCTATGTAGGTACATTCGTATCGTCATAAACTTCGATCGTTTGAAGATTCGAACTTTGTTTCGGATTTTCATAGTAGGGCCCCAGAAGTATAATTATAATGAGGACTCTTTATTTAAAACACCACAAATTTATTACAAAAATCAAAGAATGTACAGAACAAAAGTGCTAATAAACGAATTTCCTCACTAAAAGCGATCTCTTCCGGACAACCGTAAACAACATAATTGAACTATGTATGTGATTATTTGGTGTTGTAATTTGTATTGATTTAGAATGATGTATGTTGTGTACAGTCGTGTCGATATTCCTGGCGGTATACCTGCCTAAAGCTGAGCTACCTGGTTGGAGTGTGTACATCCTGGCTGCATTCGTAGCCTTCCACGTGGTCATGCATATAGTGCTCTCCGTAAGTAATCCATTTATAATACTGGCTGTCTGTATCAACACGTAGGTATACATCCCACTGCAGAGCATAGGCCTCCTCTCTCAGATAAAATACCTAATGGATAATCTCGTCCAGTACAGTTTGAATACCTTTTTCACCAATAATACATAAATTAAGTTCATCAGGCCCATCAAAACTTGAAATACAATAACCCCTCAATCTTACAATATATGCGACACCAATGTATAGAATAACAACGTGTATAAATATAGTTATGTAATATAAGATGTACTTATATCTTCAGGCGACGTGGTGTGTGGGTGAGCGCGGCTCAGTCGGCGTGTCTGGAGGACTCGCCATGAAGCACCTCGCCCCGCACTCCTCTACTCCTGCCACGCTAGCTTCCAGACCGCCGCATCAGGTATATACGTACATACATCTCACATGATATACTGTCATACTCTTTGTTTTGTCAATATCTGTCTATTATAAACTGAAATAAGACGAAGAGGCAAAGGGGATATAAAATAATTATGATCATGACAATATAAATTCCATCCATCAATCCATCAGCTAAAGGAAGTCCACAGCTGAACATAGGCATCCCCCAATGATTTCCACAGAGACCTGTTGGAGGCAGCCTGCATCCAGCGACGTCCCGCGACCTTTACCAGGTCGTCGGACTATCTTGTGGGTGGACGTCCTACGCTGCGCTTTCCGCTAGGTTTATTTATATTGGTTGGCATTATAGTATATTGCGAACCAATATAAATATACAATTTCAAATAACTTTTATTATATTTTTGATGCCTTAAAACAAACTGTATAAAAACATCTACATCTATATTTAAAAAAGACCGTTCATATCTTTTTAATATATCCTATTTTTAATGACAGTGGCCAACAAAATTGTATATGTCTGCTCTATTTCCACAGTTCTCCGGATTCAAGAAGCTGATGTTGGGAGTATACGCACCGGTGATACTGATTCTAGTCGTCGCTATGATCTACATCGTGGCAAGAGCGCCTCTTGGAGACACCGACTCTATTCTCGGAGTTTAACTGCAAAACCATTCACTCATTCGTTCTCAGTTCAGTCACTCAGTCATTCAATCGTTCTGTTTCAGTCAATTCATTCAATCATTTAATTTTAGTCATCCAGTCTAAAAAATTGCTGAGTATAGCTTACCCATTTTTATAGGAATGTTAAGTAATATCTGGTGTGATATTATAAATGAGATAATACCATAATGCGATTACTAATTCAGGTCTCGAACCTAGCGTGGAGATCACCGTCAAAATATTTTTTGTAATTTTTACATTAAATTGATGTAAGCTCTTTGTATTTTAAGTTTGTCATGTAATATTTGTATTTTGGTCTAAATAAATTATTATTATTAATTCTCTTAAAAATATCTACTATCACTTCATCTACTATAACTTATCTTAAAATTATCCGTTTTCTATGTAGTTGCATTGCAAACAGATCTGGTTAAAATTACTTAAGGTGACATAAATAGTATAAAATATTCGTGCACAAAATAATTTTATAGTAATTTAAGATTTATACATTATTAACATAAGGTTGATGAGCTATCGTACTAGACCCTGTAATATTTTTATGCATGTTAATTGTTCAAAGACGAATTTGATCGAACATTTAGAACAACTATTGTATAGCTATAGTTTTAAACTATTATCATCACAATTCCAATTATGATATTTGATATGCTAGCAGAAGTTAGCGACTATTATCAAATCTTATTTGATTATTAATTTTATTATAAGTATTATTTAAATATCGGATAATATTAATACATCACAATAATTTGTACAGTAATCTTAATTTATATGGTAAGGGTTTATAAAAAGAAACACTGTAATGTTTTTTAATCAAACAAAAATCCGATCATTATTTAACCAAAAGAAATATTTTTCTGAACGATCATTCCATATAATCAATATGCGATATTGATTTGTATGATTTCTCCATTTTGTAATCTTTTTAATCCAATGCCTTAACTTTCTTTTTTATTTAACAATGTTTTGCTATTACAATTTGATATTTCAACTGTCACTGACTACCCAGAATATAAGCGTCTCCTTAAAAATAACTAATATTTTCGCACAAGACTAGAATATAAGAATAACGAATAAGATAAATAATTTAAGAATTTTTTGTTCGAATTATCAATACTAAATAATATTTGCTAATTGAGAAAACTCTTTTCTTTAATTAATGGTGCTTGATTAAGCGACCGGCTGTGAAACAGGAGGCCTGGGATTCGATTCCCGTACCGAGAAAAATGTTTGTGTGACCTTTATATATTTATTTCGAGTCTGTTGTGAGACCGAAAAGTTTGTCGTAGTTTCTGATACCCACGATACAATTTACCGTGGGGTCAAAACTATGCATGTGACTTTTGGGAATTAAATGAACTACGGCAATTTAAAAAAAACACATACATAATACAACATTGCATGATTTATACACCAAAATATTTTATTGTAGGTAGTTGATGAATACGCATATTGTATAAAGCCTACAATGAGACTTATGTTATACCTAAAATATGTTGTGATACTGCATAGCACGATGTTAATTACTTATATTTAATTTTATGCTATTATTTATGAATCGAAATAAAACTAATTGTTGATATTTGTCTTATTTTATTCTTATGGTACTGCACCCGTTATAACAACCTATGTCATCAATATGCGACATATTTTTCAAAGCCCAAAAATAACTAGAGCAACAGAGAAATAGAGATTTCGTGAAACTCATCATCCTCATTATTCGAAATATTTCTCAACACAAAAACTACCGGGCGCTAAGCAAAATCGCCAGTAGCACTCCTTAGTGACGAATAGCCGAACTACGATAATAACGTGTAATGATTTGTTAAAACAATTTTTGAATAAATCAAGCGATTACATGGTCTACGGCTGACGTATTATTATATGCTACAAACCTAATGATGCCTTGTTATAATTAGAGTGGAAAACTATTTGTTCCATTTGAAGAATAAATTTTTACCATTCATGCGCACTTTATTCTTCTATTTGCCGATAGATGGCGTTGCTATAATAATGCAACGTAGCTATTATTATTGCGTTGTTTTGAAGTTCTGATTTTGTTTTGTTTAAATTTGAATCTGTGTTTAATAAAATAATAAAAATTCGTATTTTTATACTAATACAAATTCCATTTTAATATAAAAATAAACTTTATTCTCCAATTCATTCTTCTTTAGGTATTTGTGAATCTTCAACAGTCCGACTAGCTGGCACATACACTTTAAATGAGAACTCGGTTCTGGGAAACGAACCAGGGTTGACAACAAAACAGTCTTGATAACTCCGTGTGTAGGGCTGAAAGTGATCTGCTATCACCACTACATCTGGTATTGGGTATAAACTTAAAGCATCTGTATGCTTCCATAATACTGGCTGCACTCCTAATGACAATGGTGACAACGTACACTGACTAAACAACGTCTTTGTTAAATGTTCCGGAATGTCTCCAGACTCTGGAAAATGTACAGTATTACGGCACATCTTCATCATCAAATCCTGTCGTATAATGACCAATTCTTGTGTGCAGTATTGAATGCGGCAGGGATTTGACGTAAATATTACAGAATCTCCTAGTTTATCTTGTATTCCTGTAGTGATGGATTTAGGCAATGCAGGCCTTGGTAAAACATTAGCCGAACATGGATCTGACCTGCCTGGCACAAAAATGAATTTGCAACATTCTTTCAGCTTTTTGTACTGGTTTATGCACTCCCCTAAGCTAGTCAAAGCTTTTTTAAGCTGCATGCAGTGTTCTTGGCCATATGGACGAGACAAGAAATCCCCCATTAACACTATTGCTATGGGTGGGAACTCATTGTAACCTTGAAACAATTTTTTCAATTTCATCATGACCTTTTCTTTGTCAAGCCAAACATCTGCCAGGAAAATAATCATGCCATCTTTATTCTCTTCCTCAATTTTCAATAGAGCTTTGGAGTTCTTAAGTAACATTTTAGAATTGCCTCCAAAAGTGTTCAAATTTCCAAAATAGGATAGTGATGTAGCTCTACTCTCAGGTGGTGGTAGAACCAAACCAAGAACATGGAATAATTTGTCCTCGTAATAGCCTTCAGCTAATACATAACTGAATTCAGTGAATAAGCCAGAGTGATACCTTGTTTGTGACAAGTCTATCTGAACAGTACCAGTGGGGTCTTCTAAATAATATTTTCCTTCTACTAACTGTGTCAATAAACCCAATACGACTATATCGTTAAGTCTACTAGATGAACTCAACAGCACTTCGATTTTACGCAATTGAAAATTCTGATCATTATCCCCAGATGGCAATGATTTTTGTGCAAATAACTTGTTACGTATTGTCCTCTGCCAGATCATCGTGTATCGATCTATTAAAAACTTAGATTTCCATTTTTGATCGGGGTACAAACTGTTAGTTGCTGCGGAGTCGATGTAAAACTTTTTCTTCTCATTATCATAGCAAAGTTTGGGAATATTAAATGCGTCTATGACGTTTAACACAGTCTCCGATTCTTCCAGTCCTGACGTGGAACATTCCTTGTAAGCTACTTCTAAATGTTCTTTTTCTAATACTGGCTGCGATAACCTCTGTTTTAGTATATAGGTGGTCAATTTTTCTAACAAAGCTGGCCGTTCATCCGGCGATAATTGAGATAGCTGTTCGGACACAAATGTGCTTGCTTCCTTTCGTAGCATAAATCCACTAATTTTAAACGCATTGTTCACTTCACTGCGCATTTGCTGCATTATAAATTATTATTTTAGAACCACAGTTTAGAACCTTTTTTTGGACCATAATATTTATTCCACCTGCCCCGCCAAAATTTGACATTTAACATCAAAATGGTATCAAGTTCAGAAGATGCAAAGGAAAAATAATTATACAGCTTACGCTAATCCTTGTAATGACTTAATAAAAAATACGAAACTTCGAATATCTCATTTAGTATCATCAACATTTGCATAAGTTATTCATAGAATAATTTATTTCAAGTACTTGATTTATCAATAACAGTCTCAAATAAAATAGATCACTATTTTATATTGTACCAAAACATTTCGAATTAAAAAAAAATGATGGTGTAAATAAAACAGTTTAGTGTAAATAAGTATTACGATACGGAAAGAGGATAAAATTTAATTGCAGTAAAAAGCATAATATAAAAAATGTAATGAAGAAACAATTTAACAATACCGTCACGCATGTATTATTAATCCCAATGAAAATTAAGAACATAAATACATACAAGCGTCATCACGTATAATTTGTCGCTATGTCAAGAATTTCGTAAATATGTTTATGTACCCACATTAAAACCGACGTAATATATTCTGCTTATAAAGGAACATGTTCGTTAGTCATTGTTGTGTTCGTCTGTGTTGTTGACCAGTTCCTTGTTGACTGTTGTGAATGTTGTGATGTAAATTGGCAGCACTGCCCACAGGCCACAATCATACGATTTGACGTCAGTGCTGTGATGTAAAACAGTATTTATTTAACAGCGTTTTGCCCGCAATATTTTCATTCACAAATCTGAGTTAGAGGCATAATAAGTTCGCGATAAGTGGCCTTCGTTTTATTGTACGCGTAATACGTCTCAGTTTACGTGAACCTTGTGTTTATATCAGTTTTCAAAGCGAAGTTTATAAATCTATTTTCGCACACTCGTATGTAAATCTAGATTAAAAGAAAAGTCTAGATCAAGAAAATAATAGTGCGGTACCAAAATGTCTTTGGGCGGGCAGTGGAGAATCATAAGACACTATTTATCGTTGACGAATATAAACAGTGAAATTGAGAAGTTAGTGCAAAAAATTAAACCAACAACTCCGGAACAATGGGAAAGTTAGTATCCTATATTTTCGTTGTTTTTTTGCCCTTGGTAACGTGTTGTAGCTTTAAGAGTTGACCTCATTAGATATGTGCTAAAAATATGCAGATAATTGTTAAAGCGGCTACAAGAAATAGGAACGCATGTCACAGATTATTTTTACTTTCGCGAGACCTTTCAGTGCTATTTCCTTGTTACGTACGCATTGATAAAAATATTTGCGATGTATGCCTATGTTTGCAGTTTGGCACATTTACCCTGTGCATTTACCTATCACAATATTTGAACATCTAAGTAGTATGAAGAAATATTGAGTAAAAAATATTATTAAATGTGATATCCAATTTTCCAAGCTTAAGATAACTTCTACATTTAAATTAAGATAAATACTTAAATAAAATAAAACTTTTTTGCCAAAACATGGGCCCCATGGCTTTAATAAACCTAGGATCTTTTTTCTAAATACAACACAATATTGAAATTGATTCCAACCATGCTTGGAGTTAATGATAGTAGTCTAAATAAACTATTTCGATTTGTTATTCACCTATTCAAATCTTATTTATCATTTCTAACAATTATTAGTCATAACTTGGGTTCATTTATTTTATACTTTTCATGCTTTAAAGCATCATCCCAACCAGTATTAATAATTACATATTTTTATATATTTCTTAATAACTGAATTCTAAATCCATCCATCAAAAAAACAATTACTTACAAAAATGAGTATTATGTTCTAGAACTATTGGCAATAATTCAAAAAGCCGTACCGGTGCAAGTAATGAGGGAAGTTAAAAGTGAAGAGAAAAGAGACAACAAGGACTATTCAAAAGCAACTACCCTGGACAATGTAGAAGGAAAAAGTGAAAAGATTGAAGAGAAATTAAGCCCTCCAGCCCTGAGTGTTGGTTCGGAAGCCAAAGACATCACATTTGAAGGCTTCCTACAGGGCCTGAAGTTGAAAAAAGACCTCCATTTCGGTAAAATATCAGAGGCCAGTTGGAAGTCCAAGAAGCCAGTTGTAAATAAGGTGTGTATTGCAATGTCATGTAAACCATTGCACGGATCAATTGCATTCAATTTCATAACAAGTTTCTGTTATCTAACATGAAGGTCACATAACAAAAGACAATAAATCATTCGTAATAATAATTGTATTGGTAAATTTTCGACATTTTCTACTTGGCATCTTATATCTTTATTATAGTATAATATTGTGATACACAGAATAACAGATGTTTGTCTAATACATTTTATTTATAGATGTTATTTAAGTCAAATTCTATGGTCCACCAACTTGCTCTAGGCCAGTGTGGTGTATTACATGGCCTAAACACTCATTCATACTCTCAATGTAGGGTTGGCATCCCATGCCCTGCAGTGGGACCTATATGTGTGATACATTACAGTTATATTATTTTTAAACTTATGTGTGGAAGTAAAAATATTATCTATAGTATCCTATACAACTATAGGCCTCACTGAGCATACTGTTAATATTGGCTTTGCGCCAAGAGCTTACATTGCTTTTTTGACAGACATTATTACAGGTGTAACAGTCTTTGTTGCCAAAACAAAGCTCTTATCTTTATTTTTATGGATATATTTAAGAAAATTGTTTGTTATGTATGGAATAAAACATGTAATAACCACAATATGTATTCCAATTGGGAACCCAATGTATTCCATAATTATTTATTATTTAATTGATTACTTGTAGCAACTATTTCAACTTTCATCTGCCATATCGCTTTTAGAATTAAAGTGACCTAATCCAAAAATAAAAATGATTTTAGCTTCAAATCATAGAAAGACAAAAAGAATTCAGTCTTCTCAATGTATCTTCCATAAGTACAAAATTTCTTGTTACAAATCTTTAATGAATGTTTACCAAAAAATAGTATTTTTAATTGTAAAGATGTGAAAGTCTTGACATAAACCCATAACCTTCATTTAAATTCTATTGTTTCAGACGTCAATCCATTCAAGAACAGCATATGTGATATCTGCTATAGTGTCTGCCGAGACTCTGGACTGTTTGACCAAGAGAACAGAACACTTCATAGACCATCTCAAACAGTACCCTGAAGCAAGAGATTATGCTATTAAGGTAAATTATCATACTCATAAATAAAAGCCATCCAATGGTATACAACGGCTGTCAAAGCACGCTAGCCCAGTATGGTTGAATATGGCCATTTTCAATCGAATTTTTTATAAGGTCAAATGATGGTAAGTGACGACTGCCAAACATGAACATCATATAGCGTTTGGATCATAGATGTTGTGCTGGCCTATATGGCCTATGGGTGGTAGATAAAAAAATTACTGAATCTAAATGATGTTGAACATTTTAATGGATTCAATAAATTATTTTCATTTCATTTTCATTTTCATTTCATTTCATTTCATGTATGAAAGAGTAGGGGTATAGGTCATCCGGCAACTTACCAAAAGAAATGCGACAACAAAGCTGTTGGTTGTAGAGAAGGATCATGCTTAACAGTAAGAGAGTATGATTGTTATATTATAGCACAGTATAATACAATGATATGATCTTCGATCAAATATACACTAGATACACAGTTCCCTATAAAAGTTCTGTTAAAAAGTGGCACCGATGCATGACATGAAAAAAAGTAAACAAAAAGATCACATATTCCAAATATATTAACACAAATTCCACCTTATTCCTGTGGCTTAAAGTAGCTTTTCACATAATATTGTCTAAAGTTCTACGACGTTTTAGAAGCAAGAGTCGGTGCGTGACTGAAGGCAAAAGAGTGCTTAAAGCACTCTTTTTTGGTGCCATTTTCTAAGCCCTCATGTTGTATCTAGTGTATATTTGATCGAAGGATATGATAATGAATAAAATACATTTTTGAATCAATGTTATTTGATGACTATATTATGTATAATGAACACTGCCTAAAGTTATACTGTATTAAATACGCGGTTGAACATAATACTTATCTATAAGTGTTTTGTATCTAATACTGTAATATTAGTATGCCCAATCATTTCGTAATAAATTATTACAACTTCCGGATTTTATGATGTTTTATCTTATACGCTTTTATACATAACAATCCATTTTTTGGGGGGCACGGCACCTCACATTTAGACAATCTATCATCGTGTTTTGCTCAAAATGATAACGAAGTACGACGTAATAAGGATTCTATTATGATTCCTTATCTGATAAGACACTACTGAAATTGTAAACATCTGACGTGATAGTCACATAATCGCTGAATGCACGTGAAATAGGTCAAAGTAATATGAACTGTAATTTGTAAGATTTACAAACTAAAATTGAACGTTTTAGTTTTGCATATTTTATAAGAAAGTTGAGGCATGAAACACAAAGGCACGTAATTCAGTGTTGTAAAATTTATAAACAAAATACAATAAAAATTATAAATTACCAACTCTTAAGAACTAGTGCCTCCAGAGGAATTCGTCCAAAAACACCCTCGGCTTGTCCTATTTTTATTTTTTAGGTCTTTCTATATCTTTTTTTTTTCTTAAACAATAATTAGGAAATTTCCTTGGACAGCCTTAAATAACGAAACAAGTCTTTATCAATAATAATTTATCCGAGTCTAAACTTTCAATTATTTTATAGGAAGGAGCCGTGAGAGCTTTACTACGAGTTCACAACAGGCTAAAAGATGGCGAGAATGAAACTCAACCAGCTATGGGCGTCGTTAGAGAGGTAAATTATCAAAAAAATATTTTATTTTATGCAATACCATAATAAATATGTAAATGTAAAGTCTCATGTTCCTATTTTAAAAGCCAATCGAGGGTTGCCTGGAAGAAATTACCTAGAGTGATAAATCCGCCTCTTATACCATTATTATTGTGATGTTTCTTCACTGTATTTTTTTTTCTATTTTGTGCCTTAAAGGAGTAAATAAATAAATAAATAATCATGAGAATAAATAACAATGATAAACCTCCATACATTTTTTTGTTGTTATTTTATTTGTGTGTATTGAGATGAAAAATATTTTAAAATATAGATTTCGAATTCCTTAACAATTACTTCTTAAATTTTACTATTGTAGCAAGCCTAGGAAAAAAGATATTCCACTATAAAGTTTTACATCTTGTCAAACTCTGTGGGTAGTTAATGTTATTTTGTTGCGTTTATATTGGCGTGAGGCAAAGTTATGACGCACAAATAAAAGTAAAAAAATATATTTTACACGCAATTTAATCATCAAGTACTTATTTATTTTAATAATCTAATAGTAATATCATGTGCAATGAAATAAAAAGGAAACAGGGGACAACTATATATTATTATTTGCACAATAGCGCTTTCGGGCGACAGAAACAAATTGTTATTCCTTAATTAATTAATCAATGATTATTTTGCTTTTCTCACTTCTCTGCACTATTTTTTTACATTATCTGAGAAAGATAATGAAAGAAAGCCAGTCAAGCTTATATTTTAAAAATGGCAACATTGAAACGACATAATGCTACTCCAATAAAAATAAAGCAAATATCAATAGAGTTTTACGAAAAATGTGTTTTCGTAATTCAGGCTTAGGTACCCCGTGAGCTAGGCACCAAAATTACTTAGAAAATTAATTATTATCATTTTTATACATGAAATTTATAGACGCTTAAGAATTGCATTAAAAATGATTTTACCAATGTTCTTTACGCAACGCAATGTAACTCTGATAAATAATTTAATCAGCTGATAATGTTAGTCAGGGAAACGCGCAGGTCGTGTAATTTTGCATTACATTGCGCGTTTAAGGATTATCTGGTTATTTGTTCGTGCAATATAGTACTTTTACAGTTTTAACATAATTTATTTTCCCAACAGACATTAAGTTTAATAGTGATGTCAGAAATATATTGCAATTCTCACCTAATCTCTTTTAAATATCCATCTGATTATTTTAATATAAATTAAATTCAAATTCATATTTGTTCTTGTAATGTGGTACTTATTTAGTTTTCAAATAATTTCCTTCACCAAAGCAATTCTCATCTAAAATGTTTTAAATATCTATATATAAAAAAATTGCTTTTTATTCACAGGCATTGGCATTAGTGGGGTACACGGGTCCCACAAAAGGTCCAGGGCCGAACATACTGTCATTAGACGGTGGAGGCATCAGGGGTCTTATTGCCATTGAAATATTAAGGCATTTGGAAAAATTGACCGGCCGCAGTGTGACTGAACTATTTGACTACATCATCGGAGTCAGTACTGGGGCTATAATTGCTGCTGTTATAGGTATGTGTAGGATTTTATTTGTTTTTTTTTTCATCATCCTAGGCCATAGTGTATCCTATTTAGAATATCCTCATCCAATAATACCTTGAATCAAATATGTATTAGATACAAGAACAAAATCACACACCAAAAGTGGCCGCGTATGAGTTGCAAAAAGTCTTAAATTATATAAAAGTCTTAAATTATATTCAACTTCAGGTAACAATAGACCTTATTCCTTTATATTAAAATTTATTATGGCTTGGACCATACTAAAATCAAATAAGCTCATTTGTGCTCTTATTTCTCTTGCCGTTTTTATGCCGTTAGTTATAGTCTAGTGTATATTTGATGGAATAATAATACTAATTATTATAGCATCCAGTAATTGCTTAACAACCTTTCTTAGGCCTTTTCACAAATCGAAAATGAATGAAACATTAATGAATGATTTTCCATTTCGCAAAATTATTTAGCATATTTTCATATTGGTTACTTTAACTGTATTAAGTATTATGTTTGTTTTTAGGTAGCGGCGTGGGCAACCTAGAGACAGCTAGTCGTATGTACCACACACTCTCCAAGGAAATGTTTGGGAACACTTCTCTCATTGGAGGTAATTATTCACACGAAATATAAACAAATAGGCATAATAATCAGTCATAAAATAAATTAATAATTGAGAAAATAATGATAAGATATTTCAGAATGAACTAAAGTTTCTTAAACATTACACATTATTCTAATTTTATTTGTATTAAAGGGAAAATATATATATATATATATAATTTTGCTGTAATTTGCTTAGTCTATACAACCTTTGATGCTGTTTAATGTAGTTATCATCTTAAAATGTTTATTGCTCCGTGGCTCAGTCAGACGCTGCCTGTGAAACGAGAAGCCGCGGGTTTAATCCCCGCACCGAGAGAAATATTTGTGCGGCCTACAAATATTTCTTCCGGGTCTGGGTGTTTGTGAGACCTAAAGTTTCTCGTAGTTCCCGATGCCCACGACACAAGACTCGATCTTAGTGTGGTGTCAGGACTATGTATGTGACTGTAGGGTGATATTTATTTAATATTATTTGCAGGTACATCCCGTTTGGTTTGGACCCATTCCTACTACGATACAGACGCTTGGGAGAAAATGCTTCAAGATAACCTCCGGGATTGCACTCTTACGCAATGTAACAGATATAACTCGCCTAAGGTAAGAAGATTTTTAATAATTAAAATATGTATGTTATATTATTTAAATATAGTTGACATTTGTTATAGCGCAATAGGAAGAAAAAGTTGTGTCTGTGATCCTAAACGAAATTCGAATGTTCGAATGCTGAACGTCTGAAGAAATATATAAAGAATAATGCCCATTCACTATGAAACTTAGTAAGGCATATCGGTTGGGATTTATATTTTTTACCGACACTATGAATGGAAATTCTACTTTTCCACTTCTAAAAATCAATACTATTGTTTATGACACTTATCATTTTCGACGAACTCAGTCTATGATTTTGACGTACTATATATTTTGTGGAGTATCTAGGCATATCGAAGTAAATTATTAGTTTCATAATCTATACTAATATCTGGTATATTTTATTTTATATGGATTATGTTATCTGAAAATAAATGATTTATTATTTACTAGCGGCCCGGCCCAGCTTCGCCCGGGTACAAATAGATTTCTGTACAATAATATGTACGTATTATACATATAAACCTTCCCCTTGAATCACTCTATCTATTAAAAATACCGCATCAAAATCCGTTGCGTAGTTTTAAAGATTTAAGCATACTAAGGGACAGGGACAGAGAAAGCGACTTTGTTTTGTACTATGTAGTGATTATTATATACGTGGATGTCGAACTTCAAACATTCGAAATTCGTATCTGATTATAAAGTTGCCCGCCTAAACTCAATGCATCTGCAATCAGTAGTATCATATGCACTTAATACCATCGTAGAAGAATTGACGCACTATTTACGACAAACATGTTTGTTGTCATTGAGTAATAACCAAGAGTGTGTTGAGATCGCGCCATACTTTCTATAAATAGATCACGTGTCGAAGATTGTTTGTGTACAGAAATCATATGTTGGATTTGATGATTTAATTCGTAGAATTTTGACATGTTTTCTTCCGGGTATTATAATGATAATATTATTGTACGGTTTTATGCATAATGCATTCTTGTTTTTAAATTCAGAGGTACGTAGTAGGCAGATTTCCTCACGATGTTTTCCTTCCCCGTTGTAATGCGTGGTGATTGGCTAGATATACATTCATGACTGAAAATTCAGAGGTGTGCCCTGGGTAGTAGGGAATTATAGCTATTTCAAATCAACATCACCACCTTGTTATTTCTTAAGCCTTAGCACGCCCTATATTTCTGCTATTGCTAATTGCCCCCCACAGAATTTAACAATACACCATTTGCTAGCAACGACTAAAATTAGTAACGCTTCACTAAAGATGGATTGGAGCGCGCGCATCATTTACGTCGGAACACTTTACGCGCTAGCCGCCCTGTCCGTATATTTATGTCAATACAATAAACCCAACAATAATATCCTTTGAAAAATATACTTTTCATTCTTTAATGATCAAAAAGGGGCCATCATTAAATTATGTCAAACGAATTTCATGATTTTTGCCCTCCTCCCCCTCCTTGTCATAGTTAGTCATATCTTTGACCCCCCTTCCTAGTGTCATGTCAAATTTTTTGCAATTTTAGACAGACAGAATTGTAACTATTTTGGATATAAAATATAAAATGATTGATTTTTTTTATATACTTTGATGTAAAATGATATTTTTCAAAAATTGTAATGTCACAGAATTTTTACCTCTCTCTCTCCCTCTTAACGCGTGATGCAATTTATGGATGACCACTATAAATGCACGTTCCCGCCGCCAGATGGCGCTAATATCGTGCGTGGTGAACACCGGCTCTCGCCTCACGCCATTCGTGTTCCGCTCGTACGAGTGCGGGTACCGCGTGCGGCCCGCGCTGCCGGGCACGTCGCGCGCGCGGCTGTGGCACGCGGTGCGCGCGTCCGCCGCCGCGCCCACGTACTTCCACGAGTTCAAACTGGATGGACTGTTGCATCAGGTATGGATGTAGACGTGTAGAACATAGATACGTAGACTATAGATATGTAGAACATAGATACATACACTATAGATACGTAGAGCCCAGATACATAAACTCACGCCTTTTTCCCAGCTAGTAGGCAGAGGTGCAAGGACACCCACATTGTGTCTTGTATGTTTCCTCCCACGATGTCATAGGTGGCGAGCCTATCGCCATATCGAGCACAAATTCCTGACTCTGGGCTGATAATAAATAGAAAAATTAGAACACTGCCCAACTCGGGATTCGAACCCGAGATCTCAGATATGTAACCGTACCCTGGAACAATTACGCCACCGAGGCAGTCTGTTGCATGATGTTGCCAAATGCCATTAATGGAAAATAATTTATCTATACATATAAATAAAATTGAAGTGTCTGTTTTAAAAGTGAAAGTAAAAAAAAAAATCCAACTACATATCGTTATATACGCGATACCTGTGCCGAAAATGATCTTTAAAATTTTTTTGTCTGTCTGTCTGTTTGTTCCGGCTAATCTCTGAAATGGCTGGACCGATTTTTACGGGACTTTTTTTTGTCAGGTAGCTGATATAACAAGGAGTAACTTAGGCTACATTTATTTTAGAAAATTCTTTTATTTTAGAAAAATAAAGTAATGTTGCAATGCCCGCGCACAGCTAACGCGCATGCCACCACTGGGCCGTCACGTTAGGCGCCTCCCACCACTTCTCCCACCAACGAATCAAAATCACATTTACAAAATATTGTATATCAAGAAATTTTTCAATAAAGTTAATACAAAAAACTGAAAATAAATGTGTAACGGGTGTTTACCGCCTCTCTCTAAGAGAAGGCGCCACCGTAGAATTAGATCGCGGTACGGTTTCGTTACAAAGGTTGATAATTAAAATAAAAATGCAAAAACCACAAAAAATAACTAATTAACTTTTTTGTTAAATTCCACGCAGACGAAGTCGCGGGCACAGCTAGTAATTAATAAATTCAATCACATTGGTGGCTGAAGTACAGATACACAAGACTTTATTGAGCATCACATCATTTGTAAATAATTTATTATAATTAAAAAATAATTACAATAATAAGAATTAATTTATCACAAAAAAAAATCTCACAAGGATTTACATGCATTGTATCAAATAACATATTATAGTAAGATTTTTAATTCCCAGCTATTATTTTTATTACTTATAGCCCTTAAGAAAATTAACACCCAAAATTGTCCTCAGGACGGCGGCATAATGGTGAACAATCCAACCGGAGTAGGCCTTCACGAGGCGAAGCTCCTATTCGGGGCGGATTCCCTGCGTCGAGGCACCGTAGTCTCTGTGGGTACAGGCAAGGCATTGACCAAGCACGTGGACTACAGGGGACTCAGCAATGTGGGTAGTGACACCGCCGGTACCAGTTGGAAGGACAAGTTTAACAAGATACTCGACTCTGCTACAGACACTGAAGGTAAGGTGCACTGGGATATTATGTCTCCCCATGATGTTTAGTTACATTTGTGTAGTGTGTGGCATACATTATTATTTATTTAACAATACATTCCCCATTACATATTACATGTTATGGGATAAAATTCTACGAAATTCACTAATTTGCCATTTATAATATAAAAAACTGTGTTGCCAAAAATTAATTGCACATGAGATTTTTTCTTCTATTTATTAACAGTAATCGAAAAATAGAGATCAACGCGATATTGTTGTTGCTTCATTTTTTTAATTAGAGAAATTGCTGAAACATGGTATGTTCAGTCTCAAGATGTCCAATAGTTAGTTACTCTGGCTACAATATCAAAATCGAAATCAAATTGAAACAAAACAGTGCATTTACACTCCTGTTTGGTAGAAATGGCGGTGGTACCTACACAGGCGGCCTCTCACATATGAGAGACCTACCACCAGTAATTCATTACATTTGTTATTACATGGTGAAGTGTGTGGCGTAACATTGTTTTTTCAAGTTGCATATTATGGGATACAATTCTACAAAAATCACTAATTTGCCTTTAAAATATAAAAAAAAGCTGTCAGCAAAAATGTATTGCGTACAAGATTTTTTGGTCTCTATATTAAAATTCATTGGAAAATAAGTTCTACTCGACATTGCTATCATTATATCATTCTTTGTCTGACCGGTTGTCTGGAAGAGATCGCTTAAAGCGATAAGACCGCCAGTTATATCACCAACTTTATTTTTCTATAACTACTGTTTTCTTTTTTTTTCTTTTGTTTTTGTCTTTTGTTTATCTTTTGTATATGGTGTTATAATAAAGAGTTATTTACTGCTCTTTATTTCCATAATATTCTTTTTTACATTTTTACACACCATATATATATATATATATATAAAACATTATGTCGTATAAAAATATAAAAAAGTAATGACCCTTCGGTGGCGGGGCTCAAGACCCAAGCCACCGGCGGTTAGGGATCCAAAGTAAGGAACCTCCTCACTATGCGTGCCGTGTCCAACAATACCGCCTTTTGGATCTGGCTCTTGACCCAACGACCAATTGAGAGCCTCTGAAGATGTTGGTCGAAGCTCTTTGGCATCAGTCCATGTGCAGAAACAACAATCGGGACAATAACTGTTGAGTCCACATCCCACATATCGGTAACCTCGTGTGCCAAATCTAAATACTTAGACAATTTGTCTTTTTCAGCTTTAACGAGGTTAACGTCATGCGGAATGGTGACGTCAACAAGTATAGCCCGGCGCGCCAATCGATCTATTATCACAATATCAGGCTTATTGGCGACAATAGTCCTGTCTGTGATAATAGACCGATCCCAGTATAGCGTTGCATGACCATTTTCAAGAACTGGTTGTGGAACGTACTGGTAATATGGCATTTCAAGAGTCACAAGCCCATATCGAAGAGCAATTTGCTGATGTATGATCTTGGCTACTAGGTTATGCCTATGCAAATACTCGCCGTTAGCAAGATACGAACAACCGGAGATAACATGCCTGATTGACTCGCCCGGACGGTGGCATGCCCGACAAATGTCGACCGTACCGTCCTTCAGGATGTATTTCCTATAGTTGTTCGTCTTAATAACTTCGTCCATAATTGCAAAGACAAAACCCTCAGTTTCCCCAAAGAGGTTACCGAAACGTAGCCAAGATACAGACGCAGGTCGGTCCACATCAGGTCCATGGAGGGCCCGATAGAACCGACCATGCAGCTTAATAAAAGAGTTATTATTATTATTATAATTATTTATATATGTACGTTTTTCTACCATTTCTGGCGCAATAATCAGTTGCACAGGCTTGTGGCCAAAGCGAAACTGATTGTAAATAAAGATAGACGTATAAAGCTGAACACGTTATTAAATATTAAGTTTCTATTGACAGAAATTTTCGGACAATACGACAGGTGTTAAGGATAACAGCTTTTTGCATGAGAGTGTAAGTCAATGGATGTATTTGGAGCATTTTGAGGCTATTGTGGAGGTATTTAGGAATCAGGCCAGTAGTCGACACTATAATAGGGACTGTACGAACAGAATTTAGACGCCACTGAGTCTTTAACTCTATCAATAAATCAGTATATTTTGCTATCTTTTCTGTGTATGCGGTTTGTAAATTATGACTATTCGGTATGGCCACATCAATAAGGAAAACTGTTTTATTTATCTTGTCATGTAATGTGATGTCTGGTCTATTGTGGTGGATTGTCTTATCGGTCATAATAGTCCTGTCCCAGTAAAGTTTATAATTATCTGACTCTAAGATGATTTTGGGTGTATATTTGTAATATGCGGTTTTATTGCTAATTAATTTATATTTATATGCTAGGTATTGGTGTACTATTGCAGCTACTTGGTCGTGTCTATGTTTATAATCAGTCTGGGTTATAGATTTACAAGCTCCGGTTATGTGTTGAATGGTTTCAGGACTACTATGACAGTGGCGACATAAATCATTTTGTGCTGTGGGGTCTTTTATTATATATCTTCTGTAGTTTTTCGTGTCTATTGTCTGGTCTTGTATGGCGATCATAAATCCCTCCGTCTCGGGAAACAAATCTCCTCGCTTAAGCCATGCGTTTGACGCGTTTTTGTCAACAATCGTATTTGCTAAGTCGAGGCGGTGTCTCCCATGAAGGGATTTTTGAGCCCAGGCATCAAGTTTCTGTGCAATACTGGTCTGGTTTATCTGGGTGGTTGGATCTGTTAGGTTAAGAGGTGTGTATTTATTGTCAGCTAAAGCTATCGCTCGGTGTAATGATGATGTTAGTGACTTAGTCAAGAAGAAACTGCGAAGTGATTGGATTTGCTTTGTGTGGAGGTTAGATAGGTCGATAATTCCTCTCCCGCCTTCAGCTCTCGGTAACGTCTGTCGCTGTACACAAGCTCTTGGGTGATGTTTACGGTATTTTGACATAGTGGTATTGATATTTCTCTGTAAATTTTTTATATCTGTCTGGGACCACTTAATTATTCCAAAAGAATATGTGAGGATGGGAATAGCATATGTATTTATAGCTTTAACTGAGTTTCGGGCATTTAAGTGTGTGTTTAAAATTTTGTGTAACCGTGATCTAAACTTTTCCGTAGGGATATTTTTAATTTGCTTGTGGTGTATCTGCACCGTCTGCTGGAAGCCCAAGTACTTATATCCCTCTAGTATATCTAAAGGTTCTATCTGTGCGTTATCATTGAAAGTATAGTTATTGTGTTCTATTTGGCCACGTCTAACTGATAGAATTTTGTATTTATCAATGCCAAATTCCATCTGAATGTCGGAGGAGAATTTTTGTGTGATGTCTGCTAATGTGTGAATTTCTGCGAGAGAGGAACCAAACAGCTTTATATCGTCCATATATAACAAGTGTGAAAGGGTGTAGTGACTATTATCAAATTTAATCTTAAACCCTTTACTAGTGTTATTCAGTAGAGTTGACAAAGGATTTAATGACAGACAAAACCAGATGGGACTTAAGGCATCTCCCTGAAAAATTCCCCTTTTAATATTTATGAAATCTGTTTCTATTGATTGATTATTTCTGTATAATTTTATACTAGTTTTCCAGCCCCTCATTACAATTTCTAAAAATGATACTATTGTCGGGTGGACGTTATAGTGTCTCAAAATGTATATTAGCCAGGTATGTGGGACGGAATCATACGCTTTTTTATAGTCTATGAACATACTAAAAATATTTCTGTTTTTGGAGTGAGCTTGGCCACATGCTACGGCGTCTATAATAAGCTGCTCTTTACAACCCTGACTATTTTTCCGGCAACCTTTTTGTTCTTCCGCTAGGATGTTATTACTATTTATGTGGCTATATACAGGGTATATCAAGACTGCTACCGAAAACGAAGCCGGGTGGTAGTTTAAGCGACTTCAGACACAATGCAACAGAAAAAGTTGCAAAAAAAACCGACAATTTTTTTTTAATGTTTTTTTTCCTATGACCATATTTGGGTGGTAAATACATTTTTTCCTAAAATAATAGTGTATACCCTTTATTTATAAATAATCTAAAGTATAAAAGTGTTTAAATTATTATTTTAGCAAAAACTATGGATTTACCACCCAAAAATGACGATATTTAAAAAATCATAAAAAATAATTGTTGCGTTTCTTTTCGAAATTTTTGGTTGCATTGTGTTTGTAGTCACTAAAACTACCACCCGGCTTCGTTTTCGGTAGCAGTCTTGAGATACCCGGTATTACTTCACTTATACAAGATGTGATTATTTTATAAAAAGTTTGGAGGCAAGTTATCGGGCGGTATTTTGCTGGGTTATTAGTAATACCTTCGGTTAAATAAGGCGGCATAATGTGTGGTGTATGAATAAACGTATTAATATATTTTAATAATGGTGCATGTAAATTCGTGAATTTTTTGTACCAGTAGTTATGTAGCTTGTCTGACCCAGTGGCTTTCCAGTTGTGTGTTCTGTTAATTACGCGTCGTAAAATATCTAAGCTAATATGTTCAAATTCCATGGTAGGTACATTTTTAAATCTATCCTTATCCTCTTTAATCCATTGACTTTCTTTATGTGTTTTGGGGTTAGACCAGATACTAGACCAGTACTCTTGCAGACTTTTTTTACTGGGTATGTTAGTAGGAGTACTGTGAATAGGAAGATTATTTATATTGTTTTGACACAATCTCCTGTAAAATACTTTTTCGTTACTGGTGAAAATCCGATTCTGAGTTTTTCTGAGGGTAGTTTGCTTATATCTACGTAGTCTGCTAGCTAGAACACTCAACTTCTGTTTTAGTGTATCCAAGAAATGAAACAGATCTGAATTGGGGTTTTCGTGTTGGGAATGTACTTTATATCTAATAATAATTTCATCTACCTTATTTTTTAATCGTGGGCTCTGGTTTCCTTTCATATACTCTGTCAGTCTTGCTATATTGGTTCTGAGATTATTTATTCTTCTTTGTAAATTTTCCTGCCACTTCGGTATTTGGTCCCTGGATGGTCTATTTATATTATTAAATTTAGTTCCGTTCATTTTAGCTGCAGTAAATGCCGCGGAGTATAGAATGAGCTGTATAGTATCAAAATCAGTGTCATCGGTCATTGATTTTGGTAATACAACTGAGTTGAGATAATTAACTATACTTGTTAATTTTTTCGACGGTTTTTGTCTAGGTATAGGGGTTCTTTTTGTAGGATTACTGTCTTTAAACATAGCTAACGTTTCTGCAAATTTCTCGTCTATCTGTGCTTGAATATCTGTAGGTAATGAAGATTCATACTCGTTTTCAGTTCCTACTATTTCGTTTAAAGGATGGTTTTCTGTTTCAGACGTTTCTATTGGGTGACCATCAGTTAAGAGGTTAGCGTGTTGACACGCTAGGTTATCTACTATTACATTGGGGGTAGTTACATTTTCTTCGCTTCTCACTAATTCTAACCTTATTTCTTCCTTTATTTGTGCTAATCTTTCTACTGATATGTACTTGTTATTAATGATCGCTCTGCGCTGATCAGCTACTCTCTGGACGGATACATGTGATATGCTAGGACATAATGTGATTACTTCTCGGTGCAATTGTTCACGGTAGGCTGTTATATTATTTTCAAGGTTTGTTATGCGGTAATATGTTTTTATAATAATCTCATTTATGTCATTAGTCCATTTCAGTCTCTGATTATTAGAATCTATTTGCGTTTGACTATCATTTACAGGTTGACTTTTAAGATAAGCTTCTACTTCTGATTTAATTTCCCTAATTGTATCATTTGAAAGTAATTGTTTTTGTACTATGGCTCTACGTTGGTCTCCTAATCGTTGTTTACTTGCCTGCATGTGTGGGAATTTTTCATTGAATTTATTATAGAGAGGTGTTAAATAGTTTTTAATATTAGTTTCTAATGAGGTTATAATAAAATAGGTGCGCATGATAAAGATATTCATCTCTTCGGACCATTTCTTGCGCGTTTTAATTCCACCTGCGGTGGATACAGGGTTATTGGCAGTACTTGCCTCCTGTACAACATCCTCAGGGGAATGATCGGTTAGTGATGATGATGGGCTTAAAGATGCATGATGGTGAAAGGAGTCTAAGTATGATGGTGGGGAAGATGGGATAGATGAGAATAAAGATGATGATGGTGAAGAACATGACCTCGTTGGGTCGTTTTGAGCTGCAGCAGTTTGAAACTGGGCAGCTTGGTGCGATACGGTGCCCTCCCCAGAGTACGCAGGGCAGCCCGAGCCCGAGGGCCCGGGGCGGGATTCTCCATCGCTATTAGCTCTGGTACCCGCCTGGGGTAATATTCTACTTCTTAGTCGCATCGCATATATTTGATTTTATTTTACTAGTGCTTCGTTGGTCATCGGTAAGTATTTAGCTATAAGCTGCCAATGTCCGCCCCTTACGTGGCATCAGGTGATCGTGCCGGACGTCAAGTTAGGTTTATAAGGGGCTTATTATTATTATTATTCTTTTATCAGAGAAATTGATTCAATTGTTTAACCAAAGTATTAATCAAATAATTAAAACCTACAACAAATTAAACATTTCCCCGCAGGTGTGCACCTAATAGTGAGCGAATTGCTACCAGCCGGCGCGTACTACCGGTTCAACCCGCCGCTCATGCAAGAGTGCGCGATGGACGAAGTCAATCCCGATAAACTAAACAGTCTCATCACGGATACTAACGCCTATATCAGGTAAAATTACCCACGGTATAAAAACAAACTTTGGTTTAGAGACTTCGTGTCGGATCTTTTTGATTATTCTTGTAATTCTCATCAGACACTAACGCTTATATCAGGTGATTAGAAACTACCCACGCTTTGAAAACAAACTTTTTTTGTTTAGGGATTACTGCCGGATTTTTTATTATTCTTTTAATTTACGAGGCACAAAGGACACCCATGATTAGTTAGACGCAAGTAGGGGGCATTTCAGATACCCATGGTTAGATTACTACTTCAGACCTACACAGTTTAAAAACTATTCTAGGTATCAAATATCTTGTATTCTTCGCTCAAACTGAATTCAAAAGTCGATCGAAGGAGACAAAGCTTTTAATAACTAAAATTGGTTTTAAAGTTGTATATGGATAAGGCCGTAAGTTTTTAGATACAAGTTATCCATCTATTAATAATTTCTACTTGATTGAAAATAAGCATTATACATATAACTAGACAATGTTATGAATACTATTATTCTTAAGACAGCTCATGTTTAATAAAATGTAATTTTGTCCTTTTAGGCGGAATCAGCACAAATTCGAGCAAGCCGCGGCCATGTTGATTCGCCAACGAAGCATTTCCCAACGAGTAATGGATTACGTACGACACCGCTCTCATCTCATGGGCTTCCAGACCAACTGACCCCTACAACAGCAAGGTTTCCAGCCTTGCCGTGATGACCTAGGTCAGAAGTGAACAGACAGGCTAGATATTTAGGCAAGTCGAATAAACTTAGATAAAAGTGTGCAAAAATGCATGAAGGATGCGTCACTATTGAATACGAGTGACTGCAAATGTTAGTCAAAATATTTGCTTCACTCTTTGGTGAAAGTCTTTATCCAATTGTATATGGATTTGCTGAAGATTTGTAAGTAGAAAGCTCTGTGTAAATATCTCAAAGGTAAATAGGTTTTGTATTTATTGATGGATTAAAGGATCGACCAAAGGCAACTTATAATTTATCTGTAAAAAATTTAAGGGGTCTTAAAGAACCCCAAGATTTGCACAAGGTTTGGTGACGTAAGAATTTAAAATTATGATAGTTTTGTTATGTTAGTAGAGAGAATGTATTTTGGATTTAACGTCCTTAATTTAGTAGTTAAATTAGTCATATAATGACTAGAGATTTATTTTAAAATCTCTAATACGTAATGGACGGGAAGAAATGAAAATGCTTAAAAAAATATCAAATAATTTATAAGCAATGAAAAAAATATATCGATGTTTAAGCAATGCGTTATTGTAATATAGAACTTATGCTCTAATGTATAAAAGCGCATTTAGCGTGCCAGCTTCGTCATTCCGAAACATGATACCATTGTAGATTTTTGTACCTTTATACTCTTAGAATGATGTGATCATTCTTAAGTTCTGAACTTGTCGCCTCATAATTTATCTAGTTGGGTTCGGTAGAGACCACCTTTTCCCTATTATTATTTCACACATTGTACGTTATTTATCTTATTGATGTCATCAGTAACCCGCCTATATTATACTCATTTTAATATCGTATCTCCACAAACAAATGTATGTGATTTATGAATCATATTGATTCAACATAAGCCTTTTAATTTATGCTATTTTATAGCACAGTTTATTTCACAATTCGGGAATCAATATTCTTTTTGCAATTAAAAAGAATTTATTGAAATTCAACTCAATATCTGAATTTGTTCGCTCATTTTTGCTCAAATAGTATTCTGGGTCCATATCTGACTTCGTAAGCAACAAAAATAGTTCTTGCAAATTCCTTTTATATCGTATTCACAAAAGTCGAATTTAGTTGCTTTTAAGAATACGTACTAGCCATAAATAATAGGTGCAGATAGGTTATTTTTAGAATTCCATAGAACATGGTTTAATTATATCGAATATTAGAATTAGCATTACTTAGTAAAATAAAATAGTTCTCGAGAGTTAAAAGTTATTGGCTAATAAAGACTTTATAAATCGATACCCTATTTTAAACGCCAAAGAATTTTTAAGGGATTTTTTGGCTACTTAGACACCCTGAGAATGTGTAAAAAAATAAAATTATACACGTGTTAATAGGTATATAATTTATTAATTAATTAATCTAGTCATAAAATTGTAGGATATTAGGCTTCGTGTGGATTTTTTTACTTGTAAAGGTGCTTTGAAAGTAATCTATACATGAATTAATCATGTTAAAAAATTCTTGTGGTTGGCAGATACGTTGCCTTCCGGCATCATAAGTACATCTAGTTTCGCGCGATCCGCGATAATTGTACCAACTGATAAATTAAAATTTTCAAGGCACCTATGTAGATTTTAACTGTAAAATATTTCACATGTTAAAATTTTATTGAATATCGATAAAACGCTTAAAATTTAATCTGCTAGTCCGAATTAGTTTTAGAGGTAAGTGACGATATTAAACGTCTGTTAATTTTGTAAGGAAAAAAAATGGATTTTTGCTGTCCTTTTTTGCTACCTTTCATAAGGTTGTACAGCGAATTTCTTTTGTGTAAATAAGCGCATATTGTCTATTGAGTACAAAAAATGGCAGCCATTATCCGTTAAAAACTTAAATATATAGTAAATTTTGTTATACCAAGAAGTTTAACTTCTTCGCTTTTATTTTTAAGTTATTATATAGTAAATTTTAAAGTGTAATTTATTCATAATAAAATATAATACAATTTGCAAAGTGAAATATGTCATATTGTTTATATTTCCGTTAATGTTCGAATATTTTATGTAGTCTATTAAAAGATTTTGACCTGTGGGTCTTTTAGGCCTCGTAAATTTTCTTATAAAAAAAGCAACATACAGTCGAATTGAGAACCTCCTCCTTTTTTTGAAGTCGGTTAAAAATGCAAAAAATAGTGTTTTTTATTTCATTTGCGGAATAACTAGGGTTATTTGGCAAATACTATTTTTTATTTATTTGCGGTTTCACAATTAAAAATAGCAATTTAATAAAAACGTAATACCGATTTTATGTAAGTATGCGCTAGAAATGTTATGGGGTCAAATATGACGCTTAGCGCGCTATATTTGTAAAAATATATGCTTATCTATATTGAAATTATGTTAATGTTGATTTGTGTGTTGAACACTGATATTTTACTGTTCAAATATTGTGATATACGATAAAGAATAGCCAAATGTACTGCTGTCTTATTATTTATAACTTCCTATACAATTTACACTTAATGGTAAACGATACGACCGTTCATGAACAGTAGCAAAACCAAACCACACCTTGAATTACAAAGCTATGCTTGGCATTCCATAGCGCCATCCTGACACATAAGAGTAGTTACTTTGTCTACAATGTCCTTCAGACCGAAACACACCAGTGCATTTACACTGCTGTTTGGCGGGAAAATAGACATTGCGGTGGTACCTACCCAGGCGGCCTCTCAGAGAGACCTACTACCACCTACATATGACCAGTTTTTCGAAATATTGTATCGCCTCAGGGATAATTTAGGTTTCTAATTAGTGTTGAGTAGGACATACAAGGGGCAGTACATTTGTCCCGTACATGACGTCAAAATGTAAGAGCGGCTCAACTTTTTAATGTGTACTACTTCATATTGGGTGTACTCAAGGTGTAGTACTTGGTCTGTAATGTCATTTCATTGACGTGAGCCGTGAGGCAAAGATAAGAGCCATAAATAAGCGTTAGTACGCCTCACTTCAATTGAAGTGGTACATTGTACTGGCTTAGTACAAAAATGAGGCTACTCTTACAAACTCTTTTTCAAGTCATGTCCTACTCAACACTAATTCTAATGGTAAAAGATTTCTTCAAAACGGTCCGGTAGTTTCAGAGCGTATTCAAACAAATAAAACAAATATTTCTTCTTTATAATAGTAGAAGATGTATATCTTCCTAAAAAAAATACTCCCAACAGTCGCACACATAGGTCTGACCGCATTTTTATATAGACTTATAAGAAAATGGGACAGGGCGGTTTATGCGACATAAACACGCCTTTTCCCAGAATGGGTAGGCAGAAATCCTACCAGGGACCCACGTTTCGCCTTGTGTGTTCCGTTCTACAATGTAATAGGAGAGAGATTATCGCCATAGCGACACAAATTCCTGACTCTGGCTGATAATGAATAGAGTAATCCAATATCACTACCCGACTCGGAATACGAACTCGAGAGTTCAGCGTTTTTTTTTTATTGTAATGAATGGCGAGACTACCATGCCGTTCGCCTGATGATAAGCGATACGACTCCTCATGAACAGTAGTAAAACCAAACAACATCTTGAATTGATTTTAAGTCTCAATATGTCCAGTAGTTACTACAATACTACAATTGTATATAATTCTAATCTGTGACTACAATGGCTTCAATGTCCTTCAATCAGAAACATAACTGCACTGCTGCTGTTGGGCAGAAGAAACGGACATAGGTAAATATAGATAGGCAAAATAGATACGAACTAAACAGAAAATAAACTAAGGTTATATCACATAAGTTAATACAAGAAATTAAATATTGCTGGTGCAGAGGGGCTGAAAAATATATTTATCGAAGCTGAAGAGAATGTAAATCACTATCAAATCATACAGCGCAAAGAGCAAAATATGACTGAATAATTCATAAATATGGTATCCCAATCAAATTAGTATAAAACTCCAGAATATTCTGGAAGGATCTTATGATCACATATCGTTAAGCAATCAGTATTCCATTGTATAACTTCAAGCTAAGTGGGTGAGTCGTCAGTCGCCATTAAAATTCTACACCAACTTTCATTTACCACCTCCACCCATCAGTTGTATAACGGTCACTGTGGCGAGTGTACGCGAGTTCACGCAAGTTTTTTGACGAAAAAGAGCATTTCAAAAACCATGGATTGCTTTAAATATTTACTTTCGATGGTAAGTGTGAAGTGACATGTTTAAGTTATAGATTCTTCGATCTGTGTATATTTGATCGAAGTGTAGATTACAAAGTTAGTTAGTGTTTAGGAGTCAAACCATTTTTTTACATAATATAATTGTCATTTGGTTGGGAAAGAGTTTATGGATTGGTCTATTATCATATGCCGTGGTCTTCAAGGCGAATATTTCGTAAAACATGAACAAACATAAGCCTTTCTTTTTGACGTGACAACGTCTTAAATTAGGTTGCGGCTGGGAGTCACTTATGAAAAAGTGTAACGCCCGGTAACGTAACGGTGCGCGCGCAGCACTAGAGAATTATTTTTCAGTTTCACCCACTTTTTCCAAAATTGTCCCATAGCCCCCCCCCTGCCTTCCCCCACCCTTATTCCGAAATAGTGCCTATTAGCCTCCCCACGAAACCTACCCCCCCCCTCCCCTAACCCCACCCCGAAAATTTACCTCACCCCCCAATCCTATCTCGGCCAACATAGGTCGTAGACCCACCGAGTTTGGTATCCTCGGAACCGTCTTGGTGAGGGCTACAAATTGACCCCGCCAGAAATCCCAAATTACGCAAAAAATTACCCCCCCAAAAAAAAATATTTTACCTCCAAAAAATTAATTTAAGTTAGCCTCCCCACGAAACCTTCCTCCCCCCCCCCCCTCCCTTACCCCCACCCCGAAAATTTACCTCACCCCCCCCCAATCCTATCTCGGCCAATATAGATCGTAGACCCACCGAGTTTGGTATCTTTGGAACCGGCTCGGTGAGCTCTACAGATTGGCCCCAACCAAATCCCCAAATTCCTCCCTCTCTCCCCTAAAATATTTGTCCAGGCATAACTCCGTCATTTCTTAAAGTAAACCCCCCGTGTTTGGAGTCAGAGGAATCGTCTTGACGAGCTCGACAATCGAGAGCAGGCAAAATACGATTTTTCTTATTGACGTGACAACGTCTTAAATTAGGTTGCGGCTGGGAGTCACTTATGAAAAAGTGTAACGCCCGGTAACGTAACGGTGCGCGCGCAGCACTAGAGAATTAGGCGCATTGAATCGGCGCATGCTTGTGTCTCTGTCTTTGTCTTTCTCGAACGTTCTTGGCGTTGGAAAAACAAGAAAGCGTCACAATACAAGTTCACACGTGTGGTTAAAGTATCGTCAGCTGTGTCTGTAGTGAAAATATGGAGTGCTTAGATTCGTCATTACATGTACAATGTTTTAGTAAACAAAATATATTTCTATAGTTAAAATTTGTGCAATTCTTATTTTCATTCAATTCCTTGTTCCTATTGTGCAATTTAATTATATTCATATCAATAAATATTCTACCGAGAAAAAGACGTTGTCACGTAAAATCTTCGCCCGTAAAACCGACTTTACAGGCAACCATTTTTTACTAATACCTATGCGAAAACTTTAGATATTTCTTATGAGTTTTCAATTCATATCAGCCTTGCCATTTGTTAACGAGGACATTTGATACAAAAGAAAGGTGGACAGGTTTTATTATTTATGTATAAATCTATGTAAAAATAAATCTTATTCAAGCAAAGCTTTACAGATTAGTCATTTGAACTAATTTAGTTAATTCTTTAAAATCCTCAATGTGATCTTAAACTTCATTTACACGGGGATACACCCTCGCTTCGATGTTGCGATTATCTTACGGATAAAAAAGTTGTATAACGTAACATTTGCTAGAATACGTCAATCTTATGGAGATTATTGTACACGAAATGTCCATATGATTCTCGAAAACAGGCGAAAAACCCTCAGTGTAAATGGGGCTTTAGTCATTACCCTTGGAGACAGGAAGTTAATTACTGACCATAGAAAGCTAATCATAAAGATAATCGCAACGACCTGTTGAAAACCTGGGTTCAGCTACGTTCGATAAGACTATTAATTAATAATATCATTATATAATTTAATGGTACGATTAGCTAATTGCAAGAGGTAATCAAAACATTGATTCAACGAGGTCGTGCCCTTGCCATATCGATGCTACGTGAAGAAATGCGCGTAAGCAATTGACATCAATTAGATAGCTGTTCATTTTGCACGACTATTTCTTTTGGGTTGCAGGGTCAAGGAAATGAGCCGAGTTGGCATCTTTGATATCTTTTTAAGATAATGCTTAGGAGTGTTATTTGTATATTGTTTTTTTTCCCCTAGTGGACCATTTCACGGAGCAGGTTCCAAATAACGTTGCTTTTTGTCCATTTAAGACAGCTGATAGTTAAAATTTTAATGTATGGGTTGGCAAACTTTTTTTTATTATTGCTATGTTTGACGAAATGAGCATATCATTCATCTGATGGTAAGCGATACGACCGCTGGTAGCAATAGTAAAACCAAACAGCCATATAAATTACAAAGCAATGCTTGGCATTCCACTGCGTTAGCCTTCCTGAGACATAAGATGTTAAGTCACTATATTTCAAGTTGCTCTTTCTACACGTACTATCCTACTGACTACCCCTCTGGCTACTTTGGAAAATAACCGTAACACAAAGGGCCATTTACACTGCTGTTCGGCGGGAGAAATAGACATTGCGGTGATACCTAAACAGGCGACCTCACACATAATATGAAAATCTTAAAATAACTACCTACGAAAACAGGCATTTGCAGAATTAAACAGAAGTAGAAATAAGGAAATGAACTAGTATCGTGTAGGTCGTCAATTAGTTAAACTCACGATCAGGAAATTATCGGCACTAGCATGTAGTCTTGTAATATATTTTAGTTTACAAAGAGCCCCAGTTGGAATTACAACAGTGGTTAAACAATATTATGCGACAGAAATAGACAAAGCAGTGCTATTTAAAATGAACTTTCGCACACGAAGAAGCTAATACAGTGGTAATATATTATATAACATAATAAAAATATAAAATGAACTGCTGCAGTTTACATCATAACCAAGTTTACAATGTATCTAAAAAAACTTTTCAGCTCGTGTTGGTCGTTTGCATGGTGATCACAGCCGAGTCGACGATACCGCAGCCGAGAGCACCCAACTTCCAATACTTCGAAAGGTAAATAAATAAATACAATTACTGTCATATACAGCGCCGCCGGATCTAGATATTTTTCGAGGCGGGGCAAAAACTGAAGAATGCCGCCCCCGTCTGCTTATATTTTTATCTTTATCATAATCATCATTTTTAGCAACCATATGCCCACTGATGACACAGGCGTTCGGGAAAAAAACGCCATTTTACCATAATTTTAAGCAATTTTACACGCTTTATATTAGCTTCACTTGAATGTAGGTTCACTTTTGAGGGTTAATGTCACTCACGTCCGTAGGCTTTGACTCTAGTTTCACTTCACGTGACCTCTGGGTAGTGCCAAATGAATGACACAGTTCGTGGTGGTAGGACTAAGTGTCCGCCCGAGTAGCAATCACCGTCCACGGGGCGTAAAGACCGCCATAGTGATCCCCGTAAGGGGACCGCGTTCCGGGATCAGCCCGTGTTATTCCGGTTTTTCGAGGGTTTTGGGTCTGGGCATGAGGTTGTACCGTGTAGGTATTTTCGGTCGCTGTCGAAGGGAGGAGTGTTGACCCGCCGGCCATGGAAACCCGTAGAAACGGTTGTCCGCTGGCTGCCCGCGGTACACTACAGGGGCCTAATCGTGGCTAACCACCACAAGAGGCTGCCTCACCATACCGCGCATAATATTGCTGGCTGGGTCCGTCGTGCCGGTTGGTGACCGGATGTGGAGTTCCGGCGGCACATACCGAAAGGGTACAGGGGCCCTTCCATCCAACGGATCAATTCGTCACATGCCGACCCTTTCGTGCCGGTGTCCATTCGGCTTTCTTAATGCCCGGACTTAGGCTTCTCGATGCCTCTTCACCAAACCCATCCCTTCAACCTCATGACAGTACAATTAAACAGAGCAGGTCCTTCAGCGGTGCATAACCCCACCACCACGTTCACTATAGAGTTCAACAACATCCATGGACTCCCTAAGAATCTCAATGCCGTCCACCATCAATTCGAGACGGCCCGGCCTGCTTTACTCCTACCTGCTGTACCCCGGTTATTCGCTTGAAGAAAACTTCAAGCTTAAAGTCGGGGTATGCTTGTATGTTCGGTCGGACATAGGCTGTCGCCGTTTGCGCTGCATGAAGAACCCCTCCATCTCCGCTCTGTGGGTGCAAATGGATCTTGGTTCCCTTAGCCGCATCCTTCAGCGAGTGTCAACGCTATTACTGACGAGATCAGGCTTGGAATGGAATACTACATTCCTTCCTCTGAGATCGCCAGTACGGGCTGGACGCTCCTGGTTCCGATGCTGTCGGTGACAAATAGGCGGCGTATCGCGCTTAGATTTTACTGGTGGTAGGTCTCTCATATGTGAGAAGCCATCTGGGTAGGTACCACCGCAATGTCTATTTCTCCCGTGAAACAACACTGCTTAAATGCACTGTTGTGTTTCGGATTGAAGGACATTGTAGCCAGAGCAACTACTGGACATATTGAGACTTAACATCTTATGTCTCAGGATGGCGAGCGCAGTGGAATGTTGCTGCTGTTCATGAGCGGTCGTATCGCTTACCATCAGGCGAGCGGCTTGCTCGTCTCGCCATTCAATGCAATAAAAAAAAAAAAAAAAAAAAAAAAAAGATCAGGGGTCACGCCATGAAGCATCCCAATATCAGTTCCCTCAAAGAAGCCTATAATGACCCTCCAAGGCCTGCAAGCAGGACTACGTTAGAGCGGATGTCCAGCGTATTAGCAGGGTTGGGCGTGCGTGGCCAATCACCCAACTAGCAGTTGTGCTTATAGGAGTTTGGCAGGGCCGTTCAGTCTAACTTCCGCCGTCTAGTTTTGCCGCCGCTCAGGGCCGCTGGCTCACAAGCCGCAAGAGAAGGCTGCCTTACTGACAAATCTCTATGCGGCTAATTCCCGCCTCGAAGACCGTGGTTCCCAGACGCTGCCTAAACTGCCTGATTGCAGTTTCTCAATGGCAGATATCCGCATTAGGCAGCGTGATGTGCGGCGTGAGCTACGGTCTCTCGATGTGCGAAAACCAAGTTTTAAGAGATTGTGCACCCGAGTTGTGTCCTGCACTGATGCGCCTCTACCGAGCGTCCTACCGCATAGGATTGGATAGGATTTTTACTGGTGGTAGGTGTCTCATATGTGAGAGACCACGCGTAGGTACCACCGCAATGTCTATTTCTCCCGTGAAACAGCAGTGAGGCCAATGTGCAACCGATCCCCAAAAAGGAAAAAGAGTGATCGGTCAGACCCTACCAACTATCGCCCTATCACTATCACCTCAGTGATCTGTAAGGTCATGGAACGGATCATAAACGCTCAATTGATCCGCTTCCTGGAGGATCACTCGTTGACAAACAATATGGATTCCGTCAAAATCGATCAACGGGTGATCTTCTAGCGTTTATCCTGCATCGCTGGGGTGAGGCAATTGACCGGCGTGGCAAGGCTCTTGCTGTGAGCGTTGACATAGCTAAGGCTTTTGATAGGGTCTGGCACTATGGGCTTCTTTCCATACGGTCTGCCCGACTATCTGTGTTCGTGGGTTTCCGGCTTTCTGCATGGGCGTAGAATACGTGTCGTCGTTGACGGACACGCTTTGGCGCTCATTTGTTTTTTCGGCGCTGTAAAATGCCGGAGTTCCTCAGGGCTCGATAATGCCGCCCGCCCTGTTTTTTCTGCATATCAATGATATGTTGCCGCTAAGCAACACTCATTGCTATGCCACATAGAACATAGATAGAACATAAAAGATGTACATTCTTCTTAGTTTGATTAATCAACTAAAACTAACTAGGAAACACAAATTGAATATTTGTAACTAAACGTAGTCGTTGGGATCGGCGAAGGAGTTTCCAAATATAGCTTCAACTCTTTTTCACGCGCCCCTATTGCATATTAATTAATATTCGCGCCCCGCGAAAAAAAAAGTTCTGCAATGTCCGTGTAAGTGGTGTTACGTTATTGATGACTTGTATAGTTGTCTCCCAAGATTCAATATGCCGCCCCCTGAACTTGCCGCCCGCGGCACAGACCCCGTCTTGCCCCCCTAGATCTCCTAGTCATATACATAGCCCTGAACCCACATTAAGATCGAGTCTTTAGTCGTGGGTACATATCTGAAGCTACGTGAGAGTTTTCGGTCTTACAAACATCTATACCCGGAAAAATACCTGTGGACCAGACAAACACACCCAGACACTGAAAAAATACCTGTGGATAACAAATATTGATTTTGGTGCGAGCATCGAACCCGTGGCCTCCCGTTTCACAGCCGGCGGCTTAGATTGCGCAACGAAGGCTCTCAAAAAGCACAAATTGGCTTAAATCTATGACCAATTTTACAGTAGCTTTTTTTGCTTCATATGCTCAGTAAATCAGCTAACCGCTCATCGAATGATTTAAGTGTAACATTTAATGACGCCCATAAACTGTTACAACACTTAAATCTTAGAACTATAAGGAGAAAGGAGCGTTGGAACTCCGGTTATACCAGGAATAGAAATGAACATGAAACATGATATCCAAAACGTCGTTCCTCATTGGTTTTCAATATTTCTGACAAAAAAAATATATTGGGAGGTTTGTTTAGCATAGAAATTCTTGAAGTGAAAGATAATGTATTTTTTATACTGGCACGACACGGCTTCAGTGTTCCTTGATTCGCCTTCATTCCAGTCGATAAAACTATGTCGACCTAATTGTATTCGGATACGCAATGGACAAACTATTAACTCATTATGACGTGCCCCCACCCTGTACGAAGATCGCTATCCTAAATCCTAATGGATACGAAATTCCTACCACCAGCAATGATGCTTCACCAATTACGTAATTATGTTTCAGGCCAAACTACAGATATCCGTACTACGATGAGAACGGCAAAGGCAAGCTGTTGTACGGTTATGGAGGCCCGGAATTGTACCAATACAAGTCCTATTCACCGCTAGAGGGCATTCATTGAAAATGTCAGTCATTAAATAACTTTTTAAACGTGAATTTACTCAATAAATATTGAGGCTCTTTGGTATTGTATAATTCTCAGACTAAGCACATTAGTGCTATTTATGTTACAAGTGCGACTTATGATATGTTACATTGTAAAAGTTGTTTATTAAAATAATTTAAGTATTATCATAAATAAGTTCATTTTTGTACATACCTAAATATATTTTTAGCAAGTAATTATGTTGTTTATTTCGTAGTTCTTAAGTAGCTCAGGATAGAAACATCTTATTTTTGGAGACTCTACTTGGTTCAAAAATCCTATATGAATTGCCTTGGATTAGAATTAGTTCATCATCAAGTCATATTTTGGTACGGAAACAAACTTTGTGTATTATTTGTGCACGTCTGCTTACCCCATCGGGGATACAGGCTTGTATTAACGTATGTATTTGTTATATCAGGGTCACATGTTGAATTGACCAAACCAACACATAACTATGTGTCGGTTTTAACCTTGAGAGCATACTCAGTATGTAGAATACGCATAAAATTGTCAGCGTGGATAATAAATGAATGTGCGCGAAACAAAAATTATGTATACGAACTTGAAATAAGTCGTTTTAAATTATTTATCTAAGAATAATTAACAGTGACATCCAGCACATCTGTGAATGGAGCAAGACCCATGGGCTGAAAGTTAATCCATTGAAAACACAGGTGATAGTTATCGGCAGCCCAAGAATGACTCTAAAACTAGATAGAGACAAACTACCACCTATCTCTTGTGATGGTACTACCGTCACATATAGTGATAAAGTCAGGAACCTTGGACTATATCTGGACAAGTCCTTCAGCTGGGGTCCGCAACTCCAAGAAGTTAGTTGTTGGCCTCAGCTAGGTCCTTGCGAAGATTACACAATCTTTTACCTGTTGCTACGAAGATTTCATTAGCGCAAACCTTCCTTCTCCCTATCCTTGATTATGCCGATGTCAGCTATCCTGATCTCACCGAGGACCAACTAAATAAACTTGAGCGCCTTCAAAACTTTATTATTAGATTCATATTTGGATTACGCAAATATGACCATGTTTCTGAGTTTCGTACTAAGCTCAAGTGGTTGCCCATACGGCTTCGTCGGAATGCTCACATTCTTTCTCTTCTGTATAATAGGTATATTGTTTAATCCTGTCACCCCATCTTATCTTAAAGATCGTTTTGTATTTCTCGATGACTCCTGTAAGGGTTGAATATAAATGCAAGACTTTTTCTTGGTTTTATTAGCAATAGTAATAGTGATTACAAAAAATTATAAGTAACGTGTTAACACTCTGGGAGAACGGTGTGGACTGTTTGTAGTAGTTCGGCGTGCGGCTGGCTCGGCGTAACGGACCCCGCACGGTTCCTCTGCGGCGCTCCCGGTGTCAAGTGGCGCCGATCCCCGACGCGGCACCCCCTTAGTCATCCATATGGGTTTTTATCATTCTGTCGCTAACACTCTCCACCCCAGTGCTATATTTAGCACTCCATACCAGTGGGTATTTTAGCGACACGGGTTGCCGATCGTTGTAGCACGTTCGAAGCCGTTTTTACTTCAACTAATCTTACACGTCCATCTTTTCCAGCCATTACTCGCTGAATGACGCCTTTAGGCCATGTATTCCTGGGTGCATCAGGATCAGCAACTATGACCAAATCTCCGATACGCAGTGGGTTTGATTCCTGTTGGCATCTTTTTCTGGGAAGCATAGTAGGTAACACTTCCTTAATCCAACGTCTCCAGAACATGTCGGCCAGCATCTGAGATATTCTCCATTGTTTTCTCAAACACAAATCGACCATGTTAAATGACCCTATTGTTGGTGAATTCGACGAAGTGCCTAATAAAAAATGGTTCGGTGTTAATGTGTCGTTTGTATTAGGCTCTACTGTTACGTGTGTTAATGGGCGATTATTGACCATTTGCTCTACTCCAGCCAACAGAGTGATGAGTGTCTCTTCTCGCGGCGCTCTTTCTTTCAGCACAACTTTCAGGCACTGCTTGACTGATCGAGTAAGTCGCTTCCAAGCTCCACCCCAGTGGGGGCTAACCGGAGGAATGAAATTCCATGTTGTCCCATAATTAATCGCTTTAGCTTGTAATCCGCTTCTATCCAAATTGAGTGTTGTAAGTAGATCCGGTCCTTTAAAAAAGTAATCATTTAAACAATTTCCGTAAGCTCTTGAAGCTGCGTCGAAAACGAGGCGCATCTTACTTTTATTAGGATTGTCGACCCCAAAGTGAGGTAGATACCAGGTTCTAGCTGTATCTTCATAGCTAGTAAGTTTCCTTGCATAGTCGTTGTCCAATAAATGGTTTATTCTTACAGCATATCTTTTTGCGTAGTCTTTATTTTCCTTCAGCCTTTTCTCAACAGCTTTCAATCTCAACGATGCAGCGGGGTATGAATTAGGCATTTTGCAATTAATGTCCTTCCATGGTAGGCCGACGTGCCATCTCCCATTCTAGAGTACGGCTGTATTTTCGAGACGTAATATAGCTTGATGATCCTCGGCATTTTGTCTAGGTTTGATGCTGACGCCTATGGAATCAATGTTGAATGATAGGCGTATCTGTTCCTCCAGACTTCTCAATAACTGATTATTGTCACAGCATTCCATCTTTGGGTTATCGTTAAGTAACAAAGCGGCGTAAGTTGCTGACTCGGAGGTCGAGGCATGTTCGCGAAGTAAAGATTCGCGTATATAGCCATGTACACAAGCGCCTAGTTTGGTGCGTGTGATATACAGTCCATCGGTTTTTCCTTTTACTATTTGCAGTGGCATCAGCAGATGATAATTGTCTTGCCCAATTAATAGTTGAGGTTTGCATGTATTCACATTAATAAGCTTTGTTATATTCGGCATGGAACACTCGTAACTCGATAAGTCAATTGACGTTACATCCTGTTTTGGTAGGTTTAGATTTTTGATACTGCGTGCTCGGATGTCGAAAACAGTTCCTTCTTTGTTTGATACTCCGAAGTCTACTATTTCGCTGACGCAATCTAAGGTGTTATTGTTCCAAGCACCACTCACGCGAATTGTTTGTTTTTGTCCACGGAGTCCTATTTGTTGCGCAAGCTCGTGACTTATCAATGAAACTGTTGAACCGTCGTCTAAAACCGCCGTTGTGTTCACCACACCCTTAGGACCGTGAATGTTGATGGATACAGTTTTCAAAAGTACTTTGCAGTGCGTCAAATTGATATTTGTCACTGTTGCATCTTCGGTCACGTCTGTGATATTCACGCTGTTTTGTGGCAGAGAGTTTTTCGACATGGGTGAATGTAACAAGCGATGGTGCGGTCTTCCACAGTTATCTATATCGCACGCGGTAGCTGGGTATGTATCTCGATCGTGGCGCGATAGCAGGCACTTGTAGCAAATGTTATGACTCTTAACGTAGCGCCAGCGCTCGATGCGTCGTGATCTTTTGAAACGTTTGCAGTCAGTTAATTTATGTTCTGATAAGTGGCAGTATGAACACTTTGAGTGAGTGGCTTCCGTAGTTACTAGTACCGAGTTGTTCGCACGGTTATGGTTGTTGTTTTTGTAGTAGTCACTTCGGGCACTTATCATGTTAATATTTGCCGTTGTAGATATTTTCACTGCTTCTTCATTTAGAAAATCTGCTAAAATTTCCATGCGCGATTTCTTCCCCTCGGTGATCAATGGAAAACTGTAGTTTGACCACTTTGCTATGAAGACTGCAGGTAATTTTGTCAGTATTATTGACACAATATTTATTCCTTGTAGATAGATTTTCACGACTTAATTTACATCTTCTACAAAGCTTGCCCTCCCAAGGCAAAGTTGAAAATTGTCCTACAGCGCAGTTTTGCTAGTATGAAATTAGAGGATCTTCGTGCGGCTGCTAGTAGCATTGACTGGGGTCCCGTTCTAAGTTGTTCATCTATTGACGACCAGATCAACCTATTCAACGCAGAACTCATAAGTCTCTATGACGTTTATGCACCTGTCCGTGCGATTAGAATAAAGCATCTACCTGCACCATGGCTTACGGATGATATCAAAAAACTAATCCATCAGAAAGCATCTGCAAAAGCTAGATTTAAATGTCGCCCTACACATACAAACAGAGAAAAATACATAAAAATACGGAATCACTGCAATAAGATGTGTAGGAACGCTCAACGCCACAATATTCACAAATGTGTTGAAAATGGAGATCCAACAAAAGTTTGGAAATTTCTAAAATCTATAGGGGTTGGAAAATCAAACAAAGATCCTGTGCCCAAAAATTTAGATATAGAATCTCTTAATAATCATTTCTCATCTTCGTCCTACTGTAATGAAACAGCTAAGGCAAATACACTTAAATATCTTTCTTCTCTTCCAACTCCTAACCATCCGCCATTTATCTTTAGTAAATTGTCGGCATGTGATGTTAAGAAGAGCATCCTGTCAATATCATCTGATGCGGTTGGTAGCGACTGTATTAGTCGTAAGATGATAATTCCTATCCTTGACGAAATCCTTCCCATCATTTGCCACATCCTCAACTATTCCCTATCCAGTGGTCACTTTCCATCTCCATGGAAAGCGGCTCAAATTATTCCTTTACCTAAAAAACCGAATCCTAAATCCTTTTCTGATTACCGACCCATATCCATTCTTCCTTTCCTCTCAAAACTCCTTGAACGTCTCACCTACAATCAACTCAATTCCTTTCTCTGCAAAAACAGTCTCTTTAATCCCATGCAATCCGGGTTTCGTCAAGGTCATAGTACCGTTACTGCTTTGGTCAACATTACGGATGATATTAGGACGGCTATGGAGAGTGGAAATCTCACAGTTCTGCTACTCCTGGATTTTAGCAATGCTTTTAATACTGTGGATTTTGACATTCTCCTTGGCATATTACGCTCTCTTAACATATCTCCATCGGCAATTGACTGGTTTCGTGGTTACCTGTCTGGTCGTCGACAACGAATAAGTATTGACAACACCTTATTTTCGTCATGATGTAATACAAGTGTCGGTGTACCGCAGGGTGGCGTTTTATCTCCATTGCTTTTTGCTATTTTTATTAGTTCTATCTCTTTTAAACTTTCATCATCCTACCATCTTTATGCAGATGATCTCCAAATTTACTCTCATGGATCATTAATAAGGTTGCCCGAAGTAGTCGCTACAATAAATAGGGACTTATGTCAAATTGAAGAGTGGAGCAAAGCGTATGGACTTAAGGTTAACCCCATAAAATCTCAGGCGATTGTTGTTGGCAGCCCCAGAATGATCTCGAAAGTACAGTGGAATCAGCTTCCTCAAGTTATTTTTGACGGATCCATAATACCGCTTGTCGAGAGTGTCAAAAACTTGGGGGTTATTATTGATAATACCCTCTCTTGGAATCCTCAGATAAACGCTGTCAGTCGCAAAATCTTTGCTTCAGCGGGGAGTTTGCGACGGTTACGCAACTTTTTACCGATTACTACCAAAATTGCGCTGGCGCAATCTCTTCTTCTGTCAGTTCTCGATTATGCCGATTCCAGCTATCTCGATCTCAGAGAAGACCAACTAGACAAGCTTGAGCGACTTCAAAATGTTTGTATAAGGTTCATATTTGGCCTGCGCAAATATGATCATGTCTCCGCTTTTCGTGTTAAGCTCAAGTGGTTACCAATTCGACTTCGCCGGAATGCTCACATACTTTCTTTGCTCTATAATATTTTGTTTGACCCACCCTCTCCTCGTTACCTTAAAGAACGCTTTGAGTTCCTTAGTGTATCGCATTCGGTGTCCCTGAGGTCGTCGGAGAATTTAAAGCTTCGTACTCCGAAGCATACTACTAACTTTCTGGACTAATCTTTTACGGTGCAAGCTGTTAGACTATGGAATGCCCTTCCCTTTCAAATAAGAAGTGCACAAACTTTAGGTTCCTTTAAAAAATTGACAAAAAATCATTATCTGTCATTGTGTAGTTAATATACTATCGTTGTGTATATATGTATTATATACAAATTTATATACCTATAAATTGATATCTATCTATTATTATGGTATTATGTGTTTATGATATATGTACGTACTATGTCTACATACCGGGTATCTCAAGACTGCTACCGAAAACGAAGCCGGGTGGTAGTTTTAGTGACTACAAATACAAAGCAACTAAAAATTTCGCAAAGAAACGCGACAGTTATTTTTTATGATTTTTTAAACATCGTCATTTTTTGGTGGTAAATCCCTAGTTTTAGCTAAAATAATAATTTAAACTCTTTTATACCTTAGATTATTTATAAATAAAACTGTTATTTTAGGAAAAAAATGCATCTACCACCCAAATATGGTCAAAGGAAAAAAATAACAAAAAAAAATTGTCGCTTTTTTTTGCCACTTTTTCTGTTGCATTGTGTCTGAAGTCGCTTAAACTACCACCCGGCTTCGTTTTCGGTAGCAGTCTTGATATACCCTGTATATATAATGTTTATTGTATGTTTATGGAATGTGTTACATTTATTTATTACACAACTTTTTAATATTCTTTCGTCGTATGCTTTTGCTGCACACTGAATAATCTACATATAACTCCTGTCCATCCAAAGGTTGCCTGGAAGAAATCGCTACTAGTGATAAGGCCGCCCATTGTACATAACTGTTATAGTGTGTGATCTTAAAACTGTATGTTGTCATTGTGTACAATAAAGCATATTATTATTATTATACTCGTCGCGTTTCACAGCTTTTACAGCAAATATGAAGTTCTGTATTTTTATGGAAAATGTTACGATATCCTTGTGATAATCTTGACTCATTGGATATACCTTCTTAATGTCTTTTATTATTTTTGAGATAATGACGTCGGCATTTCCAAATCGTAGCTCTAAAGTTGCCATTATTTTATCCGGATCGGTGGCACTAATTAGTAGAGCTGCCACGGCGTCTTTGGCGGGTCCACGAAGACATTTGCGTATTCTCCAGAGATTTTCTTTTGTACTAAAGTTGCACACTTCCGTCGATTCTTCGTACGCATACTTGAATTGCAGCCATTCCATCGGGTCACCGGAGAATATTGGTAGGTCTCGCGGCGTGCTTATACGGCTCAATAATTTTGCGTTTGACGTAGTGTTTACTGACGTGGCGGCAAGGTCCTTAAGTGCGCTAGCTAGCATCTGAACTGTTCCATCTGAAGTACCTGGATGACACAGCTCATGTCGGTCGCAATTTTGTCGCCTTTTTGTAGACGTAACGTTAGCAGGGTTGGCGGTAAGATCCTTAAGTGCGGCATCTGATTCCTGAACTGGAACACAACTATCAGGGTTTAAAGTCCCTGATTCGCACAGCTTGCCCTCTTGGCGACCTTTGTCGCGGGCGGGCTGCAAATGCTCCAGTTCCGGTTGGCTGCTATCTAACCACCTCTCCACTTCACTATGCGTCTTTTCATATTGATGTTCCCTAGTTTGTTCTTGAAAATCAGCTATTTCTATTGCCAATTTTTTGTCGACCAGCTCCATTTGTATTCTTGCCTTTTCTTCTGCGGCACGTAATTTCAGCATGGCTATCTGAGATCGCGTGGATGAAGATGTTTTCTTGGATATACAACTTTCAGCTCTAGTTGTTCCGCGTACTTGAAGTGGCTGTTGTTCGGCCTTTACGCTTCCGGTTTCGTTCATTTTTGCTTGCGAAGTTGGCTTCTGTGGTGAGTTCTGCTGGCTAGTCGATGCTTCGTCTTTGCAGTTATTTTCGCGTTCCTTACGCGCGCTATTTCGCGTAATAACCATTAATGTTGCTGGTGGTATGCAGCGTATTCGATCCGGCTCGAAGGACCAATTTGTAAGGGTTGAATATAAATGCAAGACTTTTTCTTGGTTTTATTAGCAATAGTAATAGTGATTACAAAAAATTATAAGTAACGTGTTAACACTCTGGGAGAACGGTGTGGACTGTTTGTAGTAGTTCGGCGTGCGGCTGGCTCGGCGTAACGGACCCCGCACGGTTCCTCCGCGGCGCTCCCGGTGTCAAGTGGCGCCGATCCCCGACGCGTCACCCCCTTAGTCATCCATATGGGTTTTTATCATTCTGTCGCTAACAACTCCCATACAAGATCCCTAAGGTCGTCAGAGAGACTGGAGTTGAGAATGCCTGTGTGTGCGATAAGACCGCCAATTGTACTTTTATGATTGTGATTTTCGTTTTATTTGTATTTTTTTTGTGTGCAATAAAGTGTATAAATAAATAAAAACAATTTTATGTAGGTTCATTATACATATCGCTCTTTTAGAATTAGAGTGACCTAAATAAAAAAAATCTTATTATTTGGGAAACCTTCATTAAAGATTTATAACATATGTACATATGGAAGATACATCTAGAAGACCGATTTACACATCTTTCTGCCTTTCATGCGTCAATAGACACTTATAGTAAACCGTTCTGGCAACACCGCTATGTTACCACCCCGTGCCTCACGCGGCTGTCTTCCCGTACGATACAGTGAATAGGGTGCTTGCGTGCAACCGTCACGCTCACTCCTCGCGCGGTCTCTTTCCGCCATGCGCTGTTGCCGCTCACAATGGCCTACGTGACTTGTTGCGCATAGGCAACCGCCCCGAGTCCTAGAGGACATTGGTTTGGCGTCAGTCCGACTGACGGACGACTGACTCAGTCGTCCCCTAGTGGTCTATTCTTTGGTCGTCCCGGAAGAGCCTGACAGGTTACACGGTTGCACGCCTGCACGTTACGAACCCAAACGTATATACTTTCACTGTAGCTTTGTATGTACAAGTGTTTAAGTGAATAAACTTTAGACTGAGAAACCTTCTCATGTTTTTATTATACGAAGGAAGTAACCCTCCTCTTTAGAGTATATATATATATATATATATAGAGGGAGCGCTGGTACTTCAAAAACGTAGATAAAAATGGTGGTGCCGCTTTTTCTGCCCTCCTATTGGCTAATATTTGAACAGGTTGTGCAACATACATAAATTATATGAAAAAAAAATTAAAAATAAGTAGTTTAGGTCTATATAATTCCACTCAAACTCGTTTTAAAAGGATAATAGCTAAATATAATTTCGGCTATCAAAGGAATTTATAGCAATTTATTGCTAAATAATTAATTCCATTTTTATTAACATAGGAGCGCTACCAACATTACGAACAAGAAAATATCTACGTTTTTCAAAACGCGAATGTATGACAGCGCTCCCTCTATATATAAATACTCTAAACCAGTGATTCTCAACCACTGTGCCGCGGCACTTTTGTGTGCCGCCAAATTTCAAAAGTGTGCCGCCAAATTTTGCAAATATATAATAATGTTAATATTATTAAATTATATCATTTAAAAAGAAAAATATTTTTAACATGAATATTTAAATCCACAAAAAAGTTAATTATTTTATTATTTGCTTTGCAACGCGTTTTTTCTTAGTGCCAAATTATGATGAAGTGGCGTGCATAGCAATAGGAATATGTCTCAAGTCGGCGCACACTTGCCACTTCTGCGTACAAAACGTGTTGTTTTAGTGATAGTTGGGATTCACAAGGTGTTGCATAGTAGTTACTGCACCTTTTCTTTACGATATAAGAGTAGCATTGTCATTTTTACGACCAAATATAAATATAAATAAAATTATCAAAAAACATCAAGCTCAAATTTCGCATTAAAAATATTTTTATTATTAGCTTGTAATTAATCCCTTAATAACCGCTTAGTTATTATATTAGTTTATTTCGTATATTTAAAATTTTTGTCAAAATCTATTTATGCACTGTGTTGTAGTAAGTAAATAATTTTTATCTTTTTCTTTGTGTGCCGCCAAATTTTGAAATCGTTAAATATGTGCCGCAACAAAAAAAGGTTGAGAATCACTGCAGTCTAAGCTGTCCATATATGTGGCGCCCAACGTGGGGCCCGAACCCACGACCCTGAGATTAATATCGGGTCGATAGGTCATTTTGAGTCAGACTATGATTAAATGCCAAAATCTTTTTTTATTACTACTCTACTAAAGGTGAGATATAATGTATTGCGCGGATCCTTTACTCTACTCTCCTCCCACATACTGGAAGTACATTATTGAATTGTGGAACTTGCTCAGCGAGATGACTTAGCCCCCAAAAAGCTGTGTAGTGGTATTGAATTGGATAAATTGGGAGGCGATTAGTTGTAGTGAGTTAAGGCAAAAAAATGTGCACTAATCCTCATTCAAAAATGTAAAAATTCCGAGATAAAATTGAAATCTTATTAAATAAGTACCTAAATACACCAAGTCACATACATAGTCTCGAACCCACATAAATATAAATTAATTCTCGTGTCGTGGGTATCAGAAACTACGAGAGACCTTTCGGTCTCGCAAACATCCGGACATCTTGTGGGCCTCACAAACATTTGTCACGATGCGTGTAAGGAATCCGCGGCCTCTCGTTTCACAGCCAACATCTAACCAACTGCGCCATTTAGGCTGTCAATCGTAAAGTATTCGTCGCACAGTAGCTCTATGACAACTCATCCTATTAATTTAACTTTCTGATTAATTTCGTTGCAGGTTAAAGACAAGTTAGACATTCTCGGAGACTCGCCGAGTTTCAATGCTCGGTGTCATTACATTGCGTGCCACTGTTGATCCTGGTTCACAGGAGTTACAGTGGTGGGTGTGAGGGCGGGACAGTCTCTACAGTAGTGGTATGAGCAGTGAACCGTAATTTTACGTTACGAGTTGAATTCCCAAGGCCAGAGTTCTATCAATAATCAATCAGAAAATAGTGCGTTTTTTTCAATTTAAAAAAAATCTTTTCTGGTACTGGGATTTGGGCTCGGCAAAATGCTTACTTTCTAATATTTATCTACTTATCTTGGGAAGGGAAGTCACTGTTCTGGTGGTGTGGATCTGATTATTTCTAAGGCAATAGCGTTAATTCTTACGGCCTTAACAGAACCAGAAGCGCAAAAACCTTGACACAAGACGACAAACATAAATATTTGCCTACACATAATGCATAACAGAACGACGCGCAATTCAATACATCATCTTCTAACACGTGATTCTAACGTACAAAATGTTCAAAATAATGTTAATTCTTGTATCACTAAAATTTTGCGAGTGTGTGTATGTGTATTCAAGTTTTTGGGCGCCTAGGATGCTGAACTATAAAGTTGATGTCAACTTTGATCCGGATGCCGGAAGAAAAACAGCCGAAAAATATCAGGAAGCAAACGGTTTTAGAGGAGAGAAATTTATAGCTGATTTGGGCAATGGAAAGGGACCCCAAAATGGTCCATATGATTCTATGGTAAATATTGTTTTTCTTTTGTTATCCCCATTTACAGACAAGTACCTGGGTACTTTAAAAAAACTCACTAAAACAGATTTTCGGTGATTTTATAATCCAATTAGTAATACTGTGCTCTTTTCTTTTCAAATCATAAGTATAATTAAAATATTTTGAATGTGTTGCAAAAAGAACAAAATGGAATTTTGTGGGATATTGTAAATCTACAGATTATTCTGCTGGTAATAAAATTGTTTTTTCTTCACAGATTTATGGACCTGTAAATGTCTATAGTACTCGGCTGAATAGCAGATACAAAAAATAAATACCAATGTAACATTCTTCTAAATTACATTTGTAAATTCCTTAAGTATGTATATACAGTGGACCCGCGGTAGTCCGACAAACATTTTGCAGGGCAGTGTCGAACTATCGAATTTGTCGGATTATAGAGTACTGCCTAAAACCCCCTATAGTCCGATTTTTTTTACAAAAGAGTACCTTGTAATCCGACAAATTACAGATCCACTGATAAGATTCTTTATATGTATGCAAACAATGAACACACGCTAGGCCGCACCGCTATCCTCTCGCATGTAGTCAAATTCAAACTAAGCAATCAGAATCAAAACAATACCCTACGCGTCGAGCACAATAGTGATGGTCTGTACAAGTTGTAACTTGTTCAATCATGCAATAGCGAATATTATCAAAAAAAAAATATTCAATAATAAATAATAGACCATGTAGAATTATAGGGGGTGCCGGATTAGACAGGGGCCGAATTACCGGGGGTCCACTGTAATTTAATATAGATTAAACTATTTTACAGTCATAAATATTTTAGTAAAATGGAATGGAATATATAGTATTTACTTAAAGTTTTTGTCATTAAAAATATATACTGGGTATCTCAAGACTGCTACCGAAAACAAAGCCGGATGGTAGTTTTAGTGACTACAAACACAATGCAACTAAAAATTTCGCAAAGAAACGCGACAATTATTTTTTATGATTTTTTAAATATCTTCATTTTTGGGTGGTAAATCCATAGTTTTTTCAAAAATTATAATTTAAAATCTTTTAAACCTTAGATTATTTTTGAAGAAAAGGGTATACACTATTATTTTAGGAATGAATTTACCACCCAAATATGGCCATAGGAAAAAAATAACAAAAAAAATTTCATTGTTTTTTTTGCAACTTTTTCTGTTGCATTGTGTCTGAAGTCACTTAAACTACCACCCGGCTTAGTTTTCGGTAGCAGTCTTGATATACCCTGTATATTTAATAATATATCCCGCAATAATTGGTGCTTTCCTATCATAAATATATTTATATCAACTCACCATGATTCCTGTTGTAAATTACTCCAATTAATGGAAATATACTATTGCTGATACATAAATAGGGAGAAAATTGACTACATTTTAAGCAATACCTGAGGATTCTACACAAGATTTTTGGAGTTCAGCCAAAATTATACCAGCATATTGGTGGAATAATGGCTTATTTCTAAGGGGATTCAGCCAGAAGGATTCAGAGCTGTAAATAACATGTTTAACCATCCCACAACTGAATCAAAAGAGATGTTGCAAGATCTTAAGTAAATAGTAAAAGCTAAAATGAAATGAAAAATTGTTATACAAAATTTATTCATTAAATTAATACTAACTTAAATTAATTTACTACATTCTTCTCTTTTGTGTGCTGATGTACAAAACATTGTTGCCTCTAATGAATGCATCACCATATTTGTTTTTAAGCTGTCCATTCACATATTCCTCGGTTTGCTCCAGAGCTATGTTCATGTAACCATCTAGACATGCCAGGACACCTGAAAATTAAGTAAAAATAATAAACATTTGTTGATGTGTTTATATTTACAAGAACCCAATACTTCTGGGAATTTCAAATATGTATTTTGCAATAAATTACAAAAACTGCCCTTTTTTATATCAAAAACTTGTAATTGAATTTTAAGAAATACATGATGGTAAATAGAAAATACATTATTATTTTTTGTATGGATATAGAGGACTCAATGGTTTCCAAAGCTTTGTAGTAAATTTGACAATATTTAGAATTGCAATTTTTGTCAGATAAAAATACAGACATCTAACTACTTAATTATATTTCGGTAAATAATTGTAAGCATAATGTTAATGTTGCAAAATAAATTAGATTTAAATTTACATATTCTGTAAAAGTTACAAAACCAGTTGAAAGTTGGAACACTATAATTGTAACGAAGTTTTGAAAATAAACAATGAATGTTGTAAGTTTTATTTTGGTATACGACAGTTAACCCTAAACATAACCTCCAATAATATTTTTACTAATTTATTTTCGTTTACTACTATCAAATGCCTCTGGTGTGTGCAAATGCAAGACAATGCCGTAGACACGTTATTATATTTGTTCATTAAACATAATTAGCACTTGAAAAATACATACCTCGGTAGTCAACACCGCTGTTTAGCTTTACTACGACCGGGCGGCCATGGATTTGTTGAATAAAAGACGACAGAGCTTCCTTGCGACTCATTTTATAATTAGTTTTATTTAAATATTCTATAAATGTAACTCTTCAATTTTATAGCTTATTTAGCGACAGATAATTTGCGATGTTTTGGTTTTTAGTCGTCTGTGGTTTTGTTTGGTTGTTTTTTCTTTTTTTTTAGTAAGGTTAGTTTAAGCAAAGGACTAGCAAATATACAGCCTATATAATAAATGCGTCTTAAATAGTTCTACAAATCATACTAAAGTTATTTTTGTTGAATAAAAATACGGAAACATTAACGTGAATGTCTAATAAGACTAGAGAGGAAACACCGATGACCGATGTGTTAATTCTTTACGTAAATCACAAAAAAAAATTTCTTAATATCCCAAAAACATAACTTTGGAGAATAATCTATAAAACAAAAAATTAACATAAACAACTTTATTAAGCAACAAAACTTATTCTATGTTCTCTCTTTAGGGTCAAGTGACGTCCATATGTATCCAGTGTAGTTATTGACTTCATTTTCTGTGATGGGGTAAGGGTTGGTTCCCGCTTTATAGTAGTCTGAGGGCGCATGCATCACAAATTCCATGACATCCAGTTTCCGGGGCAACTCTTCTTCAGGTCCTGGGATTTAGAAAGGAATATTACTCTTTATTTTATTGTTTCTTATGTTTTAAGTTACATAGGTGGTTAGTCTTAAAAACACATTCTGCGACTAATTTGTATGCATATTTTGAGTTTTTCTAACTATCCCATATAGTTAGAAAAACGAATAATTTAAGTGAAAAGTGTATTAGTGATTAAGTTAAGTGCTTTAGTAAGAAATTTTTAAACATATAACATTATGTTGTTTCTAAATAGTTTATAAAGTTACATTATTTTAATGTGTATACATATAGGTAGATATTAGACTTATAAACAAATGTTGGTTCTGATGCCATTTTGAAAATTATTTTCTTAAGATTTTAAATGTTGTTACTTTTCTTTTTAGTTATTAGATTATTAGAATCAAAATAGTAACAAAATGTGTGTACACTTAGATTTAAAAATGAATAAACAACAGAAAAGCACCTATAATATAAGTGGCAGGATCAAAACACTTCTCTGGAGGTGGACTGGCCTTGGTGGGCAGTAGCCATGTAACTACCGCACTCTTCTCGCAATACTGGTCTGTGAGGAATCCTCTTATTTGTGCGTAGTATATGCCTCCGTCAATATCCGTCATTGATACAATGTCACCTACTTGCATGTATGAGCCCTGTAACCAGATAATTTGGTTATGTTTTATATAAAATCTATACATCAAATAAATTAATCACTTACATGATATGGTTTCTTATATTCACTTGAATGTTACACACTATAATAAAACTAATATTTACAGATAAATATTCATAAAAAATGTATTATTACAATTACATGATCTATTCCTTATGTGTGTTTTTTTTTATCTGTATACAAAAAATGCATATTATCAAAGCTTGAGGGACACATGTGTTTTGTTTTATGATTTAGTTTAAATATTATACTAAAAATAGTAAAGATGAGATTATTAGATTTCCTATTATTCTTATCACAACAAGTGAATATCTAGAAGAGAGTTGGTAATTTTTTGCAGAGAACACGTACATAGATTGGAGGCATCATTTTATGCATATGTTTATCGTTAAGACACAAATTAATTATATAACATACCTTATAGAACACAGAGTCACTGGTGACCACAGTAGCGGTGGCTGTAGGCGCTTTAAGCGGCTGTCTCTTGAAGATGCTCCTGCGGCCTCGCCCCCGCGGCGCGCTTGGCTTGGGCACCGACGGCGCTGGCGTTTTTGCCTTATATCTCGTTGACCGCGTACTTTTTCTAGTTCCCTTACCAGTAGCCTTAGCTGGCGTGGACTCCTCAATCTTTCCATTCTTACTTTCATCTCGTTCTTCCTTTATATCCTCAGTTTCAGCCTTAATTGAGCACTCAGCTTTTGAATCTTTAGCTGCGTTTGCTAAGTAACAATCGTTGCATATTTGCCCGGTCTCCGCGCTCCGCCAAAGCAAGGAATCGTTTGTATTGCACTGCACACATGTCGGTTTTGGCATTTTAAGTTGTATAAATTCAATAATTAGATTTCAAAGGCATGAATTAATTTATAAACATAGCAAACGCCAATGTCAAAACTCAAAAGTCGATATACGTTCCGTTTCACGTTAAACTTTCACACATGGAATGAACTATGAAGTATCAAAACTTAAATATTGCATTAATAATAATTAGAGATCATAATAATAAATTATGAAATAAAATTAAATCTGATAATAGAATAGAAATTTTCTCATTTACATAAAACAAGTTGCTAACCATTAAAAAAACGCTCGCAGTTTCAGATACTATACCCAGCTAGAATTACAATGTACATCGTTTGTAGTTTGAGATGTATTTATTTTATTGTCCCATTAGTGTCCCACTCCTGGGCAAAGGTCTCCTCCTTTTCCTTCCAGATGGGGCGGTCTTGGGCGATTTGGGGCCAATCCTGAAGAAACCTATGAATGTAACTACTGTTTATGAGCGGTCGTATCGCTTACCATCAGGCGAACGGCTTGCTCGTCTCGTCATTAATTGCAATAATAAAAAAAAACCTGTCGATTTCGCGTCTCCACCTACGCCTAGGTCTGACTCGTCGTCTTTTTGGGTGTTCGGGACGCCACTCAGTGCAAATTCTTGCCCACTGCTTTGGGTGCATGCGGCAGACGTAACCGGCCCACTGTCACTTCAACTTGGCGGCTCTCGAAGCTACATCTACGATTTGGGTTTGTGAGCGCAAGTGGGTGTTTCGGATTTTGTCACTTAACTTTACCCCGAGTATGCTGCGCTCCATCGCGCGCTGACAAACCTTGAGTTTGAGATTTATATTATTATAATGACTAAATATACCTAATTACATTTTGACTTGTTATCATCATACATCCCCACATTCATCCCTCAAGAACATTCCCCACAAAACATTATACTTATTCTGTCCATAGGTAATCACTTGTAAATCACGGTAATTTCTTGCGGTTCAGCAGAAAGCATAACATATTAGAGCTTTGAATATTGTGTGGTTGAGTCCCCAACTTGTTGGTCTGTGTCAGCAATTGACATTACAATTCTTAAAAAATCTTTGAGTGATGTAACATTTCTATCGTTGCCTGTACCTGCTCAATAGAATGTAACGAAGACCAAGGCAAGATCATCTTGTGTCAGAAACTACGAAATACTTTTAGGTCTCACAAATACCCAGAGCCGATACAAATACCAGTGGATCATCGAATACATATTTGTTCCGGAGCGGGGATCGAGCCTGCTGCCTCTCGTTACACGCTCGACGTCTAACCACGGAGGTTGTCAATTTATCAGCCCATATATGTCCCACTGCAGGGCACGGGCCTCCTCTATAATCGACAGTACGATTGAGAGTGGTTAGGCCATATAGTCCGCCAATGTACTCTGTGGCCACGCCGATATAATATGATGATTATAGCCTTAATAAATTAAAATATATTAATTTATAAATATAACCATTTTTATAAACAACTAGTCGCTCAGCCCGGCTCCGAGCAAGTGTAGACACTATTTTTGAAAGTATTATATTACGTGGTCATCATCAATAAACTAGAATTCTAATAGTGAAAGAATGTTTTTATATTTTTTTTTTTTTTATTGCAGTGAATGGCGAGACGAGCAAGCCGTTCGCCTGATGTTAAGCGATACGACCGCTCATAAACAGTAGCAACATTCCACTGCGCTCGCCATCCTGAGACATAAGATGTTAAGTCTCAATATGTCCAGTAGTTGCTCTGGCTACAATGTCCTTCAATCCGAAACACAACAGTGCATTTAAGCAGTGTTGTTTCACGGAAGAAATAGACATTGCGGTGGTACCTACCCAGATAGCCTCTCACATATGAGAGACCTACCACCAGTGAAAATGGTTATATGGTATATTAGTGTCAGAGCCTATTCAATACAAATAAACAGTCAATTATTTGCTCTTTAAAATATTACTTTAGTCTTTAGACAAAACATTTCAACGCAAAGAGTAATTCCGACAGAAACGATTCATTGTGACGTTTTGATCATCCGTAAACAAATGGGGCATTACCTTGGGCATTACGCAGGATACTCAAAAGCACAAAAGTAATGCATCACGGACAAATTGTCGGAAACGGTCAGATAAATGCATTAAATGTCAGACATGTTGGCGTGATGTGTGAGTTACGCGTATAGACTGTAGAGCTCCTATAACAGACATGAGACGGGACAACGTAAACAAAATTGGTGCGCAAGCATTTGATTTCTTGAGGGTGTGTTTGGGTGGTGAATTCAGTACCCAATGTATTCTCAAGTGAAATTCTTAATCTTCTTCCATCAATCTTCTCCATCTTTATCCATCAAATGCTGTGATTGTGGCGACTTAAGATCAAAATTTTATTTTGGCGCTCTGGATCCCACTTTTTGTAAGTAATTTGGAACTTATCCAACTATTACGCAGTTTTCGTTTTCAGGGCACAGAGCTCCTTGGCGCCATGGCTCATCAGGGCTATGGAAAATTGGTGGAAACCCTACCTAAGTAGTAGTAGATCGACGCAAATATCGTATGTAATGTCCGTTCTACCCGTATTACTTCAATGGCCACACGCCATATCTGATTGTGCGTCGGTATGTCCGCCTTGATTTGTGGACAATGGATTTATGACCGAGATACGTTATTTTGCGATTTAATGTTGGCATTTTAATCCCAGGTTATCTCTACCTGTCCTTATTGTTTATCTCGCTAATATAATATGGCATCTTTGTAGTATTCGCGTGTTTGTTTAAAAATCACGTTTATGTTGTAAGAGCCTGAGTTAGTAAATCCTGGTCTTACCGTGAAAGTCGACAACATTGCCCGATTTTTTGATAAAATCTGCTATATTTCATATTTTTTCTATAACCACCTATATATATTTTTTCATTTACATCAACTACATAACCATATGCTACTATTAGCTATGATAAATTAATATTTTAAATTTATAAATTAATATTTTAAATTTATTTTTTATTATTTTAATGATGGGCAAACTTATGTGGCGATCAGCTAACATTGCCCATGTTGATATCTGCCAAAATATGACCCATATTATTACACAATTAAAAATAAGTATAAAAAATAATCTTAGCAGTGGTTTAGAAAAAAACTCGTAAAGTTAACATATTCTCGGAACAAAAAATTATGGGCAATTTTATTATTTTTTAGCGATTCTTACTCTTTCCACACAAACTCTGATAAATGGTTAAAAACTCTTAGGGCTATCACATTACAGAAAATTTATTTTACTTTATATAATTTCTCACATTTTTACTTTTCATAATATGAAAGTGGTAATTAAATCAAGCATTGCACGCTATAGAAATCTTTTATTTAAATAAATTTAAAATATGCTACAAACAAAATGTCAACTTAAGTTTTGATCTATTTGGCAATCAAAATAAAGTAAATACCTTATTTTATTAAGTCGATTAAAAAGACACCTTTCTAAATTCAATTGATCTTTAAAATAACAGGCGTCGAAACCTTTTTAGATTTTATCAAATTAATTTATCGAGATATTGACAACCCTAGGTACTTTTTGATGATGGGCAATGTTGTCAAGCACAGGTCTGAAAAAGTCAGGGTAAAATTGCCCATCCCGAAATTTAATGACTTTTTAATGATTAGATAACTAAACTGTTATTAAAATACTTAATAATTCATATTCTATGACATACATTAAAATAATCTATCTGCGGTCTCGTCATGACGCACAATCCACGAATATTTTTCAGACGAAATTGGCCCGCCAAAAGACATACCTTTTTTGACAAGCTCTCACAAGCTACTAAATAAACTCAGGAATAACTGCGATTCACAGTGCTTCCTACCAAATAATAAATGATGCCATAGACTTAATTTTTTTTTCATATTAACGGATTTCTTAAAAAAATGATTTTAGGGCAATGTTTAACCTTTGTGGCAAAGTTTTTAACTTTTACGGTATATGGTAAATTTGAAATACCTTTTTTGATTATTGTGCAATAGCTTGCAGTTGCAGTTTTAATTTGTAAATTCTATAATTTATTAATGTGTCCTTGTTTTGACTAATAAAAACTTGTAAGCAGACTATGAATCAAATTACAAGGCAATGCAAGCATTTAAAACTATATTTATGATAATAAATTATCTAAAATCTCAAAAATTTAATATCTTTTGTCATGTGTAATATTGACCTGATTGAGAGTGATTACTCTTTATTTTATTATGCTTACTACATAAAATAAATGTTATTATATAAACTCGTTACCAACAGGCTACCGCGCACTACAAAATTATAAATGGAAGTATTTCATTGCAAAGTTATCTGACCATATAAGAGGGACAAGCTATTAAGCCCCTTTGAGGAATAATTGGCATAACTCTGGCATCCTATTATAAACTTAAACTTGCATGACAGCTCTACGACAAAGTTGACAACTTTTAACGAAGCAAATTCGCGAAGTGACAAGCTTTGTGTTAAGTATCTAAGCTTTACAAAAAATTTTTTATAATGTATTTTTAAGGATGTCTTTGTGGCGCCGTTGATTAGGTTGTGAAACGAGAGACGCATAGAGACGAATATTATGATTCACAATTATTTATTGAGGGTCTAGCAACAAACTTTGTATCTTAGTGTGAGGTCAGGACTATGAATGTGACTGCTGATTTATGTGTATCTAAGTTCAAAAAATATGAATATTTGTAGCTTATGGTTTACTTACAATTCTATAATAGTTTAATATATTTCTTATATACTTACGGCTTTATACATAGACAGTTTAAAGACCTAAGTATTTCACTTATCGGGTATTTTGTCTTCACTCAAAATGAAGGCCCAAGAAAATCTTTCGTTCCTGTTTTATTATATAAGGCCGTAAGTAATTGAGATGAATTGTCTAGGACTGAACTAAGTGTCTGGTGACAAGTTTGCCCTCTATTATACTTCTTATAACGTGGTTTTTTCTTCCTATTTTCTATAGTCTTGCAGCTACTCGTATAAGACTTTGCCTCCAATATCATCATCTCAATGTTTATGAATGAACAACATGTTTTGGCCCATAGAAGTTTTATTTGCGAATTCCACAACCTTACAGATCAAAATATGTTGTGCAGACTTTCTACGAAGTTATCAGCGGCTGCGTAATTTAAAAAAGAAAACAATACGCCATTTCACATTTCGCAAACATGTGATTTAGCCGCACAAACAAATATTTGTAACACGTGATCTATTTATAAATTGTATCGGGCGGCCTCGTACTGTTACAAACAAAACATATGAATGATTATGTTGTGTACAGAGCGTGGGGTATTATCAACATTGATGTAAAAATATGCAAATGATTTAACAATTTTTTTTCCTTCTTTCTTTATCCTATCTTTTTTCCGTACCATTTAATGTACCGGCAACCCTTCTATAAAACAAGTGTTTTTAATTATATTATTTTCATTATAAAGTAGTGCGTTCTTAATAAAGGACATTAGGGTAGGTCAGGGTTGGACATCCGCCCACAGTGATAGACATACAGGGACTAATAAATCATTATAATAAATAAAAATTCTAAAAAATGGCAAAATGTTTCGTTAGATTACGTGTTGATTTGATAGTATGTGTGTTTGAGAATTCCTCCACGTGCAAAAACTGTTTTATTTACAAACATCCAATGTTTGAATCAAAACAATAATAATTAGGTACTCACATTTGCTAGACAAAACATAGTCTCGCAATAACAACTCGTGGATATTTCGGCTGCCAAGTGTTACAATCACTCATAAGTTATTAATAACTCCATACATACGTTTCAGTTTTCACCAGGTGATTCGGGCAAAATTTCAGACTTACGCCCAAATACTGGAATGCAACTTAAATATAAATGGCGCTTAACTACGTTAATCCCGATTAAATGTACTGGCTAAGTGGGCCGTGCGCTGTTAAGAGCAACTTATTATGTGAATGGCGTTCCAGTATTCGGGCGTAAGATACATTTTTAAAGATTTTAATGAAGCTGGACAGATGAAATAAGAATACCGCCGCCCATGAATACTTAACACCTGAGGTTTGTCACTAGTATCATCCATTTGGAGGAATACTGACACTGACTGATGACACACTGACAGGATTATTAGGATAAGATGGCCTAACCACTCTCAATCGCACTCTCGATTGTAGAGGAGGCCCGTGCCCTGCAGTGGAACGTATATGGGCAGGGCCCCCGTAAGGGCAACTGGCGCCTGTGTGCGAAAAAAAATTTTGGCGCCCCTTAAGGCATTTTGAATTATCTTTTTTTATGGTAGGTAGGTGCTTGAAATAAAGCAAAGAACTGAAATTTTAAAGTCATATGTATTTGTAGACTATAATATCAAAATGAAATAATAATAATGAATTCTTGTTCACACTCATTTTAAAGCATTTACTTAACTAATGGAGTACAGACACGTTGTTCATAATTACAAGAAAATAACCCAAAACTAAAAATCACATTTTTTTAGGAACAAATAACAGAAATATTGCCTCATGTCTACATGTTACTCATGTATACGTGTTATTGAGAAAGCGCAAAACCTAAAATTAGTGTGTTCATAATCGTGAGTAGAGTCGATTCCACTAATAAAAATAGGGGTCAAATTTGAATCAAAATAATATTCGTAATTCTTTTATAATCAAAATAAGTTGGCGTGTCTGAGGTTTTGCGCTTTTTCATTAACACGTAAATAAGTATCACTTCTTAATTATACTACAATGCAGATACTTTAATAACAAATACCTAGGTAACTTCGTTATAAAATCAAAAAAGATATCTAGGTACAATAGAAAAATTAAAAAATAACTGTTGTAGTAGAGTCGCTACTACAATACTCTTGCTACTGTAGCAATATTTTCCGAGAATATGCTGTTGCAAATTCGTTAATTACATCGGTGAAATGTATACCATCAAAAATTTCTTGTTCAATGGCTAATATTGCTAGCCCAGACAATCTTTCTTGAAGCGTTGTTGACCTTAAATAATTTTTAACTTTGCAAATATCGCTCGCCAGAAGCTACAGATACAGGCAATGTCAGAAGAATTCTTAGTGAAATGCATACATTTGGAAGGGTGGATGTTAAATTGTTTTCAAATATATATTGTAAAATACTAAAAGGGTCAGGGTGAGTATCATCAGGTAATGAAAAAACTCTAAAGGTTATTCTCATATCTATACACCGACATCGACATCGACCGGTTACGATTTTATTATATGAATTGATTATTTTTGTTTTTGTTTTGTTGTCCGAAGAATCGGGGAGGATACGATAACTCTGAAGTCTGGTTACCTGCTCTTCTACCAGCAGTCCCGAGGAGGTGTCGGATTTCTTGTCCACAGGTTTCGTGTCATCAACAACATCGTATCCATCGAAAGTGTGACGAGCAGGGTAGTATACCTTATACTCAGAATATCAAAAAGGTATTCGTTGAAGGTCATACAGGTATACGCGCCGACCTCGACACATCCAGATGAAGAAGTAGAGGAGATGTATGAGGACATAAGTCGGGCCATACATACTTCCAAAACCTACTTCAATGTTGTCATGGGGTACTTCAACGCAAAGTTGGGCAAGAGCAGCGATGCAGCGTTGAAAGTGGGGCAATTTGGACATGATGATGAGAAAGAGGGATTCATTTCGATTAACATTTTTTTTCTTATTGCATTGAATGGCGACACGAGCAAGCCGTTCGCCTGATGGTAAACGATACGACCGCTCATAAACAGTAGAAACATTCCACTGCGCTCGCCATCCTGAGACATAAGATGTTAAGTCTCAATATGTCCAGTCCAGACCTGGATGAGTCCTGACGGTTCTACGAGAAACGAGATAGATTTTATCTTGACGACGAATAGACGGATATTGAGAGATGTCTGTGTGATCAACAGGGTGAAAACCGGCAGTGACCACCGAATGGTTAGTGGCACACTGAATATGGCCAATCAGAAAGGCGTCGCTGGATGAAATCTACGCTCCGACCTACTCGCGCCCATATCCAAAACCCCGAGAGCTTTCAACTCGAGCTGACAAATCGCTTTGACTGTCTAGAAGAAAACCTTGCAGTGGACGAGCTAAACAGTGGTTTGGTAGAAGCTGTCCATACGGTGGAATCTAAGTATTTTAGACCTCGCCGTAGAGATAGACCACAAAAACTCTCGATCCACACTCTTGGCCTTATGGCCGAACGTTGATCTTTGACGCTGCACTCTTCCGTTGACGCTGAAGCATATCGGCGGCTCAATAGATGGATCTGGAAGTCCTTGCGACACGATGTCCGTGCTCACAATACTGAGAGCATTAAGGATACAATTGAGCGGAACGGAGGCTCCAAGTGTTTGCAAGAGACTTGTCTATTGGGCAAAGCCAGTTGTCTAGGCTGAAGATGGATGACGGCCGCGTGGTATCGACGAGGGCAGAGGTATTAAGGGAGATCAAGAGGTTCTACGGACAGCTTTACACCTCGGTTGCCCAATCTGCTGTTAGCTCGGGGAAGACCTAAGAGTGGAGTTGATCTGACACTTAAGCGATGATATCCCGGACATCAGCTTGTGTGAGATTGAGATGGCCCTGAAGCGACTTAAAAACAACAAGGCGCCGGGCGAGGACGGAATCACTTCAGAGCTTCTGAAAGCGGGCGGCACGCCAATACTGAAAGTCCTTCAGAGGCTCTTCAATTCTGTTCTTCTCGAGAGCTCAACGCCGGAGGCATGGAGCGTGGTGGTCTTGTTCTTCAAAAAAGGTGATAACACTTTGCTGACGAACTACAGGCCCATCTCGCTCCTGAGCCATGTCTATAAGTTGTTTTCGAGGGTCATCACAAATCGTCTCGAACGCAGGTTTGATGACTTTCAGCCTCCCGAACAAGCCGATTTCAGAAAAGGCTTTAGTACCATAGACCATATCCATACGCTTCGGCAAGTTATACAAAAAACCGAGGAATATAAATTGCCGCTTTGTTTAGCGTTTGTGGACTATGAGAAAGCCTTTGATTCGATCGAGACTTGGGCTGTGTCACAGTCTCTCCAGCGGTGCCATATCGACTATCGGTACATCGAAGTGTTGAAGTGTATATACAACAGCGCCACCATGTCGGTCCGAGTACAGGATCAGAGTACGAAGGCTATTCCACTACAGAGAGACGTGAGACAGGGAGATGTCATATCTCTGAAACTGTTCACTGCCGCGCTGGAAAATGCCTTCAAGCTCTTGCAGTGGAAAGTATTCGGCATCAACATCAACGGAGAGTATATCACTCACCTTCGGTTTGCCGACGATATTGTAGTCTTGGCAGAATCGCTGGAAGACATTAGCACTATTCTTGATGACCTCAATCGAGTCTCCCGACAGGTGGGTCTTAAAATGAACATAGACAAAACAAGGATCATGTCGAATGTCCATGTTGTGCCCACCCGAATCGGTGTTGGGAGCTCGACTCTTGAAGTTGTTGACGAATATGTCTATTTAGGACAAGTGGTCCGGTTAGGCAGGTCCAACTTCGAGAGAGAGGTCAATCGTCGAATCCAATTCGGTTGGGCAGACAGCAGAATCGTTTGGCAAACTACGCGACGTCTTCTCGTCCAAAATATCTCAGTGCCTTAAATCGAAAGTCTTCGATAGTTGTGTGTTGCCACTTACGGCACGGAGACGTGGCCTCTCACTATGGGCATCATTAGGAAGCTCAAAGTCACTCAACGAGCTATGGGCTATGCTCGGGGTTTCCCTACGATATTGAATCAGAAATGAGAATATCCGTAGGAGAACTAAAATAACCGACATAGCCCAGCGGATGAGCAAGTTGTCAATGGGCAGGGCACATAACGCGGAGAACTGATGACCGATGGGGTCGAAAAGTGCTTGAATGGAGGCCACGTAGCGGAAAACGCAGTGTAGGATGTCCACCCACACGGTGGTCAGACGACCTGGTAAAGGTCGCGGGACGTCGCTGGATGCAGGCTGCCTCCAACAGGTCTCTGTGTAAATCATTGGGGGAGGCCTATGCTCAGCAGTGGACTTCCTTTGGCTGATGGATGGATGTATGACTTTTGTTTTTTTTTTGGCAATCTTTTTTTTGGGCCCTGGATTTTGGCGCCCCTAAAGGATGGCGCCCGTGTGCATTGCACAATTCGCACATATGGTAGCGGGGGCCCTGTATATGGGTTGATACAGATTTTAAAGGGATCAAGGGATATTGTTGTACTTGTCCTAAGTCATAGGTACTACATAATTATATGTATTTAGATTTTAGCCGTACTTTAACGTGTATCCAAAATTAGATTATGATACACGATCACTTTTCTATCACTAAGGTAATTATCTTGACTTTTTATTTGCGGACACAGTTTTTACAGTGTGTAGAATTCAGGAATTACCAATAAAACTATTTATTATGGCAAACATTTTATTCAAAAATGCATACATGTTATAAATGAATAAGTTAAACTTTAGTCGTAAAATGGAATGCATTTTTACTGAATGAGTTAGGCGGGTGGTACCTACACTTTCACAACAACATATTTTTAGTTTGAAATATACTTTTAATGTTTTAATTTCCTGCCCATTTCACCATATTGGCCAGTGCTTGAGAACAATAATATAATCACAGTTCTTTAATTAATTACTTTCGGAGAAGAATTAACGATTTTATTACGAAAAAAAGTTTAAATTAAATTTCGTCGAACATATAAAATAATATAAGTACAAAAAATATTTTAAAGTTGAGTATCGAATTTGGGTTCACAAATCACAGTTTTACGTAATGAAAATGATTACGATAAATTAATACTTATAACTTGCATAACAAATAGTAATATATCAGTCCTGTTACTATCGAGAGTTCGATCGATAGGGCATAGGCCATAGGGCCCTACTATATAAATCCAAAATTCGTATCTTCGTGACGTTTTTCGTTTCGAAACCTACTCTGTAACACGAAATTCGAATCTTCGTATCGAAGAATGAATGATTCGAATATATCGGCAATCCGAAGATTTACAGGGGCTCTACTATATTCATCCGAAACGAATTTCGAAACTTCGGACGAACGAAGTTTGTGACGATACGAACATTCGTATCGTCACAAACTTCACTACACACTACACACACTTCGAATATTTATAGAGTAGGTACATACCTACTCTGTAAATATTCGTATAGCCGATATATTGGAATCATTCATTCTTCGATCCGAAGATTCGAATTTCGTGTTACAGAGTAGGTTTCGAAACGAAAAACGGCACGAAGTTTCGAACTTCGTTTCGGATTTATATAGTAGGGCCCACAACAGTCCGTCGGTCCGCGCATCGTCCGTACGTAGGTAAAAAGATCTGTGAAAGTGTATTAGCCACGTTACATTTAGCGAATTAATAAGTACATCCACTTAATTCATATGAATAATTTTAAAGCCGTTGTTCCTTAAGTTAAGTGTACAAAGGTAATGTTAATTTAAGTACTTATGTTATCAATATATTTACAAAAATTGAGTACATATAATTTTAAGTAATTATGTCATGTTTATGGGCATGCCATGCCAATGCTAGAAAAATGCCAAAATATTAGGTTTATTTAGAGGATAAATATTAAAGTATGAATGATATATAGCTTATAAAATATTTTAAGATAATTCACAAAATAATACTTAAATGTACGTAATATGAATTGTGCTATTTTTGGAAGCTTACTACATAATTTATTTACATTCAAACACGCCTTCTACCGCCATCTTTTGACGAGAGGCAGTACCACGACGTGCGTTTGTTCACTAAATCCGATGAACGGGCAAAGTTTGGCAAAACCTTAGTGCTAATTAAAAATATTTTAATAAATATAGAAAATACGATTAAATACATCAAAATGTGCACGAGGAATATGTTTGTTCGTTAACAATGGTGGTCAATTACCGTGAAGTCATTGTTAAATGTACATTTTAATCTAGTCCAGTACAGAGTAAGCCATAATATTATTATACAATAAACAAGTTTTTCTCCCGTAGTTTCGTAAGTTTGTAATTTTTTAACATTAATATAAGAAATTTTAGCCACTTCTTGGTACGACAGCAACAGGATTTTGACGGTTTCTCAAAATATCAATCCAGTTTCGCTCTTCTGACTTCTCCGAGAAGGAAACAGTCTACAAATTAATCATTTTGACACATTTTTAAAGAAAGTGCTGTAAGTAAACGGTATCTTGTGCTACTTTAAATTTTAATTTCATAATTTCATTATATTGCCATATTCATTTATTTGTGAGAAAAATAGATACATCATTAATTAATCATTTTATAGATCGTTAATTTATTAGTCGGTGCTTTTTTATGGAATATACATAGGTATAAAGTACAATTGTGAAATTATTTTGTACATTGCAACAAATTACAAATCATATTATTGATGCATAGTAGTCATGACCTATGGTCAGGACTCAGGCGTGTTACAAAAAACAGAATTCTTTACTAATATCTAGTAGAGTGCAATTATAAATATGATAAAATGCAGGCTCTAAAATTCGCATGATAACAAAATCACAATAAATATGAAATATCCGAAAATGACGAAAATATTGGACCTTATGACTCCGAAAACATTTTATTAGTCCTTTTTTACAGCAAAGAGCCTACTTAATGGTAAATAATTACCGCTGAGGAACTCATAATTCTAGTTTCACCACAGGATAATTAATAAGTACCTATCCTCATTTTTACAGTCCATTGTATTCATTGAAATATTACATTGGAGCAGACATTCCGAATTAAATCTATGCGAGAATCACTTACGCAGGAAATTGATGGAGCGAAAAGAATGATATTATAAGGCTTGAAAAGTCTTGGACCGAGAAAACTGGTGCTATAGTGAAAAGGCTTATGTCCAATAGTGGATAAATTTGGGCTGATATGATATTGGTGATGATAAGGCTAAGAGCGTCAGAGAAAGTGCGGTACAGTACCACTCTTTTTGCTTACGATGTCTGTTCCGATTGTATCATACTTTAATGACAGTACTTCCTATTTTAGAATTTCGTCAATATAAGACAATTTATATGCCGGCGTTCATGGCTCTTCATCGAGCAAAGGACCGTAAATAGAAAACGCCTTTTGCAGTTTCATCAATGAGGGAACGATTTCAAGAGTTGAAGGTCCAGGCTCTTTATCGAGCAGAGGACCGTAAATAGAAACGTCTTGCAGACATTTCATCAATGAGGAAACGATTTCAATAGTTGAGGGTAGTTCAGTTGCAGACGTGAGTTTCCTTGTTGGCGACACAGGTGGCGCACGTGACGCTGCAACACCAGTGGAACCTGCAGCGGCATTTAGTTCTCTCCACACGGCGGGAGGTGCTGTACCCCCGCCCGCAGCAGAGGGACTCGCATCCGTCTTCTCCTGGGAAAATATATTTAAATCAATTACCAATGGTCCAAACTCCAGAGGACAAAGGCTGGTGGAGCTGGATACTCGTAATCTCCCAGATGGAGACCATCAGAACTGGTTATAAACTCGCTATCTACACTAATGTTATAAAGAGGAAAGACTTGTATTTTTGTATGTAACGAATAAACTCAAAAAGTACTGGACCGATTTTAATAATTCTTTTTCATTAGAAAGCTAAATTATTATTGAGTAACATAGGCTATATTTAGTACTAGATTACTATAGAAATCTTTACAAATTCCTATTAAAACCAACCGAAGGTGTAAAAAAATTAGCCATAAAATGTCTTTCATCGCATACGCTGCGAAGAGTATTAATGATAGGACAAAAAAATGTTTGACAATATTATAGAATATATCAATACCTAAAAAAAACTTCGTGAGACCATATGTCTAACTATTGTAGTTACGTCACTATAACAACTTTTTTACATTTAACAAATTGATAGAAATGCCGATCAAAATCAGACCGTGTTATCCATACCATTTATAAATTTTTATCCAAATAAATAATTTAATATTCAAGACTGTCTCAATACCTGATGATTACTTTTTGAATTATTGAAATCGGACATTCCATTCAAAACATATCATGAAATTAAAATCCCATCAAAAACATCCTGTAAAAAATTCCAAGTCTCGCAGCTCAGGTTTTCCACCGCAAAAAGTTGTGAGATGCATGTAATACCAAGTCGATTAATTTATTTAGTCCTTAAGGGACCTTCTATACCGGGTATCTCAAGACTGCTACCGAAAACGAAGCCGGGTGGTAGTTTTAGTGGCTACAAACACAATGCAATTAAAAGTTTCGCCTAGAAACGCGACAATTTTTTTTATGATTTTTTAAATATCATCATTTTTGGGTGGTAAATCCATAGTTTTTGCTAAAATAATAATTTAAACTCTTTTATACCTTAAAGTATTTATAAATAAAAGGGTATATACTATTATTTTAGGAAAAAATGTATTTACCACCCAAATATGGCCATAGGAAAAAAAATAACAAAAAAAAATTGTCGCTTTTTTTTGCAACTTTTTCTGTTGCATTGTGTCTGAAGTCGCTTAAACTACCACCCGGCTTCGTTTTCGGTAGCAGTCTTGATATACCCTGTATAAAGTTATTACGTTAGTTATTACCATATCAATATTAAAAATTCTTTACGTTTTAAATAAATGGATCGACTTGGCCATCGCATGAAAACATAATGTATCGTACAATTTATACATAATGCTACTGGCCAAGTCAATCTATTTATTTAAAACGTAAATAATTTTTAATATTGATATGGTAATAACTAACGTAATAACTTTATATAGAAGGTCCCTTAAGGACTAAATAAATTAATCGACTTGGTATTACATGCATCTCACAACTTTTTGCGGTGGAAAACCTGAGCTGCGAGACTTGGAATTTTTTTACAGGATGTTTTTGATGGGATCTCACGTCTTTTTGTAGAGTCCTACATTTTTCCTATTCGGTACTTCTTACTTCTAGAATATCACTAACGATTTTTCTTAAAGCCTCTGTCTTATGGATTTTTCTTATTTTTGTAGGTATCAATTTATCACAAATATAGCGGATTTGATTATTAATGTTCTTTCTTTCATTGTAATTGATATTTTCGAGTTATTTAATCTATTTATTTGCAAGTTTTTCTTCATCATGTTTTTCTAGAGAAATGTTGTACAGTTTCATGGGCTGAATACACCATTTCCCTCTCTATATCCCCTCCTATTATGCCTCATGTATATAGATATCTATCTACAACTATTATTCCATTATATACGGGTACAATGATTCATTAACTGCAAATGTAACTTTGTAATCCTATGCATTTATATGGGATTACAAAGTTATTCACGCAGTTGGTCTATCTAGAAAACTAGACACAAATTATGAAATGTTTGAATTTTCCCTTACTTTAGATACTAAACACTAATTATATTCTAAATTTGAAGGTTCTATGTCTGCTAGAAGTGCCTTAGACTTTTGATGATCGGTCAGTCAGTCAGTGAGTGACAAAATTACGAAAGTTTGACACATTATAATTCTTAAACTACTGGTTCAAATTGAATGAAATTTTAAATATACCGTGTTTACACAATGCCTACTTAGTAACTGAAAATTCAGGCTTCTTGCTTTAACCACAACGAAGTTATGGGGGGTTGAAAATGGTCTGAATTGCTTCGAGAAAAGGATGTTACGGCCTATAGCTCGACTTGGAGGGGGCTCGGCCGCGCCCCCAGATAAAAATACATGCCGGCGGCGGCCGCCACGCAGCGCATCGAGTAACTAACTTATATTATTGTAGAGAACATGCATGTTATTGTAGAGAAATCTACATGCACCCGGGCGAAGCTGGGCCGGGCCGCTAGTAGTGTATATAAGTACGTCTCGTTTCGGGTTCGCCAGTGCATAATAAATAAATAATAATAATAAATACACTCAACCGTCATATACATAGTCCTGACCCAAAACTAAAATCGAGTCTTGTGTCGTGGTTATCAGGAATAATGAGAGACATTTCGGTCTCACAAACACCCAGACCTGAAAGGAATTGAGGGACGCACAAACATTTGTCTCAGTGCGGGGATCAAACCCGCGGCCTCTCGTGTCTTTTAAAATGATAGAGGAGTACTAGACGCCCTGATCTTAAGGCATATTCCTGCGTTTAAAGATGTTTTTTAAAATGAAGTAATACCTCGTGAAGTTCGGTTGCAGGTGCGCCCATGCGTGCCGAAGGAGCCTGCTGCCAGGTCCGGTTCGCAATATGACGGCGAAGGTTCGAGGTACACCAGCTCTGACTTGCGCGGCGCCCGACCCACCCCTGAACTCTGCTTTGGCCTGAAATAAAGAAAATTGAGCAATGTCTATATTGGGAAACTGGGTTCTTTTCTAATTATTACCAAATCAGGTTTATAGATTCTCAATGATAGCCGGTAAATCTTGCGGACTTTTTATCTCGTAACAATATCTTATCTTTTTTGTATTAAATAGACCTCTTTGTTTAATCAATATTGAGTTTTTGCAATACCATACCATGTGAAAGAAACAAGTGGGTTGCTATCGAATTTACTATTGTAGAACATAATTTATATTTTCGCTTTCTATCTTTGACTCTTATGAGCCGATAAAGACCAATTTACCTATGAATACAGTGTCTGGTGATTATCGTATTATATTACCTTCTTGTTTCTTGCCAACCCGCACTAGGCAAGCCTGGTGGATTGTATTGCCTAACCACTCTCAATCTCTCGATTGTAGAGGAGGCCCGTGCCCTGCAGTAGGACGTATATAGGCTGATACAGATAGATATATACCTTCTTAACAGCAGATGGGTCTGGGCAGCCGCAGTGGGTGCTGGATGTGGCACCACAAGCCTCGCCCGTGCATACTTGTCTTTGAGCGCAGCTGCGGCCGCGCGGAAGGTTGGCAGGGCTCGCCAGCAAGTCCTCATGGCACAGGAACCGGACACGCCGTGGCATTTGCACTCCCGATGAACAAGGTCCTTCACCACCTGAACAAATAGTACATCAACATTCTTCATTGACATATAACAGCCTCTGACAGCTGCGTGGCGCAGTCGGTTAGATGCAGCCTGTGAAACGAGTGGCCGCGGTTTTTATCCCCGCACCGAGTGAAATGTTTGTGCGGCCCACAAATATTTCATACGGATCTGGGTGTTTGTGAGACCGAAAAGTCTCTCGTAGTTCCTGTGATACCCACGTCACAAGACTCGATCTTAGTGTGAGGTCAGGACTATGTATGTGCCTGTTGGGTGTTATTTATTATATCGCCTTTAGAATTAGAGTGACCTAACTAAAAATATTATTTTTCGGGAAACGTTCATCAAAGATTTGTAACATAAGTGTACTTATGAAATATACATCTAGAAGACCGATTTATTCATCTTTATGATTTGTATGCGTGACTAGGTCCTTCCGTAATAATAAAGTAATTCTGTTGAAATTATGATTATACTCGTCATTTTGAGAATTCAGTATGTCATCGGGTCGAAATTTAAATCCTTACATTGACAGTTTCACAAAGCTATCGCTCAACTCTAAACGCAACCAATTTATATAAACATAAAACGATGCTAATTTAAGGAAAACATAATCTGCCTCATTAGGCAGATTATGTTAATAAATTTATTAAAAGCACAGAATAAAAAGACGCCAAAGTGAGGTTCTCACACGAACAATGAAAAAAGAAGACAAGTTGTCGATGGATCAGTAAAACAAAATGTTAATGGCATCGTTACCAGCGAATAATGGTACAGTGCGACCAGCCAGGGGCGATGATAACTACCACTCAGTATTAACAATTATATCTCAGATTGGCTGATGGTTCCAAATGAATTATGAAGTTCCGTACGTTTTTTTGACAATACTTTTGTATTGCTGCCGACAAACCTAATAAGATTATACATATATATCCAAATAGATGTATAAAGACTGCAACCGAAAACGAAGTCAGCTGGTAGTTTTAGTGACTTCAGACTCAGTGCAACGATTTTTTCATAATTTATTGTATTGGTGTATTTGGATGGTAAATCCATAAGTTTTGCTAAAATAATAACCTTTTCTTATGGTACGCAAAGGTTAAATAATTATTTTTGCAAAAAATATGGATTTATCACCCAAACACGATGATATTATATGTATGTATTTTAAACAATAATAAAAAATATATTGCGTTTGTCTGCTAAATGTTAAGTTGCTTTGTCTTTGTAGTCACTTAAACTACCACACAGCTTCGTTTTCGATAGCAGTCTAGATATATCCTGTACGTTACAATCCAGCGACTTCTGAAGTACCCTTTAGATTTACGCATAGAAATAGTTCATAGTCTTATGCTCGGCAATTTGCTTAAATCACAGGTTTAGAACATGAGCGTTGAGCGGCCATGGTTGTATTTATTAAAGATAATATAAGGCATTTCTAAGACCTTACAGAGAAAGCAATGAACATGCATTATCTTATGTCCTCAGGGATAGATTTAAGAGTGTAGTTTGTAGGAATTATGCGTATTAATCAGTATTCTATGGCATTGATGCAACCTGAATGGGAGTAATTTCTATTCTAAACTTAAAATATTACTATCCGCAAATTTTTACTACTTTGCTATAATGTCAGTTGCTGATAATTAATTGACGTTGAGCGTTTTTCCTTGATGGCGTCTTAGAACATTACTAGCAAGAATAGTGGGACTACATACAGGGTATATCAAGACTGCTACCGAAAACGAAGCCGGGTGGTAGTTTAAGCGACTTCAGACACAATGCAACAGAAAATGTTGCAAAAAAAAGCGACAATTTTTTTTTTGTTATTTTTTTCCTATGGCCATATTTGGGTGGTAAATACATTTTTTCCTAAAATAATAGTATATACCCTTTTATTTATAAATACTCTAAGGTATAAAAGAGTTTAATTATTATTTTAGCAAAAACTATGGATTTACCACCCAAAAATGACGATATTTAAAAAATCATAAAAAAAAATTGTCGCGTTTCTAGGCGAAATTTTTAATTGCATTGTGTTTGTAGCCACTAAAACTACCACCCGGCTTCGTTTTCGGTAGCAGTCTTGAGATACCCGGTATAACATCATTACTCCGAATAAATCATAGCTTAATAAAGATAGATATACTTTTTTTTTATTTGTTATGGTTACTGTAACGTGGCAATCTGTGCTTATACAATGAGCCATTCAGATAGGGTTGATGTTTTTTTTTGTTTTTTTTTTTTTTGTAGAATGAGTGCGCTCTGTAGCCTCTCATTCTCATTATTTGAACCTAGCCACTAAAGTAGGAATGCTATTTCGCTTCAGTCTGGTGTATGTTACACTTCCAGTGCCTACTAATTTTAAAGCCAATTGATTGATGTGGTTCGCTATTCCATATAGATAGATATACTGTACATGCTTTTTTCTTTGATTGGATCTGCCAACGTTTGTCTACAAAAAATCATAAAATTAAAAATAATGCTTTATTTGCTTTCTAGGGGTTTTTCCATCATCCGAAACGACGTTCGACGTCCGAATAAGTTATAGGTTTTCGACTTAAAAAACAATACTATTCTCTATGATACTTATAATTCACATCGAATTTAGTCTATGGTTACAGCGTACTGCATGGTATTCTAACGTTTTGTGGAGTACTTAGGCACATTTGTACAATATTACGTACAATGTTCGAACATTTGAACGTCATTCCGGACCATAGAGCAACCCCTCTGAACCCAAAACGGCAAATATCGTCTTCTAATTATACAAATTATATACCTACACGTATTTACTAAGTACCCACTACCCACAGAACCCAAAAACACCTCGAAACTCCCACATGGCGCTGTTGCCGGCGGGTAATCATAGCATCACTCCATACAATACAGTAATGTTGGCCCCAGGCACAGCCGGAAAAGCCAGCTATTTGTATCACTGTTCACTGATTGGCGAGACGAGCAGTGTGATTGCTACCAACAGTTGTAATGTCCTTTTAATGGATACAAATTGCTCATTTGCATTCGCGTATTTGCCTCGGGGTGCAATGAAATGTGATAAGGAAAGTCTGCCAACATCGCTTTATTTTATTAATACCTGGGGAGATTCGGAAATTCGACGGTTTAATTCGCTACAACCAATATGAAAAAGCGCCATCTATTGTCAAATTGCTGTAAATGCACATGTAGGTCTAAGAAATTACTTCAACAGTTCACAATGTGGCTTTAAAAAATAATAGTTGTGGTACACATTTCATACGTATGAGACCGCCTGGGTAGGTATCGCCGCAAAATCTATTTATCCCGTTAAACTGCAGTGTATATGCACGTTTGTGTTTCGGTTTAAAGCACATTGTAGCCAGAATAATACCTGGACTTAATGAAACTTAACATCTTTTATCTCAGGATGGGGAGCGCAGTGGAATACCATACATTGCTTTGTAATTCACGGTGTTAATTTTGCTACTGTCCATGAGTGGTTGTATCGCTTACCTTCACGCGAATGTCATGTCGCTAAACATTTCAATTTAAAAAAAAAAACGTCTTTATAATTTCGGATTACGAAAAAAAAATCACTCACATACGAAATTTCATTACAACCATTAGAGTTTCTGAGAAACCCATTACTATACAGATTAACTATCGTGAATCTTTAGTAGCTTTTAGAATCCACATGGTTTAGTGGACTGCAAGGCTTAAGCATAGATCTTAATGCAGTTAGACTCAAATGGTTCGACTATTAACTAGAAATGACTATTTCTAGCTTCTGCGGGGTAATCTTGATACCGTGAGAATGCAAGGTAAACCAAGATGAACTGTGGTCATTAATTTTGTCGTAATAAGGTTAAATATTTGTATGGCCTGAACGTATAATTATGTATTTATTGTCCTTATTTGTCATCAACTAGTTAAGGTCTAGTCGTTCTTCACAACAGTTTTTATCTTTAAAAGTCCTGCAAACAAAAGCAGGTGTCAGTTTTAGTGACTTTAGCTACAAGGTAAATACAATGTTTGCAAAAAAAAAAATTTTTTTCTCATGTTTTTTATATACGTTACCTAACGTCGGATAATTGTAAATATGTAGTAATATTGTATACCCCTTTATTTTTAATGACGGTGGTTTAAAGACTATGGTACGCAAAGGATTTAATTGTTATTTTAACCAAAACTATGGATTTCATACTCATAAAATCGACTTTCGTAATTTATAGTTGCCCGGCTTCGTTTCGTTTGGGTTTCTCTGGTTTCTTCAGTCGTAGCGCGAAGAAGTAACTTCGCAGGTCAATGGCATGCCACATAATATTTTGGGTACATCACCGATCACAAATGCACTAAGATAAAACAAAATTTTTCTCAAAACATGAAGACATATTCCGCGCTAGTTTCGTTTTCGCAATATTCGTAATTTTCCCCCAATAATCATCCATCATCATCCATCCATCAGCCAAAGGAAGTCTACTGCTAAACATAGGCCTCTGTCAATAATTTCTCCATTTATCTGTTGGAGGCAGCCTGCATCCAGCGCCTACCCGTTAATTTTGATTTAATTATTATTCCCCAATTTTTGACGTCACATCTATTTCCTCAAACATCTCTTTATAAAACATTTCTCCTTGATAGACTAAGTTTCGTCACCGATAGAATAGAGGACATTACTCCTCGATAGACAAAGGCTCGCCACCCACAGAATAAAATTATAATGCTATAAAGTGCAGTAGTGCAGTAAGTAAGCGTGCAGTGGGTGCAGTACCTCGCTCACCTTCCTGCCGACGCGGTTGTTGTGTAGATTCATGAGGGCTCGGGCGTCCCTCTCGAGTTCCCTCGCGTCTAGAAACCTGCGGGCGACGCGCGCGCCGAACGCCCCCGACCCACACCCGCCCCACTGGAACTGCTCTACTGCGTTCACTACTCGGCGTCTGAGGACAAATAAAGGTTTAATTTAAACTTTCCGACATTTTGAACTTTGCAATCTTCGTGATGACGTGTCGGACTGAGGTGTTAGTTATCCGGCATGTTGGTGTTTTTTGGTAGATCATCATTTTTTATTTAAATTCGTTAAAAATAGTATTTGTTCGCTTATTGTTGAATGCACTTATGAAAGATACAAATTTTTTTGTAACTAAAGTTTTGGGAAAGCTTTACTATCCTTCCAAGATATGCGGTATTAAATTTTTGTTCACGAAAATCATGATAGAATAGGATCTGTCTCTCAGAAACCGCCGTAAAACCACTGCTTCGCGATCGTTTTGCGGTAAGAAATATTTTGGGAGGCCTAATGTCCCTTCACTCCTACCCTCCAATTTAATTATCATTCCTCTCCCATGTTTATCGGCCAGCATCTATGACCCAAGTCTCATGCTCAGTTTATACAATCTACATTAAGAATGAAGTTCACCTGTTCGCTGTACAGCCGCAGGCAGGGAGCTCTCCTCGTGCGCAAGCCATGCTCAGCGCATGCGTCACTCCCGCTGACGTGATGGCGTATGTGAACGCTGCCTCGCGTGTCGCTGGTGACAAACAAATAAATAAATACACTTTACACTTTGATACACTACTAATAAATACACTTTACACTGGTGATAAAATATACTTTACTAATAAATACACTTTACTAATCACTTTACACTGGTGGTAGGTCTCTCATATGTGAGAGGCCTTCGGGTAGGTACCACCGCAATGTCTATTTCTCCCGTGAAACAACACTGCTTAAATGCACTGTTGTGTTTCGGATTGAAGGACATTGTAGCCAGAGCAACTACTGGACATATTGAGACTTAACATCTTATGTCTCAGGATGGCGAGCGCAGTGGAATGTTGCTACTGTTTATGAGCGGTCGTATCGCTTACCATCAGGCGAGCGGCTTGCTCGTCTCGCCATTCACTGCAATAAAAAAAAATACAAAAAAGGTCTTTACATTTCAAAATATGTACATGTTTATTATTTAAATAGCATTACTGTTGCGTTAAATCACTAATTAAGGCAGAAGACGCTCTTAGCCCCAAAGAGTATAATTATATAATTGGTAATAAATACACCAATAGTTTGGAGACTGTCCCGCCCTCACACCCACCACTGCAACTCCTGTAAGCCAGGATCAACAGTGGCACGCAATGTAATGACACCGAGCATTGAAGCTCGGCGAGTCTCCGGGAATGTCTAACTTGTCTTTAACCCGCAACGAAATTAATCAGAAAGTTAAATTATTAGGAGGAGTTGGAAATAAATTATTGTCCACTTCCCTCCGTGCAAAGCGGGTGACAAAACGATGAAATAAAGAGGTAAATAACCTCGCAAAAAGACTTTTACAGCCGAAGAAGCCAGCTGTAAAGCACCACGGATCAAATCCTTATTACATTTAAATGGGACCTAATATGTGAGCTGTTACACTTGATTCCAGTAATAGGTATGGAAAAAACGCCGGAAAGCACGGAAATTTGTCCTAGTCTCTACAAGGTCCGTGTAGTATACAACTCCAGATGATATTTGCATACTATCCAGCATGGTTTTACGCTCATTCTGCCAAAGACTACACTCCCAAAGTATATGATACACCAATAGTCTTATATCTTCTGTTCACGGACATGGATCAGTTACAAAACTATTATATGTAGGTAAAGATATAGATAAATAAATAATAAATAACACCCAACAGTCACATACATAGTGCTGACCCCACACTAAGATCGAGTCTTGTGTCGTGGGTATCAGGAACTACGAGAGACTTTTCGGTCTCACAAACACCCACACCCGAAACAAACACACAAATATAATATTTGTTTCGGTGCTGGGATCGAACCCGCGGCCTCTCGTTTCACACCCGGCGTCTAAGCATTTGCTCCACGGAACTGTTATGTATACATACCGGGTATACCAAGAGTGCTACCGAAAACGAAGCCGGGTAGTACTTTAAGTGACTAGTAACACGATGTAACTAAAATTTTTGCAAAGAAACGCGACAATTTTTTAAATTATTTTTTTAAATATCGTCGAGTTTGGGCGGTGAATCCATAGTTTTTGCTAAAATAATTATTTGTAAATGAAATTGTACATTTCTTGTATAATACTTTTATTTGAATGACAAGGCAACGTCATAATATCTAAATATAGATTTTCAGTAGTTGTAGTGGCCAGAAACATAACAATAATGAATATTTTACGCCTTGCGTGCCATAAAATATGTGCGTGTGCGTGTTTTAAAATAGAGAGATGCTCACTATTATTTCAGAAAAAAACTATGTATTTACCACCCTAATACGACGATAGAAGAAGAATAACAAAAAAAAATCGTCGCAATTTTTTGCACAAAATGTAGTTGCATTGTATCTGAAGTCACTAAAACGCATATTTGTCTCGGTGTGAAGATCTTATTTTACAGCCGGTGTACCACAAAATACGTCAAAGCTGTGAAACCTTGTGTATGTCTATATGTCTATATACTGCATCCGACAACTTCCTATCATTAGTGACTGGGCCAAAATCTCATTTAAAATTAAGGGGAGTGTGTACCTTATTATATCTAGTCCACCTAACTGCATTGGATTAATGCAGTTTGGTGGACTATCTATATTTTTTAATTTTGGTTACATCTGTCAGGTATGCTTTTCCAACAGGTCGATGTGGAGATCCTTGGGCGAGGCCTATGTTCAGCAGTTGATTTCTTGTGGCTGAAATGACGATGATAATGCTTTTCGTCAAGGTAAAATGAGCTATCATTTACAACTATCTATGTTTGTAAAAGTGAGTGGGCTGGAAGATCTATTTTCGTCTAATAGTTTCTGTCTAAACATTACTCAATTAAATAAATACGGTATATGTACAAGTTATATTAACTACGGAATACTAATACGGTGATAATTAATAGCATTACTGCTGCGTTAAATCACTTAATAAGGACGAAGACACTCTTAGCCCAAAAAAGTATAATATAATTGGTATTTAATAAATAATAATAAATAACACCCAACAGTCACCTATATAGTCCTGACTCCACACAAAGATCGAATCTTTTGTCGTGGATATCGGGAACTACGACAGACTTTTCGGTCTCACAAACACCCAGACCCGAAAGATATATTTGTGGGCCGCACAAACATTTCACAAGATTTGAAGAGCGGTTCGAAAACTAAATCCTTTATCGACCATAGACAATGGTCTCAATTTCGTATTTAGAACATAGTTTACAAGCCAGCACGAATTCACAAAGGATTCAATTGAGAGTACATTCTTGGCACCTTGCGACAAGCGTTTAAATTCAGTTTAGACAGTTGTCAGACATTTGCAAAGGCTCTGATGTAGACGCCTGATTGAAATGTGGCGGAGTCGTATGAATACATGAATAGAATTAAGATGCTGTTGCATCTTGTTCGTTAGCGAGACGAACTGAGTTGATACTGAAATGTAGCGGTTTTATTTGTCGTAAGTTCCTGAAAAACTGGATTATGTTTGTTTTTTTAATCAGTCAAGAAGCAAAATGAAATTGTATACTTATTGTGTGAAAGATTGTTGGATATGCATAATTATCTCGAGAGGATCACATACAACCATCACGAGTAAGGATCCGTAAAAATAGTTTTATTCGAATATTTATTATTAAAGGATTTTCAACGAAGAATACACTCAAAAATATACAAAAAAAAAACATAAACCTAATTACTCTATGCTGTGTGTTCCTTAAATTAAAGGAAATCACGTCATGAGTTAACATTATTGGATTTATTATACTAGTTATTTTACCATTTAATCTAAATTGACATAAATTTGAAAAAAGCAACATACAGTCGAAATGAGAACCTCCTCCTTTTTTTGAAGTCGGTTAAAAATTAACAACAAAATATAGTAGAAGTTAAAACAAAATTATTTAAACAAAATCAACTAAATATACTGTCTATAAAAATTTGGAGTTAATGAAGTTCAGCAAATCCCATGAAATAATTATTAGATTATTTTTTAATTTTTTCAGAATATGGAACATTCGCATAAATCTGATGACATCCTTTGTCGTATCCGACAACAGCGACTCCCTTCAACAAATGCCTGTCTCTTTTCTTTGGTGGGAGCGGATATGGCTAGCAAATCCAAACTTGGACTTAAACATGCGATTGCACGAGGCACAGTAGAGCTGGCCGGTAGAATTATGCGTATAAATATAGGAGGGCTTGGGCCTGGTTTTACGGAATTGGCGTTCTGTATCCAGCTTGTGAAGCCGCTTCTCCTCAAATATAATATATAAGTCAGCCGCACCATCACATGTCAATTTTACGACGCTCAAGTAGCTGTTAAAACTAATCCTATGATTACACTAATCATTACCTTACTGGCCGCATTGTCAGCCAATTACCGTATTTACTTGGTGGTTAAATTAAGGTTAAAATGTCAATCTATGTTTTAATTTATTTACGGCCGGTTTCATTAGATATTTCGATGCATTTTATGTTTCAGTTAACAACGATAGAGTGGTTTGATATGGTGCATATTTATATATAGCTAGATTACATAAATAAATATATGTTTATCTTTGATTAACAAAGCCTATAATCGCATGGATATAGTAATGGTAGCTATTTTAACCCCTCTTTAAAGATAGATAGGATATAGAGAATGGCCGTTAGTAAATAAAGTTAGCTAGTTTTCTTATCTAGCCATGCGCATGTAATGGCTTATTGTTACTTAATTTATATGTTACATTGTCCTTGTTGTATGTGTTGGCCATGCAATAATAAATATTTTTTTCTTTCTTATCTTTTTTTTTACTAAAAATTACGTTCACATTTCAGCTAGCAGGGCGGTATTATTTTACCATAGAATAATTATAAATTAATACTTTCGTACACATTAAAATTAATATTGAACGAATCATTCGTTCAATTTATATCATTCACTTAATCAGCACGTAGTTACTCGATACTTTATTTTTATTTTTGAAATCGGCGGAACATATTCGGCACTTTTACTTGGTAATTAACGTTAATCAAAGTATAATTAATAAACGATTTACTTATAGATAGTGAAAGAGGCCCTTGGGTCTTAATCGGCATGAAAAGTAATGCCATTATAAAAATCTCTTTAGCGGTTTTAATTAGCTCTCTCTGTGTGGTTTCCGTTCTTGATGCCTTTAACTGTTAATCTTCTCTTCTTTATCTTGTAACATTTTTTACACATTTCGTGAATTTACGTGATTAAGGCATACAAGTAAGCTGTCGGTGTGTTTATCTTCGCGTGTCAACTGTTCACAACTCGCAATAAGTCAATTAGATGTTACCTGATGTAATAAATTTTTGCGCTCAGCAAAAACTATTATGCAATGAAATTACATTATTTATTAGTTGTTGGTTTAGGATGATTGATTTATTTTGTACTTAGCAGGGATATGTAATTTGTATTGCTAGTAAAAGTCTGGGTAGGTATATACGCAATGTCTATTTCTCCCATGAAACAGCAGTGTAATTGCACTGTTGTGTTGCGAAATGAAGGACATTGTAGCTAGATTAATTACTGGACATATTGAGACTAAAATCTTTTGTCTCAGGATGGCGAGCGCTGTGGAATACCAAGCATTGATTTGTCATTCATAATGTCGTTTGATTTTGCTACTATCCATGAGCGGTCGAATCGCTTACCATCAGGCGAATGATGATGATCATGATCGTCTCACCATTTCATTAAAGTACAGTTTTTTATCAACCTATTTTTCCCACAGCTGGGCAAAATTCTACTGCAGATACAATCCATTTAATTTAACAAGCTTTGCTCTGACATCCAATTTGTCTCCCAAGCCGTCTATACTGACATTAATGACGTCACTTGTTGATCGATGACAGTTGTGACAGCGGATGACAAAATATATCATTCGAGTACAGTCATCGACAAACAAATGAGTCCGCTGCGCGTCAGAGGGGTCTGAGGTGGTAAAGAGGGGAGGGGACTTGACACAGATAGCACCTACAATTAACAATATTATAAAGCAAATAAACACGTGTTTTGTTGATTTTGTGGGCACGCAAGGCTTAGGAATCATTTAGAAGTTACGATACGATTTTTTTATTTGTTTATGGGTTTTATTTTATTTTACAGGCGTAGCCTAGGGTTTCCATATATACAGCCTTAAAACTTAAGCCGTTATAAAGTTTATTCCTGCATTTTGAATGTTCTATTAACATTTAAATAATCGCTTAATTTTTAGTTCATCCTGCAAAGAACGTGATAGGTTGTGCACAACTTTCAATATATAACATTTTAAATTATTCATAAACAATGTATAACTGATAGTTTTTCCTCAATAAAATAAAATAAAGTTATTGCGTTTCGGTATTAAATTGAAATGTAAGAATTAATGGAATTTTGTGTATCAACTTTTTTAATTATTAGAGTCGTATCATTAATTAACGTACGCGATCTGACCTTTTAAGTGTACGTAATGAATTACATATAAATTTTGGAGTATTCGTTCTTGTTTTTCTTTTTTTTTATTATATAGAATTGATTGTATAAAATGTTTATCGTAACTAAATAATTTACACGCAACGACACGACACCGACCCGACATTCGCCGCAATAGAGACGAGCACTAAACAACGCTGTCAATTAGTCGGTGTGCATAAATCAGTGCTTGTGGGCGGGACAGTGTCTGAATCTATTCGTGATATTAGCTTGGCCTTTTTGCCATATTTCAATATTGTATTGTTTCTGTATCGTTTTGCTATCAAATAGTCGTGGAGAATTTCATACGGGAAAAATCACGTAAAATTATATTTATAACGTCTACAAAATTCAATAGCTCTTTTTTATTGATAGCATTACGACTACAAGGTTAACTTTTTAAATTATTTTGTGTATGTGTATGTTTATTATATATGTATGTAATATGTACATGTACTGAATACAATACAATATTTTTACATTACTCGTGCACCTGAATCTGCCTCAATTATTTTTCTTTGTCTCTGTATGGATGGCTGTCTGGGATTTTTTTCTGTTATACTATCTATTTATAATTTAATTGGTGTACAATCAAGTATTTAAATAATAAATAACTAAATATCACAAAGGCTGGTTGCAAAATCAATATTATGAAATGAAATAATGAACTGAAATTTCTTAAGTTAACTGTTGTTAATACGTTGCTAATCTAATTTAAAAATAAAATGTATTAAGAAGCTAACATTTGTGTGTCTAATATGAATCAGACCTTGGCACCAAAAATATAATTTGACAGAAATGTACAAGTATTTTTATAAATAATAAGTTTATATTCGCTTCCAACAGGTCATTGTGGAGATCCTTGGGGAAGGCCTATGTTCAGCAGTGGACTTCCTGTGGCTGATATGATGATGATGATGATGAAGTTTATATTCACCCAACAGCCACATACATAGTCCTGAATCCCCACCAAAATCGAGTTTTATGTTATGGGTATAATTTAAGAAAGGTTTTTCAGTCTCAAAAACATCCAGATCCAATTTTATCAGATTCAGCTGGAATTGGACGTTATTTTTTAATTGCTTGGGGATGAGTGTGTCGTCTATCGGTTCTACCTCTAACATATACGAATATGTAAACAATTTATATAAATCATAGTTAATTTGCGGTCAAGAAGCTAGCTAGTAGGCGTTTACAGTCACGCTCTATTGATAGACGCCAAATTATCGGCTTTCATAGAAATACGTCGTCCATACCAATCGTAAACATGACAGATATATTAATACCATAGATTACAAACTGGCTTGATAATTACATATGTTAGATATCTTAGTTTTATGATGACAACTATAGAATATTTTTACATAATAATAGAGATAGCTGGAGAACTCTTGTTTTGAATGCCAAGGCCCATTTTTGGCCACTGAGCCAGCGGAGTTATTTATGATAGGAGTAGTAAATTGTTTAATTAATGAATAACGCTATCTACGATTGACGAATGGAATTTAAGTGGATTTCTGTGTTTGAAAATGAAAATATAAAGATTTAGTAAGAGAGTAAGTAGACAATAAAATTGGGGCTCTGGTTTACCTCTGTTTAATACTGAACACAAATATGTTAATAGATTATGTACATAGAGTGTGTCCGTTGACTTGTGTAATAATTAAATAAAAATAATAAATAAATAACATCCAACAGTCACATACATAGTCCTGACCCCACACTAAGATCGAGTCTTGTGTCGTGGGTATCAGGAACTACGAGAGACTTCTCGGTCTCACAAACACCCAGACCCGAAATAAATATTTGTGGGCCGCACAAACATTTCTCTCGGTGCGGGGATCGAACCCGCGGCCTCTCGTTTCACAGTTTCTTTCGCAATAAGATCCTTAGAAGGATTCATGTACCACTTATAAATCATGAATTTTCTATTTATAATTGGAGAAATTTGGAACAGCAAAAAATTCAAATAAACTGCATCGTTTGACATAGCTTTTCATACTATAAACAACAAGCATATACTCGTAATCTTATAGTATTTATATGTTCAATATAATAAAATGTAAAAAGAGAAAAGATGTTCGTAATATTTTGACATCATTAAAACAACCTATTCAGACACCTAAAGATTTTGGACCATCTTTATAATATGTATAATCCCTGTCAGCATCTGACTTCACAGATTGTCAGATATAATTTGATAACATCTACTATTTGATTTGGGACAGCCCAAACCATGTTTTAATAGAGCCTGTCAAATGTAAGGTTACGAAATATGCAATGATTAAAGATGCTTGATGATATTTATACTATATTTTATAGTGAATTGTAAATGCATATATTTATTGTAGCTGTGAGCAATGGAAATGAAATAAAGTGAAATTATTTTAGTGGTCATAAAGCCAATTAAATAGCCCTTATGAAAAGTCAGTACAAAAGCAATGTACAGTACCCGACGCGAATTGTATTGAATCAAATCAAATCGTAGTATTTTCTATGGCCAGAACCACACTACAAACACGCCACGTAACGTAGCATCGCGTGTTTATAGTGTGGTCCTGTTCATATAAAACACTACGATTTGATTTGATTTAACACGTGTCGAGACGGGTCGGCTCGCGTGGCATTTCAGTGGTATACTGGTGTACTGTGAGAGGCCGCCTGGGTTGGTACCACCGCAATGTCTATTTCTCCCGCCAAACATCAGTTTAAAGGCACTGTTGTGTTTCGGTTTGAAGGACATTGTAGCCAGAATAACTACTGGATATATTGAAACTTAACATCATGGCAAGCGCAGTGGAATGGCAAGCGTTGCTTTGTAAGTTGCTTTCAAGGTGTTGTTTAGTTTTGCTACTGTTCATGAGCATGTATCGCTTACCATCAGGCGAACGGTATGCTCGTCTCGCCATTCATAGCAATAAGAAATAAGTATGTTTCCGCCTTAATGGTGTCCTACCAGGAATATTATAAAGCTATATTTACCAAGTGGCATGACGTGTCCAAAGTGGTTTCCGTCGCCAACACCACTGCAGTTCCATCGACGGCCGCTCAGCTGAACCCGGCACTCTTCGTACGCCATTCTGATGACATAATGCTTATTATTATTTCAACAAAGAATATTTATAAGAAGATTGTAAATTGTATCTGTTGCTCCGGTGTTCTGAAATTGAAAAATTGGGTGGTAAGGCAGAGTAGGAGACACAAAACGTCGAACTTTGTAGCCAGAGTAACTACTGGACATTGTACGAGACTAAACAATGTATATATCAGTATGGCGAGTTCAGTGGAATGCCAAGCATAGGTTTGAAATTCATGGTTTGGGTTTGCTACTGACCATGTGCGGTCGTACCATCAGGCGAATGGAATGCTCTCGCCATTCATTACAATATTAGGACCATATTAGGATTGAAAACATACGTACTTCGATGAAATATAACGTACATCCATACATATTTATTTATTTTTTATAGTACTCGATACAACATAATATACTGAAATAAATAATAATAAAAAAGTACAAATGGTGGTCTTTTTATTCTAGGCAATATCTTACAGACAACCATGGGATGGCTTTAAGAGAAAGAGAGGGCGAAAGAAAGAGTGTAGAAAATAAAGACATACAAAAAATATATGTACAAAGACAGATACATGTATATTTGTTTGAATTAACAACGATGTAATCGATGATAAATAGCGAAATGTCGGACGCCCGCCTACATGGTGGACGACCTGGTGGACAAAGTTGCAGGAAGTTGCTGGATGCAGGCCGCTTCCAACAGGTCGATGTGGAGATCCTTGGAGGAGGCCTATGTTCAGTAGTGGACTTCCTGTGGCTGAGATGATGATGATGATGATGAATCGATGATAAAATATTGTTAATTAAGACTACATACCGGAGTCCATCTCCGATAGCCGCTATAGCGGCCGGCGAAGCTCGGCACATGGCTCTCTGCTTGTCGGTGAGGCCAGGCGCCTTCGCGCACACTAGATGCGCGCCAAGGGACACACCGCCGCACGCGCCGCCTCTGCAAGTAACATATACTATCACTATTCACATCTCTGTATGCGGGTGTTCTATCATTTTACTAAGAATTACGGCATGGTCGTCCTGCATTCAGGGCCAAAAAAAAAAATAGCGATACGGCCCGGCTTCGCACAGGTGCAGGTACACTTTTCAAAATGGTGGTCATAAACGAATAAAATTTCCACGTATTTGCTAGATTTTTCACTATTACTTCCCTCCTTTAGGTCATAGTGCGATGATATTTAGCCTATAGAATCCCTCGATAAATGACCTATCCAACACAATTTTTTTTTCAATTCGAACCAGTAGCTCCTGAGATTAGAGGTAACAAACAAACTCTTCAGCTTTATATAGTAGTATAGATATCAGCCCGGCTTGGCTCCGCCCGGGTGCGAATACACTTTTTTGTAAATTTATCGTCTATGTTCATCAGGGATAATGTAGAATTCTAATGGCGAAAGAATTTTTGAAATAGGTCCATTAATTCCGGTTTTGAAATCGGTCTATTAATTCCGGTTCATTAATCCGGTAATTTCGGAGCCTGGTCAAAACAAACAAACAATCAAATCTAACTTCTTTATAATATTTTTTTCTTTTTTTTCATGTAAGCTCCGCTCATATTGGTCTTAAGTGTTTTGATATTACCTAAAGGCCATCTCGATCTCATCATCGGCTTAACAATCACAAAAGCAATTTTGAATTCAAACCAGTAGTTCCTAAGATTAGCGCATTAAAAAAACAGCTATTTACAGCGTTACATATAAGTATATATTGTTATCACATAGGTGAGCATTGATTCCAAAAGTGATCCGATCCGGGAGAACTGTGTTAACTAGGAAAAGAATAGCAAAAAAAAGCTTAAGTATTTTTTAGCATTCTTCTACATAACTCCAAATTGTTCACGCTAGGTTTTATTAAAACTAAGGCAACTTGGACAATTTAGTATATTATGATTTTGCGACCACCAGCCTCTTTGAACACGACTATTAAAATATTCAAATTATCTAAGTCTAGGTATTGTAAATTCTAATATATTAGTTCATATCTAGGTCTAGGTATTGTAAATTGTAATACATACAATATTAATATGTTTATTCAAATTGAAACACGTGCCAAAAGTAGATTACAAGTCTAAACCTAAACACTAGAATCGAATGACTAGACATATTAGAACGCAAAATCGCACTTTCCACATATTTTATACATAAAAAGGAAAAATCGTCATAACAAACAAAAAGTAAGGGTACCTAAAAGACTTTAAAATTTCAGTCAAGCGTGAGTCGAGTCGAGAGTTTCGTACAATAATGAAGCTTGCGACTCAAATACATTTTTGCAATTTATATATAATATCTATCATAGAAAATTAAATTAATTTTTTGTCTGGGAAACAAACATTCCAGTTTTCTATATTGTATGTTATATTAATATTAAAATATTAATATTAGAGAACCAACCTTTTATGCAAATCCTATATATTTTTTAATCCTTATATATATTTTTTTACATTTATCCAGCAAATACACTGCTTTTTTTTAAATGTTGTTAAGCATTGAGGTATTGTACCAGATCGGACTTTGGTTACAAAATCTCTACGAATTGTACTGGTACAGGATTGTGTGCACGAGAACCAAGTGAAGTGAGACCGAAGATGATGTTACTGCGCAGGCGTGACAGACACAGAAATAGAAAGAGCGGTACCGTTCATTTTTGTTACAAACATTTTGTTTGCAGTGTCCTCTCTATTATCATATCTCAATGGTTGTCTAGTCAATTTGGACAAAATTTCGCACACCAGCAAAGCTTAAAAAATATGGCCATTATCCTACGGAATCCTAAACCACCTTACCGTTGTATTTACATATAACATTATACCATCTAATATATTTATTTATTTATATATTATTACGCGACCAGGAAGCCCGGTTAATGGTTGCACATCGCTAGAATTGTGCCGTCCAAACAATGTCATTGTTTGTTCTCGGTTGTTTAACGCCTGTCGGATATGGAAATAGGAAGCTGGTGCTAACATCGATTGTAATAAGGTACGGTAGCTTGTCTGTTTGTCACGGATTATTGTGAAACGGAGACCATTTTTGACCTTTTTTGATAGGTGACTCTGCCATTGATTCTAATAGCATTGTTTTGACTAATAATTATTTATTAACTCTGCCCTTATTCTTTTGCAATCTTCACGTCAATCATTTGAGATAAATTTTCTGATTTAAAGAATGATTATTGAATGAATGTGTAATTACAAAGTGGCACTGATAGGAAATGTTGAACGGAATGGCGTCTTAGCGTGGTATTAATAAACTGATCTCAGCTAGGGCAACGTCTAAAGCAGAGATTTAAGATACTGTTTTTTTTATTGCGTATGTTTGGGAAATGAGCAAACAGATCACCTGATGGTAACCGATCACTGCCGCCCATGAAAATCCACAACGCCTGATCATGGATGTGTTGCCGGCCCATCTCATTGGGGGGGGGGGGGGGGGGGGGGGAACGGGATGGAAAAAGGATGGAATGAGAAAAGGGGTATTGGGCATCAGGCCATCTCACTCACCGAACGAAACGCGGCAACGAATCTGTCCCTTCACTACGATCGTCTGTGAGATAGTGTACCGCTACATGAGCCTGCCCATTCATGCTGTCATGAAAATAAACAGCGTGGTTTTACCAATTTTTGAAATTAATACCACTTTTTATCTTCAATTAGACCTCTATATGAATAAGTATGTTTGTTCAAGAATATGTTGATGTCGTGCATTAAAAATAAAGTAATATTTGCAAGCGAAACAAACCGAAAAGTAGAGACTAATTCAAATTACGAAAATTTTTTTACATGGCTTATATATCTGAACATAGGCTTCCCCTAATGATTTCCACAGCGAACTGTTGGAGGCAGCCTGCATCCAGCGACGTCCCGCGACCTTTATCAGGTCGTCTGACCATCTTGTGGGTGTTTAATATGTATTTTGAAGAAGTTTAGGGGTATTTACTATACGGATTAACAGAAAAGGCTCCTTTTAAATTACAGCTTCTTTCATATAATTAAACAGCAATTAAAAATTCACGCTTTATTATACATTTAATGGAAGTGTCTAAAAACAACTTCCTACTCATTCGAAACACGAAATTACTTTTTCACACAATTTCCATTTTGTACAAACCAGTTCAACTGCCAAGTTGTTAAAACAGTCACTGGCTGTAACTTCAAACAGCTGTAGAGAACGAATCGACTTTTGATGAACTTACGGTACAGGGGAGTATTCTATATTCGACACGAAGTTCGATTGTTCGAACGTTGAACGTCAACATCCTACTAATATAAATGTGAAAGTGAGTTTGGTTGTAATGCTTTCACGCGAAAACTACTTAACCGATCATCATGAAACTTTGTACACATATTCTTGGAAAAATTAGAAGTAACATAACAATACTTCATGAAAAATATTTGTCTTTACGAAATAAAACAAAATATTAGTCAAAAATTAATAACCTATTATAAAAAAATACATGAATAGCATTTTGGCCGTCATTTTGAAAAGTATATCTGCTCGTATAAGATAAAAGTTTACCACTACTAAAAATCAATACTATTTTCTAGAAACTTAGCATTCAATTCGAACTTAGTCTAAGATTACGAGGATTCGAACATTATGTAAAGTACTCGTATGATATATTTAGGTACAGTGTTACGTGCAATGTGCGAATATTCGTCATCGTGTCTAAGTACAGAGTAACCCCACAGTATATTAGTTTAACTATGTGTGGGTGTGTTGTCTTTATTTGTACAGATTGTGGTCACAGAATGCTAAACTAACAGAAGTCAAGCTCCATACAAAGCGCGCTAAATCAACGCACACATAGACAGCGTTCACCGACACAATATTCGAAACCAGTCAAGACCACTGCGAGCGTGTCACCCGCTTCGGGCACGCAAATAATGATATTTTTTGTGCAAAGATGGAACAAATGAATAAAAGCTATTACACTTGTATATAAAATACCAGGTTATAATAATAGAATGTAAATATCATTAAAAAATACATATATTATACAAAAACAATAAAAAATCTTGAAGAATAATGACATACACATTCTCAATGACTTCATAAATACAATTAAAATTTATTTATTTTATTATTGTGTTTTATATATTTTATTTAAAAAAATAATCAAACGATACGAGTGCTATTAACACGATACGTGTTTTCGCATAAGCCAGAGTTAACAACCCTAGCGCGAACGCCGAGCGTAGTGTGAGTGTGGCAATAGAAGTGAAGAACATACACAAGCTTGACTTCTGTTAGTATTCTGTGTTGTGGTGGCCATTGATATTGTAACATTCCTTAGAAATCACCTGTAAAATATGTAGAAGGCGGTATGTTATAAATCACAGACATCTTATTGGAATATTGTTATAATTATGATTGTGAAAAATAGCATACTTATTCAATTTTGCTGTAGTTTTTTTTTGTTAGTCAGCTAAATCAGATAATGCTGTAAAGTGTAATCTGAGAACGAGCATTGAGCAGCGAGATCTTTTTTCGATATATATTATATTTGGATTGCACTCTGCTTCAACACAAATATTTATGTCGCTCTATCAGCAAAATGAGAAGATTATCATAACGGTTTTAATGTGTAATAATGCTAGAGACAGAAAAAAATAAAAAACTTGTGAGGTGTTAAGGGATACCCGGATGGAACAAAGTTCCTTTCGATTAATTAGTGAAGGAATTGTAATAAAATTTTTAAGTTATAATAATATTTTTTTATTGCTAACAAATATAATGTAATATAAACTTAATAAGTAGGTTCAATTTTAATAATAATTTGCAAAGATACATAGTCAAATGAAAGGTTGATGATTGACAGCAGGGTAACAAGCTAAAATTGTAAAAAACGATTGTTAAATGTTTTAAAGTACAACTTTTGGTCTTTTTTTTCCGTCTAGCTTCCTTTCGCATAAGGAACATCGTTCCAAAACTTCGTTCCTATAAAGATAGCATATCTGATTTGAATTGTGGAAATTCCTAGAAACTTGGGCCTCCTTTTGTTGAGCAGAATTTGTGTTACTGAAGATAGAGATAGAAAGAGATCTTTCTCTATCTCTATTTTAGATTAGCAGTCATAATTTGTGCTCAGATAAACTTTAAATATTATTATCTATATTTTATAATTTTCGAACGTTTCACAATTCGAAATATCGGATTTACCCACAACACAATTGCAGACCACCCAAATCTATTCAACCAATCCTTTACAGTAAACATTTTGTTTATTTACAATACCGAAAAGCACATGTGAATTGTCGTGTCCCGACTCACAAGGCGTCGTTAATTGGTCTCTCATTAACGTCGCTGTATTAATGACACGTTTTCCTAACCCTCAATGAAATCTACCCTGCTAATTGAGAAACCTTGTGAAATTAACAGAATAATTATCAACAGAATTTCTTTTGTAGCGAAAGTTTAGCGGTGTTTGTTGACATTGTCCTGACCCCACACTAAGATGCAGTCCTAAATAATGGATTTCAGAAACAACAAATATATGGCTTAACCACTTCCAATCGTACTCTCAATTTTAGAGGAGGCTCGTGCCTTGCAGTGGAACGTATATGGGCTGTAGAAACAGTTAGATAATATTCACAAAGTATTATATATATACATATTTATCTCTCTTATTTATTTGTAGAAATTCTTCATGAATATTTCTATGATCACAAATAGTTATTGTTGGTAAAATAATGTTTTTTTTAAATACAAACGGGTTTGTTAAGTGTGTCTATTAGACTAAAGTATTCTAAGTTGTCAGAACAATTACCTTCATTCAAAAATTGATATATTTCCATCCTTTCGTCTTGAAGGTTAGCCGGACTTAGTTAAAATTCGTATAACCGCATTTACGGTACGCAGTTTCCCTTACAAAGTTTTCTTTCGTTCCTACATTCTTAGTAATTGATTAATGTTACCACGCTCTATTAAACTGATTTATTGATATAATATATGAACCCAATGGTACCACACAATTCCGATTTAACAGTAAAATAAGTTTATGAGTCATAAGTATCAAAATACTCAAATAAGAAGTGCTAGATTAGAATACTTATAGATCTAATTAACACAATACAAATATAATACAAAATTAAAAATTGACCATCAATTTTTTTTAAACACAAACCAATGGACATTAACAAGCAATTAACCATCAAAGCTTTGTAAAGGAAAAATCCGATAGAAAAAAAAACACAAATACAAATGTAATAATTTGTTTAAATCAATCGTTATCTGTTTGAAAGGCAATAACTCGAGGTCCCACGCACCGATTTGCATATTCCAACAAATTCCATATTGATTAGTAATAATGTTAATTACGCTTGATTAGTTTGCTTTCTCCATGTCATCGGGTTATGTGGGTGTTTGTTGCACACTGCCGTTTATGTCCCGCTGTTTTATTTTTATCTTAAGCTAGGTCAGCAGTGGGTAGTTACCAATTTTATTCGCGCACTACAAAATAGCGCTGATTGACATTGACGGAGTGTTGTCTTAGCGTGGTATCAATAAACTTATCTCAGTTTTTAGTAACTTCTTAAGCAGAGATTTAATACACATACATTGAAATATTTAATAATATTGAGATGTAACTTGAGTTCTCGTTATCAGCTGAGTTTACGCTATTTACGGTAAATTATTTATTTTTATCTAAGTCTATTAAAAATTGTGGTGGAATTGTTACACACTATGTCACAGTCTAATATCTATTTTCATATTTCAGTATTGCGTAATAACAGAATATATCTGTATCAGCCCATATACGTCCCACTGCAGGGCACGGGCCTCCTCTACAATCGAGAGTACGATTGAGAGTGGTTAGGCCATATAGTCCACCACGCTGGCCTAGTGCGGGTTGGCGGACTTACATACCATAGAAATTTTTATAAATTGCTATGGTATGCAGGTTTCCTCACGATGTTTTCCTTCACCGTTTTAGTGCGTGGTGATTGACTATCAATACATACATGACTCCGAAAAGTCAGAGGTGTGCCCTGGGATTCGAACCCGCGACCACCATGAACATGTTGGCAGTCGCGTCTAGTCCGTTTACCAACAGGCCACCACGCACTTGAACAGAATATACTGGGTATCTCAAGACTGCTACCGAAAATGAAGCCGGGTGGTAGTTTTAGTGACTACAAACACAATGCAACTAAAAATTTCGCAAAGAAACGCGACAATTATTTTTTATGATTTTTTAAATATCGTCATTCTTGGGTGGTAAATCCATAGTTTCTCCTGAAATAATGATTTAAACTTTTTTATACCTTAGATTATTTATAAATAAAAGGGTATACAATATTATTTTAGGAAAAAATGTATTTACCACCCAAATAAGGTCATAGGAAAAAAATAACAAAAAAAAATTGTCGCATTTTTTTGCAACTTTCTCTGTTGAATTGAGTCTGAAGTCGCTTAAACTACCACCCGGCTTCGTTTTCGGTAGCAGTCTTGATATACCCTGTATATATCCGTAAAATCTGTATCAGCCCATATATAGTCCGTTTACCAACAGGCCACCACGCACTTACTCGACAGGCCACCACGCACTTACCCAACAGGCCACCACGCACTTACCCAACAGGCCACCACGCACTTACCCAACAGGCCACCACGCACTTACCCAACAGGCCACCACGCACTTACCCAACAGGCCACCACGCACTTACCCATCAGGCCACCACGCACTTACCCAACAGGCCACCACGCACTTACCCAACAGGCCACCACGCACTTACCCAACAGGCCACCACGCACTTACCCAACAGGCCACCACGCACTTACCCAACAGGCCACCACGCACTTACCCAACAGGCCACCACGCACTTACCCAACAGGCCACCACGCATTTACCCAACAGGCCACCACGCACTTACCCAACAGGCCACCACGCACTTACCCAACAGGCCACCACGCACTTACCCAACAGGCCACCACGCACTTACCCAACAGGCCACCACGCACTTACCCAACAGGCCACCACGCACTTACCCAACAGGCCACCACGCACTTACCCAACAGGCCACCACGCACTTACCCAACAGGCCACCACGCACTTACCCAACAGGCCACCACGCACTTACTTAGCACTTACTTATATATATATATATATTTAATTACGATGAATCATGAGGAGACGAGCATGCCATTCGCCTGATGGTAAGCGATATTACAGTTCATGTAAAGTAACAAAATCAAACAAAAAAATGAATTACAAAGTAATGCTTGGGATTCGTGATACATACGATGTTAAATCTCGAACCAGTAGTAATAAATAAAATGTTTTTAATGTAACAATATTAAATTATGTCTGAAGTCACTAAAACTACCACCCAGCTTCATTTTCTGTCGCAATCTTGATCACTTGAGAATCTTTAGAGAACTACGAATATATTGAAGAAATGCAATTAATGTTATGCAATAAAACACCAAAATACAGCAAATTTATGTAATTAAAATGAGAGCTAGTGTAATTCTACGTTTTTCCTTATTTTATTTTTAAGATTATTTTATTTTATTAAGGTTCTCCAACGGTGGTTACATTATCACAACTAAGCCATTACTACAGTAACATTCTGATGCATATACCACTTAAAGGAGTACACAACAAGAACAAAAAAAAATGGTATATACATACCGGGTATCTCAAGACTGCTACCGAAAACGAAGCCGGGTGGTAGTTTTAGTAACTACAAACACAATGCAACTAAAAATTTCGCAAAGAAACGCGACAATTATTTTTTATGATTTTTTAAATATCGTCATTTTTGGGTGGTAAATCCATAGTTTTTGCTAAAATAATAATTTAAACTCTTTTATACCTTAGATTATTTATAAATAAAAGGGTATACACTATTATTTTAGGAAAAAATGTATTTACCACCCAAATATGGTCAAAGGAAAAAAATAACCAAAAAAAAATTGTCGCTTTTTTTTGCAACTTTTTCTGTTGCATTGTGTCTGAAGTCGCTTAAACTACCACCCGGCTTCGTTTTCGGTAGCAGTCTTGAGATACCCTGTATACTACTTTTATTTTATTATTTATGACTAAGATTTTCCTTACTATATCTTAAACCTTGTTAAAAGAAAGCAGCGTCGAAAATAAGTTTATTTAAGAAATAATACAATATTTATACAAGTGCGATCAAGGCATGCACATAAATCATAATTAACAACTTATAGCCCGCGGCGTCTCGCGCTCTAATCATCGATTAAATATACTTTCTAAACTCTATGAAATCCGTATTAAATATTTGATTTATGTAAGTGCGTTGGGGTAATAAAAACCAACAAAATTGATAGTATTTATTTAAACATTCTTGTTTGGGTTTTATGATGTTGATCTAGTTTTGTAGTTTTGAAAATTGTGTGTTGTTTGAAGGAATAGTCTAGAGCGGATGTAGGCTCGGAATTTTGAGGGTCTGGGTTTGATTTTTTTTTATGTGTTTCAAGGATTTTTGTGATTGTACCTCCCAAACACTTGCCATTGCTTCCTGTAAGCTAGGCCGATCTTAGCACTTTTTTTAATAACACCGAGAATGAATCTGTTTTTTTTTGGGAATCTCTTCGTAGTCTTTTTAAGATTTATCCTTTATAAATTTAATCAGTTTGTCATTGTTGGAGGTATGTAACCTCTGTTGTAGTTAATAAAACTGGGGAGTAGAAAATGTTTGTGCTCTAATTTTGATATAATATTTTTGTTTCTACCCTTAGTTACTCAATTATATACTCGTATCAGTCATATCGCTTTTATTTTCAATCTTAATCAACACAGCATTTTAAAATTTTCTGATTATTATAACAACAGTCATTACTAAGAAATGGCTCAATTTATTACTGTATTCACATCACTTCACAATTTAAAACCAATTGACATATGTTTTAACGTCTGCCTGAGTAATCAGCAGTCTTCTTATAGTCTAAGATCCCGCCATACATCGACCTTCACCGAGATGTTTATTTGATGAAACGTATTTTATATTAAATTTAATATGTCAATAAATATATTGTATAGGGGTTGCCTAGCAAATTTCAGTCCAGTACCACCGTGTTCGTAATAAAATGATCTTTATTTTCATTTAATTTTCATTCAATAATCAGACCGGTGCAAAATGCTAGAAGCGATTTACCTGTTTATACCTGGCAACCTGAGGGTTGTGACCGGAAAAAAATAGGCAACCTAACGTTTGCATATTCTATGGGTTTCATACTTTCGATTGGTATAGAATTTGTTTAATAAACAAACAGGTGAAATGTGTAAAAAAAATTTTTTTATATAATTAATTAATCGTATTCTGGACTGAAATTTGCAAGGCAACCCATATACAATATATTTATTGACATATTAAATTGCATATAAAATACATTTCATCAAATAAACATCTCGGTGAAGGTCGATGTATGTCGGGATCCTATACTATTAGTAAATACTGCATACCATTCCAAACTTATTATTTAATCCAACCCAATTTTACAAACATCAATTATTGGTATTGCTTTCTTCCTTTAAAATTTAGCTTACATCCTTAATTTAGCTTAATCTTCATATAAACTTCAAACCCATAAAACAATCAGAGTAATTTAAAGATAGATTTCTAACCCTTCCTGTACAGGCAAACCGGCTTCAAAGATGTTGTCGCGAGGTGGAAGGTCTATCAGATCCGCACCAGTCGCACAACAATGCCGAGCTGCCGGGTTAACACCAGAGGCTTGTTTATACATCTGTATTGTGAACTAACTGTTGTTTGAGGGTTAAGTGAAGAGCGAAGTTGGATAGTTTGATTTTGGGTATTAGTGACCATGGAAGCTGTAATGTATCTGCAGGAAAAAAATAAATTATATTTTATTTTATTGGGAAAATAAACAATTGTACTTTATAATTTAAACATAGTAATAGATTAACATAAAAATATAGACAAATGTACAATTCATTTAGTATATAAATGTACAGTCAGCGACATAAGTCGCTGAACACTTCACATTTTTTGATAAGCTTTTTATGAATTAAAATTTGTACGTACTACTCTGTAGTCGTAAAATATAACCAAGTAAAGTCATCTATGCCGAGATGTGCCATACGATATTGAAAATAATTATTATTTTGGATGATAAGACAATTTCAATTCTCGTGAATGTGTAGCGACTTATGTCGCTGACTGTACTTAAATTTAAAAATCCGGTAAAATCCAGAAAAGTAATGAAAGAAATATTTTTTTACTGTTATAAATGTATTGCTGCCTTGGTAGCGTAGTTGTACTAGGGTACGGTTACAATGCTTAGGTCTCGGGTTGGAGTCCCTGGCTGGACAAATTGATATTGGATTTTTCGATTCATTATCAGCCCGGAGTCAGGAATTTGTCCCCGATGTGTCGATAGACTCGCCTATACCATCGTGGAACGAAACATACGGGGCGAAATATGAGTATCTTAGCAACTCTGCCTGCCCCTTTTGGGAAAAAGGAGTGTGTTTATTTATGTATTGCTTAAATTTTATAGGTACATTATTTTATGTTTACTTGGAAATAGTTATTGTATGTATGTATGAATTGCCTTTAAGAGCTTCCAATTGCATAAATACTGCAGAGAAAGCAACACCATTTCACACAAGAATACCAAAGTTTATTTCCAATAAATATTGCAAATAAATCTAAGCTCTTAACGCCATTCCAGTTGCGTGCATCTCTACAAACCAGGACGGACAAATTAGCCTTACGTGTCCGGCATAAATCATTCCCCGTTGTTTATTTAATTTGAACAAACAAACCCCCGAGCCTCTCTCACCCCGCACTCGCCCGCGGGTGTATAAATCACTAATTAATTGGGCCCAGAGCGCCCACTGTGGGCGGCAAATACACTCGCAGCACTGTATTTCATTGTGCGTGAAATAGGTGGGTGTATTTAGAGGTGATGTGCGGGGGGTTGACCTCCCGGTGTAGACGTGTTGGATATTTGTATTTTTTTATGTGTATGTTTAAGATGCTAAATGTGGTTTATGCAACGAACTGAGATGTATAAGAATTACTTCACTAGATTCTTTTATACCATCTTGACTAAATTGAAAAAAAAAACATAATTATCTCAAAAAAACGTGAAATAATAATTAATAAAAAAAACAATAATTCCACAGAGGATAATTAGCGAATTCCTTAGAAATTCAAGTTTTCTTTTTTTCTTTTATTTCTCCTTTCTTTTATTATTCCTGATACTTTTGTGTTAATTGTACAAGTAATTATACAAAGCTAACTAATTAATGTCATAAGTAATCATAATTAGAATTATTGTTGTAATAAGATAATATTTATAAATACGGAATAAAAAATGTATCAGCATATTATATTGTATTTCAGCGGAACGAAAGAGTGATGACTCAGTATACGTTCACTCATACGATTACCCCCATTATAAAACCCCCACACTGAATATCTGAGTACGCACCTTGTAAATTCGGCGCGAGATTGTTGTACAAATGATATCTGGATCGGCTTCCCACAATAAATCATATTCCTGTGTTAAAACGTGCAATTTGAACTTTCTAGCTACAATGGAGTTATGACACCTCATACTTTACTCGATTGAATAAACTAACATTTATTACTACCTCGGTGGCTTAGTTGTACGTCGGTATGATTACAAAACTGAGATCTTAGGTTTGAATCCCGGGTCGAGCAAAATTATATTGCATTTTTCTATTCATCACATGCCTGTCATTCAGGAATTTGTGCACGATGTGGCGATAGGTACGCCTCCCATCAAATCATGGGATGGAACATATAAGGCGAAATGAGTGTGTCCTGGCTCCTCTGCCTACACCTTCCGGGAAAAGGTCGTGAATTTATATTTTAAATATTACTGTAGTTTTTATAGTTATTTTATTTTGTTTTTTAACTTTGAGGGGGCATCAAATATTTTTTATTAAATGAAATTGAAGAAGTTTTTAAGAAATTCGCTGATTAAAATTATCGGTAGAATTTAGAACTCATAAATGAAGTTGTTTAAAAATTTAAAGACTTCTTCTTTTTTGAAGTCGGTTGATGATAAAATTATTGAATAGTGAATAAACGAACAACAAAATAATAAATGAAAAACAAAGTCGCTTTCTCTGTCCCTATGTCCCTTTGTATGCTTAAATCTTTTAAACTACGCAACGGATTTTGATGCGGTTTTTTTAATAGATAGAGTGATTCAAGAGGAAGGTTTATGTGTATAATACGTGCATATTATTGTAGAGAAATCTATATTCACCCCGGCTCAGCTGGGCCGGGGCGCTAGTAGAATATAAGATGGGAATATCAAAAACATGAATCAAAAGTAAAATTTACGCATACTAATCAATGAAATTGAATAAGCAATCAGCATCAAATCAGCTTCCTATATTCAAAGGAATATTGTAATTAAAATAGGGAACAAAATCAAGTAACTTATCGAAATTAATTCCGCCCAAGACAATCGCATGGCCATAAATATTGGTGTTCAGTGAGATAATAGATAACTGTAGAACGGTACTAATTGTTGTTGTTTCCGTGATTAAGCTACTGGGAGTTAATAGAATTAATTATGAAGTCGAATATTTCAGAAAATCGGTGTTTAAATTAGCATTAGCATTGGCATTTTCAGCACGGCCTTGGGATCTTGATTATTTTGATTTTAAATACTGTTGTTATTATCATACATCAAATAAATCATATCAAATGAATAGGTGATTCGTAGTAAACAAATCTATACATATAAATAAAATTGAAGTGTCTGTTTGTAAAGTGAAAATAAAAAAAAAACCATCTACATATCGTCATATACACGATACCTACAACGAAAATAACCTTAGATTTTTTTTTGTCTGTCTGTCTGTCTGTTTGTTCCGGCTAATCTCTGAAATGGCTGGACCGATTTTGACGGGACTTTTTTTGTCAGGTAGCTGATATAACAAGGAGTAACTAAGGCTATATTTATTTAAGAAAAATAAAGTTTTTGAAATTCCACGCGGACGAAGTCGCGGGTACAGCTAGTATATACATAAAATTTTAGATGTTTTAATTTAATTTTACTATTGGCTTAAATGCTAGATTACTTTTCTTCATACTATTATTTTAAATACATAATTCGTAGTAAATAAAAATAAATACAAATAACATTTTCAAACATATATATAATCATACGATAATTGAAATAAAACGATTATTTACGGATTTTATCGCGAATTTGGTTTAATTTTTACATTTTTGACTTCCTGACGTTACAAAAAAATAAAAAAATAGATTGCGACTGTGGCCTCTCCTACATTGGTCAAACCGAAAGAAGCATAGGGACCCGCGTAAAAGAACACATAGCTGATGTCATACACCGACGCTCAATGAAGTCTGCAGTTGCTGAACACATAGAAGAAGGCTCCAAGCTATACCTTCGCTTTGACCAGCCCCAAGTCCTCGCCAAAGAACACCGTTTCCTGCCCAGGATGTTTCGCGAGGCTATTGAAATTAAAAAAAAAAATCCAAATTTCAATAGAGAAGCTTGCACAAGCATGGGACCCAATTCTACATTTAATTAAATCGGAACCCAAAAGACCAACTGCCAGACCTCAAGATACTGTGAGCTCCTTCTGCGAAGATCGGATCGCTAAAACCAATTAACTTTTTAAATTAACTTTTTTCATTTAATAATTGTAAAATAAGGGTAGTTCAATTGTAACAGTCACAGAGCGGATGCCTAATACCTCAGTCCGCCCGGTGACCACGAAAGCTGTAAAGTAATCGAAACCTCGGGAAGTCAAAAATGTAAAAAATTAAACCAAATTCGCGATAAAACCCGTAAATAATCGTTTTATTTCAATGTGTAACAGTCGCGTAAATCTAAGAAACCATTATCATACGATAAGCTACACGTCTTGCTTTATAGCTCCATCAGCCTAGATATGTCTTGCACGGCTCAGATCTCCTCTACAATCGACAGTACGATTGAGAGGGGTTAGTCCATATACTAGACCACGTTGGCATAGTGTGACTTGGCGAACTTAACATACCATTGAAATTCTAACAAATCGCTATGGTATGCAGGTTTCCGCACGATCTTTTCCTTCACTGTTGTAGTGCATGGTGATTGACTATCAATACATACATAACAGAAAATTAAAAACTGTCTTTTGAGCATCGAGCTGCCACTCTTAATAAACTTAAAGTTTAAAATACCATAATAAATCTCTGTTAATTCACAGGTATTAAATCTAGACAAAATAATTCAGACGCAAACAGTAAGTGAATAAATCAAATAATTAGCACGAGTTGCGAGCTTGCGAGTGGGCACGCTGTACCGGTTGCTTCCAAGATATCCGATTAGCTGGCGGTTGCAAGTCGTCCCTTGTTCCGAACAACACAAGTATTTGTGCTGTAAATGTACAAATAAATATACAACAGTCATATATCTTAATAGACACAAAGTACTGGTCGATTTCTTTCAAGTGGCAGAGGCCAAATCTGAAACTATGAGCCATGAGGTATAGCGAAAAATGCTGAAAGCAGTCATAAGCTCAATTGTAATGAAAAATAAAACTGCATACTTAGTTTTTTTTAATAAATACAAACTACTGTCTCATTCGAGTACATAGTTCTGTCCCACATTAAGATCAATTAAGTCTTGCGTCGTGGGTATCAGAAACTACGACAAACTTTGTGGTCCCACAAACACCCAGACCCGACGCAAACATTTGTGAGCCACACAAACATTTGTGTCGGTGTCGGGATCGATACCACGGCGTGTCGTTTCACAGTCGGTGTCTAACCATCTACGCCACGGGGGCTGTCAAAACATACTTCAATCGATGAGATATACGGATATTTTAAAATTTCATTTGGAAGTCCAAATTTCATCACGCATCAATAAAATTAAGATGACTTATAATTCCACGATATTTCATATTCACGGACATAAAGTTGCGCTCCGTCGTTTTTAGACATTTTTTATACGATTGCGATGTGATTACCAAGTCAAAAACATAGAACTTAAGCTTTAAATCGGTTTCGCGAAAACAGGATTTTATCACCAAACTGCTGAGATGTCGTAGTAGATAGCAAAAAATTGCGCTAAATTTCATACGTTTGAAGAAACTTGCGGCATTTAGATTCATGTCTACGTGAGCATTTGTGTGGACGTTGAACAAGATTCACATTTTCCGCTTGTTGCTTTAATTCGTTCTTCGAAGTAACATGTAGAATATGGATCATGATATTCTGTGCGTACTTTGTGTTGCACGAGCTTTTGTAAAGAATATTAATACTTTTAATATGTACAACCATTGCTGAAAATACAAATAATTATTTCTTTCTTCAATGGAGATATTAAATTACTTTTGAAAAACTTAAAGCTATGAAAAGGCTCATATAAAATATATCTATATTAGCGGTTCGGCCCGGCCCCGCCCGGGGGCAGACACACTTTTCAAAATGGCAGCCAAAATGTTAAATTTCGACTGAATATATTTTATTCTTCGAATTTTGTTTTCATAAAAAGTAGGTATCCTATGTTACTATTAATAACTCCAAGAATATGTGTTCAAAGTTTTATGATGATCGGTTTAGTAGTTTTCGCACGAAAGCATAACAAAAAAACTTACATTCACATTTATATTATTAGTAGGGATTTGAAAATAAAAAAAGAAAATCTGTTCCATACACATTAATTTAAAAAAAACTACAGGTGATGTGATACTTTGTATGCGTCTTGTCTGTATATTGTGTGTATTCGTACTGACCTAAAATCGCAGTGGTCATCTTCAAACTGAACATAATTCCAGGGTATCATTCATTGTAGTTTAAATTTTCCTTTCTGAGTGTTGGTATCAAGTAGGTAAGATTTTCTCTTTGATTACTTCGCATAATGTGATCAATATTGTAGTCTATTTATGTAATACTAATTCATAACTGTAGTCTTTATTTTTTTATTGCAATGTATGGCAAGACGAACTTGCCGTTCACCTGATAGTAAGCAATACGACCGCTCATGAACAGTGCAAAAGCAATACCAAACAATGCCTTGAATTACAAAGCATTAAAAAGCAAATCCAGAGACAAAAGATGTTAAGTCTCAATAGGTCTCTGTATCAGCCCATATACGTCCCACTGCAGGGCACGGGCCTCCTCTACAATCGAGAGTACGATTGAGAGTGGTTAGGCTTGAGAGTGGTCCACCACGCTGGCCTAGTGCGGGTTGGCGGACTTACATACCATATATTTTTTATATAAATCGCTATGGTATGCAGGTTTCCTCAGGATGTTTTCCTTCACCGTTTTAGTGTGTGGTGATTGACTATCAATACACACATGACTCCGAAAAGTCAGAGGTGTGCCCTGGGAACCTCAATAGGTCTAGTAGCTACATATTCCTCATTTCACAAATAAGTACCCGCTTCTCTAATCTTATATAAAACAATAGATGTCTCCACAAATCACACATTAATTTGTAGTAGACATCGTGTTAGATTGAACAAGACGGATGAGTGTTATGATCCGCGGTTACAAGGTCAACTTTCACCGGTCTGAGGCCCTATTGAGGGCTCAGAGGGCACGACCTCTCGCCATTGTGAGGGATTACTGTTACTCTAATACTAAATTACATTATACAATTGGTTTTTGTCCACTGACGCAACAACTGTTATTTATTAGAATAATTTTTAACAACGCTGTCTACCCATTTTGGAGAAAGGCGTGAGTTTATGTAGGTATGTATGGAATTTTTATCAACTATTTTTTAGCCTGACTAGGCGGCACAGTTGTATCACGGTACTATTGCAATGTGTGTATGGAGTTCGAAATCAGGGTCGGGCAAAGAGGTATTTAATTTTTGTGTCAAGAATTTGTGCCCTATATGGCGCTATGCTCTCCCCCTATCACAGCGTGGGACGGAATACACAAGGTGAAACATGGATGTCCTGGTAGAACCTCTGCTTACCACTTATCTGAATGAGGCGTGATGTGTATTTATGCGTATGTGTGGCATAACAAAATAAACTAAATGTAAACAAGCAATGTTTTTTCATCCTCCTATAACAAAGCCACAATGTAGCAGGCAACAGTTCACGATAGATGCTTATTTATTGCTGGTCGACACAATAATTCCAGTCTGATTGTTCCGCATAAGCCCAGTTGAAAAGTCAAATGTGACATTTAACCTGGTCACCGTGACGAGTCCTTAACCCTTTTCAAAATATATCATTTCTATTTTCTCTTCCCATCCTTTTTCATTCCCTGCATCCTCCCGATTTGATGAGCTGGTTACACATTATGGTACCAGCGTTATGGATGTTCATGGGCGGCAGTGTTCACATACCATCAGTTGTCGTGTTTGCTCGTTCATTTATTTATTTACGACATAAATACAAATATAAATATATTATAATAATATTTACTAGATTGCATTCCCAAGCGAATATCCTAATCTAATAATTATAACTTATGCTTAAATTTTTCAGAATAATTCGATTTACATTATTTTATACAAAGAAAACTAAGCAGACTCGTTTTAGCAAATACTTTGTACAAATAATAAAGTTAATAAAAACATGTATAGAAAAGAAAACATTGACAAAAATTCAAATTAAAACCTAACAGAACTATATAATAGGTAACACAATTTGTCTTGTCGGAAGTATTGTTATTTTTTTTTATTATTGCACCTAGTTCACTGAGACTATTACTGCCAGTGTCAAGTGACGCATTCATGTCATTTTTGAAAAAAAAAACTGATAATTAAGATTTTAATCATAGACTAATATAATTTTAATGGTATCAAAACCATTGATAATTGGCTGTGTGATTGACGCAAAAGACCTATTGATTTAAACGAAAACAGTTGTCAACCGAGAGTTGTATTCCCAAACGAATCAAGTAGGATTTAATTTTATTTTAAGTATAAAATTGATCGAGCACATGTGTATCAAGAGAATTTTAAAATAACTTATATATTTTATGAGTATTTTGAAAGGAAATGGAAATTTTGAATTAGAAATCATATTGGGAAACGATCTCTTCCAGATAACCGAATGTAGTATCATTTTGCAAATAAAAATTATTATTATTTTGGCTCTTGAAAAATTTAACTGTAAATTATACAGCTTTTTATTTGCGTAATATATCTACTTAAACCAACTTCATTAACAAATTCATAACACTAATAACTGTTTGGTTTTACCACAAGATGTAAAACTACTTTGGCTCATTAAGCACCAATTTCACTTATCATCGCGTTCATAAAATCAATTTAAAACCCACAATTTTTTATATGATTTTAAAAGCGTAACGGTAGTTAGAGAGTTGTAAACATGCCAACAACATGAATGTTGTCGGGTTGTTGTTTAATATGTTGTATGTTTTCGACTGTTGTGAACACTTCCCGACATTTGATAAATTTTAATTAGCTATTAAACATAAAAAGCATCGCTACGCTTTCGTGTAGTGAGATTTTTGTTTTGTGACACAGGGACGGTTAGTTTGGAGAATATCAATCAATCGTCGGATCTTCTCATGAAGGGCCGTGGTAGATCCAGTGGTAACAGTACTACGCACCGTATTAGTAATACTCATGGTCCACTAATAAAAAAATAAATTAAATTAGATTAACTTAATATATGTATTTCTTTGAAAAACAAATTACCATAATGTAGTAACCAATACTTTAAATAAATTACAAATAAAAAAAATTAATAATTAAATAAAATAAATTAAAGTAATAAATTAATATAAATAATACTAAGTATAGATAATAGGTAATATATGTTGTATATAAAGATTAAGTGCTATGTGTATTGACTTGTCATAATAGCTCTTTAATTGTCTACATGACCAATAAACATATTTCATTACATTTCAATAGTGAGTAATTGCAACGGCAAAAAATATTATGTAGGGATCAGAAAGTGAATATAAAAGAGTTAGGCTTACTGCGTCAAATAACTTTGACCACGGCTATTGACGGCTATGATATACATTTGAGATGTCAAATGTATGGGCTTTAATTGTCAAAATTACATTTATGAACAAAGTTATATGATATATCGCTTTGTTCATAACTGATAAGTTCATATATGATGTATCTGGGCTTTATAGCGTTTATAATAATAATTAGGAACAGTAGTATTTGCATCTGTAAAGTAAAGCCGTAGTTCTTTAATGGTAACTTATATTAATGAGTTGTGTTAGTAGTAAAAAGTAGAATACAATTATTATTTAAGACAGTTCATATCTATCCTTTCACTCAGTAAAGTTTGTCCCATTGTCCATCCGCGCGAGCCGTGTGTATCGCTAGATAACTTCAATAAAACAAACGCTGTCTGGTTAATCTGTAACGCGGGTGGTTTACGAGTGTCCACCCTTTGTCGGCGGCTCTTGGACGCAGTGTGTAGCGTGTTGCTTAATGATGCCCTGGGGCTGGTTTATCGAATCCTTAATACCCAAAACATTAAGGCATTGATTCAAAAGTATGTTATGCTTCATCTTGGGCGTGGTTTTGACAAATCTAAGAATTGTCATTACGAATTACCCAAGAAGCAAAGATGAATACTACCTTAGGTTTCTTACTTTAAGTTGCAAATTATGTGGTAAAACCTAACATCTGTACAAAGTAAGAAATATCGCTCTATAAAATATTATATTAAATAAAAAATGAAATGAAATGTTTATACATAGCTGGTGAATAATTTTATTAACGGTAGGTCTCTCCAATGGGAGAGGCCGCCTGGGTAGGTACCACTGCAATACTATTTCTCCCGCCAAACAGCAGTGTTTATTTTTGGATTGAAGGATATTGTAGCCAGAGTAACCACTGGACATATTGAGACTTAACATCTTATGCCTCAGGAAGGCCAGCGCAGTGGAATGCCAAGCTTTGTTTTAAGGTGTTGTTTGGTTTTGCTACTGTTCATGAGCATGTATCGCTTACCATCAGGCGAACGGCATGCTAGTCTCGCCATTTATTGCAATAAAAAAGAATGTCAATCCTAATTCTTATAAATTAGCTTCCAAATACCTTTGTTCCCTTTATCAAAGATTAAAGGACAACGCTGGTTCGAAATACTCAGAATTTTTTACTAACAACACAAATCTAGCGAAATGAATTCATAGAAACATTCGTAGCATTCGTTTGAGTCATGTAATAGCCATTGGTCAAAGAAATATCTGCCAGGTGGTCTAAAGATAAGCGTCTATTAAAGACTTTTAGAATGGAGCGTTGCGGCAATTGATTTAGTTACTTTTGTGACTGTAAAATCTTTATATATTTTGTTCTTGTTATTGTGCTTTAGCTATATCTTTTCGATGCTATGTGGTGAAATATTTTTGAAAACATCAAAGTTACAAATCTCCGCTTTGCATAAACGTTTATCTATTATATTTAGGAATTATACATGTGTTGAAAGACTTTGAAAATTAATTAAAAAACTTCATTACCGGAGGAAATACAATAACAAAATTCTTTAGTCGTTTAAATGACATTCGTATAGCCCTAGTTGAACCCTGTCATGTATTTAAAACTGATAACATTGGATTTTATTAAAGTACTACATGAAAGTATGGGAAGTATATTTTAGTGTTGACGCGCCCAATGGGCGCTTATATTAACAAACGGTCGGACAACCGAGCGCCGGCGACAGACCGAATTCCTTTTAAATATTACGTAATACATACATCTTATCGATTCAAATCGATACGAATAAATAAAATCGATTATTCGATATTTATATCGACGTCAAATAAAATATGATTATGTGGTTACGATTTTTATTTGTTTTGCTTAAGGCTGAATGCTTATTTATGTTTAGGGAAAAGCAAGTTCGTTTATTACGTTTTAAAATTAACTATTAATAATACCCTTGTAATTACACCAATTGACTGTTTTAAGACTTGTTTATGAAAGATAAAAAGCATGATATACATCATACATAATTACACTTCAACGGCCTTATATAGAGTGAATGACTAAATAAAAAAAAGGTACAAAAAATACACAAAATTGAGAGTTCAAACCAACCAGGATATCTGCGAAAGAACATATTATAATCTGGAAGTTATGAAGCCACAAAATACTACTGCTACTGTCGATGTTCCTTATCTTTTTCTTTCCGTTTTATGGGGCTTAAGGCTTTGAGGGTTTGCTATGAAGCTGAGGCTACAGTTAAAATGCCATAGATGTTCAAGAGGGATAATAATCAAACAAGTAATCCCTTTGCTTCTTTGTTAGCTATACATCTATACATATAAATAAAATTGGAGTGTCTGTTTTAAGAGTGAAAATAAAAAAAAAGTCCTACTACATATCGTTATATACACGATACATGTGCCGAAAATGATATTTAAAAATTTTTTGTCTGTCTGTCTGTCTGTTTGTTCCGGCTAATCTCTGAAATGGCTGGACCGATTTTGACGAGACTTTTTTGTCAGGTAGCTAATATAACAAGGAGTAACTTAGGCTACATTTATTTTAGAAAAGTTATTTTCTGTCTGTTTGTTCCGGCTAATCTCTGAAATGGCCGGACCGATTTTGACGGGACTTTTATTGTCAGGTAGCTGATATAATAAGGAGTAACTTAGGCTACATTTTTATTAACTTTTTTGTTAAACTCCAGGCGGACGAAGTCGCGGGCACAGCTAGTACTCGATAAGAAAATATATCAAAGAATTATAATAATTCCTTGTGTTATTTATTTATTTAAATCTGTATTGTACACATTTAAAATAAACACAATATACAGAAACAAAACAAAAAAAGTACAAATGGCGGTTTTATCGCTTAAAAAATGTCTTACAGACAACCACAACCAACAGCCATGGGATAGATTTAGAAGTTTTTTTTAATGTTATGCGAGTTACTTGAAACAGTTTTTCAGGTTTTTCAGATTTTATCACGAATTTAGTTTCTGTTAAAAATCCTGTATTGAAATTACCCATTACAATTACCCTTCACTACCACGCTGCATTTTTAAGTGTTAGACCTCAAGCAATGTGATTACTGGGATGATTTACCTCGTCGCGCCGCCGTCTTACCACTTATCGTATGCCTAATGAGGTGATAATTCCGGCATTTGCATACACATAGCTTGTATTATCTAGTACCTGGTTGACCGAGCTACAAACAGGCGGAACATACAACTTTAATTGATGTCTGATCGTAAATTAGGTATGAATAGTCTTGATCTGAGTGTGTGGTGTGGTTGAAGTAGTTCAAAGTAATATTATGTTATTTATTAATAGTCGTGTATATAAAGTGGAAAACAAATAGTGATTATGATGTAAATTGATATGTGTAATAATATTTGTAATCTAATTGTTTGATCGTGATCTCAAATGGATTTACGATTGATAGCATTTAATAAATAAAATAAATAAATAAATAAATCTAAAATAAAATAAATGGATCTTCTATGACAGTAGAGAGGGAGAGATAGGTACATTTTCAGTACTTTCAATGTTATCAATAAATTTAATACAAATCTTCTGTTTCCTTTTTAAAGTATTTAGAAAAAGTTTTTGAAAGAATAAGGAGGAATTCTGTTACCTTTTTCCGCTTCATGTAGCAGGTGAAGCATGCGGACTCAATTTTCACATTGATTGGTTTTTTGGCAGTAAATTCGACATGTAACAAAACAATTTAGTTTTACGTTTTTTATCACGAATTTGGAAGAAAAACACATTTTTGAAAATTAGAACCTATTAAGTATATTGGGTGTTCATCAATTCAGATACAAAGTATCAGAATAAAATTGAGACACACATTTGTTGGGAATCAATGCAGTAGTTTACAAATACTTAGGGGTATACGATGATATCAATTGTTGCATTGTTCACTTTATAGTTCTGCCAATGAAAAATGGCGATGGCTAGACTAGACTAATAAATCTACCATTCAGTGACAAACTGGCGATACGCTGAACATAATATGGACAAGACACAAACTTCAACTGAAGTGAGGGCTATTAAAGCAAAGCTGTGTATTTATCCCAGGCTATTATTACACCCATGGTAAGCGTACTTATTTTGTCATGCAACTGGTAATTCAAATATACCTTCATAATTTTTTCTTCGTCATTAAAACTCCATTAATGAGTCACAAAACAGTAATCAGCGCATGGCAGACGCCACACAGACGTTTCCGCTATACGACAAAACATTTAATATCCGTCATGACACGCACAAAGCAAGCACTGACCGTAACAGCATTGTCGTTGCATCCGGCCTATCTCATTACCTTCCTAATGATATACTAGCGAAATGCTGTACACCCACTAGGCGCGTTTTGTTTTACGTATGTTTTTTTATATGTAATGTATGTGGGAGTAATTCTTTTGTTCATACAGAGTGCGTAGTGGATGTTTAGCGTTAAACCACCGCTTAACGTGTCCATCGTCTGTATCGAGTGTTCTTGGTCGAACCTTACATTACCATTAGCTTTTATTCGCGGTTTGTTGTCAGGTAATTGTCGTATGTTTCCGGTAATATATTTTACCATTGTAAAATAATTTACGTTTATTTGCAAACGAAATTGTATTGTGTTTTGTTAGGCGATACGAAATTGACGATTTTGGCTCACTTGTTATAATGTATGGTTTTAGCATTTGATCTATGTGTCTTTCCTAGTTCAATACTGATCGTAATATATATGTATGTATTTTGGCATAAAATTATGTCCATATGTATGTTACTAACAAAGGTTTAGGATTTAAGCTTAATAATTAACCTATTAATTATAGTAGTAATGGACCGGGCAGAAATGAATGGTACAAATGTTTCATATTAGAACACTGACAGAACGAAGGCTTTGCTGTCCTGTTTTGTTTGGTAAGTGAGATTGCACAAAACTTTTAATACCCTTTCCTTTTTTCTTTTTGTTTAAATGAATAATAATAATAATAAACGATTGTCAAATGTTTTAAAGTGTCGTTACAACTTTTGGTCTTATTTTTTTCCGTCTAGTCCCCTTTCGCAACGCGCGATAAGGAACTTCGTTCCAATAACAACCAGCAGTCACATACAAAGTCTTGACCCCACACTAAGATCGAATCTTGTGTCGTGGCTATCAGGCACTACGAGAGACTTTTCAGCCTCACAAACCCAAAAATACCCATATTTCTATAACTGTCTTTATACATTGAACAAGAACATTACTCATCAGGAAATCAAATCAGTTGTTTGATCAAGAAGCAGTTTATCAACAACGTCTGGACTTCATGATACATTATTCAGACGCAAACAGAAGTAAGGAACAAAAACTATCCAAGTACAGACTTGAAGATTGAGTGACAGTTTGTATAGAACAGGCGGACATTGTATGGAGCAAAAACATCAAATCAAATGCATTTCAATTGGACTGAGTGAATAAACACATGAAATCTGAATTATATTTACTGAATTGCAAATTCTTATGACGTATAAAGGTTTTTGCAAGATTCAAGCAATGGGAAAATATTATAGGTTATTTATTAGCGTAATGTTTGTTATGATATTTATTTATTTACACGTTAGAGGAACATCAAATGTGATCGCGCTCCTCAGTAGTGAGGGAACAATGAGAAAAATAATATAATTTTTGTTAAAAATTATCGATTTAGCCTGGCTCTACCATTTGTAAAATACTTACTACTGATAGGTATTTTTTATGTGAGAGGCCGCCTGGGTACCGCCACCGCAACGTCTACTTCTTCCGCCAAATATCAGTTTAAGTACTCTGTTGTCTTTCGGATTGAATGATAGCCAGAGTAAGTAATGGGCATATTGAGACTTAACATCTTTTGTCTCAGGAGAGCAGTGGAATACTAAGCATTGCTTTGAAATTTAAACGTTGTTTGGTTTTGCTACTGACCATGAGCGAAGTTTTTACCATCACGCCAATGGTATGCTCGTCTCGCCTTTCATTGCAATAAATAATAATAATATTATTTTGCTCGGTATTCTATTCGGTACTCGGATTTTGTCATGTTACTTTAAATATTAATATAATTAACGCAGTATTTTCCACCACATGTTTTCTGTCCAACATTAAACAAATTTATAAACACAACAAAGTAAACATTGAAACATTATAATTCATAATAAAACCAATAAAGTGTCAAAGATATTGCCCCTAATGCACATAAAATCAAAGAATTATCCTCTTGTTATGATTTACAGACAAATCTACTACTTCAACACGTCAATACATTAGCAACTAACATGATAATCATGAAGACAATATTTAACTATATAAATATCACTAGTTAACGCTCACGGCTTCGCACGCGTCCTTAAGGTTATTCCGGAGCAGATATTCTTTTCTTAATATCAAATTTTAGTTAACGGCATATTTTTGACATTTAAGCATTAAGTATTAATATATGTGTATTGGTAGGGCTCGTTTTAATGCCAGTCTACAATATTTTGTCAGACAACATTTCATAGCTTTTTTTTCTCAAATGAACAGTACATATTATACAACAGTGTTTTTTTTAACTCTCGGCAACAGTACTAATTTTGTAATAAATAAGTTTCCTATATCCTTTGCTATACCTTTGACAATACTGAATATTTTTCTAACAATATTCACATAAGTAGGTAACGCTTAAAAGTGGAACAAACAAACTTTCGAATATATATTAGTAATAATCGATGCACTTAATAAAATTGTAATTTTACGATGCTGTAAACTGGTATAGACAAGGGCGCGCTTCGCTAATGCAATGGGACCATTAAACTCGCATAAACACTATCAGACGATGCTAATGTTAAATATGATGTGCTTCGTGTTACCAGTGATGGACACAGTAATACAAATTGCGGATATTACTCAGAAATGTAAGATCCTCAGTTTTTAATGTTCAATTTATTAGGTGAATGATGAAAGTAGATGAAGCGAAAGTATGTTATGATTGAGTAAATTGGAGATAGTTTCTGCCTATCCCCGTGGAATAGAGGTGTGACATTTTGTTTTTATGTCATGACGAGCCTTTTCAAAAAGAACATTGAAATTTACACTTTTTTTATAGAAAATGCTTTAATTTTCGTCTTTAAAAAGTGTTATAGCTAGATTGCATTTAAAATGAATTTGATATGCTTAATGCTATTTCTTTGTGACGTAATCTGTTACCGCAATCAGGCTAGGTTGAAAGACTAGTGACATCAGCATACTTTTATAAATAATACTAAGTATAAATATATTGTACATAGAGATTAAGTTCTATGTGTGTATTCTTATTGACCTCCCCGAAGTATAGGCAACGAAACTTAAACACTTCCTTATAAGAAAAAATCTTCGGCGACTATTTAAAAACTGCTTACAGCGCTAAACCCGACTTTGTATTTTATAAAAGCTAATAAATTCCCAGCACCTGCAACCAAAGTCACGCTCATGACATTCCCCGTACATTAATTTACCATTTTATCATAATTTACGTGTATTAATAAGTTAATAACGCCGCATGTACGAGGAATAAAATAAATTGTGTACTTTTCTTTAATCTCTCGCCCGGAGATACCACTGAGTAATGGTTTATAAGTAATGTCTTTATGAAGTGGCGTCTGTACGAATGGGACGCGATATCGATAAATACGTGTTTATCGATAGATGGATGGGTAGGGATGTAATTGAGTTATTTGGCGTATTATTGCTAGATACCGTTTGGGTTCCCGAAGACAGGCAAATGATTGAAAAATTGTTACGTGTCTGGGTGTTTGTGGGAGCGAAAAGTCTTTAATTTCTGATGAATGGAAAACAAGGCTTGTATCTTAGAGCTAGTATTTCATGTACAACTATAATTTTAGATTTATTTATTTAGATGTGTCGTACTTATGAGATTTGTAATATCGTATTTGAAAGCTGAAAAATACATACAAAAGCATCAACTTTTTTCTTATCTAAATGCAATACGCTTGTTACAACATCCAACCTTCTTCTAAAGACTACTTTTCAAGTAAAATGACCTCAAATCACTACATTTAATAAGCCGTGAAATGATGCCTCCTCAAGATGTCCAAGTATTGTGTAACAACTCGTGACTTCCTCAAGCATCACGCAATCACTGATTGACTGACACCATCGCACCATCTTCCCTTGCGTTATCTCCTTCATTCCCTACAAAATCACATAGAAATGAAACGTTAACGCGCGCGTTTGGCATAAGGCGTATACGGTATCGTGGGCGACTGGGCGGAGTTGTTGAATACGAAATCTTAAATGATTGACTGTCATAAATGTGCTGTTGTTAATGAGATACTAAACTCTATTGTTTGTGTGTTTAAGTTCGTTTTGCAGTGTATGAAAGGTGTTGTGTGATGGGGTCCGTTAAAAGGATTGGCAGTAATGATCGGTTGGGCCACGTCTGCGCCGGTAATCAGGTAAACGATGTACTGGATGCATGGACTAACACTCACTGAATAATGTTTGTGCTTGAAATAAAATATGTTTGTGTTTATTTGCTACTTATTTTACCGGCAATTATGCTGCCATGTGAAATGTACAGTCGTTGGCGTCAATCTTTCTTCCATAACAAATGGATTTCATAAAACAGTAAAAAGACATCAGGATGTACATACATAGTGCGTATAAAGATTTGCTAAGTATAAGTTAGCTAACTCTCTCCTTTTTTAAAATTCATCCCATGGTTGTCTATAAGACATTGCTATAGAGCGATAAGACCGCCATTTGTATTTTATTTGTTTCTGTATAGTAGTTTAAGTTTGTGTACAATAAAGATTTAAATAAATAAATAAGTAATAAATAGTTATGTACATTGAACTATTGTAGGGATGGACTAGCTAGACTAGAGTGGTGTAACTTTATCACAGAAACCTATTTTTTTTTGCTTTTGAGAATCATTTGGTGATTATCTATTATTAACGGAGGCTCAATATATCTTCCCCCTCCTCTCGGAGTTTTTCCTCTGCTTCCTCATATGAGGGGGCCGATGAGAAATATTTTCTTACCAACACCCTCCAAAAAGCCGACAATGCACTAAAGATTGATGTCATCATAAGAGCCAATGCCCGTTTATGAAAACGTGATATTCTTAGTTACCATATGCGTTGAGAAGTTTAATATTAAAACTATGTATAAAATACTTTAAAATAATTGCAGTAAAAAAGCCAGGATTTATTAAGTAAGTCGCAGCAGCTAAGTAAGACCGTTTTAGGATACATCAAATACAGAAACTAATTTGTAGGATCTGTTTTGATGTACAGTTTCGTTTGGTCAGTAACGTAACAGAAATTTCGGGTATTACGACAGATGCCATAATATTTCCCCATAATTTATTTCGTCTGTTCACAAAAATTGGCAACACGCAATTGATTTCTTTAGTTTTTTTGGTGATTAAACTTCTCTTTTCTATTCTCGAAACCAGACAAAATTCGATTCTTCGGATTCACCATACATTTTAGCCTTGGAAAGTAATTTACTATCCAAGTGAAAGCAATATCTTGCTATAAAGTTGAGCGGTGGTCACATCCCATCAGAATTATTGCTGTTTTTGCTACAAAAGAAGCAAAATGACTGACGTCTTATTCCAAGTTGATCAGAGCTTATAAAAAACACATTACAGTGGGCGCGCGTATTATTTTTGACGGTACTTTTTGTTTGTCGTATTGAAAATTGGCTTCGTCGAGGGCCTTACGTATTTATTGAGCCTAATTGCAGGGTACCGTCTTATTATGTTTCTATACTCTTTTGTACTGCGTAGGGGTGTGCTTTATCGATATCAGCTTTGGATTTATCGACGTTGACTGACGGATCAAATTTTTCGATACATTGACCAATTTACCAAAAAATATTTTAAATAAAATAATTTAACCAAAAACTCTTTCTGAGATGGATAGGTTGGAAATAAAACTTAATTAAAAACGCTGATGATGTTTTGTTATACCTAAGTCAAGTGATAAACAAGAAACAAAATGTAATAAGAGACGGCTACAATAATATGTTAATGCAGGGAGCAGGGTGATAACTTTTTTAGCTGAAACGTTGAATAAACACCTTTTTCACATATTCTTACTTCTTTAACTCACACGGTAATTTTATCATTTTTTAAATCGTTTATTTTTGTGAATGTGTGCTTTAGTTTGGTACCATTTCTGTATCAACCTATATATATCCAACTGCATGGTACGGGCCTCATCCACAATCGAGAGTACGATTGAGAGGGGTTAGGCCATATAGTCCACCAAGCCTGCTCAGGGATGATTAACTGATTTTTACAAACCACTAGGCCACGTTATTACATTATAGTGCGTGGTGATTAATACACAAATATCCCCAAAAAGTCAGAAATGTGCCTTAGGATTTGAATCCACCAATGTACGTAAATATAATTGACGGCTGCATCTGGTTCGTTGCCAACAGGTCATCACGCACTATACGAGTATTTTGAATATTACCGAATTCGAATATTACCCATAAAATGCTTGATTTGTCACTCAAATATTAACTAAGTAATTTGTTAATAAATAAATAAATTAATACACCCGACATTGACATACATAGATAGTCCTTACCCCACACTAAGATCGAGTCTTGTGTCGTAAAACTTTATATCGACAAAATTAATTTCATCGATATCCAGGTCGATAAGAAACATCCCTAAAGGTACATTCCTAACCAGGGTCCCACGGGTCGAATGGTATATTTAGCATAATTGATAATTTTAATGTACAGTGGTTTTTGGCCAGGCTCAGTAATTTGGAGCTAATTCGCTATGGAAATTGCCAGTGGTCCGTTTTCGTAAACACTGGTTAGCTAATTTGGCTACCTGAATATTTGACAAAAAATATCGATAGAATTTGCGCAGGGAGTTTCATTAGTTTTTAAGGTCGGGCTTATTTCAACTAAAATTGGGTTTAGTGTTGCAATTATTTGATTTTTGAAAGATATTTCAGAAATTAATTCTTTGTTAATAATTTTATTACAAAATGTTCGTTTTATCACAGTTTTATCAAGGTAGACAGCGATCGTTTTCGTAATGCTGCTTTTGTAAATCATTGAATTGATGATTTGAATTATGTTTAAAAAAAATACTATAGTTAAAACAGTACATTTTCAGATATTTGTCAGTCTTAAAGACTTAGAAAGAATACTGGTGAATCACACAAACATTTGTCTCAATGTGGGGATCGAGCAATGCCTTTCGATCAAATCATACTAATCTATTATTTCGATTCACAGCCGGCGACTAACCAAATACACCACGGCTAAATCATCCTAACTAGACAATTAGCATATCTCAATGACTATCTACAACACTCTTACTTTTCAAAATACTTTAATAAAATAATAATACAGAAATCTGCCTCGGTGGCGTCGTTGTACTAAGGTACAAAGCTGAGGTCTCGGGTTTGAATCCCGGGTTAGGCGAAGTGATATTGGATTTTTCTATTCATTATCAGCCCAGAGTCAGGAATTTGTGCCCGATATGGCGATAGGCTCGCCACCTATCACATTGTGGGACGGAACATACAAGGCGAAATGTGAATGTCCTGGCACCTCTGCCTACCCCTTCTGGGAAAAGGCGTCAGTTTATGTATGTATATAATGTAATGTAATACAAAAATATTATAATGTACTCACCTGACGTACAGTAGCGTCAGCAACAACAGCGCGAGGCGACTGCTGACGGGGCGAAGTTGCTGACGTACTCTCAGACCAGTAAGTCGCGCGCCTCGCGCACATACCGACATGGTTCACATCCTCTCACCGTTGTACCATCGCTACCACCATCACTATCACTCACCACTTCCCACTTATCACTACCACCATCAGATCATTTTTGTTTTGTAACTATTTGTTTGGTCACTATTTGTTTGGTTACTATTTGTTTTGCAACTGTTTGTTTTGTCACTGTATTGTCACTTTACTGTTAGCTGTTCACTATTGTATTTTGTGTGTATTGTTCGCCGTTGCATCGGCTTCTGCGTCCTGAAATTCACCGTTATGAAGATTTAATGTTGTGGTTCTCAAAATTTTGGATAATACTCGTAATGTTAATCTTATATTTCTTTACACGAATTTTTGTCAAATCTTATTTTTACTAGAATGGGATGTAAATGTTTATCTCGTTATTGCGATTTACCAAACTAAACTTTTTCTCAATTTTGTTCTCGGGTTATTAGTTGAATAGCGGGTTATTAGTTTATAAAGTGCCTACCCAGTAGTGCTAGGTTTAAACATGAGTTAGGTTATTACATTTCTGGCAAATTAAAGCGTGTGCAATATTAACATAAATTGAACAGGTCTATTCAGCTGGATTCATTTGAATTATTGTTGACAATTATTTTCATTTAGTTCCATTAAATACGCCTACGATTTGAAAAAAGTTGTATGCCATTGCAGCATTTAATAGTTCCAATGTCTAGTTTCTTATAATAATATCTTTCATGAATCTAGTTCCATTATATAGCCAAAGGTTTCCCATGCCACGTTTGCCAAGACACGGTCTCTACTCCAGAACCTTATTCCAGTGGTTATCAGTTCTAGGCCAGCGCATTGCCACTTCTAACTATTAACTTTCAGAGCTATGTTGGTCAACTTGGTTCTCTGATGGAATACTGGCAACCTATCTGGCCATAGGACTTGCGTAAAAAGGCTGACAACAAATGGATGCATAAAGCAGAAGATCGGGCTTTGTGGCGCACCTTTATTAATTAATTAAAAGGATTCCCACGAGGAATACTGATAACATTGAAATAATAATATCACAAATTAGATAATCAGCGTGTTCTATCTGGTATAGGTTATTACATCAAATTAAAAATAAATAGAATTAAAACAAATGAACAAACAAAATTAAAATGACAAAGAGGCCTATGCTGGATATAGACCTCTTCTCAGGCTGATGATGATGATGAATCTAATAATTCTAGTCTATCAAAAAATATCTGCAAGGTGAATAAACCCACAATCTATACAGACAAATTATTATCTATTGCTTAGTGGTGTTAATCTGTACGACAATACGATTAATAACAAAGTTTGAGGCGCGCCGGCTGTCTACATAGCCAAGTTTTGCGTACATTACTCAAGTTCGTGAGTGAATTGTCACAGTAACTGCTCGGTACTACGTCGCCGGGTTGTTTAATTATTATATTAGCATACCGTTTGTCAATATCCATTAGAATGCAAATGCCGATTTACATGTATATTATTTAATATTAGTACGGTTTCTGAACTATTTGTGTCTTCACGAATGTTGCGTAATGTAGGTCGATTTCAGGCCGGCGTAATTGTATCAATTTCTTTATTGCAATGAATTGTGAGACGACAAACGATACTATGATATACTAAGCAATGCTTGACATTACACTGCGCTTGCTATGCTGAGATATAAGAAATTAAGTAAATTGTGAAAGATGATTCTCACCAGAACTATAACTGTACTTAACCTTCTCTTCAGGTGCAATTAAATAATTTTTTTGAAAATATTGTATACAGGTTAGTTAAACTTCAGTGGGACTGAGTCGAATATAAAGAAGATTTTACGTCATTTTTTTAATAATGAGTTCTGTATTTCTTGGTTATGGAATGCCTCTTCTACTATTTAGAACTGCTATTCTTTCTCTAGCCAAATAAAGTTGACAGGCTTCACTTATATTAAAAATCCAATATGACTCACTTATTTTAATACCTTTTTACCTAAAATCTAATAAAAATCATTCATATCCCGGTGGCAGGTCTCTAGTAAGTGTTAGGCCGCCTGTATAGGTAGCACCGCAATGTCTATTCTTCCCACCAAACAGCATTGTAAATGCACTGTTGTGTTCCGCTTTTGAAGGAAATTGTAGCCAGAGTAACTACTGCACATATTTAGACTTAACATCTTATCGAGTGTAGTGACAAGCATTGCTTTGTAATTTAACTGTGTTGTTTGGATTGCTGCTGTCCATGAGTGGTCATTTCGCGTATCATCAGGCGAATGGCACGACTGTTTCGCCATTCACAATTCGATCTATTTATTTAAAACGTAAAGAATTTTTAATATCGATATGATAATAACTTACGTAATAACTTAATACAGAAGGTCCCTTAAGCAAGGACTAAATAAATTAATCGACTTGGTATTACATGGATCTCACAACTTTTTGCGGTAGAAAAACTGAGCTGCGAGACTTGGAATTTTTTTACAGGATGTTTTTGATGGGATAATTCTAATACTTGTACTTTCTTTGCTTATGTTCAAGTTATATAATTAGTGGAAATTTTGCTGACTACTTTTTTACTATTGTTCTGTTTGTTTCCCAACGATTAATAAAATACGTCGGTGCCTCGGTGGCGCAGTTGTACTAGAGTACGGTTACAAAGCTGAGGTCTCGGGTTCGAATCCCGGGTTGGGCAAAGTGATATTGGATTTTTCTATTCATTATCGGCCCAGAGTAAGGAATTTGTGCCCGATATGGCGATAGGCTCGCCACCTATCACATCGTGAGACGGAACATACAAGGCAAAACGTGGGTGTCCCGGCAACTCTGCCTACCCCTTCTGGGAATAAGGCTTGAGTTCACAGAGTACATTTTACATACCCTTGAGTTTATGTATGTATTAATAATATATAAAAATATATATGTCCACCACTCTCAGTCGTACTCTCGATTGTAGCGTGGGCCCGTGCCCTGCAGTGGGACGTGTATGGGCTGATCCAGATATGTCGCAGCAGTGGATTACAACGGAAGACTATTTGTCGGGTTTATTAGCCGTATGTAAGTTTACGACTCTGCCGTGCGCTGTGACCGAGTGCGCTTATTTCCGCGCATGCGCTATTTTCGCGCATTCATATTTAGAACAAGAATGGATAGTTTGACAACAGGAATTTTGTAAGTAGAGTAATGTACTGGGTATATCCAAACTGCGACCAAAAACGAAGCCGAAGTAGTTTTAGTAACTACAGACACTATATGTGTATACGTACAACTAAAATTTCACAAAAAACATACTTTTTTATGTATTTTTAATACGCTTTTTTTAGCTTCAGAACGTATGTTAGTATGTAACGGAATCTTTGAAGTTGATTTTCGAGCAAAAACGTCGAAACGTCGGATTGACTCGAAATTTTGCATACTTATCCAGGACCAATGACAATACAATAATAAAAAAATGACTACTTAGATCTAGAATATTCAGAAATTCAACATTTTTGAAAAAAATAATTAAATGTGGGTAATTTGCACGCCGCTGTCTTCCTCTGAAAATATAGCCATAGATGGATGCTTACAACCGTTACTTATACTCCAGCACCCTACACTTTGTAACAATACAATGTATGTATTTTACTCCATTTTATAATCTTAAAATCATTATCAATTATATTTACTTTTTAGTTGGATCGTTTGTTGTCCGATGCTGGACATAGGCCTCCTTCAAATTGCGCCATTTCACCCTATCTTCAGCTTGTCGCATTCAGCATCTGCCAGCGACCTTTCGCAAATCGTCACATAACATAGCTAGAGGATAAATACGAGTACATAGTACTTGCTAAAATATTAATCTAAACACTTGTGTACCATTGCCTCTTTAAAAATAAAGGGTGTAGTGTGAACATTATTCATTTTTTTGAAGGAATGTGTTACCATACACATTCCTAATTGAATACGGAATATCCTAATTGAATTTCTTATAGTATTCAGACAGCCTTTACTGGTGGTAGGTCTCTCATATGTGAGAGGCTGCCTGGGTGGGTACCACCGCAATGTCTATTTCTCTCGTCAAACAGCAGTTTAAATGCACTGTTGTGTTTCGGATTGAAGGACATTATAGCCAGAGTAACTACTGGACATATTGAGACTTAACATCTTGTGTCTCAGGATGGCGAGAGCAGTGGAATGCCAAGCATTGCTTTGTAAATCAAGGTGTTGTTTGGTTTTGCTACTGTTCATGAGCGGTCGCATCGCTTACCATCAGGCGAACGGCATGCTCGTTTCACCATACAATGCAATAAAAAAAAACCTTCGATTAGCTGTGAAACGAGAGGTCGTAGTTTCGATCTCCGCATCGAGATAAATATTTTTGTAGTTTGCTAATATTTGTTACGAGTGGGTGTTTGCAGGATAGAAAAGTCTTCCGTAGTCTCCGATACTCACGAAATAACATCGATTTGATTCGGTGTATTTATTTCTTTTGATATTCCTTATTTAGCTACCAGGAATGGTCTTTATTCAATAAAGGGATTGCGCATACCGAATTGGCACCTATGAACTGTCTTGTTAAAATGCATTAAAAGTAGCATTCGTTTATATTGAATATGTTTGAACCGGTGCAGTTTTTATATCGATACTTCAATCAATTTTGCACCTTAAAAATCTTATCACAAAGTTTAAAATGGAAAAATCACAGTCATATCAACTCCGTGGTAGGTAAAATCGCAAATAATAGTAATAATCGGATGCAAATGTGTTTGAGAGGACAATACGGCCATACGTTATGTGTAAATAGACGTCGAATGAGTCTTACATTAAAGCTTTAATAGCATTCCCATGTATAAGCGTTTAATGAGTAATTCTCAGTACTATCTTTATACGGGTACCGCAAGAAATATCGGAAATCCAAATTATTTTACCCGGTTACAAAAAAGTTGTTTGTTCCTTCATAGTTATAGGAATAGTTGACGTATTTTAGGGATATGTCATTTATATTCTTCGTAGCTATAGAAATGCTTGACGTATTTTAGCGATATATTGAATATTTATTTTTATTTATATGCTTTATTGTACACCAAAATGAAAGACACATACAAGTACTTACAAACTAAAGGCATGGTTACAATAGGCGGCCTTATCGCTAGCTGCGATCTCTTCCAGGCAACCTTTGGATGGACTGGATTATTGTGAAATTGAAATATAGGGTAGTGCAAATAGTGAGATAATAATAATAATAAACAATAATAATTGATGTAAATGCTATATTATTTGAAATGTACTTTATATTGCATTTACTAAAGGTTATATTTGAAATAAGTTGAAAATATATAGAATGAGTTCTGAACTGGTAAACTCGAGTCTAAAAGATGCACTTAAAAGCAAATTTGTTTTTAATTATTTTTTAATTGGAATGTATTTTAAAAGTAAATTTTATGCATTAAAAATACATGATTTGTGCATGCAAAATAACTTTGCAAGTCAGTTGTTATAATCCATTCATATTTAATCAAATACGAAATATTCTAACAATATGCGACTTAATGTATTATGCTGTTGGTGTATCTTTAAAAAATAAATAAATAACTCATCAGTAATATTATTTCATATATGTTGGTTTGATTTCACGTCGAATAACATATTTTCCACCTAAATCTAAACCATTAATATAGCTATACTATATTTATCATTATCAACGCACTGTATTTCACCCATATTAGAAGCCTTAATCATTTACTCATATACGCCGAAAGTCCAAACATCCACATACAATTAATATCATACGGAACAGCGGCGCGAACGGTTCCAAACAGGTTGGTCTCGCACCGATAAAAACATGGAAAACGTCTTTTATACCGCGTGTACTTGTCTTGCAACCCGCTCCGATTTGTGCACTTTTTACTTGATAACCGAACTTAGCTTAAACAAAAGAGGTTTCTTGAGGTTGGATAAAGGCAGACAGGTCCTAATGGGATATTGGGAGGTCTATGTTTAACAGTGGAGTTCTTGGAACTAAACAGGGAGAATTATCTACGGTGGCCTTATTCCTTGCTTTTCATGATTTTCGTCGTAGAAAGTACGGATTTTTTATAAAGCAAATATTTTAAATATGTTATGTAGGAAATTATATGTAATGTTTTACTATTTATCAAAAAGATAGAGCAAATACACTGTATTAAACGTATTTGAAGCGATTGTTATGCTTCCGAATTACGCTATAACAAAAATACTGTATTAGAATTATACATTTGTTTCAAATGGTTACAACGATCCACAGTACGATTAAACCAATTTATAGTTTTTATTTTTATACGACATCATGATAACAATGCATGGTAGAGTAAATAATATATAGTATTTGAATTTTATGGTGAAATATGAGTAGAATGGAACGTTAGACGAATGATTGATATGGAACTTAGTTTGAAGATGAAATTATATTTAAGATTATCCAAACGATCTTTGTTTGATTTTACCCGAAATGGAACTATTCCCACAAATATGTATTCTGTCTAAAGATTAGGGAATCACTTCCTAGCCATTATTATGCTACCTATTCGTTACCAGGTATATACAGTTTGTTCTGGATTTTAATACATTTACGTGGATCACTAAGGCTTGACTTGTGAACTTGACCTTTGTATCCTCAAGATTTCTTGACCACTATAAATATTTTAAAGCATAACGCTCTACACACAAGCCTGCTTCTTAGAAGCATCATAACAAAGGCGCAGTGGAATGTAAATTAAATTGTGCCACATGTGATCCGATTGATTCGCCAGATTTACGAGACGGCTTCGTCCGCTAACAAGCGAGTGTAAATTACCCGAATTGCACTGGCCATTTGTTAGATCGATGTCTTAGTGCGAGCGACCAGCTATAAAACTAAAGACAAACGATGTAATTTGAGACATTGTGTTGTTGATTGACGACTTTTTTGTTGTATAGAATGGCGAGACGAGCATGCTGTTCGCCTGATGGAAAGTCATACCGTTCATGAATAGTAGCAAAACCAAACAACACCTTAAATCACAAAGCAATTCGGCATTCCACTGTGCTCACCATTCTGAGACATAAGATGTTAAGTCTCAATATTATGTTACTTGCTCTGGCTACAATATCTCTCGAACCCAAACACAACAGTGCATTTACAATATTGTTTGTGCTGTTTGCTGTTTCAACATAAGTAAAGAGGTTAAATTTAGGTCACTTTTACCGAGTATGAAATTTTGGAAAAGTATATAGTCAACTGTGAACCTTAATCAAAGGATATCTATTGCTTAAAATAGATATATTTTTCTCTCTGTTGGAAGGAGCCTGCATCTAGTGACATCCTGCTCCTTTCAATAATAATACGTTAAATAATCACATGAAGGACTCTGAAGTATGTAGGTGTCCTAATTTGTGTTTATTCCTATTTTCCTCCGTCTACAAATTGATCGATAAAGATTGAACACGAAAAAACACGTATCATAGAACATCAGAATGTTATTTTTTTATCAATTTTTATCAATTCATACCGGTACGAGTCTTTTTACGGCTCATGTTTAGCTAAGTGGTAATTATATGTACTTCTATCGCCGTATACGGAATCACCAAAAATTGTGGATTAAAATCACGATTTTCAATCTAAATTAACTCGGATTTGTTCCAAATTTTGTACAATGTCACCTAGGGTGATGAAACACATGTAGGTTAAATTAATAATAAATAAAAATAAAAAGTATTTTATTAGACACAAAATGTTAATACCTTAAGTCAATATCACCCTGTGTAGTATATATACGTATAAACAAACTTAACTATATTAATATTTCGAAGCGAAATTTCCTTTGGTAGTCGATATCCCACAGTGGTACAGTAGGCCACATCGTCTGCCTAACGAGCGTGTCTATCAGTCAGCGACGGATTGGCTCGTCAAGTTATAACTTAGGTAAATTGTGCTGTAAATAACGCCTCCCACACTACACCCGGTGATATTTACACTGCAGCAATATCGAGTAGTTAGTAGGGATTCTTTCGTATTTTGTCTAGAACCTTCTAGAATATTCTTTGAAAATATCAAGTTGTATAATCGATTCTTCGGTAATGTTAGTATTGTATATGTATACTGGGTATCATCAGAAGGGAACAACAAAATATATTAAGCAAAAAAGCAACTTATTTTATAGAATCTAATAGATTCTAGCTTAAGAGAAAACCTGTGCTGTACCTGATAGTAAGTGTTATAAAGTACAGATAGGATTTAAATTGTACATATTATTGTCAACAATTAAGTCAGCTTTTTTATTGCTTTCTCGCCATATCAGCTAGACCGATAATGAAAGGAACTGCGGAAAACAAGAACGAGCAAACCATTCCATACATTAATGATGATCGCAACATTCTAGCGTTTTTTATTTTAAATCAGATCCTAGCGTATACACTGATACTACTCAGGCTATGTCGCTTTTTTTTTTATTGCCGTGAATGGCGAGACGAGCAAGCCGTTCGCCTGATGGTAAGCGATACGACCGCTCATAAACAGTAGCAACATTCCACTGCGCTCGCCATCCTGAGACATAAGATGTTAAGTCTCAATATGTCCAGTAGTTACTCTGGCTACAATGTCCTTCAATCCGAAACACAACAGTGCATTTAAGCAGTGTTGTTTGACGGGAGAAATAGACATTGCGGTGGTACCTACCCAGATGGCCTCTCACATATGAGAGACCTACCACCAGTAAAACTTTGACAAAGAAACATTTTGATGATTGAGGAAGGAGAAAAAGGGGTTTATTGTAGATGAAATCGATATAGTTAAGGGATTTTACGTGTGTCGTCGGCTTCTATTCGTTAATGATGAGAGAAAATTTAAGCAGGAGAGTATATTTAGGTCCAGAATAACAAAGTTCAAAAACAAAATAAACGGGATTAAAAAAAGGTTATCAAGAAATCTTCATGCCTAGTGCATTCGCTACAAATTGTGAACAATTGAGCGAGAATTGTCTGAATGGCGCTGTTATCTAATTAAATAGTTGTGAACAGTTCGCCGCAAGTTGGTCAATTGCCTTAATGGCTTAACCGATGAGCCCATAAGCCGGCTCGGGATAAAATTAGAAATGTCCTTGATACGCCGGATATGGATTAAGACGTTAGATGAGGCATCATTAGCGGTTTCGCGATGAGTCATATAGTTTATGTCATATTGTTTTGGTTGGTATGACATTTGATGTGTTACAAAGATGACGGCTGTACATTTTTATTATAAACAGTTGAAAGAAAGAAATCCATCCATCCATCCATCAGCCAAAGGAAGTCCACTGCTGAACATAGGCCTCCCCCAATGATTTCCACAGAGACCTGTTGGAGGCAGCCTGCATCCAGCGACGTCCCGCGACCTTTACCAGGTCGTCGGACCATCTTGTGGGTGGACGTCCTACGCTGCGCTTTCCGCTACGTGGCGTCCATTCGAGCACTTTCCGACCCCATCGGTCATCAGATCTCCGCGCTATGTGCCCTGCCCATTGCCACTTCAACTTGCTAATCCGGTGGGCTATGTCGGTTATTTTAGTTCTCCTACGGATTTCCTAATTTCTGATTCGATCTCGTAGGGAAACCCCGAGCATAGCCCTCTCCATAGCTCGTTGAGTGACTTTGAGCTTCCTAATAAGGCCCATAGTGAGAGGCCACGTCTCGGTGCGTTTTATTTAAAGAAATAAGTTAACAAAATTGTTACCGATAGCAATTGAAGCAGAGATGAATGAGTGAAGAAGATTGAAGTAGGGATCCCAAAATTGCTTGGACGAATACATTTATTTATTTATTCAATCCTTTTTTGCACTATACATAGATAATATCAAGATGTTAAAAATTAAAAATAATAGTACAAGTGGCGGCTTTATCACACTAGGTAGTTTCTTACAGATAACCATGGGATGGATATGTAAACAGGAGGTAGAAAGGGTAGTCTAAGGCGTAAATGAAATAATAATATTCTACAATTAATAACTAAATATAAAAAATATGGAATATACTCCTGGTGAAACAGAAAATATACTATACCTTATTTCATTTTTAATGAGTTCCTACTCACACAACTCTTTTAAATAAAGAAAAAATATTCAACATATTTACTGATAAACACTATAATTATTAAATTAACTTGTTTATAAATAGTTAACTACAAAAGACGCGATCAAACCGCGCGGGTTCTTTAATTCACTGATTGCAATTCAATTCATTTTGCAACGCGCCTAATATTTTTATCTAAGTAGTTGCATTTCAGTTCATTTTATTTGACTAAATAGTGAAATAATTGCTAAAATAGTTTAAACTTTAAAACCATAATCATGATAAAAATATATATTGTATAATCTATTACATAAATATGTTATTACCAAAAATACACCCGATTGTATAAATGACTTAGCCACCCGCACTAGGCCAGCGCGGCGTGGTGGACTATATAGCCTTACCACTCTAAATCGTACTCTCGATTGTAGAGGAGGCCCGTGCCCTGCAGTGAGACGTATATGTGATACAGACACACGTACAGTATAAATGAATTTAATTAATAAATATTATTTATTTAATTTTATAGTATGTAGACAAAAGCCAAAATATACAGAAATATCCATAATATACTGAATGTGAAAGTAAAACATATATGAAACAGTATAACTGAATTGAACTTTCGTTTTTAATTGTTTAACTCGATTGATGCAGTAAAGATAAGTACTTGATTGTGTGTAGGCGTTTTACACTTTTTATTTAACCTCCTGAAATGTAGGTTAAATGGTATATTTATGTGGCATTGAATGAAAGAAGTGTGGTGATGTGTTTTCGGAATGTGGTTTTCGCCTGTTCCTTTTAAAGTTGTCCCTTAATTATGCTGTATGAGCTTTTTTGTTTTATTTCTTCCCCCAAATAGCAGCATAAAAACACTGTTGTGTTCCAGTTCGAAGAGCATGGTATCCAGAGTAAGTACTGGACATATTTAGAATTAACATCTTATGGCTCAGGATAGCGAGCGCAGTGGAATTTCAAGCATTTTCAAGTTTGGTTTTGCTACTGTCCATGAGCGGTTGTATCGCTAAAAACCTTGACTTGTATTGTAGGTAAATAGGTATAAAAATAATAGAAATATTTTTTCCTCCACATTATTTCGCAGAGGAAAATGTCGACCATAAATGTCGCTATATTTAAGGAAAAATACTTTATACAAATTACTTGTAAACGGCTTTATGCTTTAATACTAGACTGGGAGTGATGTGATACTAAATTACTAAGCATTTAATAAAATAGATCAGTAGGATGAAATCTGACATATATAAATAAATACACCCAACAGTCACATACTATACATACTCCCAACCCCACACTAAGGTCAAGTCTTGTGTCGTGGATATCACGAACTACGAGACTTCTGTCTCACAAACACCCAGATCCGAAACAAAAGCTTGTGGACCATACATACATTTACCTTGGCACGGGGATCGTACCCGCGGTCTCTCGTTTGACAGCCGGTGTCCAACCAACTGCGCCATGAAGACTGTCAAAAATCATATTCATTGTTAATTATTCGTACAGCTACAGTATCATAATAATATACTCTTGTATTTTTAGTATTACGTTCCACTAAACTAATAGGTACCGTTTGCCGTTTCATACTTTTCATCTTTGTACAGGCGTAACTCACACAATTTCAATCACAATTCCGTAAAACTTTTATAGAATGTACTCTGTGCGTAAAACTATGGAATTAGCTGGATAGTAATTTAATTTCATTGTAAATATAATCCAGTGGAGGGTAGTTTATCGTCGCTTGTCTTTCGTACATCATTTTGTATGGAGTCTCGTGTGCGCTTCGCAACGTATGGCGCGTGCTCCACCGCCGCGCTGGATATTCGGCTAATTTATTCGTGTGTCGTCTATTTAGTTCTTAGTGTTTGATGGGTCTGTAGCCACCACCGTCGTCGGCGCCGACCACTCAGCTTCGGTAACGGAACTCCGGTGAGTTATCTTAAATTATTTAAATGTCTAGTTATAAGTTATAACCCCATTGTGAACTCTGATAGCATAAATATATATAAACCTGAGTGGTTCCTCAATGTTATTTTCTCTAATACTTCTGCCCCCACTACCTAGGAAAAAGGCGTGATATTTATGTATGTATTTAAACACATGACTCAGAATATTTAGAGGTGCATATGCATATATACCGGGTATCTCACGACTGCTACCGAAAACGAAGCCGGGTTGTAGTTTTAGTGGCTACAAACACAATGCAATTAAAAATTTCGCCTAGACACGTGACAATTTTTTTTTATGATTTTTTAAATATCGTCATTTTTGGGTGGTAAATCCATAGTTTTTGCTAAAATAATAATTTAAACTCTTTTATACCTTAGAGTTTTTTTTTTTTAGAGTATTTATAAATAAAAGGGTATATACTATTATTTTAGGAAAAAATGTATTTACCACCCAAATATGGCCATAGGAAAAAAATAACAAAAAAAAATTGTCGCTTTTTTTGCAACTTTTTCTGTTGCATTGTGTCTGAAGTCGCTTAAACTACCACCCGGCTTCGTTTTCGGTAGCAGTCTTGATATACCCTGTATATGTGAATTTCATTTATTTAATATATGGCAAGAATTTGTTGTACTATTGGCGCCGTACTGTAATAACCCGTAGCTTAGATTGACACATAATTACGTCAAGGTAATGTCCTTATACAACGAGTGGATGCATTGATCTCCGGAACTAATCGGCTGTCGCGTATCGGAATTGATTAGTTCTGTATCTACTATACTGTACTATATTAGCCCACATACGTCCTACTACAGGGCACGGGCCTTCTCTACAATCGGAGGTACTATTGAGAGTGGTCGAGCCATATAGTCAACCACGCTGGCCTAGTGCGGTTTGGCGGACTTTACATACCATAGAATTTCTTACAATCGCTAAGCTAAGGTATGCAGGTTTCCTCACGATATTTTCCTTTATCGTTGTAGTGCGTAGTGATTGACTATAAATACACACATGACTCCAAAAAGTCAGAGGTGTGCCCTGGGATTTGAACCCGCGACCACCGTGAATATTTTGTCAGCCGCGTCTGGTCCGTTTACCAACAGGCCACCACGTACATGATTAGTGATTTGAAGAAAATCTTATTCTATTTTTGTCTAGTTAGTTTTTTAGTAAAGTAGAAGTATTTGATAGTATTTATTCAAAGTGGAACAGCTAGACAGCAGGTACCTATTTGTTTCGTGACTGGGTATTTGTGGGACAGAAAAGTCTCTCGTAGTTTCTGATACCTACGACAAAAGACTCGATCTTAGTGTCGGGTCAGGACTATATAATATGTGACTGTTGGATGTATTATTTTTCCATTTAGAAACATATGAAAATGATGAGCCTTAGTCAGTCCGTTGTGAAACCATTTTTTTTAGTATCGTCTATAAAAAACTAACACTTCATCAACTTCTCCGAAGCTCTCAAAGCATTAATCATCCAATTAATACTACGAATCATTCTATTACTGTCTATATTCCCAATACTATTCCCAGAAACTCTGCGCATCTGACAGCATTTGTCAAATACATTCTCGATATAGGAATTCGGGTCGTGCTAATCTCGGCATTCGACACGGGCCATAGCTTTCCACTACACATAGATGCGAATATATCGTATATACGCATCTTCACGTGTACTGGACATATTAAGACTTAACTTATGTCTCAGGATGGCGAGTGCAGTGGAATGCCAATTTGCTTTGTAATTGAAGGTGTTGTTTGGTTTTGCTACTGTTCATGAGCGGTCGTATCGCTTACCATCAGACGAACGGCATGCTCGTCTCGCCATTCATAGCAATAAAAAAAGTATTTGAACTGCAATTAATGGTGAGACGGGCCTGCCATAATACTGGTCCTAATGGTCAGTGATACGAACGCTCATGGACAGTAGCAAAACCAAACAACACCATGAATTACAAAGTAACGTTTGGTATTCCACTGCGCTCGCCACCCTGAGACGCTAAGTCTGATGCTAAGTCTCAATATGTCTAGAAGTTACGGTTTAATAATTACTATGTTTAAAATGTCTTTCAAACCGGAACACAACGGTGCATTTATACTGCTGTTATAAACATTGCGGTGGTGCCTATACAGGCGGAAACTCACACATTATGTGAGATCTGATAGATCAAAGTAAAGTTAACAAAAAACTTAGATTTCACACATTTAAAAGACTCATGACATCTATTAAGATTCTGTAGGCCATAGCTTTCCACTATAAAATCTGTAAAGTACTAAAATTAAACACCGCAAGAGCTTTCTCTACACAACAGTGCATAAAACTTGGGTTACTTCGAACGTGCCAGTGAATTTACAGACTTGATCTTTAGTCGCTTTCAGCGCTTAATTTTCGATTGTTTATTGCTCATTAATGGCGAAAGCGGTTGAATTAAGTCGCTGGATAAATCGTGGCGTGAAAATATGACTAACAAGATGGTTTATTGCCCATTTGATATTTATAACTTTGTAATTATTTATTCTAACAATTTTTTCGATCTTTACAATTCTCTCTCTCTCTGTATCAGCCCATATACGTCCCACTGCAGGGAATGGGCCTCCTCTACAATCGACAGCACGATTGAGAGTGGTTAGGCCATATAGTCCACCACGCTGGCCTAGTGCAGGTTGGCGGACTTACATACCATATATTTTTTTATAAATCGCTATGGTATGCAGGTTTTGTCACGATGTTTTCCTTCACCGTTTTAGTGCGTGGTGATTGACTATCAATACACACATGACTCCGAAAAGTCAGAGGTGTGCCCTAGGATTCGAACCCGCGACCACCGTGAACATATTGGCAGTCGCGTCTAGTCCGTTTACCAACAGGCCACCACACACTCTTTACAATTGCTATATTGTAATGGTTTGTTTAAAGGAACTAATTTGTATTAGAAACTCAGAGTTACAAATTCTTTACTTTATTCCTGAGGTAAAACTAAGACGTGTTTTCGGATACGAAATAAGTTGACAACTTTCCGAAAACTTTATTGAAGTAGATTTTATTTTAATACAAAAAATGTGCTTTTGAATAAGTATATTACGTTTTTAAATTTAATTATCTCAAATAAAGGTTTAATATAATTAAAAATACTTCTAGAAAATATTTGAAAGTAGCTCATTTTAAAACAACTTTTCGCAGTTAAAATTCTGTGCGAGGAATTCCTCCGCTCATTTGATCCGCGAGAATTATCGCCAAATATGTATCCTAGTGCCTACTTTAGAAACAATTATTTGAACTATTTCGTAATTAAACTAGTGTTTTATTAATACTGTTTTGAAACGGCGGAAAAATTCTTCCGCGTTGAGTAATGTCTGTTATTATTATTTGTTGTTTTTTTTTAAAGGATATAGTATATTTAATGATGACTAATACTTGAATTGTAGACATGGCCCATTGTTTTAAGCGATGGGGTTATGTATAAATCTATGTTCACGTAATTGATTGTGATTTTTTTAATAATTATAATGTATTTATTTTGAGTTCCCGAGGTTTCGAAGACTTTACAAGAATTTGCGATAAAATCCGTAAAAATCGTTTTATTACAATCATAAAAATTGTTACAATCAAACAAATTAAGTATTATTTGCGTTAATATGACGTTATTTGTGCTTGTAGGTATAGTTTTAAAATTGTTTTTAATTGTTAAAACTATACCCATAACAAACCATGCATTCCTAAAACATCATGCATTTAATTTAAAAATTATATTTCAATCGTCCTTGGCTGTATAATTTAGTTTCATTTGTTTTATATCAATAAAGACGCTCATTAATCAGCCGGAAGAGTATAGACACACAAATTAGACGCTACGCTCCAGTTAAGGTTTCCACGTCTAGCATTACCGCTTGACAGCCAAATGCCAAGGATCTAGATACTTCGGTAATGAACGGTTCCACACAATCATTTTCGAATTAAAATCCAAATGTAATTATGTTGTTGTGGGTCTAATTGGGACGAGGGTTAAGTGATAAAATGATAGCGGGTTTGTTTTATTATTCATAAATATATTAGAATGACACATATTTAAAGTAAGTAAATTTTGCTGTTAGTTCAGAATATATAATAAATATGACTGAATCAGGGGTGTCTGAATCTTTAATCTTTAACAGAAAAGAAAACGATGTGTTTTGGCATTTTATTGCGATTGAATGAATCTTGAAACTTCAATAATCTTAACATTACCTTTTTTTTGTGCCTTTCCCTGTTCATTATATTTTATTTCTAAAATATACTAGAATTATTAATTATTATCTTTTTTACCGGACCATTACGGGCCTCTCTCAAACTTTAGAGTATATGAACTGATTGTGGCTCAGCAATGTAACTATAGTGCACCTGATAATAAGCACAATGCTTTGTTGATAAGAGTAGGTATTGAAAAGCAACTTTGATATAATATCACCTATAAACTTTTTAATTGTATAATGTGCCGGTGGCGAGTGAAAACTCATTTGTAATCAAATATAAAATTACTGGTGGTGTAATCAAATGTAAATTTACTGGTGGTAGGTCTCTCATATGTGAGAGGCCATCTGGGTAGGTACCACCGCAATGTCTATTTCTCCCGTGAAACAACACTGCTTAAATGCACTGTTGTGTTTCGGATTGAAGGACATTGTAGCCAGAGCAACTACTGGACATATTAAGACTTAACATCTTATGTCTCAGGATGGCGAGCGCAGTGGAATATTGCTACTGTTCATGAGTGGTCGTATCGCTTACCATCAGGCGAACGGCTTGCTCGTCTCGCCATTCAACGCAATAAAAACGCCTTTCGATTTAAATATAAACAAGATAATATAATTAAGCCTTCTATTAATAAATCCTCTATCCACTTGTAACTTAAACCGCCACCTAATTGTAACGGCCATACATTCAAATATCAATGTGTTACAAAAAGTGACATTTGTCTAGAGCCCGCCATAAATCCGCGCCATGTTGACTCAAAACAAATGTCAGAGCAATTTCCTCGGCCTTTTTGTAAGTATAATTTAGTAATTACTATTTATTATTCGCTAAATGTAGGTTTTAGTTTTTGTGATACATGATATATTGGTTTTATTGCATCTCTATAATAAATCATTCTGTGATTAGAGGTTTTTGCATTTATGTTTCTTGATTGTCTGGGCTTCTCGGTAGCGCAAAAAATTGATCCCATAAATCATGTAGGCATCAAGGAGCCTATTGAGAATCGTATTGGAAAACTATTTTAGTCCTATTTTAAGGTTCTGAGAAAAATGTCGGCCTAATAGACAACCTGAATTAGTTTTTAAGGATTAACGGTTTGGTTTTTTGTTAGAAACTATAGAATTAAAAAAAAACCTTTTAACGTTTGAGCCTGCTTACAATGGCGTTAGATTGAGTCTAGGATATCTTTAACATGATCGCGATACATTGTTTTCAATTTAGAGCAGGTGATTTGGTTCTGCACTTTGTTTTGTCATTAATTTATTCCATAAAAAATAATTCAACTTCCGTGCCATTATATAACATTCGCAATTAAACCAAAGACGACTCCGTACATGGCTTGAACGGGACATCAATAATAATTGAGTTGATAAAGCACAAAAACTATGAGTCGACGACCAACAACTGGTTGTAAAAGTTGTTCGCGAAGTTGCCTGCTATCACTTACGGCAAAAAATGCATCTCATAACGATGCTTCAATGCATTGGTTATTAATATCAGAATATTATTATTGTTGCACGGTGGTCGCGGGTTCGAATCCCAGGGCACACCTCTGACTTTTCGGAGTCATGTGTGTATTGATAGTCAATCACTACGCACTAAAACGGTGAAGGAAAACATCGTGAGGAAATCCGCATACCGATTAAATTAGCGATTTAAAAGAATTTTGTATGGTATGTAAATCCGCCAACCCGCACTAGGCCAGTGTGGTGGATTATATGGCCTAACCACTCTCAATCGTACTCTCGATTGTAGAGTACGCCCGTGCCTTGCAGTGGAACGTATATGGGCTGATACAGATGTTATTATTGTGCGAAGTGGTGGCTTGTTGGGAATGAACCAAGAAAATATCGCAGAGACAGGAGCTATAGAACATGAGCAAGAAAGCTGAAAATACGTACATATATCATATGGACTGAACTATTGTTATAAAGTATCTAGAAAAAGCATTGTTACAGAGAAATAGCTTCATAAGAAAACTATATAGTGGCTTGGCTTGGCTACGCCCGGGGGCTGGCACTTTTTGACAGGAAACCCCTTCTTTCAACATTTTCAATCAATGCTTCTTTCCTATTGGTCATAGCTTGATGAACTATATCCTATAACCTTCCGCAATAAATGGAATATCAAACACCAAAATAAATGTTCAATTAGAACCAGTAATTCCTGAGATTAGCGGTAACCAACAAACTCTTCAGCTTTATATTAGTATAGTTTTAGATCTGTAAAATAATAATAGTACTGGCCCGTGCCACGGTCTGCCGCCCAAGCCGTTGGAGCGGTCACAATGAAACGAGATATTGGAAGTGTTGCATTATTCATTCGACTTTTTAAAAGCTAATTATATTAATTTACTTGCCATTTTAAGACCTAAACATTTCGAAATAAGAAGTCGTAACATTTATTTAAAATGTGATAAGGTGTTTTTAATTATTACTTACACAGTTGTGGTATATTGTCGTTTATTGGATTTTACTGGTGGTAAGTCTCTCATATGTGAGAGGCTGCCTGGGTGGGTACCACCGCAATGTCTATTTCTCCCGTCAAACAGCAGTTTAAATGCACTGTTGTGTTTCGGATTGAAGGACATTGTAGCCAGAGTAACTACTGGACATATTGAGACTTAACATCTTATGTCTCAGGATGGCGAGCGCAGTGGAATGCCAAGCATTGCTTTGTAAATCAAGGTGTTGTTTGGTTTTGCTTCTGTTCATGAGCGGTCGCATCGCTTACCATCAGGCGAACGGCATGCTCGTCTCGCCATACAATGCAATAAAAATGCAATAAAAAAAAAAAGTACTGTCACCTAAATATATTTGGTACGTATGACTATTTCAAATCTTAAGTGGCATAGTTGTCTTTTAAACATAGAAATTATTTTAACTAGAACGAAAAAGTATCTCCTTTAGGGATTTTTTTTATTGCAATGCATGGCGAGACGAGCATGCCGTTCGCCTGAGGGTAAGCGATACGACCGCTCATACAGTAGCAAAACCAAAACCTAGATATACAGAGCAATTTTTGCCATTCCACGGCACTCGCCATCCTGTCCATAAGATGCTAAGTCTCAATACTCGTATGTCCAGCAATTACAATGGCTACAATGTCCTAACCGAAACACATTACATACATTAACTCTGCTTTTTGTTGTTTCTGTTTGTCCGGAGAAATAGACTTTGCGGTGGTGCCTACCGAGGCGGACTTTCACATATAAGACACCTACCAATATTAATTGAAAAATTCGATCGCGAATTATTTATGTTCTTTCCATGTCAGTGCTGGTATAGAAACAATATTTTGCTTGTCTTTATAACTAAGCCATGTAGGCTGTGAAATAGATACAAGCATAACCATATTACCTTCTAGTACAAGTACATGTATCTTATTCATCAGAGTTCCAGATTCCTCCGAGTTTATTGCCAGCATATTCTCGATATTGATGCCGCTAAGTCAAACAACGTTTCTCTAGCGCAATTTACAAATACAAATAGTCTTGATTAATTACTTTCTCTAATCTCTATACCAAGATATTTGCTTTGACAATACTTCAAATTGTATTCAGGGTTTAGTTAAATTGTGTTAGACAGTGTACTGACTGTTATAAATACACAACTAAATTAATTAATAGACGTCGACTGTGAAACGAGAGGCCGTGAGTTCGATCCCAGAGATAAATGTTTGTGAGGCCGACGAGTATTTCTTTCCTCTCTGGGTGTGTGTGAGACTTAAAAGTATCTTTGTAACTTCAAGAGAGAGAAAGGGCGGGATGGGAGAGAGAGACGAAATAGAGGGAGAGAAAGAAAGAGATTTTCTAATTTTCATTCCTCGCCAATAAAACTGTCGCGTGTTAACTTGTATACATGTTAACATTACGGTAAGTGGATCACCAATGTACAGTAAAAATAACTACTTCATTCAAAAAATATCTGACCGCGACCATCGTATACAGCGGTAAAGAAAACATCAAAGTGATCTACGTAATTCCATTTTGGATTCATTATGTATTTCTTCTTTTTCATCTATTTCATCAAAGCAAGGGACCGGGCAGGAAAAGAAGGAAAAAGTTATTTTTTACACTTGTATGATACTGATAGTAAACGCAAATGCCATCCAGGTAGAGTATCGAATAGCATCAGACGGTAGTATCATGCCATTTGAATCAATTATGCTGGCAATCCGACGCCGAACAAAAGTTCGAGATGTCGAAAAATGCATTTTGGGACTCAAATGGAGTTGGGCTGGGCATGTGGTTAGACGCACTGATGGCAGGTGGAGTAAGACGTTAACAGAATGGTGGCCAAAACTGGGTAAGCGCAGGCAAGGTGGGTCGACGATATTGTCAAAGTCGCAGGCCGAACCTGGATGCGACTGGCAATTAACAAAGAAAAGTGGCAATATATGAGAGAGGCCTATACCCAGCAGTGGGAACCTACAGGCTGTGGATGATGATGATGATGATGCTGGCAATGGATTGGATGGAATAGGAAGATGAAAGGTGGTATTGTGCATCCGGCAATCAATTAGTCTAATAAAGTTAATTACTGTCGTCTTTTAAAAAAATGATTAAAGACCATTTCCTTTCTCAACTAGAGCATAGCTGAGGAATATGTTGTCCATTCGCCTCTTTGGTAAATGTTAGGATAGGTTTATATATTTATGTATATGGTAAATTGTATGTATGTGTATTTTAATATATTTTGTTGGTATGTATTCGTATATACGTATGTATATTATATATATATATATATATATATATATATATATATATATATGTATATATATATTACTATTTTATATACCTTAGACTGCCCGCTCATTTTTCCTATCTCAATATCCATCCAAAGGTTGCCTGGAAGAAATTACCTAGAGTGATAAGGCCGCCTCTTGTACCATTATTATTGTGTTGTTTCTTCTCTGTATTTTTATTTTTGTGCAATAAAGGATTAAATAAAATAATAATAAATAATAATAGTCGTAGAATCAAAAAATCTTATTCCTGATTATTACAATCGACTACCGATTGAGAGTGGTTAGGCCATATAGTCCTATTATAAAGCGATTATTACAATATATAAAGCGAATTCTAAATACATATCATCCTATAGACAAAGAAGGATATATATTTTACTCTTCACACCAATAACTATAATGTAGCCGCGATGAAGCAAATCGATTTATTTCGTTGCCTCATTGATTAATGTTCTGGCGGCATGAGGCGACATTTTTGACATATTGTGATTACCACGACCCACTTGACGGAAAACTTTATAATCACGTTTGAGTTGCGAAAAACTATCATGTTAATATTTGTGGGTTAATTTGCATGTGTTTTTAACTCGGTGTTATTTAATACCCCAACCCAAGTCTATATTAAGACTTATCTTATGGCTCAGGATGGCGAGCGTAGTCGCCAATGCCAAGCTTTGCTGTTTTGCTACTGTCCATGAGTCTTGCCATTCATAGCAATAAAAAACCCTTTTTTCCTCATTTTTCCTCCCTGTTCTTGGATCAGGTGACCAGTTTGCTCGTTTGCTATAAAAAAAACTGGCATGGCGAAGTGACCGCCATGGCCGCTCTTGGCCAGAGTAGTGGACTATGGCCGACATATCAAACGAATTGTTGATTTCTGAGGAAGCTCATGCCTTGCAGTGGAACTTGTATGGGCTGATACAGATACATATTGTTATGTGTATAAGCTGACATTATATTTATTGTCTATATCATATTATCTTTTTACAAGCGTGCATTTAAGCAAAGCGTTTTTTACGATTATTACTGCAGCGAAAGTGTATTGATATTTTATTGTAACGTTAAACTTTATTTTATAGCTCGGTTTAATTTCAATGCATTTGGTTGTGCATTAAATCGTAAACGCATTATGGAGAATGGTTTCGTATGCGGTCCAGACAAGGTCAATCGAAAAATAATAGATATCAATCATTATAATATTACTCATTATCAGTCTATAAGTTGAATGCTTGGACTGGGATTGTGAGACCATAAATTCGACTTCATGATCAGACTATACGTTAAGTTACTTAATAAATAATCTCTTGGAATGATTCTTTTGTCAAAACGAGCTTTCTGCCCTTTTATGGATTGTTTTAAGTCAATAATGTGTATTCGTTAATTGGTAAAATGCTGGTGTAGGGATATTCGCATCGCCTGCTTACCAACGTATATGACGGTAGAAATAAAATAAAATTTACAAAATTCGTTGTTTCTGGATTTAGGATCTTTAATAAAAGTAATTTTAAAAAAAATGTCATGTACCCTATTTTGTAGAATGTCGGATGTGGCCTGTCTTTATCAGCCCTACTATATTCATCCGAAATGAAGTTCGAAACTTCAGACGATCGAAGTTTTTTATACGATACGAATGTATCTACTCTTTAAAAGTTAGAATTTGTATAACGTACATCGTAATCATAAGTCTATGATTACGACCATAAATCAATAACGACCATAAGTATATGTAGGTACATTCATATCGTATATAAACTTCGAAATGTCAAACTTCGTTTCGGATGAATATAGTAGGGCCCTTGGTTTGAGCTGACTGACATAATTATGTCACGCTAGAAATTATCGCTTCTAGCTTATATTACTCGATATGCACAACATTGCATTTTCCATTGTAGTCCTGTTGTTATGCTAGAATGTAAAAAAATAATTGAATATTGGAAACCGACTATTTTAGCATCAATATGCATACGGAAATACGCGAATAAAGATCGCAGAGAGTTTCTTACGCAGTTTTCTAATGATGCACCCATTTGTTCTTGTTAAGCTGCTTATTTCACAGCTGGCATGAAAACTTATGCTTTGAAATTTACTTCTTCGTATTAGATCAGCTTAGGGCTTCGTCTACCTCTTGTTAATGTCAAAAACTTTAAAGAAAGAAACATGTTTTTACTATCGCGCAAATTACTAGCATACAACAAACTATGAATTATAATACAACAATACAATGCAACAAACAAGTGCAACAATATAATAATGCAATAAAAAAGTATACATGTATAAAAAAAGGAAGGAAGACTTTACTAATAAATACAGATGCCATGGTCTACGTGATTATTCCCACGTTGTAACCAGCTAAGGTACGAGGGTCATAGAAGTAAAAAAAGGGCATTATGACGCCATCTCGTCATCTTGCGATATACGATTTTAAGCCTCAATATATCCAGTAGTTTACCTGGCTACAACGTCCTTTAAGCCGGAACACAATAGTGTATTTACACTACGGTTTGATGGGAGAAATACGCTGCCGTGGAACCTACCCAATCTATTGCTTTTCATTATAGGCATGTTTTAATATCAGATGAGAATATTGTCTGTTTCATCAAGAAAAACCCAAAATAAAGTCTGATTTTACGATTCCAATATTTGTCAACACATTTAGTGATTTGCAAAGGTCAATTGCGTCGATACTGTCAATAGTATCCGCCATCGCAGACCCCGTTAGTCGACCGTTAAGGCCTCGGCAAAAAATTGCTTCCGAAACAACTCCAATCGAATTCGGACACTTGTACAGAACCTGTATAACATTGCGGGTCATTGAACATTTTTTACTTTACAATATCAATTTTATAGACCTTTTTATATGGAGACTGTCCCGCCCTCACACCCACCACTGCAACTCCTGTAAGCCAGGATCAACAGTGGCACGCAATGTAATGACACCGAGCATTGAAGCTCGGCGAGTCTCCGGGAATGTCTAACTTGTCTTTAACCCGCAACGAAATCAATCAGAAAGTTAAATAGACCTTTTTATATAGACCTTTTTATATGACAGGTTATGTAAGGATGGGGACAAAAAGCTGTCTGGAATGAGAAGTAAAGTGTTCGTGTTCCCACATTTTAAATGTGTTTGTATTCACAGCAAAATGACTACAAAGCTGACAGTAGGGGTGGTTTTATTAGCAGTAGTAGTATAATAGTGTAATGTAGTCTTATTAACGTATCCCCAATGGGAGATGGCTATCTTATTGTTTGTAACTATTATACACATAATATCCTACTCGAAAGCATAATAGACTGAACCCGAATCGCAGCAGGTTTGTATGGCACACTATGAAAAGATTTTTTCTTCCGTTCTTTGGTCATCATCCCAAGAGATATATCATGCAAAAAATAATGTGTCTATCAATCTACCTATGTATCTACTACCACTATGTTTAATTGCACTAGACTGCCTCAGTGGCATAGTTGTACTAGGGTACGGTTACAAAGCTGAGGTCACGGATTTGAATTCCGGGTTGGGCAAAGTGATATTGAATTCACTATCAGCCCAGAGTCAGGAATTTGTGCTCGATATGGTGATAGACTCAGACCTATGACATCGTGGGACGGAACATACAAGTCGAAATGTGGGTGTCCTGGCACCTCTGCCTACCCCTTCTGGGAAAAAGGCGTGAGTTTATGTATGCATTTATGTATGTATATTGTACTAATACAATAATGTAGATAATGTTTTAAATTCAAGCTCAAACCAGACTTATTTTAATTAATGTATTATTGCGAAAGTTTAATTGTGAGGTGTATTTATTTTATTTCCAGTTCATAGCATTTTGGACACCACAGAGGCTGTCAAATTACACATACAATTGTAAAACATAGTTAGTAATAGCTTACTAAGTATTTGCCCAAGCAGACCTTGTCTGGCAAATAAAAGTAGGCAATGTATTTGCGGTTGCATGCGTCACGCTTATTTGTGCGAGTCTACAAAACTATTTACGCGCATTTTATGATGGTTGGGATAAGTAAAGTTTATATTGAGATTCCGCATTTATAAAGGATACAATGGATAAAAACCGACTAAGGAACAAGATTTCAAGAGTATTGGTTTTGTCCTTGCATTTTATATCTCAATAACTCCGGCAAACGAGCAAACAGTTTACCTGATAGTAAGTGATCTCTGCCACCCACGAACATCCAAAATGATGGGACTATAGTAGATCGGTAGCCCATCAAATCGCTATCAGCTATCTAATCTAATCAGCTATCGATTTCCTGCCACTGGAGGTGAATGTCTGAATCTTTCCTCCTCTTTTTCTTTCTTTAAGATTTTCACACTATCGGTTTATAAGCAATTTTTTTTTATTGCATTGAATGGCGAGACGAGCATGCCGTTCGCCTGATGGTAAGCGATGCGACCGCTCATGAACAATAGCAAAACCAAACAACACCTTGATTTACAAAGCAATGCTTAGCATTCCACTGCGCTCGCCATCCTGAGACACAAGATGTTAAGTCTCAATATGTCCAGTAGTTACTCTGGCTACAATGTCCTTCAATCCGAAACACAACAGTGCATTTAAACTGCTGTTTGACGGGAAAAATAGACATTGCGGTGGTACCCACCCAGGCAGCCTCTCACATATGAGAGACCTACCACCAGGAAGATATCCAATATCTATCTGCAACCCAAATCAAATTTTCCTTTATTACCGACACGTCTTCTTTACGTGGTCATACCGGGTATATCAAGACTGCTACCGAAAACGAAGCCGGGTGATAGTTTAAGCGACTTCAGACACAATGCAACAGAAAAAGTTGCAAAAAAAAGCGACAATTTTTTTTTGTTATTTTTTTCCAATTTTTTTTTTATAATGGCCTGGCATAGTGGCGGCATTGAACCTGATGGAAAGTGCCAATGCCGCCCAGGCAGAGTATCCATTGGCATCGGACGGCAGTCCCATGCCAATGGAAACAATTATGCCGGCCTGCTTAGGTGCCTCTTCACACCACGGCGGAAGGACCCAGGATTGTAGGAAGGAGGGAACACGCGCGCCGGCAAACAATTCCACAGCCTGACGGTGCGGCACAGAAACGAATTTGAGAACCGTTTGGTTCGCACCGGGATGGTGTGGACCGTCAAGCTATGGCTTCGCAAGCCAGCACGCGTGGTTCTGGTTAGGAATGGAGAGGAGGGCCATATTTGGGTGGTAAATACATTTTTTCCTAAAATAATAGTGTATATCCTTTTATTTATAAATACTCTAAGGTATAAAAGAGTTTAAATTATTATTTTAGCAAAAACTATGGATTTACCACCCAAAATCGACGATATTTAAATTTTCATTATTTTATATCTTAAGGCAACAACTAGTCAGAAAATAAATTAACTGACATAAATAATCGTAATTAGTATCCGTTAGTTTCCAGGAACAAGAATCTCTAATAATCTAACAGTTCCTAAAGGAATTCTTAGAAAAAGCTTCGCTCAGAATTTCCTCCTCTTTTGCAACAAATATAACATGTATGGATTTTTTAATAGCTTCCAAGAAACCATTTAGTAGATTCTTTGTCGGTGTTTATAAGGTGATTAAAGAGACTAATTAGCTAATAAAATTACCGTTTTGGACTAATGGTTTGCAATAACACATTAATTAAAACAAGGCTGAATTTGAACTTGAACTTAAAATATGAACTAGATTATTGTATTATTAAAACATACATGCATACATAAGCTCACGCCAGGTGCCAGGATACCCACATTTCACCTTGTATGTTCCGTCCTACAGTGTAATTGGGGGTGAGCTTATTGCCATATCGGGCACAAATTCCTTACTACGGGCTGATAAATAATTAATGGAAAAATCCAATATTACTTAGCCCTACCCGGGAATCGAAACCGAGAACTTAGCTTTGTAACTGTACTCTAATATAACTACGCCACCAAGGCATTATTAAAACAGTGGTATTGATTGTGTGGGATTCTTATTTGATTAATTATATTTACCGTGGGATTTTCGATTTGGTTCAATTTTGTGGTACCTTGTGTTTTTTCTATACTAAAACTAAGTTGTAGAGAAAACTCGCCGCGCCTAATAGATCCACAGCATTACTTGCGTAATTTACCGCGCGTCTAATGATCCTGTGACATTTCGTTTGACATGTATATCCGTCTTTATAGTAATGCTATTTGGACCTCTGTGACATTTACCGTATAGACCACATGTTTCACCACTCGATTGCCACCGACACAGCGGGGCGTCGAGATTCACCTAATTGGTAATAAAGTAGCACCGATTTGACTGTTATTCGACATTGTGAAACTACAAAAGTGATACATAAGTATTTAACTTTGGGTTCTGTACCATTTTGGTAAAATTATCACTTATGGTCTTCTGTCTGTCTGTTCTGGTATCTGGTGAAAATGGCCTTAATGCAGCGAATTCTTGCAACCTTGATTAAGTTAGCTGTCTATTAAGCAGGTAAACTTTTAAAGCTTCGTTTGTCGATGCATGGCTTCCAATATAACCGGAATAATGGTTTCAACTTGTAGAACCCCAAATCCTCTGCAATGTTTAATTATATGCGTAATTTATTTAAATTAATTTTACTGCTATTGTAAATATTTGATTGTTATTTAATTAAGGCCTTGTTTGGTTTGTTATCGCTGATACATTGGACGGGCGATACGAAACGACGCGAGTGGGCTCGACAGATTAACATCGCGATTTAGATGTTCCGCTGATATATTGCTATTTAATTTTAATTTGGCCATATACTTGAATAGGATTATATTTATTTTGACATCTCATTTATTTTAAGCGGTTTGTATTATACAATGTTTATAAATATGTTAAATTGACTGATTAATTTATTAACCTGTGGTATAGTGGGTGAGAAGCAGATTGTGAAAAGAATGTCCATATGATCGATCAAGTGTGGCTAACAAAGATTTTTCCCAGCGCATCGATTGAACCACCAGTCTGTTATTCCAAGATATTCACTTATTACTCCATGCATGTATTTTTTATGGGTTTGGCAAGTTAGTATACTAAAGATTTAACAAAATAACGGTAGATTCACAAGAATATATAGGGTTATGTTTCAAAGACTGCACATTTTTTGTATTGACCTCAAGAGATAAATACTGATTAACGAATAATGTGGAAAAATTGAAATTAACACATAATATTATTTATTATCATTTCATAATATCCCAATCAATGTTTAAGTTATATTCTTTTTTTTAATTCTACAAATGCGGTCACTGGTCATTTTATGAATGGGCTTATTATGGTATATTTTCTAAGTATTTTATTTTGTGAGGAAAATTGTGATAGAAAATTTAGAAGCAAAAAACAATATATTATTTTACTAATGGACTACGAGAACAGTCAAAATTGCGTTTTATGTGTGATGATTATTAAGTAGCGTGTAACAACTATAGTGATCTGATTTATAGGACATTATAGTGTTTACTGGGCATTGAGACTAAACAGCTGATGTCTCGGGGACAAGCGCAGTGCAGTCATGAAGTGCTTAATAAATTCTGAGTAATGCAGCTAGTTATGGGCAGGCATGACGCTAATATTAGCCGGAAAGATTGCTCATCTCATCATTTATGCAAATGAACGAAGATTTAGATGGTAAAGGACATGGTAGAAGACAGAAAATTATTTATCGTTGTAATGATTTTAGACTGCCCGTGAGTCGTATTTGATTGATACTTGGTTGCAAAGTGAAAAGCAGCGGATTCGACTCCGCACGTGGAGAAATTTGAGGCCCATAATTAATTATATTCTGGTCTATTTTTGGTGAGTTTATAGTCTCTAGTAGTTTTTTTATTGCAATGAATGTCGAAACGAGCATGCAATTCGCGTGATGTAGCGAAACGACTGCTCATGGACAGCAGCAAAACTGCTTGGCATTCCACTGCGCATGGCCCTATCTAAGACAAGATGTTAAGTTTCAATATGTGTATTATAGGTAGTTTCTCTGTCTACAAACTGGAACATAACAGTGCATTTACACTGCTGTTTGGCGGGAGAAATAGACATTTCGGTGGAACTTATTTAGGCAGCCTCTTACATATTAGAGAGACCCTAGTAAACACGACACAGTTTATCGTATGGGATTAGGGCTTTGTGACCATGTATTTACTTATCAAGCTTATTGTAAGATCCGCTATCTCCCACAGCTTACAACACTTTCGTTTTCACATCGCGTTCGGAATCTCGGCTCAGCCTTGCTACTACAAATAATTTATAGCGCACTCCGTGTTGTCTGTGACAGCGGTTATGTGCCCAACGTACTTGATAACCCACTAACTGCAACTAAAACTTAATGGTTATTCACTTGTTCGAAACTGTAGTTTACTTCAAGCTGAGAAGTTGTACTACAGCTTTTCGGAGCAGTGAAATGGCTGTTATGAGAGGCCGCAGGTTGAATTCTGTAGAGAAATATTTGTGTGATTCAAAGTTATCTGTTTCGGGTCTGGGTGTATGTCGAAAAGTGTCCCAAAGTTTACGCTACCCACGATACAAGACTCGACCTATGCGGTCAGGACTAGGTACATGACTATTGTGTGTAGTTACTTCTTTCTTTCTATCTGAGAACTTGTATGATATTATTAGGAGCCAGAAATATAATACGTATGTGAGTTTTGGGTGTTAATCAGAAAATAAAACAGACTTTTCGGTGTCACAACTACAGAGTAACTACTGGACCTATTGAAACTTAATATCTTATGTCTCAGTATGGCGAGCGTAGCGGAATGTTAAGCATTGCTTTGTAATTCAAGTTGCTGTTTGGTTTTGCTACTGTTCATGAGCAGTCGTATCGCTAACCATCACGCGAATGGCATACTCGTCTTCATTAAAACAAAAAAAAAAACTCCCAGACCCAACATATTCTAATTCTAACATTAAAACCATTTGTCTCTCTGATCGAGCCCGCAGCCTTATGTTCAACTGCCGGCATCAAACTAACTGCACCGTGGGGGTCAAAAAGATCTTAGAGTATTTTTAGTACACTAGTTAATATTTTCATTAACTTATATATTTTTTTTTTTTATTGCATTGAATGGCTAGACGAGCAAGCCGTTCGCCTGATGGTAAGCGATACGACCGCTCATGAACAGTAGCAATATTCCACTGCGCTCGCCATCCTGAGACATAAGATGTTAAGTCTCAATATGTCCAGTAGTTGCTCTGGCTACAATGTCCTTCAATCCGAAACACAACAGTGCATTTAAGCAGTGTTGTTTCACGGGAGAAATAGACATTGCGGTGGTACCTACCCAGATGGCTTCTCACATATGAGAGACCTACCACCAGTAAATTATATTAGTAGTTATATTATTCAATTAAATAAACATTTAATGAAAATTAAATCGTACTGTTCCCAATCGCACTCTCGATTGTAAAGAAGGCAGTGGGACGTATATGGGCTGATACAGATATTATTCAATTAAGTATATGAAAATAAGTATTCATTAATTATAAATTGTATCCACCTCAAGTAAAATTGCTCTCATATCTTGTAAGCTTGGTCATAGATTAATGGTTGTTTTAAATGTTATGTTATTGTATGGATGTTCTGTGTGAAATAAATATTATTATTTCCGCGTAATGTTTACTAACTTGTGTAGACGTGATGCTTTGGCGTGCGCGGGATTTAGGTTAACGGCACTGCTAACTCCGTGATCTATGAGCGGTCAGCGTCTTAATTCATAGGCGTATTTCCAATTTCCCTTACAAATGTGGACACTAAACAAATTGTAGAGCTTGAAAAGTACTAGATTAGGTAAATTGGTAATCATTTTATTTATATCCTACAATTTGTTTATGAGGGGAGCATATAATTTGTTAATATTATTTTTAATTTAGATGCATTTAAAACTAGAAATATTAATAATTTTGTAAGTGTATGTTTAGAATAATATTAAAAAGTGTGGAGTAAATTTGTTTGTACATGCTAATTTGCGAAAAAAATATTTTTGTGTTGGATGGTCCATTTATAGAGAAAGGGCGCTATATGTGCCGTAAAATTATATAGCGGGATTTTCGGGTATACCCTAAAACAGCTTTTTGACGAGGACAAAGCCTCGATCAAAACTAGTATTTATTTTTTAATGATCTCTTATATACATAGAGTAATGTATTAATAATTGTCTGCATATACCAAAAGGAAAATATTTAGCACCACATTTATGATAGATTTATATAATAAGTACACTGTTCGATATGCAATATATGTGACTGGCCAGATATACATAATTTTAACCTCACACTAAGCTATATTGTATGTATCGTAAATATCACAAACAATGATAGACTTTCAAACACTTTGTTATGAATTGAAATAAAACTATTATTTACGGACTTTATCGTGTAAATCTATGAAATCATTACCAATTTTATGGGTTTGTAACGACAAAGATTGCTGCAAATTTCCTTCATATTACAATTAATAATTAAAATGGAATTAATGACTCGACTCGACCCGTTGTGTCATTCACAATGACATAAATAGTAGTTGCATTCTTTTGTGTGGGTGGAATTGTCTAACACATGTCATTTTCAAAGCTAAACGACAGTTCGTTATTTTACATGGGCCAAGGAAGGCGTAGGAGAAACCATTTGCGAAAACATTAAATTTCCCATTTAAGGAATTCTGTGTAGTTTTGTATGTAGAATGACGATAGTACTTAATTAATAGTACAATTTGAGCATTTGTATTAAAATTATTGCATGGTGGCCTGTTGGTAAAAAGTCCTAGACGCGACTGCCAACATGTTCACGGTGGTCGCGGGGCCGCGCATCCCAGGGCACACCTCTGACTTTTCGGAGTCATGTGTGTATTGATAGTCAATCACGCACTAAAACGGTGAAGGAAAACATCGTGAGGAAACCTGCATACCATAGCAGTTTATAAAAAAATCTATATTATGTAAGTCCGCCAACCCGCACTAGGCCAGCGTGGTGGACTATATGGTCTAACCACTCTCAATCGTACTCTCGATTGTAGAGGAGGCTCGTGCCCTGCAGTGGGACGTATATGGGCTGATACAGATACAGATTAAAATTATTGATATAAGCATTCTCTAGAATCTATCTATTGTTAATAACAGATTTCATTTGATTTATTTGTATTTGATGCATTTTATGGGACAATCCATTGCGATTCAATATAATCTACTTGTACTTGTTTTGGGTATAATAAAATTGAATCTAGTAGGGCATCAAATCCAGAACCTCATAGCATTTTCTCTTAGTAAATCAACAAGTCTTTATTGATAAGATCTATCGTCCTATCGTATGTTACATCCAAGGCAACTTTTTTATTGACCTTTGGCTAAGAACTCAGAAACAAGTTTATTTATAAATTTTGCAATTGTTTCCCGTGAAGCTGTGTTGGTCGCTGGCCAGCACATTGTGATCTGTGAGGCCTCAGGTTTCATTCCTATATTTATTTAATTTATTAGAATTTATAATCAAGAATACAAACTACATTTTGTTAGATTTAACACTATATGGTGTTCCATTTAAACCAGATATTAGCGACAATTTATTGTCATGTTGTTATTATGCCACGACAAAGTGACATAATTTACTGGTGGTAGGTCTCTCATATGTGGAAGCTTGATCGCAATGATTTCTCCAAATAGCAGTGTAATGCACTGTTGTGTTCCGGATAGAAGGACATTGTAGTCAGAGTAACTACCGGACATATTGAGATTTAACATCTTATGTCTCAGTATCGCGAGCGCAGTGAAATGCCAATCATTGCTTTATAATTCAAGATGTTGTTTGGTTTTCTTACTGTTCATGGAGCCGTCGTCTCGCTCACCATCAGGCGAACGGCATTTTCATCTCGCCATTCATTTCAATAAAAAATCGAATATAATAAAATCGATTGTTAGAGCAGTACAATGTAAACAGAGAAGTTTCTTGCTCTCAAATATTTTCTGAATAAAAAATTACAGTCTCATACGCAATATTAATTGCTCCACCTGCGATTCGAACCTAAGTTGTCACGAATTATAACCCAGCCATATCACTACTAGCGTATTAAAATCCAATATTATAACTTAGATCAATATATTTCCATTGTATTTAAAATTAAATTTCCAACGGAGAATTCATAATATACACAAAAAATAATCGTAAATCTCGATACCAACACTGCTTAAAATTCATTATATTTTATGTTTTGTCCTTAAACGTACTTCTGTTTTATCCCGGGCGACAATTTTATAAAATAAAGTAATTATCATTACATTTTAAAGGTTCACAGATGTGAAGACAAAAAAATATTTTTTCTTGGTTTACAAATTCATTTCTCCAAGAACTCCGGGCCACAATTATGTCAAAATATAAATTGTTCCCCCCATAAAAAAATAGGTTTCAACGCGTGACACAAATCTTTCATTCAATACTAAGGTTCATAGTACAATCATGAGTAAAATGGACATTCTCAATACTACAATGACATATCGGACGTGTGAAGTTATCTGAGCGATCACGATAAATTTCCATTTATATGAGGTGTACACTAAGCTATTTAAAATAATCTCTTCGTATTAATTGAGTGTACGTGTCCTCATGAATATTTATCGATGTTTAAATTCGTGGGTGATGTTTATGTATTTAATTGTGTTTGTTTGTGTTGATAGGAAGATTCTATTGAAAGAAAAACGGCAGGAAGGATTATTTAGAGTAGGTAATTTGTAAAGTCCTTAATTCTACACACGGGTTTGGACTTTTCGATTTGTCTATTAACTTTTTTATATCACTCAGTTTTCTTAGGTTATGATCTGATATCGGATCGAATAGTATCGAAATCTTAGAATTTTCCAAGAAAATTTTAAATATACTTATGCGTGCCAAGGGCCGGAGGAATGAGAAAATATTGCGATTTTCTTACGTCATAAAACATTGGCACCGGAATTGTTTGATTGAAAGTTCTACTTCGTGACTATAAATATTTAGTAAAGCAACGTTATGCTTTCTATATATCCGTGTACGCTTGAATATGACAGCCTTCTCTCAAATAACGCTATTAATATACATTTTTAATCATTTATTTACTAAACATACAAAAATAATTTGGCTGTAAGTTATAATATGTAAAACTAAAATAAAAAAGCAAAAATATTGCAATTTAATTTAGTATATATTTTATAACAATTTAAACCGGTATTAAATTGTTATAAAATATAACGGTATTCAAAGTTGTACACGTTTTTTAAATTAATTATTCCTGGAATTAAAATCCCGAATAAAATATAGAAAATACCACTGCGATAAGACAGCCAATTGTACTGCAAATATAGGTTAAGTTTTTTGATGTATTTTTTTTTTCATTTTATCTCGTACAATAAAGTGTAATAAAATATATAAATAAATGAAAAAAATATTTCTAACAATAATATTTTGATGAGGCAAATACATATTATGCAAAATAATAAAATCAAACACATACTTAATAATGTCAAAATTGATATAAAAATCTATAATTACAAATAAAAAGTGAATGTTATGCATTCACAATCGCGGGCTGTATATTATAGCATGAAATATTTCTCAGATTAAAATAGATAACACACCTTTAACATCTTTTGCATATTCTAATTTGTGTTTTATTGGCTAAAAGTGCATTTATTATTGTTTATTTGACGTTGTAAATTTTATTTAATGTTCATAGGTTATAGACCTCTTTGAAATTATACAAGCCTTGAACAAGATAAGGCTTAAGTGAAGTTAAAATTACTCAACTTTTACATATATACATCACACTAACGAATTTTCTAGCAGGGCCAAGCAGGTGTGCTACCAGGATATCCACGTTTTGTCTTGTGTGTTCCGTGACACGATGTGACAGGAGGCGAGCCTATCGTCATATCGGACACAAATTCCTGACTCAGGGCTGATAATGAATAGAAAAATCCAATATAACTTTGTCCGACTCGGGATTTAAACTCAAAACCTCAGTTTTGTGATCTTAGTGTAGTACAACTATGCTACTGAATTAGTCTAGTATTCAATATTTTATTTTTCAATATTATAGGTTTCAATATTTTTACCAATATTTCATTTTTAAATATTTTATTTTATAAATTTTATATTTCTATATTTTTTTTTAATATTTAATAGTTTTATTTCAATAATCTATTTATCTATTTATTTAATCTATTTATTTCCATTTTAATCAGTAGTTCAGATCGAGCAATGACTAATAGCTGACGATTGAGTATCTCTCTCGATTCGACACAATTATGCTGACCTGCTCAAATGTTTTTTCACGCTTTGTCATCTTGTTAGGTTTTGCTCAGTCATAATTCCTATAAATAAAAGGCTGACCTAATAATATTTGGCACTTTTTTGACAAGTTTTAAACACTCGAATCTAGAGTGTGGATATGTTAATTCAACCGGGTTACTATACCGGGTATATCAAGACTGCTACCGAAACCGAAGCCGGATGGTAGTTTGCTATAATAATAATTTAATGCCTTGCGTACTATTGCGTCTTTGAAAATAAAAGGGTGTCTACTATTATTTTAGAAAAACTATGTATTTACCATTGAAATAAAACTATTATTTACGGATTTTATCGCAGATTTGGTTTAATTTTTACATTTACTGCGGACTGGTCGTCTAATCGTCACGCCTGTATCTTATAGGGTTAGGTAGAGACTATAGACCGCAACTTTCCTTTCATCCACTTTCATCAACCTCTTCATGCATTCTCGTCGGTTCAGGGTTACTTTTGACCTGACCCTTGTTGGGGGTATCACGGATTTGGATGGTGTAGTTCGGTGAGGTCGTATCCCGACCAAACTCTACATGACCAAACCATTGTAACATCCCTTGTCAATTCTCGTCCATCATCCATCATGAATGTTATAAATATGAATAAATAAATACACCCAACAGTCACATACTAACATAACCACTCCTAGGTAAAAGTCTTGTTCGTCGGTATCAGAAACTACGAGAAATTTTCGTACTCAAATCCCGACTTGAAACTATTTTTTTTGGGTACACAATCATATCATTCGGCACGGGAATCGAACTCGGTGCCCCTCATTCTAGTCAGGTTTTAACTAACTGCGCTTCAGAGGCAATCTATAAATACACCACAATCAAAGATATATTCCTTGGAAAAGAACTTAAGACTCCACAACCCGACCAATACCATACACTATCTTAAAACGTTCATTATTCCATCCTATAAAAATGTGAATGTTAACTAGAATTATACGTGTTAAATGTTGCGAGGCGCGATTTTCAACGCCATTTTAATGCTATAAAAAGCTTTTAATTGCGACTTCACGCTCGTCCTGATGTTCCGACGATAATGTCTCGTGTTCGACTATGTGCTCACTCGGTTTATTCATTTATAAATATCTTGTTATCTTGGCGAAATGGATAACTACTTTTATATAAACACGAATAAGAGATTGCAATGCAAGTACAGTGCAGATTATTTAATGAAGGAAGATTGTTGTGTCGTCGGGTGATACCAGTTGTGTTACTTTAATTGTGTCCTGATATCAACGCGAAATGCTAAGCACTATTGTTATTAAGACGTCTTAAGTGTACCCGGCTATGGCGATATGATCAAACCTCATTACATTTTAGGATGTGAGTTGTAAAACTTGGATAGCAATAGTGGCACCACTGTATACCCTTAAGAGGACATGACAGACAACCTTAGATTAAGAAAATCCTACTAATATTATAAATGCAAAAGTTTGTGTGCGTTAACCCTTCACGCTTAAATTGGTAGACTAAATTTGAAGAAATTTTGCATGAATCTAGCTGACTGCCTGGATTAACACATAGGGAAATTTTTATCCCGTCAAAATGTAGCACCCGTGGGATAAGTCAGGAATTCCAACATATATAAATAAATAACACCCAACAGTCACATACATAGTCCTAACCCCACACTAAGATCGTGTCTTCTGTCGTGGGTATCAGGAACTACGAGCCACCACTATTCCTACCGCAACCTAAACTTGAGATTGTCTATTTTTTTTTAAATGTTATTATTTCTTACTTAAAATCCATACAAATTCCATTCAATAACTTCTTAAAACAATTTTTTAATAAATACAATTTTTAATAATTCAATTATAATTTTATAAAATTTTAAAGAGTAGCAAATATAATAATAGCAAATATATTTGACAGCCTCCGTGGCGCAGTCGGTAAGACGCCGTCTGTGAAAAGAGAGGTCGTGGAATCGATCCCTGCACCGAGAGAAATGTTTGTGCGGCCCACAAATAATGATTTCGGGTCTGAGTGCCTGTGAGACCAAAAAGTCTCTCGTATTTTCTGATACCTAAGACACAAGACTCAATTTTAGTTTGAGGTCAGGATTATGTATGTGACTGTTGGGTGTTATAATTATAAAATTTTTCTAGCGGCCCGGCCCAGCTTCGCCCTGGTACAAATAGATTTCTGTACAATAATATGCACCTATTATATATATATCCCTTCCTCTTGAATCACTCTATATATAAAAAAAACCGCATCAAAATCCGTTGCGTAGTTTTAAAGATTTAAGCATACAAAGGGACATAGGGACATAGGAACAGAGAAAGCGACTTGGTTTTATACTATGTAGTGATATTGTCTTCACAAGTATATGATTTTCAACATTTCTACAAAAAATGTAATAGAGTATTCTTCCATAATGGTTTTGTTTATACTATACTCTATTTGGAGTCGCGTAGAATTTCGTTGTGTCGTACCTTTTTATTATTTATGGTTTTGATGTTATGAAACATCGTACATAGAGGTAAATCTTATCGTTATTTTTTATTGCTTATTACGTGAGTCACATAGTAATGGACTCATAAAAGTTTTTTTGAATTTCGGAATATACGCACATATTTCGTGAAATTAAGTTCATAGTTTTTTGTGTATTTATTTTTTATTATATTGTTTTTTTTTTAAATACGTTTAGTTACTAGTTTCACGTGAATGTTTGGGAAAACTACCCAAAAATATTAAATGTACATTAAATTACTAAATAAATAATTTTAATTTGGATTTTTTCATATTTAAATTTTTCATAATTTTGCCTTGTTAGTTGATTTTAAATGTCACTCGCATGTTACTTATATTTTTATCCTGTGTCTGTGAAAAATAAATCAATTTTCTTTCTTTCTTTAAGTGTATTTTTTCTTGCTTTCATTTAATGATTAATCCAGTCAACTTATAGATTTTTAATGAACAATATTTTCCGTATAATTAACCACTTAGCCTTCAAATTTGCAATGACTTTTAAGGTTGTTGTTTTAATTACCTATTGTTACAACAAGTGTAAGAAACGTATTTCTAAATTGAAGTTAAAATAGAGATTGCAAAATACAATTTTTTTTGTATATTGATCATAATATTTTTTTTGCAATTCAGTAATAATTTATAAGGAATCTAGATTGTGTTAAATACTACATTGTAATTTTTCCCACGAGCAAAACTTATTAAAATACTTACATAACATCAAAATAAATAAAACATAAACACCAAGAATAAATTTAATAAATAAAATAAGTATTACTAACGAGTTTTACAAACCTTTTACATATCGCAATACGAACTATAACTGAGTAACTAAATGTAACTCGACCTCACTAAATGAACCACAACACAAAATTTTCACGTTTAAATGATCGAAGTATTCACACGGTCGCGTCGCAGAGACGCGTGCGAACGGAACCGAATCCCAGCATCCACTGACACTAGTACTGACCACGCTTCGTCCATTCATTTATGTGTACTAGCCGGGAACGCGAATCCGCTCGTGATAGAATGCTAGAGACTAACTACGCATTGTAGATACTGATTGTCGGTGTTTATTTTATTCAGATTTTTTTGATTGATAAATGTCTTCCAATTTTATAATCCTGATACAAAAAGAAAAGGAAATTAGAAAAGAGTGTGTTTTTGCTGTTGCTTCTTCAGTTACTTCATGTTAGAGGTGTTATTGTTAATTAACGATCCACTGCCGCTATATACAAAGCAACGTCCATTCATTTATTTGTACCAGCCGGGAACGCGAATCCGCTCGCGATATAATGCTAGAGACCGACTACGAATAGTAGATACTGATTGTCGGTGTTTATTGTATTTCAAATGTTTTTTATTGATAAAAAATAAAATTAAATTAAAAAAAGAGTATTTCTTATGCTGTTGCTTCTTCAGATATATCATGTTAGAGGTGGAAGTATTCATTAAGAATCCGCTGACACTTCTGAACACGCTTCGTCCATAGTGTATACTAGCCGGGACCGCGAATCGGCTTGCTATAGAATATAGAGACAAAGACAAGGAATGGTTCTACTATTTGTCAATAGTACTACTATTCGTAATCTGTTTAGATTTAATAGATACTGAGTATCGGTGTTATTTGTATTAGAATGGATTGCTAAAAATATTTGCTGAGTGTCGTTGGTGTGTTTGGAATTTAAATATCTCGATTTAAAAAGTATTTATAAGGAGATTTTTTTATTCTATTTTCTTTAAATGGCTACGATATACTCCACGGCAGTGATAATATAATTTGACAATCCAAAATATATTGGAAAAGATTGCATGAAATGAAAAAAAAAATGGTTTCAATATTCTTAATTCCCCTCCACATTAGTCAAATCACATACATAAATTACAAGCATTAATGCATTAGTCCTCCATTATACTAGAACGGTAAAGTAACTTGTAGATAAGTGCAGCATAGCCCTGATAGTGTAATGACTAGTGACACTATTATCTCTCCACTTGGCACAATATACTAAAAACTATTATACACTGGCTGATCCTGAAACTTGTAGCGGTCATAGCGGAATTTGTATCTGTTTAAAGACATCTAGATTATAAATAGACCCTTGTTAACGTGATGATAAGTTCAACTTGAGTTATTTATTTATTTTGTAATTTTTGTACGCCAAATAAATCTTAAGCTAAACGAAATTTTAACATATTGTATCGCTAAAGGCAATCTCTTACCGATTACCATGGCATGGACATAAGAGACGAAAATATAATTATATAATTAGTAAAAAATATATAATTAAATAACTGCGAACATTATATATTGCCTGTTGATATGATACTAATAATTCCGACACAGGCTGAGCTTAGTGTGGCTATCACAGTTAACTATAAGCTTTATAGTTTGGAATAATAAATAAATACAGGGTATATCAAGACTGCTACCAAAAACGAAGCCGGGTGGTAGTTTAAGCGACTTCAGACACAATGCAACAGAAAAAGTTGCAAAAAAAAAAATTTACCACCCAAAAATGACGATATTTAAAAAATCATAAAAAAAAATTGTCGCGTTTCTAGGCGAAATTTTTAATTGCATTGTGTTTGTAGTCACTAAAACTACCACCCGGCTTCGTTTTCGGTAGCAGTCTTGAGATACCCGGTATATGTGTAAATCAATAAAAAAAAATAGATATATGCTATTACATAAATAAATAAACTCACGCTTTTTTCCCAGAAGGGGTAGGCAGAGGTGGGTGTCATACCCACGTTTTGTCTTGTGTGTTCCGTCTCATGTTTTACCCACTTTCACACGTCACTTTCTGACTCCAGGCTGATAGAAAAACTTTCTACTTTCAAACCTTTCTGAAAGAAAAATATAAAGGGTAAAATATACGGCCTAGGTGTAGCTTACGTTATGACGAAAACAACTGATAAACTTAGACCCGATTTAATTTTATATAAATTCTAATATTATTATGCTGCACCTTTTGTACCGTGTATATCTGTTTCTAGTTAAAGTTGTGCGTTCGAAAGGGCATTTTTATCGAGTCTAGACCATTTGTAGACTTGTTTTAATAAATGTTATACGAGTGTATGTGCTAGTTATTATTTCAAGTTGTGTGTGTGCGTGTTTGTGTGTGTGCTACTAGTTCTGGCGCCTATCTGATGTCACGCAGACCAAAACTGAAATATTGCAACGTCATAAACTGCAATTTGTTTATCGACCGGTATTAAGTGGCTACATTTCCATGGTCATATAATGTTTTATGGCGTGACCTTATTGGACTAATAGAAGTGTATTTAAGCTGTGAACTTGTTAAATCGTAGGTTCAAACGCCTGGCTAAGCAAAAAAATTATTTTTTGTTTTCACAAATCGAATAGCGTGATTTTTGTAATCCATTAGATGCGGTAAAAGAAATAGCAGGTCACCTGATCGTAAATGATAAATGCTGACCTTGAATATCCATGACCTTTGCAACTTAGGTGTGTTGCAGGCTCACTAAATTAGGAGCGGACCGGAAAAAAATATGAGAAGACGAAAGGGGTATTTTGGCTTGCGGGATCCTATGTATTCGATCAAACTGACTTTATATTCGGTTTTTATTCCGGCAATGATACCAACATGCCGCTTTCACGTAAAAGATAAAAAAGTATTTGTGGCAAATAGCAAATTTTATTTCAATGAACTATTTATTATACATTAATTTATTTGAAAATTATAATGAATAATAAATATGTTTTTTTTTGTGATAAAAAAGACATGTAGTCAATTTAATCGATGTTTTCAATACGTCCTCCAAAATTGATTACATGTTAATTCAGTTCACAATATTTAAAATATTTTGGAAATTGAAAAAAAGAAATCTTTAATTAATTTAAATTAATAAAATAATTATAATTGTTGTGAAAAATGATCAGTTCTAAATATTTGCCTCTATCGAATATTTGTGAGGTGACCATTTGGAGTCAATAAGTGTCTAACGACATTAAATGCATTTTACTGGGTGATCAGTCGATTTCAAAGTTGCAATGCTCTACTTAATTTTATTGGGGCTTCATTTGATAACCTTTCAGCCTCATCATCGTTGCCTCGCAATATGATATCTATCCACATAATAAAAATACCCTAAATGCTGGAAATCAACTTCGACTGGAACTTATGTAGAGTACTACTATGAAATAAAAATAAGGGGATTATTATAATTTACTTACAATAAAAAGAAACAATTTCCAATTCTTTAAAATACAGCAATACCTAAAGTGTATTATTAGTTACGAGTTCATTTTGTGTTTTTTTTTTACTCTGGCCGGGCATAGTGGCGACATTGCACCTAATGGTAAGCGCAAATGCCGCCCAGGCAGAGTATCCATTGGCATTATGCCGGCCTGCTAAGGTGCCTCTTCACATTACATTGGTGGTGGTGGTGCATTTCATTTAACATTACCTTATTAATCTCACAGTCTTTACAACATTTTGATTGTTGATATTCGGGTATAATACTGGTCACGCCAAAATTTGTAATTTATAAAATTGACTTGTTGATTTGTTGCTAAAAACACACCACACCAAACATCGGCGAAGATAGCCGACCAGCCGTCATTGCCTTTATTTGCCGACGCTGCGCCATTGTGTACGTGGCATAAGACAAGATGAAGTATTCTAAACATCTCGAGAAAGTAAACAAACATATACGTCACGGGTGCTTTGTGTTCGTGTCTGAGAGCTATCAGAGACTATTAAGTGTCAGTTTGTCTCTCCGACAGTCGAATGTCGAGAACCCTCGAGTTAGAAGGAATTTGGCACAAAACCCTCAAGATTAATGTCTTTATTAAGTTTGTAATGTTATGGAAATGTCGGGTATGTTAGGTATTAATCATGTCGTATAATTTTGATACTTTTGTTGGTTTGTTGTTGCCAGATATGGGGTTTGGTACTGGGTCGATGATGTAGGTCTTTTTACAGTCACATATCGACGCAGAAAAGCGATTTTGTCGTATCTCGAAACAAGCAATTTTACGTCTGAACCAAAAAAAAAATATTTAAAAAATGAATAACCTCTAAACTAGAATACTTAGGAATACCATTGCTTTAATAATAACATTTTAAAATAAAACCTTACATTTTCACGAGGAAATTCAATGCGGTATTTTTTATGACTTAAATAATATACAAAACTCATATACGCATTTTTTGAGATACGACAAAATCGCTTTCCTGCGTCGATATGTACATAGTCCCAACCCCACATTAAGATCTATTGAATCTTGTGTCATGGGTACCAGTAAGAGAGACTTTTCGGTCTCACAAACACCCGGATCCGAGACAGATATTTTGGAGTCTCTCAAACATTTGTCTCGGTGCGGGAAACGAACCCGTGGCCTCTCGTTTCACAGCCAGCGTCCAACCAAATATTTGTGCAATACAATTAATCTGATAACTCATATTATCGGAATGGTTTTCTTCTACATTTCTAGAATAATTTCCAAACACTGTAACCACCAAAGTCGTAAACCACTTCATTTTTGATACTCAATTTTTTTTTCTATAATTTTCAAGCGCCAACAATGGAAGTACGATCTTTAGGTATTGTAGAGTATTTTCGAGTGGCGGTAATCACTTGCCAATAGAGCTTTTAATTTTAGCAAACCAGCATAGGATCTTTAGGGGTGTAGCTGCCATATGCTAAAGCGTGCCGGACTTAAAGTCCGGTGAAACTAGCATTATTTTTCTGGTCCACCTGGGATATCTGACGATGAGATTTACAGCTTTCTTCTGGTTCTGAAAACATTAAAGCTTAGCTCTATGATAACTTACCAAAAAAACATGACAACACTAGAATTTCTGAACTTTATTATCTGTGACAACCGGATCAATTTTTAACCTACACAGAGCATGAAATGTGTGAAGCATTTAAGATAATTTTAACTGCGGAATTAATAAAATCGCGTCCGATCTCCATTCCAATTACAGAGTTATAAAATATTGCCATAAATATTTTAATTACGACCAGTTTTAATTGCATGCGATTCTGAAGGCTGTTATATAAAGTTAGTCATTGACCGTGACTTTGCTCAAGTGTAGGGACATTTTTATTTATTGCTATATATGGAGAGACGAGCATACAATTGTTTCCGAACTACAGCAAAACAAAAGAACACCTTGAATTACAAAGCAGTGCTTGGCATTGCACTGCGCTCACCATCCTGTGACATAAGATGTTAAGCCTCAATATGTACAGTAGTCAAACCGAAACACAACAGTGAATTTACACTGCTTTTTAGCGGATGAAAAAGACATTGCACTATGAAATAGTAGGGTACAGAAATTCTAAGGAATTTACGATTTCTGCTTTTCAAACGCAAGCTAGCTACTTCTACTCTTGGTATACGCTTAGGCGAAACTCTTGTACCTGAATTATAAAATTGGCCTAGAGATTGCCTCTAACAGGATCTCTCTAAAGATCAAATAATATTTAAATCAATAATTATATTGAAGATTGAAACAAGATTATTTAACATTACGGTAACATTATACTTTGAGTATATTATGTAAATAAAATAAGTAAAGAGACGATAATTGTCTCTCAACAATTATGCATGATCAATAATCTTTTTGGGATATAACTGTGTGAATAGTTCTGTTCCGAGTCAAATATAACAAAGATTAGTTTGGTAATCTCGAAAGTACCAATGTCTCTTTGAATTCGTTTTTAATCATTTCTTCATACCGGGTATCTCAAGACTGCTACCGAAAACGAAGCCGGGTGGTAGTTTTAGTGACTACAAACACAATGCAACTAAAATTTCGCGTAGAAACGCGACAACTATTTTTTATGATTTTTAAACATCGTCATTTTTAGGTGGTAAATCCATAGTTTTTGATAAAATAATAATTTAAACACTTTTACACCTTAGATTAGTTATAAATAAAAGGGTATACACTATTATTTTAGGAAAAAATGTATTTACCACCCAAATATGGCCATACGAAAAAAATAACAAAAAAAAATTGTCGCTTTTTTTGCAACTTTTTCTGTTACATTATGTCTGAAGTAGCTTAAACTACCACCCGGCTTCGTTTTCGGTAGCAGTCTTGATATACCCTGTATATTCCTTAACGTCTTCCATCGTCTGCCATTCAGTTCTCTCTCATTTCGTCCTTCCGTATATCAAAATCTTACTCATTTATTTTCTAACTATTTCCATCTTAAGTACTTTCATTCGTTATCTCTTTCACATAAACTACACTCCATACCAGTAAATTTTTTAAAGTTTAATTCTACTCATCTATCTTCATAACATTTAAATCCTAAATTACTATTTTAGTACCTATTATTACACCTAGTATAGTTCCTTTATCATGCTAGGAGAATAATACACTGAAACTAATTTTTTTTTTATATAGTTGAAAGATAAAACCATAAAACTATGTTCATGACATTTTATGTGATACCTATATAGGATTGAAGTAAAATCTAATCCTTTCTGAGAATGTTTATGTTCAAGATTAAATATACGAGCTGTATGGCAAACGGTATTAATCCTAAACCAGGATAACTTTAGCTTTATACGCACGATAATGTTTGTATTAAGTACAACATATACTGATACAGGAAATCTACTGCTAAAAATAGTTCTTGCTCAAAAGTTACAGTAACTTATTAGAAGCGAACTTGATTTTATTAACCGACTTCAAAAAAAGGAGGAGGTTCTCAATTCGACTGTATGTAGCTTTTTTTATGTTTGTTATATTGCTATGAATGGCGAGACGAGAATACTATTTACCTGATAGTAAACGATAACGAACGATCATTTATAATAAAGAATTGACGTAGTCAATAATAATATTTCTTTAGATTGTATAAATTTCTGTCACAGTTTGTTGTAGTATTCATATGTATTATTATGGCTTATTTGTCGGAGTTTTGAATATATTTTCATCCGTTTCTATGATTATTGCAAGTAAGTGTCATATTAATTTTACCATACAATTCATATTTTTTAATGTACGCAGCAAAGTTTAAAGTTCAATGAATTTTACAATTCCTTTCAATCCAAAAAAAATATTAAAACCACATACACGAAAAAGTTGACACAATTTTATATACTTTTCATACCTGTGCAATCCAGTATTTTTATAGGTTCAATTTAAATTTTATTACTTATAAATATGTGTAATGTAGTCAAAATAGTCACGGTGTAAAATTCAAAGTAAATGTAGAATTAACATGTAATTTATTCAATGGTCTACAAGTGTGTGAGCGCGTTGATGTCTTTTCTATGGGAACAGGTTTCAGATTCATAAAACGTACATCTCAGTTAAGTTAATAAGTTATGATTAACTGATATTACAATTGTGTCGGCTAAGTAGAGGTTTTATGTTACGGTCGGGTTGGGTGTCGGTATTGCGCACCTTAAAGTATGAAAGATAACCTAATTTAGTCTATTTTAACTGCTAATTACGTATTAATTTAATTGAATAATCATAATGAGACTGAAATTAAAATTCTTTGTCTAATATAATGCATACCTACATACATATATAAGCTCACGCCTTTTCCCAGAAGGGGTAGGCAGAGGTGCCAGGACACCCACATTTCGCCTTGTACGTTACGGTCCACGATGTGATGGGTGGCCAATCTATCGCCATATCCTCGAGACCTCAGCTTTGTAACCGTACCTTAGTAAAAATTCGCCACCGAGGCAGCAGTAATGCAATGCAATTATGTCATAATATTAGCATAACAATCTGTAAAATATTGTGTGTAAACGACAAAAGAAAAAAAATTGAGGCTAATATTAAGCTTAAATAGAATTAACGGTTAAACGGTGATAATGGTCAAAAAGCGCATCCATATAAAACCGCTTAGAAAAATATAAATACAAACTAAAATTTCTAATGTCGACAAATACAAACAACTTAGTTACAGATTTCAAAAAAGTGTAATATTCATAAATATTTGAATTTAAAATACTGGTAGAGAATCATTCCTATCTCTACATCACTCTGTGACTCATGTCTCTACATGTATTTGTTTCATTTGTGCTGATATCGTGATTCATATTGTAACATGGACATGCAAGTCGTGAGTGAATGCTTGACAATAAGTGGAGTAAACTTTATTTTTTCCGACAAAATAAATAACTTAAGCTTGGAGGAAAGCTTAATAACAAAATATTGGTACTGTAATATGTCTGCATTAGCTCATATACATTCCACTGCATGGCATAGGCGTCGTCTACAGTTGAGAGTAAGTTTGAGAGGGGTTAGGCCATAGGGCATGTTGGCAGACTTCACATAAAATTTTCATCATTAACGTTATTCGAATCCACATTCATCCACTGCTGGACTTGGGCCTCCTCCTTGTTGCACCGCTTTGCACTTAATTACATACGATCATAAAATACTGTATTCTGTATCAGCCCAGATACCTCCCACTGCAGGGCACGGGCCTTCTCTACAATCGAGAGTACGATTGAGAGTGGTTAGGCCATATAATAAATCGCTATGGTATGCAGGTTTCCTCACGATTTTTCCTTCACCGTTTTAGTGCGTGGTGATTGACTATCAATACACACATGACTCCGAAAAGTCAGAGGTGTGCCCTGGGATTTGAACCCGCGACCACCGTGAACATGTTGGCAGCCGCGTCTAGTCTGTTTACCAACAGGCCACCACGCAGCATCATAAAATACTACAGTAAAATATTTATAAGTACATGAGAGTAACATATTATGACTAAGGATTCTGTAACGACTTGAGCACGTGATCGTTGTTCAGCTATTTATTTATATTATATTCGAGGCAGGCTACATAATGAGCGGCTGTATTATGATCGATCGCAACATGAGTAATATTTTTGTAATCAACAAAATAAACATTTATTTATATTTTGGGTGTTCATATTCTGGGTGTACTTTTCATTTATGTATGTGTGATCGTGATTCGTTGTGCGAGTGTTGGTTTTATTGAATTTATTGCTATCTACACAGTTGTATTGTAAATTCTTCATTTTCATCAATTGGCTTATAACATCGCTTTGTGTTGTTAGTAATATTATCTTCAAGTTATTATATTTGCAGAAATATCCTTAATAAAACATGACCTCTCAATGTTTACAGAAAGAGTTGGTAACACTTTAACTCTATCATATCTCGATTTGTGTTTATTGTGCTGCCTACAGGGAGAGTGCTTTGGAACTGCTCTACCACCGGTAAGGCAACGACTCTACACATGACACCTACCTCGGCTCTATTTCAGCCGCAAACCACAGCTTTCCCTAATATATCGGTGCGTAGCGTTAGTATTTTAGGAAGGCAATTGAAATAAATAAGGCTGCCTTGATTTTAGCTTTTTCAGGCGTAGTAAATCTAATATCTCCAACTAAGTAATTTTAAATGTTCTGAAATGTTCCGTTAGCTGTAAGTTTTCCTTTTAAATACTTAAAAAAACCTTTTTTGTTTAAAATTAAAGTCAAACTTTAAATGAATATATATATATATAAATTATCGTAATGTTAACACATCTGAGGGCGCGGCCGAGCCCCCTCCAAGTCGAGCTATAGGCCGTAACATCCTTTTCTCGAAGCAATTCAGACCTATAACTTCGTTGTGGCTAAAGCATGAAGCCTGAATTTTTAGTTACTAAGCAGGCATTGTGTAAACACGGTATATTTAAAATTTCATTCAATTTGAACCAGTAGTTTAATAATTGTAACTAGTCAAACTTTCTTAATTTTGTCACTCACTGACTGAGCGATCATCAAAAGTCTAAGGCACTTCTAGCAGACATAGAACCTTCAAATTTATAATATAATTAGTGTTTAGTGTCTAAAGTAAGGGAAAATTCAAACATTTCAAAATTTGTGTCTAGTTTTCTAGATAGACCAACTGCGTGAATAACTTTGTAATCCCATATAAATGTAAAGGATTACAAAGTAACATTTGCAGTTAATGAACCATTGTCCCCGTATATAATGGAATAATAGTTGTAGATATATATATATATACATGAGGCATAACAGGAGGGGATATAGAGAGAGAAATGGTGTATTCATAATTCAGCCCATGAAACTGTATAACATTCCTCTAGAAAAACATGACGAAGAAAAACTTGCAAATAAATAGACTAAATAGCTCGAAAATATCAATTACAATGAAAGAAAGAACATTAATAATCAAATCCGCTATATTTGTGATAAATTGATACCTACAAAAATAAGAAAAATCCATAAGACAGAGGCTTTAAGAAAAATCGTTAGTGATATTCTAGAAGTAAGAAGTACCGAAAAGGAAATAAGTAGGACTCTACAAAAAGACGTGAGATCCCATCAAAAACATCCCGTAAAAAATTCCAAGTCTCGCAGCTCAGGTTTTAGATCGACTTGGCCAGCAGCATTATGTATAAATTGTACGATACATCATGTTTTCATGCGATGGCCAAGTTGATCCATTTATTTAAAACGTAAAGAATTTTTAATATTGATATGGTAATAACTAACGTAATAACTTTATATAGAAGGTCCCTTAAGGACTAAATAAATTAATCGACTTGGTATTACATGCATCTCACAACTTTTTGCGGTAGAAAACCTGAGCTGCGAGACTTGGAATTTTTTTACAGGATGTTTTTGATGGGATTTATATTACTCTAGAATAGAGGGAATAGCTCAATATTTTTGAAATTAGAGTCAGGCTTTGACACATGTTTTAGGATTAGTTTAAAATAGTCATGTTGAATATTTTCATCTTTGGAATAACAAAATTGAAAAGTTTGCAATACATTTTTGCATTTTATGGCAAACAAATTTAATAATTATATATATAATATGTGGTGAAAAATAAAGTATTATATATCTATCTATATAACTATGAAATTTTACATTTAAATATACCTAATCTGAGTTGAATCGGTCCTTTTTACTGCAAATTCGCCATACATACATGAAACACTAATCTATCTTATAATTCCTATGATGCAAATGTGTCGTATGATGCAATCTCTAACATTACAAAAACGTCTTCTATGATATAACACAGCCTCAGTAACATAAATAATATGTTTTATAGCAAATATATCTCAGCGACATGCGGACGTTACCTAATCTCACGTGGACAGTAGAACAACAGTAATATGATCTGGTGTCGCGTTCCGCGCCGCTCACTCAGACTACAGAGCCTTCAAGTACCAACTAACAGTATTGGGTTGTTAGGGAGATATAGCCGATATAACTATCTTTTATTTTTATTTATTTAAATTTATTTATTTAAATCTTTATTGTACACAAACTTAACAACAACATAGCTAAACAGAAATGTTCATAACAAAGAGTACAAATGGCGGTCTTATCGCTCAACAGCAATATCTTACAGACAACCATGGGATGGATTTAAATGAAGGAGAGGGAGAGAGGGCAGTGTAACAAATAAAGAATTACTTAAAGCTAAATAATACTAATTAAACATAGCTACTTATACACATATACATATCCGTATATATACATATAAACATACAAACATATAAATAAATATCTTTTATATGGAACCAACTACTTTTATATTTATTTATTTCTTTATTTTATTCAGCGACTACTGCACTAGGCTCAAGGCCCTTATTGCAGTCACTATATACGAGTATTTCTTGCCATGAATGGCGAGACGAGCATGCCCTTCGCCTGATGGTAAGCAGATGGCCAGTAGTAAAACCAAATGACATCATGAATTTCAAAGCAATGCTTGGTATTACACTAAACTAGTCAAAATGTCAAGTCTAATTATGTTCCACTCATTATTATGGTACATGTTATAGAGTTAAATAAGTAAAATCTAAAATCACAGAGTCCCGTCACTAAAATACAAGTATTGTGTTTAAGGTATAATTTAGACATTACGGTCTAACAAACACCCCGCCCCGAAACAAATACACTGTGTTTTTTTTTGTGTTTTGGATATCACAATTTATAACTGAATTTACAACCTTACAAAATCAGACTTGAAATACGTGTGAAACACATTTAAGTTTGTCTTACTACGAGGATCAAGCGTCCAGCCTGTCGTTTGACTCTAACCAACTGCGCCACGTTTTTTTATGTGTTATGAAATGATTTAGATTTAATTCCAAATATGCAATTTATTCACTAGTATATTTGTTTGCCCAAAGCTAGGATACAAAAGGGGACATAGGAAGTCCGCTGCTAAAACTAACTACCCCCCAAGCATTTCTACAGCAAACAGTTGGTAGCGTCGTCCATCCACCGATTTTCTAAAAGTTTAACTTTTTGCTGTACACTTCTCTCGTAAATCTACACATTCTCTTCGGCATAATATGATCTATTTGCTCTACATAAATCTGCACTATCCATTCACCAACGAATTTAACATTTCTCACACTTGTATCTCAGATAAATGGCGCCCTACAGACCCACACATCACAGACAAACAGACAGATAGCCAGCACCATAATGAGCCTGTAATGAGCTAGAGTCGAGCAGGCGCAGCCGCGGGCGCGCATGCTGTGTTCCACGCCTTTTGCTCGTTTATCAGCTAAAGTCAACCGCACCTTATTAATTTTAACAGTCATTTGTCGGTGTAGAAAGTTCGGGCTGTAGACTGGGCCTTTCAAATCGGTTTATGATTTACAACTTACAGTGACAATTGGTACAGTTCGGTCATTAAATTTATTAAGTAATTTGGACAAACGACCTTATAAAGATTGTGGGATAATGTTGGATACAGGCTTCCAACTGGCCATTGTGATTTTAATGAGAGAATAACATATGTTAATTGGATTTTTTGAGAGATTGAGTTTTTAGTCCACCACCATGAATGGTTTTTGGTGGACCTCACATATCTCTGAATTTCTTTACGGAAATTCTTAAAAAAAAGCACGGGACAAAATATGACTGGTCTATTGCAATTTGATAGACTTTATATATTTCTCAATGTCTTGTATATACCTAATTCAATGTCTAAAGATTAAGTACGAAACAAAATATTTCAATTTATAGTAGAAATATAATCGTTAACACATTAGACTGTGAACGTGTAGGACTGCACATACGGGTGGGAAACGAACAATTCGTTTTATCTTTCCGTAACAGTTCGACCAATTAATTTCTCACAATTGACCCAATACTTAGTTTTATTGTGGGTTATAAACTTGTCTTACTGTGTGGAAGCTATGCTATATAAATTTATTGAGATTTAAAAAAATCTGCATCCATAGAGCAGTTGGTTAGACGCCGGATATGAAATGTGAGGCCGCGGGTTTAAATCCAAATGTTTGCGCGGCCCACAAATATTTGTCTCGGGTCTCGGTGTTTGTGGGACCGAACAGTCTCTCGTAGTTTCTAATACCCACGACACAAGGCTTAATTAATCTTAATGTGGGGTCAGGACTATGTATGTGACTGTTGGGTGTATTTATTTATTTATCTTTATCAGTCCATATGCGGCCTACTACAGGGTACGATCCTCCTCCATAATCAAAAGTGTGATGGTATGAGGTTAGGCCAAGATATAGACCACCACGCTGGCCTCGAGCAGGTCGCTGGACTTTATATATCATAGAAATTCTTACAAATTGCTATGGTATGTATATTCCCACACGAAATTTCCTTCATCGTTATAGTTCTTGTAGATTTATAATTAAACCAATATTGAGAAAACACCTACCTTACTAGTTATATATATAGTAACCCTAATGAAGATATAATAATATAATAATACATACATAAATCACTCCTTTTTTCCAGAAGAGGTAGGCAGACACTACATCCACATTTCGCCTTTGGGGACGAGCCTATCGCCATATAAGGCACAAACGCTGAAAATTAACAGAAAAATCCAATATCAATTTGCCTGGCCCGGGGTTGGAGCCCGAGACCACAGCTTTGCGTTTATGAAGAATATTATGTATTTTTTATTATATTACGAGAGGCATTCGATCATATAATATAAATTTTGTTTAATAATATGTTGTACTAATTTTTAAAAATGTCCTGGCAATTTTTTTGAGTCCAAAATCTACCCAATTTGATTTGTATACAAATAAAGTATCTAGATATTATATTGTATCGCGTATCTTGACAAGCTTTTTAAAGCTTAGTTAGTAGAGCACCGTCATGTAAAATTACGTAACACATCAGAAGGTTTCAACAAGAGTTAAGTAACAGCTGCTGATAATGTAGAGACGAGAATTCAATTACCAGACAATTTAGAGAAATGACTCTACGCACTCTACCACAAAATATTACAAATTGCCTTGTACTTTGTCACGTTCTCTACATGTTTATTACTTGGATTCGACTCTACCAAACAAGTAGAGTTTGTAGTGAAATTTGTACAAAATTAACATTTTATATTTCAAGAATTTTATTTGCGTTCCGAAATATTCTTCTTCTGTCGCAATTAAATTGCACTACTAATAAATTAATCCTATTTTTCGGATTTATCTACCACCAAACCACGATTAATTATCTGGGGGCGCGGCCGAGCCCCCTCCAAGTCGAGCTATAGGCCGTAACATCCTTTTCTCGAAGCAATTCAGACCATTTTCAACCCCCCATAACTTCGTTGTGGTTAAAGCAAGAAGCCTGAATTTTCAGTTACTAAGTAGACATTGTGTAAACACGGTTTATTTAAAATTTCATTCAATTTGAACCAGTCGTTTAAGAATTATAATGTGTCAAACTTTCGTAATTTTGTCACTCACTGACTGACTGACCGATCATCAAAAGTCTAAGGCACTTCTAGCAGACATAGAACCTTCAAATTTAGAATATAATTAGTGTTTAGTATCTAAAGTAAGGGAAAATTCAAACATTTCATAATTTGTGTCTAGTTTTCTAGATAGACCAACTGCGTGAATAACTTTGTAATCCCATATAAATGCATAGGATTACAAAGTTACATTTGCAGTTAATGAATTATTGTACCCGTATATAGTGGAATAATAGTTGTAGATAGATATATATATACATGAGGCATAATAGGAGGGGATATAGAGAGGGAAATGGTGTATTCAGCCCATGAAACTGTACAACATTTCTCTAGAAAAACATGATGAAGAAAAACTTGCAAATAAATAGATTAAATAACTCGAAAATATCAATTACAATGAAAGAAAGAACATTAATAATCAAATCCGCTATATTTGTGATAAATTGATACCTACAAAAATAAAAAAAATCCATAAGACAGAGGCTTTAAGAAAAATCGTTAGTGATATTCTAGAAGTAAGAAGTACCGAAAAGGAAATAAGTATCACTCTACAAAAAGACGTGAGATCCTATCAAAAACATCCTGTAAAAAAATTCCAAGTCTCGCAGCTCAGGTTTTCTACCGCATAAAGTTGTGAGATGCATGTAATACCAAGTCGATTAATTTATTTAGTCCTTAAGGGACCTTCTATATAAAGTTATTACGTTAGTTATTACCATATCAATATTAAAAATTATTTACGTTTTATATAAATAGATCGACTTGGCCAGTAGCATTATGTATAAATTGTACGATACATTATGTTTTCATGCAATGGCCAAGTCGATCCATTATTTAAAACGTAAAGAATTTTTAATATTGATATGGTAATAACTAACGTAATAACTTTATATAGAAGGTCCCTTCAGGACTAAATAAATTAATCGACTTGGTATTACATGCATCTCACAACTTTATGCGGTAGAAAACCTGAGCTGCGAGACTTGGAATTTTTTTACAGGATGTTTTTGATGGGATAACAAATTACAGAAACGTCTAATATCAAAATTGAATTTGAAATATCAATTAAGACGACCAGAAAAAATATGGTGACCATTCAAGTTGATCATGGTTTTGATTGTCCGAATATTTTCCTTAAATTCCATTGTGTTCTACAAAGAATTTGCCGACGGTAAAAATAGTTTTTTTCAACTATTAACATCTGCCGACACAAGAAGGTTTGATCGCATTTTTCATGTCAATAAAAGTTCCCAAAGAAACGTAGCAACCCTATCACTGACTATCTCTACTAAAGAATTTGTCACAAACTATTATCTATGATCGGAAACAAAAACTCAAAGATCTCTGCCCCAATTAATTCGTAAACAAATAGCTTCCATGAAATGACAAAGGGTCGGACAAAAAACGAGAAAGTGATATATGTATGACCCTTAAGACTGTAGGGCTGTACGTAAAAAAATTATGGTTCAGTATATATTTAGCATGTCAACAAAATTAGATTTTTAATTAAAATGTGTTGGTTATATCAGTTGAAGGCTTGGACAAGATTCAGACAGTATTAATTTATATGATCTTCTAGATATGGACAAATTAAAAAGACGCATCTAGGGGTTCTTTTTCTGTCCGTTTGGTTGGTTAAGAAATTGAATATATATAAAATAACCAATACACACGCCAACCCACACTAAACTAGCGTGATGGACTATGAAATGAAAAGCAATGAAAATGACCTGAAAATAATTATTGAACTCATAAAAATATAAAGTAGATAATATTGTCATGCTCTCTTTTTTATTTTTTAGTTTTACAAACACTTTTAAAAGTTCACAATAATGTAGTATTAATAATTTAAATGATTATAATTCTATACCGCCCTCTCTTCTTATCCATTCCTCATATCCATCCAAAGGTTGTCTGTAAGAAATCGCCTAAGGCGATAAGACTGCCAAATGTACTCTTCAATTTTATTTGTTAATATTGTATGCCTTTAATTTTTTTGTGCAGTAATAAATAAATAAATTAAACATAACGTAACCTTCCGATACAAATAATAATACAAATTTATGACAATAACCTATTTGGTATAATAATTATAGAATTATTTTAGGAGTGCAAGCAAATCCAGTAGGTAAGTGAAGTAGCGCGGATTCAATTCGCGTTACTGATTGTGTGCCATTTACAAATGTCAGACGTAGAATGTATTAATCAAAATATAGATATCTTGTCTTAATTGTTGTTTAAATTATGACCTTAGACAAGCCCCTGAATCTGTTAAGTATAGACAAAATTGCCGGCAGATGGTCGCCAGCTAAATGCGAATTGTCTGGAGTTAGGTTTCTTGATTTTATTTGTATAAAATTGATTATTTTTGTATCTATTTTACCGATGCTTGATTTTTTATTTCTATTTCATATTTTCCTTGTTGTTTGTGATGGATGTTTGTTTATGAATAAACACAAATAAAATTTTAGGTTATAACTTGGATTGAAATATATCCCATTCGTATAGGATAACCCTTTGCTATACTTATTTTTATTGCAATTAATGGCGAGACAAACATACCGTTCGTCTGATGGTAAACGATACGACCGCTGATGGACAGTTTAGTTTAGTCATAATGAAGTGAAAAAAATCGTATTTCACACCCAAATGTACATAATATTTCAAAGTGATGAGCTGTTGCGATGTGTGATACCCAAACCGATTAATCAACACACATAAAATCAATAATGTTTTATTTATACAGATTTTATTGCAGAAGTCAGATTTACACGACATGTTTATTTATTGGTCGTCTGATATTACTACGCTATTTTCGGCATAAATTAAATGAACACGGCAGTGCGTCAACCAAGTCTGGAGTCAGAAATGGTCATCCACAATATCAATGTACTTATATAGAAAACTATATATTTTTTAATCTTCATAAATTTATTATAGCAGTCAAACTTATTGATGGATTTATTTTTGCGCTATGAGGTTTCCAATTTGGAGTTTAATTAACAATAAATAAATTTAGCTTTCAAGATTAAAGGGTTCTGTATATGAGATTGAACCTGAGTTTTTTGAAGGTAGTTCGGTTTGCTTTATTTTATATGTTAATTTTCTTAATTTTGTCTTATGCCATATTCAAATTAGCTCAATGAAATTATTCATAAAAGGATTTACTATTCGTCCGCATAATATTAATTAACTTCTAGGATAAATATGAGACAAACATTTAAAAAAAAACAAAGAACCTCCTCCTTTTTTTAAGTCGATTAACAACGAATAAAAATACATACAAAAATACATACACAAAAACTAACTTTGCTGCGCATTTTAATCCGCAACAAATTGTCATCATAATATTTGCATTTCGATCTCAACAAAAGGGTATCCGTTCTGTTATAACTAACAGACATAATACATATTTTTGGTCACACAAAACGATTTGTCAATAAAGATGGTAATAGAAACAGTATTTGATCAAGTTCAGCCAACCGATCACATAATGACATGGCCGGGGCAAATCAAGCGGATAATTACGATCCCAGTGGGAGTCATTAGACCGATCGAGAACAATATAGTCTGGGGATCCCTAAAAAGGTGTGTCCACACTACACGCCGGTAGCGATCTGTCAAGCGTTTTATTGCCAGCGATAGAATATTGACGTGTTTATAGTTTTTGTCGCGACGTCGACGCTAATTCGCCTTTTAATGCGACCGTTTTTTTTCCTATTACGATTGACTTTTTTGGTGATTTGTGGGTGTGATTTTGTTGTGTGAGATAGCGATTTTGTATTAAATTTAGTTATAAGCGTACATTGGCTTTTTATGTCAAATGTTGCAAATTCATTGCCGAAAAATTTGGGTGGTTCTTGTAAATTAGATATGTTTTTTCTATAATGCTGAATGCATTTACATAGACGCAATCCCAACTGATATAAATATGTGTAATGTGTATACATTACTAGTGACTGCCGCACGAGGTTTAAATCTTTTATTAGATGACGGTGGAAATATGTAGCCTTTCGATAATAGTCACTATTGATTCGGTGTTTAGTTAGCTGGAATTGTCTTATCGATTGGCAATCACACATGGGCTAATACTTAATCTGAATGCTACAATATTTATCACTAGTAGAATCACACTGTTTTAATAAGGAAAACTAGTTAGTGTTTGAGACAGAGGCATACGATTATTATATAGATACAAACGTTTATAATGAAGACAAAATCTACCTATTTAAATTAAAAAAAAAATACTATTATCACTAATGTACTCCTTAAATTGAAAATTTAATATTGTATCGCTAACCGCTATTTTTATCGCTCCGCTCACCACCCTATCGCTGCATTAACAATGATGTATTGTGTAGCCAACGTGCGAATGTAAATCCAACGTTGCAACGCTTAAAGCAATTAATCTAACTTTTTATACTTAAATGGGACTACCGTGTTATATTAGTAACTTAATATTGGCTATTAATTAAACATCCATTTTTAGCGTTGTAGCTGACACTATCTTCTCAACAAATAGCCGAGCGATGGGTTAATGCGCTTTTTTTGCAAAGTATCGCTAATGAGGTTTATTCTTTAGACAATAAATATAAATGAAATGTTTATTTCTTGTGTGTTTTAATTTATTAAGCTTCGTTAGTGTCGTTTTTATGTTGTGTAAATTATTGTTTTAGCATACAGCGGGTAGATTTTGTTATTTAAGGTAATGTGCACCATTATTTTTTGGTACCCTATATTTTATCCCACTGCTGGGTAAAGGCCTTTCCTTTATTCCTCCATTTGTCCCTATCCTTGGTGAGCTGTTGCCATTTTAGCTCAAATGCATCCAACTTGTCTTTTCAATGCATCTTTGGAAACCATTACTTAAGGTAATAATTATGAATTATAAATGTGAGGACTAATGTTAATTTAAATAAGATATATTTTAGCAACTATTTGCATAATTATTTTCGAGCTTTATAATTAATTCTACATTCATAAATACTACATTCAAAAACTCCATTCATGTTAATATTTTTTTTAATTTCGACGACTGTTGAGACGCGAATGCTATTCATCCGAAGATAAGTGAAACGCCCACTCATAGAAGTAGCAAAACCCAAACAACACCATGAATTACAAAGCAATGCTTGGCATTCCACTGCGCCCACCCTCCTGAGACATAAGATGTTAAGTCCTTCAAATTGGAACATAATACTGCATTTAAACTGCTGTGTGGCGGGATAAATAGACATTGCGGTGATATCGATCCAGGCGGCTTATCACGTATGAGAGACCATGTTTTTTTTTATTATTTTTTGTACACCAAATAATACTTAAACTAAAACTTATTTATTTATTTATTTATTAATACTTTATTGTACACCACACAACTTAAAAACATTTTAAAACAAAGCGCTAATATATGTGTAACAAGCGGCGGTCTTATCGCTATCAGCGATTTCTTCCAGACAACCTTAAGATGGACTGGAATGAATGGAAGCACGGAAGAAATGGGTGGTCACGGTATAGGGAAAAAGAGTACAAAGAAAGAAAACAGAATTTAAAGGTGAAAAAAAAAAACTTTTTTAATAAACATAAATAAACTACTTATAATATCAATATAATAATATACTACATAAACTATAATAAATATGATACATAAAATATTAATATAGGAGTTTTTTTAATCAAGGTGATAAGTAATGTGATCTAAGATGCTTTTTAAATGTGGCTAGAGATTTGGCTTTTCTTATAGTTAGTGGCAGATCGTTCCACAAGCGAGCAGCATGAACCGTAAACGAATTACTAAGAAAAGAACTACTATGCTCGGGAATTGCCAGTGTCAAATTTTCTGAGGACCTAAGTGATCGTTCATGTGTGGTGCTAAGAAATTTATAACGCTTTTTAAGATAGTGGGGAGTTGAGGGGTGGAAAAGAATGGTATACAAGAAAAAAAAATACGAGTAATTCGGCGAAGACGCATTGATAGCCACTTGAGTTTTGTACGAAATTCAGACACATGGTCATATTTGCGAAGTCCAAATATGAACTGGATACAAAAGTTTTGAAGTCGCTCAAGTTTGTCATACTGGGCTTCGGTGAGATCGAGGTAGCTAGCATCAGCATAATCAAGGAGAGGAAATAGAAGAGACTGAACGAGCGCAACTTTCGTGGGAATTGGGAGAAAATTACGTAGTCTTCTCAAGGACCCCGCAGCAGCAAACAATTTGCGGCTGAGGTCTTGTAGTTGGGGACCCCAGGAGAAGGTTTTATCCAGAATTATACCTAAGTTTTTGACATTATCGCTGTAAGGGATAATGCAGTCATCAAAAACTACACGAGGTAACAGGCTGGTATCAATCCTGGAAACCATCCTGGAGCTGCCGACAATAATGACTTGAGTTTTAGTCGGATTAACTTTCAAACCATGCATCTTGCTCCAATCGTTAATACGCGCAAGATCTTTGTTAATTGAAACTATGGCCTCTGTCACCCGGTCAACTGGTGCGTGGTAATAAATTTGCAAATCATCTGCGTACAGATGGTAGGAAGAAATCAGGTCAGTTGAGATAGAGTTAATAAATAACGCGAAAAGTAAGGGAGATAAATGCCCTGAGGAACGCCAGCAGAATTATCGCACCACGAAGAAACTGCTTCTTCAATACGTATACGCTGCCGACGACACGTCAGGTAACCACGAAACCAGTCAATTACCATTGGAGATATGTTAATAGAGCGAAGTGTACTAAGCAAGACATCATAGTCAACCGTATTGAAGGCATTACTGAAATCTAGCAGAGCTAGAACTGTCAGCTTGCCGTTCTCCATAGCAGCCCTGATGTCGTCCGTGATATGAACCAATGCAGTTGTAGTGCTATGTCCGGGACGAAATCCAGACTGGAAAGGATTGAGGAGTTTATTCTTGGATAGAAAGGAGCAAAGCTGGTTATGAACAAGATTTTCGAGGACCTTGGAGAGAAAAGGAAGGATGGAGATAGGGCGATAGTCATTACATGATGTAGGACTAGAACGTTTAGGAAGAGGTATGACTTCGGCATCCTTCCAAAGGGATGGGAAGACGGAATTGCAAACGGAAAAATTAAAAATGTGACAGAGTATAGGAAGAATTTCGTCCAGGATTGGTAATATCATAGCACGACTGATGCAGTCGTTTCCAACTGCATTGGAGGAAATCGACAATATGCTCTTCTTAACATAACAACAGAAGAATTGACTTATGACAAATTGAGAATAGTCAGGGGTTGGAGTAGAGGAAAGATCTTTTAAAGTTTTTTCTTTAGTGGCCCTATCAAAATTGGGCGAAGCTGTAAAATGTGAATTAATTAAATCAATATTTAAATTATTGGCACTAGAATCGGTACGAGACTTTCCAACTCCCATTGACCGAAGAAATTTCCAAACTTTTGCTGGATCACCATTATCTACAGATTTATGGACATGACGGCGTTGAGCATTCCTACACATCTTGTTGCACAGATTACGGATAGCTACGTATTTCTCCCAGTTACGGGTAACAGGTCGACGTTTGAATTTAGCTTTTGCCGCAGCTTTCCTTGCCATAATATCTTTTATGTCATTAGTGAGCCAGGGTGACGGAAGATGCTTCAACTTAACAGCACGGAGCGGAGCGTGAATGTCATATAGGTTAACGATACTGGAGGTAAAGTACTAAACCTTAAAATCCATTGAATCCGATGTAAGTAGAGGAACCCAGTCAATATTGCCGGCATCTTTAAGCAGTTGTTCGGAATTAATTCCACGAAAGCAACGTAGCATCCGAACCTTACATCTCTCTTTAGGAAGGCGAATCCTATAAGACAGATAGATAAGATCGTGATAGGAGAAGGCATCGGCGGAGCACTGTCCATGATTTTCGACGAGATGAGGGGAAAAGACAAAGATTAAATCAAGCAAGGATGGTACAGAATTAGGAAAATGATGAATGGCACTTAGAGGTAGGACAGATAAATTGCTAGAATTTAAAACAGAACTTAAGGAAGAAGAACGGTGATTTTTCTTAAGAAGACATGTATTGAAATCTCCCATGATTATAGTGTGACTGTACGATGGAGTAAGGTTAATAAGGATAGTTTCTAAAGAAGATAAGTAATCAATACGAAGAGAAGGACAATAGTATACACCGAGAAGTACTATAGAATGTTGGAGTTCAACTTCCAGGAACAAATGCTCGCCGCCATTTGCAGGCGGCGGCTGGGATGACGTATGTACAATGGAAAAGGGAATGCCGATACGTAAATATATAGCAACCCCACCGCCGCCGATTAACATAAGAGTACAAAATGGCAGTCGTATCGCTCAAGGCAATCTCTTACCGACTACCATGGGATGGACATAAGTGAAGAAAAATGAAGATAGGGCAGAATAAGTGTACTTTTAGAATATTGCGTGAATTATAAAAAACAGAAAATAATCAAAATATTTAGCTTGATAGATAAAAGGATACAAATATATGAAATTAAACAACATACCTACATGAATTTACTTAAAAATAGTTTATTTTTAAGTAATGTGTATACATACGTGCACATTGCTCCAATATTTAAGATACATAAGCAAACAACCATTAGTTTTTAAAGAGACAAGTAGTGTTCTTTTACCATTCTTTTGAAGGACAACAGTGTTCTTGCCCGTCTCACAGCAACAGGAAGTGCATTCCATAAACGGACCGCTTGGACAGTGAACGATTTGTCCATAAAAGTTGTTGAGTGCACGGGCTTTTATTCTTAGTTTTATATCGGTAAATTTTATCGAATATCCATAAATTAAACCAAGATTTGTACCCATAACCTTTTGCACCGCAATACTTCATCCGCTGTACCCTAGTAAAAGTAAATTAATGAATTGTCCATATCCGTAGATAAGTAATTAAATATTCTCATAATTAATGACTGAGGTTCGATAGATCACTCGATAAGAAAATTAATCATTGTAATACTGATATAGGGAAGTGTTCTGTGTCTAAGAAATGGTTTAGCCTCTCTACTATAATGGACAAGGAAATAGGTTTGAAATAAAAGGCCTAAGATTCAATTCCCGTAATATGAAAAATGAATTATTTTGCCTGTATGGCATATAGTCAGGACGCTGGCTATAAAGGATTAGACCCAAGATTCAATTCCTGAAAATTCATTTAATATATACGCCAATTTTAAGCAAAAATTACGAAGAAATACCACTAAACTAGGCCAGTGTGATAATTCGTAAGACTTAAATGCTTCCAAAAATGAAACACTCATCCAAAAAAACTAAAATCAATATGGGAATAATTCGCCATGATATTACAGAAACCATGTTTTTTTCTCCAACGGTCAATGAACCGGCGAATTAGTCTCGGATCTAAATTGGATGAACATTGACTGATTCGAATCGATGGTAGAATTTATTTTATTGTCGTCGTTTTAGATCTAGTGTTTTTTTAGATGCTTAAAAGGCCTCTTTACTTAATTTGTTTCACTTTGCCTATTTTTTTTGTCACGCCTAAAGAACGTTGTAGCTTGTTGGTAACGGAGCGTTTGCTGAGACGGTAGTCACTGGTTTGAATCCCAGAGCAAACCTTTAAAATTTAAAACAGTCTAGCAAAATTATTTGTTTTGTTATGTAACGCTACCACTAGAAGTCAGGACGAAAAGACGTCTGATTTTTTTTTCTGGTATTAAGTTAGTATAATAAAGTCGCATTCAAGAGACGATTGTCTGTTTTTACTCGAAGTTCTATTATGACATTGTACTTAACATCAAGTACAGTGCAGTTCCATCCATAATGAAAATAAATAAAAAACTAAGACAGGCAAGCGTATTATCTTTAAGTTTTATCACTATCTACATCTAATTACAGCAGTTATTAGTCAAACATCAAATCAGAGCATAAAAATCTCTTCATAGGCTATCTGCATACTATCACATTAAGCTGACAGTTTAGGTTGAAATTGATTCATTTCAGTCAGACTGTGGATTGCGGTGAGACATTTGACTGGAGTGGTGCGATTGGTAAAAAAAATAGTTTAAAACATATTGTATATGTGTATTGCCATACATAAAAGAAGCCACAGGCAAGATTGGCTTCATTCTGAAGCGTGCTTCTATAAAAACATAGTTTAAACAGTTTTCTAAAGCGTTTAATTGTGTAAAAATGTTTGTTATATTTATTAAAAACGTAATATTTTAGCGGTAAAATGAATTTTAAATATAGCAGGAAATTAAATATAAGTTAACTAAAAGAGAAATTACATATAAAAGCTAAAATCATGTAAGAAGTTCTGGATTTTCAAAATAAGTTAATACAGATGTCGATGGTAAACGCAATTCAAAAATATTTAAATAAAACCGGATTCAAAACCAAATACCATACCAATAAACATAAAATGACACAATCATGAATATTATCCTGACAGAATCTGATTGAATCTCGATGAAAAATGTGTGCAAACATTAAAATTATAATTGATTTATCGATTTCTATCACGCAACGAGGCTATAATTACACGATCAAGTTTACAGGTGTAACTGCCAACATCAATCAGGCAAGCGTCATTCACCACTTTAGTTGCTTATTTATTTTAATTTTAGGGTTCTGCGTAAACTAGAAATATTTTCCCAAATCGATTTTAAATCGAAACTAATCGCTCCTTTTTTTAAATGTGCATATTATTAAGTATTATTTTTATACTGGTCAATTATTTATAATATATAATCACAACTTTTTTTGATTGTTTACTCTATACTCGTACATGTTCTATATTCTTTTTAACCGACTTCAAAAAAAGGAGGAGGTTCTCAATTCGACTGTATGTTGTTTTTTTATGTTTGTTACCTCGTTTCTCTGTACTGTGTGAACCGATTTCGACCATTCTTTCTTTGATTGAAAGCTGGTGCTTGTCATTTGGTCCCATAAAAATATGGTGAAAAATGAGAGAAAAAAAATAAACATGTGAATATTCCATTCTCCAATATCTTCGGCAGCTTTTAGCCGATTTTAGCGATTTAATTATAATCGGAAAGAACATATTCCTTGTGGGGATCAAATCTTCTTCATTTAAATTCCTATCAACACTAAAATGATAAAAATAACTAAAATTTTTAATAAAAAATTAAAAACCGACTTCAAAACAAAAAACCACTAAAAACCAAAAAATAACAAAATAATAAGTACCACTGCAAAGCAAAAAAAATAATATTTATTTCATGGAACTTGTGCTTGTTGATTAATTTGCTCAATTACTTGACTAGCCAAAAAATCAAAATATATGCATAACATATTGAAGGCGGGCCGCCAAGTACCAAACATGTAGGACCTATGCCGTATATTAATTTAAATATCTATATGTTTGGTACTGGGCGACCCGCCTTCAATATGTTCTGAATATATTTTGATTTGTTTGCTAGTCAAGTCATTGAGCAAATTAATCAACAAGCACAAGTTCCATTAAATAAATATTATTTTTTTTGCTTTGCAGTGGTACTTATTATTTTGTTATTTTTTGGTTTTTAGTGGTTTTTTGTTTTGAAGTCGGTTTTTATTTTTTTATTAAAATTTTAACAACATCAGTTTGAAAAGCCGTATTGGCGCAGTTGGTTAGACGCTGATTATGAACCGAGAGATCCTGGTTTTAATCTTCGCATTGAGACAAATGTTTATGTGATCTGATTTGATACAACGAGTGTGCCTGGATAATTATCTCTTCATGCAAGGGTATAAGGATGATTAGAAGACGTCATACTTACAATGTCACATGATTGATAGTTAACGGAATATTCTGACTAATTGTTGACGCTACATGTTTGCTCTTTTATCGAGTATTTGTGTGGGAATAGTTCCGTCTCGGGTCAAATGAAACAAATATTGTTCAGATAATCTTCGGTATCGTCATCTGTCTTCACGTCTTACCTCGTCTTCAAGACTGTTCTTCTCTATTCCGTCCTTCCGTACTTCAACATCTTAATCATCCATCCTCTGACTCTTACATCTTATTACTTTCATTAGTCATCCCTTTCACTTAAACCACGTTACATATCAGTCATTCGTGTAACGTTTCATTTTATTCATCTTTCTTCATAACTTTCAAATTAATTTGCAATAAACTCTCCCCTGAATATGTGTTCATCATTGTCAAATTTTAACATCTAATAATACTATCAATTAGAATACGAGAGTACAGAACTGCAAATGTAAGTATCAATTTATATTTATATTAGTCCATTTATACCTTCAGCATTTTGTCATTAGTTGTCAGTTGTGACAGTAAATGACAGTTCAGACTGACGGTGTGCGTTCTACCTTCAATCAAAGATTATCAGGTGGACAACGGACCGCCCGTGACGTAATGATTTTAAATATGACATTGATCGCATCACACCCGCCTTGTTTAATCGATAAGAGATTTGTATGTTCTATAGACGATTCGGTTTTAATCTAGTCCTTTTAAAATAGGAATGCGTTTTCGGATGAATTAAATTTTAATGTTTGCTTAGCTAGCTTATAACTCTGTGTCAGCCCAAATACGTCCCACTGCAGGGCACGGGCCTCCTCTACAATCGACAGTACGATTGAGCCCACGCTGGCCTAGTGCGGGATGGCGGACTTACATACCATAGAAATTTTTATAAATCGCTATGGTATGCAGGTTTCCTCACGATGTTTGCCTTAACCGTTTTAGTGCGTGGAGATTGACTATCAATACACACATGACTCCGAAAAGTCAGAGGTGTGCCCTGGGATTCGAACCCGCGACCACCGTGAACATGCTGGCAGTTGCGTCTAGTACGTTTACCAACAGGCCACCACGCACTTCAACAAAAAAAAAAACAATTCAAAATTCAAAGCTGATTGCTGAAAATAACTTTGATTGGGATACTACAACTGATTGGTTGAAATAAATATATTTAATTTGAGTATCAATTTTGGACAAGGGTAAACGTAGTTAATGGTACATACTAATAAGTCACGTAAAGCTGTATGTTTTGTTAATTTATAAAATCTTAAAGACCTAATTCATATATATTTTAAATTCTGTTTGATTATATCTGATAGTGTGTCTTCTTCGCTCAACATGAACACAAAAGACAAAACATTCGATACCCAATTTTATTTTTAAATCTGTCTATGCATAAGATTTCAGAGTAAGTTTTAAAAGGAATCACAGCTTAATTTCAGATAAACCGAGAATTTTATATAATATGTATGTACATAAATTCATATAAAAAGGATTTGAAAATTCAAACATGTTATTATGGCGCCACTTAATAATAAGCTGGATTAGCGTCTCATTCAATAATACCTAGTCAGGTCATAAATTCTGTCACATGTTTAATATAAAATAATTGAAACAAGTTTATTCATTATGTAACCATTTATATACCAAAATGAACTTAACAAAACATAGATTCTTATGACACTAAAGTTTATTCAAAATGACCTCCGTGATTTTGAATACAGGCCTTCAATCTGCGCGGCTAGTTGTCTATCGCAGCACGAACGAGGTCCATGTCAATATCGGCGGCTGCCTTAATCAAGGATTTCTTGAGTGACTCCAATTTGGGATGAGGCTTTGAGCACGCCTTTTCCTCCAAGTGTTGCCATATCTTGTCATCTAACGGATTCAAATCTGGACTGGAGGAGGGCCAGTCTTCGGGCCGGATGAAGTTGATTTCACGCGCCGCCAGCCAGTCTTGTGTGCTGTTCACTCTATGAGCTGGCGCCGAATCTTGTTGGAATACCCAGCGCCTGTTATTGAACATGGTATGAGAAACAGGTTCCACAAGGTTCGTCAGGACTGTATTTTGATACACAACTGCATTCGTTTTTACACCTTTCTCACAAAAATGTACCTCTGTTAAGCCCCAATAAGAAACTCCCAACCATACCATGAGCGAGGATGGAAAATGACCTCGTTGGACACGCGGAATACGATTGCTTGCTTCTTCACTACTGAGTGCGTACACCTTATCATTTTGTTTGTTGTAGCTCTCTTCTACGGTAAAAATTATTTCATCTGAAAAAAGATTTTCCCGATATATTTTTCCCGCGTACCGCTTCAACAAAGCGCGGCATCTCTTCAGTCTCAGGTCCATTAGACGAGCATCCAAACGATGTTCTGTTTTTCTTCGATATTCCTGAAGCCCGAAGTCTTCATTTAACACCCTTTTCACCGTGGTTCTGCTTAACCCCATCTGAAGAGCCAACAGTTTCTGCTTACGTTTGGGATTTCTTTGAATTCGCGCCTTCACAGCTTCTATCACTGCTGGAGTCCTAACAGACCGAGGGCGACCACTTCTTGACCTGTCATCTACACTGGAGTCTTCATTGTATCGTTTGATGGTACGATAAACGAATCTTTTGGTAATATTCTAATTTTTCAGTATGTCAAAAATTTTAATTGACGCGTAACCGCAACGATGCAACGCAATAACTGCAACACGGTCTTCTTTAAGCGTCCACTCCATATTTAAAAATGAGTAAAATTCTAAAAAGTATACATTTTTATTTTCATGAATAATTCGAAATTCAAATTCAATAAACTTTTTTGTGGCAAGCATTCTAAAAGAAAAGTTTTTATTGTGTGACAATACTTATGACCTGACTGTGTATAATCGCGAATAATTGCAATAGACAAGTCTATAAAACTCCTGACATTTTCTTTCAATCAAAATGGGCGATGATCGGCATCATATGATTCATAATCCAATGATTTGTTAACGGTACATGATGTTAATAGAATTTGCACATTGATGTGGTTTTTCATAAGGTAAAAACATCTTTTAGCACTTAAATCTTGGCAAATAAAATCGATTATTAGATTGACCTAAGAAAATATTACATTATACATAGATAGCTCACATTGTGTGTGATTTTACAAAGATGCGTAGACTCAACCAAATCAGTATTACATAAAGATATAAAAACTGTAAACGATATTCGATCGTCAAATTATGGAAACTCGTCATAGTTTATTATTGACTGAAAAAAGAGTGGTGCCTCCAAGATTTAGTCTGATTACATTCGATTTTGAGCTATTTAACTAAACTATATAAATAATACTGCCTCGGTGGCGTAGTTGTACTACGGTACGGCTACAAAGCTGAGGTCTCGGGTTCGAATCCCGGGTTGGGCAAAGTGATATTGGATTTTTCTATTCATTATCAGCCCAGAGTCAGGAATTTGTGCCCGATATGGAGATAGGCTTGCCTCCTATCACATTGTGGGACGGAACATACATGGCGAAATGTGGGTGCCCTGGCACCTCTGCCTATGAGTATAAATTGTACGTTGTTTATTATATAAAAATATATGTCAAACAATACGTGAAACAGATTTTGTTCTTACTTTTATTTGCAGTTCCTAAATTCGCCACACACGAACTTATGGTACATGCGCTACAATGTTGAAATTCTGCGCCAGGAGTTTGGACTCAATTTTTAATCTAAATTCCGCAGTGGGTCTTTACTCTATTCCTTGCTCCACAAATATCAGTAGTGAATCAATTCTGTCGTGAACAGACCTGTTGGACAATACACCGCAGTGTTTCGATGAAGATAGCAACCCCCTGCAGTGGTTTATCCCGCGACACGACACTTCATTATCGTAGCGAGTGCCAATCGGGATCAAATTAACATACTTGCTTACAAGGGAGATACATTTGGGAAAGTTTAGTGCGGTGTACTCGAGCGGTAGGTATGAATTGTGTTGTACTGTATCAGCCCATATACGTCCCACTGCAGGGCACGGGCCTACTCTACAATCGAGAATACGATTGAGAGTGGTTAGGCCATATAGTCCATATAGTAGTGAATTGTGTTGTACATTGTTAAGAATTTATTCATTAATTATTTCAAAAACTATGTTAGCAAAAATTATGATATTGAACGCCGTCTGATTTAAAAGAAGAAAATAAACTATTTTGATCATCGTAAACTACATGCTTGTGATATAATAATCCTTTTTTGCACTGTACTGAGAAACACCAAAGTGCGTGGTGGCCTGTTGGTAAACTAAGTAGACGCGACTGTCATGTTCACGGTGGTCGCGGGTTCGAATCCCAGGGCACACCTCTGACTTTTCGGAGTCATGTGTGTATTGATAGTCAATCACCACGCACTAAAACGGTGAAGGAAAATATCGTAAGGAAACCTGCATACCATAGCGATTTATAAAAAAATATATGGTATGTAAGTCCGCCAACCCGCACTAGGCCAGCGTGGTGGACTATATGGCCTAACCACTCTCAATCGTACTGTCGATTGTAGAGTAGGCCAGTGCCCTGCAGTGGGACGTATATGGGCTGATACAGATACAGAGAAACTCCAAATAAATTACATAATTATAGTAATAATAGCACGAGTGGACTTATCACACTAGGTAATTTCTTACAGGTAGAATTATTAATTGGTTTAAGCAAAGTCTATTAAAAACTTGAAAAAATAATTATAACTAAATGAAAGTAATTACAAATGGATCAGTGTTGTGCATTTTTACTTAGCAGCTTGAACACGTTCAGAAGCAATGGCAATGTAGTAACTGAATGATTCGAAAAGTCTTCTGTAAGTTAATATTAAAAAAGTTTATCTTACTTTCATATGTAGTGTTGCAAGTTTCTGAATAGGACCCACTTCCGAAAGTTCACTATCAAAGTCCTTAAAGGAGGTCATTGCTTATGGTTTAATATTGATAAATAAATAATTAACTCCAACAGCCACATACATACTCCTGGCCCACACTAACATGGGGTGTGTGATCTTGTGTCGTGTGTATCAGGAACTACGAGTGACTTTTCGGTTCACAAACACCCAGACCCGGAAGAATATTAAATTTGCGGGCCCCATTAACATTTCTTTCGATGCGGCGATCGAACCCGCGATCTCTCGTTCCAGAGACGGCGTCGAATTAGTTTAACAATTAGACATTCTATAGCTGAAAATGATTATTTGATTTTATTCAACTAAACAGGCATGCCCTAAGAATTTTATTAGGCCGATTACCCCTTATACTATCTGTCTAGTACTATCAACTTATTAGTATCAAAGCTATGAGCTAGAAATACTAATCCCCTATAATCCTTAATATCTGGAGCTAAACGGCGATAATGTTTTATACCTTGTTCATTAAACGCCTACAAGTAAATCCACTATTAGCCATTTCACTTATCTGCGTTAATTTGCACAGCTATGTATCTGTTAATAGGTTCCCGTTTTTATAAGCAGCCTAGTTTTTGTAAATAAAATGAAAATTATGTATTATATACATCAAATTTGTACATTACGTAAGTTATATGATTTTTCTTGTTCAATAATCCAATTTGAAAAGCAAGTTTGGCTAAAGAAGAACAAGCAAGAAAATTTTGTGTTGTTTTTTGAAACCAGTTTATAATACAGTGAATAGATAAGTTCGTGGTGGCCTGTTGGTAAACGAACCTGACGTTGCTGTCAATATATTCACGGTGGTCTCGGGTTCAAATACCAGGGCACACCTCTGACTTTTCGGAGTAATGTGTGTATTACTCCAACCAAAATGATGGAGTCTTGGTTTATACTAGCAATTCTTTAAATTGTATTTGCGAGGAACCAGATTTTTGCGATGCCAATTGTTTGATTCTTAAATTCGCCAATGAATTTGCTGTTGTTGCTCTTTACCGATCTCCTGCTACTACAAATATTACAAATTTCTTGACTAGTTTAGACAGTGTACTTAATTCATTACAATACTTTAAAACCATAGCAATTTTAGGGGATTTAAATATTAATATCTTAAATTCTGATAATACCAATGCCGACGAGTATCTGAATCTACTAGCGTCCCATGCACTATTACCCACCCATATTTTTCCTACAAGAGGTTCTAACTGCCTTGATCATATTTTTCTAAAAAGTAACAAACCTGCCTTTACTTTCATTCTTGATTCTCTTATTACCGACCACTCTCCAAGTATTCTATGTTGTTATAATAGACTGAAAAATACATCCTCTATGCCGATTGTTAAACGTGTAAATGAATTGGCGGTTTTAGCTGACCTAGAAAACACAGATTTTTCGCAAATTCTGACCGCTCAGGACGCAGACATGGCTGCTAAAAATTTAGTTGATGTCATTTCCTCATTAATTGACAAACATTCATTAACGGTTGTCATTCCCTCTAGAAAAAGAATTATCAAGCCTTGGATTACTCCGGGACTCTTACGGTGCATTCGTAACAGAGACAAATTGTATAAAAAGACAAAAAAAGACCCAAATAATATTATTGCAAAAATTATATACACACGATACAGCACATTCTGCAACAATCTTCTCAAAAATGTTAAAATAAATTTTGAAAAAACTGAATTGCACAAAGCACGTGGTAATCCTAAGGCTATGTGGAAGACGATAAAGGAAATTGCAAACATTAATTACAAGAAATCACATGCAGACCACTTATTGAGTCTTAGAAACAGTCCTCTTGAATCTGTAAACGTTGTCAATAATTTCTTTGCAAATACCGGTAAAAATCTGGCCTCAAAAATCATACCAACTACATCTACGCAAGACCAAATCAGTAATAAGAACTCCGTTTGTTCTACCCAAAACTCCGTAACACTTGACTCAATGGCTATTTATCCTGTTGATAATGCCGAATTGGAGCGTATTATTCTTGGTCTTAAATTAAACTGTGCCGTTGGATGGGACTCAATCCCAGTATCTATTATTAAAAATGCCCGAAACATACTTATTCCGATTCTAACCCACGTTTATAACCTTTGCCTCTCAACTGCTGTATTCCCTAAAGTATTTAAGAAAGCTTTAGTGTATCCCATCTTTAAATCTGGAGCTACAAACAGCGTAAATAACTATAGACCTATTGCAGTGCTTAGTACACTTTCAAAAATATTTGAGAAAATCCTTAACAGTAGACTCATCAAGTTTCTGGACAAAAATGATATTATTGCTCAAAATCAATATGGCTTTAGAAAAGCTAAGTCCACGGAAGATGCAATTCTAAATTTGACCGATTCTATTGCCATAAATATTGATACTCAAACTAAGACACTCGGAATCTTTTTGGACTTATGTAAAGCATTTGATACTGTTTCCATTCCCATTCTATTAAATAAGCTAGAGGATGTTGGTATTCGTGGACTTGCGTTGGATATTTTTGAAAGCTATTTAACAGGTCGTTCCCAACAGGTCAAAATAAACAAATTCATCAGTAATGAGGAAACTGTTTCTTACGGTGTACCGCAGGGTAGTGTGTTAGGGCCTACACTGTTTCTCGCATACATTAATGATTTGTGCAAGATCTCAATTCCCTCGTGTAAGATTTTGTTATATGCGGACGACACTGTTCTCCTTGTCCAGGGCTCTACATGGGAGGATGCAAAAACCAACGCCGAGGCTGCACTATGCACTGTTGTGAACTGGCTCAACCGCAATTTGCTCACTCTTAACTTGGATAAGACCAAATTTCTAGCTTTTGCGCCCAGAAAATCCTCGCTTCCTCCTTCCACGTTTGCTCTAAAAGTCCACAACTGTCAGCATTCTTCTACTGTTTCATGTCAGTGTACAGAAGTTGCGCAGACTGACAATATCAAGTATTTAGGAATTGTGATCGACAGTAATCTCACATGGAAATACCAAATTGACCTTGTTGTTTCTCGATTACGTAAACTAATGTATATTTTTAAAAATCTACGAAAATCAGCAGATCTCCCGATCCTCAAATCTGTATACATTGCTCTGGCCCAGTCAATTGTAAGTTACTGTATCACAGTTTGGGGAGGTGCCTGTAAAACATTCCTTCTGCGAGCAGAGAGAGCGCAAAGAGGAATACTAAAAGTCATGACTGGTAGTCCAAGCCGTTTTCCCACTTTTGAACTTTATTCACTTTGCGAAGTCCTTACAGTGAGGCAACTCTTTATCTACCACCTTATTCTAAGAAAACATAAATCCTTACCATTTGACCCTAACATCTCTAAAAACAAGCGTAGAACTGACTTGGTTTGTCCCAGGCTTTACTGTAATTCTACCCTAGCCTCTCGCCAATTTTACTATTTAAGTCCCAAATTGTATAATAAGCTAAATAAACAACTAAATATTTTTCCACTCACAATCCGAGAATGTAAAATAAGCTTATTTAATTGGCTCCAAACCCTAACATATGACAATACAGAAAAAATATTATTGATTGGTTAAAGCAGAGTTTCTTACCTAGTTGTACTAAAATATCTCACGATTCCTAATCAAAGCACCAAAATAAAATAAGTATATAAAAATAAATAAATGATATGATGTAAATGTAAATAGTTTATATCCACACAGACGCACATACTTACACACTCATACATACACACACACACACACACACACACACACACACACAAACACACTCACACTCACACACATCCACACACACACACCCACACACATTGGCTGTTTATATTTAGATTTTGTCACATTATTTTATCACGTTAATTTAACTCTCATATTTTGTGAAACCTATAAAAGCTAATGTTATAAGGAGGGCCTAATAACTGCGACACAGTTACAACTATTGCAGTTATTATGGCAACAGTTTTGTTGTTACATTTTTGTTGGTTCAGAAATAAACTTATTTTTATTTATTTATTTATTATTTATTTATTGATAGTCAATCATCGCGCACTTTAAACGTGAAGGATAACATCGTGAGGAAGCGAGCATACCATAGCCAATTTATAATAATTTCTATGGTATGTAAAGTCCGCCAACCCGCACTAGAGCAGCGTGGTGGACTATATGGTCTAACCACTCTCAATAGTAGTCTCGATTATAGAGCAGGCCGATGCCATATATTGAGCCGTATATGAGCTAATTGATAGATTGGAAAAAAGTATACCGGATTAAGGCATAAAGTATACAGAATGATTTGAGTACAGTCATTACCTCACCGAACCTACACCATCCAAATCGGTGATACCCTCAACAAGGGTCAGGTCAAAAGTATCCCTGAACCGACGAGAATGCATGAAGAGGTTGATGAAAGTGGATGAAGCGAAAGCAATATCCTGTACCGGGTATCTCAAGACTGCTACCGAAAACGAAGCCGGGTGGTAGTTTTAGAGACTACAAACACAATGCAACTAAAAATTTCGCAAAGAAACACGACAATTATTTTTTATGATTTTTTAAATATCGTCATTTTTGGGTGGTAAATCCATGGGTTTTGCTAAAATAATAATTTAAACGCTTTTATACCTTAGAGTCTTTATAAATAAAAGGGTATACACTATTATTTTAGGAAAAAAATTACCACCCAAACATGGCCATAGGAAAAAAAATAACAAAAAAATATATCGCTGTTTTTTGCAACTTTTTCTGTTGCATTGTGTCTGAAGTCGCTTAAACTACCACCCGGCTTCGTTTTCGGTAGCAGTCTTGATATACCCTGTATATCCTGGTGGTAGGTCTCTCATAATATGTGAGAGGCTATCTAGGAAGGTACCACCACAATGTCTATTTCTCCCGTGAAACAGCAGTTTAAATGCACTGTTGTGTTCCGGATTGAAGGAAATTATAGCTAGAGTAACTACTGGACATATTGAGACTTAACATCTTATGTCTTGGGCTGGCGAGCGTAGTGGAATTTTACTACTGATTATAAGCGGTCGCCATTCATAGCAATAAACAAAAATATATGTCAGGACCGAGCCAAGTGACGGTCTATAGTCTCTGGCCTATGGGATATAAAGTGGCACCTATGGGATATAGGCGTGACGATTAGGTATGTATGTATTGATTGACTCAATTAAACACAGGCTTCGTTGCTTAGTTGGTTCAAGACTCTGTTGTAAAATCAGAGGCTGCGGGTTCTAAATTTGGTCTATATAATATTGTAAGGGAGGGATTTTGATATCGCGAAGATCAAGTGACTACAACTCTCTGGGTGGTAAAATACAGCATATTCAATATGCACTAGTGGTAGGTACCCCATATGTGAGATAAGCCGCACTGTCTATTTGTCGCGCTAAACAGCAGTGTAAAAACACTGTTGTATTTAGAATTAAAGGACATTGTAGCAGAGTACTTTCTGGACATACTGAGACTTAACATCTTATGTCTCAGGAAGGCGAGCGCAGTGGAATGCCAAGCATTGCTTTATACTTCAGGATGTTGTTTGGTGGTTTCATGAGTGGTCGTATCGCTTTACATCAGACGAACAGCATGCTCGCCTTATCATTTATTACATTTTAAAAAAATGGAGTGTGTAATTGCGCAGTCTAGAAATATTTGTTATAAATTCAAAAAGTCTCTCGTATTTTCTGAAGCCTACAATACAAGACTTGCATCCTACTGTGGAATGTCTTACGTAAGTGATTTTCGGGTGTATTTATTGCATTTTTTATTACTATTTGATAGATTGTTAATATACTTGTGCGGAAATCGAGCCAAAAAATACCAGGTGCATTATCAACCATACGTAATGCAGACAAATATTTATACAAGTGGGAGTTGCCTCCGATATATTTCTTTAGCGCCTACTAATTCCTAAGTGATAGTGTTTCGACACGCTATTTATTCATAAAGTGGTTTCTGTTATTTTGCAACCGTCACAGATTAGTTTTTGCTCGCCGTTTTGGGTAACATAATATGGATTTTAATTTAGAATCAGGAAGAGAAGACGAAGATTTAGAAATAAATACACTTAGGAATCTAGTCATTGCTACCTGCCCTTCCTCTCTTCTAAGTGACGTTTTTCTGGCCATCCCAGGGTCCACCTTAAGGTTAATTCTCCTTCATTTCGTTAAATTTTCAGTATCCTCAAAAGTAAGGCCATTGACCCTCACATCTTTTTCACGACATCCAGCCAGCGCTTCTTTGATCTACCCCTCGGTCGATGTCCCGGAATGTAGAGGCTCTATATCATTCGTGGAATATAAAGTATTCCTTTCTATAAAGCTGGGTAGTTAAGGTGGGGAACGAATTGAAAAGAAAGACAAGAGATTTTGAATCCGTTGCCAGTCACGACACTTTGCAATTACCCTGGATAAGAAATAAATACTGATTTGCAGATATATGAGGGACTATTTGGTTTTGCCAACATCAAGCTATGAAACAAATATCTAGATAATTTAATAGTAAAATTAAATTTCTCAATACTCTAATAGTTCTCGTTTTACAACCAACTGTTAATACCGCCTATTGTAAGAAATATTAATTTACAATCTTCTTTGTAAAGCCAACATGATTAGCCAAGAACCCATAAGTAAGTAGGAAACGTAATATGATTTGAGGTCTAAAGCCTCATTCAAGCTCCTTTTAGTATAATTTTAGCATACTAAACTCACTAGAAAGAGTAACAAATATCCACATACAAACATAAATATCGGATCTTTTTCAAGTACTCAACTTTATCTCACAGCGCGAGAAGCAAGACATTCAAGAATCAACAACAATATCATCGGAATAAGTCTCCTAATGCAAATATATAAACCGCTCACCAATCCAGTAATAAATATCAATTTCTGAGTTACATTCAACGAGTCTGCGTGACTCCGTAGCCATTATACACAATCATAGTCATCATTTATCAAGAATTATCACCCATTTGAATAATACAATAAGTATTGAGCGAGCTGAATCAATTATTGGCGTGCGGCGTGAAATATTTTGCGTGTAGTGTGGCGCCGCGCAGTTTGCAACAAGCGTTGTGATTGGTCAATTTCAAAATTCGAATTGCACAGGGTGCGGAGCTCACGGGGCGCTTTTGTTGATTCCCTATTGTGTTGGAACTTGTTGGTACCTCGATAAATTAGTTTTATTGTACTCAATCGTGGTGAAATCGATTAAATATTTCATGGAGTTAGTGATTCGTTTTGAAATCGTCCTGGTGAATATTTATGAAGTTACTTACTTAATGATTCATGGCAATTTTTTTGTTGAATGATCATTTACATGACATGCATAGTACAAAGTTTTTAGTCCTAGGTTGCAGATTATATTACTTTCCGTAAAACTTTCAATAATTATATTAAAATACAACATAAAATGTTGTTATCGTATTTACATCCACATAATTACAATGTAAAAGGCAAAGATTAATAATGTGTTTAATTGATGTTAAAATTATGTAATCAACAATGATGTGTGTATGAGGTGTAAAATACAAAATTAAATCTGACATACAACTAATGATGGTAACAAATATTATCTTTACTACTTACTTAGTGTCACTCATAACTGGATAAATTAGCCCCATTCATCCATAATGTTGGCCTATTGAAAACGGATAAGGTTCTTAAATTCAATTGACAGCCTTAGTGGCGTAGTTAGGTGACAAAACAAAACACGATTTAACTGTGAGGTCTGTTTTTCACAGCTACAATACATTCTTAAGAGGTGGTATTAGAAATTCACGTTTAAAATCTTGTAAGACTATTTTAGAAATATTTTTTTGATTTCACAAATTCAAAATATATACTAATACTATCAGGGTGGTAGTTTTGGTAACTACATACACAATAAATAAATAACACACAACAGTCACATACATAGTCCTGACCCTACAGTAAGATCGAGTCTTGTGTCGCAGGTATGTGGAATTACGAGAGACTTTTCGGTTTCACAACCACTCAGACCCGAAAGAAATATTTGTGGGCCGCACAAACATTTATCTCGGTGCGGGGATCGAACTCACGGCCTTTCGTTTCACAGGCGGCGTCTAGCCGACTGCGCTACGGAGGCTGTCAATGCAACTAAAAATTTCGCAAAGACACGACATATCTTTTTGTGGTTTCATAAATATCATCTTGTTTGCCTAGTAAATCCATAGTTTTTGCTAAAATAATAATTTAAGCCCTTGGGTAACGTTTAAACATAGCATCTTTAATAATCAAACGATGTACAATGATGATGTTTTTGGCAGTCTAACTATGTATATCCTATATAACCAAAATAGAACGATAAAATTAGCTACGAAAAATAGAAATTCAAATCTTCAAAGAAGGTCGCATTAAAACACCAATAACCGAGCCGCAGTAAGAGCGATGTTCACCGCTCTGACTGGTTCTCTATTTATAGTTTTATCAATTGGATTCAGCTGAGCATTAGACTAGCTAGGATTGATGAAAGAGCCGTAAATCCTTCAACGGACAGATAAATCAACACATCTTAGTTTACGTAGAATGTTGTTTTAAATGTCCCTTGATAGTGCGGAGTGCTCTTTGAAGATTTTTGTTGTAATTTTGTTAAAATCTGTTGGTTTTTGGAGAGCGGTCGCAGCTTCAAATCCCAGGTATTTCAATAAATTTCATGTATAGGCATACCTATATTGTGGAAAATAGATACTTTTAAAACACAGTTTTGTTGCTGTATGAAAATTACTGTTCAATTAATTCACCTTAATGTTTCAAAACTCAACGACGACTTATTGTGGTGACCAAGATTACGTATATCAAAAAGTAAAGTTACTGGGGTCTAATTTCCTAATTTCATGAAAGCAATAAATGTATTCGTATATTGTTGAACTATTAATTATATATAACTTCACTGAAATTAATGCTGATAATTCTATATTAATAAATTACAATTACAATACATTTTTATTGTAATACTTTTTTAAACCCTTCATATATTTTTCAATGATATTGTTTGAAATCAACCTCCGTGGTTTAGTTGGTTAAATGGGTTCGATCTCCGCTCCGAAACAAATATTAGTGTGATCCACAGGTATTCGTTTCGTCGGGTCTGAGTGTTTGAGACCGAAAAGTCTTTTGTAGTTCCTGATACCTATGACACAAGACACGATCTTAATGTGGGGTCAGAACTACGACTGTTGGATGTATTAATTTTTGACATTTATTTTTTATATGGTTTTAGCTCTCAATCGATTAAAATTTGATAGTGTGCTGATTTTCAACTAAAATTTATTACTTCAAGTAGGCTAACAATTGAGAGACAATAAACCTTTTTATGGATAACGAAAATATCGTGATGGAACCTGTTTACTATGGAGTCTTACAAGAGTTAATATATTTATCTTTGAACTATTTATAATAAGATTTAAGAATTATTTACGGATTTGTTCGCGGATTTTGTTTGATTTTTACATTTTTTAATTTCCCGATGTTTCTACTACTATACTTTCGTGGTCACGAGGTGGACCACGAAGTTAAAATATGTAAATAATAGTTATATTTCAATGTGTTATATTCGCATAAATCTAAGAAGCCATTATGCTTTTATCCCTGATATAAATAAACAAGCACGCAAAATCTAAATATCAAGTGTGCTTTGAAATCTAAGCGAACTTATTGACAGTATTAGGACACATGGACACTAATACATAGATACAATAACAAATTGTTTTAAGCTTATCCAGACTGTATCAGATATTGCAAAACACAAATACATCACAATACTACGCTCAACCTTTTAAAGTCATTTATCAATACCATTCGTAATGGCTTCCAGTATTCAAATTTGTAATTAATCATAGACAATGTATGTTTAATTGTATAACAACCAAATACAGCGGAGATTAGAGAATTTATGGTAACATTAGTTTTGGCTGCGTGGTCGTTTAGTTTAGTTCTTATTTTTTTAGTTTTTACGATGTTGCCATAAACTCTGGCAATGTCACGTAGTTGATTGATTAATTAATCAGCACAAATAGAATTTCGTGATTAATTTGTATGATAATATGCATAAACGACGAGTACACATTAAATATGATTACGTGAAACTATACTTCTAAGCGATACATACTTTAAGTAAAAAATTAGAAAGAAATTAAAGAGTCGACAGAAAAATACATTAAATAAAATATTACAGTATTAATTTTATTTATGATCAAATACTGATAACTCTTGCACAAATGTGTATAAATGGGGAAAACGTGAGCGTGAAAAGGTCCATGGTCATTTTTAGTTTTATATTACAAACAAGACTGTTAATTTTCATTGTTATTGATTTCCCTTTTTTTTAAGTAATACAGGGTAAAAGCGGTTATGACAGTCTTAAGAAGTAATTTTTGAATGAGCGTAGATCGATCTAAGACCATCATATTTTGATTTTTAATATAATCACGTAGGTCTTCCACCAAAGGATAACTTACGGAAGTTATTCCACCAAAGTTCACCAATTCAAAAACATAAGTTTTTTACAAATATATGTACATATATAATTCAAACAAAATTGTCACTTGTGTTCAGATAACTGTGAGAGAAAATATAAGAAAACCTATTTACCTAAATATTCTGAACGAGAATTTCAAACCTATAGGAATAGCACCAACCTGCACTAAGCGAACTTGGTCGACCTTGACAAATAAATTCTGCCTTTGCCTGTTTGTTTGGTTGTCTGTAAGAGATTGCCTAGTGCAATAAGGCCGCCTATTGTACTAACATACATAAATTAAGTAAAATAATGTTTTTGCTTTTGTGTATATACTTACTTTAGTTGATTGTTTATGTATCTTTTTTTTATTTCAATGAATGGAGAGACGAGCAAGCCGTTAGCCTGATGGTAAGCGATACGACCGCTCATAAACAGTAGCAAAATTTCACTGCGCTCGCCATCCTGATACATAAGATGTTAAGTCTCAATATGTCCAGTAGTTACTCTAGCTACAATGTCCCTCAATCCGAAACATAACAGTGCATTTACACTGCTGTTTCACGGGAGAAATAGACATTGCGGTGGTACCTACCCAGATGATCTCTCACATATGAGAGACCTACCACCAGTATTTGAATATAATTATGTTTGCAATGTACACTTACGTATTTATTATTTTAGATATTTTATCTATCTGAATGCGCATGTTTATTTATAACGAAAAAATGAAAATTGTTTAAATTAATATATTTGTATACATATTATCTATTCTCCATCTTTCATTCTTTTTTTTCCATTCCATGGTTGTCTGGCAGAAATTGCGTCAAGCAATAATCCAGTTGATATCCATATCTTTCTATCTATCTTTCTGTGTCTGGTGTACGCTTTGTACACTAGACACAGAAAGATAGATAGAAAGATATGAAAAAAATATATATGCAAAACTGGCTCAATGAAAAGGAAGATGATATTAGTTAAATAATAATAACTAATATCATCTTCCTTTTCATTTCTTCACATGATCACATAATATAAAACCCTCAAGTAATTTATATCAAACACGCTTTATACAAACGTGATGTGTCCGAGACGATCACGTAACGATAGGTAAATGATAGACCGACGGCGGAACGATGTGGGAACTTCATAAACCCATTACACAGATCATAATTCACGTGTGTTGTTACACTAATGACCGCGCCGACGTGCGGGCAAATTATCCGGGCTTGATAAAGACGAGGCTACACATATGGTTCAGGGAAATAAAATAAGTATGAAATTTTATAAAGGAATTTCCTTGTAAAGAGATGCTCACTGCCACAATTTTAATATTCAAAAGTGATAAATTTTATTTTATTTTATTTATTAGAATCTCTAACGAAGATAACTCATTACATATACAGGGTATCTCAAGACTGCTACCGAAAACGAAACCAGGTGGTAGTTTTAGTGAGTACAAACACAATGCAACTAAAAATTTCGCAAGGAAACGCGACAATTATTTTTTATGATTTTTTAAATATCGTCATTTTTGGGTGTTAAATCCGTAGTTTTTGCTAAAATAATAATTTAAACACTTTTACACCTTGGATTATTTATAAATAAAAGGATATACACTATTATTTTAGGACATAATGGATTTACCACAGAAATATGGTCATAGGAAAAAAATAACAAAAAAAATTGTAGTTTTTTTTTGCAACTTTTTCAATTGCATTGTGTCTGAAGCAGCTTAAACTACCACCTGGCTTCGTTTTCGGTAGCAGTGTTGATATACCCTGTATATTATACTATATATTTATCTATCGCGTGAATCTTCAATTACACGAGAGTACAGTTTGCACAGAGTTAGTTAACAACATCAATATTAGTACAATAATATTGATAAATCCTCGCTTTAGTTGCCTTGTTCTATAGAAGAATGGACCGTTTTTTGGCTAGAGCAAATGTGTCTTGGACAATCGATTGTATTGCATTTGTCAAGCAAATTAAAGAAATAAAACAAATAGCAAAACATGTAGATCCTACTATTTTAATTTGAACATCTATTTATACCATGTTTTATGCAATTTGATAATAAATAAATTAATTAATTAAATATTTAAGTAAAGTTTTATTCAATTAAATTGTCGTACACGTACAAACTTTATCAAAAACAAAATTCCCGTGGGACACACGTAGGCGAAACAAGTAATAAAGATTTATATGATCATGTACATGGAACCTTAAAATAATTTTCTAAGCAATGATTTATGTTTGTTCCGAAGCGGCTCGGAAACAAGCGTACACCCACGTTAGCCACGTAATGGCAAATAATCTAGGTTTTACAATCGTCCCAATCTAAGTTCTATTGCGGGTAAAATTGCCTCCTCTCAATAACGGATAACAAGTAGTGCGTTCATGCATGCGTATGCGCAGATGTTGGTTGAAATTAATTTAATGTTCCTTGGTTAATTGAAGATTATAAGACATGCCTTATGGGTAATCTTGAAATGGAAACTGTGAATCGAAGTAGAAATGTAAAGTAATTTTTTACCGAAAATGTTGAGTGCGTTTACGCTTTCCGTGCGCCATTTGGCTTTAAAACAGTGCTTATCGAATAAATTTTTATCCACCAAAAATTATTTAGAGGATCAAGTAATTATTACTAATTTTAGAAAATGTTGTCGTCTAGGGATTTAGGTGGAGAACATTTTAAATTTATTAATAATTTGTGAATACTATAAGGATTCTGAACAGAACTTTCCTTATTTAGGCTTCGAATGGCAATTTAGAAGCACGAAATATCTGAAATAATTAAATATATGACAAAAACAAAAATGCTACCTGACTAAAAATACCCTTAGGAAAGGATTCTGTTGAGAAAATAATCTTTTTGTGTGCGTTCTCGAGAAATAAAATTTTACACAATGCGAAATTATTCGGAGGCTCTCGTCAAGTATCTCTCTCATCAACCATAATAAAATATCATAACATGGCAATAATCAATTCCCTAATTACACTAAACTATTACGCGTCTGATAAGCATACAAACAATTTTATCACTTCTTAGTACCATAAACATATATATATTAAGGTAAACTGCAGGGCATAAATCAAAAGAAATGACATCAAAAGACTCAACCCGTGATCGTGCGGTCTCTTAGACCCGTCCTACAACCGATGACATGTTTATGGGTCTGTGTGACCGCGACCCAACATAATGGGCCCACTTTGTATTAGTTACAAAAAGGAACATTTCGAATTAGAAAAGGTGTTAAGGAGATAGAGTAGCGTATCCTGCTTGGTCGTAAAATGATTCTAAAAAAATTGGAGCGAGCGAAGGAATTTAGAGGCAACAATTTCATCATATTAACTCGGCTTATTTGATAATAATTGACGTCGGATTAATGTAACCGTAGTATGAAATATTGTAGTGTTATTGGTCCAGTTTAGTTGAGTAGTTAATACTGCGGTCTGGGTTCGATTATCGAGTCATCGCGTCTATTTTTTTTATAATTTTTTATCTGTGTTTTTACTATTTCGTGAATGTGTCAAAAATACACAAGTTAGTTTTAAAATTGTAACCTTTGTTTATTGGGGCGTCAAAAGTACCCCGAAACATATTTTGTTAGTAGTTGCACTGCTGTAAAGATAAAGTATCTACTACAGACAGGCGACAATCACCTAATGTTCGACAAAATAATGCCAGGTTTCTCAATTTGTCTGAATAATGGAGAATTTGTTATTTGACTGTGTTCGATTTTTTTGTATTATTTTGCGTAGAAACACAAAAACCATTTAAATAAAATATTTCTATCAATACAGTATTAGATTAGATCGTAACATAAAGTAAATATTAGTTATTAAAAGTGTAGTGGGTATATTTTACCTTCTCTTTCATACGCGCACACTGTAATGAATGTTAAGCCTAGTGACGTCACTATTTAGTTTTGCATCCTTTTTCTTTTACTCCCACTTAATTTGAAATTATTCTATCTTATCAAATCCTTAATGTATTTACAATATTAAATTTTTGAAATGGATTCTTTTTTATATAAATAAACGTTAAAAAAATTAAGTGAAAATATCGTATTATATCCGCGTGTAAAATCAGTAATCTGAAACTAATCTTATCAAAAGAAAACATTAAATTGTGAATTTCTAAAGCTCCTAAAGAAAAAAATGGAACAAATGCAGGACCCATTAAATATTCATTTGTGTTATACATTAAAATAATTGAATTTATATTGGAGTGGAACAGCTTAAAAAGATCACCCATGTGGTTTCAAAGATGAACGTATTTGTATGGGCTATTGTTGTCGTGTGACTGTTTTCGTTGTCCTCCGATATTTTTAATAAATAATTATAGTAATAAACTGTTATAAACACCTATACAAAATAAACTAATAATGCAAAACGAAATAAGAAAGGAAGAAAGAAGAAGAAGTACATACATACAACATTGAGTAATATAAAAGTATGGTGGTAGGTCTCTCATATGTGAGAGGCTGCCTGGGTGGGTGCCACCGCAATGACTATTTCTCCCGTCAAACAGCAGTTTAAATGCACTGTTGTGTTTCGGATTGAAGGACATTATAGCCAGAGTAACTACTGGACATATTGCGACTTAACATCTTATGTCTCAGGATGGCGAGCGCAGTGGAATGCCAAGCATTGCTTTGTAAATCAAGGTGTTGTTTGGTTTTTCTTCTGTTCATGAGCGGTCGCATCGCTTACCATCAGGCGAACGGCATGCTCGTCTCGCCATTAACTGCACTAAAAAAAAAAGTATAATGGTTAAATAATGAAAATATCGTGGCCACTCAGCTTCATGTTACAATGTGGTGCAAGCCACAACACAACGATGATTTTCAGTGGCCATCTTAAGTGACGTACAGCCGTCAAACCAAACAATCAACAATATGTATAAAATACGAAATGCTGCTCCCATAGGATAGAATAAAAATTATAATTAGACGGTCATCCTAAAACAGATCATTACGGTATAAAATTTGAACTACCGACATGAGTATACAATTATTATCCATACATCCATCCATCAGCCAAAGGAAGTCCACTGCTGAACATAGGCCTCCCCCAATGATTTCCACAGAGACCTGTTGGAGGCAGCCTGTGTCCAGCGACGTCCCGCGACCTTTACCAGGTCGTCGGACCATCTTGTTGGTGGACGTCCTACGCTGCGCTTTCCGCTACGCGATTATTATGCAGCAACATAATACCTGAATGTTAGCACAGAGTTTTTTTTTGCATCTCAGACGGTAAAAAGTTATTAATTTATTTGTTTTGTTACAATTATACCTCTATAACAATTAATTATGGGTAATGCGAGTGGAAGCAAAATAGGTTTATTATAGGTAGGTATATTTCTTGCAAGCGAGGAGCAAACAGGTGACCTTATAATAAGTGGTCACTGCCACCTATGAATATCCATATTGTTCGATCAAACAATCGGGAGGGGAGTGAGAAGGATAAGGGATGGGAAGGCATATTGGACAAAAAAGCTGTAGCTCGACGTCAATCTCTTGCGAGATAGTGATACCGCCTTTGACCATTTTGAGTCATGAGTGGCAACAGCGTGGCTCTACCACTTGTGTATATTTTTAACATCATAATCGATCAGTATGGCTAAAGTTTATTTATGACCAACAGTGTATGACCATATGACTCACAATCTCGTAACGTCCAGCACAATGGAAACAGTGCCACAGCGCCCTCACTCGTAACTATTATGTTTGACACTTAATACTTCCTTTAGGGGTTGAGATTTTGAATAATAGGCCAATAATACCCGCCATTTGTTTGAATTATACCCTTTTTATTTATTCAACTGTGTTTTTTCGACGCATATTTACGAGATATTAATACGTAAGATTTCTTCTGTGATGTATGATATCATAATTAACCATCACAATAGATTTGGAACGATCCTTTTATTTATACGATTTTAAAATGTGTGATCGTTTTTAATAGTCTCCTGTTTGATGTTAATTTTATGGTTTTTATGTGAATATTTTAGATAAAGTTTTATTTATTTTAAATCGTCGTTTAGTGTCGCATAGTTGTTTGTGTGTTTTCATTATTTATTTGGTATAATAGGATACTTTAGTGCCTTTTTAAATTGACCATCAATTTTAAAATTATAAACCACTGAGCGGTCTCATAGGCTACCTGGGTAGGTAACACCGGAATGTCTATTTCTCCCGCCAAACATAAATGTAAAAGCACTGTTGAGTTCTGGTTTAAAGGACATTGTACTCAGAGTAACTTGCTGGATATATTGAGACTTAACATCTTATGTCTCAGGGTGATATGATATAGATTGATACATGCATTGTTGATAGATACCGGCCTGATAACCGATTTAAGCCGGACTTACGCAGACGGAACTCGGAGAACGAACATATTATGTGCATTACTGTGTAAAGATATTTATACGAAAATATGCATAAAATATAAATCCGTATCTCGTATGCAATGTATTTTTTTATGGAATTCCAGAATATATTTCGCGTTATTAGCTTCCGTGTACGCAGATGCTACATCATAACCTAATCTTTTGCAGTCAATCTTTCGTTAAAAAACGTTCCCATATTTTAAAATACCTCTCAGTCTGTGGAATGTTTGCTTGTACATACATATCAAGATAATATGTTTGTTCATTTATAAATAAAGAAATACACCCAACAGTCAAATACATAATCTTGACTCCACACTAAGATCGAGTCTTGTGTCGTGGATATGACAAACTACGAGAGACTTTTCGGTCTCACAAACAGCCAGACTCGAAACTAATGCGTGTGTATTAATAAAATAAATAATAAAATAATAAACAACACCCAACAGTCACATACATAGTCCTGACCCCACACTAAAATCGAGTCTTGTGTCGTGGGTATCAGGAACTACGAGAGACTTTTCGGTCTCACAACACCCAGACCCGGAAGAAATATTTGTGGGCCAAACAAACATTTCTCTCGGTGCGGGGATCGAACCCGCGGCCTCTCGCTTCACAGGCGGCGTCTAACCAACTGCGCCACGGAGGCTGGCTGTATTACACAAACATTTGTGTCGATGCGGAGATCGAACTTGTGACCTCTTGTTTAACAAGCAGCGTCTGAACAACTTTTTTTTTCTTCGCCATAATTAAGTGGGCTAAGCTCATAGTTCACCATACTTTGCTTAATGGTTTGGCAGACTTCACATTCGGTATGTAATGCATCTAACTGAAATTGAAATGTATTTAAATAAATGTGTTTTCTTTCTTTCTATTGATTAGTCATGTAGGCAATTAAAGATCTCTTATGACAACTACAAATATTCTAGTAAATTCCTATAACATTCAGATTTATTACATAGAGTCTATGGCAAAAAGGATTCTTCACGACATATTCCTTCAAAATTAATACCCAAGCATACCCACACAACACAAGTCAAGACAAAATCTGCCATTAGAACGCCTCTCACGCGTGGAAGAATTCCTCATGTTTAACATCGAGATCGCTACCCGCCTTATATGAAACATTTAACAAGACACGGACATTTTAATGAACCAGCAATTAGCGATTTTCGGACAAACAATTCATATTGATATATTTTTTAACAATTTGCCATTACTGAATTTTATAATTGGAATGGATTGATATGAAATAATAACGTGGAATATAGATGTAATTTGTACCTGTAATTAGTGGTTTTTTGACAAATATTTTATGTGCTGATTTAATTTAGGTAGTATTGAATTATATAATTGCAATGATTTCAAACGAAACTTTATTTCGGTTATAATTATGAATTTTCTTAGAATTAAATATATGCTTTTTGTTTCTAGAATATTACACATTAAATTAAAACTATTACTTACGGATTTTATTTCGGATAAGTCCGCGCCGTGACGTAACTGAAACTTCGGGAACTGAAAAAAAATTAAAAAATTAAACCAAATCCGCAATAAAATCCGTAAATAATAGATAGTTTTATTTCAAATCTATTCAGTATTCAGTATCAGCCCATATACGTCCCATTGCAGGGCACGGGCCTACTCCACAATCGAGAGTACGATTGAGAGTGGTTAGGCCATATAGTCTACCACGCTGGCCTAGTGCGTGTTGGCGAACTTACATACCATAGATTTTTTTATAAATCGCTATGGTATGCAGGTTTCCTCACGATGTTTACCTTCACCGTTTTAGTGCGTGGTGATTGACTATCAATACACACATAACTCCGAAAAGTCAGAGGTGTGCCCTGGGATTCGAACCCGCGACCACCGTGAACATGTTGGCAGCCGCGTCTAGTCCGTTTACCAACAGGCCACCACGCACTTATTTTCAAATCTATACTAATGTTACAAAGAGGATATGATTGTTTGTATTGAATAGTCTCTGAAACTACCGGACAGAATTGGAAACTTCCTTCACCATTAGAGTCCTACATTATCCCTGATGGACATAAGCGATAGAATATTTACAAATAAGTGTATCAGCACCGAGGCGGACTGGGCCAAGTCTTTTGTGAGCCATATCATGGAAATTCACTTTCCATGATATGGCTCTAACTTGTGTATTTATGGCTAATTCAGTTCATAAAAAAAACTTTTGTTAGAGTATTTTTTCTTGCGTTCCGTATATTGAAAGTATAGCAGTGATTCTTTCCTGGTCCAGATTTAAAACAATTTTTGATAGATTTACTATCCAAAAGTATGCTGTGGTCAGACAACGGTAGATGAACCCTGTTTTCAATAAAATTTTGTAGAGGTCCTCGAGGATGGCGTCTTTAACTCTGGATTTCCAGGGTTGAAGGCACAGAGCGCGAGAGTATTCAGTAGCTGTAAATAAGAAACGGTGCATGAAATTCCCTCAACAACGCTCTGTTCTTTTGTTACATATATACGTATATAATATTACGCCTTTCTCCTAGAAGGGGTAGGCAGAAGTGTTAGGACGCCCACGTTCCATCTTGTGCGTTCCGTCCGACGATGTTATAGGAATCGACTTTGTCGCCATTTCGAGCACAAATTTCTGACTCCAGCTGATAATTAATACAAAAAATGGTTGCCTGTAAAGTCGGTTTTACGGGCGAAGATTTTACGTGACAACGTCTTTTTCTCGGTAGAATATTTATTGATATGAATATAATTAAATTGCACAATAGGAACAAGGAATTGAATGAAAATAAGAATTGCACAAATTTTAACTATATAAATATATTTTGTTTACTAAAACATTGTACATGTAATGACGAATCTAAGCACTCCATATTTTCACTACAGACACAGCTGACGATACTTTAACCACACGTGTGAACTTGTATTGTGACGCTTTCTTGTTTTTCCAACGCCAAGAACGTTCGAGAAAGACAAAGACAGAGACACAAGCATGCGCCGATTCAATGCGCCTAATTCTCTAGTGCTGCGCGCGCACCGTTACGTTACCGGGCGTTACACTTTTTCATAAGTGACTCCCAGCCGCAACCTAATTTAAGACGTTGTCACGTCAATAAGAAAAATCGTATTTTGTCTGCTCTCGATTGTCGAGCTCGTCAAGACGATTCCTCTGACTCCAAACACGGGGGGTTTACTTTAAGAAATGACGGAGTTATGCCTGGACAAATATTTTAGGGGAGAGAGGGAGGAATTTGGGGATTTGGTTGGGGCCAATCTGTAGAGCTCACCGAGCCGGTTCCAAAGATACCAAACTCGGTGGGTCTACGATCTATATTGGCCGAGATAGGATTGGGGGGGGGTGAGGTAAATTTTCGGGGTGGGGGTAAGGGAGGGGGGGGGGGGGAGGAAGGTTTCGTGGGGAGGCTAACTTAAATTAATTTTTTGGAGGTAAAATATTTTTTTTTTGGGGGGGTAATTTTTTGCGTAATTTGGGATTTCTGGCGGGGTCAATTTGTAGCCCTCACCAAGACGGTTCCGAGGATACCAAACTCGGTGGGTCTACGACCTATGTTGGCCGAGATAGGATTGGGGGGGGTGAGGTAAATTTTCGGGGTGGGGGTAGGGGGGGGGGTAGGTTTCGTGGGGAGGCTAATAGGCACTATTTCGGAATAAGGGTGTGGGAAGGCAGGGGGGGGGCTATGGGACAATTTTGGAAAAAGTGGGTGAAACTGAAAAATAATTCTCTAGTGCTGCGCGCGCACCGTTACGTTACCGGGCGTTACATTTTTTCATAAGTGACTCCCAGCCGCAACCTAATTTAAGACGTTGTCACGTCAAAATCGAATTGAATTTAGCCCGCGATTCGAAACTTTGTACTAGTGCCAGAGTACAACAACGCCACCAAAGCATTATTTTTATTTGAATTATACTATTTTATATAACTTTTCATTAGATAAGTTAACTACTATGATATTAGTAATTAATTTTTAACCATTTTCTATTCTACAAGTATACATACTTATACGCGGTTGGTCCAAGCTCCTATATTACATTTCTGAATGATACATAAACTCCACTAGATTGGATTAGCGACAACATTAGTCACCTAATACCAACCAAACTGGAAACAAAAAGTTGCGAGCCCAGGTCAACGACCTTTGACCAAAAACGGTTCCTAGACATCGCATAGGTTCAGATATCGACTCGTTTGTCTAGCTCTGTCAGCCTAGGCGATGAAATAAAACATAGACGTTAAAGGCAAATGTTTACATCTTTGGCTGTCGTATGATATTATTCCAGTTATTTTTTTACCATGCACGTGTAATCTGACAACCGCCGTGGCGTAGTTGGTTAGACGTCTATGAATCGAGAGGCCTCGGGATCGATCCTCGTACCGAAACAAATGTTTGTGTGGTCAACATGTATTTGTTCGGGTCTGGGTGTTTGTGAGGCTGAAAAGTATCTCTTAGTTTCTGATACCCATAACACAAGACTTGATCTTGGTGTGGGTTCAAGACTATACCGGGTATCTCAAGACTGCTACCGAAAACGAAGCCGGGTGGTAGTTTTAGTGGCTACAAACACAATGCAACTAAAATTTTCGCATAGAAACGCGACAATTATTTTTTATGATTTTTTAAATATCGTCATTTTTGGGTGGTAAATCCATAGTTTTTGCTAAAATAATTATTTAAACTCTCTTATATCTTAGAGTATTTATAAATTAAAGGGTATACACTATTATTTTAGGAAAAAAATTATTTACCACCAAAATATGGCAATAGGAAAAAATTTAAAAAAAAAAATTGTCGCTTATTTTTGCAACTTTTTCTGTTGCATTGTGTCTGAAGTCGCTTAAACTACCACCCGGCTTCGTTTTCGGTAGCAGTCTTGATATACCCTGTATGTCACATATATTGTCTGGTGTTCAAGCAATGATTGGCATTCCACTACGCTCGCCATCCTGAGACATAAGATGTTGAGTCTCAATATGTACCAGTATATAACATATTTGTAGTTGTACTACTTTGTAATTCAAGGTGTCGTTTGGTTTTGCCACTGTTCATGAGCAGTTGTAACGCTTACCATCAGGCGATTGAAATGCTCGTCTCGCTATTCATTGCAATAAAAACAAGCCCGGGTATTAATTCCATATACGAGTCTCTTAAAAATTAGCAATTAAACTACGGGATATTTCGAAATATTTTTCAGAAGATATTGTTAAATATTTACATATCTATATAAGCAAATTGCATACTTTCATAGTTGGTATAAAGTTCTTCCATACGTAGATTTTACAGTACAAAGTTCTTTATTATCGTTCAATCAGGTAGAAACAAGACCTCTCCTGAGAAACATGCTTATTTACTGTGATACGCAGTAGGGACCTCAGAGGCGTATTGAGGAACAACTTAAGGGCTCTGACCCCCCAGAACATATAAAAGACTACAATACTACAGTTCTCAAATACGTAAATCAATCATATAGTATATTAGGTTGAAGTGTTTCAAAAATGTAAAATTAAATTTTAGCTCATAGGTCCGTCAAATAACCAAACCACTCAGCTAATAGTAAGTGATTGTCGTCACCCATAAATATAAACACTGTTGTATTATTGTGTTCTCAAAATGTAATGCAAAAGTAATAAAAAAAAGGATGGAATGAAAAAAAAATCCGGATTTTAGTAATTTCTCTCACCGAATCAAATTCTTGTTACTTTTAATCAGTTTTCTTTGACAGCGTGGTCCCATTGATATCCAATAATTTAATGAAACTACAACGTTAACTGTATTAGCCCATATAAGTCCCACTGCAGGGCACGGGCCTCCTCTACAATCGACAGTACGATTGAGAGTGGTTAGGCCATATAGTCCACCACGCTGGCCTAGTGCGGGTTGGCGGACTTACATACCATAGAATTTTTTATAAATCGCTATGGTATGCAGGTTTCCTCACGACAGTTACAGCGTTAACGCCCAAATATTGGAACGCAACTTAAATATAACTTGCGCTTAACTACGTTAATCCCGATTAAATCTACTGGCTAAGTAGGCCGTGCGCTAAGAACAACTTATTATTTGAATGGCGTACCAGTATTCGGGCGTCAAACAATTATTTTTGTCTTTATCCCCCACCAAAACACCTGAATACGTGCACACTTTTATAAATGCTTTTATTGTGAGTCAAATCGTAGCCCATATACGAGTTCAATAAATGATTGTGATCGGAGGATGCGGCGTGTAAAGCTAAGGGCTCACGACTCTCTTATCGCGGGGCAGTCTAGATCGGTAACTAAATTGCACATTGTATGCTACTCTATTGTGCCCCGTACATGTTCTTAATGTGAAGAATGGATAACCGGCCTTGCAGGGACATTTTTGAATTAAAGTTTTGTTTCAGGTAAAAGTTTTTGAATTTAATGGTTTATGGTGTCTGGATTTGTTGATGAAATAATTGTTCCAATAATCATGTTTTGTGAAAAAAGGTTATGTGGATAATCTTGGATGAGTTTTTACGACCAAGAACTTCGTTGTTTTTTGTAGTATTTTAGTATAGTATATTAATTTTCAAAAAGCAGCATAGTTAAACAATAGATATTACTTTTCAAATCACCGAATAATATAATTTATTTTATTTTATATAAAAATGGATCAATGTAATACGTGATTTAATTTTAAAAACATTGTGTTACAATAAATTATTTCAATAATGACAAAAGGTCGCGTGATTGATTTTATAAACCTTCGTCTCTTAATATATTTTTCAAATAATTATATATAGCTTTTTATAAAGCTTCTGCTGGGCTATTAAAAGCTTTTTAGATAGCCGTAATCGAGATCAGATAGCCGCAGAAGCTAAAAGTGTTCCAATGATCTGATAGCTCAAAACGCATCCAGTGAGATAAGGCCATACCAGGGTTATTGATGGTTTGTCTATGATCAAGGAGAATAATAAAACTATGATATTGAGCCATAGTGATGCAGGTGGTTAGATGCCTGTGAAAGGAGAGGTCGCGGGTTCGATGCTAGGCTCCCGACAGTTTTTTGAAAGATAAATTTTAATTATTTCTTATTCATCATTTTTTTTATTGCCTAGCAGGCAGACGAGCTAGCGGCCCGCCTGATGGTAAGCGGCTACCGCTGCTCATGGACCTCCGTAGTGCCAGGGGACCAGCACAACAAAGTCGCTGCCTACCTCAAGGATAGTACTCTCCTTAAACCTCGTTTGAAGAATTCGGGTTTGAGTATTGACTAGATCGAATTTCTAATACCCATGGCATAAAACTTGTGTCTTATGGGGGAATTATGAAGGGGGAAGGAGTATATAAATATATTATTAGGTGACCGTTATATGTTTTTATTTATATATCAAATATTTTACACAGCAAATGTTAAATGTTTGTACTGTGATACCGTGACTCATGTTCATAACATCGTCCTTGAATTATAATTATTTGTATCAAATTATATAGTTTTTGGGTATCTTCCATTACATTAGTTTTTAACTATTGGCACCTTAGATCAAATATACACTAGATACACAGTTCCCTGCACATGTTCTGTTAAAAAGTGGCACCGATGCATTGACACAAAAAAGGTAAACAAAAAGATCACATATTCCAAATATATTAACACAAATTCCACCTTATTCCTGGAGCTTAAAGTAGCTTCTCACATAATATTGTCTAAAGTTCTGCGACGTTTTAGAAGCAACGATCGGTGCGTGACTGAAGGCGAAAGAGTTCTTAAAGCACTTTGGTGCCATTTTCTAAGCGCTCATGTTGTATCTAGAGTATATTTGATTGAAGATTGGCACCTATGTGTCATATGATCCAGTAAATTTTTTTTTTTTTTTTTTTGATCCAGTAAATTGATTTAAAATTAAACATAACAAAAAATTATCGGCCTAGTCACAAAATCTTAATATTTTCAAGTAAAACCACACTAAAATGCGTGCACATTGTCTACAATAATTGGCTCGACCGCGAGCTCAGTGCTCGATTACAGGCCGCGTGCAGTCCACTACGGCACGTTCCGCTTGCGACTGTGATATCATACCTTTTGGCAATAACAAAAGTGAAAATTGTTATGGTATAACAGTGGTTACAAGTATATATATAATATTTATTCAAAAAGTATAGTAAATATTGCTTTATTTACATATATTACTTAGGTAAATTAAAAATATTGTCAAATAAAGTTTTAATATATTCTCCAAATTTTAGTTTTCAAAAATTAAAGTTTCAGTTTATTATACATGAAGTAATAGCAAGATTACCTCTATTTTTCCTTTTGATAAAATAATTTCATATAATTTGACAATAATATTATTTCTTAATTATTACAATACAAAAATCTGAAATTATTAAGGAAATAAAACGGCTCAAACCTGACAAAAGTCCGGGACCTGATGGGATAATGAACGAAGCATTAAAATTGCTTGCACAGCTCTCTCTATACCCTTAACAATACTCTTCAACAAAATATTAGATACCTCTAAAACACCAAAGGAATGGTCGGAGTCACATATTATATTACTTTATAAAATAGGAGATCCTAACGATGTAAGCAATTACCGACCCATCAGCCTTCTACCTACGCTATATAAACTGTTCTCATCGACAATAGAAAAAAGAATAAGTCCCACACTAGACTCATTCCAACCAATCGAACAAGCAGGATTCAGAAGAGGATATTCAACGGTAGATCATATCCACTCAGTCGAGTTACTCATCGAGAAATATCAAGAACATCAAAAACCACTCTATATAGCGTTTATTGATTACCAAAAGGCTTTTGATACAATACTTCATTCATCTATATGGGCAGTGTTTCCCACAAGTCTCAGAATGTAGAGACCGAATACATCAAAGTGCTGAAATACCTCTACGACAACAACACAAGCAGAGTGAAGTTGGAGTCAACAGGACCTTCCTTTCCAATAAAGAGAGGGGTAAGGCAAGGAGACCCCTTATCTCCTAGAATATTTATCGCAGTACTTGAGTCTATAATAAAAAAATTAAGCTGGAGCACAGTTGGATTAAATATTAAAGGTCGGCGAATTAGTCACCTGAGATTCGCTGACGACCTAGTCTTGTTTTCTGAAAACAGTACGGACCTAGAACATATGATATGCACTCTCCAAAAGGAAAGTAAACAGGTAGGCCTGGAGATCAATTTTGAAAAAACAAAGTTAATGACAAATGCATCAAAAAATCAACTACAAGTAGATAATATATCCCTAGAATATGTCGATTCTTATATATATCTGGGCAAACAAATCTCTTTTGATAAACAACGCAACGAAAATGAAATCGATAGAAGGATAAAAGCGACATGGAGGAAGTTTTGGAGCCTTAAGGAAATTTTCAAAAGCCAGATGCCTGTAAAAATAAAAAGAAAGATTATGAACAGCTGTCTCTTACCATCACTCACATACGCCAGTCAAACTTGGAAATTCACACGGCGAGCTGAAAACAAAATAACTACTTGCCAGAGGAGCATGGAGAGAAGCATGATGAAAATCAGAAAAATACAAAAAATTCGCCACTCCAAGATAAGGAAAGTAACAGGAGTAATAGACGCTTTAAATTACGCTAAGAGATTAAAATGGCGATGGGCAGGACACGTAGGAAGAATGAGTGACGACAGGTGGACAAGTCGGGTAACGTCCTGGCAAGGGCCCACAGGAAAAAGGAAGAGAGGAAGACCTAGAACTAGATGGGAGGATGACATTACACGAACTGCTGGAAAAAGATGGATGGCAAAAGCTATAGAAATAGCGGATAGAGACCACTGGGCATCTCTGGAGGAGGCCTTTACCCTCAACTGAAAGGGGTTCACGCCTAAAAGACATTTATGTTCTTTGAAATCGCATTCGAACTTCATCATTAGATTTTTTTTTAGAATTTAACAGTCACTATTACATTAAATTTATATATACAAAAAATAATATATTATACATTAATTACTATAAATACTAAAATTAAATAAATCAAATCTAGAATAGTTAATTTTTCAATCTTGAATTCTAAATTAAACGTAAATTGAATTTTATATATTTATTAATTATATAGCTTCCCTAACTATAAGTATGAAATGAAATGGAAAAAAATATTTATTATGCATGGACTTGAAAAAACAAAAAAATATTACTATTAATTATTGTTATATTACAAATGTGTGAAATAAAAGGCTTTTTTATTTTTTTTACTTATTTTATTTATTATTTCTTAAAAATATTCGTTATATTATTCTTTCGAAAATGCATTAAATAAATCGATGGTATATCGTGGTCCCTAGTGGAACCTACCTTGTGTACGTTTATCGGAAACCAAGCCTGTAATCTAAGCAGCATTGTTTGTAGCAGTTTCAGTGTACACATTAATTTAACTCGAGCACAATAAAAATATATTGTTTAACAAGTTGCTTATCCGCTGCAAAGACAGCGTGCTTTATTGGCACCAGCCTTCAACCGTGATATATTTTTTATTGGATTCCTGGCGAATTTCGAGCTAGCACGGTTTTGTAGCGCATTTTTTTTCTTTGTATGAAATCGTATTGCTAAATTTATACTTTTAAGGCATTGAGATAATATACTAGAGGGGACACTGCAAACAAAAGGTTTGTCACAAAATGAAGGGTACATTATATTTCTGTCTCTGTCACACCTTCGAAATAACATTATCTTCCCTCGCGCTTCTATGTGTACCCATGTGCACGCGCCATACGCATAAATGTTGTTCTCGATGTCCGATCTAGTATAATACCTTAATGTTTTAAGGATGTCCTTTACATGTGTAATGAATGAGTGATATTTATGTCCGTTTTTATAACAAAGTTAGCGGTTCGGGCCATCTTCTCCTGGGCGCAGACACTTTTCAAAATGACAGTCAAAATTTTCAATACAAAGTTTTTTTAATTCTTATTTTTTTCATAAAACGGCGACTCGATGAATATGTGTACAAAGTTTCATGATGATCGGTTGAATAGTTTTCGCGTGAAAGCGTAACAAACAAACTTACATTTATAATGTTAGTAGGGATGTTTTATGTCAATCGCGTTTCTTTTCCTAAATATTTATTACTGATATTCCTGCGGATTCTACACCGGGAATATTAAAGTAGAATTTTTTATCGAGGATCTAATATAAGGGGTTTGCAAGAATTTCACTCTTTAATCGCATGACCGCACAACGAAATCATTGTTAGAACTCCCAATTTGGCACGTTTTCCAAAGAAATAATCGATTTGTCTTTGGACATACAAAAACCATAAAAGTGACATAGCCATAAATCATTATTTATTGCAAGTAATGTCGAGACGAGCATTCCATTTGCCTGATGGTACGATACGACGGCTTCTGTACAGTACCAAAACTAAACACTATAAATTACAAAGCAATGCTTAGCATTGCACTGAGCTCGCCATCCTCAAAATCATAAGATATTAAGTCTCAATATGTATATTACTTACTCTGCCTACAATGTCCTTTTACCCGGAGTTTGTGTTCCATGTAAAATGCACTGTTGTGTTCCGAAACAACAGTGCATTTACACTTTTGTTTGGCGGGAGAAATAGACATCGCGTTACCTACCCAGGCGCAATTCATCAAAATCGATACAGCAAATACAATACACACAGACTTGCTTTTGCATATAGATCCAATTACCTTGAGCTATTTGGTGGTGTTAATTGCCCGTCCAATTGACAACCAACAAATAAACAGACTGGATGTTTGTCCGTTTCATAAACACGGCTTTGTTTTCTTTCCATTTTCCTTTATTTACGGTATTTACTGATAACAGAGCTCATTAGTCGCTCAATTAATTTCTTTATTCAATTATAGTTCATATTGGAAGAATGATTCGCAAGGTTGCGGTTTTTGTGATAATCGTTTTTTGTAAGTATTTTTAACTACATAATATGTACATATACTGACGTCTTTTTCCCCTGCCAGAGTGCCAGAACACCCACATTTCGTCTAGTATGTTCCGTCCCACGGTGTAATAGGTGAGCCTATCGCCATATAGGGTACAGGGACTCTGGGCTGATAATGAATAGAAAAATCTAATATCGCTTTGTTCATCCAGGGATTCGACACGAGACCTCAGCTTTGTAACTGTATCCGAGTACAACTACACCACCGTGGCAGACGAGAATTATTTTTACTACATTTCGATAAACCAAAGTGAAGTTGCTTATCATAGGAAAATTCTGATCTCCATAGCCGCCTGTAGGTAGCTTGCATCCAGCGTTTTCAAACAAGGTCTATATTTAATAGTGGATTTTCTGTGCCCAAAGGGAGAAATATATAGAAGGAGATAGATAGAGTATGCATTTATTTTTGCAGGTAGAACAGCTCTTCCAAGAAAATGTGATGAGTCTAAAAATTCCAGATTTAAAGAAGGTAATATAGGGGAGATTGGATATTTTCCATGGCTCGGCATTCTCAGGGTGCACTTCCGTAAGTATTTATTAAACTTAAACGCACAAACACACACACACACACACACACACACAATAATATCTGTATCCTTGAAGAGTAGGCAGAAATGCATCCGTATATCATTTTGTTATATCCATCTTTCTTTAGAATAGCTTATCCGGCTTGGCTACACGCGGGTGCAGAAGAACTTGTCAAAATGGCGGCCAAAATGTTCAATTCTGATTATCAATTTAGAATATTAATCAATCGGACCTCGAAAAACGAATATAAATTCTTCGTATTTTCTTCATATTCTACTACTGATTTCCTTCTATGGATCATAGCTTCATGGTATATAGCTTATAGCATTCCTCGATAAATAACCTATCTAACACAAAAAGAAAAGTTCAATTCGAACTAGTAGTTCCTGAGATTAGAGGTAACATACAAACAAAAAAACTCTTCGGCTTTACATATTAGTAGTATAAATAAAGGTCTGGTCTCTTGTCCATGCCAAATGTTTGCTCAAACTAAAACCTCTATAACGCAAAACGCAAACCTGGACGTAGAATCCGTATAGTTCGTTACTAAACTAAAGAAATATCACTTCGTGGTGAATAGGCAAAGATAATATTAAAACCATAAACGGTATCGATATAAAAAATAATGAGAATTGTTGACAGTCTATTTACCCTCACAATTTTTCAGATGACGCAGAAATAGTCAGAATAGCGCTCACTGGCTTAATTTACATAAAGGAGAAGTTCAGCATAGCCAATGCGGACGACATCACAAGGATACCAAGACATACTTTACTGTAAGATATTATTTTATACGACTGCATTGCATCTGATGTTAAGCATCTAGATATATCTTCGAATGGTATCACACAGTGGTCTCATGCTATTCGACACAATTATGCCGGCCTGCAGAGTTGCTAAGTTGTTAGATGTGTTGCAATTTCTAATCTTTTCATGCATTTTTGTCAAATCAGGGTACTTCTGACCTGACCCTTGTTTATTGTTGTTGATTGCATACAATCAATTAGAATTAAAAAACGGTCAAATTATTCATTGAGTTATAGCCGGTTTTAAATTTCTCTCAAAACATGATTATATGAGAGCCTCCGTGGCGCAGTTGGTTAGACGCCACCTGCGAAACGAGAGGCCGCGGGTTCGATCCCCGCACCGTGAAAAATGTTTGTGAGACCCGCAAGTATTTGTCTCGGGTCTGGGTGTTTGTGAGACCGAAAAGTCTCTCGGAGTTCCCGATACCCACGACACAAGACTTAATTGATCTTAATGTGGGGTCATGACTTTGTATGTGACTGTTGGGTATATTTATTTGTTTATTTATATCACAGGACAGACAGCAAAGCGATGTTCATACCGACAGACAAGCAGCCGTGGTTCTGCAAAGTCAAAGAGTTTATGTTTCACCCGGAATATGAATTTGCGACTGTTAATACTGTGGCTTTGATTGAATTGAAACCTAATGAGGAGTATTATTGTGAGTATTATGGAGTACTGTTGTAAATTGTGAATTTTAGATACAATTTAAATGTTTCAGTTACAAATAAATGTCTAAATGTTTACGTACGAAATGTGGTGTGTGTGTGTGTGGAATGCCAAGCATTGCTTTGTGATTTATCGTGTTTTTAAGTTTTGCTACTGTTCATGAGCGGTCGGACTTTTTGACATTAAAAATATATTTCAATAATTTCAGTTCCAATAACCCCAATATGTATTCCGGAATATTCGTTCAACGCGTCTAGTGAACTATACACAATTGGATTTACAGATGGTGAGTCTATAACTTTACCATTTGGGACTATGTATTTACACTCCGTTCGGTTTTATGGTTTTTGATTCATATGGGATGTCCACAATTTTATAGGAGTGTAAATTATTTATGTATGTATGTGTCCTCGGCGTTGTTCACCAACAACATAATCTTATATTATAATTGTCACTTGGATGATGTTACACTTGATATTATTTATGCTAAAAGGAATGCGATGCGATATTGCTATTTGACAAACGCTCTGTCTCTGTCTGGGCGTTTTTGAGATTGAAAAATCTCTCGGAGTTCCAGATACCAACCTGCTACACAAGACGCGATCTTAGTGTGGCGTCTGAACAAAAAATATGTATGCGACTGTTTTTATTTATTTATTAAGGAAAACATACAACATAAAATATATTGTAAAAAATGTTGGATGTACTTAATAATTTATGACTTTACAAGTGAGACAGAAATTTCAATATTCAGATGGTCTGTCATCGTACGGTAGCACACCATGAACGTACTAAAAAAGTATTATTTGATACATTTAAAAATGTAATTCATTTATCTTTTTTTCAGATAACAAACTGTTGGAGAAAATGATTTATAAACTGCAATATGTAGACCCTGCTTTGTGTGATGAGTTTTATGACAGAGCTGGAGTAAGTTTTTTTTTATTGTAATTAATGGCGTATGTTGTGTGTTACCAGGGCCAGTCGTCGTCGGGGGTGGTAGCCGGGGCCAACCCGGGGATTCTTAGCACCCCCTGCCCCACCGTAACCATGGCTGCTACCATGGCCAGGAATAGTGGGGCTGCCGGGGACTGGGGGCCTGGTCAATTTTTGTGTCGACATTAGGGGGTATTTGCCAATACTCGCCACGCTTGGAAGGCGGGTTGGCGAGCGCAGGAGGGGACTCGCGCTGATGACGCTGCTGCCCATCATCAACGGTGGAAAGGAAATAGGGTTTGTGAGTAGAGGATATAATGGGAAAGGAAAGTATGGCCTGTAGGAGTGGATACTACAGTCATGGAAGGGAATTGTAGTGACTGCAGTAGCTCGAGGGCCGAGGTTGCGTACTCGTAGCACCTATTCTAGGACAGGCCCTGACCACTAGATAGGAGCATCCCTGACCTAAGATAACCTACCTGACCTAAGATGACCTAAGATAGACCTGACCTAAGGTTGGTTGGACAGCGTTCGGGAAACTTCGCGACGTCTTCTCGTCCAAAATACCTCAGTGCTTAAAATCGAAAGTCTTCGATAGTTGTGTGTTACCAGTGATGACATACGGCACCGAGACGTGGCCTCTCACTGTGGGCCTCATTAAAAGGCTCAAAGTCACTCTACGAGCCATGGAGCGGGCTATGCTCGGTGTTTCCCTACGAGATCGAATCAAAAATGAGGAGATCCGTAGGAGAACCAAGGTTACTGACATAGCCCATAGGATTGGCAAGTTGAAGTGGCAGTGGGCCGGGCACATAGCTCGTAGAACCGATGGCCGTAGGGGCCGAAAGGTTCTCGAGTGGAGGCCACGTACAGGCAAGCGAAATGTCGGACGCCCGCCTACAAGGTGGACGAGCGATCTGACTAAGGTTGCAGGAAGTCGCTGGATGCAGGCCGCTTCCAACAGGTCATTGTGGAGATCCTTGGGGGAGGCCTATGTTCAGCAGTGGACTTCCTGTGGCTGAAATGATGATGATGAATTAATGGCGAGACGAGTGTGCCATTCACATAATGGTAAGCGATATGACCGCTCATGGACAGTAGCAAAACTAAACATCACCATTGATTACAAATCAATGGTTGGTATTCTACTGCATTCGCCATCCTGAAACATAAGGGGTTAAGTCTTTATATGTCCATTAGTTACTCGTGCTACAATGTTCTCCAAAACAGTGGGCACACAATAGTGCATTGGCATTGAAAGAAGAATATGAGAACCGTTTGGTTTACGCTGGGATGGTGTGAACCGTAAAGCTATGGCTTCGCAAGCCAGCACGCGTGGTTTCGGTTAGGAAGGGAGAGTAGAGGAGAGGAGAGGATCAAGTTGAACAATTCAAAATTCTATCTACAGAAGTTGTTCTAGATTGTTTTTATGTTCGTAAGTTGTTCATACATCCATAAATTGTTCATGATTGTTCACAGTTCAAAGGTGATAAGACCAAGCCCACGTCTTACCAGTGTGGGTTCGCCGTCAATAACAAGGAGAACTGCGTCTGGGAGAATGGGATGGTACTTACATCCAACTCTTCGGGGAAATGGCATTTGGTATTATTTTCCTTATCAAGAACGAATAACGTCATACGTACAACCTTATTGTACTACTAGCGGGTGCATATACGTTTTAAAATGGCGGTCAAAATGTTTAATTCTGACTATCAGTTTAGAATATCGACCAATCGGACCACGAAAAACGAACAAAATTTCCTCGTATTTGCTAGAAATATCACTACTGCTTTCCTCCTATAGGTTATAGCGTGATGATATATGATATATAACCTATAGCCTTCCTCGATAAATGGACTACCCAACATTGAAAGAATTATTTAAATCGGACCAGTAGTTCCAGAGATTAGCGCGTTCAAACAAACAAACAAACTCTGCAGCTTTATAATATTAGTATAGATTATTTGATTTCTAATGTATATGAATTCTACTTCAGCGGGGCCAACTAAAAGGCCTGCTCTCAAAATATCCAAGCTCTTGTATGTCAAGTTTTTCTCCAAAATCTTTAAAAAGTAATGTAGAGAGATCGAGGGAAGCAAAAGACGATTAGAAGTAGAATATACTATTTTACAGAGTATTTTGTCGAATCCTTTTTCTGATTCAGAAATCCAATTATATAAGTTAGCAGCTAAGGTCTAGTTGAAATTGCTCGCAATATAATATTAGGCTATGATGTCATACACTTTTGTCTGAAAGCCACTAAATAAATTCAGATTTAAATAAATCAGAGTATACATGCTATGAACCACAATAACCCGAGTTTGAGCCTCAGACAATTATTAATTTAAAAAAAATTCTACGTCTGAATTTGATTTGATGCTTTGAAGGATAATACGTGTTATTCTTTAATTTTTAATGTTCTTTACCCCAGCTTGGACTCAGCATAAAAGGTCCTGGATGCGCCGCTCCCGCTCGCTTCATCGACCTGTACACGTACCTGCCGTGGCTGGAGTCCGCCATGTCTCTCGAAGATGTTTACTACCCAGATTATGCAAGGAGATCTTTTCATCCAGGTGTGTATAAATAAATTAAATATTAAGTTACCATAGTTATAGGTAAATCAATTAAATATTAAGTAACCATATTTAGTCAAGTAAAAAGGCTTATTATTAATATTATGTATAATCATCACAAACCATCCAGGTTAATTCAACTATTTTCATCCAGGGTTTTAATATTGCGCAAAGGTCGCAGGACGTCGTTGGATGCAGGCAGCCTCCAACAGGTCACTGTGGATATTATTGGGGGAAGCCTATGTTCAGCTGTCGACTTCCCTTGTCTGATAGATGGATGTGTATTATTTAACTAAATATTATAATAAATACCACCAAAAGTCTCATACATAGTTTTGAGATACACTAAGATCGTACTATGTAGTGGCTACCAGAAAATACGAGAGACTTTTCGACAAATACCCAGACCAGTAACAAATACTTGTCTCAAACAAATATTTGTTTCGATACAGGAATCGAACCCACGGCCAGGCGTCTAATTGCGTCACGGAGGCTGTCAAATGTGTCGTATTTAAACACAAAATATATTATTATACTGAAGAGGCAACACTTATTTGTTTTTTTTTTATTTTGCAGTGACTTCCAAAGTATAAAAGGGGTTATAATATTTTGAGTATTTTTTGAATATTAATAAAGTATCACTATATCATTTTCTCTTTGCTCTTTTTACAAATTAGAAACCACGATTTTATATTAGTTTTAATTTATTTCTTAAGGTTACGAAACTCGTACTAAGCTAATCAACTTTGATGTGAATTTGGTAGTTTGTTTCAGTATCAAAAATAAAATCAAATGTGGGTAGGTATAACGATTTCTTTATAATATATGACAGCCTCCGTGGCGCAGACGGTTAGACGCCGCCCGTGAAACGAGAGGCCGCGGGTTCGATCCCCGCACCGAGAGAAATGTTAGTGCGGCCCACAAAAATTTCTTCCGGGTCTGGGTGTTTGTGAGACCGAAAAGTCTCTCGTAGTTCCTAATACCCACTACACAAGACTTAATTGATCTTAATGTGGGGTCAGGACTATGTGTGTGACTGTTGGGTATATTTATTTATTTATTTAAAAAAAATATTTAATCTGTGTGATTGATCTTATTTTTTTGTTACTCTTATATATGAGATGTCGCTTTTTTCCCGCTAGAAACATTGATTTAAAAACTAAGGATAGGCCCATCAGTACATTGGGCACTTTAAAAAGATGCCCGTAAAAATCGCGCTGTTCTGTTGGATTTTTACGTCAATGGCGGCCATGAAATCGTTTTTCAATAATGCTAAAATAAATGTTATACTGACTTAAAGTAATATAATTCTTACTTAGCGATGATAAGAAAAGGTATCTTTTTTTTTGTGAACTTTCGGTCATTTTTATTGCAACCACGACGATACAATTAGGCATTTGTCGACGACTTACAGACCGGTGCGCTGTGACGTCACAACCGTTGCATTGGTCCGCGGACCACTTTCGTGACAACACTTTTCGTACTCTCCGCCCCGTCCATATATTTTACGTCAATGGCTTGTACTATTGTGATCCGGTTTGATGGACATTGAAGCCAGAGTAACTACTGGACATATTGAGACTTAACAACTTGCCTCGGATGGCGAACGAAGTTTAATGTCGAACATTGCTTTGTAATTGAGTTCGTTGTTTGGTTTTACTACAATCCATGAGCTGCGGTGTCAGTAGCATTAAAATGTGATTGCTCATTATTTATGTTCATATCTAAAACCATTGAGATAATATACTAGAGGGGACACTGCAAACAAAATGTTTGTAACAAAATGAAGGGTACGTTCTATTTCTGTCTTCACGCCTACGAAATGACATATTTTCCTTCTCGCTTCAATGTGTACACTTGTGCACGCACCATACGCAGAGATTTTGTTCCCGATGTCGGCTCTAGTATAATACCTCAATGTCTAAAACACATGTTTTAAAGATCCAGTCAAAAAGAAAAAGTACGAGTATGAAGACATACCAGCCCACGCGTTATTCAGAAGTAACAATTCCTTGGCTGGTCTGCCGATGATCTCAGACCCCTATCAATTCGACGTACCGGAGTTTCGCTTCCTCGACGTACAAAGGATTGACAAAGATGCTATAGTTGTTGCTAAGTGTAAGTGCTATTATAGTAAGCTTGCTTTAGACTCTAAATGATTGATTCAATAACTTTTTTTTAAGTTTTTTTAAGGTACGTCGTATCTGTATTTGCTACTTCGAAATGTGTTCGTTCTCAAATCCAATAGAGTTCCATCTATTATAAACAACTTAAAAGTTATAAATAAGTACTTCAGTAGACATCATGGTCTAAATGTTTGATTTATTTTTAAAAAATCGAAGTTTCTTCAACGTACGTTTTATCTGTATTTTCTACTTCAAAATGTTCAAGTTTTCAAATTCGATAGACTTTCATCCATTATAACTTATTGTCATATTAAATATACATTTATACATTGTATTGAAATAATTACAGTCTACGCACAATACGAGGCGGATGCCGGGCAATGCTCACTGTTCAGAAAGGTTGTATATCGAGAAATTACCAAAATCAGCGGACCTGGTGCGGTGGGCGTCGCTTATTTCAAGGTAAATAATTACTGGCTAATATGTTTGTTTGTTACGCTTTAACGAATTATCTATTCAGTCGAACTTTATGAAAATTTTCATATACTTTGTCTGGGATATATAAAAGAATATAGTATGGTTTGCATAGTATATAAATAAAATTGTTCACGAATACAGGGAATTAGCTTCTATGTTTAATTTAATGCATTTAATTAATTTCATAGCGGGTTAAAGACAAGTTTGGTATTGGCTGGACTCACTGAGCTTTAACGTTAGTTGTCATTAAAATGCAAGGAGGTAAAGAGACACTTTGTAGTGTCTCGCCACTTCGTCGACTACGACTTTCCTTACTACAAAGTAGAATATCACTACAATGAACGTTCTATGAACGCATAAGACAAAATATATTATTTATATGATATGATATGATGTGTTTATATGATTGATTATATTATTATGTACATTTATTGACTGCCTCGGTGGCATAGTTGTACTATGGTACGGTTACAAAGCTGAGGTCTCGGGTTCGAATCCCGGGTTGGGCAAAGTGATATTGGATTTTTCTATTCATTATCAGCCCAGAGTCAGAAATTTGTACCCGATATGGCGTTAGGCTTGCCACCTATCACATCGTGGGACAGAACATACAAGGCGAAATGTCGGTGCCCTGGCACCTCTGCCTACCCCTTCTGGGAAAAAGGTGTGAGTTTATTTATGTACATTTATTGTACATTGAGTTGTTATTGCAAAAGCCTTCACCGAATAATAATAAAATGTAATTGTTCCAGTTGACGCTCTATGATATGATAATAAAAAAGTTGACTTGCGTTAAAATACATGTAAGTACAATGTTTATTATTCGTATTTCATCATACTATTTATTGGTTTTAGCTGCCTGTATGCCTGTTTTAGCTTTAAAACAGGCATACAGGCAGCAAAATGCACCAGTTTTGCTTGTGGAAACATCGATAGATACTACCATGGTTAGATCTACCACCAATAATACTTTCTGGTTGAAGAGACCTTATTTGTGTCTCGTTTTAAAACACGAGATCCTGTCCCAATTTTGGACATAAATTCTAGTCCGCTTCAAATATTACAGGGTTTTACAAATGGGAAATATTTTTAGGTAGATTGTTTACTCTGGAAATCATACACAATTTAACAGTTAACAGCTTAGCCTGCAATCACCATTCATTATCATCATCTCAGCCACAGCAAGTCCACTGCTGAACATAGGCCTCCCCCAAGGATTTCCACATCGACCTGTTGGAAGCGGCCTGCATCCAGTGACTTCCTGCAACTTCATCTAGGTCGTCCACCAACTTTAACCACCTTAACGGCGGGCGTCCGAAACTGTACGTGGCCTCCACTCTAGAACTTTTCGGCCCCAACGGCCATCGTTTTTACACGCCATATGCCCAGCCCTCTGTCATTTCAACTTGCTAATGAGGACGAGCTATGTCGGTAACCTTTGTTGTCTTACGTATCTCCTCTTTTCTGATAAGTTTTCGTAGGGAAAATAAAGCATCAATTTACCCCCAGCTCAAATTAAATTCCTTTCCAGATAGACTGTCATAACCGTTCAGACGCAATCCTATACTACAAGACGTACATAAACACCTACGAATCTGGTGCCACCCACTTGTTCGACGGAACTCCTGAAGAGATCATCAAAACACATCCTATAGACAAACAGAAAACTGGCGAGGAACCAAACGCCGCAGCACCACCAGTTTGGAAACCACCAGCGTATTCCAGACCAGAGGTCCTTCAAGACCGCTTCAGAACCTTGCATATCCCCAACGTCAATTTGTGGGTGAAATTCGAGTTTAGATACGAAGCTCTCATAAGGTTTGTGGTGCATGGTGAGCCGTTTCCTAAGCCAGTCACAACTCCCAGTCCCGAAGGTAGGTTTAGACGGATGAAAGTAAAATCCAAGCTTCGCAAGATGGAAAGGAATAATGAAACAGTTGCTGTTAATGTGAATAATTCTGCGTCGTTTTCGAGTGTTTTTCTTGTTAAATTGTCAGTGCTTTTGTGTATTATAGTAATTGTATAAAATATGTTTGATTTATGATTTTTGGGATTCATAAAATGATGGCAAACAAACAAAAAATAATGCGAAGCTATTCTACCAGTTTTTGCGTATTAAAATGACAGGTCGAATATTTTGAATTTTAAAGACTGAATTAATTTTTATTGATAATAATTGGTACGAAAAGTGGTTTAATAAATGACCTCACCACTCTCAATCTTAGGTACTCTCGATTGCAGAGAATGCCCGTGCTCTGCAGTGGGACTGTGAGTGAGTTCTCCTAGTCCTAGTTTTGGAATACGATATCATGTTAAAATCAAATCAGTATTCATAACTGCGTCGAGAGTCGAGATATAGCAATTTCACGTAGAATACTCCATTAGTCGACTGCCTCGGTGGCGTAGTTGTTCTAAGGTACGGTTACAAAGCTGAGGTTTTGGGTTCGAATCCCGGACTGGGCAAAGTGATATTGGATTTTTCTATCCATTATCCGTCCAGAGTCAGGAATTTGTGCCCGATATGGCGATAGGCTCGCCACCTATCACATTGTGGGACGGAACATACGAGGCGAAATGTGGGTGTCCTGGCACCTCTGCCTACCCTTTCTTGGGATATAGGCGTGCGTTTATGTATGTATGTATGTACTCCATTAGTCAAGCAAATATAAAAATAAACATTTGCTTATGATCAAGACAAAATTTAAGACGAGCAGTCATTAACAAGTAAACATGAATAAACATGCATTTAATCCTCTCGCATTGAAACATCGAGTGTGGACAGCGTTCCCATGGCCGGATATTTATTACCCGGCCCTATCGCCGGACAATCTTAATATAATTAACACCTGTATCGGTGCACGTGAAAAAATAACAACGATCGTGTACAGACGACGTTTTGCATGTTAAACAACCAGTAGCAGTCTTGTAAAGGTCGTTTTATTTGCTCCTTTGTTGTCAACAGATATGAAAATGAAAATAATTTATTGAGTCCATTAAGACATTCTACTTAGTTAGACGCCGACTGTGAAACGAGAGGCCAAGGGGTCGATCCCCGCATTGAAACAAATATTTGGGTGAATCATTGTTTCAGGTCTGGGTGTTTGTGAGACCGAAAAGTCTTTCGTAGTTCCTAATACCCACGAAAGAAGACTCCATCTTAGTGCAGGGTCAGGGCTATGTTTGTAACTGTTGGGTGCATTAATTAATTAATTTATTTTACAAATTTTACACGACTAGGACATAATGATCCGCACTAGGACAGCATAGTGAACTATAGTTTGAGCTGTTGCAATCGAACACTCGCTTGTAGAGCGAAGTGTCATGCATATCAAAGTGAAATTATAGGCCGGTACAGTACAGAATAGCTATACCATTGTAGGTTAAGAAAACAAAGATATTCTTCGTGACTCGAATATCAATAAACACATGATTCCGAAAAGTCAGAGGTGTGCCCTAAGATTTGGACCTGAGACCATCATGAGCATGTTGGCAGTCGCACATATTTAATACATACCCATACTTCTCGTCAGAAAAATCGAAACATCTTGCGTTTATGTTTTTTAAGGATTATCAGAAAATATGCGTTATTCCGAAATAAGGAATAATAACAAATGTCTTTAATTAGTAAATAATATGAGGTTTTCAAATCCTAAGGTTAATGATCTAAATTCACACACATCTTTCTGATCCTTATAAAATATAAACTTGCAAAGTAATGTATATATTCTATATATTCTATAAACATCGATAGAAATACTCGATCCCTTAACAATAATTTTCACCCAGCACTTGCTACATATCTGTAGACATTTACGCGACTGACGATTCTATCTTTCGATACGACGGATCACCCCGAGGCTAAAATTTCTCGTCGAAGTCATGCGCGGGTTTGTTATGTTGTTTTACATCAATATTCGCTTCGATCTCGATTTTCAATTTTGTATACATTATAAAGATGTATTCTAATATCGATTACCAAACAGGTAATCGATATTAGAAAAAATATTTGTATCCATTTATTATAGTTCTTTTGAAGTAGTATGTATAATATCAGAGCATTAATGCCCATTGCTGAGGAATAATACTTCTATAAACGAGAGTTCGATTGAGAGAGCTTAGGCCATAGTTATGGGTTGATCTTATTCTTGAGTTGAGACCGCGTTTTGATAAGTATAGTATAGGAAGCCCTCCATCTAGGTGGAGTAACAATTTGCGAAAGGTTGCTGGCAGATGCTGGATGCGACGAGCCAAAGACAGGGTGAAATGGCGTAATTTGGATGATACTTTCGTTAGCAGTGGACAGTAAAAAGCTGATGATAAGGCACGAACGGCAGGTCTAGCACGTCGAATTAGAGCGTATTGGCGAACTTTACATATCCTAGTAAAATTTGGTACTCAATACTCAATATCTTTATTGCACTGGTACTATTTTATTCGTATTTTATTTTCCCATCCAATATATGTACTTCCCACTGCAGGGCACATGCATCCTCTACAATAGAAAGATTGAGACGAGTTAAGCTATACAGCGTGATATCGATATCTGGTATTTAATTTAAACCACATGCTCCTAACCATCCCAGGTAACATTGTATCAAGTTTGAACAAAAACTACCTGATAATTTTGTCAAAAATCGCGATTTTAGGTTTCAAGGCTATTGATCAACTCCTATAGATACCGAGTCTCTTACAGCTCAGATAAGTTTCCGAACTGAACTGATGTTCAGCTAAGCGGTAAAAAAACTCGTATCTATATGGGATGCCCAAAATAGTAAGAACTAAAAGTACAATTTTTGACAAAAAAAAAACCTTCTCATATTTTTTTCAAATTATGTAAAATGTCACCTGGAGTGATGAGAAACATGTGGGTTAAAATAAGTACATTGTGACAATATCACCTGTATAGTCCACCACGCTGGCTCAGTGTGGATCTTATATCGGTATCTTACATACCACAGAAATATTTAAAAATCACTATGAGAGATTTCCCCACTCCGTTTTTCCTTTACCCCTGAAATGCTTGATAATTAATTACTTAATTATTTAATTATTTATTTGTTATTACTAACAGAAAGAAAACATTAAATAACATTTTGGAAAAATGGCGGTCTTATCGTTTTACCGATTTTTATTTCTCCTCACAATAATCATAGGTAAATTGCCTTATAACTATTTTTGCTAAAATTATTTAAACTTCTATTTTTACAGAACAAAGATATATTTTTTTCTGTTTTCTGATACAATAGAATTTTCATATTATGAATATATGATTATAATAATTATAAAGAAGCATAACATCTCATGGAAATTAAAGTTGGTCAAGTCTGATTAATTTTCCAGTTTCTCCAACAAAAGCGAATTATTTATTTCGGCGTCAATATTCACTCAACGCTTATTATTGATACTTTCCATTCCACAATATATTGTACAGCATAAAGAAACAATATACATATTACAAAAAACATATGAAATATAAATAAAAAATTAGCCCTCCAGTGGCGAGGCTTGGGTCCCAAGTCATCGGTGGTTGAAAAACTGAAGATCCTGCTCAGTCCTCACTATGCATGGCGTGTCTAGCCTTACTGCATAGCCAATACTGCCTTTTGGACCTGGCTCTTGACCCAACGACCAATAAGAGCCTCTGGAGGTGTTGGTCGAGGCTCTTTGGTATCAATCCATGTGCAGAAACAACAATGGGGTCAATAATTGTTGAGTCCACATCCCACATGTCAATAACCTCATGGGCCAAACCTTATTTAGACCATTTGCCTCTTTCAGGTATAACGAAGTTATGGTCGTGTTATACACTATTATTAGTAGTTATTCAACTTATGTTAAGTGTTTTGTATAACTTGGCAAAAAAGAGTCCAATGGGTTGACAATTGGCATAAAATTAAAAAAAAAATGACAACACTATTAAAAATGTCAATGTCTTTGTGGAATAATTTTATACGTGGGCATCGATATCAATGTTACACTAGATAAGACGTTCTTTGTAACAAACGTGTCCCATCCAAGTGCGGTGCAATGCACCGCACACGAATCAGTCTGCCGCGTGACGGCCGCGCAATAGTACGCCTCTTTGTTTATAATTATAAGTAACTAGCGGCCCGGCCCGGCTTCGCCTGGGTGCAAATACAGATTCCAGTCCATATTTTATTTAAAATCAATATGACAGCCGTTGTCTAAACTGCTTATCCATTTTCAATCCCATCCTGTACCTATTCTTATGTCCCATTTTATCCACCTTATATTCTATTCTATCCCATCTCTCCAGATTCAAATCATTATTTTACTGTGGAAATATTATAACACTGTTACTACTCCGACGACATTCATTGAAATCAATTAAAAGATACCATAGATGACCCGACCACGCTTCGCTATGGCTTAGTTATTATATGATGAATTTTATATTGAATTATTTAGCATAGCAAAAAAGCCCGACCCACCTTTGCCTGGATGCAGATATTTTTTTATTTTACTCCACACCAAATACATGTTATTTTTCGTATAAGCTCTTGTATACCTAAACATGAATTAGCTATCCTACTGTCCTGCTCAATTCCGTCCCATCCCGTCTGTTCAGTCACTTCCCGATACGTCCCGTCTTTTCTCTTCATTGACCATCCCGTCTTATACCGTGCATTTACATTTCGTCCTATCAAATGTGTCAGCTATCCCAGTCCTCTCCCCTACCTCCCACTCTATTATATCCCGTTTCTCCATATCCAAATAGTGTGCCTTATAAATTTTTGACATTAAACACTTTAGCGATTTTGATTATCCATGCAATATTCCATCCCTTATTTCACCCCCAGTATGCTGTTTTCCAAAAACATTACGCCATTACTTTTTGTTAGTAATAAAGAGATTAAATATAAATTTTCATAGAAATACACTCACACACACAATTAATGTAGTAACGGTCATTGAGTAACGGTAGTAACAATTATATATAACTGGTTTCTCAAGACACAGACAACGCCTAATTTGAGAATCCCTGCAATATTCTCCATAATTATATAAAATTGTTATTTTATTCAGTTCAGTTCAGTTTTTATTTTTATGTGTTATTTTATGAAAGATTTTTCATTTTCAAGTGACATTCTATCTTGAAAAGAAGTAAAACTTCTTACGTGTGAATATTATTTATTTGATTGTCCTATATTTATTTAGCTTCATAATATACTCTTTAGTTTACACAAATTAAATTTCTGAACGTATGCATAAATATTTGACAACCAATTTAAATGTCAACCACTTTTCATTACTGTCATTATTTTACATCTTTAAAATCTAAAATACGCCATTAATCGAATATTGTGGATATATGTTGTCGATTCGAAACCTTTATTTAAATACGTTATTTAATTTGAGGGAAGAGTTTACCGTATTGACGGTATGAACATTAAATGTTTGACAGTTACAAACCCATGAACATTTTGTATGGTATAACCAAAATCAACAACTCCTTATAAATAAGAAATTAATTGAAAAAACATTTTCCAGTAGACCAAACTGTAAATCTAAACCATTCTCGAATCTCCACGAACACACACAAAAAATTTCATCAAAATTGGTCCAGTCGTTTAGGAGGAGTTCAGTCACATACACACGCACACAAGAAATATATATATTAAGATTTATTTTGACTTTTCCCCGTCAAACCGACAGCAAACTTTTTTGAAGTTACAATATAATTGAAGAATACAACGTAAGTGATATAATATTGCAGAATAATGCCGATAATACAGATCTTTTATTTATTAATGGGTTAAATATATTTTAGAGCTCGTTAAAATACAAGATGAGCTCCTTAATCGTATATCTCATTTCCGCGCATAAAAATTGCCCGTCGAGTGAGAGAGACGAACTATATAAGATATAGATTATTCAAGGGACATTCATATCAGTGGACCAAATACGCATAAACTATTCGAATACATTACAAATACAAATATGTAGGAAGAATGTAGTTGCAAATTGATTTCAGTATTTTATTTTAATCATATGTTGTTAATTAATAACTCAAAATATGTGTGTTGTATGTATGTTTTGAAACAGTGGATAGTATTTAGACCCATTTCTTAATATGAATTACTTAATGGACTATTCGAATCCATTGTTATTTAAGACTCATATATCATTTAAAATTGTTTTATATTCTTCCGCGTCGGTTACGAAAAAATGAGATCTCTATATATTTGTCCAGAATTATTGGAATGGATATAAGTGGCTACCATGAGAACATACCTATATTTGTTCAATTCATTTTCGACACGAAGATTTCAGATATACCAAATGCGGTAGTCATTTTTGAAACTTCTGGTGTACCATTCCTTTTGTCTATTAGTCTCGAAAAAAGTTTATCAGCATGTTAAAAATTCATAAACGTTATTATAAAAAAAATGGTTGCCTGTAAAGTCGGTTTTACGGGCGAAGATTTTACGTGACAACGTCTTTTTCTCGGTAGAATATTTATTGAAATGAATATAATTAAATTGCACAATAGGAACAAGGAATTGAATGAAAATAAGAATTGCACAAATTTTAACTATAGAAATATATTTTGTTTACTAAAACATTGTACATGTAATGACGAATCTAAGCACTCCATATTTTCACTACAGACACAGCTGACGATACTTTAACCACACGTGTGAACTTGTATTGTGACGCTTTCTTGTTTTTCCAACGCCAAGAACGTTCGAGAAAGACAAAGACAGAGACACAAGCATGCGCCGATTCAATGCGCCTAATTCTCTAGTGCTGCGCGCGCACCGTTACGTTACCGGGCGTTACACTTTTTCATAAGTGACTCCCAGCCGCAACCTAATTTAAGACGTTGTCACGTCAATAAGAAAAATCGTATTTTGCCTGCTCTCGATTGTCGAGCTCGTCAAGACGATTCCTCTGACTCCAAACACGGGGGGTTTACTTTAAGAAATGACGGAGTTATGCCTGGACAAATATTTTAGGGGAGAGAGGGAGGAATTTGGGGATTTGGTTGGGGCCAATCTGTAGAGCTCACCGAGCCGGTTCCAAAGATACCAAACTCGGTGGGTCTACGATCTATATTGGCCGAGATAGGATTGGGGGGGGGGGGGGGTGAGGTAAATTTTCGGGGTGGGGGGTAAGGGGGGGGGGGGGAGGAAGGTTTCGTGGGGAGGCTAACTTAAATTAATTTTTTGGAGGTAAAATATTTTTTTTTGGGTGGGTAATTTTTTGCGTAATTTGGGATTTCTGGCGGGGTCAATTTGTAGCCCTCACCAAGACGGTTCCGAGGATACCAAACTCGGTGGGTCTACGACCTATGTTGGCCGAGATAGGATTGGGGGGGGTGAGGTAAATTTTCGGGGTGGGGGTAGGGGAGGGGGGGGGTAGGTTTCGTGGGGAGGCTAATAGGCACTATTTCGGAATAAGGGTGGGGGAAGGCAGGGGGGGGGCTATGGGACAATTTTGGAAAAAGTGGGTGAAACTGAAAAATAATTCTCTAGTACTGCGCGCGCACCGTTACGTTACCGGGCGTTACACTTTTTCATAAGTGACTCCCAGCCGCAACCTAAGTTAAGACGTTGTCACGTCAATAAATGTCAGACTGATTGTACACTGATTGACTGCTTGACAGACTTGTACACTTGTAAGAGTATTTAATTTCATTTACATCATTTCCATGAATTATTCACGTAAATAAAAAAAAACATTACAAATATATTATTGCTATGATGGTATTTATAATTAGGCAGTATCTTAGGCAAAGCTATTATTGGCATGAACTGTCTTGTCTGTCTAATAATCTTTGATCATAATTTGTAATATTCAAGTAAACGTACAAGATGTCGCTACTGAGCTTTTGACAAATACGGGACAAATAGTTTCTATGACGCGCCTCGTCTATCGGTAGAATATAAGTCAATGTACGTAGGTATTTCTATATTTTTTCGTACGATTTTTATTTGTTTTATGTTATAACTAGCGGCCTGACCCAGCTTCGCCTGGGTGCATATATTTTTTGATTCCACTCCACACCAAATACATGTTGTTTTTCGTATAAACTCTTGTAAACCTAAGCTTGACGTAGCTATCCTACTGTCCGGCTCAATCCCGTCTCATCCGCCTGTTCAGTCTCTTCCCAATCTGTCCCGTCCCTTCTCTTTATTATCCATCCCGTTTTATAACGTGCATTTACATTTCGTCCTAACAAATCTGACAGCTATCCCAGCCCTCTCCCGTACCTTCCATTCTATTTTACTTTATGTCCCTTCTCTCCATATACATCCATATACATATACATATAAAGATTGCCTTATGAATTTTTGACATTAAAAACTTTAGCGTTTTATATTGTCCATCCAATATTCCTTCCCTTATTTCAGCACCAAAATGCTGTTTTTTCCAAAAAATATTGCACGCCATTACTTTTTGTTAGTAATAAAGAGTTAAAATATAAAATTTCATAGACATAACTTCAGTGGTTTCGATTTTCTTAGACATAACATTTCAACCCTTTTTTTACCCCATTTATTTATAACTAGCGGCCCGGCTCAGCTTCGCCTGGGTGCATATATTTTTTGATTCCACTCCACACCAAATACATGTTATTTTTCGTATAAACTCTTGTATACCTAAACTTGACGTAGCTGTCCTACTGTCCGGCTCAATCCCGTCTCATCCGTCTGTTCAATCTCTTCCCGATCCGTCCCGTCCTTTCTCTTTATTATCCATCCCGTCTTATAACGTGCATTTACATTTCGTCCTATCAAATCTGTCAGCTATCCCAGCCCTCTCCCGTACCTTCCACTCTAATAAATCCCGTCTCTCCATATACATGTACATATAAAGATTGCCTTATGAAATTTTGACATTAAAAACTTTAGCGTTTTTTATTGTCCATCCAATATTACGTCCCTTATTTCAGCACCAAAATGCTGTTTTTCCTAATAATATTGCACGCCATTACTTTTTGTGAGTAATAAAGTAATAATAACCATTTAAAAAAAGAATTGGCCAAATTGGTCCAGGCGTTGTTGAGTTATGCGCTTACCAACACTTTTTGTGATTCATTTTTATATTATAGAAGAAGATATTATAGTCCACCCTGCTTGCTTAGTGCGAGTTGGCGGATTTTATTTCACGTAGAAATTAATCCGAAAAGTCAGGTGTGCCCTGGGATTTGAACCCGTGACCATCGTTAACTTGTTGGCAGTCGCGTCTATTACGTTACCATATACAAATTAATAAAACCTTCATACTGCCTTACCAGGTGACGTAAGTAATAGAACAAATATTTAAAAATATAAAACTGCATATCGTTTCATTATAATGTCTTGATACGGCATCAACGTACCAATATTTTTTTTATTCTTGAGTCTGAAAACAATACTAATGCGAAATTTAAATACGTCCCCCAGCGCATCTAAAAGTATAAATTCAAAAAACAATGTCGTTTATGAAAACGAAAAATTATAATTAGATATATTTTGGTATACTCCGGCAAAACGCTTCGATAGAGTATACTTTGTTTAAAACTGTTGCAATAATCTCAAAAAACAATGGGCGATTTTGGTAGATGTGGACATCGTTTTAATTTACATTTAACAAAATTATGCGCAAGACGCCGTATCTAGATAATATTATATACACGATGTACACATTTTTTGAATTTTGTTCTATTTCGTCAGCCGTCAATGAAAGACAATGGAAAGATAGATCATTTTACGTTGGGTGGTAGTTGAAGCTGGACCGTCTTTTACGTCTCCCGTCAAATAAACAAAGATCATCCTATACTGGCTGGACGCATCACGCTTGAACGATACCCAAAAAAAAGGTTTTTAGTATTTTCCTCAGAAATTTTCCTATTTTTCTCACCCCTAAAACCTTCCCAGGACTTCCACGAATATTTCAAGACCAAAATCAGCCAAATTGGTCCAGGCGTTGTTGAATTATGCGGTTACCAACACATTTTGCGATTCATTTTTATATATAAGATATAACCTATCTCACTCCGATACGATGTACATGTCTATCAGTGAATTATAGCGAATGAAAGGCCACTGTAAAACTTCGTGATAAAAATGGCATTCGATCTTGAAAAGGAGTAATTATAACTTCTAGTATTATCTGTCTACGTTTCTTATGCTGCATTTACACGCTTGGCCAATCTCAGTCAGCCTCCACCAACGCCAGCGTGTAAACGGAGTGTTTGGCTCGGCTGGTCTTATGTTTTATTTTATTTTTTAAAATTGAGGACCTCCAAGGAAGGATACTCGACATATAATGAAGACAATGGTATAGCATTGTTGTGGTTTACATTTCGACGTGATCTTCAATTATAGGAGACCACAGGATGCAAATTTAAATAATTATACAATGACAAAATATATTAAAAATAATTAAGACTGAATTTGAAATAAAGTGATGAATTTAAATTCAAATTAAGTAATAAATAATAAAGTAATTTTAAAAGTGATCAAATTGAATATAACATAATGGAGAAAGAATATAACATAATGGATAAAGTAATTAATTAAATTTATCATTTATTAGGGGTACATAACAATTGCAAGATGTTTTTCATAATGTTTTTCATAGTTAAGTTAAGTAGTAAGTTTTTCATAGCTTGGAGTTGGTAGACGTTGGCCCAGCCTCAGCCAACATGTAAATCCACCATTACGTGTGAACATTATTTATTTCATTGTCCTATATTAATGCAGCTTGATATATTCTCCTTAGTTTATACAAAATAAATTTCTGAACGCTGCATGCGTAAACAATTACAAACAATTAAAATGTCAATCCATTTTCACTGCTGTCAATATTTTACATCTTTAAAATCTAAAATACGCCATCAATCGAATATTGTGGATATATGTTTTCGATTCAAAACCTTTATTTAAATACGTTCTTTAATTTGAGGGAAGAGTTTACCATATCGACAGGGTGAAAATTAAATGACAGTTACAAACCCATGAACATTTTGTATGGGAAAATCACGCACACTGCTTTGATAGATATGATTGTATTAGAACTTTGTATAGCGGTAATAAAGTGCAAATTGACTCTTTGACGTTAGGAACATACCTACATTATTAAAACAACAGTGATTGCTTGTAATTTAATATGAACTTTATACAATAGTAATAAAGCTCAAATTGACTCTACGTTTTAGTAAAAAAACGTTTGTATGGGAAAAAGAAAAGGGCTGTTTTTAGGGTTTTTCCGGCAATTATTCGAATTTTTCTCGCCGTAAGAACCATCCTTGGACTTCCACAAACATTTTAAAAAAAGAATTATCGAAATCGGATCAGCCGTTCACACGTGATGCCGTGACAACGCGAAACGGTTTTCATTTTTATATATATAGATATAAACAAAGAGTCTATTAATAACAATCACTAAAATAACAAATATCTATACCTTTTCAGTCGTAGTATTTCGGGTTGCCATATAAATATTCAATGCAATCTTAGCGCCCTCATTAAAAACAGACACTTTTTTGCCAAACTATACAGGGTATATCAAGACTGCTACCGAAAACGAAGCCGGGTGGTAGTTTAAGCGACTTCAGACACAATGCAACAGAGAAAGTTGCAAAAATAAGCGACAATTTTTTTTTTGAAATTTTTTTCCTATTGCCATATTTTGGTGGTATTAATTTTTTTCCTAAAATAATAGTGTATACCCTTTAATTTATAAATACTCTAAGATATAAGAGAGTTTAAATTATTATTTTAGCAAAAACTATGGATTTACCACCCAAAAATGACGATATTTAAAAAATCATAAAAAATAATTGTCACGTTTCTATGCGAAAATTTTAGTTGCATTGTGTTTGTAGCCACTAAAACTACCACCCGGCTTCGTTTTCGGTAGCAGTCTTGAGATACCCGGTATACCAGGTATATCTAGATTGCTACCGAAAACGAAGCCGGGTGGTAGTTTTAGTGACTTCAGCCACAATGCAATTAAAATTTGTGCAAAAAATTGTGACGATTTTTTTCTATCGTCTTATTATCATGGTAAATACATAGCTTTTTCTTAAATAATAGTATACACCCATCTATTTTTAAAAAAAGGCTATGGTACGCAAATTATTATTTTAGCAAAAACTATGGCTTTGCCACCCAAACTCGACTATATTTAAAAAAAAAATTACGCGTTTCTTTGCGAACTTTTTAGTTGCATTGTGTTTGTAGTTACAAAATCTACCACCCGGCTTCGTTTTCGGTAGCAGTCTTGATATACCCGGTATATGTTTCTTAGTGCCAATCATTTTCTTTGATTTATCCTGTGTGGTACATTCATTTTCTACCTGGCCGTGGTCGAGGGGGTATATCGTCTTCAGGCCGAGGTGGTCTGCCTGGCTGAGTCAAGGGTTTAGTGGTGGTGGGTGGTGATGGTCGCCATCGATCCCAGTACGACCGAGTCGGACGCCGCGTGGAACGTGTTGAAACTGCAAATAAAAAAACAATTTTCCATCAACAAACACAAAACACGCCTGATTCCCAGAAGGAATGTCTATTTCTCGAATATTGGTCTCTCTTATGTGAGAGGTCATCTGGATAGGTGCCACCGCAATGTCTATTTCTCCAGTCATAAAGTAATTTAAATGCACCGTTGTGTTTCGGATTGATGGAAATTGTAGCCAGAGTAACTACATATTGAGACTTAACATCTTATGTTTCAGGATGGCGAGCTCAGTAGAATGCAAAGCATTGCTTTGTAATACAAGGTGTTGTTTAGTTTTGCTACTGTTTATGACCGGTCGTATAATTAACCATTAGGCGAACGGCACGCTCGTCTCGCCATATACATATAATCATAATAATTGATATAAGATTTTAATAACATCAAATCTGATTTAAGCTCAGTTAATAAAACAGTGTCAGGAAAACAACCAAAACTTGGAGAAACTGATGTAAAAGAGTACGTGGATGCAATCCAATACGGTGGTCCGATCAGATCCGTACCATACTTGACACCACTCTTTACGAATCCATACGAATTGCTAACAGTCAAGATCGATGGCGTAACATCATACGACGGAAATTGGTGAGAAGAGGTCACGACCCTCAGAATTGAGGAGAACGACGCAAGGACTAGGAATAGAAAAGTGGAATTGTTTTGTTGCTCCTTAGAAATAAATGAAAATAAAAGTATTGTGTTCATGAGCGGCAGTCGTCGATTCCTATCGGGTGAGCAGTTTCCTCGTTTGCCAGATCTAATTTATGAAGAATAAAAAAATCTTACATCTTGTTTTAGCTGTTGTTGTAGTTGTAGTCGTCGTAGTGGTCACAGTACGATGGCCATAGATCTTCACATCCAGATAGCCAAAATGGCGGAACTGACATTTCACATAGAACCATGAAGTCCTTAAGTCACTGGTAAGGAAATATTTATTAAAATCAACACTGGCAGAGTTAATTATCGCTTGGCTAATGGAGTGAATGATCACCCTAACGATGAAAAAAATTATTGTAAGAAAACCTAAGGGTCTCAAACAAGAATTTAATATATGCGTATTTGTTATGTTGCCAAACCAGTAATTCGAACCCAATACTTCAGCTTTGTGAATGTACCATACAACTGTCCCATCGAGCCTATTAGGCTGGTAATATTGACAAATAACAATGTCAGCTAAGAAGATACTCCATTAGGATTGAAATTTCCATTCGATTATAATCACATCGTCATAGCAGTATAAAATATGACAACAGCTACTTACTCGAAGTCCGTCCACCAGGAATACAAAGTATGTATCCTCGGAAGACGTAGGGAGTCTCTGAACATCTGGAATGGTACGCGCTTTGTGAACGCATCCACATCTTCCTGTTTGAAGCCATGTGAAAAGTAAAACCTTGAGCTGCTGCGCTGTTCGCAGAATGCCTTCAGTGTAATGCACGTGAAATCTCTATAGAAGAGGTCGTACCAAGTGAGCTGATAATAAAAAGGTCGAATAAATTACTACAAAGTGGTTGGTGCTCTGACTGCCTCAGTGGCGTAGTTGTTCTAGGGTACGGTTACAAAGCTGAGGTCTCGGGTTCGAATCCGGGTTCGGCAAAGTGATATTGGATTTTTCTATTCATTATCAGCCCAGGGTCAGGAATTTGTGCCCAATATGGCGATAGGCTCGCTACCTATCACATCGTAGTATCGCATCTATCTATCTATTGTATCGCACCTCTGCCTACCCCTTCCGGGAAAAAGACGTGAGTTTATGTATGTATGTTATATGTAGTTGGTGACGAAAATGTCTGACGTGTAATACTGGAGTGCGGTTGTAGGGTTTGCTGAGAGTCCCAAAAGGTATACGCGATGGAAACCATCGGATGTTAATGCGAAGCAGTAATGAGGCGGAGTTGGCAAGTATTCCAGGTATACCAAAAGTGCTACAGTTACGTTTTTGGTAGCACTCTTGATATACCCTGTATAAGAGTGAAGTGTAATCAAAATATCCTCCTTCAGAAGCGGCTGGTTCGCGGTGTGGATGCGGCTGAGTCGTGATCAAGTGTAGGAATGCACGCCTACCTTATGCATACTCGGCGAGGTGGCGTACTTTACGAACCAAAGAAATTCTTATAAATCGCTATGATATGTAGGTTTCATCACGATGGTTTGGCTTCGTTATTATACTGTGTGATTAACTATCAATACTCACATGACTCCGAGAAGTCAGAGGGATGTCCTAAGATTTGAACTCGCGACCACCAATGACATGTCAGTAGCTGCTTTTATTAACAAGCTAAACACACTTTTGTGATACGACACCGTTTTGTGTCATGGGAATCATAAACTGTGAGGAACTTTTCGATGTAAAAACACCTAGATCTATTGATAAGGCCTATTGGTATCTAGCATTTCGTGTCTGGACATTTGTCAGACCGATTAGTCTATAATTTCAGATGCCCACGACACAAGACTATTTACTTACGCCCGAATACTGGAACGTTTCTTAAATATGATGTTGCACTTAACTACGTAAATCCCGCTTAAATGTACGGGCTGAGTAGGCCGTGCGCTGTTAAGAGCAACTTATTATTTGAATGGCGTTTGAGTATTCGGGCGTTAGTCAGGGATTAGAATTTAGCTGACTGTTGGGTGTATTTATATACATACATAAACTCACGCCTTATTCCCAGAAGGGGTAGGCAGAGATGCAAGGACACCCACATTTTGCCTTGTATGTTCCGTCCCACAATGTAATAGGTGTCGCGCCTATCGCCATATTGGGCACAAATTCCTGACTCTGGGCTTCTTTGCCCAACCCGGGATTCGTACCCCAGACCTCAACTTTGTAACCGTACCGTAGTACGACTACGCCACCGGGGCAGTCAAGTTGGGTGTATTTATTTGTGGTTTATTAGAAATAGGTGAGAACTGACCGCGAAAAAAGCCACGCCATACCCGTTGGTGTCTAGGTCATCTACTTCTATAATAACTCGGTCTCTATACACCAAGTCGCCAAGGTCGCCCCTGCATCTACCGTATTCTCTTTTTTCGCCATATTTATCTGAAAATGTATCGGATATATTCATCTCATATAGATGGCCTAAGAACCAACCAAAATCCAATATTTTTTATGTATTTATTTTACATATAAAAATACAATATACAGTAACAAAAAGAATTCATAATTTCTGCGTAATCATATATAAATTCGACTGGAATGAAACAAACTCCACAGACAGCACCGAGAGCTGCATAAGAACTAATTTTAATTTTATCGAATATATAATTACATCAATCAGGCAACTGATTTCACTCACTAATCCTGATATAACTGTATTCTCAACTTGACTAAAATGTCTCGATAGGTCGATAGCTCTTGCCGATAGAATATTCCAATTGTAGTAAAAAAAAGTCAGCTAACCACTCACATGGGTACATAGTAATTTCATTTGTATACAATTTACTCATCAGATCTTGGTCTGCATTCTGCCAGATTCGGTACATTCCATAGGCTTGCCTCCGAGCGTCCTTCGATCGAGGGATTATCACCTTCGTTTCTATCCAGGGTACGTAGCGGTAGAAATCTATGAACCGGGCTGGGAGCGCGCATCCAGGTCCTAGTGTGCTTATACCTAGCTAAAATCAAGGAGCATCATAATAATTATGTAGTATATTTGTATGGATTAGGCCAGTGTGGTGGAATATAGTCTTATGCCTCTTACTATCGATTTTCTAGTGGTAGGTCTCTCACATGTGAGAGGCCGCCTGGTTAGGTACTACCGCAATGTTTATTTCTCCCATCAAACAGCAGTGCAAATGCACTGAGGCATTTCGCAAGAAGTAAATTGGTGCTGGTGTAACTACTGGACATATTGAGACCTTATATTTTATGTCTCAGGAGGGCGAGCGCAGTGGAATGCTAAGCGTTAGTCTGTAATTCAAGGTGTTGTTTGGTTTGCTACTGTTCATGAGCTGTTGTATCGCTTACCATCAAGCGAACAGCATGCTCGTCTCGCCATTCATTGCAATAAAAAACAAAGTTGTTTAAGTTTTTTTTTTTCAAAGCGACCGCTCATAAAGAGTAGCAAAATTCCAATGCATCCTGAGACATAAGATGTCTCAATATGTCCAGTAGTTACTCTGGCTACAATGTCCTTCAATCCGAAACACAACAGTGCATTTACTTTGCTGTTTCACGGGAGAAATAGACATTGCCCCCAGTAATATGTAATGAAATAAAATTGATAATTTGTGCCTAAATAAAATTGGGCCACGAATTATATTTTATCAAGTAATATGTACATGTTTAATTTATTGAATTCTATTGGAAATTATTCTTACCAATGTCCACATTCCCGTCGAGTTAGTTGCTAATGCCATACCTGCGTCGAAAACGCATGTAGTTTGGCTGTACTTACGCGTGTAGCAACTGAAACCCACTGGCCACATCGATTTGAAGTCAATCTACAAAAGAAAAATACTATTAATTTGCCTATCAAGGTTACTAAGTCTATAATATAGTGACTCAAAACATACGTAGCTTAGGTAGTTGTATCAGAAATTTTATGGAAAAGGACTTCAGCGCCCAAACCAGAATAAAATTATTTAGATGGGTCGTTCACCGTCAGAGCAGTCCGATTGTGGAACGCCCTACCGGTTGTGGTAAGACGGGCACAATCACTGCCGTCGTTCAAAAAAATGGTTAAGGATCACTACCTTTCTCTTACATTTACAAATTGACGTGGATAACTTTCCTATGTGTATATATGTACTGATGCTCTTATATATTATATATATATATATATATATATTTATGTATATTTGTTATATAGATGTATTGATGTATGTATATTTTTATTATTAATTAGTAATTATTTGTATTTCTTATATTTTTCCTTCTTAACTCCTATTCTTTACACTTTAAGACTGCCCTCTATTTATCCGTTTATAAAATCCATCCCATGGTTGTCTGGAAGACATTGCCTTTGAGCGATAAGACCGCCAATTGTACTTTTATGATTGTGATTTTCGTTTTATTTGTATTTTTTTTTTGTGTGCAATAAAGTGTATAAATAAATAAATAAATAAATAAAATATTTCTTGACAATTTGCGAACAAATATTAAATACCTGAAAAACACTGTTTACACATTACCTATATTTAAAAAATATGTAGTTAATCAGACATTTGGGTCATCTCAGAGTCGATACTACATACATATTACATACATATATACATAAACTTACGCCTTTTTCCCAGAAGGGTAGGCTGAAATGCCACCCACGTTCCGCCTTGTGTGTTCCGTCCCATTATCTAATAGGGGGCGAGCCTATCGCCATATCAGGCATTTTCTGACTCCAGACTGGTAATGAATAAAAAAATCTAACATCACTTTGGCCAACCCGGGATTCGAACCCAAGATCTCAGCTTTGTGACCGTACCATCACAAAGCTGAGATCTGCATCATCATCATCAGATCTGATCTGAGCTGATGCATTGAAATGCCTCGGTGGCGTAAGTATACACTTACGCCACCGAGGCATTTCAATGCAATTGCAATGTTAAAGTGGCTACTAAGAAGCAACTGTGTAGTGGTTACATTAAGCATGGGTGATATAATTTATGTACCTCTTCTCTTCGGTAAAACTCCTTACAATCGGTTTGGTTGACGTAATCCATTTTATATTTAACTTGTTCTAACACTTTGTTACCTGAAAGTACATGAAATATGTGAGGTTAGAGAAAGTTTAAAACATAGTAATTAAATTAATTAATCAGGCTACGCGTATGAACGGACATGATATTATTTTAGTAATTAATAATAAATCATAATATTAAATGACACTCAATGGTCACAAGACTTAAGAGCGTATACACCTTGCGCGCAAAGTCAACTATAGGTATTTCTTCGTTAATTTCACGCACACATAAGCGACCAAAGCTGTGTGCGTAGAGCTGCCGCGTCGGCTCGCTATACAATCGGCTCAAACAACTTTGATCCGTGCGCTTCAAATATTCAATTGAAATGTAACTGTAATATAATATCATAAAAATATTTTATTTGCATTATAAGTAGACAAATATTACTGTGCAAGCAAAGAATAATACAAATTTTGGATAGTAATCATATTTTCGCTATTATTACATTGTTAAGTTGCATTCAAATCAGTGTTCAATCAGTATACACTACGGACGTTTTATTAATCATTTCGTGTTCGAACACATAAATAGTGTTAGGGGCCTTACAACCCCTTACAATTACGAAATATATTTAATGTTATATTACAATACATAACATAATTTAGCCTCGGAATTACATCCCATTATATTACCTGAAACATAATTTATACTCACTACAAAATCATTGTAGGTAATAAAAATAATTAAATATTTTACTACCAAAGTACTAAGATGTGGTAATCGCATTCCGCGCGTGGCTATTTTTACTACGCGCGGCATAATCGACTGCAGCCAGGCCGGAGCGACGAGCGATACATCCTCCCTCTAGAAGGCCTTGCGGCGGTCTGATTTGATCCACGTCGGACAGCGTGTTTTATAGTGGTTTTTAAAATATTTGTAGAAAACATGAAAACTAATTTTGTTGAAATATAATAATGGTAATTTATTGATAAGATGTTCTTCTATTGTACTATGCAATTGCTATAAAAAATTATGTACGATAAGTTGGTGAAAAAAAATATGTTCTTGACGAGAGTTTCTGAATAATTTTGCATTGTTTAAATTTTTATTTTTCAGGAACTAAACACAAAAAGATTATTTTTCTCAGCAAAATCCCTCTATAAGGGTCTTATTAGTCTGATAATATTTTTATTTTTATCTTATATTTAGTGGTTTCGGATATCTTAAGCTTCTAAATTGCCATTTAAAGCCTAAATAACGAAACTTGTGTTCAGTAATCCGTATAGTACTCACAAATTATCCATCAATCTATAATGTTTTCCACCAAAATCCCTAGATGACAACCTTTTCTAAAATTAGTAATAATTATTTTTCCTTTAAATTGTTTATTGGTGGCTATTAACTTATTTGAAAAGTCCTCTTTTAAGCCAAAAAGCGCGTGCAGGGTATAAACGCTCTTAATTGACCTTAATGTGGAAACAGGACTATATATGTGACTGTTGGCTGTATTTATTTATTTATTGTTATTGTTTTATATATTATGCAGTACAAAACTTACGATCAGTAAATCCTATGGCATAAACATCGGTGGGTGCACTTATACTTGTCAGTGGCCATTTAATAACCCTCCCTGAAACATTAAATTCTTTTTAGAAAACGTCGTTTGCTAGATATACATATAGGTGGGTGTGAGGGCGGGACAGTCTCTGATTATTTATTTTTTATTATTTTGTATTTGAGCTCTTTTCTTTGTATTTTTTTATAATGGCCTGGCATAGTGGGATTTGTGAAATTATGTGTCAAGATATAATATGGAATTAACAAATTTGATCTTAGTTAAATTCCAGACAGAGGATAATTATATGACGCACCAAAAAATTATAAAGTGATTCGGCTAACCGAGGGATAGAACCCAGTATTTCATATTTCATTCACGTTGGCACTATTGAGATGAAAAATACTTACACGGAAACTGGATCAGCTTATATTTCAGTTTAATTAATGCTACGGTGTTCAGGATCCCAATGTCAAATTCTGGGTGTATGATGTACTTAGCTACACCGCATTGGAATGGGACTCCATTCGGGCGTAAGAACATTGCTTGAGTTATGTTCCTGGGGACAATATTATTATGACATATTATGACTATGACATATTATGACAATCATATGAAAAGTTTTTCATCATATTGAACATATTTTTTCCAATCAAGCTTAATGAGAAGATAATAATCGTTCCGTAATGATTAATTACTTTTTCTGTGTAATCTGCAGACGTCTTACTAAGTACACTCAGTTTTACTAGTGGTAGGTCTTTCAAATATGAGATGCCTTATGGGTAGGTACCATCGCATTGTCTATTTCTCTCTCCAAGCAGTAGTGTTAATACACTGTTGTATTCCGCTATGAAGGACATTGTAGTCTAAGTAATTACTGGTTAAGATCGTATGGAATATTGGAATGCCAAACAATGCCCGCTGGACATGTTTGATACATGATATATGAGAATAAAACGTAGACTACACGAACATATTTTGATTCGCAGTGCGGATCGAACCTGCGATATATCATTTGGCTGTCTGAAGCTGTCATTTGAAATAACAATTTCATCTTAACACCCAGTTTTATACAGAGTATATCAAGACTGCTACCGAAAACGAAGTCGGGTGGTAGTTTAAGCGACTTCAGACACAATGCAACAGAAAAAGTTGCAAAAAAAAAGCGACATTTCTTTGGTGATTTTTTCCTATGACCATATTTGGGTGGTAAATATATTTTTCCTAAAATAATATTGTATACCCTTTTATTTATAAATACTCTAAGGTATAAAAGAGTTTAAGTTATTATTTTAGCAAACACTATGGATTTACCACCCAAAAATGACGATATTTAAAAAATCATAAAAAATAATTGTCGCATTTATTTGCGAAATTTTTAGTTGCATTGTGTTTGTAGTCACTAAAACTACCACCCGGCTTCATTTTCGGTAGCAGTCTTTAGATACCCAGTATTTGTAACCTAGTTTGAGTATAAAGAAACGCAATAAATAAATAATGTTATTGTCAATGCAGAAAATCAGCTCTAATTTTGAGATAATTGATCAGGAGAAAAACAACTTACCTCAAGTAATCCTTACTGATTTTGGAAATTTCATTAGCATTGCCCATCGCCCAGTGTCTGACTATCATTACTATGCCTGTGACCGCTTCATTATTTTGACCATCTGAAAAAATATATTAATAAAGCATTATTTGCAAGCTAATAGGATAAGCTTCTCGGATGCTCAGAACCTTTTTCCTCTTCCCTTGGCTTTTTTCTTTCCTCTCCCCTAGCGATTTGATAGGCCGGAAACACAATATGATCCCAGCGTTCTGGATGTTTATGGGCGACAGCGATCACATACCATCAAGTAACCAGTTTGCTCATTTTCCGAGTCTTAAGTATAAAAAAATACTCTCTTTTTGAATTACTATTTATTAATAGTAGACTACTTACTTGGTCTCACACGTAAAACACCAACCCAAGGAAAAGTTACTTCAGATTTCTCCTTTGTCGGTTTATCCTTATATAATTGAAAAGTTGTGACAGAAATTATTTTATCTGAAAATATAAAGTTTTTGACGAGTTTGTTTGTTTGAACGCTAAACTCAGAAATAACTGTTTCAAATTGAAAAAAAATATTTGTTTTATTTATAATATAAGAGAAAAAATTACTTGTAAATAATTTAAAAAATAACTTACATGACATAAGAACCACAAATAGTAAAGTCTTCATCGATGAAAACATTCATCTGGCAAGACACATGATCGAAGAATAGTTTTTACAAACTGTATGAGTAACTGTATATTATCAAACAAATTATATAAACATGATTGCCTCGGTGGCGTAGTTGTACGGTACGGTAAGAAAGCTGAAGTCCACGGATTTCGAATCCCAGGTCGGGCAGTGATATTGGGTTTTTCTATTAATTATTAGCCCGAAGTCAGGAATTTGTACCCGATATCACATCGTGGTCCTGGTTGCACTTCGGCCTATTCCACCTGGGAAAAAGGCGTGAGTTTATGTATGTATGTACCAAATATTACTTTCAACATCACAAAAACTCTTATGCGTGAAAAGAAAGAAATTATGAGACGTTTAACAATATTGTGAGTGCAATATTAATAAGCTTGGGGGAGGCACAAACCTGTATGTGGCCATGACTACACCTTGTAATTAACCAAAGTGCTAAAAAAACTATACCAGCGGAGACAATTGTCAGTAAATCAAATCTGCTCATCCATTTACATGAGCCAGTTGCTTATTTGCACCGCTTTTCGGTACTAACAGCAAAAAAGTTGAAAAGATTTTGGTATAAATGAACATATTGTGAATACTTTCAAGGGTCACAGAAAGGTTTATTGTAAAATATTTGTTTTGAGTGGTGGATATCAAAACTATGAATGACTTACCAATTCTAAGATTCTATTTTGTCGCTCATGGCATTACTATTTCTGAGACGCGAGGCAAAATTTATTCAAGGCACAAATATAAAATATACACTGATCTGTTTCAGATTTGCTGCTTTTGTGTTTATACCATCAATAAACGTTTCTTTCATTGTTTCTTTTTTTAGATCATTTTAGCATTTCGTATTGTCTCCACAGTTGCAATAAATTAAAATTCAGTTTTTGTTTTTACTGCTCTTAAAACCAAAATATCTAACATTTTATCAATACCTAAATTTTTACTCCGACCGTACATTTTCGGCCATCATTAAGGCGAAGGCAATCAAAGCTTGGAGGGTCTGAGTGCCGGCATTTTGGCTACTGGTTGATTATGGGAAAGAATTCCGCTAGCCGATGACTTCATCAGGTGTGTGAAATTTCATTTTTTCCTGCTCATTTCTGAGAGCAATTTTGGTGTGATGGGTTTCTGCTGACAGACCGGTTTCGGCGGGCCACACATGCGGCTGATTTCGTATGTAAAATTGCAAAAACTCAATATAGCACGGTGCGATGTTTCTAAGTTCCATACTGAATTTCCTGTAGTTTTAAATAAAATACAAAGAAATTGCTTTTTGTTTTATAATAGTAGTATGCCACTTCGTCACGGAGCGAGGGAAGTGGACAATAATTTATTTCCAGCTCCTATCAATTTATCTTTCTGATTGATTTCGTTGCGCGTAAATGACAAGTTAGACATTCCCGGGGACTCGGCGAGCTTCAATACTTGGTGTCATTACGTTACTTGGTACTGTTGATCTTGAGACACAGGAGTTGCAGTGGCGGGTGTGAGGGCGGTACAGTCTCAGTAGCAGTTAACTATCAATGGGATTGATATTTATACTAAAAAACCCCAATTGTCAAGTATATTATCATTGGTAATAAGAACCGTACCGAAATCTGTATTTGTATCTCTATATATTTTATATTCTATCTATTCTATTTATTTATTTTATTTATACACCTTATGGTACATCTTAACTGTAATATAAAAAATTGACTAGGTAATCAAAATATCGTACAATTGGCGGCCATATCGCATTGAGCGATTTTTTTCTGGCAACATTTGGATGCATGGGAATCTTGGATTGTCTAGGATTGTGGGCTTGACGTGCATAAATATTCTTGATCATTGCTAAAGAATTCGTAACAGATTTATACCATGTTCCAACAAAAGTTATTGATCCTAACGGTAGTCCAGTAACTGACAGATAATCACCAGATAATAGAGTGCAAAGGTTGATTCAAGTAAGTACAATTTAGATACGTCCAGCGTAACAAGATCCCTCTCGTATCAATCCACTCCTTTAAAAGACTCCGTAAGACAGATCATCATAAAATAGATGGATTTAGTAATGTGTATGATGAAAACAAGATAAACCATTATCAGTTATTCACAATCTCACATAGGATTAGGACAAGAGAAACTAAACTCTATAACTAATGGATAAGTTATAATATTAATTGGCAGTTAATTGGAAGATTACTGCTAGAAAATGTATTCTTATTTCTTATTTTTAGCAACAATGACTCTGATTAGTGATTACTAATAAACTACGGTTTAGTTAAAAATCATATTTTGTAACATAAAAGTATATTTTGTTGTTATTTTTTTACAGCTACAACACGTTCAACGCAAAGTGGTGCTTATACTCGTATTACTTGGCAATTCGAAAGATAGTTGAATTAGATTTTTGAAATGTTCGGAAGTGCAGAAGACATGCTTCATTTATTTTTAATAAAGTGACTTTATGTATGAAGAAAATACGCAGCGAATGCCAAGATTGGTTGATTTTTGAATCCTAATGTCGCAAGCTAAATAATTTTCTATATATTAGACATCAATTTACAAATTCAAGTTCTTGATTAAGTTTTGTTTTTACCCACAACCTGGTTTGTGTTGTCAGGTTTATCCTTCGATCAAATATACAATTTGATCGAAGGGTTTATCCCGTTACATCATACTCTATGTATTATCCTGACATTTAAGCAATAGAGCAGTACATTTTCATAAAAATCAATTCAGTATTATTGACATGGACTATATGACCTAACCCCTCTCAATCGTACTCTCGATTGTAGAGAAGGCCTGTGACCTGCAGTGGGACGTATTATTGACATGACAATATCTTTTTTGCTCAAATACTCTCAATAACTTGAAATTGAAAATCAAACTAGCAGTTCCTATGTAGAGATTTGTTACAGTGAATCTATTCAACCAATAGTAGCCCATAATCTCTATCAACGGATCAACAAAGACAATCCACTTGTCCGTCTATGACGCGTGCTTCAATTTGACACTGTTCAGTTTTATCTCGACATCACCTCGGGCGGGCAGATGATTAATTCTCGCTGCGATATTGAAGTGTATTACCCCACCAAATTACAAAGCATTTAGTGTACCTACCATCGCGATATAAACAACAGTGTTTCGAACTAAGCTGTGTTGAGTAACAAAAATGTTTTTGGACATGAAAGAAATAGTTTTCCTGTTTTTTGTGATTATTATTCTTTTGCTGGTGTTCATGTACCTTCAGGTGTGCGATGTTATTATTGGAAGATATGTCTTCAAGGTTTTCAGTGAGTACTATATTCATGTATGTTTTTGTTTTATTATACCGGGTATATCAAGACTGCTACCGAAAACGAAGCCGGGTGGTAGTTTTACAGCCGGTTTCTATAATCTATCTATCTTTAACAAGAGATTTCTCTCGAAATTTCGATACATTTTTTACTTCAGTAAAGAAAGACAGAGATATTTAGATAAGGTGCATATATTTATACATATCTAGGCAAGATAATATTGTATGTCTATCTTTTTTTAATGAAGCATACAGTGGTATCGACATAGTAACGATATCGTTTTTAACCTGTTGTTAAAGATAGATAGGATATAGAGAACGGCCGTTAGTGACTACAAACACAATGCAACTAAAAATGTTGCTAAGAAACGCGACGTTAATTTTTAATGATTTTTTAAAAATCGTCATTTTTGGGTGGTAAATCCATAGATTTTGCTAAAATAATAATTTAAACTGTTTTATACCTTAGAGTATTTAGAAATAAAAGGGTATACGCTATTATTTTAGGAAAAAAATGTATTTACCACATGGCCATAGGAAAAAAATAACAAAAAAATTGACGCTTTTTTTGCAAAATGTTCTATTGCATTGTGTCTGAAGTCGCTTAAACTACCACCCGGCTTCGTTTTCGGTAGCAATCTTGATATACCCTGTATAGTTGACAATTAATCTCCTCAAGGTGCAAAGAATGATAAAGGTCACTGGAAGTCGCTGAATCTTCTTGCAAAAGGTTCAGTGGAAGTATAAAAGAGATTCCTAGGTTGTAATGCAAATTCTTAATGGATAATAATGATGAAATATACGTGGTCTCGTATTTAACCTGATTATTTTTATTCCTCTTTGATCAATCCGCAATGGTGACTAAATACTTATAAATATCTGTAATAGCTCGTTTACTTTCATATTTTAATTATTCAACGGATGATCCAAATAAGTTAGATCATATTGTCAGCGATACAGAAAGAATATGGTAGATACTTTTCTTCTAGGAAATAAGTATGAAATAAGTATGTACTCACAACACATTATGTCTTAATGTGGGGTAAAAAATATGCATGTGGCTGTTGAATGTGTTTATCTATCTTCTATACATACATATAAATAAAATTGAAGTGTCTGTTTGTAAAGTGAAAATAAAAAAAAACTACATATACAACTACATAACAGTAACACAGCAGCAACAGTATAACAACCATACAGGGCTGGGTACAAATTTGTGAAAGAGAAAAAAAAAATACTAAAAAATAATAATAATACAAATTAAAGAGTCTTTTGAAAAAATTTAAGGCTCAAACATCTCCTTGCTGAATGCACTGTGGTAGAAAACAGATCAAAGTTGTGTTGCTTACAGATGCTATTGAAATTATTGCTCGTTCGTATAATAAAACTATTTTGTCTATAGTTCGTTGACGCATGTGGTACATATATGGGTGGATTAAATCGATATAATTTAGAAGGGACTTTGAAGTTTATTTTGGATAAGAGATCAGGGCAGTCGATATCACTATTGATTATTTTTAAAAAATAGTAGTAAGATATCTGCTATATTTCTGCGATTTGCAAGTGGTAGTAAATGAAATTATTGACATAACTTTAGATAATTTTTCGAATCATATGGAAGTCTTTGATGGTAGCAAAGGTACTTAATGAAGCGTTTTTGAACATTTTCAATGCGATCGATATACTTAAAATATTGCGGATTCCATATCGGACATGCATATTCTAGGTGACTTCTTACATACGTACAATAAAGTATTTTAAGAGTTTTAGCTTCAGAAAAACATTTTGAGATCCGCATTATGAAACCAAGTGATTTACAAGCTTTTTTAACAATACTATCAATATGTTTATCATAAAGTAATTTACTGTCCTGTATATACACGATACCTGTGCCGAAAATGATATTTTAAAAAATGTTGTCTGTCTATCTGTCTGTCTGTTTGTTCCGGCTAATCTCTGAAATGGCTGGACCAATTTTGACGGAACTTTTTTTTGTCAGGTAGCTGATATAACAAGGAGTAACTTAGGCTACATTTATTTTAGAAAAGTTATTTTAGTATTTTAGAAAAAAAAGTTTTTGTTAATTTCCACGCGGATGAAGTCGCGGGCACGGCTATCCTAAATAATTTCTATACAGCTTAACTCTGCTGAATTATACTTTTGATTGTAGAGACGGCCCATGCTTTGCAGTGAGATAGTGATTTCTAAACGTAGCTAAAATTACTAAAATTATAATAGTCAAAGTATAAAGACTACATCAAAATCTGTAGTAACTATTACCCCAGTGAATGTTTTATAATATTTAATAATAGATAGGCCAAATAGCTTTGTCCCAAACTTTAATAGTTCTACTAACAATTTCGCGGAGTCATGATAGACATAACAGAGCGTAGTTATCCGCAGAATCAGTGTTTATCAAAAATCAGATGTAAATCAGTGTGACGGGAGACGACTATTAAAAATAATATTTTTTCTCACTTATCTTGCGGTGAATGACTTCGAAATCTATCTTTGATCTAGAACAAAAGTAGAGTAGTAAAACTACCTATGTGCAAAACAGACAGGCATAATACATCAGGTCATTGGAATTTCTCGCTATTGATAATTTTTAACCAGCAGATTTCGATAAGAACAATCGCATGACATATCAAATATGGTGTTACGTAGTAACCAACATGATGTCGGTGCGGACTGCGCTTATTTTGCCGTGCACAATTTTTTTTTAATAACGATAATTTTGTTTGCAAGCCATTGCAATAAGCTCAACCACTATCCTATATTTACAATACAAGAATAGCTTAGTTGTTTCAATTTTTAAATCTCTTTTTCCATTCGAGTCATTTTTTCCTGTGAATACTTACTCGTACGTATCTCTGTACCAATTTAAATCGCACGTGACAAGATCTTAATCTGTACGTCGCGTCGTTGTCTTCACTTCGAGTATGCTTTGGACTGTGGTATGACAGGTAGCTGACATTTAGCTTTTATTATTACACCAGATTACACGTTGCAATATAGTATTATAGTCGCTTTTCAAAAGGTGGGCCAATGTTCTTTCCTAGATTTGTACAAATACACATTGGTATATCAACACAAGAATATTTAAAAATGCTGCAGTTAATTTTACTATTTGATGAATTTCGTGGCGGATAAAAGACAAGTTAGAGATTCCCGGAGACTCATCCACCCATACAATCCATCAGCCAAAGTAAGTCCACTGCTTTTTTTTTTTTTTTTATTGCTGTGAATGGCGAGACGTGCATGCCGTTCGCCTGATGGTAAGCGATGCGACCGCTCATGAACAGTAGCAAAACCAAACAACATCTTGAACTATAAAGCAATGCTTGGCATTCCACTGCGCTCGCCATCCTGAGACATAAGATGTTAAGTCTCAATATGTCCAGTAGTTACTCTGGCTACAATGTCCTTCAATCCGAAACACAACAGTGCATTTAAACTGCTGTTTGACGGGAGAAATAGACATTGCGGTGGTACCCACCCAGGCAGCCTCTCACATATGAGAGACCTACCACCAGTGCCACTTCAACTTACTAATGGGTTATATTGGTTACTTTAGTTTTCCTACGGATCTTGTAGGAAACCCCGAAGCCCTTGTCCGGGGACTTGCAGGCCGCTTCCAACAGGTCGATGTGGAGATCCTAGGGGAGGCCTATGTTCAGCAGTGGACTTCCTGTGGCTGAAATGGTGATGATGATGATTAGGTATAATTAGATATTATAATATACTTCAATTTTCTTTTATAAATCAAGTAAGCGCCTGTTAGTTATTGAATAGCAATAATAATCTTCTCAATGAATTCTCACGCTTTTGCGTCTGAGGTTTGTATTTAAGGACTAAATTCTATCAGCCCCGAAATACTCACTATTGAGCCCGGATCTCTTCTACTACCATCAGTTTCCTTAATAGAGCTTAGGCCAAACGTAAAAAAGAAAATGGTGCTCTTGGATTCGATCCTTTGATCCAGTTACCATCATATCATAGTATCACGATCTTGTCCTTCATATTAAAATCAACTGGATAAGAAAATGATTGTCAAAAACTTGTAATCAATTGTGAAAAATTAAAATTATTGGTAGCCATAAATTCCATTCGAATCATAAAGATGTAAAAACACGATTGACATGATAAGATACTGTTGTTATTGGAAGTTAAAACATTTACAATTGCTTACATTACATGTATTTTAGCAATCTATAAGCCATTTTTAAATACAACCTTAACATTTGAATGAATTGTTGAATGGAAGATTATCTTTCAGTCTGCTTTTATTGTACACATTCATGTGCTTGGACGAACATAAAATATTTTTTGTTATTCCAGAAAATAACATAGCCAAATTGTTGAGGCGGAATCACATCATTTTTTTCTAGAATGAGCATTGAGTCCATATATTGCCTCATACGTATATTATGCCGAGATGGCTTAATCAACCTAACCCCTCTCAATCCTCTTTCAAAACCTGCCGATTGTAGTGGACTCCCGTGGACAGCAAAGAGCAAGTATGAGGTGATACAGTACATTAAACTGTATCTTACGTATGCCATATTCTTAAAGTTATGTAGTATTCATTAATGATATCGGTTCAGAGCCGGTTAATAGATTTTTTCTATATATAGTCCCCAAATTTTATATTGTATTGTATTGTATCAGCCCATATACGTCCCACTGCAGGGCACGAGCCTACTCTACAATCGAAAGTACGATTGAGAGTGGTTAGGCCATATAGTCCACCACGCTGGCCTAGTGCGGGTTGGCGGACTTACATCCCATAGAAATTCTTATAAATCGCTATGGTATGCAGGTTTTATATACACAAGCAATATCCAAATAAATATTGTTTCTAAATAATTACGAATGTGTGTACATCCTTCTCGACATGAAAACTAATTTCATTAAAGGGTTACGAACATAATTGTTGTAAAAATACGAAATAATAAACTTATGCCCGAATACAGGAACGCAACTTAAATTGTATGTTGCACTTAACTACGTAAATCCGCTTAAAAGTACTGGCTAAGTGGGCCTTGCACTTTTAAGAGAAACTTATTATTTGAATGGCGTTCGAGTATTCGGGCAATCGACGTCATTATTATCTTTGATGTTCTTGTGAAAATCCAGATAAGATCAAGTTTTTGCATGTGTAATGTGAGAGCAAAAATTCACCACCAACAGATATACATACGAAATACATTCAGTCTTCAGCTTATCGTCTCAAACGACTATCAGCAATTCTACGAATATCGTCGCTCCACCTGGTTGGAGGGTGGTTTGCCGAGCCGTGGTCTCCACTCGAGAACTAGTCTACCGAGTATCGAATGCAGGATTAAAGGCGCTCTGGGCGAGACTTCTACAGCCCCCTATAAGTACTATCCAAATCCAAGCGAAAGACTAGGCACTTACGTTATATTTTTTACCGGGTACAAATAGATTTCTGTACAATAATATGTACGTATTATACCTATAAACCTTCCTCTTGAATCAATCTATCTATTTAAAAAAAACCGCATCAAAATCCGTTGCGTAGTTTTAAAGATTTAAGCATACAAAGGGACATAGGGACAGAGAAAGCGACTTTATTTTATACTATGTAGTGATAGCTTGTATAGGTGACAATATTTATTTCTAATGCCCGATTTTTCAATCGCCAGATAAATTTCATCCATAAATATGTAATAACTTGGTTGAATATTGTAGTCAGTCAGATATAGTTTTAGAGTCAGAGAGAGATAGCTCATGTTGTGTTTTTAGTGTCGAATATATTGTATTTGGCCATTGAATAATCCAATATTAATAATACAACAAAGGCAAAGATAGCGGCCCGGCCCGGATCCGCCCGGTATAAATATACTTTTAAGAAAATATTCCACAGCCTATGTTCATCAGGGATAATGTAGACTTCTAATTGCGAAAGAATTTTTCAAATCCGTCGAGTAGTTTCAGAGCCTAATCAATGCAAACAAACAAATCTTTCGTCTTTATAATATTAGTATAAATGTCCTTATCTTAGTTAATTCAAAACATTACTGATTTATTGTAAATAAAGCAATATACCAACCAAACCCATTTAATAATTATTTATTAAGATGCACATATTGTCAAGGTAATTATGAAATGCAAAATATGTTTTGGTCTAACACCACTTAGGCTGAAAACAATTATTTACTAGGTCTAACATACATTCATATCTTGTTTTGCAGTAGCTGACCATGCCAGCTGAACCATAAAGAAATGGTTGTAAAGTTATTTAAAACAGCTTTTGTTCTATTGCACAATAGCAAGCAATATCAAATGTATTACAAGAAGTATATCAAAATAACAGGCGCTATAAGCATTATTTATACAAGAAATTTTGTAAAATTATGCGCATTGTGATTTGTGATTGGGAAAAATATTTTTTGATATTAATATCATGCGTTGGTTCAAATCAAATGCATATCTTCCACTAGCGGTCCGACTCGGTTCGGCCCGGGAGCAGATACACTTTTCAAAATAGCAGCCGGAATGTTCGACTTCGACTATCAATTCAAATATCGGAGTAAGGGTCCCTCAGATATCGAGGAGACCAATCGGACCACGAAAATCGAATAAAATTTAATTCGACATAGCAGTTCCTGAGATGAAAGGTAACAAACAAACAAATAAACTAACAAGACCTTTTATATCGTCAAAAATAACTTGCTTTTGCTTGCTTTGACTGTGACAAAAAGCAACATCAAAAATTTTTGATTATTCCTTTTTTATTGATAAATGTGTAAAACAATTATGTGCGGGATTTCCAGCTATAGATAATAAATAAATATAAATATTGCACTCGCAAAGTGAAAGATACGTTTTGTAATTTGCAAAGTTTGGTTTATTTCCAATATCTAATTAATCCATATCTATCAATTTGTGCAGATAATCACTATCATGGTTACGTATTACGATTTAGGGTTCCGTGGTCAGATATGAAAAAAACTGGTCATTATTTTTATTGCGCATCGTGTAACTTGTTATGTTTCTGTCCACCATGGTAGTCATGTGCGCAATCGTGAAGTGTTTTTGACTGATGTACTTGGGCTGTACCTTCAGGTAAAACATTTCAATTTCCCCATAATTAGTCTAGAAATGGTCTCGTTTTTAGAAGTGGTAGAGCCACGCTGTTGTCTAAACTAAGCATGAATGGGCAGGCTCGTCCGGGGCGGTGGGGAGGTACTAATTGATGTATTATACTAGAGCGGACATCCGGAACAAAATACCTGCGCATTGTGCTGATACATAATACCGAAGTACGTATACTCAGGAACCCAGTGAAGCGAGGACTAAGATGTTACTGCGTAGGCGTGACAGAGACAGAAGTAGGAGTGGTACGGTACTATCATTTTTTGTTACAAACATTTTATTTGCAGTATCCCCGCTAGTATTGTATCTCAATATAGATACTGTATCTAAGCTGCTACTTACGATTAAAATTTATCTGGCATTAACATTGTCATGTCATACTAACAATAACATACGGAACTCTTAGACCAATTTGTCAGCACTAATTAGCCGTTTCAGATAAAGTACACAGGATAATAGTTTCAGTATGTACTGGACTCTGTACGAAAGAAGTTCAAAATGGAATACGCTGCGTTGTTTCTGCCGTTCGTAGTGTTGCTTATAGTGTATGCTGTGACGTGTGTGCTACTTCACTGCTGCGAGTTGTACAGTAAGTCATTTTGAACCTTATTCCTTGTGGTTAGGTTTGTAAAGTTTAAACGGATGTTTAACTTTTGGGCCAACCGCTTCCCATATTGTTGGTATACTATATTTCATTTCAAAATATAAACGTAATAAGATCAGAATAATTTTGTTTTTGTTGAAAATAAAACCAGATTACGTACAATTTGAACGGAAAAATGCGTGTTGAAAATATTAAAATATGTATTCAAAATACTATGGCAAAATGTAAATATCAATTATTGATATGTATGATTAATTAATGTTTATGATTATTTGTAATTTTGTTATCTAGTGAATCGATTTGATAATAATTCCACACATCAATGCAGGAAGGAATGCAGTATTTTCATTTTTATAATATTGTGCATAACCAAAGCTTGCTGTGTGTAAAATAATACAATTTTTGTACATGAAATAATAATTAATATCCTTTAGGGAAATAGGGTCCCTTTTATCATAAAATATGAAACATTGATTAGAATATGGCGATTCGACTTTAACAATTGAATTATTTTGAAATAAATAAAATTGTCTTATTTAAAAAGCGTACATAAATTCTTGTTAAAAGTTAATATTATTTACTATTTCCTCGCGCTTTTATTTAGCGCCATCTATTAACAAAGTTTGGAAACTATTGGTGTGATCCGGTACTACGAGTACATGATATTATGCACTGATAATCTTATGAGTACATACAAAGTAGTTTGTTGCGTAGTCCCTAGATGGCGTTAGTATTTCGATTACTTTTCTTGTCATTTTGCAGGCAGATCGGACTTTTGATTTGGGACTTTTTGATAATCTTATTATTTTTATAACTGTCGTCTTCTTAAAATCAACGAATCCAATTCCCGACATATTAATAAAATAAAATGCTTGTTCTAAGTTTCATAGTGTTTTCTATGTAGCGTGGCATAGAAGAGGCCTGTGTCCTTAGGGACGCAGATAGGCTGATGATGAAAAAATTTCGAATCTAGAACTAGGTATATGTAATCCCAATGTATCAGGTTTAATGTCCTTTACAATGAAAATACACACAAAAGATTACTTAGTTTATTCTCACAGGAATGCTAGGACAAAAGTGAAACCATTTTCCAAACATCTGACATTATTTCCATAGCAACGGTTACCGCAATCGCAGTTTCCTTTAAAACCAGTCATTTTAATTACTATATAATAAATCTTAAAATTAATATATTTCAGTATTCGAAACATAACTCTAAATTATTTATTATACACAAATTACACTTATTGTAATTTGTAATAAACAAACAATTCCATACAAGTTTACATGAATTGTCAACAGGTGACGCCACCAGTAGGATAATATTATCATTACATACTGAAATGCGCCCATATATACGATCTATAATGCTTATTCTTAAGTCATTATAAGACTGATATACAGTAGGGACTTAAATAATATAGAGTAGGAATATAGTGATATAGAGTAGTAGGGAGGGAAATTGGGGTCCGCGTAATCTAGATGTTCCGTAGAACAGTCATCAGGGTTCCGCAGGAATTATTTATTATGTTGGCGTAGTTGTGCTACGGTACGGTTATAAAGCTGAGGTCTCAGGTTCGAATCCCAGGTCGGGGAAAGTGATATTGGATTTTTCTATTCATTATCAGCCCGGAGTTAGGAATTCGTGCCTGACATGGCGGTAGGCTCGCCCCCTGTCACATCGTGGGACGGAACATACAAGCAAAATCTGGGTGTCCTTTCACCATTGCCTACCACTTCTGGGAAAAAGATTAGGACATATAGTCCACCACGCTGGCCTAGTGCTGGTTGGCGGACTTTACTTACTATAGAAATTCTTACAAATTCACTATAGTATGCAAGGTTTCCTCACGATGTTTTCCTTCACTGTTAAAGTGCGTGGTGCTTTTTTAGAAAATACAATAAATAACATTAATTATCTTTATTTTTAAATATGATTTACTGGTGGTACGTCTCTCATATGTGAGAGGCCACATTGATGGGTATCACCGCAAATTCTATTGCTCCCGCCAAACACCAGTGTAAATGCACTCTTGTGTTTTGGTGTGAAGGACATTGTAACCAGAATAACTACGGGATATATTGAGACCTAACATCTTAATATGTCTCAGTATAACAAGGGCGTTGGAATTCCAAGCTTTGCTTTGTAGTTCAAGGCGTTTGGTTTTGGCACTGTTCATGAGCGGTAATATCGCTTACCATCAGGTGAACTTCATGCTCGTCTCGCCATTCATAGCAATAAAAAATATTATAAACATGTTTCGTATAAAAACTCAAGCATTCGGTGAATATTAAGTATTGCGCAATTGGTATAACAAATTAGGGATTTTTCCGTTTCATAATACTCAGACACGAAAAAAAGATGACAGCACATTTGTTTGCCAATGGTTTGCTGTGAGATATAGACATATATATGTATTAGATTATTCTCATTTAGTTTGAATACAAATATTTGACTAATGTGTAGGTATATTTGACCACTAGTCTCCTAGCAGCGACGAGCGCTACATGCGAATTTTCCTATCTACTTAATATACGAAGCAAAGTCGATGTTTTTTATTGCCGCATTCGTCTAATTTTCTTGATTGCCTAGGACATGACAAAGAACAAACACCTGATGGTAAAGTATCACTTCCACCCATGAACATTCGTAAAACTTAGATCTTTGAGGTTTCGCCGGCTCAACAAATCGGGGCGGAAGCAGGAAGGAATTTATTATTCTATTTGAAGAAGTTTGAAGAAGGGGTTATTGGGCTCCCGGCAATCTCACTCACCGAACTAAACGCGACAGTGACGCTGTCGCTTCACGTCGACCTGTAAGGGAGTGGTACCACCGAAGACATTTTTTTTTAATTGGAATTTAATACTTACAGCTAACAGAACATTTGTGAGTATTTAAAATAACTTATTGATGGCTAATGACAAGTTTTCAGATATAATATTTCTTTCGGGTCTGGGTGTTTGTGAGACCGAAGAGTCTCTCGTAGTTCCTGATACCCACGACACAAGACTCGATCTTAGTGTGGGGTCAGGACTATGTATGTGACTGTGTGGTGTTATTTATTTATTTTATTTATGGTATAAGTCATTGGTTGGCTCACTCATATCACATTACATTATGGCTTAAGAGAAAAAAAGGTGTTGCTCATTTTCTTTTTAAGTTCGAGAGTACTAGTTTGAAACAGATCTAACTTCAATTCATGTTCAAGTAAGTTAAAAAATCGAATTGGATCGAAGAATCTTCCCATTCTTTATATTGGACATGTTATTACTATTAGATTACTAGTGTAAATGCCGGTTGTGAAAACATATCACAAACATGCGTTAAATATGTACATAGATATTAAATTTTTTTATTGAAATTCCAAATTATAACGAGATCGAATTTGTAATACAAAGCCATTTTGGCCATTGGGGTATTATGATTTGAGCCTACAAGTACATAAATATCAAACTTGTCTAGCAAGATTTCCGCTCTGTGTGCTTAAAAAGATCCAGTCAGTCTAAAACAACTCTAAACTCATGCAAAAGTAATGATAATGCGAATGAAATTAGCACAGACGTGAAATAACAGGTATTTCGTAAATATTCTTTTCTCGATAAGGAAAATAAATTTTACTAAAATAAATAGAATACTAACACGTGTTTGTCTGTTATTCTTTCACTAAATTCTAACCCACTTCACATACAGTATGAACGATAAAATACTTATTCCCTACTGGTCTGGATGCCCATCCATTGCAACGCCAACGTGTACTCAAGTTTGAGTTATCTTAGTGCAAGTATTGTACTACGCTCGTGTTTTCTCTGTTAATTACATGGATTTTGGACACCCAAAATTTTTTAAATTAAATTTTCTCTCTTTTTTTTGTTATTTGTCTTATGATATAAATATTTTATGTTTGTTTGACGCCCGTGACATCACATAATGGCCAGATGGAACTGCTGCTACTTGTTACAAATAATTCATTTTCCTCCTTTCTATTTACAAAGACTTTCTAATTCTAATCTTATCTAAATAGGTTTGAGTAGCATCCGTCATAGACAGACTAAATACTTAACATATTTTCTTAGATTAGATTATGTTGAATTTAGTTTTTGTTGGATATACAGTTATGAGACAAAGAGAAATATTTCAATTTGTCGCCCGACTAAATAATATTTATTGAACACCGTCTCACTAATAAATCATTGCGTAATTTATCACGATATCGAATATTTCAATCTAAAGAAAACATTGAAAACAATTTTGTTGAATTGTTTTAACAAAACGAAAATAAAATGAGTAGATAAAAAATAATAAAAATCTTTGCAATATCACAATCACAAGATATCTAGATAATAAAAAAAAGAATACCAATTTAAATTATAAAAAATTAACAGCCAGTAATCAGAGGTCGTTCGAAATTCAAAACTTCTCAAATAGTTTTCCAATCTGTTCGCTAGGTGTAGACGAGATAAGGAAGTAATCAGTGAAGTGTTGATGGGGAAATTATTTATCAACGAAATTACTGAATCACTTCTTATCGCGTGTGTGCACATGTTGCTGTAGGTGAGACGAGGTAGTTGAGTGTGTGTTTACATTGCGCGAGCGGTAGCGGTTTTAGATACGTGACCTTCAAACAGGTTGTGAAACGAGCAATTGATCGAGCCGTGACAAAATATGTCTGATGGTAGTTTTTCGGGGTTTGATAAACTAAAAAATATTTTGCAGTTTTTGACACCCAGGACACAAGATCCATATCTCAGCTTGAGGCAGGACTTTTAAGTACTGTTTAAATCTTCTAAGCCTCAAAAGTATTATAGTAGATAAGGAAAATTAGACGAAATAAAAGAATTAAGTACCTCAATATGTCCCTGTTAGACACGATGCTTAAGTACGGATAAAGTTGTACTCAAATTGCCTAATGCGGGATAATGATATATACAAATCGCAAAAACTCTTTAAGATATTATAGTTTCCTCGCGATGTACGGAACGATGGAACCACGGAAGGGCTTCAAAAAACATTTGCAGCAGTCCAACCTACTTTCAAATTGTCTTCGTGCAATAATCATAAATAATCAAATCAAAACTCAAAATATAATTACATGTCAGAGGCAAATGCGGCAAAAATTGTGCACCAGCAATGATACTTCATTTCTACGACAATAATATTTTTTTGTTTGTTATTCAGAACGCAATAACTAAAATAGATGTCACATCGCCTTTGAACCGAAACGTATTGTTAGGCAGTTGAACGGGTCATTTCAAGGGAATAAAATACAGTATGATATTGTTAATTCAACTTATGTAAGTTTTTACAAATCAAATAATGAATGGAAAAAGCATTTATTTTATAAGAATTAATTCAAAAAGAAAAGCAACAGAACTTGGAAAAAAATTAAGCAATTCATTATTTATTATTTTCAGTCCGCCCCGTGACCACGAAAGCTGTTAAAGTAATCGAAACGTCGGGAACTCAAAAAATGTAAAATTAAACCAAATCCGCGATAAAATCCGTAAATAATAGTTTTATTTCAATTCATTATTTATTTTTTTATTATTTATCATAGACTCCATAATCCCTAACTCCCAGTGAATTTTTCAATGACGATAATCTCTCACAGCGATTAGTCTGGAAGCTAATATTTAACGCTAAAAACATATTATCCAATAATTTAAGCATAAAATAGGTCTATCTCTACATCTAGTTAGAAGTATTATTTAGTAACTTATGTAATATGTGAGAAGTGTCGTAACGTGAAGTGTTAGTTGCAATCGCGAAAGTAACTTGATTAATATCACGCGATTTCAATTCAGCACAACACTGTTTTAATAATTCAATTTACCGCCGCGTACCGCAGTGGACAAAATATTTCACATTACAAGTAATTACTCGTACTCACCGAAAAGACGAGATTGGAAACTAGGTGTGTTAAGATTTCTTAGTACCGTCAGTACTAACCTTTTATATATAAATTGCTTAAAAAAAATAATTAAATTGATGCAATTGAATGACCTGATGGTTTTTTTCTGGCTCAGTTATTAGACACTGCGATTCGTTATATTGGCGAAAAATCCGTCATACTCGTAAGGGCGTCATACTCGTAAAGGCGTCATGCCCAGTTACGATCAGACCGGAATACATGCGTGAACCAAGAAATATTTCCTTCCTCTGAATACAATAATTATATTACATTGCACGTTCAATAAATTACAAAATGGTAGCTTTGTCATGTCGGTGTAAAAAATACAGTCAGTAAAAACAAGGAACTTTGCATGTAATTAAACGAATAGTATGCGTGTCACGTGTGTTTAACCTTTAAGCCTTCTTTTAAGACTGACATCATAGAATGCTACTTATATGCCCTTAACCGTAATTCCGACAAAAGATGCGAGTCTTTATACACAGCACAAGAGCTAATTAGACTGTTTTTCAAAGCCAGGGTAAGTCACTTATAATTCCTGATAACCGAAGTATATTTTATAGATATACATTTTTTCCGTTATCGAAATTTTGTTACACAATAAAACACTCATAAAATCTTTCTTATTTTATCGTATAGCGAATTTATAACAATAGTAAAAAAACGACCAATCTTATCACTAATTACATTAACAAAGACCATACTTTCGGTAGTCTTCCGCTAAAGCTGCCAGACAGTGGTCGTGGCCTATCGCCGTGTGAAATCATAATAGTGGATGCGAGCCTTTAGCTCACTTTATCAATGAAGCAAGCGCTAAGCGAAGATAATAGCGCAGCACGTACAATCGAACAATATTACGAGGCATCCCAGTCTTAGTAAAACATCCGACACAGGCGGCGATTTCAAAATTAAATTTGGAATCAATTACGATATTTTACTTAGTCGGAGATTTATTTTTTAGTCTGTTTGATATTTAAATTTTTATTCGTCTGAATTTGAATTTAGAATAAAAGTGTGAAAATGTTTTAGTAGTTTTAAATATTGAATAACAGTGCCAGTGATTTTTAAATAACATAAACAATTAAAGACACAATGGAGAGCCAAAATATGACAGAAACGAAAGAAGAAAACACACAAGCGAATAATGCCAGAAGGATGGTTGGACTTTTGCCCATGTTTATATTGATTTTGATCGTAGTTTTAAGGATATCGTGGTCATTGTACAAAAGCTTTGGTGAGTACATTTTTTATACGAACATATTTTTTTATACTGGTTACTTTGGTTGTTTATATACAATATTTCTATTATAATGTTTTAGGTAAATAATAATTGGTTCAATGTAGTCTTAATTGTAGAACTAGTTATATTTAGTAGATATTAATTTAAAACTCGTACATTTTTTCATTATTTTTTCTGATCGAACTAATTATCTTAATGTTATGGCAACTGCAACATTAATTACGATACTTTATATGCCAATGTTAATTTGAAACATTCACTTGACTTATCATACAGCTTTTTTCCTTAATATATCAGCATTTCTAATGACGGTATTTAGAAAACTTAAAAAAACACATTAATTAAAATTCTTACACGTGTATACCATACCATAAATAACCATGTAACGAAAATACCAGGTCAAAGCCATTTTAAATATGATATTTAAAATCATTACGATAACATTGAAACTGATTATGAATACACATTCAAAAACAAATTAAATTTTATATGCATTTTATATTTGAATATAATTGTTTTAATTTTAATAAAAGGCTCTGTTTTGGCAAAAGAACTTAAATATTAATTTCACGTTGAAATAAAAAGTGATAAGGTTTTTTGAAAAAATTACAGTCAAGTTAATATCCTGTAATACAAAATAAACATATATAAAAATACAAAAATACTATTACATCCAATGGTCTAGCTTGAGTTTTGTCTCGAAATCAGCTATTTTATAAAGTTGGACAATAAAACAACAGCATTTTTGGCCACAAATTATACGTATCCTGTATCTTATAGTTATCTTTGCATTCCAAATAATGTCGATAATTTACGCTCTTATAGCCATAATACAATACTTCAGTTTGAAAACCACTTTAACAGAAAACAAATCATACAAATGTATTGTACGAATGATGTATCATGTTAACAAAAACAACGTGACAGTCAGTCAGTTTTATAACCATATTTTAACTACATAGTCTGAAGTAAAAACAACAAAAACTAATTATGAAAAATACTCTCAATTTTATTGGTAGCAGGTCTCTTATATGTGAGAGGCAGATAAGGCAGGTACTACCGCAATGTCTATTTGTCTCGCCAAACAGCAGTGTAAATGCATAGTTGTGTTTTGGGTTGAAGGACATTCTAGCCAGAGTAGCCCCTGGACATATTGAGACCACATCCTATGTCACGAGTAATGATCAGAGTTCACATTTTATGTCTCACGATGGTGAGCGCAATCGAATATCAAACATTGCTTTGTAATTTAAGGCGATTGGCAAGCTCGTCTCGCCACCCATTGCTTTAAAAAAAAGTGTTACATGGTCCTGACATCACAGTAATGTGGAAGTTTTGTATCGTGGGTATCAGAAACTACGAAAGACTTTACGGTCTGCCTACACATACATATGTAGACCCCAAGAAACAATTATTTATGGTCCGCCATTGAGATACTATACTAGAGAGGATAGGTACTGTAAACAAAATGTTTGTAACGAAATGAAGGGTACTGTACCGCGCCTTCTGTTTCTGTTTCTGTCACGCCTAGGCAGTAACATTATCTTCGCTCTCGCTTCACTGTGTACCCGTATGCACGCACCATACGCAAAAATTATGTTCCCGATGTCCGCTTCAGTATAATACCTCAATGTGGTCCGCACAAACATTTGTCTCTGCCTCGAAGACTAATATAATATCGTTAAGTGGTTTACACAATGCGAGCTATTTTCATCCAAGTTCCAACCCCACATTTTCTAAGGCAGATGCTGCTTGATTTTTATTCATACTGCGGAATGGTTTGACTTGGAATTTTATTGATAAAAACACTTTTTTTGAGATTATACAAAGAAAGTATATATATATTGTTTATCTTATCTTTTTTTTTCATAAATAATTAAATACCGACATATTTTTTTTGAGGTCGGTGACAGCCGGTTTGTTTGGAACTAGTTATACCTCACGATATTGTGCAATGTTAGGCATAGTTCGTAGGGTATGTTATACTATTAATTTCACTTTCTGATTAATTTCGTTGCGGGTTAAAGACAAGTTAGCATTCCCGGAGACTCGCCGAGCTTCAATGTTCGGTGTCATTACATTGCGTACCACTGTTGATCCTGGCTCACAGGAGTTACAATGGTGGGTGTGAGGGTGGGACAGTCTCCAGGCTATGTTATACAGCTTATAGTCGTACAGCTGGCAACGAGCTCAAAAACTAAATACTCAAATGTTGGTTTACTCAAGTATTTTTCATTAAAAAAAAGATTAGTTTTATTTTTTATTACAATTTTGATGTCGCTTTAATTTGGTAATATTAATTATTATTTTTCTTTTAATGCAATGAATTGCGGCACTAGCATGTCCTTTGCCTAGTGGTAAGCGATACGCTCGCTCATACAGTAGCAAATCCAAACATCATGAATTACAACGCAATGCACTGTGTTCGCTATCCATATTGTCCTTTTTGGACCTCAAAAATCGCGCTAACTGAGTTATCAAGTTTTGAATTAAACTCAGGTCTTTTGGCAAAATCTTATGCCTAGATTAATAAGAAGTTTGCTATTCAAAGGTTCACTATAAAAAATACCTATGTGACAATGGCCAAAGCATAAGCTTCTATTCAAATTAAAATTTGCATTGTGACGAACGGATTGGAATTATTATGCTGCAGACAGACAAATTAAAGCAATTTATGTGTTGCTTCACGGTAAATTACCGCCGTATTAGATAGAAATAAATGCTATATTACAGATATGTTTTGTGACTTAAATTTATTATTATTATTTCAATTCAAATGGAGATAGATATTATTTAAGTCCGTCATAATATTTTAATATATATCAATTTAAATATAATCTAATAACCACACAAATTCTAATTATTGTTACTAATGATATTCATTTGTCAGTTTAATATTATTAATTTTACAATGAATACAAAATATATTTTTGAGGATATCGCAAATTATCCTCAGTCGAATAAAAAATTCATATTATAAGTATAATGTATATATACATATTTATTAAATGAACAATCAATGGAAAATATAAAATTGAGCGCTAGTGATTACAAAAGGTAATCTTGATCATTATGCACCAGCATCACTCCTTTTGTTCAAGTATAATTTTGACATTTAGTTGATAAATATGTAGTTAAGGAAAGGAAAAACATCAAATCTTACCTACTAACATATAATAATAAATAAATAAGACCCAACAGTCACATACATAGTCCTGACCCCACATTAAAATCGGGGCTTGGTTGTGGGTATCTACGAGAGACTTTTTGGTCTTACCAACAATCAGACCCGAAAGAAATATCTGTGGGCCGCACAAACATTTCTCTCGGTACGGGGATCGAACCCGCCGCCTCTCGTTTCACAGGCGGCGTCTAACCGACTGCGACACAGAGGCTGTCAATAATCCTAATATATTTTCATAAAATCTACCTAGGTACACTCGAGGGAGCGCTGGTACTTCAAAAATGTAGATAAAATGGTGGTGCCGGGCCACCTTTTTTTGCCCTCCTAGTGGCCGATATTTATTATTTACAGGTTATCCAACATTCATGAAATACTTGGAAAATAAATGTAAACATAAATAGTTTAGGGTTATTTAGTTTCACTCAAACTTGTTTTAAAAACTAAATATAATTTCGATTATCAAAGGAATTTAAAGCAATTCATTGATAAATAATTGATTCAATTTTCACTAATATACAAGTGCATTACGAACAAGACATCTAGGTGCGTTTTTCAAGACGCGAATGTATGACAGCGCTCCCTCTATATTATAAATACTCTAAGCAAAAAAAATTACAATGTCGTAGTGAACATAAGCATCAATACAGATAAATAAATGTATAGAAGATGTTTAAAGTTCTATTTGTATTCGTACCACAATCAAGAATACCTAATGTCATATTTTAAAACGTTTTGAAGTCATTTAAAAAGAAAATTTTTAAGATATGCATTGAATGAACATAATGAAGAACAAAATTAGAAACATAAATATTTTTTAAAATTTTTGCCAGTACGAAACACACTAAAAATGCCAGTACCATCGATTGCATAATTATTACAAAATCGATTTTAAAAGTCGATAAACTTAAAATCAAATTTATCAAAACTGGAAAACCAAGTTTGTTAAGTACAGGTTGTAAAGATAATTTCGATTTAATTTTATCCGTTTATGACATTATAATAAAAGTGGAGTGCACTCGATTCCTAAATAGATATAATTTTATCAATATAATCTACATTTTATAAGTATAATATTGTTTATTTATACTGATAAAAGGAGTGTTGAGGTGTAGGGAATGACAATAAGGTCAATAGATTATAATCGTTGTAGATTTTTTTAAGTAGTAAAAATAAAAGATAAATATTTTTAACTTGATAGATCTCCCTTATATTTAAGTACAGTGATTCATTTTAAGTGCATGGTGGCCTGTTGGTAAACGGACTAGACGCGACTGCCAACATGTTCACGGTGGTCCGCCAACCCGCACTAGGCCAGCGTGGTGGACTATATGGCCTAACCACTCTCAATCGTACTGTCGATTGTAGAGGAGACCCGTGCCCTGCAGTGAGACGTATATGGGCTGATACAGATTCATTTTAAGCATGACTAATCTGGTTGCACCCGAAAACAATATGCACATCAATAAAAACAATGTACTTGTAGTACTTGCCCACATAAAAGTTTTTCCTGGATATAAGTCCTATTACTAACTGGTAATATTTTTTTGGGATCAAAAGTATAGCCCTATTGCCTTCATTGATAAATGGTCTATTCAACACTAAAATATTTTTTTAATTCAAACGTATAGTTCTTGAGGTTAACGCGTTAAAACAAAAAAAACTCTTCAGCTATAGATATAATCTATCCAGCATGTGATCGAGAACGCAGCTAGGTGGCAGTTTTAGTAACTTCAGGCACAATCCCACTAAAATTTTACAATAAAGCGGCGATTTTTTTTTTGTATTTTTTTCCTATTTGTCTTATTTGGGTGATAATTACATAGTTTGTACTAAAATAATGTACAAATAAAAGTTAGGATTTATTTTTCTCCTTTCGTCATATTTGGGTAACGGGTGTTAAATATGCAGTTTTTCCTAGAATAATAATATTCACCATATTCTATAGTGCAATAAGGTATAAATAATATTATTTTTGCAAAAACTGTGGATTTACTAGCCGAACACGATGATATTTAAAACAACACAAAACAATTGTCATGATTTTTTGGTGATTTTTTTGTTGTATTGTTTCTGTAGTTATTACAACTACGACCTGGCTTCGTTTTCGGTAACAGTTTGGGTATACCCTGTATGTATGTATACATAGGTATCGATACCGTCGGCGTTCTTTATAAAAAATACCAGACGAATACAAACAAGCTACGTTTAATAGTTCAACATTTATAAAACGAGTTGTGTATGTGCATAGCTTGAGGTCGTCAGGTCAAATATAATCATGGTCAACGTTCAATACCTCGTTAGATATTCTTGGTGTTAAAGATTCGTTCAATCTGGCACATTTTAATTTGAATGAATTATCTTATTTGATGAAACACATATAAGTATGTAATTGGTTAGAGCCACGCTATTAATATTGAGACTTAACACCTTGGGCCTTATTAATAAACTCGGATGAGCGAGGGATTAAATTTTAACCCAAAACTTTAAAATTGACTAATTTATTTGGATTGCCATAACAGGATTACCATGTTAGGCTGAAGAATATAGATTTTTATTAATATAGTCATTACTATCAAGCTATTTATAATAATATATTGAATTCTCTAGCCCAATGCCTAAAGTTAATCCTTCGCTCATCCGAGTTTATTAATGAGGCCCTTTATGTCTCAGGATGGCGTGCGCAATGGAATGCCAAGCGTTGCTTTGTTATTCAAGGTATTATTTGGTTTTGCTACTATTCATGAGCGGTCGTATCGCTTATCATCAGGCAAACGGCATAATCTCCCGCCATTAATAAAAAAAAAGGCAGTTGTCAGTCATGACTCAGCATCAATGGGTAGACTTGTTCATGGCGGTACCACTTTCTCACGGATCTTGATGCAAAGTGCCAGCTTAGGTGTCGCGTTTCGTTAAGTGAATGACCGGTTGCCCACTACCTCTTTCCTCTTTCCTACCTTTTTCGTACCCATTCCTTTCCCAATTTGATGTGGCGGCAACACATCTACATACGATCCGAGCGCTGTGGATGTTATGGGCGGCAGTGATCACTTACCACGAGGTGACTTGTTTTTTCGACTACGACTGCTCATGAACAGTAGCAAAATCAAACAACACCTTGAATTACAAAGCAATGCTTGGTGTTACTCTGCGCTTGAAATCCTGAGATGAGGATGTTAAGTCTCAATATGTCCAGTAGTTACTCTGGCTACAATATTCTTCAAACTGAAACACAGCAGTGCAGTTGCTATTTGGCGGGAGAAATAGACATTGCGGTGGTACCTACCCAGGCGGCCTCTCACACATGTGAGCCCTACCACCAGTAACCAGTTATAGACAGAACAAACACATGATTAAATCTCTTCGTTGTAATCCAGATCATTGTACTCACAAATAGCATTCAATTGTAACAAACAACACGATTGTGGACATTGTGAATGAGTATGATTCTTAAAATACGTTTTTTTAAGCGTGATTTTATCATAGATAAAAATATGAGAAGATGCTCTGATTTAAACCACTTGTAACTTTTGTAACAATCAAATTGTACTCTGGTTTTGAAAAGAGTACACTAGAGTTTCTTGCCCGTTCTTCTCTAGTGAAAACCGCTTTCCGAACCGGGTTGTAAATAAAAAAACAATACTGAATCTAAATGATGTAGAAAATTTTACTGGATTCAATGAATTATATTCATTTCATTTCAAAGTAATCGAATATGGACAATATGGCTGTATTGAAATAAAACTATTACTTAACTTTACAGCTTTCGTGGTCACGGGGCGGACTCAAGTAATCGAAACGTGGGGAACTCAAAAAATGTAAAATTAAACCAAATCCGCGATAAAATCCGTAAATAATAGTTTTATTTCAATGTGTAACATTCGCGTAAATCTAAGAAACCATTATATAATATGGCTGTATTTATAACTGTAAAAAAGAATTTTTATGATTACAAAGCTGAGGTCTCGGGTTTGAATCACGGGTTGGGCAAAGTGATATTCAAATGCGTCAATTTTGCGTGGATAGTTATGTTATGTTAGTTGTGCTTTATTATTTTCAAAACAACTGAGCAAGTATAAATTTACATCTAGTTTAACCCACATGTAATTTTTTTTCCTAGTGTCATTGCACTTCTCAACAAAATACCATTATTTTAGAAATGACCCCGTTAAAATACAAAAGAAAATGTATTCCAAATGTTGTTGTTTTGAAATCATTGTTCTGGAAGACAAAACCAAAAAATGCAAAGGATTCAATTATAACTTAAAATATATTTGTAATGGTAATTATGTGTTTCAAAATGCATATAACGGTTGTTCATTTACTTGTGATATATCTTTTTAAATCTTATTATTTATAAGGAAATACATATATAGCGAAATTTACTTTTAGTTTCTATAAATTGAGCCAAAATTATGTAGTATCGTTTATTTTCCTTTAAGTCTAATTTAAAGGGGAGGTTTAATATTCTTTTGAATGCGATTAAGAGCGTTTATACCCTTTGCGCGCTTTTTGGCTAAAAAACAGGACTTTTCAAACGAGTTAATAGCCACCAATAAACAATTTAAAGGAAAAATAATTAGTACTAATTTTAGAAAAGGTTGTCATCTAGGGATTTTGGTGGAAAACATTATAGATTGATGGATAATTTGTGAGTACTATAAGGATTACTGAACACAAGTTTCGTTATTTAGGCTTTAAGTGGCAATTTAGAAGCTTAAGATATCCGAAATCACTAAATATAAGATGAAAATAAAAATATTATCCGACTAATAATACCCTTATGGAGGGATTTTGCTGAAAAAAACAATCTTTTTATGTTTAGTTCCTGAAAAATAAAAATTTAAACAATGTGAAATTATTCAGAAACTCTCGTCAAGAACATTTTTTTTTCACCAACTTATCGTACATATTTTTTTATAGCAATTGCATATTGTAATAGAAAAACATCTTATCAATAAATTGCCATTTTTATATTTCAAAAAAATTAGTTTTCATGTTTTCTACAATTATTTTAAAAACCACTATAAAACACGCCGTCCGCCGTCCATCAAATCAGACCGCCGCAAGGCCTTCTAGAGCGAGACGTATCGCTCGTCGCTCCGGCCTGGCTGCAGTCGATTTTTGCCGTGCGTAGTAAAAATAGCCACGTGCGGACTGCGATTGTCACATCTTAGTACTTTGGTAGTAAAACATATTTTTTCTTTTTATTACCTGCAATGATTTTGTAGTGAGTATAAATGATGTTTCAGGTAATATAATGGGATGTAATTCCGAGGCTAAATTATGTTATGTATTGTAATATAAAATTAAATATATTTCGTAATTGTAAGGGGTTGTAAGGCCCCTAACTCTATTCATGTATTCGAACATGTAGTGTCTACTGATTGAACACTGATTTGAATGCAACTTAACAATGTAATAATAACGAAAATATGATTAGTATCTAAAATTGTATTGTTCATTGCTTGCACAGTAATATTTATCTACTTATAATGCAAATAAAATATTCTTATGATATAACATTACCAATATATAAATCATAAGTTACATTTCAATTGAATGTTAGAACTTTGAAGCGCACGGATCAAAGTCGGTTGCGCTAACTGTATAGCGAGGCGACGCGGCAGCTCTACGCACACAGCTTTGGTCGCTTATGTGTGCGTGAAATTAACGTAGAAATACCTATAGTTGACTTTGCGCGCAAGGTGTATACGCTCTTAATATGTATCTTTATATATCCTAGATTTTCTCAAAAACTAGCAATCCGGTTTGCATTCGTTTCCCGTTCATTTTTAATGCGATAAAACAAAAAAATATTTTAATCAACATACACAAATAGCACACTGTGATTGTCACTGTGATTGTATATATATACAGGGTATATCAAGACTGCTACCGAAAACGAAGCCGGGTGGTAGTATAAGCGACTTCAGACACAATGCAACAAAAAAAGTTGCAAAAATAAGCGACCAATTTTTTTTTTATTTTTTTCCTATGACCATATTTGAGTGGTAAATACTGTTTTTCCTAAAATAATAGTGTATACCCTTTTATTTATAAATAATCTAAGGTATAAGAGTGTTTAAATCATTATTTTAGTAAAAACTATGGATTTACCACCCAAAAATGACGATATTTAAAAAATCATAAAAAATACCGTACAGTCTTGAGATACCCGGTATATATATATATATACCGGGTATCTCAAGACCGCTACCGAAAACGAAGCCGGGTGACAGATTTAGTGACTACAAACACTATGCAACTAAAATTTTTGCATAGAAACGCGACAATTATTTTTTATGATTTTTTAAATATCGTCATTTTTGGGTGGTAAATCCATAGTTTTTGCTAAAATAATTATTTAAACTCTCTTATATCTTAGAGTATTTATAAATTAAAGGGTATACACTATTATTTTAGGAAAAAAAATATTTACCACCAAAATATGGCAATAGGAAAAAAAAATAAAAAAAAAATTGTCGCTTATTTTTGCAACTTTTTCTGTTGCATTGTGTCTGAAGTCGCTTAAACTACCACCCGGCTTCGTTTTCGGTAGCAGTCTTGATATACCCTGTATATATATGAATTCATAAGTGCTTCATATGTTATAAAATTATTGACATATTAATGATGAGAAGTTTTTTGCTGATATATAATTATATAATTTTACCGACTAGTTAGTTCTGCACGGCGATTCGGCATTGATTTATGATCGGTAAAAACAAAAAAACTTTTCTTGACTCCAAAAATCTTAGGAACACACGAAAACCTGACTTAAGGTGATTTCAACCGACTTCAAAAAAAGAAAGGGCTTCTCATTCGACTGTAGTTTACTGTAGACACATCATAATTTATAGGTATTCTGTTTTTTGTCACAGTCAGAACGTGAAACATAACAACTATCTTATGTATATCTACGTACTGGTGGTAATCTCTCAGATGTGAGAGGTCATCTGGGTAGTTACAACCGCAATGTCTATTTATTGAGCCAAAAAGTGTAAATGCGCTGTTATGTTCCGGTTTGAAGGACGTTGTAGCCAGAGTAATAACTGGACATATTGAGACTTAACATCGTATTCTTCAGGATGAAATATCAAGCATTGCTTTTTTATTCACGGTGTCGTTTTAGTTTTGCTACTGTTCATAAGCGGTCGTATTGCTTACCATCAGGCCAATAGCATGCTTCTCTCGCTTTTTATCAAAATAAAGAAAAATCCTTTAATGTTACGAGCAAATGAATATTTGTGAGACCAAAAAAGTAGCTTATATTTTCTGATAAACACAGTAATGTATAAGTAAACAATGCCTTGGTGGCGTAGTTGTAGGTACAGTTAATATGCTGAGGTCTCGGATTCAAATTGTCCATGTTCGCCTTTACCACTTTTCATCAGCGTATGGTACGCGTATCCCGCTATAAATAAAAAAATATATATGTTGTACTTTATTTTCAATATATTTGCCACCATCATATTTTCATGTTGCCTTTATTTATTTTTGTGACTATATTTTATTTTCAAGACAGCTACCATTAAAACCTGGCTTCTAACGTGCACACATGATATTTCGTAAGCGATTGCACAAACCAAATTACGTCATAGAACCTTGCGTCGCGTACTAGCAACGAATTTAACTCTGCAGTTTTTATGAATCACTCTTTTTACGCAGTCCTTGAGGTCTTTGGTACGGAGATAAATAATCACATGAGCGAGGAGTCAATGTTAATGCAAGTATTGCATTTGGTTTTACTAAAGTTTTTACTTTGAGTATGGTGGAGACAAAGCCCGAATTTCATATTGTGATATAAGACATAGAATGAATAGTAATTTGCTTCATAATACTCTTCTTTATTACCTTAATAGCGGCCCATGTGGATTTTTTTTTTATATCCTGTCGCCTATGTTCATCAGGGACACTATAGAATTCTAGTTGTGCAAAAATTTTTCTAGTCAATCAAGTAGTTTCAGAGACTATGTAATGCAAAAACAATCATACCTTTCCTATTTGTAATACCTATATTAATATAGATTACAAAACCTCTTACAGGTGTAACATTATTTAATAATTGTGAATGTACTTCACAACTTTAATATTGTAAAGGTGTGTTGAGAATTGCGTCCTTCGTATAACACAGCATTCCGTTCCACTCAGACTACTCACTTAACTAAATTGGCTATGGTTTGATGGCATTTCGAAGCGAGGGTTGTGTAGCAATGTTATAACGGCGGGCTATACGCACGCAGCTCTCTATGGCAACGGTCAATGAACTTACGAATCACATTGAGTAATATACCAGAAGGGACATTGCAAACAAAATTAGTGCGTACGTATCAACCAGGGACTTTCAAAAATGATACTCCACATATCGTGCGATTCTCTGTATTGAAATTTACTGTTTTTATTACGGTATGACATCAGCAATACTGTTGAATCGTTCATAAGTAGATATGAGTGAAAACGAAGGCACTAGAAGTAGGTTTTAGCATGCGGAGTTGCACGACATATCAAATATCGTTTTTTGTGGTTACCTTACTGCCTCGGGAACTCATGCAGTGAGACGGAAGAAAAATCACTCCATAAGATCGACAGAGTTAAAATTGCGGTACTTGTACTGTTTTTTTGTTGTTACGTTTTATTCGCATTGTTCCTTCTATATTTAAATGATGCGTTAGAGGGTTATGACTATACCATGTCCGAAATGAGATGATCTATACTTTGGGACAGCTCTTTATTTTGATTAATAATATACTTAACATTTCATACATCAAAATACAGTTTATTGATACGCTGTTAGTTGTTAGGACTTTTTAAAGATTTTTGACAAGAGACTTTATAAAATTTCAAATCGGTGGGGTTTGCAAAAACTTGCTATCAATTTTTTTTATACCCTTCATTTTATGGACGAGATCCATGATCAGCAGTTGGTGTTTAAGCGCTTGTACAGTAGTTACAGAAAATAAGACAGAATAAATTCAATTAGAATATTAAATAGTACATCCATATTATTTTAATGCACCTTATCTTCTAACGTTGTATAATATTCCTAGGTATTGTAATTATATTTCCTGGGTACCTTAAAGATAATATAGATTAAATATTTTATAAACAGATATTATTATTTAATAATAATATGGTATAGTAGGTACTTTAAGCTATGAGATATTTGAAAATTAATGTCACATTTGTGATTTTTTATTTATAAATACTTTTCATAATATATATATTACAACATATATACATATTTTTTAAAGTATTTAAAACAAAACAGTGTTCTTGAAATAGTCATAACCTTAATATCTTACATACTAACTAGGCCGGACTCGGCTCTACACACCAATTATTTTTATAAGTTTTACCAACAGCACCACATAATTATACATTAACGTTAGTATATAGATTATTATATCAAGGTAATAATAAAAATTCAGAAGTTATAAAATAATATTATTTTAGGTTTGTCTCCTGCGCGTTTGCGCATCTTTTGCCATTAGTACGGTTGACGTCATTGTCCTTCTAAAGGTTTTTGACGGTAGCTTCGATTTATTTGTATTTATTGTTTTGAGCACGGCTGCTAGTCAATCCAACATATTTATGCTGGCCTGATTTAGACCGTATACACACTCGAATATAAACCCGAGACCGTGGTCTGAGTTTTATAAAAATACAATATTCTTACTAGATATATTAGCCAATATTTTATCTACGTCCCTGTTATTTATACCTTAATTTCCGAAAAATCGTTACAAAAGTCATACTAGACATAGTATTATGTCTAACAATATTTATGTTTAATTTAAAGCTCAATCGAAATAGGTACTAAGTGGCAGAGATTGTCATACCTCTGTCACTGCTTTTATAGTAAACAATTGTCATTCCCTGTTATTAGTGGCATTGAGTTACCTGATATATAGCTTTTATCCGTGTTTTTAATTTTATTATAGAAATACACAGATACTTAACAAATAATAAAAATCAACTGTAGTTTTATTCGCTACGAAAATCATTTTGATATATGTTTATGTATATTATAGGTATAATATAGTGTAAACCAAAATATATGTATATGATAACATAGTTTTTCATAGTTTTACAATCAATTTGATCTTCAAATAGCATTTATAATTCCTAGGTATTGTATATTTCACCTAGGTAAAATATCCAACAGTTAAAATTGTATAGTTTAGATACTAAAGCAAAAAAAGCAAAAATATTAAAATACAATATTGAGCAGATAATAGATAATATTAATACTTCAACATAATATAATATAAAAAATTGCCGAAAGACGGTGCTGTTGGATATCTAGTTTATTTAGCAATAAGATTAATTGTAAGTGAATTTCCAAAAGAATTTCGGTTAAAATCTCATCAAAATCGGTGATCCATTTTTCTGTCTGTAGAGTTGAAGGTAGTTTAATTGCCAAGGGCGCAGCGCAGAACCACCATGAGCGCCATTGGAATGGCAGTTATTATCAGGATAAGGCTTCTGAGCCAGGTCTCCTGTGAATTATTAAATATTAATTTTGACTTTTAATTTTATTTCGATAGTTTGTAAATAAGTTATTTCTTAGTTCGTTCCTGTCGTTAAATACTATACTGTAGTCTCTTAAAATTAAAGCAACACAATGTTTACACTGCTACGTTACATTTGTAAAGTGTATTCTTTGTTGGAGAACCAAATAAATAAAAAATATATATTATGACCACTAATATCCAAAGTTACATGATTAATGTACAAGTCTGATATTATGGGTGTAAAAATCATTTACAAAGACAGCTTAACATATTTGCATTAAAATATATTAAAATAATATAAATAAATATACTCATTTGAATAAAATAAACAACAATCTTTCAATATTAGGTCATCGTCGCTCACTTCTAAACAGTCTACAGCTTAAATTTAGAAAAGAAAACATTCAAATAATTAGTAAATAACAATTTATAAAAACTTCGCTAGCAGGGTAATAATGACTTCTAATAATTACAGTAATACCAAGTCTTTAACATATGAATGAGGTTTGACAAACGAGCATCAATTTCAGTTCCCGGAAAAACTGTACAATTCAATAATTGGCAACAGTCAATATAAAATGCCAACCCGCACTAGGCCAGCGTGGTGGACTATATGGCCTAACCACTCTCAATCGTACTCTCGATTGTAGAGGAGGCCCGTGCCCTGCAGTGGGACGTATATGGGCTGATACAGAATATAAAATGCGTGCCTCCACAAAAGTGTTATAATAGGGAATATGCACGAGACTCCAAAATGAGTCAAAATATATTTTTTTTTGTTATCTTTACTGGTATAGAAATATTATACCTTAAAGATATTTTTTTAATTCATCAACTCTAAATCGGTGTAATAAATACTTAAAAAATGACATTTCATATTTGCCGCGCAATTTTATCGAAATGCGGGACTATTGCTTGAAAAGGAAAGTGACGACATTGGTCACGATCTTATAAAGTTTTAGCTTGTTGAGTGTATTGTTTTACGTTTGTTTATGAGTTATTTTGTGTTTTCTTTATAGTATTAAAAAAATCCATGTTTTTGTCACGAAATACAGTTCTGTAGCAATTCATGAAAGAAACTTAATCCAATACCAGGTTGTTCATATCGTGACCTCTGACGTCACAGCGAGTTCGCGCCAAAATGGCGTTTAAATACTTCAAAACTGATAGCAGTTTAGATAATTTTTTTGTACTTTTTTAATTGATATTTTCAGACTTATATTTTTTTACGGTAATGTAATAACATACAGAATCGATCATCGGCAAGAATTGTTTGCCATTATCAGTGGCGGTACTTCCATACAAGCCCAAAAGCCCGGCTTGCCTTACTTAATACGCATATACTCAATCCTAAAGACAAATCAGTACTTTAAATAAAATATATTCGTTTAATGCAAAACGTCTATCATTTTTAAATTTACCGCGCCATAATGGAGCCCCGCGCCTGCGGCGGAGCACCCGCGCCCCGCCCGGCAACTCGCCTAAGCGAGCGCTGCGGTCTAAAACTAATATAAAATTATTTCATTCACAATCAACGCGTGACGCAATATCTTAAAAAGATGGAACACACCAAAGTATTATCTATCTTTTTCTCTCTCGTGTGCTTTTACCTGGCTTCTGGCGTATACTGCCCTCTCAGTCGCACCTCTGGGTGAAATGCTATTATATACCATGACACTACGTACCTATACATATAGCTATTTTTTTATGCAATTTGTACCAAGCAAAATGCCCGGCTTCGCGGAGTGAAGTTGTGCACTTGACATGTCATATTAAGATCCAAATTTATCGGAAAATATTTATGTTTTGCTACAAGTTATATTGGATAATATATAAAATAAATAGATATTTTTTGAAACCGTATTATGTTGTTTTAAATATTTTTATTAATACACAGTCAGGTCATAAGTATTGTCACACAGTAAAAACTTTTCTTTTAGAATGCTGGCCACAAAAAAGTTTATTAAATTCGAATTTCGAATTGTTCATGAAAATAAAAACGTATACTTTTTAGAATTTTACTCATTTTTAAATATGGAGTGGACGCTTAAAGAAGACCGTGTTGCAGTTATTGCGTTGCATCGTTGCGGTTACGTGCCAATTCAAATTTTTGACATACTGAAAAATTTGAATATAACCAAAAGATTCGTTTATCGTACCATCAAACGATACAATGAAGACTCTAGTGTAGATGACAGGTCAAGAAGTGGTTGCCCTCGGTCTGTTAGGACTCCAGCAGTGATAAAAGCTGTGAAGGCGCGAATTCAAAGAAATCCCAAACGTAAGCAGAAACTGTTGGCTCTCCAGATGGGGTTAAGCAGAACCACGGTGAAAAGGGTGTTAAATGAAGACTTAGGGCTTCGGGCATATCGAAGAAAAATAGGACATCGTTTGAATGCTGGTCTAATGGACCTGAGACTGAAGAGATGCCGTGCTTTGTTGAAGCGGTACGCGGGAAAAAAATATCCGGAAATTCTTTTTTCAGATGTTTTTTTTTTAACGTAGAAGAGAGCTACAACAAACAAAATGATAAGGTGTACGCACACAGTAGTGAAGAAGCGAGCAACCGTATTCCGCGTATCCAACGAGGTCATTTTCCATCTTCGCTCATGGTATGGTTGGGAATTTCTTATTGGGGCTTAACAGAGGTACATTTTTGTGAGAAAGGTGTAAAAACGAATGCAGTTGTGTATAAAAATACAGTCCTGACGAACCTTGTGGAACCTGTTTCTCATACCGTGTTCAATAACAGACACTGGGTATTCCAACAAGATTCGGCGCCAGCTCATAGAGCGAAGAGCACACAAGACTGGCTGGCGGCGCGTGAAATCGACTTTATCCGGCACGAAGACTGGCCCTCCTCCAGTCCAGATTTGAATCCGTTAGATTACAAGATATGGCAACACTTGGAGGAAAAGGCGTGCTCAAAGCCTCATCCCAATTTGGAGTCAATCAAGACATCCTTGTTTAAGGCAGCCGCCGATATTGACATGGACCTCGTTCGTGCTGCGATAGACAACTGGCCGCGCAGATTGAAGGCCTGTATTCAAAATCACGGAGGTCATTTTGAATAAACTTTAATGTCATAAGAATCTATGTTTTGTTAAGTTCATTTTGGTATATAAATGGTTAAATAATGAATAAACTTGTTTCAATTATTTTATATTAAACATGTAACAGAATTTATGACCTGACTAGGTATATTAGAATTAGAATACTTAATTTGGAATTGTCCATAATTTAGGACCTGTGGCTAGCTTCACGCTTATTATTATGTCTTTCGAGCGGAAGATTAACCAGTAACAACTGAACATATACGTTTATTTTTTTTTTTTCATTATAGTATTTTACGTTTATTATGTATAATAATGGGTGAAAATGTGCCTTGTGATGGTTTAAGTGTGTGCAAGTGTTGATCGGCGAGGAAAAGGTAAATTCATTACATTTCGTAGACAAACAACTACTCGTATCTGGTCGAAAACCTACGCCTGATTTGTTGTGTATTTCTCGAAAGTAGTGAAAACTATAGAATACAATTTTATAGATCAGTGCACATAACTACATAGATTGCTGGATGTTCTCATACTAATAAGTTATACTGTCGGTGTTGTATATTTTTTTCCAACGATGTACTTAAATTTTTGGAATTGTTCCGGCTATAGTGATTTAAATAATTTAACTGGTACTTTTATAGTAATTGACAAAAACATGTGAATGCATTAATATATTTTCATAATTCCGGTAAAAAGCGTATAGAAACCTCTATAAGCGTCATATACATAATATGTGATGAGATTTCAAAACATTATGCTCGCGTAGACAATAATCGTGGTGTTTTTCAGATATTCCTTAGCTTCCTTTCAGAGCTCATGATGAATCAAAAAATCACATGCATACACAAAAACATAACATGAATATATTAACAATAATTTGTGGCCGCGAAGTTAAACACGACGCCGTACTTGTGCTATTGTAGTGCCGTTTATTAATTTACAAAATAATTACAATATAAAGTTACGTATGCATGCCCAAAAGTAATTTAACTTACACATTTGATTTATTCATCTATTTAAAACGAATGATGGGCCCTTCAGTATTTTGGCAATATTGAATAGATGGCTGTGGAAATCGCGCCATCTATTAGATTTTTTCGAAACAACTTGTTGTAATAGATTTTTTCATAACGGTGATAAAGATAGTTATTATTTTATTGGTTTTTATCCTAATCTTATATAGATCGTGTGGTAGGTCTAGGACTGCCTCGATGGCGCAAAGTTGAGTTTTTATTTAATTACATCGCATAGGCTCGCCCTCTATCGCATGATGAACACGTTCTTCTTTCTTAATACCATTTTGCTCTTGAACCAATACATATTGTTACTAAAAAAATATTGGGCTTGCCCTAGTCCACAACCCTAGGCACGCCACTGGCCATTATTCATATTGGGAATTGGATAGGAATTATCAAGGATATCTTTATTTAGTGATAGTTGTACTTACCTCAGGTATTGGGGGGAAGAAATCAGTGTATTTTAATGCGACCTGGGGTTCGCCAGCCTTTGGAGCAAGTTTGTTCTTCGTCAATTCATAAAAATCTTTGTTAGCCTAGAATATAAGTTATTTAATAAAACAACTGCATAAAATAAGTTGCGTATAAAATAAATTAAAGATGGCGGAATAGACGTTGATATAATTTATTTTGTATCTGGAACAAAATCTTTGTACACTGCGCAACTACCAATCAGGACCCTGGGAACCCAATACAGCGAGAGAGAAGATAATACAACTCTATACGGGTGGGAAAGATAGAAATAGCTTTGCGTGTACGGCTCTTTTTTGATTAACCGATTCTTATTTATCTATGGTAAATACATAAAACACTGCAATGGTTACAGATTATGAAAGGAATCACATATAAACCTACATTTTTGCTAAAAAGTATCAAAGTCGCTCGTATTCTACTACTTATAGGTGCAAATATATGTATGCAACTTAATAATTTTAGACGCGACTAATATAGAATATTGTATGAAACTATTAGGGTGAATAACTATTAAAATTTTTGGATAAATCAAAACACTTTTTCTGTTGCATTATTAGGGCAAAAAATCGCGTCAGCGCATAGCTTACATAAAGCGTCAATATCGCATTAGGTTTACCTGTGAGACATGGTAATGTTGAAAATAAAAAAAAATAAAAATCCAAACAATTAGTTTACTCACATGAAACATAAGAATCATGAGGCCCGCGCTTAAAATAAGCGAGCCGATCATGTAGAACTTGGAGAGGTTTTCTTCGTTCTTGATGAATTTCTCAACCACAACCAGAATGCACAGACATCCTATATAGGCAAGGAACACACACGCTATTGCTACTGGCTCTTCCATGGCTAATATCAACAGATATTGACCAGGTGTGTACCAACCAGGCTAATTTGAACTGGTAAATGAGCACCTCAGCCCCCAAACGATAAGAGTATGACTATAAAAGGATGCTAGGACGGGGCTTGCGCGGTGGGATTCGGGAAGTTTCTGACCGCGCGTGCGAAATGACGCCAATCAATAGTCAGATATTAAATCAGGTGTTCTAGGAAATTGTACTGTATTCTAGGTGGGCAGAAGCGTAGTTGGGAGACTAGAATGTATACGGAGGTGCAGGTTCAATTCCTCGCAAACTTTGCATCAACATCAAGTTGATGAATTTGGCTGCTTTAATAGCGAAGAAAAATATTGGAAGGTAACTTGGATATCTAAGACTATTCTATTATAATTTCGTAGGGAATTGGTGTAGATATCTTAAACAGATTAGGACAGAATGGTAGAGTTAAAGACCTGTTACTTAAAACTTAATTTTATTTTAGGAAAATGGTTGGAAAATTTTAAGTGATTCATTCCACAATATTCTCAATTATAATGACGTACTACGGCCTAACGGTTAAATTATTTAGTGACGAATTTTTATTTTAGTCCATATTATCGGTTATAAAAAACAGACAATGCAGCTTCTTTGCGTTTATATATTTCTTTGAGCAGCTTTTACTGGTGGTTGGTCTCTCATATTATGTGAGAGGCCGTCTGGAATGTATATTTCTCACACTAAACAGCACTGCAAATGGACTGTTGTCTTTCGGTTTGAAGGACATTGTAGTTAGAGTAACTACAGGACATATTGAGACGTAATATCTTATATCCATACCAAGCATTGCTTTGTAACTCAAGGTATTGTTTGGTTTTGCTACAGTCCTAAGCGGTCGTATTGCTTACCACCTTGTCTTATCATTCAGTGTAATTTAAAAAAGGCACAGCAAAATTTTCTCTCACCAACACTATCTGTAAAATATCAGTTTTTGCATCAGTTTAATTTTAATCCTTTTGTCGTGACAATACAAAAACATATTGATAAGGTATTAATGTTATTGTCCTCAACAAATACTGATCGGCGCATCAGATACAAACACTTGAGATTTGAAGTATTAAAAGATTTAAAATTCGGCGTTTAGTTTGATGTCGGATACAGGATATCTAAAGAATATAATGCTATTTACTCTATTGTGCGCAAATGATTTGTAATCATCCTGGGAGGTCGTGATGATCTTTCATTTATTTATTTTTTTATCTAGTAGTGTGGATAAGATCCGTTTACAGGTGGGGTAAAACACTTGGTGACAGTTTTTAGTTTGAAAGATCTCTGTATCACCTCATATAGCCCACTGCAGGGCACGGGCCTCCTCTACAACCGACAGTACGATTGAAAGTGGTTAAGCCATATAGTCCATATTTTAATTCCATATTTTAAGGATATGCAGGAAAGGATTTTTTGTCGAGTATAGCGACAAGTACCACATGTCTTGGGACTGATATAAGCTCGGGTAATTACGGATGACTCTGCTATAATTTTGGCCTACATCTTCGGGGATATAGGCGTGAGTGCATGAGTTACTTGTCTGGGTTTATGCTCTAGTATGCACGGAGTAGCGACAGACGATAATTCCTCGTTGGTCGAAAAAAAATCCGCTTGCTAAAACAGGATAGAGACAGGCTACATACGAAACGCAATACCTTTATTTATTTATAAATATTTTACAGTGCAATACACAAATTATCATAAACAAAAAATAATAATACATCCATACATATACAGGGTATCTCAAGACTGCTACCGAAAACGAAGCCGGGTGGTAGTTTTAGTGGCTATAAACTCAATGCAATTAAAAATTTCGCATAGAAACGCGACAATTATTTTTTATGATTTTTTAAATATCGTCAATTTTGGGTGGTAAATCCATAGTTCTTGCTAAAATAATAATTTAAACTCTTTTGTACCTTAGAGTATTTATAAATAAAAGTATATACACTATTATTTTAGGAAAAAATGTATTTACCACCCAAATATGGCCATAGGAAAAAAATTACAAAAAAAAATGTCGCTTTTTTTGCAACTTTTTCTGTTGCATTGTGTCTGAAGTCGCTTAAACTATCACCCGGCTTCGTTTTCGGTAGCAGTCTTGATATACCCGGTATATATATATATAAAGACACGCCTCTTTTCGTAGTGGGGGTAGACAGACGTCCATGTCCAGGAAATCCACATTTCGCCTTCCATGTTCCGTCTCACGATTTGATAGAGGGCGAGCCTATCGCTATGGCGGGTACAAATTCCTGACTCTGGTCTGGTAATAAATTGAAAAATCTAATATCACTTTACCCGACCTCAAACAAAAGACCTCAGCTTTATAACAATACTGTAGTACAACTGCGCCACAGAGGAAGTCGAAAAAAACATTAAGCCCATGTATATTATGTGTAGCAATCGGCGGTCTTACCGCTGTCAGCGATTTCTTCCAGACAACTTAAAATAAACTTAAGAGGTGTCAAGGGACACCCGATTGGAACGAAGTTTCTTTTTCATTAATTAGTGAAGAAATTGTAATAAAATTTTAGTTCTTTTAAGTTATAAAAATAATACCTTTCATTATTAACAAATATAATGCTATATAAACTTAATCAGTTAGCTAAATTTTAGTAATAATTGGCAAAGATACATAGTCAAATGAAGGGTTGATGATTGACAGCAAGATCATATCAGCCACAGGAAGTCCACTGCTGAATATAGGCCTCCCCCAAGGATCTCCACAATGACCTGTTGGAAGCGGCCTGCATCCAGCGACTTCCTGCAACCTTAGTCAGATCGTCCGTCCACCTTATAGGCGGGCGTCCGACCTTTCACTTGCCTGTACGTGGCCTCCACTCAAGAACCTTTCGGCCCCAATGGCCATCGGTTCTACGAGTTATGTGCCCGGCCCACTGCCACTTCAACTTGCTAATCCTATGGGCTATGTCGGTAACCTTGGTTCTCCTACGGATCTCCTCATTTTTGATTCGATCTCGTAGGGAAACACCGAGCATAGCCCGCTCCATGGCTCGTTGAGTGACTTTTAGCCTTTTAATGAGGCCCACAGTGAGAGGCCACGTCTCGGTGCCGTATGTCATCACTGGTAACACACAACTATCGAAGACTTTCGATTTTAGGCACTGAGGTATTTTGGGCGAGAAGACGTCGCGAAGTTTCCCGAACGCTGCCCAGCCGAGTTGGATTCGCCGATTGACCTCTCTCTCGAAGTTGGACCTGCCTAACCGGACCACTTGTCCTAAATAGACATATTCGTCTACAACTTTTTTTTAATGTTAATTTTTTTTATTTTATTTTAAATTAATTGTAGTTTAAGAGTTATTTTCTTTTATTTAATATAGCGTCGTGTTGGCCTCGGCTGTTAAGTTGTTATATTTTCTGTAAATAAATATAAATAAAAAATATAATAAAAAAAACTTCGAGAGTCGAGCCCCCAACTCTAATAGGGGTGGGCACAACATGGATATTCGACATGATCTTCGTTTTATCCATGTTCATTTTAAGACCCACCTATTGGGAGACTCGATTAAGGTCTTCGAGCATAGTGCTAAGGTCTTCCAGCGATTCTGCCAAGACTACAATATCGTCGGCAAATCGAAGGTGAGTAATATACTCGCCGTTGATGTTGATGCCGAATCCTTTCCACTGCAAGAGCTTGAAGGCATTTTCCAGCGCGGCAGTGAACAGTTTCGGAGATATGACATCTCCCTGTCTCACGCCTTTCTGTAGTGGAATAGCCTTCGTGCTCTGATCCTGTACTCGGACCGACATGGTGGCGTTGTTGTGTACAGGGTATATCAAGACTGCTACCGACGAACGAAGCCGGGTGGTAGTTTAAGCGACTTCAGACACAATGCAACAGAAAAAGATGCAAAAAAAAGCTACAATTTTTTTTTTGTAATTTTTTTCCTATGGCCATATTTGGGTGGTAAATACATTTTTTCCTAAAATAATAGTGTATATCCTTTTATTTATAAATACTCTAAGGTACAAAAGAGTTTAAATTATTATTTTAGCAAGAACTATGGATTTACCACCCAAAATTGACGATATTTAATGAGACTGTAGCACAGCCCAGGTCTCGATCGAATCAAAGGCTTTCTCATAGTCCACAAACGCTAAACAAAGCGGCAAGTTATACTCCTCGGTTTTTTGTATAACCTGCCGTAGCGTATGAATATGGTCTATGGTACTAAAGCCTTTTCGGAAACCGGCTTGTTCGAGAGGCTGGAAGTCATCAAACCTGCGTTCGAGACGATTTGTGATGACCCTCGAAAACAACTTATAGACATGGCTCAGGAGCGAGATGGGCCTGTAGTTCTTCAGCAAAGTGTTATCACCTTTTTTGAAGAACAGTACCACCACGCTCCTGCTCCATGCCTCCGGCGTTGAGCCCTCGAGGAGAACGGAATTGAAGAGCCTCTGAAGGACTTTCAGTATCGGCGTTCCGCCCGCGTCAAAGATCGACGTTCGGCCATGAGGTCAAGAGTGTGGATCGAGAGTTTTTGTAGTCTATATCTACGGCGAGGTCTAAAATACTTAGATCCCACCGTATGGACAGCTTCTACCAAACCGCTGTTTAACTCGTCCACTGCAAGGTTTTCTTTGAGACAATCAAAGCGATTTGTCAACTCGAGTTGAAAGCTCTCGGGGTTCTAGATATGGGCGCGAGTAGGTCGGAGCGTAGACTTTCTCAAGCGACGCCTTTCTAATTGGACGTTGATATTCAATGTGCCCCTAACCATTCGGTGTTCACTACCGGTTTTCACCATGTTGATCACAGAGACATCACTGAACATCCGTCTATTCGTCGTCAAGAAATCTATTTCATTTCTCGTAGAACCGTCAGGACTCAGCCAGGACCATTTCCTGTGAGGCGGCTTCTGGAAAAAAGAGTTCATCGCGAAGAGTCCCTCTTTTTCCAGAAAGTCGGCCAGCCTCTGACCCCTGAGGTTCCGTTGCCCATGTCCAAATTGCCCCACTTTCAACTCTGCATCGCTTCTCTTGCCCAACTTTGCGTTGAAGTCCCCCATAACAACATTGAAGTAGGTTTTGGAAGTATGTATGGCCCAACTAATGTCCTCATACATCTCCTCTACTTCTTCATCTGGGTGTGTCGAGGTCGGCGCGTATACCTGTATGACCTTCAACGAATATCTTTTGGATATTCTGAGTATAAGGTATACTACCCTGCTCGACACACTTTCGATGGATACGATGTTGTTGATGAGAGACCTGAGGACGAGAAATCCGACACCTCCTCGGGACTGTTGGTCGTCCCCCCGGTAGAAGAGCAGGTTACCAGACTTCAGGGTTATCGTATCCTCCCCGATTCTTCGGACTTCCGATAACCCCAGAATATCCTGGTGTAACCCGCTCAATTCTTCTTCCAGTTCGACAATCTTCTCGTCTGTCCTCAAAGTGCGTATGTTGTGTGTTACCAGGGCCAGTCGTCTTCGAGGGTGGTAGCCGGGGCTAACCCGGGGATTCTTAGCAGCCCCTGCCCCACCGTAACCATGGCTGCTACCATCGCCAGGAATAGTGGGGCTGCCGGGGACTGGGGGCCTGGTCAATATTTGTGTCGCCATTGAGGGGTATTTGCCAATACTCGCCACGCTTGGCAGGCGGGTTGGCGAGCGCAGGAGGGGATTCGCGCTGATTACACTGCTGCCCATCATCAACGGGGGAAAGGAAATAGGGTTTGTGAGTAGAGGATATAATGGGAAAGGAGAGTATGGCCTGTAGGAGTGGATACTGCAGTCATGGAAGGGAATGTTTGTAGTGACTGCAGTAGCTCGGGGGCCGAGGTCGCGTACTCGTAGCACCTATTCTAGGACAGGCCATGACCACTAGATAGGAGCATCCCTGACCTGACAGCAAGATAACAAACTAAAATTGTAAATAATAATAAATTTATTAAGGAGGATCGAAAATCAATGTATTACGGTTTTATTATGTAATGTTAATTATATGTCACCATCAAAATAATCATTTGGGTATCACCATGATTATGTTTTTTTTTTCACATATTTATGCAATTTATGTTTCTTTTGTACCAATTTGATTTATGACATTTGATGAAAATTAGAAATTGTCGCAACGTTTCCCACTTAATTTTGGGCTTCAGCGTTTTCTTAGTTTTTACTATAGCCTTTAACATATTAATATGTATTTGGATATTTTATTGCCTCTATTAGAGTTAAATAAAATGTATGACATCATTTTCAAATAAAGAAAAAAAAAACGATTGTCAATAGTGTCGTGCCTACTTTTCGTGAGAATTTTTTCCGTCTAGCCCCCTTTCACAACGCGCGATAAGGAACTTCGTCCCAAATGGACTATATTAGACGAATTGCATTTATGTGGGTCTCATAACCAATGTTTTTTTTGCATTTTTTTTTCTGACAATGTTATCCTGCCACAAATTAACCCTGACTCATTCTTTCATGTTCGTGGGACCCAAAAGTCTCTAGAAGTTCCTGATACGCCGCATGTGAAACGAGAGGCCGCGGGTTCGATCCTCGCACCCAAACAAAAAGTTGTTTGAAACACAGGCATTTGTTTCGGATCTCAGTGTTTGTGAGACCAAAAAGTCTCTCTTTCCTGATATCCAAGACACAAGACTCAATCTTAGTGTGGGGTTAAGACTATGTATGGGACTGCTGGGTGTATTTATTTTTGTCCGAAAGGGGGGTGTAAGTGGAGGTAATCTGGGCCCTCATAATGGTAACATAAGGCCCAGCAATGGTTTTGTGCGGGGCGGTTCGCGGACGTAAATCGGGGCGCCCTTTACCCTGGGATGTCTGGTGCTGCCCACAATGCGTGTGAGGGCTATCGAGAGGTTTTTGGTCAGTATGCTGGCGTAGGTATTGCTAGGGGTTAAAGGGGTTCTCATTCGACTGTAGTTTACTGTAGACACATCATAACTTAATAGGTATTCTGTTTTTTGTCACAGTCAGAACGTGAAACATAACAACTATCTTATGTGTATCTACGTACTGGTGGTGATCTCTCAGATGTGAGAGATCATCTGGGTAGTTACAACCGCAATGTCTATTTATTGAGCCAAAAAGTGTAAATGCGCTGTTATGTTCCGGTTTGAAGGACGTTGTAGCCAGAGTAACAACTGGACATATTGAGACTTAACATCGTATTCTTCAGGATGAAATATCAAGCATTGCTTTTTTATTCACGGTGTCGTTTTAGTTTTGCTACTGTTCATAAGCGGTCGTATTGCTTACCATCAGACCAATAGCATGCTTCTCTCGCTTTTTATCAAAATAAAGAAAAATCCTTTAATGTTACGAGCAAATGAATATTTGGGAGACCAAAAAAGTAGCTTACATTTTCTGATAAACACAGTAATGTATAAGTAAACAATGCCTCAGTGGCGTAGTTGTAGGTACAGTTAATATGCTGAGGTCTCGGATTCAAATTGTCCATGTTCGCCTTTACCACTTTTCATCAGCGTATGGTACGCGTATCCCGCTATAAATAAAAAAATATATACATATGTTGTACTTTATTTTCAATATATTTGCCACCATCATATTTTCATGTTGCCTTTATTTATTTTTGTGACTATATTTTATTTTCAAGACAGCTACCATTAAAACCTGGCTTCTAACGTGCACACATGATATTTCGTAAGCGATTGCACAAACCAAATTACGTCATAGAACCTTGCGTCGCGTACTAGCAACGAATTTAACACTGCAGTTTTTATAAATCACTCTTTTTACGCAGTCCTTGAGGTCTTTGGTACGGAGATAAATAATCACATGAGCGATGAGTCAATGTTAATGCACGTATTGCATTTGGTTTTACCAAAGTTTTTACTATATGGCCTAACCACTCTCAATCGTATTCTCGATTGTAGAGTAGGCCCGTGCCCTGCAATGGGACGTATATGGGCTGATACAGATACAGATACAGAAAGTTTTTACTTTGAGTATGGTGGAGACATAGCCCGAATTTCATATTGTGATATAAGACATAGAATGAATAGTAATTTGTTTCATAATACTCTTATTTATTACCTTAATAGCGGCCCATGTGGATTTTTTTTAAATATCCTGTCGCCTATGTTCATCAGGGACACTATAGAATTCTAGTTGTGCAAAAATTTTTCAAATCCATCAAGTAGTTTCAGAGACTATGTAATGCAAAAACAATCATACCTTTCCTATTTGTAATACTTATTTTAATATAGATTACAAAACCTCTTACAGGTGTAACATTATTTAATAATTGTGAATGTACTTCACAACTTTAATATTGTAAAGGTGTGTTGAGAATTGCGTCCTTCGTATACCACAGCATTCCGTTCCACTCAGACTACTAAATTGGCTATGGTTTGATGGCATTTCGAAGCGAGGGTTATGTAGCAATGTTATAACGGCGGGCTATACGCACGCAGCTCTCTATGGCAACGGTCAATGAACTTACGAATCACATTGAGTAATATACCAGAAGGGACATTGCAAACAAAATTAGTGCGTACGTATCAACCAGGGACTTTCAAAAATGATACTCCACATATCGTGCGATTCTCTGTATTGAAATTTACTGTTTTTATTACGGTATGACATCAGCAATACTGTTGAATCGTTCATAAGTAGATATGAGTGAAAACGAAGGCACTAGAAGTAGGTTTTAGCATGCGGAGTTGCACGACATATCAAATATCGTTTTTTGTGGTTACCTTACTGCCTCGGGAACTCATGCAGTGAGACGGAAGAAAAATCACTCCATAAGATCGACAGAGTTAAAATTGCGGTACTTGTACTGTTTTTTTGTTGTTACGTTTTATTCGCATTGTTCCTTCTATATTTAAATGATGCGTTAGAGGGTTATGACTATACCATGTCCGAAATGAGATGATCTATACTTTGGGACAGCTCTTTATTTAGATTAATAATATACTTAACATTTCATACATCAAAATACAGTTTATTGATACGCTGTTAGTTGTTAGGACTTTTTAAAGATTTTTGACAAGAGACTTTATAAAATTTCAAATCGGTGGGGTTTGCAAAAACTTGCTATCAATTTTTTTTATACCCTTCATTTTATGGACGAGATCCATGATCAGCAGTTGGTGTTTAAGCGCTTGTACAGTAGTTACAGAAAATAAGACAGAATAAATTCAATTAGAATATTAAATAGTACATCCATATTATTTTAATGCACCTTATCTTCTAACGTTGTATAATATTCCTAGGTATTGTAATTATATTTCCTGGGTACCTTAAAGATAATATAGATTAAATATTTTATAAATAGATATTAAATAATATGGTATAGTAGGTACTTTAAGCTATGAGATATTTAAAAATTAATCTCACATTTGTGATTTTTTATTTATAAATACTTTTCATAATATATATATTACAACATATATACATATTTTTTAAAGTATTTAAAACAAAACAGTGTTCTTGAAATAGTCATAACCTTAATATCTTACATACTAACTAGGCCGGACTCGGCTCTACACACCAATTTTTTTTTATAAGTTTTACCAACAGCACCACATAATTATACATTAACGTTAGTATATAGATTATTATATCAAGGTAATAATAAAAATTCAGAAGTTATAAAATAATATTATTTTAGGTTTGTCTCCTGCGCGTTTGCGCATCTTTTGCCATTAGTACGGTTGACGTCATTGTCCTTCCAAAGGTTTTTGACGGTAGCTTCGATTTATTTATATTTTTTATTTTGAGCACGGCTGCTAGTCAATCCAACATATTTATGCTGGCCTGATTTAGACCGTATACATACTCGAATATAAACCCGAGACCGTGGTCTGAGTTTTATAAAAATACAATATTCTTACTAGATATATTAGCCAATATTTTATCTACGTCCCTGTTATTTATACCTTAATTTCCGAAAAATAGTTACAAAGTCATACTAGACATAGTATTATGTCTAACAATATTTATGTTTAATTTAAAGCTCAATCGAAATAGGTACTAAGTGGCAGAGATTGTCATACCTCTGTCACTGCTTTTATAGTAAACAATTGTCATTCACTGTTATTAGTGGCATTGAGTTACCTGATATATAGCTTTTATCCGTGTTTTTAATTTTATTATAGAAATACACAGATACTTAACAAATAATAAAAATCAACTGTAGTTTTATTCGGTACGAAAATCATTTTGATATATGTTTATGTATATTATAGGTATAACATAGTGTAAACCAAAATATATGTATATGATAACATAGTTTTTCATAGTTTTACAAACAATTTGATCTTCAAATACCATTTATAATCCCTAGGTATTATATATTTCACTTGGGTAAAATATCCAACAGTTAAAATTGTATAGTTTAGACACTAAAGCAAAAAAAAGCAAAAATATTAAAATACAATATTGAGCAGATAATAGATAATATTAATACTTCAACATAATATAATATAAAAAATTGCCGAAAGACGGTGCTGTTGGATATTTAGTTTATTTAGCAATAAGATTAATTGTAAGTGAATTTCCAAAAGAATTTCGGTTAAAATCTCATCAAAATCGGTGATCCATTTTTCTGTCTGTAGAGTTGAAGGTAGTTTAATAGCCAAGGGCAGCGCGGAACACCATGAGCGCCATTGAAGTGGCAGTCATTATCAGGATAAGGCTTCCGAGCCAGGTCACCTGTGAATTATTAAATATTAATTTTGACTTTAAATTTTATTTCGTAAGTTTATAAATAAGTTATTGCTTAGTTCGTTCCTGTCGTTAAATACTATGCTGTAATCTCTTAAAATTAAAGCAACACAATGTTTACACTGCTACGTTACATTTGTAAAGTGTATTCTTTGTTGGAGAACCAAATAAATAAAAAAATATATTATGACCACTAATATCCAAAGTTACATGATTAATGTACAAGTCTGATATGTAAGCCCATCATGGGTGTAAAAATCATTTACAGAGACAGCTTAACATATTTGCATTAAAATATATTTAAATAATATAATTAAATATACTCATTTGAATAAAATAAACAACAATCTTTCAATGTTAGGTCATCGTCGCTCACTTCTAAACAGTCTACAGCTTAAATTTAGAAAAGAAAACATTCAAATAATTAGTAAATAACAATTTATAAAAACTTCGCTAGCAGGGTAATAATGACTTCTAATAATTACAGTAATACCAAGTCTTTAACATATGAATGAGGTTTGACAAACGAGCATCAATTTCAGTTCCCGGAAAAACTGTACAATTCAATAATTGGCAACAGTCAATATAAAATGCCAACCCGCACTAGGCCAGCGTGGTGGACTATATGGCCTAACCACTCTCAATCGTACTCTCGATTGTAGAGGAGGCCCGTGCCCTGCAGTGGGACGTATATGGGCTGATACAGAATATAAAATGCGTGCCTCCACAAAAGTGTTATAATAGGGAATATGCACGAGACTCCAAAATGGGTCAAAATATATTTTTTTTGTTATCTTTACTGGTATAGAAATATACCTTAAAGAATTTTTTATAATTCATCAACTCTAAATCGGTATAATAAATACTTAAAAAATTACATTTCATATTTGCCGCGCAATTTTATTGCTCGAAAAGGAAAGTGACGACATTGGTCACGGTCTTATAAAGTTTTAGCTTGTTGAGTGTATTGTTTTACGTTTGTTTGTTTATATTTTTGTCACGAAATACAGTTCTGTAGCAATTCATGAAAGAAACTTAATCCAAATACTACGTTGTTCATATCGTGACCTCTGACGTCACAGCGAGTTCGCGCCTAAATGGCGTTTAAATACTTCAAAACTGATAGCAGTTTAGATAATTTTTTTGTACTTTTTTAATTGATATTTTCAAACACTTATATTTTTTTTACGGTAATGTAATAACATACAGAATCGATTAAAATATAAAAAAATGACATGCGTATTCCCTATTGAAATTAAAAATAAATATTGAATATTTATTATATGTTTCAAATAATTTTCAATTGTAATGTTGAAATTATGCCTCTGTTCGAATCATTAGTGTATAATCTATGGCGGGTATTCCGTTGTAACAGGTTATTCGCCATCGGCAAGAATTGTTTGCCATTATTCATATTGGGAATTGGATAGGAATTATCAAGGATATTTTTATTTAGTGATAGTTGTACTTACCTCAGGTATTGGGGGGAAGACATCAGTGTATTTTAATGCGACCTGGGGTTCGCCAGCCTTTGGAGCAAGTTTGTTCTTCGTCAATTCATAAAAATCTTTGTTAGCCTAGAATATAAGTTATTTAATAAAACAACTGCATAAAATAAGTTGCGTATAAAATAAATTAAAGATGGCGGAATAGACGTTGATATAATTTATTTTGTATCTGGAACAAAATCTTTGTACACTGCGCAACTACCAATCAGGACCCTGGGAACCCAATACAGCGAGAGAGAAGATAATACAACTCTATACGGGTGGGAAAGATAGAAATAGCTTTGCGTGTACGGCTCTTTTTTGATTAACCGATTCTTATTTATCTATGGTAAATACATAAAACACTGCAATGGTTATAGATTATGAAAGGAATCACATATAAAGCTACATTTTTGCTAAAAAGTATCAAAGTCGCTCGTATTCTACTACTTATAGGTGCAAATATATGTATGCAACTTAATAATTTTAGACGCAACTAATATAGAATATTGTATGAAACTATTAGGGTGAATACCTATTAAAATTTTTGGATAAATCAAAACACTTTTTCCGTTGCATTATTAGGGCAAAAAATCGCATCAGCGCATAGCTTACATAAAGCGTCAATATCGCATTAGGTTTACCTGTGAGACATGTTAAAAATAAAAAAAATGAAAATACAAACAATTACTTTACTCACATGAAACATATGAATCATGAGGCCCGCGCTTAAAATAAGCGAGCCGATCATGTACAACTTGGAGAGGTTTTTTTCGTTCTTGATGAACAGCTTCCCAACCACAACCAGAATGCACAGACATCCTATATAGGCAGGGAACACACACGCTATTGTTACTGGCTCTTCCATGGCTAATATCAACAGATATTGACCAGGTGTGTACCAACCAGGCTAATTTGAACTGGTAGGTGAGCACCTCAGCCTCCAAACGATAAGAGAATGATTATAAAAGTATGCTAGGACGGGGCTTGCGCGGTGGGATTCGGGAAGCTTCTGACCGCGCGTGCGAAATGACGCCAATCAATAGTCAGATATTAAATCAGGTGTTCTAGGAAATTATACTGTATTCTAGGTGGGCAGAAGCGTAGTTGGGAGACTAGAATGTATACGGAGGTGCAGGTTCAATTCCTCGCAAACTTTGCATCAACATCAAGTTGATGAATTTGGCTGCTTTAATAGCGAAGAAAAATATTGGAAGGTAACTTGGATATCTAAGACTATTCTATTATAATTTCGTAGGGAATTGGTGTAGATATCTTAAACAGATTAGGACAGAATGGTAGAGTTAAAGACCTGTTACTTGAAACTTTATTTTATTTTAGGTAAATGGTTGGAAAATTTTAAGTGATTCATTCCACAATATTCTCAATTATAATGACGTACTACGGCCTAACGGTTAAATTATTTAGTGACGAATTTTTATTTTAGTCCATATTATCTTTATTCGATCCTTGCGTTATCTCTTTTCTAGGTTATAAAAAACAGACAATGCAGCTTCTTTGCGTTTATATATTTCTTTGAGCAGCTTTTACTGGTGGTTGGTCTCTCATATTATGTGAGAGGCCGTCTGGAATGTATATTTCTCACACTAAACAGCACTGCAAATGGACTGTTGTCTTTCGGTTTGAAGGACATTGTAGTTAGAGTAACTACAGGACATATTGAGACGTAATATCTTATATCCATACCAAGCATTGCTTTGTAACTCAAGGTATTGTTTGGTTTTGCTACAGTCCTAAGCGGTCGTATTGCTTACCACCTTGTCTTACCATTCAGTGTAATTAAAAAAAGGCACAGCAAAATTTTCTCTCACCAACAATATCTGTAAAATATCAGTTTTTGCATCAGTTGAATTTTAATCCTTTTGTCGTGACAATACAAAAACATATTGATAAGGTATTAATGTTATTGTCCTCAACAAATACTGATCGGCGCATCAGATACAAACACTTGAGATTTAAAGTATTAAAAGATTTAAAATTCGGCGTTTAGTTTGATGTCGGATACAGGATATCTAAAGAATATAACGCTATTTACTCTATTGTGCGCAAATGATTTGGAATCATGCTGGGAGGTCGTGATGATCTTTCATTTATTTATTTTTTTATCTAGTAGTGTGGATAAGATCCGTTCACAGGTGGGGTAAAACACTTCATGACAGTTTTTAGTTTGAAAGATCTCTCTATCACCCCATATAGCCCACTGCAGGGCACGGGCCTCCTCTACAACCGACAGTACGATTGAGAGTTGTTAAGTCATATAGTCCATATTTTAATTCCATATTTTAAGGATATGCAGGAAAGGATTTTTTGTCGAGCATAGCGACAAGCTCCACATATCTTGGGACTGATATAAGCTCGGGTAATTACGGATGACTCTGCTATAATTTTGGCCTACATCTTCGGGGATATAGGCGTGAGTGCATGGGTTACTTGTCTGGGTTTATGCTCTAGTATGCACGGAGTAGCGACAGACGATAATTCCTCGTTGGTCGAAAAAAAATCCGCTTGCTAAAACAGGATAGAGACAGGCTACATACGAAACGCAATACCTTTATTTATTTATAAATACTAGTGGTCGCCCAGTGGCCGAAATTCGACCAAATCAAGAAGAGAAAAAGTTTTTACCTGTATGATGATGTTGTTATTCTGATAATTCGTGCACATTTAAATGTACGTATCTCTCAAAATCACTTATTTATCCTGAAGTATATGCAATTACTGAAATCGTAAACTACAATAATTGCTTTGAACCAGCAGTAGTAAATTATATTTTTTTTTATACCTGAATGTTGTTATTGCAGATTGCTGCTACAGTACTTTCTTTATGTATATAATGATAGTCCACATTTAAATGTATCTTACTGCTACACAATTTGTATAAGTGCTCAGTATTTTACGTAGTATTCGTCAAATAAAACTTTTCTGTTTGAGATTGAACTATGTCTATAATAAACAAAAGAAACAATTTGACCAAAGAGTATGTATACGTGTACAAATGCGTGAGTCAAATGCATGCTGGTTTGTGTAATGTTTTATTTATTGATTTAATGTACTTTTTATGCATTATTATTAAAATGTTTTTTTATATGAAATGAGGCAAATAAAACCTTTTTTTGATATGTCTATCTCAGAAGAACAAAATGAAAAAGAAAAGAAACAATTTGACACCAGAGTATGTATGCGTGTACAAATACTTGTCTATGTATGTGTGTGTGAAATGCATGGTAGTGTGTGTAATGTTTTATTTTTTGATTTAATGTACTTTATAAGCATTATTATCGAAAAATATTAGCGTTCTGCACTTCTCCTACACATAAACTATAAGTGTGCCAAATTTTATGCTCCTGCGTCCGCGAAATTTTCGTAAAAAGGGGTCCAAAGTTTTAGCATCACGTATTAATATATAGCCCGGGTGCAGATAGCTGTTGAGTCCAGTATTGATTTGGCAACAACATATTATTTCGCGTAATAACTATATTTCCCGTCTCGTTCTATCCGGTTTATGTCCCGTCTCATTCAGTCACATAATGAAATTTTAATTATCATTTATTTTCAGATTTTAGTTTTACCTTTATTAAAAAAATTCTTTATATACAATATTTTGTAAATGAGATATTTATTCGTTGGTGGGAGAAGTGGTGGGAGGCGCCCGACGTGACAGCCCAGTGGTGGCATGCGCGTGAGCTGCGCGCGGGCATTGAAACATTACTTTATTTTTCTAAAATAAAATAATTTTTCTAAAATAAATGTAGCCTAAGTTACTCCTCGTTATATCAGCTACCTGACAAAAAAAGTCCCGTCAAAATCGGTCCAGCCATTTCAGACATTAGCCGGAACAAACAGACAGAAAATAACTTTTCTAAAATAAATGTAGCCTAAATTACTCCTTGTTATATCAGCTACCTGACAAAAAAAGTCTCGTCAAAATCGGTCCAGCCATTTCAGAGATTAGCCGGAACAAACAGACAGACAGACAGACAGACAGACAAAAAAAATTTAAATATCACTTTCGGCACAGGTATCGTGTATATAACGATATGTAGTAGGACATTTTTTTTATTTTCACTCTTAAAACAGATACTTCAATTTTATTTATATGTATAGATGTATAGATTTTACAGTGCAATACACAAATTATCATAACCAAAAAATAATAATACATCCATACATATATATACAGGGTATATCAAGACTGCTACCGAAAACGAAGCCGGGTGGTAGTTTAAGCGACTTCAGACACAATGCAACAGAAAAAATTAAAAAAAAAAGCGACAATTTTTTTTTGTTATTTTTTTCCTATGGCTATATTTGGGTGGTAAATACATTTTTTCCTAAAATAATAGTGTATACCCTTTTATTTATAAATAATCTAAGGTATAAAAGAGTTTAAATTATTATTTTAGCAAAAACTATGGATTTACCACCCCAAAATGACGATATTTAAAAAATCATAAAAAATAATTGTCGCGTTTCTATGCGAAATTTTTCATTGCATTGTGTTAGTAGCCACTAAAACTACCACCCGGCTTCGTTTTCGGTAGCAGTCTTGAGATACCCAGTATATATATATACCATACATATATATATATATAAAGACACGCCTCTTTTCGTAGTGGGGGTAGACAGACGTCCATGTCCAGGAAATCCACATTTCGCCTTGTATGTTCCGTCTCACGATTTGATAGAGGGCGAGCCTATCGCTATAGCGGGTACAAATTCCTGACTCTGGTCTGGTAATAAACAAATAAATAAATAACACCCAACAGTCATATACATAGTCCTGACCCCACATTAAGATCGAGTCTTGTGTCGTGGGTATCAGGAACTACGAGAGACTTTTCGGTCTCACAAACACCCAGACCCGAGAGAAATATTTATGGGCCGCACAAACATTTCTCTCGGTGCGGGGATCGAACCCGCGGCCTCTCGTTTCACAGGCGGTGTCTTACCGCCTGCGCCACGGAGGCTGTCAATAAATTGAAAAATCTAATATCACTTTACCCGACCTCAAACAAAAGACCTCAGCTTTATAACAATACTGTAGTACAACTGCGCCACAGAGGAAGTCGAAAAAAACATTAAGCCCATGTATATTATGTGTAGCAATCGGCGGTCTTACAGCTGTCAGCGATTTCTTCCAGACAACTTAAAATAAACTTAAGAGGTGTCAAGGGACACCCGAATGGAACGAAGTTTCTTTTCCATTAATTAGTGAAGGAATTGTAATAAAATTTTAGTTCTTTTAAGTTATAAACAAATATAATGTCAAATAAACTTAATCAGTTAGCAAAATTTTAGTAATAATTGACAAAGATACATAGTCAAATGAAGGGTTGACAGCAAGATAACAAACTAAAATTGTAAATAATAATAAATTTATTAAGGAGGATCGAAAATCAATGTATTACGGTTTTATTATGTAATTTTAATTATATGTCACCATCAAAAGGATCATTTGGGTATCACCATGATTATGTTTTTTTTTTCACATATTTATGCAATTTATGTTTCTTTTGTACCAATTTGATTTATGACATTTGATGAAAATTAGAAATTGTCGCAACGTTTCCCACTTAATTTTGGGCTTCAGCGTATTCTTAGTTTTTACTATAGCCTTTAACATATTAATATGTATTTGGATATTTTATTGCCTCTATTAGAGTTAAATAAAATGTATGATATCATTTTAAAATAAAGAAAAAGAAAAAACGATTGCCAAATGTTTTAAAGTGTCGTGCCTACTTTTCGTGAGAATTTTTTCCGTCTAGCCCCCTTTCACAACGCGCGATAAGGAACTTCGTTCCAAATGATTAGACGGATTGCATTTATGTGGGTCTCATAACCATTTTTTTTGCATTTTTTTTCTGACAATGTTATCCTGCCACAAATTAACCCTGACTCATTCTTTCATGTTCGTGAGACCCAAAGTCTCTAGTAGTTCCTGATACGCCGCATATGAAACGAGAGGCCGCGGGTTCGATCCTCGCACCCAAACAAAAAGTTGTTTGAACCACAGGCATTTGTTTCGGATCTCAGTGTTTGTGAGACCAAAAAGTCTCTCTTTCCTGATATCCAAGACACAAGACTCGATCTTAGTGTGGGGTTAAGACTATGTATGGGACTGCTGGGTGTATTTATTTTTGTCCGAAAGGGGGGTGTAAGTGGAGGTAATCTGGGCCCTCATAATGGTAACATAAGGCCCAGCAATGGTTTTGCGCGGGGCGGTTCGCGGACGTAAATCGGGGCGCCCTTCACCCTGGGATGTCTGGTGCTGCCCACAATGCGTGTGAGGGCTATCGAGAGGTTTTTAGTCAGTATGCTGGCGTAGGTATTGCTAGGGACCCAGCTCGGCCACAATACCCGCGTTTGTACCGGGCTGGAAGGCCAGAGACACTGACATACCCCTTTCGGCCTCCCCCGGGGTACCGAAAGGGAAACTTAATAGAATTTCATCTAAAAAAATAATGGTGTATTTATTTATTTATTCATGATCACTGGTACAGAGTAATCGTGAGGCAGAAATGTTTATATTCTGACCAGATCATCAATTATGCGCAATTTCTTACGATTTTTCTGTTCTGCAATTTAACTGAGTAATCATTTTAAATTCTTATACACCTTCTAAATGTCGGAGTTGAAAGATTTTATTAACCCCCCAGACTTTTGTTTCGTGAGCCCTGGCATTGAGTGAAATTGCTTGTGTTTGCCGTGCAGTCATGATATCCACTTGAGATTGTTATCTCACGCTGACATTATTTGTTAGGTTCGATTACAACGCTGAGGTCTCGGGTTGGAATCGGGGTTAAACAAAGTAATATTTGATCTTAGTATATAAATACTAATATACTAATATATATTACTGATAATAATATCAGCCCGAGTTTAAAATTTTGTGCTCGATATGGCGATAGGTACAAGGCGTAACTTGGGTGCCCTGGTAGCATATATACTTACGCCTTCTGGGAAGAAGGCGTGAGTTTATTTTTGTACGGATTCTATTGACATCATCATCGTCATCAGCCCGTTCACGTCCACATCTGGACATAAGTCTCTCATATCTTGTCATCTTGTATTGACATGCCCAAAATGAACTCACAATGCGATATCCTATGTGTCAGTATGTTGGCTTTTAAACTGTCGACTATGTATTTACGCATACATATATCTACAACAAAGTCAATAAGTTGGCTTTTAAGCTGTTGACTATGTCGTTCGAACGCATACGTATATCTATGACAAAACTAGGGTAATGTGACTCAATTGAACACATAGATTGTCTTAATTATTCAAGCAATGCCGTGGATATAGTTAGACGTTGGTCTAACGAAGTTAGAAATCGTGCGTGACAAATTAGGACAATTGAATGTACACAATTGTACGTGGACTAAAACCACGTGTTTATAGTGTACATAGCTATTTACCTGTAACTATAAATAAATAAATAGGAAATAATTATTAATAAACAAATTTTGTAAGTCACACAAATAAATGGATAGTGTGTAACTATTAAAATAACTGATATAAGAGTTACACATGTAGTTCTTATTCCACTTAAAGATACAATTCTTGCGTAGTCAGAATTATAACTACGAGAGACTTTTCGGTCTTACAACAGAGTCAAAACAAATACTTGTAGATCACAAATAACACAAACCAATTACCTTGCATACTACATAACTATATTATATATATATTATTGCAATTAATGACGAGACGAGCAAGTCGTTCGCCTGATGGTAAGCGATACGACCGCTCATAAACAGTAGCAACATTCCACTGCGCTCGCCATCCTGAGACATAAGATGTTAAGTCTCAATATGTTTAGTAGTTACTCTGGCTACAATGTCCTTCAATCCGAAACACAACAGTGCATTTACGCAGTGTTGTTTCACGGGAGAAATAGACATTGCGGTGGTACCTACCCAGATGGCATCTCACATATGAGAGACCTACCACCAGTGATATTATAAAAAAACCTACAACAAATATATAACTGACCGTTCGGAGTCCCCAATTTGTGCCTGATTTTGTCATAGGCTCGCACCCTATCACATAGGGTAGTAAATTGTCAATTTAATTGTGACCTTTATTTAAAAGTGTAATCTTTTTTTTAATTAATTTAAAGAATGTATAAATAAAATAGTGGCACTCATAAGGAAAATCTTGTGTCCTGGTAGCACTGTCTACCTCTTCTGCGAAATAAGCTTGAGGTCATGTATATATCGACGACGATATAGTATAATAATATACTTACCTGGCTACAAAAGTATTACAATGGAAGCATGTGAATGGAATGCAATGGAAGTTCACCAGGCGATGAAGGAACTCTTTGTTAAAAGCGTTTCAAAGTCTATATCAGCCCCTATACGTCTCATTGCAGGACACAGACCTCCTCTACAATCGAGAGTACGATTGAGAGTGGTTAGGCCACATAGTCCACCACGCTGGCCTAGTAGGTACTATAAAATATAAAAGATAAAATTTTGTGATTTTAAAGTATGTCCGTGGTGGTCTTGGGTTCAAATACCAGGGCACACATCTGACGTTTCTTAGTCATGTATGTTAGAGTTAATCACCACGCATTATAACTATGAAGAAAAATATCGTGAGGAAACCTGTATACCATGGCGATTGGTAAAAATTCATATGATATATTAAGTTCGCCACACACACTAGGCCAGTGATGGACTTTATGGCCTAACCTCTCTCAATTGTATTCTAGACTTCTGCGACAGAGCCATTAAAAACAAAAACTGAACTGAACTGTATTCTAGACTATTGAGTAGGCTCGTATCCTGCAATGGGACCTACCTATATGGGCTGATACATGTTTATAATATCATAATATGCTACGTTGTCTTACTCGAAGTCTTATTATGTAACAACACCTGTTAGAAAGTTGTACAAAGCAATGTGTTCAAGACATGCGAATTTTCGCACACAGTAACTATCATAACACATGATTGCTTACGTCATTGACTTTACTGGTATGTATCAATTATTTAGTTAAGTAGCAGGCTCCAGCAGGTCGATGTGGATAGCGTTGGGAGGATTCTGTTCAGCAGTGGTCATTCTATGGCTAGAGCGAGAAAGAAAGAGATACGACAAAGAGAGAGAGAGCTAGTATGTGTGAAAGAGAGAGTAGGAGTATATAGATATTATGAATTGTTAGGATTATCGTAATGAGTTTCAGTTATATTTTATATGGTCGAAGTTATATGAAATAAATTGTTTAATTATTTGATTTATTTGTTACTAGCGGTCGGGCCCGGCTCCGCCCGGGTGCATACACGTTTTAAAATGGCGATCAAAATGTTTAATTCTAACTATCAGTTTAGAATATCGACCAATCGGACCACGAAAAACGAACAAAATTTCCTCGTATTTGCTAGAAATATCACTACTGTTTTCCTCCTATAGGTTATAGCGTGATGATATATAGCCTATAGCCTTCCTCGATAAATGGACTACCCAACACTGAAAGAATCATACAAATCGGACCAGTAGTTCCAGAGATTAGCGCGTTCAAACAAACAAACAAACAAACTCTGCAGCTTTATAATATTAGTATAGATTACAAATCAAAAAGGTGGATTAAATTTTGAAGCTTTTCCCAAAAATTAACTTTGGGTGATTCATTCAAAATTATGTAAAATATTCTTTGGATAATATAAATTATTTCCATTTTCATAATATTTGTTTTTCAAAATATCGGTATCAATGTTTGGTTTAAACTCAAGATTTGCGTTATGCCCGCGGCCAACGTAACAATAACATCCATTGAATTACACACACTAGTGTATGTATGTATGTGTGTACAAATTGATTACAAAGCCATATCGCCGTTAAAACAATAAAATCACTTATGATATACATGTTTACACATTATCATCCCGTCTTTTGTACACGTTGGCCTAGTGCTGGTTGGAGGATTCCACCCAACATGCATAATATTATTAAGAACGTTGACATACTGGTTGCTTCTACGTTGACCTTCACCTTTAGATGCGTGATACTTGACTATCAATACGCAGATAACTCCGAAAAGTCAGAGGTGTGCACTGAGATTTCAACCTGCGACCACCCAGTCGGCAGCTGCGTTTGGTTCGTTACCGACAGGCCACCACGCACTTCATAATTCCTACTATTAAGAAAATTATGATAAAGTTTATGAGAGTTAGTAAATCTGATATAATTTAAATGCAATTCAAACAATAACCTTTATTATATTTACTTATGTAACATTCCGACTTGCTATGAAATATGAGATTGAATACGTTATGTTACTTGTCAGCAGAGCAAAAAAATTATGACCTACTACTTGTTAGTCTAGTATTTAAATGTAACTTATGTAATAACTAAAACATAACTTTTAAAATATTCATAAATATTTATAATGTGCATCCGGAATCACAGAAAGGATAATCGCAATGTCTATTTCTCCCATCAAACATTATATTACATTCCTTCCTCTGAGATCGCCAGTAAGGGCCGTGGACGCTCCTGGTTTAATCGTGCTTGCGCCGATGCTGTCGGTGACAAACAGGCGGCGTATCGCGCTTGGATCAGGGGTCGCTGGGACTGCCGTCCGATGCCAATGGATACTCCGCCTGGGCGGCATTGGCACTTTCCATCAGGTGCAATGACGCCACTATGCCAGGCCATTATAAAAAAAAAAAAAAAACAACAGCTTAAATGCACTGTTGTATTTCGGATTGAAGGACACTGTAGCCAGAGTATCTACTGGACATATTGGGACTTCACATCTTATGTCACAGGATGGCGGGTGCAGTGGATTGTTAACCATTGCTTTATAAATAAAGGTGTTGTTTGGTTTTGCTACTGTTCATAAGTGGTCGTATGGCTTATCATCAGCGAACGGCACGCTCATCGTGCCATTACTTCCGATACAAAAAAGATAAAATTATCTTAAAAGAAAAGCCAGTCGGCTTCGAGAACAAAGTGAAAAATCACGCGAATTTAAAAAAGATTATGTATATTTATAGATGCACATCAATAATGATAAGGCATCATATGACCGCGTATCTCCGATCTCCTTGTAGATTATCGATAATTTCTCTAAATAACACTTGAGAGGGATTTGAGATATCCAATGCATTTTTGATCTTGTTCGCCGATAGTTTCGCTTGCAGATTTTCGCATAAATATGTCTCTGAAATTTTAATTTCGCCTACCCGTACTGGGTCAGCGTGATAGATTAGATACTCTAACCTCTAAATCATATTCTTGATTTTAGTGGAGGTCCGTGCCTTTTAGTGGGACATATAAAGTCTGCCAACCCGCCCTGGGCCAGCGTGGTGGACAATATAATCCCCTTCCCCCACCTTATCGGAAGGTTTATGGGCTGATACAGATACACTCGGGTATGTAAACTCCGCCAAACCCCACTCGGTCAGCGTGGTGGACTAAGGTTTCTGAATTGAACACTCGCTTTTAGAAGAGTCACTAGTGAGCAGTCCGCGATTATGACCTAAAGCGACACAGGTCGACCTCACAACCCAGCAGCCTATAAGTAATAAAAGGATCATGTCGGCTACAAGCTTCGGGCGTGTTGCCCTATTGGCAACCCGACCTTTTGGCGGCATGTGCTCTGCTCAGTTGCCTGCGACACTCAAATTCGTCATAAAACAGTCAAGCCGGCGAAATGTCACAAACAAAGCTTTTCGACTTGTAATTGTGAAGTCGCCGACTAACCCGCCAAAAAAGTGTGTAGTGCGCATAATACAGTACATTACTATAAAGTTCTACGTCACATCCACAGATGCATGATAAGCTCAACTGCCAAAAAGTCATGTTAGATGCAAAGATATTGTTCTACATATATTTTTTATGCGAAACGATCTATCAAATTTTGAAAAACAATTCCAGATAAAAACATTTTAGTTTTGGATATTTCTTTTTTTTATCTGGGGGCACGGCAGTATTATGTATAAATTGTGCGATACATTATGTTTTCATGCGATGGCCAAGTCGATCCATTTATTTAACACGTAAATTTTTTATAATATTGATATGATAATAACTTACGTAATAACTTTAAACAGAAGGTCCCTTAAGCGAGGACTAAATAAATTAATTGACTTGGTCCACTGCGATCGCCATCCCGAGACAAAAGATGTTAAGTCTCAATATGTCCAGTAGTCACTCTGGATACAATGTCCTTCAATCCGAAACACAACAGTACATTTAAACTGCTGTTTGACGGGAGAAATAGACATTGCGGTGGTACCCACCCAGGCAGCCTCTCACATATGAGAGACCTACCACCAGTAAAATGAAGTCCTCCAGCCAAATGAAGTGACGATTTGTGAAAGGTTGCTGGCAGGTGCTGGATGCGACAAGCCGAAGACAGGGTAAAATGGCGCAATTTGGAAGAGGCCTATGTCCAGCAGTGGAAAACAAAAGGCTGGTGATAATGATAATGTATGTTATGATGTTGGCCTCTTAGAAAATCACAAATAGGGGAAAAAATATTCATTTATATTTTTAAGAAATCTGTTTTTGACTGCTTCAGTGGCTTAGTTGTACTAAGGTTACAACGCTGAGTCTCGGGTTGGAATCCCGGGTCGGGTAGTCATATTAGATTCTTCTATTCAGTATCAGCCCGGAGTCAGATATGGTGATAGGCTCGTTACATCACATCGTGGGATGAAACACACAAGGCGAAAAGTTGGTGTACTGGTTGCTACCAACACCTCTGCCTACCCTAAGTAGGAAAATGGAGTGAGGTTATGTGTTTCGCTGTAATTTCTGACGTGGATGAAGTAATAAATCATAATAATGTCATAAGTATGTGCGCTTATCTCTAGTTTATTCTGGAAAAACCACACACACACACACACATATACATAAATTTACATATATGTACATATTTGCAAACATCACAAAATCACATCAAATCTGATATTTGCAATATAAATAATGATGATCCGACATGATTATGGCCTTAATGTTTTATATATATATACATATAAATAAATAAATAACACCTAACAGTCACATATATCTATACCGGGTATCTCAAGACTGCTACCGAAAACGAAGCCGGGTGATAGTTTTACTGACTACAAACACAATCCAACCAAAAATTTCGAGAAGAAACGCCACAATTATTTTTTATAATTTTTTAAATATCGTCATTTTTGGGTTGTAAATCCATAGTTTTTGCTAAAATAATAATTTAAACACTTTTATACCTTAGATTATTTATAAATAAAAGGGTATACACTATTATTTTAGGAAAAAATGTATTTACCACCCAATTATGGTCATAAGAAAAAAATAACAAAAAAAAATTGTCGCTTTTTTTTTTGCAACTTTTTCTGTTGCATTGCGTCTGAAGTCGCTTAAACTACCACCCGGCTTCGTTTTCGGTAGCAGTCTTGATATACCCTGTATAGTCCTGACCCCACACTAAGATCGAGTCTTGTGTCGTGGGTATCAGGAACTACTAGAGACTTTTCGGTCTCACAAACACCCAGACCCGGAAGAAATATTTGTGGGCCGCAAAAACATTTCTCTCGGTGTGGGGATCCAACACGAGGCCTCTCGTTTCACAGGCGGCGTCTAACCAACTGCGCCACGGAGGCTGTCAATATATATATATAAAATGTGTCAGTAGGCGTATGTACTTTTTGTAAAAATTCTTAAAACTGTTTAACAAAAAGTTTACGTGAACAGGACAAGATTTCCGTAGAGTCGTCTTTCAATGATATTAGTTCTTTAAGTAGCCATTAGAGGCGCTGATTTGACTGATTTTATACAAAGCAAAATGCCCATTCATAGTGTCAGTAAAATATCCTTGATATACCCATACTGCTTAAAATTCATTATAGCATTTTTTATGGTTTTTCCTTAAACGTTTTCCTGTTTTATCCCAGGCAACAGATTTTTATAAAATAAATTAATTATCATCACATTTTACAGTTTGTTGATAGAGCCGAAGACAAAAAAAATGTTTTATTGGACTTTAAGTTCCTTTCCCTAAGAACTCCGGGCCTGGGTCGTAAATATACATATATTTATATTTATTGAAAATATATATTTCAACTTTTGTTAATTGAGTCACTAATATTTTCGCACCGATACTAATTTTCATAGTAAAATAGGTCCTTTAACAATGCATTTCTGATAGTGTTGTTGGGAGAATCAATGGTAGTTATTGTATTTAATAATTCCTTAAGAGCGTTTATACCCTGCACGCGCTTTTTGGCTTAAAAACAGGACTTTTAAAATGGGTTATTAGCCACCAATAAACAATTTCAAGGTAAAATAATTAGTACTAATTTTAGAAAAGGTTATCATCTAGGGATTTTGGTGGAAACCATTAGTTTCTACAAATATTTTAAAAACCACTATAAAACACGCTGTCCGACGTGGATCAAATCAGACCGCCGCAAGGCCCTCTAGAGGGAGGACATATCGCTCGTCGCTCCGGCCTGGCTGCAGTCGATTAAGTCGGCTAAATTATGTTATGTATTGTAATATAAAATTAAATATATTTCGTAATTGTAAGGGGTTGTAAGGTCCCTAACACTATTTATGTTTTCGAACACGAAATGATTAATAAAACGTCCGTAGTGTATACTGATTGAACACTGATTTGAATGCAACTTAACAATGTAATAATAACGAAAATATGATTAGTATCCAAAATTTGTATTATTCTTTGCTTGCACAGTAATATTTGTCTACTTATAATGCAAATAAAATATTTTTATGATATTATATTACAGTTACATTTCAATTGAATATTTGAAGCGCACGGATCAAAGTTGTTTGAGCCGATTGTATAGCGAGCCGACGCGGCAGCTCTACGCACACAGCTTTGGTCGCTTATGTGTACGTGAAATTAACGAAGAAATACCTATAGTTGACTTTGCGCGCAAGGTGTATACGCTCTTAAGACCTTCCTATCAGAATATTTACTTCAGATTATTTACCATGGATGATGGTGACAAAATATTTAACTAATCTTAATCAAACCCCATTTACATGGGAAGAGTTTTTCGCTTCTAAAAAACGATTATCGTAAATACAAAAAGGTTTCAGTGTAAATATTTGTTAAAACACGGCAATCTACGGCGGTTATGTTATGCGATAATGGCATACGATTGTCGCCGCGAGAAATTATCGCGCTTTTGTTATTAGAATTAACATCACTGAAGCAATGCCAATTTTATGTATTTGAATTTTATAGTTGTCATACAAGTATTTGTAAGGCTTTGTAAACAGGTGTATTTTTATATTTCTCCTTCCATGAATGCTATTATTGGTCTAGTAATAAGTTGTAGAGCCAATCTGTAAATTTTAAATAAGCCTAAATGATTCTACCGTGACCAAATTATTTGTAATTTACGGCCGGTTTCTATAATCTATCGTCGAAATTTCGATACAGTTTTTGCTCCAGTAAAGAAAGACAGAGATATTTAGATAAGGTGCATATATTAATACATATCTAGGCAAGATAATATTGTATGTCTATCTTTGTTTATTGAAGCATACAGTGGTATCGACATAGTAACGATATCCATTTTAAACTCTTGTTAAAGATAGATAGGATATAGAGAACGGCCGTTAGTAAAATTACGGTGAAGTAACAGATGGGTCGTCGTATAGAGGTTAGCACCATGACATCTACTTTTCTTATTCTATACCGTTTCAGCTTAGCAAAACACACATATTTCCTACTTTGACTGGTTAGTACTTAGATTAATGCACACAACAATCAGAGACGAAGTCCTAAGCTGAGATATAGGTATAAGTTTTATGTTGTACGTATAAGAAATTGCTATACCTAATATTTGTCTAACAACACTTGACTCCGAAGCAAGCAAATTTTATACATATAATTTTAAGGAATTAATTATTTATGTAACTATTGAATGTAAAAAATACAAAATAATAAAAATAGCAAACAAATCCGCAAAAATTAGCTAACAATAATCGGAAATCAAATGTTTGATAAAAATGTGATAAAATGATAACAACTGGCATTTGTGTAATGTGCCGTGATAGCGTCACCTTTGTTTATTTATAGACACAATCAGAAAAGTGCTGTATAAGCCCGCAGATCCTTTTTTGTAATAATAATTTATCAAAAACAAAAAAATTCAGAGCTATATAATCTATAATAAAGGGTAAGAAATTATTCAATAAATATAGTTAGAACACTACTCCAAAGTTTTTTGTATTCTAATTACAATATTTAAATAACCAGTTTTTTTCCTTCTTGAAAGTAATTATTTAAAAAATCTATTCATATTAAGTTAAATTCAGTGTTTTGTTATATTTTTAGTTCGCCATGGAGGAAAAAGAATCGGATGAGTCGGAAAGCAAAATTAGTATAATTAGATCAGTTTGGTTTAGAATGGTGGTCGCTCCGATAATAATCAGTTTTGTATTGCTTATGTTTTTGTTTTATAAGTGCTACAAAACTAACCAGGAAATGTAAGTAATATACATTTTATATATGTTTTTAAGTAATAAATAATCTCTCATTTGTGATACTTTAGAAGATCGTACAAAGTGTATTATTAACAAAGTGTGTATTTACTAGCAGGTGTCTTATATGTGTTTTTCCGCCAAAGTTTCGGTTTTAAGGACATGCGCAGTCGAATGTCAAGCTTTGCTTTGTGATTTAATGTGTTGTTTGGTTTTACTACTATTCTTTAGAGGTAGTATCGCTTATTATCAGGCGATAAGGCATGCTTGTCTCGCATTTATAAAAAAATAATTGACTGATATAATGTACGAACTCGCCATCATATATCCCCACACCGAGAGACATGTTTGTGCGACTATAAATATTTCTACGGGTCTGGGTGTTTATGGGTGCTTGTGAGAGCGTAGTCTCTCGTAGTTCCTGATACCCACGACACAAGACCCGATCTGAGTGTGGTGTCAAGACTCTGTGACTGTTTGGTGTTATTATTTAAATCTGATGCAACTGGGCCCTATAAGAATCTACACTAACGCAACAATTGAAAGATCGTGACTTGTTAACAAAACCTAAGATGTTAAGGTTAAATGAATATACAAAGCGTTCAAGACTTAAACAAGTAATTCACAGTTAAAACATGAAAAAAACATTTACATGAGAATGAAATTAAATGTTTATCACTTATGCTAACATACGACGTATGTAATGTAGTATATTGTATGTTCTTTGATAAGTCGCGACTTGTATACAGTATGCGTAGTGCGCGCATACGGCATACAGCTATGTAATAATTACATTTGTAGCACAATTAATACACGGATTAGTGTAATTGTTACAGTTATAATGCACGTGGAAGTTTTCGAGTTGATCTGTGTTTTGTCTGTGCCGGTTTTGAGTTGCTTGTTGTATTTTCTGTTTGTGATTGTTGTGTATCTGAAGAAATGCTGTTGTACACGTGAGTAAATTTAATTTATTATTAATATTCATTATAAAAATGTTGACGTTTGAAGTCTTTTACTTGATTGATAAAATTACGAAATACCCCTAATGTTTTTATTGCTATGAATGACAAGACAAGGATGCCATCCGCTTGATGGTAAGCAATATGAGTGCTCATGAACAGTAGCAAAACGAAACCACACCATGAGTCGCAGAGCAATGTTTGGCATTCCACTGCGCTCGCAATCCTGAGACATAAGGTGTTAAGTCTCGATATATCCAGTAGTCACTCTGGCTACTGTCCGTCAAATTGGAACCTGCAGAGCGTTTACATTGTTGTTTGGCAGATAAAATAAGCATTGTGGGATGTACATACATACATATAGCTTCTCTATAAGAGACTAACCATCAGTAAAGTATGTTAAGTGCAATGTAACGCTCTTATTCATAGACACTCAAAACCTATTTTGGCTATCAAATGTTTTGTTCCTTTCCAAAGACTTTTCAACAAACAGTTTGAGCAAAGAAGACAAAATATTCGAAAACTGAAATAGGCTTTAAACCAACGTAAAAATAAGTTCATAAATATCTCCACACCCGACGGCAAAATTATGCCTTATTATTTCCGTGGCTTCCTTCTCAAAGTGTCGTCTTGAAGAGTCTGCACAAGGATGTGGCAACGAATTAATAGGCCAATGATGTAAAGATAATGATCAGCTAATGATACGATTGTTTATAAATTCATAGATGGATCTTCAACTCAACCTTTACAGTAATTGTAATCCGCCCAGATACGTCCAACCAATTTTAGATAGTAATTATAGGTCAATTTGAACAATTAACTAGGGATTTTCGTATCATATTGTATTGTATCAGCCCAAATACATTCACTGCAAGCCATGGGTCTCCTCTATAATCGAGAGTGCTATTGAGACGGATTAAGCCATATAATTCACCACGCTGTCCTAGTGCGGTTTAAAAGACTTAACATACAAATTCTCTCAAATCGCATGGTGTGCAGGTTTCCTCACCATATTATTTCCTTAAGCGCGTTTAATTGACTATCAATACACATATAACTTATATGAAAAGTTAGCGGTATGCCCCGGGATTTGAATCTGCAACTTCCAACAATATGATGAATACACAAATGACTATGAAAATTTAGCGGCGTGCCCCGGGAATTGTATCCGGAAACTTCAACAACATGTTGCGTCAGACCCTTTACTAGGCACACCATAGGGTAATTATAAGAGCATAATAATAAGTACAGAAGAGGATTTTTTCTGTCTCATTACAATGATGTGATTGTCGGAAATCCTCTTTTTCTAATTAGTGGCCTTTATTAGTTATCACAGTCAGGAAATGTTATATTTTTCACAAGATGACGCGAGGTCGCCTGGAGAACGCGTAATAAATGATCACTGCCATGATTACTTTCAGGAAATTATTTTATACGGGAATATCAAGAAACTGTGGTTAAAATAATAAAATTTAAGAACGAATTACAGCTCATACAGAAGAACAATGAATATATATTGTATATCCAACGCTGTTAGGTACGGAATTGACCAAAATGACAGTTGCAATTTCACACCATTTTGCCGGCTTGTTCCATTGTATGGCGTATTTCGTTTAGACCAATTATGTGAAGCTTATTTAAAAACATATTAGTACTCAATTGCCTTTATCGATAATAAACTTTTCTCGTATACATAAACTCACGCCTTTTTCCTCGATGGTGTAGGCAAAGGTACTTTGCCAATACAGTATACTCATATTTCGCCTTGTATGTTCCTTCCCACCATGATATAGGGGGCGATCCTGTTGCTATTTCGGCAGGCATTCATATACTTTCCACGATAGTAAATAAATATGAGATCAATAGTGATACATTTATACAAATTATTGGAACGAAGTTCCTCATCGCGTGTTGTGAACGGGGGCTAGACGGAAAAAATTCTCACGAAAAGTAGGCACGAAAAACATTTGACAATCGTTTTTGATTTCTTTATTTGAAAATGATGTCCTACATTGTATTTAACTCTAATAGAGGCAATAAAATATCCAAATACATATTAATATGTTAAAGACTATAGTAAAAACTAAGAATACGCTGAAGCCCAAAATTAAGCGGGAAACGTTGCGACAATTTCTAATTTTCATCAAATGTCATAAATCAAATTGGTACAAAAGAAACATAAATTGCATAAATATGTGAAAAAAAAAACATAATGGTGGTGATACCCAAATTATTCTTTTGATGGTGACATATAATTAAAATTGCATAGTAAAACCGTAATACATTGATTTTCGATCCTCCTTAATAAATTTATTATTATTTACAATTTTGGTTTGTTACCCTGCTGTCAATCATCAACCCTAGATTTGACTATGCCTATATTTGCCAATTATTACTAAAATTGAACCCAATGATTAAGTTTATATTACATTATATTTGTTATTTTACAAAAAATTGCCGTTAACCACAATGTGTCGTAATCTCAGAACAATGAATAACGTATACTCTAATTTTGACAACAAGAAATAATTGTGCTGTGATCTCTTCCGATAGTTTATAAATATCGATACATGAACTTTATTTATAGCAAATTCGCAGACACAGATATTCATACATGAATCATTATTATTTATTTCAAATCCATAGCCAATTTTTAATTTTTTAAAAACTTGTATCTTATATTTTGACGTGACAACGTCTTAAATTAGGTTGCGGCTGGGAGTCACTTATGAAAAAGTGTAACGCCCGGTAACGTAACGGTGCGCGCGCAGCACTAGAGAATTATTTTTCAGTTTCACCCACTTTTTCCAAAATTGTCCCATAGCCCCCCCCTGCCTTCCCCCACCCTTATTCCGAAATAGTGCCTATTAGCCTCCCCACGAAACCTACCCCCCCTCCCCTACCCCCACCCCGAAAATTTACCTCACCCCCCAATCCTATCTCGGCCAACATAGGTCGTAGACCCACCGAGTTTGGTATCCTCGGAACCGTCTTGGTGAGGGCTACAAATTGACCCCGCCAGAAATCCCAAATTACGCAAAAAATTACCCCCCCAAAAAAAAATATTTTACCTCCAAAAAATTAATTTAAGTTAGCCTCCCCACGAAACCTTCCTCCCCCTCCCCTCCCTTACCCCCACCCCGAAAATTTACCTCACCCCCCCCCAATCCTATCTCGGCCAATATAGATCGTAGACCCACCGAGTTTGGTATCTTTGGAACCGGCTCGGTGAGCTCTACAGATTGGCCCCAACCAAATCCCCAAATTCCTCCCTCTCTCCCCTAAAATATTTGTCCAGGCATAACTCCGTCATTTCTTAAAGTAAACCCCCCGTGTTTGGAGTCAGAGGAATCGTCTTGACGAGCTCGACAATCGAGAGCAGGCAAAATACGATTTTTCTTATTGACGTGACAACGTCTTAAATTAGGTTGCGGCTGGGAGTCACTTATGAAAAAGTGTAACGCCCGGTAACGTAACGGTGCGCGCGCAGCACTAGAGAATTAGGCGCATTGAATCGGCGCATGCTTGTGTCTCTGTCTTTGTCTTTCTCGAACGTTCTTGGCGTTGGAAAAACAAGAAAGCGTCACAATACAAGTTCACACGTGTGGTTAAAGTATCGTCAGCTGTGTCTGTAGTGAAAATATGGAGTGCTTAGATTCGTCATTACATGTACAATGTTTTAGTAAACAAAATATATTTCTATAGTTAAAATTTGTGCAATTCTTATTTTCATTCAATTCCTTGTTCCTATTGTGCAATTTAATTATATTCATATCAATAAATATTCTACCGAGAAAAAGACGTTGTCACGTAAAATCTTCGCCCGTGAAACCGACTTTACAGGCAACCATTTTTTTTATTTAATCTTTATTGTACACTGATTTATTATAAATACATAAGAGATACTCTAAAATACAAAAGTACAAAAGGCGGTCTTATCGCTCTGAGCGATCTCTGCCAGACAACCTTTGGATGGATATAAGAGAAGGAGATTGAGGGCAGTGTAAGAATAAAGAATAAAAGCTCAAAACGAAAAAAGAAAAGAAAATAATAATAATAAACTAATTAATATAAAAATAATAATATTAATACATATTCGTAACATAATACACATACACTATATATATATATATATAAATATATACATGTATATACGTAAAATACAAATAAAATACATACAATATATATATATATATATATATATATATATTTGTAATAATAATAAATAAATAAAAAAACCCATCAATATAATCTGTTCATAGCGAAAAGTAATGCTCTTTGATCAGCTTTTTGAAAGACGACAAAGTTTGAGCCTGTCTTACCACTACAGGAAGGGCGTTCCATAATTGAACAGCTTCGACAGTGAATGATTTGTCCGTAAATATAGTAGTGTGTACGGGCATTCTCAGTTTAAGATTCTCCGACGATCTCAAGGATCTCGAATGTGACTCATGAAGAAAAATAAATCGTTCTTTAAGGTAAGAAGGGGCGAGAGGATTAAACAAAATATTGTAAAGAAGAGAGAGAATGTGAGTATTCCGACGAAGTCGTATGGGTAACCACTTGAGCTTAGCACGAAACTCGGAAACTTGATCATATTTGCGTAATCCAAATATGAATCTATACAGAAATTTTGAAGGCGCTCAAGTTTATCAAGTTGCACTTCGGTGAGGTCTAGATAGCTGACATCGGCATAATCAAGGATGGGAAGAAGGAGTGTTTGCGCAAGTGAAATCTTCGTGGCAATAGGTAGAAAATTGTGTAACCGCCGCAAGGACCTTGCCGAGGCAAACAGCTTACGACTTACTTCTCGAAGCTGTGGACCCCAGGTGAACGATTTATCAAAGTGTACACCAAGATTTCTTACAGTTTCACTGTATGGAACAGTGACCCCATCACAAGAAATACTTGGTAGTTGGGTAAAATCAAGTCTTGAAATCATCCTGGGGCTGCCGACAACAATAACCTGAGTTTTCGATGGATTGACTTTCAAGCCATATGCCTTACTCAACTCACAAATATGATAAATATCTAGATTTATTGAGGTAATCGCACTTACTATTTTGTCTAAAGGCGCTCGAGTGTAAATTTGTAGATCATCAGCTTAGAGGTGGTAGGAGGAGCGAAGATGATTAGTTATGGAGTTTATAAAAACTGCGAAGAGTAAAGGAGATAGCACGCCACCCTGTGGAACGCCAGCAGATACAGTGCTCCACGAGGATAAACTTTCCTCAACACTGATGCGTTGCCGGCGTCCGTACAGATAACTTCGAAACCAATCAACAGCCGTTGGAGATATGTTAAGAGAACACAGTACGCTCAGTAGGATATCAAAGTCGACGGTATTGAAGGCATTGCTAAAGTCAAGCAATGCTAAGACTATCAGCATGCCTTCCTCCATACCAAACCTAATGCCATCCGCAATATGAGTCAGAGTTGTAGTAGTGCTATGTCCTGGGCGAAACCCTGATTGGAAAGGATTTAAGAGGCTATTTTTGGTAAGGAAGTCATTTAATTGACTATGGATTAAACGTTCGAGGACTTTGGATAGGAATGGAAGAATGGAAATGGGACGAAAATCAGAAAGTACAGAGGAGTTGGGTTTTTTGGGAATAGGAATGATATTAGCCTCTTTCCAAGCAGTGGGAAATATCTGTGTGGAAATGGAGTGATTAAGGATATGGCTAATAACAGGAAGAATTTCGTCCAGGATGGGCAGAATCATATTCCAGCTGACATGGTCACTCCTCACTGCATTAGAAGATATGAGCGTAATGGTCTTCCTAACATCACAACTAGCGAATTGTTTGAAAACAAAAGCAGAACAATTAGGAGTCTGAAGGGTAAGGGTATCTTACCTTTGTAGCTACAGAACAAAAAATATAATACGATGATCTACTTTTTTTGAAAAGGTGTTCTCTGATGTCCTCAGTTGTTACTAAGATAAGATAAAAAAAGAAACTAGCAAAAATATAAGATAACTCTCATGAAAACCCATTTTGAATTAGCAGTTGAAACTTCCGCATGTAAATGTAAAAAAAACATTACATGTGTGATTGCGTTATTCTGCTAGTACGCAAAGCCTCTAAAGAGAATTTTTTTGCCATGGACATGATGATATCGAAAATTATGAAGAGTATCCTAGACCACAGCACTCGCGCAGTGGCCGAGCGCTTTTTACCACTACACTACCGGGTAGGTATTTATAGTACAAAGCCAATTTATGTAACATGGCTAGTAAACTAAAATATACATTATTTATATTATCGATAAAATGTGCAGCACATTACTACTGAATATGTCGTAACTAAATTGTGTCGGCGCTTTGGCCGTTTGTAACATTTGACATAACTGCACTTTTTAATTCGGTTGCGTAATCATACCCAACATAGCAATTTGACGTTTCATGAGTGAACATGAGCCGTCCTTAGCACATACTATTTGTCTCATTCTCTCCCATGATTTGGCCCATTGGAAAAAACAGGATAAGTATATGAGTAAGTTTCAGACTCCTTCTATGCTTAGTTCTTGTTCTGAGGTCGTAATTAATTTTGAAGATGGTTGTCCTGCGTGAAGTCGTAGCGCACCGCGAGGGCACAGGATTCGCGAAAGTTGCAGGCCACGCGCCCCTATTGGTCAGACACGCGACAACGTGACGTAGCGCTCACGTAATTGGAGGAATAGCCGCGCAGCGCCGGCGCACCGCCAATCACACGTGACGCAAGCCGTAAATTTTATTATAATTAAAAAAAAAAATACAATTCCTTCACTAATTAATCGAAAGGAACTTCGTTCCACCCGGGTGTCCCTTGACACCACTCAACTTTTTTTTATATATACTTAGGCGTTTCGTATTGTATGAAAAACTACGCAGATCGGTGGTAGATCTCTCCTATGTGAGAGGCTGCCTGGATGGGTATCACCGCAATGTCTATTTCTCCTGTCAAACAGCAGTTTGAATTGTTGTGTTTCGGATTGAAGTACATTGTAGCCAGAGTAACTACTAGACATATTGAGACTTAACATCTTATGTCTCAGGATGGCGAGCGCAGTGGAATGCCAAGCATTGCTTTGCAATTCAAGGTGTTGTTTGGTTTTGCTACTGTTCATGAGCGGTCGCATCGCTTACCATCAGGCGAACGGCATGTTCGTCTCGCCATTCAATGCAAAAAAAAAAGATTTTCGCTAGCACAGCACGCAAACCAAGAAAAATATTTGTCGATCATACAAAGAATCGTCTCAATTCGTCTTTGTCAATCATCGGGCCGTAAGCCTTTGTAAATAATGTTTATTTGGTCATAGTACATTTGCGCAGTACATAATTCAAAATATCATGGTAATTTTGGTGACTTATGCCTAACTTGTCCAGTTGGATATATATTAATTGGAGGTCAAATCCTCTAAATTGGATACTTTATGGAAATTTTAATGGAAAGAATTGTACTTTTATTTATCCGAAGCGCTTTGCATATTACGGACGGGTTTATATGTCTTTATAGTATATCCAAGGATAATAGCATTTAGCCTAATGTTATGCCTGACATTCTGTTTCCAAGACTTGGAAACTTATTTTTGTCTGAAACTCTATCTGTTTATTTCCAATTTATTATTTTGCGAGTAAAATACAAGCTGGTGACTTAAATATTTGTGTCAAATCTTTGCGTGTCACTGTTGATCCTGGCTGACATGAAGCGCACTAAAGTGGTACTAAAATATAAGTGGGTTGAAATTTTGCTGGGGATTCCCTTCTACAACAATAAATAGGAAAATCCTAGGTCATAAAACCAAAGTAATGCCAGTACTAAACCATTTACTTTCTACGTTTATGTAAATATCTAGTACCTACAGATGTTTGACGTGTTATCTAATGTCATTATGCAGTGCGCTACGATTACGAAGTTCAAATATTACATCACGACTGATAATATTGTTCTTGAAGTTTACTTTTGTCGCTGAGTAATTAAATATGATTATTTGTAACTAGTGTTATTCTGGATCGGGCAAGGGTCAATAATCTTTCTCTATTTTCTTCAGATTATTCACATATACGAGTATATAAATTGTTAAAACCAAACAACATTTTGAATTAGAAAGCAATGGTTGGCATTCTACTGCGCTCGCCATCCTGAGACATAAGATGTTAAGGCTCAATATGTCCAGTCACTCTGGCTATAATTGTATTGTATCAGCCCATAAACGTCCCACTGCAGGGCACGGGCCTACTCTACAATCGAAAGTACGATTGAGAGTGGTATAATGTCGTATATATAGTGGTATAACTGGCTATAATGTCGATTACATATTACATACATAATATTATTGTTACATAATATCATAGAAATCCTTACATATCGCTGCGGTATGCAGGTTTCACGATTCGCGATGTTTTCCTTTACTGATAATGCGTGGTGGTCAACTATCAATACACACGACTACGAAAAGTCGGAGATGAGCCTTGGGATTCGAAACCGCGACTAAATTTAACATGTTAGCGGACGCTTCTGGTCCGTTTACCGTCCGTTGCATTTTTATATTTATTACCAGCTGGGAGTCTGGAATTTGGATAGCCTCGCTCCCTATCACATCGTTGGACGGAATATACAAGGCGTAATGTGGGTGCCCTGGCACCTCTGCCTACACCTTTTGGGAACAAGGCGGGAGTTGTGTATTACTAAAGTTGTTCTACCGCCTGTATGCTCTGGAGAATTGTTCAACTTGATCCCCTCCTCTCCATTCCTTACCAGAACCACGCGTGCTGGCTTGCGAGGCCATAGCTTGATGGTCCACACCATCCCGGCGCGAACCAAAAGGTTCTCAAATTCTGTTTTGTGCCGCACCGTCAGGCTGTGGAATTGTTTGCTGTCTCACGTATTCCCTCCTTCATCTAATACTGGGTTCTTCCGCTGTAGTGTGAGGCATCTTAGCAGGCCGGTATAATTGTATCTATTGGCATGGGACTGCCGTCTGATGCCAATGTATACTCTGCTTAAGCGGCATTTGCGCTCACCGGTGCAATGTGGCCAAATTCCAGAGTAGAATCAAAATATATATATGTATATATAATGTGAATCGAGGTCATATTTGTGCTGACCAACTGTTATTTTTACAATACTATAATAATGCCGATATCTTCTGCTAAGGAGATGGGCCAGAAATGTATGGACCTTGGGCCGTTTGTAGAACATTACACCAAATTTACTTAGTGAAATTGGCATTCGATTTCTGTATGAAATACTATTATACGTTGCATATTAGCTTTATACAAAAATAAATACCAAGCCAAGAACAGCAACACTACAAGGGGACAATATGGCGTCTGAAACGGCATGTTTGACAACCGATGTCAAAACTGGACATTTATGAAATATGAAGTCGTAATTCGTTTTCCTATAAATCAAATATTATTTTTAGTCGTCTGTGCTATAAATTACTGTACTCTATATAACTCGTAAATGTTTTTACGTCAACGGAATTAGTATCATACTTTATTGATCATCTACTATAATATAACATAATGTCTATACAATAAATTGCAACAAGTCTGTCAGAATCTCGTCATGTTTATAGTTATTTAATATTAAGAAAGTGTACCTATATCTGGCCGTAAGTGCGGTGCATAATACCTGCTAAACAACCTATTTAAATAATCCACAATAAAAATCTGCTAGGCATGAGATACAGCACGGCACAGACTGATCACTTGTCGCGACTGCTAGCATCTATATCAGCCCATATACGTCCCACTGCAGGGCACGGGCCTACTCTACAATCAAGAATACGATTGAGAGTGATTAGGCCATATAGTCCACTACGCTGGCCTAGTGCGGGTTGGCGGACTTACATACCATAGAAATTCTTATGGATCGCTGTGGTATGCAGGTTTCCTCACGATGTTTTCCTTCGCCGTTTTAGTGCATGGTGATTGACTATCAATACACACATGACTCCGAAAAGTCAAGAGGTGTGCCCTATGTGCATATGAATAAATAATCATTTTATTATTAGGCATATGCACTTAATAAGCTCTTAGTTATTATAGTCCATACAAATGAATACGCTATAAAAATGGAATCGAATCTGATAGCAGCCATGTTTATTTCTATACCTTAATGTCTAGTAAAAGAACTTACTAGCAATCATTTCTGTACAAGCTAACATTTTAAACATTATATTTGGTCTACCCCTAGAAGTCTAATATACTTTGGTATATTAGACTTCTACATACTTAAAAATAATATTATCCTAAGGTCTAAGATATTATTTTTCAAATAATGTATTTGACATTAATTCTAACTGGTTATTTCTGAGCACACATAAGGAAAAAGTAGGATTAATTGATGAAAGAAAACTGAAATCAAACAAAACTTAAGGACAATAAAGTACAACCAGATCTTGCTTTATATTTTTTATTTATATTCGCCTAAAAATAATCTCCAGTCAAAACATCTAGGAACAATGCCGGTGCTCCTATATTGTACTATTGGTAGCCCAACCTAAAGGCTAAATACCACAGTATAATCATGGTATGAGTACAGCAACCCACTGTCCAGTATCCAGCCATGTTCCTTTCAACATGAAGCACTTGTGGGTGTTAAGTATGTCCAAAAGAATCGAGATTGATACAATCTTTTTACGGCGGAGTTGGAATAAAATCTTGCTCATTGTCTACAGCTTGATTTATTTGCAGCCAGCAGTTTGTACAGATAATTGCTTGTCCTGATAACTAAAACAAAATAAAAAAGATTTAATATTGAAGATATCGAAGAATTATGATGAATAAATAACTCTTTGCAGTCACATGTGTATGTTCCCAGGTCTTCTTCTTTAAACAATAGCGGACTATTGTTTAAAGAAGCATCTTAGCAGGCCGGCCGGATAATTGTATGAAATGTCTTGGGACAGTCATCTGATGCCATTAGATATTCCTCCTGGACGGCATTTGTGCTTACCATCAGACATAGTGTTGTTATTATGGATATAATTATAATATAATATATTATACATTACATACAATTAGAAAACATTATACAGAAACTAGACTCAGAAAGCCAAAAAAGAGGTCTACACATGAATGCAAGCAAAACAAAAATAATAACAAACAGCCACAAAAAGCCTATCCAAATTGAAGGAAATATAGTAGAATATGTAGATGAATATGTATATTTAGGCAAACTGGTTTCTTTCCATACAAACAATAAAGAAAATGATGTTGACAGAAGAAGAAATATAACTTGGAAAAAATACTGGGCACAAAAAGAAATCTTAAAAGGGGACTATGACCTAAAAACAAAAAAAACTAGTAATGGACTCATGCATACTCCCATCTTTAACTTATGCAAGCCAGACATGGGTATACACAGAAACAATAAAGAACAAAATAATATCTTGCCAACATGCAATGGAAAGAAGCATCTTAAAACTAAGAAGAATACAGAAAACAAGGAACACAGAAATTCGAAAGAAAACAAAAATAATAGATGCCCTCGAATACAGCCTACGCCAAAAATGGAGATGGGCAGGACATATAGCAAGATACCAAGACAACAGGTGGACCTACCTAGTGACAAAGTGGACAGGCCCAACAGGCAAAAGACGCGTGGGGAGACAAAAGAAGAGATGGATAGACGATATTGTAGAAGTAGCAGGAAAAAATTGGATGACTATAGCTACTAACAAAGACAAATGGAAAAAGATGGAGGAGGCTTTTACCCAAAAGGGGACCACACATCAGAGAACAAAAAATAACTAAATACTAAATAGATTTGAATATAAATATGTATATATTAGTGTCACATGTGTAGGAAATTAAAGCTAAATAAATAAAATAAATAAATAAATATTATACATAACACAAGATCATCTGAGTTTCCAGAGGGAAATAAAAGAAAATGTAATTCATTTAACAATTTAAACAACAATATATAAAATATCACTTCTTACATATTTATGTACTAGTAGACTTGTCCTGTGGACACAATGCAATTCAGCTCTAACATGAATACTTTTGTAATACACCATACTTTGTATTGACCTTGATTAATTGGCATAAAACATACATTTCCCAAATTAATGAAGAAAATAGAATACTTACTTCTTGTTCTGCCATTTCAGCAATAAAACGTTTTGAAATACTCTACACGAGAGTGAATTGGCAGCCCATGTAGTTACTAAGATTCTGTTGAATGATAGAATCCATTTCAATTTTTGATTGCAGAAGTGCAATTCAACCATTTCACAACAATTGCAGAAGTGCAATTCAAGCAAAGCGCCACTTTTGATGTGCTGAAAAGCAGAATTGTGGGTTAGAAGAGAAATATGAACATAGAAAAACATAACAGTATTACTTACATGTGGCATTCAAAATAATAAATAATATGTTTACTCACCAAAATACGAACTAGTAATTGCGTTTAAACGTCAAGATATATCATCTGCGAGAATCAGAATCCATAAAACAAAGCCAGGTATACAGAGAAGCAAATACACATTTGCGAAATGTATGCGAATAATAAAAAATAATACGAATTGTGATACGAATTACGGCCACAGACGTAGACAGATAACACAGAGTTTTGCAATTGCTGTCAAGTTAAACATTTTCGTTCTTAAACTAAAATCATGTAACATAAATAAAATAATAAAAGTGACTTCTTTAACAACATATATCGTCTTTTAAAAAGCGAAGAATATGGAAAAAGAAATATAGACAATAATTATAATTTGTAGGGGGGTTTTAAAAATAAGACATATTCAAGTTAAAGATAATGGGTTCGCGCATTTTTGAACGAAATGACAATTAGGCATCATGGAGGACAGATTATAGAAGAAAATATTGCTTCTGTACTAAAACAATCACATTTTTGTATAAAGCCCCCTGTTGTCCAAGAAATCTAAATGTATTTTATTTGAATTCCACATTTTTTTCTAGAATTTGTATTAGACGTACACAAAACGGCCCAAGAAAGCACATCTCCTTTAGCTGTACATTAAAATATTATTTGAACAGCAGCGACGCAACAAACAAGTCAAAAACAGTTACGTCATAAATTACAATATGATGGATGGATTTAGCTTGATAAATCTTATAACAGATTGCTAAGAAATTCGATTGTTGCGAAATTTCCTAATGATAAAGTTCTATAAGCTGTTCTATAGGCTATAGCTAATTTTATCACATAATATGTCGTATGGAGTAAAGTTTGGCAAATACAGATTCAAACAGTGTATTTGGACCCAATACGAAGATTATTGGTAGGTTTAGGGACTTCAGACGCAATGCAAATAAAATTTTCCATAAAAGTGATTGTTTATGTATTTTTATTATCTTCGTATTTGGGTGATAAATATACAGTTATTTACATACATACATAAACTCACGCCTTTTTCCCATAAGGGGTAGGCAGAGGTGCCAGGGCACCCACATTTCGCCTTGTATGTTCCATCCCATGATGTGATAGGTGGCGAGCCTATCGCCATATCGGGCACAAATTCCTGACTCTGGGCTGATAATGAATAGAAAAATCCAATATCACTTTGCCCAACCCGGGATTCGAACCCGAGACCTCAGCTTTGGAACCGTACCGGAGTACAACTACGCCACAGAGGCAGTCATTTCTAGAATATTAATGCTCAAATTATAATTTTAGCAAAAATAGATTTAACACGAATGCATGATAATACAGGGTATATCAAGACTGCTACCGAAAACGAAGCCGGGTGGTAGTTTAAGCGACTTCAGACACAATGCAACAGAAAAAATTGCAAAAAAAAGCTACAATTTTTTTTCTATTCTTTTTCCTATGATCATATTTGGGTGGTAAATACCTTTTTTTTCCTAAAATAATAGTGTATAGCCTTTTATTTATAAATAGTCTAAGTTATAAAAGAGTTTAAATTATTATTTTAGCAAAAACTATGGTTTTACCACCCAAAAATGACGATATTTAAAAAATCATAAAAAATAACTGTCGCGTTTCTTTGCGAAATTTTTAGTTGCATTGTGTTTGTAGTCACTAAAACTACCACCCGGCTTCGTTTTCGGTAGCAGTCTTGAGATACCCGGTATATGTAAGACATGACAAAAATATAGACACGTTTTTTTCGATTTTTTTGCATTATGTCTAGTCACTAAAACTACCACCTGGCTTCGTTTTCCGTCGCAGTCTGGATATATCCTGTATAGTAGTGGAGAACAAAAACCAGTGATATAAAAATACTCCACCTTCAACAATTTATAGGTCAAACACCTTTTCAAGTTTAAATACTAATGTAGATATTATATTGGATGGACAAACCGGTATCACTTTGGTCCAAAACTTGCAGTTCTGCTTGTTTAATATATTTTAATGATATCTGACCAGTCCCCTCTCCGAATAATAATACAAAAATTAAAAATACACCCAACAGACAGACACATAGTAGCTCTGAGCCCACACTAGTCTTGTGTCGTGGGTATTACGAGCAGAAACAAAGAGACTTTTCGGTCTCAAAAACATCCAGTCGCGAAACAAATACCTCGCACAAACATTTTTCTCGGTACGGGTATCGAACCCGCGCACCCACGTTTAACAGCCGGCGCCCTTCCAACTGCGTCATGAAGATTATCATAATGGACTGTTGAACTACCGAAGTCCTATCACTATCAAAAAGAAGAAGAAATTTTAGTGAGAGCTTTGCCGTCGTATTTCATAGAATGGACGTTGCTACAGACCCAATATTCTTCTCCACTTTCAGTAGGATTTAGGTTCCTTTCTCTTCAGATATTAAAATGCAAGCAAAACACGTAGGATCCAACCGTTGTAAATTAACAGGGCAGTCTCCGTGGCAGAGTGGGTTGGATCCCGGCTGTGAAACGAGAAGCTGGTTCGATCGTCGCAAGGAAACACATATTTATATGACCCACAGTATTTGTTTTTGGCTTTTGTGTTTGTAAGGCCAAAAATTCTCTGTAGTTTCTCATGACTCGAACTAAAATTGGGGTCAGGACTGTATATGTGACTGTTGGGTGAATATATGATTATATTAACTTATCATTGGGTGAGCTGATTGCTAATTTGCAGGGCATATATAAAAATGTTGGAAACACTTCCCACCTTTGAGGTTTACAATAGTATTTTTTTATTTTCTTTACTGTATCTGTATTTGTATCAACCCATATACGTCCCACTGCACTGGCACGGGTCTCCTCTGTATTCAAGAGTACGATTGAGAGTGGTAAGACCATATAGTCCACCACCCCGGCCTAGTGAGGGTTGGTGGACTTTACATACCATAGAAATTCTGACAAATTGCTATGGTATGCAGGTTCCTTCACGATATTATTATTGGTCTACCTAATTTTACCATAGGGTTTGGTGCCAGGTCCGATTTCTTGTTCAGTCTTCATTTGAATCGATCTTGGCATTATCTCTCATATATTTCTAGACCATATTTTCGCCGCCGCCGTTGAAGCACAATTGGTGCATAAGGGTTGTTTTTCTTATCGCAAACCTATAAATTTATTTACCATACTGTATTGTGTTTTGTTTTTCTTATTCTATCTCCTCATAAATCCATCCAATAGATGTCTGGTGGACACTACCTTAAGGATATCAGACCGCTTTCGTAATTCGATGTTTATTATCTCTGTATATACTATATAGTTATATAGTATATACAGAGTATATTTTGTTTAAAAAAGAATAAATATAATTTTGTTTAAATAAAAATAAATGAATGTAAATAGTACCTTAGCAAAAATCTTGGCCTGAGGCGTCCTCCTCTATTTCAAGCATCGTCGGCGGCCTTTACACTGGGCCATAACGTTCTCTTATTAATTTAATCCCATATATCTGGCCAATCATCAGTATAAGAACTGTTACATACATATTTGTAGGTCATTGTAGTCAGTAATACTAGGCATTAGACTTAACACCTAAAGTCATATGATGACAAGCGCTATTCATAGCTATGAAGTTACCAAGATATTCTGAAGAATTCGCCTCCTCTTTGCGAGACGTGACTCTTATCCGGCGAACTGATAAATCATTCTCATTATTAAAATATTAAAGCCAAGAAAATACAGCTATCACAATCAAATCACTCCTTTTTTTGCACGCATTTTCAGCCCCACCGACTGTAAATCCACCGTCGAATCTTATCGTTAATTACCGATAAAATCAGTGTCTTCGATTACCGACATATTATTAAGTATTGTGCTGTCAGACTTTGTGCATAAGCAACGTTTAACAAGAGTAATAATCGTTATAAAATGCAAATTCAGTTAATAATTTTCGCCCTGTTTTTAGTCGGTCTTACATTGTACGTTATCGATTTCATTTGGAGCAATAGTGAGTACTTTTTATATTTTATTGTTACATTCCAATTTTAGTATTGTGTGTGTTGTTTCTATAACTTGGCAGTTTTGGTAAATAATTAGCCTTTACTGGTGGTAAGGTTCTCGTATGTAGAGGCCGCCTGGTTAGGTCCCGCCGCAATGTCTATTTAAACAGCAGTGTACATGCACTGTTGTGTTACAGATTGAAGGAAGTTGTAGCCAGAGTAACTAATAGACATATTGAGACTTAACCTCTTATGTCTCAGGATAGTGAGCGCAGTGGAATGCCAAGCACTGCTTTGTAATTCAAGGTGTTGTTTGGTTTGCTACTGTTCATGAGCGATTGTATTGCTTACCATCAGGCGAACAGCATGCTCGTTTCGCCATTCATAGTAATTAAAAATATAAAAAATTGTCAGCAAGGCTCAGTATACATTGACGCCATTATTCACAGCCCGGTTTAAAAGCTATTTTAAGCTATCGGATGCTTTGTCCCTATTAGACAAATTTAGAGTTTAGTTTGTGCTAAGAAAACAAAACATTCGAAATCTAATATAGGTTTAAAACTATTTTTGACTTAAGCCGTTTGTATCTAAGAATCTACAAAATGAATTGTCCTGTACACAAATTGTATTCCGTATTTTATTATAAATTCAAATTCGCCTGGGTTCAAATAGATTTCTGTACAATAATATGTACGTATTATACATATAAACCTTCCTCTTGAATCACTCTATCTATTAAAAAAAAATCGCATCAAAATTCGTTGCGTAGTTTTAAAAATTTAAGCATACAAAGGGACATAGGGACATAGGAACAGAGAAAGCGACTTTGTTTTATACTATGTAGTGATACAGTACTAAACATACGGTCCCAGAAAAGGGTAGGTATAGGTGCCAGGACACTCAAATTTCGTCAAGTATGTTCCGTTCTACGATGTCATAGGGAGCGAGCCTATCGCCATATCGGGCACAAATTCCTGACTCAGGGCAGATGATAAACCTAAAAATTCAACATAAATATAAATTAAAAGAAAGAAATACATATTAAAATCTGGTAGCATTGTGATACAAAGAATATTGATATTACGATTTTTTTGCTAATCAAGTTACATGTTTTCAATCATGTATGGGATTATCAATTTTGTTGTGACACAATAAAATTACAGGGAAAAAAAACCATGAAAATATACAGCGTGTATTTTATGTCGAATTACTTATTTAAAGACGTGACATATACTTGCATGTAACTCTTAATAATATGCGCAAAAAATAATAATGATAAATGTGAGAGTAAATCTCAATAGGCTATTTGACTAGTTTCTGGAAACCATACCACATTATGAAGTGGGGTCTATAGACCTTACAAATAAAGGTTATTTTTAATTATTATATCTATATCATTTAAAAATAAATTTACAAAATACACTGAATAATTACACTGTCAAAACGCTCTGTCGGACAATAAGGCGTCCAGTTCGTAAACATCCGTTCCATTGGTTCCACAGATTCGTTCGCATATATCGCACTCATTCTCAAATCAACCATAGAACAATTAATCAATCAAACGTCCGAATGAGTTTTTGTCAAAAAAAAAATTAGAATTCTTTTTCTTTCTTCACATTTTATTACATTGGACATGTTAATATTATTCATTCACGGGTATAAATGACAAATAACGCGTTTTAAAGGTATTTTTAATATTTAATTCGTATCTATGCCGTTATCAATCCCATTCATTTCCTGTACGTGAGTAGTTCATACCGTATATTTTTAAAAGAAGAATCGTGTTGGAAAATGTATGCTGCACGCAGCGCGATTACCGAAATTATCGTTTTCTAGCTTAGTGTCTGTAAATAATGTTTTCAAAGGATATTCCCTAGATAATATAAAGTCGTAAAATAAATATATATATATATATATATATATATATATATATATATGTATATATATATATATATATATATATATATATATGGATGTCGAGCGAATACTGAGTGGCCTCTGTAAATAGGTAATTCGACTAATGTAACACGCTGTATAGTTTTACTAAGGGCCGGCCTGGCTCCGCCCAACTGTAGATATTAAGTCCAGTTAACATTAGCATACATACATATAGGTGCATATAATACCCCGTACTGTCATGTCATCAAAATTAACTTTTATAAAGCTATAGTTTTCAACATTATAGATAACAATATTACGTAAACAAAAAAATCTGAATTGTTTACACAATTCTTATCAAAAAATAAATCTGATAAATACACCGATGTCTGACTATAATTAGGAGATATTTTTAAGTATATTGATACTTGTGTTGATACTAATATGTAACCACACGCGATGACATCATTTGTGACTGTTATAAGCAAGCATGGCAACTACACTTTTTCATTATAGATTTCGGACCTAATCATTCTTTAGACGACTACGTCATAAAGATCGGATTGATACCACTGCAACAGAATCCGGTCATTGATCTTGATGGTTATCTAAATTAGTCGATATCGATAATTATTATTAACATAGCGTCGTGACGTCATATCGCGGGTAAGCACCATCTGCCGCGATCAAGATAAACAAATATATTTATATATAGATAATTGCATCAGATTGAGGGCATTAAAACACAGAATAATTAAATCATAAAAATATTATATTCTTCGGTTAGAAATAAACTTTATAATTTCGGTAAGAAATATATACAAAGACCCTTGAGAAAATGGGAAGATTTTCAAACAAAATTCGAAACTCATAGTATGCCATAAAAATATTGTCGTTAGTATCAGCGCCTGTCGAATATTTAATCGCAAATATATTGCTTATGTTGGCACTTCACATGTCTATTTGTATTTGCTATTGGGTGTTTGTCGTATTTGGAAAAATAATTGACGTTTATGCAAACATGCAAATAGAGGCAAATATGGCCATCCATACTTAACAGACAAATAACAAAAACACAAACATTTGTGATTTGGCATCAGATAGCTAAGGTGTTTCATAGTGTGTTTTTAGCACTGTTTCATTGCCCCAATTCATTTTCCGAAGGTATGTCGTTATTCCAATTTTCGTTCACAACACAGATACAAAAATACAGGACGTCCGTACAAGACTATGGAACGTGCACTTCTGAATATGGCCAATGTGTAGACTGTTTGTTTGCGTATTTGTCTATTTGTTCCTTTTGATGTGCCTCGAAAAAACGACAAGCGCACGGTAACTGGTATTTGTTATTGGCCTTGTTTGTCAAATAGGCAAATAAGGCCACACTTTGTCAATTAAACTGACCACACACGGTAATTGTTTGACAAATATGCCAAATACACAAATACAAATAGTCATGTGAAGTACCAGCATTAGCGTTAGCGCCTGTAATATTATTAAACGCTATATTGCAAAAAGAAAATTTGCTCTGATTGTTTTGAAAGGTAACAATTTCTCTCAATACTAATACAATTTTAAGATTATGGTTTCATTTATACAAAAATTGTAAAAAAATAATTGGCGTTTTACTCTTGATTGAAATTGCACGGGATTTTAAATTTAATTAAGGTGTATCTAATGAAGTTGTGTAATGAATGATTTACAATTAATATCATTTGCTATTTGCGCAATTTTTACTCGTTATATCCAGTAGTCAGCTAAATTAAAAACGGTTGCGCAAACAAACAAAAAAATGATGACTCTGATTTTTCAAAACTTAAACATAATTTACCATGTTTACAATTCAGTATTTGTAATGTAACAAGAGACCTCTAACCTTCTACTAAACATGCCTGCCTGAGTAGGCTGTCAACGCAATTATTACTCCGAGATTGATCAATTAACCTAGGTGCCTAAATAGGTATTGAAATATTTTTTTAACCGACTTCAAAAAAAGCAGGAGGGTCATTTTTAAAGTCCAAAATCCCGTACTAGTCCGAAGTCCGAACTGCAAATTTCAAGCGTAGTCTTGATTGTAGAGGCAGCCCCTTCGTTGCAGTGCGATTTACATGGGACATACAGGTATGAGACTATTGAGCGTATTGATTAATATATTTTTAAGTAGCACGTCCGCATAATATGATCAATTCTCACAGTCTCTACGATAGCACAAAGCTTATCACCAACTATCTAAAAATCGACCTTCGAACACTCGGAAATTGTACCACAATTAACACAAAGTAGTATTATATATTTCCATAAAAAGGTTTGCTTTGACGTCATAAAGTACCTCATTTTCCTGATGTTTAGATTAGATATTGTTATCGTTAAAAGGCTTCATTATTAAACCCCCCTTCCCCTTACGCCTTTCCCCATTCCATCACTATTAGGCAGAAATAGGAAAGAGAGAGCTCGGTAGTAGAAAAATTATGTAAAGTGGTAAAATGGTGACTTTTACTTGGACTGGATATTTGGTGCTTCCCGGATTGGTTTTGATAATTTTTCTGTTTCTTACGCTTGTGAGGTATACAGTTTTGCAGCACTGCAGTAAGTTTGGAATTCCTTTGTAGCAGCAAGCGTAGTAGCAGCGTAGTCAACTTATAGCAAACATTATGTTATGTAACATCAAAATACAAAGTCGCTTAGCCAATGCAACATTTTATTATTTTTTCTTCTGTTTCTCGAAGGATATTTGTTTTTCAAAAGTGTATATTGATGAATTTTATTATTGACTGTTCAATAAAATCAATTTAAAAAAACACATTTATATTTAATGGCTGTTTTATATAGGTTTATTCGCCCGAATGCTATGAATCATGAAGCATAAAAAGATTTTTTTTTGACGAGACGTTCCCTATATTTAAATTGTTTTTATTTTGCTTAAGTTTTGCTTAGTATCAGAGATATTACTGATATCACAGCGGTTATAAAAGTCACCTATTGTCATCTCCGTATCTTACATTGAACTAAGATATCCTATTTTTTAAGATTAAGTCCATTGTCTGGCGAAAATGAAAATACAAATATTTTGAAACCTATTTTTTGGGTGATGCTACCATAATATTTTTATTTCATCTTTAAGTCTAAAATTACTTACGACCTTATTCATAGATAATATTAATACCTATTTTAGACATAAATATTTTTTCTTGGTCTCTTTCGATCGACTTAAATTCTGTTTGAGCGAAGAACAGAAGAAGGTCCTTAACGTCTCATGATTCGATAGGAATTTAAACCTTCTAAAATTGTGGTATAAATCCGAATTTAAAATAAATTTTTAAACGTGATTTATGCCATAAGATTGTGTTTTTGAGTAAAGCATCATGTTTTGAAAATCCCAGCATCGCATCGTACGTAATATGATTCAATTTGTCCAATAACAGCGACCCGGTCAGAAGTCAATTGGATAATTGGGCAGGGCGAACCGTATGCAGTAGAATGACGCTCTATTTCCATGTGGCTTTTGACTTTTGTTCCTTGGTTAATACGAAATAATTTGCACCATACATGAATTTTGTATCAGCCCATATACGTCCCACTGTAGGGTACGGGCCTCCTCTACAATCGAGAGTTCAATTGAGAATGGTTAGGGCATATCGTCCACTACGCTAGTACACAAATGAAAGTAGTTTCATATAATTTGAATTTACACTAGGCAGGTGTTAAATACTGCTACATAAGCTTATCGTTCCACTTAAAATAAAAAACACGATAGGTCTAAACGACCCTTCAGTAATACAAGTACTAAGTCTAAACATAACATCAGTGTTAAGTCCCTAATGGTCGTGTGACTTGAGAAGTGCCATTATCGTATCATAAGCCACACCGGTGCATGGCCTATGACGTCACCGACGCTAAATGAAGCCGTTAAATAAGTTGCGAATATCTGCTTCGTCCTTATCAGTGCAGTGTTTTCCATTGGTCACAATAGGCAAGACGAATCATTTTAAAATCATGTTTTATAATATAGATACACATTTATTATATACGAAATAATTTATATTTGAAGAATTAACAAAGGTTTAACATAGTTTTAAGCCATTTTTCTAATAATCTTTCAATAGTGCACAGAAAAAGCTAGTAGGTGTCATGGCGTCCGTTATAACGTCACCACTAGGTAAACATGTCATTGTGTCTATGCGCAGCGAAGAAAGTTAACGAAACAAACCATATTTCGTTTGATAAAAATGAATTCTAAAGTCTATAAGTGGTTCCGGTAAAGTTCACATTCCACATTTCTAAAGAAATTGGTAATGTTTACGGCAGGTTTACATAGGCGTGACGTCATGCGTCATGGCTAGCGTTTCTGTCAAAATGGCCGATTGCTATGTTTTATACTTTTATTTTATTGAAAATCTTGTTAATCTCCAATTCTGGATTAAAACTAAAACAACGTTTTAAATCCTTCTAATATGTTTTTCCCCCTAACATCATAAAATATTTGATATTTTGATACTGTCGTCACGCCTATTAGTAATTAAAAAAAAAACCGGATACCAATATTATCAAGAGCACCTTTCCTTTGAGCATAAAGAGGAGTTGGAAGAGCACAGTAAAATTAAATTGGTAAAACATATTTTGACGAGTTATGAAAGCTAAAGTTGATTGGATTTGAGTTATTGTTGGAGTTGTTTGATTCGATGGTGGTAGGTCTTTTATATGTAAGAGGCCGTCGGGGAAGGTACCTCCGCAAAGTCTATTTCTCAAACTGCAGTGTAAATGCACTGCATTGTTTCAGTTTGAAGGGCAATGTAGCCAGCTGCCAGAGTAACTACTGGACATATTGAAACTGCACATCTTATGTCTCAGGATAGCGAGCGCAGTGGAATGCCTAGCATTATTTTGTCATTTAAGGTGTTCTTTGGTTTTGCTACTGTATATAAACTGTCATATCGCTTACAATCAGGCGAACGGCGTGCTCGTTTCGCCATTCATGTCACTCGCACTTCTGTGACATGCAACTTGTGGATTAGAGTCTACCCTACTACATTATTAAGAAATGTATTAATTGAAAAGGACTTTAGAAGTTTAGAAATACACACTAACGAGAAATAATCTATTTTTTTAATCTAGAGTTATTTATTTCTTTCTACTTATTATTATCCTTTTTACTAACTTTTTCCACTTTCCTTTTTAATATTTGCTATTTTGGTTTTTAACATCCTGGATATACTCAATTGTAAGATCATTGTCATACATCCGGGAATGCCCAGAATAATTTAAATAAAATTTAGCCACCTTATAAATACCAACCTTCTCAAAGATAGATAAGTAACATTGATAAATTTAAATTAATCGGTTGATAAGTCAGTTTTCGTATGAGTACACGCTGCAGCTAGCCTAATTGTTGTGTTAAGTAAATATAAAAATGGAGTCGATATTAATATTGATTTTAGTGACAACATTGCCAGCTATAATGATGTTTGCTGTTTTCTTCCTCGTTATGACGTGTATATCTTTTATGTATTGGTTGGGTAAGTCCTTGTATGCATTTAAATGTTTAACTTTGTTTTTTTTCAGTCGTCAATTACATTCTTATGTCAGTATGACCACTTCATCATCATAGCTTCAGTCCAAATTCATCAACTGGAAATAGGCCTCCTCTTTATAGCACTGCTTGGCTTAATCTTACACCTATCTTATTCATTGTTTTTACTGATGTCATCATTAAGTCCAGCAAGTGGTTTGCCTACAGTTCCGTTAAAATCCTTAATCAGTCTTGAATATAGAAGGAAATATTGTGTAAGATTTCATGCTACCAAATCCATCCATTTTAAGGTTAGGCCATGACTTATCGGTCAATCATTCATCGCTATCTAAAAGTTAAAGTAAACACTTTCCCAATCCAATAATTTATCTATCTACTTCCTCAAACTTAAAAGAAATATGTCTCAACTGGAGAAATGTCTTATGACTTGACTTGATGAATTCATTGACACAGTTAGATATCACAAATAAATGATAATGAGTAGGAATGATACAAAAATCCTTGTAATTACGGAACTAACCTTGTCAGTTAATGCAATTACCGTTTTGGTTATCAGAAACGATGTAGTGTGATAGTGTAGTCATATCATAATTTTGTTACAAGTATACTACCGTAACGTCCACTTGTCCCGCCAAATAGCAGTGTAAACGCACTGCTGTATTTTGGTTTGAAAGACATTGTAGCCAGTTTAACTATTGAACATATTGAGACTTAATATCGTATGTCTCAGGATGGCGAACGTAGTGGAATGCCAAGCATTGTTTTGTAATTGGTGGTGTTGTTTGGTTTTGCTACTGCCTAGATATGTTTATCTTGCTTATCATCATTACTAATTGAGATACCATATTCCGCTGTCTAAGTTAACAAACAAGGTATTTCATACTTCAGATCCAATAGGTGTCATAAATAACTGGGAAACTAAGTATGAAAAGAGACATTACAGGTAAAATTAACCAGCCTTGTAAATTTGGTACTAATGAAGAAACAAGCATTTTTCATTTGGTTGTAGCAAGTTAAGAAGATTGAAACACTCCGGCTTATATTTTGTAAAGAACCGCTATTTGTAGTTTTCAATAATTGTTACAGTAGCCTACTTTAAATGTATTGTCATTATACATGGCAATTAGAAATAATCAACGTTAATGACATAAATTCATAATGACATGCCAATTAGTTACAAAAATATAAATTTATCGATATTTTATAATCGATTTCTCGATACGTTTTGCTATCTGGGGGCGCGGCCGAGCCCCCTCCAAGTCGAGCTATAGGCCGTAACATCCTTTTCTCGAAGCAATTCAGACCATTTTCAACCCCCCATAACTTCGTTGTGGTTAAAGCAAGAAGCCTGAATTTTCAGTTACTAAATAGGCATTGTGTAAACACAGTATATTTAAAATTTCATTCAATTTGAACCAGTAGTTTAAGAATTATAATGTGTCAAACTTTCGTAATTTTGTCACTCACTGACTGACTGACCGATCATCAAAAGTCTAAGGCACTTCTAGCAGACATAGAACCTTCAAATTTAGAATATAATTAGTGTTTAGTGTCTAAAGTAAGGGAAAATTCAAATATTTCATAATTTGTGTCTAGTTTTCTAGATAGACCAACTGCGTGAATAACTTTGTAATCCCATATAAATGTATAGGATTACAAAGTTACATTTGCAGTTAATGAATCATTGTACCCGTATATAGTGGAATAATAGTTGTAGATATATATCTATATACATGAGGCATAATAGGAGGGGATATAGAGAGGGAAATGGTGTATTCAGCCCATGAAACTGTACAACATTTCTCTAGAAAAACATGACGAAGAAAAACTTGCAAATAAATAGATTAAATAACTCGAAAATATCAATTACAATGAAAGAAAGAACACTAATAATCAAATCCGCTATATTTGTGATAAATTGATACCTACAAAAATAAGAAAAATCCATAAGACAGAGGCTTTAAGAAAAATCGTTAGTGATATTCTAGAAGTAAGAAGTACCGAAAAGGAAAAAAAGTAGGATTCTACAAAAAGACGTGAGATCCCATCAAAAACATCCTGTAAAAAAATTCCAAGTCTCGCAGCTCAGGTATTCTACCGCAAAAAGTTGTGAAATGCATGTAATACCAAGTCGATTAATTTATTTAGTCCTTGCTTAAGGGACCTTCTATAGAAAGTTATTACGTTAGTTATTACCATATCAATATTAAAAATTCTTTACGTTTTAAATAAATAGATCGACTTGGCCAGCAGCATTATGTATAAATTGTACGATACATTATGTTTTCATGCGATGGCCAAGTCGATCCATTTATTTAAAACTTAAAGAATTTTTAATATCGATATGGTAATAACTAACGTAATAACTTTCTACAGAAGGTCCCTTAAGCAAGGACTAAATAAATTAATCGACTTGGTATTACATGCATTTCACAACTTTTTGCGGTAGAATACCTGAGCTGCGAGACTTGGAATTTTTTTACAGGATGTTTTTGATGGGATGTTATTTGATACGTCAATACATCGATATGAATTATCAAATATTTGCCACGTAAGATGACAGAATTTAATTTTGTTTACTAGTAATCTCATCAAACTTATTTTTTTATTGTGTAATCATTAATGAGAAATTATACAAAAAATACAAACGGACAAAAGCTACAGATATTTTATTACGATAAATTATTTATCGATTTATGAACATAACAGTTTAAGATTTTGAAAAATATTTTAAAAACGTCTCATCAATATTTTTTTGATATAAAAATCTGCATCATATATAACACTTATATACAATAATGGCACTTCACTAACATCCAAAACACTCCGTAACGAATTCCGACACATTGCATCATAGGAAAATACATCGCTTAGCGTTACGACGCTTCGTACTAGTACTTAACATTCGCTCCTACACGCTTCATGTATGATGGAAGGAAAGCCGAGTGAAATAATTTTATTCGTGTTCCGTGATAAGCGATAAGGAAACGATAAAGTATTTTCATTGTTTTTCGCGATTTGTCTGACTTTAAGTGATGATGGATACCGTGTCGTCGGTTTTGGCGGGGATTTTCACGTTGATGTGTGTATATTTGTTTTGGCTGTGGTTCTGTTTCGGAAAATGTGCGGGGAAGAGTAAGTTTTTTATTATTATTATACCACAAGTTAGTTGTTTTTTCAATGTTAGTAGTGGGTCAGAAGTATGTGTATGACTGTTTGGTGTTATTTATTTATTTTATTTTGTATTTTTTTTCTTTTTTATTCAATCATAAAATTTTACAGTTTGTCTATGGGAACCTTAAGTTTGTTTAATTATTGTATTTTTTTATTAAACTACCACGCTTTACTTGGTAATTTTATGTTGTAACCCGGCAAAAATATTACTTCATTGTTTCTTAAAAATAATTAAATTTGATACAAAATGTGAATATTTCAGGTATGATAATATTATAAATGAAATAGTGTTTGTTAGTTAGTGTTTCGGAAAGTAGTTAAAGAGAAAATATTAGTTTAAAGATCGTAAAAAGACACAGGCGAAAGTTCATTAATCCTAACTTTGATAACCTTTGTGGCATAGTTTATTAAGAAGACATGAAACGAAATACAGTGAGTTCGATTCCCACACCGTGACAATATTTGTGTACCTTATTCACTAATATTAGTTTTAAGTGTGATTGTTGTGGAACCGAAAAATAAATTATATTTTTCAATCCACTCTACACATGACAGACCTTGTTTATTTATTTAAATCTATAACGTTCACATAAAAAAAAAACAATTTAAAGAAACAAAAACAATCTTGATTCGAGGCGTGCGTATTGGCTTTTGGATGTATTTAAATGCATATGCGAATAAAATACTAATTAAATACTTATCGCCATTTAAAGTTAATAGATCTATTTAACTAACAAATGTTTTATCCTTTTTCAACTACTTTTTAATTCAGTTTGAGCGAAAAAGACAAAAAATTCGATAGCTTAAATAAGTTTATTAACTGACTATAAATAATGCCATAAGGATAAGCTGCTCAATGAATGATTTATTGTCTGAATACTAAATATAACATTAAAACTTTGCAGAAAAATAGCTAACTTACTTAGCAATGATTAGTCTTTTTTATAGCTATTAATGGCAAGACAAACATGCCGTTCGACTGATGGTAAGCGATTCGACAGCTCATGGACAGTTGCAAAACCAAACAACACCTTGAATTACAAAGCAATGTTTGGTATTCCACTGCGTTTGCCATCCTGAGACATAAGATACTAAATCTCAATATGTCCAGTAACTACTCTGGATACAATGTCCTTCAAACCGAAATATAACAGGGCATTTACACTGCTGTTTGGCGGGAGAAATAGACTTTGCGGTGGTACCTACCCAGATGGCCTCTCACATACGAGAGACCTACCACCAGTTAACGCACCATTGACATTAACAATATCGTTTTAATATTTTACATACATTCATAAATAACATAAACTCACGCCTCTGCCCAGAAAGGGTAGGCAGAGATGCCACCAGGAAACCCACTGTTCACCTTGTATGTCCCGCCACTTGACTCAACTAGGGATTCGAACCCGAGACCCCAACTTTGTAATCGTACTGTAGTAAAACTACGCTACAGCATTTGAAAATTTTACCGTAACGCTAATTAAAAATCGATTACGCAAAAACATTAAATACTATAACTGTTAATTTTACTGATAATGCATTTAATGACCCCTTGTTTGTGGTATTATCAGAAGAGGTCACTCGATCTTTATTCAATAAACGAAAAGAATAAGTAGGGGCGTCCCGTGTATGTTTAGTGTTTACAATTCCAAGTAATTAGTCATCAGGAATATTGAGTATCCACTTCAAAATTACATGTACACTACATGTTTTCGGCAATATAAGCGAATAGAACGAAAACCATTAAGATATTGTGTAAGAGATAGATACATACATTTAATGCAGATACATCATGCTTTATTTTTACTTATATGGTGTTTACTTGGCTTTTCTACCCAATTTTTCAACTTCCATTCCCTCCAGTCCATTCAAAGGTTGTCTGGAAGATATCGCTGACAGCAACAAGACCGCCAGTTGTACTGTGGCAAGTGTTTTTTTTTTATGCTCAATAATGTGTAAATGAACTTAAAAAAAATAAACAGAGATGACATTGCAAAACAAAATGTTTATAACCAAAATTTACCGTTAATTTTTGTTATAAACATTTTGTACCACTCCTTTTGTTTCTGTCTCTGTCACGCCTTCGCAGTAACATCATCTTCGCTCTCGCTTCACTGGGTTACTGTGTGTAGGCACACCTGAATCCTGTACGAATACAATGCGCAGAGATTTTGTTCCCAATGTCCACTCTGGTATAATACCTTAATGACTAAAACAGAGTTTGTTAGTGGTAAAGCCATGCCATAATTACCATGGTCTATGGCATGAATAATATAACTACGACTACACAAACGAACAAACTGAGCTACAGTTTTCTTATTTCTTAATTTATTCTTAAAGTCTCATAGGCTATGTTTGTTTCATTGCGGAGTTTGAACCATGGCTTTACGTTTCATAGCCAGCGTCCATCTTCACCAGGATACACTTTTCACATATTTTTTTTCACTATTTGCCAAACGCAATTTCTCTAACCGCAATCTTGGTTTTCTTCTAAATACCAGCACTAAGGCGCAGTAAGAATTTTAAATCAGTACAGTAACGCCATCTATACAACAGAGAAGGAAACTAACAACGTACAATTGTAGACAGCCTCGATAGCGCAGTTGGTTCGACGCCGCTAACAAGCGTGCTACGAAACGTAAGGCTGTAGGCTCAGACCCCGCACAAAACACTTATTTGTGTGCTCCACGATATTCGTTTCGGGTCTGGGTGTTTGACTGAAAATTCTCTCGTAGTTTCTGATGCGACACAAGACTCGATCGTAATGTGGGGACTATTTATGTGGGTTTAACAATAAAACAAAAAAAATGTCTGAAAATCAAATCTTCGATATTCTATGCGCAGTTTGTAACGTCCACAGTAGACCGAGCGATAATTAATACCTGTTATCTCTTGATACTAAGCTTTATCGTTCAAAATATATTCCATATCGATTCTTGGACGCGATGGGCTAAATTACATTCGAAGATAATCATTTGTTGTTTTATAGCTGTGTGACTAGCACGAAGTTTTTTTTTCTTTCATGTTGTCATCATGTCGACTAATTTAGCTGGTGTTTTGATATTTATGTCATTAAATATACTGTTGTTTTGGATTATATACGCCATTGTTGTCAGGTATTTTGGTGAGTGCATATTAATTACATTTTTATGTTAAGATTTAGAGCACTGAAGTATAAGGACTCAAAATATAGGAATGTATGGCTCCGAATCACGATATCGAGTCACAAGAGCGCATTGTGAGACTTGTAAAATATGCTATATTTAATAATACTATTTTATTTTAACCGCTAAGCCGTTTGCGGAAGATATTACCAACTATTAATTGCATATAACGTGAAAACTGGATTTAATACCACTAAGGATAATTTCTTTATTTTTCCTTTGTTAATCTTGAAAGTACAACGATTAACTTTCAATGTTTATCGGTTGGAAGGCATCAAGTTTTATTACACGTCATATCTTTAAATGTACCTACTTATTATATTCTTCAGTGATGATACATTCATATTTAGAATCATCAGTGTATTGATTGTCAATGATAGAATATGCGTTCCACTGCAGGACACAGGCTTCTTTAATCAACAAAACGATTGAGTGGTTAGGCTATATACAGCCGTTCTCAATAATCTATCTATCTTTAACAAGAGATATCTTTAGATATTTAGATGCATTTTATGTTTCAGTTAACAAAGATAGAGAGGTAGAGATATGGTGTATATGTTATGGGCCAAGTGATTAATGCGAGCAGTATTCATAATGCCCGGGCAGTATGAATATTGTCGAGCCATATCTGGCCAAGTGATTAATTACAATCTAAACTCACCTATTTATCACATTTCCCGGGCGTTATGAATATGGCAACATGATGATCGGGCAATGTGATTAATAGGTGATTTTTTAGGTGTCGCGCTGCCGCATTGTCGCATCTGTGGTCGCATCTGCGATAGACCCATAAATTAGAAAGGTTGAATTGATCTGCTAATGTTTAGTTGTTTTTTAACGTCCGAAACATTATCTTCAGAAGAAAATTAGTGTACCCACTTTATGGATCAGTTAGGTTGACTGTGCCCCAGAACCCACTCGGAACACTCCGACTTCACGTAGTCTATTGGCTACCGACCCTAGAGTGTATATGAAAAGCCGGAAGCGCGGAGGGAGAGCAGCCCTCGCCCGCTGTAACGAAGGATAAGGAAGGATAAAGAAGGAGGTGAGCATGGGTGCCTATCTTTTGTTACGCAAAGGCGAAGGGGCTGAACTTCCCGTAGCGCCGGAGACGATGCAGAAGCTAATTTGTATTGACAACAAGTGTTTTAAGGGTTAGGTTGCTATAATCGATATTTCTCAGGAATAGTGCGTTACCTTTTCATGGGAGTGGTACTAGGGGAGGTGCGACCCTCCCCCTCCCCCTCCACTCCTCCCAACCCACCCCCTCGTGCTGCCCTATTCTAAATTCTATCACTTCGGCTCACTTCTCTTTGATTTTGATTCGCTTTACATCACTCTGCCCAATAGGCACTTGGCATTATTTATAATGTCCGGGCAATGTGATGAATTGATTGATTACAATCACATTGCCTGCTCTTATTGGGCATAAATCATATTGCCCGGGCATTATGAATAATGCCTGATTAATCACTTGGCCCATAACATATTATATATTTATACATAACTAAGTAGGATAAATAAATATGTCTATCTTTGTTTTATGAAGCGTAAAATTGTATAAACACAGTAATGGTAGCTATTTTAGCCTTTTATTAAAGATAGATAGGATATAGAGAACGGCCGATAGTCCACCACGCTGTCCTAGGGCCCTACTATATTCATCCGAAACGAAGTTCGAAACTTCGGATGATCGAAGTTTGTATACGATACGAATAATGCAGGTTGGCATGTTACGAATAATCTATCTATATTTGATGTTTATTATAGGGCATTCATAAAATGATTGTTACCCGATAATGTACCTAAAACGTACTTGTGTTTGGTTCATTTTGTAATACATAGTTTCGTTCACTAATTTCTAGCCCAAACATTGTATTTACTATTTTGTCATAATATTTTATGGTTTCCCTTGCAAGCCGCGATAAGCAGCGTAAGAGTAGGTGATGTCATGCAACCAATTTCATAAATCTTTTAATTTTTCCTCGATAAATATTTTTAGGCTGTGAGGGCGCCACTCTCGCTATGTTTATGGCGATACAATGTCAACATTTTAGGTATAATCTGCATATGTATCAGCCCATATACCTTCCACTGCAGGGCACGGGCCTCCTTTACAACTGAGAGTATGATTGAGAGTGGTTAGGCCATGTAGTCCCTGACCTAGTGGCAAATTTTATATACCATAGGAATTCATACAAATCGCTATGATATGGAGGTTTCTTCACGATGTTTTCCTTCACCATTTAAGAAACATTGAATGTATCCCGGATTTTATACTTACTCGACTAATAATTATTTTTACAAACATATTGTAATAAAACAAATCAAGGACAGACTCACCTCATTTTAAAATTGGTGCTAAGTAGAAAGTAGAGCATGAATTAATTGAACGAAACCGCATAATTAATGTCGGTAATCTATACATCTTGATAAAGTATCAATATCTAATGATTCAGACCAAATATTAAGTTTTCAGTATCTAAAATATAATCAAGATTATGACTACTTTCGTCGAAACCGTTCGAGGTTTTACCCAAGTAAAGAAAACTGCGTTGTAATATCTTGCTGCCCTTTTGTTTTACAAATTTATCTACATAATATACTTAAAGCATACTAAAATAATAATTAATTAGTCATTAATATATTCCCGGAAACTAGTAAGAAGGAAAACAGTCAAAGGAATTTCCAGTAAGTAATTATACTGAGACATGACTTCGTCACGACGCGGCGTCATCTTAGGCAAATGATAAACGAAAGTCCGGGGTTCAATCCCCGCACGGACATAAGGCTTAATTGATCTTTATGTGGCTTTAAGACTATGTATTTGACTGTTGTGTGTATTTATTATTAATCAAATAAAAGAAACGCTCAGAAGTAATCCATTCCAGATGTTTTGTTTTTATTATAAATTCATATTAATATATTTATAAATTGATGATATTTTATGACTGTTCACATCAAGACACAAACTCTAAGAACAATCCATCGTTTTTACATGAATCAAATTAAAAAGGAATACCTCCATTGCATTTGTTAGACTGGCCAGATATAAAAAAAGCTAGTGATATAAAGTACAACAATTCAACTTTACTATTTTAGTTTTGTTACACAAGTAAAGCCCATACATTCATAAATGGAACATGAATATAGCGGACTTAAAACATTGCGCTGCGTAGTCCTACGTCACCCTGAGACAGGTGTTAAGTCTTTTAATGCTCTATATCTAATCACTGACTAAACGTCCTTTAAATCGGAATACAACCTAATAAATAAAATAAAATAAAAATAAAAACAACAGTACATACACACTGCTGCTTCTTGGCAGAAATAGATGAAAAGATGGTACAAATAAAGAAAATCATATAAGGGTTTTACCATCTAGTTCCAGGACAGGCAAATATGTATATGTACATATAAGTGATACTTTAATTTATTTTTACAAACAGAAGCAAATAATTAGTTAAGCTGAGTTTTTTTTAGTAGTAAGCAGATTCTCAAAATATGTGAGTACGATATATTTAAAAGTGTTGTGCGCGTAAACAAGAATCAGGTAAAAAGAAGTCGGTCACGGGGAATATTCACGCGATTAATGACAGTGTACAAAGCAAATGTGATGTGACAGTCAAGCAAATTGAAGGTCCATAGCTTCTGCCTACCAGTATAGGTTGCAAGCATGAAGATATGCATGTCGCAGGCATCTGGTTGAATCTGTTATTTGATTGTATGACTAGCGCGTTCATTGAATGACGACATTTAATTGAATGACTAAAGGACAACTGGTCATGTTGTTTAATGTAACGTTCAATGTCATGACTGAACGTCATTTAGCATAGACATTGAATGGTAAATTTTTAAAATATGGGAGTCTCTGAGACTCAAAAAAGTTGTTAACTTAAGTCTTTGTCTCCTTGTGAAATGAGGGATTAAGTTAGGTTAGGTTAGGTTGTGAATGTAATTAAGTTTAAAATGAACTACAATCACCTGACTGGTTTCGTCTGCTCTGTTCAAAGGGCTAAGTTACAATCTGCTACCTAGTTGGATGTTGAGTGACGGTTGTTCAATGATCGGCCCTAGTTATTCAATTAAATGTCGTCATTCAATGGACGCGCTAGTCATACAATCAAATAGCAGATTCAACCAGATGACTGCGACGTATGTACATATGTATTAATGACGTAATTATTGTTTTGGTTGCCATAATTAAGTGCGTCCATATCTTGAGCGAAAATCATAAGTAGATTAATCATTGTCGATTAGATTATGTGTACATGCATGATAACTAATACAATCCAAACAGCCTCTGTGAGGCTCTAATAGGCTTGGAGATCGGCTGTAAACGAGGGGGCGTAGGTTCAATTCCGGGACCGAACTGAATGCTTATGACTCACCAATGTTTGGTTTGACTTTGGATTTGTGAAGAGCAAGAAGACATTTTTGATTCTCACGATATCAAGTTTCTTATAATTATATTAATTTTACACTTTCAAAAAACTAATAAATATGGATTTTATCACGGCTTTTAGGTTATTTAAAATATGTTTTATATGATGTAGAATTCGTTGAAGGTATTAATAATATGTAAGATGCGAGATATTTAAATAATTGGCATTAAATGTTAAGCATCGATATTATTGCTAATCGAAGCGAAATGGCTAGACAATTTAAAAATTAACATAGCAATTTCATATTTATCACTAAAACGCAATGCACAAACATATTTATGTGTTGATAAAAATCCCAAATTGTACAAAAACAAATCCTATAGAATGCGCGCGTATGAGTCGCTTGAATCTCCCGTCATTATTATTAGTCGTTTATTTTATTGCTCTGAATTGCGAGACGAGCATGCCGTTCGCTTGATATTAAGCGTTACGACTGCTCATGAGCTGTAGCAAAAACGAACACCTGGAATTACAAAGCAATGCTTGACATTACACTGCGCTCGCTACCCTGAGACATAAGATTTTAAGTGTCAATGTCCAGTAGTTACTCTGGGTACAAGATCCGTCAAACTGAAACACAACAGTGCATTTACACTGCTGTTCGGCGGGAGAAATATTCATTGTGGTGGTTCCTATCCAGGCAGCCTCTCACATATGAGATACCTACTACGAGTCAAAGTCTGTTCAAAGCCGGATATAGTTAATTATGACGTTTCTTCCATTATCGCAAACTTTGCTTGCGTCTCAGGAGGATTTGAATAAACTACCCCCACCAAAAGTGAAATAGTTTCGTTATGTTGCCAATTAAACGATTGGCAAATAATATACAAATGTGGTACATGTTGAACGCTATTTCATGCCTTTCCTATAGTAGTTTGAATACTCGTAAATCTTATTCTCCTGGACCCTTTCTGTCTCTAATTTATTAGAAAATCACGTCCTAAAGATAAAAAAACAATAGCTATAAACGCGAACAGCTAACCCATTTTATCAACAAGAAAAAAATGTGCAAAATAAAAGCTGATAATATATTGGAAAAATAATGCGATAACGCCCATTATCCTTTTATCACAGCGATATATTTTTTAAACAGTCGGCTTTGTAATTAGTTAAGATCTATATGTGTTGCGTGGTAGGGACTAAAATGTATTATTCATCACCAGCTTTTTTCTTCTGGGTCGTGTTTCTATTACTCCTGATGGCCGTTGTGAGCTATAGGTCTTTGAGTGAGTTTATTTTATTTTTATTGTGAAGGTAGTTGAGATAACCTCTTTGTGGAACGTTTTGTGAGACTAGTGACGCCATCTATTGCGCAAACGGTGACAACGTTTGATGTTTGTTTTAAATTCGTGTTAGAGAAAAATCAATTTCGCTTCAACATTATGTTTTTTTTAATTGCAAAGAATGGGATGACGAGAGACGAGAATGTCGTGTGCCTGATGATAAGTCATAAGACCTTGAATTAGAAAGCAATGCTTGGTATTCCACTGCGCTCGCCATCCTGAAACAAACAAAATCTGTCTCAATATTATATCCAGTTGTAACTTTGTCTACAATGTCCATCAACCGGAACACAACAGTGCATTTACACTGCTATTGGACGGGAGAAAGAGACATTGCGGTGGTACTTACCCAGATGGACTCTCACATATGAGAGACCTACCGTTAAACTTGAAAAGTCGCGCCAAGTATTGCTCATATTATAAATACCATGTTAATTTCTGACAAAGTTTAAATAAATCTCCGAACTTCGTGAATATAATATGACATCGTTGTGTAAAATATTATTGTCACAAATTATAATGTCACAAATTATTAATCTTTAATATCATCGAAAAGCAATTACCATAAGACGGAAATAATGGTGACTTTATTTGGTGATAACGATTAGCGGTTGTGACGTGGGGTGACGAGGAATTTGAAAATACGATTAAATCGATACACGTTAAAGCATAATGAGGATTCTCGAACAAAATAGACGGAATGATTTGTATGACATTTTTATATATTAATTTTTATTCTTTTTTGTGCACCAATCATAAACTAAACTAATATATAACATAAGAGTACGAATGGCAGTCGTATCGCTCAAGGCAATCTCTTACCGACTACCATGGGATAGACATAAGCGAAGGAAAATAAATATAGGGCGGTCTAAAGTGTACTTTTAGGACAAAGCTTGAATGATAAAATAGGCAATAATGAAAATATTTAGCTTTATTAACACAGGATATTGCGTCAGAAAGTATAACTTGGCAAAAAAGAGTACGATGCGTTGACAATTGGAATTAACGAAAATCAGTTATGATAACACTATTAACAATGTCATTGTGTTCGTTGAGTATTTTTCTATGTATGTAGGTGTTTCAATACATTTTCATATGGTTTTTATTCGTTTTCTGTTCGTTTTTATCTAAACATTTTCCGTCTTAGTATATTGGGTAGCCAAATTAACAATAAATTCGATCTCAGCACCCCCATTTAAAACAGACTCATTTTTTGCCAAGCTATAAAAGTTGCGTCATAAAGTCGTATAAATTACGTCAGAAATGCTTGCACTAGATTTGCTGCTTTATTCAAAAACAATTTTAAAATCTATTTAAGGTTTTTTTTTATTGCATTGAATGGCGAGACGAGCATGCTGTTCGCCTGATGGTAAGCGATGCGACTGCTCATGAACAGTAGCAAAACCAAACAACACCTTGAATTACAAAGCAATGCTTGGCATTCCACTGCGCTCGCCATCCTGAGACACAAGATGTTAAGTCTCAATATGTCCAGTAGTTACTCTGGCTACAATGTCCCTCAATCCGAAACACAATAGAGCATTTAAAATGCTGTTTGACGGGAGAAATAGACATTGCGGTGGTACCCACCCAGGCAGCCTCTCACATATGAGAGACCTACCGTCAGTGAAAAGGTATCAATTGTTTTGTCTTCTTCGCTCAAACCTCGCTCAAACTCAAAAGTCGTTTGAAAGGGACAAAAGTTCAATAACTAAAATAGATTAATAACTTTCTATGTATAATATCGATAATACACTGATGTATTATACTAGTGCGGACATCGGGAACAAAATCTCTGCGTATTGTGCGTGCACACGGGAATCTAGTGAAGCAAGAGAGAAGATGTATTACTGCGTAGGTGTGACAGAGATAGACATAGAAGGAGCGGTACGGTACCGTTCATTTTGTTACAAAAATTTTATTTGCAGTCGCAAGTCGCCCCTCTGGTATAATATCTTAATGCCGATAATATAACTTTTCGTCTGGATATACAGACTACCGCAGCCAAATGGTAAAAACTAATTGTGAAACCTGACAAATTGACTTGATTGAAAACTGGTGGCAGGTCTCTCATATATGAGAGGCCATCTGGATAGATAACACCACAATATCTATTTCTTCCGCCAAGCAGCAGTATAAATGCACTGATGTGTTTCGGTTTGAAGGACAATGTAGCCAGAGTAACTACTTGACATATTGAGTCTTAACATCTTGTCTCATGATGGCGAGAGATGGATTACCAAGCATTGCTTTGTAATTAAAGGTATTGTTTCGTTTTCCTATTGTCCGTGAGCTGTCGTATCGCTTACCATCAGGCAAACGGCATACTCGTCTTGTCATTCATTGCAATAAAATAAAAAACCTACAATAGATTCGAAAGTATTTCGATTTCTGGAATCATTCAGTATATTGTAAACATCATATCAAAGACTATATTCAAATGTTGATATTAAAAGGAACTGCTCTTGATCGGAGTTGCAATGATTTATTGAGTCTATATAAAAAAAATGTTTTAGCAGTACAATTAATTGCACGCTGACGATTTATGATACAAAATGACAAATGGTGACAACAATACCGATAAGTTTTCATTCCGATTAGGTACAATATCCAAATTCTAATGAATAAGCTGACAACTATACGAAAAAAATATGAAATTAATTTAAACATTAGTTTTTAGATAAAAGTATTTATCGAATAAATAATTGAGTCACAAAGAGAAAAGTTTGCGTCGCATGATCTTTAAACATAAATATGTATATCAGATATCGAAGACCTAATCTGAGAGATAAATGGTAAAATTGATAGATATTGCAAATGTAAACGAAAGTCGTTTTTATCACAACGCTGTAAAGGCCTTAATCCTGAAAAAGATAAGCTGAAGGCACAAAACGACAGCTGAAATTAATCTTGTTATGATTTATATCTTAAATTTGAACAATACCATTTTGAAGTAGCACTACGTTTGCAGTGAATAGTGTAAAGTAAAAATGTAAAACATTTAAAAATAAAATGTAGATTACAGTAATGTTTTTAATCAAACATAACTTTGTGATCAAAAATCTAAAAAAATAACGAATAGTTTTGATAAAGCAAAGCAAATTCGTAATATTTTGAAGAGTGGTTATGTAATAGTGTTTTATAATTTAATCATGGCTCCTTCTTTGGAAGATGTTGAGATGAGGTCGGAAGTGTCTGCTACTACAATTGCATATATATGCGTATTGAGTACTGTACTGGTTATGTCATTTGTTATCTTGTGCTTGAAGATGGCGTCTTGGGGTAAATATACATTTATATTATTGAAGAATAAAATAATACCGATAGGGTTTCTCATCGACATCATATCACTAATCTAAATGCTAATTTTGACATTGATAACTTCAATACTAAGTTTTTACCATAGCTTTCGATCTGCATTTACATCCTTAGAAGATTAATTTTCATAAATCCAATAACATCCGAAATCTTTGTAGGGATTTCTGTACTTACCAAAAAACTATGCAACTTCACAGATATTAAATGTTCTTGATAAATCCAGTAGAGGCACTTGCGAGCCAATGCAATCTGTACCTAACATCAGTTTAATGAACTTATACTGTTCCCTTCAGATTGGCTTTACAATATTAATTTCTATACTTAGAATATTCAAAGAATTATTTTTAAAAGTCGTATAAATTGATACTCTAATATGAAAAAGTCACCAAAATGAGTGCAAACCGTGAAAGCGTGACTCCATTGTAGTCTATGATGTAACCGTTGCACATTTAAATGCAGTTCGATATTTTCACTGCAACAAGATTTACTTAATGCACAGCTATCGCTAACTATATCATTGACACTTCAGCAGAGCCCAGTATCTTATCTAAATCCGACTCACCAAATATGTCGGGTTTCACAACTGAGTTTTATTTTGGTGAAGCCGGAATTAAAATAGTTTTTTATTACTTAAGATATCACCTTCGAGAAAAGGGTGGGAGCTGTTTAAGGATGAATTCCATAATTCTACAAGATACTAAAATTTACGAACCTTACACTTTATATTTTTTAAGTATCCTAGGACTTTAAATACGTATTAAGTTTAATTTCTTGAGTAGATGGGTTTTAATGAGCTGAATAGCAAAAAAATCCACCACCAGGATGTATTTTGTATGAACAGCACTACCCAAGAGTAGTATAACTAAGACATGCCCATAAACAACCAAAATATTAACAAAATTCATTAGATCAAGACGTGATACCGAAACTAGTAAACGAATGGCACAGTTGACATCGAATGATCGCGTTGTTTTACCACTTTATTCTTAATCTAGACATGATACTGTCTGATACCAATTGATTTTGATACGATAAGACTGAAAAAATACACTTGAAGTATTTCAGAACAGTTACGAGTTAAAATCGATATGTAGACGCGAGTGATCATAATGTGCACCAACATTTTTAGAGTGATAAATGAAAAAATAACATTCCAATAATTTGTATAAGCAAATTGTTGAGAGTGCAAGATTAGTGGCAGCTCGACAGTGGCAGCTTTTTTGTCCAACAAAGAAGTTGCGAGTAGCTGTAGTGAATTTCAGTGATACCTTCAAATTCCTTTCTACATTTATTGGAAGAGAATGATAAGTGATATAATTACCTTCGTTACTCTCAATTAGATTTGAAAGTAAAGTGAAGATTGGTGATTTTTCTATACAAATCGCATTAGATAACTGAGAAAGTTATTTTCAAGTGAATTTGAAAGAAGTCGAAAATGTCTCCAATATTCGGGCATCCGCCATACGATTCCGGCCGTTGGGAGGAAGATTCGTTTGAGGAGAGTAGTGACGAGATAAGAGAGCAGCCTAACCTGACTGAAATGGCATTCTGGTACATGTTGGTACTGGTTGGAATGCTTTTGCTGTGGCTGGTCCTCTTCTTCTGTTTGAGGATCATAGCTCTGAGTAAATACTCTTTATTATAAATTATTACTTATTGTATAAAATAATGGATGTTTTTTGTCATCCCATTTGTTCAACAAAGACAAGAGGGTCTGAATTCATTCCGAGATCATTTTCAAGGTCTGTCATCTGATTTGTGTGTTGATTGGGCTAATCAATCTCAATTTAACATCCGGAAAGTGTTGAAGTTTATTAGTGAAGTATTTATGTCCTGAACATTTATATGCAATTTTATAGTATAGATTGATTGCTTTATTATCTAATTATACGAAATATCTTCAAGTGAATTGGATTCTTTGGAGAAAAGTTGTCTGGGGGTATTTTTTTTAAATATATTGTTGTGTTCATGTGTTTTCAAAGAATGTTTATTATAGCATTAAGAAACATCTTATGTCCTTAATCTCAGTATCTAGTCATATCACCCTATATACCTCTCACCACTTAACAATGCTTTTTAAAAGTATTAAATGCTTATTTCATAGGGGTTTTGAAACATTACACCCCTTCAAAAATTGCCAGCACGCGTGGTTCTGGTTAGGAATGGGGACGACGTATATGGGCTGAAAGAATTCAAATTTCAATACATTACCTATAGCTCCGAATAATTTCGGTTACCATTAAATAGGCCATACAAAAACATTGTTCTTATGGTAAAAAATATTTTGAAATACCTAACTCCTATCTCCCGAAAGTCAATGGTGTTGTCTTTTATTTTATTTAAGTCGTGTAATGTGAGAGGCTGCCTGGGTGGGTACCACCGCAATGCTTATTTCTCCCGTCAAACAGCAGTTTGAATGCACTATTGTGTTTCGGTTTGAAGGACACTGTAGCCAGAGTAACTACTGGACAAATTGAGACTTAACAAATTATGTCTCAGGATGGCGAGCGTAGTGGAATGCCAAGCATTGCTTTGTAATTCAAGGTGTTTGGTTTTGCAACTGTTCATAAGCGCTCGCATCGCTTACCATCAGGGTAACAGAGGGCTCGTATCGCCATTCAATGCAATAAAAAAAATATATATTACTTTGAGAATTACCTTAATTGACAAACTGTTCGTAACTTTTCCTTTAACCTTTTCCAATATCTACGGCATGAAAACTCCTTATATAAATATGTTAGCATTATTTCTGTTATGTGATTTATCTCGTACTCGAATATATATGTTTCGATACAGGAAAAATATAATAAGATATACAATACTAATACAACAACTGGTTGTTGATACACTATCAAAATTATGAATATCATAAAGATAAACATGAAATTCAAAACAAATGTTAAAATATGGGCTGAAAATTTAATATTCATTTTTGTTCCTTTACATACTCATTTGTTTTTATCACTTTAAGCATAAAAATATGATTACGAAAGTTTTAAGATAATAAAAATTGAGTAACCATACGTATTTACATCAACATTTAATAAATGAATAATAATTAAACTTCGCAATTGTTGTATAAAAATAGTCCTAAGTGCATATTTTATATCTTTAATTATAAAAACGTAAATTATGAAACAAGATAAAAAAATTCAAAGAACCCTACTCTGCAATAAAAAAAAAATATAAAATTCATATACCTACCTAATATGCCACAAGCGGGTAAATTGAAACATTAGTCTAGTAAAAGAGTTTCAATTTTATTTCGTAGACTTCTTTAGTTAAAATCGTCATTATTCTTTCCAAAGTAGATAAGGTTATTCGAGATCATCAAAAAACAATTAAGTCACAATGATTAATAATTTGTACAATGCAACAGCCATTTTGAATAAGTCGTTCCACGTGTTTTTATATTATTAAGAAGAAATTTTGAATTGTTCTTCCTTTGCGTTTTACTGGCCAGTGTTAAAACAAAAACAAAAAAACATAAAAAGGTTCAGTTTGACAAAAACTAATATAATACTCGTATATAATTCTCAAAAAAAAAGTTATCTAAAGATAAAACAGCACGGTTTGTCATTGTATAATCAATACACGTTGGTTTTTATCGTCGTTTGGTTGTCAGTAAAGTGCGTGTGGTGTTACTATTGCAAGGCTGAAAATAGGTTTTGCAAATGTGCTAATAGCTGTTAAAAATAACGTTATGGAATCTCAAAATTCTACGTGGAATGCTGAAAGTGTCCAGTTGCTATATAAAAATAGTTTTACTGATATTGTTTGGTCTGTTTTGAGTACAAGTACTACTTTTGTTGTCATAATATTTCTTTGCACCTGCATACGAATATTTATACTTGGTAAAGATATTTTTATTATACATCACACCATATTAATTATAAGATTACAAATGCACTTGTAAATGCTGATAATAGAGGCTTTAAAACCAATCATCTGATGATTTATTGAACATAAAATTGTATATTACGCAGGAATGGAAAGATTAAAAAGTGATATTTTTTTATTATTTATTTCAATATAAGGCTAAACCAAAAAGGCTGGCATAGTTTTTGGTAACAAGGACACAAGACTTGATTGGTCTTAAAGTAAAATCTTATAGCCAGAAGATTGTTTGAGGTATATTCCAATCTTTATTTTCTACGAGACCTTAACTTCCACTTCCGTATAATTGAAAAAATGTATTTTTTCTAACGTAACATGTTTTTTTTTGTTATTTCCAGGACAAAAAACGCGCAGTCCGCAGCAGAGGCGAATGTATATGGGCACGCGTGCGAGACCGTCGTTATCCCAGAACGAGTCTCCTATCTACGTCAGCCCTTCCAATTTACCCCCACCCCCCAAATATGGTAAGATTTTGTTGGTATTTTCTTAGTTTACACGGGTTTTTAAGTAAACTTATGCCATATTGATGTAGGTAAAATTATTACAGGTAAAATTAAAATAAAAATACAATAAAAATAGCAGTTTATCAGCTAATTTGGCTTTCGTATCTTAGGCACCAAAATTTTCAATATTCTTTGAGATAATGTTTTGAATATGAAACTTTTAAGTTGACACTCTTCAATTTTATTAAATTTCCATTTCACACAAAACAATCTTAACCGGTTATAAAATCTACTCCAATTAATAACTAATGTTTCTAAAATATTCTAATTAATTAAATTTGTATTAATGACTATCACAAACCGTGTCAGGAATAAATATCTTTATTTGGATAACTATGAAAGGTCATAAGAAAATACTTTTTGTCTGATTCTTTACGTAATAGTCTTGGTATTATACTTTGGCAGAAATCAAAAATCGATAAATAAAAGTATACATAGATCGTCTTTTGGCTTAAGAAAGCGTGGCTCTAATGCTATTGTCAAACGATTGGGAACCTAATTTTGACCTTTTTAACGCACTGTTTGAGATATATTTTCTTAATATAAACAGCAAGCATTTATACTCGTAATCTAATAGCATGACTTGTACAATATAATTGGACGTAGTTATGCAAAATGGATCCAACCCACAAAAACTACTTTTTGAGTTATTGTCATAAATGGCATCTACACAACAAACTTTGTATATGCAAAAAACATCCAAGCTGCAAAGTATCTTTTTTCTAATAAAAAACACAAACGTTAATGATACCAACAGAATATTGTGCATTATTGCTGAGTTAAAATAGAACCATGTGTCATGGTGACCTAGATAATTATTTAAAAGAATAGAAAAAAGATCCAAACTACAAATACGCAAATGTTACACATTGAAATAGAACTATTGTTTACGGATTTCATCGCGGATTTGGTTTAATTTTTACATTTTTTGAGTTCCCGACGTTTCGAGTCCGCCCCGTGACAACGAAAACTGTAAAGTAATCGAAACGTCGGCAACTCAAAAAATGTAAAAATTTAACCAAATCCGCGATAAAATCCGTAAATAATAGTTTTATTTCAAAAAGATCCATCCCACATTTTTAATATTGTAAAAAAGATCCAACGACAATTTTACTAAAAAAAAGTATATTAAATAACATAAAACTTATTAAAACAATACTATATAGGAAGCAAATAACAATACCCCATATTTAAGATGCATTCGAAAACAAACTACAGTCTTGTTATTTTGCTATATCAATTTTACTAAAACTCCTGTTTTCTCAAAAGTAAGTTTTTGTGGTTGGATCCATTTTGCATAACTACGTCCAATTAAAAGTGAAAAGAAAAAAACAAGTTTCTTTTCTACTATTTTCAAATGTAAACCTTACCAGCTTGCTAACAATAATGTTAGGTACTCATGTACTCAGTACATGCTCGACGATCATGTTTTATCCGAGCATGGCTATCTACAAACATGCTCGACCCATCTACGTCATACATATGTCTATACGTAAAAACTTGCTCGAAAAACATGTTTAGTGTGCGTTGAAACTTTTTGAGAGAATTTTGCTCGAATCGAATATTTTGGTTGGCTTCGAGCATTTATGTTGAAACTGGCATAGAACATACGTTTGTACTTGGTCGAAATCGAGCAAGATTATCGAGTATGTACGTACACATGTACTCAGCATTACATTGAAACTTATCAAACTCAATTTAGCGATCGACAGTTGATTCACCAATATGTAATAGATAAACCAAATGATTTTATAAAAACACATAATGTCTATTAATTGTCCTTACCCAAGGTGAATGTTACGCAACCTTCAGTTGCTTACATAGGTTTTGTTAATTTAATCATAATACAAAATAGATTTGGGTATAGTTATGAAATTATCTGTTAGTTTCCTAACATACATTAAGTCGTTTCAAGTTCAATGAGGAGTATGGAGTAAATATTTCTGAAATATTAAAATTATTATATTATATATAGTCTGGTTAAACAAGCTAGCGATTTTAAGAGACTGAACGAGCTTTAGTATTCGGTATCCCATACTTCATTGTGGATGATGTGTATGCTCTGCTGCTATAAGAAAAAATAATTGTGTTAAGACAAATAAAATAACGAAATCTTCTCCCATTCCAGAATGCATGGCTCCACCGAGTTACGAAGAGGTAGTGGGTGTCCATTACCCGAACTATCCCGTCCAGCCCATCACACAGCCTATTACAGCCGCGATGGCCCAGAGCTCATCAAGCAACGCCACAACCACAAATACTGATACAGCAAGAACTGCTGCAGCCCCAGAAACTGTTATAACAGTGGCAGCTGAGCCCACAAGAACGTCGGTCGCAGTGACTCGATCATAACGTTATTAACTACTAATTTAGCTATTTATGTCTTCCAGTTGAACTGGCTGGTACCGGCTATGCATTTGTATTGTGAGATAATTACTAGTCCATCTTATTGCAGTATTGTTGTGACTTCACCTGTTTTGAGTTTAAGTTAAGCGTTATAACGTTGGAATAATTAGTTATAACGTTATAATGCGTGACTAATATTTTTGAAAACGTTATTCATTTTATTATGAAATTAATGTAATATTTTTTAAATATTATAATCGGTCTTTGTATGAGGACGCAAGACTGATTCTATTGCAAAATAATATTATGAAAATAATGAAACGATAAAGCTATAAACTCGACAGTAGGTTTGGCCGAATATTTGTTACAATATTGTTAATATTTATGAATATTGTAGCACAAATGTTCGGTCGAACCAACGAGACAAAAAAATGTGTATATATTTTCGAAGTAATTTAAAATACGTAAATATTTAAATGTTTTTATTAAAATACATTTTATCTAGTTTAAGGAATTGTTTATTTTATTTTTATTTTCATTCTCCCGCTTTAGTTTTTTCCTAGCACAGTAGGTGTAGAAATTATTAAACATAATTACAATACTGACTACGCTTGATAGATGCTTTGGCGAACTCAGGATGTAGCGCTTAGGACGCTGCTGCCTATCATCACCCTATCATTACTGTATCACCATTGTACCAGTAGTTAAACTGTCAACTGTCAGACGCCAGAGCATTAGTATAAAGGACATGCTATTCCTGATGGCAAGTGAAACGACCGCTCATGCACAATATAAATTATGTAAATAACATAACACTAAACAAATTATCAGTTTTAATAGGTAATTAGCAGCGCCGGATCTAGATATTTTTCGAGGCGGGCAAAAACTGGAGAATGCCGCCCCCGCCTTTCTATATTTATATCTGTATCATCATCATCATTTTTAGCAACCAGACGCCCACTGATGACACAGGCCTTCGGGAAAGAACGCCATTTTACCATTATTTTAAGCAATTTTACACACTTTAGCTTAGATTCACTTGAATGTAGCTTCACTTTTGAGGGTTAACGTCACTCGCGTCCGTAGGCTATGACTCCAGTTTCACTACACGTGACTCTGGGTCGTGCCAAATGAATGATACAGTTCGTGGTGGTAGGACTTAAGTGTCCGCCCGAGTAGCAATCACCGTCCACGGGGCGTAAATACCGCCATAGTGATCCCCGTAAGGGGACCGCGTTCCGGGACCAGCCCGTGTTATTCCGGTTTTTCGAGGGGTTTGAGTCCGGGCATGAGGTTGTACCGTATGGCTATTTTCGGTCGCTGTCGAAGGGAGGAGTAATGACCCGACGGCCAAGGAGACCCGTAGAAACGGTTGTCCGCTGGCCGCCCGCGGTACACTACAGGGGCCTAATCGTGGCTAACCACCACGAGAGGTGGCGTCACCATACTGCGCATAATCTTGGGTCCCGTCGTGCCGGTTGGTGACCGGATGTGGGGTCCCGCCGGCACATTCCGGGAGGGTAGAGGGGCCCTTCCGTCCGGCGGATCAATTCGTCATATGCCGACCCTTTCGTGCTGGTGTTCATTCGGCCTTCCTAATGCCCGGACTTAGGCTCCTCGATGCCTCTTCGCCAAACCCGAGATGGGTTTGGCAAAAAGGCATCAATCATTCAACCTCATGACAGTGCAATTAAACAGAGCAGGTCCTTCAGCGGTGCATAACCCCACCACCACGCTCACTATGGAGTTCACCAGCATCCGCGGACTCCATACGAACCACAATGCCGTCCACCACCATTTCGAGACGACCCGGCCTGCCTTGCTCCTACCTGCTTTACCCCGGTTATTCGCTTGAATAGACAGATAATGCTGGTACCTCTGGCCTCTGGGCACTTCCGATCACTGCCTGGTTGGGTCGTCAGTACCGTTTGCTTCACCTCTACGTCCCGTGCAGAGTAAGCAGAGGGTCTAGCATTACTCGTCGGCAGATTGGGATGGTATGCGAAATTATTTCTCATCCATCCCTTGGAGGCAGCGCTGCTTTGAGGGTAATGATCCTTCAGCGAGTGTCAACGCTATTACTGACGAGATCAGGCTTGGAATGGAATACTACATTCCTTCCTTTGAGATCGTCAGTAAGGGCTGGACGCTCCTGGTTCAATCGTGCATGCGCCGATGCTGTCGGTGACAAATAGGCGGCGTATCGCGCTTGGATCAGGGGTCACGCCATGAAGGATCCAAATATCAGTTCTTTCTGTATGGGCGTAGAATACGTGTCGTCGTCAAGGGACACGCTTCGGCGCTCATTTCCGTAAAATGCGGGTGTTCCTCAGGGTTCGATAACCCACCCTGTTTTTTCTGCATATCAATGATATGTTGTCGCTAGGCAAAATTTATTGCTATGTCACATAGAACACAAATAGGACACAACCACATAATTTATTCGTTCCTCTTTGTTCGATTAATCAACTAAAACTAACTAGGAAACACAAATTGAACCTGTACGCTGACGATCTGCAAATTTATACTCGGGCATCCTTGGACATGATGGCTAACGCGATTGGAGCTATCAATTCTGACATCCAACATATATTATGTTCATGGAGTAAAGAATATGGACTGAAGGTCAATATGAAAATAAAAATATTACCCGACTAATAAAACCCTTATGAAGGGATTTTGCTGAGAAAAATAATCTTTTTATGTTATGTTCCTGAAAAATAAAATTTTAAACAATGCGAAATTATTCAGAGACTCTCGTCAAGAACAAATTTTTTTTCACCAACTTATCGTACATAATTTGCTATAGCAATTGCATTTTGTAATAGAAGAACATCTTATCAATAAATTGCCATTTTTATATTTCAATAAAATTAGTTTTCATGTTTTCTATATCTACCGGCACGAATCTTGAGCGCTGGCCGTTACTTGCGCAGAAGTCGATTTTGCACTTTAGTGGTATGATGAAGTAAGCGGGCGGGGGGCATTATCGCATCGGCCAGTGATTGGTTCACTATCGACGCCATATTGTTGTTATGCCTAATTCATTCATTGCGTTCGCCGCACGTGCTTTACTACGACTAAATTATACTTGCTTGCATTTTAATTAGCCCCGATTTATTATATTGTATAAGGAAAATACATTTGCGAAACAAATGTAATTTTACATCTCAAATTCATAACGGCTTTTCAATAAAAAAAATGTCAAGTACAGTTGGAATTAATAGTTTTTTTGATGTTACAGTAATTGCAATTTTTATTGTTCCACTGGTGTTCCATCCATCCATCCATCCATCAGCCAAAGGAAGTCCACTGCTGAACATAGGCTTCCCCCAAAAGGGAGGTATTTGCCAATACTCGCCACGCTTGGCAGGCGGGTTGGCGAGCGCAGTAGGGGACTGGCGTTAATGACGCTGCTGCCCGCCATTAACCGGGGAAAGGAAATAGGATTTGTGCGTAGATTATGTTATAGGCAAGGAGAGTATGGCCTGAGGGAGTGGATACTGCAGTCACGGACGGGAAGTTAAGGTGACTGCAGTAGCTCGGGGGCCGAGGTCGCATACTCGTAGCACCTTTATTAGGGCAGGCCATGACCACTAGATAGGAGCATCCCTGACCACCTGTGATCACTTACTTTTAATTCAATTTGTTTTAGATTTAGATTCTCTCTCAATATTAATACATTCATAATATATCTCTTAATATATTCATAATTCTAATAAAATATTCCTTTCATCCCATAAAATAAAATAATAATAATATACCTATAATGTATAAGTAACTAAGAATAAATTAATAATAAATCGGTATACATTTATTTTGTCCTTAAGTTCACGATGCGCAAAGCAATCCCCACTCTGTCGCCGAGCGCTCAAAATTCGTGCCGGGGGTATATACATATATTTTAAAAACCACTATAAAAAACGCTGTCCGCCGTGCATCAAATCAGACCGCTGCAAGGCCTTCTAGAGGGAGGACGTATCGCTCGTCGCTCCGGCCTGGCTGCAGTCGATCTTTGCCGTGCGTAGCAAAAATAGCCACGCGCGGACTGCGATTGCCACATCTTAGTACTTTGGTAGTAAAATATTTAATTATTTTTATTACCTACAATGATTTTGTAGTGAGTATAAATTATGTTTCTGGTAATATAATGGGATGTAATTCTGAGGCTAAATTATGTTATGTATTGTAATATAAAATTAAATATATTTCGTAATTGTAAGGGGTTGTAAGGCCCCTAACTCTTTTCATGTGTTCGAACACGAAATGATAAATAAACGTCCGTAGTGTCTACTGATTGAACACTGATTTGAATGCAACTTAACAATGAAATAATAACAACAATATGATTCGTATCTAAATTTGTATTGTTCATTGCTTGCACAGTAATATTTGTCAACTTATAATGCAAATAAAATATTTTTATGATATAATATTACCAATATATAAATCATAAGTTACATTTCAATTCAATATTAGAATTTTGAAGCGCACGGATCAAAGTTGGTTGCGCTGACTGTATAGCGAGCCGACGCGGCAGCTCTACGCACACAGCTTTGGTCGCTTAAGTGTGCGTGAAATTAACGAAGAAATACCTATAGTTGACTTTGCGCGCAAGGTGTAAACGCTCTTAATATTCGCGCCCCGCGAAAAAAAAAACGTTCTGCTATGTCCGTGTAAGTGGTGTTACGTTATTGATGACTTGTATAGTTGTCTCCCAAGATTCAATATGCCGCCCCCTGAACTTGCCGCCCGGGGCACAGACCCCGTCTTGCCCCTAATTCTAGGCATTACTAATACTTTGGTACATAATTAATCAAATTATTCTACTGAACACTAAGTAAAGCTAACATCAAGTATCAATATCGAGGTCGTCTCGGCGGGTGATATGTCAATCGAAGCACCTAACATCTGTCTAAGTAACCTGCCATGTACATTTTAGTCGTTCAGGGCAAAAACAAGAATGCTAAGTATTGTCTAGTGCCACCTTAGAGACTCAAAGTCCGTTCATACCGCACGTAAGAAATATATAATTTATTTATTATATATAATTTAGTTTTTGTAACACATTTTTTTATGTCAGTTAATAATCTTATGTCCCCTCTAAACTATGAGTCATAACGATGGTCCACTTTGATGGTCCATCGTGTAGAGGGAATACTGGCGTATAGTAACGGGAATCATTGCTATTTCAAATTAAAATCATCACTTTGTTATTTTTGAAGCCTTAGCATGCTCTATATTTTTGCTATCACTAATTGCTGTCCACAAAATTTGTAAATAAAAAAAATACCATATACTACAACCGTTTTTCACATCTATAATGACAATCACTAAATAAGCTGTTTAGTTTCTTCTTTAAATGGGTTTAAAAGATACTCCTTCATAGATTACATGAGATCGTATAAAAATATTAGCCGATCGGCTTTGTAAATCACAATCGCAAATCTATTATCGACTCACATGCTATTTGTGATTGCTACTGATATTTATTCTAACACTAATGGCTTATGACGCGTGTGATGGTCTTGGTATGTCGTCCGTGTTTTTCCGGTGCACATCAAAGGGTGATCACTACTGAATGTGGCTTTCGTGTAGTTGCGTTTCCTTCATTCACATGGCCATTGATAGCCAACTTGCTAGACGCTGGCCCATCGTGAAGAGTTCTATTATATATCGTCCCGACTCCACACTAGGATCTAGTTTTGTATCGTGGGAACCAGAAACTCTGAGAGACTTTTCGATCTCAAATCTGCGAATGCCACAAATATTTGCTACAAAGGCTTTCTTAACGGCAGTTGGAGAATAGGAAGCCGTGAGGTGGTATAATAAACTATACTTTGTTACCCGAAAAAAAAAAAATCACACGTGGTTGTTGAGTGCCAATGTGATAGTTTCTAGATTTCAAACCAACGTAAACATTGTATTTTCTTTTATTTGTCTAGCAAATGAGCAAACAGGGCACCTGATGGTAAGTGATCACCTTACACAACTCTAGGATTATAGATGTGTTTTGCGGGCTCACTAAATTAGATTTAGATCATAATGGCATAATTGCGTCACCCCCAAAAGTCAGCTATTAATATAAAAAAATAGTTTTTCTAGCAATGTATACACTTTAAAATAGATTAGATTGTAATTTACGTATTATCAGGTGCATTATAAACATTTTTCGCGCGGGTAGGTAAATAAAAATAACAATTCCAGTCTTGGTACCTTAGTATGGTGTCGAAATTTGTTGGAAAATATTCAGTGTAGTACGTTTTTATTTACTGTGGCTGACCAGTTCAGTGTTATGTAAACGGACCTACACAAAAACGTGGTATACCTGCCAGCTTAATAAAGGATTATCAAGTGAGTACTGGTATTTAAAGCATGCTATAATTAGCTTTAATTAACGATCTATATTACCTTTTACAGCTCACAGTAGGGCGCTAATGGCACTGATTTAATTAGTTTGTTGACTATCGTGAAACAAGTGTCATGACTGTTAGGTGATGTGAAACAATAATATATATTTATAATCTTGTACTGTATCAGCCCATATATGTATGTTTCACTGTAGGGCACGAGTCTCCTCTACAATCGATGATTGAGAGGAAATAGGTCATATAGTCTATCACGCTAGTGCGGGTTGGCGGACTTCACATACTATAGAAATTCTTACAAGTCTCTATGGTATACCGGTTTTCTCACGATGTTTTCAGCATTATCATGCGTGGTGATTGCCATAATTACCCATATCACTACGAAAAGTCACAGGTGTGGCCTGGGGATTGGAAACCTGCAACAGCCGTGGACATATTGGCAACCACACACTTTCACATTAATTGTGGATGTTTTGCAGGTTTTCTCACGATGTTTTCAGCATTATCATGCGTGGTGATTGCCATAATTACCCATATCACTACGAAAAGTCACAGGTGTGGCCTGGGGATTGGAAACCTGCAACAGCCGTGGACATATTGGCAACCACACACTTTCACATTAATTGTGGATGTTTTGCAGGTTTCCTCACGATGTTTTCCTTCACCGTTTTAGTGCGTGTACGTGTTTTACACGTAATCCTGAAAAAATAATAGTGGGCCGAACAAAGATTTTTCATAGTGTGGGATTAGAACCCGCCTTTTAAATATACATACCTTCGTATTTAAGAAGTGGTTCAACTAAAATAATTCTCGTGCCACGAATTTTACTCATTGACATTTCTACCAATATTGCCGGTACGAAGAAGGCTCCGATTTCGTATGATACTCCGAAACACGATATGAGGATGGGGTAAGAAGCCTTGAAAAATAGATCTTAGTTACCATGGAATACATTATGAATCTTATCTCTATCAACCCATATAGGTCTCAATACAGGAGAAGAGCATCCCTACAATCGAGAATACGATTGAGACGGGTAAGGACAGGTAAGCGCAAATGCCGTCCGGGCAGTGTCGAATGGCATCAGACGACAGTCCCAAGACAATCGATACAATTATGCCAGCCTGCTGAGACACTACGGTGAAACTGGAAACTTACTTATTTCCCAATATGGCGAGCGCTGTGGTATGCCATACACTGTTTTGTAATTCATGGCGTTGTTTGGTTTTGCTACTGTCCATGAGTGGTCGTATCGCTTACCATCAAGCGAATGGCAAGCTCGTCTCGCTATATATCACAAAAAAAAAAACTACTTACATTGGCGAAGTCTTCAGTTATAAAACAATGCATAATGCACATTACTTTCATGGATATACAAGCACTATACACAGGGCCGTCTTTATTTATTATGGGGCCCTGGGCACACAAGAATTTGGGGCACTTTTGAAAAATAAAGAAAAAAATTAATCTACCATTTATCTATTATGATCATTTCGTATCGAAGTTATGTATCAATCTTGTCGGAATTGTCCCTCTCAAAGGGATGTAATGTAAAAAACTGTGTATGATGTCTCTTGATCTTTGTAGCTTAGCTCATTACACAGGCTCACTAAAATGTTTTTATTAGTGAGTACTGATTACCACTAAAATGGTTTTTTTCTAAAACGATGTATTATTTGCGATTGTTTTTTTTTTATTTATATGGTATTAATTGTTATCAAAATAATTTCGTTTTTAATCGACTTAAAAAAAGGAGATTATGTATTTGATGTGTAAGTATGTAGTTTTGTCAGAGTTGCATAGTTTTTGGATATGTTAGTCTATACCAGCGCCTGAACACGAATTTCAAATTTAAAATGTATGCATGTTTGTATGTTTGTACACGCGTATCTCAAAAAGTATAAGTCGGATTTCAAAACATATTTTTGGTTTCGATTAGACATGGTCCAACTTAGGAGTTGTATAAGTTTCATCAAAATCGGTTACTTAGTCACAGAATACTAACAGAAGTCAAGCTTGTGTATGTACTTCACTTTTATTGCCACACTCACACTACGCTCGGCGTTCGCGCTAGGGTTGTTAACTCTGGCTTAGGCGAAAACACGTATCGTGTTAATAGCACTCGTATCGTTTGATTATTTTTTTAAATAAAATATATAAAACACAATAATAAAATAAATAAATTTTAGTTGTATTTATGAAGTCATTGAGAATGTGTATGTCATTATTCTTCAAGTTTTTTTTATTGTTTTTGTATAATATATGAATTTTTTAATGATATTTACGTTCTATTATTATAATCTGGTGTTTATTTTATATACAAGTGTATTAACTTTTATTCATTTGTTCCATCTTTGCACAAAAAATATCATTATTTGCGTGCCCGGAGCGGGTGACACTCGCGCTCGCAGTGGTCTCGACTGGTTTCGAATATCGTGTCGGTGAACGCTGTCTATGTGTGCGTTGATTTAGCGCGCTTTGTATGAAGCTTGACTTCTGTTAGTTTAGTATTCTGTGACTTAGTTCTTGAGATAAGGCAGGAGTGTCCAACTTTTTTCAGTTCGCGACGTGCATACATGTTGACTATTTGGTCTCAGCGTCCTAACCTAGATCGGTAAGGGTAATTAGTTTCGATTACCACAACAGAAATTAAAAAAATTACAAATAGAAAATAATTTAAAAGAATTAAACCGTCTTCAAAGTTGTAATAAAAAGAGAGAAATAAAATTAATCATTTAATAGATCTAAAATACCTAAATGGGGCAACCATTTTTTGAGGTCGGTACTGGCCTTAAAGTTTGAGATTAAATATTTAAAGAATAAAGATTTGCCACTTTCAAACCACAGCAAACCTAAGGACGTGGTAATTGAGAAAATATCGTAGGCAAATAAGGAAATGTGGATTAAACGATTGTGAAGCAGTACATCTGGTTTACAGAAACCATCCTTTATAGACGTAAAAAATAGTAAGTAGTATCTTAGGAATAATTTCGATTATTTCATATTGAACTGTTTTTTTAAAGTGTAATTGATGTCTGCCAGTAGCGCAGGTAACTCTATATTATCTGAGGCCCGTGGCAAAATCATCAGATGGGGCTCTCCCTTACTATAAAAAACAGGCCGATTGCTGTCACATTCCTTCTCTCTAAGGTCTTGGAGCGAGTTATAAACACTCAGCTCCTGAGGTATCTTGAGCATATCATATTGCATATCAATGACATGTTGTCTATTGATAGCATGCATTGTTATGTAGATGATAGTACGAGTGACGCGCGGTACATCGGCCAACGGAGCCACTCTCGGGATTCTATAATGGAAAGACGGTTTCAACTTGTGTCTGAAGTCGAGCGCTCTCTGGGGTGGGCCTCCGAATGGGGTGAATTGAACTTAGTTCAATTAAACCCTTCGAAGACACAAGTTTGCGTGTTCACTGCGAAGAAGGCCCCCTTTGTCATGACGCCGCAATTCCAAGGAGTTACTCTCCAAGCATCCGGGAGCATTGGGATCCTTGGCGTCGAAATATCAAGCAAGGTCGAGTTTAGGAGTCATTTGGAGGACAAAGCCAAACTGACGAGCAAGAAGTTGGGAATTCTGAAGAGAACCAAGCGGTACTTTACGTCGGGTCATAGATTGACGCTTTACAAAGCGCAAATCCGGCCCCACGTGGAGTACTGCTCTCACCTCCGGGCAGGTGCCCCAAAATACCAGCTCGATCCACTTGACTCCTTGCTCTCACGGACAAATTGGAACCGTTAGGACTGCGGAGAGACTTCGGATCTCTCTGTGTGTTCTATGGGGAGTGCTCCGAAGAGTTGTTTGAGTTGGTACCACCGTCGCCTATGTACCATCGCACCACACGTCTCCGCAGTAGAGTTTATTCCCACCACCTAGAGGCGTACCGCTCCCGAACGATACGCGTCCAGCGTTCTTTCTTACCACGTACGTGCAAGCTCTGGAATGAACTCCCTGCATCGGTGTTTCCTCAGCGCTATGACCTGTCCTTCTTCAAACGAGGCTTAAAGGGAGTACTCTCATCGAGTTAGGCAGTGACTTTGTTGTGCTGGTCCCCTGGCACTACGGAGGTCCATGAGCAGCGGCAGCTGCTTACCATCAGGCGGGCCGCTAGCTCGTCTGCCTACATGGCAATAAAAAAAATATATCCAAGAATTGGTAAACAATCCAGCGAATTGTTGATTGTCTCTTACTAATTTTATAAATCAATGTTACATTCCTTCTCTGCTTACGGCATCTCGGGCCGAGGACCCCTTCGGGTCTGAGGCCTTTCAAGCTCGGGGCCCCCTTGGACCGGGGGCCCCCTACCTTGGTGTTATACAAATGTTTTTATGATGCAAACATACTACCTATATAGTATAATTACTATTTCTGTGACAGAGAAAACATTTATATGCTATAAATTCACTTTTAGTTTGGAGGGATCTTTTTTAGGATGTGGAGTTATATTATCACTAATCTACTGAAATAGATGATTATTACTTCTTACAATAGGCATGATGACTGATTTTGACTACTAAAAACTACTTCAGAATATCCGTATACATTAACAATACTGAAAACAAATTTAATTTTTGAAAAAAAAGTAAAGATTTGCGCGAAAAATTACGTTTTAAATTTCACATTTTAACATTTGCTCAAAAACGCCGTAATGGCGTCCGTGTGTGACGTCATGATTTTGTAAATGCTTGCTCGTGCAATGTTTACGTGTATATTGTGATATATACATTTTATTATTTTTAATAGTAATGCCGAGTTTTAATGTGGATCGATGATGTGTAGTTCCGCTATGTAATAATACATCGATACAAACTCCGAGCAATTTGTTTATTAATGTTTCAATGGATAAAAAAGGTTAGAAATATATGGCTAAAAATGGAAAGGCAAGATCCAGGATCTTTATCTTTAAATTCGATGATTAATTTCCGTGAACACTATTTTGACGGAAATAATAACTTTATTTACAATATTCATGATGTTTGACGTGTCCAGAAAACAACATCATCATCATCATCATCCACATCCTGTAGGTTCCCACTGCTGGGTATAGGCCTAACTCATATTTTGCTACTTTTCTTTGTTCCTTGCCAGTCGCATCCAGGTTCGGCCTACGACTTTGACAATATCGTCGACCCACCTTGCCGCCGGACGGCCGACGATGCGCTTACCCAGTTTTGGCCACCATTCTGTTAACGTCTTACTCCACCTGCCATCAGTGCGTCTAACCACATCCACATCCCAACTTCATTTGAGTCCCAAAACGCATTTTTCGATATCTCGAACTTTTGTTCGGCGTCGGATTTCGACATTCGGGGCTCGATCTTGCAGTTTGATGCCGAGCATAGATCGCTCCATGGCTGTTTGTGCCACACCAACTTTGTGTAGAACATCGCGCCTGAGCGTCCATGTCTCAGCACCGTAGGTCATTGTGGGTAGGATACAAAACAACATATCAACATTTAAAATTATTATAAACAACAATAGCGATAAATATCGGAGCTACGATTCATTTATTTCCTTTCGGTATTATTATCATGCCAATCGCTGTATATATGAGTACTGAAAAACGTTATTAATGTTCCAATTAAACAGGGATATGGAATATCGCATAGTACCAAATTATGAGCTATTTGCGATGAATCCTTATTCCACGAGTAATGTTCCTTTTTCGTAGGTAGCACAAAACTGATTGCATTACTAAATATTAGATAAATATACTGAATAACATAGAAATGACCAAAACTAGCCAACAAGTTCGCATTATGACTAAGTAATATTCACGAAAGTGACACGTCACTCGCTTCTGATTGGCGTTTCATCTAATATGGCGGATCCTTTGGTTTTGTACTTTTATTTTTGCAAACATATTATATTTAATCTTAATTAAAAACTAAAGCAAATGTTTATTTTGAGAATCCTTCTATTATACATTATTATATTAAACCATAATTTCATTAATTCGTTGTTACTGTCATCATCCCCATTTTGTAAATATACGTACATAGGTGATAGGAGTCGTGAAACGTGTGAGTAAATGTCTGAGGAAAATGTTCGGTCTGTCTTTTTTTTATACTTGCTCTTCTTCGGGGCCCCCCTGAGGAGGGGGGCCCTGGGCACGTTCCCCGTGTGCCCTTAGTGTAAAGACGGTACTGACTATACAAGACAACATTTAAGAGCGTATACACCTTGCGCGCAAAGTCAACTATAGGTATTTCTTCGTTAATTTCACGCACACATAAGCGACCAAAGCTGTGTGCGTAGAGCTGCCGCGTCGGCTCGCTATACAAACGGCTCAAACAACTTTGATCCGTGTGCTTCAAATATTCATTTGAAATGTAACTGTAATATAATATCATAAAAATATTTTATTTGCATTATAAGTAGACAAATATTACTGTGCAAGCAAAGAATAATACAAATTTAGATACTAATCATATTTTCGTTATTATTACATTGTTAAGTTGCATTCAAATCAGTGTTCAATCAGCAGATACTACGGACGTTTTATTAATAATTTCGTGTTCGAACACATAAATAGTGTTAGGGGCCTTACAATCCCTTACAATTACGAAATATATTGAATTTTATATTACAATACATAACATAATTTAGCCTCGGAATTAAATCCCATTATATTACCTGAAACATAATTTATACTCACTACAAAATCATTGTAGGTAATAAAAATAATTAAATATTTTACTACCAAAGTACTAAGATGTGGTAATCGCAGTCCGCGCGTGGCTATTTTCACTACGCGCGGCAATAATCGACTGCAGCCAGGCCGGAGCGACGAGCGATACGTCCTCCCTCTAGAAGGCCTTGCGGCGGTCTGATTTGATCCACGTCGGACAGCGTGTTTTATAGTGGTTTTAAAATATTTGTACAAAACATGAAAACTAATTTTGTTGAAATATAAAAATTGTAATTTATTGAAAAGATGTTCTTATATTATAATATGCAATGGCTATAAAAAATTATGTACGATAAGTTGGTGAAAAAAAAAATGTTCTTGACGAGAGTTTCTGAATAATTTAGCATTGTTTAAGCTTTTATTTTTCAGGAACTAAACACAAAAAGATTATTTTTCTCAGCAAAATCCCTCCATAAGGGTCTTATTAGTCTGATAACATTTTTATTTTCATCTTATATTTAGTGGTTTCGGATATCTTAAGCTTCTAAATTGCCATTTAAAGCCTAAATAACGAAACTTGTGTTCAGTAATCCTTATAGTACTCACAAATTATCCATCAATCTATAATGTTTTCCACCAAAATCCCTAGATGACAACCTTTTCTAAAGTTAGTACTAATTATTTTTCCTTTAAATTGTTTATTGGTGGCTATTAACTCATTTGAAAAGTCCTGTTTTTAAGCCAAAAAGCGCGTGCAGGGTATAAACGCTCTTAAAAGGAAAGCAATTGATCGTTATCAAGAAAACAGATGTAGGATTTTATTTTTCAAAATGATACGTACCGATGGTCTGATAGTTTTGGAAGTACTTTTTATGGCTTTAACGAGACAACAGTAAGTAGTAATGAAATGATTAACTTCTTTGATTTTATCATCATCTGACGCACTCCCGTTTAAGTCAACATTAAGATTAAATTGCAACAATTTTACTTCTTTGTACAACAAATGAAACACTATTATAGGTGTTGGTGGTGTCGAAGTATCGAGGTTGAAGAAGTACCGACGGTACAATTAAAAGTCCATAGTCCAACCTTTATATTTTATTGGTTACACTACACAACACGTATATAAATAAGAAGGAAGAAGAACACAGATAAAGTCAGAGCAAGTGTAGAATGTCACAGGCGCGAGACAGAAAGGAAGAAGCAAATTAATAGCGATAAGCGGTGCATACATGAACCAACTACTGCGATACAAGCGGTACGGGTTTATCGTCCGCCGATAAAATCACGACTGTCAGGTGTTGTGTGTATGTGTATGTATGTGTTGTGTATATGTGGTGAATGAGTTCCCCACATCACTCCCCCCCCAGAGACCGTCCCTACGGGCGATAGTAATCCGGGAAACGAACCAGGCGACCAGATCGGGTTGTTCGGGCGGGAGGCTCTGCGATTTGTGATTCTTCCGTAGGAACCGCTTGAGGTGCGAATGTGTCTGGGACCAAATACGCTGGTTTAATGCGATCTATGGACACCGACAGTTCTTTGCCCTTTACCAAGATTTTAAAAACTTTATTCCCCCTTTGAACAACCAAGTACGGTCCGTTGTACGGTGGTTGGAGTGATCCTCGCACTGAGTCTTCCCTAAGGAATACGTGAGTGGAGGAAGCGAGGTCTTTGTGAATGAATATTTTATTCGTCGTATGACGTGAAGCGGGGGTGGGGCGTAATTTTTCGACGAAAGAGCGTAGCCGGGCTGTGAACGCAGGTACGTCCGTAATAACGTCATGTACCCTATGGTCGAGAAATTCACCTGGGAGCCTTAGTGGCTCGCCATAAAGCAGTTCTGCTGACGAAGCTTGGAGGTCTTCCTTCACGGCACTTCGGATACCAAGTAGGACCAATGGTAGTGACTCTGTCCAATGCGTATCGGCATGACACATGATGGCGGATTTTAGCTGGCGGTGGAATCGTTCCACTAGACCATTGCTTGCTGGATGGTAGGCGGTGGTTCGATGGTGATGGAACCCGGCTATTTTGGACAGATATTGAAACAGCACAGACTCGAACTGTCGTCCGCGGTCTGTGACAATATCTGTTGGACAGCCGAATCGGGATATCCATCCGGAAATCAGGGCTTTACCAACCGTCTCAGCCGTGATGTCGGCGATAGGAATCGCCTCCGGCCATCTAGTGAAACGATCCACAGCTGTTAGGCAGTACCTAAATCCTTGGGATATAGGTAATGGCCCTACCAAGTCAATGTGCACGTGCGTAAATCTGGCCCGAGGGAGGTCAAATGTGCCTAATGGTGCTGACACGTGTCGAGTTACCTTGGCACGTTGACAGGCCAAGCAGGTTTGCGACCATTGGCGACAGTCTTTTCGTACGCCAGACCACACGTAACGCTGCGAGACTAATTTTGCAGTGGCATTAGCGCCAGGGTGGCTAAGGCCGTGCAAGCTGTCGAAAATCTGTTGTCGGAATGGTTTGGTCACAAAAGGTCTTGGTGACGGGGTGCTTGTGTCGCAATACAATGGTAGCGAGCTGCCCTTGCAAGCTATCCTTTCAAGGCGGAGTGAAGATTGTCCGCTGAGAAGAGATTGCAGCTCAGAGTCGCACGCTTGGGATTTGGCGAGAGTTTGGTTGGAGACTGGAGTTTGTAGTGCTTCCACGCGTGACAAGGTGTCAGCGACAACGTTGTCCTTGCCAGTAATGTGCCGTATGTCCGTGGTGAACTGTGAAATGTAGTCCAAATGTCGGTACTGACGAGGTGAGGCATTGCTTTTCCTTTCGTGGAAGGCATAAAGCAATGGCTTGTGGTCAGTATATACTATAAAATGACGCCCTTCCAACATGTGTCGGAAGTGCTTAATTCCTTCGTATATCGCCAATAGTTCGCGGTCATAGGGTGAATATTTTTGCTGAGTCGGATTCAGCTTCCGCGAGAAGAAAGCAAGGGGTTGCCAAATGTTGTGTTTTTGCTGCTGCAAAACTGCGCCCATAGCCAAGTCAGATGCATCTGTGACGATAGCTAACCTGGCTTGGACATCTGGGTGTGCAAGTAATGCAGCATTACACAGGCTCTCTTTGCACTTGGTGAATGCCTTGAGAGTATCACCAACGAGGTCCACAGGGTGTGAGCCTTTCACCGAGCCGATAAGCAAATCGTTAAGGGGGGCTTGAATTTTCGCGGCTTGTGGTATGAAACGCCGGTAAAAGTTAATCATACCCAGAAAACGCCTTAATTGTTTGACGGTTTTGGGTATGGGAAACTCTTTGATAGCTTGGACCTTAGTGTCCAATGGCTTAGTCCCAGCCTCGGATATATGGTACCCAAGAAATGTCACTTCTTTGGCCCCGAATTTGCACTTAGACGGGTTAATCAGCATGCCGTACTCCTTCATTCTGTCAAAAAGTTGGCGAAGGTGAATTTCGTGCTCAGCCTCAGTTTTGGAGAAAACGAGAAAATCGTCAAGATATGGATACACGAAATCCAATCCACGCGTCATGTCGTCCACTAACCTCTGAAACGTTTGGCCTGCGTTCCTGAGACCAAAAGTCATAAAAGGAAACTCAAATAAACCGAACGGGGTGGTGATAGCCGTTTTCGGGATGTCCTCCTTATAAACGGGCACTTGGTTGTAGGCTTTAACCAAGTCTATTGTGGAAAAGACCTGACAACCGGAGATGTTATGCGCGAAGTCGTGGATGTGTCGGATAGGATAGACATCTGGGATAGTTCGGGCATTCAACTTACGGTAGTCGCCGCAGGGACGCCAGCCGTTGTCCTTCTTCGCTGCTAGATGAAGAGGCGATGACCAAGAGCTTTCAGAGGGTCGCGCCGTTCCAGTCGCAAGCATAAGTTCGAACTCGCGTTTTGCGATTTTAAGCTTGTCCGGTGCCAGCCTGCGTGGGGAACAAGAAATCGGGGGTCCGGGGGTCGTGCGTATATGGTGTACCGTATTGTGTGTAGGAGTGTGTGGTGTACCAGATGGTCGGGTGATGTCAGGGTACTCAGCCAGTATTTTGTGGTACCGTGATTTGCCGTTGAAAACCTTAACAGACAAACAATTATTTAAATTATTATTATTACACACAGTAGCTACGGTAGACAATGAGGTGAGATTATCAATAAGCCTTTTATTGCGGATATCGACTGTCAGGTTATAATGACTTAAAAAATCTACCCCTATAATTGCTTTGGTTACGTCAGCTACAGTAAAACGCCAAGGCAAATCCCGGCGCAAACCTAAGTTTAAATTAAGATTGATATAACCATAGGTGTTTCTTATGCTCCCATTTGCCGCTGAAAGTTGGTAGCCTGTCTTCTGACGTTGCTCGTGCAGCGCTGATCGGGGGAACACGCAGAGGTCCTTGGTGGAGGAACTTGGTGTTGGTCTTGTGATCCGTGACAAAAAGGCGACTTGATGTGGGACTGGGGCAATCGTTAGTCGCGTTCACCGATTGCCCTGAGAGTTTCCCGCCTTAGAAAAGTCGCACGGCTTGAGGCATTTAGTCGCGCTATCCCCGAATCGTTGATGGTACCAACACACTGGGTACCTGCGATAACTAGACAGGGAACGTCTTGACGATGGGCTTCGGATGGATGGATGGATCGATGGATGTCGAGATCGTGGATGCCTGTTTAATTGCGTCGTTAGGTCCTTAACCATCTTCCGTAACTCGGCTATTTCTTCGGACATAGCTTTTACGTCGGGCCCGGAGACAGAAGTAGAGGCGACATACTGTGATGGTGTTGCGATGTCCTGAACACGGTCTGCTAAATCGGCCAGCGCTTCCAGTGAACTTTGTGGTTGTGAAGCCAAAATGGTCTGGATGTTGCTTGGCAGTCGGCTGCACCATATGGTTCGCAGGAAGTCCTCGGGCACGTTCTGACTGGCGAGGTTCTGAAGGTGTCGCAGGAACTGGGAGGGCTTGCGGTCGCCGAGCTCCTCATGCGTCAAAAGTTGTTTGACTTTTCTTTCCTGAGAGGCCGACAATCTTTTGATAAGCTCCCTCTTTAATTTGCTGTATTTGTTTGAAGCTGGAGGTGCGAGTAGCACGTCTTTAACTTCCCGGGAATAGGTATGGTCCAGGTGTCCGATAATAAAATTAAATTTGGCCTGGTCGTTAGTCACCCCGGCATTCTCAAAAAGTGCCTCAACTTGGACGAACTACAGCTCGGGGTCGTCGGGCCAAAATGCTGGAAGTCGGAGGTTGACCGTACAAGTCTCAGAAGGTCCATCGTTACTCACGCGCTTCATCATGCGAGGTTTGCGCCTGGTCACCTTGTCACTGGGTTGAGACCCGCACGATTTCACTGAGTCGCTGCTGTCGGACATAGCTTACTCGGGATGATCTTCGGCGTCTTCAGTCGGGGTCACCAGTTATAGGTGTTGGTGGTGTCGAAGTATCGAGGTTGAAGAAGTACCGACGGTACAATTAAAAGTCCATAGTCCAACCTTTATATTTTATTGGTTACACTACACAACACGTATATAAATAAGAAGGAAGAAGAACACAGATAAAGTCAGAGCAAGTGTAGAATGTCACAGGCGCGAGACAGAAAGGAAGAAACAAATTAATAGCGATAAGCGGTGCATACATGAACCAACTACTGCGATACAAGTGGTACGGGTTTGTCGTCCGGCGATAAAATCACGACTGTCAGGTGTTGTGTGTATGTGTATGTATGTGTTGTGTATATGTGGTGAATGAGTTCCCCACACTATTATCATAGGAAGGTGATATGCAAGTATAGTAAAAAAAGCTATTGCATGTCCTACAGTGTTCCATTTAATACAGACTGTCCCAAGCATATAACTTACGACCAAGTTACCTATTTTGTACATAGTACCGATAAAAATGACGAGGATTGGTATAAAACTACCGGTTTTTCTTTCTTGTAAATCACCAGCTTCAAGCATAGACAGAAATTTCGTGAAACACTTGTCTCTTGTGTAAAAAGATAAAGTTAAAACTAATATAACATGGAGCAATGAAGTTAGGAGATGCATGGCGAGTAGATATGGCATGCTTTGGACCAACTGATACGTTGATATATACACATTTACTGCCAAAACAAAAATACTGTGTAATACTCCCAAAAATTGCATTGTTTTTGACTGTCCAATGCCCGAATAGAGACCAAAGCAAAATTTATATATCATAACAAACTTAACTGAACATAAAAATTCAAATATTTTTCTCATGATTTTAGCGTGACACCATAAATATACTAACTAATACGTCTACTTATACTAATACGTCTAGCTTTCGAATCGTATTTTTTAATATATTTAATACTAGCGGCCCGACCCAGCTTCGCCTGGGTGCATATATTTTTTGATTCCACTCCACACCAAATACATGTTATTTTTCGTATTAATCTCTTGTATACCTAAACTTGACATAGCTATCCTACTGTCTAGCTCAATCCCGTCTCATCCGTCTGTTCAGTCTCTTCCCGATCCGTCCCGTCCTTTTTCTTTTATTATCCATCCCGTCTTATAACGTGCATTTACATTTCGTCCTATCAAATCTGTCAGCTATCCCAGCCCTCTCCCGTACCTTCCACTCTATTATATCCCGTCTCTCCATATACATGTACATATAAAGATTGCCTTATGAAATTTTGACATTAAAAACTTTAGCGTTTTTTATTGTCCATCCAATATTCCGTCCCTTATTTCAGCACCAAAATGCTGTTTTTCCTAATAATATTGCACGCCATTACTTTTTGTTAGTAATAAAGTAATAATAACAATTTAAAAAAAGAATTGGCCAAATTGGTCCAGGCGTTGTTGAGTTATGCGCTTACCAACACATTTTGCGATTCATTTTTATATTATAGAAGAAGATATTATAGTCCACCCTGCTGGCTTAGTGTGGGTTGGCGGATTTTATTTCACGTAGAATTTAATCCGAAAAGTCAGAGGTGTGCCCTGGGATTTGAACCCGTGACCATCGTTAACTTGTTGGCAGTCGCATCTAGTACGTTACCATATACAAATTAATAAAACCTTCATACTGCCTTACCCGGTGACGTAAGTAATAGAACAAATATTTAAAAATATAAAACTGCATATCGTTTCGTTATAATGTCTAGATACGGCATCAACGTACCAATATTCTTTTTATTCTTGAGTCTAAAAACAATATTAATGCGAAATTTAAATATGTCCCCCAGCGCATCTAAAAGTATCAATTCAAAAACAATGTCGTTTATGAAAACGAAAAATTATAATTAGATATATTTTGGTGTACTCCGGCAAAACGCTTCGATACAGTATACCTTGTTTAAAACTGTTGCAATAATCTCAAAAAACAATGGGCGATTTTGGTAGATATGGACATGATTTCAATTTACATTTCACAAAATTATGCGCAAGACGCCGTATCTAGATAATATTATATACACGATATACACGATGTACACATTTTTTGAATTTTGTTCTATTTCGTCAGCCGTCAATGAAAGACAATGGAAAGATAGATCATTTTACGTTGGATGGTAGTTGAAGCTGGACCGTGTTTTACGTCTCCCGTCAAATAAACAAAGATCATCCTATATTGGCTGGACGCATCACGCTTAAACGATACCCAAAAAAAAGGTTTTTAGTATCTTCCTCAGAAATTTTCCTATTTTTCTCACCCCTAAAACCTTCCCAGGACTTCCACGAATATTTCAAGACCAAAATCAGCCAAATTGGTCCAGGCGTTGTTGAATTATGCGGTTACCAACACATTTTGCGATTCATTTTTATATATAAGATTGAGCACTTTAATCCATACATTGTAATGCCAATTTATTTAGTGAAAGCTTTTAATCGTGATACAATAATAGATTATTTTAGTAATTTATAATCTTAAGGCATGTTATCCAGTCCCATATCGGATTTCTTCCTCAACCCACGGGAAGACTACATATTTCGGGATACAATATAGCCTTAGTGTTAATTCAGGGTGTCAGCTCTACACAAAAAACTTTTTAAATCCGTTAGGCCGTTTCTGAATTAATTGTGCACAACCACAGAGACAAACAGACAACATGATTGATTTTGAGAATCATTGTTTTGGGTTCTATTAGTTTCATATAGATTCCCATACTAGTTTTGCTCATTAATATTCCATGTACAGACAAATTTATTATACTCATATGTGTAGAATGTATCGTAATAGGCCAATCCAGAGCATGGGGCTTTCTACAATCGAGAGTTCCAGTGCCTCAGCGGGTTAGTTATTTTACGGTTCGATTGCTATGATAAGATCTCAAGTTCGAATCCTGGGTCGGGCAAAATGATATTGGATTTTTCTATTCATCATCAGCTTTATCAGGGATTTGTGCTTGATATAGTGATACGCTCGGCTATCACATCGTAGGACGGAACAAATAATGCGAAAATTAAGTGTCCTGGAAGAGCACTTCTGCCTATCCTTTATGGGAAAAAACGGCGTGAGTTTATGTATGGATATATCAGAGTTCAACTGAGATAGATTAGAAAACTATTGTGACTTTACCGCTTTTTGTTTTCATAATTGCTATGACTAATAAAAACAGGCGACACCATTCGAAGTTTTTGTTCGGTTATATCTATCAATCATTGTAGAAATTATCTCAATTAGCAGCGTCGCTTGACATTCGAGATACATTCATTATGATAACAATTAGGCACAGAGAGCAATTGCGAAGCCTTTTTTGAATTTTAAAACAGTGGAATAAGGTGTAAATTGAGTTAAATTGTGTGTAGTAATAAATTTGTTTGAATCGCGGCGTTACTTAGCGCGTCGACGAATTGGGTATGAAAATCTGTAATCATTATGAGGTGAAAAAATCTGTGAACTGATCTTTTAAACCAGATGTGTACCAATATTTTATATGTTTCATTTAGTCAACGTTTTAACGATAATTTTCCTAATGAAGAAGCAGAATAAATATGAGAAGAAGAAGAAATTATAGGAACATGTTTTATACAATTAGTCGAGCAAACAGGTCATCTGAAGGTATTCTGGGTTTGAACGATTGTTGCTGTCCCATCAACAAGGGAGCTGGAAGGAATACGGATGGGAAGAGAACATGAAACAAATCTGGTTCTAAGATCTGCTACATCTATAAAACCACCTAGGACACTACGCTTCCAATCATATTCATAGCTAAATAAGTCACAGTATAACTGTTGATAGCTCTCTCATATGTCAAAGCCCGCCTGGGTAGGAACCACCGTAACGTCTATTTCGCCCACCAAATAGCAGAGTCAATCTGTTGTTGTAATCTGGCTGGAAGTAGTTATTAGTTGAGGAAGCTACATTGTAGCCAACTACTGGATATATTGAGCCATAATAATAATTATAAGCTGGACATAATGCCAAGCATTGCTTTGTATTTCATGCTATTGTTGGTTTGTTATTGTCCATGAGCGTTCGTATCACTTACCATCAGGCGTATTGTATGTTCATCTCGCCATTCAGTGAAATAAAAAACAACTTCTAAATGTGTAATTCCGAGTACAAGACCCATTACATAGTAACTATAAAAATAATATGGCATTGAGTACATATGTAGTAAGTTGGCAACGCGTATGCAAGTATTACAAGGTGACATTTTAATGTCCACCACACGATTTTGTTATGCAATTAGGATTATCTGGGTACAGCCAAAACTAATGGCATTTTATGTCTTATACAGGGTTTATCAAGACTGCTACCGAAAACGAAGCCGGGTGGTAGTTTAAGCGACTTCAGACACAATGCAACAGAAAAAGTTGCAAAAAAAAGCGACAATTTTTTTTTGTAATTTTTTCCTATTGCCATATTTTGGTGGTAAATACAATTTTTCCTAAAATAATAGTGTATACCCTTTAATTTATAAATACTCTAAGATATAAGAGAGTTTAAATTATTATTTTAGCAAAATCTATGGATTTACCACCCAAAAATGACGATATTTAAAAAATCATAAAAAATAATTGTCGCGTTTCTAAGCGAAATTTTTAATTGCATTGTGTTTGTAGCCACTAAAACTACCAACCAACAGACCAACAGTCCCGAGGAGGTGTCGGATTTCTCGTCCACAGGTCTCTCATCAACAACATCGTATCCATCGAAAGTGTGTCGAACAGGGTAGTATACCTTATACTCAGAATATCCAAAAGATATTCGTTGAAGGTCATACAGGTATACGCGCCGACCTCGACACACCCAGATGAAGAAGTAGAGGAGATGTATGAGGACATAAGTCGGGCCATACATACTTCCAAAACCTACTTCAATGTTGTTATGGGGGACTTCAACGCAAAGTTGGGCAAGAGAAGCGATGCAGAGTTGAAAGTGGGGCAATTTGGACATGGGCAACGGAACCCCAGGGGTCAGAGGCTGGCCGACTTCCTGGAGAAAGAGGGACTCTTTGCGATGAACTCTTTCTTCCAGAAGCCGCCTCACAGGAAATGGACCTGGCTGAGTCCTGACGGCTCTACGAGAAACGAGATAGATTTCATCTTGACGACGAATAGACGGATATTCAGAGATGTCTCTGTGATCAACAGGGTGAAAACCGGCAGTGATCACCGAATGGTTAGGGGCACCCTGAATATCAATGTCCAATCGGAAAGGCGTCGCTTGATGAAATCTACGCTCCGACCTACTCGCGCCCATATCCAAAACCCCGAGAGCTTTCAACTCGAGCTCACAAATCGCTTTGATTGTCTAGGAGAAAACCTTGCAGTGGACGAGCTAAACAGCGGTTTGGTAGAAGCTGTCCATACGGTGGGATCTAAGTATTTTAGACCTCGCCGTAGAGATAGACCACAAAAACTCTCGATCCACACTCTTGACCTCATGGCCGAACGTCGATCTTTAGCGCTGCAGTCTTCCGTTGACGCCGAAGCATATCGGCGGCTCAATAGACAGATCTGGAAGTCCTTGCGACACGATGTCCGTGCTCACAATACTGTGAGCATTAAGGAGACAATTGAGCGGAACGGAGGCTCCAAAGTGTTTGCAAGAGACTTGTCTATTGGGCAAAGCCAGTTGTCTAGGCTGAAGACGGAAGACGGCCGCGTAGTATCGACGAGGGCAGAGGTATTAAGGGAGATCGAGAGGTTCTACGGACAGCTTTATACCTCGGTTGCCAAACCTGCTGTTAGCTCGGCCGAAGACCCGAGAGCCGAGTTGATCCGACACTTTAGCGATGATATCCCGGACATCAGCCTGTGTGAGATTGAGATGGCCCTGAAGCAACTTAAAAACAACAAGGCGCCGGGCGAGGACGGAATAACTTCAGACCTTCTGAAAGCGGGCGGAACGCCGATACTGAAAGTCCTTCAGAGGCTCTTCAATTCCGTTCTCCTCGAGGGCTCAACGCCAGAGGCATGGAGCAGGAGCGTGGTGGTACTGTTCTTCAAAAAAGGTGATAACACTTTGCTGAAGAATTACAGGCCCATCTCGCTCCTGAGCCATGTCTATAAGTTGTTTTCGAGGGTCATCACAAATCGTCTCGAACGCAGAATATGTCTATTTAGGACAAGTGGTCCGGTTAGGCAGGTCCAACTTCGAGAGAGAGGTCAATCGTCGAATCCAACTTGGTTGGGCAGCGTTCGGGAAACTACGCGACGTCTTCTCGTCCAAAATACCTCAGTGCCTTAAATCGAAAGTCTTCGATAGTTGTGTGTTGCCAGTGATGACTTACGGCACCGAGACGTGGCCTCTCACTATGGGCCTTATTAGGAAGCTCAAAGTCACTCAACGAGCTATGGAGAGGGCTATGCTCGGGGTTTCCCTACGAGATCGAATCAGAAATGAGGAGATCCGTAGGAGAACTAAAATAACCGACATAGCCCACCGGATTAGCAAGTTGAAGTGGCAATGGGCCGGGCACATAGCGCGGAGATCTGATGACCGATGGGGTCGGAAAGTACTCGAATGGAGGCCGCGTAGCGGAAAGCGCAGCGTAGGACGTCCACCAACAAGATGGTCCGACGACCTGGTAAAGGTCGCGGGACGTCGCTGGACACAGGCTGCCTCCAACAGGTCTCTGTGGAAATCATTGGGGGAGGCCTATGTTCAGCAGTGGACTTCCTTTGGCTGATGGATGGATGGATGGATGGAAAACTACCACCCGGCTTCGTTTTCGGTAGCAGTCTTGAGATACCCGGTATACTACCGGCTTCATTCATAGACAATTTTAAAACCTATTTTAGTTATTGAGTCTTTTGATGTGAAACATCTATAGGCTCACTTGTAAACCGAATTGTTGGCGTGGCGACGCGACGCTTGCCGTGGCGACGGGTCGCCACGCTATACTAAGGTATACATTATATTTTATTATTATTATATTAGGTATACATTATTTATTATTCTTTTATAGATCGTATTTTTCAAGTGTCCATAAATGTATTTATTATATTTTTATATTTATAATTTATTATATTCATATTAATCATATTAGTAATTATATAAATTATATTAATATTATCTTCAATTAATTATTTTTTTATTAAAATTAAATATTTAATGTATTATTTAAGTACATATTTAATGTTTATTAAATAAAGTTACCATTTTCTGTAAGAAATTCGTAATACTTCATTTTTTCATTAGGCTATATTTAATTCCTGTAATAATATTATCTTTTATGCATATTACTTGTACACACACGATGTTTTTTTACAATTGCAATAAATGGCAAGACAATCATGCCATTCGCCTGATGATAAGCGATACCACAGCTCATGGAGAGTAGCAAAACCAAACTCCAGGAATTACAAAGCAATGCTTGATATTCCACTGCGCTCGCCATCCTGTGACATAACATGTTAAGTATCAATTTGTCCAGTGCTTACTTTGGCTACAATGTCCTTCAAATCGAAACAAAAAAGTATATTAAAACTGCAGTTTGGCGGGAGAAATAGACATTGCGGTGGTACCTGCATAGATGGCCTCTCACATATGAGAGACCACCAGTAGTGTTTTGTCTTTTTCGCTCAAACGAAATTCAAAACTCGTTAGAAAAGGACAAAACATTCGAAAGCTAAAATAGGTTTTAAAACTGGCTAACTTAGCATGTGAACTGATAATAATGGTTGCAGCTGCTTATATTAAGATTTGCTACCTTTTAAGGAGTGAGTAGAGTGTTGTTGATAATGTTGCGACTGCCGAAACTCTTATCACGGACCTACGAAAATCTGAGTTTTTGGAGTCACGTGTGTATTTAATTACCAATGTTACGTGGCAAAAAAATCGTAAGGGTATCTAGATACCTTAGAGATTTACTATGTTTTAACAAATCAGCGTGACTAAACAATAAACAAACAATAATGTATAGTAATGATGAAATGTAATAAAAATACACAGTATAAATAACGTGACCATACGTCCCGGTTTAGGTGGGACAGTCCCGTTTTCAGGAAGTCTGTCCCGGGGTCCCCAGCAAGGCCGACATCGTCCCGCTCTTGCAAACAGACCAAACAATAATTCAAAATGTATATCTCGCTCGAAATGCTTTACCTCACTGTGACGTTGTGGGAATGTCACCTCTTATATTTGCGATCTATGGTTCAATAGTCGGCATAAATCCTATTGTCTATGCCAATCAACGCCTCCGTTGCGCTAATTGGTTGATTCATTTCTAACATCTGTCAAATTTGACGTGCGAACTGTCATCGGCGCTTGCTTAAATACGCGTGTAACGGCGCTCGCGGCCTTTTTTCCTTAACCTTAAAGCCGCGTGCTACCACGCGTCTATCTGAACCCGCTGGGGTTCTTCTTCTTGGCGTTCTTGGCGTACTTGGCGTTCTTGGCGTCCCTTTCGCTTACTTCGCTGCCCGCTGTTGCTCCGCACCGCTTCCAGCCCGACTGCAACCGAGCCTGCGCCTGCCGCTGACCTGCGCACCGTAACCGGCCACGTGGCAGCTGACTTCGCCGGCGAGCTGTCGCCGGGTTCCGCCACGTGCCGAAGACCCGGATCAGTGTCCAGTGAAGGCCAGTGATTCCTGTTGCATACCACCAGCAACAGTGCCGGGTGTAAACAGTGATGCGAATCTATTAAAGCCCGAACCACGTAATTACCCTGAGTTCTCATTTAACTACCTACCCCTACCTGCGGGCGGCCTAACCCGCCGCAGTGGCGCCCAATTATTTCTAATACGTGGTTTTTCGCATCACCGTTATACCCGGTACTCCACACACAGTCCGGTTGCGCAGTCTGCAACTGGGCAAGCGAGCGGTTTAAAAGTGCAAACAGGTTTGTCAATTTTCTCTAACTAAGTGAAGTGTAAAGTCTAATCTTTATAATTAATTTCCAAGTACATTGTTTGCATTTTTTTTCTACCTTATCTTCTTCTTTATCTTTTAAATTCATTCATTTTTACTTATAATGGACACTCACCCCATTAAGTATTTTTTGTTGAATAAAAATGAACTGTGTTACGAAGTATTAATTCGCGGCGAAGACCCAGCCGACACAGTGTTACAACTTCGTAAACAGATTCATAAACTGTCATTGTTATACCCATCTGAGGACATTGATGAGTCGGGATTAGCATTTGACATAGATATACATTCCTTAATTAATGTTTCTTTTAATGACTTAAAATCAAAAATTTCAAACCTAGAATGTTCATTTGATATAAACATGTTCAAACGTACATCCACTTTGTCAAATCATATGTATCACAGAGCACGTAGATTGAAACCGATAATATCTGCCGATAAAAAACTATTGCACACATTTAACACTGATTACGATTTATTTATCAATAAGCTAAAAAAACTTAAGTCTAGTGAACCGACTACTTTTAATTTACCCACATCAGTTGATAAAACAGATGTTACAACGTATCTATGCGAGCGTCCTCGTTTGTCCGATTTCAAACTAATAAAATACGACGGTTCTACTTGTGTTCGTATATTTTTACAAAAGGTCGATGATTTTAAAGCCGCTAGGAGTATTTCATCTTCTGATTTATTAAATTTTGCTACAGAAATATTTTGTGGCAATGCACTACATTGGTTCCGTAGCATTAAAAGTAAAGTTAAGGATTGGGACCAATTGTCAAAATTTTTGATAGAGGATTTTGGCGAAATTGATTATGACTATCGGTTAGTTTCAGAAATCCGTAACCGTACTCAGCATGAAACTGAAAACATCACTATATATTTTTCTATAATGTCTGAATTTTTTTCTCGTCTTTCTAAAGAATTGCCTGAGTCGGAAAAATTGGAAATTTTGTTACACAACATTCGTCCGTGCTACTCTAACGTTATAGCATGCTCACCTAAAATTTCTACTATCGAGGAACTTCGTTTGATATGTAATAATTTCGAAAATATCCGATGTATGACTGCTCAATATCGTGAACCGCCTCCCATAACTAATAATACGCTAGCTCCAGATTTAGCCTACTCTAATAACACTACTAACCCTAATATTCAATTTAATAAAAAATCTACACATTCCTACAATTTCAATAAACAAACAAATACACAAACTAACACTATAAATACATCTATTGATACAAGTAAACCGGTTGCTCGCTTATCGCTCGAGAACAAAAAACGTTCAGGTAGTCATTCACATGGTCCCCGCTGCTGCACTAATGACCACACGCTCGCTGAGTGTAAACAAGATAGGTTTCCGATTTGTTTTAAATGTGGTACTAAAGGTGTTATTTATCCTAATTGTTCGAATTGTCATTCTAAATCGAATCCAAAAAAACTTCTAGTTCCAAATTGTTGTGGTATTACTACTAAAAGTGTTAATTTTGATAAGGAAGATTGGGAACAATGGCTTTCCACTATTAAAATATTTTTTCTACTTATAACATCACATCAATCTGGGAACGTAAACCGGAGAATGATTCTCGTCCGTATCTTAACGTCAATATTGGTGAAATTTCTTTTTGTGCTTTGTTGGATTCTGGATCTTCAGTGACTATACTAGGGAACGATTCACATAAACTATTATTGTCAGCTGGTTTTAAGTTGTGTACAGATCTTACCGACATATTTTTTGTTGCCGCTGGCGGCCAACGGTTAAACCCTATAGGTTATATGAATATTCCTATAAGTTTTGAGATTAATTTTCATGTTCTTAAAGCCTACGTGATACCTACAGTATCATCATATTTAATTTTAGGTATTGATTTCTGGTCTAGGTTTGAGATTTGCCCCAAGTATTTAAAATCAATAACTATAGGTAATACCGGTAGTGTTTCTTATTTTAATAATAACAAAAGTAAATTATTTTCTTATGACGATTTAACCAAATCGCAGCGTCTAAACGCTGATAATACTATTGACCTATTTCGTTCTATTTCTACGGAAAAGCGAGGCCTAGGCAGAACACATCTCATCACTCATCGCATTGATACTGCTAACTCACAACCAATGCGACAACACTACTACATACTTTCTCCCGAAAAACAACGCGTGTACAACAAAAAAAAAAAAAAAAAAAAAAACACCTATACCATACTTTCTTGTCTATAGGGTCTGAGTCATAATATATTTTGATGCTAGACATTTTGTAAGGGTGAAGTATGTAAGAGGATGGAATGAAAGTGTAATCTAACAAGAATGCTAAATAGGCAGACGGATTTTACTCATATTCAGTTATAAGTAAAATCCTGGTCTTTTCGGCGGGGTACTGTGACGTTGTGGGAATGTCACCTCTTATATTTGCGATCTATGGTTCAATAGTCGGCATAAATCCTATTGTCTATGCCAATCAACGCCTCCGTTGCGCTGATTGGTTGATTCATTTCTAACATCTGTCAAATTTGACGTGCGAACTGTCATCGGCGCTTGCTTAAATACGCGTGTAAACCTTAAAGCCGCGTGCTACCACGCGTCTTTCTGAACCCGCTGGGGTTCTTCTTCTTGGCGTTCTTGGCGTTCTTGGCGTACTTGGCGTTCTTGGCGTCCCTTTCGCTTACTTCGCTGCCCGCTGTTGCTCCGCACCGCTTCCAGCCCGACTGCAACCGAGCCTGCGCCTGCCGCTGACCTGCGCACCGTAAGCGGCCACGTGGCAGCTGACTTCGCCGGCGAGCTGTCGCCGGGTTCCGCCACGTGCCGAAGACCCGGATCAGTGTCCAGTGAAGGCCAGTGACTCCTGTTGCATACCACCAGCAACAGTGCCGGGTGTAAACAGTGATGCGAATCTATTAAAGCCCGAACCACGTAATTACCCTGAGTTCTCATTTAACTACCTACCCCTACCTGCGGGCGGCCTAACCCGCCGCATCACTACTACTGAAAGCCGTGAGGTCGTATTATATCAACACTTTCGTATAAACATCTCGACTAAATAAACTTTTCCACAATTATTGACTACGTTTTGTATGTACCTGAAAGTAACGTACCTATCGAAAGAGTTTTTTCTCACATTATCAAAATATGGACAAGTGATAAAACACAGATGGGTTCGCAGCACTGAAAGTTTTTTGATTATGAAAATAAATAAAAATAAATCATGTACTGAGTTTCACACATCTAAAAACTCAACCCAATGGTTTGAAACAATTTGTTCAGCCAACAAATAAAATATACGATTTTCATTATTATTTTATGTTATTCAATATTCTAAGAAAAAACTTGTAAAACACTAAAAACTATATTATTATAATTAATTCCAGTGAAGTCCCTGTCCCTGCTCTGGCACAAAAAATAAATGGTCACGTTAAGTATAAATCAAGTATTTATTGTACAAATAAAACTCAATCATCTCGCGAGACATTACACAAACATTACCAGTCTCTTATAATACGGCAAAGGCTTAACAAACACATATTATTTGCACAAGAATCTAATTCTTTTGCTTGGGAATCTGATGGTTATTTCGTGGGAATCCCTGTGTGAATATTTTACTACGATACATTATTTATAACGATGAAAGAACGTGGTGGCCTGCCAACAGCTCATGGTGGTCGCGGTTCAAATCTCAGGGCACACCTCTGTTTTTTCCGAGTCACGTGTGTATTGATAGTCAATCACCACGCACCTTAACGGTGAAAGAAAACAGTATGAGGAAACCATGCATACTTTAGCGAATTTGTAAGAATTTCTATGGTATGCAAAGTCCACTAATCCGTATTAGGCCAGCGTGAACTATATGGCCTAACCACTGTCAATCGTACTCTAGATTGTAGAGGAGGTACGTGCCCTGCAGGGGGATGTATATAGGCTAATACAGTACAGTATAATGTAAGGTTTAAAACGTGACTGACCATTGTATTGTTATCAAACTGTTATATTTTAACGGTCTTACTAATAAACATTTATGCATCGTGTATAACAGCGTTATAGCGAAATCATTACTAATAAACGATGTATAGGGATTTTTAACTTATACGCCCGTTATAACAGTTGAATAAGTGTATGCCATTTTATACAATCCTTATGCCGTCGGTTGACCTTGTTGAGAGTGTATATAGCCTACAAATTATAAATTATTGTCAGGTCTCATCTCGCGACGTATTTTGATTTAGTGTTAAATATGGATTTATGCATTATTTCGACTATTTTGATACACTTGAGGTGGACGATGAGGAGCGGCAATCCTAAAGATCCCGTTTCTCTGGAAGAAGATGAATTTAGAGGCATATACAGATTTACTGAAAGGTATGTCAAAGAAGTGGTGGACTTGATCCGAGAAGATAAAGAAACGACAAAGAAGGGTAGTGGCTTCTTTGAGGAGCTTCAAGTTTGTACAACTCTCAGGGTATAGGCGCGGCAAGAAGAAAGACGCGACTACCAACATGTTCACGATGGTCGCGGTTTCGAATCCCAGGGCACACCTCTGACTTTTCCGAGTCATGTGTGTATTGATAGTCAATCACCACGCACTAAAACGGTAAAGGAAAACATCGTGAGGAAACCTGCATACCATAGCGATTTATAAAAAAGTCTATGGTATGTAAGTCCACCAACCCGCACTAGGCCAGCGTGGTGAAATAAATGGCCTAACCACTCTCAATCATACTGAAGATTGTTGAGGAGGCCCGTGCCCTGCAGTTGGACGTATATGGGCTGATACAGAAGACGTACAAGACGATGCAGCTGACATACATGGCATGAGCCAACAATCAATCACTTTTGTTTTTCGCCGCGTTGCTATCGCCTTAGCAAGTAGAGCAGCGCAATTTATCTATATACCACGAACACTCGAGCAAGAAGAAGAAGTGAAGGCTAGATTCCTGAGTATTTGTGGGTTTGGACATGTGATAGGTGCAATTGCACACGTATTAAAATGTAAAAAGTTGGCGGAGACAATGCCCAGTATTAGACGATCTAACTAAAGCTGCAGGAAGTCGCTGGATGCAGGCCGCTTCCAACAGGTCATTGTGGAGATCCTTGGGGGTGGCCTATGTTCAGCAGTGGACTTCCTGTGGCTGATATGATGATGATGATGATTTAGAGAATCACGTATGCGATAGATGTTCGGCAATGGACACTTCCATAGACGCTTACTCGGAAATGCTGGTTATGGGCTAAGTAGCTATTTGTTTGCACCTGTACAAAATCAATTATAAAATGCATACGAATTAAATATACGAAAAACAACGGTTTGTTTTTAACTTTTTACATTTCTTGCGCAAAATGACAGTTGACGTTTCAATGCGCGTTCAAAACGTGTTCTCTATTTTTCGAGGACAATTTACAGAATGGGAAATTTTAAATAAACAAATTTGAAATCCTCTATTTTTTACACTGAAAATATGTTTTGATAAAAAGGAATTGTTGATGCCCTATTCCTCAATAAAATCATGTAAATATAAAAGAAAAATAAAAAAAGAAATAAGTGGTGTATTCAACGTTTTAAGGTTTCGGAACGCTTCCTAAAATGTTGCCATTAGTTAGTGTCGTAACAATTAAATAGCGTATACACTGTTTATTAGTAAAGTATTGTATAAGTAGCTATTCACACCCTATCTAATGAATAAGTATATAAACGTTAAACCATTGTATAATATATTTTTATTAGTAAGGCTGTAAGTCAACACGGACGATTCAATTAGTTAAAATAGATATGGCGTGATAAAAAAATCAAGATTTTAAAGCAATGATTTTAAAATACAATGAAATACAACACAACATTTTAATTTCCTTACATTGTCTTGATGAGTACCAAGGTCTTTTAGATAATTTGTCACACGATATTTTTCAAATGTGGTGTATTGTTTATGATGTATTTACCAAATAAGTTTGATACGCGAATAGTATGATAACTGGTGGGATGGGGGCTTATTTTAAATTGGGCTCGTCTTAAGAGCGTTTATACCCTGCACGCGCTTTTTGGCTTAAAAACAGGACTTTTCAAATGAGTTAATAGCCACCAATAAACAATTTAAAGGAAAAATAATTATTACTAATTTTAGAAAAGGTTGTCATCTAGGGATTTTGGTGGAAAACATTATAGATTGATGGATAATTTGTGAGTACTATACGGATTACTGAACACAAGTTTCGTTATTTAGGCTTTAAATGGCAATTTAGAAGCTTAAGATATCCGAAACTACTAAATACAAGATGAAAATAAAAATATTATCAGACTAATAACACCCTTATGGAGGGATTTTGCTGAGAAAAATAATCTTTTTGTGTTTAGTTCTTGAAAAATAAAAATTTAAACAATGCGAAATTATTCAGAAACTCTCGTCAAGAACATATTTTTTTTCACCAACTTATCTTACATAATTTTTTATAGCAATTGCATATTACAATAGAAGAACATCTTATCAATAAATTACCATTTTTATATTTCAACAAAATTAGTTTTCATGTTTTCTACAAATATTTTAAAAACCACTATAAAACACGCTGTCCGACGTGGATCAAATCAGACCGCCGCAAGGCCTTCTAGAAGGAGGACGTATCGCTCGTCGCTCCGGCCTGGCTGCAGTCGATTATGCCGCGCGTAGTAAAAATAGCCACGCGCGGAATGCGATTACCACATCTTAGTACTTTGGTAGTAAAATATTTAATTATTTTTATTACCTACAATGATTTTGTAGTGAGTATAAATTATGTTTCAGGTAATATAATGGGATGTAATTCCGAGGCTAAATTATGTTATGTATTGTAATATAAAATTAAATATATTTCGTAATTGTAAGGGGTTGTAAGGCCCCTAACACTATTTATGTGTTCGAACACGAAATGATTAATAAAACGTCCGTAGTGTCTACTGATTGAACACTGATTTGAATGCAACTTAACAATGTAATAATAACGAAAATATGATTAGTATCCAAAATTTGTATTATTCTTTGCTTGCACAGTAATATTTATCTACTTATAATGCAAATAAAATATTTTTATGATATTATATTACAGTTACATTTCAATTGAATATTTGAAGCGCACGGATCAAAGTTGTTTGAGCCGATTGTATAGCGAGCCGACGCGGCAGCTCTACGCACACAGCTTTGGTCGCTTATGTGAGCGTGAAATTAACGAAGAAATACCTATAGTTGACTTTGCGCGCAAGGTATACGCTCTTAATGGTTTCCTGGCTCTTGCGTGCGATGTCAATTGAACCAATGAAAACGTTTTTGTGGTCAGTTTAACTATATACGTATAAGAAACTAATAATATATAATTATTATATCATCTGTGTCTTCCTGATACCTTTGACTACAGGACCTCCTCTACAATCTTGAGTATGAATGAGAACTTTTAGGCCATATACTTGTAGTCCACGACACGCGTATAACGTATGTAAGCGAATTCACTAATATTGTGTAATTACACAATATCGTTTAATTTTTGGAAAAAAACTTTAGTATTCCACTGGCCAGGTTTAGATACGATAATTCTTTCGTATCTTTAAATAAAATATTTGACGAATCAAAATCAATATCAAAATAAATCTTTTTATATGGGTGTAAAGTCCGCCAACCCGTACTAGGCCAGCGTGGTGGCCAATGACAATACGGCCTAATCCCTTTCAATCGTACTCACAATTTTACGTAGTATATGCCCTGCAGTGAGTCGTATATTTACACTGATATAGTGTCATTTTTTATTTTACTGGTGGTAGGTCTCTCATATGTGAGAGGCTGCCTGGGTGGGTACCACCGCAATGTCTATTTCTCCCGTCAAACAGCAGTTTAAATGCACTGTTGTGTTTCGGATTGAAGGACATTGTAGCCAGAGTAACTACTGGACATATTGAGACTTAACATCTTATGCCTCAGGATGGCGAGCGCAGTGGAATGCCAAGCATTGCTTTGTAATTCAAGGTGTTGTTTGGTTTTGCTACTGTTCATGAGCGGTCGCATCGCTTACCATCAGGCGAACGGCATGCTCGTCTCGCCATTCAAAACAATAAAAAAAAATGTCCGGAGATTATCCTGTTTCTTATTTTTCGTAAGTATGAATATGTTTTCCATTTAATCGCAGTTCGTTCAACATTACTCATTCAGAAACTGGATATATGTAGTAATACTACAAAATTATAGTAATTATGTATTTTTATAGCATTATAATACGCGGAATGTGAAGTAAAAGAATTTGTAAATGTGTCGGAAGCGGAAGTGAGGATATAAGGAAATCGGTTCAAATAACATAGAGTTGATCTGGTTGTGAGAGTAACTATGGTATAAAAATAAATAAATATAACAGTCACATACATAATTATGAATCCCACACTAAGGTATAAGTATTTGGGAATTTTGTAGTGATGTACTATCCCCTTAAAATAATTAAGTCAAATTTATTATACAAAATATGTCAACATATTTTATATATTGTAACTAATAGATGTCTGCATATGTAAGTTTTTTTTTATCAGCCATTATTATCCCACTGCTGGGCAAGACCCCCCCTCGTTTCGTTCCAGTTTGTGCGCTCTTGCGCGATTTGGGGCTAATCCTGGACAAACCTGCCGATTTCATCTCTCCACCTACGCCTAGGTCTGCCTGGTCTTTGGTTCGAATCTCGGGTCGGGTGAATGGAT